>CM077675.1:82736830-87816830 GCA_039707655.1 Elymus sibiricus
CCAATTCATCAATGTAATGTAGGTATGTATTCCATATATAGTCATACGTGCTTATGGAAAAGAACTTGTATGACATCTTTTGTCCTACCCACCCGTGGCAGCGGGGTCCTAATGGAAACTAAGGGATATTAAGGCCTCATTTTAATAGAGAACCGGACCAAAGCATTAGCACTTAGTGAATACATGAACTCCTCAAACTACGGTAATCACCGGAAAGAATCCCAGTTATTGTCACCCTGGGGGATGCGGATCATAACTCGTAATAGGTGTCTACAACTTGCAAGATAGAATCAAGAACACATATATATTCATGAAAACATAATAGGTTCAGATCTGAAATCATGGCACTCGGGCCCTAGTGACAAGCATTAAGCATAGCAAAGTCATAGCAACATCAATCTCAGAACATAGTGGATACTAGGGATCAAACCCTAACAAAACTAACTCGATTACATGGTAAATCTCATCCAACCCATCACCGTCCAGCAAGCCTACGATGGAATTACTCATGAACGGCGGGGAGCATCATGAAATTGGTGATGAAGGATGGTTGGTGATGACGACGGCGTCGATTTCCCCTCTCCGGAGCCCAAATCAGACTCCAGATCTGCCGTCCCGAGGAAGAACAAGAGGTGGCGGCGGCTCCGTATTGTAAAACGCGATGAACTCTTCTCTTTGATTTTTTTTCTCCACGAATAGGAATATATAGGAGTGGAAACGAGGTCGGAGGAGCCACAGGGGCCCCACAAGACAGAGGGGCGCGCCCCTGGCTTGTGGCCAGGTGGTGGCCCCTCTCCGGTTGATTCTTTCGCCAATATTTTCTATTAATTCCAAAAATATTCTCCGTAAATTTTCAGGTCAATCCGAGAACTTTTATTTCTGCACAAAGATAACACCAAGGCAATTCTGCTGAAAACAGCGTCAGTCCGGGCTAGTTCCATTCAAATCATGCAAATTAGAGTCCAAGACAAGGGCAAAAGAGTTTGGAAAAGTGGATACGTTGGAGACGTATTAGCGGCCCGCGCTACAGCGGCTGCACCCGGCGTGCCACCATCGTGGCCAGGAGATCCACGGCCGTGAGCCCCTCCGTATTGGGCATCACCAACAGCCGCTCGCAGAGTCGATCCGCCGTCTTGGTTGCTTGGGGCGGAGGCTTCCTCCAGTTCTGCATCGCGACCGGCGGCTGGTTGACGAAGTCGGGAAGGTTGATGTAGTCCTCGGCTGGCTTCATGTTCTTCACGTAGAAGAACCCCTTCTGCCAACTCTTCACCGAGTCCTGCAGAGGGAGCTGAGGGAAGCCGGCTCCGGGACGATAGTGTACTAGGGTGGCCCCGCAGGCGGTCATGACCGTGTCATCGGTGGCCTTGTTCTTCAACGTGTGGCGCTTCAGGTAGAAGAGCCGGCACCAGAGGTGGAGGCGCGGCTCTTCTACCTGAACCCCCAAAAAGCCCTCGTAGAGGGCGACGAATGCCGCCAACTGCAGGATGGCATTGGCACTGAGATGGTGGGGCTGCAGCCCGAAGCGCGAGAGGAAGCGCCGGAAGAACGTGCTCGCCGGCAGGCCGAGCCCGCGGGTGAAATGTTCGGCGAAGACCACCACCTCGCCTTCTCGAGGGGCCGGCGCGTTCTCCGCCCCGGCGATGCGCACCTCCACGTTCTCCTCCGACGGCAGCTTGCGGCGGTGGCGGAGAAGCTCGATGTAGGCCTCGTCGACGTTGTTGCCGTCCCAAGCGCCCTTGCCCGCCATTTCGCCTTGGAGGTGTCTCGATGGCGGCGGCGAGGCGTGCGGGCTCAGTCGCGTCGCGGTTTGTGGCAACGGCAAGCGGAGGTGCGGTGGACGCGAGACTTTTGCTCTCTCTCTCTCTCTCTCTCTCTCTCTCTCTCGGTGCGGGGAGGGGGACGGGCGACGAAGACGATGAGCGGGGGGAGGGAAGCGAATGCCATGTTTCGCTCCTCTCCCCTCCCATTTAAACCCCACGCGGGGTAGTGGGGAGCAGATCCGTCGCGCACGACCCCCATTACTTCCGCCACGCGTGGGAGGGGCATTAAGGCGTTTCGGGAACCCCAACCGACGGCCCTGACCGCAGAGGATCCGCGCGCGCGGGCCAAGGCCGCGGCTGAAGTGGGCCCCGCCCCACGGCCCGGTCTTGTCCTCCGCGTGGCCTGTCAGGCCGCGGCCCGCTACACTCCCGACGTGGCGCGTCCCCTCTGCCCCTCGGGGTGGTCGAGGTGCCCAGCGGAGCGTTGGCCGGCTGCGAGGCCGGCCATCGCGTTCCCGCGCCCCCCGGCATCGAGGCTACCGACGGTCCTCAAGCGCAAGACTCAACCCGGCGAGGTCCGCCGCGGCCAGCCGGCGGGCCTCCCCTGCTTCGGGGACTACTGACGGGGGGTTAACCCCGGGGTAGTCTCAGCTGGGTCTTTGCTCCAGCTTTTCGAAAAAAGACTACAGGGCGAGTCGCCTCCCCCTGTAGTCCGGCTCCACATGGCCGGCTGCGACTAGCCGCCCGGCTAGAGGCGGAGTCGCCAGGCCTTCAGGCCGGCAGGTCAGCTCCCGTCATGTCACCATGCCTCGCAGGACGGTGACCTGACGCACGGCGTTTCAACAGTGCCTTCGGTACCGCGGTCAGGGCGCGCATGGCTACAGTGGCCCCCGCCGCGTCGGGGGTCAGAGCCTGCGTAGGCCACAGTGGAGGCAATAGTGCCCCTGACTCCGGCCGACTGCAACCAAGCGGGCGGCACAGTACCCGTACGCCCTCAACCACTCCATTACCTGCGCCGGCGTGGCTACAGCGTCAATGGCTGTACCGCTGACCGTGGCCGGCTACCACAAGACGACACCAGACTGGACGACCCGTACCACGGCGTGATGAGCACGCGCCAATGGCGATGAGTCGTCGGTGGGCCCTTCCACCGGCTCCCGATGGAACCCTGCAGCCGGCGGGCCCCATCAACAACAAGACCCCTCAGCCGGGGGCCCCCCTGGCTGGCTGGAGAGGCTGCCAGTCGGGTCCCTCCTGGTGCCGCATATGTATATTGTAAGCCGGGGGGTTGGCCTATAAAACCCCCCGACGCCCCCCATGCACGGGCAGGCATTCTCACCTTCACACACACCCACACAGAGAGGTAGAGAGAGAGAGCAGGCCTCTTCTTCCTCCTCTGGCAGACAGCTCAAGGAGCACCATTGTAGTTCTCTTGGTCTATCAACTAGGCAAGCAGGACTAGGGGTGTTACCTCTCGCAGAGGGCCCCGAACCTGGGTACATCGCGTTTCTCTCACCGCTTGTCCCCAATCCCGTCACCGGAGCCCGTCAGCGTCCTTCGGCCCCAACCACTCTCGATAAGCCACCCCATGGCATCTGCCATGAGAAAATGACGACAACCAGCTCAAGAATTGCGGATGATTCCGATCACTTGGCCGTTTGCAGTCTGGGGGCTTGATATGGTTGGACCGTTCAAGAGATCTAAAGATAAGAAGACCCACCTTCTGGTGCTGGTTGATAAGTTTACCAAGTGGATTGAGGCGGAGCCAGTCAGCAAGTGTGACGCAGCAATGGCAGTTTAGTTCGTCAAAAAGCTGATTTTTCGTTTTGGTTACCCCCACAGTATCATTACTGACAATGGTACAAATCTGTACAAGGGGGCCCTGAAAGAGTTTTGTCAAAGTGAACACATCCGTCTTGATGTCTCATCGGTGGCTCATCCGCAGTCTAATGGTCAAGCAGAACGTGCTAACCAGGAAATTTTGAGAGGTATCAAACCCCGGCTTATGGTTCCTTTGGAACGAACGCCGGGCTGTTGGGTTGAGGAGTTACCTTCAGTTCTTTGGGGCATCAGAACCACCCCCAACAGATCAACATGCTACACGCCTTTTTTCATGGTTTATGGTACAGAAGCCGTTCTCCCCAGTGATATTCGTCATGACTCGCCCAGGGTGGCGGCTTACGTTGAAGCTGATAATGAGACGGCGCGTCAGAACGCACTGGACGCCTTGGATGAGGAGCGGGATCTTGCAGCTGCACGATCGGCGATTTATCAACAAGATCTGCATCGCTATCATAGCTACAGAGTGAAGACCCGGACGTTCCAAGAAGGCGACTTAGTGCTACGTTTGATTCAAGATCAGACGGATATGCATAAGTTATCACCCCCTTGGGAAGGACCTTTTGTGGTTAGCAAGAATCTCAACAACGGGTCATATTACCTCATTGATATACGGGGGAGCGACAAGTCACGCACTTCTGGAGAGGAGACCAGCAGGCCATGGAATATTGCTCATCTTCGGCCTTACTACACTTAAGCCATTCGCTCTCATCAATGTACATACTTTTGTCATTGTATATACCTTTTTATAATATAATAAAGCCGGCATCCCCGTAATTCGGGGCCTCTGTCGTTTTCATCCAACGATCTTTTGTGCAAAAGTTGGGTAATAATAAGGTCACTTGGGGGCTTCCAACTCACTGAGTTTAGCTTCCATACCCTCTTGACCGACTTAAAAGCCATATTTGAGTTAAACCTGCCTGTTTGCAACTTGCTACTCCGCCAGGTGACCCGCCGAACGTTTGACAGTCAATCTTTTTCAAGACCCTGAACTAGTCAAAGTTAAAATGACGGCTTATGTCACTAGAGAGCCATCTTACAGAGAGCTAGGATAAACTCACCTGTTCGCTGTAGTCTCTCCGCTATGTGGCCCGTTCATACTCTTAACAGTCAATCTTTTTGAAGACCATGAACTCGTTAAGGTTAAAATGACGGATTTATGTCACGTGAGAGCCGGCTTACGGGATTGTAGGCGTTAATGCCTAGCTTCTTTGAAGCAAAAATCTTGAGTTTTATCATAAATAAATATAAGGGTTGATCTCTTTTGGGCTGTGGCTTAAAAGCTGCCTTACAACAACTGAAAGTACACATTTCTATATTTTCTGTTTGTTGTTTTTTGCAGGAATTTTTCATAAGGAGATTCGAAATCTTTAGATGACTACTCATTAGTCAAAGCATATTGATGTCATGACCCGCCAGCGGGTCTTGTTTCCATATTTTCAAGATTTTGAGGTATTGAGTTATTAACTCGCCCAGGAGTGTGGCCATAAGTCGCCAGCACAGGAGTTGGTGAATTGATACTGATTCCGCTTTCATGAAGCATCAAGAAATATGATCATATCAAGCATACACATGATGGACAAGGATTGCAGCGGTTAAGCAACCAGAGTATAAGTTGATAAAGCTTAAAATGTGCACGAAGGCACGACACAGGCAATCAGTTTTTAGCTAAGGTTATTACAAGGCTACATAGAGCCCAAAATCTTGGACCAAAGTTTTTCACAAAGTCATAACCCGGTTGTTAGCCTATCCGGGTTAACTTCATCTGAGGCCAACTTCTCACCTAAAGCGTTGTCGGGTCATCTTGCGCCGGGTCTTCTATCTCCTGGATCTGAAGGTTGTCCATATCCCAGTTGCAATTGGTTAAGGCCTGGAATTCAGCTTCGTCATGCAAGATGGGAGACGGGTCAACATCAGGGGCAAAGATATGCTTACGACGTTGAGGAGTCAGATCCACCGGCTCAAAAGTGGGCGGCCGAACTCGCACATTGTTGTCGTCATAAGCCGCCTGATATGCTTTCAGATCCGCCTCTGCGACTAGTCGGCTAGCCAATGCTCGAGATGCCTTGACGCAACGAGCATAGTCTTCTTGTGTGAATTCTGACCCGTCGTCTTTCAGCTGCGGAAACCCTCCGACCATCTCTTCAGAGCTAAGCTCTGGTGCATAAGCCAAAGCCCGGCTCAAAGAAGCTATTGCGCCTTTACGGGCGGCTGATCTTTTCAATTCTTCAATCTTCTTGGGAATCGTTGAGAGGCGTCTCAGCACGTCTTTGATGAGCTTTGGCATGTCTTTTTCACCCATAACAGCCTTGATGGAGAAAAGACTTCCATCGTACAACTGTTCAGTGAATGAATACAGAGCTTTCAGCTTCACTAAGCTGTCGTCTGGAAGATTGCGAGTCCGACGGCTTGTAAACAGTTCAAGTGCATAAGTCGCCGGGCGAGTCTTTTATAAGACTGTTTGGACAGAATTCTCATAAGTTAGTCAACAATACTTACCAAAGACAGCTTCGGTCATCCGGGCTACATGCCGTTTAAGGCTGGTCAGTTCTTCCGTAACGGGTTCCAATTGACCCTCGGCGTTTTCCGCACGTTTGATCAAGGCGGCTTGTTCAGCTTCAACGTATTTTTTGTAGGCTTCAAAATCCGCCTTGGTTTTTTCCAGCCCTTTTACGGAGATCTGCAGTTTCGCGTCAGCTTCAGCTCGGGCCTCTTGTTGCAAAAGCAGGTTTTTCCTCAAGTCGGTCAAGCTTGTCTCGGCTACATTTAAAGTTTCCTGCACAATAAAATTGTCAAGCGGAAGTTTGCCAATCCCAAGCCGTTAGCACGATGCATAAAGACACTTGGGGATGGTCAAGAAATTGGTTACAAGTCTCAAGCAGATTGCAAGCAATATACTTGACACTTGGGGGCTAATGTATGTCAGTTTTTTCAAGCATATAATACAAGAAGACCCGGGTCATCTTCAAGAAGATAACCCGGCCCTTGGGGGCTACAGGTTCTACAATTTGCGGAACATATGACTAGTTTCTCTTTACAAAATTAAAAGACCCAGTTATCTCGAGAGGTAAGCCGGCCCTTGGGGGCTGCAGCGGGACTTCTTTCATATCAGCACGATAAGTGCCAGCTCATTATTCACATAATGACCCGGCCCTTGGGGGCTACACGCTGATGCATTAAAATTTACATGTTGCTGAAGACCCGGCTTATCTTCAAGAAAATAAGCCGGCTCTTGGGGGCTACGTAAGGATATATGGAATGCGAGATAAATTGAGTATACCTCATATTTTTTCTTCATCATACGAACCAAGTTGGCTTTCATGTCCCGGCTTGTGGAGAGGCGGCTCAAGTATCCATAATGCAGTTCTTCAACAGTGAGCTTTTCAAGATTGGGAAGATCAATTTTAGCCTTCTCCTTCTCAGGCGAAGGCGCCTCATCCTTGCTAGTATGTTTGGTCAGCACATTGGAAGGGGTTGGAGTTGTATAACCCATCCCGGTAATGATAACCCCCTCTTCATGAGAAGCAGTATCTTCAGCTATTTTCTGAGGGCTGGGCGGTTTAGGATCGGCTTCCGGGTTAGTTCCAGTGGTCACAACATCAGCATTTGCCGGCTCAGTAGGCTGGAATATTTCGTCATGGGTGCCTTGATGAGCTTCAGAGGGTTCAGCATGAGTTTCAGGAACGTCAAGTTTTGGATTCTCTGGCTCGGGGCATCAAGATTGGCGGATGACCCGCTTATTTTCCTCTTCTTGGCTTGGGCCCTGTGAACAAAGATTTCATGATAAGTTGTATGCAAGGATAAAAGGTTAGTAAGAAACATTGGATGCAAAAAAGAAAGTTACCCTGGGTTGATAACAAGAGGTGGCAGTTTCGAAGCGGTTGAGTCGCCAGAGGAAGGAGGTGTTTCCTAAAAAATTGGGCAATATTAGCAAGTTACTGCATGAGGCTAATGTGCAGAAGAAATAAGGCACAGTTATGAAGTACCTCGTTGCGGCATTTCCGAGGGGCTGGTGTATTGGATAATCCGGCTACTAGATCTTCAGAGCCGCCGCTCCGGGTCTGACGCCTAGAGTCATGTTTCTATTTCTTCCAAAGAAAGTTTGGGTCCAAGTGAGCAAGGGGGTGTGAAAACTTTACATTCCGGATGACCCGCCGTATTTTCTCTCTTGGCAAAGGTTCTGAGTCGGAGGAGATGATAGTTACCTCTGCTGCACCGGCTTGGCTCATCTCCGCTTCACCCTGAGAGGAGTCAACATCAATAAGTTGCATGAAAAGAAGGCCAAGGGAGTCAAGTTCTACCTCCGACTCATCCAGTTCGAGCAGCTCTTGAGTTGTCTGCTTCTTTCGACGAGCCGGAGCCCGGGTCTTAGTTGATTTGGTTCTTCTTTGAAGTGGAGGCTACAGTTATTCTCTTCTTCCAGAAGGGAGAGTCGGCCTGCATACATAGGTACATTTTGCAGAAAGGGTAAAGAGATGTGAAGTGCAGAATCTAAAAGTAAAAAGGTGAAGATTAAAAGTAAAAGATCTTACTGCGGGAGCCGGGTTAAGAGCATAGAAGGGGTTTAACCCCGTCTTATTATAAACCTCCTGAGGTTCTCCCATCGGTGATTTGACAATTAAGTTGAGGTCCTTATCTGTCAGGGGCATCTGGTTGAAGCGCTGAGGGTCATCCATATTGCGAGTATATTCACACATTAAGCCGCCGCGCCGGCTCAGCGGCAGGATTCTCCAGGAAACCCAGCAGCGGGTCAGATCAACGCCGGTTAACCCATTGGCTAATAAAGTCCTGATCTTTGAAAATGTCAGAGCGTATTGGGCGCACTCTGTGGCAGACAGCCGGTCTGGAAGCTCGGTGGTAGTGCACATCCGGTAGGGGTGATAACCCGGCAATGGATTCTCCTCAGCCGGGGCAGTGTTTCTGCAGTAGAACCAAGTGCGGTTCCAATCCTTGGGGTGGCTGGGCAGAATAGCTGCAGGGAAAGAAACATCCCTCCGTCTCTGGATTGAAACGCCTCCGAGTTCAAGACTTGGTCCGTCTGCTATCTCGGTCTGGCGATTGATGTAAAAGAAGTCTCTGAAGAGATCAACAGTGAGATCTTCTTGCAGATACACCTCGCAGAAAATTTGAAATTGGCACAAGTTGGGGCCAATGTCCTGAGGGTGAAGTTTATAAAAATGCAGGGCATCCCGGAAATTTTTTGACCCGGGCGGTGAGAAGCCATGGAGAAGATGATCCATGAAGATAACCACTTCTCCTTCCTTGGGTTCAGGGATAGTCTCGGGACCAGGAACCCGCCAATGGATGACTTCCTGAGCCGGCAAAACCCCCATGGCTACATATTCGTTGAGTATAAGCTCGGTAACCCCGGAGGCTACCCAATCGCAAGAAGAGGGGGCCTTAGCCATGACTAGGGATGGCAATTTTATCCATGGATCCGGATACCCGCGGATATCCGACCCGGTTGGGCAAGGGTATGGAGCGCATTTCTGCCCATGGATCCGTGGATCTGGATACCCGCGAACAGCTGGGTTGGGCACGGTTATAATTTCTGCTCCATGGATATCCAATGGATACCCGTATGACAGGTGGTGCCATATGGCAGTGACACTGGACTAAGCAAACATCCAACCCCAAGTCGCTCGCGGTCATAGAAGGTCAAAGCCTGCCCATGTTCCCTAATCCCCCACAACCCCACTAACCTAATTATTAAACCTAATCTGGATGCCTTGCGTCAACTCCCAATCCTCCCGAGTCCAGCTCCCTCCCCAGCGCGGCGGCCCTCTGCGCCTCACAATCATCGCCCCGTCGCCTCTCCCTGGCCATCCACCCCATATCGGCGACCGGCCTCGGCGACCAGCATCGGAGACCGGCCTCGACCACCAGCATCGGCGACCGGCCTCGATGACCAACATCAACGACCGGCAGGCGGCAACAAATCCAAGGTCGGTAACCCCCATCCCACTCCCTCTCTCCCTTCCCCAACCGGCGACCGATCTCCTCCTGGATAGTGTACTTGCTGTCTACTTATTCTTGTAGCTTATGTTGTCATTTGTGAATGAACGATGATGAATTAATTTGATCTTTAGGAAGGCTTCATGCTAATTTTTCTATGCCCATGGAGCTCCATGGGTATCTGGGTATCCAATGGGTTTGGGCATGGGCACAAGTTGTGCCCATGGATACTTTGGTGGATGGGCATAGGGCAGGAAGATGGGCCATGGGTTGGATTTGGACCAGCTCCACCCGCCCCAAACCCGACCCATTGCCATCCCTAGCCATGACAGACCGGGTTAAAAGCTGTTGAAAGACATAGAATTACGGCGGGTTAAGAGTACTACATGACGAAAACAGCTATGATTCTAAGACGGCAACGCTATTTGGCGGGTCATTACTAAAATATGAGCCGCCGTCGATTGCAGGTACAGAGTGGATTATATTTTGCCAGGGTGAGCCGGCAGCGTGATGGCGGGTCAATTAGACAATGAATACTGAAAATGATGCTAAGTGTGGACAAACAAGTTTCATCAGCTACAGCTACAATTATAGATCTACGGATGAAGATAAAAGGGGGAATATTTCCGAACCCTAAAAAACAGTGGTGGAAGAACAGGCAGTCAATGCGCGGATTCCAGTGAAGAAGTAATCTATTCAGAGTACGAAACGGAGGCTAAACGAGGCACCATGTGGTTTGGCTAGTGTTTCCAACGCAAAAGATGATCCCTTTCTTGGGTAAAAGTATGAACTCCGATGAACGGCGATGAACTTTAAAGAACTCCGGCGGCCTAATGCAGATCTAGAAGGGATGAAGAATAGAACCTGAGAAGACGCAAAGAGCGCGGATGCGTGCCGGCAAGTTCTGGTCGTAATAGGTTGATGCAGCGGCCTCAGTGAGTTAGATGGTGCGGTTCGGCTGGGCGGCGGAGCTTCAGTCGCACAAAGCGTTCGGAGGAAGAAGAAGAAGAAGAGGGAACGGCAGTGAGGGAGAGTGGAAGGAATGCCCCCCCCCCCCCCCCGCGCCTATTTATAAGGAAAAGGTGGAACAACAACAGTCCAATGCGTGAATCGAGGAGACATGATAATGATTGACCAAAACGACGCCTCAATTTTCGGGTTGACCAGTTAATGCAAAGATCCGTTGTGATGTCATACAGATTTTCTAGATTTCCCAGATATGATGTCATCCATTTTATATGGCGGGTCATAGAGACTTGTTTTAGGTTAAGTGATTATGAGGAACACAAGACTCTCCAACCAGAAGACTTGAGGATTGACATGAACAGGTTCAAATCAATCTGGGGCCTAATGTTGGGGATATGACCCCACGGTATGACCCGCCCAGAAGGGGCCGGGTTAGGAAGTTGTTGACTTATCGACAAGGCTGTAAACAGGCCTGAAGACCAGGACAAGCCTGGAGGTAATTTACCAGACGGGCCGGGCGGAGGCCCAGAGCCGGAAGACGGTGCGTGACCCGGTGGCATGAGCCGCCCGGAGATGGCTTGCCAGAGAAGGCAAGGCGACTTCGAAGCATGATCGGATATTTAGTTTAACCCGGCCTAGACTCTTGTAACGCCCAAGGCCTTGACCTGTCTATATAAAGGTGAGTTCCTGCGGTGGCTTAAGGTATGAAATAATTAATCGAGAGTTAGGTCAAGCGAATCTGCTCCCTTGTAATTGATACCCAATCAATACAAACACAAAGAAGGACGTAGGTTTTTACCTCCTTCGTGAGGGGCCGAACCTGGGTAAACCTGTGTCTTTCGTCCCGATCAACCCCTTCAAGTTAACCACCGTAGCGATGACTTCACCCTTAAGTCCTTTCACTAGGACATCTGCCGTGATAAAACCACGACAACAGGTTAAATTTGTCACATGACGGCTCCAGCCTCCTCGGAGGCCCCGCTTTCTGAATGCCTTCGGCACTGCAGGGGACGGCCATATTCGTCGGCCTTGGAATGGACAACGCCTGGCTGGTGAACAGCTAAGGGGCGCAGACGTGCGGCAGGGGAGCAATGGGCCACGAGGCCCTATTATCTAAAACCCTGTACTACTCCCCTCATATTCTCTTTTATTTTTCCCAACATACTCTGTGTATCTATTTTTAGCTCGGCGTGATGAATAATGAAACATACCTTTTTTCGGTCCTGGCACATCTTTCCTGTGTTGTTTTATATCTCATAAACTGCCCGAGGTGGTTTCCTCCCACATAACGTAGGGTACGGCTTTGGACCAGGGGCTCGGACTAATAGACGAGCCCATGTTTAAAGTCCGACATTTGGTCGGCATCTAGGATATTGCGTTATATGCACATGTTTCGAATCGTGATTTTGGTCAAATATTAGGTTTCCCAGCTCCTGAGCTTACGTCTTATGTTCCGTTTTTTTCGGCTAAGAGTGTGAAGGGAGACCCACTGTGATTGTGCTTTCAGTCTGGATGGTTAAGCGCCTCAGTGGAGAAAGACGAAAATCGACTGTCACGATAAACGCAAACAAGTCAAGCTATCCGAAGACAGTGTAAAACTAATGTGTCGTTAGCGGTGTGACCGTGATAAATGACGGGTCCTTCTTATAAGGACCAAGGTGTTAAAAGGGGAACTTTGGCTGGGCCGATCACCACTACACCAGGGGCTAGTTCAACTACCCCACAATTTAGAGCTCATATGACCAAGTGAAAGGGATAAAGCCATTATGGTCTGATTACCTTGTTCATCTCAGCAAATAAATCATCACTATGGTTTCGATACGTTGGCTAAGGATTTATGTGTGCTAAGAGAACACCCCACATAGTCTCTAAAGGGGGGAGAAGCCGACGACCGGAAACTTTCAGATAAATAAACATTCACAAAGGAGGTGAATATAAACACATCAGATAAAAGACGAACCAATAAATTTGTAACTTGTCTTTACAAAAGCCACCCTCGGCATACCAAGGGACCTACAAGAAGTACAACTTCGATTTTGAGCATTGGGCCTCAGTCTGTTTGGCACCCACCAAGACCTCGGCCAGGTAGTGCTTGAGCCTTTGGTTCTTTCCAGCCGGAGGCGATCTCCAACGGATTGATCTTCGGATAATGCGCCATTGCGGATGCATAGGCCCGTTGGGCGCCCTCCAGACAGGTTGACCTCTACTAGTTGATGACCTGGAAGCTGGCCTCGCACAACATGCTCAGCAAGCCAAAGAAGTCGCTTGGCATTGGCCTAGATGGCCACAGGTTGATGTAGAGATCCTCTATAATAGGACCCGCCACCGGGAATGCTCCGCCAGCTACTTCATTTGATTGTTCAGCTGCAGCGGGTGCTCGAGCGCCTGGAACTAACGCCAGAATAGCTTCTTGGTTGGCTCATCAGTACGGTCGGTAATGGACACAGGCGTCCACAGCGCTACGAGGAAGTTCCTTGAAGGCCTCTAAGGAATGCCAATTTTGCGTAAGCTTGGCAAAACGGCTATCGCCAAAAACACGTTGAAGCAGATAGGGCTTACCGGCGGCGATCTGGCTCACTTGATGGAGCACTTCACGATCCGCCCGGGCCTGGGTCTTGTCCTCCAAGCACTCCAAGCTCGCCTTGGCAAGCTCGGCGTAAAAATTCTTTTTGTCCTCCCGCAGGGTGTCCCGCTCAGCATAGACCCCCGCCAGGTCTGCTTCCAACTCCTGGACCTGGGCCGCTTGCTTGTACGCGGCCTCCTTTGCCATGGCCAGCTCCTTGCTAGCCTGCCCTATCGCAGCCTCAGCCTCCTGCCGAGTTGTTTCCAACTCGGCCTAAAGTTTCATTAGTGCCATGGAGGAAGCTGCAAGATCAATTCACAGGTGCCTTAGAACCTACTACTACAACAATAGATCAGACGCAAAAGTATAAATTCCAAATCACATTGTCAATTTTAGCTGACGCTTCCTCCATTTGCTTTTTCATAAGCTCCATGTCCTTCTCGGACATCTCTAGCTTGCGGTTCATCTCTTCCAACTCCTGGGAGGTGGAAGCTGCAACCTAAATATAAAAAAAAGGCAAACATCAATACTCCTCGAATGACATCGATCCCCTGATCGGATCATTGAATCCGATCAAGGTCTCGGGGGCTACTGCTATTTGCTCTTTAAGACCCCCCCCCCCCCGGAGTAAGATACTCGGATCTCACTTAGGGCTCGGGGGATACTGTGGTTAGACACTTGTGGTCCTAATTCCAATCAAATTTTGCTGACAATCCTTTGTTGTATCCTAGCTACTAGCAAATCTATATGCTGGTTGTATTATTGTGGGATCACTAGAAGACATGTCTAGAGGGGGGTGAATAGACTACTTGACAAATTAAAACCTAACCTTTTCCCAAGTTAATTGGTTGGCAGATTTTAGCAATTCTAACAAGTCTAGTGCACCCTACACATTCTAGTCAACAAGTATGGCAGCGGAAAGTAAAGACAAGCATATGTAAGAGAGTAGAGATAGGAAGATCAAACGCAATATGGAGACACGGAGATTTTTCCCGTGGTTCTGATAGGTGGTGCTATCGTACGTCCACGTTTATGGAGTCTTCAACCCATGGAGGGTAGCGGTCGCGAGAGTCCACGGAGGGCTCCGCCCATAAGGGTCCCCGAAGTAGCAACCTCAACTATTCCATAACGGCTTCCGTCCACGAAGGATTGCCTCACTATGGGTAGATCTTCACGAAGTAGGCGATCTCCTTGCGCGTACAAACTTCTTGGTTCAATTCCACAACACAAAGTAGGAGGCTCCCAAACGACACCTAACCAATCTAGGAGGCACCACCCTCCAAAAGTTAATAGGCTCGATAGTAACGATGAACTCCTTGCTCTTGTGTTTCAAATGATAGTCTCCTCAACACTCAATCACCCTCTCACAGATTTGGCTTGGGTAGAAGAGATTGATTGCGTGGAAAGCAACTTGGGGAGGCTAGAAATCAAGATCCATATGGTTGGAGTGGATGATCTTGACCCCAACACAATAATAGGTGGTTCTCTCTCAGAAATTTGGATATAGGAAGTGTGGGTCTGTTCTAAGTGCTTCTCTTACGAGTGGGATGTGGTGGAGGGGTATATATAGGCATCTCCAAAAATCCAATCGTTACAACATTATTGCCCAACTCGGTGAAACCGAAGTCAAAACTCGGTTGCACCGACTAGTGCAAAATGTGGCAACTTTAGGCTTTTCGGTGAGACTGATATGGAATTCTCGATGGTACCGATATGAGTGGCCGAGGGCAGTTACACAACTCGGTGAGACCGATTCACAATTCTCGGAGGTTCCGATTCTTGTGAATGAGGTAATAGAAAGTTGGTCACTGAAACTCGGTTGCATCGATATGGAACTTGGTTGTACCGAGATGTGGGACTTGGCTAGGTTTTCTGTCTGGGCTTTTGACTCGGTGTAGCCGATGTGGAATTGTTGGTGGCACCGATTTTCAGTAGTAGGCTCTATGACAGAATATTTGTGGGAGAGCTTGTGGGTGTTTTTGGTGACTAACACTTGATCACTTTGAGCATTTCATTCACCATTATTACCTCACCCCCTTTTGATAGTATTGGCTTTCCTATGGACTCAAAGTGATTTCTCACAAAGCAAAATGTAGAGTCTTCATGCTTGTAGCTTTGCCAATCCTATTCCTTCCTTTTCTTCTTCTTTTTCTTGATGGGGAATCTCCTCACAATCCTTTAGCCAATCCTCTCTGTGGACTAAACCTGAACTAAGCTAGGTAGAACTATTAGTCCAAGAGACAATGTATGTTGTCATGAATTATCAAAACCACCAAGGGAGCATATGTGCTTTCAATCTCCCCCTTTTTGGTAGTTGATGACAACATACAATCAAAGCTTCAAATCTAGATATGTAGGAATATGTGATAGCTTTGAAGGATACATGACCAATACAAGCTCCCCCTAAATGTGTGCAATCCATTTTAAAGGATAGTTGCATTGGAATGCATGAACACACACATAATAGAGAGGATATGAGAAGTCATGTATATCTTGGCTATATGCATCAAACATATGTAAATGAAGTATCTCCATGTTCAAGACTCACTCTTGCAAACAATGTGTGCAAAAAGCAAGAGATCATCTTGACCAAGGATATGATGCATATACTTACCTTCAAGATCTTGAGCATTCTAGTAGTAGAAACACACTTGAGAAAACAATGTTAGGAAACACAAGGGTATTCTACTCATCCAAATGCAAAAGGATTCAAGAGTACCAAGATATGGAAGACATATGAAAAATAGAATTTCTTAAGATAGATATGTCTCCCTCAATAGAATATATAGAACTTTCTCCCCTTAAGTGTGGATTTGTAAATCTTCCTCTCCCCCTGATTCTTAGCATGTAGATATTGGGAGTAGGTAGGGTGAGACAAGTTTGACACTAATAGGCAATCAAATCAAAGATTTCTCCCTCTGGAGTAAGCATAAGCTTCCTCCTTTGATATTCTCCCCCTTGATATTCTCCCCCAAATACAAGCATAAGCTATATTCTCCCCCTTTGGTATGAGCATAAGCTTTGAAGGTTTGATATTTCTCCCCCTTTGGCATTAATTTCCAAAAAGGGTCACACATAGGGTCAGACAAAGAGATCATGGAGAGGGAAGGGATCACTGAGAATACTTGAGTTTTAAGGGATCATTGAGTAGAATTTCTCCCCCTTTCACTTATCTGAAAGCATTAAAGATTTCTCCCCCTTTACCATAGGGATCCTTGAAGAAGTTGGACCTAATGGATCCTTGAAGACCTTTTTTTTACAAAATCAAAGGAATCCTGGTAAAGAAAAGATTTGCTAAATTTGACAAAGAACACATAAGATAGCAAAATCGGTGACTCCGAAGAAAATAAGTAGGTGGAACCGAGAAGTGGTTGTGTAGCTTATCTGCAATATCGGTGACACCGAGAATTTTGAGTCAGAGGCTCCAAAGTGCTAAACACAAACTTGGCAAAGTTTGTCAAAAGTAATTTTTCAGAAAGTCTCAATAGAATAAAATGATTTGCAGTGAATTTTCAAAAAGATTTGCAAGGAATTTTCATAAGATTTGTAATGAATATACAACTAGATGTATATTGAGTGGTTCCAAGAAAACATGCAACTATAAGATCAACCAATAAAGATACTTCATCGAGATGATGGGAGGTGACTAGGTCACCTATATTAGAGTATATTGACTTAAGGAGCCAAGCAAGAATACTTGATCATAGGTCATACTCTACGTTAAGCTCAAAATGGGGTTGCCATTTTTCGATCAAGCATTTTAATGTTTTCATATCACTTGAGTTTCTTTAGCTCGTGACTAGGAGTAAAGCTATTTCAAGGATATGATCGCATACCTTTGAGTGATGTTGATGACGTGGCATGTAGTAGAACTTCTTGTGGATGCTCGATGTTGATGAAGATCATCTTGAGTCGAGAGTTATCCTTGATTGTTTTGTTTCTCTTTTCACCTACATGGGTTAGTCATGCAAGGAAGAACAAGATATATCCAAGTGACAAGATACCAATTGTGAATTTTGCAATTGTGATCGTATCAAGTGTATGTCAAGGATATGTTTTGTTGTCTTCTTCCTTCATCATCTAAGAAGGGTTGTGGATACTTGGCTTTTGACAAGATTGCTTATAATATGAGTTGATAGCAATCTTGTGGAGAGTATTTCTTCCAAGTACCTACAAAAGGTTAGATGCAATACAAGGGAGCATATATTTCCAAGATATAAGATAGTGGCATATCAAGTGTAACATGGAATACTCATGTAAGCTCCTGCCCTTGCATGCATCCGAGTGAGTATAGCTCAAGTTTGAAGCATCAATGATGTTCATCTCACTCCTCAAGTGACAAAACACTTTCTCATCAAGTGGCTTAGTAAAGATATCGACCAATTGCTTGTTAGTGCGAACATGTTTGAGATTAATGTCCCCTTTGGCAACATTATCATGAATGAAATGATGACGAACTTGAATATGTTTAGTTCGAGATTGTTGCACGGGATTATGAGCAATCTTAATAGCACTCTCATTTTCACACAACAATGGAACATGTCTCACATGTATTCCATAATCCTTAAGAGTTTGAGTCATCCATAGCAATTGAGCACAACATGATCCGGAGGCAATGTATTCCGCTTCGGCGGTAGATAGAGATACCGAGTTCTGTTTCTTGGATGACCAAGACACAAGAGATCTACCAAGAAATTGACATGTACCCGAGGTGGATTTTCTATCAACCTTATCTCCGGCATATTCCAAGTCGGAATAGCCAACAAGGTTAAAATAAGATCCCTTGGGATACCATATGCCAAAGTTTGGTGTTTGTATCAAGTATATCACAATTATTTTCACGGCCTTAAGATGACACTCTATAGGAGCGGCTTGATATCAAGCGCACATGCATACACAAAGCATAATGTCGGGACGGGAGGCACATAGATATAGCAATGAACCAATCATTGATCGATAAACCTTTTGATCAACCGGTTTGTCCTCCTTGGTGAGGTCAACATGTCCACTAGTAGGCATAGGAGTTTTCATACCTTTACACTCTAGCATGTTGAACTTCTTGATCAAGTCCTTGGTATACTTGGTTTGAGAGATGAAAGTTCCTTCTCTCGTTTGCTTGATTTGCAAACCAAGGAAAATTTCAGCTCACGCGTCATGGACATCTCATACTTCTCGGACATCAACCTTCCAAATATCTCACTAAATTGTGGGTTAGTATATCCAAAGATAATATCATCCACATAAATTTGGCACACAAATAATTCACCATTAACTCTCTTTGTGAATAAGGTTGCGTCAATTTTACCAATTTCAAAACCCTTTTCAATGAGAAACTTTGTTAGGCATTTATACCAAGCACGTGGGGCTTGCTTAAGTCCATAAAGTGCTTTATGAAGCTTGTAAACGTGATTAGGTTTCTTAGGATTCACAAAACCAGGGGGGTTGTTTAACATATACCTCTTCTTCAATCTCACCATTTAAAAATGCACTTTTAATATCCATTTGATAAAGAGTGATATCATGGTGATTAGCATAAGCAAGAAGAATGTGGATAGCTTCAAGTCTAGCAACAGGGGCATAGGTCTGACCGTAGTCCATACCTTCAACTTGGGTGTAGCCTTAAGCCACGAGATGCGCCTTGTTGCGTACGACTTGACCATCTTCGTCTTGTTTGTTCCAAAACACCCATTTGGTTCCGATGATATTTTGCTCGTCCTTGGGCTTCTCCACTAGTGTCCACACTTCGTTCCTCTCGAAGTTGTGTAGCTCCTCATGCATAGCATTCACCCAATCCGGATCCCGAAGAGCTTCTTCTACCTTCAAAGGCTCAATACTAGAGATAAATGAATAATGCTCACAAAAGTTAGCTAGTCAAGTTTTAGAGAGAGTTATCCTTCCGGTTTGTATGTCACCGAAGATTTGCTCTAAAGGATGATTTTTGTTCACTCTTGCTCGAACTCGGGGTAGCTTTTGCTTGTTGGATGGTGGAGCTTCTTCATCATCATCTTCTTCTTCGTTGTTGTTGAAGGTGTCGTTGCCTTGTGGTGGTGGTGAAGGTGGTTGAGGTGGATCATCATGATGAACTTCTTCCTCCTCTTCATCTTGTCATGTACCGCTTGTGGATGCCTCCATGTCGTGTTGAGGTTCACCTTGACGTGAAGTAAGGGATTCCACTTGAGTTGATGAAGTACTCTCCTTCACCTCCATGGGACAAATCTTCCCAATGGACAAGTCTTGGATAGTTTCCGAAGGTTCCTTATCTCCTACATCATTTGGCAATTGTTTGACTTGTGAACCATTAGATTCATCAAACTTCACATCTACCGTCTCTTCAACTTTTCGAGTGAAGTTGTTGTAGACACGGTAAGTGTGAGAGTTTGATCTGTAACCGAGTAGGAAACCGAGAAGCTTGTGAAGGTAGAGTCGGTTCGTAGCATGACAAGCTGTTTCCACGGCTTCTGCCCAAAAGTGTCTTGGCGTCTTGTATTCGTCGAGCATCGTTCTAGCCATCTCTATAAGAGTCCGGTTCTTCCTCTCAACAACTCCATTTTGTTGAGGCATGTACGTAGCCGAGAACTCATGTGAAATCCCTTCTTCGTCAAGAAAGGAATCCACATTTGTGTTCTTGAACTCCGATCCATTGCCGCTCCGAACTTTCTTGATCTTCACTTCAAATTGGTTTTGCTCTTTGCGAGCGAAGTTCTTGAAGATCTTTTGCACCTGCGACTTATCATCAAGAAAGAATACCCACATAAATCTGGAAAAATCATCAAATATAACTAGACCAAAGGAATTTCCACCGAGGCTCTTGTAAGCATTGGGACCAAAAAGATCCATATGAAGCAACTCGAGTGGTCTCCTAGTAGTCATGATATTCTTTACGGGATGACTTCCACCTACTTACTTTCCAGCTTGACAAGCACTACAAAGTCTATCTTTGTCAAAGATAACATCTTTAACACCAAGTATATGATCACCTTTGATGAGCTTGTCTAGATTACGAATACCAACATGTCCTAGTCTTCTATGCCAAAGCCAACCTTTAGAAGATTTTGCAATAAGACAAGTGCAAGGTTTGGATCTCTTAGTGAAATCAACAATGTATAGATCACCTCTACGGAAACTGGTAAAGACCATGCTATGATTGTCTTGACGAAACACTTGGCAATCTACTTTGGTAAATAGCACATTAAAACCGAAGTCGGCAAGTCTAGATACAGAAAGAAGATTGTAGCCAAGGGATTCAACAAGCATGACATTTTGAATAGAGCTATCATGGGATATGGCCACCTTACCAAGACTGAGTACCTTACCCTTGGAGTTGTCTCCAAAAGTCACATACCTTCGCGGTCCATGGTTTGGTGTGATCTCTTGAAACATGTCTCTATCTCCGGTCATATGATCGGTGCATCAACTATCGAGAATCCACTCTTTTCCTTCGGACATGTAATCCTTGAAGTTTGCCATGAGACTTAGATTCTTCATAGTCTTCTCATACTCAATGTCGAACAACTCATCTTCATCATAGTAGCCATGTTCCACATTGTCATCATCAAGTGGGAAATCCTCGTCATAAGAAACAAGGGATTCGTTAGAGTTGTGATCATGACAATGTTCAAGTTTATGAATGCGAATGGCCTCTACAATGATGTTGTTGATAGTTATGACATCTCCTTTAGCACGCATGAGGTCTGTAAGCTCAAATAGATAATAATCAAACTTAGGATCACTAGGCATCATTTTGTGAAAAGCAATAGATTTATGAAGAATTTCATCAAGATTACTCAATGAATAATTTGGATATCGTTTCTCCAAATCATTCCACAAAGTATAAGCACATTCAAAATTCTTCATTTGATCAAACACAATTCTAGGCAATCCTCTAATGATAAGATTAACAGTTCTAAGATTGCGTAGCATATCAATTTCCTCTTCATGTGTGGGATGTAAGGGATCAATGGGTGGTACATAGGGGTTCTTAACATACTTGCTCAAATGAAATTCATTGAACAGATCAAGCATCTCATATTTCCATTGACTATAGTACTCCCCATCGAGAATGGGCACTCTACAACTAAGAGTCCCCAAACTAGACACATCCATCTTCCTCCAACGGTGATGAAACCGAAGCTTTGGAGACCAAAGCTCTGATACCAATTGTGGGATCACTAGAAGAGATGTCTAGAGGGGGGGTGAATAGACTACTTGACAAATTAAAAACCTAACCCTTTTCCAATTTAATTGGTTGGCAGATTTTAGCAATTCTAACCAGTCTAGTGCACCCTACACATGCTTGTCAACAAGTATGGCAGCGGAAAGTAAAGACAAGCATATGTAAGAGAGTAGAGATAGGAAGATCAAACGCAATATGGAACATAAAAAGAAGAAACAAATAAAGATGGCGGCGGCGCTCCCACCACCTCCCCCACCTCTCCGGCGATCTCCTAATCTGACCATCAATCTGTGATTTCTCTCCACTCATTTTCTTCGGCGTTCTCTCTGGATCAAGGCAATACCCATCTCACATGGGTTCTCATGGTGGATCTACCCTTGGCTTGGATTTCTCCAAGGGTATTTAGTTCGCTGAGAACATTTCCTATCTATGGGAATTTCAGTTCATCCTATGGAGGGGATGTGTCGTGGATTTGTCACGGTAGATGTCCGGGTTAGCGGACTTTAGGTTCGAGGCGTCGCAACTATGTGGCGGCTTGAAGGGGTTGGTCGGAATCGATAGACGCGTGGCGGTTTACCCAGGTTCGGCCCCTCCGATGGAGGTAAAAGCCTACGTCCTGCTTGTCTGGCATTGATGATGAGGAAGACCTCTTGGTTACAAGGGTGATGTCTAGCCTCTAATCTGTCTATTGTGGCATCTAATCTGTCCATCTCAACTTGTCAATTGAGACGTCTAAAACTTATCTCTCTAAGGGCGCCTTACCCCTCCTTATATAGGTGGAAGGGGTAAGTTTACATGAAGAGTCCCACCGGGAGTAGGATTAGGACTAGTCTCTCTAGAATCCTAATCCGGGTCTTGTTTCCTTCTTGAGGGAGTCTTTCCTTTCTCTTTGGGCCTTCTCTTGTGAGCCGCCTAGCGCCGGCTTACACGCCGGGCCTTGGGCCTGGTCGTCCTGTGACCCGCCTGGCGGGTCACCAATAAACCGTCAAACTCGGCCGGGTCTCCTGTGAGTCGCCAAGTCCTGGCCGGGTCATACTTCAGGCTGGGTCATACGGCGGGGTAATATCCCCGTCATTAGCCCCCAGCTTAGCTTGAATTTATTCATGGTAAGCTCCTGAAATAAGAATAATAAATATGTTAAGGGACCGGCTCGCTCCCCTGGTCGTCTTGTTTCGATGAAGTGGCTCCTTGAAAATCCGGGTTTCTTTTCCACATGAACGAGCCGTCTTCACCATCGTCTTGCAGGAGTGTGTCCTTTGAAATAAAATATTGGGAATACAACACCCATATGCCGTTTGAGTTGGCCTTCAATGCTCTTGGCGGGTCACCTCCGCCGGGTCATAATCATTGATGATGCCGGGTCATGATCGTTGGCGACGTCGGGTCAAACAACTATACTCCAGCTGACTTGATAAAATATTGGGATGGGAATCCATCTGATGCTAAACCGGACTTTTAATGCTTCGGCTAGATAAAAATCTGTTGAACCGGTCTCACTCACAATTGACATCTTGAAAGTTCTTTTCAATTTTTTGATATATCCATATTACCTGTATCCCCCAAGCTCCAAGTTTATCCATGACGACTTGGTGCTTTGCAATAATATCTTTGATTGTGTAGCCCCCAAGTACCAGGTTGTCTTGCCTGCAGCAGCCTGGGACTTGTAGCTGTCTTATACTTTATAAAGCTTCGGCGGGTGTAGCCCCCAAGGACCGGGTTGTTTTGCTTGCAACAACCTGGGACTTTTGAACTTGGTGTTGAATGTTGAGAAATCTGGGTTGTCGCCAGATATATGCTGACTGTCTTGTACTTCACAAGTGTAGCCCCCAAGGGCCGGCTCATCAGCGTGTGATGGGCCGGGTCTTCAATTTGGAACTTATAATCTGCTTGAACAGCTGAATACTGTAGCCCCCAAGTGCCGGGTCGCACGCCTGCGGCGACTTGGGACTTTAGCAATTTGATCTGAGTAGTGTAGCCCCCAAGGGCCGGCTCATCAGTATGTGATGGGTCGGGTCTTCAATGAGGCGAGTTAGACCTTGCATTAGCCCCCAAGTGCCGTGGTGCAAGCTTGCAGCGACATGGGACTTGTATACTTGATATAATCTTGATTTGAATAATGTAGCCCCCATGTGCCGGGTCGTCTGCCTGCGGCGACTCGGGACTGTATGAGAATGACTCGTCATAATTTGTTGAATGAATCCTTGACCGTGGTTGTAATATAACCCGGAATGAATATCCTGGAATAATTCCTTTGTCTTTGACATGAAATCCCTGCCCGTAGTTGCAGTGCAACCCGGCAAATATATGTTTGAGAAATCCATGAAGATCCAGCCATGTTGGCTATTAAAGATCTATTTGTTCTGGCGGCTTTATCTTAGGAGACAAGACCTGCAAAAACAAACAAGACAGAGTATGTTCTGCATTGTTTGTAAGGGCGGCTTGAAAAAGCACAACCCGGAGATGTTAAAATCTTGTATAGCCTTGCTTCTTCTTTCATAATCTTGCTCTGACCCGGTTTGGAAAACCGGCATGATATGTATGTATGATGTAATGCATGATGTATGATGCAATGTATGATGCAATGTATGATGCTCTTGCTTTTCTGTTTCGAAAACTCATAAGCCGGTTCTTCTGGGTGACTCGCTACTTGAACTCTAACAGTACAGGGTCTCTAGTGAGAGTGACCGTCAATTCTTTGACCGGCTCAGGGTCTCTAGGCGAGATTAACTGATAAGAGCGTAGCAAACTAGAAAGAGATGCAGCAGGGGGTGAATACCCTTAGAGCCCATAAGCTACTTCTCACGTGACGTAAATCCATCGTTTGAACCTCAAGGGTACGACAGGCCACTTAGCGGAGAGTACGCAGCAGATGGGAGAGTTTGCCTCGCCGCTGTAAGAGGCCCTTGCAGGGGGTAAGTTTACAACTCGCTGCACCCCTGGTAAAGCGGCAGCAACTTACAGGCAGGTATAACCCGGCCTTGCAGATCGAAAAGGGGGTAAGTTCACAACTCGCTGCACCCCTAGTGATCTTTGTTGACGGAGTCAACGTTTGGGTCCACGACCCGTCTTACAGTGGCTGAGAAGCCTGATCGAAAGGGTTGAAGCTTAACCCGGTGGGTTAGAAGCCCCCAAACGACCTAGTTGACGGAGTCAACTTTTTGGGTCCACGACCCGCCTTACTGTGGCTGAAGAGCCTGATCGAAAGGGTTGAAGCTTAACCCGGTGGGTTGAAAGCCCCCAAACGACCTTGTTGACGGAGTCAACTTATGCACCGTCTTGTAAGCCGCCAACTTGTAAGCCGCCAGACGATGGTGTTATTTTGGCTGAAGAGCCGATCAAGAGGGTTGAAGCTTAACCCTGGCCGGTTAGAAGCCCCCAAATGACCTTGTTGAAGTATCAACATTGTTGCAGCATCTTGTAAGCCGCCATCTTGTATGAAGAAAGCAGCAGGAGCCCCCAAGCTGAACGGTGCATCATGGCGGCTTGTCTTCCTGGGTAACTTTTAATCCTTCCGTCAATAATGTAGTAGCCCCCGAGATCGGGTTAACTTCCTTGTGATGACCCGGGGTTCTCGTTGAAAACGACCAAATGTGTCGAGCCATGTCTGTAGCCCCTGAGTCTTAAGATGACTCGAAGAGGCGGTTTTGAGAATCTACACTGAAGGTTTGAGGTTGACCGTGGCGGGTTATAGATGATCCCGTATGAATTGTTTCAATAATCCGGTTGATGGTTCGTCCCGGCTGGTTGTTGAGGTTTGACCAAACTGCAGTGGCAGCGACTTGTGCGCCTGTCCGTTTGGGCAGCTCGTATAGACGAACACTGCACCGATATGCTGATGTAGATCAGACTGTTGGCAGCGTCTTGCGCTCGTCCGTTGGGCGGCTCGTACAGGCGAGCACCGCACCGATGTGTTGGTGTAAACCAGACTGCGGGCACGGCGGCTCGCGCGCGTCCATTGGGCGGCTGAAGTGAGCAAGCACGACACTGATGTGTCAATGTAGACTGGACCGCAGGATGACGACTCACGAGCGTTCGTTGGGCGGCTCGTACTGGTGTATGCGGCCCCTGGCGTGTTGATGTAAAAGTCAGCCGCGGCGTTTGAAGATGGCGCGGTCACGAGAGATGGCCGCGGCATTGTAAGCCGGTGCGGTCGCGAGAGACGGCCGCGGCGTTGTAAGCCGGTGCGATCGCGAGAGACGGCCGCGGCGTTGTAAGCCGGCGCTTTGATGTAGACTGGACCGCACGGGCGGCGGCTTGCGCGCGTCCGTTCCTATGGCATGGCATCACCTGACCTGCACAAAGGGTATCACAGACGAGAGTAATTGTTCTCGGAAGAATTAATATGTACTGGAAAGAGAAATAAAACGGATAGCACCTAGTATATGTGCGGGGTGTCGAGCCAGCCGTAATGACGAGGCGACGGCAATGATGAGTCGAGCGTCGTGGAGGATAGGCGGCAGTCTGGCCTCGGCGGCTCAGAGATGGCGTCGGGTCGGGGTGGCTCGGCGGCATAGGCTCGAGTCCAGATACGGCGGGGGCGGCGACTCGATTATGGTGGCTCAGAGACGGCACCGGACCAGGGGAGGTGCGAGCCGGTGGGCAGCTGAAGCGTGGGAAGCTAGCAGACAGCTGGCGTGGGCGGCTCGGCAGTGACGGCATCGCATCAAAGAAGTCCGTCGGGGCGACTTGAGGGGATGAAGGACAACGTCGGGTGACGACACGTTTTTTTTTTTTTTTTTTACCAACTCCCCACTTTTTTTTTAACCAAAACGGCTCCCACTCCCCCTTCCTCCCAGCGTGGGCAGAACTGCCACTGTTGCCCATGGCAGGGGTGCTCGCGCGAGGGCGTGGGTGGAGCCGGGTGGAGCAGGGGAGGAGCGGAGCTGGTGGTGCAGGGGAGCCGGCTGGGCGCAGGAGGAACGGAGGCCCGAAGGCAGCCGCGACGCGGCGCGGTGCGGGGCGGTGGCGCTGCGCTGAGCTGAGCGGCGGCGCGGCGCGGAAACCGGCGAGGGCAGCGGCACGACGCGGAGCAGAGCGGCAGCGCGGTGCGGAGCAGCCCAAGCCGGCGTGGGCCGTCGGTTTGGTCAGGAGCGGAGCTGCTCGCGCGGGGAGTGAGCGAGGCGGCTCAGACCAGGAGCGGAGCTGCTCGCGCGGGGAGTCAGCGGCGAGGCGGAGCGAGGCGGCTCAGACCAGGAGCGGAGCTGCTCGCGCGGGGAGTCAGCGGCGAGGCGGAGCGAGGCGGCTCAGGCCAGGAGCGGGGGCGGATCAGGCCAGAAGCAGAGGCGGCTCTGGCCATCGGCGGAGCGAGGCAGCTCTGCGCGAGCAGGCAGGGTGCGGGTGCGGCAGAGCCGGCCAGAGGTGAGGCGGCTCAGCCCGAGCAGGCGGGGCGCGGGGCAAGGGAGGGCGTGGCGCAAGCTGGGCGGAGGCGGAGCCGGCGGCGGCTTGGACGCGTGGAGGCGCGGTGAAGCTAGCGGAAGGGAGGCGGGTCCGGCATGGAGCAGTGCGGAGCCGGCGGAAGCAGGGGTGTGCGGGAGCGGAGGCGAGCACGGCGGCTCGTACAACGCGGCGGCGACTATGGTGCAGCGCTGCAGCGGGGAGAAAACGCGGCGGCGGGTGTGCAACGGGCGCGGCACGGAGGCGCCCTGCCCGGGCGAGTTTGGAGAGCAGAGGCGCAGCAACTCGAGGCATAGTGGCACGATGCGGGGGCGCCTCATACACGAGCTGGCGGAGCTCGGCCGGCTTAGTGCGCGACATGGAGACCATGAAGCGGAGCGCATGGCGGCTCAGGGAACGGCGGCTCACAGCTGCGGAGGCAACAGCGGAAGACCCGCGCGGGGGGTCGTGGTGCGGCAGAGGAGCGGTGGTGGTGGAGCAGAGGACGCCGGGGTGAGGCGCGTAGGTGCATCTGCCGGGGCGAGACTGGCTTGAACGCGAGGCGGACGGCAGCTGAGGCCGGCGCGGTGGCACAACCGCGGCGGCGGAGGCGAACAGGCGACGTGGGAGGTGGTGGCCGAGTCCGTGTCCATGTCTATCTCCGGGTCGCGATGTTCCTTTCTTTCTCTTTTTTCCATCAATCTTTCGCGCCAGCGGAATCCACATCAATAGGCCGGCGTAGTGAATACTGGAAGCAGTATTTGATGATTTTATTTCGGTCTTCACGGGAGGAATCGATGGCTGGCTAAATCTGGAGTTGCAACGAAACAGTAGCTGCCTCGGGACTTTATTGTATGTAGGAGCAGCCACTCGACGGAAACGGGTTGCAGCAGAGACTTTGCGTGATTTGAGAGATCCACCTGGACCAGAAGCAGCAACTCATCGGATCAAACAACATCTACGTGGTAGAAATCCTGTCGAACTCGGCTTCAATCGGATTCGACTGAACATCCGATGTGGCGGCGTCTCGGACAACTCTTAGCTCTCGTCTCGAACTTAGATCAATCTGTTTGTTTCACGCCGACTCTTCTCCATCCGATGAATCGCAAACTCCTCGATCCCTGGGGAGATCCCTCCAAGAACCCAACACCACTGTGCCTTGCCCCACGATGGGCGCCAACTGTCGTGGATTTGTCACGGCAGATGTCCGGGTTAGCGGACTTTAGGTTCGAGGCGTCGCAACTATGTGGCGGCTTGAAGGGGTTGGTCGGAATCGAGAGACGCGTGGCGGTTTACCCAGGTTCGGCCTCTCCGATGGAGGTAAAAGCCTACGTCCTGCTTGTCTGGCATTGATGATGAGGAAGACATCTTGGTTACAAGGGTGATGTCTAGCCTCTAATCTGTCTATTGTGGCGTCTAATCTGTCCATCTCAACTTGTCAATTGAGACGTCTAAAACTTATCTCTCTAAGGGCGCCTTACCCCTCCTTATATAGGTGGAAGGGGTAAGTTTACATGAAGAGTCCCACTGGGAGTAGGATTAGGACTAGTCTCTCTAGAATCCTAATCCGGGTTTTGTTTCCTTCTTGAGGGAGTCTTTCCTTTCTCTCTGGGCCTTCTCTTGTGAGCCGCCTAGCGCCGGCTTACACGCCGGGCCTTGGGCCTGGTCGTCCTGTGACCCGCCTGGCGGGTCACCAATAAACCGTCAAACTGGGCCGGGTCTCCTGTGAGTCGCAAAGTCCTGGCCGGGTCATACGGCGGGGTAATATCCCCGTCAGGATAGGATCTTTCACTCTGGTGGTCTCATTTAGCCGCCATTGCTTTCGATTAACTGGGGACTTTGTGGCTATGGCCTTGCAGGCGGCCATTGGTGGTTCTGCCATTGAGTTCTTTGTGTCTCAGATCAAAGATAAGGTTTTCACGTTCAATGTATCTTCTAAGCAGGTTGGTTTTGCTGTTGTTGATCTTAGATCTTTTGCATGTTCGGAGTTCAAATGTTATTTCCATCTCTGGGGTAATGGGGGTCCGAATTGGATCATGAAGCTCAAAATTTGGAGGAAGGAATGCGATGTTGAATGGATTTTAATCAGTCCATCCAAACGTCGTTCGGCCATGGGAATGCTTGCTATGCATAAACCCCCAGTTAAATCTTCTTTCAAAAACCCTAGTTTTGTTAAGAAGAAGCTTTCATTTGCAACTATGCATAATTATCCTGCTTGTAGGGGCTATCGTTATCCGGCTTCACAGCAGGAAATTGACATTCTTTCTCAGGATGATGGATGTGAGTTCTCTGCTCATGTGCGAATTTTAATTAGCCCTCAATTAGCTCCCCAGTTGAATTGGACGGTGGCTAGGCCACCCATTATTTTTGGTTCTGTTCTTCCCAGCACAGGGGTTTCTTTGAAGATATTTCGTCCCCTACTAGGGTTTGCAGCTCTGGTTTGGAAAATCCCATTCAATTGGCCGATCATATCGCTTGTTCCACGGAGGCGGCTATACCGGATTTTCAAAGTGGACAACTGGGCGGTAACGGCCCAATTAGCTCTGTCGTGGGCCGGCCGTCATCCCCCGTACCACCCCCAGTTGAACCCTCCAGCAATTAGGGGCAGTGGGATTTCCCTTCTACGCAAGAGGCTGAGGCCTCATTCCGAGCCATGGTCGATGAGATGGTGGACCAGATCATGACATGCTCTATATGCTCCCAGCAGGGCCACCTGTCGGCCTCTTGTAGAATTCGTATCGACTGCCTATCGTGCTCCCGGCAGGTCACCATAAGCGCGACTGCAATGATTTCGCGCGTTGCAATGGATTGGTATGGCGGCCGATTTTCCAGCAACAAAATAGGGATTTTTTAGATGCTCCTGCCATCGTGGGAAACCATGCCTCTGTTAATGGTTTTGACTGTCCGGTCACCTCAACAGTTCAAGCCGTGCCTGAGACGCCTGTTCTTTCCCCATCGCTGCCAGAAAACCCTCAAGAAAACCCTACCTCCTCATCTCCTCCGCTCCATTGTCCCCCAACAATGGTGAACAATGAGCTTGACCCTGAGCGTTTTGTTCCGCCGGGGCACCACATCATTGATAGCCTGGATAGGCTGCCAAGGACATTCATCACACCGCGCATCCGACCGCCAAGGCGGCATGAGGACTACATGGTGGCGGAGGTCATGCCGGCGCCCCCTAATGGTGCGCTTGGACCAGTCCGAGAAGAAGTGGTTCAGTTTCTGCAGAACAGAGGTACACCTGCTCGATCCGCTCAGCCTTGGTTTCATGGAGTTGGATTGTTTCAAGTCAGGGACCCCACGGTCCGGTATGCTCTCATACAGCACCCCCCTTCCCTTTGGGAGGTGATCGTTTTGTCAGATTCATGAAGCATGATGAAGGGGAGGGTTTCAAGGGTGCTCATGGTTTTCGCACTGGTTGGCTTATGTTAATTGGGATTCCGTTGGATTATCGCATTACTGAATACATTGTTGATGTTGTTAGTACTTTCGGCAAATTTATCTCCTGGGACAGTGAGGACCCGTATTTAGTTCATACTCTGGTATAGGCAAGCTTTCCAGACACTGCCCTGGTTCCTAGAGATGTTGTTTTTGGTGACTATGCAGAATGGGGTGGGGCTAGAGTTTCGTGGACGGCAGCTTGTTATGTTCTTGGTACGGATTTTGCTGATCAAATGCCCAATGATGAAGACCCCATGCCTCTTGATGGTAATCCTCACCCCCTGCCAGGATACCTGGTGCCTGATAATCTGCCTTTTGTGTTGCCTCCCTACCCACAATTGGGATGGAACGAAGTGCCTCTTCCACCGGAACCTCAGATACAGCCAAATGGGGAACAGGGATGGGGCCATGCAGTTTGGGAGGAGGAGGATGAAGTCCAACAGCAACCACCTGCCCAGCCACAACAGGAGCAGGTTTCGATTGTTATTGACCAGCCGGAGGGCTCTAAATCTGTTAATCAAGATCTCCAAGTGGATGCAGTGGAGCAGCAGCCGCAGCAGGAAGAACCCTTTAACAATCTGGCCATTGTGCCATATCAGCCACCTTTGATCTAGCACCAACAAATCTTCATTGGAATGATCCGGATTGTGGCCGGCCCTCCATTGCCTCCAAGAATGATCTGGAAAGGACATTTGATAGTCTGCTTGCAATGATGGAAATCCTGCAGGTCCCTCGGTCAATTTGCTTTAAGCCTATCAAGCCTATCACATATTCGAAGAGGACTTGGCAAATTACTTTCGATGCACAGCAGCATACCTCTTTCCTAGTGCCTCAATTGGCCTCTATAAGCACCAATCCATCATATCGAAGGCCTGTGGCGCGTACCTTGTTCCCAAGTGCTCCTAAGGCCGTGGCAGAGCTAGTCGTTTTTTCGGCGATGGCTTCCACGAAGCGCATCTGTAAAAAGATGAAAGCAACAGTGGTGGAATCTTCAGTCAGGCGATGCACTCGTAGCTCAGTCAAGCGGGATGGCTTCAAACAGGTTTTTGAGCAATTTCCCATGGAGCCCAGGAAGAAAAGGCCCCGTGCTAGGCCCATGGACATGTCAGCCCAAGTTCATGCACAGCAAAGCTCTGAGGTAGATGGAGCAGATGACCGATAGCGGTTACCCCCCCCCCCCATACCCCAATTCATGTTCTTTAGGCTGCCAGTGCTGAGCTAGAGATTGACCCACAACTCATCTCTGAAGATAAGCTTATGGCTGATCACGAGGAGACAAATTCCTCCATGTCTTCATGATGAATTGCTTTTCTACTTTTGCGGGGTGTGGCGAGCCGTTTAAATCTGCCATTTGTTTTAAGTGGAACTTGGTTGTTATCTGTTACTTTCCTAGTGCTTTTCGGGTACTTCTCTATTGCTCTAAGTGTATGGCATTATATGCTATACTTTCTGCCTATATGCAAGTGTTTATCTATGAGTACACGATTCTGCTGTAAATGGAACATTCTATGTTGGAATATCAGGGGTCTAAATTCTGAAGCACGACAGCGCGCTGTCAGGGAAAAGGTCGTCGACAGTCAATGTGCAATTATTTGCTTGCAGGAGACCAAACTTTTGGCATGTGATCGTTCACTAATCAAAGCCATCTGCCCTCCAGGTTTTGACCAGTTTGTGGAGTCGCCTTCCAGAGGTGCATCTGGGGGTCTTTTGTTGTGTTGGCGTTCTGACATTTTTCAGGGAGTGCTGGTGGAAGTCAATTCGTTTGGGATCATTATAAATTTCAGCTCAACACATAATAATCAACAGTGGTTTCTAGTTAATGTCTATGGTCCTTGTCAGGGGGAACGTAGGGATGATTTTGTGAAATGGCTATATGAGTTGAACATTCAACCCCACCAACTCTGGATGATAATGGGGGATTTTAACTTTATACGCTCAATGTATAACAAGAACCTTCCTGGAGGTGATCTCAATGATATGTTCATCTTTAATGAGATAATTGGCCATCTGGATTTGCTAGAAATACCTCTTAAAGGAAGAAAGTTCACATGGTCAAATATGCAGGACGCTCCCCTATTAGAACAGTTGGATTGGGTTTTCACCTCTGCTAGCTGGATCTCAGTAGACCCAATGACTCAACTGACACCAATGGCAAAAACAGCCTCTGATCATACCCCTTGCCTTGTTTCCATCAGTACTTCCATCCCAAAGGCTAGGATTTTCCGTTTTGAAAATTATTGGGTGCCTGGCTTTATGGATTGTGTTAGGGAAGCCTGGGCAGCACCTTCCAGGAAGGCGCACATTTCTGCAATCATTGTGGATAAACTGAAGAGTTTGAGATTTGCTCTTAAAAATGGCAAAAGGGTCTCTCCCATTTGAAAACTTTAATTTCTAAGTGCAATATGGTGATCCTATGGCTGGATAACTTGGAGGATTCAAGACCACTATCCAAACCAGAGTTTAATTTCAGAAAAGTGGTCAAGCTACACCATGAGCATCTCGTGCATTTGCAATATCTATACTGGAAAAAAAAGGTATACTATCAGGTATATCAAGGTGGGTGAGGAAAATTCGATATTCTTTCAAGCCATGGCCACTGAAAGACATAGGAAAAATTCAATTGCCTGCATTACCCTTTCTGATGGATCAACAACTTCTAATCATGCTACTATAGCTGCTGAGTTTCTCAGAGCTTTCAAATCCAGAATGGGAACTGTTAAAGAGATTGTTTTTTATGCATCTCTGGCCAGTTTATTGTCCCAAGTAGAGGATCTAGATGGCCTATGTAAGCCTTTTGAGCTTCAAGAAGTGGAATCAGTCATTAAGGAGATGCCCATTGATAAGGCCCCTGGTCCGAATGGTTTTAATGGACTATTGCTTAAGAAATGTTGGCCCGTCATTTTGGCTGACTTCCTTGCCTTGGTAAAGAAATTTCATGTAGGGATGACGTGGCTTGAGACTGCGTCGGTATTTCCCCAAAGAGGAAGGGATGATGCAGCACAGCGACGGTAAGTATTTCCCTCAGTTATGCTACCAAGGCATCAAACTAGTAGGAGGATCACCACCACCTAATAAGCAGCACCTGCACACAAATAACAAATACTTGCAACCCGACGCGTAAGAGAGGTTGTCAATCTATCTACGGTAAAAAGATAGATTAGGTAATGATAGATAGGAGAGATAGATCTCTCAAGAACACAAAATAAAAAGGGAAAATAAAAAGTGCAGCAATATATTTTTGGGTTTTTGGTATAGTAGATCTGAAAAACAAAGAGGCAAAAAGATAGATTGGAAAGCAATATGTTGGAAAAGTAGACCCGGGGGCTGTAGGTTTCACTAGTGGCTTCTCTCATGAGTATAGCACACGGTGGGTGAACAAATTACTATTGGGCAATTGATAGAAGATCAAATAACCATGACGATATCCAAGGCGATGATCATTATATAGGCATCACATCCAAGATAAGTAGATTGACTCCTGCCTGCATCCACCACTATTACTCCACACATCGACCGCTATCCAGCATGCATCTAGTGTATTAAGTTCATGGAAAAACGGAGTAATGCAATAAGAACAATAACATGATGTAGACAAGATCTATTCATGTAGGAATAGACCCCATCTTGTTATCCTTAATAGCAACGATACATGCGTGCCTTGCTGCCCCTTTTGTCACTGGGAAAGGACACCGCAAGATCGAACCCATCACAAAGCACCTCTTCCCATGGCAAGAAAAATCGATCCAGTCGGCCTAAATAAACGAAAGATTCGAAGAAGAAATACGAGGCTATAAGTAATCATGCATATAAGAGATCAAAGAAGACTCAAATAATATTCATGGATAGAAACTGATCATGAACTCAAAATTCATCAGATCCCAACAAACACACCGCAAAAGTTTACATCAAATAGATCTCCAAGAGACCATTGTATTGAGAATCAAAAGAGAGAGAGGAAGCCATCTAGCTACTGCCTACGGACCAGTAGGTCTATGGTGGACTACTCACGCATCATCGGAGAGGCACCTATGAAGAAGATGAACCCCTTCGTGATGGTGTTAGATTGGATCTTGAGGCTCTGGAACTTGCGGCGGCTGGATGTGTTTTTGTGTCGACTCCCCTAGGGTTTTCTGAATATTTGGGTATTTATAGGCATCAGAGGCAGTGGAGAGGGGCCCCGTGGAGGGCACAACCCATCAGGGCGCGTCGCGGGCCCCCTGGTGGGTTGTGGCCTCCACGGCCCACCTCTCTAGCACTTCTTTGGCCCACTGGGTGTCTTCTGGTCCATAAAAAATCTTCAAAAAGTTCCGTCACGATTGGACTCCATTTGGTACTGATATTCTGCGAAGTAAAAAACAAGCAAAAACAGCAACTGGCACTATGTCAATAGGTTAGTCCCAAAAAAATGATATAAAATTGCTATAAAGTGATTGTAAAACATCCAAGAATGATAATATAACAGCATGGAACAAGCAAAAATTATAGATACGTTGGCGACGTATCAGGATCCCCAAGCTTAATTCCTACTCGTCCTCGAGTAGGTAAATGATAAAAACAGAATTTTTGATGTGGAATGCTGTTTAACATATTCATCTCATATTCTTTTCTTTTGTAGCATGGACATTTGGACTTTTAGATGATTCAAAGAAATAGTCCAGTTTTAGCATAATGACTTCAATACTCAAGCATGCCAACAAGCAACCATGTCTTTCAAAATATCAACGCTATAGAAAGTTATCCCTGGCCCATCATGCTCAATCATTGATCCATTCATGAAACACACTCAAATATTAGCTACACCCAATGCTCAAGTACGATCATAGTGCCCCCTAGTTGGTGCTTTATAAGAGAAGATGGAGACTCAAAGTAAAAAATAAAAATTGCATAAAGTAAATAGATAGGCCCTTCGCAGAGGGAAGTAGGGATTTGTAGAGGTGCCAGAGCTCAAAGTTTTAAATTGAGAGAGAAAATATATTTTGGGTGGCATGCCTTTCCTGTCAACGAAAACGACAAAGTAGCTCACAATACTTTCCATGCTAGACATATCATAGGCGGTTCCCAAACAAAAAATAAAGTTTATTCCTTTTTCCACCATTCTTTCACATTCCATGGTGGGCCGTATCCACAGTTTCCTTCCATACCAACACTTTCCAAGGAATTTATTATTTGACAACATAAAGTAAATATTTTTTCTTTTTCATTTCGGGAATGGTCATCCCTATTACCACCGCACTCTCATGCAATGACAAGTGAATAAACACTCATCTTGAGAATAACACATCTAGCATGGAAAGATATTGGATACTCCCCACCGTTTCATGAGCGGTACGAGCACACAAAAGAGAAGTTTATTTTGAAAATTAGAGATGGCACATACAAATTTGCTTGGAACGGCATGGAAATACCGCATATAGGTAGGTATGGTGGACTCATAAGGCAAAACTTGGTTTAAGGATTTTGGATGCAGAAGTAGTATTTCTACTTAGTACAAATGGAGGCTAGCAAATAGATTGAGAAGCAACCAACCAAGAAACGAAAATTCACACAAGCGAGAATTAAGCATAACTAATACCGAATAATGCACCATAAGTAGGAAGTAATTTCATTGCATAACTATTGACTTTCGTACTTGCATAGGGAATCACAAACCTTAACACCAATATTCCTACTAAAGCATAATTACTCACTAACATGACTCACATATTACTATCATCATGTCTCAAAACTATTACAAGGAATCAAGTTTAATTTGTCCAATGATCTTCATGAAAGTTTTTATTATATCCTCCTTGGATATCTATCACTTTGGGACTAGTTTCATGTATTGCCATTGCTTTTGACAAGCTCAAACAAATTTAAGTGAAGCACATGAGCATAGAGTTTTCATCTCTCAAAAAGTTATAAGTGAAGCATGAGAGGATTTCTTAAAAATTTACTAACTCTCAAATTAATCTAAGTGAAGCATGAGAGTATTTCTACAAAAGTTTCCAAGCACACCGTGCTCAAAAAGATATAAGTGAAGCACTAGAGCAATTCTATAGCTCAAAAAGCTTAAGTGAATCATAAAGAGCAATTCCAACAAATCATAGCATATTTTTGGCTCTCCCAAATAGGTGTGTCCAACAAGCATACAAGTGAAAAACTAACAAGTAAAGCAAGTAAAGACTCAAATGATACAAGATGCTCCAAGCAAAACTCATGATATGTGACGAATAAAAATATAGCTCCAAGTAAAATACCCATGGTCATTAGAAGAAAGAGGGGGTGCCACTCGGGGGCATCCCCAAGCTTAGTTGCTTGTTTCTCTTTGGATATACCTTGGGGGTGCTGTAGCATCCCCAAGCTTAGGATCTTTTCACTCCTTATTCCTTCATCCATCGTGATCTCACCCAAAACTTGAAAACTTCAATCACACAAAACTCAACAAAATCTTCATGAGATCCGTTAGTATAATAAAGCAAATCACTACTTTAGGTACTGTTGCAAACCCATTCATATTTTGTTATTGCATTATACCTACTTTATGTTAACTTTACCATGGCTCATACCCTTCAATATAACCCATAGATTCATCAAAACAAGCACACAATGCAACGAAAACAGAATCTGTCTTAAACAGAACAGTCTGTAGTAATTTGTATTCTAACCATACTTTTGTAACTCTAAAAATTCTGAAAAATTAGTACAAGATAAATATTTTGTATAGAAACACAGTGTTAAAATTTCAACTCAATATCACGTTCCAGTAAAAAATGAAAATTCTAACACTGGATGCAAAGTTTCTGTTTCAGATTCAGCATCGCTTCTACTTATCTTATGAATCATCCTAAAGGCTCTACTTGGCACAAACACTAAATAAACCATAAAAACACAATCATAACAGAGGCATAATTGTGTCAACACTCAAAAAAATAAATAAAAAAGCAAAAATAAATTTATTCATTGGGTTGCCTCCCAACAAGCGTTATCGTTTTACGCCCCTAGTTAGGCATAACGCAAAGTTTCAAGTATTATCATCTTTGGTTTTGGCTACTTTTGTGAGGGATTTCTCGAATCCGGGGGGCTCTTTACGCTTCCCCAAATTTTCAGGAGAAGAGACCATCTTGAGATCCAAAATATCCAAACGCTTGTTGCAAAGAGTAATCAAAGTATTCAAGCGATTGAGGTTCCCACTAATATGTTTGAGAGGTTCATTATATTTTTGCAACTCGACCAAATGCTTATGTAAGTCACCCAATTTGTCGAGAATTTGAACCCCCTCTTGTGTAAAATAAGGTCCCTTTTTTAATGGAGGAATCCCCAATATCCCTTCCAAAATTTCATAAGCGGTGTTTGCATCAAGCTCAATAAAATTCCCTTTAGCAGCAAAATCCAAGAGTTCTCTATAATGCAAAGCTAATCCTATGTAAAAATTTCTACGCAAAATTTTTGCGTCTCCTTTTAGATTGGAAATACGATAGAATTCCATTAGCCTATACCAGGCATCTTTCAAATTTTCCCCTTGTTTTTGTTTGAAGTATAGAACTTCAAAATCTGGTGACAACGGGGGAGTAGTAACGCTAGTCATAGCAACAAGATAGGCAAACAAAAGATCTGACGAGAAAAAGGCAAACTAAAAAGAGGGAGAATAAAACGGTAAATTGGTGAAGTGGGGGAGAGGTAAACAAGAGGAAAATGGCAAATAATGTAATTGCAAGCAGATGAGATTTGTGATTAGGAACCTGGTAGATGATGATGGTGTCTCCTCAGCGCCAGAGATTGGCACATAGAAGAGACCGCTTCCTCCCCAGCAACGGTGCCAGAAATTCCTTTGACGTGGCTTGAGACTGCGTCGGTATGTCCCCAAAGAGGAAGGGATGATGCAGCACAGCGACGGTAAGTATTTCCCTCAGTTATGAAACCAAGGTATCGAACCAGTAGGAGGATCACCACCACCTAATAAGCAGCACCTGCACACAAATAACAAATACTTGCAACCGGACGCGTAAGAGAGGTTGTCAATCTCTCTACGGTAAAAAGATAGATTAGGTAATGATAGATAGGAGAGATAGATCTCTCAAGAACACAAAATAAAAGGGCAAATAAAAAGTGCAGCAATATATTTTTGGGTTTTTGGTATAGTAGATCTGAAAAACAAAGAGGCAAAAAGATAGATTGGAAAGCAATATGTTGGAAAAGTAGACCCGGGGGCCGTAGGTTTCACTTGTGGCTTCTCTCATGAGTATAGCACACGGTGGGTGAACAAATTACTGTTGGGCAATTGATAGAAGATCAAATAATCATGACGATATCCAAGGCGATGATCATTATATAGGCATCACGTCCAAGATAAGTAGACCGGCTCCTGCCTGCATCTACCACTATTACTCCACACATCAACCGCTATCCAGCATGCATCTAGTGTATTAAGTTCATGGAAAAACGGAGTAATGCAATAATAACAATGACATGATGTAGACAAGATCTATTCATGTAGGAATAGACCCCATCTTGTTATCCTTAATAGCAACGATATATGCGTGCCTTGCTGCCCCTTCTGTCACTGCCAAAGGACACCGCAAGATCGAACCCATCACAAAGCACCTCTTCCCATGGCAAGAAAAATCGATCTAGTCGACCTAACTAAACCAAAGATTTGAAGAAGAAATATGAGGCTATAAGTAATCATGCATATAAGAGATCAAAGAATAATCAAATAATATTCATGGATAGAAACTGATCATGAACTCAAAATTCATCGGATCCCAAAAAACACACCACAAAAGTTTACATCAAATAGATCTCCAAGAGACCATTGTATTGAGAATCAAAAGAGAGAGAGGAAGCCATCTAGCTACTGCCTACGGACCCGTAGGTCTATGGTGGACTACTCACGCATCATCACAGAGGCACCTATGAAGAAGATGAACCCCTCCGTGATAGTGTTAGATTGGATCTTGAGGCACTGGGACTTGCGACGGTTGGATGTGTTTTTCGTCGACTCCCCTAGGGTTTTCTGAATATTTGGGTATTTATAGGCATCAGAGGTGGTGGAAAGGGGCCCCGTGGAGGGAACAACCCATCAAGGCGTGCCGGGGCCCCCCTCTCTGGCACTTCTTTGGCCCACTAGGTGTCTTATGGTCCAAAAAAATCTCCAAAAAGTTTCATCGCGATTGGACTTCGTTTGGTACTGATATTCCGCGAAGTATAAAACAAGTAAAAACAGCAACTGGCACTTTGGCACTATGTCAATAGGTTAGTCCCAAAAAATGATATAAAATTGCTATAAAGTGATTGTAAAACATCCAAGAATGATAATATAACAGCATGGAACAAGCAAAAATTATAGATACGTTGGAGACGTATCAAGGGACTGCAAAGGTGGAAAACTTAAATGATGCATACATCACTCTAGTGCCTAAAAAGCAATCACCTGAGTCTGTGGGGATTTTAGACCTATTTCTTTAACCAGTGTGGGACTCAAACTGCTTACTAAGATGGCTGCCAATAGATTTCAGATAGAAATCATGAGATGCATACACAAAAACCAATATGGTTTCATTAAGACCAGGACCATCCAGGATTGTTTGGCATGGGCCTTTGAATATATTCATCAGTGCAAGCAATCCAAGAGGCCTATCATCTTGTTGAAACTCGATTTTGAAAAAGCTTTTGACTCCATCCAGCATGAAACCATAATTAGAATTATGAGAGCTAAAGGTTTCCCTGAGAAATGGATTTCTTGGATAAAGGAATTGTTAGCTTCTGGGACATCTTCAATATTGCTGAATGGAGTACCAGGGAGACATTTCAAGGCCAAATGTGGGGTTAAACAGGGTGACCCTATATCACCACTTTTATTTGTGCTGGTTGCTGATCTTTTGCAAACTATGGTCAATAATATGCTCCAGTTGGGAACCCTCAGTTTGCCTATCCCAACCCATGATCCAGACTACCCTATTGTTCAATATGCTGATGACACCTTGCTGTTCTTGCCAGCTGAAAAAGGACAGTTATCTGCTCTCAAAGACACTCTGCATTCCTTCTCGATGATCCCAATAAACATTTCAGAATTTGAAACTTCGGTTCTAGCTGCAATCTTTGGTTGTCAGATTGGTGCCATGCCGTTCACATACCTGGGTTTGCCTTTAGGTACTACCAGACCCAAGCTGATGGATCTCATGCCTATGGTAGATTGTATGGAGAGAAGGCTCACAGCAAGCTCTTGGTTCTTGCCTCAAGGGAGCAGGTTACAGTTGGTTAATTCAGTCCTATCCTCTCTCCCTACTTTCTTCATGTGCAGTCTTTCAATACCTCCAGGAATTCTCAAACAGTTAGAAAGAATTCAAAGGCAATGTCTCTGGAGGAAATATGGACATGAGAAAGGAAATTCCCTTGCGGCTTGGTCACTTGTTTGTAGACCCAAGAACAAAGGAGGACTGGGATTTTGAATCTGGGTCTGCAAAATGAGGCGCTGCTCATGAAGCACCTTAACAAATTTTATAACAAAGTTGATGTGCCATGGATAAATCTAATTTGGGATACATACTACTTCAATAGAGTTCCCCATGATACCTCTCTTTGTGGGTCCTTCTGGTGGTGTGATGTCTCAAAGTTGATGGATAAGTTCAGATCAGTCACTAAAGTGATAGTTTCTACTGGAAACACGGTACTGTTTTGGAATGACAATTGGGATCTTCACCAGAACTCTACTCCCCTGTTAGCTAAATTCTCAAGGCTCTACTCTTTTGCTCTAGATGAGGGTATATCAGTGAAGGATGTTCTTGATTGTCATAATACACTGGACCTGTTCTCCCTTCCACTTTCAGTGGAGGCTTTTCAGGAACTAAATCGGTTAATGAGCATGCTCAACTCCATGCAAGTAAACAGAGCTGAGAAGGACATGTGGCTGTGGAGGCATGGCACTTCCACTAGATACACAGCAAAGAAGTATTATACTTTTGCCCATCAACCTATAGTTTCTAACCCACTCTTAAACTGGGTTTGGAAGAGCTGTTGTACTATGTCCATCAAAATGTTTGCCTGGCTGGTAATCATGGACAGAATTAACACTAAAGATATGATTCAAAGGAGACATTGGAGAATCAATGAGGGGCCTAAGTGGGTTCTATACCCTATCTCTGCACATGAAGACAGGAATCATCTGTTCTTTTAATGTAACTTCAGCAGCAGAGTCTGGATCTATCTGCAGATCACTTGGCCGATGGGCAATGATATGGTAGACATTGCAAGGGCAGCAAAAGTTGACTTCAATAAGCCTTTTTTTGCAGAGGCGGTCTTCCTGGCTTGGTGGAATATATGGAAGGTCAGAAACAACAAAGCCTTCAGGCACATCAGGCCATCTTTTGGGCAATGGAGAAGTGGCTTTATTCATGATATTACTCTTCTCACCCACATGATCAAATCTAAATTCAAGGATGATCTCCTTAGATGGATAGATTTTTTGCCCCCTTAGAGGGGCTCCCCCTCGCCTTCTTTTGTTTTTCTTTTTGCTTTAGCTTAGCTTTTTCTCTTTGCTTTCAGTTGCCTCTGCTCGAGGAACATGTAAATAACTCTGTATTCCTTGTTGCCATTCTATTTCAATAAAATGTTGTGGGGTGTAAGTCATGCAGTCTCCCAGTCAAAAAAATGGAGACACGAAGATTTTTCCCATGGTTCCGATAGGTGGTGCTATCGTACATCCACGTTTATGGAGTCTTCAACCCACGGAGGGTAGCGGTCGCGAGAGTCCACGGAGGGCTCCATCCACAAGGGTCCACGAAGTAGCAACCTTGACTATTCCATAACGGCTTCCATCCACGAAGGACTAGCCTCACTATGGGTAGATCTTCACGAAATAGGCGATCTCCTTGCCCGTACAAACTTCTTGGTTCAACTCCACAACACGAAGTAGGAGGCTCCCAAGCGACACCTAACCAATCCAGGGGGCACCACCCTCCAAAAGGTAATAGGCTCGATAGTAACGATGAACTCCTTGCTCTTGTGTTTCAAATGATAGTCTCCTCAACACTCAATCACTCTCTCACAGATTTGGCTTGGGTAGAAGAGATTGATTGGGTGGAAAGCAACTTGGGGAGGCTAGAAATCAAGATCCATATGGTTGGAGTTAATGATCTTGACCTCAACACAAGAATAGGTGGTTCTCTCTCAGAAATTTGGATATAGGAAGTGTGGGTCTGTTCTGAGTGCTTCTCTTATGAGAGGGATGTGGTGGAGGGGTATATATAGGCATCTCCAAAAATCCAACCGTTACAACATTATTGCCCAACTCGATGAAACCGAAGTCAAAACTCGGTTGCACCGACTAGTGCAAAATATGGCAACTTTAGGCTTTTCGGTGAGACCGATATGGAATTCTCGGTGGTACCAATATGAGTGGCCGAGGGCAGTTACACAACTCGGTGAGACCGATTCACAATTCTCGGAGGTTCCGATTCTTGTGAATGAGGTAACAGAAAGTTGGTCACTGAAACTCGGTTGCACCGATATGGAACTTGGTTGTACCGAGATGTGGGACTTGGCTAGGGTCTCTGTCTAGGCTTTTGACTCGGTGTAGCCGATGTGGAATTGTTGGTGGCACCGATTTTGAGTTGTAGGCTCTAAGACAGAATATTTGTGGGAGGGCTTGTGGGTGTTTTTGGTGACTAACACTTGATCACTTTGAGCATTTCATTCACCATTATTACCTCACCCCCTTTTGATAGTATTGGCTTTCCTATGGACTCAAAGTGATTTCTCACAAAGCAAAATGTAGAGTCTTCATGCTTGTAGCTTTGCCAATCCTATTCCTTCCTCTTCTTCTTCTTCTTCTTGTTGGGGAATCTCCTCACAATCCTTTAGCCAATCCTCTCTGTGGACTGAACCTGAAATAAGCTAGGTAGAACTATTAGTCCAAGAGACAATGTATGTTGTCATGAATTATCAAAACCACCAAGGGAGCATATGTGCTTTCAATTATCAAAGAGAAGCAGAAGCACGGTTTACCTCAAAGCCTCACAAGAGGCCTGTGAAGGCCACCCGCATGCCCTCCGTGGACCGGTAGCTTTGCAGCGTTGGCCCATCATTGTGCGGTGCTCAGCGCGGATGGAAGAGCCCTCCATGGTTGCTTCCATCTCCTCGGCCCACCCCTTTAAAGCCTGCCCTCTGGCAGGCGGAGATGAAAAAACCACCTCGACTTCCTCCCTTTGCGGAGAGGGGGCCACCTGGATGGATGGCCGAGGCGTCACGACGCCGTCGGGTGCCAAGGATGCTGGTTCTCCCAGGTTCATTCCTTATGTAGAAGAAGGAATCTTTGTCAGAGGGTCCTCGGCGTCCGAACACTACACTCCGACCATGGGCACGCTGGCGCTTCCCCCCGTGGTAAGCACAGGTGGAGCCGGTGAGGTCGTATGCCCCGGCACTTCATGTGCGGTTGGGGAAGGGCGATCCCCATCGGATGAGCTGCCTGGAGGAAGCCCGCTTGATCCCCAATCACTGGGGACCGACCCCTGTGTCCTGAAGAAGGCGGAAGGGGAGTATCAGAAAACTGAGAGGAAAATATAGACGATGTATGAAGCACAAGATAAAAGTTAAAAGGGGGTACCTCTTTGGCGGCGGCATGTGCCTGCCGGCCTCAGATTCCTCACTATTCGAGGAGGTGAGAATGATCTGGGCCTTGGCCTTGGTACTTGTGATCTGCGTTGGGTTTTCCGTGAAGAGGAACGGGTTATTGCAGCACAAAGTGGGTAAGTATTTCCCTCAATTATGAAACCAAGGTTTATCGAGCCAATAGGAATATCAATCCGCGACCGTCTTCAGCGGTTGCACACAAATGAACAAACAACTTGCACCCAACGCGGGCAAGAGGGTTGTCAATCCCCTTAATCTCATTATTTGCAAGCAAATGAGTTGTGTAGATAATTGTTGATAAATATAAATTGCAAAATAAAATAAAATATAAATAAAGGCAGCACGGTAATAATGGCGTTTGTAAATATATAAGTGAATAGACCCGGGGGCCATAGTTTTCCCTAGCGGCATCTCTCATGTAGGCAGCATACGGTGGGTAACAAATTACTGTTGGGCAATTGATAGAAAAGTGGATAGTTATGCGATTTTCACAGCAATGATCATGTGTATATAGGCATCACGTCCATAAACAAATAGGCCGACTCCTGCCTGCACCTATTACTATTACTCCACTCATCGACCGCTATCCAGCATGCATCTAGAGTATTAAGTAAAATAGAGTAATGCATAGAGAACGATGACATGATGCAGACAAAGTAAACTCAAGCAATACGAATGAACCCCATTGTGTTATCCTTAGTAGCAACAACACAAAGACGCATCTTGTCCCCTACTTTGTCACTGGGATATAGAAACTCATCAGGTTCAACCTACCACAACACACATCTCCCACCGATGAAATATCAATCTACTTGGCCAAAGCACATCAATAGATCGGAGAGCATTACGAAGCTATAATGATCATGCAATTAAGAGACAATATATATCAGAGGTATCTCAAATACTTTTCATGAATAATCTGAACATAAACCCACAATTCATCGGATCCCAACAAACACACCGCACAATAGGATTACATCGGATAGATCAAAGCGAAGATGTGATGACCATTGTATTGAAGATCAAGAGATAGAGAGATTGCCATCTACGTACTAGCTATAGACCCGTAGGTCTATGGTGAACTACTCACAAATCATCATGAGGGCAGCAAGGTTGATGTAGAGGCCCTCCGTGATCGATCCCCCCTCCAGCAGGGTGCCGGAACGGAGCTCCAGATGGCCTCGCGATGGAATAGAGACTTGCGGCGGCAGAAAAAGGGTTTCGGGGCTGCCTCTGTTATTTTTAGGGTGAAATAGAATTTATAGGCCAGAGAGGGGGGTCGGGAGGCAACCGAGGGGGGCACAAGCCATCAGGGCGCCCCCCCTAGGGGCGCGCCCTGTTGGCTTGTGCGGCCCCCGGCCTCCTTTTGAAGCTTCCAGGTCTTCTTTTGGTGTAGAAAAAATCATTGAAAAGTTTCATGGCAATTGGACTTCGTTTGGTAATGTGAACCTGAAAAGCAAAAAACACGCAGAAAACAACAAGTGGCACTGGGCACTGGGTCAATAGGTTAGTGCTCAAAAATATTAGAAATTGGTAAATAAAGACCCAAAAAGTATCCTAGAATGATAATTTATCAGCATGGAACAATAGAAAATTATAGATACATTGGAGACGTATCAAGCATCCCCAAGCTTAATTCCTGCTCGTCCTCGAGTAGGTAAATGATAAAAACAGAATTTATGATGTGACATGCTATCCATTATGTAATCTTATGCATGTATGCTCATTGAGAAATGATGAATCAACAAATATTAACATAGCAATATCTAAAGTGTAAGAAACAAAATCATTAATCTTTCAAAGTGTACGATTCTTAAAAGATGTTTACCCCCCCCCCCCATTCATCTTATTATATTAGCAAGGCATGGCTCCATCTTCACCACATTAATACAAATGTCAAGCACCACGGTGTCCAAGTCAGGCAATTGGATCATACTTTTTCAATATGCATCAACTTTTTATTCTTCATGCAATACATGAGCGTGAGCCATTGGACATAGCATTTAGGTGGAATAGAGTATGGTGGTAGATATCAAAGGGGTAAAAGGTGGAGAAGATAGTCTCACATCAACTAGGCGTACCAACGGGCTATGGAGATGCCCATCGATAGATGTCAATGTGAGGAGTAGGGATTGCCATGCAAATGATGCACTAGAACTATAAGTGTATGAAAGCTCAAATGAAGCTTAGTGGGGTGTGCATCCAAATTGCTTGATCATGAAGACCTTTGGCATTTGAAGAAACCCGTCATAGGAATATACAAGCCAAGTTTGTAATAATGAATAGGTAATTCCCACTAGCATATGAAAATGATATATCATGAGACTCTCTACATGAGGAGCATGGTGCCACTTTGAGGCACAAGTGTGGGAAAAGATAGTAGCAAAGTCCCTTCTCTCATTTTCTCTCATTTTTTGAATGGATGGTGGGCTCATTTGGCCTCCCTCATCTTTATTTTTCGTCCGGAGTCTCATCTCGACTTGTGGGAGAATCATGGTCTCCATCATTCTTTCCTCACTGGGACAATGCTCTAATAATGATGATCATCACACTTTTATTTACTTACAACTCGATATGGAGAACTGATATGAAGATATGACTCTGTATGAATGCCTTTGGCAGTGTACCAGGATGTGCAATGATCTAGCGTGACACGTATCAAAAATATGATGAACGATGACTTTTCCACAAATACTATGTCAGCTTTATATGATCATGCAAAGCAATACGATGATGAATGAACTAGTCATGTGAAGTGACGATGGAATTTGCATGGCAATATATCTCGGAATGGCTATGGAAATGCCATAATAGGTAGGTATGGTGGCTTTTTTGAGGATGATATAATGAGGCTTATGTGCAACAGAGCATATCATGTCACGGGGTTTGGATGCACCAGCGAAAGTCGCACCGATACTCGAGGTGAGAATGGGCTATGCACGGTACCAAAGAGGCTAGAAAATATGAGAAGGTGAGATTGCATATGTACATGGTTTCACATTATTCATAAAGAACTCATATACTTATTGCAAAGTTTTATTAGTTTTATCATAAATCAAAGTACTACTCGCATGCCCCGAGGGAAGAGGTTGGTAGGAGTTAACCATCGCGCGCTTCCGACCCGAAACAACACTAGGATTTCAACGAGGAATAGAAATGCTCACACATCATCACCATGACTCTTTAATTTTTTAGATGAACAAAAAGGTCAACCTCTCTTAATATCGACACTTCTACAGTTTAACAATTATGAACTCACACATTTTTCATATTACCACATCAATATCATCGACCCACAATTTCTCTATATGTGCTACATTATGGTTTTGATTATCACTCATTGAATACCTAATATTTTTGGACTAGTCTTATGACCCATGCAAATTACTGTCACTATTTATTAACTCGCAAACAAATATAAGTGAAGAACGAGAGTGAAATTATTTCTATAAAATCTACACGCCACCGTGCTCAAAAAGATATAAGTGAAGTACTAGAGCAATTGCTAAGCTCAAAAGATATAAGTGAAGCACATTGAGTATTCTAACAAATTATGATGAAGGTGTCTCTCTTAAATAGGTGTGTCCAGCAAACATTGTGGCAAACTGAAAGTAAAAGCAAACAAAAGCAAATGACGCTCCAAGCAAAACTCATTCATGTGACGAATAAAAATATAGCTTCAAGTGACATACCGATGGATTGAGACGAAAGAGGGGATGCCTTCCGAGGCATCCCCAAGCTTAGACGCTTGAGTCTCCTTTAAAATATTACCTTGGGGTGCCTTGTACATCCCCAAGCTTAGGCTCTTGGTACTCCTTATTCCTTTGTCCATCACGATAACACCCAAAACATGAAAACTTCAATCACACAAAACTCAACAAAACTTCGTGAGATCCATTAGTATAAGAAACATATTGCATACTTTAGGTACTGTTATAAGTTGATTCTAATTTCATAAATTCTTAATAGGTACTGTATTCTAACTTATCCATGGCTTATACCCCCCGATATAATCCATAGCATAATCAAAATAAGCAACTATGCAAGCAAAAAACAGAATATGTCTAAAACAGAAGACTCTATAGCAATCTGTAGAGAACCTATACTTCTGTAACTCTAAAAATTCTGAAAAATTTGTAAAACCTCGAAATTTTTTATAGAAACACTTTGTAAATATTTCAAAGCATTATCACGCTCCAGTAAAAAATGAAAAATTCCTGTACTGGAGTCAAAAGTTTCTGTTTTGTTCCAGCATCGATTCTACTCATCTTGTGAGTCATACCAAAGGCTTTACTTGGAAAAAACACTAATTTAAACACAAAAACTTAATAATTACAGAGGAAATAATCATGTTATTAAAAAAACAGAAAGTTTAAAGAAAAAATTCAAAGATAACTATTGGGTTGCCTCCCAACAAGCGCTATTGTTTTATGCCCCTAGCTAGGCATAATGCATAGTTTCAAGTATTATCATCTTTGACACTCCACCCATAAGTAGCTCTCATTATTGATTCATAAGTTGGTTTAATTATCTTTCTAGGGAAGTGTTCCATCCCTTTCTTTAATGGGAATTGTAACCTTATGTTTCCCTCTTTCATATCAATGATTGCACCTATAGTTCGTAGGAAAGGTCTTCCAAGTATTATGGGACAAGTAGGATTGCAATCAATATCAAGCACAATGAAATCTACAGGAACATAATTTTTATTTGCAATAATAAGCACATCATTAATTCTACCTAAAGGTTTCTTAATGGTAGAATCCGCAAGATGCAAGTTAAGGGAACAATCTTCAATATTAGTGAGACCAAGCACATCACAAAGAGTTTTAGAAATAGTTGAAACACTAGCACCAAGATCACACAAGTCATTGCATTCATATTTATTTATCTTAATATTGATACTAGGTTCCCACTCATCATGCAATTTTCTAGGAATAGAAACTTCAAGCTCAAGTTTCTCATCATAAGCTTTTATCATGGCTTCTACTATATGTTCGGTAAAAGCTTTGTTTTGTTCATAAGCATTGGGTGAGCTAATAATGGATTGCAACAAGGAAATACATTCTACTAAAGAGAAATTATCATAATTAAAGTCCTTGTAATCCAAAATAGTGGGCACATCACTAGTTAAAGTATTGACCTCTCCAAACCCACGTTTTTTAGTTTTAGCATCAAAATCATCACCCTCCAAGCAAACGGGATGCTTCTCAACTAGAGTTGACTCATCTCCAGTCCCTTTATCATTTATATTCATAGAATTAAATAAATATTTAATAGGAGAAATACCAATCATTTTAAGATCTTCATCATGATTCCGGTAAAAACCGGGAGGAAGAGCTTTTTCTAAGAATTCTCGCTTAGCTCTCAACTTAGCGGTCCTCTCCTTACTTTCATTAATAGATATTTGGATAGATTTAATAGACTCATTAAAATCATGCTTGGGTGGCAAAGCTTTATTTTTAAGAGTTTCCACATCAAGAGCAATTATATCCATGTTTTTAGCCAAAGCATCAACTACATGCAATTTTTCTTCTACCATAGTGTTGAAAACATTTTTAGAGTTAATAAATTCATTAATTGTGTTCTCAAGATCAGAGGGTATACAATTAGAATTTGTACAAGAATTTCCATAAGAATTTCCATAGTTGTTAGAGGAATTACCGGGATACGGTCTAGAATTGAAGTTCCCTCTATAAGCATTGTTATTGAAATTATTTCGCGAGACAAAGTTCACATCAATAGCATCATTATTTTTCACAATCAAAGTTGACAAGGTCATATTATTGGGATCAACATGAGCATTTTTACTAGCAACCATATTCATAAGGGCATCCACCTTTTCACTCAAAGTAGCGATTTCTTCAACAGAATCTACCTTCTTACCGGTTGGAGCCCTTTCGGTATGCCATTGAGAATAATTTGTCATAATGTTGTCCAGAAGTTTTGTGGCCTCTCCTAAGGTCACATCCATAAAGGTACCACCTGCAGCAGAATCTAGAAGATTTCTAGACACAAAGTTCAATCCAGTATAGAAGTTTTGGATAATCATCCACAAATTTAAACCATGAGTTGGAAAATTTCTTATCATCAATTTCATTCTATACCAAGCTTTTGCAACATGCTCTTGATCTTTCTATTTAAAATTCATTATTTGATTTCTAAGGGAGATGATCTTAGCAGGAGGAAAATACTTGGCAATAAAAGCATCTTTACACTTATCCCATGTTCCAATACCACTACGAGGTAAATATGAAAACCAAGCCTTAGCTTTATCTCTTAGTGAAAAAGAAAATAATTTTAATTTCACAATATCATTATCCATATCCTTTTTCTTTTGCATATCACATAATTCAACAAAGGTATTAAGATGTGACGCGGGATCCTCATTAGGACTTCCCAAAAATTGATCCTTCATGACAAGATTTAGCAATGCAGCATTAATATCAAAAGCCTCCGCACTAGTGGCAGGTGGTATAGGTGTACTAATAAAATCATTGTTATTAGTATTCGAGAAGTCACACAACTTAGTGGTATCTTGAGCCATGGTATCCGAACAAGCAAAGTAACAAGCAAGAAAAGTAAACTAGCAAGCGAAGAAGTAAACTAGTAACAAGCAAAGATAAATATTTTTGTGTTTTTCATTTTTATGAGACAAGCTAAATATAACAACAAATAAAAAGAAGAGCAAGTGAATGAAAATTTGTGTGAAGTTACTTGATAGTTGATGATGATACTCCCCGGCAACGGCGCCCGAAATCCTTCCCGATACTTGCGATCTGCGTTGGGTTTTCCGTGAAGAGGAACGGGTTATTGCAGCACAAAGTGGGTAAGTATTTCCCTCAGTTATGAAACCAAGGTTTATCGAATCAATAGGAATATCAATCCTCAACCGTCTTCAATGACTGCACACAAATGAACAAACAACTTGCACCCAACGCGGGCAAGAGGGTTGTCAATCCCCTTGATCTCGTTATTTGCAAGCAAATGAGTTGTGTAGATAATTGTTGATAAATATAAATTGCAAAATAAAATAAAAGATAAATAAAGGCAGCAAGGTAATAATAGCGTTTGTAATTATATAAGTGAATAGACCCGGGGGGGCATAGTTTTCCCTAGCGGCATCTCTCATGTAGGCAGTAGACGGTGGGTAACAAATTACTGTTGGGCAATTGATTGAAAAGCGGATAGTTATGTGATTTTCACGGCAATGATCATGTGTATATAGGCATCGCGTCCATAAACAAATAGGCCAATGAAATGGCTTGAGACTACGTCGGTATTTCCCCAAAGAGGAAGGGATGATGCAGCACAGCGACGGTAAGTATTTCCCTCAGTTATGAAACCAAGGTATCAAACCAGTAGGAGGATCACCGCCACCTAATAAGCAGCACCTGCACACAAAGAACAAATACTTGCAACCCGACGCGAAAGAGAGGTTGTCAATCTCTCTATGGTAAAAAGATAGATTTGGTAGTGAAAGATTGGAGAGATAGATCTCTCAAGAACGCAAAATAAAAAGAGCAAATAAAAAGTGTAGCAAGGTATTTTTGGGTTTTTGGAATAATAAATCTGAAAACAAAAGAGGCAAAAAGATAGATCGGAAAGCAATATGTTGGAAAAGTAGACCCGGGGGACGTAGGTTTCGCTAGTGGCTTCTCTCATGAGTATAGCGCACGGTGGGTGAACAAATTACTGTTGGGCAATTGATAGAAGATCAAATAATCATGACGATATCCAAGGCGATGATCATTATATAGGCATCACGTCCAAGATAAGTAGACCGACTCCTGCCTGCATCTACCACTATTACTCCACACATCGACCGCTATCCAGCATGCATCCAGTGTATTAAGTTCATGGAAAAACGAAGTAATGCAAAAAGAACGACGACATGATGTAGACAAGATCTATTCATGTAGGAATAGACCCCATCTTGTTATCCTTAATGGCAACAATACATGCGTGACTTGCTGCCCCTTCTGTCACTAGGAAAGGATACCGCAAGATTGAACCCATCACAAAGCACCTGTTTCCATGGCAAGAAAAATCGATCTAGTTAGCCTAACTAAACCAAAGATTCGAAGAAGAAATACGAGGCTATAAGCAATCATGCATATAAGAGATCAAAGAAGACTCAAATAATATTCATGGATAGAAACTGATCATGAACTCAAAATTCATCGGATCCCAATAAACACACCGCAAAAGTTTACATCAAATAGATCTCCAAGAGACCATTGTATTGAGAATCAAAAGAGAGAGAGGAAGCCATCTAGCTACTGCCTACGGACCCGTAGGTCTATGGTGGACTACTCACGCATCATCAGAGAGGCACCAATGAGGATGATGAACCCCTCCGTGATGGTGTTAGATTGGATCTCGAGGTTCTGGAACTTGCGGCGGCTGGATGTGTTTTTCGTCAACTCCCTTAGGGTTTCTGGAATATTTGGGAATTTATAGGTATCAAAGGCGGTGGAGAGGGGCCCCGAGGAGGTCACAACCCATCAGGGCGCGCCAGGGCCCCCCTGGCGCGCCCCGGTGGGTTGTGGTCTCCACGACTCACCTCTCTGGCACTTCTTTGTCCCACTGGGTGTCTTCTGGTCCAAAGAAAATCTCCAAAAAGTTTCGTCGCGATTGGACTCCGTTTGGTACTGATATTCTGCGAAGTAAAAAAACAAACAAGCAAAAACAGCAACTGGCACTTTGGCACTATGTCAATAGGTTAGTCCCAAAAAATGATATAAAGTTGCAATAAAGTGATTGTAAAACATCCAAGAATGATAATATAACAGCATGGAACAAGCAAAAATTATAGATACGTTGGAGACGTATCAGCATCCCCAAGCTTAATTCCTACTCGTCCTCGAGTAGGTAAATGATAAAAACAGAATTTTTGATGTGGAATGCTGCCTAACATGTTCATCTCATATTCTTTTCTTTTGTAGCATGGACATTTGGACTTTTAGTTGATTCAAAGCAATAGTCTAGTTTTAACATAATGACTTCAATATTCAAGCATGCCAACAAGCAACCATGTCTTTTAAAATATCAACACTAAAGAAAGTTATCCCTAGCCTATCATGCTCAATCATTGATCCATTCATGAAACACACTCAAATATTAGCTACACCCAGTGCTCAAGTACGATCATAGTGCCCCCTAGTTGGTGCTTTATAAGAGAAGATGGAGACTCGAAGTAAAAATAAAAATTGCATAAAGTAAATAGATAGGCCCTTCGTAGAGGGAAGTAGGGATTTGTAGAGGTGCCAGAGCTCAAAGTTTAAATTGAGAGAGAAAAATATTTTGAGTGGCATGCCTTTCCTATAGCTCAAAAAAGTTTAAGTGAAGCATATAGAACAATTCTAACAAATCATAGCATAATTTTGGTTCTCTCAAATAGGTGTGTCCAGCAAGGATACAAGTGACAAACTAACAAGCAAAGCAAGCAAAGACTCAAATGATACAAGAAGCTCCAAGAAAAACTCATGATATGTGACGAATAAAAATATAGCTCCAAGTAAAATACCGGTGGTTGTTAGAAGAAAGAGGGGATGCCACTCGGGGGGCATCCCCAGGCTTAGTTGCTTGTTTCTCTTTGGATATATCTTGGGGGTGCGGTAGCATCCCCAAGATTAGGCTCTTTTCACTCCTTATTCCTTCATCCATCGTGATCTCACCCAAAACTTGAAAACTTCAATCACACAAAACTCAACAAAATCTTCGTGAGATCCGTTAGTATAATAAAGCAAATCACTACTTTAGGTGCTGTTGCAAACCCATTCATATTTTATTATTGCATTATACCTATTGTATTTTCACTTTACCATGGCTCATACCCTTCAATATAATCCATAGATTCATCAAAACAAGCACACAATGCAACAAAAACAGAATCTGTCTTAAACAGAACAGTCTGTAGTAATCTGTACTCTAACCATACTTCTGTAACTCTAAAAATTCTGAAACATTAGGTCAACGTAAAGAATTTGTATAGCAATAACGTGTTAAAATTTAAGCTCAATATCACGTTCCAGTAAAAAATTAAAATTCGAACACTGGAGGCAAAGTTTCTGTTTCAGATTCAGCATCGCTTCTACTCATCTTATGAATCATCCTAAAGGCTCTACTTAGCACAAACACTAAATAAAACATAAAAACACAATCATAACAGAGGCATAATTGTGTCAACACTCAAAAACAGAAATGAAAAAACAAAAATAAACTTATTCATTGGGTTGCCTCCCAACAAGCGCTATCGTTTTACGCCCCTAGCTAGGCATAACGCATAGATTCAAGTATTGTCATCTTTTGTTTTGGATCCATAGGATGATCTCATGATTGATTCATATGGTGGCTTAATTCTTGTTCTATGGAAGTGTTCCATACCCTTTCTTAGTGGAAACTGAAATCTAATATTGCCTTCTTTCATATCAATCACGGCACCTATAGTACGTAAGAACGGTCTACCAAGTATAATGGGACAAGACGGATTACAATAAATATCAAGAACAATAAAATCTATGGGCACATAGTTCCTATTTGCAAGAATAAGAACATCATTAATTCGTCCCAAAGGCTTTTTAATAGTAGAATCCGCCAAGTGCAAATTAACAGAGCATTCTTCAATATTGGTGAGACCAAGCACATCACATAAAGATTTCAAAATCGTGGAAACACTAGCACCCAAATCACATAAAGCAAAGCACTCATAATTGTTAATCTTGACCTTAATGGTAGGTTCCCACTCATCATGTAATTTTCTAGGAATATAAATCTCCAACTCCAACTTTTCTTCAAAAGATTTCATCATGGCATCAACGATATGTTTAGTGAAAGCTTTATTTTGTTCATAAGCATGGGGTGAATTCAACATGGATTGCAGCAAAGAAATACATTCAATCAAAGAGCAACTTTCATAATTAAAGTATTTGCAATCCAAAATAGTGGGCACATCACTAGTTAAAGTTTTGACCTCTTCAAACCCACTTTCATCAAAATTTTCATCAGGATTTTCACCCTCCAAGTTATTGGGACGCCTTCTAGCTAAAGTTGACTCTACTTCGGTCCCTTTATCCTCAATCTTAATATTACTAAACAAGGAATCAATAGAAGAAACACCAATCACTTTAAGTTATTCATCATTTTTCTCCTCTAGAGAGATTGGTTTAGGAGCCATTTGATTTATTAAAGTGGCTTGTGCATCGGAGATTTTACCAGGCAAATTTTCAGCATGAGCATACTTAGATTGGAGATTATAAACTTCTCTACTAATATCATCAAGTTGCTTTGTTATGGCCTCTAGTGCGGTAGAGTGTTCTCTAAGCTCATCGGTAAAATACTTGTTATGCTCAAATTGTGTAGTCATATATTCCTTAGTACTTTTCTCAATTTCAAGAAAAATATTGGGGTAAGGAATATCATAGTACTTTCATTGAGGCATCATGACTACGCAAACAAGATTGCAAGCAAGCAAGAGATCTGACGAGAAAAAGGCAAACGAAAAAGAGGGCGAATAAAACAGAAAATTGGTGAAGCACTACAAGAAATATGCTAACTTTCGACCATCAATATTGGTCACTGAAAGGTCATTGTTTTTCATTTGCGACCTTTTTGTGACCAAAAACAGATGGTCAAAAGCTGACCGTCGTTAATGGAAATTAAGGACCTTTCTTCTGAAAAGGTCGTAGACGTTTATGACCAAAAATCACGGCCCACGCCACGCCAGATCCACCGTGGCAAGCTGACGTGGCAGAATTACGACCAAATGAGAAGGTTGTTGATAAGAATCAGCCCGGTCCAATTCGGTGTTCTACATGGGCAGAGCCCAACAATTCAGCCTTTTTATATTTTTTTCTATTAATTTTGGTCAAGTAGATGGGCCAAGCCCAACAATTAAGCCTTCTCATTTTTGGGCCGTGGCCTTTTTGGCTAGACAGTTTTATTTTTCTTTTTTCAAAAAAGTCCTCTAGTTAGATGGGTCCCAGTGGTCAAGTTCTAGTAAGTGGGCCCCTTTTGTCAATGCCTTTTTCTTCTGATTTCGATTTGACAGTAAATAAATAATCAATATTTAAATCAACACAGACATAAAACATAAGAAATACTTCAAGTAACAGCAGCCAGAATCAATATGTATACAGTGACAATCAATGTTACAAGCTCTACAAGTGTACATTGGGATCCTGCTCCAGTCATCATATGGCACAGGTACAAATTCTACTAGTGTAATAACACATATACAAGTAGAATCACTGTTAAACATATGCAGTGACAATCAGCACAAACTGGGCTCCTGCTCCAATCATATGAAACATATGCAGGACTCAACGGTAGACCATACTTGACTAGGCCATGACCTTCATTACACTGGACTAACAGAATGACAATATGAATTATCATCATGCCTTCCATGGTCGCCCTGTTACATGAACTAGAAGAGAAGAATCAAAAAATCTGGGGCCAATATATTATGAATAAACCAATCAAAAAACTAACAAGTTCTTTAGAATGATAAGACAAATTCAGCTAGTACAATGCTTTCATTCTCCAGCTAGTTAAAATGAGATACTCATTCATACAAGAAAGGTGACGAAAGAAAATAGAGAATTTTACTCATAGCATGCAAAGTATCAATATTCTGTTCTTATCAGCTTATTCTTATGCCTAAAGCAAGTAAGGAAATCTGAATTTACTCATAGCATTTTACTCATACAAGAGAAGTCTAAAAAAGACTACAGCAGTACCTAACTAATGCTGCAAATTATAATGCCGATGCATACTTTGTGATGAGAAAAATGATTAGATCATCATCTAACGGCATTCAACATGTATGCCATACAAAAGAAACTGGCATTTCTCCCTCGATTGCTTGTTCAAGCTAGTTCAGAGTTCTAGACGAATGTTCAGACTGTCCCTTATATTTTATAGCTAGGATCACACCATTGTCAGTTGTAACCACAATGGGAACCTCTCTTATCATTTGAACAATCTGAGACACAAGTTACACAACAAGTTACAGAACCTCTCTGATGCTGATGTTGTGCTACTACTACCTGATGCTGTATGGGAACCTCTCTTATCATTTGAACAAGTTACAGTCTTACAGAACAAGCTACCGTAGACATGTATTGACTGTCCTACTACTACCTAATGTTGTGCTACTACTTCGAGGAAGAGGGGGAGGGAGATGGAGATGGAGATGATACCTGCCGCTGTGGGTCTATCGTGGTCGTGCTTGGGACGGCCAGAGATGGACTCCCCCATGTTGCAGACCGTCTGGGTGGGCAGCATCCACCTCGCCACTGCACCACCCCCGCCCTGAAAACCAGTAAGACACCAAAAACATCAGATCTGAGCCATCCCTGATGTGCACAAACACGAGAAGAAGATGGTTATACACATGCTAAGAAACTGAGTTGTCCTGTGTAGTGACCTCGCCGATGCCGGAGGAGGCGCCGGTGATGAGGACGACCTTGCGCTTGAGGTCGTCAGGAAAGAGGTAGGAGAGGAAGGAGTAGCAGAGCTTGAAGAGGTAGTAGGGCGGGTAGAAGAGCAGGAGGGAGGCGACCATGGCGGGCATCGCCGCCCAGTTGAGCACGCCGTTCACCACATCCATCGTCTCCGTTTATCCGGCGATGGTGTATCCCTCACAGATCTGCATCCACAAGGCGAGGTGAGAGAGGGGGTCAGCTACAGCCTCCTGTCGATCGATCGGATCGGAGAGGAAAAATGAGCGGGGATGAGGGGCACCTACCTGGGCTGGACGCCGCCGCAGGGCCGAGGCACGCCGCCAGGACGACAGCGGCCTTGTCGGGGTGGAGGGAGAGTTGGGGAGGCATCCGGGCAACTTGGAGGGGTAGAGTCCACCGGCGGAGCGTGGCGTCAAGTGCTCGGAACGGCGGTGCTGTCGCGCTCTGGGCGCGGTCGTCGGAGACGCTGCGGAGCAAGCGTGGAGGAGGCCGTGGAGACGAGGCTGCAGTGCCGGCCATGGAGTGCAGAGAGAAGGAGGAGGGCGGCGCGACCGAGCGCGAGGGTGGATCAGCGGTGGGTGGGGGTGGCGGCGGGGCTTGCCTCGATCGGATCTAGGGGATCGAGGGGAGGGGGAGAGGCCGAGAGGGTGGGTCAGCGGTGGGTGGGTGGCGGCGGGGGATCGAGGGGAGGGTGGGTGTGACGCCCCCAATTTCGACCGTACGCTAATCATGCACACAATGCGTACGACCAAGATTAGGGACTCGCTGATTGATATCACAACACAACAAAAGACACAAATTAAAGTCATACATCTTCATATTACAAGCCAGGGGCCTCGAGGGCTCGAATATAAAGCTCGACAAACACGAGTCAGCGGAAGCAAAAAATATCTGAGTATAGACATAAGTTAAACAAGTTTGCCTTAAGAAGGCTAGCACAAACATAAGCAGCGGATCGAAAGAGGCGAGGCCTCCTGCCTGGGAACCTCCTAGCTACTCCTGAGCGTCGGGGGCAGCCTCCACGTAGTAGTAGGCTCCAGCGGTGGTGTAGTAGTCGTCTCCGGCGTACTCCATCTCCTGGGCTCCATCGTCTGAACGCAGCATCGTATCGAGGGGGAAAGAGAATGCAAAGCAGCGGTGAGTACTCATCCAAAGTACTCGCAAGACTAACATCAGAACTATGCTAAGTATGCATCAGTATCAAGGAATGGGGTTATATCTGGACTGACTGCAGAAAGCAAGAATAGGGAGAAGGCCTAGTCCTATCAAAGACTAGCATCTTCAGCATCTTGCAGCATTAGAAGAGAGTAGACTGGTATCTCACATATAGTCCTATTATTGTAGCAATTTTATTAAGTAACCACGCCCAGAGATCCTTCCTCGACTCCCTGCGAGGAAGCAATCTCGGAGCCACAATTCATTTCAAATTTAAATCACAATTATAGTTGTATAAGGTCAAGGCACAATTCCAAGTCGTCCTGTTACCGTGGATACGGCTATTCGAATAGATATTTCATCCCTGCAGGGGTGCACAACATATTCCCCAACACGCCTGAGTCACCTCCGGCCGGACACACTTTCCTGGGTCATGCCCGCCCTCGGGATATCAGCACGTCGTCGCCCCACCTAGGCTCAACGAAGAGGCCAGCCCGCCGGTCTAAATCCTAAGCGCGCAGGTTCGTGGGCCCACTTGACCTTGCACTCCTGCACGATGCGAAGGCGGCCGGAAGCAAACCTAGCACACTCCAGTCCAAGAGCTGTACCGTCCAGTCCAAACCGGCGTGCGCCGCTCCATTGCTGACGTCCGAAGAGCTTCGGCTGATACAACGACGTTGAGTACCCATAACTTCTCCCACGTGAAGGTTAGTGCGTATTAAGGCCAACGACCTAACTCAGATCAAGTACCCAACCCATTAGCATTTTATTAATGCGGGGAAAGCACGACCCATGAAGTGCGGTCCGTCGCCCCGTCTCGAGGATGTGTGGCAAAGGCCTCTCTCGCCAGTCCACGCCTCATCATCATCACACCGTGGGTACCCCTCAGGGCCGACCCATCACGAACATGTTTCAGTAACCCGGTCATGGTAACTGTGTGTATAAAACATCAAGGCGGAACCTGAGGAATCACCCTCAAGGGGCCCCGCTCGATGAAACCGTCAAGGTGGACTTAGAGGAATCACCCTCGAGGGTCCCACACTTGAGGGGTCGCACGACAGAGTCATCGTCGGGAGTGGTGAAGGAGGAATCATCCTCGATAACCACAACCGACTAGCTACACTACAGAGCTAGCATCATGAGTACTTCACGAGGTGTCACCCTCGGTACTCGATAGTAGCGCTGCAGAGTCGTACAACTAAGGGGAGTGTGGTGATGTGAGGGGCCTGGCTTGTCGGTCGGTTGACCGAGTCTTCGAGTCTTCGGGTCGTCGGGTCGTCGATGAAGAAGCAGGGGCAACCGGGACTAAGGGGGGGTCACAGGGGGTTCATTGACCAACCTATACTAAGCAGTTGATATGGTTGCAGGTATAAGAACAGTTTATCATGAACAGGCTATGCATCAGAATAGGAGCTAATTAATATAATAGCAAAATCTAATGCAAGAATAAGAGGGAAAGGAATGGGCGATATCGGAATGCTCAAGGGGGGTTGCTTGCCTTGCTGCTCTGCGGCAAAGGCCTGATCGTCAACGGCGTAGTCGTACCCGGCAGCAGCGTCAGTCTCGGGGTCTACCGGTAAGAAGAGGGGGAAGAAACGATATATACAAGCAAACAGATGCAACACGATGCATGACATGGCAATACGCAGTGCTAGGGTAGTCTAACGCAGTACTATACGTATCAGACGGAGCGGGAGAATACCTGACGGTATTTCCCGGGTCTGTGGATTTATCGGACAGACGATTCGGAGGGGAAAAGTTCCATGTTCATCATGCTAAGAGCATGTGACAGATGAATGGATGGCATATTCAGATTCGTGGGATTTTTCTGATCAACTTTCATGTATAAAGTTTTTCCATCTGAGCTATAGATTATTTTCTATGATTTTTCAAAGTTTTAATCATTTTCTGGAATTAATTCTATTTATTTAATCCAACATTATCCAAAACAGTGCAGGGGTGACGTCAGCATGAGGTCAGCATTGCATCAGCAGTCAACAGTGGGGCTGACCAGGTCAAACCTGACCAGTGGGTCCCACATGTCATAGACTCGGCTCTATTTCAGATTTTTAATTAAACTAAACAGAGTTAATTAGTGAGTGGGGCCCATTTGTCAGTGAGGGATTAGTGCTAATTAATTATTTTCAATTAACCTAATTACTAATTAGTTAGCTGACAGGGGTGGCCCACCTGTCATAGACACAGGGGCTTGGGCCCCACATGTCAGTGGTTGGGCTGAGCCCAGTCAGCCAGTTGACTTGGTCAACTGGTCAACAGGGGCCCCTGGGTCCACTGGCAGTGACCCTGGGGGTGGCCCCGGGAGTGCCAGCTCAGCGGGGCGGCCGGCGTTCAGCCGCCGGTGGTCAAAACGACGGCGGCGGGTCGGGCGCGCGTCGAAAATCATCCAGGGGCGGCGGTTTGCGGCGTTCGATCGGGCGCTCGAAGCCGCGTCGGTTGGTGGCGGCGCCGAACCAAATGGTCGCCGGAAACGGGAACGGCGACGAGGTCAGCGGCGGCGGCGTTCGGGCGAACATGGATACGGCGACTCCGGGCACGGCAAGCAGCGACAACGGGCGCGTTCGACTCCTACGGCGACGGTGAGCACAACTGCGAGCTTAGGCGAGCTCGACAGCGGCCACAGCGATGGCGACGCCAACGGCGTCGGAGCTTCGTTCGGGCATACATGGCACGGCGGCTACGGCGAGCTAGCGAGCAAGAGAAGGGACAGGGGAGGGAGGAGAGGCTCACAGCGAGGTGTAGCCGAGCAAAGCGTGTGTGAGGACGGCTTGACGGCGACGGAGAGAAGCAAAACGACGGCGGCGATCTCGCGGGTCCGAGGAAGAAGAAGATGGCGTGGGGGCGATGCAGGGCTCCTGGGGCTCGGGCTCGTGGTCGAGGAGGACGGGGCGGTCGTGGCGGGGCTTCTAGGCGCGATGGCAAGGCGCGGGAGGCACGGTGGCCACGTCTAACCGACAGCCATGGCGACGGCGGCGCTCGGGAGAGGGAGGAGCGGGCGATGGAGAGGGAGAGAGTGAGCGCTGAGGCATCTAGAGGGGTGTGGGGGCTCGACTTTATCCCTTCACGCCAGCAGCAGCAAAAGATCGGGCGCGAGGGGGGGCCTGGCGAGCGCGCTCTCGCGCGGTGCTCAACAGCGAGCGCCCGTGAGTAGTGCGGGAGGTGAGAGACGACGGGGAGATGGGTTGGGCCTGGCACTGTAGCCATGTGCTCAAGTGCACAGTGTTGTTTCTCCTTTTCCTTTCTTTTTCCTTTTCTGTTTTCTCCACAGCTCTTGTTCCATTCTAATTTGGCATTAATTCTTCATTGCAAAAATGTGCCACTGGTCCCAATTAATACTTGGCAATATTCTGTAGGGCCATATTCATTTTGGGCATTTTTGGAAACTGTTAGCAATTTCAAAATGAATTTAATATCACTTAAAAATGCTTTTAGCTTCTGTTTTGGTTGGTGGGGTCCACACCAACATCTAGGTGATGTTGTTTTCCTCAACAACATTTGTTTTGTGATTTTTCACAAGTGTGCAACATTTTATTCTTGCTGTTTGCAACTTTATTTTATCACAATAAAATTCAAGGCCTTTTGAAGTGGAATTTGAATGAGATATGAAATTTCAACTTGATCATATCCTGTTTAGCAAAATGATTACGCACTGATCATGGTCATTACTGTAGCTTAACTACAATGATCACCGTAGCCAAATTCCAGGGTGTCACAGTGGGTGGGTAGGTTAGGGTTTTTGTTTCTCGGGAGAAGCTCCACCGTTGGATGGATGCGCGATGTATGGCTCAGATTGCTCCAATTTGGTGATCCGCGTGAAGGCGGTTCCTCGCGTCTTATTGGTCGGCTGTCCCACGCTTGAATCTCAAAAAATTGAACTCAAATCTCTGAATTTTTTTCAAAAAAACATAACAATGGCATAGTTTGTCAAAATGATCTCGTATTTTGCATAAGTGTGCATCTTGGAATGGTAAACAATGTTGCCAAATAGAGCTTTCATTTTCTTCGCACAACAAAATTATTTTTCCATTTTTCAAGTGCGCAAAATGAGCTTTTTTGTGAAGAACCTACCATATATTTGTTGCAAAATTGGACCAAATCAATTTTCTAAAATATTAGGCCATATTTAATGTACAATTAATCAAATGGTTGGGTGCCAAAAGCCTTCGATCCACCTCTAGTGAAAAAGACAAAACCCTGCCGATTTAGTAGGAACCGAGACAAATTTGAACTAGAGGTGCCTCATAGTTTGCTCATGATTTTTTTTCAAAAATCATTTTTAGGTAAAGAAGTATCTATTTAATCAGAGATCCAACAAAATTTTGGCAAGATTCAACCCCTAGATATGAACGGTCATGCCCAGCGTTTTGACCGCATTTTGAAACGGGCATAACAAATTCAAAAAAATCAAAAAATGCAAAACCTTCGCGTTGTGTCATCATATGTGATCAAGTTACCAGGAAAAATAATAAACTTGTAATACGGTAATTATTTTAAAAAAGTGTTCTCAGAAATGAGCTATCATGTGTGAAGATTCATGGCTTTCAAGCCAAATGATCAATCTAATGGCCACATTCATGCCATAGTTTGTTCAAATGATCTCATATTTTGTAGAAGGGTGCATGTTCGAATGACAAACAATGTTGCCAAAGGGAGTTTTCATTTTCTTTGCACAAAAAATTCATTTTCCTTTTTTCGAGTGCGCAAAATGAGTTTTTTTGTGAAGGACCTACCAAATATTTGTTGCAAAATTGGACAAAATCATTTTTATAAAATATTAGGCCATATTAAATGCACAATTGACAAAATAGTTGGGTGCCAAAAGCTTTCGATCCACCTCTAGTGAAAAAGACAAAACTCTGCCGATTCAACAGGAACCGAGACAAATTTGAACTGCAGCTGCCTCATAGTTTGCTCATGATTTTTTCAAAAAATCATTTTTAGGTAAATAAGTATCTATTTAATCAGAGATCCAAATTTTTTTTGGCAAGATTCAACCCCTAGATATGAACGGTCATGCCCGGCGTTTTGACCGCATTTTGAAACGGGCATAACAAATTCAAAAAAAATCAAAAAAATACAAAACCTTCGCGTTGTGTCATCATATGTGACCAAGTTACCAGGAAAAATAATAAACTTGTAATACGGTAATTATTTTAAAAATGTGTTCTCAGAAATGAGCTATCATGTGTGAAGATTCATGGCTTTCAAGCCAAATGATCAATCTAATGGCCACATTCATGCCATAGTTTGTTCAAATGATCTCATATTTTGTAGAAGGGTGCATGTTGAAATGACAAACAATGTTGCCAAAGGGAGTTTTCATTTTCTTTGCACAAAAAATTCATTTTCCTTTTTTCGAGTGCGCAAAATGAGTTTTTTTGTGAAGGACCTACCAAATATTTGTTGCAAAATTGGACAAAATCATTTTTATAAAATATTAGGCCATATTCAATGCACAATTGACAAAATAGTTGGGTGCCAAAAGCTTTCGATCCACCTCTAGTGAAAAAGACAAAACTCTGCCGATTCAGTAGGAACCGAGACAAATTTGAACTGCAGCTGCCTCATAATTTGCTCATGATTTTTTAAAAAAATAATTTTTAGGTAAATAAGTATCTATTTAATCATAGATCCAACAAAATTTTGGCAAGATTCAACCCCTAGCTATGAACGGTCATGCCCGGCGTTTTGACCGCATTTTGAAACGGGCATAACAAATTCAAAAAAAATCAAAAAAATGCAAAACCTTCGCGTTGTGTCATCATATGTGACCAAGTTACCAGGAAAAATAATAAACTTGTAATATGGTAATTATTTTAAAAAAGTGTTCTCAGAAATGAGCTATCATGTGTGAAGATTCATGGCTTTCAAGCCAAATGATCAATCTCATGGCCACATTCATGCCATAGTTTGTTCAAATGGTCTCATATTTTGCAGAAGGGTGCATGTTGGAATGACAAACAATGTTGCCAAAGGGAGATTTCATTTTCTTTGCACAAAAAATTCATTTTCCTTTTTCCGAGTGCCCAAAATGAGTTTTTTTGTGAAGGACCTACCAAATATTTGTTGCAAAATTGGACAAAATCATTTTTATAAAATATTAGGCCATATTTAATGCACAATTGACAAAATATTTGGGTGCCAAAAGCTTTCGATCCATCTCTAGTGAAAAAGACAAAACTCTGCCGATTCAATAGGAACCGAGACAAATTTGAACTGCAGCTGCCTTATAGTTTGCTCTTTATTTTTTTCAAAAAATCATTTCTAGTTACATAAGTATCTATTTAATCATAAATACATGGTTTTGTGGCGATACGTCGAGGTTTGGACGGTGGCCGAGTGCCCCAACTCCAGAGCGCGTAAACTCGCATGCCTGTCGCGTGGTCACCGCGTGACCGTGGCGTTGCCTTGCATTCTGGGCGGCCTAGGCACGTCTAGTGGGTTGGGCACTCCCCAGGTAGGTGCTAGGAAGAAAATGACAACAGAAGATTCTCACGAGGAGACCGAACTATGGTCAAACATGAATTAGCAGCCAAGTGTTTGATTAGCGGTACGGGAAATGCACATGGACAATGGACGTGAGTTTTGGCTGAGGATGATCATCTACTAAGAAGACTGTCTTCACAAATTTCCAGCTCAAATGGAGGAGCCTAGGTGGTACTTGCTTTGTAAAGTACCACATTGGATAGAAATATGAATGTTGAAGCTGGGCTCAAAATAATGAATGGATTGAGATGAAATTTGGTGGAGGATGGTTATTTGGGCATAGGAAAGCACTGTAGAAAATTGATGCAATTTGGCCATGCCAAAGTGGTACTTCCTTCACAATGCTCTTCTCTGGACAGAAACTTGGGAAAATTAGTGAGAGAAACTGGATAAATGAAATGAGCTCACATTTGGTGTAGGTAAGTTACATAGGTATGGTCATGCCCTCGTAAATTTTCAGAAATAATGAAGCAATATATAATATAGTTGCTTCACAAAGCTTCTCTCTGGATAGAAACTTTGGAAATTTTCTGAGGAAGATTTACTAGGAAAATTGAGCTGAATATTATCATGTGGCAATGATCTGGGTATGGAAGAGTGCCCAAAAAGTTTGAGGGTAATAGGAGGGGTCTAGATAGCACTTGCTTTGCAATGTGCCAATCTGGCCATAAAATAGAAATTGAACCTGGGCTCACATAGTTGATTTGATTGAGCTGTAATTTGGAGGAGGGTGATAATTTGGGCATATGAAGTCACTGTATAAATTTCATGCCATTTGGATATATAAAAATGGTACTTCCTTCACAATGCTCTCCACTGAACAGAAAATTGGGAAAAATATTGAGGGAAAGTGGTTAAATTAAATGAGCTAAAATTTGGTGGAGGGAGGTTCTATGGGCAAGGTCATGTCCTGGTAAATTTGCAGCAATTATAAAATAATATAAAATATAGTTGCTTCACAAACTGAAAATATTACCAGAAACAAAGATTGGATGGTGAGCTCTCATGGATTGTTAGATGGGGCTAAATTTTTTGGAGAGCTATGATATGGGCACATAGAAGATGTGGAAAAAATTCAACTCATTAGGATATGCATAGCTAGTACTTCCTTCGCAAAGCTTCTAGCTAAACAAAAACTTTGGAAATTTGCCGAGGAAGATTTACTAGGCAAATGGAGCTGAGTTTTGTCATGAGGCAATGATTTGGATAGGAAAGAGTGCCCAAAATTTTTTTAGGGCAATCAAGAATATATAAATATCCCTTCCTTCACAAAGTGCTGTTCTAAACAGAATAGGAAAATGAATATTGTTGAATTATTTTTGAACTAGGCAAGGAAGGTTTTTGACATATATGACGAAGATATAATCCAAAAAATTTATGAGAATTGTTTGGGAATTTTGGGAATAACAGAAATATAGGTTGCTTCACAACCTAGGGCAAAAATTGACACATGGACATGACACATAGGCAAAACTGATGAGGTGGCGCCTAGTCATCGCAACCCACCACAATTCACAAGGTTATGACCATCTATATTGGTCGTGATCAGCTAGAAATAAGGCAGCGGACCAGTGCTGTCTGCTTTACGACCATTTCGTGTAAGGAAATTACGACCTTTCTGACCAAAATGGTCGTTATAGTTGAGGGTTTGGAGACCTCCGAACAGCTTACGACCAATTGGTCTCAAATGGTCGTAGATTTACGACCATTTCTTCCAGGGTCACTGGCAGAAGGTCACAAGTTGACATATTTCTTGTAGTGAAGTGGGGGAGAGGAAAACGAGAAGCATATGGAAAATAATGTAATTGCAAGGAGATGAGATTTGTGATTAGGAACCTGGTAGATGATGATGGTGTCTCCTCGGCGCCAGAGATTGGCACGTAAAAGAGACCGCTTCCTCCCCGGCAACGGCGCCAAAAATTCCTTTGACGTGGCTTGAGACTGCGTTGATATTTCCCCCAAAGAGGAAGGGATGATGCAGCACAGCGACGGTAAGTATTTCCCTCAGTTATGAAACCAAGGTATCGAACCAGTAGGAGGACAACCAGCACCTAATAAGCAACACCTGCACACAAAGAACAAATACTTGCAACCCGACGCGAAAGAGAGGTTGTCAATCTCTCTACGGTAAAAAGATAGATTAGGTAGTGATAGATTGGAGAGATAGATCTCTCAAGAACACAAACTAAAAAGACCAAATAAAAAGTGTAGCAAGGTATTTTTGGGTTTTTGGAATAATAGATCTGAAAACAAAAGAGGCAAAAAGATAGATCGGAAAGAAATATGTTGGAAAAGTAGACCCGGGGGCCGTAGGTTTCACTAGTGGCTTCTCTCATGAGTATAGCACACGGTGGGTGAACAAATTACTGTTGGGCAATTGATAGAATATCAAATAATCATGACGATATCCAAGGCGATGATCATTATATAGGCATCACGTCCAAGATAAGTAGACCGACTCCTGCCTGCATCTATCACTATTACTCCACACATCGACCGCTATCCAGCATGCATCTAGTGTATTAAGTTCATGGAAAACGGAGTAATGCAATAAGAACGATGACATGATGTAGACAAGATCTATTCATGTAGGAATAGACCCCATCTTGTTATCCTTAATGGCAACGATACATGCGTAACTTGCTGCCCCTTCTGTCACTGGGATAGGACACCGCAAGATCGAACCCATCACAAAGCACCTCCTCCAATGGCAATAAAATCGATCTAGTTGGCCTAACTAAACCAAAGATTCAAAGAAGAGATACGAGGCTATAAGCAATCATGCATATAAGAGATCAAAGAAGACTCAAATAATATTCATGGATAGAAACTGATCATGAACTCAAAATTCATCGGATCCTAACAAACACACCGCAAAAGTTTACATCAAATAGATCTCCAAGAGACCATTGTATTGAGAATCAAAATAGTGGACTACTCACGCATCATCGGAGAGGCACCACTTAGGATGATGAACCCCTCCGTGATGGTGTTAGATTGGATCTCGAGGTTCTAGAACTTGCGTTGGCTGGATGTGTTTTTCGTTGACTCCCTTAGGGTTTCTGGAATATTTGGGAATTTATAGGCATCAGAGGCGGTGGAGAGGGGCCCCGAGGAGGGCACAACCCATCAGGGTGCGTCGGCGCCCCCCTGGCGCGCCCTGGTGGGTTGTGGTCTCCACGGCCCACCTCTCTGGCACTTCTTTGACCCACTGGTGTCTTCTGGTCCAAAAAAATCTCCAAAAAATTTCGTCGCGATTGGACTCCGTTTGGTACTGATATTCTGCGAAGTAAAAAAACAAGCAAAAACAGCAACTGGCACTTTGGCACTATGTCAACAGGTTAGTCCCAAAAAATGATATAAAGTTGCAATAATGTGATTGTAAAACATCCAAGAATGATAATATAACAGCATGGAACAAGCAAAAATTATAGATACGTTGGAGACGTATCAGCATCCCCAAGCTTAATTCCTACTCGTCCTTGAGTAGGTAAATGATAAAAACAGAATTTTTTATGTGGAATGCTGCCTAACAAAATCATCTCATATTCTTTTCTTTTGTAGCATGGACATTTGGACTTTTAGTTGATTCAAAGCAATAGATACGTTGGAGACGTATCAGCCGACTCCTGCCTGCACCTATTACTGTTACTCCACTCATCGACCGCTATCCAGCATGCATCTAGAGTATTAATTAAAACAGACTAATGCATGGAGAACGATGACATGATGTAGACAAAGTAAACTCAAGCAATATGAATGAACCCCATCGTGTTATCCTTAGTAGCAACAACACAAAGATGCATCTTGTCCCCTACTTTGTCACTTGGATATAGAAACTCGTCAGGTTGAACCTACCACAAAGCACCACTCCCACCGATGAAATATCAATCTACTTGGCCAAAGCACATCAATAGATCGGAGAGCATTACGAAGCTATAATGATCATGCAATTAAGAGACAATATATATCAGAGGTATCTCAAATACTTTTCATGAATAATCTGAACATAAACCCACAATTCATCGGATCCCAACAAACACACCGCACAATAGGATTACATCGGATAGATCAAAGCGAAGATGCGATGACCATTGTATTGAAGATCAAGAGATAGAGAGACTGCCATCAAGGTACTAGCTATGGACCCGTAGGTCTGTGGTGAACTACTCACACATCATCATGAGGGTAGCAAGATTGATGTAGGGGCCCTCCGTGATCGATCCCGCTCCGGCAGGGTGCCGGAACGGAGCTCCAGATGGCCTCGCGAAGGAACAGAGACTTGCGGCGGTGGAAAAAGGGTTTCGGGACTACCTCTATTATTTTTAGGGTGAAATAGAATTTATGGGCCAGAGAGGGGCGTCGGGAGGCAGCCGAATGGGGCACAAGCCATCAGGGCACGCCCTGTTGGGTTGTGCGGCCCTCGTGCGGCCCCCGGCCTCCTTCCGAAGCTTCCAGGTCTTTTTTTGGTCTAGAAAAAATCATCAAAAAGTTTCGTGGAAATTGGACTTTGTTTGGTAATGTAAACCTGAAAATCAAAAAACACGCAGAAATAAACAACTGGCATTGGGCACTGGGTCAATAGGTTAGTGCTCGAAAATATTATAAATTGGTAAATAAAGGACCAAAAAGTATCCTAGAATGATAATATATCAGCATGGAACAATCAAAAATTATATATACGTTGGAGACGTATCAGGCCTTGCGGGACGCGGCGTCGGATGCCCTCGTAAGACGTTTCCGACCTTCACGGGTCTCCACCCCGATGGTGTCCTCGAACGCCGCCCTCTTCCTCGGAGGGGAAGAGTTTTCCTCACTCTCCTCCTCCTCCTCCTCCTCCTCCTCCTCCTCCTCGTCTCCTTCATCCGAGTAGCCGGACTTGAGGTCCCCGGACTTGGAATCCGAGGGTTCTTCGATTTGAAGACCTCCGGTCTTTTTCCTTTTCCTCCCCAACTCCTTTTTAGCCTTGGCCGGGCGCTTTGAAGGCACCACGGCCATAAGAGCATGAAGATTGGGGGAGATGATGTCTTTGGGCAAAGGGGCAGGAAAGTTTTATGTTTGCTGCCTGATCCAGCCACTTCTGCACATGGAGAGAAATATCTCATTTATCAAGAATAGTCTTCGGATGTAGAGGGTCAGCGGAAGGAGGGCTTACCTTCTTCGGAGCATGTGTCTCCGAGTAGCCACTGTCAGGCCCGTCCACAGGGAACTTGGTCACCTTCGTCTTGAAGAGGGACGTCCACATGCCGTCCATGTTGGTGCGGAAAAAGTGGTGGATCGTCAGTGGGTCCTCGGGCTTGTAGAGCCACATCGGGCTGGCCCGAAGTTGGAGCGGTAGGATGTCACAATGCAGCATCACGTTGATGATGTCTACCAGCTTGGCGTGGGTCTCGAGCTTGTGGATCTTCGGCTGGAGGATGGAGATCTCCTCCGGGTTGCCCCACTCCAACCTCTTCGGCTGCTAGAAGTTCAGCTTCCTCGGAGGCAGCCATGTGAAGGGTGGAAGCGCAGCCAGATTCTCAACGTGGGGCTCGGTGATATAAAATCACTCCTTCTGCCACATCTTTACTGTCTCCACGTAGGTGCCCTTCAGCGACTCCACTTTCTGGAATTGCTAATCATCGCCTCGCCGCATTCGGCGAGGCCAACACCACCGCCACAAGACAAAGTGCATGGGACCTTCAACAAGGACTCACATACCGTGATGAAGGCAATGAGGTGGAGGATAGAATTGGGGGTGAGGTTGTAGAAATCGATCCAGTAGAAGAAAAGAACCCCCCGCATGAAAGGGTGCATGGGAAGCCTAGGCCTCTGACGAGGTGGGAGATGAAGATGACCAGCTCCCCGGCTTGGGGAGTGGGGATGCGCTGGTTGGGCTCTGGCACCCTGCAGGCGACACCTGTGGGAATGTATCCCGCTGCCTGGAGCTCGTCGATGGTGGCAAGGTCTACCTTTGAAGGGCCCCACTACCCCTTCAGATCTGCGTCTTCCATTGCGGCGGAAGAGCTTGAGCGGGGAGGTATGTGGTCGTTGGAAGCAGAAGATGTTTCGATGCAAGAGTAGTAAGGGAGTGTGGGGAGAAAGGATTAACCACGCAGGACCTTTATAGGCTAGTGAAAAGGTGAAAGGTCCCCTTAAACCGCATCGGTAAAATCGCCACGTTTCGGCTAGATCAAACCATTGTGGACGCGTGGGGTGAAGTATTCGATTGATGATATCCTCGAAAATGCGGGGCACGATCTCTGTTTTGATACGACGGGACAAGATTCACCTCGAACCACGGTTCGAGTGAGTTATGACCGATATGCATCATGTCATTAATACGATGATTCGGAAAAAGTTGGTCGTACCTTGTTACGGGACTGGTCTATGTTTTGGTCCTCGAGGCTTAGGTAAACACTTCGGGTGAACGAGGGTGCCACGCATATAACTTGAGAATTGTTGAACTTGTCTGTCGAGCCGATGATTCCATTATCCGGAGTTACATGTCTGAAGAAGATTGTCCGATGAAGATCCTTATGCTCGGCGTCTAAGACTAGTTCGAGGGCTACTGAGGGAGTCTTGGATTAAGGGGTCCCAACCGAGGTGGACTAGTTCATGGGCTGTGCTAGAGGCCCACCCTGGAGGAAGGTCTTCTGAGGCCCAGTGAAGGAACGTGAGCATATCAGATTCTACCAAAGACTTGGTGTGCAGTCCAGGGCAAGGATGATTCGTTCGGCATGTAATCCATAGATAGTAACTGACATTCATGTAACCCTAGATACCCCCGGTGCCTATATAAACCGTGGGGCTTAGCCCGTAGAGGACAAACATATACACAACATCTTAACCCCTAGGGTTTAGCCCACAAACTCACGATCTCGAGGTAGATCAACTCTGTAATTGCTACATCATCAATATAACAAGAGCAGGACGTAGGGTTTTACCTCCATCGAGAGGGCCCGAACCTAGGTAAAAGCCTCGTGTTCTTTGTCTCATGTTACCCTCGATCCGATCTCATAGCTCGGGCCCCCCTACCCGAGATCTGCCAGTTTTGACACCGACACGGTTGTGCGTGCTAGAGCACAGGGCTATACTTATAAACACCACGTATCGACGGGGTGCGGCGTGTCGCTGCACTGTGTAGCCTTTTAGAATTAAGAAGTATCTTTTATTTGTGTTGCCATCATTTGCTTATATCCTTCTGTATCCTAATGAATAGATCAATAGAGACCCACTTACAATAGAGATGCAAAAATTGAGGCGTTAATTAGAGCGGCTGAGAGTGAACTTGTGTTTTCCAGCAATGAGAGTGCGGGTCTAGAAGAACTTCAGGTGGGTTTGGTGCATTGACCAATCAAATTAGTTCGTTTTTACCTCTAATGTTGTTTTATGCATATTTTAGTTCTACAACAAAAAGTCTCTCTACTTGGGCTAGGAAATTCATATTACAGTGAGCAGGTGTGTAAAATTATATCACTAATCAAATACAGTTTTTTGTGCACATTGTCTTACCACCCTACTTGAACTGTTATACTTTTTCCGAGCAGAATGTCGACCTTATTAAGATCTATACATTGAAGATTCAATAGTTCAAAGCGGGAGTAACATGGAAAAAGTTCTCCACTGGGCTCAAGGGACTGAATCAGTTTCACTACCGAGAGCTTCAACATGGTAGCAACCTGGGTGAGGTACCTTTTATTGACCCTTGCTGCTATGTTGGTATCTCTATCCCGATTTAGTGTTCTGGCAACAATTAACAATGCTTAACTTGAAACCAAAACGAGGTTGTGAGTTACCCCATAAGTTGTGTACAAAATGACGATTCATCTTCAAATCATGTCATGTTTATTCTTATTGTTCCAAGGAACATCCTGATATTGTTTGTACCTCTTGAATTGTCAATTATTTAAATGTACAAATAGAAGAATTCACTAAATTATAAAGTTCTATATTTTTTCTATTTTGCCAGTTTAGAATCCGTTGTAAGGTGGGGATATTGTTGCTGCATATATATCCGCAATTCGAGGCTAAAGTTTGTATTACTAGAATGCAGTGACATGAAAAATGGTGATCATATTGTTTTGTTAGTTTGTCAATTTTAGCTGCTCCTTTCGATGTTAAGTGCTAGGTACTTCATATCTTCATTTTCATGCCTAGCAATGAGCGGCAGCTGGTTTAATCAAGAAAAATGTATGTATGCTATTCTATTTTTTGTCTATAAATCGACGCAAGTGGTTGTCGATTTTTTTCAATTCAGTTGGTATCAAGCTGTTAGTCCCCCCTCTGACTAGCATATCCTCTTCATGAATTTAATATGATGTGGTAAAGCTATTGAGTTAGGAAATTCATGCTGATCAATTTGTTGTACTATATGCACTGTCAGGATGGAAGCTGGTTGAAGACGATGACCTGAAGCTCTTGGGATATCTGCTGACTTGAGAGAAAAGGTAAACCCATTTTTTATGCGTTGTTGGGATCTTTATGCTCCTTAGACTGTTAAAAAATATGTATGCAGTACTGCATTATTGACTCACGGCCCAATTTAGTTATGACCCAGTTCAGTTTTATCATTTGCATTGCATGTTGATCAGTAGAACTATTAGACGAAGTTTTATGTGTCACGGTAACCTTTATTCATTAAGAAAATATTGCATTTATTTGGATCTAATAGTTTGGACTTCGGAAATGATGTAGGAGAAGAACTGTACTTTAGAAATGCTAACTGCTCACGTTATTATGTTAATGAGCTGCTCTAGATGTGCTTCCTATACATGTCATTTGTGACAGGTTTCGTGAATCATTATTTTCTACCTTTGCAAATTGAAAACTGAATTGTTATGTGTTTGTCACCGATCCATTGATCTTGAAGTTGAAACTCAAGATGAAGATGAGGCAAGCAATTGTCTGAGCTCCATTCTCAATATGACTATGTTCTGTGGTGGGTGCATCCGTACCTACCTCGCTTCTGTCACAAGCATGTACACGCCTCCAAATCAGGGGTTGGGTGTGCATCTAAATCAGTGGGACAATCTTGGTGTCTACAATAGGTATTCATACTGATATTATGGTATGGTGTGATTCATGTGTGCTGCTTTTGCCTGCATACAAGTTTATATGCCCATGCTGCTTAGTCATGTGTTCTTCAAAGAAAAGATTTTATGCATTGACAAATGAAACCAAAAATATTTATAACTCTGGTAGTCCTATCTTAAGATGGCTATCCTGTATAGAGTTGGTTCTATGGTGCTCCATATAGTACCCTAACTTTTTGGTTCGCACAAATTTACCCAATACAATACATTCTTTGGGATTATTGTCTATGTGTGCTACTTCACAGCTAAAGGCTTTCGCTACTCATCTTGTTGTTTCCTTGGTTGGCTAGCAAGGTGGTGCCTTCTAGGATGTTCATGTTGTAGGGTAACACAGCAGAAAACAAAAAAATTCCGACCTACGCACCAGCCCAGGACCACTATGGAGACTGCATACAAGGTTTGATCATTTTCGTTACCGACTCGTAGAGTAGCGGAAGTAGAGTCGATGACGAACGGCGGTGCAGATCCCCGCAGCTAGGATTTACAACCTCCCAACCGCGAGGATGTATACCCTCATCTGCCCCGCGGACAGCCCTCCGGGAGGCGGTCAGACAGTCCCCCGGACGGTGTCGCGGACAGCCCTTCGGGAGGACCTCCGAAACTCGGACTGTCACTCGGACAGCCCTTCGGGAGGACCTCCAAAACTCGGACGGTCACAAGGACAGCCCTTCGGGAGGCACTCACGAACTAAGACCGAAACTACGATCTCTCTACAGAGTTGCACACATACGGTGTCATCTATCCGGCAGGGCTTCGTCGTCCAGAACTAGTTCCTGCCGGAACCCAGACAGCCTTTCGGCTCTACGAAACTATTTCGCTGGGTGGGAGGGAGAGAGAATGCCAGATCATGCATGGCTTGTGTATGAGAGTAAGGAATGAGGTTTGTGCAGCCCCCTCACCTCCTATTTATAGGAAAACCAAGGGGTAGGATGGGCATTTCAAAAATACCAAAACTTGCTCATGAAGGAAACACTTTCCAAGGGCAAAATGGGAAAGCAAGTGGGCAAGTGGGGCTCCAAGGTGGAGCCCCCTTCTTGGCCGGTTGTGGGCCCCCCCCCCAAGGTGGTCCCCATCCATCCATACCTTCTAGAAGCCTTTTGGGAAAATATCCCAAAAGGCACTTTTCCAAAAATATCCCAAAAAGCACTTTCACTATTCACGATGACATTTTTCAGCGTCTGGTCGAACTGAAAATATTTATGTGGGCTTAGAACATTTCCATTACCCACCAAAATAATTTTCAATGCCATCCGGAACAATTCCGGATTAGTGATTTTCATCTGCGAAAAGCATCTGAAGCGGTTTCGGCAGCTCCGGAACATTTCTGGTTTTCATCCCGGAAAATTCCAGAAAGTTTCCAGAATGATTCTGGCATCCTCCAAGAATTATCAGGCATGTGCCAAAACCAATTTGACTTTTTGGTATCCCCTGAAACAACTTTTCAGTTTCACCGGAACTCATCCGGTGACCTCTCTGCGGAACTTTTCCGCTGTCCGAAACTTTTCCGGCGTCCGAAACTTTTTCGGTGATTTTCTCTCAGACTCCCTGTCTAGTATTCAGCAGATAGATGACCCTTAAGCGTGTGACCCTATAGGTTCGGTGAAGTATAGACATGACCCGGAACCCCTTCCGATCAATGATCAACATCGGAGCCGTGGACACCCATATTGACCCCTATACCCACACGAATGAATATTCGAGTGAACCTCCAGTTGCCGTGTGCTATTCCTGTTGCTCCGCGATATGTTACAAATACCCGAGGTGAGACATGTTGGCATCCCCGTGGATCAACACCTTGTCCACTATGCCAGTTACCTCGTTGCCGGTATTGTTCTCTTTTCTCGTTCCCGTGTTCCGGCATCCCTGTGATCAAATCACCCTGTGTCTGGCCAGACGATGATGGATACCGTAACACCGAGAGGGCCCAGAGATATCTCTCCATCGTCGGAGGAGCAAATCCCAATCTTGAGCTATCAAGTTACTTGACATACTTTTCCATGAACCCGTAAGCCGCCGTAATAGCCACCCATTTACGGATGACGTTTAACAAACCCCAAAGTTCATGAAGCAAGCATGAAGAAACTCGATACTCTCATGGTCTGAGGAATCATGCAAACGTTAACCATCTCTGTGTTATTAACCATTAACTTATGACGAATGTATCTCATAGCATAACATCAATCGGGTCGATTCAACACAAGTGTTCTACCAACAATTGTGCCCTCAAAATTGCCGGCATAGCCATGCCCATGATCAGGAAAACAGGATCATCATGCAATACTTGAGCCAGTCATAGAGGCTTGACTAGGAATACATTTTACCGTTTATTATCCCACACGTGCACATGAGTTTCCCTCCAAGCCTCGTTTTATTTGCAGACTCGAGAATCATTGCAGTTATAGCATGGAACATAAACTTAATTATGAACAGGGAGATAATCAATAACATTTATTATTGCCTCTAGGGCATATCTCCTACAGACTCCCACTTGCACTAGAGTCAAAAATCTAGGCAATGCTAATGCACTTTACACCTATGGCATACTGGTGTAAAATATGCTTCGCTTGTGGTATAGCCTAATGTCCAACGGATCTGACAACTTCAGCTCCGTGTGTAACTTTGCATATCCTCGCGTTTTCACGCTTTCACAAAATTCATATTTTGTGTGGACTTGGCTTTGCATATGTGTGAATCATTGGTCGAAACCTGATTCCTCAGACTGAGCTATGTAGCAACTATCTGCAATAGTGTCCCATAGACCAAAGCCATCTTGGAATCATACTAAGTTCATGAATGAACTATATGATTCAACAACTTCTTTGTCGCTTCTTAAGCGTCAACATACTTAGCCTTTGTTATAGAATTCGCCACAGTATCTTGTTTGGAACAATTTCCAACCACCGTGCCACCATATTGTGTATCACACAAAACCCTCAATCTAAATCGAAAATCGCATGGAGCATTGATGAAGACTGTATCGATGTAATTACTTACAACGAGCACTTCATAATCTCTGCTTGCGAGAAAACATGTCATCAGTACTACTCTAGTACCTAATGACATCTTTCACTGTTGTCCCATGATCAGTACTTTTGATCACTTTGGTATCTATACTCGCAACAACTTTGGAGTATTGGACATATCTAGTTGTTTTACATACCATGGAATACATGATCAATCCAAACACAAGAGTGTGTGGAATCACCATCATGTATTTTTGCTCATCTGTGTTTTGAGACACCGAGTCTTGCAAAACTCTTCCCATGTGACTTCGGCAAGAATCACTCCTTGGCGTTTTAAATGCTAAAAGGTTTTAGCACCTTGTCAATATGTATTCATAGCTTAGCCCCATTAGGTAAATTTATCTCCATAGATCATCATGCCTAATATTGAGGCTATTTAGTCTAAGCACTTCATCGAAAAACTATTTTCAAATGAAGTCCTAATTCGTGTCAAGAAATTTATTTCCAATTAACAATGTGTCAAGTACACAAGGTTTTTAGAAATATTCTTATGCTCCCACTTACTTTCTTGAATCACAAGCATCTTCGATACCCATTTGATGAATTCAAACCCCTTTGACCATTCCATCAAAGACGAAGATTCCAACTCCACTTTGCTCTCTTCTGTCCATTGCTGGAACTCTGAAGTTTGCATACTTACTAGCATCCTCTGGATCGACAAATTACTTTGGACTGTATCACATACAAGTCCTAGGTTTCATTTCCATTAGATGGAAATCCCTTTGTCATCCATGTTTCATATCTCATGATTGAAATATGTATTAATTGCTAGTTCAACCCGAACCGACTTCAAGCATCGCTACGGTGAGACAATCTCATCGTAGTCAACTCCTTGAACTTGTTATTGCAACAAGTCGAGCTTTATGGATAAAACATTTTATCCGTATCAGTTTTTTAGTTCCATAAATACTCGTTAGACTCTAAGTCTTTCGAAAGGTGTATCAAGATTTTAATCTTGAATCACTTATATGGAAACTATCTCGGATTGTATTGGCATTTAGCCAATTCCGGAGTCAGGGCCCATCAACGCTTCCTTGTGTATTGTAGGTATACTGTTGTCCTACAACAATATCTCGTTTGCGCACCTGATAGGTTTGCACGAGCTTTGCCTACGTGGTTCAGCTGCAAATTCGACCGAAGTCCATACATTTTATTGTAGAGACTTCCGTATCAGTCGCAGTAGGAAACTCCGGAATCACTTCCAAGGTTTCTTTCCTTTGATCTGATGACAAAGATACTGGTTATCTCGTCGAGTTGCACTGTCCTCCCACTCACCTTTTGTAAGAACTATTCTCTTTAAAAGCATACCGTTTTGCGGCAAAAACCCTTTGCCTCTGTATAGTGGTGGGGAAATACCCAATGACTTGGGATAACCTTACAAAGTAGCACTTGTCTGATTTGGAATAGGTTTGTAACCTTTTACACAAGCCCCATATTCCAAATGTTAAGAAAAGATATAACATGGTTGGGCGTACCATACCATGGCGTCATTTCAACAGACCTGATGGAGCTCTTTTCAGTGTAAAAGCCGCAGTCTCTAAAGCATCACTTTAAAAGGGATAATGGCAATTTTATTTATGTCATCTTTGATCTTACCATGTCATAAATGGTTCGATTACATCTTCACGGACTTTCCACATGCAGTGGTGTTCCGGAAGGTGCAAGTTATGAAACCCCTTTCATAACTCATCAGACATTCGCTAAACTTGTAACTCAAATATTCCTTTCTGCAATCGAATTGTAGAAACATAATTTTCTTGTTACAATAACTTCTACTTCATTTTTGAAAACCTTCTGAATGAATTCAAAAGATCCAGACTTACGTCTCAACAAGTAAATATCCATATATCTACTTGAGTCATTTCTGAAGATAGATAAATCCACTACTTGCAACAACATTTATTGGACTACACACATCATAATGTATGATCACCAATATGTTCTTTGCTCGTTCCTTATGGCCTGTGAACGGTATTTCAGTCACTTCACCTTTCAGAGGAAAGTTGCAAGTGTCAGATGATTCAAAATCAAATGACTTCAAAATCCATCATAATAGAATTTTCCATGCGGGTTTCTCCAATGTAACCAAATGCAGTGCCACACTTGTGTGGTATTCTTTTAGTCTTGCGACATTTAGCGTCAGTGTTATGGATGTATCATATTTCCATCAATATTCATAACATACATCCCATCTAGGATGGAAGCATGGCCCTTCATGTTATTCATAATACTGAACAACAATTGTTGTTTTCATGAACAACTCTTTTGCAACAAACTTTATGCAAAGGGCTAGAGTGTGAAACTCTAAAATGAATTATGAAAGTAAATACAGAGGTAATGTATTATTATCAATATTCATAACATACTTCTCATTCATAATGAAAGTATGGCCCTTTTGTTATTCATAACTCCGAACATTAAAAGTTCTCTTATGAACAACCTTCTTGCAAGATACTTTATGCAATGGGCTAGAGTGTGTAAAACTCTAAAATGATTTATGAAAGTAAATACATAGGGAATACACCTATGGAAGGCATAGTAACATTTACTATGTTCCCTGCGTGTATCTAAACCTCATTCCTGGCTAGTCTTTCAGGCCATAGTAGTTCTTACATCGAGTTGCAACAGAATGCAATCGAGCGGGTATCTTTGTGATTAACTCACAATACCCAAGAATTAGTGATTAACATGTTTAACCATAATTCCCAAGAACTATATCTTTAACCAGCCTTCTATACATCAAAAACCTGTATGACATTCATACATGAGCTGGATATTCCAGTCTTCTTTCCTTTTGCCATTATACTTCTAACAGTTTAACTTTCAGTATTTCTCCTACTCTCAGAAGAAGCACCCAACTTAAGAGTGGCGTTAGCCCCGGACTTCCTAGGCGTGAAAATCTTACTAACACCCTTCGGACACTTCCTTTCTCTTTAAGTTGTTGTTTTATTCACCTTTCATCATATGACAGGCGTTCTCCTGGATCCCTCTCTTATCAGTCTAATGCATAGTAAACTCCTTTACTAATAGTTTGCAAACAAACATTGCTTTGGATATCTCATATCTTTTAGCCTTTGTCTTTCTCTGAAAATGATTTTCAGATTCCATGAATATCACATAACTATCCAAACTTTCGAAGTTCGGGTCTCATGGAAGCAAACATATTGCACTTTGACTGAAAAGGAATTCTAGCTTTTGGATCGAAGGACGAGAGTCACATGATCCATGGCATTAGCGGGAGAATACCGAAAGCATGCGATAGGACAAAATCCTTCTCGGCACTCTAGAGGACAATCCTCACATTACGTTACCAACCGTAAAGTTTTAACCAGATATTTAACAGCTATTCAATTTTAATAGGGAAGGTGGAAACGCGAGCCATTATTCTACAACTATTATGCAAACCACACTTAGACAGTGTTCAAAATTAATTGCACTGAGAATTAAACAAGTTAATTCTATAGTGCGCTCCCACTCAAATCAATATCTCTCATAATTGATTTTGAGTGATACAAGATCCAGACTTCAATTCATCGCCATAGAATCATCATCTCATGACGGGAATTTTAATCGGTAGGCCAACTTGCCGATCACATCTCCATGTGACTCTTGTTCATCTTTCGATGCGTGTGTTCCGAGCTCATGACTTTCATGCCTGAACGTCAAGACAACCAAGTGATCTTGTTGCGAGGTCTTTACTCACCCGCCTCACACATCCCTAATCGTTCGTACCCATGCATCCATGGCGCACCCCGAAAAGTTAGGTGCTGTGACGGTGCTACACTTGGGAGAACACTAACTACTTGATATTTTTGTGAGAGATCACCCTAATAAAAGGCAACTACCGCGCAATCAAGAAGGGTGCATCATAAGGGATAAACATCTCAGGCAATTCATAATAGCATGATATGGTATAGCCCTTTGTGACGGAGAAGTCTTTCATTTCTTCGTCTTCGGCATTCGCGTCGGTGTTCACCTTCGCGAAGATTGCCACCACCTTGTCGATGCACCAGATAATATTGCTATCTCTATAGCTAATAAAATAAGTGCATTACATAAGGTTGACACGCGGGTCATTAAAGTGCAATCATATGGCTCCAGCCATCATGCCGAATCATGACACGCAGGTCATGTTAATCAATTTACATCATATAGTCATCTCATACATAATCAAATTATTATGAACACTGCTATACCACATCACATGCACATGCAAAACCATCCTGCAAAACCAAGTTAGACGCCTCTAATCGGTCCATGCAAAAACTTGTTTTACGTGGCTTCTAAGGTTTCGAAACAAACCAAAGCTACCAACGTCCATCATCAAGCATGATAATCCAAGTTGCTAGATTAACCTTCCAGGGTGTATGAAACACGAGATAATAAAATCTCGAGCCCCATACTAAACTTCGTCATACGCGTGACCCCCGTGCAGATCATATCTGCATTGCCCTTTCGTCTGCGAAACATCCATATTTCTCAACTATGGTGGAACCCAAAGAACTGTTAGCACTTCGTTGATCTGTCAATCAGCATACTCAGGAGCAGCATGAAAGGATCGCAGATTGCCAGAACTTTGTGAGATTCCACCATGCTGTCAAGATCAGGACTACGCAAATTCAAGGGAAGCAACAGGAACATCGGGTAACAGATTTCATCTGCTACCCGCACAAATAATTTTCAGTAATAGATCTCATCTACTACCTAATTATATTGTGTAACACCCATACATCTCTATGTATTCTAGATCGCAACCTGCATCTACGCAAAGCACGGCTCTTGATGCCACTGTAGGGTAACGCAGCAGAAAACAAAAAAAATCCGACCTACGCACCAGCCCAGGACCACTATGGAGACTGCATACAAGGTTTGATCATTTTCGTTACCGACTCGTAGCGCAGCGGAAGTAGAGTCGATGACGAACGGCGGTGCAGATCCCCGCAGCTAGGATTTACAACCTCCCAACCGCGAGGATGTATACCCTCATCTGCCCCGCGGACAGCCCTCCGGGAGGCGGTCGGATAGTCCCCCGGACGGTGTCGCGGACAGCCCTTCGGGAGGACCTCCGAAACTCGGACTGTCACTCGGACAGCCCTTCGGGAGGACCTCCAAAACTCGGACGGTCACACGGACAGCCCTTCAGGAGGCACTCACGAACTAAGACCGAAACTACGATCTCTCTACAGAGTTGCACACATACGGTGTCATCTATCCGGCAGGGCTTCGTCGTCCAGAACTAGTTCCTGCCGGAACCCAGACAGCCTTTCGGCTCTACGAAACTATTTCGCTGGGTGGGAGGGAGAGAGAATGCCAGATCATGCATGGCTTGTGTATGAGAGTAAGGAATGAGGTTTGGGCAGCCCCCTCACCTCCTATTTATAGGAAAACCAAGGGGTAGGATGGGCATTTCAAAAATACCAAAACTTGCTCATGAAGGAAACACTTTCCAAGGGCAAAATGGGAAAGCAAGTGGGCAAGTGGGGCTCCAAGGTGGAGCCCCCTTCTTGGCCGGCCACAACCCTTGTGGGCCCCCCCTCAAGGTGGTCCCCATCCATCCATACCTTCTAGAAGCCTTTTGGGAAAATATCCCAAAAGGCACTTTTCCAAAAATATCCCAAAAAGCACTTTCACTATTCACGATGACATTTTTCAGCGTTTGGTCGAACTGAAAATATTTATGTGGGCTTAGAACATTTCCATTACCCACCAAAATAATTTTCAATGCCATCCGGAACAATTCCGGATTAGTGATTTTCATCTGCGAAAAGCATCTGAAGCGGTTTCGGCAGCTCCGGAACATTTCTGGTTTTCATCCCGGAAAATTCCAGAAAGTTTCCAGAATGATTCTGGCATCCTCCAAGAATTATCAGGCATGTGCCAAAACCAATTTGACTTTTTGGTATCCCCTGAAACAACTTTTCAGTTTCACCGGAACTCATCCGGTGACCTCTCTGCGGAACTTTTCCGCTGTCCGAAACTTTTCCGGCGTCCGAAACTTTTTCGGTGATTTTCTCTCAGACTCCCTGTCTAGTATTCAGCAGATAGATGACCCTTAAGCGTGTGACCCTATAGGTTCGGTGAAGTATAGACATGACCCGGAACCCCTTCCGATCAATGATCAACATCGGAGCCGTGGACACCCATATTGACCCCTATACCCACACGAATGAATATTCGAGTGAACCTCCAGTTGCCGTGTGCTATTCCTGTTGCTTCACGATATGTTACAAATACCCGAGGTGAGACATGTTGGCATCCCCGTGGATCAACACCTTGTCCACTATGCCAGTTACCTCGTTGCCGGTATTGTTCTCTTTTCTCGTTCCCGTGTTCCGGCATCCCTGTGATCAAATCACCCTGTGTCTGGCCAGACGATGATGGATACCGTAACACCGAGAGGGCCCAGAGATATCTCTCCATCGTCGGAGGAGCAAATCCCAATCTTGAGCTATCAAGTTACTTGACATACTTTTCCATGAACCCGTAAGCCGCCGTAATAGCCACCCATTTACGGATGACGTTTAACAAACCCCAAAGTTCATGAAGCAAGCATGAAGAAACTCGATACTCTCATGGTCTGAGGAATCATGCAAACGTTAACCATCTCTGTGTTATTAACCATTAACTTATGACGAATGTATCTCATAGCATAACATCAATCGGGTCGATTCAACACAAGTGTTCTACCAACAATTGTGCCCTCAAAATTGCCGGCATAGCCATGCCCATGATCAGGAAAACAGGATCATCATGCAATACTTGAGCCAGTCATAGAGGCTTGACTAGGAATACATTTTACCGTTTATTATCCCACACGTGCACATGAGTTTCCCTCCAAGCCTCGTTTTATTTGCAGACTCGAGAATCATTGCAGTTATAGCATGGAACATAAACTTAATTATGAACAGGGAGATAATCAATAACATTTATTATTGCCTCTAGGGCATATCTCCTACAGACTCCCACTTGCACTAGAGTCAAAAATCTAGGCAATGCTAATGCACTTTACACCTATGGCATACTGGTGTAAAATATGCTTCGCTTGTGGTATAGCCTAATGTCCAACGGATCTGACAACTTCAGCTCCGTGTGTAACTTTGCATATCCTCGCGTTTTCACGCTTTCACAAAATTCATATTTTGTGTGGACTTGGCTTTGCATATGTGTGAATCATTGGTCGAAACCTGATTCCTCAGACTGAGCTATGTAGCAACTATCTGCAATAGTGTCCCATAGACCAAAGCCATCTTGGAATCATACTAAGTTCATGAATGAACTATATGATTCAACAACTTCTTTGTCGCTTCTTAAGCATCAACATACTTAGCCTTTGTTATAGAATTCGCCACAGTATCTTGTTTGGAACAATTTCCAACCACCGTGCCACCATATTGTGTATCACACAAAACCCTCAATCTAAATCGAAAATCGCATGGAGCATTGATGAAGACTGTATCGATGTAATTACTTAAAACGAGCACTTCATAATCTCTGCTTGCGAGAAAACATGTCATCAGTACTACTCTAGTACCTAATGACATCTTTCACTGTTGTCCCATGATCAGTACTTTTGATCACTTTGGTATCTATACTCGCAACAACTTTGGAGTATTGGACATATCTAGTTGTTTTACATACCATGGAATACATGATTAATCCAAACACAAGAGTGTGTGGAATCACCATCATGTATTTTTGCTCATCTGTGTTTTGAGACACCGAGTCTTGCAAAACTCTTCCCATGTGACTTCGGCAAGAATCACTCCTTGGCGTTTTAAATGCTAAAAGGTTTTAGCACCTTGTCAATATGTATTCATAGCTTAGCCCCATTAGGTAAATTTATCTCCATAGATCATCATGCCTAATATTGAGGCTATTTAGTCTAAGCACTTCATCGAAAAACTATTTTCAAATGAAGTCCTAATTCGTGTCAAGAAATTTATTTCCAATTAACAATGTGTCAAGTACACAAGGTTTTTAGAAATATTCTTATGCTCCCACTTACTTTCTTGAATCACAAGCATCTTCGATACCCATTTGATGAATTCAAACCCCTTTGACCATTCCATCAAAGACGAAGATTCCAACTCCACTTTGCTCTCTTCTGTCCATTGCTGGAACTCTGAAGTTTGCATACTTACTAGCATCCTCTGGATCGACAAATTACTTTGGACTGTATCACATACAAGTCCTAGGTTTCATTTCCATTAGATGGAAATCCCTTTGTCATCCATGTTTCATATCTCATGATTGAAATATGTATTAATTGCTAGTTCAACCCGAACCGACTTCAAGCATCGCTACGGTGAGACAATCTCATCGTAGTCAACTCCTTGAACTTGTTATTGCAACAAGTCGAGCTTTATGGATAAAACATTTTATCCGTATCAGTTTTTTAGTTCCATAAATACTCGTTAGACTCTAAGTCTTTCGAAAGGTGTATCAAGATTTTAATCTTGAATCACTTATATGGAAACTATCTCGGATTGTATTGGCATTTAGCCAATTCCGGAGTCAGGGCCCATCAACGCTTCCTTGTGTATTGTAGGTATACTGTTGTCCTACAACAATATCTCGTTTGCGCACCTGATAGGTTTGCACGAGCTTTGCCTACGTGGTTCAGCTGCAAATTCGACCGAAGTCCATACATTTTATTGTAGAGACTTCCGTATCAGTCGCAGTAGGAAACTCCGGAATCACTTCCAAGGTTTCTTTCCTTTGATCTGATGACAAAGATACTGGTTATCTCGTCGAGTTGCACTGTCCTCCCACTCACCTTTTGTAAGAACTATTCTCTTTAAAAGCATACCGTTTTGCGGCAAAAACCCTTTGCCTCTGTATAGTGGTGGGGAAATACCCAATGACTTGGGATAACCTTACAAAGTAGCACTTGTCTGATTTGGAATAGGTTTGTAACCTTTTACACAAGCCCCATATTCCAAATGTTAAGAAAAGATATAACATGGTTGGGCGTACCATACCATGGCGTCATTTCAACAGACCTGATGGAGCTCTTTTCAGTGTAAAAGCCGCAGTCTCTAAAGCATCACTTTAAAAGGGATAATGGCAATTTTATTTATGTCATCTTTGATCTTACCATGTCATAAATGGTTCGATTACATCTTCACGGACTTTCCACATGCAGTGGTGTTCCGGAAGGTGCAAGTTATGAAACCCCTTTCATAACTCATCAGACATTCGCTAAACTTGTAACTCAAATATTCCTTTCTGCAATCGAATTGTAGAAACATAATTTTCTTGTTACAATAACTTCTACTTCATTTTTGAAAACCTTCTGAATGAATTCAAAAGATCCAGACTTACGTCTCAACAAGTAAATATCCATATATCTACTTGAGTCATTTCTGAAGATAGATAAAACCACTACTTGCAACAACATTTATTGGACTACACACATCATAATGTATGATCACCAATATGTTCTTTGCTCGTTCCTTATGGCCTGTGAACGGTATTTCAGTCACTTCACCTTTCAGAGGAAAGTTGCAAGTGTCAGATGATTCAAAATCAAATGACTTCAAAATCCATCATAATAGAATTTTCCATGCGGGTTTCTCCAATGTAACCAAATGCAGTGCCACACTTGTGTGGTATTCTTTTAGTCTTGCGACATTTAGCGTCAGTGTTATGGATGTATCATATTTCCATCAATATTCATAACATACATCCCATCTAGGATGGAAGCATGGCCCTTCATGTTATTCATAATACTGAACAACAATTGTTGTTTTCATGAACAACTCTTTTGCAACAAACTTTATGCAAAGGGCTAGAGTGTGAAACTCTAAAATGAATTATGAAAGTAAATACAGAGGTAATGTATTATTATCAATATTCATAACATACTTCTCATTCATAATGAAAGTATGGCCCTTTTGTTATTCATAACTCCGAACATTAAAAGTTCTCTTATGAACAACCTTCTTGCAAGATACTTTATGCAATGGGCTAGAGTGTGTAAAACTCTAAAATGATTTATGAAAGTAAATACATAGGGAATACATCTATGGAAGGCATAGTAACATTTACTATGTTCCCTGCGTGTATCTAAACCTCATTCCTGGCTAGTCTTTCAGGCCATAGTAGTTCTTACATCGAGTTGCAACAGAATGCAATCGAGCGGGTATCTTTGTGATTAACTCACAATACCCAAGAATTAGTGATTAACATGTTTAACCATAATTCCCAAGAACTATATCTTTAACCAGCCTTCTATACATCAAAAACCTGTATGACATTCATACATGAGCTGGATATTCCAGTCTTCTTTCCTTTTGCCATTATACTTCTAACAGTTTAACTTTCAGTATTTCTCCTACTCTCAGAAGAAGCACCCAACTTAAGAGTGGCGTTAGCCCCGGACTTCCTAGGCGTGAAAATCTTACTAACACCCTTCGGACACTTCCTTTCTCTTTAAGTTGTTGTTTTATTCACCTTTCATCATATGACAGGCGTTCTCCTGGATCCCTCTCTTATCAGTCTAATGCATAGTAAACTCCTTTACTAATAGTTTGCAAACAAACATTGCTTTGGATATCTCATATCTTTTAGCCTTTGTCTTTCTCTGAAAATGATTTTCAGATTCCATGAATATCACATAACTATCCAAACTTTCGAAGTTCGGGTCTCATGGAAGCAAACATATTGCACTTTGACTGAAAAGGAATTCTAGCTTTTGGATCGAAGGACGAGAGTCACATGATCCATGGCATTAGCGGGAGAATACCGAAAGCATGCGATAGGACAAAATCCTTCTCGGCACTCTAGAGGACAATCCTCACATTACGTTACCAACCGTAAAGTTTTAACCAGATATTTAACAGCTATTCAATTTTAATAGGGAAGGTGGAAACGCGAGCCATTATTCTACAACTATTATGCAAACCACACTTAGACAGTGTTCAAAATTAATTGCACTGAGAATTAAACAAGTTAATTCTATAGTGCGCTCCCACTCAAATCAATATCTCTCATAATTGATTTTGAGTGATACAAGATCCAGACTTCAATTCATCGCCATAGAATCATCATCTCATGACGGGAATTTTAATCGGTAGGCCAACTTGCCGATCACATCTCCATGTGACTCTTGTTCATCTTTCGATGCGTGTGTTCCGAGCTCATGACTTTCATGCCTGAACGTCAAGACAACCAAGTGATCTTGTTGCGAGGTCTTTACTCACCCGCCTCACACATCCCTAATCGTTCGTACCCATGCATCCATGGCGCACCCCGAAAAGTTAGGTGCTGTGACGGTGCTACACTTGGGAGAACACTAACTACTTGATATTTTTGTGAGAGATCACCCTAATAAAAGGCAACTACCGCGCAATCAAGAAGGGTGCATCATAAGGGATAAACATCTCAGGCAATTCATAATAGCATGATATGGTATAGCCCTTTGTGACGGAGAAGTCTTTCATTTCTTCGTCTTCGGCATTCGCGTCGGTGTTCACCTTCGCGAAGATTGCCACCACCTTGTCGATGCACCAGATAATATTGCTATCTCTATAGCTAATAAAATAAGTGCATTACATAAGGTTGACACGCGGGTCATTAAAGTGCAATCATATGGCTCCAGCCATCATGCCGAATCATGACACGCAGGTCATGTTAATCAATTTACATCATATAGTCATCTCATACATAATCAAATTATTATGAACACTGCTATACCACATCACATGCACATGCAAAACCATCCTGCAAAACCAAGTTAGACGCCTCTAATCGGTCCATGCAAAAACTTGTTTTACGTGGCTTCTAAGGTTTCGAAACAAACCAAAGCTACCAACGTCCATCATCAAGCATGATAATCCAAGTTGCTAGATTAACCTTCCAGGGTGTATGAAACACGAGATAATAAAATCTCGAGCCCCATACTAAACTTCGTCATACGCGTGACCCCCGTGCAGATCATATCTGCATTGCCCTTTCGTCTGCGAAACATCCATATTTCTCAACTATGGTGGAACCCAAAGAACTGTTAGCACTTCGTTGATCTGTCAATCAGCATACTCAGGAGCAGCATGAAAGGATCGCAGATTGCCAGAACTTTGTGAGATTCCACCATGCTGTCAAGATCAGGACTACGCAAATTCAAGGGAAGCAACAGGAACATCGGGTAACAGATTTCATCTGCTACCCGCACAAATAATTTTCAGTAATAGATCTCATCTACTACCTAATTATATTGTGCAACACCCATACATCTCTATGTATTCTAGATCGCAACCTGCATCTACGCAAAGCACGGCTCTTGATGCCACTGTAGGGTAACGCAGCAGAAAACAAAAAAAATCCGACCTACGCACCAGCCCAGGACCACTATGGAGACTGCATACAAGGTTTGATCATTTTCGTTACCGACTCGTAGCGCAGCGGAAGTAGAGTCGATGACGAACGGCGGTGCAGATCCCCGCAGCTAGGATTTACAACCTCCCAACCGCGAGGATGTATACCCTCATCTGCCCCGCGGACAGCCCTCCGGGAGGCGGTCGGATAGTCCCCCGGACGGTGTCGCGGACAGCCCTTCGGGAGGACCTCCGAAACTCGGACTGTCACTCGGACAGCCCTTCGGGAGGACCTCCAAAACTCGGACGGTCACACGGACAGCCCTTCAGGAGGCACTCACGAACTAAGACCGAAACTACGATCTCTCTACAGAGTTGCACACATACGGTGTCATCTATCCGGCAGGGCTTCGTCGTCCAGAACTAGTTCCTGCCGGAACCCAGACAGCCTTTCGGCTCTACGAAACTATTTCGCTGGGTGGGAGGGAGAGAGAATGCCAGATCATGCATGGCTTGTGTATGAGAGTAAGGAATGAGGTTTGGGCAACCCCCTCACCTCCTATTTATAGGAAAACCAAGGGGTAGGATGGGCATTTCAAAAATACCAAAACTTGCTCATGAAGGAAACACTTTCTAAGGGCAAAATGGGAAAGCAAGTGGGCAAGTGGGGCTCCAAGGTGGAGCCCCCTTCTTGGCCGGCCACAACCCTTGTGGGCCCCCCCCAAGGTGGTCCCCATCCATCCATACCTTCTAGAAGCCTTTTGGGAAAATATCCCAAAAGGCACTTTTCCAAAAATATCCCAAAAAGCACTTTCACTATTCACGATGACATTTTTCAGCGTCTGGTCGAACTGAAAATATTTATGTGGGCTTAGAACATTTCCATTACCCACCAAAATAATTTTCAATGCCATCCGGAACAATTCCGGATTAGTGATTTTCATCTGCGAAAAGCATCTGAAGCGGTTTCGGCAGCTCCGGAACATTTCTGGTTTTCATCCCGGAAAATTCCAGAAAGTTTCCAGAATGATTCTGGCATCCTCCAAGAATTATCAGGCATGTGCCAAAACCAATTTGACTTTTTGGTATCCCCTGAAACAACTTTTCAGTTTCACCGGAACTCATCCGGTGACCTCTCTGCGGAACTTTTCCGCTGTCCGAAACTTTTCCGGCGTCCGAAACTTTTTCGGTGATTTTCTCTCAGACTCCCTGTCTAGTATTCAGCAGATAGATGACCCTTAAGCGTGTGACCCTATAGGTTCGGTGAAGTATAGACATGACCCGGAACCCCTTCCGATCAATGATCAACATCGGAGCCGTGGACACCCATATTGACCCCTATACCCACACGAATGAATATTCGAGTGAACCTCCAGTTGCCGTGTGCTATTCCTGTTGCTTCGCGATATGTTACAAATACCCGAGGTGAGACATGTTGGCATCCCCGTGGATCAACACCTTGTCCACTATGCCAGTTACCTCGTTGCCGGTATTGTTCTCTTTTCTCGTTCCCGTGTTCCGGCATCCCTGTGATCAAATCACCCTGTGTCTGGCCAGACGATGATGGATACCGTAACACCGAGAGGGCCCAGAGATATCTCTCCATCGTCGGAGGAGCAAATCCCAATCTTGAGCTATCAAGTTACTTGACATACTTTTCCATGAACCCGTAAGCCGCCGTAATAGCCACCCATTTACGGATGACGTTTAACAAACCCCAAAGTTCATGAAGCAAGCATGAAGAAACTCGATACTCTCATGGTCTGAGGAATCATGCAAACGTTAACCATCTCTGTGTTATTAACCATTAACTTATGACGAATGTATCTCATAGCATAACATCAATCAGGTCGATTCAACACAAGTGTTCTACCAACAATTGTGCCCTCAAAATTGCCGGCATAGCCATGCCCATGATCAGGAAAACAGGATCGTCATGCAATACTTGAGCCAGTCATAGAGGCTTGACTAGGAATACATTTTACCGTTTATTATCCCACACGTGCACATGAGTTTCCCTCCAAGCCTCGTTTTATTTGCAGACTCGAGAATCATTGCAGTTATAGCATGGAACATAAACTTAATTATGAACAGGGTGATAATCAATAACATTTATTATTGCCTCTAGGGCATATCTCCTACACATGTAGCTTTTAAGGAACTTACATGGACCGATGCTGGTGATGCTCCTGCTGGACACTCTTCTTCGGTGACCTGCATTCCCCATCGATAGGCAAAATGAAATTAAATGTTTATGCATCTTAATGTGTTCTCGGGTTCTACTTCTGCAAGTGTTGTTGCCAGAAACCACCATTGAGATTCCATTTGCCGCAATCCAGGAGTTACTTGACAATTGCCTTATGCCGAGAATGCTGAAGCGAGTACTGTCAAGTTTGCGGTGCTTTTAGTACTGCACTTCCTCGGTGGAGTTTGAATCAGATTGTGTTGCCTTTGTCTACAAATTAAATTCGGCTGTTACACCTAACTACAGAAGCTATGACGTTTTATGCCATCTTTTCTTGAGGTTTGGCTCTGTTAAGTATCTGAAGTAGAGGGTGCAATAAGTTAGCACATGAACTCCCTGCTAGGAGCAAGAACTTCTGGATGGAGCATGTACCTCCTTTTCTCGTTAAACTAGCATATAAATACACTAGGACTGTGCTAACTTCCAACTAGTCGGAAGTTAGTGATAGATCCGAACGATTACCTCGCATGTAGCGGACTTTTACCACGCATGCAGCGGACTCATATGCTGCTCATCTCACGTATTGAACCCAATTAACAATGCATCCATGCAGATAAGATGAAAAAATGATGTCAGCAAAGATTCCATTAAAAATAAAATTTCAAAACGTTTTGTAGCTCAAACCTTTTGTCCGATTGAAAAACCGTTTTTACATAAAAGATTCGTTGCGACGAGACCTTCGAAACTAGATCCGATGTCAGTATGTTTCAACGACTTTTTCTCAGGTCAAAAGTTAACAGACGTAGGCAAAATAAGTTATCACGTCTGTGGTATGTCAGTTACCATCTTGTTTACATACAAATTACTGGGGCATAAAAATGGCTCCTCCAACATTCTCTCCACATGCAAATGTGCTAGAGCACAGGAAAGATGATGCCACTGTAGATTCTCACTATTTAGATGCTTCCCTATTTCGAAACTTTAAAATGTTCTACAACGCAAAGCGGGTCAAAGTTACCATGGGGTGTACATAGGTTATCATCTCTTCGAGATATAAAATACCATGTTATTTGCACAGAATTTAACATGATATGTTTTAACAACTCCCCACCCCCACCCTCGTCGCCGAAGTTACCTGGACCGGGGTACATAAGTTATCAGGTCTCGATGTGTGAGTTACCATGTTATTCACACAAAAGTTAATGAGGGGATATTTCATCAACTCCCAGCCCCCCACTCCCGTCGCCAAAGTTACCAGGACTAGGATACATAAGTTATCAGGTGTGCGAATTATGAGTTACCATGCTATTCATACAAAAGTTACCGAGGAGATATTTCATCCACTCCCCACCACCCGTCGCCAAAGTTACCAGGACCAGGGTATATAAGTTATCAGGTCTACGATGTGTGAGTTACCATGCTATTCACAACAAAAGTTACCGAGGGGATATTTCATCAACTCCCCCCGCACTCTCCGTCGCCAAAGTTACCAGGACCGGGGTGCATAAGTTATCAGGTCTATGATGTGTGAGTTACCATGCTATTGACACAAAAGTTATCGAGGGGATATTTCATCAACTCCCCCCTCCCCCACCCCCCGCACCCTCGTTGCCAAAGTTACCAGGACCGGGGTGCATACGTTATCAGGTCTGCGATGTGTGAGTTACCATGCTATTCACACAAAAGTTCATCAACTCTCCCCCATGTCGCTAAAGTTACCAGGACTGGGCTACATAAGTTATCAGGTCTTCAATGTGTGAGTTATCATGCTATTCACAAAAAAAATTACCGGGGTATATTTCATCAAGCCCCCCCCCCCCTCCCCCGGTTCCCTAAAGTTACCAAAACCTGTGTGCATAAGTTATCAGGTCTGTTATGTGTGAGTTACCATGCTATTCATACAAAAAGTTACTGAGGGTATATTTACACTAACTTTTTGGGGATCAAAATAGCTACCACGACTATCAGGTTTGTGGTGGATATAATTATCAGGCTCATTACAGAGAATTTATAAAGGGATGTTTCAAAACAAAAAAATAATTCTTGATGACCCACAAGAAAAAGACTATTGTTTGAATTCTATAGGAGCAAAACATTTATTTCTCTATAAAAATGGTCATCACTACCAAAAAAGAGACGAGTGGAGTACAAAACACATTGCATCACTCCTTTAAAAAACTAGGACCAAATGGTTTTGTCCTCTCGTCAAAGGCATGGTCTTTCTTTCTCGCCCTCATGCACTTATAAAAGGTTGTTAATCTACACATGAAACATAATACATACTTATCCCAGCTGGTAGCGCGTCGTGCCCACTACAAACATGTTGTGTGTTCGAATCCTATGAGTAGCCCTATTTTTCTCTGGTAGCTCTTTTTACGCGCGAGATCAAAAGCAGATCGAGCGGTTTTGTCGCGCGAGGAGCGGATCGAGCGGCTCGCGAATCGTGCGGATCTGTCGCGGGATTCCTGCCGACTGAAAAATAGCTTTCTCGTATTATTTTTTAGGAAAATTGTAGACAAAAAGAATAGCAGTAGCAAAATACTCGAGATATGATGTGAAAGATAACAACAACAAAAAAATTACAAGATAGAAAAATGGATGAAAATCCAGAGAGGGTAAATTGAGCCGTTGATGATAAAAACACTAGGAATCAATCCTCGTAAAAAAAGGTACACTAATACAAATGATAAGAAAGGTAAAAATAAACTTATTTTGCATTTGTTTTACAACAAGTACAACGTGTCGAGCCTGAGACCATAGTTTGAAACACAACATGGGAACAAAAACATCACCCTACAGCTTACCATTTTTTTTCTTGAGAGAAAATTTGAGTGTAACCAGCTCCTAGCATTGATGGCTGTACTAGGGTGGCCTACTAGCAGTAATTCTCTATGTAAAAAACCTAGCCTACATCACAACACAACCTGAGGAGGCTGGCCCAGATGGTCACGGAGGCAGGCAAACTCTACTACGAAGGTCCAGGTACAGAGTTCGAATCTCACCGTGACTATTTTTGCGAAAAAGAAACCAATCAAAGGAAGCTATCATGAGATCGCCAGCGCCGTCCGATATTTTTGCGAAAAAAGAAACCAATCAAAGGAAGTTATCGCGAGATCGCCAGCGCCGTCCGATCGTGAATGCACGACATCCACATCGTTCGGATCTGTTGCAATTCTCTTGCCGACTGGAAAATAGCTTTCCCGAATACACTATACTAGGCAAACCAACCTGTGGTTGGATTGTTAGAGGGACAGTGGTATCCCCAACCCATCAGGGTTCAAGTCCTGGTGCTTGCATTATTCCTGAATTTATTTCAGGATTTCGGATGATGCGCATTCAGTGGGAGGAGACGTTCCCGTCGACGACGAGGCGCCTACGGTGACTTCGTAAATCTCAAGATAATATGCCGGCTCAGTCTCTCAAAGGTGCTCATAGGGGTAGGGTGTGCTTGTGTACGTTCATTGTGATGAGTGTATGCGCGTGTATATGAGCGCTTGCGTCGGTACTATGTTCAAAAAAAAAAGAATACACTATACTAGAACGGTACAAGTCATAATCATTGTAAGATGTCCGATCCTTGTATGAGATGGCAATGTGTACCTCTTCCTTTGTAAAATATATCAGCCATGCAATGCAATAAACGTGCATTTTCCAATTTGCCTTTGTACTCCACTTGCCTTAATTATGGCTATATAATTCCATATACCGAGTTTTCTAACTCAAATAATACTCGACCAAAACAAATGATGACAAAAAATTATAACTATATTATGTCACAAAATCCATTATCCACACACAACAAGTTTCATCGCAACGCATCGACGGGGCGCGGCGGGCATGGCTAGTATTCCTAATTCAACATAACAAGGCCTCAGTCTCCTTTGTTCATGAAGGACGATTGTCCATCCAAGACGATAGCACACAATTCAACCAAACATGCATTATCTTTGGCAGGATCGCCATGTGCGACTTGTTTCACCTCATGATCCGCATAACATCCCTATAAACTTGCTTACCGGGTAATAAAGTGTGTTCCCATAAAAAAAAATAGTGAACGAGAGTCGTAGATGCTGTAGCTTCAAATGTAAAAGTAGGCTCATGGATATTCTGTCTAGTTCCTATTTTTCCCATTCCATGATTACTCTGGTTTTGTTTTGTTGTGGGTATCTTGTGCAATTGCCAAGCACGGATATTTTTGGGCTTCAGCAAGTCAAGTTTCATCCAATTCCTAGTTCAACATTTCCGACTAAGCTTTAAAGTTAGTCTCATATGAGCATTTTGTTTAAAAATAGCAACAAATCATCGAACTTCCGCTGCAAAGAGCAGAAATGAAATTTGCACAACATACAGGAACAACAGTGAGAATCCCCTCTCTTTGCTATACTGTCGCAGCAAAACATACAACATCCGCGTATGCAAAAATTGCAATGATAAACTCCACACATGCAGCTAAGCTGAACTCACATAGACGTATCCGGCAATGAACCCATCAAAATCACAGGATTGCTGTCTCTCGGTTTCCAAATCTTATCTGGCCTCGCTTTCGAAAGAATGCCTGCGAAAAATCTTGACGATGAAGAAAAAGAAGGGTGTGGGATGAACTCAGTTGACAGCCTGTTTGAGCTGTATTCTATAGCTTGTTCTAGTGCCACGATTTTCGTGCCTGTGCTGGCACTCTTACCACAAGGGCAGACACCAATTTTCCTGAAGCATTGTTTGTGGAAAATTGACCCACAAGAACCACATCTTGTAGCTTCATCTTCCTGAAATTAACATAAAGTTTTCTTTAGGAATGAAGATGAGGCTGCTTAGAAATCATAAATCAAAGATTCGGCAGCGTACCTGAAATGGAAAAATAAGGGCCAGGGGGTCATCACAAGCTTGTCGAGCAGCACAAGGAATGCCGGCATCATAGCACACAAGGCATTGCTCCGTGATGTGTTCAAGTATCCTATTTGATACGGTCTGCACCTTAACTGGAAGTGCTGTGTTAAGAACAGATTTTGTATCAGTTATGCAGAAAACACCTTGAGATTACGATTTCAATTTTTATCTAACGGCTTGCGATTTTTGGTCCAATTTTTGTATCAAATGTTAGTGAGAACAATAATCACATGACCTTGCATATGAAACATCCATATCCACGTATGTTAGGAACAAAAAAAAAATATTCACGATCTAATTATTCTTCTGGACAAGATACTCAGGGATGTTGCGGAAGCTGAAGCTCCTTAGAACAGGGTCTCAGTATCCTAACTTCAATAGTTGTAAGCAGGCTGCAATTTCTGTTTGATATACCGAAATAATGAAGAAATAGCGAACAAATATTAATCTAATCGACATGTGTACATCTTTTACACCACCACCAAAGCATGTCAGCAAAACTCTCACACACTAAATAAATTTAACCTCGCCAGCAACAAAATACATGTACATCTTTTACACCGTCATCAATTTATAAAGGTCACAAACTCAATAACATATAAGTTCATGGATGAGAAATACCTGCAAAAGCTCCCTTTGAGAGATCAACAAGGTCACGAAGCGCAAAAAAATCATTCCCATCAAGAAGGTATCTTCGAACTCCTAATCCTCTAAATATGGAGTTCCGAAAAGGACATTGGAGACAAGGAAGCATAGCAGCTATTTTCTTCCGGATACTCATGATGTTAAGTAGAGCAGGCACTTTAGCAAAAAGGAAAGGGTTGACAGCACTTACACAGAGCATAGGCTGAAAACAGAAAAAACAATCCATTTAATAAGGCCAGGGCAAAGCACACAAGTAAATATTATATTCTGATGTGCATTCCAGGCACGGTGTAAATAAACAAGAATTAACAAACTAAAGAAAGACATAGAGTAAGTATCGCTACCTGGTCATAGATGGAGTCCAAAAATGCTTTTGCTAGCTGGGAAACTGGATATAAAGAAAAATCCCAGTGGTGCAAAACTCTTGCTGGCAGAACCGCAGTATCATTTGTGTGACAAGAGGCACAAAATAACTGTCCAGTGTAAGCACAAAACCGAGGCCTGTTCCATCCAATAGTTTGTACAAGTTCTTGCAGCAATGTTCGTCCAGCATCCAAATGCCTATGACATCCCGCACAATTGTAGTGTTGAAACTCCAACAACTGTCTAGTCGACTTCTGAGGCCTATCCTCCACAACAAGTGATATTGTCTTGCCCATCGAGGTAGAATCCTTGTGCAGAGCTCCATTGCAGTCTGAATCTTTGGCATGTAAATCGCTGCTTAGCCTTTTCAAAGATCGAGGAATAAGCATCTTTAAAAAGCTATGTTCATAAGCAGGTATACCCGGTGACAAAAAATTAACCAGAGGGGTGGGTGTTCCATTGGGATAATTAGAGACGAGCAAAGAAGATAAGCAGTCTTGAATAAGAGCACTTCTTCCATTGACAACATCTGGGGATGCATTCCCAAACATTTTACTGGACTCTTTGTCAACGTTTATCCATGTGGATGGAAGACTCAATCCTTTCTCAGAAAAGAAGAGCTTGAGTTGTTGATAAAGTGCATAAAATTCACGGTATCGACGCTCAATTTCCCACTCATCTTCGCCACTCCTCACTTTTAACAAGTATACAGTGTACTCTTTGACCCCAACCATCCGCTCGCCGAAAGAAACATCCCCTGTTCTTTGCTTTGCCCCCACAACCTCCACCGAATCAATTTTCGAAGGATCGCAAGAAAGGGGATATACATATGCATCATCTGTACAAGAGGTAGAGGCGGTGGTGCTGCCATCTCTGAAATGCTGATTTTGGTGAGCATTATTCACGCGGTCATCAGTAGAAGGTCCACCTTCACGGGGCTCCCCTGAATTGAGTAAAATCTGTTCCATCTCTTGAACCATATCATCAAATAAGTCACTTTCATCAATGTTGTCCGCCTATAATTGGAATGAGATACGTCAGTCTAAGAATGCAGTTGAAAACACATTGGTTTATACTATACTCCCTCCGTCTCCCAAAAAAAGACCCGTAAATTTTGTCTCAAGTCAAAATTTGACCAAATTTGTAGAAGAAACTATTAACAACTACAACACTAAACAGATATAATATGAAAATATATTTTATTGTCTATTTAATGATACTAATTTTGTGTTGTACATGCTCATAATTTTTTCTACAAACTTGGTTAAACATAGCACCGTTTGACTTGGGACAAGAATTATACGCCTTGTTTTTGGGGATGGAGGGAGTAATACACAATTTGATCAAGCAAAGGAGCAACAGCAAGATTTATCATTATCATATAACCCACTTTGTATGTAGAATTTGTAGCCACAACAAATTTTCTGAAAATAGACAACAAATTTTGTCACCAATCTGAATAAAGAGATAGATCTACCATCAAAACAAGCTGCTGACGCAGTTGTTATCTGCTTCAGGCTGTGTCGCTGCTATCCCAGAAGATTTGCCGCTGCTGCACGCCCTGCCTCCCGCTGATGCATGCTGCTGCTGCTGCTGCTGCTATCCCGTTCTCGCCGCACCGCTGCTAGCCCAGGAGAGGGACGGGGATGGGGATGGGGATGGGGATGCCTATTTTCTGCTTGCCGCCGCCGCTGCTCCGCTAGGGATCCTACCTTCTGCCGCCGCTGCGACCTGAGCCGGCCGCCGCCGACCGCCTTACCGGCCGTGAGTCGCGCGCCCGCCGGTGCCACCAACGTCGGCCGGGAGACGAGGAATGAGCCCGGGCTGGCCAGATCAGGGAGCGCTACACAGGGAGACGAGGGATGAGCCCGGGCTGGCCAGATCGGGGAGCGGAGGTGGAGCAGCGCTGCAGATCGAAAGGAGGAGTTGGCCGGCGGCGAGGGAAAGAATTGGGGCGGGGCGAGGCGGGGCGGCGCAGATCGAGGGAGGGAGAGAGAGGCGAGTGCGAGGAAAGAGCCGGCTCCGCGTCACCCGCATCTGGACCGAACAACGAACACGAGAACGAGGCCGAGGAATGGGTCGGACCCGTGACATTCCGGTCCGTTTCAGCAACTAAACACATCCAAAGAGTCTGACTAAACCTAGGCATACCTCGGGCCGGGCCGGGTTTCGGGCCGGGCTTGAGAAAGCCCGAACTGGAAAACTCAGGCCCGAGCCCGGAAAAGCCCCGACAAAGCCCGGTCGGCCCGGCCCGAACACGGCCAAAAAATAGTTTTTGCAAGCCCGAGCCCGGCCCGGGCTACCCGTCGGGCTCACTTTTCAGGCCCGAGCCTGGCTCGATGGCACGACCAGGCCCGGCCTGGCTTGGGATTTTTGGGTTGGGTCGGGTCGGGCCGTCCGGGCCGGGCTGCCCATGCCCAGGTCTAAGTCTGGCTATCTAGACCTGATACAAAGTGTAGAGCCATCGTCTATCAAACGATGCACTGCCTACAGCTTTGTGCTAGTAGCACCAGCAAGCCATCTACTACTCAGCTCAGCGATCAGTGATCTAAATGAAGGGGGCTCCAGCTCAGTGGCAAGCGACATTATTGACGACTGTTTCTTCATGAAGTTAGATTTTAATCACGTTTCGTTGGAGCATTGTAATAGAGACAGCAACCAGGTTACTCGTGGATTAGCCAAGCTAGCTAAGTATTATTGTCCTAGCATTTGGATGGATTCGCCACCAGATGAGTTGGTCTCCTTTCTTGTAAATGACACAATCATGGTTATGGAATAAAGGAGGAGATTATTATATAAAAAATGCATCCACTTCTACACTTTGTCCACTTACAATGTGTCTGTTTTTCATCCCTTTGGAAGGTTGTATACTCTCCTCTACTTATACTACTCTCTGCGGCTCGTGCTTGAACTCTCACTGGTCGAAATACAACATATCGTAGGCTAGGGTAGTGTACCAGAGTGGTATGGCTTGTTGGCGCATGCGTGTACGTGTGATGATGATGCCTTCCGGGGTGTCGTATTGTACCCTGTTTCTTCCCTGCATCGCCTTGTCCGGTGTGGGCAACACAGGAGTACCGGCCCTGTAGCGACGTAGGGTGGATGTAGCTATCCAACGGCCATTGTGGGTGATTTCCTTCTGTCGAGAGGTCCCAGCAGAGCCCATACATATCGTCTAGTCATTCTCCCTTCGACCCTTGGTGGACTTTCTTGGCTATGAGTGTTGGGACTTTTGTCCGATACACGGGTTCCAACCCCTTCGTCGGATAAGGACGTTCCCGTGTATGCCCCTTCGGGACGCCCCGCGAAGTGCCTCCAGGGTTGACCTTGCTAGCTAGATGGCTTCCTGGCACTACTAGGAAAAAACTTATAGGTGGAGACTTATGAGTAGCGCGGCTAACAGAAATGCGCTACTGCTAAATTATAGTAGCGTGGCCGTAAAATACGTGTTGCTGCTACAGCATTAGCAGTAACGCGGCCCATAAATACGAGTTGTTGCTATTGTGGTCCCCATCGAACCCACCAGACTACGTATAGTAGTAGCGCGTATTTACGGTCCGCGCTACTACTAATGTTGTAGCAGTAGCGATGGTCGTCATCGCGCTCTACTACTAATCTGACCTTATCCCCACCCGTCCGTCCATTTCCACACTCATCAGTCACTCTCACTCTCACTCTCTCTCGCGTTGTCCTCTCCGATAGGGAAAGGCCAGAGTTGCTTCATGACGCCCTGGAAGCCCAAGAGACCGATCTCACGAAGCACGAAGCAAACGTCTCGCACCGGGAGTCTCATCATCAAGCAAACGTCGAAGCAGCCGACACTCGGCTGAGAGAAAAACGTGACTAGGTCTTGGAAAAGAGTAAAGTATTTGAACATTGATCTCGCGCGCAGGTCGTCTGATACATCTCCAACGTATTTATAATTTTGGCTTGTTCCATGCTGTTATATTATCATTCTTGGATGTTTTACAATCATTTTATAGCAACTTTATATCATTTTTTGGGACTAACCTATTGACATAGTGCCAAAGTGTCAGTTACTGTTTTTGCTTGTTTTTTACTTCGCAGAATATCAATACCAAACGGAGTCCAATCGCGATACAACTTTTTGGAGATTTTTTTGGACCAGAAGACACCCAGTGGGCCAAAGAAGTGCCAGAGAGGTGGGCTATGGAGAGCACATCCCACCAGGACACGCCAGGGGGGGGCCCGACGCGCCCTGATGGGTTGTGCCCTCCACGGGGCCCCTCTCCACCGCCTCTGACGCCTATAAATTCCCAAATATTCCAGAAACCCTAGGGGAGTCGACGAAAAACACATCCAGCCGCCGCAAGTTTCAGAACCTCGAGATCCAATCTAACACCATCACGGAGGGGTTCATCATCCTCATTGGTGCCTCTCCGATGATGCATGAGTAGTCCACCATAGACCTACGGGTCCGTAGGCAGTAGCTAGATGGCTTCCTCTCTCTCTTTGGATTCTCAATACAATGGTCTCTTGGAGATCTATTTGATGTAAACTTTTGCAGTGTGTTTGTTGGGATCCGATGAATTTTGAGTTCATGATCAGTTTCTATCCATGAATATTATTTGAGTCTTCTTTGATCTCTTATATGCATGATTACTTATAGCCTCGTATTTCTTCTTCGAATGTTTGGTTTAGTTAGGCCAACTAGATCGATTTTTCTTGCCATGGGAAGAGGTGCTTTGTGATGGGTTCGATCTTGCGGTGTCCTTTCCCAGTGACAGAAGGGGCAGCAAGGCACGCGTGTATCGTTGCCATTAAGGATAACAAGATGGGGTCTATTCCTACATGAATAGATCTTGTCTACATCATGTCATCGTTCTTATTGCATTACTCCGTTTTTCTATGAACTTAATACACTAGATGCATGCTGGATAGCGGTCGATGTGTGGAGTAATAGTGGTAGATGCAGGCAGGAGTCGGTCTACTTATCTTGGACGTGATGCCTATATAATGATCATCGCCTTGGATATCGTCATGATTATTTTGTTGGAAATATGCCCTAGAGGCAATAATAATTTAGTTATTATCATATTTCCTTGTTCATGATAATCGTTTATTATCCATGCTATAATTGTATTGATTGGAAACTCAAATACATGTGTGGGTACATAGACAACACTGTGTCCCTAGTATGCCTCTAATAAACTAGCTCGTTGATCAAAGATGGTCAAGGTTTCCTAGCCATGGACATGAGATGTCATTTGATAACGGGATCACATCATTAGGAGAATGATGTGATGGACAAGACCCAAACTATGAACATAGCATATGATCGTGTCAGTTTATTGCTATTGTTTTCTGCATGTCAAGTATCTGTTCCTATGACCATGAGATCATGCAACTCACTAACACCGGAGGAATACCTTGTGTGTATCAAACGTCACAACGTAACTGGGTGACTATAAAGATGCTCTACAGGTATCTCCGAGGGTGTCTGTTGAATTGGCATGGATCAAGACTGGGATTTGTTACTCCGTGTGACGGAGAGGTATCTCAGGGCCCACTCGGTAATACAACATCACTATAAGCCTTGCAAGCAATGTGACTAAAGTGTTAGCCACGGGATCTTGTATTACGGAACGAGTAAAGAGACTTGCCGGTAACGAGATTGAACTAGGTATAGAGATACCGACGATCGAATCTCGGGCAAGTAACATACCGAAGAACAAAGAGAACAGCATACGGGATTAACTGAATCCTTGACATAGAGGTTCAACCGATAAAGATCTTCGTAGAATATGTGGGAACCAATATGGGCATCCAGGTCCCGCTATTGGTTATTGGCCGTAGAGGTGTCTCGGTCATGTCTACATAGTTCTCGAACCCGCAGGGTCTACACACTTAAGGTTCGGTGATGTATCGGTATAGTAGAGTTATGTATGGTGGTGACTGAAGGTTGTTCGGAGTCCCGGATGAGATCCCGGACGTCACGAGGAGCTCCGGAATGGTCTGGAGGAAAAGATTGATATATAGGAAGTCCCGTTTTGGTCACCGGAAATGTTTCGGGTACTTCGGTAGTGTACCGGGAGTGCCGGGAAGGGTACCGGGGACCATCGGGAGGGGTATTTCGACCCAAGGGGCCTCATGGGCTGTGGGAGGAGTCAAGCCAGCCCTTAGTGGGCTGGCCAAGCCCCCCACTAAGGCCCATGTGGCTGGAGGTGGAAAAAACCCAAAGGTGGAAAGGTGGAAAGTGTTTCCAAGTGGAGAGGAGGAATCCTACTCCTAGTAGGATTGGAGTAGGACTCCTCCACCTCCAATTTCGGCCAGCCCTTGAGGGTTTGAGGCTGCCTCCTCCCCTCCCTCCCTCCTATATATACTAGAGGATTTAGAGGAGAAAAATAACCCTAATAGCCACGTGCTAGCCTCTCCTCTAGATCGTTTCAGCGGTGCTTAGGCGAAGCCCTGCTGGAATTAGTTCCACCACCATCGCCGCCACGCCGTCGCGCTGCCGGAGAACTCTTCTACCTCTCCGCCCCTATTGCTGGATCAAGAAGGCGGAGATCGTCATCGAGCTGTACGTGTGCTGAACATGGAGGTGTCGTCCGTTTGGCGCTAGATCGGAAGGACCGTGATCAAGATCGCGAGACGGTTCGTGATTTGATCGCGGGACGGATCATGATGGGATCGCGGGACGGATCGAGATTGGATCGCAAGATGGATCGTGATGGGATCGCGGGACGCTCGACGATTTGGATCGCGAAGACGTTCGACTACATCAACCGCGTTTCTTAACGCTTCCCGCTTAGCGATCTACAAGGGTATGTAGATCCACTCTCCCTCTCGTAGATGCTCATCACCATGGATAGATCTTGCGTGTGTGTAGGAAAATTTTTGTTTCCCATGCAACGTTCCCCAACAGTGGTATCAGAGCTAGGTCTATGTGTAGATGAGATCACGAGTAGAACACAAAGGAGTTTGTGGGCGTTGATATTCTGATTGCTTCCTCCCTTGGTCTTTTCTTGATTCGGCGGTATTGTGGGATGGAGCGGCCCGGACCAACCTTACTCGTACGCTTACGAGAGACCGGTTCCATCGACTGACATGTAACTTCGTTGCATAAAGATGGCTGGCGGGTGTCTGTCTCTCCTACTTTAGTCGGATCGGATTTGACAAAGGCGGTCCTTGAGAAGGTTGAATAGCAATTTTTGTATCACCGTTGTGGTTTTTGCGTAGGTAAGAATTGTTCTTGCTAGATACCCATAGCAGCCACGTAAAACTTGCAACAACAATTAGAGGACGTCTAACTTGTTTTTGCAGGGTATGTTGTGATGTGATATGGCCAATTACATGATGAGATATATGTGATGTATGAGATGATCATGTATTGTATAGAATATCACGACTTGCATGTCGATGAGTACGGCAACCGGCAGGAGCCATAGGGTTGTCTTTAATTATTTTCGCCGTTTTTGCTTTACTTTATCGCTATGAGTTAGCAATAGTCGTGGAAGCAACAGTCGGCGCGACAACCTCATGGTGACACATTGATGGAGATCATGGTGTCATGCCGGTGACGATGGAGATCATGCCGGTGCTTTGAAGATGGAGATCAAAAGCACAAGTTCATGGCCATATCATGTCACTTATGATTTGCATGTGATGTTAATCCTTTTATGCATCTTATTTTGCTTAGGACGACGGTAGCATTATAAGGTGATCCCTCACTTAAATTTCAAGATAAAATTGTGTTCTCCCCGAGTGTGCACCGTTGCTAAAGTTCGTCGTTTCGAGACATCACGTGATGATCGGGTGTGATAGACTCTACGTTCGCATACAACGGGTGCAAGCCAGTGTTGCACGTGCGGAACACTCGGGTTAAACTAGACGAGCCTAGCATGTACAGGCATGGCCTCGGAACACAAGAGACCGAAAGGTCGAACATGAGTCATATAGTAGATATGATCAACATGATGATGTTCACCATTGAAACCACCTCAACTCACGTGATGATCGGACTTGAGTTGGTGGATTTGGATCATGTGTCACTCGAATGACCGGAGGGATGTCAATTTGAGTGGGAGTTTTTTAAGTAATATGATTAACTAAACTCATTATCATGAACATAGTCAAAATGTCTTTGCAAATTATGTTGTAGATTACTAGCTCGCGCTGTAGCTCCCTTGAATTTTTATATGTTCCTAGAGAAATAGAGTTGAAAGATGATGGTAGCAATAATGCAGACTGGGTCCGTGATCTGAGGATTGTCCTCATTGCTGCACAGAAGGCTTATGTCCTTAATGCACCGCTCGGTGCGCCACCCCCTCAAGCGTCGTCTATAGATGTTGTGAACATCTGACAGGCACGTTCTAATGACTACTTGATAGTTCAGTGCGTCATGCATTACGGCTTAGAATTGAGGCTCCAAAACGTTTTGAACGTCACGGAACATATGAGATGTTCTAAGAGCTGAAATTGGGATCTCAGGCTCGTGCCCGTGTTGAGAGGTATGAGACCTCCAACAAGATTCTTTGCCTGCAAGATGAAGGAGAATAGCTCAATCGGTGAGCATGTGCTCAGATTGTCTGGGTGCTACAATCGCTTGAATCGAGTGGGAGTTGATCTTCCAGATAAGATAGTGATTGATATAGTTCTCCAAGTCACTGTCACTAAGCTACTAGAGCCTCGTGATGAACTATAAAATGCCAGGGATAGAAATAATGATCCCTGAGCTATTCGCGATGTTTGACACCGCGAAGGTAGAAATCAAGAAGGAGCATCAAGTGTTGATGGTTAGTGAAACCACTAGTTTCGAGAAGGGCAAGGGCTAGGAGGGAAACTTCATGGATGGCAAGTCAGTTGCTGCTCCAGTGAAGAAACCCAAGGTTGAACCCAAACCCGAGACTAAGTGCTTCTATTATGAGGAGAACGGTCGCTGAAGCGGAACAACCCTAGATACTTGGTAGATAAGAAGGCTGGCAAAGTTGATAGAAGTATATTTGATATACGTGTTATTGATGTGTACCTTGCTAGTACTCCTAGTAGCACCTGGGTATTGGATACCGGTTCGGTTGCTAAATGTTAGTAACTCGAAATAAAAGCTACGGAATAAACGGAGGCTAGCTAAGGGTGAGGTGACGATGAGTGTTGGAAGTGTTTCCAAGGTTGATGTGATCACCATCGCACGCTCTCTCTACCTTCGGGATTAGTGATGAACCTAAATAAATGTTATTTGGTGTTTGCGTTGAGCATGAACATGATTAGATCATGTTTATTGCAATACGGTTATTCATTCAAGTTAGAGAATAATGGCTATTCTGTTTACATGAATAATACCTTCAATGGTCATGCACCCAATGAGAATGGTTTATTGAATCTTGATCGTAGTGATACACATGTTCATAATATTGATGCCAAAAGATACAAAGTTAATAATGATAGTACCACATACTTGTGGCACTGCCGCTAAATGTCATATTGGTGTAAAACGCATGAAGAAACTCCATGCTGATGGATCTTTGGACTCATTCGATTTCGAATCGGTTGAGACATGCGGACCATGCCTCATGGGCAAGATGACTAAGACCCCGTTTTCCGGTATGATGGAGCGGGCAAGTGACTTATTGGAAATGATACATGTTGATGTATTCAGTCCAATGAGTGTTGTAGCGTGCGGTGGATATCATTATTTTCCTACCTTCACTGATGATTTGAGTACATATGGGGATATTTACTTAATGAAACACAAGTCTGAAACATTTGAAAAGTTCAAACAAATTCAGAGTGAAGTTTGAGATCATCGTGACAAGAAGATAAAATATCTACGATATGATCGTAGAGGTAAATGTCTGAGTTACGAGTTTGGTATACAACTTAAGACAATGTGGAAGTTGTTTCACAACTGACGCCACCTGGAACACCATAGTGTGATGGTGTGTCCGAACGTCGTAGTCGTGCTCTATTGGATATGGTGCGTACTATGATGTCTCTTATCGATTTGCCACTATCGTTTTGGGGTTATGCATTAGAGGCAACTACATTCACTTTAAAAGGGGGCACCATCTAAGTCCGTTGAGATGACACCGTATGAATTTTGGTTTGGCAGAAACCTAAGCTGTCATTTCTTAATGTTTGGGGCTGCGACGCTTATGTGGAAAAGGTTTTCAACCTGATGAGCTCGAACCCAAAGCGGACAAATGCATCTTCATAGAATACCCTAACGTAACAGTTGGGTAAACCTTCTATCTCAGATCCAAGCACAAAGTGTTTGTTGCTAAAACGGGTCCTTTCTCAAGAAAGAGTTTCTCTCGAAAGAATTGAGTGGGAGGAAGATAGAACTTGATGAGGTTGTTGAACCTTTGTTTCAACCAGAGAGTAGCGCGGCGCAGAAAGTTGTTTCTGTGGAGCCTACATTAGTTGAAGAGCAAGTTAATGATGATGATCATAAAGCTTCGGATCAAGTTACTATCGAACCTCGTAGGTCGACAAGGACGCGTACTTCTCCTGAGTGGTACGGCAACCCTGTCTTAGAGGTCATGTTGTTGGACAACGATGAACCTACGAGCTATGGAGAAGCGATGATGGGCCCGGATTCCGAGAAATGGTTAGAGGCCATGAAATCCGAGATGGGATCCATGTAAGAAAACAAAGTATGGGCTTTGGAAGTATTACCTGAAGGGCGAAAGGCCATTCAGAACAAATGGATCTTTAAAAGGAAGACGGACGCGGACGGTAATGTCACCGTCTATAAAGCTTGACTTGTGGCAAAGGGTTTTTCACAAGTTCAAGGAGTTGACTACGATGAGACTTTCTCACCCGTAGCGATGCTAAAGTCTGTTGGAATTATGTTAGCAGTTGCTGCATTTTTCTATTATGAAATCTGGCAGATGGATGTCAAAACAGAGTTTCCTTAACGGTTTCCGTGAGGAAAGGTTGTATGTGATACAACCAGAAGGTTTTGTCAGTCCTAAGGATGCTAAAATGTATGCAAGTTCCAGCAATCCTTCTATGGACTGGAGCAAGCATCTCGGAGTTGGAATATACGCTTTGATGAGGTGATCAAAGTTTTTGAGTCTATACAAAGTTTATGAGAAACTTGTATTTACAATAAAGTGAGTGGGAGCACTATAGAATTTCTGATAAGTATATGTGGATGACATATTGTTGATCGGAAATGATGTAGAATTTCTGGAAAGCATAAAGGGTTGTTTGAAAAGGAGTTTTTCAAAGGAAAACCTGGAATGAAGCTACTTAAATGTTGGGCGTCAGGATCTATAGAGATAGATCAAGACGTTGGGTAAAACTTTCAATGAGTACATACCTTGACAAGATTTTGAAAGAGTTCAAAATGGATCAGTCAAAGAAAGAGTTCTTGCCTGATTTGTAAGGTGTGGAGTTGAGTGAGACTCAAAGCTCGACCACGACAGAAGAAAGAGAAAGGACGAAGGTCGTCCCCTATGCCTTATCCATAGGCTCTGTATAGTATGCCATGCTGTATACCGCACCTAGTGTGTGCCTTGCCATGAGTCTGTCAAGGGGTACAAGAGTGGTCCAGGAGTGGATCACTGGACAGCGGTCAAGATTATCCTTAGTAACTAGAGGACTAAGGAAATATTTCTCGATTATGGAGGTGATAAAGAGTTCGTCGTAAAGGGTTATGTCGATGCAAGCTTTGACACCTATCCGGACGACTCTGAGTAGCAGTCAGGATACGTATAGTGGAGCAACCATTTGGAATAGCTCCAAGTGGAGCGTGGTAGCATCTGCAGTATGACATATAGATTTGCAAAGAACACACGGATCTGAATGTTGCAGACCGTTGACTAAAGACCTCTCTCACATGCAAAGCATGATCGAACCCCAGAACTCATTGGGTGTTAGATTCATAACAATGTAAATCACATGGTGATGTGAACTAGATTATTGACTCTAGTGCAAGTGGGAGACTGTTGGAAATATACCCTAGAGGCAATAATAATTTAGTTATTATCATATTTCCTTGTTCATGATAATCGTTTATTATCCATGCTATAATTGTATTGATTGGAAACTCAAATACATGTGTGGGTACATAGACAACACTGTGTCCCTAGTATGCCTCTAATAAACTAGCTCGTTGATCAAAGATGGTCAAGGTTTCCTAGCCATGGACATGAGATGTCATTTGATAACGGGATCACATCATTAGGAGAATGATGTGATGGACAAGACCCAAACTATGAACATAGCATATGATCGTGTCAGTTTATTGCTATTGTTTTCTGCATGTCAAGTATCTGTTCCTATGACCATGAGATCATGCAACTCACTAACACCGGAGGAATACCTTGTGTGTATCAAACGTCACAACGTAACTGGGTGACTATAAAGATGCTCTACAGGTATCTCCGAGGGTGTCTGTTGAATTGGCATGGATCAAGACTGGGATTTGTTACTCCGTGTGACGGAGAGGTATCTCAGGGCCCACTCGGTAATACAACATCACTATAAGCCTTGCAAGCAATGTGACTAAAGTGTTAGCCACGGGATCTTGTATTACGGAACGAGTAAAGAGACTTGCCGGTAACGAGATTGAACTAGGTATAGAGATACCGACGATCGAATCTCGGGCAAGTAACATACCGAAGAACAAAGAGAACATCATACGGGATTAACTGAATCCTTGACATAGAGGTTCAACCGATAAAGATCTTCGTAGAATATGTGGGAACCAATATGGGCATCCAGGTCCCGCTATTGGTTATTGGCCGTAGAGGTGTCTCGGTCATGTCTACATAGTTCTCGAACCCGCAGGGTCTACACACTTAAGGTTCGGTGATGTATCGGTATAGTAGAGTTATGTATGGTGGTGACTGAAGGTTGTTCGGAGTCCCGGATGAGATCCCGGACGTCACGAGGAGCTCCGGAATGGTCCGTAAGTAAAGATTGATATATAGGAAGTCCCGTTTTGCTCACCGGAAAAGTTTCGGGTACTTCGGTAGTGTACCGGGAGTGCCGGGAGGGGTACCGGGGACCATCGGGAGGGGTATTTCGACCCAAGGGGCCTCATGGGCTGTGGGAGGAGTCAAGCCAGCCCTTAGTGGGCTGGCCAAGCCCCCCACTAAGGCCCATGTGGCTGGAGGTGGAAAAAACCCAAAGGTGGAAAGGTGGAAAGTGTTTCCAAGTGGAGAGGAGGAATCCTACTCCTAGTAGGATTGGAGTAGGACTCCTCCACCTCCAATTTCGGCCAGCCCTTGAGGGTTTGAGGCTGCCTCCTCCCCTCCCTCCCTCCTATATATACTAGAGGATTTAGAGGAGAAAAATAACCCTAATAGCCACGTGCTAGCCTCTCCTCTAGATCGTTTCAGCGGTGCTTAGGCGAAGCCCTGCTGGAATTAGTTCCACCACCATCGCCGCCACGCCGTCGCGCTGCCGGAGAACTCTTCTACCTCTCCGCCCCTATTGCTGGATCAAGAAGGCGGAGATCGTCATCGAGCTGTACGTGTGCTGAACGCGGAGGTGCCGTCCGTTCGGCGCTAGATCGGGAGGACCGTGATCAAGATCGCGAGACGGTTCGTGATTTGATCGCGGGACGGATCTTGATGGGATCGCGGGACGGATCGAGATTGGATCGCGAGATGGATCGTGATGGGATCGCGGGACGCTCGGCGATTTGGATCGCGAAGACGTTCGACTACATCAACCGCGTTTCTTAACGCTTCCCGCTTAGCGATCTACAAGGGTATGTAGATCCACTGTCCCTCTCGTAGATGCTCATCACCATGGATAGATCTTGCGTGTGCGTAGGAAATTTTTTGTTTCCCATGCAACGTTCCCCAACATATTTGATATTCTATCAATTGCCCAACTGTAATTTGTTCACCCACCGTGTGCTATACTCATGAGAGAAGCCACTAGTGAAACCTACGGCCCCCGGGTCTACTTTTCCAACATATTGCTTTCCGATCTATCTTTTTGCCTCTTTTGTTTTCAGATCTATTATTCCAAAAACCCAAAAATACCTTGTTGCTCCTTTTATTTGCTCTTTTATTTTGTGTTCTTGAGAGATCTATCTCTCTAATCTATCGCTACCTAATCTATCTTTTATCGTAGAGAGATTGACAACCTCTCTTTCGCGCCGGGTTGCAAGTATTTGTTCTTTGTGTGCAGGTGCTGCTTATTAGGTGGTGGTAATCCTCCTACTGGTTTGATACCTTGGTTTCATAACTGAGGGAAATACTTACCGTCGCTGTGCTGCATCATCCCTCCCTCTTTGGGGAAATACCGACGCAGTCTCAAGCCACGTCAAAGGAATTTCTGGCGCCATTGTCGAGGAGGAAGCGGTCTCTTCTACGTGCCAATCTCTGGTGCCGAGGAGACACCATCATCATCTACCAGGTTTCTAATCACAAATCTCATCTCCTTGCAATTACATTATTTGCCATTTGCCTCTCGTTTTCCTCTCCCCCACTTCACCAATTTGCCGTTTTATTCGCCCTCTTTTCGTTTGCCTTTTTCTCGTCAGATCTCTTGCTTGCTTGCAATCTTGTTTGCGTAGTCACGATGACTCTAGAAAACACCAAGTTGTGTGTTTTTTTCAATACTAATAACAATGATTTTATTAGTACCCCAATTGCTCCTCCCGCCACTAGTGCGGAGTCTTGTGATATTAATGCTGCTTTGTTGAATCTTGTCATGAAAGATCAATTTGCCGGTACTCCTAATGAGGATGCCGCGTCCCATCTAAACACGTTCGTAGAATTGTGTGATATGCAAAAGAAAAAAGATGTGGACAATGATATAGTGAAGTTTAAATTATTTCCTTTTTCCTTGCGGGATTGTGCAAAAATTTGTTTTTCCTCTTTGCCTCGCAATAGTATTGATTCTTGGAATAAGTGCAAGGATGCTTTTATCACTAAGTATTTTCCGTCCGAGAAAATTATTTCCCTTAGGACACAAATCATGAATTTTAAGCAACTTGAGCATGAACATGTTGCACAATCTTGGGAAAGAATGAAATTGATACTAAGAAATTGTCCTACTCATGATTTAAATCTTTGGATGATCATACAAAAAAATTATGCGGGATTGAATTTTGTCTCTAGAAATCTTTCAGATTACGCCGCGGGTGGTACTTTTGTGGAAATTACTTTGGGTGAAGCTACTAAATTTCTAGATAATATTATGGCAAATTATTCACAATGGCATACCGAAAGAGCACCTACTAGTAAAAAAGGTAATTCGGTTGAAGAAATTAGTACGTTGAGTGATAAGGTTGATGCTTTGATGAAGTTGGTTGCTAGTAAAAATGCTCCTATTGATCTTAATGATGTGACTTTGTCTACCTTGATTGAGCAAAATAGTGATTCCGTATATGTGAATGATACGTCCATTTTGCATCATGCTTTTATATTGATATTTATTGCATTATGGGCTGTTATTACACATTATGGTACAATACTTATGCCTTTTCTCTCTTATTTTACAAGGTTTACATGAAGAGGGAGAATGCCGACAGCTGGAATTCTGGACTGGAAAAGGAGCAAATATGAGAGACCTATTCTGCACAACTCCAAAAGTCCTGAAAAGTTACGGAGAATTATTTTGGAATATATAAAAATTATTGGGCGAAAGAAATACCAGAGGGGACCCACCAGGAGGTCACAAGCCAGGGGGGCGCGCCCTACCCCCTAGGCGTGCCCCTGTGGCTTGTGGGCCCCCTAGCAGGCCTCCGGTGCCCATCTTCTGCTATATGGAGGGTTTTGACCTGGAAAAAAATCATAAGAGAGCTTTCGGGACGAAGCGCCGCCGTCTCGAGGCGGAACCTGGGCAGAAGCAATCTAGGGCTCCGGCAGAGCTGTTCTGCCGGGGAAACTTCCCTCCCGGAGGGGGAAATCGAAGCCATCGTCATCACCAACGATCCTCTCATCGAGAGGGGGTCAATCTCCATCAACATCTTCACCAGCACCATCTCCTCTCCAAACCCTAGTTCATCTCTTGTATCTGATCTTTGTCTCAAAACCTCAGATTGGTACCTGTGGGTTGCTAGTAGTGTTGATTACTCCTTGTAGTTGATGCTAGTTGGTTTACTTGGTGGAAGATCATATGTTCAGATCCTTAATGATAATTAATACTCCTCTGATTATGAACATGAATATGCTTTGTGAGTAGTTACGTTTGTTCCTGAGGACATGGGATAAGTCTTGTTATAAGTAATCATGTGAATTTGGTATTCGTTCGATATTTTGATGAGATGTATGTTGTCTCTCCTCTAGTGGTGTTATGTGAACGTAGACTACATGACACTTCACCATTATTTGGGCCTAGAGGAAGGCATTGGGAAGTAATAAGTAGATGATGGGTTGCTAGAGTGACAGAAGCTTAAACCCTAGTTTATGCGTTGCTTCGTAAGGGGCTGATTTGGATCCATATGTTTCATGCTATGGTTAGATTTATCTTAATTCTTCTTTTGTAGTTGCGGATGCTTGCCAGAGGTTAATCATAAGTGGGAGGCTTGTCCAAGTAAGGACAGCACCCAAGCACCGGTCCACCCACATATCAAATTATCAAAGTAACGAACGCGAATCATATGAGCATGATGAAAACTAGCTTGATGGAAATTCCCATGTGTCCTCGGGAGCGCTTTGATTTATATAAGAGTTTGTCCAGGCTTGTCCTTTGCTACAAAAAGGATTGGGCCACCTTGCTGCACCTTTGTTACATTTGTTACTTGCTATCCGTTACGAATTATCTTATCACAAAACTATCTATTACCGATAATTTCAGTGCTTGCAGAGAATACCTTACTGAAAACCGCTTGTCATTTCCTTCTGCTCCTCGTTGGGTTCGACACTCTTACTTATCAAAAGGACTACGATAGATCCCCTATACTTGTGGGTCATCAGTGAACTTTGTCTCGCGAAACAATTTCAATAACAATGCTTATAGAGGTAATTTTAATCTTAGGCCTTTTCCTGGAAATTCCTCTAATAATTATGGTAATTCCTATGTTAATTCATCTTACAATAATAATAGGAACACCTCTGATCTTGAGAGTAATATTAAAGAATTTATCAATGCGCAAAAGGCTTTCAATACTACGATAGAAGAAAATTTGAATAAGATTGATGATATGTCTAGAAGCATTGATAGAATTTCTCATGATGTGGAAAATCTCAAGTTGAAAGCTTTTGTGCCTAAGATTGATGAATCAACTAAAGCTTTATATGTCTCTATGGATGAAAGTAAGAAAAGAACCGCTATGCTTAGAGCTAAAAGAGAATTCTTAGAAAAATCGTTTTCCAGTGATTGCCTCCATAAAATGATGAAGATCTTAAAGTGATTGGTGTTTCTTCTATTGATTCCTTGTTTAGTAATATTAAGATTGATGATAAAGGGACTGAAGTAAGTCAACTTTAGCTAGAAGGTGTCCCAATAATTTGGAGGGTGAAAATCTTGATGAAAATTTTGATGAAAGTGGGTTTGAAGATGTCAAAACTCTAACTAGTGATGTGCCCACTATTTTGGATTGCAAAGACTTTAATTATGATAGTTGCTCTTTGATTGAATGTATTTCTTTGCTGCAATCCATGTTGAATTCACCCCATGCTTATGAACAAAATAAAGCTTTCACTAAACATATCGTTGATGCCATGATGAAATCTTTTGAAGAAAAGTTGGAGTTGGAGATTTCTATTCCTAGAAAATTACATGATGAGTGGGAACCTACCATTAAGGTCAAGATTAAAAATCATGAGTGCTTTGCTTTATGTGATTTGGGTGCTAGTGTTTCCACGATTCCGAAATCTTTATGTGATGTGCTTGGTCTCACCAATATTGAAGAATGCTCTCTTAATTTGCACTTGGCGGATTCTACTATTAAAAGGCCTTTCGGAAGAATTAATGATGTTCATATTCTTGCAAATAGGAACTATGTGCCCATAGATTTTATTGTTCTTGATATTGATTGCAATCCGTCTTGTCCCATTATACTTGGTAGACCGTTCTTACACACTATAGGTGCCGTGATAGATATGAAAGAAGGCAATATTAGATTTCAGTTTCCATTAAGAAAGGGTATGGAACACTTCCCTAGAACAAGAATTAAGCCACCATCACTACTGGAATCAGCAAATTTGCCGTCAACTAGTTCTTTGCCGTCAGCTGGCGGACGGCAAAGAAGCTCTTTGCCATCCATTTCTAGAAAACCGACGGTAAAGAACTAGCTGACGGCAAAGAAGCTCTTTGCCATCAGCCACCTCTTTGCCGTCAGCTAGCTGACGGCATAGAAGCTTTGCCGTCCGCTAGCAGACGGCAAAGAGGGTGGGTGGCCCACTAACGAGAACGACCTAACGGCCACTTTCTTTGCCGTCTGCTGGCGGACGGCAAAGCTTCTTTGCCGTCCGCCAGCAGACGGCAAAGAAAGTGGCCGTTTTAACGGCCGTTTCCCCCCGGCCCCACCCCACTAGATAGGCTCTTTGCCGTCTGCTAGCAGACGGCAAAGAACTGTGACCTAACTGAAAAGGGGCCGGCGCCCGCGCCCCACCCCCCTCTCTCTCTCCTCTCTCTCTCTCTCCCGGCCCTCACCTCACCCGCGCCGCCGCCCCTCTCTCTCTCTCCCCTCTCTCTCTCCCGGCCCTCACCTCACCCACGCCGCCGCCCCTCTCTCTCTCTCTCTCGGCCCTCACCTCACCCGCGCTGCCGCCCCTCTCTCTCTCCCCTCTCTCTCTCTCCCGGCCCTCAGCTCACCCGCGCCGCCGCCCCTCTCTCTCTCCCCTCTCTCTCTCTCCCGGCCCTCAGCTCACCCGCGCCGCCGCCCCTCTCTCTCTCCCCTCTCTCTCTCTCCCGGCCCTCACCTCACCCGCGCCCCACCCCTCTCTCTCTCCCCCCTCTCTCTCTCCCGACCCTCACCTCACCCGCGCCGCCGCCCCCGGGCCCGAGCTGCCCCTGCCCCGACCCCCGGCGATGCCCCGCCCCGCTGCCCCGGCGACGCCCCGCCCCCGGCGCCCCGGCGCCCCGCCCCGCTGCCCCGGCGGCGCCCCGCCCCCGCCGCCCTGGCTCCCCGCCCCGCCGCCTCCTCCACCACCGCCGGAGCCAAGGTGAACTTTTTTTTGTTTTTTTCTACTGTTATTTGCTCTTTAGGTTTAGGTGTTATTAATAGGTTTAGGTTAGTGGTAGGATTAGGTTAGTGCTAGGTTTAGGTTTAGATAATTAGAAGAAGAAGAAAGTTGAAAAAAAGAAGAATAAGTAGAAGAAGAGGAAAAAGGAAAAAAGGAAGACGGTCGTGGATCGCCGGTCGCCGAGGGGAGAGATGGTGGAGCCAGTGGGTCCTGACGCCGTCGCCCATGCCGAGAATCCCCCGGTCCGAGTGCTGACCCGTCGACCGTGCGTCGCCATACCAGAGGGCGACCGGGGACGAGCGGGTTAGGGGGTTCCTCGACGTCGATGGAACCCTAAATAGCAAGTATCGTCGGTGCGAGATACATGTGGCCGTCGGTGTCGAACACTACATCCACGTCCCACAAGTGACGCCGGTGTCCGGCGTCCCGCAGAAACAGTTCTCGGGGTCGATGGCGGTCGAACACCTATGCGAATTTGTCTTGCAGCCTCTACGATGAGGATTAAAGCCAAGTTTTGAAACTTCAAACAATCAAAATTTGCCAAGGTGTTCGACCGTCATCGGCCCCCAGAACTATTGCTGCGCGTGGGACACCGGGCGCCGGCGTCACTTGTGGGATGTGGATCTAGTGTTCAACGCCGAGCGCCACATGTATCTCGCACCGATGATACTTGCTATTTAGGGTTTCATCGACATCGAGGAACCCCCTAACCTGCTCGTCCTATTATAAATATTTAGTTAGGTTGACGGAAAAAACAATATTGCTATGTTACTATTCTTTCGATTTAAATGTGCAGTTTTTTCGTCGGTGCGAGGGTCTAGTGTTCGACGAGCTCCGCCCCTGCGTTCGTGGGTGAGCACAAATGACATCTCCTCCTCCCCCCTTCATTTGCTCTGTTCCGGTCTTCGTGCCGATGAAACTTGCTAGCTATAGGTGTCTTCAATCATCAGTATGCGTGACCACTATGCGTCTCCTGTTCGAAAGGGTTACATCTATAAATATGCATGCATTAGCATATTTATAACCGTGATTCTTTCGAATTGTCCAACGTTATCCATGGACAGCCCGAGTATGTGTAGATTGGGTTCGTTTTCCCATATGCTCTGCTCCGGATCCGATGCAGAATTTCGTCAGTGCCTCCCTGTTGTTCTCCGGGTACACATCCTCTCTGCTTAGTGCCGAGACGTGTATCAGGAGAACAGCGGGGAGGTGCTGCCGAAATTTTGCGTCGGATCTGGAGCAGAGCATGGGAAAACGAACCCAATCTACACATACTCGGGTGGGATTAGGACCTATCTTTACCTACTAGCGTCTAGGTTGCATGGACGTAATAAAACTGACAAACTCTATTAACTGATGAATATGGTTTGCTGAATTATGTATATACTTCTTGTGTGTCCAGTAGCTAGGCAAGATGAGTGATCGTGCGTGGATGTACACCGGTCACACTAGTCAGAAAGACATGACCCATGAATGGATAACAAAAACTAAGGGGTTTGTGACAGCCGCATTTGCAAATGGACAGAAAACAACCTGGTGCCCCTGTGTCGATTGCGACAACTATCATAAGAGGTTAGATTTTGAAATGATCAAACACCTGCAGAAGTGGGGTTTTACGCCTAATTATACGGTCTGGACATTTCATGGTGAGTCTGCCCAACGTGCCAGAGCTGAGGTGGTTCGTCGTCGCACCGACGAGCATGGTACCGGGTTCGAAGACATGGTGCAAGACTTTGATGATGCTCGGGATTCGGACGATGAGATGGAGGAATATGCAAAGGCCTTCTATGAAATGTTGGAGTCTTCAAAACGTCCTCTCCACGAGCACACTGAGCTTTGTCAGCTGGATGCCATCGCGCAAGTAATAGCTCTCAAGGCTCAGTTCAACCTGGGCAGAGAATGCTACGACGCGATGATGACGATATTTGGACGCTTTCTACCCAAAGGCCATGTATTGCCAGCAAACCTGTACCAGTCGGACAAAATCCTACGTGCGCTTAAGATGCCCTATGAGAAGATAGATGCCTGTGAGAATGGATGTGCCTTATTTAGGCTTGAGTATGCGGGCTTCAACTATTGTCCCATTTGCAAGTCTTCCAGGTATGTTGTGGTAGACAACGGTATGGGTGAGAAGAGTCAGACCAAAATCCCAGTTAATGTTCTTCGGTATATGCCAATCATACCAAGACTTCAACGTCTTTTCATGGTCGAAGAGACGGCCAGACAGATGACGTGGCATAAATTGGGCAAAAGAACCGAACTAGATGCAGATGGGAATCCGATGTTGGGACACACTTCAGACGCTTTTGCGTGGAAGCACTTCGATGCTTTACATAAGGACAAAGCGGCAGATCCAAGGCATCCTCGAGTCGCCATCAGCACGGATGGGTTCCAAGTGTTTGGTATGACGGCAACCCAATACAGTTGCTGGCCTGTATTTGTCATTCCACTCAATCTCCCCCCCGGAGAGATTATGAAAAGAAAGAACATTTTCTTGACGTTGATAATTCCAGGGCCCAACTATCCGGGGAAGAATATGAATGTGTACATGCAGCCGCTTAAGGATGAATTGCAAGAAGCTTGGGATAATGGGATCAAGACATATGACGCCGCTACAAAACAAAACTTCAAAATGCATGTGTGGTACATGTACTCGACGCATGACTTGCCGGCGTATGTGCTATTCGTTGGCTGGTGTGTGCATGGAAGGTTCCCGTGCCCCACATGAAAGGCAGCTCTTCAGTTCCGTTGGCTGCAGGCGGGTCGCAAGTATTCTTGCTTCGACTTGCATAGACAGTTCCTGGATCCTGGCCATAAGTTCAGAAAAGACAAGAAAAATTTCATGAAAGGTAGAGTTGTCAAAAACTCTGCACCACCTGCATTGACAGGCCAACAGGCCCTGGATCAGTTAAACGCTCTCGAGCCTAATCCAGAGTGTCCAGGATATTTCAAAGGGTATAATTCGGAACACGCCTGGACTCACAAGATATGCTTGTGGGATCTGCCTTACTTTAAAGACCTCATTTGCCCACACAACATCGACGTGATGCACACTGAAAAGAATATCGCCGAGGCCCTTTTTGGTACATTGTTCGGCATAGAGGGGAAGTTAAAGGATAACCCTAAGGCTAGAGTCGATCAAGAGGCTCTATGTGATAGACCGTTACAAAACATGCGACAAACGAAAGGAAAGAAGAACTGGAGGAAGCCAAAGGCATGGTTCAATCTTGGAAGGCCAGCTATGATGGAAATGATCTTGTGGGTGAAAATGCAGTTGATGTTCCCCGATGGGTATGCAGCGAATCTAAAGAGGGGAGCGAGTCTTGACAAATTGAAAATATTTGGTATGAAGAGTCATGATTGGCACATATGGCTTGAGCGGGTAATGCCGGTGATGTTGCGTGGCTTTATCCCTGAGGATGAATGGCTAGTACTGGCAGAGCTGAGCTATTTCTTCCGTGCTCTTTGTGCGAAAGAACTATCGCCTGACGTGCTAGACGAACTGGAAGAGTTGACGCCGGAGTTGATCTGCAAGTTAGAAAAGATCTTTCCACCGGGATTCTTTAATCCAATGCAGCATTTGATTTTGCATCTCCCGACCGAGGCAAGATTGGGGGGGCCCGTGCAAAATCGTTGGTGCTTCGCAACTGAGAGGATGCAGAAGACGCTTCGAGCAAAATGTAAAAATAAACGTAGAATTGAAGCATCGATGGCCGAGGCATTCATTACCGAGGAGGCCGCAAACTTCGTGACAGCACACTACAAAGCCAAGAATCGTCATTTGCATAATCCGAAGCCTCGGTACAATGATGGCGACCGTGAAAAAGGTCAATCCAACCTCAGCCTATTCAAAGGGAAGCTCGCACCAGCCGGTGCTTCGAAAGCAATAGCGTTGGATGTCGAAGAATGGCGGACCATTTCGTTGTATATCTTCAACAACCTAACAGAAGTGCGGCCGTACATCGAGTAAGTTCTCGATACATTGTTTCGCAACTTCTAATTCCTTTGAAATGCTCTTATTCCCGGATATGTGATAGAGTCGATACGTCGCCAAATTCTCGGATGGAGCGGTGATCCAAAAGGATTCCATCGAAGAGTATGAGCTTCTGGCAAAGCATGGAGGAGGCTATCCCGGTTTCATCTCTTGGTTCAAACAAACGGTAATTTCCATTAGACCATTTCATTTCTTCGTCTAGTTTGCGGCTAATGCAACAATCCTTTCGTATTAAACTTGTAGGCTAATGCAGAGTCTATGGACTCCGAATTGAGACAAGTCGCAAATGGTTTTGACTATAAGGTCCGTTCATTTGACAAATACGACATCAACGGGTATCGCTTTCGTACTTTTGGCAAAGAGCTATCTATGGCCGACCGAAAGTCTACAAATTGTTGTGTCTCCGCTGTCGGCGAAGGAGGGGTCGAGTATTATGGAAGAGTTGAAGCAATTTATGAACTTACATTCTTTGGTGAAAACCCACCAAACGTCGTAGTCTTCAAATGTTATTGGTTCCAGCCAAAGGAGACTAGAAGGACTCATGAACATATAGGGCTAGTCGAAATCAAACAAAGCACCCATTTAGATGTTCCCGATGTCTATATTACGGCTCAACAGGCGACCCAAGTTTTCTATCTACCGTGGGCCTGCCAAACTAATCCAAATCTGAATGGTTGGGATGTCGTTTATGATGTGCCGCCACATTTTAGACCACCTCCCCTCAATGAAGATGATTATGACCCTCACATTAACCCAGACACATATGAAGGAGAATTCTTCCAAGAAACACGTGTTTCCAAAAAATGTTTCAAGAACCGCTCTACCTCACCCCAGAACATTGAGGTAGACAGCGATAGTGAATCCGACTTCACCCCTGAGCCGGAACAAGAAGAGATGGAAGAAGAAGAGGTTACTGCTGCGGATGACCTGTCAATGCTTGACCGATTACATAAAGGAGGCCTTCCACATGTTGATGCATTTATTGATGATGCTGATGAGCACGTCATTACTGATAGTGATGATGATTCTGCATTTATTGATCCCGGAGCATATATAGACGATGAAGATTAATATTAGTATTGTCAGGTATTCAATTATTATTATGTACATATATATTATGAATTAGTTCATGTTATTAGGTATTCAACAAAATGACATTGACTTAGCTTATTTTCCTCGAAAATGACATAATAACCTTACTTAGCTCCAAACTGACATACTTTACCTAGGATAGCTATAAAATGACCTATACTTAGCATTTTTCCTCCTAAATGACTTAATATGCTTAGTTAGCTAAAAAATGGCATAACTACCTAGGATAGCTCCAAAATGACCTATACTTAGCTTCTTTAGTTCATTTATGACATACTTAGCATACTTAGGTAAAAAATGGCATGATAACCTTGGTTTAGCTCCAAAATGACATTGACTTAGCTTATTTTCCTCCAAAATGACAAAATAACCTTACCTACCTCCAAAATGACCAATTTTAACTAGGATAGCTCTAAAATGACCTACACTTGCCATTTTCTTGTATGATTGTATGATTTATATAGTTACTTGTATAATTTTCTTACTTTGTATGATTGTTTCTTATACATAGTGCCATGGTCTTGATAACCGTCCCCGTCGGCCCTCGCCCGCTTTATGATTCGGATGTGGTAAATTCTCTTTTATAACTATTTGTTGCATTTCGCATTTATGACAATTATGGCCATCAAGTTGACATAGAGATATTTTAATCTAGGAGGTATGTGAACCGGAATTTGCAACCGACCCTCTTGTCGAGAAGTTAAATTTAGTTGAAAAAGAAAATGAGTATTTGAAAGAAAAAATTAAAAGAATTGAAAAAGAGAAGATGACATTGGAGTTGTATGTTGCCGATGTCGTCGATGATCACAAGATGAAGATGAATGCAATGCGCTTGAAGATGGATGCAATGCGCTTGAAGATTAAGAAGATTAGAAAATATGCCATTGATAATGAGGCTTGGTATCATTATGCCGTTGGATCAATTGTTACCTTAGTTGCGATCTTCATCGCATTTGTTGTGATGAGGGTACGTTTTCTCTATTGTTTTGCTTAACAAATGCATACTTAGCTTATTTTGCTCCTAAATGGCATAATTACCTAAGTTAGATAAAAAATGAGCTATACTTACGTAAGTTGGCTAAAAAATGGCATCATCCTCGAAAATGACATAATAACGTTACTAAGCTCCAAAATGACCTATTTACCTAGCTTAGCTCTAAAATGACCTACACTTAGCATTTTTTCCTAGCTTAGCTAAAAAATGGCATTTTTACCTACCTTAGTTAGAAGAAGAAGAAGATAAAGAAGAGGAGAGGAGAAAAAGAAAGAGAAGAAAAATTCTTCTTCTTCTTCTTCTTCTTCTTCTTCTTCTAGTCTTCTTCTTCTTCTTCTTCTTCTTCTAGCTAGTCTTCTTCTTCTAGTCTTCTTCTTCTTCTTCTTCTTCTAACTTTCTTCTTTCCCAATTTGTAGATTTGCTTTCGATGAGGAAGCTTGCGTTGATGGAGTCTACTCTTCTTCTTGTGCTTCCTTTTTGTTTTGATTTTGTAGGATGAACAATGTGAAACTTGCTACCTATATATGTATGTATGGATGAAACCATTGTATGCTGCCACGTGTGCCGTCCATGCCCTTTGCCGTCTGCTGGCAGACGGCAAAGACCTTTGCATCTTTGCCGTCGGCCAGCAGACGGCAAAGTGGCCTTTACCGGAGCTTGTTCAGCCGGACGTGTTGCCGTCTGCTGGCTGACGGCAAAGACCTTTGCCATCCGCAATGCATGCCTTTGCCGTCAGCCATGGCGGACGGCAAAGTTGCTGATTCCAGTAGTGCATATGAATCAATCATGAGAGCATCCTATGGATCCAAAACTAAAGATGACAATACTTGAAACTATGCGTTATACCTAGCTAGGGGCGTAAAACGATAGCGCTTGTTGGGAGGCAACCCAATGAATAAATTTATTTTTGCTTTTCCATTTCTGTTTTTGAGTGTTGACACACTTATGCCTCCGTTATGATTGTGTTTTTATGTTTTATTTAGTGTTTGTGCCAAGTAGATCCTTTAGGATGATTCATAAGATGAGTAGAAGCGATGCTGAATCTGAAACAGAAACTTTGCGTCCAGTGTTCGAATTTTCATTTTGTACTAGGATGTGATCTTGATCTAAAATTTTAACACAGTGTTGATATACAAATACTTTACGTTGTCCTAATGTTTCAGAATTTTTAGAGTTACAGAAGTATGGTTAGAGTACAGATTACTACAGACTTTTCTGTTTAAGACATATTCTGTTTTCGTTGCATTGTGTGCTTGATTTGATGAATCTATGGGTTATATTGAAGGGTATGAGCCATGGTAAAGTTAAAATACAGTAGGTATAATGCAATGATAAAATATGAATGAGTTTTCAACAGCACCTAAAGTACTAATTTGCTTTATTATACTAACGGATCTCACGATGATTTTGTTGAGTTTTGTGCGATTGAAGTTTTCAAGTTTTGGGTGAGATCACGATGGATGAAGGAATAAGGACTGAAAAGAACCTAAGCTTGGGGATGCTAAAGCACCCCCAAGATATATCCAAAGAGAAACAAGCAACTAAGCTTGGGGATGCCCCCGAGTGGCATCCCCTCTTTCTTCTAACGACCATCGGTATTTTACTTGGAGCTATATTTTTATTCGTCACATATCATGAGTTTTGCTTGGAGCGTCTTGTGTCATTTGAGTCTCTTCTTGCTTTGCTTGTTAGTTTGTCACTTGTATCCTTGCTGGAAAAACCTATTTTAGAGAGACAACATTATGCTATGATTTGTTAGAATTGCTCTATATGCTTCACTTAAACTTTTTGAGCTATAGAATTGCTCTAGTGCTTCACTTATATCTTTTTGAGCACGGTGTGCATGGAAACTTATTTGCCTCGCCCATGTCTAGAATCATAGTTGAAGGGTCAATCTTGGTGTAGATGTGGCCCATCAAGGGATGAGAAATGTTCGAATCAATCTTCCAATCAAACACAACACCAAAACCATGCTTGACAACCCTCTCCTTGTGCCTAGGTTGTAGCAATTTTGCGCACACCTTCACCTCTTTCAGTGAGCAACGAACAGTCTTCTTTTGTAGAAATACTCTCATGCTTCACTTAGATTAATTTGAGAGTTAGTAATTTTGAAGAAATCCTCTCATGCTTCACTTATACCTTTTTGACAGATGAAATCTTTATGCTCATGTGCTTCACTTAAATTTGTTTGAGCTAGTCAAAAAGTAATGGCAATATATGAAACTAGTCCCAAAGTGATAGATATCGAAGGAGGATATAATAAAAACTTTCATGAAGATCACTGGACAAACTAAACTTGATTCCTTGTAATAGTTTTGAGACATGATGATAGTAATATGTGAGTCATGTTAGTGAGTAATTATGCTTTAGTAAGAATATTGGTGTTAAGGTTTGTGATTCCCTATGCAAGTACGAAAGTCAATAGTTATGCAATGAAATTACATCCAACTTTTGGTGCATTATTCGGTGTTAGTTATGCTCAATGCTCGCTTATGGGAATTTTCGTTTCTTGGTTGGTTGCTTCTCAATCTATTCGCTAGCCTCCATTTGTACTAAGTAGAAATACTAAATGTGCATCCAAAATCCTTAAACCAAGTTTTGCCTTATGAGTCCACCATACCTACCTATATGCGGTATTTCCATGCCGTTCCAAGCAAATTTGTATGTGCCATCTCTAATTTTCAAAATAAATTTCTCTTTTGTGTGCTCATACCGCTCATGAAACGGTAGGGAGTGTACAATATTTTTCCATGCTAGATGTGTTATTCTCAATATGAGTGTTTATTCACTTGTCATTGCACGATATTGCGGCGATAATAGGGATGCCCATTCCCGAAATGAAAAAGAAAAAAAATATTTACTTTATGTTGTCAAATAATAAATTCCGTGGAAAGTGTTGGTATGGAAGGCAACCGTGGATACGACCAGCCATGGAATGTGAAAAAATGGTGGAAAAAGGAATAAACTTTATTTTCTGTTTGGGAACCGCCTATGATGTATCTAGCATGGAAAGTATTGTAAACTACTTTGTCGTTTTCGTTGACAGTAAAGGCATGCCACCCAAAAACAAATCTCTCTCAATTTAAACTTTGAGCTCTGGCACCTCTACAAATCCCTACTTCCCTCTGCGAAGGGCCTATCTATTTACTTTATGCAATTTTTATTTTTTACTTTGAGTCTCCATCTTCTCTTATAAAGCACCAACTAGGGGGCACTATGATCGTACTTGAGCATTGGGTGTAGCTAATATTTGAGTGTGTTTCATGAATGGATCAATGATTGAGCATGATGGGCTAGGGATAACATTCTTTAGTGTTGATATTTTGAAAGACATGGTTGCTTGTTGGCATGATTGAGTATTGAAGTCATTATGTTAAAACTAGACTATTGATTTGAATCATCTAAAAGTCCAAATGTCCATGCTACAAAAGAAAAGAATATATGATGAACATGTTAGGCTGCATTCCACATCAAAAATTCTGTTTTTATCATTTACCTACTCGAGGATGAGTAGGAATTAAGCTTGGGGATGCTGATACGTCTCCAACGTATCTATAATTTTTGCTTGTTCCATGCTGTTATATTATCATTCTTGGATGTTTTACAATCATTTTATAGAAACTTTATATCATTTTTTGGGAATAACCTATTGACATAGTGCCAAAGTGCCAGTTTTTGTTTTTGCTTGTTTTTTACTTCGCAGAATATCAGTACCAAACGGAGTCCAATCGCGACGAAACTTTTTGGAGATTTGTTTTGGACCAGAAGACACGCAGTGGGCCAAAGAAGTGCCAGAGAGGTGGCTTGTGGAGAGCACAACCCACCAGGGCGCGCCAGGGGGGCCCTGGTGCGCCCTGATGGGTTGTGCCCTCCACGGGCCCCCTCTCCACTGCCTCTGACGCATATTAATTCCCAAATATTTCAGAAACCCTAGGGGAGTCGACGAAAAACACATCCAGCCGCCGCAAGTTCCAGAACCTCGAGATCCAATCTAATACCATCACAGAGGGGTTCATCATCCTCATTGGTGCCACTCCGATGATGCGTGAGTAGTCCACCATAGACCTACAGGTCCGTAGGCAGTAGCTAGATGGCTTCCTCTCTCTCTTTTGATTCTCAATACAATGGTCTCTTCGAGATCTATTTGATGTAAACTTTTGCAGTGTGTTTGTTGGGATCCGATGAATTTTGAGTTCATGATCAGTTTCTATCCATGAATATTATTTGAGTCTTCTTTGATCTCTTATATGCATGATTACTTATAGACTCATATTTATTCTTCAAATCTTTGGTTTAGTTAGGCCAACTAGATCAATTTTTCTTACCATGGGAAGAGGTGCTTTGTGATGGGTTCGATCTTGCGGTGTCCTTTCCCAGTGACAAAAGGGGCAGCAAGGTACGCATGTATCGTTGCCATTAAGGATAACAAGATGGGGTCTATTCCTACATGAATAGATCTTGTCTACATCATGTCATCGTTCTTATTGCATTACTCCAACGTATCTATAATTTTTGCTTGTTCCATGCTGTTATATTATCATTCTTGGATGTTTTACAATCATTTTATAGCAACTTTATATCATTTTTTGGGACTAACCTATTGACATAGTGCCAATTGTTAGTTGCTGTTTTTTGCTTGTTTTTACTTCGCAGAATATCAGTACCAAACGGAGTCCAATCGCGACAAAACTTTTTGGAGAATTTTTTTGGACCAGAAGAAGGCCAGTGGGCCAAAGAAGCAACCAGGAGGGAGCCCAGGCCGCCCACAACCCACCAGGGCGCGCCAGGGGGCCCGGGCGCGCACTGATGGGTTGTGGCCGCCTCGGGAACCTTCCCCACCGCCTCTGAGCTCTATAAATACCCAAATATTCCAGAAACCCTAGAGGAGTCGACGAAAAAGACATCCACCCGCCGCAAGTTCCAGAACCGCGAGATCCAATCTAACACCATCATGGAGGGGTTCATCATCCTCATTGGTGCCTCTCCGATGATGCGTGAGTAGTCCACCATAGACCTACGGGTCCGTAGGCAGTAGCTAGATGGCATCCTCTCTCTCTTTTGATTCTCAATACAGTGGTCTCTTGGAGATCTATTTGATGTAAACTTTTGCGGTTTGTTTGTTGGGATCCGATGAATTTTGAGTTCATGATCGGTTTCTATCCATGAATATTATTTGAGTCTTCTTTGATCTCTTATATGCATGATTACTTATAGCCTCGTATTTCTTCTTCGAATCTTTGGTTTAGTTAGGCCAAATAGATCGATTTTTATTGCCATGGGAAGAGGTACTTTGTGATGGGTTCGATCTTGCGGTGTCCTCTCCCAGTGACAAAAGGGGCTGCGAGGCACGCATGTATCGTTGCTATTAAGGATAACAAGATGGGGTCTATTCCTACATGAATAGATCTTGTCTACATCATGTCACCGTTCTTATTGTATTACTCCGTTTTTCCATGAAATTAATACACTAGATGCATGCTGGATAGCGATCGATGTGTGGAGTAATAGTAGTAGATGCAGAATCGTTTCGGTCTACTAATCTTGGACGTGATGCCTATATAATGATCATCGCCTTGGATATCGTCATGATTATTTGATCTTCTATCAATTGCCCAACAGTAATTTTTTCACCCACCGTGTGTTATACTCATGAGAGAAGCCACTATTGAAACCTACGGCCCTCGGGTCTACTTTTCCAACATATTGCTTTCCGATCTATCTTTTTGCTGCTTTTGTTTTCAGATCTATTATTCCAAAAACCAAAAAATACCTTGTTGCACCTTTTATTTGCCTCTTTTATTTTGTGTTCTTGTGAGATCTATCTGTCCAATCTATTATAACCTAATCTATCTTTTTACCGTGGAGAGATTGACAACCTCTCTTTCGCGTTGGGTTGCAAGTATTTGTTCTTTGTGAGTAGGTGTTGTTTACATAGTGTTGCGTGATCCTCCTACTGGTTCGATACCTTGGTTTCACAACTGAGGGAAATACTTACCGTCGTTGTGCTGCATCATCCCTTCCTCTTTGGGGAAATACCGACGCAGTCTCAAGCCACATTAAAGGAATTTCTGGCGCCGTTGCCGGGGAGGAAGCAATCTCTTCAACGTGCTAACCTCGGGCACCGAGGAGACACCATCAACATCTATCAGGTTCCTAATCACAAATCTCATCTCCTTGCAATTACATTATTTGCCATTTGCCTCTCGTTTTCTCTCCCCCACTTCACCAAATTTGCCATTTTATTCGTCGTCCCTTTCGTTTGCCTTTTTCTCGTCAGATCTCTTGTTTGCCTACCTTGTTGCTATTACTTGTGTCACTACTCCCCCTTTGTCAGCAGATTTTGAAGTTCTATACTTCAAAAAAAACAAGGGGAAAATTTGAAAGATGTCTGGTATAGGCTAAAGGAATCCTATCACATTTGCAATCTAAAAGGAGATGCAAAGATTTTGCTTTGAATTTTTTACATAGGATTAGCTTTGCATCAGAGACAACTTTTGGAATTTGCCGCTAAAGGGAACTTTATTGAGCTTGATGCAAACACCGCTTACGAAATTTTGGAAGGGATATTGGGGGTTCCTCCATCAAAAAAGGGGTTTTCTTTTACACAAGAGGGGGTTCAAATTTTAGACAAATTGGGTGATTTACATTTACATTTGGTCGAGTTGCAAAAATATAATGAAACTCTTAATCACATTAGTGGAAACCTCAATCGCATGAATACTTTGATTACTATTTGCAATAAGCGTTTGGATATTTTAGATCTCAAGATGGTCTCTTCTCCTGAAGATTTGGGGAAGCGCAAAGAGCCCCCCCCCCCCGGGTTTGAGAAAGCCCTCACAAAAGTAGCAAAAACCAAAGATGACAACACTTGAATCTATGTTTTATGCCTAGCTAGGGGCGTAAAACGATAGCGCTTGTTGGGAGGCAACCCAATGAATAAATTTATTTTCATCTTTTTCTTTATGTTTTTGAGTGTTGACACAATTATGCCTTTGTTATGATTGTGTTTTTATATTTTATTTAGTGTTTGTGCCAAGTAAAGCCTTTAGGATGATTCATAAGATGAGTAGAAACAATGCTGAATCTGAAACAGAAACTTTGACTCCAGTGTGCAATTTTTCATTTTTTATTGGAGCGCGATAATGAGCTTAAATTTTAACACAGTATTTCTATACAAATTCTATACGTTGTCCTAATGTTTCAGAATTTTTAGAGTTAAAGAAGTATGGTTAGAGTACAGATTACTACAGACTGTTCTGTTTAGGACAGATTCTGTTTTCGTTGCATTGTGTGCTTGTTTTGATGAATCTATGGTTTGTATTGAAGGATATAAGCCATTGTAAAGTTAAAATACAGTAGGTATAATGCAATAATAAAATTTGAATGGGTTTGCAACAGTACTTAGAGTGGTGATTTGCTTTATTATACTAACGGATCTCATGAAGATTTTGTTGAGTTTTGTGTGATTGAAGTTTTCAAGTTTTGGATGAGATCATGATGGATTAAGGAATAAGGAGTGAAAAGAGCCTATGCTTGGGGATGCTACAGAACCCCCAAGATATATCCAAAGAGAAACAAGCAACTAAGCTTGGGTATGCCCCGAGTGGCATCCCCTCTTTCTTCTAACGACCATCGGTATTTTACCTGGAGCTATATTTTTATTCGTCACATATCATGAGCTTTGCTTGGAGTGTCTTGTATTATTTGAGTCTTTGCTTGCTTTTCTTTTTAGTTTGTTACTAGTATCCTTGCTGGACACACCTATTTGAGAGAGCCAAAACTATGCTATAATTTGTTAGAATTGCTCTATATGCTTCATTTAAATCTTTTGAGCTATGGAATTGCTCTAGTGCTTCACTTATATCTTTTTAGCACAGTGTGCTTTGAAATTTTGAAGAAATACTCTCATGCTTCACTTAGATTTATTTGAGAGTGGGTAACTTTTGAAGAAATTCTCTCATGCTTCACTTATATTATTTAGAGAGATGAAACTTTTATGCTCATGTTCTTCACTTAAATTTGTTTGATCTTGTCAAAAGCAATGGCAATATATGAAACTAGTCCCAAAGTGATAGATATTCAAGAGGGATATACTAAAAACTTTCATGAAGATCATTGGAAAAATTAAACTTGATTCCTTGTAATAGTTTTGAGACATGATGATAGTAATATGTGAGTCATGTTGGTGAGTAATTATGCTTTAGTAAGAATACTGGTGTTAAGGTTTGTGATTCCCAATGCAAGTATGAAAGTCAATAGTTATGTGATATGTCTCCAACGTATCTATAATTTTTGCTTGTTCCATGCTGTTATATTATCATTCTTGGATGTTTTACAATCATTTTATAACAACTTTATATCATTTTTTGGGACTAACCTATTGACATATTGCCAAAGTGCTAGTTGTTGTTTTTGCTTGTTTTTTACTTCACAGAAAATCAATACCAAACGGAGTCCAATCGTGATGAAACTTTTTTGAGATTTTTTCTGGACAGAAGACACCCAGTGGGCCAAACAACTGCCGGAGAGGTGGGCTGTGGAGAGCACAACCCACCAGGGCGCGCCAGGGGGGCCCCGACGCGCCCTGATGGGTTGTGCCCTCCTCGGCCCCCTTCTGCACCGCCTCTGATGCCTATAAATTCTCAAATATTCGGAAAACCCTAGGGAGTCGACGAAACACAATTCCAGCCGCCGCAAGTTACAGAACCACGAGATCCGATCTAGACACCATCACGGAAGGGTTCATCTTCTTCATAGGTGACTCTCCGATGATGCGTGAGTAGTCCACCATAGACCTACGGGTCCGTAGGCAGTAGCTAGATGGCTTCTTCTCTCTCTCTCTTATGATTCTCAATACAATGGTCTCTTGGAGATCTATTTGATGTAAACTTTTGCGATGTGTTTGTTGGGATCCGATGAATTTTGAGTTCATGATCAGTTTCTATCCATGAATATTATTTGAGTCTTCTTTGATCTCTTATATGCATGATTACTTATAGCCTCGTATTTCTTCTTCGAATCTTTGGTTTAGTTAGGCCAACTAGATCGATTTTTCTTGCCATGGGAAGAGGTGCTTTGTGATGGGTTCGATCTTGCGGTGTTCTTTCCCAGTGACAGAAGGGGCAGGAAGACACGCATGTATCTTTGCTATTAAGGATAACAAGATGGGGTCTATTCCTACATGAATAGATCTTGTCTACATCATGTCATCGTTCTTATTGCATTACTCCATTTTTTCATGAACTTTATACACTAGATGCATGCTGGATAGCGGTCGATGTGTGGAGTAATAGTGGTAGATGCAAGCAGGAGTCGGTCTACTTATCTTGGACATGATGCCTATATAATGATCATCGCCTTGGGTATCGTCATGAATATTCAATTTTCTATCAATTGCCCAACAGTAATTTGTTCACCCACCGTGCGCTATACTCATGAGAGAAGCCACTAGTGAACCCTACGGCCCCCGGGTCTAGTTTTCCATCATATTGCTTTCCGATGTACGTTTTTGCACTCTTTGTTTTCAGATCTACAAAACCACAAAACCCAAAAATATATTGCTGCATATTTACTCTTTTTTATTTTGTGTTCTTGTGAGATCTATCTCTCCTATCTATCACTACCTAATATATCTTATTACCGTAGAGAGATTGACAACCTCTCTTTCGCGTTAGGTTGCAAGTATTTGTTGTTTGTGTGCAAGTGCTGCTTATTGTGTGTTGGTGATCCTCCTACTGGTTCGATAACCTTGGTTTCATAACTAAGGGAAATACTTACCTTCGATGTGCTGCATCATCCCTTCCTCTTTGGGGAAATACTGACGCAGTCTCAAGCCACGTCAAAGGAATTTCTGGCGCCGTTGCCGGGAAGGAAGCAGTCTCTTCTACGTGCCTATCGTAGGCGCCGAGGGGACTCCATCATCATCTACCAAGTTCCTAATCACAAATATCATCTCCTTGCAATTACATTATTTTCCATTTGCCTCTCGTTTTCCTCTCCCCCACTTCACTAATTTGTCGTTTTATTCGCCCTCTTCTTCGTTTGCCTTCTTCTCGTCAGATCTCTTGTTTGCTTGTCACCATGAGTGATTTTGGTATGGCAGAAACGGATGATGGCAGGACTCCTAAAATTGGACGTTCTGCTAATCTTGATTCTAAAACTTTTGTTTTGGCGCAAGGGAACGTTATAGGAAAAGAGACTATCCAAGAATTTTTCAATTGCGTTGGGAATTTGACTCTCGATGATACTCCTATATTGAAAAGAACTAAATCTTATGCGGAAGCTATCTCGGCGCTAGTTTTAAAACTTGAAAATAGATTTATTGGTACCCATCCTACCTTGCAAAGATTGTTTTATGAGCTACCCGTCATAAAGAATCCCAAAGCTAAGAAGTTAGCTACCCTTGTTCTTGTGAATGAATTTGATCACATAGTACGGGAAGCTAGGGAGATCTTTGACTTTTATGGTATGAGCTGTGAAAATCAGTAATAGGAGAAATCCTTTACAATAGTGATTACATGATGAGATATTTGCTTGGAAATAATCAAATTTTTGATGATAATCTCAAAAAGGAAGTCCCCGTTTTAGACATGATCCAACACGTTTTCAATGATGCGAACCAACAATATTCCTGGATCGTGGCCGGTAATCAAAGGGGGTACGTAGATGGACAACTTGATAGTGCTAAGGTTACTATGGATGATGTGTTTCAAGTTTTATTCGCAAAACCTCTTGACAAAGGCACCTCATCCAAAACCAAGGATGACAATACTTGAATCTATCCATTATGCCTAGCTAGGGGCGTTAAACGATAGCGCTTGTTGGGAGGCAACCCAATGAATAAATACATTTTTGCCTTTTCCTTTCTGCTTTTGTGTGTTGACACAATTATGCCTCTGTTATGATTGTGTTTTTATGGTTTATTTAGTGTTTGTGCCAAGTAAAGCCTTTAGGATGATTCATAGGATGAGTAGAAGTGATGCTGAATCTGAAACATAAATTTTGCGTCCAATAGATGAATTTTCATTTTTTGCTGGAACGTGATCTTGAGATGAAATTTTAACACAGTGTTGCTATACAAATTCCTTACGTTGTCCTAATTTTTTCAGAATTTTTATAGTTACATAAGTATGGGTATAGTACAGATTACTACAGACTGTTCTGTTTAAGACAGATTCTGTTTTCGTTGCATTGTGTGCTTGTTTTGATGAATCTATGGTTTGTATTGGGGGGTATAAGCCATGGTAAAGTTAAAATACAGTAGGTATAATGCAATAAAAAAATATGAATGGGTTTTCAACAGTACCTAAAGTAGTGATTTACTTTCTTATACTAACGGATCTCACGAAGATTTTGTTGAGTTTTGTGTGATTGAAGTTTTCAAGTTTTGGGTGAGATCACGATGGATGAAGGAATAAGGAGTAGCAAAAGCCTAAGCTTGGGGATGCTACCTCACCCCCAAGATATATCCAAAGAGAAACAAGCAACTAAGCTTGGGGATGCCCCCGAGTGGCATCCCCTCTTTCTTCTAACGACCATCGGTATTTTACTTGGAGCTATATTTTTATTCGTCACATATCATGTGTTTTGCTTGGAGCGTCTTGTATCTTTTCTTGCTTTGTTTGTTAGTTTATCCTTTGTATCCTTTCTGGACACACCTATTTGAGAAAGCCAAAATCATGCTATGATTTGTTAGAATTGCTCTATGTGCTTCACTTAAACTTTTTGAGCTATGGAAATTGCTCTAGTGCTTCACTTATATCTTTTTGAGCACGGTGTGCTTGGAAACTTTTGTAGAAATACTCTCATGCTTCACTTAGATTAATTTGAGAGTTAGTAAATTTTGAAGAAATCCTCTCATGCTTCACTTATACCTTTTTGAGAGATGAAATCTTTATGCTCATGTGCTTCACTTAAATCTGTTCGAGTTTGCCAAAAAGCAATGACAATATATGAAACTAGTCCCAAAGTGATAGATATCCAAGGAGGATATAATAAAAACTTTCATGAAGATCATTGGAAAAATTAAACTTGATTCCTTGTAATAGTTTTGAAACATGATGATAGTAATATGTGAGTCATGTTGATGAGTAATTATGCTTAGGAGGAATATTGGTGTTAAGGTTTGTGATTCCCTATGCATGCACGAAAGTCAATAGTTATGCAATGAAGTTACATCCTACTTGTGGTGCATTAATCGGTGTTAGTCATGTTTAATGCTCACTTATGTGAATTTTCGATTTTTGGTTTGGTTGCTTCTCAATCTATTTGCTAGCCTTCACTTGTACTAAGTAGAAATACTACTTGTGCATCCAAAATCCTTAAACCAAGTTTTGCCTTATGAGTCCACCATACCTACCTATATGCGGTATTTCCATGCCGTTCCATGCAAATTTGTATGTGCCATCTCTAAATTTTCAAAATAAATTTTCTCTTTTGTGTGCCCGTACAGCTCATGAAATGGTGGGGAGTGTCCAATATTTTTCCATGCTAGATGTGTTATTCTCAAGATGAGTTTTTATTCACTTGTCATTGCACGAGAGTGCGGCGGTAATAGGGATGCCCATTCTTGAAATGAAAAAGAAAAAAATATTTACTTTATGTTGTCAAATAATAAATTCCTTGGAAAGTGTTGGTATGGAAGGCAACCGTGGATACGGCCCGCCATGGAAAGTGAAATTTTGGTGGAAAAAGGAATAAACTTTATTTTCTGTTTGGGAACCGCCTATGATATATCTAGCATGGAAAGTATTGTGAGCTACTTTGTCGTTTTTGTTGACAGGAAAAGCATGCCACCCAAAATATTTTTCTCTCTCAATTTAAACCTTGAGCTCTGGCACCTCTACAAATCCCTACTTTCCTCTGCGAAGGGCCTATCAATTTACGTTATGCAATTTTTATTTTTTGCTTTGAGTCTCCATCTTCTCTTATAAGCACCAACTAGGAGGCACTATGATCGTACTTGAGCATTGGGCATAACTAATATTTGAGTGTGTTTCATGAATGGATCAATGATTGAGCATGATGGGCTAGGGATAACTTTCTTTAGTGTTGATATTTTGAAAGACATGGTTGTTTGTTGACATGCTTGAGTATTGAAGTCATTATGTTAAAACTAGACTATTGCTTTGAATCATTATAAGTCCAAATGTCCATGCTATACAAAAGAAAAGAATGTGATGAACATGTTAGGCAGCATTCCACATCAAATTTTTTGTTTTTATCATTTACCTACTCGAGGACGAGTATGAATTAAGCTTGGGGATGCTGATACGTCTCCAACGTATCTATAATTTTTGCTTGTTCCATGCTGTTATATTATCATTCTTGGATGTTTTACAATCACTTTATAACAACTTTATATCATTTTTTGGGACTAACCTATTGACATAGTGCCAAAGTGCCAGTTGCTGTTTTTGCTTGTTTTTTACTTCGAAGAAAATCAATACCAAACGGAGTCCAATCGCGACGAAACTTTTTGGAGATTTTTCTGGACCAGAAGACACCTAGTAGGCCAAACAACTACTGGAGAGGTGGGCTGTGGAGAGCACAACCCACCAGGGCGTGCCAGGGGGGCCCCGGCGCGCCCTGATGGGTTGTGCCCTCCTCGGCCCCCTTCCGCACCGCCTCTGATGCCTATAAATTCTCAAATATTCGAAAAACCCTAGGGGAGACGACGAAACACAATTCCAGCCTCCGCAAGTTCCAGAACCGCGAGATCCAATCTAAACACCATCACGGAGGGGTTCATCTTCTTCATAGGTGCCTCTCCGATGATGCGTGAGTAGTCCACCATAGGCCTACGGGTCCATAGGCAGTAGCTAGATGGCTTCTTCTCTCTCTCTTATGATTCTCAATACAATGGTCTCTTGGAGATCTATTTGATGTAAACTTTTGCGGTGTGTTTGTTGGGATCGGATGAATTTTGAGTTCATGATCAGTTTCTATCCATGAATATTATTTGAGTCTTCTTTGATCTCTTATATGCATGATTGCTTATAGCCTCGTATTTCTTCTTCGAATCTTTGGTAGAGTTAGGCCAACTAGATCAATTTTTCTTGTCATGGGAAGAGGTGCTTTGTGATGTGTTCGATCTTGCGGTGTTCTTTCCCAGTGACAGAAGGGGTAGCAAGACACGCATGTATCGTTGCTATTAAGGATAACAAGATGGGGTCTATTCCTACATGAATAGATCTTGTCTACATCATGTCATCGTTCTTATTGCATTACTCCGTTTTTCCATGAACTTAATACACTAGATGCATGCTGGATAGCGGTCAATGTGTGGAGTAATAGTGGTAGATGCAGGCAGGAGTCAGTCTACTTATCTTGGACGTGATGCCTATATAATGATCATCGCCTTGGATATCGTCATGACTATTCGATTTTCTATCAATTGCCCAATAGTAATTTGTTCACCCACCGTGCGCTATACTCATGAGAGAAGCCACTAGTGAACCCTACGGCCCCCGGGTCTAGTTTTCCATCATATTGCTTTCCGATCTACGTTTTTGCACTCTTTGTTTTCAGATCTACAAAACCAAAAACCCAAAAATATATTGCTGCATATTTACTCTTTTTTATTTTGTGTTCTTGAGAGATCTATCTCTCTTATCTATCACTACCTAATCTATCTTATTACCGTAGAGAGATTGACAACCTCTCTTTCGCGTCGGGTTGCAAGTATTTGTTGTTTGTGTGCATGTGCTGCTTATTGGGTGTTGGTGATCTTCCTACTGGTTCAATAACCTTGGTTTCATAACTGAGGGAAATACTTACCGTTGTTGTGCTGCATCATCCCTTCCTCTTTGGGGAAATACCGACGCGGTCTCAAGCCACATCATAGGTATTGCAATATTATCAAGTTTCCTCTCTATGTGTTAAAAGTTTTAAAGTTGTACTTGTTTTGCATTCCTATGATAGGTCATTCTTGCTCCCATAAATTGTTTGCTCATAAAATCCCTATAAATAGGAAGTGGGTTAGACTTAAATGTGCTTTCCATGTGATTCATGATGCTCTCTTTATGTTTCAATTCTTTACTTTTATGCGAGCATCATTGAAATCATTATGCCTAGCTTAAAAGTCATTAAAGAAAAACGCTTGTTGGGAGACAGCCCAACACTTTTACTTTATGTTTTTATATGTTCATATGATTAATCTACTGTAATAATCATGTTTTGTGTCTTTTATTTCAATAAAGTGCCAAGTAAAGCCTTTGGGGTGACTCACAAGATGAGTAGAATTGATGCTGAACCAAGACAGATACTTTTGACTCCAGTACAGGAATTTTCATTTTTTACTGGAGCGTGATAATGATCTGAAATTTTTACACAATCTTCATATACAAATTCTTCAGGTTGTCCTAATTTTGAAGAATTTTAAGAGAGAGGGAAGTATGGCTATACTACAGATATTCACAGACTATTCTGTTTTTGACAGATTTTGTTTTGCATGCATAGTTTGCTTGTTTTAGTGTTCCCATAGCTTATATTCCGTGATATAAATTATGTGAGTGGTAGAATACAGTAGGTATTATGTGAGAGCAATCATGAATCTTGTCTTGATAGTACCTAAGTGAATGATTTATCTTTATTACACTAACCCTTCCACGAAGTTCCATTAAGTTTTGTGTGATTGAAGTTTTCAAGTTTTGGGTGAGACACCGATATCAAGAGAATAAGGAGTGACTATAACCTAAGCTTGGGGATGCCCCGGAAGGCATCCCCTCTTTCGTCTTCAACATTATCGGTATATCTTACTTAGAGCTATATTTTTATTCGTCACATAATATGTGCTTTGCTTGGATAATCATTATATTTTCTTTATTTTCTGTTAGGTGTTATTGATAATCTTGTTTTTCAATAAAAAATTCCAAGAATTGCCCTTAGGATGCTTGAATTGCATGTTTGATGTGTGTTGTGTAAAAACAGAAACTTTCTCTGTAGTGTTTGAATTTTCATATTTTACTGGTACGTGGAAAGTTTCTGGAATTTTTACACAGTGTTTTCATACAAATTATTTATGACTTCCTAAATTTTCATAATTTTTTGAGTTACAGAAGTACATTGTTTTCATAAATTGCTACAGACTGTTCTGTTTGGGCAGATTGCTGTCATAGTTTTGTTATCTACTTATCCTATAGTTTCCATAGCCTATATTGGTAGATATAAATTGTGGAAACGATAGTAAACAGTAGATGATGTTTGTAAATTATTGTGAAACTTGTCTTGGCAGTACATGAAGTGTTGATTTGTTCTTATGTGTACTAACCTATCTCACGAGTTCTTTTTGAGTTTTGTGTGGATGAAGTTTTTGAGACTTAGGTGAAACCGAGATATGAGAGGATTGAACGAGATACAAAAGCTCAAGCTTGGGGATGCCCAACACACCCCAAGTAAATATTTCAATAAGTCTCAAGCATCTAAGCTTGAGGATGCTACGCATCCCACCTCTCTTCATCAACAATTATCGGTTAGCCTATGTTGAGCCTAAATTTTTATTTGTCCACATGATGTGTGCTATTCTTGGAATGCCATTTTAATTTTGTTTTGCTTGCTGTTTTAATAAAATACTTAGATCTGAAAGTTTTTAGATGAGAGAGAGTTCTCAAATGGCTACCCATTTACTTAACTACTCGCTTGATCTTCACTTATATCTTTTTGGAGTAGCTTGTCATTTACTCTCATGCTTCACTTAGATTTATTTGAGAGTTAGTAAATTTTTGAAGAAATTCTCTCATGCTTCACTTATATTATTTTGAGAGATGAAAATCTTTATGCTCATGTTCTTCACTTCAATTTGTTTGAGCTTGTCAAAAGCAATGGCAATATATGAAACTAGTCCCAAAGTGATAGATATTCAAGAGGGATATAATAAAAACTTTCATGAAGATCATTGGACAAATTAAACTTGATTCCTTGTAATAGTTTTGAGATATGATGATAGTAATATGTGAGGTATGTTGGTGAGTAATTATGCTTTAGTAAGAATATTGGTGTTAAGGTTTGTGATTCCCTATGCAAGTACGAAAGTCAATAGTTATGCAATGAAATTACATCCTACTTATGGTGCATTATTCGGCGTTAGTTATGCTCAATGCTCGTTTATGTGAATTTTTGTTTCTTGGTTGGTTGCTTCTCAATCTATTTGCTAGCCTCCACTTGTACTAAGTAGAAATACTACTTGTGCATCCAAAATTATTAAACCTAGTTTTGTCTCATGAGTCCACCATACCTACCTATATGCGGTATTTCCATGCCATTCTAAGCAAATTTGATGTGCCATCTCTAATTTTCAAAATAAATTTCCTTTTTGTGTGCTCGTACCGCTCATGAAACGGTAGGGGGTGTCCTATATTTTTCCATGCTAGATGTGTTATCCTCAAGATGAGTGTTTATTCACTTGTCATTGCACGAGAGTACAACGGTAATAGGGATGCCCAGTCCCGAAATGAAAAAAAAAAAGAAAATTTACTTTTTGCTGTCAAATAATAAATTCCTTGGAAAGTGTTGGTATGGAAGGCAACCGTGGATACGGCCAGCCATGGATTGTGAAAGATTGGTGGAAAAAGGAATAAACTTTACTTTATGTTTGGGAACCGCCTATGATATATCTAGCATGGAAAGTATTGTGAACTACTTGGTCGTTTTCGTTGACAAGAAAGGCATGCCACTCAAAATATTTTTCTCTCTCAATTTTAACTTTGAGATCTGGCACCTCTACAAATCCCTACTTCCCTCTGCGAAGGGCCTATCTATTTACTTTATGCAATTTTTATTTTTTACTTTGAGTGTCCATCTTCTCTTAAAGCACCAACTAAGGGGCACTATGATCGTACTTGAGCATTGGGTGTAGCTAATATTTGAGTGTGTTTCATGAATGGATCAATGATTGAGCATGATGGGCTAGGGATAACTTTCTTTAGTGTTGATATTTTGAAAGACATGGTTGCTTGTTGGCATGATTGAGTATTGAAGTCATTATGTTAAAAGTAGACTATTGCTTTGAATCATCTAAAAGTCCAAATGTCCATGCTACAAAAGAAAAGAATAGGAGATGAACATGATAGGCAGCTCCACATCAAAAATTCTGTTTTTATAAATCACTTACCTACTCGAGGACGAGTAGGAATTAAGCTTGGGGATGCTGATACGTCTCCAACGTATCTATAATTTTTGCTTGTTCCATGCTGTTATATTATCATTCTTGGATGTTTTACAATCACTTTATAGCAACTTTATATCATTTTTTGGGACTAACCTATTGGCATAGTGCCAAAGTGCCAGTTGCTGTTTTTGCTTGTTTTTTACTTCGCAGAATATCAGTACGTGCTACTTCTTGAGCTTGCGTTGGTTTTCCCTTGAAGAGGAAAGGGTGATGCAGCAAAGTAGATAAGTATTTCCCTCAGTTGTTGAGAACCAAGGTATCAATCCAGTAGGAGGTACAAGCAAGGCCCCAATCTTTGCACCTACACAAACAATCAAACACTTGCACCCAACGCTATAAAGGGGTTGTCAATCCCTTCACGGTTACTTGCAAGGATGAGATCCGATAGAGATAGATATAAAAGATTACTGAAACGAAAAGTAAAACAAAAGTAAAAAGATTGCAGCAAAGTATTTATGGTATTTTTGGTTTATAGATCTGAAAATATAATATGGAAAATAGACCCGGGGGGGCATAGGTTTCACTAGAGGCTTCTCTCTTGAAGGAAAATAATACGGTGGGTGAACAAATTACTTTCGAGCAATTGATAGAAAAGCACATAGTTATGACGATATCCAAAGCAATGATTATGCATATAGGCATCACGTCCGTGTCAAGTAGATCAAAACGATTCTACATCTACTACTATTACTCCACACATCGACCGACTCCTGCCTACATCTAGAGTATTAAGTTCATGAAGAACAGAGTAACACATTAAGTAAGATGACATGATGTAGAGGGATAAACTCAAGCAATATGATGAAAACCCCATCTTTTTACCCTTGATGGCAACAATACAAATACGTGCCTCGCTACCCCTACATTGTCACTGGGTGAGGACACCGCAAGATTGAACCCAAAACTAAGCACTTCTCCCATTGCAAGAATTACCAATCTAGTTGGCTAAACCAAACCAATAACTCGAAGAGACTTGCAAAGATATGAAATCATGCATATAAGAATTCAGAGAAGATTCAAATAATATTCATAGATAATCTGATCATAAACCCACAATTCATCGGATCTCGACAAACACACCGCAAAAGAGTATTACATCGGATAGATCTCCACGAAAATCATGAAGAACATGGTATTGAAGAACATAGAGAGAGAAGAAGCCGTCTAGCTACTAGCTATGGACCCGAAGGTCTGAGGTGAACTACTCACGCATCATCGGAGGGGCAATGGAGTTGATGTAGATGCCCTCCGTGATCGAATCCCCCTCCGGCAGATTACCGGAAAAGGCTCCAAGATGGGATCTCACGGGAACAGAGGCTTTCGGCGGCCGAAAAGTATTATCTTGGCTCTCTTTGGTATTGGGGGAATATTTGGGAATTTATAGGAGGAAGATTAGGGTTAGGAGGCCTACAGGGGGGCCACAAGCCAGAGGGCGCCCTCCCTAGGGCGCGCCCTGCAGGCTTGTCGTCTCCCGACAGGTCTCCTGCCCCCCTCTCCAAGTCTGGTAGGTTTCTTCTAGTCCAAGAAAAATCATCGCGAAGATTTTATTCCGTTTGGACTCCGTTTGATATTCCTTATCTGCAATACTCAAAAACAAGGAAAAAAAATAGAAACTGGCACTGGGCTCTAGGTTAATAGATTAGTCCCAAAAATAATATAAAATAGCATATTAATGCATATAAAACATCCAAAACAGATAATATAATAGCATGGAACAATAAAAAAAATTATAGATATGTTGGAGTCGTATCAAGCATCCCCAAGCTTAATTCCTGCTCGTCCTCGAGTAGGTAAATGATAAAAATAGAATTTTTGATGTGGAATGCTACCTAACATATTTATCCATGTAATATTCTTTATTGTGGCATGAATGTTCAGATCCGTAAGATTCAAAACAAAAGCTTAATATTGACATAAAAACAATAATACTTCAAGCATACTAACAAAGCAATTGTGTCCTTTCAAAATAACATGGCCAAAGAAAGTTATCCCTACAAAATCATATGGTCTGGCTATGCTCCATCTTCCCCACACAAAGTATTTAAATCATGCACAACCCCGATGACAAGTCAAGCAATTGTTTCACACCTTTTAAGTTCTCAAACCTTTTCGACTTTCACGCAATACATGAGCGTGAGCCATGGATATAGCACTATAGATGGAATAGAATATGGTGGAGGTTGTGAGGAAAAGGAGAAGATAGTCTCACATCAACTAGGCGTATCAACGGGCTATGGAGATGCTTATCAATAGATATCAATGTGAGTGAGTAGGGATTGCCATGCAACAGATGCACTAGAGCTATAAGTGTATGAAAGCTCAAAAAGAAACTAAGTGGGTGTGCATCCAACTCGCTTGCTCACGAAGACCTAGGGCAATTTGAGGAAGCCCATCATTGGAATATACAAGCCAAGTTATATAATGAAAAATTCCCACTAGTATATGAAAGTGACAAATTAGGAGACTCTCTATCATGAAGATCATGGTGCTACTTTGAAGCACAAGTGTGGAAAAAGGATAGTAGCATTGTCCCTTCTCTCTTTTCTCTCATTTTTTTGATGGGCATCTTTGGCCTCTTTTTTTTATTTGGGCTTCATTGGCCTCTTTTATTATTTGTAAAGTCCGGAGACTCATCCCAACTTGTGAGGGAATCATAGCTTCCATCATCCTTTCCTCTCATAGGACAATGCTCTAATGATGATCATCACACTTTTATTTACTTACAACTCAAGAATTACAACTCGATATAGAACAAAATATGACTCTATATGAATGCTTCCAGTGGTGTACCAGGAGATGCAACGATCTAGCATAGCAAATGACATCAAAAAATGGACAAGCCATGAAAACATCATGCGAGCTATCTTACGATCATGCAAAGCAATATGAAAATGATGGTGCGTGTCATAATAAACGGAACGATGGAAGTTGCATGGCAATATATCTCAGAATGGCTATGGAAATGCCATAATAGGTAGGTATGGTGGCTGTTTTGAGGAAGGTATATGGTGGCTGTTTTGAGGAAGGTGGGTTCAATGCACCGGCGAAAGTTGCCCGGTACTAGAGAGGCTAGCAATGGTGAAAGGGTGAGAGTGTGTATAATCCATGGACTCACATTAGTCATAAAGAACTCACATACTTCTTGCAAAAGTCTATTAGTTATCGAAGCAAAGTATTAGATGCATGCTCCTAGGGGAGAGGTTGGTAGGAGTTAACCATCGTACGCTCCCGACCCTCACACAAAGGATGACAATCATTAAACAAATCATGCTCCGACTTCGTTACATAACGGTTCACCATACGTGCATGCTACGGGAATCACAAACCTTAACACAAGTATTTCTACCAATCCACATTTACTTACTAGCATGACTCTAATATCACCATCTTTATATCTCAAAACTATATGCAAGGAATCAAACTTCTCATAGTATTCAATGCACTTTATATGAAAGTTTTTATTATATCCCTCTTGGATGCCCATTATATTAGGACTAAATTCATAACCTAAACCAATTACCATGCTGTTTAAAGACTCTCAAAATAATATAAGTGAGGTACGAGAGTTCAATTATTTCTATAAAATAAAACCCCACCGTGCTCTAAAAAGATATAAGTGAAGCACTAGAGCAAAATTGCCTAGCTCAAAAGATATAAGTGAAGCACATAGAGTATTCTAATAAATTCATGATTAATGCGTGTCCCTCTCAAAAGATGTGTGCAGCAAGGATGATTGTGGCAAACTAAAAAGCAAAGACTCATATCATATAAGACTCTCCAAGCAAAACACATATCATGTGGTGAATAAAAATATAGCCTCAAGTAAATTTACCGATGGATTGAAGACGAAAGAGGGGATGCCTTCCGGGGCATCCCCAAGCTTAGGCTCTTTGGTATCCTTGAATATTCCTTGGGGTGCCTTGGGAATCCCCAAGCTTAGGCTCTTGCCACTCCTTATTCCATAGTCCATCAAATCTTTACCCAAATCTTGAAAACTTCACAACACAAAACTCAACAGAAAACTCGTGAGATCCGTTAGTATAAGAAAAAGAAATCACCACTTTTGGTACTGTTGTGAACTCATTATTTATTTATATTGGTGTAATATATACTGTATTCCAGATTCTCCATGGTTCATCTCCCCCGATACAACCCATAGATACATCAAAATAAGCAAACAACACAAAGAAAACAGAATCTGTCAAAAACAGAACAGTCTGTAGTAATATGTAAACTTCGAATACTTATGTAACTCCAAAAATTCTGAAAATATTAGAACAATCTGGGAAATTTGTATATCAATCTTGTGTAAAAATTTCAGACTCATTCGACTCTCTGGTGAATTTATAAAATTCCTGGACTGAGCGCAAAAGTTTCTGTTTTTCAGCAAAATCAAATCAACAATCACCGTAGACCATCCCAAAGGTCTTACTTGGCTCAACACTAATTAAAACAATAAAACACAATTACTACAGAGGTAATAATTTGTAAAACACTCAATGACAGAAACAAAAACAAACAAAAATAAAAACATAAAATAAAATTGGGTTGCCTCCCAACAAGCGCTATTGTTTAACGCCCCTAGCTAGGCATAACGCAATAGATCTAGGTATTGTCATCTTTGGTATGTAATCCATAAGTAGCTCTCATAATAGATTCATACGGTAATTTAATTCTCTTTCTAGGAAAGTGTTCCATGCCTTTCCTTAACGGAAATTGAATCTAATGTTTCCTTCTTTCATGTCAATAATTGCTCCGATCGTTCTAAGGAAGGGTCAACTAAGAATAATAGGACATGTAGGATTGCAATCTATATCAAGAACAATGAAATCTACGGGCACATAATTCCTATTTGCAACAATAAGAACATCATTAATCCTTCCAATAGGTTTCTTAATAGTGGAATCCGCTAGATGCAAATTTAAAGAGCAATCATCAAGTTCATGGAAACCTAGCACATCACATAAAGTTTTCGGAATCGTGGAAACGCTAGCACCCAAATCACACAAAGCATGGCACTCATAATCCTTAATTTTAATCTTAATAGTAGGTTCCCACTCATCATAAAGCTTTCTAGGTATAGAAACTTCCAACTCAAGTTTTTCTTCAAAAGATTTCATCATAGCATCAACGATATGTTTAGTAAAAGCTTTATTTTGATTATAAGCATGCGGAGAATTCAACATGGATTTCAACAAGGAAATACAATCAATCAAATAATAACTATAATAATTAAAGTCCTTGAAATCCAAAAGAGTGGGTTCATTGCTATTTAAAGTTTTGACCTCTTCAATCCCACTTTTATAAATTTTAGCATTAAGATCTATAAACTCCGAATCATTGGGACAACTTTTAGCTAAAGTTGACTTATCTACAGTCCCATCTTTATCAAGATTTGTATTAGAAAACAAAGATTAAATAGGAGTCACATCAATCACTTTAAGATCTTCATCATTATTATCACGAGAACACAGTTTTTCAAGCCATTCACGCTTAGCACGCATTCTAGCGGTTCTTTCCTTACACTCATCAATAGAAGTTCTCATAGATTTTAAGGACTCATTAATATCAAGCTTGGGTGGAGTAGATCTAATTTTCAAAGAATCAATCTCAAGTGAAATTCTATCAACGTTCCTAGCCAAATCATCAATCTTGAGCAATTTTTCTTCAATCGAAGCATTGAAAACCATTTGCGAACTAATAAATTCTTTAATATTGTTCTCAAGATCAGAGGGCATCTTATTATAATTTCCATAAGGATTGTTGTAGGAATTACCATAATTATTAGAGGAATTACTAGGAAACAGCCTAGGGTTGAAATTACCTCTATACGCGTTATTACCAAAATTGATCCTACCAACAAAATTCACATCCAAAGATTCATTATTATTTCCAATCAAAGAAGACAAAGGCATATCATTAGGATCAATAGGAGCACTCTTACTAGCAAACAATTTCATTAATTCATCCATCTTTTCACTCAAAGTATTTATTTCTTCAATAGCATGCACTTTTTTACTAGTAGGAGATCTTTCGGTATGCCATTGAGAGTAATTCGCCATAATATTATCTAGGAGTTTAGTAGCTTCTCCTAATGTGATTTCCATAAAAGTACCACCCGCGGCGGAATCTAAAAGATTTCTAGAAGCAAAATTCAATCCCGCATAAAAAAATTGTATAATCATCCATAAACTCAAACCATGTGCGGGGCAATTTCTAATCATTAGTTTCATCCTCTCCCAAGATTGTGCAACATGCTCATGATCAAGTTGCTTAAAATTCATTATATCGTTCCTAAGGGAGATGATCTTAGCGGGCGGAAAGTACTTGGAAATAAAAGCATCTTTACACTTATTCCATGAATCAATACTATTTTTAGGCAAAGATGAAAACCAAGTTTTAGCACGATCTCGTAGTGAGAACGGAAATAGCTTCAATTTAACAATATCATTATCCACATCTTTCTTATTTTGCATATCACACAACTCAACGAAAGTATTTAGATGGGATGCGGCATCTTCACTAGGAAGGCCGGAAAATTGTTCTTTCATAACAAGATTAAGCAAAGCAGCATTAATTTCATAAGATTCCGCACTAGTGGCGGGAGCAATCGGAGTGCTAATAAAATCATTATTATTAGTATTGGAGAAGTCACACAACTTGGTATTCTCTTGAGTCATCGTGACAAAGCAAGCAATCTAGCACACAAGCAAACAAAAAGCAAACGAAAAGACGAACGGAAAGAGGGCGAATAAAAAGGCAAATCGTTTTGGTTTTTTCTGAAAATTGTTTTAGAAGTGGGGGAGAGGAAAACAAGAGGCAAATGGCAAATAATGTAAATGCAAGAGATGAGTTTGTGATGGGTACTTGGTAGGCTTGATGTCTTGACTTGCTATGTATCCTCCCCGACAACGGCGCCAGAAATCCTTCTTGCTACTTCTTGAGCTTGCGTTGGTTTTCCCTTGAAGAGGAAAGGGTGATGCAGCAAAGTAGATAAGTATTTCCCTCAGTTGTTGAGAACCAAGGTATCAATCTAGTAGGAGGTACAAGCAAGGCCCCAATCTTTGCACCTACACAAACAATCAAACACTTGCACCCAACGCTATAAAGGGGTTGTCAATCCCTTCACGGTTACTTGCAAGGATGAGATCCGATAGAGATAGATATAAAAGATTACTGAAACGAAAAGTAAAACAAAAGTAAAAATATTGCAGCAAAGTATTTTTGGTATTTTTGGTTTATAGATCTGAAAATATAATATGGAAAATAGACCCGGGGGGGCATAGGTTTCACTAGAGGCTTCTCTCTTGAAGGAAAATAATACGGTGGGTGAACAAATTACTTTCGAGCAATTGATAGAAAAGCACATAGTTATGACGATATCCAAAGCAATGATTATGCATATAGGCATCACGTCCGTGTCAAGTAGATCAAAACGATTCTACATCTACTACTATTACTCCACACATCGACCGACTCCTGCCTACATCTAGAGTATTAAGTTCATGAAGAACAGAGTAACACATTAAGTAAGATGACATGATGTAGAGGGATAAACTCAAGCAATATGATGAAAACCCCATCTTTTTACCCTTGATGGCAACAATACAAATACGTGCCTCGCTACCCCTACATTGTCACTGGGTGAGGACACCGCAAGATTGAACCCATAACTAAGCACTTCTCCCATTGCAAGAATTACCAATCTAGTTGGCTAAACCAAACCAATAACTCGAAGAGACTTGCAAAGATATGAAATCATGCATATAAGAATTCAGAGAAGATTCAAATAATATTCATAGATAATCTGATCATAAACCCACAATTCATCGGATCTCGACAAACACACCGCAAAAGAGTATTACATCGGATAGATCTCCACGAAAATCATGAAGAACATGGTATTGAAGAACATAGAGAGAGAAGAAGCCGTCTAGCTACTAGCTATGGACCCGAAGGTCTGAGGTGAACTACTCACGCATCATCGGAGGGGCAATGGAGTTGATGTAGATGCCCTCCGTGATCGAATCCCCCTCCGGCAGATTACCGGAAAAGGCTCCAAGATGGGATCTCACGGGAACAGAGGCTTTCGGCGGCCGAAAAGTATTATCTTGGCTCTCTTTGGTATTGGGGGAATATTTGGGAATTTATAGGAGGAAGATTAGGGTTAGGAGGCCTACAGGGGGGCCACAAGCCAGAGGGCGCCCTCCCTAGGGCGCGCCCTGCAGGCTTGTCGTCTCCCGACAGGTCTCCTGCCCCCCTGTCCAAGTCTGGTAGGTTTCTTCTAGTCCAAGAAAAATCATCGCGAAGATTTTATTCCGTTTGGACTCCGTTTGATATTCCTTATCTGCAATACTCAAAAACAAGGAAAAAAAACAGAAACTGGCACTGGGCTCTAGGTTAATAGATTAGTCCCAAAAATAATATAAAATAGCATATTAATGCATATAAAACATCCAAAACAGATAATAAATAGCATGGAACAATAAAAAAAATTATAGATATGTTGGAGTCGTATCAAGCATCCCCAAGCTTAATTCCTGCACGTCCTCGAGTAGGTAAATGATAAAAATAGAATTTTTGATGTGAATGCTACCTAACATATTTATCCATGTAATATTCTTTATTGTGGCATGAATGTTCAGATCCGTAAGATTCAAAACAAAAGCTTAATATTGACATAAAAACAATAATACTTCAAGCATACTAACAAAGCAATTGTGTCCTTTCAAAATAACATGGCCAAAGAAAGTTATCCCTACAAAATCATATGGTCTGGCTATGCTCCATCTTCCCCACACAAAGTATTTAAATCATGCACAACCCCGATGACAAGTCAAGCAATTGTTTCACACCTTTTAAGTTCTCAAACCTTTTCGACTTTCACGCAATACATGAGCGTGAGCCATGGATATAGCACTATAGATGGAATAGAATATGGTGGAGGTTGTGAGGAAAAGGAGAAGATAGTCTCACATCAACTAGGCGTATCAACGGGCTATGGAGATGCTTATCAATAGATATCAATGTGAGTGAGTAGGGATTGCCATGCAACAGATGCACTAGAGCTATAAGTGTATGAAAGCTCAAAAAGAAACTAAGTGGGTGTGCATCCAACTCGCTTGCTCACGAAGACCTAGGGCAATTTGAGGAAGCCCATCATTGGAATATACAAGCCAAGTTATATAATGAAAAATTCCCACTAGTATATGAAAGTGACAAATTAGGAGACTCTCTATCATGAAGATCATGGTGCTACTTTGAAGCACAAGTGTGGAAAAAGGATAGTAGCATTGTCCCTTCTCTCTTTTCTCTCATTTTTTTGATGGGCATCTTTGGCCTCTTTTTTTTTATTTGGGCTTCATTGGCCTCTTTTATTATTTGGGAATTTATAGGAGGAAGATTAGGGTTAGGAGGCCTGCAGGGGGGCAACAAGCCAGGGGGGCGCCCCCCCTAGGGCGCGCCCTGCAGGCCTGTCGTCTCCCGGCAGGTCTCCTGCCCCCCTCTCCAAGTCTGGTAGTTTCTTCTGGTCCAAGAAAAATCATCGCGAAGATTTTATTCCGTTTAGACTCCGTTTGATATTCCTTATCTGCAATACTCAAAAACAAGGAAAAAATATAAACTGGCACTGGGCTCTGGGTTAATAGGTTAGTCCCAAAAATAATATAAAATAGCATATTAATGCATATAAAACATCCAAAACAGATAATATAATAGCATGGAAGAATCAAAATTATAGATACGTTGGAGACGTATCAGTACCAAACAGAGTCCAATCGCGACGAAACTTTTTGGAGATTTTTTTGGACCAAAATACACCCAGTGGGCCAAAGAAGTGCCACAGAGGTGGGCCGTGGAGACCACAACCCACCAGGGCGCGCCAGGGAGGCCGCGGCACGCCCTAATGGGTTGTGCCCTCCTCGGGGCCCCTCTCCACCGCCTCTAATGCCTATAAATTCCCAAATATTCAGAACCCCCCCAAAAAATAACCGTAGACGAGAAATTCCACCACCGGAACTTTCTGTATCGACGAAAAACCAATTTGGAGACGTTCCAATACCCTGCCGGAGAGGGTAGATCATCTCCGGTGGCCATCTTCATCATCCCGGCGGAGGCCATGACGAGGAGGGAGTAGTCCACCCTCGGGGCTGAGGGTATGTACCAGTAGCTATGTGTTCAATCTCTCTCTCTCTATCTCTCGTGTTCTTCAGATGTCACGATCTTGATGTATCACGGGCTTTGTTAATATAGTTGGATCATATGGTGTTTTCCCCTCTCTATCTTGTTGTGATGAATTGAGTTTTCCCTTTTAGATTTTGTTATTATCAGAATGAATACTTTTATGGATTTGAGAGCACTTGATGTATGTCTTGCATGCGGATACCCATAGTGACATTGGGGTATTCAAGTGATTCACTTGATATATGTTATGGCGTCAACTTGCGGATTCCGGTGAACTTGGGGATCTACGCATAGAGGTTGATTGCACGTTTTCATGCCTTGTTCTTTGATAGAAATCTTGGGGCACTCTTTGAGGTTCTTTGTGTTGGATTGAGTATTATGAATCTGAAATTGTTTGATGCGTATTGTATAATTAACTCATGGATACTTGTGGTGACATTGGAGTATCTAGGTGACATTAGAGTTGGTTGATGCGTATCATATGGTGTTATTCTAGTACGAACTCTTAGATAGATCGATCGGAAAGGATAACTTGGTGTTATTTTAGTACGAACTCTTTGATAGATCGATCAGAAAGGATAACTTTAAGGTGGCTTCGTACCCTACAAACAATTTCTTCTTATGTTCTTCGCTAGATAAGAAGTTTGGAGTGATTCTTCGTTGCACCTTGAGGGATGGTTATGTGATCCAATTATATTAGCATTGTTGAGAGATTGCACTAGCGAAACTACGGACCCTAGGCCTTGTTTTCAAGCATTGCAATACCGTTTGTGCTCACTTTTGTTACTTTCTACCTTGCTGTTTTTATATTTTCAGATTACAAAAACCTATATCTATCATCCATATTGCACTTGTATCACCATCTCTTCGCCAAACTAGTGCACCTATACAATTTGCCATTGTATTGGGTGTGTTGGGGACACAAGAGATTTCTTGTATTTGATTGCAGGGTTGTTTGAGCGAGACCATCTTCATCCTACACCTCCCACGGATTGATAAACCGTAGGTCATCCACTTGAGAGAAAATTGCTATTGTCCTACAAAACTCTGCGCTTGGAGGCCCAACAAGAGTCTACAAGAATAAAGTTGCGTAGTAGACCTCACCTACCTATATGCATTATTTCCATGCCGTTCTAAGCAAATTTGTATGTGCCATCTCTAATTTTCGATATAAATTTCCTTTTTGTGTGCTCGTACCGCTCATGAAACGGTAGGGGATTGATACGTCTCCAACGTATCTATAATTTATGAAGTATTCATGCCATGTTTACAATAATTCTATATGATTTTGGTATGATTTTATTAGAACTAACCCGGACTGACGCTGTTTTCAGCAGAACTACCATGGTGTCATTTTTTGTGCAGAAATAAAAGTTCTCGGAATGGGCTGAAAATTTACGGTGATTTTTTATGGACCAAAAGAGACCCCCGAAGCATTGGAGTTGGGCCAGAAGAGCCACGAGGCCATCACAAGCCTGCAGGGCGCCCCCCCTAGGGCGTGCCCTCCTAGATTGTCGCCGCCTCGTGGCCCCCCTTGACTTGTTTCCGACACCAAAATTCATATAATTACCAAAACCCCCAGAAAGAAACCTAGACCGGGAGTTCCGCTGCCACAAGCCTCTGTAGCCACAAAAAACCAATTGGGAGCCCGTTCCGGCACCCTGCCAGAGGGGGAAACCATCACCGGAGGCCATCTTCATCATCCCGGCGGTCTCCATGACGAGGAGGGAGTAGTTCACCCTCGGGGCTGAGGGTATGTACCAGTAGCTATGTGTTTGATCTCTCTCTCTCTCGTGTTCTTGAGATGACACGATCTTGATGTACCGCGAGCTTTATTAATATAGATGATTCATATGGAGTTTTCCCCTCTCTATCTTCTTGTGATGAATTGAGTTTTCCCTTTGAAGTTTTCTTATCGGATTGAGTTTTTAACGATTTGAGAACACTTGATGTATGTCTTGCAATGGGATATCCGTGGTGACAATGTGATGTTCTATTGATCCACTTGATGTTTGTTTTGGTGATCAACTTGCGGGTTCCGTGACCTTGGGAATCTATGCATAGGGGTTGGCACACGTTTTCGTCTTGACTCTCCGATAGAAACTTTGGAGCACTCTTTGAAGTTCTTTGTGTTGGATTGAACATGATGAATCTGAAATTGTGTGATGCATATCGTATGATCAAGCCCATGGGTACTCGTGGTGACATTGGAGTATCTAGGTGACATTAGGGTTTTGGTTGATGTGTATCTTAAGGTGTTATTTTAGTACGAACTCTAGGGCTGTTCGTGACACTTATAGGGATATCTCATAAGATTGATCGGAAAAGATAACTTTGAGGTGGTTTCGTACCCTACAATAATTTCTTCGTTTGTTCTCCGCTATTTGTGACTTTGGAGTGAACTCTTTGTCGCACTTGAGGGATTTACATATGATTCAACTATGTCAGTATTGTTGAGAGAACTTGCACTAGTGAAAGTATGAACCCTAGGCCTTGTTTCTAAGCATTGCAATACCGTTTGTGCTCACTTTCATCATTAGTTACCTTGCTGTTTTTATATTTTCAGATTACAAAAATATATATCTACTATCCATATTACACTTGTATCACCATCTCTTCACCGAACTAGTGCACCTATACAATTTACCATTGTATTGGGTGTGTTGGGGACACAAGAGACTCTTTGTTATTTGGTTGCAGGGTTGTTTGAGAGACCATCTTCATCCTACGCCTCCCACGGATTGATAAACCTTAGGTCATCCACTTGAGGGAAATTTGCTACTGTCCTACAAAACTCCGCCCTTGGAGGCCCAACACGAGTCTACAAGAAGAAGGTTGCGTAGTAGACATCAGGGGTGTCCAATATATTTCCATGCTAGATGTGTTATTCCCAAGATGAGTGTTTATTCACTTGTCATTGCACGAGAGTACGACAGTAATAGGGATGCCCAATCCCAAAATGAAAAATAAATTTACTTGATGTTGTCAAATAATAAATTCCTTGGAAAGTATTGGTATGGAAGGCAACCGTGGATACGGCTAGCCATGGATTGTGAAAGAATGGTGGAAAAGGAATAAACTTTACTTTATGTTTGGGAACCGCCTATGATGTATCTAGCATGGAAAGTATTGAGAACTACTTTGTCGTTTTCGTTCACTGGAAAGGCATGCCACCCAACATATTTATCTCTCTCTCAATTTAAACTTTGAGCTCTGGAATCTCTACAAATCCCTACTTCCCTTTGCGAAGGGCCTATCTATTTACTTTATGCAATTTTTATTTTTATTATTTGAGTCTCCATCTTCTCTTATAAAGCACCAACTAGGGGGCACTATGATCATACTTGTGCATTGGGTGTAGTTAATATTTGAGTGTGTTTCATGAATGGATCAATGATTGAGCATGATGGGCTAGGGATAACTTTCTTTAGTGTTGATATTTTGAAAGACATGGTTGCTTGTTGGCAAGCTTGAGTATTAAAGTCTTTATGTGAAAACTAGACTATTGCTTTGAACCGTCTAGAAGTCCAAATGTCCATGCTACAAAAGAAAAGAATATGTGATGAACATGTTAGGCAGCATTCCACATCAAAAATTCTGTTTTTATCATTTACCTACTAGAGGATGAGTAGGAATTAAGCTTGGGGATGCTGATACATCTCCAACATATCTATAATTTTTGCTTGTTCCATGCTGTTATATTATCATTCTTGGATGTTTTACAATCATTTTATAGCAACTTTATATCATTTTTTGGGACTAATCTATTGACATAGTGCCAAGTGCCAGTTGCTGTTTTTTGCTTATTTTTACTTCGCAGAATATCAGTACCAAACGGAGTCCAATCACGACGAAACTTTTTGGAGAATTTTTTTAGGACCAGAAGAAGGCCAGTGGGCCAAAGAAGCAACCAGGAGGGAGCCCAGGCCGCCCACAACCCACCAGGACGCGCCAGGGGCCCCGGGCGCGCCCTGATGGGTTGTGGCCGCCTCGGGAACCTTCTCTGCCGCCTCTGAGCTCTATAAATACCCAAATATTCCAGAAACCCTATTGGTGTCGACGAAAAATACATCCAGCCGCCGCAAGTTCCAGAACCGCGAGATCCAATCTAACACCATCACAGAGGGGTTCATCATCCTCATTGGTGCCTCTCCGATGATGCGTGAGTAGTCCACCATAGACCTACGGGTCCGTAGGTAGTAGCTAGGTGGCTTTCTCTCTCTTTTGATTCTAAATACAATGGTTTCTTGGAGATCTATTTGATGTAAACGTTTTGCGGTGTGTTTGTTGGGATCCGATGAATTTTGAGTTCATGATCAGTTTTATCCATGAATATTATTTGAGTCTTCTTTGATCTCTTATATGCATGATTACAGCCTCGTATTTCTTCTTCGAATCTTTGGTTTACTTAGGCCAACTAGATCGATTTTTCTTGCCATGGGAAGAGGTGCTTTGTGATGGGTTCGATCTTGCGGTGTCCTCTCCTAGTGACAGAAGGGGCAGCGAGGCACGCATGTATCGTTGCTATTAAGGATAACAAGATGGGGTATATTCCTACATGAACAGATCTTGTCTACATCATGTCACCGTTCTTATTTTATTACTCCGTTTTTCCATGAACTTAATACACTAGATGCATGCTCGATAGCGATCGATGTGTGGAGTAATAGTAGTAGATGCAGAATCGTTTCGGTCTACTAATCTTGGACGTGATGCCTATATAATGATCATCGCCTTGGATATCGTCATGATTATTTGATCTTCTATCAATTGCCCAACAGTAATTTCTTCACCCACCGTGTGCTATACTCATGAGAGAAGCCACTAGTGAAACCTACGGCCCCCGGGTCTACTTTTCCAACATATTGCTTCCCAATCTATCTTTTTGCCGCTTTTGTTTTCAGATCTATTATTCCAAAACCCCAAAATACCATGCTGCACTTTTTATTTGCCTCTTTTATTTTGTGTTCTTGCGAGATCTATCTATCCAATCTATTACAACCTAATCTATCTTTTTACCGTGGAGAGATTGACAACCTCTCTTTCGCGTCGGGTTGCAAGTATTTGTTCTTCGTGTGGAGGTGTTGTTTACATAGTGTTGCGTGATCCTCCTACTGGTTCGATACCTTGGTTTCATAACTGAGGGAAATACTTACCGTCGCTGTGCTACATCACCCCTTGCTCTTTGGGGAAATACCGATGCAATCTCAAGCCACATCATGGGGCAAGGAGGAGGCGGCAAGGCAGGATGGACCAGAAGGATCAGATCCCGCTGTCGACGTGGATGCGGATGGTCAAGGCGGAGCGGTCCCTGGAAGCCAAGCGAAGATGCAAAGCAAGGAAGGAGAAGGCATATGATATCCTTGCGCGAGTGGAGCCTGCGAAGACCGCCTGGATCTATGAGGGCGGCGAGCCAACGCTGGAGGAGGTTGTTCTATGGGCGGAGGCAGAGGCTGAGTCGACAGATCTACGTCAGCGAGCGCACTGGCACAAGTTCTGTCGCAAGGTGGAGAATTGAGCTCCGGAGAGACGGGCGTGGTGGTTGGGCGCCAGAATCCCCACCGAGACAGAGGTATGGCTCCCCCCACACACGGAGGTGAGGAAGGAGAGGCATGTGCTATATGGTACAAATTCGAGATGGAGAGTGAAGATGTTGCCATGTTTTGGGCAGAATCGAAGTTGGGTTGATGGATTTTTGATGCTCCGCAAAGATATTCATTGAGCTGTGCTCGTGAATCATGGCGATTTGGTGGTTGATGCTCGTTGACTGATCGTAGGGGAACAAATCAGATGCGGAGAGAGGTTTCAATTCCCAGGACATGAGGTTTTGGTTGAGGAGATGATGTTTGTGGAGCAGGATAGACTGGATCTGCCACCGATGAGCAGATCGCCAGCGAACTGGTGGCTTTTCTCGTCACCGGGAAGGTTGGGGGAAGGGGAACAGAGGACGGAAGAGAGGGTGGGCCAATTTGGGTCGTTTTTCGATGGGCTGGACCCTAAGACAGAGGAACAATTAAAGGGAAAAGTTCCGGTGCTGACTGGTACCTTCCCTAATTCCCCCACTTCTTCCTCCTCCCCAACCCTAAGTGCGACGGCGGATCTGGGGAGTATGAGAACATACAAGGAGGTGCTGCTAAGCCCACCACCAGGGAAGGACAAGGGCAAGAGGAGGCACCCGACAAGAAGGAAGACGGCAAATCGAGGCAGACGGGGAAAGAGCGAAAGGTTTCAAGGGGAGAGAAGCTGGCAGTACGAGGGTGATAGAGAGAGACAAGATGTCAGAGATGGGTTTCGAGGCGATCCATACAGAGAGATATCCAGCTCCCAGGGGCAGTGGAAGCCAAAATCGAAGAAACCTACAGGTACGTCGTCGTTCTTGGCTGGTTTTGAAGGGGGGGGGTCTGGATCTTCTTTGGTAGTTACTATGGGAGTTTATAAGCTGGGAGTTGAGAAGAGCATCATCTGCTATAAGTGTGAGGTGGAATGGCACACATCAAAGGAATGTGAACTGGAAGTAACATGTGTTGTCCACGAGAAGAAAACCCACATTACAAAAAGATGTGTGTGGCCATCCCAACCAAAACCCTTGATGCTAACGGTGGGATTAGGACATCCAGATCTTGGTTTCTTTGTTGCACAATATGTGAGGACTAGCAAAGAGGATTCTAGGCCCTACACCTTCAGTTTGATCCGGGTGATGAATGGTGTCCTAGATGTTGACAGTCTAAAAAGGGGCCTGGCTCTTCATTTCAGAGGTGAGATGAACTGGCAGGTTATTGAGAAGGGTAAGGACTTTGTGGTTGTCTTCCCAGATGCAGACAAGCTGGAACTACTAATTGGCTTTTGTGACTTCAATCTGAAAGGATCTAATGCTTATGTCAAGGTGGAGAAAGCTGTAGATGCTGCTGATGTTAGAGGAAGGTTATGGACTATCTGGGCCAGAGTGACAGGGGTGCGAAAAGAGATGGCCCATTTCAAGGGGATTTGTGAGCTTGGAGCTATGATTGGTGTTGTGGACAATGTAGGTATGCAATTGATGCATGATCAATATGTGGTGAGGTTTTTGGTTGATGCGAGGACTATCAAACCATTTCCTCTGAATCTGGAATTCTACATATTAAGCCCAAACTATATAGAGTGCAATATGTGATTCAAAGTGTAGTGACTACTGACACTATACCTAAGGAAGAACTTACAATATTAACCAAAAGGAATGCAAAGGTTGTGGATAACCATAATCACGTGGATACAGACAGATCTCAGAAAAAAAAGTAAGGGGGACAGAAGGTGCTGCACCTCTGAATGGAGATGTAAACAAGGATGACAACTTCCTAGCTGTGAGCTTGTCTGAACAAGGCACTGTGGTTATTCCCAATTATGAGATGTTGATGTTTGGAAATGAAAAATATGGAGAGCTATCTCAAACTGAGAAAGATCACATCACTGCACATAGACTCCAGGAGGTTGAGAACAGAGAGAAACTGGGAAGGATGGAAGAAATGGAGAACATGGAGGAGGAGACACATTAAGAGGGGGATAAGAAAATGCAGGAGGATGTCGAGGATGAGGAAGAGTTGCTTGATTATGGTACTCATGATTATGCAGCTGTGGGAGATGGTGATGAAATGGTGGGATCTCAGGAATAATTTGGGACCAGAATTGAAAAAGCTTAGGGAGGAGAAGATGGACAAACCAGTGACAGTGTGGTTGTGGAGACCAGCAAAAATGATGGACTAAAAGCCACAAAAGGTGTGGAAGACTGAAGGACGAGGAGGATAAAGACAGGACTGCTCTGGCCATGCAAAGAGCTGCATAAAAAAACACTATCCCTGGTAATTATGGAAAACTCATTCCCACTGTTGCTAATACTAGTGATGATATTCTTGTTGATATGACTAATAAACTTGATGCAGTGAATGATAGAAATGTTAATCATGCTAATCTTGTGTCTGCTATTAAAAACTAGAGATATCTAGAAATAATTTAGTCATTGCTAGATATGTTGATACAAATTTAAATGAACCTGATAGAGTGGAGGATGATGATATTAAAGATTTTTTGTTCGATAGTGAGGATGAGAGGAACCCTGGGATATATGCTAGTCTTGAAAAGGCTAAGCTATTAAATTCAGGGGGAAAATCTTAAAGTTGTGCTCCCCTGTTTTCAGGGTTGAGCTAGCAAAAAAAGAAGAGGGAGGCCCCCTAAGGCCAAACCCTAATCATGTCAGGGATTTTTTTGGAATTGCAGGGGTTTGGGACGCCCTGACAAACAAAAGTTTCTGAGAGACATGATTTTTGATTTTAAGATCCAATTCATAGGCTTGTCTGAGACCTTGATACAGGATTTCAATGTTTTTTGGGCCAAGAAAATTTCTGTCAATAAGAGTTTTCATTGGGAGCAGCTGAAACCTAGTGGGAGGTCTGGTGGACTCCTATTGGGGGTGGATGCTGACAAAATAGATGTCTTGTCTTCTGATGTGGGGGAACACTACATATGCTTTAAGGTCAGAGATATAATCTCCCTGTTTATGTGGCAGCTTGTAGTGTTGTATGGACCTGCTCAGAGAGAGGACAAGGATGATTTCCTGGTTAAATTTGCTGAAGTTTGCAGTAAAAGTAATGGACCAGTAGTGATGGGAGGTGATTTTAATATCAACATGAGAACATCAGAAAAAATAAGCCATGCATCCTACCAATATGGAGCCATACCTTTAATTCCATCATTGAAGTGAATGGATTAAAAGAGGTTTTGCTTCAGGGTAGGTTATATATGTGGGCTAATAACCAGGAGGATCCTACTTTTGAGAAACTAGACAGGGTGCTAGTTTCAAAAGAATTGGATGTGGCTTATCGTTTGGCAGTTGTGACTGGGTTAAATAGAGGTTTATCTGATCGTGTGCCCCTTCACCTGAACATTGGAGTGGCCCCTCCACATAGTGATGTATTTAGATTTGAGAATTGTTGGTTTGAAAGAGAAGGTTTTGTGGAAATGGTGGAGAAAAGCTGGACATCACCAACATTTTGTGTGCATGATATTGATAAGTCACATGAGAAAACAAGAAGATTTATGGGACATGTTAAAGGATGGCATATCAATATGGAAGGTGCCTTTAAAACATGTAAGAAAGAGATCTTGGGTAAACTTGAAGACCTAGACAAGAAAAATAAAACTATGCCCATGCCTCATGGGCAAGATGACCAAGACCCCGTGTTTATTGCAATACGGTTATTGCAAGATCTTGGGTAAGAAAGAGATCGTGTTTATTGCAATACGGTTATTCATTTAAGTCAGATAATAATGGTTGTTCTGTTTACATGAATAATACCTTCTATGGTCATGCACCCAATGTGAATGGTTTATTGAATCTCGATCGTAGTGATACACATGTTCATAATATTGATGCCAAAAGATGCAAAGTTATTAATAATAGTACCACATACTTGTGGCACTGCCTCTAAGGTCATATTAGTGTAAAGCGCATGAAGAAACTCCATGCTGATGGATCTTTGAACTCATTCGATTTCGAATCGCTTGAGACATGCGGACCATGCCTCATGGGTAAGATGACCAAGACCCCGTTTTTCGGTATGATGGAGCGGGCAAGTGACTTATTGGAAATGATACATACTGATGTATGCGGTGCAATGAGTATTGAAGCGCGCGGTGGATATTGTTATTTTCTTACATTCATGGATGACTTGAGTTGATATTGGGATATTTACTTAATGAAACACAAGTCTGAAACTTTTTGAATAGTTCAAGCAAATTTTAGAGCGAAGTTGAAGATCATCGTGACAAGAGGATAAAATGTCTACGATGTGATAATGGAGGTGAATATCCGAGTTACGAGTTTGGTATGCATTTAAGACAATGTGTAATTGTTTCACAACTCATGCCACCTGGAATACCACATCGTAACTGTGTGTTCGAACATCATAATCGTACTCTATTGGATATGGTGCGATCTATGATGTCTCTTACTAAATTGCCACTATAGTTTTGGGGTTATGCATTAGAGACAAATGCATTCACTTTAAATAGGGCACCATATAAGTTTGTGGAGACGACACCGTATGAATTATGGTTTGGCAAGAAACCTAAGCTGTCGTTTTCTTAAAGTTTGGGGATGCGATGCTTATGTCAAAAGGCTTCAGCCTGATAAGCTTGAACCCAAAGCGGAGAAGTGCATCTTCATAGGATACCCTAAAGCAACAATTGGGTATACCTCCTGTCACAGATCCAAAGGAAAGTCTTTTTTCAAGAATGGATCCTTTCCAGAGAAGGAGTTTCTCTCGAAAGAAGTGAGTGGGAGGAAGGTAGAACTTGATGAGGTTATCGAACCTTCACTTAAATTGGAAAGTAGCGCAACGCAGAAAGGTGTTCCTGTGATGCGTAAACCAATTGAAGAGGAAGCTAATGATGATGATCATAAAACTTTGGATCAAGTTACTACCGAGTCTCGTAGGTCGACAAGGACACGTACTGCCCAGAGTGGTGCGGTAATCATGTCTTGAAAGTCATGTTGTTAAACAACGATGAGCCTACGAACTATGAGGACGCGATGATGGGCCCGGATTCCGACAAATGGCTTAAGGTCATGAAATCCGAGATAGGATCCATGTATGAAAACAAAGTGTGGCCTTTGGTAGACTTGCCTGATGACTGGGAGGCCATTAAGTGCAAATGGATCTTTAAGAAGAACACAGACGATGATAGTAATGTCACTATTTATAAAGCTCGACTTGTTGCAAAGAGGTTTTCGACAAGTTCAAGGAGTTGACTACGATGAGACTTTCTCACCCGTAGCGATGCTAAAGTCTGTTAGGATTATGTTAGCAGTTGCTGCATTTTTCAATTATGAAATCTGGCAGATGGATGTCAAAACATCATTTCCTTAACGATTTCCTTAAGGAAAGGTTGTATGTGATACAACCAGAAGGTTTTGTCGATCCTAAGGATGCTAAAAGGTATGCGAGCTCCAGTGATCCTTCTATGGACTGGTGCAAGCATCTCGGAGTTGGAATATGCACTTTGATGGGGTGATCAAAGCTTTTGGGTTTATACAAAGTTTATGAAGAAACTTGTATTTACAAGAAAGTGAGTGGGAGCACTTTAGAATTTCGGATAAGTATATGTGGATGACATATTGCTGATCGGAAATGATGTAGAATTTCTGGAAAGCATACATGGTTGTTTGAAAGGAGTTTTTCAAAAGAAGACCTGGATAAAGCTGTTTAATATTGGGCATCGAGATCTATAGAGACGGATCAAGATGCCTGATAAGACTTTCATAGAGCACATACCTTGACAAGATTTAGAAGGAGTTCAAAATGAATCAGTCAAAGAAGTAGTTCTTGCCTGTATTGTAAGGTGTGAAATTGAGTAAGACTCAAAAGCTCGACCACGGGAGAAGAAAGAGAAAGCACGAAGGTCGTCCCCTATGCCTCAGCCATAGGCTCTGTAATGCATGCCATGTTGTGTACCATACCTGATTTGTGCCTTGCCATGATTCTAGGAAGGGTGTACAAGAGTGATCCAGGAGTGGATCACTGGACAACGGTCAAAATTATCCTTTGGTACCTAAAGAGGACTAAGGAAATGTTTCTCGGTTATGGAGGTGACCAAGAGTTCGTCCTAAAGGGTTACGTCGATGCAAGCTTGGATACCAATCCAGATGACTCTGAGTAGCAAACCGGATACGTATAGTGGAGTAGTCATTTGGAATAGCTCCAAGTGGGACGTAGTAGCAACATCTACAGTATGACATAGAGATTTGCAAAGTACACACTGATAACCCACAAGTGTAGGGGATCGTTTGTAGCCTTTTTCGATAAGTAAGAGCGTCGAACCCAACGAGGAGCTAAAGATAGAACAAATATTCCCTCAAGTTCTATCGACCACCGATACAACTCTACGCACACTTTAACGTTTGCTTTACCTAGAACAAGTATGAAACTATTTTGTAGGTGAAAGGATAGTTTGCACGAATAACACTAGAAGTACTTGGTGGGAAATAAAACTACGAGTAAAAAGCAAGATAATAAAAGTTAGGTGTTTAGTAGAAAGCTTTTGTCAAACAGGAAGGTTATTTGTCCCAAGGCAATTGATAACTAGACCGGTAATCATTCTTGCAATTTTATATGAGGGAGAGGCATGAGCTAACATACTTTCTCTACTTGGATCATATGCACTTATGATTGGAACTCTAGCAAGCATCCGCAACTACTAAAGATCATTAAGGTAAAACCCAACCATAGCATTAAGTATCAAGTCCTCTTTACTCCCATATGCAACAACCCACCTACTTGGGTCTGTGTATTCTGTCACTCACGCCACCCACCATAGGCAAATCATGAACACATTGCAACACCCTACAACGAGGATGCCTTACGTTTGCGCAAGACGGAGGGCACCGTAGGAGAGCACCATAATAAAATATACAATCATACCAACCACGATCATCAATTAGCCCATAGAACAAAGCGGATCTACTCAAACATCATAGGATAGCCATATATCATTGGGAAATAGTATATGGAGTTGAGCATCATGTTTAAGAAGAGATTACAACGGGGAGAAGGGGAGTTACACCGCTGCATAGAGGGGGAGAGAGTTGGTGTTGACGGCGGCGAAGTTGTTGGAGTAGATCGCCGTCACGATGCTTGCCCCGGCGGCGTTCTGGCGCCACCGGGAGAGAGGGGGAGATAGCCTCCCTCCTTCTTATTCTTCCTTGGTGTCGGTGTCAAAACCGGCGGATCTCGGGTAGGGGGTCCCGAGCTGTGAAACTAGGATCGATGGTAACAAAGGGACGAAGGAGACGATGTTTACCCAGGTTCGGGCCCTCCTATGGAGGTAAAACCCTACGTCTTGCTTGATTATATTGATGATATGAAGGTTACAGAGTTGATCTACCTCGAGATCGACTAGCTAAAACCCTAGACGAGTTTCTGTGTCCGATGATCTAAAACCCTCCCGATTTATATAGACACCAGGGAGGACTGGGGTTTACACATGGTGGGCCTCCTCCCGAGGATGGAGATGGCGATTTCCTCATCTTGACTTGGAGTGCACGACGCGCCTTTGGGGTTTCCTTCTGGATCGTGGAGTCTTGATGTGTCCGGCCCTTCTTCAGAGAATGGCCCATCGAACCGGCCTATCGAGAGTTGAGCCGGTGGCCCGAGGGCCCCTTAGTCCGGGACTCCCTCAGTAGCCCCCTCAATAGCCCCCCAACGCCAAGGGTCTCAGCTCCAGCTGCTTCGCATGATCAGAGTCTTCGGCTTGCGGGGTGAGTTCTTCTTCCCTTTCCATGATCGGCTGAGACTAGTTCGGCTTCCGATGACACGTATTCCTTCCGATCATATGATTGACCGAACACACGAATTGCTTAGCCCCGAAGGCCAATCGCCAAAGTGTAAACAGTGTTTTCTGACACCCCCCTCTGACGAAGGGTCGTGGCCTACCATGACCGCTGAACCAGTTATGAAAACTCGATTCACGGTTCAGGGCCGTTTTTTCAGCGACACGACTTATCAATGCGCAGATCGTGCTCCGTTTCACACGGGATATGATTAATCTCCACACGCGCATAACAACACGCATGTCTTGGGAAGCGAAGGGATTTGTGGCGCAGTAAGCGAGGCTAATCGGTGACACGTCCCATAAAAGGGGAAAAACCCCACGGACTATTCACGCTTCCCACTCGCATCCTCCGCCTCCTCAACCTTTCCAAGCTCCGAGAGCTCAGATCCAGTTCTTCCCCACCCTTTCTTCCGAGCTTAGCCATGGCGGGTTCTGGCTCCAACGGCAAGTGGGAGGCCTCCACGGTCACTGACCAGGATATCCGGGACCTGAAGCAGGCCAGCTACCTCCCCGCCAACGTGTTCCACCGCGCCCCGGAGAAGAACCAGGTGATCCCCACCCCCAAGGCATGCGAGAGGGTGGTGTTCGTCCCCCACTTTATCCGGGGACTGAGCTTTCCACTCCACCCCTTTTTCAGGGGTCTCATGTTTTTCTACGGTCTGGACTTCCACGACCTTCTGCCGAACTCCTTCATGCACATATTGGCATTCATCATCGTCTGCGAAGCCTTTCTGCGGGTCGAACCGCACTTTGGCCTGTGGCTCAAGGTCTTCAACGTCAAGCCGAAGACCGTGGCAAGCGAGCATGCGGACTGCGGAGGTGCGGTCATAAGCAAACTCCCCCGTGTCGAGTGGCCATCTGGCACCTTCATCGACACGATCAAAACCTGGCAGAAGGAGTGGTTCTACATCACCGAGCCAAGGGACGAGAGCTGGGAGGCCCCCGCCGAATTCAGATCTGGGCCCCCCACGAGACTGACCTCGTGGCTCAGGAAGGGTCTCGACTGGGGGTCGGATGCTGAAGTTAAGCTGCTACAGAAGCGCATCTTCTAGGTGATCGAGGCGAAGGTGGAGCTGATCAATGTGGTCCAGGTCATGCTCTACCGCCGTATCCTCCCCTGCCAACGCCGGGCATCCCCCATGTGGGCTTACCATCCTGACGACGAGCCTACCGTGCGCCAATTCTTCCACACCACCCCAGAGAAGCTGTGGAAGGCTTTGTTCAAGCCTCAGAAGAGCTGGCCGGCCAAGGAAGAGGATATGGGCCTAAGCACCATCAATCCCTTGACCAAGGTACGGTATAACTTTAATCCGGTGACTCTGTTTCTTCGGCAAAAAGACTGAACGCTTTCCCCTTTACCTTAGCAGAAGTGGCTGAGCAAAGCCGCAAAGGTCAACTATCCGGCTCCACAACCCGAAGACCCCAGGTCGGAGCTGCTGGCGGCGATGCTTGTCGTGGCGCCGTACTCGGCGCCCGAGAAGAAGGAGAAGAAAAAGAAGGCCAGGGAGGGCCTCCGCATAAAGGACCAGCCAGACGCTGCGTCCGAGGAGACCTGCGCCTCCTCTAGTCATGAGGAGGAGCACGAAGATGGGGGGGGAAGGCGTTTCCCCCCTCACAAGAAAGAGGGCGCCGTCATCGGACGCCGCGGAGGATGCTGCCCCTCCCGCCCTGAAGAGGGCGCCTCAGGCGAGGTTGATCCTGCCCGATGATAGCTCGGATTTTGACGCGAAATCCGAGGAGTTTTAGAGGGTTCCACGAAGGAGCCTGAGGGTCAAGCCCCCCGCTCAAAGGTATGAGTCCGAAAACTCCTGGGTTATTTATGCAGGGTTTTTCACTGTTTTAAACACAAGCGCGTCTTTTCATCTGCAGCCCACCACGCGTTCTCCCCACTGACCAGATATCAGACGGGGAGTCCCCACCCGCCGAACTAGCGGAGAGCGGGACCGCATTGCACCCTACACCTCCGGGGGTTGCGAAGGACACCGCGGAGGTGTCATCAAGCCAGGCTCTGCTGGAGCCGAACACGGGCGGAGGAGGTGACCATGCCATGGCCGAGGCTGATGCCGCGGCCACCAAAGGCCAGGGAGAGGAAATTCCCCAGGCTGCTGAGGACCAGGGGGAGAATGCTCCCCCGGTCGCCGAAGAGGAGGGGCGAAGAAATGCCCAGTCCCCTCCGAGGACGTCTCCGGAGCGCTCTGTGCCTCCGGAGTTACTGGTTCAGTCCCCGATCAGAGATCGGACTGCCCGGTCACCACCGATGCCACCAACGGCCGGGTGGCCGGTTATGGAGGAGGCGCTAGCAGGCGCCCCCATCTCCGAGGATCACCGCACTCTTATGGGTGCAGTTTTGCAAGGAATTCAGTCCGTTGACAACGGACTGAAGGAGGCCTTCAATGGTCTCTTGGCGGGCTTCAAGGTGAGTCAAGTAATATCCTTTTCCCGAACAATGCTAATTTTAAGTTTTGTGCTATCTCTTTATATATGTACAAGCCCCCGAGCCCTGGATGGGTATGCAAAAACGCATCCGGGGGTCAAATAGTGAGGAATGACTCAATGATGCACAAGGCACCATTTAGTCCTGCAATGTTCGGAAAAGTCCCTGGAAGGACCGAACAGGGAGTCATATCCTTCATAGTTCGGGGGGTTTGAATTGCACATAACTGGATGCATAATTTTTGTTTGCAGGCCTCGTCATCGGCGGCGGCCGATAATGCCGCTGAGCTGTCCGAGCTAAATCGGAAGCTCAAGGTCTCCGACGCGGAGCTTGTTAGCCTGAACGAAAGGTTCGACGAGGCGCAAGGTAAGCCGAATTGTAATTTCCGAACTATGTATTGATGATAGTCCGTACTGGTGACCCAGTGTGATTTGCTTGTTATTGCTTCCACAGCCTCAGCCGCGGAGGTTGAAAGGCTGAAGGCTGAGCTCCAGAAAGTGAAGCAAGAGGCCGTGGAGAAGAAGACGGCCGCCGAACAAGCGGCAGCCGCACTTTCCATCTTGAAGGCTGCAAGCACCAAGCACGAGGCTCGGGTGGAGGAGGTGCAGCAAGAGCTCAAGGATGCGGGCACGAAGTGCAAGGCCCTTGAGCAGAAAAGCAAAGAACAAGCCGCCGAGATGGCCGCGCTGAAATCCGAGCTCCATAAGGAGCGGGTGGACAGGCGGTCGGCACAAGAGGAGAGTCGCCAAGTCCAGGCTGCCATTGATGGTAAGCCGTATTCACTGCAGTGCACCTTTGGTGGTAGCAAGTTTACTTTGCTCACCCAGGTGTGGCGTTCCTTAGGCGTCTGTGCGGACCTCCCGAAGAGCGCGGCGGATGCGAACAAGCTTTATGCTTCGCGGGCGGAGGATGACGAGGCCCGGCTTTTCTGGGCGCAGTTTGAGTCCCCCGAGCGTGCTCCTCTCCTTATCGAGCAAATGAAGCAACTGATGGAGATGCACAGAGTGGCGGAGCCGGCCATGAAGGACCTATGCATCCGCCTGTGGCCCGATGAGCCGTTGCCGAGCAGCTATTTATGCCTGGTGCAGAGGCAACGTGATGCGGCGCCTCGGGCGGTTGAAGTGCTGAAGCACTCTACATGCATCGAGGGCGCGCGGATGGCCTTTGCAAGGACCATGGTGCACTGGCCAAAGCTCCAGCCGATCAAGATGGCTACCGCACCTCCACCTCCTGACAAGAGTCATAGGTGCCCCGAGCTGTACTTCCCCCATGTAATGGAGGGTGCTCGGGCGATAGAGGCTCAGTGCTCCAAGGATGTTTTATATGAATGAGCGCGGTGTAATATGTCCGAAGACTTTAACGCTTTACGATTAATGTTGCATGGTTTATCATGTCTTATAAGTAGTTTTTGTGTTTATTTATACTCCTATGTGGCCGGTTCATCTTGAAGCAGCGAGTCGTTGGCTTCGGCCCCCACGTAGATACTGCGCGGGGTGTCCCTGTATCCGCACTTTTTACCCTTAGCCGAAGTATCGGCGCCCGAAGGTGGTAGTGCGAGCGAGACAAGGCAATCAGACTATGGTGCTCTATCGCTTTCACTTAGCCGTGGGAGTGTAGAAAAATGCGGGGGGCTGATAACCAGCCCCCGGTGTGATGTTCGGGGCCAAAGCCCGCATCACATGGTTTGTACAAGAATGAAACCCCTCGTATAACACGGAAGAACCTCTATCGATCTTTTAAGTAGGACACTTATGCTCGGGTTCGCAGACCGGTTCTCGCTTACTATGACGGTCAGTTTTCAGCTTTCTCCCGTGAGGTGCTTGACCAGACGAGCTGGAAGCACAATCGCAGTGGTTCTCCCTTTGCCCTTTTAGCCGAACGAGCGGAACGTAAGAGGGCAAGCATAGGAGCCGGGCAACCAAACTATTGACCCAAGACATAGTTCGGATCCAATGCATATAAAGCAAAACCCAAGATGCCGAACACACAACCAGTTGGACTGAGGTGACGTTCAAGGCGATTTTAAATTCGAGCCCCCGGTCTATAAACCGGTTGCATCATAATATATACCGAACAGTTTTTGCAAGAAGCGTGACCAAGATAAGAACAGAGAATGTATAAAAGACAAAGAAGTAGCCATATGTAATGGTTTTGTACTCGCTCAATAATTCTTATAACTTGGATTGCCGAGGCAACTGTTTACAGGTAGATGAAATATAAAATTTACAGAGGGGAGGCTGTACCAAGAATCTTCGATTGATGACGTGACGTCTTCGATGTGCCTTGTCGCCTGTTCGTTAATATTCCTCTGTGAGGGTTGCATCCTGTTAAGAGTGATGCTGCCGCCGAGCGGACCTTGGGAAGAAGGTCTTGAGAAGTCGCCGAAGTATCGATTAGCTTTACGCTTTTTAACAGGTCCTTGATGGTGCCTGTGTTTTGTCCAAGGACATGTACTGGTATTGGTCGGTCCCGCCGAACACTTACCAATTGATGGTTTCTCCCCATTGCTACCCATGGAATCTTGAACGCGAAGTTGTGCCTTCTTGGCACGTGTTTGGCGGTCGTTAGGGCTGTGCAATGGGGGGCGTACCCCTATTTCCGGGGAGCAGAAGAGTCTGGGAGTTCGGATTGAAACCGAACTCGTTTGTCGACCTTACGGGCCTTTGCGGCCGATTTGGGTGTTTGCCAACCGTCCTCATAATGGAATTCGGCCGCCAGGGCCAATGCATGCTCCTCAGTTCGGAGGGAACGCTCTGTGTTGCTGTTGACGGTGATGACCCCCTTGGGACCGGGCATCTTGAGCTTGAGGTATGCGTAATGTGGGACGGCGTTAAAGTGAGCGAACGTTGTTCGGCCGAGCAGGGCGTGATAGCCGCTGCAGAAGGGGACGATGTCGAAGATCAATTCCTCGCTGCGGAAGTTGTCGGGCGAACCGAACACTACTTCTAGGCTAACAGAGGCTGTGCACCTAGCTTCGACACCTGGGATCACTCCTTTAAAGGTAGTGTTGCTAGGCTTTATCCTTGACGGATCTATGCCCATCTTTTTCACCGTATCTGAGTAGATCAGATTAAGGCTACTTCCTCCGTCCATTAGGACTTTAGTGAGGTGATACCCATCGATATTGGGGTCTTGGACGAGGGCCGCCGAACCTCCATGACGGATACTGGTCGGGTGATCTCGTCGATCAAAAGTGGTCGGGTAGGCCGACCATGGGTTAAACTTCGGGGCTACAGGCTCTACGGCGTAGACCTCTCGAAGGGCGCGCTTCCTCTCCTTTTTAGGTATATGAGTGGCGTATATCATGTTCACCATTTTTACTTCTGGAGGGAATTTCTTCTGACCTCCATTGCTCGGACCGCGGGGCTCCTCATCGTCCTCGCTGCGTGGGCCTTTACCCTGGTCTTCGGCTGCGAGTTTGCCGGCCTGTTTAAACACCCAACAGTTACGGTTGGTGTGGTTTGCGGGCTTGTCCGGAGTGCCATAGATCTGGCAAGGCCTCTCCATGATCTTGTCTAGCGGGGTAGGTCCGTCGTGGTTGCCGTTAGGAGGCTTCTTCCGCTGCCCGGATCTTGGGTTGCGGAAACCGGCGTTAACGGCCGTGTCATCGGCGTCGCTAGTGATGTGTCGTCGTTTGATTTTGTTACGTCGTGGTTTCCCGTTTCCATCCCGGACTTCGGAAGTACCGGGGTCTTCGGGGTTGTGGCTTCGCCTTGCTAGCCAGTTATCCTCGCCCGCGCACAAGTGGGTCATGAGCGATGTGAGGGCGGACATGGTCCTGGGCTTATCCTGGCCGAGCTGGCAAGCCAGCCACTCGTCCCGAATATTGTGCCTGAAAGAGGCTATAGCCTCGGCATCTGGGAAATCGACGATCTGGTTTTTCTTGGTCAAGAACCGATTCCAGAATTGTCGAGCGGACTCTCCTGCTTTTTGCACGACATTGCTTAGGTCGGAAGAGTCCGGGGGCCGTACATAGGTGCCCTGGAAGTTAGATCGGAATGCATCCTCGAGGTCCTCCCAGCACCCGATAGAGTTTTCGGGGAGACTGTTTAACCAGTGCCGAGCTGGCCCCTTAAGTTTAAGGGGTAGGTACTTGATGGCGTGGAGGTCGTCTCCTCGTGCCATGTGAATGTGGAGGAGGAAATCCTCGATCCACACTGCTGGGTCAGTTGTTCCGTCGTATTGCTCGATGTTCACGGGTTTAAACCCTTTCGGAAACTGATGCTGCATTACCTCGTTTGTGAAGCAGAGCGGGTGGGCAGCGCCTCTGACCCGGGCTATATCGCGCCGGTAGTCGGCGTCTGTTCTGGACCGGTTTTGGTCCCGAACCCTATTGGTCCGATCGAGCCAGGGCCGGTACTCGTCCCTTCTACCAGGGGAATACCCTCTAGATCCGTAGATGGATCTTGTGCGGCCTATTCTATCATCCAGGTCGTGTCGCAGGTCATACCTGTCGTCGGGCTCCATTGGCTCTTTTCCCCTTCTGCGTGGGACCGACGGCCTGTAACCGGCCTCGCCAGCCATCCTATCTCATCCTCGGGGAGGGCGGTCTGGCTGGTCGTATGGAGTGTGCTTAGGGGACGGTGTGTTGGGGAGCTCGTCGTCGAATTGTGGCAACAGCCGTCGGCGGGGGTAACTCTTGGGTTGGTCCCATAGACCAGTGCCATGTTCTTCCTCGGCTGATAGAACGCTTGTCCATCTATCATTGAGGGTGTCTTGTTCGGCCTTGAGTTTCCGTGCTTTTGCCTTTAGGCTCCGGGAAGTGGCTAGAAGCTGTTGCCTGAACAGTTCCTGATCCTCGATGGTCTCGGGGACAGTGATGTCATCGTCGTCCGGGCTATCCTCCTCCTCTACAGGGGGGAGGTAGTTGTCATCCTCGGAGTCGTTCGGATCTTCGGGGTCGCGCTGGTCTTCCGGCCTTTCCTGGTACTCCAACGGATACTCGGGGATATCGGGATCGCCGAGGTCTTCCGGGGTATCGTTTTCCCCGGTGCCGGTAATAGCTTCCCTCCCCTTTTTTGTCTTTGACCGCTTACGCGGTTTCCGGCGCCTTGACGATGCCTCACCTGAGTCATCGCCATTGTTAGCTGGCGTGCGCTCGCCATTACCGGATGGCGTATCCACCATGTAGACGTCGTAGGTGGAGGTGGCGGTCCATTGCCCGGTGTTGACGGGAGTGGGAACACGATCTTCCTCCTCCATGTCTTCTGCCTCCTCGGAGGCGTAGTCCAACATATCGGTTAAGTCTTCGATAGTGGCTACTAAGTGGGTGGTGGGTGGGACAAAAAATCCCTCTTGACCCGCCTCAAGACCGATCTGAGCATGGATCGGGATCGGGTCATCGATAGTTTTTGTCAAGGAGATCCGATCTAGAGCTTCGCAGAGCGTCGAAAGCTCGATCGGGTCAACCTGCCCGGCGTGTTCGGAGTTAACCTCCGCCGCGTCCGCATGAGAAGTGTATTCGGTAGGAGTTGGTGTCCGGCGATCTGGCGCTATAGCCGGATCCGGACTTAAATCTAGATTGTCACCGGGATTGGCCCCACGAGCGGGATTGAAAACGACGTCCGAGGTTAAGGCCTCGAAGTCCTCGGGTGCGTCAGGTGAGACTGCGAGCCCGGTGAGCAAGAGATCGCCCCGAGGGTCCACGGAGAACTCTAAGTTCCCGAATCTGACTTCTTGATCAGGGGCGAAACTTCCGACCAGGCCAAGGTGGCCGGTCGGGTCAGCGTGCAGCATGATGCTGCCGAAGGCAAAGATCTGTCCAAGGACAAAAGAGTCCATGCTGCGGACCTCTTCGTTGATGAAGATGCGAGCCATCGATTCCTTGGGCGATCACAGCGGAACTCTCAATGAAAGCACCAATGTCGGTGTCAAAACTGGCGGATCTCGGGTAGGGGGTCCCGAGCTGTGAGACTAGGATCGATGGTAACAAAGGGACGAAGGAGACGATGTTTACCCAGGTTTGGGCCCTCCTATGGAGGTAAAACCCTACGTCCTGCTTGATTATATTGATGATATGAAGGTTACAGAGTTGATCTACCTCGAGATCGACTAGCTAAAACCCTATACGAGTTTCTGTGTCCGATGATCTAAAACCCTCCCGGTTTATATAGACACCGGGGGGGACTAGGGTTTACACATGGTGGGCCTCCTCCCGAGGATGGAGATGGCGATTTCCTCATCTTGACTTGGAGTGCACGACGTGCCTTCGGGGTTTCCTTCTAGATCGTGGAGTCTTGATGTGTCCGGCCCTTCTTCAGAGAATGGCCCATCGAACCGGCCTATCGAGAGTTGAGCCGGTGGCCCGAGGACCCCTTAGTCCGGGACTCCCTCACTTGGCCTCCCCCCTAGATGGGAGGAGAGTTCCCCCTCTGGTCCATGGCCGCCATGGCGGCGGAGGGGCAGAAGCCCCTCCTAGATTGGATCTCCCTCTCTGTTCTCTTCTGTTTCGCGTTCCTGTTTTCTGGCCGAAAACCATTTCTTATATTCCCGGAGATCCGTAACTCCAATTGGGCTGAAATTTTGAGGGGATTTTTATCCAAAAATTAGCTTCCTTGCGCCCGAAGGAGAGATCCAACTGACGTACGAGGTGAGCACAACCCACCAGGCCGCGCTTGGGCCCTGGGGGCGCGCCCTGGTGTCTCGTGGGGGCTGTGGGCCTCCGTTTGCGTTGATTCCACTTCTCAAAATTCACAAATATTCCAAAAAAATCTCCGTAAATTTTTATCGCGTTTGGACTTCGTTTGATATGGATATTCTGTGAAACAAAAAACATGCAACAAACAGGAACTGGCACTGGGCACTGGATCAATAGGTTAGTCCAATAAATCATATAAAATGTTGCCAAAAATATGCGAAAGTTGTATAATAATGGCATGAAACAATCAAAAATTATAGATACGACGGAGACGTAGCAGCATCCCCAAGCTTAATTCCTGCTCGTCCTCGAGTAGGTAAATGATAAAAAAGATAATTTTTGATGTGGAATGCTACCTAACATAATCTTGATCATATATCTAATCATGGCATGAATATTAAGACACAAGTGATTCAAAGCAATAGTCTAGTTTTGACATATAGACTTTAATACTCAGGCATCCCAACAAACAATCATGTCTTTCAAAATATCAAGGCTAAAGAACGCTATCCCTACAAAATCATATAGCCTTGCCATGCTCTGTCTTCTTAACGCAGAGTATAAACCATGTACTACCCCGGTGTCAGCCAAGCAATTGGTTCATACTTTTTAACGCGCTTCAGCATTTTCAACTCTCACGCAATACATGAGCGCAAGCCATGGATATAGCACTATGGGTGGAATAGAATATGGTGGTAGGTTTCAAAGGGGTAAAAGTGGAGAAGAAAGTCTCGCATCAACTCAGCGTATCAATGGGCTATGGAGATGCCCATCAATAGATATCAATGCGAGGAGTAGGGATTGCCATGCAACAGATGCACTAAGAGCTATAAGTGTATGAAAGCTCAATATGAAACTAAGTGGGTATGCATCTAACTCTATATGAAAAATTCCCACTAGTATATGAAAGTGACAACACAGGAGACTCTCTATATGAAAATCATGGTGCTACTTTGAAGCACAAGTGTGGAATTAGCATGCCCCTATTCCTTCTTCTTTCATTTTTTTTCTTTCTTTTCTTTTCTTTTTCTTTTTTTTTGTCCGAAGCCTCATCCCGACTTGTGGGGGAATCATAGTTTCCATCATCCTTTCATCACTAGGGCATGCCCTAATAATGAATACTGATGATCATCACACTTCTATTTACTTACAACTCAATATTACAACGATAGTAGAACAAAGTATGACTCTATATGAATGCAATGATCTAGCGTAGCAAAGATATCAAAAAACGGACAAGCCATGGAAACATCATGCTAGCTATCTTACGATCATGTAATGCAATATGACAATGAATGCTCAAGTCATCAAAACGGAGGCGGTGGAAGTTGCATGGCAATATATCTCGGAACGGCTATGGAAATGCCATAATAGGTAGGTATGGTGGCTGTTTTGAGGAAGATATAATAAGGCTTATGTGTGATAGAGCGTATCATATCACGGGGTTTGGATGCACCGGCGAAGTTTGCACCGACTCTCGAGGTGAGAAAGGGCAATGCACGGTACCGTAGAGGCTAGCAAATTGTGGAAAGGTAAGAGTGCGTATAATCCATGGACTCACATTAGTCTTAAAGAACTCACATACTTATTGCAAAAGTTTTATTAGCTCTCTCGAAGCAAAGTATTACTATGCATGCTCCTAGGGAGGAGGTTGGTAGGAGTTAACCATCGCGCGCCCCCGACCTCCACACAAAGATAGACAATCAAGAATAAATTGTGCTCCAACTTCCTAGCATAACGGGAGACTATACGTGCATGCTTCGGGAATAACAAACCTTAACACCAATATCTTACTAAACACGATCATCCACTAGCACCTCCCACATATTATCATCTCTATATCGCAAAACTATTGCAAGGAATCAAACATATCATATTCAGCGATCCATAAGTTTTATGTAGGATTTTATGACTAACCATGCAAATGACCAATTCATGTTGACTCTCTAAATAGATGTAAGTGAAGCAAGAGAGTTTAATTCTTTCTACAAAAGACCATGCTCTAATAAATATAAGTGAAGCAAAAGAGCATTCTTCAAATAACGGTTTTCTATGTGAAGAGAAACAGGCAATCCAAACTTCAAATGATATAAATGAAGCACATGAAGCATTCTATAAAGCCATACTCAAAGATATAAGTGAAGTGCAATGAGCATTCTATAAATCAACCATGGACTATCTCATACCAGCATGGTGCATAAACTAAACGCAAAAGACGCTCCAAGATTTGCATATATCACATGAATGAAACGAATCCGAAAACATACCGATACTTGTTGAAGAAAGATGGGATGCCTTCTGGGGCATCCCCAAGCTTAGACGCTTGAGTCTCCTTGGATATTTACTTGGGGTGTCTTGGGCATCCCCAAGCTTGAACTCGTGCCTCTCCTTCTTCTCCTCATATCGAGACCTCCTCGATCTTCGAACATTTTATCCACACAAAACTTAACAGAAGACTGGTAAGATCCGTTACTATAATAAAGCAAAATACTACTTTAAGTACTGTTTCAAACCAATTCATATTTTATATTGGCATTATGCCTGTTGTATTATAACTTTTCTATGGCTTACACCACAAATAAAATCGATAGTTTCATCAAAACAAGCAAAACAATGCATCAAAAACAGAATCTGTCTTAAACAGGACAGTCTGTAGTAATCTGAACTTTGACCATACTTATGTAACTCCAAAAATTCTGAACAATTGGGACAAATTAAAAATTTTGTATAGAAATACTGTGTAAAAAATTCAGAAACTTTTGACTTTCCAGTAAAAAATGAAAATTCACGCACTACAGCCAAAGTTTCTATTTTTACACCGCACATACCAACAAGCAATCTAATCATCCTAAAGGCAAATCTTGGCACATTATTTTTATAATACAATGGATTTGTACAAGGGGATAATTATTTTTGTTGGAAAAGTTTCCGTGATTCAAGATTCACAAAGTTTCCATGGGCATGAACAAAAGTTCAAGGACGTCCCCCACTTCAACGATGCTCATCATCTCTCTCACTTTCACCTTTCCTTTTGTGAAGTTTTAGGTTCCCCTCTATATTTTTTTGTTTTCAAACTTTATAAAAGCACACAACAGAAATGAATGACTCTCTAAAACTTCTGGGTTGTCTCCCTGGCAGCGCTTTCTTTAAAGCCATTAAGCTAGGCATAAAGTGCTCAAGTAATGGATCCACCCGGATCCCAAGGTATATCAAAGCCAATTTTAATTAACAATGATTTGTAATTTAGTAGTGAGCACAAAGTGATATATATCATGTGACAACGAAGTCTAACTCTCTTCCTATGCATAGGCATGGCATACAAGAACAATTCATACACATTAAGTAAAGGCCAATGCATAGTATAAACAGTTTCTTGCAATTTCACACTATTGGAAACATAAAGAGGTGGAGATGTAGTTCCTCTCTCATAATAATTGCAAGTAGGAGCAGCAAGCACATGCATATTATATTCATCAAAATCATCATGTGTAATGGTAAAACGCAACCCATCAATGTAATCCTTAATAAGTGCAAACTTCTCTGATATAGTGTAGTTGGGAGAATTCAAAAAGATAATAGGACTATCATGTGTGGGTGCAATAGCAACAATTTCATGCTTCACATAAGGAACTATAGCAAGTTCATATTCATAAGTATAATTCATATTGGCATCTTGTCCACAAGCATAGTAAGCATCAAGTTCATTAAAAAGGGATATTTCAAAACAATCCAAGGGATCATAGCAATCATCATAGCATTCATCATGGCATTCATCATAGCATTCATTCTTCGGTATGTGCGAAGGGTAATTAAACAATGTATGAGTTGTAGAGTTACTCTCATTAGAAGGTGGGCACGGGTAGCTAATCCGCTCTTCCTCCTTTTGTTCTTTGCTCTCCTCCTCATCTTTTTCATCTAATGAGCTCACAATTTCAGCAACTTCTTCTTCCATAGACCCCTGCAAAATATTAGTCTCTTCCAAGGCAACGGACATTCTTTCAATAAATTCTTTAACATAAGCATTAGAAGCATAGTTTTCATAGAAATATTTAAGTATGGCAAAATTTTCAGATTTGTTAAGAGTAGCATCATACTTTTCAATCAAAGAAGCAATTTCATAAGCACCCTTAAAAGCAATAAATTCTTCAATTTGTTCAACATCAAAATAACAATAGGCTTCCTTGGCATAAGAAGATAGTATTTCATTATCATTAAACACACATTGGTAGGGAAGGTGTTTTTTAGTTTCTTCAGAACAACAAGTAAAATCATGTAATTCACATAGATTCCAAACATAGCAACACAAAGTATTAATTTGATGCCACAAGAGTTTCCCTTTTTGAGATATGCGGTGTCGCACATAATAAGCATGCTCATTTAATGATTTTCCCTCAACTAAGCTAGTTGGGTTTTCAGCACGAGCACAAATGGATCGAAGATGATCCAAATAATATTCTTCGGTAGTACGGAACACTAGTGGTTCCTCAACTTTTGGAGCAGCAAGTACATCTAATTTTTTTGGTATTTTGCGTTTCCTACCCATATCTAAAGATATAGAACAACTAATAACAGAAAATAAAAATTACTTAGCGATAAAGCAAACAAGCACACACGAGAATATTCACCCCACGCTATTGCTCCCCGGCAACGGCGCCAGAAAAAGGTCTTGATAACCCACAAGTGTAGGGGATCGTTTGTAGCCTTTTTCGATAAGTAAGAGTGTAGAACCCAACGAGGAGCTAAAGATAGAACAAATATTCCCTCAAGTTCTATCGACCACCGATACAACTCTATGCACACTTTAGCGTTTGCCTTACCTAGAACAAGTATGGAACTATTTTGTAGGTGATAGGATAATTTGCACGAATAACACTAGAAGTACTTAGCGGGAATAAAACTACGAGTAAAAAGCAAGATAATAAAAGTTAGTTGTTTAGTAGAAAGCTTTTGTCAAACAAGAAGGTTATTTGTCCCTAGGCAATTGATAACTAGACCGGTAATCATTCTTACAATTTTATATGAGGGAGAGGCATGAGCTAACATACTTTCTCTATTTGGATCATATGCACTTATGATTGGAACTCTAGCAAGCATCCGCAACTACTAAAGATCATTAAGGTAAAACCCAACCATAGCATTAAGTATCAAGTCCTCTTTACTCCCATATGCAACAACCCACCTACTCGGGTCTGTGTATTCTGTCACTCACACCACCCACCATAGGCAAATCATGAACACATTGCAACACCCTACAGCGAGGATCCCTCACGTTTGCGTGAGACGGAGGGCACCGTAGGATAACACCATAATAAAATATACAATCATACCAACCACGATCATCAATTAGCCCATAGGACAAAGCGGATCTACTCAAACATCATAGGATATCCATATATCATTGGGCAATAGTATATGGAGTTGAGCACCATGTTTAAGTAGAGATTACAGCGGGGAGAAGGGAAGTTACACCGCTGCATAGAGGGGGAGAGAGTTGGTGTTGACGGTGGCGAAGTTGTTGGAGTAGATCGCCGTCACGATGCTTGCCCCGGCGGCGTTCCGGCGCCACCGGGGGAGAGGGGGAGAGAGACCCCCTCCTTCTTCTTCTTCCTTGGCCTCCCCCCTAGATGGGAGGAGAGTTCCCCCTCTGTTCCACCTAGATTGGATCTCCCTCTCTGTTCTCTTCTGTTTCGCGTTCCTGTTTTCTGGCCGAAAACCGTTTCTTATATTCCCGGAGATCCGTAACTCCGATCGGGCTGAAATTTTGAGGGGATTTTTATCCAAAAATTAGCTTCCTTGTGCCCGAAGGAGAGCTCCAACCAATGTACAAGGTGAGCACAACCCACCAGGGCGCGCCCAGGCGCGCCCTGGTGTCTCGTGGGGGTTGTGGGCCTCCGTTTGCGTTGATTCCACTTCTCAAAATTCACAAATATTCCAAAAAAAATCTCCGTAAATTTTTATCGCGTTTGGACTTCGTTTGATATGGATATTCTGCGAAACAAAAAACATGCAACAAACAGGAATTGGCATTGGGCACTGGATCAATAGGTTAGTCCAATAAATCATATAAAATGTTGTCAAAAATATGTGAAAGTTGTATAATAATGGCATGAAACAATCAAAAATTACAGATACGACGGAGACGTATCACACACGGATCTGAATGTTGCAGACCCATTGACTAAAACCTCTCTCACAAACAAAACATGATCAAACCCCATAACTCACTGGGTGTGAATCACATGGCGATGTGAACTAGATTATTGACTCTAGTGCAAGTGGGAGACTGTTGGAAATATGCCCTAGAGGCAATAATTAATTTTTTATTATCATATTTCCTTGTTCATGATAATCGTTTATTACCGATGCTCCAATTGTATTGATCAGAAATTCAGATACATGTGTGGATACATAGACAACACTGTGTCCCTAGTGAGCCTCTACTAGACTAGCTCGTTGATCAAATATGGTTAAGGTTTCCTAACCATAGACATGAGTTGTCATTTGATAACGGGGTCACATCATTAGGAGAATGATGTGATGGACATGACCCAACTGTAAGCATAGCATTTGATCGTATCACTTAGTTTATTGCTACTTCTTTCTTCATGTCAAGTATATGTTCCTAAGACCATGAGATCATGCAACTCCCTGACACCAGAGGAATTCCTTGTGTGCATCAAAAGTCACTTCGTAACTGGGTGATCATAAAGGTGCTCTAGAGGTATCTCCGAGGGTGTCTGTTGGGTTGGCATGGATCGAGACAGGGATTTATCATTCCGTATGACGGAGAGGTATCTCTGGGCCCTCTCGGTAATACAACATCATAAGAAGCTTGCAAGCAATGTGCCTAAGGAGTTAGTAACGGATCTTGTATTACGGAATGAGTGAAGAGACTTGCCGTTTACGAGATTGGACTAGGAATGGAGATACCGACGATCGAATCTCGGGCAAGTAACATGCCGATAGACAAAGGGAACTGCATACGGGATTGATTGAATCCTTGGCATCGTGGTTCGACCGATGAAGATCTTGATGGAATATGTAGAAAGCAATATGGGCATCTAGGTCCCGCTATTGGTTATTGACCGGAGAGATGTCTCGGTCATGTCTACATGATTCTCGAACCCATAGGGTCCGCACGCTTAACGCTCGATGACGATATAGTATTATCGGGTTATGTATGTTGGTGACTGAATGTTGTTCGGAGTCCCGGATGAGATCCTGGACATGATGAGGAGCTCCAGAATGGTCCGGAGGTAAAGATTTATATATGGAAAGTTGTTTTCAGGGTTCCGGAAAAAAGTTTCCATTTTTTCGGTATTGTACCGGGAAGCTTCCAGAAGTTTTCGGAAACTTCCGGAGGAGCCTGAAAGTCCACCAAGGGTTCCACCACATCCCAAGGGCCAGCATGGTCTGAGGGGAGGTGCCCTGGCCTTATTGGGCCAGGCACACAAGTCCCTCAAGGCCCATGCAGTTGGGAAAGGTGGAAAGTCCACCTTTGTATGGAAGGGAAGGAGGAGGATTAGGATTGTCCTCCATGCCCCACCCTAGGGCTTGGAGGGGTTGTCCTCCATGCCCCTCCACCTATATATAGAGGGGAGGGGCGCCCCAAGAGGACACACCAAGCCCTTGGCGTCCCTCTCTCTCCTGTTGCTCCGTTGCTCCTCAGTTCATAGTTCTAGTAGTGTTTGACGAAGCCCTGCTAAATTAGTTCCACCACCACCTCCACCACGTCGTCGTGCTGGTTGAGAACCCATCTACTACTCCATCCTCACTTGCTGGATCGAGGAGGCGGAGACGTCATCGAGCTGCACGTGTGCTGAACGCGGAGGTGCCGTCCGTTCGGCGCTGGATAGGGACGGATCGCGATTGGATCGTGAAGACGTACGACTACATCAACTGCGTTTCTAACGCTACCGCTTAGCGATCTACAAGGGTATGTAGACACACTCTCCCTCACATAGCTATGCATCTCCATGGATAGATCTTGGGTGTTCGTAGGAAATTTTTTGTTTCCCATGCAACGTTCCCCAACAACCATGGTCGCCGAAGGGAACAACCGGGGCTGCTTCCTTTGCGTCCCGTCGGACGACTGACCGGCGCCACAGTACCCTGGCGTGACGTTGAGGTCGATGACGCCCGCGGGCGTGGCCGGAGCGACCACGCTGCAGTCCGGGGACGTGGAGAACCTTGTCTGGCCATGGCCTTGGAGCGGCGGTGCGCGATATGCCTTAGGTGTGACAGACGAGCTGTTGGAACGGTGTTGCGGAGGACGGACGACCGACGAGCCTGTGCTGGCCGCGGCCATGGCAGCGACCGACAGAATGGCCGGCGAGGGTCGGCACAAGCCTAACATGAGGAGGGCGTGCGCCTTGGCAACTATGGCCTCCTTGTCGTCGACGTCAGCCTTGTGCTGCGCGGCATGCAGCGCGGCCGCCTCGACAGCGATGTCGGCAGCGGCCTTCTTCTCCTTGTACTTTGTACGTCGGTTCCTCCTCTTGGTCGATTCAGTGTTGAGCTTGGCGAGCTCCGCCGGCGTGAGCTTCGACCGCAGCTTCTTGGGAGCCTTCTTCTTTGCCGCGGGGCGTGTGGCCGCGGCCGGGTCGCCGAGATTCATCATGTCGTCGGCCATGGTGGAGGGGGGAGAGGGAAGAGGGGGTGCGGGAGAGTTTTGGGCAAAATGAAGGGAAAGTGGGCGGTCGTGTCCCCGACGGGCGGGCCAGGGGGAGGACAAGGGCGCGCGTCCCGCCCGTCCTTGCGTGTCCATTCGGCCGCAAATGCGGCTCAAAGTTGGGCCAGGAATGGGCTGAAACCGGACAAAAAACGATGTTGGTCCGTTTGCTCCCGCGCGCGTTGGGCGGCCTGTTCTGTCCGTTTACCCCCAAACGGACGCGACCGGACAAGATGGGGTCGCGCGGTGAATTGGCCTTATTGCAGCAATATGTTTCATCATTTCTTTAGTCTCTCAGGTCAGGCAAGAAAATGCTTATAAAGCTTTGTCTTCAGCAAGTATTTGTCTACTTCTATTTCTTTGTTACTTCCTCTCTTGTGTATCTTTGTTTTACTCTTCAGCCATGTTCTTTTGCCTGGTCGCCGCAGCAGCAGGTTTTTTTAGATAATGGTTATGAATATTGTGGCAGAAAGAATCGCAAAGGGAATTGCATGTGCATTGAACATCGCTGGAACTTGAAGTCTACATGTGGCAGCGGTGTATGCGTATCGACTTTGCTATCATTTTCAGTTTTTTCAGAGATAGGTGTCATCTTCTTCAGTTCCACAATACCCTTCAGAGTTCAGAGTTTAGTGTTCAGTAAATCCTGGTCGTTATTTTGTTGTCTTTGTGAGACGGTAACGGGTTTGCAAGCGGCCTGTTAGGGACAGGCTGAGTGCAAACAATCGCTTAAAGGTCCAAGAGGGAGAGTTAGAATTCAACCTGAAACTCGAATGAAAACAGACGTTTTTAAGCCTGAGAACGGACTGAAATTACAACAAGTACATGTGTCAAAAACTGATTGGACAGAAAAAACGACCTGAACCAAATGGAAAACATACGTCTGATAAATAGACACTCCCTAACAGAAAATAGCAAATCCAAAGGAAGACTCTAAGGAATTTAGGCGAATTTAAGAGGCACCTAAGAACACGACCATAGGCTGAATCAAATATACCAGTGCGCAGCAAAATGCAGCAACTCGTGTCTGGGCACAATAACCTCACCATGTTCAGATCAGATCGACCTCTGGACTGAAACTTTCAGCAGATAACTCAAGTGCTCAACTCACTGCAACGTTGAAATAGTGGCCATTGTCAACGCATTACAGACTAATGTAACCGCGTCATTGTTCAAACAGTTTCGGAAGTATGGAGTAGTGATGCCAACGCAAACAAGCTTCCTACTGTGAGGAGAACAAACCAAGTTTAGCTAGCAGAAACACAGCAACTGCTGGAGTTTTCCTGAACCCATATCTCAACAAAAGGAAGTGAGATCTAATGCCCTCGTGTTCAAGGCGGCGACACTTCCGACGAGGTGGACATGAAGGAGACTTCTAGGGGTCCTGGCTCTGGCATCTCTCTGCTATGCATCGACATCCGCGTACCGCAGCGCAGCCTCGGCTGAATTAGCAGAAAAAGTGTTAAGCAGTTAGGCATCAGGGATCACAGGTACTGCGACAAGTTTAATTAAGAAGGTAGAAAAGAAAGCTGATGTACAGAACCTCAAAACAATTTAATGTGTTGTGGGATAGAACCTAAATTTTGTCCACACGTTACTCAAAACAGTTACAGTAAGCTAAAAAACAGAAATCATTATCTTTTCTGTGAAGCTGAACTTATTTGGGTTTTCAAGTTCAGAAGTTTTCCAATAGTTTCATGTCCATCAAAGTTCAGTGTGGATTTTTTGACTTATGAAATGATTGCCACCTCAAGAAATAACTTTCTAGCACAATGTCGTGCCTGTTGAACACCTACTGATCTGATTGATCATCTTTTACTGATGTCTATTATCCTACAGAGTTCAGAGTGCAGATTAACTGAAACAGCTTAGCAGCAAAACTTTCAGCAAACACTGTTTCAGATTAGCACTCAACTGACATGAAACCCAAAATATCCTGACAAGTTCAAGACTACTGCAAATATGAGTTTCTTGACTAGGCGTGTCACAGCTACTGCAACAAGTTTAAGTAAGAAGACAAAAAAGAAAGCTGATGACAAAACCTCAAGACAATGTAATGTGCTGTGCGATAGAACCTGAATTTTGTCCGCATGTTACTCGAAACAATTACAGTAGGCTAAAGAACAGAAATCATTATCTTCTTTGTGAAGCTGAACTAGGCAGACTGAACTGATTTCGGTTTTCAAATTCCAAAGAATTAGTTTATGCATCTGAGTCAAAGAACACTAGCATCAAAAGCATTAGTTTATGCATCAAGGCTCAGTGTGGATTCTTATACTTAGGAAATGATCCTCCACCCAGGGGCGGAGCGTAGTGGGGACCATACCGGGCCATGGCCCGTCCTTTTTTTTAGATTTGCTCTTAGTATTTGCTACGAATTTGGCCCAATAACAGTAGATGGCCCACTCAGCAAGCTTCTGGCCCGTCCTTGGCCCGTTCTTCACTTTGCTCCACGCTTCGCCACTGCCTCCACCCCCACCCCCAACAATCAACTATCTTCAGACAACCTTCTAGCATGTGTCCATAAACCCAACAGGCACAATGTTGTGCCTGTTGACCACCTACTGATTTAATCCAACAGCAGTTCAGATTATTTCCAAGTCTTAACTCCTAACTGAAAGTCTATGAGAAGCTGAACTAGGCAGACTGAACTGATTTAGGTTTTCAAATTCTAAAGTCTTACACTAGTGGCATATCGTATTAAATTGAAGAACTGAATCATCTGAATCAAAGCACAGTAGCATCAAAACCAATAGTTTCCATATCAAGGTTTAGTATGGATTTTAGATCTGTTCATAATAGCATCAAAGAACTGATTTGATTCAACAACTTTTACTGAAAGTCTTCACTCCTAACTGAAAATATGAAACACATTAGGAAAATTTTCAGACCACATAAACTGTTTTTCAGACTAGTAGTTTCCAACACCCTGTTTTTCAGACCCAGTTTTTAGGCAGATTAGCACTCAACTGAAATGAAACCCAGAATATCGTATTAAATTGAAGAACTGAATCAAAGAACCGTAGCACCAAAACCAATAGTGATGACATTCAGCAACATTCTAGGATCTGTCCACAAATACAATCGTGCCTGTTGACTGCCTACTGATTTAATTCAGCAACTTTTACTGATGTCTATAAGCGTACAGCAGTTCAGACTATTTCCAAGTCTTAACTCCTAACTGAAAAGTCTGAATTAGCAGTCAACTGACAAGGACAACTTTCACTGATTATCAAAAGTTTCAGACTACACCTGTTTCAGTAAACTGTTTTTCAGAGTTCAGACTAGTAGTTTAGAACACCCAAAATTTTCAAGAACAGGCAGATTAGTAGTCTCAATTAGCGATCAACTGACAAGAAGAAGAGTAGGAAGTTGAGGATATGGAGGGCCTCTCACCAGGCGTCCCGGCGGCGACGACGACGATGTGGAGGTTCTGGCCGCTGCGGGGTAGGTCGACGACGAGTGGAAAAAGACGGGCATCACGTGTGGGGAGGCACATGACGAGGTCGGAGACCTCCAAGTTTACGTAGGCGCCCAGCTTCCTGGCCAGCTTCTTCCTCAGGCGGAACACGGACCTCCCCTTGAACTTGAACGTGCCGTGGACGATGATGGCCCCGTAGGCGTTCTGCAACACGTACATGATCAGCCGCGACCACATTGTGAGGTGGGGAAGCTGCAGTTGAATCGCAAAGAACCATCATCAAATCAAAGAAGCCACGAATTTGTCAAGAACAGAGACACGAATTTCTCACGCAAATTCAAGAAATTTAACATGATTTGCAATCTTTGCGGTCAAATTCAAGAACCCAATTCACGCAAATTCAGGAAGAATCAAGGAAATGGGCATGGCGGGCTCACCCCAGTCGGACGTGGAAGGTGAGGTACGATCTCCATGGCGGGGATGTCCTCCACGACCCAGAGCATCTTCCTGCTGATGTTGTCGAGGTCGTCGACGTAGTCGACGGTGGCGTCGGTGTTCCAGTGCCTCCCGTTGGCGCGGAGGCGGCGGAGGCCGCCGACGTTGCGGAGGTAGACCGCTTCCTCGGATTCCGACAGCATGGCCTGCCAAACGATTGGCTCCACCTCAGAATGGTTGTAGTTGCGCTGCTCGACGCGGAGCCCGCGGTGGCCGTGCGGCGCCGGCGCGTCCGTGGCGGCGAGGTAGCGGCCGTAGGCGGCGCTGTGGAGGAGCAGGAACTGTGCGTTCTGTCCCTGGTGCAGGTGCACCGCCCAGGCCGTGTTCATCGACGCCCGGCGGGGGTGGAGGCAGACGCCATGGCCGTCGTCGTCGGCGTGCAGGTACGTGCCGTGCACGCGGCTGCGCAGCCGCACGTGGTGGCCGTGGTGGAACTGCTCCATCTGTCGCCGGTGACGCTGGAGAGCAGAGGCGCGCGGTGGAGAGAGCAACCGAGAGGAGAAGGAGAGGTGGGGATGATGATCGGCGGGCTCTTGGTTTCTTGGCGCTCCGGCGAGGGGGAGAAGAGGAGGAGCGAAGGCTGTTGGTTGGGACGGTTACATTCGGGCGCCAAGGCGGGGTTTTTCAAGGCTCAGCTTTCGGCACTAGGTGGGCCGTTGGAAATTGGACTGGGCAAGGCCTGCGCAAGTTTGATCCAGCCCACCTAACCGTCCACAAACCCTAAAAAAATATCCAACCGTCCACAGTCCCTAAAAAAACACTAACCGTCCACAATACAACACTGTTCTGTTTCTATGTAATATAAGAATTTTTTTTTCTTTTTTGGCTCAAGAAAAATGAAAATTCATAGGTGAACATTGTGTCATGTGAGGATAATATCATGCCATTAAGCTGCCACATGATTCATGTAGTATGCTTATACCATAAATCATATATAATTTCTGCCGCAACTAAGAAAGATGGTGTTGAGTATTGTGATTATTTAGAAAACATAGGATAGACTAGGATTTATCCTAATTTATCTTGTATTTTAAGATGGTCATGTACTTCTATATATATGTCCACGAGACTCAAACAATAAACATCAATTCCATCAATTCTCTTTCTAGCTCTTCTACATTTTTTTTGGTCTAGCTCTTCTACATGGTATCAGCCAAACCTCGATCCTAAACCTTAGCCGTCACCGCTTTCGCACCGCGACGCCCCGAGGGAGGTCGATCTCTATGATCTCCACTAGGGGCCGCGCCACCCGTACCTAGGGTTCGTACGCCAATCGTGTTGATCGGCTGCCCTAGAGAGTCTTTTTCCCGATCCTTTGATCCGGATTTTCTTTCCCGCCGATCATCTTGATCATCGTTTTTTTGTTTTGTTTTCTAATCTAAGATCGGTTTTGCGTCGCCCGCCACCGCCTGTCGACCCTCGCGCGCCTCTACTCCGACTTCAGCATCGGCATCACCGGACTCTTCTCCGACTCGACTGCCTCGTGCGATACCCGGCGGCCCGCAACGGCCGCCGTCCGCGCATCTGTCCGCTCGTCATTCTCCGCCGGCTGTCATCGCCTTGGTCCGATCAAATTGGGCCTCCATCAACTCTCGCCTTCATCAAGATCGATTCCAGCATGGCGTTCCAGGTTTTACACGTACACCGTGTGAGGCTTTATGGTGCAGCAGCCGCTGGCGATGCCCTACGCAGGCGTGGTTGGCGCTGGTGTGCCCGGATGCTCACGTTGACCCATTGGAGTACACGATTCGTGCATGAATTGGCTGATGGTTGTGTCTCGTAGGTGTGAAGCTACTCGCTTTCGGGCACGCAAGTGCGGGGGCTCGAGGATTCTGTGCCATTCATCTGCGTCAAGATTCGCATGTGTATAGTCTTTTTATGTTGTATATTAGGACACATGACCGTGCGTTGCAACGCGGGAGACAATTGTATGGGCCAAACATATATATCGTTCATGTAAAGTTTAGTGTTCACCAACGATATGTGGCAATATGAACTACTCCGTTCGTCCTATAATATAAGATATTTTTACAACCAATGTACTAATATATTGGTTGTATAAGTAATAACATCTTATGTATCTCATGTTACGAGACAGAGAGTAGTTATTTTTAGCATTAACTAAATTTTTAATGAGTAACAAAAACAGGGCAAGAAATGAAGATATATACTGTTAGAACTTTAAGTAAGTTAATAAATTCTTACCATAAAGTGCTTAACAATAATATGAAAAGTAATCATGGCAATTGCATACAAAAACTTGCTAAGATATGTAATAATCGACATTCACGAGCTAATCTACTAATGTTTATACTCCCGTTGTAACGCACCAGCAATTATCTAGTATGAATACAAAAACAATAGTGTTCCAGCCACCGGAGGGTGCTACTATCACTAAATGCTTGGTTAGGTAATGAACTGGTCTTTTTTTCACAACAGTCTACGTGTAACCATGAAATGAAGCCAAGAGTTTAAACATGAGGTAATGTTACTGTTGTTCTCATCATTTAGTTACCCTGCTGTCAGGAATGAAATCTACGGTTGGTCCAACGGTGATCTCAACGGCCACAACTCTAGTACAGGTTTGCCTACGTGATCCGTTCTGCACCACAAGTATTCAACGTGCTTATATGCAGTTAGGCTTGCTTAATTACATTAGAAACGTATAAATCTGACAGTGCTGACCTAGAACATCGACAAAGATCTTAAGCCTTGCATCGTGTAGCAACTAAGCTCTCTTGGAACCTGATGGAGCCGTTGTGGGGCCTCCCATGTTGTGTTCTTGTCGTAGGTCCAGCATCATGCCAGAACAAGCATGGATTGTCATCGTCTAGAGAGAAACAAGAGGCTCGCGCAACATGCATTGAGCTTCAGCGTAGAATTAACAACGAAACACGCGAACCTCTAGGTCGTACCTTGTACGCAAGGCAGAGCATGATCGGGGCGCAACTCTTGTTGTGAGCACTCGGAGGTCCCGACAGCCGCCCCCTCTTGTTCTCAGCTACCTCTAGCCTGAGTGATCGATCTTTTTGCGAGAATTTTCGCTTTACAATTCTGTAGCTCCTCGAACTCGACATGTGTGCTTGTTGGCAATAACTACAGCCTCCATAATGTCACTGAATTGCTCGAAGTATTCCACGCCAGGGACCTGACGAACATCTTCGTGGCTGGCATGGTCCATGAGATCTACTTCATCAGTACACGCAGGTGCTGGTAGGTTGGTTCCTCGCCGATGCAAAATTGCAAATCTCCTCTGTCAGTTTCTTGTAGTGGATTTCAATGCCGGAGCAATCCCCTTGACCCCTTGCCCATTGCCGGAGACCAGCAGGTAGCCGCCGCCATCGTCCGAGACAGTCGATCCCAAGTCCTCTGGCGTTCTGCAATACGTGATGCCCTTGCCGGTCCTCCTCCTCGTTGCCCCTCGATCCGTCGCAGGCAAGGCGGCCAGTGTTGAGCGGCGGTGAGGTCGACAGGTTCTGGGCCGATTGGTTTTTGACCAATGCGATATATGTAGTTGTGGTTCTTATAATAATCTGAAAATATACAACAGTGTTTGAATCGGTTTCTGCCGATGCGACGTAAGAAAACCGGATGGAAAAAATCCTTTATAATTCCGGCTTATTAGGGGGCATTAATTAATTTGGGTGTAGTGTTAGCGTGGACGTGTCCCAGGCCTATGCGAACGAGCGTGATGCTTGTGAGGCGAATGAAACATTTTGTCCAAGCCCATACGAAAGGGCTAATTTTATTTTTACTTAATGGGCTGCGGGTTGATTATTTATTGGGCCACAGCGCACTGTAGGAAAAAATTGATGTTATATCAATTAGTACCACCTCGCGTATCAAAAAAATCATCGGCGCATCAAAATAAAAAAAATACTAAACAGGACGAAACCAAGAATATCACCTTATACTTTATTAATATATATATATATATATATATATATATATATATATATATATATATATATTAATAGGTATATATATATAGATAACATCTTGTATGTATCACCCGCTAAAAAAAAACATTTTGTATGTGTCTGTAATGTTATGTATATCTATGCGTATATCTGTTATTGGCCAAATAATTGTTGGCGTGGGATATATATGGTAAGTGCATGTGCACATATACAAGTCCTAAGGAAAACGATCCACTCGCAGTACAAATAGCGAGCTCTTCTTCCTTCGTGCTATCTCTCACTTTCAAGTTCGCATCTTACAATAGATATAGATTATCAGCAATGCAAGTGGACTTCTATCAGGTTTTTTCGTCGGGAAAAAACAAGGCAAGTTATTACGGTCTGCTTCGTCTAGGGTTTGGGCGATGGGCGATCCTCCGCCGCCGCCGCCTAATCTGTCCGACGGAAGCAAATCGGATCGCCGGGAGAAGTCCTCTCCGGCTACGAATCCGATGTACACGGTGTCTACGTGTCTAAGCCGACTCCCGTAGGAGTCAGAACACGCTACGGTTGAGGGGCGTGCGCCTAGGGCTGGGGCTACAAAAACCCTAGAACCTGATCGCCGTTCCTCACGCAACCCGGGGAAGACCGCGAAACCTCCTGATCACAATACGAGTCAGTGCTGCCGTAAGCAAGAGATGTCTCAGATCGATCCTAAGGCGAGGGGTGGGGGTGATCAAGACGGATCCGGTGAGGATCTCGTTCACCCGAAGCCCTTCGGTGGTGGAGCGATCGTGACGTCTAGACAAGCGGTCGTGCATGTGGATCGGGAGGGGGATAGGCAGGAGAACAACAATTGGGATGGGCCGACACCGGAAGGAGTTATGCCGGAGGGGACGGAAGGCCAGATCGGGGGTGAGGTGGACATGGATGACGTCGCCTTCGTTGCGGTTGACCTGGACGATGATGACGAGGATGAAGAGGAGGAAGATGGGCCTAGATGGCAGCTGATGGCTCTATACAGATCGCAGCAACGACCAAGTGCAAAGACTCTGTCTGATCACTTTGAGAAAATCTGGCAACTACGCATGGGTGTCGAGTTCAAGCCAATCAAGAACAACTACTACATTGTTTCCCTGTTCTCGGAGGGGGACTTTAGGTTCGTGGCGAGGGGGGGGGGGGCATGGATTTATGACGGAGATGCCTTGCTAGTTACCCCATTCAATGGTGATGAGCAGCCCTCTGAGACTACGCTTGAGGCTGTACCGGTCTGGGTTCGTGTATTCGATGTGCTTTGGAAGAAACAGACTAGGGTGTACAGAGAAGCCTTGGGAGGAACCCTAGGAGAGGTTCTGGAGGTGGATGTTCCCCAAGTAGGCCATGGTACGAGTGAATTTCTTCAGGTGAGGGTAAAGCTACCCTATAATAGGAGACTGCAGAAGGAGGTGACGCTGGAGTATAATGCCAAGGGAGTCACAAAACGACTGAAATTTATGCTAAAGTATGAGAGGGTGCCGCACTTTTGTTTCCACTGTGGGTTCATGGGACATGACAAGGAAGCTTGTGAGAATAAGAGGATTGGGTTACCCACCAAGGCTTATGATTCCACGCTGAGGTGTTCCCCGTTCAAAAAGTTTGATCATCGAGCCGCCTTTACGCCATCGCCGGGACAGCCAAGGGCAAGACGGAGCATGGACTTTTCATTGGGGAGTGCGGCGTCTGCTACGCGCACACCGGCACGAGCGAGTGCGAGTGAAGGAGATCTAGGGTCACATGAAATACCAACCAGGGTTGATGCCCGGGACGGTTTTGAGGAGAATGAAGCAAAGGCGCCACAGGAGGAGGACGACCAGTTGGCAAATCATGTTGATAAGCTGCGTCTAAGGCTGGCTACGGAGCGGCCGGAGTGCAGCAACGTACAACGTATGAAGAAGCAGTTTGAGGCACAAGAGCAAGAGGCGGGGAAGGGGCCAGCGAATCCACGGAAGAAGAAGGTCACATCACAGCCTAAAAAAGTGGCTGCAATGAAGAAGGTCGGGGCGCTGGTGATCCGAGATAGGCCCACGGCCGATGATATGATTCCAGCGATGCGGGGACTGGACTCGCTGCAAGTATCTTTCGGCAGTGCAGTGGACTCCATGGACTATAACGATTCCATCTTGGGGAAGCGGCACCTCTCGGGGGGCTTTCTAGTTGAGCTTATTGCGACGGAGGGGAATGCAGTTGTGCCCTATGGGGAGGAGACAGAGGGTGGCAAGCAAAAGAAGGGGAAGAAGGAGCGGCGGGACACGGAGGATGATGCGAGCAGTGCGGGTGTGGGAGGATCTACAGAGGCAACCAGCCATGGGGCCGCTGGTAAACTGACGGGGACAAGTGTGGTGCCCTGTCAGGAGCAATGAATTGCCTAGTTTGGAACTGTCGAGGGGCGGGGAACCCTCGCACAGTTCGTGATCTACAGGCTCTATGTAGAGTCAATTTCCCGAGGATGGTGTTTCTCTGTGAGACTAGGCAACAACTGAATAAGATGAAGAGGATTCGTAACCGGTTAGGGCTCCGTGGGTTTGATGGCATTAGTAGTCAAGGGAAGAGTGGTGGTCTAGCTTTATTTCGGGATGATTCTATGTATGTCAGTGTTCAAGATATTAATGAGAGATGGATTGATGTGTATGTCCGGGTTGCTCCCACAGATCCACTTTGGCGAGTTACCTTTGTGTATGGTGAACCGAGGGTGGAAAACAGACACCTCATGTGGGAGAGTTCGTGTAGATTGAGGAACACGTCCGAGCTGCCATGGTTAGTTGTGGGCGACTTCAACGAGGTGCTGTGGGATTGTGAGCATATGTCCATGACGGCGAGGCCGCAACCTCAGATGATGGCCTTTCGTGATTGTTTTGAAACGTGCCAGTTGATGGACTTGGGTTTCTCGGGATATCCATTCACATACGATAATAAACGGAGTGGCCGGGCTAGTGTGCAGGTGCGGCTGGATAGGGCTGCGGCAGACAATGCTTGGAGAGATATCTTTCCGAAGGCGGCGGTGATCCACCTCACGTCGCCACGGTCGGATCATCGGCCCCTTCTTCCTCCTTGGTTGTGCATGAAGCGGAAGTTCATTATGATGCCAGTGCTCATCCAAGGCCCTAAGCAACCCGGCAATGACATTGATGTGTACCTAAGGCCATTAGTTGATGAACTTTTACAGCTATGGAATGGAAGAGGTGTACGTGTGTGGGATGAGAACGAACATGAGGAATTTGACCTACATGCGCTGCTGTTTGTAACCATCAACGATTGGCCTGCTCTCAGTAACCTTTCAGGACAGACAAACAAGGGATACCACGCATGCACACACTGTTTAGATGACACCGACAGTATATATTTGGACAAATGCAGGAAGAATGTGTACCTGGGGCATCGTCGATTTCTTCCGACCAACCATCAATGTCGAAAGAAAGGAAAGCATTTCAAAGGTGAGGCAGATCACCGGAAGAAGCCCGCCCTCCGTACTGGTGATCACATACTTGATATGGTCAATGATTTACAAGTAATCTTTGGAAAGGGTCCTGGCGGACTATCTGTTCCGACTGACGATGCGGGACGCGCACCCATGTGGAAGAAGAAATCTATATTTTGGGACCTACTCTATTGGAAAGACCTAGAGGTCCGCTCTGCAATCGACGTGATGCACGTGACGAAGAATCTTTGCGTGAACCTGCTAGGCTTATTGGGAGTGTATGGGAAGACAAAAGATACACCGGAGGCACGGGAGGAACAGCAACGTGTGCATGAAAAAGACGGCATGCATCCAAAGCAGTATGAAGGTCCTGCCAGCTACGCTCTTACCAAAGAAGAGAAGGAAATCTTCTTTGAATGCCTGCTCAGTATGAAGGTCCCGTCTGGCTTCTCGTCGAATATAAAAGGAATAATAAATATGGCAGAGAAAAAGTTCCAGAACCTAAAGTCTCATGACTGCCACATGATTATGACGCAACTGCTTCCGGTTGCATTGAGGGGGCTTCTACCGGAAAACGTTCGATTAGCCATTGTGAAGCTATGTGCATTCCTCAATGCAATCTCTTAGAAGGTGATCGATCCAGAAATCCAGCCAAGGTTTAGGAGTGATTTGGTGCAATGTCTTGTTAGTTTTCGAGCTGGTGTTCCCACCATCCTTCTTCAATATCATGAGGCACGTCCTAGTTCATCTAGTCGACGAGATTGTCGTTCTGGGCCCTGTATTTCTACACAATATGTTCCCCTTTGAGAGGTTCATGGGAGTCTTAAAGAAATATGTTCGTAACCGCGCTAGGCCAGAAGGAAGCGTCTCCATGGGCCATCAAACAGAGGATGTCATTGGGTTTTGTGTTGACTTCATTCCTGACCTTAAGAAGATTGGTCTCCCTCAATCGCGGTATGAGGGGAGACTGGCTGGAAAGGCATGCTAGGAGCGGACTAAATAATATGTAGGGACGGGCATTCTTGGTCTCAAGCACACTACACAGTTCTACAGAATTCTACCTTGGTGACCCCGTATGTCGATGAACACAAGAATATTCTGCGCTCCAAACACCCGGAGCAGTGTGATGACTGGATTACATATGAACACATCAGGACTTTCGGCAGTTGGTTGCAAACACGTCTCATGGGTGACAACACTATTTCTGATGAGTTGTACTCGTTGGCCAGGGGACCATCTTCTACTGTATTGACTTACAAAGGGTACGACATAAATGGGAATACATTTTACACGATCGCCCAAGATCAAAAGAGCACCAACCAAAACAGCGGTGTCCGCTTTGATGCAGCAACCAATAGGGGAAAGGACACATATTATGGTTACATAGTGGACATATGGGAACTTGACTATGGACATGATTTCAAGGTTCCTTTATTTCAGTGCAAATGGGTCAATCTGTCAGGAGGCGGGGTACAGGTAGACCCACAATAAGGAATGACAACAGTGGATCTGAACAATCTTGGGTACACAGACGAACCATTCGTCCTAGCCAATGATGTGGCGCAGGTTTTCTATGTGAAGGACGTGTCTACCAAACCGAGAAAAAGAAAAGATAAGGAAGCGAATACATCATACGATGAGCCAAAGCGTCACATAGTTCTTTCAGGAAAAAGAGACATCGTGGGATTGGAGGGCAAGACAGACATGTCTGAAGATTATGAAAAGTTTCATGAAATTCCTCCTTTCAAAGTCAAGGTTGACCCAAGCACCCTGTTAAACGATGAAGATTATCCATGGTTACGGCGCAATAAGCAAATGACACAAGCGAAGAAAAAGTGAAGACTTTCTCTCCACAACTATATCATTGAAGTTGCATGTGAAGAAATGAAATGCCTTTTGTAACAGATGAGTTTTCGTATGAAACCCTGATACTTCGAAAGAGATTGTCCGTTTTGTACACGAAGTGCATCCAGTTTTTGCCGTAACCCTCTCAACTTTTTATAACATGCTATGTGGGTGAAATGATGATACCATGCCAACTTTCAACCTTTTCAGAGTTCATTTGTAGTGCTTTTCAATTTCAGGGTCATTTAGCTTAAAAAATCAGTAAATGCATGAAAATACCAGATGAAGTCACAAAGGGTTGAAAATTGATGATGTGGCTTTGAATGGCTCATTTTGAACACACAAAAAGTCTGGAGTTCAAATAAGTTCAAAAAAAATGAAATACCTTTGTAACATATGAGTTTTCGTCCGAAACCCTGATACTTCGAAAGAGATTGTCCGTTTTGTACACGAAATGCATCCAGGTTTGCCGTAACCCTCTCAACTTTTTATAACATGCTATGTGGGTGAAATGATGATACCATGCCAACTTTCAACCTTTTCAGAGTTCATTTGTAGTGATTTTCAATTTCAGGGTCATTTAGCTCAAAAAAAATCAGTAAATGCATGAAAAATACCAGATGAACTCAGAAAGGGCTGAAAATTGATGATGTGGCTTTGAATGGTACATTTTGAACACACAAAAAGTCTGGAGTTCAAATAAGTTCAAAAAAATGAAATCCCTTTGGAACAGATGAGTTTTCGTCCGAAACCCTGATACTTCGAAAGAGATTGTCCATTTTGTACACGAAGTGCATCCAGTTTTTGCCGCAACCCTCTCAACTTTTTAGCACATGCTATGTGGGTGAAATGATGATACCATGCCAACTTTCAACCTTTTCAGAGTTCATTTGTAGTGCTTTTCAATTTCAGGGTCATTTAGCTCAAAAAATCAGTAAATGCATGAAAAATACCAAATGAAGTCAGAAAGGGTTGAAAATTGATGATGTGGCTTTGAATGGTGCATTTTGAACACACAAAAAGCCTGGAGTTCAAATAAGTTCAAAAAAATGAAATCCCTTTGTGACAGATGAGTTTTCGTCCGAAACCCTGATACTTCGAAAGAGATTGTCCATTTTGTACACGAAGTGCATCCAGTTTTTGCCGTAACCCTCTCAACTTTTTAGCACATGCTATGTGGGTTAAATGATGATACCATGCCAACTTTCAACCTTTTCAGAGTTCATTTGTAGTGCTTTTCAATTTCAGGGTCATTTAGCTCAAAAAATCAGTAAATGCATGAAAAATACCAAATGAAGTCAGAAAGGGTTGAAAATTGATGATGTGGCTTTGAATGGTGCATTTTGAACACACAAAAAGTCTGGAGTTCAAATAAGTTCAAAAAAATGAAATCCCTTTGTAATAGATGAGTTTTTGTCCGAAACCCTGATACTTCGAAAGAGATTGTCCATTTGGTACACGAAGTGCATCCAGTTTTTACCGTAACCCTCTCAACTTTTTAGCACATGCTATGTGGGTTAAATGATGATACCATGCCAACTTTCAACCTTTTCAGAGTTCATTTGTAGTGCTTTTCAATTTTAGGGTCATTTAGCTCAAAAAATCAGTAAATGCATGAAAAATACCAAATGAAGTCAGAAAGGGTTGAAAATTGATGATGTGGCTTTGAATGGTGCATTTTGAACACACAAAAAGTCTGGACTAAAACTAATAGCAAAAAGAATGAACTAGAAAACTTTTATGAAACTAATAGCAAAAAGAATGAACTAAAAATAATCAATTAAAATATTCTGTTATGATCAACTAAAACAAAACTATAATATTCTTCAATAGCAAAAAGAATCAACTAAAAAGCTTTTATAAAACTCTAATAGCAAAAGGAATCAACTAAAAAGCTTTTATAAACCTCTAGTATTTTTGAAACTAAAATTATATAAAATTTATGCAACTAAAATTATCAAAGTATTTTTTGTTCAAAACATTAATAGCAAAAAGAATTTTCATAAAGAATTTTTTTTAGAAACTTTAATAGCAAACTAAAATAACCAAATCTGTTTTTTAGTAAAGTTATTCACAAACTAGTGATTCACACAAATTTCAAAAAATTCAAATTTAAACTATTCAAATTTGAAAACTAATGGCACTAACAGAAAGTTTATAATTTTTGTGACCTAGAAGCAAAAAGAATCACTTAAAAACAGTAAGTAGGAACAAAATAAAATAAATAAAGCAAAAAACAAAACAAAAAAACTGGATTTTTTTTTAAAAAAATGCCACCTACTGGGCCACCACGGCCTGAATACGACTAGAAACCCAACCAGCTTGTTGGGCCAGGATTCAGGCTCGCAGAAGGCCCGATAGGCCCACACGTAGTGACAGATTAGTCCCGGAAGCCTGCAGTTGAGAGGAGCTCCAGAGGGTGTGCGCAGCAGCGCTTATAAACCACTCTCGAGCTCTCTCAGCTAGCGAGGTGGGACTAAAAATTTGGCCCCGGGCAGCACCACCCTTTGGTCCCGGTTCGTGGCACCAACCGGGACCAATGCGCCCCTTTAGTCCCGGTTGGTGCCACCAACCGGGACCAAAGGTCCCTGTTTCCCGCCCTTTGGGCTGCTGAAAACCGACCTTTGGTCCCGGTTGGTGGCACCAACCGAGACCAATGCACCCCTTTAGTCCCGGTTGGTGCCACCAACCGGGACCAAAGGTCCCTGTTTCCCACCCTTTGGGCTGCTGAAAACTGACCTTTGGTCCCGGTTGGCGGCACCAACCGGGACTAAAGGGGTGCATTGGTCCCGGTTGGTGCCACCAACCGGGACCAATGCTCTGTGTATATAAGCCCACACTTAGCAGTTTCTCGAAATCACTTGTTCTTCTCTGCCCGACGCCCCCAGGCTGCTCCTCGCCGTCGCTGCCGAGCCTTGCCCCGACGCCGTCAGGCTGCTCCACCTCGCCGTCGTCGCCGTGGCCGAGCTGCCCGGACGCCGTCCCCGCTCCCACTGTGAGCCGCCGCGCCGTTCCCCTCCTCTCCCCCCCTCCCCCCCCCCGCGCCCCGACGCCGCCCGCGCTCCGGCCGCCCGCGCTCTGCTTGCCTCGCCGCTGCTGCCGCCCCGGCCGCGCTCTGCTTGTCGCGCCGCCGCCGCCGCCTCTGCCTTTTTTTTTGTTCATATGTATGCATTGATGTATATGTATGCAGATGTGTATGCAGATGTATATGGATGATCCATGGATATGTATGCATTGATGTATAGTTTTTTTTGTTCATATAACTTTTTTTTGTTCATAGAATTTTTTTTGTTCATAGAACTTTTTTTTGTTCATAGAAAGTTTTTATATATGATCCATGGATATATGAGCAATGATGATCCATGGATGTATGCATTGATATATGAGCAATGATGTTCATAGAAAGTTTTTTGTTCATAGAAGAAAGTTTTTTGTATAGATTTTTTTTATGCTCATAGAAACTCTCGAGTCCACCCAAACTGGGACTGAAAGAGCGTTCTCGAGGCCACCCCAAACCCTAGAAGTGTTGTCAAGGCCACCCAAATTTACCATGTTAAATGAGTTAAATGAGTTAAAAGAGCGTTGTCGAGGCCACCCCAAACCCTAGAAGAGTTGTCGAGGCCACCCACATTTACCAAGTTAAAAGAGCGTTGTTGAGGCCACCTCCCCGATAACTTCGACATGAGGGGGGACGTCGGACATGACATGAGGGGGGACGTCGGACGTCGGACATGAGGGGTGAGCGTCGTTGTCGTCTACCCCCTCCCCGATAACTTCGACATGAGGGGGGACGTCGGACATGACATGAGGGGTGAGCGTCGTTGTCGTCTACCCCCTCCCCGATAACTTCGACATGAGGGGGGACGTTGGACATGTCATGTGGATTTTTTTTTGTTCATATAGAAAACTCCGGTAACATAGATTTATCAAGAATGCCCCCATTATGGATGTGCACAAGTTGATCCAATTTTTTTTCTGATCTCATCTATATATATATTCTTCTATATGTCACGTTGTCTGTCAAAGTATTGAAGAAATCCATGGCTTCATCATTAGCCGGAAGTAACAAGCGTATGATGCTACGAAGCTCTTCAAAGTTGTTTTCGAACGGAGTTCCGGATAGAATAATTCGCTTTTTGGTACGAATTTCAGCAAAGGCCTTCCAAATAGCGATATTCAGAAGGCTCTTGCTGAACTTCGTACCAAAAAGCTAATTAATTATCCTATCCGGGACTCCGTTCCAAAACAATTTTGGAGAGCTTCGTACCATTATGCGCCTGTTACTTCCGGCTAATGATGAAGCCATGGTTTTCTTGAATCCTTTGACACTAGACAACGTGACATATAGAAGGGTAGATGAGATCAGGAAAAATATGGACCATTTTCTGCACATCCAGAATGGCGCCATTTTGTTAATTAAATCCCTTAAAGGTTAAGAGAATCCTTTGTTTGACATTCATGAGAGAGGCGGTCCGGACGTCGGACATTCATGTTTGTATATTAATTGCCATGTTGTAATATTTGCAGAAACTATGGCTCAAAGAGACTTGGAACAAGAACAGTTGTTGGGGGAGATAATCCTCGTCGGACGTGATGTCTTGTCGTTTCTCAATGACACCGATGGTCTGGAAGGAGAGGATGACGGCTCCGGTGATCGAACAATGGAGGAGGAAGGACATGATCATGATGGCTCCGGTGACCGAATGCCGGAGGAAGGAGACCATGATGACGGCTCCAGTGACCGAACGGAGGAGGGAGCTGTTGCAAAGTCCGGCGAGGTATATATATTAATTAAGCCTATGCTGACTAGCTAATTGATGCATTAATTGTTTTGGTATGTACATATATTAACTCTTCTTTCTTCTTTTATAGCCCTCCGGATCGAGCCAAACTTCGGTAACGAGACGAGGCCCGAAGAAAAGGTTGCGCAAGGATGAAAGGTTCACGATCACAGCACTCGCGGACGATGGCCATCCGATTTAACCCAAGCGGACCAAGGACGCATTTTCTGCTCAGTGCGGAGCTATTGTTAGGGACAACATCCCGATCAGCATCAAGCAATGGAATAAGCCTAAGGACGAAGACATCCCTGAAGGTGATTATGTCACCGATAGACAGAAAGATGATCTTTGGACCTCGCTGAAGGCAAATTTCACCCTACTGCCAGAGGAGGATCCGAATAAGCCAGTTATAGAGCCACTGGTCAAGGCATTTGCTCTTAAGAAGATGGCAGATCTATTCAGGAGGTGGAAGAATGAGTTGAAATCAAAGTTTGTCGACAAAGGGAAGACTCCAGAATTCACCGGCCGATTTGAGAAGATAAGAGATCACTGGCCCGCATTTGTGGCCTACAAGACATCGGACAAGAGTAAGAAAATGTCAGAGACAAACAAGAACAATGCTGCAAAGAAGCAGTATCACCATCACACGGGGTCAGGTGGCTACCTCAAAGCCCGGCCGTTGTTGGACAAAGCTGAGAATGAGCTGATTGCTAAAGGGGTCGAACCACAGACATTGAACTGGCCAGACCGTTCAAGGACTTGGTTCTTCGGGGTTGGGGGAACTTTGGACCCTGAAACAGGGAAGTGCCGTTGGACGGACGAGCAACTTGCAATACCCGTCAGGAAGCTTCAGAAGTATATCACCGCAGCGCGGGGAGGGGCGTTCATTCCCGATAGAGAGAAGGACGAGCTGACTGAGGCCCTAGGGAATGCTGAGCACCCTGGACGAACATGAGGCACACCAGGCTCCGTTCCGTGGAAGGTTGAGTTTCCCGACGCAGGCGGTTACAGAAGCCGGGAGAGAAAGAGGAAAGCAGAGCTGAGCGACATGCAGAAGATCAATGCAAGACTACAAAAGCTAGAGGAACTTGAGAGCCAGCGAGCTGCCGGCCAACCATCTCAGTGGCACGAAGCTACCCCAGAAGCTACCCCGCCATCTCAGCGGAGAAGCAGCGTGGCTTCCACGGAGCCCGTTCAGCCTGACTTCACGGCTCCTAGCTACCCCGTGGATACTATCATGGAGGCTCAACATTGCGAGCTTATGACGAAATGCCGGAACCTCACTTTCAAGGCGGCTATCGGCTCTGTTGCACCTCCTCAACCCAACGGAACTTTTCACTGCCTTCCGATTCCACATGGCTATGCTGTTGTGATGGTGGATGAAGTAATGGAGGGATTTGAGGAGCTCGAGCATGACCACTCTACAGGTGAAGGTGAGAATCAGCTGGTTCGTGCTCTGAGGAGTACATGTCTATGGCAGAAGGAGTACATCAAGCTTCCAAACTGGACGCCTCCGCCTCCTCCTCCTTCTCCGGCGAGTCAGGGCACTCCGCCTCCTCCCCCTCCTCCTCCTCCGGTGAGTGATCAGGGCACTCCGCCTCCTTCTCCGGCTCCTCCGACGCGTGAGGGCACTCCGCCTCCTCCTTCGCCTACTCCGGCGCGTCGGAGCAGTCCGCCTCCTCCTCCGCCTCGTCGGCAACGGCGGAAGACAGACGCCGCCGCTCCGGCTCCTCCGGTGCGTCGGAGCACTCCGCCTCCTTCTCCGCCTCGTCAGCAACGACGGAAGAGAGACGCCGCCGCTCCGGCGGCTAGCAGTACAAGCAGAGGCGGGAAGCAATTCAGATACGGTCCATCTCTCAAGCCTCTGGAAAAGTTACCATATGAGAGGACCGAGCAGGAAAACATGGACATATGTCGTGCCCAAGTGAGGGACCATTTTGCAAAGAAAACTCCACCTCCGAAGGAGAAGCCAGATCCGGTGAAAGTGATGCGCACTATCGATGCCCTGAAGCGACCACCACCGCCTCCGCCGGATTCCAACTATGTCCGCATTCTTAAAAAGACATATGAAGAAGCGCGGCGGTCGGGAAGTACTTCTAGTGATGCAAGGTTAGCAGAATGAAGAAGTGGGAAAACAATTCCCCAGCTCGGCGAACAGGAGAAGCAATCGTGCCCCCCGCTCAAGGTGTCTAGCGATATCGTCGCTAATCATCCGGGGATGGTGCCCGGTACCAATCCTGGTGATTACTTGGGGGATGATGTGATTTTTGAAACGGCTGAGGTAACAAAAGAAGAATATAAATACGTGCACGGGAAGCCTCTCATCAAACCTGATCATCCTCCTCTAACAACGATGATGTACAAATTGCATGAGTGGTACATGAAAACCTGCAGGGAGTCTGGGAGAGACACTATGTATGTGGCAGTGAAACCAGAGCACGAATTCATTGAACTTCCCGTGATGCCTATTGAATTTGTGGAGTTATTTCAGTTATACAATCAACTGGCCCTCGACAAACAACTCATGACTTCCTACTGTCTGTAAGTATTACTTCTATAGTTAAGTCTCTAGCTCAGCTCGTTCATTGCATGTATATATAATTATCCTCACTATATTATGCAGATTGAAGATCGTCGAATGCAAAAAAGCAGGAATCTTCGACGTTGGGTTCATTAGTCCAGATGCCGTAAATGAATGGACGGTACAAAACTCAATCAAAGAGACCGAGGAGAACTTGCTAAAGTCGTTCCTTATACATCAAAACAAAAGGGAAATACTCTTTCCTTACAACTTCAAGTGAGTGTTGATGTCTTCTCTGTATACTCGGTTTCGCTTACTCGAGGTTAAGTAATGTAATTGATGAGTTATATATGCGTGCGCAGTTTCCACTTTATTCTGCTATCCATTAAGCTTGACGGGACATTAGTAACTGTCTTAGACTCGAGACGTAAAGATCCCGAGGATTATGCGGACATGACTGCAATGCTCAAGAAGTAAGTTCAGTCAATACCGGGACCATATCGGCATGCAACTTTCGTTAATTTCTTGATATCAAGTAATCATTTTCTTTGCCTGGCAGGGTTTGGAAGAAGTTCACCCGAAAGGTTCCCGGTCTAAACAAAGAGTTGTGATTTACGCACCCCAAAGTAAGTAGTACTAGCTAGTTCCGCGCATCTCTAATTGATTCAAATTTTCATCAATATATCATTACCATGCTTGCTTATCAGTTTGATTGAACTCTATTCTCGTAAAGTGCTTGTACCAGAAAGAAGGGACTGCTTTATGTGCATACTACGTATGCGAGTTCATTCGCCACTCGACCTCTGAGCGGGGCTTCTCTGACAAACAATTTGAAGTACGTAAATAATATTCACAATTTTATTTTATATATTACCATCAATTGTGTTGAGTTTTATTCATATATATGCATGTATTGACCCCCTTCTTTAAATTAGATCTGGCAGATGCGGGATGAACTCCTACCACATGATCGCATACGAGCAATTCAAGAGGAATTGGCGGGATTCTTTCTTGACCACGTCATACCTAAAGACGGAGAATACCATGTGGATTTGTGATTGGATCTTAGGTAGATGATGTTAGGGATTGTAAAGGATGTTATATTGTATATATGTAGTAGCGTCGGATAGATATACGAAAACTTGTTGTTCGACCAAGCACGGAGAAAGATATGTCACTTCTCTCTATATATGTTCAGCATGACGATCTTGTGTAATTAATGGTTTCCTTCATTTTCTTATTAGCTAGCGTCGAGTTCTCTCTATATGTATAGTAGCTAGCGTCGACCAAGCACAGAGAAAGAGAGGACACTTCTCTCTATTAGCTAGCTAACACAATATGAAACCCCTAAATTAACCCTCCAAAACCCCCCAACCCCCCCTTAAAAAAAACCCCAGCTCCTGCCAGATGCTGATGCGTGGATGCCCTTTGGTCCCGGTTGGTGTGACCAACCGGGAATAAAGGTCCTCCTGCCTGGGCTCCCCGCAGCGGCCACGTGGATGCCCTTTGGTCCCGGTTGGTGTGACCAACCGGGACTAAAGTTCCTCCTGCCTGGGCTCCCCGCAGGGGCCACGTGGAGCCCCTTCTGTCCCGGTTGGTAAGCGAACCGGGACTAAAGGTTTTGGGCTTTAGTCCCGACCCTTTAGTCCCAGTTCCAGAACCGGGGCTAATGGGCCTCTGGAACCAGGACAAATGGGCCGTTTTCTACTAGTGATTGTTCTTCTAAACAATAATGTTATTTCATATATTGTTTGAGATACAAACTTTGTAAGCAATCTAAAGTTATAAATAAATTATATCAGTAAAATGAAATGTTATTTAAGGAGTATAAATTTGAGCGTGTAATACATATATGTTTGTCAAAGTAAAGCATATGTATAATCGAATTTAGGGTAATTTTATTTCAAAATGATTTGAGTATAAAAAGATAGATCGAAAGATACCGATATATAGACTTAAAAGAAAAGTGATTTGATATTAATTCAAGAGTGTATGTTACAAGATCATAGAAATTAATTTAGACATGAAAACATTTGATAACTAACTTCTAAATTCTAAAAACTAAATCCTAATTCCTAAATCTAAACTCTAAGCCGTGAACCCTAAAACCATAAGCCATAAACCTTAAACGCTAAACGGTAAGCCCTAACCAAACCCCCAAATGCTTGCTCTATAAATACGAACAATACGTTCCTGATAACAAAGTAAAATGAATTTTTATTTAAGGAGTATAAATTTGAGCATGTAATAAATATATGTTTTTCAAAGTAATGCATATGTATGATGAAATTTTGTGTAATTGTATTTCAAGATGATATGAATATAAAAAGATATATCGAAAAATGTCCATGATGTATCAATGTTAGTAGCAAACAAGAGTATATGTTACAAGAGAACAATATACAATTACTTGAAGAAAATAGTACAAATTAAATTCAGCGATGCAAATAGAAAACATTTTCAAATTGAATGGTGATAATAACGATGAGAAACAATTTCTTTGTCATTTTGGAATTGGTCAATCTGCATGTCACTACAAGAAAATAAACAATACATATCATAATATCAATGGTGTATTTACATGTACCAAGAAGTAAAGGAGCAATTCAATTTTGGCGGTAAGTATTTAAGAGTAAGTTTGGTGGCAATGAACGGATTCGATATGAATGCTGGTTTTACGTGTGTGCAGAATCCAATGCAATATGGGAAGACGAGAGATTTGACTAGTCCACCCACCTCTTAGAGTTAATGAGGCCTCGTATATAATTAGAGTACTTTGTGGGGTAGTTCCTCACTACATAACCGATTTCTCTCTTATCCAATCTTCACTTGTTCAACAATGTCAGACAACGGTGAACACGGAGTTCCGCAAGAGGATCATATTTTGGAGTTTTGGGTGGAGTTGTAACCGTCTTGCAGAAGATTTGTCGGCTTCACGCCGAGGAAGAGGAGGATGCTCAGGCAATGGACAAGTTTCCGAAAGAGATCTGGGTGAAGCAGGAGGATAACCTCGACAACATCTCTGGATTGGTGTACGGTCCTGGTTGCATTCGTCACCGGGGTCGTCGCCATGGCCTTGGGCGTGTAGTTAGCGTCGCTGGCGTCAGATATGGTGGCCTTGCTGTTGTGGATGACCGGGGCACTGGTGTTGTCGCTCGTGCTGGTGACGATGCCGGTGGCCGAGGAAGAGGATGTGCTCTTGACGGTGGTCATGGTCATGGCCGCAAACGGAATAGTGGTTCTACTGTGGGTACCTATCTCTGACCATTCCATATTTTGTATGAATGTTATTTGACTAGTGAGCATTTGTCGCATCAGTTTCAATTAATGAATATGGATGTGTTCATGCACTCAACTCATATATGTCTGAATATTGTTGCTCTTGAAATACATTGATATGAGCATGAGAACTTATATTAGGTTGTACTTTGTACAGTAATATAAGTTGCGCATGATGAGACTAACACATTTTATTTTAGGAGACGAAACTTATGGTAGACATATAGAAGATTTTAATACAGGTTTATGTCAATGTAAACTAAATAATGTATTCAACTAGGTTTTAATCCAGTTTTGAAAGTAAAAAAGATCAGAGGGCTGGATTCCAATAGATTGAAGAAAATTACATACTGTAGCATGAAAATTATCAATATCAATTCACTGTTATGCAAATAGAACATCACAGAACATAGATAACTAATATGAAGGGTATCTATACGCAAACAAACAGAGAAACAATTCAAATATGCAATCGTTTTTGGTTGCTGCACAATTTAAAACTGAAAGTAGTATGGTAGATTACAGAACTGTTTAAATATATTGTTTAGTTTATGAAATATCTAATGTTCAACTCTTAAAGATAATATCATAATAAAACATATAAAATATATTTCAAATACACTACTAGTACGATACCAGTATGCGTACGACATGACAATTTACATGGAACTGCTATGGTGACAGCGGCACATTGTACAATAGATTGATGTTGTTGGCATGCTCTGGTTAATCAAGATATAGCGAAAATGTCTCGGCAAGTTCGATCTATAATTTGTCGCACTCTCTATGAAAATCGATCGATTGAAATATGTTCGGTGTCGGTCATTGTTGAACATGAGCGTGGAAGGTGTGTCTTTTTTAATTAGGCCATCTTTAGCTAAAAAAATGTCGTGCACCTCCGTGCATTGGTTCAGTCTATGATGAATTCAGGTCTTCCCAAACAAGCAATGTGCTGAGCATAATTCGAAGAAAGCAACTATCAAATATTTTCAGGGCAACTTCATATAAGTTAGCAAATCGTAAACTGATACATTATTTGCATTATAATCTACACCGCCGTCCAGAAAATCGTCTGGAATATGCACACAGATTTGGTTGCAAGTGAGTATAACCTTGTGACATGCACCTATGATGTTGTCGCCACACCATCTGCATGCTCGTTTAGTTGTCTACAATGATCTTTAGAATTTAATAGAAAGTATATACTTGATGTCCCAAATAAATATCAAATAAGTATTAAAATGTATGAATCGTCAAAAAAATGTGCACTTTAGTTTTGATAAAAATCTGTAAATATCGTGTGCGATTTTTTGGAAAATGTAAATAAATCAACATTTTGCAGAAGATAACGGAACAAGGTTCATAGACCAAACATAGCGTCCGAGCGCAAAAAATAGGAAAATAAAAGGGAAGGATCTACTGCTAGATGTTTTCAGGACACCCTATTGCTGCATGCACCGCTCGCACAGAGGGGTAGATGCAAAGCAACCAAAAAACAAAGTGTGAATGTTTAGCAATACAACTGTGGCCACAAATAAATTTACTCAGAACACAGATGGACAATTTTTTTATATACATGTGATTATGTTACATGTGCCGAAACTGGGGTCAGAGTTTCATCTGATTGAATTTGCTTTATGATTAATTATTTTTTTCCCAAACCTAATTATGTAGTACACTTTTAATAATTGTATCTTGGTAAAATAACAGTAGTACTAACTTCTACATGATGTAACTACATATACAATGCATGGACTATTAATTATTGGAAGAAAATAGAATGTGATGGAAGTACTATATCTTGACAAACCTAACAGGCATATGTGTGAGTAGTACAACATTTTTACTATGCTTCTCCTCAAGCAACTCGCGATCGAGTATCCACATCCATAAACATTTTAGAATAAAAATCATTGATACACAAATTTTCTGCTTCAATGGCAACCGATGTTATACAAAATGCTGAAGAGGATGCAAATGGCCTTTCAAAGTCAGGCAGTGCTCCTCATACGAATTGCGAGATGACATTTAAAAGAAACAAGAACACAATGCCATTTAAATGATTGTATCACAAATGGCCGAAATATTACAAGGTTCAAATTTCAGTATTACGAGACTCAAATTCATAGATTACAACGATCAAACTAATATTACAAACGAAACTCGGGTTCTGCAGAAACCTTGTCATGCAGCTTTAGACTCTGCGTTGATCACCTCGACATGAACATAAGCTTAAATTGATATTAAAAGTAGTTTATCTATTTCAATATCTTCCCAAACGGATCGGGCACTGAGAAGTCATGTATGGGCTTGACAGAATGACATCCGATTACTCTGTCAACTAAACTTCCAAAATGAAATTCAGTTTCTGCAGAGCCTTTTTCATTCAGCTATAGAAACCTACATTCATCAGCAAACCAATCCTTTGCGCCCATTAAAGTTACGACAAAACTCATTACCTTGAGCACATTTGCTTTCAGAACAAAAAAACCTGGTGAATTAAATCTCCGGTTTGGTGCCTCGGTATTCGTTCACAGTAATTTTTGTGAGAGGGAGATCAAGGCATTCAATGGTATTATTATATTGTGACATATTTTGCACTTTCAGTATCCTACATGATTAGTGTTGTGACGCCCTGGATTTGTGCTACAGTAAAACTCTGTAATCGAGCTACAGTAGTTTGGGGATTAGGCTAATCCATTTTGCTAATCAAGTCGTGATCACTGTTGGAATTAACCTCCGGTTCAAATTCCGTTGCAATTTAAAATTTCATTTAAAAGGTGGATTTGAAAGTTTGGCAAAACTAGAATTAAAAATGTTGGATGGGTTGCAAATATTCCCTAAGGTTTTATAAAATTGAAACCGGTATTTTTTGAAGTATTTTAATGCCTCTAATTAATTAAATCAGACGTTGTTAAAAAATTAAAAAAATTAAAAAAAAATCCCTATTGGGCCTAAGCAGGCCGGCCAGCCAGCTCCTATAAGGAGCCACCAAGGCGAACCCTAGCCCGAGCCACTCCCGATTCCCCCCCCCCCCCCGCCGCCGCGCGCCGCCTCTGGCTCGCCCGAGCCGCTCCCGATTCCCCCCCCCCCCGCCGCCGCGCGCCACCTGTGGCTCCCCCGAGCCGGACCCGTTCCCCCTCGCCGCCGAAGCCCGCCCGGCGTGCGCGCGCCCGCTCGCCTCCGCCCCCCCCCCCCCCCCCCCCCCCCGCGGACGCCGACGCGCCCCGCGGCCCGACGCCCGCCGTCCGTCGGCCCTGCGACCGCCGCCGCCTTTCCGTCGCCCGCCCCGCCGTCGTCGCTCGCCGCCTCGCCGCCCCGTCACCGCACCGCCGCCTCGGCCCGACCCCCCCACCGTGAGCTCCGCCCTCCGCCTCCCCTCCCCCCCCCCCCGCGCCGGCAGCCGCCGCGCCGCCGGGCCATGCCGCGGATGCGCGCGCGCGTATGTGTGCATGTGCGTGTGTGCTGTGAGTGTGTGTACGTGCGCGCGCTTTGCGCACCCGGACATGTCCGGTGTCCGAAGGGACACAGCCGGATGTGTCCGGCCTGGCTCACTGACAAACGGGGCCCAGTGCCCCTATTTAAAAATAAAATAAAATAGAAAACATTAATAAAAAATGAATTTAGAAAATAAATAAATAATTAGTTATTAATATTAATAATTAACTAATTAGATTAATTAATTAGGTAATTAATTAATTAACTAGATGATTAAGGCTAATTAGATTAATTAATTAATGATTAATTAATTAAAATAAACAGTAATTATTACTGGTTTGGATAATTCGGATTAAATAATTAAATTAATTTCAGAATATTATTAAATCTTTAATAATTAATATAAAATAAACCGTAGCTCGGATTAAAAAGTTTTTAACATGAAAGTTGCTTAGAATAATCCTACGGTTCCAACTACGTAGTCCGTTAGTCTGTCACATGCTTATAGCATAGCAAACATGGAACTTTTCCATCGATTTCGTCTGTTCGGTAGTAGCCAGAGACCCGCGAAATATCATCAGATATTATGCTGATCCGTCTGCGACGTATAATACTGCGTTAGTGCATGCCTAGCCCTGCATATTGCTATGTCATGCATCGTGATGCATTTGTCTGCTTTATATTTATTGTTTCTTCCCCCCTCTTCTCTCCGATAGACCCCGAGACTGACGCTGCTGCCGAGTATGACTACGGGACAGACGATCAGCCCTTTGCCGCAGAGCAGCAAGGCAAGCAACCCCCCCTTGAGCATTCCGATATCGCCTATTCCTCTCCCTCTTATTCTTGCATTACATTTTGCTACTGTATTAGTTAGCTCCTATTCTGATGCATAGCCTGTTTTTGATAAACTATTATTATACCTGAAATCATATCAACTGCTTAGTATAGGTTGATCAATGAATCCCCTGAGACCCCCCTTAGTCCCAGTTGCCCCTGCTTCTTCATCGACGACTCGAAGACCCGAAGACTCGGTCAACCGACCGACGAGCCAGACCCCTCACATCACCGCACACCCCTTAAGTATGGCACTGCAGAGCTACTATCGAGTGCCGAGGGTGATACCTCACTTAGCACTCCCGATGTTAATTCTGTAGCGTAGCTAATCGATCGTGGGTATCGAGGGTGATTCCTCCTTCCCATTTATCGATAGCGACTCTTGTCATACACATACCTCGAGTGGGATCCATCGAGGGTGATTCTTCGGATATCCACTTGGTGTATAAACACACAGTTACTTCTACTTGACTTTGTTTACATGGGAAATACGGGACTGGAGGGACAGGCGGTACCACCCTAGTTGAGGTGGACCTGAGTTCCCGACAATCTTGAGACGGGTCAGCCCCAAGGGTACCCGTGTATGAGCTGTGGTGGGATGCGCCGGTAAGGCATCCGGGTTATGTTGAGGCGTGGACGGGCAGGAGAGGCCCTTGCCACACATCCTCGAGTCGGGGTGACGGGACCGCACTTTGAGGGTCGCGCTTGCCCCGCATTAATAAAATGCTAATAGGTTGGGTATTTAATCTGAGTTGGGTCGTTGGCCTTTTTACGCAACAAACCATCGCGTGGGAGAAGTTATGGGTAGTCAGCGTCGTTGTATCAGCCGAAGCTCTTCGGACGTCAGCAATGGAGCGGTGCGCGACAGATTGGACTGGACGGTGCAGCTCTTAGACTGGAGTGTACTAGGTCTGTTTCCGGCCGCGTACGCATCGTGCAGGAGTGCAAGGGCAAGTGGGCCCACGAACCTGCGCGCTTAGGATTTAGACCAGCGGGCTGGCCTCTTCGTTGAGCCTAGGTGGGGCGACGACGTGCTGCTATCCCGAGGCCGGGCATGACCCAGGAAAGTGTGTCCGGCCGGAGGTGATCAGGCGTGTTGGAAATGCAGTGCACCCCTGCAGGGATGATTAATCTATTCGAATAGCCGTGTCCACGGTAACAGGACGACTTGGAGTTGTACCTTGACCTTATACAACTATAACTGTGATTTAAATTTGAAATGAATTGTGGCTCCGAGATTGCTTCCTCGCAGGGAGTCAAGGAAGGATCTCTGGGCGTGGTTACTTAAAAAAGATTTGTTACAATAATATGACTATATATGAGATACAGGTCTACTCTCTTCTAATGCTGCAAGATGCTGAAGATGCTAGTCTTCGATAGGACTAGGCCTTCTCCCTATTCTTGCTTTCTGCAGTCTGTCCAGATATAACCCCTCCCCTTGATAATGATGCATATTTAGCATAGTTCTGATGTCAGTCTTGCGAGTACTTTGGATGAGTACTCACCGCTGCTTTGCTTTCTCTTTCCCCCTCGATTCGATTTCCGCGTTCAGACGATGGAGCCCAGGAGATGGAGTACGCCGGAGACGACTACTACACCACCGCTGGAGCCTACTACTACATGGAGAACGCCGACGCTCAGGAGTAGTTTAGGAGGTTCCCAGGCAGGAGGCCTCGCCTCTTTCGATCCGTTGTGATGTTTGTGCTAGCCTTCTTAAGGCAAAACTTGCCTAACTTATGTCTGTACTCAGATATTATTTGCTTCCGCTGACTTGTGCTTGTCGAGCTTTGTATTCGTGCTCTTGAGGCCCCTGGCTTGTAATATGAAGTTGTATGACTTTAATTTGTGTCTAGTGTTGTGTTGTGGTATCAATCAGTGAGTCCCTAATCTTGGTCGTACGCATTGTATGTATGATTAGCGTACGGTCGAGAATGGGGGCGTCACAAGTGCCTAGATGAAGTTTTAAACATTGTGGGCCTATTTGAATTGCATACAATAGAGTGGCATGTCATCATCAATCCTACATGATTTAAATGGGTGTTTGATTAATCTGGAAAAAAATTAGGATTCTTCACAAGATGTTCAATTGCAAGAAAATGTTCCTATAAAGACTAGTACAAACGAATCGAAAGGACAAATATGTATGCATTGTAATCCTATTAATCACAGAACCAATAAAGGGAAAAATTATATATTGAAATTCTCCTAAATTCCTTCAAAAATCACAGTACATTCATGATAGTACACTTTCGAAAAATTGCAAAAAAAAATTGAACTCCGTTGTGCATAATATTTCACAGGAAAGGCGGATCACCTCCATGTATAGCTTCTATGTGCATGGAAAGCATCGAAGGAATCTAACAATTTGATCCAGATCAGGGCCATAAATTTTAATGCCAAGACCTTGACTATGACAGACACATTGTCAAGTTTGCAGGAATAATTTTCTGGATGATAGACGAACATATATCAAAAAAATTAGAACAAATGTTAATATAAACTAGAAGAAGGAGAAGAATAATATTGTTTCACCCGAACGGTCATTGAGCAGACAATGAATTCCGCACACGAATAGGCCAACATTGTCAATTTTGGCACATCAATGACACTGATTCTTGTTGGATCTTATTTATCAACTATAAGAAATATCTCAAGTAAAGGCACATCTTCAATTACCATATCATTAAATACCTCAATTGAAGCCTTATTGCGACATGAGCAATACAAATAAATCGAACGGACATTCGTCGAGGCAATGCGGAGGCTACTGAAACCATAGATCACCTTAAGCGAAGGTACTCGAGCGCAGTACAGTCGCGGAGCAGGCGCCCCATTCATCCTTCTAGATGCCGATGCCCAAGAGCTCGAGTTGCTTCAGTCGAGGGACAAGAAGAGTGATTGCTTCATTAATCTGAGGAAAAAAGCAATCCATGAACCTTGCGTCGCAGAGTGGCGGCGAGGCAGAGCACGGACAACGGCAACAAACGTCGATGTCCAAGTTCAAAACTGAGCTCCTCGAGCTGATCTAGCCCGGGGGGATAGGAACCACTCGTGAAACTTGGCTTCCACCTTGCAGTTTGAACGAAACTTGCCGATGTCAAGGCGTTTCACTAGACAAGGGTGCGAGGCGAGGATCTGGTACAGTGCGTCCAAGCGCTTGTGATCCCCGTTGTGGAGCTCGTCATCGTCGATGAGGTTTAGGGGGGTGGAGAGCCAGAGGGGCCGCCACCGTGGGGATAGGATGGTCATGCGCATGCCAGATTTTATTGGGAGAAGGGAGATGATGATTACCAACATGTCGTCGGGGAGGCCGCTGATGAAGTCCGGGCTCACCGGAGGCTGTTGTTGTTCTGACCTTAGCCGCCTCCGCTTCTTGGCAGTCCATTCCTTCATCTCAGCAGAGTATCATCGACGGCAGGATTTTCTGATAGGAGTGGCAGAGTAAGAGAAGCAATGGAAACTGTTCTACATCCCTTCCCGAGGCGATAGAACCTTATGTGAGAAGGTAGACAAGAAGGCAGCGTAATGAGGAGCCATCCATCCCCCATCTCACGGTTTTTAGTGATTCAAGTAAGTTTAGTATCCAGAAATATAGAGGTTGCATATCATGCATCCAAAAACTATGAATCTAGCATTGTTTTTTATTAAATGTACCTATCTATGAAACCTAACAGTAAAACCCTAAACACTAAAATGGAAAATATAATGAGACATACTAATTATGCAATAATACTAGTAGAATGAAATATATCGTTTGTTCTTAATATATAATAACAAATTGTTTAAAATTTATCATACGATATTGTCAGTACAGGTCGACGGAACTTAATATATAATATTTATAAGAAATATGTGAATAAGTTGGACGATGCTACTTCTTGAGCATGCGTTGGTTTTCCCTTGAAGAGGAAAGGGTGATGCAGCAAAGTAGATAAGTATTTCCCTCAGTTGTTGAGAACCAAGGTATCAATCCTGTAGGAGATACAAGCAAGTCCCCAATCGATGTACCTACACAAATAATCAAACACTTGCACCCAACGCTATAAAGGGGTTGTCAATCCTTTCACGGTTATTTGCAAGGATGAGATCTGATAGAGATAGATATAAAAGATTGCTAGAACGTAAAGTAAAACAAAAGTAAAAATAATGCAGTGAGGTATTTTTGGTATTTTTGGTTTATATATCTGAAAATATAATATGGAAAATAGACCCGGGGGCCATAGGTTTCACTAGAGGCTTCTCTCATGAAGGAAAATAATACGGTGGGTGAACAAATTACTGTCGAGCAATTGATAGAAAAGCGAATAATTATGAAGATATCCAAGGCAATGATTATGCATAAAGGCATCACGTCCGTGTCAAGTAGACCAAAATGATTCTGCATCTACTACTATTACTCCACACATCGACCGACTCCTGCCTGCATCTAGAGTATTAAGTTCATGAAGAACAGAGTAACGCATTAGGTAAGATGACATGATGTAGAGGGATAAACTCAAGCAATATGATGAAAACCCCATCTTTTTATCCTCGATGGCAACAATACAAATACGTGCCTCGCTACCCCTACTTTGTCACTGGGTCAGGACACCACAAGATTGAACCCAAAACTAAGCACTTCTCCCATTGCAAGAATTACCAATCTAGTTGGCCAAACCAAACCAATAACTCGAAGAGAATTGCAAAGATATGAAATCATGCATATAAGAATTCAGAGAAGATTCAAATAATATTCATAGATAAGCTGATCATAAACCCACAATTCATCGGATCTCGACAAACACACCGCAAAAGAGTATTACATCGGATAGATCTCCATGAAGATCATCAAGAACATGGTATTGAAGAACAAAGAGAGAGAAGAAGCCATCTAGCTACTAGCTATGGACCCGAAGGTCTGTGGTAAACTACTCACGCATCATCGGAGGGGCAATGGAGTTGATGTTGATGCCCTCCGTGATCAAATCCCCCTCCGGCAGATTACCGAAAAAGGCTCCAAGATTGGATCTCATGGGAACAGAGGCTTCCGGCGGCGGAAAAGTATGCTTGTGGCTCTTTTTGGTATCCAGGGAATATCTGGGAATTTATAGGTCGAAGAATAGGGTTAGGAGGGCTGTCGTGGGGCCACAAGCCAGGGGGCGCCACCCCCCCTAGGGCGCGCCCTGCTGGCTTGTGACGCCACGGCAGGTCTCCTGCCTTCATCTCCAAGTCTGCTGGGTTTCTTCTGGTCCAAGAAAAATCATTCTGAAGATTTTATTCCGTTTGGACTCCGTTTAATATTCCTTATCTGCAATACTCAAAAAACAAGGAAAAAACAGAAACTGGCACTAGGCTCTAGATTAATATGTTAGTCCCAAAAATAATATAAAATAGCATATTAATGCATATAAAACATCCAAAACAGATAATATAATAGCATGGAACAATCAAAAATTATAGATACGTTGGAGACGTATCAAGCATCCCCAAGCTTAATTCCTGCTCGTCTTCGAGTAGGTAAATGATAAAAACAGAATTTTTGATGTGGAATGCTACCTAACATATTTATCCATGTAATTTTCTTTATTGTGGCATGAATATTCAGATCCATAAGATTCAAAACAAAAGTCTAATATTGACATAAAAACAGTAATACTTCAAGCATACTAACAAGGCAATTGCGTCTTTTCGAAATAACATGGCCTTAGAAAGTTATCCCTACAAAATCATATGGTCTGGCTATGCTCCATCTTCCCCACACAAAGTATCTAAATCATGCACAACCCCGATGACAAGTCAAGCAATTGTTTCACACTTTTTATGTTCTCAAACCTTTTCAACTCTCACGCAATACATGAGCGTAAGCCATGGATATAGCATTATAGGTGGAATAGAATATGGTGGTGGTTGCGAGGAAAAAGGAGAAGATAGTCTCACATCAACTAGGCGTATCAACGGGCTATGGAGATGCCCATCAATAGATATCAATGTGAGTGAGTAGGGATTGCCATGCAACGAATGCACTAGAGCTATAAGTGTATGAAAGCTCAAAAAGAAAACTAAGTGGTTGTGCATAAGATGAAAAATTCCACTAGTTATATGAAAGTGACAAAATAGGAGACTCTCTATCATGAAGATCATGGTGCTACTTTGAAGCACAAGTGTGGAAAAAGATAGTAGCATTATCCCTTCTCTCTTTCTCTCATTTTTTTTATTTATTTTGATGGGCATCTTTGGCCTTTTTTTTTATTTGGGCTTCGCTGGCCTCTTTTATTATTTGTAAAGTCTGGAGACTCATCCCAACTTGTGAGGGAGTCATAGCTTCCATCATCCTTTTCTCTCACGGGACAAATGCTCTAATAATGAAAATCATCACTCTTTTATTTACTTACAACTCAAAAATTACAACTTGATACCTAGAACAAAATATGACTCTATATGCAATATGAAAGTGATGGTGCGTGTCATGAAAAACGGAAGGGTGGAAGTTGCATGGCAATATATCTCGGAATGGCTATGGAAATGCCATAATAGGTAGGTATGGTGGCTGTTTTGAGGAAAGTATATGGTGGCTGTTTTGAGGAAGGTAGGTTTGATGCACCGGCGAAAGTTGCGCGGTACTAGAGAGGCTAGCAAAGGTGGAAGGGTTAGAGTGCGTATAATCCATGGACTCAACATTAGTCATAAAGAACTCACATACTTATTGCAAAAGTCTATTAGTTATCGAAACAAAGCATTAGACACATGCTCCTAGGGGAGAGGTTGGTAGGAGTTAACCATCGCGCGCTCCCGACCCTCACACAAAGGTTGACAATCATTAAACAAATCATGCTCCGACTTCGTTACATAACGGTTCACCATACGTGCGTGCTACGGGAATCACAAACTTTAACATAAGTATTTCTTCCAATTCACAATTACTCACTAGCATGACTCTCATATTACCATCTTCATATCTCAAAACTATATGCAAGGAATCAAACTTCTCATAGTATTCAATGCACTTAATATGAAAGTTTTTATTATACCCCTCTTGGATGCCCATTATATTAGGACTAAATTCATAACCTAAACCAATTACCATGCTGTTTAAAGACTCTCAAAATAATATAAGTCAGGTACGAGAGTTCAATAATTTCTATAAAATAAAACACCACCGTGCTCTAAAAAGATATAAGTGAAGTACTAGAGCAACATTGCCTAGCTCAAAAGATATAAGTGAAGCACCTAGAGTATTCTAATAAATTCATGATTAATGCGTGTCCCCCTCAAAAGATGTGTGAAGCAAGGATGATTGTGGCAAACTAAAAAGCAAAGACTCATATCATACAAGACGCTCCAAGCAAAACACATATCATGTGGTGAATAAAAATATAGCCTCAAGTAAATTTACCGATGGATTGAAGACGAAAGAGGGGATGCCTTCCGGGGCATCCCAAAGCTTAGGCTTTTTGGTATCCTTGAATATGGCTTGGGGTGCCTTGGGCATCCCCAAGCTTAGGCTCTTGCCACTCCTTATTCCATAGTCCATCAAATCTTTACCCAAAACTTGAAAACATCACAACACAAAACTCAACAAAAACTCATGAGATCCGTTAGTATAAGAAAAATAAATCACCACTTTAGGTACTGTTGTGAACTCATTCTTTATTTATATTAGTGTAATATCTATTGTATTCCAACTTCTCCATGGTTCATACCCCCCGATACAACCCATAGATACAACAAAATAAGCAAACAACACAAAGAAAACAGAATATGTCTAAAACAGAACAGTCTCTAGAAATCTATAGACTTCGAATACTTATGTAACTCAAAAAATTCTGAAAAATTAGGACAATCAGGGAAATTTGTATATCAATCTTGTGTAAAAATTTCAGATCAAAATCACGTTCCAGTGAATTTACAAAATTCCTGGACTGAGAGCAAAAGTTTCTGTTTTTCAGCAAAATCAAATCACAAACACCGTAGACCATCCCAAAGGTCTTACTTGGCTCAAACACTAATTTAAACATGAAAACACAATTACTACAGAGGTAATAATGTGTAAAACACTCAAAAACAGAAGCAAAAAACAAAAGCATAAAAATAAAATTGGGTTGCCTCCCAACAAGCGCTATTGTTTAACGCCCCTAGCTAGGCATAACGCAATAGATCTAGGTATTGTCATCTTTGGCAACTTTTGTGAGGGCCTTCTCAAATCCGGTGGGCTCTTTCCTCTTCCCCGGGTTTGTAGGAGAAGAAACCATCTTAATATCCAAAATATCCAAATGCTTATTGCAAAGGGTAATCAAAGTATTCAAGCGATTGAGGTTCCCACTAATATGTTTAAGGGGTTGGTGATATTGTTGTAACTCGACCAAGTGCTTATGTAAGTCACTCAATTTGTCGAGAATTTGAACTCCCTCTTCTGAGAAAACAAACCCCTTTTTTAGTGGAGGAACCCCCAAAATCCCCTCCAAAGCTTCATAAGCAGTGTTCGTATCCAGCTCAATAAAATTCCTTTTTGAGGCGAAATCTAAAAGTTCTCTATGCTGCAAAGCCAATCCAATATAAAAATTTCTAAGCAAAACTTTTGCATCTCCTTTTAGATTGGAGATACGATAAGATTCCATTATCCTATACCAGGCATCTTTCAAATTTTCCCCTTGCTTTTGTTTGAAGTATAGAACTTCAAAATCTGGTGACAAAGGGGAAGTAGTAACGCTAGACATAGCAACAAGTAAGAGATCCGGCAGGAAAGAGGCAAACGAAAAAGAGGGCGAATAAAAAGGCAAATCTTTTTGGTTTTTTCTGAAATCGTTTTAGAAGTGGGGGAGAGGAAAACGAGAGGCAAATGGCAAATAATGTAAATGGAAGAGATGAGTTTGTGATGGGTACTTGGTAGGCTTGATGTAGATCTCCCCGGTAACGGCGCCAGAAATCCTTCTTGCTACTTCTTGAGAATGCGTTGGTTTTCCCTTGAAAAGGAAAGGGTGATGCAGCAAAGTAGATAAGTATTTCCCTCAGTTGTTGAGAACCAAGGTATCAATCCAGTAGGAGATACAAGCAAGTCCCCAATCGATGTACCTACACAAATAATCAAACACTTGCACCCAACGCTATAAAGGGGTTGTCAATCCCTTCACGGTTATTTGCAAGGATGAGATCTGATAGAGATAGATATAAAAGATTGCTAGAACGTAAAGTAAAACAAAAGTAAAAATAATGCAGTGAGGTATTTTTGGTATTTTTGGTTTATATATCTGAAAATATAATATGGAAAATAGAACCGGGGGCCATAGGTTTCACTAGAGGCTTCTCTCATGAAGGAAAATAATACGGTGGGTGAACAAATTACTGTCGAGCAATTGATAGAAAAGCGAATAATTATGAAGATATCCAAGGCAATGATTATGCATATAGGCATCACGTCCGTGTCAAGTAGACCAAAACGATTCTGCATCTACTACTATTACTCCACACATCGACCGACTCCTGCCTACATCTAGAGTATTAAGTTCATGAAGAACAGAGTAACGCATTAGGTAAGATGACATGATGTAGAGGGATAAACTCAAGCAATATGATGAAACCCCCATCTTTTTATCCTCGATGGCAACAATACAAATACGTGCCTCGCTACCCCTACTTTGTCACTGGGTCAGGACACCGCAAGATTGAACCCAAAACTAAGCACTTCTCCCATTGCAAGAATTACCAATCTAGTTGGCCAAACCAAACCAATAACTCGAAGAGAATTGCAGAGATATGAAATCATGCATATAAGAATTCAGAGAAGATTCAAATAATATTCATAGATAAGCTGATCATAAACCCACAATTCATCGGATCTCGACAAACACACCGCAAAAGAGTATTACATCGGATAGATCTCCATGAAGATCATGAAGAACATAGTATTGAAGAACAAAGAGAGAGAAGAAGCCATCTAGCTACTAGCTATGGACCCGAAGGTCTGTGGTAAACTACTCACGCATCATCGGAGGGGCAATGGAGTTGATGTTGATGCCCTTCGTGATCGAATCCCCCTCCGGCAGATTACCGGAAAAGGCTCCAAGATTGGATCTCACGGGAACAGAGGCTTCCGGCGGCGGAAAAGTATTTTTGTGGCTCTTTTTGGTATCCAGGGAATATTTGGGAATTTATAGGTCGAAGAATAGGGTTAGGAGGGCTGCCGTGGGGCCACAAGCCAGGGGGGCGCGCCCCCCTAGGGCGCGCCCTGGTGGCTTGTGACGCCACGGCAGGTCTCCTGCCTTCATCTCCAAGTCTGCTGGGTTTCTTCTGGTCCAAGAAAAATCATTCCGAAGATTTTATTCCGTTTGGAATCCGTTTAATATTCCTTATCTGCAATACTCAAAAACAAGGAAAAAACAGAAACTGGCACTAGGCTCTAGATTAATAGGTTAGTCCCAAAAATAATATAAAATAGCATATTAATGCATATAAAACATCCAAAACAGATAATATAATAGCATGGAACAATAAAAAATTATAGATACGTTGGAGACGTATCAGACGGCAATAACTTAGAGCGTACACTAAGTTTCATGGACAAAAACTCTTTGGAAAGCTCTTTGGTGCTCTGATAGAGAATTTTGTTTCCCTAAATGAGGGCACTAAGCGGGATATCCCATAGTTATGTGCAGAAGATAATGAGGTGCTCAATGCTCCCTTTACGGAAAACAAGGTATTTGAGGCCATTTTGCGATGAAGAATAACAAGGTGTCTGGTCCGGGCGGGTTCCCAACGGTATTCTATCGGAGATGTTGGGGGATTATTAAGGAAAACTTGGTGCCCATGTTCCTTGATCTTTTTAATGGTCAGCTTCAGTTTTTCAAGATTACCTATTACTTTGTTGCCTAAGAAGAAAGAGGCGGTTAAAATTGAGCAATTTAGGCACATTTGCCTACTTAATGTTAGTTTTGTTATTTTTACCAAGGTCGGTACAAATCGTCTAACTCAAACTGAGTGTGGTTAAGCCAAGTCAGACTGCTTTCATGCCAGGACGACACATACTAGAGGGTGTTGTGGTTCTACATGAAATTCATTCGAAGAAATTTGACGGAGTCGTCTTCAGAGTGGATTTTGAGAAGGCATACGCTGGAGTTAAGTGGTTTGTTCTGCAGCAAGCTATGGAGATGAAGGGCTTCAATTTGCTTGGAGGAAGGCAGTGTTGGTTAGTCATTTTTTCTAGACACCAGAAGGGATTGCGACAGGGAAATCCATTGTCCCCTATCCCATTCAACATTGTTGCAGACATGTTGGCAATCCTAATTGGTAGAGCCAAAGGGGACAGTCGGGTAAGGGGGTTGATCCGTGTCTTGTGGATGGGGGTTTCTCTATCCTACAATATGCTGATGATACTATAATTTTCATGGAACATGATAAGGCCAAAGCACAAAATATGAAGTTAGTTCTCTTCTTTTTGAACAAATGTCTTGTCTTAAAATAAACTTCCACAACAATGAATTATTTTGATTTGTACGCGCCAAAGTGGAACAAAATAATTACATGCAGTTGTTTGGTTGTGAGATTGGATCTCTCGTGCTCCATTATCTAGGGATCCCAATTCACTATCGAGAATTAACGAACAAAGAATGGGAATATATTGATGATCGATTTGAGAAAAAAAAAACTTGGCTGTTGGAAGGGAAATCTTATGTCTTATGGGGACAGGCTGGTTCTTATAAATTTGGTGCTGACGAGTATGCTTATGATGCTCTCATTCTTTGAAATACAAAAACATTGGATTTGTATAGATCGTGGTTCTTTTGGCAGAACCATGAGAATAGAGCAAAATATAGGTGGGCTAAGTGAGATATTTTGTGTACGCCCAATGACCAAGGAGGATTGGGTATTAAAACTTGGAGGTTAAGCTGCTTAGTAAATGGCTTTATCGGCTTTCCTACGATGAGGTGGGGGCATGGATACAATTATTGCGAAACAAGTATCTACATTTGAAGACCTTATCTGAAGTAAAGGCACAACCGAATGATTCATCTTTTTGGAAGGATTGATGAGAACTAAGGTAGCCTTCTTTAATAGGGGAAATTTTATTATTGAAGATGGCGTACAACTCGGTTTTGTCAGGATGCTTGGTTGGGTGTGATGCTGGTAGCCTTGCAATATCCAACACTTTACAATATTGTACAGTGTAAGAACGTGTAAGAACGCATCAGTGAATACAATATTGAGATTGTTCCCCTTAAATATCTAGTCCAGGAGATCTCTGGTTGGGGAATGGGATCAATGGCTACATTTAGTTCGAAGGTTGATGGAGGTCAGCTTGTATAATGAGTCAGATTCATTCTGATGAAGGCTCTTTGCTTCCAACGTGTTTTCCGTTAAGTCGATCCACCTTGACTTGATTTATACAGGTTCAATCCCCCCGATCTATTCACATTTGGAAAACAAAAGTGCCTCTAAACATTAAATTTTGCATGTGGCTTGTGCAGAAGGGTATGATTCTGACTAAAGATAACTTGACAAAATGCAAGTGGGAAGATGGTAAGCGGTTTTTGTTTCTGCGACCATGAGGAAACAATTCAACATTTATTTCTTATGTTCCCGCACGCCAAATTATTATGGTGAACAATATATATGTCCTTTATATGTACCTCCACCTAATAGTAATATATGCAATTTGTTTGGTAAATGATTAGGTGGGTTAGAGCCACGAATTCATGAAAGTTTGTGCATTACTTTGGACTATGTGAAACTATCGGAATAATTGTATGTTTAATAGGACATATATTACAAAAAATTACGGTCTAATAATAGAATATGTGTAGGCATGGTGTCCTATTTTCGCTAATAGTGGCTTTTAGTCAACCTTTTTGTTTGGACCCTAATAAGTGTCACACGTGTGACACGCATGACAACTCCGAACGTTCTTTTTATGGTAAATTTAGTGACGCGAGGATGACAACTTTAATTATCAAGCATGTCAACTTTCTTTTCGGGTGACAAGTTTCATTTTTTTTCCTTTTTCTTTTTGAATGGCAACTTTAGTTTAAGAAACATCAATGCCAGAATGCTTCGTGCCACATGTGTGATACTTATGATTTGTATTTGTTCGACTAGCTGAGATGTTTACGCACATTGATACTTGGTCTGTTATAAGAGCATCTCCAGCCATTCGGCCCCCCAGGGGCCAGAAATAGCGCCGCCTCGGGGCCAACCGGCACTATAATCGGCCTGGGGGGCTCGGGTTCCCAGCCGCCGCCCCATGGTCGCCCCTGAAACGGCGATTTCGGCCCAGTATAGGCGATGATTAGGCCCAAATTCGGCCCAAATTCGGCGCTCTTTCGGCTAAAATTCAACAATTTCAGTGCTCTTTCGGCATAAATTCAACAATTTCGGCGCTCTTTCGGCATAAATTCAACAAAAACTAAATGTTCATACCAAAGTTCATCACAGAAATTAATACAAAATCAAATAGTTCAACGACGCAAGCTCATAATTTCAGCATAAATTAAAACAAATCGAACTAGGCGTTGCCCTTGAGCCTCCATAGGTGCTCCACCAGATCGTCCTGCAGTTCTTGATGCACATGTGGGTCTCGGATCTCCTGGCGCATATTGAGGTAGGCAGCCCATGTTGCTGGTACCTGATGATCAACGACTGCAAGAGGTCCCATCCTGTGATATGGTTCAGTGTCAAACACTGGCTCTTCCTGCTCGCTCTCAATGATCATGTTGTGCAAGCAGACACAGCAATTCATGATCTCCCACATCTGCGATTTCGACCAGGTCAGAGCGGGGTACCGGACAACAGCAAATCGAGATTGGAGCACACCAAATGCTCGTTCGACATCTTTCCTGCAAGCCTCCTGACACTTAGCAAAGTGTGCCTTCTTTGGCACCACAGGTTTTGAGATAGTCTTCACAAATGTGGACCATCTCGGGAAGATACCATCTGCTAGATAGTATCCCTTGTTGTAGTGGCGCCCATTGACCTCAAAGTTCATCGGAGGAGCATGACCTTCAACAAGCTTGGTGAAGACATTCGAGCACTGTAATACGTTGATGTCATTGTGAGTTCCTGGCATACCAAAGAAGGAGTGCCAAATCCATAGGTCATGTGTGGCTACTGCCTCAAGTACCACGCTGCAACCTCCTTTGGCGCCTTTGTACATCCCTGATACGTCTCCAACGTATCTATAATTTTTGATTGTTCCATGCCATTATATTATCTGTTTTGGATGTTTTATATGCATTAATATGCTATTTTATATTATTTTTGGGACTAACCTATTAATCTAGTGCCTAGTGCCAGTTTCTGTTTTTTCCTTGTTTTTGAGTATTGCAGATAAGGAATATTAAACGGAGTCCAAACAGAATAAAATCTTCGGAATGATTTTTCTTGGACCAGAAGACACCTACCAAGCTTGGAGACCAAGGCAGGAGAGCCACCGTGTGGCCACAAGCCACAGGGGCACGCCCCCCTGGCTTGTGGGCCCACGGCAGCCCTCCTAACCCTACTCTTCGGCCTATAAATTCACAAATATTCCCTGGATACCAAAAAGAGCCACGAAAACACTTTTCCGCCGCCAGGAGCCTCGGTTCCCGTGAGATCCAATCTTGGAGCCTTTTCTGGTAATCTGCCGGAGGGGGATTCGATCACGGAGGGCATCTACATCAACTCCATTTCCCCTCCGATGATGCGTGAGTAGTCCACCACAGACCTTCGGGTCCATAGCTAGTAGCTAGATGGCTTCTTCTCTCTCTTTGTTCTTCAATACCATGTTCTTCATGATCTTCATGGAGATCCATCCGATGTAATACTCTTTTGCGGTGTGTTTGTCGAGATCCGATGAATTGTGGGTTTATGATCAGATTATCTATGAATATTATTTGAGTCTTTTCTGAATTCTTATATGCATGATTTCATATCTTTGCAAGTCTCTTCGAGTTATTGGTTTGGTTTGGCCAACTAGATCGGTAATTCTTGCAATGGGAGAAGTGCTTAGTTTTGGGTTCAATCTTGCGGTGTCCTGACCCAGTGACATAGTAGGGGTAGCGAGGCACGTATTGTATTGTTGCCATCGAGGATAAAAAGATGGGGTTTTCATCATATTGCTTGAGTTTATCCCTCTACATCATGTCATCTTACCTAATGCGTTACTCTGTTCTTCACGAACTTAATTCTCTAGATGCAGGCAGGAGTCGGTCGATGTGTGGAGTAATAGTAGTAGATGCAGAATCGTTTCGGTCTACTTGACACGGACGTGATGCCTATATGCATAATCATTGCCTTGGATATCGTCATAACTATGCGCTTTTCTATCAATTGCTCGACAGTAATTTTTCACCCACCGTAATATTTTCCTTCATGAGAGAAGCCTCTAGTGAAACCTATGGCCCCCGGGTCTATTTTCCATCTTATATTTTCAGATCTATTTACTTGTATTTTTACTTTCAGCAATCTTTTCCATCTATCTCTATCAGATCTCATCCTTGCAAGTAACCGTGAAGGGATTGACACCCCTTTATAGCGTTGGGTGCAAGAGTTTGATTCTTTGTGTAGGTACATCTATTGGGGACTTGCTTGTATCTCCTACTGGATTGATACCTTGGTTCTCAACAACTGAGGGAAATACTTATCTACTTTGCTGCATCACCCTTTCCTCTTCAAGGGAAAACCAACGCATACTCAAGAAGTAGCAAGAAGGATTTCTGGCGCCGTTGCCGGGGAGATCTACATCAAGCCATCCAAGTACCCATCACAAACTCCTCTCTTGCATTTACTTTATTTGCAATTTGCCTCTCATTTTCCTCTCCCCCACTTCTAAAACGATTTTCCAAAAAGATTTGCCTTTTTATTCGCCCTTCTTCCGTTCGTCTTTTCGTTTGCTTTTTGCTTGCTTGTGTGCTAGATCTCTTCGTTGTCGCCATGTCTGAATCTGGGAAGGTTACTATTGAGAATCTTGAGGGTGTTGCTAGTACAAATCTTGAGGAAAAACTTGGATCTTGCTCTCTAAACCATGAAATTGAATCACCTTCTAATTATAAAACTAAAACTTTTCAAGTTGGGGACGGTAATATTTTTGGGAAGAGTGTTATTCAAGAATTCTTTGATTGTACCGGAGTGATGCCTATGAATAAGAGATCTATTCTTCTGAGCACAAATTGTTATGCGGATTCTATTGTCATGCTCATTTAAAGATTGGAAAGAAAATTTGTGCATATTCATCCCGCTTTGCAAAAGGTGTTTTACGAACTTCCCAACATTAATCACCCTAAGGCTAAAAAGATTGCTACTATCATCCTTATGCGTGAATTTGATTTTATCTTACATGAAGTTAGAGAAAAAATTTCTTTCTATAAAAAGGATATTGAGCACCCTCCAATTGAAGAAATCTTACATGATAAAGAAACCTTGCGTAGCTTTGAGTCTAGGGACTATCAATCTTACCGTGATAATCTTACAAGAAGAGTTCCCTATCCTGAAATTTCCCAAACCATGTTTCTTGAAACCTATGATGAATTTGATTGGATCACTAGGGGTATTTATGTAGGATTCAATGATGATTGGTTAGAAGAAAAAATCAGGGAACCCATTAAAAATGAGATACGTGTTCTATATGATGATGTTTACGGTGATGATCCTGATTTTGAGTTTATGAATATCAAAGTTACTAATCAAAGTCCTTTTCATGAACTAAGTTCTCCTATTAGAAAGGATAGAAAAAAATTAAAGAATTTGCTAAAGAGGGTTTTGGAAGATATGGTCGAGGATGGATTGCATACCAAAGATGACAATACCTAGATCTATTGCGTTTTGCCTAGCTAGGGGCGTTAAACAATAGCGCTTGTTGGGAGGCAACCCCATTTTATTTTTTGCTTTCTGTTTTTTGCTTCTGTTTTGGTGTGTTTTGCACATTATGACTTCTGTAATAATTGTGTTTTTATGTTTTTATTAGTGTTTGAGCCAAGTAAGACCTTTGGGATGGTCTACGGTGTTTGTTGATTTGATTTTGCTGAAAAACAGAAACTTTTGCGCTCAGTCCAGGAATTTTATAAATTCACTGGAACGTGCTTTTGATCTGAAATTTTTACAAAAGATTTATATACAAATTACCCTGGTTTTCATAATTTTTCAGAATTTTTAGAGTTACATAAGTATTCGAAGTCTACAGATTGCTACAGACTGTTCTGTTTTTAACAGATTCTGGTTTCCTTGTGTTGTTTGCTTATTTTGATGAATCTATGGGTTGTATCGGGGGGTATGAACCATGGAGAAGTTAGAATATAGTAGGTATTACACAAATATAAATAAAGAATGAGTTCACAACAGTACCTAAAGTGGTGATTTATTTTTCTTATACTAACGGATCTCACGAGTTTTCTGTTGAGTTTTGTGTTGTGAAGTTTTCAAGTTTTGGGTAAAGATTTGATGGACTATGGAATAAGGAGTGGCAAGAGCCTAAGCTTGGGGATGCCCAAGGCACCCCAAGCCATATTCAAGGATACCAAAAAGCCTAAGCTTGGGGATGCCCCGGAAGGCATCCCCTCTTTTGTCTTCAATCCATCGGTAAATTTACTTGAGGCTATATTTTTATTCACCACATGATATGTGTTTTGCTTGGAGCGTCTTGTATGATATGAGTCTTTGCTTTTTAGTTTGCCACAATCATCCTTGCTGCACATATCTTTTTGAGAAGAACACGCTGAATCGTGAATTTATTAGAATACTCTATGTGCTTCACTTATATCTTTTAAGCTATTCAATTTTGCTCTAGTGCTTCACTTATATCTTTTTAGAGCATGATGGTGTTATATTTTATAGAAATAATTGAACTCTCGTACCTCACTTATATTATTTTGAGAGTCTCTAAACAGCATGGTAATTGGATTAGGTTATGAATTTGGTCCTAATATAATAGGCATCCAAGAGGGATATAATAAAAACTTTCATATTAAGTGCATTGAATATGATGAGAAGTTTGATTTCGTGCATATAGTTTTGATATGTAGAGATGGTAATATTAAGAGTAATGTTAGTAAGTAAATTGTGGATTAGTAGAGATACTTGTGTTAAGGTTTGTGATTCCCGTAGCATGCACGTATGGTGAACCGTTATGTAATGAAGTCGGAGCATGATTTGTTTAATGATTGTCATCCTTTGTGTGATGGGTCGGGAGCGCGCGATGGTTTACTCCTACCAACCTCTCCCCTAGGGGCATGCGTCTAACTCTTTGCTTTGATGACTAATAGACTTTTGCAATAAGTATGTGAGTTCTTTATGACTAATGTGAGTCCATGGATTATACGCACTCTCACCCTTCCACCTTTGCTAGCCTCTCTAGTACCGCGCAACTTTCGTCGGTGCAATAAATCCACCTTCCTCAAAACAGCCACCATATACCTTCCTCAAAACAGCCACCATACATACCTATTATGGCATTTCCATAGCCATTCCGAGATATATTGCCATGCAACTTCCACCGTTCCGTTTGTTATGACACGCACCATCATTGTCATATTGCTTTGCATGATCGTAAGACAGCTAGCATGATGTTTTTATGGCTTGTCCGTTTTTTTGATGTCATTTGCTATGCTAGATCATTGCACATCCCGGTACACCGCCGGAGGCATTCATATAGAGTCATATGTTGTTCTAAGTTTCGAGTTGTAAGTAAATAAAAGTGTGATGATCTTCATTATTAGAGCATTGTCTCATGAGAGGAAAAGATGATGGAAGCTATGATTCCCTCAATAGATGGGATGAGTCTCCGGACTTTACAAAAAAAAATAAAAGAGGCCAGCGAAGCCCAAAAAAAAGAGGCCAAAGATGCCCACCAAAAAGAAAAAGAAAAAGGAAAAAAAGAAAAAAAGGAATGAGAGAAAAGAGAGAAGGGACAATGTTACTATCCTTTTCCACAATTGTGCTTCGAGTAGCACCATGTTCTTCATGATAGGGAGTCTCCTATTTTGTCACTTTCATATACTAGTGGGAATTTTTCATTATATAACTTGGCTTGTATATTCCAATGATGGGCTTCCTCAAAGTGCCCTAGGTCTTCGTGAGCAAGCGAGTTGGATGCACACCCACTTAGTTTCCTTTTGAGCTTTCATACACTTATAGCTCTAGTGCATCCATTGCATGGCAATCCCTACTCACTCACATTGATATCTATTGATGGGCATCTCCATAGCCCGTTGATACGCCTAGTTGATGTGAGACTATCTTCTCCTTTTCCCTTGCACCTCCACCACATTCTATTCCACCCATAATGCTATATCCATGGCTCACGCTCATGTATTGCGTGAGAGTTGAAAAAGTTTGAGAACATAAAAGGGGTGAAACAATTGCTTGACTTGTCATCGGGGGTGTGCATGATTTAGATACTTTGTGTGGGGAAGATGGAGCATAGCCAGACTATATGATATTGAAGGGATAACTTTCTTTAGCCATGGTATTTTGACAGCTATGATTGCTTATTAGTATGCTTTAAGTATTATTGTCTTTATGTCAATATTAAGTTATAGTATTGAATTGTACGGGTCTGAATATTCATGCCACAATAAAGAATATTACATGGATAAATATGTTAGGTAGCATTCCACATCAAAAATTCTGTTTTTATCATTTACCTACTCGAGGACGAGCAGGAATTAAGCTTGGGGATGCTTGATACGTCTCCAACGTATCTATAATTTTTTATTGTTCCATGCTATTATATTATCTGTTTTGGATGTTTTATATGCATTAATATGCTATTTTATATTATTTTTGGGACTAACCTATTAATCTAGTGCCTAGTGTCAGTTTCTGTTTTTTCCTTGTTTTTGAGTATTGCAGATAAGGAATATTAAACGGAGTCCAAACGGAATAAAATCTTCGGAATGATTTTTCTTGGACCAGAAGACACCTACCAAGCTTGGAGACCAAGGCAGGAGAGCCGCCGTGTGGCCACAAGCCACAGGGGCGTGCCCAGGGGGGTAGGGCGCGCCCCCTGGCTTGTGGGCCCACGGCAGCCCTCCTAACCCTACTCTTCGGTCTATAAATTCACAAATATTCCCTGGATACCAAAAAGAGCCACGAAAACACTTTTCCGCCGCCAGGAGCCTCGGTTCCCGTGAGATCCAATCTTGGAGCCTTTTCCGGTAATCTGCCGGAGGGGGATTCGATCACGGAGGGCATCTACATCAACTCCATTGCCCCTCCGATGATCCGTGAGTAGTCCACCACAGACCTTCGGGTCCATAGCTAGTAGCTAGATGGCTTCTTCTCTCTCTTTGTTCTTCAATACCATGTTCTTCATGATCTTCATGGAGATCCATCCGATGTAATACTCTTTTGCGGTGTGTTTGTCGAGATCCGATGAATTGTGGGTTTATGATCAGATTATCTATGAATATTATTTGAGTCTTTTCTGAATTCCTATATGCATGATTTCATATCTTTGCAAGTCTCTTCGAGTTATTGGTTTGGTTTGGCCAACTAGATCGGTAATTCTTGCAATGGGAGAAGTGCTTAGTTTTGGGTTCAATCTTGCGGTGTCCTGACCCAGTGACATAGTAGGGGTAGCGAGGCACGTATTGTATTGTTGCCATCGAGGATAAAAAGATGGGGTTTTCATCATATTGCTTGAGTTTATCCCTCTACATCATGTCATCTTACCTAATGCGTTACTCTGTTCTTCATGAACTTAATACTCTAGATGCAGGCAGGAGTCGGTCGATGTGTGGAGTAATAGTAGTAGATGCAGAATCGTTTCGGTCTACTTGACACGGACGTGATGCCTATATGCATAATCATTGCCTTGGATATCGTCATAACTATGTGCTTTTCTATCAATTGCTCGACAGTAATTTGTTCACCCACCGTAATATTTGCCTTCATGAGAGAAGCCTCTAGTGAAACCTATGGCCCCCGGGTCTATTTTCCATCTTATATTTTCAGATCTATTTACTTGTGTTTTTACTTTCAGCAATCTTTTCCATCTATCTCTATCAGATCTCATCCTTGCAAGTAACCGTGAAGGGATTGACACCCCTTTATAGCGTTGGGTGCAAGAGTTTGATTCTTTGTGTAGGTACATCTATTGGGGACTTGCTTGTATCTCTTACTGGATTGATACCTTGGTTCTCAACAACTGAGGGAAATACTTATCTACTTTGCTGCATCACCCTTTCCTCTTCAAGGGAAAACCAACGCATGCTCAAGAAGTAGCAATCCCCTGCCAAGCAAATGGCCAGTTTTTCCATGACCAATGCATGCAGTCGATGCTTCCAAGCATCCCAAGAAATCCTCTTGCTGCATTCTGTGCTAGGATCCGAGCGGTGTCTTCGGCATTGGGTGATCGCAAATACCGTGGTCCAAACACTGCCACCATTGCCCTGCAGAACTTGTATCGACACTCAATGGTGGTGGACTCGGCCATTCGTCCATAGTCTTCTTGTATGTCAGCGGGAGCTCCGTATGCAAACATCCTCATAGCTTGGGTGCATTTCTGGAGTGAGGAGAATCCAACTGTGCCGGTGCAATCCTTCTTGCAAATGAAATAGCTGTCGAACTCCCGGATGGCATTCACAATCCTGAGGAAGAGCTTCCGGCCCATCCGATAACGGCGCCAAAATACTTTCTCACCGTGCAGAGGAGCGTTGGCGAAGTAGTCGGCGTAGAGCATGCAATAGCCCTCCATCCGATGCCTCTGCTTGCTCTTGCGCCGGCCCGGCGCCGAGCCACCTCGCCGGGGCTTGTCGTTGTTCACGAACAGGGCGGCCAGCGAGGAGAGTATCATGAGGTGTACCTCGTCGGCGGTGTCGGCCTCGGCTTCTTCCTCCAACAGAGCCGCGAATGCCTCCTCGTCGTCCGAGTCCATGGCCGGCGAGATAGTGTCCAGGCAAAACGTCGAACACCTTGTGGGCGCGGCGACCTTGTGGGCGTGGCGGTCCTGCCGGCGTGGCCGTTCGAGAACGGCGACGGGGCAGGGGGTGGGGAAGCGAAATCCGGCGGACGGGGGATGAATCGGCGGTGAAAATGGCCTTCTAGCGGCGGCGCAGTGGGCGTGAACAGGAGGCGAGAGGCGCCGGCGCCGGAATCGGCATGGTGGAGAGACGCGAGGGGGGCGGGTCGGGCGAGGAAAAAGGCGAGATTCGTCTGACAGTGGTGTCCCACATGCCGTTTTGTTTCCGCCGGAGCCCCCCGAGTGCCCTCCATCGCGCTAGGTTCTCCGGCCCAAAAAAGGGGTCCAACCGGCGAAAAACGGGTTCCTGGGCCGCGACTGGGCCGATTTTTCGGCACCGGCGATAAAAAACGCGCCCGGGGGCCTGTTGGGGGCGCGACTGGAGATGCTCTAATGGCTGCGTGCATATGCCTGATGCAGAGGCGGAGTAAAATACGTCCAAGAGGCCTGCCGGCTACCGTGGAGAAAAGAGAGCTAGCAGTCAGGTCCAGTGTTGGACTGACGAATAAGTTCAGACGGTCACACCCGAACTTAACAGAAAATAGCGAATTTAGGCGAATTTAAGGGGCACCTAAGGGCCTGCCGGCCGAGGGTTAAGTGCATGACCCCATAGGCTGAATCAAATATACCACGGGCGCATCAAAATGCAGCAACTCGTGTCCGGGCACATTAACCTCACCATGTTCAGAACTCTGATCAGTACAGACTAATGTCAACTCATTACAGACTAATGCCAACTCATTACAGACGAATGTCACCGCATTACTGTTCAAACTTTTTCGGAATTTCAGAACGGTGCGTAATAATGCCAACGCAAATAGGTTTCCTATACTGTCAGGAGAATTGACCAGGTTTAGCTAGCAGAAACACAACAACCAAAGGAACTGGGTTCTCATGCAGAATGGACCAAGTTTAGCTAGCAGTAAGGCAACTGAAGCATAACTGGGTTCTCCTGGCTCTGGCATCTCTCTGCTATGCATCGACATCCGCGTAACGCAGCGCCGCGTGGGCTGAATTAGCAAAAAAAGTGTCAAGCAGTTAGGCATCAGGTGGCACAGGTCTGCGACAAGTTAAATAAGAAGCTAGAAAAGAAAGCTGCTGTACAAAACCTCAAAACAATTCAATGTGTTGTGGGATAGAAGTCATAGAACCTGAATTTTGTGCACCCGTTACTCGAAACAGTTACAGTAGGCTAAAAAAAGAAATCATCATCTTTTCTGTGAAGCTGAACTAGGCAGACCGAACTGATTTGGGTTTTCAAGTTCAGAAAGTTTTCCACAAGCGGCATATGGGATTAAATTGAAGAACTAAACACCGTCAAAAATTGGAGAACAAAACCATCTGAATCAAAGAACGGTGGCATCAAAGCCAAAACTTTCCATATCAAGGGCCAGTGTGGATTTTTGACTTATGAAATGATTTCCACCTCAAGAATCAAGGAGCAGTGCCTGTTGAACTCCTAGTGATCTGATTGATCAACTTTTACTGATGTCAATTATCTTATCCTACAGCAGTTCAGAGTTCAAAGTAACTGAAACAGATTAGCAGCAAAAGTTTCAGCAAACTGCTTTTCAGACTACTAGTTTGAAACACTGTTTTCAGATTAGCAGTCAATTGACATGAAACCCAAAAATATCCGGACAAGTTCAAGACTACTGCAAATATGAGTTTCTTGCCGAAGAAGAAGAGTAGGATTAGGATATGGAGGGGCTCTCACCAGGCGACCCGACGATGACGATGATGATGTGGAGGGTCTGGCCGCTGCGGGGCAGATCGACGACCAGTGGAATTAGCCGGCCATTACGCGTGGGCAGGCACATGACGAGTTCGGCGACCAGTGGAGGGTCCACGAAGTCGATGATTTCCATGGCGCCCAGCCGCATAGCCAGCTCGCTCCTCAGCTCGAACACGGACCTCCCACCGAACACGAACGAGCCGTGGGTGATGAGGCCCCCGTGGATGTTCGGCCACACGTACATGATCAGCCGCGCCCGCAACACGGCGGCGGGGATGGGAAGCTGCAGTTGAGTCGCGAAGAACCATCTCATTGTCAGAAGATCAAATACGAATTTCAGATGAGGAAGCCAAAGAGGCAAAGAAAACGGAAATTTGGCAAGAACAGAGCCAAGAATTGCTCCCAGGCGAATGAAATTAACACGATTTATGATCTCTGCGGTCATTTTCCGAGAACTCAAGAACCCAATTCGCGCAAATTCGGGAAGAATCAAGAAGCGGACATGGCGGACTCACCACAGGCGGACGTGGAAGGCGAGGCATGACCTCCCTGGCGGGGATGACCTCCACGACCCAGTGCATCATCGTGCTGATGTTGTTGATGTCCTCGATGTGGTCGACGCTGACGTCGTTGTTCCAGCGGCGGTACCTCCCATTGGCGCGGAGGTTGCCGCCGTTGAAGTGGTTGAGGAAGACTCCATCCACCTGGATGGCCTGCCAGAGCATCGGCTCCACCTCCGGGTGATAGTAGTGGCGCTGCTCGACGCGGAGGCAGCGGTGGCCGCGCCGAGCCGGCGCGCCCGTGACGGCGAGGTAGCCACCGTAGGCGGCGCTCTGGAGGAGCAGGTACTGGCCCTGGTACAGGTGCACCGCCCAAGCCACGTTCATCGACGCGCGAAGCCGCTGGACGGAGACGCCAAGCCCGTCGTCGTCGGCGTGCAGGTACGTCCCGCGCCCGCGGCTCCGCAGCCGCACGTGCTGGCCGTCCGGGAACAGCTCCATCGGCCGCCGCCTCGCCGGTCACGCTGGAGAGCGGTGGAGAGAGAAACCGAGCGGAGGTGGGGCGGGGATGGTGGGTTCTTGGTTTCTTGGCGCTCCGGCGAGGAGGAGCGAAAGCTGTTGGTTGAGACGGTTACGTTGGGCGCCAAGGCCAGAGTATTTCAAGGTGGCCTGACGCCGTCGCCGTGCTCAGCATTCAGCGCTACGTGGGCTTGTGGGCTTGTGGGCCGTGGATAGGACGTAATACTTCACTCTTTCTCATGTAAGCTAAAGAATTAGCTAAAAAAAATTAAGCTAAAGAAGGGCCACGCTATGCGTCGGCCGGCGGATCTTTCTAAAAGACCATTCACGTGACAATCATTGGATGTAGAACTATTCAGCGTCCAGTACCGTTCTCATTTTGGTAACAAGGGTAGTGTTGCGAAAATACTTTGCAACAAGGATAGTGTGTTGCGGAAATACTTTGCAACAAAGCTTATGTTGTAGAAATCTTTTGCAACATAGTTGATGTTGCAGATTTTTTTTCACTATTTTTGCAACATGGGTGTTGTTGCGGCAAACAAATTGCAACACAAACAATGTTGCAGAAAATATTTGCCGTTTATTCGGTCTTCATTCTTTTTGCAACACAAGTGTTGTTACGGAAGATAATTTTGCAACACACATGATGTTACAGAAAGAGAGACAGACATGAGAACACGCGTCACATTGAGCAGGCGGCGGATCGCTCGCGTGTGATCCGCCGGCTGAAGGTAAGAGTTTCCCAAATATAATCCCTCAAAAAAGTATAATCCCTCATTCATGTAGAAAAAATTAGTCCCTAAAAAAATAAGCTAAATATAACTTCCTCACAAAAAAAAGCTAGATGTAAATAGCTTCAAAAACTTAAGCTAAAAAGCTAATCAGTTTTCCCCTACTTTTCTAGGGTTTATGTTGGAAATATGCCCTAGAGGCAATAATAAATTGGTTATTATTATATTTCCTTGTTAATGATAATCGTTTATTATCCATGCTATAATTGTATTGATTGGAAACTCAAATACATGTGTGGGTACATAGACAACACTATGTCCCTAGTAAGCCTCTAGTTGACTAGCTCGTTGATCAAAGATGGTTAAGGTTTCCTAGCCATTGACATGAGATGTCATTTGATAACGAGATCACATCATTAGGAGAATGATGTGATGGACAAGACCCAAACTGTAAACGTAGCATTTGATCGTGTCAGTTTATTGCTATTGTTTTCTGCATGTCAAGTATCTGTTCCTTTGACCATGAGATCATGCAACTCACTGACACCGGAGGAATACCTTGTGTGTATCAAACGTCGCAACGTAACTGGGTGACTATAAAGGTGCTCTACAGGTATCTCCGAGGGTGTCTGTTGGGTTGGCATGGATCAAGACTGGGATTTGTTACTCCGTGTGACGGAGAGGTATCTCAGGGCCCACTCGGTAATACAACATCACATTGAGCCTTGCAAGCAAAGTGACTAAAGAGTTAGCCACAGGATCTTGTATTACGGAACGAGTAAAGAGACTTGCCGGTAACGAGATTGAACTAGGTATAGAGATACCGACGATCGAATCTCGGGCAAGTAACAAACCGAAGAACAAAGGGAACAGCATACGGGATTAACTGAATCCTTGACATAGAGGTTCGACCGATAAAGATCTTCGTAGAATATGTAGGAGCCAATATGGGCATCCAGGTCCCGCTATTGGTTATTGGCCGTAGAGGTGTCTCGGTCATGTCTACATAGTTCTCGAACCCGCAGGGTCTACACACTTAACGTTTGGTGACGATTAGTATAATTGAGTTATTATGTTGGTGACCGAAAGTTGTTCGGAAGTCTCGGATAAGATCCCGGACATGACGAGGATCTCCGGAAGAGTCCGGAGGTAAAGATTGATATATGTGATAATAGTGTTTCGATCTCCGGAAGAGTTCCAGAGTTCACCGGAAGGGGTTCCGGATGTTTACCGAAGTGTTCGGGTGCAACAACACTTTATATGGGCCAAGGGATAAAAAGCCCACAAGGTATTGGAAAGTGCAAAAAGTAGTTTTACTACCGCCCGAGCGGTACTACCGCTTGTCTGAAGCGGTACTACCGCCCAAGCGGTACTACCGCTTGTGAGCGGTACTACCGCTTGTGCGCGGCTGTGCGCGGTTCGGCAGGGATCCGAGTTGGACTCTTTTCCTGCGGGCCAAACCGACCTTGTGCGGGCAAAACCGACCTGGAGGAGGCTTTTACTCCAAGTTTAGACCCCAAGGCTCAACATATAAATAGAGGGGCAGTGCTAGCACACGGGAGCGATCAGGATTTCCCAAGCCGTGTGCCGGCAACCCTAGCCCTCTAGTTCCTCCGTCATAATCTCCGTAGTGCTTGGCGAAGCCCTGCAGAGATTGTTCCTCACCACCATCACCACGCCGTCGTGCTGCTGGAACTCAACCACTACTTCACCATCGCTCGCTGGATCGAGGAGGTGAAGGCGTCATCAAGACGTACGTGTGTTGAACGCGGAGGTGCCGTCCGTTCGGCACTAGTTCGTGATCGGATCGAGGGACGACGTGCGATTTGGATCGCGGAGACGTTCGACTACATCAACCGCGTTTCTTAAACGCTTCCGCTTAGCGATCTACAAGGGTATGTAGATTCACTCTCCCTCTCGTAGATGCTCATCACCATGGATAGATCTTGTGTGTGCGTAGGAAAATTTTTGTTTCCCATGCAACGTTCCCCAACAGTGGCATCATGAGCCAGGTCTATGCGTAGATGAGATCTCGAGTAGAACACAAACGAGTTGTGGGCGTGGGTGTATACATATTGCTTGCCGTTACTAGTTGATATTTGATTCGGCGGTACTGTGAGATGAAGCGGCCCGGACCGACATTACGCGTACACTTACGCGAGACAGGTTCCTTCAACTGACATGTAACTTCGTTGCATAAAGATGGCTAGCGGGTGTCTGTCTCTCTCACTTTAGTTGAATCGATTTCAATGAAGAGGGTTCTTTTAGAAGATCAAAAAGCAATCACTACACCACGTTGTGGTTTTGCGTAGGTAAGAACGGTTCTTGCAAACCCGTAGCAGCCACGTAAAATTTGCAACAACAATTAGAGGACGTCTAACTTGTTTTTGCAGGGTATGATGTGATATGATATGGCCAATTACATGATGAGATATATGTGATGTATGAGATGATCATGTTTTGTATAGAATATCACGACTTGCATGTCGATGAGTACGGCAACTGGCAGGAGCCATAGAGTTGTCTTTAATTATTGTATGACCTGCGTGTCAATCATTAAGCGCTATGTAATGCTTTACTTTATCGCTAAACGTTAGCAATAGTCGTGGAAGCAACAGTCGGCGCGACAACCTTATGGCGACACGTTGATGGAGATCAAGATGATGGAGATCATGGTGTCATGCCGGTGACGATGGAGATCATGCCGGTGCTTTGGAGATGGAGATCAAAAGCACAAGTTCATGGCCATATCATGTCACTTATGATTTGCATGTGATGTTAATCCTTTTTTTTGCATCTTATTTTGCTTAGGACGACGGTAGCATTATAAGGTGATCCCTCACTTAAATTTCAAGATAAATTGTGTTCTCCCCAAGTGTGCACCGTTGCGAAAGTTCGTCGTTTCGAGACACGCCGTGATGATCGGGTGTGATAGACTCTACGTTCGCATACAACGGGTGTAAGCCATGTTGCACGTGCGGAACACTCGGGTTAAACTTGACGAGCCTAGCATGTACAGACATGGCCTCGGAACACAAGAGACCGAAAGGTCGAACATGAGTCATATAGTAGATATGATCAACATGAAGATGTTCACCATTGAAACCACCTCAACTCACGTGATGATCGGACTTGAGTTGGTGGATTTGGATCATGTTACACTCGAATGACCGGAGGGATGTCAATTTGAGTGGGAGTTTTTTTAAATATGATTAACTAAAACTCATTATCTAGAACAATAGTCTAAGTTGTCTTTGCTATATTTATGTTGTAGATCATGGCTCGCGCAGTAGCACCCCTGAATTTTAATGCGTTCCTAGAGAAAGCTAAGTTGAAAGATGATGGAAGTAACTTTGTGGACTGGGCCCGTAATCTAAGGATTATCCTTACGGCTTCCCAGAAGGCTTATGTCCTTGATGCACCGCTTGGTGATCCACCCGCTCCAGTTGAGTCTCTAGACGTTGTGAACGCCTGGCAGGCTCGTTCTGATAATTACTCAATAGTTCAATGTGCAATGTTGTATGGCTTAGAACCGGGACTTCAAAGACGTTTTGAACGTCATGGAGCATATGAGATGTTCCAGGAATTGAAGTTTATCTTTCAGAAGAATGCCCGGATCGAGAGATATGATATCTCCGATAAGTTCTATGCTTGCAAGATGGAGGAGAACGGGTCTATCAGTGATCACGTGCTCAGAATGTCTGGGTACTCCACCCGTCTGGCTGAGTTAGGGATGCCCCTTCCGCCAGAGGCTATCACTGACAGAGTTCTTCAATCATTGCCACCTAGCTACAAGAGCTTCGTGTTGAACTATAACATGCACGGGATGAACAAGTCAGTCGCCGAGCTGTTTGCGATGCTGAAAGCCGCTGAGTCTGAAATTCAGAAGGAGCATCAAGTGTTGATGGTCAATAAAACCACTAGTTTCAAGAAAAATGGCAAGGGTAAGAAGGGTAACTCCAAGAAGAGTGGCAAAGCAGTTGCTCCTCTCGTGAAGAAACCCAAGGCTGGACCCAAACCAGAAACTGTGTGTTTTCATTGCAAGGGAACTGGACACTGGAAGCGGAACTGCCCCAAGTATTTGGCTGACAAGAAGGCGGCCAACAACAAACAAGGTATATATGATATACATGTTATTGATGTGTACCTTACCAACTCTCGTTGTAGTGCCTGGGTATTTGATACCGGTGCGGTTGCTCATATTTGCAACTCAAAACAGGAACTGCGGAATAGACGGAGGCTGGCAAAGGACGAAGTGACGATGCGCGTGGGAAATGGTTCCAAGGTTGATGTGATCGCCGTCGGCACGCTCGCTCTTCGATTACCGTCAGGATTAGAGATGAACCTAAATAAGTGTTATTTGGTGCCTGCGTTAAGCATGAACATTATATCTGGATCTTGTTTATTGCGAGACGGTTACTCATTTAAATCAGAGAATAATGGTTGTTCTATTTATATGAGTAATATCTTTTATGGTCATGCACCCAATGTGAGGGGTTTATTCTTATTGAATCTCGATAGTAATGATACACATGTTCATAACATTGATGCCAAAAGATGTAGAATTGATAATGATAATACCACTTTCTTGTGGCACTGCCGTTTAGGTCATATTGGCGTAAAACGCATGAAGAAGCTCCATGCTGATGGACTTTTGGAGTCACTTGATTTTGAATCACTTGACACATGTGAGCCATGCCTCATGGGCAAGATGACTAAAACGCCGTTCTCTGGAACAATGGAACGGGCAAGTGACTTATTGGAAATCATACATACTGATGTGTGTGGTCCGATGAGTATTGAGGCGCGCGGTGGTTATCGTTACTTTCTCACCTTCACTGATGACTTAAGTAGATATGGGTATATTTACTTAATGAAACACAAGTCTGAAACATTTGAAAAGTTCAAACAATTTCAGAGTGAAGTTGAGAATCATCGTAACAAGAAGATTAAATTCCTACGATCTGATCGAGGAGGAGAATATCTGAGTTATGAGTTTGGCAGTCACTTAAGACAGTGTGGAATTGTTTCACAATTAACACCGCCTGGAACACCACAGCGTAATGGTGTGTCCGAACGTCGTAATCGAACCTTATTGGATATGGTGCGATCTATGATGTCTCTTGCCGATTTGCCACTATCGTTTTGGGGTTATGCATTAGAGACAGCTGCATTCACTTTAAATAGGGCACCATCGAAATCCGTTGAGACGACACCATATGAACTTTGGTTTGGCAAGAAGCCAAAGCTGTCGTTTATTAAAGTTTGGGGATGTGATGCTTATGTCAAAAAACTTCAGCCTGAAAAGCTGGAACCCAAAGCGGAGAAATGCGTCTTCATAGGATACCCAAAAGAGACAGTTGGGTATACCTTCTATCTCAGATCCGAAGGCAAAGTGTTTGTCGCTAAAAACGGAACATTTCTTGAGAAAGAGTTTCTCTCGAAAGAATTGAGTGGGAGGAAGATAGAACTTGATGAGGTTGTTGAACCTTTACTTCAACCTGAGAGTAGCGCAGCGCAGAAAGTTGTTTCTGTGGAGCCTACATTAGCTGAAGAGGAAGTTAATGATGATGATCATGAAGCTTTGGATCAAGTTGCTATCGAACCTCGTAGGTCGACAAGGACGCGTACTGCTCCCGAGTGGTACGGCAACCCTGTCTTAGCGGTCATGTTGTTAGACAACGATGAACCTACGAGCTATGGAGAAGCGATGATGGGCCCGGATTCCGAGAAGTGGTTAGAGGCCATGAAATCCGAGATGGGATCCATGTATGAAAACAAAGTATGGACTTTGGAAGTATTACCTGAAGGGCGTAAGGCCATTCAGAACAAATGGATCTTTAAGAGGAAGACGGACGCGGACGGTAATGTCACCGTCTATAAAGCTCGACTTGTGGCAAAGGGTTTTTCACAAGTTCAAGGAGTTGACTACGATGAGACCTTCTCACCCGTAGCGATGCTTAAGTCCGTCAGAATCATGTTAGCAATAGCTGCCTTTTTCGATTATGAGATTTGGCAGATGGATGTCAAAACAACGTTCCTTAACGGTTACCTTAAGGAAGAGTTGTATATGATGCAACCAGAAGGTTTTGTCGATCCAGAGAATGCTGACAAAGTTTGCAAACTCCAGCGATCCATTTATGGACTGGTGCAAGCATCTCGGAGTTGGAATCTTCGTTTTGATGAGGTGATCAAAGCGTTCGAGTTTATACAAGTTTACGGAGAAGCTTGTATTTACAAGAAAGTGAGTGGGAGCTCTATAGCGTTTCTAATATTATATGTGGATGACATATTACTGATTGGAAACAATATAGAAATGCTGGAAAGCGTAAAGGAATATTTGAACAAGAGTTTTTCAATGAAGGACCTATGAGAAGCTGCTTTCATATTAGGCATCAAGATCTATAGAGATAGATCAAGACGCTTAATAGGACTTTCACAAAGCACATACCTTGATAAGATTTTGAAGAAGTTCAAAATGGATCAGTCCAAGAAGGGGTTCTTGCCTGTTTTGCAAGGTGTGAAGTTGAGTAAGACTCAATGCCCAGTGACTGCAGAAGATAGAGAAAAGATGAGTGTCATCCCCTATGCTTCGGCCATAGGCTCTATCATGTATGCAATGCTGTGCACAAGACCCGATGTCAGCCTTGCCATAAGTATGGTCGGAAGGTTTCAAAGTGATCCAGGAATGGAACACTGGACGGCGGTCAAGAATATCCTGAAGTACCTGAAAAGGACTAAGGACATGTTTCTCGTTTATGGAGGTGATCAAGAGCTCGTCGTAAAGGGTTACGTCGGTGCAAGCTTTGACACTGATCCGGATGACTCTAAGTCGCAAACCGGATACGTATTTATTCTTAATGGGGGTGCGGTTAGCTGGTGCAGTTCCAAGCAAAGCGTGGTAGCTGATTCTACATGCGAAGCGGAGTACATCGCTGCCTCGGAGGCGGCGAAGGAAGGTGTCTGGATGAAGGAGTTCATGACAGATCTTGGAGTAGTGCCAAGTGCACTTAACCCAATAACTCTGTTTTGTGATAATACTGGTGCCATTGCTCTAGCCAAGGAACCAAGATTTCACAAGAGGACCAGACACATAAAGCGACGTTTCAATTCCATCCGCGATTACATCAAGGAGGACGACATAAATATTTGCAAAGTACACACGGATCCGAATGTTGCAGATCCGATGACTAAACCTCTTCCAAGGGCTAAACATGAACAACACCAGAACTGCATGGGTGTTCGATTCATTACAATGTAAATCACATAGTGATGTGAACTAGATTATTGACTCTAGTGCAAGTGGGAGACTGTTGGAAATATGCCCTAGAGGCAATAATAAATTGGTTATTATTATATTTCCTTGTTAATGATAATCGTTTATTATCCATGCTATAATTGTATTGATTGGAAACTCAAATACATGTGTGGGTACATAGACAACACTGTGTCCCTAGTAAGCCTCTAGTTGACTAGCTCGTTGATCAAAGATGGTTAAGGTTTCCTAGCCATTGACATGAGATGTCATTTGATAACGAGATCACATCATTAGGAGAATGATGTGATGGACAAGACCCAAACTGTAAACGTAGCATTTGATCGTGTCAGTTTATTGCTATTGTTTTCTGCATGTCAAGTATCTGTTCCTTTGACCATGAGATCATGCAACTCACTGACACCGGAGGAATACCTTGTGTGTATCAAACGTCGCAACGTAACTGGGTGACTATAAAGGTGCTCTACAGGTATCTCCGAGGGTGTCTGTTGGGTTGGCATGGATCAAGACTGGGATTTGTTACTCCGTGTGACGGAGAGGTATCTCAGGGCCCACTCGGTAATACAACATCACATTGAGCCTTGCAAGCAAAGTGACTAAAGAGTTAGCCACAGGATCTTGTATTACGGAACGAGTAAAGAGACTTTCCGGTAACGAGATTGAACTAGGTATAGAGATACCGACGATCGAATCTCGGGCAAGTAACATACCGAAGAACAAAGGGAACAGCATACGGGATTAACTGAATCCTTGACATAGAGGTTCGACCGATAAAGATCTTCGTAGAATATGTAGGAGCCAATATGGGCATCCAGGTCCCGCTATTGGTTATTGGCCGTAGAGGTGTCTCGGTCATGTCTACATAGTTCTCGAACCCGCAGGGTCTACACACTTAACGTTTGGTGACGATTAGTATAATTGAGTTATTATGTTGGTGACCGAAAGTTGTTCGGAAGTCTCGGATAAGATCCCGGACATGACGAGGATCTCCGGAAGAGTCCGGAGGTAAAGATTGATATATGTGATAATAGTGTTTCGATCTCCGGAAGAGTTCCAGAGTTCACCGGAAGGGGTTCCGGATGTTTACCGAAGTGTTCGGATGCAACAACACTTTATATGGGCCAAGGGATAAAAGCCCACAAGGTATTGGAAAGTGCAAAAAGTAGTTTTACTACCGCCCGAGCGGTACTACCGCTTGTCTGAAGCGGTACTACCGCCCAAGCGGTACTACCGCTTGTGAGCGGTACTACCGCTTGTGCGCGGCTGTGCGCGGTTCGGCAGGGATCCGAGTTGGACTCTTTTCCTGCGGGCCAAACCGACCTTGTGCGGGCAAAACCGACCTGGAGGAGGCTTTTACTCCAAGTTTAGACCCCAAGGCTCAACATATAAATAGAGGGGCAGTGCTAGCACACGGGAGCGATCAGGATTTCCCAAGCCGTGTGCCGGCAACCCTAGCCCTCTAGTTCCTCCGTCATAATCTCCGTAGTGCTTGGCGAAGCCCTGCAGAGATTGTTCCTCACCACCATCACCACGCCGTCGTGCTGCTGGAACTCAACCACTACTTCACCATCGCTCGCTGGATCGAGGAGGTGAAGGCGTCATCAAGCCGTACGTGTGTTGAACGCGGAGGTGCCGTCCGTTCGGCACTAGTTCGTGATCGGATCGAGGGACGACGTGCGATTTGGATCGCGGAGACGTTCGACTACATCAACCGCGTTTCTTAAACGCTTCCGCTTAGCGATCTACAAGGGTATGTAGATTCACTCTCCCTCTCGTAGATGCTCATCACCATGGATAGATCTTGTGTGTGCGTAGGAAAATTTTTGTTTCCCATGCAACGTTCCCCAACAGTTTACCCATCCTTCGGCGATCACACCGAAGTCCACCAATTTCCTCACATTCCATTGGCGATCTGTGTGGGGGACGGGGTTCTAGTCAGGTAGGGGCCTTAAGGCACAAGGTTGCATGAATGATCCATCTGTGGTTGTTGGGAAAGACATGGAGGGAAGATAGATGGAGAACTATGGCAAAGGGTAGATGAGTCAGAGAAGGAAGTACCTCCCAGGGTGTAGCCAGTAAGTAGTGGGGAGGGAGATGGATCCAGGACGAGGGGGTCAGCCGGAAATACATAAGGAGGAAGGCGACTAGGGACCGGAACCGTCTCTAGAAGATCGTTTTGCAGGACTCAATCTGGATGGTGAGGAAGACACGGACCCAAATTTCTCTGCAAAGTTGGAGGATCTGGTCAATGAGGTTAGGTGGCTGGCAATCTTCATAGCCCATACCACTAGAATGTTTAGTCACATGTTCTGTTTTACGTGATAAGCATTGCGTGGGCGTCGGCACGACAAATTACCTTCAAGACCATGGGAGCAAATTTATTCATTGTTAAGTTTAGTTTTATGGGGGATTGGAAACATGTGTTGGATAGAGGCCCGTGGTTGTTTCGAGATGCAGCTACAATGATGCAAGAGTATGATGGTTTTAGCAATGTGGAGGATGATAAACTGGATAAGATTCTGGTTTGGGCAATAATTCAGGGTGTGTCGGATGGTCTCATGAGAAAGAAGGAACTGGCAGAGAAGGTTGCGAGGAAGGTAGGCAAGCCACCCACATAACGGTGTTTGTCACTGAGGGAATAATCAGTCTTTGGAATTCTTGAGAGCTCGGGTCTACCTTGATGTTAATGTTCCTTTGTTCAGGTTTGTTCCTATAGCTATTACTCCTACAAGGGATGTTGGAGTACCTGTCTCCTAGGGCTCGTCGAATGCTAAGAGGGCCTACCCGCCATCTGTTTGACGATGCGTGCCATGGGGGCCTCTTTGGGGCTCTCTGCGCCATCTGATGTACCCAGACGGGGCGAGCCCGGGCTACCAGCCTCGGCGGTCCATGAAAAATGGACCGTGGGTGCCCGTCTGGGGCCACCGTCGGGTGCACACGTGAGCTATGTCCCACAGACGATGCGTGGTTGTACCGGCTTGTCGGCGTCCTCACCACGCGCACAGGTTGGTTCGGTCGCGCCAGTCGGGGGTGCGTGGCGGTCGTAGCGCTGGCTAGCATGCGGGACTGACTGTAAGCACCGTTGGCCTCGTGTTAGGCTGTTTCGCTGGGTTCTTCGTCGCAGCAGCAGCACCGGTGGTGCGTGAGGCCAGCCTGCCAGGGTTGTTTTTTTTTAAAGTTGGCAGGAGAACTGCCAAATTCATTGATCAGAAGAAGCGTTACAAGAGCCCTTCAAGGAGGAAAGCACAGCAAAAAGGCTAGTGCAAAAAGAAAAGAAAGAAAAAAAGGGGTGGCACCACCATCAACCCAAGCTCCACCAACAATCGTGCACACCATCGGGAACCATTGCCGGGTCTCCCAGGTGACGCCTCCAAGGAGGGAGTGATGCCGAAGACAGCACCGTCACCTGATCTGGAATAGCCAGATCTTAGGTTTTCACCCGGAGACCACATGCCATGAGGTACGAAGAGCAAGCTCCACGACGGTACCTCCAAGGAGGAAGACGACATCCAAAGACGCTGTTACCGCCGGCACTGACTAGGTCAATGCAGGATTTTCATCTGAAGCCAAGCCTTCCACCAACAATCCTGGATCCTGTCCGGCATGGGGGACTAGCCTGGCCAGACGTGCAAGGGCTTGGTCTCAACCTGGCAGTCGGGTCGTGTTTGGCCGGGTCGACCTGTACCAAACCCATGCCCGATAACTCAATCAGGTTTGTCCTGGATCCATGACCCTACCCATGGGTCTGGACTTGGACCCACGCCTGAAGCCATCGGGTTACCCAACCCTACCGGGCACCCATCGGGTCTGCCTTTAAATATTTCATTTTATATAGGAGAGTACTTTTTGCATGTAGCGCCCACTCCTAGCGACATCAGTCAGCGGTCTCCATTTTATAGACAAAGCTCACCTCCTATGCGCTCGAACAGGCGAGGCGGTACGAAAGGTTCAGCCTCCCTTTTATTTACTGGACATGTGTTATGCTAGAAACGCTACACTGGCTTCATCTTTTATGGGCCTAATGGATGTGTGCAGCGCTCTGCTGCTAGCTGTTTTACATGGGCCACTTGGTGAAGTTTAAAATGGGCCATACCTAACGAGTGAATAGTGGTGATGGTTGTGGTAATGATTCTGTCGCTCTCTGTTTGTGTAACTGCTGCAGGTCTGCTGGTGATGGCGTGATATGTCATGTGTCAGTGTATTTATTAGATTAAAAAGATAAAATATAATAGAGCATAAATATTTATTTAATTATTTATATTAATCGGGTAACCCATGGGCACAAACTTACACCCATACCCTACCCACGACTAATCGGGTTACCCATGGCCATGGGTAAGACCCGTGGGTGAAGTCAACAACCCATACCCTATCCATTCGGGTCGGGTGCCCATGGGCGCACAAACCCATGGGTCGGAGGTTGAGCTTGGTCTGGTTGGACGTGGAGGGACTCCCTGCCCCGACTCTTGACGTCAGGGGCTTTGCTGGCTGGTGCCTGTTGGTCGCCTTCACCCGCTGGACTCCATCGAACTTGGAGGGTCTTTGACAACCCGACTTCTCGTCGTCGTTGGGCTTGCCCGGCTGTGCCGGCCTGGTTTGATGGCGGGCTTTCTGTGTTTCGGGTAAGGCGAGCGATGTTTATGCCCGTTCCGTCGGCGTAGCCTTATGGTGGGCCCCAAGTCAATTAGCCGCTTTCTTCGCGCGGATGCCATTGGCTTGCGATAGGCGGTTTCGTGGCGTGCGGGAGGGGTTGATGCCTGCGGATGGTGATATTCCCATTTCCTCCTTCGTATTTGTGTATTCGAGGATCATATTGAAGCATTTTTCAAGTTCCGTGCCAGCAAATTCGAGGACTAACTGTGTAATTTTCTCCGTTTGGACTCGAAAACGAGGTACTGAATAAGCAAAAGGAAAGCAACCCCATTGAAAGGAGGGCAGGAAATCGCTGGCCTTTGTGTGCTCTTTTCTTAGCCGTGTTGTGCCTTCAAGGTGTTTGTTGATTTGTCTAGCCGTGGCGTAGCCCTATTGCTGTGTCCAGCGTACGGTGTAAAGGGCCTCATGGTTAATACCCAAGATTATTATAGTGTTGTTGGATACAATTTTGCAGAAACTAGTATTCTTACGGTGTCGTGGGATACAATTTTGTTCACATGTTATTCAATTTTTTTACAACAGCCTAAACCTGAAAAGGCACAGCTAAGGTCGAGTGCTCAATTAACTGCAAGAACCACCAGAATAAGAAAGCAAACATCTCAATTTCAGAACCACCAGAACAAGGTCTCCTGTTTGGAAAATGAATCAATTTCAGCTAGCAGAATCACAAGAGTTGCTGGGGTTTCCCTAAACCTATATAAATGCAAAATGCAGTTCTGAGTTTTCACGTCATCGTTTCCGAGGCGGCGACACTTGAAGAGGTGGACTGACAGGGCGGCGGTAGGGAGTCCTGCTCTTATCCTTTTCTACTCTGCACCGACATCCGGGTACCGCAGCTCAGCGTTGGCTGAATTATAACAGAAAGTGAGAAAGTCAGGCACAATGTCAGAGGTAATACAACCACTGGAAAGATTAATAACTTAAATATCACTGTTTTGCAGAGCTGACGAAGAAGACAGCTTATGCACAAAACCTGAAAAACAACAATATAACGTGCAGAAACCATGCTTTTATGAAATACTATATAAGTATACAACCTGAATTTGGTTCAAAAAGTTGCTCAAAGCATTAACCATATGCTAAATCAGACAGAAATCGGTATCTTCTCTATAACGCTTAAAGCGCATGCCTTGACTGATTAGGGTTTCTAAGTTCCAAAGTTTCTACTAGCGGCAAATAGTACCAAATGGGAAACTAAATTATCTGTATCCAGGACAGTAGTATGAAACCAATAATTTCTGTATCACGGTTTAGTGTGAATATGTGAATTATGTAATGATTTTCTCCCCAATAACCAACTAGCTTCAGATCACGTTGTTTCATTTAGTGTCGCTCTGAAGAAATCTGAACATTACTTTCCATTTAACTTCTATTTACAGCACAGGCATGGCCATCCACAAAATAGTACCCACCAACATGCAAAACAAGTTCAAGAATAAAAATATGTGTTTCTTGCTTTTTATTCATCTTCAAGAAAATGTCATAATTTTGCTATAACAAGTCAACAACTAGATAATTAAAGATTACAGCTGATGTACAAAACCTGAAAACAAAGTATTGCTGTGGGATACATCCTGAATAGGCTAAATCAATTAGAAATCAGTGTCTTCTCTGTAAAGCTAAACTAGGATGACTGAACCAGATTTGGGTTATCAACTTCAAAGTTTCCTACTAACGGCATATATCGATTAAATTGAAGAACTGGATTCAGCTAAATCATGGACAGTTCGAAACCAATAATTTCCAAATCAAGGTTGAGTGTGAATATGCGTTTATAAAATGTTTTCTTTCAACAACTAATTAGCTCCAGACCACTTTCAAGCATTCAACTACTTCTACTTATATCTGAGTACTAACACAACAGTTCAGACAAACTGCAAGTCTTAACTGAACCAGAGTAGCAGCAGTTTCAGTAATCAAGCTGAATAGCACTCCATTAAAACAAAACCAAAGATGCAGCGGACATGGAGATTAGTAGGCCTCTCACCTGGGCCTGGCTCCCCGGCCATGACGACGACGATGTGAAGCGTCCGGCTGCCGCGGGGTAGGTTGACGACGAGTGGGGTCGGCCGCCCGTGAGTACCCGCCTGGACGCACATGACGACGTTGGAGACGTCGTTCATGCCCATCTGGCTGGCCAGCTCGCTCCTCAGGCGGAACACAGACCTCCCCTTGAAATCGAGCGCAGCCCAGACGGTGTGGTCCACCGAGGCGTACACGATCCACCGCCGCGGCAACAGGGCGTCGAGGCTTCCGGCGAGGGGGAGCTGCAGTTGAATTGCGAGGAACAGAGATGGAAGACGTCAAGAAACAGAGATGACAACCAAGAACTGCTCCCAAGAAATGCAAATTTTGCAAGATGCCATGAACAGAGCCATGAATTGCTCCAAGATGCCAAGACGTCAAGAAACAGAGATGAACACAATCTGCCATCCCCGCTGTTGGATTCGGACGCAATTAAACGACATCCAAGAACCAAATTCGTGCAAATTCGGGAAGAATCAAGAAGCGGGCATGGCGGGCTCACCTCAGGCATGACCTCCCTGGCGGGGATGCGCTCCACGACCCAGTGCGTCATCCTGCTAACGCTGTCGAAGTCGTCGACGCTGGCGCCGTTGTTCCAGGGGAGGTACCTCCCGTTGGCGCGGAGGAAGCGGCCGGTGGCGTGGCGGAGCAGGATGTAGTCCCCGGGACCGGACCTTACGGGCTGCCACCTGAAGGCCTCCTCCTCCCGTTCCTCGTAGTTGCGCAGCTCGACGCGGCGCCCGCGGTGGCCTAGCGGCGCCGGTGCGTCCATGGCCGCCAGGTAGCGGCCATAGGCGGCGCTGTGGAGGAGCACGTACTGGGCGTTGTTAGCGCCGCCGTACAAGTGCACCGCCCAGGCGGCGTTCATCGACGCCCGGGGCCAGCGGAGGGACACTCCACGGCCGTCCTCGTCGGCGTGCAGGTACGTGCCGCGCTCGCGGCTCCGCAGCCGCACGTGGTGGCCGTCCTGGAACTGATCCATCTGTCTACGGCGCTGGACGCAGCGGCGATGGGCGGGGCGCTGCGCGGTGGAGGTGGGGATGATGGGTTCTTGGTTTCTTGGAGCTCCGGCGAGGGGGCAGAAGCGAAAGCTGTTCGTTGAAACGGTTACGCTCGGGCGCCAAGGCGCGAGTATTTCAACGCGCCTCACACGCCCTCTCGCCGTGCAAGCATGGGCCCACGGCCCACGCTCCTGAGCGCAGCCTCCTGCACAGGCCCACGCGACTTGTTTCCTTCCCAAAACTGGCTTTCGCCCCCACAACAAGAGTACAGCAGTAGTATCCTCAAAAAAAAAAAAAGATTACAGCAGTAGTCAAACCATTTGCTCAAAAAAAAAAAGCAGTAGTCAAACCTCGCCGAATTTGATACAAAATTATGGGAAAACTCTCTTATAAAGAAGATAAAAAATAACAAGAGTATAGGAGTAGTCATACCGTACTGAGAAGCAGCCGAGATTACTGACTAAAAATGAAACCGTGCCTTCTTTGAAAACCACCGATTGCACACACCAAGCTGTCGTCGGAGAGGGCCGGCTGCCCTCTCGCTTCGGGCCATGGAGCGTCGATCCTGCTTGTGGACAGTGAGAGCCGATAACGATGACAACAAAGTCACATGCATAAGGTAGGAGGCAAGCAAGATTGTCCCACGCCAAAGTCGAAGGAGCTTCAAGTTAGGATCCAAGTTTGTCTTCGATGTTGACGTGACACGACTGGAAGATACCCGAACTTCAAGACGCCACCTCTAAGGGCATCAGCAGTGTGTAAAGGCAACATTGCCTCTAACATGGCTCCCACACATCTACCTCCAGCCATAGCCAAAAACCCCGTAGTGTATAGCACAACACTCAGCTTTTAAGGTGGCCCCCACAACAGAATTAAAATATAATTTCTTCACAACCGCTTCTAGCTTTTCTCCATGACTATAGGGAGCTGCCACAAACAACGTACAATGACAAGAGGGGCCCTTTGGGTTGTTTAATCAATGGAGGTTGCCTCTAACGTTAGAGGTGACTCTAACATATATTTGGTTAGAGGCGATGGATACAATGTATGGAGGCTGCCTCTTCGTGGAGAGAGAGTCCTTAGAGGCAGCAAATTTGACACACTGTGGGAGAGTGACAACTCTACGTGACATTTTCGGTTTTCCTAAACTGAACAGATGACACAAACACAAAGCAAGATTATAAAAGGCTCCGCATTGCCAAATCCATCAGAAATTATTGTCATGCTGACTGTTGTTGATTGATCTCTTGACTTCATGGCGTCAGTCATAATTGAGACCTAGAAATGAATCTTGAACTTTTTTTACCACAAAACATTTTATTGAAAATTAAAGATAGTTCACTAACAGCAATGTGCAAGACCGCACATGAAGGGAGCAGGACAAGCTGATCGATCGTCCCCTACTGTTGGAAATATGACCTAGAGGCAATAATAAATTGGTTATTATCATATTTCTTTGTTGATGATAAGTGTTTATTATTCATGCTAGAATTGTATTGACCGGAAACTTAAATACATGTGTGGATACATAAACAACACCGTGTCCCTACTAAGCCTCTACTAGACTAGCTCGTTGATCAAAGATGGTTAAGATTTCCTAGCCATAGACATCAGTTGTCATTTTATAACGGGATCACATCATTAGGAAAATGATGTGATGAACAAGACCCAACCATAAGCTTAGCATATGATTGTATCTCTTAAGTTTACTGCTACAAGTGTCTTCATGTCAAGTATCTATTCCTGACCATGAGATCATGCAACTCCCTGACACCGGAGGAATACCTTGTGAGCTATCAAACGTCACTTCGTAACAGGATGATCATAAAGGTGCTATTCAGATATCTCCGAAGGTGTCTGTTGGGTTGGCATGAATCGAGACTGGAATTTGTCACTCTGTATGATGGAGAGATAACTCTGGGCCCTCTCAGTAATACAAAATCGTAAAGAGCTTGCAAGCAATGTGGCTAATGAGTTCAGTAACGGGATCTTGTATTATGGAACGAGTAAATATACTTGCCGGTAACGAGATTGAACTAGGTATGGAGATACCATGGATCGAATCTTGATCAAGTAACATATCGCTGGACAAAGGGAATTGCATACGGGATTAACCGAATCCTCGACATCATGGTTTAACCGATGAAAGATCTTCGTGGAATATGTATGAACCAATATGGGCATCCAGGTCCCGCTATTGGTTATTGACCGCAGAGGTGTCTCGGTCATGTCTACATGATTCTCAAACCCGTAAGGTCCGCACGCTTAACATTCGATGACGCTAGAGTAGTATTGGAATATGTACGTTGGTGACCGAATGTTGTTCGGAGTCCCGGATGAGACTCCGGACGTCACGAGGAGTTCCGAAATAGTCCGGAGGTAAAGATTTATATATGAGAAGTCCTGTTTTGGTCACCGAAAAAGTTTTGGGCATTACCGACAATGTACCGTTTATTTACAATGGATAAATATATGGTAAATCATGGCATATATTTATATCCTGTTGCAACGCACATGCATTGTCCTAGTTTATCAAAAAAGAATGTTTAAATGAATTCTTATCCTCTCTCTTCAACATGTTCAAGGGAAATTCATTAAGTTGTTTATCTTGCTTCTATATATGGCTTGGCTTCCAGAGTTCCATATATAATAGGAAGCCATATTATTGGATAACATTTTTACCAAATATTCACACGTGGCTTACATATATAATAGACATGCCTTATTGGATACATTCCCCTTTTACTATTCATCACAAATTTCCAAGAGATGCGCATTGTGCACTAATCGCGCGTCGTTATTTTGTTTTAACTCATACAACTATATATGATATAACATTTCTATTAATCTCACTCTTAATCATGTATATCTCTGTCAAAAAAATATCCGAAATTGCAGTCTGAAACAGTGCATAAATATAAGTTAATATATATCCTCATCGTGATTGACCACGTGGAACAAGTGGTTTCCAACCCAAACTTGATATCATCATCGTGATCATGGGCAGATTTGTTTTGTACTCCCTCCGTCCGGAATTACTTGTCGGAGAAATGGTTGTATCTAGACGTATTTTAGTTCTAGATACGTTCATTTTTGTCAATTTTTGCGACAAGTAATACCAGACGGAGGGAGTATTATTATTTCGGTGTTGTTATTTTGTTTTAATATTCAGCTTAACCTTTTTTAGTTTCTATTTCTTATTATGGCATTTAAGTGAATATGTAGATATTGACCGAAAAGTTCAAAAGTAAACAAGATTGTTAGCATTTTTTACTAGCATACATTCACATCAATAACTAAGAGTTTTCCTTTTCCTGATTTATTTGTACCACTAACAGATAAGTAAAATATCTTCTAAATACTTGATTTTGTTCATCTGGTATGTCTAGAGGAGAAATCCCTTATCCCGCATGGGAAATAATTTGTGCTTAAGTTCACATTAGGGTTTGTAAGGTAATATTCTTCATTTTTGAAAAGGAAGATATTATTCTTCATATATGTGTGAATGGGAAATAATTTGTGCTTGAGTTCACATGACGGTTCGTAAGGTAATATTCTTCATTTTTGAAAAGAAAGATAATATTCTTCATATGTGTGTGAATGGCAATTTACCTCTAAACACTTGCAATATGAAGCAATGTTCTGCCGGTTTCATTCGTCTTGAGTACAATGTCTGTTAAATAATTTATGAGTGGTTGAAATATCTGTGTTAATCATATATTCTTAGTCAATGAATTTAAACTCGACAATTTGCATTTTTGATACATTTTATGCAATATTTGATGGGAGGGGTGTTTTGGTTGAAATATCTGGATGCTCCCTATATCCTGTACGTACATGTGCACATGTGGATCTGTGTGGGAGGGCTTCTAATGTGCCATACGGTTTGGTGAAAAATCTGTAATACAAGGCTTGCGGTGTATGTGCGTAGCATACTGGGTGGGCCTGGAGCATCGGTGGAGTAACGGCGGCAGGCGCTGGTCGACCGCGGCCTGATGGACGGGTTGGTGGCGAGCAACTGCGGCAATAGATTATGCCGTTGCATCATGCATGTGCACAGATGGACGGAAAAAAAAATAGCTGTGTGCGGCCCTACGGAGACACGTCGCTTCGAAGATTGGCACATAGGGAGAATGGGAGATGGAGAATGGGAGATGCTTCGCATATGTCTCCTGCACATGTAAAAATTGCATTTGCCGGCCTATGGATTAGTGGTAATGGTTAGCGTTGCGCCATGTATGGAAGGCAGATATGGATCGATATCAGACTACAACTTACATCACGGGGGCCGCACTTGTAGAATCCTTTTAAGCCGCATGAACGAGAGAACTGACACGGGGAATACGAAAATGCCATGGTGAGAATAAGGTGCGTGGCATGCTGTGATATTTGTGAGGATGAGCGTTATTATTTGGGCGTGGTCTCCTGCCAATTAATGCAAAGCAGCGGAGCGTTTGCAACCGGCTCCCTCCGTCTAGACTAACGGGCGGTAAGCGTCCAGATAACATTGAGTGATAGTCAGCGATGGGGCAGCGGTACTGTTCCAAAATGGAAGACGGCCATGAATACTTGAAGGAATACATGAAAGGGCACAAATCACAAGAAGAATCAATGCTAAGGATATAGGGAGCATTTGGACCCTAGAGCCAAAACCAATTTCGGATATTTGATCCTTCATAGAAGGATGGACATAAAGAGAACTAGATCATTGATGGCGCGCGTTGCCGCGCCCATCCATTTTAAATGTTTATGATAGTGTTAGAAATTGTGTTAAAACATGGAGCTGTAATATTACATTATACAGTTATAAGTGTATTTGTAGTGTAAGATGTTACTTATGGTTGATCATATTTTTATGTGCATTTACAGTGTAAGACATTAATTATAATGGACCATAAGCCGCACGTTTTAGTGTCCATCCACTTGTCCAATAAACTAATAACATATTTTCCAACTGTATAGGTTCATTTCTTACCTTCAAAAATAGCAATTAATTTTGGAACTTCCACCAAATCCCCTAAGCTTTGAGTCTTTCAAATGATCATTTAGCTCGCTCAAATTTAGAAGGGTCGAGGTTTGGAGGGTTGGTTGAATTAGGAGGGTTCATGCGGGCTCAGCAGGCAGGATCAAGTGGGCCTCTGAAAAGGAACCATAGTTTCAATCTAGCAGCATCATCACATGCTTTCCTTTATCTGATGCTTTTTCAATCGCAGACACACACAACAACCCATTAAATAGAAACCTAGTCAGCAATTTATGTTGTTCTTGATATGAAGCAAGGGTAGGACATATAATCCATAAATAGTAGATATGCAACTATGGAGGACCTTAAACTGGTAGCAGGTTGAAAAAACAATTTCAAGTAAACAACAATGATCGATGATCCAAAACACGTAAAACAACATTTACATTGGGCCCCACAAACTTACAAAAGTCAAAACATGTTACTATGAGAAACAAATCCATTAAAGGGCTAGCTAATCCTGCCTGAATGCGAAAATGTTTCTAACACAATCAGGTTAGAAAAGGATAATGTAATCATTTTTAAAAACACCATGGCTCTGTGTTCAGGTAATCTTTGTGGCAGCGGCAGCAGAAAATAAAATAAAAGGTTGTTCCTCCACGGATGTCTGTCATGGTGCCGAGGAACATTTCCATCCTGAGGAAGGAATCACAAATGAACGATAATTATTGAATGCAGGATGAGGCTTAGGAGGATCAGTTGACTGGAAAAATCCATAGTGTCTGTGTGTCATTCATAGTATATGGAGGAAAGATGTTTCGTTTATTTTGGAAGATGCGTCGACAATAAATAGAGAATGGCTCAAGAAGTCTAAACCGTTGCCTAAAGTGTCTTGTCAAGAAAATGAATAACCGATACTGCATTTGTTGTAAGCGAGAGCGAAAAGACGGTGGTTAAGAATTGAATTAGATTAGGATCAAATAAATGCTACATGTTCCACATAGCAAATAGGTCCAATTATTAAAGTTTGTAACAAAGCATACATAATGTGGCGAAGCTCCTGAAACAATTACAATTTTAAACTTCTATAATAATTCGAAGTGCTTAAGAGAATAAACAAAAGCTAACCTGCCCTGGAGCCATGTCTTAACTTTGGTTACAGCAGGATGCAAGCCGATCATAACATGAAAAACTTGACATAAACCCAGTTGTCACTGCATCGCATTAGAAACTACGGTCACAGGCAAGATCCGCTGTATCTATTAAGAAAACATCAAACACCCAGCCAAATGGTTCAAGAGTGAGAAGATAGGTGGAAATGATACAAACACGACGCAACGAACATGGCTGCTGAAGGTCCAGAAAAGGGATCAAAATATATGAAGGCTTAAAAGGAAAATGGAAGGAAATAACTTTACCATCTCCTTCAGATTTCCCCCTTCTTCCAGTATGCACATTTGTCCACCAACACTGCAAATTTAACGGTACAGAGAAGCATCAGACACCTCCGATAATAGTCGATCTTTATCTTCTGCATATGAAGTATCCACGGAATGGATAAGGAAGGTCATATGCACCATATAGTATGTATTCTAACATGCTCGATGCGAAGCACGTCATAGGTTACGAAAAATAGGTATAAAATTACAGGGAATAAACAAAAGCTAACCTGCCCCAGCGCAATGTCATACCTTCAGTGACAGGAGGATGCAAGCCAATCATACAAAACATGACAAAACCCCATTGAGAGTGGATTTTCAGCTCTCGGGTGCCTAGGCACCCTCTATGAACAGTAAAATCAAAACAAATAGAAATAAAAATCGAAAAAATCTGATACTTTGCAACATCAAAGATGACCAATGTTTCTAGGAGCTTGCAAGTTTTCATGCCAAAAAAACATTCGAGGAGCTGTACACACAAAAAACATTTCAGTGCTTCAAGTTTTGAGCACTTTTAGCACTGAAATCTGAAACTTGTTTGTACACATTTCTCTACATGATATTTTGACATGAAAACTTGCAAGAACCTATAAAGTTTGACCACCTTTGATGCTGCAAAGTTTCAGATTTTTTTTAAATGTTTTCCTATTTTTTTGATTTTACTGTTCATAGAGGGTGCCTAGGCACCCGGGTGCTGTTACACCTTTCTCAACCCCATTTGTCACTGAATATACAATGCAGGGGGAGGGGGGGGCTTAATTAGGGACATAATTTGTGATTCAAGGCAAGACCAGCTGTATCTATCAAGAAAACATTGACCCCAGCCAAATGAACCCGACGCTATGAACATGGCTGCCGAAGGTACAGAGAAGGGAGCAAAATATATGGAGGCTTCTAAGGAAAATGGAAGGAAATTACATATCATATATTTCCCGTTTTTTATTGTAAACTGACATGGCTAATCTAGAAAAAATAACTGTAAGATCAACGATATAACACATTTATCAATGTCTCTACTGGCACAAGAATACTAATGCCTCAATCTATATAGGCTGTTTCATAAAAGAACTATAAGCGTAGGATGGCAGTATACAACGGCGGAGCTACGTTGGTTGCTGCAGGTGCCATGGCCCCCCAAGCCTTGATAAAAATACACGGGGAATTTTTCTAATGGAGGTTAGATTAAGAAAATATAGTTTTCTGGCCTCTCCAAACATTCTTATTTTCTGTTTAGCCCCCCCAAAACATCTTGTCTAGCTCCATCACTGGCAGTATAGTACTGTATGTTATGTACCAAGCCTTCTCATGAAAAAATGTCTAGTTTCACTCATGACCTAATCTTCTATTCTTCTCAAGCAGATAATTTTTTTGGAATAATGAGGTAAATCCAAATGTAGGCTCTGGTAAAGCACCACAAAAACCAAATAAAACCAGCATAAGGAATACTATACGAATAAATGTTATGAATGGATTGATAAGGTGGAAATGCAGGTTCAGAGTAGTACCAACAAGCTATTGATATTCTTTACTTGTAGCTATCCTTATGTGAACCCCTCATGGGCCGAGCTATTTAGGTTCCTTTTTTATGATTATTCTGACCCAGGCCTACAACAACTGAGTTACTGAAGAAAATAATCGAGAGGAGAAAGATGCTGTAATTTCAATTGTAGGGTAACATACTGAGAGAATGATCATGATCAGGCAGCAAACTAACACAACAGTAGTACTTATCAATTTCAAATTGCATTTTGCCTGTCCCTAGTCATGTTGATTTTTAGAACTCCCTGCATTTTGGCAAACTTAAACCATGTTGAACTTAATGCAAGTATACTGCTTGATCCAAATATGGTGCCAATCCATTTATGTTGGCTAGGTTAATTCTCTAAGAAATATACAAATGAATTGATACTTAATTCCTGAATCTAGCTAGCAATCTAAATCAACCTGCAATCTGGAACCTAAAGAAAATACAAAAGCAAAGCATAAATCACTATTTAAAAGGAGCCTGAGAATAATGACCCCGAAATAAATTGGAACAAAGATTAGGGATCGACCTAACCTAGGACACAACTCACAGAAGTGACGTTGAGGTGCAAGTACTGAACATGTGGCACGGAAGGCTTCAGTACATCATTCTGATCTCCTCACCCCGTTGCTGCATCCCTTTTGTCTCCTCAGGAGCAGAGGTTCAACAATTTTGGGGACGAGCCAGATGATGTGGCGGACGGCAACACCCCTCCTCCTCTGCGTTGCTGGAGGCGGTAGCCTCCCAGGCACCCCTTCTTCCAGGAACCTCATTTGTCGAGCTACGCAGCAAATTAAACGGTACAGAAAAGCATCAAAAAGACGAATAACATCCCGTCCGGTACAGCATCATACACAACACATAGATCAAAGATGAATACTGAAATACATACTCAGAAAAGGTAGATCCATGAAAGAATTAAAAATACAACAAACCTGCAGAGATCGAATCGGTGCGGAAAGATACGAGGAATTAAGCGCCCAACCTACCTTCGCAATGGCCAACCTGCAGAAGAGTAATGCGGCGGAGGCGCCCACCTTGTCGCGTGAAGCCAACAGGCTGGACGGTGGAGGCGTTTATGCTAGCCGGTGCACCTTTCGCCAGCAGTCGCCGTAGCCGCCGCTGCCATCAATCAGCTCTCTCTCTCTCTCTCTCTCTGACCCAGGGCGAAACAAATAGTCAACAACTTGTCCATGGCAATAATCAAAATTGCAAAATGGTTACAGTCAATTTCTGAAACAACTCTAATTAGGCCCCATTTACATGCTTCCATCAATAACAAGAACCGAACAAGATCTGGGCAAAAAAACTGCAGATGGTGAAGGGGGAGTGGGGGTGCTCCTTGCTCACCTTGTTGTTGCTGGCTCACATAGTTTGGGGAGGCAGCGGCTGTAGGCTTGGTAGGAGGACAGACCGTGAGAATGTCATAGGGTAAAGAGGCGGACGAGGATGTTGCACGCGCCGTCAGGTGATGTGGTCATCGATCATGGCATCCGCCAGGCTGCTGCTCCATCTGGTCGAACTGAGTGGACCCTGGTCCTCCTGCTCATCCATTGTCGATCTTAAGGGCGCAGCCGCTCGAGGTCGTCGTCTGTGATGGCGGCGGCGAGGGTGATCCCCTCCTCTCTCCCTCGCGCACCGATGGACCCATCCCCTCCTCTCCCTCTCTCTCTCTAGCAGGGCCGGTCCGCATCGGCTTCCCAGATCCAATCTCTCCAGCGACGACCCTCTCTCTCGCAGCGATGGACGGATCGTCTTCACCCGTTGCGTCGCCGAGTGATTTTTTTGGGGGGAGAGGAATAGTGATCTGATTGGGCTGGGTGAAAAGGCCCGGTTAACCAGAGACCTCAGATTTTTCCTGTGGAGTAGCTGCCCTTAAGGACAGCAGATCCGACGGCCGAAAATGTCCCAATCACGAAAATGAATGGCCAAAAATGATGAGGTCGTGAGAGAGCAGGGATTTGGTTCAGTTTTACTGTCCTTAATATCCAAAATAGAGTGTGATGGGTGGTCTTCAGGTTGTGCATTCATTATTGTTGGCATGGATTATCTGTGTAACATGTATTCTTCGTCACCCATAGGTGCTTGATAATTAATTAAGGAATACAAATACATGATGAATGGTAACTACGGTAGTAAATAAAGTGAACTTAGTTTATTTATTTTTTGAGTCAAAGTGAACTTAATTTAGTGGGCAAGAGCCAGGGGGAGCTCCTATTCCCTGGGTGGGTCGGCGGATAGTGAACTTAATTTAGTACCCACGCCTGGAACGTCAGCGCCTTGGGCCGGCCCACTACGACCCGGGGGGGGGGGGGGGTGCTAGTTTTCCTTTTCTTTATCTTTGCACCTTTTTGTTTTTTATATAAATTCTGGATAAAATAAAATTATGAATTTCAAGAAGATTCGTGAATTGGGAAAAAATGTTCCTGGATCTATAAAAATGTTCATGTATTTGAAATGATATCAATGTTTTAAATATACACGTATTCAAAAAGTTCACGAATTTGAAAAAAAATGTACGTAAATGCAAAGAATGTTATTGGGTTTGGAAAAAATGTTCGTAAATTTCATTCTTTTTGTAAATTCAAAATATGTTAGCGTTTCTAAAACGAATGTCCGCAATTCCCAAAGATGCTCATGAATTGTAAAAATGTTCATGAGTTCAAAATATATTTGTGAATTCAAAAAGTATTCATGACTTTCTAAAAAAGTTTGAGAATGTGTAAAAAATGTTCACAATTTAAAATTTCGAATTGGACGAACAAATTTTAATTAATGATGACCATTTTTTGAAATTGAATGAACATTTTTGAATTTGGTGATTTTTTTGAATTTGATGAAAAAAATGCTCATGTTCTAAAACAAATCACGAAAATAATTTTAAAAACAAAAAATAATAAAGTAAAATAAGAAAAGATGAGCAAGAAAATTAAAAATAAAAACGAAAATAGAAAATGAAAAGCCCAGCTGTAGGCCGTGGCCTCATGTATGTGCCTGAGCCAGCCATATCGCGATCGCCTTCAGGCGAGGTTGCCCCTACATCTCGTGTCAAGCGAGACATAGCTGCGCCCACATATGTCGACCTACACGGGGAATAGGAGTGGTGTGAGCCAGGAAGTCCGGACGAGGGCAGTACAGCTGGGCTTATTTGGTTCATGTGTTACGTCGCGTCGGGCCTTCAGGGTTCAGCATGGGCCTGGGCGCTAGGCTGCCAACTAGTAGCAGTAGGCTACATACTGTACCGCATTTCCTCAAAAAAAAAAACATACTGTACCGCAAACTATTCAGAAGTTGCCACATACTGTACCGGAAACTATTACTCTAAAATTGCCTCAGAAGTTGCTACAAATTTGTTTGGGTTGAAACTTTAAGTGGCAACACGAGATGATTCATCAAAGAGAAATGCAACGCTGCTGGAAAACATGCTCTGCTAATGTCTCAAGTGGCCGGAATAAGACTGCAACTACTACAGACTAATGTCTCACCGCATCGTTGTTCAAGCACTTAATTTCTGAATTTGAGAACAGCAAAAACGTTTCCTACATTGTCAGGAGAACAGACCAAGTTTAGCTAGCAGAAACACAACAACTTCTGGGTTTCACTTTTGCCGAACCCCTATCTCACTGCAAAATGTTTTGGATCCACGTGACCGAGATGGCGACACTCTGAAGAAGTGAACTGTGAAGCGACGGTCAGGAGTCCTGCTCTGGTCCTTCTCTACACTGCATCGACATCCGGGTACCGAACCCCCGCGTGGGCTGAAATAGAATTTATGAGGAACGGTGAGGAGGTAAGGTCATCCATCATATTGCTAAAACAGAGTCAATAACAAGATCAAGAAGACAGTTGATGTACAATCCTGAAAGCACTCTAATGTGCAGAAACTAATTTCCGTGTATTGCTGAAATTTCTTTCTGAATTACTACAATTGGCTAAATCATGTAGAAATCAGTATCTTCTATGTGAAGACAGTTGATGAAACCTGAAAGCAATGTAATGTTAGAAAGTAGCCTTACTGATTTCCATGTAGTGTTGTGGGATACAACCTGAATTTTCTTTCTGAATTACAATTGGCTGAATCATATAGAAACCAGTATCTTCTAAGTGAAGCTGAACTGGTTTGGGCTTTCAAGTTTCAGATTAATTGCCAAGTCCTGACTGAAGCAGATTAACAGCAGTTTCAGCAAACTGTTTTTCAGACTGTTTCCCAACACAAGATCAGTAGGAAGTTTGGGACATGGAGGGTTCACCTGGCGTCCCGCCTGCGAAGACGAGGATGTGGAGGTCCTGGCGGCTGCGGGGCAGGTCGACGACGAGTGGGGTAAGCCGCCCGAAATTACCCGCTTCGACGCACATGGCGAGGTTGGAGACGTCCATGAGGGCCTCCAGCCGGCGGGCTAGCTCTTTCCTCAGGTGGAACACGGACTTCCCCTTGAACGCGAACGAGCCGCGGCTGATCCGGCCCCCGTCGGCGCCCGCCCGTACGTACACGATCAGCCGCGACGGTCTTCCGGGGAAGGGAAGCTGCAGTTGAGTCGCAAAGAAACATCATGATGTCAGGAGATCAAAATATCAAATACGAAGCCAACAATTTCTCCTAGGCGAATGGAATTAACACGATTTGCAATCTTTGCCGTCAAATTCCGATGGATGTCAACGACATTCAAGAACCAAGAAGCGGGCATGGCGGACTCACCCTGATCGGACGTCGGAGGGGAGGCATGCCGTCCCTGGCGGGGATGGGCTCCCCCACCCAGTGCATCTTCGTGCTGAAGTTGTCGAAGACGTCGACGCTGACGTCGGTGCGGATGTACCTGCCATTGGCGCGGAGGTAGCGCCGGGCGCCGTCGCGGAGGTTGCGGCCGACGACGTTGCGGAGCAGGACGTCGTTCCCGGAGTCGGCCCCGACGGCCTGCCACCTGATGGCCTCCTCCTCTTGATCATCGTAGTTGCGCTGCTCGACGCGGCGCCCGCGGTGGCCTAGCAGCGCCGGCGCGTTCGTGGCGGCGAGGTAGCGCCCGTAGGCGGCGCTGTGGAGAAGCACGTGCTGGGCCTGGGCATCGGCATCGCCCTGGTACAAGTGCACCGCCCAAACCGCGTTCATGGACGCCCGGCGGTGGTGGAGGGAGACGCCATGCCCGTCCTCGTCGGCGTGCAGGTACGTGCCGTGCACGCGGCTCCGCAGCCGCACGTGGTTGCCGTCCTGGAGATGCTCCATCTGCCGCGGGCGCCGCTGGAGAGCAGAGACGGTCGGCGCTGCGCGGTGGAGAGGTGGGGATGATGGGTTTCTTGGTTTCTTGGGGCTCCGGCGTCCGGCGAGGCGGAGAAGATGAGAAGCGAAAGCTGTTGGTTGTGGCGGTTACGTTCGGGCGCCAAGGCAGAGTATTTCAAGATGGCTGACAAGCCGTCGCCGTATGCTCAGCTTTAGCCAGTAGGTGGGCTTGCGGCCCGGGGCCGAAAAAATATGTTCCTTGGGCCGCGTAAGTAAGATCGGCACGTCTAATGTCCACAAGAGCTAATGTTTCCCAGCTTATATATAAGCTAACAAAAGTTCCTAAAAAATGCTTTGTCTAAAAAGCTAAAAGAGTCTATGTTTCTACAAAAAAAATCATGTTCTTCTGTGCTCAATAAAAAAAGTATTCCTTTCATGCTTTACCAAAACAAATTTCTCATATATATCACACTTCATAAAAAGAAACTCTAGTTTCATGCGCATGAAAGCATACAAGTTATATTGTATTGCGAGGGGGCCCTTAACCACCATAGGAGAAAAGAGAGAAAAACAGAGAAAAATCAATCACCGCCTCATGTTCTATGTGTCGCGTTGGTGCCATCGTGACTATTCCGACACATGGAGCCGAGGAAACCCCGGATGACCGTGTCACATGTTGATTATGTGCTTTTAATGTCAAGTTTGTGTATCCTTTCTATGAGTGTCCTCATGGCGTGATGCTAAGGTCTACCGACTCGATACACATCCTATCATGGCACTAGTAGAAAACAGGCCTTCCGTTTAACCCTTTAGTCCCGGTTTGGCTTTGGCCCGGGACTAATGTGACCATTAGTCCCGGTTCCAACGGCTAGGAGCGGTCGGGGGGCACGGGCCCCATTAGTCCCAGTTCATTCGAGACCTATAGTCCCGGTTTGTATCACAAACCGGGACTAAAGGGATGGTGGCAGGCTGGTGTCAGCCTGGGGCCCCCACGAGCCCTTTTAGTCCCGGTTTGTATGACTATAGGTGGACCTTTAGTCCCGGTTTGTATAACCAACCGGGACTAAAGCTTTCCCTATATAAACCCTCCGTCCAGCCCGACTCCATTTCTCTGTTTTCTCCATTCGAATTCCCCTCTCTGTTTTCCCCTAGCTCGAGCTCCTCCCTCCATTTTTGCCAAGATTTGTCAAGATTTGAGGCACCCCAATCCATCCAAGTGTCCACAAAGGTTAGCAACTTTGTCCTTTCATCTCTTATTGCTAGATCAGCTCGTGCAATGCTTTATAAGTATAGTGATTTGTGGGTTTTAGTTTGGGTGTAATTATGTGGTAGTTTTTTTGATTTATATGCAATTTGAGCTCAAATTAACTCCTTAGTTTGCATATGTGTAGGTGTGGTTTACTTAGTGTGCCTTCCCGTCCCCGTCCTAACCACCGTCGATCGCCCGCACCGTCCCGTCGCCGGCACCACCTTGGTGAGCCTCTTCTTGTGTTCTTATCATTTTTATTAAAAAAACGTATTTGTATGATTTAGATAGTTACTTGCATAATTTTCTTACTTGTATGATTGTTGTTATATATAGTGCCATGGTTATGATATCCGTGCCCGTCGGCCCTCGTCCGGTTTACGATTCGGATGTGGTATATTCTCTTTTATAACTATTTGTTGCATTTCGTGTTAATGACAATTATGCCCATCAAGTTGACATAGATATTTTTATCTAGGAGGTAGTTGAACCGGAAATGCCAACCGACCCTATTGTCTAGAAGTTAAATTTAGTTGAAAAAGAAAACGAGGATTTGAAAGGAAAATTGAAAAGAGTTGAAGAAGAGAAGATGAAATTGGAGTTGTACGTTGTCGATGTCGTCGATGATCACAAGATCAAGATGGATGCAATGCGCTTGAAGATTAGAAATATTAGAAAATATGCCATTAATAAAGAGGCTTGGTATCATTATGTTGTTGGATCAATTGCTACCTTAGTTGCGATTTTGATCGCATTTGTTGTCGCATTTAAATGTTTTATCTAGATAGTTGTATGTTGTTTTATGAGAAAATAAGTGTGTACGAACTTTATGTATGAACTTGTATTAATTTGGTCTTTTCGGTGTTGTGTAATGAAGATGAACCGGCAAGGGATGTACGATGACCGACGCTCTCCCCAGTTCATTAATGGCATGCAGAGTTTTTTGCGTGCGGCTGAGGCTAACAAGCGGGGTGGTTTTATGTGTTGTCCATGTGGTGTGTGTAAGAATGATAAGACTTACTCTAGCTCAAAACAGATTCACGTCCACCTGTTTACGTCCGGTTTCATGTCCGGCTATAATTGTTGGACCAAGCACGGAGAAAGAGGGGTTCTGATGGAAGAGAATGAAGAAGAAGAGGATGACGACAACTATCCTGGGTGTCCTGAATATGATGGTACTACAATGGGGGAAGAGAATGAAGAAGAAGCCGAGGCATCAGATGAGCCCGCTGATGATCTTGGTCGGGCCATTGCTGATGCAAAGAGAAACTGCGAAAGTGAAAAGGACAAGTTGAAGTTGCAGCGCATGTTAGAGGATAACAAAAAAGGGTTGTACCCAAATTGCGAAGATGACAACACAAAGCTCGGTACCACACTGGAATTGCTGCAATGGAAGGCAGAGAATGGTGTACCTAACAAGGCATTTGAAAAGTTGCTGAAAATAATGAAGAATAAGCTTCCAAAGACAACGAATTGCCCGACAGTACATACGAAGCAAAGAAGGTTGTCTGCCCTCTAGGATTGGAGGTGCAGAAGATACATGCATGCCCTAATGACTGCATCCTCTACCGCGGTGAGTACGAGAATTTGAATGCATGCCCGGTATGCAATGCATTGCGATATAAGATCGGTCGCGATGACCCTGGTGATGATGTTCAGGGCGAGCGCCCCAGGAAGAGGATTCCTGCCAAGGTGATGTGGTATGCTCCTATAATACCACGGTTGAAACGTTTGTTCCAAAACAAAGAGCATGCCAAGTCGTTGCGATGGCACAAAGAAGACCGTAAGAAAGACAGGAAGTTGAGAGTACCCGCTGATGGGTCGCAGTGGAGAAAAATCGAGAGAGAGTGGCCGGACTTTGCAGATGACCCAAGGAACTTATGGTTTGGTTTAAGTGCAGATGGCATTAATCCATTTGGGGAGCAGAGCAGCAAGCATAGCACATGGCCTGTGACTCTATGTATCTATAACCTTCCTCCTTGGTTGTGCATGAAGCGGAAGTTCATTATGATGCCAGTGCTCATCCAAATAAGCAACCCGACAACGACATTGATGTGTACCTAAGGCCATTAGTTGATGAACTTTTACAGCTGTGGAATAAAAAAGGTGTACGTGCGTGGGATGAGCACAAACAGCAGGAATTTGACCTGCGAGCGTTGCTATTTGTAACCATCAATGATTGGCCTGCTCTTAGTGACCTTTCAGGACAGACAAACAAGGGATACTATGCATGCACGCACTGTTTAGATGAGACTGAAAGTATATATTTGGACAAATGCAAGAAGAATGTGTACCTGGGATATCGTCGATTTCTTCCGACCAAGCATGCCTTAAGAAAGAAAGGCAAGCATTTCAAAGGTGAGGCAGAACACCGGAAGAAGCCCGTCCTCCGTACTGGTGATGACATACTTGATATGGTTAAGGATTTACAAGTAATATTTGGAAAGGGTCCTGGCGGACAATCTGTTCCGACTGACGCTGAGGGACGCGCACCCATGTGGAAGAAGAAATCTATATTTTGGGAGCTAGAATATTGGAAAGTCCTAGAGGTCCGCTCTGCAATCGACGTGATGCATGTGACGAAGAATCTTTGCGTGAACCTGCTAGCTAGGCTTCCTGGGCGTGTATGGGAAGACAAAAGATACACCGGAGGCACGGGAGGACCAGCAACGTGTGCACGAAAACGACGGCATGCATCCAAAGCAGTATCAAGGTCCTGCCAACTACGTTCTTACCAAAGCAGAGAAGGAAATCTTCTTTGAATGCCTGCTCAGTATGAAGGTCCCGTCTGGCTTCTCGTCGAATATAAAGGGAATAATAAATATGGCAGAGAAAAAATTCCAGAACCTAAAGTCTCATGACTGCCACGTGATCATGACGCAATTACTTCCGGTTGCGTTGAGGGGGCTTCTACCAGAAAATGTACGATTAGCCATTGTGAAGCTATGTTCATTCCTCAATGTAATTTCTCAGAAGGTAATCGATCCGGAAATCCTACCAAGCTTACAGAATGATTTGGTCCAATGTCTTGTCAGTTTCGAGTTGGTGTTCCCACCATCCTTCTTCAATATTATGGCGCACGTCCTAGTTCACCTAGTCGAAGAGATTGCCATTCTGGGTCCTGTATTTCTACACAATATGTTCCCCTTTGAGAGGTTCATGGGAGTCTTAAAGAAATATGTTCATAACCGTGCTAGGCCAGAAGGAAGCATCTCCAAGGGCCATGAAACAGAGGAGGTTATTGAGTTTTGTGTTGACTTTATTCCTGACATTAAGCCGATTGGTGTTCCTCAATCGTGGCATGAGGGGAGACTGCGTGGAAAAGGCACGCTTGGACCAAAATCAATAATATGTAGGAACGGGCATTCTTGGGCGCAAGCACACTACACAGTTCTACATAATTCTACCTTGGTGACCCCGTATATCGAGAAACACATGGATATTATACGCTCGAAAAACCCGGAGAAGTCTGACCCCTGGATTCAACATACACACATTGAGGCTTTCGGCGGTTGGTTGCGAACACATCTCATGAATGACGACAATGTTGAAGATGACTTGTACTTGTTGGCCAAGAGACCATCTTCGACTATATTGACTTTCCAAGGGTACGAGATAAATGGGAATACATTTTACACGATCGCCCAAGATAAAAAGAGCACCAACGAAAACAGTGGTGTCCGCTTTGACGATGCGGCAAACAGCAAGGAAAAGGACACATATTATGGTTACATAGAGGAGATATGGGAACTTGACTATGGAGGTGATTTGAAGGTCCCTTTGTTCCGGTGCAAATGGGACAATCTGACTGGAGGAGGGGTAATGGTAGACCCGCAGTACGGAATGACAACAGTGGATCTCAACAATCTTGGGCACACAGACGAACCATTCGTTCTAGCCAATGATGTGGCGCAAGTTTTCTATGTGAAGGACATGTCTACCAAACCGAGAAAAAGGAAAGATAAGAAAGCGGATACATCATACGATGAGCCAAAGCGCCACATAGTGCTTTCTGGGAAAAGAAACATTGTGGGAGTGGAGGACAAGACAGACATGTCACAAGATTATGAAAAGTTTGATGAAATTCCTCCCTTCGCAGTGAAGACTGACCGAAGCATCCTGTTAAATGATGAAGATTGTCCATGGTTACGGCGCAATAATCAAGGGACACACGCGAATAAAAATTTTTATACCCCAAGATCCCACTCTGGGATGTGATTGGCTGCACCGTCATCACTTTTCTTCTCTAGTGAGTAGTTGGGATGGTCCTGTTTTGTACACGAAGTGCATCCAGTTTTTGTTGGAACCCTCTCAACTTTTTAGCACATGCTATGTGGGTGAAATGATGATACCATGCCAAGTTTCAACCTTTTCAGAGTTCATTTGTGGTGCTTTTTAATTTCAGGGTCGTTTAGCTCAAAAAAATCATTAAATGCATGAAAAATAGCAAATGAAGTTAGAAAGGGTTGAAATTTGAATATGTGGCTTAGAATGGTGCATATTGAATGCACAAAAAGTCTGGAGTTGAAACAAGTTTAAAAAAATGAAATGCCTTTGTAACAGATGAGTTTTCGTCCGAAACCCTCATACTTCGAAGGAGATGGTGTAGTTTGTACACGAAGTGCATCCAGTTTTTGCCGTAACCCTCTTAACTTTTTAGCACATGCTATGTGGGTGAAATGATGATACCATGCCAAGTTTCAACCTTTTCAGAGTTCATTTATGCTGCTTTTTAATTTCAGGGTCGTTTAGCTAAAAAAAAAATCATTAAATGCATGAAAAATAGCAAATGAAGTTAGAAAGAGTTGAAATTTGAATATGTGGCTTAGAATGGTGCATATTGAATGAACAAAAAGTCTGGAGTTGAAACAAGTTAAAAAAATGAAATGCCTTTGTAACAGAAGAGTTTTCGTCCGAAACCCTCATACTTCGAAGGAGATGGTCTAGTTTGTACACGAAGTCATCCAGTTTTTGCCGTAACCCTCTCAACTTTTTAGCACATGCTATGTGGGTGAAATGATGATACCATGCCAAGTTTCAACCTTTACAGAGTTCATTTGTAGTGCTTTTTAATTTCAGGGTCGTTTAGCTCAAAAAAATCATTAAATGCATGAAAAATAGCAAATGAAGTTAGAAAGGGGTGAAATTTGAATATGTGGCTTAGAATGGTGCATATTGAATGCACAAAAAGTCTGGAGTTGAAACAAGTTTAAAAAATGAAATGCCTTTGTAACAGATGAGTTATCGTCCGAAACCCTCATACTTCGAAGGAGATAGTCCAGTTTGTGCACGAAGTGCATCCAGTTTTTGTCGTAACCCTCTCAACTTTTTAACACATGCTATGTGTGTGAAATGATGATACCATGCCAAGTTTCAACTTTTTCAGAGTTCATTTATACTGCTTTTCAATTTCAGGGTCATTCAGCGCAAAAAAATTCATTAAAAGCATGAAAAATAGCAAATGGAGTTAGAAAATGTTTGAAATTTGAGGATGTGGCTTTGAATGGTGCATATTGAATGCACAAAAAGTCTTGGAGTTGAAATAAGTTTAAAAAAAATGAAACGCCTTTGTAACAGATGAGTTTTCGTCTGAAACACTCATACTTCGAAGGAGATGGTCCAGTTTGTACACGAAGTGCATCCAGTTTTTGTCGTAACCCTCTCAACTTTTTAGCACGTGCTATGTGTGTGAAATAATGATACCATGCCAAGTTTCAACCTTTTCAGAGTTCATTTGTACTGCTTTTCAATTTCATGGTCATTCAGCGCAAAAAAATCATTAAAAGCATGAAAAATAGCAAATGAAGTTAGAAAATGTTTGAAATTTGAGGATGTGGCTTTGAATGGTGCATATTGAATGCAGAAAAAGTCTGGAGTTGAAATAAGTTCAAAAAAATGAAATGCCTTTGTAACAGATGAAGGTCTAAAACTAAAAGAGTTAAACAGAATCTGGATTTGATTAAAACACCTATTTAAAATATCATAAAAATTCCCAGATTGAACATAATGATAAAACATACTAATATTAAACAATAGGAAAAACAATCACTCAAAAATCAAATTTTAAACTAAAGTTATTCACAAACTAGTGATTCACACAAATTTCAAAAGAATTCAAATGTAAACCATTTAAATATGAAAACTACTGGCACTAACAGAAAGTTTATAATTTTTTTGACCTAAAGCAAAAAGATTCATTCAAAAACTCTAAATATTCTAAAAGTTATTCCAAATCTAAAAACAGAAACTGTCCTATTTAGAAAATCAAAACAAAAACAGAAAGGTCCCCTCTCGCGCGGAATTTGGGCCGCCGAAATATGGGCCTTTAGTCCCGGTTGTGTCCTCCAACCGGGACTAAAGGTCACCCCTTTAGTCCCGGTTGGTGATACCAAATCACTGCTTCTTCCTCCCCAAATCACTGCTTCTTCCGTCCCCAAACCCTATTTAAGCCCTGCTTCTTCCTCCCCAAATCACTCTGTCTTCACGCCCGCTCGACGATGCCGCCAGGCTGCTCCGCTCGCGCCCTCGACGTCGCCATCCACGCCACCAGGCTGCTCGTCTCCGTCGCCGCTCCTCGCCGCCAGACCTCGACATCGGCCCGCCCCCTGCTGCCCGCTGATACGTCTCCATCGTATCTACTTTTCCAAACTCTTTTGCCCTTGTTTTGGACACTAATTTGCATGATTTGAATGGAACTAACCCGGACTGACACTGTTTTCAGCAGAATTGCCTTGGTGTTATTTTTGTTCAGAAATAAAAGTTCTTGGATTGACCTGAAAATTTACGGAGAATATTTTTGGAATTAATAAAAAATACTGGCGAAAGAATCAACCGGAGGGGGTCCACCCATTGGCCACAAGCCAGGGGGGCGCCCCCCCCCTAGGGAGCGCCCAGGTGGCTTGTTGGCCCCCTGCAACTCCTCCGACCTCAACTCCAACTCCATATAAACCTATTCGGGGAGAAAACAAATCAGAGAGAAGAGTTCATCGCGTTTCACGATATGGAGCCACCGCCACCTCCTGTTCTTCCTCGGGAGGGCAGATCTGGGGTCCGTTTTGGGCTCCGGAGAGGAGAAATCGACGCCGACGTCATCACCAACCATCCTTCATCACCAATTTCATGATGCTCTCTGCCGTTCGTGAGTAATTCCATCGTAGGCTTGCTGGACGGTGATGGGTTGGATGAGATTTACCATGTAATCGAGTTAGTTTTGTTAGGGTTTGATCCCTAGTATCCACTATGTTCTGAGATTGATGTTGCTATGACTTTGCTATGCTTAATGCTTGTCACTAGGGCCCGAGTGCCATGATTTCAGATCTGAACCTATTATGTTTTCATAATATATATGTGTTCTTGATCCTATCTTGCAAGTTGTAGACACCTATTACGAGTTATGATCCGCATCCCCCAGGGTGACAATAACTGGGATTCTTTCCGGTGATTGCCGTAGTTTGAGGAGTTCATGTATTCACTAAGTGCTAATGCTTTGGTCCGGTTCTCTATTAAAAGTAGGCCTTAATATCCCTTAGTTTCCATTAGGACCCCGCTGCCATGGGAGGGTAGGACAAAAGATGTCATGCAAGTTCTTTTCCATAAGCACGTATGACTATATATGGAATACATGCCTACATTATATTGATGAATTGGAGCTAGTTCTGTGTCACCCTATGTTATGACCGTTGCATGATGAATGCCATCCGACATAATTATCCATCACTGATCCGTTGCCTACGAGCTTTTCACATATTGATCTTTGCTAAGTTACTTTTCCGTTGCTACTGTTACAATCACTACAAAACTGCTACTGTCACCTTTCGCCATCGTTACCGTTACTTCCATACTACTTTGCTACTAAATACTTTGCTGCAGATATTAAGTCTTTCAGGTGTGGTTGAATTGAAAACTCAGCTGCTAATACTCGAGAATATTCTTTGGCTCCCCTTGTGTCGAATCAATAAATTTGGGTTGAATACTCTACCCTCGAAAACTGTTGCGATCCCCTATACTTGTGGGTTATCAAGACCATTTTCTGGCGCCGTTGCCGGGGAGCATAGCTCTATTCTCTAAGTCACTTGGGATTTATATCTATTGATCACTATGAAGAATCTAAAAGACCCAAAAACCAAGATCTATCCCTCTACTACGAGGGGAGGTAAGGAACTGCCATCTAGCTCTGCACTTGATTCACCTTCTGTTATGAGTAAATTTGCGACACCACCACCTGCTATTGATTCTGATATGTCGCAAGTAATTGATGATGCCACTTTTGCTATGCATGATGCTTATGATGATACTTTGCTTGATAATACTGTGCCACTGGGTGAATTTCTTGATGAACAAATTGCTAGAGTCAATGCTGAAACTGATGATATTTCTAAAACTGACGAAATTATTGAAACTGAACACTTAGAGACACCTGCTAGACCTAGCTCTCCTAGATATGAATTGCCTAATATACCTAAGGGTTATGTTATGGAGGGAGAGGTAGCTAGGGACTTTCTTGCTTGTAAGGATAGAGATGATCTTAAGAAATTACTATGCAAGTGGAAGGAAAAATCCTTGAACGCTAGAATGCAATATGATCCTAAGTTTGCTACTTCACCTATCTTTGTTACTGATAAGGATTATGAATTCTCTGTCGATCCTGAGTTAATTACTTTGGTTGAATCTGATCCTTTCCACGGTTATGAATCTGAAACGGTTGTGGCACATCTTACTAAATTGAATGATATAGCCAACCTATTTACTCATGAGAAAAAATTCTTTATTACTATATTCTTAAGTTGTTTCCTTTCTCATTAAAGAGATATGGTTTCATTCTCTTGCTCCTGGTTGTGTGCGTAGTCCCCAGGATATGATATATTACTTCTCTAAAAAATATTTTCCTGCCCATAAGAAACAAGTTGCCTTGCAGGAAATATTTAACTTTGTGCAAATTGAAGAAGAGAGTCTCCCACAAGCTTGGGGGAGGCTTCTCCAATTACTTAATGCTTTGCCTGATCATCCTCTCAAGAAAAATGAAATACTTGATATCTTTTATAATGGACTAACCGATGCTTCTAGGGACCACCTAGATAGTTGTGCTGGTTGTGTTTTCAGGGAACGAACTGTTGAACAAGCTGAACTACTATTGAATAATATATTGAGCAATGATAATGATTGGACTATTCCCGAACCACCTCGAAAGCCAATTCCGAAGAAAAGAGGTATTCTATTTCTCAGTCCTGAAGATATGCAAGAGGCAAAGAAATCTAGGAAAGAAAAAGGTATTAAAGCTGAAGATGTTAAGAATTTACCACCTATTGAAGAGATACATGGTCTTGATAACCCGACACGGGTAGTAGAGGTAAATTCTCTCCGTAGATTTGATGAAGGTGATATTCCTTATAATAAGTCTGCTAGCCAATGCTTGGATGAGTTTGATAACTTTATTGTTAAGCAAGAAAATTTCAATGCTTATGTTAGTAGACAATTGAAACATAATGCTTACATGCTTGATCGCTTAGGTGATTATATGAGTAGAACTATCAATGATCTTAAGCTTATTAGTAAACATGCTTCCATGGTAACTACCCAAGTAGAACAAGTACTTAAGGCACAAAATGATTTGCTTAATGAGATGAATGGTAAGAACAATGATCGTTCTGTTAGAGTTGTGACTAGAGGTGGTAAAATGACTCAGGAACCTTTGTATCCTCAGGGCCATCCTAAGAGAATTGAGCAAGATTCTCAGAGAATTAATACTGATGCACCTAGTCGTCCCAGTAATAAAAGGAAAAAGAATGATGATAGGACTTTGCATGCTGCTAGTGAACCTGTTATAGATACACATGAAAACCCAAATGATATTTCTATTTCTGATGCTGAGACACAATCTGGTAATGAACATGAGCCTAGTGATAATATTAATGATGATGTTCATGTTGATGCTCAACCTAGTAATGATAATGATGTGGAGATTGAACCTGCTGTTGATTTTAATAACCCACAACCTAAGAATAAAAGATATGATAAAAGAGACTTCGTTGCTAGGAAGCATGGTAAAGAAAGAGAACCATGGGTTCAGAAACCCATGCCCTTTCCTCCTAAACCATCCAAGAAAAAGGATGATGAGGACTTTGAGCGTTTTGTTGAATTGCTTAGACCTGTCTTTTTGCGTATGCGCTTGACTGATATTCTGAAAATGTCTCCTTATGCTAAGTATATGAAGGATATTGTGACTAATAAAAGAAAGATATCGGAAGCTGAGATTTGCACCATGCTTGCTAATTATACCTTTAAGGGTGGAATACTAAAGAAACTAGGAGATCCCGGAGTACCTACTATACCATGCTCTATTAAAATAAACTATGTTAAAACTGCTTTATGTGACCTTGGAGCTGGTGTTAGTGTTATGCCTTTCTCTTTGTATTGTAGACTTGATTTGAATAAGTTGACACCTACTGAAATCTCTTTGCAAATGGCTGATAAATCAACTGCTTTACCCATCGGTATTTGTGAGGATGTGCCTGTCGTAGTTGCAAATGTTACTATCCTAACGGACTTTGTTATTCTTGATATTCCCGAGGACGACAGTATGTCGATCATCCTTGGTAGACCTTTTTTGAATACTGCAGGGGCTGTTATTGATTGCAACAAGGGCAATGTCACTTTTCATGTTAATGGTAATGAGCATACGGTACACTTTCCGAAGAAACAACCTCAAGTTCATAGTATCAACTCCATTGGAAAAATTTCAACGATTATTATTGGAGATTTTGAATTCCCTCTCCCTACTGCCAAAAAGAAATATGATATACTTATTGTTGGGGACATGCATATCCCCATTGAGGTAACCTAGTGTTATTCGAAAATTCTCCGGTTCCATGTCACTCGAAAAAAGTTTGTCAATAAGACTTGATCAACCTTATTGATGGATTCTTTTTGATGAGCATGAGATGGATGAATTTAGGAGGCACAACCTTCTGTACCCAACTTTTACTTTCTGTTATTTAGATTTAATAAAGTAAAAATGCTATTATTTTTCTGTTTTCTGAATTATCCGTGCGATAAAAAAGTGACCTGAAAATAAAAGTTCTCCAAATGCCCTGAAAATGTAGTATGATTTTTTCTGGAATATTTAAGAATTTCTGGCACTGAGAACACATCAGGGGGCTGCACCAGTGGGCCACAAGCCTACAGGGCGCGCCCACCCCCCTGGGCACGCCCCCCTGGCTTGTGGGTCCCACGTAGGCCCCCCTCACTTATTCCAGCATCTATCCACTTTGTCTTCCTCCAGAAAAAATCACACCATTGCTCAAGCCCGTGTTCTAGCTCATTTTTCTGCCATTTTCGATCTCCTTGTGCAAGGCTCCATTTGCAAAACTTTTTTGGGGGATTGATCTTCGGTATGTGACTCCTCCAATGATCCAATTAGTTTTTGTTTTAGTGCTTTATATATTGCAAATTTTTGCTGCTGTGGTGACCTTGTTCTTGAGCTTGCATGTCAAATTTGTATGGTCCCAAGTAGTTTTGATGCATGATATAGCCTCTAGGCACTTGTGGGAGTAGTTGCTTTAAGTTTTGTTGAGTTTTGTTCACCTTTATTTTGAGTCACTAAAAATTTCAGAAATTTTTTAGAGAAAGAAATGATGAGGAGATTGTTAAGAGGCTCTTCAAGCCGGGACTCTAAAGAAGATGAAAATGAGGTGAAGAAGAAGTCCAAATACAATCTTCCTTGCGTCGCGGAGGTTCGGCCATGTGAATGGCCAAGTGATGCATTCTTGAGGGCGGCCGGAATTTATGAAGATTTCTATTATTTGGCAGAGAATGCAGGCATCATCGACTTCCTCAACGATAAGTGTGGCCAGTACCTCCTACTCACTAATATCTTCGTGCAAAACTTTCACTTTTATCCTAGGAAGAATCCTCCCATGGTAGAGTTTTACTTATATGATGTGCCCAAGAAGATGACACTTTACGATTTTTGCAATGTTTGCAAAATACCTTATGAGGACAGCATCAGTGAACCACGTCCTAGAGACATGGAGGACTTTATTGCCGCAACCACTGTGGGGGAAGAGAGAGGGGTGTCAAAGGCAAGAGAAGCTAATTTACATTTTCCTGTTCTACGCTATTATTCATTATTTGCGGGGAGATGTTTAGTTGGTCGTGGGGAGAGTGGAAACCTTAGTGCTCCCGACCTCGCCATTCCGCGCCACGCTTTACTTGCTGATAGAACTTTTAGTCTGGGCGCTATGGTGTCCCAACGGTTGAACTTAAACCGTTCGAAGGGCCCCATATTCGGAGGTATCTATGCATCTCGTCTAGCCAAACCCTTTGAGATACCCATTAGGCTTGACGAGGAAGAGGAAATGCTGCTACCTACAAGATATTTAGACTATGATAGTATGATAGCACATGATTTTATTAGGAAGGATAATGATAGGAGGCTGCTTTACAACTTAGTATTTAGTCAGGGTACTTGTGAGATTATTGCTCTGCCTGCTTCTTCTTTGTTCGATATCCATTCAGGCAGGTACACTATTATGCCTGAGGACTGATGTCTACTATGCAACCTTCTTCTTGTAGACTCGTGTTGGGCCTCCAAGCGCAGAGTTTTGTCGGACAGTAGCAAATTTTCGTCAAGTGGATGACCTAAGGTTTATCAATCCGTGGGAGGCGTAGGATGAAGATGGTCTCTCTCAAACAACCCTGCAACCAAATAACAAAGAGTCTCTTGTGTCCCCAACACACCCAATACAATGGTAGATTGTATAGGTGCACTAGTTCGGCGAAGAGATGGTGATACAAGTGTAATATGGATGGTAGATATAGGTTTTTGTAATCTGAAAATATAAAAACAGCAAGGTAGCAAGTAACAAAAGTGAGCAAAAATGGTATTGCAATGCTTGAAAACAAGGCCTAGGGTTCATACTTTCACTAGTGCAAGTTCTCTCAACAATACTAACATAGTTGAATCATATATAAATCCCTCACGTGCGACAAAGAGTTCACTCCAAAGTCACAAATAGCGGAGAACAAACGAAGAAATTATTGTAGGGTACGAAACCACCTCAAAGTTATCTTTTCCGATCAATCGTATGAGCTATCCCTATAAGTGTCACGAACAGCCCTAGAGTTCGTACTAAAATAACACCTTAAGATACACATCAACCAAAACCCTAATGTCACCTAGATACTCCAATGTCACCACGAGTACCCATGGGCTTGATTATACGATATGCATCACACAATTTCAGATTCATCATGTTGAATCCAACACAAAGAACTTCAAAGAGTGCCCCAAAGTTTCTACCGGAGAGTCAAGGCGAAAACGTGTGCCAACCCCTATGCATAGATTCCCAAGGTCACGGAACCCGCAAGTTGATCACCAAAACATACATCAAGTGGATCAATAGAACATCCCATTGTCACCACGGATATCCCATCGCAAGACATACATCAAGTGTTCTCAAATCCTTTAAAGACTCAATCCGATAAGAAAATTTCAAAGGGAAAACTCAATTCATCACAAGAAGATAGAGAAGGGAAAACTCCATATGATTCATCTATATTAATAAAGCTCGCGGTACATCAAGATCATGTTATCTCAAGAACACGAGAGAGAGAGAGATCAAACACATAGCTACTGGTACATACCCTCAGCCCCGAGGGTGAACTACTCCCTCCTCATCATGGAGACCACCGGGATGATGAAGATGGCCTCCGGTGATGGTTTCCCCCTCCGGCAGGGTGCCGGGACGGGCTCCCAATTGGTTTTTCGTGGCTACAGAGGCTTGCGGCGGCGGAACTCCCGATCTAGGTTTCTTTCTGGGGGTTTTGGTATTTATAGGAGTGCTTGGCGTTGGAATCAAGTCAGGGGGACTCCCGTGGGGCCCACAAGCGAGGGGGCGCGCCCTAGGGGGGGCGCCCCCTAGGTTTGTGGCTGCGTCAGGACTCCTCTCCGGTATCTTTTTGCTCCAGTATTTTTTATATTTTCCAAAAATATTCTCCGTAAATTTTCAGCCCATTCCGAGAACTTTTATTTCTGCACAAAAAATGACACCATGGTAGTTCTGCTGAAAACAGCGTCAGTCCGGGTTAGTTCTAATAAAATCATACCAAAATCATATAAAATTATTGTAAACATGGCATGAATACTTCATAAATTATAGATACGTTGGAGACGTATCAGCATCCCCAAGCTTAATTCCTGCTCGTCCTCGAGTAGGTAAATGATAAAAGAAATAATTTATGAAGTGTGAATGCTAGCAAGTGCACACGTTTGATCAATTCCAATCACTTTTTCTAGCATCAATATAAACCATAAACAGTAGCTCATCTCATAAAACTTCTCATGATCAAGTAACAAGCTATTCACATGTTAAAGTATAGACCAGAAAGTTTCTTGAAAACTAAGAAACCATATTCCTAGTCATCGAACAATTGCAATTCATCTTATTTTCAGGAAAGGTCTGTGTAAGAGCTTTGATTTAGCAAATTCCACATACTCAACTATCATATAGTCTTCCATGATTATTAACACTCAAAGCATATTTTTAGAACAAATAGCATCCATCGAACACAGAGAAAGATAGGGGCTTAATGTTTTGCCTCCCAACTTATTTATCATATAGATAATTGTCAACAATAATAATTCATGATCAAATATATTTGTGTGGATATATATGTCTAGATCATTCCCCAACACATGACGCTTGCCAAGAGAAAAAAAGCAAAATATAGGAAGTGGTGAAGATCACCATGACTCTTGCATAAAGGTAAGCACTAGAAAGTAAAAGATAGGCCCTTCGCAGAGGGAAGCATTGATTTGCAAAGGTGCCAGAGCTCGAGCTTTTAAAACAGAGATGAATAATGATTTTGAGCGGTATGCTTTCATTGTCAACATAACAACCGAGAGATCTCGGTATCTTCCATGCTAGATACAATATAGGTGGTTCCCAAACAGAATGGTAAAGTTTTTACTCCCCCTCCACCAATCAATCCCACTCCACGGCGAGCCGAATCCACGGGTACCGTCCATACAAACAACAATCTTGGGGGAGTTTTGTTTCATTATATTTTGATTTGATTTTTGAGCATGGAACTGGGCATCCAGAATACCAACCACTTTCTCGTGAATGATAGTGAATCAACACATATCGTGAGAATAACCCACCTAGCATGGAAGATACTGACAGCCCCTAGTCACTATATGAGCGATTCGGGCATACAAAACAAAATATTATTTGAAGGTTTAGAGTTTGGCACATGCAAATTTACTTGGAACGGCAGGTAAATACCGCATATAGGTAGGTATGGTGAACTCATATGGAACAACTTTGGGTTTAAGGGTGTTTGGATGCACAAGTAGTATTTCTACTTGGTGCGGAAGTTTTGGCTAGTATGGGGTGGAAGCAAGCACCACATGTTGGAGGGTCCATAACAATATAACTTCTATACAAATATACCCAAACATAACTCATTAAGTTGTCATCCTTGTCCAATTTTAACTAATTTGCTCGAGTTTGAAAATAATTAATGAGCTCACAATCATAGAAGATGTCCAAGATAGTATATTTATATGTGGAATCTCTCTTCCTTCAATATTCTTTCATGAATTGTTCAAGTGACCAATGCGGTGTTTGCTAACTTTCAATAAATTTTACCACCTATACTTATTATGTGTGAAGCCATTACTCCCCATGAGATAAGTATATGAAGCATATTTAATTTCGGATTTATGATATTCAATTCATTCAACCATTTACTCATAGGATATAAGTGAAGCACGAGAGTGAATGACAAACTACTCCAAAAAGATATAAGTGAAGATCAATGCGTAGCCAACAATTAAATAACTATGTGAGGACTCTCTCAATAAAGATTTTCAGATCTAAGTATTTTATTTAAACATCAAGCAAAAGAAAAATAGCACTCCAAGAATAGCACATATCATGTGGACAAATAAAAATTTAGGCTCAACATAGGCTAACCGATAATTGTTGATGAAGAGAGGTGGGATGCGTAGCATCCCCAAGCTTAGATGCTTGAGACTTCTTGAAATATTTACTTGGGGTGCCTTGGGCATCCCCAAGTTTGAGCTTTTGTATCTCGTTCAATCCTCTCATATCATGGTTTCACCTATTCTCAAAAACTTCATCCACACAAAACTCGAAAATAACTCGTGAGATAGGTTAGTACACATAATAATAAATCAACTCTTTATGTACTGCCAAGACAAGTTGCATAATAATTTCCAAACATCATATACTGTTTACTACCGTTTCCACAATTTATATCTACCAATATAGGCTATGGAAACTATAGGATAAGTAGATAACAAAACTATGACAGCAATCTGTCCAAACAGAACAGTCTGTAGCAATTTATGAAAACATTGTACTTCTATAACTCAAAAAATTATGAAAATTTAGGACAAGCTAAATAATTTATATGACAACACTGTGTAAAAATTTCAGGAACTTTCCACGTTCCAGTAAAATATGAAAATTCAAACACTACAGAAAAAGTTTCTGTTTTTACACAGCACATATCAAAACATGCAATGCAAGCATCCTAATGCAATTCTTGGAACTTTTTTATTGAAAAACGAGATTATAAATAACACCTAACAGAGAACAAGAAAAATAAAATGACGCTCCAAGCAAAACTCATATTATGTGACGAATAAAAATATAGCTCCAAGTAAGATATACCGATAATGTTGAAGACGAAAGAGGGGATGCCTTCCGGGGAATCCCCAAGCTTAGGCGCTTGAGTCTTCCTTGGATATTACTTTGGGGGTGCCTTGGGCATCCCCAAGCTTAGGTTCTTGTCACTCCTTATTCTCCTCATATCGGTGTCTCACCCAAAACTTGAAAACTTCAATCACACAAAACTTAACGAAACTTCGTGAGATGGGTTAGTATAATAAATAAAGACTAGTACAAATGCCCGTGCGTTGCACCGGGCGGAAAAAGGAACACTACCAACATACAAAACGTCCCAACTTCATATGCCATTGTGCACCATTTTTTATATCCAATTTTACTTAACGTCGATGATAAGGTTAAACGTGCAAATTTTCTTATTTTTAATAAAAGTTAACATGGAAGTCATAGAAGTCATGCATTCAGGCTAGACTGAGTAGTAAATGATGAATGGCAGTACAATTTTTTTAATTTGCACCTTGCAACACTAAACGAAACAAATCAAATAGATCTAAGATTGAGTTGTGAGTTGTGATCATCAATCAATAAGAGTAGAGTATGGTGCAGATCAACAAATCTATTTAGGTGCCACCGGAAACACAATTGTTCATAATGATTTACCACAAGCTTGAACAACAGACCCTGATTCAATTTGTTTGGGCGTGCTCAAAAGCAGGGTTGCTGCCTGTAATAATCCAGAAACACTCATGTCTAAACCCCGGAATCATTGAACTACTTGTGGACAAATTAATCAAGGTGCCCTTCATTCGGATTTAGGGTTTAATTAACTGATTAGTTAAATCTGTATGCCTTGTTCCATTGAATACGCTTTTGTGATAGATAATTTAACAAACCTATTTCCCCTGTTGCTGCTGCCATACTGCCACCACCTACATACGCAGTAATGCAATATAGTAGATGAGGCCGGGGAAAGAAGTGAACCACCATTGGGAAGGACACATCAGTGTATTGCAAGACTCCTGGATGTTGTTGGCGCCATCGACAATGCTTCCTGTGCTAGCGACCCATTCCTATTGTTTGCTACGGAGCAAACCATAGTTGCCATGAGCCAGGGTTGACCAGGTTTGGGTCTCGGAGCACCATTTGTGTCCGACAATATCAGAAGCGCTTCATGAAGATACTCTATCGTAGGGCGAATATAGTAGCCTAATATTTGTGAGCACCGTCATCTAGTAAAACAGAAAAATGTGCAAGTAGTATCGGATTAGAAAGTTTTGGGACCTATTTCAAAATCTATATCAGATTTGAAGCAAATGCTAGAACTTTGTCTCTTCGCAGGCTCATGTTTTGTAACCAATATGCAGCTAGAGAAATCATCTACCATGCTAATTTAAAACTCTAATTAGACAAAAGAATAAGAACAAATGCATCTACCACAATTGTATAGTATGCGTATATGTGTGTTATAATTTAGGAGCAGTCAACACAGGCAATGCATACATATCATGGAGCTTATTCTAGAAAGCACGTACTTCCTTTTAGGCATAAAAATAAACACCTGTTTGGCAGGAGCCGCAACAAAACATAGAGCAAAATAATTCCCATATGTTTTACAGATTGTAAGCCTCGATTGTAGCTTCGGAACAAAATTCCTTTCCACTGAAACGCTGCAACAAAAGAAATTCACGTGTTCAAAAACAAAAGAGTGAGCAAAGTACCAAACCCAACTTCAGAGGAAGATAGACGACCAAACCTAATGGCGCGTGTACATTGTAAATTGATATATGCATATAAAAGTAACACACTTGAATATATTTAGCATGATTATTGCAACCCCAACTTTTTCATGGTTACCAGCGTAGCAAATGAAAATGGCACCTCATCATATATTGGGTATTCAACAGAATCAAATACATGGTCAAAGTGTTCCCGAGATTGATGGTTTTTGAACTCTGTTTCTGATATTCTATAAGTTAGACACGAACAAGGTTTGCTTTCTGTGAAGGTACATAGTATTACACCATCTGTGAAATGACAATAATTCTGGAAAATAACAATAATAATAGCACCACAACATCAACTAAGAAAACATGATGATATTTGTCGAAATAAAATAATAAGAGCACTTCAACTGCTAGTAAAAACATGTTGTTGCCAGCAAGAAAAAAGTAGAAGAGGGGCCTCTTAGGGAATCATGTACAGGGAATAAATTATAACAAAGCTTCACTGTTTGATATTTGAAGACAAAGTTCTTGCTATTAGGCTTTCAGTACTCAATTAATCATGCATTAATAACGTCAGTTACTATATTGGTGTACATATTGTCATGTAGATCAAAGACTTGTTAAATCTTGTGAAACTGCACTTAAATCCTTTCACTTCAGAACCTAACATGTGTTCTACAATCCACACTAATGTCTACTCGTCCCTCATCTGGTGACCGATTGCAGATCCCATAACTTCCTTCGCAATAAATTGTGGCGCAAAAGATTTATTCAGATTCATTGCCAATTATCTTCAACGATGACACCAGTGACCTTGGAGCAGCAGGCTGTCATGTTAATACTGATAGGCAATGGAAATTTAGCCATGTGGTTCTGATCCTTTTAGTGACTCTCCTGGTGCCGTAAATACAAACCAAGCTATTATGGGAACAGACATGCCCGATCTCTATCAAATTGCAAGACATCAAGAAGTGATTTGTCATACTATGCAGTTGGTTTGTTGAATGGAAAATATAAAGTTCAACTCATATTCATAGAGATACTTATTGATAGTTTGTTAAATGATGGGACAGGAAGGCGTTTGTTTAACATTGATATTCAGGTTTGATCTCTCTCTCAAAAAATTGATATTTAATGTCTCCAGTTCATATCAGCCAAACAGAAAATTGTCCCAATGGTTGAAAATAATGCAGAATAATATTCTCTAGTTTAATATACAAAGGAAAAAAACGAAAAGATCATTATGACAGACATGGGAAAGGTTTAAGATGGGTTCTCTATTGATTCTCAGAAAGTCATTTTGAAGTGTGAATAAAAGGCTACCGGAATATTTAAGGGGGGGAATAACTTCAGGGAAGTTTCACTCCTACTCTCAAATTGCCTGATGTCGTCGTTAGTATTGGCGTACTTCACATAATGATCGGACATTAGGTGAAAAAGATCTGCCAGCATGGAGTTCAAAACTGCGGTAGTCTTTGTACCATGGAGAATAAGTAGCTTGATATTCTCAACCTGGGGAACAAACATGAGCAACAGTCTGATGTGGGATCCAGGGTAAAACACATAAAAATTATTTCTAGTTTCTTGACATAGAAGGTTTGAAAGCAACAACTTTTCCAATAGCAACTAAAATAAGATTTACACGTGGTTATTTGTACAAAGCATGGACTATGTGATGGGGATATGTACCTAGGGTAGGGTCATAGGCCTGACCTACATGCCCTACCTAAGGACACTGCCCCAGAAAGCTTAAGAGCTACAAGGAAGTCTCCGACTGAAATCACCAAGACATACAAGTCACTCGACAATATACACTCGGAGGTACCTTTCACTCGACGCTTACCTTTCACTCGGAAGGACCAGAAGATAGTCGACCACAGAAGCCCAGAAGTCACCCCAGGGAGGCTAACGGGCAGGCGTTCATCAAGACCATTAATAGCATTTATGTTGTACGTTACCAGTAACGTATGTCTTTATAGCCACGATCTGACCCTTAGATGCCGGACACTTATGAGGGGCAGCGCACTCTATATAAGCCGCCCCTCCCCTCTGGCACAAGGGTTCGCACCCCCTGTAACGATACTCCTATTACACTCGACAAAGAGCTCCCAAGCACCTGAGACGTAGGGCTATTACCTCCACGAGAGGGGCCTGAACTCATACATCTGTGTGTACACCCTCGCTGTAGCTAGGACGCTGCCCTCTCCTTACGTACCCCTACCTTCTACTGTCAGACTCGTTCCCACGACAGTTGGCGCCCACCGTGGGGCTGGCGTCTAAGCGACTTCCAGCGAGGTTGCATTTGTTTTCCTTCGTCATGTCTTCCGGCGGTGATTTGTTCCTGGGCCATGAGATCCGTCTCGGAGCGCTCACCTTCATCGCCGACGATTCGGCATGGCTCCGGGAGGCGCCTCTGGACGTTGAGGCGCTCCCGATTCGCGGGGCGATGCACTTCTGCGCAAGCTCCTGCGGTGTTCTTCTCCTTCAGCCGTCGACTCTGTACGTGTCGGCCCTCCATGCTGTTCATCGCCGCAAGCGATCCGGTCGTTCGCGGCTACAGCGTTGGGTGCGACATGCGGCGGCCCGCCAGGCTTCGTCCTCGCAGATTGCGGCCATCGAGCCCGCCGAGTCACTTTATGGCGTGTTCGACTCGGCGTCAGATCGGTCTGACGTTCCCTCCGAGTGCGAGAGCTGCGATCCTGCGGCTGAAGTTCTTATGGCTGGCTCTCATCAGAGTCCGCCACCTGGCTTCAACCACGCCAGGCGCGAGATTGGTGGAACGTCGAATGATCAGCAGCACCGGGATGAGGATGTTCTCCATACTCCCATCGTCGGCACGACTGCTGAGGCCCAGGCCATGGAGGCTACTCACCTTCGACTCAAAGAGATGCAGGAAGCACTCGACGAGTGTGCTCGACAGCGTCCACCACGTCCCAATCAAAATCAGCGACAGTTGTTTCCGAGTGGGTCTCGGAATAACGTCGAGGTATTCCGTACTCCAGTGTTGAATGTTGCAGCTGCTGCTAGGATTGCAGATTCCATACAGCCGTCACGATCGGAAGCTGGTAGAGGTTTGCAACAGATCAAAACGTTGCTCGAGGCAGCGCAGCAGTAGAATGCAGTTGTTTCTCAGTCGCAGAACAGGTTACATAGCAGTTCGCCCAGGGCGGAAACAGTTCAGTCGGCCCACAGCCCTGGGTCACCCTTGCACCACAGAGGCGGAGACTTCCATGAAGGTCAGTACAGAGATCAGGGGTGAGATCAGTTTGCTCCCCGTTATCACCGCGATGACCGCCGTCGAGTGCTTTCTCCTCCGCGGAGTGGTTCATATGTGCCCCGGCACAATGATGATAGGCGCCCGTTCGGTGATGAGCGGAATCCTGGATTTGACGCAAGGGATGTCCTTGCTCAAAGACGGGTCGACAGAGGCAGAGCCCACAGAGATGGTTATAACAGAGACTATCCGAGTGGAAGTGGAGCTGTTGTGTCTGGTCCCGAGTGTTTTAGCAGAGCCATTCGCTCTGCAGAGATTCCCCCTAACTTCAGGTTGGCGGCTGGAATTGGCAAGTTTTCTGGCGAGTCGAAGCCCGAGACATGGTTAGATGATTACCGAGTGGCCGTGCAGATTGGTGGAGGAAACGACAACATAGCCATGAAGCATTTGTCCCTGATGTTAGATGGTTCGGCCAGAGCTTGGTTGAATCGTTTGGCTCCCTCTAGTATCTATTGCTGGGAGGATTTGGCCCGAGTGTTCATCAGAACCTTTGAGGGCACCTGCAAACGTCCGGCTGGTTTAATTGATTTGCAACACTGTGTTCAGAAACCCAATGAGACCTTGCGAGACTACATTCAGCGCTGGTCCACCCTGCATCACACGGTGGAGAATGTTTCCGAACATCAGGCTGTTTGCGCCTTCAAGGCTGGTGTTAGATACAGAGAGCTCTATCTGAATTTGGTCGCACTTGTGATATTTCTCTGAGCAAGATGATGGAGATTGCCACCCGGTACGCCAATGGTGAAGAAGAGGACCGCCTCCGAAGCGGTAAAGGAAAAGCAGTCGACAATGATGCAGGCGGAAATTCCAATCGGAAGCAGAAGCGCAAGGCTGATCCTCCTGCTCAGGCAGAAGCGGCCGCTCTGGCGGCACAGGCCAAAAATAAAGGAAAGTCCAAAGCTAAGTTCACCCCAAGAAGTCAAAGAATCAATCGGGTACAGACGTTATGGATTTACCGTGTGCAATCCACACGAGAAAAGATGAAGAGGGCAATTTAATATTGCCAAAGCATACCACTCGACAGTGCCGTTTGCTGATCGAACAGTTCAAAGAGAGCCAGTCGAGTGAAAAAGACCCTGAAAAGGGAGATGAAGAAGATAAAGAAGAGTTTCCTGAGGTCAATGCCACTCTGTTGATTTTTGCTGATGTTGAGAGCAAGAGTCGACTGAAAGTTATCAACAGGGAGGTTAACATGGCGGTTCCCTCTACCCCCACATATCTCAAGTGGTCTCAGACTGCTATCACGTTTGATCAGTCAGATCACCCTGCGCATATCGCTACCCCCGGGCGGCAAGCGCTGGTGGTGGACCCAGTTGTGGGGGGCACTCGACTCTGCAAGGTTTTGATGGACGGTGGGAGCGGTCTGAACATCCTATATGCAGATACCCTCTAGGGGATGGGCATCCCGATGTCCCGACTCAGTGAAAGCAACATGCAGTTCCATGGCGTCATCCCTGGGAAAAAGGCCCGTTCACTCAGTCAAATAGCGTTGGATGTTGTGTTTGGTGACAATAAGCATTTTCGCAAGGAAAAATTGACATTTGAAGTGGTGGACTTCCAGAGCGCATACCACGCCATCCTTGGTCGTCCGGCTTATGCCCGTTTCATGGCCCGGCCATGTTACGTGTATCTCAAGCTGAAGATGCCCGGACCCAAGGGTGTGATCACAGTCACTGGCAATCGACAGAGGGCTGAGGAGTGCCTTCAGCAGGGCTCCAAGATCGCCGATCATCAGATGGCTATGGTTGAATTGGAAGAATACAAGAAAAACGCTGATCCTTCCGACCTGTTGCGCGCTAAGAAGCCCGCTTCTGAGTCAGCTTTTCAGTCGGCAGGAGAAGTGAAGAAAGTGAACATTCACCCGACAGATCCAACTGCCGCCCCGACCAACATCTCGACGACACTCGACAGCAAATAGGAAGCCGTGCTCATCCAGTTCCTCCGTGAGAACTGGGACATCTTCGCATGGAAGCCCGCTGACATGCCTGGTGTACCCAGGGAACTGGTTGAGCACCGGTTGAGAGTTGACCCGAAGGCCAAGCATGTGAAGCAGCATCTGCGTCGATCGGCAACGGAGAAGCGAAAAGCAATCGGCGAGGAGGTGGCTCGTCTCTTGGCGGCTAAGTTCATACGTGAGATTTACAACTCCGAGTGGTTATCGAACGTCGTTATGGTCCCTAAGAAGGACAAGTCACTCCGCATGTGTATTGATTTCAAACATATCAATCGGGTCTGCCCGAAAGATCATTTCCCACTCCCCCGCATTGATCAGATTGTTGACTCAACTGTGGGGTGTGAGCGTCTATCTTTTCTGGATGCTTACTCTGGTTACCATCAGATCCGTCTGTTTCGTCCGGATGAAATAAAGACAGCCTTCATCACCCCTTTCGGGTGTTTCTATTATATCACCATGCCTTTTGGTTTGAAGAACGCTGGCGCTACTTTCATGCGCATGATTCAAAAATGTTTACTCGCTCAGATCCCTCGAAATGTTGAAGCGTACATGGATGACATTGTCGTCAAGTCTCGCAAAGGTTCCGACCTGTTGTCTGACTTAGCTGAAACATTCGCCAATCTGAGGAGATATGACATCAAGCTAAATCCGACTAAGTGCACTTTCGGTGTTCCTGGCGGCAAATTACTCGGTTTTCTCGTTTCCGAAAAGGGAATTGACGTTAATCCTGAAAAGATTGGTGCCATCACCCGAATGAAAAGCCCTGAGCGTGTGCACGATGTCCAGAAGCTCACAGGTTGCTTGGCAGCATTGAGTCGATTCATTTCTCGTCTCGGTGAAAAGGCATTGCCTTTATACCGACTGATGAAGAAGTCTGATACATTCGAGTGAACTCCAGAAGCCGAAGCAGCGTTTGTTGAGCTCAAAGCTCTGCTTTCCACCCAGCCGGTGCTTGCGGCTCCGCACAGTAAAGAGCCATTGCTATTGTACATAGCGGCTACTAATCAGGTCGTCAGTAAAGTTGTCACTGTCGAGAGGGAAGAGGAAGGTAAAGCTTACAAGGTCCAGCGTCCTGTTTATTACGTCTCTGAAGTGTTGACTCCTTCAAAGCAAAGATATCCACATTACCAGAAGCTCGTGTACGGTATATATCTGTCAGCTAAGAAGGTGGCACATTATTTCCAAGATCACTCAATTTCAGTCGTTAGTGATGATCCATTGTCTGAAATTCTCCACAATCGAGATGCGTCCGGTCGAGTGGCCAAATGGGCTATTGAGCTCCTCTATTTTGACATCAAGTTTGAAGCAAAGAAAGCAATCAAGTCTCAAGCCCTCGCTGATTTCCTGGCCGAGTGGACTGAACAGCATCAGCCGATCCAAGTTTACTTGGCACACTGGACCATGTTCTTTGATGGCTCGAAGATGCTGAATGGGTCTGGTGCTGGCGTAGTACTGGTGTCCCCAAAAGGCGACAAACTCAGTTACGTCTTGCAGATTCACTTTGATTCCTCCAACAATGAAGCTGAATATGAAGCACTCTTGTATGGGTTGCGTATGGCCATTTCACTCGGCGTCCGACGCCTGATGGTATATGGCGACTCTGATTTGGTGGTCAATCAAGTGATGAAAGAGTGGGATGTCAGGAACCCCGCTATGACTGGATACTGCAATGCAGTAAGGAAACTCGAGAAGAAATTCGAAGGTTTGGAACTCCATCATGTTCCCCGAGTGAAGAATCAAGCAGCAGATGAGCTGGCAAAGATTGGATCCACTCGGAAGCCTGTCCCCAGCAATGTATTTCTTGAGCACCTTCATTCTCCTTCGGTGCAGGAAGATCCCTTCACTGAAGAGCCCCCGCAGGCAAAAAGCGCCTCTGATCCGACTAAAGTCGATGTCCCAGCTGTCATTGATCTGGTCATGGAGATTTTAGTGATCACGCCCGACTGGACTGTACCCTATATTGCGTACATTCTTAGGAGAGAACTCCCAGATGATGAAGATGAAGCTCGACAGATAGTCCGCAGATCCAAGGCTTTTACTGTTATGGATGGACAACTTTACAGAGAAAGTGTGACTGGCGTGACTCAGCGGTGTATTTCTCCTGAAGGTCGACTGATTTTGGAGGAGATTCACTCGGGAACTTGTGGTCATCATGCGTCCTCTAGGACGATTGTTGCCAAAGCTTACCGAGCGGGTTTCTTCTGGCCACGCGCCAATGAGATGGCTAAAGATATAGTCAATCACTGCGAAGGATGCCAGTTCTATTCGAACCTGTCACACAAACCTGCGTCTGCCTTGAAGACCATTCCACTCGTCTGGCCGTTTGCTGTATGGGGCTTGGATATGGTTGGACCCCTTAGAACAGGCCAGAGTTTATTCACTCACTTACTGGTTGCAGTCGACAAGTTCACTAAGTGGATTGAAGCTAAACCCATCAAGAAGCTGAACGCCCGCACTGCTATCAAATTCATGAAAGAGATAACATTCCGGTATGGAGTCCCCCACAGTATCATTACAGACAACGGTTCTAATTTTGACTCGGAAGAGTTCAGATACTTTTGCTCCTCTCAAGGCACTCGGGTGGACTACGCATCCGTTGCACACCCCCAGTCTAACGGTCAAGCTGAGCGAGCGAATGGCCTTATCCTCCAAGGACTGAAGCCTCGGCTCATGCGAGATCTTGATCATGCTGCTGGAGCTTGGGTCACTGAATTGCAGTCTGTTCTGTGGGGCTTGAGGACGACTCCAAACCGGTCGACTGGACGCACTCCGTTCTTCCTTGTGTATGGAGCTGAAGCCGTTTTGCCAAGTGACGTCCTTCACAATTCTCCCCAAGTGGATCTTTACTCTGAAGACGAAGCTGAGCAAGCAAGACAAGATGGGGTGGATCTCCTAGAGGAAGAACGAGAGATGGCCCTGATCCGGTCGACTGTATTTCAACAAGACCTTCGCCGCTTCCATGCGAGACACGTCAAGAGCCATTCATTCCACGAAGGTGATCTGGTGCTCCGAGTGGATCAGCAGCGACCCCACAAGTTGGCCCCAGCGTGGGAAGGCCCATTCGTCGTCACAAAGGTGCTGAACAACGGAGCGTACCATCTTTTCAACTTGAAGAAGAATATTGATGAGCCACGCGCCTGGAACGCGGATTTGCTTCGACGCTTTTATACTTGATAAATGAGTTGTTTTGATGTAATAAGAGTGCTCCAGACGATGTCATTTGTTAAGTTATGACTTCCGCAGTCTATTGTCGATTCTGATCGCACAATTTCGCATTCAAAGATTTCTCCGAGTGAAGAGCAACCCTCGTGCTCGGGGGCTTAGCTGCGAACCCGTTTTGCCTAAGTTAAAAACCCTTCCGAGTGTATAACATTCAATACACTCGGAGACTTAGCCGCGAACCAGTCTTCGCCTAAGTTCAGAAAACTTCTCCGAGTGAAGAGCAACCCTCTTGCTCGGGGGCTTAGCTGCAAACCCGTTTCGCCTAAGTTAAAAACCCTTCCGAGTGTATAACATTCAATACACTCGGAGACTTAGCCGCGAACCAGTCTTCGCCTAAGTTCAGAAAACTTCTCCGAGTGAAGAGCAACCCTCTTGCTCGGGGGCTTAGCTGCGAATCCGTTTCGCCTAAGTTAAAAACCCTTCCGAGTGTATAACATTCAATACACTCAGGGACTTAGCTGCGAATCAGTCTTCGCCTAAGTCTAAAACTTCTCCGAGTGAAGAGCAATCCTCTCTCTCGGGGGCTTAGCCGCGAACCCATTTCGCCTAAGTTAAAAACCCTTCTGAGTGTATAACATTCAATACACTCGGGGGCTTAGCTGCGAATCAGTCTTCGCCTAAGTCCAAAACTTCTCCGAGTGAAGAGCAATCCTCTCTCTCGGGGGCTTAGCCGCGAACCCGTTTCGCCTAAGTTAAAAACCCTTCCGAGTGTATGACATTCAATACACTCGGAGACTTAGCCGCGAACCAGTCTTCGCCTAAGTTCAAAAACTTCTCCGAGTGAAGAGCAATCCTCTCTTTCGGGGGCTTAGCTGCGAACCCGTTTCCCCTAAGTTAAAAACCTTCCGAGTGTATAACATTCAATACACTCGGAGATTTAGCCGCGAACCAGTCTTCGCCTAAGTCTAAAAATTACTCCGAGTGAAGAGCGATCCTCTTTCTCGGGGGCTTAGCTGCGAACCCGTTTCGCCTAAGTTAAAAATCCTTCCGAGTGTATAACATTCAATACACTCGGAGACTTAGCCGCGAACCAGTCTTCGCCTAAGTTCAAAATCCTTACGAGTGCAGAACACCCGTTCCATTCGAGAATTAAATAAATTCAGCCAAGCAAAATGTCGGAAAGCAAAATGCGAGTAAGACTAGAATCTCTAGCGCGGCAAAAAACTTGTTCGCGCAAAGGGAAGTTCTCAGGCTTGAGGCCTGAACGAAGTTTAATAGGTTACACCATCACTCGGCATACCGAGGCAAATAAAGTTTTAACTGAAAGCAAAGTACTTGTTCAAGCTCCAGTAGGGCTTGAGGGCTCGACAAAGGTGTCCAGGTCAATTCCGTCGGCGATCCGAGTGGATGCTTCGATGAAAGTCTCCATGAAATCTTCAAACTGGAGTTTCTTTGTGTTGATCACTCGGAGAGCCTTCAGTTTGTCCTCCCTGGCCTCCTTGCAATGAACCCTGAAGAGTGAAAGTGCCACATTAGCACCACAACGAGCAGCAGATTTCTTCCACGCCTGCACTCGACTGGGGATTTCATTGAGGCGAGTCATCATAGACTCGAGGTCAGTCTGGAGAGAATCTTCAGGCCACAACTCCTTGTCGACCTTCTCGAACGCAGCCTTCAGCCGAGTGTCATATCCTTGGACACTCTTAAGACGAGCTTCGAGTCGAAACATATCCATGGCCACGGCGTCTCCGACGAGTGACTTCGTGGGGTCCAGATTGGGCTCGATCTCTTCAGTTTCCTTCTCGAAGTCTTGATAGAATTCTGCATGAAGAGAAAGGGAAAAGGTGATCACAATGTCGTTCTGAAGAAATCAAAGAAATTCATTCGACAGAAGAAATTCAACTTCAAGCATGCTAAACATTTTCTTCGCGAAGTCTCCTAAGTGTTTCTCCAGAGCACTCTTTCCCTTGGTTTGCACTTCAAGTTTTTTGATCCAATCGGATCGTTCCTGCTTGAGTTTGGCGTTCTCTTCTTCCAGTTTACTGGCTGCAGCAAGTTTCTTCTCAGCAGCTTCAGTTTTCTCCTTCGCTTCCTTCTGAGCATCAGCAAGTGATTTGTCCTTGTCCTCGAGCGCCTTCTTCATGGTATCTAAAGAAATAACATTGTTGAGTCGCGCTCGGAGACGACGGTTCTCATCACGTACGTCTGTTCGAGTGGATTCACTCGGTTTAAAGGATGGAAGATGAAAGTGATAATGCAATTGATCGACAAAGATTACCTCCCAAAGTCTTCAATTCGGTCTGTGCACGGTCCAGGTTGTTGTTCGTCAGCTCCAGATCCAGCAGAAGTCGATTCTTTTCCTTCTCCGGCTCGACGTACTTGGTCCCGAGCCCACAGGCTTTCTGAAATTAACAAAGAAGGGGTTCAGTCGACATGGATATTTCTCTACTCCCAAGTGGAAAAGTACAAGTGCAGTCGACTGAAAGGCGGCCCGCCGCCTCACCCCACAACCCTATACAGCGTCATATCATGGTTGATGGAAATGATGTCCATGAAACCTACAGAATGGTTCTTAAGACTACTGCCCATCGTCAACGATCGACAGTAGTCTCGGAGACTACACCCAGTGGGTGCACTCGGCGTGCCCCCACTGGATACAAAAACACTCGACCAGGTCTGGCCTGCCAGAGTATAAACAAAGAAGCAAGCAAGCGAACATTGTCTCTATCAGACCCCCGCCGATGCAAGCACTCGACGGCGGTCTCGGGGACTACACCCAGTGGGTGCACTCAGCGTGCCCCCACTGGACCTACTATCACTCGACCAGGCCCGTCCTGTCGAGTGACAAGCAACTTTCAAATCAACTCTAAGACCCCTGCCGATGCCTTCGTCATTCGACAGCGGTCTCGGGGACTACACCCAGTGGGTGCACTCAGCGTGCCCCCACTGGACCAGAAACTACCTGATCTACTTGCGAAGAAAACATCCAGTGGGTGTAAAATCAAGATGGACAGGAATTCAATCGGAAATGAACTTACAATAGCACTTACTCAGACGTTGGCTTGAAGCGCTGATCTGGCATCATAGGCTAGCTTGCTGGCTTCATACGCCTCTTTTGTTCGCAGCAGCATCTGCCCAGCCTGAATCATGGCTTCCTTGGCAGCTCCAGTTTGGTCCTCCGGGACGTGATACAAAGGGTATGCGGGCGTCGAATGAGTTGGTGCTATAACTGAGGCAGCAGGAGGTGCTTCAGATTGTCCAATAGGTGCTGAAGCCACCAGAATTGAAGTGGCTGGTGGAGCACTCGACAGCGGGGCCACAAGGGCCGGAGGTGTCGCAGCAGTCGACCCACGGGGCGTCTGTCCTAACGATGTTCTCCGAGTGCGTACGCGTGGAGCCCCCAGAGGCACAGCTTCATCCTGCGTTCCTTGCTGCAGCTCCTCGTCATCTTCCAGTTTGATGACTTCGTCAGCTATCAATCGGCAATTTTAATCAAGTCACTCGACGATTATTCTTCAAAAAACAGAGTAGAGTATGGGTTTGTTATACCTCGTTGGGAGGTGGCCGCATCAGGAGTGTCCACTTCCATATGGTCCCCATCATTTCGCTGGGGCGACGTCACAGAGGTAGCAGCTCTGGCGGATAAACTCCACTCGGTCAGCGGAGACATGAAGTGCCACAATCACAATTGCGGGAAAATAAACACTCACGTTGAGGTAACAGGCACAGCAATCTTGATACGAGGCAGGGCCTTCCGAGGTTTTGGCTCGTCCGGCTTGAGTTGTTTCGCAGCTTTTTCAGTCGACCCCGATGTTGCGGCACGGTCACGCTTTGGGTTCCTCGTGCTCGACGCCACAGTTTTGCTCGGAACAACCTCTAGGTCTTCCTGCTGCTTGGTGCGACGCCCGGTGCGCAGAGGGATCTGAGCTTCCACCTCGCCTTCCTCCAGGTCGTCATCGCTGCTCTCGCTGTCGTCGGCGCAATCGCCGTCTGCGCTGCCATCTACGCTCCCTTCTTCTTCGTGGGGCTGTTCTCCGTTTGGCACGGGCGAGTACATGTTTGTAAATTCCTGCAAGATACAAGCTTCAAAGTCAGTCGACTGAAGATCCAGTTACTCGACAAAATATTAAAACAATCGACAGAGATATAACTCACCAAGTTCTTCGGTGGGTTCAAAGCAGAGAAGGGCGGAATTCGTTTGGCCCCCTCGGGATTATCACAGGCTCCGGTGATGCTCTTGAGCCACTGAGAAACAGTCTCGTCAGAAACTTCCTCAGGATGAGTCCGAGTGGTATCCTCAGGGCCTGAATAATGCCACATGGTGTGATCCCGGGCTTGGAGAGGCTGGATTCGTCGACTAAGAAACGTTTCAAGGAGATCCAAGCCAGTCACTCCGCCACGGACCAAATCAGATACAGCGTTCACTAGGATCCCTACCTGGATTTTCTCTACCTTTGTCACGTACAATGGTTTGGGGGTGGTAGGTCGATCTAAGGTGAAAGGGGGAAGTCCAGTTGACATATTTGGTGATGCAATATCCTTGCAGTAGAACCAAGTCGACTGCCAACCCCGGACAGAATCAGGAAAGGTCATAGAGGGGAATGCACTCCTACCTCTCTTTTGGACCCCTAAGCCACCACACAGTTGGATTACATTGGTTTTTCTATCACTGGATTTGGCTTTCTTGACGCATTGGGATCTGACAGAGAATATGTGTTTGAACAAACCCCAATGCGGAGGACAGCCCAGGAAGCATTCGCACAAAGTTATGAAACAGGAAAGATAGGCAATCGCATTCGGAGGAAAATGGTGGAGCTGCGCTCCGAAATAGTTCAGGAAACTACGGATGAACGGGTGGGGTGGCATGGAGAAACCTCGCTCGACGTGGGTGAGAAGCAGAACTCGCTCGCCATCGCGTGGCTCCGGCTCGGTCCCCCCCTTCGGCAATCTCCAGGACCCCGCAGTTATCAACCCGTCGACGACGAGATTTTGCACATCCTCCGCCGTGACCGTCGATTTTAGGAAATCCCCCTGGATCCACCCCGGCGACACCATCGACCGGGCGCCCGACGGCTTCTTCGCCTTGGCTCCTCCCTTCTTGGCGCGCTCGAGCTTCTCCGTCCTGCCCTTCGTCATGGCGGCGGCGGTCGTTGGAACGGAGCTGAGCAGAGGAGGAAGAGGAGGAGAAGAGCAGATTTGGGGGAAGAATACTGTACCAGCACCGGCGTCGTCGCCTCTTATATCCGCCCGTGTGGGTCACTGACCTGCGGGCCCGCCAGATCTCTGGGTATCCCGAATCCAGAGGAGGCGCGGTACGTGGCGATTTTGGCGGTGCGGTAATCGAGGCGTCGTGCCCCCACTTGCCTTTGCGGTTGCGTCATCCCCGCTCGGCGCGCGTTTATCCAATTTTCGAATCCTGTAAAATCCGGACCCGACGGAACGAACCGTCACATCAGAAGACTCTGCAGATCACTCGGACCTGATTTCGAGCTCAGTTTCACTCGGAAATACTTCAAGACAGAATCGATCAGGGCGAGCGATAAAGGTTCCAATCGACGCAGATTTCTAAGAAGCCTCAAAATGCACTCGGAATTTTTGTGTCTTGTCAGAACCTGCATTGACACTTTTTACACTCGAACCCCGATCCATTCGGGGGCTAATGATGGGGATATGTACCTAGGGTAGGGTCATAGGCCTGACCTACATGCCCTACCTAAGGACACTTCCCCAGAAAGCTTAAGAGCTACAAGGAAGTCTCCGACTGAAATCGCCAAGACATACAAGTCACTCGACAATATACACTCGGAGGTACCTTTCACTCGACGCTTACCTTTCACTCGGAAGGACCAGAAGACAGTCGACCACAGAAGCCCAGAAGTCACCCCAGGGAGGCTAACGGGCAGGCATTCATCAAGACCATTAATAGCATTTATGTTGTACGTTACCAGTAACGTACGTCTTTATAGCCACGATCTGACCCTTAGATGCCGGACACTTATGAGGGGCAGCGCACTCTATATAAGCCGCCCCTCCCCTCTGGCACAAGGGTTCGCACCCCCTGTAACGATACTCCTATTACACTCGACAAAGAGCTCCCGAGCACCTGAGACGTAGGGCTATTACCTCCACGAGAGGGGCCTGAACTCATACATCTGTGTGTACACCCTCGCCGTAGCTAGGACTCTGCCCTCTCCTTACGTACCCCTACCTTCTACTGTCAGACTCGTTCCCACGACACTATGTGCCAGAAAATTTGGCCCTTTTGTGTGTGACTCTGTTCCTATAAAAAGGTACAATGTTGCAACATAGTAACTGAACAAATTTGGAAAATTTCTGAAAGATGTCACTATGTCAGTTTATGCTTGGCCACAATCAGAAGCCAATTAATGCTCAGATAATGCCTAAGAAAATATCTATACTTTCTTGTATCCATAATAATGATGATTATTGTATGATGCTAGATGGGGCTTGTGTTCTTTTGATGCTGCAAACAAAATGGGATTTGCAACGGCTGTAGAAAGGACAGAAGATATGAGAAGCTTACAAGCTTGGGGCGTTCTTGAGTAGCTCAAGCTTGGCAGCCACGGTGATAGGAACCCTGATGGCCACCATCTTGATCCTCCAATAATATAGGGATTAGGCGGCGAAGGGTTCATAACATTCTCCAAACTTCAAAAATCACGAAGGGTTGCGCCTCTTCCCCTCTCAGACAAAAATAACAGTCAGTCTCCCTCCCTTGCCAAGTCCCGTTACAAAATATAATTAGCCAATGTTCCAATTAAGATCGACGGAGACACCACCAAAGCAGACTAAAACAATACCAAGGGATGCAGTAAGGCGCCACAATAGTTGTGCTCGCTGTCAGATAAGCTTTTCTCCCATGGTAATCCGTAAAGAGCTATTCGATTTTTCTGGTCTAGTTGGTGGCCTGAATTGGATTCAAGGCTTCCCCTGTCCACCTTGCCGCGGAACAGAGCGCCCAAAATCTGTTTCCTCTAGCAAGTTCGTTATTACTCGAGCATAACTTTGCCTTGTACTCTAAGGATAGAATAGTTAGCAAATCAATTGGTTGTCAAGAAATAAACAAGCGATTGTCTACTGTATATTACTTTCAGTTGTTCATTGAAGATGGTTGTGCATTCTGGAATTACTCCACTCAAAATACTGGAATGCCCAAACTGAAGACCTAGACACCTAATAATTATTGTTCTTCACAAGTTTCAGGTCAAGACAACTTGACTTTCTTATAGCTTTGACATTGTTGTTCACAGAATCTTTTTGTAATGAGCGTGCATTTCTAGTTTCATATATTATGAAACCAAAATGTCCAATGATACAAAAAACCAAGCAGTCACGCTGCCGATACAGAAATATTAGCGCGTCTCAATGACCATAAACTGGACCAACTATTGACTCTACTAAAGCACGAATTCACCAACTAACAGACTCTTGAATCCAGGTAAGTTAGTTAGTCCAACAAGTGATTAAGAAACATATGTACAAAAGCATAAGGCCATCAATTATTGTTGTCAATAAATTAAGAAGAAACGATCTGATAAAATAGGTATCCAACCAAAGAAGTATTCTAATTGTAATAAAAGAATCGGAAATAAGACAACAACCTGAGTTTTGCTTCTCTATCATATCAGCTCCACCATGGGCGAGGTTCTTGCACGGGTACCGCTGCTAAGGCCCTCTGCAGCTTTCCATCTTCATCATCCTGATCCTGAAAATTTTGAAGGAGTTCAGAAAATGAAGAGCTCAGTTCTGAACTGCGGGAAGGACTCCAGCACAGATCATTCTGGGCGTTAATGATTCAGCGACCCGTGACGGCAAGGAGAACACTTTGACGATGAGGTGAATGCCGACGGTAAGAAGAGAATCCTGTAGGCGTGGAGCCTGTAGCGGACACGCGCGCGCGACGGGCGATGAGGGCGCGGAGGTGGTTGATCTCGGCGGCGAAGCGGCGGAACTGGCGGAGCTCCATCTGGACGTCGGCGTTCTCCTTCTGCAAGCGCCGCATCATGGCCATGGCCTTGCTGGCGGCGCTCGCTGCGGCGAGGCGCTCCTCCTCCATCTCGCCCCACAGCGCTCGCGGTCTCCTCCTCCGCCTCCACCCTCGCCGCCCATCTTCCTCCCCGTCTCCACCCCGCCCCTCTTCCTCCCCATCCCCGCCCCCGCCCCTCTCCCTCCCCGCCGACTCCTCCTCCGCCTCCACCCTCGCCGCCCCTCTTCCTCTTCCTCCCCGTCCTCGCCCCCGCCCCTCTCCCTCCCCGTCCCCGCTCCCGCCCCTCTCCCTCCCCGTGGACTCCTCCTCAGCCTCCACCCTCGCGGCCCATCTCCACCCCATCCCCGCTCCCACCCTCTCCCTCCCCATCCCTGCCCCCACCCCCTCTTCTCCCCGCCCAGCCACCGGACCGCCGCGGATGGCGAGGAGCAGCACGGGCGCGGGGCTTTGCCTGAAGGACGCAAACGGTCGGCGGCCAGGGGAGGAGGAGAAGGGGGGAGGGGCGGACGCTGCCGCGCAGGCGAGATGCGTCGGAGTGGCAGGGCCGGAGTGATGCTACCCAGGGGCTTTTAAAAAAGTTGAAACGTTTTTTACCACTTACTATAGGACTGCGGGTTGAATTCGAAAAAACACGGGGGCTTTTTTGCAAAATCGTTGACGACGTACAACCAGAAGCGATCGGTGGTTTATTATTAGGTAGAGATAATTCACTTAGGTACTGTCAAGACAAGATTCATAATTGTTCCCACATCATACCTACTATATTCTATCATTCCCATAATTTATATCACTCAATATAAGCTATAGAAACACTAAAACAAGTAAACTATGCATGCAAAACAGAATCTGTCAAAAACAGAACAGTCTGTGAAGATCTGTAGCGTAACCATACTTCCGTGTCTCTAAAAATTCTGAAAATTTCGGAAAATCTAGGAAATTTGTATATAAATCATGTGTAAAAAATTCAGATCAAAATCAAAATCACGTTCCAGTGAATTTACAAAATTCCTGGACTGAGAGCAAAAGTTTCTGTTTTTGCACAGAATCAAGTCAGCTATCATCCATACTATCCCAAAGGCTTTACTTGGCACTTTATTGAAAAAAAGCTATAAAACATGATTAATAAAGTAGCTTAATCACGTGAACACTCAAAAACAGAAAGGAAAAGTGTTGGGTTGTCTCCCAACAAGCGCTTTTCTTTGAAGCCTTTTAGCTAGGCATGATGATTTCAATGATGCTCACATAAAATATAAGAATTGAAACATGCATAGGGATTTTGTGAGAAAACTATTTATGGGAGCAAGAATCAACTAGCATAGGAAGGCAAAACAAGCATAACTTCAAAACTTTGAACACATAGAGAGGAAACTTGATATTATTGCAATTCCTGCAAGCATATGTTCCTCCCTCATAATAATTTTCAGTAACATCATGAAGGAATTTCACAACATAAATATCACATAAAGCATTATCTTCATGATCCACAAGCATAGAAAATTTGTCACTCTCCACATAAGCAATTTTCTTCTCATTCATAATAGTGGGAGCAAACTCAACAAAATAACTATCATGAGACACTTGATTGACATAACCACATTCAATATCATGATGACAAGTTTCATGGTTACTATCACTCTTTATAGCATACATGTCATCATCATAATCATCATACATAGGAGGCATGCTATCATCATAATAGTTTTGCTCATCAAAACTTGGGGGACAAAAAAAATCATCTTCATCAAACATAGCATCCCCAAGCTTGTGGCTTTGCATATCATTAGCATCATGGATATTCAGAGAATTCATACTAGCAACATTGCAATCATGCTCATCATTCAAGGAATTCTCATTAAGTATTTTCATAAATTCTTCCTCTACCAATTGAGCACAATTTTCTGAATCCTTATTTTCACAAAAGACATTATAAAGACGAAACAAATGATGCAACATAAACTCCATTTTTTCTAGTTTTCTTTTATAAAACCAAACTAGTGATAAAACAAGAAACTAAAAGATTCAATTGCAAGATCTAAAGATATACCTTCAAGAACTCACCTCCCCAGCAACGGCGCCAGAAAAGAGCTTGATGTCTACTACGCAACCTTCTTCTTGTAGACTCGTGTTGGGCCTCCAAGCGCAGAGTTTTGTAGGACAGTAGCAAATTTCCCTCATGTGGATGACCTAAGGTTTATCAATCTATGGGAGGCGTAGGATGAAGATGGTCTCTCTCAAACAACCCTGCAACCAAATAACAAAGAGTCTATCGTGTCCCCAACACACCCAATACAATGGTAAATTGTATAGGTGCACTAGTTCGGCGAAGAGATGGTGATACAAGTGTAATATGGATAGTAGATATAGATTTTTGTAATCTGAAAATATAAAAACAGCAAGGTAACTAATGATAAAAGTGAGCACAAACGGTATTGCAATGCTTAGAAACAAGGCCTAGGGTTTATACTTTCACTAGTGCAAGTTCTTTCAACAATACTGACATAGTTGAATCATATATAAATCCCTCACGTGCGACAAAGAGTTCACTCCAAAGTCACAAATAGCGGAGAACAAACGAAGAAATTATTGTAGGGTACGAAACCACCTCAAAGTTATCTTTTCCGATCAATCGTATGAGCTATCCCTATAAGTGTCACGAACAGCCCTAGAGTTCGTACTAAAATAACACCTTAAGATACACATCAACCAAAACCCTAATGTCACCTAGATACTCCAATGTCACCACGAGTACCCATGGGCTTGATTATACGATATGCATCACACAATTTCAGATTCATCATGTTCAATCCAACACAAAGAACTTCAAAGAGTGCCCCAAAGTTTCTACCGGAGAGTCAAGATGAAAACGTGTGCCAACCCCTATGCATAGATTCCCAAGGTCACGGAACCCGCAAGTTGATCACCAAAACATACATCAAGTGGATCAATAGAACATCCCATTGTCACCACGGATATCCCATTGCAAGACATACATCAAGTGTTCTCAAATCCTTTAAAGACTCAATCCGATAAGAAAACTTCAAAGGGAAAACTCAATTCATCACAAGAAGATAGAGAAGGGAAAACTCCATATGATTAATCTATATTAATAAAGTTTGCGGTACATCAAGATCATGTTATCTCAAGAACACGAGAGAGAGAGAGATCAAACACATAGCTACTGGTACATACCCTTAGCCCCGAGGGTGAACAACTCCCTCCTCATCATGGAGACCACCGGGATGATGAAGATGGCCTCCGGTGATGGTTTCCCCCTCCGGCAGGGTGCCGGAACGGCCTCCCGATTGGTTTTTCGTGGCTACAGAGGCTTGTGGCAACGGAACTCCCGATCTAGGTTTGTTTCTGGGGGTTTTGGTATTTATAGGAGTGCTTGGCGTTGGAATCAAGTCGGGGGGACTCCCGAGGGGCCCACAAGCAAGGGGGGCGCGCCCCCCTGGGGCGCGCCCCCTAGGCTTGTGGCTGCCTCGGGAATCCTCTCCGGTATCTTTTTGCTCCAGTATTTTTTATATTTTCCAAAAATATTCTCCGTAAATTTTCAGCCCATTCCGAGAACTTTTATTTCTGCACAAAAAACGACACCCATGGTAGTTCTGCTGAAAACAGCGTCAGTCCGGGTTAGTTCTAATAAAATCATATAAAATTATTGTAAACATGGCATGAATACTTCATAAATTATAGATACGTTGGAGACGTATCAAGGACATCTACAGATATTGGGGTCTGTCGCAACCCCCAGCACCTGAGCCGGCACCAGCCCTTGATTCTTATCAGGATCCAGTTTTTCAGTGGGAGCCACAGGAGCTCGCCAACCAGTGGAACCCTCAGTATCCTCCGGAGTATCCAGGAGATGGTTATTTTCAGCCATGGCCATGGACCAACTTAGGCCAAAAGCCTAAGCTTGGGGGAGTACGTATTTCTCACCGACATTACATTCATGTTCACACACTTATCTTAGTAGTCGGTGCTAATACTTTTTCATTGAACCATCCATGGTATTTTATTTCTTATTTCCGTTTTCTTCTTGTGTGCTTAATTAACCTTGAGAAAATCCAAAAAAAATTAGTTCTAGCTTTACCTCCTAGTTTGTTTAGTTGTAGCATTAAAAGAAAACCCAAAAAGATTTCTCATTCTTATTTTGCTTGTTGGGAGCTTTCCCGTGTAAATAGTTTTTTTCTCGTTCTTGTTTTGAAATTTCTTTCTTTGGGTCGTAAGGAGAAGACCACAATGAAAATGTTGAGTGGCTCTCATATGCATTATTGTTTATCTATCAGAGAGCCCATATTACCTTGCCTTCTCCTTTGAGTTATTGTTTGCAGATTCCAACTTAGTCCAATGCACGTGCACTCTTATTATTATTCACACCGTTCGGTCGTGCAAGTGAAAGGCAATAATGACGATATATGATGGAGTGATTGAGATGGAGAAAAGCTGGTACGAACTCGATCTATTTTGTTTTTGTAAATATGATTAGCTCATCGTTCTGAATTCAGCTCATTATGGATGAAACATGTTTGCAATGACAATTAGAGATTATAGTTACTCATGCCATGCTTAATTAGCTAAGAGTGTATAATGGTTTGTCTTGAGTGCCAACATGCATTTTAAAATGGTTGTGATGTAGTATGATAGGATGGTATCCTCCTCTGAATGATTCAAGTGGCTTGACTTGGCACATGTTCACGCATGTAGTTGAATCAAAATCAACATAGCCTCCACGATATTTATGTTCATGGTGATTTATATCCTACTCATGCTTGCATTCAATGTTGGTTAATCTCAATGCATGTTTATGACTGTTGTCGCTCTCTAGTTGGTCGCTTCCCAGTCTCTTGCTAGCCTTCACCTGTACTAAGCGGGAATACTGCTTGTGCATCCATTTCCATAAACCCAAAGTTGTTCCATATGAGTCCACCATACCTACCTATATGCGGTATTTACCTGCCGTTCCAAGTAAATTGCATGTGCCAAACTCTAAACCTTCAAATAATATTCTGTTTTGTATGCCCGAATCGCTCATGTAGCGACTGGGGGCGGTCAGTATCTTCCATGCTAGGTGGGATATTCTCACGATATGTGTTGATTCACTATCATTCACGAGAAAGTGGCTGGTATTCGGGATGCCCAGTTCCATGCTCAAAAATCAAATCAAAATATAATGAAACAAAACTCCCCCAGGATTGTTGTTTGTATGGACGGTACCCGTGGATTCGGCCAGCCGTGGAGTGTGTTTGATTGGTGGAGGGGGAGTAAAAACTTTACCATTCTGTTTGGGAACCGCCTATAATGTATCTAGCATGGAAGATACCGAGATCTCTCGGTTGTTATGTTGACAATGAAAGCATACCGCTCAAAATTATTATTCATCCCTGTTTTAAAAGCTCGAGCTCTGGCACCTCTGCAAATCAATGCTTCCCTCTGCGAAGGGCCTATCTATTTTACTTTACTGTTGAGTCATCCTCCTCTTATAAAAAGCACCAGTTAGAGAGCACCACCGTCATTTGTATGCTTTGTTATTAATTGATATTGAGTATGACTGTGACTGGATCTCTTTTACCATGAATTACAATGTCTAGTCAGTCCTTGTTCTTCATAGGTGCTCTGCATTTATGTTTTGCGGTCTCAGAAAGGGCTAGCGAGATACCATTATATCATATTGTATCATGATTGTTTTGATAAAATTGTTGTCATCCGAGATTTATTATTATTGCTCGCTAGTTGATTATGCCATTGATATGAGTAAATGTGAGACCTAAATGTTATTGTGAATGTGGTTAGTCTATAATCTTTGCTGAAAACCTGAACATCAGTTAGACATATTTACAACAACAAGATCAAATAGAGTTTGTAAAAGTTTTTCTTTGTCACTTTCAGTTTGTCAACTGAATTGCTTGAGGACAAGCAATGGGTTAAGCTTGGGGGAGTTGATACGTCTCCATCGTATCTACTTTTCCAAACTCTTTTGCCCTTGTTTTGGACTCTAATTTGCATGATTAGAATGGAACTAACCCGGACTGACGCTGTTTTCAGCAGAATTGCCTTCGTGTTATTTTTGTGCAGAAATAAAAGTTCTCGGATTGACCTGAAAATTTACGGAGAATATTTTTGGAATTAATAAAAAATACTGGCGAAAGAATCAACCGGAGGGAGTCCACCCATTGGCCACAAGTCAGGGGGGCGCCCCCCCTAGGGCGTGCCCAGGTGGCTTGTGGGCCCCCTGCAACTCCTCCGACCTCAACTCCAACTCCATATAAACCTATTCGGGGAGAAAAAAATCAGAGAGAAGAGTTCATCGCGTTTCACGATATGGAGCCGCCGCCACCTCCTGTTCTTCCTCGGGAGGGCAGATCTGGGGTCTGTTTTGGGCTCCGGAGAGGGGAAATCGACGCCATCGTCATCACCAACCATCCTTCATCACCAATTTCATGATGCTCTCCGCCGTTCGTGAGTAATTCCATCGTAGGCTTGCTAGACGGTGATGGGTTGGATGAGATTTACCGTGTAATCGAGTTAGTTTTGTTAGGGTTTGATCCCTAGTATCCACTATGTTCTGAGATTGATGTTGCTATGACTTTGCTATGCTTAATGCTTGTCACTAGGGCCCGAGTGCCATGATTTCAGATCTGAACCTATTATATTTTCATGAATATATATGTGTTCTTGATCCTATCTTGCAAGTTGTAGACACCTATTACGAGTTATGATCCGCATCCCCCAGGGTGACAATAACTGGGATTCTTTCCGGTGATTGCCGTAGTTTGAGGAGTTCATGTATTCACTAAGTGCTAATGCTTTGGTCCGGTCCTCTATTAAAAGGAGGCCTTAATATCCCTTAGTTTCCATTAGGACCCCGCTGCCTCGGGAGGGTAGGACAAAAGATGTCATGCAAGTTCTTTTCCATAAGCACGTATGACTATATATGGAATACATGCCTACATTATATTGATGAATTGGAGCTAGTTCCGTGTCACCCTATGTTATGACCGTTGCATGATGAATGCCATCCGACATAATTATCCATCACTGATCCGTTGCCTACGAGCTTTTCACATATTGATCTTTGCTAAGTTACTTTTCCGTTGCTACTGTTACAATCACTACAAAACTGCTACTGTCACCTTTCGCCATCATTACCGTTACTTCCATACCACTTTGCTACTAAATACTTTGCTACAGATATTAAGTCTTTCAGGTGTGGTTGAATTGACAACTCAGATGCTAATACTCGAGAATATTCTTTGGCTCCCCTTGTGTCGAATCAATAAATTTGGGTTGAATACTCTACCCTCGAAAACTGTTGCGATCCCCTATACTTGTGGGTTATCACCCGCCGACGAGCCCCTGCTGTGCCCACTCCTCCCACGGTGAGCCTCCGCCTCCTTCCCCCCTCTCTGTTCGGCCGCCCCGACCTCGTCGTGCCCGGCCCTTCGCCATGCCCGAGCGCGCGCGACGGCGCCTTGGCCGCCGGCCTGCCCGAGCACGGCGACGCCATGGCCGCCGGCCTGCCCGAGCACGGCGACGCCATGGCCGCCAGCCTGCCCGAGCACTAGTACTTGCTCTGCTCTGTTTCCTGTGATGGACCATGTTAAAACTGCTCTTATCCTTTTGTATTAGGCTCAGATAAGCAATGTTCATAAGTTGTAGAAGAAATTCAAGTTCATAAGTTGTAGAACAAATTCAAGTTGTGGCAAAAAACAATGTTCTAGCTATTTTGCATCACTGAACTCATGTCTTTTATCATCAACTAAAGTCTGATCCTTCACAAGATTTTTAGTGAGATACATTTTGAATGCGAATTTTGATTGGTGTCTTGCGGCTGTTGCAATCGCTAAGAGTCTCGAGTGAACATAATAGGTCCTTCACAAGATTTTTAGTGAAATACATTTTGAATGCACAAGATCAAAGATTAGATAGGCATACTTACATTTAGTAAAATTAAGACCATGAATATGAATTGAAGGCATACTTACATTTATAATTTGTTACAAGAATGTTATTCTCACATTAGGATAGCAGTGTATTTGTTTATTTGAGATAGGTCTCACATTTAGTAAAAGTAACATTTGTTTATTTATGTCTCTTGGAAGGTTGCTAGATAGATGTTTAGATGTTTGATGTTTAGATGTGTTTAGATGTTGCTGAATTTGTTTATAAATATGAGTAGCATAATAAAATGATAATCATTGTTATGCAAATCCCATGTTTATAAGTTCTCGAGTCGATGATGCCCATCCCGCATCCTCGTCGTCGAGTCGGTGGCGACCACCTGCTTGAGAGGGGCCATGTCCGGGACTGGGCTCCGCCTGGCTGGCACTGGGAGGTGCTACCTTCCGGGGCATCGTCGAGACGGAGCACATGGCGAGTCCGCGATATCAAGCTCTGCCACGTCAGCAGAGTCCATCCCACCCCGAGACGGAGCCTAGCGTGAGACGTCCGCGATATCAAAAAACAGCATCTCCAAAGCGGAAGAGAACACAAAAGAAGAAACCGGCCGAGCCTCCTGCCAAAAAGAAGTTATCTTACGAGAAGACTGACGAGGAACTCGATGAATCAGTGAATCTCGCTTTGCGGGCCCATTTTGGACCGAAAGCGCCCCCGCCGCCAAAGGAGAAAATACCCGACGAGGTCGTACAACACTTTATTGATGCAGCTAAACCGGCGGAGAAAAGACCGATATCAGACTATGAACACTGTATTACCAAGTCCTATACATCCCAGAAAAGACAGAAGTCGATCGGTAGCAGTAAATGCGGGAAAACTGTTCCCCAGCTCGGAGAACAGGCAGTCCAATCGATCAGCCCGCTCAAGGTGAGTGCCAATAACGTGGTAATAACCGACGCTGATAGAGAGAATGCTAGAATGCTCGGTATCACCATTGAACAATTCCTAGAGATTGAGGAATTTCCACCGTTAGATCCGAAGGAAATAGAACAGCGCAATATGTCCCCGGGAAACCTCTGGTCAGTCCTGACGACGAGAAGCTTCTAACAACGCAAATGTACAAATTGCATGACTGGTACATGAGAGAAGTAAAGGACGGGCGAGAGAGCCTCATGGTGAAAATCAACAAAGAGCATTACATCCATGAAAAAGATTTGTGGATTGAAAATGAAGAATTTTTTCAGTTATTCAATCAAAAAGCACTCGACAAATCTATCGTCAGTTGCTATTGTCTGTAAGTGATTTCTTTCTGTAATTTAAGTCTCTAGCTCAGCTCGTTCATTGCCTGTTATTATACTCACTATATTCTTTTGTGTGGTATTATGCAGAATGAAGATTTTTGAATTGAAAAGAGCTGGAGTCTATGACATTGGGTTCATTGACCCAAATACCGTCAATGAAGAAGTGTTGAGAAGGCACCCTAAAGACACGGAGAAATTGCTTCTAAGGTTTTTGAAGGCCCTAAAGTACAAACCAAAAATAATTTTACCTTGGAACTTCCAGTGAGTGTTACTGTCTTGTACTACAAATTCTATTTTTGCTTATATATATATATACTCGATGTTAAGTGTAGTTGATGAGTTATGCATGCCCGCTTATACAAATCGTGTGCGCAGCTACCACTGGATCCTTCTAATCATTAGAGTTGACGACGGAACTGTTGAAGTACTGGACTCGCTAAGTAAAGACCCTGAAGATTACAAAAGCTTGCATTCGTTGCTCGAAAGGTAATTTCAATCATTGACACACTATGTCGGCTTCTTTATTAGTTCATTTCCTGATATCAAGTAATTAATAACTCCTTTATTCATTTTGTTTGCCGGGCAGGGTTTGGATAAAGTTCACCAAAGATGTTAGAGGTGAATGGAAAGAGGAGCTGAAATGGCGAAAGCCCAGGGTAATTAAGTAGTACTAGCTACGTTAGGGCATCTCTTTAATTCTAGTTTCAATACCATTGTCATGCTTCATTATTATCTGATTGAATTCTATTCTCGTAAAGTGCATGAGGCAGGCACAGGGGACTGAAATATGTCCATATTACGTTTGCGAGAACATTCGCTTTATGACCGAAAGCAGCAAGAGTGCAAGAGATCTTTGGGTACGTAAACACCATTCATATTTTTTTTATCATGATCTAATACATATACGCACAACTAACATGTTCATATTGATCTCCTTCTTTAAAGATGCACGAGATGCGGGACAAGCTCCTACCAACGGACCGCATACGAGCAATTCAAGAGGAAATTGCGGGATTTTTGCTTCAGCAGGTCATATCTCCCGACGGAGAATACCATTACCCGATCTGCAAATGATCTGCAAATTGTACGATAAATTGTATATACCAAATTGTATATATATGTGTATGAATGTGGTCGTACAAGAAATTCTATGATATATATATGATCGCTTGTACGAGAAATTTTATGATATATGATCGGTTCTACGAGAAATTCTATTATATATGCATAACGTGTACAGTATGTAGTAGCGTAAAATATGTTTGAAATGAAAAAGAATTAAATGGAAAACACAAAATGAAAAGGAAAAATAAACAATAAACACTAATTAAACCCCTAAACCCCTAAACCCCTAAACCTTTAGTCCCGGTTGGTGTTACCAACCGGGACCAAAGGTCCCCATGCCCTGGCGCGCGCTGCCGACCACGTGGCCAGGGTTTAGTCCCGGTTCGTAGCCAACCGGGACTAAAGGCTTGGACCCTTTAGTCTCTATACTTTAGTCCCGGTTGGGGAACCGGGACTAAAGGCCCTTCCCAACCGGGACTAATGGCATGGTTTCTACTAGTGTGGAGCCGTGGTGACAAAGTATGCAGGGTCATCTGGTGCACCAGATTAACGACTTATGTTTGGTGGATGGTCAACTCTGGTTACTCATCATAGTTTTAGGACGTCATTGGTGGACCCAAGTATGATATGATGCCTTGTACTCATGTTTCATCATTTAATGCTCTTGGTCTTCTTCCTCGTTGGCTCGGTGAGGAAGGAGAATTTTTCCGGCGTACATTGCAGCGAGAGTTTTCAAGCATCTAGGTTTTCAAAGGGCTAGACGATTTGTGCAAACTCTTTGAAACACTTGAAGTTAGTCAAACTTTCACATGTTTGATCTTTTGCTCTACCAACATAGAGATCTCATGTTGTACCAACATAGAGATTGCTTCCTGATATCCCCATGTAGTTTTTATGCTTGTTCGGTGAATATCACGTTGGGCCCTAAAGCGCAAGGGTTTGCGGTAGGAAGCAAGTTTTTCCCCCAAAGTCAAGAACCAATGTGCCAATTAGTGGAGTTCTTCTAATAGCCAATGATCAGAACCTGCACACAACTAAGACACTTCACTTGGTATTCAACATTTCTAGTGAGGTTGCCAATCTCATTAGCTTTGCTAGTTAGAAGTATTAATATATCATGTACTCCCTCCGTTCCTAAATATAAGTCTTTTTCGAGATTCCACTACGGACTACATACGGATGTATATGGACATACTTTAGAGTGTAGATTCACTCATTTTGCTCCGTATGTAGTTCCCAATGGAATCTCTAGAAAGACTTATATTTAGGAACGGAGGGAGTAGTTGGAATTGATTTTTTAGGAAATGAAGTGAAAAGTTCAAAATATAAAAGACCAGTAAATAAAGTTATCAAGTTTGTGATTATGAGCAATAAATGACTGGAGATCCATAACTTCTCTAGTGGCATCTCTCCATGAAAGCATATGTGTGGTAGAAAAATTACAGTTGCATATCGATTAATTGTAGTGTCTATGGTTAATCGTACATGTCATGATTGCATATATGCATTACACTGTATTCATAGACAGATCTAACTGCATCTATTTCTAATACTCCACCTAAGACCGCTCAACACACATCTCTAAGTATTAAGTAAAAACAAAGCATTACATTAAGGAAAATGACATAATGTAGATAGTGTATTCTCTTTACCTCTAGTTCATAATTGAGACACCTAATCAACTACCTTTTCATACTTTGTGGAAATAACACAATGAAATCCTTTTCCCCTTTCCTTCACTAGGATAGATTATTTTCAAGGTTAAACATATATGACATACATAACTCCCTCTTGTAGATCATTCATCTAATCATGGCAAGTAAAAGACTAATAGACCGGAGGACATATATGTCAATAAATTAATAATAACTAAAACAAACCAAATAAAGATCCATATATAATCTGATCATAAAGTGACAATTCATCACACCACAACAAACACATCGGGAATTACATCAAATAGATCACAAGCGTGTAAGGCAACTCATGTGATCTTTGTATTGAAAACAAGAGACATAGATAGGATGGCACATAGCCATTATTATGAACCCATAGTCCAAGGTGGATTACCCACAAATGGTCACCGAGGCACTGAGTTTGATGAAGATATAGCTTTGGCAACAAATTCCCCCTTCAACAGTTTACCGGAAAAAGCTTGTAGATTGGATCGCCCGAGAAAGCATAGTGGCGGCATGGAAAAAAGTGAGAAATATTTTTGGGGTTTCTCATCTATATCTCCATAAAGGAGTTGAGGCCGAGAGGCGGCGGACCGACATTTGAGAGAGTGGTACGACATGTTCTAGGCCTAGGCCGGCCCACTAGGTCGAGCTCACAAGGCTTCCCCTGGTGGCTTCGGTGCTCCTAGCTAGTCTCCTTACTGACTTGAAACTTTGTGACATATTTTCCTTTTATTTTTTTGTTCCCAAGTTATTATTATTTGTGCAAAATTCACGAACATGCAGAAAATTGCAACTAACGCTTGGCACTGCATTGATAGGTTAGTCGAATAAAACTATATAAATAGGTGCCAACACTATGTAATAATGATATAAATGTAGCATGGACATAGCAAAAATTAGGGATACATTTTGTATGTTATATATGTTAATGTCCGAGATCTTTTTTGCTGTGCCGACATTGGGAAATGTCAAAGAAAAAATTAAGAGTAGAGAGTAGAAATCATGTCTTCCAAGAATGTTTACTTATTTTCACTTAAGTGTAATTTTCTTTGGTAATAACAAAATTTGGATCGGATAGTTCTAAAAAAAATCATTTCGTTCCGAAGCATTGTGGCAGCTATGAATCATGTGAGTTCTTATAGTCGCGAGATATCCATCCATCGCTAGGTTTTGGAGCATACAAAAGCACATGAACCCAATCATCTTTGGTAACCAGATTAGAAACATGGTATGTCTATTTGTTTTTAAAGAGCATTTCTCCATGATCATACAGATAAGGTTAGTCTTAAGGACAAAATGGAAATATCACTAGATCGTTTGTAATTTCATTACTCTTTTTTATAACTCCACATGCTCGTTTTGATAGATAAAAGATAAAATGGCATAATAGGGGCCTTACCTTTTTTATGCTACAAATATCTGTCTGTAGCAGCTTTCCAAGTATATCTTGGTTTATAGGTCTATAGATCAAATCAAGGTCGTTGAAGTATCATTGAATGACTCTGGTCTCTAAAGTTAAGGTCATGTTGTGGGGTATCCACTTCACCCCAGTTCAACTGCACCTTTAAATTCAACTCCGCTTCCTAGGTCTAGAGCATCAAAAGGAAGTTTGGCTAAGAAATTTGATGCAGATCTAGATTAGAGAGAGGTTGTTGTGAAATATCTAAATTACTTTAAATGGTTTAATTTTCTTTAGTTGTTTTCCTATTGATCATGGTTTTGTTCTTCTCCGCCTCACACATCACGAGATGGAGTGTCTAACCTTCTAATGTATCTCATTTGTCATCACCATCAATTGATGAACGTACAAGAGTGCCACCTAGTCAGGGAATAAAAGGGGCTCATGTAGGATGATGGCTTGGGGTAATTTATTTATATTGGCGTGTAACTTCATATCAACTCTAGTGTTGGGTGGGTGTTAGATGATGTGGAGCTAGCAGATGAAGTACCTTAGGCTACACTTGGTATCTCGATGTTTTGGGAGTTTTAGGAGAACATTGTGGTTTCCTAGAACCCCAGTTTTAAATATTTTTATGTGTTTGACATGAATAGATACAATTATTGTATTATCCATAGCATCTTAAATGCCGATGCCTTTCTTTTGCAGTATTTGAAAAAGAAGTATTGCCCTATTTTTCCTAAACTGGCCAGAAACATCTTTGGTTTTGCGAAGCTGAAATATCAGTTGCCCATAAATTGCGATACTAAGGGTTTTAGATTACTACAATTTTGTGGAAATTATGTTGCCAAACTAGATGTTATTTTCTACCTAGTTTTTTTTAAATGCCGCTGAAGGAAGAGATGCTCCCTGAATAAATATATTTCAAAAGTAGTTAAGCCCAGATTTTTTATGAGAAAGGTGAACAGAGGAAAAAAATACGGAGCGATGGTCTAGACTACTCACAAAGGTTTTATCCTTCACTTCGTGGATAAAATCAATATCAATAGCGAACCCTTTAGCATGATTGGGGGGTAAAGCAATATGAGACTGAATAGTAAATTTTGATGGATCACCAAGCCCTCTGAAAGTTTTCTCCACCTTTGGAGTTATCATCATCTCTGCAAATAAAGAGTTAATACCAACAACAGCTGACTTATTAAGTTTGTTATGAGTTCCGGAAGCACCTCCTTTAAGAATCTATCAATATTGTCTGGAAAATGCTGTCTTCCAGAGCGTCTAGAATCCCTGTGTGAAATAGTAAGCATCTAGTGCCATAATACTTGTAAATTAGTCGGGAAACTAACACTCAGTGTTTAGGTCCCTATCAACGGTGCAATAAAATGCTTGATGTCCTACAAGTGCACATGACTGGTTGGAACACTCTTGTTGAAGTATAATCCTAGTTTAATACCGTTCCCAACGAAGAGCACATGCGATGTAAAATAAGGGGACTAAAACTAGCACTAGAAGTAAATAATATAAAAGTAAATAACAGAGAATAATTAGTACTTTCTGCAATGGAGAGACTTGGAGATTTAGTTCACGATGAATAGCAAATGTGTCGAAGTTACCTAGTTATGTGACAATACCCTTCGTATTGTATGTTCGATAGGTGAGTCACCCTCCTTATGATGATATTATTTGACTCTATTGTCATGTCTTTCGTTACCATCAACAACGGTCGGCTTAGCAATCAAGGTCATTAGGACAGACCAACCCTTTAAGCATCGTGGATTTTCGTTCCCCTTGCATTGCCTTTGCTCCGTGTTGATACAAACACCTGTCACCTTAAGGTTGCGGATTCGCTGGACAATACGTGCTTACACGTGTATATTTTGGATCATGTTGTCCGAGCTCTTAAATTGAAACAAGCATTAAGATCACCAAAGAAAATCAACTTAGTAATTCATCCTAAAAGTAATCTCACAAAATATAATCATTGGGATTAGGCACAAATCAATGTCACCAATCCCTTACATCCCTCATTCCCAGGGAAGCACTCGTGTATGAGAGATGCATAACAACCAAACACAGATATCATATGAAAGGAAACTCGTAGCTTGCCACAATAAAATGAATGATTAAACATATCTTGATCTCTGGATCAAAGTAAGGATAGAGTTGACTAACCCTAACTTTACAAGTCGGTATATGTCTCTAAGGTCGGTGTTGTCGATGGTGAAATGGACTATCATGTTGCATAGCGGCTAGAGCAGATCTAAGTGAATTGATACTCCTCTTGATATCTCCTCCTTTCCCCTGGTCAATGGCATTGTGTATGGTCTTTCTATGATCTCTCTCGCCAGTTATGAAAGTTGCTTCTGTAGATGAGAGGGAGGCAACGCCGCCTGGTATGACCAATGGTACGAGCGGGCGCATGCTACTTGTAAACTGTGTTGGGTTTTTCCCCAAAGAGGAGAGGAGATGCAGCACAGTAGAGATAAGTATTTCCCTCAGTGAGAACCAAGGTTATCAAATCAACAGGATAATCACACAAACTCTCGTCGCCAGCATCTACACACACATAATCAAACACTTGCAACCAACGCGGGCAAGAGGGTTGTCAAGCCCCTTGAACTCGTTACTTGCAAGGAATAAATACTGATAGATAGATAATATAAATATAAAATAAAATAATAGAAAATAAATGACAACAATATTTTTAGGGTTTTAGTAATATAATTCATGTAGACCCGGGGCCCGTAGTTTTCGCTAGAGGCTTCTCTCCCGAAGATAGCATACAATGGGTAAATAAATTATTGTTGGGAAATTAATAGAATAACGCATAGTTATGACATCTTATTCAAGGCAATGATCATGTATATAGGCATCACGTCCATAAGCAAGTAAACCTACTCCTGCCTGCATCTACTACTATTACTCCACTCATCTACTGCTATCCAACATGCATCTAGAGTATTAAGTATGAAGTAAAGTAATGCTTGGAGCAAGATGACATGTTGTAGACAAAGTAAACTCAAGCAATATGGCTAAACCCCATAATTTTATCCTTAATGGCAGCAATACAATACATGTCATGTCCCTTTCTGTCACTGGGATTGAGCACCGCAAGATTGAACCCATCACAATGCACCACTCCCAGTGAAGATAAATCAATCTAGTTGACCAAACCAAATCGATAGATCGGAGAGAAATACAAAGCTATAACAATCATGCATAAAAAATTCAGAGAAGGCTCAATTAATATTCATGAATAATTTGATTATGAACCCACAATATCGTATCCCAACAAACACACCGCAAACGAAGATTACATCGGATAGATCACCGTGGGAATCGCGGTGAACTTTGTATTAAAGATCAGAGAGAGAGAGAGAGAGAGAGAGAGAGAGAAAGCCATCTAGGTACTAGACTTGCGACGGCGGAAAAAGTATTTCTTGTGGTTCTCTGTTGGTTTCCCGATTTTAGAGAATTTATAGAGGCGGAGTTAGGTCAAACGGAGCCACGAGGTGGTCCCAAGGTATCAGGGCGCGCCCTATTGCCTTGGTGCTGCCTCGTGCGGCGTATGGACTCCCTCCATATCTTTCAGGTCGTATTTTTGTCCAGAAAAAATCATTAAAAAGTTTCGTAGCGTTTGGACTTCGTTTGGTACTGGTTTCCTAAAAAGCCAAAAACACGCAAAAAACAGCAACTCGCATTAGGCACTGGGTTAGTAGTTAGTTCCCAAAAATGATATAAAATAGTATATAAATGCATATAAACTATCCTAGAATGATAATATAATAGCATGGAACAATCAAAAATTATAGATATGTTGGAGACGTATCAGCGCACTGATACGTCTCCAACGTATCGATAATTTATGAAGTATTCATGCCAAATTATAGGTATGTTTATAATACTTTTATATGGTTTTGATGCACTTTATATGATTTATTTAGAACTAATCTGGACTGACGCTGTTTTCAGCAGAATTACCATGGTGTTGTTTTTATGCAGAAAATAAAAGTTCTCCGAATCGCCCGAAACTTTTTTATGTTTTTTTCTGGAGAAAATAAGAAATACTAGAGCGAAGAACCACCGGAGGGGAGCCACCTGTGGGCCACAAGCCAACAGGGTGCGCCCACCCCCTAGGCGCGCCCTGATGGCTTGTGGGGCCCACGTGGCTCTGTTTATCGTTATTCCAACGCCAAAAAATCCTATATATACAGAAACCCTCATAAATAAACAGAGAACTTCCGCTCCGCCACCGCAACTCTCTTTATTGAAGAAAAACCCATCTGGAGCCTTTCTTGTACCCTGCCGGAGATGGAAAACCATTACCGGTGGCCATCTTCATCATCCCGGCGGAGGCCATGACGAGGAGGGAGTAGTTCACCCTCGGGGCTGAGGGTATGTACCAGTAGCTATGTGTTTAATCTCTCTCTCTCTCTCTCTCGTGTTCTTGAGATGGCACGATCTTGATGTACACGGGCTTTGTTAATATAGTTGGATCATATGGTGTTCTTTTCTTGCTATCTTGTTGTGATGAATTGAATCTTTCCCTTTAAGATTTTGTTATGTCGGATTGAATATTGGATTTGAGATCACTTGATGTATGTCTTGCATGTGGATACCCGTAGTGACAATGGGGTATTCTATTGATTACTTGATATATGTTATGGCATGAACTTGCGGATTCTGGTGACCTTGGGGATCTATGCATAGGGGTTGATTGCACGTTCTTGTCCTACCTTCTCCGATAGAAATCTTGGGGTACTCTTTGAAGTTCTTTGTGTTGGATTGAATATGATGAATCTGAAATTGTTTGATGCGTGTCGAATAATTAACCCATGGATACTTGAGGTGACATTGGAGTATCTAAGTGACATTAGGATTGATTGATATGTATCATTGGTGTTATTTTAGTATGAACTCTAGGGTTGTTTATGACACCTATAGGAATAACCCAATATATTGATCGGAAAGGGTAACTTTGAGGTGGATCTTACTACCTACAACAATTTCATCTTATGTTCTCTGCTACTTACGAACTTTGGAGTGATTCTTTGTTACACGTTGAGGGATGATCATATGATTCTATTATTAGCATTGTTGAGAGATTGCACTAGTGAAAGTATGAACTCTAGGCCTTGTTTCTAAGCATTTATATAACATTTTGCTCGTCGTTTGCCATTTGCTACCTTGCTGTTTTTTTATTTTCAGATTATAAAAACCTATATCTACCATCCATCTTGCACTTGTATCACCATCTCTTTGCCGAACTAGTGCACCTATACAATTTGCCATTGTATTGGGTGTGTTGGGGACATAAGAGATTTCTTGTATTTGGTTGCAGGGTTGTTTGAGAGAGACCACCTTCATCCTACACCTCCCACGGATTGATAAACCTTAGGTCATCCACTTGAGGGAAGATTTCTATTGTCCTACAAAACTCTGCGCTTGGAGGCCCAACAGAGTCTACAGGAATAAAGTTGTGTAGTAGACACCATGCATTCGTACCACATGACGTATTCTCTCCTGTTGATGACAGATGCAACTCTTCCTATAGGGAAAGTGGCCCAACTCCCCCTCAATCATCTAAATACGCTTCAAATCCTTCCAAAAGTGTTTGTCTTTGAAAAAGAAGTAAGTAAACAAGGTTTCTCTATGTTTTGGTAAATAATGATTAGTTAAATAACGAAAATCGGTCAAACACTCAGTTAAACCAAAAAAAATACCCTCGGAAAAGCGTACTTAAAATGGAGTCATCCCGCCTAGATATTCTCTACCTAGTAAAATGAACCAGAGTTTAGTTTTGTTGCATTGCACCAAAGATACGAAGTTGAAGTGTTTGGGACAACTTCACCTACTCATCGCTACCCTGAAAACAAGGCACCAGACTTTTTCCCTCTTTCCTCCGAAATCAAGGCACATGGTCATTTAGACCAACTAGATGACTCACCGTGCGCATGGCGTAAAAACCAAATCAAGCCGAGAAGGGGGCCTAACTATATGAAATTGTAACTGAAAGGAATGCTCATAGCACCAATAGCGCTAATACGAATTGCAACTCAGAAACTAAAAATTTGCTGAACATTCATGGGTCTCACAGCACCTCCGCTTTCGGGGTGGGACTAAAGATTGCACCACCATCCCTTGCCATACCTGGGCTTTTGAGATTTATTTGAATTTTCCTGAATATTCACATTGTCCAAGCCAATTAATTCTAACAAGTAGAGCTGGGGGCCACAACAATTAATGGAGGACTCGGACTCGAGGCATGGAAGAGTCAGGCCTGGCCATCGGTGATGCCATGTGGCAAAGCAAAGTCCTCGAGGAAGCCAGACTCGATCGTGGAGGATTCAGACTCGGACATGGAGAAGCTTGCCATCGAAGAAGTCTTTGTCCAACCTGGCCCCATAAGTAATGAGGTCCACTCGCCATTCACATCTTCAGGCTGTGAGAAACCAAAGGATGAGTCAGACCAGGCCTAGAGGTGTCGGTTGTTGAGTAGTTCGTCATCGGGGTGTGTCACAATGAAGTAGAGTCCACAAAGGAGACTTGGACTTGGGCGAGGAGTTGGACCCTCGTGTCCGATCAGGTTTTTCTTTTAAAGGAGGATAACCCCCGGCCTCTGCATCAGGACGATGCATACATTCATATATTATCAAGAGTGCAAAATCCAGCAGTCAAACAACATCGACCTGGAAATAAAGCAAAAAAAAAAAAAACAAGGCCTCATGCCTCGCGACAGTACCTCCACCGGTAGCCACTAACTCTATGTTAAAAGATGACATCAAAAACAAAACACAACTCCTAGTCTACGCCTTCTAGAATGAATTAACGGACGTGTGTCGATGATGACGAGTCCAACACAAGGTTGCACTTTGGATTCTCATCTCCAAAACCAAGTTTCAATCCACCACCTTCAGCAAGGTCCGATCGGGTGTTGGAGGAAGTCGGAATCGTCCATGGAGGAGTCTGCCATCGAGGAAGTCAGACTCAACCATGGAAGAGTCTGTCACCTAGGAAGTCTTTTGCCGCTAGAATCCTACGTTGTTTGCCTCACACACCCACGATCCTCTCCAGTATTGTATGTGTCTGCGACCCCGTAAACAAAGAGCCCCACCCGTCATTCACGTTTCTAATTTGCACATACATGAGACAGGAGTAAACGTCACAAGAATCAGCACGGGATTAAAACGTATGACATTGATAAGATCGAACCGCGGAGACAGGGAAATTGTCCGGATGCTCCGGGAAGGCAGGTACTCAAGCATCCCTTATAAGAGTAATTACAAGTTAAGTTGATTGGTGCACATTTACATGATTGGTGGGCTTAGATTGTGTTGATGTGAAACAACATGCAATACTTATGTTTTTCAAACCGGGAGAATGCTATACTTGTGAATCCATGAAATGAGGTCACCAAAACACACACTCAGAAAAGACTGAAAAACTTGACTTCTGTCGAACCTTGAGGACGCATGCGGTAATTGTTTGACTTGATTTTCCAGTCCGAAGCCAGGCCTGCTCTTGCACGCTGCAAATCTGCTCTAGCCACGTGGCACGCGACAAAGAAGAAGTCATCTTTTTTTCTTTCAATTTTGCTATTTCTCAGGTATCTGAATTTTTTCCTTACGTCGGTCACCTCCTTCCTTCCTTCCAACTTCACCGGAGAAGAAAAACCTCATCGGAGAAGCCATTGCCACACCATCTATCTTAGGGGGAAAGTCGTTGCCCCATTATCCATCTTATTATTGACGGGGGCTGTAGGAGATCGCCGGAGTTCTTCCCTGTTGTGACGGGGCTTATAGTGATGGCTGGGGCGGCGGCCAACAACGGCGGTGTGGGAGGTCGAGGTGACGACGGTGCGGCGAGGCGGTGTGTGGTAGCGCCCGCCGACCACGGGTGGTGGAGGCCGGTGGTTATGGCTGGGCAGGCTGTGGGCCGCGGGAGAAAGAGATCGTGCAGGAGGAGGAAGATAAATGGTGATGACGCGTTTCTAACCGTTGAATATTGATGTAGGACCGAAAGTATGTCTAGAGGGGGGATTAGACTACTTGACCAAATAAAAGTTTTGCCTTTTCCCAAATTTTAGAGTTGACAGTTTTAGCATTTCATGGCAAGTCAAGTACACCCTACACATGCATGTCTAAGAGTATAGCAGCGGAAAGTAACAACAAGCATGAGTAGTAAAGGATAGGGTAGGAAGATCAAACGCAATTGTAGACACGATGATTTTTTCCCGTGGTTCCGATAGGTGGTGCTATCGTACATCCACGTTTATGGAGTCTTCAACCCACGGAGGGTAACGGTCGCGAGAGTCCACGGAGGGCTCCACCCCACGAAGTAGTAACCTTGACTATTCCATAACGGCTTCCGTCCACGAAGGACTAGCCTCACTATGGGTAGATCTTCACGAAGTAGGCGATCTCCTTGCCCTTACAAACTTCTTGGTTCAACTCCACAACACGAAGTAGGAGGCTCCCAAGCGACACCTAACCAATCTAGGAGGCACCACCCTCCAAAAGTTAATAGGCTCGGTAATGTCGATGAACTCCTTGCTCTTGTGCTTCAAGATGATAGACTCCTCAACACACAATCACTCTCTCACAGATTTGGCTTGGTGGAAGAGATGGGATTGGTGGAAAGCAACTTGGGGAGGCTAGAAATCAAGATCCATATGGTTGGAGTGGAAGATCTTGACCTCAACACAAGGGTAGGTGGCTCTCTCTCAGAAAACTGGATGGGGCAAGTATGGAATAGTTCTGAGTGCTTCTCTCTCGAGTAGGTGGTGGTGGAGGGGTATATATAGGCATCCCCAAAAATCCAACCGTTACACACAAAATGACCAACTCGGTGACACCGATGTGTAAATCTCGGTGGTACCGAAGTGACCAAATGGTGGCAACTTTTGAATCTCGGTGAGACCGATATAGGAAACTCGGTTGCACCGATAAGGTGACCAACGGTCAGATTGACAATCTCGGTGACGCCGATCCAACAATCTCGGTGGTACCGATATTGTGAATTTGCGTAACAGAGAGTTGGCAACCTAAACTCGGTGGCACAGGGATTGAATCGGTTGCACCGAAGTGGCTAGGGTTTGGCTGAGTCTATCTGAGGTTGAGAATCGGTGGCACCGGGATGGAATTGTTGGTTGCACCGATTTTGAGTATATGGCTTTGGACAGACTTTGGTGGGAGAGCTTGTGGGTGTTTTTGGTGACTATCACTTGTGCACGTATGAGCATTTTGTTCACCAACAAAACCTTACCCCCTTTTAATAGTATTGGCTTTCCTATGGACTCAAAGTGATTTCTCACAAATGTAAAATGTAGAGTCCTCTTCCTTGAAGCTTTGCCAACCTATTTCCTTGCATCTTGGGGTATTCCACAATCTCCACAATCCTTTTGCCAATCCTATCATTGAACATTTCCTGAAATATACTTAGTGGAAACATTAGTTCAATGACTTATATGTTGTTATTAATTACCAAAACCACCAAGGGAGCAAATGTGCTTTCAATTGATCTGATGGTCTAAATCATAAGTGACTGACATGGATAGTTTTTTTAGGCATTCGATGAATAGGCGGTCCCTTTTTCTTTGCGAATCTAAAGAAGAAGCCGAGTTGAACAGGGCGCGATTGCGCTGTAGTTGGGTCGTATGTGCGCGGACGCGCGGGAACAGAGCACGAGGCGAGAGCTGCACGGCCGCCCGCCGCCCACCGCTACATGCGTGCGCGTGATACGTACCGTGTAGCACCAACCCAGCCACCATTCACCAATGCGTAGCTCAGGCGGACTTGGTAGCTCCCGTCAGCAGTCATCTCCCGGTGATACACGGCGCCTGCGGCCATTTCGACTGGGCGCCAGAATCCGGCTCCGACTCGTTAATGGCTTCATTGCACCGCCACACCACGCAATGCATATGCATTGGCTGCCGCCGCCGAAGAGGAGCCGGAGTCGGACTAGGCACATCCTTTATAAGCATGCCCAACCCTTTTCCCTAGGCAAACGTTTGGGAACGGACGACCGGCCGAACGCTCGGCCGGTCTCCTCCCTCTCGCGCGTCCAGTGCGTGGGCCCACAAGCCTTATCTCCTTCACCACTTTTCTTCTTATCCACAAAACACAGTGCATCTCCATCCTCTATCCAAATCCCCTCCCTTTCCTTTCCTTCCTCCGATCCGTCTCCGGTGAGAGCCCTCCACCACACCATCTCTTCTAGCCATGCCGGCAGGCGAGGTCGTCGGCGTCGAAGGCGGCTGGGCTGTGGGCTGCAACCGGCCACGATGGGCAGCTGCATGCTCGAGGCGAAGGCCTGGCCGTTCACCGCCCACGTGCCCGTTGTCCCCTAGCGTCGCGTTGCACGTTCCGACGAGGCTAAGCTATGAGCGGCGACCGGTTACCGAAGAAGATGCGAACCGCACCGAGACGTGTTGCAACCGCCGTCAGCGAAAGCTGGGACCACGTCATGGTGTGCTGCAACCGGGGGGCATTGAAAGAGCTGCGACAAGTCGGGCGGCAAACCGGACAGTTTTTTTGCTGGAAGCGGCGACTGGAGGTGCTACAACCATGGCAGCAAATGTTGGAACCAACAGCCGCGACCTCCAGTAGGTTTTTTTTTTATTCAAGCAGCCATTATTTTTGCTGGAACCACTAAGCATTTTTGCTGGAACCAGTGAGAAATTTTGCTTCAACCAGCCATTCTTTTTTGTTGGAAGCATCATGATTTTTTGCTACCACCTTGTTTTGTTTTGTCTTTGCTGGAACCAACATAAAAATTGCTACCACCGTCTTTCATTTTTGCTGGAACCAACATTGTTTTCTCCTTCAATCGAGCGACTCGAGATTTTTGTTGTGTTTCAATTTCTTGCTGGACGAGGGCATTTCATTTGCTACAAGAGGCTTTTTCAAAGCTTCTACCATGTCTGATTTTTTATACTACCAGTCGACGTTTTTGCTACTACCAGTCGACGTTCTTGCTACATACTTTGTTCATCGTTGCCACGGGATGGCGAGCACAAAAAGAGACGGTAGCCGGTGAGCTGCAACCGTGAGTCCTTTTTGCTGGAACAGGTCACCACGGCGGGCATGATAGTCACCACGGCGAGCTGCGATTGAAACACGGCGAGTTGTAACCATGTTCGTGGCCATCTGCGACGGTAACCACGCCGAGCTGGAACCGCAGTCGAGAATAGTTGGGACCATAGTCGTGTTTTGCTGCAACCATGGGCTTGGTGTTTTTGCCTGGAACTACGGCTTACCAAGAGCGGGGACGGCGAGCGGCAGCGAGCAGGCGAGCTCATCGGCGTTGGGGGTCAACGGGGGAGGGAGGGACATGGGGTTGGTGTGCGCTGGGCGGCGGCTGTGGTGCGGCAGCATGTGGGAGGAGGAAGAAAGAATAGGGGGATTAAGTAGACGATGTGGGGGTCAGATCGGACGCCTGGCTACAGTTGTATCGGGCGGCTGGGCATTGACCGGCCAAAATTTCGGCCGACAGTCCGGCGCCTATCAGTGCCCTTTTCCCTACCAACGCATCGCCTCTCCCGATATCTCCTGCACGTACGTCTCCACCTTCTGCTGCCGGAGCCGGAACCTACGATCTCGCGCTGATCGAGATGGCGAAGCGCAAGTCGATGAGCTCCAAGATGGCATCGCGGAAGAAGCCGGCGCCGAAGCTGGACACCACCTTCTGCTGCCCCTTCTGCAACCACCCCGGCAGCGTGGCCTGCACCATCGACCTCAAGCTCTTCGTCGCCAGCGCCGTTTGCTATATATGCGAGGAGGCCTACCACACCACGGCGCACCACCTCACCGAGCCCGTCGACATCTACCACGACTGGATCGACGCCTGCGAGAAGGCGAACGAAGGCGTCGACGCCGGGGACTGCTACAAACGGCAGCGCCAAGTCGGCAGCGGCGACGACGACAGTGATGCCTGGTCGGTGGTCAAGTTAGCTTCAGACCATGCCATGCTTCAGACAAGATAGATCGATCAACACGCCCTGATGTAATCTAAAGTAGCTAGGTGGAAGCGACTGGAGGATTCTGTCAATAACCGAGTCATCCGGAAGATTAACTCCCAGATGAGACAAGCGGTTGTGCAACCCAGACATTTTGAGCATGTGCTCGCTGACAGAACTATTTTCCTCCATCTTACAACTGAAGAACTTGTCGGAGACTTCATATCTCTCGACCCGGGCATGAGCTTGGAAAACCATTCTCAGCTCTTGGAACATCTCATATGCTCCGTGTTGCTCAAAACGCTTTTGGAGCCCCGATTATAAGCTGTAAAGCATGCCGCACTGAACCAGGGAGTAATCATCACTACGCGACTGCCAGGCGTTCATAACGTCTTGAGTTGCTGGGAAAATGGGTGCGTCACCTAGCGGTGCATCAAGGACATATGCTTTCTTGGAAGCTATGAGGATGGTCCTCAAGTTACGGACCCAGTCCGTATAGTTGCTTCCATCGTCTTTCAGCTTGGTTTTCTCTAGGAACGCATTGAAGTTGAGGGCAACATTAGCGTGGGCCATTGGATCTACAAGATAGATTGTAAAGACAATTTTAGACTAAGTTCATGATAATTAAGTTTATCTAATCAAATTATTTAATGAACTCCCACTCAGATAGACATCCCTCTAGTCATCTAAGTGATACATGATCCATATCGACTAGGCCGTGTCCGATCATCACGTGAGACGGACTAGTCATCAATGGTGAACATCTCCATGTTGATCGCATCTACTATACGACTCATGTTCGACCTTTCGGTCTCTCGTGTTCCGAGGCCATGTCTGTACATGCTAGGCTCGTAAAGTCAACCTAAGTGTTTCGCGTGTGTAAATCTGGCTTACACCCGTTGTATGCGAACGTTAGAATCTATCACACCCGATCATCACGTGGTGCTTCGAAACAACGATCCTTCGCAACGGTGCACACTTAGGGGGAACACATTTCTTGAAATTTTAGTGAGGGATCATCTTATTTATGCTACCGTCGTTCTAAGCAAATAAGATGTAAAAACATGATAAACATCACATGTAAATCATAAAGTGACATGATATGGCCAATATCATCTTGCGCCTTTGATCTCCATCTTCGGGGCGCGGCATGATCACCATCGTCACCGGCACGACACCATGATCTCCATCATCGTGTCTTCATGAAGTTGTCTTGCCAACTATTACTTCTACTACTATGGCTAACGGTTAGCAATAAACTAAAGTAATTACATGGCGTTTTTGATTGACACGCAGGTCATACAATAAATTAAGACAACTCCTATGGCTCCTGCCGGTTGTCATACTCATCGACATGCAAGTCGTGATTCCTATTACAAGAACATGATCAATCTCATACATCACATATATTTCATCACATCCTTTTGGCCATATCACATCACATAGCATACACTGCAAAAACAAGTTAGACGTCCTCTAATTGTTGTTGCATGTTTTTACGTGGCTGCTATGGGTTTCTAGCGTTTCTTACCTACGCAAAAGCCACAACGGTGATATGCCAATTGCTATTTACCCTTCATAAGGACCCTCTTCATCGAATCCGATCCGACTAAAGTGAGAGAGACAGACACCCGCTAGCCACCTTATGCAACAAGTGCATGTCAGGCGGTGGAACCAGTCTCACGTAAGCGTACGTGTAAAGTCAGTCCGGGCCGCTTCATCCCACAATGCCGCCGAATCAAGATAGGACTAGTAACGGCAAGCAAATTGACCAAATCATCGCCCACAACTACTTGTGTTCTACTCGTGCATAGAATCTACGCATAGACCTAGCTCATGATGCCACTGTTGGGGAACGTAGTAATAATTCAAAATTTTCCTACGTGTCACCAAGATCAATCTAGGAGATGCTAGCAACGAGAGAGAGGGAGTGCATCTTCATACCCTTGAAGATCGCTAAGCGCAAGCGTTGCAAAGAACGCGGTTGATGGAGTCGTACTCGTGGCAATTCAAATCGCGGAAGATCCGATCCAAGCGCCGAACGGACGGCGCCTCCGCGTTCAACACACGTACAGCCCGGGGACGTCTCCTCCTTCTTGATCCAGCAAGGGGGGAGGAGAAGTTGAGGGAGAGCTCCGGCAGCACGACGGCGTGGTGGCGGTGGAGCTCGTGGTTCTCCGGCAGAGCTTCGCTAAGCACTATGGAGGAGGAGGGAGGGCTGCGCCAGGGGCAAGGGGTGCAGCTCCCATGCGCCTCCCCACTATATATAGGGGTGGAGGGGGCTGGTTTCTTGCCCTCCAAGTCCATTGGGGCGTTGGCAAAGGTGGGAGGAAAGAAATCCCATCCTTTCCCTTCCCCACCGATTGTTATCCCCCCTTTTTAGGGATCTTGATCTTATCCCTTCGGGATATGATCTTATTCCTTCTAAGGGGGCATCTTGGTGCACCTTGACCAGGGGTGTGGGGCCTTACCCCCACTACCCACGTTCATGTGGGTCCCCCCATGCAGGTGGGCCCCACTCCGGAACCTTCTAGAACCTTCCCGGTACAATACCGAAAAATCCCAAACATTTTCCGGTGGCCAAAATAGGACTTCCCATATATAGATCTTTACCTCCGGACCATTCCGGAACTCCTCGTGACGTCCGGGATCTCATCCGGGACTCCGAACAACTTTCGGTAACCACATACAATTCCCATTACAACTCTAGCGTCACCGAAACTTAAGTGTGTAGACCCTACGGGTTCGGGAACCATGCAGACATGACCGAGACACCTCTCCGGCCAATAACCAATAGCGGGATATGGATACCCATATTGGCTCCCACATGTTCCACGATGATCTCATCGGATGAACCACGATGTCGGGGATTCAATTAATCCCGTATACAATTCCCTTTGTCCATCGGTATGTTACTTGCCCGAGATTTGATCGTCGGTATCCCTATACCTTGTTCAAACTCGTTACCGGCAAGTCTCTTTACTCGTTCCGTAACACACGATCCCATGACTAACTCCTTAGTCACATTGAGCTCATTATGATGATGTATTACCGAGTGGGCCCAGAGATACCTCTCCGTCACACGGAGTGACAAATCCCAGTCTCGATTCGTGCCAACCCAACAGACACTTTCGGAGATACCTGTAGTGCACCTTTATAGTCACCCAGTTACGTTGTGATGTTTGATACACCCAAAGCATTCCTACGGTATCCGGGAGTTGCACAATCTCATGGTCTAAGGAAATGATACTTGACATTAGAAAAGCTCTAGCAGACGAACTACACGATCTTGTGCTATGCTTAGGATTGGGTCTTGTCCATCACATCATTCTCCTAATGATGTGATCCCGTTATCAACGACATCCAATGTCCATGGTCAGGAAACCATGACCATCTATTGATCAACGAGCTAGTCAACTAGAGGCTCACTAGGGACATGGTGTGGTCTATGTATTCACACATGTATTACGGTTTCCGGTTAATACAATTATAGCATGAACAATAGACAATTATCATGAACAAGGAAATATAATAATAACCATTTTATTATTGCCTCTAGGGCATATTTCCAACAGTCTCCCACTTGCACTAGAGTCAATAATCTAGTTACATTGTGATGAATCGAACACCCATAGAGTTCTGTTGCTGATCATGTTTCGCTCGTGGAAGAGGTTTAGTCAACGGATCTGTGACATTCATATCTGTATGTACTTTACAAATATCTATATCTCCATCCTGAATGTAACCACGAATGGAGTTGAAGCGGCGCTTGATGTGCTTGGTCTTCTTGTGAAACCTGGGCTCCTTGGCAATGGCAATAGCTCCAGTGTTGTCACAGAAGAGAGTCATCGGGCCCGACGCATTGGGAATCACTCCTAGGTCGGTGATGAACTCCTTCATCCAGACTCCTTCCTGCGCTGCTTCCGAAGCAGCTATGTACTCCGCTTCACATGTAGATGCCGCCACGACGCTTTGCTTGCAACTGCACCAGCTGACTGCCCCACCATTCAAAATATACACGTATCCGGTTTGTGACTTGGAGTCATCCGGATCTGTGTCGAAGCTAGCATCGACGTAACCCTTTACGACGAGCTCTTCGGCACCTCCATAAACGAGAAACATATCCTTAGTCCTTTTCAGGTACTTAAGGATATTCTTGACCGCTGTCCAGTGTTCCATTTCGGGATCACTTTGGTACCTCCCTACCAAAATTATGGCAAGGTTCACATCAGGTCTGGTACACAGCATGGCATACATAATAGAGCCTATGGCTGAGGCATAGGGGATGACACTCATCTTTTCTCTATCTTCTGCCGAGGTCGGGAATTGAGCTGTGCTCAATCTCACACCTTGCAATACAGGCAAGAACCCCTTCTTGGACTGATCCATATTGAACTTCTTCAATATCTTGTCAAGGTATGTGCTTTGTGAAAGACCAATGAGGCGTCTCGATCTATCTCTATAGATCTTGATGCCTAATATGTAAGCAGCTTCTCCAAGGTCCTTCATTGAAAAACACTTATTCAAGTAGGCCTTTATGCTTTCCAAAAGTTCTATATCATTTCCCATCAACAATATGTCATCCACATATAAAATGAGAAATTCTACAGAGCTCCCACTCACTTTCTTGTAAATACAGGCTTCTCCATAAGTCTGTATAAACCCAAACACTTTGATCACCTCATCAAAGCGAATGTTCCAACTCCGAGATGCTTGCACCAGCCCATAGATGGAGCGCTGGAGCTTGCATACCTTGTCAGCATTCTTAGGATCGACAAAACCTTCCGGCTGCATCATATACAATTCTTCCTTAAGGAAACCGTTAAGGAATGCCGTTTTGACGTCCATTTGCCAGATCTCATAATCATAAAATGCGGTAACTGCTAACATGATTCGGACGGACTTCAGCATCGCTACGGGTGAGAAAGTCTCATCGTAGTCAACTCCTTGAACTTGTCGATAACCCTTAGCGACAAGCCGAGCCTTATAGACGGTCACATTACCATCTGCGTCAGTCTTCTTCTTAAAGATCCATTTATTTTCTATGGCTTGTCGATCATCGGGCAAGTCCACCAAAGTCCATACTTTGTTCTCATACATGGATCCTATCTCGGATTTCATGGCTTCAAGCCATTTGTTGGAATCCAGGCCCGCCATGGCTTCTTCATAGTTCGAAGGTTCACCATTGTCTAACAACATGATTTCCAGGACAGGGTTGCCGTACCACTCTGGTGCGGAACGTGTCCTCGTGGACCTACGAAGTTCAGTAGTAACTTGATCCGAAGTTTCATGATCATCATCATTAACTTCCTCTCTAGTCGGTGCAGGCACCACAGAAACATTTTCCTGCGCTGCGCTACTCTCCGGTTAGAGAGGGGGTACAATTACCTCATCAAGTTCTACTTTCCTCCCACTTACTTCTTTCGAGAGAAACTCTTTCTCTAGAAAGGATCCATTCTTGGCAACAAAGATCTTGCCTTCGGATCTGAGGTAGAAGGTATACCCAATAGTTTCCTTAGGGTATCCTATGAAGACGCACTTTTCTGATTTGGGTTCGAGCTTTTCAGGTTGAAGTTTCTTGACATAAGCATCGCATCCTCAAACTTTCAGAAACGACAGCTTAGGTTTCTTCCCAAACCATAATTCATACGGTGTCGTCTCAACGGATTTAGACGGTGCCCTATTTAAAGTGAATGCGGCAGTCTCTAATGCATATCCCCAAAATGATAGCGGTAAATCAGTAAGAGACATCATAGATCGCACCATATCCAATAGAGTGCGATTACGATGTTCGGACACACCATTACGCTGAGGTGTGCCAGGCGGCGTGAGTTGTGAAACAATTCCACATTTCCTTAAGTGTGTGCCAAACCCGTGACTCAAATATTCTCCTCCACGATCAGATCGTAAGAACTTTATTTTCTTGTCACGTTGATTCTCTACCTCACTCTGAAATTCCTTGAACTTTTCAAAGGTCTCAGACTTGTGTTTCATTAAGTAGACATACCCATATCTGCTTAAGTCATTAGTGAGGGTGAGAACATAACGATAGCCACCGCGAGCCTCAACGTTCATTGGACCGCATACATCGGTATGTATTATTTCCAACAAGTTGGTTGCTCGCTCCATTGTTCCGGAGAACGGAGTCTTAGTCATCTTGCCCATGAGGCATGGTTCGCACGTGTCAAATGATTCATAATCAAGAGACTCCAAAAGTCAATCTGCATGGAGTTTCTTCATGCGTTTGACACCAATATGACCAAGGCGGCAGTGCCACAAGTATGTGGGACTATCATTATCAACCTTACATCGTTTGGTATTCACACTATGAATATGTGTAACATCACGTTCGAGATTCAATAAAAATAAACCATTGACCAGCGGGGCATGACCATAAAACATATCTCTCATATAAATAGAACAACCATTATTCTCGGATTTAAATGAGTAGCCATCTCGCATCAAACGAGATCCAGATACAATGTTCATGCTCAAAGCTGGTACTAAATAACAATTATTGAGGTTTAAAACTAATCCCGAAGGTAGATGCAGAGGTAGCGTGCCGACGGCGATCACATCGACCTTGGAACCATTCCCGACGCGCATCGTCACCTCGTCCTTCGCCAGTCTCCGCTTATTCCGCAGCTCCTGTTTTGAGTTACAAATGTGAGCAACCGCACCGGTATCAAATACCCAGGAGCTACTACGAGCGCTGGTAAGGTACACATCAATAACATGTATATCATATATACCTTTGACGTTGCCGGCCTTCTTATCCGCTAAGTACTTGGGGCAGTTCCGCTTCCAGTGACCGGTTCCCTTGCAATAAAAGCACTCAGTCTCAGGCTTGGGTCCATTCTTGGGCTTCTTCCCGGCAACTGATTTACCGAGCGCGGCAACTGCTTTGCCGTCCTTCTTGAAGTTCTTCTTACCCTTGCCTTTCTTGAAACTGGTGGTCTTATTCACCATCAACACTTGATGTTCCTTTTTGATCTCCACCTCCGCTGATTTCAGCATCGAATATAACTCAGGAATGGACTTCTCCATCCCTTGCATATTGAAGTTCATCACAAAGCTCTTGTAGCTAGGTGGAAGCGACAGGAGGATTCTGTCAATAACCGAGTCATTCGGAAGATTAACTCCCAGCTGAGACAAGCGGTTGTGCAACCCAGACATTTTGAGCATGTGCTCGCTGACAGAACTATTTTCCTCCATCTTACAACTGAAGAACTTGTCGGAGACTTCATATCTCTTGACCCGGGCATGAGCTTGGAAAACCATTCTCAGCTCTTGGAACATCTCATATGCTCCGTGTTGCTCAAAACGCTTTTGGAGCCCCGGTTCTAAGCTGTAAAGCATGCCGCACTGAACCAGGGAGTAATCATCACTACGCGACTGCCAGGCGTTCATAACGTCTTGAGTTGCTGGGAAAATGGGTGCGTCACCTAGCGGTGCATCAAGGACATATGCTTTCTTGGAAGCTATGAGGATGGTCCTCAAGTTACAGCCCCAGTCCGTATAGTTGCTTCCATCGTCTTTCAGCTTGGTTTTCTCTAGGAACGCGTTGAAGTTGAGGGCAACATTAGCGTGGGCCATTGGATCTACAAGATAGATTGTAAAGACAATTTTAGACTAAGTTCATGATAATTAAGTTCATCTACTCAAATTATTTAATGAACTCCCACTCAGATAGACATCCCTCTAGTCATCTAAGTGATACATGATCCATATCGACTAGGCCGTGTCCGATCATCACGTGAGACGGACTAGTCATCAATGGTGAACATCTCCATGTTGATCGCATCTACTATACGACTCATGTTCGACCTTTCGGTCTCTCATGTTCCGAGGCCATGTCTGTACATGCTAGGCTCGTCAAGTCAACCTAAGTGTTTCGCGTGTGTAAATCTGGCTTACACCCGTTGTATGCAAACGTTAGAATCTATCACACCCGATCATCACGTGGTGCTTCGAAACAACGATCCTTCGCAACGGTGCACACTTAGGGGGAACACATTTCTTGAAATTTTAATGAGGGATCATCTTATTTATGCTACCGTCGTTCTAAGCAAATAAGATGTAAAAACATGATAAACATCACATGTAAATCATAAAGTGACATGATATGGCCAATATCATCTTGCGCCTTTGATCTCCATCTTCGGGGCGCGGCATGATCACCATCGTCACCGGCACGACACCATGATCTCCATCATCATGATATCCATCATCGTGTCTTCATGAAGTTGTCTCACCAACTATTACTTCTACTACTATGGCTAACGGTTAGCAATAAAGTAGAGTAATTACATGGCGTTTTTGATTGACACGCAGGTCATACAATAAATTAAGACAACTCCTTTGACGCCCTTGTTTTGTGCTACAGTAATCTCTGTAATTAAGCTACAGTAATCTCACGCTAATGTTGCCAAGTTACCATGATTAACAGTGCTTTAATCATCATAGGGATCATATCTCATTTAAATTCCAATTCAAATGGAAATTCCAACTTAAAGTGAAAATAACAGTTGATCAAATTTGAAAACTGAAATGTTCTTAATATTGCAAATAATTCTGGGGCAATTATAAAAATAATCTCAACATTTATTGGATTAGTCAATTGACTCTAAGATCATCAACACAGTACCAAACAGCAATTTTAACCCCATTTTATATAGTAAAATTGCAAATGAAAACATGTGGACTCCAAACCAAGTTCTAGCAGTGAGATAAATTCCACTGTATTTATTCGGGCAAGATTCTTATTTTACAAAATTGCATTAGGGCTAATAGAAAAGACAAGACAATAAAAGAAAATAAACAAGGGAAAAAAGAAAAAGAAAAGCAAAAGCACCCCCCCCCCCCCCTCCCACTGGGCCTCGGCCCACCTAACCGGCCCACCCCAGCCCCCCTATACTACCCCACCCCAAACCCTAGCCCACACCGGACCCCCCCCCCCCCCCCCCCCCCCAACTCCCCCTCGCTCTCCCCGATCCCGACTGGATCGGGGCTGACCAGCGCCGCCGCCCGCCCCTCGCCGGCCCGCTCGTTCGCCTCCCCCGGGACCGGGCCGTGACCGGACCGCGCCGCTCTGCCGGACCCCTCCCTCGTCTCCGCCTCGACCGGCGCCTTCCCCGCCGGTGACGACGCCGCCCCGCACCGGCGCTACCGCGCCGCCCCGCCGCTCGCCGGCACCTCCCCAAGCCTCCCTCGCGCCCACTGCCTCCTCCTGCTAACTGTTGTGAGCCCCGGGCTCATCCCCCCTCTCCTCTTCCTTCCCCCCCCCCGACCCCGGCCGGAGCCGCTCCCCGTGCCGCCGCTGCGTCGTCGCCGCTTCCTCGCCGTCGTGGCGATGCTCCGGTGCCTCCCCGAACCGCCCCGTGCATCGCTGTGAGCCCTGCTCCCCTCTCCCCGCCGTGCGAGCTCGCCCGCATCGCCGTGGCCGTCGGTCCCCATGCGCGCTCGCCGCGCTCCGCCCGCACCGCAGCCCGCCCGCGCGCGCGCCCGGCCTCCCACCGCCAGCCGTCACCGCTTCCCTCCACCGGCCACACGCCGCACGGCCTCCTGGCCACGGCCGCCGGCGCCCCCGCCGTGCGTGCCCAGCCACCGGCCCTCTCTGTCTAAATGGGGGCTAATCCCCCCCCCCCCCCCCCCCCGCTAAGCACCCCCCCCCCAATGACAGGTGGGGCCACCCTGTAATTATTATTTTTAAAAATGTATATATATAAAAGTTTAATAATAATAACAATAATTAATTAATTAATTAGTTAACTAGTAAATTAATCTAAACCTAATTAGTCTAATTAGGTTTTGTTAATTAGATAGACAATGACAGTGGGACCAGTCTCCCTAATTAATCCTTTTAAATTTAATTAACTCTGTTTTTAAAATTGTGACTATGACAACAGGGGCCCACTGGTCAGTTTGACCAGTCAAAGCCCCTGTTCACTGCTGATGTCAGCATGACATCATGCTGATGTCATAATTCCATTTACTGAATTAAAATAATCTGTTTTAATTTCAGAATATTGTTTAAATCTTTAAAAATTAATATAAATTAATCCGTAACTCGGATGAAAATAATTTATACATGAAAGTTGATCAGAAAAATCCTACGAATCCGAATACGCTGTCCGTTCATCTGTCACATGCTCCTAGCATGATGAACATGGACATTTTGGCGTTAGGATCATCTGCCGGTAGTAGCCAGAGACCCGGAAAATATCGTCAGATATTCTTCCGACCCGTCTACGACGTGTAGTACTGCGTTAGTGCATGCCTAGCTCTGCATATTGCCATGTCATGCATCGTGTTGCATCTGTGCTTTATATTTATTGTTTCTTCCCCCCTCTTCTCTCCGGTAGACCCCGAGACTGACGCTGTTGCCGGGTACGTCTACGCCGTTGACGATCAGGCCTTTGCCGCAGAGCAGCAAGGCAAGCAAACCCCCCTTGAGCATTCCGATATCGCCTATTCCCTTCCCTCTTATTCTTGCATTAGATTTTTGCTACTGTATTAGTTAGCTCCTATTCTGATGCATAGCCTGTTTTTGATAAACTGTTACTATACTTGCAATCATATCAACTGCTTAGTATAGGTTGATTAGTGAATCCCCAGTGACCCCTTAGTCCCAGTTGCCCCTGCTTCTACATCGACGACTCGACGACTCGAAGACCCAAAGACTCGGTCTACCGACCGACGAGCCAGGCCCCTCACATCACCGCACACCCCTTAAGTATGGCACTGCAGAGCTACTACCGAGTGCCGAGGGTGATACCTCACTTAGCACTCCCGGTGTTAATTCTGTAGCGTAGCTAATCGGTCGTGGGTATCGAGGGTGATTCCTCCTTCCCATTTATCGATAGCGACTCTTGTCATACACATACCTCGAGTGGGGTCCATCGAGAGTGATTCCTCGAATATCCACTTGGTGTATAAACACACAGTTACTTCAACTTGACTTTGTTTACATGTGAAAGACGGGACTGGAGGGACAGGCGGTACCACCCTGGTTGAGGTGGACCTGAGTTCCCGACAGTCTTGAGACGGGTCGGCCGCAAGGGTACCCATGTGTGAGATGTGGTGGGATGCGCCGGTAAGGCATCCGGGTTATGTTGAGGCATGGACGGGCAGGAGAGGCCCTTGCCACGGTCCTCGAGACGGGGTGACGGGACCGCACTTTGAGGGTCGCGCTTGCCCCGCATTAATAAAATGCTAATGGGTTGGGTACTTGATCTGAGTTAGGTCGTTGGCCTTAATACGCACTAACCTTCACGTGGGAGAAGTTATGGGTACTCAACGTCGTTGTATCAGCCGAAGCTCTTCGGAAGTCAGCAATGGAGCGGCGCGCGACGGATTGGACTGGACGGTGCAGCTCTTGGACTGGAGTGTACTAGGTCTGTTTCCGGCCGCGTTCGCATCGTGCAGGAGTGCAAGGGCAAGTGGGCCCACGAACCTGCGCGCTTAGGATTTAGACCGGCGGGCTGACCTCTTCGTTGAGCCTAGGTGGGGCGACGACTTGCTGATATCCCGAGGCCGGACATGACCCAGGAAAGTGTGCCCGGCCGGAGGTGACTCGGGCGTGTTGGGGAATATGTTGTGCACCCCTGCAGGGATGAAATATCTATTCGAATAGCCGTGTCCACGGTAACAGGACGACTTGGAATTGTACTTTGACCCACTACAACTATAACTGTGATCTAAATTTGAAATGAATTGTGGCTCTGAGATTGCTTCCTCGCAGGGAGTCGGGGAAGAATCTCTGGGCGTGGTTACTTAATAAAATTGCTACAATAATATGACTATATATGATATGCCAGTCTACTCTCTTCTAATGCTGCAAGATGCTGAAGATGCTAGTCTTCGATAGGACTAGGCCTTCTCCTTGTTCTTGCTTTCTGCAGTCAGCCCAGATATAACCCCTTCATTGATACTGATGCATAATTAGCATAGTTCTGATGTCAGTCTTGCGAGTACTTTGGATGAGTACTCACCGCTGCATTGCTTTCCCCTTTCCCCCTCGATACATTGCTGCGTTCAGACGACGGAGCCCCGGAGATGGAGTACGCCGGAGACGACCACTACACCACCGTTGGAGCCTACTACTACGTGGAGAGTGCCGACGCTCAGGAGTAGTTAGGAGGTTCCCAGGCAGGTGGCCTCGCCTCTTTCGATCCGCTGCTTATGTTTGTGCTAGCCTTCTTAAGGCAAAATTTGTCTAACTTATGTCTGTACTCAGATATTATTTGCTTCCGCTGACTCGTGCTTGTCGAGCTTTGTATTCGAGCCCTCGAGGCCCCTGGCTTGTAATATGAAGCTGTATGACTTTAATTTGTGTCTAGTGTTTTGTTGTGATATCAATCAGCGAGTCCCTAATCTTGGTCGTACGCATTGCGTGTTTGATTAGCGTACGGTCGAGATCGGGGGCGTCACAAGTTGGTATCAGAGCCAACTGCCTATAGGAACCCCCTTTCCACATCCTTGGCCGAAGTTGAGTCTAGTCATTGAAAAACTTTTACTAACACTGATGCTGTGGCTTACGGGCCCACATCTCAATCGGGTGGCATTAGGATCTTTTATTCCTCATCTATACTCTGAGTTCTGATCTCTCGTCTATTTCGGGTTAAAGATTTTACTAACTCTAACCTTAGGTTCTCGTAACTACTTTCTCCCGAAGAGCCCCTCATTCCAGATGATCGCCTGCTTCATCAGTAGATTCTGAAGATACTCTCTGATGTTCTTCCGAGAACTCGTGCTCATCGCTTTTGCGATTCCTTCCACCGTCAACCCCTATGGATAACTGCATGCAACTGTCATTCATACAATCATTCCCCGTTGCTCTTGTTATTCACAAGATGCCCTGAAATACTCTCCGTTGTCCCGACAATCCTTTGATCTTACTACTTTGCAATTCATTATCGCATGAGAGCCCTTACGAATAATTCCTCACACTTACCGGGGGTTCGATCATCCTCAGTTGTTATGTGTTTCGTAAAATTCTTCGGAACGCTATTCGATCTCCCGAAATCCGCAGTAGCCTATTGCTTTTGACCTTTTTACCTGCTTGCATTATGGTTAATTCCATATGTCTAGCGATAATTATTAAAATCCTTTGTGATGGTCATCTGATTTAATGGATTCAACATGTGTGTGTGAATGCATGCAGTCCTCAGTTGAACCTTATAATTTATCTTTCGGCTCAGACGACTTTCCAAAACATGAGCTGGTTCTAGGTAAATCGAACCTTGATTGGTTATTCCTTTGTATTCAAGACCCGACTTATTCAGATAATTCAATGATTTGATGCCTTTGCATTCTTTCTTCTTTTGGTTGAGTATCGTTACTCACATCGGATCAATTGTAGTCCGCTAGATCTTTCGGTGGATTATTATCTAACAGTGGCATACATATTCAAAATTCTTGTGAATTCTCCCCCTGATACATAATGTCTTTGGTAGAGAGTATCCTCTGCTATTGTCAACCATGCTCTACTTTCGAGCTTGTGTTATTCACCCTTGAAGTTTGTGGTGTATGTTCCTAAGATGCCCCTATGAGTTGAACCTATGCTTTCCATAATCTGTGTGAACCCGAGAGTTTTCACGAGTCATATTCTCTGTTGTTTAGCCCGATAAAATTTCAACACTGCAACTTCATCGAAAGCGAGAAGTGAATGAGAGGTTATACCTTGAAGAAGTGGGAGTCGACCTTGAACTTTGTGTTCATGCCCATGGACTCGGTGTATGACTTATCATGGAGCTTCTTATAACAATAATCTTTCTCTCTGTATGGATTGATCTTATATCTATGTTTTGGTACTTTGCAACCGTGGTTTCGACCATGATTGTTCTTCTTTGATCCCATTTCTTGGACAAGTTCAAGCACTTGTCTTCGGCAGATCAATGCACCTGCCCAGCCTCTATTTTTGATCTACCTTCGAATATTACCCCCCTGGTATCTCGAGAAAATCATGGAGCTACATAGCTTCTTATAAGCTCCTCATCAACTATGTTTTCCTTCACTGATTCCAGTTTCCTCGTGTTCTGAGTTGTTGGACACTCAAGAACACCGATAATTGAATCAAGTCCGCATTGCGATTCAACAACTCTTAGAAGTCTTCTTTGCTTATGAGTTTGTACTCGATCATGTCATTCCCAGCTGATTGGCTACCTCATCATCGTCATGCTTATGCTTGACCATGCTACCTAAGTATTTCATCCCCGGAACACAATTCCAACAGTGCGCTAAGCTTACATCGAGTTTTCAACATCATGATTGGTTGTCTTGAAGGACAATATCGATTTTGATCTAACAATCTTATCTGTGGTTCTGATAACCTTTCGCTTCACCATTCCTTTGTTTGATGTCGTCGCTGATCGATTACATCTTTATGAAACTTCTCGACAAATGTGTCGTGATCATCATCAACATTTTGAGCTCTTCCAAGTATCAATCGAATTCATGATGAGAAATACCATCCTTACCCCTCGATGATTTCTGATATCATCGACAACATTCTCGCTTTCTCCCCAATGCAAACTTATTAATGTTCTGTGTTGCACCTTGAGTTCCTTGATATCCAACTTATGTTATGTTCTACCTTGGCGTAATGCCATATCTTATGTCAATGGTGTCATGAGAATTTCACCATCTCTTAAGAGTTCTTGGTAAAGTGATACTTCTTGCCATCACCTTTCATTTCTTAGTTCCCGTGTTGTTCCTAACCAGGATACCGACAAATGGATTGTGATGTGTAAATTCAACTCTTATGGCATACCAACTCTATTACCTTGGAGTTAATGAACAATAAGTCCATTCTTAGTGTATTGACTGTTGAGTCAGCACTCTAACATTGGTCGTGCTATTTAGTCCGAATTTTGGGTGCACCTTTCGATTAATGTTTAGTTGTGGATGTTTTCCTCGGGCATACGTCAATATATCATCTTGTTTGACCAATGACATCACCTTGTCACTCATTCGTGTAAATCCATCTTTGTGGAAATCTCGACGAATTGTTGTTGAGCCCACCAGCCACATCCTTTTCTCCCTCGTGGTTCATGACGAACATTGAAGCTAATGTTGGAAACCTTGAAAGCATTATCCTTGTGCTTAGCCCATGAGGAATATGATTGATAACAGAAGTGTTTTTCTCTAAGTTCACGTGGATTTTGCCGTCGTGATTATGAGAAAATTTTGTTTCGCTACCTCTGGAATCGTTCCAATTCATTCATGCATGTGCGAAGTATTCCATGGTTTGATAGATTTGCTACCTTCACTCCATATGTATTTCCTAGCACGTCAAGCCACTGATTGATTCGATCTGGAGAAAAGAAGTTCTTCGTAAGAGCTAATCCAGACTTACACATGGGACTTTGTTATCCTCTATGATGGTCCCCAACCAGAACTTGATTGCATTCCACTCTAGAAACTTCCATGTGGGCACGAATGTCTTGACATTGTGTTCATATCTCTTGCAGTCTGGCTAATGATTCAAGGCTTGCTTCTGTCGTTCATTCCGAGGTTCTTGCAGCATCATCTCGTAGATCTGTGTTGCATCCTCTTTCTTCTCAGGCCTGCTGAGCCTGAGATATCCTGACACCAACCAGATCTGAATCTCGGATAGATATGATGGTTGGAACATTTTCAAGAATTATAACTTTCGTCTTTATTACTCGGTAAGGTGATGTTGTAGCTAGCACACCTGGCCGGATGACCTATTGTTATAATGCTTTGTTCAGCAAGGATTGCCATTCTTCCATGGGGAAATTATAAGACTTATTTTATAAGTTGTTCCTACTGGATCCTTTGTGTATCCAAACTCCATCCTTTACTCGAAACACCATATCATTGATATCCCGAAGCATGAATGTGGTATATCGATCATCAAAAGGAATAATGTAAGCACAATGCTAATTGTTTCTTGATCAATTATCCAAACCCCATTGTATGGGCATGTCATGGATTTTCCTCGCCCCTTTTTCCAAAATGGTTATCTACTTGCTATTCTGTCATGTATATCATGCTCTGTTTTACCTTGGGAAAGATATACTCCTAAAACTTGAGTGTAACCACATTTTCCTTTCCATTGGTCAGTTTAATGTGATGAACACATTTTCCTTTCCATTGGTCTGTTTAATGTGATGAACACATTTTCCTTTCCATTGGTCTATTTAATGTGATGAACACATTTTCCTTTCCATTGGTCTGGTTGATCTAATAATCACATTTTCCTTTCCATTGGTCTGTTTGACCTTTCTTGAGATTATCTGATCTAAGCAGTAATAATTCTCTGCTTAGGTAAACACCTCGGTGAACAAGTCTGTCAGTAAGATCCTGTTACTATTGTTGATAACATTCTGGTAACCGCCGGTGGACGAGAACTTTGCCTACTGGTCCGCCTCGTTTCGACGAGCAGGAAAATGGTTATATTCGTCCCCCGCCCTTGGTACCGACGTTGTTGCCGACATAATTGACAGATTTTCCTCCGACATGTCTTGCTACCATGACCGTGCAAGATGTCACTGCTCTCCATATTTTAACCCACCTGATGGGCCCTTAAACCATAGTTCCACAGGATCGAAACCTGACTCTCCTGTACATCTTTGATTCCAAAGTATCCTTTGCGCTTGGCTTTGTTTGTAATTCCCGAGCCACCGTCCAAGGGATGATCTATCCTAATATCAGATGCAATAATTATTTTCGTTGCTCTGAATCCCTTTCACCTTCTGATCAGGCATCGAATGATTGCCTACCCGTTTGAAACTTTTATACCATCACATTTTCCTCTTAGTGATTCCTCGAGCCTTAACTTGAGAAATAAATCTTGTGTTCCTCCCTGAGTTCGTCGTCAGATGCCCAGCTTTGTTTAGATTCGTTCTTCCAGAGTTTCCCTCCTTGTCGCATACGTAGGACGATGAAGATCCTGAAGAAAGGATGACGACTCCATCAGATTGACCTGAACAAGAGTAATGGATACCTCTGCAAGAAGGACCAACCTCTTCGGTGAGAGCAGCCAAGAACGAGAAGACCCGTTAGAATTTCGTAACCTAAACTTTGCCCCCTTACCTCTACCTCTTAATTCTCGGGACGAGAATTCTTGTTAGTAGGGGAGAATTGTGACGCCCTGGTTTTGTGCTACAGTAATCTCTGTAATTAAGCTACAGTAATCCCACGCTAATGTTGCCAAGTTACCATGATTAACAGTGCTTTAATCATCATAGGGATCATATCTCATTTAAATTCCAATTCAAATGGAAATTCCAACTTAAAGTGAAAATAACAGTTGATCAAATTTGAAAACTGAAATGTTCTTAATATTGCAAATAATTCTGGGGCAATTATAAAAATAATCTCAACATTTATTGGATTAGTCAATTGACTCTAAGATCATCAACACAGTACCAAACAGCAATTTTAACCCCATTTTATATAGTAAAATTGCAAATGAAAACATGTGGACTCCAAACCAAGTTCTAGCAGTGAGATAAATTGCACTGTATTTATTCGGGCAAGATTCTTATTTTACAAAATTGCATTAGGGCTAATAGAAAAGACAAGACAATAAAAGAAAATAAACAAGGGAAAAAGAAAAAGAAAAGCAAAAGCACCCCCCCCTCCCACTGGGCCCACCCCAGCCCCCCTATACTACCCCACCCCAAACCCTAGCCCACACCGGACCCCCCCCACTCCCCCTCGCTCTCCCCCCGATCCCGACTGGATCGGGGCTGACCAGCGCCGCCGCCCGCCCCTCGCCGGCCCGCTCGTTCGCCTCCCCCGGGACCGGGCCGTGACCGGACCGCGCCGCTCTGCCGGACCCCTCCCTCGTCTCCGCCTCGACCGGCGCCTTCCCCGCCGGTGCTGACGCCGCACCGCACCGGCGCTACCGCGCCGCCCCGTCGCTCGCCGGCACCTCCCCAAGCCTCCCTCGCACCCACTGCCTCCTCCTGCTAACTGTTGTGAGCCCCGGGCTCATCCCCCCTCTCCTCTTCCTTCCCCCCCCCACCCCGGCCGGAGCCGCTCCCCGTGCCGCCGTTGCGTCGTCGCCGCTTCCTCGCCGTCGTGGCGATGCTCCGGTGCCTCCCCGAACCGCCCCGTGCATCGCTGTGAGCCCTGCTCCCCTCTCCCCGTCGTGCGAGCTCGCCCACATCGCCGTGGCCGTTGACCCCGCGGCCATCGGTCCCCATGCGCGCTCACCGCGCTCCGCCCGCACCGCAGCCCGCCCGCGCGCGCGCCCGGCCTCCCACCGCCAGCCGTCACCGCTTCCCTCCACCAGCCGCATGCCGCACGGCCTCCTGGCCACGGCCGCCGGCGCCCCCGCCGTGCGTGCCCAGCCACCGGCCCTCTCTGTCTAAATGGGGGCTAATCCCCCCCCTCCGCTAAGCACAACCCCCCCAATGACAGGTGGGGCCACCCTGTAATTATTATTTAAAAAATGTATATATATAAAAGTTTAATAATAATAACAATAATTAATTAATTAATTAGTTAACTAATTAATTAATCTAAACCTAATTAGTCTAATTAGGTTTTGTTAATTAGATAGACAATGACAGTGGGACCAGTCTCCCTAATTAATCCTTTTAAATTTAATTAACTCTGTTTTTAAAACTGTGACTATGACAACAGGGGCCCACTGGTCAGTTTGACCAGTCAAAGCCCCTGTTGACTGCTGATGTCAGCATGACATCATGCTGATGTCATAATTCCATTTATTGAATTAAAATAATCTGTTTTAATTTTAGAATATTGTCTAAATCTTTAAAAATTAATATAAATTAATCCGTAACTCGGATGAAAATAATTTATACATGAAAGTTGATCAGAAAAATCCCACGAATCCGAATACGCTGTCCGTTCATCTGTCACATGCTCCTAGCATGATGAACATGGACATTTTGGCGTTAGGATCATCTGTCCGGTAGTAGCCAGAGACCCGGAAAATATCGTCAGATATTCTTCCGACCCATCTACGACGTGTAGTACTGCGTTAGTGCATGCCTAGCTCTGCATATTGCCATGTCATGCATCGTGTTGCATCTGTGCTTTATATTTATTGTTTCTTCCCCCCTCTTCTCTCCGGTAGATCCCGAGACTGACGCTGCTGCCGGGTACGTCTACGCCGTTGACGATCAGGCCTTTGCCGCAGAGCAGCAAGGCAAGCAAACCCCCCTTGAGCATTCCGATATCGCCTATTCCCTTTCCTCTTATTCTTGCATTAGATTTTTGCTACTGTATTAGTTAGCTCCTATTCTGATGCATAGCCTGTTTTTGATAAACTGTTACTATACTTGCAATCATATCAACTGCTTAGTATAGGTTGATCAGTGAATCCCCAGTGACCCTTTAGTCCCAGTTGCCCCTGCTTCTACATCGACGACTCGACGACTCGAAGACCCGAAGACTCGGTCTACCGACCGAGGAGCCAGGCCCCTCACATCACCGCACACCCCTTAAGTATGGCACTGCAGAGCTACTACCGAGTGCCGAGGGTGATACCTCACTTAGCACTCCCGGTGTTAATTCTGTAGCGTAGCTAATCGGTCGTGGGTATCGAGGGTGATTCCTCCTTCCCATTTATCGATAGCGACTCTTGTCATACACATACCTCGAGTGGGATCCATCGAGGGTGATTCCTCGGATATTCACTTGGTGTATAAACACACAGTTACTTCAACTTGACTTTGTTTACATGTGAAAGACGGGACTGGAGGGACAGGTGGTACCACCCTGGTTGAGGTGGACCTGAGTTCCCGACAGTCTTGAGACGGGTCGGCCGCAAGGGTACCCGTGTGTGAGATGTGGTGGGATGCGCCGGTAAGGCATCCGGGTTATGTTGAGGCGTGGACGGGCAGGAGAGGCCCTTGCCACGGTCCTCGAGACGGGGTGACGGGACCGCACTTTGAGGGTCGCGCTTGCCCCGCATTAATAAAATGCTAATGGGTTGGGTACTTGATCTGAGTTAGGTCGTTGGCCTTAATACGCACTAACCTTCACGTGGGAGAACTTATGGGTACTCAGCGTCGTTGTATCAGCCGAAGCTCTTCGGACGTTAGGAATGGAGCGGCGCGCGACGGATTGGACTGGACGGTGCAGCTCTTGGACTGGAGTGTACTAGGTCTGTTTCTGGCCGTGTTCGCATCGTGTAGAAGTGCAAGGGCAAGTGGGCCCACGAACCTGCGCGCTTAGGATTTAGACCGGCGGGCTGAACTCTTCGTTGAGCCTAGGTGGGGCGACGACGTGTTGATATCCCGAGGTCGGACATGACCCAGGAAAGTGTGCCCGGCCGGAGGTGACTCAGGCGTGTTGGGGAATATGTTGTGCACCCCTGCAGGGATGAAATATCTATTCAAATAGCCGTGTCCACGGTAACAGGACGACTTGGAATTGTACTTTGACCCACTACAACTATAACTGTGATCTAAATTTGAAATGAATTGTGGCTCCAAGATTGCTTCCTCGCAGGGAGTCGGGGAAGAATCTCTGGGCGTGGTTACTTAATAAAATTGCTACAATAATATGACTATATATGATATGCCAGTCTACTCTCTTCTAATGCTGCAAGATGCTGAAGATGCTAGTCTTCGATAGGACTAGGCCTTCTCCTTGTTCTTGCTTTCTGCAGTCAGCCCAGATATAACCCCTTCATTGATACTGATGCATAATTAGCATAGTTCTGATGTCAGTCTTGCGAGTACTTTGGATGAGTACTCACCGCTGCTTTGCTTTCCCCTTTCCCCCTCGATACGTTGCTGCGTTCAGACGACGGAGCCTCGGAGATGGAGTACGCCGGAGACGACCACTACACCACCGCTGGAGCCTACTACTACGTGGAGAGTGCCGACGCTCAGGAGTAGTTAGGAGGTTTCCAGGCAGGAGGCCTCGCCTCTTTCGATCCGCTGCTTATGTTTGTGCTAGCCTTCTTAAGGCAAAATTTGTCTAACTTATGTCTGTACTCAAATATTATTTGCTTCCGCTGACTCGTGCTTGTCGAGCTTTGTATTCGAGCCCTCGAGGCCCCTGGCTTGTAATATGAAGTTGTATGACTTTAATTTGTGTCTAGTGTTGTGTTGTGATATCAATCAGTGAGTCCCTAATCTTGGTCGTACGCATTGCGTGTTTGATTAGCGTACGGTCGAGATCGGGGGCGTCACAACTCCTATGGCTCCTGCCGGTTGTCATACTCATCGACATGCAAGTCGTGATTCCTATTACAAGAACATGATCAATCTCATACATCACATATATTTCATCACATCCTTTTGGCCATATCACATCACATAGCATACCCTGCAAAAACAAGTTAGACGTCCTCTAATTGTTGTTGCAAGTTTTCACGTGGCTGCTATGGGTTTCTAGCAAGAACGTTTCTTACCTACGCAAAAGCCACAACGGTGATATGCCAATTGCTATTTACCCTTCATAAGGACCCTCTTCATCCAATCCGATCCGACTAAAGTGAGAGAGACAGACACCCGCTAGCCACCTTATGCAACAAGTGCATGTCAGGCGGTGGAACCAGTCTCACGTAAGCGTACGTGTAAAGTCAGTCCGGGCCGCTTCATCCCACAATGCCGCCGAATCAAGATAGGACTAGTAACGGCAAGCAAATTGACCAAATCATCGCCCACAACTACTTGTGTTCTACTCGTGCATACAATCTACGCATAGACCTAGCTCATGATGCCACTGTTGGGGAACGTAGTAATAATTCAAAATTTTCCTACGTGTCACCAAGATCAATCTAGGAGATGCTAGCAACGAGAGAGAGGGAGTGCATCTTCATACCCTTGAAGATCGCTAAGCGGAAGCGTTGCAAAGAACGCGGTTGATGGAGTCGTACTCGCGGCAATTCAAATCGCGGAAGATCCGATCCAAGCGCCGAACGGACGGCGCCTCCGCGTTCAACACACGCACAGCCCGGGGACGTCTCCTCCTTCTTGATCCAGCAAGGGGGGAGGAGAAGTTGAGGGAGAGCTCCGGCAGCACGACGGCGTGGTGGCGGTGGAGCTCGTGGTTCTTCGCCAGAGCTTCGCTAAGCACTACGGAGGAGGAGGAGGTGTAGGAGGAGGGAGGGCTGCGCCAGGGGCAAGGGGTGCAGCTCCCATGCGCCTCCCCACTATATATAGGGGTGGAGGGGGCTGGTTTCTTGCCCTCCAAGTCCATTGGGGCGTTGGCAAAGGTGGGAGGAAAGAAATCCCATCCTTTCCCTTCCCCACCGATTGTTATCCCCCCTTTTTAGGGATCTTGATCTTATCCCTTCGGCATATGATCTTATTCCTTCTAAGGGGGCATCTTGGTGCGCCTTGACCAGGGATGTGGGGCCTTGCCCCCACTACCCACGTTCATGTGGGTCCCCCCATGCAGGTGGGGCCCACTCCGGAACCTTCTAGAACCTTCCCGGTACAATACCGAAAAATCCCAAGCATTTTCTGGTGGCCAAAATAGGATTTCCCATATATAGATCTTTACCTCCAGACCATTCCGGAACTCCTCGTGACATCCGGGATCTCATCCAGGACTCCGAACAACTTTCGGTAACCACATACAATTCCCATTACAACTCTAGCGTCACCGAAACTTAAGTGTGTAGACCCTACGGGTTCGGGAACCATGCAGACATGACCGAGACACCTCTCCGGCCAATAACCAATAGCGGGATCTGGATACCCATATTGGCTCCCACATGTTCCACGATGATCTCATCGGATGAACCACGATGTCGGGGATTCAATTAATCCCGTATACAATTCCCTTTGTCCATCGGTATGTTACTTGCCCGAGATTCGATCGTCGGTATCCCTATACCTTGTTCAATCTCGTTATCGGCAAGTCTCTTTACTCGTTCCATAACACATGATCCCGTGACTAACTCCTTAGTCACATTGAGCTCATTATGATGATGTATTACCGAGTGGGCCCAGAGATACCTCTCCTTCACACGGACTGACAAATCCCAGTCTCGATTCGTGCCAACCCAACAGACACTTTCGGAGATACCTGTAGTGCACCTTTATAGTCACCCAGTTACGTTGTGACGTTTGATACACCCAAAGCATTCCTACGGTATCCGGGAGTTGCATAATCTCATGGTCTAAGGAAATGATACTTGACATTAGAAAAGCTCTAGCAGACGAACTACACGATCTTGTGCTATGCTTAGGATTGGGTCTTGTCCATCACATCATTCTCCTAATGATGTGATCCCGTTATCAACGACATCCAATGTCCATGGTCAGGAAACCATGACCATCTATTGATCAACGAGCTAGTCAACTAGAGGCTCACTAGGGACATGGTGTGGTCTATGTATTCACACATGTATTACGGTTTCCGGTTAATACAATTATAGCATGAACAATAGACAATTATCATGAACAAGGAAATATAATAATAACCATTTTATTATTGCCTCTAGGGCATATTTCCAACAACAGGGTCTGACAAAGCTAGTGAGAAGTCTGATGGAGAGAGAGCATCAAAGTGGGCGCGGAAAAAAGAAAAAATGACTTGTTACAGATGCGGAGAACCGGGGCATTTTGTGGCTGAGTGCTCGGTGGAACTTTGTGATATATGCCGCAAGCCAAAGCACGTGACGGGCGGGTGTCCATTACTTTTGGGGCCGAAGCCGGTGGTTACCATCTATGGGGCATGTTGCCCGGAGCTTATGTTCTTTGAGTCTCCCTGCTCTTCCTCGACGGCACCCATTCCGGAGAGCTCCCGGATGGGTATTGTTAGGGTGACGCGTGGAACGATGACTATGGACAGGGTTGTTCAGAGGCTGCGTGAGTTAGTCTCTGCTAGCTTCCAGTGGGATCATGTCCAGCTAGATGAGCATGTCTTCAGAGTTGACTTCCCTACTAAGGAGGAGCTCGCGCGGCTTTTGAAGTTTGGGATGAGTAGGCTTCCAAACAGCACTTGTGTTCTTGAGTTTGATGCATGGACTCAGAAGGAACTGGAGGGAACCCCCTACCTCAACTCTGGGTCAGATTCCTTGGAGCACCACGTACGGCATTGGATGATTTTTTGGTGACTTGGAGTCTTGGTTCGCTGATTGGGAAGACAGAGCAGGCGGACATGCCTTTCACGCGTGCGCAGGGAGTGGCTCGCCTGCTTGTTAGTGTGGTTACCATCGAGCATATTCCGGAAACTGTCAGATGGACGTATGATGGCAGGTCCTTTGATTTGGATATTGAGATAGAGGAGAATGCTGACTTAATTTCAGGAGTTGGCTAAGCAGGTTGATATGGACACTGATGACGGTCACGGCGGTGACGGGAACCTAGACAAGGGTTCGGCTTAGAGGGATGCCACTGACAGAGGTTCCGCACCGTTGGCCAAGCCAGCAGATAAGGGCTCTACTAGGGAGCAGCCTCATAGCTCTTCCATGACACATCAGCTGAGGTCTGGGTCGTTTGGATCCTCTTCCGCCCCGGGCAGACTATGGGGTGTCAGGGCGGAGATGAATGATCCCGTCGAACAGGAGCTGCCACCACTTTCACCTCCGGTGACACCGAGGCTTTCCAGGACACCGACAGCGGGGCCGTCGGTGGAAGACGCCTCACCCAGGTTGTCTGTAACACCGCGGTCCAAGGAGCGGACTCTGGTTCGACAGACGGTCGCTCCGGGGTCTGCAGCTTGCCTAGAGAAGACGGAGGCAGTTGGGATGCTGGCAGGTGGCCATACCCCGACTGTGACGGCGACGACGCGGTCTGCTGACGGTGGGATAGGTGTCCAAAACCCAGCTTTGGCCGTGACCACTCTGGAGACGGCGTGTTTGGCTGGCGGTGTGGTAGGCGACCACAACCCAGCTCTGGGCGTGCATGCACACAGGGACGCAGGAGGGCGGACCAGCATCGGCGGGAACGCGACAGGCGGACGTGCCTTTGCCGGTGGTGTGCATGCTGGCCAGGTCGGACATGTGGCAGGTGGCCACGTTCCGACAGGGCCCACTACCGAGGAGGTCAGTACTGGCGGTATGGTTGGTGACCAAGGCGGTCACCCGTCTGCCGGCTGTGTGCACGCTGGCCAGGTCGGACATGTGGCAGGTGGCCACGTTCTGACAGGGCCCACCACCGAGGAGGTAATCACGTTTGGAGGGATTCCAGACCCGGCGAGCGAGGGCAGGCGGACGAGCAACCGTCTCCAGCGCAGCCGGATGTCGATGAGCTGCAGATGGGCCGTGCCTTGAGGGCGGCCAAGCTTCGCGACATTGAGACCACTACAGGTATGACCATTGATACAAGCTATTTTATTTTGCATTTTTCAGATGAAGATATTATTTTAAATGCAAGCAAACTCGGGGTATCACTGGGTAGTAATGGAAAGGAAATTTCAAAATCCGTGAACGATCTTTTAGACTTAGAGGCTGATAGGGATATGGAGATGGTTAGGAAGATTGCGGCGGTGGAGCCGATGAATTATTCCGATATAAATGCACTGGGGATGGGGGCATTAGAACATCTATGTGAGGATCTTGTGCCACCGTCACTGATGCCGGATGAGGATAATGAGTTAGCTGCGGAGGGGTATATGGCCCCTTTGCAAGCGACTGATTGCGCACAGTCAGAGACCGGTTATGTGGACCGGGCGGCTGGACCGGACAAACCAAAACGTACCTGGAAGAGGAAGGTGTACCCTGTTTCAGCCGTAAGCAGAAGCGCAAGGTTTAAGACTGCTAAGAAATTTAATGATGAAAGATGAAAGGATTTTTTTTGGAATAGCAGAAGTCTAGCAGACTTGGCTAAAAGAAGATTTCTAGCGAAAGCATCACTTGAACACAAACTAGATTTCATTGCATTAATGGAAACTGGAAGAGACAATTTTACATCACAATTTCTTACTACTCTCTCCGGTGGTATTGATTTTGATTGGCACTGTTTACCACCAAGAGGAAGGTCCGGGGGGATCTTACTTGGGGTCAGGTGCGAGACGCTTGAAGTCCGAAACGTGGTGTTTGGGGACTTTGCCGTCAAATTCAGAGTTCGCTCCAAGGAGGACGGGTTCCAATGGGCACTTGTGGCCGTGTACGGTGCGGCCCAGCCGAAGCTCAAGAGGGACTTTCTGGTTGACCTCGTTCGGATCTATGGGGACGAGAGGCTGCCGATTTTAGTAGGGGGTGACTTTAATATCATCAGGAGAAGAGATGAGAAAAATAATGATAACTTCGATGACAGATGGTCATTCATGTTTAATACAATCATCGAGAGCCTTGATTTGCGAGAGATTGAGCTATCAGGCAGAAAATTTACTTGGGCAAACACTCTACCTAATCCGACATTTGAGAAGTAGGATCGGGTTCTTACGAGTGTGGAATGGGAGCAGAAATTCCCACGAGTGACAGTGAGAGCGATGTCGAGAGCTATCTCCGATCACACCCCATTGTTTGTTGACTCGGGGGAGGCAACACATGTGGGAAACAAAAAATTATTCTCTTTCGAGCTGGCCTGGTTTGAAAGAGAAGGATTCGTGGACCTCATAGCCAGAGAATGGGCTAGAGACACGGGGGTAGCTCGAATGTTGACAGGTGGCAAAATAAGATAAGGCACCTGAGGCAGTTCCTACGGGGATGGGCAAAACATGAAAGTGGCATATATAAGAAAGAGAAAGAAAGGCTTCTCGATCTTATAAATGAGCTAGATATAAAAGCCGAAAATGCGTTGTTAGATGACAATGATAGGTCATTGAAAACGGATGCGGAACAAAAGTTCAAACAACTCCTTAGAGAGTAGGAGTTGAAGTGGGCACTTAGAGCGAAAGTGCAACAGGTAGTACAAGGTGATGACAACACGCAGTTTTTCCATCTGATTGCTAATGGAAAGCACAGAAAGAAAGAAAATCTATCAACTTGAGCAGGATGAGGATACAATTGTAGGACACGAAAATCTAAAATTGTACATCTCTGAGTATTATAAGAAACTATTCGGGGCTCTAGAGGATAATTATGTATCCATCGATGAGCAGATGGTCGGTGACATACCTCAGCTCGAGACGGACGAGAATGAGATATTAACCGCACCATTTACGGAGAAAGAGGTATTTGAGGCTATATCGCAAATGAAGAATAATAAGGCACCAGGTCCAGATGGGTTTCCAGCTGAGTTTTACAAGAGATGTTGGCATATCATTAAAGGTGACTTATTACCGATGTTCCAGGATTTGTTCAATGGCCACTTGCAGCTATTCCACCTAAACTTTGGGACAGTGACGTTGTTGCCAAAGAAGGAGGGGGTGGTGCGCATTGAACAATTCAGACCTATTTGCCTTCTGAATGTCAGCTTTAATTTTTTTACGAAGGTAGGAACGAATAGGTTGACGCAGATTGCACACGCGGTGGTGCAACCTAGTCAGACGGCTTTCATGCCGGGCAGAAACATATTGGAGGGTGTGGTTGTCCTTCATGAAACCCTGCATGAAATTCACTCGAAGAAAATCGATGGGGTTATCTTCAAGGTGGATTTCGAGAAGGCATACGATAAGGTCAAATGGCCATTCCTACAACAGGCGTTACGTATGAAAGGATTCGACGACATATGGAGGAGACACGTCGAATCCTTTGTACAAAAGGGGAGCGTTGGAATTAAAGTCAATGATGATATTGGACATTTTTTCCAAACACTCAAAGGTCTCAGGCAAGGAGACCCAATGTCACCCATCCTATTTAATGTAGTTGCGGATATGTTGGCAATTCTAATAGGAAGGGCTAAACAAGAAGGCCAGGTAGGTGGACTTGTACCACATCTTGTGGATGGTGGGGTGTCCATTCTACAATATGCAGATGATACCATTTTGTTTATGGAACATGATATAGCAAAAGCAAGAAACATGAAGCTTATACTTTGCCTTTTCGAACAGTTGTCAGGCTTGAAAATAAATTTTCACAAGAGCGAGTTGTTTTGCTTTGGGAGAGCCAAAGATGAACAAGACGCTTATAAACAATTGTTCGGATGTGAACTGGGGAGCCTACCGTTTAGTTATTTAGGCATTCCCATTCATCATCGGAAGCTTTCCAATAAAGAGTGGAAGTGTATTGAGGATCGCTTTGAGAAAAAACTAAGCCGCTGGAAGGGTAAGCTTTTGTCGTATGGAGGACGGCTAATTCTGATTAACTCGGTTCTTACGAGTATGCCTATGTTCCTTATGTCCTTCTTTGAGGTGCCGGTAGGGGTACGCAAAAGGTTGGACTTCTATCGATCCCGTTTCTTTTGGCAGAGTGATGAAGATAGGAAGAAATACGGACTGACTAGATGGGACATTATATGTAGGCCCAAGGACCAAGGAGGTTTGGGGATTGAGAATTTAGAGGTAAAGAACAGATGTCTGCTCAGTAAGTGGTTGTTCAGGCTATCTATAGAGACAGAAGGTATGTGGGTACAAATTCTGCGTAATAAGTACCTACAATCTAAAACCTTGGCCCAGGTGAATGTCAGACCCAATGATTCACCATTCTGGAAAGGGATGATGAAAATGAGAGCAGCCTTTTTTCATAGAACCAAATTTATCATTGGAAATGGTGAGGGAACGAGATTCTGGGAGGATACGTGGTTGGGGGAGACGCCTTTAGCCATACAATATCCAGCTCTCTATAATATTGTGCAACGTAAGGATGCATACGTGGCCACAATTTTACAGTCAAATCCTCTAAATATTCAATTTCGACGAGCATTGATAGGCCATCGGTGGGAGGCTTGGCTACACCTAGTTAGGAGAATCATGGATGTCCAGTTATCAGACGAGTCTGATAGGCTTCAATGGAAGCTAACGACTAATGGTATTTTTACAGTGAAATCGATGTATTTGAACCTTATTGATACAACGATCATCCCCAAATCAATTCATATTTGGAAAGTCAAGGTACCCTTAAGAATCAAAGTCTTCATGTGGTTTGTGCACAAGAAGGTGATTCTCACTAAGGATAATTTGGCAAAATGTAATTGGGGGGGGGGAATACACGATGTAGCTTTTGTGATAACGAGGAAACCATCAAACACCTTTTTCTCCAATGTCCGCTTGCAAGAATTCTATGGCAGACGGTTCGTATAGCCTTTAATATTATACCTCCAGATAGCATTGACACGTTGTTTGGAACATGGCTAAATGGAGTTGACACGATTAATGCCGGACACATTCGTATAGGAGTATGTGCACTTCTTTGGGCTATATGGAACTGCAGGAATGACATGGTTTTTAACAGATAAACGCATATAAATTTTTTGCAGGTACTGCACAGAGCATCGGCGTTGATCCGTACATGGTCCTTACTCATTCCTGCGGAAACCAGGGAGCCTTTGGTTACTGGGCCTACCCGATGGGAGATGGTAGAGCGGGATATCTACAACCGGTTTGGATGGTAGTCCAGTAATAGGATAGATGGTTAGGCATCTAGGCCTATTTTAGCCGGTTGTGGCACTTTTGTTTTTTCATTTACTTTGTTCCTCTGGGGACTTTTCGGAACCGCGGATTATTTGTTTGATTTCATTAATAAATGGGGCTGCATGCATCGCGCTGATGCAATGGCCGGAAGTATTCCTCCTTTTCTAAATAAAAAAGGCAATGTGTAGCTCATGGCTGGTTTGGTTGTTGCAGTGCTACCTTTTTTTCGACCGACATGAGTACCTCTTTTCGAAATCGAAAGAGAAAAAAGAGTGCTATGTTGTTTCTAGAAAAATAGGTTCGCACCGTTCAAGAACAAAGACGCTCTGCAAGTTCAGAACCACAAGGGTGAAGCAGACAGGTTCCTCCTGTCAGGAGAATGAATCAATTTCAGCTAGCAGAATCACAAGAGCTGCTGGGGTTTTCCTAAACCTATATCTCAATGCAATGCAAATGGTAGTTCTGAATTCTCATGTCATTGTGTCCGAGGAGGCAACGCTTCTGAAGAGGTGGACTGTCGGCCGACCGTCAGGAGTACATCAGCTCGGGCCTTGGCTGAATTATTAAAACAGACAGTAAGGAAGTTATGCATTGACATCCGGGTACAGCAGATCGGCCTTGGCTGAACTAAAATAGAGAGTAATGAAGTTATGCATTATGTCACAGGGAGTGCAACGGTTTGAGAAGTTCAATACCTAAAATACCACTGTTTTGCAGAACTAACGAATAAGACAGCTTATGTACAAAACCTGGAAAACAACAATATGATGTGCAGAAAATAGCTTTATGAAAATACTGTAGGATACAACTTATACAGCCTGAATTTGGTTCACAGGTTAATCAAAACATATGCAATATGCTAAATCAAATAGAATTCGGTGTCTTCTCTTTATTAAGGGTGAAAAGTGAAAACACATAAGTTGACTGATTTGCAAAGTTCTAAAGTTTCTGCTAGCGGCACATAATACCCAAGTTTTAAAGTTATAAATTCACAAGACACGCCTATTTGTTTTTGGCGAAAAGGACTTACATTATAAAAAGTTCACCATAAGACAAATTATTTGCGAAAAGGGCTTAGATCTATTATAAAAGGTTCAATGACAAAGCACATGGTTTCTAGACCCTGAACATGAATAAACGCAAAATGCCAACAAGTACGTGTGTGTTTGCAAATGTGGGCACGTTTAGCATGGTTCTCTCTTGTCCTCTCGTCCAAAGGGTGAAAGGGAACATGTGAGGTGCCCTTATATGTTGGTCCAGCGGCTGTGCCAGCACAAAAAAGTTGTGGGTTCAAATGCATCAATCTCTCTAAAATGTCCTAATTTTTTGCACAAGTATGAATAAAACTAGACTTGCAATCAAAAACGTTGTGGGGTCAGCTGGCCCCACAACTTACACATGGAATCGCAACTGCGTTGGTCTACTCTTTTCCTCTAGGCAGGGCATTAGACTAGACTTCCCACACCTTCCACCCCTTTGACTTAACATTTTCTGAAGTTGACATGGCACCAGTCCCGGTTAGTCTGACCCCTTTAGTCCTGGTTCCAGACACGAACCGGGACTAAAGGTCCTCGCTCCTGGCGCAGCCCCTTTAGTCCCGGTTCCAGACACGAACCGGGACTAAAGATATGCCTATATATATGCTTGCCCCCGCCCGTTCACTCCTCTGTTTTTTGGCCGGCCGGTGTGTGGGAGGTGTGTGCTGCTCTGCTCTCATCTCCTATGCACACGAGGTGTTCGATGAAATGCCCGAGCCACGCTTAAGCTTTCTCCTCTCCAAGCTCGACCTCCAAGCTCCATTTTCCCCAAGATTTGTCTAGGTTTGGCGGTCCATCACGTCCCGTCCCCGTCCTCACCGTCGTCGATCGCCCACGCCGATCTCGTCGCCGGCACCACCGTGGTGAGCCTCTTGTTCTTATCTTCTTTTTTAAAAGAAAAAAGTTCTTATTTGTATGATTTACATAGATACTTGTATAAATTTCTTACTTTTATTATTGTTTGTTATTATGTAGGTCCATGGTTATGGTATCCGCCCATGTCGGACCTCGTCCGGTCTATGATTCGGATGTGGTATATTATCTTTTATAACTATTTGTTTCATTTAGTGTTTATGACAATTATGCCGACCAACGTGACATAGATGTGTTTATTCTAGGAGGTATGTGAACCGGAAATTCCAACCGACCCTCTTGTCGAGAGGTTAAATTTAGTTGAAAAAGAAAACGAGGATTTGAAAGAAAAATTGAAAAGAATTGAGGAGGAGAAGATGAAATTGGAGTTGCATGTTGCCGATGTCGTCCATGACCACAAGATCAAGATGGATGCAATGCGCTTGAAGATTAGAAAGATAAGAAAATATGCCATTGATAATGAGGCTTGGTATCATTATGCCGTCGGATCAATTGCTACATTAGTTGCGATTATGATCGCATTTGTTGTTGTATTTCAATGTTTTACATAGTAGTATGTTAGTTTCAATTTATGTTTTAATTAGATGCTCTAGAGAGCTATATGTAGTTCTATAAGAACTATGTATGAACTTAATGTATTTATATTTTCCTCTATAACTTTTGATCACTACTGTATTTTGGTTTTAATGTGATGATGAACTTGTATTAATTTGGTCACTTGTATTAATTTGATACATTAGAACATGCTATGTGGGTGAAATTATGATACCATGCCAATTTTCAACCATTTCCGAGTTCATTTGCAGTGCTTTTCAATTTCAGGCTTTGGATGGTGCATATTGAATGCAGAAAAATTCTTGAGTTAAATTATGTTTAAAAAAATGAAATCCCTTTGTAATAGACGAGTTTTCATCCGAAACCCTGATACTTCGAAGGAGATTGTCCAGTTTGTACACGAAGTGCATCCAGTTTTTCCCGTAACCCTCTCAACTTTTTAGCACATGCTATGTGGGTGAAATTATGATACCATGCCAACTTTCAACCATTTTAGAGTTCATTTGCAGTGCTTTTCAATCTCAGGGTCATCTTAGCTCAAAATAAATCATGAAATGCATGAAAAATAGCAAATGAAGTCAGATAAGGGTTGAAAATTGATGATGTGGCTTTGGATGGTGCATATTGAATGCAGAAAAAGTCTTGAGTTAAATTATGTTAAAAAAATGAAATCCCTTTGTAATAGACGAGTTTTCGTCCGAAACCCTGATACTTCGAAGGAGATTGTCCAGTTTGTACACGAAATGCATCTAGTTTTTCCCGTAACCCTCTCAACTTTTTAGCACATGCTATGTGGGTGAAATTATGATACCATGCCAATACTCAACCATTTCAGAGTTCATTTGCAGTGCTTTTCAATCTCAGGGTCATCTTAGCTCAAAATAAATCATGAAATGCATGAAAAATAGCAAATGAAGTCAGAAAAGGGTTGAAAATTGATGATGTGGCTTTGAATGGTGCATATTGAATGCAGAAAAAGTCTTAAGTTAAAATATGTTTAAAAAAATGAAATCCCTTTGTAATAGACTAGTTTTCGTCCGAAACCCTGATAATTCGAAGGAGATTGTCCAGTTTGTACACGAAGTGCATCCAGTTTTTCCCGTAACCCTCTCAACTTTTTAGCACATGCTATGTGGGTTAAATTATGATACCATGCCAATTTTCAACCATTTCAGAGTTCATTTGCAGTGCTTTTCAATCTCAGGGTCATCTTAGCTCAAAATAAATCATGAAATGCATAAAAAATAGCAAATGAAGTTATAAAAGGGTTGAAAAGTGATGATGTGGCTTTGAATGGTGCATATTGAATGCAGAAAAAGTCTTGAGTTAAAATATGTTTTAAAAAATGAAATCCCTTTGTAATAGACGAGTTTTCGTCCGAAACCCTGATACTTCGAAGGAGATTGTCCAGTTTGTACACGAAGTGCATCCAGTTTTTTCCGTAACCCTCTCAACTTTTTAGCACATGCTATGTGGGTGAAATGATGATACCATGCCAATTTTCAACCATTTCAGAGTTCATTTGCAGTGCTTTTCAATCTCAGGGTCATCTTAGCTCAAAATAAATCATGAAATGCATGAAAAATAGCAAATGAAGTTATAAAAGGGTTGAAAAGTGATGATGTGCCTTTGAATGGTGCATATTGAATGCAGAAAAAGTCTTGAGTTAAAATATGTTTAAAAAAATGAAATCCCTTTGTAATAGACGAGTTTTCGTCCGAAACTCTGACACTTCGAAGGAGATTGTCCAGTTTGTACACGAAGTGGATCCAGTTTTTCCCGTAACCCTCTCAACTTTTTAGCACATGCTATGTGGGTGAAATGATGATACCATGCCAATTTTCAACCATTTCAGAGTTCATTTGCAGTGCTTTTCAATCTCAGGGTCATCTTAGCTCAAAATAAATCATGAAATGCATGAAAAATAGTAAATGAAGTCAGAAAAGGTTTGAAAAGTGATGATGTGGCTTTGAATGGTGCATATTGAATGCAGAAAAAGTCTTGAGTTAAAAACTTTAATAGTACAATGAATTTTCATAAAGTATATTTTGTTACAAGCTTTAATAGAAACTAAAAAGCTTTTATAAAACTCTAATAGCAAAAGGAATCAACTAAAAAGAATCAATAAAAAATAAAACTTATGCAACTAAAATTATATAACTAAAAATAGCATATGCAAAAAATAACATTAAAAATCATAATATATGCAAAAAAAACTTTAATAGTAAAATGAATTTTCATAAAGTATATTTTGTTACAAGCTTTAATAGAAACTAAAAAGCTTTTATAAAACTCTAATAGCAAAAGGAATCAACTAAAAAGAATCAATAAAAAATAAAACTTATGTAACTAAAATTATATAACTAAAAATAACATATGCAAAAAATAATATTAAAAATCATAATATATGCAAAAAAAACTTTAATAGTAAAATGAATTTTCATAAAGTATATTTTGTTACAAGCTTTAATAGAAACTAAAAAGCTTTTATAAAACTCTAATAGCAAAAGGAATCAACTAAAAAGAATCAATAAAAAATAAAACTTATGCAACTAAAATTATATAACTAAAAATAACATATGCAAAAAACAACATTAAAAATCATAATATATGCAAAAAAAGGCCCGCCTACTAGGCACGACGGCCTGCATACGACTAGAAACCCTACAAATGGGCCAGGATGCAGGCCCGCAGTGCTAGCAGGCCCAACAGGGCGTCAAATAGGCATGTACTGCCTGCATTAGAGAGGAGCTCGAGAGGGCAGCGGCAGCAGCGCTTATAAACCACTCCGAGCCCCTCTTGACTAGCGAGGTGGGACTAAACTTTTGGTACGGGAAGCCCAGCCCTTTAGTCCCAGTTGGTGGATACAACCGGGACCAATGCCCCCCTTTAGTCCCGGTTGGTGGCACGAACCGGGACTATAGGGCTGGGCTTCCCGCCTTCTGGGCTGCTGAAATTAACCTTTAGTCCCGGTTGGAGCCACCAACCAGGACTAAAGGTGAATTCCAGCGGCGCAAAGGGCGGGAAGCCCAGCCCTTTAGTCCCGGTTGGTGGCTCCAACCAGGACTAAAGGCTGGGGTATATAAGTGGACCAAAATCCTGGTTGGAGCTTTCGATCTCCATCTCCCCCGACGGCGCCGAAGAAAACCTTGATGCCGCCAGGCTGCCGGACCGCGCCGTCGCCTCCCCGAGCCCGCTCCTCGTCGCGCCGCCCCCGTCGCCGCCCCCGACGCCGTCCCCGTCGCCGCCCCCCGACGCCGTCGCCGCCCTGACGAGCCCCGCTCCCCTCCTCCTGCCTAGGTGAGCCGCCGGGCGCCACACGAGCGGGAGCCCTCCTCCCACCTCCCCGTGAGCATCCCCTTCCCTCCACCCTTCTCTCTGTATTTTTCCCTTGTCATAAATCTGAAGCAAATCTGAAGAAAAATGCATGAGCAATATCATTTAGCAAGTGAGAATTATAAACCAATGAACTTGATAGTTAGGGGGGTTCTCTATATTTTAAAGATGGCCATGAATGTAATTAACTAAAAAAATTCCAAGAGAGTTGTTGTCGACCCAATTCTCTATATTTTCTTGAAGTGGTCCTTTTATATGGAAATTTGAATTGTTCGATTGTGGCCACGTGGCCTATGAATGTGCCCAAGTGGCCTTTTGTTATATGCAAATGATCCGAGTGGCCTAGTCAAAAATGAGTCTAACATGAGTTTAAGAAATTAAGCATTTCTAAAATAGCAAAACATTAAACGATAAGAAAATGTTCTCATAGGAATTTGTCTCGACGTCGACGATGCCTGGCCCGCATCCTCGTCATCATCGAGTCGGCGGCGACATCCTGCTTGAGAGGCGCAATGTCCGGGACTGGGCTCCGCCGGGCTGGCACTGGGAGGTGCTACCTTCCCGGGCTCGGAGCTTGGTGAGAAATCCTGGTCTCGTCGTCGACCCGGAGCTTCTTTGGTGGCGGTCGCGTGGGCCACTTTCGGTGCAGAGGGAGCGGGCCCCCACGGAGGTGGTACGTCGCCGTGTCAGGGAGGAGGACGAGCATGTCCATCGCTACATGGCGGCGTTGGACGCCAGGTTCTCCAATACCTGGCAGGTTCTTCAGGGATCTCACCCGAGTTATGATCCGGTGATGGTTCCTTATCTTTGGGTGTCCACCGCCAGCGACTCAGAGACCGCTAGTGAACCGAGTTCACCGTCCTCCACTTTGGATTCTAGGATATTCGATCTGTATTAGTGATCTTATATGATAATATTCGAGATGTATTAGTTAATATTTGATGATGCATTAACTGGATTATTCGAGATGGTGTATTAGTGATATTATATTCGAGTTCATTATAAATGTATTAGTGATATTATATTTGAGTTCATTATAAATGTATTAGTGATATTATATTGGTATAATGCATGCGTGACTTTCGGTCTGTCGTTGCTCCTTGTGTGACTTTCATGTGTGTTCTTGATGGAGGAATCCCGACTGTTGTCGTGGGGGGCGCTTCCTCCTCTTCTCTTCTTGCGACGATATATACCTCGGTGTAATGCGCAAGGAGAGGAGAGGAGGTGCGCCCATCACCGACGGTCAAACTATTAGTGTGAGAGAGTGTCCACCAACAAATTTTAGGCGCTCAATATGTCTAACATTAGCAATGGTCATGCCGTACTTTTTGAATCATGAACACAGGAAATGTCGTCATCTGATGACGACGATAGGTGCCAAACGTGCGAACAGTGCGGCGAAGATAAGGGTCTTTGCGACCAGCCTGGGCTGCGAGACGGCAGGTTCTTCACCATGAAGCTTTACGAGGACTTCGATATTTCTACGGTACGCAACGATGACAAGTGTTTTTTCGTAATTAAGCATGACTTCTGTTTCTTTGCTTCAACGTGTAATTTCTATTTTATACAATTCGACTAGTTCATCCCCTGCCATGCAAGACGGTATGTCTTGGAGAGGCTCGATTTCGAGGACCACGAGAGTATGGAGACGAGGAGAGCTAACCTGAGGACTAAACATGGTCACACATTTCTGGTCAAAGAAATGAATGCAGTTAATAACACAGAATTAGGGTGCTCAAATTGGGAAGCTCTTTGCAAGGCATATGGATTTCAGGAGGATATGGAAATAACCTTCGATCTTCGTCCTGAAGATCATATTGAAGGTAACATCGACATTTGGGTGGATGTCGATATGCTTCCTGTTTTACCTCCATGTGAGTTTATCAAACAAGCATATTTGTCAAGTAATTTGAATTCTATATTTAAAAATAGTTGGTGTTCATCCATACTAAATTTGTTAATGTATAATTTACAGCTTATTTCGTTTCTTCGAGTGAAACACAGAACATAATTGACACGACACACTACACCTATGGATCACATCTAACTTGGGAGGAGAAGGATGATCTTATCAACTTTGTTATTGGTGTCCTAGTTGGTAGGGAGATCTTCCCGTATAATTTGGGAACTGGCCCAAATTATACATTGTACAGGACACTAGTGCATAGGTTGAGGGCGGATGACATTCGCCGAAATATCTTGGTAAGAGTTGCTAATTAAGTACACTACTATTGCGTAAATGGTATTGATTACATTGCTAACTAGGCTACTATTATGTTCTTCAACAGAAACTGCCAAATGAAGTTGTGCCTCCGTTGATGCAAGCCGAAGGTAATATGACAATTAAAAGCCCCTTCCAGCCCGAGTTCTCTTTTGCATACTCGACTGAGCGCAAACCACCAAGACGGCTCCAAATTGAAGCATGGGGACAAATAAAGAAGGATCGCAAGCCACAAGTTGGAGACCGTTGGATCTCTTTGCTTCATCATGGAGACATAGGTGTTATTCTGTTTTATGCCATTTTACCTAGGAGGGAGGACTAGGTCCTATGAGGGAGAAGTTTTTCTGGTTTATTTTAACTTGCATGATCGATTAGGATGATTACTATTATGATGTTTTTCTGTTTTATGAGATTTTAACTTGGTATGATTAAGATGATGATGAGTTGTTAGATGAGTAAGATGATGATGAGTTATATGACATATATTTGATTAAGGTGGATGGATGCAAGTGATCATGTTGAATTAGAGGAAAATATGATGTTGCGATTGGCCCTTTCCAAAAATGAAAACCCGCGTGAAAATACAATATAAATATAAAAGAAAATGAAAAAAAAAATGAAACACGGCCCTTTCCAAAAAAAACCAGCGCCTTATTGTCCCGGTTCGTGTTACGAACCGGGACTAAAGGTCCTCCTGCCTCAGCGCCACAATGCGGCCACGTGGAGCACCTTTGGTCCCGGTTCGTAAGCCAACCGGGACTAACGGTTTTTGGCATTAGTCCCGATCGTTTTGTCCCGGTTCCAGAACCGGGACTAAAGGCCCTCTGGAACCGGGACTAGTGCCCTGTTTTCTACTAGTGTGGGCAAAACTAGTTTGGGCCATGGCCTACAACCAAGGAAATAATACGCGCGCAAAACGATTTAGCGGTAGGAAAATCTCCCGCGATCGTTAAGGAAGGAAAGTCGCGATTTCTGGCAATCTTGGCAGTTTCGCCCGCGATTTATTATCTTGCCAATGACCCATAATTTCCAACAAATCCCCATCAAGAAGACAAAGTTTTCAACTTGTACTCCACTGGCTTCAATATACCAGTTTTCTAGTGTAGACCCGTCTCGGGCTGAGCTATACTGCTAGCACTCCAAGATCCACTCTTTAACAGCTATGCATTGGACATAGCCTTGAATTGCCAGTCTTGTGTAACTGATATTCACTTGAAGCTATCACTGATACTAGCCCGCCTCGAACCACGCCTATGGTTTGGAGCATTGGGGTCGTGCTCCCTAGTCCTTTAGTGAGCTCATTAGAGAACACCCAGTCTCCTGGACTGCGATCACACAGTCAAGCTCACATAGATATGTTCTTTCAAGAATACCCTCCGGGATGATATCTTTCCAAAGTACTTGTGGCCATAGAACACACTAAGACACTTCTCAGCATCCCTTGCGGAACTTAAGAGTACTCATCTCATAGCGGAAATGGAGATCCGTTTGTACCACAGTTGCTACATTTCACATTTCCTAGTTCATAAGCAGGGTTTCCACTGGCTTGCAAATCAAGTGTGTCTCAAACCCATCTCTCTAGATCCACCATCTATCACTGCTCATGATAGCCCTTTGGTAAAGGGATCTACCATGTTTTTTGATGCATTGATACAATCCTCGACGATAACTCATGTAGTTCTCAAACGTCTGACAGATTTTGTTCGCCACTTTACATGCCTATTATTTTGTGTGCTATCCTTTAAACTTTTAACTCTATGATCACGTGAATAGATCGATACGATCAACTAGAGGAGGGTTGAATAGGACAATACAAATTTTAAGCTTAGTTACCAATTTTGAAGGATTTGTAGATAACGTAGATTCTCTAGATATGCAACTAGGTGAACACAACCTATGTGACAAGCATGCTCAAAGGAAAGTATGTTAGACAACAATCTAATTAGCAAGGCTACAAGCATACAAAATGATATAAAGGTGCGGGAAAGAATTAACCACAAGTGAGTTGATGATGCGGATTTTATCCCAAAGTTCACACTTCCTTGGGAAAGTGCTAATCTCCAGTTGAGAAGTGTTGAAGCCAAGGCTCCGGAACGTTATCGAAGGCTTATAGTATTCTCCTCGAGTCATCCCCCTCCGAACGGATGAGACTCGAATCACTTGGGGTTGGTCTTGAAGGCGACCATCACACCTTTACAAACTTTAATAGAGCACACCACAAGTAAGGATGCCCACAGGAACCTCTATCCATCTAGGAGTCCAAGCTCCAAGAGTAACAAATTATCAATGAAATCAACAGGCAAATCAAATCGGTTTGGTGGAAGTATAGATCAGGTGATCCTCTCTCTTTTCCCTCAAAGGAGTGAAGTGATGGTGAAGAGAACAAGAGAATATGGAGCTTTTGAGCTTTCATAAATGGATCATGAAAGAGAAAGAACCCAACTCGAGTTAGGTGAAGAGCATACCCCTTGGGGAAGGGCCTTATATGTCCCACTCAAATTTCTGCCCGTTGGGGGTACCCAGAACACCATCCAAAGGTAGCTCCGAAAGTTTCGAAGTGACACTCCGGACAGCCTAGATTCGGACACACTTCCGGAGTTAAACAGAGAATGTAGGCCATGATCAACTCCGAAACCTACTCTGGAGCAGGTGCCAAATTCCGGATGTTCCCGATGGTGACTCCAGAAGTTCCATATGGAACCTACAGCGGGCAGCGGGTGTAAGAAGCCAAGAATGGACAAAATGGCATGGTTAAGACTTAGGCTTCCAAGGGGATGTCTGGTGAATATACAAAATATTTACAATGACTATCTTGATGGCATAGGATGTATATAGGAATCTACCAAGATGAGTTCTACCATAAATTCAAGGAGGGACCCCTCTTAATAGTTTGACTGTCCAATGACTCAAATAAAACCGAAAAACCTTCCCTGCCGACACCCTCATCGTGGCCTTCCTCGCGCCTCCCGTTGGCATCATCTCCCGGGCCGAGGAGAAAGAGTACAACAAGGCCAAGTGCTCCAATACCGCTTTGGTGGCAAAACTTATCGTTGTCGAGGATGCACTCAAGACGGAGCAGGAGCTTGACCAGACTACCCCTAAGGACGAGTTAGAGAATGCAGGGGTTGCACATAATAACCAGTAAAAAAGTGTTAGATAGGGATCTCCCGTCCTTGGTTTAAGCGGTATCTGATACAACCACCACACAAGGATACTTTTCCTATTTACCAACCACAAAAACACTTTTATCTTTACAGGGACTTTAACTTTCGACAAGAACTTCTACGGAAATTTACATTCATAAGCAATAAGAGCTCTATATAAAGACCTGACAGTAAATTGTTTATCTGTTGTCAAAGTCCATTCCATGCTGTCTCTACCTGTCCCCATTTCAACTATCTCACACCTAGCTTTTAATCCAATAGCTCTAAGGTATCTCCATACAAAGTCCTTCTAAATTTGAAACCCCTCAACCCAATATGTAGAGCTCCAGCTTCAGTTATAGTGTGATTAAAACACAGAGAATATAGTCTGGGATATGCATCTTTTAAGTTCTTTATCATCCACTCAAGTATCTTCCCAAAATCTAGTGGTGTTACCATCCCCTATATTCTTTCCGACAAACTTATAAAAAAAATATTTTACTCTGAGCAAACTAGCCCATAATAATTTTAGTTTTATTCCACAGTCCATAACACTTTTAACTTTTGAATCAATGATCCGTTTACAGATTTGGTTATGCCATTTAAATCTTTAAAGCAAGATCATTTTTGGATATGGTTTGAACAAGTTCAAATTTGAATCTTGATACAATAATGAAACTTATATAATACTCCCTCCATCAACATATATAAAACCTAATATGTCTTTTGAGGTAGCCTTTGGCCAATGATAAAATCATTAATATATGAGATGTACGATATAAAAATTATATCATCACAAACTCCTTTCACATACGAATTAGAGGGTATGCTTTGTGTGACATGGATGTCATATAATATTGTGCTAACCCATAATATATGAAGGGTCCTATATGTGTCTATTGAAGGAGTATACCGGATGATACATTAATGAAACCGGAGAGAACCAATGATGAAAACATGCAACAAAAAAATGAACCATAATGAAACTTATATCATATCAAAGATGAAACTATAATGATGTATAGAATTAAACAATGACAAAAAGCATGCAAAAGAGAATGCATGAAAAAATAATGAAAACATGTAAAATAGTCGTGCCACAGAAATGAAATCGTATACAAAAAGATGAAAATAACACCTTTAGAACTCAGTCAAACCATGAAAGATAATTTAACAAAATGATATGAAAACTTATTTCAAGACTCCAAAAATAATAACGAAAACTGAATGAATCAGTACCGATATCCGAAATGAAAACGCAGCAAAAACATGCAACAAAAAATGATTTGAAATTGAGAAAAAAAAATCAACTGTGTCCAAAATTGATCTTGTTTTGAATCTTTAAATATCATGAGTACTAATACCAAACGGTTTGTCAATCGAATATTTTGTTCAAAGATATAATTGATACAAACTATGTAATCAGACCGAAAAGCATGGGTGGGTGACATGTAATACTATCTTTTTTACTTCAAACATACCCGCTAGTCACTTTGAAGGTGGGCCTCCTCGCTAACTGTCCCATACGTCACAAAGGTGGGTAAGAAAATTAGCTGGATTGAAGAAGAGAGAAGGTAGTGTGATGTATATGTGCCAGACAATGTGTGGTATTGCCACAATAGAACAATACACGCACACATCCCAAACAGAATGTGCGGCATCCGACTACCCGGTAGTGACCGCTGCCGCTATAAAAAATCACTCTCGCAGGCCCTCCCGAAACACGAACCAATCACCACTTCTTTGTTGACACAAAAAACACAAATCCATTCTCTGCTATAGGACTCAATTCCTCAGCTCACTGCAAAACAATCACCACATCTTTGTCGACACCAGATGATGATTCATCTAAGATAAACCGAGCTGGCAACAGAATAAGAAGCTCAAACATTACAGAATAATGTCACCACATCATTGTTCAAGCAGTTTCAGAATTTTAGAACAGCGAGAACAACTCAAAATGGATTTCCTACTTGTCAGGATAATGGACCAAGTTTAGTACGTAGCAGAAATACAACTACTGCTGGTTTTTTTTTCTGAACCCCTATCTTAGTGCAAAAAAAAGTGGATTCACGTGACCGAGGCTGCGGCACTCTGAAGGAGTGAACTGTGAAACGGCGGTCAGGAGTCCTGCTCTGTTCTTTCTCTACACTGCATCGACATCCGCGTACCGCACCTCCGCATGGGCTGAATTAGCAGAAACATCGAAGCAGTTAGACATCATGTCATAGGTACTACTAAAGGCTAATGAAAGTCCAAGAAAGTTGATGGAAAAAAACTCAAAACAATGTAATTCGTAGAAAAAACTGGCTTTCATATAGCGCTGTGGGATACAGCCTGAATTTTCTCCACACGTTATTCGAAGCAATTAGTGTAGGCTAAATAGTAGAAATCGGTATCTTCTGTGTGAAGTTTAAATGAGCAGGCTGAAGTGATTTGGGTTTTCAAGTTGCAAAGTCTTCCACTAGTATTAAATTGATAACTGACTCATCTAAGTTCAAAACCAAGCAATAACTAGCTTCAGAGTTCAGACAACCTTCTAGAATCTGTCCATTGATATCTACAATCCTACAGCAGTTCAGGCTACTAGTTTCGCCCAAAGTTTCAACAAACTGTTTTTCAGATTACTTGTTTCCAAATCAAGAAGGCAACTGAAGTATAAAACCTGAAAGTGATGTCATGTGCAGAAAGTAATTTCCATTTAGTGTTGTGGTATACAACCTGAATTTTCTTTCTGAATTACATGTAGAAATCAGTATCTTCTATGTGAAGCCGAACTGATATGACTCAACTGATTTGGGTTTCCAAGTTCCAAGAGTGGGAATGTATATTACACTATGTAACAACCGATTAAGCTTCAGACTAAACAAGCAGTTGAATCCAACAGCCACAATGCAAACATAAAAGTCCTAACTGAAGCAGTTTCAGTAAACAATTTCAGTACACCGTTTTCCAGCACAAGCAGAAGGAGAACTAAAACTGATCATGTCAATGCAGCAAAAGGAGATCAGTAGGAAGTTGGGAACATGAAGGGTCTCTCTCACCTGGCGTCCCGGCCGCGAAGACGACGATGTGGAGGTTCCGGACGCTGCGGGGCAGGTCGACGACCAGTGGAGTAAGCCGCCCGAAAGTACCCGCTTCGACGCACATGACGAGGTTGGAGACGTCCATGATGTCACCCAGCCGGCGGACCAGCTTGTTCCTCAGGCGGGCCACGGACCTGCCCCTGAACACGAACGCGCCGTGGCTGATGCGGGTCCCGTCGGCGCCCGCCCGCACGTACACGACCAGCCGCGACGGCAACAGGGCGGCGAGTATCCCGGGGAAGGGAAGCTGCAGTTGAGTCGCAAAGAATCATCATGAGGCGCAAGGAAGCCAAAGAAACAGGGGTGGGAACCAAGAAGCGCAAATCTGGCAAGAACAGAGCCAAGAATTGAAATCTTTGCAGTCAAATTCGCGCAAATTCGGGAAGAATCAAGAAGCGGGCATGGCGGACTCACCCCAGTCGGACGTGGAAGGGGAGGCATGCCCTCCCTGGCGGGGATGGGCTCAACCACCCAGTGCATCATCGTGCTCACGTTGTAGGTGTACTCGATGTCCTCGGCGCTGACGCCATTGTTCCAGCTGAGGTACCTCCCGTTGGCGCGGAGGCAGCGGCCGGTGAACTGCCAGAGCAGGACGTCGTCCCCGGAGTCGGCCCCGGCAGCCTGCCACATGATGGCCTGCACCTCCGGCTGTACGTAGTCCCGCAGCTCGACGCGGAGCCCGCGGTGGCCTAGCGGCGCCGGCGCGTCCGTGGCGGCGAGGTAGCGGCCGTAGGCGGCGCTGTGGAGGAGCACGTATTCCGTGTGGCCGTGGTACAGGTGCACCACCCAAGCCGCGTTCATCGACGCCCGGCGGTGGTGGAGGGAGACGCCACGCCCGTCCTCGTCGGCGTGCAGGTACGTGCCGCGCTCGCGGCTTCGCAGCCGCACGTGGTGGCCGTCCTGGAACTGTTCCATCTTCCGCGGGCGCCGCTGGAGAGAAGAGGCGGTGGATTCTTGGTTTCTTGGCGCTCCGGCGAGGAGAAGCGAAAGCTGTTGGTTCAGGCGCCAAGAGGCAGGGTATTTTCAAGGGGAAGCAGCGTTCCCGATCGAGCGACCGCTCACGTCGGGACGCTGGCTAGCGTATAGTGGGTCGGCCCAGTATCTCGGTTCCCTCAATGCTACTACAGAACACCACAAGTATGACCCATTTGTCTAAAAAATTGTTGCTAAAAAATTGTCGAAAAAATTGAAATTCTAAACATTTTTTAAAAAGGAAATAATAATAATAATAATAATAATAATAATAATAATAATAGTAAAAGTAATGCAATCATAATAATAAAATAGAAATGAAAACACGAGAATATGAAACAAAAAGGAAAAATAGTTTTGAGAACCTTTGAAGGTTCCCAAAACAGGAAAACCAGGTTGGAACCTTCTAGATGGTTCCCAAAACCGGAACCCGAAAACATCTTCCTACCGGTAAATTGGCTGACCAATTTAGTTGCTACGAGCGATGGATCCTATGCGAAACAACGACTCTTTACTGCATTATGTCGCATAGGATTTTCCAGACGGTTACCAGTATCCTCGCAACTTGGCGCACACTCTTGTTCGTCCTTTGGCTCAGGCCATCTGGCTCCTTTATTTTCTCTTTCACACTGTACACATCACCTCCCTGTATCTTCGGTCGACCTATGTAGTTTATTTTCACCGGTTTCAGGAACCTTCTAAAATATTCAACCGGTTTTCTCTGGGGAGGTTTTCTCCTAGATTTTCTGAGGATGACGTTTATTTGGTTTATCATGAACTTTTTCCAAATCCATGAACATTCTTTCAACCTGCGAACTTTTTTAAAAAATGAATATTTTTTCAAATACGTGAACTATTTTCCAAATTTGCAAACTATTTTCCAAAATTAATGAACTTTATTCAAATTGGTGGGAAAAATCAAATTTGAGACTTTTCCCAAAATTCACGAACCTTTTCTCAAATTTGTGAAATGTTTTCAATTTTTTGTGAAATTTCCTGTTTGTGATTTGTATAGGAAATTTCCTGTTTTCCAAATTTAAGAAATTATCTCTGGCGGATAATGCAATGTATAGGAACTCTCGAATATGATTTGTGTTTTTCTTCTTTTCCTTCTTTTTTCTGTTCTTCTGTGGCATGAAAAAACAAAAAAAACTAACCGAAACTTGGTAATTCAAAGTGTTTTGTGAATTTTAAAGAGTTCGTGAATTTGGAAAAACAACTCCCAAGTTTTAAAAGTGTTTGTAAAATTTAAAAAATGTTCATGGATTTAAGAAAAAATCTTAAAATCGTAAGACATCACAGTTCAAAAATGAATTCAAACAATTATTTCATATACGATGAACATCTATTTATATAAAATGAACTTTTTTTAATATATAGTGAACAATATTCAATTACAAACTGAAGATTATTTAAATACGATGACTATTTAATAAAATACACCCTGTACAATTATTTAGTATACAATGAACACTTATTTATATACAATGAGCAATGTCAGTGCAGCCAATAATTCGGAGATCAGTAGGAAGTTGGGAACATGAAGGGCCTCTCTCACCTGGCGTCCCGGTTGTGAAGATGACGATGTGGAGGTCCCGGACGCCGCGGGGCGGGTCGACGACCAGTGGAGTAAGCCGCCCGAAAGTACCCACTTCGATGCACATGACGAGGATGGAGACGTCCATGATGTCACCCAGGCGGCGGACTAGCTTGTTCCTCAGGCGGACCAGAGACCTGCCCCTGAACACGAACGCGCCATGGCTAATGCGGATCCCGTCGGCGCCCGCCCGCACGTACACGACCAACCGCGACGACAACAGGGCAACGAGTATTCCGGGGAAGGGGAAGTTGCAGTTGAGTCGAAAAGAATCACCATGAGGCGCAAAAAGGCAAAGAAACAGGGATGGGAACCAAGAAGCACAAATACAAGAACAAGCCAAGAATTGAAATCTTTGACGTCAAATTCGCGTAAATGCTGAAAGAATGAAGAAGCGGGCATGGCAGATTCACAAAACGGGAAAATCCAGGTTGAACCTTCTAGATGGTTTCCAAAACCTGAACAGAAAACATCTTCTACCGGTAAATTGGACGAACAATTTAGTCGCTACGAGCGATCGGTCTGTGCGGAACAATGACTCTTTGCTGCATTATGCCGCATATAGGATTTTCAAGCCGGTTACCAGTATCCTCGCAAAAAAAATTGAGGGCTCGTATCCTCGCAAGTTGACACACACTCTTGTTCGTCCTTTGGCTCGGCCCATCTAGCTCCTTTTTTTCTCTTTCGCACTGTACACATCACCTTCCTTTATGTTCCGTCGACCTATATAGTTTCTTTTCACCGGTTTCGGGAACCTTCTACAAATTTCAACCGATTTTCTCTGGTGCGGTTTTCTCCTAGATTTTATGAGGACGACGTGTGTTTGGTTTATCATACTTTTTCCAAATCCGTGAACATGTTTTCAACTTGTGAATGTTTTTTTAATATATATTTTTTCAAATCCATTAAATTTTTATAAATTTGTGGACTATTTTTCAAATTTGAAAACTATTTTCCAAAACTAAAGAACTTTTTTCAAATTGGTGGGGGGAAATATCAAATTTGAGCTTTTCCCCGAAATTCACGAACCTTTTCTCAAATTTGTGAAATGTTTTCAATTTTTGATAAATTTTTTCAAAAGTATGAAGATTTTCAATTTCATGGACTTTTTCCAATTTATTGAATTTTTTAAAAATCCATAAAAAATTTAAAAATTGGTGATTTTTTTCGAAATTCATTATTTTTTAGATTATATGTTTCCCTAGAAAGTGAATGATATACCGGTTAATGGTCAATCGGTCTACCGGTTGCGCGAGACACAGCTCTCGTGCTGTGTTAGTCCATGAAGACTAGGCGCATGAGCGCCACTTCGTTCTCTGGTGGGTAATGCAATGTATAGGAACTCTGGAACATGGTTTTTTTTCCTTTTCTTTCTTTTCTGTTTTTTTCTATTCTTCCGCTGCACCAAAAAAACGAAACAAATCTAAGCAAAACTTTTTAATTTAAAATTGTTTGTGACTTTTAAAAAGTTCATGAATTTGGAGAAAACAACTCCCGAGTTTTAAAAAAATGTTTGCAAATTTAAAAAAATGTTCATGGATGTAAAAAAAATATCTGAAAACTTAAAAAAATCACAGTGCAAAAAAGAATTCAAACAATTATTTCATATACGATGAAAATCTATTTATATAGAATGACTTTTTTGAATATGCGGTAAACAATATTCAATTACACCTTGAACAATATTTAAATACGATGAACATTTAAGAAAATACACCCTGTACAATTATTTAATATAAAATTAACACCTATTTATACACAATAAACTATTTTCAAGGGGAAGCAGCGTTCACGTCGGGACGCCTGCTAGCGTGTAGTGGGCCGGCTCAGTATGTCGGTTCGCTCGATGCTATGGTACCACAAGTATGACCCAGTTGTCTAAAAAAAACATGTTTGACCCATTTGTCTCAAAGAAAAACAAGTGTGACCCATTTCCGATTTAGCGCCTTCAGCGCCGATGGGAGCTTCTATATGTCACATTTTGACGAATAGGGTGGCGACGCACCCCTGAGTAGGTCGTCCCGTTAGCGAGCGCGACATGTACCAGTACTGCGCAATGTACAAATAAATAAAAGGGGGTGCCTCCACCAGGAATTGAAATCCTGAAGCGAACTATTCAGAAATTAGTTCCCTGGCATATATGAAAGCTGCTGAATATTTTCAAACATTTCTTCTAAAATTATGAACAATTTTTTAAAAGGAAAATAATTTTTAAACCTCCGACCATTTTAAAAAACACGTGATCAAAAGTTTCATAGTAATGAAAACCGGAGAGGAGCTCTCTTTATCAAAAAAAAAAAAACTAGCAAATCTTTTTCTTTGACAATAAAAATAGGCCAAATACTAGTGAACCCATCAAATGTGGTAAACCAAAACACATACTAAAAAAAAAACTTAAGATCTACCTTGAGGACGCATGTGGTTTTAAATCGTTAGATTTGTTTTGCCAGTCCGGAGAAGAAGAAGCGTAGTTTTCACCCTCAAAACTACTCCCTCCGTCCCAAAATAAGTGACTCAAAAATAACTTAATTTTGTATTAACTTTAGTACAAAGTTGAGTCATTTTTGAGTCACTTATTTTAAGACGGAGGGAGTATAAAAGGAAAAAAAAAGCGTACTTGAACAGGGCACAATTGTGGTGTAGTTGCGCGTGTGCCACCGTGGACATGCGTGATACGTACCGCGTAGCACCAACCCAGCCAGCAATGCGGACAAGCTAGCTCCCGTCATCTCCCGGCCGTTGATGCCGCTCGCAGCGACGCACGATACGACGCCTGCGGCCATTTCGACTGGGCGCTAGAATCCGGCTCCGACTCGTCAATGGCTTCGTTGCACCGCCACACCACGCAATGCATTATGCATATGCATTGCTGCCGCCGAAGAGGAGCCGGAGTCGGACTAGGCACCTCCTTTATAAGCACGCCCAACCCTTTCCCTACCGAAAACATATTCTGGAGCTTAGGCTCATGGAGACCCCCTTATCTAGCCATCCAACTCTGCATCGCGATTCGTGCGAACATTTTTCTCTTTTTTGTTTCTCCCACATAATACAACATTTGAACTTCAAACTTTGTAGCACACCAAAACATTCTAACAAGAATGTGGGAAAAAACTTTCGGATTTTTTCGTGCATCCTCAATACTAAAAATAACATTTTTTAATTCAAAAAATCTGATTTCGTATATTTATGTTGGACCAAAAAATCTGAAAGTTTTTTCCCACGTTCTAGTTAGAATGTTTAGTTGTGCTCCAAAGTTTCAAGTTCAAATGTTGTTTTATGTGGGAGAAACAAAAAAGAGAAAATCTGATATAGTAACTTAGTTGTCTAGCACAGATCTTAAAGCACTATTGGTGGGTGAGGATAAGGGGTGTCTAGAAGCCTGAGCTTCAAAAATCCACGTCCCTTTCCCTACCAACACATTCGATCACCACGTCTTTAGTAGTTTTGCTGCCGGAACCTACCTGCGCCTGCGATCTGGTGGTGATCGAGATGGCGAAGCGCAAGTCGATGAGCTCCAAGATGGCGTCGAGGAAGAAGCCGGCGCCCAAGCTGGAGACCACCTTCTGCTGCCCCTTCTGCAACCACCCTGACAGTGTGGCGTGCACCATCGACCTCAAGCTCTTCGTCGCCAGCGCCGTCTGCTACATCTGCCAGGAGGCCTACCACACCACGGCGCACCACCTCACCGAGCCCGTCGACATCTACCACGACTGGATCGACGCCTGCGAGAAGGCCAACCAAGACGTCGACGCCGGGGACTGCCACAAACGACAGCGGCAAGTCGGCAGCCACGACGACGACAGCGATGCCTGATCGAGCTTGCCTAGTTTGATGTTCGATTCGTCTTTGTCACTCGAGCTGTGGCAGTTTGGATGTAGTAACTATGTAAGGCTGTTGCCCTGTAGTCTGTAGACCTGTTGCTACGCAAGATGCAACTGATGAGTTCTGAACTTCTGATCTTGTCCGATCTTGGTAGCTTTCATGTTGCGTGGTTTTGATATTTGATCGTACGTGTCTCTCGACTTTCAGCTGTTTGGCTGAAATTCTATTGATTGGAGCCTGTAGTCATGTACCTCTGTTGCTGCGCCATGTGTAATTGATGACTTGATCATCAGCCAATCAGCCAATCTTGTTGCAGTGGAATCTAATCTGTGACCGAGGTCACCTTGTGAGCGAGATATACATTTGCCTTCTTTTCCTTGCGAGGATAGTTGAATTTGCCTTGTGAGCGAGATATGCATTTCATGAGAAAATTAGCTAGCTTTTAATCACAATTTATGAGAAAAACAATTACACTGATTAAGAAGACAGAAAGATACGCCATCGAACAAACTATTTGTGACCTTTTCAGAGTTACATCCAAACTGAAATAGGTGACAGAAAAACAAGAAGCAAGCAAAAGATGCTCTGCAATTTCTGTCCGAAAGTTGCACCCTTACGATTTTGCTAACAAAAAGAAGACAGCTGTGTAGAAAACCCGAGAACAGTGTAATGTGCAGAAACTAGTATTCCTATAGTGCTGTGGGATAATATAACCTGAATTTTGATCACTTATTCAAAAAAAAAATCACAACAGGCTTGTCCAAATATAACCTGAATTTTGTTCACTTATCCAAATATCCAATACACGTAACAACCACGCACGCAGCAAAATGCAGCAAGTCGCCGCCATCACTTGTCCGGGCACATTAAAATCGCCATGTACAGAAATCGATATCTGTGAAAACGCACATTCATTTTCTGCTGAATGACTGAAACTTGAAACCGCAGCGCCGACATCTAAGAGAAATGCACCCGGCAGCGGTGAAGTAGCAGTAAGAATAAGAACACGACCATTACAAACCAATGCCATTGCATAACTGTTCACAGAGGCTCTCTAAATGACACCTAAGAGAAATGCACCTGCCAACGCTGAAGTGGCTACCGTATAATTTGTTCATACAGGTTCGGAAGCTTAGAACCACAAGGGCAAATCAGACAGGTTCCTCCCGTGTGGAGATTGAATCGATTTCAGGTAGCAGAATAACAAGGGCTGCTGGGGGTTTTCTGAACCTATAGCTGAATGCAAATTGTGGTTCTGAATTCTCATGTCATTGTGTCGGAGGCGGCTACACTTCTGAAGAGGGATTGTCAGGTGACTGTCAGGAGTCTTGCTCTTATATTTCTCTACGCTTCATTGACATCCGGGTACCGCAACTCGGCGTGGGCTGAATTAGATCAGACAGTGAAAGAGTAAGGAATCATGTCACAGGCAATCGTTGGAGAAGATCTATAACTTAAATATCACTGTATTGCATAATTGACCAAGAAGACAGCTTATGTACAAAACCTGGAAAACAACCTGAAGTTGGTATCATCAATATAACCTGAATTTGGTTTGCATGTTGTTCAAAAAAATGTACAGTATGCTAAATCAACTAGAAATCTGTACTTCTCTTTAAGGCTGAGAACACATGACTTGACTGAGTTGGGTTTCTGAGTTCCAAATGGGAAAATTTAATTATATAAGCCAGTCGTATGAAACCAAAAAATTCTGTAACAAGGTTTAGTGCGAATATGTGACTTGAGTAATGATTTTCTGCCCAACAACCAGTTTAACTTCAGATCACCTTCTAGCATCTGTACAACAGGCATGATGCAAATACCAACTATTTCAATTCAACTCCTTCAACAGACAACAGTCCATACAATTCCCAACTCCTAACTGAAGATTAGTAGCAGTTGCAGAATATAACAGTTTCAGTAAACACCTAACTGAAGTTTAGCAGCAGTTGCAGAATACAACAGTTTCGGTAAACTCCTAACTGAAGATTATCACTGTCTTCCAGCACAAGCTTATCACTGCTCCATTAAAATAAATCCCAAAAGATCATGTCAATGCAGCAAATAATATCGACCTGTACATATATTGCAAAATTTATTTTCTGCTGAATGACTGAAACTTCAAACGGCAGCGTTGACATCTAAGAGAAATGCCCCCGGCAGCGCCGAAGTAGCAGCAAGAATAAGAACACAACCATTACAAACCAATGCCATTGCATAACAGTTCACAAAGGTTCTCAGGTTGACATCTTAGAGAAATGCACTTGGCAACGCTGAAGTAGCAGCCACAATAAAACGCAATCATTACAGACCAATGCCAATGTATAGTTTCTTCACACAGGTTCTGAAATTTAGAACCACAAGGGTAAAATAGACAGGTTCCTCCTGTATGGAGAATGAATCAAGTTTATCTATGCTAACAGACACAAGAGGCGCTTCCTAAACCTATATCTCAATGCAAAATTCAGTTCTGAATTTTCATGTCATCGTGTCCGAGGCGGCGACACTTCTGAAGAGGTGGATTGCCAGGAGTCCTGCTCTTATGTTTCTCTACTCTGCACCGACATCCGGGTACCGCAGCTCTGCGTGGGCTGAATTAGAACAGAAAGTGAGCAAGTTAGGCATCAACTCACAGGTAGTGCAACAGTTTGAGAAGATCAATAACTTAAATATCACTGCGTATCAGAATTAACAAAGAAGACAGCTTATGCACAAAAATCCTGAAAAACAACAATATAATGTGCAAAAACCTGAAAGACAGCTTTCATGAAATACTGTAGGATATAACCTGAATTTGGTTCACATGCTGTTAAAATAATTTATATTATGATAAATCAAACAGAATTTACAGTACAAATGACTTGACTGAGTTGGATATCAATGTTCCAAAGTTTCTACAAGTGACAAATAGTGCCGAATGGGAAAACTGAATTATTTGTACCAAGGACAGTACTATGAAATAACTTCTGTGTCAGGGTTTAGTGTGAATATGTTATGATTTTATCCCCGAACAAACTGGATTCAGATTACCAAGTACTAACTGTTTCCACTCAAATCCTTCTACTTATGTCTAATACTAGAAGAGTCCAGACAACTCCCAATTCCTAACTGAAAATTAGCAGCAGTTGCAGAATACAACAGTTTCAGTAAACTGTTCTTCAGACAGTTTCATCACATTGTCTTCCAGCACAAGCTGATCATGTCAATGCAGGAAATAGTATTGACCAGTATGAACTAGGAAGTTGGCAATGGCGCATCTCACCTGGCGTCCCGGCCATGACGACGATGATGTCGAGGGTCTCGTCGCTGCGGGGCAAGTCGACGACCAGTGGGGTAAGCCGCCCGTGCATACCCGCTCGGACGCACATGACGAGGTTGGAGACGTCCATGGCGACACCCAGCCGGCTGGCCAGCTTCTTCCTCAGGTGGTATGCGGACCTGCCCCTGAATACGAGTGATTCCCAGGCGAAGCTGGCGTTGGACTCCTCGGCGGCGCCCGCCTGCTCGTACTGTATCACCCGCCACGGCAACACGAAGGCGAGGCTTCTGGGAAGGCGGAGCTGCAGTTGAGTCCCAAAGAACCATCAAATACAAATTCTGACGCAAATTCTTTGATCGGAAACACAAATCCCCAATTGTAACGACATCTAAGAACCCAATTCGATCGGGAAGAATCAAGAAGCGGGCATGGCGCAAATTTGGCAAGGATTGCTCCCAGTCGAATGAAATTAACGCAATCTGCAATCCCCGCGGTTGAATTCTGACGCAAATTAACGGCATCGAAGAACCCAATTCGCCCAATCGATAGTTCCGCTGAAAGCAGTTCGAGAAGTATGAAGAAGCGGGCATGGCGGACTCACCCCGGTCGGAGCTGCAAGGCGAGGCGTGCCCTCCCTGGCGGGGATGCGCTCCACGACCCAGTGCATCATCGTGCCGGTGCTGTTGAAGTCGTCGACGCTGAGGTACCTCCCGTTGGCGCGGAGGCGGCCGGCGACGTTGCGGAGCAGGACATCGTTCCCGGAGTCGGCACCGACGGACTGCCACCTGATGGCCTCCTCCTCCCACGGCTCGTAGTCGCACTGCTCGACGCGGAGCCCGCTGTGGCCTCGCGGCGCCGCCGCGTCCGTGGAGGCGAGGTAGCGACCGTAGGCGGCGCTGTGGAGGAGTAGGTACTGCACCTGCGTCTGGGGGGGCTGGTACAAGTGCACCGCCCAAGCCGGGTTCATCGACGCGCGGAGCCGGCGGAGGGAGACGCCACGCCCGTCCTCGTCGGCGTGCAGGTACGTGCCGGTCTCGCGGCTCCGCAGCCGCACGTGGTGGCCGTCCTGGAACTGCTCCATCGGTCGCCGGTGACGCTGGAGAGCAGAGGCGCGCGGTGGAAGGAGAGGTGCGGTTCTTGGTGCTCCGGCGACGGGGGGGAGAAGAGGTTGGTTGGGACGGTTACGATCGGGCGCCAAGGCGGGGTATTTCAAGGCGGGTGACGCCGTCGCCGTGCTCGCATAGTGGGCTTGAGGGCCCAGCCCACACTCCTGAGTGCAGCCTCCTGCAGAGGCCCACATGATTTGTTTCCTTTTGCCCTGATTCCTCCCAAAATCCTTATCCTACGCTCACTGCAGCGAGTTAGTCGTTGTATAAAGTACGAGAGGCTACTGGATTGGTGTACGGTTTGTGGCATATTTGGTCATGTCTACAAAGAGCATGGTGATGGCTTATATGCCCCCTCGATGCTTGTTTTTAAGAATCTTTGCGTGAGCTGGAGCATGAGGACTGGTCGGCCCTCCAGTGGTTGGGATCATGGTGGTTCTGGGAGACGGAGTGGTCGTTCAGGCTGATCTGGTCGGCCTGATGATAATTATTCTTTTTATCATAGCGATATTGTAGAGGAGACCCCGGATGATGATATGGATGGCGGCGATAAAAAACCTTAAGAGGGGTGTCGATGCCAAAGATGATTTCAACACTGCAATGGTTGATGCAAATGATGTCAGCATAGCTACAGTCGATGCATTGGTAGGCTAGAATGATATTCTGATGTGTGGGGCAGTTTCACCGACGGGAGCGATCTCTATCCCTCGAGCTCCCTCCAAAGCAAGCTACGAAGAGATCGAAGACAGGTGCCAAGAACACGACACATAGCTCAGTTAAGGCGTGCTCCTTAGATGGATGCCGCCAGGATCAATGAGAACCCTCTGCTGGAACTTTCTCGAAATTGGCGATCCCTTGACAATTCATGAACTTTGTGATCTCGCGAGGGCATGTGCTTCAACGGTCTGTTGTGTAGTTGAAACTTAGTTTTTGAAGAGCCGCGTGGATGGTTTGGCTGGTATAGTGGGTTTTCATTGCAGTTTTGGAGTTGGAAGCAGTGGTTACCGTGGCAGAATGTGTGTTTTCTTGAATAACTCCATTCGTCTTGAAATAAATAATTATTCTTACCAGCTCATTGACTCGGTTCTCTCGGAATCGGCCAGAGATCAATGACAATTTTCTTGTTTGTATGGTCAAGCAACCCTGGAGCCAGGGACAAATTTAATGGGGGACGAGGGGGGCTCAACGAATTGCTTCTTCCTCATTAGTAATGGTTGCCGCTGCCAAATTTTCTCACTCCATAAGTTGATAAGTACTTTGCCCCCTCCATGAGCAAGATCGCCCCCACTACGAGTGTATCCTTGGAACCTGAGATACAAAACATGGGACACTATGGAATTCCTTTGTAGGGAGAGCATCTTCCTTGGGTTTGCATCCGTGTCAACGGGTGCAGTTGTCGAAGGTTTAGGGCCTCTTTGATTCGCAGGATTTTGAAAACGCAGGAATAAGAAAAGTAGAGGGTTGGAGTGGCATGTTCATTTGAACCCTATAGGATTAGGAAAGAGTGTTTGATGCCACAGAAAAAACAAAGAAATTGTAAAAAGAGGTTGAAGTGGATGTTAGAATTCCTATGAAATGTAGTATAAAAGATTCCATAGGAAAAATTCCTATGGGATCCAATCCTATGAATCAAAGGACCAACGTAGAAAAAAATCCTAAGGATTTCAATCCTCCAATTTTTTTATAAAATTCCTTTGAATCAAAGAAGCCTTTACGTCAAAAAAAAACTCCTTGCTTCATCATAGAACAGTAGCAAATGATCACATTTTACAAGCGCATGAAAACGCGTCTCCTTGCTATGTCTTCTGAACAACCCGACCTGCACAGGGAGGAAACCGTTGAGCACCCTCCACCAGAACACCCTGATCTTAGGTTGAACATAACTTTTCACAAAGCTTTCCAAATGATTTTCCTGCAAGGGGTTACCCTTAACTAGTGATTTCGTTTTATGTCTTTAAATTGCTTTAAAAAAATGTTCTAGACCAAGCCCAGTCCAGCGCACATTCCAGCCGCACTGATTAGGGCATGTACAATTGTTGATAAGATAGTCTTATCTTAACTCTTGCATGTAATTTAGAGATGACAAAAAAATTTGTCTACATGGGTCATCTCTTATCCTTATCTTCGATAACTAGCTATTCCTAAAAACGTGATGAGACATATTGTGCTAAGAAATCACCTCTTGTCTTTTCTTAAATAAGAGAAGGCAAAGTTTTTTTTCTGAGTTTTCTCACTTCCACCTCATCATTTATCCTACGTGACACGTTTAAGATAGCACCATTTTACATGCCCTTACACCAACACAAAGCAAAACGGCCGCCGAGTCTGTCACACTGTCACGCACCCATCGCCCGCCCCGCCACCACTCTACCTGCTCCGATCTGCCGCCGCCGCCTCGTCCCGCCCACCCGCCGCAGCACGCGCGGCCTCGACGCCCGCCCGCCCGCCACACCCGCGGCAGGGCAGCGCGCGCGGCGCGGCCGCAGCCATGCCCAGCTCGCCCAAGGTGTTCTCCTCCTCGGCCGCCGCAGCCTCCCGCCGCTGCTCGCTCCGCCGCCTCCTCTCCTCGCCGGCCGTCTCCGCCGCCTGCCTCCTCTTCGGCCTCGCCGGGTTCCTCGCCGCCGCCGTCTCCCTCTCCCGGGGGCCTGCCGAGGCCCCGCGGGGCCGCTGCCCGGACTCCTCACACCCGCTCTCCGTCTCCGTCGCCTGGGACCGGCGCCCCGGGGATGCCGCGGGCGGCGCCACCGAGCTCCCGGCGGGCCTCGCCACTGGATCGCGCGGCAGGCACAAGGTCATGGCCTTCGTCGGGATCTTCACCGGGTTCGGCTCCGTCGGCCGCCGCCGCGCGCTGAGGCGGACGTGGCTCCCCTCCGATCGGCAGGGTCTCCTTCGGTTAGTCGCTGGTACCACAGCTTCCTAGTTCATGCTCGCCTATCTTGCTCGAGATCTAGCTTTAGTGCTGAACTGTTGATCTGGTTGGTTACCTAACATTCCGTTCGTCCATTTCTGTGATCTGGATTTTGACTTCGGTGTATTCAACTCATCCTGTGGCTACTAATTCTCAGTCACTAACATAATTCATTGCTGGTCAATTGATTTTTAAGATCAAAAGCTGGATAATTCATTCATCCATTCATATGGAAAGTTCACCCTATCGATCATATGGATATTGGATTCATTTGTTTCTATATTTGCTCCTTGAGTTTGATTGTGAGTTATCTGCTGTGGCATCAGACTTGCTAATTTTTCTGCATTGGTGGTTCTCTAGACATAACTCCTGCGAGTTTGCGATATACTCATGATTTTAGTGCAATGATGCTACTGCTCTAGTGGAACGTATTGATCCTTTTGAATTGCTGGACTCTGTCTCACTAGTACTGATAAATAGTGATTAATTATTTTCTTTCTTGAGTCCGAAGAATGCTGCATGAAGTTGGACAATCTATTGTTCTGTACAGGGAATTTCTACATTTGCTTCTAGAGTTTTAGTGATAAACGTGGCCCCAGTTATGTTGCTTGATGATTGTCACAACTAGTTTATTTATTTTGGTTCCTATCCAGTGATGCTGCTGCTTTAAGTGCTCTTGCAGTTCTCATTATGTTCACTTTAGTGCAGGTTGGAGGAAGCTACTGGTCTGGCATTCAGATTTGTGATCGGCAAAAGCAACGACAAGTCTAAGATGACAGCTCTTGAAAGAGAGGTTGAAGAATATGATGATTTTGTGCTTTTAGATCTCGAGGAGGAGTATAGCAGGCTTCCATACAAAACGTAAACAGTATAACTAGTATCATATCATTGTGTTATCTCTTCGTATGGAAACTGATTTGATCTTATGTTTTAGGTTAGCATTCTTTAAGGCTGCCTATGCGTTGTTCGATTCTGATTTCTATGTTAAAGCTGATGATGACATTTACTTGAGACCAGGTGAGCAAGAAACTAACGATATCCAAGACATATGCTCTTAGTAGCTTTGACCAACATGCACAATTTTTCTTTTTGAAAGGTTGGCACTTCCATCATCAATTTCTAATCTGCAGATAGACTCTCCTTGCTTTTGGCGAAGGAACGTCCACACCCACAAACATACATTGGATGCATGAAGAAGGGGCCTGTTTTCACTGATCCCAAATTGAAATGGTTAGTTTCTTCTTTCCATTTTTTACCTAACACTTTTCCTTGTGAAGGATGTCTAACTCTAAAAAGCAATACATACAGTTACATGCTAAATATATGGAAAGTAGCTAATACTGCAAAACCCGACCCAGAAGTGATTTTTCGTTCTACAGCATAACAGTATGCATCAAAACTTGGAGTCTTATGATCTCAGAAGTATTTGTGTTAAGACTCGTAATAGTTGTCTGAGAACAAAATAATTGGCATTGTCTGGTGGGCAAGGAGTGGTGCCGTCAGTGATCCTTGTTTCACCTATAATGGCGTCTCTTCATTGATTGCACACCACTTCCTGCGTTAAATCATATGATATATGGAAGTAGTGGAGCTCACATGGATTGGTCTAGTGGGCAACATTTGCCATAAGGGCCTATTTTTTTTTATATATGTTCATTGCTGTTAACTGTTTTGGACTGGGTCTAGTGCTTTCATATCATAGGATATAAGGAAGTAGTGGGGCTCACATGGATTGGTTTAGTAGGCAACATTTGCTTTAAGGGCCTAAATATGTTTTTCTATGTTCAGCGCTGACAACTATTTTGGATTGGGTCTAGTACTTTCATATCTGCATGGTTTTTCATAGTTAAGTTCTGAGCTTCCTGAGATATGTGTCGTTTGGAGCCAATAATTGCGCTCGAGTATTGGAAGGGAGTGCAATGGTTAGAATGGAATGAGGTACTGGACTGTTTATAATAGGTTAATGCTTCTGCATACAAAATCTGTTCAGGGTTGATTTGGCTTAAAGAATTTTCATGTTCGCTACCTTTATTTTGTCAAGTTCTGCTCCCTCTGATCCAATGTACTTGTCTCTTCTGTATCTTTTCTGGTCAAATATATCTTACTTTGATTGCTAATATAATTTTGAATGTCTGGATCAACTATAAGATAATGTTCCAGTGTAAGTAAGTTAGTAGTAAAAAGTTAGAAATGCCAATTTTGTAAAAATAATTAAATAATGCAAGTGAATGACAGTGCTTCTTCAAGTGTTAGCTCCAGCTTACTTTGACATGCATTAATTTCGGAAAATAAAGTTTAATAACAATCTGTGGGTACAAACCTTATTGCCTATTCAGTTGTAGGAGGCCTAAGTGATGTTGGGCAAAGTTTGATAATGATCTCCTCTCGATCATTTTAGGAATAGTAAGGAGCTTGTTGTTCTCAGTGAATATGGTATGTGCTGCTAGCATGGGCATGTAATGGCAGGGAGAAAGTTGGTTATGTATGGATAATTGGTTATATTATTTATGCTGACTAGGATTTCTATCATTCACAATAGTGAATGTTGTGCAAGTATGTGCAAAAGGTGAATGCATAGTGCAAAGATGACTTTTCGAGCATCCAAAACTAGAATATCTTTCTTCTGCTGCTCATATCTGTAGTTAAGGAGTGAAACTAGCTTATTTGGTGGCTTGATGTAAGCTCAGCCGATATTAGCTAGCTACATGCTGCGATGAAATTGCCAAAACATGGGTGAAACATTTGTTGGAGCAAATTGTTCCATGAGTTCCTAAACCTGCATATTTGTGTTAGTTAGGTATCACTTGATATGATCAGATCTCTCAACTTCTATTTGGTGAGTAATTCGCCAAAACATGGTTGATATGATCCTATATCTGAACTTTATTTGTATCACTTGGATCAACACTCTTGTAACTCAGTTCTATCAGTTAGAACTCAAGCCTTGCAATTTATTTGTGATACCTGAAGTTAAACAGTTTTCTCTACTGCTAACACACATCCGAAAAGTGGTAGTAGTACTAAAGTAGTTTAAGGCCGTATGTGTTTGGTATTACTGATGTATCAAATATGATACCACATATCAGTACTTGCTGAACCCCTTTGAACAAACATGGATGCAGTGATGCAAATCGTGTACTTGGTGAATCCCTTTGCTCATGGTTTAGAATAACAAGAACAAAAGTGATGCAAAATGGTGTAGTTATGGTTCGGCTTAAATTCACAACAGTTGGATTATACTGGACAAAAGGACCGGCTGCATGTGATCCAAAAGCATTCCCGCAGGATTAAAATATTGCTCTAACAATGTCACCATAAGGGTAACTAGTCAGGATAAAAGGCCGAATTGGCATAAGCGCAAAGCTGCTGGTTAACAATTTTTAGTTGAGTTCATCCGTTCTTCTTGTATTCAGCCTTATGGCTTTTATGTTCCTGGATTTGTTACTGATGTGTTTTCATTTAATAACTGGATCCGGTGGGGGAGGGGGGGAGGGCTTCTCTTTATGAAAAATAGTGCAAACTTAGAGAAGATGTTGCTTGTCAGAACTGACTTGCTAGTTCAGGGATCTAATAAAAACATGCGAGGTTAAAGACCTAACAAATGGAACTGCAAGTTTAGGGGTAACATACGGTGTACAAGTTCAGGGACCTAGAGCTTAATTCATACCATATGTTTTTTGTATTTGTGGACGCTCTACCTGGGCAATTATACAGTGTAGCACTCGTCGCTGCCTACTTATTGTTTTTGATTGTGCTCTTTTGATGAACGCAGGTATGAGCCACAGTCCTTCCTACTTGGATCAGAATACTTCCTTCATGCATATGGGCCTATTTATGCTTTATCAGCTGATGTGGTGGCAAGCTTAGTTGCTCTGAGAAACAACAGGTAAATATTCTAAAACTCGCCATCTTACACATAAGCATGTTTAACTGCACCAGTAAATATTCTTTTTTGGGTCTCAGCATGCCAACTACTACCAAGATTGTTTTTAACTTGGTACCACAGAAAGATGTATAACCAAAAAGTGCCCCAGGGCCACATGTTAGTGCCACATGAATGGCACTTCACAACTTGAGTTATCTTTGCGATGGTGCGGTGCAATTCGCCCCTAGCACCAACTACCAAGTAGTCATGCTAATATGCTATAGTCTTGAAGTGCCAGCAAAATGCAAGTAGTCATGCTAATATGCTATAGTCTTGAAGTGCCAGCAAAATGCAAGTAGTCATGCTAATATGCTATAGTCTTGAAGTGCCAGCAAAATGCCCTACTGCTTGGCAACGGGCTTAAAACATTTTTTCACTCCCCTGGTGTCAGTTTGAAATTGACTGCTTGGCAACGAGCTTAAAACATTTTTTCAGTCCCTATTGTCAATTTGAAAACTAGTCTTGACAGGGAACTGGTAGGAGCTAGGGTCCTACCGGGTCTAGCCCGCAGGTTGTAGGGGTGGAAGGAAGGTTGCCGGGGCGATGGACGCGAGCGGCGGCGCTGGGGCGCCGTGATCGCGCGTTGAGGAAGGAGAGGATGGCGCGGCGGCGGCTAGGGTTTAGGGTTCCGGCTCCTGAGGGAGCCGGGCAATAGATATATCTTATTGCTTAATTCTAAAACGAGTCCTTACAAGAGTTTATATAATCCTATATGTGGTGAAAATAAAGATAAGTTGGGCCAGGCCCCCTAACTAGAGGCGCCATTGGGCCTCCTCCGGCTGTAGTGCACGCCGGTCATAACATCTCTCCCCGCCTGCGCAAACAGCTCGTCCTCGAGCTGGAAGTCTGGAAAATGCTGGCGGAACTCCTCGAGCTGCTCCCAAGTGGCGTCCTCCTCCGGAAGTCCCTGCCACTGGATCGGGCCAGGCCCCCTAACTAGAGGCGCCATTGGGCCTCCTCCGGCTGTAGTGCACGCCGGTCATAACAGGAACATTCCTCCTACAGGCTGGAATATTTTGCGATATGTTAGTTATGGCCAGATTCCCTCATGCTGAATGCATATGCCAAAGCGTGAAAGTTATACCTGACATGGATAGGGCTTGTGGTCATGTCCCTTTCATCTATTAGTAAATGATATGGCTAGGCGAACTTCCATTTCCTGTGGCTGGTCTCGTTATAGAGCTACAGGAAAGAGTCGCAATTGTAAGGTTATGTTGAGGTTAATAACCCTTATGCATGTGGTAGGCTACAGTCACAAATTAACAGTTTCTAACCTAAATTACTTTAAAATATATCGTGAGCAGGTTTCTCACTGCATCATTGTCCAACCTCAAACTGAAGCATGTTTTAACATGTTCTTGCCTGCATTTTCCAGTTTCCGAATGTTCAACAACGAGGATGTTACCATTGGATCCTGGATGCTCGCGATGAACGTCAACCACGAGAACACCCACGCCCTCTGCGAACCCGAGTGCACGGCATCCTCAATAGCTGTCTGGGATATTCCAAAATGCTCAGGTCATTTCCTGAACCAGTTTCTACCTTCAGCCAACTTTACCAGAGCAAAAGCGCTTGATGAAATATGGATCTCTCACATTCACATTTTATCTGACCCAGGGCTACGGCTTTACCAGAACACACATCCGTAAATGCTAACGGGTTTCTATCTGTTCTCACCCAGGGTTATGCCACCCAGAGGTAAAGATGCTGGAGCTTCACCGGCGGAAAGAGTGCACGGGTGGTCCAACGGAGGCTGCCGAAACCGATGACGAGTGAAGCTTCGTCTGGACACAGGGAGCCAGCCATGGAGGCATGGACCAGGCGACGTGCCATGATGACACAAATGGTCGGTTGACCCAATAGATTCTTGGAGTGCCTACACATCTGATTCGATTCCGTTCGATCACCAGGTAGTACAATCATTGCCATTTTGCAAGCATACCAAGCACACTGACGAGGAAACCATACAGCTGCGTGCGATTCAGGCGCCACACCAACGCAGCTGCAGCACATTCCTACCTGCTTTTTAACCACAAAACTGTATTACTATTACTATCGTTCGTCCCGGAGGTGACAAAAGTTTTGTTGTATAGAAGAAGAATCCGGTAGTTCAAATTAGCACGCCATACACTTTGCTTTCTGCGTAGATGGTGTAAATCAGCTCATTCTTAAAAAGATAAAAGATCTGGATTGTATAGACGATGCCATCCTCGGGTTCCCGACGCCGGTATGCCATCCATCGCCGTGTCGCCAACTAGTGAAGTAGAGATGTTGGTGGCAGCATTGAATAGGAAGGATCCTCCACTCGCAAGGATGATGATGGGTCTTGTGGTAGAGTAGCTTTCTCTGGGTCTAGCAAGTCCACGGACTCCAGCTAACAAGAAAAGCTCAGTCCACTTTCGCCCGCGTCGTCATCCACTTGCGAAACGCATTCATTCACTCACTCACTCCCTTGTATTTAAGCTGATTCGACGTGGTGGTTGAGAGAGATTCGGCCGTCAAAACTAAAAAGTCCACATCAGTCGGTGTCCGAGTGGAGGGCCATGTATCCTATCCGCCTAACGAACGAATCTAGCAAGTTTCATCCATTCTCTCTTAGAGCAACTCCAACCGGGCGACTCAAATGGACACGCGGTTTGTCCGGTTTTTGTCCGTTTGGGTCGGCCGAGCGGACGCTGGTGTCCGCTTTTGCAAATGGGTCGGCTAGTCCGCCCAATGCAGGCGTCGACCTAAATTTTAAACTCACACTTAAAAAAACAGCCCAAACAACGATATTAAACATAATTATACATTAAAAACCGGTCAAAAACCGGCCCAAGTCCAAATAAACTTAATTAAACATAATTAAAAAAAGCTTCGGCCGCTCGGCCTGCCCTATGCGTCGTCGTCCTCATCGTCGTCGAGGGCGGTGAGGTCGATGAGCTCCGGCGCCGGCCCAGCCCAAGAGAACGCCGCCTCCCACGCCTGAGCAGCGTCCTGCGCCGGTGGCTGGGGCGCAGGCTGACGGGCTTGCTCCTCTGCCTCCCGCTCTCGACGCTCCTCCTCCGCCCACCGACGCTCCAGCTTCATCTGCGCCTCGTCCTCGGCGCGCTCCACCGCCAACGCGTGCGACTTCCAGTGCAGGAGATACGCCGTCTCCTACTCCGGCGTGGCCTTAAGCCAGATGGGAGGCGCAGACACCCACTTCCGGAGCTGGCAGGTCCACTGCTAGCGCTCCTCCGTCTCGACCTTGGGCTCATGAAGCGCCGGAGGCGCCAGCGGAGCTGGAGGAGGAGGCAGGACGCAGTCGCCCGCCGCGGACAGCGCGAGGGCTTCGTCGAGGCCCTCCCAGTGCGCGCCCTCGTCGCGCCTGCTCCGCTCGATGGCGTAGGCCAGTGCCTCCTCGAGGGCGGCCTGGTAGGCAGCCTCCTCCTCTTGCTCCTCTGGCTTCACCTCAGGAGGCGGCGATGGGACGGCCGGATCGAACTGGACGCCGTGGAGGCGCTCCTGCTCGTGCTCCAGGGCGAACCAAACCTCCCAGTTAGGGGAGTTGGCAGCGTGCGCAGGATCCCGCCGCTGCTCGGGGGTGAGGAGCTCGCGCAGACCGCGGACCTCCTCGGCGTGCGCGCGCGCAGACCGCGGCACTGCTGGGACGGGGATGCGGTGGGGATCCAGATGCCAACCATGGGGGAGGTTGACATCTGGGTAGGGCAGATGTTGTCTGTACTGCCAGTGCCACCGAGCTTGGTGGACTAGGATGTACAGGCGCTCCTGCGGTGGCGCTAGCGTCCGGGACGAGCTTGCGCCCGGGGTGAGCTTGCCCTTGCCCTTGCTGAAGAAGCCCATGGCGGACGGTGGTGCTGGCTGGCTAGGGTTTCCTGGTCGCCGCCGGGGGAGAAAAAGTGGCTAGATGTGGACGGGAGGGAAAGTGGATGAGGCCGACCCCGCCGCACGTTTGGATTAAAAAGGACGGCGACCGACAGCTTCCAGCCGCTGTCAGGTGGGCCCGAGGTTGGTGGTCGCGTTTAATACAACCGCAGGTGATAGTTGTGTGGCCGACATGTGGACCCGAGGCAGACGCGGTGAGGACGCGGGGCGGACGCAAATCCGGCCCAAAATTGGGCCTGAAATGGGTCGGCGCGGACTGGGGACGGACCCGATTTGAGTATGGATCGACACCTTGGGCCATCGTTTTTGTCCGTGACGATCCAAATGGACACGCGTGGACGAAATGAGTGTGCGTTGGAGTTGCTCTTAGATCATCCAAAATGCCTTTTCTTTTCACCGTGTTTTAGTACTGCGTTTCACGGAGATGAAACAGCACTGTCGGTCAAATCATCGAGCTGTTGTTACACTGTTAGCAGCCTCTCCTGGCCGTTTCGCTGCCCCGGTTTGTCCGTCGTTGTCACGGGCGACCACAGCGTCTACAGTCTACTAGACTAGTAGTCTGTAGTCCCGTCTCGGACAGCATGGCCATCAGAGGCGAGACTTGTGCAGTGTCTTAGCATCTCCAACAGCCCCCAAAAATCGCCCCGCGCTGTAAAATTCGTTTTTTTAACACGCGCAGCGGAACCGAGCGCTCCGGCAGCCGCGTAAAAACCGCGCGCGCGGCATAAGTGCTTCCGCGCGCGGAGCGAAACGGCATCGCGCGCCGCTTATTTGGTGCGTCCGCTCCCGCGCGCGGAAGCACTCGAGCGCTCGCGCTTCCTCTCCCACCTCCCTCCACCTCGAGCGCCCGCACCGCCGCCGTACCACCCCATTTGCTCCGGCGACCCGACGACACTTCCCCGACCTATCCCCGCGTCGCTGTACCTTCCTCCCCCTCCCTCTAGTCGCCGCCGCCCCTTGCGCGCGCCATTCCTCCGGCGAACAGCGCTCGGCCGTCCACTGCCGCTCAGCGCCCACAAGGTGTTCGACAGAAGGCCCACAAGGTATGTATTGCTTTTTAAGTTCACATTTTTTACATTAGCTTGATGCATGTTTTTCATAGTCTTATAGACTAGTTTAAATTCAATATTGTAGATGAGTTCATCATATGATTCTTCCGAAGAAGAATTTGATATGGAAGAGGAAGAGAACCTTGCAATCATCCTAGCTATGCACATCAATAAAAAAACCGAAACACGGTGGTTCGCTTATGTGTCGGCAGAAAATTTGGAGGGACAAGATCGATGCCGACAATAGATTGATGAGGCACTATTTTGTGGAGAATCCCACATACCCCGAGTCGTATTTCCGACGTCGTTTTAGGATGAGCACCGAGTTGTTCAAGCGCATTGCAGAGAAACTAGCGAGCCATGATCGTTTTTTTCAGCAAAGGAGGAATGCCGCCGGAGAACTCGGGCATAGCACCTTTCAAAAGGTGGCTGCCGCTTTGCGTATGTTAGCATACGGTATTCCGGCTGATCTAGTTGATGACCACTTGGCCATGGGTGAGAGTCAAGCCATCATGTGTGTCAAGCGTTTTGCAGTCGGAATTGTGCAAGTGTTTGGCCCGGAGTATTTGAGATCTCCCAATGCTGAAGACGCCGCAAGGCTTTTGGAGATGAACAAAGCTCGCGGGTTCCCATGTATGCTTGGCTCAATAGATTGCATGCATTGGAGTTGGAAGAACTGTCCTAAGGCATGGCATGGACAATTCCACAGCGCGAAAAAGGGTTCCACTATAATCCTTGAAGCGGTGGACGATCAAGAGACTTGGATTTGACATGCTTTTTTTGGAATGCCTGGATCTTTGAATGACATCAACATTGTTAATCGGTCACCACTGATGAATAAGATTGCAAATGGTGACCTGCCACCGATACAGTTCGTAGCAAATGGCCATACATACAACTATGGCTACTATCTTGCGGATGGCATCTATCCAAAGTGGCAAACATTTGTGAAGCCGTTGAAAAAACCGCAAGGTAAGAAAAATCTAGATTTTCACAATGCTCGGGCGGCGGCTAGGAAAGATGTGGAGAGAGCATTTGGAATTTTGCAAGCCCAATTTGCTATTGTGAGAGGACCGGCTAGATTTTGGGATCAAAAGATTATTTGATACATCATGCACGCTTGTGTGATCATGCATAATATGATCATCGAGAATGAACGTGGTCAAAATTTAGACTACTCTCAGTACGAGCTCTTGGGACATCCCGTGCGAGTGCGGCGGAGTGCTGCGTGGGTGACCCGATTTGTTGCCTCCTATCATGCTATTCGGCGTGCCGAAACGCATGATGATCTTCAGAACGATCTCATCGAGGAGTGGTGGGAATGGAATGGCCGACAAAACGCATGATTTATTTGGTTGTTTGATGTTATATTGTTGAACTATTTGTTGTATTGGATGATAAACTATTTGTTTGAGTTGTATAAAATTGAACTATTTATTGTTGATTTATTTCTTATGTATTTGATCTTTTGGTTTTGTTTTTGAAGTGCATATGTTGTTTCTGATGGGCGCGCGCCGTGTTTTTTCAGCGCCGTGCGCGCTATATTTTACGGCTGCCGCTGGAGCCAACGTCCGCCAGCGCGCTAAAAAATGCTATTTACGGGCGATAAAACCGTTTTCTAGGCGCCACGCGTTGCGCGCCTGGAGACGCTCTTACCGAAAAGCTCCGGCCACACATGACCCTGCGCGCCAGCCGTCTGGGCGAAAGATCCAAACCCCTAGCTGCCACGGCAGAAAGTTCCTCCATTATTTCTTTCGTTTTCGTTCAACTGTACCACTTCTTTTTCCCATGGAACAAAACAATTATCAGGTTACAGGTTTGCAACAACACAGGCAGCAGTACTATTCCACGACACTTGCCGTCATTTTTTCCCCTTTATTCATCACCACACAGGCGCCCGGATTTTTTGCCACCGGATCAGACCGGGAACCCAGCCTTAGCCAGTCCCCAGAAACATTATATAATTAACCCGACTGAACAAATAATAATAATAATAATAATAATAATAATAATAATAATAATAATAATCGATTGATTGATTAATGATCGATCCATGGACAAGGATGCGTTCGTTGACGCACCCATGCACGAACTGAACTGATCTGAGCTGATGGCCATGAGGTGGGGTGGCTAGTGGGTGATGGCGGGGCGGCAGAAGGCGCCGTTGAGCCAGCCGTCGGTGATCTGCTTGTAGGCGGCCTCGGTGAGGTGGATGCCGTCCCAGCTGAGGTGCGACGCCGGGCTGGCGCAGGCGGAGGCGCCGGACATGCCGCACCGCGCGCTGTTGGCGTAGTTGTACTTGCCTCCCCCCGACCCGCAGCACGCCTGGAACACCGAGCTGAAACCTGCATTCCACATCCACACACACGAGCAAGATCAGATCAGAATCAGATCAGATCACCTCACAGTGTTACGTTAGTTGGTTCATCGTTTTGGTTTCTTGCTCTGCATCCAGCATCCACCTGCCATGATGGGTCCGTGACGCCCTGCGTACGAAGATTCCGATGGTTTTTCGATCGATCGGCAACGTGCGGGAGCAGTGGCGTGCATGTGTTCGGTTGGGGGAAGCAGAGCGTCGGCTGTTTGCTTCTGCAAGTAGCGCCGATTAAAATGAAACAGCGCCTACCAAACCCGGCGCATCCGCCATTATTTTCCCCGTGATGGGACGTCGTTACCCGCCCGGGATCACGAGCGCGAGGGCGCCCGTGTCGGCCCGCGATCTCGTTTTCTATTCACCGGCCGGCGATCGACCGCGTGCAGGACAGGACAGGACACTGGACGCAGCACACGACCACGTTCCCACGGCCGGCGCCGGAGCCTGCAGCCCCGAGCTAACGGGGCTAGCGCTAACGGGAGGGAGGAATCCATCCCTACGGCCGGCGCACGCGCATGCACGGACGGGCATGTGGTGACCACGCTACCGGCCAGCAGTGCAGCGCTGCAAGTTCGTGCACGAGCCTTAAACGCCGAATAATCCCACATTTAATCCCGGCACCATGCATGTCCCGTGCTAGTACTGCCGCACTGCCAGGACAGAGCGTGACGGGCGCGTCCAAAAACGAAAAACGCTCTGCGCCGACAACGGACGGGGTCCAGCGCAGTCACGGCGAGTTTGAAATCTAGCCACCAACAGTGCCGCTACGACGACTAGCCGCCAAACGCCGGCCCGTGCGTGTCCGTAAAGAGCAGTGCGTGTGCATGAAATCATGTACGTACCGTATTTGCTGGGGCTCCGGACCATGTCGTAGACGCCGGCGTAGAAGTCGGCGTACATGATGCGCGCCGACTTGTACTTGGCCTGGAGGGACGACACCTTGGCCTGCAGCAGGGAGTTGTGGTACGTGGAGAGGTCGTTGAACTTCTTGAGGCAGCCGAGGGAGTCGTAGTCGGCGGCGCTGGAGGTGCCGTAGATGGTGAGGTAGATGGGGAAGCAGCCGATGGGGAGCACCCCCGGCACCACCACGTCCACCGCGCCCAGCGCCAGCAGCTTCTCCACGCCGGCGCCGATGGTGTCCACGATCTGCGGCGCGTACGTGCTCGCCTGGTCCGTGTTGTAGTTGCCGAACAGCATCGCGTTGTAGTCGTTCCCCCCGAACTCCCCGAAGATGAAGAGCGAGTTGGCCAGGTAGCTCTTGCAGCCTGCATCGGACATGGCGAATCAAATCATTTACTATTTGCGTACACCTCGATCAGGTCGGCTAGGGTCCATAGGCGGGCCATGGCGGCAGCGGCATGGCCGTGGCAGTGGCGACAGCTGGATGGCGCAGGAAATTATGCTGCTCGTGTCGTGTATTTAAGGGAGGAGCAGGGCGGAGCAGAGCATGCAGGCATGGTGGGCTTTGAAGAAAGAAAAGAAAAGAAAAGCATGATGGACTCACTGGTGCCGCAGACGGAGGAGGTGATGGTCTGGAACCACTGGAGCTGAAAGCTGATGGGCCCGTTGTTCCAGATCTTGTCGGAGAGGCCGAGGGAGCGGAAGAAGGGGGCGTCCATGGCGGTGGCGCCGGTGATGGCCATGTTGGCGCCCTTCTTGAAGTCGGCGGAGGAGGACTTGGAGGGGGGCAGGAAGGGGAGGCCGTACTTGGTGCTGAGGAAGTCGACGATGACGCGGCCGTCGGAGCAGCGGCAGGTGGGGCTCCCGAAGTAGGTCTCGCCGTAGGGCGGCTGCGTGAAGGTGATCGCCGAGGGGCGGCCGTTGGTGCACAGGTTGCCCGTGTCCGTGATCGAGTCGCCGAAGCTGTACACCGCATTGTACTTCTGCGCCGCCGCCAGGCCGGCCAGCCACGACGCGCACAGCAGCAGCACCAGCAGCGGCGACGACAACGACGAGCTCGCCATCACGACACCGCCGGCCACACGCAAGGCGTCGAGAAGAGCGGCTACGGGGAGGAGGAGGGGTCGAAGGTGGTGCGCTCGCTGGCTGCCTCTGCGGGGATCAGCCGGCGGAGCAGAGAGCAGAGCAGAGCACTTTGAATGAATGAATGGATGGGTGGAGGAGGGGCGGGGCCTTTTATAGGCCCGTGGGCGGCAGAGGCTCCATCCGACTCGTCAAAGCCTTTTTCCAGCTCGTCGCCTGTCCGGCCGGGCCGGCTGGGCCATGGTCGACGCGCACATACAGGTAGATAGGCCGGGCGCATGGAGGAGTACATGCAATGCAACAAGTTGCAAGTGACGTGATTCGCTTTACGCGCCGTCGGTACATGGCAATCAACGCTCCTGTTGGACTCGTGTCGCCGGTCTAGTGTGCGTGATATAAGAGCAACTCCAACGCGTAGACCCATTTCGTCCGCGCGCGTCTGTTTGGGTCGGCGCGGACAGAATAGCCGGCCCAACGCGCCGACCCAAACGGACGCGCGTCCGCTTTTCGTCCGCCTGCGGACCCATTCCCGGCCCAAATTTGGGTCTTATTTGTGTCGGCGCGGACACGAGACGGACGCGCGCGCTCCCGCCTACTCCCCCTTGGCCCGCTGGTCGGTGGCACATTGGCCATCATCTCCCATTCCAGCACCAAACCCTCCTCCCTTGTCGCCGACGCCGCCGACGCCTTTTCCGGTGCCGGCGCCAGCTGCCGGTGCCGTCTCACCTGCAACGCCGCCACCTCCCACGTCGCCCCGCTCCCCGCTGACTTGCCGCCGGGGAACTGAAAGCTTCCCTCCCCCACTCCCCCGACACAACCGAGGCCGCGGCCAAGAAGCTTCCTCGCCGGCCCCCGGCCAGTTCCTTCGTCTTGACGCCGGCACACTCGTCGGACGCCGCCTGTGCAACTAGCTGGTCTAAGGGCGGCGCGACTCCCTTCGCCGGCCGGCTCCTTCGTCGACGCCCGCAAGCTGTTCGACAGTTTGCCAAGGTACAAAAATGGACTCCGCCGACGAGTTCTTCTTTCACAATTTTCTTTGTGACTCCGACGATTCCTCGTCTGATGATGAGGAGGAGATCTTGGCTGCCGTGTTGGCCCATCACCACATCAATAGCCAACGGCCGTTGTTCCGTGGCTCCATTCCGGGGCACCTTCCGACGTTGAATCGCAACCGAGAGAGCGGGCATTTCCTTCTTTGGAAAGACTACTTTGACGCAACGAATCCGTTGTTCAAACATCAAAAATTTCGTCGCCGTTTCCATATGAGTACGAATCTTTTCAACCGTATTAGAGAGGGAGTGGTCGGCTACGATAACTATTTTGAGTGCAAAGAGGATGCCGTTGGAAAGATTGGCTTCTCCTCTTATCAGAAATGCACTGCAGCCATCCGAATGCTTGCATACGGAGTGCCCGGTGATCTCATTGACGAGTACGTCCGTATGAGCGAGTCTACTTGCCTAGAATCCCTGTATAAGTTTTGCAAGGTTGTTATTGCTGTGTTTGGCCCTGAGTACTTGAGAGAGCCGACTCCTGAAGATACATCCCGTTTGTTGGCGATGAATGCCAGCAGGGGCTTCCCAGGGATGCTTGGTAGCATAGACTGCATGCACTGGGAGTGGAAGAACTGCCCTTCTGCTTGGCAAGGGCAGTATAAGGGCCATGTCAGGAAATGCACTGTCATACTTGAGGCAGTGGCATCTCAAGATCTCTGGATCTGGCACTCTTTCTTTGGCATGGCCGGATCACACAATGATATCAACGTGCTTCAGCGCTCGCCGGTGTTTGCTAGGCTTGCCGAAGGCAGCAACCCACCGGTTAATTTTACCATCAACGGCCACAACTACGACAAATGATACTACCTGGGTGATGGTATCTATCCTCAATGGACCACTATTGTGAAGACAATCCCCAATCCTATCGGAGAGAAGAGGAAAAGATTTGCCCAAGAGCAAGAGAGTGCTAGGAAAGACGTCGAGCGTGCCTTTGGTGTTTTGCAATCTTGATGGGGCATCGTTCGGTATCCTGCAAAAACTTGGAGCACGAAGAAAATGTGGGAGGTGATGACTGCTTGTGTGATCATGCACAATATGATCGTAGAAGATGAGCATCCGGAACATCTCTACGATCAAGGGTTTCAGTATCAGGGTGAGAATGTTGTGCCTGAGCATGGAGGAGCGGCAACGTTTGAACAGTTCGTCCAATTTCATCACGACATGCGTGATTGGGAAACTCACATGCAATTGCAAAATGATTTGGTTGAGCATATGTGGGATCATGTTGGCAACCAATAGATGTACCTCTTTAATTCGGCTTGCAAAACTATGTGAGATTATTTTATTTTTATTCGGCTTGTAAAACTATGTTAATTATTATTTGGTGTTGAAACCATGCTATTTATTTTGTTGTGGATCATATGTTTGCTTTGTGAAATTAATTGCAAAATATGTGTGTATCTAAAAAAGGGCGGCCAGCCGGCCACGCCGGCATATATGGGTCCGCGCGTTGGGCGCACAGCCGACCCAAATGTTAAAGTGGGCGGACGCCGCGCGGACGGCCGACCCAAACGGACAAAAAGCAGACAAATCCGCCGTCCATTTGGGTCGGCCCGTTGGAGTTGCTCTAACTACCGGTGAGCCTTCGACTTAGAGCATTTACAACCGGAGTTTGGCAAATCCAGCTAATATACCTCTGCGGACGCGTCCGGACACGTCCATGAACATATCTAGACGGCTCCTTAAATCTCGTGTCTGGCATACATATATTTTAAATTCGGACTCTCACATACATGTAAATCCATTCACGTCCATCATATATGTCAATGTCACACGTAAATAACAAATACTTGGTAGCGAAAATACATAGTTTTTACATAAATTTTATTTAAAGTGCACAACTCAATCATCGACTCTTTGGTTTCTATTGTGAGTCCACATATGCTCCACAAGATCATTGAGTGGTTATGCATGCACCTAATAATCTTGAAGATTCTGATGCATCCGCAGAAAGTTCATAAGTTGGTTTGCATCTTGATTTCCCATGATTTGAACTTGTTCTCCAGGCGCTTCAAAATTATTGGTTTGGGCAACACCAGCACCCTCATTCTCGACAATCATGTTGTGCAAAATAACACAACATGTCATGAGTTGTCACAAAGTTTCTAATTCCTACATCATTGCAGCTCCACGAAAAATTCCCCAACGAGCTTGAAGCACTACACGAATGCCCTCCCCACATCCTTCCTAACTGCTTCCTGCATTTGTTGTGAAGTGCTTTTGTTTGTTGTTGTGTGGTTCGGATATGGTCTTCACAAACGCCGCCCACTGAGGATAGATGCCATCGGTAAGATAATATATCATGTTGTAGTCATGGTCATTGACCATGTTGTTGCACGATGGCGATTCCCCATTACGAAGCCTCATGAACACCGGAGACCATTGAAGCACGTTGATGTTGTTGTGAGAACCCGACATTCCAAGAAAGCAAGTCAAATCCATAAGTCATGTGATGCTACTGCTTCCAATATGATGACGACCTCTTTGGTGTGACCTTGATACATTCCTAGGAAACCTTTGAGGCAGTTCTTCCATTGCCAATGCATACAATGAATTGATCGTAGCATTCCTAGAAACCCTCTGGCTTCTCCAATAGCCAACAACTTTTCTGTGTCCCACACATTTGGTTCTCTCAGATACTCTGCTCCAAATACCTGCACGACGACGTGAGCAAACTTGACAGTTGTCTTCAGGCATGTGCTCCTCCATACGGACCATCTCACCAATGGCATCAGCGGCAGTACGAAGTGGAAGCATCCTCAGAGCAGTTGTGCATTTCTGCTTAGCAGATAAAGAAAGTTGGCCGCAAAAATCCTTTATGAGTTTGAAGTAGTTGTGGTAAGCCTCCATTCCCTCCACAATATGCCAAAAAAAAGATTTTCGCATGCGAAAACGGCGGTGAAAGCATGGATCATCCGGAAAAGTTGGGTCCGGAGCAAAGTAGTCCTTCTACAGTAGCCGTGCGCCGGAGACCCTATCCCGATTGATCACTCTTCTTCCTTTGATTGAGCCCTTGAAGTTGAGAATATGCTCCACCTTCCGGTCCATTTCCTCTTGCATGCTCATGAGCATGATCATGTCCACTTCTTCATCAGAATCCGACGAATCGAAGAACTCATCTTGAATCATTTGATCAAGCTCTGTCGGTCCATACTCTTCGTCCTACGAAGCATCGGAATTCATCGTTTTCCTTAAAAAAATGCAAGAAACCGAGTCGGACAATGTGTCGAGTGTAAGGGGCAGCCTGAGATTTTTCGGACGTACCGTGGTGGCGTCCGGGCTGGCAACGACGTCCTCGGCTATGAGGACGGGAGAGAGGACTGATGTGTGATACTTGTGATCTACGTTGGGTTTTCCGTGAAGAGGAACAGGTAATTGCAGCACAAAGTGGGTAAGTATTTCCCTCAGTTATGAAACCAAGGTTTATCAAACCAATAGGAATATCAATCCTCAACCGTCTTCAGCGGCTGCACACAAATGAACAAACAACTTGCACCCAACGCGGGCAAGAGGGTTGTCAATCCCCTTGATCTAATGAGTTATGTAGATAATTGTTGATAAATATAAATTACAAAATAAAAGATAAATAAAGGCAGCAAGGTAATTGTAGCGTTTGTAAATATATAAGTGAATAGATCCGTGGGCCATAGTTTTCCCTAGCGACATCTCTCATGTAAGCAGCATGCGGTGGGTAACAAATTACTGTTGGGTAATTGATAGAAAAGCGGATAGTTATGCGATTTTCACGGCAATGATCATGTGTATATAGGCATCACGTCCATAAACAAATAGGCCGACTCCTGCCTGCACCTATTACTATTACTCCACTCATCGACCGCTATCCGGCATGCATCTAGAGTATTAAGTAAAACAGAGTAATGCATGGAGAATGATGACATGATGTAGACAAAGTAAACTCAATCAATATGAATGAACCCCATCGTGTTATCCTTAGTAGCAACAACACAAAGACGCATCTTGTCCCCTACTTTGTCACTGGGATATAGAAACTCGCCAGGTTGAACCTACCACAACGCACCACTCCCACCGATGAAATATCAATCTACTTGGCCAAAGCACATCAATAGATCGGAGAGAATTACGAAGCTATAATGATCATGCAATTAAGAGACAATATATATCACGGGTATCTCAAATACTTTTCATGAATAATCTGAACATAAACACACAATTCATCGGATCCCAACAAACACACCGCACAATAGGATTACATCGGATAGATCAAAGCGAAGATGCGATGATCGTTGTATTGTTGATCAAGAGATAGAGAGATTGCCATCTAGGTACTAACTATGGACCCGTAGGTCTATGGTGAACTACTCACACATCATCATGAGGGCAACAAGGTTGATGTAGAGGCCCTCCGTGATCGATCCCCTCTCCGGCAGGGTGCCGGAACGGAGCTCCAGATGACCTCACGACGGAACAGAGACTTGCGGCGGTGGAAAAAGGGTTTCGGGACGGCCTTCAGTTTTTTTTGCAATATTAGAGAATTTATAGGCTAGAGAGGGACGTTGGGAGAGCCACGAGGGGGCCACCACATATCAGGGCACGACCTGATGTGTGGTGGGCCCCTTGTGAGCCTCCCGTCCTCCTTCCGAAGCTTTCTGGTCTTCTTTTGGTCCAGAAAAAATCATCAAAAAGTTTCATGGCAATTGGACTTCGTTTGATACTGTAAACCTGAAAAGCCAAAAAAGATGCAGAAAACAGCAACTGGCACTGGGCACTGGGTCAATAGGTTAGTGCTCAAAAATATTATAAATTGGTAAATAAAGACCCAAAAAGTATCCTAGAATGATAATATATCAGCATGGAAGAATAAAAAATTATAGATATGTTAGAGACGTATCAAGCATCCCCAAGATTATTTCTTGCTCGTCCTCGAGTAGGTAAATGATAAAAACAGAATTTTTGATGTGACATGCTATCCATTATGTAATCTTATGCATGTATGCTCATTGAGAAAAGATGAATCAACAAATATTAACATAGCAATATTTAAAGTGTCAGAAACAAAATCATTAATCCTTAAAAGTATATGATCCTTAAGGAATGTTTACCCCCATTCATCTTCTTATATTAGCAAGGCATGGCTCCATCTTCACCACATTAATACAAATGTCAAGCACCATGGTGTCCAAGTCAGGCAATTGGATCGTACTTTTTCAATCTGCATCAACTTTTTATTCTTCACGCAATACATGAGTGTGAGCCATTGGACATAGCATTTAAGTGGAATAGAATATGGTGGTAGATATCAAAGGGGTAGAAAGTGGAGAAGATAATCTCACATCAACTAGGCGTACCAACGGGCTATGGAGATGCCCATCGATAGATGTCAATGAAAGGAGTAGGGATTGCCATGCAAATGATGCACTAGAGCTATAAGTGTATGAAAGCTCAAATGAAGCTAAGTGGGGTGTGCACCCAACTTGCTTGCTCAAGAAGACCTCGGGCATTTGAGGAAGCCCGTCATAGGAATATACAAGCCAAGTTTGTAATAATGAATAGGTAATTCCCACTAGCATATGAAAATGATATATCATGAGACTCTCTACATGAAGAGCATGGTGCCACTTTGAGGCACAAGTGTGGTAAAAGATAGTAGCGAAGTCCCTTCTCTCATTTTCTCTCTTTTTTTGAATGGATGGTGGGCTCATTTGGCCTCCCCCATCTTTATTGTTCGTCCGGAGTCTCATCTCGACTTGTGGGAGAATCATCATCTCCATCATTCATTCCGCACTGGGACAATGCTCTAATAATGATGATCATCACACTTTTATTTACTTACAACTCGATATGGAGAACTGATATGAAGATAAGACTCTGTATGAATGCCTCTGGCAGTGTACCAGGATGTGCAATGATCAAGCGTGACATGTATCAAAAATATGATGAATGGTGGCTTTGCCACAAATACTATGTCGGCTCTATATGATCATGCAAAGCAATATGATGATGAACGAACTAGTCATGTGAAGTGACGATGGAATTTGCATGGCAATATATCTCGGAATGGCTATGGAAATGCCAAGATAGGTAGGTATGGTGGCTGTTTTGAGGAAGATATAATAAGGCTTATGTGCAATAGAGCGTATCATGTCATGGGTTTGGATGCACTGGGGAAAGTTGCACCGATTCTCGAGGTGAGAATGGGCTATGCACGGCATCGAAGAGGCTAGCAAAATATGAGAAGATGAGATTGAGTATGTCCATGGTTTCACATTAGTCATAAAGAACTCATATACTTATTGCAAAGTTTTATTAGTTTATCATAAATCAAAGTACTACTCGCATGCCCCAAGGGAAAAAGGTTGGTAGGAGTTAACCATCGCGCGCTTCCGACCCGAAACAACACTAGGATTTCAACAAGGAATAGAAATGCTCACACGTCATCACCATGGCTCTTTAATTTTTTAGATGAACAAAAAGGTTAACCTTTCTTAATATCGACACTTCTACGGTTTAACAATTATGAACTCACACCTTTTTCATATTACCACATCAACATCATTGACCCACAATTTCTCTATATGTGCTACATGATGGTTTTGATTATCACTTATTGAATACCTAATATTTTTGGACTAGTCTTATGACCCATGCAAATTACCTATTTATTAACTCTCAAACAAATATAAGTGAAGAACGGGAGTGAAATTATTTCTATAAAATCTACACGCCACCGTGATCAAAAGATATAAGTGAAGTACTAGAGCAACTGCTAAGCTCAAAAGATATAAGTGAAGCACATAGAGTATTCTAACAAATTATGATGAAGGTGTGTCTCTCTTAAATAGGTGTGTCCAGCAAACAATGATTGTGGCAAAGTAAAAGTAAAAGCAAACAAAAGCAAACGACGCTCCAAGCAAAACTCATATCATGTGAGGAATAAAAATATAGCTTCAAGTGACACACCGATGGATTGAGACGAAAGAGGGGATGCCTTCCGGGGCATCCCCAAGCTTAGACGCTTGAGTATTCCTTAAAATATTACCTTGGGGGTGCCTTGGGCATCCCCAATCTTAGGCTCTTGCCACTCCTTATTCCTTTGTCCATCGTGATAACACCCAAAACTTGAAAACTTCAATCACACAAAACTCAAAAAAACTTCGCGAGATCCGTTAGGATAAGCAACATATTGAATACTTTAGGTACTTTTATAAATTGATTCTTATATCATAATTTCATAATAGGTACTGTATTCTAACTTCTCCATGGCTTATACCCCCCGATACAATCCATAGCATAATCAAAATAAGCAACTATGCAAGCAAAAACAGAATCTGTGTAAAACAGAATAGTCTGTAGCAATTTGTAGAGAACATATAGTTCTGTAACTATAAAAAATTCTGAAAAATTGTAACAACCTCTAAAATTTGTATATAAACACGGTGTAAAAATTTCAGATTATTATCATGCTCCAGTCAAAAATGAAAATTCCTGTACTGGAGTCAAAAGTTTTTGTTTTGTTTCAGCATCGATTCTACTCATCTTGTGAATCCCAAAGGCTTTACTTGGCACAAACAGTAATTTAAACACAAATACATAATAATTATAGAGGAAATAATCATGTTATTAAAAACAAACAGAAAGTTTAAAGCAAAAATTTAAAGATAACTATTGGGTTGCCTCCCAACAAGTGCTATTGTTTTATGCCCCTATCTAGGAATAATGCAAAGTTTCAAGTATTGTCATCTTTGCTCATAGGGGATCCACTCCCCTTCATGTCCTTCAAAACTAGATCTTCTAAAATCTTACTTAACAAATTACCCTTCTCAAATTTAGTGGAAGGACTCAAGTGGTCAAAAGGATTTATGATATCATCGCTAACATCATTATCATCATAGGGATCTTCATACAAGACATGAATTTCATCACTGATAGGTTCCCTAATAGTGTTTTCATGCCAATCTTCATTAAACCCTTCATTAATTCCTTTAGCAATCCACTCAAATTTATCACAAGTATGAAGGAATAAAGCTTGTGTAAATTCTTCGGGAGAAACATTTCTCCTCATGTTCTCACTAAAACCTTGGCAATTGCCAGATTCCAACATACGCAAAGCATCTTTATAATGTAGGATCACTTCTATAGGGGGAGTTTTAGATTTTACTCTATAAAAAGAAAATATGTCTCTTGTTTCCCGCACTATATAATCAAATTCATGCATAAGGATGATGGTAAATTTTTTCTTAATCTTAGGATTACGAATACTCGAAAATCCCAAAAATATCTTTTGGAGCATAGGATGGAAATGCACAAACTTTCTTTCTAGCTTCAATATTAACATTGTAATAGCATCCACATAACAACTTGTCTCTTCAAGTATGGTTCCTTTAGTAAAAGGGATGGCTCCCGAGCACTCAAAAATTCTTGTATAACATGTGTTCCCAATGATGTTCCCACTACCTACACGAAGTTTCTTTGTTTGCATAGTGGGTTCATTTTTAGAAGGATCATCATCCGCAAGATTATCAAGTTTTTCCTTAGCAACTTCATCAAAATTTCTTTTAGCATTATTAGCACAAGGTGAAGCTGAATGTTCAAGGGCTTCTGTCGGGGATATTACCCCGCGGTATAACCCGGCCGGAAGTATGACCCGGCCAGGACTTGGCGACTCACTGGTGACCCGGTCGAGACTTGGCGGTTCTTGGTGACCCGACAGGCGGGTCAGACGAGCGACAAGGCCCAGGGCCCAGCGAGCAAGCCGGCACAAGGTGTAGGAGATATGCCCTAGAGGCAATAATAAATGTTATTGATTATCTCCCTGTTCATAATTAGGTTTATGTTCCATGCTATAACTGCTATGGTTCTCGAGTCTGCAATTACCACGAGGCTCGGAGGAAGACTCATATGCACGTGTGGGATAATAAACGGTAAAATGTATTCCTAGTCAAGCCTCTATGACTGGCTCAAGTATTGCATGATGATCCTGTTTTCCTGATCATGGGCATGGCTATGCCGGCAATTTTGAGGGCACAATTGTTGGTAGAACACTTGTGTTGAATCGACCCGATTGATGTTATGCTATGAGATATATTCATCATAAGTTAATGGTTAATAACACAGAGATGGTTAACGTTTGCATGATTCCTTAGACCATGAGAGTATCGAGTTTCTTCATGCTTGCTTCATGAACTTTGGGGTTTGTTAAACGTCATCCGTAAATGGGTGGCTATTACGGCGGCTTACGGGTTCATGGAAAAGTATGTCAAGTAACTTGATAGCTCAAGATTGGGATTTGCTCCTCCGACGATGGAGAGATATCTTTGGGCCCTCTCGGTGTTACGGTATCCATCATCGTCTGGCCAGACACTTTGTGATTTGATCACGGGGATGCCGGAACACGGGAACGAGAAAAGAGAACAATACCGGTAACGAGGTAACTGGCATAGTGGACAAGTTGTTGATCCACGGGGATGCCAACATGTCTCACCTCGGGTATTTGTAACATATCGCGAAGCAACAGGAATAGCACACGGCAACTGGAGGTTCACTCGAATATTCATTCGTGTGGGTATAGGGGTCAATATGGGTGTCCACGGCTCCGATGTTGATCATTGATCGGAAGGGGTTCCGGGTCATGTCTATGCTTCACCGAACCTATAGGGTCACACGCTTAAGGGTCATCTATCTGCTGAATACTAGACAAGGAGTCCGAGAGAAAGTCACTGAAAGAGTTTCGGAGACGACGGAAAAGTTCCGGAGAGAACACCGAAAAAGTTTCAGTAAAACCGAAAAGTTGTTTCGGATAAAACCATTGATCCTAAAAGGTTTCGGCAAGCACCGGGAATGTTTTGGAGGTTGCAAGATTGGTCTGGTAATTTCTGGATTTTTTTTCGGAGAAAAAACCGAAAAAGGTTTTCGGAGCTGCCGGAATTGTTTACCGGGTAAACGAAGATGGTTTTAAATTAAACCACCATACCGGAAATGTTTCGGAGCGTGTCCAGATAATTTAGAGGGTGCTAGAAATGTTCTGGGACCTTCCGGAATTTTTCAGAAGTAATAGTCGCGGAAAACATCTTGTCCCAGCGTGAGGGGACAAGATCCCACGATACGTGGGGCTGTTTTGGGGGCGCCCCCCCTTGAGGGGGCAGCCCCTTGTGGCTGGAAAAAAGTGATGGGGGGGCCCCCATGGTGGGGGGCATCCTCCACAAATGGTGGAGAGTGTTGGGAGGAAGGTGGGGCCCCATGGGGGAACACCATGGACAAGGGAACATGTTTTCTCCATGTTTGGTGGGAACATGTTTCCTTGTTTGGTGGATGCATGTTTTGTGGGCTGAATTTCAGCCCCCCCTCACCCCTTCCACCACTATATAAGGAGGTGGAGAGGAGCTCTCCATCCTCACTCCAACTCTCTCACACAAGCCATGCATGATCTGGCATTCTCTCTCCCTCCCAGCGAAATAGTTTCGTAGAGTCGAAAGGCTGTCTGGGTTCCGGCAGGAACTAGTTCTGGACGGCGAAGCCCTGCCGGATAGATGTCACCGTATGTGTGCAACTCTGTAGAGAGATCGTAGTTTCGGTCTTAGTTCGAGAGTGCCTCCCGAAGGGCTGTCAGTGTGACCGTCCGAGTTTTGGAGGTCCTCCCGAAGGGCTGTCCGAGTGACAGTCCGAGTTTCGGAGGTCCTCCCGAAGGGCTGTCCGTGACACCGTCCGGGGGACTGTCCGACCGCCTCCCGGAGGGCTGTTCGCGGGGCAGATGAGGGTATACATCCTCGCGGTTGGGAGGTTGTAAAATCCTAGCTGCGGGGATCTACACCGCCGTTCGTCATCGACTCTACTTCCACTGCGCTACGAGTCGGTAACGAATATGATCAAACCTTGTATGCAGTCTCCATAGTGGTCCTGGGCTGGTGCGTAGGTCGGATTGTTTTTTTGTTTTCTACTGCGTTACCGTTCAGTGGCATCAGAGCCGTGCTATGCATAGATGCAGGTTGCGATCTAGAATACATAGAGATGTATGGGTGTTGCACAATATAATTAGGTAGTAGATGAGATCTATTACTGAAAATTATTTGTGCGGGTAGCAGATGAAATCTGTTACCCGATGTTCTTGTTGCTTCCCTGGAATTTGCGTAGTCCTGATCTTGACAGCATGGTGGAATCTCACAAAGTTCTGGCAATCCGCGATCCTTTCATGCTGCTCCTGAGTATGCTGATTGACAGATCAACGAACTGCTAACAGTTCTTTGGGTTCCACCATAGTTGAGAAAGATGGATGTTTCGCAGACGAACGAGCAATGCAGATATGATCTGCACGGGGGTCACGCGTATGACGAAGTTCAGTATGGGGCTCGAGATTTTATTATCTCGTGTTTCATACACCTCGCAATGTTAATCTAGCGACTTGGATTATCATGCTTGATGATGGACGTTGGTAGCTTCGGTTTGTTTCGAAACCTTAGAAGCCACGTAAAATAAAATTTCGCATGAACCGATTAGAGGCGTCTAACTTGGTTTTGCAGGATGGTTTGCATGTGCATATGATGTGGTATAGCAGTGTTCATAATAATTTGATTATGTATGAGATGACTATATGATGTAAATTGATTAACATGACCTGCGTGTCTTGATTCGGCATGATGGCTGGAGCCATATGATTGCACTTTAATGACCTGCGTGTCAACCTTATGTAATGCACTTATTTTATTAGCTATAGAGATAGCAATATTATCTGGTGCATCGACAAGGTGGTGGCAATCTTCGCAAAGGTGAACACCGACGCGAATGCCGAAGACGAAGAAATGAAAGGCTTCTCCGTCAGAAAGGGCTATACCATATCATGCTATTATGAATTGCCTGAGATGTTTATCCCTTATGATGCACCCTTCTTGATTGCGCGGTAGTCACTTTTTATTAGGGTGATCTCTCACAAAAATATCAAGTAGTTAGTGTTCTCCCAAGTGTAGCACCGTCACGGCACCTAACTTTTTGGGGTGCGCCATGGATGCATGGGTACGAACGATTAGGGATGTGTGAGGCGGGTGAGTAAAGACCTCGCAGCAAGATCACTTGGTTGTCTTGACGTTCAGGCATGAAAGTCATGAGCTCGGAACACACGCATCGAAAGATGAACAAGAGTCACATAGAGATGTGATTGGCAAGTTGGCCTACCGATTAAAATTCCCGTCATGAGATGATGATTCTATGGCGATGAATTTAAGTCTGGATCTTGTATCACTCAAAATCAATTATGAGAGATATTGATTTGAGTGGGAGCGCACTATAGAATTAACTTGTTTAATTCTCAGTGCAATTAATTTTGAACACTGTCTAAGTGTGGTTTGCATAATAGTTATAGAATAATGGCTCGCGTTTCCACCTTCCCTATTAAAATTGAATAGCTGTTAAATATCTGGTTAAAACTTTACGGTTGGTAACGTAATGTGAGGATTGTCCTCTAGAGTGCCGAGAAGGATTTTGTCCTATCGCATATTTTTGGTATTCCCCGGCTAATGCTATGGATCATGTGACTCTCGTCCTTCGATCCAAAAGCTAGAATTCCTTTTCAGTCAAAGTGCAACATGTTTGCTTCCATGAGACCCGAACTTCGAAAGTTCGGATAGTTATGTGATATTCATGGAATCTGAAAATCATTTTCAAAGACAGACAAAGGCTAAAAGATATGAGATATCCAAAGCAATGTTTGTTTGCAAACTATTAGTAAAGGAGTTTACTATGCATTAGGCTGATAAGAGAGGGATCCAGGAGAACGCCTGTCATATGATGAAAGGTGAATAAAACAACAACTTAAAGAGAAAGGAAGTGTCCGAAGGGTGTTAGTAAGACTTTCACGCCTAGGAAGTCCGGGGCTAACGCTACTCTTAAGTTGGATGCTTCTTCTGAGAGTAGGAGAAATACTGAAAGTTAAACTGTTAGAAGTATAATGGCAAAAGGAAAGAAGACTGGAATATCCAGCTCATGTATGAATGTCATACAAGTTTTTGATGTATAGAAGGCTGGTCAAAGATATAGTTCTTGGGAATTATGGTTAAACATGTTAATCACTAATTCTTGGGTATTGTGAGTTAATCACAAAGATACCCGCTCGATTGCATTCTGTTGCAATTCGATGTAAGAATTACTATGGCCTGAAAGACTAGCCAGGAATGAGGTTAGATACACGCAGGGAACATAGTAAATGTTACTATGCCTTCCATAGGTGTATTCCCTATGTATTTACTTTCATAATTCATTTTAGAGTTTCACACTCTAGCCCTTTGCATAAGGTATCTTGCAAAGAAGGTTGTTCATAAGAGAACTTTTGATGTTCGGTGTTATGAACAACATAAGGGCCATACTTTCATTATGAATGAGATGTATGTTATGAATATTGGTATTAATACATTACCTCTGTATTTACTTTCATAATTCATTTAGAGTTTCATACACTCTAGCCCTTTGCATAGGGTATTTTGCAAGAAGGTTATTCATAAGAGAACTTTTGATGTTCGGTGTTATGAATAACATGAAGGGCCATGCTTCCATACATGATGGGATGTATGCTATGAATATTGATGGTAATATGATACATCCATAACACTGACGCTAAATGTCACAAGACTAAAAGAATACCACACAAGTGTGGCACTGCATTTGGTCACATTGGAGAAACCCGCATGGAAAATTCCATTATGATGGATTTTGAAGTCATTTGATTTTGAATCATCTGACACTTGCAAATTTCCTCTGAAAGGTGAAGTGACTGAAATACCGTTCACAGGCCATAAGGAACGAGCAAAGAACATATTGGTAATCATACATTATGATGTGTGTAGTCCAATAAATGTTGTTGCAAGTAGTGGATTTATCTATCTTCAAAAATTGACTCAAGTAGATATATGGATATTTACTTGATGAGACGTAAGTCTGGATCTTTTGAAATCATTCGAAAGGTTTTCAAAAATGAAGTAGAAGTTATTGTAACAAGAAAATTATGTTTCTACAATTCGATTGCAGAAAGGAATATTTGAGTTACAAGTTTAGCGAATGTCTGATGAGTTATGAAAGGGGTTTCATAAACTTGCACCTCCCGGAACACCACTGCAAGTGGAAAGTCCGTGAAGATGTAATCGAACCATTTATGACATGGTAAGATCAAAGATGACATAAATAAATTTGCCATTAACCCTTTTAAAGTGATGCTTTAGAGACTGTGGCTTTTACACTGAAAAGAGCTCCATCGGGTCTGTTGAAATGACGTCATGGTATGGTACGCCCAACCATGTTATATCTTTTCTTATCATTTGGAATATGGGGCTTGTGTAAAAAGTTACAAACCTATTCCAAATCAGACAAGTGCTACTTTGTAGGTTATGCCAAGTAATTGGGTATTCCTCCCTCACTATACCGAGGCAAATAGGTTTGCCACAAAACGGTATGCTTTTAAAGAGAATAGTTCTTACAAAAGGTGAGTGGGAGGACAGTGCAACTCGACGAGATAACCGGTATCTTTGTCATCAGGTCAAAGGAAAGGAACCTTGGAAGTAATTCCGGAGTTTCCTACTGCGACTGATACGGAAGTCTCTACAATAAAATGTATGGACTTCAGTCGAACTTGTAGCTGAACCCCGTAGGCAAGGCTCGTGCAAACCTCTCAGGTGCGCAAACGAGATATTGTTGTTGGACAACAGTATACCTACGATACACAAGGAAGCGATGATGGGCCCTGACTCCGGAATTGGCTAAATGCCAATACAATCCGAGATAGTTTCCATATAAGTGATTCAAGATTAGAACCTTGATACACCTTTCGGAAGACTTAGAGTCTAAACGAATATTTATGGAACTAAAAACTGATACGGATAAAAATGTTTTATCCATAAAGCTCGACTTGTTGAAATAACAAGTTCAAGGAGTTGACTACGATGAGGATGTTTCACCGTAGCGATGCTTAAGGTCGGTTCGGGTTGAACTAGCAATTAATACATATATCAATCATGAGATATGAAACATGGATGACAAAAGGATTTCCATCTGATGGAGATGAAACCTAGGACTTATATGTGATACAGTCCAAAGTAATTTGTTGATCCAGAGGATGCTAGTAAGTATGCAAACTTCAGAGTTCTAGCGATGGACAGAAGAGAGCAAAGTGGAGTTGGAATCTTCGTTTTTGATGGAATGGTCAAAGGGGTTTGACTTCATGAAATGGGTATCGAAGATGCTTATGATTCAAGAAAGTAAGTGGGAGCATAATAATATTTCTAAAAACCTTGTGTACTTGACACATTGTTAATTGGAAATAAATTTCTTGACACGAATTAGGACTTCATTTGAAAATAGTTTTTTCGATGAAGTGCTTGGGCTAAGTAGCCTTGATATTAGGCATGATGATCTATGGAGATAGATTTACCTAATGGGGCTGAGCAAAGATAAATATTGACAAAATGCTAAAACCTTTTAGCATTGAAAAACCGTCAAGGAGTGATTCTTGCCAAAGTCACATGGAAAGAGTTTTATGCAAGACTTGGTGTCCCAAAACACTGATGAGCAAAATACATGATGGTGATTCCACACACTCTTGTGTTTGGATTAATCATGTATTCCATGGTATGTAAAAACAACCAGATATGTCCAATACTCCAAAGTTGTTGCGAGTATAGATACCATAGTGATCAAAGTACTGATCATGGGACAACAGTGAAAGATGTCATTGAGTACTAAGAGCAGTACTGATGACATGTTTTCTCGCAAGCGGAGATCATGAAGAGTTCGTTGTAAAATGTTACATCGATACAGTCTTCATCAATGCTCCATGCGATTTTCGATTTAAATTGAGGGTTTTGTGATACACAACATGGTGGCACGGTAGTTGGAAATTGTTCCAAACAAGATACTGTGGCGAATTCTATAACAAAGGCTAAGTATGTTGGCGCTTTAGAAGCGACAAAGAAGTTGTTGAATCATATAGTTCATTCATGAACTTTGTACGGTTCCAAGATGGCTTTGGTCTATGGGACACTATTGCAGATAGTTGCTCCATAGCTCAGTCTGAGGAATCAGGTTTCGACCAATGATTCACACATATGCAAAGCCAAGTCCACACAAAATATGAATTTTGTGAAAGCATGAAAACGCGAGGATATGCAAAGTTACACACGGAGCTGAAGTTGTCAGATCCATTGGACATCAGGCTATACCACATGCGAAGCATATTTTACACCAATATGCCATAGGTGTAAAGTGCATTAGCGTTGACTAGATTATTGACTCTAGTGCAAGTGGGAGTCTGTAGGAGATATGCCCTAGAGGCAATAATAAATGTTATTGATTATCTCCCTGTTCATAATTAGGTTTATGTTCCATGCTATAACTGCTATGGTTCTCGAGTCTGCAATAACCACGAGGCTTGGAGGAAGACTCATATGCACGTGTGGGATAATAAACGGTAAAATGTATTCCTAGTCAAGCCTCTATGACTGGCTCAAGTATTGCATGATGATCCTGTTTTCCTGATCATGGGCATGGCTATGCCGGCAATTTTGAGGGCACAATTGTTGGTAGAACACTTGTGTTGAATCGACCCGATTGATGTTATGCTATGAGATATATTCATCATAAGTTAATGGTTAATAACACAGAGATGGTTAACGTTTGCATGATTCCTTAGAACATGAGAGTATCGAGTTTCTTCATGCTTGCTTCATGAACTTTGGGGTTTGTTAAACGTCATCCGTAAATGGGTGGCTATTACGGCGGCTTACGGGTTCATGGAAAAGTATGTCAAGTAACTTGATAGCTCAAGATTGGGATTTGCTCCTCCGACGATGGAGAGATATCTCTGGGCCCTCTCGGTGTTACGGTATCCATCATCGTCTGGCCAGACACTTTGTGATTTGATCACGGGGATGCCGGAACACGGGAACGAGAAAAGAGAACAATACCGGTAACGAGGTAACTGGCATAGTGGACAAGTTGTTGATCCACGGGGATGCCAACATGTCTCACCTCGGGTATTTGTAACATATCGCGAAGCAACAGGAATAGCACACGGCAACTGGAGGTTCACTCGAATATTCATTCGTGTGGGTATAGGGGTCAATATGGGTGTCCACGGCTCCGATGTTGATCATTGATCGGAAGGGGTTCCGGGTCATGTCTATGCTTCACCGAACCTATAGGGTCACACGCTTAAGGGTCATCTATCTGCTGAATACTAGACAAGGAGTCCGAGAGAAAGTCACTGAAAGAGTTTCGGAGACGACGGAAAAGTTCCGGAGAGAACACCGAAAAAGTTTCGGTAAAACCGAAAAGTTGTTTCGGATAAAACCATTGATCCTAAAAGGTTTCGGCAAGCACCGGGAATGTTTTGGAGGTTGCCAGATTGGTCTGGTAATTTCTGGATTTTTTTTCGGAGAAAAAACCGAAAAAAGTTTTCGGAGCTGCCGGAATTGTTTACCGGGTAAACGAAGATGGTTTTAAATTAAACCACCATACCGGAAATGTTCCGGAGCGTGTCCAGATAATTTAGAGGGTGCTAGAAATGTTCTGGGACCTTCCGGAATTTTTCAGAAGTAATAGTCGCGGAAAACATCTTGTCCCAGCGTGAGGGGACAAGATCCCACGATACGTGGGGCTGTTTTGGGGGCGCCCCCCCTTGAGGGGGCAGCCCCTTGTGGCTGGACAAAAGTGATGGGGGGGGCCCCCATGGTGGGGGGCAGCCTCCACAAATGGTGGAGAGTGTTGGGAGGAAGGTGGGGCCCCATGGGGGAACACCATGGACAAGGGAACATGTTTTCTCCATGTTTGGTGGGAACATGTTTCCTTGTTTGGTGGATGCATGTTTTGTGGGCTGAATTTCAGCCCCCCCTCACCCCTTCCACCACTATATAAGGAGGTGGAGAGGAGCTCTCCATCCTCACTCCAACTCTCTCACACAAGCCATGCATGATCTGGCATTCTCTCTCCCTCCCAGCGAAATAGTTTCGTAGAGCCGAAAGGCTGTCTGGGTTCCGGCAGGAACTAGTTCTGGACGGCGAAGCCCTGCCGGATAGATGTCACCGTATGTGTGCAACTCTGTAGAGAGATCGTAGTTTCGGTCTTAGTTCGAGAGTGCCTCCCGAAGGGCTGTCCGTGTGACCGTACGAGTTTTGGAGGTCCTCCCGAAGGGCTGTCCGAGTGACAGTCCGAGTTTCGGAGGTCCTCCCGAAGGGCTGTCCGCGACACCGTCTGGGGGACTGCCCGACCGCCTCCCGGAGGGCTGTCCGCGGGGCAGATGAGGGTATACATCCTCGCGGTTGGGAGGTTGTAAAATCCTAGCTGCGGGGATCTGCACAGCCGTTCGTCGTCGACTCTACTTCCGCTGCGCTACGAGTCGGTAACGAATATGATCAAACCTTGTATGCAGTCTCCATAGTGGTCCTGGGCTGGTGCGTAGGTCGGAATTTTTTTTTGTTTTCTACTGCGTTACCGTTCACAAGGCGGCTCGTGGACGGGCCTGGAGGGGCGGCTCACAAGAGAAGGCCCAAAGGAGAGAAAGGATTCCCTTACAAGAGAAACAAGACCCGGATTAGGACTCAAGAGAGACTAGTCCTAATCCTACTCCTAGTAGGACTCTACATGTAAACCTACCCCTTCCACTTATATAAGGAGGGGTAGAGCACCCCTAGAGGGACAAGTTAAGACAGGTTCAAGTCATTAGATATAGACAGATTAGCGGATCTCGAGATTAGAGGTAGCAAGACAGCACCCTTGTAACTGAGAGATCTTCCTCATCATCAATACACACAAAGCAGGACGTAGGATTTTACCTCCATCGGAGGGGCCGAACCTGGGTAAACTCGCGTCTCTCGATTCCGACCAACCCCTCTCAAGCCGCCACATAGTTGCGATGGCCTCACACCTAAGTCCGTTAAACCGGACATCTGCCGTGACAAATCCACGACAGTTGGCGCCCACCGTGGGGCGCGCACGGTGGTGTTGAGTTCTTGGAGAGATCTTCCCAAGGATCGAGAAGTTCGCAATACGCCGGATAAAGGAGAGCCACTATGGAAGGATTTACGTCTTCACCGTGAAGAACGGTCAGAACCAGCAATTTGAGATTAGATCAAGTTCAAAAAAATTAGGGTTATGGTCTGTTCCGCCGCCGCCGTCCCGAAAATAGGGAATAGCTTCTCAACTTGGAAAAAAAATTTGATTCAAGGTGTAACCAGCCGCATAGAAATTCTGTTGCGAAAGATTGGAAATTCATCAATAGTGGAGAAAGTTGTTTTCGCCTGCGTGGAGTACTAACAGTCGGATCAATAGAAGGTTTGAACACGCCAGACGAAGGAGCCAGCAGCATCGTCGTTTCTCAGGCTGTTCAAGTCAGAATCGGTGTGGTAGGGCCACTACTGCTACCATCAATAAAAGAGAGACACTTCATGTGGAGGAGCAAGGTGCACTAAAAAAAAGAGGATTAAGCTAATTGCTTGATGGTTAGCATGCACGTACATGAACATCCATCGAGGCATATAAGGGAGTGGCACCCACAAAACAAACAACGGCGAGGAGATAGACGCGGACTCGGCCTGCCCGCCTCCGTCATGGCCCACTGCGCGTCCGAGCCAACCTCGCCCCGTCGAGCCGTCTCTCCGACGCCGCGGCCTCACTTCACCTGCTCACCTCCGTCGCCTCGGCCGCCATGATCTTGCCCCGCACTGCCTGCCTCCGTCACTGTGGCTCGCCTTGCCGCCGCGCTGGCCTTCCGCCGCATCCGCGCCTCAGCCGCCACGGCGTCGTCCCGCCACATCCACGCCTTCACCACCTCACCACGTGCCTCAGTCGCCGCAGCTGCTCGCCCATACGAGTCGGTCTCGCCTCTGCCGCCGCCTCGTCATGGGCATCCAAGTCGGGATCGAGCCAGCCTTGCCTCGCCTCCATCGAGCCGCCTCGCGTTGCCGCTGCCACTTCGCCTTGTTCTGCCGCCGTCTTGCCACGCGCACCCGCGTTGACTTCGGGCCGGCCTCGCTTCCACAGCCACGCCACGAGCCTCCGCCGCCGCAGCTGCCGCGCCCCCGCCTACGAGCTGCCCTGACCTCGCCTCTCTCACCAGCCGGGCCGCCGCGCGCCGTAGCTTCTGCCGGCTCCGCGCCGTGCCGCTACTTCTGCCGAGCCGCCGCGCGCCGTAGCTTCTGCCGGCTTCGCGCCGCGCCACGCCGGGTCGTTTCCATTCCGACGCACGGCCACATCCACCGTGGCTCCGCTTCGCCCCGTCAGTGCCGCTGTGGCCTCGCCTCCGTCGAGCGCCGCCTCCTTCACCTGTCCCCGAGCCGGCCCGCCTCGCCTTGCTTGCTGGGCCAGCCGCCGCAGTGGTGGCTGCCCGCCTGAGCCGGCCCCCGCGTCGGCCACTCCCCTCGCACGGGGAAGGAAGAAAAGTGGAAGGAGTTTGGATAAGAAAGAAATGGGGAGCCGATTGAAAAAAAAAGGTGGGGCCTGGTTGGATGAAGGACAACTGTTTCGTCCGATTACATCCGCACACGGATCATCGGTAGTTTCTACAAAGATCATCAGGTGATATGTATTTTATCTATTTTTTAGTACATATTATTTTCTGTGAAGAACAGTTACTTTGGCCTGCAATATTTTACGCAGAGCAATTACTCAAGTGGCATCATACAACGGAGATGGAGCACATGACAACATCGTTATGTACTAGTGTTCGTCTGTGGCGCGTTGCTCAATAGACGCGCGCAAGCCGCCGCTGCCGTGGCCCGGTTTACATCAACACGTCGGTACCGCGCACACTCACCCGCCAGTATGAGCCGCCCAATGAGTGCGGCAAGCCGCCGTAACCGCGACATGGTTTTCACCAACAACGCCACGGCCGACTCGTCGTCTGCACCGGCTTACAACGCCGCGGTCTTCTCTCGAGATCGCACCGGCTTACAACGCCGTGGTCTTCTCTCGAGACCGCACCGGCTTACAACACCGCGACCGGCTCTCGCGACCGCACCGGCTTACAACGCCGCGGCCATCTCACAACCGCGCCGTCTTCAAACGCGCGACTGACTTTTACGTCTACATCAACATATCAGTGCATTGCTCACCTGTACGAGCCGCCCAAACGGACAGGCGCACAAGTCGCCGCCACTGTAGTTTGGTTAACTTCAACAACCAACCGGGACGAACCGTTGACCGGATTATCGAAACAATTCATACGAGATCGTCTATAACCCGCCACGGCCAAACTCAACCTTCAGTGGAGACTCTCAAGCTGCCTCTTAGAGTCAACTTAAGACTCGGGGGCTACAGACATGGCTCCATACATTTGGTCATTTTTCAATGAGAACCCCGGGTCATTGCAAGGAAGTTAACCCGATCCCGGGGGCTACTACATTATTCACGGAAGAATTAAAAGTTGCCCAAGAGGACGAGCCGCCATGATGCACCGTTCGAACATGGGTGCCCAGATTTATTGGATCATCATAAAGTCACTTGGAGGCTTCTGCCGTTTCTTCATACAAGATGGCGGCTTACAAGATGGCGGCTCACAAAATGGCGGCTTACAAGATGGTGCAACAATGTTGATACTTTAACAAGGCCATTTGGTGTTTCCAACCCGCCGGGTTTAGCTTACACACCCTCTTGATCGGCTCTTCAGCCACCGTAAGGCCAGGTTGTATACCCAAAAGTTGATTCCGTCAACAAGGTCATTTGGGGGCTTCCAACCCACCGGGTTTAGCTTACACACCCTCTTGATCGGCTCTTCAGCCACCGCAAGTTTGAGTTAAACCTGCCTGTATGCTGCTGCTGCTCCGCTAGGTGACCCGCCGAACTCTTACCAGTTAATCTCGACTAGAGACCCTGAGCTGTTCAAAGTACTTGACAGTCACTCTCACTAGAGACCCTGTACTGGTCAAGGTTAAACCGGTGGCTCTTGTCACGTGAGGGCCGGCTTACAGAAAGCGAGGATAAACTCACCCATCTGCTGCATACTCTCCGCTATGTGGCCCGTTCGTACTCTTAAATAGTTACTCTTTTAAAGACCCTGCACTGTTTAAGGTTCAAACGACGGATTTATGTCACGTGAGAAGTAGCTTATGGGCCCTGGGGGTACTCATGCCCTGCCGTGCCTCTCTCTGGTTTGTTGTGCTCTTGCCAGTTAACCTCGCCTAGAGACCCTGGGCCGCTCAAAGGAGTTGACGGTCACTCTCACTAGAGACCCTGTACTATTAAGAGTTCAAACAACGAGTTCACCCAGGAGAGCCGGCATATGAGTTTTCGAAAACAAAAAGAAAAATCAAGGTCATCAAGGATTTAACATCTCCGGGTTGTGCTTTTCAAGCCGCCCTCACAACGATACAGAATATACTCTGTCTTGTTTGTTTTTGCAGGTCTTGTCTCCTAAGATAAGCTACTATTAAGTGTGAAGAAAGATGGCTATGGCCATACATTGCATCTTGCATTACATCATCCTGCATTGCATCATCATATCATGCATCATCATACATGCATATCCATATTTGTTTATGCTGCGGAAAGCCGGTCACCAAACCGGGTTACACCGTAACCTCTGCAGGAACAAATAGATCTTTAATAGCCAACATGGCTGGATCTTCATCATGGTTTATCATAACCAGTATTAAATGATTGGGGTTTTTCAAGCCAGCTTGGAAAATTGATTATTCTTGAAGAGTCGCCCTATCAGATATAATGCCGTGTCATTTAATTGACCGACTCTTGGATTTCTTAAACCTGTGCTCTGTAGTATACTACAACACTCATGGATTTCTCAGACATATATTTGCCGGGTTGCACCGCAACCACGAGCAAGGATTTGCATTTTCAAGGGTAAAGGCATTATTCCAGGATATTCGACAAAATACCGGGTTACAACCACGGTCAAGGATTCATTCAACAAATTATTATCACACAGTCCCGAGTCACCACAGGCAGACGACCCGACACTTGGGGGCTACATTATTCAAGTCTAGTTTATATCAAGTATGCAAGTCACATGTCGCTGCAAGCATGCATCACGGCACTTGGGGGCTAATGCAAGTTGCTTTTCAAATCATTACATGGTCAATAGATCCTGTTGTCTCAAGGAGATGAGCCAGCCTTTCTATATTTTTCTAAGTCCCAGCCCAGTACTTCTTACTGACCCGGCACTTGGGGGCTACAGCAATCAGCTGGTCAAGCAGATTATAAGGTCCAAATTGAAGACCCGGCCCATCACATACTGATGAGCCGTCCCTTGGGGGCTACACATGTGAAATACAAGGCACTCAGTATATATCTGGCGACTTAGATACAACCCAGATTTCTCAACATTCAACACCAAGTTCAAAAGTCCCAGGTTGTTGCAGACAAAACAACCCGGTCCTTGGGGGCTACATCAGCTGAAGCTTTATAAGGTATAAGACAGTTACAAGTCCCAGGCTGCTACAGGCAAGACAACCTGGCACTTGGGGGCTACCCAATCAAAGATATCATTGCAAAGCACCAAGTCATCATGGATAAACTTGGAGCTTGGGGGCTACAAGTAATATGGATATATCAAAAAATTGAAGAGAGTTTTCAAGATGTCAATTGTGAGCGAGACTGGCTCAACAGAATTTTATCTAGCCAAAGCATTGAAAGACCAGCTCAGCATCACACGGATTTCTTTATTCCCAATAATTTTATCAAGTCAGCTGGAGTCCAGTTGTTTGACCCGGCGTCACCAACAATCATGACCCGGCATTATCAAAAGATCATAACCCGGCAGAATTTATATGAGCAACCCGGCTTTACAAGTTGAAGAGTATTGGAGGCCGACTCAATGGCATATGGGTGTTGTATTCCCAATATTTTACTTCAAAGGACACGGATAAGCAAGACGATTGAGAAGACGTCTCATTCATATGAAGAAGAAACCCGGATTTTTAAGGAGCTACTTCATTAAGCCGGCCAGTGGAGCGAGCCGGTCACTTAACATATTTATTCTTATTTCAGGAGCTTAGCATGAATAAATTCAAGCTAACCTGGGGGCTAATGTCGGGGATATTACCCCGCGGTATAACCCGACCAGAAGTATGACCCGGCCAGGACTTGGCGACTCACTGGTGACCCGGTCGAGACTTGGCGGTTCATTGGTGACCCGACAGGCGGGTCAGATGAGCGACAAGGCCCAGGGCCCAGCGAGCAAGCCGACGCAAGGCGGCTCGTGAACGGGCCTGGAGGGGTGGCTCACAAGAGAAGGCCCAAAGGAGAGAAAGGATTCCCTTACAAGAGAAACAAGACCCGGATTAGGACTCAAGAGAGACTAGTCCTAATCCTACTCCTAGTAGGACTCTACATGTAAACCTACCCCTTCCACTTATATAAGGAGGGGTAGAGAACCCCTAGAGGGACAAGTTAAGACAGGTTCAAGTCATTAGAGATAGATAGATTAGAGGCTTTCGAGATTAGAGGTAGCAAGACAGCACCCTTGTAACTGAGAGATCTTCCTCATCATCAATACACACAAAGCAGGACGTAGGCTTTTACCTCCATCGGAGGGGCCGAACCTGGGTAAACTCGCGTCTCTCGATTCCGACCAACCCCTCTCAAGCCGCCACATAGTTGCGATGGCCTCACACCTAAGTCCGTTAACCCGGACATCTGCCGTGACAAATCCACGACAGCTTCCGTACTAGCGGCGGAAACACCACTAATTTCGAAATCAGACATGATACCCACTCCAAGCACATAAAGAAGTAAACTAGTAACAAGCAAAGATAAATATTTTTGTATTTTTTATTTTTTTGAGACAAGCTAAATATAACAGAAAATAAAAAGAAGAACAAGTGAATGAAAATTTGTGTGAAGTTACTTGATAGTTGATGATGATATTCCCTGGCAACGGCGCCTGAAATCCTTCCTGATACTTGTGATCTACGTTGGGTTTTCCGTGAAGAGGAACGGGTAATTGCAGCACAAAGTGGGTAAGTATTTCCCTTAGTTATGAAACCAAGGTTTATCGAACCAATATTCATATCAATCCTCAACCGTCTTCAGCGGCTGCACACAAATGAACAAACAACTTGCACCCAACGCGGTCAAGAGGGTTGTCAATCCCCTTGATATCGTTATTTGCAAGCATGAGTTATGTAGATAATTGTTAATAAATATAAATTGGAAAATAAAAGATAAATAAAGGGAGCAAGGTAATTGTAGTGTTTGTAAATGTATAAGTGAATAGACCTGGGGGCCATAGTTTTCCCTAGCGACATCTCTCTTGTAAGCAGCATACGGTGGGTAATAAATTACTGTTGGGCAATTGATAGAAAAGAAGATAGTTATGCGATTTTCACAACAATGATCATGTGTATATAGGCATCACGTACATAAACAAATAGGCCGACTCCTGCCTGCACCTATTACTATTACTCCCCTCATCGATCGCTATCCAGCATGCATCTAGAGTATTAAGTGAAACAGAGTAATGCATGGAGAACGATGACATGATGTAGACAAAGTAAACTCAATCAATATGAACGAACCCCATCGTGTTATCCTTAGTAGCAACAACACAAAGACGCATCTTGTCCCCTACTTTGTCACTGGGATATAGAAACTTGCCAGGTTGCACCTACAACAACGCACCAGTCCCACCGATGAAATATCAATCTACTTGGCCAAAGCACATCAATAGATCGGAGAGCATTACGAAGCTATAATGATCATGCAATTAAGAGACAATATATAAGAGGTATATCAAATACTTTTCATGAATAATCTGAACATAAACCCACAATTCATCGGATCCGAACAAACACACCACACAATAGGATTACATCGGATAGATCAAAGCGAAGATGCGATGATCATTGTATTGAAGATCAAGAGATACTGAGATTGCCATCTAGGTACTAGCCATGGACCCGTAGGTCTGTGGTGAACTACTCACACATCATCATGAGGGCAGCAAGGTTGATGTAGAGGCCCTCCGTGATCGATCCCCCCTCCGACAGGGTACCGGAATGGAGCTCCAGATGGCTTCATGACGGAACAAAGACTTGCGTCGGCGTAAAAAGGGTTTCGGGACTGCCTTCAGGGTTTTTGTAGTATTAGAGAATTTATAGGCCAGAGAGGGACGTCGGGAGAGCCACGAGGGGGCCACCACATATCAAGGCACGCCCCCCTATTGCGTGCCCTGATGTGTGGGGGGGGGGCCTTCGAAGCCTCCAGGTCTTCTTTTGGTCCAGAAAAAATCATCAAAAAGTTTTGTGGCAATTGGACTTTGTTTGATACTGTTAACCTGAAAAGCCAAAAAACATGCAGAAAACAACAGCTGGCACTGGGCACTGGGTCAATAGGTTAGTGCTCAAAAATATTATAAATTAGTAAATAAAGACCCAAAAAGTATCCTAGAATGATAATATATCAGCATGGAACAATAAAAAATTATAGATATGTTGGAGACATATCAATGTGCCGGTGCTATGGGCGCAGATGCTCGGAACGGGTGCGGAGAGCGCGCGGCGGCGGAGCAGCGAGACAGACGTCACAGAGGAGGAAGAAGAGAAGAGAGCAAACGAGTGGAGGAGCTAGATTTGGTGCAATTTGTGATGGGGTAGGCCTGTCGGGCGGACGTTCCCGGGCGCCCCCATATCCGCCCTAGATTTGGGCTGGATATGAGGGGTCACGATCAGCCCGGGCGTTTGAGATGTCCGTCAGGGTCTTATTTTTGTGACCGGTTAGTGACCGGGCTATCCGCCCGGGCATTTGAGGGGGGTTCGGGGCATCCGATTGTAAATGCTCTTACTGGTGTTACCGATGACGGTAGTTGGCGCACATTATATCTCTACTATTGTACCGTATTGTCCGCGATAAAAACAATAGAATTACGCAAGTGCTTGGCTCCAACCCTCTGAATGCATCTTTTCGGTAGGATTTGGTTGGCCCGGTCTCATGTTATGACAACAACACTTAGAGCATCGGTGGCGGTTGCTCTTCTGGTGAACTGGTCCTACGGGTTCTTAGCACGACGACTTATCGACTATCTACTAAAATAAGGTTTGCTCGGCTCCGATGAGGAAGGGACGATGGCGGCGGCGTGCTTTCGGCTCGATCGAGTGCTTGGTAGTCGTCACTAGTTGCTCTACGGACTCGGATGTATTTTTTACTTTTTGTGTTCTTGATGAAAAGAAAACAACAATTAGAACATCTATAACCTGTCTTGGAAAATTCGACCCCTCAAACGCCCACAGACGCGTCCCGGCGCGTCCGCGAACAGTGACCAGTCAACCCTCAAATAATCCATTCTACAACCGGCTACTTCAAATTAGAAATCTCAAATCCATACTATTACATACAACGTAAACCTAATATTAAGAGGAGCTTGTTTGGTTCTGCCATGCCCATAACCGGTGGACGGTTGTGTTTCCCAGAGTGTTGGTCCAGTTGCTGATGAGGTAGAGTAGGACATTGGACACGAGCTGGCTCACGGGACTCGAGACGCCACCGTCTCCTCGTCGGAGCCCAGATCCCTGACGGTGTCGGTGGATTGCAGATCGATGATGGATCCGTTCAGAGAGGAGCCGGCGATGTCCACCACGATGCGGTTGTGGCGCCCGCACTGGTGCACCATATGGGGTGCTTGTGAATGCGACTATGCATTGCCAACGCCCACTGCCATGAGGGATACCACCGTCTCCCACGCCTACTACCTCACACGGTGGGCACGCGGCGCCACGTTTGCGTTGGATGACACCCATGGTTTGTCCTCCAGCTCGGGGCGGCAACGGAGGGTTTGCGCGTCTGTGATACTTGTGATATGCGTTGGGTTTTCCGTGAAGAGGAACTGGTTATTGCAACACAAAGTGGGTAAGTATTTCCCTGAGTTATGAAACCAAGGTTTATCGAACCAATAGGAATATCAATCCTCAACCGTCTTCAGTGGCTGCACACAAAAGAACAAACAACTTGCACCCAACACGGGCAAGAGGGTTGTCAATCCCCTTGATCTCCTTATTTGCAAGCAAATGAGGTGTGTAGATAATTGTAGATAACTGTAAATTGCAAAATAAAATAAAAAGTAAATAAAGGCAGCAAGGTAATAGTAGTGTTTGTAAATTTATAAGTGAATTGACCCGGGGGCCATAGTTTTCCCTAGCGGCATCTCTCATGTAGGCAACATACGGTGGGTTACAAATTACTCTTGGGCAATTGATAGAAAAGCGGATAGTTATGCGATCTTCACGACAATGATCATGTATATATAGGCATCACATCCATAAACAAATAGACCGACTCCTGCCTGCACCTATTACTATTACTGAACTTCAAGAGCGCTTCTATGCTTGCCTCCCTACATATTAAGTTCATGAAAAATAGAGTAATGCATGGAGAACGATGACATGATGTTGACAAAGTAAACTCAAGCAATATGAATAAACCCCATCGTGTTATCCTTAGTAGCAACAACACAAAGACGCATCTTGTCCCCTACTTTGTCACTAAGATATAGAAACTCGTCAGGTTGAACCTACCGCAACGCACCACTCCCACTGAAGATAGATCAATCTACTTGGCCAAAGCACATCAATAAATCGGAGAGCATTACGAAGCTATAATGATCATGCAAATAAGAATCTTAATATTCAGAGGTGACTCAAATACTTTTCATGAATAATCTGAACATAAACCGACAATTCATTGGATCCCAACAAACACACCGCATAATAGGATTACATCGGATAGATCAAAGCGAAGATGCGATGATCATTGTATTGAAGATCAAGAGATAGAGAGATTGCCATCTAGGTACTAGCTATGGACCCGTAGGTCTGTGGTGAACTACTCACACATCATCATGAGGGCATAAAGGTTGATGTAGAGGCCCTCCGTGATCGATCCCCCCTCCGGCAGGGTGCCGGAACAGAGCCCCAGATGGCTTCGTGGCGGAACAGAGACTTGCGGTGGCATAAAAAGGGTTTCGGTACTGCCTCCAGGGTTTTTGCAATATATGAGAATTTATAGGCCAGAGAACGAGGTCGGGAGGGCCGCCAGGGAGGCACAAGCCATCAGGGCGCGCCCCGCGCCCTGTTGGCTTGTGCGGCCCTGGTGCGGCTCCCGGCCTTCTTCCGAATTTCCCAGGTCTTCTTTTGGTCCAGAAAAAATGATAAAAAAGTTCCGTGGCAATTACTTCGTTTGTTTTTGTAAACCCGAGAAGTGAAAAACATGCAGAAAACAACAACTGGCACTGGGCACTGGGTCAATAGGTTAGTGCTCAAAAATATTATAAATTGGGAAATAAAGACCCAAAACGTATCCTAGAATGATAATATATTAGCATGGAAAATAAAAAATTATAGATACGTTGGAGACGTATCAAGCATCCCAAGCTTAATTCCTGCTCGTCCTCGAGTAGGTAAATGATAAAAACAGAATTTTTGATGTGACATGCTATCCATTATGTAATCTTATGCATGTATGCTCATTGAGAAACGATGAATCAACAAATATTAACATAGGAATACTTATAAGTATAAGAAACAAAACCATCAATCTTTCAAAGTATACGATCCTCAAAGAATGTTTACCCCCCATTCATCTTATTATATTAGCAAGGCATGGCTCCATCTTCACCACATTAATACAAATGTCAAGCACCACGGTGTCCAAGTCAGGCAATTGGATCATACTTTTTCAACATGCATCAACTTTTTATTCTTCACGCAATACATGAGTGTGAGCCATTGGACATAGCATTAGATGGAATAGAATATGGTGGTAGATATCAAAGGGGCAAAAAGTGGAAAAGGTAGTCTCACATCAACTAGGCGTACCAACGGGCTATGAAGATGTCCATCAATAGATGTGAATGCAAGGAGTAGGGATTGCCATGCAAATTATGCACTAGAACTATAAGTGTATGAAAGCTCAAATGAAGCTAAGTGGGGTGTGCATCCAACTTGCTTGCTCATGAAGACCTCGGGCATTTGAGGAAGCCCGTCATAGGAATATACAAGCCAAGTTTGTAATAATGAAAAAGTGATTCCCACTAGCGTATGAAAATGACATAACATGAGACTCTCTCTAGATGAGGAACAAGGTGCCACTTTGAGGCACAATTGTGGTAAAAGATAGTAGCAAAGTCCCTTCTCTCATTTTCTCTCATTTTTTTATTCAGAATGGTGGGCTCATTTGCCCCCCCCCCCCGTCTTTATTTCCTCACTGGGACAATGCTCTAACAATGATGATCATCACACTTTTATTTACTTACAACTCGATATGAAGAACTGATATGAAGATATGACTCTATATGAATGCCTCTGGCAGTGTACAAGGATGTGCAATGATCTAGCATGATAGTTATCAAAAATATGATGAACGGTGGCTTTGCCACAAATACTATGTCAGCTCTATATGATCATGCAAAGCAATATGATGATGAACGAACTAGTCATGTGAAGTGACGATGGAATTTGCATGGCAATATATCTCGGAATGGCTATGAAAATGCCATGATAGGTAGGTATGGTGGCTGTTTTGAGTAAGATATAATGAGGCTTATGTGCAATAGAGCATATCATGTCACGGGGTTTGGATGCACCGGCGAGAGTTGCACCGATCCTCAAGGTGAGAATGGGCTATGCACGGTATCGAAGAGGCTAGCAAATATGAAAAGGTGAGGTTGCGTATGTCCATGGTTTCACATTAGTCATAAATAACTCACATACTTATTTCAAAGTTTTATTAGTTTTATCACAAATCAAATTACTACTCGCATGCCCCGAGGGAAGATGTTGGTAGGAGTTAACCATCACGCGCTTCCGACCCTAAACAACACTAGGATTTCAACGAGGAATAGAAATGCTCACACATCATCACCATGCCTCTTTAATTTTTAGACGAACAAGAAGTTAACCTCTCTTAATATCGACACTTCTACGAATCAACAATTATGAACTTACACCTTTTTCATATTACCACATCAATATCATTAACCCAGAATTTCTCTATATGTGATACATGATGGTTTTTATTATCACTCATTGAATACCTAATATTTTTGGACTAGTCTTATGACCCATGCAAATTACCGTCACTATTTATTAACTCTCAAACAAATATAAGTGAAGAACGAGAGTGAAATCATTTTTCTAAAATCTACATGCCACCGTGCTCAAAAAGATATAAGTGAAGTACTAAAGCAACTGCTAAGCTCAAAAGATATACGTGAAGCACATAGAGTATTCTAACAAATTATGATGAAGGTGTCTCTCTCTTAAATAGGTGTGTGTGCAGAAACCAATGATTGTGGTCAACTGAAAGTAAAAGCAAACAAAAACAAACGTCGCTCCAAGCAAAACTCATATCATGTGACGAATAAAAATATAGCTTCAAGTGACATACCGATGGATTGAGACGAAAGAGGGGATGCCTTCCGCGGCATCCCCAAGCTTAGACGCTTGAGTCTTCCTTCAAATATTACCTTGGGGTGCCTTGGGCATCCCCAAGCTTAGGCTCTTGCCACTCCTTATTCCTTTGTCCATCGTGATAACACCCAAAACTTGAAAACTTCAATCACACAAAACTCAACAAAACTTTGTGAGATCCGTTAGTATAAACAACATATTGAATGCTTTAGGTACTGTTATAAATTGATTCTTATTTCATAATAGCATAATAGGTACTGTATTCTAACTTCTCCATGGCTTATACCCCCCGATACAATCCATAGCATAATCTGAATAAGTAACTATGCAAGCAAAAACAGAATCTGTCTAAACAAAACAGTCTGTAGCAATCTATAGAGAACCTATTCTTCTGTAACTCTAAAAATTCTGAAAAAATAGGAAAAACTCGAAAATTTGTATGGCAATACTGTGTAAAAAATTAAGATCATTATCAGGTTCCAGAAAAAAATGAAAATTCCTGCACTGGAGTCAAATGTTTCTGTTTTGTTTCAGCATCGATTCTACTCATCTTGTGAGTCATCCCAAAGGCTTTACTTGGCACAAACACTGATTTAAACATAAAAACATAATCATTACAGAGGCAATAATCATGTTATAAAAAACAAACAGAAATAAATGATAACTATTGGGTTGTCTCCCAACAAGCTCTTTCTTTATAGCCATCAAGATAGGCTTAGGATAAGAACGATGCTCACATAAAAGACAAGAGTTAAAGCACAAAGAGAGCATCATAAAACATGTGACAAACACATTTAAGTCTAAAATACTTCCTATGCATAGGCATTTTATAAGAAAACAAATTATCAAGACAAGAAGTGTCTAACATATGCAAGTAGGAAGAGTGAAGCATTAACAATTTCAACACAAAGAGAGGTAATTGAGTAACATGCAAATTCTTATAACCATATTTGCCTCTCTCATTATGTGTAGGATCATAATCAAACTCAACAATGTAACTATCATAATATTGATCATTATCCAAAGTAGTGGGATCATTATTACCTAAAGATGACACTCTTCCAACCCCACTTTTAGTAGTGTTGCGAATATCATACTCAACAATAGATTCATCATGAAGGCTAGAATTATCAAGATCACAAGGAACATCATGATTATCACCCCAATCATGATCATTAGCAAAATTGATATTCATAGAATTTATACTAGCAACATGGCAATCATGCTTTTCATTCAAGGAACTATCATGAATCACTTTATAAATTTCTTTTAACACTTCATCACAATTTTTAGATTCATGATTTTCAAGCAAGACCTCATAAGGAAATTCTAGTCCACTCAACTCACTAGCAATTGGTTCAACATAATCAGGTCTGAAAGGATTGATATGGTTGACTAGAGGGGGGTGAATAGGCAACTAACAATTTTTAACTTTTATTTAACAATTTAGGCTTAGCAACATATAGGTTGGCTAGATATGCAACTAGGTGAGCAACCTATATGATGCTAATCACAACAACAAGCTAAGCAAGCAAGATATGACAATATAAGTAGCTTGCACAAAGTAAAGGTAAGAAGTAACCACAAGAGGAACCGATGGAGACGAGGATGTGTTACCGAAGTTCCTTCCCGGTAAGGGGAAGTACGTCTCCGTTGGAGCGGTGTGGAGGCACAATGCTCCCCAAGAAGCCACTAGGGCCACCATATTCTCCTCATTCCCTCACACAATGCGAGGTGCCATGATTCCACTAGTGGTGCCCTTGAAGGCGGCAACCGGACCTTTACAAACAAGGTTAGGGCAATCTCCACAACTTAATTGGAGGCTCCCAACGACACCACGAAGCTTCACCACAATGGACTATGGCTTCGAAGTGACCTCTTCCGTCTAGGGTGCTCAAACACCCAAGAGTAACAAGATCCACAAGGGATTAGTGGGGGGAATCAAATATCTCTTGGTGGAAGTGTAGATCGGGGCCCTGTCAACCAAACCCTAGAGTATCAACAAGTTTTGTTGGCTAGGGACAGAGATCGGGCAAGAATGAGCTTTGGGCAACAATGGAGCTTGGGGAAGGATAAGAGGTAGGGCTTCTTGGGGAAGAAGACCCTTTATATAGGAGAGAGAGGAATCTGCTCGTTGCCCACCCACCAGCCGCACTTCAGCGGTAGTACCGCTGGTTGGGGCGGTACTACCGCTCAACAGAGAGCCAGTAATAGGGGCGGCGGTAGTACCGCTTAGTACTACCGCCCCTACTACCGCTGCGGCAGGGTGCTGGCGCGGGGCACCAGACACGCGTCTGATGCCACGCGCGAGGTGCCAAGTCCTCCCTTCTTTCCCTAAGTGGTACTACCGCCGGCTGGGGCGGTAGTACCGGCTGAGCGCGGTACTACCGCTTCCCATAGCGGTACTACCGCTGAGAGAAAGACAGGGAGAGTAGGGCAAGGACAGGTACTCCATGTTGCCGGGAAACGAATGGGGGTGCGAGTGTAGGGTAACGCAGCAGAAAACAAAAAAATTGCGACCTACGCACCAGCCCAGGACCACTATGGAGACTGCATACAAGGTTTGATCATTTTCGTTACCGACTCGTAGCGCAGCGGAAGTAGAGTCGATGACGAACGGCGGTGCAGATCCCCGCAGCTAGGATTTTACAACCTACCAACTGCGAGGATGTATACCCTCATCTGCCCCGCGGACAGCCCTCCGGGAGGCGGTCGCACAGTCCCCCGGACGGTGTCGCGGACAGCCCTTCGGGAGGACCTCCGAAACTCGGACTGTCACTCGGACAGCCCTTCGGGAGGACCTCCAAAACTCGGACGGTCACACGGACAGCCCTTCGGGAGGCACTCTCGAACTAAGACCGAAACTATGATCTCTCTACAGAGTTGCACACATACGGTGTCATCTATCCGGCAGGGCTTCGCCGTCCAGAACTAGTTCCTGCCGGAACCCAGACAGCCTTTCGGCTCTACGAAACTATTTCGCTGGGAGGGACAGAGAAGGCCAGATCATGCATGGCTTGTGTATGAGAGAAAGGATGTGTCTTATGGCAGCCCACACACCTCCTATTTATAGAAAACCCAAGGGGTAGGGTGGTTTTACAAGAAAACCCAAAACCCACATGGAAAGGAGTCCTTCCCAAGGACCTAAAAGGTGAAACCAAGGAACAAGGGGGACTCCATGAAGGAGTCCACCATGTGGCCGGCCACACCCTCATGTGGGGCCCCAAAATTGGCCCCTATCCATCCATGTCATCCCCAAGATCTTTTGGAGCAAAGCCCCAAAAGGTGGCTTTCCAAAAATATCCCAAAAAGCACTTTCACTATTCACGACGACATTTTTCAGCGTGTGATCGAACTGAAAATATTCATGTGGGCTTAGAACAATTCTAGTACCCACCAAAATAATTTTCAACGCAAGCCGGAACAATTCCGGTTTAGTGATTTCATCTGCGAAAAGCATCTGAAGCGGTTTCGGCAGCTCCGGAACATTTCCGGTTTTCATCCCGGAAAATTCCAGAAAGTTTCCAGAATGATTCTGGCACCCTCCAAGAATTATCAGGCATGTGCCAAAACCAATTTGACTTTATGTTATCCTCTGAAACAACTTTTCAGTTTCACCGGAACTCATCCGGTGACCTCTCTGCGGAACTTTTCCGCTGTCCGAAACTTTTCCGGCGTCCGAAACTTTTTCGGTGATTTTCTCTCAGACTCCCTGTCTAGTATTCAGCAGATAGATGACCCTTAAGCGTGTGACCCTATAGGTTCGGTGAAGCATAGACATGACCCGGAACCCCTTCCGATCAATGATCAACATCGGAGCCGTGGACACCCATATTGATCCCTATACCCACACGAATGAATATTTGAGTGAACCTCCAGTTGCCGTGAGCTATTCCTGTTGCTTCGCGATATGTTACAATTACCCGAGGTGAGACATGTTGGCATCCCCGTGGATCAACACCTTGTCCACTATGCCAGTTACCTCGTTGCCGGTATTGTTCTCTTTTCTCGTTCCCGTGTTCCGGCATCCCCGTGATCAAATCACAAAGTGTCTGGCCAGACGATGATGGATACCGTAACATCGAGAGGGCCCAGAGATATCTCTCCATCGTCGGAGGAGCAATTCCCAATCTTGAGCTATCAAGTTACTTGACATACTTTTCCATGAACCCGCAAGCCGCCGCAATAGCCACCCATTTACGGATGACGTTTAACAAACCCCAAAGTTCATGAAGCAAGCATGAAGAAACTCGATACTCTCATGGTCTAAGGAATTATGCAAACATTAATTTCTCTGTGCTATTAACCATTAACTTATGACGAATGTATCTCATAGCATAACATCAATTCGGGTCGATTCAACACAAGTGTTCTACCAACAATTGTGCCCTCAAAATTGCCGGCATAGCCATGCCCATGATCAGGAAAACAGGATCATCATGCAATACTTGAGCCAGTCTTAGAGGCCAGACTAGGAATACATTTTACCGTTTATTATCCCACACGTGCATATGAGTCTTCCTTCAAGCCTCGTGGTTATTGTAGACTCGAGAACCATAGCAGTTATAGCATGGAACATAAACATAATTATGAACAGGGAGATAATCAATAACATTTATTATTGCCTCTAGGGCATATCTCCTACAGCGAGTGTGTACGTGATGATTCCTCCCAAATCTTTCCCACCGCGGACCCCCTCTTGATAGTACGGATTTTCCTACGACTTAAGTCCACCGACACTAAATCATCGAAAAGACACCGTCTTCCTTTTAGCTTCCTGAGGGGTAAGATAACCGTCTCGTGCCACCTGATATTCTCTGAAAGCTTAATGCACACGATTAGTCCGCAAACGCATTGTCATCAATCACCAAAACCATTAGGGTATAAATATGCCCTTATAATCTCCCTCTTTTTGGTGGATTGATGACAACACTGGATTTGCATAGAGAATAAATAAGAGAAAGAAAGCAAACCCAAACATCTACAAAAATATAGACGGGCTCCCCCTAGATGTGTGCTATATTTGATATGCTTTTGGAATGCAAAACACACATACTAGGATCAACACTCCCCCTATATTTTAGAGATGAATACTCCTTGCAACAATATATAATATGACATAGATAACTTAAGCAAGGAGCACTATGTGAGAGTATAACACAGATGGTATAATGAAACTAACTCACAACGAGACATATAAGGATAATTAAGGATAGCATATGTCTTACACCATACGACGAAGTGACAGAAGTCTCACAACCATAAGCAAAGCAAAGCAACTAGAAAGAGTTCACGAGCAATGACATAAAAGAAAGCAACTCGGAAAGCAAACGCATGCTCGTGACTCGGCAAATCCCTACACTCTCTCCCCCTTTGGCAGCGAGACACCAAAAGGGCAGGGAGGACTAAGACACACAGGTGGCAGAGCACGAGGACCCATCATCAGTACTCTCCGGACTCTGGAGTGTGGGAAACGGTGCCGGGCGGAGCAGGAGCAGAAGAGCCAGGCAGATCATCGTCAGAGTCCTTGCAGTGCCGTGAGATCCAGACCTCCTCATCAGTAATGACCTCCTCAGAACCACTGGGAACCTCCAACCCAACGTGTCTGCCAAGAGCCTTGTGATGCCGTCTAGCTTCCTTCTCAGCAACATGAGCCGTGTACTGACCCTTAGCCTATAAACAGAACAGCTTCTTCATCTTCTCCTTGAGCTTCTTAGCCCAAGATGGTTCAGCCAGAGAAGGAGCAGAACGAGGAGCCGCACCACCCTGGACCACAAAGTCCTCATCATCCTCGTCATCCTCATCTTCATCCTCAACCTTATCATCAGCCAGATCAGCCTCGGGAGCAACATAGTTTGCCCATTTGTCCTTCTGACGGAGCTGCACAACCTTATGAGTAACCACCTCACCATGCTCAAAGATGATGCCTGAATGGGTCTTAGCCCACGTGCTCTCAAGAAGAAGCATCAAGTATGGGCCATAAATAGGAACCTTACGATCAAAGACAGCAGAGTGTAGTTCAGACCACATGATGTGAGAAATATCCAGAGCAGGCACCTCAGCAGAGTCCTTCATATGCTGACAGAAGAGCAACAGATCCACCAGGTAGGAGTGCACCTGGTCCAAGTTTCCAACACGAGGAAACAAGGTGTTCCGGAATATGCGGTGCATAATATCAAGGAACGGCTGCACAACATAAGTAGTTTTGCCAGTGGTGTTGGATACCTTCTCAGTGGAGTAGGGCCAAAGTTGGCGCTTGTGAGTTGGCGAAGGTTCCTTGTGTGGGCGAAAACCGACAGGGTTATCGAGCCCCCTGTCCTCAACATGAAGAAGGTCCATGAACTCCTTCCATGTAGTAGACAATCTCCTCCCATTAGTCATCCAAGTCATAGTCCTGGCATCATCAGTCCCAAAGTGAACAGTAGCATAAAACACGGCAATCATCTCAGCATTAAAGTCCTTGTTGAATTCCATGAGATGGGTGAGCTGAAGCTTCTGACAGAGCTCAATAGCCTGGCCAAAGTAGTGGGCATTCTTTTCCAAGCACTCCATATCAATCGACTTGACATTTGGCACATAGATGTTTTCCTTACCCAGAAGCACGTCATTGTAAACACGCAACTGCTGCTTGGTCCAGAAGGGACGGTTGCGAACAACATTCTCTTGAGGAGTGACATATGGATCGTGACGGCGGATGGCCCAATAATCTTTGATAGGGATCTTGTCCAGGGATGGCTGCGACCTCTTGGAGGCAACCTTCTTTGTCTGCTGCCTGGGAGGGTTGGCTGAGCTGTCGCCTTCTTCGGAGGTGCGCGGTCGCTTGGATCCGGTCTCATGGCTCGGGTTCCTCCTACTACCACCTAGAAACCAAACGAGAACACCAAACGAGAGAAAAAGAGTGTAAACCAGTTTGCATAAGCCAGGGAAAGGAAAAAAAATGAAGCAATTCTGAAGATTTAAGGGAAAAACATGGGCAGTTGGCATCACCAGCGGTAGTACCGCTGTCACCAGTGGTAGTACCGCTTAGTACTACCGCTTGGTACTACCGCTCCAAGGGGCGGTAGTACCACGCGGGCGAAAACCGCAGCGAACCTACAGCCGCCGGCGAGATCCGGTACTACCGGGGATGTCATATGCACATATTTGACTCCTAAACGTTGAGAAATACTTCCTAGCAATCATATATAGAAGAAACACGCCCGGAATTGACCGAAAAAGGATGGAAACATCACGCATTGTCCAAGACCTAGATTCAAAGAGAAAAGAACCTAGGGAGAGAAAAACGGGACAATACCAGCGTCCATGGCGAGAGGGAGGGATGGAGATCAACTTCTCCGGTCGGTTTTGCAAAAGATTGGCCGGAATCGGAGATCCGGCGAAGACCTCCGCGGCCTTGGGTGCGCCTGGAGAGAGAGAGCCACGAGAGAAAGGGGTGAATGGGTATGGGGAAGTAGAAACTTCCCCTGCCCCGCCCCAAATCCCTTCATGGAAACTCACAGGCGGTAGTACCGCCCGGGAGGGCGGTAGTACCGCCCCGGTACTACACAGCGGCAGAAGGCCCGGTAGAACCGCTCCGGCGGTAGTACCGCTAGGCGTAGCGGTAGTACCGCTTAGTACTACCGCCCAAGCCAGCGGTAGTACCGCTCTAGACACCACCAAGGCAGATAATAAAAAAAAGAGTGGCTTATGCAAAACATCCGAAAAGCAGGAAACACTCCGATGATGCCGATCTAAAACAAACCAAAAGGTTGGAGTGACCCCGAAGACACAAAAACGAGCTTCTCAAAAGCAAATGCCTCGCTATGAGGGGCGGTGGCCGAGGCCACCTATGTTTCAGTCAATTGGTATGGCACCGCGAAGATTTGAACCTTGGGCCCATGACCAAAAACTCGTCTTTGAAGCACAAAAACTATCAAAAATGGCGGGTGTGAAAGACTTTGATTAGTTTATGCATAATAGGAGGAGGGATAGTTCATTGAGAGAACTAGACTCCCCCTAAATCCATGCCTACATCTAAGCAAGACATAATGATGAGTGTGGTGGGGTGTTCACTAAGTCAAGCCACATTGCTCGAATCAATGATATTTAGCTCATGCCTTAACTCGCGAAATCTTGCTTCATCCAATGGCTTCGTGAATATATCTGCAAGCTGTTCCTTAGTATAGAGATGAATAAGATCAATGTCTCCACGCTTGATGTGATCCCGGATGAAGTGATGAAGAATCTCAATATGCTTTGTCTTGCAGTGTTGAACCGGGTTGTTGGAGATCTTGATCGTGCTTTCATTGTCGCAGTAAAGAGGCACTTTGTCACAGTTGACCCCATAATCCTTTAAGGTCTGCCTCATCCAAAGAATCTGAGCACAACAGCTTGCGGCGGCTACATACTCGGCCTCGGTGGACGAGAGAGAAACACAGTTTTGTTTCTTGGAAGACCAACTTACCAGAGAGCGGCCAAGAAATTGGCAACCTCCGGAAGTGGACTTCCTTTCCACACGGTCTCCCGCCCAATCCGAGTCAGTATATCCAATGAGATCAAATGAAGCACCTTTGGGGTACCATAAGCCAAAGTTTGGGGTATGAGCCAAATATCGAAAGATTTGTTTGACAGCCACATAGTGACTCTCCTTAGGTGCGAATTGAAATCGTGCACAAATTCCCACACTCAACATGATATCCGGCCTAGATGTACAAAGGTAAAGCAGAGATCCAATCATGGAGCGATATCCCTTCTGATCCACAGCTTTACCATTGGGATCACTGTCAAGTTGGCATTTGAGTGGCATCGGAGTGTTGGCCTTCGGAGGATTTAGCTCATCCATCTTGAACCTCTTGAGCATGTATTGAGTGTATTTGGCTTGGTTGATGAAGGTTCCTTGGCTTCGTTGCTTGACTTCGAATCCAAGGAAGAACTTCAACTCTCCCATCATAGACATCTCAAACTCTTTGGTCATTAGTGCGGCGAACTCATCATTAAAAGCTTTGTTAGAAGAACCAAAGATAATATCATCTACATATAGTTGGCATACGAACAAGTTCCCGTTAACCCTCTTAGTAAAAAGAGTGGGGTCGATTTTCCCAATTTCAAACCCACGATCTTGCAACATCTCGGTAAGGTGCTCATACCACGCACGTGGGGCTAGTTTAAGGCCATAGAGTGCCTTATCGAGAACGTATACATGATTGGGGAACTTGGGGTCCTCAAACCCCGGGGGTTGCTTGACATATACCAACTCCTTAAGTGGACCATTAAGAAAAGCACTCTTCACATCCATTTGATATAATATGAAATTATGATGAGAAGCATAAGCAAGCAACATGCGAATAGATTCAAGGCGAGCAACATGGGCAAAGGTTTCACCGTAGTCGACACCCTCGACTTGGGAGTAGCCTTGAGCCACCAGTCTTGCCTTGTTGCGAATAATGATACCATGTGCATCTTGTTTGTTCTTAAAAATCCATTTGATTCCAATGACATTGTGATTCTCTTTTGGTCTTGGCACCAATCGCCACACTTTGTTGCGCTCGAAGTTGTTGATTTCATCATGCATGGCTTCAAGCCAATCCTCGTCTTCGAGTGCATCTTGTACCTTGAGGGGTTCAAAGCAAGAAACAAACGCGTGATGTGCACAAAAGTTTGTTAATTGACGACGAGTAGTTACCCCTCTTTTCAAGCTTCCGTAGATGTTCTCTAGGAGGTGTTGCCTCTTGTGAAGCTTGGAAGCAATCTTGGCAGCTCGTCTTTCAAGAATTTCCTCCATGGAAAGTTGAGGCTTGGTAACTTGACGAGCTTCGGTACTAGTACTGGCTTGCTCATGATCTTGAGCATGATCTTGATCTTTAGCTTGACCTTGATCTTGAAGTTGATCTTGGTCCTGAGCTTCATCTTGATCTTGAGCTTGCACGGGGGTGTGAACAAGATCTTGAGCATCATGTGAAGTAGAGACATCACTAGCATGTTGATCTTGCCCTTGATCTTGATCACGGGGTTGAGGGCCTTCACTTTGTTCTTCGGAAGCGTGTGGGTCGTGCGTCGGTGATGGTTCCACTTGAGTGGAACATTGTCCTTCTCCTTCAGCCACAAGGGGTTCCTCAACGGGTAGGAAGTATCCCACACCCATTCTTCTTATGGCTTGGGGAGGAATTTCATCACCTATATCACAAAGACCACTTTGCTCCACTTGGGAGCCATTATTTTCATCAAACTCTACGTTACCCGTCTCCTCAATGAGTTCGGTGGACTTGTTGAGGACACGATAAGCATGAGAGTTTGCAGCATAACCAACAAATATGCCCTCATGGGCTCTACAATCAAATTTAGACAAACGAACACCTTTTCTTGAGAATGAAACACTTACAACCGAACACCTGGAATTATTTGAGGTTGGGCTTGTTCCCGGTAAGAATCTCATAAGGAGTCTTGTTCAAGACTTTGCGGAGATAGAGCTGATTTGATGCATGACACGTTGTGTTGATGGCTTCGGCCCAAAAGTTGTACGGAGATTTAAACTCTGCCATCATGGTTCTTGCCGCATCCATCAACGTTCGGTTCTTCCTCTCTGCAACACCGTTTTGTTGAGGGGTGTAAGGTGTGGAATATTGGTGCTTTATCCCCTCATCACTGAGAAACTCATCTAGGGTGTATTTCTTGAACTCAGTGCCGTTGTCACTTCTAATCATCAAAAATTTTGCTTCATGTTGACGTTGGACTTCATTTGCAAAGTTGATGAGGGTCTGTTGGGTCTCACTCTTCCTCTTGAAGAAATATACCCATGTGTATCTTGAGTAATCATCCACAATCACCAAGCAATATCTTCTTCCTCCAAGGCTGTCAAAAGATGGAGGCCCAAAGAGATCCATGTGAAGGAGCTCTAAGGTCCTCTTTGAGTAGATTGTAGTAGTTGGACAATGAGCTTTTTCATGTAACTTTCCTTCGATACAGGCACTGCAAGCACGATCTTTGGCAAAACTCACATTTGTTAGTCCAAGAATGTGATCCCCTTTGAGGAGACTTTGCAAAGATCTCATATTGACATGGGCTAGTCGGCGATGCCAAAGCCATCCCACATCAACTTTAGCCATTAGACATGTCGCGGTCTTAGTGGGTCGCTCCGAGAAGTTAATCACATAGAGACCGTTTTCGACATGCCCAACAAAGGCTACTTTAAGAGTCTTGCTCCACAAAAGGGTCACGGTATCAATGCCAAAGAAGGTACTAAAACCCATGAGTGCAAGTTGACGAACGGAAAGTAAATTGTATGCAAGGGTCTCAACAAGCATGACTCTCTCAATGGTTAAGGTCGGAGAGATAACCAGCTTGCCAAGACCCAATACCTTTGAGATTGCATCATCGCCAAATGAGACTTGGGTGGCCACGGATGCATCGGGTCGAACATCCACCACCAAGTCCTTGCTTCCGGTCATATGATTTGTTGCTCCGCTATCGAGCAACCATGAGACTCCCCCAGAAGCAAAGTCCTACAATAGATCAATGCTTGGATTTAGGTACCCATTCTTGAATGGGTCCTTTCATGTTAGTGACAAGGGTCTTAGGAACCCAAATAGACCACTCAATATACTCATAAGAAGAACCAACATATTTGGCATAAACATGCCCATCACTAGCACGGCACAAAACATAGGAGGGGTTAAAATCGCCGGCCCTGTTGGAGGGAGTGATCTTGCCCTTCTTGGCACTATCACTCACAACCTTGTCCTTCTTCTTCTCATGAGTAATGTTCCCCGCTTTGACAAATGTTTCCTTGAGCGGAGAAAGCTGCGTGGTCTTCATCTTCTTCTTCTTCTTTTTGGACTTGGGTGCAAACCCAACTCCTTCCTTTGCAATCACTTCCTTTTGATTGCTCAAAAGATCATTGAGATTCTTCTCACCTTGGATACATGTCAAAAGGCCTTTCTCAAGCTGCTCTTTCAGCTTAGCATTTTCCTCCACAAGATGTGCATGCTCACAACACGGGTTAGTGGCAGATGCATTATCAATTAAAACAAAGGGAGGACACGTGGCAATTTCTTTAGTGAGTTTCACTTGGAGTTGATCATGCGGCTCTTTAAGAGAAGCATGAACGCTCTTCAATGCCTTATGAGCATTGTCAAGAGAGACAAACTCATCCTTGAGTCGAGCTTGGTCAACCCCAAGTGCAACCTTCTCAGATTTAAGAACACGGTTAAGAACAATAGCATGATCATAATCTTTACGTAATTTAGCAAAGTCGTCATTTTGTGACTCCTTAAGAGTCAAATGAAGACCTCGCTCTTCCTCTAGAGCAATAGAAAGATCTGCTATCTCGTCGGCATAATCACGACTATGGCCTCTCATCTCCTCAAGAAATTCTTCTTGAGACTCAATCGTGTCATTGGCCTCACCAAGTTGTTCCAAGAGAGCAACGAAGTGCTTCTTTGACTCTCCCTTGAGTTTACACAAGAACTTGTGAAACTCATTCTCACCTTCTATCACCACCTCAAGTTCATCCACACAATCTAACAAAGACGGGGTGGAAGAAACAGAAGTCTTAATGTTTGAGGTTTTGGCGTTGGAGGTTACCTTGGTGATACCTTTTGCCATGAGGCACCTAGCGATGTGGTTCTCATTGGGGGCGTCGAAGAGTGACACCTTTGTTGGGGTAGAGGATGCAATTGCCACAGATGCCATTGCCATTCCTTCACCACTTGTGTCTTCGTCATCACCATCATCATCCGATGCATACTCTTCTTGAGCCACCAACACTTTGTGAGAAGTCTTCTTGGTGAAGTTGGTCTTGTTGGGGAAAGAGTTGGCCTTATCTTTGCGGATGAGCTTGCCACCATTGTCTTCCCTCTTCTCGTATGGACAATCCACCACAAAGTGACTCACATTACCATAGTTGTAGCAGGTCCTCACACGTTGCTTGCTCTTTGACCCGTTTGAGTTGTTCTTGGAGAAGTTGGGCCTTGTGTTTCTCTTGTTGCCCCAAAATTGCCTGGACGCAAGAGCCATATGCTCATGATAAACATATTTGGTGTCCTCGGGGGAACCCGCTTCTTCTTCTTCTTCTTCTTCCTCTTGACTGACCTTGGCCTTCAAAGCAAGGTTGGGGGATGATTTCTTTGACCGTTGCACGCGAGCGAGAGCATTGTCAGTTGTCGTGTTCAGGATGTTCATTGCAATAAATTCATCCAACACATCACCAGACGACAAGGTGTGAAAGTCCGGTCTTTGATGGATGACAGCGGACATGGCCTTGTTGTAGGGCATGATGGCCTACAGAAACTTACGCTTGACCCAAGTATCATCCACATCCTTGCTGCCATGATCTTTGAGGGCAACGACGAGAGCAGTCATCCTTCTATAGAGCTCACGCGGTTCCTCATCTTCTACCATTACAAACTCATCTGACTGATCAAGGACAACTTCATAGTTTGACCGTTGAATGCTTGAGCTGCCCTTGTACATGGAGACAATGTGTTCCCAACACTCTTTAGCAACAGTGAAGGGACGCAGGTGAGGTAGGTCTTCAGTAGGAACATCAGCTTGGAGTATGAACAAGGCGCAGGAATTTAGCTGTTTATCCGCTTCTTCTCTTGGAGTGAGGTTGCGTGGATCACGAGGGTAGTATCCTTCTTCAATGACTCGCATGAGTTGAATTGAGCTATGATCCAAATGAGACTTGATACAGAAAACCCAATTAGCAAAATCATTTTTAACAAGTTTAGGAGGAGGACCGTGATTAACTATATGAGGTGGGTGCACCGGTCCTCCATAGACCAAGGGAGGGGGAACTGAGGCAAAAGTCCCCGACCCATTAATTCCTTGAGAACGATTATCCTTATCAGCACTAGCCCCCTCCTTACCGGGGATGACATCCGATGTCGAGTTAGTGGGGTTAGCCACTTGCACCGCATCGGTGGAAAGTTTAAGAGTCTCAAGGAAATATTTAAACATGGATTTGACCTCGGTAGTCATGGAGGATTTAAGCAAGGACATAGCCTCGTTCAAATCCTCGCGAGAGACCGTGTTCACTCCCACGGCCTCGGGAAGTTCTCCCGACCGCTCCTCTTCGCCAGCCATACTCTTCGGGTGGTGAAACCCTTAATAAAGAGACGAGGCTCTGATACCAATTGAAAGGATCGATATGGTTGACTAGAGGGGGGGGGTGAATAGGCAACTAACAATTTTTAACTTTTCTTTAACAATTCAGGCTTAGCAACAAATAGGTTGGCTAGATATGCAACTAGGTGAGCAACCTATATGATGCTAAGCACAACAACAAGCTAAGCAAGCAAGATATGACAATATAAGTAGCTTGTACAAAGTAAAGGTAAGAAGTAACCACAAGAGGAACCGATGGAGACGAGGATGTGTTACCGAAGTTCCTTCTCGGTAAGGGGAAGTACGTCTCCGTTGGAGCGGTGTGGAGGCACAATTCTCCCCAAGAAGCCACTAGGGCCACCGTATTCTCCTCACGCCCTCACACAATGCGAGGTGCCGTGATTGCACTAGTGGTGCCCTTGAAGGCGGCAACCGGACCTTTACAAACAAGGTTGGGGCAATCTCCACAACTTAATTGGAGGCTCCCAACGACACCACGAAGCTTCACCACAATGGACTATGGCTTCGAAGTGACCTCTTCCGTCTAGGGTGCTCAAACACCCAAGAGTAACAAGATCCGCAAGGGATTAGTGGGGGGAATCAAATTTCTCTTGGTGGAAGTGTAGATCGGGGCCCTCTCAACCAAACCCTAGAGTATCAACAAGTTTTGTTGGCTAGGGAGAGAGATCGGGCAAGAATGAGCTTTGGGCAACAATGGAGCTTGGGGAAGGATAAGAGGTAGGGCTTCTTGGGGAAGAAGACCCTTTATATAGGAGAGAGAGGAATCTGCCCGTTGCCCACCCACCAGCCGCGCTTCAGCGGTAGTACCGCTGGTTGGGGCGGTACTACCGCTCAACAGAGAGCCAGTAATAGGGGCGGCGGTAGTACCGCTTAGTACTACCGCCCGTACTACCGCTGCGGCAGGGTGCTGGCGCGGGGCACCAGACACGCGTTTGATGCCACGCGCGAGGTGCCAAGCCCTCCCTTCTTTCCCTAAGCGGTACTACCGCCGGCTGGGGCGGTAGTACTGGCTGAACGCGGTACTACCGCTTCCCATAGCGGTACTACTGCTGAGAGAAAGACAGGGAGAGTAGGGCAAGGACAGGTACTCCATGTTGTCGGGAAACGAATGGGGGTGCGAGTGTGTACGTGATGATTCCTCCCAAATCTTTCCCACCGCGGACCCCCTCTTGATAGTATGGATTTTCCTACGACTTAAGTCCACCGACACTAAATCATCGAAAAGACACCGTCTTCCTTTTAGCTTCCTGAGGGGTAAGATAACCGTCTCGTGCCACCTGATATTCTCTGGAAGCTTAATGCACACGATTAGTCCGCAAACGCATTGTCATCAATCACCAAAACCATTAGGGTATAAATATGCCCTTACAAGGTCTTTTGAAAATATTAGCAAGTGGATGAGGATCCATTTATCTTTATTTTTTCTTTTTAACTTTCTGTTTGTTTTTGATAAAGTAAAGATAACATAGCTAGGCAAGCAAGCAAACTAGAGACGAAACAAGCAAACTAGCAGACTAGTAAAGTAAATATTTTTGTATTTTTGATTTTTATGAAACAAACTAAATATAGCAGCAATAAAAATATAAACAAGTGAATGAAAATTTGTGTGAAGTTACTTGATAGTTGATGATGATACTCCCCGGCAACAGCGCTAGAAATCCTTCCTGATACTTGTGATCTGCATTGGGTTTTCCATGAAGAGGAACGGGTTATTGCAGCACAAAGTGGGTAAGTATTTCCATCAGTTATGAAACCAAAGTTTATCGAACCAATAGGAATATCAATTCTCAACCGTCTTCAGCGGCTACACACAAAAGAACAAACAACTTGCACCTAACGCGGGCAAGAGGGTTGTCAATCCCCTTGATCTCGTTATTTGCAAGCAAATGAGGTGTGTAGATAATTGTAATTTGCAAAATAAAATAAAAAGTAAATAAAGGCAGCAAGGTAATAGTAGCGTTTGTAAATAGATAAATGAATAGACCCAGGGGCCATAGTTTTCCCTAGCGACATCTCTCATGTAGGCAGCATACGGTGGGTAACAAATTACTGTTGGGAAATTGATAGAAAAACAAATAGTTATGCGATATTCACGGCAATGATCATGTATATATAGGCATCACGTCCATAAATAAATAGGCCTACTCCTGCCTGCACCTATTACTATTACTCCACTTCAAGAGCGCTTCTATGCTTGCCTTTCTACGTATTAAGTTCATGACAAACAGAGTAATGCATGGAGAATGATGACTTGATGTAGACAAAGTAAACTCAAGCAATATGAATAAACCCCATCATGTTATCCTTAGTAGCAACAACACAAAGACACATCTTGTCCCCTACTTTGTCACTGGGACATAGAAACTCGTCAGGTTGAACCTACCACAACGCACCACTCCCACTGATGATAGATCAATCTACTTGGCCAAAGCACATCAATAAATCAGAGAGAATTACAAAGCTATAATGATCATGCAAATAAGAATTTTAATATTCAGAGGTGACTCGAATACTTTTCATGAATAATATGAACATAAACCCACAATTCATCGGATCCCAACAAAGACACCGCACAATAGGATTACATTGGATAGATCAAAGTGAAGATGTGATGATCATTGTATTGAAGATCAAGAGATAGAGAGATTTCCATCTAGGTACTAGCTATGGACCCGTAGGTCTGTCGTGAACTACTCACACATCATCATGAGGGCAGCAAGGTTGATGTAGAGGCCTTTCGTGATCGATCCCCCCTCCGACAGGGTGCCGGAACGGAGCTCCAGATGGCTTCACGGCGGAACAGAGACTTGTGGCGGCGTAAGAAGGGTTTCGGGACTGCCTCCAGGGTTTTTTCGATATATGAGAATTTATAGGCCAGAGAACGAGGTTGAGAGGGCTGCCAGGGAGGCACAAGGCATCAGGGCGCCCCCCAGGGTGCGCCCCGTTGGCTTGTGCGGCCCTAGTGCGGCTCCCGGCATTCTTTCGAATCTCCCATCTCTTCTTTTGGTCCAGAAAAAATCATAAAAAAGTTTCGTGGCAATTGGACTTCGTTTGGTATTGTAAACCAGAGAAGTGAAGAACATGCAGAAAACAATAACTGGCACTGGGCACTGGGTCAATAGGTTAGTGCTCAAAAATATTATAAATTGGTAAATAAAGACCCAAAAAGTATCCTAGAATGATAATATATGAGCATGGAGACGTATCAGTCTGCCACCGCTTTCGGACGCCAGAGGGACCGCATCACCTCCGGTGAGGCAGCGATGGCACACCTAGCGGCGCTTCCATGCGTCATTTGGGCGGACGCAATGGATTCCTAGCGGAAGGAGTCTGAGCGCTGCCATCGGGCGGCCTCCTCTTGGGAGCGGTGGAGCTCAAGCTAGATGGGCATCTCCTCCTCGGGGCCACGTGGGATGTGCTCGTGGTTGATGGATCTGGAGGTGTAGGACTCGTATCTTCCCACCATGGCGGAGAAGGCCGGACATCGTTGGACGGGAGCTTGAGGCCGGAGTGGAAGGGAGGGGAGGGGAGTGGGGTGGCAAGGGTTTGGCCCGGGAAGGGGATGTAGACAAATATATAGGGGATCAGGTGGGGCAGCGTCAGCCGGGTCCAACGTGGTGGACGCGCCCAGGCCTCCCCATATCCGCCCCATGTTTGGGTTTTGGATATGATGGGTGCCGGTCAACCCGGGCGTTTGAGGCCGATTTGAGGCGTCCGTCTGGGTCGGTTTTTTTGACCGGTCACTAATGAGTCCAATTTACGTGACGTTTTCCCTATATATTTTGTGCCTACAAGGTAGGCTTTGTGAAATTTTACCGCATTCACGAACTTCTTTTGTTGATGATCTCTCAGGTAACGTCTTTTGGAGCAATATATATTTAATAGAGAAAATCCCCCAAAATGGTAGTGGAATCACGTATTAAAGATGATAAACACTTTCCATAGAAAATCAAGCAAGAAGGCCAAAGAAACAACCATCGTCGTGCTTCCAGAGGGAATGATGGCGTTCCATGCGACCGCGCACGCTCACATGATCGGTCGTTTGGCGCGCCGCTGCCTCTCGGAGATCAACAATTTTCACCCCGTCAAAGCGGATCGTGTATCAGACGCACAGAGACTCTAGAAACTCATTCAGAAGGCAGAACCCTAGCCTCCGGAACCCATCCGGAGGGAGGATCGACCGGTAGAAGAAGGGGATTCCTCTCACAACGAGAGGAATGACCTCATCATCACCATCCACATCATCACCACCTTCATCATCATCATCCGCATCCTTATCATCTTCAACATCAAGAACACTAGTGGATCCTTCGGTGTATCGGTTGAATCGTTCGTCCATGTATTCTCTTACCATTACCATGATGATTGTTGTTCCCATGTGTGAGTAGACCACTAGTTCTCGAGGATATGGATGAACTTTGGTATGTGTAGGATCTGAAACATTTATTATGGATATGAAATCCTCTGTTGAATGCTTAGTTTAATAACTTCATGAATGTCGTGAAGGGGTCCCACTCAGCACTTGTGCCTTTATTGGCCACGAATTATATCACTATCTTTGCTTAGGGTTAGGATGTGGAGGTAATTCGAGATGACAGTAAAAGCCTGCTGCTCCTAACCTTTGCAAGTGACCGGGGATTCACGGAGAACCCTTAGTGAGGCCGCATCCACGGGGAAACCCTTAATTATCATGAGATGTAACCCACTTGGGGGTACTATGATGGTGGCGTGTGTGGCACGAAGTCTATCACGAGTAGAACATGTTCTGTACCCGGCTCCGCCTAACATAATCGTTAACAGTGGCTCAAGTATCCGTTCCATGCTATGTTCATGCATAGTAGTACTAGAAACATACCAAAGGGGAATTCAGACTCCCTGAAAACACCTTTTTAATTTTGTTGTTTCACTATCATTATAATCCTTGTCTTTTATTTAGTTTTATGTCATTTAGTTACAAGCCACCATTTAATTCAATCCTTATTTAAATCTGCCCTCACTCTGCTCCAAGTCTACAATTTTCTGCACGTACAAAGTTACATAATTCTTGCAAGAGGCAAAATCCTGATTCCTGTGCTCCTTGTGGGATCGATACTCTTACTTCGAAAAGGCTACAACTAAACCTTGTGCACGTGCGGGCTATCAAGCTTTTTCTCGCGCGGTTGCCGGGGAGCTGAGCGCTTTTGGGCCTTGCCTTGAGTTTTGAATTATTTTAGTGATCTAACTTTTTTTGTAGACTAAAATCAGTCATGGTCCTTCAAGAACAAATTTATTAGGTAGGTGCTGAGTTAGTAGCAGGACCGGCTCGAGGAGAGAACTTTATAACAACTGGTCCTGATTTACCTGGTAAAGTATATGAGATAAACCCTCGGCTAATTACTATGATAAAAGAAAATATATTCCGAGGTGATGCAGCTGAATGTCCTTATGAGCATATTGACAATTTTAATCTTGCATGTGGAACTCTTTAGTTGCAGGAATTAATTAATGATGAAATCAAAACAAAAGTATGTCCCTATTCTCTCCAGGGAGGAGCTACAAGATGGCTAAGATGCCAAGATATAAATACACTGAATAGCTGGCCAAAATTAATGGGTGCATTTTCTTATTATTATTTTCCTCAAGGGAAGCTATACAGGATCGGGAGGAAGATAAGCAGCTTTGGACAGCGGGAAGGTGAGAAGCTAGTACATGCATATATAAGGTATCGTCAAATACTTCTTGCGTGCCCTGAACATCATTATCCCGACTATTTACTAGCCAACTTTTTTATGGTGGGCTTAACTAACAAAGTTAAGAAACTTTAGATCTTGCCCCTAATGTTCCTTTCTGGGGATTGAGATATCATATGCTTGGAGTTTACTTGACAGGATGAGGCACAATGCTGAGGATTGGTACCTTTGTTCAAAGAAAAAGAGTAAAGTTGATCCTGTTTATGATAGCATTAAATATTTCCTTAGAACTTCGAAAGTAAAAGATTTACGTCATGAGCTAAATAGTGGAACTAACCATATGCTGCATGTTTTGAAAGATTTTTCCAAGTTCTTGAATTTGCCAGAGAAGAAGTACTTAAAATTCAGCAGGGAGTCTAAGGCTATTCGTATGGTGGAAGCTATAAAGAAAAGACTACTCCGCCTGAAAGGCAAAAAGAAGCATACTGGAAGCCAAATGGTAAAAAGTTAGAAGGAATACCTTCTGAAAAGGGGAAGAAGAATGTTAAGATGGAACAATGTGGGACTCCACCCTATGTTAACATAATTAAAGAACTTGCTACACCTATAACGGTGGTGAACAAAGAAGTCTATTTAGATAGAGACACCACTTCTTATCTTAAAGGGTGTATAGAAGGTAAAAATATAGGTAAGCAAATTTTATCATGTTCCTTTGGATGCAAGACATATTTTGGGTTGTTTGACCCTAGTTCGCCGGTTAATATTATTCCTTATAGTCTTTATGCTAAAATTTATGATGAGAACTCTCCTTGCACTCTTGAGCCTACTGACGTTATTATCAAGCTTGCAGATAAAACCGATAGGAAACCCTGTGGCATCCTTAAAGATGTCAACATAACAATAGGCTCTCTCATTTATCCCATTGATATCTATGTTCTAATGATCTCTGAGGATAAAGATTGTCCTATTGTTTTTGGACTTTCCTTTTTGAATGTTGCAGGAGACTAGATAAAGAAGAAATCTGTCTCCATGAAGTGGGGAGATGAGATGATAAAGTTTCCATTTTCCTCTATGTTAAGCAAGCCATATGAAGAGGAAGCCCAGGATATCGAGGAGCAGGAACTGAATCAACTAGCTGAAATCCATCTCCAAACATCAGAAGATGAAGTTGAACGAGTATTGGTGAGTCCGGGATCCTCATATGAAGATGAATATAAAGAGGAGATTGAGATAATAATGGATACTACACCAATAGTATGCCCGCGTCTTATGAAGTTTATGAAGTACTTGAAAGAAAGGGAGATGAGGAATTACCCCCTCCAACTCTAAAACCAGTACCCAAAGGGTTGAGGTATGAGTTTATGGATAATACAGAAATATTTCCTGTTATTGTCAATGTTGACCTTTCAGGTAAAGAGAAAGAGAAACTCTTAGTAGTGCAGAGCAAGCATCGAAAGGCTTTGGGCTATTCAATCCGGGATGTAAAGGGGATATATCCTTCTATACATTCTCATGCAATACCTATAGAGGAAGGGGCTAAACCCGTAATTGAGAGCCAACGGAGACTTCATCGGGCTTCCAAAAATGTGGTAAGAAAATAAATAACATGTCTCCTTGATACAGGGGTAATTTACCCCATGATAGCAAATGGGTAAGTCCAGTCCATAGCATTCCTAAGAAAGGAGGAGTTTCCTTAGTAACTAACGAAAACAATGACCTAGTCCCTACTAGGGCTGTTATTGGATATGGAATGTGTGTTTATTTCAGGAAATTAAATAAATATACAAAGAAGGATCACTACCCGTTGTCGTTCATAAATGAGATATTGGAGAGATTGGCCAACAACTCTTATTACCTTAATGGATATTCTGGGTTCTCTCAAATACCAATCCGACCTGAAGATCAAGAAAAGACTACCTTCACCTGCCCGTACGGTACATATGCATATCATAGAATGCCATTTGGTCTATGTAATGACTACCCTCGTTTCAAAAATGCATATCTAATTTTTTTCTGATTATATTGAAAAAAATGTTGAAGATCATGGTCAGTTTTTCTGTCCAAGGCACATCCTTTGATAATTGTCTCTATAATCTCAGAAGGTTTTGCAAAGATGTGAGGAAACATGTTTTGTGCGGAATTGGGAGAAGAGTCATTTTATGGTCACCGAAGGGGTGGTGTTGGGACATAGAGTGTCAGGAAAGAGTATTGAGATAGACCAAGATAGGATTGAGGTAATAGAAAATTTACCTTACCCTTAAGATGTGAAAGGTATGCAAAATTTTATGGGACATGCTAGTTTCTATTAAAGATTTATCAAAAAAATTCTCCAAAATATCTAAACCTTTGACTGACGTGTTGCACAAAGATGTGCCTTATTCTTTTGATAAGATCTATGTGCAGGCTTATAGGATGCCTTAATCACAGCCCCATCACCCAACCTCGAAAGTGGGATGAGCCCTTTGAGATCATGTGTGATGCTAGCAATTATTATGTTGGTGTTGTTCTAGGACAACATGCTGATAAAAAACTTAACATGATCTTTTATGCTAGCAGGAGTTTGGACGAAGACCAAGTACACTTGCCAACTACTGAAAAAGAATTGCTAGCTATGTTTTTGCTTGTGAAAAATTTAGTTCTTATATTATTAATTCAAAAGTGATAGTCCATACTGATCACCGTGCTTTACGTTACCTTCTTGCAAAGAAGGATGCTAAGCCCAAGTTGATAGGTGGATATTACTGCTTCAGGAATTTGATTTGCAGATAGCAGACTGCAAAGGAGAGAAAAACCCAGTAGCAGACCACCTACCATGCATGGAAAAAATACCTTATGATCTAGTACCTATAAATGAATCCTTTCCAGGTGAGAGTTTGACTATGATTAAAAGGATAGAACCTTGGTTTGCAGATTATACTAACTTTCTTGTAGGAAAGTACATGCCCGGGCGATATGAGTTATCATCAAAGGAAAAGTTCTTTAGTGATCTAAAGTATTATTTCTGGGATGACCCATTTCTCTATCGGCATGGACCAGGTGACATGATAAGGCGTTGTGTCCCAGAGCATGAGATGAATGTATACTGGAAGGGTGCCATAGTAGCCCTTATATAGGACATCATGTTGGAGATAGGACCGCCGCCAAGGTGCTTCAATCAGGATTTTACTGGCCTACCCTCTTCAGAGAAGTTCACAGGTTTGTTAAAAATTGTGACGCTTGCCAACGCACATGTAACATTGGAAGGAGACTGAAATGCCCATGAATTATAGTATAGTTTGTGAACCTTTTGATGTTTGGGGATTGGACTACTTAGGGCCTTTCCCTGTCTCACATGCGTACACTCATATTCTTGTGGCTGTAGATTATGTTACAAAGTGGGTTGAAGCTCTGCCAACCAAGGATGCATATGCGGCTACTTCATTGAAGATGATAAAGGACATCATACTACCCAGGTCTGGAGTTCCTAAAAGTCTTATCACTAATGGTGGATCTCATTTTATACAGGGAATATTCGAAAGTGTACTTTGTAAGTACGGGGTGACTCACCGAGTAGCTTCACCGTAACATCCACAAACTAGTGACCAGGTGGAACTCTCTAACAGAGAGATAAAGACAATACTGCAAAAGACGATGCAGAAGTCCAAAAAAGATTAGGCAACAAAGCTGAATGGAACACTTTGGGGTTACCACACCGCTTACAAGAATCCCATGGGTATGTCACCATACAAAATGGTGTATGGTAAGGCTTGTCATCTACCTTTAGAACTAGAGCATAAAGTTTTCTGGGCAATCAAAAATATCAATCTTAATCTAAAGAAGCTGGAAAAAGAGGTTATTGGATATGCATGCTCTTGTTAAACTTCACAACAATGCTTAGGAGAGTGCCAGGTTGTTCAAAGAAAAGGTTAAAATGTGGCATGATCGTAAGATACTGAAACGAACTATCACTGCGGGGGACAAAGTCCTCCTATTTAACTCTTGTTTCAACTTGTTTCCAGGGAAGCTTAGGTCTTGCTGGGAAGGGCCCTATGAGATAGAAGAGGTGTACAATTCCGTAGCTGTTCATCTTAAAGGAGGGAAGAGTGGTCCCTGGATCGTGAATGGAAAATGCTTAAAGACATATCTTGCGAATGAACAAAAGGAAGAGCAGGATATATAAGAGGTAAGTTTCCTCACGATCGAGCAAGCCGAAGCCCTCCATAAGGAACAACAAGTATAGATTAGCACTCCGGTAAGGTAGATGTGAATACCTAAGTAGAAATTATATCGTTTTGCTAGACTTGTTAAATCACACGTCTCAGAGTTTGGATTTCTCGTCTATAGTCGGGAGCTTTGCCACTAATCTTTCAGGGATGAATTTTTTTTCTAAGGAAGAAACTGGCATAGCAGCTAACAGAACCGAAGACAGAGTTTCAAACGACCACGAGCGTCTGTTTGGGTGGTGATATGGAAAGGAGACGAGGAAGCCACGGGAGACAAAGACAAATACGGTGTACACTATGGACACAAGCGCCCGTTTGGGCCATCGTTTGAGATGCCCTCGGTGAGCACTGCAAAAACAGAGTCAAAGACGACATTTCTAACGACCGGACGTGCCTGTATGAGAGGTTGTTTAGCCCCTCTCTGTGGTAGGTATGAATAAAAAAGGGGGATCCAGGCAGCAGGGCAAACGACCGGCCATACGAACGCAAGCGCTCGCATGAAAGGCCGTCGTTGAGCCGGCTGGCGCGATTCTTTCCCGATTTCGTTTTGATTTCTTTCTAACTAACTTTTTATCTCATATCTCGTGATTACCTATAGGATTAGCCTTTATACAAAAGAGAGAGGGACATCCATAAACCTAAAACCATCTAATCTTCCATCTTCTTTGCTTCCCATCTCCTCCAAAAAGTTGTTAGTTGTAGGTAACAAGCACGATCGCCGTCATGAGCAACAAGACCTCGTCCACCTTTGCTTGCATCACCCCCTTCCCCAACTTGGATGATGTTGTGCCCTCAGGATGGTAAGTCTTGAGCTTAGCATCAAGGAAGAACCTCGTGAGGAGAAGAAGGATATGGAGCAGAAGGTCGAGGTGGTGGAGATTAATGAGGAAGAACAAGCAGAAGAGGGAAATCATGACACTATTCCAGATGGGTACCCTCCTAATCCTTATCAATTCAACATCTGTGGATCTATTCCATTATTTCCTCTGGGGCCTCCTCAATCTGAGTGGGGAAAGGAGCCACCAACCCCTGAGGAGATGAAGGAAAAGATTCGGGAGTTGGAGAAAGTTTCAAAGACTTGCGTTAATATGATCGGAGATAGAATTGATTCTTACTGGTTGATGAGCAAGGATTTGGAAGCAAGACTAGATGGCCTTTTCCATAAGACCGGGCTTATGATTGATACTCTTAACAACAACACTGCACAACTTGAGTTTTTGACCTGGGTTGTAGATGATCAGCAAGCCATGATCGAAAAACTAAAGAACAAGTTTTACCTTCTAGGGATTCTAGGAGTGAGCATGAAATGCTTATTGCCTGGTTCTCCCCGGCTTGATTGTAAGCTTGGGGGAGATTCATGTGCACTTTGTATCTTTACCCTTTTAGCATTTACTTTTCAGCAAGATTAGAGAACAAGCTTTATTTTCAATAAGGGCGAACTATCAATTTTTCCTCTTGAATAAGGGATGGTCCCTTGAGTTTAGGGATATCTTGATGTGTGAGATAATTGCTTTTGTTTACGAACGTGCTTGATGGTTGTTGTGATCCAAATGGTAGTGCATATTTACTTACATGATGATTATAAGTCCCCCACATCTTAGTTGTGAATTTTTTTGAAGGAAGATAAAACAACTATATATGCTAGCTCATTGAAGGGTTCAACTTACTTAAGGGCAAGCAAATAAATTAATCATTTGCCAAAAATACCTTGGGAAATGAAGTCTCTCTGAGAAATAAGGCTGTCTTGCACATAAAGTTTTTATTTGAGCCTTCCGTATGATTCAATGATGAGAGACCGAACACTTTTTAATAAAAGCTCTCTACAAGAAAGATGAGGGAAAAAGAAAACTGCTTTCCCGGTTGAAATAACAATGAACTAGTATATAAAGTTATTACTTGTCCTCAGTAAAATTAAATGACAAGGTGTGGATGCCTGCATGATCATTACCAGAGTAGGTATGGGATATTGTTTGCCACATATACTCATCAACAAACGTTCCTATTGGGAGTAATGGACTCATACCTTTTGATATCCGTATCTTATAAACACAAGGCTGGCCTCGTTCTTTACAAGCCACGGTACTTGCTCGGGGATGAGCAAGACTTAAGCTTGGGGGAGTTGATGAGTCCAATTTACATGACGTTTCTCCTATATATTTTGTGCCTACAAAGTGGGCTTTGTGGAATTTTACCGCGTTTGCGCACTTCTGTTGTTTATGATCCCTCAGGTAACGTCTTCTGGAGCAATATTCGTTTAATGGACAAAATCCCAAAAAATGGCAGTGGAATCACGTATTAAAGGTGAAAAACACTTTCCATAAAAAATCAAGCAAGAAGGCCAAATAAACAGCCGTCGTCGCGCTTCCAGAGCGAACGACGGTGTTCCATGCGACCGTGCGTGCTCGCATGAGCGGTCGTTTGGCACGCCGGCGCCTTTGGGAGATCAGCTATTTTCACCCCGTCGTAGCGGATTGTGAATCAGACGCACAAAGACTCCATAAACTCATCCAGAAGGCAGAACCCTAGCCTCCGGAACCCATCCAAAGGGAGGATCGACCAGGAGAAGAAGGGGATTCCTCTCACCACGAGTGGAACGACATCATCATCACCATCCACATAATCGCCACCTTCATCATCATCATCATCCACACCCTTATATCTGCAACATCAAGAACCCTAGTGGATCCTTCGGTGTATCAATTGAATCATTCGTCCATGTATTCCCTTACCATTACCATGATGGTTGTTGTTCCCATGTGTGAGTAGACCCCTAGTTCTCGAAGATATGGATGAACCTTGGTATGTGTAGGATCTAAAACGTTTACTATGGACATGAGATCCTTTGTTGAATGCTTAGTCTAATAACTTCATGAATGTTGTGAAGGGGCCCCACTCAGCATTTGTTCCTTTATTGGCCATGAAATATATCACTGTCTTTACGTAGGTTTAGGATGTGGAGGTAATTCGAGGTGACAGTAAAATCCTACTGCTCATAACCTTTGCAAGTGACCGAGAATTTACGGACAACTCTTAGTGAGGCCGCGTCCATGGAGAAACCCTTAATTATCATGAGTTCTAACCCACAGGCGGAGACTGTGACCGTGGCGTGTGTGACATGAAGTCTATCATGGGTAGAACATGTTCTGTACCCGACTCCACCCAGCATAATCGTCAACAGTGTCTCAAGTATCCATTCCATGCTATGTTCATGCATAGTAGTACTAGAAACATACCAAAGGGGAATTCAGACTCCCTGAGAACGCCCTTTTAATTCTGTTGTGTCAATGTCATTATAATTCCTGTTTTTTATTTATTTGTATGTCATTTAGGTACAAGTCACCATTTTATTCAATCCTTATTTAAATCCGCCCTCACTCTGCTCCAAGTCTACAATTATCTGCAGGCACAAATTTACATAATTCTTTGCAAGAGGCAGAAGCCTGATTCCTGTGCTCCCTATGGGATCGATACTCTTACTTCGAAAAGGCTACAATTAAACCCTATGCACTTGCAGGCTATCAATCACTGATCGGACGGTCCGCCCAGGCGTAGGAGGGGTGTTTGAGGCGTCCGGCTGTAGATGCTCTTATCCGGACAGGAAACGATCTACCTAACAAAAGCACCAAATGTTTTCGTTGGAGTCTGGCCACATCAGGGTCTTTCATAGTCGACTCTATGTACTGTGCTCTCATACACTGTGAGATTGCAGCCGATAATATTAACCAAATATGGAAATCCAAGATACCGTTAAGAATAAAGATTTTTGTGTGGTATCTTTAAAAAGGTGTCGTGCTACTAGAAATGATTTTGTTTTTAGTGGGAAACTCGCTTCTTCATTGAAGGTCATTTTTTGTTGTGCAAATTAGCTTCGTACGTGGTCTATGTTACACCGTATATAGTACCAACCGCTGCTCAAAACGATATGTACGGAGTTAGAGCAGGTGACCAGAAAGGTTTTTATTCAACACGAGTGACAACATAACCTCTGGATCGGACCGCCTCCACCTTTGACATCGACATAATGTCGGTTTTATAGGGATTCACTGGTGCCTATTTGTCGTATTGTTTCTTTTAGTCAGACTCGTCGTCTTTGGCTAGCTGTTTGGATATGCAGAGGTCGGGTGTCGCTCATGATGTGTTGTATCTGCTTAATGCCATGTTTTGAGGTAATAAAGTGCCCTTTATCCCCAAAAAAAGCTCTTCTATTACGCGTTGGCTATTTCACAAGTAACCGAAGGAAACAAAATTTGATTTTCTTGTGTTTCATGCGAGTTCCGAAACTGTTTGATACCCACGACCCCGGTGCACCGGCAGGACAATAATTTGCGGCATCTCGTTGGTGGCAACCGATCACCCTAGCCAGCCAAGAGGAGGGGGGGAGCTTTAGCATAGCCGCCATGAGCTGGGTATATACGTACATACGATCCGATTCGATCCTTTTTCTCGTCTGCTTTGCGCGCGGCCAGGCGACCTGGCTAACGCTTTTCCGGCGATTTCCATGTGATGATGTGCGGCGCTTTTCCCCCCTGGGCATGCAAGCGACCGGGAGAACGGACAAGCTCCAACCAGGCGAGAGATCCACCAAGATTACTTAGCCCGAATGATTAGCAATTTAGTATTGGCCAGCTGAGGACAAATCTGGATAATTGACGTTTCTTTCCACCGGTACGTAGGTACGTGGCTGCGACGAGTCCCGTGCCCGCAAGGGTTTCTCCCTCCTTTTCTGAACTTTCACCGCCTCTTTTCGCCCTGCTTTTGCCCCTTTGTCATGGGCGTAGCGTGGCAGGCTTGGCTAGGCTGATTACGAGGATCGAGGTACCAAGACGTAGTAGTTTTACGTGAGGGGACCGGCGCTCCTGTCCTGCACGTACGTGGCTCATGGTCATGGACAATGTGTGTTGCGTCTTGCGTGTGCATGCCTCTCGTGGATGCGAGCTAGTTTGACCGGTGTCTCCGCTCTCCCTCTCTCTGGCTCACGTTTCTTCGGCCCGGCGAATAATTGGCACGAGATTATCCGTTCGCTTGCGCTCGTGATGATGAAATGGGATGGGATGGAATGTATCTCCACTTGTTTCCGGAGAGGCGGAGACGTACGGCGGTCGTCGGCGACGGACTGGTGGTGGATACAACAAGAGAACAATGCGACGCCGAATACAAGTCCGATGCTCCATCCATCCGTGTGTCCATCCGGTGATCGCCATCGACACAAGTGGAGGCTCCACATGTCGTCTCGTACCGGAAACTGCCGCGGTAGACGTGAACAACGACGTGGATACATCGCCCGGTGCAAGCTAGCATGACCGGTGTCTCCGCTCTCTGGCTAACGTTTCTTCGGTCCGGCGAAACGGAATGGAATGTATGTCCACTTGCCTCCGGACACGGCGGTCGTCGGCGACGGACTGGTGGTAGATAGAAGTAGAACAACGCAACAGTAGCCGAGTACAAGTTTCTTGTTGCTAGTTGCTCCATCCATCCATCAATCCGGAGTTGTATACATCCGTGATCGCCGTCGAAACAAGTGGAGGCTCCACATCTCATCTTGTACCGCATACTGCCACGGGAGAGCCGTAGAGGTGAAAAATGCGTATTTATATATCCATCCGAGCACAGAAGATCGGGTTTTCTAGAAAAAAGAACGGACGGGATCGTGAGCTGGAGCATTTGCTTCCGATCGGACGGTCACAAGTCAGTAGCGGAACACAAAGGCCCGGACGGTTTTTATTTCTCTCCTTTGCGTGGATGCCTACACTTGGCATCTTAACGGAATCACTAACAACCGGACCACCATCATGGTGCAGAGATGATTGACGGATGGATGCACCTTCATCATGATCGTTATCATGCCACCACCGCCATTCAATCAAAAACTCGGGAATTCAAAGTGATACAATCATGGGCATCAACTAAGCTAGGCAGCTAGTAGCTAGCTAGCGTGGTCGATCTAGCTAGCCATCGAACGCCAGTTGACGAGTGAAAGTGACGGAGCAAGGTCCAACTGAACGAACCACTTGATGATGCATGCAGGACCAGCTGCACCAACACGTACTTACCATGATTATGCGGGGTTCAATTAGGCCTTGTATTAGTAGTATAGGCAGCGCGCTTTAGCTAACAGGAAAAGGTGGTGGTGGTAGTAACCATCACGCCAGCCAGCTGATTGTCACTAGACTGGCGTACGTAATTGCCGAGCATCCACCGGCGACTTGGACGCCACACGTCGCACACTACTTAACGAACTCGCACTGCTAATTTACTTACCCAGCTTACACGCACGACTATCGTTGATTGATTGATTGATTGATTGGGATCTTGCGTTGCCCCCATGATCGTCTTATCCTTTCCTGCCTCGAAAAGCAACGGGGTTGTTACCCGAAGCGGCTGCATGAGAAGAAGCACTTGCGATCAGATTACAGTGCAAGATCACTGCCACTAATCCGGCAACAATTCCCGCAAGTAGCTGCATGCATGCCTTTGATTGTTGGCTGGAGTCGTTGGAATGAAGTTAGAGTAACCCTGAAGTCATAGACGGCGTTGGGTGGAGGAGTTTACGGCGTTACTTTTCCGGCGATGAACTGAGACGGCGACAAAGGAAGGTCGCAGACGAGGCCACGGGACGACGGCGGCGAGCGCGCAAGTCAGAGGGAGGTCACGAGCAGTGCTAGCTGTGCGACGGCGACGGCCACGCCAAAGAGGGCCGGCTAGGGCCAGGCAGCCGCCTGCATGCACATCACGTTCTTCTTGTCACACACACACGCGCGGCCCTATCCACAGCCCCGCACTGCAAGGTCGTCCGGCGGGCAGCGGCACGGGCACGCACGGCACCGCGACACGCACCCCTGCGGCGCGCGCGCTTGGTGGTTTGGTGGCCGTTGCTTTCCCGAGACCGTGACACCACCGGCCAAGCAAGTAGATGCTCGCTCGACCGGGCTGCAGCGAACCTGCAGCCGGAACGGGACACGCGCGACCGGGCGGAAACACAGGCCGCCGCCGCCCGCCGCTGCTGTTTTTCGGGCAGGTCTCGGTCGACTAAGACTTCGTAAAGTCTCAGTCAAGTAATATAGTATGCAAGAAGAAAAAAAAATTGAAAAGAAATTGTTTGTACGAATCTTGATGCAAGATCAACGGATTATAGTATCGACTAGACTTCGCGACTGATTTTTAGCAAACCCGTTTCGCCAAAGAAGAAAGAATACGGCCGGTGTGGTGTGCATCTACCTGCCACCACTACGCTCTGCTCCCTTTCTTCTCGGACCCTTGACGACTGGCCATACGTGGTTGATCAGCGGTCGCCTGGTGCGCGTCGCTGTATTATTATCGTTATTATGGGTATGGGCGTCTACATATTCTACAGATCGAGTAGGTAGGTGCCTCCCGGGTCAGCGAAGTGGCTGGCACGCAGTAGATGTTTCCCTCCCGTCGAAAACATCCACGCATCAGGAAATTAACGTGTCGACAGATCCATGCATCGCATGCATGCATGGCTCTTTACATCTCGCCTTTGCTCTTGGCTGAGAGAGCATAGGTGCATGCCATCAAGGTCTAGAAAAGGGATGAGCAGCTAAGCAAAGCTAGCTCATCACTGTGTGTCTGTGTGTGTGTGTGTGAAAGGGCCTCGTCAGGTCAGATCCTGCTCCACCCCTTCCCTTTCTGTCCAGCTCTCGGGCCAAAGCGGAAAGTGGTTAGGATTTGGACTCGTCTTCCTCCTCCTTTAATAATGGAAAACCACTCGAGAGGCATGCATGGCCGCTCTATTATCAGTCATCACCTAATTATATGGTCAGCGAATTCGGATCACGGTCACCGGACCGGTTGCCATGCCATGGATGTCCTACATGCGCACAGCGGTAGCCATATGCAATCGACCTGCATCACCACGCCCTTGGATGGACGTCACACGAATGAATGCTAGCTCAGCTAGACCTGTCTGTCATTGACTATTCCCGCACCATGTCCTCGTCGTTCACTCAACGTCATCCGTCGGGCCTCCGGGGGCTGCCTATCTTGGCGGTTGGGCTTGCCGTTTCCACTGGCTGAAAGCTCCGCGATCGACCGCTACAGGCCGGTTAGTGGCGGCAGTTCGGAACGTTCCAAAAAGATTCAAGCTTGTCATGATCTAGACCGGTGATGGTTGGGTAGATGAAAGCACGAGTTGCAAGAATGTCCACCGTGCATAGAAATGGACAACAGCCACAAGCACCGATGCATCAGATATTTTTCGTGAACAACAAACCGAACCCTCGTGGGCAAGTGGCATCTCAGAGTTCAGAATAATTATTCCGCCCACTATTTTTTTCCCTTAGCTGAATTTCAGATGACCATTTTTTAACACAAGTTCAGATAACCTTGGAGCGCGGAGGACACATGTCCATAGAGCATGCCACGTAACGTAACACCACCACCAACCGCGAGTTGGAACTGAGAAGGCAACGAGCCCAAATCTTGTTTAATTCTTACCCCCTCTTTCTTCTTTCGAACGAAGACATCCCTACTGCATAAGGGCTACGCCTATAGCGCTTGCCGATAGAAGACTAGCCTCTGGCGCTCCCCCATACACCCTAAACATTTTTTAGATGCACGTTGAACATTTTTTAATTACATGGTGAACATTTTTCAAATGGACATTGTACATTTTATATATACGGGTTGAACAAGTTTCAGTTGCACATTAATTTTTTTTAAAAAAACATGGTGATCATTCCTTAATCACACACTGATTATTTTCTAGAAAATCTATGAATATATTTTTATAATGTGCGACCATTTTTTAAGTGTTATGATATTTTGTAAAATTTCCTGAACTTATTTCGAATTTTATTAAACATTTTTGCAAAATTAAGTTAAATTCACATTGAATGAAAGTTTCTTTAAACAAGAAAGCTAACGTCAACTCGATCCCCTGATTCGTTTTAGTACCGGTTTTACTGATTTTTATTTCCTTCTCTTAAAAACCGTAGTACATCCGGTTCTGTTTATTTGTTTTTTTCGCTATTGATTTTTCTCGCAAAAAATGATGACAGCAGGAATCGAACCTTGTACCTAGTGGTTTAGTCCTACTCCTGCTAGCCATCTAGGGTAATACCTAGTTAATGATTAGATACAGGTTAGGCTGCTTTTATTTCCACAAGAGCTGCTAGTGCGTGCATTACTAAAACATACCCCGGGATCGATGAGTTGTTGATTACATACCCCGATAACTTCCATGTAAATACATGGTAATACACACACATCGTGGCTGATAACTCACGCGCAAACATCGTGATAACTTTTGACCCAAGAAAAAAGTTGTTGACAAACATACACCGATAACTTATATGAAAAATTAACATGGTAGTATACGCACAATAGAGTTGATAATTTACTTAGACGAAGTATGGTAATTTTTTAATCAAGGAAAAAAGTTGTTGAACCGCCCTTCCTGGTAACTCATGTCTACTAGCATGGTAATCCATGCACATCAGGGTTGATAACTTACTTAGCCGAGACATGGTAACTATTTTTGACTTGCGGAGCCGCGGGGGGGGGGGGGGGGGGTGTTGTTGAAAAATTACATGGTCAATTATGATGTATAAAAACATGGTAACATGCACACAACCAAACTGATAACTCACCCACAAACAACATGGTAACTTTGATCCGGAGTGGGTTGTTTGAAAACATACACCCGATAATTTTTGTGTTAATAGCAAGGTGCTACACGCACGGTATACGCACAATAAAGCTGATAATTTACTTAGCCAAAATGTGGTAATTTTTTGATCAGGGGAAAAAGTTGTTGAACCGCCCTTCCCTGATAACTCATGTCTACTAGCATGATAATCTACACACATCAGCGTTGATAACTTACTTAGCCGAGACATGGTAACTATTTTGACTTGCGAGGGGGGGGGGGTTGTTGAAAAATTACATGGTAAGTTATGTATAAAAAGCATGGTAATATGCGCACAACCAAACTGATAACTCACCCACAAACAACATGGTAACTTTGATCCGGAGTGGGTTGTTTGAAAACATATCCCCGATAAATTTTGCGTTAATAGCAAGGTGCTATACGCACAATATACATGATAACCGCCCCATGCTTTAACCTTCTCGTACTGTAGTTACCAGCCTTATCATGGTATAGGTATCATGTTGCTCATACTATATTTATCACGCTGGTCATGCCAAAGTTACCAAGTCAATCTTTATTATTTTTTCTCATATGGCAGAAGTAAGAAAGGCTCAAATAACATTGCTTATCTACAATAGACAACAACTAAAGGTGGCTTAGTTGGTTATTGGGCTCAAAGTCTAATGAATAGACCTGGGTTAAAATCCCCTTTCTAGTACTTTTATTTTCTTTTCATATTGTGTAGCCAAAAACCAGAAAAACCACTAGCGATTTACTATTGGCGTATCCGGTTTTCGAGAGAAGAAAAAAGATTGGTGGAATCGAGCGTGCGGGTCGCGAGAGGGAGGTGGGTTACGATCGTCCGGATCTGTCGCTAACGTCCGGTCAACTGGACGTTAGCACAGTCCTCCTTTAAAATGTCAAGAACGTATTTTTTAATACGTGCTTATTGTTAATGTGATGAACATTTTTAAGTGTTATGATGTTTTTAAAATCTCATGGGATTTTATTGAATGTTATGATTCTTTCGCAAAATTCTTGAATTTTACATGGAATAAATTTAAAAGAAATCATCACAAACTTATTATTTTGACACATGATTTGTTGAATGTGATAAACATATTTTGAAAAGATTTAAAGATTTTCTACATATGCGAAGAATTGTTTACACTACATGAACATTATTTTAACACATGTTGACCTTCTAAAACATTTTTTTGATATATATTTATAATATTTTGAAATATATCTATACCTACTAATAAAGAGATTATCTCTTCTGCCCATCTGTTGTGCATTTCATAGAAAAGCCTTGCCTTTAGGGTTAATTACCCCGCAGTACAACTTATGTCGGAGAAACCGAAACATTTTTCGTATTTATACAACCCCTACCTTTTATTGTAATTAATAAGAATCCACCTCCACGTCAGAGGAAAAGAATCATTTCTTTGCAGTTTTACAGAAAACCCCATGCCCTTTTTGGTAATTAACCTGCAATACATTGTGACATGAATTAAAGGGAAACCCCCTGATATTTTTGTATATCAACCCACAATCCATCTATAACAAATGATTTCCATAAATATACATAACTTTAAACCCTAACATATATGAAATTTGATTCAAAAAATATGTAGAATCTGAATCTGATGTTATTTCACCTGTCGCGCACAATCCGTCTTTCTTTCGTACCGACATTGACCCAGATTGCAAATGAACACCTCAACAAAACCATATTGGAGACAAAAGAAAGCGATAATAACAATGCGTTCACACCTCGACAATATCTCGCAAGAAAAATAGCAAATTTCCCATATTATGCCCAAAGAGAGGTGGGGTATTTTCTTTTCTCCCGTTGTAATGCTCAAACTCTTTTTCTACTATAAACAAAAAGAAAAATCAAACGGACACAAGCAAGCAAACCAAATAACAGGTTGGCTCCTTTTTTTAATAGTGGCGACTCACTCCCTGCTGGGCCGACTAACTACGGGATCGTCAATGAAGCGAGCTACAACCAACCCTATTTGACGGGTGCGTCATTGTTTTTCATCAGGGCTATATGTTGCCCATCCTGATTCCAGATAGGAATCGCCTACATGCGATGCTTAGCACTTGTTCTGGTCATGATTTTCTCATTTTTTATTTATTTCTTCCTTTTTATGTTCTTATTACTTTTCCTTCAGTTTTCTTCTGTTTTTTCTCTCTTTATTTTACACTTGTTTTCTTTGTTTTATAATTCCAATTCTTGATTTTTCCTGTCTTTCTTTTTCATTGTATTTTGATTTTTATCTGTTCATATCATGGTTTTTCAAAACCATTTAAACCTTTTTCTCAGTACACAATTTACATTTTTCTAGCATACGTTAAACATTCATTATATATAAAGGTTGAACCTTTTAAAATACATAATATATATTTATTTAAAATATATCTTTGGAACACATTTTCAAATATGTGACAACATTTTTTTAAATACACATTATACATTTGTTGAATCGCAACAATCATTTTCTAAACTATGCGAACAATTGTTTGCATTTTATAAATGCTTTGGAAATCTCAGGTACTACAGAACGAAGATCCGTTTATAAAAAAGAAGGGGAAAACGGTTCTGAATCTCCCATATGCCCACGTGATTCTGGAAAGTAAATTAGCCAAAATCTTGTCCCATGTGAATTAATGTGGGGTTTCAAAAACTTAAAAATTCGTAACTTTTGATTCGAGCATCGAAATTCAGAACCGTTTTTACCGTTAGGTTTCTCACGATGAGTTCTTCAAAATTAGATCCCGTATGGGTAGGTTTCGCCAAACTTTCTTTTGTGGGCAACTTTGGGTGCAATGAAGGCAACTTTAGTGTTATTGAGAAGGAACTTCTTCTTTTTTGCCTAGTAGGACCGCCTATTAGGTTAATTTGTATAGAAACGAGAAAATTACACAAAACATGAGGCGACTTAGTGTTAGATACAAGCAATTTCTATACAGTATGTGTACCTGTCAATTTTACTAACATTGTTGATCAGTTGCCTATGATCAATGCTCAATTGCCTACAAATACTATGAAATCGCCTAGCATTGATGTCCAATTGCCTGGAATTTGTAATAGTTGTCTAACTTTGCAAATTAGTTGCCTACAATATTAGGAAATTGCTTATCATTCCTGTTTCAAGTTGCCTTAATAAACTATGAAGTTGCCTATCAGTGATTCTTAATTGTCTACCGGTGGTGCTATAGGCAACTTCATAATCATGGTACACACCCAAAATAAATCTATATTTTACCAAACATGGATAAGCGATAATAGGATCACATATGCATAATTTATGCACCTTCATAACGGAAGTTGCCTTATTTAGTGTTGAAAGTTGCCTCCATGTAATTCCAAAGTTACCTACAGAAGATGCTTAGTTGCCTGTATATTGCGAAAATTTGTGTCACATGATTTCTGTTGTCTATAGTATACTTGCTAGGTAAATTCATTAATACACATGATGCAAGTAAGTTGCTTGTGTTTAGCACTAAAGTTGCCTCACTTAAAACGAAAATTACTGTTAAAAAAACATCATCAAAACATATACATACGGGATCTTGTTTTAAAACACTCGTCGCAAGAAACCTAACAATGAAAACGGATCTTCGTTCCGACTCTCGGTTAAAAATTTATATTGGTTTCTTTGGCTTCTTATTCTTCTGTTTTTTCTTGTTTTTTGTTCATTTCTATCCGTTTATTCTTTGTTGAACATGTGTTATTTTTCAATAGAGATTCAACATTATTTTATACGTTAGAAACATTTATTATATACAAGTTTAACATTTTTCAAACATGTGATTAATATTCTGTGCTGTCTTTTTTTCAAACATATTGGAAAATATTATATATATCGAATACATTTTCTAATACATGATTAATATTTTAAAAATACAAGCTTAACATTTCCTGAATACATCATCAACATTTTTTATACACATTTCACATTATTTTTAAACGCTGGATTAGCTTTTTAAGTACACGATTAACATCATTTTTATACAGGGCCAATATTTTTTCTATACATATTGAACATTTTTTAAATGCTTGATTAGCAATTTTCAATACAAGATTAAGATTCCTTAATTCTCGGGCTATAATTTATATATACACATTTAACTTTATTAAATAATTTATTAACATTTTTCAAATACTTTATTAACATTTACTAAATACATGATCAAATTTCTTCACATATAGTGTATAATTTTTGTATCAATTTTTTCTATACATGAGAAACATTTGCTCTATACACACTTAATATTTTTTAACACTTTGTTTTTTCTAAACATTTTACATATAGTGAATTTTGTAGTTTATTAATTTAGAATATTTGAAGCATAAACAGAAATATAAAAATAAAGCGAAAATTAAAAACAAAAAACATGACAAAAGCGGAGTTACAGTTCCCGCATGGGTGGGTCGCCCAACTTAGCCCGCCCTTCTGGCGTGTGTGCCCTTTGTCTCGCCTGAACAAAGACATAGGTGGAGCTCTTATTGGACGCTCTTTGCGTCAAACTGGTGACCTTTCGTACAGACCCGATCAAGCGATAACCTCGGCCGGTCCATTAACAAGGTAGAGCGTTTTTCGGTTTTAAGAACCTTCTAGGTTTACCTGCGGGATTTTCTGGTTTTGAAGGTTCCTTGAACCGGTTTTTTTCTTTCTTTTATGTTTTTGGTTTTTTCCTTTTTTAGTTTTTTGTTTATTTTTCCTGTTTCTTTTCTTTATTTTTAATATTTCTTTTTTTATTTTTATCCCCTTTTTTCCTTTTCAAGTCGATATTTGTCTTTTGTTACATTTAATTGTTTGCATATTAAAAAAATGTTTCACTTTTTAAAATATGTTAGCAAATGAAAAATATGTACATGAAATTCAAAAAATGTTCATGTATTTTCTAAATTTGCTAATAGTTTTAGAAAACATACATATTTATAAAAAGCTTCTGGAATTGCAAAAAAAGTTCGTGGTTGGATAATTTGGTATGGCTTTAAGAAAATGTTCGCGTTTGAAAAAGTGTTCAGGAATTTGAAAAAATGTTCCTAGTTTAAAGTTTTGATATTTCATGAAGTTCCATTTTGATTTTTTTTCACAAATTCACAAAATCTCTGTGGTTTAATTTTTTCCTAATTTCATGAAATGTACCATTTTTAAAATATTTGTGCAGAAATTAAATAAATGTTTGTGTTTTAAAAAAGGAGACGTCCGTGAGCAGTGTGCCTCGGCCCCTTTCTCTCTTGGGCATTACAAAAGGGCCGACCTAGTGCAGAATAAGCGCTGGCTCGTTAGCGGACTTCCGCTCTGCAAAATCTCGACAACAAAAAAGTCCTTTTGTGCTGGTTTTCTTGTTTGTTCTTTTATTTATTTGCCTCCAACATAATTAATTTAGTTAATATTTCCAAAATTTAATTTTGATTTAGTATCAATAAACGTTCATCAGACGGTTCAAAAACATATAATGTGGTTTAAATATTTGTTTCCTTTTCTGTATTATTGTTTTTTTATTATCAATTTTTCTAGTTTCTTTGTCTTTCTCGGTTTTCTTGATTTCATTTTTGCATTGGTTTCTTCGGCTTGTCATTCTTTTGTTTTTGTTTTCTTTGTTTTTAATTTGGGTTTCATAGGTTTTCCTCCTTTTTATGTCGATTCTCATTGGCTTCCTTTTTGTTCAGCACATGTTCACTTTTTTCAGTACAAATTCAATGTTTTTTAATTCGCCAGGAACATTTGAAAAGTCTTACGTGACACTAAGAAATGTTAGCAGTTTCAAATTTCTATTTTTATGTTTTTGTATTAGATTGTTTATCCAATACAAAAACAATGTCCGCGCAGTTTAGGAAGATTTTTTTGTCCTATTTGACATATTGGTCGTGACATTTTAGGAACAAATCACGTGTTTCAAAGGTATGTCCATGCCTTTTTCAAAAATATTTTTACAATGGAAATAAAGTTCAGATAATTAATATTCTTCTGTAGAATTAGAAAATGAGTATGAGAATGTTGAAATAGTTCGCACATTTAAAAAATGTATTGAGGACAATTTAAAAAATGTTCTAGCGATTAATTGTTTTCCATATATAAAAAAATGTTCAATATGTATTTGAAAATATTCAATATCTTTTCATAAAATGTTCAAAAATGCATTTTAGGAAAAATTCATCATGTATTTAAAAATATTTGACTTGTGTAAAAAAATGTTATGTGTATGTGTAAATTAGTATGTTGTGACCTAAAATTTTGTACCGATCGACCTTTCGTTGTATGTATGTGTAATTTAGTATGTTGTGACATAAAATTTGTCTCTCATGGGACGGGCCGAAAAAGCGGGCCTTTGGCAGAGAGAAGTAATCATGGGCCGTTAACGGGCCAAAACAAATGCGGCACATTGATGGTAGTAAAGCATCATGGATCACAAATTGGCTAAAAGCATCATGGATCACAAATAGGCAAAAAGCATCATTGATCACAAATGGGCCATTGTCATCACATGTTGAAAAGGGACAAAAGAACCATGTGACGCGAACGGGCCAAAAGAACCACTGGTTACAAACGGGGTGAAAACACCACGGGCCGCGAACATACCGAAATTACCACGAGACACAAATGGAAGAAATCGCCACGGGCCACAAAATGGGTTTCAAGGAATTACATGATGCAAACAGGCCGAAGGAACCACATTCCATAAATGGGCAAAAGTCACTACATGTTGTAAATGGGCCCAATGTAACCACGAATCACTACATGTTATCAGATTGAAAGCACAAGCCGTTAATGGGCTAAATTCACATATTTTGCTAATGGGCCTTATGGACCCAGGCTTTAAATGAGTTGTCTGCACATGGCTGAGGCCCATGGGCCTTAACGAGACATTAGCCTAGGCCGACCCTTTTAATTCAATGGGCCTCCAGTGGGCCAAACATGGTTCTTTTTAAGAATAGACCATGTGGGCAATTACATGCACGCCACTTATTCCTTTGAATATCCAACACTTGGCGGATAAGCAAGAGGCGACGCCATTTACGGGTATCAGAAACCTGCACCACGAATAAAACCAGTTCCTTTGCGCATAATTTTTGACATGGAAGATCATATCTATCGTAAAACAATAACGGATATGAATTTGGCTAGAACTTCCAAAGCCCCCCATCCAAATTTGAACCACCAAACCCTGATCAGCATGCGCCCCATGAAAAATTATTCCTCCAACCTGAATACCTCCAACTCTGAAGGTCCGGTGTGCCTCATCTTGGGCAGTTGCAACCTTTTCAGTTTCTTAACCCGACGTGACCACAATAATAAATCTAAGAGAATGTTATCCTGTATAACACATGGAAATTGATAAATGGTTCTAAACACCCTCATGTTTCGCACATGCCAATTTCTTTAGTATCACCAACAACACCTATGACTAGATGCTCGTGGGGTCTAGGAAACATAGGGTAGATGATTAAGTCTCACTAAAGGACACAAAGAACTAAACATGACAAAGAATGAAAAGGTGATCTCTATCTTTGATCTCAGAGTGATTTACAGTGAAGATTCCTTTGATGTTAAGTTGATCAAACAGGAGCAACCATCGAAATATTTTTACTTTCTGCAAAAGGGATGTCCGTGTGACGAATTACATCCTCTTGTCTTCAAGCTGGGACATGAGCATTATGTATGCCATGCGCTAAATCTGATCATGGGTAGCCCGACCCGAAAAACCCGGGTTGGGTCGTGTTAGGCTTGTCTTGTAGTCTGGAAGAATATTCGGGGAGGGCTCAGTTTTTCATTTTTGCACTTCTTCGGGCCGGTCTTTCGGGCTTTGGGCCGTGCTTACATGTAGCAACACTGAAAAACAACATTCGGGCCAGGCTTTCGGGCTTCAGGATGGGATCATACTTGAGAAAGTGTGTGTTTTCGGGCTTCAAGCCAGGCCCGCGCTTGAAGTTTGGGGTTCTGGATTTTTGTAGCCTAGCCCAAAACCCAGCCCGGCCCGACATATGACCAGGTTTACCCTGCACCACAAGAAACTAAGTTTGTGCCATCGAGCAACGGTCAAAAGTCTGGGCATGATGTGATGTGGAATCCATGAAACAAAGAGACAGAAGTCGCAAGGTCAAATGGGAAACTAATGTTAGCTAGTTAGACACATCATTGATTAGATAATTTCAATGGTTGAAGTGGAGGGTGAGAAAGGAGACGACTAGTGGTTCAGGCAAACAACTAAAGGTTGTTCGTGTAGAATGCGAATCAGCCATTGCCAACACTACATTGTGTACTTTTTCTAAGCATGGCGATATGTTTGAAAATTATAGAAGTTAAATAAGAGGCGTTTGTAATCGGAACAAAGGGGAGAGGTGAGTAGTTTAACAACTTGTTCTTCAAGTGTTGGTATCAAAGTACAAAAGTTGAAACCACGTTCAACAAGAGGCAAAATATCCCCCCCCCCCCTCACACACACACCACCTAGTCCTTATGGTGGTTGCTCCAGAAGACTTGAATAACCACCCTAGGATTAGGAAGAAGAGAGGAATAAAGGAGAAGTACATTTTTATGTGATACAAAGACATCTCAGGGTCTGTTTGTAAAGTTGTACCATTAGTATTGCTATAAGAGTGTTGGTTGAGCTTGAGCATAATTAGAGCGGGTGGCCGGGGGGGGGGGGGGGGGGCATGACTTGAAGAAAACAGGTTCAGAAAGAGGGGGGCATGACTTGGAAGAAAACAGGTTCAGAAGGAGGGGTGATCTCTAGTTTGAACACCAGTTAGAGCATCTACAACCGGACCTAGCAAATCTGACTCCTTAAACGCCCGCGGACGCGCCCGGTCAGTGACCGGGCGTGTCCGTTTTGAGCCCCTATAATTTGGTCAGCGCAGCCACACTTCTCATTTTTCTTCTCATATGTCCGGTCACTTGCACGTGATTGGTGGAGAAGAAGAGAGAGAAAGAAAATCTATATCTATACCTTATTTATATATATTATATATATATATATATATATATATATATATATATATATATATATTATATACACATACTACCCACTAATAAAGATAATCTTGGTTTCGTCCCGCTTAGATGATTTTTTTTCTATCTGATGAGGTTTTGTTGTATCCGAGGTGGTACTATTGTTTGGGTCCTAAATTAAAAACGTTTGGCAGCGTGGTTTGTTGGTTCGCCTCGGCCTCTTTGCTTCCTCCGTTGATAAGCTAAAAAAAATACTCCCTTCGTAAGTATGGTGGACCTGGGAGTCGAACCCACAACCCATGCAATCAAAAGATAGTGCCTTGCCACCACGCCAACAAACATACAATTGAAATGTTAAAGTGTTTCGCTATATTTGCCTTTAGCCGCCCTGGGCCGCGACCACAGTTTTTGATTTTTCTTTTTGCTTGGGCCGAGCTGGGCCTAAAGGGTGCTATGACATAATCCAGATTTACCTGTCACAAAAAAAAAGAAATCATGCTTTGTTATTAAATTAAATAGGCCCATATTGCATTTTTACATCATACTTCACCAATTTATATACTTCCGCGAGTTACGAAATCAGCAAGTGAAAATCTCTAAGAGAGAAGGAATTTTCGGTCTCATTTATGCTAGAGGAAGGAAGGACGTTTACAAATTCCAAAGGTGGCGTCACGTGGCAATAAAAACGAGAAAGACCCGGGAAAAGAGGACATACTCATCGGGAGGACATCAAGCGACAGTCACAGCCATCTCCTCCTCCCCTTTGCCTAGAGGATTCAAGGCGCGCCGTTTATTCGCTCTGGTGTGCACCGGATGACCTGCGTGAACATTCTTGCCGGAGATATGAACGATGCCAAATCCATTGTCTCCAAGCAGCAGACCTAGAGCACCATGACTTCAACGAACGGGAGGACATGCAAGCGACAGTCACCGGTAACTCCTTCTCCCCTCTGCGGAGACGATTCAAGATGTGCCGTCCATTCGCTCCGGTGTGCACCGGCTGATCGGCGTCAATATGTTGCCGGGGAGCTAGCTTCATACGTGAGGTTCGACTCGCTTGAGTTTTTCCTTGCGCTACTCGGGCTTATCCATGATTCCATCTTTCAGCATGACTCGCTTGATTTTTTTTTCTTGTGCTACTCCAAAGGTGGGTTCGTTCGTGATTCTCGGGACTTGTGAGCTGCCCTGCCCTGTTTCTCCTTCAATCGGTCGTAAGTATGCACAAAGAAAAAAACCACACCGGCCAAACCAAGAGCACCTAACACCAGCGGTCCTGCCTGCTCCCATGGCTTCCATATCGTCGACGTTTTGGTGAGCGTGTCGTTTACATCAACTACCTGACGTCCCTTGGCAGCGTAGCTGTTCATGCCTAATATTAACCAAACTTTCGCGGTACAGTCCGAGTCATGCGTGGACAAAGCAGATGGACGTAGTGCTAGAGGTATTATTGAGACATGCTTATTATGGTAGAAATATGTAATTTTTTTCTCCCGTTGCAACGCACGGGCATGTTTGCTAGTAATGAAAAAGAAAAGAGAAAAGGTGGTCCGGAGTGGGGTCGCGTCCTACGTGGCGGACTGACCGGGCGTGTCCGGGTGCGTCCGCGAGCCCTCATATCGTCCCCATATTTGAGATGGATATGAGGGGTGCCGGTCAGTCCGGGCGTTTGAGACGGATATGAGGGGTCCGGTTGGGTCGCATTTTTGTGACCGGTCAATGACCGGGAGGACGTTCCGGGCGTTTGAGGAGCATATAGGGGGTCCGGGTGTAGATGCTCTTAGGCCGAAAATACTCCCAGTCTTAAATATAGTGCCAAATTTAAGGAGGGTCCGATGTCCCCTGCTGGCCACTTGGCCTACGCTAAGCTCTCCCCGTGGCTTAGACACAAGTACTATTAACTGGCTGGCCAAAATGAACCCCTGAATCAAGCTCCTGGACTAGTCCATTGCAATTACGACATAATGTAATAATGCAATTAATCTAGAGGGCAACTCTGTGTAACAGTTACCTCTTTCCAACTCCGAAGCTACCTCACGTCCAACTCGATCATTGAACAGTTCAGATAATTGATAACCCGTTTCTACTTTTTTGCTCACGCTGTGTAACCACAATGTAACATACTAGAGAATCATAATTACACTTAGGACCCTCTTGCAAACAGTAGATGTATATTGGCTAACGTCTGGCTGTCTGCAGATGACCTAGCCACGAGCGAATCAATCACGCGTGCCCCACCAGCAATTCATTTCGTACAACGACGGGAGCACATCAGCTGCCATCGTGTCCTCGAACAAGGAAACTGCGGCGAAAACCCCGGCGGCGCCGCCGTCCACGCTCTCATTGCTCTCCAGGCTCGAGCCACCGGCGGCCTCCGTGCCGTCACTGCCGTTCCGGCTCGAGACACCGGCGGCCGCTACCGCTGGCGCCGTCGTCCGTATTATAGGATTACAGTCGCCGAGGAGCTCCAGACGCGCCGCCGCGGAGTCCTTCCCGGTGAGCCGCTGCACGACGTCCTTGAAGCTGGCCTCGTCCGCGATTACCTCCCTCGGGACGATGTGCGTCACCTTCACCCCGTGCCTTGGCGCCGTCTGCCCGGCGCCGGTAGGCGGCCGCCTGAACGCGCCGTCTCTAGCTCGCTTATCCATATATATGTGTGTGCTTAGCCAGCTACTTAAGCTTCTTCAGCTGAGGTACGTCACCGCCGGCCGGCCGCTGCGGAGATGGAAACTATATTATATTAAGCTACAGCTCCATATATAGGCACGGCGGCGGTAGCTCGATCTGCAGACGCTCGTCCGAGTCAACCTGTGGATCACTCAGCTCCGGGACTCCGGGAACGGGGAAGGAGGGAAGGAAAGGTCCTGGCAATATCTGGAACGGAATCGCGAGCCGTTTCCGTACGTGGATGGACGAGAACGTAGTTAGCATTTTTTACCGGTCGTCGCCTGTGTGGAAAACTGTAAATTCCTGCAGGTAGGTTATAGTTTCCGCCTTCAAAGTTTTTGCCGCTCGTGTTGCACGTAGGAGTACGTAGTAGATGACATCAACGCATCCATAGTTGTTCAGCTCCGATGACATCGGCGAGGTTCAAAGGAACTGCTGTATATCACGTGGAACGTAATTGATTTAGAAAGATCGAAACAGCAGGATCATTTTCACGCGGGGACTCTTCAAATGTTTTTTTTCACGCGGGGCAAAGAATGATGAACATCAGTACATGCATGCAAAGAGGTGGCTGGTGAGGCGCGAAACGGTTCGACCGGGGCCAACCCTAGCACCGCCAGCAGCAAGGTGAATTGTAGAAAAGCACCACATTGATGCCTAGGTTTGTAGAAAACACGGGTTTACGAATTTGAGACAAAAAACACTGATTCTCAGCCTAATCTTTTGTAAAAAACACTGATCGGTTGCTTAGACCATTTTAACCACGATTATGACATGTGGGTACCACATTTGATGACGTGGCATAACGTTTCGCGGTAGATGTCGTTAGACTGATATTTCTCCCAAAAAAAACACCACATTGACGGGAGAGGCAGTGGGAATGAGGACGACGAGCACCGGGGCGAGTCCGATCTGGATCTCAGCGGGGAGGAGCCCCAGCCGCCCAGCCGGGCTGGGCGACGAGAACTGCGTCTGTCCGCGGCGCGCCGCGACCTTCCGGTGGCCACCTGCATGAGCAAGTCACTGTGGTCAGCCACGGCGACCAGGTCCTCACCGCCGGCACTGCGAGGCGGACGGAGTCGGCGCCGGGGAGGCGGTGGTGAGCGAGCGGAGGAACGGGTGCGAACAGCGGCGGCGCGAAGCACTGGGGAAAGCAGTGGTGTGGCGGCGCAGCACGGCCCCTCGTTACCGGCGGCCCCAAGCCAGCAGCGCAGCCGCGCCTATGACCCAGCCGCTGCCTCCTCCTCTGGTGGCCGTCCTACCAGCGCCCGATGCGGGCCCGGCACCACCGGCCGACGGATGATGGCCACGTGTATCCCCCTTCCCCCTCCGGGCGCGTTGGCCATGGCCGGCGAGACCCCATGAGCGCTCCGACGCGTCTGCTGCAGTTCTGCGCACGGCTTGGAGCTGATTGCATTTTGGACTTTTGTCAAAAGGGTGTCTATGCGAAAATACTAGGGACTATTCGGTAAATTCATATCACACCTTGTCTAACGCCATCTGGGATCAACCTTATGCCACATCATCAAATACAGGACCCATATGTCATAAGCGCGGTTAAAATGGCCTAAGCAACCGATCATTGTTTTTTTGCAAAAGATTAGGCTGAAAATCAGTGTTTTTGTCTCAAATTCGTAAACCCGTGTTTTCTGCAAACCTAGGCGTCAATGTGGTGGTTTTCTGCAATTCACTCCCAGCAGCAAAACCCGAAGGGGCTCCTCCTTCTGCCGATGTCGCCGGCTTACGCTGCGGTGGCGGTGGGCCCCACTATCAAACGGTCGTGGGTGGACTCTCCAATGGTGGTGTGTGTTGTGGTCATCCCCCTTTGCGGCGAACGACGTATGTGTGGTGAGAGCATCTACAACCGGACCCCTCAAATCCGGGCCCTCAAATGCCCGCGGACGTGCCCGGGCGCGTCCGCGGACACTGACCGGTCACGCATCAAATTTCCCTCTCCACATCCACGTATCTCATATCCGGCGCCCTATATCCATACTACACATGCATGTCGAAATACTCTATGTGATCAAACATCGGACAATAGAATCTGAAGCAAATGAACACAAAATTTGCGGAAAACGGACATCTATCATCACCCAAAAGATCATCGAGTTCACATGACATAATTCATCATCACCTAAACTATATTAACAATGCGGAGGGGGGGGGGGGGGGGCAGATCACCACTTCCTCGCCGGACCTTTGCCCTCTGGATCGTTGGCGCAGCTGTAGCCGGTGGAGGAGGAGCTGCCGCTGTCGTCGTCGTCGGAGAGGACGACCAGGCCCTTCATCCTCTGGACCGCCCTGTTCTGCTCCCGCTTCAGCCGCGCGAGCCGGGCCTTCTCCTCTGCTGCCTCCTTCGCCTCGTGCTCCGATTGCTCAATAGCAAGCCAGAGCGCCTTGGCATTCTTGCATCGGAAGCGCTGAGCTTCCGTCTCCGCCGTCGTGAGGGACCGGCGGTACACCCATGCGAGGAGACGTTCGTCCTCGTTGGGCTTTGCCGGCATCCCGCGGTTGTGGCGCACAGACTGCTCTGCTTCCCCTCGTCCTAGTGCCCGTTGCCTCTCACGGTGGGTGGCGCGCGCCTCCGATTCCGGAGTGCGCGTGCGAGCGCCGGTCGGCGGCGCGGGCACTAGGACCCAACGCTGCCCGTGTGGAGCAGTGGCCGGCGGGGGGTGGACACGGCGCGGGGTCGGTTTAGACTGTGCCGCCCTGCCGGAGCTGCGCGCTTGCCGGGAGGGTCTAGCTCCTGCATCCGTGCTCCGCCGGCGCGGGAGCTGCGGTGTAGCTCCAGATCCAGAGCTGCCGTCGGTCTCCACCTTGGACCGTTCCAAGGCGATGCGGAGGGCCAACTCGTGGGAGTCGAAGTCGGAGTCGTCGGAGCGGCTACCGGCGCTGGACATTCTCCTCGATGGGAATGGGCTCGGAAAGGGAGAGGAGGAGACGGAGGGAGAAGAGGAGACGGAGGAACAGAGAGTGAGCTAGGGTTCGAAGCGAGGCGTCGGAGTGAGGTTTTTGTGGGACATTGGTGGGGTCAGTGGTGGGCCCGGCCTGTCAAGCGGGCGTGACAGGGCCGCCCCATATCCGCCCTATATTTGGGCTGGATATGAGGGGTGCCGGTCAGCCCGGGCGTATGAGGCGGGTTTGAGAGGTCCGGTTGGGTCGCGTTTTTGTGATCGATCACTGACCGGACGGCCTGTCCGGACGTTTGAAGGGGGTTTGAGGGGTCCGGCTGTAAATGCTCTGACCAAGCCCGCATCCGCGATAGTGGCGTTTTGAGGCGTGGCCGTGCTGTTTGGCAATGTCCTGGCATGTGCGTGCCTGCTGCTGAAGTTACCAGCGGCGATGCAAATGTGCCTTTTGTGCTCCAGTTTTAGGGACATCGGCCAGGGGCCGACGGGTCTAGGCAGAGCTCTCTCCGTAGAGGTGGTCCTCAACGGTGATGTTGTTCCATGTGGTGACCACTTTGACCTATGGTGGCCACCTCGCAATGGATTGCTGTGGCCATGGAATGGTCTGATTGTTCACTTCGTCGAAAAGATGCAAACTATGGACGGCATCTGGAAGCAGGGGGCAGTTGTTCTACGGCAGTGGTAAGTCTGGTAACACATGGTGTGACTTTCTTGTGGCACCGTCTGTGTCAAAACTTCTCTAGCGCGTCCCCCGCGTCACCCTCCCTGGCGACACGGGGGAAACCCTAGATCGGCGCCGCCACCCACATTTCTATCCGAATCCCTGGCTCTCCGTCACCAGAGGAGCGGCCGGCAAAGCCCGCGCCGGCTCCGGTGAAGGTGGCGGCGGGGCCCTTTCGTTTCCCTCGCCTGCAAGCTTGGCGAGGCGTGCGCGACGCGGTGGCTGTCGTCGTTTACTCACGACAGATGCCATGGGGTGGCTTATCAAGAGTGGTTGGGGCCGAAGGACGCCGACGGGCTCCGGGAGCGGGATTAGGCACAAACGGCTAGGGACACGCGATGTACCCAGGTTCGGGGCCCTCCGAGGGAGGTAATACCCCTAGTCCTGCCGGTCTGGTTGATTAACCAAGGGAGGCTACAATGGTGCTCCTTGAGCTGTGTGGGTAGAGGAGGAAGAAGGGGCTAGCTCGCCTTCTCAGCCTCTCTACGTGTGTGTGGTGTGTGTGCTCGAAGCCGTCCCCCTGCATGGGGGTGCTCCGGGGGGTTTTATAGGCCAACCCCCCGGTATACAATACGAGTAGAAGGCTCCGGGGGGCCCAGCTGGCAGCCTGTCTAGCCGGCCGTGGGGCCCCCGGCTGAGGGGTCTCGTCGCTGGTAGGGCCCGCCGGCTGTGGGGTCCCGTCGGGAGCCGGGGGGGACCCGCCTGGCGGGCCCCAGTGCCCGTCCCGTCATGGCACGGGCCGTCCTTCGGGGCGTCGTCTTGTGGCAGCCGGGCGTGGTCAGCGGTACGGCCGGCCGCGCTGTAGCCACGCCGGGGCAGGTAATGGAGTGGTTGAGGGCAGGCCGGCACTGTGCCTTTCGCCAGGTCGCAGTCGGCCAGAGTCAGAGGCACTGTCGCCTCACTGTGGCCATACGGGCGCTGACCCCCGATGCGACGGGGGCCTCTGTAGCCACGCGTGCCCTGACAGCAGTACCTGCAGCACCGCCGGCTAGGGGGCTAGGCGTCTCCGCCCCTAGCCGGCTGGTTGGAGTAGCCGGCCGCACAGCCCCCAGCCGGGCGATCGGTGGAGCCGGCCGTGCGGAGCCAGACCGCGGGGGGAGGCGGCACGCCCCGCGGTTGTTTTGGAAAGTTGGAATCAGTCGGCTGAGGCTACCCCGGGGTTATCCCCCCGCCAGTAGTCCCCGAAGCATGGGAGGCCCGCTGGTGAATGGAGGCGGACCTCGCCGGCTTGAGTCTTGTCTTGTATTACGCACGGTCCAGGCGCCAGAGGAGGCAGGAGCACGGCGGCCGGCTCTGTAGCCGGCCGACGCCTCGCAGGACGCCTCGAGTGCCTCGTCGGGCAGAGGGGGTGCGCCACATGGGGGGCGCAACGGGCCACGATCTGACAGGCCACGCGGAGGACAAGACCGGGCCGTGGGGCGGGGCCCACTTCGGCAGCGGCCTCGGCCCACGCGCGCGGATCCTCTACGGCCCGGGCCGTCGGTTGGTGTTCCCGGGGCACGTTAATGCCTCCCGCGCACGGAGGGAGTAGTGGGGGTCGTGCGCGACGGATCCGCTCCCCACTTCCTCCACGCGGGGGTTTAAATGGAGGGCGAAGAGGGGCGGAATGGCGCATTCGTTTCCTCTCCCCCAGCTCCTTGCCGTCGTCGCCCCTTGCCTCCCCGCTGAGAGAGAGAGAGAGAGAGAGAGAGAGAGAGAGAGAGAGAGAGAGAGAGCGAAAACCGCACGCTTGCCGCGCCGCCGCCGGAAGCCGCACCGAGAGCGGGTGTTTGCGCCCCACCGCCAGGACCGCGAGACCTTCGAGGGCGATGGCGAGCAAAGGATCGTGGGACGGCAGCGACGTCGATGAGCACTTCATCGAGCACTTCCGGCACCGCCGCAAGTTGCCGTCGGCGGAGCACCTGGAGGCGCGCATCGCCGAGGTGGAGAACGCGCCGACCCCGAGGGATGGCGAGGTGGTGGTATTCGCTGAGCACTTCCTCCGCGGGCTCATCCTGCCGGCGAGCACCTTCTTCCGGCGATTCCTCACGTACTTCGGGCTGCAGCCGCATCATCTGGCCGCCAACGCCGTCCTGCAGCTGGCGGCGTTCGTCTCCCTCTGCGAGGGCTTCCTGGGGGTGGAGCCGCGCCTGGACGTCTGGTGCCGGCTCTTCTACCTCAAGCGCCAGACGGTCAAGGACCCGTCGACCGGCCAGAAGGTCATGACCGCCTGCGGAGCCGCCCTGAGCCACTTCTGAGCCGGAGCTGGGTTCCCGCAGCTCCCTTTGCAAGATTCGGTGAAGAACTGGCAGAAGGGGTTCTTCTACGTGAAGAACATGAAGCCGGAGGCGGACTACATCAACCTCCCCGCCTTCGTCAACCAGCCGCCAGTCGCCATGCTGAACTGGAGGACGCCTCCGACGGTCGCCCCCAAGACGGCGGACCGGCTCTGCGAACGGCTGGTGGTGATGAACCGGACGGAGGGGCTGTTGGCCACGGACCTCCTGGCTACGATGGTGGCGCACCGGGTGCAGCCTCTGCAGCGCCGGCCGCACCTCATCTGCCAGATGGGAGGGCGGCGCGACCCCTGCCGGCTCTCCACCAAGGAGCTGAAGGCGGTGCAGGTGGCGAGGAGGGTGAACGCCATTTCAGCCGCCAAGATGAACGAGGGCGGATGGCAATGGGGGAAGGCCCCGTACAGCCGGGACCGTCCGGCTCCGCGGGTACGTGGCGAGCTGTCCTCCCACTCTTTTCTTGCTGAGAACGGCCTCCCCCTCATGGCCTGACGACGGGGAGGCCCTCGTGTATGAAGGTTTTCCCGTTGTTGTAGAACTACGCCCCGCCGGCAGCCGACGTGGAGGAGTCAGACGCGGAGGAGGTCGAGGACGCCGACGACGTGGAGCCGGCCGTATCGGAGCCGGCCGGCGCGGCCGGCGGCGACGGGACGGAGACGGAGGCGACCGAGTCGGCGGGTGAGTTCCTTCCCCAGTCACTTTTGCGGGACTGGACCGACGACGATGCTGAAACGGAAGAGGTGCATGATGCAGCGGCTCCGGAGGACCCCGAGGTCTCGGGTGACGACACCACGGCGCCGAGGAGGCACGTTCGCCGCGCCGTCCGCGCGCCTAGCCGGGACGACGCGGTCGCAGGCGGCAGAGGGAAGCAGCCGGCCAACCCGGGGCCGGCTCCCAAACGCGCGGCCACCGGACAGCCGGGAGGCGGCCGCGGAGGCGGCGGGAAGAAGCTGCGGGTCGCCCGGTCGGGCCCCGTCAGGCGGGCTGTCCCTGTCACCATTGGGTAAGTCGGTTCTGGGTAGTCGCTTGTTGTTGTTGTTCTTTTGGTCGGCTCCCTTTTTCTCATCTTGTTCATCCAGGGAGCCGCGCGCTCTTGGGAGAGCCGCCGCCATCGAGACGGCGGGGGCGGCGCCGCCGCCCGTCGCCGAGGATAGGGAGCGCGAGGCGTGGTGGGACCTCGAGGCGGCCGAGCGAGAGCTGCGCGAGGAGGAGCGTCGCCCATGGGAGGAGGCGGCACAGAAACGTCCACCGGGACAGGCGAGTGTGGAGGCGGCCGGCCAGTCGTGGGAGCCTTTTCCCTCTGGTCGGGAGAGGAGATCCAAGGATAGGCACGACCCTGGGCGGCGAGGGGAGACGGACGCGCGGGTCGAGGAGGAGGCGCGCGCGACTGCGACCATGGCGGACGCCACGGAAGGGGCGGAGGACGCGCCTCCGGGGGCGGAGGATCCCCCAGAGGTCGTCGTCCTGGACGCGGAGGTCCCGGCTCCAGAGGCCCCGGCTCCGGGGGCGAGCCGGACCGGCATCGCCAGAGGCGGGGCGCTGGCTAGCGAGACGGCGGCGCCCGGAGGGGCGGACGCCCCGGGCCCGTCAGCAGGGGCACCTGGAACCGTGGCGCCGGGAGGGGCAGGCCCCCTGGTGGCCACGGCGAAGGGCGCGTCAGGGCCCGCCGACGGGGGCCGGCCGTAGGAAACCTGGGCCACGGCCGGAGGCGCGGCCCTCAACGACGCGCCAAGCGCCCTCGGGGCCGCGGTGGTTGCCGTCGTCGAGGAGTTTGCCGCCTGCCACGCCCAGGTGGCGCAGGATGCTCGGGCCGCCAACGACCGGCTGGTTCACCTCGAGCAATCCGTCGCGGTAAGGGCTCGAAGCTCTGTACTTTGCTTTTGACTTTTTCCAGTGGGGGCGCGCCAGCGCACCCACTGGGTGTAGCCCCCGAGACTCGGGCCGGCCTGGAACGCAGGCGGGGCGAGTCTAATGGCATCTTTGCTTATGTGTTCTCTGCAGGCTGTGCATGACCGCCGGGTAGCCGCGTACAACACGCTGCTGGGCCTGTATCGAGGAGTCGAGAGCCGGCTGGCCATTACGTCCGCCGACCTGAAAGGTAAGGTTCTTGCAAAAGTCCAGTGGGGGCGCGCTAGCGCACCCACTGGGTGTAGCCCCCGGGATTCAGGCCGGCTACTTCGGAGGCGGGCTGAATCCCTTTGCCTGCTTGCATTCTGATAGAGGCATCCTCATCCCGAGCAGCCACCCATGCCGAGATGGTCAGCCTCCGTCGCCAGGTGATACATCTTGGCGAACGGCGGGACCTCCTGACGGCGGAGTGCTACCGGCTCCGCCAAGAGGCGGATCGGGCGCAGGTGGGGAAGGACGAGCGCGAGGCGGCACACCGCCGGGAGCTTGAGGAGCTGGAGGCAGCCCTCCGTCGGGAAGCGGAGGAGCGGGAGACGGCCCACCGCCGGGAGCTGGAGGATAAGGCCGCCCTGCTGGTGAAGGCGGCCGATGAGGCACAGGCGGCCCGAACCGAGCACGAGCGCCGGCTCCAGGAGTGGTCGGCCAGGGATGCCGCGCTGCAGGAGCAAGCACACGATATAGATCGGATGCTGGCCGGTAAGCTTTCGTCGTCTTGCATTTGCCTGCTTGTTTCTTTTGAGCGGCTCGGCTTCTTTCGTTGTTTATCTCGCGCCCCTTTCTTCCTTAGGGCTCTTCCCAAGCACGCAGGAGGTCGCGGAGGCGGCCGTGGAGGCCCACCGTGAAGACCTGCGGGCTCAGGGAGTTGCCATTGGGCAACTTGCTGCCTGGTCGCTGGGCGAGGTGGGGATCGCCGCCAGGGCGCGTCTGACCGAGGTGGTTCGGGCGATGAAGCTGCTCCAGGAGGCCGGCATGGGGCTGGTTTGCACCCTCTGGCTGGGTGCGGTGGAGCCGGACTCCATAAGCCGGCTGTCGAGGTGGCTGGAGTTCGGGACCGCGCGGGTGAACGCCTGGAGGGCCTCCGCCGCGCGCGCCGGAGCGGCCATGGCGCTTCGCATCGCGAGGTCCTGGTACCCCGAGCTTGACTTGGGGCTGCTTACGGCCCAGCGCGCCGGCACCGATGCGGAGCTGGAGGTGGCAGCCGATGCGCTGGCCGTGCGGGCTAGCGATCTTGCTTCTTTCGCCGCATGGGACGAGTACGTCCCAGAGCATGTGGCAGACAGCGAGGTGATCCCGGAGGACCCGTACACGCTCGCCCTTGACGACCCGGAGGGTAGCGCCGCGGAGACGGGCGACGAAGACGCCGGGTCCAGTACCACCGACTACGCCAACTCCGAGCTGGCCCGTGACTCCAAGGGCGGGGCCTCTACTTCAGCCGCCGCGGCGGACGCCGGAGGAGAAGACGGTGCTGCCGCTACTTAGGATTTTTCTTTCCTGCATTTTGCTTTAGACTGCAATTCCACCCACTGGGGGTGTAGATGTAATGAACTTGGGGCCGTGGGCCGTTTTGTATATAAGTTGTGCTTTTGTTTGCAAAAGTGTTTTATGCGTGCCGACTCGACCTTAGCCCTTTTTGCCCTTTTTCGCTCCGTTTACCCAAAACCTTGTCCCTTTTGGCATCGGCCCCGCCAGCCGGACAGCTGGGAGCCGGTCTGTAGCTGGGACGGGGCGTCCGCCTCGGGGGAGCCAGTCGTGAGTTTGGGAGCCGCAAGGGTGTTTTGGCTAAGGTAAATGGCAGAGGCTGAAAAAAGGTTCCGGCTAGCCCTAGCCGGCGACTCCCTATGACCGCTTTCGTGTGTGCTAAGTTTGCCGTCCCGAGAACCCACTAGCCGGACAGCCGGGAGCCGGTCTGTAGCTGGGTGGGGTGGTAGGGTGTCCCTTAGTCCACATTACTTGACCGGCCTCGGAGAGCGACGTCAGGGCTAGCCGGTGAGCCCCCGAGACCGCGGAACCGGGTCCGGGAACCGGTGAGTGAGGCGAGCGGCTTTGGGAGAAAACGAAAAGAGGCGTGCCCCAAGAGCCGGCCTGGGGCACCCATTGCATTCATAAGCCCAAAAGGGGAGGTACATACATACACTGGTCTTTAGCAGTAAAACGGTCGGAGGAGCGCCGCGTTCCACGGGCGCCCCGTCTCCTCGCCGGAGGCGTCTCTCTTGCGCTTCTGCGGCTTCTGCGCGTCTATTAGGTAGTACGCGTTGTTGTGCAGCGCTTTGCTGATAATGAACGGGCCCTCCCATGGGGAGGACAACTTGTGCTGGCCGGCGGTTCGCTGGATTTGCCTGAGCACCAGGTCCCCCTCGCGGAAGGAGAGGGGCCGGATGCGCTTGCTGTGGTAGTGCCGGAGCTTCTGCTGATAGATGGCCGTCCGGCTCAGCGCTAGCTCGCGGGCCTCCTCGAGTAGGTCGACGCCGTCCTCCCTTGCCTCCTTTGCGTCCGTCTCCGTGTACAGGGTGACTCGAGGCGAGTCGAACTCAATGTCCGTGGGGATGACCGCCTCGGACCCGTACACGAGGAAGAAGGGCGTGAAGCCGGTTGATCGATTGGGTGTGGTCCTCAGGCTCCACAAGACAGCCGGTAGCTCCTCGATCCAGCAGCCGGCAGAGCGGACGAGCGGTGCTACGAGCCGGGGTTTGATGCCGGCCAGGATTAAGCCGTTAGCCCTTTCGGCCTGGCCATTCGACTGCGGGTGGGCAACCGAGGCCAGGTCGAGCCGGATGCCCTGTTTGGCGCAGAAACGTGCTAGCGCGCCCTTGGCGAAGTTGGTGCCGTTGTCGGTGATGATGCTGTGCGGGACGCCGTAGCGGACCGTTATGTCCTCGACGAACCGGACGGCCGTGGGGCCGTCCAGTTTCTTGATGGGCCTGGCTTCTATCCACTTGGTGAACTTGTCGACGACTACCAGCAGATGCGTCATGCCGCCTCGAGCGGTCTTGAATGGACCAACCATGTCGAGCCCCCAGACGGCGAAGGGCCACGACAGCGGGATGGTCTGTAGCGCCATAGCCGGCAGGTCGCTTTGTGCGCGGAAACGTTGGCACCCTTCGCACTTGTCGACGAGCCGTGTCGCCTCCTCAAGCGCAGTCGGCCAGTAGAAGCCGTGGCGGAACGCCTTGGCCACCAGGGTCCTCGAGGCGGCATGGTGCCCGCACTCGCCCTGGTGGATGTCTCGGAGGATCTCTTGGCCCTTTTCGGGCTCGACGCAGCGTTGGTACACGCCGGTCGTGCTGCGGTGGACTAGCTCACGGTTGATGATGCTGTAGGCGGGCGCACGGCGCTGGACCTGCCGGGCCTTGTCTTCGTCGGGGGGGGGGGGGAAGCTCGCCGTGCAAGAGGAAAGCCAAGAGTGGCTGGGCCCACGACGGAGCCGACACCGAGTCCGGCTCCGGCATGGGTAGGAGGTTCTGGGCAGCCGGAGCCCTCGGGTCCGTCGGCGGAGCCCTTGGGACCAGCTTGCCAGTCCCCGGGTCTGGCTGACCGACAGTCGTCAGGACGGCCGCGGGCTCAGGGCCGGCAGTCGTCGGAACGACAGCTGCGGGAGCCGGCGCGACCGGCGTGGCCGGCGCAGTTGGTGGGGCAGGCGGCGTCGGTGGAGCCGGTGGAGCAGGTGGAGCCGGCGGAGCCCCCGGATCCGTTGAGGAGCCGGCGGGATCCATGGGCACGAAGATGGACTCCGACCCGGCGGAGGGCTTGATCGACGGCTTGCGCAGCTGCTCGAGGGAAACGCCAGCAGGGATGGCCTGGCGAGTGGAGCCGATTTTGGCCAGGGCGTCTGCCGCCTCGTTGTCCGCCCGAGGGACGTGGTGGAACTCGCAGCCCTCGAAGGAGCCGGTAAGCTGTTGGACGAGGAAACGGTAGCTGGCCATGTTGGCGTCCCTGGCATCCCACTCGCCAGAGACCTGCTGCACCACCAGGTCGGAGTCGCCGAAACACAAGATGCGCCGGATGCCGATCTCCTTGGAGAGCCGGAGGCCGTGGACGAGCGCCTCGTACTCGGCCACATTGTTGGAGGCGGCGAAGTGGATCTGGAGCGCGTACTTGAGTTGGTCTCCTTTCGGAGACGACAGGACGATGCCGGCTCCCAAATCGGACCGCATCTTCGAGCCGTCGAAGTGCATGCGCCAGTGTGTGGAGTCCGGGGGAGGCGGCATGAACTGGGTCTCCGCCCAGTCGACGAGGAAGTCGGCCATTGCCTGCGACTTGATGGTGGTGCGCGGCTCGCATCGGATCTCGTAGTCGGCGAGGGCGATTGCCCACTTGGCGATCCGGCCGGTGGCGTCCCGGCCGCTCATGATTTCGCCCAGCGGCGTCGTGCTCACCACGGTGATGACATGCTCTTGGAAATACTACTTGATCTTCTGGGCGGCGAAGTATATGCCGTAGCACATCTTCTGGTAGTGGGTGTAGTTTTGCTTGGAGGCGGAGAGGACTTCGCTGAGGTAGTAGACGGGACGCTGGACTGTCAGCGCTTTGCCCTCCTCCGGCCGCTCCACGACCAAGACGATGCTGATGACGCGGGTGGTCGCTGCGATGTACGCAAGCAGGGGCTCCTTCTCAGCCGGCACAGCCAGGATGGGCGCGCTGGTGAGGACTCGTTTAAGGTCGTGGAACGCCGCGTCCGCCTGGACGGTCCACTCGAACTTGGCCGGCTTCCTGGCGGAGTCGGCGCCCGGCTCGACAAGCGCCGTCTTCCTCAGGAGCTGGTAAAGGGGCAGGGCCTTCTCCCCCAGCCGGCTGACGAACCGGCTGAGAGATGCGAGGCAGCCGGTGAACTTCTGGACGTCGTGGAGACGGGTCGGCTTGGGCATACGCTCGATCGCCCTGATCTTCTCTGGGTTAGCCTTGATGCCGCGGGCCGATACGAAGAAACCCAGGAGCTGGCCGGCTGGCACGCCGAACACGCACTTCTCCGGGTTCAGCTTGATCTTGTATTCGCGCAAGTTGGCGAAGTCTCCCGAAGATCGTCGAGGAGGCTGAAATGCTTCTTGGTCTTGACGACGATGTCGTCCACGTAGACGTGGACGTTCCTGCCGATCTGCGACAGGAGGCACTTCTGCATGCAACGCTCGAAAGTAGCGCCTGCATTCTTCAGGCCGAAGGACATGGTGATGTAGCAGTAGGCTCCGAAGAGGGTGATGAAGGAGGTCTTGAGCCGGTCGGCTGGGTCCAGCTTGATCTGGTGATAGCCTGAGTAGGCGTCTAGGAAGGACATCAGGTAGCAGCCGGCCGTGGAGTCGATAACCTGATCGATCCGCGGCAGGGCGAATGGGTCCTTGGGACATGCCTTGTTCAGGCTCATGTAGTCGATACACATGCGCCAGGTCTTGTTCTTCTTCAGCACCAGGACTGGGTTGGCCAGCCAGTCCGGGTGGAACACTTCCATGATGAAGCCGGCTGCGAGCAGCCGGACGATCTCTTCTCCTATAGTACGCCGCTTCTCCTCGGAGAAACGGCGCAGGGGTTGCTTGACCGGCTTCGCATCCGGCCGGACGTGAAGTTTGTGCTCGGCGAACTTCCTCGGAACACCCGGCTTGTCCTTAGGAGACCATGCAAAGATGTCCCGATTCTCACGGAGGAAGTCGACGAGCTCGCCTTCCTATTTACTGCTGAGGTTGGCGCCGATGGTGACGCACTGCTTGGGGTTAGCCGGGTCGAGCGGCACTTGCTTGGTGTCCTTGGACGGCTGGAACGACGCCTCGCTGGCCGACTGGGATCGAGGAGCCGGCACGGCCGGCTGGTTGGAGGCGTGAGCCACGAGCCGGTCGAGCTGCTGCCGTTCCTCCGCTATCTCCAGAGCCTCAGCCAGCCGGCTACCGTCGCGGGCGCACTCGAGCGACATCTTGTAGTCGCCGGCGATGGTGATGATGCCCTTGAGGCCCGGCATCTTGAGCTTGAGGTAGGGATAATGGGGGACCGCCATGAACTTGACGAGGGCCGGCCTGCCCAGCAGCGCGTGGTAAGGACTGTCAAGGTCCACCACCTCGAACCATATCGGCTCGCGGCGGAAATGGTGCTTGTCGCCGAAGAGGACGTCGAGCTCGATCTTGCCGATGGGGGTGCAGGATTTTCCCGGCACGATGCCGTGGAAAACCGTCCGACTCGTTCGCAGGTCTTTCTCCTTGAGCCCTAGCTTGAGCATCGTGTCGTGATAGAGGATGTTGATGCTGCTGCCCCCGTCGATCAACACCCGTGAGAAACGGCAGGTGTGCCTCTCGGAGACGATGGTGGGATCGAGGACGAGGGAGTAGCTGCTCGGGTTTGGCATCACGGCCGGGTGGTCCCTCCGGCTCTAGGTGACCGGCTTCTCGGACCAATGCATGAATTGGGGAACCGACGGGGCGGTGGCGTTCACCTCGTGCCGGCGCTGGCGCACGTTGTGTTTGTCGGTCGCTTCGCTGGTGAAGACGACGTAGGACCCATCCTAGCGGGGGAACTGGTCGTGGAGACGGCCGTCGTTGGCTGCCAGAGCCGGAGCAGGCGGCGGGGCCTGGGCCGGAGCCGGTTCGCGGGGAGCCGGAGGCGGAGGAGCCGGATGGCCCTCGCCTCGGGCCAGCCGCTGGGAGAAGCTGCACTGCCGGAGTGTATGGGTGGCCGGCTTGTCCCCGGAGTGGTGCTTGCAGGGTAGGCCGAGCATTTGCTCGAAGGTAAGCTTGGGCTGCCAGGCGGCCTTGCCGGTGCGCTGACGCTGGCTGGGGGCCTGGGCAGCCGGTTGCTCTTCTTCGATGGTGGCGACCTGCCGGCTCCCGTAGTGGGGGTCCGGCTGGTCGGGCTTGCGTTTGTTGTTCTGCTGCTGCCGGTTGTCGGCGGCCGCCCGCGGCGCGGCAGGCGGCGGAGCCGGCTTGGCCGGCATGATAACCTTCATCCGCATTGCGGAGTCGGCTGTGGCGTACTTGTCCGCCTTGGCCATCAGGTCCGCCAGGGTAGCCGGCTCAGAGCACAAGAGCTTGTGCTTGAGGTGGGTGCCGTCGCGGCAACCCTCGATGAAATACTGGATGGCCTGCACCTCATGCACTCCCTCGCAGGAGTTGCGGAGCTCAGTCCAGCACGTGAGGTAGTCGCGGAGGGGCTCCTCCGGTCCCTGGACACACATGGCCAGCTCGCGGGGCCGGCCGGGCCATTTGTAAGTGCCGGTGAAGTTGCGGACGAATGCTTCCTCGAAGTCCATCCAGGTGTTGATGCTGCCGGCCGACAGGCTGTTAAGCCAGGTCCGGGCCGAGCCGGTCAACATCAGGGGGGCGTAGCAGACGGCTACGCGCTTGTTCCCCCTGGCAATGCCAACCGCGGTGGTGTAGTCGACCAACCAGTCCTCCGGCTTGGCGGAGCCGTTGTACTTCGGGGTGTCGCGAGGGAGAGTGAAGCCGGCTGGGAATGGCTCGTTGCGAATCCGGGGGCCGAAGCACGCCGGGTCGATCGAGCCCTCCTCCTCGAGGAGGGCCGACTGCGCTAGCCGCTCGATGCGGGCCCGGGCGTCGTTCTCGCTCCGCGGGACGCGCGGGCCGAGCCGAGCGGCGAGCTCGGGGCGAACCGTTGGGGCAGGCGAGCGGGCGCGTTCCCGCCGCGGAGGCGGGGTATGGTCCCGGCTGCGCCGGCTGCCGCCAGCCGGAGGGTCGTTGTGCCGGCTGGTGATGGCTGGCTGCTCTTCTCGCAGCCGGGTGCGTCCGTTGTGAGACCCAGCGCCCCGCCGGCCAGAGCCGCGAGGAGAAGAGGCCTGCTGGACCGGCCGGCGCTGGCCAGCAGTAGTCGGAGCGTCCCCCTCGGGGACGGGGATTTCGGAGCCGGCGTTGATGCCGTCGAGCCGGGCCTGCTGGGCGTTGGCGGTGGCGATGAGGTCTTGGATGTGTCGTTCCTGCAGCTCTTGCTCTTCGCCCTCCAGGCCGACGAGGTCGGCGTAGGCTACGTGGGCGGCCCTCAGGTTGGCGGCCGGCGTGTCGTAGGTGGGAAGCCTGCCACCGAGGATTTTCGCGACCACGCGGCCGCGGTTGCGGACATCACCGCGCCGGTTGGGCTCGTTGCCGGCGGGGGTCAGGCCGTAGGCAGAGTTATACTCGCGCTACGCGGACTCCATCCGACGCTTGGTGGTGGCAAGCACGGTTGCCTCGTCGAACAGTAGCCGGCGGGCAGCTTCTAGTTCGGCCGTAGCCGTGGCTGGGTTCGTTGTAGGCACGACGGGGGTGCTAAGGCCCCGGAGCACAGAGCCGAGGGGGTCTGAGGTGCCGGCGCGAGCGGCCGCGGCCGCCGCCTCCGCCTCCGCCCTAGCGCGGCCCGAGGTCGTGGAGGAGCCGGTGGCCATTACTCCCGCGCGGACGCGGGAGTCGCCGGCCTTGCCCGAGGCGAGTGCGCCCACGGACGAGGGCGGGTCGAGGCAGTCGAGCACCTGGCTAGGGTACTCGTCGGCGGCTGGCTCGTCGGCGAGGCCCAGCCTACCGAGGCGCTCGGTAAGGATGGCGATGTTGATCATAGGGTCGCTGCCGAGCCGCTCAATGGAGAGGCCGACAGCGTCGCCCGCAGGGCCAGCGGGGATGGGGTTCCGCCCCGCAGGAGCAAGCCCCACGAGCGTGCTGTTCCGCCCGGACGCGGGGCGGCCGGGGGAGGTGGTGAAGGGTCCCGCCCGGAGCTTGACTCCGGCCGGCGCCGCGTTCTGCCCCAAGGTGGGCGCCAACTGTCGTCGTTTTCTCACGACAGATGCCATGGGGTGGCTTATCGAGAGTGGTTGGGGCCGAAGGACGCCGACAGGCTCCGGGAGCGGGATTAGGCACAAACGGTGAGGGACACGCGATGTACCCAGGTTCGGGGCCCTCCGAGGGAGGTAATACCCCTAGTCCTGCCGGTCTGGTTGGTTAACCAAGGGGGGCTACAATGGTGCTCCTTGAGCTGTGTGGGTAGAGGAGGAAGAAGGGGCTAGCTCGCCTTCTCAGCCTCTCTACGTGTGTGTGGTGTGTGTGCTCGAAGCCGTCCCCCAGCATGGGGGAGCTCCGGGGGGTTTTATAAGCCAACCCCCCGGTATACAATACGAGTAGAAGGCTCCGGGGGGCCCCAGCTGGCAGCCTGTCTAGCCGGCCGTGGGGCCCTCGCCTGAGGGGTCTCGTCGCTGGTAGGGACCGTCGGCTGCGGGGTCCCGTCGGGAGCCGGGGGGGGGGGGACCCGCCTGGAGGGCCCCAGTGCCCGTCCCGTCGCGGCACGGGCCGTCCTTCAGGGCGTCGTCTTGTGGCAGCCGGGCGTGGTCAGCGGTACGGCCGGCCGCGCTGTAGCCACGCCGGGGCAGGTAATGGAGTGGTTGAGGGCAGGCCGGCACTATGCCTTTCGCCAGGTCGCAGTCGGCCAGATTCAGAGGCACTGTCGCCTCACTGTGGCCATACGGGCACTGACCCCCAATGCGACGGGGGCCTCTGTAGCGACGCGTGCCCTGACAGCAGTACCTGCAGCACCATCGGCTAGGGGGCTAGGCGTCTCCGCCCCTAGCCAGCTGGTTGGAGTAGCCGGCCGCACAGCCCCCAGCCGGGCGATCGGTGGAGCCGGCCGTGCGGAGCCGGACCGCGGGGGGAGGCGGCACGCCCCGCGGTTGTTTTGGAAAGTTGGAATCAGTCGGCTGAGGCTACCCCGGGGTTATCCCCCCGTTAGTGGCCCTGGCCGGCGCTCGGCGAGCGGCTTGCTACAGCGGCGACGCGCGACAGGTGGCTGGCTGCTGTGGCGGTGCGGGACGAGGTCAAGGCGGCATGAGGACTCGTGGGTTCGCGAGGTAGCACCGGGCGATGCGGTGGCCCTCGGCGGCACGCGGCGGAGGGATAGCTGCAGTGGTGGCGCGCGGCGGGAGGCTGGGTGTGGCGGCGGCGTGGACAAGGCGGTGCTCTCTTCCTGATCTGGTTGGGCTCGGTGGTGCTCCCCTCGGCCGACGCTACCACTGCACGCTCGCGACTGGAGGAGGTGTGGGCGGGCCTCACTGGCGAGGTTCCTCCCAGATCCCGCGTACGGTGGCGCGGGCTAGCCTGATTCAGCGCATCCCTGGCCTGATTCTTGAGCAAGGCGGTGCGACCCTGCTTGCTTTGGTGTGTTCCCTCTCAGTTCCGGCGAGCGGAAGCATGGGCCGGTCAGATTTCGGCGCGGTCCCGGCCAGTTCCAGCGCGCGGCGGTGCGTGACGTTTTCGCCCAGTGCCTGTTGGGGAACGAGACAGAAAACAAAAAATTTCGGTATAGCGAGCACGCCCAGGATCACTATGGAGATGGCATACAAGGTTTGATCTGATCCGTACCAACTCGAAACGCAGCGGAAGAAGAGTCGGTGTAGATCGTCGGTGCAGATCCCTGCAGCTAGGATTTACAACCTCCCAACCGCAAGGATGTACTCCCACTCTGGACAGCCCTTCGGGAGGCGGTCGGACAGTTCCCAGGACGATGTCGCGGACAGCCCTTCGGGAGGACCCTCGGAACCCGAACAGTAACCCGGACAGCCCTTCGGGAGGACGCCGGAAACTCGAACGGTAACTCGAACAGCCCTTCGGGCAAAAGATCAAAACTACAATCTCTCTACGGGGTTGCACACATATGGTGTCAGCTATCCGGCAGGGCTTCGCCGTCCAAAGCTAGTTCCTGCCGGAACCCAGACAACCTTTCGGCTCTACGAAAAACTCTTTTCGTGGGAGGGAGAGAGAGAGCTAGCAAAGCATAGCATGTGCATGAGAGCAAGGGATGAGGAAGTGGGCTGCCCACTCACCTCTTATTTATAGGAAAACCAAGGGGTAAAGTTGTCATACAAAAAACCCCAAAGTGCCCTTGGAATATCCCTTTCATAAAAGGAATATGCCATATGGGAGTGCCATGTGGAGCACCATGGTGCCCCACCTCCTTGGCTGGCCACCCTTGGGGGGTCCCCCATGAGGAGCTTGCTTGCTCCCCAATCCCTTCTAGAAGCCTTTTTGGAAATATCCAAAAAGGTGTTTTTCCACAAATATCCAAAAAGCACTTTCACTATTCACGACGACATTTTTCAGCGTCTGATCGAACTGAAAATATTCATGTGGGCTTAGAACAATTCCAGTACCCACCAAAATAATTTTCAACGCGAGCCGGAACAATTCCGGTTTAGTGATTTCATCTGCGAAAAGCATCTGAAGCAGTTTCGGCAGCTCCGGAACATTTCCGGTTTTCATTCCAGAAAATTCCAAAAATTTTCCAGAACGATTCTGGCACCCTCCAAGAATTATCAGGCATGTGCCAAGACCAATTTGACTTTATGTTATCCCCCGAAACAACTTTTCCAGTTTCATCGAAACTCATCCGGTGACCTCTCTCTGCGGAACTTTTCCGCTGTCCGAAACTTTTTCGGTGTTTTTCTCTCAGACTCCCTGTCTAGTATTCAACAGATAGATGACCCTTAAGCGTGTGACCCTATAGGTTCGGTGAAGCATAGACATGACCCGGAACCCCTTCCGATCAATGATCAACATCGGAGCCGTGGACACCCATATCGATCCCTATACCCACACGAATAAATATTCGAGTGAACCTCCAGTTGCCGTGTGCTATTCCTGTTGCTTCGCGATATGTTACAATTACCCGAGGTGAGACATGTTGCCATCCCCGTGGATCAACAACTTGCCCACTACGCCAGTTACCTCGTTGCCGGTATTGTTCTCTTTTCTCGTTCCCGTGTTCCGGCATCCCCGTGATCAAATCACAAAGTGTCTGGCCAGACGATGATGGATACCGTAACACCGAGAGGGCCCAGAGATATCTCTCCAACGTCGGAGGAGCAAATCCCAATCTTGAGCTATCAAGTTACTTGACATACTTTTCCATGAACCTGTAAGCAGCCGTAATAGCCACCCTTTTACGGATGACGCTTAACAAACCCCAAAGTTCATGAAGCAAGGATGAAGAAACTCGATACTCTCATGGTCTAAGGAATCATGCAAACATTAACCATCTCTGTGTTATTTAACCATTAACTTGTGACGAATATATCTCATAGTATAACATCAATTTGGGTCAATTGAACACAAGTGTTCTACCAACATCGTGCCCTCAAAATTGCCGGCATAGCCATGCCCATGATCAGGAAAACAGGATCATCATGCAATACTTGAGCCAGTCTTAGAGGCAAGACTAGGAATACAATTTACCGTTTATTATACCACACGTGCACATGAGTTTCCCTCCAAGCCTCGTGGTTATTGTAGACTTGAGAATCATTGCAGTTATAGCATGGATCATAAACATTCATTACAAACTCTGAGATACAAAAGTAACTGATATTACTGCCTCTAGGGCATATCTCCTACAGTCTCCCACTTGCACTAGAGTCATAATCTAGTTACATGGCTTCCCTAACACCAATGGCAATCCGGTGTTGCTCATGCTTTGCTCGTGCTAGAGGCTTCGTCATCGGGTCTGACACATTCAGATCCGTGTGAACTTTGCATACTTTCACTAAACCTTCTTCGACATGATGTCGAATGAGTTTAAATTTGCGTTGAATATGCATTGTCTTATGGTGCGAACATGGCTCCCTTGCCTGAGCCACGGCGCCACTATTATCACAATAGATCTCCACCGGGTCCAGAGCACTTGGAACCACACCAAGATCTTCAAGAAATTGCTTGATACCGACAGCTTTCTTGGAGGCTTCTGAAGCAGCAACATATTCCGCCTCCGTCGTAGAATCCGCCACAATCTTTTGTTTGGAACTTTTCCAATCAACTGCGCCGCCGTTCAATATGAAAACATAGCCACATTGAGATTTGAAGTCATCTGGGTCAGACATGAAGCCTGCATCAGTGTAACAACTTACAATGAGCTCTTCATCACCTCCGTACACAAGGAGTAAATCCTTGGTCCTCCTGAGGTACTTAAGAATACCCTTGACTGCGGCCCTGTGTTCTAATCCTGGATCACCTTGGTACCGGCTGCTAACACTTAGCGCATAGGAAACATCCGGTCTTGTACATAGCATGGCATACATAATAGAACCAACTACCGAAGCATATGGAATATCATTCATTTGTACTCGCTCATCAAGGGTCCGAGGACTCTGATTCTTGCAAAGCACTATGCCAGGTGACATGGGGAGTAGGCCTTTCTTGGAGTTCTCCATGTTGAACCTTTTCAACACCTTGTCAATGTACGTGCTTTGGCTTACCGCTATCAGGCGTCTTGATCTATCTCTATAGATCCTGATGCCTAATACATATGCCGCTTCGCCTAAGTCTTTCATTGAAAAACTCTTCTTCAATGAGTCTTTTATTTCGCTAAGAAAATTCACGTCATTTCCAATCAACAATATGTCATCCACATATAAGATTAGAAATGCTTTTGTGCTCCCACTAAACTTCTTGTACACACAAGATTCTTCATCGTTCCTAATGAAGCCAAACTCTTTGACCACTTCATCAAAACGAATATTCCAGCTCCTTGATGCTTGCTTCAGACCATAAATGGCTTTCTGAAGCTTACATACCTTTCCAGCATTCTTAGGATCGACAAAACCTTCTGGCTGTATCATGTATACATCCCTATCAAGGTTTCCATTTAGGAAAGCCATTTTGACATCCATCTGCCATATTTCATAATCGAAATAAGCAGCAATTGCTAGTAATATCCGAACAGACCTAAGCATAGCTACGGGCGAGAAAGTCTCGTCATAGTCCTCTCCTGGAACTTGCGTGAACCCTTTCGCGACAAGTCTAGCTTTGTGGATAGTAATATTACCATCCGCGTCCGTCTTTCTTTTGAAAATCCATTTACAACCAATGGATTTTACGCCATCTGGAAGTTCTTCCAAGTTCCAAACTTGGTTTTCGTACATGGATTCCATTTCGGATCTCATGGCTTTGTGCCATTCCCTTGAGCTAGGCCCCGCCATCGCTTCCTTGTAGTGCGCAGGTTCATCGTCTTCAAGAATGAAGATTTCGTTATGAAACCACTCAGGTGGCTGGATAGCCCTACCTGATCTGCGCGGTTCAGTTACAACAGTGTTTGAAGTTTCCGCATCATATGCGACAACTTCCGGCTCAGTTGTAGGGATAATTAGCGGAATTTCTTCCGGTTCCTTAGCCATATCAACGGTTGCCGAAGATTCACTAATCTCATTAAGTTGTACTGTCCTCCCACTTAATTCTTTGGCGAGAAACTCTTTCTCGAGAAAATGTCCAACTTTTGCGACAAACACTTTGCCCTCGGACTTGTGGTAGAAGGAATACCCAATGGTGTTAATTGGATAACCTACAAAGTAACATTTGTCTGCTCTGGGGTCGAGTTTGCTTGGTTGTAAACATTTTACATACGCTTCACAACCCCAAACCTTGAGATGCGACACATTGGGTTTCTTCCCATACCATAATTCAAATGGCGTCGTCTCAACAGACTTAGACGGTGCTCTGTTTAATGTATAAGCGGCAGTGAGTAGTGCGTGACCCCAAAAAGATATCGGAAGATCTGTAAGAGACATCATCAACCTTACCATGTCTAACAGGGTTCGGTTACGCCGTTCCGACACTCCGTTTCGCTGTGGAGTTCCGGGAGGCGTAAGCTGTGAAACGATTCCACGGTCACTCAGATGTTGGCCAAACTCGTGACTAAGATATTCGCCTCCGCGATCAGACCGCAGAAACTTAATCCTTTTGTTACGATGATTTTCTACCTCATTCTGAAATTCTTTGAACTTTTCAAAGGTTTCCGAATTATGCTTCATTAAGTAGATATAGCCATACCGACTTAAATCATCAGTAAAAGTCACGAAGTAAAAATACCCACCCCGTGCGGCCGTGTTCATTGGACCACATACATCACTATGTATTATTTCCAATAATTCACCCGCCCGTTCAGGATGACCCGTGAACGGCGTCTTGGTCATTTTTCCCATCAAGCAAGCTTCACATGTGTCAAATGATTCAAAATCAAGGGACGGTAAAACTCCATCTTTATGGAGTCTTTGCATGCGTTTCTTTCCGATGTGGCCAAGCCGACAGTGCCACAAGTAAGTGGTGGTGGTATCAGCCTTCTTAAGGCGTTTAGCATTCACGTTAAAGACATCATTTCCACATTCAAGATTTAGTATGAAAAGGCCCCCAACAATGGGTGCAAATCCATAAAACATATCCTTACAATAAAGTGAACAACCATTGTTCTCAGACTTGTAGGAGTACCCATCGTGTACTAAACATGATCCAGAGATAATGTTTCTACACAGCAACGGAACAAAATAACAATTACTAAGTTCCAAAATAAATCCTGAAGGGAGACGTAGAGGCATAATGCCGACGGCTTGAGCGGCGATCCCAGCGCCGTTCCCGACACGCATCACGACTTCATTCTTTGCCAGCTTGCGCACCTTCTGAAGCCCCTGTATCGAGTTGCAAATGTGAGCAACCGATCCGGTATCAAATACCCAAGACTTAGAATTTTCGCTAGCAAGCAAAACGTCAATGACATTAACTTGTATAACAATTATACCTTTCCCGGTTTTCCCGGACTTCTTATCTTCCAGATACTTCTTGCAGTTTCTCTTCTAGTGTCCTGTGCCCTTGCAGTAGAAGCACTCAGTTTCATTCTTGGCTCCGCCCTTAGATTTGCGTTGGAAGCCGGTCTTACCGGCGCCCTTGCCCTTCTTTGGCTTGCCTTTCTTTTTGAAACTGGCAGTTTTATTCACAAGCAACACTTGCTTGCGATTTTTCTGCAGTCCTCCTTCAACAGTTTTCAGCATGGCAAGCACCTCATTAGGCGTTTTGTTCATCCCATTCATGTTGTAGTTCATGATAAAACCGCTATAAGACGGGGGGAGTGAACCTAGCAACAAGTCCATAACATGCTCTGGCGGAAGTGGAAATTCCAGGGTTTTAAGCCTTTCAGCGTAGCCAATCATATTGACTACGTGCTCACCAACTGAACTGCCCTCAGCCATCTTGGTCTCCGCCATCATTTTCATGATATCAAAACGTTCAGACCGTGCATTAAACTTGTACAGAGCATCCAGATGCTTGATCATATCAAAGGAGTTATGGAATTCAAAACGTTTTTGAAGCTCTGAACTCATGCAAGACAGCATGAGGCACTGCACTAAGTTGAAATCATCATCCTTAGTGGCCCAGACATTTTGTATGTCTGCCGCGGCTGTTTCCGCCGGCTTAGGTGGAAGAGGTCCGTCAAGCACGTACACTTTCTTAGCGCTCCTGAGGACAATCCTCAGTGCACGGACCCAGTCCGCATAGTTGTTTCCATTCGCAGCTAACTTCTCTTTCTCTAACATCGGGCCTAAGTTGAACGCGCTGTTGCGAGCCATTTGATCTACAACGGAAAACACAATTTCACTTAGACTTTGTTCATAATGATTTTTGCACTAGTGAATAAACAGTTTTATTCTAAAGTGCGCTCCCACTCAAATCAATATCTCTCATAATTGATTGTGAGTGATTCAAGATCCGCATATCCATTCAACGCCATTGAACGAGATGAACACTGATGGCGCGAACTTCAATCGGTGGGCAAACTTGCCGATCACATCTCTATGTGACTCTTGTTCATCTTTCGATGGGCGTGTTCCGAGATCAGGGAGATCCTTCCAGAACGTCAAGACAACCAAGTGATCTTGCTGCGAGGTCTCAACTCACCCGCCTCACACATCCCTAATCGTTCGTACCCAGGGAGATCCTGTGATACCCCGAAAAGTTAGGTGCTGTGACGGTGCTACACTTGGGAGAACACTAACTACTTGATATTTTAGTGAGAGATCACCCTAATAAAAAGCGACTACCGCGCAATCAAGAAGGGTGCATCAAGAGGGATAAACATCTCAGGCAATTCATAATAGCATGATATGGTATAGCCCCTTCTGACGGAGAAGTCAAGTATTTCTTCGTCTTCGGCATTCGCGTCGGTGTTCACCTTTGCGAAGATTGCCACCACCTTGTCGATGCATCAGATAATATTGCTATCTCTATAGCTAATAAAATAACTGCATTACATAAGGTTGACACGCAGGTCATTAAAGTGCAATCATATGGCTCCAGCCATCATGCCGAATCATGACACGCAGGTCATGTTAATTACATCATATAGTCATCTCATACATAATCAAATTTAATATGAGCATTGCTATACCACATCATATGCATAACCATCCTGCAAAACCAAGTTAGACGCCTCTAATCGGTTTATGCAAAATTTTATTTTACGTGGCTTCTAAGGTTTTGACTTAAACCGCAGCTACCAACGTTTTATCATCAAGTGTGATAATTCAAAATTGCTAGATTAACATCTCGGGGTGTATGAAACACGAGATAATTAAATCTCGAGCCCCATACTAAACTTCGTCATACGCGTGACCCCCGTGCAGATCATATCTGCAATGCCCTTTCATCTGCGAATTTCATCTTTCTTTTGACTATGGTGGAACCCAAAGAACTGATAGCACTTCGTTGATCAATCAGGATCGCGGATTGCCAGAACTTTGTGAAATTCCACCATGCTATCTCGAGATTGAGCAAATGCAAATTCCAGGGAAGCAACAAGAACATCGGGTAACAGACTTCATCTGCTACCCGCATAAATAATTTTCAGCAATAGATCTTATCTACTCCAAAATTATATTATGCAATACCCATACATCTCCATGTATTCTAGATCGTAACCTGCATCTACGCATAGCACGGCTCTTGATGCCACTGTTGGGGAACGCGACAGAAAACAAAAAATTTCGGTATAGCGAGCACGCCCAGGATCACTATGGAGATGGCATACAAGGTTTGATCTGATCCGTACCAACTCGAAACGCAGCGGAAGAAGAGAAGGTGTAGATCGTCGGTGCAGATCCCTGCAGCTAGGATTTACAACCTCCCAACCGCAAGGATGTACTCCCACTCCGGACAGCCCTTCGGGAGGCGGTCGGACAGTCCCCAGGACGATGTCGCGGACAGCCCTTCGGGAGGACCCTCGGAACACGAACAGTAACCCGGACAGCCCTTCGGGAGGACGCCGGAAACTCGAACGGTAACTCGAACAGCCCTTCGGGCAAAAGATCGAAACTACAATCTCTCTACGGGGTTGCACACATACGGTGTCAGCTATCCGGCAGGGCTTCGCCGTCCAGAGCTAGTTCCTGTCGGAACCCAGACAGCCTTTCGGCTCTACGAAAAACTCTTTTCGTGGGAGGGAGAGAGAGAGCTAGCAAAGCATAGCATGTGTATGAGAGCAAGGGATGAGGAAGTGGGCTGCCCACTCACCTCTTATTTATAGGAAAACCAAGGGGTAAAGTTGTCATACAAAAAACCCCAAAGTGCCCTTGGAATATCCCTTTCATAAAAGGAATATGCCATATGGGAGTGCCATGTGGAGCACCATGGTGCCCCACCTCCTTGGCTGGCCACCCTTGGGGGGTCCCCCATGAGGAGCTTGCTTGCTTCCCAATCCCTTCTAGAAGCCTTTTTGGAAATATCCAAAAAGGTGTTTTTCCACAAATATCCAAAAAGCACTTTCACTATTCACGACGACATTTTTCAGCGTCTGATCGAACTGAAAATATTCATGTGGGCTTAGAACAATTCCAGTACCCACCAAAATAATTTTCAACGCGAGCCGGAACAATTCCGGTTTAGTGATTTCATCTGCGAAAAGCATCTGAAGCGGTTTCGGCAGCTCCGGAACATTTCCGGTTTTCATTCCAGAAAATCCCAAAAAGTTTCCAGAACGATTCTGGCACCCTCCAAGAATTATCAGGCATGTGCCAAGACCAATTTGACTTTATGGTATCCCCTGAAACAACTTTTCCAGTTTCACCGAAACTCATCCGGTGACCTCTCTCTGCGGAACTTTTCCGCTGTCCGAAACTTTTTCGGTGTTTTTCTCTCAGACTCCCTGTCTAGTATTCAACAGATAGATGACCCTTAAGCGTGTGACCCTATAGGTTCGGTGAAGCATAGACATGACCCGGAACCCCTTCCGATCAATGATCAACATCGGAGCCGTGGACACCCATATCGATCCCTATACCCACACGAATAAATATTCGAGTGAACCTCCAGTTGCCGTGTGCTATTCCTGTTGCTTCGCGATATGTTACAATTACCCGAGGTGAGACATGTTGGCATCCCCGTGGATCAACAACTTGCCCACTATGCCTGTTACCTCGTTGCCGGTATTGCTCTCTTTTCTCGTTCCCGTGTTCCGGCATCCCCGTGATCAAATCACAAAGTGTCTGGCCAGACGATGATGGATACCGTAACACCGAGAGGGCCCAGAGATATCTCTCCAACATCGGAGGAGCAAATCCCAATCTTGAGCTATCAAGTTACTTGACATACTTTTCCATGAACCTGTAAGCAGCCGTAATAGCCACCCTTTTACGGATGACGTTTAACAAACCCCAAAGTTCATGAAGCAAGCATGAAGAAACTCGATACTCTCATGGTCTAAGGAATCATGCAAACATTAACCATCTCTGTGTTATTTAACCATTAACTTGTGACGAATATATCTCATAGTATAACATCAATTTGGGTCGATTGAACACAAGTGTTCTACCAACATCGTGCCCTCAAAATTGCCGGCATAGCCATGCCCATGATCAGGAAAACAGGATCATCATGCAATACTTGAGCCAGTCTTAGAGGCAAGACTAAGAATACAATTTACCGTTTATTATACCACACGTGCACATGAGTTTCCCTCCAAGCCTCGTGGTTATTGTAGACTCGAGAATCATTGCAGTTATAGCATGGATCATAAACATTCATTACAAACTCTGAGATACAAAAGTAACTGATATTACTGCCTCTAGGGCATATCTCCTACAGTGCCTGCGCGCGGCGGCGTGGGTCGGTCAGATCCGGTGGGGTCCCAGCTTGTCCTGCGCGCGGCGGTGCTGACGGCCAAGTTAGCGTGGTTTCTGCCCAGGTCCGGCGTTCAGTTCGGTCTTAGTGGTGCGTGTTCGGCCTCCTTCGGCGTGGTGGTGTTTGGGTGTCCTCGAAGGTTGAGATGGTCTGTTGGGAGGCTCGACTCCGGATGAAAATCTCGCATCGACTTTGTCGACGCCGGCGGCAATGGCGTCTGTGGACGTCGTTATCCTTCTTGAAGGTGCTGCTGTGGATCTTGTTGTTCCTTGACATCTCATGTCTTGGGGTCTTCGGGTGAAAACCTGAGATTTGGCTATGCCGGATCGGGTGACGGCGGTGTCGCTCTGCGACATCGCTTCCTCCTTGGAGGCGTCACTTTGGGAGACCTCAATGATGGCTTTCGAGGGTGTGCGTGGCTGTAGGTCGAGCTTGGGTATGTGTGGTTGTCAGGGGAGTAGCTTGTAGCTGGCCGTTGGACGGTGGTGGCGACTTGCGGTGATCTTGACCTAGTTTTGCTAGTGTTTTACCCGTTTGTTAGGGTTTTAGCCCGGTTTTCCTTTAATTAACCGAGCGGTCTCAATGAATATAGCAGCTCCCCTGCTATCGTTCGAAAAAAGTCTGGTAACACATCACATGTAGCTGCTGGTATGCCTTAATTAGCTTGTGCAATCTAACCACCCATGTTTAAATCCTATAATTAACAAATGATGCACATGTTTTTTTTTCATTTATTGAGGATCTAGTTTGATGTGTGGTTTAACCAATAGTCAAGATAAATCTTGATACGAACAAAAAAAACTCTGAGAACCAGACTTACTGTGTGGTGAGACTACACTTGAAGATAAAAATCTCCATACTTATATTAGAAAGGTTAGAGCATCTACAACCGGACCCCTCAAACTCGTTTCAAGCTCTCGGGCAGGCCGCCCGGTCATGAAAATGCGACCCAGACGGGCCCTTCAAATGGGCATCAAACACCCGGGCTGATCGGCACCCCCCATTTCCAGCCAAAATATGAGGCGGATATGGGGAGCCCGGGCGCGCCCGGGTAGGCCCGCCACGTCGGACCCGACCGCCCAACCCCACCTCAAATTTCCCTTAAATTCTCCAAACCCTTCCTCCTGCTCCCGCCGCCCTCCAACATTTCCCGCGCCCGATCCCTCGCCGTCGGCACCCTTGCTCTTCATCCTCACCACCTGTCCGGATCCGTCGTCATGATGTCTTCCAGCTCGTCCCCGACCGCCGCGACGGAGACGCAGTCCGCCTCGTCCGTCAGCGTCCATTCGTCCGCTTCATCTTGCAAGCCAGAGAACGTCGCCCGTAAGATGCGCCGTCGCCGGCAGTGAGAGATGGAGGCGGAGTTGGCGGCGCAGGTAGGTGCGGGCATCGTTGACGAGATGTCTCCCCCGGCACGCCAGGCTCCCCGCACCCCATCCATCCAATCGCCGACGCGGATTGTGCCGTCCAGCACCCTTGGGACCGAGGAGGATGCGATGATCGAGTGGGCCATTCCGGACGGGCATTTTTTCGACAAGGGAGAACAAGAAAGAGGAGAGGTACAAGCTGATGTTGGATGCGCAAAAAGAGAGGATGGAGTGGGAACGGTTGAGGGCGGAGAGGAGGCTTGAAATTGAGAGGGAGGAGATCGAGTTGGAGAAGCAAGAGGCGGCGATCAAATGGGAACTCGAGAAGGCAAAGACATTTGTAGAGATTGAGCTCGAGAAGGAGAGGTTACAACTAGCACGGGACGCGGAGGATGCGAAGATAATGTTGACGGAAGAATCCCTCTTGAATGAGCATGCCAAGAAATGGCTTGTGGAGAAGAAGGAGATCAACGACCGTAGAACTCTGGAGGCGACGAGGGCGGCTTCGGCTGCGGCAGCGGAGCAGGCGGACGGGATGCAGGCAGAGCACGAAGCCCGGATGCAGACGGAGATGGTTGGCCGGCTACAGGAGGAGATGGCCCAGGCGGAGCAGGACGCATGGACGAACTCGTGCGGCCAGTGATCCGACAAGCACCTCTTGTCGGTCGGACATTGATTTCATTTTGGCATGTCCGGTTTGTTGAACTATGATTTCATTTGCTTGTTTTGAAATGTTGAATTCAGACAATTTGTATCGGATGATCGACGTGCATGGACTGCATGGATTTGAGATTTCGATTTGAAGTATGTGGATGCACAGAGCGAAATATGAAGTGCCGACCGGATGCGTCCGCGGGTGTATAAGGACCGGATTTACAAGGTCCGGTTGTAGATGCTCTTAGGTGCATCCCTAATTAATGCAGAGCCTCTCTTCCAAAGTTTTATTGAAAAACATAGAGCTGACTCATCTACGGTTTGGGGAGAGGACATGGACCTGCAAATAAAAAAGGAGAGGACATGGAGTCATGGACCAACGAGACATCAGTTTTTGCGTGTTCCCTCGATCGAGTACTGCACACGGTCGATCAGGAGTAGCCATCTTTTGTCCTTCTCACGTTTTTTTTTTTTGGCTTGTTCCCTTGGAAGCAAGGTCGGTCTCTTCCAGAATATCTATTTTTATCCCGTGACCGATCAGCTCCGTCTCTGCCTCACGCTTCCAAGGAAGTCGTGTGTCGCCCTCGGTCGCGTGCCGTGTGTGTACCAGTCTGAACCATCGGAAGCGTACTATTTACTGTAGTCATGTCAGGCTCACTCGATCCGAAGCTGCATGGAAGGACCTAGCAAATCTGACCCCTTAAACGCCCGCGGACGCGCCCGGTCAGTGACCGGGCGTGTTCGTTTTGAGCCCCTATAGTTTGGTCCGTGCAGCCACACTTCTCATTTTTCTTCTCATACGTCCGGTCACTTGCACGTGATTGATGGAGAACAAAAGAGAGAAAGAAAATAATGAATAAGAAAAGAGAAAATGTGGTCCGGAGTGGGGTCGCGTCCTACGTGGTGGATTGACCGGGCGTGTCCGGGCGCGTCCACGAGCCCTCATATCGGTCTCATATTTGAGATGGATATGAGGGGTGCCGGTCAGTCCGGGTGTTTGAGACGGATATGAGGGGTCCGGTTGGGTCGCATTTTTGTGACCGGTCAATGACCGGGAGGGCGTTCCGGGCGTTTAAGGAGCATACAGGGGTCCGGCTATAGATGCTCTTACTTACTGTACATGCGATGCCGATCGTAGCCAGCAAGTCGTCCGGTGGAATTCCTATAAATGTGAAAACCAGGCGACAGGCCCATGTTTTTTCTGTAGAATGAAGCTAGATGATAAACCCACGTTTCTTCTGGTGGAAATGAAGCTAGATGAGAAACCCACGTTGATTGGCTTCGCCTTCTTCTGAATCATCAGAAAATATCAGGCATCCACCGTCGTGACGCGTTCGACCAAAACGGATCTATGGGCTGGGCCGGCGATGTTTTCTGTTTTGCCGGCCCGGTATCCCTGTGAGGCATGGGTGGGCCCTGCGCCCTTTACCGACAGACAGAATGACGGTCCCGCCGTTTGTCAGAGAGCAATTAACGACGAAATTATTAATTGAGGAGTACTCCTTCTAAAGATCATTCTCACATTCTCAGATTGTGACAAGTGGCGCTATCGTTTATTCAAAATGTTTTCTTTCCTAAACCGTGCGTCCGAATTCTGAACCGTTTTCACAATTGGATTCCCCATGTCGAGATCTTTAAAATTAGATTCCATATTGATAGGTTTTGACGAAAAAAAATTCACGAAAAAAACCGTACCAAAAAATGTAAACGGGAGCAAGTTTTTTTCCTTTCCGACAGAGGCACGTCCGTGCCTCTCACGAAAGAAAAACAAACAGAAAACACGTTTGTTTTGTTTCCGAAAGGCATTGTCGTGCCTCTCGCGAAAGCAAAAACCGTGTCTCTCACGGAAGAAAAAAACAGAAAATATGTTTTTTTTGTTTCCGAGAGGCACAATCGTGCATCTCGTGAAAGCAAAACCATGCCTCTCGCGGAAGCAAAACCGTGCCTCTCGCGGAATAAAGAAAAATAAAAACACATTTTTTCCGTTTCCGAGAGGCACGGTCGTGCCTCTCGCGGAAGAGAAAAAAAATGTGTTTTTCGTGCAAAAAAGTTTTTTTTTTGAATTTGTTTGTCTAAAAGCTATGGAACACCGATGGAAACCCCCAAAATTGAAAACACCCAAAAAAACTCGTTTAAAAAGACGAAAACGCAAGCGAAAAAATAATTAAAAAAATCCGGAGGGAGTGCCAGAGTGCGACACGTGGCGGCGGCTGAGAGCGCGCCAAGTGGCGCAGTGAGCCCACCCCAAGTGATCGTGTGGACGCTCCCAAAGGATCGCTCCTCAACTAGTTGCTCTCAACTAACGGGGATCCTATATAGCGCTTAAGTCGCCCGCGAGTGACCTAACACGCACCTCCTTGGCGTGCTAGGCACTCGTATGAGCCGGCCCATTTTCTCCTTTTTTTGCTTTCATTTTTTTTCCTTTTTTCGTTTTCGTTTTCTGTTCTCCTTCTTTTTCTCTTTATTCTTATTTCTTTTCAGTTTTTTTGCGAATTTTATTTTCAAATCTGAGAACATATTTTTGTACATCGAAATCAAAAAGTGTTCATCAATGTAGAAAAATGTTCGTAGAATTGAATTTTTTGTTAATTAGAATTTAAAAATATTAATCAAAGTTCATAATTTCTTCATAAAACTAAAACAATGTTCATCAAATTTGAAATTTGTTCATCGTACAATTTATCCATTATTTCAAAAAAATATTCTTGAGTACAGATTTTGTTCATCATATTCATCAAATTCAAAATGTGTTCATAAAATACAAAAAAATGTTTATCATTATTAAGAAAATTCTCATAAAATCATCCTCCTTTTTAAGAAAATGCGATCATTTGATAAATTCCTGACCTTTTTTACTAATTAGTGAACATTTTTTGAATCGTGTCTTTCTTTGTGATATCACGAATATTCTTTGAAATTGCGTACATTTTTGGAACTTGTAAATAAGTTATTTGCATAGGCGACCATTTTTTGAAATTCAGGAACAACTTCTGAGTACACGAACTTTTATTTTTGAGACCACAAACGTTTTTTGAATCCATGATCTTTTTTAAATTTATTAATAGTTTTTGAATTTATGAATATTTTGTCAAGACGTGAACATTTTTAAACCACAAACATTATATGATTTTCTGGACCTTTTATTTCGAAATTAAAATTTCTAAATTTGGAACTTGTTTAAAATTCCAAATTGCTTTGAAGAAGAAGAAAAAATAAAAATAAGAAAAACAAAACTAAAAATGAAAAAACTGGGGTGTCCATTTCCGCTGATGGGTCGGCCTGATAGGGGCGTGCCGGGGGGGGGGGGGGGGGGGGGCTGTGCGTGGCATGTTCACTAGCGCGTCACGCACCAAATAGGGGTCCCGCAACTAACCAAGGGGTGCCTCTTGCAGAAGCACCGCAAGGGTAATTTGACGCGCTCTCATCCGCCGTCACATGTCGCGTGTTGGGTGTTCCTACGAGATTTCACTTTTCTATTTTTTGTAGGTATTTTCATGTCATAGGTTTGTTTCTAAAAAACCGCCTTTTTGATTATTGCTCGGTTTTTCCTAGGTTTTTGACAAAAGAAATCGCAAAAACAATTATGCAAGAAGATACTTTTTTTTCTTCTGTGAGAGGCACATATTTGCTTCTCATGGAGGCACAAGTTTGCTCCCGCTAGAAGCTGTGTCTCTCGAAATGAAAAGAACATCTTTTTTCTTGCGAGAGGCACATATTTGCTTATCATCAAGGCATAGGTTTGCTTCTGCAAGAGGCACAACCGTGTCTCCCAGAAAGGAAAAACAAGTTTTTCTTTCTTTCGCAAGAGGCACGATTTTTCTTTCGTGAGAGGCATAGTTGTGCCTCATAGAAAGGAAAAACACATTTTTTTTTCTTCCGCGAAAGGCACACATTTGCTTCACGTGGAGGCCCAGATTTACTTCCGCGAGAGGCACACATGTGCCTGTCGGAAAGGGAAATTAGTGTGGGAGGGGAGGTTTTTTTTTCTGCTCCTTTTTTCGTGAAAAAAGTTCACCGGAACCTATTAACGTGGGATCTAATTTCGAAGATCTCGACACGAGAAATCCAACGGTGATAACAGTTCGCGATTTCGATGCACGGTTTAAAAGAGAACCTTTTGAATAAATCAATCTACGGAACAAGGAAAACTCATAGGTTACGACAATTGGCTTACGCCAGTTGTTGCAACCTAGGAATGTGGGAGTGACCTTTGCAAGGGGTACCCTTAATTAGTGATTTCATTGTTGTCGGAATTTCCTATTTGACGTCTTAAGCGTCTTTTACTGTGCATTTTGTAAACCAATGCACACCACCCTTTTGCGCTGGACTGGCCCATTCTTTTTTTTGGTAAAACTTCAAAAAGTGCACGGGGACGAGCTCACCTGTACATTAATAGAGCAGTGATACGTCTCCAACGTATCGATAATTTATGAAGTATTGATGCCATATTTACCTATGTTTACAATATTTTTATATGGTTTTGATGCAATTTATATGATTTAATTGAAACTAACCCGCACTGATGATGTTTTCAGCACAATTACCGTGGTGTTGTTTTTGTAAAGAAAATAAAAGTTTTCGGAATCGCCCGAAACTTTTTGACGATTTTTTGGAACGTATGGTCAATATTTGAGTGAAGAACAACCGGAGGGGCCACTAGGTGCCCCCAAGGCAAGAGGGCGCACCCCGTGGGGGGGGGGGGTGTTACCTTGGGACCACCTCATGGCTCCGTTTCGCGTGATTCCAACGTTGAAATTGCTATAAATACAGAAACCCCCAAAAGTTAAACTAGAACTTCCACTCCGCCACCACATCTCTCTGTATCGAAAAACTCTCATCCGGTGCCTTTTTCGGTACCCTGTCGGAGAGGGAAATCATCACCGAAGACTATCTTCATCATCCCAGCGGAGGCCATAACAAGGAGGGAGTAGTTCACCCTTGGGCTAAGGGTATGTACCAGTTGTAGCTATGTGTTTAATCTCTCTCTATCGTATTCTTGAGATGTCACAATCTTGATGTATCACGGGCTTTGTTAGTATAGTTGGATCATATGATGTTCTTTCCTCTCTATCTTGATGTGATGAATTGAGTCTTTCCCTTCGAGATCTCGTTATGTTGGATTGAATATTTTCGATTTGAGGATATATGTCTTGCATGTGGATACCTGTGGTGACAATGGGGTGTTATATTGATTCATTTGATATATGTTTTGGTAATCAACTTGCGGATTTCCATGGTGACATTGGGGTAATCTATGCATATGGGTTGATACACGTTCTTTGTAGGAGATATGCCCTAGAGGCAATAATAAATGTTATTGATTATCTCCCTGTTCATAATTAGGTTTATGTTCCATGCTATAACTGCAATGATTCTCGAGTCTGCAAATAAAACGAGGCTTGGAGGGAAACTCATGTGCACGTGTGGGATAATAAACGGTAAAAAGTATTCCTAGTCAAGCCTCTATGACTGGCTCAAGTATTGCATGATGATCCTGTTTTCCTGATCATGGGCATGACTATGCCGGCAATTTTGAGGGCACAATTGTTGGTAGAACACTTGTGTTGAATCGACCCGAATTGATGTTATGCTATGAGATACATTCGTCATTAGTTAATGGTTTATAACACAGAGATAGTTAATGTTTGCATAATTCCTTAGACCATGAGAGTGTCGAGTTTCTTCATGCTTGCTTCATGAACTTTGGGGTTTGTTAAACGTCATCCGTAAATGGGTGGCTATTACGGCGGCTTACGGGTTCATGGAAAAGTATGTCAAGGGACTTGATAGCTCAAGATTGGGATTTGCTCCTCCGACGATGGAGAGATATCTCTGGGCCCTCTCGGTGTTACGGTATCCATCATCGTCTGGCCAGACACAGGGTGATTTGATCACAGGGATGCCGGAACACGGGAACGAGAAAAGAGAACAATACCGGCAACGAGGTAACTGGCATTGTGGACAAGTGTTGATCCACGAGGATGCCAACATGTCTCACCTCGGGTTATTGTAACATATCGCGAAGCAACAGGAATAGCTCACGGCAACTGGAGGTTCACTCGAATATTCATTCGTGTGGGTATAGGGATCAATATGGGTGTCCACGGCTCCGATGTTGATCATTGATCGGAAGGGGTTCCGGGTCATGTCTATGCTTCACCGAACCTATAGGGTCACACGCTTAAGGGTCATCTATCTGTTGAATGCTAGACAGGGAGTCTGAGAGAAAAACACCGAAAAAGTTTCGGACGCCGGAAAAGTTTCGGACAGCGGAAAAGTTCCGCAGAGAGAGGTCACCGGATGAGTTTCGGTGAAACTGGAAAAGTTGTTTCAGGGGATACCATAAAGTCAAATTGGTCTTGGCACATGCCTGATAATTCTTGGAGGGTGCCAGAATTGTTCTGGAAACTTTTTGGAATTTTCTGGAATGAAAACCGGAAATGTTCCGGAGCTGCCGAAACCGCTTCAGATGCTTTTCGCAGATGAAATCACTAAACCGGAATTGTTCCGGCTCGCGTTGAAAATTATTTTGGTGGGTACTAGAATTGTTCTAAGCCCACATGAATATTTTCAGTTCGATCAGACGCTGAAAAATGTCGTCGTGAATAGTGAAAGCACTTTTTGGATATTTTTGAGAAAGGCATATTCCTTTTGAGAAAGGGATATTCCAAAGGCATATTCCTTTTGAGAAAGGGATATTCCCCTTGGGATTTCCTATAAATAGGAAGGGAGATGGCTGCCATCTTCACATTCTTGCTCTCACATACAAAGCCATGCATGATCTGGCATTCTTGTCTCCCTCCCAGCGAAATAGTTTCGTAGAGCCGAAAGGCTGTCTGGGTTCCGGTAGGAACTAGTTCTGGACGGCGAAGCCCTGCCGGATAGATGACACCGTATGTGTGCAACTCTGTAGAGAGATCGTAGTTTCGGTCTTAGTTCGAGAGTGCCTCCCGAAGGGCTGTCCGTGTGACCGTCCGAGTTTTGGAGGTCCTCCCGAAGGGCTGTCCGAGTGACAGTCCGAGTTTCGGAGGTCCTCCCGAAGGGCTGTCCGCGACACCGTCCGGGGGACTGTGCGACCGCCTCCCGGAGGGCTGTCCGCGGGGCAGATGAGGGTATACATTCTCGCGGTTGGGAGGTTGTAAAATCCTAGCTGCGGGGATCTGCACCGCCGTTCGTCATCGACTCTACTTCCGCTGCGCTACGAGTCGGTAACGAAAATGATCAAACCTTGTATGCAGTCTCCATAGTGGTCCTGGGCTGGTGCGTAGGTCGGAAATTTTTTGTTTTCTGCTGCGTTACCCTACAGTGGCATCAAGAGCCGTGCTATGCGTAGATGCAGGTTGCGATCTAGAATACATAGAGATGTATGGGTGTTGCACAATATAATTAGGTAGTAGATGAGATCTATTGCTGAAAATTATTTATGCGGGTAGCAGATGAAGTCTGTTACCCGATGTTCTTGTTGCTTCCCTAGAATTTGCATATTTCTGATCTTGATAACAGTATGGTGGAGTTTCAATGTTCTGGCAATCCGCGATCCTGATTGATCAACGAAGTGCTAACAGTTCATTGAATTCCACCGTAGTTAAAAAGAAAGATGAAATTTCGCAGACGAAAGGGCAATGCAGATATGATCTGCACGGGGGTCACGCGTATGACGAAGTTTAGTATGGGGCTCGAGATTTTATTATCTCGTGTTTCATACACCCTGGAATGTTAATCTAGCGACTTGGATTATCATGCTTGATGATGGAAGTTGGTAGCTTCGGTTTGTTTCGAAACCTTAGAAGCCACGTAAAATAAAATTTTGCATGAACCGATTAGAGGCGTCTAACTTGGTTTTGCAGGACGGTTTGCATGTGCATATGATGTGGTATAGCAGTGTTCATAATAATTTGATTATGTATGAGATGACTATATGATGTAAATTGATTAACATGACCTGCGTGTCATGATTCGGCATGATGGCTGGAGCCATATGATTGCACTTTAATGACCTGCGTGTCAACCTTATGTAATGCACTTATTTTATTAGCTATAGAGATAGCAATATTATCTGGTGCACCGACAAGGTGGTGGCAATCTTCGCAAAGGTGAACACCGACGCGAATGCCGAAGACGAAGAAATGAGACTTCTCCGTCAGAAAGGGCTATACCATATCATGCTATTATGAATTGCCTGAAATGTTTATCCCTTATGATGCACCCTTCTTGATTGCGTGGTAGTCGCTTTTATTAGGGTGATCTCTCACAAAAATATCAAGTAGTTAGTGTTCTCCCAAGTGTAGCACCGTCACGGCATCTTTCCTTTCGGGGTATCACATGGATGCATGGGTACGAACGATTGTACGGGTGTGAGGCGGGTGAGTTGAGACCTCGCAGCGTGATCACTTGGTTGTCTTGACGTTCAGGCATGAAAGTCATGAGCTCGGAACACACGCATCGAAAGATGAACAAGAGTCACATAGAGATGTGATTGGCAAGTTGGCCTACCAAATGAAATTCTCGTCACTTGAGATGGATGCATCCTTGGCGTTGAATTGAAATTTGGATCTTGAATCACTCACAATCAATTATGAGAGATATTGATTTGAGTGGGAGCGCACTGTAGAATTACCTTGTTTAATTCTCAGTGCAATTAATCTTGAACACTGTCTAAGTGTGATTTGCATAATAAGTAGAATAATGGCTCGCGTTTCCACCTTCCCTATTAAAATTGAATAGCTGTTAAATATCTGGTTAAAACTTTACGGTTGGTAACGTAATGTGAGGATTGTCCTCAAGAGTGCCGAGAAGGACTTTGTCCTATCGCATACTTTCGGTATTCTCCCGCTAATGCTATGGATGATATGACTCTCGTCCTTCGATCCAAAAGCTAAAATTCCGTTACGGTCAAGTGAAATATGTTTGCTTCCATGAGACCCGAACTTCGAAAGTTTTGGGATAGTTATGTGATATTCATGGAACTGAAAATTAATTTTCAGATACAAACAAAGGCTGAAAGATATGAGATATCTAAAGCCATGTTTGTTTGCAAACTATTAGTAAAATTGTTTACTAGGCATTTGACTGATAAGAGAGGGATCCAGGAGAACGCCTGTCATATGATGAAAGGTGAATAAAACAACAACTTAAAGAGAAAGGAAGTGTTCGAAGGGTGTTAGTGAAACTTTCACGCCTAGGATGTCCGGGGCTATCGCCACTCTTAAGTTGGGTGCTTCTTCTGAGAGTAAGAGAAATACTAAAAGTTAAACTGTTAGAAGTATAATGGCAAATAAGAAAGAAGACTGGAATATCCAGCTCATGTATGAATGTCATACAAGTTTTTGATGTATAGAAGGCTGGTCAAAGATATAGTTCTTGGGAATTATGGTTAAACATGTTAATCACTAATTCTTGGGTATTGTGAGTTAATCACAAAGATACCCGCTTGATTGCATTCTGTTGCAACTCGATGTAAGAACTACTATGGCCTGAAAGACTAGCCAGGAATGAGGTTAAGATACACATAGGGAACATAGTAAAAATTACTATGCCTTCCATCGGTGTATTCCCTATGTATTTACTTTCATAATTCATTTTAGAGTTTCACACTCTAGCCCTTTGCATAAGGTATCTTGCAAGAAGGTTGTTCATAAGAGAACTTTTGATGTTCGGTGTTATGAATAACATAAGGGCCATACTTTCATTATGAATGAGACGTATGTTATGAATATTGATATTAATACATTGCCTCTGTATTTACTTTCATAATTCATTTTAGAGTTTCACACTCTAGCCCTTTGCATAAGGTATCTTGCAAGAAGGTTGTTCATAAGAGAACTTTTGATGTTCGGTGTTATGAATAACATAAGGGCCATACTTTCATTATGAATGAGACGTATGTTATGAATATTGATATTAATACATTGCCTCTGTATTTACTTTCATAATTCATTTAGAGTTTCATACACTCTAGCCCTTTGCATAAGGTATTTTGCAAGAAGGTTATTCATAAGAGAACTTTTGATGTTCGATGTTATGAATAAAATGAAGGGCCATGCTTCCATACAGGATGGGATGTATGCTATGAATATTGATGGTAATATGATACATCCATAACACTGACGCTAAATGTCGCAAGACTAAAAGAATACCACACAAGTGTGGCACTGCATTTGGTCACATTGAAGAAACCCGCATGGAAAATTCCATTGTGATGGATTTTGAAGTCGTTTGATTTTGAATCATCTGACACTTGCAACTTTCCTCTGAAAAGTGAAGTGACTGAAATACCGTTCACAGGCTATAAGGAACGAGCAAAGAACATATTGGTGATCATACATTATGATGTGTGTAGTCCAATAAATGTTGTTGCAAGTAGTGGATTTGTCTATCTTCAGAAATGACTCAAGTAGATATATGGATATTTACTTGTTGAGACGTAAGTCTGGATCTTTTGAATTCATTCATAAGGTTTTCAAAAATGAAGTAGAAGTTATTGTAACAACAAAATTATGTTTCTACAATTCGATTGCAGAAAGGAATATTTGAGTTACAACTTTAGCGAATGTCTAATGAGTTATGAAAGGGGTTTCATAACTTGCACCTCCTGGAACACCACTGCAAGTGGAAAGTCCGTGAAGATGTAATCGAACCATTTATGACATGGTAAGATCAAAGATGACATAAATAAAATTGCCATTATCCCTTTTAAAGTGATGCTTTAGAGACTGCGGCTTTTTCACTGAAAAGAGCTCCATCAGGTCTGTTGAAATGACGCCATGGTATGGTACGCCCAACCATGTTATATCTTTTCTTAACATTTGGAATATGGGGCTTGTGTAAAAGGTTACAAACCTATTCCAAATCAGACAAGTGCTACTTTGTAAGGTTATCCCAAGTCATTGGGTATTTCCCCACCACTATACCGAGGCAAAGGGTTTTGCCGCAAAACGGTATGCTTTTAAAGAGAATAGTTCTTACAAAAGGTGAGTGGGAGGACAGTGCAACTCGACGAGATAACCAGTATCTTCGTCATCAGGTCAAAGGAAAGGAACCTTGGAAGTGATTCTGGCGTTTCCTACTGCGACTGATACGGAAGCCTCTACATGAGATGTATGGACTTCGGTCGAACTTGCAGCTGAACCGCGTAGGAAAAACTCGTGCAAACCTCTCAGGTGTGCATACGAGATATTGTTGTTAGACAACAGTATACCTACGATACACAAGGAAGCGTTGATGGGCATTGACTCCGGAATTGGTTAAATGCCAAATACAATCCGAGATAGTTTCCATATAAGTGGTTCGAGATTAAAATCTTGATACACCTTTCGGAAGACTTAGAGTCTAACGAATATTTATGGAACTAAAAACTGATACGGATAAAAATGTTTTATCCATAAAGCTCGACTTGTTGAAATAACAAGTTCAAGGAGTTGACTACGATGAGGTTGTTTCACCGTAGCGATGCTTGAGGTCGGTTCGGGTTGAACCAGCAATTAATTCATATATCAATCATGAGATATGAAACATGGATGACAAAAGGATTTCCATCTGATGGAAATGAAACCTAGGACTTATATGTGATACAGTCCAAAGTAAATTGTTGATCCAGAGGATGCTAGTAAGTATGCAAACTTCAGAGTTCCAGCGATGGACAGAAGAGAGCAAAGTGGAGTTGGAATCTTCGTTTTTGATGGAATGGTCAAAGGGGTTTGACTTCATCAAATGGGTATCGAAGATACTTGTGATTCAAGAAAGTAAGTGGGAGCATAATAATATTTCTAAAAACCTTGTGTACTTGACACATTGTTAATTGGAAATAAATTTCTTCACACGAATTAGGACTTCATTTGAAAATAGTTTTTCGATGAAGTGCTTAGGCTAAATAGCCTCAATATTAGGCATGATGATCTATGGAGATAGATTTACCTAATGGGGCTAAGCAATGAATACATATTGACAAGGTGCTAAAACCTTTTAGCATTTAAAACGCCAAGGAGTGATTCTTGCCGAAGTCACATGGGAAGAGTTTTGCAAGACTCGGTGTCTCAAAACACAGATGAGCAAAAATACATGATGGTGATTCCACACACTCTTGTGTTTGGATTAATCATGTATTCCATGGTATGTAAAACAACCAGATATGTCCAATACTCCAAAGTTGTTGCGAGTATAGATACCAAAGTGATCAAAAGTACTGATCATGGGACAACAGTGAAAGATGTCATTAGGTACTAGAGTAGTACTGATGACATGTTTTCTCGCAAGCAGAGATTATGAAGTGCTCGTTGTAAGTAATTACATCGATACAGTCTTCATCAATGCTCCATGCGATTTTCGATTTAAGTTAAGGGTTTTGTGTGATACACAATACGGTGGCACGGTAAGTTGGAATTGTTCTTAACAGGTTACTATGGCGAATTCTATAACAAAGGCTAAGTATGTTGACGCTTTAGAAGCGACAAAGAAGTTGTTGAATCATATAGTTCATTCATGAACTTAGTATGGTTCCAAGATGGCTTTGGTCTATGGGACACTATTGCAGATAGTTGCTCCATAGCTCAGTCTGAGGAATCAGGTTTCGACCAATGATTCACACATATGCAAAGCCAAGTCCACACAAAATATGAATTTTGTGAAAGCGTGAAAACGCGAGGATATGCAAAGTTACACACGGAGCTGAAGTTGTCAGATCCGTTGGACATCAGGCTATACCACAAACGAAGCATATTTTACACCGGTATGCCATAGGTGTAAAGTGCATTAGCGTTGACTAGATTATTGACTCTAGTGCAAGTGGGAGTCTGTAGGAGATATTCCCTAGAGGCAATAATAAATGTTATTGATTATCTCCCTGTTCATAATTAGGTTTATGTTCCATGCTATAACTGCAATGATTCTCGAGTCTGCAAATAAAACGAGGCTTGGAGGGAAACTCATGTGCACGTGTGGGATAATAAACGGTAAAAAGTATTCCTAGTCAAGCCTCTATGACTGGCTCAAGTATTGCATGATGATCCTGTTTTCCTGATCATGGGCATGACTATGCCGGCAATTTTGAGGGCACAATTGTTGGTAGAACACTTGTGTTGAATCGACCCGAATTGATGTTATGCTATGAGATACATTCGTCATTAGTTAATGGTTTATAACACAGAGATAGTTAATGTTTGCATAATTCCTTAGACCATGAGAGTGTCGAGTTTCTTCATGCTTGCTTCATGAACTTTGGGGTTTGTTAAACGTCATCCGTAAATGGGTGGCTATTACGGCGGCTTACGGGTTCATGGAAAAGTATGTCAAGGGACTTGATAGCTCAAGATTGGGATTTGCTCCTCCGACGATGGAGAGATATCTCTGGGCCCTCTCGGTGTTACGGTATCCATCATCGTCTGGCCAGACACAGGGTGATTTGATCACAGGGATGCCGGAACACGGGAACGAGAAAAGAGAACAATACCGGCAACGAGGTAACTGGCATTGTGGACAAGTGTTGATCCACGAGGATGCCAACATGTCTCACCTCGGGTTATTGTAACATATCGCGAAGCAACAGGAATAGCTCACGGCAACTGGAGGTTCACTCGAATATTCATTCGTGTGGGTATAGGGATCAATATGGGTGTCCACGGCTCCGATGTTGATCATTGATCGGAAGGGGTTCCGGGTCATGTCTATGCTTCACCGAACCTATAGGGTCACACGCTTAAGGGTCATCTATCTGTTGAATGCTAGACAGGGAGTCTGAGAGAAAAACACCGAAAAAGTTTCGGACGCCGGAAAAGTTTCGGACAGCGGAAAAGTTCCGCAGAGAGAGGTCACCGGATGAGTTTCGGTGAAACTGGAAAAGTTGTTTCAGGGGATACCATAAAGTCAAATTGGTCTTGGCACATGCCTGATAATTCTTGGAGGGTGCCAGAATCGTTCTGGAAACTTTTTGGAATTTTCTGGAATGAAAACCGGAAATGTTCCGGAGCTGCCGAAACCGCTTCAGATGCTTTTCGCAGATGAAATCACTAAACCGGAATTGTTCCGGCTCGCGTTGAAAATTATTTTGGTGGGTACTAGAATTGTTCTAAGCCCACATGAATATTTTCAGTTCGATCAGACGCTGAAAAATGTCGTCGTGAATAGTGAATGCACTTTTTGGATATTTTTGAGAAAGGCATATTCCTTTTGAGAAAGGGATATTCCAAAGGCATATTCCTTTTGAGAAAGGGATATTCCCCTTGGGATTTCCTATAAATAGGAAGGGAGATGGCTGCCATCTTCACATTCTTGCTCTCACATACAAAGCCATGCATGATCTGGCATTCTTCTCTCCCTCCCAGCGAAATAGTTTCGTAGAGCCGAAAGGCTGTCTGGGTTCCGGCAGGAACTAGTTCTGGACGGCGAAGCCCTGCCGGATAGATGACACCGTATGTGTGCAACTCTGTAGAGAGATCGTAGTTTCGGTCTTAGTTCGAGAGTGCCTCCCGAAGGGCTGTCCGTGTGACCGTCCGAGTTTTGGAGGTCCTCCCGAAGGGCTGTCCGAGTGACAGTCCGAGTTTCGGAGGTCCTCCCGAAGGGCTGTCCGCGACACCGTCCGGGGGACTGTGCGACCGCCTCCCGGAGGGCTGTCCGCGGGGCAGATGAGGGTATACATCCTCGCGGTTGGGAGGTTGTAAAATCCTAGCTGCGGGGATCTGCACCGCCGTTCGTCATCGACTCTACTTCCGCTGCGCTACGAGTCGGTAACGAAAATGATCAAACCTTGTATGCAGTCTCCATAGTGGTCCTGGGCTGGTGCGTAGGTCGGAAATTTTTTGTTTTCTGCTGCGTTACCCTACATTCTTGTCCTACTTTCTTCGATAGAAATCTTGGGGGTACTCTTTGAAGTTCTTTGTGTTGGATTGAATATGATGAATCTGAAATTGTTTGATGCATGTTGAATAATTAACTCACGGATACTTGAGGTGACATTGGAGTATCTAGGTGACATTAGGGTTGATTGATGCGTATCATATGTATTATTGTAGTACGAACTATAGGTCTGTGTGTGACACTTATAGGGACGGCTCAATAGATTGATCGGAAAGGATAACTTTGATGTGGTTTTGCTACCTACAACAGTTTCTTCTTATATTCTCCGCTAGATAGGAACTTTGGAGTGATTCTTTATCGCACGTTGAGGGATGGTTATATGCTTCAATTATGTTAGCATTGTTAAGAGATTGCACTAGTGAAAGTATGAACCCTAGGCCTTATTTTCAAGTATTAATATATCGTTTTGCTCACTATTTACTACTTGCTACCTTGATGTTTTTATTTATTCATATTATAAAAACTTGTTTTTACTATCCATACTATACTTCTATCACCATCTTTTCGCCGAACTAGTGCACCTATACAATTTACCACGGTATTGGGTGTGTTGGGGACACAAGAGATTTCTTGTATTTTATTGCAGGATTGTTTGAGAGAGACCATCTTTATCCTAAACTTTCCACGAATTGGTAAACCTTAGGTTATCCAGTTGAGGGAAAATTGCTACTGCTACAAAATTCTGTGCTTGGAGGCCCAACATAGTCTACAAGAATAAAGTTATGTAGAAGACATCAAGCAACGACATCACAATCCATGTGCCTACTAACTTCATTTCCCTCTTTTTGTTGTTTCTACAATTAGCGCGATGCCCCCGGTTTTGGGAAGTTTCCGGAAGCTTCCCAAACCGGTTTTTTTTTGGTTCGCTGGTAAGTTTTTCAATGGTTCTTATTCTGTTTCTTTCCTTTTTCATTTTTAATGTGTGAACTTATTCCAATTCGTAAACGTATTATCTAAATTGCCGAACTTTTCTTCAAAATCGATGAATTTTTTCCCAAAATTCATGAACTTTTCTACATTTTTTTCAAAATAGACTATATTTTTCTTCTAAAATTGATATTTTTCAAATTTGTGAATAGTTGTTAAAATTGTTGAACTTTGTTTTTTAAGAATGCATGATTTATTTTTCCAAAATTCATGAACTTTTTTGAATTCATGTTTTTTTTAATTTCACAACAAAACAAAAATAGATTTTTTAAGCCTCCTTCTTTTTCACAAGTCAACTCTTGACCGGTCAACTGACGACCTGTCTATCGTTGAGCGATGAACGAAATGCGTGAGGGCAAGGTACTACATCACGATGATGGAATGGGCCGCCTATTCCTGCAAGCAGTGGGCACCATAACTCCTAGTCGACGCATAAGGCATCGAGTTGATCCCTTGTTTGATGCTCGTGAGCTTCAAAAGGATGCGCGCTTGCTGAAGCTTGAGCTCTCGACGCTTCAGTTTAGGACCTCCCAATCCCTGTTTGACGCTCGTGAGCGCCAAAAGCATGCGAGTTTGCTAAAGCTTTCTTGAGGTTCTTTCAACTTTTTTTTTATTTCTATTTCAGTTTTCATTTCATTTCTTTTTTGTTTTACGTTTTTTTCCATCCCCCTTTTTATTTTCTTTTTCATGCATTATACAAAGTTCATTCTGTGTTTACAAACAAAAATGTCCATCGTATATTTACGGAAATCTTCGCCCTATATTACGGAAATGTCCAACATATTTGCTTTAAAAGTTTATTGTGTATTTAAAAACTGTTCAGCGAATTTCCAAAAAATGATCAATGTGTATGTAAATATTTGTTCAGCGTATATCACAAAATTGTTCAATGTGTATCTAAATATTGTTCAGCCTATATCACAAAAATCTTCAATATATATTTAAAAGTTGTTCATCGTCTATAAATTTCAATAAATGTTCAAAATTCAAATTTGTTTTCATGTTTTTCAAATTTTTGTTCATTGTGTATAAAAACACATGTTCATCGTGTATAGGAAAATTGTTCAGTGTGCTTTATAAAAAAAGTTCATTGTACATTAAAAAAAATGTTAGGTCGGTATTTGAACAAAGTTCACCATATACTAAGGAAAGTTCAGAGCACAATTGTAAATGCCTATTTTTTAAAATTGTTCACATATTTATAAAATTAATTGGAATTTTGAATTTAATTATTTTCGTTGCTAGTTCTTATAGTACTGCGCCACCATTTAGTCACCAAAACCAGATTTTTTTTCAAAACTATGACGTATTTTATAGCAAATTTGAAAACTATAGGGCCGAACGTAAAAAATTCAGAAATATGACCCCGTCGGCTTGCGGTGGGCCGAAGAGTGGCCCGTCGGCCTGCGGTGGGCCGAAGAGAGGCCCGTCGGCCTGCAGTAGGCCGAAGAGGGGTCTGTCGGCCTCCAGGCGACCGAAGAGCGCCCGTCGGCCTCCAGGCGACCGAAGAGGGGCCTGTCGGCCTCCCGTTGAACGAAGAGTGTCAAGGGCACAAAACGTAATTAAGATGGTCTCAAATGAAAAAGTTATCAACATGAAAAATCTTCGCCTCGTCGAAACGGTTGATTTTGATATAAAAATCGTCTTAATCCGAGGTCGTATGCAACCTGTAGAGCCAAAATAAGGTCAGGGGCAGAAGCTGCAGAGTTACTTCGGACAGACCGAATGGATGTCAGAAAAATTTTCACGGGACACCCGGTGCACTCGGTGAGACCGTGTGAAATACAGAAGAGTACACAAGTTTGGTCACGTTCACTCGGTGAGACCGAACCAAACCACTCGGAGGCTCCGAATGGATCCGAAAAATTTCCAAAGATTTTTGGATAGAATTTTTAGTCCTTTTATTGTACGGGAAGTCCAGCCACCTCATAAATCGATGTGGGCATTGTTCGTCTGCACCGGGAAACACATGCGGGCATTGAAGAAATGTCTCTGTTGCGATGGCAGGAATTGATACCAAAACTTTCGGCGGTGGCGTCATCCACCATGCAAAGTAGAGGCAATGGTCACCTCTCAGGCCCGTCACCGTGTACCCTCGACGCCGGGGGTGATGCACACAAAAACGTCACCGTGTACCCTCGACGCCGGGGGGTGATGCATCCTAGCTCACGTCGAAGGAGACCCGGCCGGAAGCGCGGTACGCAAGCAGTCTTCCCGGTGCAGACGAACAATTTTTCGGATCAAAAATCCTAACTTTAACTCGGAGCCTCCGAGTGGTTTGGTTCAGTCTCACCGAGTGAACGTGACCAAACTTGTGTACTCTTCTATATTCCACACGGTCTCACCGAGTGCACCGGGTGTCCCGTGACAAATTTTCTGACATCCATTCGGTCTGTCCGAAGTAACTCTGCAGCTTCTGCCCCTGACCTTGTTTTGGCTCTACAGGTTGCATACGACCTCAGATTAAGAAAATTTTTATACCAAAATTAACCGTTTCGACGAGACGAAGATTTTTCATGTTGATCACTATTTCATTTGAGGCCATCTTAATTACGTTTTGTGCCCTTGACACTCTTCGGCCAACGGGAGGCCGACAGGCCCCTCTTCGGTCGCCTGGAGGCCGACGTGTAGGGTAACGAAGCAGAAAACAAAAATTTTCCGACCTACATACCAGCCCAGGATCACTATGGAGACTGCATACAAGGTTTGATCTTTTTCGTTACCGACTCGTAGCGCAGCGGAAGTAGAGTCGATGACGATCGGCGGTGCAGATCCCTGCAGCTAGGATTTTACAACCTCCCAACCGCGAGGATGTACTCCCTCGTCAGCTCACCGGACGGATCTTCGGGCAGCCCTTCGGGAGGCCTCAGGACAGTCCCTCGGATAGTCCCACCGTACGGATCCTCGGACAGCCCTTCGGGAGGCCTCTGGACAGTCCCTCGGATAGTCCCACCGGACGGATCCTCGGACAGCCCTCCGGGAGGCCTCTGGACAGTCCTTCGGATAGTCCCACCGGACGGATCCTCGGATAGCCCTCCGGGAGGCCTCACTGACAGCCCTTCGGGCGGGTCACTCGGACAGCCCTTCGGGAGGACCCCCGAAACACGGACAGTAACTCGGACAGCCCTTCGGGAGGCACTCTCGAACTAAGACCGAAACTACGATCTCTCTACAGAGTTGCACACATACGGTGTCATCTATCCGGCAGGGCTTTGCCGTCCAGAACTAGTTCCCACCGGAACCCAGACAACCTTTCGGCTCTACGAAACTATTTCGCTGGGAGGGAGAGAGAAGCCAGAAATGTCATGGCACTTGTATGTGAGAAGGAAGTGAGTGTGGAGGCAGCCCCTCCACCTCTATTTATAGGAAATCCAAGGGGTAGGGTTTCTTGGCCCCCAAGCCTTCTAGAAACCTTTTTGGGAAAATATCCCAAAAGGTGACTTTTCCATAAATATCCCAAAAAGCACTTTCACTATTCACGACGACATTTTTCAGCGTCTGATCGAACTGAAAATATTCATGTGGGCTTAGAACATTTCCAGTACCCACCAAAATAATTTTCAACGCGAGCCGGAACAATTCCGGTTTAGTGATTTTCATCTGCGAAAAGCATCTGAAGCGGTTTCGGCAGCTCCGGAACATTTCCGGTTTTCATTCCGGAAAATTCCAGAAAGTTTCCAGAATGATTCTGGCACCCTCCAAGAATTATCAGGCATGTGCCGAAACCAATTTGACTTAATGGTATCCCCTGAAACAACTTTTCAGTTTTACCGAAACTGTTCCGGTGTTCTCTCTGCGGAACTTTTCCGCTGTCCGAAACTTTTCCGGTGTCCGAAACTTTTTCGGTGATTTTCTCTTAGACTCCCTGTCTAGTATTCAGCAGATAGATGACCCTTAAGCGTGTGACCCTATAGGTTCGGTGAAGCATAGACATGACCCGGAACCCCTTCCGATCAATGATCAACATCGGAGCCGTGGACACCCATATTGACCCCTATACCCACACGAATGAATATTCGAGTGAACCTCCAGTTGTCGTGTGCTATTCCTGTTGCTTCGCGATATGTTACAAATACCCGAGGTGAGACATGTTGGCATCCCCGTGGATCAACAACTTGTCCACTATGCCAGTTACCTCGTTACCGGTATTGTTCTCTTTTCTCGTTCCCGTGTTCCGGCATCCCCGTGATCAAATCACAAAGTGTCTGGCCAGACGATGATGGATACCGTAACACCGAGAGGGCCCAGAGATATCTCTCCATCGTCGGAGGAGCAAATCCCAATCTTGAGCTATCAAGTTACTTGACATACTTTTCCATGAACCCGTAAGCCGCCGTAATAGCCACCCATTTACGGATGACGTTTAACAAACCCCAAAGTTCATGAAGCAAGCATGAAGAAACTCGATACTCTCATGGTCTAAGGAATCATGCAAACGTTAACCATCTCTGTGTTATAAACCATTAACTAATGACGAATGTATCTTATAGCATAACATCAATTCGGGTCGATTCAACACAAATGTTCTTCTAATATTGTGCCCTCAAAATTGCCGGCATAGCCATGCCCATGATCAGGAAAACAGGATCATCATGCAATACTTGAGCCAGTCTTAGAGGCCAGACTAGGAATACTTTTTACCGTTTATTATTCCACACGTGCATATGAGTCTTCCTCCGAGCCTCGTGGTTATTGTAGACTCGAGAACCATAGCAGTTATAGCATGGAACATAAACCTAATTATGAACAGGGAGATAATCAATAACATTTATTATTGCCTCTAGGGCATATGTCCTACAGACTCCCACTTGCACTAGAGTTAATAATCTAGTCAATGCTAATGCACTTTACACCTATGGCATACTGGTGTAAAATATGCTTCGCTTGTGGTATAGCCTGATGTCCAACGGATCTGACGACTTCAGCTCCGTGTATAACTTTGCATATCCTCGCGTTTTCACGCTTTCACAAAATTCATATTTTGTGTGGACTTGGCTTTGCATATGTGTGAATCATTGGTCGAAACCTGATTCCTCAGACTGAGCTATGGAGCAACTATCTGCAATAGTGTCCCATAGACCAAAGCCATCTTGGAACCATACTAAGTTCATGAATGAACTATATGATTCAACAACTTCTTTGTCGCTTCTTTAAGCATCAACATACTCAGCCTTTGTTATAGAATTCGCCACAGTATCTTGTTTGGAACAATTTCCAACTACCGTGCCACCATATTGTGTATTACACAAAAAACCCTTAACTTAAATCGAAAATCGCATGGAGCATTGATGAAGACTGTATCGATGTAATTACTTTACAACGAGCACTTCATAATCTCTGCTTGCGAGAAAACATGTCATCACTACTACTCTAGTACTCAATGACATCTTTCACTGTTGTCCTATGATCAGTACTTTGATCACTTTGGTATCTATACTCGCAACAACTTTGGAGTATTGGACATATCTGGTTGTTTTTACATACCATGGAATACATGATTAATCCAAACACAAGAGTGTGTGGAATCACCATCATGTATTTTGCTCATCAGTGTTTTGGGACACCGAGTCTTGCAAAAACTCTTTCCATGTGACTTCGGCAAGAATCACTCCTTGACGTTTTTCAATGCTAAAAAGTTTTAGCATCTTGTCAATATGTATTCATAGCTTAGCCCCATTAGGTAAATCTATCTCCATAGATCATCATGCCTAATATTGAGGCTATTTAGCCTAAGCACTTCATCGAAAAACTATTTTCAAATGAAGTCCTAATTCGTGTCAAGAAATTTATTTCCAATTAACAATGTGTCAAGTACACAAGGTTTTTAGAAATATTATTATGCTCCCACTTACTTTCTTGAATCACAAGCATCTTCGATACCCATTTGATGAAGTCAAACCCCTTTGACCATTCCATAAAAAACGAAGATTCCAACTCCACTTTGCTCTCTTCTGTCCATCGTGGGAACTCTGAAGTTTGCATACTTACTAGCATCCTCTGGATCGACAAATTTCTTTGGACTGTATCACATACAAGTCCTAGGTTTCATTTCCATCAGATGGAAATCCTTTTGTCATCCATGTTTCATATCTCATGATTGAAATATGTATTAATTGCTAGTTCAACCCGAACCGACTTCAAGCATCGCTACGGTGAGACAATCTCATCGTAGTCAACTCCTTGAACTTGTTATTGCAACAAGTCGAGCTTTATGGATAAAACATTTTATCCGTATCAGTTTTTAGTTCCATAAATATTCGTTAGACTCTAAGTCTTCCGAAAGGTGTATCAAGATTTTAATCTCGAATCACTTATATGGAAACTATCTCGGATTGTATTGGCATTTAGCCAATTCCGGAGTCAGGGCCCATCAACGCTTCCTTGTGTATTGTAGGTATACTGTTGTCTAACAACAATATCTCGTTTGCGCACCTGATAGGTTTGCACGAGCTTTGCCTACGTGGTTCAGCTGCAAGTTTGACCGAAGTCCATACATTTTATTGTAGAGACTTCCGTATCAGTCGCAGTAGGAAACTCCGGAATTACTTCCAAGGTTTCTTTCCTTTGATCTGATGACGAAGATACTGATTATCTCGTCGAGTTGCACTGTCCTCCCACTCACCTTTTGAAAAAACTATTCTCTTTAAAAGCATACCGTTTTGCGGCAAAACCCTTTGCCTCGGTATAGTGGTGGGGGAATACCCAATGACTTGGGATAACCTTACAAAGTAGCACTTGTCTGATTTGGAATAGGTTTGTAACCTTTTACACAAGCCCCATATTCCAAATGTTAAGAAAAGATATAACATGGTTGGGCGTACCACACCATGGCGTCATTTCAACAGACCTGATGGAGCTCTTTTCAGTGTAAAAGCCGCAGTCTCTAAAGCATCACTCTATGAAAGGGATAATGGCAAATTTATTTATGTCATCTTTGATCTTACCATGTCATAAATGGTTCGATTACATCTTCACGGACTTTTCACTTGCAGTGGTGTTCCGGGAGGTGCAAGTTATGAAACTCCTTTCATAACTCATCAGACATTCGCTAAACTTGTAACTCAAATATTCCTTTCTGCAATCGAATTGTAGAAACATAATTTTCTTGTTACAATAACTTCTACTTCATTTTTGAAAACCTTATGAATGAATTCAAAAGATCCAGACTTCGTCTCAACAAGTAAATATCCATATATCTACTTGAGTCATTTCTGAAGATAGATAAATCCACTTCTTGCAACAACATTTATTGGACTACACACATCACAATGTATGATCACCAATATGTTCTTTGTTCGTTCCTTATGGCCTGTGAACGGTATTTCAGTCACTTCACTTTTCAGAGGAAAGTTGCAAGTGTCAGATGATTCAAAATCAAACGACTTCAAAATCCATCATAATGGAATTTTCCATGCGGGTTTCTACAATGTGACCAAATGCAGTGCCACACTTGTGTGGTATTCTTTTAGTCTTGCGACATTTAGCGTCAGTGTTATGGATGTATCATATTTTCCATCAATATTCATAACATACATCCCATCTAGGATGGAAGCATGGCCCTTCATGTTATTCATAATACTGAACAACAATTGTTGTTTTATGAACAACTCTTTTGCAACAAACATTGTGCAATGGGCTAGAGTGTATGAAACTCTAAAATGAATTATGAAAGTAAACCCAGAGGTAATGTATTATTATCAATATTCATAACATACGTCTCATTCATAATAAAAGTATGACCCTTATGTTATTCATAACACCGAACATCAAAAGTTCTCTTATGAACAACCTTCTTGCAAGATACCTTATGCAAAGGGCTAGAGTGTGAAACTCTAAAATGAATTATGAAAGTAAATACATAGGGAATACACCTATGGAAGGCATAGTAACATTTACTATGTTCCCTGCGTGTATCTAAACCTCATTCCTGGCTAGTCTTTCAGGCCATAGTAGTTCTTACATCGAGTTGCAACAGAATGCAATCGAGCGGGTATCTTTGTGATTAACTCACAATACCCAAGAATTAGTGATTAACATGTTTAACCATAATTCCCAAGAACTATATCTTTGACCAGCCTTCTATACATCAAAAACCTGTATGACATTCATACATGAGCTAGATATTCCAGTCTTCTATCCTTTTGCCTTTATACTTCTAACAATTTAACTTTTAGTATTTCTCCTACTCTCAGAAGAAGCATCCAACTTAAGAGTGGCGTTAGCCCCGGACTTCCTAGGCGTGAAAGTCTCACTAACACCCTTCAGACACTTCCTTTCTCTTTAAGTTGTTGTTTTATTCACCTTTCATCATATGATAGGCGTTCTCCTGGATCCCTCTCTTATCTGTCTAATGCATAGTAAACTCCTTTACTAACAGTTTGCAAACAAACATTGCTTTGGATATCTCATATCTTTTAGCCTTTGTCTTTCTCTGAAAATGATTTTCAGATTCCATGAATATCACATAACTATCCAAACTTTCGAAGTTCGGGTCTCATGGAAGCAAACATATTGCACTTTGACTGAAAAGGAATTCTGGCTTTTGGATCGAAGGACGAGAGTCACATGATCCATAGCATTAGCGGGAGAATACCGAAAGCATGCGATAGGACAAAGTCCTTCTCGGCACTCTTGAGGACAATCCTCATATTACGTTACCAATCGTAAAGTTTTAACCAGATATTTAACAGCTATTCAATTTTAATTGGGAAGGTGGAAACGCGAGCCATTCTTCTACAACTTTTATGCAAGCCACACTTGGACAGTGTTCAAAATTAATTGCACTGAGATTTAAACAAGTTAATTCTACAGTGCGCTCCCACTCAAATCAATATCTCTCATAATTGATTGTGAGTGATACAAGACCCGCATTGTCATTCAACGCCATTGAACGAGATGAACACTGATGGCGCGAACTTCAATCGGTAGGCAAACTTGCCGATCACATCTCTATGTGATTCTTGTTCATCTTTCGATGCGTGTGTTCCGAGCTCAGGGAGATCCTTCCAGAACGTCAAGACAACCAAGTGATCTCGCTGCGAGGTCTCAACTCACCCGCCTCACACTTCTCTAATCGTTCGTACCCAGGGAGATCCTGTGATACCCCGAAAAGTTAGGTGCCGTGACGGTGCAACACTTGGGAGAACACTAACTACTTGATATTTTTGTGAGAGATCACCCTAATAAAAGCGACTACCGCGCAATCAAGAAGGGTGCATCGTAAGGGATAAACATCTCAGGCAATTCATAATAGCATGATATGGTATAGCCCTTTCTGACGGAGAAGTCTTTCATTTCTTCGTCTTCGGCATTCGCGTCGGTGTTCACCTTCGCGAAGATTGCCACCACCTTGTCGATGCACCAGATAATATTGCTATCTCTATAGCTAATAAAATAATGCATTACAACAAGGTTGACACGCAGGTCATTAAAGTGACAATCATATGGCTCCAGCCATCATGTCGAATCATGACACGCAGGTCATGTTAATTTACATTATATAGTCATCTCATACATAATCAAATTAAATATGAGTACTGCTATACCACATCATATGCACATCTCATGTCATCCTGCAAAACCAAGTTAGACGCCTCTAATCTGTTTATACAAGATTTAATTTTACGTGGCTTCTAAGGTTTCGAAACAAACCGAAGCTACCAACGTCCATCATCAAGCATGATAATCCAAGTCGCTAGATTAACATTGCGGGGTGTATGAAACACGAGATAATAAAATCTCGAGCCCCATACTGAACTTCGTCATATGCGTGACCCCCGTGCAGATCACATCTGCATTGCCCTTTCGTCTGCGAAACATCCATCTTTCTCAACTATGGTGGAACCCAAAGAACTGTTAGCACTTCGTTGATCTGTCAATCAGCATACTCAGGAGCAGCATGAAAGGATCGCGGATTGCCAGAACTTTGTGAGATTCCACCATGCCGTCAAGATCAGGACTACGCAAATTCCAGGGAAGCAACAAGAACATTGGGTAACAGATTTCATCTGCTACCCGCACAAATAATTTTCAGTAATAGATCTCATCTACTACCTAGTTATATTGTGCAACACCCATACATCTCTATGTATTCTAGATCGCAACCTGCATCTACGCATAGCACGGCTCTTGATGCCACTGTAGGGTAACGAAGCAGAAAACAAAAATTTTCCGACCTACGTACCAGCCCAGGATCACTATGGAGACTGCATACAAGGTTTGATCTTTTTCGTTACCGACTCGTAGCGCAGCGGAAGTAGAGTCGATGACGATCGGCGGTGCAGATCCCCGCAGCTAGGATTTTACAACCTCCCAACCGCGAGGATGTACTCCCTCGTCAGCTCACCGGACGGATCTTCGGGCAGCCCTTCGGGAGGCCTCAGGACAGTCCCTCGGATAGTCCCACCGTACGGATCCTCGGACAGCCCTTCGGGAGGCCTCTGGACAGTCCCTCGGATAGTCCCACCGGACGGATCCTCGGACAGCCCTCCGGGAGGCCTCTGGACAGTCCTTCGGATAGTCCCACCGGACGGATCCTCGGACAGCCCTCCGGGAGGCCTCACTGACAGCCCTTCGGGCGGGTCACTCGGACAGCCCTTCGGGAGGACCCCCGAAACACGGACAGTAACTCGGACAGCCCTTCGGGAGGCACTCTCGAACTAAGACCGAAACTACGATCTCTCTACAGAGTTGCACACATACGGTGTCATCTATCCGGCAGGGCTTTGCCGTCCAGAACTAGTTCCCACCGGAACCCATACATCCTTTCGGCTCTACGAAACTATTTCGCTGGGAGGGAGAGAGAAGCCAGAAATGTCATGGCACTTGTATGTGAGAAGGAAGTGAGTGTGGAGGCAGCCCCTCCACCTCTATTTATAGGAAATCCAATGGGTAGGGTTTCTTGGCCCCAAGCCTTCTAGAAACCTTTTTGGGAAAATATCCCAAAAGGTGACTTTTCCATAAATATCCCAAAAAGCACTTTCACTATTCACGACGACATTTTTCAGCGTCTGCTCGAACTGAAAATATTCATGTGGGCTTAGAACATTTCCAGTACCCACCAAAATAATTTTCAACGCGAGCCGGAACAATTCCGGTTTAGTGATTTTCATCTGCGAAAAGCATCTGAAGCGGTTTCGGCAGCTCCGGAACATTTCCGGTTTTCATTCCGGAAAATCCAGAAAGTTTCCAGAATGATTCTGGCACCCTCCAAGAATTATCAGGCATGTGCCGAAACCAATTTGACTTAATGGTATCCCCTGAAACAACTTTTCAGTTTTACCGAAACTGTTCCGGTGTTCTCTCTGCGGAACTTTTCCGGTGTCCGAAACTTTTCCGGTGTCCAAAACTTTTTCGGTGATTTTCTCTCAGACTCCCTGTCTAGTATGCAGCAGATAGATGACCCTTAAGCGTGTGACCCTATAGGTTCGGTGAAGCATAGACATGACCCGGAACCCCTTCCGATCAATGATCAACATCGGAGCCGTGGACACCCATATTGACCCCTATACCCACACGAATGAATATTCGAGTGAACCTCCAGTTGCCGTGTGCTATTCCTGTTGCTTCGCGATATGTTACAAATACCCGAGGTGAGACATGTTGGCATCCCCGTGGATCAACAACTTGTCCACTATGCCAGTTACCTCGTTACCGGTATTGTTCTCTTTTCTCGTTCCCGTGTTCCGGCATCCCCGTGATCAAATCACAAAGTGTCTGGCCAGACGATGATGGATACCGTAACACCGAGAGGGCCCAGAGATATCTCTCCATCGTCGGAGGAGCAAATCCCAATCTTGAGCTATCAAGTTACTTGACATACTTTTCCATGAACCCGTAAGCCGCCGTAATAGCCACCCATTTACGGATGACGTTTAACAAACCCCAAAGTTCATGAAGCAAGCATGAAGAAACTCGATACTCTCATGGTCTAAGGAATCATGCAAACGTTAACCATCTCTGTGTTATAAACCATTAACTAATGACGAATGTATCTCATAGCATAACATCAATTCGGGTCGATTCAACACAAATGTTCTTCTAATATTGTGCCCTCAAAATTGCCGGCATAGCCATGCCCATGATCAGGAAAACAGGATCATCATGCAATACTTGAGCCAGTCTTAGAGGCCAGACTAGGAATACTTTTTACCGTTTATTATTCCACACGTGCATATGAGTCTTCCTCCGAGCCTCGTGGTTATTGTAGACTCGAGAACCATAGCAGTTATAGCATGGAACATAAACCTAATTATGAACAGGGAGATAATCAATAACATTTATTATTGCCTCTAGGGCATATGTCCTACAGACTCCCACTTGCACTAGAGTTAATAATCTAGTCAATGCTAATGCACTTTACACCTATGGCATACTGGTGTAAAATATGCTTCGCTTGTGGTATAGCCTGATGTCCAACGGATCTGACGACTTCAGCTCCGTGTATAACTTTGCATATCCTCGCGTTTTCACGCTTTCACAAAATTCATATTTTGTGTGGACTTGGCTTTGCATATGTGTGAATCATTGGTCGAAACCTGATTCCTCAGACTGAGCTATGGAGCAACTATCTGCAATAGTGTCCCATAGACCAAAGCCATCTTGGAACCATACTAAGTTCATGAATGAACTATATGATTCAACAACTTCTTTGTCGCTTCTTTAAGCATCAACATACTCAGCCTTTGTTATAGAATTCGCCACAGTATCTTGTTTGGAACAATTTCCAACTACCGTGCCACCATATTGTGTATTACACAAAAAACCCTTAACTTAAATCGAAAATCGCATGGAGCATTGATGAAGACTGTATCGATGTAATTACTTTACAACGAGCACTTCATAATCTCTGCTTGCGAGAAAACATGTCATCACTACTACTCTAGTACTCAATGACATCTTTCACTGTTGTCCTATGATCAGTACTTTGATCACTTTGGTATCTATACTCGCAACAACTTTGGAGTATTGGACATATCTGGTTGTTTTTACATACCATGGAATACATGATTAATCCAAACACAAGAGTGTGTGGAATCACCATCATGTATTTTGCTCATCAGTGTTTTGGGACACCGAGTCTTGCAAAAACTCTTTCCATGTGACTTCGGCAAGAATCACTCCTTGACGTTTTTCAATGCTAAAAAGTTTTAGCATCTTGTCAATATGTATTCATAGCTTAGCCCCATTAGGTAAATCTATCTCCATAGATCATCATGCCTAATATTGAGGCTATTTAGCCTAAGCACTTCATCGAAAAACTATTTTCAAATGAAGTCCTAATTCGTGTCAAGAAATTTATTTCCAATTAACAATGTGTCAAGTACACAAGGTTTTTAGAAATATTATTATGCTCCCACTTACTTTCTTGAATCACAAGCATCTTCGATACCCATTTGATGAAGTCAAACCCCTTTGACCATTCCATAAAAAACGAAGATTCCAACTCCACTTTGCTCTCTTCTGTCCATCGTGGGAACTCTGAAGTTTGCATACTTACTAGCATCCTCTGGATCGACAAATTTCTTTGGACTGTATCACATACAAGTCCTAGGTTTCATTTCCATCAGATGGAAATCCTTTTGTCATCCATGTTTCATATCTCATGATTGAAATATGTATTAATTGCTAGTTCAACCCGAACCGACTTCAAGCATCGCTACGGTGAGACAATCTCATCGTAGTCAACTCCTTGAACTTGTTATTGCAACAAGTCGAGCTTTATGGATAAAACATTTTATCCGTATCAGTTTTTAGTTCCATAAATATTCGTTAGACTCTAAGTCTTCCGAAAGGTGTATCAAGATTTTAATCTCGAATCACTTATATGGAAACTATCTCGGATTGTATTGGCATTTAGCCAATTCCGGAGTCAGGGCCCATCAACGCTTCCTTGTGTATTGTAGGTATACTGTTGTCTAACAACAATATCTCGTTTGCGCACCTGATAGGTTTGCACGAGCTTTGCCTACGTGGTTCAGCTGCAAGTTTGACCGAAGTCCATACATTTTATTGTAGAGACTTCCGTATCAGTCGCAGTAGGAAACTCCGGAATTACTTCCAAGGTTTCTTTCCTTTGATCTGATGACGAAGATACTGATTATCTCGTCGAGTTGCACTGTCCTCCCACTCACCTTTTGAAAAAACTATTCTCTTTAAAAGCATACCGTTTTGCGGCAAAACCCTTTGCCTCGGTATAGTGGTGGGGGAATACCCAATGACTTGGGATAACCTTACAAAGTAGCACTTGTCTGATTTGGAATAGGTTTGTAACCTTTTACACAAGCCCCATATTCCAAATGTTAAGAAAAGATATAACATGGTTGGGCGTACCACACCATGGCGTCATTTCAACAGACCTGATGGAGCTCTTTTCAGTGTAAAAGCCGCAGTCTCTAAAGCATCACTCTATGAAAGGGATAATGGCAAATTTATTTATGTCATCTTTGATCTTACCATGTCATAAATGGTTCGATTACATCTTCACGGACTTTTCACTTGCAGTGGTGTTCCGGGAGGTGCAAGTTATGAAACTCCTTTCATAACTCATCAGACATTCGCTAAACTTGTAACTCAAATATTCCTTTCTGCAATCGAATTGTAGAAACATAATTTTCTTGTTACAATAACTTCTACTTCATTTTTGAAAACCTTATGAATGAATTCAAAAGATCCAGACTTCGTCTCAACAAGTAAATATCCATATATCTACTTGAGTCATTTCTGAAGATAGATAAATCCACTTCTTGCAACAACATTTATTGGACTACACACATCACAATGTATGATCACCAATATGTTCTTTGTTCGTTCCTTATGGCCTGTGAACGGTATTTCAGTCACTTCACTTTTCAGAGGAAAGTTGCAAGTGTCAGATGATTCAAAATCAAACGACTTCAAAATCCATCATAATGGAATTTTCCATGCGGGTTTCTACAATGTGACCAAATGCAGTGCCACACTTGTGTGGTATTCTTTTAGTCTTGCGACATTTAGCGTCAGTGTTATGGATGTATCATATTTTCCATCAATATTCATAACATACATCCCATCTAGGATGGAAGCATGGCCCTTCATGTTATTCATAATACTGAACAACAATTGTTGTTTTATGAACAACTCTTTTGCAACAAACATTGTGCAATGGGCTAGAGTGTATGAAACTCTAAAATGAATTATGAAAGTAAACCCAGAGGTAATGTATTATTATCAATATTCATAACATACGTCTCATTCATAATAAAAGTATGACCCTTATGTTATTCATAACACCGAACATCAAAAGTTCTCTTATGAACAACCTTCTTGCAAGATACCTTATGCAAAGGGCTAGAGTGTGAAACTCTAAAATGAATTATGAAAGTAAATACATAGGGAATACACCTATGGAAGGCATAGTAACATTTACTATGTTCCCTGCGTGTATCTAAACCTCATTCCTGGCTAGTCTTTCAGGCCATAGTAGTTCTTACATCGAGTTGCAACAGAATGCAATCGAGCGGGTATCTTTGTGATTAACTCACAATACCCAAGAATTAGTGATTAACATGTTTAACCATAATTCCCAAGAACTATATCTTTGACCAGCCTTCTATACATCAAAAACCTGTATGACATTCATACATGAGCTAGATATTCCAGTCTTCTATCCTTTTGCCTTTATACTTCTAACAATTTAACTTTTAGTATTTCTCCTACTCTCAGAAGAAGCATCCAACTTAAGAGTGGCGTTAGCCCCGGACTTCCTAGGCGTGAAAGTCTCACTAACACCCTTCAGACACTTCCTTTCTCTTTAAGTTGTTGTTTTATTCACCTTTCATCATATGATAGGCGTTCTCCTGGATCCCTCTCTTATCTGTCTAATGCATAGTAAACTCCTTTACTAACAGTTTGCAAACAAACATTGCTTTGGATATCTCATATCTTTTAGCCTTTGTCTTTCTCTGAAAATGATTTTCAGATTCCATGAATATCACATAACTATCCAAACTTTCGAAGTTCGGGTCTCATGGAAGCAAACATATTGCACTTTGACTGAAAAGGAATTCTGGCTTTTGGATCGAAGGACGAGAGTCACATGATCCATAGCATTAGCGGGAGAATACCGAAAGCATGCGATAGGACAAAGTCCTTCTCGGCACTCTTGAGGACAATCCTCATATTACGTTACCAATCGTAAAGTTTTAACCAGATATTTAACAGCTATTCAATTTTAATTGGGAAGGTGGAAACGCGAGCCATTCTTCTACAACTTTTATGCAAGCCACACTTGGACAGTGTTCAAAATTAATTGCACTGAGATTTAAACAAGTTAATTCTACAGTGCGCTCCCACTCAAATCAATATCTCTCATAATTGATTGTGAGTGATACAAGACCCGCATTGTCATTCAACGCCATTGAACGAGATGAACACTGATGGCGCGAACTTCAATCGGTAGGCAAACTTGCCGATCACATCTCTATGTGATTCTTGTTCATCTTTCGATGCGTGTGTTCCGAGCTCAGGGAGATCCTTCCAGAACGTCAAGACAACCAAGTGATCTCGCTGCGAGGTCTCAACTCACCCGCCTCACACTTCTCTAATCGTTCGTACCCAGGGAGATCCTGTGATACCCCGAAAAGTTAGGTGCCGTGACGGTGCAACACTTGGGAGAACACTAACTACTTGATATTTTTGTGAGAGATCACCCTAATAAAAGCGACTACCGCGCAATCAAGAAGGGTGCATCGTAAGGGATAAACATCTCAGGCAATTCATAATAGCATGATATGGTATAGCCCTTTCTGACGGAGAAGTCTTTCATTTCTTCGTCTTCGGCATTCGCGTCGGTGTTCACCTTCGCGAAGATTGCCACCACCTTGTCGATGCACCAGATAATATTGCTATCTCTATAGCTAATAAAATAATGCATTACAACAAGGTTGACACGCAGGTCATTAAAGTGACAATCATATGGCTCCAGCCATCATGTCGAATCATGACACGCAGGTCATGTTAATTTACATTATATAGTCATCTCATACATAATCAAATTAAATATGAGTACTGCTATACCACATCATATGCACATCTCATGTCATCCTGCAAAACCAAGTTAGACGCCTCTAATCTGTTTATACAAGATTTAATTTTACGTGGCTTCTAAGGTTTCGAAACAAACCGAAGCTACCAACGTCCATCATCAAGCATGATAATCCAAGTCGCTAGATTAACATTGCGGGGTGTATGAAACACGAGATAATAAAATCTCGAGCCCCATACTGAACTTCGTCATATGCGTGACCCCCGTGCAGATCACATCTGCATTGCCCTTTCGTCTGCGAAACATCCATCTTTCTCAACTATGGTGGAACCCAAAGAACTGTTAGCACTTCGTTGATCTGTCAATCAGCATACTCAGGAGCAGCATGAAAGGATCGCGGATTGCCAGAACTTTGTGAGATTCCACCATGCCGTCAAGATCAGGACTACGCAAATTCCAGGGAAGCAACAAGAACATTGGGTAACAGATTTCATCTGCTACCCGCACAAATAATTTTCAGTAATAGATCTCATCTACTACCTAGTTATATTGTGCAACACCCATACATCTCTATGTATTCTAGATCGCAACCTGCATCTACGCATAGCACGGCTCTTGATGCCACTGTAGGGTAACGAAGCAGAAAACAAAAATTTTCCGACCTACGTACCAGCCCAGGATCACTATGGAGACTGCATACAAGGTTTGATCTTTTTCGTTACCGACTCGTAGCGCAGCGGAAGTAGAGTCGATGACGATCGGCGGTGCAGATCCCCGCAGCTAGGATTTTACAACCTCCCAACCGCGAGGATGTACTCCCTCGTCAGCTCACCGGACGGATCTTCGGGCAGCCCTTCGGGAGGCCTCAGGACAGTCCCTCGGATAGTCCCACCGGACGGATCCTCGGACAGCCCTTCGGGAGGCCTCTGGACAGTCCCTCGGATAGTCCCACCGGACGGATCCTCGGACAGCCCTCCGGGAGGCCTCTGGACAGTCCTTCGGATAGTCCCACCGGACGGATCCTCGGACAGCCCTCCGGGAGGCCTCACTGACAGCCCTTCGGGCGGGTCACTCGGACAGCCCTTCGGGAGGACCCCCGAAACACGGACAGTAACTCGGACAGCCCTTCGGGAGGCACTCTCGAACTAAGACCGAAACTACGATCTCTCTACAGAGTTGCACACATACGGTGTCATCTATCCGGCAGGGCTTTGCCGTCCAGAACTAGTTCCCACCGGAACCCATACATCCTTTCGGCTCTACGAAACTATTTCGCTGGGAGGGAGAGAGAAGCCAGAAATGTCATGGCACTTGTATGTGAGAAGGAAGTGAGTGTGGAGGCAGCCCCTCCACCTCTATTTATAGGAAATCCAATGGGTAGGGTTTCTTGGCCCCAAGCCTTCTAGAAACCTTTTTGGGAAAATATCCCAAAAGGTGACTTTTCCATAAATATCCCAAAAAGCACTTTCACTATTCACGACGACATTTTTCAGCGTCTGCTCGAACTGAAAATATTCATGTGGGCTTAGAACATTTCCAGTACCCACCAAAATAATTTTCAACGCGAGCCGGAACAATTCCGGTTTAGTGATTTTCATCTGCGAAAAGCATCTGAAGCGGTTTCGGCAGCTCCGGAACATTTCCGGTTTTCATTCCGGAAAATCCAGAAAGTTTCCAGAATGATTCTGGCACCCTCCAAGAATTATCAGGCATGTGCCGAAACCAATTTGACTTAATGGTATCCCCTGAAACAACTTTTCAGTTTTACCGAAACTGTTCCGGTGTTCTCTCTGCGGAACTTTTCCGGTGTCCGAAACTTTTCCGGTGTCCAAAACTTTTTCGGTGATTTTCTCTCAGACTCCCTGTCTAGTATGCAGCAGATAGATGACCCTTAAGCGTGTGACCCTATAGGTTCGGTGAAGCATAGACATGACCCGGAACCCCTTCCGATCAATGATCAACATCGGAGCCGTGGACACCCATATTGACCCCTATACCCACACGAATGAATATTCGAGTGAACCTCCAGTTGCCGTGTGCTATTCCTGTTGCTTCGCGATATGTTACAAATACCCGAGGTGAGACATGTTGGCATCCCCGTGGATCAACAACTTGTCCACTATGCCAGTTACCTCGTTACCGGTATTGTTCTCTTTTCTCGTTCCCGTGTTCCGGCATCCCCGTGATCAAATCACAAAGTGTCTGGCCAGACGATGATGGATACCGTAACACCGAGAGGGCCCAGAGATATCTCTCCATCGTCGGAGGAGAAAATCCCAATCTTGAGCTATCAAGTTACTTGACATACTTTTGCATGAACCCGTAAGCCGCCGTAATAGCCACCCATTTACGGATGACGTTTAACAAACCCCAAAGTTCATGAAGCAAGCATGAAGAAACTCGATACTCTCATGGTCTAAGGAATCATGCAAACGTTAACCATCTCTGTGTTATAAACCATTAACTAATGACGAATGTATCTCATAGCATAACATCAATTCGGGTCGATTCAACACAAATGTTCTTCTAATATTGTGCCCTCAAAATTGCCGGCATAGCCATGCCCATGATCAGGAAAACAGGATCATCATGCAATACTTGAGCCAGTCTTAGAGGCCAGACTAGGAATACTTTTTACCGTTTATTATTCCACACGTGCATATGAGTCTTCCTCCGAGCCTCGTGGTTATTGTAGACTCGAGAACCATAGCAGTTATAGCATGGAACATAAACCTAATTATGAACAGGGAGATAATCAATAACATTTATTATTGCCTCTAGGGCATATCTCCTACACGACGGGCGCTCTTCGGTCGCCTGGAGGCTGACAGGCCCCTCTTCGGCCCACCGCAGGCCGACGGGCCTCTCTTCGGCCCACCGCAGGCCGACGGGGTCATATTTTTGAATTTTTTGCGTTCGGCCCGATAGTTTTCAAATTTGCTATAAAATACGTCATAGTTTTGAAAAAAAATCCCAAAACCATCAGCTCGAGTGGCTATCTACATGTGCTCGAAACTGGGAGGGTCCAACAAGGATGAAAATGAAGCGAAAATTTTCTGCTTTTCTGACGGGAAAATGAAATGGAGATTAAGAAAAGAAATGAAAACAGAATTTTGAAAAAGGAAACGAAAATGGAATCTTTTTATGTGGAAACGGAAATGGAAATGAAACACCGTTTTCCCGTGGAACGTGCGCTGAAATGAATTTTCCTGTTTCCGTTAATACGAAACTTTCCAATTTGGATATGAACATATAGCTATTTTCTCGCCCATCAAATACATATTTAGGCCCTCCATTATAAGGAATATTGACTATTGTATTTTTTAGTTTGAAAAATATTCTGTAAAAAAATGAAAGGATAATAAGAAAATTCTAAAAAAGGAGAACTAATTTAAAAGTTTTTTTAATTTTCCCATCCTCATGGCCTTTCTATCTTTCGAATCTAATTTGAAATTGGATTCAGAAGAAAGCGGATTCCAGATAATGGGTAGAATGGCCAATATTTTCCAACTTCTACGGTACAACTAATACATCGTGGACACTTTTGTTGCTAAGCTGAAGTGTGTAGTACTGTACAAGTACTACTATTCAAGTTGTAAACTATGTAAACAATGATGTATGAACTGTGTTCTATTCCACTACAGTCTGTCACCGGTATTACCGTATGAGCACTGTTTTGATTTGAGCTGCAATGTTTGATTGTTTGTTTCCTATCAAGTTTTTTTTGTCTTGCCAAAGATGATTTTCACAAATTGATATATTATTATATATCCATGACATATCTTATTATTTTGATGCCTTCCAAGTTTTTTTTGTTACCAAAGTTTTTTCGGTTCACGGGTTCCTTGGTTCCGGTCGATGGTATTTGTTTCTGGGATTTATGTGTTAGTTTCCGTTTCCGAAAAAATACGAAAACACATGTGACGGCACTCAGTTCCGTCAGTTTCTGCTTCGTTTTCATCCGTAGGGTCTAGTGTTTGATCCTCTCCCTCGCGCATGTGTCCCACATGATCTCTCAGGCGCCGACTAGGAGCTCCCTTGTTAAAGCGAGGGTGAGCGCGAGACTGGGCGAGACCAGACCACGGGCTCGTTTTTTTCCATTATTCTATTTTTTTTGCTTTCATTTTCTTCTCTTGTATACTTCCAAATATTCTTTATATAGTACTAATACTATTCATCACCTAGGGTGCAGAATAAGTTATTCTTCACCCAAGGTAATCTTACCATCATTTTATAAATAAATTTCATTTTGTATACAAATAGTAACCCTCATATTGATTCACTACGTAAAATTTGGCATAAGAAAACAAAAATATAGGTCTTAGGACCAGAAAAATTACATTTTATGTATGTTTACACTATGTTTTTACGTTCATAATTTTACTTAACATAAAATAGTTTTTATGGCAATTTAATATCTGCTTACGTTTTCTTTTTATGTACGAAGTAAGAAAAAAAAATTATGGGACGTAAAAATACGGTGCATTGATGGTAAAATAGAAGGGGTGAAGAATAAGTATTCCTCACCCAGGGCGAAGAATAGCGTGCTTTTATATACTACAAAAACACTTTACACACAACATTTGAAAAATGTTAAATATGTGTAAAAAAGTGTTTCTCATGTATACAAACAAAAAAAAGTATACAATTTGTATGAAAAAGTTTATCATGTATTTAAAGATTGTTAATCAAGCATTTTAAAAATGTCAATCAAGTATTAAAAATGTGAAATATGTATAGAATTTTTTCCCATGTATACAAAGAATATATAATGTGTACGAAAAGAATGTTAATCAAGTCCTGGTGCTCGCATTATTTCTGGATTTATTTCAGGATTTCCGGTAATACACGTTCAGTGGGCGGAGACGTTTCCGTCGGCTACGAGGCGCCTGTGGTGACTTCGTCAATCTCAAGATTTTATGCCGGCTCAGTCTTTCAAAGGTGCTCATAGGGATAGAGTCTGCGTGTGTATTCATAGGAATGAGTATGCGTGTATATATGTGCGCCTGTTGAGGGAGTCCTGGACTAAGGGGTCCTCGGGCCGCTGGCCTATCTCTCAATAGGCCGGCTTGGTGGGCCGTTCTTTGACTATCGCAGGAAGGGCCGGATATGCCAACACTCCGTGTTCTGGAAGGAAGTCCCGAAGGCGCGTCGTGCAATCCAAGTCAAGATGAGGAAATCGGCATCTCCATCCCCGGAATGAGACCTATCATGTGTAAACCCTAGGTACCCCCCGGTGTCTATATAAACCGGGGAGGTTTTAGATTGTAAGACAGAGAAACTCATCTAGGGTTTTAGCTACTCAATCTCGTGGTAGATCAACTCTGTAACCTTCATACACATCAATATAATCGAGCAGGACGTAGGGTTTTACCTCCATAGGAGGGCCCGAACCTGGGTAAAACATCGTCTCCTTCGTCCCCTGTTACCATCGATCCTAGACTCACAGTTTGGGACCCCCTACCCGAGATCCGCCGGTTTTGACACCGACATTGGTGCTTTCATTGAGAGTTCCGCTGTGATCGCCAAAGGAATCAATGGCACGCTTAGTCATTAGCGAGGAAGTCCGCAACATGGACTCCTTTGTCCCAGGATAGATCTTTGCTTTCGGCAGCGTCGTGCTGCACGCCGACCCGACCGGCCGTCTTTTCCGGGTCGGGGCTTTCGCCCCTGATCAAGAGGTCAGATTCGGGAACCTAGAGTTCTCCGTAGACTCTCGGGGCGATCTTTTGCTCACCGGGCTTGCAATCTCATCTGATGCGCCCGAGGACTCCGAGGCCTTGACTTCGGATTTTGCTCTCAACCCCGCCCACGGGACCAACCCCGACGACGATCTGATTTCTAGTCCGGATCCGGTCATAGTACCGGATGGTCGGGGGTCAGCTCCCACCGAACACACTCCCTGTTCGGACGCATCGGAGGTTAACTCCGAAAGCTCTGGGCAGATGGACCCGATCGAGCTCTTGACACTCAACGAGGCTCTAGATCGGATCTTATCGAAAAAAATCACTGATGACTCAATCCCGATCCACGCTCAGATCGGTCTGAAGGCGGGTCAAGAGGAATTTTTCATCCCACCCACCACCCACTTAGTAGCCACTGTCGAAGACTTAACCGACATGTTGGACTACGCCTCCGAGGAGGCAGATGTCATGGATGAAGAGGATTGCGCTCCCGCCCCCGTCAACACCGGGCGATGGACGGCCACCTCTACCTACGACGTCTACATGGTGGATACTCCAGCCGATAAGGACGATCACACACCCAAAAACAATGCCGATAAATCTGGCGAGGAGCCGTCAAGGCGCCGGAAACTGCGCAAACGGTCAAAGGCAAAAAGGGAAGGGAAGCCATTGCTGACACCGGGGAAAATGACACCCCGGAAGACCTTGGCGACCCCGATCTCGCCGACCATCCACTAGAGAACCAGAAGAGGCCGGAAGACCAACACGACCTCGAGGATCTATACGATTCCGGGGATGACAACTACCCCCCCCCCCCTGTCGAGGAGGAGGACAGCCTGGAAGCCGAAGAGTTCACCGTCCCCGAAAACCTTGAGGATCAGGAACGGTTCAAGCAACATCTTATAGCCACTGCCCGAAGCCTGAAGGCAAAAGAACGACAGCTTAAGGCCGAGCAGGACACCCTCAATGATAGATGGACAAGGGTCCTATCATCCGAGGAAGGGTACGGTACCGGTCTATTGGACCAACCCAAGAGCTATCCACGCCGACGGCTGCTGCCGCAGTTCGACGACGAGGTCTCTAATACACCGTCGCCCAAACACACTCCATACGACCAGCCGGACCGCCCTCCCCGAGGACGAGATAGGATGGCTGGCGACGCCGGTTATAGGCGGCGATACCCCGAAGAAGGGGACAAGAGCCAATAGAGCCTGAGGATAGATACGACCCGCGACACGACCTGGACTATAGAACAAGCCGCACGAGATCCATCTACGGCTCTAGAGGGTACTCCCCCGATAGACGGGACGGGTACCAGCCTCGGCTCGACCACAACAACAGAGGTCGGGAACCAAACCGGGCCAGATCAGGCGCCGACTATTGGCGTGACATAGCCCGGGTCAGAGGCGCTGCCCACCCACTGTGCTTCACCGACGAGGTGATGCAGCATCAGTTCCCAGAAGGGTTTAAACCCGTGAACATAGAGCAATACGACGGGACAACTGATCTAGCAGTATGGATCGAGGATTTCCTCCTCCACATTTATATGACACGAGGAGATGATCTCCACGCCATCAAATATCTGCCCCTAAAACTTAAGGGGCCAGCTCGGCACTGGTTAAACAGCCTCCCCGAAAGTTCTATCGGGAGTTGGGAGGATCTCGAGGACGCTTTCCGATCTAACTTCCAGGGCACCTATATACGGCCACCGGACTCCTCCGACCTAAGCAATGTTGTCCAGAAGGCAGGCGAATCGGCTCGACAATTCTGGAATCGGTTCTTGACAAAGAAGAACCAGATTGTCGATTGCCCAGATGCCAAGGCAATAGCCTCCTTCCGGCACAATATTCGGGACGAATGGCTGGCTCGCCAGCTCGGTCAGGACAAGCCCAGGACCATGTCCGCCCTTACATCACTCATGAACCGCTTTTGCGCGGGCGAGGATAACTGGCTAGCTAGACGAAGCCACAACCCCGAAGACCCCGGCACCTCTGAAGTTCAGGATGGAAACGGCAAACCTCGACGCAACAAAAGTAAACGCCGGCACAGCAACGGCGATGCCGACGATACGGCTGTTAACGCCGGTTTCCGCAACCCCCGATCCGGGCAGCGGAAGAAGCCTTCTAAAGGCAATCGTGACAGACCTACCCCGCTAGACAAGATCATGGATAGGCCCTGCCAGATCCACGGAACTCAAGACAAACCCACCACCCACACCAACCATAACTGTTGGGTGTTCAAACAAGCCGGCAAACTCGCAGCCGAAGAGCAAGGCAAGGGCCCATGCAGCGAGGACGATGACGAGACCCGCGGTCCGATCAATGGAGGACAGAAGCAGTTCCCTCCAGAGGTAAAGACTGTGAACATGATATACGCCACTCATATACCTAAAAAGGAGAGGAAGCGCGCCCTTCGAGAGGTCTACGCTGTAGAGCCTGTAGCCCCGAAGTTCAACCCATGGTCGGCATACCCGATCACCTTCGATCGACGAGACCATCCGACCAGTATCCGTCATGGGGGTTCGGCGGCCCTCGTCCTAGACCCCATTATCGATGGGTATCACCTCACTAAAGTCCTAATTGACGGAGGAAGTAGCCTCAATCTGATTTACTCAGACACGGTGAAAAAGATGGGTATAGATCCCTCAAGGATCAAGCCCAGCAACACTACCTTTAAAGGAGTGATCCCAGGCATCGAAGCCCGGTGCACAGGCTCTGTTAGCCTGGAAGTAGTGTTCGGTTCGCCCGACAACTTCCGCAGCAAGGACTTGATCTTCAACATTGTCCCCTTCCGCAACGGTTATCACGCCCTGCTGGGCCGCACAGCGTTCGCTCGCTTTAATGCCGTCCCACACTACGCGTACCTCAAGCTCAAGATGCCCGGGCCCAAGGGGGTCATTACTGTCAACGGCAACACAGAGCGTTCCCTCCGAACTGAGGAACATGCATTGGCCCTGGCTGCCGAATTCCATTACGATGACGATCGGCCAACATCGAAATTTGCCATAAAGGCACGTAAGGCTGACAAACGAGCTCGGTCTCAGTCCGAACTCCCGGAATCTTATTCTCCCCAGAAATAGGGACACGCTCCTCACTGCGCAGCCCTAGTGCCCGTCAAACATGTGTCAAGACGGCACAACTTTGCACTCAAAATTCCATGGGCAGCAGTGAGGAACAACTATCAAAGGGAAAGTGTTCGGCTGGACCGAACTACTGCCAGTACATGTCCTCGGACATACCACAGGTACCATCAAGGACCTGCTAAAGCATAAAGCTCATCCATACCTCGGCGACTTCTCAAGATCTTCTTCCCAAGGTCCGTTCGCCGACACCATCACCCTTAAAGGAATACAACTCCCTAGGAGACGCAGGAGCAGACATGTGGCTAGGCACATCGAGGTCGTCAAGCCACCCATCGAAGGCCCCTGGTACAACCCCTCCTCTGTAAACTTTATATTTCCTCGTCAAATACCTGTAAACAGTGGCTTCGGCAATTCGAGTTATAAGAATTAATGAGCAAATAATAGACCATTGTACATGGCTTCTTCGCTGTATTTTATGCTACATGCTCTGTTCTTCCCTCATCAACGCTTCTTGCGAAACTGTTCGGTATACATTACGATGCAACCGGCTAATAGACCGGGGGATTGAATTTAAAATATCACCCTAAGCATCACCCTGACACAATTGATCGTGTGTTCGGCGTCTTGGATTTTGCTTTATATGCATCGGATCCGAACCATGTCTTGGGTCAATAGTTGGGTTACCCAGCTCCTGTGTTTGCCCTTTTACGTTCCGCTCGTTCGGCTAAAAGGGCAAAGGGAGAACCACTGCGATTGTGCTTCCAGCTCGCCTGGTCAAGCACCTCAGGGGAGAAAGCCGAAAACTGACTGTCATAGTAAGCGAGAACCGGTCTGCAAATCCGAGCATAAGTGTCATACAAAAAAAATCGATAGAGGTTATTCCGTGTCATACGATGGGTTTCGTACTTGTACGAGCCATGTGATGCTGGCTTAAGCCTCGGTATATCCGAACATCACAAAACACTGGGGGCTAGTCATCAGCCCCCGCACTTTTTTTTCCTACGGCTAAGTGAAAGCAATAAAGCATCATAGTCCGATTGCCTTGTTCCCCTCGCACTACCACCTTCGGGCACTGATACCTCGGCTAAGGGTCACAGTGCGGAGGCAGAAACACCTCGCGTAGTATCTACGTGGGGGCTGAACTCGACGACTCGCAACTTTCAGATAAAACGGCCACATAGGAGTCAAAATAAATACAAAACTCAAAAAGACATGATAAACCATGCAGCCTCATTATAAAGCGTTAACAGTCTTCGGACATATTACAACGCGCTCATTCATAAAATACATCCTTAGAGCATTGGGCCTCTATCGCCCGAGCACCCTCCATCACTGCGGAGAAGTATAGCTCGGGGCGCCTATGCCCCTTTCCAGGGGGCGGAGGTGCGGTGCCCATCTCGGTCGGCTTGAGCTTCGGCCAGTGCACCATGGTCTTTGCAAAGGCCATCCGAGCTCCCTCGATGCATGTAGAACGCTTTAGGGCGTCAATCCGAGGCGCATCATCGCACAACTTCCGCACCAAGCCGAAGTAGCTGCTCGACAACGGCTCTTCAGGCCATAGCCAGATGCAGAGATCCTTCATGGCCGGCTCCGCCATCCTGTGCAGCTCCATCAGTTGCTTCATCTGCTCGATCAGAAGAGGAGAGTGCTCGGGGGACTCAAACTGTCCCCAGAATAGCCGAGCCTCATCATCCTCCTCCCGCGAAGCATAGAACTTGTTCGCGTCCGCTGCACTCTTCTGGAGATCCGCACAGACGCCTGAGGAACGCCACACCTGGGTGAGAAAAGCAAACCTGCTACCACCAAAGGCGCATTGTAGTGAATACGGCTTACCATCTGTGACAGCCTTGATTTGGCGAACCTCTTCTTCAAAGGACCGCCTGTCCACCCGCTCCTTTTGGAGCTTGGATTTCAGCGTGGATAGCTCGGTGGCTTGCTCTTTGCCTTTCTGCTCAAGGGCCTCGCACTTCGTGCTGGCGTCCTTGAGCTCCTGCTGCACCTCCTCCACCCGGGCCTCATGCTTATCGCTCGCAGTTTTTAATGCGGATAACGCGGCTGCTGCTTGTTCGGCCGCCGCCTTCTCATCCGTGGCCGCTTGCTTCATCTTTTTTAGCTCGGCCTTGAGGTTCTCGACCTCCGCAGCCGAAGCTGTGTTAGCAGTAAATGAGTCATTACACTGGGTTAACAATATGGATTAATAACGATAGATAGCCCGGATATTTTTCGGCTTACCTTGCGCCTCGTCGAACCTCTTATTCAGGCGATCGAGCTCCTCATCGGAGCTCTTGAGCTTCCGATTTAGCTCGGCAAGCTCCGCAGCGTTGAAGGCCGCCGCCGCCGACGAGGCCTGCAAAAAATAAATTATACAATATCAAGTTATGTGGGTTCAAACCCCCAAGCTGTTAAGAATATGACCCTGTGCTCGGTCCTCTTAAGGGCTCTTAGAACAGTGCGGGACAAATGATGCCTTATGCATCGTTGGTCACTCCGGGGGTATTTGACCCCCGGGTGGGTTTTTTGCAAACCCACCCAGGGCTCGGGGGCTACTGCATATATAAAGATAGCGCAAACTTAATGAAATTAAACTTTTCGGGAAAAGGGTATTACGTGGCTCACCTTGAAGCCCGTCAAGAGACCATTGAAGGCCTCTTTCAGTCCGCTGTCAACGGACTGAATACCTTGCAAAACCGCACCCATAAGAGTGCGGTGATCCTCGGAGATGGAGGCGCTTGATAAAGCCTCCTCCATCATGACCGGCCACCCAGTCATGGGTGGCATCAGTGGTGACCGGCCAACCCGATCTCTGATGGGGGATTGAGCCGGTAGCTCCGGAGGCGCAGTGTTCTCCGGAGATGTCCTCGGAGGGGACTGGACAGTATTTCGTCCTCCCTCCTCATCGGCCAGGTGAGTTTCCCCCTCCTGATCTTCGGCGGTCGAGGCGTTAGCCTCGGCCATAACATCGTCACCCCCGCCGCCGGTGTTCGGCTCCACGGGAGCTGGGCGGGATGACACATCCGCGGCCTCCTTCGCGGCCCCTAGAGGTGTGGGGTGCGACATAGTCCCGCTCTCCGCTAGCTCGGCGGGTGGAGACTCCCCGTCCGATGGGCTGTAGATTAAAAGGCATTCGTCCATTTAAAACATTAAAAACTTCACATAAAATGACCCAGGGAGTCTTCGGATTCGTACCTTTGGGCCGGGGGCTTGACCCTTAGGTTCCTTCTGGGAACCCTCTCAAAGTCCTCGGACTCAGCATCGGAGTCCGAGCTATCGTCGGCCAGGATTAACCTTGGCCTACGCGCCCTCTTCTGGGCAGGAGGAGGTAGATCCTCCGCGGCGTCCTGCGACGCCGCCCTCTTTCTTGTAAGGGGGGAATCGCCTTCCCCCCCATCCTCGTGCTCTTCCTCATGAGTGGAGGAGGCATGGGTTTCCTCGGACATAGTGTCCGACGGATCCCTTGTGCGGAGGCCTTCCCGGCTTTTCTTCTTTTCTTTCTTCTCCGGCGCTGTGTACGGCACAACGACGAGCATCGCCGTTAGCAGATCCGACCCGGGGCCTTCGGGCTGTGGGGCCGGACAGTCCATTTTGACGGCCTTGCTCAGCCACTTCTGTAAAGATGAGAGGGTGGTTGTTCCGCTCTTGTCAAACAACAGGGCCGGAGTATCAAGATAATATCATACCTGGGTAGGAGGGTTATCGGCGCTTAAGCCCGAGTCCTCCTCCTTGGCTGGCCAGCTCTTCTGGGGCTTGAATAATGCCTTCCACAATTTCTGGTGGGTGGTGCGGAAGAATCCTTGCACCGTAGGCTGGTCCTCGAGCTGATAGGCCCACATTGGGGAGGCCCGGCGCTGGCAGGGAAGAAGGCGGCGGTGGAGCATGACCTGGACAACATTGACCAGCTCGACCTTGGCCGCGATCACCGAGGAAATGCGCTTCTGCAGCGATTTCACCTCTGCGTCCGACCCCCAGTCAAGGCCCTTCTTGAGCCACGAGGCTAACCTCGCAGGGGGTCCGGATCTAAACTCGGCAGGTGCCGCCCAGCCCTCGTCCCTTGGTTCGGTGATGTAGAACCATTCCTTCTGCCAGATCTTGATTGTATCGATGAAGGTGCCGGCCGGCCACTCGACGTAGGGAGCTTACTGATTACCGCCCCTCCGCAGTCCGCGTGCTCACCCGCGACTATCTTTGGCTTGATATTGAAAACCTTGAGCCACAGGCCAAAGTGCGGCTCGACCCGCAGGAAGGCTTCGCAAAGAATGATGAAAGCCGAAATATGCATGAACGAGTTCGGGGGAAGTTCGTGGAAATCCAGCCCGTAGAAAAACATGAGACCCCTAACAAAGGGGTGGAGCGGGAAGCCTAGTCCCCGGAGGAAGTGGGGGACGAATACCACCCTCTCGCCTGGCTTAGGGGTGGGGACGACCCGGTTCGCTTCTAGAGCGCGGTGGAAGACGTTTTGGCGGGGAGGTAGCCGGCGAGCTTTAACTCCCGGATATCCGTGTCGGTGACCGTGGAGGCCTCCCACTTGCCCATAGAGCCTGAACCCGCCATGGCTAAGTTCGGAGGAGAGATTGAGGGAGAACTGGATCTGGGCTCCTGGAGCTTGGGAAGATTGAGAAAGCGAGGGATGCGAATGGGAAGCGTGAATAGGCCTCGGTTTTTTTTCCTTTTATGAGGCGTGACGCTGATGAGCTTCCCTCTGCTGCACCGCGACCCTCTCCGCTTCCCGAGATATCCGTGCCGTTACGCACGCGTGAGAAAACCTAGGGGGTTAATCATATCCTGTGTAAAACGGAGCACGATCTATACATTAATGAGTCGTGCCAATATAAAAACGGCCTCAAACCGCGAATCAAGTTTCCATAACTGGTTCAGTGGTCGTGATAGGCCGCGACCCTTCGTCAAAAGGGCTGACAGGGAACACTGTTTACGTTTTAACATTTTGCCTTTGGGGCTAAGCGACTCATGGTGTCCGGACGATCGTATGATTGGAAAATTATGCGTCATCGGAAGCCGGACCAGTCTCAGCCGATCATTAATGGGAAGAAGAACTCACCCCGCAAGCCGAAGACTTCGATCGCGTGGAGCTGCCGGTGCTATGACCCTTGGCATTGGGGCCTAGTTCGGGGGCTACTGAGGGAGTCCTGGACTAAGGGGTCCTCGGGCCACTGGCCTATCTCTCAATAGGCCAGCTTGGTGGGCCGTTCTTTGACTATCGCAGGAAGGGCCGGATATGCCAAGACTCCGTGTTCTAGAAGGAAGTCCCGAAGGCGCGTCGTGCAATCCAATTCAAGATGAGGAAATCGGCATCTCCATCCCCGGAATGAGACCTATCATGTGTAAACCCTAGGTACCCCCCGGTGTCTATATAAACCGGGGAGGTTTTAGATTGTAAGACAGAGAAACTCATCTAGGGTTTTAGCTACTCGATCTCGTGGTAGATCAACTCTGTAACCTTCATACACATCAATATAATCGAGCAGGACGTAGGGTTTTACCTCCATAGGAGGGCCCGAACCTGGGTAAAACATCGTCTCCTTCGTCCCCTGTTACCATCGATCCTAGACTCACAGTTCGGGACCCCCTACCCGAGATCCGCCGGTTTTGACACCGACACCTGTGTCTGTACTGTGTTCTAAAGAAAATTAAGAAAAACTTATATAAAAATGTTGATCATGTATTAAAGAAATTTTAAAAGTGTATAAAAATGTTTATCATTGGTTAATTCTTTTTCACACACAATGTACATATTTTGAATACATCACCCACATATTTATATACACCTTTAACAAATTTTAAACACACAATTATTTTTTGTTAAGTATATGTTTTAACATGTCTATTTTTCACTTAATGTACGTTTTACATTTTTTATATACACGATCAACTTTTTTATATACACATTTAACATCTTTTAAAATACATTTTTTTGAGGAAATCTTTTAAAATACATAATCAATATTTTTTCATATAAACAAAAGAAAAACAAAAAATAGCAACGAAAACCAAAAAAGAAACAATGGAAATGAAAATAAATAAAAAAAACAAAACAAAGAAAAGCACTGCAAAAAGTCAAAACTGAGATAGAAATAAAGAAAACGAAGGAAACCGATGAAAACAAGAAATATACAAAAATAAAACAAAAGAAAAGAAGAAGAAAAAAAATAGAAAAAAACCCCGCATGAAAACCAAGAAACAAACAAACTGAGAAATAGCTCTCGTGCAGACGGATGGGCGCGCGGAGTTGCTCCGATCGGGCCTGCCAGTGCCCGATGCCAAACCGTTTGCAGCCTGGGTACCTGAAAGAAAACAAAGCAGTAAAACAACTTGAGTGATCTCATTCACCTAAAAATTAGAACTTGAGTGGTCTCACAAAAGAAAGAAAAGAAATTGTTTTTTTTAACTTGAGTGGATGGGCACTTCAGGCTTGAGTGGATTGGTTCTTACTTGTCTTTTCTCTCTTTATAACCACTCATAGTGAAAGGAAAAAGTAAACCACTAGTGACCATGCGCACATGTGTTTACTCACGTAACATCTACCACATCCTGCATGTTGAAGTAAAAAGCATGATTATCAGTGGCGTGCGCACAAGTGTTTGCTCTCGGGTCTAGTATTTGATCATGAAGATGGAACAAGCTACCACGGGCAGCTCGCGGTCGACGAGCCTGCCACCGAGAGAACATTTCACGTTGATGTTACAGAGCCACACAAGAAGCCGAGTTGATCCCTGGTGGATCGATGTTTGACAGCCACCTTCACTAAATGCCATTGAGCGGTAGTTTTGTTCTCTTGGCTCCCTATTCGTGGATCCATAGCACAAGCATTGACAATACACGAGCCGTCCACGATCACTTCACCGCCAAACTTCTACTCTCTAGACTTCCTTTTATCTCCTGGATGTTTTATGCCTCAACTCTATACAACCGGCTCATGGTGCATGCCTGGTCGACTTGTCTAGATGAGCCAATGGGCAATGGATGTCCTCCATCCGAGGTTACACATGAAAACCGACACATTTTGGCTATGTGGTGGGGGTGCCACTGCATATGTTTCTACCACCGGCATGGCTAGCAATCCACAAATCTTTGCCGTGTCGATCAAGTGGGACATTGTCACCCATAATTAGGACCAGTTAAGGTCCTAGGTTTGGGCCGAAGCAACAAGCCCTAGATCTACCCACATCTCTTTGATTCACAAGATGTGACGTTGTGGATCCAATCTTCTAGGCTATGAGGAAGAGTTCACAACCGTCGCCGACAACCTCACCATCCGATTTTATGGCGGACTTGTCGTTGCAATACATAAAATGACATGAGGAATAGACTCTAATTTCGGTATTTGAACTGGTAAAAGATGAAAACTCCACAGTAAACCTATATGTTCCTTTTGGGGTTATTATAAACCTATACTAGAAGGGTCGGGCGCGCTTTTCTGCATCGTTGGTATTGATGTGTTTTCATAAAAAAATAGTCTTTTTGTTTTCAAAATAAAGGTGTATTAGTTTTTTGAAAAGTCAAAGCTCTCCAATTTTGACCAAATTAGTAGAGAACTATATTAATAATTTAATATCCATAATATCAAGTTGGGATCATTAAATTCATAATGAAATGAATTGTCATATTTAATTAATTTATTATTGTGGATGCTGATATTTTTGGCTCCTAACTTAGTCAAAGTAAAATAAATTTGACTTCCAAAAAATACACCTTATATTTTGAAAACCGAGGGCGAATTTGGTTTGGCTAGTGTGAAAGATGATGGGGTATGTTTTTCATTTTATTTATAATGCAATGTTTTGATGGGTCTTTCACGATGTGATTCTGTGTTATCTGCTAATCAATCGTTATTTATGTGGGGAAATCTCCCGCATCAGTGTGTGTATGCACTATTTTGATGCTACAATATTATATGTTGACGCTTTTTTTCTAGGTGACGAGGGGGTGCGCATGATTGAACTTTTTTTACTAGTCGATTGCTCCCAATTGATTTTAAAAATAGTTGACCCGGTCAAAATCATGAACAAAACCCCAAATTCTAAATCGGATACCTCAATCGAATCAAAAAGCTCTAAAATTAAGAAGCATAGTGAATTAAAAGAGTTGAATGAGAGAGTTTGTTGAAAAATTGTTGATCCAGTCAAGATCGGATGACCAATTCTAAATTGAAGACCTCAATTGATTGTGAGACCTCTAAAGCTAGGGAGCTTATTGTTATAGAAGATGTTCTGATAGTGGCACTAGTAGAAAAAGGGCCTTTAGTCCCGGTTCCAGAGGGCCTTTAGTCCCGGTTCTGAAACCGGGACTAAAGGGTCGGGACTAAAGCCCAAAACCTTTAGTCCCGGTTCGCTTACGAACCGGGACCAAAGGGGCTCCACGTGGCCGCTGCGAGTAGCCCAGGCAGGAGGACCTTTGGTCCCGGTTGGTAACACCAACCGGGACCAAAAGGCATCCACGTGGCCGCAGCGGGGAGCCCACGCAGGAGGACCTTTAGTCCAGGTTGGTCACACCAACCGGGACCAAAGGTCATCCACGCGTCAGCTTCAGGCAGCAGCTGGGGTTTTTTTTTTTTGAAGAGGGGGGGGGGGGGTTGGGGGGTTTTGGAGGGTTAATTTAGGGGTTTCATATTGTGTTAGCTAGCTAATAGGGAGAAGTGTCCTCTCTTTCTCCGTGCTCGGTCGACGGTAGCTACTATACATATAGAGATAACTCGATGCTAGCTAATAAGAAAATGAAGGAAACCATTAATTACAGAAGATCGTCATGCTGAACATATATAGAGAGAAGTGACATCTCTTTCTCCGTGCTTGGTCGAACAACAAGTTTTCGTATATCTATCCGACGGTACTACATATATACAATATAACATCTTTTACAATCCCTAACATCATCTAGCTAAGATCCAATCACAAATCCGCATGGTATTCCCCGTCTTTAGGTATGACGTGGTCAAGAAAGAATCCCGCCAATTCCTCTTGAATTGCTCGTATGCGATCATGTGGTAGGAGTTCATCCCGCATCTGCCAGATCTAATTTAAAGAAGGGGGTCAATACATGCATATATATAAATAAAACTCAACACAATTGATGGTAATATATAAAATAAAATTGTGAATATTATTTACGTACTTCAAATTGTTTGTCAGAGAAGCCCCGCTCAGAGGTCGAGTGGCGAATGAACTCGCATACGTAGTATGCACATAAAACAGTCCCTTCTTTCTGGTACAAGCACTTTACGAGAATAGAGTTCAATGAAACTGATAAGCAAGCATGGTAATGATATATTGATGAAAATTTGAATCAATTAGAGATGCGCGGAACTAGCTAGTACTACTTACTTTGGGGTGCGTAAATCGCAACTCTTTGTTTAGACCGGGAACCTTTCGGGTGAACTTCTTCCAAACCCTGCCAGGCAAAGAAAATGATTACTTGATATCAGGAAATTAACGAAAGTTGCATGCCGATATGGTCCCGGTATTGACTGAACTTACTTCTTGAGCATTGCAGTCATGTCCGCATAATTCTCGGGATCTTTACGTCTCGAGTCTAAGACAGTTACTAATGCCCCGTCAAGCTTAATGGATAGCAGAATAAAGTGGAAACTGCGCACGCATATATAACTCATCAATTACATTACTTAACCTCGAGTAAGCGAAACTGAGTATACAGAGAAGACAGCAATACTCACTTGAAGTTGTAAGGAAGGAGTATTTCCCTTTTGTTTTGATGTATAACGAACGACTGTAGCAAGTTCTCATCGGTCTCTTTGATTGAGTTTTGTACCGTCCATTCATTTACGGCATCTGGGCTAATGAACCCAACGTCGAAGATTCGTAGTTTTTTGCATTCGACGATCTTCAATCTGCATAATATAGTGAAGATAATTATATATACATGCAATGAACAAGCTGAGCTAGAGACTTAACTATAGAAGTAATACTTACAAACAGTAGGCAGTCATGAGTTGTTTGTCGAGGGCCCGTTGATTGTATAACTGAAATAACTCCACAAATTCAACAGGCATCACGGAAAGTCCAATGAATTCGTGCTCTGGTTTCACTGCCATATACATAGTGTCTCTCCCAGACTCCCTGCAGGTTTTCATGTACCACTCATGCAATTCGTACATCATCGTTGTTAGAGGAGGATGATCAGGTTTGACGAGAGGCTTCCCGTGCAAGTATTCATATTCTTCTGTTACCTCAGCCGTTTGAAAAATTACATCATCCCCCAAGTAATCACCAGGATTGGTACCAGGCACCATCCCCGGATGATTAGCGACGATATCGCTAGACACCTTGAGCGGGCGCACGATTGCTTCTCCTGTTCGCCGAGCTGGGGAATTGTTTTCCCACTTCTTCGTTCTGCTAACCTTGCATCACTAGAAGTACTTCCCGACCGCCGCGCTTCTACATATGTCTTTTTAATAATCCGGACATAGTTGGAATCCGGCAGAGGCGGTGGTGGTCGCTTCAGGGCATCGATAGTGCGCTTCACTTTCACCGGATCTAGCTTCTCCTTCGGAGGTGGAGTTTTCTTTGCAAAATGGTCCCTCACTTGGGCACGACATATCTCCTCGTTTTCAGACTCGGTCCTCTCACATGGTAACTTTTCCAGAGGCTTGAGAGATGGACCGTATCTGAATTGCCTCTCGCCTCTGCTTGTACTGCTAGCCGCCGGAGCGGCGGCGTCTCTCTTCCGTCCTTGCTGACGAGGCGGAGAAGGAGGCGGAGTGCTCCGACGCGACGGAGGAGCCGGAGCGGCGGCGTCTGTCTTCCGCCGTTGCCGACGAGGCGGAGGAGGAGGCGGAGTGCTCCGATGCGCCGGAGTAGGCGAAGGAGGAGGCGGAGTGCCCTCACGCGTCGGAGGAGCCGGAGAAGGAGGTGGAGTGCCCTGATCACTCGCCGGAGGAGGAGGAGGAGGAGGAGGCGGAGTGCCCTGACTCACCGGAGGAGGAGGCGGAGGCGGAGGCGTCCAGTTTGGAAGCTTGATGTACTCCTTCTGCCATAGACATGTACTCCTCAGAGCATGAACCAGCCGATTCTCCCCTTCACCTGTAGAGTGGTAAAGCTCGAGCTCCTCAAATCCCTCCATTACTTCATCCACCATCACAACAGCATAGCCATGTGGAATCGGAAGGCAGTGAAAAGTTCCGTTGGGTTGAGGAGGTGCAACAGAGCCGACAGCCGCCAATAAAGTGAGGTTATGGCATTTCGTCATAAGCTCGCAATTTTGAGCCTCCGTGATAGTATCCACAGGGTAGATAGGCTCTGTGAAGTCAGTCTGAACGGGCTCCGTGGAAGCCACGCTGCTTCTCCGCTGAGATGGCGGGGTAGCTTCTGGGGTAGCTTCGTGCCGCTGAGATAGTTGGCCGGCAGCTCGCTAGCTCTCAGCTTCCTCTAGCTTTTGTAGTCTTGCACTCATCTTCTGCATGTCGCTCAGCTCCGCTTTCCTCTTTCTCTCCCGGCTTCTGTAACTGCCTGCGTCGGGAAACCCAAACTTCCACGAAACGGAGCCTGGTGTGCCTCGTGTTCGTCCAGGGTGCTCAGCATTCCCTAGGGCCTCAGTCAGATCGTCCTTCTCTCTGTCGGGAATGAACGTCCCTTCCTGCGCTGCGGTGATATACTTCTGAAGCTTCGTGACGGGTATTCCAAGTTGCTCATCCGTCCAACGACACTTCCCTGTTTCAGGGTCCAAAGTTCCCCCAACCCCGAAGAACCAAGTCCTTGAACGGTCTGGCCATTTCAATGTCTCTGGTTCGACCCCTTTAGCAATCAGGTCATTCTCAGCTTTGTCCCACAACGGCCGGGCTTTGAGGTAGCCACCTGACCCCGTGTGATGGTGATACTGCTTCTTTGCAGCGTTGTTCTTGTTTGTCTCTGAAATTTTCTTACTCTTGTCTGATGTCTTGTAGGCCACAAATGCGGGCCAGTGATCTCTTATCTTCTCAAATCGGCCGATGAATTCTGGAGTCTCACCTTTGTCGACAAACTTTGATTTCAACTCCTTCTTCCACCTCCTGAATAGATCTGCCATCTTCTTAAGAGCACACGCCCTGACCAGTGGCTCTATAACTGGCTTATTCGGATCCTCCTCTGGCGGTAGGGTGAAATTTGCCTTCAGCAAGGTCCAAAGATCATCTTTCTGTCTATCGGTGACATAATCACCTTCAGGGGCGTCGCCCTTAGGCTTATTCCATTGCTTGATGCTGATCGGGATGTTGTCCCTAACAATAGCTCCGCACTGAGCAGAAAATGCGTCCTTGGTCCGCTTGGGTTCAATCGGTAGGCCATCGTCCGCGAGTGCTGTGATCGTGAACCTTTCATCCTTGCGCAACCTCTTCTTCGGGCCTCGTCTGGTTACCGAAGTTTGGCTCGATCCGGAGGGCTATAAAAGAAGAAAGAAGAGTTAATATATGTACATACCAAAACAATTAATGCATCAATTAGCTAGTCAGCACCTCCGTAGCCATCATGATCATGTCACCGGAGCCATCATGATCATGTCCTTCCTCCTCCATTGTTCCATCGGTGTCGTTGAGAAACGACAAGACAGCATCACCTCCGGCGAGGATTATCTCCCCCAACAACTGTTCTTGTTCCAAGTCTCTTTGATCCATAGTTTCTGCAAATATTACAACATGGCAATTAATATACAAACATGAATGTCCGACGTCCGGACTGCCTCTCTCATGAATGTCCGACGTCCGGACCGCCTCTCTCATGAATGTCAAACAAGGGATTCTCTTAACCTTTAAGGGATTTAACAAAATGGCGCCATTCTGAATGTGCAGAAAATGGTCCATATTTTTCCTGATCTCATCTACCCTTCTATATGTCACGTTGTCTAGTGTCAAAGGATTCAAGAAAACCAAGGCTTCATCATTAGCCGGAAGTAACAGGCGCATAATGGTACGAAGCTCTCCAAAATTGTTTTGGAACGGAGTCCCGGATAGGATAATTAATTAGCTTTTTGGTACGAAGTTCAGCAAGAGCCTTCCGAATATCGCTATTTGGAAGGCCTTTGCTGAAATTCGTACCAAAAAGCAAATTATTCTATCCGGAACTCCGTTCCAAAACAACTTTGAAGAGCTTCATAGCATCATACGCATGTTACTTCCGGCTAATGATGAAGCCATGGATTTCTTCAATACTTTGACAGACAACGTGACATATAAAGAATATATATAGACGAGATCAAAAAAAAATTGGATCAACTTGTGCACATCCATAATGGGGGCATTCTTGATAAATCTATGTTACCGGAGTTATCTATGTTACCGGAGGGGGTAGACGACAACGGCGCTCACCCCTCATGTCATGTCCGATGTCCCCCCTCATGTCGAAGTTATCGGGGAGGGGGTGGATGACAACGACGCTCACCCCTCATGGTCGGGCGAGAGGGGGTTGATCGACGTCCCCCCTCATGTCGAAGTTACCGGAGTTTTCTTCTAGGGGTTTGGCTGACCTCGAGAGTTTGTCAGGTAGGGGAGGGGGGGGGGGTAGGAGATCGACAACGCTTTTTTTCTAGGGTTTGCGTGGCCTCGAGAGTTGGTCGCCCGATATGTCCGACGTCCCCCCTCATGTTGAATTTACCGGAGTTTTCTTCTAGGGGTTTGGGTGGCCTCAAGAGTTTGTCGGGTAGGGGCGGGAGGGGGTAGGAGATCAAGGGCGACGGCGACATACATACATATAGCCACATACATACATGGAAAAAAATGCTATGAACAAAAAAATGCTATCGGGGAGGGGGTATATCGACCCCCCCTCCCCCCTCATGTCGAAGTTATCGGGGAGGGGGTATATCGACAACGACATACATTCCGGATAACATATACACACATATACACACATATACAAGAACATATATACATATACACGAAAAAAACATATACATGACTTTTTACATGAACATATACACACATATACATGAACATATATACATATACATGAAAAAAACATATACATGACTTTTTACATGAACATATACACACATATACATGAACATATACATATACATGAAAAAAACATATACATGGCCGGAAAGGGGGGGGCTCACTGGGGTGGGCGGCGATGGCTGGAGGCCGGCGACGAGGACGGCGGGCTCGGGGCGGCACGCGGTGACGGGGACGAGGACGGCGGGCGCTCGGGGAGGCGACGACGACGAGGGCGGCGGGCTCGGGGAGGCGATGACGCGGCGACGGGGAGGCAACGGCGACGACTGGGACGGCGGGCTCGGGGAGGCGACGACGACGAGGACGGCGGGCTCGGCGACGGCGACGACGCGGCGACGTCGGGGAGGCGACGGCGACGACGGGGACGGCGGGCTCGGGGAGGCGACGACGGCGAGGACGGCGGGCTCGGCGACGGCGATGACGCGGCGACGGCGACGACGAGGACGGCAGGCTCGGGAAGGCGACGACGCGGTGACGGCGAGGCGGCGGCGACGACGGGGACGGCGGAATCGGGGAGGCGGGCTCGGGGCAACTGGTAGATGAAAACCTGAAATTTTCCAAGGGTTTTCTTATATACAAGAAGCATTGGTCCCGGTTGGTGGAACCAACCGGGACCAATGCCCACCTTTAGTCCTGGTTGGTGCCACCAACCGGGACCAAAGGTCTCTTTTCGTCAGCCCAAAGGGCGGGAAGCAGAGACCTTTGGTCCCGGTTGGTGGCACCAACCGGGACTAATGGGTGGCATTGGTCCCGGTTGGTGCCACCAACCGGGACCAAAGGTGGGCATTGGTCCCGGTTGGTGGCACGAACCGGGACCAAAGGTGGTGCTGCCCGGGGCCAAAAGTTTAGTCCCACCTCGCTAGCTGAGAGGGCTCGAGAGTGGTTTATAAGCGCTGCTGCGCACACCCTCTCGAGCTCCTCTCAACAGCAGGCTTACGGGCCTAATCGGACACACCGCTGCCTGTGGGCCTTTTGGGCCTTATGCGGGCCTGAATCCTGGCCCAACTGGATGGTTGGGTTTCTAGTCGTATTCAGGCTGCGGTGGCCCAGTAGGCGGCATTTTTTCTACTTTTTTTGTTTTCTTTTTTGCTTTATTTATTTTCTTTTGTTTCTACTTACAGTTTTTCAGTGATTCTTTTTGCTTTTAGGTCACAAAAATTATAAACTTTCTGTTAGTGCCATTAGTTTCCAAATTTGAATAGTTTAAATTTGAATTCTTTTAAATTGATGTGAATCACTAGTTTGTGAATAACTTTACTATAAAAATAGATTTTTGAGTGATTCTTTTTCCTGCTATTTAATATTACTGTGTTTTATCATTATATTCAATTTGGTAATTTTTAGGTAATTTTAAATGTCTGTTTTAACCAAAAACAGATTTTGTTATTTTAGTTTGCTATTAAAGTTTCTAAAAAAATTCTTTATGAAAATTCTTTTTGCTATTAATGTTTTGAACAAAAAATACTTTGATAACTTTAGTTGCATAAATTTTATATAATTTTAGTTTCATAAATACTAGAGGTTTATAAAATATTTTTAGTTGATTCCTTTTGCTATTAGAGTTTTATAAAAGCTTTTTAGTTGATTCTTTTTCCTATTGAAGAATATTATAGTTTTATTTTAGTTGATCATAACAGAATTTTTTAATTAATTATTTTTAGTTCCTTATTTTTGCTAGTATAGTTTCATAAAGGTTTTCTAGTTCATTCTTTTTGCTATTAGTTCATTCTTTGAGCTAAATGACCCTGAAATTGAAAAGCACTTCAAATGAATTCTGAAAAGGTTGAAAGTTGGCATGGTATCATCATTACACCCACATAGCATGTTCTAAAAAGTTGAGAGGATTACGGCAAAAACTGGATGCACTTCATGTACAAAATGGACAATCTCTTTCGAAGTATCAGGGTTTCGGACGAAAACTCATCTGTTACAAAGGGATTTCATTTTTTTGAACTTATTTGAACTCCAGACTTTTTGTGTGTTCAAAATGCACCATTCAAAGCCACATCATCAATTTTCAACCCTTTCTGGCTTCATTTCCTATTTTTTCATGCATTTACTGATTTTTTTAAGCTAAATGACCCTGAAATTGAAAAGCACTACAAATGAACTCTGAACAGGTTGAAAGTTGGCATGGTATCATCATTTCACCCACATAGCATGTGCTAAAAAGTTGAGAGGGTTACGACAAAAACTGGATGCACTTCGTGTACAAAACGGACAATCTCTTTCGAAGTATCAGGGTTTCGGACGAAAACTCATCTGTTACAAAAGGCATTTAATTTCTTCACATGTAACTGCAATGATATAGTTGTGGAGAGAAAGTCTTCACTTTTTCTTCGCTTGTGTCCTTTGCTTATTGCGCCGTAACCATGGATAATCTTCATCGTTTAACAGGGTGCTTGGGTCAGCCTTGACTTTGAAGGGAGGAATTTCATGAAACTTTTCATAATCTTCAGACATGTCTGTCTTGCCCTCCAATCCCACGATGTCTCTTTTTCCTGAAAGAACTATGTGGCGCTTTGGCTCATCGTATGATGTATTCGCTTCCTTATCTTTTCTTTTTCTCGGTTTGGTAGACATGTCCTTCACATAGAAAACCTGCGCCACATCATTGGCTAGGACGAATGGTTCGTCTGTGTACCCAAGATTGTTGAGATCCACTGTTGTCATTCCGTACTGTGGGTCTACCTGTACCCCGCCTCCTGACAGATTGACCCATTTGCACTGAAACAAAGGGACCTTGAAATCATGTCCATAGTCAAGTTCCCATATGTCCACTATGTAACCATAATATGTGTCCTTTCCTCTCTTGGTTGCTGCATCAAAGCGGACACCGCTGTTTTGGTTGGTGCTCTTTTGATCTTGGGCGATCGTGTAAAATGTATTCCCATTTATCTCGTACCCTTTGTAAGTCAATACAGTCGAAGATGGTCCCCTGGCCAACGAGTACAGCTCATCAGAAACAGTGTTGTCACCCATGAGACGTGTTTGCAACCAACTGCCGAAAGTCCTGATGTGTTCATATGTAATCCAGTCGTCACACTGCTCCGGGTGTTTGGAGCGCAGAATATTCTTGTGTTCATCGACATACGGGGTCACCAAGGTAGAATTCTGTAGAACTGTGTAGTGTGCTTGAGACCAAGAATGCCCGTCCCTACATATTATTGAGTCCGCTCCTAGCGTGCCTTTTCCAGTCAGTCTCCCCTCATATCGCGATTGAGGGAGACCAATCTTCTTAAGGTCAGGAATGAAGTCAACACAAAACCCAATGACATCCTCTGTTTGATGGCCCATGGAGATGCTTGCTTCTAGCCTAGCGCGGTTACGAACATATTTATTTAAGACTCCCATGAACCTCTCAAAGGGGAACATATTGTGTAGAAATACAGGGCCCAGAACGACAATCTCGTCGACTAGATGAACTAGGACGTGCGTCATGATATTGAAGAAAGATGGTGGGAACACCATCTCGAAACTAACAAGACATTGCACCAAATCACTCCTTAACCTTGACAGGATTTCTGGATCGATCACCTTCTGAGAGATTGCATTGAGGAATGCACATAGCTTCACAATGGCTAATCGAACGTTTTCCAGTAGAAGCCCCCTCAATGCAACCGGAAGCAGTTGCGTCATAATCACGTGGCAGTCATGAGACTTTAGGTTCTGGAACTTTTTCTCTGCCATATTTATTATTCCCTTTATATTCGACGAGAAGCCAGATGGGACCTTCATACTGAGCAGGCATTCAAAGAAGATTTCCTTCTCTTCTTTGGTAAGAGCGTAGCTGGCAGGACCTTCATACTGCTTTGGATGCATGCCGTCTTTTTCATGCACACGTTGCTATTCCTCCCGTGCCTCCGGTGTATCTTTTGTCTTCCCATACACTCCCAAGAAGCCTAGCTGGTTCACGCAAAGATTCTTCGTCACGTGCATCACGTCGATTGCAGAGCGGACCTCTAGGTCTTTCCAATAGGGTAGGTCCCAAAATATAGATTTCTTCTTCCACATGGGTGCGCGTCCCGCATCGTCAGTCGGAACAGATAGTCCGCCAGGACCCTTTCCAAAGATTACTTGTAAATCATTGACCATATCAAGTATGTGATCACCAGTACAGAGGGTGGGCTTCTTCCGGTGATCTGCCTCACCTTTGAAATGCTTTCCTTTCTTTCGACATTGATGGTTGGTCGGAAGAAATCGACGATGCCCCAGGTACACATTCTTCCTGCATTTGTCCAAATATATACTGTCGGTGTCATCTAAACAGTGTGTGCATGCGTGGTATCCCTTGTTTGTCTGTCCTGAAAGGTTACTGAGAGCAGGCCAATCGTTGATGGTTACAAACAGCAACGCATGTAGGTCAAATTCCTCCTGTTTGTGCTCATCCCACACACGTACACCTTCTCCATTCCACAACTGTAAAAGTTTTTCAACTAATGGCCTTAGGTACACATCAATGTCATTGCCGGGTTGCTTAGGGCCTTGGATGAGCACTGGCATCATAATGAACTTCCGCTTCATGCACAACCAAGGAGGAAGGTTATAGATACATAGAGTCACGGGCCAGGTGCTATGATTGCTGCTCTGCTCCCCAAAAGGATTAATGCCATCTGCACTTAAACCAAACCATACGTTCCTTGCGTCACCTGCAAAGTCCCCCCACCTTCTCTCGATTTTTCTCCACTGCGACCCGTCAGCGGGTGCTCTCAACTTCCCGTCTTTCTTACGGTCTTCTTTGTGCCATCGCATCAACTTGGCATGCTCTTTGTTTCTGAACAGACGTTTCAGCCGTGGTATTATAGGAGCATACCACATCACCTTGGCAGGAACCCTCTTCCTGGGGCGCTCGCCCTCAACATCACCAGGGTCATCTCGTCTGATCTTATACCGCAATTCACCGCATACCGGGCATGCGTTCAAATCCTCGTACTCACCGCGGTAGAGGATGCAGTCATTAGGGCATGCATGTATCTTCTGCACCTCCAATCCTAGAGGGCATAGAACCTTCTTTGCTTCGTACGTACTGCCGGGCAATTCGTTATCCTTTGGAAGCTTCTTCTTCATTATTTTCAGCAGCGAACTAAATCCCTTGTCAGATACACCATTGTCTGCCTTCCATTGCAGCAATTCCAGTGTGGTACCGAGCTTTCTGTTGTCATCTTCGCAATTTGGGTACAACCCTTTTTTGTGATCCTCTAACATGCGATCGAACTTCAACTTCTCCCTTTCACTTTCGCATTCTCTCTGTGCATCAACAATGACCCGGCGAAGATCATCATCGGGCACATCGTCTGGTTCCTCTTGATCTTCAGCTTCCCCTATTGCAGCATCACCATATTCAGGGGGCGGGTAGTTGTCATCATCCTCTTCTTCTTCGTTGTCTTCCATCATAACCCCTCTTTCTCCGTGCTTGGTCCAAACATTATAGTGTGGCATAAAACCCTTCTCAAGCAGGTGGAAGTGAAGGGTTTTAGAGTTGGAGAAAGCCTTCGTATTCTCACAGACAGTACATGGACAATGCATAAAACCATTCTGCTTGTTTGCCTCAGCCACTTCGAGAAAATTATGCAGGCCCTTAATATACTCGGAGGTGCGTCGGTCACCGTACATCCATTGCCGGTTCATCTGCGTGCGTTATATAGTTCTTATTATTGAACAACATATAACTCTCTAGAGCATCTAATTAAAACACACAAGTAAGAACTTTTTTCTTTTAGAAAGAAGATAAGAAGAAGAGGCTAACCACGGTGTTGCCGGCGCCGAGATGGGCGCGGGCGATCGACGGCGGTGAGGACGGGGACGGGACAGGACGGACCGCCAAACCTAGACAAATCATGAGGAAAATGAAGCTTGGACAAGGAGCTTCGAGAGGAGAAAGCTTAAGTGTGGCTCGGGCATTTCATCGAACACCTCATGTGCATAGGAGGTGAGCTAGAGCACCACAAAAGCTCTCCCACGGCCGGGCAAAAAAACAGAGCAATGCATTGCTCTGCTCGCGGGCGGAGGCTATATATAGGCCAACCATTGGTCCCGGTTCCAGCCACAAACCGGGACCAATGGTTGTGGGCCAGGAGCGAGGCGCATTGGTCCCGGTTCGTGGCTGGAACCGGGACAAAAGGGGTCACCTTTAGTCCCGGTTCCAGCCACAAACCGGGACCAATGGTTGTGGGCCAGGAGCGAGGCGCATTGGTCCCGGTTCGTGTCTGGAACCGGGACCAAAAGTGTCAGACGAACCGGGACCAATGCCCCACGAGGCCCGGCCGGCGCCCTGGCCTCACGAACCGGGACCGATGCCCCTATGGGTCCCGGTTCGTGAGTGAACCGGGACTAATGGGCTTCTCAGGGGTGGACCGATGCCCTGTTTTGTACTAGTGTGGCCCCACACATCCGTCCCTTTTTTTTTTTTGTGGGGGGGGTCCTGCCTTTTTTCTTCTGAAAATTCCAGCAGCCATGCATTCATTCCGTACGAATATCTGGAAGCATTCGAGTGGCGTAGATGAAAGGCCCACCGGCTGGCAGCGACGAGAGCACGTGATTGATGGATACCAGCCGATGGATGCAAAATGCAGAGCATCCACAAGGCCTCAGGCGAAGTGTTTTTCCTTTTTCTTTTCTACTCCTAAATAGTATAGCAAGGAAAAGAAGGACACTCGCCCACGTGAATGATGTCGAGCGGTGGCATGGAGGCCTGTGTCCACATCGCCTCATTCCCATGACGTCGAGCGCCCGGGCGTTTATCTTTATCGATCCAAGCTGGATTTGCCTCCACACACGTCCGAGTATTTTCGCTGAAAGGGGCAGTGCAAAGTTGCAAAGCAAAGCGGCGGGCGGGCGTTATCCTCCATGGAGAAAAAGATATCCTCCCGGCGCCCGACGGAGGCCATGCAATGCCCGGAAAAGATACACAGCCATTAGAGGCCACGCAAAACGCAGGAGAAAGGAAGATACAGCCATTAGAGGCCATGCAAAACGCATGAAAAGATCCTGCAGCTGGAGGCCGCGCAAATGCAATCTTATTCTCATCCCTCTCCCTGTCCAACGGCGTGAAGGATTTTGATCCGCCGCCAGAGGGGGAAGTGCCCTATCTCTGTCGTCCCCCGAAAGTTGATAGCTGAATTTAAGAAAAGCGTTCGTTAGGGCTAAGAGAAGATTATCCTGTCAACCATTCCACATGTTATATACCAAGAGTGGCATGTCCAGAGGTATCGATACAATAGTATCTTTTAGCAGTACATGTTACCAAGACACGTACAACACTACATACGGCCAATATTGTTTTCTTTTTGACAAAGTATGGATGATCTCTCTTGTATTTCCAGTCCTGTCTTAAGAACCCGACTCCAAAATACACCTCTCCATTGTAGAGAAATTGGATCTTAACCCGCACTTTACATTTCAATTTGATAATTTGCCCCCTCAATCTCGACATTGAAACAACCCTGGGGCAAATCATCTAACCCCTAGTAAAGTTTGGCAAATAATCTAATCCTCTCGGTGATGACATGGCTATGAGCCTATGACATATATTCGCATTTTCAAACCATTTTTGAATACACCTAGGTACTAAGCATAATCTCAAAGAATGTGGGGGAAACCTCGTTGCGGCTAGAGTTGGAGCCACAAGAGGGCACAAATTCCACGGAAAAACTGGATGTTCAAATCTCCCCGACATGGCCCGTATATTATGTATATTGTGCTTAAATCTTGCCGAGGCTCGGTGATTGAGTGGGTTCTGCCACTATGACATCATATATCCATATAACTCTATTCTTATCAACTAAAGGGTAAGTTCAAATAGTAGTACAACTAGATCAATGCAAATGGGGTTTCAGTCAAAAGTTTAATTGGAACACCGAGAGAAGTCCAATGATTGTTCAAAGATATATCGATCGATGGTAAAAGGTCTAGCTCTTTCTATATAGTTTGTTACATGTCTAGCCGAGTGGCTCCATTGGCCAGAACATATGAGCCACGTTAGCTCATCCACCATGATTCTATGGCAAGGGAGAGAGGTGAAAAGGTGGTCATATCTTATGCCTACTTGAGTAGCTTCCATGGTCACATCATATAAGAAAGTGACACATTATTCTATTTTAGTGGGTTGAACAACCATTTCCCGCAAAAGGCATATGTTCTTGACGTCTAGGTTCTCTACCCCTAGTCATTTTTGATTTTTTCGCCTGCATATAATACTCCACATAGTTAGTCGATTCTGTTTATGTTCATCACTTGAAGAATTGGATTTTGTAGTGATTTATTTTTGAACCCCTTTCGGCACCTCGACGAAGGACAACACAAACATCAGCATGCTATTGAGTACCATTGGTTGAAACAACTCGTCCTGCATAGCAACCCAATCCATCAAAATGCTAAGCTATTTCTTAAAATATAATCATCAATCCCTTCCCATTCTTTGTTAATAAGTATCTATTAGGAATATGCCCAAAAGGCAACCATCGAGATGATTGTTTTCCTTTTGTATTAATGTGTTACTACATTTGTCCTAGAGTATCATCTTGACATGGACTGACGAATAGATGATTGTTTGTGAAACTTGATGTTGGATGATTTTATTCTAATTGTGCCTAGTCGTTGAGGATATGGGGATACATACCCAAATACTAGCATGATATTAATCTTATAGGTAAGACCTCGTATTGGTAGAACATGATGTTCACTTTGAGACGTAGCCAAAAGTGTCATATGTTAGTCCCAAGTAATATTTATATGTCATGTCCTAGACTTGGGTCCGTCACATGTTCTCGCGACATGGCCACTTGCTAAGAGTTCATCGAATGCTACTCTGTAACTAAGTAGACATAAAGGTGGTTTTTGGCCTTGTCATAAAGCAATGATATGAGGAATGCTGGACCAAGTCATGATATCCCGGGCCCTCTCGAGTGCTAAGATTTATAAATACATGGACATACAACTAATATTAACTGTCAATCTTACCAGGGAATCTGGATCAGGAGTTTGAGAAGGTAGGTCGAACCACCCGGTGACGATGAAAATAAAATACTCACCTTGGGTTCGACGACACATCATGAGACAAAAGGAATGAAGCACATGACACATTTTGAAGTTTGTTGGAATGAATTTGTGAGCACACGAGAGTTGACACGTTCGGCTAGGAATTGCTACCAGTCATTTTCCAAGTTAGGGTAAGTCGGAGTCTGAGTACTATACTCGGTACCCCCAACAGGTACTCAGAGGTGACATGTTTAAGTGATCATGAACCTACATGGCCAGATACTTAAGGGGTCAAAACCCACCTGGATTAGATCTTGAGTGGACAAGGGTTTAGAATCTTCTTGGGACAACTGTGTCACGACCCATATAAGGATATCTATATAATCTGAGTGGATAAGGGTTTAGACTAGTGTTGAGTTAGAAGAGTCCCAAACCATGTAAGGACGTCTTTGTAAGTGGAAAGGCACGAATGTTGTTCGGATACCTTGGAGTTGTTGCATCTCCGACTGTTAGATGAATCGTATGTGAGATCTCACGAAGATAAAAGGCTCTGCACTTACAATAACTAGATAACTTGTTGCTCCATTGGTGTAGAGACCAAATGCAGTCCGAAAGCTAAGCAAACTATTTGAAATATAAAATGAATTTTAAGTGAACTATCAGAAGGATATTCCTTGTGAATGGCTCGCAAATGATTATATTCGTAATGTGTTAGTACTTGTCATGTATATTTACCAACGACAGACAAGATGACCATTTCCCATGTTGTTCTTTGGCCGGCCAGGGCAACCCAACAACCGGGTTTGTTTGCGTACGCTGGGGACGGTGTGGTGCATGCTTGTACGCAATGTGACGCCTTTAGCCGGTCTTTACCTGCCCGGATCCTTGTAATCGTGGATCTTGGCCGGCTGGGGCCCCCAACCATTTGAAGAATGTTGTTCTTGAGTTCTGTTGTAATGATTACATTCACTCGGCGTCTGCGTTGCCGTTTGCTTGACCATGCAACCGAGCTGTAAGTTCTTCTTGCATGCTCTGGCCTTTCTTAGTGTGGGAATTATATCCCGCCGGCACCCTACACGGCAAATGACCTCGACCATCCGAACCTGCTACTCCCAAACAAACATACATGTCCCAAAACACCTTGTCCGACTAGCATACAACGCTCAAAGACTAGGTTCGCACCCCAAAACAGGGCACAAGTGGATGACGATTAGGTAGTCGGTGTTACATGTCAATAGGACAGAACAAGAGTTGCCATGTCGGGGAGATTATCACGCGACTGTGGGCTCCGAGACACGGAATTTCAAGGAGCATGCAGAGCCGACAAACCGCCCAGGAAATTTGACGTCGTGTACTGCTTACTCCCGTGGGAGTTGTTGGGATTCCCCAAAGAAGAGGGTGAATCAGAACAATAGCAAAGTATTTCCCTCACTTAAGACCAAGGTTATCAATCCAGTAGGAGTCTACCGAACTAACAAGATAAACAACACATGCATACAAACAAAATAAAAACTTGCACCCAATGTGGACGGAGGGTTGTCAAGTCCATTGTCTTGTTAGTTACAAGATTAAAAGCAAATAATAGAGATAAATAGTAGCAAAGTAGCATGACAAATAAAAAGGCAAATTGTATAGAAGAATTTAGTAATGGAGAATAGACCCGGGGGCCGTAGGTTCACTAGTGGCATCTCTCTTGAAAACATGCGAATGGTGTGGTAAACAAACTACAGTTGGGCAACTGAGCATATTGCAATATTTATGACTGATCATTCATGGCATAATCTCGTAAAGGTATTATGTGTGTGATAAGTAGACTGTTAATCCAACTGCACCTACTACTAGTACCCCAAAACCGCTATCGAGCATGCATGTCAAGGGTACAAAGTACATGATGATGTACCTCAAGATCGTATCTGAATGAATCTAGCTTGACCCTATGGACTAAACCCTGATGAGTGATATTTTTACACTCCTCTACCCTTTGTTTAAACCAAGGTATTTCATTCAAAGCAAGATATTCGTTCTGATATTGCCCCTAATGACGAATGAATGCATAGGATTCCAAAAATCCGCAGGTGTACAGATAATCAACTTCAGTGTACACCGAATACAAAGCAATATTGTCTGGAAATTTCCAAGGTTTGTTTGTGACCGAGGACCCAACTGAAGAAACGCAAAATCCAGTAGCTCCCGAGCCACTGGTTAGGGGAATACACACGGCCAGGGGATCGAAATAATCCCTCCCTATTTTTTCTTAACACATTTCTTAAAAATGTGGAAATCTAGTAGCCCCCGAGCCTTAGATCGGGCAGAAGTGGCCGAACTGAGGGTCGATCTCTTGGCTAACCGTGTTAAGTATTTTATACATTCGTCTCAATAACAGGTTCAACAATTATCCGAGGAGTTTGCGCAAGTCAATGCCCAACTTGCTGAGTCCAAACAAGAAGTTAAGGACATCAAGAAATTCACCCGCGAGGCACATGGTATGATTATCGTTTTAAGTACTATGACCAAAAGGGTTGCTATATGGCTAACCCCATACCATTTATTAGCCGCGGACACAGTCAGCTAGCCTGAAAAGGACATGGCATATGCTCAGGAGGACGCCTGCAATTCCCAATCACAAGAGGCTGCAGGCGACCGAGTTCTTACCAGTAAGAATGAGCAATGTAGTTAGCTCAAGGAGGCAAATGCTTAGCTTGCCTAGGATAAGAATTAGCAGGCGCTGGAAGCTTCCGAGAAAGAGAACTCACATGCCTGGGAATTCCTTGCAGGTAAATAACTTACATTGGATTTGCTTTCTATTATATGTTATGTTTTAAGAAACACATGATTTATTCTCTAGCTATCCATCTCGGTCAATCAGGAGAGTCTGGCGAGATGACCTTGAAAGACATTATGGCGAAGCTCAGCGAGCTGCACCAACTTACCCAATAGTCCATGGAAGTGATCTTCTAAGCCCTATGGTTGGGTGAATCTTTTCCTAGAGATTTCACCACACTCGCCCAATGCCTGGAAGGAGCAAAGGATCGAATCCAGACGTGGAAGGTTTTGGCCTATCGAGAAGGTTCTCGAGAAGCCTAGGCCATGGTGAAAAGTGACTATCATTCTCTGCAGACCGAGGAGCTTGCCAAGGCCGGCCTGAAGGAATGCAAGGGAAGGGAAATCAAGCCCAAGTTTAGTTATGAGAACGATATGGCTGCCGCTCACCTATCCACGGAAGATTGCCGTCTAGACAAGTTAATAGATGGGCTAAAATAAATGCTTGTATACAACCTAGGCTGGTTATAATTTTAGTTATATATATACCTTGAAAGTTGCCATTTTCTACTCGCATGTGTATTCGAAGTACTTTCGTCAACCAACCATCGACTTCCATCTCTTCGGCCAGAGACAAAGAGTGTTCCATGTATAATCTTGATTCTTCGGGTGATCAATTATGGGACAAGGCAATCCGACCATTAGCTCAAAACGCAAGTACTACAACGAGTAGTATGGTGTTTCTATTTGACATAAACCATATGGTCGGAAACAAAAGTTGCTCCATCAGCTCCTTTTTGTGAGGTGTGGTGTTGATTACGAACATAACATATGGTTTATGTTCGGAAACCATAGCTACACGGAGTCAAGATCCTCGACCCATTTGTTGTCGGCTTTGTCTAAAGATCAAATCAGGCAAGGTTTAACCATGCAGAATCAAGCCATTCACTCGTTCAACCTAACCATTAGTTTGCGGGTGGTAAACCGAGGCATATTCAATCTTTGTGCCTTGTTTTCCACACCATTATTTTAGCTCCTTGGCATTAAATTGCACTCATTGTCCATGACGAGGTTGTGTGGTACCCCATAACGGTGTACTACGTCTGAGATGAAGTTAATCACTGGTTTGGCCTTTGCCGATTGTCGGTTTCTAAGTGTTGGAAATATGCCCTAGAGGCAATAATAAATTGGTTATTATTATATTTCCTTGGTCATGATAATCGTTTATTATCCATGCTATAATTGTATTGATTGGAAACTCAAATACATGTGTGGGTACATAGACAACACTGTGTCCCTAGTAAGCCTCTAGTTGAGTAGCTCGTTGATCAAAGATGGTTAAGGTTTCCTAGCCATTGACATGAGATGTCATTTGATAACGGGATCACATCATTAGGAGAATGATGTGATGGACAAGACCCAAACTACGAACGTAGCATATGATCGTGTCAGTTTATTGCTATTGTTTTCTGCATGTCAAGTATCTTTTCCTTTGACCATGAGATCATGCAACTCCCTGACATCGGAGGAATACCTTGTGTGTATCAAACGTCGCAACGTAACTGGGTGACTATAAAGGTGCTCTACAGGTATCTCCGAGGGTGTCTGTTGGGTTGGCATGGATCAAGACTGGGATTTGTTACTCCGTGTGACGGAGAGGTATCTCAGGGCCCACTCGGTAATACAACATCACAATGAGCCTTGCAAGCAATGTGACTAAAGTGTTAGCCACGAGATCTTGTATTACGGAACGAGTAAAGAGACTTGCCGGTAACGAGATTGAACTAGGTATAGAGATACCGACGATCGAATCTCGGGCAAGTAACATACCGAAGAACAAAGGGAACAGTATACGGGATTAACTGAATCCTTGACATAGAGGTTCGACCGATAAAGATCTTCGTAGAATATGTAGGAGCCAATATGGGCGTCCAGGTCCCGCTATTGGTTATTGATCGTAGAGGTGTCTCGGTCATGTCTACATAGTTCTCGAACCCGCAGGGTCTACACACTTAACGTTTGGTGACGATTAGTATAGTTGAGTTATTTTGTTGGTGACCGAAGGTTGTTCGGAGTCCCGGATAAGATCCCGGATATGACGAGGATCTCCGGAATAGTCCGGAGGTAAAGATTGATATATGTGATAATAGTGTTTTGGTTTCCGGAAGGGTTCCGGAATTCACCGGAAGAGGTTCCGGATGTTTCCCGAAATGTTCGGATACGAGAACACTTTATTTGGGCCAAGGGGTAAAGCCCACGAGGCTTAGGCAAGGTGCGAAAGGAAGTTTTGCTGGCGTCTGGGGCGGTACTACCGCTTATCGTAAGCGGTACTACCGCTACGGGCGGTACTACCGCTTATCGTAAGCGGTACTACCGCTACGGGCGGTACAACCGCTTATCGTAAGCGGTACTACCTCTTGTACGCGATACTGCGGGGATCCGAGTTGGACTCTTTCCCTGCGGGCCAAACCGACCTTGTGCGGGCAAAACCGACCTGGAGGAGGCTTTTACTCCAAGTTTAGACCCCAAGGCTCAACATATAAATAGAGGGGCAAGGCTAGCACACGGGATACATCAAGATTTCCCAAGCCGTGTGTCGGCAACCCTAACCCTCTAGTTCTCCCGTCATAATCTCCGTAGTGCTTGGCGAAGCCCTGCAGAGATTGTTCCTCACCACCATCAGCACGCCGTCGTGCTGCCGGAACTCATCTACTACTTCATCATCGCTCGCTGAATCGAGGAGGTGAAGGCGTCATCAAGCCGTACGTGTGTTGAACGCGGAGGTGCCGTCCGTTCGGCACTAGTTCGTGATCGGATCGAGGGACGACTTGCGATTTGGATCGCGGAGATGTTTGACTACATCAACCGCGTTTCTTAACGCTTCCGCTTAGCGATCTACAAGGGTATGTAGATTCACTCTCCCTCTCGTAGATGCTCATCACCATGGATAGATCTTGTGTGTGCGTAGGAAATTTTTTGTTTCCCATGCAACGTTCCCCAACAGTGGCATCTGAGCCAGGTCTATGCGTAGATGAGATCTCGAGTAGAACACAAACGAGTTGTGGGCGTGGGTGTATACATATTGCTTGTCGTTACTAGTTGATACTTGATTCGGCGGCATTGTGAGATGAAGCGGCCCGGACCGACATTACGCGTACGCTTACGCGAGACAGGTTCCTTCAACTGACATGTAACTTCGTTGCATAAAGATGGCTAGCGGGTGTCTGTCTCTCTCACTTTAGTTGAATCGATTTCAATGAAGAGGGTTCTTTTAGAAGATCAAAAAGCAATCACTACACCACGTTGTGGTTTTGCGTAGGTAAGAACGGTTCTTGCAAACCCGTAGCAGCCACGTAAAATTTGCAACAACAATTAGAGGACGTCTAACTTGTTTTTGCAGGGTATGTTGTGATGTGATATGGCCAATTACATGATGAGATATATGTGGTGTATGAGATGATCATGTGTTGTATAGAATATCACGACTTGCATGTCGATGAGTACGGCAACTGGCAGGAGCCATAGAGTTGTCTTTAATTATTTTCGCCGTTTTTGCTTTACTTTATCGCTATGAGTTAGCAATAGTCGTGGAAGCAACAGTCGGCGCGACAACCTCATGGCGACACGTTGATGGAGATCAAGATGATGGAGATCATGGTGTCATGCCGGTGACGATGGAGATCATGCCGGTGCTTTGGAGATGGAGATCAAAAGCACAAGTTCATGGCCATATCATGTCACTTATGAATTGCATGTGATGTTAATCCTTTTATGCATCTTATTTTGCTTAGGACGACGGTAGCATTATAAGGTGATCCCTCACTTAAATTTCAAGATAAATTGTGTTCTCCCCGAGTGTGCACCGTTGCAAAAGTTCGTCGTTTCGAGACACGCCGTGATGATCGGGTGTGATAGACTCTACGGCTTCCCAGAAGGCTTATGTCCTTGATGCACCGCTTGGTGATCCACCCGCTCCAGTTGAGTCTCTAGACGTTGTGAACACCTGGCAGGCTCGTTCTGAAGATTACTCAATAGTTCAATGTGCAATATTGTATGGCTTAGAACCGGGACTTTAAAGACGTTTTGAACGTCATGGAGCATATGAGATGTTCCAGGAGTTGAAGTTTATCTTTCAGAAGAATGCCCGGATCGAGAGATATGAGATCTCCGATAAGTTTTATGCTTGCAAGATGGAGGAGAACGGGTCTATCAGTGATCACGTACTCAGAATATCTGGGTACTCCACCCGTCTGGCTGAATTGGGGATGCCCCTTCCGCCAGAGGCTATCACTGACAGAGTTCTTCAATCATTGCCACCTAGCTACAAGAGCTTTGTGTTGAACTATAACATGCACGGGATGAACAAGTCAGTCGCCGAGCTGTTTGCGATGCTGAAAGCCGCCGAGTCTGAAATTCAGAAGGAGCATCAAGTGTTGATGGTCAATAAAACCACTAGTTTCAAGAAAAATGGCAAGGGTAAGAAGGGTAACTCCAAGAAGAGTGGCAAAGCAGTTGCTCCTCTCGTGAAGAAACCCAAGGCTGGACCCAAACCAGAAACTGTGTGCTTTCATTGCAAGGGAACTGGACACTGGAAGCGGAACTGCCCCAAGTATTTGGCTGACAAGAAGGCGGCCAACAACAAACAAAATATATATGATATACATGTTATTGATGTGTACCTTACCAACTCTCGTTGTAGTGCCTGGGTATTTGATACCGGTGCGGTTGCTCATATTTGCAACTCAAAACAGGAACTGCGGAATAGACGGAGGCTGGCAAAGGACGAAGTGACGATGCGCGTGGGAAATGGTTCCAAGGTTGATGTGATCGCCGTCGGCACGCTCGCTCTTCGATTACCATCGGGATTAGTGATGAACCTGAATAATTGTTATTTAGTGCCTGCGTTAAGCATGAACATTATATCTGGATCTTGTTTATTGCGAGACGGTTACTCATTTAAATCAGAGAATAATGGTTGTTCTATTTATATGAGTAATATCTTTTATGGTCATGCACCCAATGTGAGGGGTTTATTCTTATTGAATCTCGGTAGTAATGATACACATGTTCATAACATTGATGCCAAAAGATGTAGAATTGATAATGATAATACCACTTTCTTGTGGCACTGCCGTTTAGGTCATATTGGCGTAAAACGCATGAGGAAGCTCCATGCTGATGGACTTTTAGAGTCACTTGATTTTGAATCACTTGACACATGTGAGCCATGCCTCATGGGCAAGATGACTAAAACGCCGTTCTCTGGAACAATGGAACGGGCAAGTGACTTATTGGAAATCATACATACTGATGTGTGCGGTCCGATGAGTATTGAGGCGCGCGGTGGTTATCGTTACTTTCTCACCTTCACTGATGACTTAAGTAGATATGGGTATATTTACTTAATGAAACACAAGTCTGAAACATTTGAAAAGTTCAAACAATTTCAGAGTGAAGTTGAGAATCATCGTAACAAGAAGATTAAATTCCTACGATCTGATCGAGGAGGAGAATATCTGAGTTATGAGTTTGGCAGTCACTTAAGACAGTGTGGAATTGTTTCACAATTGACACCGCCTGGAACACCACAACGTAATGGTGTGTCCGAACGTCGTAATCGAACCTTATTGGATATGGTGCGATCTATGATGTCTCTTGCCGATTTGCCACTATCGTTTTGGGGCTATGCATTAGAGACAACTGCATTCACTTTAAATAGGGCACCATCGAAATCCGTTGAGACGACGCCATATGAACTTTGGTTTGGCAAGAAGCCAAAGCTGTCGTTTCTTAAAGTTTGGGGATGTGATGCTTATGTCAAAAAGCTTCAGCCTGAAAAGCTGGAACCCAAAGCGGAGAAATGCGTCTTCATAGGATACCCAAAAGAGACAGTTGGGTATACCTTCTACCTCAGATCCGAAGGCAAAGTGTTTGTCGCTAAAAACGGAACGTTTCTTGAGAAAGAATTTCTCTCGAAAGAATTGAGTGGGAGGAAGATAGAACTTGATGAGGTTGTTGAACCTTTACTTCAACCTGAAAGTAGCGCAGCGCAGAAAGATGTTTCTGTAGAGCCTACATCAGCTGAAGAGGAAGTTAATGATGATGATCATGAAGCTTTGGATCAAGTTGCTATCGAACCTCGTAGGTCGACAAGGACGCGTACTGCTCCTGAGTGGTACGGCAACCCTGTCTTAGAAGTCATGTTGTTGGACAACGATGAACCTACGAGCTATGGAGAAGCGATGATGGGCCCGGATTCCGAGAAGTGGTTAGAGGCCATGAAATCCGAGATGGGATCCATGTATGAAAACAAAGTGTGGACTTTGGAAGTATTACCTGAAGGGCGTAAGGCCATTCAGAACAAATGGATCTTTAAGAGGAAGACGGACGCGGACGGTAATGTCACCGTCTATAAAGCTCGACTTGTGGCAAAGGGTTTTTCACAAGTTCAAGGAGTTGACTACGATGAGACCTTCTCACCCGTAGCGATGCTTAAGTCTGTCAGAATCATGTTAGCAATAGCTGCCTTTTTCGATTATGAAATTTGGCAGATGGATGTCAAAACAGCGTTCCTTAACGGTTTCCTTAAGGAAGAGTTGTATATGATGCAACCAGAAGGTTTTATCGATCCAGAGAATGCTGACAACGTTTGCAAACTCCAGCGATCCATTTATGGGCTGGTGCAAGCATCTCGGAGTTGGAATCTTCGGTTTGATGAGGTGATCAAAGCGTTCGAGTTTATACAAGTTTACGGAGAAGCTTGTATTTACAAGAAAGTGAGTGGGAGCTCTATAGCGTTTCTAATATTATATGTGGATGACATATTACTAATTGGAAACAATATAGAAATGTTGGAAAGCGTGAAGGAATATTTGAACAAGAGTTTTTCAATGAAGGACCTAGGAGAAGCTGCTTTCATATTAGGCATCAAGATCTATAGAGATAGATCAAGACGCTTAATAGGACTTTCACAAAGCACATACCTTGACAAAGTTTTGAAGAAGTTCAAAATGGATCAGTCCAAGAAGGGGTTCTTGCCTGTTTTGCAAGGTATGAAGTTGAGTAAAACTCAATGCCCAGTGACTGCAGGAGATAGAGAAAAGATGAGTCTCATCCCCTATGCTTCAGCCATAGGCTCTATCATGTATGCAATGCTGTGCACAAGACCCGATGTCAGCCTTGCCATAAGTATGGTCGGAAGGTTTCAAAGTGATCCAGGAATGGAACACTGGACGGCGGTCAAGAATATCCTGAAGTACCTGAAAAGGACTAAGGACATGTTTCTCATTTATGGAGGTGATCAAGAGCTCGTCGTAAAGGGTTACGTCGATGCAAGCTTTGACACTGATCCGGATGACTCTAAGTCACAAACCGGATACGTATTTATTCTTAATGGGGGTGCGGTTAGCTGGTGCAGTTCCAAGCAGAGCGTGGTAGCTGATTCTACATGCGAAGCGGAGTACATCGCTGCCTCGCAGGCGGCGAAGGAAGGTGTCTGGATGAAGGAGTTCATGACAGATCTTGGAGTAGTGCCTAGTGCACTTAACCCAATCACTCTGTTTTGTGATAATACTGGTGCCATTGCTCTAGCCAAGGAACCAAGATTTCACAAGAGGACCAGACACATAAAGCGACGCTTCAATTCCATCCGCGATTACATCAAGGAGGACGACATAAATATTTGCAAAGTACACACGGATCTGAATGTTGCAGATCCGATGACTAAACCTCTTCCAAGGGCTAAACATGAACAACACCAGAACTGCATGGGTGTTCGATTCATTACAATGTAAATCACATAGTGATGTGAACTAGATTATTGACTCTAGTGCAAGTGGGAGACTGTTGGAAATATGCCCTAGAGGCAATAATAAATTGGTTATTATTATATTTCCTTGTTCATGATAATCGTTTATTATCCATGCTATAATTGTATTGATTGGAAACTCAAATACATGTGTGGGTACATAGACAACACTGTGTCCCTAGTAAGCCTCTAGTTAAGTAGCTCGTTGATCAAAGATGGTTAAGGTTTACTAGCCATTGACATGAGATATCATTTGATAACGGGATCACATCATTAGGAGAATGATGTGATGGACAAGACCCAAACTACGAACGTAGCGTATGATCGTGTCAGTTTATTGCTATTGTTTTCTGCATGTCAAGTATCTTTTCCTTTGACCATGAGATCATGCAACTCCCTGACATTGGAGGAATACCTTGTGTGTATCAAACGTCGCAACGTAACTGGGTGACTATAAAGGTGCTCTACAGGTATCTCCGAGGGTGTCTGTTGGGTTGGCATGGATCAAGACTGGGATTTGTTACTCCGTGTGACAGAGAGGTATCTCAGGGCCCACTCGGTAATACAACATCACAATGAGCCTTGCAAGCAATGTGACTAAAGTGTTAGCCACGAGATCTTGTATTACGGAACGAGTAAAGAGACTTGCCGGTAACGAGATTGAACTAGGTATAGAGATACCGACGATCGAATCTTGGGCAAGTAACATACCGAAGAACAAAGGGAACAGTATACGGGATTAACTGAATCCTTGACATAGAGGTTCGACCGATAAAGATCTTCGTAGAATATGTAGGAGCCAATATGGGCGTCCAGGTCCCGCTATTGGTTATTGATCGTAGAGGTGTCTCGGTCATGTCTACATAGTTCTCGAACCCGCAGGGTCTACACACTTAACGTTTGGTGACGATTAGTATAGTTGAGTTATTTTGTTGGTGACCGAAGGTTGTTCGGAGTCCCGGATAAGATCCCGGATATGACGAGGATCTCCGGAATAGTCCGGAGGTAAAGATTGATATATGTGATAATAGTGTTTTGGTTTCCGGAATTCACCGGAAGAGGTTCCGGATGTTTCCCGAAATGTTCAGATACGAGAACACTTTATTTGGGACAAGGGGTAAAGCCCACGAGGCTTAGGCAAGGTGCGAAAGGAAGTTTTGCTGGCGTCTGGGGCGGTACTACCGCTTATCGTAAGCGGTACTACCGCTTATCGTAAGCGGTACTACCGCTACGGGCGGTACTACCGCTTATCGTAAGCGGTACTACCGCTTGTACGCGATACTGCAGGGATCCGAGTTGGACTCTTTCCCTACGGGCCAAACCGACCTTGTGCGGGCAAAACCGACCTGGAGGAGGCTTTTACTCCAAGTTTAGACCCCAAGGCTCAACATATAAATAGAGGGGCAGGGCTAGCACACGGGATACATCAAGATTTCCCAAGCCGTGTGTCGGCAACCCTAACCCTCTAGTTCTCCCGTCATAATCTCCGTAGTGCTTGGCGAAGCCCTGCAGAGATTGTTCCTCACCACCATCACCACGCCGTCGTGCTGCCGGAACTCATCTACTACTTCATCATCGCTCGCTGGATCGAGGAGGTGAAGGCGTCATCAAGCCGTACGTGTGTTGAACGCGGAGGTGCCGTCCGTTCGGCACTAGTTCGTGATCGGATCGAGGGACGACCTGCGATTTGGATCGCGGAGACGTTCGACTACATCAACCGCGTTTCTTAACGCTTCCGCTTAGCGATCTACAAGGGTATGTAGATTCACTCTCCCTCTCGTAGATGCTCATCACCATGGATAGATCTTGTGTGTGCGTAGGAAATTTTTTGTTTCCCATGCAACGTTCCCCAACACTAAGAACCAGACATTTGGTTGTTTGCGACAACCATTTGTGAGTTCGACCAGGGACTAAAAACGTCTAGCTTCCTAAGTGATGGATAGTCGAAGAAGGAGAACAGGGGGAAGAACACACAAGAGTTACCCAGGTTCAAGCCACCGTGTTGGTGTAATACCCTACTCCTACTCTATGTTGATATTTCAAAGAGAACATGTTACAATGAGTTACAATGTGTTTGCATCCGTCTGGGAGGCCGCAGTCTCCCCTCTATTTATACTACTCTCTAGGGCTCTTGTTCGAGCTCTCACTAGTCGAATATAGCTTAGAGTAGGCTAGGGTAGCTTTTACCGAAGAGGCATGGTCTGCTGGCGCACACCGGTACGTGAGGTGACGATGGTTGTCGGGGCAACACGTTACCCTGTGGTTTATTCTATGCATTCCCTTCGTACAACATGGGCTGTGTCAGGGCACTGCTCCTGTAACATCGTAGAGAGCAGGTAAACCGCCCTGTAGCCACTATAGGTGACCTCATCTTCATGGGGGCCTTACCGGAGCCCATATGTCCTGACCCGTCATTCACTCTTTGTCCCTTTGCCGATTCTTGCGGTAAAGGTAATAGGTCTGTTCATCATACTCTCACATGGTAGGGAGATTCCTTCCCCCTTGTCGGTGCGGCCATGTTGTATGCAACTTCCCGGGAGACCTGTGAAGCGCTTCCCGGGTCGGTTCATATGCTGTCTCCTGGGTTGCCTCCAGGATGGTATAAAGATATGTCCGTGGAATGGTTGTCGGGTTTGCAGGGTCCACCCCCTAGGCAAGAATGGATAGTGGGGGCTTCGTCGTGGCCTCATCCTTCCCAGGCCCGTAATACCCTAGTTTTATTTGGGCCGACAGTAGCCCCTGGGCCCATCGGCCATCTGTGTTGCAGTTGGCACATGAGGGTCGGTAGGGCCGAGCCGCTCCAGAGCCTCACCACGTGGTGCCCGGTCATCTTATTACGGGGTATGGAGATGGCAGTCTATCGCTCCTGCATCACTTATGGCGTCTTTGTGAGAGGTCTTATCAGGTGAGAATAACAGGCTCCTCGATTTCCGCCCCATGCCTGCACACCCTTGAGGAGGGTAGAAACATGGGTGGCCATGACCGAGGGACGGACGGTTTCCCCTTAATCCGTCCTTTGGATAATAAATGGGAAAAGCCGAGACGCTCTCAGTTTCCCCATCGTCTTTGTCTTCTTGTTCTACCCTCCATCGTACTTTCCTTCACCCCCCTTGTTGCATATCTCCTCCTCATGGCGTCCCGTAAGACTAAGTCCACAATGGATAAGGGGAAGGGAGCCAAGGTGTTGGATGCGGCGGTGCCGACGCCGACCCTTCTCGGGTCAGAGTATGCAGATGGAAAAACTGTGCAGGTCATCCGCTTCCTGGTCGAAGGGCAAGACAATGAGTGGGGGCCGTCGAAGGTGCGGACGGCGGAATGCCAGGAGTTGGAGAATGGGATGGTGCCCATCTTCATAAACTTTCTCGCCACCGGCCTGCTTTCGTCCTTTTCAGACTTCTTCCTTGCTGTGCTGGAGCACTACCATCTACACATGCTGCATCTTCACCTAAATGCAGTGTTGGTGCTGTCGATCTTCGCCCATCTTTGCAAGGGGTTCATCAGAGTGCGTCCGTCGCTGGAGTTCTTCCGACATTTCTATTCCCCTCGCCTGAGCTCCAAGGACAACCAGACATCTGGCTGTGTGACCTTCCGCCTAGCCAAGACGAAGGCGAATTATATCGATGCCAAGCTTTATACCCATGTCAAGGAGTGGCTGTCGGTGTCGAAACTGGCTGATCTCGGGTAAGGGGTTCCGAGCTGTGGATCTTGGATGAATGGCGAACAGGAAATATAGGGATAGTATTTACCCAGGTTCGAGCCCTCTCGAAGAGGTAAAACCATACGTCCTGCTTGACTATATTGATGCGTGCAATGATTACAGAGTCGATGTACCACGAGACCAGATGAACTAACCCTAGATGAGTAGGATGATGGTCCTCCCCCCTACGAACTAAACCCTCCGGTTTATATAGACACCAGGGGTACCTAGGGTTACACATGGTTGGTTGCCATCAAGGAATAAACATGCCGATTCTATCAACTTGACTTCGAGGACACACCAAGGCTTTGAAGGTTCCCTTCTAGAACATGGAGTCGCCTTATAGATCGGCCTTCCAGTAATAGTCATGGAGGGGCCCACCTGTCCGGCCCATAAGAGATGGACTGACAGCCCAAGGACCCCTTAGTCCCAGACTCCCTCAGTAGCCCCCGAACTAGCCTTACGGGCCCAAAGTCTCCGGTTTGCGGGGCGATTTCTTCTCCCCTTCTATGTTCGGCTGACACTAGTTTGGCCACCGAGGAGTTCCTGATTGTCGAAGTGTCACGGGGCCCACAGTATTAACTTTCCTGCTTCAGGTTAATGACACCCCTCGATTCCCGTGCGTCGATGGGAGGTAGGTGGTCCAGTAGTCTTTTACAGAAATGCCCTTCGCGGGTCATAGGAAAAATGCCTATTAAACAAGCTTGGTATGCCATGAGCAACACATCCTATTCCCCAACCGTTGAGAAACCAAAAGTTAGGGGGCTCGAACACATAGCAAGCGTCCCAGGCTCCTCCGCACGCCCTCATGGCCCCCTCCCAGGCGACTGGGCAAGCTGTTCAGTCTTCCGTCTCCAATTGAGCGACCTTGAAGCGCAAGGGTATCTTCCTGCTTCAGAGCTAGTGTCCACCCGCCCCGGATTAACTTCCGTGAATGGCGAGGCCTTTGTAGAGAACTTCCCTGCTCCACGCAAGGAAGAGAGGGTATGCTTTGTGCCATTCCTCTTACGAGGCTTGGGCTTCCCCATTCACCCGTTCCTGAGGGGTTTGCTAGAGTTTTACGAGATCCAGCTCCATCATCTTACCCCTGGATCCATTCTGCATATCTCGGGCTATATCGCCCTTTGCGATATGTTTCTGGGCTGCGAGGCCCATTTCAAATTATGGAGAAAATATTTCTGCCTCGTCCCCCGCACCCGGGGAGCGATAATCTTTGAAATTAGCGGAGCCGAAGTATGGCGCATAGCCGGGACGGGGTACCCTATTGGGACCCCGAAGAAGGTTTTCGAAGAGTGGACCTCAGAATGGTTTTATATTGAAGACGCCCCCCTATTCGATCCAGCTCAGAGGGGTCTACCCGAATGCTCAGATGCCTCTTTAAAGAAACAGTTTAACTAGCGACTAAAAAGCCCTTCCCAAGAGGAGAGCGCCGAAGTAAAGCGTCTGGCCACTCAGGTGAGGTTGTTAGCTCACAGTAAGTTAACCATCATTGATGTGATGGCCGCTGCTCTTACTCGATGTGTTCAACCTCTTCAACAAAGGATGCACCCCTTATGGTGTTACAATGGGACAAACGACGCGACCCGCTACAAACGAAAAATGCCTGCTGTAGGATCCAAAGTATGTCTAGAGGGGGGGGGGATGATTAGACTACTTTACCAAAAAAAAATCTACCTTTTTCCCAATTTTAGTGTTGGCAGATTTTAGCAATTGTAGCAAGTCAAGTACACCCTACACATGCATGTCTAAGAGTATTGCAGCGGAAATAAATACATGCACATATAAGTAGAGGAAAGGGAAGGAAGATCCAACGCAATTGGAGACACGGAGATTTTTCTTGTGGTTCCGATAGGTGGTGCTATCGTACGTCCATGTCAATGGAGACTTCAACCCATGGAGGGTAACGGCTGCGCAAGTCCATGGAGGGCTCCACCCATGAAGAGTCCACGGAGTAGCAACCTTGTCTATTCCATCATGGCCTACGTCCACGGAGGACTAGCCTTACTCGGGGTGGATCTTCATGAAGTAGGCAATCTCCTTGCCCTTACAAACTTCTTGGTTCAACTCCACACACAAACACGGAGTCTCCCAAGCGACACCTAACCAATCTAGGAGGCACCACCCTCCAAAAGGTAATGTATGCGGTAGATGATGAACTCCTTGCTCTTGTGCTTCAAATCATAGTCTCCTCAACACTCAATCACTCTCTCACAGATTTGGCGTGGGTAGGAAAGATTGATTGGGTGGAAAGCAACTTGGGGAGGCTAGAAATCAAGATTCATATGGTTGGAGTTGAAGATCTTGATCTCAACACATGAGTAGGTGGCTCTCTCTCAGAAAATGGATATGACAAGTGTGTGTATGTTCTGAGTGCTTCCTCTGCGAATGAGAGGTGGTGGATGAGTATATATAGGGATCTCCAAAAATCCAACCATTACAACATTATTGCCCAACTCGGTGGGACCGATGCAAAACTCGGTTGCACCGACTAGTGCAAAATGTGGCAACTTTAGGAATCTCGATGAGACCGATATATAAAAACTCGGTGAGTCTGATTTGTGTTTCCATAGTTAGTTCCTCAACTCGGTGGCACCGATTCTCAAAACTCGAAAATTCCAATTTTAAGAATTAGGATACCCGAGCCAGACCACTGATTTCGGTAGCACTGAAACCAAACTTGGTTGCATTGACTTTCTATGGTTTGTCTTAGGCTCTGTTTGGTTTGAAACTCGGTAGGGACGAAATGGAAAAACTTGGTGGCACCAAATTTGGAGTTTTGGGTTTGGACAGAATATTCGTGGGAGAAATGATGGGTGCTTTTGGTGGCTAACATTGAGCATTTTGAGCAATTCATTCACCATGATTACCTCATCCCCTTTTAATAGTATTGGCTTTCCTACGGACTCAATTGTGATTTCTCACTTAAAGTAAAATGTAGAGTCTTCAATATTATAGCCAACTTGATGTCCTTTGCATCTAGGGAATCTCCTCACAGCCAATGTATCTCTTTGAACTTTTCCTGAAATATGCTTGATTGAAACATTAGTCCAATGAGATATATGTTGTTATTGATTACCAAAACCACAAAGGGAGAAGTTGTGCTTTCACCTGCTAACCAGGAAGCAATGGCAGCCATACTGGCCGATCTCTTTAAAGGAGAAAAGGAAGAGTTTGCCCGCCTGAGGAGCAGGGACGACTACTCGAGTGATTATCCCATTGAATGGGTAAGTTTAGCTATATTTTCATAGCCAGAATGTTACAAGTATGACAGTAACCGCAGTGATAGTAAGCTAGCAGGATTCAGTATATGTAATGCGTAGGCACATGGTACAGTGATGGAAATAGATGGATGACATCGATCATGTAATAGTTACACACTAAAGCGACACAGAACTAGCTCCAATTCATCAATATAATGTATGCATATATTCCGTATATAGTCATACGTTCTTGCGATAAGAACTTGCATGACATCTTTTGTCCTACCCTCCCGTGGCCGCGGGGTCCTATTGGGAACTAAGGGATATTAAGGCCTCCTTTTAATAGAGAACCAGAACAAAGCATTAACACATAGTGAATACACGAACTCCTCAAACTACGGCAATCACCGGAAATAATCCCAATTATTGTCACCTTGGGGTATGCGGATCAAGACACACAATAGGTGCATACAACTTGCAAGATAGGATCCAAATCAATCTTATGTTCAGATCTGAAATCATGGCACTCGGGCCCTAGTGACAAGCATTAAGCATAGCAAAGTCATAGAAACATCAATCTCAGAACATAGTGGATACTAGGGATCAAGCCCTATCAAACTTAACTCGATTACATGCTCAATTCCATCCACACCCATCACCGACCAGCAAGCCTACAGAGGAATTACTCACTCCCGGTGGTGAGCATCATGGCGGTGTTGATGGAGAAGGGTTGGTGATGACGACGGCTACGATTTCCCCTCTGCGGAGCCCCAAACGGACTCCAGATCAGCCCTCCCGAGGAAGAACAGGAGGTGGCGGCGGCTCCGTCTCGTGAAACATGATGAGAACTTCTCTCTGATTTTTTCTCCGAAGATGTGAATTTATAGGACTGGAATTAGGGCCGAGTGAGCCACGTGGGCCCCACAAGCCATCAGGGCGCGCCCCTAGGGGGGGCGCCCTGTTGGCTTGTGGGGCCCACGTGGCTCCCTCGACCCTAATTCCAGTCCTATAAATTCACATCTTTGCCCTGTTGGCTTGTGGCCCACAGACATGCTCCCTCCGACAGTTCTTTGCTCCATAATTAATTATATATTCTAGAAATAATTCACAGAAAGTTTTGTCCAATTCCTAGAACTTTTATTTCTGCACAAAAATAACACCAAAGTAGTTCTGCTGAAAACAGGGTCACTCCGGGTTAGTTTCATTCAAATCATGCAAATTAGAGGTCAAAACCAGAGCAAAAGCGTTTGGAAAACTAGATACGTTGGAGACGTATCAACTCCCCCAAGCTTAACTCATTGCTTGTCCTCAAGCAATTCAGTTGATAAACTGAAAGTGATAAAGAAAACTTTTGCAAACTCTTTTGTTCTCGTCATTATACACATGCTTAGTGAGTGCTCAAGTTTTCAGCATAAATCATAAATAAGCAAATCCATGACAATAATTAAACATCATATTAGCTCATGACAATACATAACTAACTAGCAAGCAATAATAAAATACCTCACAAGCCAACAATTTGTGAAAACAATCATGATATAGTATGATGGTAGGGTATTTCACTAGATCTTTCTAAGACCGCAAAACATAAATGCAGATCACCTCTGAGATTCAAGTAGCGACTAAACATTATAATTCAGGGTGGAAATATCCAGTCATGCTCATATTCAACATTAATTAGACTCAATGCATATGAATGACAATAGTGCTCTCTGGTCTGGTGATTTTGGTAAGAAGGTGATGACTCAACATAAAAGTAAATAGATAAGCCCTTCGCAGAGGGAAGCATTGACTTGTAGATGTGCTAGAGCTCAAAGTTTTAAAACAAGATTGAAGATATAATTTTGGGTGGTGTGCTTCTACTGTAAACGTCATGATAAAGTTTTCGATATCTTCCATGCTAAACAAATTATTGGCGGTTCCCAAACAGAATTGAAATTTTACTCCCCCTCCACCTACAAACACACTCCATGGCTGGCCGAATCCACGGTTGCCCTCCAAATAATCAAATTTCTAGGGGGAGTTTTGTTTATTTATTTTTGTGTTATGCAGGACCGGGCATCCTTTTTACCAGCCTCTCTCGTGCAATGACAAGTGAATAAACACTCATCATGAGAATAACCCGCTTGGCATGGAAGATATCGACTGCTCTATTGCTCCATGAGCGGTATAAGTACACAAAAAGGATGTTTGGTTGAATATTTAGAGATGGCACATGCAAATTTACTTGGAACGGCAGGGTAATACCGCATATAGGTAGGTATGGTGGATTCCTGTGGAATAACTTGGTTTTAGGAGTTTGGATGCACAAGCAGTATTCCCGCTTATTACAGGTGAAGGCTAGCAATGGGTTGGGAAACAACCAGCTAGAGAGCGAAAACGGTCATAAGCATGCCTTGTGAATAATTAACATTGAACATACCAAGAGTAGGATATAAACACTCTGAATTTAAATATCATGAAGGATGCATTGGTTTTGAATCAACTACATGTTTGCACATGGGCCAAGTCAAGCCACTCGAATTTCTCAGAGGGAAATACCATACAACCATACCACATCATAACCATTTTAATGCATGTTGACACATAATGTAAATCGTTATCCACTCCTAGCTGTTTAAGCATGGCATGAGAAACTATAATCTCTAATTGTCATCATAAACATGTTTACCCATGATATACTGAATCAAGATCGAACGACCTAAACATATTTACAAAAACGGAAAACTAGAAGAGTTCATACCAGCTTCCCTCGCCACGATCACTTCGTCAAATATCGTCATTATTGCCTTTCACTTGCACGACCGAATAATGTGATAACAATAATAGTGCAAGAATGCCGTGGACTAAGCTGGAATCTGCAGGGCAGTTTTAAATAAAGGAGAAGGCAAGGTAATATTGGCCCTTTGTTAGATCAACAATAAAGCATATAGGAGCCACTCAACAATTTCATTGTTGTCTTCTCCTTTCAACGACTCAACAAAAGGAAAAAGAATTTCAAAGAAACTCACTGAAATGTTTTTGGAGTTTTTCTTTTTCTTCAAGAAAGAAAATAAACTAAGGGAAAACAAGAATGAGAAAAATTATTTACATGGGAAAGCTCCCAACATGTAAAGGAAATCTTGTTGTTTTTTTTCTTTTTTTAATACTACAGCTAATTAAGCAAAAAAGAAAAACTGAAAAGAAGCAAGAAATATTTTAGGGTTTTCAAAGTTTTTCAAACACACAAAAAGAAAGCGGAAGAATAAAACTAACATGGATATACAATGAAGAAGGGTGATCATCGACAATTTATATGAAGTGTGTGCACATGAATGTAATGTCGGTGAGAAATACGTACTCCCTCAAGCTTAGGCGTTCGCCTAACTTGGTGATAACCACTGATAATAGCCGTCAGGTCCGGGAAAATGTTCCTGCTGGGGTACCTGAGCATCCCATGCCTGGACCTCGGTCTCCGCGGCAGCCAGTTCATTCCGGTAAGCGATGATGTCCTCTGGCATGATAGTGTATCCATTCCTAGCATGATAATTAAACAAAGAAGGCACATGCAACACAATAACATCGCGAGTGTTCTCGCTGTATACTAAGTTATAACAAATGTGCTTCACTGGCTCGGTATCCTCAATGAATTGATGTTCTAACATAGATTGGTAATCAAGATAAACATTAGGCAATACATAATCAATGGGGCATATAGTTACATTAAAATGCTTTGCTAAGCGCGTGACAAAAATACCACCATGAATTTTGCCTTTGGTTCAGTTAAGGTGTAAGCGACGCGCGACAATAGCTCCTAAGTTGTAAGTGTTATCACTATAAAGTGCGCGGCATAAAATGGCAGGGGTGGGGGCACTGAGGCCACCACCTTGCTCCATAGCATTTATGCATTTTCCTATAAACAGAGAAAAATAGTACATAGACAGAAAATGCGAACTAGTGGCCCTGGCGTTCGATACGCCTCTAGTTTCTCCCACAGTTAAGGTGAGAAGGAAGTCCTCAAACTCTTCAGGTTTAGGCTCACGTATTCCCCCATCAAAGGGAAGCAGGCATATCTCACAAAATTCATGTAGAGGCATTTCATAGTTTATTTCATATAGGGCAAAGCGTACTGTGGGAGCACCAGGCGTGTTTATGAAGTAAAAGTTTTGCACGAAGGAATTAGTAAGGAGATAATATTGGTCACACTCAACTGTGAGGAGGTTGGTCAGCCCGATATTTGCAATGAATTGCATAAATTCTTCATAGAAACCCACTTCATTCATGAAGGGTATATATGGCCATTCACAAGGCCTAACTTCCGTGTTGCGAACAATGTGGACATCGCGATCTTGAGTTCTCCCGGTAACTCCATTGGGGCTCCGGCTAGAGGAACCCTTCCTTAAGAAATTCGTTCTCCTAGCACAAATTTCTGAAATTTTTGAGCCACAAATTTATGCCAATAAAACTTTATAAGATTAATAGCAACTACTCATATAAGTGCCTAGGGACCATATCAAGCATTCATACTACTTGGAACTCAAAGAATTCAACATGCAAACTCATTTTCTATAGCACCAAGTGCAGCAAAATATGCCAATATAAACCACTAAAGCAAAAACTAATTGGAGGAATGGAGGAGTCACATACCAAGGAACCATTCCTCAAAACAGTTTCGGAAACGGAGTTCCGAGAAAAGGGATCAAAAATTTTAGTATCTAGAGAAAGAACACGGGAGAGAGAGAGGTAGGGAATTTTTTCTGGAGGAAGAGGATGAAGTGAGCTAAAGGTATAAGGCATGGGGGCCCTGTGGGCCCCACAAGCCACCAGGGCGCGACCAGGGGGGCGCCCTGTTGGCTTGTGGCCCACAAGTGCACTTCCCTGCTATAATTTTTATTCCAAAAATTCTTATTTAATCCAGAAAAATTCATGTTAAAATTTCATGGAAATCTGATACTTGTTATTTTTGGGTCATTTTTTTATTGTACGAGAAAAACAAAAAACAAGAAAATTAAACTACTTTATTTTTCTTAACTAGAAATAAACAAAGAATAAGCTTGTGATACATAGAGTTGTGAATACTCAATTCTTCAACCACATGTCTTTTGGAAAGGGTCCATTAATAAGGTTGAGCAAGTCTTATTAATATTTGTTTCTAATTAACATGAAACCGAAGAATTTGCATATATCACTAGGTTACCTCAATGGGGATTTGCATCTCCCTGACAAGAAGATTATAATATTTCTTCTTGGCAGTAGGTATAGGGATTGTAAAACCTCCAATGATAACCGCGGGAATATGCTCAATGACATTAATATTATTAACCAAAATTTGCTTCTACGGAAAATGCACGGTATGTTGTTTGCCATTGACATGAAAAGTGACATTTCTTTTGTTGCAATCAATAACAGCCCCTGCAGTATTTAGAAAGGGTCTACCAAGGATGATTGACATATTGTCGTCCTCGGGCATATCAGGAATAACAAAATCTGTCAAGATAGTAACATTTGCAACCACAACAGGAACGTCTTCGTAGATTCCAATAGGTAAAGCAGTGGATTTATCAACCATGTGCAAAGGTATCTCAGTAGGTGTAAGCTTACTCCAATCAAGTCTTTTATATAGGGAGAAAGGCATAACACTGACACCTGCTCCTAAATCACTTAAAGCAGTTTTAACATATTTTCTTTTAATAGAGCAAGGTATTGTGGGTATACCGGGATCTCCCAACTTCTTAGGTACTCCACCATCAAAAGAATAATTAGCAAGCAAAGTAGCAATTTCAGTTTCAGGTATTTTTCTTTTCTTGGCAATAATATCTTTCATATAGTTAGCATTCAGAGGGATTTTCAAAATATCAATCAAGCGAGTGCGCAAAAAGACAGGTCTAATCATTTCAGCAAACCGCTCAAAATCTTCACCGTCCTTATTTTTAGAAGGCTTACGAGGGAATGGCATGGGTTTTTGAACCCATGTCTCTCTTTCTCTTCCATGTTTTCTAGCAACAAAGTCCCTCTGATCATAACGTTTATTTTTAGGATGTGGGTTATCAAGATTTTCAGCAGGTTCTATTTCCACATCATTATCAGGTTCCTTGTTTTCATCAGGTGGAGCTTCTACGTGAACATCACCATTATCATTATCATTATCACTAGGTGAATGTTTAGTACCAGATTGTGTCTCAGCATCAGAAATAGAATCATAATTATGATTCTCAGTAGGTTTTTCTGTAACAGGTTCACTAGAAGCATGCAAAGTCCTATTATCTTTTTTCTTCTTTTTCTTATTAGATGGACTAGCTGTATCATCATTTATTCTCTGAGAATCTTGTTCTACTCTTTTAGGATGTCCTTCACGATAGAGAGGTTCTTGGGTAATGCGACCTCCTCTAGTCATCACTCTAACAACATGATCATTTACATTATTATTTATTTCAGCAAGCAAATAATTTTGTGACCTAGCAACTTGGTCTAATTGGGTGTGAACCATGGAAGCATGTTTATCTAGACCGTTTACATCATTAGCAATTCTAAACATCAAGTCACTTAAGCAGTCTATCATCATGGCATTATGTCTCAATTGATCATTAACATAGTTATTGAAGTTCTCTTGCTTGACAATGTAATTATCAAATTCATCCATGCATTGATCAGGAGTCTTAGTGTAAGGTATATCATTTTCATTTAAGGAACGAAGAGAGTTTACCTCTACTACCTGTGTCGGGGTGTCAAGTCCACGTATTTCTTCGATAGGTGGTAATTTCTTGACATCTTCAATTTTAATACCTTTCTCTTTCATAGATCGTTTTGCTTCTTGCATATCTTCAGGATTGAGGAATAGAATACCTCTCTTCTTTTGAATGGGTTCAGGAGGTGGTTCGGGAAGTGTCCAATCATCGGCATTTTGTAATATGTTATTAAATAATTCTTCAGCTTGACTGACAGTTCTTTCCCTGAAAACACAACCAACACAACTATCTAGGAAGTCCCTAGAAGCATTGGTTAATCCGTTATAAAATTTATCAAGAATTTAATTTTTCTTAAGAGGACAATCAGGAAAAGCTCTGAGTAACCGGAGAAGCCTCCCCCAAGCTTGAGGGAGATTCTCTTCTTCAATTTGCACAAAGTTAAATATTTCATGTATAGCAGCTTGTTTCTTATGAGCAGGAAAATATTTTTCAGAAAAATAGTGAAGCATATCCTGGGGACTACGCATACAACCAGGAGCAAGAGAAATGAACCATTCCTTGGCCTTGCCTTTTAGCGAGAAATGAAAAAGCTAAGTATATAATAGTAGCGTATCTTTTCATCATTGGTAAACAATGCAGCAATATCATTCAGTTTCATAACGTGTTCGACAACAGTTTCATTTTCATACCCACGGAAAGGATCAGACTCTACTATAGGAATCAGTTCAGGGTCTACGGAGAAATCATAGTCCTTATCAGTGAAAATATAGGACAAGTAGAAAATTTAGGAACATGTTTCATTTTCTCCATCATAGATTTTTCTTTCAGTTTGCATAGTAGTTTCTTCAAATCATCTCTATTCCCACAAAAAAGAAAGTCCCTAGCTACTTCACCATCCATAACATAACTTTCAGGTACATAAGGCAATTCATATCTATTTGGAGGACGAGGTGTAACATGTCATTCAAGGTTTTCATCAGTTTCAACATTTTCAAGTTCTCTAGCTTTAGCAATATGAGCGTCAAGTAACGCACTCTGTGGCACAGGTTCAGTTTCAACATGTGTAGCAATAGTATCATCATTAATTTCAGAAGTAGCATTATCAAGTTCATGTGACATACCAGGACGATCAACAGGTGGTGGTGTAACAAGATGATTCAAAACAGTAGGTGAATCAAAAGCAGATCTAGATGGCAGTTCCTTACCTCCTCTCGTGCGAGAGGGGACGATCTTAGTTCAATTATCTTTCGGATTCTTCATAGAAGTAATTGGACATCCTCAAGTTAACACAAATAAATAGAGCTATGCTCCCCGGCAACGATGCCAGAAAAAGGTCTTGATAACCCACAAGTATAGGGGATCGCGACAGTCTTCACAGGTAGTATTTCACACTAATTTATTGATTCGACACAAGGAGAGCCAAAGAATATATATTGTCCTTGAGAGTTGAGTTGTCAATTCAATCGCATCTGGGATATCTCTCTGCAGCAAAGATTTAGTAGCGCAACAAATGATAGTAGCAGCAGTAACAGTGATAGTGGGGGCTTCGTCGAGGCCTCATCCTTCCCAGGCTTGTAATACCCTAGTTTTATTTGGGCTGACAGTAGCCCGTGGGCCCATCGCCCATCTATGTTGCAGTTGGCACATGAGGGTCGGTGGGACCGAGCCGCTCCAGAGCCTCGCCGCGTGGTGCCCGGTCATCTCGTATTACGGGGTATGGAGATGGCAGTAAATAGCTCCTGCATCACTTATGGCGTCTTTGTGAGAGGTCTTGTCACGTGAGAATAACAGGCTCCTCGATTTCTGCCCCACGCCTGCACACCCTCGAGGAGGGTAGAAACGTGGGTGGCCATGACCGAGGGATGGACAGTTTCCCCTTAATCCGTCCTTCGGATAATAAATGGGAAAACCCAAGACGCTCTTAGTTTCCCCATCGTCTTCGTCTTCTTGTTCTAGCCTCCACCGTACTTTCCTTCGCCCCCCTTGTTGCATATCTCCTCTTCATGGCGTCCCGTAAGACTAAGTCCACAATGGATAGGGGGAAGGGAGCCAAGGTGTTGGAGGCGGAGACGCCGACGCTGACCCTTCTCGGGTCGGAGTATGCAGATGGAAAAACTGTGCAGGTCATCCGCTTCCTGGTCGGAGGGCAAGACAATGAGTGGGGTCCGCCGAAGGTGCGGCCGGCGGAATGCCAGGAGTTGGAGAATGGGATGGTGCCCATCTTTGTAAACTTTCTCGCCACCGGCCTGCTTTCGTCCTTTTCCAACTTCTTCCTTGCTGTGCTGGAGCACTACCATCTACACATGCTGCATCTTCACCTGAACGCAGTGTTGGTGCTGTCGATCTTCGCCCATCTTTGCAAGGGGTTCATCAGAGTGCGTCCGTCGCTGGAGTTGTTCCGACATTTCTATTCCTCTCGCCTGAGCTCCAAGGACAACCAGACATCTAACTGTGTGACCTTCCGCCTAGCCGAGACGAAGGCGAATTATATCGATGCCAAGCTTTATACCCATGCGAAGGAGTGGCTGTCGGTGTCGAAACCGGCGGATCTTGGGTAGGGGGTTCCAAGCTGTGGATCTTTGATCAATGGGGAATAAGAAACACAGGGACAGTATTTACCCAGGTTCGAGCCCTCTCGAAGAGGTAAAACCATACGTCTTGCTTGATTATATTGATGTGTGCAATGATTACAGAGTCGATCTACCACGAGACCAGTTGAACTAACCCTAGATGAGTAGGATGATGGTCCTCCCCCCTACGAACTAAACCCAGGGTACCTAGGGTTACACATGGTCAGTTGCCATCAAGGAATAAACATGCCGATTCTATCATCTTGACTTGTAGGACACACCAAGGCTTCGAAGGTTCCCTTCCAGAACATGGAGTCGCCTTATAGCTCGGCCTTCCAGTAATAGTCACGGAGCGTCCCACCTGTCCGTCCCATAAGAGATGGACCGACAGCCCGAGGACCCCTTAGTCCCGGACTCCCTCAGTAGCCCCCGGACTAGCCTCCAATGTCGGGGTCCATGATCCCTAGTAGCCTCAGGGGCCCAAAGTCTCCGGTTTGCGGGGCGATTTCTTCTCCGCTTCTATGTTCGGCTGACACTAGTTTGGCCACCGAGGAGTTCCTGATTGTCGAAGTGTCATGGGGCCCACATTATTTACTTTCCTGCTTCAGGTTAATGACACCCCTCGATTCCCGTGCGTCGATGGGAGGTAGGTGGTCCAGTAGTCCTTTATAGAAATGCCCTTCGCGGGTCATAGGAAAAATGCCTATTAAATAAGCTGGGCATGCCATGCGCAACACATCCTGTTCCCCAACCATTGAGAAACCAAAAGTTAGGGATCTCAGAGACATGGCAAGCATCCCAGGCTCCTCCGCACGCCCTCATGCCCCCCTCCCAGGCGACTGGGCAAGCTGTTCAGTCTCCCGTCTCCAATTGAGCGACCTTGAAGCGCAAGGGTATCTTCCTGCTTCAGAGCTAGCGTCCACCCACCCCGGATTAACTTCCGTGAATGGCAAGGCCTTTGCAAAGAACTTCCCTGCTCCACGCAAGGAAGAGAGGGTATGCTTCGTGCCCTTCCTCTTACGAGGCTTGGGCTTCCCCATTCACCCCTTCCTGAGGGGTTTGCTAGAGTTTTACGAGATCCAGCTCCATCATCTTACCCTGGATCCATTCTGCATATCTCAGGCTATATCGTCCTTTGCGATACGTTTCTGGGTAGCGAGGCCCATTTCAAATTATGGAGAAAATATTTCTGCCTCATCCCCCGCACCCGGGAAGGGACAATCTTTGAAGTTGGCGGAGCCGAAGTATGGCGCATAGCCGGGACAGGGTACCCTATTGGGATCCCGAAGAAGGATTCCGAAGAGTGGACCTCAGAATGGTTTTATATTGAAGACACCCCCCTATTCGATCCAGCTCGGAGGGGTCTACCCGAATGCTCAGATGCCCCTTTAAAGAAACAGTTTAACTAGCGACTGAAAAACCCTTCCCAAGAAGAGAGCACTGAAGTAAAGCGTCTGGCCACTCAGGTGAGGTTGTTAGCTCACAGTAAGTTTACCAACATTGATGTGATGGCCGCTGCTATTACTCGATGTGTTCAACCTCTTCAACAAAGGATGCACCCTTTATGGTGTTACAACCGAACAAATGACGCGGCCCGCTACAAACGGAAAGGGCCTGCTGTAGGATCGAAAGTATGTCTAGAGGGGGGGGGGGTGATTAGACTACTTTACCAAAAAAAATTCTACCATTTTCCCAATTTTAGTGTTGGCAGATTTTAGCAATTGTAGCAAGTCAAGTACACCCTACACATGCATGTCTAAGAGTATTGCAGCGGAAATAAATACATGCACATATAAGTAGAGGAAAGGGAAGGAAGATCCAACGCAATTGGAGACACGAAGATTTTTCCTGTGGTTCCAATAGGTGGTGCTATCGTACGTCCATGTCAATGGAGACTTCAACCCATGGAGGGTAATGACTGTGCATGTCCATGGTGGGCTCCACCCACGAAGGGTCCATGGAGTAGCAACATTGTCTATTCCATCATGGCCTACGACCACGGAGGACTAGCCTTACTCGGGGTGGATCTTCCCGAAGTAGGCAATCTCCTTGCCCTTACAAACTTCTTGGTTCAATTCCACACATAAAGGCGGAGTCTCCCAAGTGACACCAAACCAATCTAGGAGGCACCACCCTCCAAAAGGTAATATATGCGGTAGATGATGAACTCCTTCCTCTTGTGCGTCAAATCATAGTCTCCTCAACACTCAATCACTCTCTCACAGGTTTGGCGTGGGTAGGAAAGATTGATTGGGTGGAAAGCAACTTGGGGAGGCTAGAAATCAAGATTCATATGGTTGGAGTGGAAGATCTTGATCTCAACACATGAGTAGGTGGATCTCTCTCAGAAAATGGATATGACAAGTGTGTGTATGTTCTGAGTGCTTCCTCTTCAAATGAGAGGTGGTGGATGAGTATATATAGGGATCTCCAAAAATCCAACCATTACAACATTATTGCCCAACTCGGTGGAACCGATGCAAAACTCGGTTGCACCAACTAGTGCAAAATGTGGCAACTTTAGGAATCTCTGTGAGACCGATATATAAAAACTCGGTGAGTCCGATTTTGTTTCCCTAGTCAGTTCCTCAACTCGGTGGCACCAATTCTTAAAACTCGAGTATTCCGATTTTAAGAATTAGGATACCCGAGCCGGGGCACTGATTTCGGTAGCACCGAAACCAAACTTGGTTGCACCAAATTTCTATGGTTTAGCTTAGGCTCTGTCTGGTTTGAAACTCGGTAGGGCCGATATGGAAAAACTTGGTGGCACCAAATTTGGAGTTTTGGGTTTGGACGGAATATTCGTGGGAGAAATGATGGGTGCTTTTGGTGGCTAACATTGAGCATTTTGAGCAATTAATTCACCATGATTACCTCACCCCCTTTTAATAGTATTGGCTTTCCTATGGACTCAATTGTGATTTCTCACTTAAAGTAAAATGTAGAGTCTTCAATATTGTAGCCAAGTTGATGTCCTTTGCATCTAGGGAATCTCCTCACAATCCTTTGTCAATGTATCTATTTGAACTTTTCCTGAAATATGCTTGATTGAAACATTAGTCCAATGAGATATATGTTGTTATTGATTACCGAAACCACAAAGTGAGAAGTTGTGCTTTCACCTGCCAACCAGGCAGCAATGGTAGGCATATTGGCCGATCTCTTTAAAGGAGAAAAGGAAGAGTTTGCCTGCCTGAGGAGCACGGACGACTACTCGAGTGATTATCCCATTGATTGGGTATGTTTAGCTATATTTTCATAGCCCGAATGTTATGTCTATTTTTGTTGATCGAATCTTTTAACTTTCTGAACAGAACTGGAGGCGCTGGATCTAGACAATCAACTGCCCTCCTCCTCAACCGAAGAATTATCCTCGTAACGATGACCCTGGAGTCCACGACGATCCAGAGACTTCAATCGATTTTGAGGACGGGGTCTTTTACCAGGAGAGTCTTGATGGCTCTAAGGTGGCCCTTTTGGCCGATCACCCTGGGAAACTCCCTTCCTCCACTTTAAGTAGCAAGAAGGCCTCTTCCCGAAAAGGGTGCTAACCTCCCGTCGTTCCGAGTATGCTGACTTCTACTCCCAATTCTTCTCACCACGCGCCAAACACCGGTGAGAGCGGCGTAGGCCGTGTCCACACCAAACGATGGTAGAGCTCCCAAGCGTGTGGCGTCCACGGGAACTACCTCGACGACGCCCCTGACCAAGAGGTAATACATTGAACTCATAGTTCGGTCATTGTTATAGCCGCTGCAAGCACTTATAATCTTTGCCGAGATTTGTAGGAGACATGTACAGCCATCTTCGTCCGAGGATGTCAAAGAGGTCCCAATTGGTAATCCCAAACCGAGGTCTTCGGCAAAAGCCGGGGTCAATGCGGAGGTCCCCGCCGCAGACCAGCTTCTAGAGGGTCCGGAGGATGTCTCGGTTACCAATTTTGAAGTCGAAAGTGTGATGAATCACCGACGGCGGAAGGAGTCACTGCATCACCATGCGTTTTCCGAATAAGAGTTTAACGCTCTTAGTTTGGTGGACGCATATCTCAGAGCCGCCTGAGCAGGACTTGAGGGAGCCGCCAACCTTATGTCGATCAGCCTGCAGGTGATTGATTGGTTTTGACAACCGAACACAAATCCTAACCTAGTAGCCCCCGAGCCTTAATTTGGTCAGGACGGCCGAGTTAAGGGTGTGAATATTGTTGCGACATGGTGTAGGCCTTGAGGGAACAAAACAAAAAATTGTCCGCGGACCTTGAGTTAAACCGAACACAGTTGGCAGCTGCGAAGGCCGAACTAGAGGAGGTTAAAAATTCACCAGGGAGGCACACGGTGAGTAAAAAGGTTTAACATGCAGAATTGCTTGGGGCACCTTTTCTAATGAAAGATTGTATTGTAGCAGCCGAGTCCATAAGTCAACTGCAGAAAGATATGGATGCGGCCAGAGAATCTCAAAGGTATGCCAAATCGCAGGATGAAGCCGGCCGCCAGGTACTGACCTGAAGTCATGAGGAAAAGAATGAGCCCAAGGCAGAAATCTAGCGACAGGCCGAAGAAATTGAGAGATTGAAAATTCAACTGGCACAAGCCCGTGAGGAGAAGTAGAGATTGAAAGGTGACATGTTCGATGAGTGAAATTTTAACTTACAATTCCGTAAAATATGTGTATTATGCCAATGTAAGAGACATGACATGTCTCTTATTAGGTCTCCTGACCGGAAGCACCGAGGAAGAGGCCAGCTTGTTTGGAGGGACCTGCTAAAGCAATTGTCCATCGTGCATGAGCGAGCTCGGAAAACTATGAAGAGCATGGTCAAGGCACTATGGCCGACCAATACGCCTCCGGAAAGATGACTGAGCTGGCTAATCGATTTAAAGGAGCGCGTCGTCACTTCGAGCTATGGAAGATATCAACTTGTCAAGAAGTAGCATAGGAGGCATGTGCAATGGTGAAGACCCGCTTTACCAAACTCGAACCAGAGCATTTGGCTCGAGTTGGGCCGGTAGGGCCAGATGGTCAAGAGATGCCACTTCATTTGGTGTTTAACCAAGTGATGCCAGCCGCTCGTATCTCGCAAGGAGACTACACCCTGGATACCATAATAGATAATCTTGACTTGCAACCGGGTGTTTGATTCTATATAGCTATGTACATTACATCAAACATACTCCGTTCGTGATGTAAACGTTGTCTCAACCGGCCATCGACTTCTGCCTCCCCGGCCAGTGGCCGAGGAGTGTTCCGTACTATGTGACCTGAGCTAACAGGAAATCACTTCGGAGAACCAGGCAATCCGTCCATTTGGTGCGAATAGACATAATGCGCATGGGGATTTATGTTATATTACTATTTAACGTAAGAAACATCTTCCGAAGAAAATAGTTCCTATGTGGGTTCCTTTCTTTGGGTTGCTACGTTAACCGTAGACGTTATAACTGGATACCCGTAGTATGCGGCTGATGGTTACTTCAGCAAAATAACCCCGGGTTTTGGTGATGATCACCAATTATTTTCACTTCCCTCGTGGCCGACCAATTGTCTTCTTAAGAACGCTAGCTTTTGGCTTCACTTGTCTGAGGTACGTACCCGGGTGATCCAGTCATAACAATCGCAGAGGTGCTCCCTTTACCCCCTAGCAGAACAATCGGGAATGTAGAGGGTAAGCATAGAGCAAGGCAACCCAACTTGGCCAAATCTTAAGTCAAATTGATGCATATAGTGGATTAAAAATGATACTTGAAGGGTGCATACACGACAGAGACGAATAGATGCACAAAAAAATATTTTGATCGGCTTCTTTAAGAAGCCCCCATGTGATCGGGTAGGACATTTGAAGATGTATGCCGAGGAAAACTTAACGTAGCTCGTTTTAGCTGAACACAGCCTGGGAAATGCTAACCAATCCGAAAAAAGTAAAAAGGAAGGGAAAACTATAAAAGAAAAAAAAACTAGTGAGGGCGACGACACCGGTCTCGCCGTAGAGCGCCGAAGACGAGCTGCGTTCCATGGGTTCGGTTCGAGGTGATTATTATTAGGACCGGTTTTCTAGGATACAAAATTCCCAGGAAATGGCCCTTGTGCTCACCAGTCCCAGGATTACTGTTAGCTGGTGGACACTTTCTTGATACAAAAATTCCAAGTAGATTACAAAATTTGGAGTACAAGACCATTAAGGTCCATGGAGTACAACAAAAATTTCTAGTGGTTGATGGTGGAAGTGACTCGGGGTCTCCAGCATCTATGGGGCTCCATTCCTACAGGAACAGCTGACCTGGATAACTCCTATCTCACGTGGTTGCTATCTTCGATGCCTAGGTTTCGTGGTTGTCGCCATCGTGCTCCTCTCCAAATACGCGTTCTGGCCAAGATAATAGCCAGGGACAAGCCAGTGAGTACGTTTGAATGTACTCGCAAACATCATGAAAACAGATATAGTATAGCAAGTGAATTTGCATGCAGCAAAACTTTAATGATATCCAATATGGCATGAGGTTAATTTAGGAATGCAGTATGCATATAATTTATCCGCACAGAAAATAAAGATTTAATAAGCATGAGTGATCAGATTTTTACTAAAATTTAAAGACGGATTTTCGAAGGTATAACCATCCGAAAGAACCCAACATAAAAATATTAATAGGTTGCCGCAGTCGGGCGTCTGGGGCGACGCCACATAAAGGGCTTATATGGAGAGTAATACATGAATGCCATAGTCAGGCGTCTAAGGTGACACCGCATAAAGGGCTTATATTAAAAAATAATAGCATGAGTTGCCACAGTTGGGCGTCTAAGGCGACACCGCATAAAGGGCGTATATCAATAATAATAATAGGTGATCCACAATCAGGCGTCTGAAGCGACGCCACATAAAGGGCTTATATAAAATAAATAACATCACTATCCAGGAGGTAGGACCATCCCAGGTGATACTCAACAATTCACATAATATAAATGGTTAGGCCATAACAATATTAATCATAGATATCATCCGTCATAATTCATAATCAACATTCTGATTTAAAACATTCCTTCGAAGACCAACTCTAGACCGACACTTGACCCTTCCCAGACTGTAGTCCTTAACCGTGGACACGGCTATTCGAATACATGTTATGCTCTGCAGAGGTTGTACTCTTTACCCACGAGTAACGGATTTCTTTAGTCAACCTGAGACGTTGACTAATTCCAATTACGGTCTTTGGGTTGAAAACACACCTGACCCGCACACACCAGCTCAACTCCCGGGAACCAACCGGGACCAATGCCCACCTTTAGTCCCGGTTGGTGCCACCAACTGGGACCAAAGGTCTCTTTTCGTCAGCCCAAATGGCGGGAAGCAGAGACCTTTGGTCCCGGTTGGTGGCACCAACCGGGACTAAAGGATGGCATTGGTCCCGGTTGGTGCCACCAACCGGGACAAAAGGTGGGCATTGGTCCCGGTTGGTGGCACGAACCGGGACCAAAGGTGGTGCTGCCCGGGGCCAAAAGTTTAGTCCCACCTCGCTAGCTGAGAGGGCTCGAGAGTGGTTTATAAGCGCTGCTGCGCACACCCTCTCGAGCTCCTCTCAACAGCAGGCTTACGGGCCTAATCGGACACACCGCTGCCTGTGGGCCTTTTGGGCCTTATGCGGGCCTGAATCCTGGCCCAACTGGATGGTTGGGTTTCTAGTCGTATTCAGGCCGCGGTGGCCCAGTAGGCGGCATTTTTTCTACTTTTTTTGTTTTCTTTTTTGCTTTATTTATTTTCTTTTGTTTCTACTTACAGTTTTTCAGTGATTCTTTTTGCTTTTAGGTCACAAAAATTATAAACTTTCTGTTAGTGCCATTAGTTTCCAAATTTGAATAGTTTAAATTTGAATTCTTTTAAATTGATGTGAATCACTAGTTTGTGAATAAATTTACTATAAAAATAGATTTTTGAGTGATTCTTTTTCCTGCTATTTAATATTACTGTGTTTTATCATTATATTCAATTTGGTAATTTTTAGGTAATTTTAAATGTCTGTTTTAACCAAAAACAGATTTTGTTATTTTAGTTTGCTATTAAAGTTTCTAAAAAAATTCTTTATGAAAATTCTTTTTGCTATTAATGTTTTGAACAAAAAATACTTTGATAACTTTAGTTGCATAAATTTTATATAATTTTAGTTTCATAAATACTAGAGGTTTATAAAATATTTTTAGTTGATTCCTTTTGCTATTAGAGTTTTATAAAAGCTTTTTAGTTGATTCTTTTTGCTATTGAAGAATATTATAGTTTTATTTTAGTTGATCATAACAGAATTTTTTAATTAATTATTTTTAGTTCCTTATTTTTGCTATTAGAGTTTCATAAAGGTTTTCTAGTTCATTCTTTTTGCTATTAGTTCATTCTTTGAGCTAAATGACCCTGAAATTGAAAAGCACTTCAAATGAACTCTGAAAAGGTTGAAAGTTGGCATGGTATCATCATTACACCCACATAGCATGTTCTAAAAAGTTGAGAGGGTTACGGCAAAAACTGGATGCACTTCATGTACAAAATGGACAATCTCTTTCGAAGTATCAGGGTTTCGGACGAAAACTCATCTGTTACAAAGGGATTTCATTTTTTTGAACTTATTTGAACTCCAGACTTTTTGTGTGTTCAAAATGCACCATTCAAAGCCACATCATCAATTTTCAACCCTTTCTGACTTCATTTCCTATTTTTTCATGCATTTACTGATTTTTTTAAGCTAAATGACCCTGAAATTGAAAAGCACTACAAATGAACTCTGAACAGGTTGAAAGTTGGCATGGTATCATCATTTCACCCACATAGCATGTGCTAAAAAGTTGAGAGGGTTACGACAAAAACTGGATGCACTTCGTGTACAAAACGGACAATCTCTTTCGAAGTATCAGGGTTTCGGACGAAAACTCATCTGTTACAAAAGGCATTTAATTTCTTCACATGTAACTGCAATGATATAGTTGTGGAGAGAAAGTCTTCACTTTTTCTTCGCTTGTGTCCTTTGCTTATTGCGCCGTAACCATGGATAATCTTCATCGTTTAACAGGGTGCTTGGGTCAGCCTTGACTTTGAAGGGAGGAATTTCATGAAACTTTTCATAATCTTCAGACATGTCTGTCTTGCCCTCCAATCCCACGATGTCTCTTTTTCCTGAAAGAACTATGTGGCGCTTTGGCTCATCGTATGATGTATTCGCTTCCTTATCTTTTCTTTTTCTCGGTTTGGTAGACATGTCCTTCACATAGAAAACCTGCGCCACATCATTGGCTAGGACGAATGGTTCGTCTGTGTACCCAAGATTGTTGAGATCCACTGTTGTCATTCCGTACTATGGGTCTACCTGTACCCTGCCTCCTGACAGATTGACCCATTTGCACTGAAACAAAGGGACCTTGAAATCATGTCCATAGTCAAGTTCCCATATGTCCACTATGTAACCATAATATGTGTCCTTTCCCCTCTTGGTTGCTGCATCAAAGCGGACACCGCTGTTTTGGTTGGTGCTCTTTTGATCTTGGGCGATCGTGTAAAATGTATTCCCATTTATCTCGTAACCTTTGTAAGTCAATACAGTCGAAGATGGTCCCCTGGCCAACGAGTACAGCTCATCAGAAACAGTGTTGTCACCCATGAGACGTGTTTACAACCAACTGCCGAAAGTCCTGATGTGTTCATATGTAATCCAGTCGTCACACTGCTCCGGGTGTTTGGAGCGTAGAATATTCTTGTGTTCATCGACATACGGGGTCACCAAGGTAGAATTCTGTAGAACTGTGTAGTGTGCTTGAGACCAAGAATGCCCGTCCCTACATATTATTGAGTCCGCTCCTAGCGTGCCTTTTCCAGTCAGTCTCCCCTCATACCGCGATTGAGGGAGACCAATCTTCTTAAGGTCAGGAATGAAGTCAACACAAAACCCAATGACATCCTCTGTTTGATGGCCCATGGAGATGCTTGCTTCTAGCCTAGCGCGGTTACGAACATATTTCTTTAAGACTCCCATGAACCTCTCAAAGGGAAACATATTGTGTAGAAATACAGGGCCCAGAACGACAATCTCGTCGACTAGATGAACTAGGACGTGCGTTATGATATTGAAGAAAGATGGTGGGAACACCAGCTCGAAACTAACAAGACATTGCACCAAATCACTCCTTAACCTTGACAGGATTTCTGGATCGATCACCTTCTGAGAGATTGCATTGAGGAATGCACATAGCTTCACAATGGCTAATCGAACGTTTTCCAGTAGAAGCCCCCTCAATGCAACCGGAAGCAGTTGCGTCATAATCACGTGGCAGTCATGAGACTTTAGGTTCTGGAACTTTTTCTCTGCCATATTTATTATTCCCTTTATATTCGACGAGAAGCCAGATGGGACCTTCATACTGAGCAGGCATTCAAAGAAGATTTCCTTCTCTTCTTTGGTAAGAGCGTAGCTGGCAGGACCTTCATACTGCTTTGGATGCATGCCGTCTTTTTCATGCACACGTTGCTGTTCCTCCCGTGCCTCCGGTGTATCTTTTGTCTTCCCATACACTCCCAAGAAGCCTAGCTGGTTCACGCAAAGATTCTTCGTCACGTGCATCACGTCGATTGCAGAGCGGACCTCTAGGTCTTTCCAATAGGGTAGGTCCCAAAATATAGATTTCTTCTTCCACATGGGTGCGCGTCCCGCATCGTCAGTCGGAACAGATAGTCCGCCAGGACCCTTTCCAAAGATTACTTGTAAATCATTGACCATATCAAGTATGTGATCACCAGTACAGAGGGTGGGCTTCTTCCGGTGATCTGCCTCACCTTTGAAATGCTTTCCTTTCTTTCGACATTGATGGTTGGTCGGAAGAAATCGACGATGCCCCAGGTACACATTCTTCCTGCATTTGTCCAAATATATACTGTCGGTGTCATCTAAACAGTGTGTGCATGCGTGGTATCCCTTGTTTGTCTGTCCTGAAAGGTTACTGAGAGCAGGCCAATCGTTGATGGTTACAAACAGCAACGCATGTAGGTCAAATTCCTCCTGTTTGTGCTCATCCCACACACGTACACCTTCTCCATTCCACAGCTGTAAAAGTTCTTCAACTAATGGCCTTAGGTACACATCAATGTCATTGCCGGGTTGCTTAGGGCCTTGGATGAGCACTGGCATCATAATGAACTTCCGCTTCATGCACAACCAAGGAGGAAGGTTATAGATACATAGAGTCACGGGCCAGGTGCTATGATTGCTGCTCTGCTCCCCAAAAGGATTAATGCCATCTGCACTTAAACCAAACCATACGTTCCTTGCGTCACCTGCAAAGTCCCCCCACCTTCTCTCGATTTTTCTCCACTGCGACCCGTCAGCGGGTGCTCTCAACTTCCCGTCTTTCTTACGGTCTTCTTTGTGCCATCGCATCAACTTGGCATGCTCTTTGTTTCTGAACAGACGTTTCAGCCGTGGTATTATAGGAGCATACCACATCACCTTGGCAGGAACCCTCTTCCTGGGGCGCTCGCCCTCAACATCACCAGGGTCATCTCGTCTGATCTTATACCGCAATGCACCGCATACCGGGCATGCGTTCAAATCCTCGTACTCACCGCGGTAGAGGATGCAGTCATTAGGGCATGCATGTATCTTCTGCACCTCCAATCCTAGAGGGCATAGAACCTTCTTTGCTTCGTACGTACTGCCGGGCAATTCGTTATCCTTTGGAAGCTTCTTCTTCATTATTTTCAGCAGCGAACTAAATCCCTTGTCAGATACACCATTGTCTGCCTTCCATTGCAGCAATTCCAGTGTGGTACCGAGCTTTCTGTTGTCATCTTCGCAATTTGGGTACAACCCTTTTTTGTGATCCTCTAACATGCGATCGAACTTCAACTTCTCCCTTTCACTTTCGCATTCTCTCTGTGCATCAACAATGACCCGGCGAAGATCATCATCGGGCACATCGTCTGGTTCCTCTTGATCTTCAGCTTCCCCCATTGCAGCATCACCGTATTCAGGGGGCGGGTAGTTGTCATCATCCTCTTCTTCTTCGTTGTCTTCCATCATAACCCCTCTTTCTCCGTGCTTGGTCCAAACATTATAGTGTGGCATAAAACCCTTCTCAAGTCGGTGGAAGTGAAGGGTTTTAGAGTTGGAGAAAGCCTTCGTATTCTCACAGACAGTACATGGACAATGCATAAAACCATTCTGCTTGTTTGCCTCAGCCGCTTCGAGAAAATTATGCAGGCCCTTAATATACTCGGAGGTGCGTCGGTCACCGTACATCCATTGCCGGTTCATCTGCGTGCGTTATATAGTTCTTATTATTGAACAACATATAACTCTCTAGTGCATCTAATTAAAACACACAAGTAAGAACTTTTTTCTTTTAGAAAGAAGATAAGAAGAAGAGGCTAACCACGGTGTTGCCGGCGCCGAGATGGGCGCGGGCGATCGACGGCGGTGAGGACGGGGACGGGACAGGACGGACCGCCAAACCTAGACAAATCATGAGGAAAATGGAGCTTGGACAAGGAGCTTCGAGAGGAGAAAGCTTAAGTGTGGCTCGAGCATTTCATCGAACACCTCATGTGCATAGGAGGTGAGCTAGAGCACCACAAAAGCTCTCCCACGGCCGGGCAAAAAAACAGAGCAATGCATTGCTCTGCTCGCGGGCGGAGGCTATATATAGGCCAACCATTGGTCCCGGTTCCAGCCACAAACCGGGACCAATGGTTGTGGGCCAGGAGCGAGGCGCATTGGTCCCGGTTCGTGGCTGGAACCGGGACAAAAGGGGTCACCTTTAGTCCCGGTTCCAGCCACAAACCGGGACCAATGGTTGTGGGCCAGGAGCGAGGCGCATTGGTCCCGGTTCGTGTCTGGAACCGGGACCAAAAGTGTCAGACGAACCGGGACCAATGCCCCACGAGGCCCGGCCGGCGCCCTGGCCTCACGAACCGGGACCGATGCCCCCATGGGTCCCGGTTCGTGAGTGAACCGGGACTAATGGGCTTCTCAGGGGTGGACCGATGCCCTGTTTTGTACTAGTGTGGCCCCACACATCCATCCTTTTTTTTTGTGGGGGGGTCCTGCCTTTTTTCTTCTGAAAATTCCAGCAGCCATGCATTCATTCCGTACGAATATCTGGAAGCATTCGAGTGGCGTAGATGAAAGGCCCACCGACTGGCAGCGACGAGAGCACGTGATTGATGGATACCAGCCGATGGATGCAAAATGCAGAGCATCCACAAGGCCTCAGGCGAAGTGTTTTTCCTTTTTCTTTTCTACTCCTAAATAGTATAGCAAGGAAAAGAAGGACACTCGCCCACGTGAATGATGTCGAGCGGTGGCATGGAGGCCTGTGTCCACATCGCCTCATTCCCATGACGTCGAGCGCCCGGGCGTTTATCTTTATCGATCCAAGCTGGATTTGCCTCCACACACGTCCGAGTATTTTCGCTGAAAGGGGCAGTGCAAAGTTGCAAAGCAAAGCGGCGGGCGGGCGTTATCCTCCATGGAGAAAAAGATATCCTCCCGGCGCCCGACGGAGGCCATGCAATGCCCGGAAAAGATACACAGCCATTAGAGGCCACGCAAAACGCAGGAGAAAGGAAGATACAGCCATTAGAGGCCATGCAAAACGCATGAAAAGATCCTGCAGCTGGAGGCCGCGCAAATGCAATCTTATTCTCATCCCTCTCCCTGTCCAACGGCGTGAAGGATTTTGATCCGCCGCCAGAGGGGGAAGTGCCCTATCTCTGTCGTCCCCCGAAAGTTGATAGCTGAATTTAAGAAAAGCGTTCGTTAGGGCTAAGAGAAGATTATCCTGTCAACCATTCCACATGTTATATACCAAGAGTGGCATGTCCAGAGGTATCGATACAATAGTATCTTTTAGCAGTACATGTTACCAAGACACGTACAACACTACATACGGCCAATATTGTTTTCTTTTTGACAAAGTATGGATGATCTCTCTTGTATTTCCAGTCCTGTCTTAAGAACCCGACTCCAAAATACACCTCTCCATTGTAGAGAAATTGGATCTTAACCCGCACTTTACATTTCAATTTGATAATTTGCCCCCTCAATCTCGACATTGAAACAACCCTGGGGCAAATCATCTAACCCCTAGTAAAGTTTGGCAAATAATCTAATCCTCTCGGTGATGACATGGCTATGAGCCTATGACATATATTCGCATTTTCAAACCATTTTTGAATACACCTAGGTACTAAGCATAATCTCAAAGAATGTGGGGGAAACCTCGTTGCGGCTAGAGTTGGAGCCACAAGAGGGCACAAATTCCACGGAAAAACTGGATGTTCAAATCTCCCCGACATGGCCCGTATATTATGTATATTGTGCTTAAATCTTGCCGAGGCTCGGTGATTGAGTGGGTTCTGCCACTATGACATCATATATCCATATAACTCTATTCTTATCAACTAAAGGGTAAGTTCAAATAGTAGTACAACTAGATCAATGCAAATGGGGTTTCAGTCAAAAGTTTAATTGGAACACCGAGAGAAGTCCAATGATTGTTCAAAGATATATCGATCGATGGTAAAAGGTCTAGCTCTTTCTATATAGTTTGTTACATGTCTAGCCGAGTGGCTCCATTGGCCAGAACATATGAGCCACGTTAGCTCATCCACCATGATTCTATGGCAAGGGAGAGAGGTGAAAAGGTGGTCATATCTTATGCCTACTTGAGTAGCTTCCATGGTCACATCATATAAGAAAGTGACACATTATTCTATTTTAGTGGGTTGAACAACCATTTCCCGCAAAAGGCATATGTTCTTGACGTCTAGGTTCTCTACCCCTAGTCATTTTTGATTTTTTCGCCTGCATATAATACTCCACATAGTTAGTCGATTCTGTTTATGTTCATCACTTGAAGAATTGGATTTTGTAGTGATTTATTTTTGAACCCCTTTCGGCACCTCGACGAAGGACAACACAAACATCAGCATGCTATTGAGTACCATTGGTTGAAACAACTCGTCCTGCATAGCAACCCAATCCATCAAAATGCTAAGCTATTTCTTAAAATATAATCATCAATCCCTTCCCATTCTTTGTTAATAAGTATCTATTAGGAATATGCCCAAAAGGCAACCATCGAGATGATTGTTTTCCTTTTGTATTAATGTGTTACTACATTTGTCCTAGAGTATCATCTTGACATGGACTGACGAATAGATGATTGTTTGTGAAACTTGATGTTGGATGATTTTATTCTAATTGTGCCTAGTCGTTGAGGATATGGGGATACATACCCAAATACTAGCATGATATTAATCTTATAGGTAAGACCTCGTATTGGTAGAACATGATGTTCACTTTGAGACGTAGCCAAAAGTGTCATATGTTAGTCCCAAGTAATATTTATATGTCATGTCCTAGACTTGGGTCCGTCACATGTTCTCGCGACATGGCCACTTGCTAAGAGTTCATCGAATGCTACTCTGTAACTAAGTAGACATAAAGGTGGTTTTTGGCCTTGTCATAAAGCAATGATATGAGGAATGCTGGACCAAGTCATGATATCCCGGGCCCTCTCGAGTGCTAAGATTTATAAATACATGGACATACAACTAATATTAACTGTCAATCTTACCAGGGAATCTGGATCAGGAGTTTGAGAAGGTAGGTCGAACCACCCGGTGACGATGAAAATAAAATACTCACCTTGGGTTCGACGACACATCATGAGACAAAAGGAATGAAGCACATGACACATTTTGAAGTTTGTTGGAATGAATTTGTGAGCACACGAGAGTTGACACGTTCGGCTAGGAATTGCTACCAGTCATTTTCCAAGTTAGGGTAAGTCGGAGTCTGAGTACTATACTCGGTACCCCCAACAGGTACTCAGAGGTGACATGTTTAAGTGATCATGAACCTACATGGCCAGATACTTAAGGGGTCAAAACCCACCTGGATTAGATCTTGAGTGGACAAGGGTTTAGAATCTTCTTGGGACAACTGTGTCACGACCCATATAAGGATATCTATATAATCTGAGTGGATAAGGGTTTAGACTAGTGTTGAGTTAGAAGAGTCCCAAACCATGTAAGGACGTCTTTGTAAGTGGAAAGGCACGAATGTTGTTCGGATACCTTGGAGTTGTTGCATCTCCGACTGTTAGATGAATCGTATGTGAGATCTCACGAAGATAAAAGGCTCTGCACTTACAATAACTAGATAACTTGTTGCTCCATTGGTGTAGAGACCAAATGCAGTCCGAAAGCTAAGCAAACTATTTGAAATATAAAATGAATTTTAAGTGAACTATCAGAAGGATATTCCTTGTGAATGGCTCGCAAATGATTATATTCGTAATGTGTTAGTACTTGTCATGTATATTTACCAACGACAGACAAGATGACCATTTCCCATGTTGTTCTTTGGCCGGCCAGGGCAACCCAACAACCGGGTTTGTTTGCGTACGCTGGGGACGGTGTGGTGCATGCTTGTACGCAATGTGACGCCTTTAGCCGGTCTTTACCTGCCCGGATCCTTGTGATCGTGGATCTTGGCCGGCTGGGGCCCCCAACCATTTGAAGAATGTTGTTCTTGAGTTCTGTTGTAATGATTACATTCACTCGGCGTCTGCGTTGCCGTTTGCTTGACCATGCAACCGAGCTGTAAGTTCTTCTTGCATGCTCTGGCCTTTCTTAGTGTGGGAATTATATCCCGCCGGCACCCTACACGGCAAATGACCTCGACCATCCGAACCTGCTACTCCCAAACAAACATACATGTCCCAAAACACCTTGTCCGACTAGCATACAACGCTCAAAGACTAGGTTCGCACCCCAAAACAGGGCACAAGTGGATGACGATTAGGTAGTCGGTGTTACATGTCAATAGGACAGAACAAGAGTTGCCATGTCGGGGAGATTATCACGCGACTGTGGGCTCCGAGACACGGAATTTCAAGGAGCATGCAGAGCCGACAAACCGCCCAGGAAATTTGACGTCGTGTACTGCTTACTCCCGTGGGAGTTGTTGGGATTCCCCAAAGAAGAGGGTGAATCAGAACAATAGCAAAGTATTTCCCTCACTTAAGACCAAGGTTATCAATCCAGTAGGAGTCTACCGAACTAACAAGATAAACAACACATGCATACAAACAAAATAAAAACTTGCACCCAATGTGGACGGAGGGTTGTCAAGTCCATTGTCTTGTTAGTTACAAGATTAAAAGCAAATAATAGAGATAAATAGTAGCAAAGTAGCATGACAAATAAAAAGGCAAATTGTATAGAAGAATTTAGTAATGGAGAATAGACCCGGGGGCCGTAGGTTCACTAGTGGCATCTCTCTTGAAAACATGCGAATGGTGTGGTAAACAAACTACAGTTGGGCAACTGAGCATATTGCAATATTTATGACTGATCATTCATGGCATAATCTCGTAAAGGTATTATGTGTGTGATAAGTAGACTGTTAATCCAACTGCACCTACTACTAGTACCCCAAAACCGCTATCGAGCATGCATGTCAAGGGTACAAAGTACATGATGATGTACCTCAAGATCGTATCTGAATGAATCTAGCTTGACCCTATGGACTAAACCCTGATGAGTGATATTTTTACACTCCTCTACCCTTTGTTTAAACCAAGGTATTTCATTCAAAGCAAGATATTCGTTCTGATATTGCCCCTAATGACGAATGAATGCATAGGATTCCAAAAATCCGCAGGTGTACAGATAATCAACTTCAGTGTACACCGAATACAAAGCAATATTGTCTGGAAATTTCCAAGGTTTGTTTGTGACCGAGGACCCAACTGAAGAAACGCAAAATCCAGTAGCTCCCGAGCCACTGGTTAGGGGAATACACACGGCCAGGGGATCGAAATAATCCCTCCCTATTTTTTCTTAACACATTTCTTAAAAATGTGGAAATCTAGTAGCCCCCGAGCCTTAGATCGGGCAGAAGTGGCCGAACTGAGGGTCGATCTCTTGGCTAACCGTGTTAAGTATTTTATACATTCGTCTCAATAACAGGTTCAACAATTATCCGAGGAGTTTGCGCAAGTCAATGCCCAACTTGCTGAGTCCAAACAAGAAGTTAAGGACATCAAGAAATTCACCCGCGAGGCACATGGTATGATTATCGTTTTAAGTACTATGACCAAAAGGGTTGCTATATGGCTAACCCCATACCATTTATTAGCCGCGGACACAGTCAGCTAGCCTGAAAAGGACATGGCATATGCTCAGGAGGACGCCTGCAATTCCCAATCACAAGAGGCTGCAGGCGACCGAGTTCTTACCAGTAAGAATGAGCAATGTAGTTAGCTCAAGGAGGCAAATGCTTAGCTTGCCTAGGATAAGAATTAGCAGGCGCTGGAAGCTTCCGAGAAAGAGAACTCACATGCCTGGGAATTCCTTGCAGGTAAATAACTTACATTGGATTTGCTTTCTATTATATGTTATGTTTTAAGAAACACATGATTTATTCTCTAGCTATCCATCTCGGTCAATCAGGAGAGTCTGGCGAGATGACCTTGAAAGACATTATGGCGAAGCTCAGCGAGCTGCACCAACTTACCCAATAGTCCATGGAAGTGATCTTCTAAGCCCTATGGTTGGGTGAATCTTTTCCTAGAGATTTCACCACACTCGCCCAATGCCTGGAAGGAGCAAAGGATCGAATCCAGACGTGGAAGGTTTTGGCCTATCGAGAAGGTTCTCGAGAAGCCTAGGCCATGGTGAAAAGTGACTATCATTCTCTGCAGACCGAGGAGCTTGCCAAGGCCGGCCTGAAGGAATGCAAGGGAAGGGAAATCAAGCCCAAGTTTAGTTATGAGAACGATATGGCTGCCGCTCACCTATCCACGGAAGATTGCCGTCTAGACAAGTTAATAGATGGGCTAAAATAAATGCTTGTATACAACCTAGGCTGGTTATAATTTTAGTTATATATATACCTTGAAAGTTGCCATTTTCTACTCGCATGTGTATTCGAAGTACTTTCGTCAACCAGCCATCGACTTCCATCTCTTCGGCCAGAGACAAAGAGTGTTCCATGTATAATCTTGATTCTTCGGGTGATCAATTATGGGACAAGGCAATCCGACCATTAGCTCAAAACGCAAGTCCTACAACGAGTAGTATGGTGTTTCTATTTGACATAAACCATATGGTCGGAAACAAAAGTTGCTCCATCAGCTCCTTTTTGTGAGGTGTGGTGTTGATTACGAACATAACATATGGTTTATGTTCGGAAACCATAGCTACACGGAGTCAAGCTCCTCGACCCATTTGTTGTCGGCTTTGTCTAAAGATCAAATCAGGCAAGGTTTAACCATGCAGAATTAAGCCATTCACTCGTTCAACCTAACCATTAGTTTGCGGGTGGTAAACCGAGGCATATTCAATCTTTGTGCCTTGTTTTCCACACCATTATTTTAGCTCCTTGGCATTAAATTGCACCCATTGTCCATGACGAGGTTGTGTGGTACCCCATAACGGTGTACTACATCTGAGATGAAGTTAATCACTAGTTTGGCCTTTGCCGATTGTCGGTTTCTAAGTGTTGGAAATATGCCCTAGAGGCAATAATAAATTGGTTATTATTATATTTCCTTGTTCATGATAATCGTTTATTATCCATGCTATAATTGTATTGATTGGAAACTCAAATACATGTGTGGGTACATAGACAACACTGTGTCCCTAGTAAGCCTCTAGTTGACTAGCTCGTTGATCAAAGATGGTTAAGGTTTCCTAGCCATTGACATGAGATGTCATTTGATAACGGGATCACATCATTAGGAGAATGATGTGATGGACAAGACCCAAACTACGAACGTAGCATATGATCGTGTCAGTTTATTGCTATTGTTTTCTGCATGTCAAGTATCTTTTCCTTTGACCATGAGATCATGCAACTCCCTGACATCGGAGGAATACCTTGTGTGTATCAAACGTCGCAACGTAACTGGGTGACTATAAAGGTGCTCTACAGGTATCTCCGAGGGTGTCTGTTGGGTTGGCATGGATCAAGACTGGGATTTGTTACTCCGTGTGACGGAGAGGTATCTCAGGGCCCACTCGGTAATACAACATCACAATGAGCCTTGCAAGCAATGTGACTAAAGTGTTAGCCACGAGATCTTGTATTACGGAACGAGTAAAGAGACTTGCCGGTAACGAGATTGAACTAGGTATAGAGATACCGACGATCGAATCTCGGGCAAGTAACATACTGAAGAACAAAGGGAACAGTATACGGGATTAACTGAATCCTTGACATAGAGGTTCGACCGATAAAGATCTTCGTAGAATATGTAGGAGCCAATATGGGCGTCCAGGTCCCGCTATTGGTTATTGATCGTAGAGGTGTCTCGGTCATGTCTACATAGTTCTCGAACCCGCAGGGTCTACACACTTAACGTTTGGTGACGATTAGTATAGTTGAGTTATTTTGTTGGTGACCGAAGGTTGTTCGGAGTCCCGGATAAGATCCCGGATATGACGAGGATCTCCGGAATAGTCCAGAGGTAAAGATTGATATATGTGATAATAGTGTTTTGGTTTCCGGAAGGGTTCCGGAATTCACCGGAAGAGGTTCCGGATGTTTCCCGAAATGTTCGGATACGAGAACACTTTATTTGGGCCAAGGGGTAAAGCCCACGAGGCTTAGGCAAGGTGCGAAAGGAAGTTTTGCTGGCGTCTGGGGCGGTACTACCGCTTATCGTAAGCGGTACTACCGCTACGGGCGGTACTACCGCTTATCGTAAGCGGTACTACCGCTACGGGCGGTACTACCGCTTATCGTAAGCGGTACTACCGCTTGTACGTGATACTGCAGGGATCCGAGTTGGACTCTTTCCCTGCGGGCCAAACCGACCTTGTGCGGGCAAAACCGACCTGGAGGAGGCTTTTACTCCAAGTTTAGACCCCAAGGCTCAACATATAAATAGAGGGGCAAGGCTAGCACACGGGATACATCAAGATTTCCCAAGCCGTGTGTCGGCAACCCTAACCCTCTAGTTCTCTTGTCATAATATCCGTTGTGCTTGGCGAAGCCCTGCAGAGATTGTTCCTCACCACCATCAGCACGCCGTCGTGCTGCCGGAACTCATCTACTACTTCATCATCGCTCGCTGAATCGAGGAGGTGAAGGCGTCATGAAGCCGTACGTGTGTTGAACGCGGAGGTGCCGTCCGTTCGGCACTAGTTCGTGATCGGATCGAGGGACGACTTGCGATTTGGATCGCGGAGACGTTTGACTACATCAACCGCGTTTCTTAACGCTTCCGCTTAGCGATCTACAAGGGTATGTAGATTCACTCTCCCTCTCGTAGATGCTCATCACCATGGATAGATCTTGTCTGTGCGTAGGAAATTTTTTGTTTCCCATGCAACGTTCCCCAACAGTGGCATCTGAGCCAGGTCTATGCGTAGATGAGATCTCGAGTAGAACACAAACGAGTTGTGGGCGTGGGTGTATACATATTGCTTGTCGTTACTAGTTGATACTTGATTCGGCGGCATTGTGAGATGAAGCGGCCCGGACCGACATTACGCGTACGCTTACGCGAGACAGGTTCCTTCAACTGACATGTAACTTCGTTGCATAAAGATGGCTAGCGGGTGTCTGTCTCTCTCACTTTAGTTGAATCGATTTCAATGAAGAGGGTTCTTTTAGAAGATCAAAAAGCAATCACTACATCACATTGTGGTTTTGCGTAGGTAAGAACGGTTCTTGCAAACCCGTAGCAGCCACGTAAAATTTGCAACAACAATTAGAGGACGTCTAACTTGTTTTTGCAGGGTATGTTGTGATGTGATATGGCCAATTACATGATGAGATATATGTGGTGTATGAGATGATCATGTGTTGTATAGAATATCACGACTTGCATGTCGATGAGTACGGCAACTGGCAGGAGCCATAGAGTTGTCTTTAATTATTTTCGCCGTTTTTGCTTTACTTTATCGCTATGAGTTAGCAATAGTCGTGGAAGCAACAGTCGGCGCGACAACCTCATGGCGACACGTTGATGGAGATCAAGATGATGGAGATCATGGTGTCATGCCGGTGACGATGGAGATCATGCCGGTGCTTTGGAGATGGAGATCAAAAGCACAAGTTCATGGCCATATCATGTCACTTATGAATTGCATGTGATGTTAATCCTTTTATGCATCTTATTTTGCTTAGGACGACGGTAGCATTATAAGGTGATCCCTCACTTAAATTTCAAGATAAATTGTGTTCTCCCCGAGTGTGCACCGTTGCAAAAGTTCGTCGTTTCGAGACACGCCGTGATGATCGGGTGTGATAGACTCTACGTTCACATACAACGGGTGTAAGCCATGTTGCACGTGCGGAACACTCGGGTTAAACTTGACGAGCCTAGCATGTACAGACATGGCCTCGGAACACAAGAGACCGAAAGGTCGAACATGAGTCATATAGTAGATATGATCAACATGAAGATGTTCACCATTGAAACCACGTCAACTCACGTGATGATCGAACTTGAGTTGGTGGATTTGGATCATGTTACACTCGAATGATCGGAGGGATGTCAATTTGAGTGGGAGTTTTTAAGTAATATAATTAACTAAACTCATTATCTTGAACAATAGTCTAAGTTGTCTTTGCTATATTTATGTTGTAGATCATGGCTCGCGCAGTAGCACCCCTGAATTTTAATGCGTTCCTAGAGAAAGCTAAGTGTAAAGATGATGGAAGTAACTTTGTGGACTGGGCCCGTAATCTAAGGATTATCCTTACGGCTTCCCAGAAGGCTTATGTCCTTGATGCACCGCTTGGTGATCCACCCGCTCCAGTTGAGTCTCTAGACGTTGTGAACACCTGGCAGGCTCGCTCTGAAGATTACTCAATAGTTCAATGTGCAATATTGTATGGCTTAGAACCGGGACTTCAAAGCGTTTTGAACGTCATGGAGCATATGAGATGTTCCAGGAGTTGAAGTTTATCTTTCAGAAGAATGCCTGGATCGAGAGATATGAGATCTCCGATAAGTTTTATGCTTGCAAGATGGAGGAGAACGGGTCTATCAGTGATCACGTACTCAGAATATCTGGGTACTCCACCCGTCTGGCTGAATTGGGGATGCCCCTTCCGCCAGAGGCTATCACTGACAGAGTTCTTCAATCATTGCCACCTAGCTACAAGAGCTTTGTGTTGAACTATAACATGCATGGGATGAACAAGTCAGTCGCCGAGCTGTTTGCGATGCTGAAAGCCGCTGAGTCTGAAATTCAGAAGGAGCATCAAGTGTTGATGGTCAATAAAACCACTAGTTTCAAGAAAAATGGCAAGGGTAAGAAGGGTAACTCCAAGAAGAGTGGCAAAGCAGTTGCTCCTCTCGTGAAGAAACCCAAGGCTGGACCCAAACCAGAAACTGTGTGCTTTCATTGCAAGGGAACTGAACACTGGAAGCGGAACTGCCCCAAGTATTTGGCTGACAAGAAGGCGGCCAACAACAAACAAGATATATATGATATACATGTTATTGATGTGTACCTTACCAACTCTCGTTGTAGTGCCTGGGTATTTGATACCGGTGCGGTTGCTCATATTTGCAACTCGAAACAGGAACTGCGGAATAGACGGAGGCTGGCAAAGGACGAAGTGACGATGCGCGTGGGAAATGGTTCCAAGGTTGATGTGATCGCCGTCGGCACGCTCGCTCTTCGATTACCATCGGGATTAGTGATGAACCTGAATAATTGTTATTTAGTTCCTGCGTTAAGCATGAACATTATATCTGGATCTTGTTTATTGCGAGACGGTTACTCATTTAAATCAGAGAATAATGGTTGTTCTATTTATATGAGTAATATCTTTTATGGTCATGCACCCAATGTGAGGGGTTTATTCTTATTGAATCTCGGTAGTAATGATACACATGTTCATAACATTGATGCCAAAAGATGTAGAATTGATAATGATAATACCACTTTCTTGTGGCACTGCCGTTTAGGTCATATTGGCGTAAAACGCATGAGGAAGCTCCATGCTGATGGACTTTTAGAGTCACTTGATTTTGAATCACTTGACACATGTGAGCCATGCCTCATGGGCAAGATGACTAAAACGCCGTTCTCTGGAACAATGGAACGGGCAAGTGACTTATTGGAAATCATACATACTGATGTGTGCGGTCCGATGAGTATTGAGGCGCGCGGTGGTTATCGTTACTTTCTCACCTTCACTGATGACTTAAGTAGATATGGGTATATTTACTTAATGAAACACAAGTCTGAAACATTTGAAAAGTTCAAACAATTTCAGAGTGAAGTTGAGAATCATCGTAACAAGAAGATTAAATTCCTACGATCTGATCGAGGAGGAGAATATCTGAGTTATGAGTTTGGCAGTCACTTAAGACAGTGTGGAATTGTTTCACAATTGACACCGCCTGGAACACCACAACGTAATGGTGTGTCCGAACGTCGTAATCGAACCTTATTGGATATGGTGCGATCTATGATGTCTCTTGCCGATTTGCCACTATCGTTTTGGGGCTATGCATTAGAGACAACTGCATTCACTTTAAATAGGGCACCATCGAAATCCGTTGAGACGACGCCATATGAACTTTGGTTTGGCAAGAAGCCAAAGCTGTCGTTTCTTAAAGTTTGGGGATGTGATGCTTATGTCAAAAAGCTTCAGCCTGAAAAGCTGGAACCCAAAGCGGAGAAATGCGTCTTCATAGGATACCCAAAAGAGACAGTTGGGTATACCTTCTACCTCAGATCCGAAGGCAAAGTGTTTGTCGCTAAAAACGGAACGTTTCTTGAGAAAGAATTTCTCTCGAAAGAATTGAGTGGGAGGAAGATAGAACTTGATGAGGTTGTTGAACCTTTACTTCAACCTGAAAGTAGCGCAGCGCAGAAAGATGTTTCTGTAGAGCCTACATCAGCTGAAGAGGAAGTTAATGATGATGATCATGAAGCTTTGGATCAAGTTGCTATCGAACCTCGTAGGTCGACAAGGACGCGTACTGCTCCTGAGTGGTACGGCAACCCTGTCTTAGAAGTCATGTTGTTGGACAACGATGAACCTACGAGCTATGGAGAAGCGATGATGGGCCCGGATTCCGAGAAGTGGTTAGAGGCCATGAAATCCGAGATGGGATCCATGTATGAAAACAAAGTGTGGACTTTGGAAGTATTACCTGAAGGGCGTAAGGCCATTCAGAACAAATGGATCTTTAAGAGGAAGACGGACGCGGACGGTAATGTCATCGTCTATAAAGCTCGACTTGTGGCAAAGGGTTTTTCACAAGTTCAAGGAGTTGACTACGATGAGACCTTCTCACCCATAGCGATGCTTAAGTCTGTCAGAATCATGTTAGCAATAGCTGGCTTTTTCGATTATGAAATTTGGCAGATGGATGTCAAAACAGCGTTCCTTAACGGTTTCCTTAAGGAAGAGTTGTATATGATGCAACCAGAAGGTTTTATCGATCCAGAGAATGCTGACAACGTTTGCAAACTCCAGCGATCCATTTATGGGCTGGTGCAAGCATCTCGGAGTTGGAATCTTCGGTTTGATGAGGTGATCAAAGCGTTCGAGTTTATACAAGTTTACGGAGAAGCTTGTATTTACAAGAAAGTGAGTGGGAGCTCTATAGCGTTTCTAATATTATATGTGGATGACATATTACTAATTGGAAACAATATAGAAATGTTGGAAAGCGTGAAGGAATATTTGAACAAGAGTTTTTCAATGAAGGACCTAGGAGAAGCTGCTTTCATATTAGGCATCAAGATCTATAGAGATAGATCAAGACGCTTAATAGGACTTTCACAAAGCACATACCTTGACAAAGTTTTGAAGAAGTTCAAAATGGATCAGTCAAAGAAGGGGTTCTTGCCTGTTTTGCAAGGTATGAAGTTGAGTAAAACTCAATGCCCAGTGACTGCAGGAGATAGAGAAAAGATGAGTCTCATCCCCTATGCTTCAGCCATAGGCTCTATCATGTATGCAATGTTGTGCACAAGACCCGATGTCATCCTTGCCATAAGTATGGTCGGAAGGTTTCAAAGTGATCCAGGAATGGAACACTGGACGGCGGTCAAGAATATCCTGAAGTACCTGAAAAGGACTAAGGACATGTTTCTCGTTTATGGAGGTGATCAAGAGCTCGTCGTAAAGGGTTACGTCGATGCAAGCTTTGACACTGATCCGGATGACTCTAAGTCACAAACCGGATACGTATTTATTCTTAATGGGGGTGCGGTTAGCTGGTGCAGTTCCAAGCAGAGCGTGGTAGCTGATTCTACATGCGAAGCGGAGTACATCGCTGCCTCGGAGGCGGCGAAGGAAGGTGTCTGGATGAAGGAGTTCATGACAGATCTTGGAGTAGTGCCTAGTGCACTTAACCCAATGACTCTGTTTTGTGATAATACTGGTGCCATTGCTCTAGCCAAGGAACCAAGATTTCACAAGAGGACCAGACACATAAAGCGACGCTTCAATTCCATCCGCGATTACATCAAGGAGGATGACATAAATATTTGCAAAGTACACACGGATCTGAATGTTGCAGATCCGATGACTAAACCTCTTCCAAGGGCTAAACATGAACAACACCAGAACTGCATGGGTGTTCGATTCATTACAATGTAAATCACATAGTGATGTGAACTAGATTATTGACTCTAGTGCAAGTGGGAGACTGTTGGAAATATGCCCTAGAGGCAATAATAAATTGGTTATTATTATATTTCCTTGTTCATGATAATCGTTTATTATCCATGCTATAATTGTATTGATTGGAAACTCAAATACATGTGTGGGTACATAGACAACACTGTGTCCCTAGTAAGCCTCTAGTTGAGTAGCTCGTTGATCAAAGATGGTTAAGGTTTCCTAGCCATTGACATGAGATATCATTTGATAACGGGATCACATCATTAGGAGATTGATGTGATGGACAAGACCCGAACTACGAACATAGCATATGATCGTGTCAGTTTATTGCTATTGTTTTCTGCATGTCAAGTATCTTTTCCTTTGACCATGAGATCATGCAACTCCCTGACATCGGAGGAATACCTTGTGTGTATCAAACGTCGCAACGTAACTGGGTGACTATAAAGGTGCTCTACAGGTATCTCCGAGGGAGAATGTTGGGTTGGCATGGATCAAGACTGGGATTTGTTACTCCGTGTGACGGAGAGGTATCTCAGGGCCCACTCGGTAATACAACATCACAATGAGCCTTGCAAGCAATGTGACTAAAGTGTTAGCCACGAGATCTTGTATTACGGAACAAGTAAAGAGACTTGCCGGTAACGAGATTGAACTAGGTATAGAGATACCGACGATCGAATCTCGGGCAAGTAACATACCGAAGAACAAAGGGAACAGTATACGGGATTAACTGAATCCTTGACATAGAGGTTCGACCGATAAAGATCTTCGTAGAATATGTAGGAGCCAATATGGGCGTCCAGGTCCCGCTATTGGTTATTGATCGTAGAGGTGTCTCGGTCATGTCTACATAGTTCTCGAACCCGCAGGGTCTACACACTTAACGTTTGGTGACGATTAGTATAGTTGAGTTATTTTGTTGGTGACCGAAGGTTGTTCGGAGTCCCGGATAAGATCCCGGATATGACGAGGATCTCCGGAATAGTCCAGAGGTAAAGATTGATATATGTGATAATAGTGTTTTGGTTTCCGGAATTCACCGGAAGAGGTTCCGGATGTTTGCCGAAATGTTCGGATACGAGAACACTTTATTTGGGCCAAGGGGTAAAGCCCACGAGGCTTAGGCAAGGTGCGAAAGGAAGTTTTGCTGGCGTCTGGGGCAGTACTACCGCTTATCGTAAGCGGTACTACTGCTACGGGCGGTACTACCGCTTATCGTAAGCGGTACTACCGCTACGGGCGGTACTACCGCTACGGGCGGTACTACCGCTTATCGTAAGCGGTACTACCGCTTGTACGCGATACTGCAGGGATCCAAGTTGGACTCTTTCCCTACGGGCCAAACCGACGTTGTGCGGGCAAAACCGACCTGGAGGAGGCTTTTACTCCAAGTTTAGACCCCAAGGCTCAACATATAAATAGAGGGGCAGGGCTAGCACACGGGATACATCAAGATTTCCCAAGCCGTGTGTCGGCAACCCTAACCCTCTAGTTCTCCCGTCATAATCTCCGTAGTGCTTGGCGAAGCCCTGCAGAGATTGTTCCTCACCACCATCACCACGCCGTCGTGCTGCCGGAACTCATCTACTACTTCATCATCGCTCGCTGGATCGAGGAGGTGAAGGCGTCATCAAGCCGTACGTGTGTTGAACGCGGAGGTGCCGTCCGTTCGGCACTAGTTCGTGATCGGATCGAGGGACGACTTGCGATTTGGATCGCGGAGACGTTCGACTACATCAACCGCGTTTCTTAACGCTTCCGCTTAGCGATCTACACGGGTATGTAGATTCACTCTCCCTCTCGTAGATGCCAATCACCATGGATAGATCTTGTGTGTGCGTAGGAAATTTTTTGTTTCCCATGCAACGTTCCCCAACACTAAGAACCAGACATTTGGTTGTTTGCGACAACCATTTGTGAGTTCGACCAGGGACTAAAAACGTCTAGCTTCCTAAGTGATGGATAGTCGAAGAAGGAGAACAGGGGGAAGAACACACAAGAGTTACCCAGGTTCAAGCCACCGTGTTGGTGTAATACCCTACTCCTACTCTATGTTGATATTTCAAAGAGAACATGTTACAATGAGTTACAATGTGATTGCATCCGTCTGGGAGGCCGCAGTCTCCCCTCTATTTATACTACTCTCTAGGGCTCTTGTTCGAGCTCTCACTAGTCGAATATAGCATAGAGTAGGCTAGGGTAGCTTTTACCGAAGAGGCATGGTCTGCTGGCGCACACCGGTACGTGAGGTGACGATGGTTGTCGGGGCAACACGTTACCCTGTGGTTTATTCTATGCATTCCCTTCGTACAACATGGGCTGTGTCAGGGCACTGCTCCTGTAACATCGTAGAGAGCAGATAAACCGCCCTGTAGCCACTGTAGGTGACCTGATCATCATGGGGGCCTTACCGGAGCCCATATGTCCTGACCCGTCATTCACTCTTTGTCCCTTTGCCGATTCTTGCGGTAAAGGTAATAGGTCTGTTCATCATACTCTCACATGGTAGGGAGATTCCTTCCCCCTTGTCGGTGCGGCCATGTTGTATGCAACTTCCCGGGAGACCCGTGAAGCGCTTCCCGGGTCGGTTCATATGCTGTCTCCTGGGTTGCCTCCAGGATGGTATAAAGATATGTCTGTGGAATGGTTGTCGGGTTTGCAGGGTCCACCCCCTAGGCAAGAATGGATAGTGGGGGCTTCGTCGTGGCCTCATCCTTCCCAGGCCCGTAATACCCTAGTTTTATTTGGGCCGACAGTAGCCCCTGGGCCCATCGGCCATATGTGTTGCAGTTGGCACATGAGGGTCGGTAGGACCGAGCCGCTCCAGAGCCTCACCACGTGGTGCCCGGTCATCTTATTACGGGGTATGGCGATGGAAGTCTATCGCTCCTGCATCACTTATGGCGTCTTTGTGAGAGGTCTTATCAGGTGAGAATAACAGGCTCCTCGATTTCCGCCCCATGCCTGCACACCCTTGAGGAAGGTGGAACCATGGGTGGCCATGACCGAGGGACGGACGGTTTCCCCTTAATCCGTCCTTTGGATAATAAATGGGAAAAGCCGAGACGCTCTCAGTTTCCCCATCGTCTTTGTCTTCTTGTTCTAGCCTCCATCGTACTTTCCTTCACCCCCCTTGTTTCATATCTCCTCCTCATGGCGTCCCGTAAGACTAAGTCCACAATGGATAAGGGGAAGGGAGCCAAGGTGTTGGAGGCGGCGGTGCCGACGCCGACCCTTCTCGGGTCAGAGTATGCAGATGGAAAAACTGTGCAGGTCATCCGCTTCCTGGTCGAAGGGCAAGACAATGAGTGGGGGCCGTCGAAGGTGCGGCCGGCGGAATGCCAGGAGTTGGAGAATGGGATGGTGCCCATCTTCGTAAACTTTCTCGCCACCGGCCTGCTTTCGTCCTTTTCAGACTTCTTCCTTGCTGTGCTGGAGCACTACCATCTACACATGCTGCATCTTCACCTAAATGCAGTGTTGGTGCTGTCGATCTTCGCCCATCTTTGCAAGGGGTTCATCAGAGTGCGTCCGTCGCTGGAGTTCTTCCGACATTTCTATTCCCCTCGCCTGAGCTCTAAGGACAACCAGACATCTGGCTGTGTGACCTTCCGCCTAGCCAGGACGAAGGCGAATTATATCGATGCCAAGCTTTATACCCATGTGAAGGAGTGGCTGTCGGTGTCGAAACTGGCTGATCTCGGGTAAGGGGTTCCGAGCTGTGGATCTTGGATGAATGGGGAACAGGAAATATAAGGATAGTATTTACCCAGGTTCGAGCCCTCTCGAAGAGGTAAAACCATACGTCCTGCTTGACTATATTGATGTGTGCAATGATTACAGAGTCGATCTACCACGAGACCAGATGAACTAACCCTAGATGAGTAGGATGATGGTCCTCCCCCCTACGAACTAAACCCTCCGGTTTATATAGACACCAGGGGTACCTAGGGTTACACATGGTTGGTTGCCATCAAATAATAAACATGCCGATTCTATCATCTTGACTTGGAGGACACACCAAGGCTTTGAAGGTTCCCTTCTAGAACATGGAGTCGCCTTATAGATCGGCCTTCCAGTAATAGTCACGGAGGGGCCCACCTGTCCGGCCCATAAGAGATGGTCTGATAGCCCAAGGACCCCTTAGTCCCAGACTCCCTCAGTAGCCCCCGAACTAGCCTCACGGGCCCAAAGTCTCCGGTTTGCGGGGCGATTTCTTCTCCCCTTCTATGTTCGGCTGACACTAGTTTGGCCACCGAGGAGTTCCTGATTGTCGAAATGTCACGGGGCCCACAGTATTAACTTTCCTGCTTCAGGTTAATGACACCCCTCGATTCCCGTGCGTCGATGGGAGGTAGGTGGTCCAGTAGTCTTTTACAGAAATGCCCTTCGCGGGTCATAGGAAAAATGCCTATTAAACAAGCTGGGCATGCCATGAGCAACACATCCTATTCCCCAACCGTTGAGAAACCAAAAGTTAGGGGGCTCGGACACATGGCAAGCGTCCCAGGCTCCTCCGCACGCCCTCATGGCCCCCTCCCAGGCGACTGGGCAAGCTGTTCAGTCTTCCGTCTCCAATTGAGCGACCTTGAAGCGCAAGGGTATCTTCCTGCTTCAGAGCTAGTGTCCACCCACCCCGGATTAACTTCGGTGAATGGCGAGGCCTTTGTAGAGAACTTCCCTGCTCCACGCAAGGAAGAGAGGGTATGCTTTGTGCCATTCCTCTTACGAGGCTTGGGCTTCCCCATTCACCCGTTCCTGAGGGGTTTGCTAGAGTTTTACGAGATCCAGCTCCATCATCTTACCCCTGGATCCATTCTGCATATCTCGGGCTATATCGCCCTTTGCGATATGTTTCTGGGCTGCGAGGCCCATTTCGAATTATGGAGAAAATATTTCTGCCTCGTCCCCCGCACCCGGGGAGCGACAATCTTTGAAATTAGCGGAGCCGAAGTATGGCGCATAGCCGGGACGGGGTACCCTATTGGGACCCCGAAGAAGGTTTTCGAAGAGTGGACCTCAGAATGGTTTTATATTGAAGACGCCCCCCTATTCGATCCAGCTCAGAGGGGTCTACCCGAATGCTCAGATGCCCCTTTAAAGAAACAGTTTAACTAGCGACTAAAAAGCCCTTCCCAAGAGGAGAGCGCCGAAGTAAAGCGTCTGGCCACTCAGGTGAGGTTGTTAGCTCACAGTAAGTTAACCATCATTGATGTGATGGCCGCTGCTCTTACTCGATGTGTTCAACCTCTTCAACAAAGGATGCACCCCTTATGGTGTTACAATGGGACAAACGACGCGACCCGCTACAAACGAAAAATGCCTGCTGTAGGATCCAAAGTATGTCTAGAGGGGGGGGGGATGATTAGACTACTTTACCAAAAAAAAATCTACCTTTTTCCCAATTTTAGTGTTGGCAGATTTTAGCAATTGTAGCAACTCAAGTACACCCTACACATGCATGTCTAAGAGTATTGCAGCGGAAATAAATACATGCACATATAAGTAGAGGAAAGGGAAGGAAGATCCAACGCAATTGGAGACACGGAGATTTTTCTTGTGGTTCCGATAGGTGGTGCTATCGTACGTCCATGTCAATGGAGACTTCAACCCATGGAGGGTAACGGCTGCGCAAGTCCATGGAGGGCTCCACCCATGAAGAGTCCACGGAGTAGCAACCTTGTCTATTCCATCATGGCCTACGTCCACGGAGGACTAGCCTTACTCGGGGTGGATCTTCATGAAGTAGGCAATCTCCTTGCCCTTACAAACTTCTTGGTTCAACTCCACACACAAACACGGAGTCTCCCAAGCGACACCTAACCAATCTAGGAGGCACCACCCTCCAAAAGGTAATGTATGCGGTAGATGATGAACTCCTTGCTCTTGTGCTTCAAATCATAGTCTCCTCAACACTCAATCACTCTCTCACAGATTTGGCGTGGGTAGGAAAGATTGATTGGGTGGAAAGCAACTTGGGGCGGCTAGAAATCAAGATTCATATGGTTGGAGTTGAAGATCTTGATCTCAACACATGAGTAGGTGGCTCTCTCTCAGAAAATGGATATGACAAGTGTGTGTATGTTTTGAGTGCTTCCTCTGCAAATGAGAGGTGGTGGATGAGTATATATAGGGATCTCCAAAAATCCAACCATTACAACATTATTGCCCAACTCGGTGGAACCGATGCAAAACTCGGTTGCACCGACTAGTGCAAAATGTGGCAACTTTAGGAATCTCGATGAGACCGATATATAAAAACTCGGTGAGTCTGATTTGTGTTTCCATAGTTAGTTCCTCAACTCGGTGGCACCGATTCTCAAAACTCGAAAATTCCAATTTTAAGAATTAGGATACCCGAGCCAGAGCACTGATTTCGGTAGCACTGAAACCAAACTTGGTTGCATTGACTTTCTATGGTTTGTCTTAGGCTCTGTCTGGTTTGAAACTCGGTAGGGACGAAATGGAAAAACTTGGTGGCACCAAATTTGGAGTTTTGGGTTTGGACAGAATATTCGTGGGAGAAATGATGAGTGCTTTTGGTGGCTAACATTGAGCATTTTGAGCAATTCATTCACCATGATTACCTCATCCCCTTTTAATAGTATTGGCTTTCCTATGGACTCAATTGTGATTTCTCACTTAAAGTAAAATGTAGAGTCTTCAATATTATAGCCAACTTGATGTCCTTTGCATCTAGGGAATCTCCTCACAGCCAATGTATCTCTTTGAACTTTTCCTGAAATATGCTTGATTGAAACATTAGTCCAATGAGATATATGTTGTTATTGATTACCAAAACCACAAAGGGAGAAGTTGTGCTTTCACCTGCTAACCAGGCAGCAATGGCAGCCATACTGGCCGATCTCTTTAAAGGAGAAAAGGAAGAGTTTGCCCGCCTGAGGAGCAGGGACGACTACTCGAGTGATTATCCCATTGAATGGGTAAGTTTAGCTATATTTTCATAGCCAGAATGTTACAAGTATGACAGTAACCGCAGTGATAGTAAGCTAGCAGGATTCAGTATATGTAATGCATAGGCACATGGTACAGTGATGGAAATAGATGGATGACATCGATCATGTAATAGTTACACACTAAAGCGACACAGAACTAGCTCCAATTCATCAATATAATGTATACATGTATTCCGTATATAGTCATACGTTCTTGCGATAAGAACTTGCATGACATCTTTTGTCCTACCCTCCCGTGGCCGCGGGGTCCTATTGGGAACTAAGGGATATTAAGGCCTCCTTTTAATAGAGAACCAGAACAAAGCATTAACACATAGTGAATACACGAACTCCTCAAACTACGGCAATCACCGGAAATAATCCCAATTATTGTCACCTTGGGGTATGCGGATCAAGACACACAATAGGTGCATACAACTTGCAAGATAGGATCCAAATCAATCTTATGTTCAGATCTAAAATCATGGCACTCGGGCCCTAGTGACAAGCATTAAGCATAGCAAAGTCATAGAAACATCAATCTCAGAACATAGTGGATACTAGGGATCAAGCCCTATCAAACTTAACTCGATTACATGATCAATTCCATCCACACCCATCACCGACCAGCAAGCCTACAGAGGAATTACTCACTCCCGGTGGTGAGCATCATGGCGGGGTTGATGGAGAAGGGTTGGTGATGACGACGGCGACGATTTCCCCTCTGCGGAGCCCCAAACGAACTCCAGATCAGCCCTCCCGAGGAAGAACAGGAGGTGGCGGCGGCTCCGTCTCGTGAAACATGATGAGAACTTCTCTCTGATTTTTTTCTCCGAAGATGTGAATTGATAGGACTGGAATTAGGGCCGAGTGAGCCACGTGGGCCCCACAAGCCATCAGGGCGCGCCCCTAGGGGGGGCGCCCTGTTGGCTTGTGGGGCCCACGTGGCTCCCTCGACCCTAATTCCAGTCCTATAAATTCACATCTTTGCCCTGTTGGCTTGTGGCCCATAGACATGCTCCCTCCGACAGTTCTTTGCTCCATAATTAATTATGTATTCCAGAAATAATTCATAGAAAGTTTTGTCCAATTCCTATAACTTTTATTTCTGCACAAAAATAACACCAAAGTAGTTCTGCTGAAAACAGGGTCACTCCGGGTTAGTTTCATTCAAATCATGCAAATTAGAGGTCAAAACCAGAGCAAAAGCGTTTGGAAAACTAGATACGTTGGAGACGTATCAACTCCCCCAAGCTTAACTCATTGCTTGTCCTCAAGCAATTCAGTCGATAAACTGAAAGTGATAAAGAAAACTTTTGCAAACTCTTTTGTTCTCGTCATTATACACATGCTTAGCGAGTGCTCAAGTTTTCAGCATAAATCATAAATAAGCAAATCCATGACAATAATTAAACATCATATTAGCTCATGACAATACATAACTAACTAGCAAGCAATAATAAAATACCTCACAAGCCAACAATTTGTGAAAACAATCATGATATAGTATGATGGTAGGGTATTTCACTAGATCTTTCTAAGACCGCAAAACATAAATGCAGATCACCTCTGAGATTCAAGTAGCGACTAAACATTATAATTCAGGGTGGAAATATCCAGTCATGCTCATATTCAACATTAATTAGACTCAATGCATATGAATGACAATAGTGCTCTCTGGTCTGGTGATTTTGGTAAGAAGGTGATGACTCAACATAAAAGTAAATAGATAAGCCCTTCGCAGAGGGAAGCATTGACTTGTAGATGTGCTAGAGCTCAAAGTTTTAAAACAAGATTGAAGATATAATTTTGGGTGGTGTGCTTCTACTGTAAACGTCATGATAAAGTTTTCGATATCTTCCATGCTAAACAAATTATTGGCGGTTCCCAAACAGAATTGAAATTTTACTCCCCCTCCACCTACAAACACACTCCATGGCTGGCCGAATCCACGGTTGCCCTCCAAATAATCAAATTTCTAGGGGGAGTTTTGTTTATTTATTTTTGTGTTATGCAGGACCAGGCATCCTTTTTACCAGCCTCTCTCGTGCAATGACAAGTGAATAAACACTCATCATGAGAATAACCCGCTTGGCATGGAAGATATCGACTGCTCTATCGCTCCATGAGCGGTATAAGTACACAAAAAGGATGTTTGGTTGAATATTTAGAGATGGCACATGCAAATTTACTTGGAACGGCAGGGTAATACCGCATATAGGTAGGTATGGTGGATTCATGTGGAATAACTTGGTTTTAGGAGTTTGGATGCACAAGCAGTATTCCCGCTTATTACAGGTGAAGGCTAGCAATGGGTTGGGAAGCAACCAGCTAGAGAGCGAAAACAGTCATAAGCATGCCTTGTGAATAATTAACATTGAACATACCAAGAGTAGGATATAAACACTCTGAATTTAAATATCATGAAGGATGCATTGGTTTTGAATCAACTACATGTTTGCACATGGGCCAAGTCAAGCCACTCGAATTTCTCAGAGGGAAATACCATACAACCATACCACATCATAACCATTTTAATGCATGTTGACACATAACATAAATAGTTATCCACTCCTAGCTGTTTAAGCATGGCATCAGAAACTATAATCTCTAATTGTCATCATAAACATGTTTACCCGTGATATACTGAATCAAGATCGAACGACCTAAACATATTTACAAAAACGGAAAACAAGAAGAGTTCATACCAGCTTCCCTCGCCACGATCACTTCGTCAAATATCGTCATTATTGCCTTTCACTTGCACGACCGAATAATGTGATAACAATAATAGTGCAAGAATGTCGTGGACTAAGCTGGAATCTGCAGGGCAGTTTTATACAAAGGAGAAGGCAAGGTAATATTGGCCCTTTGTTAGATCAACAATAAAGCATATAGGAGCCACTCAACATTATTTACATGGGAAAGCTCCCAACATGTAAAGGAAATCTTGTTGTTTTTTTTTCTTTTTTTAATACTACAGCTAATTAAGCAAAAAAGAAAAACTGAAAAGAAGCAAGAAATATTTTAGGGTTTTCAAAGTTTTTCAAACACACAAAAAGAAAGCGGAAGAATAAAACTAACATGGATATACAATGAAGAAGGGTGATCATCGACAATTTATATGAAGTGTGTGCACATGAATGTAATGTCGGTGAGAAATACGTACTCCCTCAAGCTTAGGCGTTCGCCTAACTTGGTGATAACCACTGATAATAGCCGTCAGGTCCGGGAAAATGTTCCTGCTGGGGTACCTGAGCATCCCATGCCTTGACCTCGGTCTCCGCGGCAGCCAGTTCATTCCGGTAAGCGATGATGTCCTCTGGCATGATAGTGTATCCATTCCTAGCATGATAATTAAACAAAGAAGGCACATGCAACACAATAACATCGCGAGTGTTCTCGCTGTATACTAAGTTATAACAAATGTGCTTCACTGGCTCGGTATCCTCAATGAATTAATGTTCTAACATAGATTGGTAATCAAGATAAACATTAGGCAATACATAATCAATGGGGCATATAGTTACATTAAAATGCTTTGCTAAGCGCGTGACAAAAATACCACCATGAATTTTGCCTTTGGTTCAGTTAAGGTGTAAGCGACGCGCGACAATAGCTCCTAAGTTGTAAGTTTTATCACTATAAAGTGTGCGGCATAAAATGGCAGGGGTGGGGGCACTGAGGTCACCACCTTGGTCCATAGCATTTATGCATTTTACTATAAACAGAGAAAAATAGTGCATAGACAGAAAATGCAAACTAGTGGCCCTGGCGTTCGATACGCCTCTAGTTTCTCCCACAGTTAAGGTGAGAAGGAAGTCCTCAAACTCTTCAGGTTTAGGCTCACGTATTCCCCCGTCAAAGGGAAGCAGGCATATCTCACAAAATTCATGTAGAGGCATTTCATAGTTTATTTCATATAGGGCAAAGCGTACTGTGGGAGCACCAGGCGTGTTTATGAAGTAAAAGTTTTGCACGAAGGAATTAGTAAGGAGATAATATTGGTCACACTCAACTGTGAGGAGGTTGGTCAGCCCGATATTTGCAATGAATTGCATAAATTCTTCATAGAAACCCACTTCATTCATGAAGGGTATATATGGCCATTCACAAGGCCTAACTTCCGTGTTGCGAACAATGTGGACATCGCGATCTTGAGTTCTCCCGGTAACTCCCTTGGGGCTCCGGCTAGAGGAACCCTTCCTTAAGAAATTCGTTCTCCTAGCACAAATTTCTAAAATTTTTGAGCCACAAATTTATGCCAATAAAACTTTATAAGATTAATAGCAACTACTCATATAAGTGCCTAGGGACCATATCAAGCATTCATACTACTTGGAACTCAAAGAATTCAACATGCAAGCTCATTTGCTATAGCACCAAGTGCAGCAAAATATGCCAAATATAAACCACTAAAGCAAAAACTAATTGGAGGAATGGAGGAGTCACATACCAAGGAACCATTCCTCAAAACAGTTTCGGAAACGGAGTTCCGAGAAAAGGGATCAAAAATTTTAGTATCTAGAGAAAGAACACGGGAGAGAGAGAGGTAGGGAATTTTTTCAGGAGGAAGAGGATGAAGTGAGCTAAAGGTATAAGGCATGGGGGCCCTGTAGGCCCCACAAGCCATCAGGGCGCGACCAGGGGGGCGCCCTGTTGGCTTGTGGCCCACAAGTGCACTTCCCTGCTATAATTTTTATTCCAAAAATTCTTATTTAATCCAGAAAAATTCATGTTAAAATTTCATGGAAATCTGATACTTGTTATTTTTGGGTCATTTTTTTATTGTACGAGAAAAACAAAAAACAAGAAAATTAAACTACTTTATTTTTCTTAACTAGAAATAAACAAAGAATAAGCTTGTGATACATAGAGTTGTGAATACTCAATTCTTCAACCACATGTCTTTTGGAAAGGGTCCATTAATAAGGTTGAGCAAGTCTTATTAATATTTGTTTCTAATTAACATGCAACCGAAGAATTTGCATATATCACTAGGTTACCTCAATGGGGATTTGCATCTCCCTGACAAGAAGATTATAATATTTCTTCTTGGCAGTAGGTATAGGGATTGTAAAACCTCCAATGATAACCGCGGGAATATGCTCAATGACATTAATATTATTAACCAAAATTTGCTTCTACGGAAAATGCACGGTATGTTGTTTGCCATTGACATGAAAAGTGACCTTTCTTTTGTTGCAATCAATAACAGCCCCTGCAGTATTTAGAAAGGGTCTACCAAGGATGATTGACATATTGTCGTCCTCGGGCATATCAGGAATAACAAAATCTGTCAAGATAGTAACATTTGCAACCACAACAGGAACGTCTTCGTAGATTCCAATAGGTAAAGCAGTGGATTTATCAACCATGTGCAAAGGTATCTCAGTAGGTGTAAGCTTACTCAAATCAAGTCTTTTATATAGGGAGAAAGGCATAACACTGACACCTGCTCCTAAATCACTTAAAGCAGTTTTAACATATTTTCTTTTAATAGAGCAAGGTATTGTGGGTATACCGGGATCTCCCAACTTCTTAGGTACTCCACCATCAAAAGAATAATTAGCAAGCATAGTAGCAATTTCAGTTTCAGGTATTTTTCTTTTATTGGCAATAATATCTTTCATATAGTTAGCATTCAGAGGGATTTTCAAAATATCAATCAAGCGAGTGCGCAAAAAGACAGGTCTAATCATTTCAGCAAACCGCTCAAAATCTTCACCGTCCTTATTTTTAGAAGGCTTACGAGGGAATGGCATGGGTTTTTGAACCCATGTCTCTTTTTCTCTTCCATGTTTTCTAGCAATAAAGTCCCTCTGATCATAACGTTTATTTTTAGGATGTGGGTTATCAAGATTTTCAGCAGGTTCTATTTCCACATCATTATCAGGTTCCTTGTTTTCATCAGGTGGAGCTTCTACGTGAACATCACCATTATCATTATTATTATCAATAGGTGAATGTTTAGTACCAGATTGTGTCTCAGCATCAGAAATAGAAACATAATTATGATTCTCAGTAGGTTTTTCTGTAACAGGTTCACTAGAAGCATGCAAAGTCCTATTATCTTTTTTCTTCTTTTTCTTATTAGATGGACTAGCTGTATCATCATTTATTCTCTGAGAATCTTGTTCTACTCTTTTAGGATGTCCTTCCCGATAGAGAGGTTCTTGGGTAATGCGACCTCCTCTAGTCATCACTCTAACAACATGATCATTTACATTATTATTTATTTCAGCAAGCAAATAATTTTGTGACCTAGCAACTTGGTCTAATTGGGTGTGAACCATGGAAGCATGTTTATCTAGACCGTTTACATCATTAGCAATTCTAAACATCAAGTCACTTAAGCAGTCTATCATCATGGCATTATGTCTCAATTGATCATTAACATAGTTATTGAAGTTCTCTTGCTTGACAATGTAATTATCAAATTCATCCATGCATTGATCAGGAGTCTTAGTGTAAGGTATATCATTTTCATTTAAGGAACGAAGAGAGTTTACCTATACTACCTGTGTTGGGGTGTCAAGTCCACGTATTTCTTCGATAGGTGGTAATTTCTTGACATCTTCAATTTTAATACCTTTCTCTTTCATAGATCGTTTTGCTTCTTGCATATCTTCAGGATTGAGGAATAGAATACCTCTCTTCTTTTGAATAGGTTCAGGAGGTGGTTCGGGAAGTGTCCAATCATCGGCATTTTGTAATATGTTATTAAATAATTCTTCAGCTTGACTGACAGTTCTTTCCCTGAAAACACAACCAACACAACTATCTAGGAAGTCCCTAGAAGCATCGGTTAATCCGTTATAAAATTTATCAAGAATTTAATTTTTCTTAAGAGGACAATCAGGAAAAGCTCTGAGTAACCGGAGAAGCCTCCCCCAAGCTTGAGGGAGATTCTCTTCTTCAATTTGCACAAAGTTAAATATTTCCTGTATAGCAGCTTGTTTCTTATGAGCAGGAAAATATTTTTCAGAAAAATAGTGAAGCATATCCTGGGGACTACGCATACAACCAGGAGCAAGAGAAATGAACCATTCCTTGGCCTTGCCTTTTAGCGAGAAATGAAAAAGCTAAGTATATAATAGTAGCGTATCTTTTCATCATTGGTAAACAATGCAGCAATATCATTCAGTTTCATAACGTGTTCGACAACAGTTTCATTTTCATACCCACGGAAAGGATCAGACTCTACTATAGGAATCAGCTCAGGGTCTACGGAGAAATCATAGTCCTTATCAGTGAAAATATAGGACAAGTAGAAAATTTAGGAACATGTTTCATTTTCTCCATCATAGATTTTTCTTTTAGTTTGCATAGTAGTTTCTTCAAATCATCTCTATTCCCACAAAAAAGAAAGTCCCTAGCTACTTCACCATCCATAACATAACTTTCAGGTACATAAGGCAATTCATATCTATTTGGAGGACGAGGTGTAACATGTCATTCAAGGTTTTCATCAGTTTCAGCATTTTCAAGTTCTCTAGCTTTAGCAATATGAGCGTCAAGTAACGCACTCTGTGGCACAGGTTCAGTTTCAACATGTGTAGCAATAGTATCATCATTAATTTCAGAAGTAGCATTATCAAGTTCATGGGACATATCAGGACGATCAACAGGTGGTGGTGTAACAAGATGATTCAAAACAGTAGGTGAATCAAAAGCAGATCTAGATGGCAGTTCCTTACCTCCTCTCGTGCGAGAGGGGACGATCTTAGTTCAATTATCTTTCGGATTCTTCATAGAAGTAATTGGACATCCTCAAGTTAACACAAATAAATAGAGCTATGCTCCCCGGCAACGATGCGAGAAAAAGGTCTTGATAACCCACAAGTATAGGGGATCGCGACAGTCTTCACAGGTAGTATTTCACACTAATTTATTGATTCGACACAAGGAGAGCCAAAGAATATATATTGTCCTTGAGAGTTGAGTTGTCAATTCAACCGCATCTGGGATATATCTCTGCAGCAAAGATTTAGTAGCGCAACAAATGATAGTAGCAGCAGTAACAGTGATAGTGGGGGCTTCGTCGAGGCCTCATCCTTCCCAGGCTCGTAATACCCTAGTTTTATTTGGGCTGACAGTAGCCCCTGGGCCCATCGCCCATCTATGTTGCAGTTGGCACATGAGGGTCGGTGGGACTGAGCCGCTCCAGAGCCTCGCCGCGTGGTGCCCGGACATCTCGTATTACGGGGTATGGAGATGGCAGTAAATAGCTCCTGCATCACTTATGGCGTCTTTGTGAGAGGTCTTGTCACGTGAGAATAACAGGCTCCTCGATTTCTGCCCCACGCCTGCACACCCTCGAGGAGGGTAGAAACGTGGGTGGCCATGACCGAGGGATGGACAGTTTCCCCTTAATCCGTCCTTCGGATAATAAATGGGAAAACCCAAGACGCTCTTAGTTTCCCCATCGTCTTCGTCTTCTTGTTCTAGCCTCCACCGTACTTTCCTTCGCCCCCCTTGTTGCATATCTCCTCTTCATGGCGTCCCGTAAGACTAAGTCCACAATGGATAGGGGGAAGGGAGCCAAGGTGTTGGAGGCGGAGACGCCGACGCTGACCCTTCTCGGGTCGGAGTATGCAGATGGAAAAACTGTGCAGGTTATCCGCTTCCTGGTCGGAGGGCAAGACAATGAGTGGGGGCCGCCGAAGGTGCGGCCGGCGGAATGCCAGGAGTTGGAGAATGGGATGGTGCCCATCTTCGTAAACTTTCTCGCCACCGTCCTGCTTTCGTCCTTTTCCAACTTCTTCCTTGCTGTGCTGGAGCACTACCATCTACACATGCTGCATCTTCACCTGAACGCAGTGTTGGTGCTGTCGATCTTCGCCCATCTTTGCAAGGGGTTCATCAGAGTGCGTCCGTCGCTGGAGTTGTTCCGACATTTCTATTCCCCTCGCCTGAGCTCCAAGGACAACCAGACATCTAACTATGTGACCTTCCGCCTAGCCGAGACGAAGGCGAATTATATCGATGTCAAGCTTTATACCCATGCGAAGGAGTGGCTGTCGGTGTCGAAACCGGCGGATCTTGGGTAGGGGGTTCCAAGCTGTGGATCTTGGATCAATGGGGAATAAGAAACATAGGGACAGTATTTACCCAGGTTCGAGCCCTCTCGAAGAGGTAAAACCATACGTCTTGCTTGATTATATTGATGTGTGCAATGATTACAGAGTCGATCTACCATGAGACCAGATGAACTAACCCTAGATGAGTAGGATGATGGTCCTCCCCCCTACGAACTAAACCCAGGGTACCTAGGGTTACACATGGTCAGTTGCCATCAAGGAATAAACATGCCGATTCTATCATCTTGACTTGGAGGACACACCAAGGCTTCGAAGGTTCCCTTCCAGAACATGGAGTCGCCTTATAGCTCGGCCTTCCAGTAATAGTCACGGAGCGTCCCACCTGTCCGTCCCATAAGAGATGGACCGACAGCCCGAGGACCCCTTAGTCCCGGACTCCCTCAGTAGCCCCCGGACTAGCCTCCAATGTCGGGGTCCATGATCCCTAGTAGCCTCACGGGCCCAAAGTCTCCGGTTTGCGGGGCGATTTCTTCTCCCCTTCTATGTTCGGCTGACACTAGTTTGGCCACCGAGGAGTTCCGGATTGTCGAAGTGTCATGGGGCCCACATTATTTACTTTCCTGCTTCAGGTTAATGACACCCCTCGATTCCCGTGCGTCGATGGGAGGTAGGTGGTCAGTAGTCTTTTATAGAAATGCCCTTCGCGGGTCATAGGAAAAATGCCTATTAAATAAGCTGGGCATGCCATGCGCAACACATCCTGTTCCCCAACCATTGAGAAACCAAAAGTTAGGGAGCTCAGAGACATGGCAAGCATCCCAGGCTCCTCCGCGCGCCCTCATGCCCCCCTCCCAGGCGACTGGGCAAGCTGTTCAGTCTCCCGTCTCCAATTGAGCGACCTTGAAGCGCAAGGGTATCTTCCTGCTTCAGAGCTAGCGTCCACCCACCCCGGATTAACTTCCGTGAATGGCGAGGCCTTTGCAGAGAACTTCCCTGCTCCACGCAAGGAAGAGAGGGTATGCTTTGTGCCCTTCCTCTTACGAGGCTTGGGCTTCCCCATTCACCCCTTCCTGAGGGGTTTGCTAGAGTTTTACGAGATCCAGCTCCATCATCTTACCCTGGATCCATTCTGCATATCTCAGGCTATATCGTCCTTTGCGATATGTTTCTGGGTAGCGAGGCCCATTTCAAATTATGGAGAAAATATTTCTGCCTCGTCCCCCGCACCCGGGGAGGGACAATCTTTGAAGTTGGCGGAGCCGAAGTATGGCGCATAGCCGGGACAGGGTACCCTATTGGGATCCCGAAGAAGGATTCCGAAGAGTGGACCTCAGAATGGTTTTATATTGAAGACACCCCCCTATTCGATCCAGCTCGGAGGGGTCTACCCGAATGCTCAGATGCCCCTTTAAAGAAACAATTTAACTAGCGACTGAAAAGCCCTTCCCAAGAAGAGAGCACTGAAGTAAAGCGTCTGGCCACTTAGGTGAGGTTGTTAGCTCACAGTAAGTTTACCAACATTGATGTGATGGCCGCTGCTATTACTCGATGTGTTCAACCTCTTCAACAAAGGATGCACCCTTTATGGTGTTACAACGGAACAAACGACGCGACCCGCTACAAACGGAAAGGGCCTCCTGTAGGATCCAAAGTATGTCTAGAGGGGGGGGGGGTGATTAGACTACTTTACCAAAAAAAAATCTACCATTTTCCCAATTTTAGTGTTGGCAGATTTTAGCAATTGTAGCAAGTCAAGTACACCCTACACATGCATGTCTAAGAGTATTGCAGCGGAAATAAATACATGCACATATAAGTAGAGGGAAGGGAAGGAAGATCCAACGCAATTGGAGACACGAAGATTTTTCCTGTGGTTCCAATAGGTGGTGCTATCGTACGTCCACGTCAATGGAGACTTCAACCCATGGAGGGTAATGACTGTGCATGTCCATGGTGGGCTCCACCCACGAAGGGTCCATGGAGTAGCAACATTGTCTATTCCATTATGGCCTACGACCACGGAGGACTAGCCTTACTCGGGGTGGATCTTCCCGAAGTAGGCAATCTCCTTGCCCTTACAAACTTCTTGGTTCAACTCCACACATAAAGGCGGAGTCTCCCAAGTGACACCAAACCAATCTAGGAGGCACCACCCTCCAAAAGGTAATATATGCGGTAGATGATGAACTCCTTGCTCTTGTGCGTCAAATCATAGTCTCCTCAACACTCAATCACTCTCTCACAGGTTTGGCGTGGGTAGGAAAGATTGATTGGGTGGAAAGCAACATGGGGAGGCTAGAAATCAAGATTCATATGGTTGGAGTGGAAGATCTTGATCTCAACACATGAGTAGGTGGCTCTCTCTCAGAAAATGGATATGACAAGTGTGTGTATGTTCTGAGTGCTTCCTCTTCAAATGAGAGGTGGTGGATGAGTATATATAGGGATCTCCAAAAATCCAACCATTACAACATTATTGCCCAACTCGGTGGAACGGATGCAAAACTCGGTTGCACCAACTAGTGCAAAATGTGGCAACTTTAGGAATCTCTGTGAGACCGATATATAAAAACTCGGTGAGTCCGATTTTGTTTCCCTAGTCAGTTCCTCAACTCGGTGGCACCAATTCTTAAAACTCGAGTGTTCCGATTTTAAGAATTAGGATACCCGAGCCGGGGCACTGATTTCTGTAGCACCGAAACCAAACTTGGTTGCACCAAATTTCTATGGTTTGGCTTAGGCTCTGTCTGGTTTGAAACTCGGTAGGGCTGATATGGAAAAACTTGGTGGCACCAAATTTGGAGTTTTGGGTTTGGACGGAATATTCGTGGGAGAAATGATGGGTGCTTTTGGTGGCTAACATTGAGCATTTTGAGCAATTAATTCACCATTATTAGCTCACCCCCTTTTAATAGTATTGGCTTTCCTATGGACTCAATTGTGATTTCTCACTTAAAGTAAAATGTAGAGTCTTCAATATTGTAGCCAAGTTGATGTCCTTTGCATCTAGGGAATCTCCCCACAATCCTTTTCCAATGTATCTCTTTGAACTTTTCCTGAAATATGCTTGATTGAAACATTAGTCCAATGAGATATATGTTGTTATTGATTACCGAAACCACAAAGTGAGAAGTTGTGCTTTCACCTGCCAACCAGGCAGCAATGGTAGCCATACTGGCCGATCTCTTTAAAGGAGAAAAGGAAGAGTTTGCCCGCCTGAGGAGCACGGACGACTACTCGAGTGATTATCCCATTGATTGGGTATGTTTAGCTATATTTTCATAGCCCGAATGTTATGTCTGTCTTTGTTGATCGAATCTTTTAACTTTTTGAACAGAACTGGAGGCGCTGGATCGAGACAATCAACTGCCCTCCTCCTCAACTGAAGAATTATCCTCACAACGATGACCCTGGAGTCCACGACGATCCAGAGACTTCAATCGATTTTGAGGACGGGGTCTTTTACCAGGAGAGTCTTGATGGCTCTAAGGTGGCCCTTTTGGCCGATCACCCTGGGAAACTCCCTTCCTCCACTGTAAGTAGCAAGAAGGCCTCTTCCCGAAAAGGGTGCTAACCTCCCGTCGTTCCGAGTATGCTGACTTCTACTCCCAATTCTTCTCCCCACGCGCCAAACACCGGCGAGAGCGGCGTAGGCCGTGTCCACACCAAACGATGATAGAGCTCCCAAGCATGTGGCGTCCACGGGAACTACCTCGACGACGCCCCTGACCAAGAGGTAATACATTGAACTCATAGTTCGGTCATTGTTATAGCCGCTGCAAGCACTTATAATCTTTGCCGAGATTTGTAGGAGACATGTACAGCCATCTTCGTCCGAGGATGTCAAAGAGGTCCCAATTGGTAATCCCAAACCGAGGTCTTCGGCAAAAGCCGGGGTCAATGCGGAGGTCCCCGCCGCAGACCAGCTTCTAGAGGGTCCTGAGGATGTCTCGGTTACCAATTTTGAAGTCGAAAGTGTGATGAATCACCGACGGCGGAAGGAGTCACTGCATCACCATGCGTTTTCCGAACAAGAGTTTAACGCTCTTAGTTTGGTGGACGCATATCTCAGAGCCGCCTGAGCAGGACTTGAGGGAGGCGCCAACCTTATGTCGATCAGCCTGCAGGTGAGTGATTGGTTTTGACAACCGAACACAAATCCTAACCTAGTAGCCCCCGAGCCTTAATTTGGTCAGGACGGCCGAGTTAAGGGTGTGAATATTGTTGCGACATGGTGTAGGCCTTGAGGGAACAAAACAAAAAATTGTCCGCGGACCTTGAGTTAAACCGAACACAGTTGGCAGCTGCGAAGGCCGAACTAGAGGAGGTTAAAAATTCACCAGGGAGGCACACGGTGAGTAAAAAGGTTTAACATGCAGAATTGCTTGGGGCACCTTTTCTAATGAAAGATTGTATTGTAGCAGCCGAGTCCATAAGTCAACTGCAGAAAGATATGGATGCGGCCAGAGAATCTCAAAGGTATGCCAAATCGCAGGATGAAGCCGGCCGCCAGGTACTGACCTGAAGTCATGAGGAAAAGAACGAGCCCAAGGCAGAAATCTAGCGACAGGCCGAAGAAATTGAGAGGTTGAAAATTCAACTGGCACAAGCCCATGAGGAGAAGTAGAGATTGAAAGGTGACATGTTCGATGAGTGAAATTTTAACTTACAATTCCGTAAAATATGTGTATTATGCCAATGTAAGAGACATGACATGTCTCTTGTTAGGTCTCCTGACCGGAAGCACCGAGGAAGAGGCCAGCTTGTTTGGAGGGACCTGCTAAAGCAATTATCCATCGTGCATGAGCGAGCTCGGAAAACTATGAAGAGCATGGTCAAGGCACTATGGCCGACCAATACGCCTCCGGAAAAGATGACCGAGCTGGCTAATCGATTTAAAGGAGCGCATCGTCACTTCGAGCTATGGAAGATATCAGCTTGTCAAGAAGTAGCATAGGAGGCATGTGCAATGGTGAAGACCTGCTTTACCAAACTCGAACCAGAGCATTTGGCTCGAGTTGGGCCGGTAGGGCCAGATGGTCAAGAGATGCCACTTCATTTGGTGTTTAACCAAGTGATGCCAGCCGCTCGTATCTCGCAAGGAGACTACACCCTGGATACCATAATAGATAATCTTGACTTGCAACCGGGTGTTTGATTCAATATAGCTATGTACATTACATCAAACATACTCCGTTCGTGATGTAAACGTTGTCTCAACCGGCCATCGACTTCTGCCTCCCCGGCCAGTGGCCGAGGAGTGTTCCGTACTATGTGACCTGAGCTAACAGGAAATCACTTCGGAGAACCAGGCAATCCGTCCATTTGGTGCGAATAGACATAATGCACATGGGGATTTATTTTATATTACTATTTAACGTAAGAAACATCTTCCGAAGAAAATAGTTCCTATGTGGGTTCCTTTCTTTGGGTTGCTACGTTAACCGTAGACGTTATAACTGGATACCCGTAGTATGCGGCTGATGGTTACTTCAGCAAAATAACCCCGGGTTTTGGTGATGATCACCAATTATTTTCACTTCCCTCGTGGCCGACCAATTGTCTTCTTAAGAACGCTAGCTTTCGGCTTCACTTGTCTGAGGTACGTACCCGGGTGATCCGGTCATAACAATCGCAGAGGTGCTCCCTTTACCCCCTAGCAGAACAATCGGGAATGTAGAGGGTAAGCATAGAGCAAGGCAACCCAACTTGGCCAAATCTTAAGTCAAATTGATGCATATAGTGGCTTAAAAATGATACTTGAAGGGTGCACACACGTCAGAGACGAATAGATGCACAAAAAAATATTTTGATCGGCTTCGTTAAGAAGCCCCCATGTGATCGGGTAGGACATTTGAAGATGTATGCCGAGGAAAACTTAACGTAGCTCGTTTTAGCTGAACACAGCCTGGGAAATGCTAACCAATCCGAAAAAAGTAAAAAGGAAGGGAAAACTATAAAAGAAAAAAAAACTAGTGAGGGCGACGACACCGGTCTCGCCGTAGAGCGCCGAAGACGAGCTGCGTTCCATGGGTTCGGTTCGAGGTGATTATTATTAGGACCGGTTTTCTAGGATACAAAATTCCCAGGAAATGGCCCTTGTGCTCACCAGCCCCAGGGTTACTGTTAGCTGGTGGACACTTTCTTGATACAAAAATTCCAAGTAGATTACAAAATTTGGAGTACAAGACCATTAAGGTCCATGGAGTACAACAAAAATTTCTAGTGGTTGATGGCGGAAGTGACTCGGGGTCTCCAGCATCTATGGGGCTCCATTCCTACAGGAACAGCTGACCTGGATAACTCCTATCTCACGTGGTTGCTATCTTCGATGCCTAGGTTTCGTGGTTGTCGCCATCGTGCTCCTCTCCAAATACACGTTCTGGCCAAGATAATAGCCAGGGACAAGCCAGTGAGTACGTTTGAATGTACTCGCAAAAATCATGAAAACAGATATAGTATAGCAAGTGAATTTGCATGCAGCAAAACTTTAATGATATCCAATATGGCATGAGGTTAATTTAGGAATGCAGTATGCATATAATTTATCCGCATAGAAAATAAAGATTTAATAAGCATGAGTGATCAGATTTTTACTAAAATTTAAAGACGGATTTTCGAAGGTATAACCATCCGAAAGAACCCAACATAAAAATATTAATAGGTTGCCGCAGTCGGGCGTCTGGGGCGACGCCACATAAAGGGCTTATATGGAGAGTAATACATGAATGCCATAGTCAGGCGTCTAAGGCGACACTGCATAAAGGGCTTATATTAAAAAATAATAGCATGAGTTGCCACAGTTTGGCGTCTAAGGCGACACCGCATAAAGGGCGTATATCAATAATAATAATAGGTGATCCACAATCAGGCGTCTGAAGCGACGCCACATAAAGGGCTTATATAAAAAAAATAACATCACTATCCAGGAGGTAGGACCATCCCAGGTGATACTCAACAATTCACATAATATAAATGGTTAGGCCATAAAAATATTAATCATAGATATCATCCGTCATAATTCATAATCAACATTCTGATTTAAAACATTCCTTCGAAGACCGACTCTAGACCGACACTTGACCCTTCCCTGACTGTAGTCCTTAACCGTGGACACGGCTATTCGAATAGATGTTATGCTCTGCAGAGGTTGTACTCTTTACCCACGAGTAACGGATTTCTTTAGTCAACCTGAGACGTTGACTAATTCCAATTACGGTCTTTGGGTTGAAAACACACCTGACCCGCACAGACCAGCTCAACTCCCCGATGCCTGGAATCACCCACGTCAATTGTTAAGTAAAACTCTAAGTGGGGAGACTACAATATCGATTAGCATGGGATCACAATATTTATAACGCACGCAAACAGGGGTGCTACCCCCTCGGTCCAACCGGAACACCCATGCCCTTGGACCAAGTGGCATGCTGATAACCCACAAGTATAGGGGATCGCAACAGTCTTCACGGGTAGTTTTTCACCCTAATTTATTGATTCGACACAAGGGGAGCTAAAGAATATTTATTGGCCTTGACAGTTGAGTTGTAAATTCAACCGCACCTGGGATATCTCTTTGCAGCAAAGATTTAGTAGCACAACAAATGATAGTAGTAGCACTAACAGTGACTGCGGCAATTTTGGTAACAGTAGTAACAGTAGCAATTGAGTAACAAGTATGACAGTAACAACAGTGATAGTAACCTAGCAGGATTCAGTATATGTAATGCGTAGGCACATGGTACAGTGATGGAAATAGATGGATGACATCGATCATGTAACAGTTACACACTAAAGCGACACAGAACTAGCTCCAGTTCATCAATATAATGTAGGCATGTATTCCGTATATAGTCATACGTGCTTGCGAGAAGAACTTGCATGACATCTTTTGTCCTACCCTCCCGTGGCCGCGGGGTCCTATTGGAAACTAAGGGATATTAAGGTATCCTTTTAATAGAGAACCAGAACAAAGCATTAACACATAGTGAATACATGAACTCCTCAAACTACGGCAATCACCGGAAATAATCCCAATTATTGTCACCTTGGGGTATGCGGATCATGACACACAATAGGTGCATACAACTTGCAAGATAGGATCCAAATCAATCTTATATTCAGAGATAATATAATATGTTCAGATCTGAAATCATGGCACTCGGGCCCTAGTGACAAGCATTAAGCATAGCAAAGTCATAGCAACATCAATCTCAGAACATAGTGGATACTAGGGATCAAGGCCTATCAAACTTAACTCGATTACATGATCAATTCCATCCACACCCATCACCGACCAGCAAGCCTACAGAGGAATTACTCACTCCCGATGGTGAGCATCATGGCAGTGTTGATGGAGAAGGGTTGGTGATGATGACGGCGACGATTTCCCCTCTGTGGAGCCCCAGACGGACTCCAAATCAGCCCTCCCGAAGAAGAATAGGAGGTGGCGGCGGCTCCGTCTAGTGAAACGCGATGAGAACTTCTCTATGATTTCTCCGAAGATGTGAATTTATAGGACTGGAATTAGGGTCGAGGGAGCCACATGGGCCCCACAAGCCATCAGGGGGCGCCCCTAGGGGGGCGCCCTGTTGGCTTGTGGCCCACATGCATGCTCCCTCCGACAGTTCTTTGCTCCATAATTAATTATATATTCCAGAAATAATTCACAGAAAGTTTTGTCCAATTCCTAGAACTTTTATTTCTGCACAAAAATAACACCAAAGTAGTTCTGCTGAAAACAGCGTCACTCCGGGTTAGTTTCATTCAAATCATGCAAATTAGAGGTCAAAACCAGAGCAAAAGCATTTGGAAAACTAGACACGTTGGAGACATATCAACTCCCCCAAGCTTAACTCATTGCTTGTCCTCAAGCAATTCAATTGATAAACTGAAAGTGATAAAGAAAACTTTTGCAAACTCTTTTGTTCTCGTCATTATACACATGCTTAGCCAGTGCTCAAGTTTTCAGCATAAATCATAAATAAGCAAATCCATGACAATAATTAAACATCATATTAGCTCATGGCAATACATAACTAACTAGCAAGCAATAATAAAATACCTCACAAGCCAACAATTTGTGAAAACAATCATGATATAGTATGATGGTAGGGTATTTCACTAGATCTTTCTAATACCGCAAAACATAAATGCAGATCACCTCTGAGATTCAAGTAGCGACTAAACATTATAATTCAGGGTGGAAATATCCAGTCATGCTCATATTCAACATTAATTAGAATCAATGCATACGAATGACAATAGTGCTCTCTGGTTTGGTGATTTTGGTAAGAAGGTGATGACTCAACATAAAAGTAAATAGATAAGCCCTTAGCAGAGGGAAGCATTGACTTGCAGAGGTGCTAGAGCTCAAAGTTTTAAAACAAGATTGAAGATATAATTTTGGGTGGTGTGCTTCTACTGTCAACGTCATGATAAAGTTTTCGATATCTTCCATGCTAAAAAAATTATTGGCGGTTCCCAAACAGAATTGAAATTTTACTCCCCCTCCACCTACAAACACACTCCATGGCTGGCCGAATCCATGGTTGCCCTCCAAACAATCAAATTTCTAGGGGGAGTTTTGCTTATTTATTTTTGTGTTATGCAGGATCGGGCATCCTTTTTACCAGCCTCTCTCGTGCAATGACAAGTGAATAAACACTCATCATGAGAATAACCCGCTTGGCATGGAAGATATCGACCGCTCTATCGCTTCATGAGCGGTATAAGTACACAAAAAGGATGTTTGGTTGAATATTTAGAGATGGCACATGCAAATTTACTTGGAACTGCAGGGTAATACCGCATATAGGTAGGTATGGTGGACTCATGTGGAATAACTTGGTTTTAGGAGTTTGGATGCACAAGCAGTATTCCCGCTTATTACAGGTGAAGGCTAGCAATGGGTTGGGAAGCAACCAGCTAGAGAGCGAAAACGGTCATAAGCATGCATTGTGAATAATTAACATTGAACATAGCAAGAGTAGGATATAAACACCCTGAATTTAAATATCATGAAGGATGCATTGGTTTTGAATCAACTACATGTTTGCACATGGGCCAAGTCAAGCCACTTGAATTTCTCAGAGGGAAATACCATACAACCATACCACATCATAACCATTTTAATGCATGTTGACACATAATGTAAATCGTTATCCACTCCTAGCTGTTTATGCATGCCATGAGAAACTATAATCTCTAGTTCTCATCATAAACATGTTTACCTATGATATACTGAATCAAGATCGAACGACCTAAACATATTTACAAAAACGGAAAACAAGAAGAGTTCATACCAGCTTCCCTTGCCACGATCACTTCGTCAAATATCGTCATTATTGACTTTCACTTGCATGACCGAATAATGTGATAACAATAATAGTGCAAGAATGCCGTGGACTAAGCTGGAATCTGCAGGGCAGTTTTATACAAAGGAGAAGACAAGGTAATATTGGTCCTTTGTTAGATCAACAATAAAGCATATAGGAGCCACTCAACATTTTCATTGTAGTCTTCTCCTTTCAACGACTCAACAAAAGGAAAAAGAAGTTCAGAGAAACACACTGAAATATTTTTGGAGTTTTTCTTTTTCTTCGAGAAAGCAAATAAACTAAGGGAAAACAAGAATGAGAAAAATTATTTACATGGGAAAGCTCCCAACATGTAAAGGAAATCTTGTTGTTATTTTTTTATTTTTTAATACTACAACTAATCTATTATATATAAAAAGTATTTGACTGGTGCACCAGGAAAAAGAGAAATAATCAAGAAAATTCAACAATAATTAGAAACATCTGTCCATTGATTTGGTGGACCTCTATCTATAAGTACATTATTAATGGACCAGATCTAATCTAACTTGAGAGAAAAAACGCTATGGAAAAACTGTTATAGGCCTTCCGCACGTCCTTGGTCTGAATTGTATGTCTTCCATATCTCATGACCACACTCTCCAATTGCATATCTTAGGTTATGGGTCCTGAAAAAAAAAACGCAGCTCATATGGCTCCCTTCTCCTCATGCTCGCCGCCGCAAATCATATGGCTGACCAAGCAGGCCTCCGGCGAGACAACAGAGACACAGAGTACCCAGCACCCTCACGTAGTCATGTGTCTACACAAACCAGCTTGCTGCACAACCTAGATTTTGTGATGGTGCGGCTACCACACGCACGGGGTGCCCTAATCTTCCACAGGACCAGGATAGGGCTGCAGCAGTAATATACATGGGTGGGAGCATGAGCAAGTAGCCAGGTACGTGTTTTCCTCCGAGATATCGATCAAGCTTCTTGCTTGGTAATTAGCTTCATGAGTAGGCAGATGCCAACGTACGAATCTAAGCACAATCGATCAGCTACTTATAGTTTGGATCCAGCCCTTTGTTGTGTGTGATATTTTCCCCAAAAACATCCATGGGTGAGGCGTCGTGCCGAGATGGCATCATTTGATCGATCTTGAACCAACGGAGGATGGTCAGCTAGATGAGCACCTAACAAGCTGGCAATACACATCATATCATCTGCACATGCTATGCAAGCGGCCGGATCTGTACCTCGACGTGGACAACGATAACCCAAAGCTACGCAATCGGGAGAGTACTAAATGGGGACTTACTGTAGCTGTATGGATCTGCAAAAGTCCATGTAACGGATTGTTTATTACTATATTCACGTAAGTATCATTATGTTGTAAACTTACGTGCAGGGCTACAACTAGCATCTTACTTATGATCCATTTAATATTGGTCTCCAAAATTATATGCAGGAAATTTCTAATTACTCTAATGTACAAAGAGGAACAGTCCCAATTTATTATTCAAAAGACCAGGTATATTTCCACTCCATGGCGATAATGTGTTGGGAAAGGTGATATATCTTAGAGAAAAAACAAAGTGTCGGCTAGATAGATATTCGGTAACCATGATTGATATCAACTTCCTTTCTGCTAGGATAGAAATCTCCTTCATGCTTTATGTATCACAAAAATAATGATACATATATAACCCGAGCAACTTTACTGTGCATAAATTTAAGCTGTATGAAAAGTCTTATATGAACTAAATATAATAGAATGTACATGAAAGTTTACAATCTTCTTGAGGTCAGCCTACATATTTTATTTGCTAACATGTATGACGTTTCTCCTTTGATCATTATTTTTGTAGTGCACCATGGGTATTTGCAAGTCTATTCTTATCGACTAATATGATGTATCTCACAATCTGCGAGCCTCTACAAGATTATTGTTGCGGTCTTTGGACAAACATATTGTATGCATTGATCCGTTTGGGTTTATTTTTGGGATTATATATGTTCTCAACATCAACTTGAATGCAATAAAGACATGACAAGGCGATCTATTACTAAACTTGGCTCTGAACAAAATGAGAACCTCTACATTTTGGTCTAAATATTAGTTATGGCACAGATAATCTTAGCAGCACAGTATTTATATGTTGTTAGGTCAGGAAGTTGTTGACATAGATTTGTTGATGCAGACATGTTATCCTTAATGTGGTCAGTGGATTTCTCTAATAGCAGGGAGCTAATCGACTAGGTTTTTCGTCATGCCGCCTTGAGGTTTACGACTACTGCTCCCGCCAGCTATTGCAAGTTTAATTATTTAGTGCTTATTCTACTCTTTCATGATTTTCAAAGTACTTGATCTGATCCATTAGTTTGTGTTCTATATGGGTTAGTCGATCCAATTGGTATGTCTAGAGGATTATAAATCATGAGCATTTTGACACACACACACACAAAAGTTATTTGAAAGGATTTTTGAATCTCCTCTTGTGCAGCATGAATCTCATGTTTGTTGTGTTCGGTACCAATATTATTTCCTTACTAAGTCCCAGAAATTCCGGCCTAATATTGCATGGTAATTTACTATGGCTTGGAGATGACAAATTGTTCTTGACATGAACCTATCATTTGGTTTCACAAGTTTTCTAATTTATATTACTTTGATTTTAATCTTTTGGAAGTACTTAGAAATTTAATTATATGAGTCGAATGAGTTGTATTTCTTATAAATATTATCTTCCTCAACCACGTACATTTTCTTCCGAAATGTTAGTGTCGCTCATCATCTTATGTATATGATCTTGATGTCGGATGTTGGTTACGATATATGTAATGGCTAATCATTCTGCCCTTTTGTGCATTTTTGTCCTTAAATAGGGTTTGCTAGATGTCTCGAGATAATTTTTGTAGGTTGCATAGTATATTTTTGGTAGAATAGATATTCAGTTCAGTAAGTTTTTTTGTGGACATGCCATTTAGTTCCAAAGTTTGACACATGCTGCCATGCAGAAGTTGAGTTGACTTTCTAGAGGAATAAATAACGCGGATTTAATTTACATGATGCCAATTGTAAATGGCAAAAAAAGGATCCAGATACGTGGTAAAAAAATGTAGGAAATTTTCTTGGAGTTGTAACTACAAAGCTACATTTATGGGATTAATTTAACATATCATGCATGGTATGTTTTAGGTAGGTTCCATTTTACGATTTTGGATATGATTTCAGCTTAGTCCGTATGCACATGGAACTCTATACAAGTCATTAGCACTTGGAGGCTCTATAGTGTTTATTTTTTCTTAAGCAACTAGGCATAGAAGTGTATGGAAGAATTTTGTTGACAGATATTATTGCCTTTTGATGTAATTAGTCTAGCATAAATGGTGAGGCATTATTGATTGCTTCAACTATGTAATATAGCACTTTCCGCCATGAGGATGAATCCCTTTCCCTGTAAGTATTTATTTAGTTGCTTCCAATATTGATAAATTCATAATCTAAAAATATTGCAAAGATTTTGAAATATGTCAACTATACATCATGGTGTGGTTTTTACTATAATTTTTTTGTTCCAATAAAAATGTTTTCACCATGTATTTTCCAATCTTTGCATGTTATTTTTATTTTTATTCACTTTCCTCCGTTATTATGAATTCTTATTATATTACCCATGAGATGGATTTCAATCAAGTTGATATCTAAAGAAATTCTCTAATTTTTTGCTAGGCTCACTCAAAGGATGTTAGCCTACTGCATGTATACATATAATTTCTTGCATGTTTCTTACAGGCAATGTTATGAGTTATAATGCGGTGGTGAATCTTCATGTCTACAAACGAGAAACAAGTGGGAATTTGGACGAAAGAGTTCTCTTATTAGTCAAAAATAATCTTAGTTAAGAAAATCAGGCTAGCAAAAGTTTTAGACAAGGTCGATGTCCTATTAAGACATAACACTTGAATATAATATGAGTTTTTTTTGGTAAATTGATTACATATGACTTATTTCTACTATTCTCAACTAGACTCGATCTAGATTTTGACTCCTACTAAATCAAAACCTCTAATAATTTTTCAAAAAATGGCATGCATAATTGAAGGTATATAGATGCATAACATATCTATTTATGTAAAAAAAAACTTAAGAAAAAACTATGTTCTCCGAAGTCTTATATTTTTAAATATCGTAACATATGGTTCTATAATGTTTCTTTGCAAATCAAATAATGGGTTCTCATTATGAAACTTTATAGCATTCTAGCCCGCGCATCGAGCGGGCCACTTTGCTAGTTAAGCGAAAAAGAAAAACTGAAAAGAAGCAAGAAATATTTTAGGGTTTTCAAAGTTTTTCAAACACACAAAAAGAAAGCGGAAGAATAAAACTAACATGGATATACAATGAAGAAGGATGATCACCGGCAATTTATATGAAGTGTGTGCACATGAATGTAATGTCGGTGAGAAATATGTACTCCCCCAAGCTTAGGCGTTCGCTTAACTTGGTGATCACCAATGATAATAGCTGATAGGTCCGGGAAAATGTTCCTACTGGGGTACCTGAGCATCCCATGGCTAGACCTCGGTCTCCGCGGCAGCCAGCTCATTCTGGTAAGCGATGATGTCCTCTGGCATGATAGTGTATCCGTTCCTGGCATGATAATTAAACAAAGATGGCACAGGCAACACAATAACATCGCGAGTGTTCTCGCTGTATACTAAGTTATAACAAATGTGTTGCACTGGCTCAGTATCCTCAATGAATTGATGGTCTAACATAGATTGGTAATCAAGATAAACATTAGGCAATAAATAATCAGTGGGGCATATAGTTACATTAAAATGCTTTGCTAAGTGCGTGGCATAAATACCACCATGAATTTTGCCTTTGGTTCGGTTAAGGTGTAAGCGACGCGTGACAATAGCTCCTAAGTTGTAAGTGTTATCACTATAAAGTGTGCGGCGTAAAATGGCAGGGGTGGGGGCACTAAGGCCACCACCTTGCTCCATAGCATTTATGCATTTTCCTATAAACAGAGAAAAATAGTGCACAGACGCAAAATGCAAATTAGTGGCCCTGGCGTTCGATACGCCTCTAGTTTCTCCCACAGTTAAGGTGAGAAGGAAGCCCTCAAACTCTTCAGGTTTAGGTTCATGTATTCCCCCGTCAAAGGGTAGCAGACATATCTCACAAAATTCATGTAGAGGCATTTCATAGTTTATTTCATATAGGGCAAAGCGTACTATGGGAGCACCAGGCGTGTTTATGAAGTAAAAGTTTTGCATGAAGGAATTAGTAAGGAGATAATATTAGTACACTCATGTGTGAGGAGGTTGGTCAGCCCGGCATTTGCAATGAATTGCATAAATTCTTCATAGAAACCCACTTCATTCATGAAGGGTATATATGGCCATTCACAAGGCCTAACTTCCGTGTTGCGAACAATGTGGACATCACAATCTTGAGTTCTCCCGGTAACTCCCTTGGGGCTCCGGCTAGAGGAACCCTTCCTTAAGAAATTCGTTCACCTAGCACAAATTTCTGAAATTTTTGAGCCACAAATTTATGCCAATAAAACTTTATAAGATTGATAGCAACAACTCATATAAGTGCCTAGGGACCATATCAAGCATTCCTACTACTTTGAACTCAAAGAATTCAACATGCAAGCTCATTTTCTGTAGCACCAAGTGCAGCAAAATATGCAAAATATAAACCACTAAAGCAAAAACTAATTGGAGGAATGCAGGAGTCACATACGAAGGGACAATTCCTCAAAACAGTTTCGGAAATGGAGTTCCGAGAAAAGGGATCAAAAATTTCAGTATCTAGAGGAAGAACACGGGAGAGAGAGAGGTAGGGAATTTTTTCTGGAGGAAGAGGATGAAGTGAGCTGAAGGTATAAGGCATGGGGGCCCTGTGGGCCCCACAAGCCATCAGGGCGCGGCCACGGGGGCGCCCTGTTGGGTTGTGGCCCACAAGTGCACTTCCCTGTTGTAATTTTTATTCCAAAAATTTCTTTTTAATCCAGAAAAATTCATGTTAAAATTTCGTGGAAATCCGAGACTTGTTATTTTTGGGTCATTTTTTTATTGTACGAGAAAAACAAAAAACAAGAAAATTAAACTACTTTATTTTTCTTAACTAGAAATATACAAAGAATAAGCTTGTGATACATAGAGTTGTGAATACTCAATTCTTCAACCACATGTCTTTCGGAAAGGGTCCATTAATAAGGTTGAGCAAGTCTTATTAGTAGTCGTTTCTAATTAACATGAAACCGAAGAATTTGCAAATATCACTAGGTTACCTCAATGGGGATTTGTATCTCCCTGACAATAAGATTATAATATTTCTTCTTGGCAGGAGGTATAGGGATTGTAAAACCTCCAATGATAACCGCGGGAATATGCTCAATGACATTAATATTATTAACAAAAAATTGCTTCTTCGGAAAATGCACGGTATGTTGTTTGCCACTGACATGAAAAGTGACCTTTCTTTTATTGCAATCAATAACAGCCCCTGCAGTATTTGGAAAGGGTCTACCAAGGATGATTGACATATTGTCGTCCTCGGGCATATCAAGAATAACAAAATCTGTCAAGATAGTAACATTTGCAACCACAACAGGAACGTCTTCGCAGATTCCAATAGGTAAAGAAGTGGATTTATCAGTAAGTGTAAGCTTACTCAAATCAAGTCTTTTATATAGGGAGAAAGGCATAACACTGACACCTGCTCCTAAATCACATAAAGCAGTTTTAACACATTTTCTTTTAATAGAGCAAGGTATTGTGGGTATACCGGGATCTCCCAACTTCTTAGGTACTCCACCATCAAAAGAATAATTAGCAAGCATAGTAGCAATTTCAGTTTCAGGTATTTGTCTTTTATTGGAAATAATATCTTTCATATAGTTAGCATACAGAGGCATTTTCAAAATATCAGGTCTAATCATTTTAGCAAACCTCTCAAAATCTTCGTCGTCCTGATTTTTAGAATGCTTATGAGGGAATGGCATGGGTTTTTGAACCCATGGCTCTCTTTCCCTTCCATGTTTTCTAGCAACAAAGTCCCTCTTATTATAACGTTTATTTTTAGGATGTGGGTTATCAAGATTTTCAGCAGGTTGTATTTCCACATCATTATCAGGTTCCTTGTTTTCATCAGGTGGAGCTTCTACATGAACATCACCATTATCATCATCATTATCACTACTGAATGTTCACTACCAGTTCCTGAATTTGCTTATAACAATAGTTATTAGTCAAGCTAGGGCAATGCACCTTTTGAAGTTCTCTACGGACGAAGGTGTCGAACACCTCTTAACTGGTCAGAAACCAGAGAGAGGCAACTCTTTGGCCTGGATATGATCCAGGATGCAGAGGAGCAAGTTCGCATTATTCGTGAAAAGTTGAAAACAGCGCAATCTCGTCAAAAGAGCCAATATGATCGTCATCATAAGGCTGTGACTTTTGAAGTTGATGAGAAGGCTTACCTCAGGGTTACACCTCTGAAGGGTACCCAATGATTCGGTATCAAGGGCAAGTTGCCTCCTCGTTACATTGGTCCTTTTAGCATTCTTGCCAAACAAGGAGAGGTTTTCTACCAATTGAAACTCCCACTGCATCTTGCCAAGGTTCACGATGTCTTCCACGTCTCGCAACTCAGGCGTTGCTTCTCGGACCCTGTCCGCGAAGTAGACCACGAAACGCTTGATCTCCAAGATAATCTTACATATCGAGAATACCCTGTTCGTATCCTCGATCAAGATGAGCGTACCACTCAACGTCGAAACAACAAGTTTCTCAAGGTTCAGTGGTCACACCATTCCGAGAAGGAAGCTACCCGGGAAAGAGAGGACCGTCTTCGACTAGAGTACCCCGCGCTCTTCCCGACGACTTCCAAATCTCGGGACAAGATTCTTTTGAGTGGGGGTGAGTTGTCACATCCCTAGTTCTTCCCCCTTGCTTGTGCTAGCTAAGATGTGCATCATGTCTAAATTTTGCATCAACATGAAATGGGGAATATCAGAACCCTAGCACCTCACCTGAATTAAACCAATTCAAATACTTGTGTTTTTCAATGAATCCAAAATGCCCATAAAAAATGCCCACCATGTCTGCTAAATATTGGCAACAATATTTCAGAGGTGCATCTTATTCTTGCAACCCTTTTGGCATTTTATTTTAACTCAACAGATCCTCTGAAATCAATAAATAAAGCACTATAATTATGATAGTTGTCCAAAAATGCTGAAACTTTTTGTGGAGGTTTGAAATATTCAAACTATGCTCTGTAAAATGTTTCAACAGTTTTTGAACTAGGATTTTGAGCCCAAATAAAATAACTAAATGCCAGAAATAGAAAACAAAAACAAAAATAGAAAAGGGGTCTCACCTGGGCCACTTACCTGGTCCAGTGGTGGCCCAACCCACCAACAGCTCCCCTGTCATCTTCTTCCTCTACCAGTAGGCAGAGGAGAAGGAGGCCACGGCGGGCTGGCTGGGTGCCACGCCGGCAGCTGCTTGGCTGCGTCCCTCGTCTTGCTGGCTAGGGGATAAGCTCGCCAGGAGCTGCCCCGAGTTCCCCCTCCTTTCTCTCGCGCCCCTCTCCCCTCTCCCACAGCTCTGCCCACCATGTCCGCCAAAGCCGAGCACTCCCCGCCATCGTCGCATAGCTAGAGCCGCTCCCGAGCCTCCCCGCCACCTCCACGAGCTCCGCCTCATCGCCCCCTACCTCCTTGCCGAGCAGCTCAATGCCACACGCCTCCAGTCGCCACCACGGGATCGTCTTCAACCTCCGGCCACCGCAGCCGCCACCGTCGTTTCGCCGTCATCAGGTCATCTCCGAACACGCTAGCGACGCCACTGCAACCGCTGTGAGGCCGCGGATCCATTCCCCCTTCTCCCTAGCTCGATTTCAAGCTCTAGCAGTCGATTCCGTTGACGCCCGAGAAGCTCCGCCGCGGACCTCGACGCTGGCGACGCTCCGGTGCTCAGGTGGTTCCGCTGAGGCCACCATCGCATTCGTGGAGCTTCGTAGATGCCGTAGGAGCCATCGCCTCGCCTTTTTGTGCATCATGCCATCGAACCCGAGTTTGTCCGAACGCCGCCGCCGCAAGCTCACCGCCGGCGATGCCCTGGACCCTCTCCGCTCCGGAGATGTGCTCCGTTGGATGCGCGTCGTGCGGGCGTTCAGTAGGGCCCCTCCGCCGTCGATTTGGTCGCCGGAGGAGGAAACCTGACCCCCTCGGTCGTCTGCGTGGTCGCCGGCGGCTCAACGCCAGCGAGCACGAGAGGTTTGACCACGGGGATGACCCCTGGGCCACTGACAAGTGGGGCCCAGCCCCTGGTTAGCTTAGAGTTAATCAGAAGTTAATTTAAATTAATTAGCCGACTAATCAGCCACTGACCAGTGGGCCCAGCGCACTAATGTAGCTAAAGTTTAATTCAAATCCTTTAATTAGTGGATGAGTCAGTGACGTGTGGACCCAACATGTCAGGTTTGACTGAGTTTAAATTGAATTGACCTGCTGATGCAATGCTGATGTCATGCTGATGCAATAAGGCTTTTCTGATTTATAATAAATCCAAAAATTGGATAAAACTTAGAAAATTCATAGAAAATAAACTATAACTCAGATTGAAATAAGTTATATATGAAAAATCATCAAAAAAACCCAAAGAATCCATTGGTGATATTATCATGCATGTTAGAGCAACCTAAATAGATGAACATTGACATTTTGCAATAGGGCAATATATGGAATATCACTTGGAGAACAATTTTGAACCTATAATCAATCTTACTCCATTTAACTCTAATGCTAGGTGCATTAGCTCATCTACAACATGTTGCCATGTCATTATCATGCATCATATTGCTGCACTTGCTTGTATTGATTGTATCTATTATATTGCGGTAGGTTCTGCTCCCGAGGATACGCGTGAGTATCCAGCTGAAGGGCAGTACCCTGCTACCGACCTGCAAGGCAAGCACCCCCTTTGATCATTCCGATACAATCCCATGCTCTCGCTCCTGCTTTTGTTTATTGCATTCGGACAAACGATTCAACTGTCTATCTGTTGCGGTCGTTGAACCCATTCCTCTGCATGACCTGTCATTGTCATAGTAAATAGCTAAACCAATGCAACCTAGCATACTTGGTAGATGCTCGAGCCTTGATGTGTTGTACCATGCTTGCTTGTTATGCTTAGAGTTGTGTCAGGTCTCATTCATCTGGGTGATGAACCGGAGTGGAAGCGTGTTGTACCGATGTGTTGAGCTAAGTGTTGAACTTGATTTGGTAAAGGTAGTAATGAGAGGCTATGTAGGAGTACATAGCGGTTTGTCTCATTGGGACCGTTCTTAGGAACTGAGTTCCGTGTTTGTGATCCAAGACTAGTTGCTACCATACATTGAGCTCTGAGCACTCCAAGCTCTCTCGACTTATCAACCGCCTAGTCCTCTGTCCAGGAGTTGCAAGTAGTTTCTGGTGTTTATAGCAATGCTGGAGGCCGTGCGTAGTGCTGACCCTAGGGGTGGGCTACGACGCGGTAAGCAGTGGCACGGTGTACCAAGGGTCACCCGAACGGTGGGCTTGGGAACCCTGCGCACATCGTTTGAGGCCGTAGCGGAAACTTCGGCCGGACTTCCGTGCGGGTTCAGTCTCAAATAGGCGATAGCCTGGACTAGGGTCTTGTGTGATTGACGGTCGTGGCCGACTCCCTCGCTAGGCTTCTGCTTGAAGGTTGCCGCGGTGCCTTTTTATGTGCACATAGCGATAAGTGGCGAAAGCGTGTGTGAAGGAGTACACCCCTGCAGGGTAATGAATCTGTTCGAATAGCCGCGTCCTCGGATATGGACTACTTGGAAACATATGCTGTTCATAGATAACTTAATGGTTACCTTAAAAGCCTCAAGATAAGTGTGAGTACCGTGGAAGGCCCGCTTGTAGGTGACGGGAGCAGATCCATGGTGGTGTATTAAAGTGGTGTTAGTGGACTCGTGTGCGCTATCTCAAGTCTTGTTCAAAGAACTGGTAGTCGTAGTATAGGTTAGCCAAGAGTCAAAGCTGGCATGCTGCATGAACCCCACTACTCCCTTTGTTGAGACATGAGGATGATTAGCTTAGGTCTGTTTTAAAGACTTGTTGAGTACGTTTGTACTCACGTTTGCTTAATAACTGTTGCAGATGATATCCAGGACCCATCTGGTGGGTTTTTCTAGACGTCGACGACGACGAGTAGCTGGTATCCCAGCTACGATCCGATGCCCTGGGATGGGCTGTAGATAGTCAGGCTTAATGCCTTTTTACCTTTCAACTATCTGTACTCAGATAGCTTAAGCTTCCGCTTGGTTTGTAAGAACATGTTTGTATGACTTGAGTGTCGGGTCATGTGACCCCTACCTGTATGGATCTATTATGCGGGACTCTTCAGAGTCTCCTAAATAAATGTTGTGTTGTTGTATGGTTATGTTGTGATGCCATAGTTGTATCTATGCATATCGAACATGTCGTGCGTACGTGTGACGTGTAGCGGTATGTATGGGATTCGACACCTAGTTGTGTGCCTTAGTAGTACTGTTTACAGGGAAATGCCTCTTTGTGCTTCCACCGAGCCTTGGTAGCTTGCTACTGCTCCGGAAACATTGATTGACCGGCGTGTATCCTTCTCTGCTGCTGTGTCTGTCCCTTCGGGGAAATGTCTCACAGTGTAATGGAGTCCTTGTAGCCTGCTATGACTCGTCTACGTAACATTGATGACAGATATGTCTCACGACGTAATGGAGTCCCTGTAGCTTGCTGCGACTCGTCTACACATGCTGATGACCAACACCTGCACTACTGGGTTACGTATGCCTGTTCCTATAGGGATGTGCCGCTTGGGTTCTTCGACTAGTCATGTCGACCCGGGTTCTTTGATGTTTGAATGCTAGCGACATATTCACATTCATGAGCCAAAAGACGCAAATGGTCCCGGCCCAGGTAAGGCGGCAACCGTGGGGATAACCGTGCGTGAGGCCGCAAAGTGATGTGAAGTGTTACAGGCTGGATTCTTATGTCTAGGATCGTGGTCCTGACAGCGTTGTTATCAGAGCCTGACTGACTATAGGATTACCAAGCCAAACTGGCCGAAGTTGAGTCTAGAAATGCATTAGTTATGTAAGGGAATTGATTGTGGAAGGGAACATAAGGCTCTTTTTACTCCTTACCCCGAGTCACTCTATTCTGAGTCACCCTCTTCTTTCCTACGGGGTTAAGAACTAGGCTTCTTATCTACTCTCAGGTGGACGAGTTACCGACCATGACTTGTAGATTTAGTTGCTTGTAAGTTAACTCTAGGTTTCAAGTTTGTTCCTATGAGTCGATCAGTTGGTTAGAATCTTGAAGCTAGAAGTTGAGTGGTTATGCTGTTCCATTTTTTCCAGAATGTCTTAAAAAATTGTTTTTGAGCATTTTCAGCCATTATGCTGTCCAATTTCTTCCAGGAGCTCTAATGCCTTTGCATTATTCTCTGTTTCAGATGCCTTCTCGTCCTTCTCATCAGGTTGTTCGTTTGACCAGGTGCATTGATGTACCGGGTCACACGGCCATGCTAGTCAGAGTTATGATGGAAACCGGATATCGCTGGTACCCGGAGTATACAGTGGAGGAGCAGTACCGCGACTTCAACCAGAGCCAGTATCTGTGCACTGTTAGGATATATCCATCGTATCCTAGAGCTGCAGAGCCGCTCCATTGGGCGTATGGACTAGGTGTCACCATAGATAAGGCAGTTCAGGAGGCCGCCTACACGATGCTGACCATCATGAGATCTCACCATGGACTGTTGCAGAACACCGAGTTCTCCTATGTTCCAACGACACTAGGAGGAGAGGAGGGATATCTCTATGCAGCTTACTATGATCACTCCCATGAGGATCCAAGACTGCAGGTCACTGCACAGCTGTTGGAGAACAGAGATCGTGATGCTCGGTCCCTGCATATGGAGTTATATGCTACCCGCGCACGTCTTTGGACCGCACTGACGCAGCTGGCACCAGTCGTTCAGACTGGATATGGAGATATGGATATGTTATGCCTGCTTCGGACTCATTTACTTGCTCTTGTGGACTGGCCTGATGTTGGAGGCATTGTTCCACTTCGTGGACCCTTGCTGCCACCAGCCAGGGGACCTAGGCCACATTCGTGCCCTTATGGACCCCAGGGACCTCAGGCTAACGTGTTTCCGGATCCGTTGGTTCAGCTCCCAGGTCATGGGGGTAATCTCTATGAGATGTTCTATGGAGATGCGTGAGTTCGCATGTAGATGTTAGTGGTATTGTAGCAGTTGTATCCGCCACAGTCTTGCGTGTCTTGTGGGGTATAACTGGGGTGTGTACTGAGTTCCGGAGGTGCAGATAGATAATGTATAGGTAGCTTGGAATGCCTCCGATGAGTTGTATCATCAGCACCGTAGTTTGTACTTCAGCATGAGCTTGTACTGAACTGTAATATGGTGTGTATGAACAATGGTATATATATGTCGCAGTTGCTTGTTACCATGTTGTTCAGATGATCTTCTCTGCTTCCATGTCTATCCAGTACATTCCATGTTGCTAAACGTGGGTTTTCCTTTCAGGATGGTGTCCACTAGGAACAACCCCGCTCCTGCTTATGAGCAGGGCGAGGGCAGCCAAGCCCATCAGGAGAATCTGCCTCACCCGCCATCTTTGGCGGAAGTGATGCTGGAGGCAGAGCGTAAGAAGAGAGAGACTAACCGCCTGCTCGAGCGCATCGAGTTGAACACTGCACGCCCTCCGCGTAATGACGGACTGTCTCTCAACGACTTTGTCAAGCTATACCCCCCAAAGTTCCACCACTCTGTCGATCCCCTCGATGCGGATGACTGGCTCTCCAGTATGAACCGCAAGCTGCATTATGCTAATGTAGCTGACGCAGACAAGGTCAACTTTGCCGCGTACTTCCTTGAGGGCCCCTCCAACCTGTGGTGGGAGAATTATGAAGCTATGCGCCCAGCTGGACCAGCTACCACCTGGACCGACTTCAGCAGTGCCTTTCGCACCCACCATATTCCTGAAGGTCTGATGGACCGCAAGAGGGAAGAGTTTTGTGCGTTCACTCAGGGAAAACTGACGGTGGATGCATACAGTCGCGAGTTCGGCAATCTTGCTTGCTATGTTCCAGAGGAGGTGTCAACTGACGCCAAGAAGCAGGCTAGGTTCCGCAAGGGACTTAACCCCAAGCTCCGTCGTGATTTGCGTCTGCATGAGTGCGCTACCTTCCAGGGTCTCGTCAACAAGGCTATCAATACCGAGACTGGTCAGACAGACTATGAGGCAACCAAGAAGCACCCGCGTGACTTCAACACCTCATGCGGCCCAGGATCCCATAAGCGCCGGGTGTGGGTGCCCAACACTTCACCGCCATCGAGGTATACCGCGAGGCCATCCTATGAGGCGCCTCGTCCATATCAGAACAACCCTCCAGCCAAGCCTATGGTGGAAATGCTGCCAATGCTGCTCCGCGGTATGCAACAGTGTTCTGCTACAAGTGCGGAGAGCCTGGATACTACTCTCGCGAGTGCCCCCAGAACAACACCAAGCCTGCTGGACGTGGAAAGCCGGGCAAGGTTTATTATGTGAAGCCAACTCCTGCTCGTGGTCGTGTGAACAATGTCACCCTCGAAGAAGCCCACGATGACCCCGACGTTGTGCTTGGTATGCTTATTGTTAATAGTCATCCAGCATCTGTTCTTTTTGATACTGGAGCATCTCATTCTTTCATATCAGAAAGTTATGCACAGTTGCATAACATGACATTTTGTGATATGCCTACTCCATTAGTAGTTCAAACTCCTAGATCAAAATGGCAAACTTCTAGAGTGAGCCATGATAATGAGATTCTCGTGGATAGGCTAGTCTTCTTAGTCTTCTGACATCAACATCATCTTGGGTATGGACTGGATGTCAGCCCATTATGCCAAGATTGACACTCATACTAGGAATTTTCAACTTACACATCCTTCAGAAGAAATAGTGAATTTCTCAACTCGAGTGGCTAAGCGCCAACTCTTTTCTCTTAATGCAAGCCCTCTTCCAGAACTAGAGGATATCTCGGTCGTTCGTGACTTCCCGGATGTCTTTCCAAAGGAAATGCCGGGCATTCCGCCTGACAAGGATGTAGAGTTTGTGATAGACCTCATTCCGGGAACTGTCCCAATAGCCAGAAGACCCTATAAAATGGCACCCTTAGAACTAGCCGAACTAAAGAAACAACTCGATGAGGCCTTGAATAAGGGATTCATCCGTCCTAGGTCTTCTCCTTGGGCTTGCCCCGTCCTCTTTGTCAAGAAGAAAGACAGAACGGACCGGATGGTTGTAGATTATCGACCAGTGAACCTGGTCACCATAAAGAACAAGTATCTATTCCCCAGGATCAACGACTTGTATGACCAACTCGCTGGATCCTCAGTCTTCGCTAAGATGGATTTGAGGTTAGGATACCATCAAATCAAGATCAAGAATGGGGGCATTCCAAAAACGGCCTTTGTTACTCGTTATGGCCAATACGAGTACACCGTTATGTCCTTCGGATTAACTAATTCCCCGGCCACCTGCTCTCGCTTGAAGAACTCTATCTTCACGGAGTATCTTGACAAATTCGTCGTGGTATATGTCGATGATATAGTCATATACTCGAAGAATAAAGAAGATCATGCCGAGCATCTTAGGCTGGTATTGACGCAACTTCGAGAGCATCGCCTGTATGCCAAATTCTCCAAGTGTGAATTCTAGCTGCCAGAAGTGACCTATCTAGGCCACGTAATCTCTAGCAAGGGTATTGCTATCAATCCCGAGAGAGTTCAGGCCATCCTTGATTGGACTCAACCTGAATCGATTAAGCAAGTTCAGAGTTTCCTTGGCTTAGCGAGCTACTGTCACCGCTTTGTCAAGAACTTCTCCAAGGTTGCAAAGCCTCTTACTGAACTCCTCAAGAAAGATACGAAGTTCGAGTGGACCCCACAATGCGAGCACAGCTTTCAGGAACTGAAAAGACGCCTGACTTCTGCTCCTGTATTGGTGCCACCAGATTTTTCTAAGGACTTCGTTATCTATTGCGACGCCTCGCGACAAGGATTAGGTTGCATTCTCATGCAAGATCGTCATGTGATTGCATACGCATCTCGACATTGCGTCCACATGAGGATAATTATCCAACACATGATCTTGAGCTTGTAGCTATAGTCCATGCACTTAAGACTTGGAGATGATACGTCTCCAACGTATCTATAATTTTTGATTGTTCCATGCTATTATATTATCTGTTTTGGATGTTTTATATGCATTAATATGCTATTTTATATTATTTTTGGGACTAACCTATTAATCTAGAGCCTAGTGCCAGTTTCTGTTTTTTCCTTGTTTTTGAGTATTGCAGATAAGGAATATTAAACGGAGTCCAAACGGAATAAAATCTTCGAAATGATTTTTCTTGGACCAGAAGAAACCCAGCAGACTTGGAGATGAAGGCAGGAGACCTGCCGTGGAGTCACAAGCCACCTGGGCGCGCCCTAGGGGGGGGAGGGGCGCCCCCCTGGCTTGTGGCCCCACGACAGCCCTCCTAACCCTATTCTTCGGCCTATAAATTCCCAAATATTCCCTGGATACCAAAAAGAGCCACGAAAATACTTTTCCGCCGCCGGAAGCCTCTGTTCCCGTGAGATCCAATCTTGGAGCCTTTTTCGGTAATTTGCCGGAGGGGGATTCGATCACGAAGGGCATCTACATCAACTCCATTGCCCCTCCGATGATGCGTGAGTAGTTTACCACAGACCTTCGGGTCCATAGCTAGTAGCTAGATGGCTTCTTCTCTCTCTTTGTTCTTCAATACCATGTTCTTCATGATCTTCATGGAGATCTATCCGATGTAATACTCTTTTGCGGTGTGTTTGTCAAGATCCGATGAATTGTGGGTTTATGATCAGCTTATCTATGAATATTATTTTAATCTTCTCTGAATTCTTATTTGCATGATTTCATATCTTTGCAAGTCTCTTCGAGTTATTGGTTTGGTTTGGCCAACTAGATTGGCAATTCTTGCAATGGGAGAAGTGCTTAGTTTTGGGTTCAATCTTGCGGTGTCCTCACCCAGTGACAAAGTAGGGGTAGCGAGGCACGTATTTGTATTGTTGCCATCGAGGATAAAAAGATGGGGTTTTCATCATATTGCTTGAGTTTATCCCTCTACATCATGTCATCTTACCTAATGCGTTACTCTGTTCTTCATGAACTTAATACTCTAGATGCAGGCAGGAGTCGGTCGATGTGTGGAGTAATAGTAGTAGATGCAGAATCATGTCGGTCTACTTGACACGGACGTGATGCCTATATGCATAATCAATACCTTAGATATCGTCATAACTATGCACTTTTCTATCAATTGCTCGACAATAATTTGTTCACCCACCGTATTACTTTCCTTCATGGGAGAAGCTTCTAGTGAAACCTATGGCCCCCGGGTCTATTTTCCATATTATATTTTCAGATCTATAAACCAAAAATACCAAAAATACATCGTTGCATTATTTTTACTTTTGTTTTACTTTACATTCTAGCAATCTTTTATATCTGTCTCTATCAGATCTCATCCATGCAAATAACCGTGAAGGGATTGACAACCCCTTTTAGCGTTGGGTGCGAAGATTGGGGACTTGCTTGTATCTCCTACTGGATTGATACCTTGGTTCTCAACAACTGAGGGAAATACTTATCTAGTTTGCTACATCACCCTTTCCTCTTCAAGGGAAAACCAACGCAAGCTCAAGAAGTAGCAAGAAGGATTTCTGGCGCCGTTGCCGGGGAGATCTACATCAAGCCTACCAAGTACCCATCACAAACTCATCTCTTGCATTTACATTATTTGCGATTTGCCTCTCGTTTTCCTCTCCCTCACTTCTAAAACGATTTTTCAGAAAAACCAAAAAGATTTGCCTTTTTATTTGCCCTTCTTCCGTTCATCTTTTCGTTTGCTCTTCGTTTGCTTGTGTTTTAGAACGCTTAAACTCATGGCTAGCCTTACTACTATCGCTAATACTCCCGAGAGTTAAGTTCTTAATTTTAAGCAAAGGGAGGGAGAAAATTTAAAAGATGCTTGGTATAGAATTTGCAATGCTCAAAATAGATCTACTCGTGAGCAATCTATTACCGTTCTCCTTCGCAATTTTTATGTGGCTGTTTCTCCTTGGAATAGATATGTTTTGGATACCATTATAGGGGGAAATTTCTTGGGAAGCTATACCTTTGATTCTTATAATGCTATGATAAATTTGGTAGGTTCACCCCCGCTCATGGTTAATGAAACAATCTTAACTTTGGAACATGTGATGCGAAGGCTTGATATCATTGAAAATAAAGTTGCTACTATAGAGCTCATTGAAAACTTGGATAAAAAGATTCATAATCATATTACTCAATATGGATCTAAGGTGGGAGTTACTTTCAAAACCTAAGGGAAAAAAACCCATAGTTAATGAAAAATTGGATCAAGATTCCTCTAGAATTGGAAAGCTAGAGGACATTATTACCAACTTGGGTTCCGCTTTTGCCTCTGTTCAAACCACTCCAAAATTTCCTCCTTCTAAGACTGCAAAGTTTGTTTATGTTCTTAAAAATAAGGGTGAATCCTCTAGTAAAGGGGATGAAGATCTTAAGATGATAAGTGTTCACCCCAACTTTATCAATATCGTTAGGGAACCTATTGCCACAAGTGAATCTCTTGACTACTTTCCTAGGAGCATTATTATTGATAAGAGCAAAGAACCTCCTAGGGTTTATAAGTGTGCAATTGAGGAGTTGCAAACCAAAGATGACAATACCTAGATCTATTGCGTTATGCCTAGCTAGGGGCGTTAAACAATAGCGCTTGTTGGGAGGCAACCCAATTTTATTTCTTTTGCTTTTGTTTTTTTGCTTCTGTTTTTGAGTGTTTTACACGTTATTACCTCTGTAGAAATTGTGTTTTCTTGTTTAAATTAGTGTTTGAGCCAAGTAAGACCTTTGGGATGGTCTACGGTGTTTGTGATTTGATTTTGCTGAAAAACAGAAACTTTTGCTCTCAGTCCAGGAATTTTGTAAATTCACTGGAACGTGCTTTTGATATGAAATTTTTACACAAGATTGATATACAAATTTCCCTGATTGTCCTAATTTTTCAGAAGTTTTGGAATTTAAGAAGTATTCGAAGTCTATAGATTTCTACAGACTGTTCTGTTTTAGACAGATTCTGTTTTCTTTGTGTTGTTTGCTTATTTTGATGTATCTATGGGTTGTATCGGGGGGTATGAACCATGGAGAAGTTGGAATACAGTAGATATTACACCAATATAAATAAAGAATGAGTTCACAAAAGTACCTAAAGTGGTGATTTATTTTTCTTATACTAACGGATCTCACGAGTTTTCTGTTGAGTTTTGTGTTGCGAAGTTTTCAAGTTTTGGGTAAAGATTTGATGGACTATGGAATACGGAGTGGCAAGAGCCTAAGATTGGGGATGCCCAAGGCACCCCAAGCCATATTCAAGGATACCAAATAGCCTAAGCTTGGGGATGCCCCGGAAGGCATCCCCTCTTTCGTCTTCAATCCATCGGTAAATTTACTTGAGGCTATATTTTTATTCACCACATGATATGTGTTTTGCTTGGAGCGTCTTGTATGATATGAGTCTTTGCTTTTTAGTTTGCCACAATAATCCTTGCTGCACACATCTTTTGAGGGGGACACGCATTAATCGTGAATTTATTAGAATGCTCTATGTGCTTCACTTATATCTTTTGAGCTAGGCAATGTTGCTCTAGTACTTCACTTATATCTTTTTAGAGCATGGTGGTGTTTTATTTTATAGAAATTATTGAACTCTCATACCTCACTTATATTATTTTGAGATTCTTTAAACAGCATGGTAATTGGTTTAGGTTATGAATTTAGTCCTAATATAATGGCATCCAAGAGGGATATAATAAAAACTTTCATATTCAGTGCATTGAATACTATGAGAAGTCTGATTCCTTGCATATAGTTTTGAGATATAAAGACGGTAATATGAGAGTCATGCTAGTGAGTAATTGTGAATTGGAAGAAATACTTGTGTTAAAGTTTATGATTCCCGTAGCATGCACGTATGGTGAACCGTTATGTAACGAAGTCGGAGCATGATTTGTTTAATGATTGTCAACCTTTGTGTGAGGGTCGGGAGCGCGCGATGGTTAACTCCTACCAACCTCTCCCCTACGAGCATGCGTCTAATACTTTGCTTCGATAACTAATAGACTTTTGCAATAAGTATGTGAGTTCTTTATGACTAATGTTGAGTCCATGGATTATACGCACTCTCACCCTTCCACCTTTGCTAGCCTCTCTAGTACCGCGCAACTTTCGCCGGTGCATCAAACCCACCTTCCTCAAAACAGCCACCATATACTTTCCTCAAAACAGCCACCATACCTACCTATTATGGCATTTCCATAGCCATTCCGAGATATATTGCCATGCAACTTCCACCGTTCAGTTTTTCATGACACGCACCATCACTTTCATATTGCATATAGAGTCATATTTTGTTCTAGGTATCGAGTTGTAATTTTTGAGTTGTAAGTAAAAAAAAGTGTGATGATCTTCATTATTAAAGCATTGTCCCGTGAGAGAAAAGTATGATGGAAGCTATGACTCCCTCACAAGTTGGGATGAGTCTCCAGACATTACAAATAATAAAAGAGGCCAGCGAAGCCCAAATAAAAAAAGGAGGCCAAAGATGCCCACCAAAAAAAAATGAGAGAAAGAGAGAAGGGACAATGCTACTATCTTTGTCCACACTTGTGCTTCAAAGTAGCACCATGATCTTCATGATAGAGAGTCTCCTATTTTGTCACTTTCATATAACTAGTGGAATTTTTCATCTTATGCACAACCACTTAGTTTGTTTTTGAGCTTTCATACACTTATAGCTCTAGTGCATTCGTTGCATGGCAATCCCTACTCACTCACATTGATATCTATTGATGGGCATCTCCATAGTCGGTTGATACGCCTAGTTGATGTGAGACTATCTTCTCCTTTTTCCTCACAACCTCCACCATATTCTATTCCACCTATAGTGCTATATCCATGGCTCACGCTCATGTATTGCATGGGAGTTGAAAAGTTTTGAGAACATAAAAGGTGTGAAACAATTGCTTGACTTGTCATCGGGGTTGTACATGATTTAGATACTTTGTGTGGTGAAGATGGAGCATAGCTAGACCATATGATTTTGTAGGGATAACTTTCTAAGGCCATGTTATTTCGAAAGGACGCAATTGCCTTGTTAGTATGCTTGAAGTATTACTGTTTTTATGTCAATATTAGACTTTTTTTTTGAATCTTATGGATCTGAATATTCATGCCACAATAAAGATTATTACATGGATAAATATGTTAGGTAGCATTCCACATCAAAAATTCTGTTTTTATCATTTACCTACTCGAGGACGAGCAGGAATTAAGCTTGGGGATGCTTGATACGTCTCCAACGTATCTATAATTTTGATTGTTCCATGCTATTATATTATCTGTTTTGGATGTTTTATATGCATTAATATGCTATTTTATATTATTTTTGGGACTAACCTAATAATCTAGAGCCTAGTGCCAGTTTCTATTTTTTCCTTGTTTTTGAGTATTGCAGATAAGGAATATTAAACGGAGTCCAAACGGAATAAAATCTTCAGAATGATTTTTCTTGGACCAAAAGAAACCCAGCAGGCTTGGAGATGAAGGCAGGAGACTTGCCGTGGAGTCACAAGCCACCTCGGCGCGCCCTGGGGGGGGGGGGGGGCGCCCCCTGGCTTGTGGCCCCACGGCAGCCCTCCTAACCCTATTCTTCGGCGTATAAATTCCCAAATATTCCCTGGATACCAAAAAGGGCCACGAAAATACTTTTCCGCCGCCGGAAGCCTCTGTTCCCGTGAGATCCAATCTTGGAGCCTTTTCCGGTAATCTGCCGGAGGGGGATTCGATCACGGAGGGCATCTACATCAACTCCATTGCCCCTCCGATGATGCGTGAGTAGTTTACCACAGACCTTCGGGTCCATAGCTAGTAGCTAGATGGCTTCTTCTCTCTCTTTGTTCTTCAATACCATGTTCTTCATGATCTTCATGGAGATCTATCCGATGTAATACTCTTTTGCGGTGTGTTTGTCGAGATACGATGAATTGTGGGTTTATGATCAACTTATCTATGAATATTATTTGAATATTCTCTGAATTCTTATATGCATGATTTCATATCTTTGCAAGTCTCTTCGAGTTATTGGTTTGGTTTGGCCAACTAGATTGGCAATTCTTGCAACGGGAGAAGTGCTTAGTTTTGGGTTCAATCTTGCGGTGTCCTCACCCTGTGACAAAGTAGGGGTAGCGAGGCACGTATTTGTATTGTTGCCATCGAGGATAAAAAGATGGGATTTTCATCATATTGCTTGAGTTTATCCCTCTACATCATGTCATCTTACCTAATGCGTTACTCTGTTCTTCATGAACTTAATACTCTAGATGCAGGCAGGAGTCGGTCGATGTGTGGAGTAATAGTAGTAGATGCAGAATCGTTTCAGTCTACTTGACACGGACGTGATGCCTATATGCATAATCATTACCTTAGATATCGTCATAACTATGCACTTTTCTATCAATTGCTCAACAATAATTTGTTCACCCACCGTATTACTTTCCTTCATGAGAGAAGCCTCTAGTGAAACCTATGGCCCCCGGGTCTATTTTCCATATTATATTTTCAGATCTATAAACCAAAAATACCAAAAATACATCGCTGCATTATTTTTACTTTTGTTTTACTTTATGTTCTAGAAATCTTTTATATCTATCTCTATCAGATCTCATCCTTGCAAATAACCGTGAAGGGATTGACAACCCCTTTTAGCGTTGGGTGCAAGAGTTTGATTGTTTGTGTAGGTGCGAAGATTGGGGACTTGCTTGTATCTCCTACTAGATTGATACCTTGGTTCTCAACAACTGTGGGAAATACTTATCTACTTTGCTGCATCACCCTTTCCTCTTCAAGGGAAAACCAATGCAAGCTCAAGAAGTAGTAGGCGACATTACCTCCTAGGTAATCGTTGCGAGATATACACCGATCACCAAAGTCTGAAATACATCTTCACCCAACCGGATTTGAATCTCAGGCAAAGACGTTGGGTTGAGTTGATCACAGATTACGACTTAGGGATAACTTACACCCTGGGGAGAGCCAATGTCATGGCTGATGCACTAAGTCGTAAGTCTTATTGTAACAATCTGATGTTGCAACAAGGTCAACCACTTCTCTATGAGGAATTTCGGAAGCTAAACCTTCACATTGTTCCTCAAGGAATCCTTTCCACCTTGGTGGCGAAACATACCCTTAGGGACAAAATCATAGCTGCCCAAAAGCAAGATACGAGAATTTCCCGAATCAAGAAAAACATCAGGAGCGGAGCTGCTGGCTGTTTTTCAATAGATGGGCATGGTGTTGTTTTCTTTGAGAATCGCTTGGTAGTTCCCAAGAACCAACATCTTCGGCAGCTGATCCTTAAGGAGGCTCATGACTCCCCTCTCACAATTCATCCTGGTAGTACCAAAACGCCAGAGGTTCTGGTGGACCAGAATGAAGAGAGAAATTGCTCAGTTTGTTCCTAACTGCGATGTTTGTCGTTGCGTTAAAGCAGAACATCAAAGGCCTGGTGGCACCCTTCAACCCCTAGCTATTCCTGAATGGAAATGGGACAAAGTCGGTATGGACTTCATTACCGGGTTTCCCAGGACCAAGAGAGGGAATAATGCTATCTTCGTGGTCATTGACCGCCTTTCCAAAGTGGCTCATTTCCTTCCTGTTCAGGAAAGTATCACTGCTAGCCAGCTAGCGGATCTATACATTTCTCGAATAGTATCTCTTCATGGTGTTCCTTTGGAAATCAACTCAGACCGTGGAAGTATCTTTACTTCCCGATTCTAGGAAAGCTTCCAGAATGCTATGGGGACTCATCTCTCCTTTAGCACTGCTTTCCATCCTCAGTCAAGTGGCAAGTAGAACGAGTCAATCAAATCTTGGAAGACATGCTCAGAGCTTGTGTTATCTCATTCGGCATGGATTGGGAGAAGTGCCTTCCATTTGCTGAATTTGCTTATAACAATAGTTATTAGTCAAGCTTGGGCAAAGCCCCTTTTGAAGTTCTCTACGGACGAAGGTGTCGAACACCTCTTAACTGGTCAGAAACCGGAGAGAGGCAACTCTTTGGCCCGGATATGATCCAGGATGCAGAGGAGCAAGTTCGCATTATTCGTGAAAAGTTGAAAACAACCCAATCTCGTCAAAAGAGCCAATATGATCGTCATCATAAGGCTGTGACTTTTGAAGTTGATGAGAAGGCTTACCTCCGGGTTACACCTCTGAAGGGTACCCAACGATTCAGTATCAAGGGCAAGTTGGCTCCTCATTACATTGGTCCTTTTTCGCATTCTTGCCAAACGAGGAGAGGTTGCCTACCAATTGGAACTCCCACCACATCTTGCCAAGGTTCACGATGTCTTCCACGTCTCGCAACTCAGGCGTTGCTTTTCGGACCCTGTCCGCGAAGTAGACCACGAAACGCTTGATCTCCAAGATAATCTTACATATCGAGAATACCCTGTTCGTATCCTCGATCAAGCTGAGCGTACCACTCGACGTCGAAACATCAAGTTTCTCAAGGTTCAGTGGTCACACCATTCTGAGAAGGAAGCCACCTGGGAAAGAGAGGACCATCTTCGACTAGAGTACCCCGCGCTCTTCCCGACGACTTCCAAATCTTGGGACGAGATTCTTTTTAGTGGGGGTGAGTTGTCACATCCCTAGTTTTCCCCCCTTGCTTGTGCTAGCTAAGATGTGCATCATGTCTAAATTTTGCATTAACATGAAATGGGGAATATCAGAAACCCTAGCACCTCACCTGAATTAAACCAATTCAAATACTTGTGTTTTTCAATGAATCCAAAATGCCCATAAAAATGCCCACCATGTCTTATAAATATAGGCAACAATATTTCAGAGGTGCATATTATTCTTGCAACCCATTTGGCATTTTATTTTAACCCAATACAGCCTCTGAAATCAATAAATAAAGCAGTATAATTATGATAGTTGTCCAAAAATGCTGAGACTTTTTGTGGAGGTTTGAAATATTCAAACTATTCTCTGTAAAATGTTTCAATAGTTTTTGAACTAGGATTTTGAGCCCAAATAAAATCACTAAATGCCAGAAATAGAAAACAAAAACAAAAATAGAAAGGGGGTCTCACCTGGGCTACTTACCTGGTCCAGTGGTGGCCCAGCCCACCACCATCTCCCCTGTCATCTTCTTCCTCTGCCAATAGGCAGAGGAGAAGGAGGCCACGGCGGGCTGGTTGGGCGCCACGCCGGCAGCTGCCTGGCTGCGTCTCTCGTCGCGTTGGCGAGGGGATAAGGTCGCCAGGAGCCGCCCCGAGCTCCCCCTCGTTCCTCTCGCACCCCTCTCCCCTCTCCCACAGCTCTGCCCGCCATGGCCGCCGAAGCCGAGCACTCCCCGCCGTCGTCGCGTAGCTAGAGCCGCTCCCGAGCCTCCCCGTCCCATCCACGAGCTCTGCCTCGTCGCCCCCTAAGTCCTCGCCGAGCACCTCAACGCCAGACGCCTCCTGTCGCCGCCACGGGATCGTCTTCAACCTACGGCCACCGCAGTCGCCGCCGTCGATTCGCCGTCATCAGGTCATCTCCGAGCACACTAGCGACACCACTGCAACCACTGTGAGGCCGCAGATCCATTCCCCCTTCTCCCTAGCTCGATTTCAAGCTCTAGTAGTCGATTCCGTCGACGCCCGAGAAGCTCCGCCGCGAACCTCAACGCCGGCGACGCTCCGGTGCTCAGGTGGTTCCGCTAAGGCCACCATCGGGTTCGTGGAGCTTCGTAGATGCCGTAGGAGCCATCGCCTCACCTTTTTGTGCACCATGCCGTCGAACCCGAGTTCGTCCGAACGCCGCCGCCGCAAGCTCGCCGCCGGCGATGCCCTGGACCCTCTCCGCTGCGGAGATGTACTCCGTTGGATGCGCGTGCGTGCGGGCGTGCGGGCGTTCGGTGGGGCCACTCTGCCGTCGATTTGGTCGCCGAAGGATGAAACCCGACCCCCTCCGTCGTCTGCGTGGTCGCCAGCGGCTCAACCCCGGCGAGCACGAGAGGTTTGACCACGGGGATGACCCCTGGGCCACTGACAAGTGGGGCCCAGCCCCTGGTTAGCTTAGAGTTAATCAGAAGTTAATTTAAATTAATTAGCCGACTAATCAGCCACTGACCAGTTGGCCCAGCCCACTAATCTAGCTAAAGTTTAATTCAAATCCTTTAATTAGTGGATGAGTCACTGACATGTGGACCCCACATGTCAGGTATGACTGAGTTTAAATTGAATTGACCTGCTGATGCAATGCTGATGTCATGCTGATGCAATAAAGGCTTTTCTGATTTATAATAAATCCAGAAATTGGATAAAACTTAGAAAATTCATAGAAAATAAACTATAAGTCAGATTGAAATAAGTTATATATGAAAAATCATCAGAAAAATCCAAAGAATCCATTGGTGATATTATCATGCATGTTAGAGCAACCTAAATAGATGAACATCGACATTTTGCAATAGGGCAATATATGGAATACCACTTGGAGAACAATTTTGAACCTATAATCAATCTTAGTCCATTTAACTCTAATGCTAGGTGCATTAGCTCATCTACAACATGTTGCCATGTCATGATCATGCATCATATTGCTACACTTGCTTGTATTGATTGTATCTATTATATCGCGGTAGGTTCTGCTCCCGAGGATACGTGTGAGTATCCAGCTGAAGGGCAGTACCCTGCTACCGACCTACAAGGCAAGCACTGAGGGAGTCCTGGACTAAGGGGTCCTCGGGCCGCTGGCCTATCTCTCATGAGCCGGCTTGGTGGGCCGCTCTCTGATTATCGCAGGAAGGGCCGGGCTATGCGACGACCCCGTATTCTAGAAGGAAACCTCCAAAGACGTGGCGTGCACTCCATGTCAAGATGAGGGGATCAGCCTCTTTACTTCCGGCTGGAGACTTATCATGTGTAAACCCTAGGTACCCCCGGTGTCTATATAAACCGGGGGGTTTAGATGGTAGAGGGCAGGTGAACTCATCTAGGGTTTAGCTACTTGATCTCAAGGTAGATCGACTCTGTAATCTTCATACACATCAATACAACCAAGCAGGACATAGGGTTTTACCTCCATAGGAGGGCCTGAACCTGGGTAAAACATAGTCTCCTTCGTCCCCTGTTACCCATCGATTCTAGATCCATAGCTCGAGACCCCCTACCCGAGATCCGCCGGTTTTGACGCCGACATTGAGAGTTCCGCTGTGGGATCGCAAGAGGAATTGATGGCTCGCCTAATCATTAGCGATGAAGTCCGTAACGGGTACTCCTTCGCCCCCGGACAGATTTTCGCTTTCGGCAGCATCGTGCTGCACGCCGACCCGACCGGCCACCCTTGTCGGATCGGGAGTCTCGCCCCCGATCAAGAGATCAGATTCGGGAACCTAGAGTTCTCCGTAAACTCCCGGGGCGATCTTTCATTCGCTGGGCTCGCGATCTCATCAAACGAGCCCGAAGTCTCCGAAGCCTTAACTTTGGATCTCCTTCTTGACTCCGCCCTCGGGTCTATCCCTGGCGATGATCTGGCTCTTAGTCCGGATCCGGTTACAGTACCTGAGGGCCGAGGGCCGGCCCCTGCCGAACACACTCTTTGTACGGACACGTTGGAGGTTAACTCCGAAAGTCCTAGGCAGATCGATCCGGTCGAGCTCTCGACGATCAACGAGACGATGGATCGGATCCTATCAACTACGCCTCCGAGGAGGCAGAAGACATGGACGAAGAGGACGGCGTCCCTACCCCTGTCAACACTGGGCGATGGACTGCCACCTCCACCTACGACGTCTACATGGTAGACACCCCCGACGATAAGGGTGATTGCACCCCTAAGAAGAATGGTGATAAATCCGGTGAGGAGCCGTCAAGGCGCCGGAAACAGCGCAAACGATCTAAGGAAAACAAGGGAAGGTAAGCCATTGCAGGCACCGGGGAAAACGACACCCCGGAAGACCTCGGCGACCTTGAAGCCCCCGAACAGCCACTGGAGGACCAGGAAAGGCCCGAAGATCGGTGCGACACCGAGGATCTTAATGATTCCGAGGACGACAACTACCTTCCCCCTGTCGAGGAGGAGGATAGCCTAGAAGCCGAAGACTTCACCGTCCCCGAAAACCCTGCGGATCAGGAACGGTTTAGGCGACAACTTTTAGCCATCGCCCGAAGCCTGAAGGCAAAACAATAGCAGCTCAAAGCTGAACAAGACACCCTCAATGATAGATGGACGAGGGTCTTGGAAGCCGAAGAAGGGTATGGTACCAATCTACGGGACCAACCCAAGAGCTACCCCCGCCGGCGGCTGCTACCACAGTTCGATGATGAAGTCCTTGAAACATCGTCTCTGAGGCATACTCCGTACGACCAGCCAGACCGCCCTCCCCAAGGACGGGACAGGACGGCCGGCAAGGCCGAGTATAGACCTGCGGTACCCCGCAGGAGAGGAAAAGAGCCAGCAGAGCCCGAGGACAGGTATGACTTACGACAAGACCTGGATTATAGAACCCGCTAGACGGGACGGGTACCAGTCTTGGCTCGACCGCAACAATAGAGGTCGGGAACAACACCGGGCCCGATCGACCGCCGATCGTACGCATGACATAGCTCGGGTCAGAGGCGCCACCCACCCACTGTGCTTCACAGACGAGGTGATGCAGCATCAGTTCCCTGAAGGGTTTAAACCCGTTAACATAGAGCAATACGACGGGACAACAGACCCAGCTGTGTAGATTGAGGACTTCCTCCTCCACATTCATATGGCACGAGGAGATGATCTCCACGCCATCAAGTATCTGCCCCTAAAACTTAAGGGGCCAGCTAGACACTGGTTAAACAGTCTCCCCGACAATTCCATCGGGAGCTGGGAAGCGCTTGAGGATGCCTTCCGATCTACCTTCTAGGGCACTTATGTCCGGCCACCGGACTCCTCCGACTTGAGCAATGTTGTCCAAAAAGCAGGTGAATCGGCTTGGCAATTATGGAATCGGTTCCTAACCAAGAAAAACCAGATCGTTGACTGCCTGGACGCCGAGGCAATAGCCTCCTTCAGACATAATATCCGGGACGAGTGGCTAGCCCGTCAGCTCGGCCAGGACAAGCCAAGGACAATGTCCACCCTTACCTCACTTATGACCCGCTTTTGCGTGGGTGAGGATAACTGGCTATCTCGACGAAGCCATAACCCCGAAGACCCCGGCACCTCCGAAGTCCGGGATGGAAATGGGAAACCACGACGTAACAAAAACAAACGCCGGCACAACAACGGTGATGCTAAGGACACGGCCATTAATGCCAGTTTCCGCAACCCAAAATCTGGACAGCGGAAGAAACCTTCTAAAGGAAATCGAGACGGACCTACCACGCTTGACAAAATCATGGATAGGCCCTGCCAGATCCACGGCACCCAAGACAAGCCCGCTACCCACACCAACCGTAATTGCTGGGTATTCAAACAAGCTGGCAAACTCGCAGCCGAAGAGCAAGGCAAGGGCCCACGAAGCGAGGACGAAGACGAGCCCCGCGGTCCAAGCAATGGAGGACAAAAGTAGTTCCCTCCATAGGTAAAAACTATGAACATGATATATGCCACTCACATACCAAAAAAGGAGAGGAAGCGCGCCCTTCGGGAGGTCTACACCGTAGAGCCCGTAGCCCCGAAGTAAAACCCATGGTCGGCTTGCCCGATCACCTTCGACCGACGGGACCATCCGACCAGTATCCGTCACGGAGGTTCGGCAGCCCTCGTCCTAGATCTCATTATCGATGGGTATCACATCACTAGAGTCCTAATGGATGGAGGAAGTAGCCTTAATCTGATTTACTCAGACACGGTGAAAAAGATGGGTATAGATCCGTCAAGGATCAAACCTAGCAACACTACCTTTAAAGGAGTGATCCCAGGCGTCGAAGCCCGCTGCTCGGGCACCGTGAATCTGGAAGTAGTGTTCGGCTCGCCCGACAACGTCCGCAGCGAAGAATTGATCTTCGACATTGTCCCTTTCCGAAGCGGTTATGATGCCCTACTCGGCCGCACAGCATTCGCTCGCTTTAACGCCGTCCCCCACTACACGTACCTGAAGCTCAAGATGCCCGGGCCCAAGGGGGTCATTACTGTCAACGGCAATACAGAGGGCTCTCTCCGAACTGAGGAACACACAGCGGCCCTGGCAGCCGAATTCCAGTACGGCGATGATAGGCCGACGCCCAAATCAGCCATAAAGGCATGTCAGTCTAGTAAACGAGCTCGGCCTCAACCCGAACTCCCGGAATCATCTTCCGCCCAACAAAAATAGGGATACGCCCCCCACAGCACAGCCCTAGTTCCCGTAAAATATGTGCCAAGAAGGCACAACTTCGCGCTCAAAATACCATGGGCAGCTGTGGGGACCCACTATCAAAGGGAAAGTGTTCGGCTGGACCGAACTACTGCCAACACATGTCTTCGGACAAATCACAGGTACCATCTAGGACCTTTCAAGCGTAAAGCTCATCCACACTGCGGCGACTTATCAAGATCTTCTTCCCAAGGTCCGTTCACCGATAGCAATCACCTTTAAAGGAACGCAACCTCCTCGGGAGCAAAGGAGCAGACATGCGACAAGGCACATTGAGGACGTCAAGCCACCCATCGAAGACCCCGGGTAAAACCTGTCCTTTGTAAACTTTATTTTTCATTTCAAAATACCTGTAACAGTTGCTTCGGCAGTTTGAGTTATAAGAATTAATCAGAAATAAAGACCATCCTTTACGGCCTCCTCGCTGTATTTTTTGTCACATACTCTCTTCTCTAGTCACCGACGCCGATAGCAAAGCTGTTCGGTACATATTACGATGCGACCGGCTAATAGACCGGGGGCTTGACTATAAAAATCGCCCCAAGCATCACCCCGACACTATTATTTATGTGTTCGGCTTCTCGGATGTTGCGTTATATGAATCGGTTCCGAATTATGTCTTGGGTCAATGGTTGGGTTGCCCGGCTCCTGTGTTTGCCCTCTTACGTTCCGCTCGTTCGGCTAAAAGGGTAAAGGGAGAACCACTGCCATTGTGCTTCCAGCTCGCCTGGTCAAGTACCTCAGTGGAGAAAGCCGAAAACTGACTGTCATAATAAGCGAGAACCGGTCTGCAATCCGAGCATAAGTGTCAAACTAAAAATCGATAGAGGTTATTCCGTGTTATACGAAGGGTTTGTACAATTACAAACCATGTGATGCTGGTTTCAACCTCGGTGTATCCGAATATCACAAAACACTGGGGGCTAGTCATCAGCCCCCGCAGTCAAGCTCCTACGGCTAAGTGAAAGCACTAAAGCATCATAGTCCGATTGCCTTGTTCCCCTCGCACTACCGTCTTCGGGCACTGATACGTCGGCTAAGGGTCACAGTGTGGAGGCAGAAACACCTCGTGTAGTATCTACATGGGGGCTGAAGCCGACGACTCGCAACTTTCAGATAAAATGGCCACATAGGAGTCAAAATAATACAAAGCTTAAAGACATGATAAACCATGCAACCTCATTATAAAGCGGAATAGTCATCGGATACATGACAAAACGCTCATTCATAAATTACATCCTTAGGGCATTGGGCTTCTATCGCCCGAGCACCATCCATCACGGTGGAAAAGTATTGCTCGGGGCGCCTATGCTCCTTCCCAGGGGGTGGAGGCGCGGTGACCATCTCGGTCGGCTTGAGCCTCGGCCAGTGAATAATGGTCCTTGCAAAGGCCATCTGAGCTCCCTCGATGCATGTAGAACGCTTTAGAGCGTCAATCCGAGGGGCAGCGTCGCATAGTTTTTGCACCAAGCCGAAGTAACTCCTCGGCAACGGCTCAACAGGCCACAGCCGGATGCAGAGGTCCTTCTTGGCCGGCTCCGCCATCCTATGCAGCTTCATCAATTGTTTCATCTAATTGCTCAGGAGGGGAGGATGCTCGGGGGCTTGAAATTGTGCCCAGAACAGCCGATGCTCAACATCCCCATCCAGAGGGGCGAAGTATTTGTTCACGTCCGCTGCACTTCTCGGGAGGTCCTTAAAGGCGCCCGAGGAACACCACACCCGGGTGAGCAATGCAAACCTGTTACCACCAAAGGCACATTGCAGTAAGTACGCCTTACGATCCGCGATCGCCTTGACTTGGTGGAGTTCTTCTTCAAAGAACCATCTATCAACTCGCTCCGTGTTGGGGATACAACCCCGTGGTGAGACCCACCCAGGTGGGGCCGGGTCGTGAGGTTGGCGGCTCATATGGTAAGGCTTGGAAGTAGCTTGCCCAGTGGGTCTGGAGGCCCAGATGTAGAAGACGACGTTTAACCCGGTGGCGGCTTGTCCGACAAGGCAGGAGTAGTTAGAGGCAAGGTCGGTTATCAAGTATGACCCGACCCGGACTCTTGTAAAGCCCAGGGCCTCGACCTGTGTATATAAAGGCGGGTTACCTGGGCGGCTTAGACCACGAAAACCTTTGATCGAGTACTAGGTCAAGCGAATCCGCTCCCTTGTAATCGATACACAATCAATACAACTCAAATCAGGACGTAGGCTATTACCTCCTTCGAGAGGGGCCGAACCTGGGTAAACCCGTGTCTTTCGTCCCAACCAACCCCTTTGAGTTAACCGTCGTAGCGATGGCCTCACACCTAAGTCCTGGCAATAGGACATCTGCCGTGACAAAACCACGACAGTTGGCACCCACCGTGGGACCGATGCTCGGTGGTTTGGAGTACTCGAAGGGCTCTCTCCCATGGATCGAGGGATACGCCGTTGGCAGGATGACCAAGAGTCGCCGCGCCAAGCTCTACATTGACGATGCTGGCTGGGGCCCCGAGGCCGACTCAATCAAGTACGGGTACCGGGTCCCCTTCGGCGGAATTCACGTCTTCATCGGCAAGATCGGCGGATCTGAGCCTGGGCCGGATATCTGCACCGACCTCGTCGAGCCGGCCCGGCGCGCGCAACCCGCCCGGGTCTACTCGGGCTGGAAGCACGTCTTCGTCGGCTTCACCCAAGGCACAGAACTTGAAGGTTCTATGTCGCGGGAGGAAACCATCGTCTGCTCGGAGGATGGATCCTCGAGTGGGGAGGCGGAATCAATCTACCAACTTCATAACGGTTGGCTTGGGGGCTACTTCGAGGGCTACCATGACCCGGAATACTATGAGCCGCCGAGAAGAGCCGCTGTCTTCATCGCTGGATCGGTGCCAGCTTTTGGCAGCACGGCAGCCGGGACAGCGGCCGCTGGAGCAACGGGAGCCGGGTCAGCCAGGCCGCCGGCTCAAGTTTTGCTGGATCTGATGAATGAACTTACGACTCTGATGGGAACCGAGGTCACGGCCGATAACCAAGCAGCCCGTAACACGGAGATCGCGAGGTTGAAGGACCAGATGGCCAGTGCCCAAGAGGAAATCAACGCGCTGAAAGCTCAGATGGATGCTGAGTCGGAGCGCCTCAGGGCGGAAGCTTTTTGCCTTGACCTGGATCAACAAACCATAGACGCAGTCCATCGGATGAGGCACCAGACTCACCTGCCGGATTAGTATGAGCCTAGGAATCTTTTCAACACGCCGGGGTCAGGACAGAATGCGCCTCTGACCTTGACCCGGACGGCGGAAGTACCTGGGAGTAGGGCGGCGGTTCAGCATCGGCAGCCAGACCCGCCCTACACGAACCAGACCCAGCCGCAGCATTTTCCCACACCACCCGGTCATTATTCTAACCCGGTGGAGAACATGGTGGCAGCGGCAGTCAGGTTCGGCGTGCTTCCCATCCCTGATGGAACGCCTTTTCCGGAAGAAGCACGGAATGCCATTGGGTATTTACAGACAGCGGTGGCGCAACAGGAGAAGTATACCTATAACCGGAGCCGCGTGCACTCGACCCCTATCCCGAGCCACAGTTACAGCCGGCGTATAGAGTCGCCTGCGATTTCTTGCAGCGAGCGACGTCGGAACCCGGCGCTAGATGACCCGCCTGCTGTTGATGCCCAGGCGCTTGTAGATCGTGCAAGAGCACTGCGAGAGGCGGCAGCAGCCGCGGTGGCTTATCAAGAGTCACCCACAGTAGCACCTTCTGTTTCGGTAGGAGCCGGAATAACCTCCAGGGCTATGGGAGTGCCGTGCTTAGTGCCGGCTCCACGAAACGAACGCCTGCCGAAGGATTTTAAGGGTCCCCGTAAGGTGCCAAATTATACTGCTGATCTACCTCCGGAAGCATGGATCAAAATTTATGAGCTAGCCATGGAGATGTTAGACGTCAGTGATGCAGTCTGCGCCAAGTATTTCATCATGATGCTGGAAGGGCCGGCTCGCATGTGGTTGAAGGGTTTGCCACCCAACACCATTAATTCATGGGCCGAGTTGAAGGCAAAGTTCATCAAGAATTTTCAAGGAACGTGCAAGCAGCCCATGACAATCGTGGATTTGGATCATTGTGTGCAGCGTGAGGATGAGCCAGCCCACCATTGGGTCCGGCGGATCTCAACCATTATCCACTCCTTTGATAATATCACGGCGGCTCAGGCGGTTCTAATTCTGGAGAAGAATTGCCACTTTTTGCCCCTTAAACAGAAGCTTGGACGGCTCAAGCGTTCATGCCAGGATATGGGGGAGCTTATGGCGGCTCTCACCAAATATGCAGACTCTGACAGTACAAAGGATCCTGGGTCGGATGAGGAGAAATCAGCTAAGGTAAAGAAGAATGGCAATGGCAAGGGTCAACAGCAGAGTGGGACAGGAAATAATAATAACAGCAATGGCGGTAAACGGAAGCACCCGGACGGCGGGTCAGATCTGGTGGCCAACACTAATGCTGGGAGCAACCGCGGCAAGGGCAATGGTAAACCGCCTTTCGGCAAATCTAAGCCTTTCAATATGGAAGCAATGTTGAATGCTCCTTGCCCAAAACATAGTGTTCCCGATAAACCATCCACTCATGCCTGGAAGGATTGTTGGGTCATGTGGGAATTCCGGAATTACAACATTAACCAGCATCAGGGTGGCAGCAATGGACCGTCCGGTGGGTCAGGATCCGGTTCTCCTGGGTCCGGCTTTGGTGCAGGCGGCTCAAGTTCTGGTTATCAAGGTCAGGGAAACCATGGGGGTCATAATCAACAGTCTGGCAATGGAGGTTAGCAACAAAACAACCAGTCCGGGTATCAGAGTAACCCAAAACAGCTTAATGGAGGCCAATATCACGTCGTTACGACAAGCCTTCACAAGCGGAATCAGAAGGTGCGCAAGCGGGCGGTTAATGCGGTTATGCCGGCTCTCCCACAGTACTTAAAGTGGTCTGAGTATGACATAACTTGGAGCAGGGAGGATCACCCGCCGCATGTGGATAACCCGGGGCAGTTGGCTTTGGTAGTAGCCCCCCCAAGTAGGAGGCTACGTGTTCACGAAGGTTCTTTTGGATGGGGGCAGCAGTATCAACATCCTGTACTATGACACGTTCTGCCGGATGAACTTGCTTGACAAGGATCTCAAGCCATCTTCGACGGTCTTTCACGGAGTGGTGCCCGGAAAATCGGCTTATCCAGTTGGGAAGATTGCCCTGGAAGTAGCCTTCGGTGATAAGTTCAATTACAGTGTGGAAACCTTATGGTTCGAGGTGGTCAAAATCAAGAGCCTGTACCACGCCTTGTTTGGGCGGCCGGCTTATGCCAAGTTCATGGCTAGGCCTTGTTATGTCTACTTACAGCTCAAGATGCCCGGATTAAACCGAACGATTACAGTGCATGGTGATCGGAAGATTGCTCTTGAGTGCGAGGAAGGCGACGCTGCATATGGAGAATCTAGTTGTGCTGAGGCAGAGCTCAAGTTTTATAAGGAGAATATTGACCCAGCAGATATGACCCCATTAAAGAAGCCTAGCACTGAATCTGAGCCGCCCCTTAAGATTATGGCAGAAGATACCAAGCTGGTGGATTTTACTCCTGGCGACTCATCGCAGCAATTCACTATTGGGGCCAATATGGATCCCAAATAGGAAAGCGCGCTCATCGAATTCATCCGTGAGAATCGGGACATCTTTGCATGGAAGCCTTCTGACATGCCGGGTGTACCGAGAGAATTCGCTGAGCACCACCATAATGTGGATCCTAAGTTTAAGACGGTCAAACAGTTCCTCCATCATTTCAATGAGGAGAGGTGTAAGGCTATTGGGGAAGAAGTAGCCCGGCTCTTGGCAGCAGGGTTTATCATCGAAGTTTTTCACCCGGAATGGTTAGCTAACCCGGTGTTGGTACACAAGAAGAACGGCACGTGGCGCATGTGTGTAGATTACACCGATCTCAACAAGGCGTGTCCGGTTGGTCCATTTGCTCTCCCCCGTATCGACCAGATAATTGATGCAACGGCGGGTTGTGAGAGTTTATGTTTCCTGGATGCTTATTCGGCTTACCATCAGATCAAGATGGCAGTCAAAGACCAAGAGAAGACATCTTTCATTACGCCTTTTGGAGCTTTCTGCTATGTGTCTATGCCTTTCGGGCTCAAGAGCGCTCAGGCGACTTATTAGCGCTGTGTGCAGAACTGTCTTCATGGTCAAATTGGGCGCAATGTTCATGCTTATGTGGATGATATTGTGGTCAAGTCAAGGAAGAAGGAGACTCTGTTGGCTGATTTGAAGGAAACTTTTGATAATCTACGGGTTTACAAGATGATGCTTAACCCGGCAAAGTGTGTGTTTGGTGTGCCTGCAGGCAAGCTCTTAGGATTCTTGGTCTCCGAGCGTGGCATTGAGGCTAACCCGGACAAGATAAAGGCCATCACTTCTTTGTCTAAGCCGGCATGTATTAATGACGTTCAGCGCTTGGCAGGCCGTATTGCCGCTCTGAGCCGGTTCATAAGCCGCCTGGGCGAGAAAGCTATTCCTCTATATCAGATGATGAAGAAGACAGATGACTTCGTCTGGAGTTATGCCGCTAATGAGGCGTTTGAGGCGCTCAAGAAGAAGTTGGCTGAGCCGCCCGTTTTGGCTGCTCCGGTGGAAAAGGAGCCTTTGCTCTTGTATGTGGCGGCTAATAACAGAGCTGTCAGTGCTGCAGTTGTGGTGGAGCACAAGGAGGCGGGTAAGGAGTACCCAGTCCAGCGGCCGGTTTACTATGTCAGTGAGGTCCTGACGGAGTCCAAGAAAAGGTATCCGCATTGGCAAAAGCTGGTGTTTGGGGTATTCATGGCCAATCGCAAGCTGAAACACTATTTCCTTGGGCATCCAATCACAGTGGTCAGCTCTGCTCCTTTGGGAGATATCATTCAAAACAGAGAAGCCACTGGCAGGATTGCCAAGTGGGCAATTGAGCTTGGACCTCTCAATCTTAAATATGTGCCCCGGACGGCTGTGAAATCTCAAGCTCTGGTGGACTTTATCAATGACTGGACAGAATGTCAAGTACCTAAGGATAAGCCGGACAATACAGATTGGATAATTCATTTTGATGGCTCCAGGCAATTGGAAGGCTCGGGGGCTGGAGTTGTTTTAACTTCCCCACGAGGTGAAAAATTCTATTATGTTTTGAGGTTAATGTTTCCTTGTACTAACAATGGAGCTGAATATGAGGCTTTGCTTCACGGGCTCCGTGTGGCCAAGGAGATGAATTTGAGCTGGGTCAGATGTCTTGGCGACTCAGACCTGGTGGCTCAGCAAGTCTCTGGCACGTGGGATTCTAAGGACCCTCGCATGGCGGCTTACCGCCAGGCGGTTGATATTATTGCTGGCCACGTCAAGGGCTATCAGCTGGATCATATTGATCGGCGGAAGAATGAGGCGGCCGACGCGTTGTCAAGACTGGGATCTTAGCGTAAGCCGGTGCCACCTAATGTGTTCCTGGACGTATTGCATCACCCGTCGGTTAAGCTACCGTCGGAAGAAGATTTGGCTGTACCTGACCCGGAAGGACAATTGGTGGCGGCTCTCCGTGCAATCCCTGATTGGACGCTGCCTTATCTGGCGTATCTGACCTGCGGCGAGTTACCCCAAGATGAGACTCTGGCGCGGCAGATTATAAGGCGGTCTAAATCTATGACTATTGTCAATGGCGAGTTACACAGGTGCAGCGTGACTGGTGTCTTTCAGCGATGTGTTTCTCCTGACGAGGGCCGTGAAATCCTGCATGACATACATGCCGGCGATTGTGGTCATCACGCTGTGTCAAAATCTTTGGTGGCCAAGGCTTTTCGACATGGTTTTTACTGGCTAACAGCTCATAAAGATGCAGAGTACTTGGTCAGTAAAGGTGATGGGTGCCAAAAATTTGGACGACGTGCCCATGTGTCGGCTCAAGAGTTACGGATGATTCCAATCACCTGGCCGTTTGCAGTCTGGGGGCTTGATATGGTGGGACCTTTTAAGAGATCTAAAGACAACAAGACCCACCTCTTGGTGGTAGTTGACAAGTTTACTAAGTGGGTTGAGGCTGAGCCGGTCAGTAAGTGTGACGCAGCAATAGCGGTTCAGTTCGTCAAGAAGCTGATCTTTCGGTTTGGTTATCCTCATAGTATCATTACTGATAATGGCACAAACCTGTCAAAGGGAGCTATGAAGGAGTTTTGTGATGGTGAACATATCCGCCTTGATGTATCTTCTGTGGCTCACCCACAGTCTAATGGTCAAGTAGAGCGTGCTAACCAGGAAATTTTGAGAGGGATAAAACCCCGACTTATGGTTCCTTTGGAGCGCACGATGGGTCGAAAGCACATTTGCTCCCTTGGTGGTTTTGATAATTAATAACAACATATATGTCATTGAACTAATGTTTCCACTAAGCATATTTCAGGAAAAGTTCAATGATAGGATTGGCAAAAGGATTGTGAAGATTGTGGAGAAACCCCAAGATGCAAGGAAATAGATTGGCAAAGCTTCAAGCAAGAGGACTCTACATTTTACTTTGTGAGAAATCACTTTGAGTCCATAGGAAAGCCAATACTATTAAAAGGGGGTAAGGTATTGTTGGTGAACAAAATTCTCATACGTGCACAAGTGATAGTCACCAAAAACACCCACAAGCTCTTCCACAAAAGTCTGTCCAAAGTCAAATATCCAAAATCGGTGCAACCAACACTTTCCACTCGGTGCCACCGATTCCCATACTCAGACAGACCTAAGCCAAACCCTAACCTTTCGGTGCAACCGATTCTGCTTCGGTGCCACCGAGTTTGGGTTGCCAACTTTCTGTTACCCAATTTCACAAAATCGGTCCGACCGAGGTTGTGGAATCGGCGTCACCGAGATTGGGCAATCTGACCATTGGTCACCTTATCGGTGCAACTGAGTTCTATATATCGGTCTCACCAAGATTAAAAAGTTACTGCCTTTTGGTCACTTCGGTACCACCGAGATTAACACATCGGTGTCACCGAGTTGGTCATTTTAGGTGTAACGGTTGGATTTTTGGAGATGCCTATATATACCCCTTCACCACCACCTACTCGATACAGAAGCACTTAGAACTATTCCATACTTCCCCCATCCAATTTTCTGAGAGAGAGCCACCTACTCATGTGTTGAGAACATGCCATTCCATTCCAACCATATGAATCTTGATCTCTAGCCTCCCCAAGTTGCTTTCCACCAATCCAATCTCTTCCACTAAGCCAAAACTGTGAGAGAGTGATTGTGTGTTGAGGGGTCTATCATCTTGAAGCACAAGAGCAAGGAGTTCATCGACGTTGCCGAGCCTATTACCTTTTGGAGGGTGGTGCCTCCTAGATTGGTTAGGTGTCGCTTGGGAGCCTCCTACTTCGTGTTGTGGAGTTGATCCAAGAAGTTTGTAAGGACAAGGAGATCGCCTACTTCGTGAAGATCTACCCATAGTGAGGCTAGTCCTTCGTGGACGGAAGCCGTTATGGAATAGTCAAGGTTGCTACTTCGTGGACCCTTCGTGGGTGGAGCCCTCCGTGGACTCTCGCGACCGTTACCCTCCGTGGGTTGAAGACTCCATAAACGTGGACGTACGATAGCACCACCTATCGGAACCAAGGGAAAAATCATTGTGTCTACAAATTGCGTTTGATCTTCCTACCCTTCCTTTCTACTCATGCTTGTTGTTACTTTCCGCTGCTATACTCTTAGACATGCATGTGTAGGGTGTACTTGACTTGCTATGAATGCTAAAATCTGCCAACACTAAAAATTGGGAAAAGGCTAGATTTTTATTTGGTCAAGTAGTCTAATCACCCCCCTCTAGACATACTTTCGGTCCTACAAGTGGTATCAGAGCTTTGGTCTCCATTGCATTGGTCTCACAACCTAGGAGAGTATGGCGTCTAGTGAGGGAAATTATCACCGTAGAGGTCCGTACTTTGATGGCACTAATTTTGCTAGTTGGAAGCACAAAATGAAAATGCATATTCTTGGTCATTACCCCGCCGTTTGGGCTGTTGTTCGTGTTGGCTTGCAATGTGAATTCTTTAGTGATGGAAAGGAACCGGATCGTGAAGCGACCACGGATGAATTGAATATGTTGCAATACAACGCTCAAGCATGCGACATTCTCTTCAACTGCCTATGCCCCGAAGAATTCAAAAAAATCAGCCGTCTCGAGAATGCAAAAGAGATTTGGGATACTTTGGTTGATATGCACGAAGGAACCGAGTCCGTGAGAGAATCCAAGTTGGATGTTCTTCAAAGTCAGCTTGACAAGTTCAAGATGAAGGATGGTGAAGGAGTCGCGGAGATGTACTCTAGGCTAGCTCTCATCACCAATGAGATTGCCGGCTTAGGAAGCGAAGAAATGACTGACAAATTCATCATCAAGAAGATACTCCGAGCTTTGGATGAGAGATACGACACCGTGTGCACTTTGATCCAAATGATGCCCAACTACAAAGATCTCAAGCCTACGGAAGTCATTGGAAGGATTGTTGCTCATGAGGTGACACTCAAAGACAAAGTAGAGCTTCACAACAAGTCTAGCGGTGCTTACAAAGCCACAAGTGATGCTCCCACAACTTCAAGCGACAACCTTGTCACCAATGAAGAGATAAGCCTCATGGTCAAGAAATTCAACAAGTTCTACAAGAATAGAGGAAAAGAACGAAGCTCCAACTCAAGATATGAAGAGAAGCATTCGTCAAGTCGTGAACGCAATTGGTACAATTGTGGGAAGCCCGGACACTACTCCAATGAGAGCACGGCTCCATACAAACGAAGAGAAGAGTCACCTAGAAGACGAAGCTCAAGGAATGAATCACCTCAAAGAGAGAGAAGGAGTAGAGATGATCGTTATGAACGAAGACCCTCAAGGAGAAGTAGGGATTCGGAGAAGAAGGACAAGTACACCAAGAGCTACACAAGAAGAAGACATCAAGCTCATGTTGGTGAATGGGTTTCCGGCTCCGACTCCGACAACAACTCCGAGAGAAGCCATCACTCCAACTCCTACTATAGTCAAGATGAAGGTGTTGCCTGACTTGCACTAGTGACTACCAACTCCTATGATCTATTTGACTCAGAAAACGAAGGGAGTGGAAGTTGCTTCATGGCTAAAGGCCCCAAGGTATCACACCCCGAGTATCTTGATTTCAATAGTGATGAAGATGATTTGCTTTGTGATGATGACTTGCTCTTTGATGAAACTAGTGATGTTAGTCAAAATGAACTTGATAATTCTCATGCTAGTCAAGATAAGTCATTTGATGATGATAAGATGAAAATAGAACAACTAACTAAAGAACTAAACACTCTTAAGTTAGCCCATGAATCTACTCTCGAAGATCATAGAGAGCTTGTAAGGACTCATGAGAAGCTACGCTTCGAGAAGCTCAACTTGGAGCAAGAGCATGAGTTTCTTAAAGCAATCAATGACGATCTCTGAAAGAAGACTTCATCTTATCTAGCCAAACGACTACTCTTGTCTACATTCATGCCACAAGTTAAATCTAAACAAACTAGTAACAAAGGCAAGAAAGGTTTTTCATCTAGTAGCAACAATAAAAATGCTAAACCTAATGATGTTGCTTCTAGTAATTCTATTGATTCCACTAATGATGATTCTCTTAGCCAAGTTACACTTGAGCAAGAAAATGCTTTATTGAAAGGAATTATAGAGAAAGGTATCTACAAGAGTCTTGCTGGGTGTAAGCAATTTGAGGAAATTGTATGCAAGCACGGAGGATACCGGAAGAACCATGGCATTGGCTACTTCAACGCTAATGGAGTTGAATGGGAAGAAGGTCAATACCCCAAGCCCAAGTTTGTTCCTCAAAAGGAGAAGTATGAAAATACTCTTCCCAAGGGAACAAACACTCAAGATGACCTTCCACCACAAGACCACAAGCTCAAGGGCAAGAACAAGCTTCAAGAGGACATTGACTCATATGAAGATGAATCCCTAGCTTTGGTGGAGTGGGTTCCCAAGGCTACTTCAAGCTCAACTTCTACAAAGGCTACTTCAACACCAAGGATCCCCATCAAGTTGATGTGGGTCCCCAAGAAGAAGAACTAGAGAGTTCTTGAGGGGTGACTCCGCCAATGAAATTCACTCACATTCATTATTGGCAAGAACTATTTGCAATCAACATCAACTCTACGCAATAGTTAAAGGAGTCACACATTCCCTCAAAGGTAAGCAAGGGACAAGGTAATCAACAAATCAATGGACATCATTACACATGCTTTGCACTCCATGTCCATAGATATCCTTGTATTTGTCTCTTGTGTGTTGGGACTAACCCATGTAGGTGAGAAGAGTAAGGAAACAACAAGGATGCTCCCAACTCTTGGTGATCTTCATCAACCTTGAGCATCCATCACTACCTCACCAACATGAAGTCTTCATCGACAAAACCCAAGGTTAGTTTATCCCTCCTATGGGGGGATGTCACATCAAGGGGGAGCTTTACTCTAAGACTTGAGTTAAAGCATCTCTTAGTATGTGACAACATCAAATGCTTTATGTAAAAGTGGTAACCCCACTTGCGCTTAAACGATGAGTATGACCTATGATCAAGTATTCTTACTTGGCTCCTATGTCAATATACTCATATATAGATGACTCCGTCATCGCCAAAGTGCTTGTTAGATGCTAGTATGTATGTGCATGTTTGCCATGATTTCATTTGACATCTTATTGTGTGAGCATGTTGGTCTGCATTTATTTACCCATTCAAGGACATCCAATTGTTGCTATTTGGCTTTTGATTTTTCTTTTGCCAATTGGATGGACAAGAATGCCTAGGACCACTCTCTAGCTATCTATGCTTTCTCACCTCATATTCTATTCATGCTGCATCACAAAATTTGAACAAGTACTTTTCGATCCCTCTGTGTGTGGAGCACTCGGAGTTCCGTATCGACAAAGGACTGACCATTAAAACCTCGCAAGTGCATCTCGGTGGAACCAACTCAAAATATCGGTCTCACCGAATGCCTAGGGTTGATCTGGTTTTCTATCTCGGTACTACCGATTACATATTCTCGGTTACACCGAGTTTCCCTGTCAGCTGACAGTTGAGGAACTCGGTGACACCAAAAATTTAGAATCGGTGTCACCGATAACAAGGGGTATATAAGCTGTGGACCCGACGGTTTGAAAATCAATCGTCAAACCGTCGCGCCCCAAAACCCTAAGCTGCCGAACAGGACCCCCTAGTCGCCGCCCTTGTCTCCCCGCGCTCCTCCACCACTGGGATCCTCGCCGTCGATGGGCATCTTCACCGCCGTCTTCGCCGTAGCGGATCCGCCACCGAGTTAGGGTATGGATCCGATCCTTCATTGCGCTCCCCGTCCGAATCTTGCGCGCTGAAGCTTATTCCATCGATAATCCACCATGTGCAATCCTCCCTATCCTCTAAAGGTTCCAGTAGATTAGCGAATCGAATTTTTTTAGATTTAGTTGCCCGCAAAATCGCATCTCGGTGATACCGAGTCAGACAAATCGGTTCCACCGATTTATTTTTGTGCTACTGAGGACAGTACTCGGTGAAACCGAGTGGTAGTTTTCGGTCCCACCGAAACTGCTGCCAAGTTTCTGTTAAGAGTATTGTGAGTCTCAGTAGCACCGAAAGTTTTGACTCGGTGACACCGAAATCCTTTTTTGTTGTGAACTACATCTAAGATTTTTCTGTTCAAACTTTCAAAAACAGCTGCATTTTGTGATGACTTATCTTCTTCTACTCTTCTATACTCTATTCACAGGGTCAGTATGTCAGATACTGAGGACAGTGAGAACAACTTCAAAGAGCAGAGTGTTGACTTGGATTCATGCACTAGTCCTGAGTCTAGTTCCTCTTCAGATCCAGGCACCCCCAGTTCTCATGGGTTGCCCAAGGCTGCTACTAGGGCCAGGAAGAAGCTGAATTCAGATGAGGAGGATTCAGATTTTGTGCCAGAGGAAGTTCTTGCCAAGAAGCAAGACAAAGCTGCTAAGAAGTCTGCTAATGAAGCCACCTCTTCCAGAAGAACTGTAAGCAAGGTATATGCCAGCTCTGAAGCTATGAGAGCACCTGAGAGTGCTAGGGCTACCATGACCATTGAACCCCCAAGGAAGTCATTGCCTAAGAAGGAAGGAGAGAAGAAGGCCAGGAAAAGGATCGTCTATGTCACTGGCAGGCAAACATCTATGTTTGAGGACCCAGAGGAGACTGCTGGTGCTACTGCTGAGGAGGAGGAGGAAGAGCATGTTGTCAAGGCCACTCCCAAGAAGAGGCAAAAGAAGCTTTTGGCAGATGCTATGCCAAAGCAAGGTCCCTCCAAGAGCACCAAGTCTGCCCCCAAGAAGGCTGCTGCTGAAAAATCCAAGAGGTCATCCAGACAGATTCCAGCTTCTGAGAAGAACAAAGGAACTACCTCTAGAGTTGAGGATGAGGATGCCATGTCTGCTTTGATGAAGCTTAGACCACACCTTCCTGAACACAATGCCAGCCCTCCACTTGCTGAAGACATGAAGAAGAGGAAGGATTCTGGATTGAGGGCATGGAGAGCTATTGATCCATATGCCCAGAGGAGAAAAACAGTTGTGGACTACAGATTCTGCACCAAGGAGCAACAGGATTTCTATGAGACTATGCTGCTTGACAAGAGTCCAGCTGTGAGCGATATGAGATATGTTGACTGGAAGTACATCAAGGCTAATGAAGATTTCTTTCCAAATGTTCAAGACAATTTTCATTGCATTGGCCTAGATGAGTTTGTTGGCAAAGAATTCACTGCATGGAACGATGAGATGATCATGCAATTCTACTCCACTGCTCACTTCTATGGAGATGGTAGAATTGTATGGATGACAGAAGGAGCAAGATACGAGTCTACTGTTGATGAATGGGCTGCCATCTTAGGAGTTCCAGAGGTGCAGGATGGTGACTTGGATGTTTAGTCTAAATCCAAGGAGAGCCATGATGCTATGAAGGATATGTACAATGCTATCCCTGCTGCTAACTTGAAATCACACAAGTTAGGATCTATTTACTTCCTCCAGGCTGGCCTCCGCACCATGATCACCATATTGAGGCATACTTTGATGCCTAAGTCAGGAGATAAGAGTAATGGATCTGATTGTGGAGACAGTGAAGAGGGTAGCTGCTGATTAGAACCGCTCATGCTGCTATGCACCCTACATTCAGATGCTCATCAACTCCAAGCTGGAGAAGCATATCTTTGCTCTGGACATACCCCATTTGCCCCTACAGCCAGATTTAGAGGACAACATTGTGGTGATGGACCCAGAACATCCCACATCAGCTACAGCTCAAGCACAGGCAGAGGCAGAGGCAGCTAGAGCCACTAGTGCTCAGGTCCCTAGATCCAGGAATGAGCAAATGGATCTCTTGATCTCATCCGTTCAGTTCCTGCAGAAGGACATCAAGGACATACTGGACAATCAAAACAGTCTTGTCAGGATCTTTGAGAACATGATCAAGACCCTTAATGACAAGGTAGATGGGCTGACCAAGACAGTCAATGAGCTCAAGAAGGAAGTTGACTCTGTGCCTCTTCCTCAGTCTACAGATGATGATGATGATGATGAGGATGACTCTCCTCTCAGGCCAGGCAAACACTTCACTACCCAGGCCAGATCAGCCAAAGTGCCAGCTCCAGATTTGAGGCCTTCTTCATCAGCACCTGCTACTGTCACCTCAGCTCCATCAGCTCCAGTACCTCCCGTTGCTACACCAACTCCATCCATGACATCAGCTGATATCTTCGCCAACGCAGTTCTCTCGACTCCTTCATCAACAACCGGAGGAGATCAGCCCAAGAACGTTTAGCTATATCTCTTTGAACTTTTTGGTAACTTGTTGCCAAAGGGGGAGAAGTGTATATAGATCTTTAGGCTTCGAGTGAGAGAGCGTTTGGTTTTATCGCTTTTTTCAAAAATAGTTGATCTTTTGGTTTGTTTGTGTTGGACTATGTGGTGTTTTGATCATACGCTTAATGTGTGTTGTGCTACTATTTCCTATCATTATGCTGCTTATGAGATGATCATTCACCTTTGCTTGATTGTGTTGTTCTATGATATTAACTCTTATTATTCTCGCACACCACCAAGATGTATGTGACATGGAAGAAGTGCCCCATGTACCTAATCGATTGTGCATTTGCATTCAAACGCAAATTTTAAAATAATGCACAAATTTAGGGGGAGCTCTTGCTTATCACATACTTCTCAAAGCGACGATTATATTCATTGATTATATCATTGTCGAAGCTTTGATCTATATGTTGTCATCAATTACCAAAAAGGGAGAGATTGAAAGCACATTTGCTCCCTTGGTGGTTTTGGTAATTAATAACAACATATATGTCATTGAACTAATGTTTCCACTAAGCATATTTCAGGAAAAGTTCAATGATAGGATTGGCAAAAGGATTGTGAAGATTGTGGAGAAACCCCAAGATGCAAGGAAATGGATTGGCAAAGCTTCAAGCAAGAGGACTTTACATTTTACTTTGTGAGAAATCACTTTGAGTACATAGGAAAGCCAATACTATTAAAAGGGGGTAAGGTATTGTTGGTGAACAAAATGCTCATACGTGCACAAGTGATAGTCACCAAAAACACCCACAAGCTCTTCCACAAAAGTCTATCCAAAGTCAAATATCCAAAATCGGTGCAACCAACACTTTCCACTCGGTGCCACCGATTCCCATACTCAGACAGACCTAAGCCAAACCCTAACCTTTCGGTCAACCGATTCTGCTTCGGTGCCACCGAGTTTGGGTTGCCAACTTTCTGTTACCCAATTTCACAAAATCGGTCCGACCGAGTTTGTGGAATCGGCATCACCGAGATTGGGCAATCTGACCGTTGGTCACCTTATCGGTGCAACCGAGTTTTATATATCGGTCTCACCGAGATTCAAAAGTTACTGCCTTTTGGTCACTTCGGTACCACCGAGATTAACACATCGGTGTCACCGAGTTGGTCATTTTAGGTGTAACAGTTGGATTTTTGGAGATGCCTATATATACCCCTTCACCACCACCTACTCGATACAGAAGCACTCAGAACTATTCCATACTTGCCCCATCCAATTTTCTGAGAGAGAGCCACCTACTCATGTGTTGAGATCATGCCATTCCATTCCAACCATATGAATCTTGATCTCTAGCCTCCCCAAGTTGCTTTCCACCAATCCAATCTCTTCCATCAAGCCAAAACTGTGAGAGAGTGATTGTGTGTTGAGGGGTCTATCATCTTGAAGCACAAGAGCAAGGAGTTCATCGACGTTGCCGAGCCTATTACCTTTTGGAGGGTGGTGCCTCCTAGATTGGTTAGGTGTCGCTTGGGAGCCTCCTACTTCGTGTTGTGGAGTTGAACCAAGAAGTTTGTAAGGGCAAGGAGATCGCCTACTTCGTGAAGATCTACCCATAGTGAGGCTAGTCCTTCGTGGACGGAAGCCGTTATGGAATAGTCAAGGTTGCTACTTCGTGGACCCTTCGTGGGTGGAGCCCTCCGTGGACTCTCGCGACCGTTACCCTCCGTGGGTTGAAGACTCCATAAACGTGGACGTACGATAGCACCACCTATCGGAACCACGGGAAAAATCATCGTGTCTACAAATTGCATTTGATCCTCCTACCCTTCCTTTCTACTCATGATTGTTGTTACTTTCTGCTGCTATACTCTTAGACATGCATGTGTAGGGTGTACTTGACTTGCTATGAATGCTAAAATCCGCCAACACTAAAAATTGGGAAAAGGCTAGATTTTTATTTGGTCAAGTAGTCTAATCACCCCCCTCTAGACATACTTTCGGTCCTACAGTGGAGGAGTTGCCTACAGTTCTTTGGAGCATCAGAACCACCCGCAACAGATCAACAGGCTATACGCCTTTCTTCATGGTTTATGGCACAGAAGCTGTTCTCCACAGTGATATTCGTCATGACTCACCCAGAGTGGCGGCTTACGTGGAAGCTGATAATGAGACGGCCCGTCAGGATGCTTTGGATGCTTTAGACGAAGAACGGGATCTTGCAGCAGCACGGTCCGCGATTTACCAGCAAGACCCGCGTCGCTATCATAGCCGCAGGGTCAAGACCCGGACGTTCCAAGAAGGCGACCTAGTACTCCTTTTGATTCAAGACCAGTCAGATATGCATAAGTTGTCACCTCCTTGGGAAGGACCATTTGTGATCAGCAGAAATCTCAATAATGGTTCCTACTATCTCATCGATATATGGGAGAGTGACAAGTCACGAACTTCTGGTGAAGAGACTGCAAGGCCGTGGAATATTGCTCACCTTCGGCCATACTTTACTTGAGCCGCCGGTCCGGCTCTCATCAATGTACATACTTCTGTCATTGTATACCATCTTTTGTGATATAATAAAGTTGGCATCCCCATAATAAGGGGCCTCTGCCATTTTCCTGCACTAAAGTCTCATGCAAAGAGTTGATTCTTCATCAGGTCACTTGGGGGCTTCCAACCCACTGGGTTTAGCTTTCATACCCTCTTGGCCAGACTTTATATGCCATGTTCGAGTTAAACCTGCCTGTTTGCAACTTGCTACTCCACCATGTGACCCGCCGAACTCTTGACAATCAATCTTGCTCAGAGACCCTGAACTTGAAAAGTCAATCTCGCAATAAGACCCTGAACTTGTCAAGGTTTAAACAGCGTCTTTTGTCATGCGAGAGCCGGCTTACAGTGAGCTAGGATAAACTCGCCTTGTCTACTGTAGTCTCTCTGTTATGTGGCCCGTTCGTACCCTTAGCAATGTCAATCTTTTAAAGACCCTGAACTTGCTAAGGTTTAAGCGACGGATTTATGTCACGTGAGAGCCGGCTTACGAGGTTTCAGGCTTTTATGCCTAGCTTCTTTGGAGGCAATACAAATTTTTTTTCTTACGAAAATAAAAGCTATCCTGTCTTGCTGTGCCTTTAAAGCCGGTTTATGAGGCAGAAGATATGCAAATATATATTCTATTGCTTGTTTTTTGCAGGTATTTTTCATGATAAGATTCTAAGTTTTTTGGGTAACCCCGGCTTAGCATTGCTCATGGAATATAACCCGCCGGGAGAGTCAATATAGTCAGATGATTATATCAAGACATTTTTTTTAAGTCGCCGGCGTATGGGCTGAAAGAAGTTTAAAAAGTGCATGAAGGCACAAGAGTAGGCGATCAAGTTTTTCTACTGCTATTACAAGGCCTCACAGGGCCCAAAAATGTGTTGTTCAAGTTTTTTCACAAGTTAGAACCCGGCGGCTCAGTTTCGCCCGGGTTAGCATCTTTGAAGACCGGTTCTTCACCTAGATCATCGACGGGTCACCGTGCGCCGGGTCTTTGGGCTCCTAGATCTGAAGGTTGTCCACATCCCAGTTGCAGTTGAGTAGAGCTTCAAATTGAGCTTCATCATTCAAGATGGGAGACGGGTCAACGGCAGGGGCAAAGATATGCTTACCCCGTTGAGGGGTCAGATCCTTTGGCTCAAAAGTAGGTGCCCGTACTCGAGTGTTGTTGTCGTCGTAAGCCGCCTGGTATGTCGGCAGGTCAGCTTCTGCGGCTAGCCGGCTGGGCAACACTCGAGACTCTCGGTGGCAACGGGCATAGTCATCTTGAGTGAATTCTGACCCGTCGTCCTTAAGTTGCGGGAAGCCGCCCATCATTTCTTCCGGGTGAAGCTCTAGTGCATATGCCAGAGCCCGGCTCAAAGCAGAAATTGCACCCTTGCTAGCGGCTGATCTTTTTATTTCCTCAAAGTGCCTGGGAACAGTGGAGAGATAATTCAACACGTCCTTGATCAGTTTTGGCACACCTTTTTCACCAAAGACTGCCCTGATGGTAAAGAGGCTTCCGGAGTATAGTTGTTCAGTGAAGGTGTATAAGGCCTTCAGCTTCAACAAACTGTCGTCTGGAAGTTGGCGAGTTCGTTGGCCTGCACAACAGATTGAAGTTATAAGCCACCGGGCGAGTTTCCATAGGATCATAATTGCAAGTACAGTCAGCAATACTTACCGAAGACGGCTTCGGTCATCCGGTTTATGTGCCGCTTCAGGCTGGTCAGCTCTTCAGTCACCGTTTTCAGACGGCCCTCTGCATCTTCTCCACGCTGGGTCAGGGCGGCTTGACTTGTTTCAGCAGACTTTTTGAATGTCTCGAGCTCAGTCTTGATTTTCTCCAGCTCGGTCAAAGCGATCTGCCACTTTGCGCTAGCTTCCGCTCGGCCTTCTTGTTGCAGTGCCAGACTCTTCTTAAGTTCTGACACGTTAGACTCAGCAACATTTAAAGATTCCTGCACAAGATAGAGTCATAACAAGGTAAGATTATCAGTTTTAAGTCGCCAGCCGACTCATACTGGTATTTAAAAGTTTGGCAGAGAATCATTACAAGTCCCAAGCAGATTGCAAGCAATATACTTGACACTTGGGGGCTAATGTGTATCAGTTCTTTCACATATCTACAATACAAGTAAGACCCGGATCATCTTCATGAAGATAAGCCGGCCCTTGGGGGTTACACCTTGCTCTTAAAAGTCTAGGATCAGGTCTACAAAAAGTCCCGGTTCATTATTGGTATAATGAGCCGGTCCTTGGGGGCTACATTTGGCATTTTTGTATTTATTAAGGCAAAAAGTCTCGGCTCATTATTAGTATAATGACCCGGCCCTTGGGGGATACAACATTGGTCTATTCAAGTCTGCATATTATTGAAGACCCGGCTTATTTTCGAAAATATAAGCCGGCCCTTGGGGGCTACGTAAGGGTATACAGAGAATAGAGAAGTGGAATACCTCATATTTTTTCTTCATCATGTCTACCAGTCCGGCTTCCATATCCCGGCTGGTGGCCAGGCGGCTCAAATAGCCCGAGTGCAATTCGTTAGCGGCCAGCTTCTCCAAATTGGGCAGATCAAGCTTGTTTTTATCCTTCTCAGGTGAAGGCGTTTCAGCCTTGCTGATGTGCTTGGTCAACACGTTGGAGGGGGCTGGAGCGGCATAGGCTGAGCCGGTAATAGTGACCTCTTCTTCTTGAGCCGGCACCTCTTGAGTTGTTGGCAGGGGGCTGGGTGGCTTAGGATCCATCTCCGGAAAAGCCTCAGGAATCACAACATCAACATCCACCGGCTCGTTGGGCTGGGGAGTGTTGTCATGAGCACCCTGATCAGCATCGGATGGTTCCACTTGAGCTTCAGGAGTGTCAATCTTTGGGTCTTCCGGTTCTGAAACATCTGGACGGGAAGATGACCCGCTCTGTTTCCTTTTCTTGGCCTGGGCCCTGCAAGACACGGACTTCATTATCAAGTTATATGCAAAGACATTATAGTAATAAGCAGGGAAAGGATATAAGAAAGTTACCCCAGGTTGATGACAAGGGGAGGCAGCTAGGAGGCGGTTGAGTCCCCAGACGAAGGAGGGGTTTCCTGATAAAATTAGAAGAAGCACTATGAGTAAGTGAGAACACAAGAGTATTATGCAGCAGTACAGATATAAGCTGGAAGTACCTCGTTGCGACGTTTTCGGCGAGCTGGAGTGTCAGGCAAGCCAGCCACCAGGTCTTCAGAGCCGCCGCTCCGGGTCTGACGTCTGGCGTCATGTCGCTGTTTCTTCAAAAGAAAGACGGGGTCCAAGTGAGCAAGAGGATGTGAAAACTTAAATTTCCGGATGACCCACCGGATTCTCTCTGTTGGCAGAGGTTTTGAGTCGGAGGAGATGATAGTTACCTCTGCAGCCCCGGCTTCACTGGCCTCCGCCTCTTCCTGAGAAGAGTCAGCATCAATAAGTTGTATAAAAATACGACCAAGGGAATCAAGTTCTACCTCTGAGTCGTCCAGGCCGAATAATTCTTCGGTTGATTGTTTCCTTCTACGAGCCGGAGCTTTAGCCTTGGTTGCTTTGTTTGCTTTGCTTTTCTTTTTGGAGGTAATGGTTAACCTCTTGTTCCAGAAGGAAGAGCCGGCCTACGTATAAGTATATGCATTGGCGGAATGGTTAAAATAGAACACAAGAAATAAGGCATTTAAGGAAAGGGTGAAGATTAGGGTGAAAAGATTCACCTCGGGAGCCGGGTTAAGAGCATAAAAAGGACTTAACCCCATCTTGTTGCAGGCTGCTTGAGGCTCTCCCAGCAGAGATTTGACGATGGCATTGAGATCCTGGTCTACCAAGGGAGTCTGGTTGAAGCGTTGAGGATCGTTCACCTCGCCAGTATAATGACACATTAAGGCATCACGGCGGCTCAGCGGCAGAATCCTCCAAGAGACCCAGCAGCGGGTCAGATCAATGCCTGTTAACCCATTGGCTAACAGGGCTCTTATTTTTGAAAAGGTTGGACCGTATTGGATGCGCTCTGTGGCAGACATCCGGTCTGGGAGCTCAGTGTCGGTGCTGAGCCAGTAAGGACGGTAACCCGGCAGTGAATTCTCTCCTTCTAGGGAAGTGTCTTTGCAATAAAACCAGGTTTTGTTCCAATCTTTGGGATGACTCGGCAGAACTGCTGCCAGAAAGAGTATATCCCTCCGTCTCAGAAGAGTAACACCTCCAAGGTCAAGACTCAGCCCATCCGCCATTTCTGTTTGACGGTTGACGTAGAAATATTCCTTGAAGAGGTCAACAGACGGCTCTTCTTACAGATAAGCTTCACAGAGAGTTTAGAACTGGCACATGTTGGTGACAGAATTGGGGCCAATGTCTTGAGGGTGCAGTTTATATAAGTGTAAGGCGTCCCGAAAAAATTTAGACCCGGGCGGTGAAAAGCCATGGAGAAGATGGTCTGTGAACACAATGACTTCCCACCATCCTTGGGCTTGGGAGTGGTTTCATTGCCTGGAACCCACCAGTGGATAACATCCTGAGCCGGCAAAACTCCCATGGTGACAAAATCCTTGAGTGATTCTTCAGTTACCCCGGACCTTACCCAGTCGCAGGAAGCTGGGGCTTTAGACATGGCAGCGGCTTAAAAGATTGCGGAAAGGTATGACTATATGGCGGGTTAAAAACGCATCATGACTAAAGCAGCTATGACTCTAAAAATGGTGATGGTACTTGGCGGGCCAGTATAAAAGTTATAAGCCGCCAAGCAGGTTGTGGCATGACAATGAGAGCCGGCGGTATGATGGCGGGTCAAGTTTGCCAGTGAGTATTGGAAAAATTGCTAAGTGTGGAAAAATAGATTCCAACGGCTACAGCTACCGATTTAAGATCTACGGGCGAGATAAAAAGAAAAATATTTCCTAAACCTAAAGTTCTGTGGAAGAACAGGCAGTTCCTATGTGGATTACAGTGAGCAGATAATCGATAGCGAGCATGGCATGTTTACTAAGCGGACGGCCGCATGGTTCGGCTAAACACTATAAAGCCTAAAGAAGTGTTTTTTCTCTGATTTACGAAGAATGCTTCGATGAGCGGTGATGAACATGAAGAACACCCGATGAACTCGGGGGAAGCCTGAAGAACTAATGCAGATCTATAGAAGGGGCGAAGATGGAACCAGGGATATGCAGATGGAGCGGGCAAACGCGGGAGTGTTCTGGACGCGATCAGGGTGATGCAGCGGCCTGAGTTGGAGACGAAGGCGAGGTCCGGGCGGCGCGGAGGAGCGTCGGCGGCGCGGGCGTCTGGAGGAAGAAGAAGAAGGCAGCGGCGGGGAAAGTGAAAATGATGGGACCCCCCACGCCTATTTATAAGGTGGTGATGGAATAGCAACAGTCCAGTGCGGGAATCGAGGAGACACGATGACGATTGACCAAGAAAGTGCCTCGATTCTCGGGCTGGTCATATTAATGAAAAAGATCTGTTGTGACGTCAGGGGAATCTTTTTGATTTTCCTGAGATGATGTCATGCCGGGTCATGAAAATTGATCAGAGACGACGTCACCCATTTTCAGATATGGCGGGTCGTGAAGATTTGTCAAAGAATGCAAGATTCGCCAACCAGAAGACTTGAAGATTGACATGAACCGGTTCAAATCAATCTGGGGCCTAATGTTGGGGATATAACCCCGTGGTGAGACCCGCCCAGGTGGGGCCGGGTCATGAGGTTGGCGACTCATACGGTAAGGCTTGGAAGTAGCTTGCCCAGTGGGTCTGGAGGCCCAGAGGCATAAGACGACGTGTAACCCGGTGGCGTAAACCACCGGTGGCAGCTTGTCCGACAAGGCAGGAGTAGTTAGAGGCAAGGTCGGTTATCAAGTATGACCCGGCCCGGACTCTTGTAAAGCCTAGGCCTCGACCTGTGTATATAAAGGCGGGTTACCTGGGCGGCTTAGACCACGAAAACCTTTGATTGAGTACTAGGTCAAGCAAATCCGCTCCCTTGTAATCGATACACAATCAATACAACTCAAAGCAGGACGTAGGCTATTACCTCCTTCGAGAGGGGCCGAACCTGGGTAAACCCTTGTCTTTCGTCCCAACCAACCCCTTTGAGTTAACCGCCGTAGCGATGGCCTCACACCTAAGTCCTGGCAATAGGACATCTGCCGTGACAAAACCACGACACTCCGCTTTGAGCTCAGATTTCAGCGAGGATAGTTCGGTGGCCTGGCCTTCGTTCTTTTGCTCAAGGGCCTCGCACTTCGTGCTGGCATCCTTGAGCTCCAGCTGCACCTCTGCCACCCGGTCCTCATGCTTGTCACTCACGGTTTTCACGCCAACAGTTCGGCTGCCGCTTGTTCGGCCGCTGCCTTCTCATCCGCGGCCTCCTGCCTCACCTTTTTCAACTCGGCCTTGAGGTTCTCGACCTCCGCGGCCACAGCTGTGGTAACAATGAGTAAATAAAACTTAGGGATAACAATCTGGATATCTTACTCAATGAGGATAGACAATAGCCTGAATGATACAATTCGAACTCACCTTGCGTCTCGTCAAATCTCTTGTTCAAGCGATCGAGCTCCTCATCGGAGCTCTTGAGCTTCCGGTTTAGCTCGGCAAGCCCCACTGCGTTGGCGGCCGCAGCCGATGACGAGGCCTACAAAACAACTTAAGTGCATTAAAACTCCCGAGCTGTCTGATTCAGACCCTCTGCTAAGTACTCTCCGGAATCTCTTAGAATAATGAGGGACAAAGGGTGCCTTCAGCATCGTTACTAATTTTCGGACATTTGACCCCAGGTGGGTTTTTCAAACTCACCCAGGGCTCGGGGGCTACTACACTTATAAGGATTGCATAAACTTGGTAAATTAGCTTTTTCTGGAAAAAAGGGTATTACGTGGCTCACCTTGAAGCCCGTCAAGAGACCGTTGAAGGCCTCTTTCAGTCCGCTATCAACGGACTGAATGCCTTGCAAAACCGCACCCATAAGGGCGCGGTGATCTTTGGCGATGGAGGAGCCGGATAAAGCTTCCTCCATCACGGCCGACCACCCAGTCATGGGCAGCACCAGTGGTGACCTGCCAACCCTCCCTCCGGTGGGGGATTGGGCTGGCAGCTCCGGAGGCATAGAGCGCTCCGGAGATGTCCTCGGAGGGGGCTGGACCGGACTTCGTCCCCCCTCTTTAGTCGCCAGGAGATGTTCGTCCTCCTGGTCTTCGGTGGCCGAGGTATTAACCTCAGCCATAACGTCGTCACCCCCGCCGCCGGTGTTCGGCTCAGAAGGAGCCTGGCGCGATAACATCTCCGCGGCCTCCTTCGATACCTCAGGAGGCGTAGGATGTGACGCAGTCCCACTTTCCGCCTGGTCGGGGGGCAGAGACTCCCCGTCTGAGATTTAGTCGGTGGGGAGATCACGTGGTGGGCTACAAATTAAAAGACGTTCGCCCATTTAGCATTAAAAGCTCTATAAAAGTGACCCAGAGGGTCTTCGGATTCATACCTCTGGGCTAGGGGCTTGACCCTTGGGTTCCTTCGGGGAACCTTTTCAAAAGCCTCAGACTCCTTATCGGAGTCCGAGTTATCATCGGCCAGGACTGCCTTTGTCCGGCATGTCCTCTTCGGGGCAGGAGGAGGTAGGTCCTCCTCGACGTCCGCTGATGCCGCCCTTTTCCTTGTGAGGGGGGATTCACACTCCCCTTCGTCCTTGTGCTCTTCCTCGTGAGGGGAAGAGGCATGGGTCTCCTCGGACTTAGTGTCCGGAAGACCCCTTGGACGAAGACCCTCTCGGGCCTGCTTCTTCTCCACTTTGTTCTTCTTCTCCTTTTCCTCTGGCGCCGAATACGGCGCCATGACGAGCATCTCTGTCAACACATCTGACCGAGGGTCTTCGGGCTGCGGGGCCGGACAGTCAATGTGCACGGCCTTGCTCTGCCATTTCTGTGAAGATGAGGGAGAAGGGGTTCAGCTCTTTGTCGAAAAACAGAGCCGGAGAATTAAAGTTTTATCATACCTGGGTAGGAGGGGTTTCGGCATCAAGACCGGTGTCCTCCTCCTCGGCCGGCCAACTCTTCTGGGGCTTGAATAGCACTTTCCACAATTTCTCATGGGTAGTGCGGAAGAATTGACGAACAGTGGCCGGGTCCTCGAGCTTGTAAGCTGATACGTCTCCAACGTATCTATAATTTATGAAGTATTCATGCCATATAATTTATTAGGATGCTTGCATTGCATGTTTTGATGAGTGCTGTGTAAAAACAGAAACTTTGGCTGTAGTCTTTGAATTTTCATATTTTACTGGAACGTGGAACGTTTCTGAAATTTTTACACAATGTTGTCATATAAATTATTTAGCATGTCCTAAATTTTCATAATTTTTTGACTTACAGAAGTACACTGTTTTTATAAATTGCTACAGACTGTTCTGTTTGGACAGATTGTTGTCATAGTTTCGTTATATACTTATCCTATAGTTTCCACAGCCTATGTTGGTAGATATAAATTGTGAACCATTCCTTTTGCCAAATCTTGACCGTGTCGATAAAGGTGCCGTCCGGCCACTCGACACGGGGGAGCTTGCTGATTACTGCCCCTCCACAATCTGCATGCGCGCCCGCAACTATCTTCGGCTTGACGTTGAACACTTTGAGCCACAGGCCGAAGTGCGGCTGTACCCGCAGGAATGCTTCACAGACGATGATGAACGCCGAGATGTGCGTGAAGGAGTTCGGGGGGGGGGGGGGTCATGGAAATCTAACCCGTAAAAGAACATGAGGCCCCTGACGAAGGGGTGGAGCGGAAAGCCCAGTCCCCGGATGAAATGAGGGACGAACACCACCCTCTCGTCCGGCTTCGGTGTGGGAACCACCTGATTCACCTCTGGAGCACGGTGGGTGATGTTGGCGGAGAGGTAGCCGGCACGCTTTAGCTCCCGAATGTCGTTGTCGGTGACGGAGGAGGCCTCCCACTTGCCCCTGGAGCCTGAACCAGCCATGGACGAACTCGGAAGAAAGATTGAGGAAGAACTGGATCTGGGCTCTCGGAGCTTGGGAAGGTTGAGGAGGCAGAGGGTGCGAATTTCGAGTGTGAATGGGGCTTGGGGGTTTTCTCCCTTTTATGGGGCGCCGTAATATCAAGAGCCTCCCTTTTACTGCACCGCAGGCCTCGCCACTTCCCGAAACAATCGTGCCGTTATGCGCGCGTGGGATAACCCAGGGCACTAATCATATCCCGTAAGAAACGGGACACGATCTACACGCTGATAAGACGTGCCAATGGAGAAACGGCCTCGAACCGCGAATCGAGTTTTTGTAACTGGCTTAGCGGTCATGATAGGCCACGACCCTTCGTCAGAAAGGTTGTCAGGAAATACTGTTCACACTTTGACATTCGGCCTTCGAGGTTAAGCGACTTATGACGTCCGTATAACTATATGTTCGGATAACTACATGTCATCGGCGGCCGGACTAGATCCAGCCGATCATAAAGGGGGAAAAGAACTCACCCCACAAGACGGAGACTCTGATCACGCGAAGCTGCTAGTGTCATGGCCCCTGGCGTTGGGGGCTAGTTCGGGGGCTACTGAGGGAGTCCTGGACTAAGGGGTCCTCGGGCCTCCGGCCTATCTCTCATGAGCCGGCTTTGTGGGCCGCTCTCTGATTATCGCAGGAAGGGCTGGGCTATGCGACAACCCCGTATTCTAGAAGGAAACCTCGGAACACGCGGCGTGCACTCCAAGTCAAGATGAGGGGATCAGCGTCTTTACTTCCGGCTGGAGACTTATCATGTGTAAACCCTAGGTACCCCCGGTGTCTATATAAAACGGGGGGTTTAGATGGTAGAGGGCAGGTGAACTCATCTAGGGTTTAGCTACTTGATCTCGAGGTATATCAACTCTATAATCTTCATACACATCAATACAACCAAGCAGGACGTAGGGTTTTTGCCTCCATAGGAGGGCCTGAACCTGGGTAAAACATCGTCTCCTTCGTCCCCTGTTACCCATCGATTCTAGATCCACAGCTCGGGACCCCCTACCCGAGATCCGCCGGTTTTGACACCGACAAGCACCCCCTTTGATCATTCCGATACAATCCCATGCTCTCGCTCCTGTTCTTGTTTATTGCATTCTGACAAACGATTCAACTGTCTATCTGTTGCGGTAGTTGAACCCATTCCTCTGCATGACCTGTCATTGTCACAGTAAATAGCTAAACCAATGCAACCTAGCATACTTGGTAGATGGTTGAGCCTTGATGTACTGTACCATGCTTGCTTGCTATGCTTAGAGTTGTGTCAGGTCTCATTCATCTGGGTGATGAACCGGAGTGGAACCGTGTTGTACCGATGTGATGAGCTAAGTGTTGAACCTGATTTGGTAAAGGTAGCGATGAGAGGCTATGTAGGAGTACATAGCGGGTTGTCTCATTGGGATCGTTCTTAGGAACTGAGTTCCGTGCTTGTGATCCAAGACTAGTTGCTACCATACATTGAGCTCCGGGCACTCCAAGCTCTCTCGAGTTATCAACCGCCTAGTCCTCTGTCCAGGAGTTGCAAGTAGTTTCTGGTGTTGATAGCAATGCTGGAGGCCATGCATAGTGCTGACCCTAGGGGTGGGCTACGACGCGGTAGGCAGTGGCATGGTGTACTAATGGTCACCCAAACGATGGGCTTGGGAACCCTGCGCACATCGTTTGAGGCTATAGCGAAAACTTCAGCCAGACTTCTGTGCGGGTTCAGTCTCAAATAGGCGATAGCCTGGACTAGGGTCTTGTGTGATTGACGGTCATGGCCGACTCCCTCGCTAGGCTTTCGCTTGAAGGTTGCCGCGGTGCCTTTTTACGTGCATATAGCGATAAGTGGCGAGAGCGTGTGTGAAGGAGTACACCCCTGCAGGGTAATGAATCTGTTCGAATAGCCACGTCCTCGGATATGGACTACTTGGAAACATATGTTGTTCATAGATAACTTAATGGTTACATTAAAAGCCTCAAGATAAGTGTGAGTACCGTGGATGGCCCTCTCGTAGGTGACGGGCGGATCCATGGTGGTGTATTGAAGTGGTGTTAGTGGACTCGTGTGCGCTATCTCAAGTCTTGTTCAAAGAACTGGTAGTCTTAGTACAGGTTAGCCAAGAGTCAAAGCTGGCTTGCTGCAAGAACCCCACTACTCCCTTTGTTGAGACATGAGCATGATTAGCTTAGGTCTGTTTTAAAGACTTGCTGAGTACATTTGTACTCACGTTTGCTTAATAACTGTTGCAGATGATATCCAGGACCCATCTGGTGGGTTCTTTCTAGACGTCGACGACGACGAGTAGCTGGTATCCCAACTACGATCCGATGCCCTGGGATGGGCTATAGATAGTCAGGCTTAATGCCTTTTTACCTTTCAACTGTCTGTACTCAGATAGCTTAAGCTTCCGCTTGGTTTGTAAGAACATGTTTGTATGACTTGAGTGTCGGGTCATGTGACCCCTACCTGTATGGATCTATTATGCGGGACTCTTCAGAGTCTCCTAAATAAATGTTGTGTTGTTGTATGGTTATGTTGTGATGCCATAATTGTATCTATGCATATCGAACATGTCGTGCGTACATGTGACGTGTAGCGGTATGTATTGGATTCGACACTAGTTGTGTGCCTTAGTAGTACTCTTTACAGGGAAATGCCTCTTTGTGCTTCCACCGAGCCTTGGTAGCTTGCTACTGCTCCGGACACATTGATTGAACGGCGTGTATCCTTCTCTGCTGCTGTGTCTGTCCCTTCGGGGAAATGTCTCGTAGTGTAATGGAGTCCTTGTAGCGTGCTATGACTCGCCTACGTAACGTTGATGACAGATATGTCTCACGACGTAATGGAGTCCCTGTAGCTTGCTGCGACTCGTCTACACATGCTGATGACCGACACCTGCACTGCTGGGTTACGTATGCCTATTCCTGTACGGATGTGCCGCTTGGGTTCTTCGACTAGTCATGTCGACCCGGGTTCTTTGATGTTTGAATGCTAGCGACATATTCACATTCGTGAGCCAAAAAATGCAAACGGTCCCGGCCCAGGTAAGGCGGTAGTCGTGGGGATAACCGTGCGTGAGGCCGCAAAGTGATGTGAAGTGTTACAGGCTGGATTCTTATGTCTTAGGATCGGGGTCCCGACAACCAGATTGTGTCTCAGCATCACAAATAGAAACATCATTATGATTCTCAATAGGTTTTTCTATAACAGGTTCACTAGAAGCATGCAAAGTCCTATTAGCTTTTTTCTTCTTTTTCTTATTAGATGGACTAGCTGTATCATTATTTATTCTCTGAGAATCTTGTTCTACTCTTTTAGGATGTCCTTCACGATAGAGAGGTTCTTGGGTAATGCGACCTCCTCTAGTCATCACTCTAACAACATGATCATTTACATTATTATTTATTTCAGCAAGCAAATAATTTTGTAACCTAGCAACTTGGTCTAATTGGGTGTGAACCATGGAAGCATCTTTATCTAGACCTTTTACATCATTAGCAATTCTAAACATCAAGTCACTTAAGCAGTCTATCATCATGGCATTACGTCTCAATTGATCATTAACATAGTTATTGAAGTTCTCTCGCTTGGCAATGTAATTATCAAATTCATCCATGCATTGATCAGGAGTCTTAGTGTAAGGTATATCATTTTCATTGAAGGAACGGAGAGAGTTTACCACTACTACCTGTGTCGGGGTGTCAAGTCCACATATTTCTTCGATAGGTGGCAATTTCTTGACATCTTCAATTTTAATACCTTTCTCTTTCATACATCGTTTTGCTTCTTTCATATCTTCAGGATTGAGGAATAGAATACCTCTCTTGTTTTGAATGGGTTCAGGAGGTGGTTCGGGAAGTGTCCAATCATCGGCATTTTGTAATATGTTATTCAATAATTCTTCAGCTTGACTGACAGTTCTTTCCCTGGAAACACAACCAGCACAACTATCTAGGAAGTCCCTAGAAGCATCGGTTAATCCAATATAAAAGTTATCAAGAATTTCATTTTTCTTAAGAGGACAATCAGGCAAAGCTCTGAGTAACCAGAGAAGCCTCCCCTAGGCTTGAGGGAGATTCTCTTCTTGAATTTGCACAAAGTTAAATATTTCCTGTATAGCAGCTTGTTTCTTATGAGCAGGAAAATATTTTTTAGAAAAATAGTGAAGCATATCCTGGGGACTACGCATACAACCAGGAGCATGAGAAATGAACCATTCCTTGGCCTCGCCTTTTAGCGAGAAAGCAAAAAAGCTTAAGTATATAATAGTAGCCTATCTCTTCATCATTGGTAAACAAAGCAGCAATATCATTCAGTTTCATAAGGTGTTCGACAACAGTTTCATTTTCATAACTACAGAAAGGATCAGACTCTACGATAGGAATCAGCTCAGGGTCTATGGAGAAATCATAGTCCTTGTCAGTGACAAATATTTTGACAAGTAGAAAATTTAGGAACATGTTTCATTTTCTCCATCATAGATTTTTCTTTCAGTTTGCATAGTAGTTTCTTCAAATCATCTCTATTCCCACAAAACAGAAAGTCCCTAGCTACTTCACCATCCATAACATAACCTTCAGGTACATAAGGCAATTCATATCTATTAGGAGGACGAGGTGTAACAGGTCATTCAAGGTTTTCATCAGTTTCAGCATTTTCAAGTTCTCTAGCTTTAGCAATATGAGCGTCAAGTAACGCACTCTATGGCACAGGTTCAGTTTCAACATGTGTAGCAATAGTATCATCATTAATTTCAGAAGTAGCATTATCAAGTTCATGTGACATATCAGGACGATCAACAGGTGGTGGTGTAACAAGATGATTCAAAACAGTAGGTGAATCAAAAGCAGATCTAGATGGCAGTTCCTTACCTCCTCTCGTGCGAGAGGGGACGATCTTAGTTCGATTATCTTTCAGATTCTTCATAGAAGTAATTGGATATCCTCAAGTTAACACAAATAACTAGAGCTATGCTCCCCGGCAACGACACCAGAAAAAGGTCTTGATAACCCACAAGTATAGGGGATCGCGACAGTCTTCACAGGTAGTATTTCACCCTAATTTATTGATTCGACACAAGGAGAGCCAAAGAATATATATTGTCCTTGTTAGTTGAGTTGTCAATTCAACCACACCTGGGATATCTCTCTGCAGCAAAGATTTAGTAGCGCAACAAATGATAGTAGTAGCAGTAACAGTGACAGCAACAATTTTGGTAATAGTAGTAACAGTAGCAATTGACTAGCAAGTGTGACAGTAACAACAGTGATGGTAACCTAGCAAGATTCAGTATATGTAAAGTGTAGGCACATGGTACAACAATGGAAATATATGGATGACGTCGATCATGTAATTGTTACACACTAGAGCGACATAGAACTAGCTCCAATTCAACAATATAATGTAGGCGTGTATTCCGTAGATAGTCATACGTGCTTGCGATAAGAACTTGCATGACATCTTTTGTCCTACCCTCCCGTGGCAGCAGGGTCCTATTGGAAACCAAGGGATATTAAGGCCTCCTTTTAATAGAGAATCGCAACAAAGCACTCACACATGGTGAATACATGAAATCCTCAAACTACGACAATCACCGGAAAGAATCCCAATTATTGTCACCTTGGGGTATGCGGATCAAGACACGTAGTAGGTGCATACAACTTGCAAGATGATACGTCTCCAACGGATCTACTTTTCCAAACTCTTTTGCCCTTGTTTTGGACTCTAATTTGCATGATTTGAATGGAACTAACCCGGAGTGACGCTGTTTTCAGCAGAATTGCCTTCGTGTTATTTTTGTGCAGAAATAAAAGTTCTCGGATTGACCTGAAAATTTATGGAGAATATTTTTGGAATTAATAAAAAATACTGGCGAAAGAATCAACTGCAGGGGGCCCACCACCTGGCCACAAGCCAGGGGGGCGCGCCCACCCCCCTAGGGTAGATGAATGATATTGTGACAAATAAAAGAAAGATACCGGAAGCTGAGATTTCCACCTTGCTTGCTAATTATACTTTTAAGGGTGGAACACCAAAGAAACTAGGAGATCCCGGGGTACCTACTATACCATGCTCTATTAAAGGAAATTATGTTAAAACTGCTTTATGTGATCTTGGAGCTGGTGTTAGTGTTATGCCTTTCTCTTTATATCGTAGACTTGATTTGAATAAGTTGATACCTACTGAAATCTCTTTGCAAATGGCTGATAAATCAACTGCTTTACCCATCGGTATTTGCGAGGATGTGCCTGTTGTGGTTGCGAATGTTACTATCTTAACGGACTTTGTTATTCTTGATATTCCCGAGGACGACAGTATGTCGATTATCCTTGGTAGACCCTTTTTGAATACTGCAGGGGCTGTTATTGATTGCAACAAGGGCAATGTCACTTTTCATGTTAATGGTAATGAGCATACGGTACACTTTCCGAAGAAACAACCTCAAGCTCATAGTATCAACTCAATTGAAAAGGTTTCAACGATTATTATTGGAGGCTTTGAATCCCCTCTTCCGACTGCCAAAAAGAAATATGATATACTTATTGTTGGGGACATGCATATCCCCATTGAGGTAACCTAGTGTTATTCGAAAATTCTCCGGTTTCATGTCATTCGAAAAAGGTTTGTCAATAATACTTGATCAACCTTATTGATGGATTCTTTTTGAGGAGCATGAGATGGATGAATTTAGAAGGCACAACCTTCTGTACCCAACTTTTATTCCCTGTTCCTTAGTTTCAATTTAGTAAAAATGCTATTATTTTCCTGTTTTCCGCTTTATCCGTGCAATAGAAAAATGACCTGACAATAAAAGTCCTCAGAATGCCCTGAAAATTTAGTATGAATTTTTCTGGAATATTTAAGAATTTTTGGCACTAAGTATGCATCAGGGGGCTGCACCAGTGGGCCACAAGCCTGCAGGGTGCGCCCACCCCCCCGGGCGCGCCCCTCTAGCTTGTGGGTCCCACGTGGGCCCCCCTCACTTATTCCAGCCACCATCCACTTCGTCTTCGCCCAGAAAAAATCCCACCATTGCTCAAACCCGTGTTCTAGCTCATTTTGCTGCCATTTTCGATCTCCTTGCTCAAAGCTCCATTTGCAAAACTGTTTTAGGGGATTGCTCATCGGTATGTGACTCCTCCAATGGTCCAATTAGTTTTTCTTCTAGTGCTTTATATATTGCAAATTTTTGCTGCTGTGGTGACCTTGTTCTTGAGCTTGCATGTCAAATTTGTATGGTCCCAAGTAGTTTTGATGCATGATATAGCTTCTAGGCACTTGTGGGAGTAGTTGCTATGAGTTTTGTTGAGTTTTGTTTACTTTTAATTAGAGTCACTAAAAATTTCAGAATTAATTTTCAGCAAAAGAGATGATGAGGAGATTGTTAAGAGGCTCTTCGAGTAGGGGTTTTAAAGAAAAAGAAAGTGAGAAGCCTAAATACAATATCCCTCGTACCGCGGAGGTTCGTCCATGTGAATGGCCAAGTGAAGCATTCCTGAGGACGGCTGGAATTTATGAAGATTTTTATTATCTAGCAGAAAATGCAGGCATCACCGACTTCCTCAATGATAAGTGTGAACAATATCTCCTACTTACTAATACTTTCATGCAAAATTTTCATTTTTATCCTAGGAAGAATCCTCCCATGGTAGAATTTCATTTATATGATGTACCTAAGGAATTGTCGCTTTACGATTTTTGCAATGTTTGCAAAATACCTCATGAGGGCAGCATCAGTGAACCACGTCCTAGAGACATGGAGGATTTTATTGCCGCAATCACTGTAGGGGAAGAGAGAGGGGTGTCAAAGGCAAGAGCGGCTAGTGTACATTTTCCTGTTTTACGCTATTATTCACTATTTGCGGGGAGATGTTTAGTTGGTCGCGGTGAGAGTGGAAGCCTTAGTGCCCCCGACCTCGCTATTATGCGCCACGCTTTACTTGCTGATAGAACTTTCAGTCTGGGCGCTATAGTGGCTCAACGGTTGAACTTAAACCGTTCGAAGGGCCCTACATTCGGAGGCATCTATGCGTCTCGTTTAGCTAAACACTTTGAGATACCTATTAGGCTTGACGAGAAAGATGAAATGCTGCTTCCTACAAGACATTTAGATTATGATAGTATGGTAGCACATGATTTTATTAAGAAAGATAATGATAAAAGGCTGCTTTACAACCTAGTATTTAGTCAGGGTACTTGTGAGATTATTACTCTCCCTGCTTCGTCTTTGTTCGATATCCATTCACGCAGGTACACTATTATGCCCGGTGACATCTACCGCTATTGGGGCTTGTCGCAACCCCCAGCACCTGAGCCGGCACCAGCCCTTGATCCATATCAGGCTCCAGTTTTTCAGTGGGAGCCACAGGAGGTCACTAATCAGTGGAACCCTCAGTATCCTCCGGAGTATCCAGGAGAGGGTTATTTCCAGCCGTGGCCCTAGACCAACTTAGGCCAAAAGCCTAAGCTTGGGGGAGTACGTATTTCTCACCGACATTACATTCATGTTCACACACTCATTCCAGTTGTCGGTGTTTATACTTTTTCATTGTACCATCCATGGTAGTTCTTTTTCTTCTTTTTGCTTTCTTCTTGACCTTGAGAAAATCCAATAAAATTAGTTCTAGCTTTACCTTCTAGTTTGTTTAGTTGTAGTATTAAAAGAAAACCCAAAAAGATTTCTCGTTCTTCCTTTGCTTGTTGGGAGCTTTCCCGTGTAAATAGTTTTCCTTTCTTCTTTGGGTCGTAAGGAGAAGACCACGATGACATATTGAGTGGCTCTCATATGCATTATTGTTTATCTATCAGAGAGCCCATATTACCTTGCCTTCTCCTTTGAGTTGTTACTTGCAGATTCCAGCTTAGTCCAATGCACGTGCACTCTTATTATTATTCATACCGTTCGGTCGTGCAAGTGAAAGGCAATAATGACGATATATGATGAAATGATTGAGATGGAGAAAAGCTGGTATGAACTCGACCTATTTTGTTTTTGTAAATATGATTAGCTCATCGTCCGGGATTCAGCTCATTATGGGTTGAACATGTTTGCAATGACAATTAGAGATTATAGTTACTCATGCCATGCTTAATTAGCTGAGAGTTAATAATGGTTTGTTTTGAGTGCCAACATGCACATGTTCACGCATGTAGTTGAAACAAAACCAACATAGCCTCCACGATGTTTATGTTCATGGTGATTTATATCCTACCCATGCTTGCATTCAATGTTGGTTAATCTCAAAGCATGTTTATGACTGTTGTCGCTCTCTAGTTGGTCGCTTCCCAGTCTTCTGCTAGACTTCACTTGTACTAAGCGGGAATACTGCTTGTGCATCCACCACCATAAACCCAAAGTTGTTCCATATGAGTCCACCATACATACCTATATGCGGTATTTACCTGCCGTTCCAAGTAAATTGGCATGTGCCACTCTCCAAACCTTCAAATAAATATTCCGTTTTGTATGCCCAAATTGCTCATGTAGTGACTGGGGGCTGTCAGTATCTTCCATGATAGGTGGGTTATTCTCACGAGATGTGTTTATTCACTATCATTCACGAGAAAGTGGCTGGTATTCGGGATGCCCAGTCCCACGCTCAAAATTCAAATCAATATATAATAAACAAAACTCCCCCAAGATTGTGTTTGTATGGACGGTACCCGTGGATTCGGCCCGCCGTGGAGTGTGACTGATTTGGTGGAGGGGGAGTAAAAACTTTACTATTCTGTTTGGGAACCGCCTATAATGTATCTAGCATGGAAGATATCGAGATCTCTTAGTTGTTATGTTGGCAATGAAAGCATACCGCTCAAAATTATTATTCATCCCTGTTTTAAAAATTCGAGCTCTGGCACCTCTGCAAATCAATGCTTCCCTCTGTGAAGGGCCTATCTATTTTATTTTTTACTGTTGAGTCATCACCCTCTCATAAAAGGCACCAGTTAGAGAGCACTCCCGTCATTTGCATGCTTTTCTATTAATTGATTTTGAGTATGAGTATGACTGGATCTCTTTTACCATGAATTACAATGTCTAGTCAGTCCTTGTTCTCCAGAGGTGCTCTGCATTTATGTTTTGCGGTCTCAGAAAGGGCTAGCGAGATACCATTATGTCATATTGTATCATGATTGTTTTGATAAAATTGTTGTCATCCGAGACTTATTATTATTGCTCGCTAGTTGATTATGCCATTGATATGAGTAAATGTGAGACCTAAATGTTATTGTGAATGTGGTTAGTTCATAATCTTTGCTGAAAATCTGCACATCAGTTAGATATATTTACAACAGCAAGATCAAACAGAGTTTGTAAAAGTTTTTCTTTATCACTTTCAGTTTATCAACTGAATTGCTTGAAGACAAGCAAAGGTTTAAGCTTGGGGGAGTTGATACGTCTCCAACGTATCTACTTTTCCAAAATCTTTTGCCCTTGTTTTGGACTCTAATTTGCATGATTTGAATGAAACTAACCCGGACTGACGCTGTTTTCAGCAAAATTGCGTTGGTGTTATTTTTGTGCAGAAATAAAAGTTCTCGGATTGACCGGAAAATTTACGGAGAATATTTTTGGAATTAATAAAAAATACTGGCGAAAGAATCAACTGCAGGGGGCCCACCACCTGGCCACAAGCCAGGGGGGCGCGCCCACCCCCCTAGGGCGCGCCCCTTTGGCTTGTGTGCCCCCTGTGGCTCCTCCAACCTCGTTTCCACTCCTATATATTCCTATTTACGGAGAAAAAAATCAGAGAGAAGAGTTCATCGCGTTTTATGATATGGAGCCGCCGCCACCTCCTGTTCTTCCTCGGGAGGGCAGATCTGGAGCCTGATTTGGGCTCCAGAGAGGGGAAATCGACGCCCTCGTCATCACCAACCATCCTTCATCACCAATTTCATGATGCTCTCCGCTGTTCGTGAGTAATTCCATCATAGGCTTGCTGGACGGTGATGGGTTGGATGAGATTTACCATGTAATCGAGTTAGTTTGGTTAGGGTTTGATCCCTAGTATCCACTATGTTCTGAGATTGATGTTGCTATGACTTTGCTATACTTAATGCTTGTCACTAGGGCCCGAGTGCCATGATTTTAGATCTGAACCTATTATGTTTTCATGAATATATGTGTGTTCTTGATCCTATCTTGCAAATTGTAGACACCTATTACGAGTTATGATCCGCATCCCCCAGGGTGACAATAACTGGGATTCTTTTCGGTGATTACCGTAGTTTGAGGAGTTCATGTATTCACTAAGTGCTAATGCTTTGGTCTGGCTTTCTATTAAAAGGAGGCCTTAATATCCCTTAGTTTCCATTAGGACCCCGCTGCCACGGGAGGGTAGGACAAAAGATGTCATGGAAGTTCTTTTCCATAAGCACGTATGACTATATATGGAATACATGCCTACATTACATTGATGAATTGGAGCTAGTTCTGTATCACCCTATGTTATAAACTGTTGCATGATGAATGCCATATGACATAATTATCCATCGCTGATCCATTGCCTACGAGCTTTCCGCATATTGATCTTTGCTAAGTTACTTTTCCGTTGCTACTGTTACAATCACTACAACACTGCTACTGCCACTTTGCCATCGTTACCGTTACTTCCATACTACTTTGCTACTAAATACTTTGCTGCAGATATTAAGTCTTTCAGGTGTGGTTGAATTGACAACTCAGCTGCTAATACTCGAGAATATTCTTTGGCTCCCCTTGTGTCGAATCAATAAATTTGGGTTGAATACTCTACCCTCGAAAACTGTTGCGATCCCCTATACTTGTGGGTTATCACAAGATAGGATCCAAATCAATCTTTTATTCAAAGATAATATAATATGTTCAGATATAAAATCATGGCACTCGGGCCCTAGTGACAAGCATTAAGCATAGCAAAGTCATAGCAACATCAATCTCAGAACATAGTGGATACTAGGGATCAAGCCCTATCAAACATAACTCGATTACATGATCAATTCCATTCACACCAATCACCGACCAGCAAGCCTATAGAAGAATTACTCACGCCCGGTGGTGACCATCATGGAATAGTTGATGGAGAAGAGTTGGTGATGACGACGGCGATGATTCCCCCTGTCCGGAGCCCCAAAACAGTCTCTAAATATAGGGTCGACGGAGCCATGTGGGCCCCACAAGCCGTCAGGGCGCGGCCAGGGGGGCGCCCCGTTGGCTTGTGGCCCACAGGCAGGCTCCCTCCGATAGTTCTTCGCTCCATATTTCATTATATATTCTAGAAATAATTCACAAAAAGTTTCGACCAATTCTGAGAACTTTTATTTCTCCACAAAAATAACACCAAAGTAGTTTTGTTGAAAACAACGTCAGTCCGGGTTAGTTTCATTCAAATCATGCAAATTAGAGGTCAAAACTAGAGCAAAAGCTTTAGGAAAAGTAGATACGTTGGAGACGTATCACATGCCTACCAGTGATCAAAGGTATCTTTCACTATGGCCTCTCTGTACGGTGTGTCCAAGGAAAGGGTTTGACGACCTACTGAACCGTACCCTACCTGTGACAGGGACACAAGTGGTAGTACGAATCAAGTATGGGGGTTACTGGTTCAAGACTCGATCTACGGTCGACTCACGAGGTTTAAGTTTTCCCTGCAATGGTTAGTAAAACATATACACTTCGTAGTACCCAATGAGGTCACCATCCATCATGCCCCAACATGCCTTCGCTGATCACTCTCGTCACAACGAGATATCAGTTTCGCGGTCACGCTTTACTCATGACAAACTTCCTACGGAATTTGTCAGGACCAGGGTAGGCATGAGTGGCATGAGGTGATGTCCACTTTCACAGACATATCTCAAGTTAAATACAATTCCTATCAAGGAATCCATGCATGAATATTTTTCCATATGCAAATTTTTATTTCGCATAACATAATAATGATTTATTTTCTACTAGCAAGCAAACAACCAACTTGTATCATATCAAGTGTTCAAGATGCTTGCCTTGGGTATGCAAAAGGGTGGGGTGCACTCCAAGAATTTTGAAAGTATTCTTCCCTCCATTTTTCTATTTTGAAAATATTCAAATCAACACATAAATTTGAAAACAACACTAAAGGTTGTTTTGGAAATCTTTGAAATAATTACTAAAATAAACTAGATGAAATTTGAGGAATGTGGGAAAAAGAATCAAATCATTTGGAGTTATAGTTTAAAAATAGAGCTAGTCAAAGTTTAGTCAATAATATGTTTTTAATCTAAAATCAGAAAACAAAATGGTACGATGAGGTTTACGCTTTCCAAAGGAGAAGACGTACTGCAACGAAATACGCCTCCACTAAAACGCTTAGGCCGTGACCTAGGTGTCATTGACAGTGGACCCGCAGGCCCACTGGTCACATTTGACCAGGTCCACCCGCGCCTTCTTCTTCCTTTGGCCCAACAAGGGAGGGGCTCCGGCGATCCTCGCCTGCGAATGGTGCCACCCCTGCGCGAGGGAACCCGACCGTTGAGCCCAGGGGACTAGGGTGAGTCCACCGATAATCTACAGGACTAGTGGGGTGGACAAAATCGCCGGTGGCGAGCTCCCTAGCGGAGGTGATGTCTGGTGAAATGGGGATTTTGCAAACAAGCTTTTTTTTCGATGGAATTGTGGGATGGAATGGATCGGCGGAATCCTTTGGAAGCTTTTGTAGAAGGAAACGAAGAGAGGCAGGCTCTGGATGCATGGGAATCGGCCGGGATTTAGCAGCGGCCATGCTCACCGGAGAAGAAGATGAATGCTCCGTCTGCCTCGCTACCTTGGGGAAGGCTCAGGGGGGTTATAAAAATGGGGGATGATCATCTTGAGGGGTCTGGGGGCTTTATATAGCCGCGGTCGAGTCGATTCCCGTGGCTCCCGAAGATGAGCATGTCGGCCGGCCATTAATGGCGAACAGGATAGGTGGGGGCCGGTCGGCGTGGATTGTCGGGGTAAGCAACACAGCTGAGGATGAGCTCGACGAGCTGGAGTGCTTGGGGGCGCGCCAGGTGTCCTGGACGATGCCAAACACATCAGGCAGCAACGGCTAGCGGTTGGCACATCGGTGATGCGGCGGGGTGCTACAGAGCGGGAGGGGGAGGTTGCTTGGGGCTTGGTGCGCCACGGCGAGCATCAACGGATCAGGAGGAGCTCGGGGAGAGGCAGCCCTGGGACGCGGCGGCTCGGGCACGAGCACGTGCAAAACACATGCTCTGCTCGCGCTCCGGGCACTCACGACAGGTGGTTGACGAAATGCCAGAGCGTCCTAGAGGGCTTTGGTGCAAATAAAACTTAGCAGGGTCATGGTTTAGGGTAAAACAATCCTAGACGACATTCTGGTTTGGCCAGGTAAGCAGATTCCTAATGCAAGTTTAGGAGCTTGCAATTTTTTGTCATGCACGCAGGGTGTATGACAAAATGCTAGGTCCACTTAGGAAATTTTGTTGATGACCAAAATTTCCAGAATAAAGTCTCTTTAGATAATATATAAGGTGGTGCACTTGTTGTGGTAATGCAAGAAACTTCATAGTGCAAGTTTTGGTGAAATTCAGTTCTGGCCAGAAACTACAGGGAAAGTTTTGGTGGACTAAAAAGATGAATTTGGGTCTGATCTGCTGGACTTAAGGGTTTGGTTGGAAGGACTACCAGTGGGAAGAATATCTAGAATTATAGGGCTAGGAAGAATGGGGTTGCAGTTCAAATCACAAACTGGACCATATTTGAAGGTTTGATGTTGGGCTCAAATTTTACAAATGAACCAGAGTGTTTTTTTGCATAAAAGTGATCTGTGGGCATTACTTGACCTCTCCAAATTTTTGTGGAATTTTAAAGAATTATTTTAAATGGTTGTAGTGTAACAAGGGCATTTTCAGAGTTGAAAATGCTATTAAAAGAATTAGTCGTGGGCAGATTTTGTTATAAAATTATCCCTACTAAAATTTTAAATTAAATAAAACAATGTAATGAAAACATTCAAAGCTCATATTATTTGCCAAAAATTTCTGCTTGGAGGGAAGAATTTTGGAATACACACGACAGAGAAGGTTCTGAAATTAGCAAAAGACACAATATAATTAAAAGTTTTATTTCTCGCCAAAATTTTAATTAATAAAAATAAGGTTAAAGTTTTGGGGTGTGACAAACTCTACCCCCCTTAAAGAAAAATCTCGTCCTCAAGATTTGCTAAGGAAAGAAAAGAAATCTCCTGTAAAACATGGTAACGAAATCACTCACATGCAGGTGCAATCAAGACAATCATTTATATCACACACCCCTAGACATTGCATTATGCACATAAATGCTAGACTTAACAAACATATGCATGCACTCTTACAAGGTACGATCGACAGGGTTCCAAGGAAATATCCCCGGCATTGGGACACATTCTTCTTCCCCTTGGAGGAGTTCGGAGAACGTGTCTGTTGGGGATATAACCCCGTGGTGAGACCCGCCCAGGTGGGGCCCGGTCATACCTGGCGGCTCGTAGCCAAGACCTATAAGGTGGGCCAGAAGATGAAGGCCAGGCCGCATGGCGGCTTACCTGACGGGCCAAGACGAAGGCCCAGAGACAGAAGATGGTGTGAAGACCCGGGCGGTTAAGCCGCCCGGAGACGGCTTGCCCAAGACGGCAAGGCGGCTTAGAGACATGATCAATTACGATGTATGAGTCGGTTTAGGACTCGTGTAACCCAGAGCCTTGACCTCCTATATAAAGGTTAGACTCTGGGGCGGCTTAGAGATAAACCAATCAATCGAGAACTAGGTCAAGCGAATCCGCTCCCTTGTAATCGATACTCCAATCAATAGAGCACAAGCAGGACATAGGCTTTTACCTCTTCTCGAGGGGCCGAACCTGGGTAAACTCGTGTCTCTCATCTCGACCAACCCCTTTGAGTCCACCGTCTTAGCGATGGCCTCGAACCTAAGTCTTCGGACATCTGCCGTGACAAAACCACGACAGTCGGCGCCCACCGTGGGGCTAGCGCTCAGTGGTGTTGAGTTCTCAAAGGGCTCTCTCCCAGGGATCGAGGGGTACGCTGTTGGCAGGATGACCAAGAGTCGCCGCGGCCGGCTCTACAATGACGACGCCGGCTGGGGCCCCGATGCTGACTCCATTGAGTACGGGTTCCGGGTCCTCTTCGGCGGAATCCACGTCTTCATCGGCAAGATCGGCGGATCTGAACCCAGGCCGGACATCTGCACCGACATCGTTGAGCCGGCCCGGTGCGAGCCACCCACCCGACGCGTGCAACCCGCTCGTGCTGACCCCGGCAGGAAGCATGTCTTCGTCGGCTTCACCCCGGCCATGGAGCTTGAAGGTTCTATGTCGCGGGAAGATACCCTCATCTGCTCAGAGGATGGATCCTCGAGAGGAGAGACGGAGTCAATCTATCAGCTTCATAATGGTGGGCTTGGGGGCTACATCGAGCATTACCCCGAGTCAGAATGTCATGAGTCGGAGGAATATGAGCCGCCGAACCGTGCTGCCGTCTTCATGGCGGGTTCAGCGCCGGCCCCCAGTAGCACAGCCGCCGGCGCGACCGGGTCAGGAGCTGGCAGGCCGCCGGCTCAGGTTCTCTTGGATCTGATGAACGAGCTTACAACCCTGATGGAAACCGAGGTCACTGCTGAAAACCAAGCGGCCCGCAACGCGGAGATCACGAGGTTGAAGAACCAGATGGCTGGAGTCCAACAGGAAATCAACGCGCTGAAGGCCCAGATGGATACTGAGGCGGAGTGCCTTAGGGCGGATGCTTTCCGCCTTGAGCTAGAGCAGCAGTCTGCAGCGGTGGTTCACCGGATGAGGCATCAATCCCGCCTGTCGGATCAATATGAAGCCAAAAATCTTTTTAACACGCCAGGGACGGGACGGAATGTGCCTTTGACCAGGACCCGGAAGGCGGAATTACCTGGAAGCCGGGCGGCGGTTCAGCATCAGCAGCCAGACCCGCCCCGACGGAACCAAAACCCGCCACAGTTTTTTCCGATGCCACCGGGTCATTATTCTAACCCGGCGGAGAACATGGTGGCGGCGGCCACCAGGCTTGATACAATTCCCATCCCCGACGAGGCGCCTATTGCAGAGGAGGTGCGGAACGCTATTGGATACCTGTGGACGGCGGTGGCCCAGCAGGAGAAGTATACTTACAGCCGGAGCCGCGTGCATTCAACTCCCATCCCCAGCCGTAGCTACAGCCGGCGTTATGAGTCGCCGGCGGTTTCTAGCAGTGAATGACATCAGAACCCGCCGCGAGTCGATCGGGCGGCTCTGGATGCTCAAGCGCTGGTGGATCGGGCAAGAGCACAGCGGGAAGTGGCGGCTCTGGCGGCAGTGGCGGCTCTGGCGGCAGCGGCGGCTCATCAGGAACCCAGAGTTGCACCTTCTGTCCTAGTAGGGGCAGGATTAACCTCCAGGGCTGCGGGAGTGCTGTGTCTAGCACCGGCTCTACGGAGCGAGCGTCTGCCGAAGGATTTCAAAGGTCCTCGCAAGGTGCCCAATTATACTGCAGACCTACCTCCAGAGGCTTGGATCGAAAGCTATGAGCTGGCCATGGAGATGTTAGACGTCAGTGATGCAGTATGTGCCAAATATTTCATCATGATGCTGGAAGGGCCGGCTCGCACGTGGTTGAAAGGGTTGCCACCCAACACCATTAATTCCTAGTCTGAATTAAAGGTGAAATTCATCAAAAATTTCCAAGGAACGTGCAAGCAGCCCATGACGATTGTGGATCTGGACCATTGCGTGCAGCGTGATGACGAGTCGGCTCATCACTGGGTCCGGCGGGTCTCAACCATCATCCACTCTTCTGAACAGATTACGGCAGCTCAAGCAGTTTTGATTCTGGAGAAGAATTGCCATTTTACACCACTGAAGCAGAAGCTTGGCCGGCTCAAGCGCACGTGCCAGGATATGGGGGAGCTCATGGCGGCTCTCACCAAGTATGCAGACTCCGATAACACGAAGGATCCTAGCTCTGATGATGAGAAATCGGGTCAGGGTAAGAAAAACAACAATGGCAAGGGTCAACAGCAAAACGCGGCCAGAAATAGCAACTCGGTCAAGCGGAAGAACCCGGACGGCGGGTCAGAATTGGTGGCGAATACCAGCACTAGGAACAATCGTGCTAAGGGCAGTGGGAATTTCAGGCCACCCTTTAACAAGGGTAAAGCTCCTTTCAACCTGGAAGAGATGCTCAACAAACCTTGTCCGGAGCACAGCCCGCCTGATAAGCCGGCAGGCCATACATGGAGGGATTGCAGTATTATACGGCAGTTTCGGGATTACAGCCATCAACAGCATCGGAATAACGGTAATGGGCCATCAGGCGGCTCAAGGCCGGGCGGATGAGGAGCCGGCTTTGGTGCTGGCAGCTCAGGATCCGGGTACCAGGGTCAAGGCAATCAAGGAGGTCATCATCAGCAGTCTAGCGGTGGAGGCCAGCAGCAGAATAACCAATCGGGGTACCAGACTAACCCAAAACAACTCAGTGGGGGTCAGTATCATGTTTTTACAACCAGCCTCGACAAGCGAGACCGGAAGGTGCGCGAGCGGGCGGTTAATGCAGTCATGCCGGCTCTCCCGCAGTATTTGAAGTGGTCCGAGTATGACATAACTTGGAGCAGGGACGATCACCCGCCGCGTGTTGATAACCCGGGGCAACTGGCTTTAGTAGTTGCCCCCCAGGTTGGAGGGTATGTGTTCACTACAGTGCTTATGGATGGTGGCAGCAGCATCAACATCCTGTATTATGACACTTTCAGCCGGATGGGTTTGCTTGATAAGGATCATAAGCCCTCTTCAACAGTTTTTTACGGTGTGGTACCCAGAAAATCGGCTTATCCAGTAGGAAAGATTTCTTTGGAGGTAGCTTTTGGTGACGAATTCAACTACAGGGTGGAGTCTTTGTGGTTTGAAGTGGTCAAAATCAAGAGCCCATATCACGCTCTGTTTGGACGGCCGGCTTACGCCAAGTTCATGGCTAGGCCTTGCTATGTTTACTTACAGCTCAAGATGCCCGGGTTGAACGGGACGATTACCGTGCATGGTGATCGGAAGACGGCTCTTGAGTGTGAGGAAGGTGACGCAGCTTATGCAGAGTCAAGTTGTGTTGAGGCAGAGCTCAAGTTTTATAAGGAAAATGTTGACCCAGAAGATATGATTCCACTAAAGAAGCCTAACACGGAATCTGAGCCGCCACTCAAGTTCGTGGCAGAAGATACCAAGTTGGTGGACTTTACGCCGGGCGGCAAATCACAGCAGTTCACTATCGGGGCTAACATGGACCCCGCATAGGAAAGCACGCTCATGGAATTCATCCGTGAGAATCGGGACATCTTTGCATGGAAGCCTTTTGACATGCCGGGTGTACCGAGAGAGTTCGCTGAGCACCACCTTAATGTGGATCCTAAGTTTAAGCCGGTCAAACAGTTCCTCCGGCGGTTCAATGAGGAGAGGCGTAAGGCTATTGGAGAAGAGGTGGCCCGGCTCTTGGCAGCAGGGTTCATCCTAGAGGTTTTTCACCCGGAGTGGTTAGCTAACCCGGTGCTAGTGCTTAAGAAGAACGGCACGTGGCGTATGTGTGTGGATTACACGGACCTTAACAAGGCCTGTCCAGTTGACCCGTTTGCTCTCCCCTGTATCGACCAGATTATTGATGCAACGGTGGGTTGTGAGAGTTTATGCTTCCTGGACGCTTATTCAGGATATCATCAGATCAAGATGGCAGTTAAAGACCAAGAGAAGACGGCTTTCATTACGCCTTTTGGTGCTTTCTGCTATGTGTCTATGCCTTTCGGGCTCAAGAGTGCCCAGGCGACTTACCAGCGTTGTGTGCAGAACTGCCTTCATGGTCAAATTGGGCGCAATGTTCATGCTTCTGTGGATGATATTGTGGTCAAGTCAAGGAAGAAGGAGACTCTACTTGACGACCTGAAGGAAACGTTCGATAATTTGCGGGTTTACAAGATGATGCTTAACCCGGCAAAGTGTGTTTTCGGTGTACCTGCAGGCAAGCTCTTGGGGTTTCTAGTCTCTGAGCGTGGTATTGAAGCTAATCCGGACAAGATAAAGGCTATTACCTCCCTGTTTGAGCCGGCGTGCACCAATGACGTTCAGCGCCTGGCGGGTCGGATCGCTGCATTAAGCCGGTTCATAAGCCGCCTAGGTGAGAAGGCTATTCCTCTGTATCAGATGATGAAGAAAACAGACAATTTTGTCTGGAGTAAGGCGGCGGGTGAAGCGTTTGAGGCGCTCAAGAAGCAGATGGTTGAGCCGCCGGTCTTGGCCGCTCCAGCTGAGAAGGAACCTTTACTCCTCTATGTGGCAGCTAACAACAGGGCAGTAAGCGCCGCGATTGTTGTGGAGCGTAAGGAGGCAGGAAAGGAATACCCGGTTCAGAGGCCGGTTTACTACGTCAGTGAAGTCCTGATCGAGTCCAAGCAAAGGTACCCGCATTGGCAGAAACTGATATATGGGGTGTTCATGGCAAATCGTAAGTTGAAGCATTACTTCCTGGGACACCAGATCACTGTGGTTAGTTCTGCTCCATTGGGTGACATAATTCAAAATAGAGAAGCCACTGGCAGGATTGCTTAGTGGGCATTGGAGCTTGGGCCTCTTAATCTTAAATATGTGCCTCGCACGGCTGTCAAGTCTCAAGCCTTGGTGGACTTTATAAATGATTGGACAGAGTGTCAGTCGCCCGAGGAGAAGCCGGATAACACATACTGGACAACTCACTTTGATCGATCCAGGCAATTGGAAGGGTCAGGGGCTGGAGTTGTCTTAACTTCCCCTAGAGGTGATAAGTTTTGTTATGTATTAAGGTTGATGTTTCCCTGTACTAACAATGTAGCTGAGTACGAGGCTTTACTTCATGGCCTCTATGTGGCTAAGGAGATGAACCTGAGCCGGGTTAGATGTCTTGGCTACTCAGACCTCGTGGCTCAGCAAGTTTCAGGTACGTTGGATTCCAAAGACCCACGGATGGCGGCTTATCGTCAGGCGGTGGACATCATTGCTGGACACTTCAAGGGTTATCAGGTGGATCATATTGACCGTCGCAAGAATGAGGCGGCTGATGTATTGTCAAGGCTGGGCTCTCAGCGTAAGCTGGTGCCGCCTAACGTTTTCTTGGATGTCTTATATCATCCGTCTGTTAAGCTACCTTCAGAGGAGGATCTGGCTGTACCTGACCCGGAGGGGCAGCTGGTGGCGGCTCTGCATGCTATCCATGACTGGACTCTCCCTTACTTAGCATACTTGACTCGCGCCGAGTTACCCGAGGACGAGACCTTGGCAAGACAAATCATCAGGCGATCTAAATCCATGACTATCATCAATGGCAAGTTACACAAGCGCAGTGTCACTGGTGTTTTCCAGCGTTGCGTTTCTCCTGAAGAGGGTAAGGAGATCTTAAATGAAATTCACGCCGGCGATTGTGGTCATCATGCCGGCTCAAAATCTTTGGTGGCTAAGGCTTTCCGGCAAGGTTTCTTCTGGCTGACGGCTCATAAGGACGCAAAAAACTTGGTCATCAAGTGTGATGGATGTTAGAAGTTTGGGCGACGTGCTCACGTTCCGGCTCAGGAATTGCGAATGATACCAATTACCTGGCCGTTTGCAGTTTGGGGGCTTGATAAGGTCGAGCCCTTCAAGAGATCTAAAGACAAGAAGACCCTCCTTTTGGTGGCGGTGGATAAGTTTACTAAGTGGGTTGAGGCTGAGCCGGTCGGCAAGTGTGACGCGGCTACGGCGGTTCAATTTGTCAAAAAAATGATCTACCGTTTTGGTTACCCTCACAGTATCATTACGGACAATGGCACAAACCTATCCAAGGGGGCTATGCAGGCGTTCTGTGAAAGCAAGCACATCCGGCTTGACGTCTCTGCTGTTGCTAATCCACAATCCAATGGTCAGGCGGAGCGTGCTAACCAGGAGATCTTGAGAGGCATCAAGCCCCGGCTTATGGTTCCTCTACAGTGAACGCCGGGTTGTTGGGTAGAAGAGTTACCATCAGTTTTATGGAGCATCAGAACTACTCCCAACAGGTCAACAGGCTATACGCCTTTCTTCATGGTTTATGGTGCAGAAGCCGTGTTACCAAGTGATATACGTCATGACTCGCCGAGGGTGGCAGCTTACGTTGAGGCAGATAATGAGACAACGTGTCAGGACGCGTTAGATGCTTTGGATGAAGAGCGTGATCTGGCGGCGGCTCGATCGGCGATTTATCAGCAAGACCTGCGTCGCTATCATAGCCGCAGAGTTAAGACCCAGACGTTTCAGGAAGGCGACTTGGTGTTGCGTCTGATTCAAGATCAGACGGATGCGCACAAGCTATCTCCCCCATGGGAAGGACCCTTTGTGATCAGCAGAAATCTCAACAATGGGTCATACTATCTCATCGACGTACGAGACGAGTCACGCACTTCTGGGCAGGAGACCCACCGGCCGTGGAATATTGCTCATCTGCGGCCTTACTATACCTGAGTCATCGACTAACACCATTGTACATCATCATTGTATATATCACTTATATATATATATATAATAAAGTTGGCATCCCTGCAAGCCGGGGCCTCTGCCGTTTTCTATATCTTAGATTGAGCAAAAGTGGATACAACCATAAGGTCACTTGGGGGCTTCTAACCCTCCGGGTTCAGCTTACACACCCTCTTGATCGGCTCTTCAGCCACCGTAAGTCCGGGTTATATACCCAAAAAGTTGACTCCGTCAACAAGGTCATTTGGGGGCTTCTAACCCGCCGGGTTTAGCTTACACACCCTCTTGATCGGCTCTTCAGCCACCGCAAGTTTGAGTTAAACCTGCCTGTATGCTGCTGCTGCTCCGCTAGGTGACCCGCCGAACTCTTACCAGTCACTCTCGCAAGAGACCCTGTACTGGTCGAGGTTAAACCGGCGGCTCTTGTCACGTGAGGGCCGGCTTACGGAAAGCGAGGATAAACTCACCCATCTGCTGCCGACTCTCCGCTATGTGGCCCGTTCGTACTCTTAAACAGTTACTCTTTTAAAAGACCCTGCACTATTTAAGGTTCAAACGACGGATTTATGTCACGTCAGAGTAGCTTACGGGCCCTGGGGGTACTCATGCCCTGCTGCGTCTCTCTCTGGTTCGTTACGCTCTTATCAGTTAATCTCGCCTAGAGACCCTGAGCCGCTCAAAGCAATTGACGGTCACTCTCACTAGAGACCCTGTACTGTTGAGAGTTCAAGTAGAGAATCCACCTAGAAGAACCGACATATGAGTTTTCACAAAAAGAAAGCAAGATTATACGAGATTTAACATCTCCGGGTTGTGCTTTTTCAAGCTACCCTTACAGCAATACAGAGCATATTATGTCTTGTTTGTTTTTGCAGGGTTTATCTCCTAAGGTGAGCCGCCGTGAAATATGATGAAAAGATGATTGTGAGCAGAACACAAGACAGATAAGCATGCATCAAGTTGTGCAAAGATGCATACGTGTGCGATGGCACGGCTCAGGCAAACAAGTTTTTTCTATGCCTATTACAAACTTCACAGGGAGCCCAAAATACCACGGACTTAAAGTTTTTTGTACACTGCTAGCCATGGCGGGTCAAGAAGCCGGGTTATCAATTTCAGAAGCAAGATTTCAGCTTGATGGCGGGAAATCCTGCGCCGGGTCTTCGACCTCTTCGATCTGAAGATTGTCCACATCCCAGTTGCAGTTTGTTAAAGCTTCAAACTGAGCCTCGTCAAAGAGGGGGGGCGGGTCAATTTCAGGAGCAAAGAGTTGCTTACGGCGTGCAGGTGTCAAGTCCCTGGCTTCGAAGGTTGGGCAGCGCACTCGTTTGCTGTCCACACCGTAAGCCGCCTGGTATGTTGTCAGATCAACTTCGCCCGCCAGTGTTGATGCGAGTACTCTGGAGGCCTTCATACACTTGGCATAGTCAGCTTCTGTGAAATCTGAGCCGTCGTCTTTCTTGGACGGAAAGCCATCCATCATCTCTTCTGCAGTCAGTTCAGGGGCAAAGGCCAAAGACCGGCATAGCGCGGCCATTGCTCCCTTCCTGACGGTTGATCGTTTGAGCTCTTCGATTTTCTTAGGCAGAGTTGATAAGAGTTCTATCACTCCCTTCATGAATTTGGGGATGCTTTCTTCGTTCAGCATTGCTTTGATGGTACAAAGGGTCCCACAGTATAGCTGTTCTGCCAAGGAATATACTGCTTTTAACTTCAACAAGCTGTCTGAAGATAGTTGGTGGCTTCTTTGACGTGCAAGGAAAGATTTTTGTGTTATAAGCCAGCCGCACAACTTTTTAAACAAGGCAAGGAAATTTGCTAAGTATTCAGTGCTTACCAAAGATAGCAGACGTCATCCTAGAGATATGGCGCTTGAGGGTTTGCAGCTCATCTGACACACGCTTGAGTTGCTGGTCAGCATCGTCTGCGCGCTTTGTCAGGGCGGCTTGGGTAGACTCAGCGCTCTTTTTGAAAGCCGCAAAATCAGCTTGTACCTTCTAGAGCTCCTTAGCGGCAACCCGCCATTTTTCTTCCGCCTCAGACCGGGCGGTTTGTTGCGAAGCAAGGTTTTCCTTTAAGCCGGTCAGATCAGACTCGGCTGCCTCCATGGCTTCCTGTATTGCACAAAAAACAAAACAGTTCAGGAGGTTTAAGTCGCTAGGATAAGATATTCATAGAAGATTGATGAAGCTGGTATGTTACAAGTCTCAAGCAGATTGCAAGCAATATACTTGACACTTGGGGGCTAATGTCTGTGTTTTCTCTCCAAGTCTACAATGAAGTTCCGGCTCATCTTCGTCAAGTTAAGCCGGCACTTGGGGGCTACACAAGGCGCTCTGCAAATCTACAATGAAGTTCCGGCTCATCTTCGTAAAGTTAAGCCGGCACTTGGGGGCTACACACGGCGCTTTCCAAGTTTACAGGGAAGTTCCGGCTCATCATTTTTATACTGACCCGGACTTGGGGGCTACCCTTGATCTACTCTTCAACTAAGTACCGGCTTAATATATATATTTACCCGATACTTTGGGGCTACAAGCTAGGCAATTTGAGTTATGACAAGGATTTGAAGATCCGGTCTACTATTTGCAATATTAAACCAGCTCTTGGGGGCTACATAAGGGTACAAGGAAAAGCAAAAGCTGGAGGAGTACCTCATATTTTTTCTTCATCAGACCAACAAGTTTGAGCTCCATGTTCCGGCTTGTGGAGAGGCGGTTCAGATAACCCGCATGTAACTCGTCTGCAGTTAGCTTCTCCAACATGGGGAATTCAAAATCAAGCTTCTCAGGCAAGGAAGCTTCAGCCTTGCTGGTGTGTTTTGTCAGTACAGGAGGCTCGGGAGATTGGTTACCTGTCCCAGTGATGATAACGTCTGGAAGAACTGTGTCTTCGACGGCTGTTGAAGGACTGGGCGGCTTAGGATCGGCCCTTGGAGGACTTTCAGTTGCCATGTCATGATCAGCCGGCTCAGAGGGCTGATGTGTATCTTCAGGCGCATCTTTCATAACGTCAGTGGGCTCAGCATGAGTTGAAGGGGAGTCCGGCTTAGCAATCTCCGGCTCTTGGGCAGTAGGAGCAGTGGCAGACCCGCCGGTCTTCCTTCATTTTGCTTGAGCCCTGGAAAACAAAAAGAGTGTCACATAGAGGACAAGGATGGTAAAAAGGTATGGTGCAAATACAAAGGTACGCACTCTGGGTTGATCTTCAGAGGAGGTAGCTTGGTTGCAGTAGAGTCACCAGATGAAGGAGGCGTCTCCTAAAAGAAGGGTAAGACAATGAAAGCTGAGTAAGGTTTATAATGAAAGAACTAAGAAACTGGACTTAGTTAAAAGAGTACCTCAGCCGGCCGTTTCCGCGGAGCCGGAGAATTTGATAAGCCGGCCAAAAGCTCATCAGAGCCGGCGCTCCGGGTCTGACGTCGGGAGTTGTGCTGTTGCTTTTTCAAAAGAAAATTGGGGTCTAAATAAGCAAGAGGATGAGAAAATGGGACTTTCCGGATGACCCACCATATTTTCTCTGGTGTAAAGTTTTCTGAGTCAGAGGAAATGTAGGTTACCTCAGGGGCGTCTGCATGGCTTGTTTCCGTTTCCTCCTGTGAATAATCGTTGTTAATAAGTTGCATAAAGAGACGGTCAAGGGAGTCAAGTTTTACCTCTGAGTCGTCAAGCTCAGGCGGTTCCTAAGCGGCAGTTTTCTTCCTCTAGACGCGGGTTTTACCCACCTTAGGTTTCCTCACAGGAGGGTTATACTTCTTCTTCCAGAAAGAAGAGCCGGCCTGTGCATAAGCCGCCGAAAAGGTTAAAGGGAGCAAGGTAAAAGGTTAAGACAATAATGGCCAATTTTGTGGAAAAAGATTTCTTACAGCTGGAGCTGGGTTCTTGACATAGAAAGGTTTGAGCCCGACCTTGTTGCAAACTGCTTGCTTTTCGCCAAGAAGTGTTTTGACGGAGGACTTGATGTCTTGTTCTGTCAAAGGGGTGGTATTGAAGCAGAGAGTATCGTTGGGCTCACCCGTAAATTGGTGCATGAGTCGGTCACGCCGGCTCAGTGGCAAGATCTTCTAGCTAACCCAGCAGCGGGTTAAGTCGACGCCAGTTAAACCGTTGGCCATTAAGGCCCTGATCTTCGAGAAAGCTGGAGCATATTTCGCTCGCTCTGCGGCGGAAATCCGGTCTGGGAGATCTCCAGTGTTGCAAAGCTGGTTAGGACGATAACCCGGCAGCAGATTTTCTTCTTTGGGAGAAGTGTCCTTGCAGTAAAACAAGTCTTGTTCCCATCCTTGGGGTGACATGGCAAGATAGCTGCTGGATAAGGCAAATCTCTCCGTCTCTGGATAGAGAAGCCGCCAAGCACCAAACTTGGTCCAGCCGCCACTTCAGTTTGGCGGTTGACGTAGTAATAATCACGGAAGAGGTCAACAGACGGCTCTTCTTGCAGGTAAACTTCACATAAGACTAGAAACTGACACATATTGGTGACAGAGTTTGGGCCTATGTCTTGAGGGTGAAGTTTGAAAAAGTGAAGAACGTCCCGGAAGAATTTTGACACGGGCGGGCTAAACCCACGAAGGAGGTGATCAGTGAATACGACAACTTCTCCTTCCTTGGGAGTAGGTCTTATCTCTGGCCCGGGAACCCGCCAATGCATAACTTCCTGAGCCGGCAGGATACCCGATTCTACAAAGTCGAGTAGAAGTTGCTCGGTGACTCCGGAGCCGACCCAATCGCAGGATGAGGGAGCTCTCGACATAATGGCGGATCAAACTGCGAGAAGGCGCAGAATATGGCGGGTTAGAAAAATATTAACTAGTCAGGGCAGCTGTGGTCAACATAGTGGTGAGGTGTTAAGTCGCCGAAGTGTTTTTATCAGAGAGCCGCCAATGCAATGGCGGGTTAGATGGACAAGGCGATGTTGGAAAATGCAGTTAAGTGCAGATAAACAGGTTTCTCATATTGCTTCTATAGCTGCAAGATCTACGGGCGAAGGTAAAATGAAATATATTCAAAAAAATAAAAAGACAGAAGAAGAACAGGCGGACAGCGCGCAGTGGAGATTGGTATGTAGATCTAAAGTAAGCGGGCATTGACAATAAAAGGATGGCCGCGACGGATAAGCAGCAGTACAAGATTCAAGAAGATGCTTGGGGGGGTTTGCACTACGAAGAACACCTTGATGAACAGCAGGGAAAAATGATGAGCTCGGGGGACCCTAATGGTGATGACTCCAGATTTAATGAGAGCTGAGAAGGGTACCTCATGGATGCGGACGGGCTGGCGGAGTTCTGGTCCGAATCAGGTCGATGCAGCGGCCGGTGTTGGGGACGACGGCGAAGTCCGGTTAGGTGGGGCACAGCTCTGGAGGTGCGGCTGTTGGAAGGAGGAAGAAGAAGACGTGGCGGCGGAGAAGGAAAAGGGGGCCCCTTCGTATCCCTATTTAAGAGGTGGGATGGCAACAGTGCGCGCGAAAATTGAGGAAGCACAGTGATGATTGACCGAAGAGGGCGCCTCGATTTTCGGGCTGACCCTTCAATGAGAGGATCCGTTGCAGACGTTACAGAATCTTTTTAGCATATTCGACGTGACGTCACGGCAGGTTATGAGTTTTCTTTTTTAGGTGATAAAACGTAAGACTCGCCGCCGAATAAGTTTGAAGATTGACATGAGCAGGCTCAAATCAACCTGGGGCCTAATGTTGGGGATATAACCCCGTGGTGAGACCCGCCCAGGTGGGGCCGGGTCATACCTGGCGGCTCGTAGCCAAGACCTATAAGGTGGGCCGGAAGATGAAGGCCAGGCCGCATGGCGCCTTACCTGACGGCCCAAGACGAAGGCCCAGAGACAGAAGAGGGTGTGAAGACCCGGGCGGTTAAGCCGCCCGGAGATGGCTTGCCCAAGACGGCAAGGCGGCTTAGAGACAGGATCAATTACGATGTATGAGTCAGTTTAGGACTCGTGTAACCCAGAGCCTTGACCTCCTATATAAAGGTGAGACTCTGGGGCGGCTTAGACAGAAACCAATCAATCGAGAACTAGGTCAAGTGAATCCGCTCCCTTGTAATCGATACTCCAATCAATACAGCACAAGCAGGACGTAGGCTTTTACCTCTTCTCGAGGGGCCGAACCTGGGTAAACTCGTGTCTCTCGTCTCGACCAACCCCTTTGAGTCCACCATCTAGGCGATGGCCTCGAACCTAAGTCTTCGGACATCTACCGTGACAAAACCACGACAGTGTCCTTCCTGGTCTGGCAACGGTGGTCTACCGGGGCGATCTGAGGATTCACAATAGTATGTGTGGTGGTTTTGTCACGGCAGATGTCCGAAGACTTAGGTTTGAGGCCATCGCTAAGACGGTGGACTCAAAGGGGTTGGTCGAGACGAGAGATACGAGTTTACCCAGGAACGGCCCCTCGAGAAGAGGTAAAAGCCTACGTCCTGCTTGTGTTGTATTGATTGGAGTATCGATTACAAGGGAGCGGATTCGCTTGACCTAGTTCTCGATTGATTGGTTTCTTGTCTAAACCACCCCAAAGTCTCACCTTTATATAGGAGGTCAAGGCTCTGGGTTACACGAGTCCTAAACCGACTCATACATCATAGTTGATCCTGTCTCTAAGCCGCCTTGCCGTCTTGGGCAAGCCGTCTCCGGGCGGCTTAACCGCCCGGGTCTTCACACCATCTTCTATCTCTGGGCCTTCGTCTTGGCCCGTCAGGTAAGCCGCCATGCGGCCTGGCCTTCATCTTCCGGCCCACCTTATAGGTCTTGGCTACGAGCCGTCAGGTATGACCCAGCCCCTCCTGGGCTGGTCTCATCACGGGGTTATATCCCCAACATTAGGCCCCAGGTTGATTTGAGCCTGCTCATGTCAATCTTCAAACTTATTCGGCGGCGCGTCTTACATTTTATCACCTGAAAAAGGAAACTCATAACACACCGTGACGTCACGTCGAATATGCTAAAAAGATTCTACGACGTCTGCAACGGATCCTCTCATTGAAGGGTCAGCCCGAAAATCGAGGCGCCCTCTTCGGTCAATCGTCACTGTGCTTCCTCAATTTTCGCGTGCACTGTTTGCCATCCCACCTCTTAAATAGGGACACGAAGGGGCCCCCTTTTTCCTTCTCCGCTGCCACGTCTTCTTCTTCCTCCTTCCAACAGCCGCACCTCCGGAGCTCCGCCGCACCTAACCGGACGTCGCCGTCGTCCCCAACACCGGCCGCTGCATCGACCTGATTCGGACCAAAACTCCGCCAGCCCGTCCGCATCCACGAGGTACCCTTCTCAGCTCTCATTAAATCTGGAGTCATCTCCATTAGGGTCCCCCGAGCTCATCGTTTTTCCTTGCTGTTCATCAAGGTGTTCTTCGTAGTGCAAACCCCCCAAGCATCTGCTTGAATCTTGTACTCCTGCTTATCCGTCGCGGCCATCCTTTTATTGTCAATGCCCGCTTACTTTAGATCTACATACCAATCTCCACTGCGCGCTGTCCGCCTGTTCTTCCTCTGTCTTTTTAGGTTTTTGAATATATTTCATTTTACCTTCGCCCGTAGATCTTGCAGCTATAGAAGCAATATGAGAAACCTGTTTATCTGCACTTAACTGTATTTTCCAACATCGCCTTGTCCATCTCACCCGCCATTGCATTGGCGGCTCTCTGATAAAAACACTTTGGCGGCTTAACACCTCACCACTATGTTGACCACAGCTGCCCTGACTAGTTAATATTTTTCTAACCCGCCATATTCTGCGCCTTCTCGCAGTTTGATCCGCCATTATGTCGAGAGCTCCCTCATCCTGCGATTGGGTCGGCTCCGGAGTCACCGAGCAACTTCTACTCGACTTTGTAGAATCGGGTATCCTGCCGGCTCAGGAAGTTATACATTGGCGGGTTCCCGGGCCAGAGATAAGACCTACTCCCAAGGAAGGAGAAGTTGTCGTATTCACTGATCACCTCCTTCGTGGGTTTAGCCCGCCCGGGTCAAAATTCTTCCGGGACGTTCTTCACTTTTTCAAACTTCACCCTCAAGACATAGGCCCAAACTCAGTCACCAATATGTGTCAGTTTCAAGTCTTATGTGAAGTTTACCTGCAAGAAGAGCCGTCTGTTGACTTCTTCCGTGATTATTACTACGTCAACCGCCAAACTAAAGTGGCGGCTGGACCAAGTTTGGAGCTTGGCGGCGTCTCTATCCAGAGACGGGGAGATTTGCCTTACCCAGCAGCTATCTTGCCAAGTCACCCCAAGGATTGGAACAAGACTTGGTTTTACTGCAAGCACACTTCTCCCAAAGAAGAAAATCCGCTGACGGGTTATCGTCCTACCCGGCTTTGCAACACTGGAGATCTCCCAGACCGGATGTCCGCCGCAGAGCGAGCGAAATATGCTCCAACTTTCGCGAAGATCAGGGCCTTAATGGCCAACGGCTTAACTGGCATCGACTTAACCCGCTGCTGGGTTAGCTGGAAGATCTTGCCACTGAGCTGGCGTGACCGACTCATGCACCAATTCACGGGTGAGCCCAACGATACTCTCTGCTTCAATACCACCCCTCTGACAGAACAAGACATCAAGTCCGCCGTCAAAACACTTCTTGGCGAAAAGCAAGCAGTTTGCAACAAGGTCGGGCTCAAACCTTTCTATGTCAAGAACCCAGCTCCAGCTGTAAGAAATCTTTTTCCACAAAATTGGCCATTATTGTCTTAACCTTTTACCTTGCTCCCTTTAACCTTTTCGGCGGCTTATGCACAGGCCGGCTCTTCTTTCTGGAAGAAGAAGTATAACTCTCCTGTGAGGAAACCTAAGGTGGGTAAAACCCGCGTCCAGAAGAAGAAAACTGCTGCTCATGAACAGCCTGAGATTGACGACTCAGAGGTAAAACTTGACTGCCTTGGCCATCTCTTTATGCAACTTATTGACAACAATTATTCACAGGAAGAAACGGAAACAAGCCATGCAGACGCCCCTCAGGTAACCTACATTTCCTCTGACTCAGAAAACTTTCCACCAGAGAAAATACGGCGGGTCATCCGGAAAGTCCCATTTTCTCATCCTCTTGCTTATTTAGACCCCAATTTTCTTTTGAAAAAGCAACAGCACAACTCCCGACGTCAGACCCGGAGCACCGGCTCTGAAGAGCTTTTGGCCGGCTTATCAAATTCTTTGGCTCCGCGGAAACGGCCGGCTGAGGTACTCTTTTAACTAAGTCAAGCTTCTTAGTTCGTTCATTATAACCTTAGTCAGCATTCATCGTCTTAACCTTCTTTTAGGAGACGCCTCCTTCATCTGGCGACTCTACTGCAACCAAGCTACCTCCTCTGAAGATCAACCCAGAGTGTGTACCTTTGTATTTGCACCATACCTTTTTACCATACTTGTCCTCTATGTGACACTCTTTTTGTTTTCTAGGGCTCAAGCAAAACGAAGGAAGACCGGTGGGTCTACCGCTGCTCCTACTGCCCAAGAGCCGGAGATTGCTAAGCCGGACTCCCCTTCAACTCATGCTCAGCGCACTGACGTTATGAAAGATGCGCCTGAAGATACACATCAGCCCTCTGAGCCGGCTGATCATGACATGGCAACTGAAAGTCCTCCAAGGGCCGATCCTAAGCCGCCCAGTCCTTCAACAGCCGTTGAAGACACTTTCCAGACGTTATCATCACTGGGACGGGTTATCAATCTCCCGAGCCTCATGTACTGACAAAACACACCAGCAAGGCTGAAGCTTCCTCGCCTGAGAAGCTTGATTTTGAATTCCCCGTGTTGGAGAAGCTAACTGCAGATGAGTTACATGCGGGTTATCTGAACCGCCTCTCCACAAGCCGGAACATGGAGCTCAAACTTGTTGGTCTGATGAAGAAAAAATATGAGGTACTCCTCCTACTTTTGATTTTTCTTTGTACCCTTATGTAGCCCCCAAGAACTGGTTTAATATTGCAAATAGTAGACCGGATCTTCCAATCCTTGTCATAACTTAAATTGCCTAGCTTGTATCCCCCAAGTATCGGGTAAATATATATATTAAGCCGGTACTTAGTTGAAGAGTAGATCAAGGGTAGCCCCCAACTCTGGGTCAGTTTAAAAATGATGAGCCGGAACTTCCCTGTAAACTTGGAAAGCGCCGTGTGTAGCCCCCAAGTGCCGGCTTAACTTTACGAAGATGAGCCGGAACTTCATTGTAGACTTGGAGAGAAAACACATACATTAGCCCCCAAGTGTCAACTATATTGCTTGCAATCTGCTTGAGACTTGTAGCATACCAGCTTCATCAATCATCTATGAATATCTTATCCTGGCAACTTAAACCTCCTGAACTGTTTTGTTTTTTGTGCAATATAGGAAGCCTTGGAGGCAGCCGAATCTGATCTGACCGGCTTAAAGGAAAACCTTGCTTCACAACAAACCGCCCGGTCTGAGGCGGAAGAAAAATGGCGGGTTGCCCTTAAGGAGCTTGAGAAGGTACAAGCTGATTTTGCGGCTTTCAAAAAGAGCGCTGAGTCTACCCAAGCCGCCCTGACCAAGCGCGCAGACGATGCTAACCAGCAACTCAAGCATGTGTCAGATGAGCTGCAAACCCTCAAGCGCCATATCTCTAGGATGACGTCTGCTATCTTTGGTAAGCACTGAATACTTAGCAAATTTCCTTGCCTTGTTTAAAAACTTGTGCGGGCGGCTTATAACACCAAAATCTTTCCTTGCAGGTCAAAGAAGCCGCCAACTATCTTCAGACAGCTTGTTGAAGTTAAAAGCAGTATATTCGTTGGCAGAACAGCTATACTGTGGGACCCTTTGTACCATCAAAGCAATGCTGAACGAAGAAAGCATCCCCAAATTCATGAAGGGAGTGATAGAACTCTTATCAACTCTGCCTAAGCAAATCGAAGAGCTCAAACGATCAGCCGCCAGGAAGGGAGCAATGGCCGTGCTAAGCCTGTCTTTGGCCTTTGCCCCTGAACTGACTGCAGAAGAGATGATGGATGGCTTTCTGTCCAAGAAAGACGATGGCTCAGATTTCACAGAAGCTGACTATGCCAAGTGTATGAAGGCCTCCAGAGTACTCGCATCAACACTGGCGGACGAAGTTGATCTGACTACATACCAGGCGGCTTACGGTGTGGACAGCAAACGAGTGCGCTGCCCAACCTTCGAAGCCAGGGACTTGACACCTGCACGCCGTAAGCAACTCTTTGCTCCTGAAAATGACCCGTCCCCCCTCTTTGACGAGGCTCAGTTTGAAGCTTTAACAAACTACAACTGGGATGTGGACAATCTTCAGATCGAAGAGGTCGAAGACCCGGCGCAGGATGACCCGCCATCAAGCTGGAATCTTGCTTCTGAAATTGATAACCCGGCTTCTTGACCCGCCAAGCCTAGCAGTGTACAAAAACTTTAAGTCCGTGGTATTTTGGGCTCCCTGTGGAATTTGTAATAGGCATAGAAAAAAAACTTGTTTGCCTGAGCCGTGCCATTGCGCGCGTATGAATCTTTGCACAACTTGATGCATGCTTATCTATCTTGTCTTCTGCTCATGTCAGATTGCACGGCGGCTCATCTTAAGAGATAGACCCTGCAAAAGAAACAAGACAGAATATGCTCTGTATTGCTGTAAGGGCAGCTTGAAAAAGCACAACCCGGTGATGTTAAATCTCATATAATCTTGCTTTCTTTTTGTGAAAACTCATATGCCGGTTCTTCTGGGTGGATTCGCTACTTGAACTCTCAACAGTACAGGGTCTCTAGTGAGAGTGACCGTCAATTGCTTTGAGCGGCTCAGGGTCTCTAGGCGAGATTAACTGATAAGAGCGTAACGAACCAGAGAGAGACGCAGCAGGGCATGAGTACCTCCAGGGCCCATAAGCTACATCTCACGTGACATAAATCCGTCGTTTGAACCTTAAACAATGCATGGTCTTTTAAAAGAGTAACTGTTTAAGAGTTCGAACGGGCCACATAGCGGAGAGTCGGCAGCAGATGGGTGAGTTTATCCTCGCTTTCCATAAGCCGGCCCTCACGTGAAAAGAGCCGCCGGTTTAACCTCGACCAGTACAGGGTCGCTAGCGAGAGTGACTGGTAAGAGTTCGGCGGGTCACCCAGCGGAGCAGCAGCAGCAGCATACAGGCAGGTTTAACTCAAACTTGCGGTGGCTGAAGAGCCGATCAAGAGGGTGTGTAAGCTAAACCCGGCGGGTTAGAAGCCCCCAAATGACCTTGTTGACGGAGTCAACTTTTTGGGTATATAACCTGGCCTTACGGTGGCTGAAGAGCCGATCAAGAGGGTGTGTAAGCTAAACCCGGCGGGTTAGAAGCCCCCAAGTGACCTTATGGTTGTATCCACTTTTGCTCAATCTGAGATATAGAAAACGGCAGAGGCCCCGGCTTGTAGGGATGCCAACTTTATTATATATATGTATAAGTGATATATACAACGATGATGTACAATGGTGGGAGTCGATGACTCAGGTATAGTAAGGCCGCAGATGAGCAATATTCCACGGCCGGTGGGTCTCCTGCCCAGAAGTGCGTGACTCGTCTCGTACGTCAATGAGATAGTATGACCCATTGTTGACATTTCTGCTGATCACAAAAGGTCCTTCCCATGGGGGAGATAGCTTGTGCGCATCCGTCTGATCTTGAATCAGACGCAACACCAATTCGCCTTCCTGAAACGTCCGGGTCTTAACTCTGCGGCTATGATAACGACGCAGGTCTTGCTGATAAATCGCCGATCGAGCCGCCGCCAGATCACGCTCTTCGTCCAAAGCATCTAACGTGTCCTGACGCGCTGTCTCATTATCTGCCTCAACGTAAGCTGCCACCCTCGGCGAGTCATGACGTATATCACTTGGTAACACGACTTCTGCACCATAAACCATGAAGAAAGGCGTATAGCCTGTTGACCTCTTGGGAGTAGTTCTGATGCTCCATAAAACTGATGGTAACTCTTCTACCCAACAACCCGGCGTTCGCTGTAGAGGAACCATAAGCCGGGGCTTGATCCCTCTCAAGATCTCCTGGTTAGCACGCTCCGCCTGACCATTGGATTGTGGATGAGCAACAGCAGAGACGTCAAGCCGGATGTGCTCGCTTTCACAGAACGCCTGCATAGCCCCCTTGGATAGGTTTGTGCCATTGTCCGTGATGATACTGTGAGGGTAACCAAAACGGTAGATCAATTTTTTGACAAATTGAACCGCCGTAGCCGCGTCACACTTGCCGACCGGCTCAGCCTCAACCCACTTAGTAAACTTATCCACCGCCACCAAAAGGTGGGTCTTCTTGTCTTTAGATCTCTTGAAGGGCCCGACCATATCAAGCCCCCAGACTGCAAATGGCCAGGTAATTGGTATCATCCGCAATTCCTGAGCCGGAACGTGAGCACGTCGCCCAAACTTCTGACATCCATCACACTTGATGACCAAGTTTTCTGCGTCCTTATGAGCCGTCAGCCAGAAGAAACCAAGCCGGAAAGCCTTAGCCACCAAAGATTTTGAGCCGGCATGATGACCACAATCACCGGCGTGAATTTCATTTAAGATCTCCTTACCCTCTTTAGGAGTAACGCAACGCTGGAAAACACCAGTGACACTGCGCTTGTGTAACTCGCCATTGATGATAGTCATGGATTTAGATCGCCTGATGATTTGTCTTGCCAAGGTCTCGTCCTCGGGTAACTCGCCGCGAGTCAAGTACGCTAATTAAGGGAGCGTCCAGTCAGGGATAGCATGCAGAGCCGCCACCAGCTGCCCCTCTGGGTCAGGTACGGCCAGATCCTCCTCTGAAGGTAGCTTAACAGACGGATGATACAACACATCCAAGAAAACATTAGGCGGCACCGGCTTACGCTGAGAGCCCAACCTTGACAAGGCATCAGCCGCCTCTTTCTTGCGATGGTCAATATGATCCACCTGATAACCCTTGAAGTGTCCAGCAATGATGTCCACCGCCTGACGATAAGCCGCCATCCGTGGGTCTTTGGAATCCCACGTACCTGAAACTTGCTGAGCCACGAGGTCTGAGTCGCCAAAACATCTAACCCGGCTCAGGTTCATCTCCTTAGCCACATGGAGGCCATGAAGTAAAGCCTCATACTCAGCTGCATTGTTAGTACAGGGAAACATCAACCTTAACACATAACAAAACTTATCACCTCTAGGGGAAGTTAAGACAACTCCATCCCCTGACCCTTCCAATTGCCTGGATCCATCAAAGTGAATATTCCAGTATGTGTTATCCGGCTTCTCGGGCGACTGACACTCTGTCCAATCATTTATAAAGTCCACCAAGACTTGAGACCTGACAGCCGTGCGAGGCACATATTTCAGATTAAGAGGCCCGAGCTCCAATGCCCACTTAGCAATCCTTCCAGTGGCTTCTCTATTTTGAATTATGTCACCCAACGGGGCAGAACTAACCACAGTGATCTGGTGTCCCAGGAAGTAATGCTTCAACTTACGATTTGCCATGAACACCACATATATCAGTTTCTGCCAATGCGGGTACCTTTGTTTGGAATCGATCAGGACTTCACTGACGTAGTAAACCGGCCTCTGAACCGGGTATTCCTTTACTGCCACCTTACGCTCCACAACAATCGCGGCGCTGACTGCCCTGTTGTTAGCTGCCACATAGAGGAGTAAAGGTTCCTTCTCAGCCGGAGCGGCCAAGACCGGCGGCTCAACCAGCTGCTTCTTGAGCGCCTCAAACGCTTCACCCGCGGCCTTACTGTAGACAAAATTGTCTGTTTTCTTCATCATTTGATACAGAGGAATAGCCTTCTCACCCAGGCGACTTATGAACCGACTTAACGCAGCGATTCGACCCGCCAGGCGCTGAACGTCATTGATGCATGCCGGCTCAGATAGGGAAGTGATTGCCTTTATCTTGTCCGGATTAGCTTCAATGCCATGCTCAGAGACTAGAAATCCCACAAGTTTGACCGCAGGTACACCGAAAACACACTTTGCCGGGTTAAGCATCATCTTGTAAACCCGCAAATTATCGAACGTTTCCTTTAGGTCGTCAAGTAGAGTCTCCTTCTTCCTTGACTTGACCACAATATCATCCACATAAGCATGAACATTGCGCCCAATTTGACCATGAAGGCAGTTCTGCACACAACGCTGGTTAGTCGCCTGGGCACTCTTGAGCCCGAAAGGCATAGACACATAGCAGAAAGCACCAAAAGGCGTAATGAAAGCCGTCTTCTCTTGGTCTTTAACTGCCATCTTGATCTGATGATATCCTGAATAAGCGTCCAGGAAGCATAAACTCTCACAACCCGCCGTTGCATCAATAATCTGTTCGATACGGGGGAGAGCAAACGAGTCAACTGGACAGGCCTTGTTAAGGTCTGTGTAATCCACACACATACGCCACGTGCCATTCTTCTTAAGCACTAGCACCGGGTTAGCTAACCACTCCGGGTGAAAAACCTCCACGATGAACCCTGCTGCCAAGAGCCGGGCCACCTCTTCTCCAATAGCCTTACGCCTCTCCTCATTGAACCGCCGGAGGAACTGTTTGACCGGCTTAAACCTAGGATCCACATTAAGGTGGTGCTCAGCGAACTCTCTCGGTACCCCCGGCATGTCAGAAGGCTTCCATGCAAAAGTGTCCCAATTCTCACGGATGAATTCGATGAGCGCGCTTTCCTATGCGGGGTCCATGTTAGCCCCGATGGTGAACTGCTGTGATTTGTCGCCCGGCATAAAGTCCACCAACTTGGTATCTTCCGCCACGAACTTGAGTGGCGGCTCAGATTCCGTGTTAGGCTTCTTCAGTGGAGTCATATCTTCCGGGTCAACATTTTCCTTATAAAACATGAGCTCTGCCTCAACACAACTTGACTCTGCATAAGCTGCGTCACCTTCCTCACACTCAAGAGCCGTCTTCCGATCACCATGCACGGTAATCGTCCCGTTCAACCCGGGCATCTTGAGCTGTAAGTAAACATAGCAAGGCCTATCCATGAACTTGGCGTAAGCCGGCCGTCCAAACAGAGCGTGATATGGGCTCTTGATTTTGACCACTTCAAACCACAAAGACTCCACCCTGTAGTTGAACTCGTCACCAAAAGCTACCTCCAAAGACATCTTTCCTACTGGATAAGCTGATTTTCCGGGTACCACACCGTGAAAAACTGTTGAAGAGGGCTTAAGATCCTTATCAAGCAAACCCATCCGGCTGAAAGTGTCATAATACAGGATGTTGATGCTGCTGCCACCATCCATAAGCTCTTTAGTGAACACATACCGTCCAACCTGGGGGGCAACTACTAAAGCCAGTTGCCCCGGGTTATCAACACGCGGTGGGTGATCCTCCCTGCTCCAAGTTATGTCATACTCGGACCACTTCAAATACTGCGGGAGAGCTGGCATGACTGCATTAACCGCCCACTTGCGCACCTTCCGGTCTCGCTTGTCGAGGCTAGTTGTAAAAACATGATACTGACCCCCACTAAGCTGTTTCGGGTTAGTCTGGTACCCCGATTGGTTATTCTGCTGCTGGCCTCCACCGCCAGACTGCTGATGATGACCTCCTTGATTGCCTTGACCCTGGTACCCGGATCCTGAACCGCCAGCACCAAAGCCAGCTCCTGATCTGCCCGGCCCTGAGCCGCCTGATGGCACATTACCGTTATTCCGAAGCTGTTGAAGGCTGTAATCCCGAAACTGCCGCATAATACTGCAATCCCTCCATGTATGGCCTGCCGGCTTATCAGGCCAGCTGTGCTCCGGACAAGGTTTGTTGAGCATCTCTTCCAGGTTGAAAGGAGCTTTGCCCTTGTTAAAGGGTGGCCTGAAATTCCCATTGCCCTTAGCATGATTGTTCCCAGTGCTGGTGTTCGCCACCAATTCTGACCCGCCGTCCGGGTTCTTCCGCTTGCCCGGGTTGCTATTTCCGGCCGTGTTTTGCTGTTGACCCTTGCCATTGTTGTTTTTCTTACCCTGACCCGATTTCTCATCATCGGAGCCAGGATCCTTTGTGTTATCGGAGTCTGCATACTTGGTGAGAGCCGCCATGAGCTCCCCTATATCCTGGCACGTGCGCTTGAGCCGGCCAAGCTTCTGCTTCAGTGGTGTAAAATGGCAATTCTTCTCCAGAATCAAAACTGCTTGAGCCGCCGTAATCTGTTCAGAAGAGTGGATGATGGTTGAGACCCGCCGGACCCAGTGATGAGCCGACTCGTCATCACGCTGCACGCAATGGTCTAGATCCACAATCGTCATGGGCTGCTTGCACGTTCCTTGGAAGTTTTTGATGAATTTCACCTTTAATTCAGACCAGGAATTAATGGTGTTGGGTGGCAAGCCTTTCAACCATGTGCGAGCCGGCCCTTCCAGCATCATGATGAAATATTTGGCACATACTGCATCACTGACGTCTAACATCTCCATGGCCAGCTCATAGCTTTCGATCCAAGCCTCTGGAGGTAGGTCAGCAGTATAATTGGGCACCTTGCGAGGACCTTTGAAATCCTTTGGCAGACGCTCGTTCCGTAGAGCTGGTGCTAGACACGGCACTCCCACAGCCCTGGAGGTTAATCCTGCCCCTTCTGAGATAGAAGGTGCAATTGTGGGTTCCTGATGAGCCGCCGCCGCCACCAGAGCCGCCGCTTCTCGCTGTGCTCTTGCCCGATCCACTAGCGCCTGAGCATCCAGAGCCGCCCGATCGACTCGCGGCGGGTTCCGATGTCGTTCACTGCTAGAAACCGCCGACGACTCATAACGCCGGCTGTAGCTGCGGCTGGGGATGGGAGTTGAATGCACGCGGCTCCGGCTGTAAGTATACTTTTCCTGCTGGGCCACCGCCGTCCGCAGGTATCCAATAGCGTTCCGCACCTCCTCTGCAAAAGGCGCCTCATCGGGGATGGGAATTGTATCAAGCCTGGTGGCCGCCGCCACCATGTTCTCCGCCGGGTTAGAATAATGACCTGGTGGCGTCGGAAAAAACTGTGGCGGGTTTTGGTTCCGTCGGGGCGGGTCTGGCTGCCGATGCTGAACCGCCATCCGGGTTACGGTCAAAGGCACATTCCGTCCCGTCCCTGGCGTGTTAAAAAGATTCCTGGCTTCATATTGATCCGGCAGGCGGGATTGATGCCTCATCCGATGAACCGCCGCTGCAGACTGCTGCTCTAGCTCAAGGCGGACAGCATCCGCCCTAAGGCGCTCCGCCTCAGCATCCATCTGGGCCTTCAGCGCGTTGATTTCCTGTTGGACTCCGGCCATCTGGTTCTTCAACCTCGTGATCTCCGCGTTGCGGGCCGCTTGGTTTTCAGCAGTGACCTCGGTTTCCATCAGGGTTGTAAGCTCATTCATCAGATCCAAGAGAACCTGAGCCAGCGGCCTGCCAGCTCCTGACCCGGTCGCGCCGGCGGCTGTGCTACTGGGGGCCGGCGTTGAACCCGCCATGAAGACGGCAGCACGGTTCGGCGGCTCATATTCCTCCGGCTCATGATATTCTGACTCGGGGTAATGCTCGATGCAGCCCCCAAGCCCACCATTGTGAAGCTGATAGATTGACTCCATCTCTCCGCTCGAGGATGCATCCTCTGAGCATATGAGGGTATCTTCCTGCGACATAGAACCTTCAAGCTCCATGCCCTAGGTGAAGCCGACGAAGACATGCTTCCTGCCCGGGTCAGCACGGGCGGGTTGCACGCGTCGGGCGGGTGGCTCGCGCCGGGCCGGCTCGACGATGTCGGTGCAGATGTTCCGCCCGGGTTCAGATCCGCCGATCTTGCCGATGAAGACGTGGATTCCGCCGAAGGGGACCCGGAACCCATACTCGATGGAGTCGGCCTCAGGGCCCCGGCCGGCGTCGGCGATGTAGAGCCGGCCGCGGCGACTCTTGGTCATCCTGCCAACAGCGTACCCCTCGATCCCTGGGAGAGAGCCCTTTGAGAACTCAACACCACCGAGCGCTGGCCCCACGGTGGGCGCCAACTGTTGTGGTTTTGTCACGGCAGATGTCCGAAGACTTAGGTTCGAGGCCATCGCTAAGACGGTGGACTCAAAGGGGTTGGTCGAGACGAGAGATACGAGTTTACCCAGGTTCGGCCCCTCGAGAAGAGGTAAAAGCCTACGTCCTGCTTGTGCTGTATTGATTGGAGTATCGATTACAAGGGAGCGGATTCGCTTGACCTAGTTCTCGATTGATTGGTTTCTTGTCTAAACCGCCCCAGAGTCTCACCTTTATATAGGAGGTCGAGGCTCTGGGTTACACGAGTCCTAAACCGACTCATACATCGTAGCTGATCCTGTCTCTAAGCCGCCTTGCCATCTTGGGCAAGCCGTCTTCAGGCGGCTTAACCGCCCGGGTCTTCACACCATCTTCTGTCTCTGGGCGTTCGTCTTGGCCTGTCAGGTAAGCCGCCATGCGTCCTGGCCTTCATCTTCCGGCCCACCTTATAGGTCTTGGCTATGAGCCGTCAGGTATGACCCGGCCCCTCCTGGGCGGGTCTCATCACGGGGTTATATCCCCAACAGTATGAGTGTGGAAATAATCCATCAGTTGTTGGGTCAAACACTCCTGGCGATGACATATTGAACATGGTTGGCCAGTCACAGACTGCTCTACATTTGACTGTGAGAAGACGCGAGTTCTGCTCTGGTTGCTGCGTGGCTCGGAAGTAAAAATTACTCCCTTTCACTGGCTCATGGTGCCGCAAATCAAAGATGGTTTACTTCCTCAAAGGGAGCGCCTTCTAGGGCCATGTCTGGTGTAGGCATGGACTTCTCGATGACGATGTATAAAGGTTCTTGGTTTGGGTTTACTGGTGGGAGGTGCACCATTGTCCAATATTTTGAGGGACGGTTAGTGACCCTCGATTTGAACAGCTGGCACTGTGTTTGGTGGGTAAAGCCAAGAATGTTGTGGGCAAAACCTCGCAATATCTTGACCAAGCTATCGGGGTTCCATCCAGGGTTCCCAGATGAATCCCAAGGTGCAACATGGGAAAAGATGGCTGTGGAGGCAGTGCACAAGGTGAGGGATGCTTGGGATGGTCACGGGCGGGGCCTCATACAGAGTGCCGGGTTTAGGGACACACAATTTGGCACTTGTGCGACATAGGGTTGTCGAGGCCAGGGTCTTGGATATAAATTCCCAAAGTGACGTATCACTGGGGTTGTTGGTTAGGTGGCTTTGGTAGTTGTCGGTGTCAAAACCGGCGGATCTTGGGTAGGGGGTCCTGAGCTGTGGATCTAGAATCGATGGGTAACAGGAGACGAAGGAGATGATGTTTACCCAGGTTCAGGCCCTCATATGGAGGTAAAACCCTACGTCCTCCTTGGTTGTATTGATGTGTTTGAAGATTACAGAGTCGATCTACCTCGAGATCAAGTTGCTAAACCCTAGATGAGTTCACCTAGCCCCTATGAACTAAAACCTCTGGTTTATATAGACACCAGGGTTTCCTAGGGTTACACATAATCGGTCGCTTGTCGAAGGAGGAAACATGCCTATTCTACCATCTTTAGCTTGAAGGGCACGCCACGGCTCCTTAGGTTTCCTCCTTGGTCACGGGGTATTCGGTCAGTCCGCTCCTCCAACAAGTGGCCCACGAGTCCGGCCCATAAGGAATAGGCCGGTAGTCCGAGGACCCCTTAATCCCGGACTCCCTCAGTAGCCCCTGAACTAGCCTCCAATGCCGAGGTATGTAGTCCGGACGGTCCTGTGCTCCCAAGGTCTTCGGCTTGTGAGGCGATTTCTTCTCCCCCTTTCTGTTCGGTAAACAATAATCTGGTCATTAGCGAGCTCTTCGATCGTCGAGGCGTCGCGGGACCCACTGCAATAACTCCGCCGCCCCTCGATCCCTGCGCGCCAACGGGAGATGGAAGGCCCAGCAGCTTTTTTACAAGACTGCCCTTCCTGAAAACGAAGGGGAGGAACTGCCCATTTAAGCAGGCTGGATCGTGGCTTAGGCAACCCCTTCCTCTTCCTCACCACCGAAAAGCCCCAAGCGAAAAACTTGAAAACATGGCGAGCATCCCTGGCTCCTCTTCGCGTCCTCACGGCCCCCTTCCCGGAGATTGGGCAAGTTGTTTAGTATCTCTCCTCCGGCTGCGCCACCTTGAGACCCAGGGCTATCTTCCCGCCTCGGATCTAGCGTTTACCCGTGCCGGATTGACTTCTTCTGACGGTGAAGCCTTCGCAGAGAATTTCCCTGTTCCACATAAAGGAGAGCGGGTATATTTCGTGCCCTTCCTCCTACGGGGCCTAGGATTCCCCATACATCCTTTCTTGAGGGGACTATTGGAATTTAACGGGATCGAACTCCATCTTCTCACCCCCGGATCCATCCTGCACATTTTGAGCTTTGTCGCCCTCTACGAGATGTTCTTGGGCTGCGAGGCCCATTTTGGTTTATGGAGGAGGTACTTCTGCCTTGTCCCCCGTACTCCGGGGGGGGGACAATTTGGGAAGTGGGCGGAGCCGAAGTATGGCGTATAGCCGGGACGGGGTATCCCGTCGAAGAAAGAGTCCGAAGAATGGACCTCGGAATGGTTCTATATTGAGGACGCTCCCTTGTTCGATCCAGCTCGGAGGGGTCTGCCCGAATACTCCGACGCTCCCTTGCAGAAAAGGTTCAACTGGTGACCGAAGAGCCCGTCCCAAGAGGAAAGTGCCGAAGTAAAACGCCTAGCCGCCCAAGTGAGGCTACTACTTCATAGTAAGTTAACCATCGTCGACATGATGGCAACCGTCATTGCTCGATGCATCCAACCCCTTCAACAAAGGATACACCCCCTGTGGCGTTACAACAGAACAAGTGACACCACCCATTCCCAACGGCAGGGCCCTGCCAATCAGGCGGCAATGGCGGCCATACTGGCTGATCTTTTCAAAGGGAAAAAAGAAGATTTCGCTCGACTGTCAGCAAAGGATGGCTATTCGAGTCATAACCCCATCCAATGGGTAAACCTTTGACTTTGTTTTCTGAGTTCGGATATTTATGTATAATCCTTCTGATCGAAACTTTCAATCTGTTCGAACAGAATTGGAGGCACTGGGTCGAGACAGTCAATTGTCCGGCGCCTCAGCCAGAGAGTTATTCTCACGACGATGATCCCGGATTCCATGACGATCCGGAGCTATCAATTGAATAAGAGGACGGGGTCTTTTACCAGGAGAGCCTTGACGGCTCCAAGGTGGCTCTTCTAGCCGATCATCCCGGACCACTCCCTTCTTCCACCACTGGTAAAAAGAAGGCCTCTTCCCGCAAAGGGCGAGCGAACCCTGCCAACCCGAGTGTGCCGATCCCCAAGGGTCGTCGGTCCACGCGTCGAACTACGGTAGCAGGGCCCGTACCAAGCAACAGCGGGAATCCTCCTCGTGAGGCAACCACGGGGACCACCTCGACCGTGCACTCAACCAAGAGGTACTTTATTTAACCGTTTATTTCGGCCACTGTCATGATTGCAATAAGTACTCATAAAATTCTCGTGTTGAAATATTCAGGAGACGAGTACAACAACCTACTTCCGTGAACGTCGCCGAGGCGCCAGGCAACCATCATGAACCAAGGTCTTCTGTTCAGGCCGAACTTGACGCGGAAGCCCCTGTGACGGATCAGCCCCCTGAAGATTATGGGGACATCTCGGTCACTAACTCTGAGGTAGAGAGTACGATGAATCACCGGAGGCGAAGGGAAGCCCTGCGCCACCAAGCGTTTTCTGATCAAGAGTTTAATGCCCTAAGTTCGATGGACGCATACATCGGCGCTGTCCGAGCTGGGCTTGAGGGAGCCGCTAAACTGTTATCGTCCAGCCTGGAGGTGAGTGATCAGTTTTAACGACCGAACGCAAATATTAATCCAGTAGCCCCCGAGCCTTGATTTGGTCGGAACGGCCGAGTCAAGGATCTGAATATTATTTTATGTATAATGTAGGCTTCAAGGCAGCGAAATGAGAAGTTGGTCGAGGAACTCGAGGTGAGCCGAACATAGGTACAAACCGTGAAGGCCGAGCTTGAGCAAGTGAAGAATTTCACCCGAGAGGCGCATGGTGAGTACGTCAATTTGCCGAGTTTTATTCGACATTCCCGTACTGATGAGAGAGTTCTTTACAGCAGCTGAATCCATAGGGCAGTTGCAGAAAGATTTGGATGCAGCCCGACAATCTCAGAGGTATGCCGAATCTCAGCAAGAGGCTGGTCACCATGTGTTGACTCGAAGTCTTGAGGAAAAGAACCGGCTTAAGGCGGAAAATCAGCGGCAAGCCGAAGAACTTGACAGTTTGAAAACTCAATTGGCTCAAGCCCAGGAGGAGAACCAGAGATTACAGGGGGGCATGTTCTGTAAGTGCACTTATATCTTCGGAATTCCGAAAAGTACCTTCATTATATCAAGTGTGAGGGACATGCATTGTCTCCTGTCTAGGTCTCCTGACCGGGCGACCCGAGGAAGAAATCGGATCATTCCGAGGGAACCTGCAGAAGGAAATGTCTGTCGTACATGAGCGGGCTTGGAGAGCCATGAAGAGCATGGCCAAAGCACTCTGGCCTGCCGAGACGCCTCCAGAAGGGATGTCCGAACTGGCTGATAGGTTTAAAGGGGCATGATGTCGTTTTGAGTTATGGAAGACATCGGCTTGTCGAAAGGGAGCGCGGGAGCCGTGGGCAATGGTCAAGACCCGCTTTACCAAACTTAACCCAAAGCATATGGCTCGGGTTGGGCCAGTGGGGCCAGATAGGCAAGAAGTGCCGCTTCATTTGGTTTACGACCAAGTGATGCCCGCAGCTCGTCTTTCGCAAGAAGATTGCACCCTGGATACCTTAATAGATAATCTTGACCAGCAGCCAGGTGTTTGATTCTATGTAACTATGTACTTTAGATCAAAAAAACTGCTCCTTCTATGGTGTAAACGTTGTCTTAACCGGCCATCGGCTTCGGCCTCCCTCGCTAAGAGCTTGGGAGTGTTCTGTATCGATTGTCCTTCAATAAAAGGAACTTATTTCGGGGAACCAGGCGATCCGGCCATGCGGTGCGAACAGACAGAACATGCCGTAAGAAACATCTTCCGAAGAAAATAGTTCGTCTATCGGGACCTTCCTTCAGGTTGCTACGTAGATCGTAGACATCACAGCCGTATACTAGTAGTATGCGGATAATGGCCTCTTTGGGAAAATAATCTCAGGAATGGTGATAACCACCGGAAGTTTTTTACTTCCGTCGTGGCTGACCAATTTTCTTCTTAAGATAGCTAGCTTTCGGCTTCACCCGTCTGAGGTACGTATCCGGATGATCCGGTCGTAACAATCGCAGAGGTGCTCCCTTTACCCTCTAGCCGAACAGTCGGGAACGTAGAGGGTAAGCACAGGAGCGAGGCAACCCAGCTTGGCCAAAATCTTAGGTCCAATTGATGCATATAATGGCATAAGAACGATAAGGGAAGTGTGCGTGCACAATACATGTGAACTGGTGCACGAAATATATAATAACCGGCTTCGAGAAGAAGCCCCCACGCGTTTTTTTGGATAGGACATTTGAAGATGTGTGCTGAAATTTTTTAACGCAAGCTCGGTTTAGCCGAACACATGCTGGGAAGCGATATCAAATCCTGCAAAGCTAAAAAGGAAAGGAAAGAATACGAAAGAAAAAGAAGAAAAGAAAAGAAAAGAAAAGGTAAGAAATATGACAACACCGGTCTAGCCGTAAAAGCGCTGAAGACGAGCTGCGTTCCATGGGTTTGGTTCGAGGCGATTGTCCTGTGGGTTGCGGAGGCGGTAAGCCCCTCCTATAAGTACTTCGTCAATGATGAAAGGTCCCTCCTACTTGGGTTTGAGTTTATGCTTCTGCTTCTTTGGTAGTCGTAAGACGAGTTCGCCCACATTATATTCCTTCGCTCTAACCTCCCTGCTTTAGTAGCGCCGAGCCTGCTGTTGATAGAAAGTAGAGCAGGCCCGAGCTATATCGCGCTCTCCTTCCAAGGCGTCTAAGTCGCCCTGCCGATCTAACTCGGCCTCCTTTTCTTCATACATACGTACCCTAGGTGCGTCGTGAATGATATCACAGGGAAGGACTACTTCTGCCCCGTAGACCATGAAAAACGGTGTGTATCCCGTTGGTCGATTCGGGGTGGTACGTAGACCCCACAGAACGGAGTCAAGCTCCTCTACCCAATGGCAGTCAGATTCATGAAGAGATCAGACCAGACGTGGTTTGATGCCGCTCATGATGAGGCCGTTGGCCCGTTCGACTTGTCCATTGGTCTGCGGGTGATACAGTGAGGCGTAACCGATCTTGATGCCCATGTTTGCGCACCAGTCCTTCACTTCCTGGGCGGTGAAATTGGATCCGTTGTCCATTATTATGTTGTGTGGAACACCGTAACGGTGTACCACACCGGATATAAAGTCGATTACCGGTCCGGACTTAGCTGATTTGACTGGTTTTGCTTCGATCCATTTGGTGAATTTGTCGACCATGACCAACAGGTATTTATTTTTCTTGGTCCCCCCTTTAAGTGGTCCGACCATATCCAGCCCCTAGACCGTGAAAGGCCAGGTGATCGGAATAGTCCGAAGAGCTGTCGGGGGCATATGGCTTTGATTTGCGAATAGTTGGCATCCAACAAAATGTTGGACGAGTGCATGGGCGTCTGCTCGAGCGGTGGGCCAAAAGAATCCTGCTCGAAAGGCTTTTCTTACTAAGGCCCATGCTGCGGCGTGGTGGCCGCCCATGCCTGCGTGGACTTCGGCCAAAAGCTTCCTTCCTTCTTCCTCAGATATGCACCGTTGGAGTATCCCGGTAGTGCTTTTCTTATATAACTCACCCTCGTGGACCTTATAGGCCTTGGATCACCCGATTATGCGTCTCGCCTCCGTCTGGTCGTCGGGGAGTTCTTGGCGGAGAAGGTAGGCAAGGAAAGGCTCGGTCCATGGTGCGATTACTGCCATGACCTCATGAGCCGAAGGCGTTTCTTCAATTATGGAACCACCGATGATTTGCTCATCTGGTTCATTTGTAGGAGGGACGATCTCTTCCGTGTCGATGGCTCCAGCGCCCTTATTCTCGTCCTGCCATACCACCGATGGCTTGAAAAGCCGTTCAAGGAAGGTATTTTTTGGGACGGGGTCCCGCTTGGCTCCCAAACGGGCGAGAATGTCGGCAGCCTGATTGCTGTCTCTAGCGACGTGGTGGAATTCTAGCCCCTCGAACCGTGCGGATATTTAAGAACGACATTTCTGTATGCTGCCATCTTTTGGTTTTTAGCATCGAATTCGCCATTGATTTGAGAGATGGCGAGATTGGAGTCTCCCCATACTTCAAGCCGTTGTATGCCCATCGATGCTGCCATTTGAAGCCCGTGCAATAGCTCTTCGTATTCAGCCGCATTGTTGGAGTCGGCGTACATGATCTGCAACACGTACTGGACGTTGTCTCCCGTGGGAGATGTGAGGATAACTCCAGCCCCCAGTCCGGACAGTGTCTTGGATCCGTCGAAGTACATCGTCCAATGGCAGTATGTACTATATTCTGTGGGGAGCTCGGCCTCTGTCCATTCGGCAAAGAAATCGGCCAACACCTGAGATTTAATAGCTCGTCGTGGCTTATAGGTCATTTCGAAAGGAAGGAGTTCGATGGCCCATTTGGCTATGCGGCCGGTGGCGTCCCTGTTGTTGATTATATCGTTCAGGGGTACTTCGGATGCCACCGTGACCGAACATTCTTGAAAGTAATGTCTGAGCTTTCGTGATGCCATAAACACTATATAGGCTATCTTCTGTTAGTGCGGATATCTTGACTTGCATGGCGTTAGCACTTCTGACACGTAGTAGACTGGCTTTTGCACCCAGAATTTGTGACCCTCGTCTTCTCGTTAGACGACGAGTACCACGCTGACCACTTGATTGGTGGCCGAGATGTACAGTAACATTGGTTCACCGGCGCCTGGCTCCGTGAGTATGAGGTTGCTGGCCAGCAGTGTTTTAATTTCCTCTAGTGCAACCGTTGCTTCATCGGTCCACTCGAAGTTTTTGGTCCGATTCAGCAGCCTGTAGAGCGGTAAAGCCTTTTCACCAAGGTGGGAGATAAAGCGGCTCAAAGCCGCCACACAGCCCGCCAGCCTTTGGCCGTGCTTTAGCTCTGTAGGAATCGCAAGTTGAGATAGGGCGCGAATCTTAGCGGGATTCGCTTCTATTCCTCTATGGGAAACAATGAATTCGAGTAGTTTACCAGCGGGAACTCCGAAGAAACATCTGTCCGAATTGAGCCGTATATCGTATTCCCGAATACTAGCAAAAGTTTGCCTGAGGTCGTCTATCAGCTGGCCGACGTGTTTGGTCTTGATGACCACGTCGTCCACGTATGCCTCGACTGTTTTACCGACTTGTTTTTCGAGACATGTCTGAATCATACGCTGGTATGTAGCACCTGCGTTTTTTAGCCCGAAGGGCATTGTGTTAAAGCAGAAAGGCCCGTACGGGGTGATGAAGGCAGTTGCAGCCTGATCGGATTCCTTCATTTTGATCTGATGGTATCCGGAATAAGCGTCGAGGAAGCACAATGAGTCGTGTCCGGCTGTGGCGTCAATAATCTGGTCTATGCGTGGTAAGGAGAAAGGGTCCTTGGGACAGGCTTTATTAAGGTCTTTGAAATCGACACACAGCTGCCAGGATTTATCTTTCTTCGGTACCATCACCAGGTTTGCCAACCACTCGGGGTGTTTGATTTCTCGTATGAATCCGGCCTCGAGTAGTTTTGCTAGTTCTTCGCCCAGAGCTTGTCGCTTGGGTTCGGAAAATCGGCGTAAAGCCCGTTTGACGGGCTTCAAGCCTGTGATTATGTTCAGACTGTGTTCTGCTAGCCGTCTTGGGATTCCTGGCATATCCGAAGGATGCCAGGCAAAGATATCCCAGTTTTCTCGTAAGAATGTTCGCAGTGTTTCGTCCACCATGGGGTCTAGCTGAGCTCCGATGGACGCTGTTTTATTGGGGTCCATTGGATGTACCTAGAACTTAACAATTTCGTCTTCGGGTTTAAAGGACGTGGGTTTGGGCCTCTTGCCAAGGACCACATCATCCTTGTCCACTTTAGACCGGAGTGTGGTTAATTCTTCTGCTGCGAGGGTCTTAGCTAGTGCCTCGAGGGCAAGCGCTGCTGTTCTGTTTTCGGCATGAAGGGCTATATGCGGGTCACTTGTGATTGTGATCACCTCGTTTGGGCCCGGCATTTTGAGCTTCATATACCCGTAATGTGGTATAGCTTGAAATCTTGTGAAGGCGTCACGCCCCAACAGAGTGTGGTAACCACTATGGAAGGGCACGATATGAAAGACAAGTTCTTCGGATCTGTAGTTCTCGGGCATGCCGAATACCACGTCGAGGGTAACACGTCCGGAAAAACGTGCCTCTTTCCTAGGGATAATCCCACGAAAGGTTGTGTTGCTATGTTCGATGCGGGATCGGTCGAACTGCATTTTTTCCCAGGTATCCTCGTAAATGAGGTTTAAACCACTGCCGCCGTCCATTAGCACTTTTTGCAACCTGAAACCATCGACGATGGGGTTGAGGACCAGTGCGGCGGGTGTTCGGGCGGGGCAGGTGATTGGTTGATCAGCTTCTCCGAAGGTGATCGGTGTGTCTGTCCATGAGTTCGTTACTGCCACCTGATAGATTTGTTCGAGTTCTCGAAGAGCTCTTTTCATCTTATTCCCTTAGGAAAACGTTTCGTAGATCGTCAAGATCTCGGCGTTGCATTTTGGTGGTGCTGTTGAACGTCTGCCTTGAGGTCGGGCCTCGAGGATGGCCTCTCCGCTTTTTGCGACCTGCCTGACGACCTAGCAGGCTCTAAGGCTGTGAGTCGGGCTTGTGTTCAGTGATACGGAGTGTATAGGGCATGGCTTGTCTAATAGCCCGTCAAGGACAGTTCTGACTCCCGTAGGGGGTCTATTCTTTTTCTCAGCGGGTTCGTGTTCGGCCGGCCATTTCGGAGGTATTTGCTTTTTTCAAGTTCCTCTAGGGTGTTCGGCAGGGACCGGATCCGAAAACAAACGTTCGGCTTGCCAAGTGCTTTCCATGGCGCAGTATTTTTGTACCAGGTCAGATAGCTCGGAGAAGTCGTGCATGCGACGACGGGCTAGGGCATTAAGGATTCCTTCATTGTGGCACTTGTGCCTGAAGGTTGCTATTATTTCCTGGCCACTAGGATCTGGTACTCTGTCTTTGATAAGGAGGAGTCTAGACCAAAAATGATGGACTGATTCCCCTGGCTGTTGTTTAGCTTCCCATAAGCCCGATAACCTGGGCTCTCCTGCACTGCTTGGGGAGTGCTCGATTTGGGTGGTGTGCGGGGAAAATTTTAGTTTCTCGCCAGGATGTGAGTCCGGGATCATGGCGTTTGCCTCCCGTGCCATTGTGGGATCCGGCGTGGCGAGTTTGGCGTCCATATTATAAACAGGACCCCTCTACGCAGGCTCTATGTCGCACGCTAGGTCGGCAACCGATCCCGAACTATTTCTGGTGTGGGCTCCGGATTCCGGATTGTAGGAGGGATCCTGCCGGTCGGGAACCGGGGTGTAAACTTTTTTTAATTCCGGTAGTTGAGAGGACGAGCCTCCGGGCGGACACTCGATGGTGGTGACTAAATGAGTGATCGGTGGAGTATAAATCTCCCTATCATCAGGTTCGGACCCGATACGGTCGTAGATTGAGGCTCGTCCATCGGTCACGCCCATGGTTTGTATCCTACCCAGCAACTCATTTAATGACGAGATGTCGGCGGGATCCATGTTGCTGGAGCGCATGGGGTCGATCCGCAGCGCCGTTGTCCCAGGGTCGCTCGACGGTGCGCCCGGGTTATATTCAGTCGCGACAGATCAGGGCATATCAGCTGGGTTGGGCGTTATGGCCGACCCAGGGATAGAGGCCACCTCAGTGGTGGGACCTGCTGCCCCCGGCGTTAAGGCGTCGGGGCCTGCGGGCTCCTCCATAGGAGCTAAGAGCTTCGTTAAAACAAGATCTCCCCGGGAGTCGGTAACGAACTCAAGGTTCCCGAATCTGACCTCTTGTCCGGGGATGAAACTTCCGACCTGGCCAAGATGGCCGGCCGGATCAGCATGCGATACGATGCTGCCGAACGCGAAAATCTGACCAGGAACAAAAACGTCCTTGCTGCAGACTTCATCGCAGATGATAAGACGAGCCATCGATTCCTCTAGCGATCGCGCAGTGGAACTCTCAATGAAAGCACCAATGTCGGTGTCAAAACTGGCGGATCTCGGGTAGGGGGTCCCGAGCTGTGGATCAAAAATCGATGGGTAACAGGAGACGAAGGAGACGATGTTTACCCAGGTTCAGGCCCTCCTATAGAGGTAAAACCCTACGTCCTCCTTGGTTGTATTGATGTGTTTGAAGATTACAGAGTTGATCTACCTCGAGATCAAGTTGCTAAACCCTAGATGAGTTCACCTAGTGTCGGTGTCAAAACCGGAGGATCTCGGGTAAGGGGTCCCGAGCTGCGAGATTAGGATCGATGGTTAACAGGGGACGAAGGAGACGATGTTTACCCAGGTTCGGGCCCTCCTATGGAGGTAAAACCCTACGTCCTGCTTGGTTGTATTAATGTGTATGAAGATTACAGAGTCGATCTACCTCGAGATCAAGTAGCCCAAACCCTAGATGAGCTTGTCTGCCCTCTACAATCTAAACCCCCTGGTTTATATAGACACCGGGGGTACCTAGGGTTTACAAATGATAAGTCTCCTGCCGGATGCGAAGACCACCCCCGAACTCCTTCATGCACATCTCGGCATTCATCACTGTCTGTGAAGCTTTCCCGGGTACAGCCGCACTTCGGCCTGTGACTCAATGTATTCAATGTCAAGCCGAAGACAGTTGCGGGCACGCACGCAGATTGTGGAGGGGCGGTGATCAGTAAGGTCCCCCGTGTCGAGTGGCCGGACGGCACCTTCATCGACACGGTCAAGATCTGGCAGAAGGAATGGTTCTACATCACCGAACCAAGGAGCACGGACTGGGCAGCACCTGCCGAGTTTAGATCCGGACCCCCCCACGAGGTTAATCTCGTGGCTCAAGAAAGGCCTTGACTGGGGGTCGGCCGTAGAGGTAAGATCGCTGCAGAAGCGTGTCTCCTCGATGATCGAGGCCAAAATCGAGCTGGTCAACGTGGTCCAGGTCATGCTCCACCGCCGTATCCTCCCCTACCAGAATCGGTCCTCCCCAATGAGGGCTCACCGGCTCGGGGACCCGGCCACTGTGTGTCACTTCTTCCGCACTACCCACGAGAAATTGTGGAAGGCACTGTTCAAGCCCTAGAAGAGCTGGCCGGCCGAGGAGGAGGACACCGGTCTCGACGCCGAAATTCCGGCCACCAAGGTATGATGAAACCTTTGATTCTCTGGTTATGCATTTTTGACAAAGACCTGAACCCCTTCTCCCTCATCTTCACAGAAATGGTTGAGCAAGGCCGCGCAAATCGACTGTCCGGCCCCGCAGCCCGAAGACCCTCGATCGGACCTGTTGACAGTGATGCTCATCGTGGCGCCGTATTCGGCGCCAGAGAAGAAGGAGAAGAAGAAGAAAAGAGAGAAGAAGGAGGCCCGAGAGGGTCTTCGTCAAAGGGGTCTTCCAGATTCTAAGTCCGAGGAGACCCATGCTTCTTCCACTCACGAGGAAGAGCACGAATACGAGGGGGAGTGCGGCTCCCCCCTCACAAGGAAAAGGGCGGCGTCAGCGGACGCCGCGGATGATCTACCTCCTCCGGCCCCTAAGAGGACGTGCCGGACAAAGGCAGCTCTGGCCTATGATAACTCGGACTCCGATAAGGAGTCTGAAAATTTTGAAAGGGTCCCCCGAAGGAACCCAAGGGTTAAGCCCCCAGCCCAGAGGTATGAATCCGAAGACCCTCTGGGTTATTTACATAGAGCTTTTAATGCTTAATGGGCAAACGTCTTTCAATTTGCAGCCCACCACGTGATCTCCCCACCGACGAAATCTTGGACGGGGAGTCTCCGCCCGCTGACCTGGCGGAAAGTGGGACTGCGTCGCATCCTTCGCGTCCTGAGGTCTCGCTGGAGGCCGCGGAGGTGTTATCGCGTCGTGCTCCTACTGAGCCAAACACCGGCGGCGGGGGTGACGACGTTATGGCTGAGGTTAATACCTCGACCACCAAAGACCAGGAGAAGGAAACTCCCCTGGCAACTGAAGAGGGGGAACGGCGTTCGGCCCAGCCCCCTCTGAGGACATCTCCGGAGCGCTCTACGCCACCGGAGGTGCCAGCCCAATCCCCGACCGGAGGGAGGGTTGGCGGGTCAACACCGACGCCGCCCATGACTGGGTGGCCAGCCATGATGGAGGAAGCTTTATCCAGCTCCTCCATTGCCGAAGATCACCGCGCCCTTGTGGGTGCGGTTTTGCAAGGCATTCAGTTCGTTGATAGCAGACTGAAAGAGGCCTTCAACGGTCTTTTGACGGGCTTCAAGGTGAGCCATGTAATACTCTTATTTCCAGAAAAAGTTTAATTTTCCTAGTTTATGCAGTCCTTATAAGTGTAGTAGCCCCCGAGCCCTGGGTGAGTTTGAAAAAACCCACCCGGGGGTCTAATGCCAGAATATTAGAATAGATGCTCAAGGCACCCTTTGACCTTTACTACTCTAAGAGCTCCAGGGAGTACTTAGCAGCGGGTCTGAATCCGACAGCTCAGGAGTCTTAATGCACATAAGTTGTTTTTGTAGGCCTCGTTATCGGCGGCGGCCTCCAACGCAGTGGAGCTTGCCGAGCTAAACCAGAAGCTCAAGAGCTCCGATGAGGAGCTCGATCACCTGAACAAGAGGTTTGACGAGACTCAAGGTGAGTCCGAATTGTACCATTCGTTCTACCGTCTATCCTCATTGATTGAGGTATTCGGATAGTTATTCCTAAGTGGTATTTTTCTCATTGTTACCACAGCCGTGGCCACGGAGGTCGAGAACCTCAAGGCCAAGTTGGCAAAGGCAACGCAGGAGGCCACAGATGAGAAGGCGGCGACCGAACGAGCGGCGGCCGACCTGTCCGAGTTAAAAGCCGCGAGCGACAAGCACGAGGCCCGGGTGGTAGAGGTGCAGCTGGAGCTCAAGGATGCCAGCACGAAGTGCGAGGCCCTTGAGCAAAAGAGCGAGGACTAGGCCGCCGAACTATCCTCGCTGAAGTCCAAACTCAAATCGAAGCGAGTTGATAGGCGGTTCTTTGAAGAAGAACTCCGTCAAGTCAAGGCGATCGCGGATGGTAAGCCGTACTTTCTGCAATGTGCCTTTGGTGGTAACAGGTTTGCATTGCTCACCCGGGTGTGGCGTTCCTCAGGTGCCTTTACGGATCTCCCAAGGAGTGCAGCGGACGCGAACAGACATTTCACCTCTCGGGATGGGGATGTTGAGCCTCGGCTGTTCTGGGCGCAATTTCAAGCCCCCGAGCATCCTCCCCTCCTGAGCAAGCAGATGAAACAATTGATGGAGATGCACAGGATGGCAGAGCCGGCCATGAAGGACCTTTGCATCCGGCTGTGGCCTGCAGAGCCGTTGCCGAGTAGTTACTTCGGCTTGGTGCAGAAACTGTGCGATGCAACGCCTCGGATTGACGCTATAAAGCGTTCGACATGCATCAAGGGAGCTCGGATGGCCTTTGCAAGGACAATGGTACACTGGCCGAAGATCAAGCCGACCGAGATGGCCACTGCACCTCCGCCCCCTGGAAAGGAGCATAGGCGCCCCGAGAAATACTTTGCCACCGTAATGGATGGTGCTCGGGCAATAGAAGCTCAACGCCCTAAGGATTTATTTTATGAATGAATGTTGTGTCATGTATCCGATGACTGTTCCGCTTTATAATGCGGTTGCATGGTTTATCATGTCTTTAAGCTTTGTATTATTTTGACTCCTGTGTGGCCGTTTTATCTGAAAGTTGCGAGTCGTCGGCTTTAGCCCCCATGTAGATACTATGCGAGGTGTTTCTACCGCCGCACTGTGACCCTTAGCCGATGTATCGGTGCCCGAAGGCGGTTGTGTGAGGGGAACAAGGCAATCGGAGTATGATGCTTTAGTGCTTTCACTTAGCCGTAGGAGCTTGACTGCGGGGGCTGATGATGAGCCCCCGGTGTTTTGTGACGTTCGGATACACAGAGGTTGAAACCAGCATCACATGGTTTGGAATAGTACAAACCCTTCGTATAATACGGAATAACCTCTATCAATTTTTAGTTTGACACTTATGCTCGGATTGCAGAACGGTTCGCGCTTATTATGACAGTCAGTTTTTGGATTTCTCCACTGAGGGACTTGACCAGGCGAGCTAGAAGCACAATCACAGTGGTTCTCCCTTTACCCTTTTAGCCGAACGGGCGGAATGTAAGAGGGTAAACACAGGAGCCGGGCAACCCAACCATTGACCCAAGGCATAATTCGGAACCGATTCATATAACGCGACATCCGAGACGCCGAACACATGAACAATAGTGCCGGGGTGATGCTAGGGGCAATTTTTATAGTCAAGCCCCCGGTCTATTAGCCGATCGCATCATCACATGTACCGAATAGATTTGCTGTTGGCGTCGGTGAGAAGAGAACAGAGTATGTGACCTAAAATACAGCGAGGATGCCGTAAAGGATGGTCTTTTATTGCTGATGAATTCTTACAACTCAAACTGCCGAAGCAACTGTTACAGGTAGGTTGAAATGAAAAAATAAAGTTTTACAAAGGAGAGGTTTTACCCGGGGTCTTCGATAGGTGGTTTGACGTCCATAATTTGCCCTGTCGCATGTCTACTCCTTTGCTCCCGAGGGGGTTGCGTTCCTTTAGAGGTGAATGCTATCGGCGAACGGACCTTGGGAAGAAGATCTTGAGAAGTCGCCGTAGTGCGGATTAGCTTTACGCTTGGGAGGTCCTAGATGGTACCTGTGGTTTGTCCGAAGACATGTGTTGGCAGTAGTTCGGTCGAGCCGAACACTTTCCCTTTCATAGTGGGTCCCCACGGCAGCCCATGGTATTTTGAGCACGAAGTTGTGCCTTCTTGGCACATATTTTGCGGGAAGTAGGGCTGTGCTGTGGGGGGCGTATCCCTATTTTTGTTGGGCGGATGATGATTCCGGGAGTTCGGGTTGAGACCGAGCTTGTTTACCATCATGACATGCCTTTATGACGGATTTGGGCATCGGCCTATCATCGCCGTGCTGGAATTCAGCTGCCAGGGCCGCTGTGTGTTCCTCAATTCGGAGAGAGCGCTCTGTGTTGCCGTTGACAGTAATAACCCCCCTTGGCCCAGGCATCTTAAGCTTCAGGTACGCGTAGTGGGGGACGACTTTAAAGCGAGCGAATGTCGTGCGGCCAAGTAGGGCGTGATAACCACTGCGAAAAGGGACAATGTCGAAGATCAAGTCTTTGCTGCGGAAGTTGTCGGGCGAGCCGAACACTACTTCCAGGTTCACGGTGCCCGAGCAGCGGGCTTCGACGCCTGGGATCACTCCTTTAAAGGTAGTGTTGCTAGGTTTGATCCTTGACGGATCTATACCCATCTTTTTCACCGTGTCTGAGTAAATCAGATTAAGGCTACGTCCTCCGTCCATTAGGACTCTAGTGAGGTGATACCCATCGATAATGGGGTCTAGGACGAGGGTTGCCGAACCTTCGTGACGGATACTGGTCGGATGATCCCGTCGGTCGAAGGTGATCCGGCAAGCCGACCATGGGTTATATTTCGGAGCTACGGGCTCTACGGCGTAGACCTCCCGAAGGACGCGCTTCCTCTCCTTTTTTGGTATGTGAGTGGCATATATCATGTTCACAGTTTTTACCTCTGGAGGGAACTGCTTTTGTCCCCCATTGCTTGGCCCGCGAGGCTCGTCATCGTCCTCGCTGCGTGGGCTCTTGCCTTGGTTCTCGGCTGCAAGTTTGCCAGCTTGCTTAAATACCCAACAATTATGGTTGGTGTGGTTGGCGGGCTTGTCTTGGGTGCTGTGGATCTGGCAGGGCCTATCCATAATTTTGTCCAGCGTGGTAGGTCCGTCTCGATTTCCTTTTGAAGGTTTCTTCCAGTGTCCGGATTTTGGGTTGCAGAAACCGGCATTGACGGCCGTGTTCTCCGCATCGCCGTTATTGTGCCGGCGTTTGTTTTTGTTATGTCGTGGTTTCCCGTTTCCATCCCGGACTTCGGAGGTGTCGGGGTCTTCGGGGTTATGGCTTCGTCGAGCTAGCCAGTTATCCTCACCTGCGCAAAAGCGGGTCATAAGTGTGGTAAGGGCAGACATTGTCCTCGGCCTGTCCTGGTCGAGCTGACGAGCTAGCCAATCGTCCCGGATATTGTGTCTGAAGGAGGCTATTGCCTCGGCGTCCGGGCAGTCGACAATCTAGTTTTTCTTGGTCAAGAACCGATTCCAAAATTGCCGAGCCCATTCCCCTGCTTTCTGAACAACATTGCTCAAGTCGGAGGAGTCCGGTGGCCGGACATAAGTGCCCTGGAAATAAGATCGGAAGGCATCCTCGAGCTCTTCCCAGCTCCCGATAGAATTCTCAGGGAGACTGTTTAACCAGTGCCGAGATGGCCCCTTAAGTTTAAGGGGCAGATACTTGATGGCGTGGAGATCATCTCCTCGTGCCATATGAATGTGGAGGAGGAAGTCCTCAATCCACACGTCTGGGTCTGTTGTTCCGTCGTTTTATTCTATGTTAACGGGTTTAAACCCTTTAGGGAACTGATGCTGCATCACCTCATCTGTGAAGCACATGGGGTGGGCAGCGCCTCTGACCCGAGCTATGTCATGCCTATGATTGGCGGTAGGTCGGGCCCGGTATTGTTCCCGACCTCTATCGTTGCGGTCGAGCCAAGACCGGTGCCCGTCCCATCTAGCGGGGGGGGAGTACCCTCTAGATCCGTAGATGGATCTTGTGCGGCCTGCTCTATAATCCAGGTCCTGTCGCAAGTCATACCTGTATTCGGGCCCTGCTGGCTCCTTTCCTCTCCTGCGGGGTACCGCAGGTCTGTACTCGGCCTCGCCGGCCATTCTATCCCGTCCTCGCGGAGGGCGGTCCGGCCGGTCGTGTGGAGTATGCCTGGGAGGCGATGTTTCAAGGGCCTCATCATCGAATTGCGGCAGCAGCCGCCGGTGCGGGTAGCTCTTGGGTTGGTCCGGTAGGTTGGAACCGTACCCCTCTTCGTCTGCCAAGACCCTCGTCCATCTATCATTGAGGGTGTCTTGTTCGGCTCTGAGCTGCTGTTGTTTTGCCTTCAGGCTTCGGGCGGTGGGTAAGAGCTGCCGCCTAAACCGTTCCTGATCCGTAGGGTTTTCGGGGACGGTGAAGTCTTCGGTTTCCAGGATGTCTTCCTCCTCGACAGGGGGAAGGTAGTTGTCACCATATTTACACACGGGGAATACCCAGGTTAAACTTGACGAGCCTAGCATGTACAAACATGGCCTCGGAACACAGGAGACCGAAAGGTCGAACATGAGTCATATAGTAGATATGATCAACATGGAGATGTTCAACATTGAAACCACCTCATCTCACGTGATGATCGGACTGGGGTTGGTGGATTTGGATCATGTCACACTTAGACAACCCGAGGGATGTTGATTTGAGTGGGATTTCTTTAGTAATATGATTAACTGAACTCATTATCATGAACATAGTCAAAATGTCTTTGCAAATTATGTTGTAAATCAATAGCTCGCGTTGTAGCTCCCCTGTATTTTGATACGTTCCTAGAGAAAAAGTAAGTTGAAAGATGATGGTAGCAATTATGCGGACTGGGTCCGTGATCTGAGGATTGTCCTCATTGCTGCACAGAAGGCTTATGTCCTTGATGCACCGCGCGGTGCGCCACCCCCTCAAGCGTCGTCTATGGACGTTGTGAATGTCTGGCAAACACGTTCTGATGACTACTTGATAGTTTAGTGCGCCGTGCTTTACGGCCTAGAACTGGGGCTCCAAAGATGTTTTGAACGCCATGGATCATATGAGATGTTCCAAGAGCTGAAATTGGTATTTCAGGCGCATGCCCGTGTTGAGCGGTATGAGACATCTGACATGTTCTTCGCTTACAAGATGGAGGAGAATAGCTCAGTTGTGAGCATGTGCTCAGAATGTCTGGGTGCTATAATCGCTTGAATCAAGTGGGAGTTCATCTTCCAGATAAGATAGTGATTGACAGATTTCTCCAAGTCACTGCCACCAAGCTACTAGAGCTTCATGATGAACTATAACATGCAAGGGATAGAGAAGATGATCCCAGAGCTATTGGCTATGTTTGTCGGGTCCCCGATCCTAAGCCATAAGAATCTAGCATGTAACACATCACATCACTTTGCGGCCTCACGCACGGTTATCCCCACGGCTGCTGCCTTACCTGGGCCGGGACCGTTTGCGTCGTTTGGGTAACGTATGTGAATATGTCGCTAGCATTCAAATGTCAAAGAACCCGGGCTGACATGACTAGTCGTAGAACCCAAGTAGCACATCCGTACAGGGACAGGCGAACATAACCCAGCAATGCATGTGTCAGCCTCCAGCATGTGTAGACTAGTCGTAGCAAGCTACATGGACTCCATTACGCCGTGAGACATTTCTGTCATCAACTGCGCGTAGACGAATCATAGCAGGCTACAAGGACTCCATTACACTGCGAGACGTTTCCCCGAAGGGACAGATACAGCAGCAAAGAACGATACACGCCGGTCAATCAATGTGTCCGGAGCAGTAGCAAGCTACCAAGTCTCGGTGGAAGCACAAAGAGGCAGTTCCCTGTAAAGAGTACTCCTAAGGCACACAACTAGGTGTCGGATCCCATACATACCGTTCCACGTCACACGTACGCATGACATGCCCGGTATGCATAGATACAACTATGGCATCACAACGTAATCATACAACAACATATCATTTATTTAGAAGGCTCCAGAGAACCTCCATAGAATAATGGTACAAACAGCGGTCACATGACCCATCATTCACACCATACAACAAACAAGCGAAAGACATATGTCTGGGTACAGACATCTACTAAAGGCAGCTAGAAGAGCCTGAAAACTACAACGACCCTACCCATAGGAGCCAGACTTCTGTCCGGGATTCCCAAGCTAATTCGGTCAACATCGAACTTCACGTTGTAAGGATCACTAATGGGTCTGACGTCTCCTCTGCAAAAACATAAATGAAGCAACCGTGAGTAAGAAGGTACTCAGCAAGACTTACATCAGATCTAGCTACAAATGCAACATTGTCAACAAAGGGGGTTGTGGATTTTATTGCAGCAAGCCAGCTTTGACTCTTGGCTAACCTATACTACGACTACAAGAACTTTCTTTGAGGTGGGATAGCGCACACGAGTCCACATATTCACCATATCAATACACCACTATGGATCCACTCCCGTCTCCCTACGAGAAGGCCGTCCATAGCACTCACGCTTATCTTGCGCATTTTAGAGTATCCATTTCAATAGTCTATGAACCACATAAGTTCTCCAAGTAGTTCATATCCGAGGATGCGGCTATTCGAACAAATTCATAACCCTGCAGGGGTGCACTTCTTCACAGACGCTCTCGCCACTTATCGCCATGTGCACGTAAAAAGGCACCTCAGCAACCTTCAAGCGGAAGCCCAGCGAGGGAGTCGGCCACGACCGTCAATCACACAAGACCCTAGTCCAGGTTTATCGCCTATTTGAGACTGAACCCGCACAGAAGTCCGGCCGAAGTTTCCGCTACGGCCTCAAACGATGTGCGCAGGGTTCCCAAGCCAACCGTTCGGGTGCCACTTGGTACACCGTGCCACTGTGTATCTACCGCATCACAGCCCACCCCGTCGGGCAGCGCTATGCACGGCCGCCAACACTTTTCCTACAAACACCAGAAACTAGTTGCAACTCCTGGACAGAGATAAAGGCGATTAATAGGTCCAGAGGGGTCGAGTTACCGGAACCCAATGTGTGGTAGTATCTTATCTTGGATAACAAACACAGAACTCAGTTCTTAAGGACGGTTCCAATGAGACAACCCGCCATGTACTCCTACATGGCCTCTCATCGCTACCTTTACCAAATCATGTTCACACACTTAGCTCTCACACAGTAGGACATGAACACATCCATTCCGATTCATCGCCCAGATGGATCAGACCCAACACAACTCTAGGCATAGCAAGCACAGTAAGCAAACATGGATGAGTAAGCACATCAAGGCTCAAGCAGTTGCTACTCATGCTAAGTGGTTTCAACTATTTACTATGGCAAAGACATGTCATGCAAAGGAATGGGTTCAATTACCGAGAACATGTAACAGTTGAATCGTGATTGTCCTAATGCGATAGAAGAGAGCAGGAGTGAGAGAGTGGGTTTGTATCTGTATGCTCAAGGGGGTTGCTTGCCTGACACTTCTGAAGATAACAATGAGTCTTCATCGGTGACAACGATCTCAACGTCGGAAAAACGTCTACTGAGGGAGAACAAACACCGGCAAACAAGAAGGAACACATTCATTGTAATGCAACAAACATGATGTATGATATGGCATCTTAAAGCATTGAATTGACCTAGTGCAATAGATAAACATATTAATTGAGGTGGAATTCAAACCTAGTTCAAATTCTAACTCCAATGCTATTTCATACCTTACCCTAATCATTAAATGTCCTACTTGGTGATGTGAACTTTCTCAAACATGCATGGACATGGTATAAACAGATTCATTCGATTTTTCTGATCATTTTTCATATATAAATTATTTTCATCCGAGTTATAGATCATTTTCTATGATTTTTAGAAGTTTTAAGCATTTTCTGGAATTCCCTGAATATATAAAATACCAGAAAAGGTTTATTGCGTCAGCATTACGTCATAGTGACGTCAGCAGGTCAGCTGACCTCGTCCAGGGCAAACCTGACGTGCGGGGTCCACACGTCAGTGACACCGTTACTTAACCGGGGTTAATTTAACCTAATTACTAATTAACGGGCACGGGGGCCCGCTGTCAGTGGCACATTGCGTTAGTTAAACAAATTAATTAGTTAAAGCTTAAACCAGATTTGACCAGGGGCTGGCCCCACCTATCATTGACTCCAGGGAGTCAAATCAGGTCAGCAGGGTCAAAGCCACCGGCGGTTCAACGCCAGCGACAGCAGAAACGGCGGAGGTCGTCGGATCTCGCCGTCCGGCGACCATTTGGCCCGCGGAAGGCACCTACGGGCAGCTAGGGCTCGCACGCATCCGATGGGACCATCAGCTCCACCAGAGATGGCCACCAGCGACGGCGGCGAGCCCCACGGCGGTGGCCGGGGCACGGGGTCGACGGAGCCGAGGCGCAGGAGCACCTCGGGAGTAGCCGAAGCTACCCACGGACTCCGGGGAGACTGATGAGCACGCTGACGTGCTCAGATGGCGCTGCCACCCACCGGGGCGACGGCTAGCTCGGGGGTCTGGAGACGGAGGCTTTCGGCCTCGGTTGAATTAGGGCCTAGGGGATGAATTCGACAAGGGGGTCGAGGGGAGAAGGACCAGAGGCTCACGGTGAGCTCGATGCGCTGCTCATCTGCGTCGGGGAGGCGTCGGAGGCGATGCGGCGTTGCCGGCGATCTCGGGCGGACAAGCTTGAAGATGATAATGACGACGAAGTTGCAGCGCTTCCCACGATCGCGCGCTTTGGCTTGGGGCTCCACGGCGGCGAGGCGGAGCGGCTGGGCTCGCTAGAGGGGCTGAAGGAGGCAGGTGGCCATGGTGGTTGCGAACGACGGCGGCCGTGGTGCTCGGGTGGGCGCGAGACAGAGAGAGCCAGAGGGGGAAAGAGGGAGCAGGGAGGAGAAGATGAGCTCGAGGGGGCTACACCCGTTCTCCAGCATGGGATAAGGACGCGGGAGGGCTTGCTAGCGCGAAGCAGGAGCTGGCTCGCCCGGCGCCGTGCTTCGTCTCGCCTCTACCTTCTGGCAGAGGTAGACGATGACTGGCACAGGCCAGTGGACTAGGCCGGTTCGTCTGGGCCGCAAGGTAAGTTAGGTGAGGTCTCTGGCTTTTTACCATTTTTGTTTCTTTTCTATTTTTTTGCAGTTTTTTTGATTTGATAAAAATACCAAATCATTATATAAAATTCTGAAAATTCATATGTGTGGTAGATGGGTATAACCAGAGACACACACTAAGTTTCAGAATTGTTGGGATTATATTTATTTTATAATAAATATAATTCCAATCCAAAGAGCTGTGAATTAATTCAAAGGCCACAGATTAATATTTCTGAGATTCCAAAATTATTGGTTTGAATTTTATCTCTTGCCAATAATTTCAGAGCTTAACAGGAACATTTTCTTGGACACATTTGAAAAGGTTTTTAACTTTATTTTTCTTTAAAGGAGTTCTGAGGATTTTGAAAATTCCCTCAATTCAAATTCAATTGAATTACAACTATGCATGCATGAGATGCAATGACAACAAGGAAAAGTCTAGGGCTGTGACAACTCACCCCCACTAAACAAGAATCTCGTCCCGAGATTCAAGCATAGGATAAGAGGACAGAGGGGACACCATTATCACAATCTTCGCGATCCAATTGCTCTTCTCGAAGATGTTGATTCATTGCATCATGGTGATCTTGACATCTTTTTCTTCGGGATATTCATCCAACACGAGAACAAAAGAATGAAAAGCTCTACTAGAATCGATCTCCTCGAGATCGAGCAACTCATGATCAACTCATGGAATGAGACGTAAGAACGTCTCTTGAGCTGAGACACTAAACACATCGAGAGCGATGGAATGACGCAGATGACGGAGATTTCAATTGGTAGGCAACAATTCCAAGCTTAGCTAGGATGGAGCATCGGTTTCAAAGTAGCGAGGAGTTAGTTGCCCTTCATACCATAACAGGCACCTTAGAGAAGCTGGCTCGTAGTATTATCCCTTAAGTGGCAAAAAGAATTACTTTTGATCCAGAGATCATTGAAACTCTTTATAACAGCTTAAGGCATTTCACAACGATCGTCTGAAGGAATTCAAGAGAATGGCATACTCAGTCTAGAAAAGGAAACTAGAGTTATAGGACAACTCGGCAAACGGAAGGCACATTCCAATTGATACCGAGGGTATAACCCAGTGTCTGAGCGTGCTCTCAAGAACTTGAGCATCTCCATATTCATCAGAGTCTTTACCAACATCCATGCCAAGGATTCTGGCAACACATCATACTACCATGATGAATAGCGATGGAGGATACAGATGCAAATGAAGACAACACTTTCTCGGATTTCACCTTAGCTATGCCAAGGGAGCGAAAACTGGATGATCGACCGAGAGACATTAAGCACTCTGCTTCTAATGTTCTCCTTGTTGTACTAGCATACCCCAAATATAGACATTGCTTGGTATCTAGAACATCAGGTATAGGTCGGACTTCGGGGGTTCCAAGGATCCATGAGGAATAACTTCTAGAGGAAAACTTACAAGGTCCTCATAGGGAAGTGGCTAATGTTGCTGATACAAGATAGTATAACAGTAGGTCTTCCAGGTAGGTGTGTTAGCCAAGACATCACCTTACCGGGTTACAATGAGACCAATATCATAATTCTTAGGAAACATTCCAATCATCATATCTGCCTGAGATTCAGATTTGACTGGAGACAAGATGTTTCAGACTCAGCATGCCTGAAAGAGAAGGTTTGCAACACAAATCGTCGAGATGGCGTTGCGGGATTCTCAGGAGATGAACTGCGGAAGCCAACTCCAAGACATGAGCTGGATTGCAAGATGCATGTGAACACACTATCCAAGACATTTGTGACCACATAGAAATCTTACAACAAAACACCACCGAGTTCGGGTTAGTAACCATTATTGGAGGTAATGAAGTCCTCACATAAGTCGTATGATTAGCTCTTAAGAAAGAACTTCTTTTCCTTGAACAAGTCAATCAGTGGCTTTGTGTGCTAGGATATTCATATGGAATGGAGGTAATTAATCTGCTAGACCATAGCATACATTCGCACATGCATGAATGACTTGGGATGATTCCAAAGGAAGCAAAATGTACTTTTCTCAAATTCACGGCGGCAACTTCCACCAAATGCACGTGAATTAGAGGAAGTCACTTCTTTCACCTAACATATATCTCATGTACCGGACACGAAGATATTGTCTACAAAGTTTCCAATGCTAGCCTTATGTTCATCATCAATCATGGAACATATGAAAAATGTTGCCGATGGGCTCAACAACAATTCATCGAGATATCCATATAGATGGAAGCCCATAACTATGTGAACAAGGTGATAGCATTGGTCAGACCAAAAGATATAATGGTGTATGCTCGAGGATACACACATGAGTAAAACAACATTATGAAGATCTTTGGTTCTGATTTTAATTTGATGATAGCCCACACTCAAATCAAAGATTGGATAAGACGATAGATGCAACAATTGATCACAAGGATGAATCGATGAAGATATTGCCTTTCTTCAGCACACACACAACCACCAAAGAAGATATCCCCCTTGGAATGAACTAAGTCAGGCATAGCTGTTATCTTCCAACTCTCCAAGTTGTTGTTTAGCTTATACAACTAGCTCAGGGGTATCTAACACAGATTCTTGGAGAAGGGGTGGTTAATAGGGAAACCAATTTGATCACGAACTCAACATAGCGGTCAGGAAACAACCTGGTAATACTTCCGAGAAGATGTTTGGAAAATCACGAACCACCGATATGTTATTGAGCTTGAGAACAATCTTGCTTTTCGGGGCAAGACGATATGATCAAAAGAGTGAAGGATTGGCACAATCTGAACTCATTGATCGAAGAGTGCACCATGAAAGATGGACTAGGTAGCACGGTCAATCTTTGGAATGATGATTCAATAACCATCACACTAAGAGTGAAATTATTGTCCATTAACTACCAAGCAACAACATTGCTAGGAGTATCGATTTCACACATCACGGTTCACTTGTCGGTATTTCGGTTCAAACCAACTCAGGTACCGAGGAATGAACAATGATGGCGAGAAGTATCACTACATCAAGAGTCCATAAGAGGAAGTGCAATTCTCATGACGATCTTGACATGAAGAGGATAATACTTCGAGGTTTAACAGAACAAAAGCTGGATTGGCATTTTGATCTGCAGAATACAACTGCTTTGACCCAATCCAAAAAATGGATGAGGTGCTGGAGTTTGTTTCTCCTAGTCATTCGGCAATAGAATGGCTTGACGGACCACAAGAATAGTCGACATCGATAAACAAATGCATGACATACTCTTGACTATCCATTGACAGATGAAGGCCAGAATACAATTGAAGAGGGGAAATCAAGAGCACCTGATTTTCCTTGAGTTGAAGATGCATAGATTGTATACGTCGAACAAAGTTCAACATGTTTCTTCCAGATAATCCATGCAGAAAGGAAAGAAATGGCAGGCTCACAACTATAGAATGGAGGACTCATGAAGAGCACTCTTGTTGTGATCTTCAGTTCACGAGGAACTTCTGCCATAACTGGTTCATGGTATTGGAGGAATGATGTACCACGACCTTGAAAACTATCACAAAGGTTAATAATATCCTAAAGGAACGAGCAAATACTATCAACGGGAGTGAGCAGAATGATTCTTGGGTTCAAGAACCCAGAAATAGAATACCTACTGACTAAGTAGCATCACAACATGCTTTCGATAACGATGGCCAGAATTATCACACTCGGAACAAAGACACAATTAGACTGTTGGGTGGTTCATTGAGACAACATGGTTTCCTAACACTTCAACAAACACGTCGAGGCAATGGAGTACCCCAACACAATAATTAGTGTGCTTTGTCTTTCCCAAAGACATCGGGAACAGGGGAAAGGAATTTGCAATTGCATCGGATAATTTAGAAACCTTGGATAACTCGGATAGCATAACGGTTGTACGGGCATGAAATATGAGGCAACCTGCATGAAACTAACAACAAAACAACTGAATTCTTATAGAGACATCGATCCAGGAACACAACAACATTTCTATAAGTCTCCAGCATAGTAACTCGTCATCCTGATAGAGAGATGAGAAAGCCTAGTTCTTAATCCCCGTAGAATAAAGAAGAGGGTGACTCGGAATTAGAATGACACGAGGAAAGGAGTAAAAAGAATCTTGCGTTCCCTTCCACAATCAATTCCCTTATATAACTAAAGCAGTTCTAGACTCAACATCGACCAGTTTGGCTTGGTAATCCTACAGGCAGTCAAGCTCTGATACCAACGCTGTCGGGTTCCCGATCCTAAGCCATAAGAATCTAGCTTGTAACACATCACATCACTTTGCGGCCTCACGCATGGTTATCCCCACGGCTGCCACCTTACCTGGGCCGGGACCGTTTGCGTCTTTTGGCTCACGTATATGAATATGTCGCTAGCATTCAAATGTCAAAGAACCCGAGCCGCCATGACTAGTCATAGAACCCAAGTAGCACATCCGTACAGGGACAGGCGAACATAACCCAGCAATGCAGGTGTCAGCCTCTAGCATGTGTAGACGAGTCGTAGCAAGCTACATGGACTCCATTACGCCGTGAGACATTTCTGTCATCAACTGCGCATAGACGAGTCATAGCAGGCTACAAGGACTCCATTACACTATGAGACGTTTCCCCGAAGGGACAGACACAGCAGCAAAGAAGGATACACGCCGGTCAATCAATGTGTCCGGAGCAGTAGCAAGCTACCAAGGCTCGGTGGAAGCACAAAGAGGTAGTTCCCTGTAAAGAGTACTCCTAAGGCACACAACTAGGTGTCGGATCCCATACATACCGTTCCACGTCACACGTACGCACGACATGCCCGGTATGCATAGATACAACTATGGCATCACAACGTAATCATACAACAACATATCATTTATTTAGAAGGCTCCAGAGAACCTCCATAGAATAATGGTACAAACAGGGGTCACATGACCCATCATTCACACCATACAACCAACAAGCGGAAGACATATGTCTGGGTACAGACATCTACTAAAGGCGGCTAGAAGAGCCTGAAAACTACAACGACCCTACCCATAGGAGCCAGACCTCTGTCCGGAATTCCCAAGCTAATCCAGTCAACATCGAACTTCACGTTGTAAGGATCACTAATGGGACTGACGTCTCCTCTGCAAAAACATAAATGAAGCAACCGTGAGTACAAAGGTACTCAGCAAGACTTACATCAGATCCAGCTACAAATGCAACATTGTCAACAAAGGGGGTTGTGGAGTTTATTGCAGCCAGCCAGCTTTGACTCTTGGCTAACCTACACTATGACTACAAGTACTTTCTATGAATTGATAGCGCACACGAGTCCACATATTCACCATATCAATACACCACTATGGATCCACTCCCGTCTCCCTACGAGAAGGCCGTCCATAGCACTCACGCTTATCTTGCGCATTTTAGATTATCCATTTCAATTGTCTATGAACCACATAAGTTCTCCAAGTAGTCCATATCCGAGGACGCGGCTATTCGAACGGATTCATAACCCTGCAGGGGTGCACTTCTTCACACACGCTATCGCCACTTATCGCCATGTGCACGTAAAAAGGCACCTCAGCAACCTTCAAGCGGAAGCCCAGCGAGGGAGTTGGCCACGACCGTCAATCACACAAGACCCTAGTCCAGGTTTATCGCCTATTTGAGACTGAACCCGCATGGAAGTCTGGCCGAAGTTTCCGCTATGGCCTCAAACGATGTGCGCAGGGTTCCCAAGCCCACCGTTCGGGTGCCACTTGGTACACCGTTCCACTATGTATCTACCGCATCACATCCCACCCCGTCGGGGCAGCGCTATGCATGGCCGCCAACACTTTTCCTACAAACACCAGAAACTAGTTGCAACTCCTGGACAGAGATCAAGGCGATTAATAGATCGAGAGGGGTCGAGTTACCGGAACCCAATGTGTAGTAGTATCTTATCTTGGATAACAAACACATAACTCAGTTCTTAAGGACGGTTCCAATGAGACATAGCTCTCACACAGTAGGACATGAACACATCCATTCCGATTCATCGCCCAGATGGATCAGACCCCACACGACTCTAAGCATAGCAAGCAAAGTAAGCAAACATGGATGAGTAAGCACATCAAGGCTCAAGCAGTTGCTACTCATGCTAAGTGGTTTCAACTATTTACTGTGGCAAAGACAGGTCATGCAAAGGAATGGGTTCAATTACCGAGAACATGTAACAGTTGAATCGTGATTGTCCTAATGCGATAGAAGAGAGCAGGAGCGAGAGAGTGGGTTTGTATCTATATGCTCAAGGGGGGTTGCTTGCCTGACAGTTCTGAAGATAACAATGAGTCTTCATCGGTGACAACGATCTCAACGTCGGAACAACGTCTACTGAGGGAGAACAACCACCGGCAAACAAGAAGGAACACATTCATTGCAATGCAACAAACATGATGTACGATATGGCATCTTAAAGCATTGAATTGACCTAGTGCAATAGATAAACATATTAATTGAGGTGGAATTCAAACCTAGTTCAAATTCTAACTCCAATGCTATTTCATACCTTACCCTAATCATGAAATGTCCTACTTGGTGATGTTAAGTTTCTCAAACATGCATGGACATGGTATAAACAGATTCATTGGATTTTTCTGATCATTTTTCATATATAAATTATTTTCATCCGAATTATAGATTATTTTCTATGATATTTAGAAATTTTAAGCATTTTCTGGAATTCCCTGAATATATAAAATACCAGAAAAGGTTTATTGCGTCATCATTACATCATAGTGATGTCAGCAGGTCAGCTGACCTCATCCAGGTCAAACCTGACGTGCGGGGTCCACATGTTAGTGACACCGTTACTTAACCAGGGTTAATTTAACCTAATTACTAATTAATGGGCACTGGGGCCCACTGCTAGTGGCACATTGCGTTAGTTAAACAAATTAATTAGTTAAAGCTTAAACCAGATTTGACTAGGGGCTGGCCCCACCTGTCATTGACTCCAGGGAGTTAAATCAGGTCAGCGGGGTCAAAGCCACCGGCGGTGCAACGCCGGCGACAGCAGAAATGGCACAGGTCATCAGATCTCGCCGTCCGGCGACCATTTGGCCTGCAGAAGGCACCTACGGGCAGCTGGGGCTCACACGCATCCGATGGGACCATCAGCTCCACCGGAGATGGCCTCCAGCGACGGCGGCGAGCTCCACGGCGGCGGCCGGGGCACGGGGTCGACGGAGCTGAGGCGTAGGAGCACCTCGGGATTAGCCGAAGCTACCCACGGACTCCGGGGAGACTGATGAGCACGCTGACGTGCTCAGATGGCGTTGCCACCCACCGGGGCGATATCTAGCTCGGGGGTCCGGCGACGGAGGCTTTCGGTGAATTCGACAAGGGGGTCGAGGGGAGAAGGACCAGAGGCTCACGGTGAGCTCGATGCGCTGCTCATCTGTGTCGGCGAGGCGTCGGAGGCGATGCGGCGTTGCCAGCGATCTCAGACGGCCGAGCTTGTAGATGATGATAACGACGACGTTGCAGCGCTTCCCATGGTCGCGCACTTGAGCTTGGGGCTCCACGGCGGCGAGGCGGAGTGGCTGGGCTCGCTAGAGGGGCTGGAGGAGGCCGGTGGCCGCGGTGGTTGCAAGCGGCGGCGGCCGTGCTGCTCGGGCGGGCGCGAGAGAGAGAGCCAGGGGGGAAAGAGGGGGCAGGGAGGAGAAGATGAGCTCGAGGGGGCTCCACGCGTTCTCCAGCGTGGGATAAGGACGCGGGAGGGCTTGCCAGCGCGAAGCACGAGCTGGCTCGCCCGGTGCCGTGCTTCGTCTTGCGTCTGCCTTCTGGCAGAGATAGACGATGACCGGCATAGGCCAGTGGACTGGGCCGGTTCGTCTGGGCCGCACGGTAAGTCAGGTGAGGTCTCTGCCTTTTTACAAATTTTTTTCATTTCTATTTTTTTGCAGTTTTTTTTATTTGATAAAAATACCAAATCATTATATAAAATTCTGAAAATTCATATGTGTGGTAGATGGGTATAACCAGAGACACACACTAAGTTTCAGAATTGTTGGGATTATATTTATTTTATAATAAATATAATTCCAATCCAAAGAGCTGTGAATTAATTCAAAGCCACAGATGAATATTTCTGAGATTCCAAAATTATTGGTTTGAATTTTATCTCTTGCCAATAATTTCAGAGCTTAACAAGAACATTTTCGTGGACACATTTGAAAAGGTTTTTAACTTGATCTTTTCTTTAAAGGAGTTCTGAGGATTTTGAAAATTCCCTCAATTCAAATTCAATTGAATTACAACTATGCATGCATGAGATGCAATGACAACAAGGCAAAGGCTAGGACTGTGACAATGTTTTACGACGCGAAGGTAGAAATCAAGAAGGAGCATCAAGTGTTGATGGTAAGACCACTAGTTTCAAGAAGGGCAAGGGCAAGAAGGGAAACTTCAAGAATGGCAAAACAGTTGCCACTCCAGTGCAGAAATCAAGGTTGAACCCAAACCCGAGACTAAGTGCTTCTATTGTAAGGGGAACGGTCATTGATAGCGGAACTACCCCCAATACTTGGTAGATAAGAAGGATGGCAACACCAACAAAAGTATATTTGATATACGTGTTACTGATGTGTACCTTACTAGTACTCCTAGTAGCACCTGGGTATTAGATACCGGTTCAGTTGCTAATATTGGTAACTCGAAATAAAAGCTACGGAATAAACGGAGACTAGCTAAGGGCGAGGTGACGATGTGTGTTGGAAGTGTTTCCATGGTTGATGTGCTCACCATCGCACACTCCCTCTACCTTCGGGATTAGTGTTGAACCTAAATAAATGTTATTTGGTGTTTGCGTTGAGCATGAACATGATTAGATCTTGTTTATGGCAATACGGTTATTCATTTAAGTCAGAGAATAATGGTTATTCTGTTTACATGAATAATACCTTCCATGGTCATGCACCCAATGTGAATGGTTTATTGAATCTTGATCGTAGTGATACACATGTTCATAATATTGATGCCAAAAGATGCAAAGTAAATAGTGATAGTACCACATACTTGTGGCACTGCCACTAAGGTCATATTGGTGTAAAGCGCATGAAGAAACTCCATGCTAATGGATCTTTGGACTCACTCGATTTCAAATCAGTTGAGACATGCGAACCATGCCTCATGTGCCAGATGACTAAGACCCTGTTTTCCGATATGATGGAGCGGGCAAGCGACTTATTGGAAATGATACATGTTGATGTATGCGGTCGAATGCATGTTGAAGTGTGCGGTGGATATCATTATTTTCTTACCTTCACTGATGATTTGAGTAGATATGGGTATATTTACTTAATGAAACACAAGTGTGAAATGTTTGAAAAGTTCAAGCAATTTCAGAGTGAAGTTGAAGATCATCGTGACAAGAAGATAATATGTCTACGATATGATCATGGAGGTGAATATCTGAGTTACGAGTTTGGTATGAACTTAAGACAATGTGGAAATTGTTTCACAACTCACATCGCCTGGAACACCATAGTGTGATGGTGTGTCAAAACGTCGTAGTCGTGCTCTATTGGATATGGTGTGTACTATGATGTCTCTTACCGATTTGCCACTATTATTTTGGGGTTATGCATTAGAGACAACTACATTCACTTTAATAGGGCACCATCTAAATCCGTTGAGATGACACTGTATGAATTATGGTTTGGCAGAAACCTAACCTGTCATTTCTTAGAGTTTGGGAATGCGACACTTATGTCTGATAAGCTCGAACCCAAAGCGGAAAAGTGCATCTTCATAAGATAACCTAAAGCAACAATTGGGTATACCTTCTATCACAGATCCGAAGGCAGGGTCTTTGTTGCCAGGAATGGATCCTTTCTAGAGAAGGAGGTTCTATCGAAACAAGTGAGTGGGAGGAAGGTAGAACTTGATAAGGTTATCGAACCTTCACTTGAATTGGAAAGTAGCGCAGTGCAGAAAGGTGTTCCTGTAATGCGTACACGAATTGAAGAGGAAGCTAATGATGATGACCAAGAAGCTTCAGATCAAGTTACTACCAAGCCTGGTAGGTGGACAAGGACTCGTACCACCCCTAAGTGGCATGGCAATCCTGTCTTGGAGGTCATGTTGTTAGACAACAGTGAACCTATGAGCTATGAAGAAGCAATGGTGGGCCCGGATTCCAACAAATGGCTAGGAGCCATGAAATCCGAGATAGGATCCATGTATGAAAACCAAGTATGGACTTTCGTAGACTTTCCCGACGAACGGCCAGCCGTTAAGTACAAATGGACCTTTAAGAAGAAGACAGACACTGATGGTAAATGTCTCCATTCATAAAGCTCGACTTGTCGCAAAGAAGTTTCCGACAAGTTCAAGGAGTTGACTACGATGAGACTTTCTCACCGGTAGCGATGCTAAAGTCTGTTGGAATTATGTTAGCAGTTGCTGCATTTTTCGATTATGAAATCTGGCAGATGGATGTCAAAACAGCGGTTCCTCAATGGTGTCCTTGAGGAAAGGTTGTATGTGATATAATCAGAAGGTTTTGTCGACCCTAAGGATGCTAAAAGGTATGCAAGCTCCAGCAATCCTTCTATGTACTGGAGCAAGCATCTTGGAGTTGGAATATACACTTTGATGAGGTGATCAAAGCTTTTGGGTTTGTGCAAAGTTTATAAGAAACTTGTATTTACAAGAAAGTGAGTGGGAGCACTATAGAATTTCTGATAAGTATATGTGGTTGACATATTGTTGATCCGAAATAATGTAGAATTTCTAGGAAGAATAAAGGGTTGTTTGAAAGGAGTTTTTCAAAGGAAGACTTGGAATGAAGCTACTTAAATATTGGGCATCAAGATATATAGAGATAGATCAAGACGCTTGATAAAACTTTCAATGAATACATACCTTGACAAGATTTTGAATTAGTTCAAAATAGATCGGTCAAAGAAGGAGTTCTTGGCTGTATTGTAAGGCATGAATTTGAGTAAGACTCAAAGCTCGACCATGACAGAAGAAAGAGAAAGGACGAAGGTCGTCCCTTATACCTTAGTCGCAGGCTCTATATAGTATGTCATGCTATGTACCACACCTGGTGTGTGCCTTGCCATGAGTCTGTCAAGGGGTACAAGAAGTGATCCAGGAGTGGATCACTGGACAACGGTCAAAATTATCCTTAGTAACTCGAGGACTAAGTAAATGTTTCTCGATTATGGAGGTGATAAAGAGTTCATCGCAAAGGGTTACGTCGATGCAAGCTTTGACACAAATCCGGATGACTCTGAGTAGCAATCCGGATACGTATAGTGGAGCAGTCATTTGGAATAGCTCCAAGTGGAGCGTGGTAGCAGCATCTATAGTATGACATTGAGATTTGCAAAGTACACATGGATTTGAGTGTCGCAGACCCGTTGACTAAAACCTCTCTCACAAGCAAAACATGATAAAACCCCAGAACTCATTGGATGTTAATCATATGGTGATGTGAACTAGATTATTGACTCTAGTGCAATTGGGCGATTGTAGGAAATATGCCCTAGAGGCAATAATAAATTGGTTATTATCATATTTCCTTGTTCATGATAATCGTTTATTATCCATGCTACAATTTTATTGATCGGAAACTCAGATGCATGTGTGGATACATAGACAACATTGTGTCCCTAGTGAGCCTCTACTAGACTAGCTCGTTGATCAAAGATGGTCAAGGTTTCCTGGCCATAGACATGAGTTGTCATTTGATAACAAGATCACATCATTAGGAGAATAATGTGATGGACAAGACCCAACCGTGAGCATAGCATTTGATCGTGTTAGTTTATTGCTACTGCTTTATTCATGTCAAGTATCTGTTCCTAAGACCATGAGATCATGCAACTCACTGACACCGGAGGAATGCCTTGTGTGTATCAAACGTCGCAACGTAACTGGGTGACTATAAAGGTGCTGTATAGGTATCTTCGAGGGTGTCTGTTGGGTTGGCGTGAATTGAGACTGGGATTTATCACTTTGTATGACGGAGAGGTATCTCTGGGCCCACTCGGTAATACAGCATCAGAAGAAGCTTGCAAGCAATATGACTAAGGAGTTAGTCACGGGATCTTGTATTACGGAACGAGTAAAGAGACTTGCCAGTAACGAGGTTGAACTAGGTATGGAGATATCGACGATCGAATCTCGGGCAAGTAACATACCGCTGGACAAAGGGAACTGCATACGGGATTGACTGAATCCTTGACATCGTGGTTTGACCGATGAAGATCTTTGTGGAATATGTAGGAACCACTATGGGCATCCAGGTCCCGCTATTGGTTATTGGATAGAGAGGTGTCTCGGTCATGTCTACATGATTCTCAAACCCGCAGGGTCCGGACGCTTAACATTCAGTGATGCTAGAGTAGTATTGGGATATTTATGTTGGTGACCGAATGTTGTTTGGATTCCCGGTTGAGATACCGGACGTCACGAGGAGCTCCGAAATGGTCTGGAGGTAAAGATTTATATATGGGAAGTCATATTTTGGCTACCGGAAAAGTTTTGGTTTTTGCCGGTATTGTACCGGGAAGGTTCCGGAAGGTTCCAAAAGGTTCCGGAGGGTTCTGGAAGGATCCCTCCAGCCCCTAGGGCATGCATGGGCTGTAGGGGGGCGCCCTAGCCTTATTGGGCTAGGGGCACCAGCCCCACAAGGCCCATGCGCAAGGGGAAGGGGAAACCCTAATTAGGAGGGAGTCCACTTGCCTTGGGAGGCAAGTTTCCTCCCTAGCCACCGGCCCTCCTTGGAGGAGGGGCCTTGGGCTGTGGCAAAACCCTTCCCCTTGCCTCCTATATATAGTAGAGGAGAGGGGGAGGGCTGGACACAACAATCCCACGCCCCGGTGGCAGCCCTCCCTCTCTCCCTAGATCGTTTTCTCCTCAGATCGCATCTACGGTAGCGCTTGGCGAAGCCCTGCCGGGATTGCTACACCACCATCTCCACCATGCCGTCGTGCTGGTTGAGATCCCATATACTTCTCCTCCCATGCTTGCTGGATCAAGAAGGAGGAGACGTCATCGAGACGCATGTGTGTGGAACGCGGAGGTGCCGTCCGTTCGGCGCTAGATTGGATCGAATCGTGATTGGATCATGAAGAGTACGACTACATCAACCGCGTTATATACGCTGATATGTCCATTTTGCATCATAATGTCCTACTGTTATTTATAATGTTTTCATACATAATAATGCTTTATGGAGTAATTCTAATGCCTTTTCTCTCATAATTTGCAAGGTTCACACACAAAGAGGGAGAATACCGGCAGCAGGAATTCTGGACCTGAAAAAGCACGTCAGAGATAACTATTCTGCACATCTCCAAATGAGATGAAAGTTTACGAAGAATATTTTTGGAATATATAAAAAATACTGGAGCAAATAACTACCGGAGGGGGGCCACCAGGTGAGCACGATACACCTGGGCGCGCCAGCCCCCCCTGGCGCCCAGGTGGGTTGTGCTCAGCACGGCCCACCTCCGGAGCCCATCTTCTAGTATATAAGGTCTTTTGTCCTAGAAAAAATCAGAGGGAGTACTTTTGGGACGGAACACCGCCGTCTCGAGGTGGAACTTGGGCAGGAGCACTTTTGCCCTCCGGCGGAGCGATTCCGCCGGGGGAACTTCCCTCCCGGAGGGGGAAATCGAAGCCATCGTCATCACCAACACCCCTCTCATCTTTGGGAGGCCAATCTTCATAAACATCTTCACCAGAACCATCTCCTCTCAAACCCTAGTTCATCTCTAGTGTTCGATCTTTGTACCAAAACCTCAGATTGGTACCTGTGGGTGACTAGTAGTGTTGATTACATCTTGTAGTTGATTACTATATGGTTTATTTGGTGGAAGATTATATGTGCAGATCCATTATGCTATTCAATACTCCTCTGATCTTTAGCATGCAAATTATTTGTGATTAGTTACCTTTGTTCTTGAGGTCACGGGAGAAGTCATGTTGCAAGTAATCATGTGAACTTGATATATGTTTGATATTTTTATGATATGTATGTTGTGATTCCCTTAGTGTTGTCATGTGAATGTCGACTACATGACACTTCACCATCATAGGGCCTAAGGGAATGCATTGTGGATTAGTTATTAGCTGATGGGTTGCTAGTGTCCGGGGGATAACCCCGGAGTAGCCTCAAGCGACCCACTACTCCAACTTTCTAAAGGGACTGGAGGGCGAGCCGACTCCCCCTACAGCCCGGCTGCGCCCTACCGCCCATTGGATGCCCCGGTCGGGTACGCGCGGCTACAGTGGCCCCATCCCATCTAGGGTCAGCGCCCGTGCGGCCACAGTGGAGGTGGCAGTGCCTCTGACTCTGGCCGACCGCGACAGGACTCCTAACAGTGCCGGCATGCCTCCAACCACTCCATTACCTGCCCTGGCATGGCTACAGTGCGGCCGGCCGTACCGCTGACCTCGGTCGGCTACCACAAGACGACGCCCCGAAGGACGAACCCGTGCCGTGACATGACTGGCGCGGGGACCCACCGTGCGGGCCCCGCCGGCTCCCGACGGGACCCTACAGCCGGCGGGCCCTACCAACGACGGGACCCCTCAGCGGGGGGCCCCACGGCCGGCTAGTGAGGCTGCCGGCTGGGCCCCCCCTGAGATCTCTTATTCATATTGTAATCCGGGGGGTTGGCCAATAAAACCTCCCGGACCTCCCCCATGCAAGGGGGACAACTCTCTCTCCACACACCACACTCACGTAGAGAGGCAGCAGAGGCAGTCTAGCCCCTTCTTCCTCCTCTAGCGATACAGCTCCAGGAGCACCATTGTAACTTCACCATTGTCTCAACTAGACCGAGCAGGACTAGGGGTTTTACCTCCCACGGGGGGCCCCGAACCTGGGTACATCGTGTGTCCGCCACCGCTTGTGCCTAACCCCGCTCCCGGAGCCCATCGGCGTCCTTCGGCCCCAACGACTCTCGATAAGCCTACCCATGGCATCTGCCGTGACAAAACGACGACAGTTGGCGCCCACCGTGGGGCCGCACGCAGCGCCGGCCGGAATCACGCTCCGGGCGGGACCCTTCACCGCCTCCCTCGGCCGCCTCACGTCCGGGCGGAAATGCATGCTCGTGGGGCCTGCTCCGGCAGGCTCTGCGGGCGACGTGGCCGACCTCTCTGACGGGTGCCTCGGCCGCGACCTGGCGCTCGGCGATGCCGCGCTCGCCGGGTGTTTCGGCAAGCTAAGCATCGCCGACGAGCCGGCGGCCGACGAGTACCCTAGCCAGGTGCTCGACTGCACCGATCCCCCCGCGTCCGTGGGTGCACTCGCCACGGGTGAGGCCAGCGGCTCCCGTGTCCGCGTGGGAGTTATGGTCACCGCCTCCTCCACCACTTCGGGCCGCGCGCGGGCTGAGGCCGACGCGGCCGCCGCCCGCGCCGGTACCTCCGACCCGCTCGCCGCTACCCTTCGGGGTCTGAGCACCCCCATTGCCCCCACGGCGAACCCGGCCACCGCCACAGCCGAGCTGGAGGTGGCCCGCCGTATACTATTCGAAGACGCCAGCGCCCTCGCGACCGAGCGCCGCCGGATGGAAGCCGCGCAGCGGGAGTATGCCTCCGCGTATGGTCTCACCCCGGCTGGCACCGAGCCCAGCCGGCGTGGGGCTGTGCGTGGTCGCGGAAATCCTCGCCGGCCGCCTTCCCGTCTACGACACCCCCACGGCCAACCTGCGGGCCGCCAAGGTAGCCTACGAGGATCTGGCTACCTTGGTGGGTGAGGAGCGTGCCGCACGCGAGTGGCACATCAAGGACCTCATCGACACCGCCAACGCGCAACAAATCGGTATCGCCCCCGGCGAAGCCGTCTCCGAGCTCCCCCGTCCTGAGGGTGCGGGCACTAGGGCCACTGACCGTCAGCCGGCTCAGCACTCCAGTTCCCCCCGCCCCTCCGGCCGGCGGGCCGAGGGAAGCAACGCTCGGCGTTCCTAGCTGCGCGGGAACGAGCAGCCGGCTGTGAATAGCCGGCGCAGCAACAACCCGGTTGACGGCAACCGCCGCGACGAGGCGCCGGCTGGTGGTAGCCGGCGTAGCCGCGGACACACTCCGCCTCCACGACAGGACCCGGCATGGTCCGTCCCACCGGTCGTCCGCCCCAAACTCGCGGCCCGGCTCAGGCCGCGGGTCCCCCACAGCGAGAACGACGCGCGGCTCCGCCTAGACCGGCTGGCGCAGTCGGCCCTCTTCGAGGAGGAGGGCTCGATTGGCCCGGCGTGCTTTGGCCCCCGGATCCGCAACGAGCCACTTCCGCCCGGCTTCACGCTTCCCCGCGACACCCGGAAGTACAACGGGGCTGCCACGCCGGAGGACTGGCTGATCGACTACACCACCGCAGTCGGCATCGCCAGGGGGAACAAGCGCGTAGCCGTCCGCTACGCCCCCCTTATGCTAATCGGCTCGGCCCGCACCTGGCTGAACAGCCTGGCAGCCGGCAGCATCAACACCTGGACGGACTTCGAAGAAGCGTTTGTCCGCAACTTCACCGGCACCTACAAGCGGCCCGGCCGGCCCCGCGAGCTAGCCATGTGCGTCCACGGGCCGGAGGAGCCCCTCCGCGAATACCTCATGCGCTGGACCGAGCTCCGCAACTCCTGCGAAGGGGTGCATGAGGTGCAGGCCATCCAATACTTCATCGAGGGTTGCCGAGACGGCACCCACCTCAAGCACAAGCTCCTGTGCTCCGAGCCGGCTACCCTGGCAGACTTGATGGCCAAGGCGGACAAGTACGCCACGGCCGACTCCGCTATGCGGATGAAGGTCGCCACGCCAGCCAAGCCGGCTCCGCCGCCCGCCGCGCCGCGGTCGGCCGCCGACAACCGGCAGCAGCAGAACAACAAGCGCAAGGACGACCAGCCGGACCCCCGCTATGGGAGCCGGCTGGTTGCCTCAATCGAGGAAGAGTAGCCGGCTGCCCAGGCTTCTAGCCAGCGTCAGCGCACCGGCAAGGCTGCCTGGCAGCCCAAGCTAACGTTCGAGCAGATGCTCGACCTCCCCTGCAAACACCATTCCGGCGCCAAGCCGGCCACGCACATGCTCCGGCAGTGCAGCTTCTCACAGCGGCTGGCCCGGGGCAAGGGTCTTCCGACTCCTCCTCCGCCGCCTCCTCGCGCGCCGGCGCCGCCTCCGGCTCCCGCTCCGGCTCAGGCCCCGGCTCCGGCTCAGAACGACGCCCGGCTGCTCGACCAATTCCCCGTCCAAGACGGTTCCTACGTCATCTTCACCAGTGAAGAGACGGACAAGCACGCTCAACGCCGGCACCACCGCGAGGTGAATGCCACCATGCCCGCGACTCCCCAATTCATGCACTGGTCCGAGAAGCAGGTCACCTGGAGCCGGGCGGACCACCCGGCTGTGATGCCGAGCCCGGGCAGCTATGCCCTCGTCCTCGATCCCACCATCGCCTCCGAGAGGCGCACGTGCCGCTTCTCGCGGGTGTTGATCGATGGGGGCAGCAGCATCAATATCCTCTACCTCGACACGATGCTCAAGCTGGGGCTCAAGGTGGAGGACCTGCAAGCGAGCCGGACCGTTTTCCACGGCATCATGTCGGGAAAGTCCTGCAGCCCCGTCGGCAAGATCAAGCTCGACGTTCTCTTCGGCGGCCACAACCACTTTCGCCGCGAGCCGGTATGGTTCGAGGTGGTGGACCTCGACAGTCCCTACCACGCGCTGCTGGGCCGGCCGGCTCTCGCCAAGTTCATGGCGATTCCCCATTACGCCTACCTCAAGCTCAAGATGCCGGGTCCCAAGGGCATCATCATCGTAGCCGGCGACTACAAGATGTCGATCGCGTGCGCGTGGGACGGCAGCCGGCTGGCCGAAGCCCTAGAGATAGCAGGGGAGAAGCGGCAGCTCGACCGGCTCGTGGCCCACACCTCTGGCCAGCCGGCCATGCCGGCTCCTCCGTCCCAGTCGGTCGGCGAAGCCTCGTTCCAGCCATCCAAGGACACCAGGCAAGTGCCACTCGACCCGGCCAACCTCAAGCAATGCGTCACCGTCGGCTCCCGCCTCGACAGCAAATAGGAAAGCGAGCTCGTCGACTTCCTCCATGAGAATCGGGACATCTTTGCATGGTCTCCAAAGGACATGCCAGGTGTTCCGAGGAAGTTCGCCGAGAACAAGCTTCACGTACAGCCGGATGCAAAGCCGGTCAAGCAACCCCTGCGCCGTTTCTCCGAGGAGAAGCGGCGTACTATAGGGGAAGAGATCGCTCGGCTGCTCGCAGCCGGCTTCATCATGGAGGTATTCCACCCGGACTGGCTAGCCAACCCAGTCCTGGTGCTGAAGAAGAACAAAACTTGGCGCATGTGTATCGACTACACGAGCCTGAACAAGGCGTGTCCCAAGGACCCGTTCGCCCTGCCGCGGATCGATCAAGTCATCGACTCCACGGCTGGCTGCGACCTGTTGTCTTTCCTGGACGCCTACTCCGGCTACCACCAAAACAAGCTGGACCCGGCCGACCGGCTGAAAACCTCCTTCATCATCCCTTTCGGGGCCTACTGCTACATCACCATGTCCTTCGGCCTGAAGAACGCAGGAGCCACCTTCCAGCGCTGCATGCAGAAGTGTCTCCTGCCTCAGATAGGCAGGAACGTCCACGTCTACGTCGACGACATCGTCGTCAAGTCCAAGAAGCATTTCAGCCTCCTCGACGATCTCCGGGAGACGTTCGCCAACCTGCGCGAATACAAGATCAAGCTCAACCCGGAGAAGTGTGTCTTCGGCGTTAAAGCCGGCCAACTCCTAGGCTTCTTCATGTCCGCCTGCGGCATCGAAGCTAACCCCGAGAAGATCAGGGCAATCGAGTGCATGCCCAAGCCGACCTGGCTGCGCGACGTCCAGAAATTCACCGGCTGCCTCGCCTCCCTTAGCCGGTTCATCAGCCGGCTGGGCGAAAAGGCCTTGCCCCTCTACGGGCTCCTGCGCAAGACGGCTCTGGTCGAGCCGGGCCGCGACACCTCGAAGAAGCCGGCCATGTTCGACTGGTCCGACGAGGCGGACGAGGCGTTCTGCGGCCTCAAGCGGGCCCTCACCAGCGCGCCCATCCTGGCCGTGCCGGCTGAGAAGGAGCCTTTCCTCGCCTACATCGCGGCGACCACACTCGTCATCAGCGTCGTCTTGGTGGTGGAGCGATCGGAGGAAAGCAAAGCGCTGCCAATCCAGCGCCCCGTCTACTACCTCAGCGAGGTCCTCTCCGCCTCCAAGCAAAACTACCCCCACTACCAGAAGATGTGCTATGGCATATACTTCGCCGCCCAGAAGATCAAGCAGTACTTCCAGGAGCATGTCATCACCGTGGTCAGCACGGCGCCGCTGGGCGAGATCATGTGCGGCCGGGACGCCACCGGCCGGATAGCCAAGTGGACCATCGCCCTCGCCGACTACGAGATACGGTACGAGCCGCGCACCGCCATCAAGTCACAAGCGATGGCCGACATCCTCGTCAACTGGGCCGAAACCCAGTTCGTGCCGCCTCCACCCGACTCCACACATTGGCGTATGCACTTCGACGGCTCAAAGATGCGGGCCGGCCTGGGAGCCGGCATCGTCCTGTCGTCCCCAATGGGAGATCAACTCAAGTACGTGCTCCAGATCCACTTCGCCGCCTCCAACAACGTGGCCGAGTACGAGGCCCTCATCCATGGCCTCCGGCTCGCCAAGGAGATCGGCATCCAGCGCATCATATGCTTCGGCGACTCCGACCTCGTGGTGCAGCAAGTCTCTGGCGAGTGGGACGCCCGGGACGCCAACATGGCCAGCTATCGTTTCCTCGTCCAGCAGCTCACCGGCTCCTTCGAGGGCTGCGAGTTCCATCACGTCTCCCGTGCGGACAACGAGGCGGCCGATACGCTGGCGAAGATCGGCTCCACCCGGCAGGCCATCCCAGCTGGCGTCTCCATCGAGCGGCTGCTCAAGCCTTCGATCAAGCCCTCCCCCGAATCGGAGTCCATCTTCGTGCCGGCTAATGCAGCCGGCCCATCGACAGCTCCGGCTTCACAGCCGGCACCATCGGCGTCGACCCTTCCGCCGGCTCCACCAACTCCGGCTGCCCAGCCGGCAGCACCAGTTCGGACCAGTGAGCCGGCCGCGCCCGCAGCGGCCGGCTCCGGACCCATGGCCGTCTTGATGGCAATCGACGCCCCTTCCACTGCTCCAGCCCCGGGTGCTGGCGAGCCGGCCCCGGGGGCTAGCGAGCCGGACCCGGGGACTGGCGGGCCAGACCCGGGGACTCCTGCCGCTGCCAACGCCCCCCTTGAACCCGAGCCGGCTCCCGTCTCGGCCCCCTCATGGGCCCAGCCCATCCTGGCGTTCCTCCTAAGCAGCGAGCTCCCCTCCGATGAGGCCACAGCAAGACAAATCCAGCGCCGAGCCCCGGCCTACAGCATCATCAACCACGAGCTGGTTCATCGCAGCACCACCGGCGTTTTCCAACGCTGTGTCGAGCCGGAGAAAGGGCAAGAGATCCTCCTCGACATCCACCAGGGCGAGTGCGGTCACCACGCTGCCTCCAGGACCCTGGTGGCCAAGGCGTTCCGCCATGGCTTCTACTGGCCGACTGCTTTGCAGTTGGCCAAGCAGCTGGTCGACAAGTGCGAAGGCTGCCAGCGCTTCAGCACGCAGAGCCACCTGCCGGCTTCAGCCCTCCAAACCATCCCCCTCTCATGGCCTTTTGCCGTCTGGGGGCTGGACATGGTAGGACCCTTCAAGACCGCACGAGGCGGCATGACACATCTGCTGGTAGCCGTCGACAAATTCACCAAGTGGATCGAGGCCAGGCCAATCAAGAAGCTGGACGGCCCCACGGTCGTCCGGTTCATCGAAGACATCACGGTCCGCTACGGCGTCCCCCACAGCATCATCACCGACAATGGCACGAACTTCGCCAAGGGCGCGCTAGCGCATTTCTGCTCCAAGCAGGGCATCCGGCTCGATCTGGCGTCCGTCGCCCACCCACAGTCAAACGGCCAGGTCGAGAGGGCAAACGGCCAGATCTTGGCCGGCATCAAGCCCCGGCTCGTAGCCCACCCCCGTGCGAGCCTCCCTCCGGCGACCTCGTACGCCCCCTCGCCCACCCGCTCCGGCCACCTGAGCTCCTCCCTCGCCGCGGAACCGCCGCCCACGGCCATGGACACCGCCGCGCGCCCCGCCATCCTCGCGGTCCCAGCTCCTACCCTTGGAGGTGGCCCTCTCCGGCATATCCATCCCCACGGTCGCCTGCCCTCGGGGCTCACCGGAATGCCGCCGGCCACCGGAGCCGAGGCCCTCTATGATGCATCGGGGAGGAACAGAGGAGCGGGAGGAAGAAGGAGGAGGAGGAGAAAGAAGGGGTGCGGGACCCACCTAGCGGTGAGAGGAGGAGGTGCCAGCTGGATAAGTGGAGGCGTACTCCTCTGGAGTACGTTTCCCCAGCTCAGGAGGCGTATTCCCTTTGCTCTGCGGATATAAATACGCTTCTCCATGTAGAAAGCGTATTTCGGCCAAAGGCGCTTTCTGTTTTAGCCGCCAGGGACTTGTCTGTGAATAAAACTTTTATAGATTAGTCCCTGGACTTCAAACCTCCATATCTTCGCGATCCTAACTCCAATCGAGGCGATTCCAAAGCCGACATCTTCGTCTCGTCGAGCCCGTCATGCTGGAACCATTTTCACTATGTGTTCACACAGTGAAAATGACCATTCTGCCCTTGTTCGTAAACAGTTCCCCTCCGAGAGAGAACTGTTTCCGGCAATTCTTCCGCGGCCTTTCTGCACTCCTTCCCGGTGGATCCCTCATCCCAGGCAAGCCAGGACACCCATTCCATGAAGTAATTCAATAGCGTTACATATTTAAGTGAATTGCTTGCATTTACAAATGAATTACTTTCATTTACTTGCTATATGATAATTCATAGTAGTTAATTTAAATGCCTAGTTGCTGCCATCCAAGGTATTGTGATGAACCACTAAGCTTGCTAAGTGAAATTAGTGGGTTGATCTTGAGTCACCTGTCCGGGCTTACCCATGCAACCACATTTGTCGGTATGGGACGGCCTTGACTTGGCCTGACTGCGTGATCTTTCACCGGTACCTCCAAAGAGGGAAGGTTATGCGCGTGCGCTACCCTGGCCCGGTAGGCGGCGATAACCTTGTGAGCCCAGTTGTTGTTTGGTTATTGAGCTCAAGTCCCCATTTGGGACAGTAGCCCCCGTCTGGGTCTACATAGTTTGGCCACGACGGTGGCAGTTGTCATGAGGACACAGGGCCCACCCAAGGCTGACCTCTGGGGCAGGAAGAGTGCCGGTGGTACGATGAAAGAGTCATGGGTCAGGCAGGTTTTGTTGAAGCAACGCTGGTCCACCCGAGTGGGATCACGAGGCTAGGTGCTTCATGGTGTGGGTAAAGTGCGCAACCTCTGCAGAGTGAAAAATCTATTCGAATAGCCGCGTCCACGGTATTGGACAGCCCGTCCAGACCTCACTAGGTGGTCAACCGTAACAGGTTAGTAATGATGGAAGAACTCTTCATATGATCGGAAGTACTCGATGAGTATTCCGAGGGTTGTGGGACAACCCGGATGAGAGTAAGTTGGTAACTGGTACAGTAAGTAAGCTACTTAAGTATTTAACATGTTGATTGCCATGCTATTGTTTGCTGCATTGTTTGGTTGTCGTGAGCTTGCGAGTACATTCAAAGTACTCACCTGGCGTATCATGCCAGTTTGCAGGTCATGCCATGATTGCTTGCTTGTCGTGGATGTCGAGTTTGCGAGCTAGGATGCGCGTTCCAGCCAGAGTCCCTGCGGAGTGGAGTCCATCATCACAGTCGTCGTTCCGCTGTCGAGAGTTACTCCGCTTCCTCAGGTTGTTTCGCTGTTAGCATAGAGCTACCCTGGGTAGGTGTAGTCTCGCCGTGCCGATGTAATCCATGTCCCCTTGTAACCCTTTTCATAGTACTAAAGAGCTGATTTATTTTATGCCAACAGTGCCGTACTCCAGAAGACTTGTCCCTGGGCTGGAATACGGGGCGTTCCGGTCTCCTCTGAGCCGGGGTGCCACACATGCGCTGCATGCGAAGGACGAAGATACACTGCAGCGTTAGGCTCGACCCACCTGTGCTCCAGCCGGCTCGAGCCTCGGGGGCTACACCCAGTGGGTGCGCTAGCACGCCCCCACTGGAAAAGAAAGAAAACGCCAAAGCAAGAAAAGAAGGAAAGAAGAGAACTTGCCGCGACAGATTACTCCAGATGCACCAGCTGGTCGTTTGCGCCTCGAGCGTCCTGCGACGTCTGGGCGCGCGCGGCAGCAAACGCCTCGACGATGGCAGCCACCGCCGCCCCAAGGGCACTTGGCGGCTCACCAATGGCCCGGCGGCCGGCTGCAGCTCAGTTCTGCTGCGGCCGGCCCCCGTCCGCGGGCCCCCCCTTGCCCGAGGTCACCAGGGGACCTGCCCCTCCCGGCATCGTCGTGCTGGGGGGCCCCGACCGTGACGATCGTCCCCTCCGACGCACCGCCTCCGGCCGCTCATGGCCGGCTCTCCTCCGGTGCGGGCACCTCCGGAGCCGGCGCCTCCGGGGCCGGCACATCCGGAGCCGGGATTTTGACTTCCGGGGGGCCCTCTGCCCTCGACGGCACATCGCTCGCCCCCGGCTGGGCGGCGTCACGGTCCATCTCCTCCATCCCTCTAGCGCCGGCCGCGTCCGCACCCGCCGCCGCGCGCGCGCCTTCCGCGGCCTTCGCGTCCGCCTCCGCCCACCGCTCGGGATCGTGGTGGTCCTTCGACCTCCTCTCCCGGCCGCGGGGGAACGGCTCCCACGCTCCGCCAGCGGCCTCTCCGCCGGCCCCTCCCGGCGGCTGCAGTTTCTCCGCCGCTTTCTCCCAGGGGTGGCGCTCCTCAATGCGCCGCTCCTGCTCGGCCGCCTCGAGGTCGAGCCACGCCTGGCGCTCCCTCTCCTCGGCGGTGTCCGGCGGCGCCGTCCTCGTGGTCTTGCCGCCTGGGGTCCTCCCCAGGGCGCGCGCCTCCCTGATCATGGCGGGATAACGAACCGGGGAGAAAGGGAAAAAACTAAGGAGGAGGGGGAGATGGGCTTACCCGACGACGACGGGGACCGCCCTCCTCGTGGGTCCCGCCTGGGATACCCGCTGTTTCTTCCCACCGCCTCCACGGCTGCCGCCCGGCTGCGCGGTGGCCGCCTGTTTGGGCGCCGGCTTGGCAACAGCCAGCCGCTTCCCCTTGTCGCCCGTGTCCGGGCCGCCCCGGCTGGACTCGTGGCCGGCTTGGCGCGGGCGCCTCCTCGGCGCCGTGACCTCGTCCTCTGGGGGCCTCGGGTTCCTCCGGAGCCTCTACAGCACGCGACTCCTCCGACTCAGCGTCGTCATCGGTCTAATCCCGTAGATGCTTTGTGGGTGGGGACTCACCCGTCGACTCGGCCTCCTCCGTCTCCGTTTCTGCCTCGCCAGCATCGGACGCGCCGGGTTGTTCCGGGTCCGCCGGCTCCACGTCGGCGACCTCATCGATCTCCTCGGGGTCCGAGTCCACCAAGTCGGCTGCCGGCTCCATATAGTTCTGCAACTGCGCGAAAACCTGCGAGCCGGCGAAGCGCCACATCGTCAGACCAAAGGGGGAACGCCGTCTCTAAAAAGGAAGGAGATGGGGAGACGGCTAGTCACTTACCCGCCGCGCCGGACGGCTCCGGCTGTACGGGGTTTTCCCCCATTGCCACCCCTCTTCCTTTAGCTTCACCTGCGAGATGGCGTTCACCCTCCTCGCCACGTGGATCGGTTTCAGCTCCTTGGTGGAGAGCCGGCAGGGGTCGTGCCGCCCTCCCATCTAGCAGATCAGGTGCGGCCGGCTCTGGAGCGGCTGCACCCGGCGCGCCACCATCGCGGCCAACAGGTCGGTGGCCTTCAGCCCCTCCATCCCGGTCATCACCAGCAGGCGCTCGCAGAGCCGGTCTGCCGTCTCGGGCGCTTGGGGTGGAGCCGCCCGCCAGTTCAGTATCGCTGCCGGCGGCTGGTTGACGAAGTCAGGGAGGTTGATGTAATCCTCCTCTGGCTTCACGTTCTTCACGTAGAAGAGCCCCCACTGCCAGTTCGTCACCGACTCCTGCAGTGGGAGCTTCGGGAAGCCGGCTCCCTTGCGGATATGGATCAGGGCGCCTCCGCAGGCGGTCATGACCTTCGCCTGCATCGCCGGGTCCACCACCGTCTGCCGCTTGAGGAAGAACAGCCGGAACCAGAGGTCGAGCCTCGGCTCCACCCCCAAGAACCCCTCGCAGAGGGTGACGAAGGCCGACAGCTGCAAGACGGCATTGGGGGCGAGGTGGTGCGGCTGCAGGCCGAACCGCGTCAAGAACCGCCGGAAGAAGGTACTCGCCGGCAGTCCGAGCCCGCGGAGGAAATGCTCGGCAAAGACGACCAGCTCGCCCTCCCGCGGGGTCGGGGAGTTCTCCGGCCCGGCGATGCGCGCCTCCAGGTGCGCTTCCGACAGAAGCTTGCGGCGGTAGTGGAGGTGCTCGATGAACTGCTCCTCCACGATGCAGCCATCCCAGGCTCCCTTGGTCGCCATGGCTTCTACAAAGGGCTTGCGGTCGCGGCGGCGGGCGCAGTTGCTCGGCTGCTGTGCGGGCCTACGGCGGCGGCGAGCGGCGGCGCGACGCTCCCGTGGGCTTTACCCTTCTTCTCTCTCTCGGAGCGGGAGGAGGAGGGCGACGAAGACGATGCGACTAGGGCGGGAGGGGCGAATGTGCCGCTCTGTCCGTCTCCCTTCCCCATTTAAACCCCGCGCGACCGAACATGGGGGGCAGATTCATTGCGCACGACCCCCACGCTTCCCGCCACGTGCGGGGTGGAAGTTATGGCGCTCGGGAATGCCAACCGGCGGCCCGAGCCGCAAAGGATCCATGCGCGCGGGCCGAGGCCGCGGCCGTGGCGGGCCCCGCCCACGGCCCGGTCTCGTCCGTCGCATGGCCTGTCCGGACACAGCCCGTTGCGTCTTCCACGTGGCATGGCTTCTCCTCCAGATGAGGCGCTCGAGGCGGCGCGCGAAGCGTCGGCCGGCTGCGGAGCCGGCCGCCGCTTGCCCGCCTCATCTGACCTCCAAGGCACGATGCGGCATAAAGACGATGTTCAAGCCGGCGAGGACCGCCACGGTTCGTCGGTGGGCCTCCCCTGCTTCGGGGACTACTGTCGGGGGGATAACCCCGGGGTAGCCTCAAGCGACCCACTACTCCAACTTTCTGAAGCGACTGGAGGGCGAGCCGACTCCCCCTACAGCCCGGCTGCGCCCTGCCGGCTACGCCCTTCCGCCCATTGGATGCCATGGTCGGTTACGCGCGGCTACAGTGGCCCCCATCCCATCTGGGGTCAGCGCCCGTGCGGCCATAGTGGAGGTGGCAGTGCCTCTGACTCTGACCGACCGCGACATGACTCCCAACAGTGTCGTTACGCCTCCAACCACTCCATTACCTGCCCCGGCATGGCTACAGTGCGGCCGGCCATACCACTGACCTCGGCCGGCTGCCACAGGACGACGCCCCGAAGGACTAACCCGTGCCGCGACATGACCGGCACGGGGACCCACCGTGCGGGCCCCGCCGGCTACCGACGGGACCCTGCAGCCGGCGGGCCCTACCAATGACGGGACCCATCAGCCGGGGGCCCCACGGACGGCTAGTGAGGCTGCCGGCTGGGGCCCCCCTGAGGTCTCTTATTCATATTGTAATCCGGGGGGTTGGCCTATAAAACCCCCCGGACCTCCCCCATGCAAGGGGGACGACTCTCTCTCCACACACCACACTCACGTAGAGAGGCAGCAGAGGCAGTCTAGCCCCTTATTCCTCCTCTAGCGATAAAGCTCCAGGAGCACCATTGTAACTTCACCATTGTCTCAACTAAACCGAGCAGGACTAGGGGTGTTACCTCCCATGCAGGGCTCCGAACCTGGGTACATTATGTGTCCGCCACCACTTGTACCTAACCCCGCTCCCGGAGCCCGTCTGCGTCCTTCGGCCTCAACCACTCTCGATAAGCCTACCCATGGCATCTGCCGTGACAAAACGACGACAGCTCGAGTGACAGAAGCTTAAACCCTAGTTTATGCGCTACTTCGTAAGGGGCTGATTTGGATCCAAACGTTTAATGCTATGGTTAGATTTTTTCTTAATACTTTTCTCGTAGTTGCGGATGCTTGCGAGGGGGTTAATCATAAGTGGGAGGTTTGTTCAAGTAAGAACAGCACCTAAACACCGGTCCACCCACATATCAAATTATCAAAGTAGCGAACACAAATCAAACCAACATGGTGAAAGTGACTAGATGAAATTCCCGTGTACCCTCAAGAACACTTTGCCTATTATAAGAGACTGTTCTGGCCTGTCCTTTGCCACAAAAGGATTGGGCTAGCTTGCTGCACTTTATTTACCGTTATCATTACTTGCTTATTACCAATTATCTTGCTATCAAACTATCTGTTACCTAAATATTCAGCGCTTGGAGAAATTACCTTGCTGAAAACCACTTGTCATTTCCTTCTGCTCCTCGTTGGGTTCGACACTCTTACTTATCAAAAGGACTACGATTGATCCCCTATACTTGTGGGTCATCAAGGATCTTTTCTGGCGCCGTTGCCGGGGAGTGAAGCACTCTTGGTAAGTGGAAATTGGTAAGGAAAACTTTATACTACGTGCTGAAATTTACTGTTACTTGCCACTATGGAAAACAATCCTTTGAGGGGTTTGTTCGGGGTATCTTCACCTCGTCCGGAACCACAATTAGTTGCCCCTCAACCTGGTGCACCTACTGAAAATATTGGTTATGAAATTCCTTCTGGTATGGTAGAACAACTGCTAGCTAATCCTTATGTAGGAGACGGAACTGAACATCTTGATATGCATCTAATACATGTGGAAGAAATTTGTGGATTATTTAAGCTTGCAGGTCTACCCGGAGATGAAGTTAAGAAGAAGGTTTTCCCTTTATCTTTGAAGGGAAAAGCATTGACATGGTATAGGCTATGTGATGATATTGAATCATGTAGCTGGAATCGATTGAAATTGGAATTTCACCAAAAGTTTTATCCCATGCATCTAGTTCATAGTGATCAGAATTATATATATAATTTTTGGTGTCGTGAAGGAGAAAGCATCGCTCTAGCTTGGGGGAGGCTTAAGTCAATGTTATATTCATGCCCCAATCATGAGCTCCCGAGAGAGATTATCATTCAGAACTTTTATGCTCGGCTTTCTCATAATGACAAACCATGCTCGATACTTCTTGTACCGGTTCTTTTATGAAGAAGACTATTGAATTCAAGTGGGATCTCTTGGAAAGAATTAAACGCAACTCTGAAGATTGGGAACTCGACGAAGGTAATGAGTCAGGTATTAAGCTGAAGTTTGATTGTGTTAAATCTTTTATGAATACCGATGATTTTGCCAAGTTTAGCACTAAATATGGACTTGACTCTGAGATAGTAGCCTCTTTCTATGAATCATTTGCTACTCTCGTTGATCTCCCTAAGGAGAAGTGGTTTAAATATCACCCCCTGTTAAAGAAGAAATTAAAGAACCAGTCATAACTAAAGATGAGACTATCATTTACAATGTTGATCTAGTTGTGCCTACTGCTTATATTGAAAAACCACCTTTCCCTAATAGGATAAAGGAACATGCTAAGGTATCAACTGTGGTTCGCAAAAGTAATATTAGAGCACCTAAGCCCTCTGAGCAAATTAAAGTGGAACCTAGTGTTGCTATGGTTAAAGATCTCCTGGTAGAAAATATTGATGGGGATGTTATCTATTTCTGTGATGAAGCTCCTAGAATTGCCATACCCAATGACAAAGATAAAACTAGACCCGTAGTTGGCACGCCTATTGTCTCAGTTAAAATAGGAGATCATTGTTATCATGGCTTATGTGATTTGGGTGCTAGTGTGTGCTATTCCTTTTACTTTATACCAAGAAATTATGAATGATATAGCACCTGCTAAAATTGAAGATATTGATGTTACTATTAAACATGCTAATAGAGACATCATCCCATCACTTGGGATTGTTAGAGATGTTGAAGTCTTGTGTGGGAAAATGAAATACCCTACTGATTTCTAGTTCTTGGTTCCCCACAAGATGATTTCTGCCCCATTTTCTTTGGTAGACCTTTCTTGAACACCGTCAATGCTACAATAGATTGTGAGAAGCAAATTGCCAGTGTTAGTTTTGGTGATGTGTCTCATGATTTTAATTTTTCCAAGTTTAGTAGGCAACCTCGTGATAAAGACTTTTCTAGTAAGGATGAAATAATTGGTCTTGCTTCTATTGCCGTGCCTCCTACCGATCCTTTACAACATTATTTGCTAGACCATGAAAATTATATGCACTTGCATGAAAGAAATGAAATAGATAAAATTTTCTTTGAACAACGACCACTCCTGAAACACAATTTGCCTATTGAAACTCTAGGAGGTCCTCGTCCACCTAAAGGTGATCCTGTGTTTGAATTAAAACAATTGCCTGACACTTTGAAGTATGCTTATCTTGATGAGAAAAAGATATATCATGTTATTATTAGTGCTAACCTTTCAGAACATGAAGAAGAAAGATTATTAAAAATTCTAAGGAAGCACCGGGATGCTATTGGATATACTCTTGATGATCTTAAGGGCATTAGTCCCACTCTATGTCAGCACAAGATTAATATGGAACCTGATGCTAAACCCGTTGTTGATCACCAATGTAGATTGAATCCTAAGATGAAAGAACTGGTAAGAACTAAAATATTAAAGCTTCTGGAATCACCAACGACGATTGAATCCTAAGATGAAAGAAGTGCTATTGAAGTGGTAAGAAGCAGGTATAATCTATCCCATAGCTGATAGTAGGTGGGTGTAAGTCCCGTTCATTGTGTGCCCAAGAACGGACGTATTACTGTTGTTCCTAATGATAAAAAAGAACTTATCCCACAGAGAATTGTCACTGGCTATAGAATGGTAATTGATTTTAGAAAATTAAATAAAGATACTAGAAAAGATCATTACCCTCTGCCATTCATTGATCAAATGCTAGAAAGATTATCTAAGCACACACACTTTTGTTTTCTAGATGGATATTCTGGTTTGTCGCAAATACCTGTATCACAGCCTGATCAAGAGAAAACCACCTTTACTTGTCCTTTTGTAACCTATGCTTATAGACGTATGCCTTTTGGTTTATGCAATGCACCTGCTACCTTTGAAAGATGTATGACTGCTATATTCTCTGATTTCTGTGAAAATATTGTGGAGGTTTTCATGGATGATTTTTCCGTTTACGGGACTTCTTTTGATGATTGCTTAAACAACCTTGATCGAGTTTTGCAGAGATGTGAACAAACTAATATCGTCTTGAATTGGGAGAAGTGCCACTTTATGGCGAATGAAGGTATTGTACTGGGGCATAAAATGTCTGAAAGAGGTATTGAGGTGGATAAAGCTAAGGTAGATGCAATTGAGAAAATGCCATGTCCTAAAGAAGTTTCCTTGGTCATGCTGGTTTCAATAGGAGATTTATTAAAGACTTCTCTAAAATTTCTAGGCCTGTTACCAATCTTTTGCAAAAGGATAATCCATTTGTCTTTGATGATGATTGTGTAGAAGCCTTTAAAACACTGAAGAAAGCCTTAACCACTGCACCTATTGTTCAACCACTTGATTGGAACTTGCCTTTTGAAATTATGTATGATGCTAGTGATTATGCTGTCGGTGCTGTTCTAGGACAAAGAGTTGATAAGAAATTAAATGTTATCCATTATGCTAGCAAAACTCTAGATAGTGCCCAAAGAAATTATCCTACTACTGAAAAAGAATTTTAGCAGTTGTGTTTTCTTGTGATAAATTTAGATCTTACATTGTTGATTCCAAAGTTATTGTTCACACCGACCATGCTGCTATAAAATATCTTATGGAAAATAAAGATGCTAAACCTAGACTCATTAGGTGGGTTCTCTTACTTCAGGAATTTGATTTGCATATCACTGATAGGAAGGGAGCTGAGAACCACGTAGCTGATAACTTGTCTGGGTTAGAAAATATTCTTGATGACCCACTACCTATTGATGATAGTTTCCCTGATGAACAGTTAGCTGCAATAAATGTTTCTCAAAACACTCCTTGGTACGCTGATTATGCTAATTACATTATTGCAAAATTTATACCGCCTAGTTTCACATACCAACAAAAGAAAAAATTCTTCTATGATTTAAGACATTACTTTTGGGATGACCCACATCTTTACAAAGAAGGAGCAGATGGTATTATTAGACGTTGTGTACCTGTAACACCCCAAAAATTTAACCATGATTTTATTAAGTAAAATTTGGCCAGAAATAAAATTTTGATTTATAATAGGTCCTTTAATAATTTTTGAGTCTCTTTAGTCTCTGTTTTCCAAAATTCTTCCCACCATAGAAAATTATTTGGGAATAATATCATGGCCTTTGGTAGTTTAAATAAACCATTTAATTTATATTTTAATAACAGTGGGAATTATTTTCAAAATAAAATTTGCCCCAAAACAATTCTTTTAATAGCATTTTCAATGTTTGAAATGCTTCTGTTGCACTACAACCACTTTAAACAATTCTTTATAAATTTCACAAAAATTATGGGAGGTCATGTTATGCCTATATATCATTTTTATGCAAAAACATAACCTGGTGTTTTGAAAAATTTGAATGTAACATCCTCTTTTTTAATTCTGTCCTACATTTGAGTTTGTACTACAACCTCTTCATAATCTCATCTATAAATTCCACAAAAATTTATAGATGGCATGTGATGTACCTAGATCACATTTATGCAAAAACCCAGCTGAGTGTTTTGCAAAATTTGAGCAAACCATCCCCATCTTCATTCTGGTCTAGTTTGGTAGTTTGTACTGCAACCCATTCTTATTTTGCCCTATTGTCCTTGAGATTTTTCCTGCTTGTAGTTACCCCTACAAAACCCTTGAGTCCAGGAGATGAGACTCATTAGAATATTTTAAGCACAAGCAATTAAGCCCTATAGTTTCTGTCCAGAAACAAGTTTTGTAAAACTTGCACTGACAAGTTTTTCTTTTTGCCAAACCAACTTGACCATCATCACAAACATCCAATGAGACATCAGCCTGCCAAATTCCAACCTCAGAATAGATCCATGGGTGGCCTTAGCATTCTGTCAAACACCTTGCCGGCATGACAGAAATGTTGCCACTTCCTAAACTGCTCTGGACACTTGGTCATTTGGCCAAACAAACATGTCCATTAGCTCTCTCATAACCAGGTTCACAACCCTGCCAATTTGCACTGTCATTAGAAACCCTAGGTGGTCCTGGCATTTCGTCGAACACACTGAGCGTGCTCTGGGCATGGCCAGAGCGCACCCACAGCCGTGCCGCCATGCCCGGCTTCCCCGCTGCTGCCCTCCCCGGGGTTGCCCCGCACGCTCCACTGGCCACCTGCACCAGCCGCAACCTCCCTCGCACCAGAGCTCTCCCCCTGGCGCCGCCCCCCACCGGCCAGCCGCCGTCCAGCGCCACCACCCGTCGCTGACGTTGCGATTGCGGCGTCGCCCAGGGGCACCTGGCGCCACCCCGAGCCAACCAGCGCGACCCATCATTACTGCAGGCTGGCGCCGCCCCCACCGACCCCGCCGACCTCAACCACCCAAGTAATGGCGATCGCCGCCATGTTTATCTTCTGGAAGCGGCGGAACCGTCCCCGACCGACTATAAAAGGACTGCCCGAGCTCACCCACCTCCTTAGAAACCCTCCTCCCTTCCCAATGAGCCCCCTCGAACCGCAGTCTCGCCCGGAGCCGCCGTCTTCTTCGCCTCCGACCGAGACGCCCGTCGCCGTCCCTCTGTCGATTCCGACCAAGCCAAGGCCACCCTCTCTGCCCTATCCCCTTCATTAGCTCCAGCAGGTCCCTGCAGCACCATTCCCGACCCCAATTCCACCTGAGCAAGCCCGTGGGTAGAAGCCCATCATGGCCGAAGCACTCCTCCGCCATTGCTGTGGTGCTGCTCTGCCTCGAGCTCCCCCAGCACCCCGCCCACCACCAACCTACGCGGCAGATCTCCCTGAGCACGTGCATACGCCGGGTGTCGAAAACGGTGGCATGTAGTGCCGGCAATCATCGCCGGGATCGGCCCCTGCTCTCTGTCTAGGCGCGCGTGAGGAGGGAGACAAACCCGACAGGTAGGTCCCACCTGTCGGTGACCCAGCCGGACGCCCCAGTGGCGCAGCCCCTCGTTTGCGTGTTTCCTCGGGGAAGGCTTACTCCTGAAAGTACGTTTTCATTTACGGTACGCGTAATCTTTCCCGAACCGTTTACTTTTCTCTGTTTTATTAAAAATAGAACTTTGACCCAACTTTGACTAGCTATAACTTTTTAAATAAAACTCGAAATGATATGATTCTTTTTCTCAAATTTCACAAATTTCACCTAGTTTATTTTAGGATTTATTGGAAAAATATTTAAGACAACTTTTGTACAGTTTTTGAATTGTGTGTTATTTCAAATATTTTCAAATAGGGAATGGGAGAGGAAGTAAACTTTCAAAAGTTTTGTGATGCACCCTACCCCTCCACACCTTGAAGGCAAGCATTTTTGAACACTTGATATGGTGGATATTTGTTAATAGCTAGCTAGAATATTTGAAGCATGGTTGATAATAGAATTTGCATATGGGAAGTAATATTGCATGTATGTATGGTCATGGATATATTTTCACTTGCATGCATCCCACTCAAGTTCTGACATGCATAAGTAGTGAGAAATCCAGGAGTGTGATCTTGCCTTGGACGTGCCGGTGGGCACGGGACATATTTGACACGGTGGTGTCACGTGATATATGTAGAGCATACCACTGGTAATAAGTAAACACCTCCTGAGTCGACCATAGATCGAGTCTTGCTACCGGTAACCCCCATACTTGATTCGTGCTGCCACTTGTCCCTGCCTCAGGTGGGGTATGGTTCAATAAGTTGTTAATCCCTTTCCATGCACACACCGTATAGAGGGCCACGATGAGGGTTTCCGCGGCCGTGGACTAAATCCTGTCATCGGGTCAGGGAGCATGGGTGTTTCCGGCAGTGTAGCCGAGAGGGGGGCACCCTTTGTAATCCGCGTGTATGAATAGTGATCCCATGCAGAAACGTTGGTTTTCCTCGTCTTAATGTTTTTCTGAAAAGATGCTGTGGGTGATTCCTGGCATCCAGACAGTTAAGCTGGTGTGTGCTGGTTAGGTGTGTTTCAACCCAAAGACCGTAATGGGAATTAATCGGTGTCACGATACTGACTAAAGAAATCCTTTACTTGTGGGTAAAGAGCACACCCTCTGCAGAGTTATCGCTATTCGAATAGCCGTGTCCACGGTTAAGGACTACAGTCTGGGTTGGTCAAGTGTCGGTCTTAGAGTTGGTCTCCGGAGGAAATAATTAAAATGGTGCATGGTTTATTTTGCAGAATAATTACTACTACTACTGATGTTATCATGAATAATATTGATGCTATGATTATTATTGTGGACTAACCCGTTTCTCTTAATTTTATTTTCCTGAGTGTCTCAGGGGCTGGCTAGTCTACCCCGGGCATTCAGTTTTATTTTCAAGACCTTACGAGGCGTCTCTCGAGCTCTCGGGCGATTCTGTCTCGCCCGACTCTCTTATAGATACCCGTCTGGCATTTCTTTTCAAGACCTCTCGTGGCGTCGCTTGAGTTCTCGGATGGTTTTGTCTCGTCCGATTACTCTTTTAGACACCAGTTTGGCATTTCTCTTCAAGTCCTACCGTGGTGTCACTTGACACCCAACCGGCATTTCTTTTATATTTTCTTTGGATTCTCGGATGGTTCTGTCTCGTCCGATTTTCCACCAACCTTCTTTGTTTGTCGCTAACACGTTACTTCTGCACATGCTAATATGTCATCATGCTATGATTCAATTCCTGTCAGCATGCATATAATATAATCTAGCATGAGCATAAGCAAATAGTTTAGTTCATCATGATCATATAATGTCTGTTGCATTCGGTATATCATTTGTTCATAATGTTTGCGAGTACATTCAACGTACTCATTGGCTTGTCCCTGGTTATTTCATTGGCCAGGTCAGAAGAGTATTATGACAACATCCATGCGGAACCTAGGATAGTAGCCACGCGGGATAGGAGTTATCCAGGTCAGCCGTTCCTGTGGGAATGGAGCCCATCGACGTTGGAGAATTCACGAATAGCTTCCGTCATCCACCACCAAAATCATTGTTGTATTATTGGACCTTTATGGTCTTGTACCCAACTCTTGTAATTGCTTGGTAATCTGTAACAAGGACGTGTCCACCAGTAACAGAAATCCTGGGACTGGTGATGACACGAGGGGTTAATTTCTGGAATTTGTACCCCGAAAATCCGGCCCCGACAGACTTGGTATCACAGCCAGGCTGACCATTGGCTAATCCTGTCTTAGCCTGGTCATTATCCTTCGGTTCCCACACCGTCCAAACCTTCTCTGTCCGTAGCCAAGTCCATCTCATCCGATAAGCCTACACAGTGGCCAGCCGATGTCTTTTGACGGTCGGTGCCCAACCTATCAGTCTATCCATCGGTCGTCTGCCTGTGGCCGACACCTGAGTTGTCCCATTCACAAGCGTGCGATGGAAGACTCCGATGGCTTATAAAGGAAACCTTTCCCCAAGCACAGCACATCACAGCCTCACTCCCAGTTCGATATCCAACCTTGGAAGGGCACGTTTTATGCCTACTTCCACCACTCTCCCCAGAAGAAGAAGAAGGTGCTCTAGCACCCGGAACTTTTCCGCAAGACCCTGTAGATTTCACTTTCGAACCATAGACGACCATGAGTGCATTTGTGTAGTGTGTAGTGCTTGTTTGCATGATGTAACCTTTGTAGTATTCTTAGGGTGTATGTCATGAATATATTATCAGGATTGCACTTTGCATATGAATGTAGTGTTCTGAGGTTATTTTCCTTCCGCCCCTAGCAAATCTCAAGGGTGAGATTTTTCTTAAGGGCCACGGCCACAGAGATTTCTCCCAACATAAGCTTAATTAACGTGCCGCCACGGCATCTGACTCACAGCCACGCCACTCTACTACATGCCCTAAGTGCAGACACACACACATTTAGCACCTAACAGAGCACCGCACTAACACACCACAGTTTTTCTGAAAGAGAAATTTGTGGGTAATTATTCTAATGCAGATTGCCTCCAGCACACTGACAGCAGTCAGCACCTGACACCGGCACCTAATCCTCGTGATCACCACTGCCGCGGAGAGCCACCACTCGAGCAGCAGCATCACGGCGATCATCGTGGATCATCGCGCACAAGAGCACTGAGAATCCAAGCAATGCCGCCAACCCTCCACACATCAGGATCATGTACCATCACCTCCGCCATTAGAGCCTCGCCTCGAGCTCCTGCAAACAAAAATGGAGGAGGAGGAAGAAGAAGAGGAAACGAGGCGAGGTATGAGGAAGAAGAAAAAAGCACCGCGGTCATTTTATAGATCGAGATTGGTGTACGGTGAGCGAAGTCCACCAGCGCCGCTCGTCGCTCGATCGCCGGTGTTCGGAGGCGAACCCGCGAGCAGTGCCGATAGCACACTGGCCCGCGAGGTGAGTGCACGCTGCGCCGGCAACTAGCACGCCGCGCACTATCACAGTACGGCCTAGATGCCCTACGCGCTAGACGCCGCCGGTAGAGAAAGCGCGGGAAAGCGCGTGAGAGAGAGGAAGAAATGAGAGCTAGAGGTAGAAGAAGAGACTGACTGTGGGCCCTGTGTCGACCTGTCAGCCAGAGAGAGCACCGTGCACTCGGGTACGACCAACGTAATATGGAAATTTAGAAATTTATCAATTCTAAATTTACCGTAGCCATAAGTAGAAATCCCTCGGTTTCCCCAACCGTAGATTTTTCCATGCAGCGCCAGTACCCCACTGTAGTTGCACCAATTATATGCCCTCTCACTATAACCACGACGTATCGCGTGAGCAGGATATTTAATTTTCGAGTTAATACTGTGTGGCAGTAGGAGTAATATTTTTGAAACCGTCCTTAGCAAATCTCGAGGACGAGATTTTTCTTAAGGGGGATAGAGTTTGTAACACCCCAAAAATTTAACCATGATTTTATTAAGTAAAATTTGGCCAGAAATAAAATTTTGATTTATAATAGGTCCTTTAATAATTTTTGAGTCTCTTTAGTCTCTGTTTTCCAAAATTCTTCCCACCATAGAAAATTATTTGGGAATAATATCATGGCCTTTGGTAGTTTAAATAAACCATTTAATTTATATTTTAATAACAGTGGGAATTATTTTCAAAATAAAATTTGCCCCAAAACAATTCTTTTAATAGCATTTTCAATGTTTGAAATGCTTCTGTTGCACTACAACCACTTTAAATAATTCATTATAAATTCCACAAAAATTATGGGAGGTCATGTTATGCCTATATATCATTTTTATGCAAAAACATAAAATGGTGTTTTTGAAAAATTTGAATGTAACATCCTCTTTTTTAATTTTGTCCTACATATGAGTTTCTACTACAACCTCTTCATAAACTCATCTATAAATTTCACAAAAAATTATAGATGGCATGTGATGTACCTAGATCACATTAATGCAAAACCCAGCTGAGTGTTTTGCAAAATTTGAGCAAACCATCCCCATCTTCATTCTGGTCCAGTTTGGTAGTTTGTACTGCAACCCATTCTTATTTTGCCCTATTGTCCTTGAGATTTTTCCTGCTTGTAGTTACACCTACAAAACCCTTGAGTCCAGGAGATGAGACTCATTAGAATATTTTAAGCACATGCAATTAAGCCCTATAGTTTCTGTCCAGAAACAAGTTTTGTAAAACTTGCACTGACAAGTTTTTCTTTTTGCCAAACCAGCTTGACCATCATCACAAACATCCAATGAGACATCAGCCTGCCAAATTCCAACCTCAGAATAGATCCATAGGTGGCCTTAGCATTCTGTCAAACACCTTGCCGGCATGACAGAAATGTTGCCACTTCCTAAACTGCTCTGGACACTTGGTCATTTGGCCAAACAAACATGTCCATTAGCTCTCTCTTAACCAGGTTCACAACCCTGCCAATTTGCACTGTCATTAGAAACCCTAGGTGGTCCTGGCATTTCGTCGAACACACTGAGCGTGCTCTGGGCATGGCCAGAGCGCACCCACAGCCGTGCCGCCGTGCCCGGCTTCCCCGCTGCTGCCCTCCCCGGGCTTCCCCGCACGCTCCACTGGCCACCTACACCAGCCACAACCTCCCCCGCACCAGAGCTCTCCCCCTGGCGCCGCCCCCCACCGGCCAGCCGCCGTCCAGCGCCACCACCCGTCGCTGTCGTTGCGATTGCGGCGCCGCCCAGGGGCACTTGGCGCCACCCCGAGCCAACCAGCGCGACCCATCATTACTGCAGGTTGGCGCCGCACCCACCGACCCCGCCGACCTCAACCACCCAAGTAATGGCGATCGCCGCCGTGTTTATCTTGTGGACGCGGCAGAACCGTCCCCGACCGGCTATAAAAGGACTGCCCGAGCTCACCCACCTCCTCAAAACCCCTCCTCCCTTCTCCATGAGCCGCCTCGAACCGCAGGCTCGCCCGGAGCCGCCGTCTTCTTCGCCTCCGACTGAGACGCCCGCCGTCGTCCCTCTGTCGATTCCGACCAAGCCAAGGCCACCCTTTGTGCCCTATCCCCTTAATTAGCTCCAGCAGGACCCCACAGCACCATTCCCGACCCCAATTCCACCTGAGCAAGCCCGTGGGCAGAAGCCCATCATGGCCGAAGCACTCCTCCGCCATTGTTGTGGTGCTGCTCAGCCTCGAGCTCCCCCAGCACCACGCCCACCACCAACCTACGCGGCAGATCTCCCTGAGCACGTGGATATGCCGGGTGTCGAAACGGTGGCCTGTAGCGCCGGCAATCATCGCCGGGATCGGCCCCTGCTCTCTGTCCAGGCGCGCGTGAGGAGGGAGACAAACCCGACAGGTGGGTCCCACCTGTCGGTGACCCAGTCGAACGGCCCAGTGGCGCAGCCCCTCGTTTGCGCGTTTCCTCAGGGAAGGCTTACTCCTGAAAGTACATTTTCATTTACGGTACGCGTAATCTTTACCGAACCGTTTACTTTTCTCTGTTTTATTAAAAACAGAACTTTGACCCAACTTTGACTAGCTATAACTTTTTAAATAAAACTCCAAATGATATGATTCTTTTTCTCAAATTTCTCAAATTTCGCCTAGTTTATTTTAGGATTTATTGGAAAAATATTTAAGACAACTTTTGTACAGTTTTTGAATTGTGTGTTATTTCAAATATTTTCAAATAGGGAATGGGAGAGGAAGTAAACTTTCAAAAGTTTTGTGATGCACCCTACCCCTCCACACCTTGAAGGCAAGCATTTTTGAACACTTGATATGGTGGATATTTGTTAATAGCTAGCTAGAATATTTGAAGCATGGTTGATAATAGAATTTGCATATGGGAAGTAATATTGCATGTATGTATGGTCATGGATATATTTTCACTTGCATGCATCCCACTCAAGTTTTGACATGCATAAGTTGTGAGAAATCCAGGAGTGTGATCCTGCCTTGGACGTGCCGGTGGGGACGGGACATATTTGACACGGTGGTGTCACGTGATATATGTAGAGCATACCAGTGGTAATTAGTAAACACCTCCTGAGTCGACCATAGATCGAGTCTTGCTACCGGTAACCCCCATACTTGATTCGTGCTGCCACTTGTCCCTGCCTCAGGTGGGGTATGGTTCAGTAAGTTGTTAACCCCTTTCCATGCACACACCGTACAGAGGGCCACGATGAGGGTTTCCGCGGCCGTGGACTAAATCATGTCATCGGGTCAGGGGGCATGGGTGTTTCCGGTAGTGTAGCCGAGAGGGGGGCACCCCTTGTAATCCGCGCATATGAATAGTGATCCCATGCAGAAACGTTGGTTTTCCCCGTCTTAAAGTTTTGCTGAAAAGATGCTGTGGGTGATTCCTGGCATCCGGACAGTTAAGCTGGTGTGTGCTGGTTAGGTGTGTTTCAACCCAAAGACCGTAATGGGAATTAGTCAGTGTCATGATACTGACTAAAGAAATCCTTTACTTGTGGGTAAAGAGCACACCCTCTGCAGAGTTATATCTATTCGAATAGCCATGTCCGCGGTTAAGGACTCCAGTCTGGGTTGGTCAAGTGTCGGTCTTAGAGTTGGTCTCCGGAGGAAATAATTAAAATGGTGCATGGTTTATTTTGCAGAATAATTACTACTACTACTGATGTTATCATGAATAATATTGATGCTATGATTATTATTGTGGACTAACCCGTTTCTCTTAATTTTATTTTCCTGAGTGTCTCAGGGGCTGGCTAGTCTACCCCGGGCATTCAGTTTTATTTTCAAGACCTTACGAGGCGTCTCTCGAGCTCTCGGGCGGTTGTGTCTCGCCCGACTCTCTTGTAGATACCCGTCTGGCATTTCTTTTCAAGACCTCTCGTGGCGTCGCTTGAGTTCTCGGATGGTTCTGTCTCGTCCGATTACTCTTTTAGACACCCGTTTGACATTTCTCTTCAAGTCCTACCATGGTGTCACTTGACACCCAACCGGCATTTCTTTTATGTTTTCTTTGGATTCTCGGATGGTTCTGTCTCGTCCGATTTTCCACCAACCTTCTTTGTTTGTCGCTAACACGTTACTTCTGCACATGCTAATATGTCATCATGCCGTGATTCAATTCCTGTCAGCATGCATATAATATAATCCAGCATGAGCATAAGCAAATAGTTTAGTTCATCATAATCATATAATGTCTGCCGAATTCGGTATATCATTTGTTCATAATGTTTGCGAGTACATTCAACGTACTCACTGGCTTGTCCCTGGTTATTTCATTGGCCAGGTCAGAAGAGTATTATGACAACGTCCATGCGGAGCCTAGGATGGTAGCCACGCGGGATAGGAGTTATCCAGGTCAGCCGTTCCTGTGGGAATGGAGCCCATCGACGTTGGAGAATTCACGAATCGCTTCCGTCAGCCACCACCAAAATCATTGTTGTATTATTGGACCTTTATGGTCTTGTACCCAACTCTTGTAATTGCTTGGTAATCTGTAACAAGGACGTGTCCACCAGTAACAGAAATCCTGGGACTGGTGATGACACGAGGGGTTAATTTCTAGGATTTTGTACCCCGGAAATCCGGCCCCGACAGTACCTGAGCATGAACAGGAACAAATCCTATGTAAATGTCATTCCGAAGCCTATGGAGGACATCATGCGGGAGATGGAACTGCTCATAAGGTACTGCAATCTGGTTTTTATTGGCCTACTCTCTTCAAGGATGCCCGTAAGTTTGTCTTATCTTGTGATGAATGTCAAAGAATTGGTAATATCGGTAAGCGTCAGGAAATGCCTATGAACTATTCACTTGTTGTTGAACCATTTGATGTTTGGGGTTTTGATTATATGAGACCTTTTCCATCCTCTATTGGGTATACTCATATTTTGGTTGCTGTTGATTATGTTACTAAGTGGGTAGAAGCTATTCCAACTAGTAGTGCTGATCATAACACCTCCATTAAAATGCTTAAAGAAGTTATTTTCCCGAGGTTTGGAGTCCCTATATATTTAATGACTGATGGTGGTTCACACTTTATCCATGGTGCTTTCTATAAGATGCTTGCTAGATATGATGTTAACCATAGAATTGCATCACCCTATCATCCTCAATCTAGTGGTCAAGTTGAACTTAGCAATAGAGAAATAAAATTAATATTACAAAAAACTGTCAATAGGTCTCAAAAGAATTGGTGTAAGAAACTAGATGATGCACTTTGAGCATATAGAACAGCTTATAAAAATCCTATGGGTATGTCTCCATACAAATGGTATATGGGAAAGCTTGTCATTTGCCTCTAGAGTTAGAACATAAAGCATTTTGGGCAATTAAGGAACGCAACTATGATTTCAATCTTGCCGGTGAAAAGAGGTTATTTGATATTAGATCACTAGATGAATGGAGAACCCAAGCTTATGAAAATGCTAAACAATTCAAAGAAAAAGTTAAAAGATGGCATGACAAAATAATCCAAAAGCGAGAATTCAAAGTTGGAGAATATGTTCTTTTGTACAATTCTCGTTTTAGATTTTTTGCAGGAAAGCTTCTCTCCAAATGGGAAGGACCATATGTTATCGAAGAGGTTTATCGTTCTGGAGCTATCAAGATTAATAATGCTGAAGGTACTAACCCGAAGGTGGTCAATGGATAAAGAATTAAAGACTATATCTCAGGTACGCCAATTAATGTTGAAACCAATGTTATCCAAACCATGACACCGGAGGAACACATAAAAGAAACCTTCCGGAACACTCCAGAACTCTGAAAAAGAGGAGGTACGTGATACGGTAAGTAAACGGACTCCAAAAAATCCGCAAAAATATTTTCTGTCAGTTTTGGAGTATCAGAAAAATTTGGAAAATAAGAAATAAACCGAAAAGTGCCTGAGGTGAGCACGATACACCAGGGCGCGCCAGGAATGCCTGGCACGCCCAGGTGGGTTGTGCCCAGCCCGCACACCTTCCTGACTCCGTTTTCCTTCCATATTCTTGATTTCCAAGTAAAAAAATTGTTATATATATCCCCGATTGATTCGACCACCGTATCATAGAAAAATCCTCTGTTCTTGTTTCGTGTTGTTTTCTCGTCAGATCTAGATCTGCATGGCTCCACCAAGCTCCTCCAAGGAATGGTTCTTCGAGAAGGTCATCAACCCATACTTGCCGGAGGTGATGAAGCACCCTCAAGCCATTGAGGTGGGTGAGGGGGTGCTCCACATCCGTGATGTTCAAGGGCCCAAGAGGATGGGAAGCATGGAGGCTAGGCTCGAGGCGGTGGAACAAGATGTCTTCAAGTGCCAAGGGATGGTGGAGCGTGGACTTAGTGCCAATCACTCTATGATCACGGAATTCACCCGTGATCACATGGTGGATGGCCGGTCCATGAAGGATATCGTCTTTACTTTCAACGAGCAAATCAATTTTCTGCAAAGTCAAATTTATGATCTCCAAAACAAAGTTTTTGAGTACGAAGCAAGATTTAAAGGTATGGGTTTAGCTGCCAATTGCAGGACTCGGGGGACTCATGCATCGACTTTTGATGGAGAGCCTTTGCCCTGGAAGCCGGAGGATAAACCTACCGCTTCATCACCACCACCTTCATCATCTTCACCACCAAAGGAGACTTGAGTACACGGGTATGGGCCCTCCCCTTGGCTTGAGCCAAGCTTGGGGGAGGTACCCCGGTATCGTATCACCTCCACTTTTATTTACCTTTACCTATTTTAGTTCGATCCTTAGCTCTTTCATGATCTAGTTGAATAAAAGTTTAGTTTGATCTATTTTGCGAGTGCTAGTTTCGTGATCTATCTATCTATGTAATCGAGTGAGAGTTATATAATAAATTTTAGTTTGAGTTTGTGTCTCTTTACCTTTTAGTTGCAATCAAAATAACGAAAAACAAATAATGAAGAGATCATATGCTAATCTTATGATTGAGAGCCCCCATTAAATATTATCTTGGCCATCTTTTATGATTGTGAGCCCCCATTAAATATTATATGCCCAAAATGTTGACGTTGGACAAGGAAGACAACGTAATGATTTATGTTTGTTCATATTCACATAGAAGTTATATTGTCATAGATGCTTCAACATGTGGTGCTTGCTCAATATCTTTGCTAGCCAAAAATACCGCACTAAGTAGAGATACTACTTGTGCATCCAAAAACCCAAATTCATGTTTTGAAAGTCCACCATACCTACCTATGGATTGAGTAAGATCCTTCAAGTAAGTTGTCATCGGTGCACCAAGGCAATAAAAATTGCATCTAAATGTGTTTGATCAATTAGTGTAAGAGAAAATTGAGCGTTGTACGAACTTATGATGGAAAAGTAATAAAAGCGACGTACTGCATAATAAAGGTTGCTATCATAGGGGGCAATATAACGTGACGTTCTTTCACATTAAGGGATTTGGCATACAAAACAAAAAGCGCATGACAACCTCTGCTTCCCTCTACGAAGGGCCTATCTTTTACTTTTATGTATTTACTTTTATGCAAGATTCAAAGTATTCTTCCCTATTCCTTTTTACTTTTTCTTTTTGCAAGCATCATGTGGTGAGGAAAGATCTAGGCACATATATCCAGTTGGATGTGAGTAGCATGAGTTATTATTGTTGACCTCACCCTTGAGGTGAATATGTTGGGAGGCAAAACTATAAGCCCCTATCTTTCTATGTGTCCGGTTGAAACTTTTTGCTCATGGGTATGCTGTGAGTGTTAGCAATCATAGAAGACCAAATGATAGTTGAGTATGTGGACTTGCCAAAAGTCTCCGATATGAGACCCTTCCTGAAAATACGATGAATTATAGTTGCAAAGTTGACTGAGAACATAGTTTGTTGGTTTTTAATAAGGTTTATGATTTATGCTTTTATGTTGTGATGAATTGTTACTTGTTCATGAGGAGCTATATGATGAATTTATATGTAGAAAGTCATATGAATAAGTTTTATGTTAAAGTTTGCTACTGTTATGATAATAAGCATGATGCTGCTATGTCCGTATTTTGTTTTATCGACACCTCTCGCTCAAACCATGTGGTCATGTTCTTTGATATCGGCTTTCGCTTGAGGACAAGCGAGGTCTAAGCTTGGGGGAGTTGATACATCCATTTTGTATCATGATTTCCTACTGTTATTTATAATGTTTTCATGCATAATAATGCTTTATGGAGTAATTCTAATGCCTTTTCTCATAATTTGCAAGGTTCACACAAAGAGGGAGAATACCAGCAGCTGGAATTCTGGACCTGAAAAAGCACGTCAGAGATACCTATTCTGCACATCTCCAAATGAGCTAAAACTTTACGGAGAATATTTTTGGAATATATAAAAAATACTGGAGTAAAAAAACTACCGGAGGGGGGCCACCAGGTGAGCACAATACACCTAGGCGCGCCAGGCCCCCTAGCGCGCCCAGGTGGGTTGTGCTCAGCACGGCCCACCTCCGGAGCCCATCTTCTAGTATATAAGGTCTTTTGACCTATAAAACATCAGAGGGAGGACTTTCGGGACGGAACGCCGCCGTCTTGAGGCGGAACTTGGGAAGGAACACTTTTGCCCTCCGGCGGAGCGATTCCGCCGGGGGAACTTCCCTCCCGGAGGGGGAAATCAAAGCCATCGTCATCACCAACACCCCTCTCATCTTTGGGAGGCCAATCTTCATCAACATCTTCACCAGCACCATCTCCTCTCAAACCCTAGTTCATCTCTTGTCTTCAATCTTTGTACCGGAACCTTAGATTGGTACCTGTGGGTGACTAGTATTGATTACATCTTATAGTTGATTACTATATGGTTTATTTGGTGGAAGATTATATGTTCAGATCCATTATGCTATTCAATACTCCTCTGATCTTGAGCATGCAAATTACTTGTGAGTAGTTACCTTTGTTCTCGAGTTCAGCGGAGAAGTCATGCTGCAAGTAATCATGTGAACTTGATATGTGTTCGATATTTTGATGATATGTATGTTGTGATTCCCTTAGTGGTGTCATGTGAACGTCGAATACATGACACTTCACCATCTTTGGGCCTAAGGGAATGCATTGTGGAGTAGTTATTATATGATTGGTTGCTAGAGTGACAGAAGCTTAAACCCTAGTTTATGCGCTACTTCGTAAGGGGCTGATTTGGATCCAAACGTTTAATGCTATGGATAGATTTTATCTTAATACTTTTCTCGTAGTTGCGGATGCTTGCGAGGGGGTTAATCATAAGTGGGAGGTTTGTTCAAGTAAGAACAACACCCAAGCATCGGTCCACCCACATATCAAATTATCAAAGTAGCGAACACAAATCAAACCAACATGGTGAAAGTGACTAGATGAAATTCCCGTGTACCCTCAAGAACACTTTGCCTATTATAAGAGACTGTTCTGGCCTGTCCTTTGCCACAAAAGGATTGGGCTACTTTGCTGCACTTTATTTACCATTACCGTTACTTTCTTATTACCAATTATCTTGGTATCAAACTATCTGTTACCTACAATTTCAGTGCTTGCAGAAATTACCTTGCTGAAAACCACTTGTCATTTCCTTCTGCTCCTCGTTGGGTTCGACACTCTTACTTATCGAAAGGACTACGATTGATCCCCTATACTTGTGGGTCATCATACGCTTCCGCTTAGCAATCTACAAGGTTATGTAGATACACTCCCCCTCTCGTAGCTATGCATCTCCATGGATACATCTTGGGTGTTTGTAGGAATTTTTTTGTTTCCCATGCAACATTCCCCAACATATAGTAGAGGAAAGGGCGGCTATTTACCCTCGGCGACAGATGCCGAAGCTGGACTATAGCCTCTCGGGATGCATGTTGCCGGGCTTGGGCATCGCCGGTGGCCGGCCTTCCAGTGAAATGGTAAGGGCTCTCCGATGAGCTACTCCTTCCGTAGATGTGAACCGTGGGCCAAAAGTGATGAATGGTATCACTTGCCGGCTCCTCGTGCACAACATACTCTAGGGGTCCTTCTATGCCAAAAGCTTGGCGGGTGAGATCGGTGAGGATGGTTATGAAGTCTTCAGGCTCGAATGCAGTGGTACCGTTGCAAGCGACGAGGCCAGTCATCTTATTAGTGTGTGGATATTGGAGTGGGACTGAAGGTTGTGCAGTGCTAGGTCGAGGCAAAGCTTTCCTTTATAGGATAGGCTTGGCTATGGATATAATAATATCCGAATGGCGTCGGAACATAGGAATAGCGACCCTGCTAAGATAGGATTAGCCAATGGTCAGCCTGGCTCTGATACCAAGGTTATCAGGACCGGTTTTCTGGGATATTAAATTCCCAGCAAACCGCACTTATGCTCCCCAGCCCCAGGATTACTGTTAGCTGGTGGACACTTTCTTGATACAAAAATTCCATGCAGATTACAAAATTTGGAGTACAAGACCACGAAGGTCCATGGAGTACAACAAAATTTTCTAGTGGTTGATGGCAGAAGCGAGTCGGGGTCTCCAGCGTCTATGGGGCTCCATTACCACAGGAACAGCTGACCTAGATAACTCCTATCTCACGTGGCTGCTATCTTCGATGCCTAGGTTTCAGAGTTTTCGCGATCATGCTCCTCTCCAAATACGTGATCTAGCCAAGATAATAGCCAAGGACAAGCCAGTGAGTACGATTGAATGTACTTGCAAACATCATGAAAATAGATATAATGTAGCAGGTGAATTTGCATGCAGCAAAACTTTAATGATATCCAATATGGCATGAGGTTAATTTAGGAATGCGGTATGCATATAATTTATCCGCACAAAAAATAAAGATTTAATAAGCATGAGTGATCAGATTGTTAATAAATTTAAACACGGGTTTTCGGAGGTATAACCACCCGAAAGAACCCAACATAAAAATATTAGTAGGTTGCCGCAGTCGGGCGTCTGGGGCGACGCCACATAAAGGGCTTATATGGAGAGTAATACATGAATGCCATAGTCGGGCGTCTAAGGCGACACCACATAAAGGGCTCCTATTAAAAATAATAGCCTGAGTTGCCATAGTCGGGCGTCTAAGGAGACACCGCATAAAGGGCTTATATCAATTATAACAACAGGTGTGCCACAATCGGGCATCTGAAGCGACGCCACATAAAGGGCTTATATAAAATAAAATAAAATGAGTATCCAAGAGGTAGGACCATCCCAGGTGATACTCAACAATTCACAAAATAGAAATGGTTAGTCCATAACAATATTAATCATAGATATCATCTGTCACAATTCATAATTGACATTCTGATTTAAAAGATTCCTCCGAAGGCCGACTCTAGACCGACACTTGACCCTTCCTAGACTATATTACTTAACCGCGGACACGGCTATTCGAATAGATGTTATACTCTGTCGAGTTGTACTCGTTACCCAGGAGTAACGGATTTCTTTAGTCAACCTGAGACATTGACTAATTCCGATTACGGTCTTTGGGTTGAAAACACATCTGACCCACACACACCAGGTCAACTCCCCGATGCCTGGAATCACCCACGGCAATCGTTAAGTAAAACTCTAAGTGGGGAGAGTACAATCTCGATTAGCATGGGATCACTATATTTATAACGCGCGCAAACAGGGGCGCTACCCCCTCGGTTCAACCGGAACACCCATGCCCCCGGACCAAGTGACATGCCTACCAGTTATCAATGGTATCTTTCACTATGGCCTCTCTGTACGGTATGTGCAAGGAAAGGGGTTGATGACTTACTAAACCGTACCCTACCTGTGGCAGAGACAAGTGGTCGTACGAATCAAGTTTGGGGGTTAGTGGTACAAGACTCGATCTACCGTCCACTCAGGAGGTTTAAGTTTTCCCTGCAATGGTTAGTAAAACACATACACTTCGTAGTACCCAACGGGGTCACCACCCATAATGCCCCAATTTGCCTTCGCTGATCACTCTCGTCACAACGAGACATCAGTTTCACGGTCACGCTTTACTCATGGCAAACTTCCTCCGGAATTTTTCAGGACCAAGGTAGGCATGAGTGGCATGAGGTGATGTCCACTTTCACGGACAAATCTCAAGTTAAATATAATTCCTATCAAGGAATCCATGCATGAATATTTTTCCATATGCAAATTTTTATTTCACATAACAAAATAATGATTTGTTTTCTCCTAGCAAGCAAACAACCAACTTGTATCATATCTAGTGTTCAAGATTCTTGCCTTGTGTATGCAGAAGGGTGGGGTGCACTCCAAGAATTTTGAAAGTATTCTTCCCTCCATTTTCCTATTTTGAAAATATTCAAATCAACACATAAATTTGAAAACAACACAAAAAGTTGTTTTGCAAATCTTTGAAATAATTACTAAAATAAAATAGATGAAATTTGAGGAATATGGGAAAAAGAATCAAATCATTTGGAGTTATAGTTTAAAAACTAGAGCTAGTCAAAGTTTAGTCAATAATCTATTTTTAAACTAAAATCAAAAAATAAAATGCACTACTGGAATCAGCTTCTTTACCGTCTGCCATAGCAGACGGCAAAGGCCTGCTTGGCGGACGGCAAAGCCATTGCCGTCCACCAGCAGACGGCGAACAGTCCGGCCGAACGGGTGCTGGTAAAGGCCACTTTGCCGTCTGCTGGCAGATGGCAAAGAAGCCAAGCTCTTTGCCGTCTGCTGGCAGACGGCAAAGCCCCTAGACGGCAGACAAAAGGTGCCAGCCCCGTTAGGGGGCTAATGGCGCTTTTGCCGTCTGCCAGCAGACGGCAAAGAGCTGCAGCTGACGTCAGCTGACGTCAGGCGTCAGCTGGGCCAGCGCAGGCTCTTTGCCGTCTGCCAGCAGATGGCAAAGAAGAAAGCTCTTTGCCGTCTGCTTGCAGACGGCAAACAGGCCAAATAGGCCAGCCCAGATTGCACAGGCTGCTGCCACGTGGCCTATTTGCCGTCTGCTAGCAGACGGCAAACCTCTTTGCCGTCGCAGACGGCAAAGTGGCTATATAGCCCCTGTTTTTACCGTTTTCTCTTATATCAATTCATTTGCACATAAATTCACACACATATATATATTCAGAATCACATAATAAGGCAAACATTATGTCTAGTCCATCACATAAAATGTCTCATCCACCACATAATAAACAACACATATGCAAATAATATGCAAGCCATATGGATATGATCATCCAACACATAACAAATCAAAACATATGCAAGTCTCATCCATACATATGCAAGTTTCATTCATCTATACATACATATGCCAGTGTCAATTGTTGATCCTACAAAATCAAAACAAAATGGAAGGACAAGGACTCCATGAACGCAAGCTTCCGTGAAGTGAATCAAATCTGCAAAATGGGAAAGAAGGAAGTTAGAAGAAGAAGAAGACTAGAAGAAGAAGAAGAAAAAGGAGAAGAAGAAGACTAGAAGAAGAAGAAGAAGAAGAAGAAGAAGAAGAATTTTTCTTCTCTTTCTTTTTCTTCTTCTTATTGCTTACTTGTGTCATTTTAGAGCTAACCTAGTTAAATAGGCCATTTTTGACCTAAATATGCTAAGTATGTCATAAATGAACTAAATAAGCTAAGTATAGGTCATTTCAGAGCTAACCTAAGTAATTATGCCATTTTTGAGCTAATTAAGCATATTAAATCATTTTGGAGCTAAATAGGTCATTTCTTAAGCATATTATGTCATGTTTGAGCTGCCTAAGCATATTGAGTCATTTTGGAGGAATAAATGCTAAGTATAGGTAACTTTAGAGCTATCCTAGGTTAAATAGGTCATTTTTGAGCTAATTAAGGTTATTATGTCATTTTGGAGCTAGCTAACCATATAAATTCATTTTTGGAGGAATAAATGCTAAGTATACGTCATTTTAGAGCTTTCCTAGGTTAAATAGGTCATTTTGGAGCTAAATAGGTGATTTCTTAAGCTAAGCTAAGTATAGGTCATTTGAGAGCTATCCGTGGTAAAATTGGTCATTTTGGAGCTAATTAAGGTTATTATGTCATTTTGGAGGAAATAATGCTAAGTACAGGTCATTTTAGAGCTAAATATGTCATTTCTTAAGCTAAGCTAAGTATAGGTCATTTGAGAGCTATCCATGGTAAAATTGGTCATTTTGGAGCTAAGTAAGGTTATAATGTCATTTTCGAGGAAACTAAGCTAAGTATACGGCATTTTGGAGATAAATAGGACATTTCTTAAGCTAAGTACGCATTTGTTATGCTAAACACTTGCGAAAACTTACCGTCATCACGGAGGTGTAGTTGTAGGTGTAGTTGTAGGACCGGTCGCGCCAGTGGCTGACGGAGGAGGATCGGTCGATGCTTGTCGGGAGTTATGCTGCACCAAAGATCATTTCCAATGTATCGTTAGCATGATGCAACTCAAATGTGAAGACTAGTAACTAATGAACATTCAAATGAAACTCACCGTGCCTGCCGGAGCAATAACTGGCATCGGCGGAGGGGTCGTGCCGCTCTTCTCGCATAGGGTCTGCACATTTTGTTTTCACGAGTCATTCATATTAGATACTACTGTAAGGAACATTCCGTGCATGATTTGGCTAATATGCAGAAGAAACTTACCACGAACATCTCGTATAGGGCCCGGTTAGCCATCATGTTCCGGTTCCTCTCCTCCTCCAACGCATTAGCCGTCCTGTCCTCAAGCTCCCTCTCCCTCTCCGCCGCCTGTCGGTCCCTCTCCTCTAGAATCGCCTGGGTGTTCGCTCTCTCTTCCTCAATAGCAGCCTGGGTCTTCGCTCTCTCTGCCTCAATAGCAGCCTGCAACACCACTCGTTAGCATTGTAATCATCGACGGCCGCACACACAATGTAATGAAGGAAAGGTATCTGAGTCCGTATAACTAACCTTGAATTCGAGCTCCACTGGCCGTGCACGAGGCAATATCTCAGGATCGGAGCCGGTCTGGCGCTTCTTGATCTGCGGGAGAGTGCTACTACAACATATCAGTCCATCCCCAATGGCTAACAAGCCATGGGGCCTCCCGCCACCAGATATCATAACCAGCTCTGGATCAAGAGGTTGCTGGCTCGGGTTAAAGTCCGGCCCTTTCCTCGCCTTCCCCTCGTCTCTGTACCTCACAAGCTTGTGGTGGGAGGCGCGGTTGGTGAATTTCTTTGGATCATCGAGGTCAGACTCAGAGAATGCCTTGGCCTTCTTGTACGAGGCAGTATTGGACATGGCATAGAGGTCGAACAGCTGTGGCACTGGAGCCTTGTTCTCTCGCGCCTAAAAGAGAGGAACAGAGTATTAGTTGAGGGCTCAAGCTAGCATGAAGAATAAATTTGCATGAATCATGAAGCAAACCACATACCCAGTTTTCCCCGTACTGATGTAGGTTGACGCTGCCTAGATGGTGTGGGACACCTTTCATTTTGCCACGCTTGTCCTTTGCAGTGTCGTGGGTGGAGCGCCATTGGGGAGAGCACCACTCATCCACCAACGCCTCCCAACAGTCCATCCTATCCGCACACAATCTCGGGGGCACCGAAGTTAAGCAAGAGAAATTTGAGCGCTACGCCTACGAATCAAATCAAGGAAACTAAGTACAAGGCCTTAAGAATAGGTAATTACCTTCATGTACTTCTCCTTACTCAGAAACTTCTCGCGGCACTTCTCTCTTTTCGTCCTAATACCAGCCAAGGCGAAGTAGTCTCGAATAGCCTGCGTCCGAGCCTCGTGCCGAAAGTTTTGAAGTAGGCCCCTGCACTCATTGTCGATAACCAGAGCCACGGCCTCCTCCTGTCCCTCAGCACGCCTGTAGAAGGTCTGCAATAAAACAACAAAACACGGATTAGTACAATCACTAGGGTTGCCAATAAAAGAAGGAAACACAACGTAGACGGCAAAGGAGAAATTACCCAAAACGTCTGGATCACAATGTCGGCCACCTTGTGGCACTCGACATCGCCGATCCTATGCCCAGGCGGGGCCGGGGCAGCCAAGTAGTGCTCCCAGGTCATTCCTTACTCTGGAACCCGGCCCTCACCGGGCAACGTGACCCACCCCGGGAAGCTCTGGTGACAAATCACACCAAGGACACTGTTGGGCCTGCGGACATGAGGCTCAACGCATTAGATATTCGAAGAAACGTGAAGGCAAAAGGTTAAAAAAGAGTAAATGCACTTACTTGGCCCCGTTAGGCACAACCAACCACCTCTGGTCGGGGGTCGCCGGGGTGGGCGGGAGCTTTGTACCACCACGCTGGTAGACTTTGCGCCCCCCAACCCACTCACCCTCGCTATAGCTATCAGAACTATAGCCACCCTCAGCACGGCCACTTGACTCCGTCGAGTTCCGCTGCGACTCAGCGTGATCCCTGCTGAGCTCCGGAGTCTCGTGGGACGGAGTCTCGTCGGCCAGACGCTCGTCGGCCGTAGGCACGTCTGCCATAGGCTCGTCGGCCCGAGGCTCGTGGACCGGAGTCCGAGACGGGTCCACCTCAGGCGGCTCCATCTCAGACGGATCACTCCTGTGGTCGGGTGAATCAGCTGGGGGTGGCGGCGAGGAAGGCGTAGTAGCAGCCTTCCTACCTCTCCCGCCGCCACGTCCACCTCTACCAGCCTTCTTCCCCCCCCCCCGACCTCTCCCGGCCGAAGAAGAAGCGACCGCCGGTGGTGTCTGGATACTGAGATCCAGTGCTCTCCGGAGGCTATGGGGTGGAATGGAACTACCCCTCCCACCACGCGCCGAGGTAGGAGCCTCGGAGCGCTCTCTACCCGCGCCCACCATCTGTCAACACCTGCAATGACAAATAGTAAACGAAATTAGTACAACATAAAAAGAATGAATACCTGACATGAATAATATGTATATAATTTAAGTGTATCATCATCATGAACATAATAAAAAATTGAATACCTAAAAAATTGAATATATACCTAATTTAAGTGTCGGGGTGTCGTGTCGGTGTCGGGGTGTCGGGGTGTCGTGTTGGGGTCGGGGTGTCGTGTTGGGGTCGGGGTGTCGGGGTGTCGGGGGTGTCGTGTCTGGGTGTCGTGGTGTCGGGGTGTCAGGGGTGTCGGGGTGTCGGGGTCGGGGTGCCGTGTCGGTGTCGGGGTGTCGGGTCGGGGTCGGGGTGTCAGGGTCGGGGTGTCGGGTCGCGGTCGGGGTCGGGGTGTCGGGTCGGGGTCGGGGTCGGGGTTTTTCCTCTTTTTTTTCTTTTCTTCTTCTTCCTCTTCTTCCTTTTCTTCATTTTCTTCCTTTTTTTTCCTTCTTCTTCTTCTTCTTCCTCCTCCTTTCCTTTTTCCTGTTCTTCTTCTCCTCCTCTCCTCTTTTTTCTTCTTCTCCTCCTCCTAACCTAATTAACCTAATTGATGTCGAAACCAGTAGCATCTAATTAATTAACCTACTCAAAAAACCTAATTAACAACATCTAACTAATTAACCTAATTGATGCATCTACTATCTACTAACAGTAGCATCTATATATATCTATAATCATGATATTAAAAAAAGGAAAAAAACAGAAAAACAGAAGAAAAAAAGGGCAGAGGTGGGGGAGCTCACCGGAGGGGGTGCCGCCGGGGGGCTCGTCGAGGGGGTGCCGTCGGGGGGTGCTGCCGCGGAGGGCTCGCCGGGGGGGGGGGGGGGGGGGCTTGACGGGGCGGCGGCGCGTGGCCGCTGCGGCAGACTGCGGGGCGGCGGCGCGGGGCAGCGGAGGTGCAGGGCGGCGGCGCGGGGCGGCGGCGCGGGGCAGGGCGGGGCGGCGGCGGGGGTAGGGCAGGGCAGGGCGGGGCGGCGGCGGGGGCAGCAGGGGCAGGGCAGGGCAGGGCGGGGCGGCGGCGCTGAGACAGAGAGGGAGAGAGAGATGTGTGTGAGAGAGAGAGAGGCTTTGGGCGCGGGTCGAAAATTAAGCCCCCCTCTTTGCCGTCTGTTGGCAGACGGCAAAGAATTCTTTGCCGTCTGCCAGCAAACGGCAAAGACGGTGACCGTTAGCCTCCCCCGCCGTGACATTGTGGGCCCCACCCTCACCTCGTTGCCGTCTGCTGGCAGACGGCAAAGAAATTTTTGCCATCTGCCAGCAGACGGCAAAGAAGTGGCAGATGGAAAAGAGCTTGACCTAGCCAGTGCCGTGCCCCGTGGGGCCCACTTTGGTCTTTGCTGTCTGCTGGCAGACGGCAAAGAACTCTTTGCCGTCTGCCAGCAGACGGCAAAGAAGTGCAGATGGCAAAGACCCTCTTTGCCATCAGCTGGTTCTTTGCCGTCTGCTTTGGCCAGGTCCACCCACGCCTTCTTTTTTCTTCGGCCCAACAGGGGAGGGGCTCCGGCGATCCTCGCTGGCGACTGGCGCCACCCCTGCGCGAGGGAACCCGACCATTGAGCCCAGGGGACCAGGGCGGTTCCACCGGTACTCTACAGGATTAGAGGGGTGGACAAAATTGCCGGTGACGAGCTCGCTAGCGGCGACAACGTCGGGTGAAATGGGGATTTTGCACGCGGGCTTTTTTTCGATGGAATTGAGGGATGGAATGGATCGACGGAATCCTTTGCCAACTTCTCTAGAAGGAAACAAAGAGAGGGAGGCTCTGGATGCATGGGAATCGGCCGGGATTTAGCGGCGGCCATGCTCACCAAAGAAGAAGAAGATGAATGCTTCGGCCGCCTCACTTCCTTGGGGAAGGCTCAAGGGGGTTATAAGAATGGGGGATGACCGCTTGAGGGGTCTGGGGGTTTATATAGCCGCGGTCGAGTCGGTTCCCGTGGCTCCCGAACATGAGCACGTCGGTCGGCCATTAATGGTGAACAGGAGAGGTTGGGGCCGGTCGGCGAGGTTTGTCAGGGTAGGCGACGCAGCCGAGGATGAGCTCAGCGAGCTAGATTGCTTGGGGGCGCGCCAGGTGAGGGAGTCCGGAATTAAGGGGTCCGCGGACTACCGGCCTATTCCTTATTAGCTAGACTCGTGGGCCACTTGTTGGAGGAGCGGACTGACCGAATACCCCGTGACCAAGGAGGAAACCTAAGGAGCCGTGGCGTGCTCTTCAAGCTAAAGATGGTAGAATAGGCATGTTTACTCCTTCGACAAGCGACCGATTATGTGTAACCCTAGGAACCCCTGGTGTCTATATAAACCAGAGGTTTTAGTTCATAGGGGCTTGGAGAACTCAACTAGGGTTTAGCAACTTGATCTCGAGGTAGATCGACTCTGTAATCTTCAAACACATCAATACAACCAAGGAGGACGTAGGGTTTTACCTCCATAGGAGGGCCTGAACCTGGGTAAACATCGTCTCCTTCATCTCCTGTTACCCATCGATTCTAGATCCATAGCTCGGGACCCCCTACCCGAGATCCGCCGGTTTTGACACCGACATTGGTGCTTTCATTGAGAGTTCCGCTGCGCGATCACTAGAGGAATCGATGGCTCGTCTTATCTTCAGCGATGAAGTCTATAGCAAGGACGTTTTCGTTCCTGGTCAGATTTTTGCGTTCGGCAGAATCGTATCGCATGCCGATCCGGCCGGCCATCTTGGCCAGGTCGGAAGTTTCATCCCCGGACAGGAGGTCAGATATTGTTTTAACGAAGCTCTCAGCTCCCATGGAGGAGCCCGTAGGCCCCGACGCCTTAACGCCGGGGGCAGCAGGTCCCACCGCTGAGGTGGCCTCTATCCCTGGGTCGGCCATAACGCCCAACCCAACTGATATGCCCGGATCTGTCGTGACTGAATATAACCCAGGCACGCCGTCGAGTGACCCTGGGACAACGGCGATGCGGATCGACCCCATGCGCTCCAGCAACATGGATCCCGCCGACATCTCGTCATTAAACGACTTGCTGGGTCGGATACAAACCATGGGCGTGACCGACGGCCGAGCCTCAATCTACGACCGGATCGGGTCTAAACCCAATGATAGGGAGATTTATACTCCACCGATCACTCATTTAGTCGCCACCAACGAGTGTCCGGCCGGAGGCTCGTCCTCTCAACTACCGGAATTAAAAATAGTTTACACCCCGGTTCCTGACTACCAGGATCCCTCCTACAATCCGGAATCCGGAGCCGACACCGGAAATAGTTCGGGATCGGTTGCCGACCTAGCGCGCGACATAGAGCCCGCGCAGAGGGGTCCGGTTTATAATATGGACTCTGAACTTGCCACGCCGGATCCCACAATGACACGGGAGGCAAACGCCGTGATCCCGGACTCACATCCTGGAGAGAAACTAAAATTTTCCCCGCCCACCACCAAAATCGAGCACTCCCCAAGCAGTGCAGGAGAGCCCAGGTTATCGGGCTTATGGGAAGCTAAACAACAGCCAGGGGAATCAGTCCATCATTTTTGGGCTAGACTCCTCCTTATCAAAGACAGAGTACCAGATCCTAGTGGCCAGGAAATAATAGCAACCTTCAGGCACAATTGCCACAATGAAGGAATCCTTAATGCCCTAGCCCGTCGTCGCATTCACGACTTCTCCGAGCTATCGGACATGGTACAAAAATACTGCGCCATGGAAAGCACTTGGCAAGCCGAACGTTTGTTTTCGGATCCGGTCCCTGCCGAACACCCTAGAGGAACACGAACCAGCTGAGAAAAAGAATAGACCCCCTACGGGAGTCAGAACTGTCCTTGACGGGCTATTAGACAAGCCATGCCCTATACACTCTGTATCACTGAACACAAGCCCGACTCACAGCCTTAGAGCCTGCTGGGTCGTCAGGCAGGTCGCAAAAAGCGGAGAGGCCATCCTCGAGGCCCTACCTCAAGGCAGACGTTCAATAGTGACACCAAAATGCAACGCCCAGATCTTGACGATCTACGAAACGTTTTCCTCCAGGAATAAGATGAAAAGAGCTCTTCGAGATCTCGAACAAATCTATCAGGTGGCAGCAACGAACTCATGGACAGACACACCGATCACCTTCGGAGAAGCTGATCAACCAATCACCTGCCCCACCCGAACACCTGCCGCACTGGTCCTCAACCCCATCGTCGATGGTTTCAGGTTGCAAAAAGTGCTAATGGACGGCGGCAGTGGTTTAAACCTCATTTACGAAGATACCTTGGAAAAAATGCAGTTCGACCGATCCCGCATCGAACATAGCAACACAACCTTTCGTGGGATTATCCCTGGGAAAGAGGCACGTTGTTCCGAACGCGTTACCCTCGACGTGGTATTCGGCACGCCCGAGAACTACAGATCCGCAGAACTTCTCTTTCATATCGTGCCCTTCCACAGTGGTTACCACGCTCTGTTGGGGCGTGACGCCTTCACAAGATTTCAAGCTATACCACATTACGGGTATATGAAGCTCAAAATGTCGGGCCCAAACGGGGTGATCACAAGCACAAGTGGCCCGCATATAGCCCTTCGGGCCGAAAATAGAACAACAGCGCTCGCCCTCGAGGCACTAGCTGAGACCCTCGCAGCAGAAGAATTAACCGCACTCCGGTCTACAGTGGACAAGGATGATGTGGTCCTTGGCATGAGTCCCAAACCCATGTCCTTTAAACCTGCAGACAAAATTGTTAAGTTCCAGGTACATCCAACGGACCCCAATAAAACAGCGTCCATCGGAGCTCAGCTGGACCCCATGGTGGATGAAGCACTGCGAACATTCTTACGAGAAAAGTGGGATATCTTTGCTTGGCATCCTTCGGATATGCCAGGAATCCCACGACGGCTAGCAGAACACAGTCTGAACATAATCACAGGCTTCAAGCCCGTCAAACAGGCTTTACGCCGATTTTCCGAACCCAAGCGACAAGCTATGGGCGAAGAACTAGCAAAACTACCGGAGGCCGGATTCATAAGAGAAATCAAACACCCCGAGTGGTTGGCAAACATGGTGATGGTACCGAAGAAAGTTAAATCCTGGCGGATGTGTGAGAATTTCAAAGACCTTAATAAAGCCTGCCCCAAGGACCATTTCCCCTTACCACGCATAGATCAGATTATTGACGCCACAGCCGGACATGACTCATTGTGCTTCCTCGACGCTTATTCCGGATACCATCAGATCAAAATGAAGGAATCCGATCAGGCTGCAACTGCCTTCATCACCCCTATGGGCCTTTCTATTTTAACACAATGCCCTTCGGGCTAAAAAACGCAGGTGCTACATACCAGCGTATGATTCAAACATGTCTCGAAAAATAAGTCGGTAAAACAGTCGAGGCATACGTGGACGACGTGGTCATCAAGACCAAACACGTCGGCCAGCTGATAGATGACCTCAGGCAAACTTTTGCTAGTCTTCGGGAATACGATATACGGCTCAATCCGGACAAATGTGTCTTCGGAGTTCCCGCCGGTAAACTACTCGGATTCATTGTTTCCCATAGAGGAATAGAAGCGAATCCCGCTAAGATTCGCGCCCTATCTCAACTTGCGATTGCTACAGAGCTAAAGCACGTCCAAAGGCTGGCTGGCTGCGTGGCGGCTTTGAGCCGCTTTATCTCCCGCCTTGGTGAAAAGGCTTTACCGCTCTACAGGCTGCTGAAACGGACCAAAAACTTCGAGTGGACCGATGAAGCAACGGCTGCACTAGAGGAAATTAAAACACTGCTGGCCAGCAACCCCATACTCACGGCTCCAGGCACCGGTGAACCAATGTTACTGTACATCTCGGCCACCAATCAAGTGGTCATCGCGGTACTCGTCGTCGAACGAGAAGACGAGGGTCACAAATTCCGGGTGCAAAAGCCAGTCTACTACGTGTCAGAAGTGCTAACACCATGCAAGTCCAGATATCCGCACTACCAGAAGATAGCCTATACAGTGTTTATGGCATCACGAAAGCTCAGACATTACTTTCAAGAATGTTCGGTCACGGTGGCATCCGAAGTACCCCTGAACGAGATAATCAACAACAGGGATGCCACCGGCCGCATAGCCAAATGGGCCATCGAACTCCTTCCTTTCGAAATCACCTATAAGCCACGATGAGCTATTAAATCTCAGGTGTTGGCCGATTTCCTTGCCGAATGGACAGAGGCCGAGCTCCCCAGAGAATATAGTACATACTCCCATTGGACGATGTACTTTGACGGATCCAAGACACTGTCCGGACTGGGGGCTGGAGTTATCCTCACATCTCCCATGGGAGACAACGTCCGGTACGTGTTGCAGATCATGTACGCCGACTCCAACAATGCGGCCGAATACGAAGCGCTATTGCATGGGCTTCGGATGGCAGCATCGATGGGCATACAACGGCTTGAAGTACGGGGAGACTCCAATCTCATCATCTCTCAAATCAATGGCGAATTCGATGCTAAAAACCCAAAGATGGCAGCATACAGAAATGCCATTCTTAAAATATCCGCACGGTTCGAGGGGCTAGAATTCCACCACGTTTCTAGAGACAGCAATCAGGCTGCCGACATTCTCGCCCGTTTGGGAGCCAAGCGGGACCCCGTCCAAAAAAATACCTTCCTTGAACGACTTTTCAAGCCATCGGTGGTATGGCAGGATGAGAATAAGGGCGCTGGAGCCATCGACACGGAAGAGATCGTCCCTCCTACAAATGAACCAGATGAGCAAATCATCGGCGGTTCCATAATTGAAGAAACTCCTTCGGCTCATGAGGTCATGGCAGTCATCGGACCATGGACCGAGCCTTTCCTTGCCTATACCTTCTCCGCCAAGAACTCCCCAACGACCAGACGGAGGCGAGACGCATAATCCGGCGATCCAAGGCCTATAAGGTCCATGAGGGTGAGTTATATAAGAAAAGCACTACCGGGATACTCCAACGGTGCATATCTGAGGAAGAAGGAAGGCAGCTTTTGGCCGAAGTCCACGCAGACATGGGCGGCCACCACGCCGCAACACGGGCCTTAGTAAGCAAAGCCTTTCGAGCAGGATTCTTTTGGCCCACCGCTCGAGCGGACGCCGATGCACTCGTCCAACATTGTGTTGTATGCCAACTATTCGCAAATCAAAGCCATATGCCCCCGACAGCTCTTCGGACTATTCCGATCACCTGACCTTTCGCGGTCTGGGGGCTGGATATGGTCGGACCACTTAAAGGGGGGACCAAGAAAAATAAATACCTGCTGGTCATGGTCGACAAGTTCACCAAATGGATCGAAGCAAAACCAGTCAAATCAGCTAAGTCTGGACCGGTAATCGACTTTATATCCGGTGTGGTACACCGTTACGGTGTTCCGCACAGCATAATAACGGACAACGGATCTAATTTCACCGCCCAGGAGGTGAAGGACTGGTGCGCAAACATGGGCATCAAGCTCGATTATGCCTCGGTGTATCACCCGCAGACCAATGGACAAGTCTTATGGGCCAGCGGCCTCATCATGAGCGGCATCAAACCACGTCTGGTCCGATCTCTTCATGAATATGACTACCATTGGGTAGAGGAGCTTGACTCCGTTCTGTGGGGTCTGCATACCACCCCGAATCGATCAACGGGATACACACCGTTTTTCATGGTCTACGGGGCAGAAGCAGTCCTTGCCTGTGATATCATTCATGATGCACCTAGGGTACGCATGTACGAAGAAAAGGAGGCCGAGTTAGATCGGCAGGACGACTTAGACGCCTTGGAAGGAGAGCGCGATATAGCTCGGGCCCGCTCTACTTTCTATCAACAGCAGGCTCAGCGCTACCAAAGCAGGGAGGTTAGAGCGAAGGAATATAATGTGGGCGAACTCGTCTTATGACTCCCAGAGAAGCAGAAGCATAAACTCAAACCCAAGTGGGTGGGACCTTTCATCATTGACGAAGTACTTACAGGAGGGGCTTACTGCCTCCGCAACCCACCGGACAATTGCCTCGAACCAAACCCATGGAACGCAGCTCGTCTTCGGCGCTTTTACAGCTAGACCGGTGTTGTCATATTTCTTACCTTTCTTTTTCTTTTTTTTCTTTTTCTTTCGTATTCTTTCCTTTCCTTTTTAGCTTTGCAGGATTTGATATCGCTTCCCAGCATGTGTTCGGCTAAACCGAGCTTGCATTAAATTTTTTCGGCACACATCTTCAAATGTCCTATTCAAAAAAACGCATGGGGGCTTCTTCTCGAAGCCGGTTATTATATATTTCGTGCACCAGTTCACATGTATTGTGCACGCACACTTCCGTTATCGTTCTTATGCCATTATATGCATCAATTGGACCTAAGATTTTGGCCAAGCTGGGTTGCCTCGCTCCTGTGCTTACCCTCTACGTTCCTGACTGTTCGGCTAGAGGGTAAAGGGAGCACCTCTGCGATTGTTACGACCGGATCATCCGGATACGTACCTCAGACGGGTGAAGCCGAAAGCTAGCTATCTTAAGAAGAAAATTGGTCAGCCACGACGGAAGTAAAAAACTTGCGGTGGTTATCACCATTCCTGGGATTATTTTCCCAAAGAGGCCATTATCCGCATACTAGTAGTATATGGCCGTGACGTCTACGATCTACGTAGCAACCTGAAGGAAGGTCCCGATAGAGGAACTATTTTCTTCGGAAGATGTTTCTTACGTTAAGCATTAATATAACATATCTCCCTATGCACGTTCTGTCTGTTTGCACGGCTTGGCCGGATTGCCTGGTTTCCCGAAATAAGTTCCTTTTATCGAAGGACATTCGATATAGAACACTCCCAAGCTCTTAGCGAGGGAGGCCGAAGCCGATGGCCGGTTAAGACAACATTTACAACATAGAAGGAGCTGTTTTTTTTAATCTAAAGTACATAGTTACATAGAATCAAACACCTGGCTGCTGGTCAAGATTATCTATTAAGGTATCCAGGGTGCAATCTTCTTGCGAAAGACGAGCGGCGGGCATCACTTGGTCGTAAACCAAATGAAGCGGCACTTCTTGCCCATCTGGCCCCACCGGCCCAACCCGGGCCATATGCTATGGGTTAAGTTTGGTAAAGTGGGTCTTGACCATCGCCCACGCCTCTCGCACTCCCTCTCGACAAGCCGATGTCTTCCATAACTCAAAACGACATCGTGCCCCTTTAAACCTATCAGCTAGTTCGGACATTCCTTCTGGAGGCGTCTCAGCAGGCCAGAGTGCTTTGGCCATGCTCTTCATGGCTCTCCGAGCCCGCTCATGTACGGCAGACAGTTCCTTCAGCGGGTTTCCTCGGAATGATCCGATTTCTTCCTCGGGCCACCCGGTCAGGAGAACTAGACAGGAGACAATGCATGTCCCTCACACTAGATATAATAAAGGTACTTTTCGGAATTCCGAAGATATAAGTGCACTTATAGAACATGCCCCCCTGTAATCTCTGGTTCTCCTCCTGCGCTTGAGCCAATTGAGTTTTCAAACTCTCAAGTTCTTCGGCTTGCCGCTGATTTTCCGCCTTAAGCCGGTTCTTTTCCTCATGACTTCGAGTCAACACATGGTGAGCAGCCTCTTGCTGAGATTCGACATACCTCTAAGATTGTCGGGCTGCATCCAAATCTTTCTGCAATTGCCCTATGGATTCAGCTACTATAAAGAACTCTCTCATCAGTACGGGAATGTCGAATAAAACTCGGCAAATTGACGTACTCACCATGCGCCTCTCGGGTGAAATTCTTCACTTGCTCAAGCTCGGCCTTCATGGTTTGTACCTGTGTTCGGCTCACCTCGAGTTCCTCGACCAACTTCTCATTTCGCTGCCTTGAAGCCTACATTATACATAAAATAATATTCAGATCCTTAACTCGACCGTTCCGACCAAATCAAGGCTCGGGGGCTACTGGATTAATATTTGCGTTCGGTCATTAAAACCGATCACTCACCTCTAGGTTGGACGATAAACGTTTAGTGGCTCCCTCAAGCCCAGGTCGGGCAGCGCCGATGTATGCGTCCACCGAACTAAGGGCATTAAACTCTTGATCGGAAAACACTTGGTGGCGCAGTGCTTCCCTTCGCCGCCGGTGATTCATCGCACTCTCTACCTTGGAGTTAGTTACCGAGACGTCCCTAGAATCTTCAGGGGGCTGATCTGTCAAAGGGGCTTTCGCGTCAAGTTCGGCCTGAACAGAAGACATTGGTTCATGATGGTTGCCTGGCGCCTCAGCGACGTTCCCAGAAGTAGCTGGTTGTACTCGTCTCCTGAGTATTTCAACACGAGAATTTTATGAGTACTTATTGCAATCATTACAGTGGCCGAAATAAATGGTTAAATAAAGTACCTCTTGGTTGAGTAAACGGTCGAGGTGGTCCCCGCAGTTGCTTCACGAGGAGGATTCCCTCTGTTGCTCGGTACGGGCCCTGCTGCCATAGTTCGACGCGTGGACCAACGACCCTTGGGGATTGGCACACTCGGGTTGGCAGGGTTCGCTCGCCCTTTGCGGGAAGAGACCTTCTTTTTACCAGTGGTGGAAGAAGGGAGTGGTCCGGGATGATCGGCTAGAAGAGCCACCTTGGAGCCGTCAAGGCTCTCCTGGTTAAAGACCCCGTGCTCATATTCAATTGATAGCTCCGGATCGTCATGGAATCTGGGATCGTCGTCGTGAGAATAACTCTCTGGCTGAGGCGCTGGACAATTGACTGTCCCGACCCAACGCCTCCAATTCTGTTCGGACAGATTGAAAGTTCCGATCAGAAGGATTATACATAAATATCCGAACTCAGAAAACAAAGTCAAAGGTTTACCCATTCGATGGGGTTATGACTCGAATAGCCATCCTTGGCTGACACTCGAGCGAAATCTTCTTTTTCCCCTTTGAAAAGATCGGCCAGTATGGCCGCCATTGCCGCTTGATTGGCAGGACCCTGCCGTTGGGAACAGGTGGTGTCACTTGTTCTGTTGTAACGCCACAGGGGGTGTATCCTTTGCTGAAGGGGTTGGACGCATCGAGCAATGACGGTAACCATCATGTCGATGATGGTTAACTTACTATGAACTAGTAGCCTCACTTGGGCGGCTAGGCGTTTTACTTCGGCACTTTCCTCTTGGGGCGGACTCTTCGGTCGCCAGTTGAACCTTTTCTTCAAGGGAGCATCGGAGTATTCGGGCAGACCCCTCCTAGCTGGATCAAACAAGGCAACATCCTCAATATAGAAGCATTCCGAGGTCCATTCTTCGGAATCTTTCTTCAGAGTCCCCACGGGATACCCCGTCCCGGCTATATGCCATACTTCGGCTCCGCCCACTTCCCAAATTGTCCCGCCCCGAGTACGGGGGACAAGGCAGAAGTACCTCCTCCATAAACCAAAATGGGCCTCGCACCCCAAGAACATCTCCCAGAGGGCGACAAAGCCCGAAATGTCTAGGATGGATCCGGGGGTGAGATGATGGAGTTGAATCCCGTAAAATTCCAATAGTCCCCTCAAGAAAGGATGGATGGTCAATCCTAGGCCACGTAGGAGGAAGGGCACGAAACATACCCGCTCTCCCTTATGTGGAACAGGGAAATTCTCTACGATGGCTTCACCGTCAGAAGAAGTCAATCCGGCGCGGGAAAACGCCAGATCCGAGGCGGGAAGATAGCCCTGGGTCTCAAGGTTGCGCAGCCGGAGGAGAGATACTGAACAACTTGCCCAATCTCCGGGAAGGGGGCCGTGAGGACGCGAAGAGGAGCCAGGGATGCTCGCCATGTTTTCAAGTTTTTCGCTTGGGGCTTTTCGGTGGTGAGGAAGAGGAAGGGGTTGCCTAAGCCACGAACCAGCCTGCTTAAATGGGCAGTTCCTCCCCTTCGTTTTCAGGAAGGGCAGTCTTGGAAAAAAGCTGCTGGACCGCCCATCTCCCGTTGGCGCGCAGGAATCGAGGGGCGGCGGAGTTAATGTTGTGGGCCCCACGACGCCTCGACGATCGAAGAGCTCGCTAATGACCGGATTATTGTTTACCGAACAGAAAGGGGGAGAAGAACTCGCCTCGCAAGCCGAAGACCTTGGGAGCACAGGACCATCCGGACTACATACCTCGGCATTGGAGGCTAGTTCGGGGGCTACCAAGGAAGTCCGGGATTAAGGGGTCCTCGGACTACCGGCCTATTTGTTATGGGTCGGACTCGTGGGCCACTTGTTGGAGGAGCGGACTGACCGAATACCCCGTGACCAAGGAGGAAACCTAAGGAGCCGTGGCGTGCCCTTCAAGCTAAAGATGGTAGAATAGGCATGTTTACTCCTTCGACAAGCGACCGATTATGTGTAACCCTAGGAACCCCTGGTGTGTATATAAACCAGAGGTTTTACTTCATAGCGGCTAGGTGAACTCATCTAGGGTTCAGCAACTTGATCTCGAGGTAGATCGACTCTGTAATCTTCAAACACATCAATACAACCAAGCAGGACGTAGGGATTTACCTCCATAGGAGGGCCTGAACCTGGGTAAACATCGTCTCGTTCGTCTCCTGTTACCCATCGATTCTAGATCCACAGCTCGGGACCCCCAACCCGAGATCCGTTGGTTTTGACACCGACACCAGGTAGCCTAGACGGCGCCGACCATAGCAGGAGGCGGCAGCTAGTGATTGGCGTGTAGGTGACACGGCGGGGTGCTACAGAGCGGGAGGGGGAGGTTGGTTGGCGCTTGGCGCGACGTGGCGAGCATCAACGGATCAGGACAAGCTTGGGTAGAGGCAGCTTGGGTGCGAGCACGTGCAAAACGCTTGCTCTGCACGCGCTCCTGGCATGCACGACATGTACTCGACGAAATGCCAGAGCGGCCTAGAGGGCTTTGGTGCAAATAAAACTTAGCAGGGTCATGGTTTAGAGTAAAACAATCCTAGAGGACATTCTGGTTTGGCTAGGTAACCAGATTCCTAATGCAAGTTTAGGAGCTTGCAATTTTCTGTCATGCACATAAGGTGTTCAACAAAATGCTAGGGCCACTTAGGAAATTTCTTTAATGACAAAAATTTCTAGAATAAAGATTCTTTAGATAATATATAAAGTGGTGTACTTGTTGTGGTAAAACAAGAAACTTCATAGTGCTAGTTTTGGTGAAATTCAGTTCTGGGCGGAAACTATAGGGAAACTTTTGGTGGACTAAAAAGATGAATTTGGGTCTCATCTCCTGGACTTAAGGGTTTGGTTGGAAGGACTACCAGTGGGAAAAATAACAAGAATTGTAGGGCTAGGAAAAATAGAGTTGCAGTTCAAATCACAAACTGGAACACATTTGAAGGTTTGATGTTGGGCTCAAATTTTACAAATGAACTAGAGGGTTTTTGCATAAAAGTGATCTGTGGGCATTACTTGACCTCCCAAAGTTTAGTGGAATTTTTAAAGAATTATTTTAAATGGTTGTAGTGTAACAAGGGCATTTTCAGAGTTGAAAATGCTATTAAAAGAATTAGTTGTGGGCAAATTTAGTTATAAAAATCATTCCTACTCAATTTGTAAATGAAATAAAGTAATATAAAGAAAACAGCCAAAGATCATATTATTTGCCAAAAATTTCTGCTTGGAGGGAAGAATTTTGGAATACACAGACAGAGAAGGTTCTAAAATTAGCAAAAGACAAAATATAATTAAAAGTTTTATTTCTGGCCAAATTTTTAATTTAATAAAAATAAGGTTAAAGTTTTGTGGTGTGACAATTATCCGGTGGGTTGCGGAGGCGATATGCTCCTCCTGCAAGTACTTCGTCAATTATGAAAGGACCCTCCCATTTGGGCGAGAGTTTATTCTTCTGCTTCTTCGGGAGGCGTAAAACAAGTTCGCCCACATTGTATGCCTTCGCTCTAACTTCCCTACTCTGGTAGCGCCGGGCCTGCTGCTGATAAAAGGTAGAGCGGGCCCGAGCTATATTGCGCTCTCCTTCCAGGGCGTCTAGGTCGTCCTACCGATCTAGCTCGGCCTCCTTTTCTTCGTACATGCGCACTCTAGGAGCGTCATGGATGAGGTCGTAGGGGAGGACTGCTTTTGTCCCGTACACCATAAAAAACGGTGTGTATCCCGTTGATCGATTCGAGGTGGTGCGCAAGCCCCATAATACGGAGTCAAGCTTCTCCACTCAATGGCAGTTAGATTCTTTAGAGATTGGACCAGTCGAGGTTTGATAGCGCTCATAATAAGACCATTGACCCGTTCGATTTGTCCATTGGTTTTTGGGTGATATACCTAGGCGTAATCAAGCTTGATGCCCATGTTAGCGCACCAGTGTTTTACCTCCTGGGCTGTGAAATTGGATCCATTGTCCGTTATTATACAGTGGGGGACACCATAACTGTGCACCACGCCGGATATAAAGTCGATGACCGGTCCGGACTTAGCTGAAGTTACCGGTTTTGCTTCAGTTCACTTGGTGAATTTGTCGATCATGACCAGTAGATATTTCTTTTTCTTGCCCCCCCCTTTAAGTGGTCTGACCATGTCTATCCCCCAAACTGCAAAAGGCCAAGTGTTCGGTATCGTCCGAAGAGCTGTTGGGGGCATGTGGCTTTGATTTGCAAATAGCTGACAACCAACACAATCCTGGACGAGTGTGTGGGCGTCTGCGTGAGCAGTGGGGCAAAAGAATCTGACTCGAAAGACCTTGCTTACCAGGGCCCGAGCTACTGCGTGGTGGCCGCCCAAGCCTGCGTGTATCTCGGCTAGGAGCTGATTTCCTTCTTCTTCGGATATGCACCGTTGGAGGACTCCGGTGGTGCTTTTCTTGTATAGTTCACCCTCATGGGCCTTGTAGGCCTTAAATCGCCGAATTATGCACCTTGCGTCGGTCTGGTCATCGGGGAGTTCTTGGCGGAGAAGATAGGCGAGGAAGGGCTCAGTCCATGGCGCGATTAGCGCCATGACTTCGAGAGCCGAAGGTGTTTCTTCAAGTGCCGAGCCGCTGATGATTTGTTCATCTGGTTTGATGACAGGAGGGATGATCTATTCTGGGCCATCGGCTCCAGCGTCCTTGTCCTCGTCCTGCCATACCACGGATGGCTTGAAAAGCCGTTCCAAAAAGGTGTTCTTAGGGACGGGGTCGCGCTTGGTGCCGATGCGGGCTAGGACGTCAGCAACTTGATTGCCGTCTCTAGAGACATGGTGGAATTCTAATCCTTCTAACAGTGCTGATAGTTTGAGGACGACATTTCTATATGCTAGCATCTTTTGGTTTTTAGCTTCGAAAATTTGCTGTTGATTTGAGAGATGGCGAGGTTAGAGTCTCCCCGTACCTCGAGCCATTGTACGCCCATTGATGTTGCCATTCAAAGTCCATGTAACAGAGCCTTGTATTCGGCCACATTATTGGAATCGGTGTACATGATCAGCAATACGTATCGGCTGTTGTCGCCAGTGGGGATGTAAGTATAACTCCAGCCCCTAGTCCGGCAAGCGTCTTGGATCCGTCAATGTACATCGTCCAATGGAAGTATGTACTATATTCTATGGGGAGCTCAGCCTTCGTCCATTCGGCAAGAAAATCAGGCCAACACCTGAGATTTAATAGTTCGGCGTGGTTTGTACGCAATTTCAAAGGGGAGGAGCTCAATGGCCCATTTGGCTATGCGGCCAGTGGCGTCCTTGTTGTTAATTATATCATTCAGTGGTACTTCAGATGCCACCGTGACCGAACATTCTTGAAAGTAGTGTCGAAGCTTTCAGGATGCCATAAAAACTGTATAGGCTATCTTCTGGTAATGCTGATACCGGGATCTGTACGGGGTGAAAACTTCTGATATGTAGTGGACTAGCTTTTGCACCCGGAACTTGTGACCCTCCGCCTCTTGTTCGACAACGAGAACTGCACTGACCACTTGATTTGTGGCCGAGATGTACAACAACATTGGTTCACCTATGCTGGGCGCTGCTAGTATAGGATTGCCAGACAATAACGTTTTAATTTGTTCCAATGCAACCATTGGTTCATCGGTCCACTCGAAGTTTTTGGTCCGTTTGAGCAGTTTGTAGAGCGGCAGTGCCTTTTCACCATGGCGGGAGATAAAGCGTCTCAAAGCCGTCACGTAGCCCACCAGTTTTTGAACGTGCTTCAGTTCTGTAGGGATCGCTAGTTGGGACAGGGCTCGAATTTTAGCCGGATTGGCCTCTATTCCTCTATGGGAGACAATAAATCTGAGCACTTTGCCAGTGGGGACTCCGAAGACGTATTTGTCTGGATTGAGCCGTATATCGTAAGCCCGCAGATTATCAAAGGTTTGCCGGAGGTCGTCCATCAGCTAGCTAACGTGTTTGATCTTGATGACCACGTCGTCCACATATGCCTCGACCTTCTTGCTGATTTGATTTTCTAGGCATGTCTAAATCATGCAGTGGTATGTGGCGCCTGCATTTTTTTACCCGAAGGGCATTGTGTTGAAGTAGAATGGCCAGTAGGGGGTGATGAAGGCGTTTGCGGCATGGTCGGACTCCTTCATTTTGATTTGATGGTATCCGGAGTAGGCGTCGAGGAAGCACAGTGAGTCGTGTCCAGCGTTGGCATCGATGATCTGGTCTATGCGAGTTAAGGGAAAGGGATCCTTAGGGCAGGCTTTATTTAGGTCTTTGATATCGACGCACAGCTGCCTGGATTTGTCTTTCTTTGGCACCATGACCAGATTTGCCAACCACTCGGGGTGTGTGATTTCTCGTATGAATCCGGCTTTGAGTAGTTTTGGTAGTTCTTCACCCGTAGCTTGACGCTTGGGTTTGAAAAATTGGCGTAGCGCCTATTTGACTGGCTTGAAGCGTGTGATTATGTTCAGGCTATGCTCCGCTAGTCTTCGTGGGATTCCTTTCATATCCGAGGGGTGCCAGGCAAATATGTCCCAATTTTCGCGCAAGAATGTGCGCAGTGCTTCGTCAACCACGGGTTCCAGCTGAGCTCTAATGGACACTGTTTTGTTGGGGTCCGTTGGATGCACCTGTAATTTGACGATGTCATCTACTGGTTTGAAGGATGTGGATTTGGGCCTCTTACTGAGGATGACATCATCCCTATCTACCATTGAGCAGAGTGTGGTTACTTCCTCGGCCGCGAGAGTCTCTGACAGTGCCTCGAGGGCGAGCGATGCTGTTTTGTTTTCGGCTCGAAGAGCTCTATCCGAGTCACTTATAATTGTGGTCACACCATTGGGCCCTGGTATTTTGAGCTTCATATACAAGTAATGTGGTATGGCCTGAAATCTTGTGAAAGCATTGCGGCCCAATAGGGCGTGATAACTGAGGGAGTCCTGGACTAAGGGGTTTTCGGCCCGCCGGCCTATCTCTCACCGGCCCGCTTGGTGGGCCGCTCTCTGGTTGTCACGGGAATGGCCGAATATGCGGCGACCCCGTATTCTAGAAGCAAACCTCCGAAGATGCGGCGTGCACTCCAAGGCAAGATCAGAGGATCGGCGTCTTTACTTCCGGCTGGAGACTTATCATGTGTAAAACCCTAGGTACCCACGGTGTATATATAAACCGGAGGGTTTAGATTGTAGAAGGCAGAGAAGCTCATCTAGGGTTTTGGCTACTTGATCTCGAGGTAGATCGACTCTGTAATATTCATACACATCAATACAACCAAGCAGGATGTAGGGTTTTACCACCATAGGAGGGCCCGAACCTGGGTAAACATCGTCTCCTTCGTCTCCTGTTACCATCGATCCTAACCACACAGCTCGGGACCCCCTAACCGAGATCCGCCGGTTTTGACACCGACATTGGTGCTTTCATTGAGAGTTCCGCTGTGGGGCACCAACAGGAATTGATGGCTCGTTTCATCATTAGCGATGAAGTCCGTGCCGGGGGCTCCTACGCTCCCGGACAGATTTTCGCTTTTGGCAGCATCGTGCTGCACGCCGACCCGACTGGCCACCCTGGCCGGATCGGGAGTCTCGCCCCCGATCAGGAGATCAGATTCGGGAACCTACAGTTCTCCGTTGACTCCCGGGGCGATCTTTCATTCGTTGGGCTCACAATCTCATCTGATGAGCCCGAAGTCTCCGAAGCCTTAACTTCGGATCCCCCTCACGACTCCGCCCTCGGGTCTATCCCTGCCGATGATCTGGCTCTTAGTTCGGATCCGGTTACAGCACCTGAGGATCGGGGGTCGGCCCCTGCCGAACACACTCTTCGTACGGGCACATTGGAGGTCAACTCTGAATGTCCAAGGCAGATCGATCCGACTGAGCTCTCGGCGATCAACGAGGCGCTGGATCGGATCCTATCAATAAAAATAACAGACGACCCGACCTCGACCCAGGCTCAGATCGGTCTGGAGGCAGGTCATTGGGAATTTTTCAACCCGCCCACCACCCACTTGGTAGCCACTATCGAAGACTTAACCGATATGCTGGACTACACCTCCGAGGAGGCAGAAGACATGGATGAAGAGGACGGCGCCCCCGCCCCTATCAACACTGGGCGATGGACTGCCACCTCCACCAACGACGTCTACATGGTAGACACCCCCGACGATAAGGGCGATCACACCCCTAAGAAGAACGTCGATAAATCCGGTGAGGCGCCATCAAAGCGCCGGAAACAGCGCAAACAATCTAAGGCAAATAAGGGACCTGCAGCCATTGCAGGCACCGGGGAAAACAACACCCCGGAAGACCTCGGCGACCCTAAAGTCCCCGAACAGCCACTGGAAGACCAGGAAAGGCCTGAAGATCGGCGCGACACCGATGATCCTAATGATTTCGAGGACAACAACTACCTTCCCCCTGTCAAGGAGGAAAACATCCTGGAAACCGAAGATTTCACCGTCCCCGAAAACCATGCGGATCAGGAACGGTTTAGGCGGCGGCTCTTAGCCACCGCCTGAAGACTGAAGGCAAAACAACAACATCTCAGAGCCAAACAAGACACCCTCAATGACAGATGGACGAGGGTCTTGGCAGCCGAAGAGGGGTACGATTCCGACCTACCGGACCAACCCAAGAGCTACCCACGCCGGCGGCTGCTGCCGCAATTCGATGATGAGGCCCTTGAAACATCACCTCCCAGGCATGCTCCGCATGCCCAGCCGGACCGCCCTCCGCAAGGACGTGATCGAACGGCCAGCGAGACCGAGTACAGACCTGTGGTACCCCGCAGGAGAGGAAAGGAGTCAGCAGGGCCCGAAGACAGGTACGACTTGCGACAGGACCTGGATTATAGAGCAGGCCGCACAAGATCTATCTACGGATCTAGAGGGTACTCCCCCCCGCTAGACGGGACGGGCACCGGTCTTGGCTCGACCGCAACGATAGAGGTCGGGAACAATACTGGGCCCGGCCTACCGTCGATCACAGGCATGACATAACTCGGGTCAGAGGCGCTGCCCACCCACTGTGCTTCACAGGCGAGGTGATGCAGCATCAGTTCCCTGAAGGGTTTAAACCCGTTAACCTAGAGCAATATGACGGGACAACAGACCCAGCCGTGTGGATTGAGGACTTCCTCCTCCACATTCATATGGCACGAGGAGATGATCTCCACGCCATAAAATATCTACCCCTAAAGCTTAAGGGGCAAGCTCGGCACTGGTTAAACAGTCTCTCCGAGAATTCTATCGGGAGCTGGGAAGAGCTCGAGGATGCCTTCCGATCTAATTTCTAGGCACTTATGTCCGGCCACCGGACTCCTCCGACTTGAGCAATGTTGTCCAGAAAGCAGGAGAATCAGCTCGGCAATTCTGGAATCGGTTCATGACCAAGAAAAACCAGATCGTTGACTGCTCGGACACCGAAGCAATAGCCTCATTCAGACCTAACATCCGGGACGAGTGGCTAGCTCGTTAGCTCGGCCAGGACAAGCCGAGGACAATGTCTGCCCTCACCTCACTTATGACCCGCTTTTGTGCGGGTGAGGATAACTGGCTAGCTCGACGAAGCCACAACCCCGAAGACCCTGGCACCTCCGAGGTCCGGGACGGAAACGGGAAACCACGGCGCAACAAAAACAAACGCCGGCACAACAGTGGCGATGCGGAGGACACGGCCGTCAATGCCGGTTTCCACAACCCAAAATCCGAACAGCGGAAGAAACCTTTTAAAGGTAATAGGAACGGACCTACCATGCTGGACAAAATCATGGATAGGCCATGCCAGAACCACGGCACCCAAGACAAGCCCGCTAATCACATCAACCGCAATTGTTTGGTATTTAAACAAGCCAGCAAACTCGCAACCGAGGAGCAAGGCAGGAGCCCACGCAGTGAGGACGATGACGAGCCCCGCGGTCCAAGCTATGGAGGACAAAAGAAGTTCCCTCCAGAGGTAAAAACTATGAATATGATATACGCTACTCACATACCAAAAAAGAAGAGGAAGCGCGCCCTTCGGGAGGTCTACGCCGTAGAACCCGTAGCCCCGAAATACAACCCATGGTCGGCTTGCCCGATCACCTTTGATCGACGGGACCAACCGACCAGTATCCGTCACCGAGGTTTAGCAACCCTTGTCCTAGACCCCATTATCGATGGGTATCACCTCACCATTGTCCTCATGGACGGAGGAAGTAGCCTTAATCTGATATACTCAGACACGGTGAAAAAGATTGGTATAGACCCGTCAAGAATCAAACCCAGCAACACTACCTTTAAAGGAGTGATCCCAGGCGTTGAAGCCCACTGCTCGGGTACCGTGAATCTGGAAGTAGTGTTCGGCTCGCCCGATAACTTCCGCAGCGAAGACTTGATCTTCGACACTGTCTCGTTTCGCAGCGGTTATCACGCCCTACTCGGCCGCACGGCATTCGCTCGCTTTAATGCCGTTCCCCCACTACGCGTACCTAAAGCTCAAGATGCCCGGGCCCAGGGGGGTCATTACTGTCAAAGGCAACACATAGCGCTCTCTGGCCGACGCGCAAATCAGCCATAAAGGCACGTTATGATAGCAAACGAGTTCGGTCTCAAACCGAACTCCCGGAATCTTCTTCCGCCAAACAAAAATAGGGATACGCCCCCCACAGCACAGCCCTAATTCCCGTGAAATATGTGCCAAGAAGGCATAACTTCGCGCTCAAAATACCATGGCCGCTGTGGGGACCCACTATGAAAGGCAAAATGCTCAGCTGGACCGAACTACTGCCAACGAATGTCTTCGTACACACCACAGGTACCATCTAGGACCTCCCACGCGTAAAGCTCATCCACACATCGGCGACTTCTCAAGATCTTCTCCCCAAGGTCCGTTCACCGATAGCAATCACCTTTAAAGGAATGCAACACCCTCGGGAGCAAAGGAGCAGGCATGCAACAGGGCAAATTGATGACGTCAAGCCACTTATCGAAGACCTAGGGTAAAACCTCTCCTTTGTAAATTTTACTTTTCATTTCAAAATACCTGTAATAGTTGCTTCGGCAGATTGAGTTGTAAGAATTCATCAGAAATAAAGACTACCTCTTACGGCCTCCTCGCTGTATCTTATGTCACATACTCTGTTCTCTTCTCACCAACGCCGATAGCAAAGCTGTTCGGTACATGTTACGATGCGACCGGCTAATAGACCGGGGGCTGGACTATAAAAATCGCCCTAAGCATCACCCCGGCACTATCGTTTATGTGTTCGGCGTCTCGGATGTCGCGTTATATGAATTGGTTTCGAATTATGTCTTGGGTCAATGGTTGGGTTACCCGGCTCCTATGTTTGCCCTCTTACGTTCCGCACGTTCGGCTAAAAGGGTAAAGGGAGAACCACTGCGATTGTACTTCTAGCTCGCCTGGTCAAGTACCTCAGTGGAGAAAGTCGAAAACTGACCGTCATAATAAGCGAGAACCGGTCTGCAATCCGAGCATAAGTGTCAAAGTAAAAATCGATAGAGGTTATTCCGTGTTATACGAGGGGTTTGTACTATTACAAACCATGTGATGCTGGTTTCAACCTCGGTTTATCCGAATATCACAATACACTGGGGGCTCGTCATCAGCCCCCGCAGTCAAGCTCCTACGGCTAAGTGAAAGCACTAAAGCATCATAGTCCGATTGCCTTGTTCCCCTCGCACTACCTCCTTCGGGCACCGATACATCGGCTAAGGGTCACAGTGCGGCGCTAGAACACCTCGCGTAGTATCTACATGGGGGCTGAAGCCGACGACTCACAATTTAAGATAAAACGGCCACACAGGAGTCAAAATAATACAAAGCTTAAAGACATGATAAACCATGCAACCGCATGATAAAGCGGAACAGTCATCGGATACTTGACAACCATTCATTCATACATTACATCTTTAGGGCACTTCGCTTCTATCGCCCGAGCACCATCCATCACGGTGGCAATGTATTTCTCGGGGCGCCTATGCTCCTTTCCAGGGGGGCGGAGGCGCGGTGGCCATCTCGGTCGACTTGATCTTCGGCCAGTGTACCATTGTTCTTGCAAAGGCCATCCGAGCTCCCTCGATGCATGTCGAATGCTTTATAGCGTCAATCCAAGGCGCAGCGTTGCACAGTTTCTGCACCAAGCCGAAGTAACTGCTCGGCAACGGCTCTGTAGGCCACAGCCGGACGCAGTGGTCTCTCATGGCCGGCTCCGCCATCCTGTGCAACTCTATCAATTGCTTCATTTGCTTGCTCAGGAGGGGAGGATGCTCGGGGGCTTGAAATTGCTCCCAGAACAGCCGACGCTCGACATCCCCATCCCGAGAGGCGAAGTATCTATTCGCGTCCGCTGCACTCCTTGGAAGGTCCGTAAAGGCACCTGAGGAACGCCACACTCGGGTGAGCAATGCAAACCTGCTACTACCAATGGCACACTTCAGTAAGTATGGCTTACCATATGCGATTGCCCTGACTTGGCGGAGTTCTTCTTCAAAGAACCGCCTATCAACTCGCTCCGATTTGAGTTCGGACTTCAGCAAGGATAGTTCGGTGGCCTGGTCCTCATTCTTTTGCTCATGGGCCTCGCACTTCGTACTGGCATCCTTGAGCTCCAGCTGCACCTCTACCACCCAAGCCTCATGCTTGTCACTCGCGGCCTTCAACGCGGACAGGTCGGCCGCCGCCTTCTCATCCGCGGCCTCTTGCCTCGCCTTCGCCAACTCGGCCTTGAGGTTCTCGACCTTCATGGCCACGGCTGTGGTACCAATGAGCAAAATATACACTTAGGAATAACAATCCGAATACCTCAATCAATGAGGGTAGACGGTAGACCAAATGGTACAATTCGGACTCACCTTGAGTCTCGTCAAACCACTTGTTCAGGCGATCGAGCTCCTCATTGGAGCTTTTGAGCTTCCGGTTTAGCTCGACAAGCTCCACTGCGTTGGAGGCCGCCGCCGATGATGAAGCATGCAAATACAACTTATGTGTATTAAAACTCCTGAGCCGTCAGATTCAGCCCCTCTGTTAAGTACTCTCCGGCACCTTGAGCATCGTTATTAGTATTCGGGCATTTGACCCCCGGGGGTGGTTTCAAACTCACCCAGGGCTTGGGGGCTACTACACTCATAAGGACTGCATAAACTAGGAAAATTAAACTTTTTCTTGAAATAAGAGTATTACGTGGCTCACCTTGAAGCCCGTCACAAGACTGTTGAAGGCCTCTTTCAGTCCGCTATCAACGGACTGAATGCCTTGCAAAACCGCACCCATAAGGGCGCGGTGATCTTCAGCAATGGAGGAGCCAGCTAAAGCTTCCACCATCGTGGCCGGCCACCCGGTCATGTGTGGCACCGGTGTTGACCTGCCAACCCTCCCTCCGGTCGGGGATTGGGCTGGCACCTCCGGAGGCGTAGAGCGCTTCGGAGATGTCCTCGGAGGGGGATGGGCCGAATGCTATTCCCCCTCTTCACTTGCCAGGGGAGTTTCCTTCTCCTGGTCTTCGGCGGCCGCGGTATTAGCCTCAGCCATAACGTCGTCACCCCCGCCGCCGGTGTTCGGCTCAGAGGGAGCCCGGCGCGACAACACCTCCGTGGCCTCTTTCGAGACCTCGGGAGGCGTAGGGTGTGACGCAGTCCCACTTTCCGCCAGTTCGGCGTGCGGGGACTCCCCGTCTGAGACTTGATCGGTGCGGAGATCGCGTGGGGGGCTGCAAATTGAAAGACGCTCGTTCGTTAGGCATCAAAAGCTCTATATAAGTGATCCAGAGGGTCCTCGGATTCATACCTCTGGGCTGGGGGCTTAGCCCTTGGGTTCCTTCGGGGAACCCTCTCAAAAGACTCAGACTCCTTATCGGAGTCCGAGTTGTCATCGGCCAGGACTACCTTTGTCCGGCACGTCCTCTTTGGGGCCGGAGGAGGTAGATCCTCCGTGGCGTCTGCTGACGCCGCCCTTTTCCTTGTGAGGGGTAGCCGCATTCCCCCTCGTCCTCGAGCTCTTCCTCGTGAGTGGAGGAAGCATGGGTCTCCTCGGACTTAGAGTCTGGAGGACCCCTTGGACGAAGACCCTCTCGGGCCTCCTTCTTCTCTCCTATATTCTTCTTCTCCTTCTTCTCCGCCGACGAATAGGGCGCCATGATGAGCATCTCCGTCAACAGGTCCGACCGAGGGTCTTTGGGCTGCGGGGCCAGACAGTTGATTCGTATGGCCTTGCTCAGCCATTTCTGTGAATATGAGGGAGAATGGGTTCTTGTCTTTGTCATGAAACAGAACCAGAGAATCAAAGGTTTCATCATACCTTGGTGGCAGGAGTTTCGGCGTCAAGGCCGGTGTCCTCCTCCTTGTTCGGCCAGTTCTTCTGGGGCTTGAACAGTGCCTTCCACAATTTCTCGTGGGTAGTGCGGAAGAAGTAGCGCACGGTGGCCAGGTCCCCGGGCTGGTGAGCCCACATTGGGGAGGACCGATGCTGGCAGGGGAGGATACGGCGGCGGAGCATGACCTGGACAACGTTGACCAGCTTGATTTTGGCCTCGATCATCGAGGAGACACGCTTCTGCAGCTATCTTACCTCCGCGGCCGACCCCCAGTCAAGGCCTTTCTTGAGCCGCGAGGTTAGCCTCGTAGGGGGTCCAGATCTAAACTCGGCAGGTGCCGCCCAGTCCGTGCTCCTTGGTTCGGTGATGTAGAACCATTCCTTCTGCCAGATCTTGACCATGTCGATGAAGGTGCCGTCCGGCCACTCGATGCGGGGGAGTTTACTGATCACCTCCCCTCCACAATCCACGTGCGCGCTCTCAACTGTCTTCGGCATGACGTTGAACACCTTGAGCCACAGGCCGAAGTGCGGCAGTACCCGCAGGAAAGCTTCACAGACGGTGATAAATGCCGAGATGTGCATAAAGGAGTTCGGGGGGAGGTCATGGAAATCCAGTCCATAAAAGAACATGAGGCCCCTGATGAAGGGGTGGAGCAGGAAGCCCAATCCCCGGATGAAATGGGGGACGAACACCACCCGCTCGCCCAGCTTCGGTGTGGGCACCACCTGGTTTGCCTCTGGGGCGCGGTGGGCGATGTCGGCGGAGAGGTAGCCGGCGTGCTTGAGCTCTTGGATGTCGTTGTCGGTGACGGAGGAAACCTCCCACTTGCCCATGGAGCCGGAACCAGCCATGGCCGAGCTCGGAGAGGAGATTGAGGAAGAGCTGGATCTGGACTCTCGGAGCTTGGAGAGATTGAGGAGGCAAGGGGTGCGGATTTGGAGCATGAATAGGCCTTGGTTTTTTCCGTTTTATAGGGTGCCGTAATACCAAGAGCCACCCTTTTACTGCGCCGCAGGCCTCGCCACTTCCCGAAATAATCATGCCGTTATGCGCGCGTGGGATAACCAAGGATGTTGAACATATCCCGTAATCAACGGAACACAATCTGCACGGTGATTAGACGTGCCACTGGAGAAACTGCCTCGAACCATGACTCGAGCTTGGGTAACTGGCTCAACGACCGTGACGGGTCATGACCCTTCGTCAGAAAGGTTGTCAGGAAATATTGTTCACACTTTGGCGTTTGGCCTTCGAGGTTAAAACAACTTATGACATCCGGATAACTACATGTTCGGATAACTATGTATCATCGGCGGCCGGACTAGAGCCAGCCGATCATAAAGGGGGAAAAGAACTCGCCCCGCAAGCCGAAGACTCTAATCACACGAATCTACTGGTGTCATGATCCCTGGCGTTGGAGGCTTGTTCAGGGGCTACTGAGGGAGTCCTGGACTAAGGGGTCCTCGGGCCGCCGGCCTATCTCTCACAGGCCGGCTTGGTGGGCCGCTCTCTTGGTTGTCACAGGAATGGCCGGATATGCGGTGACCCCGTATTCTAGAAGGAAACCTCCGAAGATGCGGCGTGCTCTGCAAGGCAAGATGAGAGGATCGGCGTCTTTAGTTCAGGCTGGAGACTTATCATGTGTAAAACCCTAGGTACCCCCGATGTATATATAAACTGGAGGGTTTAGATTATAGAAGGCAGAGAAGCTCATCTAGTGTTTTGGCTACTTGATCTCGAGGTAGATCAACTCTGTAATATTCATACACATCAATACAACCAAGTAGGACGTAGGGTTTTACCTCCATAGGAGGGCCCGAACCTGCGTAAACATCGTCTCCTTCGTCTCCTATTACCATCGGTCCTAACCTCGCAACTCGGGACCCCAAACCCGAGATCCGCAGGTTTTGACACCGACAATAACCGCTATGAAATTGCACAATATGGAAGAGAAGTTCTTCGGACCTGTAGTTCTCAGGGGTGCCGAATACCACATCGAGAGTAACTCGTCCGGTGCAACGTGCCTCTTTTTCGGGGATGATCCCTCGAAAGGTGGTTCAGCTTTGTTCGACCCGAGATCTGTCGAATTGCATTTTATCCAGGGTATCCTCATAAATGAGGTTTAAATCGCTGCCGCTGTCCATTAGCACCCTATGGAGTCTGAAGTCGTCTACTATGGGATCGAGGACCAGGGCGGCAGGTGTTCGGACGGGGTGGTTCTTGGCTGGTTTGCCTAAACGAAGGTGATGGGTGTGTTTGTCCATGAATTCGTTGTTGCCACCACACTACAAGAAATATGTCAACTTGTGACCTTCTGTCCGTGACCCTGGAAGAAATGGTCGTAAATCTATGACCATTTGAGACCAATTGGTCGTAAGCTGTTCGGATGGCTCCAAACCCTAAACCATAACGACCATTTTGGTCAGAAAGGTCGTAATTTCCTTACATGAAATGGTCGTAAAGCAGACAGCAATGATCCGCTGCCTTATTTCTAGCTGATCACGACCAAGATAGATGGTCATAACCTTGTAAATTGTGGTGGATTGCTGTGACTAGGCGCCACCTCATCAGTTTTGCCTATGTGGCATGTCCATGTGTCAATTTCTGCCTATGTGTCTGTTGGGGAACGTAGCAGAAAACAAAAAAATTCCGACCTACGCACCAGCCTAGGACCACTATGGAGACTGCATACAAGGTTTGACCTTTTTCGTTACCGACTCGTAGCGCAGCGGAAGTAGAGTCGATGACGATCGTCGGTGCAGATCCCCGCAGCTAGGATTTACAACCTCCCAACCGCGAGGATGTATACCCTCATCTGCCCCTCGGACAGCCCTCCGGGAGGTGGTCGGACAGTCCCCCGAACGGTGTCGCAGACAGCCCTTCGGGAGGACCTCCGAAACTCGGACGGTCACACGGACAGCCCTTCGGGAGGGAGTCTCGAACTAAGACCGAAACTACGATCTCTCTACAGAGTTGCACACATACGGTGTCATCTATCCGGCAGGGCTTCGCCGTCCAGAACTAGTTCCCACCGGAACCCAGACAGCCTTTCGGCTCTACGAAACTATTTCGCTGGGAGGGAGAGAGAAAGACAGATCATGCATGGCACTTGTATGTGAGAAAGAGTGAGTTTGGGCAGCCCCCTCCACCTCTATTTATAGGAGAAGGAGGGGTGGAGGGGCTGAAATTTCAGCCACATCCATCCATGTAATCTCCAAGATATTTTGGAGCAAAAGCCCAAAAAGGTGGCTTTCCAAAAAGTAACCCAAAAAGCACTTTCACTATTCACGATGACATTTTTCAGCGTCCGTTCGAACTGAAAATATTTATGTGGGCTGAGAACATTTCCAGTACCCACTAAAATAAATTTCAATGCGTTTCGGTACAATTCCGGATTAGTGATTTTCATCTGCGAAAAGCATCCGAAGCAGTTCCGGCAGCTCCGGAACATTTCCGGTTTTTCTTCCGGAAAATTCCCAGAAGTTTCCAGAATGATTCTGGCACCCTCCAAGAATTATCAGGCATGTGCCGAAACCAATTTGACTTAATGGTATCCCCTGAAACAACTTTTCAGTTTTACCGAAACTGTTCCGGTGTTCTCTCTGCGGAACTTCTCCGCTGTCCGAAACTTTTCCGGTGTCCGAAACTTTTCCGGTGATTTTCTCTCAGACTCCCTGTCTAGTATTCAGCAGATAGATGACCCTTAAGCGTGTGACCCTATAGGTTCGGTGAAGTATAGACATGACCCGGAACCCCTTCCGATCAATGATCAACATCGGAGCCGTGGACACCCATATTGACCCCTATACCCACACGAATGAATATTCGAGTGATCCTCCAGTTGCCGTGTGCTATTCCTGTTGCTTCGCGATATGTTACAAATACCCGAGGTGAGACATGTTGGCATCCCCGTGGATCAACAGCTTGTCCACTATGCCAGTTACCTCGTTACCGGTATTGTTCTCTTTTCTTGTTACCATGTTCCGGCATCCCCGTGATCAAATCACAAAGTGTTTGGCCAGAGGATGATAGATACCGTAACACCAAGAGGGCCCAGAGATATCTCTCCATCGTCGGAGGAGCAAATCCCAATCTTGAGCTATCAAGTTACTTGACATACTTTCCCATGAACCCGTAAACCGCCGTAATAGCCATCCAGTTACGGATGACATTTAACAAACCCCAAAGTTCATGAATCAAGCATGAAGAAACTCGATACTCTCATGGTCTGAGGAATCATGCAAACGTTAACCATCTCTGTGTTATTTAACCATTTAACTTGTGACGAATGTATCAAATAGCATAACATCAATTCGGGACAATTCAACACAAATGTTCTTCTAACATTGTGCCCTCAAAGTTGTTGGCATAGACATGCCCATGATCAGGAAAACAGAACCATCATGCAACACTTGAGCTAGTCTTAGAGGACAGACTAGGAATACATTTTACCGTTTATTATTCCACACGTGCATATGAGTCTTCCTCCGAGCCTCGTGGTTATTGTAGACTCAAGAACCATAGCAGTTATAGCATGGAACATAAACCTAATTATGAACAGGGAGATAATCAATAACATTTATTATTGCCTCTAGGGCATATCTCCTACAGACTCCCACTTGCACTACAGTTAATAATCTAGTTAATGCTAATGCACTTTACACCTGTGGCACACTGGTGTAAAATATGCTTCGCATGTGGTATAGCCTGATGTCCAACGGATCTGACGACTTCAGCTCCGTGTGTAACTTTGCATATCCTTGCGTTTTCACGCTTTCACAAAATTCATATTTTGTGTGGACTTGGCTTTGCATATGTGTGAATCATTGGTCGAAACCTGATTCCTCAGACCGAGCTATGGAGCAACTATCTGCAATAGTGTCCCATAGACAAAAGCCATCTTCGAACCATACTAAGTTCATGAATGAACTATATGATTCAACAACTTCTTTGTCGCTTCTAAAGCGTCAACATACTCAGCCTTTGTTATAGAATTCGCCACAGTATCTTGTTTGGAACAATTTCCCACTACCGTGCCACCATGTTGTGTATTACACAAAACCCTTAACTTAAATCGAAAATCGCATGGAGCATTGATGAAGACTGTATCGATGTGATTACTTACAATGAGCACTTCATAATCTCTGCTTGCGAGAAAACATGTCATCAGTACTGCTGTAGTACTCAATGACATCTTTCACTGTTGTCCCATGATCAATACTTTGATCACTTTGGTATCTATACTCGCAACAACTTTGGAGTATTGAACATATCTGGTTGTTTTTACATACCATGGAATACATGATTAATCCAAACACAAGAGTGTGTGGAATCACCATCATGTATTTTGCTCATTAGTGTTTTGGGACACAGAGTCTTGCAAAAACTCTTTCCATGTGACTTCGGCAAGAATCACTCCTTGATGTTTTCAATGCTAAAAGGTTTTAGCATTTTGTCAATATGTATCTTTGCTCAGCCCCATTAGGTAAATCTATCTCCATAGATCATCATGCCTAATATCAAGGCTATTTAGCCCAAGCACTTCATCAAAAAAACTATTTTCAAATGAAGTCCTAATTCGTGTCAAGAAATTTATTTCCAATTAACAATGTGTCAAGCACACAAGGTTTTTAGAAATATTATTATGCTCCCACTTATTTTCTTGAATCACAAGCATCTTTGTTACCCATTGATGAAGTCAAAAACCCTTTTCGACCATTTCATCAAAACATGAAGATTCCAACTCCATTTTGCTCTCTTCTGTCCATTGCTGGAACTCTGAAGTTTGCATACTTACTAGGATCCTCTGGACTGACAAAATACCTTGGACTGTAACACATGCAAGTCCTTGGTTACATTTCCATCAGATGGAAATCCTTTCGTCATCCATGTTTCATATCTCATGATTGAAATATGTATTAATTGCTAGTTCAACCCGAACCGACTTTAAGCATCGCTACGGTGAAACAACCTCATCGTAGTCAACTCCTTGAACTTGTTATTTCAACAAGTCGAGCTTTATGGATAAAACATTTTTATCCTTATCAGTTTTTAGTTCCATAAATATTCGTTAGACTCTAGGCCTTCCGAAAGGTGTATCAAGATTTTAATCTTGAAACATTTATATGGAAACTATCTCGGATTGTATTGGCATTTAGCCAATTCCGGAGTCAGGGCCCATCACCGCTTCCTTGTGTATCATAGGTATACTGTTGTCCAACAACAATATCTCGTTTGTGCACCTGAGAGGTTTGCACGAGCCTTGCCTACGTGGTTCAGCTGCAAGTTCGACCGAAGTCCATACATTTTATTGTAGAGACTTCCGTATCAGTCAAAGCAGGAAATTCCGGAATCACTTCCAAGGTTCCTTTCCTTTGACCTGATGACGAAGATACTGGTTATCTCGTCGAGTTGCACTGTCCTCCCACTCACCTTTTGTAAGAACTATTCTCTTTAAAAGCATACCGTTTTGTGGCAAAATCCTTTGCCTCGGTATAGTGGTGGGGGAATACCCAATAACTTGGGATAACCTACAAAGTAGCACTTGTCTGATTTGGAATAGGTTTGTAATCTTTTACACAAGCCCCATATTCCAAATGTTAAGAAAAGATATAACATGGTTGGGCGTACCATACCATGACGTCATTTCAACAGACCCGATGGAGCTCTTTTCAGTGTAAAAGCCACAGTCTCTAAAGCATCACTTTAAAAGCGATAATGGCAAATTTATTTATGTCAACTTTGATCTTACCATGTCATAAATGGTTCGATTACATCTTCACGGACTTTTCACTTGCAGTGGTGTTCCGGGAGGTGCAAGTTATGAAACCCCTTTCACAACTCATCAGACATTCGCTAAACTTGTAACTCAAATATTCCTTTCCGCAATCAATTTGCAGAAACATAATTTTCTTGTTACAATAACTTCTACTTCATTTTTGAAAACCTTATGAATGAATTCAAAAGATCCAGACATACGTCTCAACAAGTAAATATCCATATATCTACTTGAGTCATTTCTGAAGATAGATAAATCAACTACTTGCAACAACATTTATTGGACTACACACATCATAATGTATGATCACCAATATGTTCTTTGCTCGTTCCTTATGGCCTGTGAACGGTATTTCAGTCACTTCACTTTTCAGAGGAAAGTTGCAAGTGTCAGATGATTCAAAATCAAACGACTTCAAAATCCATCATAATGGAATTTTCCATGCGGGTTTCTCCAATGTGACCAAATGCAGTGCCACACATATGTGGTATTCTTTTAGTCTTGCGACATTTAGCGTCAGTCTTATGGATGTATCATATTACTATCAATATTCACAACATACATCCCATCCTGGATGGAAGCATGGCCCTTCATGTTATTAATAACACCGAACATCAAAAGTTCTCTTATGAATAACCTTCTTGCAAGATACCTTATGCAAAGGGCTAGAGTATATGAAACTCTAAATGAATTATAAAAGTAAATATAGAGGTAATGTATTATTATCAATATTCATAACATACATCTCATTCATAATGAAAGTATGGCTCTTATGTTATTCATATCACCGAACATCAAAAGTTCTCTTATGAACAACCTTCTTGCAAGATACCTTATGCAAAGGGCTAGAGTATATGAAACTCTAAAATGAATTATGAAAGTAAATACATAGGTAATACACCAATAGAAGGTATAGTAACTTTTACTATGTTTCCAGCGCGTATCAAAACCTCATCCCTGGCTAGTCTTTCAGGCCATAGTAGTTCTTACATCGAGTTGCAACAGAATGCAATCGAGCGGGTATCTTTGTGATCAACTCACAATACCCAAGAATTAGTGATTAACATGTTTAACCATAATTCCCAAGAACTATATCTTTGACCAGCCTTCTATACATCAAAAACTTGTACGACATTCATACATGAGCTGGATATTCCAGTCTTCTCTCTTTTTGCCTTTATACTTCTAACAGTTTAACTTTTAGTATTTCTCCTACTCTCAGAAGAAGCACCCAACTTGAGAGTAGCGTTAGCCCCGGACTTCCTAGGCGTGAAAGTTTCACTAACACCCTTCGGACACTTCCTTTCTCTTTAAGCTGTTGTTTTATTCACCATCATTATATGACAGGCGTTCTTCTGGATCCCTCTCTTAACAGTCAAATGCCCAGTAAACACTTTTACTAATAGTTTGCAAACAAACATGGCTTTGGATATCTCATATCTTTTAGCATTTGTTTGTCTCTGAAAATGATTTTCAGATTCCATGAATATCACATAGCTATCCAAACTTTCGAAGTTCGGGTCTCATGGAGGCAAACATATTTCACTTGACCGTAACGGAATTTTAGCTTTTAGATCGAAGGGCGAGAGTCACATCATCCATAGCATCAGCGGGAGAATACCAAAAGCATGCGATAGGAGAAAGTCCTTCTCGGCACTCTTGAGGACAATCCTCACATTACATTACCAACCGTAAAGTTTTAACCAGATATTTAACAGCTATTCAATTCTAATAGGGAAGGTGGAAACGCGAGCCATTATTCTACAACTATTATGCAATTTACACTTAGACAAAGATCACAATTAATTGCACTGAGAATTAAAAGAATTAATTCTACAGTGCGCTCCCACTCAAATAAATATCTCTCATAATTGATTGTGAGTGATACAAGACCCGCATTTAAATTGTTCGCCATTGGTGTAACACCATTGATGACGAAAATCTCAACCGGTAGCCCAACTTGCCAATCACATCTCTATGTGACTCTTGTTCATCTTTCGATGCGTGTGTTCCGAGCTCATGACGGTCATGCCTGAACGTCAAGACAACCAAGTGATCTCGCTGCGAGGTCTCAACTCACCCGTCTCACACTTCTCTAATCGTTCGTACCCGTGTGACACGGCGCACCCCGAAAAGATAGGTGCCGTGACGGTGCTACACTTGGGAGAACACTAACTACTTGATATTTTTGTGAGAGATCACCCTAATAAAAAGCGACTACCGTGCAATCAAGAAGGGTGCATCATAAGGGATAAACATCTCAGGCAATTCATAATTAGCATGACATGGTATAGCCCCTTCTGACGGAGAAGTCTTGCATTTCTTCGTCTTCGGCATTCGCGTCGGTGTTCACCTTCGCGAAGATTGCCACCACCTTGTCGATGCACCAGATAATATTGCTATCTCTATAGCTAATAAAATAAGTGCATTACTTAAGGTTGACTCGCAGGTCATTAAAGTGACAATCATATGGCTCCAGCCATCATGCCGAATCATGACACGCAGGTCATGTTAATCAATTTACATCATATAGTCATCTCATACATAATCAAATAAATATGAGCACTGCTATACCACATCACATGCACATGCAAACCCTCCTGCAAAACCAAGTTAGACGCCTCTAATCGGTCCATGCAAAAACTAGTTTTACGTGGCTTCTAAGGTTTCGAAACAAACCGAAGCTACCAACGTCCATCATCAAGCATGATAATCCAAGTCGCTAGATTAACATTGCGGGGTGTATGAAACACGAGATAATAAAATCTCGAGCCCCATACTAAACTTCCTCATACGCATGACCCCCGTGTAGATCATATCTGCATTGCCCTTTCGTCTGCGAAATTTCATCTTTCTTTTTAACTACGGTGGAATTCAATGAACTGTTAGCACTTCGTTGATCAATCAGGATCGCGGATTGCCAGAACATTGAAATTCCACCATGCTGTTATCAAGATCAGAAATATGCAAATTCCAGGGAAGCAACAAGAACATCGGGTAACAGATTTCATCTGCTATCCGCACAAATAATTTTTAGCAATAGAACTCATCTACTACCTAATTATATTGTGCAACACCCATACATCTCAATGTATTCTAGATCGCAACCTGCATCTACGCATAGCACGGCTCATGATGCCACTGTTGGGGAACGTAGCAGAAAACAAAAAAATTCCGACCTACGCACCAGCCCAGGACCACTATGGAGACTGCATACAAGGTTTGACCTTTTTCGTTACCGACTCGTAGCGCAGCGGAAGTAGAGTCGATGACGATCGGCGGTGCAGATCCCCGCAGCTAGGATTTACAACCTCCCAACCGCGAGGATGTATACCCTCATCTGCCCCTCGGACAGCCCTCCGGGAGGCGGTCGGACAGTCCCCCGGACGGTGTCGCGGACAGCCCTTCGGGAGGACCTCCGAAACTCGGACGGTCACACGGGCAGCCCTTCGGGAGGCACTCTCGAACTAAGACCGAAACTACGATCTCTCTACAGAGTTGCACACATACGGTGTCATCTATCCGGCAGGGCTTTGCCATCCAGAACTAGTTCCCACCGGAACCCAGACAGCCTTTTGGCTCTACGAAACTATTTCGCTGGGAGGGAGAGAGAAAGCCAGATCATGCATGGCACTTGTATGTGAGAAAGAGTGAGTTTGGGCAGCCCCCTCCACCTCTATTTATAGGAGAAGGAGGGGTGGAGGGGCTGAAATTTCAGCCACATCCATCCATGTCATCTCCAAGATATTTTGGAGCAAAAGCCCAAAAAGGTGGCTTTCCAAAAAGTAACCCAAAAAGCACTTTCACTATTCACGACGACATTTTTCAGCGTCCGTTCGAACTGAAAATATTTATGTGGGCTGAGAACATTTCGAGTACCCACTAAAATAAATTTCAATGCGTTCCGGAAAAATTCCGGATTAGTGATTTTCATCTGCGAAAAGCATCCGGAGCGGTTCCGGCAGCTCCGGAACATTTCCGGTTTTTCTTCCGGAAAATTCCTAGAAGTTTCTAGAATGATTCTGGCACCCTCCAAGAATTATCAAGCATGTGCCGAAACCAATTTGACTTAATGGTATCCCCTGAAACAACTTTTCAGTTTTACCGAAATTGTTCCGGTGTTCTCTCTGCGGAACTTTTCCGCTGTCCGAAACTTTTCCGGTGATTTTCTCTCAGACTCCGTATCTAGTATTCAGCAGATAGATGACCCTTAAGCGTGTGACCCTATAGGTTCGGTGAAGTATAGACATGACCCGGAACCCCTTCCGATCAATGATCAACATCGGAGCCGTGGACACCCATATTGACCCCTATAACCACACGAATGAATATTCGAGTGAACCTCCAGTTGCCGTGTGCTATTCCTGTTGCTTCGCGATATGTTACAAATACCCGAGGTGAGACATGTTGGCATCCCCGTGGATCAACAACTTGTCCACTATGCCAGTTACCTCGTTACCGGTATTGTTCTCTTTTCTCGTTACCATGTTCCGGCATCCCCGTGATCAAATCACAAAGTGTCTGGCCGGACGATGATGGATACCGTAACACCAAGAGGGCCCAGAGATATCTCTCCATCGTCGTAGGAGCAAATCCCAATCTTGAGCCATCAAGTTACTTGACATACTTTCCCATGAACCCGTAAGCCGACGTAATAGCCATCCAGTTACGAATGACGTTTAACAAACCCCAAAGTTCATGAATCAAGCATGAAGAAACTCGATACTCTCATGGTCTGAGGAATCATGCAAACGTTAACCATCTCTGTGTTATTTAACCATTTAACTTGTGATGAATGTATCTCATAGCATAACATCAATTCGGGTCGATTCAACACAAATGTTCTTCTAACATTGTGCCCTCAAAGTTGCTGGCATAGACATGCCCATGATCAGAAAAACAGAACCATCATGCAACACTTGAGCTAGTCTTAGAGGCCAGACTAGGAATACATTTTACCGTTTATTATTCCACACGTGCATATGAGTCTTCCTCCGAGCCCCGTGGTTATTGTAGACTCGAGAACCATAGCAGTTATAGCATGGAACATAAACCTAATTATGAACAGGGAGATAATCAATAACATTTATTATTGCTTCGAGGGCATATCTCCTACAGTGTCATGTCCATTTGTCAATTTTTGCCCTAGGTTGTGAAGCAACCTATATTTCTGTTATTCCCAAAATTCCCAAAAAAATCTCATAAATTATTTGGATCATATCTTTGTCAAATATGTCAAAAACCTACCTTGCCTAGTTCATAAATAATTCAACAATATTAATTTTCCTATTCTATTCCGAACGGCACTTTGTGAAGGAAGTGCTATTTATATATTCTTGATTGCCCTCAAAATTTTTGGGCACTCTTTCCTACCCAAATCATTTTCTCATGACAAAATTCAGCTCCATTTGCCCAGTAAATCTTCCTCGGCAAATTTCCAAAGTTTTTGTTCAACTAGAAGCTTTGTGAAGGAAGTACTAGCTATGCATATCCTAATGAGTTTAATTTTTGCCACATCTTCTATATGCCCATATCATAGCTCTCCACAAACTTTTAGCCCCATCTAACAATCCATGAGAGCTCACCATCCAATCTTTGTTTCTGGTAATATTTTCAGTTTGTGAAGCAACTATATCTTATATTGCTATATAATTGCTCAAACTTTACCAGGACATGAACCTGCCCATAGAACCTCCCTCCACCAAATTTTAGCTCATTTAATTTAACCATTTTCCCGCAATATTTTTCCCAATTTTCTGTTCAGTGGAGAGCATTGTGAAGGAAGTACCATTTTTATATATCCAAATGGCATGAAATTTATACAGTGCCTTCATATGCCCAAATTATCACCCTCCTCCAAATTACAGCTCAATCAAATCATCTATGTGAGCCCAGGTTCAATTTCTATTTTATGGCCAGATTGGCACATTGCAAAGCAAGTGCTATCTAGACCCCTCCTATTACCCTCAAACTTTTTGTGCACTCTTCCATACCCAAATCATGGCCACATGATAATATTCAGATCCATTTTCCTAGTAAATCTTTCTCAGCAAATTTCCAAAGTTTCTATCCAGAGAGAAGCTTTGTGAAGTAAGTACTAGCTAGGCTTATCCAAATGATCCTATATTTTTCCAAATCTTCCATATGCTCAAATAATCACTCTCCACAAAATTTTCAGTTTGTGAAGCTCATCATGCAATCTTTTATTCTTGTCATATTTTCAGTTTGTGAAGCAACTATATTATATATTGCTTCATTATTTCTGAAAATTTACCAGGGCATGACCATACCTATGTAACTTACCTACACCAACTTTTAGCTCATTTCATTTATCCAATTTCTCTCACTAATTTTCCCAAGTTTCTGTCCAGAGAAGAGCATTGTGAAGGAAGTACCACTTTGGCGTGTCCAAATGGTATCAATTTTCTACAGTGGTTTACTGTGCCCAAATAACCATCCTCCACCAAATTTCAGCTCAATCCATTCATTTATTTGAGCCCAGCTTCAACATTCATATTTCTGTCCAGTGTGGTACTTTGCAAAGCAAGTGACACCTAGGCTCCTCCATTTGAGCTGAAAATTTGTGAAGACAGTCTTCTTAGTAGATGATCATCCTCAGCCAAAACTCACGCCCATTGGCCATGTGCATTTCCCGCACCGCTAATCAAACACTTCGCTGCTAATTCATGTTTGAGCATAGTTCGGTCTCCTCGTGAGATTCTTCTGTTGTCATTATCTTCCCAGCACATACCTGGGGAGTGCCCAACCCACTAGACATGCCTATGCCGCCCAGAACGCATGGCAACACCACGGTTACGCGGTGACCACGCGGCAGGCATGCGAGTTTACGCGCTCTGGAGTTGGAGCCCTCGTACACCGTCCAAACCTCGACGTATCACCACCAAACCATGTATTCATGATTAAATAGATACTTATGTAACTAGAAATGATTTTTTGAAAAAATAAAGAGCAAACTATAAGGCAGTTGCAGTTCAAATTTGACCCGTTTCCTACTAAATCGGCGGAAATTTGTCTTTTTCACGAGAGCTGGATAAAAGCTTTGCACACCCAAAAAATTGGTCAATTGTGCATTAAATATGTCCTAGTATTTTAGAAAATTGATTTGGTACAATTTTGCAACAAATATATGGTAGGTCCTTCACAAAAAAACTAATTTTGGACACTCGAAAAATGGAAAATGATTTTTTCGTCCAACGAAAATGAAAACTTCCTTTGGCAACATTGTTTGCCATTCCAAGATGCACCCTTGTACATAATATGATATCATTTGAACAAACTATGCCATGAATGTGGCCATAAGATTGACCGTTTGGCTTGAAAGCCATGAACCTTCATACATGATAGCTCATTTCTGAGAACATTTTTTTTAAATAATTACCGTATTACAAGTTTATTATTTTTCCTGGTAACTTGGTCACATGTAATGACACAATGCGAAGGATTTCCAATTTTTTGATTTTTTTTGAATTTTTCATGCCCATTTCAAAATGCGGTCAAAACGGTGGGCATGACCGTTCTGAGCTAGTTGTTGAATCTTGGAAAACTTTTGGTGTTTCTCTGATTAAATAGATACTTGTGTACCTAGAAATTATTTTTGGAAAAAATCATGAGCAAACTATAAGGCAGCTGCAGTTCAAATTTGACCCGTTTCCAGCTGGATCGGCGGAAATTTGTCTTTTTCACGAGAGGTGGCTCAAAGCTTTGCACACCCAACCATTTAGTCTATTGTGCATTAAATACGACCTAATATTTTATAAAAATGATTCGGTCCAATTTTGCAACAAATATATGGTAGGTCCTTCACAAAAAAACTAATTTTGGGCACTCGAAAAATAGAAAATGAATTTTCCGTCCAAAGAAAATGAAAACTTCCTTAGACAACATTGTTTGTCATTCCAATATGAACCCGTGTGAATAATATGAGATCATTTGAGCAAACTATGCCATGAATGTGGCCATAAGATTGATCATTTGGCTTGAAAGCCATGAATCTTCACACATGATAGCTCATTTTTTAGAACACTTTTTAAAAATAATTGTCGTATTACAAGTTTATTATTTTTCATGGTAACTTGGTCACATGTAATGAAACAATGCGAAGGTTTTTCAATATTTTGATTTTTTTTAAATTTTCATGCCCATATCGAAATGCGGTCAAAACGACGGGCATGCCCGTTCCTAGCTAGTGGTTGGATCTTGGAAAACTTTTGGTGTTTCTATGATTAAATAGATACTTTTGTACCTAGAATATATTTTTGCAAAAAATAAAAAGCAATCTATGAGGCAGCTGCAGTTCAAATTTGACCCGGTTCCTGCTGAATCGGGGGAAATTTGACTTTTTCACGAGAGGTGTCTCACAGCTTTTGACACCCAACCATTAGTCAATTGTACATTAAATATGACCTAATATTTTAGAAAAATGATTCGGTCCAATTTTGTAACAAATATATGGTAGGTCCTTCACAAAAAAACTCGTTTTGGGCACTCGAAAAACGGAAAACGAATTTTCCGTCCAAAGAAAATGAAAACTTCCTTATGAAACATTGTTTGTCATTCCAATATGCACCCTTGTGCACAATATTATATCATTTGAACAAACTATGCCATGAATGTGGCCATAAGATTGATCATTTTGCTTGAAAGTCATGAATCTTCACACATGATAGCTCATTTTTAAGAACACTTTTTTAAAATAATTGTAGTATTACAAGTTTATTATTTTTGCTGGTAACTTGGTCACATATAATTACACAATGTGAAGGTTTTCCAATTTTTTGATTTTATTTGAATTTTTCATGCCCATTTCAAAATGCGGTCAAAACGACGGGCATGACAGTTCCTAGCTTGGGGTTGAATCTTGGAAAACTTTTGGTGTTTCTCTGATTAAATAGATAATTTTGTACCTAGAAACGATTTTTTCAAGAAATCACGAGAAACTATGAGGCAACTGCAGTTCAAATTTGACCTGCTTCCAGCTGAATCGGCGTAATTTGTCTTTTTCATGAGAGGTGGATAAAAACTTTTGACACACAACCATTTGGTCAATTATACATTAAATATGTCCTTGTATTTTAGAAAATTTATTCGGTCCAATTTTACAACAAATATATGGTAGGTCCTTCACAAAAAAACTTATTTTGGGCACTCGGAAAGTGGAAAATTGATTTTTCGTGCACAGAAAATAAAAACTCCCTTTATCAATATTGTTTGCCAATCCAAGATGTAAACTTGTGCAAAATATGATATCATTTAAACAAATATTTGATAGGTCTTCTGCAAAAAAAATCATTTTGAGCACTAGAAAATGAAAAATGAATTTTTCGTGAAAAAACTTATCTTTAATCGATTACGACCAATTTAGATGGTCATAAGGTCTTCTAATTATTTGCTGCATTTTGATTGGTCCATGAGCCTATCACGCGGATCATGCATCAAACACCGTTGGATCCGAAAAGCATCCAACGGCAACCGTCACCCCCTCACCCTCTCACCCACCTAGCCCTAACACAACCACCCACTCCCCACAGTTCCAATCCCCTCCTTCTCTCCCGCACCCGCACATCTCGCCAAGACCCTAGCCGCCGCCGCCCCCGCACCATGGCCGGCCTCCACCCCTGCGTCGACGGTGAGGAGCCCGAGTCCCCACACCTCCCCGCCCTCAAGTGGCTTCTGTCCTCCGCTACCGGGATCCGCGTCGCCCCATCCACATCCGGCGGCCGTCCAGCCAGATCGAACGAGCCCCGTCCGACCTGTTCCCCCTTCGCGAAGCTTCCATGAACATGGAGCGCATGTCGGCGGAGCGCCACGGCCACCGGTACGAGCGGATGCAGCCGGCACCGGCCCCTGAGGGGGACGCGTCGGCCTCATCCTCGTCCTTGCCGTCGGCGCCGGTGCGGCGACCGGAGGTCCTCGCGGCGTCGGCATCGTTCCGGCTGTCCGAGGCCACGCGGATCTGGCGGTGGGGGCGCTAATGGGGGGCGCGGTGCACACGGCCGTGGCCCCCATCGAGCGGGTCAAGCTGCTGCTGCAGACGCAGGACGGCAACGCCGCGCTGCTGGGGAGGTCCCACCGCTTCCGGGGCTTCGCCGACTGCGTCGCCCGCACCGTGCGGGACGAGGGCGTGCTCTCGCTCTGGCGGGGCAACAACACCGCCGTCATCCGCTACTACCCCTCCGTCGCCCTGAACTTCTCCCTCAAGGTTCAGACTCCCTTCCCCCTTACCCTTCTTCTTCTCCCCCGGCATCCCGTCCCCTTTTACTGGGCCTGTTGATAGTCAATATCAGTTGCATTTCGTTGAGCCGCCGCGCGTCGTTTCCCGTGCTGCTGCTGGTTGGTGCTGGTTGTTGATTAGACGCGATCTCGTCAGTGTTTAGTGAGATGCTGGTTGTTGATTAGACGCTATCCACAGGTTGCTGTCCGGTTGCTTTAATCCATCCGAAACTGCTCCACGTTTCTGTACTAAAACCATGACAGTCATGAGGCTAAGGGGCGTACCCTGCTTATTAATTATCGTTCCAAAATATGTTACTTCTCTATCTGTACATCGTTTTATGTGTACAAGCTACAAGTTGCTGCTTAGGTTGTCAAGAGGGTCTCAAGTCCTAGCTAAACACTCGGTAGTTTATAGTTCAGAGTTCAGTTTAGCTCCTCAGAGTGTGCATGTGTTCAGTTTAGCTACTCAATATTCCTCCAAGTTGTCTGTACCTAGCTATTTATCTGAACTTTACTTCATATCATTCTCTCTGTTACCTACCATTGGCGGTAAGGCGCGGCATGTGTAACTGCAGAGACGCTGGGCCATGTGTATGGATACAATGCCCATGCGTGGAAGAACCAAAATTAAGTTAATACAATGTATCCAACATCATAGGTTTGGAAATTGGAGCATTGTGTGCTAATTTCATGTCGAGGGAGCGTGATTAAGTTACTACTGTGTACTGCTCTTTTATGCCCTGCATCCACATGACTATTTAAGTGTATACTGCAGCAAGCACCACATCGTCGACAGCGGCATCGAGTTCGACCAGGTCGACCGCAAGCACGGATGGGACGACCAGATCGTATTCAACGCACTGCTCTTCTACGTGGGGTACCTGGCGATGCTGAAAGTGAGCAGGTTCCCGCTATGGCGGACAGACAGGGCGTTGGCGATGATGCTGCTGCACGCGGGGCCCGTGGAGTTCCTCTACTACTGCTTCCACCGCGCGCTGCACCACCATTTCCTCTACTCTCGATACCACTCCCAGCACCACGCCTCCATCATCACCGAGCCCATTACTTGTAAGACTCCCTCTCTCTCTCTCTGTGTGTGTATCTAATTAGCTGCATGAGTTCGGTAATTTCTACTAGTTGGTAGTATCAATTTTTATATATATTGCTCCTCAGGTCTTTAGTTATAGTGCTAGCACTGCACTTGCTATGTTCATCGTGTTGTGTTTCTTGGTAGTATCTTTTATAATGACATAGCTTGATGTTGTGTTATGCTAATTGTTCACACTATATTAATTGTACAAAGCACTGAAACTGATAGCGATGTTTCCTCCTAAACTCTTTGTGATTAAGATGAGTCATTAATGTACAGTTCAGTGTGAGCAAATGTGAACTTGATTCTCTGAAATCTATTCTCATGTGTGGTCATACCGACTGCACATGCTTAAGACATCAGTGGCTGGGCTGTGGATGTTTGAATCAGGATTTTTGTGTGTGGGGAAATGATCTATTTATCCTTGATTGCTTTGTGTTTTCTTATCTAGAATTGGTGTACTTTACTTGTATGTTTATCTGTTGTTTGGATGCATGAGAGGAAGTGTACTTGATCCTTATTGAAGTTCTGTTCAACCATTGGCATCAGGTTCAGGTTCAGCAGCTGCATCATCCATGACGATGACATGGTCTTTGAGGCCCAGAATTGGGACACTGTTATAGTAAGCAAAATTGAGTGTTGTGATGTCATGTATGGCTTTATCTCTTTGCTATCTCCTGTATGATAATTTTAGATTTGTTGTCATTGAGTTTCTGAGATGTTGGTCATACTTTTATGTGGCTGTTCATGCAATAGACAACAACTTAAAATGCAATTTGATAATTACTTTCCAACGAAATGAGCATTTTCCTTCTTCTACATGTTCTGTTGTCATTGAGTTTCTGAAAATCTTTATATTAGGACCTGGTTGAGTCTTTGTGATATTACTTTATAGTCATCAGCTCACCGGTGTACATGTTGCTTTCTGTTGGATGCTAGGTGTGCTGGGAAGTAATCCTTATACTTCTAGGGTGCCTTTTCTAGAACTTGCTGCAAGTTCTATGATATGTGAGTTCCTTTTGTTGATGCGCTGCTGGTTCCTTGTAGGCCCATGTGCCACTAATATCGAATCAAATTCTTAGAAATAACACAGATGTTTCATTTCATACAGAATTTATTCTTGCATGTGTTTGAACTTTTGGACATTCTTGCCAATCTAATATTTTAACCACCAACAGGTCAACTTGATCAATCTTGACACCAACATCAGGAATCGTCCGGCCGGCGGCGTCACCAGCCCTTCGTCAACTCCAAGATTATAAATTGTGTTCACTGTTTTACAGTAGCTCGAGGCGTACTAAATAGAATGTAAAAATTGTAATATTGTTATGATGGGCATATCTGGGTTGGAATAAACATGTACAGATTGTAGTAGGCTTATTTAGCATTATTGTTCTTTTTGACATAATGATTATCTGATTCGGAAACATGTGAAATGGAAACCTGGCTCATGGGACCGACCTACAAAAATAATTTTAGCAGTTTTGAAATTTCTATCATGTGGGCCCAATGTGTGAGACTATGACAAGTGGGACCTATCTAATTGGTGGTACCGGCTCCAAAATATAATTGCCAAAACAATGTTAAAAGCCCACAGCCCAGAAATAAATAAAAGGCTGAATTGATGGGCCAGGCCCATCTAGCTAGTGAAAATTAACAGGAAAAATATATATTAAAAAGTCTGAATTAATGGGCTCGGCCCATATAGACACCGAATTGGACCGGGCTGAATCTTATCAACGACCAATCCAATTGGTGGCAATTTTGCCACGCCAGCTTGCCACGTTGGATCCGACGTGGCCTGGGCAGCTAACCAACGACCAAAACAATTTGTCGTAGGATCAACGACCTTTCATTTTGGTCGTTACCTTCTACGACCATATCACAAAGAAGGTCGTTAAAGTTCATTAAAGACGGCCAGCTTTTGACCAACTGTTCTTGGTCGTAAAAAGGTCAAAGATGGAAAACAGAGACCATTCAGTGACCAATATCGATGGTCGCAACTTGACATATTTCTTGTAGTGCCAGGTGTATTTTGTCAAGTTCTCCAAGAGCTCTCTTCCTCTGACTTTTTGAGGGAAACATCTTGTAGATCATTAGGATCCCAGCGTTGTTATCCGGTGGCATTGCTGAACGTCTACTTGAGGGTGAGACTACGAGTATGGCCTCTCCGCTCTTTGCGACTTGCCTAACGACCCAGCAAGCTCGAAGGCTGTGAGTCGGGTTCGTATTCAGCGGGACGGAGTGTATGGGGCATGACTTGTCCAATAGTTCGTCAAGGACAGTTCTGGATCCCGCAAGGGGTTTATTCTTTTTCTCGGCGGGCTCGTGTATGGCTGACCGTCGTGGGGGTACGCGCTTCCTCCTAGCTCTTCTAGGTTCCCTGACATGGATTGACTCCATGCACATCTGTTGAGCCTGCCAAGTGCTTTTCATGTCACAGTATTTGCATACCAAACCGAATAGCTCAATGAAGTTTTGAACATGGCGACGGGCGAGGGCGTTTAGGATTCCTTCATAGCGACAGTTATGCCGGAAGGTTGCTATGATTTCCTGGCCGCTGCAGTCCGCTATCCTGTTTTTCGCAAGGAGGAATCTAGCCCAGAAGTGCTAGACCGTTTCCCATGGCTATTGTTTTACGTACAATAGGTCCTGTATGTTGGGCTTCCCCGAATTACTTGGAGAGTACTCGACGTGGGGGGTGAGTGGGAAAAAACTTTGTATCCCAATAGGGTGTTGGTCCGAACCTTTGTGGGTAGTGTCCTGCACCATCGTGGAATCCGGCGCACCAGGTTCGGAGTCTGGATTATCAACCGGATACTGCCGCACGGACTCCAGGTCATGTGCTGAATCGGGGTTCGATCCTAAACTTTTTCTGGGGAAAAGTCCGGATTCCGAACTAGAGGAATGATCCTGATGGTCAGAAACCCGAACATAAACCGTTCTGAGCTCCGGTGGTTGAGAGGGCGAACCTTCGGCCGAGTCCTAGATGGTAGCGACAAAGTGTGTGATAGGTGGGACATAAATTTCCCTGTCGTGGGGTTTAAGACCGATATGATCGTAGACCGAGGGTTGGCCGTCGGTTATCCCCATGGCTTGGATCCGACCGAGTAACTCGTTTAATGACGAGATATCTATGGAGTCCATGCTCCAGGAGTACATGGGGTCGATCCCCAGTACCGCTGCTCCAGGGGCATTTAAAGTCGCGCCTAGGCAGTATTCGGTCGAAGCTCCTCCGGGCGTATCGACTGGATCGGGCTTTAAGGCCGGACCCAGGGTGGAGGCCGCCCCAGTGGCGGGGTTCACCGCTCCCGAAGTTAAGGCGTCGGGACTTGCGAGCTCTTCAAGGGGAGCTGAAAGCTTTGTCAGAATAATATCTCCCCAGGAGATGGCGACGAACTCTAGGTTCCCAAACCTGATCTCCTGATCAGGGGCAAAACTTCCGACCTGGCCAAGGTGGCCGGTCGGATCAGCGTGCAGCACGATGCTGCCGAACGCGAAGATCTATCCAGGGACGAAAATGTCCCTATTGCAGACGTCACTGCTGATGATTAGGCGAGGCATCGATCCTTTGGCGATCCCACAATGGAACTCTCAATGAAAGCACCAATGTCGGTGTCAATACCGGCGGATCTCGGGTACGGGGTCCCGAGCTGTGGATCTTGGATCAATGGGGAACAGGAAACACATGGACAATATTTACTCAGGTTCGGGCCCTCTCGAAGAGGTAAAACCCTATGTCCTTCTTGATTATATTGATGTGTGTAATGATTACAGAGTCGATCTACCACGAGATCAGATGAACTAACCCTAGATGAGTAGGATGATGGTCCTCCCCCCTACGAACTAAACCCTCCGGTTTATATAGATACCAGGGGTACCTAGGGTTACACATGGTCGGTTGCCATCAGGGAATAAACATGCCGATTCTATCATCTTGACTTGGAGGGCACACCAAGGCTTCGGAGGTTCCCTTCCTGAACATGGAGTCGCCTTATAGCTCGGCCTTCCAGTAATAGTCATGGAGCGGCCCACCTGTCCGGCCCATAAGAGATGGACCGGCAGCCTGAGGACCCCTTAGTCCCGGACTCCCTCAGTGGCGATGAAACTAGCTGATACTTCAGGCTCTACGGGGATCTCCCCTACTTTAAGAGCTGATGGTTCCCGCGAAGAAGCATGCCGGATGGGCGAGGTGGGCCGCCGCAAAGGAGTTTAGGCCGGTCCTCCAGCACATCAGGCTATTTAGGGAGTGGTGGCTGAATGGCCGTATGGTGGAGAGCAACTTTGTACGTCTTTGCGTCTCCCCCTCCAGGCCTAGGAAATACCCATGTGGTTGTTCCAGGGGGTGCGGGATGGCCAGCGCCTCCATCGGTCGGCCAACAAGAAAGAGTGTCTTGGATGGGTGATGTACACCCTATTCATGACAAAAACGCTCTAGGCATCCCGGCTTCCATTGGGATGTTGCACTCCAATCCATAGAGCACTAAAATACTGAATGCCTTGCTAGAGAGCGACAAGTAGGGAATCGCCCCGAGAGGCCTGACGGAAGCAGGATATCCGAGCCCCTTCCTGCAAGGAGCAGACCCTTCCGGTCTTCATCCCGGTGAGGTCACAGAGGACGAGGAGGAAAGTGAGGATGCCTCGGAAGGCTCCTCGACCACTCCGGTTGGGTGGGCTGTGACTCTGCCACCTAAAAGGAAATGTGCCGCTCTGTTGCCTGTCGTATCCGCGCCTGCCGCCAGAGTTCAGCAGCGACGCCGGGAGCCCCCTGCTAAGTAAGTATAGTCCTTTGTTGGCAGAAGCTTTTATCTTCTGGTTTATTGAGTTTTCATGTTCTCATCAGCCTTTTATTGCCCGTCCCATGATCCTAGAGGATGATGAGGAGGAGGTGGCTCAACCCTTTGCTCCCGATGAGGCGGCGCCCGAGATGGCTCCTGCAGCCCCTGAGCCTGCTCCGGCTTGCACCCCTCCAGAGCGTTATGCTACCCCGACAGAGGCTCATTGTCAGGCAATCATTGGCACGCGTGTCACCGATGTTGCCGGGACTGCACATCTCCTTCCTCATGGACCGGCTCAAGAGGCAATGGCATGCGAAGGATGAGTAAGTGATCACCCTTATTAAGCAGATGCCAGAGTTTTTTGGCCTCCTTTGATACTTGTCTTGTTATGCTCGCCGCAACTCCCGCATCGGTCGCCGTTCAGAGAAGAATGCGAAGAAGACAACGTCACGGAAGACATCTGAGAGGGGCGACGGTTCCATCTCTGTGGCTGGCAGAAGCCAGGCTATTCTCAGAAGAGGAGGTCATGGCGATGGTGGCGACAGAAGAGTTGTCACCATTCTTTTGTTCATCCCGCCAGTGCAACAGCGGGGGTTGGATCCGCCTTCCTGGGAGTGGAATCCATGGAAGAGGGGGCAAACTCCTTCTAGGCGGTCACCCATATTGCCGAGGACACCACAACTTCCTTCTTGGAGGACAATCTCGTGGCGACAGACGATGTTGAGGCGGCGATCCAAGCCGAAATCCCTGTCGGCAAGGGTGAGGACATTGCTCAGGCCACGCAGGAGGCGGCGGTGGGCTCAGCCTTTCCGGCCCGAGCGGGAAACCTCACGGGACGATGCCATAGCAGTGGATGGCGCCCCGTCAGAGAAAGGGGGTGCCTCTATTGGCTATACGCCAAGTGGTGGGGACGCGACTTTTCAAATGACGAAGGGGAGCGTGCGGGTCTCCGGGACCGGTGGCCTTGGAGACCATCCTAGCTTCCTTGCCAGCTGGGGCATCCCAGACCATGTCGACGGAGCACCCACCCCAACAGGATCTGCCCGAGAAGGAGGCCCCAAAGGTGGGCCATTTGCGGAAGGGTGAGGAACCTGTTGAGGCACACTCTTCCTCGCATCTGATCTCCATGGGGCCTCTCCCCGAGACACCGTTCATGAGCAGCTCAAGCTGGTCCATGTGCTTCACCCAACCGGCGTTGGTGGCGGAGGCGTCGAAGTGCTTACCGGGATGTTTCTTCGCTCGACACGACGGGCGATCGACCGTCTTGACAACGGCCTGGCAGTCGGAAGGGAGGCCATGGCTCGAGGGCGTGAAGACCTTGTCACTTCATGGGGGATCTTCTTTGTGCACTCCGGACGTGTCCGGAAGGAGGGCGAGGGCACCCGGGAGCAGGTCGCCCAGGCCTTGGTGGAGGCGAAGGCGATTTTTGACTGGACAACAAATGAGGCCCACGAAGCACCATACCCTGTCTTGGACCTACTGGTAGTTGATGTAGCTCCCTGGCCCGTGCCGTTCGCGTGATGGACAAATAGGCGTTGGAGGGGATGTGCCTCATAGCCCGCCGAGGCCGGACGCGTGGCACACACTACCCCTTGGTGGGAAAACGGAGCCCCACCGTATAGCCGGTTCACTGCCTGGTCACCTCCCATTTATAGTCGTAATTATGCCACTGTAAAGGCTCGCGATGCCTTGGTTCCGCATCGCGATGCTTCAGGAAATGGAACGAGTGGATGCCGCGCTGTATCTCCAGGGCAGGGGCCAGTCCTGCTTCCCGCGCCCTATAAAACGGGGATAGACGTGAGACTAGCGCATCGCTCTCCCTTTTCCATGTTCACCTCCCTTTCGTCTTGCGCTCAGAAAGCGGACACACTCTTTGGCAGCCATCCTTCCAAGGTGTTCTGGAAAAGAATGGCCTCCGTCCGGGAAATCACTCGCGAGGTGGCGCAGTTGTGCCAGGAGTTAGCCGTCAAAGTGGTGGAGCTAGGAGCGAAGGACGAGGCATTGGCGGAGAAGGATATGTCTATGGACAACTTCCATGCCTGCATCCTTTACAAATGAAGCTTCATTACGAGGAGACCGGTGAGCTCCGGGCGTGGCCCCATAAGGCCACGACGGAGGTGGGGGAGGTTAGGGATAACCTTTCTGAGGAAACCGTTCGAATGACCCGCCTAGCTGCGCTGGAGCGCCGACAGTGGGATAAGATCCAAGAGCATGTTGGAGGGAGGATCGTGGAGATCGGCCATCAGCACGTGGTCCCGCATGAGGTTTATCGCCAGGCGAGCGGGGTCATACCCGCACTTGTGCTCAACCTATACCACCACAGCGCTAACTTCAACGAGCACAAGCCGACGGACCTTGTCGACTTCTTTCATCATCTGGCTGACGAGCTCACCTATCTCCATGAGGAGGTGGGGGGTCATCTGGAGAGGAAGAAGTCACAGGAGGCCGTGGTGGTGGCTGAGGGAGTCCTAGACTAAGGGGTCCTCAGGCCGCCGGCCTATCTCTCATAGGCCGGCTTGGTGGGCCGCTCTCTGGACGTCACAAGAATGGCCGGATATGCGGCGACCCCGTATTCTAGAAGGAAACCTCCGAAGATGCGGCGTGCACTCCAAGGCAAGATGAGAGGATCGGGGTCTTTACTTCCGGCTGGAGACTTATCATGTGTAAACCCTAGGTACCCCCGGTGTGTATATAAACCGGAGGGTTTAGATTGTAGGAGGCAGAGAATCTCATCTAAGGTTTTGGCTACTTGATCTTGAGGTAGATCGACTCTGTAATATTCATACACATCAATACAACCAAGCAGGACGTAGGGTTTTACCTCCATAGGAGGGCCCGAACCTGGGTAAACATCGTCTCCTTCGTCTCCTATTACCATCAATCCTAACCTCATAGCTCGGGATGTTGGAAATATGCCCTAGAGGCAATAATAAATTGGTTATTATTATATTTCCTTGTTCATGATAATCGTTTATTATCCATGCTATAATTGTATTGATTGGAAACTCAAATACATGTGTGGGTACATAGACAACACTGTGTTCCTAGTAAGCCTCTAGTTGACTAGCTCGTTGATCAAAGATGGTTAAGGTTTCCTAGCCATTGACATGAGATGTCATTTGATAAACGGGATCACATCATTAGGAGAATGATGTGATGGACAAGACCCAAACTGTAAACATAGCATTTGATCGTGTCAGTTTATTGCTATTGTTTTCTGCATGTCAAGTATCTGTTCCTTTGACCATGAGATCATGCAACTCACTGACACCGGAGGAATACCTTGTGTGTATCAAACGTCGCAACGTAACTGGGTGACTATAAAGGTGCTCTACAGGTATCTCCGAGGGTGTCTGTTGGGTTGGCATGGATCAAGACTGGGATTTGTTACTCCGTATGACGGAGAGGTATCTCAGGGCCCACTCGGTAATACAACATCACATTGAGCCTTGCAAGCAAAGTGACTAAAGAGTTAGCCACAGGATCTTGTATTACGGAACGAGTAAAGAGACTTGCCGGTAACGAGATTGAACTAGGTATAGTGATACCGACGATCGAATCTCGGGCAAGTAACATACCGAAGAACAAAGGGAACAGCATACGGGATTAACTGAATCCTTGACATAGAGGTTCGACCGATAAAGATCTTCGTAGAATATGTAGGAGCCAATATGGGCATCCAGGTCCCGCTATTGGTTATTGGCCGTAGAGGTGTCTCGGTCATGTCTACATAGTTCTCGAACCCGCAGGGTCTACACACTTAACGTTTGGTGACGATTAGTATAATTGAGTTATTATGTTGGTGACCGAAAGTTGTTCGGAGTCCCGGATAAGATCCCGGACATGACGAGGATCTCCGGAATAGTCCGGAGGTAAAGATTGATATATGTGATAATAGTGTTTTGATCTCTGGAAGGGTTCCGGAGTTCACCGGAATGGGTTCCGGATGTTTACCGAAGTGTTCGGGTGCAGCAACACTTTATATGAGCCAAAGGGATAAAGCCCACAAGGTATTGGAAAGTGCAAAAGTAGTTTTGCTGCCGCGTAAGCGGTACTACCGCTTGGTGAAGCGGTACTACCGCCCGAGCGGTACTACCGCTTGTGTGAAGCGGTACTACCGCACAAGCGGTACTACCGCTTGTGTGAAGCGGTACTACCGCTTGTGCGCGGCTGTGCACGGTTCGGCAGGGATCCGAGTTGGACTCTTTCCCTGCGGGCCAAACCGACCTTGTGCGGACAAAACCGACCCGGAGGAGGCTTTTACTCCAAGTTTAGACCCCAAGGCTCAACATATAAATAGAGGGGCAGGGCTAGCACACGGGACACATCAGGATTTCCCAAGCCGTGTGCCGGCAACCCTAGCCCTCTAGTTCCTCCGTCATAATCTCCGTAGTGCTTGGCGAAGCCCTGCAGAGATTGTTCCTCACCACCATCACCACGCCGTCGTGCTGCTGGAACTCAACCACTACTTCATCATCGCTCGCTGGATCGAGGAGGTGAAGGCGTCATCAAGCCGTACGTGTGTTGAACGCGGAGGTGCCGTCCGTTCGGCACTAGATCGGAAGGATCGTGATTGGATCGCGGGACGCTCGGCGATTTGGATCGCGAAGACGTTCGACTACATCAACCGCGTTTATTAACGCTTCCGCTTAGCGATCTACAAGGGTATGTAGATTCACTCTCCCTCTCGTAGATGCTCATCACCATGGATAGATCTTATGTGTGCGTAGGAAAAAAAATTTTCCCATGCAACGTTCCCCAACACGGGACCCCCTACCTGAGATCCGCCGGTTTTGACACCGACATTGGTGCTTTCATTGATAATTCCGCTGTGGGGCACCAACAGGAATTGATGGCTCGTTTGATCATTAGCGATGAAGTCCCTGCCGGGGCCTCCTTCGCTCCCGGACAGATTTTTGCTGTCGGCAGCATCGTGCTGCACGCTGTCCCGACCGTCCACCCTGGCCAGATCGGGAGTCTCGCCCCCGATCAGGAGATCAGATTCGGGAACCTAGAGTTCTCCGTTGACCCCCGGGGCGATCTTTCATTCGCTGGGCTCGCAATCTCATCTGACGAGCCCGAAGTCTCCGAAGCCTTAACTTCGGATCTCCCTCTCAACTCCGCCCTTGGGTCTATCCCTGCCGATGATCTGGCTCTTAGTCCGGATCTGGTTACAGCACCTGAGGATCGGGGGTCGGCCCCTGCCGAACACACTCTTCGTACGGACATGTTGGAGGTCAACTCTGAAATTCCTAGGCAGATCGATCCGACCGAGCTCTCGGCGATCAACGAGGCGCTGGATCGGATCCTATCAATAAAAATCACAGACGACCCGACTTCGACCCAGGCTCAGATCGATCTGGAGGTGGGTCATCGGGAACTTTTCAAGCCGCCCACCACCCACTTGGTAGGCACTATCGAAGACTTAACCGATATGCTGGACTACGCCTCCGAGGAGACAGAAGACATGGATGAAGAGGACGGCGGCCCCGCCCCTATCAACACTGGGCGATGGACTGCCACCTCCACCTACGACGTCTACATGGTAGACACCCCCGACGATAAGGGTGATCACACCCCTAAGAAGAACGTCGATAAATCTGGTGAGGCGCCGTCAAGGTGCCGGAAACAGCGCAAACGATCTAAGGCAAATAAGGGAACTGCAGCCATTGCAGGCACCGAGAAAAACAACACCCCGGAAGACTTCGGCGACCCTGAAGTCCCCGAACAGCCACTGGAAGACCAGGAAAGGCGTGAAGATCGGCGCGACACCGATGATCCTAATGATTCCAAGGATGACAACTACCTTCCCCCTGTCGAGGAGAAAGACATCCTGGAAACCGAAGACTTCACCGTCCCCGAAAACCCTGCGGATCAGGAACGGTTTAGGCGGAAGGTCTTAGCCACCGCCCGAAGCCTGAAGGCAAAACAACAGCAGCTCGGAGCCCAACAAGACACCCTCAATGACAGATGGACGAGGGTCTTGGCCGCCGAAGAGGGGTACGATTCCGACCTACGGGACCAACCCAAGAGCTACCCACGCCGGCGGCTGCTGCCGCAATTCGATGATGAGGCCCTTGAAACATCGCCTCCCAGGCATGCTCCGCATGACCGGCCGGACCGCCCTCTGCGAGGACGGGATAGAACGGCCGGCAAGACCGAGTACAGACCTGTGGTACCCCGCAGGAGAGGAAAGGAGCCAGCAGGGCCCAAAGACAGGTACGACTTGCGACAGGATCTGGATTATAGAGCAGGCCGCACAAGATCTATCTACGGATCTAGAGGGTACTCCCCCCCACTAGACGGGACGGGCACCGGTCTTGGCTCGACCGCAACGATAGAGGTCGGGAACAATACCGGGCCCGACCTACCGCCGATCACAGGCATGACATAGCTCGGGTCAGAGGCGCTGCCCACCCACTGTGCTTCACAGACGAGGTGATGCAGCATCAGTTCCCTGAAGGGTTTTAACCCGTTAACATAGAGCAATATGACGGGACAACAGACCCAGCCATTTGGATTGAGGACTTCCTCCTCCACATTCATATGGCACGAGGAGATGATCTCCACGCCATAAAATATCTGCCCCTAAAGCTTAAGGGGCCAGCTCGGCACTGGTTAAACAGTCTCCCCGAGAATTCTATCGGGAGCTGGGAAGAGCTCGAGGATGCCTTCCGATCTAATTTCCAGGGCACTTATGTCCGGCCACCGGACTCCTCCGACTTGAGCAATGTTGTCCAGAAAGCAGGAGAATCAGCTCGGCAATTCTGGAAGCGGTTCTTGACCAAGAAAAACCAGATCGTTGACTGCCCGGACGCCGAAGCAATAGCCTCATTCAGACATAACATCCGGGATGAGTGGCTAGCTCGTCAGCTCGGCCAGGACAAGCCGAGGACAATGTCCGCCCTCACCTCACTTATGACCCGCTTTTGTGCGGGTGAGGATAACTGGCTAGCTTGACGAAGCCACAACCCCGAAGACCCCGACACCTCCGAGGTCCAGGATGGAAACGGGAAACCACAGCGCAACAAAAACAAACGCCGGCACAACAGTGCGATGCGGAGGACATGGCCGTCAATGCCGGTTTCCGCAACCCAAAATCCGGACAGCGGAAGAAACCTTCTAAAGGTAATAGCGACGGACCTACCATGCTGGAAAAAATCATGGATAGGCCATGCCAGATCCACGACACCCAATACAAACCTGCTAATCACACCAACCGCAATTGTTGGGTATTTAAACAAGCCGGCAAACTCGCAACTGAGGAGCAAGGCAAGAGCCCACGCAGCGAGGACTGTCGGTGTCAAAACCGGCAGATCTCGGGTAGGGGGTCCCGAACTGTGAGACTTGGATCGATGGTAACAAGAGACGAAGGGGACAAGGTTTTACCCAGGTTCGGGCCCTCCTATAGAGGTAATACCCTACGTCCTGCTTGATTATATTGATTGTATGGGGATTACAGAGTTGATCTACCTCGAGATCAAGTAGCTAAACCCTAGATGAGTTCTGTCGCTCTACAACCTAAAACCCTCCCGCTTATATAGACGCTGGGGGTCCCTAGGGTTTACACATGGTCGGTTACACGTCGAAGGGATAAACATGCCGATTTACTACTCCAAACGTGGAGGACAAGCCATGATTCTCGAAGCTTCCTCCTTGGAGACGAGGCCTTCAATCCTTCCAGTATTCAGCAAGTGGCCCATATAGTCCGGCCCATAAGCAATAGGCCGACCTCCCGAGGACCTCTTAAACCAGGACTCCCTCAGTAGCCCCCGAACTAGCCTCCAACGCCAAGGGTCCAAGCTCCAGCTGCTTCGAGTGATCAGAGTCTTCGGCTTGCGAGGTGAGTTCCTTTCTCCAAACAGTAATCGGTCGGGATATAGCTCGGCCTCCGTCGACGTGTAATCTTTCCGATCATAGATCGTCCGTATACCATGAGTAGCTCGGCCTTTGAAGGCCAAACGTCAGAGAGCCAATAGTGTTCTCTAACAACTTTTCAGACGAAAAGTCACGGCCCACCACGACCATTGAACTAGTCGAAAAGACCTGCTTCGTGGTTCAAGGCCGTTTCCACTAGCACGATCCATCAATGCACAGATCGTGCCCCATTTTACACGGGATATGTTTGATCACGCGCATATAATGGCACACATGCCTTGGGAAGCGGAGAGATTCACGGCGCCGTGAAGGGAGGCTAACCGGCAGCAAGCTTTAATAAAAGGGGAAGAAAACCCCAAGGCTTATCGGCATCTCGCATTCGCATCCCCGCTTCCCCCTTCTCCCGAGCTTCCAGAGCCCAGATGTAGGTTTCCCAATCCACTCCTCCGCCGAGCACAACCATGGCCGGCTCAGGTTCTAGCGGCAAGTGGGAGGCTTCCTCAGTCACCGACTAGGACATCCGAGACCTCAGGAAGGCCGGATACCTCCCCGCCAACGTCTTCCACCGCGCCGCAGAGGAGGGTCAGGTGATCCCCACCCCCAAACCAGGTGAGAGGGTGGTCTTCATCCCTCACTTCATCAGAGGGTTAAGCTTCCCGCTTCACCCCTTCGTGAGGGGCCTCATGTTCTTCTATGGCCTCGACTTCCACGACCTCCCGCCAAACTCTTTTATGCATATATCGGCCTTCATCATCGTCTGCGAGGCGTTCCTGCGAGTCGAGCCACACTTCGGGCTGTGGCTCAAGATCTTTAACATCAAGCCGAAGTGTGTCGCCGGCGCACATGCGGATTGCGGCGGGGAAGTCATCGGCAAGCTTCCGCGCGCAGTGTGGCCATCCGGCACCTTCATCGACACCATCAAGACCTGGCAAAAAGAGTGGTTTTACATCACCGAGCCAAGGGAGGAGGGCGGAACTATTCCTGCAGAATTCAGATCAGGCCCTCCGACCAGATTGACCTCATGGGTCCGAAAGGGCCTTCACTGGGGGTCGGACACGGAGGTGGAGGACCTGTAGAGGGGCATCGCCTCCCTAATCAGGGAGGGAGTCGGCCTGACCAATGTGGTCCAGGTTATGCTTCGGCGGCGCATCCTCCCCTGCCAGCACCGGAGTTCTCCTATGTGGGATTACCGGACTAACGACGATCCTACAGTTCGTCAACTCTTCCGCACCACGCGGGAGAAGCTATGGAAGGCGCTGTTCAAGGCGCAGGAGAACTGGCCGGGCAAGAAGGAGGACAAGGGCTTGAGCGCCATGAAGCCCCCGCCCGAGGTATAGTATAGTTTCATTTCGTCGGCTCTGCCTTCCCAAAGATAGCCTAAGCATCGCCTTTTTATAGGAATGGTTGAGCAAAGCCACGGGCATCAAGTGTCCGGCTCCTCAGCCCGAAGACCCCAAGTCTCCGCTGCTGTTGGAGATGCTCGTCGTGGCGCCTTACAAGGCGCCAGAGAAGAAGGAGAAAAAGAAGTCAGGCCGAACAGGCCTGCGCAACAGGGACCAGCCAGGGGTTGTGTCCGAAGAGACTCATGCCTCCTCGAATCAAGAGGAGGAGCACGAGGCCGAGGGGGGAGGCGATTCCCCCCTCACAGGAAAGAGGGCGGCATCATCGGATGCCTCGGAGGAGGTTGCTCCTCCCGCCCAGAAGAAACCGCGCCGGACACGGGTAGTCCCGTCCGACGACAATTCGGACTCGAACACCCAGTCCGAGGACTTCGAGAGGGTTCCGCGGAGGAACCTCAGGGTCAAGCCCCCACCTCGAAGGTACAGATCCGAAGACCCTTCCGAGCTATTGATGCAAAGCTTCGAATGTTACTAACATGTGAGCGCTTACTGATTTGCAGCCCACCACAAGTCCTCCCCACCGATCAAGTTTCGGACGGGGAGACCCCACCCGCCGAGCTAGCGGAGAGCGGGACCACGTCGCACCCCTCTCCTCCGGGCGCCGCGAAGGATGCCGCGGAGGCGTCCTCCCAACAGGCTCCTTTGGAGCCGGACTCTGGAGGCAGGGGCGACGAAGTCATGGCCGAGGCAAACACCTCGGCCGCCAAAGACCCGGGGGAGAGGCCCCTCCCGGATACTGAGGAGACCGGACAAGAAGACGTCCAGTCACCTCCAATGCGGTATCCGGAGAGCACCCTGCCTCCGAAGGTACCGATTCAATCTCCGGTTGGAGATCGGGTCAACCGATCCCCAGCGGCGCCACCGACAAATGGGTGGCAGGCCATGGGGGAGGCTCTATCAAGCGCCTCCATCTCTAGGGAGCACCGCACCCTTATGGGTGCGATATTGCAGAGCATTCAGTCCGTAGACCACGGACTGAAGGAGGCCTTCAAAGGTCTCCTGACGGGCTTCTAGGTAAGCCATGTAATGCTCTATTTTATGAAATATTATTTTCTGTAAGTTATGATTATACACATGGCAGCCCCCGAGCCCTAGGTGAGTTTGGAAAAACTTACCTGGGGGTCAAAACATAGATCCTTATCCGAACTATGTATAGGACAATATATGTTCGGAGCGTTCGGCCAACCCTCAAGAGTACCGTACATAGGATCATTTTAGTCACTGTTCGGAGGTTGTAAATTACTTGTAACGTTTATACGATTTTGTGTTACAGGCATCGTCGACGGCAGTGGCCAATAACGCTGCCGAGCTAGAAGAGCTAAATCGGAAGCTAAAGAGCTCCAAAGACGAGCTTGACGCTCTAAACAAGAGATTCTACGAGGCACAAGGTAGGTCGAATTAGAGGAAAAACTCTTTCGTTATCGTACTGTTAATGCAGTGTTGTTTGATATGCTTAATGCTTGCATAGCCTCGGCGGAGGAGATTGAGAAGCTCAAGGCCAAGCTTGAGAAGGCCAAGCAGGAGGCTGCGATGGAGAAGGCGGCTGCCAAAGAAGCCGCTACCGCGCTATCCGCCCTAAGAGCCACCAGCGACAAGCACGAGGCTCGGGTGGAGGAAATCCAGCAGGAGCTCAAAGACGCTGGGCGGAAGGGCAAGGAGCAGGCCGCCGAACTATCCACCCTGAATACCAATCTACAAAAGGAGCGGGTGGATAGGCGCTCATTTGAAGAGGAGCTCAGCCAAGCCAAAGCTATCATGGATGGTAAGCCGTATTCATTGCAGTGTATCTTCGGGGACAGCAAGTTCGAGTTGCTTACCCAAGTATGGCGTTCCTCAGGCGCCTGCTCGGACCTCCAGAAGAGCTTAGCGGACGCGAAGCAGTTCTATGCTTCGCGAGGAGAAGGAGATGAAGCTCAGCTATTCTGGGCGCAATTCGAAGCCCCCGAGCGTTCTCCTCTCCTTGTGGAGCAGCTGAAGCAGCTGATGGAGCTACACCGGATGGCGGAACCGGCCATGAAGGATCTCTGTATCCGGCTATGGCCCAACGAGCCATTGATAGGCAGTTACTTTGGCCTAGTGCAGAAGCTCGGTGATGCCACTCCTCGGGTCGACGCACTGAGGCGGTCTTGCTGCATCGAAGGAGCCAGGATGACCTTCGCGAAGGCCAAGGTGCACTGGCCGGGGCTGGACCCGATGAAGGTAGCCACTGCCCCTCCGCCTCCTGGAAAGGGTCATAGGCGCCCCGAGCTGTACTTCTTTGGAGTTATGGAGGGTGCTCGGGCCATAGAATCACAGTGTACGAGAGAGAACGAGTATGAATAGATTGATGTACTATGACCGAAGACTTGTCAGCGTGTATATATTTAAAATGCATGGTTTTATCATGTCTTGTATGTTTTGCATCCTTTATAACTCCTTTGTGGCCGTTAAACCTGAAAGCTGCGAGTCGTCGGCTTCAGCCCCCGTGTAGATACTACGCGAGGTGTCTCTTCCAATCGCACTATGACCCTTAGCCGAGCTATCGATACCCGAAGGCGGAAGTGTGAGGCGGACAAGGCAATGAGACCATAATGCTTTATTGCTTTCACTTAGCCATAGGGGCGCGAGAAAGGAGTGCGGGGGCTGGTGACTAGCCCCCAGGCGTTTGTGATGTTCGGATAAACCGTGGCCAAAGCCTATATCACCTGGTTTGTACTAACACCAAACCCATCGTATGACACGGAATAACCTCTGACGAGATTTAGCTTAAGCTCGGATTCGCAGACCGGTTCTCGTATACCATGACAGTCAGTTTACGGCTTTCTCCGCTGAGGCGCTTAACCAGACTAGCTGGAAGCGCAATCGCAGCGGTGCTCCCTTTGCCCTTTTAGCCGAACTAGCGGAACATAAAGGGGCAAGCACAGGAGCCGGGCAACCCAACTATTGACCCAAGACATAGTTCGGAACCAATGCATATAAAGTGGAATTCCAAGACGCCGAACACTAAAGCAGTTGTGATTAGGGCGATTTTTAAGGTCGAGCCCTCGGTCTATTAGCCGGTTGCATCGTACAATATACCAAACAGGCTCGCGAGAAGAGGGAGAAAATAGAAAGTGTTCCGAAAAGGGACAACAAAGAGAAAATGATATATCTGTATTTTTCTCAACAACTCTTATTATTCGGATTGCCGATGCGACTGTTTACAGGTATTTGATAAATGAAATATAAACTTTACAGGAGGGGTTGTACCGAGGGCCTTCGATGAATGACCTGACGTCCTTGATGTGCCCTGTCGCTTATCCGCTCCTGCATCTCCTAAGGAGGTGTATGCCTTTATGGGCTTTGCTTGTTCGGCGGACGGACCTTTGGAGAAAGAGTCTTGAGAAGTCGCCGAAGTATGGATGAGCTTGACACCTTTAGCAGGCACTTTATGGTACCTATAGTATGTCCGAAGACGTGTTGACGGTAATAGTTCGGTCCAGCCGAACACCTTACCCTCTAATAGTTGTTCCCCACCGCTGCCCATGGGATTTTGAGCGCGAAGTTGTGCCTCCTTGGCATGTACTTTGCTGGTGCTAGGGCCGTGCGATGGGGGGCGAGTCCCTATTTATGGGGAGAGGAAGGTTCTGGTACTTCAGATCGAGACCGAGCTCGCTTCCCTGCTTTGGGTGCCTTTTCGGCAGATGTCGGCGCTTGCCAATCATCGGTGTAATGGAATTCGGCCGCCAGGGCCAACGCATGTTCCTCAGTTCGGAGGGAGCGCTCTGTGTTGCCATTAACAGTAATGACCCCCCTAGGGCCGGGCATCTTGAGCTTGAGGTATGCGTAGTGCGGGATGGCGTTAAAGCGAGCGAACGCTGTACGGCCGAGCAGGGCGTGATAGCCGCTGCGGAAAGGTACGATGTCGAAGATCAAGTCCTCGCTTCGGAAGTTATCGGGCGAGCCGAACACAACCTCCAGGCTTACGGAGCCTGTGCACCGGGCTTCAACGCCTGGTATCACTCCTTTGAAGGTAGTGTTGCTGGGCTTGATCCTTGACGGATCTATGCCCATCTTTTTTACCGTATCTGAGTAAATCAGATTGAGGCTACTTCCACCGTCCATGAGGACTTTAGTGAGGTGGTACCCATCTATGATCGGGTCTAGGACGAGTGCGGCCGAACCCCCGTGATGGATACTGGTCGGATGATCACGTCGATCGAAGGTGATCGGATATGCCGACCATGGGTTATACTTCGGGGCTACAGGCTGTATGGCGTAGACATCTCGAAGGGCGCGCTTCCTCTCCTTTTTGGGTATATGAGTGGCGTAGATCATGTTTACTGTCTTTACCTCTGGAAGGAATTTCTTTTGACCGCCACCGATCGGACCACAAGGCTCATCCTCACCCTCGCTGTGTGGGCTCTTGCCTTGGTCCTCAGATGCGAGCTTGCCGGCCTGTTTGAAGACCCAACAGTTATGGTTGGTGTGATTGGCGGGCTTCTCCTGAGTGCCATGGATCTGGCAAGGCTTCTCTAGAATCTTGTCCAGCGGGGTGGGTCCGTCGTGTTTGCCTTTAGGAGGCTTCTTCCGCTGCCTAGGACGGGAATTGCGGAAGCCGGCATTCACATCCGTGTCATCGGCATCACTATTATTGTGCCGGCGCTTGTTCTTGTTACGCTTCGGTTTCCCGTTTCCATCCCGAACTTCAGAGGTTCCGGGGTCTTCGGGGTTATGGCTACGTCTAGCTAGCCAATTATCCTCGCCCGCGCAAAAGCGGTTCATAATTGATGTGAGGGCGGACATTGTCCTTGGTTTGTCCTGGCCGAGTTGTCGAGCCAGCCATTCATCCTGAATATTATGCCTGAAGGAGGCTATAGCTTCGGCGTCCGGGCAGTCTACGATCTGGTTCTTCTTCGTCAGGAAACGATTCCAGAATAGCCGCGCGGTCTCTCCTGGCTTCTGAACGACGTTGCTTAAATCGGAGGAGTCCGGTGGCTGAACATAAGTGCCCTGGAAGTTAGATCGGAATGCCTCTTCTAGGTCCTTCGAACACCCGATAGAGTTTTCGGGGAGGCTATTTAACCAGTGCCGAGCTGGCCCCTTGAGCTTCAGGGGTAAGTACTTGATGGCGTGGAGGTCATCTCCTCGTGCCATGTGGATGTGGAGGAGGAAATCCTCTATCCATACGGTTGGGTCAGTTGTCCCATCGTATTGCTCTATGTTTACGGGCTTAAACCCTTCCGGGAACTGATGCCGCATTACCTCATCTGTGAAGCACAGTGGGTGTGCAGCGCCTCTAACCCGAGCTATGTTGCGCCGGTGATCAGCGTCTGCCCGAGCTCGGTGCTGTTCCCGATCTTCATTGTCGCGGTCGAACCGAGGCCGGTACCCGTCCCGTCTATCGGGTGAGTATCCTCTGGATCCGTAAATGGATCGCGTACGGCCTGCTCTATAGTCCAGGTCGTGTCGCAGGTCGAATCTATCATCGGGCTCTAGTGGCTCCTTTCCCCATCTTCGGGGTATCATCGGCCTATAGCCGGTATCATCAGCCGTCCTGTCTCGTCCTCGAGGAGGGCGGTCTGGCTTGTCATATTGGGTATGCTTGGGAGACGGCGTATCAGTGAGCTCGTCATCGAACTCTAGCAGCAGCCTTCTGCGTGGGTAGCTCTTAGGTTGGTCCGATAGACCAGTGCCGTATCCTTCCTCAGCTGAGAGGACTCTCATCCTTCGGTTGTTGAGGTCGTCTTGTTCGGCTTTGAGCTGCCGCTCTTTTGCTTTCAGGCTGCGAGCCGTGGATAAGAGCTGCTGCCTAAACAGTTCCTGATCTTCAGGATTGTTAGCAATGGCGAAGTCATCGGCATCCGCATTATCCTCCCCCTCGATAGAGCGGAGGTAGTCGTCGTCTTCGGGATCATCTGGATCGTCGGGGTTGCGACGGTCTTCGGTTCTTTCCTGACCCTCTAACGGGTGTTCGGGGATTTCGGGGCCGCCGATGTCTTCCGGGGTATCTCCGTCCCCGGTGCCATCGATAGACTTTCGCCCCTTTTTTCCTTTTGACCGCTTATGCGGTTTTCGGCGTCTTGACGGCGCTTCATCCGATTTATCGCCGTTGTTCTTCAGAGTGTCCACCATGTAGACGTCGTATGTAGAGGTGGCAGTCCACTGCCCGGTCTTAGCGGGGGTGAGGGAGTGATCTTCCTCATCCATGTACTATGCTTCCTCGGAAGCGTAGTCTAGCATGTCGGTTAAATCCTCGACAGTGGCTATCAAGTGGGTGATGGGTGGGACGAAAAATCCGTCCTGACCCGTCTGAGGCCCGATCTAAGAATAGATCGGGGTTGGGTCGTCGTTGATCTTCATCGACGAGATCCGATCTAGAGCCTCGTCGAGTATCGAGAGCTCGATCGGACCGGTCTGCCCAGAGCTCCCGGAGTGAACCTCCGATGCGTCTGTGCAGGGAGAGTGTTCGGCAAGAACTGATGTCCGGACGTCGGGCTTTATGACCTGATCCGGACTGAACGTTGGGCCCTCGCCGGGGTAGACCCCATGGGCGGAGCCGAATAGTGGGTCTGGGGTTAAAGCCTCAGAGCCTTCGGGCATGGTAGGCGAGACTGCGAGCCCGGACAGTGACAGATCGCCTCGAGAGTCTACGGAGAATTCTAAGTTCCCGAATCTGACCTCTTGATCAGGGGCGAAACTTCCGACGCGGCCTAGATGGCCGGTTGGGTCGGCGTGCAGCACTATGCTGCCGAAAGCGAAGATCTGTCCAGGGACAAAAGTGCCCGTATTGCGGACCTCTTCGTTGACGACTAGGCGAGCCATCGATTCCTTCTGGCGATCACAACAGAACTCTCAATGAAAGCACCAATGTCGGTGTCAAAACCGGCAGATCTCGGGTAGGGGGTCCCGAACTGTGAGACTTGGATCGATGGTAACAAGAGACGAAGGGGACAAGGTTTTACCCAGGTTCGGGCCCTCCTATAGAGGTAATACCATACGTCCAGCTTGATTCTATTGATTGTATGGGGATTACAGAGTTGATCTACCTCGAGATCAAGTAGCTAAACCCTAGATGAGTTCTGTCGTTCTACAACCTAAAACCCTCTGGCTTATATAGACGCTGGGGGTCCCTAGGGTTTACACATGGTCGGTTACACGTCGAAGGGATAAACATGCCGATTTACTACTCCAAACGTGGAGGACAAGCCATGATTCTCGAAGCTTCCTCCTTGGAGACGAGGCCTTCAATCCTTCCAGTATTCGGCAAGTGGCCCATATAGTCCGGCCCATAAGCAATAGGCCGACCTCCCGAGGACCCCTTAAACTAGGACTCCCTCAAGGACGATGACAAGCCCCACGGTCCAAGCAATGGAGGACAAAAGAAGTTCCCTCCAAAGGTAAAAACTGTGAATATGATATATGCTACTCACATACCAAAAAAGGAGAGGAAGCGCGCCCTTCGAGAGGTCTACGCCGTAGAACCTGTAGCCCCGAAATACATCCCATGCTCGGCTTGCCCGATCACCTTTGATCGACGGGACCACCCGACCAGTATCCGTCACGGAGGTTCGGCAGCCCTCATCCTAGACCCCATTATCGATGGGTATCACCTCACCAGAGTCCTCATGGACGGAGGAAGTAGCCTTAATCTGATTTACTCAGACACGGTGAAAAAGATGGGTATAGATCCGTCAAGAATCAAATCCAGCGACACTACCTTTAAAGGAGTGATCCCAGGCGTCGAAGCCCGCTGCTCGGGTACCGTGAAACTGGAAGTAGTGTTCGGCTCGCCCGATAACTTCCGCGGCGAAGACTTGATCTTCGACATTGTCCCATTTCGCAGCGGTTATCACGCCCTACTCGGCCGCACGGCATTCGCTCGCTTTAACGCCATCCCCCACTATGCATACCTAAAGCTCAAGATGCCCGGGCCCAGGGGGGTCATTACTGTCAACGGCAACACAGAGCGCTCTCTCCGAACTGAGGAACACACCGTGGCCCTGGCAGCGGAATCCCAGTACGGCGATGAAAGTCCGACGCCCAAATCAGCCATAATGGCACGTCATGATAGCAAACGAGTTCGGTCTCAAACAAAACTCCCGGAATCATCTTCCACCAAACAAAAATAGGGATACGCCCCCCACAGCCCAGCCCTAATTCCCGTGAAATATGTGCCAAGAAGGCATAACTTCGTGCTAAAAATACCATGGCCACTGTGGGGACCCATTATGAAAGGCAAAGTGCTTGGCTGGACCGAACTACTTCCAACGAATGTCTTCGGACAAACCACAGGTACCATCTAGGACCTCCCACGCGTAAAGCTCATCCACACTTCGGCGACTTCTCAAGATCTTCTCCCCAAGGTCCGTTCACCGATAGCAATCACCTTTAAAGGAATGCAACACCCTCGGGAACAAAGGAGCAGGCATGCGACAGGGCAAATTGAGGACGTCAAGCCACTTATCGAAGACCCAGGGTAAAACCTCTCCTTTGTAAATTTTACTTTTCATTTCAAAATACCTATAGCAGTTGCTTCGGCAGATTGAGTTGTAAGAATTCATCAGAAATAAATTGGTTCCGATAGGGCCTCCTCGCTATATCTTATGTCACATACTATGTTCTCTTCTCACCAACGCCGATAGCAAAGCTGTTCGATACATGTTATGATGCGACCGGCTAATAGACCGGGGGCTGGACTATAAAAATCGCCCTAAGCATCACCCCGACACTATTGTTTATGCGTTCGGCATCTCGGATGTCGCGTTATATGAATTGGTTCTGAATTATGTCTTGGGTCAATGGTTGGGCTGCCCGACTCCTGTGTTTGCCCTCTTACGTTCCGCACGTTCGGCTAAAACGGTAAAGGGAGAACCACTGCGATTGTACTTCTAGCTCGCCTGGTCAAGTACCTCAGTGGAGAAAGCCAAAAACTGACCGTCATAATAAGCGAGAACCGGTCTGCAATCCGAGCATAAGTGTCAAACTAAAAATCGATAGAGGTTATTCCGTGTTATATGAGGGGTTTGTACTATTACAAACCATGTGATGCTAGTTTCAACCTCGGTTTATCCGAATATCACAATACACTGGGGGCTCGTCATCAGCCCCCGCAGTCAAGGTCCTACGGCTAAGTGAAAGCACTAAAGCATCATAGTCCAATTGCCTTGTTCCCCTCGCACTACCGCCTTCGGGCACCAATACATCGGCTAAGGGTCACAGTGCGGCAGTAGAACACCTCGCGTAGTATCTACATGGGGGCTGAAGCCGACGACTCGCAACTTTCAGATAAAACGGCCACACATGAGTCAAAATAATACAAAGCTTAAAGATATGATAAACCATGCAACCGCATGATAAAGCGGAACAGTCATCGGATACATGACAACCATTCATTCATACATTACATCTTTAGGGCACTGCGCTTCTATCGCCCGAGCACCATCCATCATGGTGGCAAAGTATTTCTCGGGGCGCCTATGCTCCTTTCCAGGGGGCAGAGGCGCGGTGGCCATCTCGGTCGGCTTGATCTTTGGCCAGTGTACCATTGTCCTTGCAAAGGCCATCTGAGCTCCCTCGATGCATGTCGAATGCTTTATAGCGTCAATCTGAGGCGCAGCGTCGCACAGTTTCTGCACCAAGCCGAAGTAACTACTCGGTAACGGCTCTGCAGGCCACAGCCGGACGCAGAGGTCTCTCATGGCCGGCTCCGCCATCCTGTGCAGCTCCATCAATTGCTTCATCTGCTTGCTTAGGAGGGGAGGATGCTCGGGGGGCTTGAAATTGCGCCCAGAACAGCCGACGCTCGACATCCCCATCCCGAGAGGCGAAGTATATATTCGTGTCCGTTGCACTCCTTGGAAGGTCCGTAAAGGCGACTGAGGAACGCCACACTCGAGTGAGCAATGCAAACCTATTACCACCAAAGGCACACTGCAGTAAGTACGGCTTACCATCTGCGATTGCCCTGACTTGGTGGAGTTCTTCTTCAAGGAACCACCTATCAACTCGCTCCGATTTGAGTTCGGACTTCAACGAGGATAGTTCGATTTCCTGGTCCTCGTTCTTTTCTCAAGGGCCTCGCATTTCGTACTGGCATCCTTGAGCTCCAGCTGCACCTCTACCACCCGGGCCTCATGCTTGTCGCTCGCGGCCTTCAACGCAGACAGGTCGGCCGCCGCTCGTTCAGCTGCCGCCTTCTCATCCACGGCCTCTTGCCTCGCCTTCGCCAACTCGGCCTTGAGGTTCTCGACCTCCGTGGCCACGGCTGTGGTACCAATGAGCAAAATAAACACTTAGGAATAACAATCCGAATACCTCAATCAATGAGGGTAGACGGTAGACCAAATGGTACAATTCGGACTCACCTTGAGTCTCGTCAAACCTCTTGTTCACGCGATCGAGCTCCTCATTGGAGCTTTTGAGCTTCCGATTTAGCTTGGCAAGCTCCACTGCGTTGGAGGCCGCCGCCGATGACGAAGCCTGCAAAAACAACTTATGTGTATTAAAACTCCCGAGCTGTCAGATTCAGCCCCTCTGTTAAGTACTCTCCGGCGCCTTGAGCATCGTTATTAGTATTCGGGCATTTGACCCCCGGGAGGGTTTTTCAAACTCACCCAGGGCTCGGGGGCTACTACACTAATAAGGACTGCATAAACTAGGAAAATTAAACTTATTCTGGAAATAAGAGTATTACGTGGCTCACCTTGAAGCCCTTCAAAAGACCGTTGAAGGCCTCTTTCAGTCCGCTATTAATGGACTGAATGCCTTGCAAAACCGCACCCATAAGGGCGCAGTGATCTTCGGCAATGGAGGAGCCAGCTAAAGCCTCCTCCATCGTGGCCGGCCACCCGGTCATGGGTGGCACCGGTGTTAACCTGCCAACCCTCCCTCCAGTCGGGGAGTTGGCTGGCACCTCCGGAGGCGTAGAGCACTCCGGAGATGTCCTCGGAGGGGGCTGGGCCGAACGCCGTTCCCCCTCTTCAGTTGCCATGGGAGTTTCCTTCTCCTAGTCTTCGGCGGCCAAGGTATTAGCCTCAGCCATAACGTCGTCACCCCCGCCGCCGGTGTTCGGCTCAGAGGGAGCCCGGCGCGACAACACTTCCGTGGCCTCTTTCGAAACCTCGGGAGGCGTAGGGTGTGATGCAGTCCCACTTTCCGCCAGTTCGGCGGGTGGGGACTCCCCGTCTGAGGCTTGATCGGTGGGGAGATCGCGTGGGGGGCTGCAAATTGAAAGACGCTTGTCCGTTAGGCATCAAAAGCTCTATATAAGTGATCCAGAGGGTCCTCGGATTCATACCTCTAGGCTGGGGGCTTAGCCCTTGGGTTCCTTCGGGGAACCCTCTCAAAAGACTCAGACTCCTTATCGGAGTCCGAGTTGTCATCGGCCAGGACTACCTTTGTCCGGCACGTCCTCTTCGGGGCCGGAGGAGGTAGATCCTCCAGGGCGTCTGCTAACGCCGCCCTTTTCCTTGTGACGGGGGAGCCGCATTCCCTCTCGACCTCGAGCTCTTCCTCGTGAGTGGAGGAAGCATGGGTCTCCTCGGACTTAGAGTCCGGAGGACCCCTTGGATGAAGACCCTCTCGGGCCTCCTTCTTCTCTCCTTTCTTCTTCTTCTCCTTCTTCTTCGGCGCCGAATACGGTGCCACGACGAGCATCTCCGTCAACAGGTCCGACCGAGGGTCTTCGGGCTGCGGGGCCGGACAGTTGATTTGTACGGCCTTGCTCAGCCATTTGTGTGAAGATGAGGGAGAAGGGGTTCAGGTCTTTGTCATGAAACAGAACCAGAGAATCAAAGGTTTCATCATACCTTGGTGGCAGGAGTTTCGGCGTCAAGGCCGGTGTCCTCCTCCTTGGCCGGCCAGTTCTTCTAGGGCTTGAACAGCGCCTTCCACAATTTCTCGTGGGTAGTGTGGAAGAAGTAGCGCACGGTAGCCGGGTCCCCGAGCTGGTGAGCCCAAATAGGGGAGGACCGATGCTGGCAGGGGAGGATACGGCGGCGGAGCATGACCTGGACCACGTTGACCAGCTCGATTTTGGGCTCGATCATCGAGGAGACACGCTTCTGCAGCGATCTTACCTCTGCGGCTGACCCCTAGTCAAGGCCTTTCTTGAGCCACGAGGTTAGCGTCGCAGGGGGTCCGGATCTAAACTCGGCAGGTGCCTCCCAGTCTGTGCTCCTTGGTTCGGTGATGTAGAACCATTCCTTCTGCTAGATCTTGACCGTGTCGATGAATGTACCGTCCGGCCACTCGACGCGAGGGAGTTTACTGATCACCGCCCCTCCACAATCCGCGTGCGCTCTCGCAACTGTCTTTGGCTTGACGTTGAAGACCTTGAGCCACAGGCCGAAGTGCGGCTGTACCCACAGGAAAGCTTCATAGATGGTGATAAACGCCGAGATATGCATAAAGGAGTTCGGGGGGAGGTCATGGAAATCCAGTCCATAAAAGAACATGAGGCCCCTGACGAAGGGGTGGAGTGGGAAGCCCAATCCCCTGATGAAATGGGGGACGAACACCACCCGCTCGCCCAGCTTCGGTGTGGGCACCACCTGGTTTGCCTCTGGGGCGCGGTGGGCGATGTCGGCGGAGAGGTAGCCGGCGTGCTTGAGCTCTTGGATGTCGTTGTCGATGACGGAGGAAACCTCCCACTTGCCCATGGAGCCGGAACCAGCTATGGCCGAGCTCGGAGAGGAGATTGAGGAAGAGCTGGATCTGGACTCTCGGAGCTTGGAGAGATTGAGGAGGCAAGGGGTGCGGATTTGGAGCGTGAATAGGCCTTGGGTTTTTTTTCCTTTTATAGGGTGCCGTAATACCAAGAGCCACCCTTTTACTGCGCCGCAGGCCTCGCCACTTCCCAAAATAATCATGTCGTTATGCGCGCGTGGGATAACCCAGGATGTTGAACATATCCCGTAATAAACGGAACACAATCTACACAGTGATTAGACGCACTACTAGAAAAAAGGCTGTTAGTGGCGCACCTATTTTGGCTATTAATGGCGCACTATAGGTGCGCCACTATTATCACGCCATTAGTAACAAATAGTAATGGCGCTCTGGTGCTCCATTAGTAATCCAAATACTAGTGGCGCACCATGTGGTGCGCCATTACTATTGCTACAGGTGCGCCACTGGTAACTTTTTTTATTGAATTTTTTTGAATTTTTTTTTGAATGGTGCGCCACTGGTACTAGAATTGGTGCGCCACTGCTATATTTTTGAAATCTGGATCACGATTTTTTTTGCTCGTTTTTGCTCGTTTTTTGCTCGTGTTTTTGCTCATTTTTTTGCTCTTTTTGCTTGTTTTTGCTCGTTTTTGCTCGTTTCTGCACAACCGCCGACGAAGTTGGGCCGGACCACCCGCGAGAGGCGAGCGATGCGCTCGTCTCCCTCCGTCCCTCGCACGAGCAGGAGGCCATGGCGGCGCTGCATAGAACAGGGGCGGCGGCGCGAGGCTCCTCGATGGTCGGAACGGCATGGAGGCGAGGGGGAAACGGGCGGATCCGGTGACGGGCACCTCAGATCCGATGGCGGCTTGGCAAACGGAGGATGGGTCTGACTGGGCATCTCTGGCGGCGCCATGGAATGTACCTGCGAGGGGGGAGACAGAGAGAGATGAGGGAGAAGAGCAACGAGAGGGAGAAGGAGGCCAGCGGCGAGAAGGGACGGCCGGAACCGGCTCTGGTGGTGCTCCGGCGAGGGCGTTGAGGAGGTCGGGCGCGGAGGCACGGCCTCGGGCACTCACCTGGGAGGCAAACGGGAGGAGCTGTGGGCGGCGGCGCTCCTGTGGCTCCTACGAAGGGAGGAAGAAGGGGAAGGGGAAGGAAGAAGCAGGATGGCAGGAGAGAGAGGGGTCAAAGAGGATAAGAGAGGGAACCGGTGGTGGGTGGGAACTGCCACGTCACTGCCCAGACTTAGTAATGGCGCACCTAGGTGTGGTGCGCCATTACTATGTACCTTAGTAATGGCGCACCACACCTAGGTGCGCCATTACTAAGGTACATAGTAATGGCGCACCTAGGTGTGGTGCGCCATTACTATTTTTAAATTTTTTTGAATTTTGAAGGCGGGAAAATAGTAGTGGCGCACTATGCACTGGTGCGCCATTGCTAATTTTTTAAAATTTTTGTATTATTTTGCCTCCAGATCTAACAATGGCTGTAACGTTTTTTCTGTTTGGTTTTTGAGGATTCTAAAAAATCGATAACGGGCTTAGCCTGTTAAATTCGGATATAACTTTTCGAGTGGTATCTTTTTCATATAAAAAACTTTTTCATCGGAGGTCGTATGCAAAAGTTACGGCCATTTTACCGAAACACGGCGGTTTTTTTTTTGCAAAAAAATTCAAAATTCATGTTTGTTAATTTTCGTAACAACTAGAACACATAACACATGGGCATCTATTTTTTTGAATTTTTTTGAATCTTTTATCATTTTCTTTTATTTTTTGATCTCCTCCACAAGGGGGGCGCATGATGACAGATTCTTCTCCGACGTCTTGAGCATCTTGGCCAGGTTGGCACAATCCGTCTCCAGAACCAGCTTCGTTGCGCCCAGCTCGCCCGCCACCTGAAGCGCTCACAAGCATGCATACATTTCAGCAATCTCTGGGTCTGAAACTCCTTCATAGAACTGACAAACTGCAGCTCTAAAAGCTACTGCCGAATCCCTGAAGATAGCTCCAGTGCCACATTTCGCCCCTTGCTTGTAAATAGCGCCATCAAAGTTGACCTTCAGCCATCCCTCATCCGGCGGCCTCCATTTCTGTATGATCGCCGGCTTGCTCAGCTTGACCTTCTCCCCATGGAAAGACCTCCATTCCGCCACATATGCCAGCACCGAGCTTAATATTTCATGTGCATCTGTCATCTTTTTTCCTTTCCCTTGTTTCATTACGAGCAAGCCAAAGCCCATATGTTGCTTGAACCATGATCTCCTTCTCCTCCTCATTAGCATCAGCAAACCAACCCAACAGCCAAGTTGCCACTTCTCTCTGGGAATTGATGTGGACCAGTGGGATCGCCACCGGAATTCCCTTTTCCGAGCGAAGTTTCTTCCAAAATAACACCGAATGTGGACAGAGCCAAAATCTGTGAAGAATTGTCTCCTCTCTACCGCACATTGGACAGAAAATGCCTGGCTTGATTCGCCTCCTATGCAGCTCCGAACCCACCGCCAGACCGTTTCGAATGAGTCTCCAGACATGGATTTTGGCTTTGTTTGGGGCACTAGTATCCCACAACCCGAGCCAACCTTTGTGCCGCGCCACCGACGAGGACGATCCTGGCTGTCCCGTTTTCGCCCTATTCATGGCCACCTTGACATGATATGCTGAGCGGACGGTAAACTGCCCGTTCTTCGTATGATTCCACGCCAAATAATCATCCATATCCGGACCTCCAATCACAATTTGCTTTATATCCTTCGCGTCATCCACGGAAAACATGCTATCAATTCTGTCCGTGTCCCACGCACGACCAGATTGTGTCATTAAGTCGCTAACCTTGGTGACTCCATGCACATAGTCTGCACCCAGTGGTGTTTGACTTCCTTGCCGCGGTATCCATGGGTCATGATGGATGTTCACGCTCGCACCGTTGCCAATCCGCCATACGACTCCTTGCCTCAATAGTTCTCTCCCATGAATGATGCTCCTAAAAGTATAAGAGCCACCCGTGGGGCATGTTGCATTCATAATTGATCCGTCCGGGAAATACCTTGCCATGAGAACCCTTGCATACAAAGAGTCCGGATGCTGAACAATCCGCCATGCCTGCTTGGCCAATAACGCCTGGTTGAATGCCTCTGGATCCCTAAAGCCCATTCCACCATCTCGTTTTGCCACATACATTTTGTCCCATGCAATCCAATGGACCTTCCGTTCACCATTTATCGCACCCCACCAGAATTTCGAAGAGATAGAAGTCAGGTTCCGGCACATCTTCTTTGTAAGGTGAAAACAACTCATAGTGAACGTAGGTGTGGCTTGTAAGACAGATTTAACTTGCGTTTCTCTAGCAGCTTTTGATAGTCCCTGGCCCTTCAGACCAGTAACCTTACCCTTTGCAGCCTCTGTCACATATTTTAATGTCCCTTCCTTGGAGTGCCCAACAACCGTGGGAAGCCCCAGGTATCTCTCCGACAGGGCCTCAGTCTGAACTCCCAGGGTTTGCTGGAATACCACCTTGTCCTCATCCGAACAGTCCTTCCCAAAGAACATGGATGATTTCTGCAAATTTACTTTCTGTCCCGAGGCCTCCTCATACCTAGAAAGAATATCTCTGAGTACTTGGAGTCTGTCCGTAGTTCCCTGTAAGAACACAATGCTGTCGTCGGCGAACAACAAGTGTGTCACTTGGGGGCCAGTGAACCCAAAGGAGACACCTTTTATCCTCTCCTCCTCCTACGCCTTCCTCAACAGCGCTGAAAAGCCCTCGACGCAAAATAGGAAGAGGTATGGAGACAAGGGGTCGCCTTGACTTAGACCTCTGGATGGCAGAAACGGCAAGGACGTGCCCCCATTCAACTTTACTGTGAAGTTTGCAGTAGTCACACATCTCATAATCATAGAAATCCACCCCTGATTAAAACCAAATCTTGCCATCATCTGCTCTAGAAAAATCCATTCCACTCTGTCGTAGGCCTTCATCATATCCAGTTTGACTGCACATAAGGGTTTCTTTCGCTTCCTGGTCCTGATAGCATGTACACACTCATAAGCAACGAGAACGTTATCCGTGATAAGCCGCCCCGGTACAAAAGCACTTTGCTCCTCTGATATTAGCACTGGCAAAATCACCTTCAACCTGTTGGCAAGGACCTTAGAAGCAATTTTATAAAGCACATTGCACAAACTTATCGGTCTAAACTGGGAAAGCAACTCCGGTGAGTTTACTTTCGGGATCATAACAATGACAGTCACATTAAAAGCATCTGGCGCCGCCATACCACCAAGAAAGTCTCTCACAGTCCTACACACATCATCCTTGACCAAAGACCAGTGTCGTTGGTAGAATAGTGCTGGCAACCCATCGGGGCCCGATGCCTTAGTAGGGCCCATCTGAAACAACGCCGTTTCAATTTCCTCATCTGAGATTGGTGCACACAACTTGATGTTCATCTCTTCTGAAATCAGCGGCACAATATTCTCTAGCAGTCCATTAGCACCTGCCGAGCCCTCCGATCACTAGTAGAAAACAGGGCTTTCGTCACAGCCGGATCGGAGCAATAGTCCCGGTTGCGTTACGAACCGGGACTAATGTGAGCATTAGTCCCGGTTCGAGCGGCACAGGCATCAGTCCCGGTTCAAACGGGACCTTTAGTCCCGGTTGGTCTCTCCAACCGGGACTAAAGGGTTTGTGACCGGCTTCGAACGGTATCTCCAACCGGGACTAAAGGCCCCCCCTTTAGTCCCGCTTGGAGATACCAACCGGGACAGGAAAAAATTAAAAAAAAAATCAAATTTTTTTTTCAAATTTTTTTTTTTCAAATTTTTTCCCCCGCCCTTTAGTCCCGGTTGGTGTCTTCAACCGGGACTAAAGGTCTATCTTTAGTCCCGGTTGGAGATACCAACCGAGACTAAAGGGGGCTCCCTGCGAGCCCCTAAATCTTAGAAAAATCATAACTAAATCATTCTAATTCAGAAAAATACAAATAATATATCAAAATTTGCAGAAAAAAAAGATTTGTCCGAAGAAACAATAAGTTTTCCGTTTCGACAATTTTTTAAAATCACCAAATTCCAAAGGGAAAATAGAGTTTTTGGACGTTTTAGACGTTTTAGGGTTTAGGGGCTAGGGTTTAGATTTCTAAGTTTAGGGTTAGGTTTTATGGTTTGAACCTTTAATTTTACTATTTATAATAGAGTTTCGGACGTTTTAAGTCCCGGGTTTAGGGTTTTCGGTCGTTTTAAGTCCCGGGTTTAGTGCTTTTCAATTTCAGGCTAATTTAGCTCAAAAATCATTAAATCCATGAAAAAATAGCAAATGAAGTCAAAAAGGGTTGAAATTTAAGGATGTGGCTTTGAACGGTTCATATTGAACACACAAAAATTCTGGAGCTGAAATAAGATTAAAAAAATGAAATGTCTTTATAACAGCTGAGTTTTCGTCTGAAACCCTGTTACTTCGAAAGAGATGGTCTAGTTTGTACACAAAGTGCATCTAGTTTTTGCCATAACCCTCTCAACTTTTTAGCACAAGCTATTTGGGTGAAATGATGATACCATGCCAGGTTTCAACCTTTTCAGAGTTCATTTGTAGTGCTTTTCAATTTCGGCCTAATTTAGCTAAAAAATCATTAAATACAAGAAAAATAGCAAATGAAGTCAGAAAGGGTTGAAATTTGAGGATGTGGCTTTGAATGGTTCATATTGAACACACAAAAATTCTTCAGTTAATATAAGTTTAAAAAAATGAAATGTGGTCAAACTATGGTCAAACAGTGGTCAAACTACTTATTCAATAAATATTAGTGTTACTAAATAATTATCGTTTTCTAGAATAATAGTTTCAAACTCAAACGGTGAAGCATGTGACATCATGGTCACATTTTTCCGATAATAATGGATATATTATTTGTCGAATTTTGATTTACAGATTTAAAGATATTAATTATGCCATATTAAATGAATAAATGGCATAATAATAATAATAATAATAATAATATTACTTATTTTATTTTCATTGAAATTCAGTATTATTACTACTTATTTTATTTTGAACTTTTTGTATTATTTTGGATTTTTTGATTTTTTTTTGTTTTTTGAGATTTTTTGATTTTTTTGACTTTTTTTCCCTTTTTTGAAGTATTTTTTAGTTTTTAAATTAATCATTGTTGTTTATTTTAATAATTATTTGGAATTCAAAAAATTAAATCATGTGACATCAAGACCTATGGGTTAACAGGATTGATAGCTTAAAATTGTCAGGAAAACAATAAGTGCAAACTTGGAAACTAGGGGAAATAGAACATGAAAGTTAAGCGTGCTGGGGCTGGAGTAGTGAGAGGATGGGTGACCGGCCGGGAAGTTAGACGATTTGGAATGAGTGCTGATTAGAGACTAGAGATTAAATTCTGAAGCAGTGAGGAGGGGTGATTAGAGATTAAATTGTCAAATAATTCAAAATTTTGAAAATCAGAAAAAATTTAAAAACAAATCAAAAAATAAAAAAAATTGAAAAAAAATTGAAAAAAAAATTCCTTTAGTCCCGGTTGGTAACACCAACCGGGACTAAAGGTCCTCCAGCCCACGCACAAAGAGCGGCCACGTGGAGGGCCTTTAGTCCCGGTTCGTAAGCCAACCGGGCCTAAAGGTTTTGGGCATTAGTCCCGACCCTTTAGTCCCGGTTCCAGAACCGGGACTAAAGGCCCTCTGGAACCGGGACTGATGGGCCGTTTTCTACTAGTGGATGTAAACAGATTAGCATAGAAACTGGCTGCCATCGCTCTCATCTCATCATCCACTATACACCGTGAGCCATCCTCTCTAATCAGCGCTTTCACAGTATTTTTCCGCTTACGGTGGGTTGCACGTCCCTGAAAAAATTTAGTATTTTGATCCCCAGCTGCGAGCCAATCAATTCGCGATCTCTGCCTATATAGCAGCTCCTCACGAGCAAAAATCTCTCGAAGCTGTTCCTCTAGCTCCCACACTTCATGTGTAGCACCAGAAGATAGAGCCCGGTGCTTGGCATCCTCCAGCTGCGACTTTAAATGCTTAATCTGGCGTCTTATGGAACCAAACACGACCCTGGCCCATTCTTGCATGCTTCCTGTAAGCTTTCCCAGTCTGTTACACGTCGCCGCAATACCATACTCTCCCGCCCAACCTTCTTCCCACGCCTCAGCAACCATCCCATCGTACGCTTCATGCCGTGTCCACGCTTCCTCAAAGCGAAATGGCCACGCCCCCCCTGACCACGCAACGGAGCAGTCTCCATAGCGCGGATCAGAAGGGCTACATGGTCTGACTCCTCCATCACAATATGCTCAACTGAAGTCTCCGGGAACATAGCTAAGAAATCTTCATTACACGTCCCCCTGTCAAGTCTGACCTGAACATTCCTATCGCCATCTTGCTTATTATCCCATGTATAAGGGTACCCCGAGAATCCTAGGTCCACCAAGCCACAGTCCGCTAGGCAGTCCCTAAAATCCTCCATCTGTGAAAAAGGTCGCAAATTGCCCCCCCCCCCTGGTCAGATTGGAACATTGCTTCATTGAAGTCACCTGCACACAGCCAAGGCAAATTATCTTGGCCTCTGAGATATCTTATTGCGTCCCACGACTTCTTTCGAAGCTCAGTGCGTGGCTCCCCATAGAAACCAGTGAATCTACAGGTCTTGCCATCCAGCACAATCTCTGCATCAATGAAATACTGGCACCACGGCCTCACCGTAACTTGCAGATGATCTCTCCACCACAAAGCTAGCCCACCACTTCTTCCCACACAGTCCACCGCCACCCCGTTTCTGAAACCGAGACTCCACATTAATTTCTCCATTGCCCGTGCTGATTTTTTTGTCTCACTCAGAAACACCACCGCTGGGTTGTAGGACCTGATCAGGTCCCGCAATTCGCCCACTGTCGAATCCAACCCCAGTCCTCAACAGTTCCAGGCCAGGCAATTCATTGATCCCGGCGGCCCTGCTCCGCAGGGTCCGCCGATGCATCATTGGGGTCTGAGATACGGTCAAACACTATAGACGTACGCTGCCTCGTGTCGCGAAAGAACGTATCGTGAGGAATCTGCCTGTCCGGGTCACCCTTGGGTACATATATCTGTTTGGGCCTTCTCTTTCTTCCCTCCTCCTTGTCCTGAGATGTTTGCCTATTCTTGCTAGATCCCACATCATTTGGCCTCGGTTTTCTCACAAATCTACCTTTTGTCCTACCAACCGACCGGGATGGAACATAGCCATGCATGTCATTTCGTGCCGTGTCCACGCTTCCTCAAAGCGAAATGGCCACGCCCCCCCTGACCACGCAACGGAGCAGTCTCCATAGCGCGGATCAGAAGGGCTACATGGTCTGACTCCTCCATCACAATATGCTCAACTGAAGTCTCCGGGAACATAGCTAAGAAATCTTCATTACACGTCCCCCTGTCAAGTCTGACCTGAACATTCCTATCGCCATCTTGCTTATTATCCCATGTATAAGGGTACCCCGAGAATCCTAGGTCCACCAAGCCACAGTCCGCTAGGCAGTCCCTAAAATCCTCCATCTGTGAAAAAGGTCGCAAATTGCCCCCCCCCCCCTGGTCAGATTGGAACATTGCTTCATTGAAGTCACCTGCACACAGCCAAGGCAAATTATCTTGGCCTCTGAGATATCTTATTGCGTCCCACGACTTCTTTCGAAGCTCAGTGCGTGGCTCCCCATAGAAACCAGTGAATCTACAGGTCTTGCCATCCAGCACAATCTCTGCATCAATGAAATACTGGCACCACGGCCTCACCGTAACTTGCAGATGATCTCTCCACCACAAAGCTAGCCCACCACTTCTTCCCACACAGTCCACCGCCACCCCGTTTCTGAAACCGAGACTCCACATTAATTTCTCCATTGCCCGTGCTGATTTTTTTGTCTCACTCAGAAACACCACCGCTGGGTTGTAGGACCTGATCAGGTCCCGCAATTCGCCCACTGTCGAATCCAACCCCAGTCCTCAACAGTTCCAGGCCAGGCAATTCATTGATCCCGGCGGCCCTGCTCCGCAGGGTCCGCCGATGCATCATTGGGGTCTGAGATACGGTCAAACACTATAGACGTACGCTGCCTCGTGTCGCGAAAGAACGTATCGTGAGGAATCTGCCTGTCCGGGTCACCCTTGGGTACATATATCTGTTTGGGCCTTCTCTTTCTTCCCTCCTCCTTGTCCTGAGATGTTTGCCTATTCTTGCTAGATCCCACATCATTTGGCCTCGGTTTTCTCACAAATCTACCTTTTGTCCTACCAACCGACCGGGATGGAACATAGCCATGCATGTCATTTCGTGCCGTGTCCACGCTTCCTCAAAGCGAAATGGCCACGCCCCCCCTGACCACGCAACGGAGCAGTCTCCATAGCGCGGATCAGAAGGGCTACATGGTCTGACTCCTCCATCACAATATGCTCAACTGAAGTCTCCGGGAACATAGCTAAGAAATCTTCATTACACGTCCCCCTGTCAAGTCTGACCTGAACATTCCTATCGCCATCTTGCTTATTATCCCATGTATAAGGGTACCCCGAGAATCCTAGGTCCACCAAGCCACAGTCCGCTAGGCAGTCCCTAAAATCCTCCATCTGTGAAAAAGGTCGCAAATTGCCCCCCCCCCCTGGTCAGATTGGAACATTGCTTCATTGAAGTCACCTGCACACAGCCAAGGCAAATTATCTTGGCCTCTGAGATATCTTATTGCGTCCCACGACTTCTTTCGAAGCTCAGTGCGTGGCTCCCCATAGAAACCAGTGAATCTACAGGTCTTGCCATCCAGCACAATCTCTGCATCAATGAAATACTGGCACCACGGCCTCACCGTAACTTGCAGATGATCTCTCCACCACAAAGCTAGCCCACCACTTCTTCCCACACAGTCCACCGCCACCCCGTTTCTGAAACCGAGACTCCACATTAATTTCTCCATTGCCCGTGCTGATTTTTTTGTCTCACTCAGAAACACCACCGCTGGGTTGTAGGACCTGATCAGGTCCCGCAATTCGCCCACTGTCGAATCCAACCCCAGTCCTCAACAGTTCCAGGCCAGGCAATTCATTGATCCCGGCGGCCCTGCTCCGCAGGGTCCGCCGATGCATCATTGGGGTCTGAGATACGGTCAAACACTATAGACGTACGCTGCCTCGTGTCGCGAAAGAACGTATCGTGAGGAATCTGCCTGTCCGGGTCACCCTTGGGTACATATATCTGTTTGGGCCTTCTCTTTCTTCCCTCCTCCTTGTCCTGAGATGTTTGCCTATTCTTGCTAGATCCCACATCATTTGGCCTCGGTTTTCTCACAAATCTACCTTTTGTCCTACCAACCGACCGGGATGGAACATAGCCATGCATGTCATTTCGTGCCGTGTCCACGCTTCCTCAAAGCGAAATGGCCACGCCCCCCCTGACCACGCAACGGAGCAGTCTCCATAGCGCGGATCAGAAGGGCTACATGGTCTGACTCCTCCATCACAATATGCTCAACTGAAGTCTCCGGGAACATAGCTAAGAAATCTTCATTACACGTCCCCCTGTCAAGTCTGACCTGAACATTCCTATCGCCATCTTGCTTATTATCCCATGTATAAGGGTACCCCGAGAATCCTAGGTCCACCAAGCCACAGTCCGCTAGGCAGTCCCTAAAATCCTCCATCTGTGAAAAAGGTCGCAAATTGCCCCCCCCCCCCTGGTCAGATTGGAACATTGCTTCATTGAAGTCACCTGCACACAGCCAAGGCAAATTATCTTGGCCTCTGAGATATCTTATTGCGTCCCACGACTTCTTTCGAAGCTCAGTGCGTGGCTCCCCATAGAAACCAGTGAATCTACAGGTCTTGCCATCCAGCACAATCTCTGCATCAATGAAATACTGGCACCACGGCCTCACCGTAACTTGCAGATGATCTCTCCACCACAAAGCTAGCCCACCACTTCTTCCCACACAGTCCACCGCCACCCCGTTTCTGAAACCGAGACTCCACATTAATTTCTCCATTGCCCGTGCTGATTTTTTTGTCTCACTCAGAAACACCACCGCTGGGTTGTAGGACCTGATCAGGTCCCGCAATTCGCCCACTGTCGAATCCAACCCCAGTCCTCAACAGTTCCAGGCCAGGCAATTCATTGATCCCGGCGGCCCTGCTCCGCAGGGTCCGCCGATGCATCATTGGGGTCTGAGATACGGTCAAACACTATAGACGTACACTGCCTCGTGTCGCGAAAGAACGTATCGTGAGGAATCTGCCTGTCCGGGTCACCCTTGGGTACATATATCTGTTTGGGCCTTCTCTTTCTTCCCTCCTCCTTGTCCTGAGATGTTTGCCTATTCTTGCTAGATCCCACATCATTTGGCCTCGGTTTTCTCACAAATCTACCTTTTGTCCTACCAACCGACCGGGATGGAACATAGCCATGCATGTCATTTCGTGCCCTACCATCATTCTGTTTCATATCATAACTGCCCCCTGCATGTCTCCTATAGTCAAACTGATAGTCTGCATGGCGCTCACCATCCCGCCTGAGCTCTGCAAAGTGGTCTCCATCTCTACGTACCTCTGCATGGCGCGTCCCCTCACGCCTCCCATCTGCATGTCGCCTATCCCCATGCTTCAAGTCAGAGCGCCCCTGATCGTATGGGTGATCAGATTCTCTTCTGTCCTCCCGTGAGGTTCCCGCATAACGATCTTTTAATTCACTTCTAAGCTCCCGTTTCAAGCCCTAACAAGGCGGGAGGGAAGCATGGTGAGGGGAAGGGAAAGGATCTCAGAGACAAGCTGGAAGAGAAGAAGGAGCGGGGTGACTATTTCCGATAAAAAGAACAATGCGACACAGATACGTTGGAGCAAGTCTGGAACGCGGACGTGTTTGCCTCACTTCTAGGAAAAACAAAACGTTCGCGAGAGAAAATCACATGGTGATCCTTTCGGGGAAGCCCCGATTTTACGGTCGGGACTGATATACATTTTAGGGAATCTAGGAGGGAAACGGCCTAGGCACGTGCATGCGCTGAGGGTTTGAGCGCCTGCTCTTCTGTCCGACGGATACCTGCGGGAGCAACGAGTCGAGACCTGGGGGGGAAGGTTCATGGGAGGTGTGTCTCGAGAAAGCACTCCTCTCAGCCAGGTGGGCTGCCACGTGTCCGTTTATGTACCCGTCAAGAGGGAGACGTGAGTTTTGAGAAAAACAAACGAGACTATGCAGGATACACAGTACTGCCATGATGCTCCTTTTAACATGGGAGATCCCGAGTACATGGCTGGTAGAGTATTTAGCTTTTTATATTTAAAACAGAGAGATTCGACCCGATCCTCACGAGAGGCCGTTGTTTCACCATGGACCGGTGATCTCAGGGCAACGCCTTCGGCCGAAGGAGCGGCATGCCGCTGTAATCCGGGGGGCCTAGCGCAGCCCCCGAGGCTAAGCAGTGACGAAGTTTGCCTTGACGGAGATGCCGCGTGATGCATTCCCGCTGAAGGTGATCTCAACGGTAAAAGAGCTCTTCTACGGTTCCGGGTGGGCTTTTGCCACGGTCGATGCTGCTGCGGAGTCCGACCGTTGACGATCCTGCACGGATAAGATCGTCAGAGGCGGCGGGCCTGTCCTGAGAGACCGTCTGAGCACGCTTGGTCCTCAAGGGGGGAACATCGACCCCCGGGAGGACCGGCCTCATGCTGCAGTAACGGTGAGCCACCGGGGCGATGCCAGCCTCCAGGGATCGGGTGCATTGGAGCGCCACTTGGTAAAGATGCCCGACGGTGGTTACCTTTTGTGCAGCCAGCTCATGCGGACCCCAAAGCCGTGGACGATCCAAAAGAACGCTGATACAACAGTGTCCTCGGGAAAACCCCTAGTTAGTCCGTGCATCCGGATAAAACGATTGATGTAGTTCCCGAGCAACTCCTCTTGGCCCTGTCAGAGATACCGGAGGGAGATGTACGAGACATGGGGCGGAACATGGTTCCTCAGAGGCCGACTGCACCTAGTGGTGCCCCTACGGCCACACGCTATCCAGGTGGGCAGCGCGCCACCGCGGCGTGATGGGGAGACGATCGGCTCGGGCCGATGCACATGGGGGGCGCACCGTGACCCAGGGAAGCCTGCCCTGCGCTATCCTCGTCGAGTGCCAGAGTGCCCACTGAAGCAAGTGCTTGGTCGAAGAGGCAACGTGGATCTAGGCACCGTGGAGTCGCTCTGACACGAGAAGGATGAGGACAAGGATCGCTAAGAATGTATCAGTCCCCTACCTGGCGTGCCAAATGTCGGTTTTCAAGATTCAGACTTTGGGTTGTTTGCAACAACCTTTATGAGTTCAGGTAGGGATTGAACATGTCTAGCTTCCTAAGTCATGAATCGTTGAAGAAGAAGAAGAAGAAGTAGAGGGGGAAGAACAAGCCGGAGTTACCCAGTTTCAGGCCACCGTGTTGGTGTAATACCCTACTCCTACTCTATGTTTATATTTCAAAGAGACCGTGTTACAATAAGTTACACTATGTTTGTGTCCTTCTGGGAGGCTGCGGCCTCCCCTTTATTTATACCACTCTCTGGGGCTCTTTCTCGAGCTCTCATTGGTCGAATATAGCATAGAGTAAGCTAGGGTAGCTTGTATCGAAGAGGCATGGTCTGTCGATGCATGCCTGTACGTGAGGTGATAATGGTTGCCGGGGCAGCGCATTATCCTACGGTTCAATCTATGTTCCCTTCATAAAATGTGGGTTGTGTCAGGGAACTACTCCTTTGGCATCATAGATAGCAGGTAACCCACCCCGTAGCCACTATAGGTAACCCACCCCTTACCAGAGCCCATATGTCCCGATCTGTCATTCACTCTTTGTCTCTTTGATGATGCTTGTGGTAAAGGTAAGAGGTCTGATGGTCATACTCTCGTCTTGTAGCGTGATTCTTTCCCCCTTGTCGGGTGCGGTCAGGTCCATATGTGACTTGCGGGGAGATTCGTGAAGCACTTGTCGGGTCAGTTCATATGGTGTCTCCTGGGTTGCCTCCAGGATGGTATACAGATATGTCCGTGGAATGGTTGTCGTGTTTCCAGGGTCCACCCCCTAGGAAGGAATGGACCATGGGGACCTCATCGAGGCCTCATCCTTCCATGGCCTGTAATACCCTGGTTTTATTTGGGCCGGCACCAATGTCACAAGTTTTCCCTCTATCCATTTTGTGAACTTGTCGACCATGACAAGAAGGTGTTTCTTCTTGTCTGGTCCTCCATGCAGGGGTCCGACCATGTCCAACCCCCGGACCCTGAATGACCAGGTGATCGAAATGGTTTTAAGATTGTGACTGACATGTGGCATTGTTTTGGGAAGAGCTAGCAACCCACACATACATTTACAAATTCTCGTGCACTGGCTCGCCAAGTTGGCCAATAGAACCCATCTCAGAAAACTTTGCTTACAAGAGTTCGGGGTGCTGCGTGATGGCCATACATACTGGAATGCATATTGATACGTCTCCAACGTATCTATAATTTTGGATTGTTCCATGCTATTATATTGTCAATCTTGGATGGTTTATATGCAATTATATGCTATTTTATATCATATTTGGTAACTAACCTATTAACCCAGTGCCTAGTGCCAGTTGTTGTTTTCTGCCTACTTTTGATTTTTCCAGGAAATCAGTACCAAACGAAGTCCAAACGCTACGAAACTTTTTGACCATTTTTATGGACAAAAGAGACCCTGTAAGCTTTGGGAGGGAGCCAGAGTACAACGAGGAGACGACATGGCAACAGGGCGCGCACAGGGGGGTAGGCGCCCTGCTACCTTGTGGGACCCTCGTGGCTTCGTCTGACCTAACTCCACCTCCATAAATTCTCTAAAATCGAGAAGCCAACAAAGAGCCACCCAAAACACTTTTTCGCCATCGCAAGTCTCTGTTCCACCGCGATCCCATCTAGAGACCTTTTCTGGTACTCTACCGGAGGGGCAATCGATCACGGAGGCCATCTACATCAACCTTGCTACCTCCATGATGTTGCGTGAGTAGTCCACCACAGACCTACGTGTATATATCTAGTACCTAGATGTCTTTCTCTCTCTCTTTGATCTTCAATACCATGTTCACTGCGATTCCCGCGGTGATCTATCCGATGTAATCGTCTTTTGCGGTGTGTTTGTTGGGATCCGATAAATTGTGGGTTTATCATCAGATTATTCATGAAAAGTAATTGAGTCTTCTCTGAATTCTATTATGCATGATTGTTATAGCTTTGCAATTCTCTCCGATCTACCCGTTTGGTTTGTCCAACTATATTGGTTTATCTTCAGTGGGAGGGGTGCGTTGTAATGGGTTCAATATTGCGGTGCTCTATATCCCAGTGACAGATGGGGACAAGGCATGTACTTGTATTGTTGCCATTAAGGATAAAACAATGGGGGTCTGGACATACTGTTTGTCTTACTTTGTCTAGATCATGTCACCTTGCTCCAAGCATTACTCTGTTTGTTATAAACTTAACTAGCAAAATGGCCCGCGCAAATGCGCGTGCAGTCCTTTAATTGTTTGTGATATTTAATTATTAGGCTTGTTAATTATATATATAGTGAGATTACAAGAATTCTAGAATACATTCTACTTATTATTATTTATTATTTTATTACATAATTATTACTAAAAATATATAAATTTAGCATTTGAAAATTTAGCATTTATCCAAAGAATGATAACAATGTAAATTTAGCATTTGAAACCCAATTCTACACTTTAGCATCCGTGCACGCAACATCCTGTTTCCAACATAAATAATCTCGCTTTGATATGCAATCTAAATAATCTTACTGTGATGCCATAGTATCAGAAATTATATTTACTATGAAATGAGTTGTAATATTTTTGTGGAAATAAAATCATTTGGTAATGTGTTGCGCGGAATACGGTTGTTGTCATAAAATCATATCATATAACTACAAAATGAAAATATGAAGAAAAACCTCATTAATTTATATTTGTTTATTTTCATAGTCATATGAAACTCATTTAATGCATGATTATTAAGATCTATTGGTCGTAGTTGATCCGGTTGTCTCCAGTTATGATTGCATAATTTTTGATTCCATAGGTCATTGTTCATGTTGATAGAACTATGCTGGTCATATGCGATTGACCTGCCTAGGTATCAAATATGAATATGAAGAACTATGTATTTTTGTCCTTTAGTTAAGAGGGTCGCCTTATTTATAGAAGGATACTTTACTTTTTGCGAGAATTTCATACCTATCCTTCTTCCTCCTTGTGGACAGTCACCTTGTTAATAAAATCATGTGAAATTCCTAGATTCATATTCATCATGTTGTGGAAACACCATATTGTAAACCATACATTAAAGTTTCAAAATTTGTATGCAAATTTACATCAAAGCATATGAACATTTCAGATCACTTTTTCATGTGAATTTTTAGCATATGATGTTGTGATCATATAGACATACAATATTATGTTATCTAGTAAACAACTATTTACTATCATTAAGTATTATATGTTGTGAATTATAACCAAATGACTATGATTATTTTTTCTATTCAAATATATTCGAGTAAACATAGTTATATATTTCTATATAAGAACTTAATATTCCAGTAATATATTTCTCACATTAAAAATATATATATTATGTGTCTATGTATACTAATAACTATTTGATCAATGCATTCAAATTGAATAAAACAAATGGTAAAATCCATGTCAAGTGGGTTTATCCGTAATTAAGAGGGTCAACATATTAATAGTCAATATTTTTGCCTTCTGTGAGAATTTCTAACTTATCCATTTCTTTCCTTAATGATTGTCGTCTTCTTTTAATATAAATTTTTCAAAATGCCTAGAGTCATATTTATCATTTTGGTAAACACCATATTAAAAATAATATAGTTCAAGTTTTGAAAATTTTAGCTAATTCTACATCGACACGGTGAGTACATTTTGGATCTCTTTCTCGTGAAATTTTTGAGCAGATCATTTTATCATATTTTTTATTTTAGGACATATTACATGACATTGTGACCATATACACATAAAACGTAATGTTATCCATAAAATATATTTTTGTGTAATTACTCCGAGTTTTATACATTGTGAACTATATATTAATAATTGTGAATTATTATTCTATTTGAATATGAAATATATAGGAGTAATAGAGTTAATTTGTTTTTCAAAAATATTTCTTAGTAGCTAACAACCTGACCTTCCTATAATATATTTCTCAAATTCAAAGTTAAATAACATATTCATTTTGTGTATACCAATTATTTTTCAACCAATTGATTCGGACCGAATAAAAATGTATGGTAAAATTGATGACATATGGGCACAGATATTAGATTAGTTAATTATGTGAGAGGAGCGATTGAACGTATTTCGTGATAAATTTCATTCTTCTACTGTGTTTCCTAGCTAAAATATAGTTCACATTCGGCATAATTGGTAAAATGTAATAGAGATTAAACACCGATGGAGTCCTTATACCAATATATTATAAGTTTATATATGCGGGGTTTATCTGTTTTAAAATTAGAAAATTGAGCTTTTTCTAGTTGAACAAAGTTAAAGCAAATGCTACAATTTGCAGATCCATCCGATCTTAAAAGAGATGATATTTGGATATTCATACGGTCTCCAGAATGTAACTTTGAAGACAAATGTAAATTTTTTCACACACAAATGTAATTCTTAGTATAATACAAAATCATAAATTTAACTTTTTATATTATGGTAATATCTTCGAAGACAAATCAATATGTATTTTTCACACACATCTAATCTACAAAGATACTGATGGTAGAAAATGTAAGAAGTGGCTCGCGGTGACAGTTTCTGAAGGTATTTTGCTCATCATTCTTGAGTGCTTGCCCTTCCTAGAACTCCGTTACAACAATTAGCATTTTTTCTGTATTAGTTCGTAACTAATCGAGTGCCGAGAGCTATAATTTACCTTGTATTCTAAATGCAACTTTGACCATTAATTCTTGTTCAACTATAAACCCTAAAATATACATAAACTAAATAATTATTGATGACCAGAGACCGTGTGGAAGTGACTAAGTAAATTTGTGTCTAAAATTGTTGTCATCATCTTTGAGTGCTTCCGTTGCCTATGTGTCAAACACAACTACATATTTGTCAAAAGGACCATAGGTTAAACACTGATAGAGTGCCAAGAGGACTGCTTAAACAAATCAATTCAAAAATGAGACTTTAGTCTGCTGTAATTCTCCTGCGGTTCAATGTACTGCATGTAGAAAAAACAGACAGAGAAAAATGTTGTTCTAACCGAACCTGCCTGGTCGCTTGCCTACCACGTTTTTTTATAGAAGTTTCCTTATCTCCTTGGCTGATAGTGGTTGTGCTCCTCTGTTTGAACCTTGACTTCCAATCTCCTAATATTTCTAAACCATCCTTACCAGCGAGAATAGACAACGAAGCACCACACATGCGCGCTGATCGGAAGAAGGCGTATACCCCTTCAGTTCCAGCATATCCAATTACGGCAGGAAGTCGCCTACGTTCACTGTCCAGGCCACGCGAACTCCTCAAGCGAGCATGGCAAAGACATAATCCCGGCTTGTCAGCTCACCCACAAAACAATTGATGACGAGGATTATGAAAAAGAACAGAGGGGAACCTTCGTATCCGCGTGTGGCATACTCAGCTCCACCCTTTCTCATCACTATCTTTGTTCATGTTCTGTTCTGGTGCTTTTCTCAACATGGCCCATATTAGAGGAAGCATCATTCAAGATAAGAACCTTTGTTAGACCAAAAAACAAAATTTCTTGTTTACAAAAACATAATAAAATAAATGATGAACTGTACAATAATTTCTGAGTGATCATACAATAGGCTGGCCCCAAATCCAAACTTTCATAAGGGTGTGACAGATTCAGCACACATAAAAAATACATGAAAAAATATGTACAAGATATTTTTTACCTCATACTGGATTTTTAAAGAGACCCGTAATATATTTTTTGATAGCTCCACCCCAAAAGTGCCTCTTTCGAAGATATCAACAAAAGTGAAAAACAATATATCAGCAATCAGAATCGTTGAAAGTTCAACACACCAGTCTTTCAGCAAATGTGTATCTACAAAGCAAGTCTTTCTCTATGTGAACACTGAATTCTTTTGTGTCACCTATAAATAAAACATCAAATTGCAGTAGAGAAACATGGTGTATGTATGCATTTGTGGTAGGTGCCTTTCAGAAACACCAGAAAGACATTCAGTTATCGGACTTTTTTTTTAAGGGCATGGTTTTATAATGAGAAGATTCAGACAGAGAATCACAGAGCCCTCGATCAAAAAGCAAAATGTCAGTGAAACATAGTAACTGTGGAGCGAAGTTGAATGTTCTTCCCATTGATGATCGCCCTGATCAATCAAAAGTGACAGAATCAAAAGTGTCAGTCAAACAGATTATGCGGAGTGAAGGCATCACGGACGTACATCATGAGATATTTACCTAGAGAATCAAAGATGATCTGAATTAGAAAGCTCAATGTTTAATTTTCAGATTCAGGAGCATGCATGCTTCTGGTATTAATTCAGAAACAGAGTATTCCTTTTGGTCCATTCTGTTATATATTCTATTTCCAGTTGATTCCTTTTGGTCCTTATTAGAGTTGTGTTTGCAAGTAGCTTATTTGATCACGATATAAGCAATATGACATTGTCTTTTTTCCACTCAGATTTGGATACTTGGTTCTGGAAAATAAAGATTTTTATTTGCTTGTGTTGCCTAACACATTTTGGTTTATGCATCATTTTTACTGCTTGCATGTGGTGCCCATAGCATCAGGCGGTGCTCTATTTTTCCTGCTACATTCATTTGGACAACCTCATATTTAAGCATGTATTGAGTTCTGTTGTATTCTAAAGTATCCAATATAGCTCCTCCCAAAATTTGAGCATTTCAATATTACATGAGAACTCTGCATACCTACTCTTACTGTCCCTGTGTAACATTGTTTTGACATTGTACTGATTTGCAATGTTCCCCGTTTTGCACCATCGTTCCCTGTTTTGACACAAATGAGAAATCAGAAGAGGTCTGCGTCAGGATCAGGGGAACGTGAACCATTTCAAGATCTGACGAATACGCCTGTTCGTGAGACTGCAGATCATGCGGCCAAAAAGGAAACTACTGATAATAGGGCTACATCTGTCATCACTATTAACAATGACGATCTCTCTCAGACACGTGCTTCTTCATCACCACATGTGCCACGAACCCCCTTGGGCAACATAACCAACTCAAATGTAAATCATGGTAAAAATTGGTATGCACGAATGTCCGATGAGAAGAGAGCAGAGTACAACCAGAGGCGACGTATGGCCCGAGCAGACAAAAAGGCTGCATCTCTCATTGCTAATAGCCATGACGAAGTCTCTGAAACACATGCTTCTTCGTCAATGAATGTGCCACAAACCCCTGTCAGCAACTTAACTGGTTCGTTCTTTAACTTTACATACCACTCTTTCTAATTAACTGACTACTGTATTGAGATGCTAACCTATCATATATGCAGCTGCTACCTTGGCTGATGCTGAGCATCGATCTGAGGATGCATCTAGAGTACGCAGTAAACGAATCTCCCAAGTGTGGTATGCACGTCTATCCGACAAGGAGAAAGCAGAGCACTGCAAAATGCTCCGGATCGCACGCCAAGAAAAAAGAAGTGCAACCGCTGACGTCCAAGTTTCACCTGGTAATTTCGTGAAATAATTAATAGCACCATATGAATGACATATGATTCACTGACTTTCTGTACGTATTGCTCAACTTGTCACAGCCCAATCTGGCTTCAGCCATATGCTAAACTCGCCATGCAGTGGGTCATCTATGCATACAGATGGACGGACTGAATGGCTGCACACCAACCCCACTTACAAATGGCAAACGATGGATGTTCATGCGGTATTTGACATGTCAGAAACCAAATGGACGCATGGTCAAGAAAGCTTTCTGCCTGGAAGTAACCCCCTTCGCTCTTTTCAAATGAAAGGTATGGTGATGATTCATTACTGCCATACTCAGTTTGATATTACAGAAGTATTGTAACCATGTGTCGCTTTCAGAGGCATCTTCTCATAAGAAACGGCGTCGCATGAGAGAACAATATGATGGGATGACGCCGGAAGAAAAAGAAGTTGTGTTGCAGAGGAACCGTGCGTATAAGATGGGAAAACGCCAAGTATACATTGCTGAGCCAACAGGTGGATCTGCAACCAGCAAGACAATATTAACCTTACACATAATTTATTTTGTCCAGATAAAAGACCATTCAGATTCGCTTTTTTGCCAGAAATAACCCTGTTTTGCGGGGTCATTAAGTAAACCTGACATGTGAGTGCTACCGTGTATGTGGTGTGCAACCTGATTGCCATACCAATGGTGAAGAGTCCGATGATGCAGGAATATTGGAGCCTACGGAGCAACCTACCGAACTGAACGGTATATTGCCTTTCAATTTTCCTGTCCCATGACGAAATTCCTTTATACGGCGCTACGTAATACTTAAATCTGAGAATGGTGTCATACTTGAACAATACCTGAACCGTAACTGTACATGTATCTCTCTAAACCATAACTGAACACTACCCATTTAATATCATTTTCAGCCCAACCATACCTGCACCACTATTTTTTCACTAAAACCAATTTAAACCCAAATACATAACCATGGGTTTAAACCCAATACATACCCGCTTTTAAAAAACAGTTCAATTAAGCTTTTCACTCGATCAAGCTTGATCACTTCTGATGCAACCAACAAAGGGAAATTGACTACATGTTTATCCAGCAATGGGAAGATAACATAAATTTAACCCTTGATCAATTTATATGCAAATAATGGTCAAAACCTAATCCTTTACTCTTGTCAGTTACAGCTATTGCTCTTTATTTTCGTTCTTGACATATATTTTCTTACACGGCTTCATTTTCCAATACGAGAAATAATTATGATGACATTCAGACGTGGAGCTGAGTTAATGTTTACTGTTTTCCTAGAATGCTTGCACGACGCACAATATGGGAGCAGCTTGTATGACGACAACGATGATGATGAATGCAGGATATTTACTGGAAAAGGTGACCTGTACCATGAATGCATATACCCTTATAGCATGCAAACTACGACATATTTTTGACCCCAATATTATTGCAGGTGATGAGTTTGAATCATATAGAGTGACACCTAATGGTTCACATGCTTATGAGTCTGATGATCCTTACGACTATGTGTACAAGAATCTACCAACTAAACATCATGTTTTCAAGCCAGTAAAAGACTGTGTCCATTGTGGTGCAATGAGGTTCCAGTATGAAGGTCCAGCCTTCTGTTGCAGAAAAGGTAAAGTCAAAGTATGTACCCCAGATGTTCCTCAAGAACTGCAACGCTTGTTTTCAAGTCTGGTAGATAAGGATGCAAAATACTTTAGACAACACATTCGATATTTCAACTCCCACTTCGCCTTCACAAGTCTTGGAGTTTCCCTTGACCAGCGGGTCAACACCGCGGCAAGATCCGGTGTATATACATTCCGTGCTCATGGTCAGTTGTACCACCGTCTAGACCATCTTGTACCAGCTGATCACGGACCCAGGCATTTGCAGCTGTACATTTATGATACAGATGAAGCCTTGGAACATAGGGTGAAGCGCTCTCCAGATCTTGATATCAACCTCATACGGAAGATTCTAGGTATATTGGAGAACAACCCGTATGTCTAGACTTTTAAGAGCCTGGGAACAGTTCCTGACCTAGCTGAATATAAGATTACACTGAACACAAATATAAAATTGGACCAGCGGAGGTACAATGCCCCTACAGCTTCTCAGGTGGCTGCAATGTGGGTTGAAGGTAGTGACCCGCAACACACTTTTGATAGAAGTGTTATCGTCCATGCAAAAAGGGACCGTCCTTTGTACGTCAGAGCGTACTACGGATGCTACGATCCTTTAGCATACCCATTATTTTACCCGGGTGGGGAGACAGGATGGAACCGTTGGCTGCCATATGAGGGACCAACTCCCACACTGGCAGACAATGAGGATGACGACGACAACCATGATGATGAACGAGAAGCAGGTAAAGGTGTCATAACGATTGGTGACCTATCCTTGCATTCCTCCAATCTTCAGTAGTAGCATCATTCATATTTCGTTGTTGCCACCATGTTGTAGAATACAACGAAGAAGAAGAAGATGATGAAGCCACTGAGTCTAGGAAATATGTCAGTGCGAGGGAGTATTACTGTTACAAGTTGCAGATCAGGCAAGGAATTTTTAACATTGTATCCTTTGGGGGGCGTCTTTTCCAACAGTGGCTTGTTGACATGTACATCAAAATGGAGACTATGAGGCTTGATTTCTACTCGAAGCCTTAGAATCAAAAACTCATACGTGCTGAGCTCTACCAGGTAACATAAATCTCCACATTCTCATCAACATAGTATGACAATCAGGAACGCACCAATATGTTACTCAACAACGCAAAATTAAGCAATAACTATGCTAATGTATTGTCTTGTTTGGTGTCATCATGCTTGTATACTATGACAACTTGTCACACACCAGGATGTTACTCAACAACTAGAATTAATCAAACACTAGGCTGATGAGACTGTCTTGTTGGTTAACATCATGCTTGTATACTATGGCAACTTGTCACACACCATTATATGACTCAATAGCTATAATTAAGCAAGAATCAGCATAATGTATAGTCTTTTTGGTTATCATCATGCTTGTACTGTTAAAGCAAGAACCAATTGTTAGCGGAATACATGTGTTTCATAGGGTGTTGTTGACACCATTGCTTCCGGAGAGACGCGTGCTGCTCAGATTGGAAAAAGAATCCTGCTCCCTCAGACGTTTCCGGGAGGTGGTCGAGACATGCAGCGAAGATTCCTTGATGCAATGGCCGTCGTCCAGAGATACGGAAAGCCTGATTACTTAATCACTATGACTTGCAACCCTTACTGGGAGGAGATAACTTCCAGACTCGCACCCGGACAAACACCACAAGACCGTCCCGACCTGGTGGCTAGAGTATATAGGGCCAAGATGCGGTGTATGAAAGATATTTTGATAAAAAAGAAGTACTTTGGTCCGGTTGCAGCGTATGCTCATGTTACCGAGTTCCAAAAAAGGGGTCTACCGCATGAGCACTTCCTGCTGATCATGGACTCTGATAGTAAGCTCACAAATCCAGACGCCTATGATAGGGTAATCTCCGTGGAGATCCCTAGCCGTGAGAAGTACCCTGTGTTGCATGGTCTGGTTATCAAGCATATGCTCCACGGCCCATGTGGTACTCTCCAGAAGAATTGTCCTTGCATGATAGATGGAAATTGTCGTTTTCGTTACCCGCGACAGTTTTGTCCCGCAACACAACAAGGAAAGGACTCATACCCTATATATAGGAGAAGGGATGATGGCCGCCGAGTAAAAGTTAGGAATGCAGTGTTGGACAACAGATGGGTTGTCCCGTACAACCCCGGACTGCTTATGAGATTTAATTGCCACATTAATGTTGAAGCTTGCTCGAGCATAAAAGCAGTAAAATATTTTTACAAGTACATATACAAGGGACATGATCATGCTTCCTTCACAGTTGACCCGGAGGGAAATGATGGCGGTGTGATAAATGAGATTCGGCAATACAGGGACGCAAGGTTTGTAACACCACCAGAGTCTATGTACAAGATATGTGCTTTCCGTATGTTTGGTGTCTCTCCTGCAGTGTTGCAACTACAACTGCATTTGCCCAACATGCATACTGTTGCATTCAACGGCACTGACAACCTAGAGGATGTCATGAACCGACCATCCTCTTCCAAAACCATGCTCACAGAATACTTTAGGATGAATGAGGAGTACCCTTATGCACGAAACTTCTTGTATAAAGAGTTTCCAGAATTCTTTCGATGGATTAATGGTAAGAAAAATTGGCAGAAAAGAAGCCAGAGGGGCCGGGGACAAGTTGGCAGAATTGTTTATGCACACCCTGCTGATGGTGAGAGGTACTTCCTGAGAGTGCTTCTGAATCATAGAAGAGGACCCACTTCATATGAGGATTTGAGAACTGTAAATGGAAGGCTTTGCTCAACCTTCAGGGAAGCGTGTGAGGTCATGGGTCTAATAGAGACTGACAAAACTCTTGACGACTGCTTGACTGAGTCTGCTACTTTCCAGATGCCCTGCGCTCTAAGAAGGCTTTTCGCAACTATTCTGGTGTTCTGCGAGCCGACCAACATCCGTGCATTGTGGGAGAAGCATTTGGATTCAATGGCTGAGGATTACCGTCGTACCCAGTCCAACCAGGCCTCGCTGGAACAGATGGTCCTTAGAGACATCCGGGATTTGGTGCATTCGATGGGCAAAGATATTAAAAGCTATGGCCTCCCAGAGGTGGTTGAGACCGGTGATGGTTCCGACGACCTCCTTAGAGAGGTTCGAGAGGAGTTGTCAGTCGGTGTGGATCAAGACCACCTAGATCTGTATACATCCCTGAACATTGAGCAGAGGGCTGGGTTTGAGGAAATCTTGGATCACGTGGTGAACAATAGGAGACAGGTTTTCTTTGTTGATGGTCCTGGTGGCACGGGGAAGACTTATCTCTACAAGGCGCTTCTTGCTAAAGTGCGTTCATTGGGTAAAATAGCAATTGTAACTGCGACATCCGGAATAGCCGCATCAATCATGCCCGGTGGTCGTACCGCCCACTCCAGGTTCAAAATTCCGATTAAGCTCATGGATAATAGCATCTGCAGCTTCACCAAGCAGAGTGGCACTGCTGTGTTGCTTCGGAGAGCATCTCTCATAATCTGGGATGAAGTTGCCATGACGAAGCGTCAAGCAGTTGAGGCACTAGATAGGTCATTACAGGATATCATGGGATGTGCTATGCCATTTGGGGGAAAGGTTGTGGTGTTTGGAGGGGATTTTAGACAGGTCCTTCCCGTGGTCACGCGTGGGACAAGAGCACAGATAACTGACGCGACGCTGCAAAGATCATATCTATGGGAGAAAATTAGAAAAATACGCCTCACGCGTAATATGAGAGCACAAACTGACCCGTGGTTCTCCAAATACCTCTTGAGAATTGGCAATGGAACGGAGGAGACGATCGATGATGATTATGTGCGTCTGCCTGATGACATTGTCATAGGTTACACACCTGGAGACGCACCAGTCATGAGGCTTATTGAACATGTGTTCCCATCTCTTCATGAGAACGCATCATCCGGTGCCTACATGAGCACACGTCACTACTAGAAAAAAGGCTGTTAGTGGCGCACCAGGTGCGCCATTAGTAATATGGACATTAATGGCGCACCCATATCTGGTGCGCCACTGCTATATAGCAGTGGCGCACCACATACATGGTGCGCCATTAATGTCCATATTAGCTATAGCCGTTTTCCTAGTAGTGCGTGCTATTCTTTCTACCAAGAATGATCATGTGGACGACCTAAATGAAAAGATGATTGACAGATTTCCTGGCCATGAAAAGGTATACTATAGCTTTGATTCCGTCGATGATGATACACGCAATAACTACCCAATTGACTATCTGAACAACCTCACTCCCAATGGCTTGCCTCCCCATATTCCAAAAGTTAAAGTCAATTTTCCTGTCATTCTGCTCCGAAATCTCGATCCTAATAATGGACTGTGCAACGGAACGAGATTGATGATTAGAGCATTCCAAAATAACGCAATCGACGCCGAGATTGTTGGTGGACAACATGCTGGAAAGAGAGTGTTCATCCCTAGGATCCCGATGGCGCCCTCAGAGGATATTTCACTTCCTTTCAAGTTGAAGAGGAAGCAATTCCCTATTCGTCTGAGTTTTGCAATGACCATAAACAAAGCCTAGGGGCAAACCATCCCAACTGTTGGAATTTACCTTCCGAAGCCTGTATTCTCGCACGGACAGCTTTATGTTGCACTGTCAAGGGGTGTGTCAAGGCAGACAACTCGGGTTCTGGCAAAGACAAATAAAGAAATAGATCGAACGGGTAAAAGCACCAAGAACATTGTGTACAGAGATGTCTTGGAGGGATAACACAGGTTTACTCTCCAACCTTTGGATTCCTTGTATGGTGCGTCCACATATGACAACTTTTTTGGATTAACATTATATGTTTCTAATTGCAGCTCTTGGTGTGCTCCCGCGTGTAGGCAACACATAGGATGTATACTTGGTAAGCTCCACTGCGGATCACCATTTTCATTCTTCCACTACTTTTTCAGCAATTTGTATGACAAAAGCTACATCATTTTTCAGATTTGATTAGTTTCAAAAATTTGTATGAAAGTAGCTACTGTAGTTTTCGGATTACATTTTCTTGTAATTATTAATTGTTGTAGGTGTTGTAGGAACAAGTTTTATCCTTCCCTACACACTCTAAGAACATGAACACGCGATTTTGGGGGAAGAACAGAGGAGAGTGTCTAGGGATTTGGCTACTCTGAAGCGAACAGAGAGAGGGCGAGGGGTTTTCGTTTTGGTTTTGGCTGGGTTAGCGAGTGAGTAGGGTAGTCAGAACATAATCTATCTATCTACTACCCCTATAAAAAGACGAGAGGGGGCAGATCCAAACAATCAGATCCATCCATCAACAATATCTAATGGTCCTTAACCCTCCAGTGTTTAACACTGCAAACCACACATTAGTAAACCCAATCCCCTCGATCGCTAACCATGCCCCGTCGTTAAAAAAAACCGCTCCCAAAAACGCACGCATGCACGACCTCTCGCCCCCTCCTCCTCCTCCCAACGGACGCCACAACACGGGCGGACCTCCGCACGCCGATCCTCCCGCGCCGTTCGCCGCCCCGCCGTTCGCCGCGGGAGCCGTCGCGCCCTTCGCCGCGGGAGCCGCCCGCCATGCCCTTCGCCGCAGGTCGCCGCGGGAGCCGTTCCTCCATCGGTTCTTAGAAGGTAGCGACCATGCCATCGTTCTCCCTCTCAATCCTTCTTTGTGATGTTTGTGTACGGGACATTCAATCAACACACGAAAGCACAGCGGTTCAATCCTTCTTTGTGTTGTTTCTGCACGAGGGCACGACGCCGGGAGATAAGAACCCCACATCTGGCGGCACCGCCCGTCTCACGGCGCCCCCCATCTCGCTGCTACCGCGATGGCCTGCAAGTCCACCAACCGCCCTGAAGGCCTCTGGATCCCTCCTGACAATCGACGCGTTGTGCATCTCACCTTGCCACCCCGCACCCCCTTCTGATATTTGCTTCTCCCATGGCAAGTGTAGCTGTTCTATGAAATTTGAGATATATACATTCAGATGAATGCAGTTTCACAAATTGCTGAAAGAAATTTGATATCCAATTTCAGGTTTTGTGAAGCCATGATCAGCTAGGGATTGGATAGCAGAAACATGGTGTCTAGAAGGTCTTGTCATCTTTGGTATGCCTTCCTCAGAGCCTTGTAATCTTTGAGGCCTTAATTCTGAGCTGTTTTTTGTTCATACAAGCCTAAATGTTCTTACGTGTTACTGCTTTTCTACAAGACATAAGGAGTGCAGCGTCTAAAAAGAGATTTTTGGACTGTTTTGTGTTCATTGGGCAATGCATAAATTAAGCTCTTGTCATTGCCCATCATCTCCTAAACTCTATTCTAGGAAACATGGTTTCATTTTATCCCATATATTAGTATATAAGTATGTTTACCTTATGTATATAGTTGGTGATTTGTCCGCGGAAATATTTAATTAAACAATGTTTATCTTCTGCACAAAAGAATTAATTTTATAATCGTTTTTGCGGGCTGTTTGTGCCTGCAAAATCCTTTTTTCCTTACTGCACACAGGTACATCATTTTAATTTTGTCTGCACTTCCCAACTTGTTATTGCTATTATTTGGGCACCTTGAGCTAACCTCTTGCGAAAGTTTGTACAGAGTGGTGAATACATGTTCAAAAGCACTCGAAATCATATTAGCTTCCATTTTGTTGAACGAAAAAAATCTTTAAAACTGGATATATGTTTCTTTACCCTGGAAAAGCACCAGTTGAGCAGTTGAACCAAACATTATCATGCTTGGAGTCTATAATAGGGTTTGTCGTACCTCCATCTCTTTTACAGAACAAAACATATTTTCTGCAGTATCCTAGCTTCAAGCTATTTCCCTGTGTTCTTTTGTAAATTGTGCTGATGCATGTCGAGGTACTCAGGGACTGATAATTTATAATTTCGTCCTGAAACGTATCGGTTAATCTTGCAAATTTGATATGCTCCTCACTTCAGGCACAGACTCCATGCCCACTGAGTTGCATTTGTGATCAGCCAATACACTGGAAAACTAAGAAACTTGTGCTCGATCGCCTCCAAGAAGTAGAAATTAGTGAACTATCAGGAACTAAATGTGAAAGTGGTTTTGTGCAACGGTTATTCAGTTGGGCAACGGCCTCAAGAAAATGACAATATCTTTTCGTCCCTCGATCACGGAAAGCAAGGCCAATGGGTTGTGCCAGATGTTAAGAAGCTTCTCCACATCAGAACTATATGTGGAATTTTATGTGAGTTATGTATGTTCCTGAAGATTAAAACACTGATTTGTCAATTCTCTTTGCAAGCTTCTGGTTTGCGTGATCCGATTGTTGGTATGCTCAGGAGTGGTGACGAATTCATGTTGTTAGAATGTGTCAATCCTGTTGAGACTGTCTTCCTGGGATGTGTGTTATCTGTATGAAACTATGGATTCTTTGCTAAAATAGTAGCTGCTTGCCCTGATTTCTAACGATGCTGAGAGCATTTGTTAGGTGGGGTACATTGCTATTTAGTAGTTCAAATGGTGATTTCTGCTGAATTTCTGTTATTGTAATGGTATATGGGACTGGAAGTTCACTCTTTCGATATCTTTTGCTGGAATGTGTAAAGGTATGGCTCTTTCATGATTTGAACCTTGGACCGGTAGGGTTTCCACAACGCTATGTATGATCTAAACAATGGCTGAAAATATTTATTGGAGCATTTGTTTCAAACAAATAGTTTTATCGAAAGATATTTCTAACATTTTTGGTGTGTGATGTATTTTAGATAGTACCGCTTCAATATTGTGTGCTCGATTGTTATTGCAATTAACAATATTTTAAAACAAATTATAGTGAAAATATACAATATCCAATAATACCGTGGTTATTAACGTTTATATTTGTTAAGACGTGCGTTGCACGTGCATGCTTACTAGTAATAATGAGGTCTAACTCATATGCCTTTCCGTGGAAAAGAAACACAGATGCCTTTTCCTATTTAAAAAGTCCATGTCCGATACCATCAAACATAAGGTTACGTCGGGATTAAAAAGCCGGCAGTCAAAACTAAGCATGACTCCGTGTTAAAACATTGGACATAGTCCACGTACAACACATGTGATGATGCCACCTATTATAGTTCACCAAATTAATGCATCTGATCTCCCTCTTTGTTGTGCGCTAAATAAAAATATATCACGGGACTCTGGCCTTGATGCTTCAGGTCGAGACAACAAGCATTTGTAGCCATGTAGAAAGTAAAGAAAATATATGTGTACGTACACAACATGATGAGTGGGTCAAACAGATAAGCAAATACCTTTGTTTAGTAATAATAAAGTAAGCCTACAATGTGATGTTAGCGATAATAAATGGGAAATGTTTGTGGCCGGTGCGCCGGCTGAAAACTCAGCCGGTCGCACGCGGGCGTCACACGCACGTTTCTTAAGTGGGGCCTGCCCACCGCCTACCGCCCCCTCGCTCACCTTATCTGAAGACTGAGACGAGATCCATTTTATCGTCTCGCACAGCCTCATCTCCTATGCTCCGCCGGCCGCTTGCACTTTGCCTCCTGCCTCCCCGACGAGATCTGCTACCACCGGCGAGCCGGTGCCGGCCGGCCATGGCCACCCCCTCCTTTTTTTTGTTTCTTCTATCCTGTGTATTGGCTGAGGCTGCCCCACCACCACTTTTTCCCCTTTGACCAAGAGCAACACCACCGGCGATGAGCGTGCCTCTCCATGGCCGCCTACCTTCAGCCGCTCCCTCCCCGCGCGAACGCCATGGCTGGCTTCGAGCGCGCCTCTCCATGGCCGCCTACCTTCAGCCGCTCCCTCCCCGTGCAAACGCCACGGCTGGCTTCGAGCTGCAGGGTGACCGCGGCGAGCTGCAGAGGTGACCGCGGCGAGCTGCAGAGGTGACCACGGCGAGCTGCATGGGTGACCACGGCGAGGCAGGACGGAAGCTGGAACCAGTGTAATAATTTGCTACCACCGTGTTCCATTTTTGCTGGAACCGACCAAATTTTTGCTGCAATGTCTTCTTTGCGGGAACCATTGTACCACTTTTTTCTACTACTGTGTTGTCGATTGTTACATACGTTTTTCATGAGGTTACCGAGACCCGCGTCTATGTGTTTTTTGCTGCAACTACTGTCGATTTTTGCTACAACCGGCAACGTTGGAAGCTGCAAGCTCCTGTCGGCGGAGCATCAGGGCTCGCTGGCCACCACGGTCATCATTGTTTTTTGCTACAATTGGTGTCAAAATTTGCTACAATCGTTGTCTATTTTTGCTACACCCGTTGTATTTGCATTTTTGCTACATTGCACAAGCCAGCGTCTGATTTTTTGCTACAACTGTTGCTCAATTTTGCTGGAACGGGCGCTCGTTTTTGCTGGAACAGGTCACTGAGATGTTACGACGGTGAGATGTGACCGATGAGCTGCGGCATCAGGCGTGAGCAGCGACGAGCACGACGGCGAGCTATGGCCCTCGCCATCGGAGCTGCAATCATCGCCACCGGAGCTACAACCACGGGTGCCGATGTTACATGCGTGGAGCTGGCCACCGGCGGCGAAGGCGGCACCGGCGACGACCATCGGCGGGGGGCGGCGACCGGCGGTGACCATCGGCGGGGGCCGCGACCGGTGGTGCTTTGAAGTTGGTCGCGCTCGCTCATCCATGCGGCGCCCGCTGCTCTTTTTATTTCCGTTGTGCTCGCGAGATTTGTTTATTTTTGAAGAAAGGAACTGCACAGGAGCCCAATCTAACGGCAACACGTGCTCGCATCGCACGGTTGGGGCTCGACCGTCCGAAACGGTTCGGCCGGCGCGCCGGCGCCTATAAGCGCCCATAATAAATTGTGAATGTACAGCTGAGTCCATTTTGTATTTAATATTTTTGCAAAAATGATTTACTAATGCGTCATGATGTGTGATCTAATTATAATTCCTGATATTCCAAATATCAAGCAAATGAAATAAGGCATCTTAGTGCTTCCGTATAAGTTAATTGTTCTTCATGAAAAAATGGTCATGATAAGGACCATATACGAAACACGTAGACGGTGTGTTAAGAAATTATATAGATTGGACATGCAAGAATAACAATGGCCTAGAAACTGCAAAATGATTTAATGCGTTATGTCATTTTACTATTGTTTTGACTATTAGAAATCAAAATGAAAATAATGTTAACATGTAGAGAAAAATACAAACTCCATCGCCGGAGAGATACGTCATCATGCACATGCATGGAACCGAGTATACGATGTTTATACGGGATGGTGACCTCAAAGAGATATGTTATGAAGGGGCTAACGGGGTCGATGAGCAAGGGACAGAGGAATAGCAAAACGATAAGTCTTTGGATTTGTACACATTGGCTAAATAATCCAGTATGTTGATTATACAATGTGTCCTAATCATGATTGTTGAAATTAAAAATGTAAGTAAAAAGGCATAAGCTATGATGGAAACCAATCTGGAACAATATATATTGCAATGCAGTGATTGCGTATGCAACCAATTAACCAACTAATTCATCGGATCTGTTTTAGCTACTATGAGAATTAATCTTCTTTTTCTGTATAGGTTGTGAATAATTTTTTTTTTCCAATTTGACTGGAAATTTTGGTGGCCCATTTTGCATGTACGACACAACATGCTTCGACCATATACTTTCATTCCAAGCTTGAAGATAAAAAGAATTTCTTATGTAGCAATAAAATAACATGCAAAATATTGTAACTATACGAGAAGATCAAATTTATTTTCTAAGCTCTGTTAAATAATCAAAATCGATTAACCTTCTCCTTGGACTACTTCTTTAAAAGGAAAATAGTATTAGTTTGCCAATGATTAACCTTCTTACTAATATTCTATGTAGCATATGCATAAGCAAATAATGAAAAAAAATTGGGACACCCCATCAAATTCTATAACAACATGTGTAAACAATATGTTAAAACTCTAGCCGCGCATTTGCACGGGTCAGTATGCTAGTTATATGTATTAGTTAAGTACTATCATCACGTATATGTGATGATATATGTACGATGTATGCAATGAGCTATTGAACAATTAATATATATTATTAGTTTCACATTTCTATCTCTTTTCGTACTCATTTCTGGCTCTAGTTGTTACACATATTGAAACATAACAATAGAACATAAATAATTCACACATCGAAACATATCAATATTACGATTGTTGTGCAGACATTGGGATCGACATCAAAACGATTCAACAGTAAACGTGTCCATGACTACCACCCTAACCTACTGAAGTTGTTGGCTCTACCTGAACTCGTTCAGGCATTCGTCCATGCGGTTGACACGCTCGCGGTACAACTGGAGCGTGATCTCGAGCTCCAAGCTGGCTATTTCGTTGGAGATTGCCATCTCAAGGATGCGACAACCATTTTCTTCTACTGATCCCCGCTGGACACCTGGGCCAAGGAGGCACTCGAGCCTACTGACCTGCCCGTTGGCATCGAGGGGCCCACGGACAAGGCGAACAATGTGACCCATGCGAATGAAGCGACCGGTGTCCGATGCAAGTATGGTGAGACGGGGCTCTGGTGCAAGTACGACGCGGACGGCCGCTGCCCATTCTTGGCGAGAAATCGGGCTACTGATGTGTCGTGGACACAGCTGCAACGTCATGTCGGGTGGGACAACAGGCAAGCAGGGGTGGGACAACGTTCATGACGCAAATCTCACTTCAATGAAGCTGGCGTGATAGCCCATGGTTTGTCCTAGCTCTCTGTAAGCCGGCTCTCACGTGATCTAAGCCGGTGTTTTAATCTGGATAAGTTCAGGGTCCATATGGATTGACTTATCAAGAGTACACGGGGTCACTTTGTGCGGAGTAGCATCTTGCAAACAGGCAAGTTTAACCAAGTATTATAATGACATTCTTAGCCAAGCCAAGAGGGATATTAACAGCTAACTCGGTGAGTCGGGAGCCCCCAAGTGACTTACGATCAAAGAATAAAGACTCATGCACAATATTGTTGACATGAAACGACAGAGACCCCAAGTTTCAGGGGTGCCGGCTTTATTGTATTGAACACAAAGGTATATAAATATGTATGTACAATGATTTCGGAGCCAGTGGATCTAGGTATAATAAGGCCGAAGTTGGGCAATGTTCCAAGGCCTGTTGGTCTCCTCTTTTGAAGTGCGTAACTTCTAGCGTTCTCGTATGTCAATCAGATAATATGACCCATTGCTGAGGTTCTTGCTGATGACAAAAGGCCCTTCCCAGGGGGGCGAAAGCTTATGCATGCCTGTTTGGTCTTGAATTAAACGGTGCACTAAGTCGCCTTCCTGAAAAGTCCTACTACGTACTCTACGGCTATGATAGCGATGTAGGTCTTGTTGGTAGATGCCTGATCGCGCAGTTGCCAGATCACGTTCCTCTTCCAATGCATCCAGAGAGTACTGACGAGCGTTTTCATTATCCGCTTCGACATATGCGGTAACCCTGGGGGAGTGTGTAATATCACTTGGCAAAACAACTTTTGCTCCATAAACCAGATAAAACAGTGTATAATCTGTTGATTTGTTGGGAGTAGTACATATACTCCAAAGGACTGCAGGGAGTTCCTCAATCCAACACCCAGGAGTTCGTTGCAAAGGCACCATGAGTCATGGCTTGATCCCCCTTAATATCTCTTGATTGGCTTGCAGCTTGACCATTAGACCGTGGATGAGCAACTACGACTAAGTCAAGGCGGATATGTTCGCGCTGGTAGAACTCCTCCATCGCTCGCTTGGATAGATTAGTGCCATTGTCTATAATAATGTTGTGTGGATAACCAAAACAAAAAATTAACTTTTTCAAGAACTTGATTACTGTCTCTGCATCACAATTGCTGATGGGTTCTGCTTTGACCCACTTGGCGAACTTATCAACCATCACCAAGAGATGTGTCTTTTTATCTGAAGACGGCTTAAATGGGCCAACCATATCAAGCCCCCAGGCCGCAAACGGCCAAGTTATTGGGATCATCCGTAACTCTTGAGCCGGCACATGAGCCTGCCTTGCGAATTTCTGGGAACCCTCGCACTTTCGCACAATGTCTTCCGCATTTGCACGAGCTGTAAGCCAGTAAAAACCATGTCGAGAAGCTTTTGCCACCAAGGACCTTGAGCCGACATGATGACCACAGTCCCTTGCATGGATCTCATTGAAAATCTCGCGAGCTACTTCTGGAGAAACACATCGTTGAAAAACACCAGTGCTGCTCCGTCGATGTAACTCACCATAAATAATAGTCTTTGATTTGGAGCATCTGATAATCTGCCTGGCGATGATTTCCTCCTCAGGTAACTCGCCACGGGTCAAATAAGCCAAGTAAGGGATTGTCCAATCAGGAATAACATGGAGAGCCGCCACCAACCGTGCTTCCGGGTTATGGACAACTATATCTTCCTCTGAAGGCAATTTGACAGAGGGATTATGAAGTAAATCAAGGAACACATTGGGGGGAACTGGCTTACGCTAAGAACCGAGACGTGACAAGGCAGCTGCCGCCTCATTGAGCCGGCGATCAATAAGATCAAGCTGTTAAGCTTGAAAATGACCCGCGGTGACTTTGACGGCATGCGTGTAGGCCACCATGAGAGGACCCTTTGAGTCCCAAGTTCCAGATACCTGTTGGGCCACAAAGTCTGAATCGCCCAAACACCTGACCCGGCTTAAATTCATCTCCTTGGCCACACGAAGTCAGTGGAGGAGTGCCTCGTACTCAGCTGCAGTGTTAGTACCAGGAAACAGGAGCCGCAAAACATAACAAAGTTTGTCACCTCATGAGGAATTTAGAATTCCTCCAGCCGTCGGGCCTTCTAGTTGCCTAGAACCATCAAAATGTATAGTCCAGTATGTGTTGTCTGGCCGGTCCTCCAGAATTTGAAGCTCAGTCCAATTGTTGATGAAATCCACCAATGCTTCATATTTGATTGCCATCCCGGGCACATATTTCAAATGATGAGGTCCTAGCTCAATTGCCCACTTAGCAAAGCGGCCAGTAGTCTCCCGGTTTTGTATAATATCTCCAAGGGGTGCTGAACTGACCATAGTAATTGGATGTTCCTGAAAATAATGTTTTAATTTGCGGCTGGCCATGAAGACGCCGAAGACTAACTTCTGCCAATGTGGGTACTGCTGTTTTGATAAGGTCAAAACTTCGCTAACATAATAAACAAGCCACTGTACTGGATATTCCTTCCCTGCCTCCCTATGTTCGACCACAACTGCTACACTTACTACCCTGTTATTTGTAGCAATGTACAAGAGCATAGGCTCTTTGGCAATCGGGGCGGCAAGAACAGGCAGCTCGATTATCTACTTCTTAAGGGCTTAAAAAGCTTCGTTTGCAGCATCAATCCAGACAAAGTTGTGTGTCTTGTTCAATAACTGGTATAGAGGAATTGCCTTTTCACCCAGGCAGATTATAAACCGGCTCAAGGCCGCTATACGACCTGCCAAGCGCTGAACCTCATTGGTGTTGGCCGGCTTAGTAAGCGAGGTTACTGCCTTGATCTTCTCTGGGTTGGCCTCAATACCACGCTCGAAAACTAGGAATCCCAGTACTTTGCATGCAGGAACGCCAAATACACATTTGGCCGGGTTAAGCTTCATCTTGTACACCCGAAGGTTATCGAACGTCTCCTTGAGATCATCCAATAGAGTCTCTTTTTTTCTAGGATTTGACCACAATATCATCAACATAGGCATGAACATTGCGCCCAATCTGCTGGAATAACCAGTTCTAAACGCAGCGTTGATAAGTAGCCCCTGTGTTCTTAAGCCCAAAAGGCATAGAAACATAGCAAAAAGCTTCGAAGGGGGTGATGAAAGTCGTCTTCTCTTGACCCTCCATAGCCATCTGAATCTGATGATAGCCCGAGTAGGCATCCAGGAAACACAAACGTTCACAACCAGCTGTCGAATCAATAATCTGGTCAAGGCGAGGAAGGGCAAACAGGTCCTTGGGACAAGCTTTGTTGAGATCCGTGTAGTCAACACATATACGCCAAGTGCCATTCTTCTTCAGAATGAGCACTGGGTATGCCAACCACTTGGGGTGAAAAATTTCAAGGATGAACCTGACAGCTAGGAGCCGGGCCACCTCTTCTCCAATAGCCTTTCGTCTCTCCTTGTTAAAATGATAGAGGTATTGCTGCAAGGGTTTCATCTTTGGATCCACATTAAGGTGGTGCTCAGCGAGTTCTCTCGGTACTCCAGGCATGTCAGAATGTTTCCATGCAAAGATGTCCCGATTCTTATGGATGAACTCGATGAGGGCACTTTCCTATTTGGGGTCCAAGCCTGTCCCAATAGTGAACTATTGGGACGAGTCGCCCGGGGTAAATAAAATTTTCTTGGTATCCTCGACCATCTTGAATTTGAGCAGAGGCTCAGTCTCTGTGGTGGGCTTCTTGAGAGGGGTCTTATCCGTCGGGTCAACATTAGCTGTGTAAAATTTCAACTCCTCCACTACACAAGCTGACTCTGCATAAGCTGCGTCTCCTTCCTCGCATTCTTGAGGGATTTTCCAGCTGCCATCCACTGTGATGGTTCCATTTGGTCCTGACATTTTGAGCTTGAAGTAAACATAACATGGTTGTGCCATGAATCGTGCATAAGTCAGCCGTCCAAATAGGGTGTGATAAGGACTCTTGATTTTGGCCACCTCGAACGCCAGAGACTCGCATCTGTAGTTGAATTCTAAGCCGAAAGCACCCTCTAGCTTGATTCTTCCAATAGGATATGCCAACTTCCCAGGGACAATGCCATGAAAAACTATGGAGGAAGGTTGCAGCCGGCTCTCAGAGAGATTTATTCGCCTGAAAGTATCATAATACAAGATGTTAATGCTACTCCCACCGTCCACGAGTACTTTGGATAACGTATAACTGCCAACTTGAGGAGCCACCACCAGGGCCAGGCCACCCGGATTGTCCACCAGGGTGGATGATCCTCTCTGCTCCATGTGATCGGATGTTCATGTTGGGGAATGTTGCATGGGAAACAAAAAATTTCCTACGCTTCACCAAGATCAATCTAGGAGATGACCATCTATGAGAGGAGTGATTGCATCTACATACCCTTGTAGATCGCTAAGCGGAAGCATTAAGAAACGCGGTTGATGTAGTCAAACTTCTTCGCGATCCAATCACGATCCGTCCCGCGAACTCCCGATCAAGCGCCGAACAGACGGCACCTCCGCGTTCAACACATGTACAGCTTGATGATGCCTTCACCTCCTTGATCCAGCGAGCGATGGTGAAGTAGTAGCTCGAGTCCTCCGGCAGCACGACGACGTGGTGAAGTGATGGTGGAAGAATCTTAGCAGGTCTTCGCCGTGCGTTTATGAGAGGAGAAGAACTACGAGGGAGAAGAGGGCAGCACCGTAGCAAGTTCTGGTGCGGCTGCCCTCTATCTCCCTCTCTATATATAGGGGGAAGGGAGGAGGAGGGGGCGCCCTAGGGTTTCCCCTAGGGGCCGGCGGCCGAGGGGGCTGCGGCCAGGGTTGGGTGCCCCCCCAAAAGGCGCCTTGCCTCCCAAGTTAAGGAGTCCGGCGGCCCTAGGGGGTGCGGCCACCCCTTGGCCGACCCGGGCTCGGGTTTGGGCGGCGCCCAACCCCTTAGTGGGCTGGTGCGCCCCCTCTCCTTGGCCCATGCGCCCCCCTGCTACTTCTTGAGCGTGCGTTGGTTTTCCCTTGAAGAGGAAAAGGGTGATGCAGCAAAGTAGATAAGTATTTCCCTTAGTTGTTGAGAACCAAGGTATCAATCTAGTAGGAGATACAAGGAAGTCCCCAATCTTCGCACCTACACAAACAATCAAACTCTTGCACCCAACGCTAAAAGGGGTTGTCAATCCCTTTACGGTTATTTGTAAGGATGAGATCTGATAGAGATAGATATAAAAGATTGCTAAAACGAAAAGTAAAAAGAATGCAGCAAAGTATTTTTGGTATTTTTGGTTTATAGATCTGAAAATATAATATGGAAAATAGACCCAGGGGCCATAGGTTTCACTAGAGGCTTCTCTCATGAAGGAAAATAATACGGTGGGTGAACAAATTACTGTCGAGCAATTGATAGAAAAGCGCATAGTTATGACGATATCCAAGGCAATGATTATGCATATAGGCATCACGTCCGTGTCAAGTAGACCGAAACGATTCTGCATCTACTACTATTACTCCACACATCGACCGACTCCTGCCTGCATCTAGAGTATTAAGTTCATGAAGAACAGAGTAACGCATTAGGTAAGATGACATGATGTAGAGGGATAAACTCAAGCAATATGATGAAAACCCCATCTTTTTATCCTCGATGGCAACAATACAAATACGTGCCTCGCCTCCCCTACTTTGTCACTGGGTGAGGATACCGCAAGATTGAACCCAAAACTAAGCACTTCTCCCATTGCAAGAATTACCAATCTAGTTGGCCAAACCAAACCAATAACTCGAAGAGACTTGCAAAGATATGAAATCATGCATATAAGAATTCAGAGAAGATTCAAATAATATTCATAGATAAGCTGATCATAAACCCACAATTCATCGGATCTCGACAAACACACCGCAAAAGAGTATTAAATCGGATAGATCTCCATGAAGATCATGAAGAACATGGTATTGAAGAACAAAGAGAGAGAAGAAGCCATCTAGCTACTAGCTATGGACCCGAAGGTCTGTGGTGAACTACTCACGCATCATCGGAGGGGCAATGGAGTTGATGTAGATGCCCTCCGTGATCGAATCCCCCTACGGCAGATTACCGAAAAAGGCTCTAAGATTGGATCTCACGGGAACAAAGGCTTCCGGTGGCGGAAAAGTATTTTCGTGGCTCTTTTTGGTATCCAGGGAATATTTGGGAATTTATAGGCCGAAGAATAGGGTTAGGAGAGCTGCTGGGGGGCCACAAGCCAGGGGGCGCGCCCCCCTAGGGCGTGCCCTGGTGGCTTGTGACTCCACGGCAGGTCTCCTGCCTTCATCTCCAAGTCTGGCAGGTTTCTTCTGGTCCAAGAAAAATCATTCCGAAGATTTTATTCTGTTTGGACTCCGTTTAATATTCCTTATCTGCAATACTCAAAAACAAGGAAAAAACAGAAACTGGCACTTGGCTCTAGATTAATAGGTTAGTCCCAAAAATAATATAAAATAGCATATTAAGGCATATAAAACATCCAAAACAGATAATATAATAGCATGGAACAATCAAAAATTATAGATACGTTGGAGATGTATCAAGCATCCCCAAGCTTAATTCCTGCTCGTCCTCGAGTAGGTAAATGATAAAAACAGAATTTTTGATGTGGAATGCTACCTAACATATTTATCCATGTAATATTCTTTATTGTGGCATGAATATTCAGATCCGTAAGATTCAAAACAAAAGTCTAATATTGACATAAAAACAGTAATACTTCAAGCATACTAACAAGGCAATTGTGTCCTTTCAAAATAACATGGCCTCAGAAAGTTATCCCTACAAAATCATATGGTCTGGCTATGCTCCATCTTCCCCACACAAAGTATCTAAATCATGCACAACCCCGATGACAAGTCAAGCAATTGTTTCACACCTTTTATGTTCTCAAACCTTTTCAACTCTCACGCAATACATGAGCGTGAGCCATGGATATAGCACTATAGGTGGAATAGAATATGGTGGAGGTTGTGAGGAAAAAGGAGAAGATAGTCTCACATCAACTAGGCGTATCAACGGGCTATGGAGATGCCCATCAATAGATATCAATGTGAGTGAGTAGGGATTGCCATGCAACGGATGCACTAGAGCTATAAGTGTATGAAAGCTCAAAAAGAAACTAAGTGGTTGTGCATAATGATGAAAAATTCCACTAGTTATAGGAAAGTGACAAAATAGGAGACTCTCTATCATGAGGATCATGGTGCTACTTTGAAGCACAAGTGTGGAAAAATATAGTAGCATTGTCCCTTCTCTCTTTCTCTCATTTTTTTTTGTATTTGGGTGGGCATCTTTGGCCTCTTTTTTTTATTTGGGCTTCGCTGGCCTCTTTTATTATTTGTAAAGTCCGGAGACTCATCCCAACTTGTGAGGGAATCATAGCTTCCATCATCCTTTTGTCTCTCGGGACAATGCTCTAATAATGAAGATCATCACACTTTTATTTACTTACAACTCGATACCTAGAACAAAATATGACTCTATATGAATGCTTACGAATGCAAGGCAATATGAAAATGATGGTGCATGTCATGAAAAGCGGAATGGTGGAAGTTTCATGGCAATATATCTCGGAATGGCTTTGGAAATGCCATAATAGGTAGGTATGGTGTCTGTTTTGAGGAAAGTATATGGTGGCTGTTTTGAGGAAAGTGGGTTTAATGCACCGGCGAAAGTTGCGCGGTACTAGAGAGGCTAGCAAAGGTGGAAGGGTGAGAGTGCGTATAATCCATGGACTCAACATTAGTCATAAAGAACTCACATACTTATTGCAAAAGTCTATTAGTTATCGAAGCAAAGTATTAGACGCATGCTCCTAGGGGAGAGGTTGGTAGGAGTTAACCATCTCGCGCTCCCGACCCTCACACAAAGGTTGACAATCATTAAACAAATCATGCTCCGACTTTGTTACATAACGGTTCACCATACGTGCATGCTACGGGAATCACAAACTTTAACACAAGTATTTCTACCAATTCACAATTACTCACTAGCATAACTCTCATATCACCATCTTTATATCTCAAAAATATGCAAGGAATCAAACTTCTCATAGTATCCAATGCACTTAATATGAAAGTTTTTATTATATCCCTCTTGGATGCCCATTATATTAGACTAAATTCATAACCTAAACCAATTACCATGCTGTTTAAAGACTCTCAAAATAATATAAGTGAGGTACGAGAGTTCAATTATTTCTGTTAAATAAAACACCACTGTGCTCTAAAAAGATATAAGTGAAGCACTAGAGCAACATTGCCTAGCTCAAAAGATATAAGTGAAGCACATAGAGTATTCTAATAAATTCACGATTAATGTGTGTCCCCCTCAAAAGATGTGTGCAGCAAGGATGATTGTGGCAAACTAAAAATCAAAGACTCATATCATACAAGACGCTCCAAGCAAAACACATATCATGTGGTGAATAAAAACATAGCCTCAAGTAAATTTACCGATGGATTGAAGAAGAAAGAGGGGATGCCTTCCGGGGCATCCCCAAGCTTAGGAAATTTGGTATCCTTGAATATGGATTGGGGTGCCTTGGGAATCCCCAAGCTTAGGCTCTTGCCACTCCTTATTCCATAGTCCATCAAATCTTTACCCAAAACTTGAAAACTTCACAACACAAAACTCAACAGAAAACTCGTGAGATCCGTTAGTATAAGAAAAATAAATCACCACTTTAGGTACTGTTGTGAACTCATTCTTTATTTATATTGGTGTAATATCTACTGTATTCCAACTTCTCCATGGTTCATACCCCCCGATACAACCCATAGATACATCAAAATAAGCAAACAACACAAAGAAAACAGAATCTGTATAAAACAGAACAGTATGTAGCAATCTATAGACTTCGAATACTTATGTAGCTCCAAAAATTCTGAAAAATTAGGACAATCAGGGTAATTTGTATATAACTCTTTTGTAAAAATTTCAGATCAAAATCAGGTTCCAGTGAATTTACAAAATTCCTGGAATGAGAGCAAAAGTTTCTATTTTTCAGCAAAATCAAATCACAAACACCGTAGACCATCCCAAAGGTCTTACTTGGCTCAAACACTAATTAAAACAAGAAAACACAATTACTACAGAGGTAATAATGTGTAAAACACTCAAAAACCAAAGCAAAAACAAAAGCATAAAAATAAAATTGGGTTGCCTCCCAACAAGCGCTATTGTTTAACGCCCCTAACTAGGCATAACGCAATAGATCTAGGTATTGTCATCTTTGGTATGCAATCCATAAGTATCTCTCATAATAGATTCATAAGGTAATTTGATTTTCTTTCTAGGAAAGTGTTCCATGCATTTCCTTAATGGAAATTGGAATCTAATATTTCCTTCCTTCATATCAATAATTGCACCAATCGTTCTAAGGAAAGGTCTACCAAGATTAATAGGACATGTAGGATTGCAATCTATATCAAAAACAATGAAATCTATGGGCACATAATTCCTATTTGCAACAATAAGAACATCATTAATCCTTCCCATAGGTTTCTTAATGGTGGAATCCGCTAGATGCAAATTTAAAGAGAAATCATCAAATTCATGGAAACCTAGCACATCACATAAAGTTTTCGGAATCATGGAAACGCTAGCACCCAAATCACACAAAGCATGGCACTCAGGGGCGGACGCACGTTGATGGTTGTGGGGGCAGCTGCCCCCACTCGATTTTCCTTCGTACGCTTACGTTGATCCTCCCAAGCTACGTGTGCCCCCACTTGGCCCATTACTTTGCCCCCACTCCGTCCAATTTCCTTTTAATTTCAAAGGCCCATATATTCTTAATCCGTTGAAAGTCTATAAGAAGCCCACCACCAAGAAATAGCCTACACTACGTCGGCTACGAACGCTACGATTATTCGATGGATCAGACCCCTAGTCCACGCACGCATAGAAAAAACGAACGCACGATACGGCACCCGCGGAGCCGCCCGAAACTGCCTCTCGCGCGATCGCGGCATCACGCAGTCTCCTGCTCGGCTCGCGGCCGGCAATCAGCGACTTGCCGTCGCCCATCTCTCGTGCTTGTACGCCGCCGCCGCAACACAGCCTCATCACCGATTGTGTAATTTCAGCGTTCTAATTGACATCAAGTAAGCCATATAGTAGATCATTAGGGTTCTTTCTTTTCAAACTTTTTTGTTCGTTTGCAGTTCCTTTGTAGAAATCATATTAGTATTATCAATTTATGTGTATAATTTACCGATTTAGATGACTTAGATTGGTTCAAATGATTTTGTCATAAGATGTACTCCCTCTGTAAACAAATATAAGACCGTTTAGATCAAAATTTTAGTACCAACTTTAATCTAGACTGACACGCTCAAATTTTCATTCGGGTCATCTATTTTTCCTAGTTCCCACTTAAACTTCGTGTACTATGCTTGAAACCTTGTCAATTCATTTGACGTTCTGCTTTTTTGGCACTTAAAGTTACTGAGAAGCTAATGGAGAGTTAAAAAAAAACTAACAACCACCAAGATGCCTGAACTAGTTGATTTGAACAAGCTTCCTATGCATCCATTGAAAATGAAGAAGATTGCATACTACAATCCCAATCAACACAAGGATATTAGCCTCATCCTAAGAAGATTAAGCCAATGACAATTGGAAAGATCAATCAACATATTAGCGCCGATTGGTATGAATCATGGTCGTATTTGCTTTGTAGAAAAAGAATTGCTAGTTTTTTTCCTAATGAAGTGATAGTTAAACGTTTTCATGAGGTGAAAATTGCCGTGGGATGAAACGAAATGATTGTGTTAAAAGCTCTTTTTCATTTGTATAGAGGCAGCCTTCGATGTTTTCATTATCCCCCTATTTGATAATGATTTGTTTCTTGCAGGTTGTAGGTTAGATTGTTAGACAATGTGTCAATGTTCTCTTTTGCGACTAGGAACAAGATGTAAGTCATTTTGCTTCATATTGTTAGTTTTTTTTTCTTTTGGCAATAAATTTGGTTATCACATGGAGCATGAAGTGATTGTGCCTAGGTTTTAGTTTATAAGGACGATTGCCTTGTTAATTCATCAATATGGCCATACATTATTGCCCCCTCTCAAATTTTTTCTTGGGTCCGCCCCTGCCCTGGCCCGTGCGAGAGCATGGCAGGGGCGGACGCACGTTGATGGTTGTGGGGGCAGCTGCCCCCACTCGATTTTCCTACGTACGCTTACGTTGATCCTCCCAAGCTACGTGTGCCCCCACTTGGCCCATTACTTTGCCCCCACTCCGTCCAATTTCCTTTTAATTTCAAAGGCCCATATATTCTTAATCCGTTGAAAGTCTATAAGAAGCCCACCACCAAGAAACAGCCTACACTACATCGGCTACGAACGCTACGATTATTCGATGGATCAGACCCCTAGTCCACGCACGCATAGAAAAAACGAACGCACGATACGGCACCCGCGGAGCCGCCCGAAACTGCCTCTCGCGCGATCGTGGCATCACGCAGTCTCCTGCTCGGCTCGCGGCCGGCAATCAGCGACTTGCCGTCGCCCATCTCTCGTGCTTGTACGCCGCCGCCGCAACACAGCCTCATCACCGATTGTGTAATTTCAGCGTTCTAATTGACATCAAGTAAGCCATATAGTAGATTATTAGGGTTCTTTCTTTTCAAACTTTTTTGTTCGTTTGCAGTTCCTTTGTAGAAATCATATTAGTATTATCAATTTATGTGTATAATTTACCGATTTAGATGACTTAGATCGGTTCAAATGATTTTGTCATAAGATGTACTCCCTCTGTAAGCAAATATAAGACCGTTTAGATCAAAATTTTAGTACCAACTTTAATCTGGACTAACACGCTCAAATTTTCATTCGGGTCATCTATTTTTCCTAGTTCCCACTTAAACTTCGTGTACTATGCTTGAAACCTTGTCGATTCATTTGACGTTCTGCTTTTTTGGTACTTAAAGTTACTGAGAAGCTAATGGAGAGTTAAAAAATAAAACTAACAACCACCAAGATGCCTGAACTAGTTGATTTGAAAAAAGCTTCCTATGCATCCATTGAAAACGAAGAAGATTGCATACTACAATCCCAATCAACACAAGGATATTAGCCTCATCCTAAGAAGATTAAGCCAATGACAATTGGAAAGATCAATCAACATATTAGCGCCGATTGGTATGAATCATGGTCGTATTTGCTTTGTAGAAAAAGAATTGCTAGTTTTTTTCCTAATGAAGTGATAGTTAAACGTTTTCATGAGGTGAAAATTGCCGTGGGATGAAACGAAATGATTGTGTTAAAAGCTCTTTTTCATTTGTATAGAGGCAGCCTTCGATGTTTTCATTATCCCCCTATTTGATAATGATTTTTTTCTTGCAGGTTGTAAGTTAGATTGTTAGACAATGTGTCAATGTTCTCTTTTGAGACTAGGAACAAGATGTAAGTCATTTTGCTTCATATTGTTAGTTTTTTTTTCTTTTGGCAATAAATTTGGTTATCACATGGAGCATGAAGTGATTGTGCCTAGGTTTTAGTTTATAAGGACGATTGCCTTGTTAATTCATTAATATGGCCATACATTATTGCCCCCTCTCAAATTTTTTCCTGGGTCCGCCTCTGATGGCACTCATAGTATTTAATTTTAATCTTAATAGTAGGTTCCCACTCAAAATAAATCTTTCTAGGTATAGAAACTTCCAACTCAAGTTTTTCTTCAAAAGATTTCATCATAGCATCCACGATATGTTTAGTAAAAGTATTATTTTGATTATAAGCATGCGGAGAATTCAACATGGATTGCAACAAGGAAATACAATCAATCAAAGAACAACTATCATAATTAAAGTCCTTGAAATCCAAAAGAGTGGGTTCATTGCTATTTAAAGTTTTGACCTCTTCAATCCCACTTTTATGAATCTTAGCATTAAGATCTATAGACTCCGAATCATTGGGACGCCTTTTAACTAAAGTTGACTTATCTCCAGTCCCATATTTATCAAGATTTATATTAGAAAACAAATATTCAATAGGATTCACATCAATCACTTTAAGATCTTCATCAATATTATCACGAGAACACACTTTTTCAAGCCATTCACGCTTAGCACGCATTCTAGCGGTTCTTTCCTTACACTCATCAATAGAAATTCTCATAGCTTTTAAAGACTCTTTAATATCATGCTTGGGTGGAATAGATCTAATTTTCAAAGAATCAATCTCAAGAGAAATTCTATCAACGTTCCTAGCCAAATCATCAATCTTGAGCAAATTTTCTTCAATCATAGCATTGAAACCCTTTTGCGAACTAATAAATTCTTTAATATTATTCTCAAGATAAGAGGGCATCTTATTATAATTTCCATAAGAATTGTTGTAGGAATTACCATAATTATTAGAGGAATTACTAGGAAACGGCCTAGGATTGAAATTACCTCTATACGCGTTATTACCAAAATTGTTCCTACCAACAAAATTCACATCCATAGATTCATTATTGTTTCCAATCAAAGAAGACAAAGGCATATCATTAGGATCAATAGGGGCACTCTTACTAGCAAACAATTTCATTAGTTCACCCATCTTTTCACTCAAAGTATTTATCCCTTCAATGCCATTGAGAGTAATTTGACATAATATTATCTAGGAGTTTAGTAGCTTCTCCTAATGTGATTTCCATAAAAGTACCACCCGCGGCGGAATCTAAGAGATTTCTAGATGCAAAATTCAATCCCGCATAATTTTTTTGTATAATCATCCATAAACTCAAACCATCGCGGGGCAATTTTTAATCATAAGTTTCATCCTCTCCCAAGATTGTGTAACATGCTCATGATCAAGTTGCTTAAAATTCATTATATCGTTCCTAAGGGAGATGATCTTAGCGGGTGGAAAGTACTTGGAAATAAAAGCATCTTTACACTTATTCCATGAATCAATACTATTTTTAGGCAAAGATGAAAACCAAGTTTTAGCACGATCCCGTAGTGAGAACGGAAATAGCTTCAATTTAACAATATCATTATCCACATCTTTCTTTTTTTGCATATCACACAACTCAACAAAAGTATTTAGATGGGATGCGGCATCTTCACTAGGAAGGACGGAAAATTGTTCTTTCATAAGAAGATTAAGCAAAGAGGCATTAATTTCATAAGATTCCGCACTAGTGGCGGGAGCAATGGAAGTACTAATAAAATAATTATTATTAGTATTGGAGAAGTCACACAACTTGGTATTCTCTTGAGTCATCGTGACAAAGCAAGCAATCTAGCACACAAGCATACAAAAAGACGAACGGAAGAAGGGCGAATAAAAAGGCAAATCTTTTTGGTTTTTTCTGAAAATCGTTTTAGAAGTGGGGGAGAGGAAAACGAGAGGCAAATGGCAAATAAAGTAAATGCAAGAGATGAGTTTGTGATGGGTACTTGGTAGGCTTGATGTAGATCTCCCCGGCAACGGCGCCAGAAATCCTTCTTGCTACTTCTTGAGCTTGCGTTGGTTTTCCCTTGAAGAGGAAAGGGTGATGCAGCAAAGTAGATAAGTATTTCCTTCAGTTGTTGAGAACCAAGGTATCAATCCAGTAGGAGATAGAAGCAAGTCCTCAATCTTCGCACCTACACAAACAATCAAACTCTTGCACCCAACGCTAAAAGGGGTTGTCAATCCCTTCACGGTTATTTGCAAGGATGAGATCTGATAGAGATAGATATAAAAGATTGATAAAACATAAAGTAAAACAAAAGTAAAAAGAATGCAGCGAGATATTTTTGGTTTATAGATCTGAAAATATAATATGGAAAATAGACCCGGGGGCCATAGGTTTCACTAGAGGCATCTCTCATGAAGGAAAGTAATACGGTGGGTGAACAAATTACTGTCGAGCAATTGATAGAAAAGCGCATAGATATGACGATATCCAAGGCAATGATTATGCATATAGGCATCACGTCCGTATCAAGTAGAGCGAAACGATTCTGCATCTACTACTATTACTCCACACATCGACCGACTCCTGTGTGCATCTAGAGTATTAAGTTCATGAAGAACAGAGTAACGCATTAGGTAAGATGACATGATGTAGAGGGATAAACTCAAGCAATATGATGAAAACCGCATCTTTTTATCCTCGATGGCAACAATACAAATACGTGCCTCGCTACCCCTACTTTGTCACTGGGTGAGGACACCGCAAGATTGAACCCAAAACTAAGCACTTCTCCCATTGCAAGAATTACCAATCTAGTTGGCCAAACCAGACCAATAACTCAAAGAGACTTGCAAAGATATGAAATCATGCATATAAGAATTCAGAGAAGATTCAAATAATATTCATAGATAAGTTGATCATAAACCCACAATTCATCGGATCTCGACAAACACACCGCAAAAGAGTATTACATCGGATAGATCTCCATGAAGATCATGAAGAACATGGTATTGAAGAACAAAGAGAGAGAAGAAGCCATCTGGCTACTTGCTATGGACCCGAAGGTCTATGGTGAACTACTCACGCATCATCGGAGGGGCAATGGAGTTGATGTAGATGCCCTTCGTGATCGAATCCCCCTTCGGCAGATTACCGGAAAACGCTCCAAGATTGGATCTCACGGGAACAAAGGCTTCCGGCAGCGGAAAAGTATTTTCGTGGCTCTTTTTGGTATCCAGGTAATATTTGGGAATTTATACGCCGAAGAATAGGGTTAGGAGAACTGCTGGGGGGCCACAAGCCAGGCCCCCCCATAGGGCGTGCCCTGCTGGCTTGTGACTCCACGACAGGTCTCCTGCCTTCATCTCCAAGTCTGGCAGGTTTCTTCTGGTCTAAGAAAAATCATTCCGAAGATTTTATTCCGTTTGGACTCCGTTTATTATTCCTTATTTGCACTACTCAAAAACAAGGAAAAAACAGAAACTGGCACTAGGCTCTAGATTAATAGGTTAGTCCCAAAAATAATATAAAATAGCATATTAATGCATATAAAACATCCAAAACAGATAATATAATAGCATGGAACAATCAAAAATTATAGATACGTTGGAGACGTATCACAAAGTATTTTTGGTATTTTTGGTTTATAGATCTGAAAATATAATATGGAAAATAGACCTGGGGGCTATAGGTTTCACTAGAGGCTTCTCTCATGAAGGAAAATAATACGGTGGGTGAACAAATTACCGTCGAGCAATTGATAGAAAAGCACATAGTTATGACGATATCCAAGGCAATGATTATGGATATAGGCATCACGTCCGTGTCAAGTAGACCGAAAGGATTCTGCATCTACTACTATTACTCCACACATCGACCGACTCCTGCCTGCATCTAGAGTATTAAGTTCATGAAGAACAGAGTAACGCATTAGGTAAGATGACATGATGTAGAGGGATAAACTCAAGCAATATGATGAAAACCCCATCTTTTTATCCTCGATGGCAACAATACAAATACGTGCCTCGCTACCCCTACTTTGTCACTGGGTGAGGACACCACAAGATTGAACCCAAAACTAAGCACTTCTCCCATTGCAAGAATTACCAATCTAGTTGGCCAAACCAGACCAATAACTCGAAGAGACTTGCAAAGATATGAAATCATGCATATAAGAATTCAGAGAAGATTCAAATAATATTCATAGATAAGTTGATCATAAACCCAGAATTCATCGGATCTCGACAAACACACCGCAAAAGAGTATTACATCAGATAGATCTCCATGAAGATCATGAAGAACATGGTATTGAAGAACAAAGAGAGAGAAGAGGCCATCTGGCTACTTGCTATTGACCCGAAGGTCTATGGTGAACTACTCACGCATCATCGGAGGGGCAATGGAGTTGATGTAGATGCCCTTCGTGATCGAATCCCCCTCCGGCAGATTACCGGAAAACGCTCCAAGATTGGATCTCACGGGAACAAAGGCTTCCGGCAGCGGAAAAGTATTTTCGTGGCTCTTTTTGGTATCCAGGTAATATTTGGGAATTTATACGCCGAAGAATAGGGTTAGGAGAACTGCTGGGGGGCCACAAGCCAGGCCCCCCCATAGGGCGCGCCCTGCTGGCTTGTGACTCCACGACAGGTCTCCTGCCTTCATCTCCAAGTCTGGCAGGTTTCTTCTGGTCTAAGAAAAATCATTCGGAAGATTTTATTCCGTTTGGACTCCGTTTATTATTCCTTATCTGCACTACTCAAAAACAAGGAAAAAACAGAAACTGGCACTAGGCTCTAGATTAATAGGTTAGTTCCAAAAATAATATAAAATAGCATATTAATGCATATAAAACATCCAAAACAGATAATATAATAGCATGGAACAATCAAAAATTATAGATACGTTGGAGACGTATCACAAAGTATTTTTGGTATTTTTGGTTTATAGATCTGAAAATATAATATGGAAAATAGACCTGGGGCTATAGGTTTCACTAGAGGCTTCTCTCATGAAGGAAAATAATACGGTGGGTGAACAAATTACCGTCGAGCAATTGATAGAAAAGCGCATAGTTATGACGATATCCAAGGCAATGATTATGGATATAGGCATCACGTCCGTGTCAAGTAGACCGAAAGGATTCTGCATCTACTACTATTACTCCACACATCGACCGACTCCTGCCTGCATCTAGAGTATTAAGTTCATGAAGAACAGAGTAACGCATTAGGTAAGATGACATGATGTAGAGGGATAAACTCAAGCAATATGATGAAAACCCCATCTTTTTATCCTCGATGGCAACAATACAAATACGTGCCTCGCTACCCCTACTTTGTCACTGGGTGAGGACACCGCAAGATTGAACCCAAAACTAAGCACTTCTCCCATTGCAAGAATTACCAATCTAGTTGGCCAAACCAGACCAATAACACGAAGAGACTTGCAAAGATATGATATCATGCATATAAGATTTCAGAGAAGATTCAAATAATATTCATAGATAAGCTGATCATAAACTCACAATTCATCGGATCTCGACAAACACACCGCAAAAGAGTATTACATCGGATAGATCTCCATGAAGATCATGAAGAACATGGTATTGAAGAACAAAGAGAGAGAAGAAGCCATCTGGATACTAGCTATGGACCCGAAGGTCTGTGGTGAACTACTCACGCATCATCGGAGGGGCAATGGAGTTGTTGTAGATGCCCTCCGTGATCGAATCCCCCTCCGGTAGATTACCGGAAAAGGCTCCAAGATTGGATCTCATAGGAACAGAGGCTTCCGGCGGCGGAAAAGTATTTTCGTCGCTCTTTTTGGTATTGGGGGAATATTTGGGAATTTATAGGCCGAAGAATAGGGTTAGGAGACCTGCTGGGGGGCCACAAGCCAGGGGGGCGCGCCCCCCCTAGGGCGTGCCCTGGTGGCTTGTCGCCTCCCGGCAGATCTCCTGCCTTCATCTCCAAGTCTGGCAGGTTTCTTCTGGTCCAAGAAAAATCATTCCGAAGATTTTATTCCGTTTGGACTCCGTTTAATATTCCTTATCTGCAATACTCAAAAACAAGTAAAAAACAGAAACTGGCACTAGGCTCTAGATTAATGGGTTAGTCCCAAAAATAATATAAAATAGCATGTTAATGCATATAAAACATCCAGAACAGATAATATAATAGCATGGAACAATAAAAAATTATAGATACGTTGGAGACGTATCACCCCCCAACACTTGCCGGGGCCCCCGAAACTCCTTTCGGTATTCCGTTGAATCCTCGGTACACTCCGGAACTCTTCTGGACTCCAACACCCTCCATCCTATATATCAATCTTCACCTCCGGACCATTCCGGAGTTCCTCGTTACGTCCGGGATCTCATCCGGGACTGCGGACAACCTTCGGTCACCAACATTATAACTCGACTATACTTATATCGTCACCAAACGTTAAGTGTGTAGACCCTGCGGGTTAGAGAACTATGTAGACATGACCGAGACACCTTTACGACCAATAACCAATACCGGGACCTGGATGCCCATATTGGTTCCTACATATTCTATGAAGATCTTTATCGGTTGAACCTCTATGTCAAGGATTCAGTTAATCCTGTATGCTGTTCCCTTTGTTCTTCGGTATGTTACTTGCCTGAGATTCGATCGTCGGTATCTCTATACCTAGTTCAATCTCGTTACTGGCAAGTCTCTTTACTCGTTCCGTAATACAAGATCCCGTGGCTAACACTTTAGTCACATTGCTTGCAAGGCTTGTTGTGATGTTGTATTACCGAGTGGGCCCTGAGATACCTCTCCGTCACACGGAGTAACAAATCCCAGTCTCGATCCATGCCAGCTCAACAGATACCTTCGGAGATACCTGTAGAGCATCTTTATAGTCACTCAGTTACGTTGTGACGTTTGATACACACAAGGTAATCCTCCGGTGTCAGTGAGTTGCATGGTCTCATGGTCAAAGGAACAGATACTTGACATGCAGAAAATGATAACAATAAACTTGACACGATTATATGCTACGTTCATAGTTTGGGTCTTGTCCATCACATCATTCTCCTAATGATGTGATCCCGTTGTCAAATGACAACTCGTGTCTATGGCCAGGAAACCTTGACTATCTTTGACCAACGGGCTAGCCCTGTAGAGGCTCACTAGGGACACATTGTTGTCTATGTACCCACACATGTATTTGAGTCTCCAATCAATACAATTCTAGCATGGATAATAAACAATTATCATGAACAAGGAAATATAATAATAACCATTTCATTATTGCCTCTAGGGCATATTTCCAACAGTCTCCCACTTGCACTAGAGTCAATAATCTAGCTCACATCCCTATGTGATTTACATTGTAATGATTTTAACACCCATACAGTTCTGGTGTTGATCATGTTTTGCTCCTGGAAGAGGCTTAGTCAATGGGTCTGCAACATTCAGATCCGTGTGCACTTTGCAAATATTTGTGTCTCCCTCCTCGATGTAACCGCGCATGGAATTGAAGCGTCGCTTTATGTGTCTGGTCCTCTTGTGAAACCTTGGTTCCTTGGCCAGAGCAATGGCACCAGTGTTGTCTCACAATAGAGTCATTGGGTCCATTGCACTGGGCACAACTCCAACATCTGTCATGAACTACTTCATCCAGACACTTTCCTTTGCCGCCTCCGAGGCAGCTATGTACTCCGCTTCGCATGTAGAATCAGCTACCACGCTTTGCTTGGAACTGCACCAACTTACCGCTCCCCCATTGAGAATATATACGTATCCGGTTTGAGACTTAGAGTCATCCGGATCAGTGTCAAAGCTTGCATCGACGTAACCCTTTACTATGAGCTCTTGATCACCTCCATAAACGAGAAACATTTCCTTAGTCCTCTTCAAGTACTTAAGGATATTCTTGACCGCCGTCCAGTGTTCCACTCCTGGATCACTTTGAAACCTTTCGGCCATACTTATGGCAAGGCTGACATCTGGTCGTGTGCACAGCATTGCATATATGATAGAGCCTATGGTAGAAGCATAGGGGATGAGACTCATCTTTTCTCTATCCTCTGCATTCACCGGGCATTGAGTCTTACTCAACCTCACACCTTGCAATACATGCAAGAACGCTTTCTTGGATTGACCCATTTTGAACTTCTTCAAAACGTTATCAAGGTATGTGATCTGTGAATGTCCTATTAACCGTCTCGATCTATCTCTATAAATCTTGATGCCTAATATGAAAGCAGCTTCTCCTAGGTCCTTCATTGAAAAACTCTTGTTCAAATATTCCTTCACCCTTTCCAAAAATTCTATATTGTTTCCAATCAGTAATATTTCATCCACATATAATATTAGAAACACTATAGAGCTCCCACTCTCTTTCTTGTAAATACAAGCTTCTCCGTAAAGTTGTATAAACCCAAACGCTTTGATCACCTCATCAAAATGCTTATTCCAACTCCGAGTGATCACCTCATCAAAACGCTTATTCCAACTCCGAGATGCTTGCACCAGTCCATAAATGGATCGCTGGAGCTTGCAAACTTTGTCAGCATTCTCTGGATCGACAAAACCTTCTGGTTGCATCATATACAACTCTTCCTCAAGGAAACCGTTAAGGAACGCTGTTTTGACATCCATCTGCCAAATTTCATAATCGAAAAATGCAGCTATTGCTAACATGATTCTGACGGACTTAAGCATCACTACAGGTGAGAAAGTGTCATCGTAGTCAATTCCTTGAACTTGTGAAAAACCCTTTGCCACAAGTCGAGCTTTATAGACGGTGACATTACCGTCTGCGTCCGTCTTCTTCTTAAAGATCCATTTATTCTGAATGGCCTTTCGCCCTTTAGGTAATACTTCCAAAGTCCACACTTTGTTTTCATACATGGATGCTATCTCGGATTTCATGGCCTCTAACTATTTGTCAGAATCCGGGCCCACCATCGCTTCCCCATAGCTCGTAGGTTCATCGTTGTCCAAGAACATGACCTCTAAGACAGGGTTACCGTACCACTCAGGAGCAGTACGTGTCCTTGTCGACCTACGAGGTTTGATAGTAACTTGATCCGAAGCATCATGATCACTATCATTAGCTTCCTCTTCAACTGATGTAGGCTCCACAGAAACATCTTTCTACGCTGCACTACTCTCTGGTTGAAGTAAAGGTTCAACAACCTCATCAAGTTCTATCTTCCTCCCACTCATTTCTTTCGAGAGAATTTCTTTCTCAAGAAATGACCCGTTTTTAGAGACAAACACTTTGCCTTCGGATCTTAGATAGAAGGTATACCCAACTGTCTCTTTTGGGTATCCTATGAAGATGCATTTCTTCGCTTTGGGTTCGAGCTTTTCTGGCTGAAGCTTTTTGACATAAGCATCACATCCCCAAACTTTAAGAAACGATAACTTTGGTTTCTTGCCAAACCATAGTTCATACGGCGTCGTCTCAACGGATTTAGATGGTGCCCTATTTAAAGTGAATGCAGCTGTCTCTAATGCATAACCCCAAAATGATAGTGGCAGATCGGCAAGAGACATCATAGAACGCACCATATCCAATAAGGTTCGATTACGATGTTCGGACACACCATTACGCTGTGGTGTTCTAGGTGGCGTCAACTGTGAAACAATTCCACATTGTCTTAAGTGATTGCCAAATTCATAACTCAGATATTCTCCTCCTCGATCAGATCACAGGAATTTAATCTTCTTGTTACGATGATTCTCAACTTCACTCTGAAATTGCTTGAACTTTTCAAACGTTTCAGACTTGTGTTTCATTAATTAAATATACCCATATCTACATAAGTCATCGGTGAAGGTGAGAAAGTAATGATATCCACCGCGCGCCTTAATGCTCATCAGTATGTATGATTTCCAACAAGTCACTTGCCCGTTCCTTTGTTCCGGAGAACGGGGTCTTAGTCATCTTGCCCATGAGGCATGGTTCACATGTGTCAAGTGATTCAAAATCAAGTGACTCCAACAGTCCATCAGCATGGAGCTTCTTCATGCGTTTTACACCAATATGACCTAAGAGGCAGTGCCACAAGAAAGTGGTACTATCATTATCAACTCTACATCTTTTGGCATCAATGTTATGAACATGTGTATCATCACTATCGAGATTCAATAAGAATAAACCCCTCACATTGGGTGCATGGCCATAAAAGATATTACCCATATAAATCGAAAAACCATTATTCTCTGATTTAAATGAGTAACCGTCTCGCATTAAGCAAGATCCAGATATAATGTTCATGCTCAACGCAGGCACTAAATAACAATTATTCAGGTTCATCACTAATCCAGATGGTAATCGAAGAGCGAGCATGCCGAGGATGATCACATCAACATTGGAACCATTTCCCACGCGCATCGTCACTTCGTCCTTTGCCAGCCTCCGTCTATTTCGTAGTTCGTGCTTTGAGTTGCAAATATGAGCAACTGAACCAGTATCAAATACCCAGGCACTACTGTCGGTGTCAAAACTGGCGGATCTCGGGTAGGGGGTCCCGAGCTGTGAGTTTAGGATCGATGGGTAACAAGGGACGAAGGAGACGATGTTTACCCAGGTTCAGGCCCTCCTATGGAGGTAAAACCCTACGTCCTGCTTGGTTGTATTGATGTGTATGAAGATTACAGAGTCGATCTACCTCGAGATCAAGTAGCTAAACCCTAGATGACTTCACCTGCCCTCTACGATCTAAACCCCCCAGTTTATATAGACACTGGGGGTACCTAGGGTTTGCACATGATAAGTCTCTAGCCGGAAGTAAAGACGCTAATCCCCTCATCTTGACTTGGAGTGCACGCTGCGTCTTTGGAGGTTTCCTTCTAGAATACGGGGTCATCGCATATCCTGGCCCTTCCTGCGATAATCAGAGAGCAGCCCACCAAGCCGGCCTATGAGAGGTAGGCCGGCGGCCCGAGTTCCCCTTAGTCCAGGACTCCCTCAGTAGCCCCCGAACTAGCCCCCAACGCCAGGGGTCATGACACTAGCAGCTTCGTGTGATCAGGGTCTCCGGCATTGCGCGGTGAGTTCTTTTACCCCTTTATGATCGGCTGGCTCTAGTCCGGCCGTCAATGACATGTAGTCATCCGAACATGTAGTTATCCGGAGGCCATAAGTCGCTTAACCTCGAAGGCCAAAAGTCAAAGTGTGAACAATATTTCCCAAAAACCTTTCTGACGAAGGGTCATGGCCTATCACGACCGCTGAGCCGGTTACAAAACTCGATTCGCGGTTGGAGGCCATTTCTCCATTGGCACGTCTTATCCGGGATATGATAAATGCCCTGGGTTATCCCATGCGCGCATAACGGCACGATTGTTTCGAGAAGTGGCAAGGCCTGCGGCGCAGTAAAAGGGAGGCTCTTGGTATTACAGCACCCTATAAAAGGGAGAAAACCCCCAAGGCCTATTCACGCTCCAAATTCGCACCCTTTGCCTCCTCAACCTTCCCAAGCTCCGAGAGCCCAGATCCAGTTCTTCCTCAATCTTCCCTCCGAGCTCGGCCATGGCTGGTTGAGGCTCCATGGGTAAGTGGGAGGCCTCCTCCGTCACCGACAACGACATTCGGGAGCTAAAGCATGCCGGCTACCTCTCCGCCAACATCGCCCACCGCGCTCCAGAGGCGAATCAGGTGGTTCCCACACCGAAGCCGAATGAGAGGGTGGTGTTCGTCCCCCATTTCATTCGGGGACTGGGCTTCCCACTCTACCTCTTCGTCAGGGGCATCATGTTCTTTTACGGGTTAGATTTCCATGACCTCCCCCCGAACTCCTTCATGCACATCTCGGCGTTCATCATCATCTGCGAAGCCTTCCTGCGGGTACAGCCGCACTTCGGCCTGTGGCTCAAAGTGTTCAACGTCAAGCCGAAGAAAGTTGCGGGAGTGCATGCAGATTGTGGAGGGGCGGTAATCAGCAAGCTCCCCCGTGTCGAGTGGCCGGACGGCACCTTTATCGACACGGTCAAGAGCTGGCAAAAGGAATGGTTCTACATCACTGAACCAAGGAGCGCGGACTGGGTGGCACCTGCTGAGTTCAGATCCGGACCCCCCGCGAGGCTAACCTCGTGGCTCAAGAAAGGCCTTGACTGGGGGTTGGCCGCAGAGGTAAAATCGCTGTAGAAGCGCATCTCCGCGATGATTGAGGCCAAACTCGAGCTGGTCAATGTGATCGAGGTCATGCTCCGCTGCCGTCTCCTCCCCTGCTAGCACCGGGCCTCCCCAATGTGGGCTTACCAGCTCGAGGACCCGGCCATCGTGCGTCAATTCTTCCGCACTACCCACGAGAAATTGTGGAAAGATCTATTCAAGCCCAGAAGAGCTGGCCCGCCGAGGAGGAGGACACCGGTCTTGATGCCGAAACCCCTCCTACCAAGGTATGATAAAACTTTAATTCTCCGCCTCTGTTTTTTGATAAAGAGCTGAACCCCTTCTCCCTCATCTTCACAGAAATGGCTGAGCAAGGCCGTGCAAATTGACTGTCTGGTCTCGCAGCCTGAAGACCCTCGGTCGGATCTATTGACGGAGATACTCGTCGTGGCGCCGTATTCGGCTCCAGAGAAGAAGGAGAAGAAGAAGAAAGGGGAGAAGGAGGCCCGAGAGGGTCTTCGCCTAAGGGGTCTTCCGGACACTAAGTCCGAGGAGACCCATGCCTCTTCCTGATATGGGGTGTCCCGATCTTCTCAGTAAGCGGCGGTGGTGATGATGATGGTGTAGGATAACTTGTATGTCGCCGATGAACTCTCCCTCGCTTGATCCCTGATGCCAATGCAAAAGGTCTCAACCCTTTGGATATTCACAACGTCACACACTTGTGCACGCAGCCGTCGACCACGAACGGTTAGAATTGCAATATACTAATTCCCAATGGAACAGCAGATCACACTTGACTTGCAGTATATAATCACCAGATCGATACGAATTGGTGATGAGGATTCAAGATGAATGCTTACAAGCAATCTCATGAACTAGGGTTTATCTTAAACGTGGTCTAACTCTAACTAACCCTAAGGAAGAGTATTTATATCCTAAGATAGATTGAAGGGGTACATGGGCTGTCAGCCCGAAACTCTGCGCGCAGGCAGCACGGTAGTACCGCTGATGTCATGCGGTACTACCGCTCCAAGCGGTACTACCGCTTCAGTACCGCTCTACTACCGGTTAGCGCCAAAAGATGCCAGTAGTTTTCACGGTAGTAGGGGCGGTAGTACCGTCGCAAGCGGTACTACCACTGGTGTAGGGCGGTACTACCGCCCTGGAAACTCCAAGATCCTTTTCCCAGCCCAGCTGCATTGCCTCCTTGTTCTCCTCCTTGCTCCCTCGTGCCATGCCTTCCTCTCCAATGTACCTAATGACACATACACACAAGGATTTAGGCAGTATAAAGCTCTCATTAAAAGAAATAGCATTATCAACTAAGAGAGAATTCACCTGTTGTTCTAGTAACTTAGCACGAGCTCTTGTAGTTGGTCCAATCCTGATTTCATCATTGGACGTCTTCTTTGCAGCAACAGGTTGTTCATCTTCAAGGGATGGAACCATAGTAGGGATGTCCTCATCATCCTCCCCCCCTTCAAAAGGCGTCGACCCCGACGCTCCAAGGTCATCGACGTCACATGGGGACAAATCAGCAACGTTGAAACTGTTGCTAACGCCACCAAATTCAGCAATAGGAATATCAATCGAGTAGGCATTGTCATTTATCTTGGCTAACACCTTGTAAGGACCAGCACCACGTGGCCGAAGTTTAGAACGTCTCAACTGTGGAAACCTGTCCTTGCGAAGATGCACCCATACCATATCACCAGGCTGGAACAAAACTTTCTTTCTTGATTGATTGCGTGCAGCAGCATTGTTCTTGCCTTGCTTCTCAATAGCCTCTCGTGTCTTCTCATGAATCTTCTTCACATAATCTGCTCTGTTGGATGCCTCCATATTAACCCTCTCATGTAATGGAAGAGGCAGCAAATCTAGTGGTGTAATTGGTTTGAAGCCATACACCACCTCAAAAGGACAAAGCTGGGTGGTAGTGTGCACAGCCCTGTTATAGGCGAACTCAACATGTGGCAAACACTCCTCCCACTCACGCAGATTTTTCTTAATCATAACTCGCAGCAATTGGGACAATGTGCGATTCACCACCTCCGTTTGACCATCAGTTTGTGGGTGACATGTTGTACTGAACAGCAACTTCGTTCCTAGCTTTCCCCACAAAGTCTTCCAGAAGTAGCTCATAAACTTCACGTCCCTGTCAGAAACAATTGTCTTTGGCACTCCATGCAAGCGTACGATGTCCCTGAAAAACAGGTTAGCAACATGCGACGCATCGTCGCTTTTGTGGCATGCAATAAAATGTGCCATCTTAGAAAATCTATCCACTACCACAAATATAGAATCATGACCTCTTTTAGTGCGTGGCAAACCTAACACAAAATCCATACTTATATCTTCCCATGGTGTGGTAGGTGTAGGTAGTGGCGTATACAAACCGTGAGGCTTTAGTTTGGACTTGGACTTGTGACATGTAATGCAGCGCCGAACAAACCTGTCCACATCGCGCCTCATCTTGGGCCAATAAAAGTGATCAGCCAGCATGAGCAACGTCTTCTCACGCCCAAAGTGACCCATCAATCCTCCTGCATGTGATTCCTGCAACAATAGCAAACGGACGGACGATTCTGGAACACAAAGTTTGTTAGCTCGAAACAAGTAGCGATCATGGATGTGGTATTTCTCCCATGCATTTCGAAGCAAACATAAACGATATGGTTCAGCAAAATCATGATCAGTTGCATACAAATCACACAAACTCTCTAAACCAGGAATTTGAATATCGAGACGTGTCAAGAGCATGTTCTTCCTAGAGAGAGCATCAGCAACAATGTTATCTTTTCCCTTCTTATGCGTAATGATATATGGAAAAGACTCAATAAACTCAACCCATTTAGCTAAGCGTCGATGCAAATTGGATTGAGCTTTCAAATACTTCAATGCTTCATGATCAGAATGTATGATAAATTCTTTTGGCCACAAATAATGTTGCCAAACCTCAAGAACTCGAACAAGCGCATACAATTCTTTATCATAAACAGGATAATTCAGTCTAGCACCAGAAAGTTTCTCGCTGAAATAGGCAATAGGTCTACCTTCTTGCATCAACACACCACCAATACCAATACCACTAGCATCACATTCAACTTCAAATTGTTTGGAAAAATCTGGTAGTGCAAGTAATGGTGCAGAAGTAAGCAAACGTTTCAGCTCATCAAAAGCATGATCTTGGGCTGCGCCCCACACAAAAGGCACACCTTTCTTCGTTAATTCATTCAATGGTGCAGCAATAGTACGAAAGTCTTTCACAAAACGGCGATAGAAACCAGCAAGACCGTGAAAACTTCGTACTTGACTAACATTCATGGGAGTAGGCCAATCTTGAATTGCTTCAATCTTAGATGAATCTACTTCTACCCCATGCTTAGATACAACGTATCCCAGAAATATCACTTTATCTTTTGCAAATGTGCACTTCTCAAGATTAGCATACAATTTATTGTCACGCAACACTTGCAAAACCTGTCTAATATGATCACAATGTTCAGATTCATTGCGGCTGTAAATAAGGATATCATCAAAATATACAACCACAAAACGACCAATAAACTTTCTCAAAACATGATTCATTAATCTCATGAAGGTACTAGGTGCATTAGTAAGACCAAAAGGCATAACTAACCACTCATATAAACCGAATTTAGTTTTGAAAGCAGTTTTCCATTCATCCTCTTCCTTCATGCGAATTTGATGGTAACCACTACGCAAATCAATCTTAGAGAAAACAGCAGCACCACTCAATTCATCTAACATATCCTCTAAGCGTGGAATAGGATGACGATATCGAATAGTGATGTTGTTAATAGCTCTACAATCTACGCACATGCGCCATGTACCATCTTTCTTAGGCACCAAAATAACAGGAACAACACAAGGACTAAGAGAAACACGAATATACCCTTTGTCTAGTAGGGCTTGCACTTGCTTCTGTATTTCCTTCGTTTCTTCGGGATTGGTCCTGTATGGCGCTCGGTTGGGGAGGGTGGCGCCGGGTATAAGATCAATTTGGTGCTCAATTCCACGCAATGGTGGCAGCCCCGATGGTACCTCCTCCGGAAACACATCGCCATATTCCTGCAAAACAGTAGACACACCAAGAGAAACAGATTGTGTATCATTAGAAACTAAAACCTCGCCTCTGTACATAAGCACAAGAGGCAGGGCTGTAGGATCCTCTCGAAATTCTCTCATGTCTTTTTGGGTGGCTAATATAAGCAAACTAGGCTCTCTCGCACTTTTCGTTATATTATCACTCACGGCTTTTACATTGTTCTCTCGTGCAGGTGGCTGTGCAATATTCACTTCTGTTTTCTGACGAGACTCATTCACAATTTGCTGTGGTGACATAGGCTGTAGATTGATCTTCTTGCCCTTGAACTCCAAGTGATAAGTATTGGCACGGCCATTGTGTTGCACATGACGGTCATAGAGCCATGGCCGACCCAATAAAAGATGGCAAACTGTCATAGGTACCACATCAAATTCAATGGAATCCTTGTATGGTCCTATCTCAAAATTTACGCGCACCATATGACTCACCTTCATCTCACCATTGTCACTCAACCATTGTACATAATACGGATTGGGGTGAGGTAAATATTTCAGATTTAACTTGGCACATAATTCCTTGCTTGCAAGATTGCGGCAGCTACCTCCATCAATGATCACCTTGCAAGCTTTGTTGGGGCCAACTAGTGCTTTTGTTTGGAACAAATTGCAGCGCTGTGAATCAACATGTGGCTGCACACTAAGAGCACGCTGCGAAACAACAATAGTAGGTGCTGGAGAAGCAAAAGCACCCTGTGGTGGTAGACGACCAGGCCCTTGAAAACCACGCCCACGGCCATGATTGCCCACCATGTTATCATTGTCATCATGCACACTATCAGCATCGTCATGGTCGTCATGTTGACATTGCTCAAGAGCGACACGGAGCCCATTGACTGAAGTTGTCAACTGCTGTATACTTGTTTGGAGAGCATTGACTTGAGTTTGCATAGCGTGGACGGTAGTATCAGTGGCATCCACTTTCATTTGTATAACTTGCATATCAGCCTCAATTTTTTCAGCGGATCTATCAAGAGCCCCCGTCAAATGAACGCGGAGAGCTTCATGGTCTTTCCAGGAAACACACTCGTCATCAGCCTTTTTCTGCAGCACATCAACATCACTAGAAGACATGATTAGTAGGTTAGTGCAAAAATCAAAATCTGTGTGGGGGCACACTCACAACTCACTCAAAACTGACAAGAAAAGGAAATCTTACCGTTCCAAAGTGAATAGTAATGCTTACCCGTTCAGATGGATGACTAATGCACGGATGTGATGAAGTGAATACCCGGGTATGAGAGCAATCACACGACAGAGCAGGATTATATGGTGGAGCTAGGTATGGTATCCTATCTACACCGAAGACAAGTCCTAGTGCTGATCGTGTGACAACACCCCAGGAAACACACACGGTGGAGAAAAATGTGGCAAAGCAACTATAAAACAAGATGTGTTGCAATGCACTCGAGAGACACTAGCAATGCTCAAAGTAAACCGGCACAAGATTGCTCAATTCTACTAGTGCACAATCGCACGATAAAATTCCAACAATGCAATAGATAGCAACAACTTCCGGCCACTAATTCTTTCTTTCTTTTCGTTGTCTCTTTTTTTTTTTTTTTTTTTTCAGCCACAATAGATCGCAGGCAGCGGCGACTGTTCTTGGATCACGTCGAGTTTTTGCAAAGCACCAAAACCTATATGAGCAGCCTGTAGAGCGGAAACTAGTCTCGTGGGTAAGTTCCTAACACCTTTGTGTAGACAGGCTGTGGCTATGGATTGGAATTTGCAAAACAGGATAATGGATCGAAACAAAAGCCAATCTACGATGCAAGCTACGATGGAAACTAAAATCAATCGATTCGAAGGCAAAGCGACGCAAAAAGAAAGACACAACGACCAGCAACTAAAACCAATCCACGATGCAATCTAGGCTATGGCAAACAACTAAGAACCCTAATATTTTTGTGAGGCTTTTTCTGGATAGGATGAAAAAAAACAACTAATCTACGGATGATTTGGTGGATACTTACCGAGGAAACGCTGGATATCTGATACCAAGATGATATGGGGTGTCCCGATCTTCTCAGTAAGCGGCGGTGGTGATGATGATGGTGTAGGATAACTTGTATGTCGCCGATGAACTCTCCCTCGCTTGATCCCTGATGCCAATGCAAAAGGTCTCAACCCTTTGGATATTCACAACGTCACACACTTGCGCACGCAGCCGTCGACCACGAACGGTTAGAATTGCAATATACTAATTCCCAATGGAACAGCAGATCACACTTGACTTGCAGTATATAATCACCAGATCGATACGAATTGGTGATGAGGATTCAAGATGAATGCTTACAAGCAATCTCATGAACTAGGGTTTATCTTAAACGTGGTCTAACTCTAACTAACCCTAAGGAAGAGTATTTATATCCTAAGATAGATCGAAGGGGTACATGGGCTGTCAGCCCGAAACTCTGCGCGCAGGCAGCACGGTAGTACCGCTGATGTCATGCGGTACTACCGCTCCAAGCGGTACTACCGCTTCAGTACCGCTCTACTACCGGTTAGCGCCAAAAGATGCCAGTAGTTTTCACGGTAGTAGGGGCGGTAGTACCGTCGCAAGCGGTACTACCGCTGGTGTAGGGCGGTACTACCGCCCTGGAAACTCCAAGATCCTTTTCCCAGCCCAGCTGCATTGCCTCCTTGTTCTCCTCCTTGCTCCCTCGTGCCATGCCTTCCTCTCCAATGTACCTAATGACACATACACACAAGGATTTAGGCAGTATAAAGCTCTCATTAAAAGAAATAGCATTATCAACTAAGAGAGAATTCACCTGTTGTTCTAGTAACTTAGCACGAGCTCTTGTAGTTGGTCCAATCCTGATTTCATCATTGGACGTCTTCTTTGCAGCAACAGGTTGTTCATCTTCAAGGGATGGAACCATAGTAGGGATGTCCTCATCACTTCCAATCACGAGGAAGAGGACGAGGACGAAGGGGAGTGCGACTCCCCCCTCACAAGGAAAAGGGCGGCGTCATCGGACGCCGCGGAGGACCTACCTCCTCCTGCCCCAAAGAGGACATGCCGGACAAAGGCAGTCCTGGCCGTCGATAACTCGGACTCCGATAAGGAGTCTGAGGCTTTTGAAAAGGTTCCCCGAAGGAACCCAAGGGTTAAGCCCCCAGCCCAGAGGTATGAATCCGACGACCCTCTGGGTCTCTTTTATAGAGCTTTTAATGCTAAATGGGTGAACATCTTTCAATTTGCAGCCCCCACGCGATCTCCCCACCGACCAAATCTCAGACGGGGAGTCTCTGCCCACCGACCTGGCAGAAAGTGGGACTGCGTCACATCCTATGCCTCCTGAGGTCTCGAAGGAGGCCACGGAGGTGTCATCGTGCCAGGCTCCTTCTGAGCCGAACACCAGCGGCGGGGGTGACGACGTTATGGCTGAGGTTAATACCTCGGTCGCCGGAGACCAGGAGGAGGAACATCTCCTGGCAACTAAAGAGTGGGGACGAAGTCCAGTCCAACCCCCTCCAAGGACATCTCCGGAGCGCTCTATGCCTCCGGAGCTGCTAGCCCAATCCCCCACCGGAGGGAGGGTTGGCAGGTCACCACTGGTGTCGCCCATGACTGGGTGGCCGGCCATGATGGAGGAAGCTTTATCCGGCTCCTCCATCGCCAAAGATCATCACGCCCTTATGGGTGCGGTTTTGCAAGGCATTTAGTCCATTGATAGCGGACTGAAAGAGGCCTTCAACGATCTCTTGACGGGCTTCAAGGTGAGCCACGTAATACTCTTTTTTCCAGAAAAAGTTAATTTACCAAGTTAATGCAATCCTTATAAGTGTAGTAGCCCCCGAGCCCTGGGTGAGTTTGAAAAACCCACCCGGGGGTCAAATGTCCGAAAATTAGTAACGATGCTCAAGGCACCCTTGGTCCCTCATTATTCTAAGAGCTTCCAGAGAGTACTTAGCAGAGGGTCTGAATCCGACAGCTCGGGAGTTTTAATGCACATAAGTTGTTTTGTAGGCCTCATCATCGGCGGCGGCCACCAACGCAGTGGAGCTTGCCGAGCTAAATCGGGAGCTCAAGAGCTCCGATGAGGAGCTCGATCGCCTGAACAAAAGATTTGACGAGACGCAAGGTGAGTCCGAATTGTATCATTCGGGCTATTGTATATCCTCATTGATTGAGATATCCATATTGTTACCCCTAAGTGTTATTTACTCATTGTTACCATTGCTGTGTCCGCGAAGGTCGAGAACCACAAGGCCAAGTTGAAAAAGGTGAGGCAGGAGGCCGCGGATGAGAAGGCGGTGGCCGAACAAGCGGCAGCCGAACTATCGGTGTTAAAAGCCGTGAGTGACAAGCATGAGGCCCGGGTGGCAGAGGTGCAGCTGGAGCTCAAGGATGCCAGCACGAAGTGCGAGGCCCTTGAGCAAAAGAACGAAGACCAGGCCACCGAACTATCCACGCTGAAATCCGAGCTCAAAGTGAAGCGAGTTGATAGGTGGTTCTTTGAAGAAGAACTCCGCCAAGTTAAGGCGATTGCGGATGGTAAGCCGTACTTACTGCATTTGGTGGTAACAGGTTTGCATTGCTCACCCGGGTGTGGCGTTCATTAGGCGCCTTTACGGACCTCCCGAGGAATGCATCGGACGCGAACAAATACTTCGCCTCTCGGGATGGGGATGTTGAGCCTCGGCTGTTCTGGGCACAATTTCAAGCCCCCGAACATCCTCCCCTCCTGAGCAATCAGATGCAACAATTGATGGAGCTGCACAGGATGGCGGAGCCAGCCATGAAGGACCTCCGCATCCGGCTGTGGCCTGCAGAGCCGTTGCCGAGCAGTTACTTCGGCTTGGTGCAAAAATTGTGCGACGCTGCGCCTCGGATTGTCGCTCTAAAGAATTCTACGTGCATCGAGGGAGCTCGGATGGCCTTTGCAAGGACCATGATGCACTGGCCGAGGCTCAAGCCGACCGAGATGGCCACCGCGCCTCCACCCCCTGGCAAGGAGCATAGGCGCCCCGAGCAATACTTTTCCACCGTGATGGATGGTGCTCGGGCGATAGAAGCCCAGTGCACTAAGGATGCAATTTATGAATGAGCATTTTGTCATGTATCCGATGACTGTTCCACTTTATAATGCGGTTGCATGGTTTATCATGTCTTTAAGCTTTGTATTATTTTGAATCCTATGTGACCGTTTTATCTGAAAGTTGCGAGTCGTCGGCTGATACGTCTCCATCGCATCTACTTTTCCAAACTCTTTTGCCCTTGTTTTGGACTCTAGTTTGCATGATTTGAATGGAACTAACCCGGACTGACGCTGTTTTCAGTAGAATTGCCTTGGTGTTATTTTTGTGCAGAAATAAAAGTTCTTAGATTGACCTGAAAATTTACGGAGAATATTTTTGGAATTAATAAAAAATACTGGCGAAAGAATCAACCGAAGGGGGTCCACCACCTGGCCACAAGCCAGGGGGGCGCCCCCCCCTAGGGCGCGCCCCCCTGTCTTGTGGGCCCCCTGGAGCTCCTCCGACCTCAACTCCAACTCTATATATTCCTATTCGTGGAGAAAAAAATCAGAGAGAAGAGTTCATCGCATTTTACGATACGGAGCCGCCGCCACCTCCTGTTCTTCCTCGGGAGGGCAGATCTGGAGTCTGATTTGGGCTCCGGAGAGGGGAAATCGACGCCGTCGTCATCACCAACCATCCTTCATCACCAATTTCATGATGCTCTCCGCCGTTCGTGAGTAATTCCATCATAGGCTTGCTGGACGGTGATGGGTTGGATGAGATTTACCATGTAATCGAGTTAGTTTTGTTAGGGTTTGATCCCTAGTATCCACTACATTCTGAGATTGATGTTGCTATGACTTTGCTATGCTTAATGCTTGTCACTAGGGCCCGAGTGCAATGATTTCAGATCTGAACCTATTATGTTTTCATGAATATATATATGTGTTCTTGATCCTATCTTGCTAGTTGTAGACACCTATTACGAGTTATGATCCACATCCCCCAGGGTCACAATAACTGGGATTCTTTCCGGTGATTACCGTAGTTTGAGGAGTTATGTATTCACTAAGTGCTAATGCTTTGGTCCGGTTCTCTATTAAAAGGAGGCCTTAATATCCCTTAGTTTCCATTACGACCCCACTACCACGGGAGGCTAGGACAAAAGATGTCATGCAAGTTCTTTTCCATAAGCACGTATGACTATATATGGAATACATGCCTACATTACATTGATGAATTGGAGCTAGTTCTGTGTCACCCTATGTTATAACCGTTGCATGATGAATGCCATCCGACATAATTATCCATCATTGATCCATTGCCTACGAGCTTTTCATATATTGATCTTTGCTAAGTTACTTTTCCGTTGCTACTGTCACAATCACTACAACACTGCTACTGTCACTTTGCCATTGTTACCGTTACTTCCATACTGCTTTGCTACTGAATACTTTGCTGCAGATATTAAGTCATTCAGGTGTGGTTGAATTGACAACTCAGCTGCTAATACTCGAGAATATTCTTTGGCTCCCCCTGTGTCGAATCAATAAATTTGGGTTGAATACTCTACCTTCGAAAACTGTTGCGACCCCCTATACTTGTGGGTTATCAAGACCTTTTTCTGGCGCCGTTGCCGGGGAGCATAGCTCTATTCTCTGAGTCACTTGGAATTTATATTTGTTGATCACTATGAAGAATTTGAAAGATGCTAAAACTAAGATCTACCCCTCAACTACGAGGACAGATAAGGAACTGCCATCTAGCTCTGCACTTGATTCACCTTCTGTTATGAGTAAATTTGCGACACCACCACCTGCTATTGATTCTGATATGTCGCAAGTAATTGATGATGTCACTTCTGCTATGCATGATGCTTATGATGATACTTTGCTTGATACTACTGTGCCACTGGGTGAATTTCTTGATGAACAAATTGCTAGAGTCAATGCTGCAACTGATGATATTTCTGAAACTGATGAAATTACTAAAACTGAACACTATGAGACACCTGTTAGACCTAGCTCTCCTAGATATGAATTGCCTAATATACATAAGGGTTATGTTATGGAAGGAGAGGTAGCTAGGGACTTTCTTGCTTGTAAAGATAGAGATGATCTTAAGAAATTACTATGCAAGTGGAAAGAAAAATCTTTGAATGCTAGAATGCAATATGATCCCAAGTTTGCTACTTCACCTATCTTTGTTACTGATAAGGATTATGAATTCTCTGTCGATCCAGAGTTAATTACTTTGGTAGAATCTGATCCTTTCCATGGTTATGAATCTGAAACTGTTGTGGCACATCTTACTAAATTGAATGATATAGCCACCCTATTCACTCATGAGGAAAAAATTCATTATTTCTATATTCTTAAGTTGTTTCCTTTCTCATTAAAGGGTGATGCTAAGATATGGTTTAATTCTCTTGCTCCTGGTTGTGTGCGTAGTCCCCATGATATGATATATTACTTCTCTGAAAAATATTTTCCTGCCCATAAGAAACAAGCTGCCTTGCAGGAATATTTAACTTTGTGCAAATTGAAGAAGAGAGTCTCCCACAAGCTTGGGGGAGGCTTCTCCAGTTACTTAATGCTTTGCCTGATCACCCTCTCAAGAAAAATGAAATACTTGATATCTTTTATATTGGACTAACCGATGCTTCTAGGGACCACCTAGATAGTTGTGCTGGTTGTGTTTTCAGGAAACGAACTGTTGAACAAGCTGAACTACTATTGAATAATATATTAAGCAATGATAATGATTGGACTATTCCCGAACCACCTCCAAAGACAACTCCGAAGAAAAGAGGTATTCTATTTCTCAGTCCTGAAGATATGCAAGAGGCAAAGAAATCTATGAAAGAAAAAGGTATTAAAGCCGAAGATGTTAAGAATCTACCACCTATTTAAGAAATACATGGTCTTGATAACCCGACACAGGTAGTAGAGGTAAATTCCCTCCGTAGATTTGATGAAGATGATATTCCTTATAATAAGTCTGCAAGCCAATGCTTGGATGAGTTTGATAACTTTATTGTTAAGCAAGAAAATTTCAATGCTTATGTTAGTAGACAACTGAAACATAATGCTTACATGCTTGATCGCTTAGGTGATTATATGAGTAGAACTATTAATGATCTTAAGCTTATTAGTAAACATGCTTCCATGGTAACTACTCAAGTAGAACAAGTACTTAAGGCACAGAATGATTTGCTTAATGAGATGATTAGTAAGAACAATGATCATTCTGTTAAAGTTGTGACTAGAGGTGGTAGAATGACTCAGGAACCTTTGTATCCTGAGGGCCATCCTAAGAGAATCGAGCAAGATTCTCAGAGAGTTAATACTGATGCACCTGGTCATTCTAATAAAAGGAAAAAGAGTGACGGTAGGACTTTGCATGCTGCTAGTGAACCTGTTATAGATACTCATGAAAACCCAAATGATATTTCTATTTCTGTTACTGAGACACAATCTGGTAATGAACATGAGCCTAGTGATAATATTAATGATGATGTTCATGTTGATGCTCAACCTAGTAATGATAATGATGTGGAGATTGAACCTGCTGTTGATCTTGATAACCAACAACCTAAGAACAAAAGATATGATAAAAGAGACTTTGTTGCTAGGAAGCATGGTAGAGAAAGAGAACCATGGGTTCAGAAATCCATGCCCTTTCCTCCTAAGCCAACCAAGAAAAAGGATGATGAGGATTTTGAGCACTTTGTTGAAATGCTTAGACCTGTCTTTTTGCGTATGCGCTTGACTGATATTCTGAAAATGTCTCCTTATGCTAAGTTTATGAAAGATATTGTGACAAATAAAAGAAAGATACCGGAAGCTGAGATTTCCACCATGCTTGCTAATTATACTTTTAAGGGTGGAATACCAAAGAAACTAGGAGATCCCGAAGTACCTACTATACCTTGCTCTATTAAATGAAATTATGTTAAAACTGCTTTATGTGACCTTGGAGCTGGTGTTAGTGTTATGCCTTTCTCTTTATATCGTAGACTTGATTTGAATAAGTTGACACCTACTGAAATCTCTTTGCAAATGGCTGATAAATGAACTGCTTTACCCATCGGTATTTGTGAGGATGTTCCTGTCGTAGTTGCAAACGTTACTATCCTTACGGACTTTGTTTTTCTTGATATTCCCGAGGATGACAGTATGTTGATCATCCTCGGTAAACCCTTTTTGAATACTGCAGGGGCTGTTATTGATTGCAATAAGGGCAATGTCACTTTTCATGTCAATGGTAATGATCATACGGTACACTTTCCGAAGAAACAATCTCAAGTTCATAGTATCAACTCCATTGAAAAAATTTCAACGATTATCATTGGAGACTTTGAATTCCCACTCCATACTGTAAAAAAAAATGATATTCTTATTGTTGGGGACATGCATATGCCCATTGAGGTAACCTAGTGTTATTCGAAAATTGTCCGGTTCCGTGTTATTCGAAAAAAGTTTGTCAATAAGACTTGATCAACCTTATTGATGGATTCTTTTTGATGAGCATGAGATGGTTGAATTTAGAAAGCACAACCTTTTGCACCCAACTTTTATTTTCTGTTCTTTAGTTTCAATTTAGTGAAATGCTATTATTTCTCTGTTTTCCGATTTATCCGTGCAATAGAAAAATGACCTGAAAATAAAAGTTCTCAGAATTCCCTGAAAATTTAGTATGATTTTTTCTGGAATATTTAAGAATTTTTGGCACTGAGAACACATCAGGGGGCTGCACCAGTGGCCCACAAGTCTGCAGGGTGCGCCCACCCCCCTAGGCGCGCCCCCTTGGCTTGTGGGTCCCACGTGGGGCCCCCTCACTTATTCCAGGACCCATCCACTTCGTCTTCCTCCAGAAAAAATCCCACCACTGCTCAAACCCGTGTTCTAGCTCATCTTGCTGCCATTTTTGATCTCCTTGCTCAAAGCTCCATTTGCAAAACTGTTTTAGGGGATTGTTCATCGGTATGTGACTCCTCCAATGGTCCAATTAGTTTTTGTTCTAGTGCTTTAAATATTGCAAATTTTTGCTGCTGTGGTGACCTTGTTCTTGAGCTTGCATGTAAAACTTGTATGGTCCCAAGTAGTTTTGATGCATGATATAGCCTCTAGGCACTTGTGGGAGTAGTTGCTATAAGTTTTGTTGAGTTTTGTTCACCTTTATTTGGAGTCAGTAAAAATTTCAGAAATTTTTCAGAGAAAGAAAAATGTTAAGGAGAATATACCAAGGTGGTTCCTCGAGCAAGAAGACCCCGAGACTCGCGATACACGAGCCCGACTTTGAACCACCGAGGGAAGCTCAAGTGCGGCCTTGTGAATGGCCGTCGGATCCTTTCATGGTCCATGCCGGATGCAAGGAAGAATTTTACGTGTACATACGAAATTCTGGCCTTGAAGATTTTGTTTCAGACCAATGCAAGCAATATTATCAACTCACTGATTCCTTCATGCGGAGGTTTGAATTTTCATCCAGGCGTAATAATCATTCTATTCTATTTAATCTTTATGATGAATCATATACCATGGACCTGGAAGATTTTAATGATGCATGCAAAATTCCGCAATGGGGCAGCCATAGTGATCCTCACAAAACTGAATATAATGATTTCCTTGCTAGCATCACTGTGGGAGAAACTAGAAACATTACACAGGCTACCTTGGGGAGCATTAATTTTCCTGCCATACATTATTTTGCTCTCTTTATAGGTAGATGTATTAACAGTAAACATGATCATAGCCACCTTTGCGTACCTGATCTTAGTATTCTTAAGAGTGCGGTCATGGGTGATAGACGATATAACTTGGGAGCTATTATTGCTAGGAGGCTACATAAAAATGCTAAGGATGGAGATTTCTTTGGTCGAATTTATGCCACCCGTGTAGCTAATTATCTTAGGGTACCCATAAGGGAGAATGATATTGAGTTACCACCTGCTTTTCTTGATTATGAGGCTATGGTGCGCTACCAATTTCTTGAGAGAAACGAACAACCCCTCCTATACCGACTAATTTTTGACAGACAGCATACTGTCCATATTACCCTTCCTGCTCCCGCCTTCTTTAACTTTCAGGAAAAACGGAGATACTTTATAACCAGAGAGGAGGCAAACGAGTACGAGAGAGAGGCGGAAGCCGTCCGCCTCCGCGCTGCAGCCGCTCAGGTAGTACCTGCCGCAGCCCAGTTTAACCCCAACTATGACTTTGGATACTATTCGGGCCAGCCATGGCCCTAGACCAACTTAGGCCAAAAGCCTAAGCTTGGGGGAGTAGGTATTTCTCACCGACATTACATTCATGTTCACACACTCATGCCAGTTGTCGGTGTTCATACTTTTTCATTGTACCATCCATGGTAGTTTATTTCTTCTCTTTGCTTTCTTCTTGTGTGTTTAATTAACCTTGAGAAAATAAAAAAAATTAGTTCTAGCTTTACCTTCTAGTTTGTTTAGTTGTAGTATTAAAAGAAAACCCAAAAAGATTTCTCGTTCTTGTTTTGCTTGTTGGGAGCTTTCCCGTGTAAATAGTCTTCCTTTCTTCTTTGGGTCGTAAGGAGAAGACCACGATGACATGTTGAGTGGCTCTCATATGCATTATTGTTTATCTATCAGAGAGCCCATATTACCTTGCCTTCTCCTTTGAGTTATTGCTTGCAGATTCCAGCTTAGTCCAATGCACGCGCACTCTTATTATTATTCACACCGTTTGGTCGTGCAAGTGAAAGGCAATAATGACGATAGATGATGAAGTGATTGAAATGGAGAAAAGCTGGTATGAACTCGACCTATTTTGTTTTTGTAAATATGATTAGCTCATCGTTCTGGATTCAGCTCGTTATGGATTGAACATGTTTGCAATGACAATTAGAGATTATAGTTACTCATGCCATGCTTAATTAGCTAAGAGTGTATAATGGTTTGTCTTGCGTGCCAACATGCATTTTAAAATGGTTGTGATGTAGTATGATATGATGGTATCCTCCTCTGAATGATTCAAGTGGCTTGACTTGGCACATGTTCACGCATGTAGTTGAAACAAAACTAACATAGCCTCCACGATGTTTATGTTCATGGTGATTTATATCCTACTCATGCTTGCATTCAATGTTGGTTAATCTCAAAGAATGTTTATGACTGTTGTCGCTCTCTAATTGGTTGCTTCCCAGTCTTTTGCTAGCCTTCACTTGTACTAAGCGGGAATACTGCTTGTGCATCCATTTCCATAAACCCAAGGTTGTTCCATATGAGTCCACCATACCTACCTATATGCGGTATTTACGTGCCGTTCCAAGTAAATTTGCATGTGCCAAACTCTAAACCTTCAAATAATACCCTGTTTTGTATGCCCGAATCGCTCATGTAGTGACTAGGGGCTGTCAGTATCTTCCATGCTAGGTGGGTTATTCTCACGATATGTGTTGATTCACTATCATTCACGAGAAAGTGGCTTGTATTCGGGATGCCCAGTTCCATGCTCAAAAATAAATCAAAGTATAATGAAACAAAACTCCCCCAGGATTGTTGTTTGTATGGACGGTACCCGTGGATTCGGCCCGCCGTGGAGTGTGATCGATTGGTGGAGGGGGAGTAAAAACTTTACTATTCTGTTTGGGACCCGCCTATAATGTATCTAGCATGGAAGATATCGAGATCTCTTAGTTGTTATGTTGACAATGAAAGCATACCTATCAAAATTCATCCATGTTTTAAAAGCTCGAGCTCTGGCACCTTTGTAAATCAATGCTTCCCTCTGCGAAGGGCCTATCTATTTTATTTACTGTTGAGTCATCCTCCTCTTTTAAAGAGCACCAGTTAGAGAGCACCTCCGTCATTTGTATGCTTTGTTATTAATTGATATTGAGTATGAGTGTGACTGGATCTCTTTTACCATGAATTACAATGTCTAGTCAGTCCTTGTTCTTCAGAGGTGCTCTGCATTTATGTTTTGCGGTCTCAGAAAGGGCTAGCGAGATACCATTATATCATATTGTATATATCATGATTGTTTTGATAAAATTGTTGTCATCCGAGAGTTATTATTATTGCTCGCTAGTTGATTATTCCATTGATATGAGTAAATGTGAGACCTAAATGTTATTGTGAATGTGGTTAGTCTATAATCTTTGCTGAAAATCTGAACATCAGTTAGACATATTTACAACAGCAAGATCAAACAGAGTTTGTAAAAGTTTTTCTTTATCACTTTCAGTTTGTCAACTGAATTGCTTGAGGACAAGCAATGGGTTAAGCTTGGGGGAGTTGATACATCTCCATTGTATCTACTTTTCCAAACTCTTTTGCCCTTGTTTTGGACTTTAATTTGCATGATTTGAATGGAACTAAACCGGACTGACGCTATTTTCAGCAGAATTGCCTTGGTGTTATTTTTGTGCAGAAATAAAAGTTCTCGGATTGACCTGAAAATTTACGGAGAATATTTTTGGAATTAATAAAAAATACTGGCGAAAGAATCAACCGGACGGGGTCCACCACCTGGCCACAAGCCAGGGGGCGCCCCCCTAGGGCGCGCCCCCTGTCTTGTGGGCCCCCAGGAGCTCCTCTGACCTCAACTCCAACTCTATATATTCCTATTCGTGGAGAAAAAAACCAGAGAGAAGAGTTCATCGCGTTTTACGATACGGAGCCGCCGCCACCTCCTGTTCTTCCTCGGGAGGGCAGATCTGGAGTCTGATTTGGGCTCCGGAGAGGGGAAATCGATGCCGTCGTCATCACCAACCATCCTTCATCACCAATTTCATGATGCTCTCCGCCGTTCGTGAGTAATTCCATAGTAGGCTTGCTGGACGGTGATGGGTTGGATGAGATTTACCATGTAATTAAGTTAGTATTGTTAGGGTTTGATCCCTAGTATCCACTACGTTCTGAGATTGATGTTGCTATGACTTTGCTATGCTTAATGCTTGTCACTAGGGACCGAGTGCTATGATTTCAGATCCGAACCTATTATGTTTTCATGAATATATATGTGTTCTTGATCCTATCTTGCAAGTTGTAGACACCTATTACGAGTTATGATCCGCATCCCCCAGGGTGACAATAACCGGGATTCTTTCCGGTGATTACCGTAGTTTGAGGAGTTCATGTATTCACTAAGTGCTAATGCTTTGGTCCGGTTCTCTATTAAAAGGAGGCCTTAATATCCCTTAGTTTCCATTAGGACCCCGCTGCCACGGGAGGGTAGGACAAAAGATGTCATGCAAGTTCTTTTCCATAAGCACGTATGACTATATATGGAATACATGCCTACATTACATTGATGAATTGGATCTAGTTCTGTGTCACCCTATGTTATAACCGTTGCATGATGAGTGCCATCCGACATAATTATCCATAACTAATCCATTGCCTATGAGCTTTTCATATATTGATCTTTGCTAAGTTACTTTTCCGTTGCTACTGTTACAATCACTACAACACTGCTACTGTCACTTTGCCATTGTTACCGCTACTTCCATACTGCTTTGCTACTGAATACTTTGCTGCAGATATTAAGTCATTCAGGTGTGGTTGAATTGACAACTCAGCTGCTAATACTCGAGAATATTCTTTGGCTCCCCTTGTGTCGAATCAATAAATTTGAGTTGAATACTCTACCCTCGAAAACTGTTGCGATCCCCTATACTTGTGGGTTATCATCGGCTTCATCCCCCATGTAGATACTACACGAGGTGTTTCTACCTCCGCACTGTGACCCTTAGCCGACATATCGGTACCCGAAGGCGGTAGTGCGAGGGGAACAAGGCAATCGGACTATGATACTTTAGAGCTTTCACTTAGCCGTAGGAGCTTGACTGCGGGGGCTGATGACTAGCCCCCAGTGTTTTGTGATATTCGGATACACCGAGGTTGAAACCAGCATCACATGGTTTCTAATCGTACAAACCCCTCGTATAACACGGAATAACCTCTATCGATTTTTAGTTTGACACTTATGCTCGGATTGCAGACCGGTTCTCGCTTATTATGACAATCAGTTTTTGGCTTTCTCCGCTGAGGTACTTGACCAGGCGAGCTAGAAGCACAATCACAGTGGTTCTCCCTTTACCCTTTTAGCCGAACGAGTGGAACGTAAGAGGGCAAACACAGGAGCCGGGCAACCCAACCATTGACCCAAGACATGATTCGGAACCGATTCATATAACGCAACATCCGAGACACCGAACACATAAACGATAGTGCCGGGGTGATACTTGGGGCGATTTTTATAGTCAATCCCCCGGTCTATTAGCCGGTCGCATTGTAATATGTACCGAACAGCTTTGCTATCGGCGTCGGTGAGTAGAGAACAGAGTATGTGACATAAAATACAGCGAGGAGGCCGTAAAGGATTGTCTTTATTTCTGATGAATTGTTATAACTCAAACTTCCGAAGCAACTATTACAGGAACTTTGAAATAAAAAAATAAAGTTTACAAAGGAGAGGTTTTACCCGAGGTCTTCGATGGGTGGCTTGACGTCCTCAATATGCCCTGTGGCATGTCTGCTCCTTTGCTCCCGAGGGGGTTGCGTTCCTTTAAAGGTGATTGCTATCGGCGAACGGACCTTGGGAAGAAGATCTTGAGAAGTCGCCGCAGTGTGGATGAGCTTTAGGCTTGGAAGGTCCTAGATGGTACCTGTGATTTGTCCGAAGACGTGTGTTGGCAGTAGTTCGGTCCAGCCGAACACTTTCCCTTTGATAGTGGGTCCCCACAGCTGCCCATGGTATTTTGAGCGCGAAGTTGTGCCTTCTTGGCACATATTTTACGGGAACTAGGGCTGTGCTGTGGGGGGCGTATCCCTATTTTTGTTGGGCGGAAGATGATTCCGGGAGTTCGGGTTGAGACCGAGCTCGTTTACTATCCTGACGTGCCTTTATGGCTGATTTGGACGTCGGCCTATCGTCGCCATGCTGGAATTCGGCTGCCAGGGCCGTTGTGTGTTCCTCGGTTCGGAGAGAGCGCTCTGTGTTGCCGTTGACAGTAATGACCCCCTTGGGCCCGGGCATCTTGAGCTTCAGGTACGCGTAGTGGGGGACGGCGTTAAAGCAAGCGAATGCTATGCGGCCGAGTAGGGCGTGATAACCGCTGCGGAAAGGGACAATGTCGAAGATCAAGTCTTCACTGCGGAAGTTGTCGAGCCAGCCGAACACTACTTCCAGATTCACGGTGCCCGAGAAGCGGGCTTCGACGCCTGGGATCACTCCTTTAAAGGTAGTGTTGCTAGGTTTGATCCTTGACGGATCTATACCCATCTTTTTCACCGTGTCTGAGTAAATCAGATTAAGGCTACTTCCTCCGTCCATTAGGACTCTAGTGAGGTGATACCCATCGATAATGGGGTCTAGGACGAGGGCTACCGAACCTCCGTGACGGATACTGTTCGGATGGTCCCGTCGGTCGAAGGTGATCGGGCAAGCCGACCATGGGTTATACTTCGGGGCTATGGGCTCTATGGCGTAGAACTCCCGAAGGGCGCGCTTCCTCTCCTTTTTTGGTATGTGAGTGGCATATATCATGTTCACAGTTTTTACCTCTGGAGGGAACTGCTTTTTTCCTCCATTGCTTGGACCGCGGGGCTCGTCATCGTCCTCGCTGTGTGGGCCCTTGCCTTGCTCTTCGGCTGCGAGTTTGCTAGCTTGTTTGAATACTCAACAATTACGGTTGGTGTGGGTAGCGGGCTTGTCTTGGGTTTCTTCCGCTGTCCGGATTTTGGGTTGCGGAAACCGGCATTAACGGCCGTGTCCTCAGCATCGCCGTTGTTGTGCCGGCGTTTGTTTTTGTTACGTCGTGGTTTCCCATTTCCATCCCAGACTTCGGAGGTGCCGGAGTCTTCGGGGTTATGGCCTCGTCGAGCTAGCCAGTTATCCTCACCCGCGCAAAAGCGGGTCATAAGTGAGGTAGGGGCGGACATTGTCCTCGGCTTGTCCTGGCCGAGCTGACGAGCTAGCCACTCGTCCCGGATATTATGTCTGAAGGAGTCTATTGCCTCGGCATCCGGGCAGTCAACGATCTGGTTTTTCTTGGTCAGGAACCGATTCCAGAATTGCCGAGCCGATTCACCTGCTTTCTGGACAACATTGCTCAGGTCGGAAGAGTCCAGTGGCCGGACATACGTGCCCTGGAAATTAGATCGGAAGGCATCCTCGAGCTCTTCCCATCTCCCGATGGAATTCTCAGGGAGACTCTTTAACCAGTGTTGAGCTGCCCCCTTAAATTTTAGGGGAAGATACTTGATGGCGTGGAGATCATGTCCTCGTGCCATGTGAATATGGTGGAGGAAGTCCTCAATCCACACGGCTGGGTCTGTTGTCCCGTCCTATTTCTCTATGTTAACGGGTTTAAACCCTTCAGGGAACTAATGCTGCATCACCTCGTCTGTGAAGCACAGTGGGTGGGCAGCGCCTTTGACCCGAGCTATGTCATGCCTACGATCGGTGGTCGATCGGGCCTGGTTTTGTTCCCGACCTCTATTGTTGCGGTCGAGCCAAGACTGGTACCCGTCCTGTCAAGTGGGGGAGTACCCTCTAGATCCGTACATGGATCTTGTGTGGCCTACTCTATAATCCAGGTCCTGTCGTAAGTCATACCTGTCCTCAGGCTCTGCTGGCTCTTTTCCTCTCCTGCGGGGTACCGCAGGTCTGTACTCGGCCTCGCCGGCCGTCATATCCCGTCCTCAGGGAGGGCGGTCCGGCTGGTCGTACGGAGTATGCCTGGGAGACGATGTTTCAAGGACCTCGTCATCGAACTGTGGCAGCAGCCGCTGGCGAGGGTAGCTCTTGGGTTGGTCCGGTAGATTGGTACCGTACCCTTCTTCGGCTGCCAAGACGCCCGTCCATCTATCATTGAGGGTGTCTTGTTCGGCTTTGAGCTGCTGTTGTTTTGCCTTTAGGCTTCGGGCAGTGTCTAAAAGTTGCCGCCTAAACCGTTCCTGATCTGCAAGGTTTTCGAGGACGGTGAAGTCTTCGGCTTCCAGGCTGTCCACCTCCTCGACAGGGGGAAGGTAGTTGTCGTCCTCGGAATCATTAAGATCCTCTGTGTCGCGCCGATCTTCGGGCCTTTCCTGGTCCTCCAATGGCTATTCGGGGACTTCAGGGTCGCCGAGGTCTTCCGGGGTGTCATTTTCCCCGGTGCCTGCAATGGCCTCCCTTCCCTTGTTTGCCTTAGATCGTTTGCGCTGTTTTCGGCGCCTTGACGGCTCCTCACCGGATTTATCGCCATTCTTCTTAGGGGTGCGATCGCCCTTATCGTCGGGGGTGTCTACCATGTAGACGTCGTAGGTGGAGGTGGTAGTCCATTGCCCAGTGTTGACAGGGGCGGGGGCGCCGTCCTCTTCATCCATGTCTTCTGCCTCCTCGGAGGCGTAGTCCAGCATATCGGTTAAGTCTTCGATAGTGGCTACCAAGTGGGTGGTGGGTGGGTCGAAAAATTCCCCATGACCCGCCTTCAGACCGATCTGAGCATGGGTCGAGGTCGGGTCGTCTGTGATTTTTATTGATAGGATCCGATCCAGCGCCTCGTTGATAGTCGAGAGCTCGACCGGATCGATCTGCCTAGGACTTTCAGAGTTAACCTCCAATGTGTCCGTACAAAGAGTGTGTTCGGCAGGGGCCGACCCCTGGCCCTCAGGTACTATAACCGGATCCGGACTAAGAGCCACATCATCGGCAGGGATAGACCCGAGGGCGGAGTCGAGAAGGAGATCCGAAGTTAAGGCTTCGGAGACTTCGGGCTCGTCAGACGAGATCGCGAGCCCAGCGAATGAAAGATCGCCCCGGGAGTCTACGGAGAACTCTAGGTTCCCGAATCTGATCTCTTGATCGAGGGCGAGACTCCCGATCCGACCAGGGTGTCCGGTCGGGTCGGCGTGCAGCACGATGCTGCCGAAAGCGAAAATCTGTCCGGGGGCGAAGGAGTCCCCGTTACGGACTTCATCGCTAATGACTAGGCGAGCCATCAATTCCTCTTGCAATCCCACAGCGGAACTCTCAATGAAAGCACCAATGTCGGTGTCAAAACCGACGGATCTCGGGTAGGGGGTCCCGAGCTGTGAGTTTAGGATCGATGGGTAACAAGGGACGAACGAGACGATGTTTACCCAGGTTCAGGCCCTCCTATGGAGGTAAAACCCTACGTCCTGCTTGGTTGTATTGATGTGTATGAAGATTACAGAGTCGATCTACCTCGAGATCAAGTAGCTAAACCCTAGATGAGTTCACCTGCCTGTAGGGTAACGTAGTAGAAAACAAAAAATTTCGACCTACGCACCAGCCCAGGACCACTATGGAGACTGCATACAAGGTTTGATCATTTTCATTACCGACTCGTAGCGCAGCGGAAGTAGAGTCGATGACGAACGGCGGTGCAGATCCCCGCAGCTAGGATTTTACAACCTCCCAACCGCGAGGATGTATACCCTCATCTGCCCCGCGGACAGCCCTCCGGGATGCGGTCGTACAGACCCTCGGACGGTGTCGCGGACAGCCCTTCGGGAGGACCTCCGAAACTCGGACTGTCACTCGGACAGCCCTTCGGGAGGACCTCCAAAACTCGGACGGTCACACGGACAGCCCTTCGGGAGGCACTCTCAAACTAAGACCGAAACTACGATCTCTCTACAGAGTTGCACACATACGGTGTCATCTATCCGGCAGGGCTTCGCCGTCCAGAACTAGTTCCTGCCGGAACCCAGCCAGCCGTTCGGCTCTACGAAACTATTTCGCTGGGAGGGAGAGAAGAAGCCAGATCATTGCAATGGCACTTGTATGTGAGAAAGAGTGAGTGTGGAGGGTTGCCCCTCCACCTCTATTTATGGGAAATCCCAAGGGGTAGGGTGGTTTTACAATAAAACCCAAAAGCACATGAATGAAGTCCTTCCACAAGGGCATAATGGTGAAACCAAGGAACAAGAGGGGCTCCAAGGAGGAGCCCGAAGTGTGGCCGGCCAACACCATGGGGGGCCCCCCATGAGGGGCACCCAATCCTTCCATGTCATCCCTAGATCTTTTGAGTAAAGCCCCAAAAGGTGGCTTTCCAAAAAATATCCCAAAAAGCACTTTCACTATTCACGACGACATTTTTCAGCGTCTGATCGAACTGAAAATATTTATGTGGGCTTAGAACATTTCCAGTACCCACCAAAATAATTTTCAATGCGAGCCGGAACAATTCCGGTTTAGTGATTTTCATCTGCGAAAAGCATCTGAAGCGGTTTCGGCAGCTCCGGAACATTTCCGGTTTTCATTCCGGAAAATTCCAGAAAGTTTCCAGAATGATTCTGGCATCCACCAAGAATTATCAGGCATGTGTCAAAACCAATTTGAATTTTTGGTATCCCCTGAAACAACTTTTCAGTTTCACCGAAACTCATCCGGTGACCTCTCTCTTCGAAACTTTTCCGTTGAACGAAACTTTTCCGGTGTCCGAAACTTTTTCGGTGATTTTCTCTCAGACTCCCTGTCTAGTATTCAACAGATAGATGACCCTTAAGCGTGTGACCCTATAGGTTCGGTGAAGCATAGACATGACCCGGAACCCCTTCCGATCAATGATCAACATCGGAGCCGTGGACACCCATATTGATCCCTATACCCACACGAATGAATATTTGAGTGAACCTCCAATTGCCGTGTGCTATTCCTGTTGCTTCACGACATGTTACAAATACCCGAGGTGAGACACGTTGGCATCCCCGTGGATCAACAACTTGTCCACTATGCTAGTTACCTCGTTACCGGTATTGTTCTCTTTTCTCGTTCCCGTGTTCCGGCATCCCCGCGATCAAATCACAAAGTGTCTGGCCAGACGATGATGGATACCGTAACACCGAGAGGGCCCAGAGATATCTCTCCATCGTCGGAGGAGCAAATCCCAATCTTGAGCTATCAAGTTACTTGACACACTTTTCCATGAACCCGTAAGCCGCCGTAATAGCCACCCATTTACGGATGACGTTTAACAAATCCCAAAGTTCATGAAGCAAGCATGAAGAAACTCGATACTCTCATGGTCTAAGGAATCATGCAAACGTTAACCATCTCTGTGTTATTAACCATTAACTTATGACGAATGTATCTCGTAGCATAACATCAATTCGGGTCGATTCAACACAAATGTTCTTCTAACATTGTGCCCTCAAAATTGCCGGCATAGCCATGCCCATGATCAGGAAAACAGGATCATCATGCAATACTTGAGCCAGTCTTAGAGGCCAGACTAGGAATACATTTTATCGTTTATTATTCCACACGTGCATATGAGTCTTCCTCCGAGCCTCGTGGTTATTGTAGACTCGAGAACCATAGCAGTTATAGCATGGAACATAAACCTAATTATGAACAGGGAGATAATCAATAACATTTATTATTGCCTCTAGGGCATATCTCCTACAGACTCCCACTTGCACTAGAGTCAATAATCTAGTCAACGCTAATGCACTTTACACCTATGGCATACTGGTGTAAAATATGCTTCGCATGTGGTATAGCCTGATGTCCAACGGATCTGACGACTTCAGCTCCGTGTGTAACTTTGCATATCCCCGCGTTTTCACGCTTTCACAAAGTTCATATTTTGTGTGGACTTGGCTTTGTATATATGTGAATCACAGGTCAAACCTTGATTCCTCAGACTGAGCTATGGAGAAACTATCTGCAATAGTGTCCCATTGACCAAAGCCATCTTGGAACCATACTAAGTTCATGAATGAACTATATGATTCAACATCTTCTTTGTCGCTTCTAAAGCGTCAGCATACTTAGCCTTTGTTATAGAATTCGCCACAGTATCTTGTTTGGAACAATTTCCAACCACCGTGCCACCATATTGTGTATCACACAAAACCTTCAATTTAAATCAAAAATCGCATGGAGCATTGATGAAGACTGTTTCGATGTAACCTTTTACAACAAACTCTTCATGATCTTCGCTTGCGAGAAAACATGTCATCAGTACTGCTCTAGTACTCAATGACATCTTTCACTGTTGTCCCATGATCAGTGCTTTGATCACTATGGTATCTATACTCGCAACAACTTTGGAGTATTGGACATATCTGGTTGTTTTTACATACCATGGAATACATGATTAATCCAAACACAAGAGTGTGTGGAATCTCCATCATGTATTTTACTCATCAGTGTTTTGGGACACCGAGTCTTGCAAAAACTCTTTCCATGTGACTTCGGCAAGAATCACTCCTTGGCGTTTTAAATGCTAAAAGGTTTTAGCATCTTGTCAATATGTATTCATTGCTTAGCCCCATTAGGTAAATCTATCTCCATAGATCATCATGCCTAATATTGAGGCTATTTAGCCTAAGCACTTCATCGAAAAACTATTTTCAAATGAAGTCCTAATTCGTGTGAAGAAATTTATTTCCAATTAACAATGTGTCAAGTACACAAGGTTTTTAGAAATATTATTATGCTCCCACTTACTTTCTTGAATCACAAGCATCTTCGATACCCATTTGATGAACTCAAACCCCTTTGACCATTCCATCAAAAACGAAGATTCCAACTCCACTTTGCTCTCTTCTGTCCATCGCTGGAACTCTGAAGTTTGCATACTTACTAGCATCCTCTGGATCAACAAATTATTTTGGACAGTATCACATATAAGTCCTAGGTTTCATTTCCATCAGATGGAAATCCTTTTGTCATCCATGTTTCATATCTCATGATTGATATATGTATTAATTGCTAGTTCAACCCAAACCGACCTTAAGCATCGCTACGGTGAAACAACCTCATCATAGTCAACTCCTTGAACTTGTTATTTCAATCAGTCGAGCTTTATGGATACAACATTTTTATCCGTATCAGTTTTTAGTTCCATAAATATTCGTTTAGACTCTAAGTCTTCCGAAAGGTGTATCAAGGTTTTAATCTTGAATCACTTATATGGAAACTATCTCGGATTGTATTGGCATTTAGCCAATTCCGGAGTCAGGGCCCATCATCGCTTCCTTGTGTATCGTAGGTATACTGTTGTCCAACAACAATATCTCATTTGCGCACCTGAGAGGTTTGCACGAGCCTTGCCTACGGGGTTCAGCTACAAGTTCGACTGAAGTCCATACATTTTATTGTAGAGACTTCCGTATCAGTCACAGTAGGAAACTCCGGAATCACTTCCAAGGTTCCTTTCCTTTGACCTGATGACGAAGATACCGGTTATCTCGTCGAGTTGCACTGTCCTCCCACTCACCTTTTGTAAGAACTATTCTCTTTAAAAGCATACCGTTTTGTGGCAAACCTATTTGCCTTGGTATAGTGAGGGAGGAATACCCAATTACTTGGGATAATCTACAAAGTAGCACTTGTCTGATTTGGAATAGGTTTGTAACCTTTTACACAAGCCCCATATTCCAAATGTTAAGAAAATATATAACATGGTTGGGTGTACCATACCATGACGTCATTTCAACAGACCCGATGGAGCTCTTTTCAGTGTAAAAGCCGCAGTCTCTAAAGCATCACTCTTTAAAAGGGATAATGGCAAATTTATTTATGTCATCTTTGATCTTACCATGTCATAAATGGTTCGATTACATCTTCATGGACTTTCCACTTGCAGTGGTGTTCCGGGAGGTGCAAGTTATGAAACCCCTTTCATAACTCATCAGACATTTGCTAAACTTGTAACTCAAATATTCCTTTCTGCAATCGAATTGTAGAAACATAATTTTCTTGTTACAATATTTTCTTCTTCATTTTGAAAACCTTTCGAATGATTTCAAAAGATCCAGACTCACATCTCATCAAGTAAATATCCATATATCTACTTGAGTCATTTCTGAAGATAGATAAATCCACTACTTGCAATAACATTTATTGGACTACACACATCATAATGTATGATCACCAATATGTTCTATGCTCGTTCCTTATGGCTTGTGAACGGTATTTCAGTCACTTCACTTTTCAGAGGAAAGTTGCAAGTGTCAGATGATTCAAAATCAAACGACTTCAAAATCCATCATAATGGAATTTTCCATGCGGGTTTCTCCAATGTGACCAAATGCAGTGCCACACTTGTGTGGTATTCTTTTAGTCTTGCAACATTTAGCGTCAGTGTTATGGATGTGTCATATTTCAATCAATATTCATAACATACATCCCATCTTGGATGGAAGCATGGCCCTTCATGTTATTCATAATACTGAACAACAATTGTTGTTTTCATGAACAACTCTTTTGCAACAAACATTGTGCAATGGGCTAGAGTGTATGAAACTCTAAAATGAATTATGAAAGTAAACCCAGAGGTTATGTATTATTATCAATATTCATAACATACATCTCATTCATAATGAAAGTATGGCCCTTATGTTATTCATAACACCGAACATTAGAAGTTCTCTTATGAATAACCTTCTTGCAAGATACTTTATGCAATGGGCTAGAGTGTGAAACTCTAAAATGAATTATGAAAGTAAATACATAGGGAATACACCGTTGGAAGGTATAGTAACATTTACTATGTCCCTGCGTGTATCTAAACCTCATTCTTGGCTAGTCTCTCAGGCCATAGTAGTTCTTACATCGAGTTGCAACAGAATGCAATCGAGCGGGTATCTTTGTGATTAACTCACAATACCCAAGAATTAGTGATTAACATGTTTAACCATAATTCCCAAGAACTATATCTCTGACCAGCCTTCTATACATCAAAAACTTGTATAACATTCATACATGAGCTGGATATTCCAGTCTTCTTTCCTTTTGCCATTATACTTCTAACAGTTTAACTTTTAGTATTTCTCCTACTCTCAGAAGAAGCACCCAACTTAAGAGTGGTGTTAGCCCCGGACTTCCTAGGCGTGAAAGTCTTACTAACACCCTTCGGACACTTCCTTTCTCTTTAAGTTGTTGTTTTATTCACCTTTCATCATATGACAGGCGTTCTCCTGGATCCCTCTCTTATCAGTCTAATGCATAGTAAACTCCTTTACTAATAGTTTGCAAACAAACATTTCTTTGGATATCTCATATCTTTTTAGCCTTTGTCTGTCTCTGAAAATGATTTTCAGATTCCATGAATATCACATAACTATCCAAACTTTCGAAGTTCGGGTCTCATGGAAGCAAACGTATTGCACTTGACTGAAACATAATTCTAGCTTTTGGATCGAAGGACGAGAGTCACATGATTCATAGCATTAGCGGGAGAATACCGAAAGTATGCGATAGGACAAAGTCCTTCTCGGCACTATTGAGGACAATCCTCACATTACGTTACCAACCGTAAAGTTTTAACCAGATATTTAACAGCTTATTCAATTTTAACAGGGAAGGTGGAAACGCGAGCCATTATTCTATAACTATTATGCAAATCACACTTAGACAGTGTTCAAAATTAATTGCACTGAGAATTAAACAAGTTAATTCTACAGTGCGCTCCCACTCAAATCAATATCTCTCATAATTGATTGTGAGCGATTCAAGATCCAAACTACAATTCAACGCCAAGGATGTATCCATCTCAAGTGACGAGAATTGCAATCGGTAGGCCAACTTGCCAATCACATCTCTATGTCACTCTTGTTCATCTTTTGAAGGGCGTGTTCCGATCTCAGGACTTTCAAGCTAGAACGTCAAGACAAGCAAGTGATCTTGCTGCGAGGTCTCAACTCACCCGCCTCACACTTCTCTAATCGTTCGTACCCATGTATCCATGTGATACCCCGAAGAGATAGATGCCGTGACGGTGCTACACTTGGGAGAACACTAAATACTTGATATTTTTGTGAGAGATCACCCTAATAAAAGCGACTACCACGCAATCAAAAGGGTGCATCATAAGGGATAAACATCTCAGGCAATTCATAATAGCATGATATGGTATAGCCCTTTCTGACGGAGAAGTCTTTCATTTCTTCGTCTTCGGCATTCGCGTTGGTGTTCAACTTCGCAAAGATTGCCACCACCTTGTCGATGCACCAGATAATATTGCTATCTCTATAGCTAATAAAATAAGTGCATTACTTAAGGTTGACACGCAGGTCATTAAAGTGCAATCATATGGCTCCAGCCATCATGCCGAATCATGACACGCAGGTCATGTTAATCAACTTACATCATATAGTCATCTCATACATAATCAAATTATTATGAGCACTGCTATACCACATCATATGCACATGCAAACCATCCTGCAAAACCAAGTTAGACACCTCTAATCGGTTTATGCAAAAATTTATTTTCCGTGGCTTCTAAGGTTTCGAAACAAACCAAAGCTACCAATGTCCATCATCAAGCATGATAATCCAAGTCGCTAGATTAACATTCCAGGGTGTATGAAACACGAGATAATAAAATCTCGAGCCCCATACTAAACTTCGTCATACGCGTGACCCCCGTGCAGATCACATCTGCATTGCCATTTTGTCTGCGAAACATCCATCTTTCTCAACTATGGTGGAACCCAAAGAACTGTTAGCACTTCGTTGATCTGTCAATCAGCATACTCTGGAGCAGCATGAAAGGATCGCGGATTGCCAGAACTTTGTGAGATTCCACCATGCCGTCAAGATCAGTGTTACGCAGATTCAGGGGAAGCAACAGGAACATTGGGTAACAGATTTCATCTGCTACCCGCACAAATAATTTTCAACAATAGATCTCATCTACTACCTAATTATATTGTGCAACACCCATACATCTCTATGTATTCTAGATCGCAACCTGGATCTACGCATAGCACGGCTCTTGATGCCACTATAGGGTAAAGCAGTAGGAAACAAAAAATTTCGACCTACGCACCAGCCCAGGACCACTATGGAGACTGCATACAAGGTTTGATCATTTTTGTTACCGACTCGTAGCATAGCGGAAGTAGAGTCGATGACGAACGGCGGTGCAGATCCCCGCAGCTAGGATTTTACAACCTCCCAACCGCGAGGATGTATACCCTCATCTGCCCCACGGACAGCCCTCCGGGAGGCGGTCGGACAAACCCCCGGACGGTGTCGCGGACAGCCCTTCGGGAGGACCTCCGAAACTCGGACTGTCACTCGGACAGCCCTTCGGGAGGACCTCCAAAACTCGGACGGTCACACGGACAGCCCTTCAGGAGGCACTCTCGAACTAAGACCGAAACTACGATCTCTCTACAGAGTTCACACATACGGTGTCATCTATCCGGCAGGGCTTCGCCGTCCAGAACTAGTTCCTGCCGGAACCCAGACAGCCTTTCGGCTCTACGAAACTATTTCGCTGGGAGGGAGAGAAGAAGCCAGATCATTGCAATGGCACTTGTATGTGAGAAAGAGTGAGTGTGGAGGGCTGCCGCTCCACCTCTATTTATAGGAAATCCCAAGGGGTAGGGTGGTTTTACAATAAAACCCAAAAGAACATGAATGAAGTCCTTCCACAAGGGCATAATGGTGAAACCAAGGAACAAGAGGGGCTCCAAGGAGGAGCCCCAAGTGTGGCCGGCCAACACCATGGGGGCCCCCCCATGACGGGCACCCAATCCTTCCATGTCATCCCTAGATCTTTTGAGTAAAGCCCCAAAAGGTGGCTTTCCAAAAAATATCCCAAAAAGCACTTTCACTATTCACGACGACATTTTTCAGCGTCTGATCGAACTGAAAATATTTACGTGGGCTTAGAACATTTCCAGTACCCACCAAAATAATTTTCAATGCAAGCCGGAATAATTCCGGTTTAGTGATTTTCATCTGCGAAAAGCATCTGAAGCGGTTTCGGCAGCTCTGGAACATTTTCGGTTTTCATTCCGGAAAATTCCAGAAAGTTTCCAGAATGATTCTGGCATCCTCCAAGAATTATCAGGCATGTGGCAAAACCAATTTGACTTTTTGGTATCCCCTGAAACAACTTTTCAGTTTCACCGAAACTCATCCGATGACCTCTATCTTCGGAACTTTTCCAATGACCGAAACTTTTCCGGTGTCCGAAACTTTTTCGGTGATTTTCTCTCAGACTCCCTGTCTAGTATTCAATAGATAGATGACCCTTAAGCGTGTGACCCTATAGGTTCGGTGAAGCATAGACATGACCCGGAACCCCTTCCGATCAATGATCAACATCGGAGCCGTGGACACCCATATTGATCCCTATACCCACACGAATGAATATTTGAGTGAACCTCCAGTTGCCGTGTGCTATTCCTGTTGCTTCACGATATGTTACAAATACCCGAGGTGAGACACGTTGGCATCCCCGTGGATCAACAACTTGTCCACTATGCCAGTTACCTCGTTACCGGTATTGTTCTCTTTTCTCGTTCCCGTGTTCCGGCATCCCCGTGATCAAATCACAAAGTGTCTGGCCAGACGATGATGGATACCGTAACACCGAGAGGGCCTAGAGATATCTCTCCATCGTCGGAGGAGCAAATCCCAATCTTGAGCTATCAAGTTACTTGACACACTTTTCCATGAACCCGTAAGCCGCCGTAATAGCCACCCATTTACGGATGACGTTTAACAAACCCCAAAGTTCATGAAGCAAGCACGAAGAAACTCGATACTCTCATGGTCTAAGGAATCATGCAAACGTTAACCATCTCTGTGTTATTAACCATTAATTTATGACGAATGTATCTCATAGCATAACATCAATTCGGGTCGATTCAACACAAATGTTCTTCTAACATTGTGCCCTCAAAATTGAAGGCATAGCCATGCCCATGATCAGGAAAACAGGATCGTCATGCAATACTTGAGCCAGTCTTAGAGGCCAGACTAGGAATACATTTTACCGTTTATTATTCCACACGTGCATATGAGTCTTCCTCTGAGCCTCGTGGTTATTGTAGACTCGAGAACCATAGCAGTTATAGCATGGAACATAAACCTAATTATGAACAAGGAGATAATCAATAACATTTATTATTGCCTCTAGGGCATATCTCCTACACTGCCCTCTACGATCAAAAAACCCCGGTTTATATAGACACCGGGGGTACCTAGGGTTTACACATGATAAGTCTCCATCCGGAAGTAAAGACGCTGATCCACTCATCTTGACTTGGAGTGCACGCCGCGTCTTCGGAGGTTTCCTTCTAGAATACGGGGTCATCGCATAGCCCGGCCCTTCCTGCGATAATCAGAGAGCGGCCCACCAAGCCGGCCTATGAGAGATAGGCCGGCGGCCCGAGGACCCCTTAGTCCAGGACTCCCTCAACTACAACGAGAGTTGGTAAGGTACACATCAATAACATGTATATCATATATACCTTGTTTGGCGTTGGCCGCCTTCTTGTCGGCCAGATACTTGGAGCAATTCCGCTTCCAGTGGCCAGTTCCCTTGCAATGAAAGCACTCAGTTTCTGGCTTGGGTCCAGCCTTGGGTTTCTTCACGGGAGGAGCAACTCCTTTGCCACTCTTCTTGGAGTTACCCTTCTTGCCCTTGCCATTCTTCTTGAAACTAGTGGTTTTATTGACCATCAACACTTTATGCTCCTTCTGGATTTCTGACTCAGTGACTTTCAACATCGCAAACAGCTCGGTGACTGATTTGTTCATCCATTGCATTTTATAGTTCAACACAAAGCTTTTGTAGCTAGGTGGCAGTGATTGAAGAACTCTGTCAGTGATCGCCTCTGGTGGGAGCATAACTCCCAACTCAGCCAGACGGTTGGAATACCCAGACATTTTGAATATGTGCTCACTGACAGACCCGTTCTCCTCCATCTTGCAAGCATAGAACTTATCGGAGGTCTCATACCTCTCGATCCGGGCATTCTTTTCAAAAATAAACTTCAACTCCAGGAACATCTCATATGCTCCATGACGTTCAAAATGCCTTTGAAGTCCCGGTTCTAACCATACAACATAGCACACTGAACTATTGAGTAGTCATCATATTACTTAAAACTCCCACTCAAATTGACATCCCATCGGTCATCCGGGTGCTACATGATCCAAATTCACCAACCCAAGTCCGATCATCACGTGAGATGAGGTGGTTTCAATGGTGAACATTTCCATGTTGATCATATCTACTGTATGACTCATGCTCGACCTTTCGGCCTCTTGTGTTCCGAGGCCATGTATGTACATGCTAGGCTCGTCAAGTTTAACCCGAGTGTTCTGCATGTGCAACACCGGCTTGCACCCGTTGTATGTGAATGTAGAGTCTATCACACCCGATCATCACGTGGTGCTTCGAAACGACGAACTTTCGCAACGATGCACACTTGGGGAGAACACAATTTTGTCTTGAAATTTTAGAGAGGGATCACCTTATTATGCTACCATCGTCCTAAGCAAAATAAGATGCATAAAAGGATTAACATCACATGCAAATCATAAGTGACATGATATGGCCATGAACTTGTGCTTTTGATCTCCATCTCCAAAGCACCGGCATGATCTCCATCGTCACCGGCATGACACCATGATCTCCATCATCGTGTTGCCATCGGGGTTGTCGCGCCAACCATGCTTCTACTACTATTGCTACCTCTTAGCGATAAAGTAAAGCATTACATAGCACTTAATGATTGACACGCAGGTCATACAATAATTAAGACAACCCTATGGCTCCTGCCGGTTGCCGTATGAATTGACATGCAAGTCGATATAAACTATTACAAAACATGATCATCTCATACATCAAATATATATCATCATGTCTTTGGCCATATCATATCACAACGTACCCTGCAAAAACAACTTAGACGACCTCTAATTTGTTGTTGCATGTTTTACATGGCTGCTATGGGTATCTAGCAAGAACGATTCTTACCTACGCAAAACCACAATGGTGATACACAAGTTGCTATTTAACCTTCTACAAGGACCGCCATTGTGGAATCCGATTCAACTAAGGTGGGAGAGACAGACACCCGCCAGCCATCTTATGCAACAAAGTTACATGTCAGTCGATGGAACCAGTCTCTTGTACGTGGACGAGTAAGGTTGGTCCGAGCCGCTTCATCCCACAATACCGCTGAATCAAGAAAAGACTAAGGAAGGAAGCAATCTGAATATCAACGCCCACAAACTCCTTTGTGTTCTACTCGTGATGTCATCTACGCAAAGACCTAGCTCTGATACCATTGTTGGGGAACGTTGCATGGGAAACAAAAAATTTCCTACGCTTCACCAAGATCAATCTAGGAGATGACCATATATGAGAGGAGAGATTGCATCTACATACCCTTATAGATCGCTAAGCGGAAGCGCTAAGAAATGCGGTTGATGTAGTCGAACGTCTTCGCGATCCAATCACGATCCGTCCCGCGAACTCCCAATCAAGCGCCGAATGGACGACACCTTCGCGTTCAACACATGTACGGCCTGATGACACCTTCACCTCCTCGATCCAGTGAGCGATGGTGAAGTAGTAGCTCGAGTCCTCCGGCAACACGACGGCGCGGTGAGGTGATGGTGGAAGAATCTCAGCAGGGCTTCGCCGTGCGTTTATGAGAGGAGAAGAACTACGAGGGAGAAGAGGGCAGCGCCATGGCAAGTTCTGGTGCGGATGCCCTCTATCTCCCTCTCTATATATAGGGGGAAGGGAGGAGGAGGGGGCACCCTAGGGTTTCCCATAGGGGCCGGCGGCCGAGGGGGCTGCGGCCAGGGTTCGGTGGCCCACCCAAAAGGCGCCTTGCCTCCCAAGTTAAGGAGTCTGGCGGCCCTAGGGTTGCGGCTACCCCTTGGCCAACTCGGGCTGGGGTTTGCTCGGCGCCCAGCCCCTTAGTGGGCTGGTGCGCCCCCTCTCCTTGGCGCATGAGGCCCCCCAACACTTGCCGGGGCCCCCGAAACTCCTTTCGGTATTCCGTCGAATCCTTGGTACACTCCGGAACACTTTCGGACTCCAACACCCTTCATCCTATATATCAATATTCACCTCCGAACCATTCCGGAGTTCCTCGTTACGTCCAGGATCTCATCCGGGACTCGAAACAACCTTCGGTCACCAACATTATAACTCGTCTATACTTATATCGTCACCAAACGTTAAGTGTGTAGACCCTGGGGTTCGAGGACTATGTAGACATGACCGAGACACCTCTACGGCCAATAACCAATAGCGGGACCTGGATGCGCATATTGGTTCCTACATATTCTACGAAGATCTTTATCGGTCGAACCACGATGTCAAGGATTCAGTTAATCCCGTACGTAGTTCCCTTTGTTAATCGGTATGTTACTTGCCCGAGATTCGATCGTCGGTATCTCCATACCTAGTTCAATCTCGTTACCGGCGAGTCTCTTTACTCATTCCGTAATACAAGATCCCGTGGCTAACTGTTTAGTCACATTGCTTGCAACCTCATTATGATGTTGTATTACCGAGTGGGCCCTGAGATACCTCTCCGTCATATGGAGTAACAAATCCCAGTCTTGATCCATGCCAACTCAACAGACAGCGTCGGAGATACCTGTAGAGCATCTTTATAGTCACCCAGTAATGATGTGATGTTTGATACACACAAGGTAATCCTCCGGTGTCAGTGAGTTGCATGATCTCATGGTCGTAGGAACAAATACTTGACATGCAGAAAACGATAGCAATAAACTTGACACGATAATATGGTACGTTCATAGTTTGGGTCTTGTCCATCACATCATTCTCCTAATGATGTGATCCCGTTATCAAATGACAACTCATGTCTATGGCCAGGGAACCTTGACTATATTTGACCAATGGGCTAGCCTTGTAGAGGCTTACTAGGGACACATTGTTGTCTATGTACCCACACATGTATTTGAGTCTCCAATCAATACAATTCTAGCATGGATAATAAACAATTATCATGAACAAGGAAATTTAATAATAACCATTTTATTATTGCCTCTAGGGCATATTTCCAACAGTTCAAACCAATTCAAATATGTAGGGATTTCCCACTCGACCATGTTAACTGCCCTCCATTGAACTTTGCGATCATGCTTACACGTGCTAGTCGTGAATACGTGGCACTGGCCATTACTCAACTGTTTTGGGTTATTTTGAAAACCAACCTGATTGTTCTGCTGTCGGTTGCCCTGTCCAGACATCAGATGACCATCACCACCTTGGCCAAGATTCTGGAAGCTGGCTCCTGAGCTGCCAGACCTGTTGTAACCTGCGCCTGCAAAGCCACCTGATGAGCCGGCTCCTGAGCCGCTAGGGCCAGGATCACCCAGATTTCTGCCACCACCACTTCCATGGTGACCCTGATGCGCTTGATTCCGGAACTCCTACCTGATGTAGCAATCTTCCCATGAGTATCGGCCGACTTATTTGGGAAAATACGCTTTGGACAAGAAGCCTGAAGTGCTTCCTCATAATTACGGGGTTTGTATCCATTGTAAGCCCTAACAGAGTTGTTCCGTCGCTGAGTCTTGAAGCCAGTATTGGTGTTGGAGACAAAGTCTGATCCACCCTTAGGATGCCTGTGCTTGCCACCATTACCTTGATTATTATGATTTCCATTGTTTCCAGAATGGTGCTGCTGATGACCCAAGCCATTATCATGTTTCTTTCCCTTGCCGGACTTGTCCTCGTCTGAACCAGGATCTTTGGCGTTGTTTGACTCAGCATACCTGGTAAGAATATCCATGAGGTCCCCCATGTCCCGAACTTTACGTTTGAGACGCCCACGCTTCTGAACTAAAGGTTGGAAGTGGCAGTTTTTCTCCAAAATTAACACAGCCTGAGCGGTCATTATACCATCTGAAGAGTGTCTGTGCGTTGAACACAATGCTGCAAATCAACAATAGTCATTGGTCGCTTGCAAGTTCCTTGAAAGTGCTTGATGAAGTGCTCCTTTAACTCTGCCCAGGTATGGGTTGAATTCAGAGGGAGGTTCTTCAGCCATGTGCGAGCTGGCCCTTCCAACATCATAGTTATGTATTTGGCGCAAACCGTGTCATTGACCTCCAACATATCCATGGCTATCTCGTAGCTCTCTATCAATGCAGCCGGCTCGAGGTCAGCCGTGTATTTTGGAACCTTCCGAGGGCCCTTGAAGTCCTTAGGAATGCGCTCATTACAAAGAGCTGGTGCGAGGCAGGGTACTCCGATCGTCCGGGTGTTTAGCCCCGCTCCTGAAGAATTTGGCTGAGGCGGACTGACTTGACCCGCCATTGCAGTGACCGCTTGTGCTTTGCGTAAAGCCCGAGTTGTATCGACGACTGCTTGCGCGTCTGAAACCACCGGCTGGGTTGGAGAGTTCCGAACTCGTTGTCTGTGCCCACTGCGAGAAACTGCTGGGGACTCGGCATTTCGGCCCTTGCTGCGGCTCACATACGGGGTAGATTGAACCCGGTCCCGACTATAGGAGTATTGAGCATGTTGGGTGACTACTATCTTCAGCATCTCAATGGCATTCCTGGCTTCGATCTTGATTGGTGTGTTTCGTGCAGTTGAGAGCGCCTCAAGATGTTGAGGCGCCGCCAGCATATTATCAATCGGGTTAGAGAAGTGTCCAGCAGGCGTTTGGAAACGTGTCGGCGGTGATTGGCCCGGTGGCTGGCAGGGCGGCTCGTGTTGTAGATCCGGCTGATGAGTTTGATTCAAATGTGGATGTCTAACCCCGATGTCTGTTGAGGCGTGTCAAACAGGCGTGCGGGCTCCAAATTGGGAGGGAGGCGGCTTGAATGTCTCTTCTGACGAACCGCCTTCGAAGCATTCTGGCGCCGGTTTAGGCGCCATGCCTTCGCCTTGAGACGTTCGTTCTCGTTATGGATGTAGGACTGCAGCTCCGCGATACTGGTATTCTCGGTGTCGATCTCTTTCTGCACTTCAGCCATATGCGTGTGAAGTTTGGTCGACTCCGTGTTGTGTTCCACCTGATTTTCCGTTGTCATCGCTGTCTCGACAAGCGTGGTCATAGCGGTCATCATGTCTGCCATAGCTTGAGCCGGTGTTTTTCCTGAGCCGGATGCGCCTGGATCTGGCCTGGTCCCGATCGTCAGGCGAGCTGTCGCGGAGTCATGAGTTGCCACCGTCCCTACCATGAAGACGATGACTTGGCGAGGTGACTCAAGGGCCTCCCGAGCGGCCTCGTCATCCGAACCACCTCCAAGCCGGCCATCAAAAAGTGGGTAGCTCTACTCGGTGTCCCGATGGAAGACTCACCGTTAGAGTTAACGAAAGTATCCTCGCTGGCAGCCGGGTCATCATCCAGGTTGGTTCCCTGAGTGAAACCGACGAAGGCATGGTTCCTGGCGGTTTGAATCCGTCCAGTCTGGGTGCGCCGAACCGGCTCGACGATGTCGGTGCAGGTGTCCGGCTCGGGTCCTGGTCCACCGATTTTGCCGATGAATATGTGGATCTTGCCGAAGGGGACCCGGTACCCGTAATCTATTGAGCCGGCCTCGGGACCCCAGTATGAATCGTCGATTTAGAGTTTGCCACGACAACTCTTTGTCATCTGGCCGATGGTGTATCCCTTTATCCCTAGGAGAGCTCCCTTGAAGAACTCAACACCACCATGCGCAGGCCCCATGGTGGGCGCCAACTGTCGTTGTTATGTCATGCAGATGTCCTAGTGATAGGACTAAGTCTGGGAGCCATCACAACTAAGTGGATGCTTGGATAGGGTTGATCGGGAACGAGAGACAAGGGTTTACCCAGGTTCGGCCCCTCCAATGGAGGTAAAAGCGTACGTCCTGCTTTTTGTGTAATTGATGATGATGTTCTCGATTACAAGGGTGCGGAATTGCTAATCTATCTCTCGAGGCTTTCTTCCTTGATCTTTCTATCTCAGTGGCACACCTTTATATATAGGTTGAGACCCGATAATACAATAGAGTCCGGGTCGTACTATTACCCGTCACCTAATCTACTTCTGTTATGTCTTGTCTTCCAAGTTCCAGAGGTTCTTCGTGATGACACCGTTGATCCGGCCTGCTAAGCCCAGCCCATGAGCCGGCCTTCATAGGCAAGCCGCCCTTTGGCCCCTCAGCCCTCAAGGGCGGTCACCAGCAGGTCCATCTCACTGGTTGTTATCTTTATTGAGCCACCATTGTAATGGCCGGGTTAGGCCTGTACGGTGGGTCATCCCGTGGGGTATATCCCCAACAATACCCGTTTAGGTACAACAGTCTTCTTCTCATTCTTATTAATGTACATCACATTTTATCTAGTTTTTGTTGTTCTATGTTCGGCTGTCATCCAGAAAATGATTCCCACAAGCCTCACATTGTCTCTGTGCATAGTGAAGATCTTGGCACTACAATCTTTCGGCCCCGATCTAGATGAAGTTGTTAAGTTCCTTAGATGCTTTCTCTGCACGGAAAAGCTATACATCAAGGTGATGTTCCTTTCCTATTAATTGTTAACCACAACAGAGTTCAATTTGTTGGTGCTTTTACCAATGATTACAAAGAAAGATATACTATATATGATTTCCAAACCAAATTTCACTAGTAGAAAACGGACCATTCGTCCGGAGCTTTAGTCCCGGTCGGCTTTGGATCCGGGACTAATGTAGACATTAGTCCCGGTTCCAACGGCACACCTCTAGTCCCGGTTTGTGAGAGACTTATTGTCCCGGTTGGTGTCACAAACCGGGACTAAAAGGGTTGTGGCAGGGTTGCAGCAGGCTAGGGCCCATGCATGCACCTTTAGTCCCGGTAGGTAATACCAACCGGGACAAGAGATGGACCTTTAGTCCCGGTGTGTGAGACCAACCGGGACTAAAGATATCCCTATATATAGATGCTTCTTCCAGCCCGAGCCCAAGCTCTCCTTTCTCTCCTCTCTGTTTCCTTCCCCTAGCTCGAGCTCATCATCCATTTTTGCCAAGATTTGTGAAGATTGGAGGCACCCCATCGTTCTAAAAGGTTAGCAGCTCATCCTTTCATCTCTCATTGCTAGTTTATTGAGTTTCATGCTCTATAGGTATAGTGATTTGTGGGTTTTAGTTTGGGAGTAATTATGTGGGAGTTTATTTGATTTATATGCAATTTGAGCTCAAATTAACTTCTTACTTGTATGATTGTTTGTTATATATAGTGCCATGGTTTTGATATCCGTCCCCGTCGGCCCTCGCCCGGTTTATGATTCGGATGTGGTATATTATCTTTTATAACTATTTTGTGTCATTTCGTGCTTGTCGGGACCCTGATCCTAGGCCATAAGAATCTAGCATGTAACACCTCATATCACTTTACGGCCTCATGCACGGTAATCCCCACGGCTGCCATCTTACCTTGGCTCCTTTTGGCTCATGAATATGAATATGTCGCTAGCAATCGTACGTCGGAGAACCTGGGTCGACATGACTAGTTATAGAACCAAGTGGCACAACAGTACATGGATAGGCATACGTAACCCAGCAATGCAGGTGTCGGTCATCAGCGTGTGTAGACGAGCCGTAGCAAGCTACAAGGACTCCATTACACCGCATGACATTTCCCTATAGGGACAGACACAACAACAAAGAAGGATACACACTGGTCAATCAATGTGTCCAGAGCAGTAGCAAGCTACCAAGGCTCGGTGGAAACACAAAGAGGCATTTCCCTGTAAAGAAGGCTACCATAGATATATAACTAGGTGTCGAATCCCACACATACCAATGCATTTCAATCATACACGCACTATGCACGATATGCGTAGATACAACATGGCATCACAACATAACTCTATGACTCAAGTATTCATTAACGACTCATAAGAGTCAACATAGTGTGATATTACAAACAGGGGTCACACGACCCAACACTCAAGTCATACAAGCAACGAGCAGAAGCAAGACATGTCTGGGTACAGACAGCTAATAAAAGTGACTGGAGGAGCCTGAAAAGCTACAATGACCCTACCAAAGGAGCCAGACCTCTGTCTGGGATTCCCAAGCTAATCCGGTCAACATCGAACTTCACGTCGTAAGAATCACTACTGAGACTGACGTCTCCTCTGCAGAACATAAATTAAGCAACCGTGAGTACAAAGGTACTTAGCAAGACTTACATCAGAACTAGTTACATATGCATCATTGTCAACAAAGGGGGTGTGGAGTTTAAATGCAGCAAGCCAGCTTTGACTCTTGGCTAACCTGTACTACGACTACAAGTGGTATCTTTTCTTTTGAAGGGAGAAAGCATACACGAGTCCACATATTCACCATACCAATACACCACTATGGATCCACTCCCGTCTCCCTACGATAAGGCCATCCATAGCACTCACACTTATCTTGCGCATTTTAGAGTACCCATTTGAGTTGTCTATGAACCACATAAGTTTTCCAAGTAGTCCATATCCGAGGACGCGGCTATTCGAATAGATTGGTAACTGTACACGGGTGTACTTCTTCACACATGCTCCCGCCACTTATCGCCATGTGCACGTAAAAAGGCACCTCGGTAACCTTCAAGCGGAAGCCCAGCAAGGGAGTCGACCACGACCGTCAATCACACGAGACCCTAGTCCAGGCTATCGCCTGTTTGAGACTGAACCCGCACGGAAGTCCGGCCGAAGGTTCCGCTATGGCCTCAAACGATGTGCGTAGGGTTTCCAAGCCCACCATCCAGGTGACTCTTGGTACACCGTGCCATTGTGTATCTACCGCATCAAAGCCCACCTCGTCGGGCGGCGCTAAGCATGGACGCCAACACTTTTCCTACAAACACCAAAAAGTAGTTGCAACTCTTGGACAGAGATCAAGGCGGTTAATAAGTCGAGCGGGGTCATATTTCAGGGCCCAACGTGTGGTGGTAACTGTCTCGGATCACATACACATAACTCAGTTCTTAAGGTCGGTCCCAATGAGACAACCCGCCATGTACTCCTACATGGCCTGTCATCGCTGCCTTTACCAAATTGAATTCACGCACTTAACTCTCACACTGTAGGACATGAACACATCCATTCCGATTCATCACCCAGATGGATCAGACCCGACATGACTCTAAGCATAGCAGGCATAGTAAGCAGGCATGGATGATTAAGCACAACAAGGCTCAAGCAGTTGCTACTCATGCTAAGTAGTTTCAACTATTTACTATGACAAAGACAGGTCATGCAAAGGAATGGGTTCAACTACCGAGAACATGTAACAGTTGAAACGTTGTTGTCCTAGTGCAGTATAAGAGAGCAGGAGCGAGAGAGTAGGATATTATCGGGATGCTCAAGGAGAGGTTGCTTGCCTGACAGTTATGAAGATAGCACTTCTCTTCATCAGTGTCAACGATCGTAACGTCGGAACCATCAACTACCGAGAAAGAACAACACTGACAAAATAAGGAAGGAACACATTCAATGCCATGCAACAACCATGGTGTATGTCACGACAAATTAAGGTACTGAATTCACCTAACACAATATTTAGTCATATTAATTAAAGTGGAATTCAAATAGGCATCAAATTCCAACTCCAAACTATTTATCAAATTTTCCCTAGTCATCATTTGTCCTAGTTGGTGATGTTAACTTGCTCAAACATGCATGATCATGGCATACACAGATTCCTTGCATTTTTCTGGTCATTTTTCATATATAACTTTCCTTCATTGGACTTACAGATTATTTTCTATGATTTTTAAAAGTTTATAACCATTTTTGAAAATAATAAATCATTTCTGATTTATTTTAAATTCTAGAAAAGATTAACTACGTCAGCATTGCGTCTGGGTGATGTCAGCAGGTCAACCGTGTCATCCAGAGTCAAACCTGACGTGCGGGGTCCACACGTCAGTGGCACAGAGACTAAAAGGGGTTTAATTAAAACTAAACTAAAAAATAATAGGGCCCTGGGCCCATTTTCCAGCGACTCAGAGGGGGGTCAAATACTATCTAGCGGGGTCAAACCCGCTGGCAGTTTGATGCCGGCATTGCTGACACGACGGAGGTCATTGGAAAAGGCCCTCCGATGACCAAAATGCTGGCGGAGATGCCCGACAAGCAGCTGGGGCTCACCCGCATCCATCTGGGCGCTCGGGAGGGGCTGTAGCGGCTTGTGCTAACGGCGGAGAGCATCTAAGTGGTGGCCGAAGCTCGGACTTGCTCGGGCGCGAGGCTGCAGCATGCTAGCAGGCAGGGAGAGCAGCTAGGCGACTTCTAAGGAGCACGAGGAGCACGCCTGATGCAGCAGATGCTCCACAGGAGCACGGAGTCCTCGATCCCGACGGTCATGGCGGACGGTGGCGCCGACACTCGCGGGATCAGCGTGACAGCAATAAATCGACGCTAGAGAGAGGGGAGAGGAACCGGAAGCTCACGGTGGTTCTAACGAAGCATACGGCGAGCTCGGGGATGATCGGAGGCCTGCGAATCGGTGACGGTGGTCATTGGACACCAGCGGTGAAGATGAGCTTGATGGTGACACCTTGATGCTCTTCGGGACGATTCCGTTGGCGGGGAGGGGCATCACGGTGCGGCGGAGCTAGGGGTCCAAGTGGCTAGGCGAGGCAGTGGCTCTGACCACGCGGGCGACGACAACAAGCGCGCGGCCGAGTCGGCTATGGGGGGCAGAGAGCAAGGAGCAGGAGAGGGGGGAGTGGGCAGGTCTCCTCGGTCCAGACGACTCCGGGGTGGCTATTTGTGGCGTCGTGCTGGCGAGGAGCAAGCAGGAGCTGGCACGGGCATGTGCCGGCGTGCCGTGATCACGCACGCCCAATCCTTCTGTTGAAGGAGGAAGACAACAGGGAGGCTGATGGGCTGGGCTGGTATTGGGCCTGCTCAGGTAAGCTCCCTTTCTCTGTTTTTTTCTTATTTTGGTTCTGTTTTCTATTTTGTGCAGTATGTTCTGGCTAAATTAAAATATCTATCCATTTAGTAAAACACCGAAAATAATTATGTGGACTAAGTGATATTAACCAGTCCCACATAACAAATTTCAGATTTATTGGACACATATTTAATACATGATAGATATAGAACCAAAGCAAATAATATTTGGAGTATCTCAAATGCCCATGATAATTATTTCTCTGATCTCCAAAATATTGGCTTGAATGTAAACCCTAGCCAATATTTTCACATAATAGTTGGTCCATTTTTTTGGACGGGTTTGAGGCAATTTTTATCTTGCTTGTTTTTAACAAAAATGTTTTCTGAGGATAGATAATTCCCCAATTCAAATTCATTTGAATTTGAAATGCATGCATGAATATGCACTGACAAGCAAGGCTAAACTGGGGTTGTGACAGTGCTTATGACAATTATGCCCATCAAGTTGATATATATATATTTATCTAGGAGGTATGTGAACCGAAAATTCCAACCGACCCTCTTGTCGAGAAGTTAAATTTAGTTGAAAAAGAAAACAATTATTTGAAAGAAAAATTGAAAATAAATGAAGAAGAGAAGATGAAATTGGAGTTGTATGTTGCCAATGTCGTTGATGATGACAGGATCAAGATGGATGCAATGCCCTTGAAGATTAGAAAGATTAGAAAATATGCCATTAATAAAGAGACTTGGTATCATTATGCTGTTGGATCAATTACTACCTTAGTTGCGATCTTGATCGCATTTGTCATGCATTTAAATGCTTTAGCTAGATAGTTGTATGTTGTTTTATGAGAATAAGTGTGTATGAACTTTATGTATGAACTTGTATTAATTTGGTCACTTCGATGTTGTGTAATGAAGATGAGCCAACAATGGATGAACGATGACTGACGCTCTCCCCAGTTCATTAATGGCGTGCATAGTTTTCTGCGTGCGGCTGAGGCAAACAAGCAGAATGGTTTTATGTCTTGTCCATGTGGTGTCTGTAAGAATGATAGGAATTACTCTACCTCAAAAACCCTTCACGTCCACTTGCTTCAGTCCGGTTTCATGTCCGGCTATACATGTTGGACCAAGCACAGAGAAAGGGGGGTTATAATGGAAGACTATGAAGAAGAAGAGGATGATGACAACTATCATGGGTTCCCCGAATACGATGGTACTACAATGGGGGAAGAAGCTGAAGAAGAGGCGACATCAGATGAGCGCGCTGATGATCTTGGTCGGGCCATTGCTGATGCAAAGAAAAACTGCACAAATGAAAAGGAGAAGTTGAAGTTGCAGCGCATGTTAGAGGATCACAAAAAATTGTTGTACCCAAACTGCGAAGATGACAAGAAAAAGCTGGGTACCACACTGGAATTGCTGCAATAGAAAGCAGAGAATGGTGTATCTGACAAGGGATTTGAAAAGTTGCTGAAAATGTTAAAGAAGATGCTTCCAAAGGACAACGAATTGACCAACAGTACGTACGAAGCAAAGAAGGCTGTCTGCCCTCTAGGATTAGAGGTGCAGAAGATACATGCATGCCCTAATGACTGCATCCTCTACCGCGGTGAGTATGAGAATTTGAATGCATGCCCGGTATGCAGTGCATTGCGCTATAAAATCAGCCGCGATGACCCTGGTGATGTTGAGGGCGAGCGCGCCAGGAAGAGGATTCCTACCAAGGTGATGTGGTATGCTCCTATAATACCACGATTGAAACGTTTGTTCCAAAACAAAGAGCATGCCAAGTTGTTGCGATGGCACAAAGAAGACCGTAAGAAAGACGGGATGTTGAGAGTACCCGCTGATGGGTCGCAGTGGAGAAAAATTGAGAGAGAGTGGTCGGAGTTTGCAGATGACGCAAGGAACTTATGGTTTGGTATAAGTGTAGATGTCATTAATTTTTTTGGGGAGTAGAGCAGCAATCATAGCACCTGGCCTGTGACTCTATGTATCTACAACCTTCCTCCTTGGTTGTGCATGAAGCGGAAGTTCATTATGATGCCAGTGCTCATCCAAGGCCCTAAGCAACCCGGCAGCGACATTGATGTGTACCTAAGGCCATTAGTTGAAGAACTTTTATAGCTGTGGGATTTAAAAGGTGTATGTGTGTGGGATGAGCACAAACAGGAGGAACTTGACCTACGAGCGTTGCTGTTTGTAACCATCAATGATTGGCCTACTCTTAGTAACCTTTCAGGAGATACAAACAAGGGATACAATGCATGCATGCACTGTTTAGATGAGAGTGAAGGTATATATTTGGATAAATGTAAGAAGGTTGTGTACCTGATACATCATCGATTTCTTCCGATCAAGCATCTCTTAAGAAAGAAAGGCAAGCATTTCAAAGGTGACGCAGATCACCGGAAGAAGCCTGACCACTGTACTGGTGATGATATATTTGATATGGTCAAGGATTTAAAAGTAATCTTTGGAAAGGGTCCCGGCGGTCAATCTGTTCCGAATGATGCTAACGGACACGCCCCCATGCGGAAGAACAAATTTATATTTTGGGAGCTACCCTATTGGAAAGTCCTAGAGGTCCGCTCTGCAATGGACGTGATGCACGTGACGAAGAATTTTTTCGTGAACCTGCTAGGCTTCCTGGGCGTGTATGGGAAGACAAAAGATACATCGAAGGCACGGGAGGACCAGCAACATATGAATGAAAAAGACGGCATGCATCCAAAGAAGTATCAAGGCCCTGCCAGCTATGCTCTTACCAAAGCAGAGAAGGAAATCTTTTTTGAATTCCTGCTCAGTATCAAGGTCCCATCTGGCTTCTCGACAAATATAAAGGGAGTAATAAATATGGCAGAGAAAAATATTTCAAAACCTAAAGTCTCATGACTGCCACGTGATTATGACGCAATTGCTTCCGGTTGCATTGAGGGGGCTTCTACCAGAAAATGTTCGATTAGCCATTGTCAAGCTATGTGCATTCCTCAATACAATTTCTCAGAAGGTAATCGATCCAGAAATCCTACCAAGGTTACAGAATGATTTGGTCAATTGTCTTGTCAGTTTTCAGTTGGTGTTCCCACGATCCTTCTTCAATATTATGATGCACGTCCTAGTTCACCTTGTCGAAGTGATTGCCGTTCTGTGTCCTGTATTTCTACACAATATGTTCCCCTTTGAGAGGTTCATGGGAGTCTTAAAGAAGTATGTTCATCACCGTGCTTGGCCAGAAGGAAGCATCTCCAAGGGCCATGAAACAAAGGAGATTATTGAGTTTTATGTTGATTTATTCCTGACCTTAAGTCGATTGGTGTTCCTGAATCACGGCATGAGGGGAGACTGAGTGGAAAAGGCACGCTAGGACACACAGCAATAATATATATGGACGGGCATTCTTTCACTCAAGCACACTACAAAGTTCTACAAAATTCCACCTTCGTGGCTCCGTATATCGAGGAACCCATGGATATTGTACGCTCCAATAACCCGGAGCAGTTTGACCCCTGGATTAAACGTACACACATGGCGACTTTCGGCGGTTGGTTGCAAAAACATCTCATGAATAAAAACACTGTTGAAGATGAGATGTCCTCATTGACGAAGTCACCATCTTCTACTACAATGAATTTCCAAGGGTACGAGATAAATGGGAATACATTTTACACGATCGCCCAAGATAAAAAGAGCACCAACCAAAACAGTGGTGTCCGCTTTGATGCAACATACAACAATGGGAAAAAGGACACATATTATGGTTACATAGAGGAGATATGGGAACTTGACTATGGGCGTGATTTGAAGGTCCCTTTGTTTCAGTGCAAATGGGTCAATATGATAGGGGTAAAGCTAGACCCGCAGTACGGAATGACAACAGTGGATCTCAACAATCATGGGTACACAGAGGAACCATTCGTCCTAGCCAATGATGTGGCGGAGGTTTTTTATGTGCAGGACATGTCTAGCAAACCGAGAAAAAAGAAAAGAGAAGGAAGCGAATACATCATACGATGAGCCAAAGCACCACATAGTTCTTTCAGTAAAAAAAACATCGTGGGAGTGGTGGACAAGACAGACATGTCAGAAGATTATAATTTTTTTGATGAAATTCCTTCCTTCACAGTGAAGACTGACCCAAGCATCCTGTTAAATGATGAAGATTCTCCATGGTTACGGCGCAATCATAAGCAGGGGACCCACGCGAAGAAAAAAAATTATACCCCAGGATCACACTCTGCGATGTGACCGGCTTCACCGTCATCATCACTTTCTCTCTATAGTGAGTTTCCGGTCTTATAACTGGAAAGTCACACTTCAGACAAACCGGAGGGAATCTTTGTAAGAGCTAGGGCATTTTAGCATTTGAAACATGATTTGTAAGGAGTTAATCAATGCAATTATGTCCAACTCATTTGGTTTAGTTTTCATATTGTTATGCATTTTACAAGAATTAATTTCATTCTGTAAAGTTAAATCTCTCAAATAAATTCTTCAAAATGAAAATTAAAACTCCTCATGTTGAAGAACGGAAACATAATATAATTTGGCAAAACAATAACTAGAAAACAGAAACTAAAATATCCTAAAAATTCCTAAAAACAGAAACAAAGGAAAAATGTATAGAACTAAAAGAGTTAAACAGAATCTGTTTTTGATTAAAACACCTATTTAAAATATTCTAAAAATTCGCAAATTGAACATACTGATAAAACATACTAATATTAAACAACAGGAAAAAGAATCACTCAAAAATCTATTCTTAAACTAAAGTTATTCACAAACTAGTGATTCACACAAATTTCAAAGAATTCAAATTTAAACTATTCAAATTTGAAAAATACTGGCACTAACAGAAAGTTCATAATTTTTTTGACCTAAACCAAAAAGATTCATTCAAAAAATCTAAATATTCTAACAGTTATTCAAAATGAAAAACAGAAACTGTTCTGTTTAGAACAAGAAAACAAGAAAAGAGAAAATCATCCTTTAGTCCCGGTTGGTCTCACAAACCGGGACTAAAGGTCCCTTCCCACGCGGAATTTGGGCCGCCGAAAAGATGGGCCTCTAGTCCCGGTTTGTCTCACAAACCGGGACTAAAGGTGCCTGCCAGTGGGCCAGGCGCCCACCCTTTAGTTCCGGCTGGTGGCTGGAGCCGGGACGAAATGACATTTAGTCCCGGTTCCAGCCACGAACCGGGACTAAAGGGTGTCCCCTATATATAAACTGCTTCTCCTCCCGGTGCGAGCCACAAACCGGGAGAAGGAGCATATCGAGAGACGGCGCTGCCAGGCTGCCGGACCCCGACCTCCCCGCGACACCGCCAGGCTGCCCATTCTATCCGGCGATCGGCACCGCCGCTCCACGCCTCTGTCGCCACTCCGCCGCCCGAGCCTCTCCTACCTGGCGCTGGCACCCCTCCGCCACCCGAGCCCCTCCGTCCGCCGACTTGCCCCACCGCCCCGACCCCTCCCCGCGCACCCAACTCCGCCCGGGCCCTACCGGTGAGGACCCGCTGCTGCTGCTCGTCGGACCACCTGCTTTGTCAAGCTCAAGGTGAGCACCCCCGTCCCCCTTCTGTACAATTCTGAACATGTACATATGTGTCCACGTTTTTCTTTAGTTCATATTATTTGTCTTAACATGTACATATGTGTGCATTCTGTGTAGATAATTCATATGAGTGTGTGTAGTTTGAGCATTATAAATTGTTCATATTATTTATCTTTTTGGACAAAATGATTTTGGTTGTTTTGGTAGTATTTGTAAAGTATCCTTCAAATGCAATTGCATCAAGGGAACATTTGGGGTGTGGAAGATGAAATGCCTGTTAGAAATGTGAAGACGAGCTTTCAAGCCTCCTCGTCCTTGCCATTGCGATGAGTTTGGTGGTATTTTGGTTGTTTTCAGTAATTAAATGCAATTAAATAAAATTTCAACATACTAAGTTTTTTGTTCAGTGTGTATTCAGACATGAGCTGGGGTCTTGGGCGTAGGAGCGCCGCTAAATTATATAGGCTTATGAGATGAGTATATGTTTTGTAGTGACTGTGATATATGCTTTAGTCTAAGGCTATATTGATGTTATTTAGTCTAAGACAATTTTAGGCTCCGCTTTGTTTATTTTGTCTCTTTAGCTTATTAAATATGAGTAGCATAATAAGATGAAAATTCTCGCATAGGAATTTGTTTTCATTGGAACTAGCTGGGTCACCTGCGCATTTGCGTGGCTAGATTTAATGGTTTGTTCCTTTTTGTATTTTAAATATATGTTAAATTATACTGTGTTGATGATTAAATATGTGAACTTGCTAAGAAAATAAACAATTAAATACTTTGCTTGTCAATGAAAATGGATTCATTTATGTATATGTGTTAGAATATCAAATTTGTAAAAAATTTAGTGGCTCTGTTAATTATTGCGCATTAGAGCTGCAAGTCCCCTTATAAGATGAGTGACGCTTTGTGTAATCCATTTATTTAACTGATTGTGGGTTCTTAATTAAACAATTTTCGTCACTTAGTGTAGGCAGCATTTGTGTGAAGCAATCATTTACATCTTCATTTGCATTTTATATATACTTATCTCTCATCCCTATGTTATTACCTGGAAAAAAGCATTTATATCTCCATTGTTTTGGTAGCAAGATCATCCTCACTAGGTATCAGTCTACTATATTTTTCTAATGACCAGAGACACTATATGTTTTCTATCTCAGCATGGACAAATTAATATTCATACAACAAATCGCATGTGGTTGTTCTCTTTGTCGCTCCTCTATTGGCTCCCTAGCTATCTGACTCGTGTAGATCATGCTCCTTTTAGCGAAAGAGGTTCATTGTACGTCTCATGCATTTGATTGCATATTGTTTTACTTAATCATTTACTCAAAAACTTTACATGCCTATGGGAAAGCAGATAGTTTGCATTTTTTTTTTCATTTTGCAAGCTCTTTTACTTATTTTGTTCTGTTGTGTTTGGAACGTGTGTTCTCTGTCAATGTGTCGGATAATTTTTGCATTCTTATTTGGGAGATAGACCTCACATTTGAATACTTCTATTTTCCTCAGAAAAATGGAATGTTCTGGTTGATAAAATGTGACCTCAGTAATAACGGTTATACCTGCAAAAAAAAGGTAATAACGGTTAGGGAAGTAAATATGATACACTAAGAAAATACTTTTATTATTGCAAACTTTTTGTAGTTGCAATGTAATATTAAGTATGAAATGATATTGCTGTGTATTGATGTCGAGGTAAGCCCGCAAGACGGTTTCTGTGACGGGGTTCTCATGTACATGAAGAGAGCATGCAGCTGTTTATACCTAAGCTAAAGCGAATACACATTTACATAGATCAATCCCTCGAACTGAAAAAATGGACCCACCATTATGGTACCAAGCCATAAATTAAGTGCTACTATATGCAAGACATGAATATCAATCTTTTTGACTAATCGGTCGGCCAAGGCGTGCTTTGCTCTCAAGCAAATACTTCCAGTAGATATAGTCTCTGTGAGAATCGATGGATTATGTTTATATTATAGTCCGTAAGTGTCAAGGCCAACATTTCTTCTTTCCTTTTTTTTTAAATTTCCTAATCAGAATAGGACTACGTTTAACTGGTCTTTTTTTCTTGACATGGCAGAGAAAAATAAAATATTGGTGACCATATAGGGTCCGTTTAGAATTATTTATACGTGCATGTAATAGTCTGGTTTAACACCCTTGATGCATGCAGCGTGCGTGTCATAGGACGATACGCTTTCCATTAGTACGTACTTAGTTTTAATGCATGTCTTCTTGCCTAATATACAGTGTTTCTGGTTTGCTAGTTTGGATGCTTTTTAGCTTGCATGCGTCGTACTGCGGCAGGAAACCGATCCACGTCCTTCCAAATTGCGTATATATGTGTCCTTCCCTAATACTCTCCTATCACGTACAATAAAAAAAATAGTACGTGTTTCCTGGAAAAAAATAGATCTTTGTACTTGCTTAATCATCACCGTTGATACATCTTAGTTTTTAGAGTGTCAAATCTCCATCGTTCGTTTTCTATCATTTTAAGTATATAATAGATTTGTTCTCGATGTCGACGATGCCCGGCCCGCATCCTCGTCGTCGACTCGGCGGCGACATCCCTGAGAGGCGCCATGTCCGGGACTGGGCTCCGCCAGGCTGGCACTGGGAGGTGCTACCTTCCGGGGCACGCAGCTTGGTGAGTAATCGGGGTCTCGTCATGGACCCGGAGCTTCTTTGGTCGTGATCGCGTTGGCCACTATCGGTACGGAGGGAGCCGGCCCCCGCGGAGGTGGTACGTCGCCGTGTCAGGGAGGATGACAAGCACGTCCGTCGCTACATGGTTGCGTTGGACGTCAGGTTCTCCAATACCTGGCAGGTTCTTCAGGGATCTCACCCGATCTATGATCCTGTGATGGTTCCTTCTCTTTGGTTGTCCACCGCCCGCGACTCGGGAACCGCGGGTCAACTGGATTATTTGATAATATTCGATCCGTATTAGCGATATTATATGATAATATTCGAGATGTATTAGTGATAATATTCGATGATGCATTAAATGGATTATTCAAGATGTATTAATTAGTGATATTATATGATAATATTGTTGCATTATATTGCTGTCTATTGAATGCATCTCCGGTATTGTTCTTCTCGATATTGAATGCATCTGGGTTACTATGATTCAGTTTTTGCTTATTGAATGCATTCTAATTGTTTTATCTTTCTTCTAGATTAGTTAAGCTATGGACGATAGCGGCAGAGACCATGAGGGAGAGGATATCCTCATCGGCATGATACGCGGCCCAAACGAAGAGAATGAAGGAGTAGATGATGGCTCACAATATCTTAACGCATCCGGTGAGGGAATTGAGGAAGAACCAAGAGACGAAGGGGAAACAAACAATGATGGCGAAGAATATTTTCTCCAATTAACAAAGTCGAGTGAGGTATATATATTAGGCATGTGCTGATCATTAGATGTGTTAATTGATTTGTATATATGTATATTAACGAATCTTTCTTCTTTTAGCCCTCCGGTTCGAGCAAATCTGATACAGGCAGGGTAGTACGAGGCCCGGCCAAAAAGTTGCCCGATGGCATAAAGTACAACAGTGATGAAGTCAACGAACATGGCAAACCAATTGCTCCTTCAAACAATGTCCATAAATTTACAAATCAATGCGGAGTTATTGTTAGGGACAACATCCCGATCACCGTTCGAGAATGGAATAAGCCAAAGGAAGATCAAGGAGTTTCTTATGTATACGAAAGATTCATAGATGATCTTTGGTATAAGCTAATGTCACATTTCAACCTACCAGAGGGTTTCACAGATGGTCAACGGTTGAAAGTCAAGAAGTGGGCTCTTAAGAAGATGGCCACACAATTTCAGAGCTTCAAGAAAAGATTATACACTGAGTACGTCGAGGCGAAAAGGAAGACTCCATAATTCACTGGAGCATTAGAGAAGTTATAAGATCACTAGACGATTTTGTGAAGTACAAGGAATCGGATGAAGCTAAGTAAAGATCAAGAAAAAATAAGATAAATGCTTCGAAAAAAGACTATCACCATGTTCCGGGGACAGGTGGCTGCGCCAAATGCATGCCTAAGTGGGATGCATCTGAGGCCAAGATGCTTGCTGAAGGGGTCACTCCAAAAACAATGAATTGGCCCGAGAGGGCTAGGACTTTGTTTTATGCGCATGGGGGAAAGTTGGACCCTAAAACAGGGGAGATTATCGAACTAGCATCTCTTAAAAAGCCTCGGACGCTTTACATGATGCAATAGAAGCTGCTCAAAAGGAGTTGTTCCACCCAGAGAGGGAGAACGACGAGCTTACACGCGCCCTCGAGAATCCTGAACACGGAGGACGAACATGAGGCAAAGGCGTGGTTCCGTGGGTTCAGGGGTTTGCGAACTGGAACGACACTTACAGAAGCCGTCAGAGAAAAAAGAAGCAGGATGCAGACCGGCTTCAAAATTTAGAAAGAAAGAACGTGGAGTCAGAACGCATGTGTAAGCGGCATGACGAGCAACTGGCGACCATTAGCCAGCAATTTCCGTCTACGTGGCAGGAGCAACCAGATCCACCATTGGATGGTACCATCCCGTCTTTCCAGAAAAGTAGCGTGGGTTCCACGGGGGTCCCGACCAATGATGCACTGCTGGCTCAGCACCCCGTGGTTGATATCGAAGAGAGGACAAGTTGTGAGCTACACATGAAATTGAAGAACATATCCATGAAGGTGGCAGTCGGCTTTGCTTTACCGAATGCACCTGAAGCAACCGTCCATGGCAATCCGATTCCAGCGGGCTATGCTCGTATCGGGGTGGATGAAGTTCTGTCAGGATATGCCTCACTCGAGCTTGACTACCCTGGAGTTGAAGGGGAGCAGACACTGGGAGAAGTCGGGCATGGTATCATTGTCTGGAGAAAGGATTGCGTCGTCTTTCCAAACTTGGCGCCAAGGCCACCGACTCCTCCTAGCAATACACCTCTAAGTCCGCCGCATCAGCCGAGTCCACCCCACCACCTCGAGATGGGGCCCAGCGCTAGTCCGCCAGATCGATCTATGCCGCGTCAGCCGACTGCAACCCTTATGCCCCAGCAGCAGGGCCAAAAGCGGAAGAGAGCACCAAAGAAGAAACCCGAGCCTCTTGCCAAAAAGACGTTAGCTTACGAGAGGACTAAGGAGGAAACCGAAGAGATCGTGGCTTCCGAAGTGAAGGCCCATTTTGCACCGAAGGTCCCATCGCCAAACGAGATAATACCTGAGAAAACCCGATAGCACTTTGTGAAGTTGCTTGAGCGAGACCCCCCACATGTGGAGAATAGGCCTACGGACTATGAACGCTCTATTAGCAAGTCATATCATCAACAAAGGCAGCACTCGTCGAGAAATACAAGTGGTAATAAAAGCGGGAAAACAGTTCCCCGGCTTGGAGAACAGGCTGTGCAATTGATCCCCCCGCTTAAGGTAATGACCGACATTGCTAAATAATTTGGTTGCGGTGTTGAACAACTCCGAGGCACTGAGGCTGATCAATTTGCATGGAAATATGTCCCGAGGAACGCTCTGGTCAGACCTGAGAAGCTAGAGCTTCTATCAACTCAAATGAGAAGATTGCATGACTGGTACATGACAGAAATAAAGAAGGGGCGAGAGATGCTTGTTGCGAGGGTCAAGAAAGAGCAGTTCTTCACTAATTCATAGATAATGATTAATCTTTCAGAAAAAATTTCAGTTATACAATCTAGACGCACTCGACAAATCTATCGTCAGTTGCTATTGTTTGTAAGTGATTTCTTTCTGCAATTTAACTCTCTAGGTCAGCTCGTTCATTGCCTGTAATTATCCTCACTATACTCTTTTGTACGCTGTTATATGTAGAATGAAGGTTTAGGAATGCCGAAATCAGGGAGTCTTTGACATTGGGTTCATTGACCCATACCACATTCATGAAGTGACGATAAAGGACTTCCCCGCTGAAACAGAGGATAACTTTCTTATGTTTTTGTAGGAACAAAATACCAAACCAGATATACTATTTCCTTACAACTTCAAGTGTGTGATACTGTCTTTGATGCTCGATGTCTTTGATGCTCGATGTTAAGTGCATGAATCAACAACTACAAATTCTATTTTGCTTACTCGATGTTAAGTGTAGTTGAGTTATGCATGCGTGCTTATATAAACGTGTGCACAGCTTCCACTTGATCCTGCTGGACATTAGAGTTGACGCTAGAACTGTTGAAGTCTATGACTCATTAGCTAAAGACCAACAACAGTACAAAAGCTTGTATTTGATGCTCGACAGGTAATTTCAATCAGTATCAGCCTCTTTCGTTCACTTCCTGATATCAAGTAATTAATAACTCGTTTATTCATTTTCTTTGCCGGGGAGGGTTTGGCAACGGTTCAGGAAAGAGGTTGTCGGTGAATGGAAAGAGAAGTAGTACTAGCTAGGTCCGCGCACCTCTTTAATTCCAGTATCAATACCATTATCATGCTTGATTGTTATCTGATTGAATTCTATTCTCGCAAAGTGCATGAAGCAACAACAGGGGACGAATTTATGTGCATACTACATTTGCGAGAACATTCGCATTACGACCGAATGGCGCACAGATCAAAGAGCACTTCGGGTACATAAACACTATTCACAATTTTTATTATCATGATCTAATATATATACACACAACTAATATATTCATATTGACCTCCTTCTAAAGATGACAGAGATGCGCGATAGTCTCCTACCAGAGGACCTCCTATGAGCAATTCAAGAGGAAATTGTGGGATTTTTGCTTACGGAGGTCATAGATGAAAGAGGAGAATACCATTATGCCTAATGACTGCATGTAATGATCTGCAAACTGTAGGAGAAATTGTATATACCAAATTGTATATATATGTATGGTTGTATGAGAAATTATATTATATATGCATAACGTGTACAGTATGTAGCAGCGTAAAATATGTTTGAAATGAAATAAACCATAAACCGTAAACCCATAAACCACCAAAACCCTAAACCCCAACCAAAAAAAATCACCAACCAGCCCCCGGCACGCACAGGCAGCCACGTGGAGGTCTTTAGTGCCGGGTCGTGGCCAACCGGGATTAAAGGGGGGGGGGGCTTTAGTCCCGATTTATTAGTCCCAGTTGGCCAACCGGCACTAAAGGCCTCCTCCAACCGAGACTAAAGCCAGTTTCTCCACCAGTGTTTGGAGGATTTCAATACATATTTTTTAGATGATAATCATGAACGATCGAAGATGGCATGTCACTCTATTAGTGTATTTTATAAATCCTGCAAATTAAAGAAGCCCGTAGCGTTCAAAACTACATCTCGGCACTGATATGTTGTCTTTGTTTGGAGACGCAAGCATGCCTCGGAGTGGAAAAAGTGGTGCAATATAACAATCCCAGCGAATGCCTTGAATTCCATCTCAAAGATATTACTTTGAACGAGTACCGAGGCACCAATCCAGAGATTCAATTCGCTAATTTCTTTGTTCAGAAAGCAAGGGTGCTCAAGGTAATGAGGTTTGCACTATATTTAGTGTGCCACAATGGATGGTTTACTGATCTACGGAGGCTTCTACAGCGGAATGGTAAAGGCTCTGCAGAAGCTGATTTTCATTTTGGAAGTTCATATGACATTTTTCGAAAGCATTCTATTGAGCCGATATATGACTTCTGGCTGATCCCTTCGCAGAAATATTTCACGCCAGAGATTCTGATAAAGATTGGATTTGATTTCTAATATCAGTTTGTACCTTATAATATTTGAATTTTGGCCTTGTAATGCTGGAATTTGAACCTAGTAATATTTATGGTATTTGTGATACAATATTTGAAATTGCATTGTGTTCTTTTTTGGTTATGAAATCAAGTTCTTATAATTACATAATTTTTTGTTCTGTAGACATAACATAGATGTTGTGCTGATAGAGCAAATCACAGTACACATGGACTAAACTACAAAACCCGTCGGTGATGATTTCATCAATCACTGACAATTGTATACCAGCAAGCGTTTTCCCAGAACACACACATGTTATTAGCACCAATCATGATTTATTTTGAGCTAAGATGACCCTGATATTGAAAAGCACTGCAAATGAACTCTGAAATGGTTGAAAATTGGCATGGTATCATAATTTTACCCACGTAGCATGTGCTAAAAAGTTGAGAGGGTTACGGCAAAAACTGGATGCACTTCGTGTACGAACTGGACAATCTCTTTCGAAGTGTCAAGGTTTTGGGCGAAAACTCTTCTGTTACAAAAGGATTTCAATTTTTTAAACATATTTGAACTCAAGACTTTTTCTGCATTCAATATGCACCATTCAAATCCACATCATCACTTTTCAACCCTTTTCTGACTTCATTTGCTATTTTTAGGCATTTCATGATTTATTTTGAGCTAAGATGACCCTGAGATTGAAAAGCACCTCAAATGAACTCTGAAATGGTTGAAAATTGGCATGGTATCATAATTTCACCCACTTAGCATGTGCTAAAAAGTTGAGAGGGTTACGGCAAAAACTGGATGCACTTCGTGTACGAACTGGACAATCTCTTTCGATGTGTCAGTGTTTTGGAGGAAAACTCTTCTGTTACAAAAGGATTTCAATTTTTTAAACATATTTGAACTCAAGGCTTTTTCTGCATTCAATATGCACCATTCAAAGCCACATCATCACTTTTCAAACCTTTTCTGACTTCATTTGCTATTTTTCATGCATTTCATGATTTATTTTGAGCTAAGATGACCCTGAGATTGAAAAGCACTGCAAATGAACTCTGAAATGGTTGAAAATTGGCATGGTATCATAATTTCACCCACGTAGCATGTGCTGAAAAGTTGAGAGGGTTACGGCAAAAACTGGATGCACTTCGTGTACGAACTGGACAATCTCTTTCGAAGTGTCAGGGTTTTGGACAAAAACTCTTCTGTTACAAAAGGATTTCAATTTTTTAAACATATTTGAACTCAATACTTTTTCTGCATTCAATATGCACCATTCAAAGCCACATCATCACTTTTCAAACCTTTTCTGACTTCATTTTCTATTTTTCATGCATTTCATGATTTATTTTGAGCTAAAATGACCCTGAATTGAAAAGCACTGCAAACAAACTCTGAAATGGTTGCAAGGTTGGCATGCTATCATCATTTCACAAACATAGCATCATGTGCTAATAAGTTGAGAGGGTTACGGCAAAAACTGGATGCACTGCGTGTACAAACTGGACAATCTCTTTCGAAGTGTCAGGGTTTCGGACGAAAACTCATCTGTTACAAAAGGATTTCAATTTTTTAGTTCATTCTTTTTAACAAATAAATACTTTGGTAATTTTAGTTAATATTATTTCAATTATTTTTAGTTCATTCTTTTTAGTTAATGTTTTAGTTGATTCTTTTTAGTTCATTCTTTTTAGTTCATTCTTTTTAGTTAATATTTTAGTTGATTTTTTTTAGTTCATTCTTTTTAACAAATAAATACTTTGATAATTTTAGTTAATATTATATTTAACTGCAGTGATATTGTAGATCAAAGCCATCATCAGAATAGTTGTGGAGAGAAAATCTTCACTTTTTCTTCGCGTGTGTCCCTTGCTTATTACGCTGTAACCATGGACAATCTTAATCACATACATCACAATGCTTCAGAAAGCTTGCTCACATCATACTAAATATTCTTACACACAAACCGTACTTAAACAGGGACATAATAGAAATAATAGTTTAGATATCCATTACAGAAAGTATTGCATAATTGAAGATACCAATCCTACTCTTCCGGATTGCAAACCTACTCGTCCGAATCAGGAGACCCCCAAGCACTACATAATAGAGATAAAAGTGTTCGCCATTGCAAACACTACTCGTCGTCCGGATCAGAATACCCCCAAGCAGGAGATACTAGCAGTACGAGGTGACGCTGCCCATAATTGAAGATTCCAATCCTGCGGTACAACTCGTATGCAACGTACCCATCTATTGCTGCATACTCAATGTTGATAGGGTCAAGTGGGGTCTTCTCCCAATGTTGGTGCCCTGACTTGGGGAATTTTGTCTTGATATCAGCGTATTCCTCGTCGATCAGGGCGGCTGCCATATCAGCCATTGAAGTCTTGTCATGCTCAAGCCTGAACCTGCCCTGAAGTTCAATGTGGCATTCAGCTGGTATCTCAATACCCCAGGTGCGCCTCATCTTGATCTTGTCATTCGTTATATCAACACTAGCAAAATATATGCCGCTACGAAGGAACTCCATGAGTTTTGGACAGTGCTTGTCACTACCGCAACAACAAAATGGAACAAATGTGTTAAATACTGCTGCAACAAGTATATTTTAGAACAAGTATAATAAGAATCATAACAAGTATATTTTAGAACAAGTATAATAAGAATCATAACAAGTATATTTCGGCAGAGGTATAATATAAGAATCATAACAAGTATAATAAGAATCATATAATTAACAAGTATAATTCGGAACAAGTATAATAAGAATCATAACAAGTATAATAAGAATCATAGCAAGTTTCATATTCCTATGCATTTCCTATCCTATTAATCAAAAGAAGCCCCTAAACTATGACATGTTCTCCCACGATGGCCAATATGCAACTACAAGGAAAATTCTTATGCAATTTTCCTATCATCCTATTCCTATGCCTATGCAATTTTCCTAATCCTCCTATTCCTATTCAATTTTCTATTCCTATGCAATTTTCCTATGATCGAATCAAAGAAAAGCCCCAATTTTCCTATGAATCAAAGAAAAGCCCCAATTTTCCTATGAATCAAAGACAAGCCCCAATTTTCCTATGCATTTTTCCTATGAATCAAGGAAACTATGACATGTTCTCGACATTCCCAATCCTCCTATTCCTATGCAATTTTCCTATCCTATGAATCAAAGAAAAGCCCCAATTAAAACTATGACAAGTTTCGCATTACCTTGCCCACTGGAAGACCATGACATGTTGCTTCAAACAAAGTTGGACGACGGCAACATTGCGACCATCGACCGTGTACTCGAGATCGAGGCCCATGAACTTGTGTTTCTCCTCTTAAAGCCATTCCTCGAACATGGAAAGAAAACCCTCGACTTTGGCGCTGTCGTTCATGTAGATGACATGGAGATTGGTCGTGCCATGTGCAAGCACGTTCCCGTAGCGAGTTCGTGGATTCATGGTGGAGGATGGGGAATAAGCAGAGAGGAGAGGGAGACGAACAGAAATGGAGGCCGGTCGCGTTACTGTAGCGTTTCCGATGTATATGATCTCGCGCGGAACAACTTCCAAGGCGCGGGATTTGAATGGTTGGGACCTTTAGTTCCGGTTTGAGCCACGAACCAGGACTAAAAGGGCTCGCGCCAGGAGAACGGTTGCCACCGCCCCTTTAGTCCCGGTTGGTGTCACCAACCGGGACTAAAGGTCCCGTTCGAACCGGGACTGATGCGTGACGAACCCCGGCTGGCATCCTAGCCGCTCGAACCGGGACTAATGCTCACATTAGTCCCGGTTCGTAACACGACCGGGACTAAAGCTCTGATCCGGCCTGGACCAAAGCCCTGTTTTCTACTAGTGATAGGTCCGCCATCGCACACAGTCCGCGTTATTGGCGACAGAGCTTGTACTATACCGTTTGCGATTCTTTCATCGCACATAGTTTGGTCTAAGGGTATCTGATTGATGTGTCGTCTTAGGACCTTCCTGAAGTAGTGACCCACCATATGCTACTTTCAAGAGAGAAGCCACTAGCGAAAAATATGCCCCCAGTGTCTATTTAATAATAATTACTAAAACCCTAAAAACATCCTGCTACCATTAACATTAGCTTTTACTTTTATTATTTGCAATATATATTTCTATCAAGATTTAATCCTTGCAACGAGTTTAAGGGCTTGACAAGCCTCTTGCCCCCGTTGGCTACAATTGTTTGCTCTTGTGTGTGTGTAGGTGCTGTTGAAAGGAGTTTGCTTGGTTCTCCTATTGGTTCGATAACCTCGGTTCTCACTAAGGGAAATACTTATCTCCGCTGTGCTGATTCTTCTCTCCTCCTCGGGAAAAATCCCAACGTAGCTCACAAGTAGCAGGAAGAATTTCTGGCGCCGTTGCCGGGGAGACACCATCAAACTCTTGTCAGGTTCCTTCACACAAATTACCATTCACTTGTTCTACTTTTTATATTGCTTTTATATTTGTTTACATAAAAATCAAAAATCCAAAAAAATATTATTTCTATTTGCTTTCTTGCTTAGTTATCTTGTTTGCTTGTTTGCTTGAAGTTGCTATCATGTCTAGGTTTGAAAATGTTGTTGCTAAAAGTGCTAGTGAAGATAGTGCTAGTGAGACCTATGAGGAAAAACCTAAGTCCTTTGATTCTAATCATGATCCTCCAAAAAATCAAGCCCCTCATGTCGAAAACCCTCCATTCTTAAAAACTAAAATCTATCATGTGGGTCATGGTTACATGATTGGAAAGAATGCCATTCGAGAATTTTTTGAGTGCCTGGGAGTTATACCACTCATTAGGGGATCCATACATGATAAAACAAATTGCTATGTGGCTGCCATTGCTATGCTTATAGTTAAGTTGGAGAGGCAATTTGTTCATATGCATCCCCGTCTATAAAAGATGTTTCTAGGACTCCCTAGTATTCATGATTCTAAAATTAAAAAAGATAGCCACCATTATCCTTATGCAAGAATTTGATTACATAGGTCATGAAGTTAGGGAAATGTTTGCTTTTTACAAAATAAGCTTTGAACTTCCCCCTATAGAGGAAATCCTTCATGACCAAGACACAATGCATAGACTAGAATCTAATGATTATGAAGGTTTTGGAGTGAATATGAGAAGGAGAGTTCCTCATTAGGATTTAATTAAATCCCTTTATTATAATGCTTGTGACAAATTTGAGTGGATTACTAAAGGAATTCATAAAAGTGAGGATTGGCACGAAAATGTTAGAGAACGTATTGCTGACGAGATTCATGTTCTATATGAGCACTCTTATGGTGATGACCCTAATGATGACATTATGGATGTCAAGATCACCAGTCATAGCCCTTTCAAACAATTAAGCTCACCTAGTAGAAAGAAGGGGTTCATGAAGAAGGATATATTAAGGAAATATTTGGATCAATTATCCTTAAAGGATGCTAAGAAGAAGGATGACAACACTTGATACTATGCATTATGCCTAGCTAGGGGCATAAAACAATAGCGTTGGTTGGGAGGCAACATAATAGTTACCTTGAATTTTCCTTTTGTTTTCTGTTTGTGAGATTTCACACTTTTTTTGCTACTATTATGGTAGCATTTTTGTGTTTAAGTTAGTGTTTGTGCCAAGTAAAGCCTTTGGGATGGCTTGGGTGATAGTAGAATTGATGCTTTGCATAAACATAAACTTTTGCGCCCAATATATGAATTTATTCTCTCTTCTGGAGCATGATAAATTACTGCTATTTTTAGAAAATATTGGTATACAAATTTTCAGGTTGTCCTAATTTTTCAAATTTTTGGAGTTACAAAATTATAACTTTAATTCAGATCATTACAGACTATTCTCTTTTAGACATATTCTATTTTTGCTTGCATAGTTTGCTTGTTTTGATGATGCTGTGGAATGTATCAGGGGGTACAAGTCATGGACAAGTTGGGATACAATACCTACTATGCAATGATTAAATATGAATCAATTTATAATAGTACCTAAAGTATTTGATATGTTTATTATACTAATGGATATCACGAGTTTCTATTGAGTTTTGTGTGCTGGTGTTTTCAAGTTCTGGGTGAGAGAACGATGAATCAAGGAATAAGGAGCAGCAAGACCCGAAGCTTGGGGATGCCCAAGGCATCCCAAGGTAATATTCAAGGAAGACCCAAGCCTCTAAGCTTGGGGATGCCCCGGAAGGCATCCCCTCTTTCGTCTCCAATCTATTGGTATATCACTTGGAGCTATATTTTTATTCATCACATGATATGTGTTTTGCTTGGAGCGTCATGTGCTATAGTTTGTTTTTCTTTTAGTTTGCCTCAATCATTGTTTGCTGTACACAGATATTTGAGAGAGATACTCGGTCATCATGATTTGTTAGAATACTCTATTTGCTTCACTTATATCTTTTGAGCTAGGGCGTTGCTCTAGTGCTTCACTTATATCTTGTTAGAGCCGGGCGGCGGTCGTATTTTATAGAAATAATTGAAATCTCATGATTCACTTAAATATTTTTGAGAGTCTAAGAAATAGGAACGGTAATGGGCACGTGTTATAAGACTAGTCCAAAAAGGATAGGTATTCAAGGGGGATATAATATAAAAACTCATGTAACTCACCATAGAAGAAACATGGGTTAATAATATTGATGTAGTAATATGAAAGGGCATGAGTACATGATCATTGGTCAGTAGAAATATCGTTATTTAAGGCTTGTTATTTGTCATTCATCTAAGTATTGGGTGTGGCATGGTGATTATGTGTAAGCATTTTTATTTCTGAAATGAAATCCTATCGTGTTGTTCGAGTCAGGGGTGCGCGATGGTTAACTCCTACCAACCACCTCCCTAGGGGCATGTGGTAGTACTTTTCTTCGAGAGACCTAATAAATCTCTACATAAGTATATGAGTTCTTTTTTACTAATGTGAACCCACAGATGTACGCACTCTCACCTCCGTAATTTGCCAACCTCTTTGGTACCGTCGATTAGCCATTCTCACCTTGAGAGTCGGTGCAGCCTTCGCCGATGCGTACACACGCCGTGATATGATATGCTCTATCACACATAAGCCACCTTATACCTTCCTCAAAACAGCCACCATCCTACTTATTATGTCATTTCAATAGCCATTCTGCGAGATATATCGTCATGCAAATTTCACCGTTCGTCACATGACTTGTGTGTTCATCATCATATTGCTTTGCACGATCATATAGAGCTGACATAGTATTTGTGGCAAAGCCACCGTTCAACGTTGATTACATGTTACGCTTGCTCATTGCGCATCCTGGTACACTTCCAGAGACATTCATATAGAGTCATTATGTATGTTTCATTGAGTTGTAATTAAATAGAAGTGTGACGATCATCATTATTAGAGCATTGTCCTAGTGAGGAAAGGATGATGGAGGCTATGATTACCTCACAAGTAGGGATGACACCCGGACGAAAAAAAGAAAAAAGGAAAATAAATACGAGAGATAAAGAGAGAAGGGGCAGTGTTACTATCCTTTACCACACTTGTGCCTCAAAGTGGCACCGTGTTCTTCATATAGAGAGTCTCCTGAGTTGTCATTTTCATATGCTAGTGGGAATTTTTTATTATAGAACTTGGCTTGTATATTCCGATGGCGGGCCTCCTCAAATTCCCGAGGTCTTCATAAGCAAGCAAGTTTGCTGCACACCCACTTAGCTTCCGTTGAGCTTTTATAAACTTATAGCTCTTAGTGCATCCGTTGCATGGCAATCCCTACTCCTCGTATTGGTATCGATTGATGGGCATCTCCATAACCCTTTGGTCCACCTAGTTGATGCGAGACTTTCCTTCCACTTTGACTCCTTTTTATCTCCACCACCATACTCTATTCCACCCTTATGATATATTTGTGGTTCATGCTCATGTATTGAGTGGAGTTGAAAATGCTGAAGTGTGTTAGAAGTACAATCCAATTGCCTGATTTGACACCAAGGTGCACATGATTGATATTTATGCGGTGAAAATGGAGTCATGCCATGACTGATCTGATAAAATGAGTAGGGAGTAAAATTCTTAAAGGATCGTATATTTTGAAAAGTAACGATTATGCTGTTTATGTTCATGGATATTATTATGTTGATATCAATTAGGTCATCACTTCTAAAGATCATACCTAAAAGAGATTACATGTTGGGTAGCATGTCACATAAAAAATTCTATTTTTATCATGTACTTATTGTTGCATGCTATTATATTATCAATCTTGGATGCTTTACATGCAATTATATGCAAAAATACCTAAAAGCTTGGGGATTATGACGCGTCATATATCTATAATTTTTTATTGTTGCATGCTATTATGTTATCAATCTTGGATGCTTTATATGCAATTATATGCTATTTTATATTATTTTTGAGAACTAACCAATTAACCCAGTGCCTAGTGCCACTTGCTGGTTTCTACCTATTTTGGGTTTTCTAGGAAATCAGTACTAAACGAAGTCAAAATGCTACGAAACTTTTTGATGACTTTTTTCTGGACAAAAGAGACCCTGGAAGCTTCTAGAGGAGCTAGAAGTGCAATGAGCAGACGACAAGGCAACAGGGAGCTCCCAGGGGGGTAAGCGTGCCGTGTTACCTTGTGGGCCCCTTGTGGCTCTGTCTGGCCTAATTCCACCTCCATAGATTCTCTAAAATCGGTAAACCAACAGAGATCCACCTGAAACACTTTTTCCGCTGCCGCAAGTCTCTGTTCCACTGCGATCCCATCTGGAGACCTTTTGTAGTACTCTGCCGGAGGGGGGATCGATCATGGAGGCCAGCTACATCAACCTTGTTGTCTCCATGATGATGTGTGAGTAGTCCACAATAGACCTATGGGTCCATAGCTAGTACCTAGATGGTTTTTTCTCTCTCTCTCTCTCTCTCTCTCTCTCTCTCTCTCTCTCTTTGATCTTCAATACCATGTTCACCGCAATTCTCGCAGTGATCTAACCGATGTAATCTTCTTTTCTGGTGTGTTTGTTGAGATACGATGATTTGTGGGTTTATGATCAGATTATTCATGAAAGGTAATTGAGTCTTCTCTGAATTCGATTATGCATGATTGTTATAGGTTCGTAACTCTTTCTGATCCACCCGTTTGGTTTGGCCAACTAGATTGATTTATCTTCACTGTGAGGCGTGTGTTGTAATGGGCTCAATCTTGTAGTGCTCTATATCCCATTGACAGAAGGGGGAAAGACACGTATTTTATTGTTGCAATCAAGGATAAAACAAAGGGGTCTAAACATATTGCTTGTCTTACTTTGTCTACATCATGTCACTGTTGGGGAACGTTGCATGGGAAACAAAAAAATTTCCTACGAACACCCAAGATCAATCTAGGAGATGAAGATCTGTGAGAGGAGAGATCGGATCCACATACCCTTGTAGATCGCTAAGCGGGAAGCGTTAAGAAATGCGGTTGATGTAGTCGAACGTCTTCGCAATCCAAATCGCAAGCCGTCCCACGATCCAATCACGATCTAGCGCCGAACGGACGGCACCTCCGCGTTCAGTACACATACAGCTCGATGACAATCTCCGCCTCCTTGATCCAGAAAGCGAGGGCGGAGAGGTAGATGAGTTCTCCGGCAGCACAACGGCGTGGTGGCGGTGGTGGTGAACTAATCCGGCAGGGCTTCGCCGAACTAATCTAGAGGAGAAAGCAATCTAGAGGGAAGAGGGCAGCACGTGGCTTTTTTGGTTAGGGATGCCCTCAAAAATCCTCCACTATATATAGGAGGAAGGGAGGGGGAGGCAACCCTAGACTCTCCTCCAAGGAGAGGTTCGGCCGAACCAAGGGGAGGAATCCTCCCCCCACTCGGATTCCTCCTCCCACAAGGGAGGTGGAGTCCTGGGAGGACTCCCCACTTGGCCTCCTTCCTCCTCTTCGCATGGTCCCTTAGGGGCTGGCTTGCCCAGCCCACTAGGGGCTGGTGCGCCACCCCTAAGGCACATGTGGCCCCCGGAGTGGGTGACCCCCTCCCGATGGACCCCCGGAACCCTCCCGACACCCCTGGTACATTACCGGTGACGCCCGAACTTTTTTCGGTGACCAAAACGGGACTACCTATATCAATCTTTACCTCCGGACCATTTTGGAGCTCGTCGTGACGTCCGGGATCTCATCCGGGACTCCGAACAACCTTCGGTCACCAACATACATAACTCAATAATACGGAAACGTCACCGAACGTTAAGTGTGGAGACCCTGCGGGTTCGAGAACTATGTAGACATGACCGGGAGACCTCTACGGTCAATAACCAATAGCGGGACCTGGATGCCCATATTGGCTCCTACATATTCTACGAAGATCTTTATCGGTAGAACCTCTATGTCAGGTATTCAGTTAATCCCGTATGATGTTCCCTTTGTTTATCGGTATGTTACTTGCCCGAGATTCGATCATCGGTATCTCCATACCTAGTTCAATCTCGTTACCGGCAAGTCTCTTTACTCGTTCCGTAATACAAGATCATGTGGCTAACTCTTTAGTCACTTTGCTTGCAAGGTTTATTGTGATGTTGTATTATCAAGTGGGCCCCGAGATACCTCTCCGTCACACGGAGTAACAAATCACAGTCTTGATCCATGTCAACTCAACAGACACCCTCGGAGATACCTGTAGAGCATCTTTATAGTCACCCAGTTACGTTGTGACGTTTGATACACACAAAGCACTCCTACGGTGTCAGTGAGTTACATGATCTCATGGTCATAGGAACAGATACTTGACATGCAGAAAACGATAGCAATAAACTGACACGATCATATGCTACGTTCATAGTTTGGGTCTTGTCCATCACACCATTCTCCTAATGATGTGATCCCGTTATCAAATGACAACTCTTGTCCATCGCTAGGAAACCATTACCATCTTTGATCAACGAGCTAGTCAACTAGAGGCTTACTAGGGATACATTGTTGTCTATGTACCCACACATGTATTTGAGTTTCTAATCAATACAATTATAGCATGGATAATAAACATTTATCATGAACAAGGAAATATAATAATAACCATTTTCTTATTGCCTCTAGGGCATATTTCCAACAGTCCCCCACTTGCACTAGAGTCAATAATCTAGCTCACATCACTATGTGATTTACATTGTAATGAATGTAACACCCATACAGTTCTGGTGTTGATCATGTTTCCCTCGTTGAAGAGGCTTAGTAAACGGATCTGCAACATTCAGGTCCGTGTTTACTTTCCAAATATTTATGTCACCCTCTTCGATGAAAAAGCGGATGGAGTTGAAGCGTTGTTTTATGTGTCTGGTCCTCTTGTGAAACCTTGGTTCCTTGGCTAGAGCAATGGCACCAGTGTTGTCACAGAACAGAGTCATTGGATCCAGTGCACTGGGCACAACTCTGAGATCTGTCATGAACTGCTTCATCCAGACACCTTCCTTAGCCGCCTCCAAGGAAGCTATGTACTCCGATTCACATGTAGAATCAGGTACCACGCTTTGCTTGGAACTGCACCAGCTTACCGCTCCCCCATTAAGAATGTATACGTATCCGGTTTGAGACTTAGAGTCATCTGGATCAGTCTCAAAGCTTGCATCGATGTAACCCTTTATGACGAGCTCTTGAGTACCTCCATAAATGAGAAACATTTCCTTAGTCCTTTTCAGGTACTTTAGGATATTCTTGACCGTTGGCCAGTGATCCATACTAGGATTACTTTGAAACCTTCCGGCCATACTTATGGCAAGGCTGACGTCTGGTCTAGTGCACAGCATTGCATACATGATAGAGCCTATAGCACAAGCATAGGGGATGACACTCATCTTCTCTCTATCCTCTGCACTCACTGGGCATTGAGTCTTACTCAACTTCACACCTAGTAACACAGGCAAGAACCCTTTTCTTGGACTGATCCATTTTGAACTTCTTCAAAGCTTTATCAAGGTATGTGCTTTGTGAAAGTCCTATTAAGCGTCTCGATCTATCTCTATAGATCTTGATGCCTAATATGAAAGAAGCTTCTCCTAGGTCCTTCATTGAAAAACTCTTGTTCAAATAAACCTTCACGCTTTCCAAAAATTCTATATTGTTTCCAATCACCAATATGTCATCCACATATAATATTAGAAACACTATAGAGCTCCCACTCACTTTCTTGTAAATACAAGCTTCTCCATAAACTTGTATAAACCCAAACGCTTTGATCACCTTATCAAAGAGCTTATTCCAACTCCGAGATGCCTGCACCAATCCATAAATGGATCGCTGGACCTTGCAAACTTTGTCAGCATTCTCTGGATCGACAAAACTTTCTGGTTGCATCATATACAACTCTTCCGCAAGGAAACCATTGAGGAACGCCGTTTTGACATCCATCTGCCAAATTTCATAATCGAAAAATGCAGCTATTGCTACCATGATTCTGACGGACTTAAGCATCACTACGGGAGAGAATGTGTCATCGTAGTCAACTCCTTGAACTTGTGAAAAAACCTTTGCCACAAGTCGAGCTTTATAGATGGTGACATTACCGTCCGCGTCCATCTTCCTCTTAAAGATCCATTTATTCTGAATGGCCTTTCGCCCTATAGGTAATACTTCCAAAGTCCATACTTTGTTTTCATACATGGGTCCTATCTCGGATTTCATGGCCTCTAACCATTTGTCGGAATCTGGGCCCACTATCGCTTCTCCATAGCTCGTAGGTTCATCATTGTCCAACAACATGACCTCTAAGACAGGGTTACCGTACCACTCAGGAGCAGTACGTGTCCTTGTCGACCTACGAGGTTTGATAGTAACTTGATCTGAAGCTTCATGATCATCATCATTAGCTTCCTCTACAACTGAGGTAGGTTCCATAGAAACATCTTTCTGCGTTGCGCTACTCTCTGGTAGAAGTAAAGGTTCAACAACCTCATCAAGTTCTATCTTCCTCCCACTCAATTCTTTCGAGAGAAACTCTTTCTCGGGAAATGACCCGTTCTTAGCAACAAACACTTTGCCTTCGGATCTGAGATAGAAAGTGTACCCAACCGTCTCTTTTGGGTAACCTATGAAGATGCATTTCTCCGCTTTGGGTTCCAGCTTTTCAAGCTGAAGCTTTTTGACATAAGCATCGCATCCCCAAACATTAAGAAATGACAACTTTGGTTTCTTGCCAAACCACAGGTCATACGTTTGTTATGATGATTCTCAACTTCACTCTGAAATTGCTTGAAGTTTTCAAACGTTTCAGACTTATGCTTCATTAAGTAAATATACCCATATCTACTTAAGTCATCGATGAAGGTGAGAAAATAACGATATCCACCGCGCGCCTCAATGCTCATCGGACCGCACACATCAGTGTGTATGATTTCCCATAAGTCACTTGCCCGTTCCATTGTTCCAGAAACGGGGTTTTAGTCATCTTGCCCATGAGGCATGGTTCACATGTGTCAAGTGATTCAAAATCAAGTGACTCCAAAAGTCCATCAGCATGGAGTTTCTTCATGCATTTTACACCAATATGACCTAAGCGACAGGGCCACAAGAAAGTGGTACTATCATTATCAACTCTACATCTTTTGGCATCAATGTTATGAACATGTGTATCATCACTATCAAGATTCAATAAGAATAAACCCCTCACATTGGGTGCATGACCATAAAAGATATTACTCATATAAATAGAACCACCTTTATTCTCAGACTTAAATGAGTAACCGTCTCACAATAAACAAGATCCAGATATAATGTTCATGCTTAGTGCAGGCACTAAATAACAATTATTCAGGTTCATCACTAATCCCGATGGTAGTCGAAGAGCGAGCGTGCCGACGGCGATCACATCAACCTTGGAACCATTTCCCATGCGCATCGTCACTTCGTCCTTTGCCAGCCTCTGTCTATTCTGTAGTTCCTGCTTTGAGTTGCAAATGTGAGCAACCGAACCGATATCAAATACCCAGGCACTACAACGAGAGTTGGTAAGGTACACATCAATAACATGTATATCATATATACCTTGTTTGGCGTTGGCCGCCTTCTTGTCGGCCAGATACTTGGGGCAGTTCCGCTTCCAGTGGCCAGTACCCTTGCAATGAAAGCACTCAGTTTTTGGCTTGGGTCCAGCCTTGGGTATCTTCACGGGAGGTGCAACTGCTTTGCCACTCTTCTTGGAGTTACCCTTCTTGCCCTTGCCATTTTTCTTGAAACTAGTGGTTTTATTGACCATCAACACTTGATACTCCTTCTGGATTTCAGACTCAGCGACTTTTAGCGTCGCAAACAGCTCAGCGACTGACTTGTTCATCCCTTGCATGTTATAGTTCAACACGAAGCCTTTATAGCTAGGTGGCAGTGATTGAAGAACTCTGTCAGTGATTTCCTCCAACAGGAGTGGCATACCCAACTCAGCCAGACGGTTTGAGTACCCAGACATTCTGAGTACATGCTCACTGACAGACCCGTTCTCCCCCATCTTGCATGCATAGAACTTATCGGAGGTCTCATACGTCTCGATCCGAGCATTCTTTTCAAAGATAAACTTCAACTCCTGGAACATCTCATATGCTCCATGATGTTCAAAACGCCTTTGAAGTCCCTGTTCTAGGCCATACAACATAGCACACTGAACTAATGAGGAATCATCCGAACGTGACTGCCAGGCGTTCACAACATCTGCAGACGGCACTAGAGCAGGTGCCTCACCGAGTGGTGCATCAAGGACATAAGCCTTTTGGGAAGCCGTAAGGATAATCCTCAGATTACGGGCCCAGTCTACAAAGTTACTTCCATCATCTTTCAGCTTAGCTTTCTCTAGGAACGCATTGAAATTCAGGGGAACTACTGCGCGAGCCATTGATCTACAACATAAATATGCAAAGACAACTTAGACTATTGTTCAAGATAATGAGTTTAGTTAATCAAATTACTCAAAAACTCCCACTCAAATTGACATCCCTCAGGTCATCCGAGTGCTACATGATCCAAATTCACCAACCCAAGTCCGATCATCACGTGAGATGAGGTGGTTTCAATGGTGAACATCTCCATGTTGATCATATCTACTATATGACTGATGTTCGACCTTTCGGTCTCTTGTGTTCCGAGGCCATGTCTGCACATGCTAGGCTCGTCAAGTTTAACCCGAGTGTTCTGCATGTGCAACACTGGCTTGCACCCGTTGTATGTGAACGTCGAGTCTATCACACCCGATCATCACATGGTGCTTCGAAACGACGAACTTTCGCAACGGTGCACACTCGGGGAGAACACAATTTTATCTTGAAATTTTAGTGAGGGATCACCTTATAATGCTACCGTCGTCCTAAGTGAAACAAGGTGCATAAAAGGATTAACATCACATGCAAATCATAAGTGACATGATATGGCCATGAACTTGTGCTTTTGATCTCCATCTCCAAAGCACCGGCATGATCTCCATCGTCACCGGCATAATACCATGATCTCCATCATCGTGATCTTCATCATCGTGTCGCCATCGGGGTTGTCGCGCCAACCTTGCTTCTACTACTATTGCTACCGCTTAGCGATAAACTAAAGCATTACATAGCGCTTAATGATTGACACACAGGTCATACAATAATTAAAGACAACCCTATGGCTCCTGCCGGTTGCTGTAAGCATCGACATGCAAGTCGATATAAATTATTACAAAGCATGATCATCTCATACATCAAATATATAATATCATGTCTTTGGCCATATCATATCACAACATACCCTGCAAAAACAAGTTAGACGTCCTCTAATTTGTTGTTGCATGTTTTACGTGGCTGCTATGGGTATCAAGCAAGAACGATTCTTACCTACGCAAAACCACAACGGTGATATACAAGTTGCTATTTAACCTTCTACAAGGACTACCCTTTGTCAAATCCGATCCAACTAAAGTGGGAGAAACAGACACCCACCAGCCATCTATATGCAACAAGTGCATGTTAGTCGATGGAACCGGTCTCTCGTACGTGGACGAGTAAGGTTGGTCCAAGCCGCTTCATCCCACAATACCGCTCAATTGAGAAAAGACTAAGGACGGAAGCAATCTGAATATCAACACCCACAAACTCCTTTGTGTTCTACTCGTCATGCCATCTACGCATAGACCTAGCTCAAGATGCCACTGTTGGGGAACGTTGCATGGGAAACAAAAAAAATTCCTATGAACACCCAAGATCAATCTAGGAGATGAACATCTACGAGAGGAGATATCGGATCCACATACCCTTGTAGATCGCTAAGCGGGAAGCATTAAGAAATGCGGTTGATGTAGTCGAACGACTTCGCGATCCAAATCGCAAGCCGTCCCGCGATCCAATCACGATCTAGCGCCGAACGGACGGCACCTCCGCGTTCAGCACACGTACAGCTCGATGACGATCTCTGCCTCCTTGATCCAGCAAGCGAGGGCGGAGAGGTAGATGAGTTCTCCGGCAGCACAACGGCGTGGTGGCGGTGGTGGTGCACTAATCCGGCAGGGCTTCGCCGAGCTCCGTGCTACTTCTTGAGCTTGCGTTGGCTTTCCCTTGAAGAGGAAAGGGTGATGCAGCAAAGTAGATAAGTATTTCCCTCAGTTGTTGAGAACCAAGGTATCAATCTAGTAGGAGATACAAGCAAGTCCCCAATCTTCGCACCTACATAAACAATCAAACTCTTGCACCCAACGCTAAAAGGGGTTGTCAATCCCTTCACGGTTATTTTCAAGGATGAGATCTGATACAGATAGATATAAAAGATTGCTAAAACGGAAAGTAAAACAAAAGTAAAAAAGAATGCAGCGAGATATTTTTGGTATTTTTGGTTTATAGATCTGAAAATATAATATGGAAAATAGAACCGGGGGCCATAGGTTTCACTAGTGGCTTCTCTCATGAAGGAAAATAATACGGTGGGTGAACAAATTACCATCGAGCAATTGATAGAAAAGCGCATAGTTATGACGATATCCAAGGCAATGATTATGCATATAGGCATCACGTCCGTATCAAGTAGACCGAAACGATTCTGCATCTGCTACTATTACTCCACACATCGACCGACTCCTGCCTGCATCTAGAGTATTAAGTTCATGAAGAACAGAGTAACGCATTAGGTAAGATGACATGATGTAGAGGGATAAACTCAAGCAATATGATGAAAACCCCATCTTTTTATCCTTGATGGCAACAATACAAATACGTGCCTCGCTACCCCTACTTTGTCACTGGGTGAGGACACCGCAAGATTGAACCCAAAACTAAGCACTTCTCCCATTCCAAGAATTAACAATCTAGTTGGCCAAACCAAACCAATAACTCGAAGAGACTTGCAAAGATATGAAATCATGCATATAAGAATTCAGAGAAGATTCAAATAATATTCATAGATAAGCTGATTATAAACCCACAATTCATCGGATCTCGACAAACACACCGCAAAAGAGTATTACGTCGGATAGATCTCCATGAAGATCATGAAGAACATGGTATTGAAGAACATAGAGAGAGAAGAAGCCATCTAGCTACTAGCTATGGACCCGAAGGTCTGTGGTAAACTACTCACGCACAATCGGAGGGGCAATGGAGTTGATGTTGATGCCCTCCGTGATCGAATCCCCCTCCGGCAGATTACCGGAAAAGGCTCCAAGATTGGATCTCACGGGAACAGAGGCTTCCGGCGGAGGAAAAGTATTTTCGTGGATCTTTTTGGTATCCAGGGAATATTTGGGAATTTATAAGCCGAAGAATAGGGTTAGGAGACCTGCTGGGGGGCCACAAGCCAGGGGGGCGCCCCCCCCCCTAGGGCGCGCCCTGGTGGCTTGTGACTCCACGGCAGGTCTCCTGCCTTCATCTCCAAGTCTGGCAGGTTTCTTCTGGTCCAAGAAAAATCATTCCGAAGATTTTATTCCGTTGGGACTCCGTTCAATATTCCTTATCTGCAATACTCAAAAACAACGAAAAAAACAGAAACTGGCACTAGGCTCTAGATTAATAGGTTAGTCCCAAAAATAATATAAAATAGCATATTAATGCATATAAAACATCCAAAATAGATAATATAATAGCATGGAACAGTCAAAAATTATAGATACGTTGGAGACGTATCACTCCGCCGAACTCATCTAGAGGAGAAAGCAATCTAGAGGGAAGAGAGCAGCACATGGCTTTTTTGGATAGGGCTGCACTCAAAAATCCTCCACTATATATAGGAGGCAGGGAGGGGGAGGCAGCCCTATCCTCTACTCCAAGGAGAGGTTCGGCCGAACAAGGGGAGGAGTCCTCCCCCCACTTGGATTCCTCCTCCCACAAGAGAGATGGAGTCCTGGGAGGACTCCCCACTTGGCCTCCTTCCTCCTCTTCGCATGGTCCCTTAGGGGCTGGCTTTCCCAGCCCACTAGGGGCTGGTGCGCCACCCCTAAGGCCCATGTGGCCCCCGGAGTGGGTGGCCCCCTCCCGATGGACCCCCGGAACCCTCCCGGCACCCCCGGTACATTACCGGTGACGCCCGAACTTTTTCCGGTGACCAAAATGGGACTTCCTATATATCAATCTTTACCTTCGGACCATTCCAGAGCTCCTCGTGACATCCGGGATCTCATCCGGGACTCCGAACAACCTTCGGTCACCAACATACATAACTCAATAATACCGAAACGTCAACGAACGTTAAGTGTGTAGACCCTGCGGGTTCGAGAACTATGTAGACATGACCGAGACACCTCTACGGTCAATAACCAATAGCGGGACCTGGATGCCCATATTGGCTCCTACATATTCTATGAAGATCTTTATCGGTTGAACCTCTATGTCAAGGATTCAGTTAATCCCGTATGATGTTCCCTTTGTTTATCGGTATGTTACTTGCCCGAGATTCGATCGTCGGTATCTCCATACCTAGTTCAATCTCGTGACCGGCAAGTCTCTTTACTCGTTCCGTAATACAAGATCCTGTGGCTTACTCTTTAGTCACTTTGCTTGCAAAGCTTATTGTGATGTTGTATTACCGAGTGGGCCTCGAGATACCTCTCCATCACACAGAGTAGCAAATCCCAGTCTTGATCCATGTCAACTCGACGGACACCCTCGGAGATACCTGTAGAGCATATTTATAGTCACCCAGTTACCTTGTGACGTTTGATACACACAAAGCACTCCTACGGTGTCAGTGAGTTACATGATCTCATGGTCATAGGAACAGATACTTGACATGCAGAAAACGATAGCAATAAACTGACACAATCATATGCTATGTTCATAGTTTGGGTCTTGTCCATGACATCATTCTCCTAATGTTGTGATCCCGTTATCAAATGACAACTCTTGTCTATGGCTAGGAAACCATTACCATCTTTGATCAACGAGCTAGTCAACTAGAGGCTTACTAGGGATACATTGTTGTCTATGTACCCACACATGTATTTGAGTTTCCAATCAATACAATTATAGCATGGATAATAAACATTTATCATGAACAAGGAAATATAATAATAACCATTTTATTATTGCCTCTAAGGCATATTTCCAACAGTCATCTTACTCCAAGCATTACTATGTTTGTTATAAACTTAATAACTAGAGAGGTAAGCATAGAAGCGCTCTCGAAATGGAGCAATAGTAGTAGATGCAGAATCGTTTCGGTCAACTTGTTTATGGATGTGATGCCTATATACATGATCACTGTCGTGAATAACATGTCATAACTATGCACAATTCTGTCATTTGCCCAACTGTAATTTGTTTACCGACCGTATGCTACTTTCAAGAGAGAAGCCACTACCGAAAACTATGGCCCCAGGGTCTACTTAATCATAGTTACTAAAATCCTAAAAACAGCTCACAGCCTTTTCATATTTCCTTTTACTTTTATTATTTTCAATATCTATTTCTATCAAGATTTAATCATTGCTAGTAGCGAGTGCAAGGGGCTTGACAACCCTCTGGCCCACGTTGGGTACAAGTGTTTGCTCTTGTGTGTGTGTGTATGTGCTCTTGAAAGGAGTTTGCTTGGTTCGATAACCTTAGTTCTCACTGAGGGAAATAGTTATCTCTACTGTGCTGCATCTCCTCTCCTCTTTGGGGAAAATCGCAACGCAGCTCACAAGTAGCACATATCTGGGAGGATCTGTTTACCTACCTCCTCAAAGATGCAGCGTTGGAGCACACGACTGACGTTGCGCTTATATAGCTCCCCCTCATGGACCTTATATGCTTTTGATCGTTGTAACACCCCAAAGATCAGAGCTTTTTAATTTTTGTGTTGTTACTGGTTGACTTTGGACTCTCTTCCAAACTTTTTCTTCTGAACTTTGTAATTAAAGTTCACCTCGTCCTAGTTATACCTGCAAACATCACACCCAAAACTAAACCAATTCAAATCCTAGTCATCTGGAATTTGAAACCCTAGATGTGACTGCCATAAAGGAACTTCACTTTCTTTGTTGATCTAGATCACCCCAATATTTCAAGAGACTCTCCACTCCATCTCGATCGAAGGAGTGACACAATATTGCAAAGTCCAATGCAATATTTCTCTTCCTGAAATAATTCTAGTTTCTGGCACTTTGGGGAATTGAATCCAAAGAATACTTGGGCACATCAACAATTGATGAAATTAATTGGAGATGATCAGTAGGCCTAGTAGACTCTTGTAAAAATATTTTCTCAGTTAGGACAAGGCAAAGTCCTGAATTAATTCTAAAGCCAGTATGCCCTAGATTGCTGTTGTGAAGGAACAACCATTTTGGTAGCTCTGAAAACTGTCAAACAATTTGGGCAGCATATAGTAGTCAGAAATGACCAAAATACATCACAATTTCAGTCAATCATTGCCACACAAATTCACAGGAGCAATTCGAAGTTTCTGCCCTAAAATTTAAGTTGTGATGGAAGTGCAGTCATGAAGGATCGAATGGAGCTCAAATTTTGTGCAGATCATCACCCTTGGATGAGAAGTATAACATACATGGAGTCCTAGCTTGGCACTAGGTTGATCAACCCGATACCAATGTTGCTGACAGTATGGATTTGAAGAAGAAATGCAACATTTGTTCACTTAGGGACTCACACAAACACACACACACACACACACTCACACGCACGCGCGCACACACACACTAAACATCAACACGCAACCTAGACATCATTTGGTAGGCTGGTGCCCACTCGCACAGGCAATGCCAGTTGTGACCACCCAAAGCACACCTATTGCACGCGCTACTGCACGCCCATGACCTCCCTCGCCTTTCCTTCCCCCTGGACGCGTCCGAGGTGTCACCCGTGCAGCCCATCCCTCCCCGGATCCCCTCACCTTCTTGAAGGCCACTCCAAGCCAAGCGCCACCTTGGCCTCGTCGGAATCGCCTGCCGGATCCCCTTGACAGCTCGATTGGACTCTTGCATCGACGACCAAGTCCTCCTCCCTTGTGAGCTGGCAAGTGGCAACTAGCACCTAGCCCTGCCCCTCTGCCACTCGCCACCGTCCAAACCCGCGGAGCCGGCCAGGCAGCCCCGAGCTCTGGCATCGATGCGGTTTGACCACCATAGCGGCCAGAGCCTGCTCGACCTATAAAAGCCAGACCCTCACTCCCTCTCCCCCGTAGAGCCTCCCATGCCCCGGGTTCGAGCTGCCATTCCCAACGAAGCCCGAATTCTGGCGGCTCCAAACACTCGGCCTCACCCAATAGCCGCGCTAGAAGACTGCGCAGAGAAGAATTGAAGGAAGGAGGAGAAGTTGTGGAGCCAGGAGAGCACGATGGAAGTAGAGATTGGACCGAGGAGTAAGGAAGATCGTCGAAGCACCAACGCGCAAAGCAGCGCCACCACAGAGATGGACGCCATCGACACCACCGTCGACCAATGGAGAAGCTACATGTACAGGGAGGAGCGCCAAAGAGAGTAGGCCAACGGTGTGAAGAACTCCGGCAACCATCGCTGCAGTTGGCTGGAAGCTTCGCCAGAGTGTGTCGCCAAGAAGAGGAAGAAAGGAGGAGAGAAAGAGGCCCGACAGGTGGGCCCTGACACAAGCTGTCAGTGAGCCAGCCTTGGAGAGCTAGGATAAGTGGAGGCGCCCAGGAAAATATACATTTTATTCTTTGGAAAATGTATTTCGCCCGAGGACGCCACCGGCTGCGTTGTCCAGGGATCTGGATGCAAATATTCGTTTTGCAGATTAGTCCATGGCACACAAACCCTTCTAACTTTTTACTCGTAACTCTGATTTAGGTGATTCAAACTGCTACTTGTGAGCTATGATGGGTTTTTCCCCGAAGAGGATTGGTGAAGCAATATACTAACAATAAGTATTTTCCTCAGCGAGAACCAAGGTTATCGAACTAGTAGGAAAATCAAGGCAAACTCTCGTTGTCAGCACCCACACACACAAAACCATACACTTGCACCTTACGCGGGCAAGAGGGTTGTCAATCCCCTTGTACTCGTTACTTGCAATGATTACTTCTGATATTGAAATATTTATAAATATAAAAAGTAAAAACAAATAATAAAAGGCAGCGAGGTATTTTCGGTTTTTAGAAATATGATTAAATAGACTCAGGGGCCATTGTTGTCACTAGAGGCTTCTCTCTCGAACGCATAGTGAAGGTGTCATGGTTTTGTCACGGCAGATGTTCTCATAGGAGAACTTGAGCGTGAGTCCATCGCCGCTATGTGGCGACTCAAAGGGGTTGATCGGGAACGAGAGACGATTTTACCCAGTTTCGGCCTCTCCGATGGAGGTAATAGGCTACATCCTTCTTGGTGTCTATTGATGATGATCTCGATTACAAGGTGCGGAATCGCTAACCTAGCTCTCAAGGGTTTGCTTGTTTCTTACTTAATCTTTCTAGCTCGAGGGCTCCCCTTTATATATAGGTGGAGTCTTTGAGCTTACAATAGAGTCCGGGTCATAAAAGAGCCCGTGACCTAATCTAACTCTCCCTTGCCTTGCTCCTCAAGCGAAGATGGATTTAGTACGTCTTCGTGCATAAGCCGGCCCGCCAGACGACGTTGATGAGCCGGCCCATCAGGTAAGCCGCCCGTCTGGGCCTTGTGCTTCTTGCGAATATCTTCCATATGGGCCGTCTTGATAAGGACCGGTTCATAACCTAGGCGGGTTATAACCGTCGGGTATATACCCAACATTAGCCCCAGGTTTAGTTTGAATTTATTCATGCTAAACTCCATCTTGAATATGTTGGAAACATGAAACCAGGATCAACTTATGATCCGGCAATTCCTTGCTCCTTATCTGCGAAGAACTCAATCCGGGTTAAGATCATGTCGGGTCATCTCCCACTTTTTTAAACTTAGTATTTTCCACATAATACTGTCATGACGTCATCTCGCTGACCGTTGTCATCCAGAGTCATCATAACGAATCTTTCAAAAATTGCACCAAATCCGGGCTGGCGTGAAAATTGAGGCGCTATTTTGGCCACAAATTTACCGCAGCCGTTTCACCTTTCTCTGTGCCGTTTTGGTTTCTTTCCTTTATAAATAGGTTAACCGGACCACCGTGATAGCCTTTCAGTCTTCTTCTTCCTCACGCCCTCTTCACATCCGAGTACCACCGGAGCTTCGAAGACGACGGCAGGACCGCCAAACCACGCTGCCTATGCCATCGAGTCTTTCTCGCGGCCGTCGCAGTAGACGCGGCCATCTCCATTTCTGCTTTAACAAGATCTAGTATGTATTCCTCCCATTAGGGTTTGATTCTTTCGGTGTTCATACCACGTTCGTTGTGTTCGTCCGAACTGTCGTTTGTAGATCCACACGCTCTATCTTCCTTTAGTACTGTATAGCTTTAGCACGGTCTCCGCCCTGTTTTTCTTGCAATTAGATCCGAAATGAACCATTGAAGGACTTTACGAATGCTTTAGTTTCGGTTCCTCCGCTAGCTAGAACACATATCCCTCGCTTTTTTCTCACTTATATAGATCCATCCGAATGAAACGTCACTGTAGAAACATGTTTGTAAATAATTTCTGCTAAGTCTTGCAAAGATATGCCTTTGATCTCCTTTACTTGACATTGCCGGCTTAAACATCTTTCTGCTCATTTTGCCGGCTCACCAAAATAGGAGTTATTTGCTGTTTGACTGTTCAAATCATGTTTCCACTTAATTTGACCCGCCTTTGTGAGTAACAATCATCATTGGCGACTTATAATATGTACCGGCTTATTATTTTTTTATCATCCTTGTAGCTGCTCCATAACACGCCATGGCCCCTAAGAATACCAAAGTCTGTAACTGGGTCAGGACCAAAGAATCCAAACTCAATTTAGAAAACCTTGTGGACCAAGGCTTCCTGCTGGCTCGGAAGGAGATAGAATGGAGAGCTCCTATAGAAGAGCCTTATGCACAGCCTCGGCAAGGAGAAGTTGTTTTCTTTAATGATCACTTACGTAGAGGTTTTCGGCCCCCCGGCTCAAAGTTTTCCAGAGACCTTCTGCATTTCTTCAACCTCAGGCCTCAGGATATTGGTCCTAATTCTATGACGAATATTTGTCAATTCCAAGTGTTATGTCAAGTATTGTTGGAAATATGCCCTAGAGGCAATTAATAAAGTGTTTACTATCATATTTCTCCGTTCATGATAATGGTTTATTATTCATGCTAGAATTGTATTGACCGGAAACTTAATACATGTGTGGATAATAGACAAATACTGAGTCCCTAGTAAGCCTCTACTAGACTAGCTCGTTGATCAAAAGATGGTCAAGATTTCCTGACCATGGACATGAGTTGTCATTTGATAATGGGATCACATCATTAGGAGAATGATGTGATGGACTTGACCCAACCGTTAGCATAACAAATGATCGTTAAGTTTATTGCTATTGCTTTCACTATGTCAAATACACGTTCCTCTGACCATGAGATCATGCAACTCCCGGATACCGTAGGAATACTTTGGGTGTATCAAACGTCACAACGTAACTGGGTGATTATAAAGGTGCACTATAGGTATCTCCGAAAGTGTTTGTTGAGTTGGCATGGATCGAGATTGGGATTTGTCACTCCGACTATCGGAGAGGTATCTCTGGGCCCTCTCAGTAATACAGCATCACAGAAGCCTTGCAAGCACCATGACTAAAGAGTTAGTTGCAAGATGATGTATTACGGAACGAGTAAAGAGACTTGCCGGTAACGAGATTGAACTAGGTATTGGATACCGATGATCGAATCTCGGGCAAGTAACATACCGCCGGACAAAGGGAACAACGTATGTTGTCATATCAGGTTCGACCGATAAAGATCTTCGAGGAATATGTAGGAACCAATATGAGCATCCAGGTTCCGCTGTTGGTTATTGACCGGAGAGCCGTCTCGGTCATGTCTACATCATTCCCGAACCCATAGGGTCCGCACGGTTAAGGTTCGATGACGATTTAGTATTATATGAGTTATGTGATTGGTGACCGAAGTTTGTTCGGAGTCCCGGATAAGATCACGGACATGACGAGGAGTCTCGAAATGGTCGAGAGGTAAAGATTCATATATTGGAAGGCTATATTCGGACGTCGGAAAGGTTCCGAGTGATTCAGGTATTTTTCGGAGTACCGGAGAGTTACGGGAATTCACCGGGAGAAGTAATGGGCCTTATTGGGCCATAAGGGAAAAGGAGAGGCAGGCCACGTGAGGAGGCGCGCGCCCCCCCTTGCCCAAACCGAATTGGACTAGGGGAGGGGGCGCAACCCGCTCTTTCCTTTCCCTCTCCCTTTCCCCTTTCCTACTCCGTATGGGAGGTGGAATCCTACTAGGACTAAGGAGTCCTAGTAGGACTCCCCACACTTGGCGCACCCCTAGGGGGCCGGCCTCCTCCCTCTCATCCTTTATATACGGGGGCAAGGGGGGACCCCAAAGTACACAATTGTCCGATAGCCGTGTGCGGTGCCCCGATCTCCGTTTTCCACCTCGGTCATATTTTCGGAGAGCTTAGGCGAAGCCCTGCCGGAATCACTTCACCGTCACCGTCGCCATGCCATCATGCTGACGGAACTCATCTACTTCCTCGACGTCTTGCTGGATCAAGAAGGCGAGGATCGTCACCGAGCTAAACGTGTGTAGAACTCGGAGGTGCCGTACGTTCGGTACTCGATCGGTGGAGCTCGAAGGATTGTTCGACTACATCAACCGCGTTGTGAGACGCTTCCGCTAACGGTCTACGAGGGTACGTAGACACACTCTCCCCTCTCGTAGCAATGCATCTCCATGGATAGATCTTGCGTGAGCGTAGGAATTTTTTTGAAATTCACGCTCCGTTCCCCAACAGTGGCATCCGAGCCAGGTCTATGCGTAGATGTGTTTTGCACGAGTAGAACACAAGTGAGTTGTGGGCGTGGGTGTATACATATTGCTTGCCATTACTAGTTGTTACTTGATTCGGCGGTATTGTGAAGCGGCCCGGACCGACATTACGCGTACGCTTACGCGAGACAGGTTTCACCGCTAAGTGCACTCGTTGCATAAAGGTGACTGGCGGGTGTCTGTCTCTCTCACTTTAGTTGAATCGGTTTCAATGAAGAGAGTTCTTTTAGAAGATCAAAAAGCAATCACTACACCACGTTGTGGTTTTGCGTAGGTAAGAACGGTTCTTGCAAACCCGTAGCAGCCACGTAAAACTTGCAACAACAAAGTAGAGGACGTCTAACTTGTTTTTGCAGGGTATGCTGGTGATGTGATATGGTCAAGACATGATGTGATATAAGTTGTTGTATGAGATGATCATGTTTTGTAAGTTATTAGGCAACCGGCAGGAGCCTTATGGTTGTCTCTTTATTGTATGCAATGCCAACGCTATGTAATTGCTTTTCTTTACCGCTATGAGTTAGCAGCAGTAGTAGTAGCAATAGCCGGCGAGACGACCACGACGCTGCGATGGAGATCAAGGTGTCACGACGCTACGATGGAGATCAAGGTGTCAACCCGGTGACGATGGAGATCATGACGGTGCTTTGCTGATGGAGATCAAAAGCACAAGACGATGATGGCCATATCATGTCACATATATTGAATTGCATGTGATGTTAATCCTTTTATGCATCTTATCTTGCTTAGGACGACAGTAGCATTATAAGATGATCCCTTCACTAAATTTCAAGATAAGTGTTCTCCCCTAGTATGCACCGTTGCGAAGGTTCGACGCTTCTAAGCACCACGTGATGATCGGGTGTGATGGATTCTTTCGTTCGCATACAACGGGTGTTAGCCAGTTTTACACACGCAGAATACTTGGGTTAAACTTGACGAGCCTAGCATGTACAGACATGGCCTCGGAACACAAGAGACCGAAAGGTCGAACATCAGTCATATAGTAGATATGATCAACATGAAAGATGTTCACCATTGATAACTATTCCACCTCACGTGATGATCAGACGTGGTTTAGTTGATGTGGATCTTGTTACACTTAGACAACTTGAGGGATGTTAATCTAAGTGGGAGTTCTTAAGTAATTTGATTAATTGAACTTCAATTGTCATGAACATAGTCTTACTTGTCTTAGCAAATTTATGTTGTAGATCAATAGACCGCGCTGTAGTTCCCCTGTTTTTATTATGTTCCTAGAGAAAACGAAGTTGAAAGTTGATGGAAGCAACTATGCGGACTAGGTCCGTGATCTGAGGATTGTCCTCACTGCTGCACAGAAGGCTTATGTCCTTAATGCACCGCTCAGTGAAATACCCCTACGGCTTCGTCTGAGGACGTTATGAACGTCTGGCAGACAAGAAAAGATGACTACTCGATAGTTCAGTGCGCCATACTTTACGGCTTAGAACCGGAGCTCCAAATATGTTTTGAGCAACACGGAGCATATGAGATGTTCCAAGAGCTGAAAATTTGTTTTTCAAGCTCACACCCGGGTCGAGAGGTATGACACTTTCGACAAGTTCTATAGTTACAAGATGGAGGAGAACAGCTCCGTTAGTGAGCATGTACTCAGAATGTCTGAGTACTTCAATCACTTGAATTAAGTGGGAGTTAGACTTCCAAATAAAGTGGTGATTGATAGAGTTCTCTAGTCACTATCACTAAGCTACTGGATCTTCGTGATGAACTATAAACATGCAAGGGATAGAAGATCCTTAAGCTATTCGCGATGCTACAATCTGCGGATGTAGAAATCAAAAAAAAAGGGGAGCATCAAGTGTTGATGGTTATTAAGACCACTAGTTTCAAGAAGGGCAAGGGAAAGAAAAGGGAACTTCAAGAAGAACAGTAAAACAGTTGCCGCTCACGCGAAGAAACCCAAGGCTGAACCAAACCCGAGACTTAGTGCTCCTATTGCAAAGGGAAATGTTATAGGGAGCGGAACTTCCCCAAAGTAACTGGCAGATAATAAGACTGGCAATGTCAACAAAGATATTTGATATACATGTTATTGATATGTACCTTACTAGTACTCATAGGAGCACCTGGGTATTTGATACTTGTTCAGTTGCTTACAACTTGAAACATGGAGCTTCGGAATAAACGAGGGCTAGCTAAGAACGAGGTGACGATGTGCATTGGAAGTGTCTCCAAGGTTGATATGATCACCATCGCCACACTCTTTCTATCTTCAGGATTAGTGATGAACCTAAATAATTGTTATTGGGTGCTTGCGTTAAGCATGTACATTATATCTGATAGTGTTTATTGCAAGACGATTATTCAATTTCAGAGAATAATTGTTATTCTATTTATTTGGATAATATCATTGATGATCATGCACTTAAAATGAAAGGTTTATAGAATCTTGATCGTAGTAATACATATGTTCATAACACGAATGCCAAAAGATAATGATAGTACCACATATTTGTGGCACTGCCGCTTAGGTCATATCAGTGTTAAACACATGAAGAAACTCCATGCAGATGGGTTTTTGGAATCTCTTGATTATGAATCATTTGAGACATGTGAACTGTGCCTTATTGGCAAGATGACTAAAACTCCGTTCTCCGGAACAATGGAGCGAGCAACCAACTTATTGGAAATAATACATACCGATGTATGCGGTCCGATGAGTGTTGAGGCGCGCGGTGGATATCGTTATGTTCTCACGTTCACTGATGATTTGAGTAGATATAGTTATGTCTACTTGATGAAGCATAAATCTGAAACATTTGAAAAGTTCAAAGAATTTCAGAGTGAAGTAGAGAACCATCGTAACAAGAAAATAAAGTTCTTACGATCTGATCGTGGAGGAGAATATTTGAGTTACGAGTTTGGCAATCACTTAAGACAATGTGGAATTGTTTCACAGCTCACGCCACATGGAACACCACAGCGTTATGGTGTGTCCGAACGTCGTAATCGTACTCTATTGGATATGGTGTGTTCTATGATGTCTCTTACCGATTTGCCACTATCATTTTGGGGTTATGCATTAGAGACAGCTGCATTCACTTTAAACAAGGGCACCGTCCAAATCCGTTGATATGACACCGTATGAACTGTGGTTTGCAAGAAACCTAAGATGTCATTTCTGAAAGTTTGGGGATGCGATGCTTATATCAAAAGGCTTCAGCCAGATAAGCTCGAACCCAAAGCGGATAAGTGCGTCTTCATAGGATACCCAAAAGAGACCGTTGGGTACACCTTCTACCACAGATCCGAAGGCAAAGTTTTCGTTGCTAAAGAATGGATCCTTTCTAGAGAAGGAGTTTCTCTCGAAAGAAGTGAGTGGGAGGAAAGTAGAACTTGATGAGGTAATTGTACCTCCTCTGGATAGTAGTACGCCACAGAAAGAAATTTCTGTGACACCGACACAGACCAGAGAGGAAGTAGATGATGATGATCATGAAGCTTCGGATCAAGTTGCTACAGAACCTCGTAGGTCAACCAGGACACGCTCCGCACCAGATTGGTACGGCAATCCTGTCTTGGAGGTCATGTTGTTAGACAACGGTGAACCTACGAACTATGAAGAAGCGATGGCGAGCCCGGATTCCGACAAATGGCTTGAGGCCATGAAATCCGAGATTGGATCCCTGTATGAGAACAAAGTGTGGACTTTGGTAGACTTGCCCGAGGAACGGCGAGCTATTAAAAAATAAATGGATCTTTAAGAAGAAGACGGACGCTGATGGTAATGTCACCGTCTATAAAGCACGACTTGTTGCTAAAGGTTATCGACAAGTTCAAGGAGTTGACTACGATGAGACTTTCTCACCCATAGCAATGCTAAAGTCTGTCAGAATTATGTTAGCAATTGCCACATTTTATGATTATGAAATCTGGCAAATGGACGTCAAAACGGCATTCCTTAATGGATTCCTTAAGGAAGAATTGTATGTCATGCAACCGGAAGGTTTTGTCGATCCTAAAGGTGCTAACAAAGTATGCAAGCTCCAGCGATCCATCTATGGACTGGTGCAAGCATCTCGGAGCTGGAATACTCGCTTTGATGAAGTGATCAAAGCGTTTGGGTTTATGCAAGTTTATGGAGAAACTTGTATTTACAACAAAGTGAGTGGGAGCTCTATAACATTTCTAATAAGTATATGTGATTGGAAATTATGTAGAATTTCTAGAAAGCATAAAGAATTAATTGAAAGGAGTTTTTCAATAAAAACCTGTTTTTGAGATATCCACGGTTTGGGCATCGAGATCTATAAAGATAGATCAAGACACCTGATAAAAGATTTTCACACACCTTGATGAGATTTTGAAGAAGTTCAAAATGGATCAAGTCAAAAGAAATAAGTTCTTGGCTGGTGTGAAGTGGAGTAAGACTTGAAGATCTAGGTAAAGGTTGTTTACATGTTAGGCATCAAAATCTATAGAGATAGATTGAGACGCCTCATATGACTTTCACAAAACATATACCTTGACAAGATTTTGAAGAAGTTCAAATTGGATCAGTCAAAGAAGGAGTTCTTGACTGTGGTGAAAGGTGTGAAATTGAGTAAGACTCAAATCTCGACCACAGCAAAATAAATAGAATGGATGAAGGTTATCCCCTATGCCTCGGCCATAGGTTCTATAAAGTATGCCAAGCTGTGTGCCTTGCCATGTGTCTGGCAAAAGAGGTACCAAAGTGATCCAGGAGTATATCAGTGGACAGCGGTCAAATTATCCTTAAGATGACTAAGGAAGAATTTCTCGGGAATAGAGATGATAAAGAGTTCGTCGTAAGGGGTTACGTTGATGCAAGCTTTAAACACTGATCCTAAAGACTATGAGTCTCAGACCGGATAAGTGTAGTGGGGAAATTTTTTGGAGTAGCTCCAAACAGAGTGTGGTAGCAGCATCTACATATAACATAGAGATCTGCCAAGAACATATGGATCTGAATATTGCATACCCGTTGACTAAAACCTCTCTCACAAGCAAAACATGATCAACCCTAGAACTGATTGGATGTTAATTACATGGAGATGTAAACTAGATTATTGACTCTAGTGCAAGTGGGAGACTGTTGGAAATATGCCCTAGAGGCAATTAATAAAGTGTTTATTATCATATTTCTCCGTTCATGATAATGGTTTATTATTCATGCTATAATTGTATTGACTGGAAACTTAATACATGTGTGGATAATAGACAATACTGAGTCCCTAGTAAGCCTCTACTAGACTAGCTCGTTGATCAAAAGATGGTCAAGATTTCCTGACCATGGACATGAGTTGTCATTTGATAACGGGATCACATCATTAGGAGAATGATGTGATGGACTTGACCCAACCGTTAGCATAGCAAATGATCGTTCAGTTTATTGCTATTGCTTTCACTATGTCAAATACACGTTCCTCTGACCATGAGATCATGCAACTCCCGGATACCGTAGGAATACTTTGGGTGTATCAAACGTCACAACGTAACTGGGTGATTATAAAGGTGCACTAGAGGTATCTCCGAAAGTGTTTGTTGAGTTGGCATGGATCGAGATTGGGATTTGTCACTCCGAATATCGGAGAGGTATCTCTGGGCCCTCTCGGTAATACAGCATCACAGAAGCCTTGCAAGCACCGTGACTAAAGAGTTAGTTGCAAGATGATGTATTACGGAACGAGTAAAGAGACTTGCCGGTAACGAGATTGAACTAGGTATTGGATACCGACGATCGAATCTCGGGCAAGTAACATACCGCCGGACAAAGGGAACAACGTATGTTGTCATATGAGGTTCGACCGATAAAGATCTTCGTGGAATATGTAGGAACCAATCTGAGCATCCAGGTTCCGCTGTTGGTTATTGACCGGAGAGCCGTCTCGGTCATGTCTACATCATTCCCGAACCCATAGGGTCCGCACGCTTAAGGTTCGATGACGATTTAGTATTATACGAGTTATGTGATTGGTGACCGAAGTTTGTTCGGAGTCCCGGATGAGATCACGGACATGACGAGGAGTATCGAAATGGTCGAGAGGTAAAGATTCATATATTGGAAGGCTATATTCGGACGTCGGAAAGGTTCCGAGTGATTCAGGTATTTTTTGGAGTACCGGGGAGTTACGGGAATTCACCGGGAGAAGTAATGGGCCTTATTGGGACATACGGGAAAAGGAGAGGAAGGCCATGTTAGGAGGCACGCGCCCCCCTTGCCCAAACCGAATTGGACTAGGGCAGGGGGCGCAGCCCCGTCTTTCCTTTCCCTCTCCCTTCCCCCTTTCCCACTCCGTATGGGAGGTGGAATCCTACTAGGACTAAGGAGTCCTAGTAGGACTCCCCACACTTGGCGCACCCCTAGGGGCCCGGCCTCCTCCCTCTCATCCTTTATATACGGGGGCAAGGGGGCACCCCAAAGTACACAATGGTCCCATAGCCGTGTGTGGTGCCCCGATCTCTGTTTTCCACCTCGGTCATATTTTCGGAGAGCTTAGGCGAAGCCCTGCCGGAATCACTTCACCGTCACCGTCGCCACGCCATCGTGCTGACGGAACTCATCTACTTCCTCGACGTCTTGCTGGATCAAGAAGGTGAGGATCGTCACCGAGCTGAACGTGTGTAGAACTCGGAGGTGCCGTACGTTCGGTACTCGATCGGTGGAGCTCGAAGGATTGTTCGACTACATCAACCGCGTTGTGAGACGCTTCCGCTAACGGTCTACGAGGGTACGTAGACACACTCTCCCCTCTCGTAGCAATGCATCTCCATGGATAGATCTTGCGTGAGCGTAGGAAATTTTTTGAAATTCATGCTCCGTTCCCCAACAAGTAGATCTCCAGATCGAGCCGTCTGTGACCCTTTTTAGGAAATTCTTCTACCTCAACCGTCAAACTGAGGTCAAGAATGGTGCTGCTTGTGAACTTGGTGGAGTTTCCAACCAAAATGAGAAAGAACAACCCCTTTCCTGAATCAAAACTGGCGAGTCATCCGAAAGGATGGAACAGGACCTGGTTCTACTGCAAGAACACTGCGCCTAAAGGAGAAAATCCTTTGTCGAATTTCAGATTGGAACGGCTCAGCAGCAATGTAGAATTTGCAGGGTGGGCAACGGATGAAGAGAGGGACATGATGGCGCCTCTTCGTACCAAATTGAGAGCTCTAAACATGCATGGCTTAACCGGGATTTATTTGGTCCGTTGCTGGTTGAAATGGCGAATCCAACCAGTCAGCATAAGGAGCGGCTTAATCTGTGATTACTCTGGCGACTCAACTGACCCTTAACGCTTCTCCCGTGATGATCTGACTGATGACGCCCTCAACAAGGAAATAAAGAGATTCTTCTCCGACTCAAAGGAGCAATGTAGTGTTACCGGTCTGGGTCCGTTCTATCTGCTAAATCCGCCACCTCCGAAATTGATCTTTTTACTCTTTTCCTTTATCAATTTTACTTTGACCCGCCGTTCTTACCATATGCTTTATATGCTACAGGAGAACTCTGATTTCCGGAAGGTCATGCCTCAGGCCCCCATTCGTGCATCGGGTAAAAGAGATGACCCGGCTCCCGTGTCATCCTCGGGGGAGCAACCTGAGGTAGAACTTGACTCTCTTGGCCGCCTTTTTATTGAGCTTGCTGACGCGCCTTCTTATCAGGATGACTCGGAATCCAGCCAAGCCAGCGAAACCGAGGTAATTCCAATCTCTTGAAGTTCTTTAGAAACGTTTGTTCCAAGAAAAACAAGACAAGTCGTTCGGAAGATTAAGTTGTCACATCCAAACACTCACTTGGCTCCCAATTCTCTTTTGAAGAAAACACAAGTCGCCAGCCAATCGAAACGCAAGACCCAAAGTGGTGCGGGTGATTTAAATCCCGGCTTATCCCATCGCCGCTGGCTCGCAAACCACGCATTGAGGTGCCACATAGTCCAACCAATTCTCTTCCTAGAGTCGGTCTCTTTAAACAACCTCTTAGTCCTTCAAACTTACTTTATCAAGAATCTTCGCCGTCCTCGGGCGACTCAACTGCAACGCAACTTCCCGCTTTCAACGTCAATTGTGGGTAAGCTCCTGAATTTGCGTTGTTGATTTTATCCTTTAAGCTACTTTTTTCCTTAGCAAAACATTTGATTTCTGGCAACCATAGGGCCAAAGCTATTTTGTCAAAGCGGGCCGGCGGGTCATCTTCTGGTGCTGCAGGCCAAGACATTCCGAAGCCCCCACCAGCAAAGATAGCCACAGAAGTTGATCTCTCAGGAGAGAAAGAACCAGATGCTAGGGCTGAGTCGGCAACCGACGTTGAGACGCCCAGGCCGGATGAGCCGGTTTTTATGGATACTCCACTGGAGGCCCAAGGAACGTCAGATGACCCGTCTGCTCGTCCGCCAAGTCCAGCTCGTCCTTCAAGTCCGGCAACTCATGTGTATGACCCCATTCCGCCAGCTGATCAGAGCATTCCCGGTGTCATTTTTGTTAAGGAGAGCTTCCAAGATCCAGTTGTTTCCACCTCCTTGGCTAAAATTGTGGCCAAGGATGAGCCGGTGGACTTGGATAAAGGGAAGGCCAAATTGGAGCTTCCAAATCTATCTGCACTTGATGCTGAGGATATACACCAGCAGTACTTGACCCGGCTGTCTGAGAGCCAGGAAATTGAAATCAGTTTGATCAATCCTTTGAAGGAAATGTATGAGGTAAGATTCTTGCTTTACCAGTCTTTATACTGTCCTTAGCCTCCAAGGACCATCTTATTATGAAAATGGCAAGCTGGTTCTGCAAAATAGATATGAACTGTAGCTGTAGCCCCCAAGGACCGGGTCATTATGATGATAGCGAGCCAGTACTTTGTACTAAGAAGAAAAAGAACCATGATCCAGCCCCCAAGGGCCGGCTTATCTCATTGAGTAGGTCGGGTCTTCTTTCATGAGAAGTAAGCATGTGTTTCGTAAGCTTGAAAGCATGTAGCCCCCAAGGGTCGGCTTATTTCCGTGAAATAGCCGGGTCATGCAATTGTTTGTAGCTTTAAAAAATTGGCACATTAGCCCCCAAGTGCTGTCTGGATTCTTGACAAATGCACGGGACTTTGATAGCATGAAAATAAGTTTGTATAGCCGTAGCCCCCAAGGGTCAAGTCGCTCTTTATAAGGCTGCTTGAAGCTTTTGTAGAAATAGTTGTTGATAATGCTTGCATGTCTGTCAGGGATATGTAGAAGACGCTGAATCTGTGGCTGTGAAACTGCAGAAACGCCTCAAAGAAGAGATGAAACTGAAAGCTGAGGCTGAGCTTGTGGCGGCTCGTTTTGAGGAGTCTGCATGTAAAGCTACTGAATGCCTTGAGCAAGCTGTAAAGATATTTGAAGAGGAAAAGGCCAGCCTTTTGAAACGCGCTGAAAATGCTGAGGGTAAACTTGATCCTTTCAAGGAAAAATATGCCACTCTTATGAGACAGATAAACGAGATGCTAACGGCCATCTTTGGTATGTACTCATAACTCATTCATTGTGAATTTGTCGGGTTATGATGATACGGCGGCTCATTATCTCTTTTGCTTTGTTTGCAGGACGAAAATAACAGACCATTGGGGAGTTGCCTATTGTAAAATTGAAGGCAATTTTCACATATGTGGAGCAACTATTCACAGGATCTGTCTACTCCATAATGGCAGTGAAGAATTTAAAATACCCGCCCAGGAACATCAAGGGCATGTTGAAGTAGGTCTCCAATGTGCCACAATGGGTCACCGATACCCGGAAATCGGTGGCTCAGGGAGGAGCGAATATGGCTCTTGCTCGGGCGAAGGCATATTTTCCTGAGCTTGATCTTGAACTTTTAAAAGACGGCTTTCCCGAGTTCAAGCATGTTGGCTCAAAATTTACTCATTCTGATTTCGCCAAGTGTTTCACAGAGACTCGTCCGTTGGCGACTCTTATAGCTGAAGAAATTGACCTCTCGAAGTACCGTCCTGCATACTCCAATGAGAATGAGCATATCTGTGTGCCCAAAGATGAACCTTCGGAGTTAGTACCGCCCCGACATAAGAGACCCTTTGCTCCTGATGTTGGTGCGTTAGCTCTTGTTGAGGGGACTTCAAATTTTGAATCTTTGAACTCAATTTGGTGGCAACAAAAGGGCCAGCAGGTTGAAGATGACGATGAGCCGGCAGGGTCAGATCCAGAGGTGGCTGAAGCGGAAGAAGCTTGAAGGCGTCTCCGAAGATGAATAAGTCGCCGAACTGCTTTAGCCCCCAAGTGTTGGGCAATAAACTTGAATATTATGTGGGTCCTAATGTGAGCATGTAATAGGGGTAGTCTTTAAAACTTTGAAATGCTTTGTCGTGCCATCGTGCACGTTTGCACCTGTGTTGGTGTGGTTAAGCTATCGCAAAACTTTGATCTTTTGATCTGTTTGCTGAGATTTGAATGTGCTGCTCTTGACTTGTCTCTGAATATCTTTTGTGCTCAATGAGCCTTTGATTGAATCAGAAAAAAAATCAGAATAAGCCGGTAAAGAGATTGACCTTTGAGGCTCAAGTTTTGATTGAATCTTTCCACAATGTTTCTGCAGAAGATGTGTTACAACTGGTCATAGTATGACTGCATCTTATAACCCGGATGCCCATGTATGAGCCAGTAATAAGAATAATGTTGTACCTGACAATTTTATGAGGGAGTAACAAAAGATTATAAAAATATAAAGTACTGTTAATAAGCCGTCTCAATGAGACTCAACAAAGAGACTGGCTTTCGAGGCTCAAGTCTTGCTTCAATGAAGCAGGTATGATAACCCATGGTTTATCCTAGCTTTCTTTATGCCGGCTCTCACGTGACTCAAGCTATGTTTTAACCTTGATAAGTTCAAGGTCCAGATGGATTGACTTGTCAAGAGTGCACGGGGTCACCTGATCGGAGTCGCATCAAGCAAACAGGCAGGTTTAACTATATTTTGGCAGCTTATAGCCTAGTCAAGAGGGATATTAAAGCTGACTCGTTGAGCTGGAAGCCCCCAAGTGACTTATGTTTTAGAAAATAAAGACTCATGCTCAATTTGTAGGCAGGAACGACAGAGACCCCGAGTTTCAGAGGTGCCGGCTTTATTATATTTGAACATAAAGAAGTATGTACAGAATTTGCAGGGGGAGGGGTACAAAAAAGAAAAAAGGGAGTCGGTGGCTCTAAGTATAATAAGGGCACAGGTGAGCAATGTTCCAGTGCTGGGTTGTTTCCTCTTTGGAGGTATACGATCCTTCTCGTAAATCGATCAGATAATATGAACCATTATTTAGGTTTCTGCTGACGATGAAAGGACCCTCCCAAGTTGGTGAAAGCTTGTGCATCACTGTTTGATCTTGAATCAGACAGAGCACCAAGTCGCCTTCTTGAAAGGTATGTGCTACTTCTTGAGCTTGCGTTGGTTTTCCCTTGAAGAGGAAAGGGTGATGCAGCAAAGTAGATAAGTATTTCCCTCAGTTGTTGAGAACCAAGGTATCAATCCAGTAGGAGATAGAAGCAAGTCCCCAATAGATGTACCTACACAAATAATCAAACACTTGCACCCAACGCTATAAAGGGGTTGTCAATCCCTTCACGGTTACTTGCAAGGATAAGATCTGATAGAGATAGATATAAAAGATTACTAAAACGAAAAGTAAAACAAAAGTAAAAAGATTGCAGCAAAGTATTTTTGGTATTTTTGGTTTATAGATCTGAAAATATAATATGGAAAATAGACCCGGGGGCCATAGGTTTCACTAGAGGCTTCTCTCTTGAAGGAAAATAATACGGTGGGTGAACAAATTAATGTCGAGCAATTGATAGAAAAGCGCATAGTTATGACGATATCCAAGGCAATGATTATGCATATAGGCATCACATCCGTGTCAAGTAGACCGAAACAATTCTGCATCTACTACTATTACTCCACACATCGACCGACTCCTGCCAGCATCTAGAGTATTAAGTTCATGAAGAACAGAGTAACGCATTAGGTAAGATGACATGATGTAGAGGGATAAACTGAAGCCATATGATGAAAACCCAATCTTTTTACCCTTGATGGCAACAATACAAATACGTGCCTCGCTACCCCTACTTTGTCACTGGGTGAGGACACCGCAAGATTGAACCCAAAACTAAGCACTTCTCCCATTGCAAGAATTACCAATCTAGTTGGCCAAACCAAACCAATAACTCGAAGAGACTTGCAAAGATATGAAATCATGCATATAAGAATTCAGAGAAGATTCAAATAATATTCATAGATAAGCTGATCATAAACCTGTTGGGGAACGTTGCATGGGAAACAAAAAGTTTCCTTCGCACATGCAAGATCTATCCATAGTGATGAGCATCTACGAGAGGGATAGTGGATCTACATACCCTTGTAGATCGCTAAGCGGAAAGCGTTAAGAAACGCGGTTGATGTAGTCGAACGTCTTCGCGATCCAAATCACCGAGCGTCCCGCGATCCCATTATGATCCATCTCGCGATCCAATCTCGATCCATCCCGCAATACCATCACGATCCCTCCTGTGATCAAATCACGAATCGTCTCGCGATCCTGATCACGGTCCTTCCGATCTAGCGCCGAACGGACGGCACCTCCGCGTTCAACACACGTACAGCTCGATGACGATCTCCGCCTTCTTGATCCAGCAACAGGGAGCGGAGAGGTAGAAGAGTTCTCCGGCGGCGCGACGGCGCGGCGGCTATGGTGGTGGAACAATTCTGGCAGGGCTTCGCCTAAGCACCGCTGAAACTAGACTAGAGGAGAAACCGATCTAGATGAAATAGAGGGAGCACGTGGCAATTAGGGTTAGCTCTTCCCTCTAAATCCTCTAGTATATATAGGAGGGAGGAAGGGGTGGAGGTAGCCTCAAACCCTCAAGGTTTGGCCGAAATTGGAGGTGGAGGAGTCCTACTCCAATCCTATTAGGAGTAGGATTCCTCCTCTCCACTTGGAAAGCTTTCCACCTTTCCTCCTTTGGATTTTTTCAACCCAAGGCCACATGGGCCTTAGTGGGGGGGGGGGGTTAGGACAGCCCACTAGGGGCTGATTTTACTCCTCCCACAGCCCATGAGGTCCTTTGGGTCGAGACACCCCTCCCGATGGTCCCCAGTACCCCTCCCGGCACTCCCGGTACACTACCGAAATACCCGAAACTTTTCCGGTGACCAAAACAGGACTTCCTATATATAAATATTTACCTCCGGACCATTCGGGAGCTCCTCGTGATGTCCAGGATCTCATCCGGGATTCCGAACAACCTTCGGTCACCACCATACATAACTCTACTGTACCGAAACGTCACCAAACCTTAAGTGTGCAGACCCTGCGGTTCGAGCACTATGTAGGCATGACCAAGACACCTCTACGGTCAATAACCAATAGCGGGACCTGGATGCCCATATTGGTTCCTACATATTCTACGAAGATCTTTATCGGTTGAACCTCCATGTCAAGGATTCAGTTAATTCCGTACGTTGTTCCCTTTGTTCTTCGGTATGTTACTTGCCCGAGATTCGATCGTCGGTATCTCTATACCTAGTTCAATCTCGTTACCGGCAAGTCCCTTTACTCGTTCTGTAATACAAGATCCCGTGGCTAACACTTAGTCACATTGCTTGCAAGGCTTATTGTGATGTTGTATTACCGAGTGGGCCCTGAGATTCCTCTCCGTCACACGGAGTAACAAATCCCAGTCTTGATCCATGCCCACTCAACAGACACCCTCGGAGATACCTGTAGAGCATCTTTATAGTCACCCAGTTACGTTGCGACGTTTGATACACACAAGGAATTCCTCCGGTGTCAGTGAGTTGCATGATCTCATGGTCATAGGAACAGATACTTGACATGCAGAAAACAATAGCAATAAACTGACACGATCATATGCTATGTTCATAGTTTGGGTCTTGTCCATCACATCATTCTCCTAATGATGTGATCCCGTTATCAAATGACATCTCATGTCTATGGCTAGGAAACCTTCTCCATCTTTGATCAACGAGCTAGTGAACTAGAGGCTTACTAGGGACACATTGTTTGTCTATGTACCCACACATGTATTTGAGTTTCCAATCAATACAATTATAGCATGGATAATAAACGATTGTCATGAACAAGGAAATATGATAATAACTAAATTATTATTGCCTCTAGGGCATATTTCCAACAGTCTCCCACTTGCACTAGAGTCAATAATCTAGTTCACATCACCATGTGATTTACATTGTTATGAATCTAACACCCAATGAGTTCTGGGGTTCGATCATGCTTTGCATGTGAGAGAGGTCTTTAGTCAACGGGTCTGCGACATTCAGATCCGTGTGTACTTTGCAAATCTCTATGTCATACTGTAGACACTACTACCACACTCCACTTGGAGCTATTCCAAATGGCTGCTCCACTATATGTATCCTGACTGCTACTCAGAGTCGTCCGGATAGGTGTCAAAGCTTGCATCGACGTAACCCTTTACGACGAACTCTTTATCACCTCCATAATCGAGAAATATTTCCTTAGTCCTCTAGTTACTAAGGATAATCTTGACCGCTGTCCAGTGATCCACTCCTGGATCACTCTTGTACCCCTTGACAGAATCATGGCAAGGCACACATCAGGTGCGGTACACAGCATGGCATACTATACAGAGCCTATGGATAAGGCATAGGGGACGACCTTCGTCCTTTCTCTTTCTCCTGCCGTGGTCGAGCTTTGAGTCTCACTCAACTCCACACCTTACAAATCAGGCAAGAACTCTTTCTTTGACTGATCCATTTTGAACTCTTTCAAAATCTTGTCAAGGTATGTACTCATTGAAAGTCTTATCAGACGTCTTGATCTAACTCTATAGATCTTGATGCCCAATATTTAAGTAGCTTCATTCCAGGTCTTCCTTTGAAAAACTCCTTTCAAACGACCCTTTATGCTTTCCAGAAATTCTACATCATTTCCGATCAACAATATGTCAACCACATATACTTATCAGAAATTCTATAGTGCTCCCACTCACTTTATTGTAAATACAAGTTTCTCATAAACTTTGTATAGACTCAAAAACTTTGATCACCTCATCAAAGTGTATATTCCAACTCCAAGATGCTTGCTCCAGTCCATAGAAGGATCGCTGGAGTTTGCATACATTTTAGCATACTTAGGACTGACAAAACCTTCCGGTTGTATCACATACAACCTTTCCTCACGGATACCGTTAAGGAAATGATGTTTTGACATCCATCTGCCAGATTTCATAATCGAAAAATGCAGCAACTGCTAACATAATTCCAACAGACTTTAGCATCGCTACGGGTGAGAAAGTCTCATCGTAGTCAACTCCTTGAACTTGTGAAAAACCCTTTGCCACAAGTCGAGCTTTATAGACGGTGACATTACCGTCCGCGTTCGTCTTCCTTTTAAAGATCCATTTGTTCTGAATGGCCTTTCGCCCTTCAGGTAATACTTCCAAAGCCCATACTTTGTTTTCATACATGGATCCCATCTCGGATTTCATGGCCTCTAACCATTTCTCGGAATCCGGGCCCATCATTGCTTCTCCATAGCTCGTAGGTTCGTCATTGTCTAACAACATGACCTCTAAGACAGGGTTGCCGTACCACTTAGGAGCAGTACACATCCTTGTCGACCTACGAGGTTCGATAGTAACTTGATCCGAAGCTTCATGATCATCATCATTAACTTCCTCTTCAACTGATGTAGGCTCTACAGAAACATCTTTCTGCGCTACGCTACTCTAAGGTTGAAGTAAAGGTTCAACAACCTCATCAAGTTCTATCTTCCTCCCACTCAATCTTTCGAAAGAAACTCTTTCTCGAGAAAGGACCCGTTTTAGCAACAAACACTTTGTGCTTGGATCTAAGATAGAAGGTTTACCCAACTGTTACGTTAGGGTATTCTATGAAGATGCATTTGTCCGCTTTGGGTTCGAGCTCATTAGGTGAAAACCCTTTTTCACATAAGCGTCGCAGCCCCAAACATTAAGAAATGACAGCTTAGGTTTCCGCCAAACCAAAATTCATACGGTGTCATCTCAACGGACTTAGATGATGCCCCTTTTAAAATGAATGTGGTTGTCTCTAATTCATAACCCTAAAACGATAGTGGTAAGTCGATAAGAGACATCATAGTTCGCACCATATCCAATAGAGCATGACTACAACGTTCGGACACACCATCACACTATGGTGTTCCAGGTGGCGTGAGTTGTGAAACAACTTCCACATTGTCTTAAGTTGTATACCAAACTCGTAACTCAGATATTCACCTCCACGATCATATCGTAGACATTTTATCTTCTTGTCACGATGATCTCAAACTTCACTCTGATTTTGTTTGAACTTTTCAAACATTTCAGACTTGTGTTTCATGAAGTAAATATACCCATATCTACTCAAATCATCAGTGAAGGTAGGAAAATAACGATATCCACCGCACACTACAATACTCACTGGACCGCATACATCAACATGTATCATTTCCAATAAGTCAATTGCCCGCTCCATCATACCGGAAAACGGGGTTTTAGTCATCTTGCCCGTGAGGCATGGTCCGCATGTCTCAACCGATTCGAAATCGAATGAGTCCAAAGATCCATCAGCATGGAGTTTCTTCATGCGTTTTACACCAATATGACATTTAGCGGCAGTGCCACAAGTATGTGGTACTATCATTATTAACTTTGTATCTTTTGGCATCAATATTATGAACATGTGTATCACTACGATCAAGATTCAATAAACCACTCTCATTGGGTGCATGACCATTGAAGGTATTATTCATGTAAACAGAATAACCATTATTCTCTAACTTAAATGAATAACCGTATTGCAATAAACATGATCTAATCACGTTCATGCTTAACGCAAACCCCAAATAACATTTATTTAGGTTCATCACTAATCCCAAAGGTAGAGAGAGCGTGCGATGGTGATCACATCAACCTTGGAAACACTTCCAATACTCATTGTCACCTCACCCTTAGCTAGCCTCCGTTTATTCCGTAGCTTTTATTTCGAGTTACTAACATTTAGCAACCGAACCGGTATCTAATACCCAGGTGCTACTAGGAGTACTAGCAAGGTACACACGTATATCAAATATACTTCTATCGACGTTGCCAGCCTTCTTATCTACCAAGTATCTAGGGTTGTTTCACTTCAGCGACCGTTCTCCTCATAATAGAAGCACTTAGTCTCGGGTTTGGGTTCAACCTTGGGTTTCTTCACAGGAGCAGCAACTGACTTGCCATCCATGAAGTTTCCCTACTAGCCCTTGCCCTTCTCGAAACTAGTGGTTTCACTAACCATCAACACTTGATGCTCCTTCTTGATTTCTACCTTCGCGGTGTCAAACATCGCGAATAGCTCAGGGATCATTATTTCTATCCCTGGCATTTTATAGTTCATCACGAGGCTCTAGTAGCTTAGTGACAGTGACTTGGAGAACTATATCAATCACTATCTTATCTGGAAGATCAACTCCCACTCGATTCAAGCGATTGTAGCACCCAGACAATTTGAGCACATGCAAACCGATTGAGCTATTCTCGTTCGTCTTGCAGGCAAAGAATCTTGTTGGAGGTCTGATACCTCTCAACACGGGCACGAGCCTGAGATCCCAATTTCAGCTCTTAGAACATCTCATATGTTCCGTGACGTTCGAAACGTTTTGGAGCCTCAATTCTATGCCGTAATGCATGACGCACTGAACTATCAAGTAGTCATCAGAACGTGCCTGTCAGATGTTCACAACATCTATAGACGACGCTTGAGGGGGTGGCGCACCGAGCGGTGCATTAAGGACATAAGCCTTCTGTGCAGCAATGAGGACAATCCTCAGATCACGGACCCAGTCTGCATTATTGCTACCATCATCTTTCAACTCTATTTCTCTAGGAACATATAAAAATTCAAGGGAGCTACAGCGCGAGCTAGTAATCTACAACATAATTTGCAAAGACATTTTGACTATGTTCATGATAATGAGTTTAGTTAATCATATTACTTAAAAACTCCCACTCAAATTGACATCCCTCCGGTCATTCGAGTGACACATGATCCAAATCCACCAACTCAAGTCCGATCATCATGTGAGTTGAGGTGGTTTCAATGGTGAACATCTTCATGTTGATCATATCTACTATATGACTCATGTTCGACCTTTCGGTCTCTTGTGTTCCGAGGCCATGTCTGTACATGCTAGGCTCGTCAAGTTTAACCCGAGTGTTCCGCACGTGCAACACTGGCTTGCACTCGTTGTATGTGAACGTAGAGTCTATCACACCCGATCATCACGTGGTGTCTCAAAACGACGAACTTTCGCAACGGTGCACACTCGGGGAGAACACAATTTTATCTTGAAATTTTAGTGAGGGATCACCTTATAATGCTACCGTCGTCCTAAGCAAAATAAGATGCATAAAAGGATTAATATCACATGCAAATCATAAGTGACATGATATGGCCATGAACTTGTGCTATTGATCTCCATCTTCAAAGCACCGGCATGATCTCCATCGTCACCGGCATAACACCATGATCTCCATCATCTTGATCTCCATCAATGTGTCTCCATGAGGTTGTCGCGCCGACTGTTGCTTCCACGACTATTGCTAACTCATAGCGATAAAGTAAAGCAAAAACGGTGAAAATAATTAAAGACAACCCTATGGCTCCTGCCGGTTGCCGTACTCATCGACATGCAAGTCGTGACATTCTATACAATACATGATCATCTCATACATCACATATATCTCATCATGTAATTGGCCATATCACATCACAACATACCCTACAAAAACAAGTTAGACGTCCTCTAATTGTTGTTGCAAGTTTTACGTGGCTGCTACGGGTATCTAGCAAGAACAATTCTTACCTACGCAAAAACCACAACGGTGATACAAAAATTGCTATTCAACCTTCTCAAGGACCGCCTTTGTCAAATCCGATCCGACTAAAGTGGGAGAAACAGACACCCGCCAGCCATCTTTATGCAACGAAGTTACATGTCAGTTGATGGAACCGGTCTCTCGTAAGTGTACGAGTAATGTTGGTCCGGGCCGCTTCATCCCACAATACCGCCGAATCAAGAAAAGACCAAGGGAGGAAGCAATTTGAATATCAACGCCCACAAACTCCTTTGTGTTCTACTCGAGATCTCATCTACACATAGACCTGGCTCTGATACCACTGTTGGGGAACGTTGCATGGGAAACAAAAAATTTCCAACGCACACGCAAGATCTATCCATGGTGATGAGCATCTACGAGAGGGAGAGTGGATCTACATACCCTTGTAGATCGCTAAGCGGGAAGCGTTAAGAAACGCGGTTGATGTAGTCGAACGTCTTCGCGATCCAAATCGCCGAGCGTCCCGCGATCCCATCACGATCCATCTCGCGATCCGATCTCGATCCGTCCCGTGATCCCATCAAGATCCGTCCCGCGATCAAATCACGAATCGTCTCGCGATCCTGATCACGGTCCTTCCGATCTAGCGCCGAACGGACGGCACCTCCGCGTTCAGCACACGTACAGCTCGATGACGATCTCCACCTTCTTGATCCAGCAAGAGGGAGCGGAGAGGTAGAAGAGTTCTCCGGCGGTGCAACGGCGCGGCGGCTATGGTGGTGAAACAATTCCGGCAGGGCTTCGCGTAAGCACCACTGAAACTAGACTAGAGGAGAAACCGATCTAGATGAAGTAGAGGGAGCACGTGACAATTAGGGTTAGCTCTTCCCTCTAAATCCTCTAGTATATATAGGAGGGAGGGAGGGAAGGAGGTAGCCTCAAACCCTCAAGGTTTGGCCGAAATTGGAGGTGGAGGAGTCCTACTCCAATCCTATTAGGAGTAGGATTCCTCCTCTCCACTTGGAAACCCTTTCCACCTTTCCTCCTTTGGATTTTTTCCACCCAAAGCCACATGGGCCTTGGTGGGGGGGGCGTTTAGGCCAGCCCACTAGGGGCTGGTTTGACTCCTCCCACAGCCCATGAGGTCCTTTGGGTCGAGACACCCCTCCCGATGGTCCCCGGTACCCCTCCCGGCAGTCCCGGTACACTACTGAAATACCCGAAACTTTTCCGGTGACCAAAACAGGACTTCCTATATATAAATCTTTACCTCCGGACCATTCCGGAGCTCCTCGTGACGTCCAGGATCTCATACGGGACTCCGAACAACCTTCGGCCACCACCATACATAACTCTATTGTACCGAAACGTCACCGAACCTTTAGTGTGCAGACCCTGCGGGTTCGAGAACTATGAAGACATGACCAAGACACCTCTACGGTCAATAACCAATAGCGGGACCTGGATGCCCATATTGGTTCCTACATATTCTATGAAGATCTTTATCGGTTGAACCTCTATGTCAAGGATTCAGTTAATCCTGTACGTTGTTCCCTTTGTTCTTCGGTATGTTACTTGTCCGAGATTCGATCGTCGGTATCTCTATACCTAGTTCAATCTCGTTATCGGCAAGCCTCTTTACTCATTCTGTAATACAAGATCCCGTGGCTAACACTTAGTCACATTGCTTGCAAGGCTTATTGTGATGTTGTATTACCGAGTGGGCCCTGAGATACCTCTCCGTCACACGGAGTAACAAATCCCAGTCTTGATCCATGCCCACTCAACAGACACCCTCGGAGATACCTGTAGAGCATCTTTATAGTCACCCAGTTACGTTGCGATGTTTGATACACACAAGGTATTCCTCCGGTGTCAGTGAGTTGCATGATCTCATGGTCATAGGAACATATACTTGACATGCAGAAAACAATAGCAATAAACTGACACGATCATATGCTATGTTCATAGTTTGGGTCTTGTCCATCACATCATTCTCCTAATGATGTGATCCCGTTCTCAAATGACATCTCATGTCTATGGCTAGGAAACCTAATGCATCTTTGATCAACGAGCTAGTTAACTAGAGGCTTTCTAGGGACACATTGTTTGTCTATGTACCCACACATGTATTTGAGTTTCCAATCAATACAATTATAGCATGGATAATAAACGATTATCATGAACAAGGAAATATGATAATAACTAAATTATTATTGCCTCTAGGGCATATTTCCAACAAAACCCACAATTCATCGGATCTCGACAAACACACCGCAAAAGAGTATTACATCGGATAGATCTCCATAAAGATCATGAAGAACATGGTATTGAAGAACATAGAGAGAGAAGAAGCCATATAGCTACTAGCTATGGACCCGAAGGTCTGAGGTGAACTACTCACGCATCATCGGAGGGGCAATGGAGTTGATGTAGATGCCCTCCGTGATCGAATCCCCCTCTGGCAGATTACCGGAAAAGGCTCCAAGATGGGATCTCACGGGAACAGAGGCTTCCGGCGGCGGAAAAGTATTTTCGTGGCTCTTTTTGGTATTGGGGGAATATTTGGGAATTTATAGGACGAAGATTAGGGTTAGGAGGCCTGCAGGGGGGCCACAAGCCAGCAGGGCGCCCCCCCTAGGGCGCGCCCTGCAGGCTTGTCGTCTCCCGGCAGGTCTCCTGCCCCCCTCTCCAAGTCTGGCAGGTTTCTTCTGGTCCAAGAAAAATCATATTGAAGATTTTATTCCGTTTGGACTCCGTTTAATATTCCTTATCTGCAATACTCAAAAACAAGGAAAAAACAGAAACTGGCACTAGGCACTAGATTAATAGGTTAGTCCCAAAAATAATATAAAATAGCATATTAATGCATATAAAAAATCCAAAACAGATAATATAATAGCATGGAACAATCAAAAATTATAGATACGTTGGAGACGTATGAAGCATCCCCAAGCTTAATTCCTGCTCGTCCTCAAGTAGGTAAATGATAAAAACAGAATTTTTGATGTGGAATGCTACCTAACATATTTATCCATGTAATATTCTTTATTGTGGCATGAATGTTCAGATCCGTAAGATTCAAAACAAAAGCCTAATATTGACATAAAAACAATAATACTTCGAGCATAATAACAAAGCAATTATGTCCTTTCAAAATAACATGGCCAAAGAAAGTTATCCCTACAAAATCATATGGTCTGGCTATGCTCCATCTTCACCACACAAAGTATTTAAATCATGCACAACCCCGATGACAAGTCAAGCAATTGTTTCACACCTTTTATGTTCTCAAACATTTTCAACTTTCACGCAATACATGAGCGTGAGCCATGGATATAGAACTATAGGTGGAATAGAATATGGTGGAGGTTGTGAGGAAAAGGAGAAGATAGTCTCACATCAACTAGGCGTATCAACGGATTATGGATATGCCCATCAATAGATATCAATGTGAGTGAGTAGGTATTGCCATGCAACGGATGCACTAGAGCTATAAGTGTATGAAAGCTCAAAAGAAACTAAGTGGGTGTGCATCCAACTTGCTTGCTCACGAAGACCTAGGGCAATTTGAGGAAGCCCATCATTGGAATATACAAGCCAAGTTATATAATGAAAAATTCCCACTGGTATATGAAAGTGACAAAATAGGAGACTCTCTATCATGAAGATCATGGTGCTACTTTGAAGCACAAGTGTGGAAAAAGGATAGTAGCATTTGTCCCTTCTCTCTTTTCTCTCATTTTTATTTATTTATTTATTTTGGTGGGCATCTTTGGCCTCTTTTTTTTATTTGGGCTTCATGGGCCTATTTTATTATTTGTAAAGTCCGGAGACTCATCCCAACTTGTGAGGGAATCATAGCTTCCATTATCCTTTCCTCTCATGGGACAATGCTCTAATGATGATCATCACACTTTTATTTACTTACAACTCAAGAATTACAACTCGATACCTAGAACAAAATATGACTCTATATGAATGCTTCCGGTGGTATACCGGGATGTGCAACGATCTAGCATAGCAATGACATAAAAAACGGACAAGCCATGAAAACATCATGCAAGCTATCTTACGATCATGCAAAGCAATATGAAAATGATGGTGCGTGTCATAATAAACGGAACGGTGGAAGTTGCATGGCAATATATCTAGGAATGGCTATGGAAATGCCATAATAGGTAGGTATGGTGGCTGTTTTGAGGAAGGCATATGGTGGCTGTTTTGAGGAAGGTGGGTTTAATGCACCGGCGAAAGTTGCGCGGTACTAGAGAGGCTAGCAATGGTGGAAGGGTGAGAGTGCGTATAATCCATGGACTCACATTAGTCATAAAGAACTCACATACTTATTGCAAAAGTCTATTTGTTATCGAAGCAAAGTATTAGACGCATGCTCCTAGGGGAGAGGTTTGTAGGAGTTAACCATCGCGCGCTCCCGACCCTCACACAAAGGATGACAATCATTAAACAAATCATGCTCCGACTTCGTTACATAACGGTTCACCATACGTGCATGCTACGGGAATCACAAACTTTAACACAAGTATTTCTACCAAGCCACAATTACTTACTAGCATGACTCTAATATGACCATCTTTATATCTCAAAACTATATGCAAGGAATTAAACTTCTCATAGTATTCAATGCACTTAATATGAAAGTTTTTATTATATCCCTCTTGGATGCCCATTATATTAGGACTAAATTCATAACCTAAACCAATTATCATGCTGTTTAAAGACTCTCAAAATAATATAAGCGAGGTACGAGAGTTCAATTATTTCTATAAAATAAAACGCCACCGTGCTCTAAAAGATATAAGTGAAGCACTGGAGCAAAATTGCCTAGCGCAAAAGATATAAGTGAAGCACATAGAGTATTCTAATAAATTCACGATTAATGCGTGTCCCTCTAAAAATATGTGTGCAGCAAGGATGATTGTGGCAAACTAAAAAGCAAAGACTCATATCATACAAGACGCTCCAAGCAAAACACATATCATGTGGTGAATAAAAATATAGCCTCCAGTAAATTTACCGACGGATTGAAGACGAAAGAGGGGATGCCTTCCGTGGCATCCCCAAGCTTAAGCTCTTTGGTATCCTTGAATATGGCTTGGGGTGCCTTGGGCATCCCCAAGCTTAGGCTCTTGCCACTCCTTATTCCATAGTCCATCAAATCTTTACCCAAAACTTGAAAACTTCACAACACAAAACTCAACAGAAAACTCGTGAGATCCGTTACTATAAGAAAAATAAATCACCACTTTAGGTACTGTTGTGAACTCATTGTTTATTTATATTGGTGTAATATATACTGTATTCCAACTTTTCCATGGTTCATACTCCCCGATACAACCCATAGATACATCAAAATAAGCAAACAACACAAAGAAAACAGAATCTGTCAAAAACAGAACAGTCTGTAGCAATCTGTAAACTTAAAATACTTCGGTAACTCAAAAAATTCTTAAAAATTAGGAAAATCTCGTAAATTTGTATAACAATCTTGTGTAAAAATTTCAGACTCATTCGACGCTCTGGTGAATTTATAAAATTCCTGGACTGAGCGCAAAAGTTTCTGTTTTTCAGCAAAATAAAATCAACAATCACCGTAGACCATGCCAAAGGTCTTACTTGGCTAAAACACTAATTAAAACAATGAAACACAATTACTACAGAGGTAATAATTGTGTCAACACTCAAAAACAGAAAGGAAAAAGCAAAAATTTATTTATTCATTGGGTTGCCTCCCAACAAGCGCTATCGTTTTACGCCCCTAGCTAGGCATAATGATTTCAATGATGCTCACATAAAAAGTAGTAACTGAAATATGCAAGAAAGCATCATGAATCTCATGAAAAGCACATTTAAGTCTAACCCACTTCCTATGCATAGGGATTTTGTGAGCAAACAATTTATGGGAACAAGAATCAACTAGCATAGGAAGGCAAAACAAGCATAACTTCAAAACTTTGAACACATAGAGAGGAAACTTGATATTATTGCAATTCCTACAAGCATATGTTCCTCCCTCAAAATAAATTTCAGTAGCATCATGAAGGAACTCAACAATATAAATATCACATAAATCATTCTTTTCATGATGCACAAGCATAGAATTTTCATTACTCTCCACATAAGCAAATTCCTTATCATCCATGGTAGTGGGAGCAAACTCAACAAAATAACTATCATGAGACACTTGATTGACATAACCACATTGCAAATTAAAATCATGATGATAAGCTTCATGGTTATCATTACTCATTATAGCATATGTGTCATCACCATCACCATAAATAGGAGGCATGCAATCATCATAATAAATTTTCTCATGAAAACTTGGGGGACAAAAAATATCATCTTCATCAAACATAGCATCCCCAAGCTTGTGGCTTTGCATATCATAAGCATCATGGATATTTAGAGAATTCATACTAGCAACATTGCAATCATGCTCATCATTCAAGGGAGTATCATGAATCACCTTATAATTTTCTTCTTTCAACACTTCATCAAAATTTTCAGATTCATGATTTTCAAACAAAACTTCATAGAGATAATCAAGTGCACTCAACTCACTAGCAATTGGTTCATCATAATTTGGCCTTTTGAAAAGATTAGCAAGTGGATGAGGATCCATATCAATAGATTTTTAGCAAGCGAAGATGCAAGCAAATAGAAGGCACATGGCAACACAAGCAAACAAAAAGCAAACGAAAAGATGAATGGAAGAAGGGCGAATAAAAAGGCAATTTTTTGGTTTTTTCTGAAAATCGTTTTAGAAGTCGGGGAGAGGAAAACGAGAGGCAAATGGCAAATAATGTAAATGCAAGAGATGAGTATGTGATGGGTACTTGGTAGGCTTGATGTAGATCTCCCCAGCAACGGCGCCAGAAATCCTTCTTGCTACTTCTTGAGCTTGCGTTGGTTTTCCCTTGAAGAGGAAAGGGTGATGCAGCAAAGTAGATAAGTATTTCCCTCAGTTGTTGAGAACCAAGGTATCAATCCAGTAGGAGATACAAGCAAGGCCCCAATAGATGTACCTACACAAGTAATCAAACACTTGCACCCAACGCTATAAAGGGGTTGTCAATCCCTTCACGGTTACTTGCAAGCATGAGATCTGATAGAGATAGATATAAAAGATTATTAAACGAAAAGTAAAACAAAAGTAAAAAGATTGCAGCAAAGTATTTTTGGTATTTTTGGTTTATAGATCTGAAAATATAATATGGAAAATAGACCCGGGGGGCATAGGTTTCACTTGAGGCTTCTCTCTTGAAGGAAAATAATACGGTGGGTGAACAAATTACTGTCGAGCAATTGATAGAAAAGTGCACAGTTATGACGATATCCAAGGCAATGATTATGCATATAGGCATCACGTCCATGTCAAGTAGACCAAAACGATTCTGCATCTACTACTATTACTCCACACATCGACCGACTCCTGCCTGCATCTAGAGTATTAAGTTCATGAAGAACAAAGTAACACATTAGGTAAGATGACATGATGTAGAGGGATAAACTCAAGCAATATGATGAAAACCCCATCTTTTTACCCTTGATGGCAACAATACAAATATGTGCCTCGCTACCCCTACTTTGTCACTGGGTGAGGACACCGCAAGATTGAACCCAAAGCTAAGCACTTCTCCCATTGCAAGAATTACTAATCTAGTTGGCCAAACCAAACCAATAACTCGAAGAGACTTGCAAAGATATGAAATCATGCATATAAGAATTCAGAGAAGATTCAAATAATATTCATAGATAATCTGATCATAAACCCATAATTCATCGGATCTTGACAAACACACCGCAAAAGAGTATTACATCGGATAGATCTCCATGAAGATCATGAAGACCATGGTATTGAAGAACATAGAGAGGGAAGAAGCCATCTAGCTACTACCTATGGACCCGAAGGTCTGAGGTGAACTACTCACGCATCATCGGAGGGGCAATGGAGTTGATGTAGATGCCCTCCGTGATCGAATCCCCCTCCGGAGATTACCGGAAAAGGCTCCAAGATGGGATCTCACGGGAACAGAGGCTTCCGGCTGCGGAAAAGTATTTTCGTGGCTCTTTTTGGTATTGGGGGAATATTTGGGAATTTATATGACGAAGATTAGGGTTAGGAGGCCTAAGAGGGGGCCACAAGCCAGGAGGGCGCCCCCCCTAGGGCGCACCCTGCAGGCTTGTCGTCTCCCGGCAGGTCTCCTGCCCCCCTCTCCATGTCTGGCAGGTTTCTTCTGGTCCAAGAAAAATTATATCGAAGATTTTATTCCATTTGGACTCCGTTTAATATTCCTTATCTACAATACTCAAAAACAAGGAAAAAACAGAAACTGGCACTAGGCACTAGATTAATAGGTTAGTCCCAAAAATAATATAAAATAACATATTAATGCATATAAAACATCCAAAACAGATAATATAATAGCATGGAACAATCAAAAATTATAGATACGTTGGAGAAGTATCGGTATGGCTTCGGACTCTGTGGCTGTGATAACGGCATATGTCATGCTAATATATAGAAGATCTGGCTTCTGCTAAGTCATGTTCTTCTTCCTAGGCGTCTAAGGAATTTTGACGTGCTTGCTAATTATCTGCCTCCACATAAGCACTGACTCGAGGAGAATCATAGCAAATATCTCTTGGTAACACCGCCTCAGCTCCATAAACTAGGAAGAATGGTGTATATCCAGTGGATCTGTTTGGAGTTGAGCAAATACTGCAAAGTACTGCTGGGAGCTCTTCAACCATACAACCCGGAGTGCGCTGGAGTGGTACCATAAGCCGGGGCTTGATCCCCCTGAGAATCTCTTGATTAGCTCGTTCGGCCTGTCCATTGGATTGTGGATGTGCAACCGTCGACATGTCATGCCTGATATGTTCTTGGTGACTAAACTACTCCATGGCTCCTTTGGACAAATTGGTACCATTATCAGTGATAATGCTATGGGGATAGCCAAAACGGAAGATAAACTTCTTTAAAAAATTGATAGTTCTTTCTGCATCACAACTGCTAACAGGTTCTGCCTCGACCCACTTGGTGAATTTATCAACCGCCACCAACAGGTGGATTTTCTTGTTAGATGACGGCTTAAACAGACCTACCATGTCCAGCCCCCAGACTGCAAACGTCCAAGTTATTGGGATCATACGCAATTCTTGAGCCGGAACATGAGCTTGTCGAGCAAACCTTTGGCATCCGTCACACCTGCGCACGATGTCTTCTGCGTCTGCATGAGCCGTCAACCAATAGAATCCGTGACGAAAAGCCTTTGCTACCAGGGACCATGAGCCGGCGTGATGACCGCAATCGCCGGCATGAATTTTATTGAGAATTTCCTGGCCTTCCTCAGGGGAAACAAAGCGTTGAAAAACACCAGTGCTGCTTCGTCGATGTAACTCGCCATTGACGATGGTCATTGACTTGGACCGCCGAATTATCTGTCGAATGATGATTTCCTTAGCTAGGAGCTCGCCTTGAGTCAGATAAGCCAAATAAGGTACCGTCCAGTAAGGAATAGCATGGAGAGCCGCCACCAAGTGTGACTCAGGATCAGGAATTGCAAGGTCTTCCTCAGATGGCAATTTAACCGAGGGGTTGTGAAGCACGTCGAGGAACACGTTAGGAAGGACTGGCTTACGCTGAGAGCCGAGCCGTGACAGAGCATCTGTCGCCTCGTTGAGATGGCGATCAATGTGATCAACTTGATATCCTTGAAAATGTCCCGCCACTTCGGTGACTGCCCGTCGATAAGCCGCCATCAATGGGTCCTTGGAATCCCAGGTCCCTGAGACTTGTTGAGCTACCAAATTTGAGTCGCCCAAGCACTTGACCCGGCTAAGATTCATCTCCTTAGCCATTCGGAGCCCGTGTAAGAGGGCCTCATATTCAGCTACAATGTTAGTGAAAGGGAACCTGAGTCATAAAACATAGCAAAACTTGTCACCTCGTGAAGAAGACAAAATAACTCCAGCCCCCGAGCTTTCCAATTGTTTGGATCCATCAAAGTGTATAGTCCAATATGTGTTGTGTGGCCTATCCTCTAGGATTTGTAGCTCAGTCCAATTGTTGATGAAATCCACCAGTGCTTGGGACTTAATGGCTGTACGGGGCATGTATTTTACGTGGTGAGGCCCAAGTTCAATTGCCCACTTAGCAATCTGGCCTGTGGCCTCACGATTTTGTATAATATCGCCAAGAGCTGCCGAACTGACCATGGTGATCGGATGCTCTTGGAAGTAGTGTTTTAATTTCCGGCTTGCCATAAAGACGCCGAAAACCAATTTTTGCCAATGTGGATACCGCTACTTGGATGAAGTTAAGACTACGCTGACAAAATAAACCGGCCGCTACACTGGATATTCCTTTCCTGCCTCCTTTCGCTCGACGACAACTGCAACACTGACTGCCTTTGAGTTGGCTGCAATGTACATGAGCATAGGCTCTTTGTCCATCGGGGCAGCTAGGATTGGCGGCTCAGCCAGCTGTTTCTTGAGCGCTTCGAAAGCTTCATTAGTTGCGTCAGTCCAAACGAAGCCATCTGTCTTCCTCAACAACTGATAAATGGGGATTGCCTTCTCCCTTAGGCGGCTTATAAACCGGCTTAATGCTGTGATACGACCAACCATGCATTGAACTTGATTCACGTTGGCCGGCTTAGCTAGCGATGTCACTGCCTTGATTTCATCAGGGTTAGCCTCGATGCCTCGCTCGGAAACCAGGAAACCCAGTAGCTTGCCTATAGGAATGCCAAAGACACAGTTGGCTGGGTTGAGCTTCATCCGGTACACACGAAGATTTTCAAATGTCTCCTTGAGGGCATCCAGAGGTGTCTCCTTCTTCCGAGACTTTACCACAATGTCATCAACATAGGCGTGAACGTTGCGCCCGATCTGTGGGTGAAGGCAGTTCTGAACACAGCGCTGATAAGTAGCCCCCGTGCTCTTGAGTCCAGAAGGCATGGAGACATAGCAGAAAGAGCCGAAGGGAGTTATGAAAGCCGTCTTTTTCTGATCCTCAATGGCCATCTTGATCTGATGATAACCAGAGTATACATCCAGAAAGGATAATCGCTCACAACCCACCGTAGAATCAATGATCTGATCGATACGTGGGAGAGCAAAAGGATCTTTAGGACAGGCCTTGTTGAGATCTGTGTAATCAACACACATACGCCAAGTACCGTTCTTTTTCAGAACAAGCACCGGGTTAGCCAACCACTCAGGGTGGAAAACTTCAACGATAAACCCGACAGCTAGGAGCCGGGCCACCTCTTCCCCAATAGCTTTTCGTCTCTCTTCGTTAAAGCGACGAAGGTATTGACATACTGGTTTCATTTTTGGATCCACATTAAGATGGTGCTCAGCAAGTTCTCTCGGGACTCCAGGCATGTCAGAAGGTTTCCATGCAAAAATGTCTCGATTCTCATGGATGAAATCGATGAGCGCGCTTTCCTATTTGGGATCCAAGCCGGTCCCAATAGTGAACTGCTGGGATGAGTCGCCTGGCGTGAAATCAACCTGTTTGGTATCTTCGACCGGCTTAAACTTGAGCACTGACTCAGATTCAGTAGTAGGCTTCTTGAGGGGGCTCATATCTGTAGGATCAACATTAGCCGAATAGAACTTCAATTCCTCGGCTGCGCAGGCCAACTCAACATAGGCTGCATCTCCTTCCTCGCACTCTTGAGCTATTTTTCTGTTGCCATTCACATATATAGCGCGGTTTGGACCAGGCATTTGGAGCCTGAGGTAAACATAGCAGGGTCGGGACATGAAACGAGCATAAGACTGCCGCCCAAAAAGGGTGTGGTAAGGGCTCTTTATCTTAACAACTTCAAAGGTTAAGGGATCACATCTATAGTTGAACTCGTCCCCAAAGGCGACGTCAAGCTTAATCCGCCCGATTGGGTACGCTGACTTCCCAGGAACGATACCGTGAAAACTCGTGGTTGAAGGTTGCAATTTGCTTTCGGGGATGTTCATCCGTCGAAAGGTGTCGTAATATAAGATGTTGATGCTGCTTCCCCCATCCATGAGGACGTTTGAGAGGGTATAGCCACCAACCTGTGGCGGCACCACTAGGGCCAAACCACCCGGGTTATCCACCCGTGGTGGGTGATCTTCTCTGCTCCAGGTACTCAGCTACTCGGACCAATTGATGTACCTGGGGACTACCGGCTCGACTAGGTTAATGGCCCTTTGTTTCCTTTTAGGATCCTTTCTGCAAGTACTGGTGGTGAAGACATGGTACTGACCACTATTCAACTGCTTGGGATTACTCTGAAAACTAGTTTGATCATTATTCTGCTGATTGCCTTGACCGGAGCGCTCCCCATTGCTATTGTTTCCATGATGCTGACATCTTGACCTTGAGCCATCCTGGCCAGGAAAACATGATCCTAAAAATCCGCCGGAAGAGCCGCCATGCGCGCCGTCGTGGCCATGTTGACCCGGATGCCCCCACCATTGCCTCCTTGGTGACCTTGGAAAGCCTGGTTACGGAATTCCTGCATGATACAATAGTTTTCCCACGAATGTGTAGACGGCTTGTCCTGGATACTGTGCTTGAGGCAAGGCGCCTTGGGTGCCTCCTCATAAGTGTGTGGCTTGTTCCCATTGTAAGCTCCTCCGAGGCGGTTATTGCGGCGTTGGTTCTTAAACCCGGTGTTGGTGTTTGCATCAAAGTCTGACCCTCCATTGTGCTGCTTCTGCTTACTGTTATTGCCTTGACCTCCTGGGTTCCCACTGTGCCCATGGTTTTGCTGGTGACCATTGGTGCCTTCACCCTTCCTGCTCTTGCCAGTTTATTCCTCGTCTGAGCCGGGATCTTTCGTGTTATCTGACTCGGCGTATATGGTAAGAACGTCCATTAAGTCACCCATATCCTGCACCTTCCGTTTTAAACGGCCAAGTTTTTGGACCAGTGGATGAAAGTGGCAATTCTTCTCCAGGATTAGGACGGCTTGAGCCGCCGTGATGCTGTCCGATGAGTGGATGATTTCAGTGACCCGGTGAGTCCAATGATGAGCCGAATCGTCCCCGCGCTGGATGCAATGTTGAAGATCCACAATCATCATTGGTTTCTTGCACGTTCCCTGGAAATTCTTGATAAACTGCTCCTTCAGCTCTGCCCAAGTGTTGATGGAGCTGGGCGAGAAATTCTTCAGCCATGTTCGAGCCGGCCCTTCCAGCATCATGGTTAGATACTTTGTGCAAATGGCGTCGCTGACGTCGACCATATCCATGGCCAGCTCATAACTTTCAATCCATCCTGCCGGGTTGAGGTCTGCTATGTAATTTGGCACCTTACGAGGCCCCTTAAAATCCTTGGGCATACGCTCACTCCGGAGAGCTGGGGATAAGCAGGGAATCCCAATCATCCTGGTATTAACCCCAGCCCCCATGTTTGTTGGTTGGGGATGAGGCTGCTGAGTCGCCCGCATCATCACCACTTCCGTCTCTGCCTGGCGCACCGCTCTGGCTGTATCGACAACTGCCTGGACGTTTGACAACACGGGCCAAGTCGGGGAAACCTAAGGCCGTTGCCTGTGTCCGCTGCTAGAAAAATCCGGGGATTCCACATGGCGACTCTTGCTACGGCTAGCATACGATGTGGAGTGCATTCGATCGTGGCTATAAGAGTATTGCTCCTGTTGTACCACCGTTGTATTCAACATCTCGATGGCGTTTCTGGCCTGAATCTTAACAGGGGTGTTTCCATGGATGGGAAGTGCTTCTAGATTGCGAGTTGCCGCTAGCACGTTGTCAACGGGGTTGAAGAAGTGGCCCTGCGGTGTCTGGAATCGCGGCGACGGCGGCTGAACCGGTGATGGTTGAGCCGGATCTGTCTGCCGGGCCGTTTGACGTGGGAGGTCCTCGCATGGACGTTCAGCCCCTTGTCGTGGGAAACGAACACCTATGGGATCGCTATCGAGCAGATCCCTTTACGGTTCGGCAAGGGGAGAGGATTGCACGAAGAGCAGAACTAGCGAACAGCACACGGGGAATTTACCCAGGTTCGGGCCACACGGATGCGTAAAACCCTACTCCTGCTTTGATGGTATTATTGTGGATATTCTTGGCCAAGTTCTGGGAGCTACAGTAGCAGCTACGCATGCAGAATGAGCTTCCGAAGTGCCCCCCCATAGCTATGCCTTGGGCCTCCTTTTTATATGAGTCAAAGGGGCTACCACAGTGGCGTAAGGGATAAGGTATGAGGTGGGAAGTAGCTACAGGGTCACTACAGTGTTATCATACCTAACCCTGACGGCTTAGGACAAGCTCATTAAATGCACCATGAGGTGCCCGTCGAGGTGTCCCTCAGCGTCTCGGGCTTGGAAAAGCTTTACAGGGGATGGGCAAAAGCAGCCATCCCATCAGCACCGCTTAAGCATCTCGTGGCCAGCATCGCGCCACGTCACCATGAGGACAAACCCTAAACGACAAGGCTGGCCGCTGCGCAGGAGCGATAGCGCTACACTGTGCAGAGCCTTGCCGGGGCTGAATCCTTGCCGGGCCCGGGGCTTGCCGGGTCCGATGCTTGCCGGGACCGGGGCTTGCCGGGCCCGGGTCTCGCCGGCCGCGAGGCCTTGCCGGCAAGGGTCTTGCCGGGCCTTCGCACCCCTTTGGCCTTCTGCCTTCTGGTCCGGTCGTTGACTTGAACGTCTCTTCCCGGCAAGGCTTGCCGGGTTCCTGGCTTGCCGGCTCGCTCCTCGCCGGCAAGCACTATCTTCGTCTTGAGATTGCTCCTAGCTATTCCCCGGCAAGGCCTGCCGCGGTTCGGCTACAACTGCCCGTACACAAGTAAGGGGTACTAAAGGGGCCCATACTTTAGTACACCGACAGGAGCCCCCGGGCCTAGGCCATACACGGATGCCAGGCCTGTTGGGCTAGGCCCAAAACAGTGCACGGGTGCACGTGGCAGGGAATAACTGTCCGTAATCATGATCTCTTTTACCACGCCCCTCCACTACGCGCATTAATCGCGCGACGCGGGAGACGTGGGCGCGCAGTAAAAGCGGGCGGTTAAAGAGCCAGCCCCGCGCCTTCCCCATAAAAAAGGAATCGCAGAGACGCTGCTCATTTACCCCCCATCGCTTTCACCTTTCCAATCTCAATCTCAGAACCGTCGCCACCGTCTTCTTCCTTGCGCCCAAAACAGAGCTTTTCTCCCTCCGCCTGCCTCCACCGTGCTCTCGACGTCTTCAACGCCCACTCCCATAGCCACCATGCCGCCCAAGCCGAGCAAGGGCAAGGGCAAGGCGGAGGAAGCGGCCGCCGCGGAGAGCAAGCTGGTGAAGATGCGGAAGGAGCGCGCTGTCTTCCCCCCGACGCTTGATGCGAAGGCCTTGAAGAAGAGGTACCAGTTCGCATGGGCGAAGGAGACCACGGCGCATCCAGCCACCAAAGTGAGTGTAGCTTCTCGTAGGGCAGAGCCAGGGGATTATCCCTTCTTTGCCGATTACTTCTGGTGCGGCCTCTGCCCTCCGTACTCGGATTTCTTCGTAGATATCATGATCACTTACGGCTTCCAGCTGCTAGACTTCACGCCGAATGCCGTGACTTGCATGTCCGTCTTCGCGCACCTTTGCGAAAATTTCGTTGGGGTCATCCCGAGCACAACACTTTTCCGGCACTACTTCTACCCCCGCACCCAAAAGGGCGACGCCCTCTCCGGTAGCATCGCTTGGATTCCGAGGACGGCGACCAAGGAGACGTACCCAGAGGGGCTCTATCGCGAGAGATGGGATGAGTGGCGCAGCAAGTGGTGCTGGGTCCGAGAAAAGGAGCCCCTACCGTTCTACGAGGTGCGGAAGCAGAAGGTGGTCCGCCGCAAGGATTGGGGTGCTGCGGACCCTGACGACAGCAAGCTGACCATCGCCACCACCAGGATACTCCGCCTCAAGGCTGCCGGGCTGAAGGTGGAGATGATTGCTTCAGATTTCCTTCGCCGGCGCATCGCCCCACTGCAGAACAAAGGGCGTCCTGCCTGGGAGTACACGAATGCCGCCGACGTCATGAGGGTGCGGCCTGGGCTGGATAATAATCTAACAGCCATGGGGCACGCAGCCCTCTGCCAACAACTCTTCAATTCTGGAATAGTGGGGAACTTGCCGGCGGGCGTCGTTCCACTGTGCAACAACTCATCACTCACCTCCATCATCACCATGATGCCGGTATTCAATGCCCATAGCATCGACAAGAGGTGGATCGAGCCGTCCGCGGAGCAGGTGCTGGCGTTCTTCGACAACTTGACGGAGAAGGCCATCCGCGAGGAGGACCTTGTCCGCGCCACCACAGAGGAGGAGCTCGCCCACATCGCCGACAGGGCGGAAGAGGCGAACCTTGCCGAAGAAGCCGGCAGCGCCGAGTCCAGCGAGGGCGAGGACTTGCTGCGGGAAAATCTTGCCGGGCGAGGTCAGGCTGCCGGGGAGCCGAGCGGAGCCGCTGCCGGGGGCCCTTTTGTTGGAGCGGCCGCCGACGAGGAAGAGGAGGAGGAAGAGGAGCCCCCAGCTCTTCGACAGGCACGGAGGCGCATCCTTCGGAAGGCCAGCACCGGCGCTCCTGCTTACCACCCAGCGCCAAACGATGAAGCCTCCGGCAAGGAGGCTGCTGACGAAGCGGCGCGGCAAGCCGTTGCCGGCGAGGCAACGCGGCAAACCGTCGCCGGCAAGCGCCCCAGAACGACCTCTCCTCCTCCGCCAAGCACTGTGACGGAGGCCGCCTTCGACCTATCCATCCTCGAGAACGAGGAGGAAGAAGAGAAGTAAGTGTTCTACCACAGCTTCCGTTCTTGCTTTCTGATTTCCTTGATTAATCTTGATGATCTTGCCTCCACAGGGATGAAGAGACCTTGGCGGAGAGGATGGCCAAGAAGGCCAAGATTTCCACGGGCGTCGAGCCGCCGGCAAGCACTTCTGAAGAGCCGGTGACTATCGAGTCCAGCCCGGAGCCAAGCCCAAGGCACAATCCTCGCCGCAGCCCCCGGCACAGCCCCCAACGTGAGCCAATTACTCTCTTTCCGCTAGCGAGTGCCGGGGCGGTAATCTTCATAGCTAACATCTTGGGGCGCGCAGGAACAGAGCAGCAACAGAGGTCGCCGGCAAGGACCACCCTCGACATGCCGCACCCGTCGACCACGCAACCCACAAAGGAATCTTCAGGCGGGTTCTACCGCGACGACCTTGACGCAGGTGAACCACTCGTCCTTAGAAATCTTTTCTCTCTCTTGTTTTTTTTTTTTTTTTTTTTGTCTTCTTGAACTTCCTTCCCAGCTTCATCTTAATTAACTCCTTGATCTTCAATCTTCTTCTGACAGAGCTCATGGATACTGACGCCGTCACTGAAGAGACCGCCAAGGATGCCGCCACTGAAGCCGGCAAGGTTGCTGCCGAAGAGGCCGCCAAGCATGCCGCCGCCAAGGCCGCCAAGGCCGCTGCCGCTGAGGCCGCCAAGGCCACTGCCGCCGAGGCCGCCAAGGCCGCCGAGGGAGCCGGCGAGGAGACCCGCGGCAATACTGACGGCGCTTCCGCCGCAGGAGCGCCAGGCGCTTCTACTGCCGCGGGGCCCTCGACTGCCGAAGACCAATCCTCGTCGTTCCAGGCCCCTCCCTCAAGCCAATATATCAGGGCCGGCAAGAACGTCGTCAGCATGCCGGGGTCGGCAAGCATCAAAGAGCTGGTTGAAGGAGAGCATCTTGACGGGGAAATCACCGTCGCTGCCGTCAGTGAGCTCGAGGAGGAGCAGCTACTTCAGGCCATGAATGACAATTATCAGAAGCTCCAGACGCTCTATCGCGCCCGGAAGGAGAAACTGGACTCCCGGGCAGCGCTCGTCGAGGCCGCGGAAGGAGACTTCCAACAACGCGTCACGGAGACACAGGCTTGGTATGGCGAGGCCCTCCAAGAGCTGAATATTTATCGGGAGCAGCTGGCGGAAGAGCGGAACGTCCTCCTGCTGAAGCAATCAGACATAGAGAAAGCGCAGGAGGAGGCCGCCTAGCAAGCCGCCGCGGCAGAAGCCCTCTTGACGCAGCGCCGCATCAGCCTTGACGCCCAAGAAGAAGACCTTGCCGCCTGCGAGGCGGCGCTTGCCGCCAAGCTTCGCAACAAGGATGAAGAGCTCGAAAGTCTTGTCGCGCGGCGGGTCCAGGAGCTTGAACAAAGCCAAACGGCAGCGCTCGCCGCTCTGACTGCAGACCACGCCGGCAAGCTCAAGGAGGCACTCTACGCTGCCGAGGCTGCGGAGACCGTCAAGAACTCGCTGGAGGGGAAGGCGAAGAAGCTGGAAGCCAATCTCGAGGAACACGGCAAGAAGATCGCTGCCCTCGAGGCCGAGAAGGAGAAAACCCTCCACAGCCTGGTGGAGATGCAGCTCGCCGCGTCCGAGAAGATCAAACAGCTCGCCTCCGCCAACGACTCCATTGCAAATCTGAAGCTGAAACTATCCACGTTGGAGGAGTCCCTGGAAGCTGCCCGAGCTCGCGGAAAGACCTTGGCTAAGGACCTCCACGACGAGCAGGAGCTACTCAAGAACGCCTACGCCACGCATCAAGATTATGTCACCGGCACAGAGGTCTGGACCGCCAGGCTGGTGGACGTCGCCAAGAGGCTTGCCGCGGAGCTGGAGGGCATGAACCTTCAGGGCTTCGGGTATTCTGCCAGCGACAGGATAAGCGAGAGCGCCAAGATCACCATGTTCTTCGAAGGTCTCGTCGATGCGCTCAAGCAACTCCAAGCAACCCACTCCGGCAAGCTCGCCAGCGAGTCCAGGAAGCTCTGCCAGGACGTGGTCCAGATGCTGCTGATGAAAGTGGCGTACAGGAATCCCGGCGTCGATTTCACCAAGGTCTTCGGCCGCCTGCCGAAGGATGCGGACGCCAAGGCTCTGCAGGAGCTTGTCGCGCCCATCGTCGAACGGATAGGCCAAGTGAAGAGGGTAGAAGGCAACCGCCGAGATTAACTGTAGCCCTCCTTATCTTTCTCCTTGTCTTGCCGCCGCGTTACATGTAAAAGACAAACATTTGGTCTTATGTTAGTAACGTGGCGACTATCTTATATATAATCTGCTCTATCTGAAACTATGCATGCTATTCCCCCTTGATCAATCTCTCTTTGTATAGCATATACCCTACGCTTTACTGGGCACTCGCCGGAGCATGGCCTTGCCGCAAGCGCTGGACCGGAGCCCGACAGCGTTCAGCAGGCGGTGCTGCTCACGGCAAGAAACCTTGACGCTTTCAGCGCGGCCACCTAAACCGTTGAGCGGACTCGAAACGGAATAAGGGCGCAGCCTAATCGCGACAAGATTCCATCGCGTGCAGGTTTTCCATACAAAGCCGAAATCGTTCAAGGGATATAGCCTTACAAAAAATTGAAATCTGCTAAAGGGGTCAGCAACTTAGCTCTGGCTTTCGCCGCTATTCTTTTCTTCTCCCGGCAAAGCATCAGCCTTGAACGTCCCCTGGTATCCATTCCATCATTCCCCTTCCCCCTCGGCAAACTTGCGCGCGAGGGAATCTTCTATCTCTTTAAGAAAAAGAAAGAAGAGAAAATAAATGTTATGGAACCTGGACGGTTCGTTAGATCTCACAGGGGGGCATTGCCAGGAGCTTGCCGGAGCGTTATGCTGCTGCGAGCACTGGACCGGAGTCCGACAGTGTTCAGCGTGGCGTATCGCTACTACGGCAGGAAATCGGGGCAAGCGCAATATACACTTCAGATAAACACATGCATACATAAAGCATGAAATCGGCAAGAAACGTAAAGCACTGCAAACTCATTAACTATGCACAAAAGATGTGCCTGCTCTGTACAAAGGATCACATGCCATCCGGCAAGATTAGTACAGAATGGCGTTGCAGGGATCCTGCCGGAGCGTTACGCTGCCGCGAGCGCTGGATTCGGGTCGTCAGCAGCCTGCTGGCCGTATCGCTATCACAGCAAGAAACCCAACAACTGCCCTTCACGGGTAGAACTTGCGAAGGTGCTCGATATTCCAGGAGTTGCTCACCGGCAAGCCCTCTTCGGTCTCCAGGCGGACAGCGCCAGGCCTGGTGACTCGCACTACCCGGTAAGGGCCTTCCCACTTCGGCGTCAACTTGTTGGAATTCTTGGCCGACTGAACGCGCCGAAGAACAAGGTCGCCTTCCTCAAGACTCCGGGCATGAACCTTGCGGCTATGATAGCGGCGCAAAGCTTGCTGATAGCGAGCGGCTCGCACAGCAGCCCGAAGACGGTTCTCCTCAAGGAGCAGCGCGTCGCCTTGCCGCAGCTGTTCTTGCTCAAGCTCATCATAAGCGAGCACTCGAGGTGACCCGTATATGAGTTCCGTGGGGAGAACTGCCTCCGCTCCGTAGACCAGAGCGAAGGGTGTCTGGCCGGTGGCTCGATTTGGCGTCGACCTGATCGACCAAAGAACCGCCGGCAGCTCATCAATCCAGCGTCTTCCATGCTTGCGCAGCTTGTCGAAAGTTCTGGTCCGGAGACCGCGCAGCACTTCAGCGTTCGCCCTCTCCGCTTGGCCGTTACTCCTCGGGTGAGCAACAGAGGCAAAACAAATCTTGCCGCCAAGGTCTTGGACGTACTGCTTGAAGGTGCGACTAGTGAACTGCGTACCGTTGTCGGTGATGATCCTGTTCGGCACACCAAAACGGCACACAATCCCCTTGAATAACTTGACCGCTGACTGTGCCGTCACCTTCCTCACTGCTTCCACTTCTGGCCACTTCGTGAACTTGTCGACGGCAACGTACAAGTACTCGAAGCCCCCGGCAGCGCGGGGGAAGGGACCCAGTATGTCGAGCCCCCAGACCGAGAAGGGCCAGGAGAGAGGAATCGTCTGGAGAGCTTGAGCTGGCTGATGAAGTTGCTTCGAATGAAACTGGCACGCTTCACACTTGGTTACTAGTGCAGTTGCATCCTGGAGAGCAGTAGGCCAGAAGAATCCTTGCCGGAATGCCTTGCCGGCAAGGGCCCTTGAGACTATGTGGGATCCACATATGCCCCCATGAATCTCTGCCAACAGTTCTAGTCCATCTTCCCGAGGAATGCACTTCAATTTCACACCGTTGGGTCTCTTTCTGTACAGGACGTCGTCGACGAACTGGTACATACTTGACTGACGGGCTACTTTTTCAGCTTCTTCCTGCTCTTCAGGGAGTTCTCCTGTCTGAAGGAAATGGACTATTTGCTGCGCCCATGCCGGAGCTTGCGGCTCGACGACAAGGACTAAAGGCAACTCTTCAGCTGCGGGAGCATTTGCTTCTGCGGCAAGAACCTGAGGTTCTTGGCGGAGCAGCTGCTCACCGGCAACTGGTATTTCTTCGGTCGCAGGGGCGCTTGCTTCGGCGGCAAGAACCTGAGGCTCTGCACGAAGCCGCTGCTCACCGGCAACCGGGTCGTTCCCGGCAAGATTCTTGCCGGGGGCTTCGGGAAGCCCTGTCGGGATGTACTCGCTGGTACTTAACTTTCTTCTCTTATCAGGCCTTGTCGATGGCGACACGGATGGTTGAGTCAAGCGGAGCACAAAAGTCCCTGGTTCCACAGGTAACTTGAGTGCGGCACGTTTCGACAGGTCGTCAGCAATGCTGTTCTCTGATCGAGGAACATGCTCTGTCTGAAGACCGTCAAAGCGCTCTTCCAGCTTCCTCACTTCATCAACGTAAGCTTCCATCAACGGGCTCTGATAATCTTTGTTGACCTGCCTCACGACGAGCTGGGAGTCACCCCTGACGATGAGCTTCCTGATCCCAAGGTCTGCCGCGATCCTGAGACCGGCAAGCAATCCTTCATACTCTGCCGTGTTATCGGTCGATCTCTCCCGGGGAAAATGCATCTGGATGACGTACTTGAGGTGCTCTCCGGTGGGTGCGACAAGCAGCACACCGGCACCGGCGCCTTGCAGCGAAAAGGCTCCATCAAAGTACATGACCCATGTTTGCCCTGATTCCTTCCCGGGGGTCACTGATTCTTGAACTTCGTCGTCTGGCGTTGGCGTCCATTCTGCAATGAACTCTGCCAAGGCTCTGCTCTGGATAGTTGAAGTACTTTCGAACCTGAGACCAAAGCATGACAGCTCCAACGCCCACTCTACAATCCTGCCAGTCGCTTCCGGGTTCCGGAGAATCCGTTGCAACGGAAAGCGAGTGACGATGGTGATCTCATGTGCTTGGAAATAATGGCGCAGCTTCCTCGAGGCCATGAGAAGGCCGAAGAGCAGCTTCTGCACACCAGAATATCTCGACCTAGCCCCCTGCAATAGGGAGCTGACGAAATAGACTGGGCGCTGCACCATCTTCTTCTTCTGTGCTGCTAAACTTGACTGCGCAAATCCTTCCTTGCCGGCACCAGACTCTGCCGGGGCTGCCCCCGGCAAGCCGCTTGGCGGGCCTGCCGTTGCCGCTGCATCCTCCTCTGCTTCTCTCTCCGCCACCAGCGCAGCACTAACCACTTGATTTGTTGCCGCTAGATATAGCAGCAACGGCTCTTGTGGCCTAGGCGCGACTAGTACTGGCGAAGAAGAGAGGTACCTCTTCAAATCCTGCAGCGCTGCCTCCGCTTCCAGAGTCCACTTCATTGGACCTGCCTTCTTCAAAATTTTGAAAAACGGCAGGGCGCGCTCAGCAGACTTTGAGATGAACCTGCTCAAAGCAGCGACGCAGCCGGCGAGGCGGCGCACATCCTTGACTCGTCTTGGTGCTTCGATCTGCTCAATTGCTTTGATCTTGTCGGGATTAGCTTCAATTCCACGCTGAGATACAAAGAACCCGAGAAGCTTGCCGGATGGAACGCCAAACACGCACTTCTCCGGGTTGAGCTTCAGGTTGATCCTACGCAAATTTGCAAATGTCTCCTCCAGATCTTGAATGAGCGTTGCTTTGTCCTTGGTTTTGACCACTATGTCATCCATGTAAGCTTCCATATTTCTATGGAGCTGGGTCTTGAAACCGATCTGGACAGCTCTAGCGAAGGTCGACCCAGCACTTTTCAGCCCGAAAGGCATACGCAAGAAGCAGTATGTGCCACATGGGGTGATAAATGCGGTCTTTTCTTCGTCTTCTTTCGCCATGAAGATCTGGTGATAGCCTGAGTATGCGTCAAGGAATGACAGTAGATCGCAGCCGGCAGTGGAATCCACAATCTGGTCGATGCGTGGCAAGGGAAAAGGATCTTTTGGGCAGGCTTTATTGATATCTGTAAAGTCAATACATAGCCTCCATTTACCATTCGCCTTGCGCACAACAACTGGATTGGCCAACCACGTAGGATGGAGGACTCCTCTAACCAGGCCTGCCGCCTCAAGCTTCTTGATCTCTTGTGCAATAAACTCTTGCCGCTCCAAAGCTTGCTTCCGCACCTTCTGCTTGACGGGCCGCGCGTGAGGACAGACAGCTAGGTGGTGCTCAATTACCTCCCTGGGAACACCGGGGATGTCAGACGGTTGCCATGCAAACACATCAACATTCGCCCGCAGGAAGGCAACGAGCGCGCTTTCCTATTTGTCATCAAGGGTGGAACTTATGGTGAAAGTTCCTCCCGTCCCGTCCTCCTTGGCAGGCACCTTCTTGGTCTCAGGCGGAGCTGCCTTGGATTTCTTGGTCTGGCCGGCAGAGCTCCCCGGTGCATCCTCGACGGTAGCGCAGCACTGCGGAGAGGCGCGCTTGCCGGAGTTTGTACCAGGGGTCTTGCCGGGCTTCTTCTTGCCGGGATCTTGAACGGCAGGAGCATGCGCCTTGGCGGCGGATGTTGCAACTGCTTCCCGGTAGAGCTTGTCAGTGCAAATGAGCGCGTCTTTCTTGTCGGAGTGGACAGTGATGACACTCATCGGACCGGGCATCTTTAGGACGTTGTAGGCGTAATGCGATGCCGCCATGAACTTGGCCAGCGCGGGGCGGCCAAGGATCCCATTGTACGGCAACGGAATCTTGGCGACGTCGAAGACGACCTTTTCCGTCCGAAAGTTTAGCTCGCTGCCGAATGTTACCGGCAGCGTGATCTTGCCCTTGGGCTGGTATCTTCCTGGATTGACCCCTTGGAAGGAGCCTGTCTCTTCGAGGTCTTCATCAGGAATTTGCAGCCTCTTGAGGACGTCCGGCGAGATGAGATTCAGGCCGGCACCACCGTCAACCAACATCTTCGTTACCCGGAGGTTGCGAATTGTTGGCGAGACCAACAACGGCAAGCATCCGACAGCGGTAGTGCGATCAGGGTGATCCTCGGCATCGAAAATGATGGGCGTGTGGGACCACCCCAGCGGCTTCTGCGCATCAATAGAGGGCTCGGCCGCAAGAATCTCACGCGCCCACCGCTTGAGCTGGCGGTGAGAAAGATGCAGGGAGGCGCCTCCGTCGACGCACATAACCTCTGTGGCCTTCTGAAACTCCCGCTCGCTAGACTCGTCATCGCCCTCATCTGCATCTTCATCTCCTTCTTTCCTGCCGCGGCCCCGAGCAGGCTTCTCTTGCCGCTGTCCAGGCTTGCCGCGTCGTCCTCCTCGACCGCGCTTCCTGCCGGACCCTCCGGCACCATCTTGGGCTCGCTCCTTGTCGCGTCGTTCGTACTCGGCGTGCTGCTTCGCGGCAAGCTCCTCTACTTGCCGGCAGTCCTGGAGGTCGTGGCCCTTGGTTCGGTGGATCTTGCAGTACTGCTTGCCGGATCCTTCTGGCTTATCGGCAGCCGCCAAGGCCTGACACGCCGCACACCCGGCAACCTCCTTGCCGGGGTCGTCGGTCTTGGACTTTTTGGCGGTGCCGATGTTGCCGGAACTTTCAACGGCAAGCACGGCCTTGCCTTTGCGCTTCCTGTTCTTCCGCTTCCCTTTCTTTGCCGGGGCAGGAGTGTCATCGCTCTCGGAGTTGACTCCAGCGCCGGCATTCTCGCCGGGGAGTCTCCTCCCTTCCTTCGCCCGGGCGCACTTGTCGGCCAAAGCGTAGAGCTCGGCGACATCCTTGACCTAGTTCATCGCCAGCTCCTCCCGCATCTTTCGGTTGCGCACGTTCTGATGAAAGGCGCTGATAACGGCGGCAGGATGAATGTCAGGGATATTGTGTTGGACGGGGGTGAACCTCTGTATATACTTGCGCAAAGTTTCGCCTTCTTTCTGAGGAATGATGTGCAGATCACTCTCCTGGCCAGGAGCTTGATGGCCGCCGGTGAAGGCGCCAACAAACTGATGGCACAGGTCGGCCCAAGAAGAGATGGAATTCTCGGGCAGGTGCATCAACCACGATCTCACGTTGGGCTTCAGGACCAACGTAAAATAGTTAGCCAGCACCTTATCGTCACGAGCCCCGGCAGCCTGCACCGCGATGGTGTAGATGCTCAAGAACTCGGACGGATGAGTCTTGCCGTCGTACTTCTCCGGTACTTCCGGCTTGAAGGAGCGGGAGCTGGGCCACTGGACTTGCCGCAGCTCACGAGTAAACGCTGGACAACCCACCTCATAAGGTAGGTAGCCAGGATACCCTGGCGCGGGCTCGTCAACAGTGATCCCAGCGCGCTTGTCGGACTGGCGACGCGCTTCCCTTCGGCGCTCGATGGTGGTTCGAGCGTCCTCCTTCTTCCGTTCCCGAAGAACGTGACGCTGATCGCGGCGAACCCGCGGATCAGACGACGCCGTGGAATCATCCTCACGGGCGCTGGTCCGCCGAGTTATCGACCGCTCTTGACGCAACGGAGGGGAACGCAACGTGGTCGTTCCAGCTACGGTCTTCTCTCCATCGGCACGCACCAGCCTAGACGACGGCAGCCGCGAGGGTTCACCCTGCTGCGGCACGTCGTTGTTGGCTAGGCCGATGAGGCTCTGGATAGCAGCTCGCCACTCGTCTAGCTTCTCCGCGGCGGGAGGGAAGTCTAGGAGCAGCTGAGCCCGCGCCAACGCCTCTGCAGGCGTAGGCGGCGGCGATAGGTGCGAAGAACGTGAGGTGCTCAAACTCCTAACCGGGTTAGAAGGAGCATCATCACGACTCTGCACCCGCGCGCGGCCTCCACCAGCGCGCTGGCGTGGATCTTGGCCCTGCGCACCCTGGGAATGATGTACAGGGGACTTCCCATGCGGACGCCCAGAACCACCAACATCTTGAGGCCGCACGTCACGCGCGTCCTGAGAAGGTCGCGGTGCATGCGCCGGTGTATTCGTCCTGGAAGGCGCCGTTCCATCCTTGGATGTCGCTGCACCACCCGCAGGTTGCGCAGCTCCATCCCTGGACCTGTTGCTCGTCCGGCTCGGATTGCCGGAACGCCGTGGAAGCTCGGAGCCTCCACCTCCTCCACCCGCGCCTACCCCGTCGCCTGTGCGCGCAGCATCACCTACGACGGACGCAGATGGACCAACCGCCATGAAACCCTTCTTCTTGGGAGCCATGGTGATGAAAATGATCGAAGATCTGACGCGCTGATCGCTTGATCAGGTTCGCACAACCTCGATCCCCCTACCTGGCGCGCCAAAGATGTCGTGGGAAACGAACACCTATGGGATCGCTATCGAGCAGATCCCTTTACGGTTCGGCAAGGGGAGAGGATTGCACGAAGAGCAGAACTAGCGAACAGCACACGGGGAATTTACCCAGGTTCGGGCCGCACGGATGCGTAAAACCCTACTCCTGCTTTGATGGTATTATTGTGGATATTCTTGGCCAAGTTCTGGGAGCTACAGTAGCAGCTACGCATGCAGAATGACCTTCCGAAGTGCCCCCCCATAGCTATGCCTTGGGCCTCCTTTTTATATGAGTCAAAGGGGCTACCACAGTGGCATAAGGGATAAGGTATGAGGTGGGAAGTAGCTACAGGGTCACTACAGTGTTATCATACCTAACCCTGACGGCTTAGGACAAGCTCATTAAATGCACCGTGAGGTGCCCGTCGAGGTGTCCCTCAGCGTCTCGGGCTTGGAAAAGCTTTACAGGGGATGGGCAAAAGCAGCCATCCCATCAGCACCGCTTAAGCATCTCGTGGCCAGCATCGCGCCACGTCACCATGAGGACAAACCCTAAACGACAAGGCTGGCCGCTGCGCAGGAGCGATAGCGCTACACTGTGCAGAGCCTTGCCGGGGCTGAATCCTTGCCGGGCACGGGGCTTGCCGGGTCCGATGCTTGCCGGGACCGGGGCTTGCCGGGCCCGGGTCTCGCCAGCCGCGAGGCCTTGCCGGCAAGGGTCTTGCCGGGCCTTCGCACCCCTTTGGCCTTCTGCCTTCTGGTCCGGTCGTTGACTTGAACGTCTCTTCCCGGCAAGGCTTGCCGGGTTCCTGGCTTGCCGGCTCGCTCCTCGCCGGCAAGCACTATCTTCGTCTTGAGATTGCTCCTAGCTATTCCCCGGCAAGGCCTGCCGCGGTTCGGCTACAACTGCCCGTACACAAGTAAGGGGTACTAAAGGGGCCCATACTTTAGTACACCGACACCCCTGGTGTCTGCTGCGAAGTGGGGAATAAACGGGACGGCTCGAGGTTCAACGGCAGCCGGCTCTGGTGTCTCCTCTGATAAACCCCCTCGGAGGCATCTCGACGAAGCCCTAGCTGGCAAGCCTCGGCCTTCAGGCGCTCTGACTCATTGTGGATATGAGCTTGTACTTCCTCCATCCGAGCATTTTCGGCGTCAATTTCCTCCTGTACCTTGGACATCTGCTCGCGAAGTTTCACTAACTCCACGTTGCGTTCCTCCTAGTTTCCCGCAATAACGGGCGTCTCGACGATCTTTGCCATCTCGTCCGTCTAATCTGACATGGCTTGAGCCAGCACCTTGCCTGACCCACCAGAGCCGCCAGCCGGGCCTGCCGGCGGCGGGTCTTGAGTTCTGCGGTTCCTCTCATATAAACAGTGACCTGTTGAGGCGGTTCAGGCGACTCCTTAGGTGCTTCTGTTGGTGTTCTAGATACCAGAGTACCTAGACTTGCCTACCTGGGGCCCAGGGCGTGGCCCACTTGGCAGCCCGTACGGCCCTGCACGGATTCACTCAAAGCAAGGCCCTCGTGAGGCACCGAGCTCGCGAGGCCCCGAGCTCGCGAGGGAGACAGCGCCAAGACCTGCAAGGGATTAGGCCTCCCCAGGCCTCCTCCCGAGCGGCGGAGATCTCTATGCAACGCCAGGCCTCAGGAGGTCAAGGCTGACACCAGCCGGGCCAGGCGGGCGCAAGCACGCCAGAGCGGACAGTTTCCTCTTTGGTGTAAAGGAGACAAGGAGAAGCGCAGGTTCCCGAAGCGTCCCGCAAAAGGTTTCCATTCCGGTGCAATGAGACCGGGCCAGCGGGCGCGGCAGGACGGATGTCACCAGGGAGCCCACCTCCGCGTCACCACCACCTACTTTGCAGGCGAAGACCACCTTTCGTCAGCATAAGATGTACCTCCTGTCCCCTTTCGAATTTGGCCATTGTGGGATCCCTTCCCGCCATTACGATAAGGGAAGAGGACCCGGGGCCGCTATAAATAGAGGCTAGGCTGCTCTGTAGAGGGGGACGACACAACCACCCCGCAAACACACCCGCGAGGCAGCTCTCCACTGTACTAGTTCATCCACAAACCTCCTCGTGAGGCAATCCACCAATGGCAGGAGTAGGGTTTTACGCTTCGTAGCGACCCGAACCTGGGTAAACTCTCGTGTGCTATCTTCTTCCTCGCCATCGAGCGGGGCCATCGTGTTGTGGGCTAGGTGGGGGCGAAGCTGTTGGGGATCTTCGCACACGCCCCTGGGTTCGAACTTCCTTGGGTTTTGCGGAGCCCGAAATCCAACATTTGGCACGCCAGGTAGGGGTCGTGTCAGAGTCTTCCTCAAGCCTCGCTCTTCCTCCGCCTTACCGCTCCGATGGCTGACGCCCGCCGAGCCCGCGCCGAGCGCCGTGCTACTCGTGTTGCCTAGACGGCGCCCGTGGGCCGCACCGCTGCGCGCCGGTCTCCCTCCCCTATGGCCAACGCCGCCACTGGCCCGGAGGCCCATGAGCAGCAGGACTCGTCATAGCCGGTCACCGCACGGCGCGACGGCCGCACCGCCAATCCGTCGATCGTTCCAGCTACTGGGTCGTCCTCCCACGCCCGCCCTGGATCGGGCGCGCTCCTCATGGCGCGCGAGCTGCTGCGCTACCGCCCTGCCCCCAACCGCTATGACGACTGGCTCGGGTGCATCGCAGAGCTCGTCAGCGCAGCAGGCGACGCTTCGGCGTTCACCTACTCGTTCCGGCCCCAACCTTCCCTGGCAGGCGACGAAGCTCATGACGTGCCGCCTCCTCCTCCCCAGCGCGACGTCGACCCCGAGCCCAGGCGTGAAGCACGCCCGCGCGACCAGCCGCGCGAGCCCCCAGCGAGGGCGAGAGATGAAGTGAGCTACCAGGTGGTGCCCCGGCCGCACGCAGACGCGCGTGCGCTCCCAGCACCGCCGCGCCAGCGACGCGACCAGGCGCCCCTGGAGGCAGCTGTGCCAGAGCATCAAGACCAGGTTCCTCCCGGGCGCGCACCGCCCGTGGGCGTGGTGGGTTGCCGCGCCATCGCCCCGGAGCTCCATCTGGCCGTGTGGCCCTGCAAGTTCAAGCCTGACCTGCCTCCTCACTATGACGGCACCCCAGACCCCGCCGAGTTCTTACAGCTCTACTCGCTGAGCATCCAGGCGGCCGGCGGGGACGACAAGGTCATGGCAACCTGGTTCACCATGGCACTCAAGGGTGGTGCGCTCTCCTGGCTCCTCAACCTCCCGGAGGGGTCAATCACCTCCTGGGAAGACATGCGTGAGCGCTTCATCGCCAACTTCCAGGGCACCCGCGACCGCGCGCTTGGAGTGGGTGACCTCCGTCGCGTGAAGCAACAACCTGACGAGACCCTGCACAAGTTCATACAGTGCTTCACGACTACCCGCCTCAAGATCCCAAGAGCGTCAGATGAGGCCATCATCTCGGCATTCACCGACGGCGTCAGGGACGTCAGGATGAGGGAGGAGCTGGCTATCCATGACGACCTGAGCTCGGCCTTGGAGATCTTCAACTTGGCGAACAAATGCACGAAGGCCGAAGAGGGCCGCCTCTCCCTCTGCGAGCTTCCGGAGGCGGAACCCGAAGACAAGAAGACCAAGGCCAAGGAGCCAAAGCACAAGGCCCCCGCGGTGCTGGCGGCTGAGCCCGAGGCAAAGCGCGGCCGGGACGAGGAACCTCGCATGGGAGGGTGACCATTCTGCATCTTCCGTGGCACAAACAGCCACAACACCATCGACTGCCAGGAGCTCAGGGTGGTCCGTGACGAGCATTTCGGCCGGTGCCCTGGGTATGGTGACCGAGGCTATGGATGTGGCGGAGGCCGCGGCGGAGGCTGCTGGGACAATCGAGACCCGCATCAGGAGTGGCGAGACCAGCCTCGGGAGGACCACTGGCGCGATCAAGCTCGGGAGGACCGCTGGCGCGACGAACCTCCTGTGGGGTCGCGTCGAGGCCAGCCTCGTGAGGTCCGCCCTCGCGAGGCCGGCCATCCCCCGCTGCCACCGCCACCCAGAAGGAAGGAAGAGGACATGCAGAATGACGGGGCTGGGGGCTTCCAGGAGGTCAAGGCAATAGCTTGCATCCTGGGCGGTGCCCAAGCCCCGACATCAAACCGCGTCTTCAAGCAGTTTTCGCGGGAGGTGAACGCGGCTCTTCCAAAGCTGGAGGCCACACGCCCCCTCAAGTGGTCCCAGTGCGCCATCACCTTCGACTCCAAGGATCAACTCAGATGTTCAACTATGGCGGGCGCACTTCCCATGCTGTGCACGCCTACCATCAGCAACGTCCTCATCACCAAGACCCTCATTGACGGCGGCACCGGACTCAATGTCCTCTCCATCGAGACGTTCGAGACGCTCCAAGTGCCCTACGACCAGCTCATGCCAACCAAGCCTTTCTCAGGACTCACTCACGGCTCCAGCGTCCCCATCGCGCAAGTGCGCCTGCCCGTCACCTTCGGCAGGAGCAACAATTACCACACCGAGATCATCGTCTTTGACGTCGCCCACATCCACCTCCCGTACAACGCGATCCTTGGGTACCCAGCCCTCGCCAAGTTCATGGCGGTGACCCACCACGGCTACAACGTCCTCAAGATGCCGGGGAGTGGCGGCATCATCACTATCACCTGCGATGAGAAGGACACCGTCTGCTCCCTCGAGCGCGCCTACGGTGCCGCGGCGGCCGAGCATTCGGACGACGGAGGAGGTGTCCTGCCCCGCGAGGACATCCCCAAGAAGAAGAAGAAGCTCCTTTCCAACGGACGCCAGGGGGCTGACAACCCTAAGGACGGCGCCTCAGGAACCGCGCCAGGAGTTCAGGCCCCTTCCTCCCTCGCATAGGAAGGCGCGCCCGGCGCCTCCCTTGGGCCGGGCTTGGGGGCTTCCACTCAGAGGACTACCGACCTTACCAGTGAGACAATGGAGGCGCTCAGGCACAACTTGGGGGCGTGTGTCGGCACGCACCCATCCAATTAGAGAGCACGGCACGGGGCACCGAGTTCATGGGAGTTCCTCACCAGAGCAATCGAGGAGCTTCAGGAAGCACAAGCTGCGCGAGGAGGGTGTGGCCCTGCACCACCCAATGCCGTCGCCGTCATCGACCTGGGCGGCGCACCGCGCATCTACGTCAACGTACCCAGCATCAATAGGGCCGCATCACCGGATGTCTTCTGGCTAATGCGCATCAGTCACGGCAGGTCCTACCCGCGCAACTACGTCAGCATGCCCTTCGGGCTGTCGAACGCGGCCGACATGTTCCAGCGCCTTGCCCGGGCCATGTTCGCGCCATACCAGGCCAGGCACCATGAGGAGTTGGAGGAGGTGCCGGGCCAGAGCGGGTGCCCCGAGCCTCCTGAGGTGACAGGCTCGTGAAGGCCAAGCTTGACGGGCTCTTGCGGAGGCACAAGGCCAGGCTCCTACGACTACCTCCATGCTTCAGCGGCATCACCGCCAGGTGATCCTTTTGGCCCGTACCAGGTAACTTATTGGTTTGCTCAGTCTGAGGGCGCCCATCGGGCCGCATTATCCTCAGGCGGCTAGAACTCATCCCGGCCATGTCTTTCCCGCATGAATTGGACCTCTGCATGCTTTCGATCTATTTCCCTAAGTATTCCAACCTGCATGCTCGGTGCTTCGCCACCATAAATGTCGCTGCGCCCTAATGAGCCTACCCTCGATCGCCTCATGATTAAGGGCTGGCACGGCGTCTGTGCTCGGGTCCGTCCCTGCAGCATCGACAAATCCAAGTGGTCGAGCTCTGTCTCGAGGGCTAGCCCCGTGTACGTCACCTCTGGCCCTCGGTGCTTCACCCTCGCGTGAGCTAATCGGGAGTGGGTGAGTCAGGGCGTGCGGCACGGTTCCGGTCGGCCTTTCGCCGCCATAGGAACCGCGCGCTGGGTGTTTCCTCCACGGAGTTGTCGAATGAGAAGACTGGGCACGGCGTCTGTGCTCGGGTCCGTCCCTGCAGCATCGATAAATCCAATGGCTGAGCTCTGTCTGGCGGGCCGGCCCCGTTCACGTCACCTCCTGGGGTCATTGGTGTTTGGCCTTCTCATGCGATGGCCCTTGGAAATCCATTCAGTGTAGGTTTCTCAAAATGTACAGTACTTGAAGCGGCGATTCCCACCGGAAGATTCAGGCGCAACCCGCCTTTGAGGTAGGGCCTCGTGGGGCCTGAGCTGCCTCACGACGCCCAGATACACCTCCCAGTTCTACCGTGCAGGCCACGCGTACAAACTTAATGGGCTGTACACGCCCGGGGGGCTCAGGAGCCAGGGCCCCCCATTCCCATGCCCAAGTGGAAGCTCCATGCTCCGCGCTGGCGCATGACACGACCCCCCAATGGCTATGCCCACGCAACGTGGAAGCCCTATGCTCCGCGCTGGGGATAAACAACTGAGGGCGCCTTAGCGTTGCATTCAACCTCAGGATGACCCCTCGTGGCTCCATCTCGCAGCATTCTCCCGGGATGCATGCGTGAGGGGGCTGCGTGGGGCTACATTCAGGCCAGGCCTGGCGCACGCCACCTCACCAGGTCCCTGGCACCTGGTCTTCACGCATCCTTCTCGGACAAAAACTGGCTAGGAAAGGTATGGGAGCCGCTCGTACGTCAAGGGGGACTCCTGAGCATCGCGACTCAGGAGCCTCACTGGTCTCGTAGCCCCTCGCCCCTTGGTATCGTCCTGGTGATCCGGACGCCCAACGGCGGTCGAGGTATGCGCGGGACCGGGCCCTACCGACGCAGACCTCAAGGCGCTCCAAATCCCCAAGTCAACCCCGTCTTCGCCGCGTTCCCTTCATGAGGGTTGCTCGTACATCAAGGGGGACCCCTGAGCATCGCGACTCAGGGGCCTCACTGGTCTCGTAGCCCCTCTCCCCTTGGTATCGTCCTGGTGATCCGGATGCCCCAACGGCGGTCGAGGTATGCGCGGGACCGGGCCATGCCGACGCAGAGCGCTACAGCAAGCAGGAAGGAAACGAAGCAAGGAAATAGAATTACACAGCTTAGCAGTCATTACAAACATTAAGATGTCTCTGAAAATGCAAACAAGTCTAACGCCTCCACGAGGCACGATAAACATTACAGGGGAAGACCCAGGAAAAGAAGCTAAGAGGAGCTGGCACCACCGCTCGTCCCGGTCGCAGGGAGCTTGTCGTCGACGTCGCTGCCACTGTCATCACTGTCGCCAACCCTCGAAGCCAAAGGAGGAGTTGAGGGAACGGCGACGCAGGCAAACTTCTTCATCAGCGCATTCACGGCGCCCTCCACGGCTCTCGCCGTAGCGGCGCGAACACCAGGATCGACCGGGCGAATCACGGAGCCAAAGTCAAAACCCGGCTCGCGAAGGTAGAGGTGGCTGAAGACGCGCGTCACAGCTGCGGAGAAGAGGTCGCGGCACTCGCTCTCCAAGACGTTCTCCACCCTAGCGACGGCACCCTCAAGCACTTCGGCGAGCATTGAAGAGAGCCCAGCGAAGCCTCCCTCAGGAGCCGCCAGAGGCTCTGTGAATCCCCCTCAGCAGATGGACTGCAGCGCCCGGCGGAGCCTGAGCTCGACGGAGGGGAGGGCGTCGAGCTCCGCAGCCCTCCTCTCCTCGGCCGCGGCAAGGGTCTTCTCCCAGGAGGCAAGCCGGGCCTTCTCCACAGCCGCTTCCTCCTTCAACCTGTCCTGCCTCTCACGTTCAGTGGCCAGATCGGCCGCTGCCTTGGACAACGCGGAGTCACGTTCGGCAAGCTTGGCCTCGCAGGTCTTGAGGTCCTCCTCCCACTGGCGAAGCCTCTCCGCGAGTGCGGACCTCTCCACCTGAAGAGCCTTCAGGTGGGCCTCCGCCTCGTCGCAGCGCTTCACGGCATATGCTGCATCGGCCAGCGCCGCGTCCCGGGCTGCCTTGGCTGACGCGGCCTCCTCCTTGCTCTCAGCCGCGGTGGCCTCATCTCGGCTCCAGACCGCCACGGCTGAGGCGTCAGATTGAAGCCACCCAGAAAGAAGACCCAGGCGCTCCCTTGCGAGGCGATCGCCGACGCCCCCGAGGGCGTCTCAGACCTGATCAAAGATGGAGTAGGCCTCGCCCAGGGCACCCGACTCAGCTGGAGGAACACAAGCCGGTGACGCTAAGGCACGGCCCGGAGGTGGCGCCCGCATGGCGGCAGGAGCTGCCTCCGGAGACACAAGGGCGTGGGGAGCGGAAGACACCGGTGGCTGTACCGCTACCGCAGGCAAGGCAGCGGCGGACGGCCTTGCACCCAGCTGGCCCTCGGGGGCTGGCCCGTCAGGCCGAGGTGCGGATGCGCCCTCAAGGACGGACGCGGCCACTCCAGCGGGCATCGGGGGCTCCGCGGCCGTGGCAAGGAGGGTCGCCCCACGAGCCCCCTCGCCCGCGACATCTGGCGCCTCATCCAGCATCAGCAAGGCACCAGGAACGGGCATCACGACGGAAGGCACCCTCAGTTTGATGCTGGCCTTCTTCTTCTTCGCCTTCGGCAAGGGGGCGCCCCTGATTTCCAAGCAAAGGAGGGATCATCAGCATATAAGCCACCGGAAGACTGCCAGAAACCAAGCGAAGTTACTTACTCCTCGACGTCGACCCACTTCCTCCTTCTTTCCACCTCGGCGAGTGCGGGGATGCCCCCGTCCTTCTCCGGGGAGGCGCCTCCCTGGGAAGAAGTGGTGGAACCGCTCGAATGGGCCATGGCCGGCATGGTCATGCCAGCCCTGAATGCGGCCGCCTAGCCCACAAGCTGCGGCTCGGGCAGGGGTGAGGCAGGCACTTCGGCCACCTTGCCGGCACGAGCTGGGGGCTCCGGAGGAGGCCCAGCCTCACGCTTCCTCGGGGTCACCCGGCAGGCGGATCCTGCGGCCCGAGGTGTGGGCCCGGCCCCCTGAGGATCCTGGTAAGTCGCGGAGGACTTGCAGCAGGGGGCTCGCCGGCGTCGTCGTCATCGAAGCTGTGGAGAAGTGCACTCCGCGACGGAGGAGACACTTCCTCTAGGTCGTCATCCGCCGTCTCCTCCGAGTCCTCTTCATCTACGATGTCGTCGGAGGACACCGCCACAGGGGCGCCGGGGCTCTCGACCGGAGAGAGCCCCAGCTCGTCGAAGCTGGGCATCCCGGCGACCAGGTCAGCCTTGTCGTCGCGGCAGTACAGTGGGGCGTAGGCCTCAGGAAGGTCCCCGGGGTCACCGTTGAGCAGGGTTGCCATAACCCTGTTCAACTCCTCGAGGGTCAGGAGCGCAGAACGGAGCCTCATGTCGTCGCCACCACCTTGGTAGTCCCACATGGGCCTCGAGTGGGACTGGAGGGGCGCCAGGCGTTGTACCAGGAACTCCTTCACTACCATTCCCCCAGTCAACTTCCTGGAGCTGATGTCTCGAAGGACCCGCTCCAAAACGGGCTTGGCACGGGGGTCGAAGAGCTTCGCGGAGCTCCACGCCGGGATCTTCTCCGGTAGCCCCTTTGGGAGCTCCAGGCGAGGGTTGCTGCCCTTGAGATCCAAGAAGACCCAGCGGTTCCTGAAGTTCTCCACCTTCTTCTCGGCTTTGAAGAGCACGTTCCCGCTCTGGACCGCGACGAAGGAGATGCATGCCGACCGCTGAGCGCCGTCATGAAGCCGCAAGCTAAAGAAATGGCGGAACAGGGCCACTCAAGGCCTCACACCCACAACAGCCTCGCAATAGAAGGCAAACACGGACAGAAGCAGGATGGAGTTAGGTTGAAGATGGAGGGCCTGGATCCCGTAATGCTCGACGATGGCAGTGAAGAACGAGGAGAAGGGTGGCACGAGCCCGGAAAAGACGCTGTGGAGGAAGAAGGGGTAGGCCGAGTTGGCCAGGCGATGCCTCTCAGCGGAGCCGCACTATATCAAGGTCCGCCCCCGCTCATTGATGTCGTTTGCCGTCGACGGAAGCACCGGGGCGAGGTCCCCATCCTTGGCTATGGTGGACTCCGAGAGGGCCGGCGAGATGGGAGCGGAAGCCAAGCTCTGGGCTTTAGATTTTGACTTGCCGGCGGGAGCCATCAGGAAGCCTTTGGGGCCGTGGAAGCAAGATGGAGGACGGAGCGGTGCTGAGATCTGGAGAGGTTCCTACAAAGGATGGAGATCTGGAAAGGAGAGCAGGAGCGCAGAAGAGGAAAGCAATAATGGCTCAACGCTGGACGTCAGGCTTTTTTCGGTTCGGACGGTTGCCGAGGAGACACGGGAGCGGGGACGCCCGCGCCCAACCAAGCACCGCACGCCAAACCTGGCCCGCATGTAATGAGGGCCCGCGGCGCTTCGAGCCACCTCCTTCGGTTTCCCCTCGGAGCCAGATCGAGCGTGCCTTGGGCCCGGGGGCTACTGTCGGCGTTCTGGATGCTAGGGTACCCAGACTTGCCTGCCTGCAGCCCAGGGCGTGGCCCACTTGACAGCCCGTACGGCCCTGCGCGGCTTCACTCAAAGCAAGGCTCTCGCGAGGCCCCGAGCTCGCGAGGGAGACAGCGCCAAGACCTGCAAGGGATTAGGCCTCCCCAGGCTCCTCCCGAGCGGCAGAGATCTCTATGCAATGCCAGGCCTCAGGAGGTCAAGGCTGACACCAGCAGGGCCAGGCGGGCGCCAGCGTGCCAGAGGGGACAGTTTCCTCTTTCGTGCAAAGGAGACAAGGACAAGCGCAGGTTCCCGAAGCGTCCCGCCAAAGGTTTCCATTCCGGTGCAACGAGACCGGGCCAGCGGGCGCGACAGTACGGATGTCACCAGGGAGCCCACCTCTGCATCACCACCACCTACTTTGCAGGTGAAGACCACCTTTCGTCAGGATAAGATGTACCTCCTGTCCCCTTTCGTATTTGGCCGTTGTGGGATCCCTTCCCGCCATTACGATAAGGGAAGAGGACCCGGGGCCGCTATAAATAGAGGCTAGGCTGCTCTATAGAGGGGGACGACACAACCACCCCGCAAACACACCCACGAGGCAGCTCTCCACTGTACTAGTTCATCCACAAACCTCCTCGTGAGGCAATCCACCAAAGGCAGGAGTAGGGTTTTACGCTTCGCAGCGGCCCGAACCTGGGTAAACTCTTGTGTGCTATCTTCTTCCTCGCCATCGAGAGGGGCCATCGTGTTGTGGGCTAGGTGGGGGCGAAGCTGTTGGGGATCTTCGCACAAGTTCTTGGGTTCGAACATCCTAGGGTTTTGCGGATCCCGAAATCCGACAGCTTCTGCTTCCAAAGAGCCCCCGAGCCCACCATCGTAAAGGGGACAGATTGATTCGGCGTCTCCCATGGACGACTCACTATCAGAGTTGACACGCGTGTCCCTGCTGCCTGTCGGCTCATCCGAGGTGTTGACTCCCTGGGTGAAGCCGACGAAGACATGACGCTGTCTGGCTTGACGCCGGCCGGGTTGAGCGCGCCGAGCCGGCTCGACGATGTTGGTGTAGATGTTTGACTCGGGCGCCGACGCGCTGATCTTGCCGATGAAGACGTGGATCTTGCCGAAGGGGACCCGGTAGCCGTATTCGACCGAGTTTGCCGCGGAGGCTCTTGGTCATCTGACCAACCGCGAATCTCCCGAACCCTGGAAGGGATCCCTTCGAGAACTCAACTCCATCGCCGCTATGTGGTGACTCAAAGGGGTTGATCGGGAACGAGAGATGAGTTTACCCAGGTTCGGCCCCTCCGATGGAGGTAATAGCCTACGTCCTGCTTGGTGTCTATTGATGATGATCTTGATTACAAGGTGCGGAATCGCTAACCTAGCTCTCGAGGGTTTGCCTGTTTCTTACTTAATCTTTCTAGATGAAGGGCTCCCCTTTATATATAGGTGGAGGCTTTGAACTTACAACAGAGTCTGGGTCATAAAAGAGCCCGTGACCTAATCTAACTCTCCATTGCCTTGCTCCACAAGGGAAGAAGGATTTAGTACGTCTTCGTGCTTAAGCCGGCCTTCTGGACGACGTTGATGAGCCGGCCCATCAGGTAAACCACCTGTCTGGGCCTCGTGCTTCTTGCGAATATCTTCCATATGGGCCGTCTTGATAAGGCCCGGGTCATAACCTAGGCGGGTTATAACCATGGGGTATATCCCCAACATAAGGTGTCCTAGACTAGGGGGTCCCAGCCGAGCTGGTCTAGTCCATGGGCCGAGCTGGTGGCCTATTAAGAAGGAGGGACTAGAGCGCAGGGCATAGCTGAGTGACACCTTTTAGGGTCATCGGGTCTGGTAGGCTTTTCGGACAACCATGCGTCCTCCATGGCGCAAAAATTTGATACCAAGTCGGAGAGCTCGGAGAATGTTTGAACTTGGCGCCTCGCGAGGACGTTTAACACCCATGCGTCATCACAATTGTGGCGAAAGGGCGCCAGTATTTCGCTGTCCTAGCAGTTGACTATTTTGTTTACAAACAGGAATTGCAACCAGAATTGCCGGGCGGTCTCCCTATTTTGTTGTTTTATGTATATTAGGTCCAAGACATCTGTAGGTCCCGAATTACTTGGGCAGTACTCGATGTGGGGGTGGGTGGAATTCAAAATTTTCAATCCGGTCGGGAGGGGGACTCTAACACGCCCCCATGTTACTTGTGGGAAAGTTGCATGGAGAGGGAGACATGTGGGTTTGGCTTGAAGTACAAAACGCCTGCTCTCCCCATCCGATTAGCCCAGTGTTCATCCCTTGAAGGGGAGTTCGAATCCGAGGTTACCTCATTGCGGAGTCCGTAGGCCGAGCTATTTAGGGGAGCATGGTGCTCCGGAAGGGACTCTCAATCGCATCCTGCCACCTCTAAGGGGGAGAACGCGACTCAGGATCCGTGGTTTCCTCAGATGGCCAGCTGGCGAGGGCCGCTGAGGCGACAAATGCTCCGAAGGGATTCAAACAACCGATCGGAGAGGCCATCGTTCCAAGGTGATCGCATATCGAGCTCTCAATGAAAACACCAATGTTGGTGTCAAAAACGGTAGACCTCGGGTACAGGGGCCCGAGCTGTGAGATCGGATCAATGGGTAACAGGAGACAAGGAACACATGGTGTTTACCCAGTTTCAGGCCATCTCTATGGAGGTAAAACCCTACGCCCTGTTCTTGTTGTATTATTGATGTAGCGGGTACAAAGTTGATCTACCTCAATATCGTATGTTGTGGTCTAAAACCCTAGGGGTGATGATGAATGTGTATACTTATCCTCTACGGGCTAAACCCTCTGGTTTATATAGGCACGGGGGTATCTAGGGTTACATGAATGTCAGTTACCATTTAGAGATTACATGCAGATTGAATCATCCCTTATTGGAGCACACGCCAGGTCTTCGGTAGAGTCCGGTGTGTTCACAACACAACTTGAGGGCCTTCGAAGCCCCTCCTCCTTGTCGGGCCTCCAATCCGGCCCATGGACTAGACTAGCTCGGCTAAGGCCGCCTAGTCCAGGACACCGTCACCCAGGCCAGGTGACGATGTCATGGAATAGGGGGGCCTAACCTAGTCGTCCCAGGCTCCTCAGATTGGGCCGATGGGTCCTCCTCCTTGTCAAGATGGACTCCGGAAGCTGCACGATAGGGTGTGATCGGGACTGCGTCTGTCGAAGGCCTGTCGTATACACCAAGACTCCCCCTACCGCCTCTACGTCAAGATACCGACCTTGTAACCCTAGATACCCTACATGGCGTGTAGATAACTCATAGGGTTTAGCTCGTATAGGGGACATCAATGCAATATCATTCCCCTAGCCCTAGAGTTAGAACACATCTGACGATCTCGAGGTAGATCAACTCTGTACTTGATACTTCTTTATTGATATAAACAAGAGCAGGAAGTAGGGTTTTACCTACATCAAGATGGCCCGAACCTAGGTAAACATCGTCCCCTTGTTCCTCTTACCATTCGTTCGAGATCTGCAGCTCGGGACCCGCTACCCCGAGGTCTACCAATTTTCACACTGACACAGGTGCTTTCATTGAGAGTTCCGCTGTGAGATCGACAGAAGGATAGATGGGATCGACGGTTAATGACTCGAAACTCATGGGCATGATCCCCATGCCCGAAACTTTTGTCATGAAAATGCCTTCTCTCCTTTGTGGTATCGAGGCGAGCCATGACTCCTCTCCGGCCTTAGCCGAACTCTCCTTCAAGGAGGAAGGGCTGAGGTATTTTACGAAAAGCGACTCAGACAAGGGCCGACTAGAGGTAGCTGATGAAACTGATCTTCAAATCAGTCCGACCGATCCGATGGCTACAGATCTGACACAGGATGAGGATGCTAGTGCTTCGGACCCACGGTCCTTAGTGATCGAAACTCACCCACCAACCTCCCACATTGAGTATCGCCCCGAGAACTGAGGCCCACCATACATTTCAGACTAGCCTATGTGCAACAACTTCCTGATGAGTCGATCAGGCAGTTCTGGGCTAGGTTCTTGTCTGTGAAAAACAAGATACCGAGCTACCAGGACTCAGACATAATAATAGTCTTCCAGTGCGGATGCAAGGATAAAGGTGCTTCGAACGCCCTCGCTTGCCGCTGTGTTCAAACACTCCCAGAATTGTACAATCTGGTGTCCAGATTCTACATTATCGACGATGCTTGGCTGGCCGGGGAAAGCACAGATTCGATCTGTGAACACAATCCGAAACGCGATGTACCCGCACCTAGGCGTGAGACCAGTAAGCGGAACACGCCGGCCGAAAGACCTTGGAAGAAGAAGAAAACCTCCGACCACCCCAGAACAACATTCTGCTTAATTACCACCCCGACTCATAGCCTTTTCGCGACTATTGGGTTGTGAGACCGGTGACTAAGGGAGGACCCGCCCTCTGGGCAAGCGCCCCCAGCCACGCAGAACAGTCCTTGGACGAAGAGGAAGTCATATTGATTTACGAGACCTTCGTATCCAACAACCAGTGCAAATGAGCCTTGCAGGAAATCAAGTATATCCGACAAGTGCCAACTCGGGGCACGTGGATAGACGCACCAATCACCTTTGATAAAAAAGATCAACCGAGGTCGACATATGCAGACACTTTGGACAAAATGCACGTCGACAAATCTTGCATGGAACAGAGTGGCTCAACCTTTAAAGGTATAATACTCGGATGAGAAGCACGCTGCAGTGGAAAAATAACCCTGGATGTAGTCTTCGGAACACTGCACAATTACCGCTCCGAAGATGTTACGTTCTACATCGCCCGTTTTAAGAGTGTATATCATGCCCTCCTGGGGCAGGACACCTTCTCGAAATTCCAAGCAGTACCGCATTATGACTACATGAAGCTCAAAATGCTGGGCCCAAACGAGATCATTACTATCTCAAGCTACCCCGACAAAGCACTCAAACACGAGAATAAAATAGCATCACTCACCCTCGAATCCTTGTCCAAAGCCCTCGTGGCCGAGGAGATGACCACACTACGCGCCGAAGTTTATCGAGATGATGTCATCCTCGGCAAACGGCCGAAGTCATCTTCATTCATGTCGGCTGACAAAATAGTCAAGTTCCAAGTACACCCCCACGGACCCAGCTAAAACGACGTCCATTGGGGGGAACCTCGATACCGAGATTGGCGAGGCTCGATGCAATTCCCTTATGGAAATTTAGGATATATTCGCCTAGCGCCCTTCTGAATGCCGGGGATACCCCTCAGGCTCGTAGAACACAACATAAACATAAAAGGCTACAAGCATGTCAAACAAACACTTTGACGTTTCTCTGGAACCCAAGCATCGAGCAATGGGCGAGGAACTGGCTAAACTACTGGAGGCCGGATTCATCTGAGATATAAAGCATCCCGACTGGCTTGCCAATTTGGGCGTGGTACCAAAGACCTCAATAAATCTTACCCCAAGGACCCCTTCCTATTTCCACGCATTGACCAAATCTGGACGCCACAGGAGGGCACGAGTCAATGTGCTTTCTGGACGCCTATTCAGGATATCAACAAATAAGGATGAAAGAATCTGACCAGACAGCAACATCATTCATCACAACTTACGAACCGTTATTTTTTAACACGATGCCATTCAGACTAAAGAACGTCGACGCCACATACCAATGCATGATTCAATCATGCCTGGAGAAATACATCGAGAAGACCGTTGAGGCCTACGTTCACGTTGTCGTCGTCAAAACTAAACATGTCGGACAGTTGGTAAGAAACCTCCGTGATACGTTCGCCAGCCTACAGGAATATCAAATTAAGCTCAATCTGAAGAAATGCGTCTTTGGAGTCCCAGCCAGCAAACTCCCATTAATGAAGTGGCTAGCCACAACTTACTTTGGTGGTGCGCTAATTTGACGCGACACCAGCACTATATTTTTCCAAATAGCGATGTCGTTGGATGAATTGGTACGCTAGCTTTGAGCAGTTAGTGCTGGCGTGGATTTAGTGCTGACATTAGGCTCGGGGTTGCACATTCAGGCCCATTAGGCCCACGCCAGCGCTAGTCGGTTTTAACTGCTCCCTGCGCAGTAAAAAACCTTATCATTTCGTCCTCACTCTCTCGATCCCCAACTCCACCCATCCTCCTTTCGATCGCCGCCTCCGCCCAATGCCGCCCCGCCCGACGCCGCCTCGCCCGCCGCCCATCTCTACTCGACGCCGCCCTACCTGACGCCGCCCGTCTCCGCCCCACCCGACGCCGCCCCTCTTCATCGGAGGAGGAGACGAAGAACCACCACTAGTGCACAAAAGCCTAGCTATGGCGTGGCCAAAAGGGACCTGCTGGCGTGGACACCTGATGCCACCAATATGGCGCCACTGTTAGAATTTAGTGCAGAAAAGCCTAGCTATGGCGTGGCCAAAAGAGACGATACCAGCAGTATTTTGAATACCTGCTGGCGTTGGACAGAGTTACACGCTGGCATTGTCATATTTAGCTAATAAAAAATACCAGCTTCACAAAAGATACTAAACATTTCAGTAATTCACAAAAGATACCAAATTCACAAGAGGAAAGTATAAAATTACTTCTCATAAAGTATATATCAATCTTTCCCTCTCTTGACACTACCTAGTTTTTTCTAAGGACTATTTGAAGCTCACAGAGCTTATTCCTATCCGTCTGCCCCTCCTTGATGTAATGCGCTTTCTCCATCTTCAGTTGAGTCCTCTCGACCTTCAGGACTTGTATCTCCTTATTTATCTCAGTTATCTCGAGGTTCAGCACCGCGGTCTGACCTTCAAGATTGAAAATCTTATCGTAGACAATAGCATTGCCATCGATAATTTTGTCCTTCTCCTTCTTCAGGGAGTCATTCAACTCCTACAGGGACTTGATGATACTCTAACGTAACGTGATCAGCTCGTGATTGAGCGCGTCCATGTCACCTGTTGGTTGCACAACGGGTGCTGGCGAAGACGGACCTCCTATGTATGCCTGACAAGGGTTTTAAATCATCAACAATTAATTAATGGTTAGATACATATATGGATGTTTGCAATGCTAATGCATGTTTTTGCAACCTTAATTACCTGATTGGTGCTCATGTCACATTTATCTTCGACAAACCCCGACTAGTGATCAGAGGAGCCTACCCGGATGCTAGTCGGCCATGCTATTTGGCTAAAGAATGAAAAGAGTGTTTAATGCATAAAGAATGAAATGAAGGAGCCTATCAAAATTAGACTAATCAAGTTAATAAACCAAAAAATTGAAACAACTTGCATACATATTTGACATGAGTCCACAGAATTTAATAAATTACTTAGGCTCTATTTAGAAGCAATGTCTTATTCAAACCTCAGTATATTAACACTATGTTTTATATACCGATGACAATGAATAGTGCAGTTTATGAAACCAACAGTCCTTCTATGTATTGCAGAAATAGTGGTATGTTTGGCAATCAAAAGTATACAACGTTGCAATAGGCCACCACAAGACAAGGCCTTTGTTGTGTTTCTCAGTTTTTGAAAAAGAGGTCCCAACCTCTTTTTTTAATACTGCAAAAATACTATAGTATTGTGGATAATGTAGTTTATAATACTGCAATTTTTGTTACAACCAAACACTTCAAATTATTTTCTGGCATTCTAGCATTCTAATTTTTTCTTTGCATAATAAAAAGAAGCAGAGATAGCAAAATACCAGTCAAGGAGACGCGGAGGTGCTCGGCGGCAAGGAGGGTCTGCGGGCGGCGACGGGCGGCGTCGGGCGTCGGGCGGAGATGGTGTTGGGGTGGGCGGCGGTGGGCAGCTGCTCGCACATGAACACGTCACCGTGTACCCTCGATGCCAGGGGTGATGCACAGCAGCTCACGTCGAAGGAGACCCGTCTGGAAGCGCAGTACGCAAGCAGTCCGGCGGGTGCTTTTGAGGACCCGAAGGCCCACACGTCCGGGAGGGACCCCGTCAGGGCGCGTGGCAGCTATGAGCTGCCCTAGGTCGACCTGATCGCCCCTAAGGCCTCGTGGATCGCCACCCTCCAAGCGAAAAACGAATGAAGAACGAGGAAGAAGAAGAACATGGGACAGAGAAAAAGGTAAAGGTAAAACATGGTAGATTGATTTGTTTGATTGTGTGTGGTTCAATCGGATGTCACCTCTCATCCATTTATAAGGCGGCTGGACTTCCCATATAAGAAAACGACTCCAAATCCCATCCAAATCTTTCCAAAATTAACCGAACTCGGATTTAGGTAAGTCTAAGACAGCAGTTCGGTTTTTTAGGTCTCACTGGCCGCGTACGACCTTGGATGAACATGATCCCAAAAGCAAATTTAACAGTTTCGACGAGACGAACAACTTTTGTGTTAAACGTTTTTTGATTTGGGGCCATATTGTTGGCCGAAACGCCCGCGCGAAACAATCAGTCGGTGGCGCTACCTATCACACATATGTTTGGTTGGGCGCGCCACTTTTTGCCTCGTGGTAGGGCTGCACTCGAATGGCTTCAACTTTTGCATACAACGTTGGATTGAGATGATTTGTATATCAAAATCAATCGTTTCGACGAGACCAAGACAATCCGTGTAGAACATTTTCTCATATGAGGCTGTCTTGGGGGATTAATCGGCCGAACAGTACTCTGAATATGAAATCTTAGTACTCTGAGCATAGTTTCGGCCTTCGAGATGAAATCGGACGTCGATGACCCAAACTTCAAAGATGTTCATGTCAACACTGTGGAACCTTTTCATGTAGAGCACTTTTTCATTTGAATCCATCTTAATAATGTTTTCTTTTGTGCCAAAATCAGGTGTCAACACATGCCTCCATGTTTTTTGGTAAAGCTTGTGTGCCGAAAAATAACTTGCACGCGTTTGTTCTTAGGATGATGTCAACACTGTATCGGCCATTCATATGCTTAGGGCGATAACCTTATATTGGCGAGATGCTCAGAGTGGCTGTCACCTGGGTAGGGCCTCTTCAGATATTTGTTGTCTTGATAACACAAGCACCTCCATGGATGCATCCCGTGGTGCAACCTGCCTGATATCTCAACTCGGATTCTGTAAATAAGGAAAATATGTTTCTTCCAGTCGGCCACCTGGTGCACAAGATCATTGTTAGGGTCCGACTCTAGTCAAGATGTCCTCACAACTATTGGTAAAACTGAGCATCGGTTTTCAGGTATGAGATAAACCGCGAAGAACGCCATCAGCCAGATGCCAGCTTCACCAACACGATGCACTCTCAGGGCAATATGGAAATATCAGTCATGTGTCCTCATCTTAAAGGACCCGGAGAACCCGTCCACCAAAGTGTGAATAGCCGAAATAAATCAGATGTTTTGACTGGAGATAAATTACAGAGCATCGGCTTTGATGGTACAATTGAAGAACATGGATGATGCACCGCATGGAGTCTCCTATAGTGAGATGAAAATTGTCGGGTTTGCCAGCCGGCTTTCTGCTTGTCCTCCTTTACTCATGCCGGTTTTGCAACCAAAGCTGGTGCATCCTTCTTGAATTGAGAGTCTCGCTTGAGGACCCACGCCATGTTCCTCTTCTCCAACTCTCCAGCTCTTAGCCACTTCAGCTGCCATACTTGCTAATGTGATAAGCCGAGTGGGCATCCCGGCTATGATCTCATTTTATACACTGGTAGTTCTTTCATAGCTTTGGACTTTTCCAGCTTGACCTGTCCACACTCGACGATCGGGTCCTTAAAAGTTACTCGCTTCACTTTCTTTCCCTTCGTAGCCAACATCAACTCAGCTCGCTTTTGGTTACTTAGAGTCGGGTTTGAAACAGCATCCTTGCGGCCATCTGTTTTCACTTGGTAGACCTTCTTGACTACCTCCTTGAACCTCCATGAGCTCCTGGCCGATTCATGATTGAGTTGGATTTTGACATATGGTTGCCAGCTTGATTCTCTCGGAGCTGCAAAAACTTGGTGAGGTGATTTAGCGTAAGACTGATGGGGTGCCTATGAATTATACATGTCTCGTGATTGATATGAATATAAGCCAGCGTGGGAAGGCATGGATGACTTTGGCATTAGCGGCCCAAAAGAAGTTCGCGGAGTCGACGTGTTTAGCTTCTTTTTACGCCAATCTGGGTCATCAGATTTACACCTTGGGGGTGACACCAATGCTTTTGCCTGAGCCGGCCGGTAAGCACTCTTTTCTTCACTCATCTTCTGATATTTCTCCAGTAATTGAGCGAAGGTAACTTTTGGCTTCTTCTTCTTGTGCTCACCACTACCCATGCTCTCCTCGTCGGGTCCTTGTTTGCCGGCTCTATTGTCGGGTGCTTTTTTGCCGGCTCCTTTACCTGCATCAGCCTTTGGATTTTCGAGTTGCCCCCAAATGTTAAGCATCTGTGTTGTAGCCTTGATGGAACATTCATCTTCAGGATTGCCGGATTGAATAATTTCTCGTGACTAATTGGCCCCATCACCTTCAGCGTGCACCCGTCCATCTTGGGACGAGTCGCCTTGCAGCCGGGTTAACACATTTTTCGATAAAGAGCGCTTTTATTATCTCAAAATGTAGCATCAAGCAGATACAAAGCATTATGAGTAACACTTGGCCTCTGCATAACTACGATGCACACAGCCAAACACATAAGGTCTCACAAAAAGAATGGAAAAACCGACAAATCGGTGACACTAGAGTCATATAGACTGACACTATGCCTATGTCAAAAGGGACGGTGGACCAATCCGAAGATTATGCTGCTACCCATGTTGGGTAAAAACCTCCATAGCCACCCACTCCAACCGCGTACACACCGCCTTGAATAGCGGTTGGTACTCTGCTCGTTGTAGCGTAGACCACGTATGTAGCGAGTGTGTACAACAGAAAATAACTTGCAAAGGAGAAGCATTTTTGATATTGAAAACCAAATCATTTCTACATACCCAAAGCGACCATAGTAAGGCATACGCTCCCACCCTTATTATCATTTTGAACCTATTTGGAATATCGTCCAACCAATGACCAAAAATATTGCCGATACATGTGGGCGGATACAAATTTGACGCTATTTGGATGACTAACCACATAGAATGTGCAAACTTGCATTGGAAAAAGAGATGTTTGATTGTCTCTTCATGAGTACAAAAACAACACTTCTTGCTCCCTGGCCAGTTGCGCTATGCGAGGTTGTCTTTGGTTACGACAACTCCCCTACGAAGATACCAAATGAAGATTTTAACTTTTAGTGAATCTTTGACCTCCAGATTTTGTTGTTATTACTCACCAGTACCTCATAATGCGTGACCGCACGGTACATGGAGTCTACTGTGAAAGACCCCGATGTAGTAAGGTTCCAGCGAAACATATCCTGACCTTGTGTCAAATTGATCAAATCCAGACGGGATAAAAGATTATGCCATGACGTAAGTCGGGGGGCCAATCAAATCCTGCCTAAAAGAAATATTGGGCGGGGATGAACTAAGGACCTACGCAATCGTTTTATTCTTATCGCGAGAAATGTTGTACAGGTCTGGATATTGTTCTTGGAGATTGACATTGCCTAACCAGATGTCTTCACAGAAACAAATCTCTAACCGTCTCTTATCGCGAAAGGCCCAAAACGAAAGAGATGTTTCTTTGCCGCCATTAGGTCAGCCCAAAAGTGCGAGTCACCAGGTTTCCAATATGCCTGAGACGCCGCCTTTTGGCCTAGATACTTGTTGCGCAGCATGGTTTGCCAAACACCATCCTCACTTCCTCAGTAAGAAGTTTAAACAACCATTTACTAAGTAGGGCCTCATTCTTGACTTACAGGCCATGAATTCCAAGGCCACCTTGGTCTTTCGGCCTACAAACCACACACCATTTGGCCAGTCTGTATTTTTTCTTTTCACCATCTCCTTGCGAAAAGAATCTGGATCTAAAATAGACCAGTCTTTGCAGGACCCCTTTTGGGAGTTGGAAGAAAGAAAGCATATAGAGAACCATATTTGGGAGGACAGAGTTAATCAAAACCGGCTATCCTCCAACTGAGAGCAAATTGCCTTTCCAACTGCTCAGCCGTTTCTCTAGCCGCTCCTCTACATGCTTCCACTCCGCAATGGTGAGACGCCGATAATGAATCGGTATTCCCAGATATTTAATCGGGAATTGGCCATGTGCGCAACCAAATAGGTTAGCATAATCGGCCGCTGCCTCAATGACTTCTCCAAAGCAGAAAAGTTTGCTTTTATGAAACTTAATTTTTAGACCCGAGATTTTCTCAAACGCTGACAACAAGAGTTTCAGGTTTCGAGCCTTATCTAGGTCATGTTCCATAAAGAGAATTGTGTCATCGGCGTATTGCAGAATAGAGAGGCCACCATCCACAAGGTGTGGCACTACTCCTGCAATCTGGCCATCCTGCTTGGCGCGCTCAATCAGAATAACCAACATGTTAGCGACAATGTTAATTAACATTGGGGACATGGAGTCACCCTACCGTAGTCCTTTTTTGTCTGAAAGTAAAGGCCTACGTCATCGTTGACTTTGATTTCCACACTACCTCCAGTTACAAATTTATGGATCCACTAGCGCCATTTATCGGAGAAACCTTTCATCCTTAGGGCCTATTGGAGGAAACACCATTTGACCTTGTCATAGGCTTTTTCAAAGTCGATTTTCAAAATGACTCCAATCAGGTTTTTCTGGTGCATGTCGTGGATGGTCTCATGAAGGATTACTACCCCATCGAGTATATTTGTTCCTTGCATGAAAGTCGTTTGAGATGGCCGAAAAACATGGTCAGCTACTGAGTTTAACCTATTTGTAGCCACTTTGGTGAAAATTTTAAAGCTGACATTAAGGACGCATATGGGTCTAAACTGTTGGATCCGTTCTGCCTCCTTAATCGTCGACAACAAGACAATCTCGCAAAAATTAAGTCTGAATAGGTCAAGATTGTCGGCATGAAGACAATTGAAAAACTCTAGAAGGTCAGACTTGATGATATCCCAGAAATTCTGATGCAATTCTGCGGGGGAAACCATCTGGGTTTGGAGCTTTGTTATGCTCACCATTAAGATTATTGTTAACCGACTGTCCATCAGCCTGTGCTCCAACAATTGCCAATCATCCTTCGGCCGATTGTGTGGCTTCATGAAGCATGTCATGGTCTGTGATTTTCTTCTTTAATGAATTAGGCATTCGCTCTTGTCTTGACGGCTCAATATGGTGATCTTGTATGATAATTTGATTAGCCAACGATGCACCAACAACGCGATGACATATCCCCAAACCGATGGAACAATGTTCATCCCTTGGCTGATATTGGGATACCGGATTTGAAATTAAAAAACCGAGTGGTGCCGGCTTAACATCATCCAACTCGGCTATGCATCGTCTATTGTGCTCCTTTTCCGATTTTTCTGAATCGGCTATCTTGAAGGACTTTGAACATGGCTTTATGTTTTTGCAACCAAAATAGTTACAAAATAAATGTCTCATCTGAGACCAAATGTTAGCCAGGCACGAAACAATCAAAGTTGTCCATATGAAAATTAAGCTTAGCCGATATGACGGTGAATACTTTGGTTGGAACAGATTGCCACTATTAGCCTCTATGAAAGGTACAACATATTGACTGGCATAATTAGTGACAAGATTATTCCTAGCAAACAAATTACTTATCTTGACTGGTCTTTCAACATTAATTATAAATGTACTGAAAGATGTATTAATAGTATAATTTTGACCGAATCGAAAGACCAGTAAATTGTCGGCAAGGCGAACCTCTTCGAAGACGTCGGGAGAATGTGATATTGGCACAACAGGAACAATACTTTGATGCTACTCTAGATAACTCTCCAATGTTTCGACTACCGCTTCTGGATCTCTTGCCGCATCACTTGGATGCTCCTGGTTAACGGAACATTGTTCGGCTTCACTTTCTGTCTCTTGATGTTCATCATTTTTGGCACAGAACTCATCGGACAGTATGTAAGCTCCCTCACATCCAGGAAAATCAAGCATGGCCAATTTGCTGTATTTACCATTCCTTTGCTCGGTGAAGCTTGCATCTACTATTTTGGTACACTCGGCAAAAACTAGCTCGACATTGGCTGGTGATGCACTCGGATGGCTTGATGCACTCGTCTGGAACGATGCACTTGGCCTTAACTGGCTCGATGCACTGGGTATTGTCACTATGCAATCGGCTTTAACCATCTCAGTGCTCAATCCGGTTGCAACTGAATCCACCATTGTCCTGGCTTTAAACAAACCACTGGACTCGACTGTAGACGAATTAGTCATATTTGTATTGGCTTGAACCGAATCAATAGGATTAGCCAAGCCAATATTCTTTTGCTGATTTGCTTGTGAAGCTTCTTTTTTACCCTGCCTTAACATCACAGAAGGGCCAACATGGTTGCTGCACGGAGGAAGGAACTTGACATATTCTTGCAAACATTCCTCTTCGCACTTCTTCTTGAGTGCTTCATAAGTTTGTCGATATTCTTCGGGTAATCTATTATATATAAAAAGTATTTGACTGGTGCACCAGGAAAAAGAGAAATAATCAAGAAAATTCAACAATAATTAGAAACATCTGTCCATTGATTTGGTGGACCTCTATCTATAAGTACATTATTAATGGACCAGATCTAATCTAACTTGAGAGAAAAAACGCTATGGAAAAACTGTTATAGGCCTTCCGCACGTCCTTGGTCTGAATTGTATGTCTTCCATATCTCATGAACACACTCTCCAATTGCATATCTTAGGTTATGGGTCCTGAAAAAAAAAACGCAGCTCATATGGCTCCCTTCTCCTCATGCTCGCCGCCGCAAATCATATGGCTGACCAAGCAGACCTCCGGCGAGACAACAGAGACACAGAGTACCCAGCACCCTCACGTAGTCACGTGTCTACACAAACCAGCTTGCTGCACAACCTAGATTTTGTGATGGTGCGGCTAGCACACGCACGGGGTGCCCTAATCTTCCACAGGACCAGGATAGGGCTGCAGCAGTAATATACATGGGCGGGAGCATGAGCAAGTAGCCAGGTACGTGTTTTCCTCCGAGATATCGATCAAGCTGCTTGCTTGGTAATTAGCTTCATGAGTAGGCAGATGCCAACGTACGAATCTAAGCACAATCGATCAGCTACTTATAGTTTGGATCCAGCCCTTTGTTGTGTGTGATATTTTCCCCAAAAACATCCATGGGTGAGGCGTCGTGCCGAGATGGCATCATTTGATCGATCTTGAACCAACGGAGGATGGTCAGCTAGATGAGCACCTAACAAGCTGGCAATACACATCATATCATCTGCACATGCTATGCAAGCGGCCGGATCTGTACCTCGACGTGGACAACGATAACCCAAAGCTACGCAATCGGGAGAGTATTAAATGGGGACTTACTGTAGCTGTATGGATCTGCAAAAGTCCATGTAACGGATTGTTTATTACTATATTCACGTAAGTATCATTATGTTGTAAACTTACGTGCAGGGCTACAACTAGCATCTTACTTATGATCCATTTAATATTGGTCTCCAAAATTATATGCAGGAAATTTCTAATTACTCTAATGTACAAAGAGGAACAGTCCCAATTTATTATTCAAAAGACCAGGTATATTTCCACTCCATGGCGATAATGTGTTGGGAAAGGTGATATATCTTAGAGAAAAAACAAAGTGTCGGCTAGATAGATATTCGGTAACCATGATTGATATCAACTTCCTTTCTGCTAGGATAGAAATCTCCTTCATGCTTTATGTATCACAAAAATAATGATACATATATAACCCGAGCAACTTTACTGTGCATAAATTTAAGCTGTATGAAAAGTCTTATATGAACTAAATATAATAGAATGTACATGAAAGTTTACAATCTTCTTGAGGTCAGCCTACATATTTTATTTGCTAACATGTATGACGTTTCTCCTTTGATCATTATTTTTGTAGTGCACCATGGGTATTTGCAAGTCTATTCTTATCGACTAATATGATGTATCTCACTATCTGCGAGCCTCTACAAGATTATTGTTGCGGTCTTTGGACAAACATATTGTATGCATTGATCCGTTTGGGTTTATTTTTGGGATTATATATGTTCTCAACATCAACTTGAATGCAATAAAGACATGACAAGGCGATCTATTACTAAACTTGGCTCTGAACAAAATGAGAACCTCTACATTTTGGTCTAAATATTAGTTATGGCACAGATAATCTTAGCAGCACAGTATTTATATGTTGTTAGGTCAGGAAGTTGTTGACATAGATTTGTTGATGCAGACATGTTATCCTTAATGTGGTCAGTGGATTTCTCTAATAGCAGGGAGCTAATCGACTAGGTTTTTCGTCATGCCGCCTTGAGGTTTACGACTACTGCTCCCGCCAGCTATTGCAAGTTTAATTATTTAGTGCTTATTCTACTCTTTCATGATTTTCAAAGTACTTGATCTGATCCATTAGTTTGTGTTCTATATGGGTTAGTCGATCCAATTGGTATGTCTAGAGGATTATAAATCATGAGCATTTTGACACACACACACACACAAAAGTTATTTGAAAGGATTTTTGAATCTCCTCTTGTGCAGCATGAATCTCATGTTTGTTGTGTTCGGTACCAATATTATTTCCTTACTAAGTCCCAGAAATTCCGGCCTAATATTGCATGGTAATTTACTATGGCTTGGAGATGACAAATTGTTCTTGACATGAACCTATCATTTGGTTTCACAAGTTTTCTAATTTATATTACTTTGATTTTAATCTTTTGGAAGTACTTAGAAATTTAATTATATGAGTCGAATGAGTTGTATTTCTTATAAATATTATCTTCTTCAACCACGTACATTTTCTTCCGAAATGTTAGTGTCGCTCATCATCTTAGGTATATGATCTTGATGTCGGATGTTGGTTACGATATATGTAATGGCTAATCATTCTGCCCTTTTGTGCATTTTTGTCCTTAAATAGGGTTTGCTAGATGTCTCGAGATAATTTTTGTAGGTTGCATAGTATATTTTTGGTAGAATAGATATTCAGTTCAGTAAGTTTTTTTGTGGACATGCCATTTAGTTCCAAAGTTATGACACATGCTGCCATGCAGAAGTTGAGTTGACTTTCTATAGGAATAAATAACGCAGATTTAATTTACATGATGCCAATTGTAAATGGCAAAAAAAGGATCCAGATACGTGGTAAAAAAATGTAGGAAATTTTCTTGGAGTTGTAACTACAAAGCTACATTTATGGGATTAATTTAACATATCATGCATGGTATGTTTTAGGTAGGTTCCATTTTACGATTTTGGATATGATTTCAGCTTAGTCCGTATGCACATGGAACTCTATACAAGTCATTAGCACTTGGAGGCTCTATAGTGTTTATTTTTTCTTAAGCAACTAGGCATAGAAGTGTATGGAAGACTTTTGTTGACAGATATTATTGCCTTTTGATGTAATTAGTCTAGCATAAATGGTGAGGCATTATTGATTGCTTCAACTATGTAATATAGCACTTTCCGCCATGAGGATGAATCCCTTTCCCTGTAAGTATTTATTTAGTTGCTTCCAATATTGATAAATTCATAATCTAAAAATATTGCAAAGATTTTGAAATATGTCAACTATACATCATGGTGTGGTTTTTACTATAATTTTTTTGTTCCAATAAAAATGTTTTCACCATGCATTTTCCAATCTTTGCATGTTATTTTTATTTGTATTCACTTTCCTCCGTTATTATGAATTCTTATTATATTACCCATGAGATGGATTTCAATCAAGTTGATATCTAAAGAAATTCTCTACTTTTTTGCTAGGCTCACTCAAAGGATGTTAGCCTACTGCATGTATACATATAATTTCTTGCATGTTTCTTACAGGCAATGTTATGAGTTATAATGCGGTGGTGAATCTTCATGTCTACAAACGAGAAACAAGTGGGAATTTGGACGAAAGAGTTCTCTTATTAGTCAAAAATAATCTTAGTTAAGAAAATCAGGCTAGCAAAAGTTTTAGACAAGGTCGATGTCCTATTAAGACATAACACTTGGATATAATATGAGTTTTTTTTGGTAAATTGATTACATATGACTTATTTCTACTATTCTCAACTAGACTCGATCTAGATTTTGACTCCTACTAAATCAAAACCTCTAATAATTTTTCAAAAAATGGCATGCATAATTGAAGGTATATAGATGCATAACATATCTATTTATGTAAAAAAAAACTTAAGAAAAAACTATGTTCTCCGAAGTCTTATATTTTTAAATATCGTAACATATGGTTCTATAATGTTTCTTTGCAAATCAAATAATGGGTTCTCATTATGAAACTTTATAGCATTCTAGCCCGCGCATCGAGCGGGCCACTTTGCTAGTTCCTCAAAAGTTGGTGTAGTAAAATGTTAGCGCTATTCCCTGGAAGCTTTGGCTTGACTTAGTTCATACGGGCCATATTTTTTCTTTCAACTCAGCCCAACTCAGATAAGATTGCCCCCGGCACTTTCAGACATTTTCGGCAATGAATTGTTGCCGAAATTTTGTACACGAGGTACACAATATGCTGCATTGATAGGTGAAGATGTATGCACTGTTGTAGAACCATATTTTCTCTCGCCAATTCAATCGATTGGCAAAACTTTGTATTCTTGCAAAACCCCAGCTCTTATTGCCTCATAATCAGGAACCAACTGTTGGTGTCAAAACCGGCAGATCTCGGGTACGGGGTCCCGAACTGTGGATCTTGGACCAATGGGTAACAGGAGACAAGGGAGACGATATTAACCCAGGTTCGGGCCCTCTTGATGGAGGTAAAACCCTACGTGTTGCTTTGTTTATATTGATGATGAAGTATCGAGTACATAGTTGATCTACCTCGAGATCGTATGATGTGGTATGAAACCCTAGGAGTAATGAACTTAATCTTCACATATGATTATCTGTCTAATGTCTAGCCTGGCCTCGGCTTATATAACACACCAGAGGCCTAGGATAAAAAGAGTCCTAGTCGGCTACGTCGGTGGAGAGGATTCCTTGTCTTGATCACCAAGTCTTATGGAATCTTCCTTGCATATGTCATCGGCTACCCGAAGTGGCCCATGAGTCCGGCCCGTAGAGATAGGTTGGCGGCCCGAGGACCCCTTAGTCCCGGACTCCCTCAGTAGCCCCCTGAACCGGTATTCAAGTTAAGGATGCTCCTCGGTTCTTCCGAACAGTTCTTCGTCTTCGGCTGTCGGTCTTGAAAACTGGTTCAATAAATCTTCCCATCACTTATCTTGAGGATTGCCAAGGTGAATCTGAATAGTTCAGAAGCAAGGCATCCAAGGAGGCCCTTTAAGTTATCGGCCTTTATTAATGCCTCATTATTTTTATGCCATGATATGTCCATTTTGCATCATGCTTTTATATTGATATTTATTGCATTATGGGATGTTATTACACATTATGGTACAATACTTATGCCTTTTCTCTCTTATTTTACAAGGTTTACATGAAGAGGGAGAATGCCGGCAGTTGGAATTCTGGACTGGAAAAGGAGCAAATATGAGAGACCTATTCTGCACAACTCCAAAAGTCCTGAAAAGTTACGGAAAATTATTTTGGAATATATAAAACATATTGGGAGAAAGAAATATCAGAGGGGACCCACCAGGAGGCCACAAGCCTGGGGGGCGCGCCCTACCCCACCAGGGCGCGCCCCTGTGGCTTGTGGGCCCCCTGGCAGCCCTCCGGTGCCCATCTTCTGCTATATGGAGGGTTTTGACCTGGAAAAAATCATAAGAGAGCTTTCGGGACGAAGCGCCGCCGTCTCGAGGCGAAACCTGGGCAGAAGCAATCTAGGGCTCCGGCGGAGCTGTTCTGCCGGGGAAACTTCCCTCCCGGAGGGGAAATCACAGCCATCGTCATCACCAACGATCCTCTCATCGAGAGGGGGTCAATCTCCATCAACATCTTCACCAGCACCATCTCCTCTCCAATCCCTAGTTCATCTCTCGTATCCGATCTTTGTCTCAAAACCTCAGATTGGTACCTGTGGGTTGCTAGTAGTGTTGATTACTCCTTGTAGTTGATGCTAGTTGGTTTACTTGGTGGAAGATCATATGTTCCGATCCTTAATGATAATTAATACTCCTCTGATTATGAACATGAATATGCTTTGTGAGTAGTAATGTTTGTTCCTGAGGACATGGGATAAGTCTTGTTATAAGTAATCATGTGAATTTGGTATTCGTTCGATATTTTGATGAGATGTATGTTGTCTCTCCTCTAGTGGTGTTATGTGAACGTTGACTACATGACACTTCACCATTATTTGGGCCTAGGGGAAGGCATTGGGAAGTAATAAGTAGATGATGGGTTGCTAGAGTGACAGAAGCTTAAACCCTAATTTATGCGTTGCTTCGTAAGGGGCTGATTTGGATCCATATGTTTCATGCTATGGTTAGATTTATCTTAATTCTTCTTTCGTAGTTGCGGATGCTTGCGAGAGAGGTTAATCATAAGTGGGAGGCTCATCCAAGTAAGGGCAGCACCCAAGCACCGGTCCACCCACATATCAAACTATCAAAGTAACGAACGCGAATCATATGAGCATGATGAAAACTAGCTTGACAGAAATTCCCATGTGTCCTCGGGAGCGCTTTGCTTTATATAAGAGTTTGTCCAGGCTTGTCCTTTGCTACAAAAAGGATTGGGCCACCTTGCTGCACATTTGCTACATTTGTTACTCGCTATCCGTTACGAATTATCTTATCACAAAACTATCTGCTACCGATAATTTCAGTGCTTGCAGAGAATACCTTACTGAAAACCGCTTGTCATTTCCTTCTGCTCCTTGTTGGGTTCGACACTCTTACTAATCGAAAGGACTACGATAGATCCCCTATACTTGTGGGTCATCACGCCACAACTCGGGTTTGAAGTGTTTCCCGTGTGGCGGTGTCCTCTTGCATCCGAGCTCCAACGCCGGACTGCATCCTAGGTATCTTTTTTGCATCCGAGCTCCAATGATGATCGGCGTCCGAGGTCATAGATTACCTCAACCTTTTAAAAAAGTTGAACGAATTCAGCCGGAAATTCCCTCTATGGAGCCAGCCACTTGCGCTCGAGCTTTATGCTGGACTACTTCCGAGGTGGTGCACCACCCTGACCGTGGGCTGATTTTTTGTGGATATTTTTGATTGGTGCAATTTTATTCTCTGCCGAGATATATAGCCAGTAGCCCTCAAGATGCGTGTCGGTCTAAAACCCGGGATGCACCTGAAGGATAAAATAAAACCACTAATCCCAGTAGCCCCTGAGACTAAGGTTGATACGCGAAATCGGCCTGAGGATCAATTCCTTGCTCGGCAGCATACTTTAGGAATTAAAATGTAGTGTGCAGTAGCCCCCTAGACTCAATTTGGATGCGGCCGACCAACCTAAGGATCGTAATCTCCTCGGAAACTGTATTGCACTTTGAAATTTACTGCATTGAATCAATCAATGCAGTATCCCCCGAGACTTGGGTTGGCCAACATGGCCGAACCTAGGATCGTATCTCCTTGGGAACTAGTTCATCCATTGAGTTTGTTTTGACAACACCGAGGTGTAGCTTGGCAGGGAAGATGCCAAACTGTGGGTCAAAAAAGATTTTCTGAGCAGAACCATCACGCAGAACACCTCAAAAAAGAGGATGTTCTGGCTCCTGAAAGAAAAACATAAAAATAGGTTAAAGCTGCCATAAGCTCGAAAAACCAAAAAACTTTAACAAAAACTTTACGTTCGAACTAGATCAAGTTTCTTGGTGCCAATCCAAAAATTGGTAATAAAATTAATATGTGCTTCGGTCTTGCTTTAACATGATACATCTGATCTCCAGACTTCAAGCGGGTCAGCCTTCGGCTTCAACCTCCTATCCCGATGGCAGAGTGCTTCTCAGCCCAGTTTAGCGAACTAAACTCGAGCGCCTTTAGAGAGAATCCAAGCTACCCGACTATTGACCAAACACTCGCATCAGAAAAAGGAGTAGTAGAAAAAGAGTTTGCAACGATCAAGAAGAAAACATTTATTATAAAATGGCTCATATAAATTTAAGAGCCCCCAGTTAACGTGGGTAAAGGAAGCGTTTTTAACAAACAACACTTTTAACAAGATAAGTTTTTAACAAACAACTTTTTTGTTTAACAAAAACATAATGCTTGGTTGAAACGCACAGAAATAAAAACTGGAAAAAGTTGAGCATGAAAGCGACTTAGCTGGTTAATGTGCTCGGTGTTGATGACCTGGGCCGAGCTTGTAGTGGGCCGCGCTCCCAGCCCCCAAGCCGGTCCCGAGGTTACTGAGCGAAGAGCTAGGCTTGATGAAGTAGCGATGCAGCACGGTCAATGTGACGAGGCGAAGCCCCCACCATCTAACATAACAAAGCTGGTCGGCTGGTGACGCAGAAGTCCCCGGAGCAGGTTGATGAGGAGATGGCGAAGCCCCCGGTCTAACCGAGGTGACGAAGCAAGTTGGCGTGGTGGACGTCGACTTGAAAAACCGATGGCGCGGGGATGCTGACGTTGGTCGGAATTTGTGACGCAGTCAATGCTGGCTTCATGAAGCAACAGAGCGCCCGACCTATACAACCGGCGGATGACGAGGTTCTCTTTATGATTATTCGCCCTTCGCGATGCCGAACTCTTGGTCAGCTGACCAAGATGATAAGAAAATTTCCTTCAAAAAGGACGTCCGACAACCCGTTCATGAAAAAGATGAACTTGGGTCGGATTCGTTTTTGGACAGAAAATAGATCCAAAATTCGTTGTACTCATCGGACGTTTCCCGGAGTTTGGACGGTCGGATCGAGCTAAAATTTTGAGGAGTGATCGGATAGGAATTCCGCAGCCGATGAACGGTGGGATTTTCCAACAGATGTCTGAGCTAGATACTGGACACGTCACCTAAACTCATCCAGATTTCCGTCTAGATTCGACAGGGCTCCGGTACATTGGAGATTGTCGGATATTCCTCTGTGGAATAAGTGGCTCTTAGAGGAGTCAGAGTGGAGAATAAAAAAACTCAAAGAAAACAATACCGCAGTGAAGAATGAAAGGGATAGTCTGCTCACAGAGGATGCTAATTCCCACACTAAGTTAAACAAACTGAGGGAGCTGAGGGATAAGTTGATGGAGGATAGGGATAAACTGAAGCTAGAGAAAAAAACAACTCGGGATAGAGAGGATTGAGTTACAGAAAGATGTTGCTCACTTCAAAATAGATGGAGAGAGCAATCGGAAGAAAATGTGCCAGCTGAGGAAATCCTCGATGAAGAGTAGCTTAATTATTTCAGTACCTTTTGTGAAGTTTTAAACTCTGAAGTCTATGAGTACGTTTAGTTGATCAGTACTAAGTTTTAAACTCAGAAGTTTATGAGTATGTTTAGTTGATCAGTACTAAGTTCTAAACTCTTATTAACTTTATGAGTATGTTTAATTGATCATTACCTTTTGTAAAGTTTAAGCTCTTAGTTTCTGAAGAAGTATTTTTTTATTATCAAAAGAACAAATTGTTGGCGTTGGACAACAACACACAACAAAGGTAGTATAGATGTATAGCTGGCATTGGCCACGTGGCACACCATAAACATGTGAAATATTGTTGGTGTCGTCCCCAATGCCAGTAGTATTTTTTAACTGTGGCACCATATTGGTGGCGTCAGGTGTCTACGCCAGCAAGGCCATTTTTTCCATGCAATAGCTAGGATTTTCTGCACTAGTGTCCTCTGTGTTAACGTATCCAGCCGAGGAATCGAGGCCAATACGGAAAAAATATGAGCATTGGATTGTTTGGAGGTACTAACAGAGCTCAAACACGTACAAAAACTAGCAGGATGCATAGCGGCATTAAGCCGCTTCATATCAAGACCCGGGGAGAAAGTCTTGCCTCTATACAGGCTGTTAAAGCAAACAAAGACATTCGTATGAACCAAGGAGGCCGCGACGTCCCTGGTAGACATCAAAACTCTCCTTGCCACTAATCCTATCCTGGTGGCCTCAGGTATACGTGAGCTGGTGATATTATACATCTCACCCACAAACCAGATGGTTAGCGCAATGCTCGTGGTTAAACGAGACATGGAGGGTCACAAGTTCCAGATCCAAAAGCCCGTTTATTACGTCTCCGAAGTCTTAACCCCTTGCAAAATGTGTTACCCTCACTATCAAAAGATAGCCTACGCTATCTTCATGGCATCATGAAAACTCCGACACTACTTTCAAGAGTGCTCGGTGACCGTGGCATCCGATGTTCCATTAAGTGACATAATTAACAACAGGGATGCAATGAGTCATATAGTCAAATGGGCCATAGAGCTCCTACCTTTTGAAATCACCTATCGACCGCACCGAGCTATTAAATCTCATGTGCTGGCTGACTTCGTGGCCGAATGGACGGAAGTCAAACTCCCTCGAGATTACGTCACCTATTCGCATTGGACCATGTACTTCAATGGCTCGAAAATGCTTGCTGTCCTAGGGGCTGGCATTGTACTAACGTCACCCACGGGCGACAATATTAGTTATGTGTTACAAATTATGTACATAGATTCCAACAACACAGCCGAATACGAATCCCTTTTACATGGACTCCGGATAGCAGTCTCCATGGGTGCCAAACACCTGGAGGTCCGAGGTGGTTCCAACCTCGCCATCTCACAAGTCAACGGCGAATTCGATGGCAAGGACCCAAAGATGACAGCATACCGGAATGTCGACTTAAATATCTCGACCAAGTTCGAGGGGCTGGAATTTCACCACATACCATGAGATAGCAACCAGGCCACAGATATACTAGCCCGAATGGGCGCAAAGCGGGATAAAGTCCCGGACAATACCTTCCTCGAACGTCTCTTTAAGCCATCCGTAGTCTGGCAAGATGTCAAAAGATGATGTCGGGCAACATGCCTCGCCTGAAGATGACAAAGGACGAGGTGCAATGGGCGGCTCGGCTATTCAGGAAACAGCTTCTGCACATGAAGTCATGGCAGTCATCGCAGCATGGACAGAGCCGCTCCTCGCATACCTGCTCCATAAAGAGCTCCCCGATGACCAAACTGACACACGATGAATTGTGCGGCTATCTAAAGCCTATAAGGTTCATGAAGAAGAGCTCTATATGATGAGCACCACGGGTGTCCTCCAGCGATGCATATTCCAAGAGGAAGGAAGAAAAATACTTCAGGAGATACACTCCGGCAAGAGCGGACATCATGCCGCTGCTCGGACCTTGATCAGCAAGGCCTTGCGAGTTGGTTTCTATTGGCCAACTGCCGACGCCGATGCCTTGGCGTTAGTGCAGCGTTGCCCGGGTTGTCAAGTATTCGCCAAACAAAGCCACATGTCTGGCCTTTCGCTGTCTGGGGGCTAGATGTGGTCGGCCCACTCAAGGGCGGATCAACCAAAAATAAATACTTGCTTGTCATGGTTGACAAATTCACTTAGTGGATCAAAGCAAAGCCAGTCCCCTCGGGCGACGCTACCCAAGTAAGAGTTCGTCTCCGGGGTAGTACATCGTTACGGTATCCCACACAGTCTGTTTACAGACAACGGGACAAACTTCACGGCCAAAGCGGTCAAAGGATGGTGTTGGGGATATAACCCTGTGGTGAGACCCGCCCAGGTGGGGCCGGGTCATGAGGTTGGCGGCTTAGCAATAAGGTTTGGAAGAAGCTTGCTCAATGGGCCTGGAGGCCTAGAGGGAGAAGACAATGTATGACCCGGTGGCGTAAGCCGCCGGTGGCGGCTTGTCCGACAAGGCAGGAGTAGTTAGAGGCAAGGTCGGTTATCAAGTATGGCCCGGCCCGGACTCTTGTAAGCCCAGGACCTCAACCTGTGTATATAAAGACAGGTTACCTGGGCGGCTTAGGCCACGAAACCTTTGATCGAGTACTAGGTCTAGCGAATCCGCTCCCTTGTAATCAATATCCAATCAATACAACTCAAAGCAGGACGTAGGCCATTACCTCCCTCGAGAGGGGCCGAACCTAGGTAAACTTGTGTCTTTCGTCCCGACAAACCCCTTCGAGTCAACCACCATAGCGATGGCTTCACACCTAAGTCCTGGCACTAGGACATCTGCCGTGACAAAACCACGGCAGTTGGCGCCCACCGTGGGGCCGATGCTCGGTGGTTTGGAGTACTCGAAGGGCTCTCTCCCAGGGATCGAGGGATACGCCGTTGGCAGGATGACCAAGAGTGGCCGCGGCAAGCTCTACATCGACGACGCTGGCTGGGGCCCCGAGGCCGACTCAATCAAGTACGGGTACCGGGTCCCCTTCGGCGGAATTCACGTCTTCATTGGCAAGATCGGCGGATCTAAGCCCGGGCCGGACATCTGCACCGACCTCGTCAAGCCGGCCCGGCGCGCGCAACCCGCCCGGGTTAACCCGGGCCGGACGCATGTCTTCGTCGGCTTCACCCAAGGCACGGAACTTGAAGGTTCTATGTCGCGGGAGGAAACCCTCCTCTGCTTAGAGGATGGATCCTCGAGCGGGGAGGCGGAATCAATCTACCAGCTTCACAACGGCGGGCTTGGGGGCTACTTCGAGGGCTACCATGACCCGGATTATTATGAGCCGCCGAGCCGAGCCGCTGTCTTCATGGCAGGATCGGCACCAGCTCCTAGTACCACGGCCGCTGGTGCGACCGGATCTGGATCAGGCAGGCCGTCGGCTCCAGTTTTGCTGTATCTGATGAATGAACTTACGACTTTGATGGGAACCGACGTCACGGCCAAAAACCAAGCCGCCCGTAACACGGAGATCGCGAGGTTGAAGGACCAGATGTCCGGTGCCCAAGAGGAAATCAATGCGCTGAAAGCTCAGATGGATGTTGTCGTGGTTTTGTCACGGCAGATGTCCTAGTGCCAGGACTTAGGTGTCAAGCCATCGCTACGGCGGTTAACTCGAAGGGGTTGGTCGGGATGAAAGACACAGGTTAACCCAGGTTCGGCCCCTCTCGAAGGAGGTAATAGCCTATGTCCTGCTTTGAGTTGTATTGATTGGATATCGATTACAAGGAAGCGGATTCGCTAGGCCTAGTCCTCGATCAAAGGTCTCGTGGCCTAAGCCGCCTAGGTAACCCGCCTTTATATACACAGGTCGAGGCCCTGGGCTTACAAGAGTCCGGGCTGGGTCATACTTGACAACCGACCTCACCTCTAACTATACATGCTTTGTCTAACAAGCCGCCACCGGCGGCTGACGCCACCGGGTTACCCATCGCCTTCTGGCTCTGGGCCTCCAGGCCCATCAAGCTTATTCCAAACCTTATCGCTAAGCCGCCAACCTCATGACCCGGCCCCACCTGGGCGGGTATCACCACGGGGTTATATCCCCAACATTAGGCCCCAATTGATTTGAACCGGTTCATGTCAGTCTTCAAGTCTTCTGGTTGGCGAATCTTGCATTCTCTGATAAATCTTCATGACCCGCCAAAAATGGGTGACGTCATCTCTAATCAATCTTCATGACCCGCCATGACATCATCAGGAAAATCAAAAAGATTCCCCGGACGTCACAACGAATCTTTTTCATTAAAATGACCAGCCCGAGAATCGAGGCACTTTCTTGGTCAATCGTCATCGTGTCTCCTCGATTCCCGCACCAGACTGTTGCTCCTCATAAATAGGCGTGGGGGGGCCCATCATTTTCACTTTCCCCCGCTGCCATCTTCTTCTTCTTCCTCGTGACGCCCGCGCCGCCGAAGCTCGCCGCGCCGTCCGGGCCTCGCCGTCGTCTCCGAGACTGGCCGCTGCATCACCCTGATTACGTCCAGAGCACTCCCGCGTTCGCCAGCATTTTCAAGGTTCCATCTTCGCCCCTTGCCTAGATCTGCACTAGCTTTATAGATTTCCCCCGAGTTCATCGGTTTTCTTCGTGTTCATCACCGCCCATCGGAGCATGCTTCATAGATCAGAGAAAGAACACTTCTGTAGGCTTTATAATGCTGCTCGAATCATGCAGCCATCCGCTCAATAGGCATGCCATGCTCATTATAGATTTATGGCTCACTCTAATCCATATAGGAACTGCCTGTTCTTCCACTGGTTTTTAGGGTTAGTAATATTTTTCTCTTTTATCTCGCCCGTAGATCTTGATTCGGTAGCTGTGGCTATTGAAATATGTTTTCCACACTTAGCAATTTTTCCAATACTCACTGGCAAACTTGACCCGCCGTCGTACTGCCGGCTCACGTTGTCATATTGCGGCCCGCTTCGGCGGCTCATAATTTTATACTGACCCCCCAAATACTATCACCATTTTTAGACTCACAACTGTCTTGGTCATAATACATTTTTAACCCGCCATATATTCATGCCCTTCCGCAGTCTTTTAAGCTGCCACCATGTCTAAAGTCCTAGCTTCCTGCAACTGGGTAAGGTCCGGGGTGACTGAGGAATCACTCAAGGACTTTGTCACCATGGGAGTTTTGCCGGCCCAGGATGTTATCCACTGGTGGGTTCCGGGCAATGAAACCACTCCCAAGCCCGAGGATGGGGAAATTATTGTGTTCACAGACCATCTTCTCCGTGGATTTTCTCCACCCGGGTCTAAATTTTTCCGAGACGCCTTACACTCATTCAACCTGCACCCTCAAGACATTGGCCCCAACTCTGTCACCAACTTGTGTCAGTTCCAAACCCTTTGTGAGTCTTATCTGCAAGAAGAGCCGTCTGTTGACCTCTTCATGGAGTACTTCTATATCAACCGCCAAACAGAAATGGCGGATGGATTAAGTCTTGAACTCAGAGGTGTCACTCTTCAAAGACGGAGGGATGTACTCTTTCCAGCGGCAACTCTGCCGAGTCATCCCAAAGAATGGAATAAAACTTGCTTTTATTGCAAAGACACTTCCCCAGAAGGAGAGAATCCACTGCCGGGTTATCGCCCTTACCGGCTCAGCACTGACATGGAACTCCCAGACCGGATGTCCGCTGCAGAGCGCGCCCAATATGGCCCAACCTTCTCGAAAATAAGGGCCATGTTAGCCAATGGGTTAACAGGTGTTGATCTGACCCGCTGTTGGGTCTCTTGGAGGATTCTGCCGTTGAGCCGCCGTAGCGCTTTAATGTGCCAATATACCGGTGAAGTGAATGACCCTCAACGCTTCAACCAGACTCCCTTGACAGACCAAGATCTCAATACAATTGTCAAGTCCTTGCTGGGAGAACCTCAAGCCGCCTGCAGCAAGACGGGTTTGAGTCCCTTTTATGCACTTAACCCGGCCCCAGATGTGAGTCTTTCCATCCTAACCCTCATCCATTCTTTTAATGTTGTACTTCATATATTTTATTAACCTTTCTGCCAATGCTTTTTATCATATGTAGGCCGGCTCTTCCTTATGGAACAAAAGGTTACCCGCTTCCCTCAAGAAGAAGAGCAAAGTCCCCAAGGCGACCAAAACTAAGGCGCCGGTTCGTAAGAAGAAGCAAACAACCGAAGAACTATTCGATCTGGATGACTCAGAGGTAGAACTTGACTCCCTTGGTCGTCTTTTCATACAACTTATTGACGCCGATTCTTCTCAGGAAGAAGCAAAAACAAGTCATGCTGATGTTGCAGAGGTAACCATTATCTCCTCTGACTCGGAACTTTTACCAGTAAAGAGAATACGGCGGGCTGTACGGAAGGTAAAATGTTCTCGCCCTTTTGCTCACTTGGATCCCAACTTTCTTTTGAAGAAGCAGCAAGATGACATCAGACGTCAGACCCGGAGCACCGGCTCTGAAGATCTTTTAGCCGGCTTACCAAATGATGCGGCTCCTCGGAAACGGCGCACTAAAGTACTTCCTTGCCTTGAATTTATTTCTTCTGTATGCTAATCTTGTGTTGTAGCTTACTTGTATTTGATAATGCTAACTTTCTAGGACTCGCCTCCTTCTTCGGGCGACTCAACCACCTCAAAGTTGCCTCCTCTTATTATCAACCCGGGGTAAGTATTTTTATATCCTACTACGTGCGTTAATAGTCTATCCTTGCTTATTGACGTGTAACTTCACCTTTGCTCATAGGGCTCAAGCCAAATGGAGGAAGGTAGGCGGGTCAACCGCTACTCCTGATGTTCCAGAGTCGGAAAACCCAAAGCCTAACACCCCTGAAGCTCACATTGAGCCTTCTGAAGCTGACAAAGACGCCCATGAAAAGGCTCCTCAGCATAATGAGCCGGCTGATATGGATGTTGAAGCTCCTGAAGCCTATCCAGAAACTGATCCTAAGCCGCCCAGCCCCCAGCCGACAACTGAAAACATGGCTTCTCATGAAGAAGTTACTGTTACCGGGGCGGCTTATAAATCTCCAGCTCCCTCCAATGTACTATCAAAACATAACAATGAAGACGAGGCGGCTCCTCCTAAGGAAGAAAAGAATCAATTTGATCTTCCTAACTTAGAAAAACTTAGTGCCGACGAGTTACACTCTGGCTATCTGAGCCGTCTCTCTGCAAGCCAGGACATGGAGGCCAACTTGGTTGGCATGATGAAGAAAAAATACGAGGTACTCCACTTCCCTTGCCTTTCCATACATATACTTATGTAGCCCCCAAGAGCCGGTTTACCTCTCAAAAGGTCAGCCAGGTCTTCAATCACTTGCAATCTTTCGATGAATCGCCATGTAGCCCCCAAGGGCCGGGCCATTATGTAAGTAATGAGCCGGCACTCAATCATAGAATAAGAGCCAACTGTAGCCCCCAAGGCCCGGATTATTATACCAATAATGACCCGGGACCTTTATAAATCTGATCCTTAGACTTGTAGAGCAACGTGTAGCCCCCAAGGGTCGGGTTATCTTCATGAATATGATCCGGGTCTTATGTGCCTTGTAAATATAAGAAAGAACAGAGACACATTAGCCCCCAACTGTCAAGTATATTGCTTGCAATCTGCTTGGGACTTGTAATGATTCTGCCAAACTTCTAAAAACCGGTATGAGCCGAACAGGCGGCTTAAAACTGATAATCTTGCCTTGTTATGACTTGTCTTGTGCAGGAATCTTTAAATGCCGCTGAATCTAATGTGTCGGACCTTTAGAAGAGTCTGGCACTGCAACAAGAAGGCTGAGCGGAAGCCAACGCCAAGTATCTAATCGCTTTGACTGAGCTGGTTGTAATCAAGGCTGAGCTCAAAACACTCAAGAAATCTGCTGAAACGAGCCAAGCCGCCCTGACCAAGCGCGCAGAACACGCAGAAGGCCGTCTTAAAACGGTGACTGAAGAGCTGACCGGCCTGAAGCGGCACATAAGACGGATGACCGAAGCCGTCTTTGGTAAGTATTTGTTGACTTGTAATTACACTTGACATGATCCTACGGAGACTCCCCCGGCGACTTACAATCTCAATCTCTTTTGTAGGCCAACGAACCCACCAACTTCCAGATGACAGCCTGATGAAGTTGAAGGCTTTATATTCACTTACTGAACAGCTGTATGCCAGATCCCTTTTTACCATTAAGGTTGTTATGACTGAGAGGGGTGTTCCAAAGTTTATGAAAGGTGTGCTAGAAGTCCTCTCTACCATCCCAAAGCAGATAGAAGAGCTAAAGAAATCAGCCGCCCGTAAGGGCGCAATGGCTGCTTTGAGCCGGTCACTGGTTATGCACCCGAGCTTAACCCGGCCGAGATGATGGATGGTTTTCCTTAGCTGAAAGACGATGGCTCGCAGTCCCTCAAGAGGACTATGCCCGTTGCATGAAGGCCTCCCGAATATTGGCGAGCCGGCTGGCCGCAGATGCCGACCTATCATCATATCAGGCGGCTTACTCTGAGGATAATAAGCGAGTTCCAGGGCCCACCTTTGAAGCAAAAAGTCTGATTCCTCAACGCCGTAAGCACCTCTTTGCCCCTGATGTTGACCCATCTCCAATCATGCATGACGAAGCCGAATTTGAGGCTTTAACAAACTGCAACTGGGATGTGGACAACCTTCAGATTCGGGAGACCGAAGACCCGGCGCAGGATGATCCCGCGATGAGCTAAATGAAGAGTTGGCTTCATGTGAAGGTAACCCGGCCCTGTTAATATGCCGGGTTATATTTTGCTGCAAAAAACTTAAGTTCACAGATTTTGGGCTCCTTGACAGCCTTGTAATAGCAATAGAAAAAACTTGATCATCTGCTCCTGTGCCTTCATGCACCTTTTAACATCTTTCAGTCCATATGCCGGCGTCTTAATAAGAATGCCTTGATATAGTCATCTGACTGTATTGACTCGCCCGGTGGGTTATATTCCATGATTAATGCTAAGCCGGAGTTACCAAAAAACTTAGAATTTCATCATAAAAATACCTGCAAGAAACAAGTAATATACTTGTGCATATGTCTTGCCTTATGAGCCGGCTTTAAAGGCACACCAAGAAAGGAGAACATTATTTTTTTGAAGAAAAATTTTTGTATTACTTCCGAAGAAGCTAGGCATAAAAGCCTAAAACCTCGTAAGCCGGCTCTCATGTGACATAAATCTGTTGTTTAAACCTTAGCAAGTTCAGGGTCTTTAAAAGATTGACATTGCTAAGAGTACGAACGGGCCACATAGCGGAGAAACTATAGCAGACAAGGCGAGTTTATCCTAGCTCACTGTAAGCCGGCTCTCTCGTGACAAAAGCCGTCGTTTAAACCTTGACAAGTCCAGGGTCTTTGTGCGAGATTGACTATGAAAGTTCAGGGTCTCTGAGCAAGATTGACTGTCAAAAGTTCGGCGGGTCACATGGTGGAGTAGCAAGTTGCAAACATGCAGGTTTAACTCGAACATGGCATATAAAGCCGGGCCAAGAGGGTATGAAAGCTAAACCCAGGGGTTGGAAGCCCCCAAGTGACCTGATGAAGGATCAACTCCTTTGCACGAAGCTTAGTGCGGAAAAAACGGCAGAGGCCCCTAATCATGGGGATGCCAACTTTATTATATCATAAAAGATGGTATATACAATGACAGGAATATGTACATTGATGAGAGCCGGACCGGCGGCTCAAGTATAGTATGGCCGAAGGTGAGCAATATTCCATGGCCTTGCAGTCTCTTCACCAGAAGTGCTTGACTTGTCACTCTCCCGTATATCGATGAGATAATAGAAACCATTGTTGAGATTTCTGCTAATCACAAACGGTCCTTCCCAAGGAGGTGACAACTTATGCATATCTGACTGGTCTTGAATCAACCAGAGTACTAAGTCGCCTTCTTGGAACGTCCGGGTCTTGACCCTGCGGCTATGATACCGACGCAGATCTTGCTGGTAAATCGCGGACCGTGCTGCTGCAAGATCCCATTTTTCGTCTAAGGCATCCAAAGCATCCTGACGCGCCGCCTCATTATCAGCTTCCACATAAGCCGCCACTCTGGGCGAGTCATGACGAATATCACTGGGGAGAACAGCTTCTGCACCATAAACCATGAAGAAAGGCGTATAGCATGTTGACCTGTTGGGGGTGGTTCTTATGCTCCAAAGAACTGAAGGTAACTCCTCCATCCAACAGCCCGGCGTGCGCTCCAAAGGAACCATAAGCCGGGGTTTTATCCCTCTCAAAATTTCCTGCTTAGCACGCTCTGCTTGACCATTAGACTGCGGGTGAGCCACAGAAGATACATCGAGGCGGATATGCTCACCATCACAAAACTCCTTCATAGCCCCCTTGGACAGATTTGTGCCATTGTCAGTAATGATACTATGAGGATAACCAAACCGAAAGATCAACTTTTTGATGAACTGAACTGTTGTTGCTGCATCACACTTGCTGACCGGCTCAGCTTCGACCCACTTAGTAAACTTGTCAACCGCCACCAAGAGGTGGGTCTTCTTGTATTTAGATCTCTTAAAAGGTCCCACCATATCAAGCCCCCAGACTGCAAACAGCCAGGTGATTATAATCATCCATAACTCTTGAGCCGGCACATGGGCGCGTCGCCCAAATTTCTAGCACCCGTCACATTTACTGACCAAGCACTCTGCATCTTTATGAGCTGTTAACCAGTAGAAACCATGTCGAAAAACCTTAGCCACCAAAGATTTTGACCCGGCATGATGACCACAATCGCCAGCATGGATTTCTTGCAACATCTCACGGCCCTCATCCGGAGAAACACATCGCTGAAAGACACCAGTCACGCTGCGCCGGTGTAACTCGCCATTGACAATAGTCATGGATTTAGACCGCCTTATGATCTGCCGCGCCAGATCCTCATCTTGAGGTAACTCGCCGCAGGTCAGATACGCCAGATAAGGCAATGTCCAATCAGGGATTGCACGGAGAGCTGCCACCAATTGTCCTTCCGGGTCAGGTATAGCTAAATCCTCTTCCGACGGGTGATGCAATACGCCCAGGAACACATTAAGCGGCACCGGCTTACGCTGAGATCCCAGTGTTGATAATGCGTCAGCCGCCTCATTCTTCCGCCGGTCAATATGATCCACCTGATAGCCCTTGAATTTGCCAGCGATAACATCAACCGCCTGGCGATAAGCCGCCATGCGAGGGTCCTTAGAATCCCACGTGCCAGAGACTTGCTGAGCTACTAGGTCTGAGTCGCCAAGACATCTGACCCGGCTCAAATTCATCTCCTTCACCACACGGAGCCCATGAAGCAAAGCTTCATATTCAGCTGCATTGTTAGTACAAGGAAACATTAACCTCAAAACATAACAGAACTTGTCACCTCGCGGGGAAGTTAAAACAACTCCAGCCCCCGAGCCTTCCAATTGCCTTGATCCGTCAAAATGAATTGTCCAATATGTATTGTCCGGCTTCTCCTCAGGTGCTTGACACTCTGTCCAGTCATTGATAAAATCCACCAGGGCTTGAGATTTGACAGCCGTCCGGGGCACATATTTCAGATTGAGAGGCCCAAGCTCAAGTGCCCACTTAGCAATCCTCCCAGTAGCTTCTCTGTTTTGAATGATATCTCCCAAAGGAGCAGAGCTGACCACTATGATTGGATGCCCAAGGAAATAGTGTTTCAGCTTGCGATTGGCCATGAATACCCCAAACGCCAGATTTTGCCAATGCGGATATCTTTGCTTGGACTCCGTCAAGACCTCACTGACATAGTAAACCGGTCGCTGGACTGGTTACTCCTAACCCGCCTCCTTGCGGCCCACCACAACTGCAGCACTGACAGCTCTGTTGTTAGCCGCCACATATAAGAGCAAAGGCTCCTTTTCCACCGGGGCAGCCAAAACGGGCGGCTCAGCCAACTGCTTCTTCAGCGCCTCAAACGCCTCATTAGCCGCATCACTCTAGACGAAGTCATCTGTCTTCTTCATCATCTGATACAGAGGTATAGCTTTCTCACCCAGGCGGCTTATGAATCGGCTCAAAGCGGCGATCCGACCCGCCAAGCGTTGAACATCATTAATACATGCCGGCTTAGACAAAGAAGTGATGGCCTTTATCTGGTCCGGGTTAGCCTTAATGCCACGCTCGGAGACCAAAAATCCCAAGAGCTTGCTTACAGGTACACCAAATACACACTTCGCCGGGTTAAGCATCATCTTGTAAACCCGCAAACTATCAAAGGTTTCCTTCAAATCAGCCAACAGAGTCTCCTTCTTTCTAGACTTTACCACAATATCATCCACATAAGCATGAACATTGTGCCCAATTTGACCATGAAGACAGTTCTGTACACAGCGCTGATAAGTCGCCTGAGCGCTCTTGAGCCCAAAAGGCATAGACACATAGCAGAAAGCTCCAAAAGTCGTAATGAAAGACGTCTTCTCTTGGTCCTTAACTGCCATCTTGATCTGATGATAACCCGAATAAGCATCCAGGAAACATAAACTCTCACAACCCGTCGTTGCATCAATGATCTGGTCGATACGGGGGAGAGCAAATGGATCAACCGGACACGCCTTGTTGAGATCGGTGTAATCCACACACATGCACCACGTGTCGTTCTTTTTGCGTACCAACACCGGGTTAGCTAACCATTTCGGGTGAAAAACTTCGATGATAAACCCTGCTGCCAAGAGCCGGGCCACCTCTTCTCCAATAGCCTTACGCCTCTCCTCATTGAAATGACGGAGGAACTGTTTGGCCGGTTTAAACTTAGGATCCACATTAAGGTGGTGCTCAGCGAATTCTCTCGGCACACCTGGCATGTCAGACGGTTTCCATGCAAAGATATCCCGATTCTCACAGATGAATTCGATGAGCGCGCTTTCCTATTTGGGATCCTTATTGGCCCCAATAGTGAACTGCTGCGATGAGTCGCCAGGAGTAAAATCCACCAGCTTGGTATCTTCTGCCACAAACTTAAGGGGCGGCTTAGATTCCGTACTGGGCTTTTTCAACGGGGTCATATCTGCCGGGTCAACATTCTCCTTATAAAACTTGAGCTCCGCCTCAGCACAACTTGACTCTGCATACGTAGCATCGCCTTCCTCGCACCCAAGAGCAATCTTCTGATCACCATGCACTGTAATCATTCCGTTTAATCCGGGCATCTTGAGCTGCAAGTAAACATAACAAGGCCTAGCCATGAACTTGGCATAAGCCGGCCGCCCGAACAAAGTGTGGTACGGACTCTTGATCTTGACCACCTCAAACCATAAGGTCTCTACCCTGTAATTTAACTCATCACCAAAGGCTACCTCCAGGGAAATTTTTCCACCTGGATAAGTTGACTTCCCAGGCACCACACCGTGAAAAACCATTGAAGATGGTTTGAGATCCTTGTCAAGCAAATTCATCTGGCGGAACGTGTCATAGTACAAGATGTTGATGCTGCTGCCACCATCCATAAGCACCTTGGTGAACACGTAGCCTCCTACTTGGGGGGCTACTACTAAGGCCAACTGCCCCGGGTTATTCACACGCGGCGGGTGATCCTCCCTGCTCCAAGTTATGTCATAGTCAGACCACTTCAAATACTGCGGGAGAGCCGGCATGACCGCATTAACCGCCCGCTTGCAGACCTTCTGATTCCGCTTGTCAAGGCTAGTCGTAAAGACATGATATTGGCCCCCATTAAGCTGCTTTGGGTTACTCTGATACCCGGACTGGTTGTTTTGCTGCTGACCTCCATTACCAGACTTTTGATTATGACCTCCACGGTTTCCCTGACCTTGATAACCAGAACCTGAACCGCCTGCACCAAAGCCAGACCCAGGAGAGCCGGATCCTGACCCGCCGGGCGGTCCACTGCCGCCACCCTGATGCTAGTTAATGTTGTAATTCCGGAACTCCCGCATGACCCAACAATCCTTCCAGGCATGAGTGGATGGTTTATCAGGAACACTATGTTTTGGACAGGGGGCATTCAACATCGCTTCCATATTGAAAGGCTTAGACTTGCCGAAAGGCGGTTTACCATTGCCCTTGCCACGGTTGCTCCCAGCACTAGTGTTGGCCACCAGATCTGACCCGCCATCCGGGTGTTTCCTCTTACCGCCATTGCTATTATTATTATTCCCTGCCCCGCTCTGCTGCTGGCCCTTGCCATTGCCATTCTTCTTACCCTTAGCTGATTTCTCCTCATTTGACCCAGGATCCTTCGTACTGTCAGAATCTGCATATTTGGTGAGAGCCGCCATGAGCTCCCCCATATCCTGGCATGAACACTTGAGGCGTCCAAGCTTCTGCTTGAGGGGCAAAAAGTGGCAATTCTTCTCCAGAATTAGAACCCCCTGAGCCGCCGTGATATTATCAGAGGAGTGGATAATGGTTGAGACCCTCCGGACCCAATGATAGGCCGACTCATCCTCCCGCTGCGCACAATGATCTAAATCCACGATTGTCATGGGCTGCTTGCACATTCCTTGAATTTTTTTGATGAATTTCGCCTTCAACTCAGCCCAGGAATTAATGGTATTGCGTGGCAAACCCTTCAACAACGTGTGAGCTGGCCCCTCCAACATCATGATGAAATACTTGGCGCAGACTGCATCACTGACGTCTAACATCTCCATGGCTAGTTCATAACTCTCAATCCAAGCTTCCGAAGGCAGGTCGGCAGTATAATTTGGCACCTTGTGGGGACCCTTGAAATCCTTCGGCAGGCGTTCATTTCGTAAAGCCGGCACCAAGCACGGTACTCCCACAGCCCTGGAGGTTACTCCGGCTCCCACCGAAATAGAAGGTGCTACTGTGGGTTCTTGGTAAGCCGCCGCAGCTGCCGCCGCTTCTGCCTCTCGCTGTGCTCTCGCATGGTCTACCAATGCCTGGGCATCAACAGCAGGCGGGTCATCCCACGCTGGATTCCGACATCGATCGCTGCTAGAAATCGCAGGCGACTCTATACGCCGGCTGTAACTGCGGCTTGGGATAGGGGTCGAGTGCACACGGCTCCGACTATAGGTATACTTCTCCTGTTGCGCCACCGCTATCTGCAAATATCCAATGGCGTTCTGCGCTTCTTCCACAAAAGGCGTTCCATGAGGGATGGGGAGCGCGCCAAGTCTGACTGCTGCTACCACCATGTTCTCCACCGGGTTAGAATAATGACCGGGTGGTGTCGGAAAGTGCTGCGGCGGGGTCTGGTTCCTGGGGGCGGGTCTGGCTGCCGATCCTGAACCGCCGCCCTACTCCCAGGTACTTTCGCCGTCCGGGTCAAGGTCAGAGGTGCATTCCGTTCTGTCCCTGGGGTGTTGAAAAGATTCCTAGGCTAATACGGATCCGGCAGGCGGGTCTGATGCCTCATCCGCCGGACTGCATATGCGGTCTGTTGATCCAGCTCCAGGCGAAAAGCTTCCGCCCTAAGGCGCTCCAACTCAGCATCCATCTGAGCTTTCAGCGCATTGATTTCCTCTTGGGCACCGGCCATCTGGTCCTTCAACCTCGCGATCTCCGTGTTACGAGCTGCTTGGTTTTCGGCCGTGACCTCGGTCCCCATCAGAGTTTTAAGTTCATTCATCAGATCTAGCAAAACTTGAGCCGGCGGCCTGCCTGATCCAGATCCGGTCGCACCAGCAGCCGTGCTACCAGGAGCCGGTGCTGATCCTGTCATGAAGACGGCGGCTCGGCTCAGCGGCTCATAATATTCCGGCTCATAGTATTCCGGCTCATGGTAGCCCTCGAAGTAGCCCCCAAGCCCACCGTTGTGAAGCTGGTAGATTGATTCCGCCTCTCCGCTCGAGGATCCATCCTCTGAGCAGATGAGGGTTTCCTCCCGCGACATAGAACCTTCAAGTTCCGTGCCTTGGGTGAAGCCGACGAAGACGTGCTTCCAGACCGGATTAAGCCGGGCGGGTTGCACGCGCTGGGCCGGCTCGACGAGGTCAGTGCAGATGTCCGGCCCGGGTTTAGCTCCGCCGATCTTGCCGATGAAGACGTGAATTCCGCCGAAGGGGACCCGGTACCCGTACTCGATTGAGTCAGCCTCAGGGCCCCAGCCGGCGTCGTCGATGTAGAGCTTGCCTCGGCGACTCTTGGTCATCCTGCCGACGGCGTATCCCTCAATCCCTGGGAGAGAGCCCTTCGAGTACTCCAAACCACCGAGCATCTGCCCCACGGTGGGCGCCAACTGTCGTGGTTTTGTCACGGCGGATGTCCTAGTGCCAGGACTTAGGTGTGAAGCCATCGCTACGATGGTTAACTCGAAGGGGTTGGTCGGGACGAAAGACACAGGTTTACCCAGGTTCGGCCCCTCTCGAAGGAGGTAATAGCCTACGTCCTGCTTTGAGTTGTCTTGATTGGATATCGACTACAAGGAAGCGGATTCGCTAGACCTAGTACTCGATCAAAGGTCTCGTGGCCTAAGCCGCCCAGGTAACCCGCCTTTATATACATAGGTCGAGGTCCTGGGCTTACAAGAGTCCGGGCCGGGTCATACTTGACAACCGACCTCACTTCTAACTAGACCTGCTTTGTCTAACAAGCCGCCACCGGCGTCTGACGCCACCGGGTTACACATCACCTTCTGGCTCTGGGCCTCCAGGCCCATCAAGCTTATTCCAAACCTTATCGCTAAGCCGCCAACCTCATGACCCGACCCCACCTGGGCGGGTCTCACCACGGGGTTATATCCCCAACAGATGCTGAGTCGGAGCGCCTCAGGGCGGAAGCTTTTCACCTGGACCGGGATCAACAGACCGCAAATGCAGTCCAGCGGATGAGGCACCAGACCCGCCTGCCGGATCAGTATGAGCCTAGGAATCTTTTCAACACGCCAGGGACAGGACGGAATGCACCTCTGACCATAACCCGGACAGCGGAAGTACCTGGGAGTAGGGCGGTGGTTCAGCATCGGCAGCCAGACCCGCCCCGCAAGAACCAGACCCCATCGCAGCACTTTCCGACACCACCCGGTCATTATTCTAACTCGGTGGAGAACATGGTGGCAGCGGCAGTCAGACTTGGCGCGCTCCCCATCCCTGATGGAACGCCTTTTGCGGAAGAAGCGCGGAACTCCATTGGATATTTGCAGACAGCGGTGGCGCAACGGGAGAAGTATACCTATAGCCGGAGCCGCGTGCACTCGACCCCTATCTCAAGCCGTAGTTATAGTCGGCGTATAGAGTCGCCTGCGATTTATAGAAGCGATCGACGTCGGAATCCGGCGTGGGATGACCCGCCTGCTGTTGATGCCCAGGCGCTGGTAGATCGTGCGAGAGCACAGCGAGAGGCGGCAGCAGCGGCAGCTGCGGTGGCTTACAAAGAACCCACAGTAGCACCTTCTGTTTCGGTAGGAGCCGGAGTAACCTCCAGTGCTATGGGAGTGCCGTGCTTAGTGCTGGCTTTACGAAACGAACGCCTGCCGAAGGATTTCAAGGGTCCCCGCAAGGTGCTAAATTATATTGCCGATCTGGCTCCGGAAGCTTGGAATGAGAGTTATGAACTAGCCATGGAGATGTTAGACGTCAGTGATGCAGTCTACGCCAAGTATTTCATCATGATGTTAGAGGGACCGGCTCGCACGTGGTTGAAGGGTTTGCCACTCAATACCATTAATTCCTGGGCCGATTTGAAGGCAAAATTCATCAAAAAAATCAAGGAACGTGCAAACAGCCCATGACAATCGTGGATTTGGATCATTGTGTGCAGCGGGAGGATGAGTCGGCCCATCATTGGGTTCGGCGGGTCTCAACCATTATCCACTCCTCTGATAATATCACGGCGGCTCAGGCGGTTCTAATACTGGAGAAGAATTGCCACTTTTTGCCCCTCAAGCAGAAGCTTGGATGGCTCAAGCGTTCATGCCAGGATATGGGGGAGCTCATGGAGGCTCTCACCAAATATGCAGATTCTGACAGTACGAAGGATCCTGGGTCTGATGAGGAGAAATCAGCTAAGGGTAAGAAGAATGGCAATGGCAAGGGCCAGCAGCAGAGTGGAGCAGGAAATAATAATAACGGCAATGGAGGTAAGAGGAAACACCCGGACAGCGGGTCAGATCTGGTGGCCAACACTAGTGCTGGGAGCAACCGTGGCAAGGGCAATGGTAAGCCGCCTTTTGGCAAGTCTAAGCCTTTCAATATGGAAGTGATGTTGAATGCCCCCTGTCCAAAACATAGTGTTCCCGATAAACCATCTACTCATGCCTGGAAGGATTGTTGGGTCATGCGGGAGTTCCGGAATTACAGCATTAACCAGCATCAGGGTGGTGGCAGTGGACCGTCCGGCGGGTCAGGATCCGGCTCTCCTGGGTCCGGCTTCGGGGCAGGCGGCTCAGGTTCTGGTTATCAAGGTCAGGGAAACCATGGAGGTCACCATCCATAGTCTGGCAATGGAGGTTAGCAACAAAACAACCAATCTGGGTATCAGAGTAATCCAAAACAGCTTAATGGAGGTCAATACGACGTCTTTACAACAAGCCTTGACAAGCGGGATCAGAAGGTGCGCAAGCGGGCGGTTAATGCAGTCATGCCGGCTCTCCCGCAGTACTTGAAGTGGTCTGAGTATGACATAACTTGGAGCAGGGAGGATCACCCGCCGCGTGTGGATAACCCGGGGCAGTTGGCTTTAGTAGTAGCCCCCCAAGTAGGAGGCTACGTGTTCACCAAGGTGCTTATGGATGGTGGCAACAGCATCAACATCTTGTACTATGACACATTCCGCCGGATGAATTTGCTTGACAAGGATCTCAAACCATCTTCAATGGTTTTTCACGGTGTGGTGCCTGGGAAGTCAACTTATCCAGTTGGAAAAATTTCCCTGGAGGTAGCCTTTGGTGATGAGTTAAATTACAGGGTAGAGACCTTATGGTTTGAGGTGGTCAAGATCAAGAGTCCGTACCACGCTTTGTTTGGGCGGCCGGCTTATGCCAAGTTCATGGCTAGGCCTTGTTATGTTTACTTGCAGCTCAAGATGCCCGGATTAAACGGAACGATTACAGTGCATGGTGATCGGAAGATTGCTCTTGGGTGCGAGGAAGGCGATGCTACATATGCAGAGTCAAGTTGTGCTGAGGCGGAGCTCAAGTTTTATAAGGAGAATGTTGACCCGGCAGATATGACCCCGTTGAACAAGCCCAGTACGGAATCTGAGCCGCCCCTTAAGTTTGTGGCAGAACATACCAAGCTGGTGGATTTTACTCCTGGCGACTCATCGCAGCAGTTCACTATTGGGGCCAATAAGGATCCCAAATAGGAAAGCGCGCTCATCGAATTCATCCGTGAGAATCGGGATATCTTTGCATGGAAACCGTCTGACATGCCAGGTGTGCCGAGAGAATTCGCTGAGCACCACCTTAATGTGGATCCTAAGTTTAAGCCGGTCAAACAGTTCCTCCGTCGTTTCAATGAGGAGAGGCGTAAGGCTATTAGAGAAAAGGTGGCCCGGCTCTTGGCAGCAGGGTTTATCGTCGAAGTTTTTCACCCGGAATGGTTAGCTAACCCAGTGTTGGTACTCAAGAAGAATGGCACGTGGCGCATGTGTGTGGATTACACCGATCTCAACAAGGTGTGTCCGGTTGATCCATTTGCTCTCCCCCGTATCGACCAGATCATTGATGCAACGGCGGGTTGTGAGAGTTTATGTTTCCTGGATGCTTATTCGCGTTATCATCAGATCAAGATGGCAGTCAAAGACCAAGAGAAGACGTCTTTCATTATGCCTTTTGGAGCTTTCTGCTATGTGTCTATGCCTTTCGGGCTCAAGAGCACTCAGGCGACTTATCAGCGTTGTGTGCAGAACTGTCTTCATGGTCAAATTGGGCGCAATGTTCATGCTTATGTGGATGATATTGTGGTCAAGTCAAGGAAGAAGGAGACTCTGTTGGCTGATTTGAAGAACTCTTTTGATAATCTGCGGGTTTACAAGATGATGCTTAACCCGGCAATGTGTGTGTTTGTTGTACTTGCAGGCAAGCTCTTGGGATTCTTGGTCTCCTAGCGTGGCACTGAGGCTAACCCGGACAAGATAAAGGCCATCACTTCTTTGTCAAAGCCGACATGTATTAATGATGTTCAGCGCTTGGCGGGTCGTATCGCCGCTCTGAGCCGGTTCATAAGCCGCCTGGGTGAGAAGGCTGTTCCTCTATATCAGATGATGAAGAAGACAGATGACTTCGTCTGGAGTGATGCGGCTAATGAGGCGTTTGAGGCGCTCAAGAAGCAGTTGGTTGAGCCGCCCGTTTTGGCTGCTCCGGTGAAAAAGGAGCCTTTGTTCTTGTATGTGGCGGCTAACAACAAGGCTGTCAGTGCTGCAGTTGTGGTGGAGCACAAGGAGGCGGGTAAGGAATACCCAGTCCAGAGGCCGGTTTACTATGTCAGTGAGGTCTTGACGGAGTCCAAGCAAAGATATCCGCATTGGCAAAAACTGGTGTTTGGGGTATTCATGGCCAATCGCAAGCAGAAACACTATTTTCTTGGGCATCCAATCACGGTGGTCAGCTCTGCTCCTTTGGGAGATATCATTCAAAACAGAGAAGCCACTGGCAGGATTGCTAAGTGGGCAATTGAGCTTGGACCCCTTAATCTGAAATATGTGCCCCGGACGGCTGTGAAATCTCAAGCTCTGGTGGACTTTATCAATGACTGGACAGAATGTCAGGCACCCGAGGAGAAGCCGGATAATACATATTGGACAATTCATTTTGATGGCTCCAGGCAATTGGAAGGCTCGGGGGCTGGAGTTGTTTTAACTTCCCCACGAGGTGACAAATTCTGTTATGTTTTGAGGTTAATGTTTCCTTGTACTAACAATGCAGCTGAATATGAGGCTTTGCTTCATGGGCTCCGTGTGGCCAAGGAGATGAATTTGAGCCGGGACAGATGTCTTGGCGACTCAAACCTGGTAGCTCAGCAAGTCTCTGGCACGCGGGACTCTAAGGACCCTCGCATGGCGGCTTATCGGCAGGCGGTTGATGTTATCGCTGGCCACTTCTTGGGCTATCAGGTGGATCATATTGATCGGCGGAAGAATGAGGCGGCTGACGCGTTATCAAGACTAGGATCTCAGCATAAGCCGGTGCCGCCTAATGTGTTCATGGACGTATTGCATCACCCGTCGGTTAAATTACCGTCGGAAGAGGATTTAGCTATACCTGACCCGGAAGAACAATTGGTGGCGGCTCTCCACGCGATCCCTGATTGGACATTGCCTTATCTGGCATATCTGACCCGCGGCGAGTTACCTCAAGATGAGAATCTGGCGTGGCAGATCATAAGGCGGTCTAAATCCATGACTATTGTCAATGGCGAGTTACACAGGCGTAGCGTGACCGGCGTCTTTTAGCGATGTGTTTCTCCTGATGAGGGCCGTGAAATACTGCAAGAGATACATGTCGGCGATTGTGGTCATCATGCCGGGTCAAAATCTTTGGTGGCCAAGGCTTTTCGACACGGTTTTTACTGGTTAACAGCTCATAAAGATGCAGAGTACTTGGTCAGTAAATGTGACGGGTGCCAAACATTTGGACGACGTGCCCATGTGCCGACTCAAGAGTTACGGATGATTCCCATCACCTGGACGTTTGCAGTCTGGGGGCTTGATATGTTGGGACCTTTTAAGAGGTCTAAAGACAAGAAGACCCACCTCTTGGTGGCGGTTGACAAGTTTACTAAGTGGGTTGAAGCTGAGCCGGTCAGCAAGTGTGATGTAGCAACAGCAGTTCAGTTCATCAAAAAGCTGATCTTTCGGTTTGGTTATCCTCATAGTATCATTACTGACAATGGCACAAACCTGTCCAAGGGGGCTATGAAGGAGTTTTGTGATGGTGAGCATATCCGCCTCGATGTATCTTCTATGGCTCACCCACAGTCTAATGGTCAAGCAGAGCGTGCTAACCAGGAAATTTTGAGAGGGATAAAACCCCGGCTTATGGTTCCTTTGGAGCGCACGCTGGGTTGTTGGGTGGAGGAGTTACCTTCAGTTCTTTGGAGCATAAGAACCACCCCCAACAGGTCAACAGGCTATACGCATTTCTTCATGGTTTATGGCGCAGAAGCGGTTCTTCCCAGTGATATTCGTCATGACTCGCCCAGAATGGCGGCTTACGTGGAAGCTGATAATGAGACGGCGCGTCACGATGCTTTGGATGCCTTAGACGAAGAACGGGATCTTGCAGCAGCACGGTCCGCAATTTACTAGCAAGACCTGCGTCGCTATCATAGCCGCAGGGTCAAGACCCGGACGTTCCAAGAAGGCGACTTGGTACTCCGTTTGATTCAAGACCAGTCAGATATGCACAAGTTATCACCTCCTTGGGAAGGACCATTTGTGGTCAGCAGAAATCTCAACAATGGTTCCTATTATCTCATCAATATACGGGAGAGTGACAAGTCACGCACTTCTGGTGAAGAGACTACAAGGCCGTGGAATATTTCTCACCTTCGGCAATACTATACTTGAGCCGCCGGTCCGTCTCTAATCAATGTACATACCCCTGTCATTGTATATACCATCTTTTATGATATAATAAAGTTGGCATCCCCATAATTCGGGGCCTCTGCCGTTTTCTTGCACCAAGTTTCGTGCAAAGATTTGATTCTTCATCCGGTCACTTGGGGGCTTCCAACCCACTGGGTTTAGCTTTCATACCCTCTTGGCCAGGATTTACATACTATGTTCGAGTTAAACCTGCCTGTTTGCAACTTGCTACTCCGCCATGTGACCCGCTGAACTCTTGACAGTCAATCTTGCTCAGAGACCCTGAACTTTCATAGTCAATCTCGCACAAAGACCCTGAACTTGTCAAGGTTTAAACGACGGCTTTTGTCACGAGAGAGCCGGCTTACAGTGAGCTAGGATAAACTCGCCTTGTCCGCTGTAGTCTCTCCGCTATGTGGCCCGTTCGTACTCTTAGCAATGTCAATCTTTTAAAGACCCTGAACTTGCTAAGGTTTAAACGACGGATTTATGTCACGTGAGAGCCGGCTTACGAGGTTTTCAGGCTTTTATGCCTAGCTTCTTCGGAAGCAATACAAAAAAATTCTTGCAAAAATAAAGTTTCTTGTCTTGTTCGGCCTTTAAAGCCGGCTCATAAGGCAAGAGATATGCACAAAGTATATTGCTTGCTTTTTGCAGGTATTTTTTCATGATGAAATTCTAAGTTTTTTCGGTAACTCCGGCTTAGCGTTGCTCTTGGAATATAACCCGTCGGGCGAGTCAATACAGTCAGATGAGTATATCAAGACATTCTTGTTAAGTCGCCGGTGTATGGACTGAAAGATGTTTAAAAAAATGCACGAAGGCACAGGAGCAGACGATCAAGTTTTTTCTACTGCTATTACAAGGCCTCACAGGGCCCAAAATATGTTGCTTAAAGTTTTTCACAAGTTAAAGCCTGGAGGCTCAGTTTCGCCCGGGTCAGAGTCTTCGAAGAACGGCTCTTCGCCTAGCTTGTCGACGGGTCACCGTGCGCCGGGTCTTCGGGCTCTTGGATCTGAAGGTTGTCCACATCCCAGTTGCAGTTGAGTAGAGCTTCAAATTGAGCTTCATCATTCAAGATAGGAGATGGGTCAACGTCAGGGGCAAAGATATGCTTACGCCGTTGAGGGGTCAGATCCTTCGGCTCAAAGGTAGGCGCCCGAACTCGAGTGTTGCTGTCGTCGTAAGCCGCCTGGTATTTTGATAGATCAGCTTCTGTGGCTAACCGGCTGGCCAACACTCGAGACTCTCGGTGGCAACGGGCATAGTCATCCTGGGTGAATTCTGACCCGTCATCCTTGAGTTGCGGGAAGCTGGCCATCATCTCTTCCGGGTGAAGTTCTGGTGCATATGCTAGCGCCCGGCTTAAGGCAGAAATTGCACCCTTGCGGGTAGCTGATCTCTTTATTTCCTCAAAGTGCCTGGGAACAGTGGAGAGATAGTTCAAAACATCCTTGATCAGTTTTGGCACACCCTTCTCACCAAAGATTGCTCTGATGGTGAAAAGGCTTCCGGAGTATAGTTTCTAAGTGAAGGGTATAAGGCCTTCAGCTTCAACAGGCTGTCATCCGGAAGTTGGCGAGTTCGTTGGCCTACAAAAGAGATTGAGATTATAAGTCATCGGGCGAGTCTCCATAGGATCATGTCAAGCATAATTACAAGTCAACAAATACTTACCAAAGACAGCTTCAGTCATCCGGTTTATGTGCCGCTTCAGGCCGGTCAGCTCTTCAGTCACCATTTTAAGACGGCCCTCTGCGTCTTCTGTGCGCTTGGTCAGGGCGGCTTGGTTCGTTTCAGCAGACTTCTTGAATGTCTCGAGCTCAGTCTTGATTACCTCCAGCTCAGTCAAAGCGATCTGATACTTGGCGTTGGCTTCCGCTCGGCCTTCTTGTTGCAGTGCCAGACTCTTCTTAAGGTCCGACACGTTAGACTCAGCAGCATTTAAAGATTCCTGCACAAGACAAGTCATAACAAGGCAAGATTATCAGTTTTAAGCCGCCTGACCGGCTCATACCGGTTTTTAGAAGTTTGGCAGAGAATCATTACAAGTCCCAAGCAGATTGCAAGCAATATACTTGACACTTGGGGGCTAATGTGTCTCGGTTCTTTCTTATATTTACAAGTCAAATAAGACCCGGATCATCTCCATGAAGATCACCCGGCCCTTGGGGGCTACACGTTGCTCTACAAGTCTAAGGATCAGGTTTATAAAAAGTCCTAGCTCATTATTGGTATAATGATCCGGCCCTTAGGGGCTACACTTGGCATTTCTTGCATTTATTAAAGCAATAAGTGTCGGCTCATTATTGGTATAATGACCTGGCCCTTGGGGGCTACATCGGTGATTTATTCAACACTACATATTATTGAAGACCCGGCTTATTTTCGAAAATATAAGCTGGCCCTTGGGGGCTATGTAAGGGTATGCAGAGAGCAGAGAAGGGGAATACCTCATATTTCTTTTTCATCAGGTCTACTAGTCTGGCTTCCATGTCCCGGCTGGCGGTCAGGCGGCTCAAATAGCCCGAATGCAACTCGTCAGCGGTCAGCTTCTCCAAATTCGGCAGGTCAAGTTTGTTTTTCTCCTTCTCAGGAGAAGGTGTCACAGCCTTTTGAATATGCTTGGTTAGCACATTGGAGGGGGCCGGAGCGGCATAGGCTGAGCCGGTAATGGTGACTTCTTCTTCTTGAACTGGTACCTCTTGGGTTATCGGCAAGGGGCTGGGAGGCTTAGGATCTGTCTCCGAAGAAGCTTCAGTGATCACAACGTCAACATCCACCGCCTCATTGGGCTGGGGACTGTCATCGTGAGCACCTTGGCCGGCATCGGATGGCTCCACTTGAGTTTTAGGAGCATCAAGCTTGTCTTCTGGCTCTGAGGCATCCGGACGGAAAGATGACCCGCTTTGTTTCCTTTTCTTGGCCTGGGCCCTGCAAGACACGGACTTCATTATCAGTTATATGCAAAGACATTATAGTAATAAGCAGGGAAAGGATATAAGAAAGTTACCCTAGGTTGATGACAAGGGGAGGCAGCTTGGAGGCAGTTGAGTCGCCAGACGAAGGAGGAGTTTCCTGATACAATTAGAAGCAGTATGAGTAAGTGGCAACACAAGAGTAATATGCAGTAGTACACATATAAGCCGGAAGTACCTCGTTGCGATGTTTTCGGCGAGCCGGAGTGTCAGGCAAGCCGGCCACCAGGTCTTCAGAACCGCCACTCCGGGTCTGACGTCTGGCGTCATGTTGCTGTTTCTTCAAAAGAAAGTCGGGATCCAAGTGAGCAAGAGGGTGTGAAAACTTAACTTTCCGGATGACCCGCCAGATTCTCTCTGTTGGCAGAGGTTCTGAGTCGGAGGAGATGATAGTTACCTCTGCAGCCCCGGCTTCACTAGCCTCCGCCTCTTCCTGAGAAGAGTCAGCGTCAATAAGTTGCATAAAAAGACGACCAAGGGAATCAAGTTCTACCTCTGAGTCGTCGAGGCCGAATAATTCTTCGGTTGATTGTTTCCTTTTACAAGCCGGAGCTTTGGCCTTGGTTTCTTTGTTTGCTTTGCTTTTCTTTTTGGAGGTAATGGTTAACCTCTTGTTCCAGAAGGAAGAGTCGGCCTACGTATAAATATATGCATTGGCAGAATGGTTAAAATAGAAGACAAGACATAAGGCGTTTAAGGAAAGGGTGAAGATTAGGGTGGAAAGATTCACCTGGAGCCGGGTTAAGTGCATAAAAGGGACTTAACCCTGTCTTGCTGCAGGCGGCTTGAGGTTCTCCCAGCAAGGAATTGACAATTGTATTGAGATCCTGGTCTGTCGAGGGAGTCTGGTTGAAGCGTTGAGGGTCGTTCACTTCACCGGTATATTGGCACATTAAAGCGTTGCGGCGGCTCAACGGCAGAATCCTCCAAGAGACCCAGCAGTGAGTCAGATCAACACCTGTTAACCCGTTGGCTAACAGGGCCCTTATTTTTGAGAAAGTTTGGCCATATTGAGCGCGCTCTGTAGCGGACATCCGGTCTGGGAGTTCCGTGTCAGTACTGAGCCGGTAAGGGCGATAACCCGGTAGTGGATTCTTTCCTTCTGGGGAAGTGTCTTTGCTGTAAAACCAAGTTTTATTCCATTCTTTGGGATGACTCGGCAGAGTTGCTGCTGGAAAGAGTACATCCCTCCGTCTTTGAAGAGTGACACCTCCGAGTTCAAGACTTAATCCTCCGCCATTTCTGTTTGGCGGTTGATGTAGAAATATTCCTTGAAGAGGTCAACAGACGGCTCTTCTTGCAGATAAGCTTCGCAGAGGGTTTGGAACTGACACAGGTTGGTGACAGAGTTGGGGCCAATGTCTTGGGGGTGCAGGTTGAATGAGTGTAAGGCGTCTCGAAAAAATTTAGACCCGGGTGGAGAGAAGCCACAGAGAAGATGGTCTGTGAACACAATAATCTCCCTGTCCTCGGGCTTAGGAGTGGTTTCATTGCCCGGAACCAGCCAGTGGACAACATCCTGAGCCGGCAAAACTCCCATGGTGACAAAGTCCTTGAGTGATTCCTCAGTCATCCCGGACCTTACCCAGTTGCAGGAAGCTGGGACTTTAGACATGGCGGCGGCTTAAAAGACTGTGGAAAGGCATGAGTATTTGGCGGGTTAAAAACATGTTATGACCAAGGCAGCTATGACTCTAAAAATGGTGATGGCATTTGGCGGGTCAATATAAAATTATGAGCCGCCGAAGCAGGTCGCAACATGACAGCGTGAGCCGGTAGTTTGACGGCGGGTCAAGTTTGTCAGTGAGTATTGGAAAAATTACTAAGTGTGGAAAAACAGATTCCAACAGCTACAGCTACCGAATCAAGATCTATGGGCGAGATAAAAGAAAAATATTACTAAACCTAAAAAGCCGGAGGAAGAACAGGCAGTTCCTATACGGATTAGAGTGAGCCAGAAATCTATAATGAATATGGCATGCCTATTGAGTGGATGGCCGCATGATTCGAGCAGCATTATAAAGCCTAAAGAAGTGCTTTTTCTCTGATCTACAAAGAATGCTCCGATGAGCGGTGATGAACACGAAGAAAACCCGATGAACTCGGGGGAAATCTGAAAAACTAGTGCAGATCTAAATAAGGGGGAAGGATGGAACCTTGAAGATGCGGGCGAACGCGGCAGTGCTCTGGACGTAATCAGGGTGATGCAGCGGTCAGTGTCGGAGACGACGGCGAGGCCCAGACGGCGCGGCGAGCTTCGGCGTCGCGGGCGTCACGAGGAAGAAGAAGAAGACGGCAGCGGGGGAAGGTGAAAATGATGGGCCCCCCACGCCTATTTATAAGGGGGTGATGGAATAGCAACAGTCCGGTGCGGGAATCGAGGAGACACGATGACAATTGACCAAGAAAGTGCCTCGATTCTCGGGCTGGTCATATTAATGAAAAAGATCCGTTGTGACGTCAGGGGAATCTTTTTGATTTTCCTGAGATGATGTCATGGCGGGTCATGAAGATTTGTTAGAAACGAAGTCACCATTTTCAGATATGGCGGGTCATGAAGATTTGTCAAAAAATGCAAGATCCGCCATCCAGAAGACTTGAAGATTGACATGAACCGGTTCAAATCAATCTGGGGCCTAATGTTGGGGATATAACCCCGTGGTGAGACCCGCCCAGGTGGGGCTGGGTCATGAGGTTGGCGGCTTAGCGATAAGGTTTGGAAGAAGCTTGCTCAATGGGCCTGGAGGCCCAAAGGGAGAAGACAATGTATGACCCAATGGAGTAAGCCGCCGGTGGCGGCTTGTCCGACAAGGCAGGAGTAGTTAGAGGCAAGGTCGGTTATCAAGTATGACCCGGCCCGGACTCTTGTAAGCCCAGGGCCTCGACCTGTGTATATAAAGGCGGGTTACCTGGGCGGCTTAGGCCACGAAACCTTTGATCGAGTACTAGGTCTAGCGAATCCGCTCCCTTGTAATCGATATCCAATCAATACAACTCAAAGCAGGACGTAGGCTATTACCTCCTTCGAGAGGGGCCGAACCTAGGTAAACCTGTGTCTTTCATCCCGACCAACCCCTTCAAGTTAACCGCCGTAGCGATGGCTTCACACCTAAGTCCTGGCACTAGGACATCTGCCATGACAAAACCACGACAGTTGGTGTGCAAAAATGGGCATCAAGCTCTATTTCGCGTTCGTATACCACCCGCATTCAAATGGGCAAGTGGTGCAGGCCAACGGACTAATCCTTAGTGGCATCAAGCCAAGGCTAGTATATTCCCTTAAAAAATCCAAGTGCAAATGGGTTGAGGAACTCGATTCCGTCTTATGGGGTTTGCGCACCACACCAAACAGATCCACCGGATACACACTGTTTTTATGGTGTACGGCGCCGAGGCAGTACTCCTTTGCGACATCATACATGACGCACTTCAGGTAAGCATGTATGAAGAGAGGGAGGCCGAGCTCGATCGGCATGACGCCTTCACTAGTAGAGAAATGGCTAGCCACAACTCTTGTTGGTGGCGTGCCATTTTATTCCAACGCCAGCACTTATATTTTCAAGTAGTGCTGGCGTTGGCTAAATTTGCACGTTATTGCTACACACATAGTGGTGGCGTTTAAATTCTGTCGAACGCCACTTGTATGAGGACCCCAGCGCTCTCCCCTTTGATATATTATTGTTGGCGTGGCTAAAGTTCCTATGCCAGGACTATGCATTGTACTTGTGATGTGCAACCTGTACGGCACGCCATAGGTATATTTTGTGGAGCCCATATATATTGTGGCGGCGTTCCTAAATGTAGAACGCCATAAGTATTTGAATCTCTAGATATAGTTGACCCGGACGGCCTGGTTAATCATAGCTGACAATCTCTTAATGGTACTGTCACATATATGTGTGTATAGAGATACAAGACCGGCGGACTCTGCCATCGATCCATTGAGAGAACTAGGTGACTGCTTTTTGTGTGTATATCATTTAGGTATGTAATGCCTGCATATGTGTGTGTATATATAGTACATAATATGTTGAAATGGTTTTTGACCTTTTTTTGTAGGCACTGTGGAAGTGAATGATTTATGCTGGAATATATATATGGATTGAACTATAAATGGGTTCTTGAAGGTCGCGTTGGAAGATATGAATCGGAAAGGGGAAACAAAAATATTATGTCCATGCAAGAAGTGCGAAAACATAGTTTTGATTGACCCTTCTACTGGTCGTGTGAAGATGCACTTGTTGAAATATGATTTCAAGCCTGGTTACACACGGTGGACAAGTCATGGTGAGGAAGAGGAGGATATCAAAGTCGAAGGGGAGGTACATAATGATGAGCTAGAAGGAGGTGTGAAGAATGTTGAAGAACATGAAAATCACCTCGACGGGCAGAAAGAACGCAACAATAAAGAATTGTCAAAGAAGGAATATCTAAATGACTATGACCAATCTGGCATCTATCAAGAAGAAGATGACGTTATTCGGAAAGAGAATTGTAAGAAAAGACGCAGAAGCAGGTCGGATGAGGAAACTTCCATTGAGAGCCCCCACACAAATAAGAGAAAAGCTTCCGTTGAGAGCCTCCGCACACACAAGAGAAAAACATCGGTTCAGAGCCCCCGCACAAACAAGAGAAACCGAGAAACAATGTCGTAGTTGATTTTTATCTACCTTTTATTTATTATTAATTCGGCACCATTCAATCGTATTTTAATATTGATGTAACAAACTTCTTAGGACGTGACTTTATCCATCCCCTTTTAACATTTTTGTCTTAACTTTTGTTTCGCACGCTCACACCCTCCGCTCCATGTGCCGCCACCGCAACCTTCGTCATCGTCGCCACCACCCCCTCCCCCGCCGTCGACCACCTTCGTCGTCGTCGCCACCACCCCCTCCCCCGCCGTCGCCCACCTTCCCCTACGGTCGCCACTCCTCGAGTCGCCGTCGACCCCAATCACCTCGACCTCGTCGTTCGCCCCCAACCGCGTCGACCTCGCCGTCTGCCTTTATCCCCTCCCCATCGCCGTCGCACCACCGGCCGGAACGACCTAAACCTTGTCGTGGCACCTTTACTCCCTCCCTCCCCCGCCGTCGTCCACCTGCCCCGTCCATCGGTGCCAACTCCTCGATTCCTCCAGTAAGTGATCGAAATGTGGTTTGAGGAAATGTGGTTGAAATTTTGTTTCGATCAAAATGTGGTGGCTTGTGTATTGTTTGCAGGGAATGCATAGGGTTGACAATGTTTTGGTGAAACATTGATTAATTTCCGTTTCGTCAAATTTTTGGCAACCAATATGTCCTATTTTTAGCAAAGGTCATGCTGAAATTTTGTATTTTGTATATGAATTAATAACTATATGTGATATTTGTTTTTGTAAATGTCCAGTCAAATGAACGACGCGCAGGACTCTTCTTCGACACATTCGGCACACGGCAGTGATGCATTTACGAACGCGTAGGGATAGGAAGATTATGATGATGAGGTTAATCCAGATGACTACTATGTGAGAGGCAGAGGCTACAGTCTTCCTCCTAGTGCGGAGAGTAATCCTGATATGGGCACTGATGGAGAGGACACAGAGGAGTATTCTCCTGCGGAAGAGGTGGATGTGGAGGTAGACGAGCATGTTTCAAAATCCTTCGAGAAGTTTGCTCCACCAACATAGAAGAACGTGTCAACATTCAAAGCCAAGCCCATACCCAAGCCATGCTGCCTTCAATAATCAAGAGCGTGAAGAATTGGATCAAGAATGGCAAACTAGGAAATGTTGTCATCCAAACTAATTCGGCCAAGGATAGCAGCCAGCATTCTGTCTCTTTCATTGGTAACATGTCGCCATTGGATTCTCTCAACGCTCTTACTGAAGACACTCCATGCAGTCTCTTAGCTTATGTGCGTGATGAACTCGTTAAAGTTGCAATTGGGTCGATCATTCGCCCCAAAGATACCATGATGCACGGAGTGCCCATGCCTGAGGGGGTCTTCAAAGTTGAGGTGTCTGTTGTTGTAAGGGGTTTCGAAGATATTTCTCCTCCGATACAACCTCCGGGTGCGAATAGCCAGTTGACCCTCTCAGGATGTTTGGGTTGGCCAATGCAGTGGCCGAAGAATCAAATTCAGCTAGGAAACGTCCAAATCTCCCAACCTCACAGCAGATGAACAATGACAGCACATGTGGGCGAGGACCATCTCCTTTGAGTCAGATTCAACCTGAAGTTCGTAACAACGACAGTGTGCATGTCGGTGAGGAACATGACAATGTAGTTGCCGGTGGTGAGGACCATGTCAATGGTGGGGATTTGGGTGGTGAGGGCCATGTCAATGGTGGGGATGTCGGTGGTGAGCACCATGTTAATGGTGGGGATTACAGCGGTGAGGACAATCTACTTGTCAATCGATACTTCCTTATTGACGAATATCAGAAATCAGCTCCCAGCATGTGCAATCTTGATGGACCTATGTCTGCTGGTCCTGCTCTTGGATTCTCCTCTATGCCTCTGCTTGCTCAACAGGAACGTGTTATGCCTTGCCAGAAGAGTCTTTTCAATGAGGACTTCAAGCCATGTGACGCCCCCGATCTTCGACCGTACGCTAATCATACACACAATGCGTACGACCAAGATTAGGGACTCACTGATTGATATCACAACACAACACTAGACACAAATTAAAGTCATATAGCTTCATATTACAAGCCAGGGGCCTCGAGGGCTCAAATACAAAGCTCGACAAGCACGAGTCAACGGAAGCAAACAATATCTGAGTACAGACATAAGTTAAGCAAGTTTTGCCTTAAGAAGGCTAGCACAAACATAAGCAGCGGATCGAAAGAGGCGAGGCCTCCTGCCTGGGAACCTCCTAACTACTCTTGAGCGTCGGCATTCTCCGCATAATAGTAGGCTCCGGCGGTGGTGTAGTAGTCGTCTCCGGCGTACTCCATCTCCGTGGCTCCATCGTCTGAACGCAGAATCGTATCGAGGGGGAAAGAGAAAGCAAAGCAGCGGTGAGTACTCATCCAAAGTACTCGCAAGACTGACATCAGAACTATGCTAAGTATGCATCATTATCAAGGGATGGGGTTATATCTGGACTGACTGCAAAAAGCAAGAATAGGGAGAAGGCCTAGTCCTATCGAAGACTAGCATCTTCAGCATCTTGCAGCATTAGAAGAGAGTAGACTGGTATCTCATATATAATCATATTATTGTAGCAATTTTATTAAGTAACCACGCCCAGAGATTCTTCCTCGACTCCCTGTGAGGAAGCAATCTCGGAGCCACATTCATTTCAAATTTAAATCACAGTTATAGTTGTATAAGGTCAAGGCACAACTCCAAGTCGTCCTGTTACCGTGGACACGGCTATTCGAATAGTTTATTCATCCCTGCAGGGGTGCACCGCATTTCCAACACGCCTGATCACCTCCGGCCGGACACACTTTCCTGGGTCATGCCCGGCCTCGGGATAGCAGCACGTCATCGCCCCACCTAGGCTCAACGAAGAGGCCAGCCCGCCGGTCTAAATCCTAAGCACAAAGGGGTCGTGGGCCCACTTGCCCTCTGCGCTCCTGCACGATGCGTGGGCGGCCGGAAGCAGACCTAGCACACTCCAGTCCAAGAGTTGTACCGTCCAGTCCAATCCGGCGCGACCGCTCCATTGCTGACTTCCGAAGAGCTTCGGCTGATACAACGACGCTGAGTACCCATAACTTCTCCCACGCAATGGTTTGGTGTGTAAAAAGGCCAACGACCCAACTCAAATCAAATACCCAACCCATTAGCATTGTATTAATGCGGGGAAAGCGCGACCAATGAAGTGCGGTCCGTCACCCCGCCTTGAGGATGTGTGGCAAGGGCCTCTCCTGCCCGTCCACGCCTCATTAACATCAAACCGTGGGTACCCCTCAGGGCTGACCCATCACCAACATGTTTCTGTAACCAGGTCATAGTAACTGTGTGTATAAAACATCAAGACAGAACCTGAGGAATCACCCTCTCGGGGTCCCGCTCGATGAAACCATCAAGGTGGACTTAGAGGAATCACCCTCGAGGGTCCCACACTTGAGGGGTTGCACGACAGAGTCAACGTTGGGAGTGGTGAAGGAGGAATCACCCTCGATAACCACGACTGACTAGCTGCACTACAGAGCTAGCATCATGAGTACTTCACGAGGTGTCACCCTCGGTACTCGATAGTAGCGCTACAGAGTCGTACAACTAAGGGGTGTGCGGTGATGTGAGGGGCCTGGCTTGTCGGTCGGTTGACCGACTCTTCGAGTCGTCGAGTCGTCGATGAAGAAGCAGGGGCAACTGGGACTAAGGGGGTCACAGGGGATTCATTGATCAACCTATACTAAGCAATTGATATGATTGCAGGTATTGTAGCAGTTTATCAAAAGCAGGCTATGCATCAGAATAGGAGCTAACTAATATAGTAGCAAAATCTAATGCAAGAATGGGAGGGAGAGAAATGGGCGATATCGGAATGCTCAAGGGGGGTTGCTTGCCTTGCTGCTCTGCGGCAAAGGGCTGATCGTCAACGGTGTAGTCGTACCCGGCAGCACCGTCAGTCTCGGGGTCTACCGGAGAGAAGAGGGGGGAAGAAACAACAAATATAAAGCAGACAAATGCATCACGATGCATGACATGGCAATATACAGAGCTAGGCATGCACTAACGTAGTATTACACGTTGCAGGCGGGTCGGAAGAATATCTGACGATATTACCCGGGTCTCTGGCTTTTACCGTACAGATGAAAACGATGGAAAAGTTCCATGTTCGCTATGCTAGGGGCACGTGACAGACTAACGGGCAGAGTAGTTGGAATCGTGGAATTATTCTGAGCAACTTTCATGTTCAAAACTTTTTAATCCGGACTACGGTTTATTTTATATCAATTTCTAAAGATTTAATAATATTCTAAATCATGCTGATGTCAGCAGTAAATAGTGTTGTTGACCTGGTCAAACTGACCAGTGGGTCCTACCTGTCAGTGTCTATTTAGTTTAAGTTAATTATCAGCATTAATTAAGGAGTTTTAATTAGCACTAATTTGACTGGGCCCACATGTCATCTTCACTTAATTTAACAGAGTACTTAATTAATCTAATTAAGTTAATTAACTTACTAATTAATTAATTAATTGATTAATTAATTAATTTATTATATATAGTTTTTTTTATTGTTTTTTATTATTATTATTTTTAATTTTTTTTATTAACACAGTTTTTTAACGGGGGGGTTTGGGCCCCATATGTCATTCAAAAAGGGGGGGATTAGTGGGGTGGTTCATCCCCCACTAACCCCAAACAGGGCCGGCCGGAAGGGGACAGGGCCACGCTGGGGGCTTGCCGGCAGCGGGCGCGGCCAGCAAGCAGCGGCAGGCGGTGCAGGCGCGGCGGGCGAGCGCGGCTGCGGGCGAGGGCAGGCAGGGACGGGGTCGCGGGCGCGAGCGGGATACGGGGCGCGCGGGGGTGACGGGGCGACGCGGGGCCGACGCGTGCGGCGAGCGGCGGCCGCGGTGAGCGCGGCGAGGCGGGCACGCTCAGGCGGCCGGGGCACGCGCGGCGGCACAACGACGACGCGGGCGCAGGCGCGTGCGCGCGCGGGAACGACGGGGGGATGCGGGGAGGTGAGCGCGGCGGCTCACATCGGCGTGTAGGGGAGGGCAGCGGGTGTGGGGTAGGCTCGGGGAGGGTCGGGGAGGCGCCGGCGAGGCGGACCGGCGTGGGGCGGCGGCAGGACGCAGGGGGGCGTCGGGGTCGGGGCAGCCACCGGCCCCGATCCAGTTTCTGCGGGGGGAAGGAGAGGGAGCGGGTGGGGATGAGTGGGGCGGCGGGGTGAGGGTTAGGGTTTCGGTGGGGGAGGTTATAGGGGCCGGCGAGGTGGGCCGGTTGGGTGGGCCGAGGTCTAGTAGGCCGGGGGGCTTTTCCTTTTCTTTGTTCTTTTTCTTTCTGTTTTCATTTTTAGTTTCTGTTTTATTTAATTTTAGCATTAATTCTCTATAGAAAAAATGTGTGACAAGGTCCATAAAATATCTTTCAATATTTTGAGTGGCCACACCAAGTTTGAGCATTTTTGGAATCTGATTGGATTTTCCACAGAATTAAAGAGCACTTTTAAATGCTTTAAGCTTCTGTTTTGGAGGGTGGGGTCCCCACCACATGTTTGGTGATGTTGTTTTCCCCAACATCATTTGTGTTGTGATTTTTCACAAGTGTGCAACATTTTTCCTTTGTTGTTTGCCAACTTATTTTATCACCATAAAATTCAATGCCCTTTTTAATGGAATTTGAAATGAGATATGAATTTCAACTTGATCATATCCTATTTAGCAAAATGATTTGTAGCTGATCATGTTCATCACTGTAGCTTAATTACAATCATTACTATAGCATAAAATACAGGGCGTCACAACTCTCCCCTACTAAAAAGAATTCTCGTCCCGAGAATCAAGAAGTAGAAGGAAAGAGCCCGGGGTGTTCTGCACGAAGAAGATCTTCGCGTTCCCAGGTAGCTTCATCTTCAGAATGGTTTGCCCACTGTACTTTGAAGAACTTGGTAACCTTCTGACAAGTCTGACGTTCAGTTTCATCGAGAATGCGGGCTGGTTGCTCTTTGTAAGAAAGGTCTTGTTGCAGCTCCAACATCTCATGATCCACTGCTCGGATAGGATCCTTGAAGCAGCGACGAAGCTGTGACACATGGAACACATCGTGAACCTGAGAAAGGTTTGACGGTAATTCCAATTGGTATGCTACTTTACAACGCCTTTCGAGAACAGTGAAAGGACCAATATATCGAGGAGCCAGCTTGCCCTTGATCCCGAAGCGGTGTGTTCCTCTCATTAGCGTGACTCGAAGATAAGCCTTTTCGCCAGGTTGATAGACCATATCTTTGTGATGACGGTCATACTAACTCTTGTGACGAGACTGAGCAGCCTTCAGATTTGCATGAATAATGCGGACTTGATCTTCAGTATGTTGAATATTATCCGGACCGATAAGTGTACGTTCCCCAGTTTCTGACCAATTCAGAGGAGTTCGACACTTATGTCCATATAACACTTCAAAAGGAGCCATCTTCAGACTAGCTTGATAGCTATAGTTGTAGGAGAACTCAGCATACGGGAGAGATTCCTCCCATTTCTTGCCGAAAGAAATGACACAAGCCCGAAGCATGTCTTCGAGAATCTGGTTGACTCTTTCAACTTGTCCCTGGGATTGAGGGTGAAAAGCGGTGCTGAAGGACAAATGAGTTCCCATAGCTTCCTAGAAACTTGCCCAGAACCTTGAAGTGAATAAGCTGCCACGGTCTGAACTAATCACCAATGGAATACCATGGAGTGAAACAACTCTGGACATATATAGGTCTGCCAGCGGACTAGCAGTAATAGTTTCCTTGACAGCCAGAAAATGTGCAACTTTGGACAGTCGGTCAATGACGACAAGAATAGCATCATTACCTTTCTGCGACCTGGGAAAACCAGTAATGAAGTCCATTTCAACATGATCCCATTTCCATTCAGGAATGGAAATAGGTTGTAGAGTTCCAGCAGGCCTTTGATGTTCTGCTTTGATCCGACGGCAAATGTCACATTCTGAAACATAGCGTGCAATGTCTTGCTTCATGTTAGACCACCAGAATCTTTGACGAATGTCTTGGTACATCTTAGTACTACCAGGATGAATAGACAGCGGAGTGTCATGTGCTTCCTTCATGACCTCCTGAGTCAAATCATGGTTTTTCTCCTTACTCGGTACCACTAGGTGGCCTTTGAAGTACAAAGCGCCATCCTCAGCAATAGTGAAGGATGAGGGATTTCCTTCTACGAGGTCGAATTTAATCCTCTCGACTTCATTGTCACACTTCTGGATCCACTTGATGACGTCCACAAGGTCTGGTTTAGCAACCAGGGTTTTAAGGGAACCCTGGGAAACAACGTGGAGGTTCATTTTGTAGGACCCTTCAAGAGGGGGAGCGAGATAACCCTGAGGAACAATATGGAGGTTCAGCTTGCGAAATTCCTTTTGAAGAAGGGGGTGAACCTTGTGAACCTGAAGGTGGTTGCAGTATGACTTGCGGCTCAAAGCATCAGCCATTACAATATCCTTGCCTGGTGTATAAGAAATACCCACGTTGTAATCTGCTATGCGCTCCATCCATCTCTGTTGACGGAGGTTCTGATATGGTTGAGTAAACAGGTACTTCAGGCTTTGGTGATCGGTGTAGATCTCGCAACGATTTCCAACAAGGTATTGCCGCCACTCTTTCAGTGCATGCATTACTGCGGCAAGTTCAAGGTCATGAACTAGGTTGTTCTCCTCATGACGACGCAATTGACGAGATGCATAAGCAACCACTCTGCGTTCTTGCATTAGGACACAGCGCATTCCTTGACGTGAAGCATCACAATAAATGAAGAAGTCCTTACGAGTATCCGGAGGAGCAAGCACTGGAGCAGACGTCAGTTTGTCCTTAAGTGCCTGAAAGCTTTCCTGACATTTTTCTGTCCACTCATATTTAACACCCTTCTGATGCAAATTGGTTAAGGGCTTTGCAATTTTGGAGAAGTTCTCAACGAATCGACGGCAATAGCTGGCGAGTCCGAGAAAACTTCTGACTTGCTTGACGTTCTTCAGAGGAGTCCAGTCAAGAATAGCCTGAACTCGTTCAGGGTTGACCGCAATACCATCCTTGGAGACCACATGACCAAGGTAGGTTGCTTCGTCCATCTAGAACTCACACTTTGAATACTTTGCATAAAGTTGATGTTCTCGAAGCCTCTCCAGTATAAGACGAAGATGTTCAACATGCTCTTCTTTATTCTTGGAGTAAACCAGAATATCATCCAGATAAACCACGACGAATTTATTGAGGTAATCCATGAATATATAGTTCATCAGGCGAGAGAAGGTTGCTGGAGCATTGGTTAAGCCGCAGGACATGATGGTGTACTCGTATGAACCATAGCGAGTAACAAAGGCAGTCTTGGGAATACCCTCTTCACGAACCCTGATCTGATGGTAACCCAACCTCAAGTCAACTTTTGAATACACTGATGAACCAGCAAGTTGATCATACAGATCGTTGATCCGAGGAAGCGGATATTTGTTTTCAATCGTTGCTTGGTTGATGGGACGGTAATCTTGAACTAACCGATTCGTTCCATCTTTCTTCTTGACAAAGAGAGAAGGTGCTCCCCAAGCAGAGGAACTTGGACGAATGAAACCCAGACGAAGTGAATTGTCAATTTCTTGCTTAAGTTCAAGGAGTTCATGTGGTGGCATCTTATACGGACGCTTGGCTATAGGAGTGGTACCAGGTACCAAGTCGATAACAAACTCGACAGCTCTAGCAGGGGGAATCCCTGGAAGTTCTTCCGGAAAAACATCTTGGAAATCCCGGACAACTGGAATGTTTTCAATCCCTTCGAGAGGTGACGCATTCAATGCATTCAGGCATATAGTCAAGCTTCAGCATCTAACAGCTTGGAATGACATGATCGAGTACAACTCATAATCAAAGAAGATTACTAAGAGTTGTCGAATGGCAATGCGTACTCGATTCAGATATCAGTGTCCTTGATTGTCCAACAACTCAGGACACGAGGGAACTGGAATCGATGAAACATCATAGTTGATTAGGAGCTCATAAGAAGTTATAAGGCTCCGTGATATTTATCAAGATACTAGGGATAATACTCGGAGGTAGATCAAAATAAAGGTTAGATTAGTGTATTGATCTGTGGAGGACAAGCACTTTAACTTGTCAGAGAATGAAATCAAAGTAGAACAACATGGTCGAAACCACGATTGCAAAGGACAAGATCAAAGATACAATATCAAATCATACAATGAATGATTATATGAAAGGACAAGCCTGTATGATAAGATCAACATCGTTTCCATGGGCATGAATACAAGGTTCAAGGTCGACTCCCACTTCATCAATGCATCACCTTCCATTTACACCTCGCCTTTGATGAAGTTGTAGTTTTGAAAGTTTAACTGGCAAAACACCAGGAGAGTATGACTCGTGAAAACTGTCGGGTTCACACGAATTAAGGAAGGCATAGGTCCAACCCATCGGGGCATCTTAGGAACATATACCACAAGCTTCAAGAGTAATTAACACATGCTTGCAAACAGAGCATGGCTGACGAAAGCATAGGATACAACTTGTCAGAGGGAGAAGACACAGTTTACCAATGGTATCATGTATCAGGGGAAGAACATCACAAGAATTTTGAATGTGAAGGATGCTATCGGATAATAACCCAACACTGGGTCTGGCGGTCCACAAAGAACCTGATGTGAGTATCGGTACCCAATCAGAGGAAGAAGGAATGTAAGGCATCAGATCATAGAACATCCAAATAATTTGATGCTTAAATAACCAAAGGACTTAAGATTTCCTAATTGGTGTATCGGAAACAGATGTTCCGATCAAATACAAGTAAGATGAAAGGACTTAGATGGGCAATCAATCAAGGTTGATTTGTCGAGAACCAACTCATGTTTGGAAAGACGTCTGAGCCGGACGGATAATTTACGATAAACAACTGATGACTGTGTGCATTCACACACAGGTTGAATGAATAAAATCAAATGAAAACCACAAAGGATTTACTTAATATTGCTAGACATATGGAATTAACCATAATGCAAGCAGGTGAGAAAGGTCAAGAGCAAAAGGCTACTGAGGATTACGGAAGATCGAATAGCGTTTAAAAGAATTCTGTGAAACACATGATCAACCGAGGAAGAACGAATCTCTGATAAGATAATTCGATGTACCTTGTAATAACAAGAGCAACTGGATATGAAAGTATGAGCGACAATTGCATGTAGTCATCCATAGGGGTTGACGGCGGAAGGGAATCGCAAAATCGACGAGCACAAGTTCTCGGGAGAACATCAGAGAGTATCTTCGGAGTCTTCTGATGAATCAAGCCATCATCTGGAATGAGGGGCTCTCCGGGTGAAGTAGTTACGAGAACCTAGAGTTAGAGTTAATAAAATCTTTAACCCGAAAGAAAAGAGAGATCAGAACCGAGAGTATAGACGAGGAATAAAAGATCCTAATACCACCCGATTGAGATGTGGGCCCGTAAGCCACACAACTATGTTAGTAAAAGTATTTCAATGACTAGACTCAACTTCGGCCAAGGAGTTGGAAAGGGGGCTACCTACAGGCAATCGGCTCTGATACCAACTTGTGACAACCCCGATCTTCGACCGTACGCTAATCATACACACAATGCGTACGACCAAGATTAGGAAATCACTGATTGATATCACAACACAACACTAGACACAAATTAAAGTCATACAGCTTCATATTACAAGCCAGGGGCCTCGAGGGCTCGAATACAAAGCTCGACAAGCACGAGTCAGCGGAAGCAAACAATATCTGAGTACAGACATAAGTTAAGCAAGTTTTGCCTTAAGAAGGCTAGCACAAACATAAGCAGCGGATCGAAAGAGGCGAGGCCTCCTGCCTAGGAACCTCCTAACTACTCCTGAGCGTCGGCATTCTCCGCGTAGTAGTAGGCTCCGGCGGTGGTGTAGTAGTCATCTCCGGCGTACTCCATCTCCGTGGCTCCATCGTCTGAACACAGAATCGTATCGAGGGGGAAAGAGAAAGCAAAGCAGCGGTGAGTACTCATCCAAAGTTCGCAAGACTGACATCAGAACTATGCTAAGTATGCATCATTATCAAGGGATGGGGTTATATCTGGACTGACTGCAGAAAGCAAGAATAGGGAGAAGGCCTAGTCCTATCGAAGACTAGCATCTTCAGCATCTTGCAGCATTAGAAGAGAGTAGACTGGTATCTCATATATAATCATATTATTGTAGCAATTTTATTAAGTAACCACGCCCAGAGATTCTTCCTCGACTCCCTATGAGGAAGCAATCTCGGAGCCACATTCATTTCAAATTTAAATCATAGTTATAGTTGTATAAGGTCAAGGCACAACTCCAAGTCGTCTTGTTACCGTGGACACGGCTATTCGAATAGTTTATTCATCCCTGCAGGGGTGCACCGCATTTCCAACACGTCTGATCACCTCCGGCCGGACACACTTTCCTGGGTCATGCCCGGCCTCGGGATAGCAGCACGTCGTCGCCCCACCTAGGCTCAACGAAGAGGCCAGCCCGCCGGTCTAAATCCTAAGCACAAAGGGGTCGTGGGCCCACTTGCCCTCTGCGCTCCTGCACGATGCGTGGGCGGCCGGAAGCAGACCTAGCACACTCCAGTCCAAGAGCTGTACCGTCCAGTCCAATCCGGCGCGCGCCCCTCCATTGCTGACGTCCGAAGAGCTTCGGCTGATACAACGACACTAACTACCCATAACTTCTCCCACGCGATGGTTTGGTTCGTAAAAAGGCCAATGACCCAACTCAGATCAAATACCCAACCCATTAGCATTTTATTAATGCGGGGAAAGCGCAACCCATGAAGTGCGGTCCGTCGCCCCACCTCGAGGATGTGTGGCAAGGGCCTCTCCTGCCCGTCCACGCCTCATCAACATCAAACCGTGGGTACCCCTCAGGGCCGACCCATCACCAACATGTTTCTGTAACCAGGTCATAGTAACTATTGTATAAAACATCAAGACGGAACCTGAGGAATCACCCTCACGGGGTCCCGCACTTGAGGGGTTGCACGACAGAGTCATCGTCGGGACTGGTGAAAGAGGAATCACCCTCGATAACCATGACCGACTAGCTGCACTACAGAGCTAGCATCATGAGTACTTCACGAGGTGTCACCCTCGGTACTCGATAGTAGCGCTGCAGAGTCGTACAACTTAGGGGTGTGCGGTGATGTGAGGGGCCTGGCTTGTCGGTCGGTTGACCGAGTCTTCGAGTCGTCGATGAAGAAGCAGGGGCAACTGGGACTAAGGGGCTCACAGGGGATTCATTGATCAACCTATACTAAGCAATTCATATGATTGCAGGTATTGTAGCAGTTTATCAAAAGCAGGCTATGCATCAGAATAGGAGTTAACTAATACAGTAGCAAAATCTAATGCAAGAATGAGAGGGAGAGAAATGGGCGATATCGGAATGCTCAAGGGGGGTTGCTTGCCTTGCTGCTCTACGGCAAAGGGCTAATCGTCAACGGTGTAGTCGTACCCGGCAGCACCGTCAGTCTCAGGGTCTACCGGAGAGAAGAGGGGGGAAGAAACAATAAATATAAAGCATAGAAATGCATCACGATGCATGACATGGCAATATACAGAGCTAGGCATGCACTAACGTAGTATTACACGTCGCAGGCGGGTCGGAAGAATATCTGACGATATTTCCCGGGTCTCTGGCTTTTACCGGACAGATGAAAATGATGGAAAAGTTCCATGTTCGCTATGATAGGGGCACGTGACAGACTAACGGGCAGCATAGTTGGAATCGTGGAATTATTCTGAGCAACTTTCATGTTCAAAACTTTTTAATCCGGACTACGGTTTATTTTATATCAATTTCTAAAGATTTAATAATATTCTGAAATTAACAGATTTAAATAAATTCAATAAATGCATTTATGACATCAGCATGACATCATGCTGATGTCAGCAGTCAACAGTGTTGTTGACCTGGTCAAACTGACCAGTGGGTCCTACCTGTCAGTGTCTATTTAGTTTAAGTTAATTATCAGCATTAATTAAGTAGTTTTAATTAGCACTAATTTGACTGGGCCCACATGTCATCTTCACTTAATTTAACAGAGTACTTAATTAATCTAATTAAGTTAATTAACTTACTAATTAATTAATTAATTGATTAATTAATTAATTTATTATATATATAGTTTTTTATTATTATTATTTTTATTTTTTTATTTTTTTTTATTAACACATTTTTTTAACAGGGGGGGTTTGGGCCCCATATGTCATTCAAAAAGGGGGGGATTAGTGGGGTGGTTAATCCCCCCACTAACCCCAAACAGGGCCGGCCAGAGGGGGACAGGGCCACGCCGGGGGCTCGCCAGCGACAGGCGCGGCCAGCAAGCGGCGGCAGGCTGTGCAGGCGCAGCAGGCGAGCGCGGCTGCGGGCGAGGGCAGGCAGGGATGGGGGCGCGAGCGCGAGCGGGATGGGGGGCGCGCAAGGGACGCGCCGGAGCGCACGCGGGGGTGACGGGGCGAGGTGGGCACGCTCAGGCGGCCGGGGCACGCGCGGCGGCACAACGGCGACGCGGGCGCAGGCGCGTGCGCGCGCGGGAACGACGGGGGGAGGCGGGGAGGTGAGCGCGGCGGCTCACATCGGCTTGTAGGGGGGGCAGCGGGCGTGGGGTAGGCTCGAGGAGGGTCGGGGAGGCGCCGGCGAGGTGGACCGGCGTGGGGCGGTGGCAGGACGCAGGGGAGCGTCGGGGTCGGGGCAGCCACCAGCCCCGATCCAGTTTCTATGGGGGAAAGGAGAGGGAGCGGGTGGGGATGATAGGGGCGGCGGGGTGAGGGTTAGGGTTTCGATGGGGGAGGTTATAGGGGCCGGCGAGGTGGGCCGGTTGGGTGGGCCGAGGTCCAGTAGGCCGGGGGGGGCTTTTCCTTTTTTTGGTTCTTTTTTCTTTCTGTTTTCATTTTTAGTTTCTGTTTTATTTAATTTTAGCATTAATTCTCTATAGAAAAAATGTGTGACAAGGTCCATAAAATATCTTTCAATATTTTGAGTGGCCACACCAAGTTTGAGCATTTTTGGAATCTAATGGGATTTTCCACAGAATTAAAGAGCACTTTTAAATGCTTTAAGCTTCTGTTTTGAATGGTGGGGTCCACACCACATGTTTGGTGATGTTGTTTTCCCCAACATCATTTGTGTTGTGATTTTTCACAAGTGTGCAACATTTTTCCTTTGTTGTTTGCCAACTTATTTTATCACCATAAAATTCAATGCCCTTTTTAATGGAATTTGAAATGAGATATGAATTTCAACTTGATCATATCCTATTTAGCAAAATGATTTGTAGCTGATCATGTTCATCACTGTAGCTTAATTACAATCATTACTGTAGCATAAAATCCAGGGCGTCACAAGCCACCAGACACACAGGTGCCACCAGACAGGGGAGCATTGCTGAGTCCAAACACACTCAATGCGACTGTCACAAATGCATTTCCAAACAATATGGCCAGCCAGCCTAATGATACATAATTTTTGATTGTTCCATGCTGTTATATTATCATTCTTGGATGTTTTACAATCATTTTATAGCAACTTTATATCATTTTTTGGGACTAACCTATTGACATAGTGCCAAAGTGCCAGTTGTTGTTTTGCTTGTTTTTTACTTTGCAGAAAATCGGTACCAAACGGAGTCCAATCGCGGTGAAACTTTTTGGAGAATTTTTATGGACCAGAAGGCACCAGATGGGCTAGACAAGTACCAGAGAGGAGGCCCGAGGAGGGGAACACCCACCAGGGCACGGCCAGAGGCCCCTGGTGCGGCCTGGTGGGTGTTGCCCACCTTGGGACCCCCCTCCACCACCTATGATGCCTATAAATTCCCAAATATTCAAAAAACCCTAGAGGAGTCGACGAAAAACACATCCAGCCGCCGCAAGTTCCAGAACCTCGAGATCTCATCAAACACCATCACGGAGGGGTTCATCTTCTTCATAGGTGCCTCTCCGATGATGCGTGAGTAGTCCACCATAGACCTACGGGTCCGTAGGCTGTAGCTAGATGGCTTCCTCTCTCTCTCTTTTGATTCTCAATACAATGGTCTCTTGGATATCTATTTGATGTAATGACTTTTGTGGAGTGTTTGTTGGGATCCAATGAATTTTGTTTTCATGATCAGTTTCTATCCATGAATATTATTTGAGTCTTCTTTGATCTCTTATATGCATGATTGCTTATAGCCTCGTATTTCTTCTTCGAATCTTTGGTTTAGTTAGGCCAACTAGATCAATTTTTCTTGCCATGGAAAGAGGTGCTTCGTGATAGGTTCGATCTTGCGGTGTCCTTTCCCAGTGACAGAAGGGGCAGCAAGGCACGCATGTATCGTTGCCATTAAGGATAACAAGATGGGGTATATTCCTACATGAATAGATCTTGTCTACATCATGTCATCGTTCTTATTGCATTACTCCGTTTTTCCATGAACTTAATACACTAGATGCATGATGGATAGCGGTCGATGTGTTGAGTAATAGTGGTAGATGCAGGCAAGAGTCGGTCTACTTATCTTGGACGTGATGCCTACATAATGATCATTGCCTTGGATATCATCATGACTATTCGATTTTCTATCAATTGCCCAACAGGAATTTGTTCACCCACCGTGCGCTATACTCATGAGAGAAGCCACTAGTGAAACCTACGACCCCCAGGTCTACTTTTCCAAAATATTGCTTTCCGATCTATCTTTTTGCCATCTTTGTTTTCAGATCTACTATACGAAAAAAAAATATCGCTGCACTTTTTTATTTCCCTTTTTATTTTGTGTTCTTGAGAGATCTATCTCTCATATCTATCATTACCTAAGCTATCTTTTTCCGGTAGAGAGATTGACAACCTCTCTTTCGCGTCGGGTTGCAAGTATTTGTTGTTTGTGTGTAGGAGCTGCTTATTGGGTGGTGGTGATCCTCCTACTGGTTTGATAACCTTGGTTTCGTAACTGAGGGAAATACTTACCGTCGCTGTGCTGCATCATCCTTTCCTCTTGGGGGAAATACCGATGCAGTCTCAAGCCACGTCACCTAACCCGACACGCAAAAAGAGAAAGAGACTAGCTGGTAATAAGACGAAGGCACATGCTGCCAGCCAACTGGTTCAGAAGAGTAAACAAGTTTGGCATGTCGTTCAATGGCGGAATTACCATTCCCAGGTGATCCCATCCTTCCGAAGGAGCTCAGCGATCTTCTGCAGACAGAATTGAAGATTCTGCATGACGCAGTTCTGTGTAGGGAGAAGTATGCATTCTCTGCTAGAGGTGGGTTTTGTCCCGTTTTTTCAGTGATGGTGCAACCAAATCTTGGTTTGTGCGACGATTTCCCCGCGGAAATATTCTATGTGCCGTTCGAAGACATCTTCAACATGTTCTGTGTAATGAAGCTTAGTTCTTCCTTAGTACGCCTATGGGCAATCAATGTTGCCTACACTGCCAAATGTGAGCTCAACAAGGATGTCGCGGTAACGGACCCTTACCTCATGCACGATACCAACACCAATCACCCTGAGTGCCGACAAGCTATGCGGAAGTATTTGACAGACTTCATGATTGCCAACATGGACAAAGACTGCCTTCTCTTGTCCTACTATCCGAAGTAAGTCATTTTGTCTACTAGATTACTATTTCGTACAATCTCGTTATGCATGCTTCCACGTAACACCATTAATTAATTCGACTTTTTATGCAGAGAACATTGTGTCCTCATCGTTATTACCCCGAAGTTCGCCGAAACATATTTCTTGGATTCGACAACGAAAGTGAAAAAAGGACTACAGAGGCATCAAGAAGGTCCTGAATGAAGCACTTTTCGAGTATACCAAGCAGGAAGGAGTGATCAGAGACGGATATCGAAAGTTTGACAAATTTAAAGCGGTACGCTTCGGCCACAAAACTGACTATTGTTGCATGCAGCAGCCGGAAAACATTGATAAAGACGGCTACTACGTTGTCCACCACATGGAGGAGTACATACGGGAGGGAGAACGCCTTAAAAAGAACTCAGACGTCATCACATGGGGGAAGAAAATGGAGAAAATTAGACCAGGAAATAACAGAGATGAATTCAGACGCATCCAGGTGAAGTTTGCTACCATCCTCAACAAGGATGTCATCGACCATGCTGGGGTTTTCTACGGCGGCGCACCTTCCGGCCCGGCGGAGATAAAAGCTTTCCTTCGGAAGCAGGAGCTTGATGTTGACGGTCCTATGTCTATCACGGATCCAACGAAGAAATACGTTAATGATCCTTATGTTGACATGTAATAGGATAGTGTCACCTACCTATGATGTTGGTTCTACAATACTCTGCTAGCTTGATCAGCTGCATGTTCGTGTGGTTGTGTTATAGTACTTTAAAACTTGACTAGCTATCTTAACTAATTATTTAAGCACTATGAATCTAAAATGTCTTTCAATTGCCTTTATTTGTTACCTTATTCTGCCATGCAAACGGTGCCCTTTCCCGCTGTCGTGGCAGCGATTTTCCGATGCTTACAAATTCAGTAATGGCGTTCTGAGAAGGTACAACGCCTGCAATGTTTTTCAGTTATTTGTGACATTGGAATTATGTGTACGCCATATATACAGATCATAATGCCGGCATAAAACATAATCCAACACCATAGGTATTCCAAATACTGCTGGCGTAGGCTCCAACGCCACCACTATTTTTTAACTGTGGCGTCATATTGCTGGCGTCGGTGTCTACGCCAGCAAGGCCCTTTTTGCCATGACATAGATAGGCTTTTTCGCACTAGTGCTTGGATGGTGACAAGAGCGCAACGTCGCTCGGGCACGATCTTCTATCTACCAACAGCAAGCCCGGCGCTACCACAACAGGGAGGTCCGTGCTAAGGGCTTACACGTCGGCGACCTAGTCATGAGGCTACATCCAGAGAAGCAGAAGCACAAACTCTCCCCTAGATGGGATGGGCCATTTATTATTGACCAAGTACTAATCAGAGGAGCTTACCGAATTTGGGATCTAGAGGACGGTCATCTAGAGCCCAACCCCTGGAACGTGGCGTTGCTCTGACGCTTCTACGGTTGACCCCCTCTCCCTCCCCCCCCCCCCCGAACACCGCTTATGTATATAACTTACCCCCTTGTTTCTTCTACACCTTGAAGCATCTTTCGAATGAGTTCGAGAGATAATATAGCTTGTTCTTCTCAAAACACGCGTTGTTCCACCTATTATACACTATTGTCTTTCAAGCCATAATATGCATTGATTTGATTTAAGATTTGGCCAAGCTGGGTTTCCCGGCTCCTGTGCTTGCCCCTTACGTTCTCAGTAATTTGGCTAAGGGGCAAAGGGAGCACCATTGCAATTGTTACTCCTGGGTCAGCCGGTGCAGTACCTCAGATGGACAAAGTCGAAAGCTAGCACTCTTAGCATACAAATCGGTCAACCATGACATAGGGTTAATGTGGAAGGGGTCTTTCAAACCCCAACCAGGGGATTACCCCCGAGGTCACCCATCTTCGTACTCATGTGATCGGCACAATCACCCAAGGAAAGGAACTGTTGGAAGAACTATTTCTGTCGGAAGATGTTTCTTACGTTAAAAAGCAATATAAGATAACTCTCCACCTCCCTCTTGTCTTTCAAGACGTATAGCTGGATTGCCTTATCACCTGAAGCACCTGGTCCGATTACTTTGACCAGTAGTATGGGACACTCCTCGTCCATTGGCCGGGGACGTGGAAGCCAATGGCTGCCTGACAGAGTTCGGAAGCGCGGTCTGCATATTGACATCAAGTACTTTGATACATAAAGTCACACATGCTTATTACACTCGGTCTAGTCCATCTATTAAGGTGACTAGAGCGCAGTCCTTCTGCAAAAACCGAGCAGCAGGCATACTACTGTCGTACACAAGACTAGTGGTTATCTCTCACCGTCCGACCCCATAGGTCCTACCTCGGCTAGATTCGTCGTATTAAGACATGTATACTGAGTCTTTACCATGTCCCAGGCCTCCCTCGCTCCTTCCAGACAAGCAGATACCTTCCAAGCATGGATCTGGTGCCGAGCTCTTTTTAGTTGTTCGGATAGGACGGCCATGTCCTCGGGCACCTGTACAACTTTGGGCCATAAAGATTGGAAAACATCCTTCATCGATTTCCGCACAGTCTCGTGCACCACGGACAGATGTGTCGCCCTGTCTTCGGACACTAGACCTCAGGCGTCAGGGGGTAGGCCGGATAGAGAAGCTGCCAAATAAGAAAAGTCAGCCTGCTAATCACCTCGGCTAAACCTCATAATAGATTTTCAAAAATCACAACTTACCAAAAATCATATCATCCGTTCGGCGATTCTTCAATTCAGCAGCAGCCTGTGGAGCTTTTAAGCTCTCAATCTCCTAGGCTTGTCGCGTGTTTTCGGCCCTTAGCGCGTTGACGCCATCCACCCTTTGGGTCACCACATGTTGGTTTGCTTGGCGTTGTGACTCCGTGTACATCAAATCCTTGCAGTCCTGCTTAAGATCTCTCTCAAGATGACCTAGGGCTTTCGCTGCTACATGGGATTATGTCACCAGGCCATCTCCTAAAATCCCAATGGCGCTAATAATATATGTCATACAAGAACTTACTGTGCGCTTCCATGGTGAACTTCTTCATGTGCTCCACCTCGGGCAAGGCGGCATCTAACTTCGCCTTCGTTTGGGTGAGTGCCTCGGTCAGTTGCCCATTCTTTGCCCGAGCTTCCTGTCAAGGACGGCATGCGCTATTAGATATTCAAGCCTTGCTATGGCCACATTTCTCCCGTATCAAGCCTTAGGGGCTACTACCATACTTGGTAGTCTTGTTTGCCTTCAAGCAAATAAAGAAATACAAGAAGAACTTGAAGGAACATGAACTTGGGTGAAGCCTCACATGTAAACCTTTCGACAAGACATCCAGCGAATGATCAAAAGCACCTCGGGTCGCGACAAGATATGCATCCACCACACTGAGGGCATTGAACTCCCGATCAGAGAAGGCTGAATTCCTTAAGGAAGCCTTTCGCCGCCGATAATTCGTGGCACTTTGGATCTCGAAAGGAGTAGCCAAACTGGTCGACGAGTCCTCGGGCTGGGGAACCTCGGGAGTAACTCCCACAGTAGGGCGTGCCTCCGCTTCCCTATGCGAGGTTGCCATTCCCTCGGCCCTCAAAGTCAGTGCTATAGAAGGAGGCGAGGGTTGCCAGCGAATGATCAAAGGGATCGGGCCAGACAAAGTACATTTAACACAAGCAGTGATTAAGAAATTACCTGGTAACTGAGGGGGCACTTCCGCCTGCCCCCATGACCTTGGCATGCGCGTCTTGCACCTCCCACGGGGACCTCCCTTGTAGAGCCGCCTCTCCGCGTTGACGTTTGGAATGCTGTCCCTTTGGAGGAGGAGTTAGGTGGCTAGGGGCTCGAGGGCGAGCAGCTTGCTTTCTATTAGAGGAAGGAAATGTTACCGATGAAGCTGGCCTCGTCCCAGGAACATCGGGGGCAATGCCCACCCTTGAGCCATCAAGGCTCTCCAGGAAAAATTTCCGCCCTTCATAGATAAGGGCTAAGTCCTCATCTTCGTTAAAGAGGGGATCCTTGGCTCGGCGGTGTGACTCCGGCTTGGGTGCCGGGCTGCTTATGGCCTCAACCCAACACCTCAATCTCTGTTCAAAACCAGTACATGGTTGGTTCGATTAAACTTCGGATGGATGAGGGAAGTAAGAGAAACTTACTATGTCGACAGGATTGTAGTAGGAAAGCCCGTCCCGAGGCTGCTTGGTCAAAGAAGTCCTCTTGGATTGTTTGTGAGGCGTCTTCGGTCCCGCTGAACTCACACAATAGATGAGGGCGCTGCCGAAGTGGCTGCACTCTTCGGATCATCACCATGGCCGTTACATCTATTATAGTAAGGCAGGTGCTCGTCAATTTCTTCACCCAAGCTGCCAGCTTGGTAACCTCAGTAGTTTCCTCTTGAGAGGGGCCATGCGGCCTCTAGCTATAACGCCTCCTCGGGAGCTCCATGGAAAAAGAAGGGAGTCCGGGCTGAATTGGGTCGAGGAAAGTAACATCGTCTATGTATAACCACTCAGTTGGCTAGATGTCAGTGTCCTCTCGAGGTGTGCCTGATGGATACTCAGTCCCCTCGATCCGGCAGACTTTGGCTGCCCCGACCTCATGCAACTTCTTGGCAGGAGAACAGGGCACTACACAGAAATACTTTCTCCATATCCCGAAGTGTGCCTCGCATCCGAGGTGCATCTCACAAAGGGCGACGTATCCCGTGATATGTAAATTTGAGTTGGGGGTGAAGTGGTGAAGCTGCAGCCCATAGAACTCCAACAAACCCCGAAGGAAGGGGTGCATGGGAAACCCTAAGCACTAGTGTAGAAAAGCCTAGCTATGGCGTGGCAAAAATGGCCTTGCTGGCGTAGACACCCGACGCCACCAATAAGGCGCCACGGTGAAAAAATACTATTGGCGTTGGAGACGACGCCAGCAGTATTGCACATGTTTATGGCGTGCCACGTGGCCAACGCCAGCTATACATCTATACTACCTTTGACGTGCGTTGTTGTCCAATGCCAACAATTTGTTTTTTGATAATAAAAAAATACTACTTCCGAAACTAAGAGCTTAAACTTCAGAAAATGTGCTGATCGATTAAATATACTCATAAACTTAATAAGAGTTTAAAACTTAGTACTGATCATTTAAACATACTCATAAACTTCAGAGTTTAAAACTTACTACTGATCAACTAAACTACTCTTCATCAAGGATTATCCTTAGTTGGCGTATCTGCTTCCGATTGCTCTCTCCATCTTGTTTGAAGTGAGCAACGTCTGTCTGTAGCTCAATCCTCTTTGTCCTGAGTTGTTTTTTCTTCAGCTTGAGTTTATCCCTATCCTCCATCAACTTATCCCTCAGCTCCCTCAGTTTGTCTACCTTAGTGAGGACATTAGCACCCTCTGTGAGCAACTTAACCCTTTCATTCTTCACTGCAGCATTGTTTTCTTCGAGTTTTTCGAATCTCCACTCTGACTCCTCGAAGAGTCACTGATTCCACTTCTCCACGTCGCCCACCGATTTGTTGTTGCTTGAAATGTCCATATGTGTTGTTTCAAATTATGTACACAAGAAAATTAAATCTTGTAATGAAAGCTCGCCATCTTAGAATGAAGAATTTAAAAATAACATATAGAATTTTGAAGGCTCATATGTGTACTACGAATCATTACATAGTGGATCCTAACATGCATGATTATGTCTCTCTAGGATGGTGTATTAAGGTACTATCGTACTAATAGTACTATAGCAGTAAGCACAAGACATGTGTCCTTTGCATACAGCCTCTATGATGGAGAAGAAAAGGCCATGCTTCTATAGAGTGGAAGCAAGTAAAATTTGTGCTTCCACTCAAATATAGTGTAATTTTCTGAATATGAAATTAGAGTGGAAGCAAGTAAAATTCTAGCTATTGGTTTTGGCTGATGTTTACAATATAGCGTACTTCTCTGAATATGAATTTTACTTGCTTATGGCTGAGAACATATATAAAGTATTTCTTTGAGTATGTATATTAATGTTGCCTCAAGCTGTACTGAATTACGGATGTTTCTTATTTTCTGACATTGGTGTGTCAAATACAACATCAATAGTACAGGGACAAACTGCCTTAGGTTTGGCCCTTATGCATGTATTTCTTTATCTATTTATCATTTTTTTTGTTGGGAAAAAATTAATCGACATGTTCACCAGACCTAAGGCAGGTGGGGGGTGTGCCTGTGCTTGAGCGTCGGGCGGAGACGGGCCACGTCAGGCGGAGGGCAGGGCGGGGATGGGCGGGGACGGGCCGCGTCGGGCGGTGGCAGCGGCGGGCGGGGCGGCGGCGAGCGGGGCGATGGTGGGGATCGAGAGGAGGACGGGTGGAGTTGGGGATGGAGAGAGAGTGAGGATGAAATGATGGATAAGGTTTTTTTTACTGCGCCGGGAGCTGTTAAAACCGACTAGTGCTGGTGTGGGCCTAATGGGCCTGAATGTGCAATGCCGGGCCTAATGTCAGCACTAAATCCATGCCAGCACTAACTGCACAAAGTTGGCATACCAATTCATCCAACACCATCGTTATTTGAAAAAATTAGTGCTGGAGTCACATCAAATTGGCGTGCCACCAACGTAAGTTGTGGCTAGCCATTTCTCCACTAGTGAAGCCGCATAATAAGAAGGAAACGAAGCATACCCTTTCGCCCTTTTGAGGAGATGGGTGATTCTCTACGTGCACTTGCCCGCTCACGGATGTCAAGCCGGAGCGGGTCGTTGTCAGATCTGAATCTGACAAATATCCTTGCTTGGCCAGGCGCTCCAGTTGAAGGTGCGAAACGGTGCAACTGCCCCAGTCTCCTCTAACGGGACCGCGAGGGCGCCTCAAAGAGCCAGCGTCGCTCGCCATGAAGAACTATCGAGGGTGGTCTTGGGAGAGGGGGAGCACTTGCGCGATTTGCTTGAAAAAAGAGTTGGGGGTGCGTGGTAAATTCGCATGCCTTGCTTGCCTATAAAAATGGGAAAGGGTTCAACGTTTCATAATAAAGTGGTCCAGTTCCCCATAAGAGGTGGTTACAGAGGTTAGTAATTAGACGCCATGTGCGATGAAGTTGGGCCCGCCGGGCAGAATCGCTAACTTAGCCGAAGACTTTCTGAAACCAAGCTGGAGGAATCAAGGGAACTTGCCTATGGAGCCAAAGACTACGTGAACCAAAGTCCGGGAGCGTCGTCCTCGGCATCGAAGGCCAGTTCAGGGGATACTAACGGTGTCCTGGAATAGAGGGCCCTAACCTAGTCGTCCCAGGCTCCTCGGATTGGGCCGATGGGTCCGCCTCCTTCTCAATATGGACTCTGGAAGCTGCACGATGGGGCATGATCGGGATTGCGTCTGTCGAAGGCTTGTCGTATACTCCAAGACTTCTCCTACCACCTCTACGCCAAGATACCGACCTTGTAACCCTAGATACCCTACCTGGCGTGTATATGGCCCATAGGGTTTAGCTCGTACAGGGGACATGCACGCAATATCATTCACCTAGCCCTAGAGTTAGAACACATATGACGATCTCGAGGTAGATCAACTATGTATTTGATACTTCTCCATTGACATAAACAAGAGCAGAAAGTAGGGTATTACCTTCATCAAAAGGGCCCAAACGTAGGTAAAAATCGTCCCCTTATTTCCTATATCATCCGTCCGAGATCCACAGCTCGGGACCCCCTATCCCAAGGTCTGCTGGTTTTCACACGGACACAAGGACCATAGGCGGTTGCCCCTTCATCCATACACCAAGCCGGCCCTGATGTTACTCTCACTGTGACCGGTCTAGCGGCGATGTCAACTTGCCAATTTAGCGAGAAGGTAAAGACTCAAGTCTCACAACGCATGCATGGATGACGGCAGTGACAACATGCGTGCACTAGTAGAAAACAAGCCTTCCGTTTCAACCTTTAGTCCCGGTTTTGCTTTGGACCGGGACTAATGTGTCCATTAGTCCCGGTTCCAACGGCTAGGAGCTGTCAGGGGGTACGGGCCCCATTAGTTCCGGTTCATTTGGGACATATAGTCCCAGTTTGTATCACAAACCGGGACTAAAGGAGTGGTGGCAGGCTGGTGGCAGCCTGGGGCCCCCACGAGCCCTTTTAGTCCCGGTTTGTGATACAAACCGGGACTATAGATGGACCTTTAGTCCCGGTTTGTATAACCAACCGGGACTAAAGCTCTCCCTATATAAACCCTTCGTCGAGCCCGACTCCATTTCTCTGTTTTCTCCATTCGAATTCCCCTCTCTGTTCTTCCCCTAGATCGAGCTCCTCCCTCCATTTTTGCCAAGATTTGTCAAGATTTGTGGCACCCCAATCCATCCAAGTGTCCACAAAGGTTAGAAACTTTGTCCTTTCATCTCTTATTGCTAGATCAGCTCGTGCTATGCTTTATAAGTATAGTGATTTGTGGGTTTTAGTTTGGGTGTAATTATGTGGTAGTTTTTTTGATTTATATGCAATTTGAGCTCAAATTAACTCCTTAGTTTGCATATGTGTAGGTGTGGTTAACTTAGTGTGCCTTCCCGTCTCCGTCCTAACCACCGTCGATCGACCGCACCGTCCCGTCGCCGGCACCACCTTGGTGAGCCTCTTCTTGTGTTCTTATCATTTTTATAAATAAAATCGTATTTGTATGATTTAGATAGTTACTTGCATAGTTTTCTTACTTGTATGATTGTTGTTATATATAGTGCCATGGTTATGATATCCGTGCCCGTCGGCCCTCGTCCGGTTTACGATTCAGATGTGGTATATTCTCTTTTATAACTATTTGTTGCATTTCGTGTTAATGACAATTATGCCCATCAAGTTGACATAGATATTTTTATCTAGGAGGTAGTTGAACCGGAAATGCCAACCGACCCTATTGTCAAGAAGTTAAATTTAGTTGAAAAAGAAAACGAGGATTTGAAAGAAAAATTGAAAAGAGTTGAAGAAGAGAAGATGAAATTGGAGTTGTAGGTTGCCGATGTCGTCGATGATCACAAGATCAAGATGGATGCAATGCACTTGAAGATTAGAAAGATTAGAAAATATGCCATTAATAAAGAGGCTTGGTATCATTATGTTGTTGGATCAATTTTTACCTTAGTTGCGATTTTGATCGCATTTGTTGTTGCATTTAAAATGTTTTAGCTAGATAGTTTTATGTTGTTTTATGAGAATAAGTGTGTATGAACTTTATGTATGAACTTGTATTAATTTGGTCTTCTCGGTGTTGTGTAATGAAGATGAACCGGCAATGGATGTACGTTGACCGACATTCTCCCCAGTTCATTAATGGCATGCAGAGTTTTTTGCGTGCGGCTGAGGCAAACAAGCGGGATGGTTTTATGTGTTGTCCATGTGGTGTGTGTAAGAATGATAAGACTTACTCTAGCTCAAAACAGATTCACGTCCACCTATTTACGTCCGGTTTCATGTCCGGCTATAATTGTTGGACCAAGCACGGAGAAAGAGGGGTTCTAATGGAAGAGAATGAAGAAGAAGAGGATGACGACAACTATCCTGGGTGTCCTGAATATGATGGTAGTACAATGGGGGAAGAGAATGAAGAAGAAGAAGCTGAGGCATCAGATGAGCCCGCTGATGATCTTGGTCGGGCCATTGCTGATGCAAAGAGAAACTGCGAAAATGAAAAGGAGAAGTTAAAGTTGCAGCGCATGTTAGAGGATCACAAAAAAGCGTTGTACCCAAATTGCGAAGATGACAACACAAAGCTCGGTACCACACTCGAATTGCTGCAATGGAAGGCAGAGAATGGTGTAGCTGACAAGGCATTTGAAAAGTTGCTGAAAATAATGAAGAATAAGCTTCCAAAGGACAACGAATTGCCCGACAGTACATGCGAAGCAAAGAAGGTTGTCTGCCCTCTAGGATTGGAGGTGCAGAAGAAACATGCATGCCCTAATGACTGCATCCTCTACTGCGGTGAGTACGAGAATTTGGATGCATGCCCGGTATGCAATGCATTGCGATATAAGATCGGTCGCGATGACCTTGTTGATGATGTTCAGGGCGAGCGCCCCAGGAAGAGGATTCCTGCCAAGGTGATGTGGTATGCTCCTATAATACCACGGTTGAAACGTCTGTTCCAAAACAAAGAGCATGCCAAGTCGTTGCGATGGCACAAAGAAGACCGTAAGAAAGACGGGAAGTTGAGAGTACCCGCTGATGGGTCGCAGTGGAGAAAAATCGAGAGAGAGTGGCCGAACTTTGCAGATGACCCAAGGAACGTATGGTTTGGTTTAAGTGCAGATGGCATTAATCCATTCGGGGAGCAGAGCAGCAAGCATAGCACATGGCCTGTGACTCTATGTATCTATAACCTTCCTCCTTGGTTGTGCATGAAGCGGAAGTTCATTATGATGCCAGTGCTCATACAAGGCCCTAAGCAACCCGGCAACGACATTAATGTGTACCTAAGGCCATTAGTTGATGAACTTTTACAACTGTGGAATAAAAAAGGTGTACGTGTGTGGGATGAGCACAAACAGCCGGAATTTGACCTGCGAGCGTTGCTCTTTGTAACCATCAATGATTGGCCTGCTCTTAGTAACATTTCAGGACAGACAAACAAGGGATACCATGCATGCACGCACTGTTTAGATGATACCCAAAGTATATATTTGGACAAATGCAAGAAGAATATGTACCTGGGACATCGTCGATTTCTTCCGGCCAAGCATGCCTTAAGAAAGAAAGGCAAGCATTTCAAAGGTGAGGCAGATCACCGGAAGAAGCCCGTCCTCCGTACTGGTGATGACATACTTGATATGGTCAAGGATTTACAAGTAATATTTGGAAAGGGTCCTGGCGGACAATCTGTTCTGACTGACGCTGAGGGACGCGCACCCATGTGGAAGAAGAAATCTATATTTTGGGAGCTGGAATATTGGAAAGTCCTAGAGGTCCGCTCTGCAATCGACGTGATGCACGTGACGAAGAATCTTTGCGTGAACCTGCTAGGATTCTTGGGCGTGTATGGGAAGACAAAAGATACACCGGAGGCACGGGAGGACCAGCAACGTGTGCACGAAAACGACGACATGCATGAGCAGTATGAAGGTCCTGCCAGCTACGCTCTTACCAAAGCAGAGAAGGAAATCTTCTTTGAATGCCTGCTCAGTATGAAGGTCCCATCTGGCTTCTCGTCGAATATAAAGGGAATAATAAATATGGCGGAGAAAAAATTTCAGAACCTAAAGTCTCATGACTGCCACGTGATCATGACGCAATTGCTTCCGGTTGCGTTGAGGGGGCTTCTACCAGAAAATGTTCGATTAGCCATTGTGAAGCTATGTTCATTCCTCAATGCAATTTCTCATAAGGTAATCGATCCGGAAATCCTACCAAGCTTACAGAATGATTTGGTCCAATATCTTGTCAGTTTTGAGTTGGTGTTCCCACCATCCTTCTTTAATATTATGATGCACGTCCTTGTTCACCTAGTCGAAGAGATTTCCATTCTGGGTCCTGTATTTCTACACAATATGTTCCCCTTTGAGAGGTTCATGGGAGTCTTAAAGAAATATGTTCGTAACCGTGCTAGGCCAGAAGGAAGCATTTCCAAGGGCCATGAAACAGAGGAGGTTATTGAGTTTTGTGTTGACTTTATTCCTGACATTAAGCCGATTGGTGTTCCTCAATCGCGGCATGAGGGGAGACTACGTGGAAAAGGCACGCTTGGACCAAAATCAATAATATGTAGGGACGGGCATTCTTGGGCGCAAGCACACTACACAGTTCTACAGAATTCTACCTTGGTCACCCCATATATCAAGGAACACATGGATATTATACGCTCGAAGAACCCGGAGAAGTCTGACCCCTGGATTCACGTACACACATTGAGGCTTTCGGCGGTTGGTTGCGAACACACCTCATGAATGACGACAATGTTGAAGATGACTTGTACTTGTTGGCCAAGAGACCATCTTCGACTATATTGACTTTCCAAGGGTACGAGATAAATGGGAATACATTTTACACGATCGCCCAAGATAAATAGAGCACCAACCAAAACAGTGGTGTTTGCTTTGACGATGCGGCAAACACCAAGGAAAAGGACACATATTATGGTTACATAGAGGAGATATGGGAACTTGACTATGGAGGTGATTTGAAGGTCCCTTTGTTCCGGTGCAAACGGGCCAATCTGACTGGAGGAGGGGTAATGGTAGACCCGTAGTACGGAATGACAACAGTGGATCTCAACAATCTCGGGCACACAGACGAACCATTCGTTCTAGCCAATGATGTGGCGCAAGTTTTTTATGTGAAGGACATGTCTACCAAACCGAAAAAAAGGAAAGATAAGAAAGCGGATACATCATACGATGAGCCAAAGCGCCACATAGTTCTTTCTGGGAAAAGAAACATCGTGGGAGTGGAGGACAAGACAGACATGTCAAGAGATTATGAAAAGTTTGATGAAATTCCTCCCTTCGCAGTGAAGACTGACCCAAGCATCATGTTAAATGATGAAGATTGTCCATGGTTACGGCGCAATAATCAAGGGACACACGCGAAGAAAAAGTTTTATACCCCAAGATCCCACTCCGGGATGTGACTGGCTGCACCGTCATCACTTTTCTTCTCTAGTGAGTAGCCGGGATGGTTCAGTTTGTACACGAAGTGCATCCAGCTTTTGTTGTAACCCTCTCAACTTTTTACCACTTGCTATGTGGGTGAAATGATGGTACCATGCCAAGTTTCAACCTTTCCAGACTTCATTTGTGGTGCTTTTTAATTTCAGGGTCATTTAGCTCAAAACAAATCATTAAATGCATGAAAAATAGCAAATGAAGTTAGATAGGGTTGAAATTTTAGTATGTGGCTTCTAATGGTTCATATTGAATGCACAAAAAGTCTGGAGTTGAAATAAGTAAAAAAAATTGAAATCCTTTTGTAACAGACAAGTTTTCGTTCGAAACCCCGATACTTCGAAGGAGATTGTCCATTTTGTACACGAAGTGCATCCAGTTTTTGTTGTAACCCTCTCAATTTTTTAGCACATGTTATGTGGGTGAAATGATGATACCACTACTAGAAAAAGGGCTATAGCTAATATAGACATTAGTGGCGCACTATGTATGTGGTGTGCCACTGCTAAATAGCAGTGGCGCACCACACATGGGTGTGCCACTAATGTTTATATTACTAATGGCGCACCTGGTGTGTGGTGCGCCACTGCTAAGTTTCTCCTGGGCACACCCCCTCCCCAGACTTACCAGTGGCGCACCGTGGGTGTGGTGCGCCATTACTAGTTTTAACTAGTAATGGCGTACCACACCCACGGTGCGCCACTTCTAACAATTTTTTTTTCAATTTTTTTTTCAAAACTAGTAATGGCGCACCGTGGGTGTGGTGCGCCATTACTAGTTAAAACTAGTAATGGCGCACCGCACCCACGGTGCGCCACTACTAACATTTTTTTTTCAATTTTTTTTTTCAAAACTAGTAATGGCAAACTAGTAATGGCGCACCACACCCACGGTGCGCCACACATGCACCTATTCATGTGAGCTAGCACAGCAGCCACCACCTACCACCCCCCCCCCTACACACACACATCCCCCCAGCCCACCGCCGCCAGCAGCCGAGCCGCCGCGCCGCCCCCCCAAGGTCTCCTCCCCGCGCCCCTTCTCCTTCCTCTCCTCCTCTCACCTCCCTCTCTCTCCCCGTGCAGGAGCCCGCCATGGCCAAGGCTCGAGCTCGAGCTCGGCCGAGCCCCGCGCCGCCCCTGGAGCCCGCCAGCCGGCGGCCTCCCCGCGACCAGATCCGTGCGCCGCCGCCTGTCCCCGGCCTCCCCGACCTCTCCTCCGACCTCAAGAGCCTCGACGAGCAGCTCGACCGCCACCTCGCCCGCGCATGGACCATGGAGAAGCCGCAGCATCCCAAGCGCGGCGGCGCCGACGACCAGGAGCGCAGGCGGGAGGACTGGGAGGCCGACCCCACCAGGCTCGTCGTCCGGGGCGTCATCGCGCGCGGCACCTTCGGCACCGTCCACCGCGGCGTCTACGACGGCCTCGACGTCGCAGGTCCGTGCCACCATCTCCCGATCCCATCCAACCTCCCCCCCCCCCGCCCCCCGTTCACTGCACGCGTGTTCGCTGCACGCGCGCCCGTACGCTGTTCGACGGAATGCCCGTGCGTGCCGACGCGGCGGCGCCGGCTGGATAAATAGATGGATCTTTTCTCCATGCTGAATTATCTTTCTGACCTCAGCAATGCCATTAAGCTCGATTAATTGTTGAGCTGTTGCTATTCTGCATGGATGGGTTACTGAAATGCAGGCCGTGTTATTGAGCCACTCATGCGCCTCAGGCTTGTCGAAAGCATTCGCCTATTTCTCCCATCCTGACACGGGCTCCTTCATTTTGCAATCCCCAAGCTGTATGCACACATTGCTCTGCAAAGCAAATCAATTTGGAATCCCAATATATACTGTTGTGAGCTTGATTAAAAAAATAAAAATGCATGTGTTATCCTGTATACTCTTGAATTAAAATAAAGCTTATTTCGGTACCAGATAATGTTACCTCATTAGCTTAGACAGAACTACAGCTAGTATGCTGTTGTCGACCCATATATCCCAGGACAGGGTATACAGATTTTCTGTAGCAAATAGCCTGTCCCCCCTCCCTTTCTCTTTCTTGCTGTCCCACCTCTCAATCCTGGCAACAGCCTTTCACATCAATTCTTCATTCTTATTCTGGGACAATAGTTGCTACGGAAGTTGAAAGCTCTTATTAACACTGTCAATTTTGAACATTGATGGTTAACACCAGTTATGTTTCAGTGAAATTGCTTGATTGGGGGGAGGATGGTCATAGGTCAGAGCAAGAAATAACAGCAATAAGAGCAGCTTTTTCACAAGAAGTCTCCGTCTGGCATAAGCTTGATCATCCAAATGTCACTAAGGTACTGTTTGGCTCGACAAGTTTCTACTTTAAGTTCAATTTCATTTGGTTAATCTGGACTTTCATAAGCTTGACGAAATGCACGTGTTATCCTTGTAAGCACTTGAAAGAAAAGGTTATTTCAGTATTGGATATTGTTGTTCCATTAGCCTAGACAGGGCAATAGGTAGTAGTATGCAGTTCGATATCTAGTAGATTAAGAAATTGTCAGTAAGTTCAGTATAAGCAATATTAGATTAAGAAAGTGTCAGTAAGTTCAGTATAAGCAACTACAAGTTGCCAAAGTGGGCCAGTAAAATTTTCAATCAAAACAGAATATGGGAGCAGAATCATATCATGTACTTATTTCATTTCATTGGAGAAAAAAAAACTCACTGCCTGCACTATTTGCATGTTTGCATACGTGTATGTATGTATTTATCTATCAAAAGACTTGAGCTTTTTTTTCTGATACAAACATGTAACCAGAGGAGAGTTTGGTGTTTCATGAATGGAACTTGGGCTTGCCCTCTCATTCCATCTGCCAGGATTGGTTCCCTTCCCCCATGCACTTCACTGCCGATTTGAACATGAGCAAAGAAAATATTTGTATTTCAATCATTAGAGAATATGGGAGCAGAATATGTCATGTACTTCATTTCATTGGAGAAGAAAAAAGTACTTACTTCCTGTACTATTTGCATGTTTGCAGACATGTATGTATGTATTTATCTATCAAAAGACTTGAGATTTTTTTTCTCATACAAACATGTAATCAGAGGAGAGCATGGTGTTTCATGAATGGAGCCTGGGCTTGCCCTCTGATTCCAACCAAATAAACTCCAGGAGAAATCTTGCATACATATCTGTTTTTGTAGGACATTCTACCTCTTGGTTAGCACCATTATGTTTTGCATGCGTGGATATACTGCTCTCCGCAGTGCCACTGGTCAATTGTTTCTTACTTCTTGTAGGTGCTTTAGCTGAGAGATAGATTTGCATGCCGACTTCTTTTGAATGCCTTGATGCAGTGCTAATTGCTCAAGGTTGTTATTGTTGCAGGTGACCTAGGGTCATGTGGGCCTAGCAGCCAGGAGCTACCATCTCCTGCCATCTGGTGATGGAGGACGCCCACCAAGCTGCTCATCACCACCAGGAAATCCAAACCCTCTCTCTTACCAAGGTGAATTCTCTATGATGCTATCATGCTCCGTGTGTCCATGACCATCGAGCCGTATGAGTTTTGTGTGTGCTGGCCATCGACATGTATGCTTCTTGAATTCTAGGATTTGTATCACTACAAGTAACAAGAGGTTTTGTCATGGGTCACAACATATGTGATAAGTGAATGCCTTCGCTTTTGCCCATATGTATCATCATTGCAATCGAGTTCTGAATGAGCTTTCCCATGTTTTCTGTATCATACAAACTGAGGTTTTACTGTCTTGTATTCATTCTTTTATGTTGTACAGGTAGAATAAACATAATCTGGAGAGTTAATTTGGTTGGTGGCGGGGCTGGATTTGGGGGAGAGGAGGAGGAAGAGAGCGGCGGCGGCTTGGGGGAATCCAGCCCCAGATCACAAGACATTGTAATTTTTCTTTTATTGGATACTTGTAAAGACATTGTAATATTCTTACTATAATAAAAATTATGATTGTATTTCATTTTTTGTTTTTAAATTATTTTTCCTTATAGGTTGTTTTCTGTAAATTTGGATTTTTTTTTGTTTTCCAAATACATTACTAGTGGCGCATTTCATCCCTTATTAGTGGCGCACCTTCCTTTATTACTAGTGGCGCACCTATAAGGCTATTAGTGGCGCACCTAGAGGGAATACCAGTGGAGCACCTAAGGGTTAGTAGTGGCGCACCTGGTGGTGCGCCACTACTATCAGGATTACTAATGGCGCACCAGAGGTGCGCCATTACTATCTGTTACTAGTGGCGTGTTAATAGTGGCGCACCTATAGTGCGCCATTACTAACGAAAACAGGTGCGCCACTAATAGGGCTTTTTCTAGTAGTGTACCATGAAAAGTTTCAACCATTTCAGAGTTCATTTGTGGTCCTTTTTAATTTTAGGGTCATTTAGCTCAAAACAAATCATTAAATGCATGAAAAATAACAAATGAAGTTAGATAGGGTTGAAATTTTAGTATGTGGCTTCTAATGGTTCATATTGAATGCACAAAAAGTCTGGAGTTGAAATAAGTTTAAAAAATTGAAATCCTTTTGTAACAGACGAGTTTTCGTCCGAAACCCCGATACTTCGAAGGAGATTGTCCATTTTGTACACGAAGTGCATCCAGTTTTTGCCGTAACGCTCTCAACTTTTTAGCACATGCTATGTGGGTGAAATGATGATACCATGCCAAATTTCAACCTTTTCAGAGTTCAGTTGGGTGATTTTGATTAAAACAAATGAAGGTATAAAACTAAAAGAGTTAAACAGAATCTGATTTTGATTAAAACACCTATTTAAATTATCCTAAAAATTCCCAACTTTAACATAATGATAAAACATACTAATATTAAACAACAGGAAAAACAATCACTCAAAAATCTATTTTTAAACTAAAGTTATTCACAAATTACTGTTTCACATAAATTTCAAATGAATTCAAATTTAAACTATTTCAATTTGAAAACTACTGGCACTAACAGAAAGTTTGTAATTGTTTTGACCTAAAGCAAAAAGATTCATTAAAAAACTATAAATATTCTAACAGTTATTCCAAATATAAAAACAGAAATTAGAAAAACAAAACAAAACAAAAAAGAGAAAATACAGCTGTAGTCCCGGTTGGTGCTACCAACCGGGACTAAAGGTCCCTTCCCGCGCGTAATTTGGGCCGCCGAAAAGACCTTTCCGCGCGGAATCCTGGGAGGACCTTTAGTCCCGGTTGGTATCTGTAGTCCCGGTTGGAGCCTCGACCCGGGACTAAAGAGTCCCTCTATATATGCAGGACTTTGTCGTTTCTTCCCCAACCTCTCCCATTCTGCCCCCCGAAGCCGCCCCTGCCCCGACGCCGCCAGGCTGACCCGACGCCGCCCCTGCCTCGACCTCGCCGCCGAGACCGCTATGAGCCACTCTCCTCCCTCTCCTCCCTCTCCTCCTGAAGCCCCCCTCCCCGTCCGCCATTGCCGCCATGCATGGCCGCCCCTCCCCGTCCGCCATTACCGCCATGCATGGCCGCACCTCCCCAAGCCCATCCCCCACCTAGAGCCACCACCGGAGATGCTCGAGAGCCGCCGCCCCATCCATCTCCGGCGTAGGAGCCCCGCCGCCCCGTCCATCTCCGACGTAGGAGCCCCGCCAGTGCCGCAAACACACACACACACACACACACACATATTGTTTAAAAACGTGCAAATATTTTCTAATTGTTAGAACATCTTTTTAGTGTTATGAAAATTTTTGTGGTTGGTATGCAACATTTTTTCATTAAACAATGTGTTAAGAAAATTGTAGTAGATGGATAAGTAGATTGATATTGTTAGATGATTTTGTTTATGATTCTTTTTATGTTTTAGTTGTTTTATGTACTTATTTCATTTCATTGGAGAAAAAAAAACTCACTGCCTGCACTATTTGCATGTTTGCATACGTGTATGTATGTATTTATCTATCAAAAGACTTGAGCTTTTTTTTTCTGATACAAACATGTAACCAGAGGAGAGTTTGGTGTTTCATGAATGGAACTTGGGCTTGCCCTCTCATTCCATCTGCCAGGATTGGTTCCCTTCCCTCATGCACTTCACTGCCGATTTGAACATGAGCAAAGAAAATATTTGTATTTCAATCATTAGAGAATATGGGAGCAGAATATGTCATGTACTTCATTTCATTGGAGAAGAAAAAAGTACTTACTTCCTGTACTATTTGCATGTTTGCAGACATGTATGTATGTATTTATCTATCAAAAGACTTGAGATTTTTTTTCTGATACAAACATGTAATCAGAGGAGAGCATGGTGTTTCATGAATGGAGCCTGGGCTTGCCCTCTGATTCCAACCAAATGAACTCCAGGAGAAATCTTGCATACATATCTGTTTTTGTAGGACATTCTATCTCTTGGTTAGCACCATTATGTTTTGCATGCGTGGATATACTGCTCTCCGCAGTGCCACTGGTCAATTGTTTCTTACTTCTTGTAGGTGCTTTAGCTGAGAGATAGATTTGCATGCCGACTTCTTTTGAATGCCTTGATGCAGTGCTAATTGCTCAAGGTTGTTATTTTTGCAGGTGACCTAGGGTCATGTGGGCCTAGCAGCCAGGAGCTACCATCTCCTGCCATCTGGTGATGGAGGACGCCCACCAAGCTGCTCATCACCACCAGGAAATCCAAACCCTCTCTCTTACCATGTGAATTCCCTCTGATGCTATCATGCTTCGTGTGTCCACGACCATCGAGCCGTATGAGTTTTGTGTGTGCTGGCCATCGACATGTATGCTTCTTGAATTCTAGGATTTGTATCACTACAAGTAACAAGAGGTTTTGTCATGGGTCACAACATATGTGATAAGTGAATGCCTTCGCTTTTGCCCATATGTATCATCATTGCAATCGAGTTCTGAATGAGCTTTCCCATGTTTTCTGTATCATACGAACTGAGGTTTTACTGTCTTGTATTCATTCTTTTATGTTGTACAGGTAGAATAAACATAATCTGGAGAGTTAATTTGGTTGGTGGCGGGGCTGGATTTGGGGGAGAGGAGGAGGAAGAGAGCGGCGGCGGCTTGGGGGAATCCAGCCCCAGATCACAAGACATTGTAATTTTTCTTTTATTGGATACTTGTAAAGACATTGTAATATTCTTACTATAATAAAAATTATGATTGTATTTCATTTTTTGTTTTTAAATTATTTTTCCTTATAGGTTGTTTTCTGTAAATTTGGATTTTTTTTTTGTTTTCCAAATACATTACTAGTGGCGCATTTCAGCCCTTATTAGTGGCGCACCTTCCTTTATTACTAGTGGCGCAGCTATAAGGCTATTAGTGGCGCACCTAGAGGGAATACCAGTGGAGCACCTAAGGGTTAGTAGTAGCGCACCTGGTGGTGCGCCACTACTATCTGGATTACTAATGGCGCACCAGAGGTGCGCCATTACTATCTGTTACTAGTGGCGTGTTAATAGTGGCGCACCTATAGTGCGCCATTACTAACGAAAACAGGTGCGCCACTAATAGGACTTTTTCTAGTAGTGTACCATGCCAAGTTTCAACCATTTTAGAGTTCATTTGTGGTCCTTTTTAATTTTAGGGTCATTTAGCTCAAAACAAATCATTAAATGCATGAAAAATAACAAATGAAGTTAGGTAGGGTTGAAATTTTAGTATGTGGCTTCTAATGGTTCATATTGAATGCACAAAAAGTCTGGAGTTGAAATAATTTAAAAAAAATTGAAATCCTTTTGTAACAGACGAGTTTTCGTCCGAAACCCCGATACTTCGAAGGAGATTGTCCATTTTGTACACGAAGTGCATCCAGTTTTTGCCGTAACGCTCTCAACTTTTTAGCACATGCTATGTGGGTGAAATGATGATACCATGCCAAGTTTCATCCTTTTCAGAGTTCAGTTGGATGATTTTGATTAAAACAAATGAAGGTATAAAACTAAAAGAGTTAAACAGAATCTGATTTTGATTAAAACACCTATTTAAATTATCCTAAAAATTCCCAACTTTAACATAATGATAAAACATACTAATATTAAACAACAGGAAAAACAATCACTCAAAAATCTATTTTTAAACTAAAGTTATTCACAAATTACTGTTTCACATAAATTTCAAATGAATTCAAATTTAAACTATTTCAATTTGAAAACTACTTGCACTAACAGAAAGTTTGTAATTGTTTTGACCTAAAGCGAAAAGATTCATTAAAAAACTATAAATATTCTAACAGTTATTCCGAATATAAAAATAGAAATTAGAAAAACAAAACAAAACAAAAAAGAGAAAATACAGCTGTAGTCCCGGTTGGTGCTACCAACCGGGACTAAAGGTCCCTTCCCGCGCGTAATTTGGGCCGCCGAAAAGACCTTTCCGCGCGGAATCCTGGGAGGACCTTTAGTCCCGGTTGGTATCTGTAGTCCCGGTTGGAGCCTCGACCTGGGACTAAAGAGTCCCTCTATATATGCAGGACTTTGCCGTTTCTTCCCCAACCTCTCCCATTCTGCCCCCCGACGCCGCCCCTGCCCCGACGCCGCCAGGCTGACCCGACGCCGCCCCTGCCTCGACCTCGCCTCCGAGACCGCTATGAGCCACTCTCCTCCCTCTCCTCCTGAAGCCCCCCTCCCCGTCCGCCATTGCCGCCATGCATGGCCGCCCCTCCCCGTCCGCCATTGCCGCCATGCATGGCCGCACCTCCCCAAGCCCATCCCCCACCTAGAGCCACCACCGGAGATGCCCGAGAGCCGCCGCCCCATCCATCTCCGGCGTAGGAGCCCCGCCGCCCGGTCCATCTCCGACGTAGGAGCCCCGCCAGTGCCGCAAACACACACACACACACACATATTGTTTAAAAACGTGCAAATATTTTCTAATTGTTAGAACATCTTTTTAGTGTTATGAAAATTTTTGTGGTTGGTATGCAACATTTTTTCATTAAACAATGTGTTAAGAAAATTGTAGTAGATGGATAAGTAGATTGATATTGTTAGATGATTTTGTTTATGATGCTTTTTATGTTTTAGTTGTTTTATGTTTTAGTTAATTAGGAGTCCTAGGAAAAATTAGTATGTGTATGTTAGATTACAGAAAAATTCTTGGGTTTTGAAAAATTCTTGGGTTTTGAAAAAATTAGTGATTAAACGATAAGAAAATGTTCTCATAGGAATTTATCTCGACGTCGACGATGCCTGGCCCGCATCCTCGTCGTCGTCGAGTCGGCGTCGACATCCTTGAGAGGCGCAATGTCCGGGACTGGGCTCCGCCGGGCTGGCACTGGGAGGTGCTACCTTCCCGGGCTCGGAGCTTGGTGAGGAATCCTGGTCTCGTCGTCGACCCGGAGCTTCTTTGGTAGCGGTCACGTGGGCCACTTTCGGTGCAGAGGGAGCGGGCCCACGCGGAGGTGGTACGTCGCCGTGTCAGGGAGGAGGACGAGCACGTCCGTCGCTACATGGCGGCGTTGGACGCCAGGTTCAACAATACCTGGCAGATTCTTCAGGGATCTCACCCGAGTTATGATCCCATGATGGTTCCTTATCTTTGGGTGTCCACCACCCGCGACTCAGGAACCGCTAGTGACTTAGATTATTCGATAGTATTCGATCTGTATTAATGATCTTATATGATAATATTCGAGATGTATTAGTTAATATTTGATGATGCATTAACTGGAATATTCGAGATGATGTATTAGTGATATTATATTCGAGTTCATTATAAATGTATTAGTGATATTTTATCGGTATAATGCGTGTGTGACTTTCGGTCTGTCGTTGCTCCTTGTGTGACTTTCATGTGTGTTCTTGATGGAGGAATCCCGACTGTTGTCGTGGGGGCGCCTCCTCTTCTTCTCTTCTTTGCGATATATTCGTCGGTATAATGCGCAAGAAGAGAAGAGGGGGGGCGTCCATCACCGACGGTCGAACTATTACTGTGAGAGAGTGTCCACCAACATATATACACCACCATATCAGTGTGAGAGAGTGCGCACCAACACACCATGGGATATGAGAGTTATTTAAGGAAAGCCTCGACGGACCGAAAGTCACACACGCATTAGGATCCAAGCGTGCCGTAATTCTTGAATCATGAACACAAGAAATGTCGTCGTCATCAGACGACGATAGGATCCAAGCGTGTGAACTTTGCGGTGAAGATAAGGGTCTTTGCGACCAACCTAGGCTGCGAGGTGGCAGGTTCTTCACCATGAAGCTTTACGAGGACTTTGATATTTCTACGGTACGCAACGATGACAACTGTTTTTTCGTAATTAAGCATGACTTCTGTTTCTTTCCTTCAACGCGTAATTTCTGTTTTATACAATTCGACTAGTTCATCCCCTGTCATGCAAGACGGTATTTCTTGGAGAGGCTCGGTTTCGAAGAGCACGAGAGTTTCGAGACGAGGACAGCCAACCTGAGAACTAAACATGGTCACACATTTCTGGTGAAAGTAATGAATGCACCTAATAACACAGAATTAGGGTGCTCAAATTGGGAAGCTCTTTGCAAGGCATATGGATTTCAGGAGGATATGGAAATAACCTTCGATCTTCGTCCTGAAGATCATATTGAAGGAAACATCGACATTTGGGTGGATGTCGATATGCTTCCTGTTTTACCTCCATGTGAGTTTGTTAACCATGCATATTTGTCAAGTAATTTGCATTCTATATTTAAAAATATTTGGTGTTCATCCATACTAAATTTGTTAATTTATAATTTACAGCTTATTTCGTTTCTTCGAGTGAAACACAGAACATAATCGACATGACACACTACACTTATGGATCACATCTAACTTGGGAGGAGAAGGATGATCTTATCAACTTTGTTGTTGGTGTCCTAGTTGGTAGGGAGATCTTCCCGTATAATTTGGGAACTAGCCCAAATTATACATTGTACAGGACACTAGTGCATAGGTTAAGGGCGGATGACATTCGCCGAAATATCTTGGTAAGAGTTGCTAATTAAGTACACTAGTACTGTTGCGTAAATGGTATTGATTACATTGCTAACTAGGCTACTATTATGTTCTTCAACAGAAACTGCCAAATGAAGTTGTGCCTCCGTTGATGCAACCCGAAGGTAATATGACAATTAAAAGCCCCTTCCAGCCCGAGTTCTCTTTTGCATACTCGACTGAGCGCAAACCACCAAGACGGCTCCAAATTGAAGCATAGGGACAAATAAAGAAGGATCGCAAGCCACAAGTCGGAGACCGTTGGATCTCTTTGCTTCATCATGGAGACATAGGTGTTATTCTGTTTTATGTCATTTTACCTAGGAGGGAGGACTAGGTCCTATGAGGGAGAACTATGTCATTTTATATTTTTTTGTTTTATGAGATTTTAACTTGGTATGATTAAGATGATGATTATGAGTTGTTAGATGAGTAAGATGATGATGAGTTATATGACATATATTTGATTAAAGTGGATGGATGCAAGTGATCATGTTGAATTAGAGGAAAAAATTAAATAGAAAACACAAAATGAAAAGAAAAAATAAACAATGAAGCCTTAACCTTTAGTCCCGGTTGGTGCTACCAACCAGGACCAAAGGTCCCCCATGCCCTGGCGCGCTCTGCCGCCCACGTGGCCAGGGTTTAGTCCCGGTTCGTAGCCAACCGGGACTAAAGCCTTAGACCCTTTAGTCTCTGTACTTTAGTCCCGGTTGGGGAACCGGGACTAAATGCCCTTTCCAACCGGGACTAATGGTCTGTTTTCTACTAGTGGTGGAAACGTCTACACTCCACTTCATTCTCGATGTTCCGTTGAGGACAACAGCTCGCACACGCCCGAGCGTTATCTTTGTTCCTGTTCTGTCTACACACTCCAGAATAGTACTCTAGTTCAGTTGAAAGAGCTGTGCAAGTTTTTTATTCGTGAACAAAAGAGCATGTGCAAGTTGCAAGCAAAGTCGCGTTATCTTTGTCTGAAGTTCAGTCTCCACACAAAGAGTATTTCCTTAGAAAGAACAGTGCAAGTTGCAAGCAAAGTGGCGTCGGTTATCTTACAGGGACAAAAAGATATCCTCTCAAGGTTGTTGGAGGCCATGCATATGCAGAGATAAAGATCTCCCGGCCTCCGGAGGCCCGGAGGCCATGCAAATGCGGACAGAAAGAAGATCCTCCAGGCCGCAGGACACACTGCAAACGCAGGAAAAGATCCTGCTGTTTTGGGGCCGTGCAAATGCAACCTGATTCCCCTAGCAACATCTCCTTGTCCAACAGTGTAGAGGATTTAGGCTCGATCCAAGTGCCCTTTCTTTGTCATCTGGGAAAGTTTAGAATTAAATTTTAATTTTTCTTTGGTAACACAATGTCTGATTGTACCGTCGAAATTTCAAGTGACGGAACATAATTACAGCATGGTAGTTTGCCCTACGAATTTTTTGAAATGCTATGCAACCTTCTCTTTATCTAATTTCCTTTTAACAAAATAAATACTACTAATATCCTAAATTGCTAACAATGTGTTTCTGAGTACTAACATTGAGACCTTGCAGGGGTTGTTCAAAAAACGGATCGAGCTCTAACCGTGAGAACCAGCGATTAGTTGTTTGTTCATATTCATTTGCGTTCATTAAGATCAAGCGCTAGTAGAAAAATAAGATAAAATAAACTAATGGTTTGAACGGGTTGATCGAGTTCAAACCTTTTATGAGCACCCATGTGTAAACCTAAACCTAATCTAGACGGAGCACCACGAAGACCACGTCATTGACCATAGGAGCTAACAAGAGACATGAATCACATCAAAAATTTGAATGTTAAGTTAATGAGTAGTCCGTTGTTGAGAAAAATGTTAGATGTCAACAAAATGTAAAAGAGTACAATCAATAAAGATGATCGCCACCGAATCTTCACTCGGCGAAGAACCAGGAGGTCATGATAGTGATCTTCATGATGCCATAAGAAGTGTCGCAAGCACAAGGAAAATGCAATAAGTCATAGCAACTCATCTCACGCTGACTTTTTTTTGGAAAAGAGATTGTACCCCCAACCTTTACATTGACGGATGCACACAACCATTTTATTGTAACATTTTTAAATGCATTATCAAAAGGTTGAAAAAGGACACCTAAACAACCAATAAAGCTTACATAAAGCACTTATGCGGGAAAGACTAGTGTAAAAGCAGCACCTAGTGTGTAAAAATAGAAAAAAATCAGTGGCTTCCATCGGATATTAAATGGATGTCTCAGAATCAATGCACGGGAGTTGGTGGAGCTTTCTGTCTATTTTATTGAAATAAAACCTTGACCAATAGTTATGTGTGAAACGATCCCTCCACCATGTTCCTCAAACTGGATGTGAGACATCCATTCAACATCAGATGGATGTTGTTGAGTTTTCTATTTTTGTATGCTAAGTGTTGTTTCTACACTAGTCTCTCCCACTTATGCAATACTAATCATTTTGTTAAACCACCATTTAAATCGGTAAATAAAACCGGTGCAGCCATCTTCAAATAGTTGCGCCCAGAGTCTTCACATACCGTAAGAACCATGTGCGGCTCCAATGAGCATCCCTGTAGATAAACTGCAAATTCTCCGAACTGTCACTTTGTTAAACACAATACCATGTTGACCCAGTTATAGAGTAGAAGGATGTACACCTACAACAGTACCAACACGCTACATCGACTCTCTACTTCCGCAGCGCGCGGGCTGCATCTCATGGTAATCCGGCAATCTATAGCTGTAACATGGTGCTAATTTACGTGGTAGAAATTTTACTCGGATCGAATGAAGCGAAATTTCTGGGAATCCCAACTGTTTTATGAGCTAAACAAGGATGCCAAGCTACCGAAAAGGTAAAGACTCAATCTCACAACTATATTCTTGTTTCAATCTCACAACTATATTCTTGTTTTTTTAACAAAATGCCTTCAGGCCATATATTAAGAATCACGGGACCTTACAAGTACACCCAAATAGAAAAGTAAAATTACAATCAAAGCCTTGGGGGTGCCGATGACTTCCTCCTACATCCACCGGCAGCGCGTCGTGAGAAAGTTCGGTGTCGCCTCCGGCCCTCTGCCTTCGGGGAGCAAACTTTTTGAAACACATGAGCTTGTAGAAGCAGCGGTCGGGAAGTCGTAAACGCAGACCAGGAGACATAGACGGCCACGATCTGGGAAGCAAGTCGCCACCCCGGAGTAGAGAACGCTGATAAGGACCTGTAGAAACTCAGAAGACCACGAAAGTGGTCTAAATCCACGCAGATCCATCGAAAACCTACACTTACCAGATCTGGAAGACCCGCCGGAGACACAAAACTACGCACCCTCCACTGGTGATAAGCACACCAACGTACGGAACTTTGGTGTAGGATGGGGAAGACATTATTACTAGACTAGGGAAGCGCCACCATCACGTAGTCCCTAACCAAACATGAAGAAACTCTAAAGAATACCTGAGATGAATTTCTCATGAATCATGATGTTGAATACCAAGTTTGGATCTGAGATCGAACTCGCCGCAATCCGGGACCATGTGTCGACATCGTCTTCTTCAGCCTCGCCAGGCAAGGCCATCGTAAAAGCTGACTGCTGGATTCATCTGGCTATCGCCGGATTCAACAACACCGCCTTCGAGCACTGCCCGACAGAAAGTCGAGCCCTCATCTCCTTCTCAGACTGCAGCAACCATCCAAGTCATCCAAAACTTCCCGTCGCCATGCGTTTACTGCAACCCATTATTAGGCTGTAACAAAAAAATCTAGGATGACATTTATATATATTGTATTAATTGCAATAATAAGTGAAATCCAGGTCACACCGTCGCCGTGAAGCGTGAGAAGTGGAAGAATAGGAGGAGGATTCGAAGCGTGAGAAGTGACTGAAGCTTGCACGTGCCCGGGCGTTATCTTTCTCGCCTTGTCGGAGTTCGGTCTCCGCACACGAGAGTATTTCCGTTGAAAGAGCTGTGCAAGTTGCAAGCAAAGTGGCGCCGGTTATCGTCCAGGGAGAAAAAGATATGCTCCGGCTACCTGGTGGCCATGCATATGCACAGATAAAGATCCTCCGGCCGCTGCAGGCCATGCAAACGAAGGAAAAGATCACGTCCGTTGGAGTCCGTGCAAATGCAATCTGATTCTCATGGTAATATCTACTTGTCCAACGGCGTGAAGGATTTAGATCCACTCGATCCAAGCAAGTGCCCTTTCACTGTCATCTCGAAAAGTTGATTCAAGTTTAAAAACCAGTTAAACAATCTACTGGGCTAAGCCGAGTACACTAAAAATAACACTCAGCTTATACCAAAATACTCGGCAACGTGTGTTTTTTCCATAGTGAATGTTCGCTTCGATCGGCAAGACTTCAAATGATGGATTCGACTTTTGGAATGTTTGGAATGCTACATAATTTTCATGTCGTTTAATTTCCTCTAGGGAGTAAATAGCATAAAAGAAAACTACTCCCGCCAATTAAAATTAATTGACTGCGTCAATTAATTTGGATCGGAGTACCACAATTCGGGTTAGGATTCGCGCAGGGTTGGCTCACTTGCCACGGCTCCGGTCGGGAGGCGAAGGCGATGAGCGGGACCGAGGTCCTCCTTGGCGGCATTGATGGTGGCCATCGCCGGTGAGAAATCCATCCATCCCAAGCCGTCGTGGGAAGCTAGCCATCTATTGGAGAATAGTTGTACATAGACTAACATCTTGGCCCCATCTATCATAACGGTCAACCGACCTTTTGGTGCCACGTGGACATGATGGGCGGACCCGACATGTTATAATCGAGAGCAATTCTGGCCAAAGTGATAACTAGTGTTTTTTGCACACACAAAAATAGACCCAAAGTGGTAGTTATCCGTTAGAAACAAAATGAAGTGGTAGTTTTTGAAACACTAAACTGAGTTGTGGTATTTTTTTTATTTTATTTTTTTATTTTTTTTGCTATTTGCTCTTCCTCTAGGCCAACCAAATAGTATATAGTTAGTATCCTTTCACTGATAACAAATTTATTGAAATCTTGGCACAACCATATGTTACCCAAAGGGAGGATTTTATGAAACATGCAAATCAGACGCTATAACTAATGATTAGCTGATGTGGGAAGGATAAGAGAAGATTGTCGTCTCAATCACTCCACATGTAATAAGCCAATAATGGTATGTTGAAAGTTATAAATACCATACTGTTTCGCAAAAACATGCCACGCTACAAATGACTGATACAATGATCGAGATATCTCTTATTTAATACTTCCTCTGTTTTTATTTACTTCGCATATTAGTTTTGACTGACGTCAAACTTTATAAATTTTGACCAAGTTTGTAGAAAATAATATGAACATTTGCAGTAACAAATTTATATGATGTGAAAATATATGCAATGATGAATCCATTGATATTCATTTGGTGGTGTATATGTTATTCTACAAACTTGTTGAAAGTATTTAAGGTTTAACTTATACAAACCTAATACGCATAGTAAATAAAAACGGATGGAGTACTCCTCTATTATATCCCTTGAGTGATTTTCTCAAAGACATGGCTATAATATCTAATAACATTTTGAAACCATTCAATCAAACCTAGGTACAAACTTAATCTCGAGGAGTAGCTGAGAATCTCGTCTCCGGCTTTGGAGCCACATGAGGCACAAATCATGGAAAAATTGGATGCTCAAAATTTGAGTACCCCATCGGCGAGAAAATATTGGATATCAATAGATAGTAAATAAATTAATAACAAGAGACATATAATTTTCATGTGGAAAAAGTTTTCGGAAAATGTAGGGCGGTGATCTTCACTATTACGGAAGAGGTGTTCCAAACACGGGAATTTACAGTGAATTATCAACTCACCTCGTATGTCTTACAACGTTTTTTTTTTTTTTTTGCACGTTGGTACTCTACATGCACTTTCTAAATCTAAGTAAGAGACAAGTAATCTAGGGTAGACACATTTAGAACTAGCATTAAAATGTCTGGAATTCACGCTACGCCATCGCTGCCCGTGGGGGAGAGGGACAGGAGAATCATGGTGGCAATGACATGGAAACGTCTGCACATCTCTTAATTCTCGAAGTTCTGCCTCCACACGCAGGAGTATTTCCGTTGAAAGAGCAGTACTGCAAGTTGCATGCAAAGGGGCCCGTGTTATCCTCGAGGAAGAAAAAGATATCCCCAGGGCCATGCGTATGCAAAGATAAAGATCCTTCCGGCCACTGCAGTCCATGCAAATGCAGCGACGATACAGATCCTTCCGGCCGCTGCAGTCCGTGCAAACTCAGGAAAAGATCCTGCTGTTGGAGGCCGTGCAAATGCAACCTGATTCTCATGGTAATATCCCGCTGTCCAACGGTTTGAAGGATTTAGATCTGGCTTGATCCAAGTGCCCTTTCTTTGTCATCTGGAAAAGTTGTATCATAATGTTTTTTCAAATGAATGAGATTACAATTGCGACCTGGTAGATTTGAATTTTGAAATGTTTGAAATGCTATGGGAGTTTTGCTTAATCTAATTTCCTTTGAGACAACTAAATACGGTCAATATGCTTACATTCCCAACAATGTGTGTAAGTATTAGGATTGACGCCTTACAGGGGTTGTTCAAAAATGGGTTGAGCTCAAACCATGAAAACCAGCAATTAGTTGTATGTTCATATTAATTTGCCTTCCTTAAGTACAGTTTGGACAAGCGCTGGTAGGAAAAAAATAAAGTAAAGTAAAGTAAAGGTTTGCACAGGTTGTGTTCAAAAAAATTATGAGCACCCGTGCGTAAACCTAAGCCTAATCTACATGGGTCATCGTGAGAATCTCATTGCTGAACATAGGAGCCAACAAGAGGCGTGAATCACACGGGAAAATTAATGCCAAAAACTTGAGTACTCCATCAATGAGAAAATTTAAGATATCAGCAGGAAATAAAAAAGTAAAATCAGTACTAGCAACGATCACTACGGGAAAACCAAGCTTTGCCGTGTTGGCAATATACACGGCAAAGCCGTTTCGCAACACGGCAAATCAAACGCCGTGTCCTGGAGCACGGCGAAGGCGACACGGCAAAAAACGGCACGGCAAAGAATATTTGCCGTGTGCCTTTCTGAGCGGAGCACGGCAAAGTCTTTGCCGTGTGCCCTCCTTCCCTTGACACGGCAAAAGTGGACTTGACGGTTTCCTGCCTACCTGACGGCGCCACGTCAGCATCTCCTTTGTCGTGCTCCTTCAGTTTGCCCGCACGGCATTTCGAGACTCTTTGCCGTGTTCCGTCCATTTGCAAACACGGCATTGGCCGATTCTTTGCCGTGCTCCTCTCATTTGCCAACACGGCATTTCTGGATCCTTTGCCGTGTGCCTGGAGGCCGCCAGCACGGCAGAACCGGAGGGGCTTTGCCGTGTGCCTCGAGCAAACGGGACGGCAAAGCACCTTCCAGGAACCAGTGGTCGCCATATTTGCCGTGTGCCAAGCAGATGCGCACGGCAAAGGTGACATTTGGTCACCCATACACTTCCCAGGAAGCACAGGTGCGCGCCACGTGGCAGCTTTGCCGTGTGCATGCACACGGCAAAGCCGCCTACCTGGCCTATTTTTTTGCTGTTTTTTATTACAGCCTTGCAATTCATATTACCGCAATATATGCAACAGTTCAAAATCACATATATAGCACAAATATACCAACATATAGAGCAATATAGCAAATAGAGCACCAAATGGTCATCATCATACACACATAGCACATAGAACATCAAAACAAGTCCAAACAACATCCAACAAGTGACAAATCCTACAAGTTCACCAAATGGTCATCATCCAACAAGTTGACAACACATAGTCCATCGGCCACGCCGTTGATGATCAAGGGGCCTCATGATGCCCATCCTACAAGTTCCAAAGCAAAAAAAAATGAGATTGACAAGTCATATGGTTTGGACAAGTTCAAAGACTAAAGTGAGTGAGGCTAAACTTAGAAGCACGTGAGTCACAAATTTTGGAGAACTAACCTGGAACAACGCGCGGGCGTTCGGATTGTTCATGCTTTGCTGACCCGACATAGGAGGCGTCAACGGGCTTTCCAATTGACCTTGGGACGCATTGTTGGAGCCGCCCACCGAACTCTGTGACTACAACAATCAAAATGGTGAGCATTATTTGACAATAGGTGCAAGACAGTAAAATGGCATATGTATTGACACTTAGACGCATGACTACTTACCCACGGGAAGGTGAAAGGAGGAGGAGGAACAGTCCCGCCATTCGGCATCAAGGAAACCATCTGGGCTCTCATCCACTCCATCATCTGCTGCTGCTGGGCCAGCTGCTGCTGCTGCTGGCTCACCAGAGCCTCCACCTCCTCGCGCCGTCTCCTTTCTTGGGCCACCTCATTCTACGTTGTGCCATTCGTTCTATCATGATTGTTGCAACAGAAAATATGAAATGGAGTGTAGATTGGGGAGAAAAAAGAACATACCCGGATCTCATCTATAGCTATGACCCCAAGCCGTGGGCGGGTCTCTATAGCAGGCTGGGAGCTCGTCCTGCCCTTTCGGAGCTGGGAGAGACTAGGAATGGTCATAGGGTCGATGGAGCCGTCACCAATCCATAAGCGCCCATTCCTCGCGCCTTCTCCCGCCAGCACGACAACCTCGGGGTCAAAGGGGGCAGTGCGAGGGTCGGCGTCAGCCCCGTGTACCTCCTTGAACTTGTCCACGAACTTGGTACTCCGCATCTGTGCTCCTTTATTCACCCACATCGACCCCGTCTTAGGATGAGGCTTCTTCATGGTACGCTTCAGTTCCCAATAATCGAAGAAGTTGGGATCCACGCCTGTCTTTTTGGCCTGCAAAAGAGAGAGCTTGAAGATAAGTGAAGGGGGCCTGCGGAGTAAAGAATAACGTCGAAAGCAAGAATAAAGAATTGCCGTGCTCACCTCTCTTCTCCTGGAGACCTCGAGAGGGAGGCTGCCCTGGCAGTGTGATCCACCGTCCATCACCGCTCGATGGATCTGTCCATCCTCGTGCTTCTTCTTGTACTCGTCGCTTGTCCAGTAGTCCACCATCGCCGCGTAGCATTTCTTGTCGGAACTCACATACTGAGGAACCACCTGTAGAAAGCACACATATTAATGAAACTAGATGCGGTCAACAAGTCAAAAATACACATATGAATGAAAATACACATATTATTACCTGCATGTACTGCCAAGGCTCCATAAGCTTCTCTCGGGCTTGCGCCTTGCTAATGCGAACGTTTTGCTTCTCGGCGTACCAATTGCGAACGCAGCTCACACGCGCCTCGTAGTGCATGTCCGTGACCATCTTGGTACAAATCTTCTGTAACACGTCCATGCATTGCAACTCCTTATCCTTCTCCATGGCAAAGTAGTTCTGCAAGCATGCACAAAGGTAAAAAAGGGTGAAAGCCATTAGTGCTACTATTGTCAAAGGCATTACTGAATGATGAGAAGTGAATGGAACTTACCCAGAAAAGTAGTTGCACCTTCTCTTGCATGTCTCTAAACTCGTTGCTCGGTTTCTTTGCATACCTGTAGTGCTCCCAGCTCCAAGCTACACTTCTGCCACCACTAGGGAGCTTCACAATCCCAGGAAAATTCCTTCTGAGGAGGCAGCCAAGAATGCTCGCATAGGAGCGAGGCGGCTTGATATTATCCTTATATGCAAACGCCCTGCACAATGAAAAGCAAAAAATCACATTAGAATATCTGAATGCAACAATGAGTAAAGCAAAATAATATTAGAATGCAACCACAACTGATAAGTTGTGAAAACATGTACCTCTTTCCAACGGGTTGGAGCTCAATATGACTGTGCTCGTAAGGTAGCTTGGGGAGCCCGCTGGTCCCACGCTGACGACGAGTGATAGCCGGGGCATCCAACAACTCAGCATCAGACTCAACGTACTCCTCCGGCTCTACCCACTGTCTACTGTCAGCCTCATCATCAGAGGCCCTAGACTCCTCCTCAAAGTCACTGTCAGAGCTGCTGTCCTCCACCTCCTCAGAGGCCCTAGTCTCCTCCTCCCCCTCAGCTGAGGGACGAAGAAAGCCCGGGTGAACAAAGTCAGAGGCCCTAGGCTCCTCCTCCACTTCCTCCTCCGCATCCTCCACGTCCGCCTCCACCTCCTCGTGGGCTGGGGGAGGACTAACAGGATGCCTCCTCCTACGCTGCCTCCTGGGCTCAAGAGGTGGAGGATAGGCTGGGGGAGGACTGTCTGGCTGTCTCGAAGTGGATCCCGAAGCGGTCCTAACAACCTTCGTGACAATACTCGCCAATTTCTTGACTTTGTGCTTGACGGTCTTTGCCTCCCCCTTTCCTTTTCCGCCTCCTCCTCGTGGCATCTTTCAATCACCTGCATTGACAAAAAGATTACTTTCATTAGTACACATGATACAAAAATGATGTAAATAGATGAATATTAATACAAACAACAACTAGTAAATCAAGAAGATTATAATGCAACAAATTACATACAAAATCATCCACGAGTCGATAATACAAAATAGGGCCTTACAATCACTATTACATAGAGTTCTCACAAATAGGCTAGTTTTACAATCACTATTACATAGAGTTGCTACAAACTTCAGTAGCCAGTGTCCGGCTCATCGCGAACAACTGTTGTGTCATCATCGCTATCATCGTTGCCCCACCAATCATCCACGTAACCTGGAGGTGGTCCCACTGGATCGTCGGCGTCAAGGCCTGCACGGAACCGCTCAAGCAATGTCAAGTCTTGTTGGTTCTCGACATCCTCAACTTCATCTTGCGCCGTGTCTTGCTCCCTGCCCGCAGCTTCGTCTTCTTCCTCCATGTCCTCATTGAAAGGCAAGTCGATAGTAAATTTCCCTGGTAGCCCTTCTTCCTTATAGAAGTCGCCGTCATATGTAGAGGGGTCTAGGCGACGGTAATCTTCACTGTTTGGCAAAGGCGGCCTATTGTGCGTCGGTACAGTGATCACAACATCCCAATTCAGTAGACCTTTTTTCGGGTTCTTGCACGCGTATGGGAGATAGAATACTTGAAAGGCCTGGGTAGCCAAAATATATACATCATCTCCAGCATATACGGAGCGTCGGTCAACTTCAACCCACCCAATCTCAGGTTTCCGTTTCACCCGACGTGGGTCGAACCAATGACATTTGAATACAACGGGATTTAGCCCTTTGCCAAAACCGTAATCCAGCTCGTATATACCCTTGACTCTTCCATAGTAATGGAGTCCATCCGAGCCTTCACATAAGACCCCGCTATTTATTGACTTTCGGTTGGCCCGGCTCTGTGTGTACTCGTGGGTATGGAAGCGATACCCATTCACGTCATAAGCATTGTATGCGGCAGCAGAATACTCAAAGCCATTGGCAATTTTTCGCAGCTCGGGATTCATCTTTCTGTCCCTTTTTGCCTACAAGTTACCACGAGAAGTTTAGTACGAGAAGTGGTTGACGGATGTCGGCACTAGAATCAAAGTTAGATAGAATAGTACCAAAGACGAGAACCAGCTAATGAAACCGTAACCACCACCCTTTTTAAAGAGCTCATCCTTTTCTTTGGAGTTAGGACCCCTGTTTCGTAGCTTCCAGTATTTTTCATTGAATTGTCTATGGCAATGAAAAGCGGAAGAGTTAGCCACGAACTAATAACGAGTAAATGTTTGCAACAACTAAGTATTTAACACTTACTCGATGTACGGCTTCACTTCCTCCATGCTTTTCAAGACATACGTGTGGATCTCATCCCACTCGGGATTTTTGATACTCTTTTTCTTCGTGCCACTTGATTTGCCACCTAGCCCGATGAAGATGCTAAGTTTTGCAACATCTTTAGGGTCGGCAGCATTGTAACGAAGGACTGGATTGTGTCGAGTGGCAATATTTTCATCATAGTACTTTGTCGTGAAGTTTGACACCTCCACCTTAAGAACTACCTCGGCAATGGATGCCTCGATCTTGCATTTGTTGCCACACATTTCACGAAGCTTCTTCGTTTCTCTCTCAGGCCCATACTGCCAACGGGTCTGCACAGGCCCCCCCTGCAACGCCTCCCATGGGAGATGCAAGATCATATGCTGCATCGGATTAAAGAACCCTGGCGGAAGGAGCGTCTCTAGCTTGCAAAGCAACTCCGGTGCCTGATCATGCAGCTTCTCAACCACTTTACGGTCTAGCTCCTTAGCACAAAGCTGGCGGAAGAAAAAGCTCAACTCTGCCAGCACTAGCCAAGTCTCCTCATCGACATAGCCTCGAATCATCACCGGCATTATCCGCTCCAGCCATACGTGATAGTCGTGACTCTTGAGCCCTCCTACCCGCAATGTGTCAATGTTTGCACCCCTCACCCAGTTAGCTGCGTACCCATCAGGAAAACACAAGCACTCCACGATCCACTGGAATATGTCCCTCCGATCGGACCGTGAAGGGCAGAACCGGGCCTTTGGCTTAGACCATCTGGGGCCTTTGACTCCAGGAGGCTTCATGTCATAATCTGGCCTATCGCACCACTGTTGTTGATCGATTCGTGCCTTAATGTTATCTTTTGTCTTCTCAGTGTCCATGATGGTGCTCCAAAGGGCCTCGGCGATATTCTTTTCCGTGTGCATTACATCAATGTTATGCGGGAGCTCGAGCTGATGAAAGTAAGGGAGCTTCCATAAGCATGGAATGTGAGTCCACTGGTGTGTCTCCCCATATCCCTCGAAACCATTCCCATTGGCCTTAGGGCGGAGAGCTTCTAACTCAGCCTTGATTTCGGCGCCGGTCCTCAGGCGTGGTCGTGGATCAGTGATAGCAACGCCTTTCTTGAACCTCTTTTTGTCACTCCGGAATCTATGATTTGGGGCAAGGAACTTTCGATGTTCATCAAAGCAGGAATACTTGCCTCCCTTTGTCAGCCAAAAGAAAGTCACTGCCTACCTGCACACGGGGCAAGGCCACTTCCCATGTGTACACCAGCCGCAGAACAAAGCACGTGCTGGTAGGTCATGCAGAGATGTGTGGTACCAGACATACATATCAAAGTGCTTTTTTGTTACGGCGTCGTATGTGCGCACCCCGCGCCCCTCCCAGCCAACAAGCAAGTCATCCACCAGCGGTTCCAGGTACACACTCATGTTCTTACCCGGGTATTTCGGCCCTGGGATTATCAGCGACACAAACATGTTCTGCGATCTCATGACAACGCCAGGGGGCAGGTTCAGGGGAATAACAAACACGGGCCAACAGCTATATGTTGCAGCTGACATGCCATATGGATTGAACCCATCGACGGATATCGCAACTGCCACACTCATCGGGTCGCCTGCTTTCTTCGGATGCAAAGCTACGAACTTCTTCCATGCTGCAGCATCCGATGGATGTATCATCTTCTCCTTGCGATATCTATGCCCCAATGAGGGCCAGCGCATCTGTTGGGCAGATTCCTCGGTCATGAAAAGCCGTTGGATCCTCGGCAGAAATGGAAGGTACCGGAGGATCTTTTGGGCAACCCCTGTCTGCCTCTTCTGACCATTACCAAGGTCGACCTCGAAGTACCTAGAGGATTTGCAATGGATGCAATATTTTGCTTCAGCATGTTCTTTTCTAAATAGCATGCATCCCTTTGGACAACAATGTATCTGCTCATATGGCATCTTAAGTGCACTGAGGATTTTGTTAGACTCGTACATGTTCTTCGTCAAGAGGTGCCCTTGCGGCAGAATGCTGCCAATAATAGCCAGAAGATCATCGAACCCATCTCTGCTCAAGTTCCTGTCGCTCTTGAAGGCCATTAGGCGAGCGATGGCATCCAGCTGGGTAACCTCTGTAAGTGAATGAAGGGGTTTCTGCGCAGCAAACAAAGTCTCATAGAACTTCTTTGTGCTTTGCTCCGGCTCCTCATTTGTGTCCGCCTCCTCAGGTGTCTCCGCCTCCTCATGAGGGTTTTCAGGAGCATTTGCATCAAGGAAGTCGTCTAGGCAGTTATCAAACCCAGCATGAAATTGTCCCGCTGGCTGACTCTGCTGTGACTCCGTTCTCGCACGTTTTGGCGGCTTCTCACCATGGAATTTCCAAACATGGTAGAACGGTGTGAACCCATTCTTGATCAGGTGTTTACTCACTTCATCCTGAGTCTGTCGTTTCTCGTTATGGCATTTCTTGCAGGGGCAGAATATTTTTGCGGGCCTGCTTGGGTCTGCAAACGCACTTTCCACAAACTGCTTGGTCTTGTCTCTCCATTCATCTGTAAAGTCCCACTTACTAGTTCTGCCTGTGTACATCCACTCGCGATTCTCCATCCTTTAATCAGTGCCAAAATATACATACAATGCTTTCAATCTATATTTCACAATAATTGCATCCGGTATTAGTTCGAGGGCTTACCCCCAAAACTATTCCTATCTATTTCCCCACCCCCAAAATATTTCTAACTAGCCTTATCGAACATTTTAATAAATTTGAGACAAGTAATATGGGATAGGAGAGGACTAGATAGAACTATGATACACTAGTACTGCTACTGCATAGTAAACCTCAGTCTGTTCCTCCACCACAGATAAAACTCTTGAATGGCGTCCAGTATGAACAGCTAGCACACAAACATTTTTTGCTGAAGCAAGAAAATAAAATCTACAGGCTTGATTGATGGATGGCACACAACAAATAAATCCCACATGTAGAGCAGAGTACATGCAGAGTAATATGGGATAGGAGAGGACTGAGGACATACCTGCAGTGCCCGGTCGTGGCGGCGGACGGTCGTGGCGGTGGGCCGCCCGGGATGGTAGGTGGCAGCGGGCCGCCCGCGCCTACCGTGCGACGAGCCGACGGCGGCGCTCGGCCATGCCGTCGCGGGCTGGTCGTGGGGGCGAGCGGCAGCCAGTGGAGGAGAACGGGGCGGCAGCGCCGTGGGGCCTGGGGGCGGCGGCTCGAGGGGAGCAAATGCGCGGCGGCGGTGGAGGCAAGGGGCGACCGGGTGGGCGGCAGTGGAGGCTAGGGGCGGCGACGGCAGTGGAGGGGGCGGCGGCGGCCCGGTCGGGAGCTGGCGTGGGGGATTTTTATTTTTTTTGTCTGAGTCGGACTGGCTGGTCGGAACCCTAAGTGGGCCTAAAGCGGTCCACTTTGCCGTGTGCCTTACCTGTTAAACACGGCCAAGCAACCTTCGCCGTGTGTATCCCGGCTGAACACGGCAAAGCGATCATTGCCGTGTGCTTTGGATAAAAAGACACGGCAAAGCGACCATTGCCGTGTGCTTTGGATAAACGCACACGGCAAAGGGCTGTTTTTCATTTTTTTGAAGGTTTTCCTTGTTTCTTTATTAAAATTTTATTAAGGTTTATATTTTATAAATGTTTATTTTTGTATTATTTTCACTTTTCTTTATTTCTTTATTTTCCCATAAAGCTAACGCGCGCATATGGCAAGCGGTAGTACCGCTCTGGGGAAGCGGTAGTACCGCTTCACAGCGGTACTACCGCCTTGGGTACGGCTTAGTGCCACGCCACTGCCGCTTGGGGGTCCTCGGGGTTCCAGAAGTATTTTCGTAAGCGGTATTTGGCGCGGTAGTAATACATGGTAGTACCGCTCAAGCGGTAGTACCGCTTGGGGGGTGGCAGTACCGCTTAATTCCGCTCAGGGTCCAGAAGTATTTTTGTAAGCGTGCTGGCTTACGTCTATCTTGATCTTACGTCTCCTTACGTCCATCTTGATCTTCGGTCTTCGTCAGGCTGCCGCCTTCCCGGGAGTACCATCAGGGTATCTTGCCGGGTCGCTTTGCCGGATCGCCTCCTTGCCGGGTCATCTTCAACCTCTGTTTGGATCTTCACTTTTCGCTTGAGTCCACCTTTACTGCATTTTGCATCGTGCCAAAATCAGGTGTCAACACATGTGATAGGACCCAATGCAAGTTTTGGTGGCATTGCTACCCTCCGAAGACCCCGGAGCGGCATAACCCTGGCCCGGTTGACCGGGAAAGCTACCCCCTTTGACTTTCACCGGACGGCGCTAGACCAATGGACATTTCTACCTGGTGGTGCTAGGTTAGCCCATAGGAACATTTTAAAACAAATTTTGAGCCCAGACTATCACAAGATTCCCTCCGAGCTACAATCTGTGGCAGTTTCCCCCTCTAAGTGCTGGCGGTAGTGCCGTCCATGAAGGGGGTCACACTCCGGAGCTGCGTGCTGGGTGTTTCAACCTCCCACCGCACTGTCAGACATGTATGAGGACCCAATACAAGTTTTGGTGGGTTTGCTACCCCCCGAAGACCCCCGAGCGGCCTAACCCTGGCTCGGTTGACCCGGAGATCTACCCCCTCTGACTTTCGACGGATGGCGTTGGACCAATGGACTTTTCTACCTGGTTGTGCTAGGTTAGCCCATAGGAACATTTTAAATCAAATTTTGAGCCCAGCCTATCACAAGAATCCCTCCGGATTGAACCTCCGTCGCAGTTTCCCCCTCTAAGTGCTGGCGGTAGTGCCGTCCGTGAAGGGGGTCACACTCCGGAGCTGCGTGCTGGGTGTTTGAACCTCCCACCACACTCTCAGACATGTATGAGGACCCAATGCAAGTTTTGGTGGCATTGCTACCCTCCGAAGACCCCGGAGCGGCATAACCCTGGCCCGGTTGACCGGGAAAGCTACCCCCTTTGACTTTCACTGGACGGCGCTAGACCAATGGACTTTTCTACCTGGTGGTGCTAGGTTAGCCCATAGGAACATTTTAAAACAAATTTTGAGCCCAGACTATCACAAGATTCCCTCCGAGCTACAATCTGTGGCAGTTTCCCCCTCTAAGTGCTGGCGGTAGTGCCGTCCATGAAGGGGGTCACACTCCGGAGCTGCGTGCTGGGTGTTTCAACCTCCCACCGCACTGTCAGACATGTATGAGGACCCAATACAAGTTTTGGTGGGTTTTCTACCCCCCGAAGGCCCCCGAGCGGCCTAACCCTGGCTCGATTGACCCGGAGATCTACCCCCTCTGACTTTCGACGGATGGCGTTGGACCAATGGACTTTTCTACCTGGTTGTGCTAGGTTAGCCCATAGGAACATTTTAAATCAAATTTTGAGCCCAGCCTATCACAAGAATCCCTCCGGATTGAACCTCCGTCGCAGTTTCCCCCTCTAAGTGCTGGCGGTAGTGCCGTCCGTGAAGGGGGTCACACTCCGGAGCTGCGTGCTGGGTGTTTGAACCTCCCACCACACTCTCAGACATGTATGAGGACCCAATGCAAGTTTTGGTGGCATTGCTACCCTCCGAAGACCCCGGAGCGGCATAACCCTGGCCCGGTTGACCGGGAAAGCTACCCCCTTTGACTTTCACCGGACGGCGCTAGACCAATGGACTTTTCTACCTGGTGGTGCTAGGTTAGCCCATAGGAACATTTTAAAACAAATTTTGAGCCCAGACTATCACAAGATTCCCTCCGAGCTACAACCTGTGGCAGTTTCCCCCTGCTCGCGGTAGTGCCGTCCATGAAGGGGGTCACACTCCGGAGCTGCGTGCTGGGTGTTTCAACCTCCCACCGCACTGTCAGACATGTATGAGGACCCAATACAAGTTTTGGTGGGTTTGCTACCCCCCGAAGGCCCCCGAGCGGCCTAACCCTGGCTCGGTTGACCCGGAGATCTACCCCCTCTGACTTTCGACGGATGGCGTTGGACCAATGGACTTTTCTACCTGGTTGTGCTAGGTTAGCCCATAGGAACATTTTAAATCAAATTTTGAGCCCAGCCTATCACAAGAATCCCTCCGGATTGAACCTCCGTCGCAGTTTCCCCCTCTAAGTGCTGGCGGTAGTGCCGCCCGTGAAGGGGGTCACACTCCGGAGCTGCGTGCTGGGTGTTTGAACCTCCCACCACACTCTCAGACATGTATGAGGACCCAATGCAAGTTTTGGTGGCATTGCTACCCTCCGAAGACCCCGGAGCAGCATAACCCTGGCCCGGTTGACCGGGAAAGCTACCCCCTTTGAATTTCACCGGACGGCGCTAGACCAATGGACTTTTCTACCTGGTGGTGCTAGTTTAGCCCATAGGAACATTTTAAAACGAATTTTGAGCCCAGACTATCACAAGATTCCCTCCGAGCTACAATCTGTGGCAGTTTCCCCCTCTAAGTGCTGGCGGTAGTGCCGTCCATGAAGGGGGTCACACTCCGGAGCTGCGTGCTGGGTGTTTCAACCTCCCACCGCACTGTCAGACATGTATGAGGACCCAATACAAGTTTTGGTGGGTTTGCTACCCCCCGAAGGCCCCCGAGCGGCCTAACCCTGGCTCGGTTGACCCGGAGATCTACCCCCTCTGTTTCGACGGATGGCGTTGGACCAATGGACTTTTCTACCTGGTTGTGCTAGGTTAGCCCATAGGAACATTTTAAATCAAAATTTGAGCCCAGCTTATCATAAATTTTCATGAATTGATCACGCTCTGAGTGTTCAGGAAAATTCACGGAACACCAGAACCGCAGAACGTTACTTTGGTGGTATCGCCGCCCGTGAGGGGGGCCACACTCCGGAGCCACGTATTGCCTGTTCAAACATCCCACCACAATTTAAGACATGTATGAGGACCCGAAGCGATGCTTTGGTGGCATTGCTACCCCTCGAAGGGCCCCGGCCGGCCTAACCCTAGCCCCGTTGACCCGTGAAGGGGGTCGCACTCCAGAGCCGCGTGCCGGGTCTTTACACCTGCCACCACAATCCTAGAAATAATCTGACAGATGTAGATATAAAATTTGTTTCGTTTGGCCAAGAAATGAAAAATATACAAAAAAGTCAAAACAAAAGGGTTTTTTCTGTAAATCTGAAGCAAACATTATTTTAGTTTGTTCAAATTTGAAAACATAGTATAGCAACAGAATCCTTTCAAGATTATGATAAAAAACCATATAAAATTTGTCAAAATCGATGCAAGTATCAATTATTTGTTCGGACGTGGAGCTCTGGTTGGCGCGGAGACGAAGAGGCATCTCGACGGAAGAAGGGAATCGGAGGGGCTTCGACGGTGATGGCGGGGGAGAATTGCTGAGTTGGGTGAGTTTTGTGTTCGAGCCGAGACACACACGGCTATATATAGGGACGCGATGGCTGCAATGGCGGGAAAAATCGGCGGGAAGAGAAAGGCGGGAATTGAAAAGATGGGAAAGCAATCTTTGCCGTGTCGGCGGACAAAGGAACACGACAAAGACAGACGTTTGCCGTGTGTCTTTGCGATCCACACGGCAAAGGTGCACATCGCCGTGTTCTTTTCCTGTGCACACGGCAAAGATCAGCCGTTATAACGGCCCCGTCAAAAGAGGACACGAAAGCCACGTGTCACGAATTTTTGCCGTGCCGGTGAGCTTTGCCGTGTGCCACCTCCGAATTTGCCGTGCTTTTCTGCTTTGCCGTGTGCCCTGTCTGTGTTTTGCCGTGTCCATGTCTTTGCCGTGTTCTTTATTTCGTCTTTGTCGTGTTCTCTATTTTCGCCGTGCTCCTTTTTGTACCTGCACGGCATAGACTGGCTTTGCCGTGTTCCGAGCTTCTGGGCACACGGCAAAGAGCGGCCCACACGGCAGCTCGTCGTTTTCCCGTAGTGGATCATCGCCATCGAATCTTCACGTGGAAAACCCTTTCGGCAAAAACCCACGAGGTCATGATAGTGATCTTCCCAATGCCATGAGTTCTGCAAACACATGGAATTTACAATGAGTCATAGCAACTCATCTCGTGCAACTTTTTTCTTCGAAGGGGAGGTTTACATCGATTGACGCACACAACCATTTTATTGCAACATTTTTAAGTGCATTATAAGAAGGTAAAAGTGATAAGGCAACAACCAATAGAGCTTACATACAACACTAATGCATTATTAATGCTATTATTATACCGTCATCCAAATTGTTTTGAACAAGTCTGCATTACCATCTCTAAATACTTGCACCGACGGTTTAGAAGCTCCCGAGGCTTCACATGTTGTAGTAAGAACCACGAAAGGATCCAGTGAACCGGATGGTTTGGGGATCATGAAGTTTGGGTTGACGGGCAGAGCGAAGAGCGAGGAGTCAGAAATTCAGTCAGATTGATGTTGGTCAGTATCGTTATTGGAAAGAGCTCGAAGCACAAGAGTGACAACTTGAAAGAAGTTGCTAGAAGAATGGGGATAACCAAATTGAACCCAAGCTTACTTAGAACCGGCGCTTCGTAGACTGCCTTCTTCCTTCCAATAGCAGATCTTGGCCAGAATTGATTGTGCCCCTCAATCTCCAGTTCTCATATAGCTCGACCAAACTTCCATATTGGCATTTATGTTGAAGGACCGAGGAAATGCAGATATTTTTGAGAAAGTGACAGCATATAATCCTTAATGTATGTTTAGACAGTAGCACATTAATTTGACTAGCTCAAAGGGTTCGGTATTATGGAAAGTACTCCCTCGTGCGAGAAATAGTTTTCACCGAAAGGCTGGAACATGGAGAGAACTCTAGAGTGTCCAAAGATATTATGGATCGATGGGGAAAGCTAGGGCCTAGGGCTAGTTCTTTATTTCTCTTTATTCCATGTCTAGTCAGCTCCCTTGGTCATATCATATGGGCTACCGTAGCTCCTCTACCGTGATTCTAGGTAGCGCGCGGGAGAGGAAAAGGTGGCCATGCAAATGCAATCCGATTCTCTCTGATCACGCTGGCGTCCTTGTCCAATAATGTGTAGCATTTTGATCCGCGCAAGCTCGAGCCAATCAAAGCTCCTTTTTTTATCCCCCTTGGAGAAAAAGCTGCTGGAATCTCCTCTGAGAGAAAGCCCCCTCGTGGCCGACGCTGGTGCAACTTCGTCTACGTAACCAATGGGGACGGTAGGGGTAGTACGGGACACCTTGTGGAGCTGGTGCCTAGACGTTTGCTTTCATCACGGGCATCTTTCCACGCAGTGTTGTACACATGCATTAACAAAGCTGCTAAGCCGCAGCATACGTCCTCGCTCAGTTGGGAACGCGAGATGGGTTATTAAAACCTCCTCTATTGCATGCTCTAGCATAGTAAATAATGTAACATGATAATATTAGCATGAAAGTTATATTAAATATTACTCCCTAATATAAGATGACTTTTACATATTGTGTAGTGTCAAAAAGCATCTTACATTATGGGACAGACAGAGTAGTATTTATGTCATTAGACTATTATGAAATGTAAATGAGGAGATAATATTAATGATGTCTAGTGATCAACGCCTATATTCCTGGGACATATGCACTGCTGTATTATTTATTTAGGCTTTGCCGAATTCCGTTGAAACTCGACGAATCTAGTAGTACATGATTATGGACAAGCACATGAGCCAGTTAGACGCTCCAGTCTAGCCTATCGGTTTTTTTAGTCTATTTATGATACTTTGGGGTACCTTTATATATTTGATCGGATTGCATGTGTTCGACTTCAACACCTAATCTTTTGTATACTCAAGTTTAACTTATTTGATACCAGTTTCAACATTTAATTTTAGGACATCACTATGGCATGACCGACAGTGGGCGTGATGTGCGCTCGTGGCCACACATGTTAGCCAAGCATCATCGTTTTATCATCTGCGCTTTGCATGTGTTGCACAGCTCTCGATCACACGGTGTGAAGTGCGTCGCGGCGAGATATCAGGCCGAACGTTCGCGCCATATGATTAGAGTAATTTAATCCTTTACTAATTCTATATCATGGTTTCTGAAGACTACAACTTCAATTTTTTGAAAAATACAACTTTGTGAAGAAGCGGAAAAAAAAAAGCAAGTTGCACTTTTGATAATCGGCTTAGACATAAGAAACCTCTGGCTACTGACATTCAATAGACCCCTATTCAGAACGTTGTTAAATATATGCGATGTGCGCTTATTGATACTTCACATTGTGCGTTCAATTTGATGCCCCACTGCTGATACTATGAATTAGTCACACTTTTATGCGCTTGCACTTTACAGAAACACCAACTTGAGCTAGGTATCACATACAGATCAGCCCTTGAAAGGACAAAACATTCGCGTTGGCAATAAGAGTCCAAAGGGAAGCAAATTGGCAGGATCTTCTCTCTTATCCACAGTACACATTCATCCATTATTGGTACTATATGTGCCATATAATCTTACATGTACACGGAGGAATGACAATGAAAAGCGCACCACATATTATATTTCCCTAAATACTTAAAAGTGCAGCTGCACTATTACGTCGTCGCGAGCACATGCGTATGAACCGCACGATGGGACAGATCATTTCAGATTTGAAAATTTTCTTACCCACCCATTCTATATATGAAAAGATTCTTTGACTAGAGCACGTTGATTTTTTCCACCTCATCCGGCCAACCATGTGAACCGAAAGATGACGTAACTTGCATTAATTCCGATATGAAAAAAAATCAAAAAGTTATAACTTTTAAACCGTGTGTCAGAATTATGATTTGTTTTCACCGTTAGGTTTCTCGTGACGAGCTCTTCAAAAGTAGATCCCATATGGATATGTTTTGATGATTTTTTTCAAAAGCAACTTTGGTCCTAAATGAGGCAACTTTAGTGCTAAACATGAGCAACTTTTGATGCTAGATGAATTGCCCCGTGTGTATAACTGAATTCAGCTACCAGCCTCCTATTTAGGTGTATGCAATAGTGTAATAGGTGGTTAATATGGTTGCTAAGTTGCATACATCAAAACCCAAATACTTAGAAGTGCAGCTGCATTTTTTGGCGAATACACATGAGTTGCTTGTTGAATGCACTGGAGTTGCACAAAAACACACTAAAAGTTGCTAACTTTTTTTGTGATACTCGAGTGCAATTATGGCAACTATTTACCAATAGCAGGCAACTGGGCATCAATGGTAGGCAATTTATAGTATATATATAGGCAACTGAACATCATCTGTAGGCAACTGACCATCAGTAATAGGCAACTGAGCATCAAAGTTGAGCAATTTCACAGTATTTGTAAGCAACTGAGCATCAACCATAGGCAACTGATCATCATTAATAGGCAACTAGGCATCAATGTTTGGCAATATCATATTATTTGTAGGCAATCGAGCATCAATCGCACGCAACTAATCATCAATGACAGGCAATTGAGCAGCAACAATAGGGAAGTTGAGATAATGTTGACAAGATTCACATGTACACATAGTGCAGTGAAGTTACTTGTATGTAGCACTAAATGCGCCTCATGTTTTGTGTGATTTTCTCATTTTTACAAAAATCAACCAAATAGGCAGTCCTACTAGGCCAAAAAGAAAAGTTGCTTTCTTATAGCACTAAAGTTGTCTCAATATCACCCAAAGTTGCCCAAAAAAAAGTTTGTCAAAACCTATCCATATAGGATCTAGTTTTGAAGAACTCGTCGTAAGAAACCCAGCCGTGAAAACGGATCTCAATTCTAACGCTTGGTTCAAAAGATGTAGTTTTTTGAAAAATGGAAGGAAAGTAATAATTGCTTTTTTGGGCTGTCCTGGTCGCGTGCGGGTTCGCTGTTTCCATTTTTGAAAAGCGCTCGCTCCTCCGAACGGGCGCCCGTGCGCGTATCCCCTGCCCTAAGTGAAATTTTGTAAGGAAAGGCAGTCGATCTCGCATTCATTGTCCACGTACCTTCAGACGTAAGTTTGTAAGGAAAGGCAGGCGATCACGCGTCATTTTAAGCTCATGCAGGCAGGCATATGTCCAGCTCGATCGTCTAGAACCAGTGTCTGGCAAGATAGTGAGATTCGCTAGGGTGGTATTGGTCCACTTTTCTCTACAAATCAGAGGCAACCAACATTTGGGATTTCTATTTCAAAAAAAAAAACATTTGGGATTTCAATCATGAGAACGACGATTTTTTCGGTCAACAAAAAACTACCAGTTACAGCTATTTTATCGCAAAAAACAACCACTTTCAGCTAATAGCTGGATGGGCCAAAATTAAACACGATAATGGCAGCGCTGGCCCACTGGTAAGGTCCATGTGGCACCACAAGGTCAACCCCGTTTGGTTGACTGATAAGTTGAACGTTATGACATGTGGGGCCCACATGTCAGTGTCAATAAAAAGATCTCCAAATTTCCTTCGCATACACAACCAAATCGCTGTGTATGTCCATGTTCTTCTCAGCCGCCATCGACATCGTCATGACAGAAGATGGCGTCCGCTGGCGGCGCTTGGGGGAGATTGCTCGCGAGGACAAGCAGATCCGACGCAGGGCAGACCGCGCACATCGACAACGGGGAGCGGCAAGGCGGAGGACACATGAGACAGCGGCGACGTGGAGTAGCAGCTAGTGGCGGCCATTGCAGCTCCTCACAGAGAAAAGAGAGTAAAGAGCTGAGAGAGAGCAAACAAATAGGAGGAAGGGGAGGGGACGCGGGGCAGCGCAACTTGCCTGTCTGGGTGCTGGCGTGCTGTAGGGGCGGCGATCAGGGACGATGCGGGGTGAAGGACGAGGTGTGTCAGCCATGGAGGTTGTTGTCCTCTTGGCCTTGTTGGGGGTAGTGCTTGCAGATGGAATGGCGGCACTTGAAGCGCGTGCACGGGGGAGCCTCCCGCTGTGTATGGACGGAGCACGGGCCTGCGGACCGACTCCTGGACGCGGTCGACTGGGTAGTTGAGGAAGGCGGAGGCACTGCGTACGAATCTCAGCTGTCATAACGGTCACGTCAACCCTGACAAATGGTTTCGCCTGTCATAAACGCGTTTAAATCATCTAAACCGGTCATTACCCGAAAGTGATAGTTTTTATCCAACAAATTTGCTCAAAGTGGTAGATTTTGGTTGGCAGAAAAAAAAATGATAGTTCTCTGGGACCGAAACCCTACATATGCTTTTTTTTTAAATACGTCTAGACCAGTGTCTAGGTAGATATATAGTGATATTCGCCAAGGGTGGTATTGGTTCACTTTTCTCCAGGAATCAAAGGCAACCACCATACGTACGCCATACGTGCTCTCCAGCGCCACATGCATGCAGGGAAAAGAAGAAACGGAAGTACGGAACGGCCGATGCGCAGAGGCGGCAGCCACGCATCTTTGTGCGTGCATTTGTGCCGATTAGACCGGGCCTGTCTTTCCGGTGACAAGATGAACCGCCGGGCTCGCCGCCTGATACGTGTCCTCCGGCGCCCGGTGGCGAGCACGGCCCGGCGACACGTAACGCCGAGGCCTTTTGGAACGATCAGGCAAGGCATGCATGTGATCTTCCTGCAGGAAGGAAACTGTGAAACGACGTGCGTGGTGCCGTAATGTCGCTGGAAAGCCAGAGGGGATCTATACCTCCGGTCGTTGGAGTTCGGTTCCCTGCCGCGCGCGGGCGAGATCTCCCGGCGCGCACGGCTCCCGCCTCCCCGTGTCGATGCGCTCAGGTGAAAATGGAGATATGTTTCACTTGGAGATACATATGGAGGAATTTATCCAACAATATACTGATCGGAGCAGCAGGAGTTACATCTTACGTAAAGCACAGGACAGATTCACTCCTAAGTTATCTGCTACGGAATATGAATATAATCCAGTGTCGTTTCTTATTTATCCTTGTTTTTGTTTTGAGAATCTTATTTATCATCGTTGATCAGCTTACAGATATATACATTAGATATATGTGTGGTGAATATTTATGATGACATTAATCAATCTAGTAAATTCCGTACCACATATAACTTAAAAAGAAGTCATGATGTGCATTCATCACGAAATATGTTTTCATATGATATATATATGTACTAGAAGGGTTGGGCGTGCTTTGCTGCGCGGTTGGTTTTGTTGTCTCCTAAGAAAAACCAACTCTATTTCAAAATATAAAGTGTATTAATTTTTGAAAAGTCAAACCTTTTAAATTTGATAAAAAAATGTGGAGAAATGTATCGAAATCCGTATTTTATGCGATTAGATTCATCATGAAATGAATTTCCATACTTTTTTTGTTTAATATTGTGTATGTCGATATTTTTCTCTGAACATGGTCGAAGTTAAAGAAATTTGACTTTCCAAAAAACTAATATCCTTATATTTTCAAACTGAATGAAATGTTTAGTTTGGCGGACGGGGGAGATGATTGAGTGTTATATTTTTATTTATAATGCAGTGATTCGATGGGCCTTTCATGATGTGATTTTGTGTTATCCACTAACCAACCTCCATTTATGTGGAGAATTTCTACGTCAACAGCTCCATATACTATATTCATGCTACTATAGCACATGATGGCGCTTCTTTTTTTCTAGGTGGTAGGTGGGTGCGCGGGACTGATACATTTTTATAGGTCGGTTGCCGCTAACCGATTTGAAAAATCATTGGTCTTGTCAAAATCGTTAACCAGATTCAAAATTGGTTACCTCAGTTGAATGGAAGATTTTCATATCAGGGAACATAATGAATCAAAATGATTTAATGCAAGAGCATGAGAAATTGTTGACCCGATCAAAATCGGGTGACCCATTTCAAAACTGAAGACCTTGTGAGGCCTTAAAAATTAAAAGCATAATGTGTAGTATAAAAGAATTGAATGCAGAGCTTTGAGAAATTATTGACCTGGTCAAAATCAGGTGACTCAATTCTAATTGAAGACCTCAATTGAATGTGGGCTCTTTAAAGTGTTATAGAGGAAAATCGGGTGACTCAATTCTAATTGTAGACCTCAATTGAATGTGGACTCTTTAAAACTAGGGAGCATAGTGTTATAGAGGATTCGGTATTGTAAATGTTCGTGTTTTCCTATAAACATATCAAAACTTACAAATTTTCACTTTCAAAAATATTATGCACTATAATTAGGCAGGGCATGAGTAACTATCTTTAAGTCAAAGTGAATCATAGCCACTCCCTAACTATCAATACAAGAAAATAAATCTGAAAAACTATAAATGCAGAAGACCAAAGGAAAAGTCATGTTTTAGATACCATGACATAGCTTGAACGAGCATGCATATTGCTGTATTTCACCTTAATTAGGGGTGAACACTAGTGATTGTTGATGTCGGAATAAGAATAAGGCCAAATCTCATTGACATAATAACTGGAAGTGGGAGAAGAGGGATTACCCATGCATATTGATATGTTCCATGAGAAAAGAAATTGCAATTTTTTACATACAATATTTACTTCAATTTTTCTCTAAAATTGTTTCCGATTCACCAAGGAAATTCGGCTTTGGCGAATCAGGTAGCGACTACGCGATATTCCAAACCATCGCGTCTTTGTTTGTGGTGAGCGACATTTTTGGGGATCAAGTATTTGTGCCGACTATGGCTTCATCTTCATATGGACAACTTGAAATCAGATTTCATGAGAACAGTAATGGCGAGCCTATATCCCGAATGTCAAGATTCAGTGGCTCGCCACACAAAATTATGGGAGTTGGCATTCCTTTTTGTTGGTTGTGGATTGATAGATTCACTGTGAAGCTAAGAGGCGCTAGGGCCTAGGTGAGGTTTTATTTAGATATAAATGATATGGGTGTAGCTCTTAGGGCTTTTTTGGTTAACAAAATTCTAAAAACATAGTAATAGGAAAAACACACGAATAGGATAGGAATGTAAGCCCGAAACAGAGGATTGGTTCATAGAAATTGTACAAGAACACATGAACCCTAATAAAACATGATCAACTCAAGTCAAAGCACATGAAAATGTATAGTTAGAATATTATTATACCACCAAGAATCTTACTCTCGTTATTTTTTGTGCATAGGAATTTGAAGGGAAAACTTTCCAAGTGGATCTTAGAATTCCAATGTTTTTTCTTTGCAACTGGGATTGAAAGAAAATTTGCTCCGTTCTTTTGAAGCAAAGTCATGATCAATACCACCACAGGAATGCGTTTTTATTCCTACGTTTTTTCTTCACTTTTCGTTTGAACCAAAGGGGGCCTTAGCTTTGATTTCTGTCTTAGTTTTTTGAACTGGTCAGTACACTAGCTGGTTTTTACTGTTTTGCAAAAAAATGAATCTGGTTTTTTCTGAGTAAGATGGCCATTAATTGAGCTACAAACGTACCGTGTGTATAAAATCGCTGCATATTTGGAAATGGAGGGCTATCTTGGTGCGACAAAAAGGCAGAAAAAGATATGCAGTTTTCGAAGCTAATAAGAACTAGCTAAAAAACAGATGCCTTTTTGGACTTGAGCCTCACTGGTCATTGATAAAAGGAAATGCAGATGAGAAAGAGACATGACTTTTGTGCAAGAGCATAATAGATAATGCTCGTCATTTCTAGACTGGAGAGACATACATGCATGTGCCTAGATGCTCCGGTCATTAACTGACAGGGAAGTTAGTAACTGTACAACTTTTTCGCCACCAACGGCGCAATATTCCAAAATATTTAGGTTGGTTAAATTACAATAGAATAATTAGTATATGCGTTGTAGGTATGCAAACAGAATGTGAGCAGCAAGAGCATCCGGGTTCCTAGCTAGCAGTCGTACAAGAGGGTTCAAGATAGGGTATCGACTTTGTCCCTTCATCTATCTCTTTGAGTTTATCTTAATGCCTCTTTTTTCTATCCCCGAGTTCTAGCCTTCTTTTTTCTCATTTTTTCTTTCTTTTTCGCTTTTCATTCGGTTTTCCCTGATTAACCAAGAATATTAGATTTTTAGGTCCGTTTTTACTTATAAACTAGACCACTCTCTTCTTCTTAACGAAATGCAGGAATGCCCCTTTGAAAAAGTTTATCTTAATGCATCTTTTGCATAAAATTGACATCTAAGTTAAAAACAGTATGTAAAGTAAATTTTGATACTGTTGTTTTTAGAGAAATTTGATGGCGGCGTGAATCAACTGATGACCCCCCCCCCCCCCCCCCCCCCTCCGTACAAGCATATTTCTGTCCGTCGGTGTGGTTGACATGGACTTAAAGGGCCGTAAACGAAAATCAGCAGCCGAGGGGAGCTCCAGTGACTGTCGGTTAGTAAACCTGACCATCAGTGGATAGTCAGTCCGGTGTCTTAGGGCCCCATAGAATGAATGACCCCTCTCCAGTTCCAAGTCGATTTAGTAGCCCGTCATTGGACGCACCTCTCCGCTCGTAGGTCAGCTAGACTGTCCGTAGGGATGAAAACGGAGCAGAAAGTTTCCGTGTTTCCGGCAAAAAAATTGAAAACGGAGAGGAAATATGGAAATGAAAGTGGAAATTTACAAAACGCAAATGGAAACGGAATTTTTTATACGGAAATCGAAACAAAAATGGAATAGCGTTTTCCGGCAGAACATACACGGAAATGACACTTTCTGTTTCTGTCCATATGGATTTTTTCCGCTTCTACTATGGGGCTATGGCTACTTTGTATCGCAACCATCATAAACAATGAGTAGAATGGCTCATGTGTGATCCAACTTCTATTACCATGCAAGGAGGCCAGCCCTTATTATTACCACAATGAAGGTCAGGCCTAAAACTCTCTTTCATGTATTATTTTGTGACGCTACAATGTGTTTTACTTGTGACGGCGACCTGATACACTGGGTTTTGCTTATATATATGGAGCCTGTCCCTCCGGTTACCACAAATGTGTTTGTATTTCCAAAGTTAAAATAAAATATGAACAATTGCAAATCTTATAATATAACCATCATAATATGTTGTACTCACGTTAACAGTTGATTATTATGTAGGTTTGCTTGTGTTTTTCCTTTGATTCTAGGGGTTTTTAAGTTCCAGTGAACACCTGCTTCCGTTTTTGTTCTGTGTCATATTCACTCTGTGTTCATTTCCGGTAGTATTTGTTTCTGTATTCATTTCCGGCATTTCTGTATTCGTTTCTGCTTCCGTCAAAGAATATGAAAAGAAATGTGGCAGCGGCAAGTTTCGTTCGTTTCCGCTCTGTTTCCATCCCTAACTGTCAGTCACTAACATTGGAGCATCATCTATATATAAACATGTAAGCCCATGTTAAACCTAATATGCTCATCTCACACGCCAGTATATGCCTCCTCCTCCTCCTCCTCTTCTCTACGTCTCCTCCTCCACCTCCGGCCCTTGTTGTCGTATCCTCGCCTCTGCCTCCTCCACAATGTCACCGCCGTCTTTCCTCATCCACCACCAGTGTTGTGGTGCTTGGAGACTTAGAAGAGACATTCCTTGTCGTGGTTACGTTCGTTGTTCCCACCTCTCCAATTGAGACTAACACTCTCCCAAGAGTCATTTTCGATTACATCTTCATATAAATCACCTTTGGTCATCTCTAACCCTATCTTTACTTGTTATTACTTTGCTTTCTTTTGTGCCTTGTGTAGCTTTCTAGCTTGTGAAACACATCATACATGGTGTATCACTTAATCTCATTTGTAGAGAACTTACAATTCTTCTCTAAAATCAACTAAGATGAGATAAGATAGGTAGTCGCTTACTCACCCCACCCCACCCTGTCCCCTCTAGCCGACATATCGAACAACCTCTACACTTTATGCCGCAAAAAACGACATGTGAATGAGGAAAATTCATTTTCAAGTGGTAACTCTTTACTCCTACCTGGAAACATTTCCTTAGGAAGATTCAAACCTTTACATGTATCTTGTATATAGTTTCTTCATTTTAATAAAAAATATGTCTAAAAATATGAAATTGGCATGGGTTCATGTTATGACCTCGTGAAACCGCGTTAAAAATATCATGCAAAAAACGAAATGTTTGACATTTTTATATATTTTCTAAACTTCAACCTTTATAATGTGTTCTACTCTCACTTCTTTGTGTGTGAACATGGACAGTATTGCGATTGCTATTTGGCACAAATATTCACCACATTTTGCAATGTTCATCACAGAAAATCAACATTGGAAATAAGTTTCAAAACTAGAATTGAAAATTCAAATATGGATAAGGTGGAATACAAGATAAAATGTCCACACACACCATTTAGGTAGCTAAAGTAAATTATACTACTAGATAAAATGTGGCCTACTGACTTTTTTATATAGTTTAACTAGATTGCTAACGAAGGCGGTGGATATTTAGACGTAGGCCAACGACGCGATGTCGTTGTGGTGGTTGCTTTAGCTTCGACACAAGCAGGGGAGAGGGAGAGGGATGAAGCTACCATCCTCCATCCCTTTGGTGTCATCGGTGGCAACAGGGGAGGACACCACGACACGCACCTCCTCCATGGTGGCCACGTAAGTGGCTTTTGGGGTGTGCCCCTCCTCCTTGTGACCAGTCGTGCTCCTGATGGTAGCGCCGAGAAACTCCTTTCCACTGTGGCTGCCACACACTCCATTGGTGGCGGCAACACTAGGCGGTGGACCCGTAGCCAGCCCTACAACATAGCAATTAGCAGCTCACCTGGCGTAGTACTTCCAGCGCATTGATACGTCCATTTTGCATCATGATTTCTTATCAATACTTATAGTATTCTTGGTCATTATTCCACTTTATGATACAATTCTTATGTGTTTTCTCTCTGAACTTACAAGGTACATCATAAAGAGGGGAATTACCGGGAACTAGAGTTCTGGACCTGAAAACCAAGAAAAATGGTGAAAATTCACTGGACTCCAAATGACCTAAAACTTCACGGAGAATTTTTGTGGAATATATCTGAATTTATGGAGCAACAATATACTAGAGGGGGGCCACCTGCTGGCCACAAGCCAGCAGGGCGTGCCCACCCCCCTGGGCGCGCCCTGATGTCTTGGGGTCACCTCCCAGGTGCCCCGGTCTCCCTGTTCTGCTATAAGATGGGTTTTGACCTAGAAAAAAAATAAGAAAGAACTTTCAGGACGAAGTACCGCCGTCTCGAGGCGGAAACCTGCGCATAGGCCCTTTTGATCTCCGGCAGAGAGATTTTGCTAGGAAACTTCTCTTCGGGGGGGGGGGGGGGGGGAATTGAAGCCATCGTCATCACCAAGGATCCCTCCTTCGTGGGAGGACCATTCTTCATCAACATTTTCACCAGCACCATCTCATCTCAAACCCTAGTTCATCTCTTGTATTTAATGATTGTCTCAAAACCTCAGATTGGTAGCTGTGGGTTACTAGTAGTGTTGATTACATCTCGTAGTTGATGTGTATTGATTTACTTGGTGGAAGATAATAAGTTCAGATCATTGTTCATTATTATTACACCTCTGATCTTGAGCATGATGATGATTTGTGAGTAGTTGCTTTTGTTCTCGAGGGCATGAGAGAAGTCTTGTTATAAGTAATCATGTGAAGTTGGTATTCGTTCGATATTTTGATGATATGTATGTTGTTGCTTCCTTTAGTCGTGTCATTTGAACGTCGACTATATGACACTCCACTATATTTTGGGCCTAAGGGAAGGCATTCTGGAGTAATAAGTAGATGATGGGTTGCTAGAGTGACAGAAGTTTAAACCCTAGTTTATGGGGCTGATTTGGATCCATATGTTTCATGCTATGGTTAGATTTATTTTAATTCTTCTTTCGTAGTTGCGAATGCTTGTGAGAGAGGGTAATCATAAGTAGGTTGTTTGCTCAAGTAAGAACAGCACCTTAGCGCCATTCCACCCATATATCAAATTATCAAAGTAACGAACGTGAATCAACTCAACATGATGAACATGACTAGATGGAAATTCTCATGTGTCCTCGAGAGCGTTTTTCTTTATATAAGAGTTCCTTCAGGCATGTCCTTTGCTATAAAAATGATTTGGCTATCTTGCTGCACACTTGCTATTTTTGTTACTTGTCACTCGTTATGAATTATCTTGCTATAAAATTATCTATCACTGTTACTTACACCACTTGCAAAGAATCCCTTGCTGAAAGCTGCTTATCATTCCTTCTGTTCCTCGTTGGGTTCGACACTCTTACTTATCGAAAGGAATACAATTAATCCCCTATACTTGTGGGTCATCATGCATCCAGCGCCAGCATGACAACCTCGAAGACGAGCGGGACGGTGTCACGGACCACCCACGGTGGCACATGTATGTGCTACTGTAGCTATCCTATAGAAAGGCCCACCCGCAACCTCGCAACCACTCCACGTGCGAAATGAAGGATTTTGTGGGGCCAGCAAGAAGAGCAAAACAAACCTTCATTTTGTACTTAGACAATAAAAATAATAATAATAAAAGACATTTCTTTCTTCTAGAGAGCGTCTCATATCCTCTTTGACTGCAAAATATCAAAAGAAAATATATTTTTAGAAGAAAAAGATTTAGGCAAAGGAACCAGGCAACAAAAGCGGAGGGTATATCATTCTTTTAGGCCCAGGGACAGGTGGGAGCCTTATCATCATCGTCCTTGAGCCGGGCCGGGCATTTTTATATATTCTCGCAGGAAAATGATCGTGGGGGCCTTTTTCCTTATACGGCCGCCGCGTCCCGTGTAAGCTAACATTTCGGGAAAGTCCGTCTTCTTCATCCTTTCCGATCACGCACACACCCAGCCCAGCCCCCAGCAGAAAGAATAACCCTGCTCTCCAATGATCTCTCCCGTACGACCCTGCCGAGGCTCTGTGATCTTGCTCTCCCTCCCCGTCGTCACCATCCACGTGAAAGAGGCGGCATCTATGCCACACCTGGCGAGGTACGGCCTGCAGCAGCTGATGAAGCATGCACCCAGGTCGCAGTCTCGCGCTCGCTAATTGGCAGACATTCCCGGTGCCCGCTTGCCGGCCGGCCGCGGCGTGACCGCCGGTCGGCCCAGAGCCCCGGAGGCCCGGACGCAACGCTAAGATACACCCCAGCAGGCACGGCCTAGAAACCACCATTAGCGTGGTGATCATGATCAGGAGCTTATTACGGCAGACAGATCCATCCATCGGTCTCGCTTCTGCCTGTAGGGGTCAAAAGCTCTGGCGATTGAACCACGTCCACAGAAGACAGAACCAATTCAACGGAGAGGGGCGACGAGATTCCGTGGCCACGCCAGCTCGTCAGCGCCAAGGACTAGAGCGGAGAGCAGCAGCTGAACTGGTGTTGGACATGGACATGGAACCTGCCAGGCTGAGCTTTTGGGCCCTATATAAAGTGGCCACCGGCCCTGGGGCAACACTCATCATCACCACTTCCTCAATTCACAGCTTACACCACTGCTCGATCCAGAGAACCCCTGCTTGCTCCCTCGTACCCTAGCTAGCTAGCCGATCCATCTATACAAAGAAGGAAGGAGAAATGGCCGGGAGGGACAGGGATCCGCTGGTTGTTGGCAGGGTTGTGGGGGACGTGCTGGACCCATTCGTCGGAACCACCAATCTCAGGGTGACCTTCGGGAACAGGGGCGTGTCCAACGGCTGCGAGCTCAAGCCGTCCATGGTCGCCCAGCAGCCCAGGGTCGAGGTGGGCGGCAATGAGATGAGGACCTTCTACACGCTCGTACGTACACAATCACTATCTAATGCCAATTTTAATTTAGCTCTCAAAGTGCTCACCACACGCACATGATCGGGCTCTCTATGGTACGTACGTGCCTTTTCGGTGCTTCTTCTCTATTCGAGGGATATTGATTTTCGATGCTTCTGTTCATCACGTGTAATTTGTCTAAATTAGCAAGCACGCATGATTTTGTACGTACTCCCTCCGTTTCATAATATAGTGTGTTCTCGGTTTTCGAGCTTGAACTTTGATCATGAATTTAACCAACGAGACCGATTGCGGCGGGAGCAAAAACTATACCATTGAATTCGTATCGGTCTTGTTGGTCAAATTCATGGTCAAACTTAGATTTCGGGAAGCGCGGGCACACTACATTGTGAAACGGAGGGAGTACCATTTTTCTGTGCTCTCTGGTATTCATCATGATTTTCTATGCTTTCTTTCTCTATTCGATCGAGGAACATTAATCATAGGTGCTTCTGCAATCACATGACTAATGCTCGATCTTACATATATGCTTATATATGTACTTACTCTCGCTGGTACTGATCATGATGTGCATGCTTTATGCTGGCTGCAGGTGATGGTAGACCCAGATGCTCCAAGTCCTAGCGATCCCAACCTTAGGGAGTATCTCCACTGGTAAGTAATTGTTACTCAGTTGAATAATTTCTCTTTCCCTAGACATACACACTAGCTCATGTGTGCGTGTGTTCTACATGTGTGTGCAGGCTTGTGACAGATATCCCCGGTACAACTGGTGCATCCTTCGGGCAGGAGGTGATGTGCTACGAGAGCCCTCGTCCGACCATGGGGATCCACCGCTTCGTGCTCGTGCTCTTCCAGCAGCTCGGGAGGCAGACGGTTTACGCCCCCGGGTGGCGCCAGAACTTCAACACCAGGGACTTCGCCGAGCTCTATAACCTCGGCCCACCCGTCGCCGCCGTCTACTTCAACTGCCAGCGCGAGGCCGGCTCCGGCGGCAGGAGGATGTACAATTGACCTACCCACTACCCATGCCACCTGACCACCAAGTCAGCAAATTATCCAACGTGGCTAGTTTACTAGTATATGGTTTGTCATAATTAAGAAGCCAGCCACGAATTAAGCATTATATCTATATTGCCAAAATATAGTATGCATATCCATGCATACTATGATTTATAACTAGCCACATGCATATATGCATAGCAAGGCTAATTAAGGCAAGATGAACCCTAGCTCAATGGCTTGGTATTGCTCTATATATATGGTCTGCAATAAACTGATGCCAATAGTATACAACACACAATATTGGAGGAGCTACACGCTATATGTGCAACTTAGAGGTACCTGGTACATATATGCAGGTTGGTCTTGTGTGTTCAATTATGCGGTGCATGAACATCAGTCAATCGTATAATTATGCATGGGAGACAAACATGTAATTGACAGCGACTGCTACAAGACACAGTGATATGCACACACTTAGCGCAGTAGCAAAGCACATGCATGTGTTGGGTCTTGTACAACTTCCACATGATTATGGCAATATATAATTGAATGTCAAGTTATGTATGAGACTGGTGTGACTTCTCAGTGATATATCGACAACCTATTTAACTCTTTATAGGCCTTGGCTTGATTGGACTTTGTCAGCTCTTGTCGTTCAACTTCCCCTCTTCCTCTCTCATCTTGTCTCTCGGTAGATGGCGCTAGGAAGTAGGGCTTCAGTCTTAAAGCAAAGTAGACTTGATCCTTGTGTTCTCCAATTACCTGGAGTCAATGAAACACCAGTGTTAAAAAAGGTCTAATATTATGGAACGGAGGGAGTACAAACGTAAAGATGTTATTATTCCTGACCTCCTGCTAGGGCATCAATCTTTGGCACACTTGATTGGCGGGCCCAGCAGCTGTCTTTTTTCACCGCCCAGGACCCAAGATTCACCATATGTAAAATGATCGTAGCATGCCCCTTTTTCTACCACTCCTCAACTTTTGCATTGTACGTACTGACATTGGCGGCCCGGCCGGGGGCTCTGGAGTGCACTTCAGGGCCGCCGCATATACTGGCAATTCAAGTAGGAGTAGCAACTGGGGCACGGATTATCCAGCAGCAACAAGCGTCGTTGTTGTTCTTCCTTTCTTACGGGATTAGCGTATGTTCATCACATGCATGCGGTCACGTACATCGGTACATCTATTTATTTATTTATGAACAAGCTAGTGTGGTGCGCGGCTCAAGGATGTTGCTTAGTCCGGGCTAGCTCGCGGCGGCATCTTTAAAAGTCTCTGTTTTTTTTTTGATAGCTTACCAAGTTGACCACTTGGTGAAGGCCCATTACTGAAACATGTCTAGGTGCGTCTCCTCACGGCTATGAAACATGGTCCGGGCTAGCTCGCGGCGGCATCTTTAAAAGTCTCTGTTTTTTTTTTTTTTTTGATAGCTTACCAAGCTGACCACTTGGTGAAGGCCCATTACTGAAACATGTCTAGGTGCGTCTCCTCACGGCTATGAAAAGTCTCTGTGTGTGGTCTTCGACCGCCTTCGCCGTGAGGAGACACACCTAGACATGTGTCAGTAATGGGCCTTCACCAGCATGTTCCATAGCCGTTTTTTAGTTTTATTTTAGTGGCGCACGTTTCATAGCCGTGGGAAACTTCTCATCGTCACCGTCGCGGGCTGACGGGCCAAAACCGACGTGAATTACGCCGAGGTGTGGTCGGCCTGCCAAATGTCCCAAATAGTGGAATAACTAACAAATTTGGGCAGGCCGGGCACCAGCCTATAACAACAATCATATTTTTCTCTTTGACAATATTTACTCGCAAGAACTATATCTCGCTTAGAGCGAGACCGGAAGAAGGTCTCACATAAAGTGTCTACAATATCAGACCTACCCATTAGCGCACACTTAAAAGGAATAGAAAAGATAATGCGATCACCCAGGGATTGATCCCGGGTCTCCTGGATGTTGTGGTAGCGTTGCTAGCTATCGAGTTACAGTCGGATTCTTGGTAAAATAGTAGGGTGCAGCCAACTTAAGGGACAAGAGCCATTTTTTCATTGGAATTTTCAGGTTTTCTTTGTTTTCTAGTTTTTTCAGTTATTATTTGTTTTCCTTTTTCTTTGTTTTTATTTCCTTTTTCTTTGTTTTTATTTCCTTTTCTTTGTTTATTTCTTGGTTTTCAATGCCTTTTTTATTTTATTCATTTTGTTTCTTCTTTTCTTCAATTTTGTTTCTTTTATTCTTGTTTTTCATCGGGTTTTGTATTTTCTCTTAGTTTTCACTGATTTTCAATACTATTTTGGTATATATCTAGTGCATTTTTCAAATACATGTTTAACATTTTTAAATACAAGATTCACCTTTTTATACACATTTATAATTTTCGAATGTTTGATTAATATTTCTTAAATACAAGTTTAACTTCTTTGAATACATGGTTAACATTTATCCATACAGATTTAAATTCATTCAAATGCTTGATTAAAAAATTCCAAATCGTTGTTTAACCTTTTTTAAACTCCTTAGTTAACATTTTTTCAATAGATGATCAACTTTTTCACACACATTGTACAGTTTTGGTATACATGAGAAACTCTTTCCTTGTACACATTTAACAATTTTCAATGCTCGGTTAACATTTTTCCAAATGTTTTATGTTAAAATAATTATATTTATTTATTTATAATATTTGTAAGTCGAAACGAAGGTAAAAAATGAAAAAACGAAATAAAAAACGTGATAAAGAAAATGTGGCTGTGGACTCCCTATCTCGCTCTTTGTTGGGTCAAATAGCACAAGTCTAGATCTCGCTTATTGTGAGGCCTTAGAAACTCTCACCTGCACGTTAAGTAGGGTGTGATGGCCCAACACCCGGTGTGCGAGTGGTTTTAGTAAGGTTCTACTTACATTTAGGATTTTAAAAAAATACCTACATTTAGGATTGTCTCAAAAATGGAACCCCTAGATTTAGGATTTGTTTAATTGGTTTTAAGAAACTTCCATCCGGGTTTGGCAAGCATCTGAGAGGGGGGTTTTATGTGTTTTATTTATCGGGTTTCATCGGTTTGCTTTTTATTTATTTTATTTTTCTGTTTTCATTTCTGTAAAATACAAGTCGACCTTTTTTTAGTATACCTTGAACATTTTTTGTATAGAGGTTGACATTTTTAGATGCATGTGAACAATTTCCATATTAATTTGAAATATTTATTAAAATGCGTGTTGCACATTTGTAATATGCACATCAAATAATTTCTTAATACATAGAGAACATTTGTAAACACGCGTTGAATATTTTAAAAATATTGACTAAGGTTTTTGTAAAGAAAAATTGAAAGATTTCGTAACTGTTTATAGGCATTTTTCCGAATGACAAAGACGATTTTATATGTTATAAACATTCTTGTATATGCTTGAAGAAAAGTTTACATTTCATGAACATTTTTATAAAATATTATGAGCATGGTTTAACGTGTAAATATTTTTTAACTGTCCTTAATATTTTTCTTGAAATGTAAAACTTTTGTTTACAAATTGTCCCCCTTTTAACTTTTTATGAATGTGTTTAAATGTGTCTACATTTTTTAACGGTTAGAAAAAAAATCAGATGTCATGAATAATTTGTAAAAACATGTGCAAACAAAGTTCTGAACAAATTTTGCGTCCACCAGTAGATATATCTGTATTTGTGAAACAATTTAGGAGTATAAGAAAAAGGAAGAAAACTAAAAAATGATGAAAGTGTGTCGAGGCTGAACCAACTGTCGTTGCACTACCGTGAGAGTGTGGTCTAGAACTAGGTTGGGCCCGTGAGAGGCATAGATGTACGCGATACTGACCTACAACTGTCAATAGGAGAGTTATAGACGTGCCCATCAAATAGGAGGGTTAACACAGAAGTTTCACACCCCCGACGCAACCCCCCGACTGGGCCGGACCATTGCCGAGGCTGTTGACAGCAAAGAGAAAATAGATTGTTTTTTTAGCTTTTATTCATGATTTTGAAAAAAAAAATTATAGATATTTTCTGAAAACTAAAAACATTTTTTAAAAAATTGCAACTTTCAAGAATATACCTTCCCTACGACGCACCTATTGCTTCAGCTGAATATACCGAAAAACGCATGCATATGACTATGTGCTCTCGGCCCAATAGCACAGTTGCTCGCTCGCACGCTGAACTTGGCTTGAGGTCCCGTTCAGTTTCATGTTGCTTCCACTTGAATAGAAAAAGGCTATATATTTTGGGTCGGTACAAATAACCGCCATCCCCTAGCATGCGAAAAAATGGCTATCTTTTTTGAAACTAAGAGTATTTAAAATTATTTGATAGTTGACAAAGTGTTAATGGATTAAAATATATCTATGAACTCAAAGAATTGTCATAATTTAAAAAAGGCTCTAGTATAAAAGGAATGTTGCTAATATGGAAAAAAATCATTAATTTAGAAAAATTTCATAATTTGAAATGTTCACAAGTTTAGTATAATTCAAGAAATACAAATCTTTTCAAAATTTTAAAAAAAGTGTTTATGAATTTTGAAAAGTACCGAGGTCTTTTAAAAATGATCATTATTTAAAAATGTGGAAAATTATAGAAAACAAAAAAAATATAGGAAAAAGAAAACAGAACAAAAAACAAGTAACGAAAAAAAAACATGAAAATGAAGTAAAGCACGGAATAAATCACCAAAGTAGGCAGGAAATACATTGAAGAAAGAAAGAGAATGAGACAATAACAGACAGAACCTTCTCCAAACCAAAACCAAAACCAAGTTGCTCCTCCAACTATATCTTGTCCCCCTAGCACATTTGGTCAATAAGAGGACAGTACTGGGCGAGCTCATTGTTATGCCGGCTACACATGTAGTGCCAAAAATGTCTCATTTATAATTTATGTATATTCATTGATTTTTATATTAGAAAAATTTATGATCAAAAAATGTTCTTAAAAATAATCAAACGTTTTTAAATATCAACAAAATATGGCATAAGATATTGGAATTATTTGAAATCAATATTCATATAATTAAACTAAGTGGTCATGTTTTTAAAAAAAATTAACGTCATTTTATAAAATATTCAACCCTTCTACAAAAAATTTATTATGCAATTATTATTTTTCATTCATTTTTTAAAAAACCCATGTCATTCAAAAAGTCTTCATACCTTTCCAAATATATTCATGCAGTTTGAAATCATTCATTCATTCATTAAATAGTCAAGCATTTATCTAAAATATTAAATGTCATTTAAAAGAGAAATTGAATAATGGAAAAATAGAAAGACACAAAAATGAAAAGGATAGGTAATTAAAAAAATATACACAAAAAGGTAAAAAAGAGGATAAATCATAAAGAAAAACACATAATTAAACAAACAGGCAAATTTAGAAGTCAAAAGGGATAAAACAACTGGCATCATGGGTGAGCAAAGTGCAGTCGTGCTTTTTGTGTGTGTTACTTGATATATCGACTTAGTTTGTGTCGAATAAGAAATGATATATTTACTAATATACTTTGGTTTTATAATTTCTTCGCTACCTTAACCTCCTGCATCGAGCATTTTTTATTTAACATTTTCCTTTTCATTTGTATTTCCCAAATTGTTTATCTTCATTATTTATTTATTTATTAGTTATGTTATACTTATTTTTTTAACCTTTGTTGTTCATTTTTTTACTTTATTTATTTGTTTTTTTAATTTCGTGCGGGGTGGGCGTGGAGGCGGGGGCAAATACACAAACATCTTACATAAAATGCATGACCATATATTCAATACTGTGTGAATGTTTTTCCATAGTTCGTTTATATTTAATTCCTTTTAAACACAGGAACATGTTTCTAAGCATGAACATTTTACCTAACTACTTGAACTAATCTTTAATTTATGGACTCTTTCTCCTAAATCCATGAGTATTTTTCTAACTTCAGACGAATAGTTTTCCTAGTATATGATTATTGTTATTATTATGGCATATATTTAAAAATACATTAATAAATTTATTGAAAATAACTTAAAAGTTGCAAAATAAATAAACAATTTTTTTTTACTTATTGGGCTGTCACGTATAGCAATTCCCGAGCGTTGTCAGGATTGTTTGAGCACTTGATGTGAGCACCAATATGTGGACCTTCTATTGCAGTGGCCCACATTTTTTTATTTGGTTGTTTTTCTTTTCAAAATTTCTTGCCTTTTTATTTTATTTTACCTATATTTCGTTTTTATTCTTAACCTTTCTTATTTTTTGAACATATATAAATATTTATTTTAACCAAGTGGATTATTATAGTTTCGAGTATTTATTTCTATGCATATAACTTGCTTATGTTTTTGGGATAGTTGAAAATATTTTGCAGCAACTCAGTCATAAACTATTATTTCAAATACATGACATTTTTTTATAAAATACACAAACCTTTTTTGTTAAACATATGCATATTAAATTTTTAAATATAAATATAATTTATTTATTTAAAATAGAAAACATTGTATTTTTTAACATGGTAAGTATGTGTATTAATACATTGTATATTTAATGCATCATCCTAGTGTCAGATTTGTCTGGAACGTTGATGCGATAGTGCACATAATCTTTGCTTGAGACAGAAAACGTGAGCACCCATAATGAATTTCATAAATGCATTCCTCCTTGAGAATAAAGAAATCCATACAAAGATGCATTTTCGTCTTGAGGAAAATGGAAATTCTGTTCCAAATTATGTGAAATGCATTCTAGGATAAGAAAATGTAATATATTTAATAAAATTTCCAGATGGACATGACATTTATGTGAAATGCATTCTAGGATAAGAAAGTAGTCTCTGTGTTGGACTGTACTGCCTACTTCTCATTTTTCTAAGGAGTAGCGTTTAGGTTATAAACCAAAATTCAAGACACCGAAAGATACTGCCATGGGCTTGGAATTGGGCTTTGGTGGATATTGTTCGGCCAGTGGCATTTGACACTTCTGCTGCTGCTGGTCACTACGCTATTTTAGGGAGTGCACCATTGCACAGGATGAGACGAACATTACAACGGGGAAGATATATTTCAGATTAGTATCGTCCATATATGTAGACATGGCCATTATGAGAGAAAAAAAAAAGGTCACACGTACACGCACCAATCACCATCACATTACCTGGGGGTGAGCTCAGAGGAGAGGAAGGCTAGGGAGGCATGCAGTGGTCCTACTTTGTCGTGCACAGCCTACTAAAAAATACAGGAGGATTTAACTAAAATGTCCATGGATTTGTAAATGACCATGAATTTAAATGTAATAGTGATTTTTAAAAGAAGTTCCCACACATGAAAAATGTTCATGTATTAAAAGTATTATTATGAACTTCAAACTGTCCATGCATTTGATTTTAGCAAATTTGGAAAAAAGGTACAACTTTTTAGAAAATTCACAAATTTATAAACATATACGTTATTGTTTAAAACATTCACGGATTTGATATTTTCACAAATTTGAAGAAAAACACGAATTTAAACTATATTAACAATCTATAAATATCTTCACTATTGTTTTTAACAAAATGTATTTTAAAAACATTAACAAATTAAAAAATGTTTAAAAATGAATAAAAAGTAAAAAATAAAAGGAAAAACGAAAATAAGATTTTAAAACCCGCAGAAAAGTAATTATTATAAAATAAAGAACGAAATAAACTGGTACAACTGGTAGAGAAATTAGAGAAAAAGGACGGAACATTCCAAATATCAAAGTAGTTACTGCTCCTGATCCTCCTAGTTGGGTCAGCCCATGACAATCACATTGCGCGTTTTTTACAGGATAGGGAATATCCCACACAACGATCATGCAATTGGAAATTCCTATTTCTTGAGTCCGCCTAGGCTCTAGCTCACTTGGTCAGCAAAAATGTAATTTAGATAAATTTAATTTATTTTAAAACAGAAACAAAATAAAGGAAAAATAAAAATAAAAATGCAAGAACAAAGAAAACAGGGAATAAAACCTAAAAACTAAAGGAAAAACAAAGAAACTAACTCAAAATGAAAAGTGAGAAAGAAAAAAGAGCCAGAAAAAATCAGGCAATACGAGTTGGCCCAATGCGATCGGCTCTATTTCCTTGACAAATCGATCTACTGAGAAACAAATAGGGAACCATGTATTTCCTACTATACGCTGGTTTCGTAGTTTCATAGGTGCACCATCAACCTCATGTGTCTGACCCATTTTTAATATATCTATTTTCCTTTTCCTTTTTAGTTTCCTTGATGTTTGCCTCCATTTTATTCTCTGTAGTTTATCGGTTTTTCTTACATTTGTTGTTTAGTATGCATGGATATTGTTTCCGTAGTGCATGACTAGTTTTTTAAATAATAATATTAAAATACAAAAAATATTCCTGACCACGCGCACTTATTTAACATGTGAACTTATTTTTATAAATCCATGAGTATTTTTCTAGCTTGAGATGAATATTTTATTATTATTTTCCATTATATATTTTTAAATACACAACCATATTTGTAAAAAAATAAGTAAAAAGTTATGAAATAAGTAAATAAAAAATGGTGTACATATTGGTATGGCCCAGATAGGTAACCTTGAGAGGTATTTCATGCACTGAATGTTGGATATGATCTTCCAACCTTGTGTGATTTCGTTTAAGGGCCAGTATAAGGACCAACCACTGGCTGGACCATAATTTGGGTTTCCTTTTTCATTTTTTTTTAGCTTCTGGTCTTGTATTGATCTCTTTTTAGTTTTCATTCTGAACTTTTGCTTTCTGTTTTTTTTCTAACACATACATAATTATTTTAAATAAGTGAGTTTTTCTAAAAGTTTTCTACATTTATTTGTATGCAAAGGAATTGCCTATTTATTTTGGAAATACCTGAATATACTTTGAAGTAACTCAACATTTTATTTTGAAGTCAGAAACTTCTATTTTAAAAACACATGAACACATTTTGCAAAACACACAAACACTTTTCTTATTATACTTGTGCATAATAATAATTGAAATACAATACATATTATTTGGCAAAATCTATAAGAGATAATGCATTATAGGGAATGCCGCTCCATCTGGGAACTTTTAGGTGATTTTCCACATGTACTTATGTTAAGACAAAAGAATGGAAGCACTCATGACGAGGTTCAGAAATGCATTCCCCCCGTTGCAACAAAGTAATACATAGAATGGATGCATTTCCCTCTTCTGGAAATGATTGTTTTTGTTTCAGATAATGTGAAATGCATTCTAGGATAAGAAAATGTAATCTATTTTTATTAAATTCCAAATGGATATGACATAGCATAACATAAGATGATCGTGTTGGTTAAAAGCCAAAAAGATTGAATCTGTGAATATGCATTTCAAATATATGTGGAAATTTGCAGGGTCTTAAGAATGTAGTGTTAAGAATATGCATAATACTTTTATGATACATGTGCACAAGAGTTGTTATATAGTTTTTTTCTTAAAGAACAAACTAATAAATACTCCCTCTGTTCCTAAACATAAGATGTTTTAGCTTTTTCTAATTCACATGTATGTTGACATGTTTTAGTGTATATGTCACCCATTTTGGACCGTATTTGGTCCACATCAAAATATCTAAAACATCTTATGATTAAGATTGGAGGGAGTATCTTTAAAAAGAATTATGTATGGTTGATATACAAAAGACCCTGATACCTTGTTTAAGTCGTCCATCCACTTGCCAGGTATCACTTTGTCGTTTGCCAAAAAGGTGCAACTTTGTCATGATCACAACTTTGTCTACATCGACTATTCAAAATGATGTGACAGTTGTTAGGTCTATGTGAAAACAGTAACAAATATGTCGAAAAAAGAGTGGACATAGCAACGCCGTCAATTGATGCATAGGCTGATGAGGGTTAGAGCATGGTTAATAGTATAGTCAATTGCTGACTATATGATGTTGCCATGCTATATATAGTCAGCACTTATAGTTACACATACAATAAGGTTAGATGCTACAAGTAGGCACGACAACCAAGCCCATTTAAAGTCTTAGGGAGCACCTACAATGGTAAGTACATTTCGACGATAAAAATGGACATTACTAGTGTAGATACCCTCTAAGGCGGTTGTTTATGTACAATAATGTTGGTGTTGTGTTATATTGTTCAAGTTATATAGGAGTACTTAACATGGGCTTGTATTGGGCTTTGGTGGATCCTATTCGTCTGTGTTTGTCACTTCGCTATCCATTTTGTTTTTAGGGAGTGTAGCGTTGCACAAGAACATTACAAAGCGGTAGGGATATACTACTTGAGATTCAGTCTCATCCATGCACGCGCGGACGCAGCGCATATATGCAGGCAGGAGCATCATCATGAGGGATAAATAGAAAGGCCACGCACAGGCACGTTACCTGAGGATGAGCTCCGAGCAGAGCAGAGCAGAGCAGAGTGGGCATGCAGTGGCCGTACGTCGTCGCCCACGGGCATGGCGGCGTCTGGGTTGGCACACGGCCGGCATACGGTGCGCGGCGCTACTGGCCGGAGCCCGGCGTGCCACCCATGGAATGATGGGCGGTCCGTTATATACGAGTACACGAGGCGTGTCGAATCGTCGCCCCACAGCGCGCACCTGATTCCTCCCCGCCAGGGAAGCCTGCACCGCAGGGGGAGTTGACGAACCAAGGTAGTACGTGCGCGGTGGAGCGGCCGAACGAAGGCAGTGCGTGCGCGGCGGGCGCGCGTACGCGTCCAAAACGGCACGTCGGTCTCGCGCGGGCACGATCGAATACATACAAATTCGATCGCCTTTGCGGCAGCTTTAGTTTATTCCGTCGATTTTCGAGATCGGATGCAATGCATGATCTGCGGCAGCTTCTTTTCCCGCCTCTCCCCTTTTTCGAGATGGGACGTATCGGCCACACGTAAAACGACTCCACACCGTTGTTCGGATCTTGCTGTCCCAGAAAAAGCCGTGTCTTGATCGGTCGACCAGCTATTCAACGGACTCCGCCTATAGCACGGGCGCGACTATGTGCCTTTTTTTTTTTTTTTGAGGGGTGCGCGACTATGTGCCGCCCGCAGAGACTCCTGGCGCAGGCTCGTCATGGGGCGCCGGTCCAGTCCAGCCTGACATCACCCACGTATTTTCGTTTTTTATTCACATTTTGGTTTTGGTTTTTTGCTTTACTTTGAATATTGTTCATATTAAAAAACCCTTTATATATATATATATATATATATATATATATATATATATATATATGTTAGAACTAAAATAGTTAATATAAATTTTGAAAATGTTAGTCATGCATTTGAAAAAATTAAATGTGTATACAAAAATGTTAATCATGTGTACGGAAAATATTTGTGACATTTAAAAAATGTCACATGTTTTAAAAAAACGTATATGACAGGTAAAAATATTTGTACAATATAAAACTAACATTCACATATCTGAAAAAAAATTATCCATCACAAAAACACTTAAATTACACTTTAAAAAATGTTCAAGAATATACATAATTTGTTTGCCAAATACAAAATGATAAATTGATGTAAATAATTATTTTCATAATATAAAAGATGTTTTGTACCATTAAAAAGTGTACGTCACATTTAAAAATATCCAGTGATTCAAAATAACTTTCATGACAATGAAACAATAGATTATAAAATGTGAAAGAATGTCCCCATTGGTTAAAAAAGTGTTTATTTCCATTACGAAAACATATGTGACATTTTAAGGAAATATGCACGTGTGTACAAAAAATGTCTGTGCGAATAAAAAAACACAATGTAAGAAAAATGTTTGTGTAGTTTTATAAAACATTATTTTTGTTAAACATATGCAGCGTGTATTTGGAAAATGTTACCATGTGTTCAAAGAAGTGCTCAAAAACATGTATTTAAAAATATGTACATTGCGTATTTGAAAAATGTCTGAAGTGTATAAAATAAGTGTTTCACATGTGCGCTAACAATATACATTGTGTGCTGAGAAAAAATAGATATTTTTTAAAAATAAAACCAATTAAAACCAACAAAGAAACGAAAGGAAAAGCAAAGAAAACTATAGAATACAAAGAAACTATAAAAGAAACAAAACAAAACAACGAACAAAACATATAGAAAATCAGCGTAAAAATAAAGGAGAAAAGAAAAAAGAATAATACGGGAAAAAACCTAGAAAAAAATACAAGGAAACGAAAAAATGAATAAAATCGGAGCAGAACAAGTGAACTACAGTGATACACGAGCGACACTGTGGTAATGGGCAGGTCCAATTCTCTCACCCCCGTAGGCGATTTCTAATAGGAATCTGTACAGGCGAGAGATAGCCTCGACGGAACAATACTAGCCTATGTTTACAATGCGGAGCATAATGGGCCAACACGACCTGGGAGCGGTTCGCCGATTTCCATTAGGCCCTGTTTGGTTAGCTGCATCAATTCGGGTCATTTGCATCTATGACCCGACTTAGCGTGACTAAGTAGAAACAACCTCTCGGCCATGTTCAACACCTCGTTTTATCGCCTACATTGTACCGCCGATCAATTTTCTATCTATTTGGATGTCTGCATGTGTGGTTTAAGGGTGAGCAAATGCAAATCATAGTTGTTTGGTTGTGTATAATTGATGTTCTGTTCAACCCTTTTAAATCTAGTCAACTTACCACCACTACGCAATGCACTTTAGAAGCACATCACAACTTAACACACAACACATGTCACACACCGATTCACACAATTGATGTGTCTCATGGGGTGACCCAGGAATGACACTCGCATGATCCTTGATATACCTGATATCATAGAGACAGATAGAAGAATTTTCTTGAAGCCATTCTAGCTAGAGTATTACAACAATTCCATATATGGCACCCTAGCAGATTTTAACCACAACAGAAGACAAACTAGGGGCAGGGGTACCAATGACTAAAGGTCGAACACCAATCCACATCGACTAGCTGGGAAACTCTCCTGGCAAGCGAACACCTGAGCTTCAAGCTTGTGGAAGATGACATCTTAGCGGGAATCTAGAGCCAAAACAAACAATGGTAGTGTGTACTTCAAAAAGCACTCCGAAGAACCAAATAACATGTTTCACCAAACAATAAACATAGATATTTTAGTTGTATCATACTTTATCTAGCAAGTATGAAGATAAAGTATACAAATATAAAAGTATAATGTTTAAAATGTTTATCGTGATCATTCCACAATCCTAAACAAACTCTTCGGGTCACGGAGACTGATCTTACCCATAGTCGTTCCATGGCTCACACATGTATTTCACAACATCATAGATCCTATCTGTTTCATCTACTCAACAATCTTTGTAGATTGAAGTTGCCTTTTTATTTTGATTTAAACCTCTAAGTTTGACAATGATCGAATAGTGTGACTTATGAACCTTCCAGCTGGAGTGTATGGTTTGTGAGGCAGGTGCAATATCAAAGTTATGCATTGGGTGTTTAAACATCACAACACACTTTCATACCCCCTCCGGTATGGTGTGTTAGGATCACTAGCAATTTCTATTTATCTCCAAATCCTTTAGGAATAAGGCCCGTAAGCATTTAATTGTCCTAATTAACCAGTTGAGCGGGTCCTCTCTCTCCCCCAAAATAAACTCCTAGACGCACCCCACTTCCTATATATTATATGCTGTTAAAACTCTACGTTGCATGTAATGTGAACTGACCAATGCATGATCACCATCCTTCCACGAACTTTTTTCTCTCCCCCACACATGCATAAACAAAAAAGTTTTTGTGGGCCTAGACGTTGGTTCGCCTGTCCTCCTTAATAGGGAAATTAATTGGAGGTAACCTAACCGCTATCGATTGGAGGAAACGAACTAGAAGGGGCAATCACTCGATGCCAGTAGAATTCCACCTTGTCCATGCGACAAGACTCCTATCAAGCCTAACACACCGGACCATAGGGAGTACATATATATGTCGGCAACAATCGGGAGGGGTGATTTTTCGACCCTCCCTGTGTGGTTTTCGATGATGCGCCCATCTATCGGGCCCGTGCGATTTTACGACGTTGACCGGGAGCTAGAGGGGGTGTACCTTGATGAATTCCTCTTGGTTTGGTTGAGCACATGCATTCACAAGATTCTCTCCCATCGGCTCGAAGTGGGGGACGAGCAATCTAAGTCAGGAACCTTCCTGCCGGTCTGTCCGATTTGCGAGGCAGGTGCCATGCAGAAGTTGTGCATTAGTTATTTAAACATCACACCACACTTTCATACATATATTTAGTCCACATGCATATGTGGTGGTGTTTCGACCCTCCCACACGTGATTTTCAATGATGCATCCATCCGTCGGGCTCGCGCCGTCTATGGCGTTGACCAGTAGCGAGACGAGGGGTGGGACATGGTGATTTACTCTTGGTTTGTGTCAGGGTAGGCCATGGTGACATGCCATACAAAGTTTGAGCCCATGCGTTCACAAGATTCCCTCTCGTCCTCTCAAAGTGGCGGACCAACACTCTATGTCCTAAACCTTCTTATCGGACCGTCCGGTTTGTGAGGCAGGCGCCGCATCAAAGTTGTGCATTGGTACTTAAACATCACACCACATTTTAATACATATATTTGGGCCACATGCAGGTGGGGGTCGTGTTTGGACCCACACTCGTGCGGTTTTTGATCATGTGCCCATCGGTCGGCCACGCACGGTTTACAGTGTCGACTGGTAGCGATAGGGGGTGGACCATGGTGAATTCCTCTTAGTTTGTGTCAGGGTAGGTCATGGTGACATGCCATACCAATTTTGAGCACATGAATTTGCAGGAAATATGCCCTAGAGGCAATAATAAATGTTATTATTTATTTCCATGTTTGTAATAAAGTTTATATTCTCTCCTATAACTGTTATGGTTCTCAAGTCTGCAATGACCACTAGGCTCGGAGGAAAAATCATATGCACGTGTGGTATAATAAACGGTGAAATAGATTCCTATTATAGGCTCTAAGACTAGCTCAAGTGTTGCATGATGGTTCTGTTTTCCTGATCATGGGTAGGAGTATGCCGACAACTTTGAGGATACAATGTTAGCGAGCGAATTATTGTTATGCTATGAGATACATTTGTCACAAGCTAATGGTTTATAACACAGAGAAAGTTAAACGATTGCAAAAATTCCTTAGAACATGTGAGGGGCGAGTTCCTTCATATTTGCTTGGTGAACTTTGGGGTTTGTTAAACATAATCTGTAACAGGATGGCTATTATAGCGGCTTATGGGTTCAATGAAAAGTCTGACAAACACTAGATAACTCATGATTGGGATTTGTTCCTCTGGCGATGGAGATATATTCTTGGGAACCTCTCAGTGTTACAATATCCATATCGTCTGACCAGGCACTACGTGATTTAATCCACGGACGCCGGAACGCGGGAACTTGAAAAGAGACCAATACCGGTAACGAGGAAACTGACATAGTGAACAAGTTGTTGATTCACAGAGATGCCGATAAATCACACCTCGGGTTTTTGTAACATATCTAAAAGCAATAGGAACAACATACGGTAACTAAAGGTTCACTCGAATATCCGTTCATGTGGGTATAAGGGTCAATATGGATGTCCATGGTTCCATTATTGATCATTTATCGGAAATAGTTCCGATCATGTCTATACTTCACCGAACCTATGGGGTCACACACTTAACGGTCATCTATTTGTTCAGTACTAGGATAGGAGAGAGAGAAAAAGTCACCAAAAATGTTTCGAAGACGACAAAAAAGTTTTGGAGAGAAAACAGGAAGTGTTTCATAGAAACCAAAAATTGTTTCAGAGTAAAACCATCGTTTAGGAACTTGTCCAGAATTATTTAGAGGGTGACAATATTCTCACACCTTCTGGAATTTCCCGAAGAGAACACACGCGAAAAACATATTGTCCGTGGATGGGGCCCCCTTTGTGGGACAACTCATAGTTGGTTGTCATCGGTTTCTCACGACAGATGCCATGGGGTGGCTTATCGAGAGTGGTTGGGGCCGAAGGACGCCGACGGGCTCTGGGAGCGGGATTAGGCACAAGCGGCGAGGGACACACGATGTACCCAGGTTCAGGGCCCTCCGTGGGAGGTAATACCCCTAGTCCTGCCGGTCTGGTTGATTAACCAAGGGGGGCTACAATGGTGCTCCTTGAGCTGTGCGGGTTGAGGAGGAAGAAGGGGCTAGCTCGCCTTCTCAGCCTCTCTACGTGTGTGTGGGTGTGTGTTCCGGAAGCGGTCCCCTCTGCATGGGGGAGCTCCGGGGGGTTTTATAGGCCAACCCCCGGAATACAATACGAGTAGAAGGCTCCGGGGGGCCCTAGCTGGCGGTCTGTCTAGCCGGCCATGGGGCCCCCGGCTGAGGGGTCTCGTCGCTGGTAGGGCCCGCCGGCTGCGGGGTCTCGTCGGGAGCCAGAGGGGACCCGGCTGGCAGGCCCCTGTGCCCGTCCCGTCGCGGCACGGGTCGTCCTTCGGGGCGTCGTATTGCGGCAGCCGGGCGCGGTCAGCGGTACGGCCGGCTGCGCTGTAGCCACGCCGGGGCAGGTAATGGAGTGGTTGAGGGCAGGCCGGCACTGTGCCATTCGCCAGGTTGCGGTCGGCCAGAGTCAGAGGCACTGTCGCCTCACTGTGGCCATGCGGGCGCTGACCCCCGATGCGACGGGGGCCTCTGTAGCCACGCGTGTGAGGGAGTTCTGGATTAAGGGGTCCTCGGGGGGCCGACCAATTTCTTATGGGCCGGACTGTATGGGCCGTTTGCCGAGCACTGGATTGATCGAAGACCCTGTCTCCAGGAAGGAAGCTTCAAGGATCGTGGCGTATTCTCCACGTTTGGAGTAGTGAATAGGCATGTTTATCCCTTCGATGTGTAACCGACCATGTGTAAACCCTAGGTACCCTCGGCGTCTATATAAGCTGAAGGGTTTTAGGTTGTAGGCCAAGAGAGAACTCATCTAGGGTTTTAGTCATACGATCTCGAGGTAGATCAACTCTGTAACCCTTATACCATCAATATAATCAAGCAGGACGTAGGGTATTACCTCCATAGGAGGGCCCGAACCTGGGTAAACATCGTCTCCCACTTCTCTTGTTACCATCGATTCTAGTCTCACAGCTCGGGACCCCCTACCCGAGATCCGCCGGTTTTGACACCGACATTGGTGCTTTCATTGAGAGTTCCGCTGTGATCGCAGAAGAAATCGATGGCTCGCCTTGTCATCAACGAATAGGTCCGTAATACGGACACTTTCGTCCCCGGACAGATCTTCGCCTTCGGCAGCATTGTGCTGCATGCCGACCCGACCGGCCATCTAGGCCGCGTCGGAAGTTTCGCCCCTGACCAAGAGGTCAGATTTGGAAACCTAGAGTTCTCCGTAGATTCTCGGGGCGACCTAGTGCTTACCGGGCTCGCAGTCTCGCCTGCCACGCCCGAAGACTCTGAGGCTTTAACCTCAGATCCACCTTTCGGCCCCGCCCACGGGATCTACCCCGGCGAGGACCCGACTCTTAGTCCGGACTCGGTCATAGTGCCGGACGTCCGGACATATGTTCTTGCCGAACACTCTCCCCGCGCGGACGCATCAGAGGTTTACTCCGGAAGCTCTGGGCAGGCCGACCCGATCGAGCTCTCGATACTCAACGAGGCTCTAGATCGGATCTCGTCGATGAAAATTACCGACGACCCAACCCCGATCTGTTCTCAGATCGGGCTTCAGATGGGTCAGGACGAATTTTTCGTCCCACCCACCACCCACTTGGTAGCCACTGTCGAGGATTTAACCGACATGTTGGACTATGCTTCGGAGAAAGCAGAATACATGGATGAGGAGGATCGCGCCCTCACCCCCGTTAACACCGGGCGGTGGACTGCCACCTCCACATACGACGTCTACATGGTGGACACTCCGAAAAACGATGGCGACAAATCGGATGAAGCGCCGTCAAGACGCTGAAAGCCGCATAAACGCTCAAAAGGAAAAAAGGGAAGAAAAGCTATCGATGGCACCGGGGACGGAGACACCCCGGAAGACCTCGGCGATCCCGAAATCCCCGAACACCCGTTAGAGGGTCAGGAGAGGCCGGAAGACCAGCGCAACCCCGACGATCTAGATGATCCCGAGGACAACGATTACCTCCGCTCTGTTGAGGGGGAGGACAATGCGGAAGCCGATGACTTCGCCATCCCCGATAATCCCGCAGATCAGGAACTATTCAGGCAACAGCTTATAGCCACGGCCCGCAGACTGAAAGCAAAAGAACGGCAGCTTAAAGCCGAACAAGATGACCTCAACGATCGATGGACGAGAGTCCTCTCAGCTGAGGAAGGATACGGTACAGGTCCATCGGACCAACCTAAGAGCTACCCGCGCAGAAGGCTGCTGCCACAATTCGAGGACGAGCTCACCGATACGCCGTCCCCCAAACATACCCCATACGACAAGCCAGACCGCCCTCCTCGAGGACGAGACAGGATGGCTGACGACACCGGCTATAGGCCGACGATACCTCGTAGACGAGGAAAAGCGCCACTAGAGCCCGATGACAAGTTCGACCTGCGACACGACCTGGACTACAGAGCAGGTCGTACGCGATCCATCTATGGATCCAGAGGATACTCACCCGATAGACGGGAAGGGTACCGGCCTTGGTTCGACCGCAACAATGAAGGTCGGGAACGAAACCGAGCTAGGACAGACGCCGATCACCGGCGCGACATAGCTCGGGTCAGAGGCGCTGCCCACCCACTGTGCTTCACGGATGAGGTGATGCGGCATCAGTTCCTGGAAGGATTTAAACCCATAAATATAGAACATTACGATGGGACAACTGACCCAACCGTATGGATCGAGGATTTCCTCCTCCACATCCACATGGAGCGAGGAGATGACCTCCACGCCATCAAATACCTACCCCTGAAGCTTAAGGGGCCAGCTCGGCACTGGTTAAATAGCCTCCCCGAAAATTCCATTGGATGCTGGGAGGACCTAGAAGAGGCATTCCGATCTAACTTCCAGGGCACTTATGTTCGGCCGCCGGACTCCTCCGATCTAAGAAACGTTGTCCAGAAGCCAGGAGAGTCCGCGCGGCTATTCTGGAATCGTTTCTTGACCAAGAAAAACCAGATCGTGGACTGCCCGGACGCCGAAGATATAGCCTCTTTCAGGCACAATATTCGGGATGAATGGCTAGCTCGTCAGCTCGGCGAGGACAAACCAAGGACAATGTCCGCCCTCACATCACTCATGACCCGCTTTTGCGCGGGCGAGGATAACTGGCTAGCAAGATGTAGCCACAACCCCGAAGACCCCGGAACCTCCGAAGTTCGGGATGGAAACGGGAAACCGAAGCGCAACAAGAACAAGCGCCGGCACAATAATAGTGATGCCGATGACACGGCTGTTAACGCCGGCTTCCGCAACTCCCGGCCTGGGCAGCGGAAGAAGCCTCCTAAAGGCAATCGCGACGGACCCACCCCGCTGGACAAGATCCTCGAGAGGCCTTGCCAGATCCACGGCACTCAAGAGAAGCCCGCCAATTACACCAACTGTAACTGTTGGGTCTTCAAACAGGCCGGCAAGCTCGCATCCGAGGACCAAGGCAAGAGCCCACGCAGCGAGGACGAGGATGAGCCCCGTCGTTCGATCGGTGGCGGACAAAAGAAATTCCCTCCAAAAGTAAAAATAGTAAATATGATATACGCCACCCATATACCCAAAAAGGAAAGGAAGCGCGCCCTTCGAGATGTCTACGCCATAGAGCCTGTAGCCCCGAAGTATAACCCATGGTCGGCATACCCGATCACCTTCGATCGACGTGACCACCCGACCAGTATTCGTCATGGGGGTTCGGCCGCCCTAGTCTTAGACCCCATCATAGACGGGTATCACCTCACTAAAGTCCTAATGGACGGAGGAAGTAGCCTCAATCTGATTTACTCAGATACGGTGAAAAAGATGGGCATAGATCCGTCAAGGATCAAGCCCAGCAACACTACCTTTAAAGGAGTGATCCCAGGCGTCGAAGCCCGGTGCACGGGCTCTGTAAGCCTGGAAGTAGTGTTCGGCTCGCCCGATAACTTTCGAAGCGAGGACTTGATCTTTGACATCGTACCTTTTCGCAGCGGCTATCACGCCCTGCTCGGCCGTACAGCGTTCGCTCGCTTTAACGCCATCCCGCACTACGCATACCTCAAGCTCAAGATGCCCGGCCCCAAGGGGGTCATTACTGTCAATGGAAACACAGAGCGCTCCCTCCGAACTGAGGAACATGCATTGGCCCTGGCGGCCGAATTCCATTACACCGATGATTGGCAAGCGCCAACATCTGCCGTAAAGGCACCCAAGGCTGGGAAGCGAGCTCGGTCTCAACCCGAAGTACCAGAACTTTATTCTCCCCATAAATAGGGACTCGCCCCCCATCGCATGGCCCTAGAACCGGCAAAGTACGTGCCGAGGAGGCACAACTTCGCGCTCAAAATTCCATGGGCAGCGGTGGGAAAAAACTATCAAATGGTAAGTGTTCGGCGTGACCGAACTATCACCATCAAAACGTCTTCGGACATACTACAGGTACCATAAAGTACTTGCTAAGGCGTAAAGCTCATTCACACTTCGGCGACTTCTCAAGATTTTTCTTCAAAATCCGCTCGCCGAACAGCAAAACCCATAGCGGTATACAACTCCTTAGGAGGCGCAGGAGCATCGAGGACGTCAGGTCACCCATCGAAGATCCCTGGTACAACACCTCCTGTAAAGTTCATATTTTATTTTCAAATACCTGTAAACAGTCGCATTGGCAATTTGAATAATAAGAGTTGTTGAGTAAAATACAGATATATCATACATGATCGCTTCACTGTTCGGTATACTTTACTATGCAACCGGCTAATAGACCGGGGGCTCGACCTTAAAAAATCGCCCTAAGCACAACTGATTTTGCGTTCGGCATCTTGGAATTCCGCTTTATATGCATTGGTTCCGGACTATGTCTTGGGTCAATAGTTGGGTTGCCCGGCTCCTGTGCTTGCCCCTTTACGTTCCGCTCGTTCGGCTAAAAGGGCAAAGGGAGAACCGCTGCGATTGTGCTTCCGGCTAGTCTGGTCAAGCACCTCAGCGGAGAAAGCCGAAAACTGACTGTCATAGTATGCGAGAACCGGTCTACGAATCCGAGCTTACATAAACCTCGTTAGAGGTTATTCCGTGTCATGCGATGGGTTTGGTACTAGTACAAACCATGTGATATCGGCTTTCGTCGCGGTTCATCCGAACATCACAAACTCCAAGGGGCTAGTCATCAGCCCCCCGCACTCCTTTCTCGCGCCCCTACGGCTAAGTGAAGCAATAAAGCATTATAGTCCGATTGCCTTGTCCGCCTCATACTACCGCCTTCGGGTACCGATAGCTCGGCTAAGGGTCACAGTGCGTTGGCAGAGACACCCCGCGTAGTATCTACATGGGGGCTGAAGCCGACGACTCGTAGCTTTCAGTTTTAACGGCCACATAGGAGTTATAAAGGATGCAAAAACATAAAAGACATGATAAACCATGCATTTTAAATATAAACGCATTAAAAAGTCTTCGGACATATTACAACGCATTCACTCGTAAATGTTCTCTCCCGAACATTGAGCCTCTATTGCCCGAGCACCCTCCATTACTCCGGAGAAGTACAGCTCGGGGCACCTATGCTCCTTTCCAGGAGGCGGAGGGGCGGTGGCTATCTTCATCGGATCCAGCCCCGGCCAGTGCACCTTGGCCTTCGCAAAGGCCATCCGAGCTCCCTCAATACAGGAGGAACGCCTTAGTGCGTCGATCCGGGGCGAGGCATCGCTCAGCTTCTGCACCAGGCCGAAGTAGCTGCCCGGCAGTGGCTCGTTGGGCCATAGACGGATGCAGAGATCCTTCATGGCCGCCTCCGCCATCCGGTGTAGCTCCATCAGCTGCTTCAGCTGCTCAACAAGGAGAGGAGAGCGCTCGGGGGCTTCAAACTGCGCCCAGAATAGACGAGCTTCATCTCCTTCTCCCCGCGAAGCATAGAACTGGTTCGCGTCCGCTGTGCTCTTCTGGAGGTCCGAGCAGGCGCCTGAGGAACGCCATACTTGGGTAAGCAACTCGAACTTGCTATCCCCGAAGACACACTGCAATAAATACGGCTTACCATCCATGATAGCCTTGGCCTGGTTGACTTGCTCTTCAAAAGACCGCCTATCCACCCGCTCCTTTTGGAGATTGGTTTTCAGGGTGGATAGTTCGGCGGCCTGCTCCTTGCCCTTCCGCTCAAGGTCCTCGCACTTTTGGCCGGCGTCCTTAAGCTCCTGTTGGATTTCCTCCACCCGAGCCTCATGCTTGTCGCTAGTGGCTCTCAGGGCGGATAGCGCGGTAGCCGCTTCTTTGGCCGCCGCCCTCTCAACCGCAGCCTCCTGCTTCGCCTTCTCGAGCTCGGCCTTGAGCTTCTCAATTTCCTTCGCCGAGGCTGTGTAAGCATTAAAACGTATCAAAAAATACTGCGTTAACAGTACGGTAATGAAGAATTTGGATACTCTAATCCGGCTTACCTTGCGCCTCGTCGAATCTCTTGTTTAGAGCATCAAGCTCGTCTTTGGAGCTTTTGAGCTTCCGGTTTAGCTCGTCCAGCTCGGCACCATTAGCAGCCGCCGCTGTCGACGAAGCCTGTAAAAAACAAAACTATATCAAGTTACATGGGTTCAAAACTTCCGAACTGTCATAAACATGACCCTGTGTCCGGTCCTCCTAAGAGCTGTTAGAACGTTCCGAACTAATATTGTCCTGTACATAGTTCGGATAATGATCTATGCTTGACTCCCAGGTAAGTTTTCCAAACTCACCTAGGGCTCGGGGGCTGCCATGTATATAATGATAACACAAAGAAATTAATATTTCACAAACAGAGCATTACGTGGCTCACCTGAAAGCCCGTCAGGAGACCGTTGAAGGCCTCCCTTAGTCCGCTGTCTACGGACTGAATGCTCTGCAATACCGCACCCATAAGGGTGTGGTGCTCCCCGGAGATGAAGGCGCTTGACAGAGCCTCCCCCATAGCCGACCACCCGTTGGTCGGTGGCGCCGGTGGGGATCGGTTGACCCGATCTCCAACCGGGGATTGAACCGATGCCTCCGGAGGCATGGTGCGCTCCGGAGACAGCCTTGAAGGTGACTGGACATCTCCTCGTCCGGTCTCCTCAGTGTCCGGGAGGGGCTCGTCCCCCCGGTCTTCGGCGGCCGAGGCGTTAGCCTCGACCATGACGTCATCGCCCCCACCTCTAGTGTCCGGCTCCAAAGGAGCCTGTTGGGATGACACCTCCGTGGCATCCTTCATGGCGCCCGGAGGAGAGGGGCGCGACGCGGTCCCGCTCTCCGCTAGCTCGGCGGGCGGGGTCTCCCCGTCCGAGACTTGATTGGCGGGAAGAAGACGTGGTGGGCTGCAAGTCAATAGGCGCTCACATGTTAATAACACTTAAAACTTAGCACTAATAGCTCGGGAGTTCTTCGGATCTTTACCTTCGAGCTGGGAGCTTGACCCTGAGGCTCCTTCGTGGAACCCTCTCGAAGTCCTCGGACTCAGTATCCGAGTCCGAACTGTCGTCGAACAGAACTACCTGTGTCCGACGCGCTTTCTTCTGGGCGGGAGGAAGTACATCCTCTGAGGCGTCCGATGACGCCGCCCTCTTTCCTGCGAGGGGGGGATTGCCTCCCCCCTCACCCTCGTGCTCCTCCTCTTGATTCGAGGAGGCATGGGTTTCTTCGGACACAGCCCCCGGCTGGTCCCTGATGCGCAGGCCTGCTCGGCCTGGTTTCTTCTTCTCTTTCTTCTCTGGCTCCTTGTAAGGCGCCACGACGAGCATCTCCGACAGCAGCTGGGACCTAGGGTCTTCGGGCTGTGGAGCCGAGCACTTGATGCCCGTGGCCTTGTTCAACCATTCCTGCGGAAGTGATCGAAAAGTACTTAGATTTTCTTCGGGAAAACGGAGCCGATCTAATGAAACTATGTCATACCTCGGAAGGGGGTTTATCGGCGCGCAGACCCTGGTCCTCCTTCTTGGCCGGCCAGTTCTCCTGCGCCTTGAACATCGCCTTCCATAGCTTCTCCCATGTGGTGCGGAAGAGTTGACGAATCGTAGGCTCATCGTCAGTCCGATAAGTCCACATAGGAGAGCCCCGGCGCTGGCAGGGGAGGATGCACCGCCGAAGCATAACCTGGACCACATTGGTCAGCTCGATTCCGTCCTTGATCATGAAGGCGATGCCCCTCTGCAGGTCATCCACCTTTGTGTCCGACCCCCAGTCGAGGCCCTTTCGGACCCATGAGGTCAATCTGGTCGGGGGGCCGGATCTGAATTCGGCAGGAACAGTTCCGCCTTCCTCCCTTGGCTCGGTGATATAAAACCACTCTTTTTGCCAAGTCTTGATGGTGTCGATGAAGGTGCCGGATGGCCATACTGCGCGTGGAAGCTTGCCGATGACCGCCCCGCCACAGTCTGCGTTTGCGCCTGCGACACACTTCAACTTGATGTTGAATATCTTGAGCCATAGTCCGAAGTGTGGTTCGACCCACAAGAAGGCCTCGCAGACGATGATGAAGGCCGATATATGCATGAAGGAGTTCGGCGGGAGGTCATGGAAATCGAGTCCGTAGAAGAACATAAGGCCCCTCACGAAGGGGTGGAGCGGGAAGATCAGTCCTCGGATGAAGTGAGGAATGAAAACCACCCTCTCGCCTGGTTTGGGGGTGGGAATCACCTGGCCCTCCTCTGCGGCGCGGTGGAAGATGTTGGCGGGGAGGTAGCCGGCCTCCTTGAGATCCCGGATGTCCTGGTCTGTGACTGTGGAAGCCTCCCACTTGCCGTTGGAGCCTGAGCCTGCCATGGCTGAGCTCGGAGGAGGAAGGGTGGAAAACCTAGATCTGGGCTCTGGGGGCTCAGTAGATTGGGGAAGCAGGGGTGCGAATGGGAAGTGCGGATAAGCCTTGGGGTTTTCTTCCCCTTTTATTGGGCTTGTCGCCGGTTGGCCTCCCTTCACTGCGCCGTGAATCCCTCTGCTTCCGAAGACGTGCGTGCCATTCTACGGGCATGATTAAACATATCCCGTGTGAAATGGAGCACAATCTGTGCATTGATGGATCGTGCTGAGGAAAATGGCCTCGAACCGCGAATCGAGTCTTTACGACTGGTTTAGTGGTCGTGGTGGGCCGTGACCTTTCATCTGAAAGGTTGTTAGAGAGCATTATTGGCTCCTTGACATTTGGCCTTTAGGGCCGAGTTATTCATGATGTTCGGACGATCTATGATTGAAAACACTACACGTCGTCGGAAGCCGAGCTAAACTCGGCTAATCACTATTCGGAGAAAAGGAACTCGCCTCGCAAGCCGAAGACTCTGATTATTTGAAGTAGCTGGAGCTTGGACCCTTGGCGTTGGAGGCTAGTTCGGGAGCTACTGAGGAAGTCCTGGATTAAGGGGTCCTCGGGGAGCCGACCTATTTCTTATGGGCCGGACTGTATGGGCCGTTTGCCGAGCACTGGATTGATCGAGGACCCTGTCTCCAGGAAGGAAGCTTCAAGGATCGTGGCATATTCTCCACGTTTGGAGTAGTGAATAGGCATGTTTATCCCTTCGACGTGTAACCGACCATGTGTAAACCCTAGGTACCCTCGGCGTCTATATAAGCCGAAGGGTTTTAGGTTGTAGGCCAAGAGAGAACTCATCTAGGGTTTTAGTCATACGATCTCGAGGTAGATCAACTCTGTAACCCTTATACGATCAATATAATCAAGCAGGACGTAGGGTATTACCTCCATAGGAGGGCCCGAACCTGGGTAAACATCGTCTTCCACTTCTCCTGTTACCATCGATTCTAGTCTCACAGCTCGGGACCCCCTACCCGAGATCCGCTGGTTTTGACACAGACAACGTGCTCTGACGGCAGTACCTGCAGCACCATCGGCTAGGGGCTAGGCGTCTCCGCCCCTAGCCAGCTGGTTGGAGTAGCCGGCGACACGGCCCCGAGCCGGACGATTGGTGGAGCCGGCCGCGCGGAGCCGGACCGCAGGGGGAGGCGGCTCGTCCTGCGGTCATTTTGAAAAGTTGGAGGCAGTCGGCTGAGGCTACCCCGGGGTTATCCCCCCGTCAGTAGTCCCCGAAGCAGGGGAGGCCCGCCGGTGGTTGGAGGCGGACCTCGCCGGCTTGAGTCTTGTCTCGTATTACGCACGGTTCTGGCGCCAGAGGAGGCGGGAGCGCGGCGGCCGGCTCCATAGCCGGCCGACGCTTTGCGGGACGCCTAGAGTGCCCCGTCAGGCAGAGGAGGCGCACCACGTGAGGTGGGGCCCACTTCGGCCGTGGGCTCGGCCCGTGCGCACGGATCTTCTGCGGCCCGCCGTCGGTTGGCGTTCCCGGAGCACGTTAATGCCTCTCCCGCGCGTGGCGGAAGTAGTGGGGGTCGTGCGCGACGGATCCGCTCCCCACTACCTCCGCGCGGGGGTTTAAATGGGGGGGGGGAGAGGAGCGGAACGGCACGCTTGTTTCCTCTGCCCCAGCGCCTCTTCGTCGTCGCCTCTCCCCTCCCAGCTCCGAGAGAGAGAGAGAGACAAACCGTGCGCTTGCCGCGCCGCCGTTCGCCACCGCCGGAAGCCGCATCGAGACCGGACATTTGCGCCCCACCGCCACGGCCACGAGACCCTCGAGGGTGATGGCGAGCAAAGGGTCGTGGGATGGCAGCGACGTCGATGAGCATTTCATCGAGCACCTCCGCCACCGCCGCAAGTTGCCGTCGGCGGAGCACCTGGAGGCGCGCGTCGCCGAGGCGGAGAACGCGCCGACCCTGAGGGAGGGCAAGGTGGTGGTTTTCGCCGAGCACTTCCTCCGCGGGCTCGGCCTGCCGGCGAGCACGTTCTTCCGGCAATTCCTCACATATTTCGGGCTGCAGCCGCACCATTTGGCCGCCAATGCCGTCCTGCAGCTAGCGGCGTTCGTCTCCCTCTGTGAGGGCTTCCTGGGGGTGGAGCCGCGCCTGGACCTCTGGTGCCGGCTCTTCTACCTTAAGCGCCAGACGGTCAAGGACCCGACAACCGGCCATAAGGTCATGACCGCCTGCGGAGCCGCCCTGATCCACTTCCGAGCCGGAGCCGGGTTGCCGCAACTCCCCTTGCAGGATTCGGTGAAGAACTGGCAGAAAGGGTGCTTCTACGTGAAGAACGTGAAGCCGGAGGAGGACTACATCAACCTCCCCACCTTCGTCAACCAGCCGCCAGTCGCAATGCTGAACTGGAGGACGCCTCCGGCCGTTGCGCCCGAGACGGCGAACCGGCTCTGCGAGCGGCTGGCGGTGATGAACAGGACGGAGGGGCTGCTGGCCGCGGACCTCCTGGCCACGATGGTGGCGCGCCGGGTGTAGCCTCTGCAGCGCCGACCGCACCTCATCTGCCAGATGGGAGGGCGGCACGACCCTTGCCGGCTCTCCACCAAGGAGCTGAAGGCGGTGCAGGTGGCGAGGAGGGTGAACGCCATCTCAACCGCCAAGATGAACGAGGGTGGATGGCAATGGGGGAAGGCACCGTACAGCCGGGACCGTCCGGCTCCGCGGGTACGTGGCGAGCCGTCCCCCACCCTTTTTCTTGTTGAAAACGGCTTCCCCCCACGGCCTGACGATGGGGGGCTCCTCGCGTATGCAGGTTTTCCCACTGTTGCAGAACTATCGCGTGCCGGCTGCCGACGTGGAGGAGTCGGACCCGGAGGAGGTCGAGGACGCCGACGACGTGCAGCCCGCCGTGTCGGAGCCGGTCGGTGCACCCGGCGACGACGGGACGGAGACGGAGGCGGCCGAGCCGGCTGGTGAATTCCCTCCCCAAACGCCTTTGCGGGACTGGACCGACGACGACGCTAAAACGGAAAGGGTGCGCAATGCAGCGGCTCCAGAGGACCCCGAAGCCTTGGGGGATAACACCACGGCGCCGAGGGGGCGCGTTCACCGCGCCGACCGCATGCCCAGTCGGGACGACGCGGTCGCCGGTGGCAGAGGGAAGCAGCCGGCCAGCCCGAGGCCGGCTCCCAAATGAGCGGCCACCGGACAGCCGGGAGGCGGCCGCGGAGGCGACGGGAAGAAACTGCGGGTGGCCCGGTCGGGTCCCGCTAGGCGGGCGGTCCCTTCCTTATCTTGCCCATCCAGGGAGCCGCGTGCCCTTGGGAGAACCGCGGCTGCCGACAGGCGGGGACAGTGCCGCCGCCCACCGCCGAGTATAGGGAGCGCGCGGCATGGCGGGACCTCGAGGCGGCCGAGCAGGAGCTGCGCGAAGAGGAACGTCGCCCGTGGGAGGAGGCGGCGCAGACGCGGACGTCGGGTCGGGCCAGCGCGGAGCCAGCCGGCCAGTCGTGGGAGCCTTTTCCCCTTGGCCGGGAGAGGAGATCCAAGGACAGGCATGACCCTGGGCGGCGGGCGGAGGCAGACGCGCGGGTCGAGGAGGAGGCGGCCGCGACTGCGAGCGCGGCGGATGCCGCCGCAGGGGTGGAGCTGGGTGGCCACACGGCCCCGTCGAGGGCGGAGGACGTGCCGCCGGGGACGGAGGAGCCCCCCGAGGTTGTCGTCCTGGACGCGGAGATCCCGGCTCCGGAGGCTCCGGCTCCGGAGGCGAGCCGAGCCGGCGCCGCCGGAGGCGGAGCGCCGGTCAGCGAGACGGCGGCGCCCGGAGGGGCGGATGCCCCGGGCTCGTCAGCAGGGGCACCCGGAACCATGGCATCGGAAGGAGCAGGCCCCCTGGCGACCACGGCGAAGGGCGTGTCCGGGCCCGCCGACGGGGGCCGGCCGCAGGAAACCTGGGCCACGGCCGGAAGCACGGCCATCAACGACGAGCCGAGCGTCCTCGGGGCCGCGGTGGTTGCCGTCGTCGAGGAGTTCGCCGCCTGCCGCGCCCAGGTGGCGCAGGATGCCCGGGCCGCCAGTGACCGGCTGGTCCGCCTCGAGCAATCCGTCACGGTAAGGGCTCGAAGCCTTGTACTTTGCTTTGATTTTTTCCAGTGGGGGCGCGCCAGCGCACCCACTGGGTGTAGCCCCCGAGACTCGGGCCGGCTCGGGACGTAGGCGGGTCGAGTCTAATGGCATCTTTGTTTGTGTTCTTTGTAGGCCGCGCATGACCGTCGGGTAGCCGCGTACAACACGCTGCTAGGCTTGTACCACGGGGCCGAAAATCGACTGGCCATCATGTCCGCGGATCTGCAAGGTATGGAACCTCGCAAACTTCCAGTGGGGGCGCGCGAGCGCACCCACTGGGTGTAGCCCTCGGGATTCAGGTCGGTTGCTCCAGAGGCGGGCTGAATCCTTTTCTTCGTTTGCTTTTTGACAGCGGCATCCTCGTCCCGAGCAGCCACCCATGCCGAGATGGTCAGCCTCCAACGCCAGGTGGTGCGGCTTGGCGAACAGCGGGACCTCCTGACCGCGGAGCGCGACCGGCTCCGCCAGGAGGCGGATCAGGCGAAGGCGGAGAAGGAGGAGCGCGAGGCGGCTCACCGCCGGGAGTTGGAGGAGTGGGAGGCGGCTTTCCAACGGCGGTTGGAGGAGCGGGATGCGGTCCATCGCAATGAGCTGGAGGCAAAGGATGCCTCGCTGGCGAAGGTGACCAGGGAGGAGCAGGCAGCCCGCGTCGAGTACGAGCACCGGCTCCAGGAGTGGTCGGCCAGGGATGCCAAGCAGCAGGAGGAGGCGCTGGAAGGGGACCGGCTCCTGGCCGGTAGGTTTTGGTTGTCTTATTTGTCTTTGCGTGTTGGCTTGGGGCCGCCGTTTTCTTTGTCTTACATCATGCGTTCCTTTCTCCCCCAGCTACCTTCCCGGGCACACAGCGGAAGCGGCCGTGGAGGCCCACCGCGAGGCTCAACGGGCGCTTGGAGCTCATGTTGGGGAGCTTGCCGCCTGGACCGTGGAAGAGGTGGGGATCGTCGGCAGGGTGCGTCTGGACGAGGTGGTCCAAGCCCTGAAGCGGCTCCAGGCCGCCGGCTTGGAGCTGGTCCACACCCTCTGGCCGGATGCGGTGGATCCGGTATCCATGAGCCGGCTGTCTAGGTGGCTGGAGGCCGGGTCCGCGCGGGTGAACGCTTGGAGGTCTTCCGCGGCGCGCGCCGGGGCGGCCATGGCGCTTCGGGTTGCGAGGTCATGGTACCCCGAGCTGGATTTTGGGCTGCTTGCAGCCCAGCGCGCCGGCACGGATGCTGAGCTGGAGGCGGTCGCCGACGTGCTGGCCGCGCGGGCCAGCGACCTCGCGTCCTTTGCCCCTTGGGACGAATATGTCCCGGAGCGGACGGCGGACGGCGAGGTGGTCCCGGAGGACCGGTTCGGGCTCGCCATCGACGACCCGGAGGGCAGCGCCAGGGAGACGGACGACAAAGCCGCCGAGTCCAGCACCGACGACTACGCCGACTCTGAAAAATGGAGTGGTTACATGTTGCAACAAATATTTGGTAGGCTCTTCACACACAAAAAAATGTCTTTCGCACTCGAAAAATAGAAAAAGATTTTTTTTGCAAAGGAAAAGAAAACCCCCTTCGGCATTTTTTTTGAAATTCAAAGATGCACACTTGTGCAATATATGTGATCATTTGAACAAACTCTGCTATGAATTTGACCATAACGTTGAACATTTGGCTTAAAAGAGATGAATCTTCATACATGATAGCTCGTTTGTGAGAACACTTTTTATATAAATTTTCCGTATTCCAAGTTTCTTTTTTTCTTGAAACTATGTGACATATAAGAGGCAGTTGTAGTTGAAATTCGGCCTGGTTCTTACTGGATCGTCAGAATTTTGTCAATTTGACGAGAGGTGGATCGAAATCTTTTGAGTGGCAACCATTTGATCAATTATACATAACATGTGGTCCAATATTTTTGAAAAATGAAGTGGTGCCATTTTTCAACAAAGATTTGGAAGGTTCTTCACAAAAACAAATGATATTTGGCACTCCGAAATGAAAAATGATTTTTTGTGCAAAGAAAATGAAAACTCCCTTTGACAACATTGTTTACCAGTCCAAGATGCATCCTTGTGCACAATATGAGATTATTTGAACAAACTACGCCATGAATGTAGCCATAAAATTGGTCATTTGTCTTGAAAGCCATGAATCTTCATACATGATAGCTCATTTCTAGGAACATTTTTAAAGATATTTGCAGTATTCAAGTTTCATATTTTTCATAGAAAATAGGTCACATATAATGACATAATGTGAAGATTTTCCATTTTTTCAATTTGTTTTGAATTTTTTATGTTGATTTCAAAATACGGTCAAAATGTTGGGCATGACCTTTCGTAGCTACGGGCTTAATAATGCAAAAAACTTGGTGGATCTCTAAGGAAATAGAAACTTTTTTACCTAACAGTAATCTTTAGAGAAAATAAAGAGCAAAAATATGAATCACATGTAGTTCAAATTTGGCCGAGTTCCTGCTGAATCGGTGGAAATTTGTGTTTTTGATGAGAGGTGGATCAAAACATTTTTACACACAAACATTTGGTTATTTTTCCATAAAATATGGTATAGTATTTCTGAAAAATAGAACTGTGTTGTTCTGCAACAGAATTGTGCATAAATGAGATCATCTGAACAAACTGTGTCGTGAATGTGGCCATAACACTGGTCGTTTGGCTTGAATGCTAGGAATCTTAACACATGATACCACATTTCTCAGAACATTTTTTTGAAATATTTACCGTATTTCAAGTTTTTTATTTTTCATGGAAACTAGGTCACATATGATGACTATGAAGGTTTTCTATTTTTTTGCTTTTTTGAATTTCTTATGCCGATTTCAAAATGCGGTCAAATTTGTCGGCATGAACGTTCCTATCTAGTGGTTGAATTGTGTGAAACTTTTGATGTATCTCTGATAAAATAGATACATGTGTACCTAGAAATATATTTTTTCAACAAATAAAGAGCAAAATATGTGGCAGTTGTAGTCAAATTTGACACAGTTCCTCTTGAATTGACCGAAATTCGTCAATTTGACGAGAGGTGGATGGAATCTTTTTGACACCAAACTATTGGGTCAATAGTTCGATAAATATGGTCTAATATTTTTGAAAATAACACATTTTGGACACTCGAAAAATAGAAAATGAATTGTTTTTGCAACGAAAATGAAAACACCCTTTGGCAAAATTGTTTGCCATTCTAGGATGCACCCTCATGCAAAATACGAGATCATTTGAACAAACTATGACATGAATTTGGCCATAACATTGATCATTTGGCTTGAAAGCCATGAATCTTCATAAATGGTAGCTCATTTATGATAACACTTTTTAAATATATTTGCCGTATTTGAAGTTTGTTATTTTTCCTGATAACTAGGTCACATATAATGACTCTTTGTGAAGTTTTCCTATTTCTATTTTTTATTTTTTGAATTTCTTATGCCGATTTCAAAATGCGGTCAAATTTGTCGGCATGAACGTTCGTATCTAGTGGTTGTATAGTGCGAAAATTTTGATGTATCTCTGATGAAATATGTTCTTGTGTACCAAAAAATATTGTTTTCAAAAAGTAAAGAGCACACTATGAGGCACATGTAGTTCAAATTTGACCCGCTTCCTGTTGAATTGGCCAAAATTTGTCAATTTGACGAGTGGTGGATGGAAAGTTGTTGACACCCGACCATTTGGTCAATTGTTCATTAAATATGGTATAATATTTTTGAAAATTGATGCGGTCAAATTTTCCAACAAACATTTGTTATGTTCTTCATGAAAAAACCATTTTGATCACTCGGAAAATGGAAAATGAATTTTTTTTTGCAACGAAAATGAAAACTTCCTTTTGTGCGGCCCAATTTTGCAACAAATATTTGATAGGTTCTTCGCAAAAGACCCATTGTTGACACTTCAAAAATAAAAAATGATATTTTGTTCAAAAAAACCTCATCTATCTAATCCATCTCGCGGGTACTAGCTAGTACTCAACCGCAACACTCCCTAGTGGTGGCCGCCAACTTTGTTCGTCTCCCTCTTCTCCCCTTCCCTCTCACCCAGCACATGTTAGGCGTCCTCTCTTCCTCTCTTCACATTGTCTCTCCTTAAGATCGGGCTCGCCACGGTAGCCAACATAAATTGGCCAGACGCACATCGTTTAATTTCAAGTGGAGAGGTATGCGCGCGATAACTTGGATTCAACGAATAAAGATGTGCTCAGTAATCTCTCGCTCACCTCAAATTGTCCATCGAAAGGTCGAGAAATGAAATAAAAACAGAGGGCCTACATGGTTTTGGATCAAAATGAAAGAAAAAATACTACCGCTCGGGGGAGCAGTACTACCGCTCTGCTACCGCTTAGAGAAAACACACAACAGTAACATGCACGACTCTTGATACCCAAGTGGTACTATCGCTTGGGGGAGCAGTACTACCGGTTAGAGCGGTACTACAACTCTGCTACCGCCTAGAGAAAACAAGCAACAACAACATGCACGACCCTTGATACCGAAGCGGTACTACCGCTCGGGGGAGCAGTACTACTGCTTGAGCTGTACTACCGATTAGAGAAAGCAGGCAGCAGAAACATACACACAAGACTTTTCCCAGGTGATAGTGGCTACGATAGTCCACAGAAGTACCGAAAGCGATACTACCATTGTACCGAGCGGTACTACGGCTTCGGTGCAATTAAATTGCCCAAGCAAAATAGATGGATGCAAGTACGCCCAAAACTGCCATAACTTCTGCAAATGAACTCTCATTTCGATGAACTCAAGCTTGATAGAAAACGAACGACACAAGCTGTCAAATAACGACGGGATATCTTCTTAAGTGGCAAGGGAGATATGCCAATGATATAGAGGTGTGAAACCTGCATCAGTGAAGAACCATCAAAAACTCCAATTTCGAAAACTCAATAGATGATGCATACGGAATCTGTTTTCGATGAACTCGAGCTTGTCATGAAGATGACCACAAGCTCCAACACTCACATAGGGAAAATCCAAACACGAACCAAGAAAGATGATGCCAAGGATGCAATAGTTTGAGCTCTCTACGAACGATACGATCAAGCTACTCACTCGAGAGCCCCCCTTGATAGTACGACAATCGATCCTATAACCCGGTCTCCTGACTAAGACCATGAGACCAGTAAAATAGAAAACCTATCAAGGACAAACATTTGCTTTGCACATAGTCCACTTGAGCTAGATGACGACGATCTTGTCCTCTTAAAGATGGACTACCTTTACTGATTGCACCGGTTCAATGAGGACTAGTAGATTGCTCCCCCATACTCCACTATGGGTGAGCATCTCTTCGGCACATTTTCACATGTCCATTGTCACCACAATGAATAGTAAGCTTCAAGCATGTGATCTCTTCGTGATGCTCCACTTGAACTTGTACACCGCAATCTTGATGACAATCACCACTTGATGTCATCCTCCATGGGTTATATGATATCTTCCTTTTGATGCATGCCCATGAAAACATACCTAACCCCACAAAGAACTCTCACAAAAACCATGGGTTAGTACATAAAGCATAATGAACAATGCTTACCATACCATAGGATCACTAGATCCTTCTTGGTACATCTTCTACGCTTTGTGTGTTGATCAACTTGAATCACTCTTTGTACTTAGTCTTGATCAACTATGTATCTTGTCTTCTCTATGACCAATCTTTGGATAACTGCTTTAATAACACCTTGGTCAAGACATAATCTTCTTCTAATAACCTTGAAACCAACAATTGTCTTCAAGCAATGCCTATGGACAAACCCTTCAAATATAACTCAAGGAAACCATTAGTCCATAGGAATTTTCATCAATTACCAAAACCAGACATGGGGGCACCATGCTCTCTCAGTCTCCCCCATTTTGACAATGAATGACAATCACTTTTAGGAGACTTTATATAAGGAATCTATTACACACTAAAAGCAAAATACGGGTAAAAATAGAGACATAGGCTAGAAAATCCGACGTTAATCAGAAAATACTAGCCCTTGATCTGCTTAATTTTTAAAATTATAAATCAAAAACCGTTAGATATGTGTAACATGGTAAATATGCGTAACATGGTAGGGCCAGATAATTTTATATCACACATGTGCACGTACATATATTCTACGAAAATAATTTGATACATGTACATGTATGAGATAAATGAGAATGGCGTTTTGGCACTCGGCCTCCATGGAGGCCGAAATTTTTGAAAAAAACAAAACTCAAAAATTTTGGTTTCAAAAAACCTGAAAAAAATTGTACAACTAAACAAGGGTGTGATCCGTGTGTGTGTAAAATTTCAGCCCGAAATACTTTGAAACGCATCTTGTACGAAAAAGACAAATTCATGGTCTGAAAGGATGAATAGTAGCATGTGTTAAAAAGTCTCAGATTTGTCTTTTTTGCATAGCCCTCATTTCAACTTATTTAGTTCTGAAAATTTACACACTTGTGTGTTATACCTTCACCTATCTATGTATTTTTTTTCAGAATTTTTTGAAATGTTAAAATATGAATTTTCATGAAATTTGAAGTTTGCATTTGGAGGCCTCCATGGAGCTCGGCCTCCAAAAGCAATTTCGGTTAAGCTACCATATGCGGCCTTATTGGACATGTAGGGTACTTGGACGGAAAGAAATCATGTAGATGTAATTAATGAGCTCAGGCAAGAATAGTCCCAACCATGCGTGAGCGAGAGAAAAAAAATCTAGACCACGTACACCTAAGATTAAGAGATACTTGCCTTAAGAAAACAATAAAATACTAGACAAGAGCACGTGTCATGTAAGAATACTCCAAACCACACGTGAAAGAAAAAGGAAAAGAAAAGTCCTGACCACATACACCTGGGATTTAGAGATACGAGCCTTCACCAAAAATACACATTTGTTTTAGGAAAATAAATTTACTAGGCAAGAGTATGTATCATGTACGGAGACAAATATTAATTCAACCCATGTTTTATTGTATCCCGTCACATTCACAAATGGCAAATAAATCGGCTCATGCACAAATACCAAATGAGTTTACTTAATCCCTTTGTCATTTCTCGCATTCCCACATGTCAAGAACAACTTATGTCTACCTCCGCAATCTGCAGAAGATCACACAACATCAGTATGGCATGTAGTCGATTGCTCTCCACGGTCTCATTTGCTTCTAGGTGTGTAACGCATCTCTGAATATATTGTATTTAATTTTTTCTTTATTCGTTCGGAGGAGTAATAATGATAGCTGACGCGAAACGAGGAATGTTTCCACCCTAGAACACATGTTTGCATCTATGCATCATCGGCGAAAACAGAAACATGTATGCATCAAAATGTATATTGCATGCAAGTGGTTTGGTGGCACCCGGGTGCTCCACGCCCTTATACGAACATTAAATTAAAAAAATGAGAAATTTGAAAAACAAATCTAGGATTTTGGGATATCAAACCTGGGTTCCCGATCTACTCCCGTGTGAAATTTCGTGAACAAATACCAGGAAACATACGAGACTAATATTCGTATAGGGGCACGGAGCACCCAGGAGCTCCTATGTATTTTCCTATATTGCATATGCTATTGTACCATTAGTTGGATTAAAAAAATACACCACATCTGAACTGCAGATAACATGTTTTTAGGATTAGTAGCTCAAAATTATAACATTGCACAGGAATATGACCATGTATACAACTTTTGTAGTAGAATATAAAGCACAAGTCTACAACTCATATCACGTGGATAAATAGTAAGTTATATATATATATATATATTCAAATATGGAAATCTGAAATAATATAATGGAAATCAATAATTTGATTTTCATCGCACTCCATATAAAAATAATAATGTGTAAAGATTGCCCAAGATGATGTCACCATCGACATCAGCAAGTTAATAATTTGTTGGTCGTTTTCATATTCTGAATCATTTTTATCAGGACCATGAATCAAGAGAGCCCTATATCCATCACCCCCATTCTACTGCGATTGTAATTTTCAGCGTAACTTTAATAAATTCAACCACATAAAATTAAACTCTTAATTAAATTGAGGGTGTTTGCTACTTCATTATTGCAACTATTCCAACAGAAAGAAGTTAACATGCCAAAAATGGGGGGTGTAACTAAGAGCTCTTTGGTGGGATATGGTTTTGAAGCAAACATTGAAAAATCCGAATATATATGGGTGAGCCAGGGCCGCAAGTACCATTTGAAACTAAAACGTGATTACTAAATAAGTCGTTTGTCTATGATGTTGTTAATCAAACCATGGTACAATGATTTGTAATAAAAGAGAGATGGGTTTAATAAATGTTCTTGATCATAAGATGTACTTGGCTGCACGATGGACATATGAGTAAAAACAGTTGTAGTTCATAGAACATATAAGCTTTAAATAATCTTAGATAGACTACTTGCAGGTGTGGCTCAGGCGAGTAGAAACACTTCCATATTACTTTGTAAAAAGGAATATTGTGAATTGAAAGAACCATTAATAATTCAAAATTATCAGAAACATAACCATAATGACTTGTGACATGATCAACAAACATGATTTGACTTATACCTAGGAGTGGCCTTATTCAAACTAAATAGGTAAAACTACTTTGAAGGATAATATTTGTACTTTTTTGGCAATTGGGACATGCATTCAGTGTTTTTAGAGTTAAAGAAGAAATGCCACAGCTCGGTAGAATTTAAAGGATGAAAAATAAAGATCATAATGGACGACATATTATATTTACTTCTTAGTGAAAACATTATAAAACATCAACAATGGATGAGAAGCAGAAGAGAGAAATTAGAAATTAGTATGACACTACAGTTTTGGACGACGGTCCATTTAACACAGCATTTTGTGATAATTTGACTGGTATATAAATGCTAATGAGAGGTGAAACAAATAAATTTGTGATTTTCAAAGAGACGGCTATATAATTGGTTGAGAAATAATCCACAATAACTTCCTCATGTTGTATTTTCTTATATTAATTTTTTATAGTAAATGTGTGTATGATATCCGTGTAACATTTTGAGTGCAAATTAAATGCATTTAAACAAAAACATAACATGTTTTTATAAATCTAGCCGTGCAAATGTGCGGGTCACTCTGCTAGTTAAGCATAACAATGCAAAGCAACAACCAATAATGCATGAGCATGATATGCAAATGATTAGAAACAAAACCAAAGCATGAAACCAAAACCCTCTAAACCTCCCAAACTTCTCCCTCTAAACACTATAAACTTCTCCCCCATTGGCATCGCCTGCAAAAATGGGCGAAAAGCTTAGAAGGCCAATATAACATGTGTTGCAACTTAAATTGTGTATTCCTCAAAATATGAGTGCAATGAAATACACATATCCAATGATAAATAGTAGGAGGAAGACAAACTATATTGAGGATCCAAAGATTGCAAAAGGATGATATGGCACAAAGGCATACCAAGAAGTGAAGCAAGCAATCAAAAGATTCGACGATCCAAATGAATAAAATATATTTTGATTTATGCAAAAGAGTGCTCTAGAGAAACTAGAGAAGCTCCCCATGATTTGTGCACTATTTAGAATTTTTGTATTTGGATACAATTGCACAAAATAGGATCATCACTCCCCCAAAATGAATAAAAACAGAAAAACAAGTGCAAGTGACCGTAGATAAGAAAACAAGCCTAGCACTTGCAAGAAACATATGGTTGAACAACATGTAAAAGAGGCAACTTAAAAGTAGGCTCAACCAAAATGATGTGTGTTAGTCATGGCAAAGCACTTGAGAAGACTAATATAAGGATAAGCGTTAAGCATCAACATAGTCTTGTAGAAATGAAACACAAGGTGCAAGTCATGTTCTTCCCCCACACACATGAAGTGAAGAAGGTTACACACACAACTAACAAATGGGTTCAGAAGCTCACTACCATGCAATTTAGAAACCAAAGTTTGTGACAACCCATGGTGAAGATAGGAAATAATAGGCTCGTCAAGACAAGCATGAGGACGACAATATTCACCACAAAAGAGTGCATCAAGATGCTAGGATATAAGACCCCACTCAAGACAAATCCTTTCACGGAACAACCAAGAAAATAAAATGTGAATAAAAGCTGGATGTGAAAGAAAGATGATATCAACTAGAGATGCAATTTCTCTCAATTGTATAAGATTCTAGGTAGATGAAAATCATGATGATATAAATCCACAAAGAAGGATGTACACACGAAATAGTTACAAAAGGAAAGAATAAGATATCCAAACGAGAGTCATAAAATATACCAATGAGATCTTTGCTTGAAAGCGTAGCACATGGCTTAATATTATCTTATTATGTATTAATGAACTCCAAACACACAAGCGTCAAACACATCACAACTAGCAACAAGAGATCATTGTTGGGATGCTTTGAGAAAGGAAACAAGTGCCACAAGAACGAATCAAGAAGTGCATGCCATGATGCAACCTACAAAAGGTTGAATGCAAGAAATGTATGCATCAAGTAGACTTGTTACAAAGATAGCATTGGACTGATGTAGTAGATAATGGTTCATTGATCATCCTATCTTGGCTCCAATAAGCACATGGTGTCAACACCTTCCATGTAAATGAAACAAGCCTCCAATGCATCTTCATTGTTCCTAAAACAACATTCACAAAAAATGGTACTCAAACTCATTGGGACCAAAGAGTTAGAGAACCAACAATACATAGAACAAACTCCACAAAAATATGTGCACATAGATATGAAATTGAATTTCATGCACATCTTAGCCAAAGAGGATTTGACGGAGTTTCCCCTATATATCGAGTGAAAGAAAGAAAGCATGCCAAAGTAAGTGCATGTAGTAAATATGCATGCTCAAGTCTTTCAAGAACCAAATCAACACATGATTAATAAGCAACCACTTGAAAAGATACCAAGTGAGAATAAGATACTAAATGAAGAAATTGTCACTTGAAGGATACCAAATAATAGGTACATCAAGGAAAGGGATATCCACTGAAACACACTAATTGAAAGATAACAAAGAAGGAGATATCAAACTCCCAAAAGGGAGGTAGGTTATAAACAAACCAAACCCTCTATGAATTTTAGATGACACAAACTACCGGAAAGGAAAGGTTTGCCTTCCAACGACACACACTTGATGAGAATCAAGGTTTTATGATAAATGGATAAAGAGAATGTTCTAAAGAGAATATGATAGCCCCCCAAGAGTTGTGCATTATATATAATTTGCATTTGAATGAAAAATACACAAGATGGGATCACCACTTTCCCTATATCTATGGAAACACTAGACATGTTCACAAAGATCCACAAGGGACAAGGAAGACAACGGGAGGGAAACAAGACAGTTATAAACAAGATCCGATATAAGATGATGAAAAATTTCTACCACATAATACCAATTGTCAAAAGACAAGAAGTATTTGGAAGTAATTCCCGTTGGTAGATTGCATAGATATCCAATATCATCTTCACTACAAAATGATAAGAAATAAGTAAATTGGAACTTGTTGACCTAACATGCCACCTAGTAACAAGATAATTTACAATATCAACTCTAAGTGGTAATACCTCAAATGTACACATTTTCTAGGCTTGTACACATAGCATATTACTCCCCAATAACATGATAAGCCAAAATTCTTAACAAGAGGCAAATGAAAACCAACAAGAGATAATTAATAGACCATTTAGAATTTAAATTTCTAATGAGTAAGGCATACCACATAGAGACTAGATAATCTTGCAATATCAATACTAGGTGGTATTCCTCATGTACACACATTTGTAGCATCGTGAAGTGCACAAAGCACATCACTCCCCCAAAATGGAATAATTCATTAATATCTCACAAGAGCCAGCAAAGATACAAACGAGATGCAAAAAGGATCAATGATACTTGTGATCTGCGTTGGGTTTTCCGTGAAGAGGAATGGGTTATTGCAGAACAAAGTGGGTAAGTATTTCCCTCAGTTATGAAAATAAGGTTTATCGAACTAATAGGAATATCAATCCTCAACCGTCTTTAGCGGCTGCACACAAATGAACAAACAACTTGCACCCAACGCGGGCAAGAGGGTTGTCAATCCCCTTGATCTCGTTATTTGCAAGCAAATGAGTTGTGTAGATAATTATTGATAAATATAAATTGCAAAATAAAATAAAATATAAATAAAGGCAGCAAGGTAATAATAGCGTTTGTAAATTTATAAGTGAATAAACCCGGGAGCCATAGTTTTCCCTAGCGGCATCTCTCATGTAGGCAGCATACTGTGGGTAACAAATTACTGTTGGGCAATTGATAGAAAAGCGGATAGTTATGCGATTTTCACGACAATGGTCATGTGTATATAGGCATCATGTCCATAAACAAATAGGCCGACTCCTGCCTGCACCTATTACTATTACTCCACTCATCGACCGCTATCCAGCATGCATCTAGAGTATTAAGTAAAACAGAGTAATGCATGGAGAACGATGACATGATGTAGACAAAGTAAACTCAAGCAATATGAATGAACCCCATCGTGTTATACTTAGTAGCAACAACACAAAGACGCATCTTGTCCCCTACTTTGTCACTGGGATATAGAAACTCGTCAGGTTGAACCTACCACAACACATCACTCCCACCGATGAAATATCAATCTACTTGGCCAAAGCACATCAATAGATCGGAGAGCATTACAAAGCTATAATGATCATGCAATTAAGAGACAATATATATCAGAGGTATCTCAAATAATTTTCGTGAATAATCTGAACACAAACCCACAATTCATCGGATCCCAACAAACACACCGCACAATAGGATTACATCGGATAGATCAGAGCGAAGATGCGATGACCATTGTATTGAAGATCAATAGATAGAGAGATTGCCATCTAGGTACTAGCTATAGACCCGTAGATCTCTGGTGAACTACTCAAACATCATCATGAGGGCAGCAAGGTTGATGTAGAGGCCCTCCGTGATCGATCCCCCCTCCGGCAGGGTGCTGGAACGGAGCTCCAGATGGCCTCGCGATGGAACAGAGACTTGCAGCGGCAGAAAAAGGGTTTCAGGACTGCCTCTGTTATTTTTAGGGTGAAATAGAATTTATAGGCCAGAGAGGGGCGTCGGGAGACAGCCGAGGGAGGCACAAGCCATCAGGGCGCGCCCTATTGGCTTGTGCGGCCCTCATGCGGCCCCCAGCCTCCTTCCGAAGCTTCCAGGTCTTCTTTTGTGTGATGCCCTGGATTAAGTGCTACAGTAAACTCTGTAATCAAGCTACAGTAATCTGAGGATTAAGCTAATCCATGTGTGATCACTGTTGGAATCGAACTTGTTCGAATCCCTATGCAATTCAAAATTATTTGAAATGTGGAATTAAATAGTTTTGCAAACCTGAAAATAAAAATCATGTATGGCTTTCAAATAATCCCCTAGTAATATTAAAATTATAACCACCCTTTTTGTAAGTGTTTTGGTGCCTCAAAACTATTTTCTGAGTGGCCAAAACAATTATTAAATGCCCTTTTTGAATTATGTAAATTTCCAAATCAAATTAAAATTCCTCAAACTATGTGTGGCCATGCAGAATATTGCAAAGTATTTATTGGAGCCTTTCACACATTTTTGTTAAGGAGAAATAAAGCAAAAATAAAAAGAAACAGACGGTTTAAAAGTAAAACAGAAATAGAAAAAAACAAAAACAAAAAAAAAACAAAACTAAAAGAAAAAAAACAAAAACAAAAAACAAAAAGCCCCCCCTCTCCCCACTGGGCCGGCCCCAACCGGCCCACCCAACCAACCCACCCCCGCTGGCCTACTAGGGCACCCGACCACACCCCGCACCCCCACGACCCACTTCCCCCCCACTGCACCCCATGTTCCCCTCCCGACCCCGATTTGGATCGGGATCGAGCACCCGACCCGTCGCCCCCCCGGTCGCCCGACGCCGACCCTCCCGTCGCCCCCCCGGTCGCCCGACGCCGGCCCTCCCGTCGCCGGCACCCTCCCTCACCGCCGGGCACCTGCCCCGTCCGCGACGCCCACACCAGGCCCGAGCCCCCTCGCCCTGCGACCTCCCGCTCCTTCCCGCGCCGTCCGGGCCGCCTCTCCCATCGCCGCTCCCGACGCGGTCGTCGCCGCTCGCCACCAGAGGCCGTCGCCGCTCCGCCGCCGTCCGCCTCCCGCCGGCGCTGCACCGGCGCCGACGCCATGGCCACCGTCCCCACGCGCCACCGCATCGCCTCCGCCCCACCGTCGCCGGCCGCCGCCCTCCCTCGCGCCCTCTGCCCCCCTCTACCGGCGCAAAGTGAGCCCCTGGGGCTCCTCCCTCCCTTTCCTCCTCTCCCCCACGGACGCCATGCCCCCTCCCCGTCCGCGCCCGCTGCTGCTCGTTATTGCCGACCGCCGTCCCTCTGCCCCCTGCCGGTCCCGCTCGCGCTCGCGTCGGCCACCGCCGCGCCCCGCACCCTCCCCGCTAGCGCCGCCGTGCGCCGCTCGCCGTGTCTGGCCGCGCCCCTCTTAGCGCCTGCGCCCTGCTCGCCGCCGGCCACGACCAGCCCCACCGCCGGCGAGGCCTCCCCCCCGATTCGGTTTAGGGGGAATTAACCCCCCACTATCCCCCCTGAGACACTGACATGGGGGGCCCACGCCCCCTAAACGTTTTTAATTAAACTGGAAATAAAACAAATTAATTAATTAATTAGTTAAATAAATAAATAATTAATTAATTAGTTAAATAATTAATTAATTAGTTTAATTAAGATTAATTAAACTAATTAACCACTCTGCTAATTAATTAACTTGTTAATTAATCATGTTAATTAATTAAATTAATCAATGAATAACAGGTGGGTCCCACCCCACCTAATTAATCTGCTTAATTAGATTAAGATTTAATTAAAACTGTGTCATTGACATGTGGGGCCCACTGGTCAGTTTGACCAGTCAACAAGACTGTTGACTGCTGATGTCAACATGACATCATGCTGATGTCATAATTCTGATTATTGAATTTAAATAATCTGTTTTAATTTCTGAATATTAATAAAACTTTAAAAATTAATATAAAATAAACGGTAACTCAGATGAAAATACTTATTACATGAAAGTTGCTCAGAACGACGAGACGAATCTGAATACGCTGTCCGTTAGTCTGTCACGTGCTCCTAGCATAACAAACATGGAACTTTTCCATCGTTTTCATCTGTCCGGTAAAAGCCAGAGACCCGAGAAATATCGTCAGATATTCTTCCGACCCGTCTGCGACGTGTAATACTGCGTTAGTGCATGCCTAGCCCTACTTATTGCCATGTCATGCATCGTGTTGCATCTGTGCTTTATATTTATTGTTTCTTCCCCCCTCTTCTCTCCGGTAGACCCCGAGACTGACGGTGCTGCCGGGTACGACTACACCGTTGACGATCAGGCCTTTGCCGCAAAGCAGCAAGGCAAGCAAACCCCCCTTGAGCATTCCGATATCGCCCATTTCTTTCCCTCTCAGTCTTGCATTAGATTTTGCTACTGTATTAGTTAGCTCCTATTCTGATGCATAGCCTGTTTTTGATAAACTGCTACTATACCTGCAATCATATCAACTGCTTAGTATAGGTTGATCAGTGAATCCCCAGTGACCCCTTAGTCCCACCTGCCCCTGCTTCTTCACCGAGGACTCGATAACTCGAAGACTCGGTCAACCGACCGACGAGCCAGGCCCCTCACATCACCGCACCCCCTAGTTGTACGACTCTGCAGCACTACTATCGAGTACCGAGGGTGACACCTCGTGAAGTACTCATGATGCTAGCTCTGTAGTGCAGATAGTCGACCGTGGTTATCGAGGGTGATTCCTCCTTCACCACTCCCGACGATGACTCTGTCATGCAACCCCTCAAGTGTGTGACCCTCGAGGGTGATTCCTCTAAGTCCACCTTGACGGTTTCATCGAGCGGGACCCCTTGAGGGTGATTCCTCAGGTTTCGTCTTGATGTTTTATACACACAGTTACTTTAACTTGACATTGTTTACATGTGAAAGACGGGACTGGTTATCCCGAGGCCGGGCATGACCCAGGAAAGTGTGTCCGGCCGGAGGTGATCAGGCGTGTTGGAAATGCGGTGCACCCCTGCAGGGATGAATAATCTATTCGAATAGCCGTGTCCACGGTAACAGGACGACTTGGAGTTGTGCCTTGACCTTATACAACTATAATTGTGATTTTAAATTTGAAATGAATGTTGGCTCCGGGATTGCTTCCTCGCAGGGAGTCGAGGAAGAATCTCTGGGCATGGTTACTTAATAAAATTGCTACAATAATATGACTATATATGAGATACCCGTCTACTCTCTTCTAATGCTGCAAGATGCTGAAGATGCTAGTCTTCGATATGACTAGGCCTTCTCCCTATTCTTGCTTTCTACAGTCAGCCCAGATATAACCCCATTCCTTGATACTGATGCATACTTAGCATAGTTCTGATGTTAGTCTTGCGAGTACTTTGGATGAGTACTCACCGCTGCTTTGCTTCCTCTTTTCCCCTCGATACGATTCTGCGTTCAGACGATGGAGCCCAGGAGATGGAGTACGCCGGAGACGACTACTACACCACCGATGGAGCCTACTACTACGTGGAGAGTGCCGACGCTCAGGAGTAGTTAGGAGGTTCCCAGGCAGGAGGCCTCGCCTCTTTCGATCCGCTATCTATGTTTGTGCTAGCCTTCTTAAGGCAAAACTTGTTTAACTTATGTCTGTACTCAGATATTATTTGCTTCCACTGACTCGTGCTTTGTCGAGCTTTGTATTCAAGCCCTCGAGGCCCCTGGCTTGTTATATGAAGCTGTATGACTTTAATTTGTGTCTAGTGTTGTGTTGTGATATCAATCAGTGAGTCCCTAATCTTGGTCGTACGCATTGTGTATATGATTAGCGTACGGTCGAGATTGAGGGCGTCACAAGTTGGTATCAGAGCCGACTGCCTGTAGGTAGCCCCCTTTCCAACTCCTTGGCCGAAGTTGAGTCTAGTCATTGAAAAAGTTTTACTAACATAGTTGCGTGGCTTACGGGCCCACATATCAATCGGGTGGTATTAGGATCTTTTATTCCTCGTCTATACTCTGGGTTCTGATCTCTCTCCTCTTTCGGGCTAAAGATTTTATTAACTCTAACTCTAGGTTCTCGTAACTACTCCTCCCGGAGAGCCCCTCATTTCAGACGATGGCTCGGTTCATCAGAAGACTTCGAAGATACTCTCCGATGTTCTCCCGAGAACTTGTGCTCATCGCTTTTGCGATTCCCTTCCGCCGTCAACCCCTATGGATAACTACGTACAACTGTCATTCATACTCATTTCTAGTTGCTCTTGTTATTACAAGGTACATCAAATTTTCTTAACGGGGATTCGTTCGTCCTCAGTTGTCGTGGGTTTCGCAAGTCCTTAAATTGCTATTCGATCCTTTGAAATCCTGAGTAGCCTTTTGCTCTTGAACTTTCTCACCTGCTTGAATTATGGTTAATTCCATATGTCTAGCAATATTAAGTAAATCCTTTGTGGTTTTCATTTGATTTTATTGATTCAACCTGTGTGTGGATGCACGCAGTCATCAGTTGTTTATCATAAATTATCCGTCCGGCTCAGATGTCTTTCTAAACATGAGTTGGTTCTTGGCAAATCAACCTTGATTGATTGCCCATCTAAATCCTTTCATCTTACTTGTATTTGATCGGAACATCTATTTCCGATACACCAATTTGGAAATCTTAATTCCTTTGGTTATTTAAGCATCAAATTATTTGGATGTTCTATTATCTGATGCCTTGCATTCTTTCTCTCTCTGATTGGGTACCGATACTCGCATCAGGTCCTTTGTGGACCGCCAGACCCAGTGTTGGGTTATTACCCGATAGCATCCTTCACATTCAAAATTCTTGTGATGTTCTTCCCCTGATACATGAGGCCATTGGTAAACTGTGTCTTCTCCCTCTGATAAGTTGTATCCTATGCTTTCGTCAGCCATGCTCTGTTTGCAAGCATGTGTTAATTACTCTTGAAGCTTGTGGTATATGTTCCTAAGATGCCCCGATGGGTTGAACCTATGCCTTCCTTAATCCGTGTGAACCCGACAGTTTTCACGAGTCATACTCTCCTGGTGTTTTGCCAGTTAAATTTTCAAAACTACAACTTCATCAAAGGCGAGGTGTAAATGGAAGGTGATGCATTGATGAAGTGGGAGTCGACCTTGAACCTTGTGTTCATGCCCATGGAAATGATGTTGATCTTATCATAGAAGCTTCTTCTTTCATATAATCATTCATTGTATGATTTGATCTTGTATCTTTGATCTTGTCCTTTGCAATCGTGGTTCCGACCATGTTGTTCTACTTCGATTTCATTCTCAGACAAGTTAAAGTGCTTGTCCTCCACAGATCAATACGCTAGTCTAACCTCTATGCTGATCTATCTCCGAGTATTATCCCTGGAATCTTAATAAATATCATGGGGCTTTATAACTTCTTATGGGCTCCTCATCAACTATGATATTTCACTGATTTCAGTTTCCTCGTGTTCTGAGTTGTTGGACAATCAAGGATGTTGATATCTGAATCGAGTACGCATTGCAAATCAACAACTCTTAGTAATGTTCTTTGGTTATGAGTTGTACTCGATCATGTCATTCCAAGCTGTTTGATGCTGAAGCCTGGCTATATGCCCTGAATGCATTAAACACGTCACCTCTTGAAGGGATTGAAAACATTCCAGTTGTCCGGGATTTCCAAGATGTTTTTCCGAAAGAACTTCCAGGGATCCCCCCTGCTAGAGCTGTCGAGTTTGTCATCGACTTGGTACCTGGCACCACCCCTATTGCCAAGCGTCCGTATAAGATGCCACCACATGAACTCCTTGAACTTAAGCAAGAAATTGACAATTCGCTTCGTCTGCGTTTCATTCGTCCAAGTTCCTCTGCTTGGGGAGCACCTTCTCTCTTTGTCAAGAAGAAAGATGGTATGAATCGATTGGTCCAAGATTACCGTCCCATCAACGAAGCAACGATTCAAAACAAGTATCCGCTTCCTCGGATCAACGATCTGTATGATCAACTTGCCGGTTCGTCAGTGTTTTTGAAACTCGACTTGAGGTTGGGTTACCATCAGATCTGGGTTCGCGAAGAGGATATTCCCAAGACTGCATTTGTTACTCGCTATGGTTCATACGAGTACACCGTCATGTCCTTCGGCTTAACCAATGCTCCAGCAACCTTCTCTCGCCTGATGAACTATATATTCATGGATTACCTCGATAAATTCGTCGTGGGTTATCTGGATGATATCCTGGTTTATTCTAAGAATAAAGAAGAGCATGCTGAACATCTTCGTCTTATACTGGAGAGGCTTCGAGAACATCAACTTTATGCAAAGTATTCAAAGTGTGAGTTCTGGATGGACGAAGTAACCTACCTTGGTCATGTGATCTCCAAGGATGGTATTGCGGTCAACCCTGAACGAGTTCAGGCTATTCTTGACTGGACTCCCCCGAAGACTGTCAAGCAAGTTAGAAGTTTTCTCGGACTCGCCAGCTATTGCCGTCGATTCGTCGAGAACTTCTCCAAAATTGCAAAGCCCTTAACCAATTTGCTTCAGAAGGGTGTTAAATATGAGTGGACAGACAAATGTCAGGAGAGCTTTCAAGCACTTAAGGACAAACTGACGTCTGCTCCAGTACTTGCTCCTCCGGATACTCGTAAGGACTTCGTCATTTATTGTGATGCTTCACGTCAAGGAATGGGATGTGTCCTAATGCAAGAGCGCAGAGTGGTTGCTTATGCTTCTCGTCAATTGCGTCCTCATGAAGAGAACTACCCAGTTCATGACCTTGAACTTGCCGCAGTAATTCATGCACTAAAAGAGTGGCGGCAATACCTTGTTGGTAATCGTTGCGAGATCTACATCGATCACCAAAGTCTGAAGTACCTGTTTACTCAGCCAGATCTGAATCTCCGTCAACAAAGATGGATGGAACGAATAGCAGATTACAACGTGGGAATTTCTTATACTCCAGGCAAGGCTAATGTAATGGCTGATGCTTTGAGCCACAAGTCATACTGCAACCACCTTCAGGTTCACAAGGTTCACCCCCTTCTTCAATAGGAATTCCACAAGCTGAACCTCCATATTGTTCCTCAGGGTTATCTCGCTCCCCCTCCTGAAGGGTCCTACAAAATGAACCTCCACATTGTTTCCCAGGGTTCTCTTAATACCCTGGTTGCTAAACCAGATCTTGTGGACGTCATCAAGTGGATCCAGAAGTGTAACAATGAAGTCAAAAATATTAAACGCTATCTGACGGAAGGTAAACCTTCGTTCTTCACTATTGCTGAGGATGGCGCCTTGTACTTCAAAGGCCGCCTAGTGGTACCGAGTAAGGAGAAAAACAATGATATGACTCAGGAGGTCATGAAGGAAGCACATAACACTTCGCTGTCTATTCATCCTGGTAGCACCAAGATGTACCAAGACATTCGTCAAAGATTCTGGTGGTCTAACATGAAGCAAGACATTGCACGCTATGTTTCAGAATGTGACATTTGCCGTCGGATCAAAGCAGAATATCAAAAGCCTGCTGGAACTCTACAACCTATTTCTATTCCTGAATGGAAATGGGACCATGTTGAAATGGACTTCTTTACTGGTTTTCCCAGGTCGCAGAAAGGTAATGATGCTATTCTTGTCGTCATTGACCGACTTTCCAAAGTTGCACATTTTCTAGCCGTCAAGGAAACGATCACTGCTAGTCAGCTAGCAGATCTTTACATGTCCAGAGTTGTTTCACTCCACGGCATTCCACTGGCGATTAGTTCGGATCGTGGCAGTTTATTAACTTCAAGATTCTGGGCAAGTTTCCAGGAAGCTATGGGAACTCATTTGTCATTCAGCACCGCTTTTCACCCTCAATCCCAGGGACAAGTTGAAAGAGTCAACTAGATTCTTGAAGACATGCTTCGAGCTTGTGTCATTTCTTTCGGCAAGAAATGGGAGGAATCTCTCCCGTATGCTGAGTTCTCCTACAACAATAGCTATCAAGCTAGTCTGAAGATGGCTCCCTTTGAAGTGTTATATGGACGTAAGTGTCGGACCCCTCTGAATTGGTCAGAAACTGGGGAACGTACACTTATCGGTCCGGATATTATCCAACATGCCGAAGATCAAGTCCACATTATACATGCAAATCTGAAGGCTGCTCAGTCTCGTCAGAAGAGTCAGTATGACCGTCATCACAAAGATATGGTCTATCAACCTGGCGAGAAGGCTTATCTTCGAGTCACGCCAATGAGAGGTACACACCGTTTTGGGATCAAGGGCAAGCTGGCTCCTTGATATATTGGTCCTTTCACTGTTCTCGAAAGGCGTGGTAAAGTGGCATATCAACTGGAACTATCGCCAAACCTTTCTCAGGTTCACGATGTGTTCCATGTGTCATAGCTTCGTCGCTGCTTCAAGGATCCTATCCGAGCAGTGGATCATGATATGCTTGAGCTGGAACAAGACCTCTCTTACAAAGAGCAACCAGTCCGCATTCTCGATGAAACTGAACGTCGGACTCGTCAGAAGGTTACCAAGTTCTTCAAAGTGCAGTGGGCAAACCATTCTGAAGATGAAGCCACTTGGGAACGCGAAGACCATCTTCGTGCAGAATACCCCGGGCTCTTTCCTTCTACTTCTTAAATTCTCGGGACGAGAATTCTTTTTAGTAGGGGAGAATTGTGACGCCCTGGATTAAGTGCTACAGTAAACTCTGTAATCAAGCTACAGTAATCTGAGGATTATGCTAATCCATGTGTGATCACTGTTGGAATCGAACTCGTTCGAATCCCTATGCAATTCAAAATTATTTGAAATGTGGAATTAAATAGTTTTGCAAACCTGAAAATAAAAATCATGTATGGCTTTCAAATAATCCCCTAGTAATATTAAAATTATAACCACCCTTTTTGTAAGTGTTTTGGTGCATCAAAACTATTTTATGAGTGGCCAAAAAAATTATTAAATGCCCTTTTTGAATTATGTAAATTTCCAAATCAAATTAAAATTCCTCAAACTATGTGTGGCCATGCAGAATATTGCAAGGTATTTATTGGAGCCTTTCACACATTTTTGTTAAGGAGAAATAAAGCAAAAATAAAAAGAAACAGAAGGTTTAAAAGTAAAACAGAAATAGAAAAAAAAACAAAAAAAACAAAAAACAAAACTAATACAAAAAAAAAAGCCCCCCTCTCCCCACTGGCCGGCCCCAACCGGCCCACCCAACCAACCCACCCCCGCTGGCCTACTAGGGCACCCGACCACCCCCCGCACCCCCACGACCCACTCCCCCCCCCCCGCTGCACCTCACGTTCCCCTCCCGATCCCGATTTGGATCGGGATCGAGCACCCGACCAGTCGGCGCGCGTCGCCCCCCCCCGGTCACCCGACGCCGGCCCTCCCGTCGCCGGCACCCTCCCTCACCGCCGGGCACCTGCCCCGTCCGCGACGCCCACACCAGGCCCGAGCCCCCTCGCCCTGCGACCTCCCGCTCCTTCCCGCGCCGTTCGGGCCGCCTCTCCCATCGCCGCTCCCAACGCGGTCGTCGCCGCTCGCCACCAGAGGCCGTCGCCGCTCCGCCGCCGTCCGCCTCCCGTCGGCGCTGCACCGGCGCCGACGCCATGGCCACCGTCCCCACGCGCCACCGCATCGCCTCCGCCCCACCGTCGCCGGCCGCCGCCCTCCCTCGCGCCCTCTGCCCCCCTCTACCGGCGCAAAGTGAGCCCCTGGGGCTCCTCCCTCCCTTTCCTCCTCTCCCCCGCGGACGCCATGCCCCCTCCTCGTCCGCGCCCGCTGCCGCTCGCTATTGCCGACCGCCGTCCCTCTGCCCCCTGCCGGTCCAGCTCGCGCTCGCGTCGGCCACCGCCGCGCCCCGCGCCCTCCCCGCTAGCGCCGCCGTGCGCCGCTCGCCGTGTCTGGCCGCGCCCCTCTGAGCGCCCGTGCCCTGCTCGCCGCCGGCCACGACCAGCCCCACCGCCGGCGAGGCCTCCCCCCCGATTCGGTTTAGGGGGGATTAACCCCCCACTAACCCCCCCTCCCCCCCCTGAGACACTGACATGGGGGGCCCACGCCCCCTAAACGTTTTTAATTAAACTGGAAATAAAAACAAATTAATAATTAAATTAAATTAATCCTATTAATTAATTAAATTAATCAGTGAACGACAGGTGGGTCCCACCCCACCTAATTAATCTGTTTAATTAGATTAAGATTTAATTAAAACTATGTCATTGACATGTGGGGCCCACTGGTCAGTTTGACCAGTCAACAGGACTGTTGACTGCTGATGTCAGCATGACATCATGCTGATGTCATAATTCTGATTATTGAATTTAAATAATCTGTTTTAATTTCTGAATATTAATAAAACTTTAAAAATTAATATAAAATAAACGGTAGCTCAGATGAAAATACTTATTACATGAAAGTTGCTCAGAACGACGAGACGAATCCGAATACGCTGTCCGTTAGTCTGTCACGTGCTCCTAGCATAACAAACATGGAACTTTTCCATCGTTTTCATCTGTCCGGTAAAAGCCAGAGACCCCGGAAATATCGTCAGATATTCTTCCGACCCGTCTGCGACGTGTAATACTGCGTTTGTGCATGCCTAGCCCTGCTTATTGCCATGTCATGCATCGTGTTGCATCTGTGCTTTATATTTATTGTTTCTTCCCCCCTCTTCTCTCCGGTAGACCCCGAGACTGACGGTGCTGCCGGGTACGACTACACCGTTGACGATCAGGACTTTGCCGCAGAGCAGCAAGGCAAGCAAACCCCCCTTGAGCATTCCGATATCGCCCATTTCTTTCCCTCTCAGTCTTGCATTAGATTTTGCAACTGTATTAGTTAGCTCCTATTCTGATGCATAGCCTGTTTTTGATAAACTGCTACTATACCTGCAATCATATCAACTACATAGTATAGGTTGATCAGTGAATCCCAAGTGACCCCTTAGTCCCAGCTGCCCCTGCTTCTTCATCGACGACTCGACAACTCGAAGACTCGGTCAACCGACCGACGAGCCAGGCCCCTCACATCACCGCACCCCCCTAGTTGTACGACTCTGCAGCGCTACTATCGAGTACCGAGGGTGACACCTCGTGAAGTACTCATGATGCTAGCTCTGTAGTGCAGATAGTCGGCCGTGGTTATCGAGGGTGATTCCTCATTCACCACTCCCGACGATGACTCTGTCGTGCAACCCCTCAAGTGTGTGACCCTCGAGGGTGATTCCTCTAAGTCCACCTTGACGGTTTCATCAAGCGGGACCCCTTGAGGGTGATTCCTCAGGTTCCGTCTTGATGTTTTATACACACAGTTACTTTAACTTGACATTGTTTACATGTGAAAGATGGGACTGGAGGGACAGGCGGTACCACCCTGGTTGAGGTGGACCTGATTTCCCGACAGTCTTGAGACGGGTCGGCCCCAAGGGTACCCGTGTGTGAGATGTGGTGGGATGCGCCGGTAAGGCATCCAAAGGATTATGTTGAGACGTGGACGGGCAGGAGAGGCCCTTGCCACACATCCTCGAGTCGGGGTGACGGGACCGCACTTTATGGGTCGCGCTTGCCCCGCATTAATAAAATGCTAATGGGTTGGGTATTTGATTTGAGTTGGGTCGTTGGCCTTTTTACGCACCAAACCATCGCGTGGGAGAAGTTATGGGTACTCAGCGTCGTTGTATCAGCCGAAGCTCTTCGGACGTCAGCAATGGAGCGGCGCGCGCCGGATTGGACTGGACGGTACAACTCTTGGACCGGAGTGTGCTACGTCTGCTTCCGGCCGTGTTCGCATCGTGCAGGAGCATGTAGGGCAAGTGGGCCCACGACCCCTGTGTGCTTAGGATTTAGACCGGCGGGCTGGCCTCTTCATTGAGCCTAGGTGTGGCGACGACGTGCTGCTATCCCGAGGTCGGGCATGACCTAGGAAAGTGTGTCCGGCCGGAGGTGATCAGGCGTGTTGGAAATGCGGTGCACCCCTGCAGGGATGAATAATCTATTCGAATAGCCGTGTCCATGGTAACAGGACGACTTGGAGTTGTGCCTTGACCTTATACAACTATAATTGTGATTTTAAATTTGAAATGAATGTTGGCTCCGGGATTGCTTCCTCGCAGGGAGTCGAGGAAGAATCTCTGGGCGTGGTTACTTAATAAAATTGCTACAATAATATGACTATATATGAGATACCCGTCTACTCTCTTCTAATGCTGCAAGATGCTGAAGATGCTAGTCTTCAATAGGACTAGGCCTTCTCCCTATTCTTGCTTTCTGCAGTCAGCCCAGATATAACCCCATTCCTTGATACTGATGCATACTTAGCATAGTTCTGATGTCAGTCTTGCGAGTACTTTGGATGAGTACTCACCGCTGCTTTGCTTCCTCTTTTCCCCTCGATACGATTCTGCGTTCAGACGATGGAGCCTAGGAGATGGAGTACGCCGGAGACGACTACTACACCACCGATGGAGCCTACTACTACGTGGAGAGTGCCGACGCTCAGGAGTAGTTAGGAGGTTCCCAGGCAGGAGGCCTCGCCTCTTTCGATCCGCTATCTATGTTTGTGCTAGCCTTCTTAAGGCAAAACTTGTTTAACTTATGTCTGTACTCAAATATTATTTGCTTCCGCTGACTCGTGCTTTGTTCGAGCTTTGTATTCGAGCCCTCGAGGCCCCTGGCTTGTAATATGAAGCTGTATGACTTTAATTTGTGTCTAGTGTTGTGTTGTGATATCAATCAGCGAGTCCCTAATCTTGGTCGTACGCATTGTGTGTATGATTAGCGTACGGTCGAGATTGGGGGCGTCACATTTTGGTCCAGAAAAAATCATCAAAAAGTTTCGTGGCAATTGGACTTCGTTTGGTAATGTAAACCTGAAAAGCAAAAAACACATAGAAACCAACAACTGGCACTGGGCCAATAGGTTAGTGCTCAAAAATATTATAAATTGGTAAATAAAGACCCAAAAAGTATCCTAGAATGATAATATATTAGCATGGAACAATAAAAAATTATAGATACGTTGGATACATATCAAGCATCCCCAAGCTTAATTCCTGCTCGTCCTCGAGTAGGTAAATGATAAAAACAGAATTTTTGATGTGACATGCTATCCATTATGTAATCTTATGCATGTATGCTCATTGAGAAACGATGAATCAACAAATATTATCATAGCAATATCTAAAGTGTAAGAAACAAAATCATTAATCTTTCAAAGTGTACAATCCTTAAAAGATGTTTACCCCCCCATTCATCTTATTATATTAGCAAGGCATGGCTCCATCTTCACCACATTAATACAAATGTCAAGCACCACGGTGTCCAAGTCAGGCAATTGGATCGTACTTTTTCAATATGCATCAACTTTTTATTCTTCACGCAATACATGAGTGTGAGCCATTGGACATAGCATTTAAGTGGAATAGAGTATGGTGGTAGATATCAAAGGGGCAAAAAAAGTGGAGAAGATAGTCTCACATCAACTAGGCGTACCAACGGGCTATGGAGATGCCCATAGATAGATGTCAATGCAAGGAGTAGGGATTGCCATGAAAATGATGCACTAGACCTATAAGTGTATGAAAGCTCAAATGAAGCTAAGTGGGGTGTGCATCCAACTTGCTTGCTCATGAAGACCTCGGGTATTTGAGGAAGCCCGTCATAGGAATATACAAGACAAGTTTGTAATAATGAATAAGTAATTCCCACTAGCATATGAAAATGACATATCATGAGACTCTATACATGAGGAGCATGGTGCCACTTTGAGGCACAAGTGTGGTAAAAGACAATAGCAAAATCCCTTCTCTCATTTTCTCTCTTTTTTTGAATGGATGGTGCGCTCATTTGGCCTTCCCCATCTTTATTTTTCGTCCGGAGTCTCATCTCGACTTGTGGGAGAATCATAGTCTCCATCATTCTTTCCTCACTGGGTCAATGCTCTAATAATGATGATCATCACACTTTTATTTACTTACAACTCGATATGGAGAACTGATATGAAGATATGACTCTGTATGAATGCCTCTGGTAGTGTACCAGGATGTGCAATGATCTAGCCTGACATGTATCAAAAATATGATGAACGGTGGCTTTGCCACAAATACTATGTCAGCTTTATATGATCATGCAAAGCAATATGATGATGAACGAACTAGTTATGTGAAGTGACGATGGAATTTGCATGGCAATATATCTCAGAATGGCTATGGAAATGCCATGATAGGTAGGTATGGTGGCTGTTTTGAGGAAGATATAATGAGGCTTATGTGCAACAGAGCGTGTCATGTCACGGGGTTTGGATGCACCGGCGAAAGTTGCACCGATCCTCGAGGTGAGAATGGGCTATGCACGGTACCGAAGAGGGTAGCAAATATGAGAAGGTGAGATTGCGTATGTCCATGGTTTCACATTAGTCATAAATAACTCATATACTTATTGCAAACTTTAATTAGTTTTATCATAAATCAAAGTACTACTCGCATGCCCCGAGGGAAGAGGTTGGGAGGAGTTAACCATCGCGCGCTTCCGACCCAAAACAACACTAGGATTTCAACGAGGAATAGAAATGCTCACACATCATCACCATTCCTCTTTAATTTTTTTGATGAACAAAAAGGTCAACCTCTCTTAATATCGACACTTCTACGGTTTAACAATTATGAACTCACACCTTTTTCATATTACCACATCAATACCATTGACCCAAAATGTCTCTATATGTGCTACTTGATGGTTTTGATTATCACTTATCGAATACCTCATATTTTTGGACTAGTATTATGACCCATGAAATTACCGTCATTATTTATTAACTCTCAAACAAATATAAGTGAAGAATGAGAGTGAAATTATTTCTATAAAATATACACGCCACCGTGCTCAAAAATATATAAGTGAAGTACTAGAGCAACTGCTAAGCTCAAAAGATATAAGTGAAGCACATAGAGCATTCTAACAAATTATGATGAAGGTGTGTCTATCTTAAATAGGTGTGTCCATAAAAAAATGATTGTGGCAAACTTAAATTCAAAGCAAACAAAAGAAAATGACGCTGCAAGCAAAACTCATATCATGTGACGAATAAAAATATAGCTTCAAGTGACATACCGATGGATTGAGATGAAAGAGGGGATGCTTTCCGGGGAATCCCCAAGCTTAGATGCTTGAGTATCCTTTAAAATATTACCTTGGGGTGCCTTGGGCATCCCCAAGCTTAGGCTCTTGCCACTCCTTATTCTTTCTCCATCACGATAACACCCAAAACTTGAAAACTTCAATCACACAAAACTAAACAAAACTTCGTGAGATCTGTCAGTATAAGAAACATATTGCATACTTTAGGTACTGTTATAAATTGATTCTAATTTCATAAATGCATAATAGTTACTGTATTCTAACTTCTCCATGGCTTATACCCCCCGATACAATCCATAGCATAATAAAAATAAGCAACTATGCAAGCAAAAACAGAATTTGTCTAAAACAGAAGAGTATGTAGCAACCTGTAGATAATCTATACTTCTCTAACTTTTAAAATTCTGAAAAATTATAAAAACCTTTAAAATTTGTATAGAAATACTGTGTAAAAATTTCAGATCAGTATCGCGCTCCAGTAAAAAATGAAAATTCCTGCACTGGAGTCAAAAGTTTCTGTTTTGTTTCAGCATCGATTCTACTCATCTTGTGAGTCATTCCAAAGGCTTTACTTGGCACAAGCACTAATTTAAACACACAAACATAATAATTACATAGGCAATAATCATGTTATTAAAAACAAACAGAAAGGTCTTCCAAGTATTATGGGACAAGCAGGATTGCAATCAATATCAAGCACAATGAAATCTACAGGCACACAATTTTTATTTGCAATAATAAGAAAATCATTAATTCTACCTAGAGGTTTCTTAATGGTAGAATCCGCAAGATGCAAGTTAAGGGAACAATCTTCAATATTAGTGAGACCAAGCACATCACAAAGAGTTTTAGGAATAGTTGAAACACTAGCACCAAGGTCACACAAGGTATTGCATTCATATTTATTGATATTTATTTTTATAGTAGGTTCCCACTCATCATGCAATTTTCTAGGAATAGAAACTTCAAGCTCAAGTTTCTCATCATAAGCTTTTATCATGTCTTCTACTATATGTTCGGTAAAAGCTTTGTTTTGTTCATATGCATTGGGTGAGCTAATAATGGATTGCAACAAGGAAATACATTCTACTAAAGAGCAATTATCATAATTAAAGTCCTTGTAATCCAAAATAGTGGGCACATCACTAGTTAAAGTTTTGACCTCTCCAAACCCACGTTTTTCAGTTTTAGCATCAAAATCATCACCTTCCAAGCAAACAGGACGATTCTCAACTAGAGTTGACTCATATCCAGTCCCTTTATCATTTATATTCAGAGAAGTAAATAAAGATTCAATAGGAGAACTACCAATCATTTTAAGATCTTCATCATGATTCCAGTAAAATCCGGGTGGAAGAGCTTTTTCTAAGAATTCTCGCTTAGCTCTCAACTTAGCGGTCCTCTCCTTACTTTCATTAACAGATAGTTGGATAGACTTAATAGACTCATTAAAATCATGGTTGGGTGGCAAGGCTTTACTTTTAAGAGTTTCCACATCAAGAGCAATTCTATCCATCTTTTTATCCAAAGTGTCAACTACATACAATTTTTCTTCTACCATAGTGTTGAAAACCTTTTGAGAATTAATAATTTTTTTAATTGTGTTATCAAGATCAGAGGGCATCCTATTAGAATTTGTAGAATAATTTCCATAAGAATTACCATAATAATTTCCATAGTTGTTAGAGGAATTACCGGGGTACAGTCTAGAATTGAAGTTTCCTCTATAAGCATTGTTGTTGAAATTATTTCGCAAGACAAAGTTCACATCAATAGCATCATTATTTTTCTCAATAAAAGTAGACAAGGGCATATCATTGGGATCAACATGAGCATTTTTACTAGCAAGCATATTCATAAGGGCATCCACTTTTTCACTCAAAGTAGCGATTTCTTCAACAAAATTTACCTTCTTACCAGTTGGAGCCCTTTCGGTATGCCATTGAGAATAATTTGTCATAATGTTGTCCAGAAGTTTTGTGGCCTCTCCTAAGGTCACATCCATAAAGGTACCACCTGCAGCAGAATCTATAAGATTTCTAGACACAAAGTTTAGTCCAGCATAAAAGTTTTGGATGATCATCCACAAATTTAAACCATGAGTTGGACAATTTTGTATCATCAATTTCATTCTCTCCCAGGCTTGTGCAACATGCTCTTGATCTTGCTATTTAAAATTCATTATTTTATTTCTAAGGGAGATGATCATTGTAGGAAGAAAATACTTGGCAATAAAAGCATCTTTACATTTATCCCATGTTCCAATACTATTACGAGGTAAAGATGAAAACCAAGCCTTAGCTTTATCTCTTAGTGAAAAAGGAAATAATTTTAATTTCAAAATATCATTATCCATATCCTTTTTCTTTTGCATGTCACATAATTCAACAAAGGTATTAAGATGTGACGCGGGATCCTCATTAGGACTTCCCGAAAATTGATCCTTCAAGACAAGATTTAGCAATGCAGCATTAGTATTTGAGAAGTCACAAAACTTAGTAGTATCTTGAGACATGGTGACCGAACAAGCAAAGTAACAAGCAAGACAAGTAAACTAGCAAGCGAAGAAGTAAACTAGTGACAAGCAAACATAAATAATTTTGTATTTTTGATTTTTATGAGACAAGCTAAATATAACAGCAAATAAAAAGAAGAACAAGTGAATGAAAATTTGTGTGAAGTTACTTGATAGTTGATGATGATATTCCCCGGCAACGGCGCCAGAAATCCTTCCTAATACTTGTGATCTGCGTTGGGTTTTCTGTGAAGAGGAACGGGTTATTGGAGCACAAAGTGGGTAAGTATTTCCCTCAGTTATGAAACCAAGGTTTATCGAACCAATAGGAATATCAATCCTCAACTGTCTTCAGCGACTGCACACAAATGAACAAACAACTTGCACCCAACGCGGGCAAGAGGGTTGTCAATCCCCTTGATCTTGTTATTTGCAAGCAAATGAGTTGTGTAGATAATTGTTGATAAATATAAATTGCAAAATAAAATAAAAGATAAATAAAGGCAGCAAGATAATAGTAGCGTTTGTAAATTTATAAGTGAATAGACCCGTGGGCCATAGTTTTCCCTAGCGGCATCTCTCATGTAGGCAACATACAGTGGGTAACAAATTACTGTTGGGCAATTGATAGAAAAGCGGATAGTTATGCGATTTTCACGACAATGATCATGTGTATATAGGCATCACGTCCATAAACAAATAGGCCGACTCCTGCATGCACCTATTACTATTACTCCACTCATCGGCCGCTATCCAACATGCATCTAGAGTATTAAGTAAACAGAGTAATGCATGGAGAACAATGATATGATGTAGACAAAGTAAACTCAAGCAATATGAATGAACCCCATAGTGTTATCTTTAGTAGCAACAACATAAAGACGCATCTTGTACCCTACTTTGTCACTGGGATATAGAAACTCGTCAGGTTGAACCTACCACAATGCACCACTCCCACCGATGAAATATCAATCTATCGGATAGCATTACGAAGCTATAATGATCATGCAATTAAGAGACAATATATATCATAGGTATCTCAAGTACTTTTCATGAATAATCTAAACATAGACCCACAATTCATTGGATCCCAACAAACACACCGCACAATAGGATTACATCGGATAGATCAAAGCGAAGATGCGATGACCATTGTATTGAAGATCAAGAGATAGAGAGATTGCCATCTAGGTACTAGCTATGGACCCGTAGGTTTGTGGTGAACTACTCACACATCATCATGAGGGCAACAAGATTGATGTAGAGGCCCTCCATGATCGATCCCGCCTCCGACAGGGTGCCAGAACGAAGCTCCAGATGGCCTTGCGACGGAAAAGAGACTTGAGGCAGCGGAAAAAAGGTTTAGGGATTGCCTCCGTTATTTTTAGGGTGAAATAGAATTTATAGGTCAGAGAGGGGCATCGGGTGGCAGCCGAGGGAGGCACTAGCCATCAGGGCACCCCCCTTGGTGTCGGGGATATAACCCCTGGGTATACCGAAGCAAAGGGGAACTAAACTTTTTCGAACACACACGCCGGCTGGTTCCCCGTACCGTTAGGGCTCCCAACCGGCTGCCCTGGCGAAGTACTTGTCCACCCTACAGGCCGGCTACTCATCTGGCCATCTCCCCCACCCCCGGCCGGCTGGCCCATAACCGGCTGGCTCACGGCCGGCCGTCCTGGGGCCGGCTGGCTCGGCGTCGGCGGGATGGCGGCCGGCTCTATCGTGGCTAAGCAGGCGACTGGGCTGCCGTCCTCTCCTTCCGTTTCCATCGTACGACGACGGGACGTGACCCCATTCGACGGGACCCGCATGGCTACATTGCTCGTTAACGGAGGAGCACTCATGGCTATAGTGCAGCCGGCCATACCCACGGGCGGGGCGCGCATGGCTACAGCGGAGGCGGCCGTACCGCTGACCACGACCGATGGCGACCAGGCGGGGTGACAGTGGAGGCACACCTCCAACCACTCCATTACCTGCTCCCGCATGGCTACAGGGCGGCCGGCCTTATTGCTGACCTCGGCCGCCTGCGGCTAGACGACGCCGCACAGTGCGGCCTGTGCCGCGGCATGACGGGCACGCACCAATAGCGACGGCGAGCCAGGCGGGCCACCACTTCCGACGGGACCCCGCGGCCGGCGGGCCCACACGCGACGAGACATCCCAGCCAGTGGGCCCCACCTGGCGGCTAGAGAGGCCGCCAGCCGGGTCCCACCAGCCTTATCCCTTGAATATTGTAAGCTGGGGGGTTGGCGTATAAAACCCCCCGGCGCCCTCCATGCACGGGGACAGAGACACACACGCACACACTCATGTAGAGAAGGAGGAATAACTAGCGGGCTGCTTCTTCTTCCTCTAGCAAACAACTCAAGGAGCGATTTTGTAGCCACCGAGAACATCAACCAGACAAGCAGGATTAGGGGTGTTACCTCTCGTAGAGGGCCCCGAACCTGGGTACATCGCGTGTCTTACACCGCTTGTCCCCAATCCCGTTTCCGGAACCCATGGACGTCCTTTCGGCCCCAACCACGTTCGATAAGCCACCCATGGCATCTGTCGTGACAAAACGACGACAGTTGGCGCCCACCGTGGGGCCCAGCGCGGCGTCGGCTGGAGCCACACTCCGGGCGGGACCCTTCACCGACTCCGCCGAGCGTGACGCGCTCGGGCTGCTCAGCACTCCAGCAGTGCCCGCTTCCATGGGAGACGGCGCGGCGCTAGGCTCTGGCCCCGTCCGTCTCGCAGACGACGCCCCTGTCTGCATTGACGGCCTGTGCGCACGCTTCAGCAAGCTGTGCCTAGGCGATGCGCCGGCCCCCGATGACTACCCTAGCGTGGTGCTCGTCGTCTCTGACCCACCTCCTCTCCCAGATGGCATGGACGCCGGCGACGTAGACGGCCTCTGCGCGCTCTTCGCGGGGCTCCGCATCTCCGATGCACCTGCCGTTGACGAGTACCCCAGCGTGGTACTTGACGTCCTTGATCCTCTGTCGTCCGTTGACCGCGACGCCCCAGAAGGCGCTGTTGGCACCGACGCGTGCGTCGAGGTGATGGCCACCAGCTCCTCCACGAGTTCCGTCCGCGCCCGGGCGGTGGCAGATGCGGCTGCCGCTGCGTCTCGCACTAGGGCGGAGGCAGACGCGGCTGCCGCCGCAGCCCGTCCGGGCACCACCGACCTCCTCTGCTCCACTGTCCAGGGATTAAGCACCCCTATCGCACCAATGGCCAATCCGGCCACCGCCACGGCCGAGCTGGAAATGGCTCGCAAGCAGTTGTTTGCGGAGGCCAACTCCCTCGCAACCACCGTCGTCGGATGGAGGCCGCGCAACGCGAGTACAACTCTGCCTACAGCCTCATCCCGCTGGCGACGAGCCTAGCCGGCGTGGGGAGGTCAGAAACCGTGGCCGCGTGGTCGCGGAGATCCTCGGCGGCAAACTACCCACCTACGACACCCCTGCGGCCAACATGAGGGCGGCCCAGGTGGCCTACGCCGACATAGCCTCCATGGAGGGCGAGAAGCGTACACAGCAGGAGCGGCACATCCAAGACCTCATCGCTGCCGCCAATGAGCAGCAGGCCCGCCTTGACCAGGCTCAGGCTGGCGCCGGCTCCCTCCGTCCCGAGGGTGACAACGCGCCGGCTACCAGCGGGCACCGGCAGGCCCAACACTCCTCTTCCCCTCACGGCTCCGGGCGCCGAGCCGGCCAGAGCCGCGGAGGGCATTCTCAGCACGACAACGAGCAGTCGGCCGTGAACAGCCAACGGAACGACGCCCCACCCCCACGTCGGGATCACGTTTGCTCGCCCGAACCGGTGGTTTGGCCTGAGCTCGCCGCCCGGCTCGGGCCCCGCGTCCCCTGGAGCGAGAACGATGCTCGAACCCGCATCGACCGACTGGCGGAGTCCCTCCTTTTGGAGGAGGAAGGCCCAATCGGCCCGGCCTGTTTCGGGCCGCGCATCTGCAACGAGCCGTTCCCAACCGGCTTCATGTTGCCGCGTGACACACTCAAATACAATGGCACGGCTAAGCCCAAAGACTGGCTGATCGATTACACCACCGCAGTCGGCATCGCCCGGGGCAACAAGCGCGTGGCGGTGCCCTACGTCCCCCTCATGTTGCTAGGCTCGGCCTGAACATGGCTTAACAGCCTGCCAGCCGGCAGCGTCAACACCTGGATGGATTTTGGAGAAGCGTTCGTACGCAACTTCACCGACACCTAGAAACGGCCCGGCCGCCCCCGCGAGCTGGCCATGTGCGTTCAGGGACCGGAGGAGTCCCTTCACGACTACCTCACGCGTTGGACCGAGCTACGCAAGTCCTACGAAGGGGTGAACGAGGTACAAGCGATCCAGTACTTCCCCGAGGGCTGTCAGGACGGCACCCTGCTCAAGCACAAGCTCGTGTGCTCTGAGCCGGCCACCCTGACGGAGCTCATGGCCAAAGCGGACAAGTACGCCACAGCTGACCCCTCCATGCGGATCAAGGTCAACGCTGCCGGCAAGGCCATCCCTGCTCCACCCGCAGCCGCTCGGTCGGCTGGGGATGTGATACGTCTCCACCGTATCTATAATTTATGAAGTATTCATGCCATGTTTACAATAATTTTATATGATTTTGGTATGATTTTATTAGAACTAACCCGGACTGACGCTGTTTTCAGCAGAACTACCGTGGAGTTGTTTTTGTGCAGAAATAAAAGTTCTCGGAATGAGCTGAAAATTTACGGAGAATATTTTTGGAAAATATAAAAAATACTGGAGCAAAAAGTCACCGGAGTGGAAGGCCGAGGAGGCCACAAGCCTAGGGGGCACGCCCCCCCCTAGGGCGCGCCACCTGGCTTGTGACTTCCTCAGGAACCTTCTGGACGTGGGACCAACACCATATACTCCTATAAATACCCAAACCACCGAAAAGAAAGCTAGATTGGGAGTTCCACCCCTGCAAGCCTCTGTAGCCACGAAAAACCAATCGGGAGCCCGTTCCGGCACCCTGCCGGAAGGGGAAACCATCACAGGAGGCCATCTTCATCATCCCGGCGGTCTCCATGATGAGGAGGGAGTAGTTCACCCTCGGGGCTGAGGGTATGTACCAGTAGCTATGTGTTTGATCTCTCTCCCTCTCTCGTGTTCTTGAGATGGCACGATCTTGATGTACCGCAAGCTTTATTAATATAGATGAATCATATGGAGTTTTCCTCTCTCTATCTTCTTGTGATGAATTGAGTTTTCCCTTTGAGGTTTACTTATCGGATTGATTCTTTAAGGATTTGAGAACACTTGATGTATGTCTTGCGATGGGATATCCGTGGTGACAATGGGAGGTTCTATTGATCCACTTGATGTATGTTTTGGTGGTCAACTTGCGGGTTCCGTGACCTTGGGAATCTATGCATAGGGGTTGGCACAGGTTTTCGTCTTGACTCTCCGGTAGAAACTTTGGGGCCCTCTTTGAAGTTCTTTGTGTTGGATTGAACATGATGAATCTAAAATTGTGTGATGCATATCGTATATCAAGCCCATGGGTACTCGTGGTGACATTGGAGTATCTAGCTGACATTAGGGTTTTGGTTGATGTGTATCTTAAGGTGTTATTTTAGTATGAACTCTAGGGCTGTTCGTGACACTTATAGGGATAGCTCATATGATTGATCAGAAAAGATAACTTTGAGGTGGTTTCATACCCTACAATAATTTCTTAGTTTGTTCTCCGCTATTTGTGACTTTGGAGTGAACTCTTTGTCGCACGTGAGGGATTTACATATGATTCAACTATGTTAGTATTGTTGAGAAAACATAAATTAGTGAAAGTATGAACCCTAGGCCTTGTTTCTAAGCATTGCAATACAGTTTGTGCTCACTTTTATCATTAGTTACCTTGCTGTTTTTATATTTTCAGATTACAAAAACCTATATCTACCATCCATATTACACTTGTATCACCATCTCTTCGCCGAACTAGTGCACCTATACAATTTACCATTGTATTGGGTGTGTTGGGGACACAAGAGACTCTTTGTTATTTGGTTGCAGGGTTGTTTGAGAGAGACCATCTTCATCCTACGCCTCCCACGGATTGATAAACCTTAGGTCATCCACTTGAGGGAAATTTGCTACTGTCCTACAAAACTCTACGCTTGGAGGCCCAACACGAGTCTACAAGAAGAAGGTTGCGTAGTAGACATCAAGCTCTTTTCTGGCGCCGTTGCCGGGGAGGTGAGTGCTTGAAGGTATATCTTTAGATCTTGCAATTGAATCTTTTAGTTTCTTGTTTTATCACTAGTTTAGTCTTTAAAAGAAAACTACAAAAAAATGGAATTGAGGTTGCCTCATATACTTCATCTTTATAATGTCTTTCGTGAAAATGATGGAAAGGAAAATTGTGCCAAAGTGTTAGAAGAAGAAGTCAATAAAATGTTTGGCACTAAATCTTTCTATGATGAGCATGATTGCAATGTTGTTAGTACGAATTCCTTGAATATTCATGATGTAATGATATGCAAAGCCACAAGCTTGGGGATGCTATGTTTGATGAATATGATATTTTTAGTCCCCCAAGTTTTGATGAGCAAAACTATTATGATGATGGCATGCCTCCTATCTATGATGATTATGATGATGACATGTATGCTATAAAGAGTGGTAGTAACCATGAAACTTGTCATCATGATTTCAATATTCTAAGTGGTTATGTCCATCAAGTATCTCATGATAGTTATTTTATTGAGTTTGCTCCCACTATTATGAATGAGAAGAAAATTGCTTATGTGGAGAGTGAAAAAATTTCTATGCTTGTGGATCATGAAGATAATGCTTTATTTGCTGGTTATATTGTGAAATTCCTTCATGATGCTACTGAAAATTATTATGAGAGAGGATCTTATGCTTCTACATATTGCAATAATATCAAGTTTCCTCTCTATGTGTTGAAAGTTTTGAAGTCATGCTTGTTTTGCCTTCCTATGCTAGTTGATTCTTGTTCCCATAAATTGTTTGCTCACAAAATCCCTATGCATAGGAAGTGGGTTAGACTTAAATGTGCTAGTCATATGCTTCATGATGCTCCTGTTATGTTTCAATTCTTATCTTTTACGTGAGCATCATTGAAATCATCATGCCTAGCTAAAAGGCTTTAAAGAAAAGCGCTTGTTGGGAGACAACCCAACACTTTTACCTTCTGTTTTTGTGTGTTCACATGATTAAGCTACTGTATTAATCATGTTTTGTATCTTTTATTTCAATAAAGTGCCAAGTAAAGCCTTTGGGGTGACTCACAAGATGAGTAGAATTGATGCTGAACCAAAACATAAACTTTTGACTCCAGTACAGGAATTTTAGTTTTTTACTGGAGTGTGATAATGATCTGAAATTTTTACACAGTATTTATATAAAAATTCTTCAGGTTTTCCTAATTGTTCAGAATTTTTAGAGACAGGGAAGTATGGTTACTCTACAGATCTTCACAGACTGTTCTGTTTTTGACAGATTCTGTTTTGCATGCATAGTTTGCTTGTTTTAGTGTTTCCATAGCTTATATTTAGTGATATAAATTATGGGAATGATATAATACAGTAGGTATTATGTGAGAACAATTATGAATCTTGTCTTGACAGTACCTAAGTGAATGATCTACCTTTATTATACTAACCCATCTCACGAAGTTCCGTTAAATTTTATGTGATTGAAGTTTTCAAGTTTTGGGTGAGACACCGATATGAGGATAATAAGGAGTGACAAGAACCTAAACTTGGGGATGCCCAAGGCACCCCCAAGGTAATATCCAAGGAAGACTCAAGCGCCTAAGCTTGGGGATGCCCCGGAAGGCATCCCCTCTTTCGTCTTCAACACTATCGGTATATCTTACGTGGAGCTATATTTTTATTCGTCACATAATATGAGTTTTTCTTGGAGCATCATTTTATTTTGTTTTTCTCTGTTAGGTGTCATTTACAATCTTGTTTTTCAACAAAAAGTTCCAAGAATTTCCTTAGGATGCCTGCATTGCATGTTTTGATGAGTGCTGTGTAAAAACAGAAACTTTGGCTGTAGTGTTTGAATTTTCATATTTTACTGGAACGTGGAACATTTATGAAATTTTTACAAAGTATTGTCATATAAATTATTTAGCATGTCCTAAATTTTCATAGTTTTTTGAGTTACAGAAGTACACTGTTTTCATAAATTGCTACAGACTGTTCTGTTTGGACAGATTGCTGTCATAGTTTTGTTATCCACTTATCCTATAGTTTCCATAGACTATATTGGTAGATATAAATTGTGGAAATGATATTATACAGTACCTAATGTTTGAAAATTATTGTGCAATTTGTCTTGGCAGTACATAAAGAGTTGATTTATTCTTATGTGTACTAACCTATCTCACGAGTTCTTTTCGAGTTTTGTGTGGATGAAGTTTTTGAGAATAGGTGAAACCATGATTTGAGAGGATTGAACGAGATACAAAAGCTCAAGCTTGGGGATGCCCGAGGCACCCCAAGTAAATATTTCAAGAAGTCTCAAGCATCTAAGCTTGGGGATGCTACGCATCCCACCTCTCTTCATCAACATTTATCAGTTAGCCTATGTTGAGCCTAAATTTTTATTCGTTCACATGATGCGTGCTATTCTTGGAGTGCTATTTTTCTTTAGTTTGCTGTTTGAATAAAATACTCAGATCTGAAAATATTTATTGAGAGAGAGAGAGAGTCCTCACATAGCTGCTTAATTGTTTGACTACTCATTGATCTTCACTTATATCTTTTGAGAGTAGCTTGTCATTTCCTCTCATGCTTCACTTATACCTTTTTGAGGAATGAAATCTTTATGCTCATGTGCTTCATTTAAATTTGTTTGAGCCTTGTCGAAAAAGCAATAGCAATATATGAAACTAGTCCCAAAGTGATAGATATCCAAGGAGGATATAATAAAAACTTTCATGAAGATCATGGGACAAATTAAACTTGATTCTTTGTAATAGTTTTGAAACATGATGATAGTAATATGTGAGTCATGTTAGTGAGTAATTATGCTTTAGTAGGAATATTGGTGTTAAGGTTTGTGATTCCGTATGCAATGAAGTTATATCCTACTTGTGGTGCATTGTTCGGTGTTAGTTATGTTCAATGCTCACTTATGTGAATTTTCGTTTCTTGGTTTGGTTGCTTCCCAATCTATTTGCTAGCCTCCATTTGTACTAAGTAGAAATACTACTTGTGCATCCAAAATCCTTAAACCAAGTTTTGCCTTATGAGTCCACCATACCTACCTATATGAGGTATTTCCATGCCGTTCCAAGCAAATTTGTATGTGCCATCTCTAAATTTTCAAAATAAATTTTCTTTTTTGTGTACCCGTACCGCTCATGAAACGGTGGGGAGTATCCAATATTTTTCCATGCTAGGTGTGTTATTCTCACGATATGTGTTGATTCACTATCATTCACGAGAAAGTGGCTGGTATTCGGGATGCCCAGTTCCATGCTCAAAATTCAAATCAAAATATAATGAAACAAAACTCCCCCAGGATTGTTGTTTGGATGGACGGTACCCGTGGATTCGGCTCGCCGTGGAGTGTGATTGATTGGTGGAGGGGGAGTAAAAACTTTACCATTCTGTTTGGGAACCGCCTATAATGTATCTAGCATGGAAAGTATTGTGAGCTACTTTGTTGTTTTCGTTGACAGGAAAAGCATGCCACTCAAAATATTTTTCTCTCTCAATTTAAACCTTGAGCTCTGGCACCTCTACAAATCCCTACTTCCCTCAGCGAAGGGCCTATCTATTTACTTTATGAAATTTTTATTTTTGCTTTGAGTCTCCATCTTCTCTTATAAGCACCAACTAGGGGGCACTATGATCGTACTTGAGCATTGGGCATAGCTAATATTTGAATGTGTTTCATGAATGGATCAATGATTGAGCATGATGGGCTAGGGATAACTTTAGTGTTGATATTTTGAAAGACATGGTTGCTTGTTGACATGCTTGAGTATTGAAGTCATTATGTTAAAACTAGACTATTGCTTTGAATCATTTACAAGTCCAAATGTCCATGCTATACAAAGAAGAAAAGAATATGATGAACATGTTAGGTAGCATTCACACTTCATAAATTATTTCTTTTATCATTTACCTACTCGAGGACGAGCAGGAATTAAGCTTGGGGATGCTGATACGTCTCCAACGTATCTATAATTTATGAAGTATTCATGCCATGTTTACAATAATTTTATATGATTTTGGTATGATTTTATTAGAACTAACCCGGACTGACGCTGTTTTCAGCAGAACTACCGTGGTGTTGTTTTTGTGCAGAAATAAAAGTTCTCGGAATGAGCTAAAAATTTACGGAGAATAATTTTGGAAAATATAAAAAATACTGGAGCAAAAAGTCACCGGAGAGGAAGGCCGAGGAGGCCACAAGCCTAGGGGGCGGGCCCCCCTGGCTTGTGACTTCCTCGGGAACCTTCTGGACGTGGGACCAACGCCATATACTCCTATAAATACCCAAACCGCCAAAAATAAACCTAGATCGGGAGTTCCGCCGCCGCAAGCCTCTATAGCCACGAAAAACCAATCGGGAGCCCGTTTCGGCACCCTGCCAGAGGGGGAAACCATCACCGGAGGCCATCTTCATCATCCCGGCGGTCTCCATGACGAGGAGGGAGTAGTTCACCCTCGGGGCTGAGGGTATGTACCAGTAGCTATGTGTTTGATCTCTCTCTCTCTCGTGTTCTTGAGATGGCACGATCTTGATGTACCGCGAGCTTTATTAATATAGATGAATCATATGGAGTTTTCCCCTCTCTATCTTCTTGTGATGAATTGAGTTTTCCCTTTGAAGTTTACTTATCGGATTGAGTCTTTAAGGATTTGATAACACTTGATGTATGTCTTGCGATGGGATATCCGTGGTGACAATGGGATGTTCTATTGATCCACTTGATGTATGTTTTGGTGATCAACTTGCGTGTTACGTGACCTTGGGAATCTATGCATAGGGGTTGGCACAGGTTTTCATCTTGACTCTCCGGTAGAAACTTTGGGGCACTCTTTGAAGTTCTTTGTGTTGGATTGAACATGATGAATCTGAAATTGTGTGATGCATATCGTATAATCAAGCCCATGGGTACTCGTGGTGACATTGGAGTATCTAGGTGACATTGGGGTTTTGGTTGATGTGTATCTTAAGGTGTTATTTTAGTACGAACTCTAGGGCTGTTCGTGACACTTATAGGGATAGCTCATACGATTGATCGGAAAAGATAACTTTGAGGTGGTTTCGTACCCTACAATAATTTCTTCGTTTGTTCTCCGCTATTTGTGACTTTGGAGTGAACTCTTTGTCGCACATGAGGGATTTACATATGATTCAACTATGTTAGTATTGTTGAGAGAACTTGCACTAGTGAAAGTATGAACCCTAGGCCTTGTTTCTAAGCATTGCAATACCGTTTGTGCTCACTTTTATCATTAGTTACCTTGCTGATTTTATATTTTCAGATTACAAAAACCTATATCTACCATCCATATTACACTTGTATCACCATCTCTTCGCCGAACTAGTGCACCTATACAATTTACCATTGTATTGGGTGTGTTGGGGACACAAGAGACTCTTTGTTATTTGGTTGCAGGGTTGTTTGAGAGAGACCATCTTCATCCTACGCCTCCCACGGATTGATAAACCTTAGGTCATCCACTTGAGGGAAATTTGCTACTATTCTACAAAACTCTGCGCTTGGAGGCCCAACACGAGTCTATAAGAAGAAGGTTGCGTAGTAGACATCAAGCTCTTTTCTGGCGCCGTTGCCGGGGAGCTGAGTGCTTGAAGGTATATCTTTAGATCTTGCAATTGAATCTTTTAGTTTCTTGTTTTATCACTAGTTTAGTCTTTAAAAGAAAACTAAAAAAAATGGAATTGAGGTTGCCTCATATACTTCATCTTTATAATGTCTTTCGTGAAAATGATGGAAAGGAAAATTGTGCCAAAGTGTTAGAAGAAGAAGTCAATAAAATGTTTGGCACTAAATCTTTGAATGATGAGCATGATTGCAATGTTGTTAGTATAAATTCTTTGAATATCCATAATACTAATGATGATTGCACTAGTCATGATAATGATGTCTCCTATAAGGATGTCAATTTTTGTGGAGTGAATTGGGAGTGCGAATACTCACCGAAGAAAAGGGAAAATAGATTTTGTAAGAGGCATAAATATTTAGAAACCAAGCGGTTACTTAAGATGTTAGATATTTCTGCTAAAAAGTTATATCCTCTTCTTCTTCGCATTACTTGTGAACTTTGCAATGAAAGTGGTCATTTTAATTTCCAATGTGAATTATTTCATGATCGAATTGTGTCCAAAAATTGTGATAACCTCATTACCCTTGATCATTATAATGAACTTAGTCTATTTTTGGGATATGAAGAAATGAAACATAAAACTAACGAGGTTCCGGATTGGGTTCTCATAAAAATGATTGATTTTGATCTAAATGAAATCTATATGTATTGCGCGGTAAATTGCATTGAGAATCCTTATATTGCCAATTATTTAGATAAGAAAACAAATAGAAGAGGAAGAGAATACTAATGAAGGGGAAGAGACTTCCCAATATCCTCCTATTTTTTCTTATGATGAATCAGGTGACGAGGGGGAGCTTCCTATTCTACCAATCTCATCAATAAGAAGCTGGAAAAAATTGATTAAACCCAAACATGATGTGGTGAAGAAGAAGAAAAGAAGAAAAAGTAGAGGTAAAAAGGTATCTCTCCCAAATAATGATACCTCTTATAGTCTTGAATTTTTTTTTGGCGCCAACTTAGAAAATCGTGATGATAATAATTGTTATACTATTGGTGCTATTCATACTATTAATTATGAGAGTGATTATGTTTATGTTATGCAAAGCCACAAGCTTGGGGATGCTATGTTTAATGAAGGTGATATTTTTAGTCCCCCAAGTTTTTATGTGCAAATCTATTATGATGATAGAATGCCTACTATTTATGATGATTGAAATAATGATAAAAGTGGATTTGGAGAGGTCATAACTTTATTTAGTAATGATTCCACTATTTTGGAAGAGGTTTCAATTGACTATGATGAGAACAAAGTTGCTACTTATGATGATTATTGTGATGATACTTATGTTATAAAAAGTAGTGATAATTATTGTCATAATTTTGAATATCCTTTTACTGAACATTACCCTTTTAATGTGGAAACAATTTATAGTATTCGAGTTTCATATGATACTCCCATTATTCTGAATGAGAAGAAATTTGCTTATATGGGGAGTAGTAAAACTTCTATGCTTGTGGATCATGAAAATAATGCTTTATGTGATGGTTATATTGTTGAATTCATTCATGATGCTACTGAAGATTATTATGAGGGAGGAATATATGCTTGTAGGAATTGCAATAATATCAAGTTTCCTCTCTATGTGTTGAAAGTTTTGAAGTTATGCTTCTTTTGCCTTCCTATGCTAGTTGATTCTTGCTCCCATAAATTGTTTGTTCACAAAATCCCTATGCATAGGAAGTGGGTTAGGCTTAAATGTGCTAGTCATATGCTTCATGATGCTCTCTTTGTGTTTCAATTCTTATCTTTTATGTGAGCATCATTGAAATCATCTTGCCTAGCTAAAAGGCATTAAAGAAAAGCACTTGTTGGGAGACAACCCTATATTTATACCTACAGTTTTTGTGTGTTCACATGATTAAGATACTGTATTAATCATGTTTTATAGCTTTTGTTTTAATAAAGTGCCAAGTAAAGCCTCTGGGATAGTGTGGATGATGGTTGACTTGATTCTGTGCAAAACAGAAACTTTTGCGCCCAGTTCTGGAATTACCATAAATCACTGGAGCGTCAAAAGCTTCTGAAATTTCTACACATGATTTATATTCAAATTTCCTACGTTGTCCTAATTTTTCAGAATTTTTTGAGTTGCAGAAGTATGGTTATTGTTCAGATCATTACAGACTGTTCTGTTTTTGACAGAATCTGCCTTGTTTGCATAGTTTGCTTGTTTTAGAGTTTCCATAGATTATATTAAGTGATATAAATTGTGGAAATGATAATTTACAGTAGGCATTGTGTGAGAACAATTATGAATCTTATCTTTGACAGTACCCAAGTGAATGATTTGCTCTTTATCATGCTAACCCATCTCACGGAATTCCGTTAAGTTTTGTGTTGTGAAGTTTTCAAGTTTTGGGTAATGATTTGATGGACTATGGAATAAGGAGTGGCAAGAGCCTAAGATTGGGGATTCCCAAGGCACCCCAAGGTAATATTCAAGGACAACCAAGATCCTAAGCTTGGGGATGCCCCGGAAGGCATCCCCTCTTTTGTCTTCAATCCATCGGTAAATTTACTTGAGGCTATATTTTTATTCACCACATGATATGTGTTTTGCTTGGAGTGTCATTTTATTTTGTTATGATTTGCTTAATGTTATTTATATTAATGTTTTGCATCTTTTATTTCAATAAAAGTGTCAAGGGTAGCCTTCACCATGCTCAATTTGAATTATATGAGTTGCTGTTTCAAAACAGAAAGTTTGCTGTTAGTGCAAAAATTCCCTAGAATAGTCAGTATGTCATAAAATCTTGAAATTTTTACACAGCATGATCTTAGAAATTCTCTACAGTGTGGTAAATTTTCAGAATTTTTGGAGTTAATTAAGTATGGATCTTGCTGCATTCTTTACAGACTGTTCTGTTTAGGCAGATTGCTGTTATGATTGCATTGTTTGCATATGTTTGTTTGTTTAATGATTCTATTTGAGGATAGGAGTATTAAATATGCAGAGGCATTTAGTATGCAATGTCAAATTATAATTTTAGTTATTTTCTACAGTAAAGAATGATAAAGTTTTGCATTGATTTATACTAACTTATCTCACGAGTTCTTGTTGAGTTTTGTGTGGATGAAGTTTTTAAGATCTAGGGAAACCGTGATATGAGAGGAATTAAGGAGATACAAGAGCTCAAGCTTGGGGATGACCAAGGCATCCCTAATTAATATTTCAAGAAGTCTCAAGCATCTAAGCTTGGGGATGCCCCGGTTGGCATCCCACCTTTCTTCTTCAACAATTATCGGTTAGTATCGGTTGAACCTAAGTTTTTGCTTCTTCACATGATATGTGCTATCCCTGGAATGTCATTTTATTTTGTTTTGCTGTTTGAATAAAATACTTAAGATCTGAAATTCTTAGATGAGAGAGTCTTCACATAGTTATTTAATTGTTGGCTACTCATTGATCTTCACTTATATCTTTTTGGAGTAGTTTGTCTTTTGCTCTAGTGCTTCACTTATATCTTTGTAGAGCACGACGGTGGTTTCATTTTATAGAAATTGATGAACTCTCATGCTTCACTTATATTATTTTGAGAGTCTCTAAACAGCATGGTAATTTTCTTAGGTTATGAATTTAGTCCTAATATAAGGGGCATCCAAGAGGGATATAATAAAAACTTTCATATAAAGTGCATTGAATACTATGAGAAGTTTGATTCCTTATGATTGTTTTGAGATATAAAGATGGTAATATTAGAGACATGCTAGTGAGTAATTGTGGATTGGTAGAAATACTTGTGTTAAAGGTTGTGATTCCCGTAGCATGCACGTATGGTGAACCGTTATGTGACGAAGTCGGAGCATGATTTATTTATTGATTGCCCTCCTTTGTGTTGAGGTCGGGATCGCGCGATGGTTAACTCCTACCAACCCTTCCCCTAGGAGCATGCGTGTAGTACTTTGTTTTGATAACTAATAGACTTTTGCAATAAGTATGTGAGTTCTTTATGACTAATGTTGAGTCCATGGATTATACGCACAATCACCCATCCACCCTTGCTAGCCTCTCTAGTACCACGCAACTTTCGCTGGTGCATTAAACCCACCATATACCTTCCTCAAAACAGCCACCATTCCTACCTATTATGGCATTTCCATAGCCATTCCAAGATATATTGCCATTCAACTTCCACCGTTCCTTTTATGACACGCATCATCATTGTCATATTGCTTTGCATGATCATGTAGCTGACATCGTATTTGTGGCAAAGCCACCGTTCATATTTTTTATACATGTCACTCTTGAGTCATTGCACATCCCGGTACACCGCCGGAGGCATTCATATAGAGTCATATTTTGTTCTAAGTATCGAGTTGTAATTCTTGAGTTGTAAGTAAATAAAAGTGTGATGATCATCATTATTAGAGCATTGTCCCATGTGAGGAAAGGATGATGGAGGCTATGATTCCCTCACAAGTTGGGATGAGTCTCCGGACTTTACAAAAAATAAAAGAGGCCAAAGAAGCCCAAATAAAAAAAAGAGGCCAAAGAAGCCCACCAAAAAAATGAGAGAAAAGAGAGGAGGGTCAATGCTACTATTCCCTTTTCCACACTTGTGCTTCAAAGTAGCACCAGCATGGCAGCATCTTCATGATAGAGAGTCTCCTATTTTGTTACTTTCATATACTAGTGGGAATTTTTCATTATAGAACTTGGCTTGTATATTCCAATGATGGGCTTCCTCAAATTGCCCTAGGTCTTCGTGAGCAAGCGAGTTGGATGCACACCCCCTTAGTTTCTTTTTGAGCTTTCATACACTTATAGCTCTAGTGCATCCGTTGCATGGCAATACCTACTCACTCACATTGATATCTATTGATGGGCATCTCCATAGCCCGTTGATACGCCTAGTTGATGTGAAACTATCTCCTTCTTTTTGTCTTCTCCACAACCACCATATTCTATTCCACCTATAGTGCTATATCCATGGCTCACGCTCATGTATTGCGTGAGAGTTGAAAAAGTTTGAGATTACTAAAGTATGAAACAATTGCTTGGCTAAAACCGGGGTTGTGCATAATTTAATACTTTGTGTGATGAAGATGGAGCATAGCCAGACTATATGATTTTGTAGGGATAACTTTCTTTGGCCATGTTATTTTGAGAAGACATGATTGCTTTATTAGTATGCTTGAAGTATTATTGTTTTTATGTCAACATTAAACTCTTGTTTTGAATCTTATGGATCTGAATATTCTTGCCACAATAAAAAAAGATTACATTGATAAAAATGTTAGGTAGCATTCCACATCAAAAATTCTATTTTTATCATTTACCTACTCGAGGACGAGCAGGAATTAAGCTTGGGGATGCTTGATACGTCTCCAACGTATCCATAATTTTTGATTGTTCCATGCTATTATATTATCTGTTTTGGATGTTTTATATGCACTAATATGATATTTTATATTATTTTTGGGACTAACCTGTTAATCTAGAGCCCAGTGCCAGTTTCTGTTTTTTTTTCTGTTTTTGAGTTTTACAGAAAAGGAATATCAAACGGAGTCCAAACAGAATAAAAATTTACGGTGATCATTTATGGACCAGAAGAAGCCGACACAGCATTGGAGGTGGGCCAGAAGAGTCACGAGGCAGCCACAAGCCTAGGCCCCCCCCTAGGGCGCGCCCCCTTGGCTTGTCGTCGCCTCGTGGCCCCCCTTGACTTGATTCCAACGCCAAGTACCCCTATATATCCAGAAACCTCCAGAAAGAAACCTAGATCGGGAGTTCCGCCGCCGCAAGCCTCTGTAGCCATGAAAAACCAATTGGGAGCCTGTTTCGGCACCCTGCCGGAGGGGGAAACCATCACCGGAGGCCATCTTCATCATCCCGGCGGTCTCCATGACGAGGAGGGAGTAGTTCACCCTCGGGGATGAGGGTATGTACCAGTAGCTATGTGTTTGATCTCTCTCTCTCGTGTTCTTGAGATGACACGATCTTGATGTACCGCGAGCTTTATTAATATAGATGAATCATATGGAGTTTTCCCATCTCTATCTTCTTGTGATGAATTGAGTTTTCCCTTTGAAGTTTTCTTATAGAATTGAGTCTTTAAAAGATTTGAGAACACTTGATGTATGTCTTGCGATGGGATATCCGTGGTGACAATGGGATGTTCTATTGATCCACTTGATGTATGTTTTGGTGATCAACTTGCGGGTTCCGTGACCTTGGGAATCTATGCATAGGGGTGGGCACACGTTTTCGTCTTGACTCTCCGGTAGAAGCTTTGGGGCACCCTTTGAAGTTCTTTGTGCTGGATTGAACATGATGAATCTGAAATTGTGTGATGCATATCATATAATCAAGCCCATGGGTACTCGTGGTGACAATGGAGTATCTAGGTGACAGTAGGGTTTTGGTTGATGTGTATCTTAAGGTGTTATTTTAGTACGAACTCTAGGGCTGTTCGTGACACTTATAGGGATAGCTCATACGATTGATCGGAAAAGATAACTTTGACGTGGTTTCATACCCTACAATAATTTCTTTGTTTGTTCTCCGCTATTTGTGACTTTGGAGTGAACTCTTTGTCGCACGTGAGGGATTTACATATGATTCAACTATGTCAGTATTGTTGAGAGAACTTGCACTAGTGAAAGTATGAACCCTAGGCCTTGTTTTCAAGCATTGCAATACCGTTTTTGCTCACTTTTGTTACTTGCTACCTTGCTGTTTTTATATTTTCAGATTACAAAGATCTATATCTAGTATCCATATTACACTTGTATCACCATCTCTTCGCCGAACTAGTGCACCTATACAATTTACCATTGTATTGGGTGTGTTGGGGACACAAGAGACTCTTTGTTATTTGGTTGCAGGGTTGTTTGAGAGAGACCATCTTCATCCTACGCCTCCCACGGATTGATAAACCTTAGGTCATCCACTTGAGAGAAATTTTCTACTGTCCTACAAAACTCTGCGCTTGGAGGCCCAACACGAGTCTACACGAAGAAGGTTGCGTAGTAGACATCAGTCACCTATTACATCATGAGAGACAATAGGAGGGAAAGTGGAAATCTTTACCCTTTCATTAGTATTCCTTTTATATTCTATTGGTTTTCCCATCTTTCTATAGTTGGCAATATAAGCATTCTCATTGGAATTTACCATGCAAAACATATATATATTTTTAAGATTAGTTTCAATGTCGTCCGTGAGAATGAATACTTCAAACCAACTATTTTTATGTGTCAATTATTCACTCCCCAAAAATAGAGAAAGCTCGTCATAAAGTTCAAGGGTGATCAAGTTATTACAATATTTGGCCATGATTTAATTATGAAAAAGTTTGCATTGGAAATTAAGATGACCAACTTTATTGCAAAGTTCACAAGTAATAGGACAAACAGAACATAATTTTGTAGCAAATTCATCTATCACTTTGAGCAAAAGATTGGTTCTGACATGTTTATGCTTCTTACAAAATCTATCATCCCTATAAGGCACATCTTCACAAACTTTATGCACTCCACAAAAATTGACATGCTTATAAGAAACATTTTTATCATGACTAGTGCAATCATCATTAGTATTTTGGATATTCATATAATTCACACTAACAACATTGCAAGCATGCTCATCATTCAAGGAATTCTCATTGCGTATTTTCATAATTTCTTCCTCTACCAATTGAGCACAATTTTCGGAATCCTTATTTTCACGAAAGACATTATAAAGACGATACAAATGATGCAACCTAAGCTCCATTGTTTTGTAGTTTTCTTTTATAAAACCAAACTAGTGATAAAACAAGAAACTAAAAGATTTAATTGCAAGATCTAAAGATATACCTTCAAGCACTCACCTCCCCGGCAACGGCGCCAGAAAAGAGCTTGATGTCTACTACGCAACTTTATTCTTGTAGACTCTTGTTGGGCCACCAAGCGTAGAGTTTTGTAGGACAGTAGCAACTTTCCCTCAAGTGGATGACCTAAGGTTTATCAATCCGTGGGAGGTGTAGGATGAAGATGGTCTCTCTCAAACAACCCTGCAATCAAATACAAGAAATCTCTTGTGTCCCCAACACACCCAATACAATGGCAAATTGTATAGGTGCACTAGTTCGGCGAAGAGATGGTGATACAAGTGCAATATGGATGGTAGATAAAGGTTTTTGTAATCTGAAAATATAAAAATAGCAAGGTAGCAAGTAACAAGTGAGCACAAACGGTATTGCAATGCTTGAAAACAAGGCCTAGGGTATGTACTTTCGCTAGTGCAATCTCTCAACAATGCTAATATAATTGGATCACATAACCATCCCTCAACGTGCAACGAAGAATCACTCCAAAGTTCTTATCTAGTGGAGAACATAAGAAGAAATTGTTTGTAGGGCACGAAACCACCTTAAAGTTATCCTTTCCGATCGATCTATTCAAGAGTTCGTACTAAGATAACATCAAGTTATCCTTTCCATTCGATCTATCTAAGAGTTCGTACTAGAATAACACCATATGATAAGCATCAACCAACTCTAATGTCACCTAGATACTCCAATGTCACCACAAGTATCCATGAGTTAATTATACGATACACATCAAACAATTTCAGATTCATAATACTCAATCCAACATAAATAACCTCAACGAGTACCCCAAGATTTCTATCAGAGAAAGTAGGACAAGAACGTGTATCAACCCCTATGCATAGATTACCCCAATGTCACCTCGGGAATCCGCAAGATGATTACCAAAACATATATCAAGTGGATCAATAGAATACCCCATTGTCACTACGGGTATCTGCATGCAAGACATATATCAAGTGTTCTCAAATACAATATTCAATCAAACATAACGAGATCTCAAAGGGAAAGATTCAATTCATCACAACAAGATAGCAAGGGAATAACATCATATGATCCGACTATATTAACAAAGCCCGTGATACATCAAGATCATGACATCTCAAGAACACGAGAGAGAGAGAGAGAGAGAGAGATTGAACACATAGCTACTGGTACATACCCTCAGCCCCAAGGGTGGACTACTCCCTCCTCGTCATGGCCTCCGCCGGGATGATGAAGATGGCCATCGGAGATGGATTCCCCTCTCCGAGAGGGTACTGGAACGCCTCCAGATTGGTTTTTCATTGATACAGAGAGTTGCGGTGGCGGAGCGGAGAGTCTAGGGTTATTTCTAGTGGTTTCTATATTTATAGGATTTTTGGGCGTCGGTTTCACGCCAAGATGGGCCACGAGGAGGGCATGATACACCAGGCCGCGCCTGGGTCCTCTAGCACGCCCTGGTGGGTTGTTCCCACCTCGTGGCTCTTCTCCGGTGGTTCTTCGCTCCAATATTGCTTATTTGGTCCAAAAAAAATCACCAAAAAGTTTCGGGCGATTCCGAGAACTTTCATTTTCTGCAGAAAAACAACACCATGGTAATTCTGCTGAAAATAGCGTCAGTCTGGGTTAGTTCTAAATAAATCATATAAAGTGCATCAAAACCATATAAAAGTATTGTAAACATAGATGAATATGGCATGAATATTTCATAAATTATCGATACGTTGGAGACGTATCAGCGTCGGGTCATGCCGGTTGTACGGCGGCTTGCCGAAGTGCCACACGCGCACGTCCAAGTTATAGTTGGTGATGTGGTTCACGCGCGCCGCCACCTGGGCCAACGTCAGCTCGATGGTAGACAGCCGGCACGGGTCACGCCAGCCGCCCATGTCGCACATTCGGTGAGGCCGGTACTCCAGAGGCAGCACCCGGCGATCGATGAAGGCCACCATCCGGTCAGCAGCAACCAGCCCCTCCCCGCTCCTCATCGCCTGCAGCCGGCCCAGGATCCGGTTGGTCTTGTCGTTTTCCATGTTCAGCGACCAGTTCGTCCCGAGGGGCGGGACGTCGACGAAGGCCGGCAGCCGGATGTAATCCAGCGCCGGGTCAACGTTCTTCACGTAGAAGAATGACCTCTGCCACCTCTTGAGGGAGTCGATGAGGGTGAGGCGGGGGAAATGGCTGCCGCGAACGCACACCACCGCACCTCTGCACGCGTACGGGTCGGTGCCATCCTTCAGGCCCTTGAGGAAGAACAACTTCCTGAAGAGATCCGGGAAAGGTAGAAGGCCGGCGTAGGCCTCGCAAACGGTCACGAAGCAGGAGATCTGCAATATGGAATTCGGCCCAAGATGGTGTGGCTGGAGCTCGAACGTCTCGAGGAAGTATTTGAAGAATCTGCTCGCCGGCAGACCAAAGTCACGCAGAAAGTGCATGGCGAAGACCACGAACCCCCTCCTGGGGCTCCAACGCCACCACGCCGCCCGGGGCCCGGGCGGCAACACGGTCCTCCGACGGCAGCATCCGGGCGCGATGGAGATATTCGATGTCCGCCGCGGTCACATCGGAGCCACCCCAACTGCCAGAGGGAACGTCGGCCATCTTCGGGATTGGCAGGCGCGCTAGGGCGAGGGCGGTGGAGACTCGAGAGACGGAGGATCCCAGCGGGCCCCCGCAGGCGAGCGCAACGGGCGTCAAAAGAAGGAAGGGCGACGAAGCGACACGACCTCGCAGTGCGGTGTGGCGAGAGAAGGAAGACGATGGGAAGAGGGGAGTGCTAATTGCCTCCGCCTCTCCCCCTCCCGCCCCTTATAAGGAGGGCGAAGACGGAGGGATGTGGGGATTAACTGTGCCCACTTCCCCGCAAAACCCGCGAGGCGCGCGCGTGGCGGGCCGCGACCGTCGGGGCCTGGCCGCAAAGGATCCCCGCCCATGGCCCGAGGCCTAGTGGGCTAGGCCTATGGCGGCGTCCCGTCGCGCAACCATAGGTGGGTCCCGCCAACCAGCGCGCGGCCCGAAGCGACGCAGAGAGCCTGAAGCCTCAGGCACGGCTACCGGCGCGCCTGGCCGGCCGAATCACCCCGAATGGCACATGTCGTTCCAAGCAAAGGAGGAAGCCGCTGGCTCCCCTTTGGTCGAATGGACGCGGGCCCCCACCGGCTTCGGGGACTACTGTCGGGGATATAACCCCTGGGTATACTGAAGCAAAGGGGAACTTAACTTTTTCGAACATACACGCCGGCTGGTTCCTCGTACCATTAGGGCTCCAGTCGGCTGCCCTGGCGAAGTACTTGTCCACCCTACGGGCCGGCTACTCATCTGGCCGGCTCCCCCACCCCCGGCCGGCTGGCCCGTAACCGGCTGGCTCACGGCTGCCCGTCCTGGGGCCGGCTGGCTCGGCGCCGGCGGGATGGTGACCGGCTCTATCATGGCTAAGCAGGCGACCGGGCTCCCGTCCTCTCCTTCCGTGTCCATCGTACGACGACGGGACGTGACCCCATTCGATGGGACCCGCATGGCTATAGTGCTCGTTGACGGAGGGGCACGCGTGGCTACAGTGCAGCCAGCCGTACCCACGGGCAGGGCGCACATGGCTACAGCGGAGGCGGCCGTACCGCTGACCGCGGCCGATGGCGACCAGGCGGGGTGACAGTGGAGGCACGCCTCCAACCACTCCATTACCTGCTCCCGCATGGCTACAGGGTGGCCAGCCATATCGCTGACCTCGGCCACCTGCGGCTAGACAACGCCGCATAGTGCGGCATGTGCCGCGGCGTGACGGGCACGCACCAATAGCGACGGGGAGCCAGGCGGGCCACCACTTCCGACGAGACCCCGCGGCCGGCGGGCCCACACGCGACGAGACATCCCAGCCGGCGGGCCCCACCTGGCCAGTTAGAGAGGCCGCCAGCCGGGTCCCACCAGCCTTATCCCTTAAATATTGTAAGCTGGGGCGTTGGCCTATAAAACCCCCCGGCGCCCCCCATGCAAGGGGACAGACACACACCCACACACACACACACACACACACACACGTAGAGAAGGAGGAAGAGCTACCGGGCTCCTTCTTCCTCTAGCAAACAGCTCAAGGAGCGGCCTTATAGCCACCGAGAACATCAACCAAACAAGCAGGATTACGGGTGTTACCTCTCGTAGAGGGCCCCGAACCTTGGTACATCGCGTGTGTTACACCGCTTGTCCCCAATCCCTTCTTCGGAACCCAACGACGTCCATTCGGCCCCAACCACATTCGATAAGCCATGACATGGCATCTGTCATGACAAAACGACGACACTTTGGGCATGCCCTGTTGGCTTGTGCAGCCCTCGTGTGGCCCCCGGCCTCCTTCCGAAGCTTCCAGGTCTTCTTTTGGTCCAGAAAAAATCATCAAAATGTTTTGTAGCAATTGGACTTCGTTTGGTAATGTAAACCTGAAAAGAAAAAAAATAGGCAGAAAACAACAACTGGCACTGGGCACTGGGTCAATAGGTTAGTGCTCAAAAATATTATAAATTGGTAAACAAAGACCCAAAAAGTATCCTAGAATGATAATATATCAGCATGGAACAATAAAAAATTATAGATACGTTGGAGACGTATCAATCAACACAAGATCTCACACATACATGATGTGGAAACCAACATACACATACTTGATTAATCAAGATAAGAAAATTTGAAGCACAACATATACAAACACATCCAAGGTACAAAACAAAAACATGCAAAGCAGCAAGTAACTTTCAGTATAAACAATTTAAGTACAAGTTACCGCAAGGAGGTACATTCGATATAATATAGACACATGATATTCCAAATCATTTGGTTTGGGGAAATATAATTGATGATGATCCCTTAATTCTTCATGAGGTTTCCAAGTCACCAATTCCATCCATCAACACCTATTGCTCATGTTTGAGCTTGTTGGTCCCCTACCAATTTGGGTCCTAAGAGGTTAGTCACATTAAGCTTGGCTACCCAAATGGTTCTTTTCTTGACACCACTTTGAGTACCAACAAATTTGGCAAACACATTGCCAACCTTATTCTTTCAAAGAGAATAGATATCATTAATTAAAATAGGATTGCATATAGTATCATTAGTGCATGAAGAAGCAAGGTGACCCTTCTCACGACATAGGTAGCAACATCTACTTTTTCCTTTCTTCTCAATTGATTTCTCAACTTGAGGAGCATTAACTTGAGTTTTCTTGGGAAGAGGCCTTTCTTCAACTTGTTGTTCAGCATGAGATTGAACTTGTGTCCGCTTCCCTGGTTGCTTGTCTCTAAGAGACTTCTTCTTCAATGGGCAAGATCTAACATGATGCCCTTCAATTTTGCACTTGAAGCGAATAATCTTGGCCGAATTCTTGACTTGTTGTTGGCCCTTCTTTTTGTTGATCTTGGAGTTCTTCGTAGTGTTTGATTTTAATCCAAGTCCACCTTTATCGTTGGTGGATTTTTTTCCACTCAAAATATGGTCAAGTGTGGACTTCCCTTCATGACACTTTTCCAAGTCTTTCTTTAAAGAAGTGACTTGGGACTTGAGCTCTTTGATTTCCTCTACATGGTTACTATCAACAGATGTACTAGAGGAAGTACATGCGTCATTGTTAGAGCAACAAGGCAAGGAAAAGTAATTCATCACAATATGTACCAACATTATGAGTTGATGAATTACAAGGACTAGCACATGGCAATATAGCATTTTCACTAGAAGTGGTGCAAATGTCCACATGAGGCTCACTAGATGTTACCTTAGTAATTATAGTCTCATAAGCTAACAATAGCCCATTATGGGAGACTAGAAGGTCATCATGAGAGTTAGAGAGATTTTCATGACTTCCTTCCAATTTCCCATAATTGGTAGATAGCAACTCAAGCTGAGCCCTTAGCTCAACATTCTCCTTCAAAATAAATGTTGCACAAGAAATAGAGCTAGTAGCACAATCATCATCATTAACAACAAAACGAGAAGGCAACTTGGCAAGCTCTTTTAAATATGAAGCTTTAAGTTGGGCATGAGACTCGGTGAGTTCGATGAGCTCACTCTTAATGACCCTTGATCCATCTCCGAGGTGATCAAAGTCCTCAAGGAGTTTATCATGTGCAAATTCAAACTTCTCAATTTTAATTTTGAAATCATTAGACACCTCGAGAGCCCTATCATGGGATTCCATTACTTTAGATAATTCTAGAGTAAAGGTCTCCTCAAGAGATTCCGTGGTGGTTTGTTCATGTTCAAGAGCTTGAGATAGATCTGCGATCTCATCTGCGTAATCACGCTCATGACCTTCCATTTTCTCAATGGTACTGACTGATACGTCTCCAACGCAACTATATTTTTTTATTGTTCCATGCTATAATATTATCAATCTAGGATGATTTTTGGGTGATTATTTACCAATTCATATTATTTTTTAGCACTAACCTATTAACCCAGTGCCCAGTGCCAACTGTTGTTTTCTCCATGTTTTTGCCCTTTCAAGTTTACACTACCAAACGAAGTCCAATTGCCCCGAATTTTTTTTATGATTTTTTCTGGACCAAAAGAAGACCTGGAAGCTTCGGGAGGAGGCTAGGGGCTCCACAAGGGAGCCACCACACAACAGGGTGCACCATGTTATGTGGTGGACCCCTCGGGCGTCTCCCGACACCCCTCTCTGGCCAATAAATTCCAATAAATCCCAAAATCCCAAGAGAGCCTCTCGAAACATTTTTTTCACCGCCGCAAGTCTCTGTTTCGCTGTGTGCCCATCTGGAGCCCTGTTCCGATGCCCAGTCAGAGGGGGATCGATCACGGAGGGCCTCTACATCAACCTTGGTGCTCCCATGGTGATGTGTGAGTAGTTCCCTACAGACCTACGGGTCCGTAGTTAGTACCTAGATGGCTATCTCTCTCTCTCTCTCTCTCTCTCTCTCTCTCTCTCTCTCTCTCTCTTGATCTTCAATACAAAGTTCACCGCATCTTCGCGGTGATCTATTCGATATAATCACTTTGTGCGGTGCGTTTGTTGGGATCCTATAAATTATGGGTTTATGTTCAGATTATTCATGGAAAATATTTGAGTCTTCTCTGATTTCTATTATGATTCTTATTTGCATGATTATTATAGCTTCGTAAATCTCTCCGATCTATTGAAATAGTTTGGCCAACTAGATTGATATTTCTTTAGTGAGAGGGGTGCGTTATAGTGGGTTCAATCTGACGGGTTTCTATATCCCAGTGACAGAAGGGGACAACATACATCTTTGTATTTTTGCCACTAAGGATAAAACGATGTGGGTTAATTCATATTGATTGAATTCTCTTTGTCTACATCATGTCATCGTTCTCCAAGCATTACTCTGTTTGTCATGAACTTAATACTTAGAGAGGCAAGCATAGAAGCGCTATCGACGTGGAGTAATAGTAATAGGTGCAGGCAGGAGTCGGCCTATTTGCTTACGGATGTGATGCCTATATACACATGATCATTGCTGTGAATAAAGATTGCATAACTATGCGCTTTTCTATCAATTGCCCAACAGTAATTTGTTTACCCACTGTATGCCTACTACATGAGAAATGCCACTAGAGAAAACTACGGCCCCCGGGTGTATTCACTTATATATTTACAAAAGATTTCAATACCTTTCTGCCATCTATTTACTTTTATTTTATTTTGTGATTTATATTATTCAACTTTCATACATTCTTCACTAGCTTACAAATAATGAGTCTAAGGGGATTGACAACCCTCTTGCCCGCGTTGTGTGCAAGTGTTTGCTTCTTTGTGTGCAGTAGCTGAAGATGGGGGTTGCGTGCTACTCCTATTGGTTCGATAAACCTTGGTTCTCTACTGAGGGAAATAATTATCTATACTGTGCTGCATCACCCGTTCTTCTTCATGGAAAACCCAACACAGATCACAAGTATCAGGAAGGATTTCTGGCGCCATTGTCGAGGAGTATCACCAACCTACTATCAAATTGCCGGGGAGTATCACCAACCTTCGCACAAATTATCATTCACTTGTTCTACTTTTTATTTGCTGTTATGTTTTACTTGTTTCATAAAAAGAAAAAATATATTTATCTTTCCTACTTACTAGTTTACTTGTTTGCTTGCTACTATGGCTAGTTCCCCTCTAGACATGCCTTCCCCTCCTTACTTTGGAGCGGGTTCCCCAATCTTGGATTTTAAGCACCTGGGTGATGAGTCGCGTAAAGAAGATTGGGATAGATTACTATAGATACAAATTAGAGCTAATCCCAAAAGTAATATCAAATTGCTCCTTAGAAGTTCTTATGTTGGTCTATCCTTATCACATCGACGTGTCTTGGATTCTATGTTCGAAAAAGATTTTCTTGGGAATAATTATTTTGACACTTATGAAAAGTTAAAAACCATATTTGGACAAACCAAAATAGAAACATTGAACCAACCATATTGGTGTATTTTCGTCAAACCGAGTTAATAAAGGAAACTAAGGCCATTATGGAAACAAATTTTAGAGGGTGATACAACATATCTACTAAAATCAATGGGAACATAGTAATGCAAAATAAAAGATTTGATACTATGGACCAAAAGGTTGATGCTCTTAGTGTTTTAAAAGATGAAATGAAAATTCTCAATCGTAAGTTGGAACAACTTGTTCTTAGTGTCAAAGATGACAACACTTGAAACTATGCATTATGCCTAGCTAGGAGCGTAAAACAATAGCACTAGTTGGGAGGCAACCCAATAGTTATCTTTATTTTTTCTTTTTTACTTTTTTTGATAACATGATTATTGCCTCTATAATGATTGTGTTTTTATGTTTAAATTAGTGTTTGTGCCAAGTAAAGCCTTTGGGATGACTCACAAGATGAGTAGAATTGATACGGTGCAAAAACTGAAACTTTAGCGTTCAGTGCAGAATTTCTCCGATTTTACTGGAACTTCTTATTCATCTGAAATTTTTACACAGTATTTCTACATAAATTATTCAGGATTTCCTAATTTTATTATTTCTACAGATATTTACAGACTGTTCTGTTTTAGACAGATTCTATTTTTGCTTGCATAGTTTGCTTGTTTTGATGATGCTATGGATTGTACCGGGAAGTATAAGCCATGGAGAAGTTAGAATACAGTACCTTATGAAATAATAAAATAAGAATCAATTTATAACAGCACCTAAAGTATTTGATATGTTTTCTATACTAACGGATCTCATGAAGGTTTTGTTGAGTTTTGTGTCCTAAAGTTTCCAAGTTTTGGGTGCTATCACGATGGATGAAGGAATAAGGAGAGGCAAGAGCCTAAGCTTGGGGATCTCCAAGGCACCCCAAGGTAATATTCAAGGAAGACTCAAGCGTCTAAGCTTGGGGATGCCCCGGAAGGCATCCCTCTTTCGTCTCAATCCATCGATATGTCACTTGGAGCTATATTTTTATTCATCACATGATATGAGTTTTGCTTGGAGCGTCGTTTGGTTTTAGTTTTAGTTTTCAACAATCATTGTTTGCTTGACACACCCACTTGAGATAGACACAAAATCACCATGATTTGTAAGAATACTCTTTGTGCTTTACTTATATCTTTTGAGCTTAGCAGTTGCTCTAGTGTTTCACTTATATCTTTTAGAGCACGGTGGTGTATAGATTTTATAGAAATAATTGCATTCTCGTTCTTCACTTATATTTGTTTGGTAGTTAATAAATATTGACGTTAATTTGCATGGGTTATAAGACTAGTCCAAAAATAATAGGTATCCAATGAATGCATAATCAAAACCACATGTAGCACATAAAAGAGAAATTTTGGGTTAATTATATTGATGTGGTAATGTGAAAGGGCATGAGTGCATGATGATTGGTTAGTAAAAGTATTGTGAATTAGAGGGTGTTGACTTGCTGTTCATCTAAATATTTTTTCTAGCATGGTGATGATGTGTGAGCATACTTATTCCTCGTTGAAATCCTAGTGTTGTTTAAGTCGGAGCGCGCGATGGTTAACTCCTCCCAACCTCCTCACTAGGCGCATGCGAGTAGTACTTTTCTTTGAGAGAGCTAATAAAATCTTGCAATAAGTATGTGAGTTCTTTATTACTAATATGAATTCATGGATGTACGCACTCTCACCACCTCATATTTGCTAGCCTCTTAGGTACCGTGCATTGCCCATTCTCGCCTTGAGGATCGGTACAACCTTCGTCGGTACATCCAAACCCCGTGACATGATACGCTCTATTGCACATAAGCCTCGTTATATCTTCCTCAAAACATGCACCATACCTACCTATTATGGCATTTCCATAGCCATTCCGAGATATATTGCCATGCAACTTCCACTGTTACATCATATGACTAGTACACTCATTGTCATATTGCTTTGCATGATCGTAAGATAGATAGCATGATATTTCCATGGCTTGTCCATTTTTGATATCCTTTGATACACTAGATCATTGCACATCCTGGTACACTGCCAGAGGCATTCATATAGAGTCATACTATATTTTTCATGTTGAGTTGTAAGTAAATAAAAGTGTGATGATAATCATTATTAGGACACTGTGTCAGTGAGAAAAGGATGATGGAGACAATGATTCCCCCACAAGTCAGGATGAGACTCCGGACGAAAAAAAGAAAGAAAGAACAAAAAGAGAAAAAGGAAAAGAAAAAAGAAAAATAAAAAAATAAAAAAATGAGAGAAAAGAGTGAAGGGACAATGCTACTACTTCCTTTTCCACACTTGTGCCTCAAAGTGGCACCATGTTCTTCATATAGAGAGTCTCTTGTTTTATCACTTTCATATGCTAGTGTGAATTTCTCATTATAGAACTTGGCTTGTATATTCCGATGACCGGCTTCCTCAAATGCCTGAGGTCTTCATGAGCAAGCAAGTTGGATGCACACCCACTTAGCTTCATTTGAGCTTTCATACACTTATAGCTCTAGTGCATTCATTGCATGGCAAACCCTACTCCTCGCATTGATATCTATTGATGGGCATCTCCATAGCCCGTTGATACGCCTAGTTGATGCGAGACTTTCTTCACCAGTTTTACCCCTTTGAAACCTGCCATCATATTCTATTCCACCTTTATTCTATATCCATGGTTCACGCTCATATATGGCGTAAGTAATAAAAAGTTGAAGCGCGTTAAGAAGTACGATCAATTTGCCTGACTTGACACCGTGGTGCTTGACATTTGTATTTATGTGGCAAAGACAGAGCCATGCTATTCTAATATGATAAAATGAATAGGGGGTGAACATTCTTTAAGGATTGTATATTTTGAAACTTGATGATTATGTTGCTTATGTTTATAAGTATTACTATGTTGATGTTTGTTAATTCATCGTTTCTCAATGATCATACCTGCAATAGATTACATGTTGGGTGGCATGTCAGATCAAAAATTCTGTTTTTATCATTTACCTACTTGAGGACGAGCAGGAATTAAGCTTGGGGATGCTGATACGTATCCAACTTATCTATTTTTTGATTGTTCCATGCTATAATATTATCATTCTAGGATGCTTTTTGGGTGATTATTTACAAATTCATATTATTTTTGAGCACTAACCTATTAACACAGTACCCAGTGCCAGTTGCTGTTTTCTGCATGTTTTTGACTTTTCAGGTTATACTACCAAACGAAGTCCAATTGCCCCGAAACTTTTTTATTATTTCTTCTGGACTAAGAGAAGACTTGGAAGCTTCGGGAGGAGGCCAGGGGCTCCACGAGGGAGTCACCACACAACAGGGCGCGCCCGGGGGGTGGCCGCGCCCTGTTATGTGGTGGCCCACTCGGGCGTCTCCCGACGCCCCTCTCTAGACTATAAATTCCAATAAATCCCCAAAAACCTAGAAAGCCTCCCGAAACACTTTTTCCGCTGCCGCATGTCTCTGTTCCACCGTGTGCCCATCTGGAGACCAGTTCCGGTGCCCTGACGGAGGGGATCGATCACGGAGGGCCTCTACATCAACCTTGCTGCTCCCATGGTGATGTGTGAGTAGTTCCCTAACCTACGGGTCCATAGTTAGTACCTAGATGGCTATCTCTCTCTCTCTCTCTCTCGATCTTCAATACAAAGTTCACCGCATCTTCGCGGTGATCTATTCGATGTAATCACTTTGAGCGGTGCGTTTGTTGGGATCCGATGAATTGTGGGTTTATGTTCAGATTATTCATGAAAAAGATTTGAGTCTTCTTTGATTTCTATTATGATTCTTATTTGCATGATTATTATAGCTTCATAAATCTCTCCAATCTATTGAAATAGTTTGGCCAACTAGATTGATATTTCTTCAGTCAGAGGGGTGCATTGTAGTGTGTTCAATCTGACGGGTTTCTATATCCCAGTGATAGAAGGGGACAAGATACATCTTCGTATTATTTCCACTAAGGATAAGATGATGGGGTTAATTCGTATTGATTGAATTCTCTTTGTCTACATCATGTCATCGTTTCCCAAGCATTACTCTGTTTGTCATGAACTTAAAACTTAGAGAGGCAAGCATAGACGCGCTCTCAACGTGGAGTAATAGTAATAGGTGCAGGAAGGAGTCGGCCTATTTGCTTATGGACGTGGTGCCTATATACACATGATCATTTCCGTGAATAAAGATTGCATAACTATGCGCTTTTCTATCAATTGCCCAACAGTAATTTGTTTACCCACCGTATGCCTACTACATGAGAGATGCCACTAGAGAAAACTACACCCCCCGAGTCTATTCACTTATATATTTACAAAAGCTTTCAATACATTGCTGCCATCTATTTACTTTTATTTTATTTTCCAATTTATACTATTCAACTTTCATCTACATACTTCACTAGCTTGCAAATAACGAGTCCAATCGGATTGACTACCCTCTTGCCCGCGTTGGGTGCAAATGTTTGCTTCTTTGTGTGCAGTCGCTAAAGACGGGGGTTGCGTGCTACTCCTATTGGTTCGATAAAGCTTGGTTCTCTACTCATGGAAATACTTATCTATACTATGATGCATCACCTGTTTCTCTTCATGGAAAACCCAATGCAGATCACAAGTTTGAGTGACCTCATGCTCCTCGAGAGCTTCCAACTCCTCAATATATTTCTTGCCCTGGATAGCAATAGACATAATTTCCATGAAGTTGGAACGACCAATTTTATTCTTATGAAGAGCTTGAAAAATCATTTCACCCTAATTTTTAAGGAAGCAACACTATTACCTCCTGGGTTCGCCGGAATCCTCACCAGAGAGAGAGGGAATGTAGAGAGGGGGTCATGGGGGTCTTATAGAAGGGGCCATGGGGTGTGGGCGAGGCCGGAGCGACATGGAGGAGGTGGGGTGGCCGGTGGTTTCGATGACCGTGGGGGTCTTGGGGAGTACGTGAGGTGGGAGACGACATGACATGCGGGCCCCGCATGTCATCAAGAGGGAGAGAGAGCGGGGACGGCTGGGCTACGGTTGCTGGCTGGTTACGTCTAGGTGGGCCGTAGGGGGGCGTTTTCTTTTTATTTGATTTTCCTTTTGTTTTCTCTTTTTCTTTTCTTATTTTCTTTATAAATTCAAGCAGAGTTTGCATTTGAATTTTCTTCAAACAAAGACACATTTCTAAATTCCAAATGGAATGTTTGTGAATTTGTGCAGATTTTCCTTGAGCATTTTGGGCATATATTTTTTGCACTTATATTTACCTTTTGAATTTGAATTTGGTTTCAAAACCAAATATTTTTCAAATTCATTTTAGAAAATAGGCAGAGGGTCTAGGTCATCATTTGGACTTGCGGAATTCATCTTCCTGCCAAATAAAATACAAATCCATTTTTGAATAATTCCCTTTGGTTTTTTATTTGATTTCCAAAATAAAACCAACTCAAATCTTTTTAGGGAAATTATTTTGGCTTGGATATTCTTGGGACATATTAAGAATACTTTTGCCAAACAATATTTCAAATGGTTTGGGTTCCTACCAGGGCTTTCTAGGGTTTCACTAGTAGCTTTGGGATTCTATCCCTTCTGGTCAAACAATCAACAAGTTTTAACCAACAAGCAATCAATCAAGGGGTTTTGTTGCAAAAAAAATAATTCCCAAGGAAATTTTTAACATACCATATTTGGGAAAAAAATCTGGGATGTGAGACGCAGGCAATGGGGGAAGAACTGGCCAAGTTACTAGAGGCCATATTTATCCGTGTGATCAAGCATCCTGACTGGTTGCCGAACCTGGTAATGGTACCAAAGAAAGATAAGTCCGGCGCCTATACGCCGATTTTAAGGATGTAAACAAGGCTTTCCCAAAGGACCCCTTCCCGCTACCTCGGATTGTTCAGATTGTGGACGCCACAGCTGGACTAAGTGTCCTTGACGCCTATTCAGGCTATCGTCAGATAAGATGAAGGAGTCCAACCAGGCGTCCGCGACATTCATAACTCCCTACAGGGACATTCTGCCTTGACACAATGCCCTTTGGGCACAAAATACTGGCACAACCTACCAGCGCATGATACAAACATGCTTGCAGCCACAAATCGGCAAGATAGCCGAAGCCTACCTAGACGACATGGTTGTCAAAACTAGGTAGTGTGCCACACTAATGGATGATCTATGGGAGGCATTCAAAAACCTCAAAGCATACAACATCAAGCTCAATATGTAAAAATGCGTCTTCAACGTCCCATCCGTCAAGATTCTCGGTCTCATCATATCACATAGAAGAATCGAGGTGAACCCCTATAAGATCAAAGCATTGGCACAACTAGAAGTGCCGATCGAGCTCAAACACATTCATAAATTAGAGGGATGTGTAGCCTCCTTAATTTGATTCTTCTCATGACTCCGCGAAAAGGCTCTCCTGCTATACATGTTGCTTCGGCAGACCAAGAACTTTAAGTGGACCGAGGAAGCCATCAGAACTCTAGAAGAAATCAAGACGCTCTTGGCCATAAATCTAGTCATAGTTGTCCCTTACCCTGGTGAACCAACGTTGATGTACATGTCGACAACCAACCAAGTTGTCAGTGCAGTCTTTGCTACTGAGCACGACATGAAAGGTCACAAATTAAAAGTACAAAGGTTGGTATACTACGCATTCGAGGTGCTGACCCTGTGTAAAGAGAGGTACCCGCACTACCAAAAGATAGCATATGCAGTCTTTATGGATTCTCGGTAACTACGACAGTACTTCCATGAGTGCCACATAACACTTTCCTTGAACAACTATTTAAACCTTTGGTCAAATGGCAAGGAGATACCGAGCAATCATATGCCGAGCTAATCACCCTACCGACCATAGAGCTAGACGAGGAGATAGTCGGGGGCTCAACACTAGAGGAAGCTTCCTACGCCCATGAAATTATGGTCGTGATCGCACCCTGGACTGAGCCATTACTTGCATACTTATTGAATAAGGCGTTGTCTCAAGATTAGATCGATGCTCGACGGTCGAAAACATACAACGTCCATGAGGGGAAACTACATAAGTGCAACATCACTAGCATGCGCCAACGCCGCATCTCCGAGGAGGAAGGAAAAGAACTCCTCTCGGAGATTCATTCTGGCACGTGTGTCCATCATGCAACACCTCGGACTCTGGTAAGCAATGTTTTCTGTGCTGGGTTCTACTGGCCCACTGCGCGAGCCGACACACGAGAACATGTAAACGCATATGTGGGTTGCTAGCTCTTCGCCAAATAAAGCCACATGCCCACAACAACTCTACGAACCATTCCGATTACCTGGCCATTCACGGTGTGGGGGTTGGACATGGCCGGACCACTCCGCAAAGGAACAAAACAGAAAAAATACCTCCTTGTCATGGTAGAAAAATTCACAAAATGGACAGAGGCAAAATCTGTGACATCGGCAAAGGCCGAACCAGTGGTTAACTTCATCTCTGACATAGTACACCGTTACGGGGTGCCAGACAACATCATAATGGACAATGGTCCAATTTACCGCCAAGGAGGTAAAAGAATGATGCGCAAAACAAGACATTAAGCTTGACTATGCCTCGGTTTACCACCCGCAAACCAATGGTCAGGTCGAACGAGCGAATGGCTTAATTTTGAGTGGCATCAAACCTGGCTTGATTCAATCTTTAGAGGAACCCGACAATAAATGGGTCGAGGAGATTGACTCCGCATTGTGGGTTTGCGTACCACACCTAACAGATCCACGAGCTATACGACATTCTTCATGGTTTATGGGGTCGATGCCATAGTCCCTAGTGATCTCATTCGTGACGCACCTTGAGTACGCATGTACAAGGAACATGAGGCCCAACGTCATCGACAAGATTACCTCAATGCCCTAGACAAAGAACGTGACATCGCCTGAGCACGCTCAACCTTTTACCAACCAAAGGCACGACGCTACTAGAATCAAAAAGTCCGGACGAAGGCCCACAACATCAGCGACTTAGTCTTACGACGCTACCCGGACAAGCCTGATTAGCATAAACTATCCATGCCTTCGGATGGGCCACTTATTATTGATAAAGTGCTCACTGGAGGAGCATATCGGATCCGGAATGTTGAAGAAAATTGCCTGGAGCCGAACCATGGAATCTCGCTGCCCTGCTGCCCCGATTCCATGGCTAGTACTTTATCCTTTTTATTTTTACAATTTAGCTAGGAAGTCTTATTTATGCAAAAGTAGAATCAATAAATCGTACTAATACCAGCTTTTTTTTTCTTATTCCGGCTTTCTCCTAGTAAAATGACACGCATGATGCTGCTCATAGCCACACATTGCATGTCATCTGACTCAAGCAGAGGGCTCTTTGAAGTTCCTCGGCAGAAATACGTCGTGTATATTAAAAGAATCTGACAAGTCATGACACACCGTGTACCTATCCGTTCCATAGCGGGGGCTCCTTGAAGCATCCCAGCGTGGATACCTTTGGTCTATAATGTGTTTGGTTAGAGGGAGATGCTAGGGTGGTTATGGGTATCCCCATCCAGCTGGTTAGGGATAGCCATTTTTTTGTTTGGTTGATGGATGATGTTAGCCCACGTTTCGTTTGGTTTGAAAGATGGATAGCCATTTTTCATACTTTGTTATTAAAATGCTCTCTTCTCATCATATCTCTCCTATCAATTGAGGCGTATGCAACTTCCAGCACCATGGAGCTCACACGACACACAACACGCACACTACGCAGCTCACACACGCACCACACAAACCAACATGTACGCCACGCACACCTTAGCGTACGCAGCGTACAACATCGGCCGGCCGGCTGGCCGCGTACACCGCGTACATGCGTACATCATCGGAAGCCGTACATGCGCACGCGCGGCTCACCCACGCGACGTACACGGACGCCCATGCACTGCTTTTGGAAGGTTAGCGTCTCAGGACATGTACAATGGTTGATAAGATAGTTTTATCTTCAGTCTTGCATGTAATTTAGAGATGACAATTTTTTTTGTCTACAATGGGCCATCTCTTAACCTTATCTTCGATAACTATCTATTCCTAAAAACATGATGAGACATATTGTGCTAAGAGATCACCTCTTGTCTTCTCTTAAATAAGAGAAGGCAAAGTTTTTTTTTTCTGAGTTCTCTCTCCTCCACCTCATTATTTATCCTACGTGGCACTCCTAAGATAGCACCATTGTACATGCCCTCAGGGTGTGTACAATGGTTGATAAGATAGTCTTATCTTAAGACTTGCATGTAATTTAGAGATGACAAATTTTTTTGTCTACAATGGGTCATCCCTTAGCCTTATCTTCGATAACTAGCTATTCCTAAAAACGTGATGAGACATATTGTGCTAAGAGATCACCTCTTGTCTTCTCTTAAATAAGAGAAGACAAAGCTTTTTTCTGAGTTCTCTCTCCTCCACCTCATCATTTATCCTAGATGGCACTCATAAGATAGCACCATTGTACATGCCCTCAGCGGAAGAAAACTTTCTGTTCGCACGCGGGTGGATGGACATATCCGCGACATTTTCGTGTGCGTGGAGAGCCAGATTTTAGAGGTATATTTTAAGAATATGGCTATCCCTATCCCAACTCGCCCACAAACCAAACGACTGCTATCCAATTAAAACTGGCTATCCCTGTCCTTTGAGTGGTTATCCCGTGAACCAAACGCATCCTAAAAAAGTCCGATAGGTGCCGCGAGACATAGCATCAAGTTATACGTGCCCACCCTTCCTACATCGTTTTAAGCTTTAATATGCATTAATTTGACTTGAGGTTTTTAGTCAAGTTGGGTTACCTAGCTTCTATGTTGACTCCTTACATTTCCCTACTTTCGGCGGGTGCGACAGGAGCACATCTGTGAGTGGTATCTCTTGGGTTAACCTGATTTACTACCTTAGGTGGGTGAAGCCAAAAGCTAACGGTCACAAGGTATGAAATTGGTCAGCACGATCGAAGCGATGCTCATACTGGTTCATCAGGGTCAAAGCCTAGATTCTATTCTTAGGTGGTTGGATCTGATAATTGCGGCGCTTGAGCATGGCTCCCTTGTTCAAGGCATTGCTGTTGAAGAACCTCGTCGTCCATGTGATGTCATGAGATGCCTGGTGCGGATATGGTTGTTTCTGTTGTTGGCCGATCGCGGATCGGATTGCTTTGGTTGTTTTTACTCGCCTACGCATACCATTGGTTTTATATGTCTTTGCTTTTTGCCGACGTGTTTTTGTATGCGTGTGTTCGTGTTGGCTGCGGACATCCTAACTATGCAGAGGCCGGGTGTGTGCTCATTATGTTTGTATCCTTTTGATGCTCCATTTTATTGACTCAATAAAATCCACCCTTCATCAGAAAAAAGTAACTTCAAGAAACCCATATCTCCTAGAAACATAAGTGATCGTACATGGTATACTTCAAGAAACCCATATCTCATAAGTGATCATCAGCAAAGGTTTCAAGGCCTTAACCTGCAAGTTAGCAACACACGTACATGAGTCTGTTCAGCGCATATCTGCGCATGTTTTTTGTGGACAACCATAATTTTTTTCTTTTTTTTGATCAAAATTAGTGCCCTAAATTGTAAGCAGAGAATCAAACTCGTCTAGGTTGACGAAATTTTACGAAAGGAAAACCTTAAAGAATGTGAACATACAAACAGATTATAGCAGTCTCACGAATCCAATTGCATGCATGTACCGATTCCCATTCTTTCCCTGATCCAAGAGAAGTGCAGGTGTTTTAGGAAGTAGACAGGTTGTCTGCGCTGGTGGTTCTTAGGGCTTTGGTACTTTAGGGTCCTATATATACGTACAGAGGACGATTTTGGGCGTGACTATGGAGATGCACAGATGGATAGCAATCGCCGATCCCATGAGAAACACCCCGCCCGCGCTGTCCGCTGAGACAATCGCCGGAGAAACTAGATTGAGGGATTCAACAAACCAACTGATCGCCTTCTTCTCCACTGTGACCTGGCATGAAAGCTATGGAGACTAAAAGGATCTCCTCTTTAACAGCATCAACCATCATGGAATGAAGTGTAGTTGGGCTGGAGCAGATTCAAAATTCGTAGAGGAAGGGAACGGCAGGGGAGAAGCTGGTAGCATCGCTTCTTGCTTCGTGGAAGTTTGTTGGCTCTGCTAGTCCTCGGCTCCTCGCTCCTCTTCTTCTACCTCTAGCCCCCTCTCACAGCACACACACGAACAAGGGAGAAAAGGAATTTTGGGCGTCTGCCTCACGCAGCCAGACTTTTTTCTCTTCTTTATTTCTCTCTTGACTCAAAGCAAATATGTCTACCACAGCTTAAGTATTACACACGCACACAACCGGAGCTAACAAACTGCCCTGGTTTTGTGCCACTAACACACGCACTTATCATGATCTAATCCTACTCGTAGATAAGCTACATGATCCTAACGACTTGGTCTATGTCTCTATGACGCCCATGCGGCTAGCCAGCTCAACATGTACCTAACTAACTACATGCACGACCAAGTTCAGTACTTGGCCAGCCTTATCAAGCGGCCACAGACCCAACCAAACTACTCCCTCCGTCCCAAAACAAGTGTCGCTGCTTTAGTACAAAATTTGTACTAACTTAGTACTAAATTTGCGTCACTTATTTTGGGACAGAGGGAGTAGCATGTAAGCAAGTGATAATGACTTGTCCGATCACCCCGCACAACCTGATCGTGCAGCCCGTCACGCTCCAGCTTCCAAGGCGACTTGCTGCATCTCATGACTGTGCCGTATCACTACAGGAAAAAAATTATAAGCCGAGTGCCCGAAACACTAGGCTTATACCCGTTTACACTCGGTTTGTATATAAGCCGAGTGTTTTCCCCGGTTTATACCACACGGCTTATTAAGGACCGGCCTACCAGGTGTAAGCCGAGTGCAACAGCGAAAACACTCGGCTTACATATAAGCCAAGGAACTCCATGTAAGCCGAGTGCCAACGGACACACGGTTTATACATGACGGCATCCTGACGCTAATGGCATGCCATGTCACCGTTTACATAAGCCGAGTGCCAACGGTCGCACGGTTTATATATAAACCGAGGGCCAAGTTCGGTCACACGGGTTATATATAAACCTAGGGCCAATGTTGCGCGCACGGTTTATATATAAACCGAGGGCCGAGCTCAGTCCCACGGTTTATATATAAGCCGAGTTCCTTCCCTCGGCTAACATTTAAAACGGCTATGCCATAGATGCCCTATAAGCCAGGTGCCTCTCCTGGGACACACGGCTTATAGCCCCAGCTGACCTATAAGCCGGGTGCCACAACCTGGGACACACGGCTTAAAGCCCCAGCTGACAAAGGGAAGGTGTCGGGTTTGTGAAGGAAGTGTTGGTCCTGCTGCTCCGTTGGCCTCGAAACTTTTCGTGCTCTCAAAGGAGGCCATCGAATGAGACATGTCAGCGCCCCGCATTTTGTTGACCCGCCTGCAATATTTGAGACATTTATCGCATTTCTAGGGTTTCAGCGCCAGAAATTGCAGATCTGCAAGGCTACACATGAAATCATGCCCAGAAGCGGCATGGAAAATCCTATGTGATGTATTAGCGACATGCGTCTCCCTTTTGCAGACGAGGGAGGGGCAGTTCCGGCCATCAGGGGGCGAAATTACTTCGACGGCATGACTCGTCCAACCGTTTGAATCCACGAAAAATCGTATGATGCCGAAAATCCACGGGATCTGGCACGGCGTCATCACATGGCCCTGTAGGGTGTGGTAAAAGGTTGGGCGCATTTCGAATAGGCCTCACATGAGGCCGCTTGTAAACTGCACCATCTCCGAGGTAGTCTCTCGGTATCGAGAGGGAAGGTGTCGGGTTTGTGAAGGAAGTGTTGGTCCTGCTGCTCCGTTGGCCTCGAAACTTTTCATGCTCTCAAAGGAGGCCATCGAATGAGACGTGTCGGGCCCCCGCATTTTTCTGACCCGCCTGTAATATTTGAGACATTTATTGCATTTCTAGGGTTTCAGCTCCGGAAATTGCAGATCTGCAAGGCGACACATGAAATCATGCCCATAAGCGGCATGGAAAATCCTATGTGATGTATTAGCGACATGTGTCTCCCTTTTGCAGACGAGGGAGGGGCAGTTCCGAAGATTCCCCAGTCCGTAGTCCTCCGCGATCTACGTCTTTGACCGGACTCGAAAGGGGTTTGATCGGGGTGAGTTCCTCTTGGTTTGCGTTAAGGTAGGTCATGGAGATATGCGGGGCCTTGTTTGATCACATGCCTTCACAAGATTCCCTTCCGGCGGCGCTAAGTGCGGCACCAACACTGTAGGTGCATAACCTTCCTATGGGATTGTCACGTTTGTGAGACAAGTGTGTTTTCTGCCGCTAAACCTTTCTGGACATGCCAAACCCTAAACGCTGGACCTTTTTGTGGTAATGTCGTGTTTGTGATGCAAGTTCTTCTTTTGCCAAAAAGCTAGGGTTACATACATTTGGACTTACCCACCAACTAAGGAACAAATATAATAGCATGAATAAGGGTCGCAACAACTTGTCATTTTGCATGTGATCGTAATATGGGTACACTAGGGTTTTGGAAGAGTACAAGACCATCAAAATATTAAAGTGGATATAGAGAGAGATAGAGAAATTGAGGGCATAAAAATAATACAAATGAAAAGTAGTTGGGATAAAATGGATGAGAAAGAAGGGAAGTCATTTTAAAACATTTTTTGCATTAAAAATAGGCTTGCAAAAAATCGAAGAAAATGTAAGCTGAGTGCGTTCACTAGGCACACGGCTTATATGACATGTGAGCCGAGTGCTCTGGCAGTGCACACGGCTTATATGACATGTAAGCCGAGTGCTCTCAAAGGGCACACGGCTTATAGGATGCTCCGTGACGACACCGTCAACCCCCTCCGTTATAGACACGTGGCAGATGTGTTTGCCGAGTGCCTTTTCGCGTAGAAGGCGTGTGCCCCATGTAAGCCGAGGGCATTTCGGGACCACTCGGCTTACATGATGCTATAAACCGAGAGCATTTTATTTGCCGGGTGCTATCACGTTCACACTCGGCTTATATGAATATAAGCCGAGTCCCCGAAAAATAGCTCACGGCTTATAGGTTTACACACGGAAAAACGGGATTTTCCTGTAGTGTATCGCACAACACCATCGGCCTCTCGCCATGTTCACTGCATCGCACGGCAGCTCAGCATCTCGCCTCTTTGTGGATTCAACAGAAGCTTCACCGGAGAGCAACTCTCTAACCTAGGTTACATGCAGACTCCAAATTAAACATGCTGTTACAAATATCAAGATTAGTGCTAACATTCACCCCATAATCTTGATATCGTTGTCTTTAATGCGGATCACCCGCAGCCACATGGCGACGCCATCGCAGCGCCGCAGCCGCTTGTCGTGGATGACGCCGTCGCAAAGCCTCAACACGCCATGTTGCCGCACGCAGCGGCCACCTCTTGACATGGACGACGCCTTTGCGGGGCCGATCACCACACCATCATTATCTTGCGGCATCGCACCACAAACGGTCACCAGAGGCATCACACCGCCGCCGCCCCCCACCTTGCCCCGGCATCCTCCACCTCACATGGAGTCCGTAGCATCACGGTCTTGGATTGACAAGGCTCTGACGCCAATTGTTGCCACTGCCTGCCTGCCTCCTCGCTCCTCTTCTTCTACCCCTAGCTGTCTGTCACAGCACACACACGAAAAAAGGGACACAAGGAATTTTGGGCGTCTGCTGCCTTACGCAGCCAGAATTTTTTCTCTTCTTTATTTCCCTACACTCAAAGCAAATATGTCTACCACAGCTTAAGTAGTACACACGCACACAACCGGAGCTAACAAACTGCCCTGGTTTTGTGCTACTAACGACTAGGTCTATGACACCCATGCGGCTAGCCACCTCAACATGCAGCTAGCTAACTACCTGCACCGCCAAGTTCAGTACTTGGGCAGCCTCATCAACGGCCACAGACCCAACCAAACTAACATGTATGCAATTGATAATAACTTGTTGGATCACCCGGCATTACCTGATCTAGCAGTCCGTCACGCTCCAGCTTCCGCGGCATCTTGCCGCTTCTCACGACCTTGCAGTATCGCACAGCACCTTCGGCATCTCGCCATGCTCGCCGCATCGCACGGCAGCTCGGCATCTCGCCTCCTTCGCGGACTCAACAGAAGCTTCACGGGAGAGCAACTCTCTAACCTAGGTTACATGCAGACTCCAAACTAAACATACAGATACAAATATCCAGATCAGTGCTAACAAGTTTACTGCATGGAGATCGGACGGGATGGAGGAGCCATGCTAGGGTTCTCTGGACAATGCCTCGGTTCCTCTCGGGAGGGAGAGAGAGAGGGAGGGAGGAGGGAGGGAGGGAGAGAGGGGGAGAGAGAGAGAGAGGCCATTCTTTTTTTAATCAACTCGTGTGGAAGGGTTCGCCAAAGAGATCCGCATGTGGGACAACGGGCGAGGAACCTTCATGTACCTCATCCAAAGGTTGATGATGGCTAAGATAGGGATCAGATGGACAATTCCTACAGTTTTTAAGGATGAACGTGGAGCCTCGTATGAAGATATAAAATATAATAAGATGTATTCGTCAGAAATAAAGTAAGATATAAGATGTATTTGGTGACAAAAAAGGCGAATCAAGTAGCACACACATCCTTGTGCATAGACCTATTTTTTCATGGAGCTATATAGGAAACATAGAGATCCAATCTCAAAGGGGCTCCTTTCCTTCGGAAGCCATGGCGGCCAAGGACCAGAGGGGAAATCCTCCTCCCACTTAGGGAGGAGGCCAAGCAAGAGGAAGAAGGAGGGGGATCCCCCCCCCCCCCCCCCTCTCTCCCGGTGGTGCCGGAGTGCCGTCGTGAGAACCATCGTGACGGCGATCTACACCAAGTCATCAACAATTCTGTTATCATTCTCAACATCACCATCACCTTCCCTCATCTATTATAAGCGGTCCACTCCTCCGCAACCCATTGTATCCCCTACTTGAACATGGTGCTTCATCCTTCTGAACATCACCATCACCTTCCCTCATCTATTATCAGTTGTCCACTCTCCCGCAACCCACTGTATCCCCTACTTGAACATGATGCTTTATGCTTCATATCATTATCCAATGATGTGTTGCCATCCTATGATGTTTGAGTAGATTTTATTGTCCTACGGGTGATTGGTGAATAGCTACGATTGGTTTAAATTGCTTGTGGTTATGTTGTTTCCTTTTGGTGCCCATCATATGAGCGCACGTGTGGATCACACCATAAATAGGACTATGTATTGGAGGGCAAGAGCGACGGAAACTTACTACCAAAGAAATTATTCATACGGGATTGAAGGGGAACCAATTTATCTTAATGCTATAGTTGGCTTTTATCTTGATGAACTATAGTAGTTGCGGATGCTTGCTAATAGTTCCAATCATAAGCGCATACAATTCCATGTAAGGGTTGACATGCTAGCAGCGGCCCCTCCCACTTAAAAACTTGCTATTGATCTAGTAACTTAGCCAGTTGCTTAGGGGCGACTTCACAAATCCTACCACCACTTTTTCATACCCGCTATATTAATTTAATTGTTCTTTTGTTAAAACAGCACCTAACTTTTATTTTCACGTTCTTTCTATTTTGCAAAACTATCTTCTTACACCTAGAAAGTACTTCTAGTTTTATTCCCGCAAAGTAGTATATTTCTTGTACTAGGTAAAGTGAACATTGTTGCGCGTAGAGTTGTATCGGTGGTCGATAGAATTTGAAAGAATATTAATTTTACCTTTAACTCCTCGTTAGGTTCGACACTCTTATTTATCAAAATACAACTGTTACGGTGATTGGCGATTTTAGGAGCCGTCCATCCACCCTGATCTGACGGTGGAAAAATGAGAGTTACAAGAAGTTACAAAACAAAAATTACGGGAAATTACACGTAACGATGGGACCGGTACAAATTTTTGGTGGGACTAATTAGTTTTCCAAAGGGTAGATCCGTCATTTACTTTGGAAAATTGCCCATGGCAATATCGTCGGCCAATCCACTCCTCACCCTATCACCAGATAGTCACCCACGTTCCTTTCCTCAAGACAGTTTTCTCAGCTGTCCCCGTCCCCATGCAGATGAATCCGGTCGCATAGCCGCCGCCGCCGCCGCCCTTTCCACCGATCCCGCGGCGGCCCCAATCCAGGGAAGCAACCACCGGCCCGCCTCCCTTGTCTCGCTCCTGCCGCGAGGGTTCTAGCCCGGCGGCAGGAAACTGAAACTCTCCGCTGCGGCGCGCCAATCCCGCCCGAAGCCTCCCTGCCCCACCGCCCCCTGCAGCGCCTCCCTCCGTCGAGCAGCCGGTGACGCCCAGCAACACCGGCCAACAGTCCGTGGGTAGGCAGCGTCCACTCCCCCCCCCCCCCCCTAACCAACACGCACACCAGCATGTGGCTCAATCTGAATCTTTTTGCTCTGTTCAATGTCCTGCAACATGATGTCTTCTCATCTTACCCTTATTTTCTGTATACCCCGAAAATACATAGTTGGCACTCACCAGGCACTCTGACATACATAAGTTTAAACTGTCGGTAGGAAACTGCTGAAGTTTAGTCTACTCATAGCTTTACAAGATATTCAGGATAGAGTGCAGTCAAGGTTATACTTGCCTTTTGTTCTGTTTCAGCGAGCCACCCTATCATCAATTGAAAGTGGAAGGTTCAGAAATTTCAAGTTCTCTTGGAATTTATTAGTTTCATTTTCCAAGTATGAAAGTTGTTGACAGCTATATAATTTGTTAAAATACATCCAGATATTAAATTACTATGAGATTTAGTATAATTATGATGTTCACACAGATGGAAAATGCACTTCATTAACAACCTTATAAAATTCGGTACATTTATTCACAAACTTCTCATAGTTGTTACTACCTACAACTTAATGTCCTATAATGCAGTGGGGGAGTTCTTGACTTTTTTTTTCTTTGCTGGTGTGGATCAGGTAAAATGGATTAGGACCAGTGGAGGAGCTCACCTGAAGCTCGCCGGAGTAAAAAGGTATCTTCCCCCCTTCTCATTAAGGAGCTCGTGCCGGTGATTTCGATTACATATTTCATTCAGTAGGTAATACTGAACATGCTACAGTAAAAAGGTATCTTCCCCCCTTCTCATTAAGGGTTACATTCTTTTGCACAAATAGAATTAAAACATAAATATATTTTCATCACTGGATGTTCTTTTTTGCTTTGTTTTGTGTAAACAGAACAAATGCATACACTCCACATCTGGACTTTAACATCATTAGGTGTTCTTGTTAGAGAACTGGTACTGTATTGGTAGTGCATTGTGCTATGAATCTATGTTTGACTCGACAAAAATTGCAAGAGTATGTGTGTGTTAAGTTTTAGGGTATTCAACTCTGTCAAAGGAATCATGCAGTCACCATGTGGAGCTGCCAAAGCCGGACGACACAACCTCGCCGACTGATGGTGCGTCACGTCATCATACATGTTGAAGCTGTGGAGGATCACGCCACCACAAGTCGTCACAGCTTCCCTCTCTGGAACGATATGGTTGTATGGTTGAGGGCCCACGGCCCTCCTCCTTTCAAAGATGGAGGTCATGGGTTTGCGGACATTTGTTTTAGATGTTTCTTTTTTCAATTGTGTTCATCTTGTGTACTGAAATAAGGGAGAACGAGACTTCTGCGTATGAGCTTTTATCTATTTTTCATAACTTGTCTCCTAGGGAGGAGCCACTTTTGTAAAAAAAATATTGTGGTTTATTCTATATATTGTCAAATTCATGTTCATTTGGTTGGCTTGTGTAATATCTGTGTTTATTGATCATGGACGAGTAAATCAAATTGAATTTCCTAGTAAGACCTGATGCGTACGCGCGAAAATTAACCACATCTATGGTGAAATAATCAAATAATCAAATTAACGCATGCAACTGATCAACTAAAGCTACGACGACAGGTGGCCAATCGACGTGAACATCATCTCCAACTGAACGCATAACACTGGAAAGTCTAAAAAAACAGAAAAATGCGACCACCGGTTTCAAATTTAGGACTTAAACCCTGGTGGGTTGGTTTCACCATGAGGAACCTAACCATCTGACCTATGCACATTTTGTGAAGCGTACGAAAGCTCTGCTACATGTTATGTCTCATGAAAAGTAGTGTGTTCAAACCAGTAAGATCGATAGGTAGCGAGCCGAAATGGGTAAAACTGGTACTTGTGGGTCCGGACGACCAAGATCGATACTTGTGGGTCCGAACGACTAGGATCGATCATCTAGGTCCATAAACACCATGATGGGTTGTCCAGTCATGGGACTGACACTATGGTTTGTCTGATCCCACAACTAGCACTATGGGTCATCTGAATCCAGAACTTAACACTATCTGTCACCTGGGTCCATAAACACCACGATGGGTTGTCCACCCCCACAACTAACACTACTAGTTAAATGCCTGTGCGTTGCTACGGGCAACGATGTAGTTAAATGAATAAAACAAATAATTAAATAATAAGATAGATAAAGTCAATAGAACATTTTAGAGCGGTAAATGATCTCAGCACACCAAAAGCTTAGCTCAAAATTCAATGGCTTTCATAACCAAACTTATCCAAAAAGGATGACCAAAGTAAATCTAGGGCATGGCCTGCATTCTCCATTTCAGTGTTGTCAACACAAGAAGACCGATCCCCCTACAAGTACTTGACTCAAACACAAACTTCATATCATACACTTACAACAACCACATTTTTATAAAAAATCCAATTTAATAATAAAAAACCACATTTTAATAATTTTGTCAACAACCAACGAAAGATTATTTGACAACGCGATGTCCCCTTTAAGACCGCTCCATGTCATCCACATCTTCGTGTTGTTCCAACATAGCCACGAGGGCCTCAGTTCATTGATCTGCTCTATAATTCACACCTGCCTTTCAAGTGCTCCACCTCTCAGGAGCAATTGTCCTGCAGTAAAACAACAAATGTTAGCGGTTTCATCTTTTCAGACAGTCCCATGAATCCACTTGTTAGACAATCCTACATCTCTGGCCAGACTGCCTGTTTGCTACTGACATAATGAGTTTCTCAAAATGACCGGATTCTCCACAAGTGGCTAAAAAAGTAGGGTAATGTTTTCGACTGAAGATTTCCAGGGCTGAAACCCACGTTTTCCCGCATGTTGACTTCTAGTTCTGTTAATAAAGAAAAGAACAGATAATTCAACAAAAGCAGCAAGAAGAAAAGAATACACACACGTGCACTACAAAAGTATGGCACATTGAACAAAAATGTCAGATTAAATAACATGAACCTAGCTGTGAATTCTGCCAGTATTTTGTAAGGGTTAGTTAGTTCATTAGACTACAGTTGAGAAGTGAACCGAACCCTTTTTTTTTGCCTGTACCTTCAATCTTTATGTAGCATTGGATAGCATGCCCATGTCGAGGGAACTCCATGGCAAAACCTTCTATACTCATATCCAAAGTTATGTCACGGATTATTTATTCTTTGTGTTGTTCTTTCTGAAACTACACCGCTCACAAGCAAGCCGAGAAACAAAAATATATCAGTATATACGCACCTTGCAAAACATAAGGGTCAGTTCGTTAAAAAAAATCAGAAACAATTGACTAATAGCAGTAAAATACAGTTGAAGTACCAAGCAATTTACCTCTAGTCCTCATTTGAAAACCACTCCAGTGCCTTCAGGTTCACGAACACACTGGATAGGTTTAGCTCCACTACATAAAATTGCAAACCTGAGAAATGTTGATATTGTAAAATACTGCAATTACGATAACTTCCTTACCATTCTGGATAGGTTTAGTACTATCAAAATCTAAATACTCGCATATTACCCATGCACGTTCGACTCCTGAGATTCTCCTTTACTGAATCTGAGTAAAGTTATATAGAAATCATTTTAGATGCGGTCAAAACCACATTTCACCGCACACGTAGAAAGTCACTCGTTTACATAGAAATCATTTTTAGTGTGGTCAAAATTCAAAACTTGTATAAAGTTTTACAGATCTGTCATTCAAGGAACCAAGAAACCATTCGAATTGGTATCCCAGAAACATATATGTTCATCAAGAATGGACTGTTAGAGCAATTTTGTCTTGCTGATTACTCATTTTTATTTCTACTTACTGTGGTGTGCAGGTAAACTGTAAATAAGGTAGAGCATTCAAATTGTCTTGTGACCATTGTACACGACACACAACATGAATTACATAACCAAAAGGAAGATTATTAGGCCTGTGAACACACACAAACAAACACCCAGCAGACCCTGAAATCACCAGTTACCACATGGATCCAATCCAAGCGGTGCGTGGCTGGGTATGGAGAGAAGAGAAGTGTCATGGATGAAATCTTACTCTGCGGCAGATAAGGTGTAGCAGGACCTCGAGCGCGGATGCCATTGGGAGCCAAGTTTGGGCGTCCGCCCACCTGAGCATGGCTAGCGATCCGCTTGGGCAGCAGCGGCTCAGGAGCACAGCGGTGCGTAGCGGCGGGAGCTAGGGACGATGCCCCTCGTCGATGTCCGGCGATACCATCGGCGCATCCGCACCTGCAAGAGATCTGGGGGACTTTGTTGCGGGGTTATCCAACTTATCCATGGCGCTACTGCTCGACGCACGTGACCGCCGTCGACTCCTGTTCCTGAAGCCGAGGGCTCTGGGCAAAGGCCGGCAGAGCGAATGTGTGACCGGGAATTACGGGAGATAGGACGGTGGAGAATGGATCACGATTTCTGGAAGGAAAATGAGAATGAGTTTCTGCAGAATCAAAATTGTCAGCGGACCCATCGCGGCATCACACCACCGTCGGCGCCGGCAGCGGTTCCGGGATTTCCACCCGCAGCTTTTTCTGAACGCCGCATGAATTCTTCAGCCAAGCGAAGCAGGTGATGCACCAGCGGTGACCGGCGATGGGTCAGTGAAGAAGAAGCAGTGGCGTTCCGATCTCGCAGGCAATGTGGGTGGTGGACGGCAACTCCAATCCCGCGGCTGAGGCTGGCGTTGGCGTTCGAGCGGACTGGGCCACGGAGGAGAATGTCGCGGGTGAGGCGGCGGCCGGGATCCCGCAGATAAGGAGGGGGCGGCATTCAACCTGGCTTGGGCGGCTGGATCGGAGGACCTCCGGTCTGGTGGGTGGCGAGAATGGCGGAGCGGGAGCAGCAGAATATGGGGGAGGAACGATTGCTACGCGCGGGATAAGATCCTGGGGGCTGAAGTTTTTTGGTGATCGACTGGTGGGGCCATAGGATGGCAAGGGCTGAAAATTTGTAAAAGTGGAGGGAATGAGTTTTTTTTAGTAAAAGCATGAAATATTTTTAGAAAATTAAAAGGAATATATTTTTCGATGAGGGCCGTAAGACCAGTACTTGTGGGTCCGGACGACCAAGATCGGTACTTCTAGGCCGGACGACTAAGATCGATACTTGTGCGCCCGAACCCAAACGACTAAGATCGATACTTATGTACCCGACTGACTAAGATCGATACTTCTAGGCCCGACCGAGTAAGATCGATAGTAGTGAGCCAAACAAGTAAGGCTGACACTCATGGGTCTGGACGGTTAAGATCGATAGTAGTGAGCCCGAACGAGTAGCATTGATAGTAGTGAGTGACGGTGTAATACACCGGCGGTGGGCTTTCGGCTAGGTAGGTCAACAACGGGCCTGCCTCAGGGTATAGGTGGTCCAACGGAGGTCCGACATCGGGGTAGTCCTTCGGCTCGGACGGGAACCCAAAAGATTATCTTGGCAAGCTAGCCAATGTGGTGGCGGTGTGAGACCGGTAGTGCACCATGTAAACCCTAGCCACCGCCTCCTATAAGTCGGGGCTATGGGTAGCCATTCACATCTACATCATAGACTATACTCTTGGTAGCCATATACATCTTCACCATTGTAACCTCCTCGCGCGAGGTGCTCCATCATCAATACAAAAGCAAGTAAGACGTAGAGTGTTACCTGATCATGAGCGCCTAAACCTGGGTAACTCCCTTATGGTGTTTTCGGCCACATTTGCCACCCTACCGAGGGTAATGACGTATTTTTTTCAACCCGTCGGTGAGCCTGAATGAGTAAGACCGGTATGTCACTAGTAGAAAACAGGGCAACAGTCCCGGTTCTAGAGGGCCATTAGTCTCGGTTCTACAACCGGGACAAAACGATCGGGACTAATGCCCGTCACTTTTAGTCCCGGTTGGCCTACGAACCGGGACTAAAGGAGCTCCACGTGTCCGCCGTGGGGCGCCTGGCAGGAGGACCTTTAGTCCCGGTTGGTAACACCTACCGGGACTAAAAGGCAGCCACGCGTCAGCAGTTGCCAGGCGCTGGGTTTTTTTTTTTTTAAAGGAGGGGTTTTGGAGGGTTTAGGGGTTTTCATATTGTGTTTTTGCCTTTTATTTTTGTGTTTACCATTTTTATTTTATGCTTTTCATTCAAATCGACGCTAGCTACTACATATAGCAATGAAAGAACGCCATTACACAACATCGTCATGATCAATATATAGAGAGAAGAAGTGACCTCTCTTTCTCCATGCTTAGTCGAACAATGCAACAAGTTTTCGTAAATCTATTCGACGCTATTACATATAATATATACAATATAACATCTCTTACGATCTTAATATCTAATTGCCAACATTGATTAGCATCTCCTTATGGTATTCTCCATGTTTAGGTATGACATGATCAACAAAGAATCCCGCCAATTCCTCTTGAATTGCTCGTATGCGATCAGTTGGTAGGAGTTCGTCCCGCTTCTGCCAGATCTAATTTAAAGAAGGGGGTCAATATATGAATGAAACTCAACACAATTGATGGTAATAAAATAAAAATATGAATATTGTTTACGTACTTCAAATTGTTCTAAAGATATGCCCCGGCCCCGCTCAGTGGTCGAGTGGCGAATGAACTCGCAAACGTAGTAGGCACATAAATTAGTCCCGGATGCCTGCAACAAGCACTTTACGAGAATAGAGTTCAATCAAAATGATAACCAAGCATGATAATGGTATTGAAACTAGCATCAATGAGAGATGCGCGGTACTAGAGTAGTACTTACTTTGGGGTGTACAAATTGCAGCTCCGGTTTCCACCTAACACCCTTAACCTTTTTGGTGAACTTTTTCCAAACCCTGCCCGGCAAAGAAAATGATTACTTGATATCAGAAAATGAATGAAAGTTGCCGATATGGTGCGATAATGATTGAACTTACTTCTGAAGCATTTGCCTCATGTTCGTCCACTCCTTAGGTTCTTTACATCTCGAGTCCAAGACAGTTACTTTTCCCTCTTCAAGCTGAATGTCTAGCAGAATAAAGTGGAAACTGCGCACGCATAACTCGTTAATTGCACTTAACCTCGAGTAAGCGAAATAGAATGTGCACAAGATAGTAACACTCACTTGAAATTGTAAGGAAATAGTATTTCCTTTCTGGTTTGTTGTCCAAGTAACGCCTTTAGCAAATTTTTCTCTGTATCGGCGGGAAATTTTTCTAACGTATGTTCATTTATGAAATTTGGGTCAGTGAACCCAATGTCATAGATTTGTTGTTGTTTGCATTCGAGGATCTTCAATTTGCATAATATAGTGTGAGGATAATTAATACATGCAATGAACGAGCTGAGCTAGAGACTTAATTACAGAAAAAAAAATACTTACAGACAATAGGAACCGACGATAGTTTTGTCGAGTTCCTTTTGATTGTATAACTGAAATATTTCTTTAAATTCAACGAACAACACTTGCTCTCCATTGAAGAAGTGCTCATCTTTAATTCCCACGAAGATATTGTCGGTCCCGTCCTTGCTGGCTTTCAAGTACCATTCATGCAATCGTCGCATCATCGTTGGTAGATGGTCGAGCTCCTCACGTGTGACGAGAGGCTTCCCGTTCGCGTATTGAGAGGGTTACGGGAAAAACTGGATGTACTTCGTGTACAAACTGGACAATCTCCTTCGAAGTATCAGGGTTTCGGACGAAAACTCATCTACTACAAAGGGATTTCATTTTTTTAAAACATATTTTAACTCAAGACTTTTTCTGCATTCAATATGCACCATTCAAAGCCACATCATCACTTTTCAAACCTTTTCTGACTTCATTTGCTATTTTTCATGCATTTCATGATTTATTTTGAGCTAAGATGACCCTGAAATTGAAAAGCACTGCAAATGAACTCTGAAATGGTTGAAAATTGGCATGGTATCATAATTTCACCCACATAGCATGTGCTAATGTATCAAAAACCATTACAGAACATCATGAATAGAGAAGTGACCAAATTAATACAAATTCATCATCACATTAAAACCAAAATACAGTAGTGATCAAAAGTTATAGAGGAAAAAATAAATACATAAAGTTCATACATAGTTCTCATAGAACAACATATAGCTCTCTAGAGCATCTAATTAAAACATAAATTGAAACTAACATACAACTATGTAAAACATTTAAATACAACAACAAATGCGATCATAATCGCAACTAAGGTAGCAATTGATCTAACAGCATAATGATACCAAGCCTCATTATCAATGACATATTTTCTTATCTTTCTAATCTTCAAGCGCATTGCATCCATTTTGATCTCGTGGTCATGGACGACATCGGCAACATGCAACTCCAATTTCATCTTCTCCTCCTCAATTCTTTTCAATTTTTCTTTCAAATCCTCGTTTTCTTTTTCAACTAAATTTAACCTCTCGACAAGAGGGTCGGTTGGAATTTCCGGTTCACATACCTCCTAGAATAAACACATCTATGTCACGTTGGTCGGCATAATTGTCATAAACACTAAATGAAACAAATAGTTATAAAAGATAATATACCACATCCGAATCATAGACCGGACGAGGGCCGACGTGGGCGATACCATAACCATGGACCTATATAATAACATACTATAATAAAAGTAAGAAATTTATACAAGTATCTATGTAAATCATACAAATAAGAACTTTTTTCTTTTAAAAAGAAGATAAGAACAAGAGGCTCACCACGGTGGTGCCGGCGACGAGATCGGCGCGGGCGATCGACGACGGTGAGGACGGGGATGGGACGTGACGGACCGCCAAACCTAGACAAATCTTGAGGAAAATGGAGCTTGGAGGTCGAGCTTGGAGAGGAGAAAGCTTAAGCATGGCTCTGGCATTTCATCGAACACCTCGTGTGCATAGGAGGTGAGAGCAGAGCAGCACACACCTCACACGCGCCGGCCGGCCAAAAAAACAGAGTGAGCGGGCAGGGGCAAGCATATATATAGGCATATCTTTAGTCCCGGTTGGTGGCTGCAACCGGGACTAAAGGGGCTCGGCCAGGAGCGAGGCCCTTTAGTCCCGGTTCGTGTCTGGAACCGGGACTAAAGGGGTCATACGAACCGGGACTGGTTCCTGCCGAGGCCCGGCCGGCGCCCTGGCCTCATGAACCGGGACTGATGCACCCATTAGTCCCGGTTCGTAACAAGACCGGGACTAATGCAATATTCTGGCCCGTTTCAAAGCCCTGTTTTCTACTAGTGTGTGTGAGTCCAAATGACTACTTGTGCGAATAACTAAGATTGATAGTACTGAGTCCAAACAAGTAAGATCAGTACTTATGGACCTGAACGAGTAAGATCGATTGTGGTGACCGAACGAGTAAGAGCGCTATTTGTCGGTCCGAACGAATAAGATCAATATTTGTGGGTCTGTGCGACTAAGATCGATCGTAGTAGGCTCGGACGAGTAAGATCGATACTTGTGGGCCCGATCCCACTACTAGCACCATGTGTCATCCAAAACCACAAGTAGCACAATGGGTCATCTGATCCCACAAGTAGCACAATGGGTCGTCCAATCCCATAACTAGCACTACGGATCATCTAGACCATGTCACATCGGGTCATCTGGACCCACAACTACCTTGACAGGTACTCCCGATACACAACTATCACTACAGGTCGTCCGAACCCATAACCACCACCATGGTCGTCTGGGTCCACAAGTACCACTACGGCCCATTCGGAACCACAAGCAGCATGGAGCTAACCTGCACGTGAAGCTGACAACATAGTTGGTCCTATTGCATGAAACAGATTGTTACAATGCTAAGTTCTGTATTGAAGTAACATGTCCTAAATTAGTACTTGTGAAATTTTCTTGAAACTTCTATTTTTTGGATTTTTATGGAACTTTCTTTCTTTTGGCCAAATTTTGAGCCAAAATGCTCCTGATTTTAGATTTTGCTTCTAGTTCCCCCCTGTTCAACAAAACTTCTTGAATCGTTCCCATAGTGAATATAAGGGTAGTGTGGATTTTTTAGTTTTTCTGGAAACTTTTTTTTGGGTCAAATTTTGTGCCAAAATGTTCATGAATTTGAATTTGGCTTTTTTTCATGGTGGGCAAAACTTCTTGAGACTTTCCCTGGTTGAATATAAGGATAGTGTAGTTTTTTGTTTTCTGTGTAGGCTTGGCATTGGAGCTCAACTAAACACTGCAGCAAAGCAGCCATTGAATGGCACATACATCTCCACTTCTCCACTGAAACTGCAATGCAAAAAAAGGTTGGTAAGAAAAATGCTCTGCTTTCTGTTTGTTGGCAGCAAATATGTACTTTCTCAGCCAAAAATCCCAGCTACATACTAAATGACAGAATGGCAATCTAGCATAAGTTCGACAAAAAACATGACAACTTCGAGTTCAGAAGCTGGGCAAACACCAAAGAGCTACTGAATGTCTCATACAATTGACAAGAACTTCTAATTGCTACTACTCATTTAGTCATCATTCATATCAGAAGTTCAGGGAAACATTACACAGACAAGTATCAAAAAAGTTCTGTGGCTGCGATGCGATGATCTAGTATCACATAGCATGAAGATGACAATATGGGTGGTGGCAGAGTTCTTCTCTAGCGGAGGTGGGGATCGAACAAGCCCCACCTCCGCGAGTCAGCTAGCGCCAAAGCGAGCTGCTATTTGGCTGGGTAGCTTGGAATCGCAGGCCACGATCTTGACCTTGCCAAGCTGTTCGGTGGTCTCTTCATTCTTGAATTGCACGTCCATCATGATGAATGTCCAGACATTGTCACAGAACCTGTAGGTCTGAAGATGGCCCTGTATACACAGACAAGAAGGAACAGATGATTAATCTGATGAGGATTATCACTATAATCCAAATGCAGTGGCACTCATGTCAATGAGAAGCAAGCACACAAGTCTGAACTATAGCTGAATTTGTGGTGACAGTATTAAAATTTACAGATGAGTAACCTGATGAGGATTATCACTATAATCCAGATGCAGTGGCAGTCATGTCAATGAGAAGCAAGCACAAAAGTCTGAACTATAGCTGAATTTGTGGTAACAGTATTAAAATTTGGAAACGTAAGAGACACCATATCTCCTCCTGTATAAGTTGCAACCCAGATCAACATTGGTAACTATATGCTTTAGACGTTCTCAAGTACAAAAACATGCTACAGGCAGCATTTATGAGCACACAAAAGTACACGTTTAGTTAGTGATAATGGGTTCATTGTATCTTCTCCACTAACTAACATATCAAATAAGGCTTGTGGATCAAGTGTGAACTCAGAATGTTTGTTGTAGCAGTAGAATGCTGGTCAATTTTCATGGTGATATTTTGAGATGTTGATGCCGTCCATCATGCACTTGCCTTAACGTCGATGGTGGTTCAGATCGAAGTACTACTCCCAGCACCCAAAGCTCCAAAATCTAACGGGTAAAACAGGTTTAGAAACTGCCCTAAAAGGAACGGTTCACAAGATCGCCACACACTCAATACTTCCTAGAGTTGGCGCAACTTCTGTACATGAGTTCTCCAACCAAAATGTCCGATTACACTTTCTGTCAACCATTTAGTTTATTTTGTATGACCAGCCTGTGCAGAGAAACGTTGTGCAGTTATTGTAAAGAGAAGGGAAAGGTAACTGGATAAGGATCTTATCCATATCAGGAATCAGATTTATACACTGAATTGGACAAGAATTCTGAAGTTGCATAACATAAGCTTTCAGACAGCAGACAAGACTCTTTACACCTAAATTTCCAAAGGGGGGTGGGGGGGGTAGTAAGATTTTGGAAGGGGGCAGCATTCAGAAATCAAGGCATGTGCAGCATATCTTGAACTGGTCGGTGTAATCATCCATCATTTTGTCTTAACTTGTTAGTATCAGCCGTGATGGTCATGGCACTTCAAGCCCCCATGTCATCAGACTCACTCCAATTAAGTATACTTTACAAGAAAAGGTCACCCACTTTCACACTGAAGATTTGTTTCAGTCAATCATAAAGCTAGCTGTACTGGTACATCCCACGCACAACTCAAAACTTGTTGTTCATTTTCTCTGTTGCTGGCATCACCAAACGACCTAGTGCTGAATTCCCTAGATGAATGCATAGCTAGCTAGATTGGTGTGTTTTCAGAGCAAGAACACTAGGCAGAAGTTATAATCCACGTACTGGCTAAACATATTTGTTTGCATTACCAAACTAGTACTGAATTCCAATAGATGGCCGTACATGTTGGGCTACCTCTGCTCACATTGGCACAGATCTGTGTCGGCGCTATCTTGCAGTTGCAGGTGGCGGTGCAGCGTGTTCATGGAGAGGGAGGTCGCGAGTTCCTTCGACCACTGACGGCGAGGACGCGGAGCAGGCGGCGAGTTCTTACCTGAGGACGGCAGCCGGGTCGAGGGTAGATGACGCAGACTGAGAACTAGGCGAAATGGGTCGATCTGAGGATGGTGAAACGACTCGGGCGACCGGAGGAGAGGAGGGCCCGCCTGAGCCAGTGGGCGGGGCTGAAGGAAAGGTACCTGTGCATGGACTGGTCGCCGGCGTTGCTGGGCGTCTCCGGCTGCTCGACGGAGGAAGGCGCTGCAGTGGGCGGTGGGGCAGGGGAGACTTCGGCGGGCTCGGCGCGCCGCAGCGGACGGTTTGCAGTTTCTGGCGTTGGGCCGGAACCGTGGTTGGAGGAGGGATACCAGGGAGGCGGACCGGTGGTGCTTGCCGGGATCAGGGCTGCCACGAGATCTCTTGATCCGAACGGTGGCAAGGGCGGCGGCGGCGGCTATGCGACCAGAAAAAGATTCATATGCATGGGGCAGATGCGGGGACGGGCAGGCAAACTCTCCTGTGGAACGGATTGGAAGTACTTTACCATTCTACCCTTTTAACCAGAAAATAAATCTTTAAATGATTTCTCAGATCTGACGGTCAGAAAAAATCAGAGGTGGAGTTACACGGAATTACAAGCCGTAACTCGCCAATCACCCTAAAAGAGTTCTTATCAAAAAGGTTACAAACGATCCCAACACTGGGTTATCAAGACCTCAGAATAAAGCAATGTATAGGAACCCCTACATTGCCGATGGGCGATGGGAGGCCCAAAAATGCTCAAGTAAGATGTGGCCACAACAATTCAATACCACCAAGCCTTAGGGAGTATCTACACTGTTTAAGTATTTCTACCATGGAGAAAAAACTTACTTGTGTAGATATTCACTAAGGCTCGATTGCTTTAAAGCATTGTGTGTACATCTTAACTAGAAGCAACAAACTAGTTTACCATTGTAGAATCCCTAAAATTATTGTGTATTGTTTCACGATTTGTTTGACGCAAAGAATTAATTCCGTATTATTCCAAAGGAAAGACATAAGCTCACAACATTGTGTATTTTGTCTTGTACGAAGTTCTCTGTTGACCGGGAGGTAGCAAAATCCCGAATAAAAATTGTGTCAATTTCTAAATTCACCTGTTTACGGACTGCTTTGTTCTTTTGCAGCGGATCTCCTTATTTGCCAGCAATTCACTGCTGATTTACTATAACCATTGACAAGTATTTACATTGTTATAAAACACAACTAATACAGAGTAGCATATAAAGTTAGCAAACATATTCCTTCATGTACCTGTCGAGAAAAAAGGTGAATCAAGTAGCACAGACATCCCTTTGCATATACCATTTTTTTGGTGAAGTTATACACTGCCAATGGGAGACCAAAGATGATCAAGTGGCCACAACCACGCAATACCATCCAAGCCTTAGGGAGTATCTACAATGCTAAGCATTTCCAACATGAAGAAAAACTTACTAGTGTAGATACTCACTAAGGCTTTGGTGCAATGGTGCTTAAAGCTTTATGTGTACACATCTTGTCTTTTGTCGGTGTAAGTCTTCAGTTCAAAGTTACAAACCTACGCGCGATTCTAAAATCTCCAAAACTATTGCATATTCTTTCACTGCTTTTTATTAAAAGCATTAATTACTTGTCATTCCAAGGAAAAATACAGATGCTCTCATAGAATTCTGGAATCTTGCATTAATTACGTCGGTTGCTAAATTCACAGAGCGTGCTAAGTCAAATCTGATAATTCAGTGTCTAGCTTTGCACGTACTCAGGTAGGAAAGCGCATTGCGGTTTGCCTGGATGTTAATTACCTGATGGAGAGCGGACGGAGGGAGACGGCGCGTGTTGCGGGGAGCCAAAGGCTAGTCCCAGCCGGGCTACTGTTGGTGTTGCTGCTGCCTCTGGGCGACGGGAGCACGTATATTTATGAGCGCGCGATGGCCGTACGTGGGCGCGGATCGGGCCGAGGCTTATCTGGATAATCAATCTGCAATATCTGCAAGTGGCGGCACGTACGCAGCAAATAGCCGCTTGATCGATACAAGAACAAATATCGAGCCCGTGAGATAGAATGCTGCCGCGAGAGCAGCGATCCGGTGCCTAGACTCGTCTGCACCCGTGACGAAGATTTTTTTTTTAAAACAAATTCTATAAAAATTCAAAAGAAATTAAACTTTTTTTGCAAGGTAGATAATTTGGTGGGTTAGGTGCGCTTCAAGTTTCAGATCATTTAGACATCTACATAGCTCTCAAAAAAAGACAAATTTAGGGTCTATAAAGAAGTTTACTGTTTATGTATTGTTCTAATTTAATTTGTCTTTTTTTGTTGAGAGCTACTCCTATGTCCAAATGATCTGAAATTTTAAACGCATCTCACACACTAAATTTTCTACCATGCAATTTTTTTTTGAATTTTTTGATTTTTTTTATTATTTTTTTCTTGACCGGGGGCAGATGAGTCTTGGCTCAGAACAGATATTCGTGCTGACGCGTGCTTTTACCCAATGCCCAACAAATTGGCCTCCTTGCCGACAGCCCCAACGGATGGGTGTAGTCGAATATGCACGAGCCGCTTGACGAGTGGCGTGCAACTTTTGCGGCAACTGGCGTCTAGCTAGAGGGAAGGGGATTTGTAGCACGCAGAAACCGAGGCACACAATCTTTGTAACTTTTGGGTTTTGACTTTTGAATTTTAATATTTCATAACTTTTGAACAAATATCTAAATTAAGTTTGTTTGCATATTCGTGTTTCTGGTGACTCATTTTTAATATATTTTGATGAGCTGTTAAAACATTCGTTAAGTTTTAACTTCTAAACTTGATAGGAACGACCGATAAAATTGTATGTTTCAGAACTATGTCTTAATAACTTCACAAACTTAGTATGAAGGACCGGCAAAATTATAAGTTAGAACCTGACAAATCCTAAGTTTTAAAGACAAAAACTGAAAATTTATTATGTCCTCAAGCGGGGTCCAATGACATTGCGAAGAGCGAGGCAATCGACGGCTGTCACACCACGCCTAGCTAGGAATATTATTCTGACGGAACGTGTTTGAGATTTCTGGCCACGCTTTTGGCATGTGGCTGCTACGAACAGATGGCGCAGGAACATAGACATCCTCGCCACTTGCTCTATTTGTGGTATACATTGAGACCCAAGTCGCCTTTCACGCGATGGTATATGCTGCTCAAAAGCCGGCGCTTTGGATGTTGCACTAGCCACTAGGGCAGTGTGTGGTGTATATTCTGCCGCCTGTCGGTAGAGGAATTTATTTATTTTGCGCGCTCCGGCGCTGGGTCTCTAAAAAATATTTTGCCATCTTCGAAATGCCCATCTTTAGCAGGGGTGATGCTGCGATTCAATGTTTTGTTCTGTTTCTCCAAAGCTGTATGACCTTCTTGTCAGGCTTACCAACTTATGTGGTATGTGGTGATGCTACTCAGTGCTTATCTACAGTGTAATTATGCTTCTTTTGGTACCGTTGCAGGGAACCACAAACAGGCGGATCAAGTTGGGCCGTCGGCTTGCAAAATTATTGGAGAACTGAAGCATCAAGGCTCGGTTGATGCTCATTTAGATAATTTCAAAGAAAAAAGTGGCAGGCCTTGGAATCTCTCATATGTAGTCACTCCAACGCTACAATTCGTATGCAGCCCCGGTCGCTCGAGAATGGCATAATCGTAAAAAGAGACTTCAAGCTTAGCAATATGAGAATAAATTAATGACTGGATGTCACAATTGGATGGCTCTCTTCAAGCTGATCGAATATACTATAACACTAATCTCCCTAGAATTGGAGAGCCCACATTCAATTCAGGTCTTCAATTGACATTGTGACACCCGATTTTGACATGGTCAACAATTTTTCAAAGCTCATTCATTTAATTATTTTATTTATACCGTTATAACACTATACTCCTTAGTTTTAAAGAGTCTACATTCAGTTAAGGTCTCCAAGACTCCAATTAAAATTGGGTCATCCGATTTTGACCTGGTCAACAATTTCACAAAACTCACTCATTCAATTCTTCACACAAATACACTATGCTTTCTAATGGGTTTGGTTTACAATTTTGACCGAACCAACAGTTTTTCAAATCAACAACAACCAGCCTCTAAAAACATATCAATCACGCCCATGCAACCGTTGACGTAGAAATTTTCCCACATATATAAGGTTGGTTAGCATATAATATAGAATCACACCACAAAAGGCCCATCAAATTACCGAATTATAAATAAAAATAAAACACACTATGCCATCTCCCCCCACACATCAAACAAAATATTCCATTAATTTTAAAATATAAGAGGTATTAGTTTTTTGGAAAGTCAAATTCTTCAATTATGACCAAGTTGAGAGCAAAAATATCGACATCCACAATATTAAATAAAAAATATGAAAATTCATTTAACGATTAATCTAATCACAATAATTTGATATTATGGATTTTGATGTATTTATCTACAAATTTAAAATGTTTGACATTTTAAAAAAGTAATACACATTGTATTTTGAAATAGAGTGATTAGATTTTTCTAATCTAACAGCGCAGCAAAGCGCGCCCCGTCCTTCTAGTAGGATATAAAGGTAATCCAAAACGACCGCTCGGGTTGAAAGTTATGACAATTTTAGAGATGCTTGTGTTGACATTAGATTAAAGAATGGCATGAAGCCTAATTAAGATGGACTTGGATGGAAAAAGTTTCAACATGAAAGTTTTCCGTCTCATCGAAATGAACGATTTTGATATAAAAACCATCTTAATCCAAGATCATATGCAAACGTTACGGGCAAATTTACGCACTGCAGAAGTCGGACAAAGGGTCCGAATGATTAAACAGAAAAGGATTTCATCCAGCTTCGGCCGGACATCTGGGTAGGTACCCGGATGTGTCCGGACATGGCATTTGACAGAAAATCAAGTTTTTCCTACTGCAGAAGTCAGAAGACGGTCCAAAACTCCCTCAACATTGCCTTGGATCGAAAAGTGTTCTACATCAAAATTGGTCGTCTCGTCGAAACAGTCAATTTTGATATAGAAACCGTATTAATCTGAAGTAGTATGCAAAAATTAAAGCCCGAACAACAAGCTGTTGTCAGAAATCTGGGCTTGGCCGGATCATCCGGGCCTTCATCCGGACATCCGGCCCGAAGGTCGTGGAAAGTCTGAGTTAGGTTAAATTTTGACGATTTGGACCGCCAGGCAAGTCCTTTTATTGTACGGTAAGTCCATCCGCCTTTTATATAGACAAGAGGATTATTGATTGACCAACATACAATCGACAAAATCATCTACCATTTTTGACCTTTACCTTTACCTTCTCACGTTTTCTTGTTTTTCCTCGTTTTTCGTTCGTTCTTCTTGTAGGATGGCAAACCTCGACGCCCTAGGGGCGAACAGATCGACCTAGGGCAGCCCATAGCCCCAGCGTGTCTTGAAAGGATCCCTCCCGGACGTGTGGGGTTTCGGGTCTACAAAAGCGTGAGTCGGTCTGCTTGCGCACCGCGCTTACGTCCGGGTCTTCTTCGACGTGAGCTGCGGTACATCACCCCCGGCGTCAAGAGTACACGGTGACGTGTTCATGTGCGAATTGGCAACTCCACTGAGGATGAACCTTCGAACGGTCTCCAGCCCGTTGTCTCTACTAAGAAATCGTCATCTAGGGTTTGCTATCTACAAAGGTAATATGAATACCCAATCCCGTTGTGTAGATGCAAATAATTCGTGTGGTTTTACTAGATCGCTCAGTGATTATACTCTATTGGCTAGCCTTAGTTTTTTTAATCATGCATCTAATCACGTGGAAGGGCTGATTCAAAGTAATTTACATGCTTCAACTTCTTATGATACTAGTAGCGTGCACCATATATGTATTACAACTTTCATGCATCAACAACCCCACAAATGCATATGTCGATGGACAACATGATGAGTTCGGTTAATCAAGTTGAAACACCACATGTAGGAACATTCAATAGCATGCAACAAAGTGTTTCGCCTTTTTACTCATCGACAACTAATTTGCAACATGTTAATCCAAACATGCAGGTGGATAGGGGAATTGGACATGCTACTACTAGTTATTTGGCCAACTATCCTCAAACATCATATGCTACACCCCATGCTACTAATTTTTTGGCACTATACACAACTGTGGATGTTCATAATTTGGCTCCGCACCTTCACGGTCATAGCCGAATAAGTGAATCTTCTGCAGGACCGCAAATGCCGTCACCTACCACTGTGGTATATCATATTCCCCCTACACAATTACATAATTTTTGGGAACATCTCATTCTCGAAAGAGTCTAAAAGCATCGGGGGCAATCATATCCATATTGGGTAATTGAGAACAAGCTTACATTCTCTTAGCATTTGTAAAACCTTATTCGCCAGGAACTTATAGAAGGCGAGAAGCCTCATGATTTTGCTATTTTAAAAGCTAGAGTTGTGCAAATGATGCATTCGCCAAGTGTTGTAACATCAATGTACCCCCTAAACAATTTCATAGTTTTGGAAACTCATTGCCGATGGAGTCTCAAAGCATTGGGGACCAATCTAATGAAGAGTGGATGGAAATTGAGATGAAAAAGGTTAAAGCTGCAAGATGAGATGTGGGCTAAAATTAGAGAAGAATGATACGCCTTACAAATTAAAAAGGAGAAAAGTAATGATTCAAGTAACAAAGTCAATTCGGTTATTGAAAAAGCTGAATTAAATAGTACATGTGCCGAATCTATTCAAGAAAAAGAGGACAACAAGGCGTTGGGGAGCTATTCGAAAGAAGAACCAGATATTGTTCAAGCCATGCAATCATCATGCTCTCCCAGCATGTTTGAAGAGGAATGTCTAGCAAGTGATTTACCTATTTTCCGATTTGGTCGCAACTTAATTGTTGATGCTTCTATTAGAAAAAATTGCATAAGTAGTTTTGAAAGACTAAGGAAGAAGGGTAATTTATTTGTTACCAATAAAATCATTAGAGAGCATATCGGTCAACACATTGTACTAGTCATAGAGACCAATATTGACTTACTATGCATCCAAAGCTTTTGTCATTCCTTTATTTAAATTTCATATCTAAGTGGGTACCTTTGCTTGCTTCATACTTGGTTTACAATTGGTCTCAGTTGAGGCATGTATGTTCTAACTATTTTTGTTCCAGAAACATAAAGCCAAGTTTGAATTATGTTGAGAAAACCGATGATAGAATAATATATTATCCGAAGACATCGGAGATAGGGCGCAAAACACAATGCATAGTCGAATGGGGAGATTCCAAATCTGAACCATTGATGTGCTTAGTTCCAAAGCCGTTCTCACAATAAGATCGTCTAGAGAATAAAAATTATACCTTTGATTCAAAAATGTGTGATCAAATTTTTGATTTTTTGTTGAAAAACAAATATATAAGAATTCTTGATCACCAGTTCAAGCCATTGTTCCAAGAACGAATGTATTGTAAGTTGCATGATTTGTTCGAACGTAATGTTGAGGATTGCATTATGTTTCATCAAATAGTTAAATTGGCCATTGATAAAGGACGATTGAAATTTGTTGAAACACGAAAGGATGACTAGTCTATTCCGATTGTTCCTTATGGCAAAAAGTTTTTGCCTCGGCTTCTTCAAACCGATCCAATAAGAGATGAGGAGGGAAAAATTATGGATGATGGGATCAAGCTTTCAAGTAAGGAAGTTGTTCATGAGCACAATGAAATTATTCTTGAAGGCAGGAATTCTATCAAGGTTGCGCTAAAGACGCCAAGTGCCGGGGGGCAACAAAGAATCCAAAGATCGATGCAAGCGAAACCAAAGAAGATAAAGGCTGCAATAAGCACAAGAGCAAGAAATCCAAAGTCACTTTTGCAAAATTATTAGATAAATATCAAAACAAGAGTGAAGATAAAAGTGGTTATCGGCCAAGTAGTTCAAAAGCATCAAGATCACCCCTGAGGCGCAAATGTGAGGATCGGTATTGGCAAAGTGAGAATTTCAATACAAAAATTTCATATCCTTATTTTGGGTCGCCAATGCCAATGTCGTGGATGCCTCCCTATGCTCATGTAGATACATATCCATCATGGGACATATATGATAAAAGGGCACATTCTCCATCTTATGTTATACCATCTCACAACATTATGCAGGTCCAATAAGATCAACCTTTGATGAACAAGAAAGACCGTTTCAATCATATGGAATCGGTCTGGAGCTCAAGGAACAAGAAATAGGTGGTCAGGAAAGTTTACCACGTTAAAATAGATATTCGTAAGTGTGCTAGATTTAGTTTCAAATGATAAAGAGCCAATTAAAACATTGACCTTGGCTAATAAAGGCACGTAACTGATACAATCAGTTGTGGAAAATCAAGCTTCCAAATATGAACAAAAGAAGTTGAGAGTATAAAATGTCAAAAAAGAATTGTCATTGGTCCAAACAGAATCACAGTTGAGGTTCCCACTCGGCTTATCATATTGGCAAAAGAACGAATTACAAAAACTTAGTGCACAAGAGCTAAGAAAGAAGAACATGGCATGGGTTCCCAAGGAGGGAAATCAAAGCAAAAATGATGTGCAAGCTTCTATTGCAACAAGTACAAAAAAAGTGAAGAAGGAGAAGAATGAAAGCAATAAACAATTCAGCCAAATGTTTCGATCACCCCATCAGAATCTTTGGTTAGCACATCATCCATATTCATCAAACCTGCCATTGATGCCTATGTCATGGAACTCATCCCTAGGTATGATTGGTTACCCTTCATGGGTTTATTTTGATCCATGGTTGCAATATAATTTCTTACATCATCAAAGGTTATTACCAAATCACTATAAATTTGACTAGCGTCAATTTTGTTGCTGATCCAAAGGGCCGAAATACTTGTTTTGTCATTTTATTTGTTTATTTAGGCTATACATGATTTGGTGGATGAAATCTACATGGATCTTATGGTAATGGCCAATATTTATCTATAGCCCTAATAATATATCTAAGAATGGCCCATGTGTGGTATTCTACCATCGTCTTAAGTGTGATTGGAGATTGAGGCAAGGTACACATTCATTGAAAATATGTTTATGCATGTATCATGTTTGCACAAAGACTTATTATTTAGTGCTTGCGTGATAATTTGTCAAACTAATGTCATTGGATATATGGTGCATATACCAATTCATGATAGAATTGGCAAGTGGGCTTATGCGTTGTTGTGTATGATTTGGATTATTAATCTCCAGAATCTATCAAAGGCCAAATCACTCCTAGATTTATTATTGAGCATCGGATTGACGTCATGCATAATATTGATATTAGCCTTATCTCTCTAATACTATGCAGATTGTGTTTTAATGGTTAAGCTTCTATGATGATATACATATTGAGGCTTTTGGTGATTCGTTATTAGTAGTGCAATAGATATCAACAATTTATCAATGTTTTGACGATTTATAATTTATCTTGAGGCATGTCTAGATGTAATATTGTCCTTGGGTTGCTTTCAAATTGTTCATATATCTAGACATCACAATCGGAAAGAGTTGGCACGACAAGCATCCGACTACTATGTTGATAATGGTGTATTGCATTTCTATCAATAGTTGATGCTTAGTCTCGTCGAGATAGGTAAGGCCGGACTGAAGCCCACCGCTTAGGCCACTAATGAAATTTGTATGAAGGCGAAAACAAGGATTGCAAAAAGTTCATTGTTCATTATCTGCAAGATCCTAGTAGAAGGGTGGACAATATGGTTTGACGAATGACTTTGACATTTATATCTATGAAATTTTATCATCGGATTAATGAAGTTGAGTTGATTTCACCCAACTTTCCATCAAAAGGTTCACACAAGCAATGCCCCGTATATACATATCGATCTAAGAGGATATAAAATGGCCGATGGAGTGTTGACATCGTCCTTAGAACAAGCTCCGACCAAGTTAGTTTTCGGCATGCAAGCTTTGCAGAAAAATAGGGGGCATGTGTTGACACTCGAAAATGGCATGATCGCAAAGAGTGACTTGAAGCTGTAGCAAGACGAGCATAAATTTATGAATGCATGTCACCATTGGATGGCTCTCTCCAAGCTGATCGAAATAGATATAAAGATAATCTGAAATGAAGCTCGGGTGTGAACGTTATGATAATTTTAGAGGTGCTCGTGTTCACATCAGATAAATGAATAGCATGAATCCTAATCAAGATGCCCTTGGATGGAAAAAGTTTCAACATGAAAGTTTTTTGTCTCATCGAAACGGATAATTTTGACATAAAGATCCTCTTAATCCAAGGTCATATGCAAAAGTTACTGGCAAACTTGCGCACTGTAAAAGCCGGACGAAGGGCGTGAATGATCAAACAGAGAAGGATTTCATCTGGCTTTGGCCGGACATCTGGGTAGGTACCCCGGATGTCCGGACATGGCATTTGACAAAAAATCATGGTTTTCCTGCTGCAGAAGTCAGACAACGGTCCAAAACTCCCTCAAGGTGGCCTCAGATCAAGAAGTGTTCAACATCAAAGTTCTTCATCTCGTCGAAACGGTTGATTATGGTATAGAAATCATCTTAATCCAAAGTAGTATGAAAAAGTGGCAGACCGAACAACAAGCTGCTGTCAGAAATCTGGGTTTGGCCGGATCATCCGGCCTGAAGGTCGTGGAAAGTTTGAGTTAGGTTAAATTTTGACGATTTGGACGGCCAGGAAAGTCCTTTTCTTGTACAGAAAGTCCATCCGCCTTTTATATAGAAAAGAGGTGACGGCCGATTGAATAACACACAATCGACAAAGTCATCTACCACTTTTTACATTTACCTTTACCTTCTTCCTTGTTCTTCTTTTTTCTCATTCTTCGTTCGTTCTTTTTGCAGGGCGGCGAACCTCAAGGCTCTTGGGGCGCTCAGGTCGACCTAGGGTAGCTTATAGCCCCCTGCATGCCCTCACGGTGTCCCTCCCAGGCGTGTGGGGTTTTGGGTCTACAAATGCGCCCGTCAGACTGCTTGTGTACCATGCTTCCGGCCGGGTCTCCTTCGACGGGAGGTGTGGTGCATCACCCCCAGAGTCGAGGGTACACAGGGACGTGTTCGTGTGAGAACAAGGTAAGATCTTGAAAGTTATGTGCGCAAAATTTATAGGATGGACATGCCGACAATAGTTATGGGAAGCATAGTATCTGAAAATCCATTTGAAATACTCCTTCCAAGTTCCAACGGGGTTTGAAACTCGGACAAGGATTTTTAGGTCTTTGGTTTGACTAACGAAACATGTGTAGTATGTGACAAAAAATATATTTAGAAACTTCATTTGATGAAGAATCTGACATATACCCATTGTGCCATATAACACATGCTTCGCTAGTCAAAATAAATACCTAAATCGTATGCGTGACTCTTTAACCCGAACTAGGTAATTCCATGTGCGTTGCAACATGATATAAATATTTTAGTATTTTAGCCCGTAGTTTAGTGGTCCATATTAATGTGGTTGTGTAAATAAATTTTTATCAAATTATGTATGTGATTTACCTTCACATAACTTACATGCCCATTGATATGGCTGTCGGTGTCAAAACCGGCAGATCTCGGGTAGGGGGTGCCGAACTGTGGATCTTGGATTGATGGGTAACAGGAGACTAGGGAGATAGTATTTACCCAGGTTCGGGCCCTCTTGATGGAGGTAAAACCCTATGTCCTGCTTTGTTTGTATTGATGATGGAGTACCAAGTACAAAGTTGATCTACCTTGAGATCGTATGATGTGGTCTAAAACCCTAAGTGTAATGAGATTCCTCTCTCATACGGACTAAAACCCTCCAGTTTATATAGACACCAGGGGTATCTAGGGTTGCACAATGTCGGTTATATTAGGAAAAGAATATGCCGAACTTATCATCGTGTTCTTGGAGTATACGTCACGGCCTGAAAGATTCTCATCTTGGATACAACGTCACAATCTTCGGCCCTCCATTGATAATGAAAAAGCGGCCCACTGTCCGACCCATAGAAATAGGCCGGCAGCCCGAGGACCCCTTAATCCCGGACTCCCTCAGTAGCCCCCGAACTGGCCTCCAACGTCTTAGTCTTGACTCCCAGCAGCTTCCTGCATTTTACGGTCTTCCGGCTTGTGGGGCGAGTTCCACTCCTTTTCTATTTCCAACAGATGATAGTTCGGCCACCGAAGACTTCCTTGTTTCCGAGCAACATACATGACTTAGCCTTGAAGGTCAATCGTCCAAGTATGAACATCGTTTTTGTCTGGCAGCCTTCTAGCGAAAGGTCGCGGGTGGTCATGACTATTGACCAGTCACAAAAACTCGATCCGCGGTTCAAGGCAGTTTTCATTTTTCATTGGCTCGTCCCATCAATATGGAGATCGTGCCCCGCCTTTCCGGGGATATGGTTTATGATTTGGGTTATCCCATGCGTGCATAACTGCACAATTTAACGGGAAGTGGCGAGGTCCGCGGCGCAACAGAGGGACTCTTGGTATTACAACGGCTTATAAAAAGGAAAAGGCCACCACAGCCTCTGTATGCTTCTCAGATCCTCCCTTGCCATCGCCTTCCCCATCTTTCTGAGCTCTAAGCTGTCAAGCTCCATTGCCTCCCCCCAATCTTCCCAAACCCCTCCTTAATTCGGCCATGGCCGGTGCGGGCTCCAGGGGCAAGTGGGAGGCCTCCTGTGTCACTGAAAAGGACATTTCGGAGTTGAAGCTCGCCGGCTACTTGTCGGCGAATATTGTTCATCGTGCCCCGGAGAAGAACCAGGTCATACCCTCACCTAGAGAGGGCGAGAGGGTGGTGTTCATTCCCCACTTTCTCCGGGACCTAGGTTTCCCCCTCCACCCCTTTATGAGGGGTCTGATGTTTTACTACCGGCTGGACTTCCATGAACTCCCCCCAAATTCTTTTATGCATATTTCTTCTTTTATTACTATCTGCGAGGCCTTTCTACGGGTCCAACCCCACTTTGGCTTATGGTTGAAGGTGTTCAACCTTAAGCCGAAGGTAGTTAGCGGTGAACAGGCAGACTGCGGGGGAGTGATGATCAGCAAACTTCCCCTGGTTCAATGGCCGGACGGTTCATTCATAGATACCGTCAAGGTCTAGTAGCGGGAGTGGTTCTATATCACTGAACCGCGTGAAGAGGGGTGGGTGGCACTCTCCGGATTTAGATCCGGTCCGCCCGCCACACTGGTTTCATGGACTAAGAAGGGGCTCGATTGGGGGACACAGCGGAGGTGAAGACGCTACAAAGATGCGTCTCTACCCTGGTGGAGAAGAACATCAAGCTGCCCAACATCGTCCAGGTCATGCCTCACCGCCGCCTTCTCCCTTGTCAACACCGGGCTGCCCCTATGTGGGACTATAGCTCGGACGACCCGGTCACCATGCGGCAATTCTTTCGCATCACCCACAAGAAACTGTGGAAGGTGTTGTTCAAGCCGCAAAAGAACTGGCCTACCGAAGAAGAGGACATCGCATGGAGGCCACGAACGCTCCCCAGGCGGTAATACTCCAGTACTTGTGTTCGGATCTTTCCCTTTGACAAGACTCTCATCCCTTGTTTTCCCCCGTATTCATAGATCTGGCTAGAGAAATCCCAGCGGATCAACTGCCCGGCACCACTGCCCGAGGGCCCCAGAACACCCTTGCTGATGGCCATGTTGGTCGAAAAGCCGTACGCGATGCCGAAGAAGAGGGAGGAGAAGAAAGAAGAGAAGAAGGAGACCTGAGGGGGTCTCCGCTCAAAGGGCCTCCCAGATACTATATCCGAGGAAACACATGCTCCTTCTACTCTCGAAGGAGAGATGGAACAGGGTGGGGAGGAAACTGATTCCTTCCGCACGAAGAAGAGGGCGGCGTCCGAAGACACCAAGGGGGGTCTAGCCCCTGCCGCCCCAAAAAGACCATGCAGGCCCAAGGTGGACTTCTGTGATGACCTTCCGGACTCCAATGAGGAGTCTGAGAACTTTGAAAGGGTTCGTCGAAGGACCCTTAGAGTCAAGCCCCAAGAGCAAAGGTATGAATCCGCAGACTACGGCATTTTTTCCTTTCTCAAAGGTTTTTTTATTAGACGTATATATGCTTTTTTGCAGTCCACCGCGCGATCTCCCTGCCGACCAAACCTCGGAAGGGGACTCTCCGCTAGCCGATCTAGCGGAGAGAGGGACCGCATCCTATAACTCCCTTCCCCCGGCCACCGAGGAGGTGTTGCGCCAAAAGACCCTCCCTAAGCCGGACACAAGGGGCGGGGATGATGATGTTATGGCCGAGGCTAACCCCTCGGCCACCGAAGAGCAGGAGGGTGAATCCCTCCTAGTAAACAAGGAGGGAGAGCTCGGTCAACCCGAGCCTTCCCCGAAGTCAGTTTCGGAGGCCTCTAAGCCTTCGGAGTCATCTACTCCGGTTTCTCCAAGGAGAGAAACCGTAATGCCACACCCGGAGCCGCATGTAACAGAGCGGACTCAGATCGGGTGGACGTCCATGATGGAGGAGAGTTTAAATGACTCCTCGATCGCCGAAGAACACCGCACCCTTCTGGGTGCGGCTTTGCAAGGCATTCAATCCGTTGACAGTGGATTGAAGGAAGCCTTTGGCAGCCTGTTGGCGGGTTTTAAGGTAATTTACATAGTATCCCCTTTTCTTTTTTACAAGGTAATCTTTAATTAATGGGTTTATGAGCAATCCCCATATTTAGTAGCCCTCGAGCCCTGTGTGAGTTTGAAAAACTCATGCGGGGGTCAAATAGTGCGGAAAGAGCACGTAAAATTTTGTTTTGAAAATGAAGCATGCCCCCCAGGACTCTGTCAGGATGAAAGAATTAACCTGGGCTCACAAATTTCAGCTCACACATCATAGACATCTCATACTTCTCGGACATCAACCTTCCAAATTTCTCACTAAAATGTGGGTTTGTAGATCCAAAGATAATATCATCCACATAAATTTTGCACACAAATAATTCATCGTTAACTCTTTTAGTGAACAAGGTTGCGTCAATTTTTCCTATTTCAAAACCCTTTTCAATAATAAACTTCGTTAAGCATTTGTGCCAATCTCGTGGGGCTTGCTTAAGACCATAGAGAGCTTTACGAAGCTTATAGGCATGATTAGGTTTCTTAGGGTTCACAAAACCAGGGGGTTGTTTAACATAGACCTCTTCTTCATTTCACCATTTAGAAATGCACTTTTGATATCCATTTGGTAAAGAGTAATATCATGGTGATTTGCATAAGCAAGAAGTATACGAATAGCCTCAAGTCTAGCAACGGGGGTATAGGTCTCACCGTAGTCCATACCTTCGATTTGAGTGTAGCCTTGAGCTACGAGACGTTCCTTGTTGCGTACCACTTGGCCATCTTCATATTGGTTGTTCCTAAACACCCACTTTGTTCCAATGATATTTTTCTCGTCCTTGGTCTTCTCCACTAGTGTCCACACTTCATTCCTCTCGAAGTTGTGTAGCTCCTCGTGCATGGCATTCACCTAATCGGGGTCTTCAAGTGCTTCTTCCACCTTCAAAGGCTCAATACTAGAGATAAATGAGTAATGCCCACAAAAGTTAGCCAAACGAGTTTTAGAGCGAGTTATCCTCCTAGTTTGTATGTCACCGAACTTGTTCTAAGGGATGATTTTTGTTCACTCTTGCTCGAACTCTTGATAGCCTTTTCTTGTTGGATGGTGGAGCTTCCTCCTCATCATCATCAACTTCTTCTTCATCGTTGTTGAAGGTGTTGTTTCCTTGAGGTGGTGGTGAAGGAGTTTGTGGTGGATCATCATGCTGAACTTCTTCCTCCTCTTCATCTTGTCGTGTACCACTTTTCGATGCTTCCATGTCGTTTTGAGGTTAGCCTTGATGTGAGGTTGGAGCTTCCACTTGTGTAGATGAAGTGCTTTCCTTCAACTCCATGGGACGAATCTTGCAGATGGACAAGTCTTGGATGGCTTCCGAAAGTTCCTTATCTCCTACATCATTTGGCAATTGTTCGACTTGCGAACCATTAGATTCATCAAACTCCACATCTACCGTCTCTTCAACTTTTCGAGTGAAGTTGTTGTAGACACGGTAAGTGTGAGAGTTTGATCCGTAACCTAGTAGGAAACCTTCATGAGATTTAGGAGAAAATTTAGAATGATGATGCTTATCAAGAATGTAACACTTGGATTCGAATACCCGAAAGTATCCAACTTGGGGCTTGTTACCGAGAAGCTTGTGTAGGTAGAGTCGGTTCGTAGCATGACAAGCTGTTTCCACGGCTTCCGCTCAAAAGTGTAATTGCGTCTTGTATTCATCGAGCATCGTTCTAGCCATCTCTATAAGAGTCCATTTCTTCCTCTCAATGAATCCATTCTGTTGAGGTGTGTACGTAGCCGAGAACTCATGTGAAATCCCTTCTTCGTCAAGAAAGGTGTCCACATTGGTGTTCTTGAACTCCGATCCGTTGTCGCTCTGAACTTTCTTGATGTTCACTTCAAATTGATTTTGAGCCTTGCGAGCGAAGTTCTTGAAGATCTTTTGCACTAGCGACTTGTCATCAAGAAAGAATACCCATGTAAATCTGGAAAAATCATCAACTATAACTAGACCAAAGGAATTTCCACCAAGGCTCTTGTAAGCATTGGGACCAAAGAGATCCGTATGAAGCAACTCGAGTGGTCTCCTAGTAGTCATGATGTTCTTTACGGGATGACTTCCACCTACTTGCTTTCCAGCTTGAAAAGCACTACAAAGTCTATCTTTGTCAAAGATAACATCTTTAACACCAAATATATGAGCACCTTTGATGATCTTGTCTAGATTACGCATACCAACATGTCCTAGACTTCTATGCCAAAGCCAACCTTTAGAAGATTTTGCAATAAGACAAGTACGAGGTTTGGATCTCTTAGTGAAATCAACAATGTATAGATCACCTCTACGAAAACCCGGAAAGACCATGCTATGATTATCTTGTCGAAACACTTGGCAATCAACTTTAGTAAATAGCACATTGAAACCGAAGTCGGCTAGTCTAGATACGGAAAGGAGATTGTAACCAAGGGATTCAACAAGCATAACATTTAGAATAGAACTATCATGGGATATGGCCACCTTACCAAGACCGAGTACCTTACCCTTGGAGTTGTCTCCAAAAGTCACATACCTCCATGGTCCATGGTTTGGTGTGATCTCTTGAAACATGTCTCTATCTCTGGTCATGTGATTGGTGCATCCACTGTCGAGAATCCACTCTTTTCCTCCGAACATGTAATCCTTGAAGTTTGCCATGAGACATAGATTCTTAACAGTCTTCTCATACTCGATGTTGAACAACTCATCTTCATCATAGTAGCCATGTTCCACATTGTCATCACCAATTGGTATATCCTCGTCATAAGAGACAAGAGATTCTTTAAAGTTGTGATCTGACATGGCTTGAGACTGCGTCGGTCTTTCCCCAAAGAGGAAGGGATGATGCAGCACAACGACGGTAAGTATTTCCCTCGGTTATGAAACCAAGGTATCAAACCAGTAGGAGGATCACGCAACACTATGTAAACAGCACCTGCACACAAAGAACAAATACTTGCAACCCCGACGCGAAAGAGAGGTTGTCAATCTCTCTACGATAAAAAGATAGATTAGGTAATGATAGATTGGATAGATAGATCTCGCAAGAACACAAAATAAAAGAGGCAAATAAAAAGTACAGCAAGGTATTTTTGGGTTTTTTGGAATAATAGATCTGAAAACAAAAGCGGCAAAAAGATAGATCGGAAAGCAATACGATGGAAAAGTAGACCCGGGGGCCGTAGGTTTCACTAGTGGCTTCTCTCATGAGTATAGCACACGGTGGGTGAACAAATTACTGTTGGGAAATTGATAGTAGCTCAAATAATCATGATGATATCCAAGGCGATGATCATTATATAGGCATCACGTCCAAGATTAGTAGACCGAAACGATTCTGCGTCTACTACTATTACTCCACACATCGACCTCTATCCAGCATGCATCTAGTGTATTAAGTTCATGGAAAAAAGGAGTAATGCAATAAGAACGATGACATGATGTAGACAAGATCTATTCATGTAGGAATAGACCCCATCTTATTATCCTTAATAGGAACGATACATGCGTGCCTCGCAAAGCACCTCTTCCCATGGCAAGAAAAATCGATCTAGTTGACCTAACTAAAGTGAAGATTCGAAGAAGAAATACAAGGCTATAAGTAATCATGCAAATAAGAGATCAAAGAAGACTCAAATAATATTCATGGATAGAAACTGATCATGAACTCAAAATTCATCGGATCCCAACAAACACATCGTAAAAAGTTTACATTAAACAGATCTCCAAGAGACCATTGTATTGAGAATCAAAAGAGAGAGAGGAAGCCATCTAGCCACTGCCTACAGACCCGTAGGTCTATGGTGGACTACTCATGCATCATCGGAGAGGCACCAATGACGATGATGAACCCCTCCGTGATGGCGTTAGATTGGATCTCGCGGTTCTGGAACTTGCAGAGGCTGGATGTATTTTTCGTCGACTCCACTAGGGTTTCTGGAATATTTTTGTATTTATAGAGCTCAGAGGTGGTGGAGGGGGTTCCCGAGGCGGCCACAACCCATGAGGGCGCGCCCTTGGCCCCTGGCGCGTCCTGGTGGGTTGTGGGCGGCCTGGGGTTCCTCCTGGTTACTTCTTTGGCCCACTGTCCTGGCCTTCTTCTGGTCCAAAAAAAATCTTCAAAAAGTTTCGTCGCAATTGGACTCCGTTTGGTACTGATATTCTACGAAGTAAAAAACAAGCAAAAATAGCAACTGGTACTTTGGCACTGTGTCAATAGGTTAGTCCCAAAAAATGATATAAAGTTGCTATAAAATGATTGTAAAACATCCAAGAATGATAATATAACAACATGGAACAAGAAAAAATTATAGATACATTGGAGACGTATCATGATCATGACAATGTTCCAGATTATGAATGTGAATGGCTTCAACAATGATGTTGTTGATAGTTATGACATCTCCTTTAGCACGCATGAGGTCTCTAAGCTCGAAGAGATAGTGATCAAAATTAGGATCACTAGGTTTCATCTTGTGAAAATCAATAGTTTTATGGAGAATGACATCAAGATTTTTCAAGGAGTGATACGTCTCCAACGTATCTATAACTTTTGATTGTTCCATGCTGTTATATTATCATTCTGGGATGTTTTATTGCAACTTCATATCATTTTCTGGGACTAAACTATTGACATAGTGCCAAAGGCCAGTTGATGTTTTTTGCTTGTTTTTTTACTTCGCGGAATATCAGTACCAAACAGAGTCCAATCGCCATGAAACTTTTTGAAGATTTTTTTTGGACCAGAAGAAACCAGTGAGCCAAAGAAGTACCCGGGAGGAGGCCCAGGCGGCCGAGAAGACACCAGGGCGCGCTAGAGATCCCTAGCACGCCCTCGTGGGTTGTGGTGGCCTCGGGACCCCCCTCCACTGCCTCTGAGCTCTATAAATACCCAAATATTTCAGAAACCCTAGAGGAGTCGACAAAAAATACTTCCAGCCGCCGCAAGTTCCAGAACCACGAGATCCAATCTAACACCATCACGGAGGGGTTCATTATCCTCATTGGTGCCTCTCCGATGATGCGTGAGTACTCCACCATAGACCTACGGGTCCGTAGGCAGTAGCTAGATGGCTTCCTCTCTCTCTTTTGATTCTCAATACAATGGTCTCTTGGAGATCTATTTGATGTACTGACTTTTTGTGGTGTATTTGTTGGGATCAGATGAATTTTGAGTTCATGATCTATTTCTATCCATGAATATTATTTGTGTCTTCTTTGATCTGTTATATGCATGATTACTTATAGCCTCGTATTTCTTCTTCGAATCTTTGGTTTAGTTCGGCCAACTAGATTGATTTTTCTTGCCATGGGAAGAGGTGCTTTGTGATGGGTTCGATCTTGCGGTGTCCTCTCCCAGTGACAGAAGGGGCAGCAAGGCACGCATGTATCGTTGCTATTAAGGATAACAAGATGAGGTCTATTCCTACATGAATAGATCTTGTCAACATCATGTCACGGTTCTTATTGCATTACTTCGTTTTTCCATGAACTTAATACACTAGATGCATGCTGGATAGCGGTCGATGTGTCGAGTAATAGTAGTAGATGCAGAATCGTTTCGGTCTACTAATCTTGGACGTGATGCCTATATAATGATCATCGCCTTGGATATCGTCATGATTATTTGATCTTCTATCAATTGCCCAACAATAATTTGTTCACCCACCGTGTGCTATACTCATGAGAGAAGCCACTAGTGAAACCTACGACCCCCGGGTCTACTTTTCCAACATATTGCTTTCCGATCTATCTTTTGCCGCTTTTGTTTTCAGATCTATTATTCCAAAAAAAACCAAAAATACTTTGCTGCACTTTTTATTTGCCTCTTTTATTTTGTGTTCTTGTGCGATCTATCTATCCAATCTTTTACAATCTAATATATCTTTTTACCATGGAGAGATTGACAACCTCTCTTAGGCGTCGGGTTGCAACACTACTGGAATCAGATCATTTGCCGTCTGCCATGTCTTTGCCGTCTGCTGGCAGACGGCAAAGAAGGCCTTTGCCATCAGCTTGCCGAAAACAGACGGCAAAGGTAAGGCAGACGACAAAGGTTCTGTTTGCCATCAGCCTACCCTTTGCCGTCGGCTAGCCGACGGCAACGTTCACGTGCGGGCCCCACCGCACCATGGGTTCAGAGGACAGCCTCGTTGCCGTCGGGTACATCTTTGTCGTCTGCCTCCCTTCTCTTTGCCGTCCGCCAGCGAACGGCAAAGAGGATGCCCCCCCTAACGGTCACGACGGGTCCCCACCCCCCAGTCGCCCCTCTTTGCCGTCTGCTAGCAGACGGCAAAGAGGATGCCCCCATAATGGCCGGATCCCCCCTCCACCCCCTCACTCTCCCAGCGCATCTCGATCCATCCCTGTGCCGCCCCCTTCCCTGCGCCGCCCGCCCCCACCACCGGCCCCCTCCCTGCGCCGGCCCCACCACCGCGCCGCCACCCTCCCTGCGTCGCCCCCCCACCGCAACCCCCCCTCCCCGCGCCGCCCCCCTCCCCTCGGTGGCTCCCCCGCTCCGGCCCCCTCCCTACGTCGCCCCCCACCGCAACCCCCCCTCCCCCCGCCGCCCCCCTCCCCTCGGCGGCTCCCCCGCTCCGCCCCCCTCCCCGAGCTGCCCCTCCCCTCACCGGCCCCCAGCACCGGCCCCCTCCCTGCACCGCCCCCACCACCGCGCCGCCGCCCTCCCTGCACCGCCCCCACCACCGCAACGACCCCCTCCCTGCGCCGCCCCCTCCCCTTGGCGGCTCCCCCATGCCGCCCCCTCCCCGAGCCGCCCCCTCCCCTTGCCGGCTCCCGAAGCCGCCCCCTCCCCGCGGCTCCCCCTCCCCCCGCCGCCCCGGCCGCCCCCACCCAACTCCGGTAAGTGCCCGGCCGCCGCCCCCCCTCACATTTTTTTTGTTTTTTCATTTTTTTAGTTAGTTAGTTAGTTAAAATAGATAGTTAGTTTATTTTCTGTTAAATTAGATAGTTAGTTTATTAGGTAGGAAAAACTTAGATAGAAAAGAAAAAACTTAGAAGAAAAGAAGAAAAGAAAAAAAACTTGAAGAAAAAAAAATAATAAGAAGAAGAAGAAAGAGGAGAGGAGGAGAAGGAGAATAGGAAAAAGGAAAAGAAGAATAAAAAGAAGAGAAGAAGAAGAAGAAGAAAGAGGAGAGGAGGAGAAGGAGAAGAGGAAAAAGGAAAAGAAGAAGAAAAAGAGGAGAAGAGGAGAAGAAGAAGAGGAAAAAGGAAAAGAAGAAGAAGAAGAAGAAGAAGAAGAAGAAGAGAAGAAGAAGAAGAAGAAGAAGAAGAAGAAGAAGAAGAAGAGGAACAAGAAGAAAAGGAAGAAGAGGGAAAAAAAGCAGAAGAGGAAGAAGAAGAAAACGACACCCCTACACGACGCCCCGCCAAGAACCCCGACACCCCGACACCCAGACGCGACGCCCAGACACCCCGACACGACGCCCCGACACCCCGACACGACGCCCCGACACGACACCCCGACACCCAGACACGACACCCAGACACGACACCCCGACACCCCGGCACGACACTCCGCGCAATTGTTAATACGCCGCCCCCGACGCCACTGACCCCCGACCCCCGACCTCCGACACCTCTTCGGCCTCCTATTGACCGAAAAGGTGCTCTTCGGCCTTCTAGAGGCCGACGGGGTCATAGTTTTGTAAATTATGAGTTAGGTCATATATATATTCCGATTTTGTTATGAAAAACATCATATTTGTGTTGATCGGGTGGATTTCAATGTGCAGTTGTTTCGTCGCTGCAAGGGTCTGTTGTTCGACGACCTCCCGATGCGTTTGACGAGCTCCCCTGCGTTCGTGGGTGAGCACAAATGACATCTCCTCCCCCCCTTAATTTGCTCTGTTCCGGTCTTCGTGCCGATGAAACTTGCTAGCTATAGGTGTCTTCAATCATCAGTATGCGTGACCAGTATGCGTCTCCCGTTCGAAAGGGTGGCATCTATAAATATGCATGTCTTTGCATATTTATAACCACCATCCTTTCGAATTGTCCAACGTTATCCATGGACAGCCCGAATATGTGTATATTGGGTTCGTTTTCCCGTATGCTCTGCTCCGGATCCGATGCGGAATTTCGTCAGTGCCTCCCTGTTGTTCTCCGGGTACACATCCCCTCTGCTTATTGCCGAGACGTGTATCAGGAGAACATCGGGGAGGTGCTGCCGAAATTCCGCGTCGGATCCGGAGCAGAGCAGGGAAAACGAACCCAATCTACACATACTCGGGTGGGATTAGGACCTATCTTTACCTATTAGCGTGTAGGTTGCATGGACGTAATAAAACTGACAAACTTGATTAACTGATGAATTATATATATATTTCTTGTGTGTTTAGTAGGTAGGCAAGATGAGTGATCGTGCGTGGATGTACACCGGTCACCCTAGTCAGAAAGACATGACCATTGAATGGTTACCAAAAACCAAAGGGTTTCTGAGAGCCGCTTTTGCAAATGGCCAGGAAATAACCTGGTGCCCCTGTGTCCGGTACGACAACGATAAAAAGTGGACACGGGATGAAATGGGTAAACACCTGCAGAAGTGGGGTTTGACGCCTGATTATATGGTGTGGACATTTCATGTTGAGTCTGCCCAACGTGCCAGAGCTGAGGTGGTTCGTCGTCGCACCGACGAGCATGGTACCGGGATCGAAGACATGGTGCAAGACTTTGATGATGCTCAGGATTCGGACGATGAGATGGAGGAATCTGCAAAGGCCTTCTATGAAATGTTAGAGTCTTCAAAATGTCCTCTCCACGAGCACACTGAGCTTTGTCAGCTGGATGCCATCGCGCAAGTAATGGCTCTGAAGGCTCAGTTCAACCTGGGCAGAGAATGCTACGACGCGAGGATGACAATATTTGGACGCTTTCTACCCAAAGGCCATGTATTGCCTGCAAACATGTACCAGTCGGACAAAATCCTACGTGCGCTTAAGATGCCCTATGAGAAGATAGATGCCGCTTAGAATGGATGTGCCTTATTTAGGCTTGAGTATGCGGGCTTGAACTATTGTCCCATTTGCAAGTCTTCTAGGTATGTTGTGGTAGACAACGGTATGGGTGAGAAGAGTCAGACCAAAATCCCAGTTAATGTTCTTCGGTATATGCCAATCATACCAAGACTTCAACGTCTTTTCATGGTCGAAGAGACGGCCAGACAGATGACGTGGCACAAATTGGGCAAAAGAACCGAACTAGATGCAGTTGGGAATCCGATGGTGGGACACACTTCAGACGCTTTTGCGTGGAAGCACTTCGATGCATTACATAAGGATAAAGCGGCAGATCCAAGGCATCCTCGAGTCGCCGTCAGCACAGATGGGTTCAATGTGTTTGGTATGCCGGCAACCCAATACAGTTGTTGGCCTGTATTTGTCATTCCATTCAATATCTCCCCCCGAACAGATTATGCAAAGAAAGAACATTTTCCTGACATTGATAATTCCAGGGCCGAACTATCCGGGGAAGAATATGAATGTGTACATGCAGCCGCTTAAGGATGAATTGCAAGAAGCTTGGGATAATGGGATCAAGCATATGACGCCGCTACAAAACAAAACTTCAAAATGCATGTGTGGTACATGTACTCGACGCATGACTTGCCGGCGTATGCGCTATTCGTTGGTTGGTGTGTGCATGGATGGTTCCCATGCCCCACATGCAAGGCAGCTCTTCAGTTTCGTTGGCTGTAGGCGGGTCGCAGGTTTTCTTGCTTCGACTTGCATAGACAGTTCCTGGATCCTCGCCATAAGTTCAGAAAAGACAAGAAGAATTTCATCAAAGGTAGAGTTGTCAAAAACTCTGCACCACCTGCATTGACAGGCCAACAGACCCTGGATCAGTTAAACGCTCTCGAGCCTGATCCAGCGCGTCCAGGATATTTCAAAGGGTATAATTCGGAACACGCCTAGACTCACAAGATATGCTTGTGGGATCTGCCTTACTTTAAAGATCTCCTTTGCCCACACAACATCGACGTGATGCACACTGGAAAGAATATCGCCGAGGCCCTTTTTGGTACATTGTTCGGCATAGAGGGGAAGTCAAAGGATAATCCTAAGGCTAGAGTCGATCAGGAGGCTCTATGTGATAGACCATTACAAAACATGCAACAACCGAAAGGAAAGAAGAACTGGAGGAAGCCAAAAGCATGGTTCAATCTTGGAAGGCCAACTATGAGGGAAATGATCATGTGGGTGAAAATGCAGTTGATGTTCCCCGATGGGTATGCAGCGAATCTAAAGAGGGGAGCGAGTCTTGACAAATTGAAAATATTTGGTCTCAAGAGTCATGATTGGCACATATGGCTTGAGCGGGTAAGGCCGATGATGTTGCGTGGCTTTATCCCTGAGGATGAATGGCTAGTACTGGCAGAGCTGAGCTATTTCTTCCGTGCTCTTTGTGCAAAAGGACTATCGCCTAACGTGCTAGATGAACTGGAAGAGTTGGCACCGGAGTTGATCTGCAAGTTAGAGAAGATCTTTCCTCCGGGCTTCTTTAATCCAATGCAGCATTTGATTTTGCATCTCCCGACCGAGGCAAGATTGGGGGGGCCCGTGCAAAATCGTTGGTGCTATGCAACTGAGAGGATGCAGAAGACGCTTCGAGCAAAATGTAAAAATAAACGTAGAATTGAAGCATCGATGGCCGAGGCATTCATTACTGAGGAGGCGGCAAACTTCATGACAGCACACTACGAAGCCAAGAATCGTCATTTGCATAATCCGAAGCCTCGGTACAATGATGGCGACCCTGAAAAAGGTCGATCCAACCTCAGCCTATTCAAAGGGAAGCTCGCACCAGCCGGTGCTTCGAAAGCAATAGCGTTGGATGTCGAAGAATGGCGGACCATTTCGTTGTATATCTTCAACAACCTAACAGAAGTGCGGCCGTACATCGAGTAAGTTCTCGGTACATTGTTTCGCAACTTCTAATTCCTTTGAACTGCTCTTATTCCCGGATATGTGATACAGTCGATACGTCGCCAAATTCTCGGATGGAGCGGTGATCCAAAAGGATTCCATCGAAGAGTATGAGCTTCTGCCAAAGCATGGAGGCGGCTATCCCGGTTTCATCTCTTGGTTCAAACAAACGGAAATTTCCATTAGACCATTTCATTTCTTTATCTAATTTGCGGCTAATGCAACAATCCTTTCGTATTAAACTTGTAGGCTAATTCAGAGTCTATGGACGCCGAATTGAGACAAGTCGCTAAGGTTTTGACTATAAGGTCCGTTCATTTGACAAATACGACATCAACGGGTATCGCTTTCGTACTTTTGGCAAAGAGCTATCTATGGCTGACCGAAAGTCTACAAATTGTTGTGTCTCTGCTATCGGCGAAGGAGGATCGAGTATTATGGAAGAGTTGAAGCAATTTATGAACTTATATTCTTTGGTGAAAACCCACCGAACGTCGTAGTCTTCAAATGTTATTGGTTCCAGCCGAAGGAGACTAGAAGGACTCATGAACATATAGGGCTAGTCGAAATCAAACAAAGCACCCATTTAGATGTTCCCGATGTCTATATTACGGCTCAAGAGGCGACCCAAGTTTTCTATATACAGTGGGCCTGCCAAACTAATCCAAATCTGAAATGTTGGGATGTCGTTTATGATGTGCCGCCACGTTTTAGACCACCTCCCCTCAATGAAGATGATTATGAACCTCACATTAACCCAGACACATATGAAGGAGAATTCTTCCAAAGAATATAAGTGTTGAAAGATGGTGGGCGCGGGTCGAGAGCGATCCGAGGCTCCTTCTTCGTCGGCGCGTGGTGGGAGGGGTACTTCCATTCCACCCCAAACTCTCCGGAGAGCGTTGTACGACAGTATGGGGACACCCGAGGGCGCTTCTTCATCGGCGAAGTTGCCCACCGGGAGAGGAGGTCAGGGGAAGAAGAGAGCTACTAAAGGTACACGTGGTGGCCGCGGGAGAGGTACGAAGGCTGCTACGCCTTCCTCGCCGCCACCCCCAGCTGACTCACCCGAGCACAGGACTGCTACCGTGGACCTGTCTAAGGTGGAGGCTACGCGGACTCCTGTCCACGAGCCTCGGGTCGACGATCCTTCTGTCCCAGATGCTTCGACCCGCGAGACTCCTGTGCCAGATGCTTCATCCTACGAGACTCCAGACGCTTCGACCGGATGGGATACCTGGCCGGATCTGCATCAGCCGGAGTCGAGTGGCCATGCTGATGGTGGCGGGGATCAGTTTTCTGATAGCGGGGACGAGGTGGTTAAGGGGGCCACCGTCTACCAGTGTGGGTGTACATGGCTCCCGCCCGTGCCGGCGACCCGCGAGCAGAGGTGGTCGATTAGGCCTGATGGGCAGAAGTAAGTGCATTTACTCTTTTTTAACTTTTGCCTTCACGTTTCTTCAAATATTTAATGCGTTGGCTTTGTCATACTACAGGGGTTGGATTCACGCCAAGGATGTCCGCAGGCCCAACTCCATCCTTGGTGTGATTTGCCGGCATAACTTCCCGGGGTTTGTCACGTTGCCCGGCGAGGGTGAGCTTCCAGAGTTAGGATTGAGCTGGGAGCACTACTTGGCTGCCCCGGCCCCGCCGGAGGAGACGATCGACGGTGTCTTGTGCCATACGAGGGCCGACATGGTGATCAGAAAGTTTTGGGTAATTTCTCCTTTACACAATTAAAAATCAGCAATAGCTAGTTATTGTACTAATCAGTGTTGTCTCGTTTGATTGTAGACCTTCTACAGGTGTGAGGAGGGATACAAGGAGGCCGCGGCAAAGGTTATCGATGGCGAGTGTAGGCGCCTACTACAGAACTTACGGCACGAGGCTCGGATACAGGTTGTTCGAGACTACTACGCCTTGCGGCGTATTAAGAAGGACAAGTCGTCGTGCCGCGGAAAGTTTCTGCACAAGGAGCAGTACATGAAGGTAATTACCTATTCTTAAGGCCTTGTACTTAGTTTCCTTTCATTGATTCATAGGCGTAGCGCTCAAATTTCTCTTTACTAACTTAGGTGCCCCCGAGATGGTGTGCGGATAAGATGGATTGTTGGGAGGCGATGGTGAATGAGTGGTGCTCAGATGAATGGCGAGCCATCCACAACAATGCCAAGGAACGGCGTGCCCAAATGGAAGGTGTGCCACACCATCAAGGCAACGCCAACTTATTTCAGTTCGGGCGGAACTGGGAATGTGGTTTGCTTCATGATTCATGCAATTCATTCTTGATGCTAGCTTGACCCCTTTATTAATACTTTCTTCCTCTCTTTTAGGTGCATTACAATAAGGCGGAGGTGCCACAGGTGTACGACCTCTATGCCATGGCCCATACTGCCTCGTACAAGAAGGCCAAGGCATTCTCTGAGTCTGACCTCGATAATCCCGACAACTTCACCAACATCTCCTCCCACAACAAGCTCGTGAGGTATAGAGATGAGGGGAAGGCGAGGAAAGGGGAGGACTTTAACCCGAGCCAACATCCTATTGATCTAGAGCTGGTGATGATAGCTGGCGGCGCGAGGCCCCATGGCTCGATAGCCACTGGAGATGGACTTATATGGTCTTCGCGCACTCTCCGGCAGATCAAGGCGCGGCAAACGACCTCCTGTCCTGAGATAACGCCTCCTCCACGGCTAGTCCAGCTCGCCATCGAGGTTAGTTATACGGACTCAGATATCTTTCCTCCATTACATTGTGTGTGCGAACAAAGATGATTACAATGCTAACGAGCAGTTGTGTTGCAGGCTGCTATTCAAAGAGAGAGAGAGGCAACACAAGCGCTTCTGGAGGAAAGGGACCGGCAGGCAGCGGAGAAGGAGAGGGAGTTGGAGGAGAGGACGGCTAGGTTGTTGGAGGAGGAGAGGGCAGGGAATGACGCATCTCACCGGGCCATTTATGAGCTCCTCGTGGTAAGTTTCTTCTTCATATTAGCCAAATCATGCATGTAATGTTCGTTTCATTATTAACTGATACGTCTCCATCGTATCTATAATTTTTGATTGTTTCATGCCAATATTCTACAACTTTCATATACTTTTGGCAACTTTTTATACTATTTTTGGGACTAACATATTGATCCAGTGCCCAGTGCCAGTTCCTGTTTGTTCTATGTTTTTTGTTTCGCAGAAAATCCATATCAAACGAAGTCCAAACGGGATAAAAACTTACAGAGATTTTTTTTGGAATATATGTGAATTTTGGGAAGTGGAATCAACAGAAGGCGGTGCCCGAGGGGCCCACAAGCCATAGGGGCGCGCCCTGGGGGGTAGGGCGCGCCAGGATGGCTTGTGGCCACCCCGTAAGGCGGTTGCTGGTGCCCTTCTTTCGCCGCAAGAAATCTAATATATGGATAAAAATCGTGTTAAAATTTCAGCCCAATCGGAGTTATGGATCTCCGGGAATATAAGAAACGGTGAAAGGCCAGAATCGGGAACGCAGAAACAGAAGGAAACAGAGAGAGAGATCCAATCTCGGAGGGGCTCACGCCCCTCCGCCGCCATGGAGGCCAAGGACCATAGGGGAAACCCTCCTCCCATCTAGGGGGGGGGCAAGGAAGAATAAGAAGGAGGGGGCTCTCTCCCCCTCTCTCCCGGTGGCACCGGAACGCCGCCGGGGCCATCATCGTGACGGCGATCTACACCAACAACTTCGCCGCCGTCATCACCAACTCTCTCCCCCTCTATGCAGCGGTGTAACACCCCTTCTCCCCGCTGTAATCTCTACTTAAACATGGTGCTCAACGCTATATATTATTTCCCAATGATGTATGGCTATCCTATGATGTTTGAGTAGATCCGTTTTGTCCTATGGGTTGATTGATGATCATGATTGGTTTGAGTTGCATGTTTTATTATTGGTGATGTCCTATGGTGCTCTCCGTGTCGCGCAAGCGTGATGGATCCCCGCTGTAGGGTGTTTCAATGTGTTCATGATTTGCCTATGGTGGGTTGCTTGAGTGACAGAAGCATAAACCCGAGTAGGTGGATTGTTGCATATGGGAGTAAAGAGGACTTGATACCTTATAATGCTATGGTTGGGTTTTACCTTAATGATCTTTAGTAGTTGCGGATGCTTGCTAGAGTTCCAATCATAAGTGCATATGATCCAAGTAGAGAAAGTATGTTAGCTTATGCCTCTCCCTCGTATAAAATTGCAATAATGATTACCGGTCTAGTTATCGATTGCCTAGGGACAAATAACTTTCTTGTGACAAAAAGCTCTCTACTAAGACTAACTTAGTTGTTTCTTCATCTAAACAGCCCCTAGATTTTATTTACGTGTTCTTTAATATCTTGCAAACTTATCCTACAACACCTACAAAGTGCTTCTAGTTTCATACTTGTTCTAGGTAAAGCGAACGTCAAGCGTGCGTAGAGTTGTATCGGTGGTCGATAGAAATTGAGGGAATATTTGTTCTACCTTTAGCTCCTCGTTGGGTTCGACACTCTTACTTATCGAAAGAGGCTACAACTGACCCCCTATACTTGTGGGTTATCATGACCTTTTTCTGGCGCCGTTGCCGGGGAGCAATAGCGTGGGTTGAATATTCTCGTGTGTGCTTGTTTGCTTTATCACTAAGTAGATTTTATTTACTGTTCTAAGTTGTTCTCTATCTTTAGTTATGGATATGGAACACGAAATACCAAAAAAATTAGGTGTACTTGCTACTCATGGAGATGGGGAACCTCCTAAAACCCTCGATGCTCGTTATGTGAAAGATATTACGCACTACTTTAATAATCCTGAGAAAACCCCATTCAATTATATAATGGGACACACGTTGGATCAACGTGAATACTTTAGGGATTATCGCTTGACTCAAAAAGGGAAACTGTTATGGGATCAAATTCATATGTTGCATTGGTATGCTTGGAATTTATGCCAGAGATATGATATTACTTGTTGCTCTAGGATGAATGCTAAACACCTTCCCTTTTCATGTAAATTTAATGATAATGAAACCTTGGCTTCTTATGCTAATGGTATATATGATTACTATGATGTGGAACAAATAGAAGAGTTTGTTCCTTTTAAGGGTGCTTATGAAATTGAAGCTTTGTTTGAAAAGTATGAGGATTGTGATGATGCTGTTTACCGATCTCAAAATTTGGCTATGCTTCGTTATTGTTATGCCAATTATGAATATAATGCCCATATTGATCAATTTATTGAGAAAGTCTCCGCTATCCAAGAAGAGACTAATATTTTGCAGGAATCTATGGAAGAAGAAATTGATGACACTATGAGCTCATTGGATGAAAAAGATGAGGAGGAGAGCGAAGAACAAAAGGAGAAAGAGCGGATTAGCTACCCGTGCCCACCTTCAAATGAGAGTAACTCTTCAACTCATACATTGTTTAATTTCCCTTCGTGCTTACCGAAGGATGAATGCTATGATAATTGCTATGATCCCTTGGATTCGTTTGAAATATCCCTTTTTGATGAACTTGATGCTTGCTATGCTTGTGGCCATGATGCCAATATGAATGATGCTTATGGAGATGAACTTGCTATAGTTCCTTATGTTAAACGTGAAATTGTTGCTATTGCACCCACACATGATAGTCCCATTATCTTTTTGAATTCTCCCAATTACACTATATCGGAGAAGTTGGCTCTTATTAGGGATTACATTGATGGGTTGCCTTCTACTATTACACATGATGATTTTGATAAATATAATATGCATGTGCTTGCTGCTCCTACTTGCAATTATTATGAGAGAGCAACTACATCTCCACCTCTCTATGTTTCCAACACAATAGAGTTGCAAGAAACTGCTTATGCTATGTATCGGCCTTTACTTTGTGTGCATGAATTGTTCTTTTATGACATGCCGATGCATAGGAAGAGAGTTAGACTTCGTTGTTGCATGATATATGTTACTTTGTGCTCACTACTAAATTACAAATCATTGTTAATCAAAATTGGCTTTGATATACCTTGGGATCCGGGTGGATCCATTACTTGAGCACTTTATGCCTAGCTTAATGGCTTTAAAGAAAGCGCTGCCAGGGAGACAACCCGGAAGTTTTAGAGAGTCATTTTATTCTATTGTGTGCTTTTATATAGTTCAAAACCAAAAAAAATAAAGAGGGGAACCTAAAACTTTTTCAAAAAGAAAAGTGAAAGTGAGAGGGACGAGCATTGTGAAAGTGGGAGCTAGCCTTGAACTTTGTTCATGCCCATGGAAACCTTGTGAATATTAATTACAGAAACTTTTCAACAAAAATAATTATCCCCTTGTATAAATCCATTGTATTATAAAAATAATGTGCCAAGATTTGCCTTTAGGATGATTAGATTGCTTGTTTGGTGTGTGCAGAGCAAAAACAGAAACTTTGTCTGTAGTGCTTGAATTTTAATTTTTTTACTGGAATGTCAAAAGTTTCCGAAATTTTTAAACATTACTGATATGCAAATTTTTTATTTTTTCCTAATTTTTCAGAATTTTTAGAGTTATAGAAGTATGGTGAATGCTCAGATTACTACAGACTGTCCTGTTTTTGACAGATTCTGTTTTTGATGCATTGTTTTGCTCATTTTGATGAAACTATCGATTGTATCGGTGGTATAAGCCATGGAAAAGTTATATTAAAGTGGCTACAATGCAAAAACAAAATATGAATTGGTTTGAAACAGTACTTAAAGTGGTAATTTGCTTTATTATACTAACGGATCTCACGAGGGTTTTGTTAAGTTTTGTGTGATTGAAGTTTTCAAGTTTTGGGTGAGATCACGATGGATGAAGGAATAAGGAGTGGAAAGAGACTAAGCTTGGGGATGACCGAGGCACCCCAAGGTAATATTCAAGGACTCCCAAGAAACTAAGCTTGGGGATGCCCCGGAAGGCATCCCCTCTTTCTTCTAACAACCATCGGTAATTTTACTTGGAGCTATATTTTTATTCGTCACATGATATGCGTAAATCTTGGAGCGTCGTGTGCTTTTTATTTTTCTTTTAATAATGCACCATGCTGGTATGAGAAAGTCCTTGGTTGATTTATAAAAGGCTCTTTGCACCTCACTTATATCTTTTGAGTATGGCTTTATAGAATGCTTCATGTGCTTCACTTATATCATTTGAAGTTTGGATTGCCTGTTTCTCTACACATAGAAAACCGCCATTTGTAGAATGCTCTTTTGCTTCACTTATATTTTTTAGAGCGTGGGCATATCTTTTGTAGAAATAATTAAACTCTCATGCTTCACTTATATCTATTTAGAGAGTTAACAGGAGTTGGTCATTCACATGGTTAGTCATAAAATCCTACATAAAACTTGTAGATCACTGAATATGATATGTTTGATTCCTTGCAATAGTTTTGCGATATAAAGATGGTGATACTAGATACATGCTAGTGAGTAATTGTGGATTGGTAGAAATATTTATGTTAAAGTTTGTGATTCCCGTAGCATGCACATATGGTGAACCGTTATGTGAAGAAGTCGGAGCATGATTTATTTATTGATTGTCATCCTTTGTGTGGAGGTTGGGAGCGCGCGATGTATAATTCCTACCAACCTCTCCCCTAGGGGCATGCGTCTAATACTTTGTTTCGATAGCTAATAGATTTTTGCAATAAGTATGTGAGTTCTTTATGACTAATGTTGAGTCCATGGATTATACACACTCTCATCCTTCCACCATTGCTAGCCTCTCTAGTACCGCGCAACTTTCGCCGGTGCATTACACCCACCATATATCCTTCCTCAAAACAGCCACCATACCTACCTATTATGGCATTTCCATAGCCATTCCGAGATATATTGCCATGCAACTTCCACCGTTCCGTTTATTATGACACGCACCATCATTGTCATATTGCTTTGCATGATCGTAAGATAGCTAGCATGATGTTTTCATGGCTTGTCCGTTTTTGATGTCATTTGCTACGCTAGATCATTGCACATCCCGGTACATCGCCGGAGGCATTCATATAGAGTCATATTTTGTTCTAGTATCGAGTTGTAATTCTTGAGTTGTAAGTAAATAAAAGTGTGATGATCATCATTATTAGAGCATTGTCCCATGTGAGGAAAGGATGATGGAAGCTATGATTCCCTCACAAGTTGGGATGAGTCTCTGGACTTTACAAATAAATAAAAGAGGCCAAAGAAGCCCAAATAAAAAAAGAGGCCAAACAAGCCGACCAAAAAAAAACAAAAAAAACAAAAAAAAATGAGAGAAAAGAGAGAAGGGGCAATGCTACTATTCCTTTTTCCACACTTGTGCTTCAAAGTAACACCATGATCTTCATGATAGAGAGTCTCCTATATTGTCACTTTCATATACTAGTGGGAATTTTTCATTATAGAACTTGGCTTGCATATTCCAATGATGGGCTTCCTCAAATTGCCCTAGGTCTTCGTGAGCAAGCAACTTGGATGCACACCCACTTAGTTTCTTTTGAGATTTCATACACTTATAGCTCTAGTGCATCCGTTGCATGGCAATCCCTACTCACTCACATTAATATCTATTGATGGGCATCTCCATAGCCCGTTGATACGCCTAGTTGATGTGAGACTATCTCCTTCTTTTTGTCTTCTCCACAACCACCATATTCTATTCCACCTATAGTGCTATATCCATGGCTCACGCTCATGTATTGCGTGAAAGTTGAAAAAGTTTGAGAATACTAGAGTATGAAACAATTGGTTGGCTAAAACCGGGGTTGTGCATGATTAAATACTTTGTGTGGTGAAGATGGAGCATAGCCAGACTATATGATTTTGTAGGGATAACTTTCTTTTCGCCATGATATTTTGAGAAGACATGATTGCTTTATTAGTATGCTTGAAGTATTATTGTCTTAATGTCAAATGATAGGCTATTGCTTTGAATCACTTGTGTCTTAATATTCATGCCATGATTAGATTTTATGATCAAGATTATGCTAAGTAGCATTCCACATCAAAAATTATCTTTTTTATCATTTACCTACTCGAGGACGAGCAGGAATTAAGCTTGGGGATGTTGATACGTCTTCGTCGTATCTATAATTTTTGATTGTTTCATGCCAATATTCTCCAACTTTCATATACTTTTGGCAACTTTTTATACTATTTTTGGGACTAACATATTGATCCAGTGCCAGTGCCAGTTCCTGTTTGTTGCATGTCTTTTGTTTCGCAGAAAATTCATATCAAATGAAGTCCAAACATGATAAAAACTTACGGAGATTTTTTTTGGAATATATGTGAATTTTGGGAAGTGGAATCAATAGAAGGCGGTGCCCGGGGGGCCCACAAGCCATAGGGGCGCGCCCTGGGGGGTAGGGCACGCCAGGATGTCTTGTGGCCAGCCCGTAAGGCGGTTGGTGCCCTTCTTTCGCCGCAAGAAAGCTAATATCCGGATAAAAATCGTGCTAAAATTTCAGCACAATCGGAGTTACGGATCTCCGGGAATATAAGAAACGGTGAAAGGCCAGAATCGGGAACGCAGAAACAGAAGGAAATAGAGAGAGAGATCCAATCTCGGAGGGGCTCTCGCCCCTCCGCCGCCTGTGAGGCCAAGGACCAGAAGGGAAACCCTCCTCCCATCTAGGGGGGGGGGGGCAAGGAAGAAGAAGAAGGAGGGGGGCTCTCTCCCCCTCTCTCCCGGTGGCACCGGAACGCCGCCAGGGCCATCATCATGACGACGATCTACACCAACAACTTCGCCGCCGTCATCACCAATTCTCTACCCCTCTATGCAGTGGTGTAACACCCCTTCTCCCCACTGTAATCTCTACTTAAACATGGTGCTCAATGCTATATATTATTTCCCAATGATTTATGGCTATCCTATGATGTTTGAGTAGATCCGTTTTGTCCTATGGGTTGATTGATGATCATGATTGGTTTGAGTTGCATGTTTTATTATTGGTGCTGTCCGATGGTGCTCTCCGTGTCGCGCAAGCATGAGGGATCCCCGCTGTAGGGTGTTGCAATGTGTTCATGATTTGCCTATGGTGGGTTGCTTGAGTGACAGAAGCATAAACCCGAGTAGGTGGGTTGTTGCATATGGGAGTAAAGAGGACTTGATACCTTATAATGCTATGGTTGAGTTTTACCTTAATGATCTTTAGTAGTTGCGGATGCTTGCTAGAGTTCCAATCATAAGTGCATATGATCCAAGTAGAGAAAGTATGTTAGCTTATGCCTCTCCCTCATATAAAATTGCAATAATGATTACCGGTCTAGTTATCGATTGCCTAGGGACAAATAACTTTCTTGTGACAAAAAGCTCTCTACTAAGACTAACTTAGTTGTTTCTTCATCTAAACAGCCCCTAGATTTTATTTACGTGTTCTTTATTATCTTGCAAACTTATCCTACAACACCTACAAAGTGCTTCTAGTTTCATACTTGTTCTAGGTAAAGCGAACGTTACGCGTGCGTAGAGTTGTATCGGTGGTCGATATAACTTGAGGGAATATTTGTTCTACCTTTAGCTCCTTGTTGGGTTCGACACTCTTACTTATCGAAAGAGGCTACAACTGATCCCCTATACTTGTGGGTTATCAATAACTAATATGATTGACTTGTCAAAACCAAATGTGCAGTCTCTGTGCGAGAAGTCCGGCCAGACCCCTCCGCCGATGCCTGTCATTTCCACGGCGGGAACGGTGAGTTTCATTTGAATGGTCATTAGTTACTAGTCTTAACATTTCAGCGTCATCATGCTAACGCAAATGATCTTTGGTGCATCATAACTCCCGAGCCGCATCGCACGATCCTTCTCCAGGGCCAAGTACTGCTCCAGGTGACACCGGCCCGAGCAACCCCGGTGCTTCACCTCCGTGATGACGAGGACGGTAAGCCCTAATATGCCACTTACTTGGCTGATTTTCTCAAAGAAAGACAAACTTAGCACTTAGACAAAATTACGTACTTTCGGTCTGTCGGAGCTCCTTGTGAGAGTTTCATGTCTCTTCTTAATGGAGGAATCCCGACTGTTGTCGCGGGGGTCGTTTCTTCTTCTCCTTCTCTCGATATATACCTTGGTATATTGCAGGAGAGGAGAAGGGGAAACGACCATCACCGACGGTCGAAATATTAGTGTTAGGTAGTGTCCACAAACATACACCACCATATAAGTGTGAGTGACTGCGCACCATACACACCATGAGGCATGAGAGTTTTTCTAAGGAAAACCTCGAAAGACCGAAAGTCAAGCTCAACAAATGGCATAATAACCTTGGTTAGCTCATATACTTAGCTTATTTAGTTCATTTATGACATAATTAGCTTCCTTAGGTAAAAAAACGGCATAATAACCTTGGTTAGCTCATAAATGTCATATTTTACCTAAGTTAGCTTTGTTTCCTCCAAAATGACATAGTAAGCTTACTTACCTCCAAAATGACATATTTTACCTAAGTTAGCTCTAAAATGACCTATACTTAGCATTGTTTTCTCCAAAATGACATAGTAAGCTTACTTAGCCGATTAGCTTCGAAATGACCTATTTTACCTAAGTTAGCTCTAAAATGACCTATACTTAGCTTTGCTTCCTACAAAATGAGATAATAAGCTCACTTAGTTCCAGAATGACCTATTTTACCTAGGTTAGCTCTAAAATGACCTATACCTAGCATTGTTTTCTCCAAAGTGACATAATAAGCTTACTTAGCTCCGAAATGACCTTTTTACCTAAGTTAGCTCTAAAATGACCTATACTTAGCTTTGCTTCCTACAAAATGAGATAATAAGCTCACTTAGCTCCAGAATGACCTATACTTCACTTTGTTTCCTCCACAATGACATAATAAGCTTAGTTAACTCAAAAATGACATAATAGACTTGGTAACCTCATAAATGCCATAGACTTAGCTTATTTTCTTGCAAAATGACACAATAATCTTAGTTAGGTCAAAAATGGGATAATTACCTAGGTTAGCTCTAAAATGACACAAATAAGCAATAAGAAGAAGAAAAACAAGAGGAGAAAGAGAGAGAGAAGAAAAACGCTTCTTCATCTTCTTCTTCTAGATCTTCTTCTACTTCTTCTAGTATTCTTATTCTAACTTTCTTATTTCCAATTTTGTAGATTTGATTCACTTCACGGCAGCTTGCTTTGATGTAGTGCTAGTGTTTACTTTCTGTTTTCATTTTGTATCGATGAACTTATGTGAAACTTTCTACCCATGGATGAGACTATGTATGTATGGATGAAACTATTGTAATATGGTGAACAATGTGACATTTGATACTTTCAATTTGGTATAATTGTTGGTTGATCATATCCATATGGCAGGGATATTGTTTCTGTGAAATATATATATATATATATATATATACACATCATATATTTGCCTATGAAAATTCTTGAATATAACAAAAACAGGCAAAAAAGAGGCAATACTGGCTCTTTGCCGTCTGCCACCGTCGGGAAAGACCTCTTTGCCGTCAGCCACCGACGGCAAAGAGGGCACGTGGCAGCCACCTGTTCAACATGGGAAAACCAGGCCTGGGGCCATTTGGCCTCTTTGCCATCCGGGGGCAGACGGCAAAGGGCTGGGTGGGGGGCCATCCGGGACAGACGGCAAAGGGTTGGGTGGTGGCCGTCCGGGGGCAGACGGCAAAGGGCTGGGGTGGGGGCCGCCCGGGGGCAGACGACAAATGGCTGGGGTGGGGGCCGTCCAGGGGCAGACGGCAAAGGGCTGGGAGGGGGGGGCGTTAGCCACCTAACGGTGCTAACGTCAGTGCTACACCGTCCAGCCTCGTTGCCATCTGCAGGCTGACGGCAAAAAAACTTTGCCGTCCACTGAGCCATGGCAGACGGCAAAGAACCCCTTTACCGGAGTTTATTCGGATGAAAATTTGGCCGTCTGCTGGCTGACGGCAAAGGCCTTTGCCGTCCGTGGTTCTGCCCTTTGCCGTCAGCCATGGCAGACGGCAAAGAGCCTGATTCCTGTAGTGAAAGTATTTGTTCTTTGTGTGCAGGTACCGTTTACATAGTGTTGCGTGGTTCTCCTACTGGTTCGATAACCTTGGTTTCATAACTGAGGGAAATACTTACCGTAGCTATGCTGCATCATACCTTCCTCTTTGGTGAAATATCGACGCAGTCTCAAGCCACGTCAAAGGAATTTTTGGCGCCGTTGCCGGGGAGACATCATCAACGTGTATCAGGTTCCTAATCACAAATCTCATCTCCTTGCAATTACATTATTTGCCATTCGCCTCTTGTTTTCCTCTTCCCCACTTCACAAATCTGCCATTTTATTCGCCCTCTTATTCGTTTGTGTAGTCACGATGACTCAAGAAAATACCAAATTGTGTGATTTTTCCAATACCAATAATAATTATTTTATTAGTACTCCGATTGCTCCTCCCGCCACTAGTGCGGACTCTTGTGATATTAATGCCGCTTTGTTGAATCTTGTCATGAAAGATCAATTTTCTGGTACTCCTAATGAGGATGTCGCGTCCCATCTAAACACATTTGTAGAATTGTGTGATATGCAAAATAAAAAAGATGTGGACAATGATATAGTGAAGTTGAAATTATTTCCTTTCTCCTTGTGGGATCGTGCAAAAATTTGGTTTTCTTCTTTGCCTCGCAATAGTATTTATTCTTGGGATAAGTGCAAGGATGCTTTTATTACTAAAAAGTATTTCCCTTAGAACTCAAATCATGAATTTTAAGCAACTTTAGCACGAACATGTTGCACAATATTGGCAAAGAATTAAATTGATGGTATGAAATTGTCCTACTCTTGGTTTAAATTTTTGGATGATCATACAAAATTTTTATGCGGGATTGAATTTTGTCTCTAGAAATATTTTAGATTCCGCCGCGGGTGGTACTTTTATGGAAATTAATTTGGGTGAAGCTACTAAATTTCTAGATAATATTATGGCAAATTATTCACAATGGGATACTGAAAGTGCACCTACCAGTAAAAAGGTTAATTCGGTTGAAGAAATTAGTACTTTGAGTGAAAAAGTTGATGCTCTTATGAAGTTGGTTGTTAGTAAAATGCTCCTATTGATCTTAATGATGTGCCTTTGTCAACTTTGATTGAGCAAAATAGTGATTCCGTAGATGTGAATTTCATCTCGCGAAACAATTTTAATAACAATGCTTATAGAGGTAATTTTAATCCTAGGCCTTTTCCTGGAAATTCCTCTAATAATTATGGTAATTCGTATGGTAATTCTTCTTACAGTAATAGTAGGAACCCCTCTGATCTTAATAGTAATATTAACGAATTTATCAATGCTCAAAAGGTTTTCAATACTACGATAGAAGAAAAGTTGAATAAGATCGAGTATATGTCTAGAAGCATTGATAGAATTTCCCATGATGTAGAAAATCTCTAGTTGAAAGCTTATAAACCTAAGATTGATGAATCAATTAAAGCCTTATATGTTTCAATGGATGAAAGTAAGAAAAGAACCGCTATGCTTAGAGCCAAAAGAGAATTTTTAGAAAAAGCGTTTTCTAGTGATTGCTTTCATAAAAATGATGAAGATCTTAAAGTGATTGGTGTTTCTTCTATTGATTCCTTGTTTAGTAATATTAAAATTGATGATAAAGGGACTGAAGTAGAGTCAACTTTAGCTAGAAGGCGTCCCAATGATTTGGAGTGTGAGAATCTTGATGAAAACATTGATGAAAGTGGGTTTGAAGAGGTCAAAACGTTAACTAGTGATGTACCCACTATTTTGGATTGCAAAGTTTTTAATTATGATAGTTGCTCTTTGATTGAATGTATTACTTTTCTGCAATCCATGTTAAATTCACCCCATGCTTATGAACAAAATAAAGCTTTTACTAAACATATTGTTGATGCCATGATGAAATCTTTTGAAGAAAAGTTAGAGTTAGAGATATAAATTCCAATAAAATTACATGATGAGTGGGAACCTACCATTAAGGTCAAGATTAAAAATTATGATTGCTTTGCTTTATGTGATTTGGGTGCTAGTGTTTCCACAATTCCGAAGTCTCTATGTGATGTGCTTGGTCTCACCAATATTGAAGAATTTTCTCTTAATTTGCACTTGGCGGATTCTACTATTAAAAAGCCTTTGGGAAGAATTAATGATGTTCTTATTCTTGCAAATAGGAACTATGTGACCATAGATTTTATTGTTCTTGATATTGATTGCAATCCGTCTTGTCCCATTATACTTGGTAGACAGTTTTTACGCAGTATAGGTTCCGTGATTGATATGAAGGAAGGCAATATTAAATTTCAATTTCCACTAAGAAAGGGTATGGAACACTTCCCTAGAACAAGAATTAATACACCATATGAATCAATCATGAGAGCATCCTATGGAGCAAAAACTAAAGATGACAATACTTGAATCTATGCATTATGCCTAGCTAGGGGCGTAAAACGATAGCACTTGTTGGGAGGCAACCCAATGAATAATTTTTTTTCACCTTTTTCTTTCTGTTCTTGAGTGTTGAAACAATTATTCTACTGTTATGATTGTTTTTTTATGTTTTATTTAGTGTTTGTTCCAAGTAAATCCTTTAGGATGATTCATAAGATGAGTAGAAACAATGCTGAATCTGAAACAGAAACTTTGAGTCCAGTGCAGGAATTTTCATTTTTTACTGGAGCTTGATAATGAGCTGAAATTTTAACACAGTATTTCTATACAAATTCTTTACGTTGTTATAATTTTTAGAGTTACAGAAGTATGGTTAGAGTACAGATTACTACAGACTGTTCTGTTTTTGACTTCTGTTTTCGTTGCATTGTGTGCTTGTTTTGATGAATCTATGGTTTGTATTGGGGGATATAAGCCATGGTAAAGTTAGAATAAAGTAGGTATAATGAAATAATAAAATTTGAATGGGTTTGCAACAGTACTTAGAGTGGTGATTTGCTTTATTATACTAACGGATCTCACAAAGGTTTTGTTGAGTTTTCTGTGATTGAAGTTTTCAAGTTTTGGGTGAGATCACGATGGATGAAGGAATAAGGAGTGAAAATAGCCTAATCTTGGGGATGATACAGCACCCCAAAGATAATATCCAAGGAGATACAAGGAACTATGCTTGGGGATTCCCCTAGTGTTATCCCCTCTTTCTTCTAACGACCATCGGTATTTTACTTGGAGCTATATTTTTATTCGTCACATTTCATGAGTTTTGCTTGGAGCGTCTTGTATTATTTGAGTCTTTGCTTGATTTGCTTTTTATATTGTCACAAGTATCCTTGCTGGACACACCTATTTGAGAGAGTCAAAATTATGCTATGATTTGTTAGAATTGCTCTATATGCTTCACTTAAAAAAATTAGCTATGGAATTGCTCTAGTGCTTCACTTATATCTTTTTGAGCACGGTGTGCTTTAAATTTTTGAATAAATAATCTCATGCTTCACTTAGATATATTTGAGAGTTAGTCAAGTTTGAAGAAATTCTCTCATGCTTCACTTATACTATTTTGAGAGATGAAATTTTTATACTCATGTTCTTCACTTAAATTTTTTTGAGCTTGTCAAAATCAATGGCAATATATGAAACTAGTCCCAAAGTGATAGATATTCAAGAGGGGTATAATAAAAACTTTCATGAAGATCATTGGACAAATTAAACTTGATTCCTTGTAATAGTTTTGAGACATGATGATAGTGATATGTGAGTCATGTTGGTGAGTGATTATGCTTTAGTAAGAATATTGGTGTTAAGGTTTGTGATTCCCTATGCAAGAACGAAAGTCAATAGTTATGCAATGAAGTTACATCCTACTTATGGTGCATTATTCGGTGTTAGTTATGCTTAATGACCGTTTATGTGAATTTTCGTTTCTTGGTTGGTTGCTTCTCAATCTATTTGCTAGCCTCCACTTGTACTAAGTAGAAATACTACTTGTGCATCCAAAATCTTTAAACCCAGTTTTGCCTTATGAGTCCACCATACCTACCTATATGCGGTATTTCCAGGCCGTTCTAAGACAATTTGTATGTACCATCTCTAATTTTCAAAATGAATTTCCTTTTTGTGTGCTCGTACCTCTCATGAAACGGCAAGGGGTGTCCAATATTTTTCCATGCTAGATGTGTTATTCTCAAGATGAGTGTTTGTTCACTTGTCATTGCATGAGAGCACGGCGGTAATTGGGATGCCCAGTCCCGAAATGAAAAGAAATTTACTTTATGTTGTCAAATAATAAATTCCTTGGAATGTCTTTGTATGGAAGGCAACCATGGATACGGCTAGCCATGGATTGTGAAATAATGGTGGCAAAAGGAATAAACTTTATTTTCTGTTTGGGAACCACCTATGATGTATCTAGCATGGAAAGTATTGAGAACTACTCGGCCGTTTTCGTTGACAGGAAAGTCATGCTGACGTGGCTTGAGACTGCGTCGGTATTTCCCTAAAGAGGAAAGGTGATGCAGCACAGCGACGGTAAGTATTTCCCTCAGTTATGAAACCAAGGTATCGAACCAGTAGGAGGATCACCAACACTACGTAAATAGCACCTGCACAAAAAGAACAAATACTTGCAACCCGACGCGAAAGAGAGGTTGTCAATCTCTCTACGGTAAAAACATAGATTAGGATATGATAGTTTGTAGAGATAGATCTCTCAAAAACACAAAATAAAAGAGGCAAATAAAAAGTGCAGCAAGGCATTTTTGTGTTTTTGGAACAATAGATCTGAAAACAAAAGCGGCAAAAAGATAGATCGGAAAGCAATATGTTGGAAAAGTAGACCCGGGGGACGTAGGTTTCACTAGTGGCTTCTCTCATGAGTATAGCACACGGTGGGTGAACACATTACTGTTGGGAAATTGATACAAGATCAAATAATCATGACGATATCCAAGGCGATGATCATTATATAGGCATCACTTCCAAGATTAGTAGACCGTAACGAGGAAGACGTATGTTTCACTAGTGGCTTCTCTCATTTCATTATATATGCATCTACTACTATTACTCCACACATCAACCGCTATCCAACATGCATCTAGTGTATTAAGTTCAGGGAAAAAAGGAGTAATGCAATAAGAACGGTGACATGATGTAGACAAGATCTATTCATGTAGGAATAGACCCCATCTTGTTATCCTTAATAGCAACGATACATGTGTGCCTCGCTGCCCCTTCTGTCACTGGGAGAGGACACCGCAAGATCGAACCCATCACAAAGCACCTCTTCCCATGGCAAGAAAAATCGATCTAGTTGGCCTAACTAAACCAAAGATTCGAAGAAGAAGTACGAGGCTATAAGTAATCATGCATATAAGAGATCAAAGAAGACTCAAATAATATTCATGGATAGAAACTGATCATGAACTCAAAATTCATGGGATCCCAACAAACACACCGCAAAAGTTTACATCAAATAGATCTTCAAGAGACCATTGTATTGATAATCAAAAGAGAGAGAGGAAGCCATCTAGCTACTGCCTACGGACCCATAGGTTTATGGTGGACTACTCACGCATCATCGGAGAGGCACCAATGAGGATGATGAACCCCTCTGTGATGATGTTAGAATGGATCTCGCGGTTCAGGAACTTGCGGCGGCTGGATGTGTTTTTCGTCGATCCTCTTGGGTTTCTAGAATATTTGGGTATTTATAGAGCTCCATTGTCTCCAACATATCTATAATTTTTGCTTGTTCCATGCTATTATATTATCATTCTTGAATGTTTTACAATCATTTTATAGCAACTTTATATCATTTTTTGGGACTAACCTATTAACATAGTGCCAAAGTGCCAGTTGCTGTTTGTGCTTGGTTTTTACTTCACAGAATATCAGTACCAAACGGAGTCCAATCGCGACGAAACTTTTTGGAGATTTTTTTTGGGCTAGAAGACATCTAGTGGGCCAAGGAAGTACCAGAGAGGAGGGCCGAGGAGACCACAACCCACCAGGGCGCGCGAGAGGCCCCGGGCGCGCCCTGATGGGTTGTGCCCTTCTCGGGATACCCCTCCAGCGCCTCTGATGCCTATGAATTCCTAAATATTCTAGAAACCCTAAGGGAGTCGACGAAAATCACATCCAGCCGCCGCAAGTTCCAGAACCGCAAGATCCAATCTAACACCATCACAGAGGGGTTCATCATCCTCATTGGTGCCTCTCCGATGATGCGTTAGTAGTCCACCATAGACCTACGGGTCCGTAGGCAGTAGCTAGATGGCTTCCTCTCTCTCTTTTGATTCTCAATACAATGGTCTCTTGGAGATCTATTTGATGTAATGACTTTTTGCGGTGTGTTTGTCGGGATCCGACGAATTTTGAGTTCATGATCAGTTTCTATCCATGAATATTATTTGAGTCTTCTTTGATCTCTTATATGCATGATTACTTATAGCCTCATATTTGTTCTTCGAATCTTTGGTTTAGTTAGGCCAACTAGATCGATTTTTCTTGCTATGGGAAGAGCTGCTTTGTGATGGGTTCGATCTTGCGGTGTCCTTTCCAAGTGATAGAAGGGGCAGCGAGGCACACATGTATCGTTGCTATTAAGGATAACAAGATGGGGTCTATTCCTACATGAATAGATCTTGTCTACATCATGTCACCATTCTTATTGCATTACTCCGTTTTTCCATGAACTTAATAAACTAAATGCATGCTGGATAGCGGTCGATGTGTGGAGTAATAGTAGTAGATGCAGAATCGTTTCGGTCTACTAATCTTGGACGTGATGCCTATATAATGATCAGCACCTTGGATATCGTCATGATAATTTGATCTTGTATCAATTGCCCAACAGTAATTTGTTCACCCACCGTGTGCTATACTCATGAGAGAAGCCACTAGTGAAACCTACGGCCCCCGGGTCTACTTTTCCAACATATTGCTTTCCGATCTATCTTTTGCTGCTTTTGTTTTCAGATCTATTATTCCAAAAAACACTAAAATACTTTGCTGCACTTTTTATTTACCTCTTTTATTTTGTGTTCTTGTGCAATCTATCTATCCAATCTGTTATAATCTAATCTATATTTTTACCGTGGAGAGATTGACAACCTCTCTTACGCGTTGGGTTGCAAGTATTTGTTCTTTGTGTGCATGTACTATTTACATAGTGTTGCGTGGTTCTTCTACTAGTTCGATAACCTTGGTTTCATAACTGAGGGAAATACTTACCGTAGCTATGCTGCATCATCGCTTCTTCTTTGGGGAAATACCGACGCAGTCTCAAGCCACGTCAAGAAGTAATTTGGATATCTATTCTCTAAATCATTCCACAAAGTATAAGCAAACCCAAAGTTTCTCATTTGATCAAAGACAATTCTTGGCAATCCTCTAAAGATAAGATTAATAGTTCTAAGATTACGAAGAATGTCAATTTCTTCTTCGTGTGAAGGATGTAAAGGATCAATGGGAGGCACATAAGGGCTCTTAACATACTTGCCCAAATGGAATTCATTGAATAGGTTAAGCATATCATATTTCCATTGAGTATAGTACTGCCCATCAAGAATGGGCACTTTACAACTAAGACTCCCCAAACTAGACACATCCATCTTCCTCCAATGGTGATAAAACCAAGGCTATGGAGATCAAGGCTTTGATACCAATTGTGGGATTGAGAAGGGACGTCTAGAAGGGAGGTGAATAGACTACTTGACAAATTAAAAACCTAACATTTTCCCAATTTTAATGGTTGACAGATTTTAGCAATTCTAACAAGTCTATTGCACCCTACACATGCTAGTCAACAAGTATAATAGCGGAAAGTAAAGACAAGCATATGTAAGAATGAGTAGAGGTAGGAAGATGAAACGCAATTGGAGACACGAAGATTTTTCCCGTGGTTCCGATAGGTGGTGCTATCGTACGTCCGCGCTGATGGAGACTTCAACCCACTGAGGGTAGCGGTCGCGAGAGTCCACGGAGGGCTCCACCCGTAAGGGTCTACAAAGTAGCAACCTCGTCTATTCCATCACGGCTTCCGTCCACGAAGGACTAGCCTCACTATGGGTAGGTCTTCATGAAGTAGGCGATCTCCTTGCCCGCACAAACTTCTTATTTCAACTCTACACACGAAGAAGGAGGCTCCCAAGCGACACCTAACCAATCTAGGAGACACCACTCTCCCAAAGGTAATAGATGTGGCAACAATTATGAACTCCTTGCTCTTGTGCTTCAAAAGATAGTCTCCTCAACACACAATCGCTCTCTCACAGAATTGGCGTGGTAGAAGAGGTTGATTGGGTGGAAAGAAACTTGGGGAGGCTAGAAATCAAGATTCATATGGTTGGAGTGGAAGATCTTGATCTCAACACACGAGTAGGTGGCTCTCTCTCAGAAAAATGGATAGGGCAAGTGTAGGTATGTTCTGAGTGCTTCCTCTGCGAGTGAGAGGAGGTGGAGGGGTATATATAGGCATCTCCAAAAATCCAACCATTACAACATTATTTCCCAACTCAGTGAAATCGATCCAAAAACTCGGTTGCACTGACTAGTGCAAAATGTGGCAACTTTCGGCTTCCTGGTGAGACCGATATATAAATCTCGGTGGTACCGATATGAGTGACCTACATAGTTTCTAAATCTCGGTGAGATCGATTTCCAAAACTCGGAAATTCCGATTCTTGAAAATGGCTAACCAGAAAGTTGGTCACTGGTTTCGGTTGCACCGAATGGAATGTTGGTGTCACCGAGACCTTAGGGTTTTGGCTTAGGATCTGTCAAGGGTAAAACTCGGCGGGGCCGAATCTGAAAACTTGGTGGCACCGATTTTAGTGGCAGGGTTTAGACAAAGAGTTTGTGGGAGAATTTCATGTGTATTTTTGGTGGCTAATTGAGGGAGTCCGGGACTAAGGGGTCCTTGTGCCACTGGTCTATCTCTTATGGGCCGGATAGGTGGGTCGCTCTGTGATTATTGCTGGAAGGCCGAGCTATAAGGCGACACCGTGTTCAGGAAGGAAACCTTCGGTGCCTTGGTGTGTCCTCCAAGTCAAGATGGTAGGATCGGAATGTTTATTCCCTGATGGTAACCGACCATGTGTAACCCTAGGTACCCCTGTTGTCTATATAAACCGGAGGGTTTAGTTCGTAGGGGGGCGAACCATCATCCTACTCATCTAGGGTTTAGTTCATCTGATCTCGTGGTAGATCGACTCTGTAATCGTCACACACATCAATATAATCAAGCAGGACATAGGGTTTTACCTCTTCGAGAGGGCCCGAACCTAGGTAAATATTGTCCCTGTGTTTCCAGTTCCCCATTGATGCAAGAATCCACAGCTCGGGACCCCCTACCCAAGATCCGCCGGTTTTGACACCAACATTGGTGCTTTTGTTGAGATTTTCGTTGTGGGCTTGCTTAGTCATCAGCGATAGCATCCACATCGGGGATGTATCCGTCCCCAACCAGCTCTTCACATTCGGTGTCACAGCCCTAGTTTCACCTTGCTTGATAATGCATTCATGCATGCATTTTTAATTTTCAAATGAAATGGAAATGAGGATCTGATCAAGCCTCACAATTCAAAATTTTATCAAAAGGCAATATAAAAACAGCTGGATCCAAGAAAATGTTCCAACTATTCTGTGAAAATATTGGGATGAGGTAAAATTGCCAACAAATATTTTTAAAACACAGAATTTTTTTATATTGGGCTTTTGAATTAATCAAACAATTACTTGCAATGGAATTATATTTACTATATATATAATATAGTTCCATACATTCTGAAAATTATTATGTGACCTTGGATGAGTCCACTTAGTCCACATAGTTGTTTTCAGGATTTTTACAACATGGATAGCTATTTTATTTTGAGCCACAACAAATGTTAGAAAATAGAAAACAAAAACAAAATAGGGAAAGGAATCTTACCTGGCTTACCTGAGGCCTGGCACTGTGCGGCCCATCTGGCCCAAGTGCCAGTCATCCCCCACCTCTCGCCAGGAGGACAAGGGAGTGTGGCCGCGGCACGCCGGCACGCGCCCGAGCCACCTCCTGCTTGCCGCCGTTACCCCGCGGTGGATAGAGACGCCGCGCACGTCCCCGAAGCCCATTTGGCCACTCTCGCCCTCTCTCCTCGCCTCTCCTTTCTCTGCCCTGCTCCCCTCTTCCCGGACCCGAAGGCTGTCGTCGCCGCCGCTCGCTTCCCCGCGGCCACCGGCCACCTAAAGCCCTGCCGTCGAGCCCATCGGAACCGCCATCGACCGCAGCCTCCCCACTCTAGAGGAGTCGAGCCCGGACGCACCGCATCGCCGACGCCGCCCCCTTCTTCAACCTTCGGCCGCCGGAGCATCACCGTCAAATTCGTCGGCCATAGGACCTCCCCGAGCCTGCCGTTGCTTCTGCTGGAATCGTGGTGAGCTGATGCGTCGATCCCCTCCTCCCGTTGCTCCTCTTGCGTGCTGTAGCTAGCAGGGCCACCGGAGCCAAGAGCTCCTCGACGCCGGCTATGTCGCCGCCGTCACTGTTGTCCTCCACCCGCGCATCCAAGCTCGTGAATGAGCTCCCGGAGCTCCGTAGAGGCCGTAGAACCCTTGAACCATGCCGCTAGTGCTCCGTAACCTCGCGCGCGCTCCGCCCGATCTCCGGCCGCCGCAGATGTGCTCGACGGCGAGCACTCCGGTGACCCCGAGCCCCCTGGCCAGCCCCACTCGATGCGGTCGAGCACGGGCTACCTCCCAGCCCTCTCAGCGCGCCAAACCGCCGCCCGTAGCGCTGTCCGGCGAGCCTCCGCCGCGTCGGATGGTCGCCGGTGGTCACACCCCGTCCAGTGCCGATGTGGCATGGTCATTAGAGCCTAACCCAGCCACTAATTAAGACCACAGCCACTGACAGCGGGCCCCGCAACGGGTCAAACCCCTGGTCAGTGCGGTGATTAACCCTGTGTCACTGACGTGTGGGCCCCGGTCGTCAGGTTTGACCTGGACCTGGCACCGTTGACTGGCTGACGTCATGGTGATGTATTGCTAACGCAATATTTGATTTATGGATTTATTTAATTCCAGAAAATACCTAAAACTTCTAAAATTCATAGTAATTCAACTGTAGCTCCAAATGAAATAATTTGTATATGAAAAATTATCAGTAAAATGCAAGGAATCTGTTTATGCCATTCCCATGCATGTTTGAGCAAGTTAACTACATAAACTAGGACAAATGGTGATTAGGACAATTTGATAAATAGTGTTGGAGTTAAAATTTATTATATATTTGAATTCCACTTCGTTTAATAAGATTGTCTATTGCACTAGGTCAATTAACTGCTTTAACATGCCATGTCATGCATCATGATTGTTGCATTGCATTGAATATGTTCTTTTCCTGTTTTGTCGGTGTTAGTTCCCTCTCGGTAGACGTTATCGCGACGCTGAGATGGATGCCACCGATGAAGACTCATTGCTATCTTCAGAAGTGTCAGGCAAGCAACCCCCCCCCCTTGAGCATATTTGATACAATCCCACTCTCTCGCTCTTGCTCTCATTTCAATGCATTAGGACAATGCGATTCAACTACTACTTGTGTTGCGGTAGATGAACCAACTCCTTTGCATGACCTGTCATTGTCACGGTAATTAGCTGAACCAACCAACCTAGCATACCTGGTAGATGCTTCAGCCATGTTGTGCTATCACCCTGTTATGCTTTGCTATGCTTAGAGTTGTGTCAGGTCTGATTCATCTGGGTGATGAACCGGAGTGAAACGATTGTGTCCTGATGATGAAGGTTAAGTGTTGAACCTGTTTTGGTAAAGGTAGCGATGAGAGGCCATGTAGGAGTACATGGTGGGTTGTCTCATTGAAGCCGCTCATAGGAACTGAGTTCCGTGTTTGTGTTCCAAGACTAGCTACTACCGCACATTGGGCTCCGGTAACTCGAGCTCTCTCGGCCTATTAACCTACCCTGTTCTCAGTCCAGGAGTCGTAGTAGTTCGAAACGTTGATAGGTGTGGCCGGGCCTACGAAGTGGATGAACGGCCCAATCGGGACCGGCTTGGGGTCCTGCACACAATGTTTGAGGCCATGTTGGAAACCTCGGCCGGACTTCCATTATGGGTTCCAACTCAGATAGGCGACTGCCTTGGACGTGAGTCGTTGTATGTTAACGTCCATGGCCGACTCCCTCGCTGGGCTTCCGCTTGAAGGTTGCCGAGGTGCCTTTTTACGTGCACATGGCGGTAAGTGGCGGGAGCATCTGTGACGAAGTACACCCCTGCAGGGTAAACTATCTATTCGAATAGCCGCGTCTGCGGATATGGACTACTTGGAGACTTGCATTGTTCATAGATAACTTTAAATGGATACTCTAAAATGCTCCAGATAAGTGTGAGTGCTATGGATGGCTTCTCATAGGAAGACGAGAGAGGATTCATAGTGGTGTATTGATATGGTGAATATGTGGACTCGTGTGTGATACGCCACCTCAAAGAAAGTACTCATAGTACAGGTTAGCCTAGAGTCAAAGCTGGCTTGCTGCAATAAACTCCACAACCCCCTTTGTTGACAATGATGCATATGTAGATAGTTCTGATGTAAGTCTTGCTGAGTACCTTTGTACTCACGTTTGCTTATTTATGTTTTTGCAGATGAGACTTCAGTCTCATTAGTGAATCGTACGACTTGAAGTTTGATGTTGACCGGAATAGCTTGGGAATCCCAGGCAAAGGTCTGGCTCCTTTGGTAGGGTCGTTGTAGCTTTTCAGGCTCTTCCAGCCGCTTTTATTAGATGTCTGTACCCAGACATGTAACTTCCGCTTGTTGTTTGTATGCTCTGAATGTTGGGTCATGTGACCCCTCCTGCTTGTAACATTATGTTGGCTCCTCGGAGCCTCCTAAATAAATGTTATGTTGTAGAGTTTTGTTGTGATGCCAAGTTGTATATACGCATATCGTGCATAGTGCGTGTATGATTGAAATGCATTGGTATGTGTGGGATTCGACACCTAGTTGTATACCTTTAGTAGCCTGCTTTACGGGGAAATACCTCTTTGTGCTTCCATCGAGCCTTGGTATCTTGCTACTGCTCCGGACACATTGATTGACCGACGCGTGTCCTTCTTGCTGCTGTGTCTATCCCTTCGGGGAAATGTTTCGCAGTGTAATGGAGTCCATGTAGCCTGCTATGACTCGTCTACGCGCAGTTGATGACATTTATGTCCCACGGCGTAATGGAGTCCCTGTAGCTTGCTATGACTCGTCTACACACGCTGATGACCGACACCTGCATTGTTGGGCTACGTATGCCTGTCCATGTACGGTTGTGCCACTTGGGTCTACAACTAGTCATGTCGACCCGGGTTCTTTGACGTGTGAATGCTAGCGACATGTTCATATCCGTGAGCCAAAAGGCGCAAAGGGTCCCGGCCAAGGTAAGGTGGCAGCCGTGGGTTACCGTGCGTGAGGCCGCAAAGTGGTGTGACATGTTATATGCTGGATTCATATGGCTTAGGATCGGGGTCCCGACAGCATTGGTATCAGAGCTTGACTGCCTGTAGGACTACCAAGCCAAACTGGTCGATGTTGAGTCTGGAACTACTTTAGTTATATAAGGGAATTGATTGTGGAAGGGAACGTAAGATTCTTTTTACCCCTTTTCTCGTGTCATTCTAATTCTGAATCACCCTCTCCTTTATTCTACGAGGTTTAAGAACTAGGCCTTCTCATCTATCTATCAGGATGACGAGTTACTATGCTGGAGACCTATAGGAAAGGTTTTGTTTCTCAGATCGATGTCTCCATAAGACTTCAGTTGTTATGTTGTCAGTTTCATGCAGGTTGCCTCATATTTCATGCCTGTACAGCCGTTATGTTGTCCGAGTTATTCAAGGATTATAAATAATCTGACGCAATTGCAAATTCCTTCCTCCTGTTCCCGATGTCTTTTGGCCCAGACAAAGCACACTAATTATTGTGTTGAGGTACTCTACTACCTCGACGTATATGTTAAAGGTGTTTAGGAAACCATGTTAACTCAGAGAACCACACATTAGTCTAGTTGTGGTTGTGTTTCCAGTGTGATAATTCTGGCCATCGTTATCGAAAGCATCATGTGATGCTACTTAGTCAGTAGGTATTCTGTTTCTCGGTTCTTGAACCCAAGCATCATTCTACTCACTTGTGTTGGTAGTGTTTGCTCGTTCCTTTAGGATGATTAGTAACCTTTATGTTAGTCCTCAAGGTTTGTGGTTTATCATTCTTCCAATACCATGAACCATTATGGCAGAAGTTCCTCGTGAACTGAAGATCGCAACAAGAGTGCTCCTCCTGAGTCCTCCATTCTATAGTTATGAGCCTGCCAATCCTACATTTCTGCATGGGTTATCCGGAAGAATTATGTTGAACTCATTCGACATGCTGACCTATGCATCTACAACTCAGGAAAATCATGTGCTCTTGAGTTGCCCTTTTCAATTGATCTCTGGCCATTATCTATCCGTGGATAGTCAGGAGTAGTTGTGCATTCGTGGTCGTCGATGCCGATCATTCGTGTGGTCTGTCAGGTCATTCTATTTCAGAATGCCTAGGAGAAAAAACTCCAGTACGTCATCCATTTCTTGGATTGGGTCGAAGTAGTTGTATTCCGCAGATCAAAATGCAAATCCAGCTTTTGCTCTGTTCTACCTTGAAGTATTACCCTCTTTATGTCAGGAGTATCGTGAGAATTGCACCACCTCTCATGAATTCTTGATACAGTGGTACTTCTTGCCATCATTATTCATTCCTCAGTATCCATGTTGATTGTAACTGGAATGCCGACAAGTGAACCATGATGTGTGAAATCAATACCTCTAGCAACTCCGTTGCTTGGTAGTTAATGGACATTAATTTCATTCTTGGTGCATTGGTTATTGAATCACCATTCCAAGATTGATTGTGCTACCTAGTCCATCTTCCTGGTCCACTCTTCGATCAATGAGTTAGGTTTGTCCCAAGCTCTTTTGATCATATCGTCTTGCCCTAAAAAGCAAGATTGTTCACGAGCCTGATAACATATTGGTGGTCCATGATTTTCCGGATATCTTCTCGGAAGTGTCACCAGGTTGTCCCCTAACCGTTATGTTGAGTTCGTGATCAAGTGGGTTTCCTGTAAGCCACCTTTCCTCCAAGACTCTGTGTTGGATACCCCTGAGCTAGTTGGTTAAGCTAAACAACAACTTGGGGAGTTGAAAGATAAAATCTTGATCTAACTTAGTTCATGCCAAAGGGATATCCTTGTATGTGTTTGTGTGTGTAGAATAAAGATGATATCTTGATTGATTGATCCTTGTGATCAATTGTTGCATCTATTGTCTTGTCCAATCTTTGATTTGAGTGTGGGCTCTCATCAAATCAAACTCAGAACCAAAGATCTTTGTAATGTTGTCTTACTCGTGGTTAACCCCTCGAGCTTACACCATTATACCTTATGGCCTGACCAATGCTACCGCCTTGTTCGCACAGTTGTGGAAATTCCATTTCCATGGAAACCCCGATGAATTGTTGTTGTGCCCATCGATAACATTTTCATCTGTTCCATGATTCATGTTGGACATTAGGCTAGTGTTGGAAACTTTATAGACAATATCTTCATGTCTCGTACATGAAGCATATATTAGGTGTAAGAAGTGACTTCCTCTAATTCATGTGTACTTGATGCAAGTTGCCGCCGTGAATTCGGGATAAGTTATCTTGTTCTCTCCGGAGCCATCCCAAGTTAATCATGCATGTGCGAAGTATTCTATGGGTTGATAGACTAGTCATCTACAATCCATATTTATCCCTAGCACACCAAGCCACTGATTGTCTTGTTCAAGGAAAAGAAGTTCTTCTTAAGAGCATGCCTTATGCAAGGACTTCAATATCCCCGAAGTTGGTTCCCAACCAGAACTCGGTAGTGTTTTGTTGTAGGAATTCCATGTGGTCACAATTGTTTTGGACAGTGTGTCCACGCGAGTCTTGCAATCCAGCTCATGTTTTGGGAGCTTGCTTCTGTAGTTCATTGCTTGAGAATCCTGCAACGTTGTCTCTTCGATTTGTGTTGCAAAGCTTCTCCATCATGCAGGCTGAGCCTGAAATACCCTAGCACCAACCAGATCTGAATCTCAGGCAGATATGATGGTTGATTTTTCCCCAAGATCTATGATGCAGGCTTCCGCGAGGTTACTGTTTTGACCGACACACCTAGTTGGAAGATCTATCATTGTATTATCTTGATTCAGCAAATTTGACCACTTCTACATGAGGATTTCATATGACCTATTCTAGAAGTTGTTCCTCATGGACCCTTTTTGTGATCCCGAAGTCCGACATTTTACTTGATGTTATAGATAGCGAACATGACCTACAATTGGGTTATGCTGGTACATCGAGGAGAACATTAGAAGCGGAGTGCTAAATGTCTCTCGGTCGATCATCCAGATTTTGCTCCCTTGGCATAGCTAAGGTGAAATCTGAGAAAGTGTTGTCTTCCTTTGCATCTGCATCCTCCATCGTTATTCATCATGGTAGTATGATGTGACCAAGATCCTTGGCATGGATGTTGGTAAAACCTTGATGAATATGGAAATGCTCAAGTTCTCGAGAGCACGCTCAGACACTAGGTTATATCCTCGGTATCAATTGGAATATGCCTTCCGTTTGCCGAGTTGTTCTGTAACCATAGTTTCCCTTCCAAGATGAGTATGCTATTTGTTTGAATTCTTTCCAATGATCGTTTGTGAATTGCCTTAGGCTGGTATGAAGAGTTCCAATGATCTCTATATCAAAAGTAATTCTTTTTGCCACTTAAGGGATAACTCTACGAGTCACCCCCCTAAGGGCCCCGTTATGGAATCATGGCAATTATTTCCTCGCTGCATTGAAACCTCGTCACCATCTGTTTTAGCATGGAATTGTTGCCTACCAAATTGAACCTCCGTCATCTGCCTCATTCCATAGTTCTCGATGTGTGTCTTGTGTTTCAGCTCCAGAGATGTTCCTACGTCTCACTCTATGAGTTGATCGTGAGTTGCTCGATCTTCAAGAAGATCGAATCTTGTAGAGTTATCATGTTCCTTTTGTCATCGTGTTGGATGAAGATCTTGAAAGCAAAGACGTCAAAGTCAAGATGATGAAGTGAATCAACATCGTCAAGAAGGGCAACTGGACAATGAAGATTGCGATAGTTGTGTCCCCTCTGTCTTCTTACCCTACGCTTGAATCTCAGGACGAGATTCTTGTTTAGTGGGGGTGAGTTGTCACAGCCCTAGTTTCACCTTGCTTGATAATGCATTCATGCATGCATTTTTAATTTTCAAATGAAATGGAAATGAGGATCTGATCAAGCCTCACAATTCAAAATTTTATCAAAAGGCAATATATAAACTGCTTCAAATGGATCCAAGAAAATGTTCCAACTATTTTGTGAAAATATTGGGATGAGGTAAAATTGTCAACCAATATTTTTAAAACACAGAAACATTTTATATTGGGCTTTTGAATTAATCAAACAATTACTTGCAATGGAATTATATTTCCTATATATATAATATAGTTCCATACATTCTAAAAATTATTATGTGACCTTGGATGAGTCCACTTAGTCCACATAGTTGTTTTCAGGATTTTTACAACTTGGCTAGCTATTTTATTTTGAGCCACAACAAATGTTAGAAAATAGAAAACAAAAACAAAATAGGGAAAGGAATCTTACCTGGCTTACCTGAGGCCTGGCACTGTGCGGCCCATCTGGCCCAAGTGCCAGTCATCCCCCACCTCTCCTAGGAGGACAAGGGAGTGTGGCCGCGGCACGCCGGCACGCGCCCGAGCCACCTCCTGCTTGCCGCCGTTGCCCCGCGGTGGATAGAGACGCCGCGCACGTCCCCGAAGCACATTTGGCCACTCTCGCCCTCTCTCCTCGCCTCTCCTTGCTCTGCCCTGCTCCCCTCTTCCCGGACCCGAAGGCCGCCATCGCCGTCGCTCGCTTCCCCGCGGCCAGCGGCCACCTAAAGCCGTGCCGTCGAGCCCACCGGAACCGCCATCAACCGCAGCCTCCCCACGCTAGAGGAGTCGAGCCCGGACGCACCGCATCGCCAACGCCGCCCCCTTCTTCAACCTTCGGCCGCCAGAGCATCGCCATAAAATTCGTCGGCCATAGGACCTCCCCGAGGCTGCCGTTGCTTCTGCTGGAATCGTGGTGAGCTGACGCGTCGATCCCCTCCTCCCGTTCCTCCTCTTGCGTGCCGTAGCTAGCAGGGCCACCAGAGGCGAGAGCTCCTCGACGCCGGCCATGTTGCCGCCATGACTGTGGTCCTCCACCCGCGCGTCCAAGCTCGTGAATGAGCTCCCGGAGCTTCGTAGAGGCCGTAGAACCCTTGAACCAGGCCGCTAGTGCTCCGTAACCTCGCGCGCGCTCCGCCCGATCTCCGGCCGCCGCAGATGTGCTCGCCGGCGAGCACTCCAGCGACCCTGAGCCCCCTGGCAAGCCCCACTCGACGCGGTCGAGCACGGGCTACCTCCTGGCCCTCTCATCGCGCCAAACCGCCGCCCGTAGCGCTGTCCGGCAAGCCTCCGCCGCGTTGGATGGTCGCCGGCGGTCACACCCCAGCCGATGCTGACGTGGCATGGTCATTAGAGCCTAACCCAGCCACTAATTAAGACCACAGCCACTGACAGCGGGCCCCGCAACGGGTCAAACCCCTGGTCAGCGCGGGGATTAACCCTGTGTCACTGACGTGTGGGCCCCGGTCGTCAGGTTTGACCTGGACCTGGCACCGTTGATTGGCTGACGTCATGGTGATGTATTGCTGACGCAATATTTGATTTATGGATTTATTTAATTCCAGAAAATACCTAAAACTTCTAAAATTCATAGTAATTCAACCGTAGCCCCAAATGAAATAATTTGTATATGAAAAATTATAAGAAAAATGCAAGGAATCTGTTTATTCCATTCCCATGCATGTTTGAGCAAGTTAACTACATCAACTAGGATAAATGGTGATTAGGACAATTTGATAAATAGTGTTGGAGTTAAAATTTAGTATATATTTGAATTCCACTTCATTTAATAAGATTGTCTATTGCGCTAGGTCAATTAAATGCTTTAACATGCCATGTCATGCATCATGATTGTTGCATTGCATTGAATATGTTCTTTTCTTGTTTTGTCGGTGTTAGTTCCCTCTTGGTAGATGTTATCGCGACGCTGAGATCGATGCCATCGATGAAGACTCATTGCTATCTTCAGAAGTGTCAGGCAAGCAACCCCCCCCCCATGAGCATATTCGATACAATCCCACTCTCTCGCTCTTGCTCTCATTTCAATGCATTAGGACAATGCAATTGTGTTGCGGTAGATGAACCCACTCCTTTGCATGACCTGTCATTGTCATAGTAAATAGGTGAACCAAGCAACCTAGCATACCTGGTACATGCTTGAGCCATGTTGTGCTATCACCCTGTTATGCTTTGCTATGCTTAGAGTTGTGTCAGGTCTGATTCATCTGGGTGATGAACCGGAGTGAAACGATTGTGTCCTGATGATGAGGGTTAAGTGTTTAACCTGTTTTGGTAAAGGTAGCGATGAGAGGCCATGTAGGAGTACATGGTGGGTTGTCTCATTGAAGCCGCTCATAGGAACTGAGTTTCGTGTTTGTGTTCCAAGACTAGCTACTACCGCACATTGGGCTTCGGTAACTCGAGCTCTCTCGGCCTATTAACCTACCCTATTCTCAGTCCTGGAGTCGCAGTAGTTCAAAACGTTGATAGGTGTGGCCGGGCCTGCGAAGTGGATGAACGGCCCAATCGGGACCGGCTTGGGGCCCTGCACACAATGTTTGAGGCCATGTTGGAAACCTCGGCCAGACTTCCATTATGCATTCCAACTCAGATAGGCGACTGCCTTGGACGTGAGTCGTTGTATGTTAACATCCGTGGCCGACTCCCTCGCTGGGCTTCCGCTTCAAGGTTGCCGAGGTGCCTTTTTACGTGCACATGGCGGTAAGTGGCGGGAGCATGTGTGACGAAGTACACCCCTACAGGGTAAACTATCGATTCGAATAGCCGCGACCGCGGATATGGACTACTTGGAGACTTGCATTGTTCATAGATAACTTTAAATGGATACTCTAAAATGCTCCAGGTAAGTGTGAGTGCTATGGATGGCTTCTCGTAGGCAGACGAGAGAGGATTCATAGTGGTGTATTGATGTGGTGAATATGTGGACTCGTGTGTGATACGCCACCTCAAAGAAAGTACTCGTAGTACAGGTTATCCTAGAGTCAAAGCTGGCTTGCATCAATAAACTCCACAACCCCCTTTGTTGACAATGATGCATATGTAGATAGTTCTGATGTAAGTCTTGCTGAGTACCTTTGTACTCACGTTTGCTTATTTATGTTTTTGCAGATGAGACTTCAGTCTCATTAGTGAATCGTATGACTTGATGTTCGATGTTGACCGGAATAGCTTGGGAATCCAAGACAGAGGTCTGGCTCCTTTGGTAGGGTCGTTCTAGCTTTTCAGGCTCTTCCAGCCGCTTTTATTAGATGTCTGTACCCAGACATGTAACTTCCGCTTGTTGTTTGTACGCTCTGAATGTTGGGTCATGTGACCCCTCCTGCTTGTAACATTATGTTGGCTCCTCGGAGCCTCCTAAATAAATGTTATGTTGTAGAGTTTTGTTGTGATGCCAAGTTGTATATACGCATATCGTGCATAGTGCGTGTATGATTGAAATGCATTGGTATGTGTGGGATTCGACACCTAGCTGTATACCTTTAGTAGCCTACTTTACGGGGAAATGCCTCTTTGTGCTTCCATCGAGCCTTGGTAGCTTGCTACTGCTCCGGACACATTGATTGACCGACGTGTATCCTTCTTGCTGTTGTGTCTGTCCCTTCGGGGAAATGTCTCGCAGTGTAATGGAGTCCATGTAACCTGCTATGACTCGTCTATGCGCAGTTGATGACATTTATGTCCCACGGCGTAATGGAGTCCATGTAGCTTGCTATGACTCGTCTACACACACTGATGACCGACACCTGCATTGTTGGGTTACGTATGCCTGTCCTTGTACGGTTGTGCCACTTTGGTCTATAACTAGTCATATCGACCCGGGTTCTTTGATGTGTGAATGCTAGCGACATGTTCATATCCGTGAGCCAAAAGGCGCAACTATCCCGGCCAAGGTAAGGTGGCAGCCGTGGGTTACCGTGCGTGAGGCCGCAAAGTGGTGTGACATGTTACAGGCTGGATTCATATGGCTTAGGATCGGGGTCCCGACATTCGGCAGTATCATTCTACACACCGATTTGGCCGGTCACCGCGACCAGATCGGTAGCTTCGCTCCAGAATAGAAGATCAGGTTTGGCAACCTAGAGTACGTCGCCAACGCTCGGGGTGATCTGGTCCTTACTGGGCTCTCGGCCTCACCCGACGAGCCTGGAAATCCCGAAGCTTTAACTTCAGGCCTCCTGCCCTACCCCGTTCCTGGGTCGATTCTTACCTTGGATCCGGCTTTGAGCTCGGATCCGATTATAGCGTCCGCAGACCGGGCATAAGCCTTGGCCAAACACGATGTCGGTCCCGACACGCCGGAATTCAACTCCCAAAGACTAATCCGGCTGACCTCTCGCTATTGAACAAGATGCTGGCCCGGATCCAGACAATAATCATTATGGATGACCCGTCCTCGAACCATTGTCGGATCGGTATTGAGGCAGGCCCCGGGGAATTTTACGTCCCACCCACCACCCACCACCCACTTGATAGCCACTGTCGAAAATTTAACCGATATGCTAGACTACGCCTCTAAGGAGGCCGAGGACATGTATGAACATGTCGACGCCACTGCCCCTCCCACCACTGGACGGTGGATAGCCACCTCCACCTACGATGTCTATATGGTGGACACCCCCAAAGATAAGGGCGACGGCACCACCGGGAAGAGTGGCGACTGATCCGTCTCCAACGTATCTATAATTTTTGATTGTTCCATGCTATTATATTATCTGTTTTGGATGTTTTATATGCATTAATATGCTATTTTATATTATTTTTGGGACTAACCTATTAATCTAGAGCCTAGTGCCAGTTTCTGTGTTTTCCTTGTTTTTGAGTATTGCAGATAAGGAATATTAAACGGAGTCCAAACGGAATAAAATCTTCGGAATATTTTTTCTTGGACCAGAAGACATCTACCAAGCTTGGAGACCAAGGCAGGAGAGCCGCTGTGTGGCCACAAGCCACAGGGGCGCGCCCAGGGGGGTAGGGCGCGCCCCCTGGCTTGTGGGCCCACGGCAGCTCCCCCAACCCTATTTCTCGGCCTATAAATTCACAAATATTCCCTGGATACCGAAGAGAGCCACGAAAACACTTTCTCGCCGCCAAGAGCCTCGGTTCCCGTGAGATCCAATCTTGGAGCCTTTTCCGGTAATCTAGCGGAGGGGGATTCGATCACGGAGGGCATCTACATCAACTCCGTTGCCCCTCCGATGATGCGTGAGTAGTTCACCACAGACCTTCGGGTCCATAGCTAGTAGCTAGATGGCTTCTTCTCTCTCTTTGCTCATCAATACCATGTTCTTCATGATCTTCATGGAGATCTATACGATGTAATACTCTTTTGCGGTGTGTTTGTCGAGATCCGATGAATTGTGGGTTTATGTTCAGATTATCTATGAATATTCTTTGAGTCTTTTCTGAATTCTTATATGCATGATTTCATATCTCTGCAAGTCTCTTCGAGTTATTGATTTGGTTTGGCCAACTAGATTGGTAATTCTTGCAATGGGAGAAGTGCTTAGTTTTGGGTTCAATCTTGCGGTGTCCTCACCCAGTGACATAGTAGGGGTAGCGAGGCACGTATTGTATTGTTGCCATCGAGGATAAAAAGATGGGGTTTTCATCATATTGCTTGAGTTTATCCCTCTACATCATATCATCTTACCTAATGCATTACTCTGTTCTTCATGAACTTAATACTCTAGATGCAGGCAGGAGTCGGTCGATGTGTGGAGTAATAGTAGTAGATGCAGAATCGTTTCGGTCTACTTGACACAGACGTGATGCCTATATGCATAATCATTGCCTTGGATATCTTCATAATTATTCGCTTTTCTATCAATTGCTCGACAGTAATTTGTTCACCCACCGTAATACTTGCCATCATGAGAGAAGCCTCTAGTGAAACCTATGGCCCCTGGGTCTATTTTCCATATTATACTTTCAGATCTAAAACCAAAAATACCAAAAATATCTTGCTGCAATCTTTTTACTTTTGTTTTACTTTACTTTCAAGCAATCATATCTATCTATCTCTATCAGATCTCATCCTTGCAAGTAACCGTGAAGGGATTGACAACCCCTTTATAGCGTTGGGTGCAAGTGTTTGATTATTTGTGTAGGTACATCTATTGGGGACTTGCTTGTATCTCCTACTGGATTGATACCTTGGTTCTCAACAACTAAGGGAAATACTTATCTACTTTGCTGCATCACCCGTTCCTCTTCACGGAAACCAACGCATGCTCGAGAAGTAGCAAGAAGGATTTCTGGCGCCGTTGCCGGGGAGATCTACATCAAGCCTACCAAGTACCCATCACAAACTTATCTCTTGCATTTACATTATTTGCCATTTGCCTCTTGTTTTCCTCTTCCCCACTTCACCAATTTGCCGTTTTATTCGCCTTTTTCTCGCCGGATCTCTTTTTGTTTGCTTGTGTTGCCATGTGCCTTCTATTTGCTTGCATCTTTGCTTGCTAAAAATCTATTGATATGGATCCTCATCCACTTGCTAATCTTTTCAAAAGGCCAAATTATGATGAACCAATTGCTAGTGAGTTGAGTGCACTTGATTATCTCTATGAAGTTTTGTTTGAAAATCATGAATCTGAAAATTTTGATGAAGTGTTGAAAGAAGAAAATTATAAGGTGATTCATGATAGCTCCTTGATTGAAAAGCATGATTGCAATGATGTTACTATAAATTTTATTATTGTCAATTATGCTAATGATATGCAAAGCCACAAGCTTGGGGATGCTATGTTTGATGAAGATGATATTTTTTGTCCCCCAAGTTTTGATGAGCAAATTCATTATGATGATTTCATGCTCGTGTATCATGAAAAGAATGATTTATGTGATAGTTATATTGTTGAATTCCTTCATGATGCTACTGAAATTTATTATAAGGGAGGAACATATGCTTGTAGGAATTGCAATAATATCAAGTTTCCTCTCTATGTGTTCAAAGTTTTGAAGTTATGTTTGTTTTGCCTTCCTATGCTAGTTGATTCTTGTTCCCATAAATTGTTTGCTCACAAAATCCCTATGCATAGGAAGTGGGTTAGACTTAAATGTGTTTTTCATGAGATTCATGATGCTCTTTTGCATATCTCAATTACTACTTTTTATGTAAGCATCATTGAAATCGTTATGCCTAGCTAAGGGCGTTAAACAATAGCGCTTGTTGGGAGGCAACCCAATTTTATTTTTGCTTTATGTTTTTTGCTTCTTTTTGGTGTGTTTTGCACATTATTACTTCTGTAATAATATTGTATTCTTGTTTAAATTAGTGTTTGAGCCAAGTAATACCTTTGGGATGGTCTACGGTGTTTGTTGATTTGATTTTGCTAAAAAACAGAAACTTTTGCTCTCAGTCCAGGAATTTTGTAAATTCACTGGAACGTGCTTTTGATCTGGTAGTTTTACAAAAGATTTATATACAAATTTCCCTGATTTTCCTAATTTTTCAGAATTTTTGGAGTTACAGAAGTATTCGAAGTCTATAGATTGCTACAGCTGTTCTGTTTTAGACAGATTCTGTTTTCTTTGTGTTGTTTGCTTATTTTGATGAATCTATGGGTTGTATCGGGGGGTATGAACCATGGAGAAGTTGGAATACAGTAGATATTACACCTAAATAAATAAAGAATGAGTCCACAACAGTACCTAAAGTGTTGATTTATTTTTCTTATACTAACGGATCTCATGAGTTTTCTGTTGAGTTTTGTGTTGTGAAGTGTTCAAGTTTTGGGTAAAGATTTGATGGACTATGGAATAAGGAGTGGCAAGAGCCTAAGCTTGGGGATTCCCAAGGCACCCCAAGCCATATTCAAGGATACCAAAAATCCTAAGCTTGGGGATGCCCCGGAAGGCATCCCCTCTTTCGTCTTCAATCCATCGGTAAATTTACTTGAGGCTATATTTTTATTCACCACATGATATGTGTTTTGCTTGGAGCATCTTGTATGATATGAGTCTTTGCTTTTTAGTTTGCCACAATCATCCTTGCTGCACACATCTTTTGAGAGAGACACGCTGAATCGTGAATTTATTAGAATACTCTATGTGCTTCACTTATATCTTTTGAGCTAGGCAATGTTGCTCTGGTGCTTCACTTATATCTTTTTAGAGAAGGGTGGTGTTATATTTTATAGAAATTATTGAACTCTCGTACCACACTTATATTATTTCGAGAGTTTCTTAAAACAGCATGGTAATTTGTTTAGGTTATGAATTTAGTCCTAATATAATAGGCATCCAAGAGGGATATAATAAAAACTTTCATATTAAGTGCATTGGATACTATGAGAAGTTTGATTCCTTGCATATAGTTTTGAGATAATGGAGATGGTAATATGAGAGTCATGCTAGTGAGTAGTTGTGAATTGGAAGAGATACTTGTGTTGAAGTTTGTCATTCCCGTAGCATGCACGTATGGTGAACCGTTATGTAACGAAGTCGGAGCATGATTTGTTTAATGATTGTCGACCTTTGTGTGAGGGTCGGGAGCGCGCGATGGTTAACTCCTACCAACCTCTCCCCTAGGAGCATGCGTCTAATGCTTTGTTTGATAACTAATAGACTTTTGCAATAAGTATGTGAGTTCTTTATGACTAATGTTGAGTACATGGATTATACGCACTCTCACCCTTCCACCATTGCTAGCCTCTCTAGTACCGCGCAACTTTCGCCGGTACATCAAACCCACCTTCCTCAAAACAGCCACCATATATTTTCCTCAAAACAGCCACCATACCTACCTATTATGGCATTTCCATAGCCATTCCGAGATATATTGCCATGCAACTTCCACCGTTCCGCTTTTCATGACATGCACCATCACTTTCGTATTGCATATAGAGTCATATTTTGTCATAGGTATCGAGTTGTAATTTTCCTTTTGAGTTGTAAGTAAATAAAAGTGTGATGATTTTCATTATTAGAGCATTATCCCGTGTAAGAAAAGGATGATGGAAGCCATGACTCCCTCACAAGTTGGGATGAGTATCCGGACTTTACAAAAAAAAAAAGAGGCCAGCGAAGCCCAAATAAAAAAAGAGAGGCCAAAGATGCCCACCAAAATAAAAAAAAAGGAGAGAAAGAGAGAAGGGACAATTGCTACTATACTTTTCCACACTTGTTCTTCAAAGTAGCACCATGATCTTCATGATAGAGAGTCTCCTATTTTGTCACTTTCATATAAGTAGTGGAGTTTCATCTTGCACGACCACTTAGTTTTCTTTTTGAGCTTTCATACACTTATAGATCTAGTGCACCCGTTGCATGGCAATCCCTACTCACTCACATTGATATCTATTGATGGGCATCTCCATAGCCCGTTGATACGCCTAGTTGATGTGAGATTATTTTCTTCCTTTCCCTTGCAACCTCCACCATATTCTATTCCACCTATAGTGCTATATCCATGGCTCACGCTCATGTATTGCGTGAGAGTTGAAAAAGTTTGAGAACACCAAAAGTGTGAAACAATTGCTTGGCTTGTTCATCGGGGTTGTGCATGATTTAGATACTTTGTGTGGGGAAGATGGAGCATAGCCAGACCATATGATTTTGTAGGGATAACTTTCTAAGGCCATGTTATTTCGAAAGGACACGATTTCCTTGTTGGTGTGCTCGAAGTATTACTGTTTTTATGTCAATATTAGACTATTGTTTTGAATCTTATGGATCTGAATATTCATGCCAGAAAAAAGAATATTACATGGATAAATATGTTAGGTAGCATTCCACATCAAAAATTCTGTTTTTATCATTTACATACTCGAGGACGAGCAGGAATTAAGCTTGGGGATGCTTGATACGTCTCCAACGTATCTATAATTTTTGATTGTTCCATGCTATTATATTATCTGTTTTGGATGTTTTATATGCATTAATATGCTATTTTATATTATTTTTGGGACTAACCTATTAATCTAGAGCCTAGTGCCAGTTTCTGTTTTTTCCTTGTTTTTGAGTATTACAGATAAGGAATATTAAACGGAGTCCAAACGGAATAAAATCTTCGGAATAATTTTTCTTGGACCAGAAGACATCTACCAAGCTTGGAGACCAAGGCAGGAGAGCCGCCGTGTGGCCACAAGCCATAGGGGCGCGCCCAGGGGGTAGGGCGCGCCCCCCTGGCTTGTGGGCCCACGACAGCTCCCCCAACCCTATTTCTCGACCTATAAATTCACAAATATTCCCTGGATACCGAAGAGAGCCACGAAAACCCTTTTCCACCGCCAGGAGCCTCGGTTCCCGTGAGATCCAATCTTGGAGCCTTTTCCGGTAATCTGGCGGAGGGGGATTCGATCACGGAGGGCATCTACATCAACTCCGTTGCCCCTCCGATGATGCGTGAGTAGTTCACCACAGACCTTCGGATCCATAGCTAGTAGCTAGATGTCTTCTTCACTCTCTTTGCTCTTCAATACCATGTTCTTCATGATCTTCATGGAGATCTATCTGATGTAATACTCTTTTGCGGTGTGTTTGTCGAGATCCGATGAATTGTGGGTTTATGTTCAGATTATCTATGAATATTATTTGAGTCTTTTCTGAATTCTTATATGCATGATTTCATATCTTTGCAAGTCTCTTCGAGTTATTGATTTGGTTTGGCCAACTAGATTGGTAATTCTTGCAATGGGAGAAGTGCTTAGTTTTGGGTTCAATCTTGCGGTGTCCTCACCCAGTGACATAGTAGGGGTAGCAAGGCACGTATTGTATTGTTGCCATCGAGGATAAAAATATGGGGTTTTCATCATATTGCTTGAGTTTATCCGTCTACATCATGTCATCTTACCTAATGCGTTACTCTGTTCTTCATGAACTTAATACTCTAGATGCAGGCAGGAGTCGGTCGATGTGTGGAGTAATAGTAGTAGATGCAGAATCGTTTCGGTCTACTTGACACGGACGTGATGCCTATATGCATAATCATTGCCTTGGATATCCTCATAATTATTCGCTTTTCTATCAATTGCTCGACAGTAATTTGTTCACCCACCGTAATACTTGCCATCATGAGAGAAGCCTATAGTGAAACCTATGGCCCCCGGGTCTATTTTCCATATTATACTTTCAGATCTACAACCAAAAATACCAAAAATATCTTGCTGCAATCTTTTTTACTTTTGTTTTACTTTACTTTCAAGCAATCATATCTATCTATCTCTATCAGATCTCATCCTTGCATGTAACCGTGAAGGGATTGACAACCCCTTTATAGCGTTGGGTGCAAGTGTTTGATTCTTTGTGTAGGTACATCTATTGGGGACTTGCTTGTATCTCCTACTGGATTGATACCTTGGTTCTCAACAACTGAGGGAAATACTTATCTACTTTGCTGCATCACCCGTTCCTCTTCACGGAAACCAACGCATGCTCGAGAAGTAGCAGCGACGGCACCCCTAGAAAGAATGGCGACAAGCCCGATGAAGAGCCGCCCAAGCGCCAACGTCAACGCAGATGATCCAAGGGGCGTACGGGTAGGGAAAGCAACACGGGCACCAGAGAAAACGATACCCCAGACAATATGGAAGACCTCGGCGACACCGTTGCCCCCGAACAGCAACTCGATGACTCAGAGGGGCACGAGGATCAGTATAACCCCGAGGACCTCAATGACTCCAAAGACAACAACTACCTTCCTCCCTCCAAAGAGGTGGTTAGCCTCAGAGCCTAGGATTTCATCGTCCCCGAGGACCCACTGGATCAAGAACGGTTCAAGCTTCAACTTATAGCCACCGCCCGAAGCATGAAGAAGAAGCAGAAGCAGCTAAAAGCCGAACAAGATACCCTCAACAGCAGATGGACGAGAGTCCTAGCAGCCGAAGAAGGGTATGGCAATGAACGGGTGGATCAAAACAAAAGCTACCCGAGCTGACATTTGCTGCTGCAATTTGACGACGAGGCCCTTCGGCCAGCACCCCCTAGATGCACTCAGGGCAACTACCCAGACCGCCCCCCTTGAGGACGGGACAGGACGGCTGGAGAGGCTGAAGATCCACCTGCACTCCCTCGCAGGAGAAGAAAGGAGCCACTACAGCCTGAGGACTCATATGACCTATGAAACGACCTGGACGCTAGAGCAGGTCGGACAAGATCCATCTATGGATCTGGAGGGTACACTCCCGCTAGACGGGACGAATACCAAGCTTGGCTCGACCGAAACGATATAGCTCGGGAACAACACCGTGTCCGGATGACAGCTGATCTCCAGCGTGATGTAGCCCGGGTCAGGGGCACCGCTCACCCAATGTGGTTTATAGATAAGGTGATGCAGCATCAGTTTCCCGAAGGGTTTAAACCCATAAACATTGAACAATACGACGGGACAACACACCCGGCCGTGTGGATTGAAGACTTCCTTCTCCACATTCATATGGCCCGAGGAGATGATCTCCACGCCATAAAATACTTGCCATTAAAGCTTAAAGGACCAGCACAGCACTGGCTAAACAACCTCCCAGAAAACTCCATTGGGAGCTGGGAAGAGCTTGAGGATGCTTTCCGAGCTAACTTTCAAGACACCTATGTCTACCCCCGGACGCCGTTGAGTTGAGACACATTGTTCAACAGCCCGGTGAGTCAGCCTGGCAATTTTGGAACCGGTTCTTGACTAAGAAGAACCAAATCGTCAATTGTCCGGATGCTGAGGCAATAGCCGCTTTCAGACACAACATCCAAGACGAATGGCTAGCTCGTTAGCTTGGCCAAGACAAGCCGAAAACAATCCCGGCCCTTACCTCACTGATGATCCGCTTTTGCGCGAGCGAGGACAGTTGGTTAGCTCGTCGAAGCAACAATCCCGAAGACCCCTGCAACTTTGAAGTTCGGGATGGAAACGGGAAACCACGGCGCAACAAGAACAAGCGTCGACACAATGGTGGTGATGCCAAGGATACGACAGTAAATGCCGGATTCAGCAACTCAAAATCAGCACCGCGGAAGAAGCCCTCCAAAGGGAACTGGGATGGACCTACCGTGCTGGACAAAATCCTGGATAGGCCCTGCCAGATCCACGGCACCCCAGACAAGCCCGCCACCCACACCAACCGTAATTGTTGGGTGACCAAACAGGCTGGTAAACTCACAGGCGAGGAGCAGGGCAAGGGCCCCCGCAGCAAGGATGATAACAAGCCTCGCGGGCCGAACAATGGAGGCCAGAAGCAATTCCCTCCTGAGGTAAAGCCTCGGGATGTCTACGCCGTAGAGCCCGTGGCCCTGAAATTCAGCCCATGGTCGGCGTACCCGATCATCTTCGATCGTAGGGACCATCCGACCAGTATCCGTCATGGAGGATCGGCGGCCCTGGTACTTGACCCCATTATCAATGGGTACCACCTAACTAGAGTCGTCATGGACGGAGGCAGTAGCCTGAATCTGATTTACTCAGATACAGTGAGAAAAATGGGTATCGATCCGTCAAGGATCAAACCCAACAACACCACCTTTAAAGGAATAATCCCAGGCGTCGAAGCCCGCTGCTTGGGCATCGTGACTTTGGAAGGAGTGTTCATCTTGCCCGACAACTTCCACAGCGAAGACTTGATCTTTGACATCGCCCCTTTTCCGCAATGGTTATCACGCACTTCTCGGTCGTACATCGTTCGCTCTCTTCAACGCCGTCCTCCATTACGCTCTGAATCTTAAGATGCCCGGACCCAAGGGTGTCATCACTGTCAGTGGCAACACGGAGTGCTCACTCTGTAGTGAGGAGCACACAGTGGCTCTGGTAGTCGAAATCCAGGTCGGCAATGAGGCATCAAAGTCTCAGTCCACTGCCAAGGCACGACATGCGAGAAAACGAGCCCGAGCTCTACCTTAGCTCCCGGAGTCTTCTCACGCTCAATGTAAATAGGAACACGCTCCCCACAACATCGCCCCGCTAGCCGCAAAGTATGTACCTCGGAGGCACAATTTCGTGCTCAAAATACCATGGGCAGCTGTGGGGACCCAGTAAGGACCAAGTGTTCGGCTTAACCGGGCGTTGGTCAAACACGTCTTCGGGCAATAGTAGGTACCATATAGGACCTACACAACATCAAGCTAACATACTACGGCGGCCTCTCAAGACCATTTCTCAAAGTTCCATCCGCCGATCACCATCTCCTCTAAAGGAGCACACCCCCTCGAGAGCAAAGGCGCAGACGTGCAGCAAGGCATAGTAGGAACATCAAACCACTCATAAAGGCCCTGTGTAAACCTTTCCTACGTAAAGTTTATTTTTAAAACAAAGTATCCATAACAGTTGCTTCGGCAGTCCGGATTGTACGTTTAGACGCCATGAGCTCATTGGAAATAAAGAACATTCTTTACGGTCCAATTGCAGTCATTTATGTTGCATAACCTTTTTTCCCCTCTTCGACGCCGAAACAAACTAGTTCGCTACATATTTTCCTTAGATGCGGCTGGCTAATAGACCGGGGGCTTGACTATGAAACTTGCCCCAAGCATCATTCCGACACTATTTTTTATCTTATGTGCTCGACGTCTCGGATATTGCATTATATGAATCGGTCCCGAATTATGTCTTGGGTCAATAGTTGGGTTGCCCAGCTCCTGTGTTTACCCTCTTATGTTCTGCATGTTCGGCTAGGAGCATAAAGGGAGAACCACTGCAATTGTACTTCCGGCTCGCCTGGTTAAGTACCTCAGTGGAGAAAGCCGAAAACTGACTGTCATAATAAGCGAGAACCGATCGACGATCCGATGACAAGTGTTAAACTAAAAATCGATGGAGGTTATGCCGTGTTATACGAAGGGTCTGTACTCACACAAACCAAGTGATAATGGTTTCAACCTCGGCATACCCGAACATCACAAAACACTGGGGGCTAGTCACTAGCCCCTGCAGTCAAGCTCCTATGGCTAACTGAAAGCACTAAAGCCACATAGTCTGATTGCCTCATTTCCCTTACACACTACCGCTTCCGGGCATCGAGACGTCGGCTAAGGGTCATAGTGCGGAGGTCGAAACACCCCTTGTAGTATCTACAATGGGGCTAAAGCCGTCGACTGGTAACTTTCAGATTAAAACGGCCACACATGAGTCAAAATAAACAAAACAAAGCTGTTGGGGAACGTTGCATGGGAAACAAAAAATTTCCTACGCACACGCAAGATCTATCCATGGTGATGAGCATCTACGAGAGGGAGAGTGGATCTACATACTGTTGTAGATCGCCAAGCGGGAAGCGTTAAGAAACACGGTTGATGTAGTCGAACGTCTTCGCGATCCAAATCGCTAGCCGTCCCGCGATCCAATCACGATCCGTCCCAATCTAGCGCCGAACGGACGGCACCTCTGCGTTCAGCACACGTACATCTCGATGACGATCTCCGCCTTCTTGATCCAACAAGAGGGAGCGGAGAGGTAGATGAGTTCTCCGGCAGCGCGACGGCACGGCGATGGTGGTAGTGGAACTATTCCGGCAGGGCTTCGCCGAAGCACCGCCGAAAACTAAGGGAGACAATCTAGTGAGGAGAGAGGGCTGCACCGTTGCTTAGGGTTGGGTGCGGCTGCCCTCTCTCCCCTCCAATATATATAGGAGGGAGGGGAGGGGCCGGCGCCCCTAGGGTTCCCCCTAGGAGTCGGCCGAAGGAGACGTGGAGGAGTCCACCTCCAATCCAACTCCAAGTAGGATTCCAATCCTACTTGGATTTCCTTCCCCCACTTGGGGTTTTTCCTTTTCTCACACCCCAGCCGCATGGGCCCTTAGGGGCTGGCTTGCCCAGCCCACTAAGGGCTGGTGGACCACCTCTAAGGCCCATGTGGCCTCCCGGCGTGAGTGGCCCCTCCCGATGGCCCCTCGGAACACTCCCGGCACCCCAGTACACTACCGGAAGTACCCGAAACTTTTCCGGTGACCAAAACGGGACTTCCTATATATCAATATTTACCTGCAGACCATTCCGGAGCTCCTCGTGATGTCCGGGATCTCATCCGGGACTCCGAACAACCTTCGGTCACCACCATACACAACTCAATACTACCGAAACGTCATCGAAAGTTAAGTGTGCAGACCCTGCGGGTTCGAGAACTATGTAGACATGATTGAGACACCTCTACGGTCAATAACCAATAGCGGGACCTGGATGCCCATATTGGTTCCTACATATTCTACGAAGATCTTTATCGGTTGAACCTCTATGTCAAGGATTCAGTTAATCCCGTATGATGTTCCCTTTGTTCTTCGGTATGTTACTTGCCCGAGATTCGATCGTCGGTATCTCTATACCTAGTTCAATCTTGTTACCGGCAAGTCTCTTTACTCGTTCCGTAATACAAGATCCCATGTCTAACACTTTAGTCACTTTGCTTGCAAGGCTTATTGTGATGTTGTATTACCGAGTGGGCCCTGAGATACCTCTCCATCACACAGAGTAACAAATCCCAGTCTTGATTCATGCCCACTCAACAGACACCTTCGGAGGCACCTGTAGAGCATCTTTATAGCCGCCCAGTTACGTTGCGATGTTTGATACACACAAGGTAATCCTCCGATGTCAGTGAGTTACATGATCTCATGGTCAGAGGAACAGATACTTGACATGCAGAAAACTATAGCAATAAACTGACGCGATCATATGCTACGTTCACAGTTTGGGTCTTGTCCATCACATTATTCTCCTAATGATGTGATCCCGTTACCAAATGACATCTCATGTCTATGGCTAGGAAAACTTGACCATCTTTGATCAACGAGCTAGTCTACTAGAGGCATACTAGGGACACAGTGTTGTCTATGTATCCACACATGCAATTGAGTTTCCAATCAATACAATTATAGCATGGATAATAAACGATTATCGTGAACAAGGAAATATAATAATAACCACTTTATTATTGCCTCTAGGGCATATTTCCAACAGTCTCCCACTTGCACTAGAGTCAATAATCTAGTTCACATCACTATGTGATTTACATTGTAATGAATCTAACACCCATACAATTCTGGTGTTGATCATGTTTAGCCCTTGGAAGAGGTTTAGTCAACGGGTTTGCGACATTCAGATCCGTGTGCACGTTGCAAATATTTATGTCCTCCTCCTTGATGTAATCGCGGATGGAATTGAAGCATCGCTTTATGTGTCTGGTCCTCTTGTGAAACCTTGGTTCCTTGGCCAGAGCAATGGCACCAGTGTTGTCACAGAACAGAGTCATTGGGTTAAGTGCACTGGGCACTACTCCAAGATCTGTCATGAACTCCTTCATCCAGACACCTTCCTTCGCCGCCTCCAAGGCAGCGCTGTACTCTACTTCGCATGTAGAATCAGCTACCACGCTCTGCTTGGAACTGCACCAGCTTACCGCTCCCCCATTGAGAATAAATACGTATCCGGTTTGAGACGTAGAGTCATCCGGATCAGTGTCAAAGCTTGCATTGACGTAACCCTTTACGACGAGCTCTTGAACACCTCCATAAACGAGAAAAATTTCCTTAGTCCTTTTCAGGTACTTAAGGATATTCTTGACTGACGTCCAGTGTTCCATTCCTGGATCTCTTTGAAACCTTCCGGCCATACTTATGGCAAGGCTGACATCGGGTCTTGTGCACAGCATTGCATACATGATAGAGCCTATGGCTGAAGCATAGGGGACGACACTCATCTTTTCTCTATCTTCTGCAGTCACTGGGCATTGAGTCTTACTCAACTTCACACCTTGCAATACAGGCAAGAACCCCTTCGTGGACTGATCCATTTTGAACTTCTTCAAAACTTTGTCAAGGTATGTGCTCTGTGAAAGTCCTATTAGACTTCTCGATCTATCTCTATAGATCTTGATGCCTAATATGAATGCAGCTTCTCCTAGGTCCTTCATTGAAAAGCTCTTGTTCAAATATTCCTTCACGCTTTCCAACATTTCTATATTGTTTCCAATCAGCAATATGTCTTCCACATATAATATTAGAAACGCTATAGAACTCCCACTCACTTTCTTGTAAATACAAGCTTCTCCGTAAACTTGTATAAACCCGAACGCTTTGATCACCTCATCAAAGCGAAGATTCCAACTTCGAGATGCTTGCACCAGTCCATAAATGGATCACTGGAGTTTGCAAACTTTGTCAACATTTTCTGGATCGACAAAACCTTCCGGTTGCATCATATACAACTCTTCCTTAAGGAAACCATTAAGGAACGCTGTTTTGACATCCATCTGCCAAATTTCATAATCGAAAAATGCAGCTATTGCTAACATGATTCTGACGGACTTAAGCATCGCTATGGGTGAGATGGTCTCATCGTAGTCAACTCCTTGAACTTGTGAAAAACCCTTTGCCACAAGTCGAGCTTTATAGACGGTGACATTACCATCCGCGTCTATCTTCTTCTTAAAGATCCATTTGTTTTGAATGGCCTTTCACCCTTCAGATAATACTTCCAAAGCCCATACTTTATTTTCATACATGGATCCCATCTCGGATTTCATGGCCTCTAACCATTTCTCGGAATCCGGGCCCATCATCGCTTCTCCATAGCTCGTAGGTTCATCATTGTCCAACAACATGACCTCTAAGACAGGATTGCCGTACCACTCAGGAGCAGTACGCGTCCTTGTCGACCTACGAGGTTCGATAGTAACTTGATCCGAAGCTTCGTGATCATCATCATTAACTTCCTCTTCAACCGATGTAGGCTCTAAAGAAACATCTTTCTGCGCTGCGCTACTCTCTGGTTGAAGTAAAGGTTCAACAACCTCACCAAGTTCTATTTTCCTCCCACTCAATTCTTTCGAGAGAAACTCTTTCTCAAGAAATGTTCGGTTTTTAGCGACAAACACTTGGCTTCGGATCTGAGATAGAAGGCATCCCAACTGTCTCTTTGGGTATCCTATGAAAACGCATTTCTCCGCTTTGGGTTCCAGCTTTTCAGGCTGAAGCTTTTTGACATAAGCATCACATCCCCAAACTTTAAGAAAAGACAACTTTGGCTTCTTGCCAAACCACAGTTCATATGGCGTCGTCTCAACGGATTTCGATGGTGCCCTATTTAAAGTGAATGTAGCTGTCTCTAATGCATAACCCCAAAACGATAGTGGCAAATCGGCAAGAGACATCATAGAACGTACCATATCTAATAAGGTTCGATTACGACATTCGGATACACCATTACGCTGTGGTGTTCCAGGCGGTGTCAATTGTGAAACAATTCCACATTGTCTTAAGTGATTGCCAAACTCATAACTCAGATATTCTCCTCCTTGAATAGATCGTAGGAATTTAATCTTCTTGTTGCGATGATTCTCAACTTCACTCTGAAATTGCTTGAACTTTTCAAACATTTCAAACTTGTGTTTCATTAAGTAAATATACCCATATCTACTTAAGTCATCGGTGAAGGTGAGAAAATAACGATATCCTCCGCGCGCCTCAATGCTCATCGGACCGCACACATCAGTATGTATGATTTCCAACAAGTCACATGCCCGTCCCATTGTTCCAGAGAACGGGGTCTTGGTCATCTTGCCCATGAGGCATGGTTCACATGTGTCAAGTGATTCAAAATCAAGTGACTCCAAAAGTCCATCAGCATGGAGCTTCTTCATGCGTTTTATACCAATATGACCTAAGCGGCAGTGCCACAAGAAAGTGGTACTATCATTATCAAGTCTACATCTTTTGGCATCAATGTTATGAACATGTGTATCATCACTATCGAGATTCAATAAGAATAAACCCCTCACATTGGATGCATGATCATAAAAGATATTACTCATATAAATAGAACAACCATTATTCTCTGATTTAAATGAGTAACCGTCTCGCAATAAACAAGATCCAGATATAATATTCATGCTTAACGCAGGCACTAAATAACAATTATTCAGGTTCATCACTAATCCCGATGGTAATCGAAGAGTGAGCGTGCCGACGGCGATCACATCAACCTTGGAACCATTTCCCACGCGTATCATCACTTCGTCCTTTGCCAGCCTCCGTCTATTCCGTAGTTCCTGCTTTGAGTTGCAAATGTGAGCAACCGAACTGGTATCAAATACCCAGGCACTACAACGAGAGTTGGTAAGGTACACATTAATAACATGTATATCATATATACCTTGTTTGGTGTTGGCCGCCTTCTTGTCAGCCAGATACTTGGGGCAGTTCCGCTTCCAGTGACTAGTTCCCTTGCAATGAAAACACTCAGTTTCTGGCTTGGGTCCAGCCTTGGGTTTCTTCACGAGAGGGGCAACTGCTTTGCCACTTTTCTTGGAGTTACCCTTCTTGCCCTTGCCATTCTTCTTGAAACTAGTGGTTTTATTGACCATCAACACTTGATGCTCCTTCTGAATCTCAGACTCAGCGACTTTCAACATCGCAAACAGCTCGGCGACTGACTTATTCATCCCTTGCATGTTATAGTTCAACACGAAGCTTTTGTAGCTAGGTGGCAGTGATTGAAGAACTCTGTCAGTGATTTCCTCTGGCGGGAGAACAATTCCCAACTCCGCCAGACGGTTAGAATACCCAGACATTCTGAGCACATGTTCACTGACAGATCCGTTCTCCTCCATCTTGCAAGCATAGAACTTATCGGAGGTCTCATACCTCTCGATCCGGGCATTCTTCTCAAAGATAAACTTCAATTCCTGGAACATCTCATATGCTCCATGACGTTCAAAACGTCTTTGAAGTCCCGGTTCTAAGCCATACAACATTGCACATTGAACTATAATCATCAGAACGTGCCTGCCAGGCATTCGCAACGTCTGCAGACTCTACTGGAGCAGGTGGTTCACCGAGCGGTGCATCAAGGACATAAGCCTTTTGGGAAGCTATGAGGATAATCCTCAGATTACGGGTCCAGTCTACAAAGTTACTTCCATCATCTTTCAAATTAGCTTTCTCTAGGAACGCATTGAAATTCAGGGGTGCTACTGCGCGAGCCATTGATCTACAACATAAGTTTTGCAAAGACAACTTAGACTATTGTTCAAGATAATGAGTTTAGTTAATCAAATTACTTAAAAACTCCCAGTCAAATTGACATCCCTCGGGTCATTCGAGTGTCACATGATCCAAATTCACAAACCCAAGTCCGATCATCACGTGAGATGAGGTGGTTTCAATGGTGAACATATCCATGTTGATCATATCTACTATATGACTCATGTTTGACCTTTCGGTCTCTTGTGTTCCGAGGCCATGTCTGTACATGCTAGTCTCGTCAAGTTTAACCCGAGTGTTCCGCATGTGAACACTGGGTTGCACCCATTGTATGTGAACGTAGAGTCTATCACACCCGATCATCACGTGGTGTCTCGAAATGACGAACTTTCGCAATGGTGCACACTCGGGGAGAACACAATTTTATCTTGAAATTTTAGTGAGGGATCACCTTATAATGCTACCGTCGTCCTAAGCATAATAAGATGCATAAAAGGATTAACATCACATGCAAATCATAAGTGACATGATATGGCCATGAACTTGTGCTTTTGATCTCCATCTCCAAAGCACCGGCATGATCTCCATCGTCACCGGCATGACACCATGATCTCCATCATTTTGATCTCCATCAACGTGTCGCCATGAGGTTGTTGCGCCAACTATTGCTATTACAACTATTGCTAACTCATAGCGATAAAGTAAAGAAAAACGGTGAAAATAAACTAAAGACAACCCTATGGCTCCTGCCGGTTGCCGTACTCATCGACATGCAAGTCATGATTATCTATACATAACATGATCATCTCATACATCACATATATCTCATCATGTTATTGGCCATATCATATCACAACATACCCTGCAAGAACAAGTTAGACGTCCTCTAATTGTTGTTGCATGTTTTACGTGGCTGCTATGGGTATCTAGTGTGGCACCCCGATAGAGGGCCGACGCACGCCAGCCCCAGGAGACGTCAAAGACATGATACAGCAATTCCAGGCACAAAAATGGCTTTATTATATGAAATGGAGTATTACAATACAGTTGCTTACAACAATATTACATAACTCCAAGGCTAACCAAATGGCAGCGAAGGTCTTGGTTCAGCGGCAATGACGTCTCTGGCTGGGCTCCATGACTCACAAGACTGGCTGGGTTACGATCTAGCACGACGAATCTTCTCCTACAACTGGCCACGTGCAAGGCCAGGTGAGTACTTTGAATGTACTCGCAAGACAACCAAATACATAGCATCCAAACAAGCGGATGACAAAGCAAGCCCTATACTATGCATGAATTAATTCTAAACATGGCATGGAATTAACAGAGAAACATGGATCAAGCATGGCATAACATGGATTAGGCCTATCAACTACATGGCATGGCAATGATCACATTAGGTGCTTAGAGTACTTACTGTACCGATTACTAACTTACTCTCTTCTGGGTTGTCCCACAACCCTCGAAATATTCATGATCCATCAAGTACTCCCGAGCACAAGACGAGTTCTTCCATCATTGTTATCATTGGTATGGTTGACCACCTAGTGAGGTCTGGACGGGCTGTCCAATACCGTGGACGCAACTATTCGAATAGATTTTACACTCTGCAGAGGTTGCGCACTTTACCCACACCATGGAGCACCTGGCCTCGTGATCCCATTCGGGTGGACCATCGTTGCTCCAACGAAACCTGCCTGAACCGTGACTCCTTCATCGTACCACCGGCAATCATCCTCCCCCGGAGTCCTGCCCTGGGTGGCCCCTGTGTCCTCATGACACCTGCCACCGTCGTGGCCAAACTAAACTATCCCAAACGGGGACGGGTACCCACATAACTCAACTGGGCTCACAAGGTTATCGCCGCCTACCTGATCAGGGTAGCACGCACGCATAACCCTCCCTCTTTGGAGGTACCGGTGAAAGAGCACGCGATCAGACCACGTCAAGGCCGTCCCATACCGGCAAATGTGGTTGCACGGGTAAGCCCAGACAGGTGACTCAAGATCAACCACTAAGTTTAGTTTATTAAGTCAACTCAACATATCCCTCATCGCACCATTTCACCGACAACTGTAAGTGCTAGCATAGCAAGATCATAGTACTGATAGTCATGGCATGAGATCAACCATAGTACTGACATGACTATGTCATTAGCAATATTATTACTAGCATGGCAAAGTATGAGAACAAGTCATAACCTTAGATGAAAAGTGGTGCTAACATCTAATACGGGTGGCACAACAGTGTATGCAAATGCGGACTAACAGGTGATACGGATGTAATATAATAAACACAAAGGGTGCAAGCAAAGTCATCACGCAAATGCGGAGCTCATGATAAGAGGTTGGCTTGCCTGGGGGTCGATGAATACGCCGGGAGGAAGTGCGATCACCTCGCGGAAGAATTCGCCAAAAAGGGTTCCCTCACAGAGGGCCAGATATAGGGTAAGGGCAAAATGGTCATTTCCACTATGTGAAAACAGTATGGAAATGGTACCAACAGAACGGGCTCGACGAGACGAAGAAGTGGGCGTTGGTTTTACCTCGATCGGAGTTACGGTCGAGAAGATATGGGCATTTGAACACCATGGACCAATCTATAAAAAGATTCCTACAAACAGGCCCCTGGCTGCAAAAACAGAACGCGCCTTCGGGCAGAGTACGTCTCCTGCACTAGAAAGCGTCTTTCTAACCGAAGTGGGTTGAAAGTACGCTTTCCAGAAGCAAAAGCGTATTCGTGGAAATACGCTTTCACTTAAAAACGCACGGGCCTGGGGTTGACTCTCATGTTCAGCTGACGCGTGGGCCCCGCCTCACCTCTTCTCTCTCCTCCTGGCTCAGTCGTCTTCAAGCCCCCGACCGAAGCAGGGGAGGGTGCGGCTGCTGGCGCAGTCGATGAACGGCGGCACGGGAGGGCCCGCCGGGTGTCTCATCGAAGCCGGCGTTCCACCCTGCCTCCATAGGTGGTCGCCGGGCCATGCGAGCTGGACGGCAGCGCCGGCGCCACTAACCGAAGTGCGGCGGCTCACGGGCGGCGCTTCCCCGAGGGAGCTGAGGACGGCGGCGGCTCGGCGAGCCATGGGGGAGGCGGCGGCCGCGGGCAGAGAGGAGGGGAGGGCCGGGCGCTTGCTACAGTGGCGAGGGGATAGACGGCGAGGCTTCGGCCATTAGGGAGCAGGGAGCTCTGGGGCTCGGTGGGGAAGGGCTGGGCTTGATGGTGGAGAGGAGGGGAGCTCGTGGCACCTTAAATAGGCTCGGGGGAAGGCTCGGGAAGGAGCTGGACGGCGGCCAGAGCTTCGGGACGGCGACCGGAGCTTCGGGACAGCGGCAGAGGCGGCCACGGATTGAGGACAAGGGGGAGAGGCCTCCAGAGGGATCCCGCACGCGGTGGGGATCTCTCGGACACTCGAGGACAAGCTAGAACCCGCTGGAGATGCGCTCCCGACGAGTCCAATGCACAGAGCGCGGTTTTGGCGTGCTCTGCACGTGGTCACCGCGTGGCCACAGCGTTGCCACGCCGCACTTAGAGCCAAAACATGTCTGGGGTCTTCTCCCTCCTTCTCTGAGTTGACCTATGCGGCTGACTAGCTCTAGAGAGGTCGGAGGTGACTGATCCAAGGTCAAATAGTCCCCAACAGCACACTGTTTGTGTTGTGGTGTGGCCACCACAGTGCACCTCTTGGCCTGATCTTGGGCAGGGGTTAAACATCCGCTAAGGTGATCATCTTGGCAAAGTCTCAGGTCAAACAAACAACTCTAGATGGTACTTCCTTTGTAACCTTGCCCACTAACCAGAAATGAAGATGAGGGTGCTGGGGTCAAATGCCTAGATGAAAATGGCCCAAATTTGGAGGAGACCAATGATTTAGGCATAGGGAGGTACTGTAAAATTTTCATACCATTTTCATAAGTAAAAATGGTACTTCCTTCACAGTGCTCCAATCTGGACAGAAACTTGGCAAATTTGCTGAGGAAGATTGTCTAAATGGAATGGGCTGATTTTTGGTGTCCAAGGGTAATATCTCATAATGAATCATCCTGCAAAATTTCAGCCCAAGGAGATCAAGGAATCAAGCACTTCCTTTGCCAACAGGAAATCTGGACAGAATTTGCAAAGGGGTGTTGTGCTCAAATTTTGAATTGTGGAACCTGATATTTTAATGGAAATGGAGAAGATATGGGTTGGAAAAGCTCCATAATTTATTTGGGATTTTTCCTAGCTACCAAAATGGTAGTTCCTTTGGAAAGGCCCCAAATTGAGATATTGGCTTTAAATAGGAAAATACAATTTCCCCTATTTAATTATGGCCAATACTTTTATGTGAGCTCAATATGATCACAAATAATATCTCCACAAGTTTTCATGACCTCTGGAGATGGATAGATATTTTCCTAGATTTAATTCCTCAGAAAGGCAGAAAAAGGAATTAATTCTAGATGAGGAATATTGCATATGACTTGGCAATATTTTTTGCACATCTAGGGTGTATGAGTGAAGGAGGATCTCTGGAAATTTTGGGAGGATTAACAGAGAAAGGCAAATGATAGCTCCTTTGTAAACACAAAGGCAGGATTTCCAGTTCCAATATTTTGGAACTAGGGTTTGAATGAGATTCGGGGTTTAATGGCGAAGGGTTGGCTGGCACAAGAACATGGGAAAGGCACTGAGAGGTTGAGGATTGTCTGGATTCACCTGGTCATTCACCAGATTCCAGAGGAAAAAATTTGGGAGAGAAAAGCTTGGAAGGAATAACAGCACAAAAATCGATAACCCGATTTTTGGGGTGTTACATCTAGCAAGAACGATTCTTACCTACTCAAAACCACAATGGTGATACACAAATTGCTATTCAACCTTCTCAAGGACCGCCTTTGTCGAATCCGATCCAACTAAAGTGGGAGAGACAGACACCCGCCAGCCATCTTTATGCAACAAAGTCACGTGTCAGTTGATGGAACCGGTCTCTCATAAGCGTACGAGTAAGGTCGGTCCGGGCCGCTTCATCCCACAATACCGCTGAATCAAGAAAATACCAAGGAAGGAAGCAATCTGAGCATCAACGCCCACAAACTCCTTTGTGTTCTACTCGTGATCTCATCTACGCATAGACCTAGCTCATGATGCCACTGTAGGGGAACGTTGCATGGGAAACAAAAAAATTTCCTACGCACACGCAAGATCTATCCATGGTGATGAGCATCTACGAGAGGGAGATTGGATCTACATACCCTTGTAGATCGCCAAGCGGGAAGCGTTAAGAAACGCGGTTGATGTAGTCGAACGTCTTCGCGATCCAAATCGCTAGCCGTCCCGCGATCCAATCACAATCCGTCCCGATCTAGCGCCGAACAGACGGCACCTCCGCGTTCAGCACATGTACAGCTCGATAACGATCTCCGCCTTCTTGATCCAGCAAGAGGGAGCGAAGAGGTAGATGAGTTCTCCGGCAGCGCGACGGCGCGGCGACGGTGGTCGTGGAACTATTCCGACAGGGCTTCGCCTAAGCACCGCCGAAAACTAAGGGAGGCGATCTAGTGGGGAGAGAGGGCTGCACCGTGGCTTAGGGTTGGGTGCGTCTGCCCTCTCTCCCCTCCAATATATATAGGAGGGATGGGAGGGGCCGGCGCCCCTAGGGTTCCCCCTAGGAGTCGGCCGAAGGAGAGGTGGAGGAGTCCACCTCCAATCCTACTCCAAGTAGGATTCCAATCCTACTTCGATTTCCTTCCCCCACTTGGGGTTTTTCCTTTTCTCACACCCGAGCTGCACGGGCCCAGGGGCTTGCTTTCCTAGCCCACTAAGGGCTGGTGGACCACCTCTAAGGCCAATGTGGCCTCCCTGCATGAGTGGCCCCTCCCGATGGCCCCCCAGTACACTACCGGAAGTACCCGAAACTTTTCCGGTGACCAAAACGGGACTTCCTATATATCAATCTTTATATCCAGACCATTCCGGAGCTCCTCGTGACGTTAGGGATCTCATCCGGGACTCCGAACAACCTTCGGTCACCACCATACACAACTCAATACTACCAAAACATCATCGAAAGTTAAGTGTGCAGACCCTGCGGGTTCGAGAACTATGTAGACATGACCGAGACACCTCCACGGTCAATAACCAATAGCGGGACCTGGATGCCCATATTGGTTCCTACATATTCTATGAAGATCTTTATCAGTTGACCCTTTATGTCAAGGATTAAGTTAATCCCGTATGCTGTTCCCTTTGTTCTTCGGTATGTTACTTGCCCGAGATTCGATCGTCGGTATCTCTATACCTAGTTCAATCTCGTTACCGGCAAGTCTCTTTACTCGTTCCGTAATACAAGATCCCATGGCTAACACTTTAGTCACTTTGCTTGCAAGGCTTATTGTGATGTTGTATTACCGAGTGGGCCCTGAGATACCTCTCCGTCACATGGAGTAACAAATCCCAGTCTTGATTCATGCCCACTCAACAGACACCTTCGGAAACACCTGTACAGCATCTTTATAGTCGCCTAGTTACGTGCTACTTCTTGAGCTTGCGTTGGTTTTCCGTTGAAGAGGAAAGGGTGATGCAGCAAAGTAGATAAGTATTTCCCTCAGTTGTTGAGAACCAAGGTATCAATCCAGTAGGAGATACAAGCAAGTCCCCAATCTTTGCACCTACACAAACAATCAAACACTTGCACCCAACGCTAAAAAGGGGTTGTCAATCCCTTCACGGTTACTTGCAAGGATGAGATCTGATAGAGATAGATATAAAAGATTACTAAAACGAAAAGTAAAACAAAAGTAAAAAAGATTGCAGCAAAGTATTTTTGGTATTTTTAGTTTATAGATCTGAAAATATAATATGGAAAATAGACCAGGGAGCCAAAGGTTTCACTAGAGGCTTCTCTCTTGAAGGAAAATAATACGGTGGGTGAACAAATTACTGTCGAGCAATTGATAGAAAAGCGCATAGTTATGACGATATCCAAGGCAATGATTATGCATATAGGCATCACGTCCATGTCAAGTAGACCGAAACGATTCTGCATCTACTACTATTACTCCACACATCGACCGACTCCTGCCTGCATCTAGAGTATTAAGTTCATGAAGAACAGAGTAACGCATTAGGTAAGATGACATGATGTAGAGGGATAAACTCAAGCAATATGATGAAAACCCCATCTTTTTATCCTCGATGGCAACAATACAAATATGTGCCTCGCTACCCCTACTTTGTCACTGGGTGAGGACACCGCAAGATTGAACCCAAAACCAAGCACTGCTCCCATTGCAAGAATTACCAATCTAGTTGGCCAAACCAAACCAATAACTCGAAGAGACTTGCAAAGATATGAAATCATGCATATAAGAATTCAGAGAAGATTCAAATAATATTCATAGATAATCTGATCATAAACCCACAATTCATCGGATCTCGACAAACACACCACAAAAGAGTATTACATCGGATAGATCTCCATGAAGATCATGAAGAACATGGTATTGAAGAACATAGAGAGAGAAGAAGCCATCTAGCTACTAGCTATGGACCCGAAGGTCTGAGCTGAACTACTCACGCATCATCAGAGGGGCAAAGGAGTTGATGTAGATGCCCTCCGTGATCGAATGCCCCTCCGAAAGATTACCGGAAAAGGCTCCAAGATGGGATCTCACGGGAACAGAGGCTTCCGGCAGCGGAAAAGTATTCTCATGGCTCTTTTTGGTATTGGGGGAATATTTGGGAATTTATAGGCCGAAGAATAGGGTTAGGAGACCTGCTGGGGGGCCACAAGCCAAGGGGGCGCCCCCCCTAGGGCGCGCCCAGGTGGCTTGTCGCCTCCCGGCAGGTCTCCTGCCTTCATCTCCAAGTCTGGCAGGTTTCTTATGGTCCAAGAAAAATCATTCCGAAGATTTTATTCCGTTTGGACTCCATTTAATATTCCTTATCTGCAATACTCAAAAACAAGGAAAAAACAGAAACTGGCACTAGGCACTAGGTTAATAGGTTAGTCCCAAAAATAATATAAAATAGCATATTAATGCATATAAAACATCCAAAACAGATAATATAATAGCATGGAACAATCAAAAATTATAGATACGTTGGAGACGTATCATTACGTTGCGACGTTTGATACACACAAGGTATTCCTCCAATGTCAGTGAGTTACATGATCTCATGGTCATAGGAACAGATACTTGACATGCAGAAAACTATAGCAATAAAGTTACAAGATGATATGCTACGTTCATAGTTTGGGTCTTGTCCATCACATCATTCTCCTAATGATGTGATCCCGTTATCAAATGACATCTCATGTCTATGGCTAGGAAAACTTGACCATCTTTGATCAACGAGCTAGTCTACTAGAGGCATACTAGGGACACAGTGTTGTCTATGTATCCACACATGCAATTGAGTTTCCAATCAATACAATTATAGCATGGATAATAAACGATTATCATGAACAAGGAAATATAATAATAACCACTTTATTATTGCCTCTAGGGCATATTTCCAACAAAAGCATGATATACCATGCAAAGCAATGGCATCATAAAGCACAAGAGTTTAACTGTTATCTGATACATGATAGTATGCTCACTCATAAATTACATCTTTCGAGCAGTGGTCCTCTATCGCCCGAGCACCATCCATTACAATGGGAAAGTACTGCTCGGGGCGCCTATGCTCCTTCCCAGGAGGCGGGGGTCCGGTGGCCATCTCAGCTGGCTTGATCTTCGGCCAATGCACCATGGTCTTCGCAAAGGCCATTCGAGCTCCCTCGATGCATGCGGAGCACTTTAGGATGTCAATCCGGGGCGTGGCGTCGCACAACTTCTGCACTAAGCCGAAGTAGCTACTCGGCAGCGACTCTGAAGGCCATAGCCTGACGTAGAGGTCCTTCATGACCGGCTCCGCCATCCGATGCAACTCCATCAGCTGCTTCATCTGATCAGTGAGGAGGAGAGGGTGCTCGGGGGCTTGAAACTGCACCCAAAACAGCGTCTACTCAACATTCCCCTCCCGGGACGCAAAGCCCTTGCCGCATCCACCTCACTTCTCGGGAGATCCGCAAAAGTGCCAGAGGAACGCCACACTCATGTGAGCAACGCGAACCTGTTACCACCGAAGGCACATTGCAGTAAGTACGGCTTACCATCTGCAATAAGCTTGACTTGGTGGAGCTCCTATTGGCAGCCTCGCGTCTGCACCCGCGCTTCCTGGATCTCCGACTTCAACGATGTCAGCTCGGAGGCCTGATCCTTACACTTTTGCTAAAGGGCCTCACATTTAATGACGTCATCCTTGAGCTCATGCTGCACCTCAGCCACCCTGGCCTCGTGCTTATCACTACGGTCCTTACTGACGTCAGTTTGGTGACCGCTCGTTCGGCCACCACCTTCTATTCTGCGACCTCTTGCCTCGCCTTCTTTAGCTCGGCCTTGAGGCTCTCGACCTCTGCGGCGACAACTGCACTTATAATAAGCACCCCGCGCTTAGGGATAAAACCCGAATACCTCACTTCATGAGGAAAACATGCCATTAAACAGTCCAGTCCGGACTTACCTTGTGATTTGTCAAACCACTTGTTGAGAAGGTCGAGCTCCTCATCGGAGCTCTTGAGCTTCCGATTCACCTCGGCCAGCTCCGCGGCGTTGGTGGCTGCCGCCGAAGACTAGGCGTGCACAACGGCTCATGCGTGTCAAACTCTCGAGTTATCGGTTTTTAGATCCTCTGCCAGGTTTTCTTCAATCTTGCTAGAGTCTCGGGGGCTACGGTTCACTTTTACTATCTGTGTTTTTTGAACTATTTGACCCCCGCTTGAGTTTTTCAAACTCACCCAGGGCTCGGGGGCTATTATATACGAGGATTGTATAACACTATAAAATAAATTCTCTTTGTAAAAGGGTATTACCTGATCTACCTTGAATCCCATCAAGAGGCCGCCGAAAGCCTCCTTCAGTCCACTGTCAACAGACCGAATGCTTTGTAAAACCGCACCCATGATGGCGCGGGGTCCTTTGGCGATGGAGGGGCTATTCAAAGCCTCCTCCATCACGGCCGGCCACCCATTTTCGGCCCGCTCTGCTACGGGTGGCACCGGTGGCGGCACCTCGTTCCCCCCTTTGCTGGAGGCCGGAATGGACAACTTTGAGGTCCTGGGGGGCTCCGAGACCGTCTTCGGGGAGAGCTCGGAATGACCGGGTTCCCCCTCTTTGTTCGCCGGAAGGGATCCCCCTCCTGGTCTTTGGCGACCGAGGTATTAACATCGTCCATGATATCATCACCGCCGCCCCCCATGTTCGGCCCAGGAGGGGCCTTCTGGGACAGCACCTCCTCGGTCTGCTCGACAACCGGAGGAGGTGTAGTGCACGACGTGGTCCCGCTTTCCGCTTCATCGGCTGGCGGAGAGCTCCCCTCCGAGACTCGATGGGTGGGGAGGTCATGCGGCAGGCTACAACACGAAAGGCACGCATATGGTTAGTAACGAACCTCAATATGGATGTCCCGGAGAGTCTTCGGATTCATACCTTTGTGCCGGGGGCTTGGCCCTGGGGTTCCTTCGGGGAACCTCCTCGGAAGCCTCAGACTCCTCGGCATTGTCCGGGCTGTCATCGGACAGGGCAGCCTTGGCCCTGCATTGCCTTTTCAGGGCAGGAGGAGGCAGATCCTCCTTGGCGTCATCGGACGCCGCCCTCTCCCTTGTACGGGAGCAGTCGCTCTCCTCCCCATCCTCTTCCTGCTCTTCCTCGTGAGCGGAAGGGGCTTGAGTTTCCCCGCACTTAGTGTCCGGGGGTCCTCTTGGGTGGAGGCCTTCTCGGGCCTCCCTCTTCTCGCCCTTCTTCTTCTCTTTCTTCTCTGGTGCCTTGTACGATGCCACGGACATCATTTCTGTCAGCAAGGCCATCCTGGGGCCCTTGGGCAGCGGGGACGGGCCATCGGTACGCACAACTTTCTCTAGCCAGCTCTACGTATGTGGGGAATAAAGGGTCAAGTTCCTTGTTAAAAGGCAGTATCCGAACATAAGAGTAAAACTTTGTTGTACCTTCCGAGGAGGGTTTGCGGCGTCAAGGCCGAAGTCTTCTTCTTTGTCCAGCCAGTCCTTTTGGGGCATGAACAACACCTTCCACAGTTTGTCGTGGGTGGTGCGGTGAAAACGGAGCACGGTGGCATGGTCTCCGGGCTTATAGGACCACATTGGGGTGGCCCGATGTTGGCAGGGTAGGAGGCGGTGGCGAAGAATGACCTGAACCACGTTGGCCAGTTCTACCTTCTTCGTTATCATCTTGGAGATGCGCTTCTGCAGCAACTTGATACTTGTGATATGCGTTCGGTTTTCCGTGAAGAGAACGGGTTATTGAAGCACAAAGTGGGTAAGTATTTCCCTCAGTTATGAAACCAAGGTTTATTGGACCAATAAGAATATCAATCCTCAACCGTCTTCAGCGTCTGCACACAAATGAACAAACAACTTGCACCCAACGTGGGCAAGAGGGTTGTCAATCCCCTTGATCTCGTTATTTGCAAGCAAATGAGTTGTGTAGATAATTGTAAATTGCAAAATAACATAAAAAGTAAATAATGGCAGCAAGGTAATAGTAGCGTTTGTACATATATAAGTGAATAGACCCGGGGGCCATAGTTTTCCCTAGCAGTATCTCTCATGTAGGCAGCATACTGTTGACACCAGATTTTGGCATGGTCAAAAACATAATTAAGAAAGCCTCAAATGGAAAAGTGCTCAAAGTGAGAAAGTTCCGTATCGTCGAAAAGAGAAACTTTGATATTTTGGCCATAGCCATCCGATCTCATCTCTGAGGCCGAAGTTGTGTTCGAAGTGCTGAGATTTTGTATCCAGAACACTATTCGGCTGATTAAGCCCCCAAGATGACCTCATATAAGAAAATGATCTACACGGATTGTCTTCGTCTCGTCGAATCGGTTGATTTTGATATAAAAATCGTCTAAATACGAGGTCATATGTAAAAGTTAGAGCCATCTGAGTGCGGCCCTGTCCCTCCAGGGCGGTAGTACCGTCCTCCAGAGTGGAAGTACCGCTAAGCGGTAGTACCGTATTTTACTACCGCGTCTAGTACCGCTTATGAAAATTCTTCTGGTATCCCGAGACCCTTACTCGGTAGTAGAGCGGTACTTAGCTATGCTCAGAGCGGTACTACCGCCCAGAGCGGTACTACCGTGCCCAGAGCGGTACTACCGCTTGCCGTCGCGCAGACTTGGGCAGATTTTGGAGAGTCCGAGTTTGGATAGCGTTTTTGACCCTTTGGAAGGAAATCTGGGTCCGTGTCTTGTATGGGAAGTCCAACCCCCTCTTAAATAGAAGAGGTGATGGCCGATTGAAAAAGCACACAATCGAACAAACACATCTACTACTTTTTCGTACTTTTATTTTCGTTTACTGTTTTCATCTTTGTTGCTTTGCTCGTAAAGCATCCGTCCCTCCTCTCCGAAATCGAGGAACCTTCTTTGTTGCTTTGCTCGAAAAGCATCCGCCCCTCGCCGCGAAAGTGCGAGGATTATCGTTGTGTTGCGCGGTGCGAATTTCCGCGCCAACACAAATTGGCGACTCCGCTGGGGACCGAAGAACGCCGAGTACTTCCAATCTACTCGGCGACGAGAAGAACAAGGGCAACATCTACTCAGGACATGATGAATACCGAGTCCAAGAACGGGAGCGACATCGACCCGGAGAACGTCATCGCCGTTACGTTCGATGACCTGTCGGAAGATGATCGGCGCGAGTTTGAACAGGAGCTCGAGAGACAGAACGCTGAAAAGAAGAACATGTTTTTGGCGGGATACCAGAAGACAAGGAACGGCGTCGTCAAAAAGGTAGTTGCGCCAAGTCCTTCCGATGCTGAGGTAAAAAAACCAACCGAAGAAATTGCTCATTTAATTGATGTGTCCGTAGCTAGCAAATTTGGATCCGACATGACAAATGCGATGAACACACTTTCTAAATCCATGGCTGATAAATTTGAAGAACTTGAAAAGCGACTTAGCAAAGGTTTAGGGGATGGTTCATCTCATTATATTCAATCATTAGGGCAACATGTTGAAAGTGCATCGGCTAACAGAGATCAAATTCATGCTGTTCTAAACAATGATCAAAGTGGCCGGAACTATACTAATAGTTCGGCCCATAACTTTATCCCTAGTGTTGCTCCTCCTATCGTTTCTACTTCGGTTGCACAAAGTTATGATAGCAATAACCGAAGTAGGGTTTGAATTCAAATCTGCAGCAACCCTACTAGCAAACAGTAGCATATACCACGCCACCGAGTTACAATCAACTCGGAGCAAACTCACCACCGACTTACAATCAATTCGGTACGAACCCTCACCGAATTGTAAATAATTCAGAGGCTATGCCGCCAGCTGTCAGTACTGGGATTCCATATGGGCCGGTACTTGATTCGCAAGCTAATGATCCTCCGTTGCAAACTTCACATGCTCAAACCATATTGCCGGAGAATCCACCACATGCTGTTCCATAAACATATGTTAGTGTGAAAGATCAAATAACTGAGATCCTGAGTCAATACGGTTTGGCGCCGAAAGGTGTGGCACGTACCTATTGGAAACCATACCCCGAATACTTTGAATCCACTCCTTATCCTCGAGGTGTTAGGATCCCTGATTTTGTTAAATTCACCGGGGAAGGTGGTAGGTCTACTGTTGAACATGTGACACAGTTCTTAGCACAATGCAGTGAGTTTGGTAATTCAGATATTTATAGAGTTAGACTATTTCCTTTGTCTTTAACCGGCACTGCATTTACTTGGTTTTCATCCCTTGCTCCTAACTCTATTTCTTCATGGGTACAGTTAGAGCAGCGATTTCATGAGTACTTCTATAGCGGTGAAGCGGAGCTTCGGCTTTCTGACCTAACTATGGTTAGGCAGAAGTATAATGAGCCGGTGCATGATTACATTAGAAGGTTTAGGGATGTAAAGAACCGCTGCTACAGCTTAAATATAGCCGAAAAAGATTTGGCTGATCTAGCTTTTTTGGGTTTGCATGCTCACATTAAAGATAAACTAGAAGGGCAGGAATTTTTAGATGTAAACCAAGTGTTACAAAAGGCTTTAGCACAGGAAAACCAAGCTAGAGAAGTTAAGCAATCTAGTCGGTTCAGAGAAAACAAAAATAAAGATAAGGTTATTCCTGCTGTGAATACTTTAGAGTGTGAAGATGATTCGGCTAGTGATGGTGATCTAGACATATGTGTAGCCGAGTGGATCCAAACGCCAAAGTCTAAACCCTTTGCATGTCCAGCTTTAAAACCTACACCTGCTAAAAAAGATGAGATTAAATATACTTTTGATGTTAGCAAGTGTGATAAGATCTTTGATATGTTATTGCAAGGGAAGCAAATAAGATTGAGAGGAAATCATGTGATCCCATCTCCGGAAGAATGGGGACGAAGAGCTTACTGTAAGTGGCATCATTCTTTTTCACATGCTACTAATGATTGTAATATTTTTCGTCGACAGGTGCAATCGGCCATTAACAAAGGACGATTGACATTCATAGAGGATGCCAAGATGAAGCTCGATAGTGATCCTTTCCCTGTTAATGTGATCGAGTTTGAAGGCAAAAGGATGCTAATTCGGTCGGATCAGGCCGAGTCAGCCAAGGAGAAAAATACTGTTGATGAGAATGCTCCACCAAAAATGATTAAACCCAGGAACCCAGAGGTCGGAGTATGGAAAGTCAATGGAAAGAAAAAGCAAGGTCCAAGACCAAAGCCGACTGTCAACATGCTGTTGGAAAAATACACTTCGCGTAGAAACAGCAATGTGTTCAATCGGCTTGGAGGAGTCAAGCGTCCGAGGTCCCCTCCTAGACTTGATGATCATGAGCATTGGGGGAGAAATTCATATGAGCAACAGCCGTGTTTTCCAATGCAACCGGCTTATTGGGGATGCCCACCTCCTATGCACCCATATTTTCCTCCGTGTCCTCCGTGGGGGTTTAATCCAGGGGCACCACACCCTATGGGGCCACCGGGTTATTTTCGGCCAGAATGGAATCAGCCGAGTAATATGCACAGGGGGCCAGTGCGTCAGAAAAGGACTCGGTTTGATGAAGACACGATTCGAAGGGATCGGTCACTAGTGCGCCAAGTGGCTGACAAAAATAGTAATGGCCGTGGGCTCACTTGGGTGCGTAAGTCTGCAAAAGAACTCGGTGAAAAGAAAAGTCCAGGAAAGGAGGACATTGCCGAGTTGAAAGATAATTCTGTTCAGGAAAAAGATGCTAATGCACATACTGAATCTGCCGGCGTAACTCGAAAAATTGGAGCGGTTGGTGTGATAATTGATCCACTCATCAAAGAGAACAGCTCACGTGCATCCCCTGGACAGTCTCCAGTTATTTTTGGCTCGCTCAATCATGGGAACCCAAGTACTAATGGAAGCCAGAAATTTGCAGCAGGGGGTGTATCGCATCAGCAGAAGGGTGTTTCGGCTACTTGGAACAGGCCGAGTTACATGAGAAGCAACATGCCGAGATACTCAGGCGGCAGTCAGTACAGGCCGGGTTACTCGGGGGGCAACAGGACAGTACGTCAGAAAATGCCGAGTAGTTCGGGGGGCAGCAAATCTATCGCTCCAGGGACCAAACCAGAACCTCAATGGTGTCCGACAGGATTAAATCACACTCAGAAACGCCGAGTGCAGCGGCTGCGAGCGTTGGAAATCGAAAAAGAAATAGCCGAGAAAAAGCGGGATGAGCAATTCAATGAGGATAGACCAATGATACCCCGACTGGTGTGGAGAGAAAAGTGCATATCAAAAGAAGAAGATGCAGTTGTCGATAACTCGGTTGATGCTCCCACTGGCTCGGTTGATGCAGTCACCAGTTATTCGGAAGATACCGCTCACAATCCGGAAGATGGTGGCGATTGCTTGGAAGATGATGGCAAGTACTCAGATGATGACATGACAGATGACAAGGTTGACGGCGTCAACTCGGAGAATGGCAACAATATATTCACTGATATGGATATTAACATGGTTTTTGCATTGCCCGCCGAGTTCCGCGCACCTGAGTCTGAGGTTGCTGAGTTAATTCTTGGGCCGGGTAAGGCTATGTTCGAAAAAACAGAAAAACCCGGCCAACACTTGAAGCCGTTATTCATCAAAGGACATGTTGATGGCAAGCCTATTGGGCGTATGCTTGTTGATGGCAGCGCAGGTGTGAATATCATGCCTCTTTCGGTGTTTTCCAAGCTGAACCGAAAGGAGAGCGAGCTAATGAAGACCAACATGGCACTCAGTGGGTTTTCAGGAGAGCTATCTAAAGCCAAAGGCGTTATATCTATGGAGCTTACAGTCGGAAGCAAGACATTGCCGACTGCTTTCTTTGTAGTTGATGTCAAAGGCCGTTACAATATTCTGTTAGGGCGTGACTGGATCCATGCGAATTGTTGCATTCCATCTACTTTGCATCAGTGCTTAATTCAATGGGTAGATGATGATGTAGAGGTGATTGGGGCAGACAACTCAACTTGCATAGCCTTGACAGAAGCGCCGGTTGATTGGCAACTCGGTGATATGCAATGCTTGACCGGTAGAGATCTATCGGACTATGATTACATTAGTATAGGTCGAGATAGTTTTGTACCCATAAATGTACAGCCGGCTGATGTAGCTCGGCTTAATGATCTATCTATGTAAGTGATGAATAAAGAAGATAGCATTAAATGGTTACAAAAACGTACAGAAGAATATCGTTCCGGAAAGAACGATATGCATGAGACTATTGAAGAATTTGAAGACATGGACAAGCTTGGGCATGGATTCTCATTGGCTGATCCACTTGAAGAAATAGACATTGGTGATGGGAGCACTCCGAGACCTACATTTATCAATGCTAATTTAAAAGTCGATCAGAAAAGCAAGGTAACCGTGTTACTTAAAGAATTTGTTGATTGCTTTGCTTGGAATTATACCGAAATGCCTGGCTTAAATAGAGATTTAGTGGAACATAGATTACCTATCAAACCTAGTTTTAGGCCGTATAAGCAACCGCGTAGAAATTTTAATCCTAACATGTATGACCGTATCAAAGAAGAAGTTGACCGGTTGATAAAAGCAAAGTTTATTCGGCCATGTAGATATGCGGATTGGGTGTCTAATATTGTTCCTGTTGAAAAGAAGAATACTAGCAAAATTAGAATATGTGTTGATTTTAGGGACTTGAATAAGGCTACTCCAAAAGATGAATATCCTATGGCTATTGCTGACATCCTTATTAATAATGCTTCGGGACATAGAATAATCAGTTTTTTAGATGGCAATGCTGGTTATAATCAAATATTTATGGCCGAAAAGGACATGTCTAAGACTGCTTTTCGGTGCCCTGGCTTTGTCGGTTTGTTTGAGTGGGTAGTCATGACTTTTGGGTTAAAGAATGCCGGTGCTACATATCAACGTGCCATGAATCTAATATTTCATGATCTTCTAGGCATTATATTAGAAATATACATTGATGATATAGTTGTTAAATCGGATGGGTTTGAGCATCATCTTGCCGATTTACGACTCGGTTTTGAAAGAATGCGCCGGTATGGGTTGAAGATGAATCCCCTTAAATGTGCTTTTGGTGTGTCGGCTGGAAAATTCTTAGGATTTATAATTCATGAAGGTGGTATAGAGATTGACCCTAAGAAAGTAGAGGCCATTAAAAATCTGGAAAAGCCGACTTGCAAAGGAGATGTGCAAAAGTTATTGGGGAAAATCAATTACTTGAGACGATTTATATCTAACTTGGCAGGGAAGATTGAATCGTTTGCTCCAATACTTCGGCTAAAGAATGAAGCCGAATTCACTTGGGGGGCAGAACAACGAGAGGCTTTTAATAACATAAAGACATATTTGTTGAATCCTCCGGTGTTGCGTGCACCCAAATCTGGTGCGCCGTTCAAATTATATATTGCTGCACAAGATAAAGTGATCAGCGCAGTATTGGCACAAGAAGATGACGGGAAGGAGTGTATCATAGCATACTTAAGTCGTCGCTTGATTGACGCCGAAACTCGGTATGTGTTTATTGAAAAGTTATGCTTATCCTTATATTATGCATGTACCAAGTTTCGACCTTATTTGCTGTCCAGTACTTGTGTGGTAGCTTGTCAGGCCGACGTAGTTAAACACATGTTGCAAAAACCGATTCTTAGTGGTAGGATTGGTAAATGGGCTTATGCACTAATAGAGTATGATTTGACATATGAGTCGTTGCGTGCTATGAAAGGTCAAGTTATCGCTGATTTCATTGTTGATCATAGGGTTAAGGATGAAGAAGATATTAATTATGTTAGCATATGCCCGTGGAAACTTTATTTTGATGAATCGGTTTGTAGAAAGGGACAAGGCGTTGGCAATATTTTGATTTCTCCTAATAATGTTATATATGAAACATCGGTTCGCTTAGAATATCCTTGCACGAATAACCAAGCTGAGTATGAGGCTCTTTTGTTTGGTTTACAAAATTTACTGGATATGGGTGTTAAGGATGTAGATGCTTTTGGTGATTCGCTTCTGGTAGTGCAACAAATTAAAGGCGAATTCCAATGTTTTGACGGGTTGTTAAATAGTTATTTGGACCGATGTTTGGACATGATTAAATCTCTAGATACATTCACCATCCATCATATACCTAGAGAAGAAAATTCTAGAGCTAATTCTTTGGCACAGCAAGCATCCGGTTACAATATCAGTAGAGGAAAGTTCTTCGTCTTAGAAAAACCGATGTTGATTGCTACAAAGGGTGAGACCGAGTTACAAATAAACGAACTATCACCAGTGACCGAATTAGCTACTAATTCAGAGATTGTAGATTGGAGAATTCCTTTGATTAATCATTTAAAAGATCCAAGTCAAACGAGTGATAGAAAAATTCGGTGACAAGCTTTGAAGTATACTCTGTTTAACGATGAGTTACATCGCCGAACTATAGATGGGCTATTGTTAAAATGTTTGGATTCTGACCAATCTAGATTAGCCATGGGTGAAGTGCATGAGGGCATATGTGGGACACACCAGTCGGCTCATAAGATGCGGTGGTTGATAAAAAGAGCAGGTTTTTATTGGCCGACTTTGTTAGAAGATTGTTTCCGTTATTATAAAGGCTGTGAAGCTTGTCAGAAATTTGGCAACATACAATTAGCACCCGCAGCTATGTTGAATCCCATAATTAAGCCATGGCCGTTTAGAGGATGGGGCTTAGATTTTATTGGTGAGATACATCCTTCGTCTTCTAAACAACATCGCTTCGTCCTGGTAGCCACTGATTATTTTACCAAGTGGACGGAAGCGATTCCTTTCAGGAAAATGACTCATAGAGAAGTAATTAATTTTGTTTTGGAGCATATTATTCATAGATTCGGTATTCCTCAGACTTTGACTACTGATCAAGGTGCTTCTTTTATGTCCCATCAATTTCGTGAATTTGCCGAATCTTATGGAATTAGATTGTTGAATTCGTCGCCTTATTATGCTCAAGCTAATGGACAGGCCGAATCTAGCAATAAGACTTTGATCAAGCTTATAAAGAAGAAAGTTGAAGAACATCCGAGAAGGTGGCACGAGGTGCTTTCGGAAGCTTTATGGGCTCATAGAATATCTAAGCATGGAGCTACTAAAGTATCACCTTTTGAGCTAGTGTATGGCCAGGAGGCGGTGTTACCTGTGGAACTTAAGTTGCAAGCTCTTAGGGTAGCCAGACAAAATGATTTGTCGGCTGTTGAATATACTGATTTGATGATGGACAGAATAGATGACGTTCCAGAAGAAAGGTTAAAAGCTTTGCGAGAAATTGAGAAAGAAAAATTAAGAGTAGCCAAGGCTTATAACCAAAGGGTGAAAGAAAAGTCGTTTCAAATAGGAGATTTAGTATGGAAAATGATTTTACCCATTGGAACTAAAGATAGAAAATTCGGCAAGTGGTCGCCGTGTTGGGAAGGTCCATATAAAGTTGTAGAGATTGTCCCTGGCAATTCATATTTTGTACAATCTTTGCAAGGGGAGAAGCTGGCTAAAGCGCTCAATGGAAAATATCTGAAGAAGTACCATCCAAGTGTGTGGCAAGAAGCCTAAATAGGCGATGGCCGATATATGATTATCGCCCTAAGAGCAAACGTGGCCGATATATGATTATCGCCCTAAGAGCAAACGTGCCCGATATATGATTATCGCCCTAAGAATATAAATGGCCGATGGAGTGTTGACATCGTCCTTAGAAAAAGCATTGTGCAAGTTATTTTTCGGCACACAAGTTTTGCCGAAAAATAGGGGGGCATGTGTTGACACGAGATTTTGGCATGGTCAAAAACATAATTAAGAAGGCCTCAAATGGAAAAGTGCTCAAAGTGAGAAAGTTCCATATCGTCGAAAAGAGAAACTTTGATATTTGGGCCATAGCCATCCGATCTCATCTCTGAGGCCGAAGTTGTGTTCGAAGTGCTGAGACTTTGTATCCAGAACACTATTCGGCTGATTAAGCCCCCAATATGACCTCATATGAGAAAATGATCTACACGGATTGTCTTCGGCTCGTCGAATCGGTCGATTTTGATATAAAAATCGTCTAAATCCGAGGTCATATGTAAAAGTTAGAGCCATCTGAGTGCGGCCCTGTCCCTCCAGGGCGGTAGTACCGTCCTCCAGAGCGGAAGTACCGCTAAGCGGTAGTACCGTATTTTACTACCGCGTCTACTACCGCTTATGAAAATTCTTCTGGTATCCCGAGACCCTTACTCGGTAGTAGAGCGGTACTTAGCTATGCTCAGAGCGGTACTACCGCCCAGAGCGGTACTACCGTGCCCAGAGCGGTACTACCGCTTGCCGTCGCGCAGACTCGGGCAGATTTTGGAGAGTCCGAGTTTGGATAGCATTTTTGACGCTTTGGAAGGAAATCTGGGTCCGTGTCTTGTACGGGAAGTCCAACCCCCTCTTAAATAGAAGAGGTGATGGCCGATTGAAAAAACACACAATCGAACAAACACATCTACTACTTTTTCGTACTTTTATTTTCGTTTACTGTTTTCATCTTTGTTGCTTTGCTCGTAAAGCATCCGTCCCTCCTCTCCGAAATCGAGGAACCTTCTTTGTTGCTTTGCTCGAAAAGCATCCGCCCCTCGCCGCGAAAGTGCAAGGATTATCGTTGTGTTGCGTGGTGCGAATTTTCGCGCCAACACATACGGTGGGTAACAAATTACTGTTGGGCAATTGATAGAAAAGCGGATAGTTATACGATTTTCACGGCAATGATCATGTGTATATAGGCATCATGTCCATAAACAAATTGGCCGACTCCTGCCTGCACCTATTACTATTACTCCACTCATCGACCGCTATACAGCATGCATCTAGAGTATTAAGTAAAATAGAGTAATGCATGGAGAACGATGACATGATGTAGACAAAGTAAACTCAAGCAATATGAATGAACCCCATCGTGTTATCCTTAGTAGCAACAACACAAAGACACATCTTTTCCCCTACTTTTTCACTAGGATATAGAAACTCGCCAAGTTGAACCTACCATAACGCACCACTCCAACCGATGAAATATCAATCTACTTGGCCAAAGCACATCAATAAATCGGAGAGCATTACAGAGCTATAATGATCATGCAATTAAGAGACATAATATATATCAGAGATATCTCAAATACTTTTCATGAATAATCTAAACATAAACCCACAATTCATTGGATCCCAACAAACACACCGCACAATAGGATTACATTAGATAGATCAAAGCGAAGATGCGATGATCTTTGTATTGAAGATCAAGAGATAGAGAGATTGCCATCTAGGTACTAGCTATGGACCCGTAGGTCTGTGGTGAACTACTCACACATCATCATGATGGCAGCAAGGTTGATGTAGAGGCCCTCCATGATCGATCCCCCCTCCGGCAGGGTGCCGAAACGGAGCTCCAGATGGCCTCGTGACGGAACAGAGACTTGCGGCGGCGGAAAAAGGGTTTCGGGACTGCCCCTGTTATTTTTATGGTGTAATATAATTTATAGGCCAAAGAGGGGCGTCGGGAGGCGTCCGAGGGAGGCATAAGCCATCAGGGCGCCCATCCCCTGGGACGCGCCCTGTTGGTTTGTGCGGCCTCTGGCCTCCTTCCGAAGCTTCCAGGTCTTCTTTTGGTCCAGAAAAAATCATCAAAAAGTTTCATGGCAATTGGACTTTGTTTGGTAATGTAACCCTGAAAAGTAAAAAACACGCAAAAAACAGCAACTGGCACTGGGCACTGGGTCAATAGGTTAGTGCTCAAAAATATTGTAAATTGGTAAATAAAGACCAAAAAAGTATCCTAGAATGATAATATATACGCATGGAAAAATCAAAAAATATAGATACCTTGGAGACGTATCAAGCATCCCCAAGCTTAATTCTTGCTCGTCCTCGAGTAGGTAAATGATAAAAATAGAATTTTTGATGTGACATTCTATCCATTATGTAATCTTATGCATGTATCCTCATTGAGAAATGATGAATCAACAAATATTAATATAGCAACAATTAAAGCGTAAGAAACAAAATCATTAATCTTTCAAAGTATATGATCATCAAGGAATGTTTACCCCCCATTCATCTTATTATATTAGCAAGGCATGGCTCCATCTTCACCACATTAATACAAATTTCAAGCACCACGGTGTCCAAGTTAGGCAATTGGATCATACTTTTTTAATATGCATCAACTTTTTATTCTTCACGCAATACATGAGCGTGAGCCATTGGACATAGCATTTAGGTGGAATGGAGTATGGTGGTAGATATCAACGTAGCAAAAAGTGGAGAAGATAGTCTGACATCAACTAGGCGTACCAACGGGCTATGGAGATGCCCATCGATAGATGTCAATGCAAGGAGTAGGGATTGCCATGCAAATGATGCACTAGAGCTATAAGTGTATGAAAGCTCAAATGAAGCTAAGTGGGGTGTGCATCCAACTTGCTTGCTCATGAAGACCTCAGGCATTTGAGGAAGCCCGTTATAGGAATATACAAGCCAAGTTTGTAATAACGAATAGGTAATTCCCAGTAGCATATGAAAATGACATATCATGAGACTCTCTACATGAGGAGCATAGTGCCACTTTGAGGGACAAGTGTGGAAAAAGATAGTAGCAAAGTCCCTTCTCTCATTTTCTCTCATTTTTTGGATGGTGGGCTCATTTGGCCTCCCCCATATTTATTTTTTCGTCCGGAGTCTCATCCCGACTTGTGGGGGAATCATAGTCTCCATCATCCTTTCCTCACTGGGACAATGCTCTATCAATGATGATCATCACACTTTTATTTACTTACAACTCGATATGGAGAACTGATATGAAGATATGACTCTGTATGAATGCCTCTGGCAGTGTACGAGGATGTGCAATGATCTAGCGTGACACGTATCAAAAATATGATGAACGGTGGCTTTGCCATGAATACTATGTTAGCTCTATATGATCATGCAAAGCAATATGATGATGAACAAATTAGTCATGTGAAGTGACGATGGAATTTGCATGGAAATATATCTCGGAATGGCTATGGAAATGCCATGATAGGTAGGTATGGTGGCTGTTTTGAGGAAGATATAATGAGGCTTAGCAACAGAGCGTATAATGTCACGGGGTTTGGATGCACCGGCGAAAGTTGCACCGATCCTCGAGGTGAGAATGGGCTATGCATGGTACCGAAGAGGCTAGCAAATTTGAGAAGGTGAGATTGCGTATCTTCATGGTGTCACATTAGTCATAAAGAACACATATACTTATTGCAAAGTTTTATTAGTTTTTTCATAAATCAAAGTACTACTCGCATGCCCCGAGGGAAGAGGTTGGTAGGGGTTAACCATCGCGCGCTTTCGACCCGAAACAACACTAGGATTTAAACGAGGAATAGAAATGCTCACACACCATCACCATGCCTCTTTAATTTTTAGATGAACAAAAAGTTAACCTTTCTTATTATCGGCACTTCTATGGATCAACAATTATGAACTCACACCTATTTCATATTACCACGTCAATATCATTGACCCACAATTTCACTATATGTGCTACTTGATGGTTTTGATTATCACTGATTGAATACCTAATATTTTTGGACTATTCTTATGACCCATGCAAATTACCGTCACTATTTATTAACTCTCAAACAAATATAGGTGAAGAACGTGAGTGAAATTATTTCTATAAAATGTACACGCCACCGTGCTCAAAAAGATATAAGTGAAGTACTAGAGCAACTACTAAGCTCAAAAGATACAAGTGAAGCACATAGAGTATTCTAACAAATTATGATGAAGGTGTGTCTCTCTTAAATAGGTGTGTCCAGCAAACAATGATTGTGGCAAACTGAAAGTAAAAGCAAACAAAAGCAAACGACGCTCCAAGCAAAACTCATATCATGTGACGAATAAAAATATAGCTTCAAGCGACATACCGATGGATTGCGACGAAAGACGGGATGCCTTGGGGCATCCCCAAGCTTAGACGCTTGAGTCTTCCTTAGAATATTACCTTGGGGTGCCTTGGGCATCCCCAAGCTTAGGCTCTTGCTACTCCTTATTACTTTGTCCATCATTATAACACCCAAAACTTGAAAACTTCAATCACACAAAACTCAACAAAACTTCGTGAGGTCCGTTAGTATAAGAAACATATTGCATACTTTAGGTACTGTTATAAATTGATTCTTATTTCATAATTGCACAATAGGTACTGTCGTGGTTTTGTCACGGCATGATGTCCTCGTGAGAGAACTTAGGTGTGAGGCCATCTCAACTAGGTGGCAGCTTGAGAGGAGTTCATCGGAATCGAGAGACGCGAGTTTACCCAGGTTCGGCCCCTTCGATGGAGGTAAAAGCCTACGTCCTGCTTTGTGTGTATTGATGATGAGGATGATCTCGATTACAAGGGTGCTATTTTGCTACCTCTAGTCTCGAGAGCCTCTAATTTGGCTATCTCTAATGACTTGAACTTGTCCCTCTTGGGGTGCCTTATCCCTCCTTATATAAGTTGAAGGGGTAGATTTACATGTAGAGTCCTACTGGGAGAAGGACTAGGACTAGTCTCTCTTGAATCCTAATCCGGGTCTTGTTTCCTTTGTGAGGAAATCTTTCTCTCCTTGGGCCTTCTCTGTGAGCTGGCCCTCCTGGCCTCTCTATGAGCCGCCTTCCGCCGGGGTGCACGCCGGGCCTCGTGCCTTGCCATCCAGGTTGACCCGATAAAACACAGCGCCCGTATGAGCCGCCAAATGATGGGCCGGGTCATTCTCCTGGCCAGGTCAAACCGTGGATAATTTCCCCGACATAGACCCCAGGTTAGCTTTAATTTATTCATGGTAAGCTCCTAAAATAAGAATAATAAATATGTTAAGCGACCAGCTTGCTCCACTGGTGGCTTAATTTAATGAAGTGGCTCCTTGAAAATCCGGGTTTCTTCTTCATATTAACGAGTCGTCTTCACAATCATCTTGCAGGTACGTGTCCTTTGCAATAAAATATTGGGAATAAAACACCCATATGCCGTTGAATCAGCCTCCAATGCTTTGGCTTGATGAAAATATTGGAGATAAGAAAACCATATGGGGTTGAGCCGGCTTCCATTGTTTCGGCTTTGATAAAAATATTGGGAATAGAACTTCGTCTGTTGTTAAACCACTTCATGGGACGCGGGGATCTTGCCGGGTCATCAGTCATAGTGGATGCCAACTTAGGATAAAAACATTGCTGATTAATGGATGTAGAACTTGCCAACTTGTGAAGCCGGGTTGCTTATATAGACTCTGTCGGGTCATGATCTTTGATAATGTCGGGTCATGATCGTTGGTGACGCCGGGTCAAACAACTGGACTCCAGTTGACTTGATAAAATTATTGGGAATACAGAAAATCCTTGTGATGTTGGGTCGGCTTTCTAGGCCTTTCTATGAATAACTTGGAGAGGATGATCTTTGCAAACCTCGATCAAGAAATGAGACCAGTCTCGCTCACAATTGACAGCTTGAAAGTATTCTTCAAATTTTTGATATATCCATATTACCTGTAGCCCGCAAGCTCCGAGTTTATCAGTCCATGATGACTTGGTGATTTGCAATAATATCTTTGACCGTGTATCCCCCAAGTGCCGGGTTGTTTTGCCTGCAACAACCTGGGACTTTCAACTTGGTTTTGAATGTTGTAGGTAGATAGCTTTGGAGAAAACTGGGTTGTCATCTGAGTCACCAGTTATAAACTGAATGTCTTGCATTTCACATGTGTATCCCCAAGGGCCGGCTCATCAGTATGTGATGGGCCGGGTCTTAAACTTGGACCTTATAATCTGTTTGAAGAACTGAATACTGTAGCCCCCAAGTGCCGGGTCGCACGCTTGCAGCGACTTGGGACTTTAGAAAATTTTGATCTAAGCAGTGTAGCCCCCAAGTGCCGGGTCGTTTGCCTACAGCGACTTGGGATTGTAAGAGAAAAACCCATCATAATGCACTTCAGAAATTCTCTTGAACTGATATTGATCTGATTTGAATGAATCCTTGACCGTGGTTGTAATGTAACCCATTACGAATATCCTGGAATAATGCCTTTGTTCTTGAAATGAAATCCCTGCTCGTGGTTGCGGTGCAATCCGGCAAATATATGTTTGAGAAATCCATAAGTGTTGTAGTTTACTACAGAGCACAAATGAAAAAAATCCAAGAGCCGGTCAATTAGATGAACCGGCATTATATGTGATAGGGCGGCTCTTCGAGAATAGTCATTTCTTCCGAGCTGGCTTGAAAAAACCCAATCATTTAATACTAGTTATGATAAACCATGATGAAGATCCAGCCATTTTGGCTATGAAAGATCTATTTGTTCCTGCAGAGGTTACAATGTAACCCGGTTTGATGACCGGCTTGATATGTATGTATGATGCATGATGCAATGTAGGATGATGTATGTATGTGATAACAGAATATAAAGTGCCAGTTTTCAAGCATGACATAAAGACCAGCTTTCGAGGCTCGAGTCTTGCTTCAATGAAGCGGGTGTGATAACCCATGGTTTATCCTAGCTCTCTGTAAGCCAGCTCTCACGTGACTCAAGCCGATGTTTTAACCTTGGTAAGTCAGGGTCCAAAGATGGATTGACTTTTGTCAAGAGTACACGGGGTCACCTGATCGGAGTCGCATCAAGCATACAGGCAGGTTTAACCATTTTGTGGCGTCTTTGCTGGATCAAGAGGGTAGAAAGCTAAACTCGATGAGTTGGAAGCCCCCAAGTGACCTATGATCATGGAAAAGCTCAGCATAGGATATATAGGAGACAATGCTACTACTACCAAACATCTGGGGTCCAGATAAGCCGGCTTTATTCCATAGATCATAATATGATAATATGATGATCAATAAAGCAGGATACCTATGTTTGAATCACCGCATCATGGCAGCTGGTCCTCTTTGGCAACCTTTAATTTTTCGCCCATAAGGCACGGCACCCATGTTTGAACAGCGCATCATGGCGGCTCGTCCTCTTGGCGACTTTTAATTTTTTGCCAATAAGGCAGGGCACCCATGTTTGAACATCGCATCATAGCGGCTCGTCCTCTTGGGCGACTTTTAATTATTCGCCAATAAAGTAGCAACCCCCGGGACCGGGTTGTCTTCCTTGAAATGATCCGGGGTTATTGTATTTGTTGAAATCGATCAAACCTGTCGAGCCATGTCTGTGTAGCCCCCGACTCTTAAGTCGACTCAAGGAGGCGGCTTAAGAGTCCTCATACTTAGCCATGGCATAAGCCGGCATAAGGTTGGCGGCTGAACGATGGAATTTATTGATACTTGAGACTATGTGGCGAGTTGATGATTCTCGTGATGTTCATCGTATGTCCTTAGCAAATGTCGTGGTCAAATTGAATTCATATGTTTCTTGACCCAATCTTTGTTATTCTCATGTATCCCGGCTCTCCTGGCTCCTCCAGGGCCATTTTCTTTTTCTTTGCTGCTAACTTTTGAATTGCCGGCTCAATAATGTCCTAGCTCAATATGGTAGCTTCTCCAGGGATGGTTCCTCTGTGGCTCCGGTTCTCCCGTTTCCTCTTATGTGCTGAAGCAGATCGGGTCGTGTAATGACAAATCAATGTGCCTATCCATTGGGCAACCCGACGCGGGCGGAGGCTATTGATAGATTTATGTTTCTTTCTTGCTCCGGCGTTAAAAACTGTATCGCGGGGGCGGCGGCTCGCGCATATTTGTTGGGCGGCTCGAGTGAGCAGGCACGGCACCAGAGTGTTAATACAGACGGGACCGCAGGGGCGGCGGCTCGCGAGCATCCGTTGGGCGGCTTGAGCGAGCGCGGCCCCGGCGTGTTGATGTAGATTGGACCGCGGCGGTGGCTTGCGCGCGTCTGTTGGGTGCGACAGGCGTGGCCTTGTCATGTTGATGTAGACGCTAGAGCTGCCGCGGCATTGGAAACCAGTGCGGATGCAGGTCGGCCGCGACGTTGTATGCCGGCACGGCCGCGCGAGGCGGCCGCGGCGTTGTGATGTAGACCATACTGCGACGACTTGCGAGCGTCTGTTGGTCGGCGCCGCATGGACGGGCGCTAGCGGAAACTCCGTTTTTTGTGGTCTAAGGTCATGCCACTTTTTGTAACAAACAATTGTCTTGCGTTCAAAAATATGATAGGTCAAAGTAATTGTTTTTAAATTAATATGTGCTAACAAAATAAAGGGGACTGATAGGCGCCTGCGCGACGGCCTAAAGTTTCGGCCGGTCGCGCCTCAGCAGCTCGATTAGCCCCACTCGAGCCGTTAGATTCTCATTCATCCACGTCGTTTTCTTCCCTGACATCCGTTCGCGTTCAGATCTGAAGAAACACCGCACGTAATGGCGGCCGCCCACCATCGCTGCATCACGCCGTGCGCGGCCGTCCTCCTCCATTTGTCGCCGTCCACAGCCGCCGCCGTGCTCACTGCTGATGCTCGTCGTCGGCGCCTGCAACAATTTTTTTTTTGTCAAAAAGCAGCTCTCTGTCGCTGCCCCTGTTGAATCAATTGAAAACATGGTTCCAGCAAATTGAAGCTATGGTTGTAGCAAAAATCCCTGGTCCAGCAAAGAACTAAACTCCGGTGGAAGCATTTTTGGATGCTGGTTCCAGCAAAACAAAATTGTGGTTGTAGCAAAAAAAATAGCTATGTTTGTAGCAAAAATCGCTTGTCCAGCAAAGAACTAAACTTCGGTGAAAACATTTTGGGATGATGGTTCGAGCAAAATAAAATTGTGGTTGTAGCAAAAAAAATAGCTATGGTTGTAGCAAAAAATCGATGGTCCAGCAAAGAACTAAACTCCGGTGGAAGCATTTTGGGATGGTGGTTCCAGCAAACAAAACTGTGGTTGTAGCAAAAAATAGCCAGTGCAGAAGAACGAATTCCAGTGGGAGCAATTTTTGGTGCTGGTTGCAGCAAATCGCCATGTCGGTTCCAGCAAACCTGAACCTGGTTGCAGCACTCCCCCGCCCTCTCTGGACAAACTCACCGTGGTCACCCTGTAGCTCGTCGTGGTCACCCTGAGGCTCGCCGCGGTCACCGGTTTCAGCAAAAACCGGACGCGGTTGCAGCTCCGCCTGCTCAATGCAGCCTGCCCAAACGTCGATTGCAACTCCGCCACCAGTGGTTGTAGCTCGCGCGTCGACGCGGCGCCGTCAGATGCAGCTCAACCAATCGTCGGTTGTAGCTACTCCGTCCACCGGTTGCAGCTTTCGGCGTGGCCGGTTGCAGCTCCACCGTTCGCCGTCCGTGGTCCATCCCTGGGATGAGAGGGGCATCGGGGAGCTGGAAGTACGCCGACGCAGCTATGGAAAAAGAGGAGAAAACCTCGCCGGAGAGGGAGAAGTAGCAGTAGAAGCAACTCCTCTAGTGGTGGTGGGGCTCGCCGGAGCTAAGATCCAACGGCACGAGCGAGAGGTGAGGCAAGCTATGTGCGAGCAGAGAGCAAGAGGTGAGGCAGGTAATGAGCGAGCGGAGAGGACGAGCTGGAAGACTTGTGTGGACGAGAGAAAGCGGCGCTGGTCTGCTGGAATGGCTGAAGATAAGGACGTGGTGGTGTCCGTGACGTGGTGGGCCTCTGCATAACGAGTGCGCGAATATAGCGGCATGACCGGCCGAAAGTTCGGCCGGCGCGCCGCACAGGAACGTTTACCCAAAATAAATGAGATAGATAGCACCTGGTATTTTTATTGAATGAATGTGGTAGTCTCGTCTGTATGCAAGGACTTTAAACGGACGTGGTGTGAATAATGAGTCCTGTCGATATTGTTCCACGAGCTTTGCTACACGTAGCAATTTTCGTAGGTGTAGCATTTTTGTTGTTCCACCGAGTTAAACTCCTTCATCTTATCTTCTCACCAATCGGTCTCCCACGTCTCTTTTTTTTATCTCCTCAGCCGGTCCTTTTTCAAGTAGTCCCAGCCGATCCTCTCTCTGTCTCCAGCCAGCCTTGGACAGCCGACCTACGAGAGCGACGGCCGGAGCGAGCCGGCGCGCGGGGAGTGGATCTGGTGGCTGCAGCGGCGAGCCGACGGGAGGAGAGGGAGCAAGCCGGAGCCGGCCGAGGTTGAGCGGGAAGGTGACGGCCACGTGCGGGTGCGCGCGTCCAGGAACGCAGGCAGCAGTAGGCAGCAGCGGCCGCGATGGTGGAGGTCCAGGCTTCGCGGGCGAGGCGCGGCTGTGTCCGGCGGCTGCGGCGAGCAAGCGGTGGGGCGCGGCAGTGGCCGACGGGCATGCTGAGCTGGCGGCAGCGAGGCGAGGCGTCGCGCGAAAAGGGTGCGCGGAGGCAAGGCGCGGCTATGGCCGGCGACTGCGGCGAGCCAGTGACAGGGCGAGGGCAGGAGGTGAGCAAGCGCGGTGTGGCCGCGGTGAAGACCCGGCTCGGGGCAAGGCCAGCAGGCGAGGTTGAGCCGGTCGCGGCGCAGCTGCAGGTGTGGCGGGGAACGGGCACGCGCGCGGTGTAGTCACGGCGAGCGGAGGTGAGGTGGAGCTGGCAAGCCGGCGGAGGCCTCGTGGCGAGGGAGCGGCCTGGCGGAGCAAGCGCGCGAGGGCGAGCCGGCCGGCGCGGCGAAGGAGCGGGAGTCTCGCGGGGCGAATGCGCGCGATGAGGCAAAGCGGCGGAGGCGAGGTGTAGTCGAGGTGACCCGGCGGGGCCGGGCGCGCTGCAGCGGCAGCAGAGGCAGGGTGCGGCGGCCGGTAGCCCTGATGTGGAGGCGAGGTGGACTCAAGCCGGGGCCGGCTCGAGGCGGGCAGAAAAGGCCATGGCGCAGCAAGCGAGCGAGGCCGCAGCGGAGGCGAGATGTGGTGGAGCAGATCGGAACGCGGAGATGGCGAGACGAAGACGAGTCACGGCGCCGGCGGCCCGTGCGGCGACGACGGCGCATCGGGCGAGGCCAGCAGGCGAGGCGTGCCACGGCGGGTGCCGGCAAGCGAGGCGATGCGAGGCCAGCCCGAGGCACGAGGCGGACGGCGGTTGGCGCGGCGAGGCGAGTCCGGTTTGGACGCGAGGCCAAGGCCGAACCCGTGTCCGTGTATATATCCGGGTCGCGGTCATGGTGTGCTGGTCTTTTTTTATTCTCTTTGTCTTGACCCCACCGTGAGAACTAGTACTAGTAATACTACTAATGATGCATCATAGCAGCAGCAATGTTTGATTCTTCGGATCTGAAGCCAATACGTGTAGCAACTACCGCTCGGTGGATTTGACGTGTGTGGTGTTGCAGCTTTGCTTCTGTTGCCTTGATTTTCGGGAGCAGCGGCGGCCAGAATAAATTAGTCTCAATGTATCGGAATCGACTCATTCTCTGATATTCAGAGGAATTTTTGAACTCTGATCTGGACATGGTCGACTGCTCGCGTAGAAACTCCTGTCGGTAATCTCGGCGGAACCTGTGACTTGACGAATCGCAGGGCAGCAGTGGCGGATAGACCGTAGGCCTAATCTTCTCTCGTCATAGATCATGGCAGATCGAGTGTTTAAATCATCTCCAATCCAACTGTTTTAATCTTTGAGGTGCTCCTGGCCGCAGTGTACGGATTGGATTGCTCGCGGGAACCCTTCCAAAATAATCTTCGAGGCACGGTAATAATTTTTATGCCGCCGCTGAAACTTTTTTCCGCCTCGACCGATGAACTCGGAGTTGATGAAGATTCTTCCGTGCCGGCTCTGCGGATCCGGCGGGTCATAAGCTTCTCAATTTGTAGGAGAGATCCCTTCAATAACACAATACCACCATGCGCGGGTCCCACAGTGGGCGCCAACTGTCGTGTTTTTGTCACGGCATGATGTCCTCGTGAGAGAACTTAGGTGTGAGGCCATCACAACTAGGTGACGACTTGAGAGGGGTTCGTCGGAATCGAGAGACGCGAGTTTACCCAGGTTCGGCCCCTCCGATGGAGGTAAAATCCTACGTCCTACTTTGTGTGTATTGATGATGAGGATGATCTCGATTACAAGGGTGCTATTTTGCTACCTCTAGTCTCGAGAGCCTCTAATCTGTCTATCTCTAATGACTTGAACTTGTCCCTCTTGGGGTGCCTTACCCTCCTTATATAAGTAGAAGGGGTAGGTTTACATGTAGAGTCCTACTGGGAGTAGAACTAGGACTAGTCTCTTTTGAATCCTAATCCGGGTCTTGTTTCCTTTGTGAGGGAATCTTTCCTCTCCTTGGGCCTTCTCTTTCAGCCGGCCCTCCTGGCATCTCTATGAACCGCCTTCCGCCAGGGTGCACGCCGGGCCTTGGGCCTTGCTGTCCAGGTTGACCCGATAAAACACAGCGCCCGTATGAGCCGCCAAATGATGGGCCGGGTCATTCTCCTGGCCGGGTCAAACCGTGAATAATATCCCCGACAGGTACTGTATTCTAATTTCTCCATGGCTTATACCCCCCGATACAATCCATAGCATAATCAAAACAAGCAACTTTGCAAGCAAAAAACAGAATCTGTCTAAAACAGAACAGTCTGTAGAAATCTGTAGAGAACTTATACTTATTTAACTCCAAAATTTCTGAAAAATTAGGAAAACCTCTAGAATTTTTATAGAAATACTGTGTAAAAATTTCAGATCATTATCACGCGCCAGTAAAAAATGAAAATTCCTGTACTGTAGTCAAAAGTTTATGTTTTGTTTCAGCATTGATTCTACTCATTTTGTGAGTCATCCCAAAGGCTTTACTTGGCACAAACACTAATTTAAACACAAAAACATAATCATTAAATAGGAAATAATCATGTTATAAAAACAAACAGAAATAAATGATAACTATTGGTTGCCTCCCAACAAGCTCTTTCATTATACCCGTCAAGATAGGCTTAGGATAATAATGATGCTCACATAAAAGACAAGAGTTAAAGCAAAAGAGAGCATCATAAAACATGTGACAAACACATTTAAGTCTAACATACTTCCTATGCATAGGCATTTTATACGAAAATAAATTATCAAGACAAGAAGTGTCTAACATATGCAAGTAGGAAGAGTGAAGCATTAACAATTTGAACATCAAGAGAGGTAATTGAACATGTAAATTCCTATGACCATATTTGCCTCTCTCATAAAAATGATTACATGTAGGATCATAATCAAACTCAAGAATATAACTATCAGGTAAAATATTTTCTCCATGATCCACATGCATACAAGTCTTATAATCGTCCAAGGTTGTGGGATCAAACCCACTTTTAGTAGTGTTGCAAACATCATAATCAATAATAGATTCATCATGAAGCATAGAATTATCAAGATCACAAGAAACATCATGACTATCACCCCAATCATGATCATTAGCACAATTGGTATTCATAGATTTTATACTAACAACATGGCAATCATGTTTTTCATTCAAGGAACTATCATGAATCACTTTAAAAATTTCACAATTTTTAGATTCATGATTTTCAAGCAAGACCTCATAAAGATAATCTAGTGAACTCTCACTAGCAATTGTTTCAACATAATCGGGTCTTCTGAAAATATTAGCAAGTGGATGAGGATCCAATTATCTTTATTTTTACTTTTTAATTTCTGTTTGTTTTTTATAACGATAAAGATAACATAGCTAGGCAAGCGAGCAAGGTAGCAGGCAAAACAAGAAAACTAGTAAAGTAAATATTTTTTAATTTTTGATTTTTATGAAACAAACTAAATATAACAGCAAATAAAAAGAAGAACAAGTGAATGAAATTTTGTGTGAAGTTACTTGATAGTTGATGATGATATTCCCCGGCAACGGCGCCAGAAATCCTTCCTGATACTTGTGATCTGCGTTGGGTTTTCCGTGAAGAGGAACGGGTTATTGCAGCACAAAGTGGGTAAGTATTTCCCTCAGGTATGAAACCAAGGTTTATCAAACCAATAGAAATATCAATCCTCAACCGTCTTCAGTGGTTGCACACAAATGAACAAACAACTTGCACCCAACGCAGGCAAGAAGGTTGTCAATCCCCTTGATCTCATTATTTGCAAGCAAATGAGTTGTGTAGATAAATGTAAATTGCAAAATAAAATAAAAAGTAAATAAAGGAAGCAAGGTAATAGTAGCGTTTGTAAATATATAAGTAAATAGACCCGGCCATAGTTTTCCCTGGCGGCATCTCTCATGTAGGCAGCATACGGTGGGTAACAAATTACTGTTGGGCAATTGATAGAAAAGAGGATAGTTATGCGATTTTCACGGCAATGATCATGTGTATATAGGAACCACGTTAATAAACAAATAGGCTGACTCCTGCCTGCACCTATTACTATTACTCCACTCATCGACCGCTATCCAGCATGCATCTAGAGTATTAAGTAAAATAGAGTAATGCATGGAGAATGACGACATGATGTAGACAAAGTAAACTCAAGCAATATGAATGAACCCATTCGTGTTATCCTTAGTAGCAACAACACAAAGACACATCTTGTCCCCTACTTTGTCACTGGGATATAGAAACTCGTCAGGTTGAACCTACCACAACACATCACTCCCACCGATGAAATATCAATCTACGTGGCCAAAGCACATCAATAAATCTGAGAGCATTCCGAAGCTATAATGATCATGCAATTAAGAGACATAATATATATCAGAGATATCTCAAATACTTTTCATGAATAATCTGAACATAAACCCACAATTCGTCGGATCCCAACAAACACACCGCACAATAGGATTACATCGGATAGATCAAAGCGAAGATGTGATGGTCATTGTATTGAAGATCAAGAGATAGAGAGATTGCCATCTAAGTACTAGCTATGGACCTGTAGATATGTGGTGAACTACTCACACATCATCATGAGTGCAGCAAGGTTGATGTAGAGGCCCTCCGTGATCGATGCCCCCTTTGGCAGGATGCCGGAACGGAGGCACAAGCCATCAGTGTGCCCCCCCCCTGGGGCGCGCCCTGTTGGCTTGTGCGGCCCTCGTGCGGCCCCCGGCCTCCTTCCGAAGCTTCCAGGTCTTCTTTTGGTCTAGAAAAAATCATCAAAATGTTTTGTTGCAATTGGACTTCGTTTGGTAATGTAAACCTGAAAAATAAAAAACACGCAGAAAACAGCAACTGGCACTGGGCACTGGGTCAATAGGTTAGTGCTCAAAAATAGTATAAATTGGTAAATAAAGACCCAAAAAGTATCCTAGAATGATAATATATCAGCCTGGAATAATCAAAAATTATAGATACGTTGGAGACGTATCACTGTTGGGGAACGTTGCATGGGAAACAAAAATTTCCTATGCACGCGCATGATCTATCCATGGTGATGAGCATCTACGAGAGGGAGAGTGGATCTACATTCCCTTGTAGATCCCTAAGCGGGAAGCGTTAAGAAACGCGGTTGATGTAGTCGAACGTCTTCGTGATCCAAATCGCTAGTCGTCTGAAAGCACATTTGCTCCCTTGGTGGTTTTGGTAATTTATAACAACATATAAGTCATTGAACTAATGTTGTCCACAAAGTGTATTTCAGGAAAAGTTCAATGATAGGGATGGCAAAAGGATTGTGAAGATTGTGGAAATACCCCAAGATGCAAGGAAATAGGTTGGCAAAGCTTCAAGAAAGAGGACTCTACATTTTACATTTGTGAGAAATCACTTTGAGTCCATAGGAAAGCCAATACTATTAAAAGGGGGTAAGGTTTTGATTGGTGAACAAAATGCTCATACGTGCACAAGTGATAGTCACCAAAAACACCCACAAACTCTTCCACCAAAGTCTGTCCATAGCCATATACTCAACATCGGTGCAACCAACATTTCCATCCCGGTGCCACCGATTCTCAACCATAGACAGACTCAGCCAAACCCTAGCCACTTCGGTGCAACCGATTCCATACCGGTGCCACCGAATTTAGGTTGCCAACTTTCTGTTACGCAAATTCACAATATCGGTACCACCGAGATGTAACACCCTAGTTTTCGCTCCTATTTTTTTTCCTTCGCGGGATTTGACTCCCGTCTTTTTCTCGATGTTATTGGATTTTCTCCAGCTCCTGGGTATGTGAAGATGGTCATCTAGCCTTGCCTTCCCTATCCAACCAGAGATTCTCCCCACTCCAACCTTGCCACCCAAGATCTAGTCTCAGGACTTTGCCTCCGAAACCCTACCTTCCGAGTTGCCGGAAGGGAAACCCTAATCTCTTCTGTTGCAAAGGAACCCCAATCTCCTTTGATCTTCTGCCTCCCAAACTTTTCCCAGTGATCATCCTTCATCTATAAACCCTGGATATGCAAAAATATTGCCAAGTCATTTGCAATATTTTCCATTTATAATTAATTCCTTTCTCTGCCAGTTAAAGGAATTAAATCCAGGAAAATATCTATCCATCTCCAGAGTTCATGAAAACTTGTGGAGATATTCTTTGTGATCATATTGAGCTCCCACAAAAATATTGGCCATAATTAAATGAGCAAAATTGTCTTTTCCTATTTAATGCCAATATTGCATTTTGGGCACTTTCTAAAGGAACTACCATTTTGGTAGCCAGGAAAAATCCCAAATAATTTGTGGAGCTCCTCATGTCCATATATTCCCCATTTCCATCAAGATCCCAAGTTCCATAGTTCAAATTTTGAGCACCACATCCATTTGCAGATTCTGTCCAACTGGGCAAGTTGCAAAGGAAGTGCTCTATTCCTTGATCTATTTGAGCTGAAATTTTTCATGGTGGTTAACATTGCTAAATCACTCATGGATACCAAAAATTAGCTTTGTCAAGCAAGTACCAGTTTGGCATTTTCAAATGAGTGGAAATTTCACCAGTGTCTTCATACTCCTTAATAACTTCTCTCCTCCAAGTTTGAGCCAAATCCATGTAGCCATTTTTCCCCAGCACCAGCATCTCCATTTCTGTCCAGTTTGCCATTTTGCAAAGAAAGCACTAGCTATACACCTCCATTGGTGTTGAAAATTTGCAAAGATGGTCATCTTAGTGAGTGATCACCCTTAGCCAATTCTCAGTATCTTTCTCCAAGACAATCTCCTCCAGAAACTTACAAACACCTTCATGTCAGGACCATTGTGAACTCAAATCAGTCAACTCTTGCCTCCACTTCTGTTGGGGATATAACCCCGCGGTTAACCCTGTTGGCGACTCATAGTGCAAGAGACTAAGCCGGCCCAGGAAGGCAAGACGTGAAGACGACGACTTACAGATGGGCCAGTCGAAGGCCTAAAGCCTGGTGGCGACTCAAGGCCCGAAAGGGTAAACCGCCATGTGAAGACTTATCTTGTAAGACTAGGAAAGTAGAACCTGGGTCGGTTACGTTGTGTAACCCGACCCGGACTCTTGTAAGCCCAGGGCCTATACCTATGTATATAAAGGTGAGCCCCTGCGGCGGGTTAAAGGAGAAAAAAGAGGGGAAGAAAGACAGACAAGCCTTACGGCGAAAGAGATCAAGCAATCGAGAGTTAGGGCAAGCAAGCCGCCCCTTGTACTCGATATACCAGTTAATACAGCTTAAGCAGGACGTAGGCCTTTACCTCCACCGTGAGGGGCCGAACCTGGGTAAACCCGTGTCCCTTGTCCCGCTTAACCCCTTTGAGTCCACTTCCATGGCGTTGACTCCGAACCTAAGCCTTGGGGCATCTGCCATGACAAAACCACGACAGTTGGCGCCCACCGTGGGGCTAGCGCTCGGTGGTGTTGAGTTCTCAAAGGGTGCTCTCCTCGGGGGCGAGGGGTACGTGGTCGGCGAGATGACTAAGAGCCGCCGCGGAAAGCTTTACATCGACGACGCCAGCTATGGTCCTGAGGCTGACTCAATCGAGTACGGCTTCCGGGTCCCCTTCGGTGGAATCCATGTCTTCATCGGCAAGATTGGCGGATCTGAACCCGGGCCGGATATCTGCACCAACATCGTCGAGCCGGCCCGGCGCAAGCAACCCGCCCCAAGCATGCAACCCGCCCGTTCTGACCCGGGCAGGAAGCATGTCTTCGTCGGCTTCACTCAGGGCGTAGAACTTGAGGGTTCTGTGTCCGAGGAAGAAACTCACGACTACTCCGGGGAGGAATCTTCATGTGGGGAGACGGAATCGATCTATCAGCTTCAGGATGGAGTGCTTGGGGGCTACGACGAGCCTTACCCCGAGTCAGAATACCATGAGCCGGAGGGTTATGAGCCGCCAAGTCATGCAGCCGTCTTCATGGCCGGTTCAGCGGCGGCTCAGGGCAGTACACCTGCTGGTGCGACCGTGTCCGGGTCAGGCGCGCCCCCGGCTCAAGTTCTCCTGGATCTGATGAACGAGCTTACAACCTTGATGTCAACTGAGGTCACTGTTGCGAACCAAGCGGCCCGCAATGCAGAAATCACTAGGTTGAAGGATCGGATGGCCGCGGTCCAGCAGGAAGTTAACGAGCTGAAGGCTCAGATGGATGCTGAGGCGGAGCGCCTTAAGGCAGACGCTCTTCGCCTCGAGATAGAGCAACAGTCGGCCGCGGCGGTTCAGCGGATGAGACATCAGTCCCGCTTGCCGGAGCAGCATGAAGCTAGGAATCTTTTTAACACGCCAGGAACGGGACGAAGTGTGCCTTTGGCCATAACCCGGACGGCGGAAATACCTGGGAGCCGGGCGGCGGTTCAGCGTCAAGACCCGCCACGACGGGGCCAAAACCTGCCACCGCTTTATCCGACACCGCCGGGTCATTATTCTAACCCGTCGGAGAACATGGTGGCAGCAGCAGCCAGGCTTGATACAATTCCGATCCCCGATGAGGTGCCTTATGCAGAAGAGGTGCGGAACGCCATCGGATACCTGCGCACGGCGATGGCCCAGCAGGAGAAGTATAATTACAGCCGGAGTCGCGTGCACTCAACGCCCATCCACAGCCGTAGCTACAGCCGGCGTTATGAGTCGCCGGCGGTTTCTAGCAGCGAACGACATCGTAACCCGCCGCAAGCGGATCGGGCGGGCTCTGATGAGGAGAAATCAGGTCAGGGGAAGAAGGGTAACAATGGCAAGGGTCAACAGCCGGGTACGGCTAGAAGTAACAACGCTGGAAAGCGGAAACACCCGGAAGGCGGGTCAGAGCTAGTGACTAATACCAACACTGGGAATAACCGTGATAAGGGCAATGGGAATTATAGACAACCTTTTAACAGGGGTAAGATTCCTCTAGAGGAGATGCTTAATAGACCTTGTGCAGAGCACAGCCGGAATGGCAAGCAAGCAGATCATACATGCGGAAATTGCAGCGAGTTCAATACTTACCCCCTCTTTGATGACTTATTCCAAAATTGGGGTGCAGCGAGTTGAGAACTTACCCCCTCTTTTGATGATTTTTTCCAAATTGGGGTGCAGCGAGTTTAATACTTACCCCCTCTTTGATGACTTATTCCAAAATTGGGGTGCAGCGAGTTGAGAACTTACCCCCTCTTTTGATGATTTTTTCCAAATTGGGGTGCAGCGAGTTTAATACTTACCCCCTCTTTGATGACTTATTCCAAAATTGGGGTGCAGCGAGTTCAGAACTTACCCCCTCTTTTGATGATTTTTTCCAAATTGGGGTGCAGCGAGTTGAATACTTACCCCCTCTTTGATGACCTTTTTTCAAAATTGGGGTGCAGCGAGTTAGCCACTCACCCCCTCTTTTGATAACCTCTCCAACATTGGGGTGCAGCGAGTTGGCCACTTACCCCCTTTTTGGATGACTTGTAAGAGCAGAGAACATCATACATCATGCATTGCATCATGCATCGTACATTGCATCATACGTCATGCATTGCATCATACATCACACTTACATATCATTCCGGTTTTGACAAGCCGGGTCAAGGAAAGATTATGAAACAAGACGCAAGACCATGAAAGACATCTTCGGGTTGTGCTGTTATAAGCCGCCCTGACAACAATACAGAAGTTTTCTGTCTTGTTTATTTTGCAAGTTTTATCTTTTCTGATAAGCCGCCATGGACCTTGAAAGCATGGTTGAGAGTAAGAGCATATGAAATATATCATTGCAGCAAGACTATTCAAAAAGGGTTATACGTGCACGAAGGCACGACTCAGGCATTTCAGATGTCTCTACAGCTATTACAAAAGCTCCCCATGGAGTACAAGACAAGGCAAGATTAAAGTTTTTTACAAAAGACAGCCTTGGCGGCTCAGATAGGCCGAGTTATCAGTTTCAGCCGAAAGTACAGCTCGCTGGTTAGTCATCCTTCGCCGGGTCTTCGACCTCTTCGATCTGAAGATTGTCGACATCCCAGTTGCAGCGTGTTAAGGCCTCAAATTGGGTCTGGTCGAAGAAGGGAGATGGATCAAGGTCAGGAGCGAAGAGCTGCTTACGACGTGCGGGAGTCAGGCTCCTCGGTTCAAAGGTTGGGCCGCGCACGCGTTTGTTTTTCGCGTCATAAGCCGCCTGGTATGTGGAAAGGTCTAACTCATTGGCAAGACTTGAGGCCAGCACCCGGGAATCTTTCATACATTTGACGTAGTCGGCTTCTGTGAAATCTGAGCCGTCGACCTTTTTGGCTGGGAACCCGTCCGTCATTTCCGCCGTAGTTAACTCCGGGGCAAAAGCAAGACATCGGCTTAAAGCAGCCATGGCTCCCTGCCTGGCGGCTGACCGTTTGAGTTCTCCAACCTGTTTGGGCAGGGTGGATAGAAGTTCTATCACCCCCTTCATATGCTTTGGGATGCATTTCTCGGTCAGCATCGCCTTCATGGTGCAGAGGGTCCCGCAATATAACTGTTCGGTGAAGGAGTAGATGGCTTTCAGCTTAATCACGCTGTCAGAAGCGAGTTGGCGGCTCCGTTCACCTGCAAGATAGTCAAGTATTATAAGCCGCCTGTATGAGTTATTCAACAAGACAAGGTAATTTTCAAGTGCTTGGCACTTACCGAAGATCGCATAGGTCATTCTGGAGATATGGTCTTTGAGAGTTTGTAGCTCATCGGACACAACCTTAAGCCGGTTTTCAGTGTCGTTGGCTCGTTGGGATATAGCAGCTTTTTCCGCCTCAGCCGTCTTCTGATAAGCAGCGAGTTCAGCCCGGGTTTTCTCCAGGTCTGTCACGGCAACTCGCCATTTATTGTCCGCCTCAGCCCTGGCGGCTTGTTGCACAGTGAAATTTGACTCAGCAGTTGTTAAAGCTTCCTGCGTTACGCAAAAGACAGTTTCAAAGGTTTTCAGTCAGGATATGATTCGCACATTGGTAAAACTATTGTGTTATAAGTCTCAAGCAGATTGCAAGCAATATACTTGACACTTGGGGGCTAATGCCTGTGTTTTTCTCTATGTCTACATGGCAGTCCCAGCTCATCTTTGTTAAAGTTAAGCCGGCACTTGGGGGCTACACAGAGCTCTCCAAAGTTTACAATGGAGTTCTGGCTCATCGTCATGACCCGAACTCGGGGGCTACACTTGGATCAACCCTTTCAATTAAGTACCGGCTCAATATCAGTATTAACCCGATACTTGGGGGCTACAGGTATTATAATTTGAAGTATGACAAGAAGTATAAGACCCGGTCTACTATTTTGCAAGACTAAACCGGATCTTGGGGGCTACATAAGGGTATAAGGAAAGCAAGAAAGGAGCAGTACCTCAAATTTGGACTTCATAAGGCTAACAAGTTTTTGCTCCATGTTGTGGCTTGCGCGGAGGCGATTTAAATAGCCGGCATGAAGATCATCTGTAGACATCTTTTCCAACGAGGGCAATGCAAAGTCGAATCTTTCTGGCGAATTCTCTTTAGCCTCGCCGGTGTAACTTGTCAGCACATGAGAGGTCGATTGATAACCCGCCCCAGTAAGAGCGACGTTTTTGGTAGCTGGAGAGCTCGGCGTTTGGAAGTCAGTTCGTGGAGGGCTCGTAGGAGCGACCGTATCATGAACAGCCGGCTCGTGGGACTGAGGATCATCGGCAGGTGTTTCTTTTATAGCTTCTATAGGCTCAGCATGAGGTACAGGGGAAGCCGGCTTGGATTTCTCCGGCTCTTGGACAGTGGGGGCGGCTTCAGACCCGCCGGTTTTCTTCCGCTTCGCTTGAGCCCTAGAGAGCAAAAACAATTGTCAAATAAAAGACAAGATTGAAGAAAAATATAGTGCAAAGGAAAAATGCATACTCTGGGTTGATTCTCAATGGAGGCAGCTTAGTGGCCGTTGAGTCGCCAGACGAAGGGGGCGAGTCCTGGAAAAGTTACAATTCTTCAGGTAAAGTAAGGTTGCAAGACAAGACTGTTAAGATGATCAGAATTGGGTAAAAAGTACCTCTGCAGGACGCTTCCGGGAAGCCGGGGAGTTGGGTAAGCCGCCCATCAGCTCCTCAGAGCCGGCACTCCGGGTCTGACGCCTGGAGGTGTGCTGTTGCTTTTTCAAAAGAAAATGGCAGTCCAAGTAAGCAAGAGGATGAGAGAATGGGACTTTTCGGATAACCCGCCGTTTCTTCTTTGGGAGAATTTTCTAAATCGGAGGAAATATTGATTACCTCAGGAGCGTCCACACGGCTGGTCTCTGGTTCAACCTGTGAAATAAATATCATCAGTAAGCTGTATAAAGAGACGGTCAGAAGAAGTCAAGCTTTACCTCTGAATCGTTAGACTCAGGAATGGAGGAGGCGGTGGTCCTCCTTTTATGAGCAAGGGTTTTACCCGCCCTGGGTTTCCTCACGGGCGGGTTGAGTTTTTTCTTCCAGAAATCTGAGACGGCCTGCGCACAAGCCGCCAGAGAGGTTAAAAGATGCAAATTAAAATGAGCAAGACGAAGATTGTAAGGTTTACAGAAGTTTTTCTTACAGGCGGAGCCGGGTTCTGGGCATAGAAGGGTCTCAGCCCAATTTTATCACAATTTTCCTGTTTTTCGCCGAGAAGATTTTTTAACGCTATTGCTGATTTCCTGTTGTGACAATTGGGCGTTTGAGAAGCAGAGGGGGTCATTGGGTTCACCCGTGTATTCAAACATAAGCCGGTCACGCCGGCTCAGGGGCGATATTTGCCAACTGACCCAGCAGCGGGTCAGGTCGACACCAGTTAATCCGTTTGCAATCAAAGCTTTGATCTTGGCAATGGAAGTGGCGTACTTCGCTCTTTCAGTAGTGGATAGCCTGTTGGGAAGTTCTCCGGAGCTGGGAAGCCGGGTAGGGCGGTAACCCGGCAGCGGATTTTCACCCTCCGGAGAAGTGTCTTTGCAATAAAACCAGGTCCTGTTCCAGTTCTTAGGATGACTTGGCAGGGTAGCAGATGGGTAAGGCACATCTCTCCGCCTCTGGATAGTCACGCCGCCGAGTTCCAAACTTGAGCCGCCTGCTTTCTCAGTTTGGCGGTTGATATAATGGTAATCACGAAAAATGTCCACAGAAGGTTCTTCTTGCAGATACACCTCACTCAAAACTTGGAATTGGCAGATATTGGTGACTGAATTGGGGCCTATGTCCTGAGGGTGAAGCTTAAAAAAGTGCAGAACATCTCGGAAGAATTTAGACCCAGGCGGGCTGAAGCCGCGGACGAGGTGGTCAGCGAAAACAATGACTTGTCCGTCTTGAGGTCTGGGTCTTTTCTCTAACCCGGGAGCCCGCCACTGAATGACGTCCCGAGCCGGTAACACGCCTATCTTCACATAGTCTAACAGTAGATCTTCGGTAACTCCGGATTGGACCCAGTCACAAGACGATGTTGCGCTTGACATATTGGCGGGTTAAGTGCTGAAATTTAAAAGCCACAGGTATGTTGGCGGGTTAGGGAAGACCAGTCAAAGTTGCAGTTCCAGAAGACCCGCAGAAGACTCGCCAACTGAAGAATTTAAATTGACATGAACAGGTTCAAATCAATTTGGGGCCTAATGTTGGGGATATAACCCCGCGGTTAACCCTGTTGGCGACTCATAGTGCAAGAGACTAAGCCGGCCCAGGAAGGCAAGACGTGAAGACGACGACTTACAGATGGGCCAGTCGAAGGCCTAAAGCCTGGTGGCGACTCAAGGCCCGAAAGGGTAAACCGCCATGTGAAGACTTATCTTGTAAGACTAGGAAAGTAGAACCTGGGTCGGTTACGTTGTGTAACCCGACCCTCTTGTAAGCCCAGGGCCTATACCTATGTATATAAAGGTGAGCCCCTGCGGCGGGTTAAAGGAGAAAAAAGAGGGGAAGAAAGACAGACAAGCCTTACGGCGAAAGAGATCAAGCAATCGAGAGTTAGGGCAAGCAAGCCGCCCCTTGTACTCGATATACCAGTTAATACAGCTTAAGCAGGACGTAGGCCTTTACCTCCACCGTGAGGGGCCGAACCTGGGTAAACCCGTGTCCCTTGTCCCGCTTAACCCCTTTGAGTCCACTTCCATGGCGTTGACTCCGAACCTAAGCCTTCGGGCATCTGCCGTGACAAAACCACGACAACTTCCATCCAAACTCTCATAAATAGACTCCCTGACCTTTGACTCATCGTTGTGACAAGGTGTGACAGCTCGTGGGTAGCCTGGACACGCGGTACCCGCGGTGACCACGAGGAGAGCAAGCCAAAAGGGCGCTCTGCACTCTTTCAGCCCCGTTTGGTCACCTCCGGCCAGTCTTCGCCCCTCCGGCCATGTCTATCATCTCCGCAGTCGCCGCGTGCACCCTCTGGACCCTTCTCCCCCTCCAGATTCTTCTTCCCCACTCCACGGCAGTCGCCGCCGTGGCGCTGTCCTGCCCGTGACGCCGTCGTCTTCCTCCCTCCCTTGGCTTGTTCCTCCCCGAGCCGTCCCATCCTTCTGTTGAGCGTCAGGTCGGCACCGCTCCTCGCGCGCCACCTCGCCGCAGCTCCAATGCGGGGATAGAGCCGCCACGGCAGCCGTGCTTATCCGCACACCTCCGCCGGCTATATATAGCCATGGCCTGAGCCTCTCCGAGCCCCATCTCCACCCGCAGTAGCCTCTCTCTCCCTCCCAGACCCTCCTAGCCAGCTGGAGCGAGGCTCCCTTGCCCTATTGGCTGTCCACGGCCGCCATGGCCGCCGCCCGCCCTCGCCTAAATTCGCTCCGCCCCGGTCCCATTGCTCCCCCTAGTCACCGTGGCCGACCTCCTCCCCCACGCAGAAACCTTCCCCGGTCCCCAGATTGCCTCGAGGATGGCTATGGCCTCGCCCCGAGCTCCTCATCGCTGCGGCTTGACCACCACCGTAGTCCCACCATCGGTGATGCCCCGGCACCTTGAAGCCCTCCCCTGAAGGCGGCATGGAGCCCTGCATCCATCCCCGTCGACGCCTGGAGCAGCCGCGGTCTCCACCGCCGGGAAGCAACGCCGGCGTCGCCTCTGCCGTCAGGAACAGGAGGAGGAAGAGGACCCTGCGGGCGGGCCCGACCGGTCAGTGGCTCCACCCCCCCTCTCACTTTTTCTTGAAACGGCAACGCAGGTGGGCTCGGCCCAATAGAGCAATAGCGGTGGTGGGGAGATTCGGTCCGAGCCGGCCCGGCTACACAGTGGCCTTTTTCTTTTATTCACAGAAAAACTGCCCAAGGACCTGGATGTGAATAAAAGTTTTTCAGAAAGGTCCCTCCCACTTCAATCCCTCATATCTTTTCACCCGTGACTCCGATTCCGGTGATTCCAACGCCCACATCTTCGTCTCGTCGAGCCCGTTCTTTTGGTGTCATTTTCACAAGGTGGATACACTGTGAAAATACCCATTTTGCCCTTGCCCTTCAATCAGTCCTACGAGAGAGAATCCTTTCCGGCGAATCCTTCCGCGAGGTGATCGCACTTCTTCCCGGAGTATTCTTCGACCCCCAGGCAAGCCGACCATCTGACATATGCTCTAAAGCATCGCTCTGTGTTATTCTTGTGTGTTTACTTATTGATTATGCCTGTGATAGAAATAATTTAATTCCTGTTATTTTTGCACCTACTGTTTTCATTACTTTCATACTTCATAGTAAACTGAGTAAATGCCTAGGTGCTGCCCTCATAAGTTATTGTGGCGAACCACATTCTTATTTAATGAGATGTAGTCGGTTGATCTAGAGTCACCTATCCGGGCTTATCTGTGCAGCCACATTTGCCGGTATGGGACAGCCTTGACTTGGCCTGACTGCGTGATCTTTCAGCGGTACCTCCAAAGAGGGAGGGTTATGCGCGCGTGCTACCCTGATCAGGTAGGCGGCGATAATCCTGTGAGCCCAGTTGTTGTTTGTTTGCGCGCGGTCCCCGTTTGGGACAGTAGCCCCCGTTTGGGTCTACATAGTTTGGCCACGACGGTGGCAGGTGTCATGAGGACACAGGGGCCACCCAAGGCTGACCTCCGGGGGAGGAAGAGTGCCGGTGGTACGATGAAAGAGTCACGGGTCAGGCAGGTTTCGTTGAAGCAACGCTGGTCCACCCGAGTGGGGATCACGAGGCCAGGTGCTTCATGGTGTGGGTAAAGTGCGCAACCTCTGTAGAGTGTAAAATCTATTCGAATAGCCGCGTCCACGGTATTGGACAGCCCGTCCAGACCTCAGTAGGTGGTCAACCGTAATAATGATAATAATGATGGAAGAACTCGTCTTGAGCAGACATCATGTGATGTCAGGAATATGATATGTTAGCCATGGGATGGCTATGAGATGAGTGGTCGGATGACCCATGATTGGGACTGGATTTGGATCAGACTCAGATTGATTCGTGAGAATGATCGGAGTATGGAATATTTACTTAGTATGTTTTACTTTACTGTATTTACTTCAGTAGTTATCTTGCCAGATAATCCTGTTATATCATAATAATTAATATTGCTATATAGGTATACTAGGCCATGATAATTAATATTGCTCTAATAGCAAATGCATGCTTGAATGCCATGGATTGCTTTGCTTGGTGTATATGTTAATTTGGTTTGCTTGCGAGTACATTCAAAATTACTCAGCGGCCTTTAACGTGGCCAGGTTCACATAAGGATCCATCGTCCGTCGTCGAGGAGCCGGAGCATTCGCAAGCTAGAAGAGTAACCTAGTCAGATCCCTATGGACTGGAGCCGCACCAAGACCGTGCTGCCCTAGATAGAGCCTTTCCGCTGCCATCAGTTTTGTAATATACCCCATGTAAGACTCCTATATCCATTAATAGAAATGCCGGTGTTCATGATACTTGTTGTAAACGCGCATGCCAGAGTGATTTCCTGGGCTGGTATGCGTGGCGACCGTCTGGCTACAGTGGTAATTAGGCGGGGTGCCACACGAGATTGTTGGATCGGCGTCACCGAGATTGGGAATCTGACCGTTGGTCACCTTATCGGTGCAACCGAGTTTCCTATATCGGTCTCACCGAGATTCAAAGTTGCCACTTTTTGGTCACTTCGGTACCACCGAGATTAACACATCGGTGTCACCGAGTTGGTCATTTTGTGTGTAACGGTTGGATTTTTGGGGATGCCTATATATACCCCTTCACCACCACCTACTCGAAAGAGAAGCACTCAGAACTATTCCATACTTGCCCCATCCAGTTTTCTGAGAGAGAACCACCTACCCTTGTGTTGAGGTTAAGATTTTCCACTCCAACCATATGGATCTTGATTTCTAGCCTCCCCAAGTTGCTTTCCACAAATCCCATCTCTTCCACCAAGCCAAATCTATGAGAGAGTGATTGTGTGTTGAGGAGTCTATCTTCTTGAAGCACAAGAGCAAGGAGTTCATCGTCATTACCGAGCCTATTACCTTTTGGAGGGTGGTGCCTCCTAGATTGGTTAGGTGTCGCTTGGGAGCCTCCTACTTCGTGTTGTGGAGTGAACCAAGAAGTTTGTAAGGGCAAGGAGATTGCCTACTTCGTGAAGATCTACCCATAGTGAGGCTAGTCCTTCGTGGACGGAAGCCGTTATTGAATAGTCAAGGTTGCTACTTCGTGGACCCTTATGGGTGGAGCCCTCCGTGGACTCTCGTGACCGTTACCCTCCGTGGGTTGAAGACTCCATAAACGTGGATGTACGATAGCACCACCTATCGGAACCACGGGAAAAATCATCGTGTCTACAATTGCGTTTGATCTTCCTACCCTATCCTTTCTACTCATGCTTGTTGTTACTTTCCGCTGCTATACTCTTAGACTTGCATGTGTAGGGTGTACTTGACTTGCCATGAAATGCTAAAAACTGCCAACTCTAAAATTTGGGAAAAGGCAAAACTTTTATTTGGTCAAGTAGTCTAATCACCCCCCTCTAGACATACTTTCGGTCCTACAAGTGGTATCAGAGCTTTGGTCTCCATTGCATTTTTCTCACAACGTAGGAGAGTATGGCGTCTAGTGAGGGAAGTTATCACCGTAGAGGTCTGTACTTTGATGGCGCTAATTTTGCTAGTTGGAAGCACAAAATGAAAATGCATATTCTTGGTCATAATCCCGCCGCTTGGGCTGTTGTTCGTGTTGGCTTGCAAGGTGAATTCTTTGGTGATGGAAAGGAACCGGATCGTGAAGCGACCGCGGATGAATTGAAGATGTTGCAATACAACGCTCAAGCATGCGACATTCTATTCAACTGCCTATGCCTAGAAGAATTCAACAAAATCAGCCGTCTTGAGAATGCAAAAGAGATTTGGGATACTTTGGTTGATATGCACGAAGGAACCGAGTCCATGAGAGAATCCAAGTTAGATGTTCTTCAAGGTCAGCTTGACAAGTTCAAGATGAAGGATGGTGAAGGAGTCACTGAGATGTACTCTAGGCTAGCTCTCATCACAAATGAGATTGCCGGCTTAGGAAGCGAAGAGATGACCGACAAATTCATCATCAAGAAGATACTTAGAGCTTTGGATGAGAGATACGACACCGTGTGCACATTGATCCAAATGATGCCCAACTACAAAGATCTCAAGCCTACCGAAGTCATTGGAAGGATTGTTGCTCATGAGATGACACTCAAAGACAAAGAAGAGCTTCACCACAAGTCTAGCGGTGCTTACAAAGCCACAAGTGATGCTCCCGCAACTTCAAGCAACAACCTTGTCACCAATGAAGAGATAAGCCTCATGGTCAAGAAATTCAACAAGTTCTACAAGAATAGAGGCAAAGAAAGAAGCTCCAACTCAAGATATGATGAGAAGCGTTCGTCAAGTCGTGACCGCAATTGCTACAATTGTGGGAAGCCTGGACACTATTCCAATGAGTGCACGGCTCCCTACAAACGAAGAGAAGAGTCACCTCGAAGACGAAGCTCAAGGAATGAATCACCTCAAAGAGAGAGAAGGAGTAGAGATGATCGTTATGAACGAAGACCCTCAAGGAGAAGTAGAGATTCGGAGAAGAAGGACAAGTACACCAAGAGCTATACAAGAAGAAAACATCAAGCTCATGTTGGTGAATGGGTTTCCGGCTCCGACTCCGACAACAACTCCGAGAGAAGCTATCACTCTGACTTCGACTATAGTCAAGATGATGGTGTTGTCGGGATTGCTCTAGTGACTACCAACTCCCATGATTTATTTGATTCACCCAACGAAGGGAGTGGAAGTTGCTTCATGGCTAAAGGCCCCAAGGTATCACACCCGAGTATCTTGATTTCAATAGTGATGAAGATGACTTGCTTTGTGATGATGACTTGCTATTTGATAAAACAACTAGTGATGTTAGTCAAAATGAACTTGATGATTCTCATGCTAGTCAAGATAAGTCAATTGATGATGATAAGATGAAAATTGAAGAACTAACTAAAGAACTAAACACTCTTAAGTTAGCTCATGAATCTACTCTTGAAGATCATAGAGAGCTTGTGAGAACTCATGAGAAGCTACGCTTCGAGAAGCTCAACTTGGAGCAAGAGCATGAGTTTCTTAAAGCTATCAATGACGATCTCCGAAAGAAGACTTCATCTTATCTAGCCAAACGACTACTCTTGTCTACATTCATGCCTCAAGTTAAAACTAAGCAATCTAGTAACAAAGGCAAGAAAGGTTCTTCATCTAGTAGCAACAATTAAAATGCAAAACCCAATGATGTTGCTTCTAGTAGTTCTATTGATACCACTAATGATGTTTCTCTTAGCCAAGTTACACTTCAGCAAGAAAATGCTTTATTGAAAGGAATTATAGAGAAAGGTATCTACAAGAGTCTTGCCGGGTGTAAGAAATTTGAGGAAATTGTACGCAAGCACGGAGGATACCGAAAGAACCGTGGTGTTTGATATTTCAACGCAAATGGAGTTGAATGGGAAGAAGGTCAATATCCCGAGCCCAAGTTTGTTCCTCAAAAGGAGAAGTATGAAAATACTCTTCCCAAGGGGACAAGCACTCAAGATGATCTTCCACCACAAGACCACAAGCTCAAGGGCAAGAACAAGCTTCAAGAGGACATTGACTCATATGAAGATGAATCCCTAGCTATGGTGGAGTGGGTTCCCAAGGCTATGTCAAGCTCAACTTCTACAAAGGCTACTACAACACCAAGGATCCCCATCAACTTGATGTGGGTCCCCAAGAAGAAGAACTAGAGAGTTCTTGAGGGGTGACTCCGCCAATGAAATTCACTCACATTCATTATTGGCAAGAATTATTTGCAATCAACATCAACTCTATGCAATAGTTCAAGGAGTCACACATTCCCTCAAAGGTAAGCAAGGGACAAGGTAATAAACAAATCAATGGACATCATTACACATGCCTTGCACTCCATGTCCATAGATATCCTTGTATTTGTCTCTTGTGTGTTGGGACTAACCCATGTAGGTGAGAAGAGTAAGGAAACAACAAGGATGCTCCCAACTCTTGGTGATCTTCATCAACCTTGAGCATTCACCACTACCTCACCAACATGAAGTCTTCATCGACAAAACCCAAGGTTAGTCTATCCCTCTTATGGGGGGATGTCACATCAAGGGGGAGCTTTACTCTAAGACTTGAGTTAAAGCATCTCTTAGTATGTGACAACATTAAATGCTTTATGAAAAAATGGTAACCCCACTTGTGCTTAAACGATGAGTATGACCTATGATCAAGTATTCTTACTTGGCTCCTAAGTTAATATACTCATATATAGATGACTTCGTCATCGCCCAAGTGCTTATTAGATGCTAGTGTGTATGTGCATGTTTGTCATGATTTCTTTTGACATCTTATTGTGTGAGCATGTTGGTCTGCATTTATTTTCTTATTCGAGGACATCCAATTGTTGCTATTTCGCTTTTGATTTTCTCTTTCGCCAATTGGATGGACAAGGATGCCTAGGACCACTCTTTAGCTATCTATGCTTTCTCACCTCATATTCCATTCATGTTGCATCACAAAATTTGAACAAGTATTTTTCGATCCCTCTGTGTGTGGAGCACACGGAGTTCCGTATCGACAAGGACTGACCATTAAAACCTCTCAAGTGCATCTCGGTGGAACCAACCCACAATTCTCGGTCACACCGAGTGCCTAGGGTTGATCTGGTTTTCTATCTCGGTACTACCGATTCCATATTCTCGGTTACACCGAGGTTCCCTGTCAGCTGACAGGGAAACTCGGTGACCGAGTTTCCCTGTCAGCTGACAGGGAAACTCGGTGACACCGACAATTTAGAACCGGTATCACCGACAGTGAAGGGTATATAAGCTGTGGTCCCGACGGTTCGAAATTTCAATCTTCAATCCTCGCGCCCCAAACCCTAAGCTGTCGCAAAAGGACCCCCTGGTCATAGCCTTGCCTCCCCGTGTGTCTTCGCCGCTGGGAATCCTCGCCGTCGACGGGCATCTTCGCCGCCGTCGCCGCCGTAGCGGATCCGTCACCAAGCTAGGGTACGGATTCGATCTTTCTTGCGCTCCCCGTCTGATTCTTGCGTAATAAAGTTGTTTTTCTCTATAAGCCACAGTTTGCACATCTTTCTATCCACAAGAAAACTCCGTAGATTAGAGAACCATCGATTTTCTAGGGTTTGCCGAAGTGAACTAATCAGTATCACCGATTTGCCTGTCTGTGTTGCTGAGAACTGTCTCGGTGAAACCGAGCACTTCCTTTCGGTCTCACCGAAAGGAGTGCCAAGTTTCTGTTAATGAGATAGTCAGTCTCGGTAACACCGAAAACTTTGCTTCGGCTGTACCGATTTTCATTTGACAGAATGTAAAACTTTGAAAATCTTTTGTTCAAACTTTCAAAAACCAGCCACATTTTGTGATGACTTATCCTTTTTTGCTCCTCTATACTCTATTCACAGGGTCAGTATGTCAAGTGCTGAGGACAGTGAGAACAACTTTAGAGAGCAGAGTGTTGAATTGGATTCTGGCACTAGTCCTGAGTCTAGTTCATCTAAAGATCCAGGAACGAGCAAATGGATCTTTTGATCTCATCAGTACAGGGCATGCAGAAGGACATTAAGGGGATTCTGGACAACCAGAACAGTCTTGTGAGGATCTTCAAGAACAGGATCAAGACCCTTAATGATAAGGTGGATGGGCTGACTAAGACAGTCAATGAGCTCAAGAAGGAAGTTGACTCAGTGCCTCTTCCTCAGACTTCTTCAGATGATGATGATGATGAGGATGGATCACCTCTCAGGCCAGGCACACAGTTTACTACTCAGGCCAGATCAGCCACTGTGCCAGCTCCAGACTTGAGGCCCTCTTCATCAGCTCCTACTACTGTCACCTCAGCTCCTGCTCCATCAGCTTCAGTTCCTCCTATTGCCACACCAACTCCATCCACGACATCTGCAGAGATCTTCGCCGACGCTGTTCTCTCGACTCCTTCATCAACAACCGGAGGAGATCAGCCCAAGAACGCTTAGACATATGCCTTTGAACTTTTTGGTAACTTGTTGCCAAAGGGGGAGAAGTGTATATAGATCTTTAGGCTTCGAGTGAGAGAGAGTTTGGTTTTTATTGCTTTTTCAAAAACACACATGGTTCATTTACTTTTGGCTATGCTTTGTGTTTTGATCATACGCTTAATGGTTGCTGCTACTATTTCCTATCATTATGCTACTTATGAGATGATCTTTCACCTTTGCTTGATTGTGTTGTGCTATGATGTTCATTCTAATTATTCTCGCACACCACCAAGTTGTATGTGACATGGAAGAAGTGTATATAGTTCTTTAGGCTTCGAGTGAGAGAGCGTTTGGTTTTTATTGCTTTTTCAAAAACACACATGGTTCATTTACTTTTGGCTACGTTTTGTGTTTTGATCATACGCTTAATGGTTGCTGCTACTATTTCCTATCATTATGCTACTTATGATATGATCTTTCACCTTCGCTTGATTGTGTTGTGCTATGATGTTCATTCTAATTATTCTCGCACACCACCAAGTTGTATGTGACATGGAAGAAGTGCCCCATGTACCTAATCGATTGTGCATTTGCATTCAAACGCAAATTTAAAATAATGCACAAATTTAGGGGGAGCTCTTGCTTATCACATACTTCTCAAAGCGACGATTATATTCATTGATTATGTCTTTGTCGAAGCTTTGATCTATATGTTGTCATCAATTACCAAAAAGGGGGAGATTGAAAGCACATTTGCTCCCTTGGTGGTTTTGGTAATTTATAACAACATATAAGTCATTGAACTAATGTTTTCCACTAAGTATATTTCAGGAAAAGTTCAATGATAGGGATGGCAAAAGGATTGTGAAGATTGTGGAAATACCCCAAGATGCAAGGAAATAGGTTGGCAAAGCTTCAAGCAAGAGGACTCTACATTTTACATTTGTGAGAAATCACTTTGAGTCCATAGGAAAGCCAATACTATTAAAAGGGGGTAAGGTTTTGATTGGTGAACAAAATGCTCATACGTGCACAAGTGATAGTCACCAAAAACACCCACAAACTCTTCCACCAAAGTCTGTCCATAGCCATATACTCAACATCGGTGCAACCAACATTTCCATCCCGGTGCCACCGATTCTCAACCATAGACAGACTCAGCCAAACCCTAGCCACTTCAGGGCAAACGATTCCATACCCGTGCCATCGAGTTTAGGTTGCCAACTTTCTATTACGCAAATTCACAATATCGGTACCACCGAGATTGTTGGATCGGCGTCACCGAGATTGGGAATCTGACCTTTGGTCACCTTATCGGTGCAACCGAGTTTCCTATATCGGTCTCACCGAGATTCAAAGTTGCCACTTTTTGGTCACTTCGGTACCACCGAGATTAACACATCGGTGTCACCGAGTTGGTCATTTTGTGTGTAACGGTTGGATTTTTGGGGATGCCTATATATACCCCTTCACCACCACCTACTCGAAAGAGAAGCACTCAGAACTATTCCATACTTGCCCCATCCAGTTTTCTGAGAGAGAACCACCTACCCTTGTGTTGAGGTCAAGATTTTCCACTCCAACCATATGGATCTTGATTTCTAGCCTCCCCAAGTTGCTTTCCACAAATCCCATCTCTTCCACCAAGCCAAATCTGTGAGAGAGTGATTGTGTGTTGAGGAGTCTATCTTCTTGAAGCATAAGAGCAAGGAGTTCATCCTCATTATCGAGCCTATTACCTTTTGGAGGGTGGTGCCTCCTAGATTGGTTAGGTGTCGCTTGGGAGCCTCCGACTTCGTGTTGTGGAGTGAACCAAGAAGTTTGTAAGGGCAAGGAGATCGCCTACTTCGTGAAGATCTACCCATAGTGAGGCTAGTCCTTCGTGGACGGAAGCCGTTATGGAATAGTCAAGGTTGCTACTTCGTGGACCCTTATGGGAGGAGCCCTCTGTGGACTCTCGCGACCGTTACCCTCCATGGGTTGAAGACTCCATAAACGTGGATGTACGATAGCACCACCTATCGGAACCACGGGAAAAATCATCGTGTCGACTATTGTGTTTGATCTTCCTACCCTATCCTTTCTACTCATGCTTGTTGTTACTTTCCGCTGCTATACTCTTAGACTTGCATGTGTAGGGTGTACTTGACTTGCCATGAAATGCTAAAAACTGCCAACTCTAAAATTTGGGAAAAGGCAAAACTTTTATTTGGTCAAGTAGTCTAATCACCCCCCCTCTAGACATACTTTAGGTCCTACACCATCCCGCAATCCGATCACGATTCGTCCCCGCGATCCGATCACGAACCATTCCGCGATCCAATCACGGTCCTTCCGATCTAGCGCCGAACGGACGACACCTCCGCGTTCAGCACACGTACAGCTCGATGACGATCTCTGCCTTCTTGATCCAGCAAGAGGGAGCGGAGAGGTAGGTGAGTTCTCCGGCAGTGCGACGGCGCGGCTGCGGTGGTGGTGGAACTATTCCAGCAGGGGCCACTGATAGGTGAGTTCGCCTAAGCGCTGCTGAAAAACTAGAGGAATCGATCTATAGGGAGAGAGGGCTGCACCGTGACCCTTTTTGGTTGGAGTGCTATGGCCCTCTCTCCCTCTAGTATATATAGGAGGGAGGGGAGGGGCTGGTGCCCTAGGGATCCTCCCCTAGGGTCGGCCGAAGTGGGGAGGAGAGGGAGTTGGACTCCAATCCTACTCCTAGTAGGACTTCTCCCCCACTTGGAAACCCTTCCCCTTTTGTGCTATTGTCTTTTCCCCTCACCCCAGCCGCATGGGCCCTTAGGGGCTGGCTTTCCCAGCCCACTAAGGGCTGGTGCGCCAATCCTAAGGCCCATGTGGCCTCCCGGCGTGAGTGGCCCCTCCCGATGGACCCCCCGGAACCCTCCCGGCACTCCCGGTACACTACCGAAGTACCCGAAACTTTTCCGGTGACCAAATCGGGACTTCCTATATATCAATCTTTACCTCCGGACCATTCCGGAGCTCCTCGTGATGTCCGGGATCTCATCCGGGACTCCGAACAACCTTCGGTCACCATCATACATAACTCAATACTACCAAAACGTCACCGAACGTTAAGTGTGCAGACCCTGCGGGTTCGAGAACTATGTAGACATGACCGAGACACCTCTATGGTCAATAACCAATAGCGGGACCTGGATGCCCATATTGGTTCCTACATATTCTATGAAGATCTTCATCGGTTGAACCTCTATGTCAAGGATTCAGTTAATCCCGTATGCTGTTCCCTTTGTTCTTCGGTATGTTACTTGCCCGAGATTCGATCGTTGGTATCTCTATACCTAGTTCAATCTCGTTACCGGCAAGTCTCTTTACTCGTTCCGTAATACAAGATCCCGTGACTAACACTTTAGTCACATTGCTCGCAAGGCTTATTGTGATGTTGTATTACCGAGCTAGTCTATTAGAGGCATACTAGGGACACAGTGTTGTCTATGTACCAACACATGTATTTGAGTTTCCAATCAATACAATTATAGCATGGAGAATAAACGATTATCATGAACAAGGAAATATAATAATAATCATTTTATTATTGCCTCTAGGGCATATTTCCAATAGTCTCCCACTTGCACTAGAGTCAATAATCTAGTTCACATCACCATGTGATTTACATTGTTGTGAATCTAACACCCAATGAGTTCTGGGGTTCGATCATGCTTTGCATGTGAGAGAGGTCTTTAGTCAACGGTCTGCAACATTCAGATCCGTGTGTTCTTTTGCAAATCTATATGTCGTACTGCAGATGCTACCACGCTCCACTTGGAGCTATTCCAAATGGCTGCTCCACTATACGTATCCGGATTGCTACTCAGAGTCATCCGGATTGTTGTTAAAGCTTGCATCGACGTAACCCTTTACGACGAACTCTTTATCACCTCCATAATCGAGAAATATTTCCTTAGTCCTCTAGCTACTAAGGATAACTTTGACCGTTGTCCAGTGATCCACTCCTGGACCACTCTTGTACCCCTTGACAGTCTCATGGCAAGGCACACACCAGGTGCGGTACACAGCATGGCATACTATATAGAGCCTATGGATAAGGCATAGGGGACGACCTTCGTCCTTTCTCTTTGTTCTGCCATGGTCGAGCTTTGAGTCTCACTCAACTCCACACCTTACAAATCAGGCAAGAACTCTTTCTTTGACTGATCCATTTTGAACTCTTTCAAAATCTTGTCAAGGTATGTACTCATTGAAAGTTTTATCAGACGTCTTGATCTATCTCTATAGATCCTGATGCCAAACATTTAAGTAGCTTCATTCTAGGTTTTCCTTTCGAAAACTCCTTTTCAAACAACCCATTACGCTTTCCAGAAATTCTACATCATTTCCGATCAACAATATGTCATCCACATATACTTATCAGAAATTCTATAGTGCTCCCACTCACTTTATTGTAAATACAAGTTTCTCATAAAATTTGTATGGACTCAAAAACTTTGATCACATCATCAAAGCATATATTCCAACTCCGAGATGCTTGCTCCAGTCCATAGAAGGATCGCTGGAGCTTGCATACATTTTAGCATCCTTAGGACTGACAAAACCTTCCGGTTGTATCACATACAACCTTTCCTCACGGATACCGTTAAGGAAACGATGTTTTGACATCCATCTGCCAGATTTCATAATCGAAAAATGCAGCAACTGCTAACATAATTCCAACAGACTTTAGCATCGCTATGGGTGAGAAAGTCTCATCGTAGTCAACTCCTTGAACTTGTGAAAAACCCTTTGCCACAAGTCGAGTTTTATAGACGGTGACATTACCGTCCGTGTCCATCTTCCTTTTAAAGATCCATTTGTTCTGAATGGCCTATCGCCCTTCAGGTAATACTTCCAAAGCCCATACTTTGTTTTCATACATGGATCCTATCTCGGATTTCATGGCCTCTAACCATTTCTCGGAATCCGGGCCCATCATCGTTTCTCCATAGCTCGTAGGTTCATCGTTGTCCAACAACATGACCTCTACGACATGGTTGCCATACCTCTAAGACATGACCTCTAACCTACGAGGTTCGACAGTAACTTGATCCGAAGCTTCATGATCATCATCATTAACTTCCTCTTCAACTAACGTAGGCTCCACAGAAACAACTTTCTGTGCTGCGCTACTCTCTGGTTGAAACAAAGGTTCAATAACCTCATCAAGTTCTATCTTCCTCCCACTCAATTCTTTCGAGAGAAACTCTTTCTCGAGAAAGGGACCGTTTTAGCAACAAACACTTTGTGCTTGGACCTAAGATAGAAGGTTTACCCAACTGTTACGTTAGGGTATTCTATGAAGATGCATCTGTCCGCTTTGGGTTCGAGCTCATTAGGTGAAAACCCTTTTTCACATAAGCGTCGTAGCCCCAAACATTAAGAAATGACAACTTAGGTTTCCGCCAAACCAAAATTCATACGGTGTCATCTCAACGGACTTAGATGGTGCCCCTTTTAAAGTGAATGTAGTTGTCTCTAATGCATAACCCCAAAACGATAGTGGCAAATCGATAAGAGACATCATAGTTCACACCATATCCAATAGAGCACGACTACGACGTTCGGACACACCATCACACTATGGTGTTCCAGGTGGCGTGAGTTGTGAAACAACTTCCACATTGTCTTAAGTTGTATACCAAACTCGTAACTCAGATATTTACCTCCACGATCATATCGTAGACATTCTATCTTCTTGTCACGATGATCTCAAACTTGACTCTGATTTTGTTTGAATTTTTCAAATGTTTCAGACTTGTGTTTCATTAAGTAAATATCCCCATATCTACTCAAATCATCAGTGAAGGTAGGAAAATAACGATATCCACTGCACGCTACAACTCTCATTGGACCGAATACATCAACATGTATCATTTCCAATAAGTTACTTGCCCGCTCCATCATACCGGAAAACGGGGTCTTAGTCATCTTGCCCATGAGGCATGGTCCGCATGTCTGAACCGATTCGAAATCGAATGAGTCCAAAGATCCATCAGCATGGAGTTTCTTCATGCGTTTTACACCAATATGACATTTAGCGGCAGTGCCACAAGTATGTGGTACTATCATTATTAACTTTGTATCTTTTGGCATCAATATTATGAACATGTGTATTACTACGATCAGGATTCAACAAACCATTCTCATTGGGTGCATGACCATTGAAGGTATTATTCATGTAAACAGAATAACCATTATTCTTGAACTTAAATGAATAACCGTATTGCAATAAACATGATCTAATCACGTTCATGCTCAACGCAAACACCAAATAACATTTATTTAGGTTCATCACTAATCCCGAAGGTGGAGAGAACGTGCGATGGTGATCACATCAACCTTGGAAACACTTCCAACACACATCATCACCTCGCCCTTAGCTAGTCTCCGTTCATTCCATAGCTTTTATTTCGAGTTACTAATATTTAGCAACCGAACCGGTATCCAATACCCAGGTGCTACTAGGAGTACTAGTAAGGTAAACATCAATAACACGTATATCAAATATACTTCTGTCGACGTTGCCAGCCTTCTTATCTACCAAGTATCTAGGGTTGTTCCGCTTCAGCAACCGTTCTCCTCATAATAGAAGCACTTAGTCTCGGGTTTGGGTTCAACCTTGGGTTTCTTCACTAGAGTAGCAACTGGCTTGCTATCCATGAAGTTTCCCTCCTTGCCCTTGCCCTTCTCGAAACTAGTGGTTTTACTAACCATCAACACTTGATGCTCCTCATTGATTTCTACCTTCGTGGTGTCAAACATCGCGAATAGCTCGGGTATCATTATTTCCATCCCTGGCATTTTATAGTTCATCACGAAGCTTCTAGTAGCTTAGTGGCAGTGATGGAGAACTATACCAATCACTATCTTATCTGGAAGATAAACTCCCACTCGATTCAAGCGATTGTAGCACCCAGACAATCTGAGCACATGCTCACCGATTGAGCTATTCTCCTTCATCTTGCAGGCAAAGAATCTTGTTGGAGGTCTCATACCTCTCAACACGGGCATGAGCCTGAGATCCCAATTTCAGCTCTTAGAATATCTGATATGTTCCGTGACGTTCAAAATGTTTTGGAGCCTCAATTCTAAGCCATAATGCATGACGCACTGAACTATCAAGTAGTCATCAGAACGTGCCTATAAGATGTTCACAACATCTACAGACGACGCTTGAGGGGGGGATGCACCGAACGGTGCATTAAGGACATAAGCCTTCTGTGCATAAATGAGGACAATCCTGAGATCACGGACCCAGTCCGCATTATTGCTAACATCATCTTTCCACTCTATTTCTCTAGGAACATATAAAAAATTCAAGGGAGTTACAGCGCGAGCTAATAATCTACAACATAATTTGCAAAGACATTTTGACTATGTTCATGATAATGAGTTTAGTTAATCATATTACTTAAAAGCTCCCACTCAAATTGACATCCCTCTGGTAATTCGAGTGTCACATGATCCAAATTCACCAACCCAAGTCCGATCATCACGTGAGATGAGGTGGTTTCAATGGTGAACATCTTCATGTTGATCATATCTACTATATGACTCATGTTCGACCTTTCGGTCTCTTGTGTTCCGAGGCCATGTCTGTACATGCTAGGCTCATCAAGTTTAACCCGAGTGTTCCGCACGTGCAACACTGGCTTGCACCCGTTGTATGCGAACGTGGAGTCTATCACACCCGATCATCACGTGGTGTCTCGAAACGACGAACTTTCGCAACGGTGCACACTCGGGGAGAACAAAATTTTATCTTGAAATTTAAGTGAGGGATCACCTTATAATGCTAGCGTCGTCCTAAGCAAAATAAGATGCATAAAAGGATTAACATCACATGCAAATAATAAGTGACATGATATGGCCATGAACTTGTGCTTTTGATCTCCATCGTCACTGGCATGATCTCCATCGTCACCGGCAAGACACCATGATCTCCATCATCTTGATCTCCATCAACGTGTCGCCATGAGGTTGTCGCGCCAACTTTTGCTTCTACGACTATTGCTAACTCATAGCGATAAAGTAAAGCAAAATGGTGAAAATAAATTAAAGACAACCCTATGGCTCCTGTGTGGCGCCCCGCCTGATTACCACTGTAGCCAGACGGTCGCCGCGCATGCCAGCCCAGGAAATCACTCTGGCATGTGCTTTTACAACAAGTATCATGAACACAGGCTTTTCTATTAATGGATATATAAGTCTTACATGATCTATTACAAGGGTGAAGGCAGCGGAAAAGCTCTATCTATGGCAACATGGTCTTGGTGCGGCTCCAATCCACAGGGATCTGACTGGGTTACTCTCCTAGCCCGCGAACGCTCCAGCTCCTCGACGACGGACGACGGATCCTTAGGTGAACCTGGCCATGTTAAAGGCCGCTGAGTACTTTTGAATGTACTCGCAAGCAAACCAAACTAACATATACACCAAGCAAAGCAATACATGGCATTCAAGCATGCATTTGTTATTAGAGCAATATTAATTATCATGGCATAACAGGATTATCTAGCAAGATAACTACTGAAGTAAATACAGTAAAGTAAAGCATACTAAGTAAATATTCCATACTCCGAACATTCTCACGATCCAATCTGAATCGGGTCCGAATCCAATCCGAATCGTGTGGTCATCCGACCACTCATCTCATAGACATCCCATGGCTAACATACCATATTCCTGACATCATCTGATGTCTGCACAAGACGAGTTCTTCCATCATTATTATCATTGTTACGGTTGACCACCTAGTGAGGTCTGGATGGGCTGTCCAATACCGTGGACGCGGCTATTCAAATAGATTTTTACACTCAGCAAAGGTTGCGCACTTTACCCACACCATGAAGCACCCGGCCTCATGATCCCCTTCGGGTGGACCAGCGTTGCTTCAACGAAACCTGCCTGACCCGTGACTCTCTCATCGTACCACCGACATTCATCCTCCCCCGGAGGCCTGCCCTGGGTGGCCCCTGTGTCCTCATGACACATGTGTCCTCATGACACCTGCCACCATCGTGGCCCAACTAAACAGTCCCAAACGGGGACCGCGCGCAAACAAACAATTGGGCTCACAAGGTTATCGCCGCCTACCGGGCCAGGGTAGCGCGCACGCATAACCTTCCCTGTCTGGTGGTACCGGTGAAAGAGCACGCGATCAGACCAAGTCAAGGCCGTCCCATACCGGCAAATGTGGCTGCACGGATAAGCCCGGACAGGTGACTCTAGATCAACCGACTAGGTTTCACTTTAGCAGCATTTAACAAGAATGGTTATCTCTCACGACAACTTGAGATGACAGCTACTATACATTTAAATAATTACTTTCAATTGTCACATAGCAAACTTTGTAAGTAATGTAAACCGTAAGTGCAATCCAACAAAAGTTCAATTATTTCTATTACAGGCATAATCATTAATTAAACACGCAAGAATAACACAGAGCAATGCTTTAGGGCATATATCAGATGGTCGGCTTGCCTGGGGGTGAAGGAATGCTCCGGGGAGAAGTGCGATCACCTCGCGGAAGAATTCGCCGGAAAGGGTTCCCTCACAGAGGGGCCAGATATAGAGCAAGGGCAAAATGGTCATTTTCACCGTGTGAAGACATTATGAAAATGATGCCATCCGAACGGGCTCGACGAGACGAAGAAGTGGGCATTGGAATCACCGGAATCGGAGTCACGGTTAAAAAGATATAAGGGTTTAAAGATCAGGGACTTATCTGCAAAAAAAGTATTCACAAACAGGCACCTGGGAGCTGAACCGATAGCGCACTCGGCTGAAATACATTTTCTGAGAAGGAAAACGCAAACTTAGCCACAGTAGAAGGAAATACGCTTTCTATAAACTGAAAACGCATTTACTACAGTGCGCTTCCACTTATACACGTCAGCTGCTGGGGTCAACTCCCCTGTTTGACTGACAAGTGGGGCCCGCGGGGTGGTGGGTGCCCGCCTGGCCAGCTGGGCGAGGTCGTCGTCTCCCTCCCGACGGGTGCCCAAGGGCAGAGGACGGCGAGCGGCGCCAGTAGCCGTCCCGGCGCCACCGGCCACCTCCGGTGACGCTCCGGCCACCGGAGTGCTCCTCGTGGTGCGGCGCATCCATCTACCCTATACATGGACCCTGAGGAGGGCGGAGACGCGGATGCCCTCGGCCATGGCGGACGGCCGGTTCCGGCGCCGATGGTGGCAGTAGCAACAGGCGACCAGATGACTTGGCGACGGGTGGAAGAGGTCCGGCGGGCGGAGGGGGTCTCTCTGGTGATGGAAAGGGAGGGAGAGAGGGCCGGACTCGGGCGAATTTAAGAGGGGGAGAGCGGCGGCCATGGCGGCCATTCGGGAGCTAGAGAGCCCCTTGAGCTTGGGAAAGAGGTTGGGGAGGACTAGGGAGTAAGGGAGGCTGGTGGGGTGAGCTCAGGAGGAAGAGAGGCAGGCTATTTATAGCCTGGCCGAGCCAGTGGATAGGCACGGCCGCCGTGCGGAGCTGGCCGGCGTCTGGAGGTTGCGGGCGACGTGGCTGGAGCTTTGCTAGTGTCGCGGGGTGGCCGACCTGACGGCATTCAAAGCGATGCGATGGCTCGGAGCGAAAGGGGCCAAGGGAGGGAGGAAGAAGACGACGGAGCGTCACGGGCGGGACAGAGGCATGTCGGTGACCGCCGTGGCGAGGAGAGGAAAGAAGAGGAGTAGAGAAGGGCCTCGAGACGGGCAGATGGACGCCGCGAAGCCCCTAGACATGTCGGGATGCGCCGGAGCTGGCCGGGGCAAGCTACCCGACGAGGACAGGACGCAGACCACCGTTTTGGCCGGCTCTACTCGCGGTCACCACGGCCAAAGCGTGCCCTGACCTTTTCCTGGCTGTGAGATCATGTCAACAAGACGTCTCACTGCTCAAATAGATAAGATATAAGACTAGAGTTAACTGGAAGACTCTGGGGTGGGAGAAACATGCACAATAAGATTCTGACAGCAGACTATTTGATCTAAGGTGTACATGGCTCACTACTCCATTTGATCTGATCTTTGGCTGAGTATGATCACTCACTAAGGTGACCATCATAGCAAAATTTCAGCACAAATGGGCAGGGCTAGCTAGCACTTCCTTTATAACATTGCAGTCTGGTCAGAAATAGAGATGAATTTGTTGGGCCAAATTGGCTACATAGATTTGGTTCAGACTTGGTGGAGGATGCTGATTTGAACATATGAAGCTACTGTAAAAGTTTCATACCATTTGGGTACACCAAAATGGTACTTCCTTCACAGTGCTTCCAAATGGCAGAAATTTAGGAAAATTTCTGTGGGAGAATAGTTAGATGAATTGAGCTGATTTTTGGTATCCATGGGTGATTTATCAATGTTAATCATCATGAAAAATTTCAGCTCAAATAGGTCAAGGAATAATGCACTTCCTTTGCAATTTGCCCAACTGGACAGAATTTGCAAATGGATGTGGTGCTCAAAATTTGAACTATGGAACTTGGGTTCTTGATGTAAATGGGGAAGATATGGATATGAGAAGCTCCACAAATTATTTGGGATTTTTCCTGGCTACCAAATTGGTAGTTCCTTTAGAAAGTGCCCAAAATGCAATATTGGCATTAAATAGGAAAATGCAATTTCTCCTATTTAATTATGGCGAATATTTTTGTGGAAGCTCAATATGATCACAAAGAATATCTACACAAGTTTTCATGAACTTTGGAGATGGATAGATATTTTCCTGGATTTAATTCCTTTAACTGGCAGAGAAAGGAATTAATTATAAATGAAAAATATTGCAAATGACTTGGCAATATTTTTTCATATCCAGGGTTTATGGATAATGGATGATCACTGGGAAAAGTTTGGGAGGCAAAATATCAAAGGAAATTGAGGTTCCTTTGTAACTGCAAGGATCAGGGTTTCCCTTCCGGCAACTCAGAAGGTAGGGTTTCGAATGCAAAACTCTGAGCCAAAGATCTTGGGTGGCAAGGTTGGACTGGGGAGAATCTTTGGTTGGATAGGGAAGGCAAGGCTAGATGACCATCTTCACATACCCAAGAGCTAGACAAATCCGATAACACTGAGAAAAAAGACGGGAGTCAAACCCCGCAAAGGAAAAAAAACAGGGAGCGAAAACCAGGGTGTTACATCCTGCCGGTTGCCGTACTCACCGACATGCAAGTCATGATATTCTATACAAAACATGATCATCTCATACATCACATATATCTCATCATGTAATTGTCCATATCACATCACAACATACCCTGCAAAAACAAGTTAGATGTCCTCTAATTGTTGTTGCATGTTTTACGTGGCTGCTACGGGTATCTAGCAAGAACTATTCTTACCTACTCATAAACCACAATGGTGATACAAAAATTGCTATTCAACCTTCTCAAGGACCGCCTTTGTCGAATCCGATCCAACTAAAATGGGATAGACAGACACCCGCCAGCCATCTTTATGCAACAAAGTTACATGCCAGTTAATGAAACCGGTCTCTCGTAAGCGTACGAGTAATGTTGGTCCGGGCCGCTTCATCCCACAATACCGCTGAATCAAGAAAAGACTAAGGGAGGAAGCAATCTGAGCATCAACGCCCACAAACTCCTTTGTGTTCCACTCGTGATTTTATCTACACATAGACCTAGCTCATGATGCCACTATTGGGGAACGTTGCATGGGAAACAAAATTTTTCCTACGCACACGCAAGATCTATCCATGGTGATGAGCATCTACGAGAGGGAGAGTGGATCTACATACCCTTGTAGATCGCTAAGCGCGAAGCGTTAAGAAACGCGGTTGATGTAGTCGAACGTCTTCACGATCCAAATCGCTAGCCGTCCCGCGATCCGATCACGATCCGTCCCGTGATCCAATCACGAACCGTTCCGCGATCCAATCACGGTCCTTCCGATCTAGCGCCGAACGGATGGCACCTCCGCGTTCACCACACATACAGCTTGATGACGATCTCCGCCTTCTTGATCTAGCAAGAGGGAGCAGAGAGGTAGGTGAGTTCTCTGGCAGCGCGACGGCGCGGCGGCGGTGGTCATGGAACTATTCCAGCAGGGTTTCGCCTAAGCGCTGCTGAAAAACTAGAGGAATCGATCTATAGGGAGAGAGGGCTGCACCGTGGCCCTTTTTGGTTGGAGTGCTATGGCCCTCTCTCCCTCTAGCATATATAGGAGGGAGGGGAGGGGCCGGTGCCCTAGGGATCCTCCCCTAGGGTCGGCCGAAGTGGGGAGGAGAGGGAGTTGGACTCCAATCCTACTCCTAGTAGGACCCCTCCCCCACTTGGAAATCCTTCCCCTTTTGGGCTTTTGCCTTTTCCCCTCACCCCAGCCGCATGGTCCCTTAGGGGCTGGCTTGCCCAGCCCACTAAGTTCTGGTGCGCCACTCCTAAGGCCCATGTGGCCTTCCGGCGTGAGTGGCCCCTCCCGATGGACCCCCTCGGAACCCTCCAGGCACTCCCGGTACACTACCGAAGTACCCGAAACTTTTCCGGTGACCAAAAAGGGACTTCCTATATATCAATCTTTACCACCGGACCATTCCGGAGCTCCTCGTGACGTCCGGGATCTCATCCGGGACTCCAAACAACCTTCGGTCACCATCATACATAACTCAATACTACCGAAACGTCACCGAACGTTAAGTGTGCAGACCCTGCGGGTTCGAGAACTATGTAGACATGACCGAGACACCTCTACGGTCAATAACCAATAGTGGAACCTGGATGCCCATATTGGTTCCTACATATTCTACGAAGATCTTCATCGGTTGAACCTCTATGTCAAGGATTCAGTAAATCCCGTATGCTGTTCCCTTTGTTCTTCGGTATGTTACTTGCCCGAGATTCGATCGTTGGTATCTCTATACCTAGTTCAATCTCGTTACCGGCAAGTCTCTTTACTCGTTCCGTAATACAAGATGCCGTGACTAACACTTTAGTCACATTGCTTGCAAGGCTTATTGTGATGTTTTATTACCGAGTGGGCCCTGAGATACCTCTCCGTCACACGGAGTAACAAATCCCAGTCTCGATCCATGCCAGCTCAACAGACACCCTCAGAGATACCTGTAGAGCATCTTTATAGTCACCCAGATACGTTGCGATGTTTGATACACACAAGGTATTCCTCCGGTGTCAGTGAGTTGCATGATCTCATGGTCATAGGAACAGATACTTGACATGCAGAAAACAATAGCAATAAACTGACACGATCATATGCTATGTTCATAGTTTGGGTCTTGTCCATCACATCATTCTCCTAATGATGTGATCCCGTTATCAAATGACCTCTCATGTCTATGGCTAGTAAACCTTGACCATCTTTGATCAAGGAGCTAGTCTATTAGAGGCATACTAGGGACACAATGTTGTCTATGTACCCACACATGTATTTGAGTTTCCAATCAATACAATTATAGCATGGATAATAAACGATTATCATGAACAAGGCATTATAATAATAACCATTTTATTATTGCCTCTAGGGCATATTTCCAACAATCACAGCTCCACCTCCGTTGTCGACCCCCAGTCGAGACCCTTCTTGGTATACGACACCAGCCTAGTGGGAGGACCGGATTTGAATTCGGAGGGTGTTGCCTAGTCCGCATCGCACGGTTCGGTGATATAGAACCACTCTTTTTGCCAGATCTTGACGGTGTCTATAAAGGTACCTTCCGACCACTCAACCCGGGGGAGCTTGCTGATCACCGCCCCCCCCCACACACAGTCCGCCTGCTGCCGTCGACTATCTTCGGCTTAACATTGAAGACCTTAAGCCACAAGCCGAAGTGTGGCTGGACCCGCAGAAAGGCCTCGCGGATAACAATGAAGGACGAAATATGCAAGAAGGAGTTCGGGGGGAGATCGTGAAAATCCAACCCGTAGAAGAACATCAAACCCCTAACAAAAGGGGTGGAGCGGGAAGCCAAGTCCCCGTATGAAGTGGGGGATGAACACCACCCTCTCACCTTGCCTCGTAGGGATGACCTGGCCCTCCTTTGGAGCGTGGTGGATGACATCGACTGGAAGATAGCCGGCATGCTTCAGCTCCTCGATGTCGTCGTCGGTGACGCTGGAGGCCTCCCACTTGCCCTTGGAACCGGAACTGGCCTTGGCCGAACAGGGAGAATGGCCTGAGGTGATTTGAGGCAGGAATGGATCTGCGCGCTTAGAGTTCAAAAGATTGGGAAGGCGATGACAGTAGGGGATCTGAGAAGCGTATGGATGCTTTGGTGGTTGTTTCCCTTTTATAAGTTGTCGTAATAACAAGAGCCCCTTCACTGCATCACAGACCTTGTCACTTCCCGATATAATCGTGTCGTTATGCGCGCATGGGATAACCCGAATCATTGACCATATCCCTTAAACAACGGGGCACGATCTCCATATTGATGAGACGCGCCAATAGAGGAACTGCCTCGAACCGTGAATCAAGTTTTCATAACTAGTCAGTGCTTGTGATCAGTTGTGACCTTTCGCTAAAAGTTGTCAGGCGAAGGCACTGTTCACACTCGAGCGGTTGGCCTTCGAGGCTAAGTAACACATACTGTTCGAAAATCGGGAAGTCATCGACGGACGAACTAGTACCAGCCGAATATAGAAGCAGAGAAGAACTCGCCCGCAAGCCGGAGACTTTGGGCGCGTGAGGCTACTAGGGATCATGGATACCGGTGTTGGAGGCTAGTTCGGGGGCTACTGAGGGAGTCCGGCACTAAGGGGTCCTCAGGCCGCTGGTCTATCTCTTATGGGCCAGATAGGTGGACCGCTCTGTGATTATTGCTGGAAGGCCAAGCTATAAGGTGACGCCGTGTTCAGGAAGGAAACCTTCAATGCCTTGGTGTGTCCTCCAAGTCAAGATGGTAGGATCGGCATGTTTATACCCTGATGGTAGCCGACCATGTGTAACCCTAGGTACCCCTGGTGTCTATATAAACCGGAGGGTTTAGTTCGTAGGGGGAGAACCATCATCCTACTCATCTAGGGTTTAGTTCTTCTGATCTTGTGGTAGATCGACTCTGTAATCGTCACACACATCAATATAATCAAGCAGGACATAGGGTTTTACCTCTTAGAGAGGGCCCGAACCTAGGTAAATATTGTCCCTCTGTTTCCTATTCGCCATTGATCCAAGAATCCACAGCTCGGGACCCCATACCTGTGATCCACCGGTTTTGACACTGACACTAATCTCTAAGCACTTGAGCAACCAGATCATCATAGAACCCTCATACCCTTTTAATAGTACTGGCTTTCCTATGGTCTCAAAAGTGATTTTTCACAAAATGTAAAATGTAGAGTCTCCAAGCTTGATCCTATTCCATTTCTTCTCCTTCTTTCCTTGGGTATTCTCCATACATTCCATGGCCAATCTTCTTTGTGGACTTCATCTGAAATAAACTAGGTAAAACTATTAGTCCAAGAGACAATGTATGTTGTCCTGAATTATCAAAACCTCCAAGTGAGGAAATATGCTTTCAAAGGAACCCCAAGGACCACCGCCAAGAATACTCATCAGGGAGCCCATTAGCACTACCGCCATCGTCTAGCCGGTGGAACGACTGGAGCCCGACTAGCACGCCCACCAACCACCGAAGTTGCGCCTCCACCACCACCAACCACCGCCACGGTAGGGGGGCATTCGCAGCTCGTCCCGCCCTTGGCCCTCACCGCCTGGCCCCGGATCTGGCCGCCCGATGCCGTCGGAGCCCACCGCACACCACCACCAGCACTGCAGCCCCTTCACGCCGCCACCCAAAGCCCACGAGCCCGCCGTCGGCTACTGCCGCCACGCCCCGAGAAAACGCCGCGCCATCTCCCGACCCTGAACCCCGCGCCAGCCAAACCGAGTGGGGGAAGGAGAGAATCCCATCGTCCCAGTACGTCAAGGCGACAAGGAGGGGAGTGAGGCGCGAGGCGGGGTGGCCCGCGACGGCACTAGGGATCCCCCTCCCCCCAACACTTGTGGGAGCGTCGCGGGAGGGGAGGGGAGTGGAGGGGAAAGTCAACAGAATTTGTTTACGGATCGTGAGGTCAATAGTTATAGAAAATATCCCATGTGAGGGGACACCAAATATCGTGCTCCTACTGCTACTACTGCTACTACTACTGCTACTACTGCTACTGCTCAAGAGGGGGCCGCATTTGGAAAGGTTAGGGAGGACTGGCTTAAAGAGAAGACGGTTTATTGCCGATGATTTCATTTTGGTGGTTTTGAGTCATAGGAAAATCCATACTATCAGGAGGCGTCCGCATTTGGAAAGGTTAGGGTGGAATCAACATGTACACATTTGCACCCCTTTCCCTTCTAGGCTCTTTGCAGCTTCTGACCTCTGCTTAGGATCCCTCAGAAACACCTAAGCAGAAGTACCGCATGATACTTGTGACCTGTGTTGGGTTTTTCATGAAGAGGAACAGGTAATTGCAGCACAATATGGATAAGTATTTCCCTCAGTTAAGAACCAAGGTTTATCGAACCAATAGGAATATCAATCCACAACCGTCTTCGGCGGCTGCACACAAAAGAGCAAACACTTGCACCCAACGTGGCAAGAGGGTTGTCAATCCCCTTGATCTCGTTATTTGCAAGCAAGTGAAGTGTGTAGATAATAGTAGATAACTGTAAATTGCAAAATAAAATAAAAGGTAAATAATGGCTGCAAAGTAATGATAGCTTTTGTAAATATATAAGTGAATAGACCCGGGGGCCATAGTTTTCCCTAGCGGCATCTCTCATGTAGGCAACATACGGTGGGTAAACAAATTACTGTTGGGCTATTCATAGAAAAGCGCATAGTTATGTGACATTCACGGCAATGATCATGTGTATATAGGCATCACGTCGATAAGCAAATAGGTCGACTCCTGCCTGCACCTATTACTATTACTTCACCCATCGACCGCTATCTAACATGCATCTAGAGTATTAAGTAAAGCAGAGTAATGCTTGGAGAACATTGACATGATGTAGACAAAGAGAATTCAATTAATATGAACTAACCCCGTCGTTTTATCCTTAGTGGAAACAATACAAAGACATGTCTTGTCCCTTTCTGTCACTGGGATATAGAGCACCGCCAGATTGAACCCACTACAACGCACCCCTCTCACTGAAGAAATATCAATCTAGTTGGCAAAACTATTTCAATAGGTCAGAGAGATTTACGAATCTATAATGATCATGCAAATAAGAATCATAATATTCGGAGGTGACTCAAATACTTTTCCCGAATAATCTGAAACATAAACCCACAATTCATCGGATCCCAACAAACACACCGTACAAAAGAATTACATCGGATAGAACAAAGCGAAGATGCGATGATCATTGTATTGAAGATCAAAAGAGATAGATAGCCATCTAGGTACTAACTACGGACCCGTAGGTCTGTGGTGAACTACTCACACATCATCATGAGGGTAGCAAGGTTGATGAAGAGGCCCTCCGTGATTGATCACCCCTCCGGCAGGAGGCCGGAATGGAGCTCCAGATGGGATCGCGGCGGAACAGAGGCTTGCGGCGGCGGAAAAAGTGTTTCGGGATGCCCTCTATGGTTTTTTGGAAGGGTCTTTTACATCTGTATCCCTAACTCGAACCCACTACTCACATTTGCCCCTAATTCAAAAGCCTGCTCAAAAATGCCCCTCCGCCGTCATGTTCCCTTATAGAATTGCCCTTCCGTGCCGTTTCCATCCAGTCAAGGCTATTTGACCGGTAAGCGGACGTTTCTTTGACATTTTTGCCCCTCCGTACTTACACCTGGGCCCAGGTCACCGGTTCACTCTCTCTCCCTCTCATTATCTCGCCCAAGCCGCACGCTCTCTCTTTCTCCCCCAAATCGCCTCCCGCCGTAACCCTAACCCTAGCTCACTCGATCCCAACTCGCAAGGCTCGATCTACTGATGGCGGCCGCGGTGGAGCTTCGGATTTGACTCCGTGTCGCACTCTGCTACGGCGTGAAGGAGACACCGGCGACGGTATGGATGGGGACAGCAGTTGCAGCGGTGGCGAACGAGGGAGCACACCGCAGCCACAGAAGTATGCTTCGGCAGGGTAAGTTTCTCTTCTAATCTGGTGCAGTCTCATGCCGTTTGTAGTTCGATTTGTTCTTGTAGTTTAATTTGTTGACCTAGTTCATAGTGCTCATGGCGTTGGGATCTGTCTCTGTTTTCCATGGTCATCGTAGGATGGACCCCGATAGAGCAGTTGGGATGGAATGTAGAATGGAAACCACACTTCTAGCTAGTGCTGGCACAAAAGCATCCAATACAGGATTCTCCTTTCCTTTTGTTGCTGACAATCAATGGACTTTTAATCAGTTTAGATCTGCCATATGTGCTCAATATCCATGGGGTCTATATGATGCAGTGGAATTCAGGTACTGGGACGTTGCAAAATCAGCTTGGGTCCCTGTCCAGTGTGATGATGAGCTTGGTATCATGTTTGCAATACATGATTCTTTCCCTGCTAAACTAGAAATCAGTGTCATACAAAGGCAGAGAGGAGAGCCAGGGAGAAGAGGAACAAGATCTCAGTCTAGGTCTAGAGGTAAAGGTAGGACCAGCCAATCAAGGGGCAGAAAAACAACAACTCATAGTAGAGACAGCAGTTCCATGCAGGCACCAGAAACACATACTGTAGAAGTTCCTAGGCATGCAGGTCCCTCTCATACTAGAGATTCAGGTGACCCCTATACTGAAGAGGGACTACCAGATGATTGGCCAAGTGATGATGAGGATGAAAGGTTGTTTCCACAGTTTGTAACAAGGAAGAAGGGCAAGGAGAAAGATGATGAGGGGGAAGATTATGTTCCACCCCCTGAAGGCATGTTTGCTGAGGCAGATGAAGATGAGAAGGAGGAGGACAGACACATGGGATACTCTGACACATCTGATGAGGAAAGACCAGATGTGCAATACAATAGAGATGATCCTTCTTTGAAAGAGGGAACAATTTTTTCCAGTGCTTTAGACTGTAGAAATGCTCTTGCAACCTTCTCAATAAAGACTCAAAAATGAATTTGTGATAGACAAGAGTGACAGTACTAGGTTGACAGTACATTGTGCTTATAAGAGGTGTCAATGGAGGATGCATTCCTCCTTAATGAGACATAGCACACTGTTTCAGGTATTAAATAGGGCCCTATTAAATATAGCAACTAACAGAGCATTTGTAGTTAGTAGCATTGATACTGTATTTTGTTTGTTTGTTGCAGCACATAGGTTCTGACATGTGTCTGAACTTTCATGAATGCAGGTTAAGGTGAACAAAACTGCTCATACATGTCCCAGTGTGAACAGGAGAAAAAGATTGAGGTCAGCTAAGAGTAGATGGGTTGCTGATGCTGTGAAGACCTGGGTTTAAGAGGATGCAGAAGTGGGACCAACAGAATTGTAGAAAAATTTGAAGAAGAAGTATGGCCTGGCAGTTCCATATATGAGAGTATTCTATGGGAAGCAAATGGCACTTGACAATATCTATGGTAAGTGGGTTGACTCTTTCGAGTTATTGTATACCTTCAAGGCAGAAGTGGAGAAAGCATCTCCTGGCAGTGTAGTTAGCATTGATAAACACATTGTAGAGTACAAACTAAATGGGAAGAGTAGACAGAAAGAGTGCTTTAGAAGAGTATTTGTTTCTTTCAAAGCATGTTGGCAAGGTTTTTTGAATGGATGTAGGCCTTATCTTGCAGTAGATGCCACTGCATTAAATGGCAGATTTAGAGGGCAACTAGTTAGTGCATGTGATGTGGATGTTGCAACTGGATCTTCCCAGTTGCATATGGAATTCTAGAGGGTGAAAATATAGAGAGTTGGACTTGGTTTTTCCAGAATTTAAGAGAGCTTATAGGACACCCACCAGGTCTTGTTATCCACACTGATGCATGCAAAGGGCTGGAGACTGCAGTGGAAGCTGTGTTCCCAGGTGTGGAGCACAGAGAATGCATGAGGCATTTGGTTTTAGAGGGATGTCACTAGCCAAGAAGAGGCTCAAGTGTGCACCAGATCCTACAGTAGGATTTGTAACTGGAAGCAACAAGCTAACCAAAGAAGTGAGCAAAACTGTCACAACAAGGAGGAGTTCAAGGCTCTTAACTAGCCCTGCTTGCAACACCAGGAGCAAGAAGATGAAAGATTTGTGACTGGAATCATTTAGTGTTGTTTTTGTTCTTTAACAACTATTTGTGAACTTGTTAGCTGCTATCTTAAGTGTGTGATGCTGAAATTATGAACTTATGTAATGGTGAACTTGTGAGCCGCTATCTTGAATGTGCAATGATGAATTTATGCTATTTTGTGAGCTGCTATCTTGTGAGCTGCTAGTTTCAAATATTATGTGAGCTGCTATCTTGTGAGCTGCTACTTTCAAATATTTTGTGAGCTGCTATTTTGTCACAACAGATCATTTGGTCAAATATTTCAATCTATGCTATTTCAGTCATTGTTCAAAGCAAGATGCCAAGCAAGATTCTTGAGTCATTTCCAAATAGCAACAACACAGCATTGCCAAATCACAGCATTGTTCTTGGGATAATACATTCGCAAACTAAGCTCCATCACAGCATACACTACAAACAGAAATCCATTTAGTATGGATTATTAGACCACCCAGAAACAAATGTGGCCAAAATGCTAATACCAAGAACTATGATAAATCCCCATGCTTGCATAAGCTCGTTCCTCTTCTTCATCTTCAGCTTCAGTTTGTTGTTCTTCTCGGTTAGATACATCACCCTCCTCTCTAAATCATGAGCTTTTAGCCAGCTCTTCTCCAATCCTGCATGAAGCTCCTCAAATGCACGAGCAACACGTTCGGTCGGTGGCGGGTCAATCCAGACAACCCAGTCACATTCATCAAGAAGCCGCAAAATCAATGATCGAATTAGAAAGAGGAGAAAGAGCAGAATCAAATCAAGCTTAAAAGACAAACACTTACATTAAGAGGGCAGCCGAGAAACCTTCTGCCGGAGCTTGCTCCTCCCCAGGCGACGCGACAAGCAGGAATAAGCCCGTGGCCAGGGCACCGCCGCGTCGACCGAACCTCAAGGCCATAGAATGTCAGATCGGGGATGTAAAACTACGATTCAAACTGAACTATCCCGACACCATCAACCTAACAGCAAAAAACCCCAAATTGATGAACCCTAATTCTGCAATATGCCCAAATCTCCCCCAAATCGACACTGAAACTTACATTGGCGGCCACCGACGAGCTCGCAGAAGACATGCCCGACGTACACATCGCTCACCACGCCGTGCCCGACCTGCCCCTCTCTCTCCGACCACTGAATCGCCCAATCCAGTGCATGCTCAAAAATGCCCCTGCCGTCGCGAGGAAGAAGAAAGAGGGGAGAGAGAGTGAACCGGTTAGTTGGGCCCAGATGTAAGGAAGGAGGGGCAAAAATGTCAAAGAAACGACACGTTAGCGGTCAAACGGCCTTGACTGGACGGAAACGGCTCGGAGGGGAATTTCTATAAGGGCACATGACGGCGGAGGTGCGTTTTTGAGCACGCTTTCGAATTAGGGGTATATCTGATTAGGTGGTTCGAGTTAGGGACAGAAATGCAAATGGCCCCAAATTTGGAATATATGTGAATTTATAGGCCAGAGAACGGGGCTAGGAGGGCCACCAGGGAGGGACAAGCCATCAGGGTGCGCTGACCCCCTGGGCTCGCCCTATTATCTTGTTTCTCCCTCGTGAGGCCTCCAGTCTTCTCCTGAAGGTTCCAGGTCTTCTTTTGGTCTGGAAAAAATCATAAAAAAGTTTCGGGCAATTGGACTTTGTTTGGTATTGTAAACCTGAAAAGTAAAAAACACGTAGAAAACAATAACTGGCACTGGTTCAATAGGTTAGTGCTCAAAAATAATATAAATTGGTAAATTATTACTCAAAAAATATCCTAGAATGATAATATAATAGCATGGAACAATGAAAAATTATAGATACGTTGGAGACATATCAGCATTTGATACGTCTCCAACGTATCTATAATTTTTGCTTGTTCCATGCTGTTATATTATCATTCTTGGATGTTTTACAATCACTTTATAACAACTTTATATCATTTTTTGGGACTAACCTATTGACATAGTGCCAAAGTGCCAGTAGCTGTTTTTGCTTGTTTTTTTACTTCGCAGAACATCGGTACCAGACGGAGTCCAATCGCGACGAAACTTTTTTGAGATTTTTTTTGGACCAGAAGACACCCAGTGGGCCAAAGAAGTGCTAGATAGGTGGGCTGTGGAGGCCACAACCCACCAGGGCACGCCAGGAGGGCCTCGGTGTCCCCTGATGGGTTGTGCGCTCCACTAGGGTGTGGCACCCCGGCTCAGCGAACCGGATTACTAGTGTTTCCAACCCAGAGATCATGTCTTTTGGAAACACACAACAACTTGGAACAGAACAGAACTGAACTTTATTGATAAAATTCGGGTACAAGCTCATATTTTACATCGATAGCGAGGCCAAAGGCACACCTGGTGCTATGACAATATCTACATTATTTATGAAATATAGCGGGCCTTGAAACTACTAGGGAACTCTATGGCGTAGCGGAACGTAGCGAAAACTCCATCCACAGGGACACTGCTGGGACACAGCCTAGTTAGCGTAGCACGAACCATCGGGACCTCCGTCCTTGGCTTCTCCTGCATCTGGCATGATACGCCAGGTGAGTACTTTGAATATACTCACAAGCTCACGACAACCAAGTAATGCAGCAAACAATAGCATGGCAATCAACATGTTAAATTCTTAAGTGATTCACTTACTGTCATCAGTTATCAACTTACTCTCTTTCAGTTTGTCCCACAACCCTCGGAATACTCATAAGCCGTCGAGTACTTCCGAACACAAGACGAGTTCTTCCATCATTATTATCACTATTACGGTTGACCACCTAGTGAGGCCTGGACGGACTGTCCAATACCGTGGACGCAGCTATTCGAATAGATTTTTCACTCTGAAGAGGTTGCGCTCTTTACCCACATCATGAAGCACCTGGCCTCGTGATCCCGTTCGGGTGGACCAGCGTTGCTCCAACGAAACCCACCTGACCCGTGACTCTCCCATCGTACCACCGGCATTCATCCTCCCCCGGAGTCCTGCCTTGGGTGGCCCCTGTGTCACCTCGTGACACCGGCCACCGTCGTGGCCAAACTAAACTGTCCCAAACGGGGATGCCGGCACAATACTCAACTGGGCTCATAGGGTTACCGCCGTCTACCTGATCAGGGCAGCACGCACGCATAACCCTCCCTGTCTGGAGGTACCGGTGAAAGATCATGGAGCCAGACAAAGTCAAGGCCGTCCCATACCGGCAAATGTGGTTGCACGGATAAGCCCGGACAGGTGACTCTAGATCAACCGACTAAGTTTCATTAAGCAAGCATGTGGTTTATCACAATAACTTAAAATGGCAGCAACTAAGCATTTAAATTAAATTGCTATGAATTATTATATAGCAAATAAATGAACATAATGCATTGAAATATGCAATGCTATTGAAATGCTTCAAAAGATGGATGCCTGGCTTGCCTTGCTCTGTTGGGTTGCCCAAGAACTCCTGGTCTTCAAAGTTATCAAAGTTTCCCTCTGACAATATTTTTAAACAACAATTTAAAATGTCACATAACACTGTTTTGGCTACTAGAAATTCTGTGAGTAAGAGAAAAATACCAAACATTACCAGAAATTAGAAGAGCTCAAGACAAACCAAGTGCAAAAAGAATCAAACAATTTGGGCTTAGGAATAAAAACATATGGCCAGTCAAAGGTACTGGTCAAACTAGAAATTTAAATAAAAACAGAAAAACCTGACAGGGGGCCACGTCGAAGGCGTAAAGTGGAGAGGCGTCTCCACTTACCGCTTCGAGCGCGTGCGGCTGAGCCGCTGACGGGTGGGGTCCGCTCGTTTTAAAACAGAGAAGGGAGAGAGGGAACAGAGGGAGGCGGGGCTCCGACGATCGCCGTCGGCGATCCAGGCGGCGGTGAGGTCGGGAGAGAGTGGGGATGGGACGAGCTCACCGTGGCGAACCCGCACGTACCCGCAGATCAGTAAGAGGTGGCCGGATGGCGTCGTCCCCTTCTTCTCCGGCGGCGGCAGCTTTCGGGACTCGTCGGCGATGGCGAATCCGGCAAGGATTCGGCTGGGCAAGGGGTCGAGGAGGACCAGGGGACCTCACTGAGCTAGTGGGAGCAGTCGGACGAGGCTGGAATGGGGTGGAAGATGTTGGTGGCAGAGCTCCTTCTGGCGGCAGAACTCCGGCGAGGGTGCGAGGCCAGAGGGCCTCTCGGCCGCGGCTCAGCACTCTGAGAGTCGATTTGTGGTGGAGGGAGTGGGATGAGGAGCTCGGAGGGCTGGCCATGGCTTTATATAAGCCGGAGTGGAGCTCGGGTGAACTCTCTGGAAACGGCGAGGTGCGGGACACGTCGCCGGCGAGAGGATGCCGCGCTTGCTGGCTATTTGCGGGCGACGGGACGGGAGATTGCAGGAGGGAGTAATGGCGCGGTGGAGGCTAGTGGGGGAAGAAGACGAGCGCCAGAGCCACTGTTGCCTCACGGGCGCCACAGTGCCCGAGTGCGTGGCGGCCGTCGGGGAGGATTCCAACGAGGGGAGGCTTCGGGAGAGGTGTGCGTGGACGGCATCGGCGAAGTCGGCATCAGCGGACACCGTCTGGCGACGCGGGACGGCCGGAATGACAGCAACCGACGCGGGCGAGCTACAGAGCACGCGCACTGACATGCCATCATCGTGCTCACCACCGTGTCTGGTGCCTAGAGGCCGTGCAGGTCCAGTGCACCATGTCAAGTGCCTTCTCCTTTGATCACTTAGTGCCCCTGCATGCTTGGTTTGGCTAGGTTCACTCTGCTGTGAAGTGTAGCTTCAGCTACAGTTTCTGACAGCAATATTGAGAGAGATCTAGAGGAGAGGTGAGCTGGAGATAGGGCCAATGGAGATGTCTGGAGTGGTTTAGGTTGGAAGGACTACAGGCTGACCAAATTTGAAGTTGTTTGGAATTTTTTTAATAGGGTTCATGTGTAAACTGCCATACTGGTCCAGAAACTTGATCTGCTCGTGGCAATCATATGGTAGATCTGATGGAGCTTAAATTTGGTATGGTGGAGTCATATGAGGTAGAGAGGATGCCATAAAAATTTCATGGCAGTTGGCCGCTCCTAGCTGGCACTTCCTTCACAAGGGTTTCAGAAATGCAGTAACTTGGCAGAGCCTTGTTACTAAAAAGTTGTACTGGCCAATGTGATATTTCTATATATTGTGGCTAGATAGGATCCCTAATATCTCAGGAAATTTATTGGTAATTTTCTGAGTTAGGAAAATAGGGGTTGCTTCACAATTGACCAATTTTGACCAGAGAGAAAATAATTATTCTGGCCAAAATTTTGTATTGGACAATGGAATATTTTTGAAGATTATGGGATTATATGATGACAAGAAGGTGTGACAAGAGTTTGGGATTTTACTGATCATCCAAACTATAGGTTGCTTCACAACCCATAGTGATGACATAATTCCCAAAGGAATAAAAGAATTATTGGAAAGTATTAGAAAAATGGATTGTGGTCCAAAAGGTGTATGACATGGTGTTGGCAAGATTTAGACAAGGTGATGAGAGCTTTGGGTTACTTAGGAAAAGATTCAAGGATTCATAAGTCCATAGTTCACTGAAAAACCAACCAAAATGCAAATAAAACCAAAAAGATTTCGAAAAGAAAAAGTTGCCAAAAACCAGGGTGTCACAAACCTACCCCCCTTAGGATGAATCTCGTCCTCGAGATTCAGTTGCTCAGGGAACAGGTACGGGTATGCGGATCTTAGGAAATCTTCTCTTTCCTAGGTAGCCTCTTCCTCAGTATGGTGCTCCCACAATACCTTGTAAAACTTGATCACCTTACTCCTGGTAGTCCTTTCCACCTCATCCAAGATTCTGATAGGTTTCTCTTCGTAGGTCAGATCCTTAGCCAGTTCTAGCTCTCTCATATCTGCCTGCTTGATCGGTGGTATAATGCACTTTCTTAACTGTGATATGTGGAAAACATCGTGAATATCAGATAACTCCGGTGGTAGTTCCAACTGATATGCTACCCTGCCTTTCCTAGCAATTACTGGAAAGGGACCGATGTATCTTGGTGCAAGCTTTCCTCGGGTATGAAACCTCTTTACTCCCTTCATGGGGGTTACTCGAAGGTAAGCATATTCTCCGGGCTCAAAAGTCACTTCTCGGTGCTTTGGGTCATAGTAGCTCTTTTGGCGGGACTTGGCTGCTCGAAGATGCTCCTGAATATCCTTGACCTGGTTCTCAGCCTCGAGCTTCAACTCTGTGCCAAAGATACGGCTATCTCCTGTCTGGGACCAATTCAATGGGGTGCGACACTTCCGCCCATATAGTGCTTCAAATTGTGACATCTTGAGACTTGACTGATAACTGTTGTTATAAAAAAATTCCGCATAGGGTAGGCTATCTTCCCATTTGGGTCCATGGGTGAGAGCACAGGATCGAAGCATATCTTCCAATATCTGGTTCACTCGTTCGGTCTGTCCATCTGTCTGTGGATGACAAGATGTGCTATGCTTTAGCACGGTTCCCAAGGCTTGGTGCAATCGCAACCAGAATGCTGAGGTGAATAAGGAGCCCCTATCTGAGGTGATAGACTTGGGTACTCCATGAAGGCTGACTATCCAGGACATGTAGAGTTGTGCAAGCTGATTTGCATTAAGAGCGGTCTTTACCGGAATAAAGTGAGCCACTTTCGTGAGTATATCCACAATGACCCAGATAGCATCATGGCCTCTTGTTGACTTGGGTAGTCCAACAATGAAGTCCATGCATATGTCGTCCCACTTCCACTGGGGAACTGGTAAAGGTTATAGTAGCCCAGCGGGTTTCTGGTGTTCAGCCTTGACTTTGTTGCAGATGTCGCAGCAGGCGACATAGTATGCTATGTCCCTTCGCATCCCTGACCACCAAAAGGTTTCTCTCAGATCCTGATACATCTTTGTGCCTTCTGGGTGGATAGAGTATGCGGACTCATGAGCTTCTCTGAGTATTTGCTGCCTCAGGTTATTCTGATCGGGCACACATATCCGTTTCTCAAACCATAAGGTGCCTTGATCATCCACACGGAAAGACTTGGCTTTCCCTTGCTGCATCAGCTCCTTGATCTCTTTTATTCCTTCATCTGACCCGTGAGCCTTCTTAATTTCTTACATAAGTGTTGGAGTAATCTCCAAAGTATCCGGGTTAACTGGTCCGCATAGCACCATGTTTAGCTTGGCAAACTCCTCTTGCAGCCTTGGCTGGATGTGGTCTTGTTTTCTACTGAGAGCATCAGCGACCACATTAGCCTTTCCCGGATGATAATTTATTCCAATGTCATAATCCTTGACCAATTCAAGCCATCTTCGCTGTCGGAGGTTCAAGTCCGGCTGAGTGAAAATATATTTGAGACTCTTGTGGTGTGTATATATTTCACATCGTTGCCCAATAAGGTAATGCCTCCAAATCTTTAAGGCATGAACCACGGCTACTAATTCCAGATCATGTGTGGGGTAGTTTTCTTTGTGAGGTCGTAGCTGTCTGGATGCATATGCTACAACCTTTCCTTCTTGCATTCAAACTTCCGCTTGCGGTCATCATATCCGGACTTATGCTCTCGTTCAGCAATGAAAGCCTTGTTCACCAAAGTCTGGAAGTCCGGAAAGTTCAGCATACAGAGCTGACAAGGGAGAGCGTGATTCAGTCCTCCCAGGAACCAATCAATTTTCCTTTCTTCGGTGGACACGTCATGGGTAGAGTACCGTGTCAGATTGTTGAACTTGTTCAGATACTCCCCCACGGACATATTTCCTTCTGTAAGGGCAAGAAATTCCATTTGCTTCACTTTCATTATGCCTGTAGGGATATGATACTTGCGAAATAGCTCCTTGAACTTCTCCCAGGAAATATCTTCTCCAGAAGGCCACATTGTTTTTGTATTGTCCCACCATATAGCTGCTGGCCCTTCTAGGTAGTGAGTGACAAAAGGAACCTTATCTGTTTCTTCATAGCGGGCTATGTCTAGCTTCTTTTCCATGGTCCTCAGCCAATCATCAGCTTCTATAGGGTCCACAGCCTTTCCGAAACTAGGTGGCTTGGTGCGCTGAAAGTCAGACAACTTAGAGTGTGTTCCATTGTTGTTGTTATTCTGGCCCACCATAGCCTACATACTTTTCAAAAATTCCATGAGATCCTGGTTTCTTTTCTCTTCAAACATCCTTATGATCTGATCGGTGGTCGGTGCTTGAGGTGGTGGAGGTGGTAAGTCTTCTGGTGGTTGTCCAGCTTGTCTGGCGGATCGACGAACGGGGGTTCCATCGCCGCCTTGGCTACTAGCTCTCTTCATCCTAAATTTCTTCCCATTGCAAGATACTGAATCGATGAGCAACATCCATAAGGGAAACACAGTAATATGACATCAGAAAGAGAATTTACGAAAAAGGCGAATAAAGCAACAACATAATTATACAAGATAACCCAACATCATACACGACAAGCTAGTAGGGGCATATCATGGCTAGACTGCTCATACGGCTATTGACATATGCAGAGATGCATGCACTACAACTCAAGCCTCCACTCTAGTGGCGCGGGTGGCACGAACACTGCCAAACCGAAGACTCCTCGTCATCTGATCCTGAGTCGGAATCGGAACTGATGATGTGGATCACATCCTCCGGATCAAAGGAAACACGATGATGTTGCTGGGACGGTTCTCCCTCCGAGGAAGAAGGAGCACGACGCCTCAGCATCGGAGTAGCTGAAGTGGCTAGGAGTGAGGCCCACTCTGCGGGAGTCTCACATCGACTACCAGACGAAAAGCTTGGTGGTGCACTAGAGCTAGAAGGAGTATCAAGCCTACGTGGAGGTGGAACTGGCGGTGGATACATAGGTGGGAATGTAGGCTGGGGTGAAGATGGTACTGTAGTCGCGGCTGCAAGTGCCTCCTGGACACGAGATAGCTCCTCAGCCAAGGAAATGATCATACGATAACTGGCATTCAGATAACGAGATAAAACACCAGTCGCACGATCACTCGCCGGGTCAACTGGCGCGAAAATGACTCGCCCTGTCGTAGGCGACAGGGTGGGGTAGTGAAAGAAACCTGGATGAGTCTGCATCTCGACCTCGTGGAAGCGCAAGTCAGTGAGAGCCTCCATCGCAGCAAACTGGATCGCCAGTTCCGGAGTAGAAGCCGTTCCGCCTGTCGAGGAGCGAGAGTAGCTGCCAATATCCGAGCTCGCGGTCAGGAAAGCCTCTGCGTGATACTCGTATACTGACTCGGCAAGCTGCTCCCGAAACACCTGGTATACTGGATCTTTGCTGTTGGGGTACAGTCGAAGCAAGACGTTACGGAGCAGTACTGGAAAAGTGAACGGTGCTAGCTCATGATGGTAGTGGTATGGAACTGGTGCCATCTACACTCACAATGCCAACGGTTAGTAAAACAATGAATCATGCTGCATGCTATGCAACAATCAAATGCAGCAAGCAAGATGCACACTCAAAGCCCTACACTAATCGTGGTTCTAGCGCGGGTTAACTAGGGTGTCCTACGGTCACCCTGGCTCTGATACCAAGCGTTGTGGCACGCCGGCTCAGCGAACCGGATTACCAGTGTTTCCAACCCAGAGAGCATGTCTTCTGGAAACACACAACAACTTGGAACAGAACTGAACTGAACTTTATTGATAAACTTCGGGTACAAGCTCATATTTTACATCGATAGTGAGGCCAAAGGCACACCTGGTGCTATGACAATATCTACATTATTTATGAAATATAGCGGGCCTCGAAACTACTAGGGAACTCTATGGCGTAGCGGAAACTCCATCCACAAGGACACTGCTGGGACACAGCCTAGTTAGCGTAGCACGAACCATCGGGACCTCCATCCTCGGCTTCTCCTGCATCTGGCATGATACGCCAGGTGAGTACTTTGAATGTACTCGCAAGCTCACGACAACCAAGTAATGCAGCAAACAATAGCATGGCAATCAACATGTTAAATTCTTAAGTGATTCACTTACTGTCATCAGTTATCAACTTACTCTCTTTCGGGTTGTCCCACAACCCTCGGAATACTCATAAGCCATCGAGTACTTCCGAACACAAGACGAGTTCTTCCATCATTATTATCACTGTTACGGTTGACCACCTAGTGAGGCCTGGACGGACTGTCCAATACCGTGGACGCGGCTATTCGAATAGATTTTTCACTCTGCAGAGGTTGCGCTCTTTACCCACATCATGAAGCACCTGGCCTCGTGATGCCGTTCGGGTGGACCAGCGTTGCTCCAACGAAACCCACCTGACCCGTGACTCTCCCATCGTACCACCGGCATTCATCCTCCCCCGGAGTCCTGCCTTGGGTGGCCCCTGTGTCACCTCGTGACACCTGCCACCGTCGTGGCGAAACTAAACTGTCCCAAACGGGGACGCCGGCACAATACTCAACTGGGCTCACAGGGTTACCGCCGTCTACCTGATCAGGGCAGCACGCACGCATAACCCTCCCTGTCTGGAGGTACCGATGAAAGAGCACGGAGCCAGACCAAGTCAATGCCGCCCCATACCGGCAAATGTGGTTGCACGGATAAGCCCGGACAGGTGACTCTAGATCAACCGACTAAGTTTCATTAAGCAAGCATATGGTTTATCACAATAACTTAAAATGGAAGCAACTAAGCATTTAAATTAAATTGCTATGAATTATTATATAGCAAATAAATGAACATAATGCATTGAAATATGCAATGCTATTGAAATGCTTCAAAAGATGGATGCCTGGCTTGCCTTGCTCTGATGGGTTGCCCAAGAACTCCTGGTAAAGTTATCAAAGTTTCCCGCTGAAAATATTTTTAAACAACAATTTAAAATGTCACATAACACTGTTTTGCCTACCAGAAATTCTGTGAGTAAGAGAAAAATACCAAACATTACCAGAAATTAGAAGAGCTCAAGACAAACCAAGTGCAAAAAGAATCAATCAATTTGGGCTTAGGAATAAAAAGATATGGCCAGACAAAGGTACTGGTCAAACTGGAAATTTAAATAAAAACAGAAAAACCTGACAGGGGGCCACGTCGAAGGCGTAAAGTGGAGAGGCGTCTCCACTTACCGCTTCGAGCGCGTGCGGCTGAGCCGCTGACGGGTGGGGTCTGCTCGTTTTAAAACAGAGAAGGGAGAGAGGGAATTGAGGGAGGTGGGGCTCCGGCGATCGCCGCCGGCGATCCAGGCGGCGTTGAGGTCGGGAGAGAGTGGGGATGGGACGAGCTCACCGTGGCGAACCCGCACGTACCCGCAGATCAGCAAGAGGTGGCCGGATGGCATCGTCCCCTTCTTCTTCGGTGGCGATAGCTTTCAGGACTCGTCGGCGATGGCGAATCCGGTGAGGATTCGGCGGGGCAAGGGGTCGAGGAGGACCAGGGGACCTCACTGAGCTAGTGGGAGCAGTCGGACGAGGCTGGAATGGGGTGGAAGGTGCTGGTGGCAGAGCTCCTTCTGGCGGCAGAACTCCGGCGAGGGTGCGAGGCCAGAGGGCCTCTCGGCCTTGGCTCAGCGCTCTGGGAGTCGATTTATGGTGGAGGGAGTGGGATGAGGAGCTCGGAGGGCTGGCCGTGGCTTTATATAGGCCGGAGCGGAGCTCGGGCGAACTCTCTAGAAACGGCTAGGTGCGGGACACGTCGCCGGCGAGAGGACGCCGCGCTGGCTGGCAGCTTGCGGGTGACGGGATGGGAGAGAGCAGGAGGGAGTAATGGCGCGGTGGAGACTAGCGGGGGAAGAAGACGAGCGCCAAAGCCACTGTGGCTGGACGGGCGCCACAGTGACCGAGTGCGTGGCAGCCGTCGGGGAGGATTCCGGTGACGGGAGGCTTCGGGAGAGGTGTGCGTGGACGGCATCGGCGAAGTCGGCACCAGCGGACACCGTCTGGTGACGCGGGACGGCCGGAATGACAGCACCCGACGTAGGCGAGCTACAGAGCACGCACACTGACATGCCATCGTCGTGCTCACCACCGTGTCTGGCGCCTAGAGGCCGTGCAGGTCCAGCGCACCATGTCCAGTGCCTTCTCCTTTGATCACTTAGTGCCCCTGCATGCTTGGTTTGGCTAGGTTCACTCTGCTATGAAGTGTAGCTTCAGCTACAGTTTCTGACAGCAATATTGAGAGAGATCTAGAGGAGATGTGAGATGGAGATAGGGCCAATGGAGATGTCTGGAGTGGTTTAGGTTGGAAGGACTACATGCTGACCAAATTTGAGGTTGTTTGGAAAAGTTTTGAATAGGGTTCATCTGTAAACTACCATACTGGTCCAGAAACTTGATCTGCTCATGGCACTCATATGGTAGATCTGATGGAGCTGAAATTTGGCATAGTGGAGTCATATGAGGTAGAGAGGATGCCATAAAAATTTCATGGCAGGTGGCCGCTCCTAGCTGGCACTTCCTTCACAAGGGTTTCAGAAATGCAGTAACTTGGCAGAGCCTTGTTGCTAAAAAGGTGTACTGGACAATGTGATATTTTTGTATATTGTGGCTAGATAGGATCCCTAATATCTCAGGAAATTTATTGGGAATTTTCTGAGTTAGGAAAATAGGGGCTGCTTCACAATTGACCAATTCTGACCAGAGAGAAAATAATTATTCTGGCCAAAATTTTGTATTGGACAATGGAATATTTTTGAAGATTATGGGATTATATGATGATAAGAAGGTGTGACAAGAGTTTGGGATTTTATTGATCATCCAAACTATAGGTTGCTTCACAACCCATAGTGATGACATAATTCCCAAAGGAATAAAAGAATTATTGGAAAGTATTAGAAAAATGGATTGTGGTCCAAAAGGTGTATGACATGGTGTTGGCAAGATTTAGACAAGGTGATGAGAGCTTTGGGTTACTTAGGAAAAGATTCAAGGATTCATAAGTCCATAGTTGACTGAAAAACCAACCGAAATGCAAATAAAACCAAAAAGATTTCGAAAAGAAAAAGTTGCCAAAAACCAGGGTGTCACATAGGGCCCCCTCCACCGCCTCTGATGCCTATAGATACCCAAATATTCAGAAAACCCTAGGGGAGTCGACGAAACACACATCCAGCCGCCGCAAGTTCCTGAACCTCGAGACCCAGTCTAACACCATCACGGAGGGGTTCATCTTCTTCATAGGTGCCTCTTCGATGATGCGTGAGTAGTCCACCATAGACCTATGGGTCCGTAGTAAGTAGCTAGATGGCTTCCTCTCACTCTTTTGATTCTCAATACAATGGTCTCATGGAGATCTATTTGATGTAAACTTTTGCGCTGTGTTTGTTGGGATCCGATGAATTTTGAGTTCATGATCAGTTTCTATCCATGAATATTAGTTGAGGCTTCTTTGATCTCTTATATGCATGATTACTAATAACCCACAAGTGTAGGGGATCGTTTGTAGCCTTTTTCGATAAGTAAGAGTGTCGAACCCAACGAGGAGCTAAAGGTAGAACAAATATACCCTCAAGTTCTATCGACCACCGATACAACTCTACACACACTTTAACGTTTGCTTTACCTAGAACAAGTATGAAACTACTTTATAGGTGATAGGATAGTTTGCACGAATAAAACTAGAAGTACTTTGCGGGAAATAAAACTACAAGTAAAAAGCAAGAAAATAAAAGTTAGTTGTTTAGTACAAAGCTTTTCTCAAACAAGAAGGTTATTTGTCCCTAGGCAATTAATAACTAGACCGGTAATCATTCTTGCAATTTTACATGAGGGAGAGGCATGAGCTAACATACTTTGTCTACTTGGATCATATGCACTTATGATTGGAACTCTAGCAAGCATCCGCAACTACTAAAGATCATTAAGGTAAAACACAACCTTAGCATTAAGTATCAAGTCCTCTTTACTCCGATATGCAACAACCCACCTACTCGGGTCTGTGTATTCTGTCACTCACGCCACCCACCATAGGCAAATCATGAACACATTGCAACACCCTATAGCAAGGATCCCTCACGTTTGTGCGAGACGGAGGGCACCGTAGGACAACACCATAATAAAATATACAATCATACCAACCATGATCATCAATTACCCCATAGGACAAAGCGGATCTACTCAAACATCATAGGATAGCCATATATCGTTGGGAAATAGTATATAGAGTTGAGCACCATGTTTAAGTAGAGATTACAGCGGGGAAAAGGGGAGTTACACTGCTGCATAGAGGGGGGGAGTTGGTGTTGACGGCGGCAAGATTGTTGATGTAGATCGCCGTCACGATCCTTGCCCCGGCGGTGTTCCGGCGCCACCGGGAGAGAGGGGGAGAGAGCCCCCTCCTTCTTCTTCTTCCTTGGCCTCCTCCCTAGATGGGAGGATAGTTCCCCCTCTGGTCCATGGCCGCCATGGCGGCGGAGGGGCAGGAGCCCCTCCTAGATTGGATCTCCTTCTCTGTTCTCTTCTGTTTCACGTTCCTGTTTTCTGGCCAAAAACCGTTTCTTATATTCCCGGAGATCCGTAACTCCGATCAGGCTGAAATTTTGTGGGGATTTTTATCCAAAAATTAGCTTCCTTGCACCAGAAGGAGAGCTCCAACCGACTTACGAGCCTGGCACAACCCACCAGGGCGCGCCTGGGCCCTGGGCGCGCCCTGGTGTCTCGTGGGGGCTGTGGGCTTCCGTTTGCGTTGACTCCACTTCTCAAAATTCACAAATATTCCAAAAAAAATCTCCGTAAATTTTTATCGCGTTTGGACTTCGTTTGATATGGATATTCTGCGAAACAAAAAACATGCAACAGACAGGAACTGGCACTGGGCACTGGATCAATATGTTAGTCCAATAAATCATATAAAATGTTGCCAAAAATATGTGAAAAGTTGTATAATATTAGCATGAAACAATCAAAAATTATAGATACGACGGAGATGTATCAACATCCCCATGCTTAATTCCTGCTCGTCCTCGAGTAGGTAAATGATAAAAAAGATATTATTTGATGTGGAATGCTACCTAGCATAATCTTGATCATATATCTAATCATGGCATGAATATTAAGACACAAGTGATTCAAAGCAATAGTCTAGTTTTGACATGAAACAATTAATACTCAGGCATCCCAACAAACAATCATGTCTTTCAAAATATCAAGGCTAAAGAACGTTATCTCTACAAAATCATATAGCCTTGTCATGCTCTGTCTTCTTAACACAATGTATAAATCATGTACTACCCCGGTGTCAGCCAAGCAATTGGTTCATACTTTTTAACGCGCTTCAGCATTTTCAACTCTCACGCAATACATGAGCGGAAGCCATGGATATAGCTCTATGGGTGGAATAGAATATGGTGGTAGGTTTCAAATGGGTAAAAGTGGAGAAGAAAGTCTCGCATCAACTCAGCGTATCAACGGGCTATGGAGATGCCCATCAATAGATATCAATGCGAGGAGTAGGGATTGCCATGCAACGGATGCACTAAGAGCTATAAGTGTATGAAATCTCAATATGAAACTAAGTGGGTATGCATCTAACTCTATATGAAAAATTCCCACTAGTATATCAAAGTGACAACACAGGAGACTCTCTATATGAAAAATATGGTGCTACTTTGAAGCACAAATGTGGAATTAGCATGCCCCTATTCCTTCTTCTTTCATTTTTTTCTTTCTATGTACGGAGCCTCATCCCTACTTGTGGGGGAATCATAGTTTCCATCATCCTTTCATCACTGGGGCATGCTATAAAAATGAATAATCATGATCATCACACTTCTATTTACTTACAACTCAATATTACAATGCAAAGTATGACTCTATATGAATGCAATGATCTAGCGTAGCAAAGATATCAAAAAACGGACAAGCCATGAAAACATCATGCTAGCTATCTTACGATCCTGTAATGCAATATGACAATGAATGCTCAAGTCATCAAAACGGAGGCGGTGGAAGTTGCATGGCAATATATGTCAGAATGGCTATGGAAATGCCATAATAGGTAGGTATGGTGGCTGTTTTGAGGAAGATATAATAAGGCTTATGTGTGATAGAGCGTATCATATCACGGGGTTTGGATGCACCAGCGAAGTTTGCACCGACTCTCGAGGTGAGAAAGGGCAATGCACGGTACCGTAGAGGCTAGCAAATTGCGGAAAGGTAAGAGTGTGTATAATCCATGTACTCACATTAGTCATAAAGAACTCACATACTTATTGCAAAAGTTTTATTAGCTCTTGAGGGTGAGGGAGTCCTGGATTCAGGGGTCCTCGGGCCGCCGACTTATCTCTTACAGGCTGGCTTGGTGGGCCGCTCTCGGATTGTCACAGGAATGGCCGGATATGTGGTGACTCCATACTCTAGAAGGAACCCTCCGAAGACGGGGCGTGCACTCCAAGCCAAGATAAGAGGATCGACGTCTTTATTTCTGGCTGGAGACTTACCATGTGTAAACCCTAGGTACCCCCGGTGTATATATAAGCCGGAGGGTTTAGATTGTAGAGGGCAGACAAGCTCATCTAGGGTTTTGGCTATTTGATCTCGAGGTAGATCGACTCTGTAATATTCATACACATCAATACAACCAAGAAGGACGTAGGGTTTTACATCCATAGGAGGGCCCGAACCTGGGTAAACATCGTCTCCTTCGTCCCCTATTACCATCGATCCTAATCTCACAGCTTGGGACCCCCTACCCGAGATCCGCCGGTTTTGACACCGACATTGGTGCTTTCATTGAGAGTTCCGCTATGGGATCGCAAGAGGAATTGATGGCTCGCCTGATCCTTAGCGATGACGTCCGTAACGGGGACTCCTTTACCCCCGGACAGTTTCTCGCTTTCGGCAGCATCGTGCTGCACGTCGACCCGACCGGCCACCTTGGTCGGATCGGGATTGTCGCTTCCGATCAAGAGATCATATTCCGGAACCTAGAGTTCTCCGTAGACTCCCGGGGCGATCTTCGGTTCGCTGGGCTTGCAGTTTCATCTGACGAGCCCGAATTTTCCGAAGCCTTAACTTCGGATCTCCCTCTCGACTCCGCCCTCGGGTCTGTCCCTGTCGATGACCTGGCTCCTAGTCCAGATCCGGTTATAGTACCTGAGGGCCTAGGGTCGGCCCTTGCCGAACACACTCCTTGTATGGACACGTCGGAGGTTAACTCCGGAAGTCCTAGGCAGATTGATCCGGTCGAGTTCTTAGCGCTCAACGAGGCACTGGATCGGATCCTAACAATAAGAACCACAGACTACCCAACCTCGACCCATGCTCAAATCGGTCTGGAGGCGGGTCATTGGGAATTTTTTGACCCACCCACCACCCACTTGGTAGCCACTAACGAGGACTTAACCGATATGCTGGACTACGCCTCCGAGGAGGCAGAGGACATGGATGAAGAAGATGGTGCCCCCGCCCATGTCAACACTGGGCGATGGACTGTCTCCTCTACTTACGATGTCTACATGATAGACACCCCCGATGATAAGGGCAATCGCACCCCTCAGAATAATGCCGATAAATCCGGTGAGGCGCCGTCAAGGCGCCGGAAACAGCACAAGCGATCTAAGGCATACAAGGGAAGGGAAGCCATTGTAGGCACCGGGGAAAATGATACCCCGGAAGACCTCGGCGACCTCGAAGTCCCCGAACAGCCACTGGAGGACCAGTAAAAGCCCGAAGATCGGCACGACACCGAGGATCCTAACGATTCCGAGGACGATAACTACCTCCCCCCTGTTGAGGAGGAGGACGACTTGGAAGCCGAAGACTTCACTGTCCCCGATAACCCCGTGGATCAGGAACGGTTCCGGCGGCAGCTTTTAGCCACCGCCCGAAGCCTGAAGGCAAAACAACAGCAACTCAAAGCCGAGTAAGACACCCTCAATAATAGATGGACCAGGGTCTTGGCAGCCGAAGAAGGGTACGGTTCCGATCTATCGGACCAACCAAAGAGCTACCCTCGCCGGCGGCTGCTGCCTCAGTTCGACGACGAGGCCTTCGAAACATCACCTCCCAGGCATACTTCGTATGACCGGCCCGACCGCCCTCCCCGAGGACGGGATAGAACGGCCGGCAAGGCCGAGCATAGGCCTGAAGCACCCTGTAGGAGAGGAAAAGAACCAGCGGGGCATGAGGACAGGTACGACTTACGACAGGACCTGGACTATAGAGCAGGCCACACAAGATCCATCTACGGATCTAGAGGGTACTCCCCCCCCCCCCCGCTAGACGGGACGGGTACCGGTCTTTGGCTTGACCGCAACAATAGAGGCCGGGAACAACACCGGGCCCGATATACCACCGATCGTAGGCATGACATAGCTCGGGTCAGAGGCGCCGCCCACCCATTGTGCTTCACAGACAAGGTGATGCAGCATCAGTTCCCTGAAGGGTTTAAACCAGTGAACATAGAGCAATACGATGGGACAACAGACCCCGCCGTGTGGATCGAGGATTTCCTCCTCCACATTCATATGGCACGAGGAGATGATCTCCACGCCATCAAATATCTGCCCCTAAAACTTAAGGGGCCAGCTCGGCAACGGTTAAACAGTCTCCCCGAGAATTCTATCGGGAGCTGGGAGGAGCTCGAGGATGCCTTCTGATCTAATTTCCAGGGCACTTATGTACAGCCACCAGACTCCTCCGACTTGAGCAACATTGTTCAGAAAGCAGGAGAATCAGCCCGGCAATTCTGGAATCGGTTCTTGACCAAGAAAAATCAGATCGTTGACTGCCCGGACGCCGAGGCAATAGCCTCCTTCAGACATAACATCCGGGACGAGTGGCTAGCTCGTCAGCTCGGCCAGGACAAGCCGAGGACAATGTCCTCCCTTACCTCACTTATGACCCGCTTTTGCGCGTGTGAGGATAACTGGCTGGCTCGACGAAGCCATAACCCCGAAGACCCTGTTACCTCTGAAGTCCGGGATGGAAACGGGAAACCACGACGTAACAAAAACAAACTCCAGCACAACAACGGCGATACGGAGGACACGGCCGTCAATGCTGGCTTCCGCAACCCAAAATCCGGATAGCGGAAGAAACCTTCTAAAGGTAATAGAGACGGACCTACCACGCTGGATAAAATCATGGATAGGACATGCCAGATCCACAGCACCCAAGACAAGCCCGCTAACCACACTGTCGGTGTCAAAACCGGCGGATCTCGGGTAGGGGGTCCCGAGCTGTGAGACTAGAATCGATGGTAACAGGAGAAGAGGGAGACGATGTTTACCCAGGTTCGGGCCCTCCTATGGAGGTAATACCCTACGTCCTGCTTGATTATATTGATGGTATAAGGGTTACAGAGTTGATCTACCTCGAGATCGTATGACTAAAACCCTGGATGAGTTATGTTGGCCTACAACCTAAAACCCTCCGGCTTATATAGACGCCGAGGGTACCTAGGGTTTACAAATGGTCGGTTACACGTCGAAGGGATAAACATGCCTATTCACTACTCCAAACATGGAGAATACGCCATGATTCTCGAAGCTTCCTTCCTGGAGACAGGGCCTTCGATCAATCCAGTGCTCGGTATGCAGCCCATATAGTCCGGCCCATAAGAAAGTGGTCGGCCTCCCGAGGACCCCTTAAACCAGGTCTCCCTCAGTAGCCCCCGAACTAGCCTCCAACGCCGAGGGTCCAAGCTCCAGCCGCTTCAAATGATCAGAGTCTTCGGCTTGCGAGGCGAGTTCCTTTCTCCAAATAGTGATCGGCCGAGCTTAGTCCGGCCTCCGACGACGTGTAGTTTTCCCGATCATTGACCGTCCGAACACCAAGAATAACTCGGTCCTGAAGGCCAAACGTCAAGGAGTAAACAATGCTCCCTGACAACCTTTCAAATAAAGGGTCACGGCCCACCACGACCACCGAACCAGTTGTAAAGACTCGATTTGCGGTTCGAGGCCGTTTCCATTAGCACGATCCATCAATGCATAGATCGTGCTCCGTTTCACACAGGATATGTTTAACCATGCGCGTATAATGGTACGCACGTCTTGGGAAGCGGAGGGATTCACGGCGTAGTGAAGGGAGGCTAACCGCCAACAAGCCCAATAAAAGGGAAAGAAAACCCCAAGGCTTAACCGCACTCCCCATTCGCATCCCTGCTTCCCCAATCTCCTGAGCTTCTAGAGCCCAGATCTAGGTTTTCCACCCTTTCTCCTCCGAGCTCAGCCATGGCTAGCACCAAGTGGGAGGCTTCCACGGTCACAGACCAGGACATCCGGGACCTCAAGGACGCCGGCTACCTCCCCGCCAATATCTTCCACCGCGCTGCGGAGGAGGGCCAGGTGATCCCCACCCCCAAACCAGGCGAGAGGGTGGTCTTCATTCCTCATTTCATCCGAGGACTGAGCTTCCCGCTCTACCCCTTCGTGAGGGGCCTCATGTTCTTCTACGGACTCGACTTCCACGACCTCCCGCCGAACTCCTTCATGCATATATCGGCCTTCATCATCGTGTGCGAGGCCTTCTTGCGGGTCGAACCACACTTCGGATTATGGCTCAAGATCTTTAACATCAAGCTGAAGTGTGTCGCCGGCGCACACGCAGACTAAGGCGGGGCGGTCATCAGCAAGCTTCCCCACGCAGTATGGCCATCCGGCACCTTCATCGACACCATCAAGACTTGGCAAAAAGAGTGGTTTTACATCACCGAGCCAAGGGAGGAGGGCGGAACTATTCCTGCCGAATTCAGATCCGGCCCCCCGACCAGATTGACCTCATGGGTCCGCAAGGGCCTTGACTGGGGGTCGGATACAGAGGTGGACGACCTGGAGAGGGGCATCGCCTCCATGATCAAGGACGGAATCGAGCTGACCAACGTGGTCCACATTATGCTTCGGCGGCACATCCTCCCCAGCCAGCGTCGGGGCTCTCCTATGTGGATTTATCGGACTGACGATGATCCTACGATTTGTCAGCTCTTCCGCACCACAAGGGAGAAGCTGTGGAAGGCGCTGTTCAAGGCGCAGGAGAATTGGCCGGCCAAGAAGGAGGACCAGGGCTTACGCGCCGATAAGCTCCCTTCCGAGGTATGACACAGTTTCATTAGATCGGCTTTGTTTTCCTAAAGAAAATCTAAGTACTTTCTGATCACTTCCGCAGGAATGGTTGTGCAAGGCCACGGGCATCAAATGCCCGGCTCCACAGCCCGAAGACCCTAGGTCCCAGCTGCTGTCGGAGATGCTCGTCGTGGCGCCTTACAAGGCGCTAGAGAAAAAAGAGAAGAAGAAACTAGGCCGAGCTGGTCTGCGCATCATGGAACAGACAAGGGCTGTGTCCGAGGAAACCCACGCCTCCTCGAATCAAGAGGAGGAGCACGAGGGTGAGGGGGCGGCGTCATCGGATGCCTCGGAGGATGTACCTCCTCCCGCCCCGAAGAAAGCGCGCCGGACACAGGTAGTTCTGTCCGACGACAGTTCGAACTCGGACACCGAGTCCGAGGACTTCGAGAGGGTTCCACGAAGGAACCTCAGGGTCAAGCCTCCAGCTCGAAGGTAAAGATCCGAAGACCTCCTGAGCTATTAGTGCTATGTTTTGAATGTTACTAACATGTGAATGCCTACTGACTTGCAGCCCACCGCGTGTTCTCCCCACCGATCAAGTTTCGGACGGGGAGACCCCGCCCGCCGAGCTAGCGGAGAGCGGGACCGCGTCGCACCCTTCTCCTCCAGGCGCCGCGAAGGATGTCGCGGAGGTGTCATCCCAACAGGCTCCTTTGGAGCCGGACACTGGAGGTGGGGGTGATGATGTCATGGTCGAGGCTAACAACTCGGCCGCCGAAGACCGGGGGGAGAAGCTCCTCCTAGATATGGAGGAGACCGGATGAGGAGATGTCCAGTCTCCTCCAAGGTCATCTCCGGAGCGCACCATGCCTCCGGAGGCACCGGTTCAATCTCCGGTTGGAGATCGGGTTAACCAATCTCCGCCGGCGCCACCGACCAATGGGTGGCCGGCTATGGGGGAGGCTCTGTCGAGCGCCTCCATCTCCGAGGAGCACCGCACTCTTATGGGTGCGGTATTGCAGAGCATTCAGTCCGTAGACAGCAGACTGAAGGAGGCCTTCAATGGTCTCCTGACGGGCTTCCAGGTGAGCCACGTAATGCTCTGTTTTGTGAAATATTAATTTCTTTGTGTTATCATTATATACATGGCAGCCCCCGAGCCCTAGGTGAGTTTGGAAAAACTTACCTGGGGGTCAATCATAGATCATTATCCGAGCTATGTACAGGACAATATTTATTCGGAACGTTCTAACAGCCCTTAAGAGGACCGGACACAGGATCATATTTATGACAGTTCGGAAGTTTTGAACCCATGTAACTTGATATGGTTTTGTTTTTTGCAGGCTTCGTCGACTGCGGCGGCTGCTAACGCTGCCGAGCTGGACGAGCTAAATCGGAAGCTCAAGAGCTACGAGGACGAGCTTGACGCTCTGAACAAGAGATTCGACGAGGTGCAAGGTAAGCTAGATTAGAATATCCGAATTCATCATTACCGTACTGCCAACGCAGTATTTTTTGATATGTTTTAATGCTTACGCAGCCTCGGCGAAGGAGATTGAGAAGCTGAAGGCCGAGCTTGAGAAGGCGAAGCAGGAGGCTGCGGTTGAGAGGGCGGCGGCCAAAGAAGCGGCTACCGCCCTATCCGCCTTGAGAGCCACCAGCGACAAGCATGAGGCTCGGGTGGAGGAAATCCAACAGGAGCTCAAGGACGCCGGCCAAAAATGCGAGGACCTTCAGCGGAAAGGCAAGGAGCAGGCTGCCAAACTATCCACCCTGAAAACCGATCTCCAAAAGGAGCGGGAGGATAGGCGGTCTTTTGAAGAGCAAGTCAGCCAGGCCAAAGCTATCATGGATGGTAAGCCGTTTTTATTGCAGTGTGTCTTCGGGGATAGCAAGTTCAAATTGCTTACCCAAGTATGGCGTTCCTCAGGCGCCTACTCGGACCTCCAGAAGAGCATAGCGGACGCGAATCAGTTCTATGCTTCGCGGGGAGAGGGAGATGAAGCTCGGCTGTTTTGGGCGCAATTTGAAGCCCCCGAGCGCTCTCCTCTTCTTGTTGAGCAGCTGAAGCAGCTGATGGAGCTACACCAGATGGTGGAGCCATCCATGAAGGATCTCTGCATCTGGCTATGGCCTAACGAGCCACTGCCGGGCAGCTACTTCGGCCTGGTGCAGAAGCTGAGCAACGCCTCGCCTCGGATCGACGCGCTAAGGCGGTCCTCCTGTATCGAGGGAGCTCGGATGACTTTTGCGAAGGCCAAGGTGCACTGGCTAGGGCTGCATCTGATGAAGATAGCCACCGCCCCTCCGCCTCCTGGAAAGGAGCATAGGTGCCCCGAGCTATACATCTCTGGAGTAATGGAGGGTGCTCGGGCGATAGAGTCGCAGTGTTCGAGAGAGAACACTTTTGAGTGAAGCGTTGTAATATGTCCGAAGACTTTTTAACGCGTTTATATTTAAGATGCATGGTTTATCATGTCTTTCGTGTTTTGCATCCTTTATAACTCCTGTGTGGCCGTTAAAACTGAAAGTTGCGAGTCGTCGGCTTCAGCCCCCATGTAGATACTACGCGGGGTGTCTCTGCCAATGCATTGTGACCCTTAGCCGAGCTATCGGGACCCGAAGGCGGTAGTGTGGGGCGGACCAGGCAATCGGACCATAATGCTTTATTGCTTTCACTTTGCCGTAGGGGCACGAGAAAGGAGTGCGGGGGGCTGATAACTAGCCCCCAGGTGTTTGTGATGTTCGGACGAACCGTGGCCAAAGCCGATATCACATGGTTTGTACTAATACCAAACCCATCGTATGACACGGAATAACCTCTGACAAGATTTAGTTTAAGCTCAGAATCGCAGACCGGTTCTCGCATACCATGACAGTCAGTTTTCGGCTTTCTCCGCTGAGGTGCTTGACTAGGCTAGCCGTAAGCACAATCGCAGCGGTTCTCCCTTTACCCTTTTAGCCGAACGAGCGGAACATAAAGGGGCAAACACAGGAGCCGGGCAACCCAACTGTAGACCCAAGACATAGTTCGGAGCCAATGCATATAAAGCGGAATTCCAAGACGCTGAATCGCAAAATCAGTTTGTGCATAGGGCGATTTTCTTTAGTTCGAGCCCCCGGTCTATAAGCCGGTTGCATCGTACAATATACCAGACAGGTTCGCAAGAAGATAGGGAAAAATAGAGAGTGCGCCAAAAACAGCGAAGTAATCATGCATGATACAGCTGTATTTTACTCAACAGCTCTTATTATTCAAATTGCTGATACAACTGTTTACAGGTATTAAAAATGAAATATAAACCTTAGAGGAGGGGTTGTACCAAGGGTCTTCGATAGGTGACCTGACGTCCTCGATGAGCCCTGTTGCTTGTCCGCTCCTGCGTCTCCCAAGGAGTTGTATACCGCTATGGGTGTACTGTTCGGCGAGCGGACTTTGGAGAAAAATCTTGAGAAGTCGCCAAAGTGTGAATCAGCTTTACGCCTTAGCAGGTACGTTACGGTACCTGTAGTGTGTCCGAAGACGTTTTGATGGTGATAGTTCGGTCTAGCCGAACACTTACGCTTTGATAATTTTTCCCCACCGCTGCCCATGGAATTTTGAGCGCGAAGTTGTGCATCCTCGGCACGTACATTGCCGGTTCTAGGGCCGTGCGATGGGGGGCGAGTCCCTATTTATGGGGAGACCAAGGTTCTGGTACTTCGGGTTGAGATCGAGCTCGCTTCCCAGCCTTGGGTGCCTTTACGGCAGATGTCGGAGCTTGCCGATCATCAGTGTAATGGAATTCGGCCGCCAGGGGCAACGCATGTTCCTCAGTTCGGAGGGAGCGCTCTATGTTGCCATTGACAGTAATGACCCCCTTGGGGCCGGGCATCATGAGCTTGAGGTATGTGTAGTGCGGGACGGCGTTAAAGCGAGCGAACGCTGTACGGCCGAGCAGGGCGTGATAGCCGCTGCGGAAAGGTACGATGTCGAAGATCAAATCCTCGCTTCGAAAGTTATCGGGCGAGCCGAACAATACTTCCAGGCTTACAGAGCCCGTGCACCGGGCTTCGATGCCTGGGATCACTCCTTTAAAGGTAGTGTTGCTGGGTTTGATCCTTGACGGATCTATGCCCATCTTTTTCACCGTGTCTGAGTAAATCAGATTGAGGCTACTTCCTCCGTCCATTAGGACTTTAGTGAGGTGATACCCATCTATGATGGGGTCTAGGACGAGTGCGGCCGAACCCCCATGATGGATACTGGTCGGGTGGTCATGTCGATCGAAGGTGATCGGGTATGCCGACCATGGGTTATACCTCGGGGCTACAGGCTCTATGGCGTAGACATCCCGAAGGGCGCGCTTCCTCTCCTTTTAGGGTATATGGGTGGCGTATATCATATTTACTGTTTTTATCTCTGGAGGAAATTTCTTTTGTCCGCCACCGATCGGACCATGGGGCTCATCCTCGTCCTCGCTGCGTGGGCTCTTGCCTTGGTCCTCGGATGCGAGCTTGCCGGCCTGTTTGAAGACCCAACAGTTACGGTTGGTGTGGTTGGCGGGCTTCTCTTGAGTGTCGTGGATCTGGCAAGGCCTCTCCAGGACCTTGTCCAGCAGGGTGGGTCCATCGCGATTGCCTTTAGGAGGCTTCTTCCGTTGCCCAGGCCGGGAGTTGCGGAAGCCGGCGTTAACAGCCGTGTCATCGGCATCACTATTATTGTGCCGGCGCTTGTTCTTGTTGCGCTTCGGTTTCCCGTTTCCATCCCAAACTTCAGAGGTTTCGGGATCTTCGGGGTTGTGTCTACGTCTTGCTAGCCAGTTATCCTCGCCTGCGCAAAAGCGGGTCATGAGTGATGTGAGGGCGGACATTGTCCTTGGTTTCTCCTGGCCGAGCTGACGAGCCAGCCATTCATCCGAATATTGTGCCTGAAAGAGGCTATTGCTTCGGCGTCTGGGCAATCCACGATCTGGTTTTTCTTGGTCAAGAAACGATTCCAGAATAGTCGCGCGGACTCTCTCGGCTTCTGGACGACGTTGCTTAGGTCGGAGGAGTCCGGCGGCCGAACATAAGTGCCCTGGAAGTTAGATCAGAATGCCTCTTCTAGGTCCGCCCAGCACCCAATGGAATTTTCGGGGAGGCTATTTAACCAGTGCCGAGCTGGCCCCCTAAGCTTCAGGGGTAGGTATTTGATGGCGTGGAGGTCATCTCCTCGCGCCATGTGGATATGGAGGAGGAAATCCTCGATCCATACAGTTGGGTCAGTTGTCCCATCGTATTGTTCTATGTTTACGGGTTTAAACCCTTCCGGGAACTGATGCCGCATCACCTCGTCCGTGAAGCACAGTGGGTGGGCAGTGCCTCTGACCCGAGCTTTGTTGCGCCGGTGCTCGACGTCTGTCCTAGCTCGGTTTCGTTCCCGACCTTCATTGTTGCGGTCGAACCAAGGCCGGTACCCATCCCGTCTATCGGGTGAGTATCCTCTGGATCCGTAGATGGATCGCGTACGACCTGCTCTGTAGTCCAGGTCGTGTCGCAGGTCGAACCTGTCATCGGGCTCTAGTGGCTCTTTTCCCCGTCTACGAGGTATCGTCGGCCTATAGCCGGTGTCGTCGGCCGTCCTGTCTCGTCCTCGAGGAGGGCGGTCTGGCTTGTCGTATGGGGTATGTTTGGGAGACGGCGTATCAGTGAGCTCGTCATCGAATTGTGGCAGCAGCCTTCTGCGTGGATAGCTCTTAGGTTGGTCCGATAGCCCGGTACCGTATCCTTCCTCAGCTGAGAGGACTCTGGTCCATCGATCGTTGAGGTTGTTTTGTTCGGCTTTAAGCTGCCGTTCTTTTGCTTTCAGGCTGCGGGCCATGGCTATAAGCTATTGCCTAAATAGTTCCTAATCTGCAGGATTATCGGGGATGGCGAAGTCATCGGCTTCCGCATTATCCTCACCCTCGACAGAGTGGAGGTAATCGTCGTCCTCGGGATCATCTAGATCGTTGGGGTTGCGCCGGTCTTCCGGCCTCTCCTAACCCTCTAACGGGTGTTCGGGGATTTCGAGATCGCCGAGGTCTTCCGGGGTGTCTCCGTCCCCGGTGCCATCGATAGCTTTTCTTCCCTTTTTTCCTTTTGACCGTTTATGCGGCTTTCGGCGTCTTGACGACGCTTCATCCGATTTGTCGCCATCGTTTTTCGGAGTGTCCACCATGTAGACGTCGTACGTGGAGGTGGCAGTCCACCATCCGGTGTTAACGGGCGTGAGGGCGCTATCCTCATCATCCATGTATTCTGCTTCCCCAGAAGCATAGTCCAACATGTCGGTTAAATCCTCGATAGTGGCTACCAAGTGGGTGGTGGGTGGGACGAAAAATTCGTCCTGACCTGCCTGAAGCCCGATCTGGGAACAGATCGGAGTTGGGTCGTCGGTAATCTCCATCGACGAGATCCGATCTAGAGCCTCATTGAGTATCGAGAGCTCGATCGGGTCGGCCTGCCCAGAGCTTCCGGAGAAACCTCCGATGCGTCCGCGCGGGGAGAGTGTTCGGCAAGAACAGTTTTCCGGACTTCTGGCGCTATGACCTGGTCCGGACTGAGAGTCGGGTCCTCGCCGGGGTAGATCCCGTGGGCGGGGCCGAAAGATGGATCTGAGGTTAAAGCCTCACAGTCTTCGGGCGTGACAGGCGAGACTGCGAGCCCGGTTAATGATAGATTGCCCCGAGAGCCTACGGAGAACTCTAAGTTCCCGAATCTTACCTTTTGATCAGGGGCGAAACTTCTGACACGGCCTAGATGGCCGGTCGAGTCGGCGTGCAGCACAATGCTGCCAAAAGCGAAGATCAGTCCGGGGATGAAAGTGTCCGTGTTGCGGACCTCTTCGTTGATGACAAGACGAGCCATCGATTCCTTTGGCGATCACAGCGGAACTCTCAATGAAAGCACCAATGTCGGTGTCAAAATCGGCGGATCTCGGGTAGGGGGTCCCGAGCTGTGAGACTAGAATCGATGGTAACAGGAGAAGAGGGAGACGATGCTTACCCAGGTTCGGGCCCTCCTATGGAGGTAATACCCTACGTCCTGCTTGATTATATTGATGGTATAAGGGTTACAGAGTTGATCTACCTCGAGATCGTATGACTAAAACCCTAGATGAGTTCTGTTGGCCTACAACCTAAAACCCTCCGGCTTATATAGACACCCAGGGTACCTAGGGTTTACAAATGGTCGGTTACACGTCGAAGGGATAAACATGCCTATTCACTACTCCAAACGTGGAGAATACGCCACCATTCTCGAAGCTTCCTTCCTGGAGACATGGCCTTCGATCAATCCAGTTCTCGGTATGCAGGCCATATAGTCCGGCCCATAAGAAATAGGTCGGCCTCCCGAGGACCCCTTAAACCAGGACTCCCTCACACACCAACCATAATTGTTGGGTATTCAAACAAGCCGGCAAAATCGCAGCCGAGGAGCAAGGCAAGAGCCCACGCAGCGAGGACGACGACAAGCCCCACGGTCCAAGCAACGGAGGACAAAAGCAATTCCCTCCAGAGGTAAGAACTGTGAATATGATATGCCACTCACATACCAAAAAAGGAGAGGAAGCGCGCCCTTCGGGAGGTCTACGCCGTAGAACACGTAGCCCCAAAGTATAACCCATGGTCGGCTTGCCCGATCACCTTTGACCGACGGGGTCATCCGACCAGTATCCATCACAGAGGTTCGGCAACCCTCGTCCTAGACCCCATTATCGATGGGTATCACCTCACTAGAGTCCTCATGGACGGAGGAAGTAGCCTTAATCTGATTTACTCAGACACGGTGAAAAAGATGGGCATAGATCCGTCAAGGATCAAACCCAGCAACACTACCTTTAAAGGAGTGATCCCAGGCGTCGAAACCCGCTGCTCGGGCACCGTCAATCTGGAAGTAGTGTTCGGCTCGCCCGATAACTTCCGCAGCGAAGACTTGATCTTCGACATTGTCCCGTTTCGCAGCGGTTATCACGCCCTACTCGGCCGCACGGCATTCGCTCGCTTTAACGCCGTCCCCCACTACGCATACCTGAAGCTCAAGATGCCCGGGCCCAGAGGGTCATTACTGTCAACGGCAACACAGAGCGCTCTCTCCGAACTGAGGAGCACACAGCGGCCTTGGCGGCCGAATTCCAGAACGGCGATGATAGGCCCACGCCCAAATCAGCCATAAAAGCACGTCATGATAGCAAACGAGTTCGGCCTCAACCCGAACTTCCGGAATCACCTTCCGCACAACAAAAATAGGGATACGCCCCCCACAGCACAGCCCTAGTTCCTGTAAAATATGTACCAAGAAGGCACAACTTCGTGCTCAAAATACCATGGGCAGCTGTGGGGACTCACTATCAAAGGGAAAGTGTTCGGCTGGACCGAACTACTGCCAGCACATGTCTTCAGACAGACTACAGGTACCATCTAGGACCTGCCAAGCATAAAGCTCATTCACACTGCGGCGACCTCTCAAGATCTTATTCCCAAGGTCCGTTCGCCGATAGCAATTACCTTTAAAGGAACGCAACCCCCTCAGGGGCAAAGGAGCAGACATGCGACAGGGCACATCGACGACGTCAAGCCACCCATCGAAGACCCCGGGTAAAGCCTCTCCTTTGTACACCTTATTTTTTCCAAAATACCTGTAACACTTGCGTCGGCAGTTTGAGTTGTAAGAATTCATCTGAAATAAAGAGCATCCTTTACGGCCTCCTTGCGGTATTTTACGTCACATACTCCGTTCTCTACTCGCTAATGCCTATAGCAAAAGTTGTTCGGTACATACTACGATGTGACCGGCTAATAGACCGGGGGCTTGAATATAAAAATCGCCCAAAAGCATCACCCCGACACTACTATTTACGTGTTCGGCATCTCGGATGTTGCGTTATATGAATTGGTTCCGAATTATGTCTTGGGTCAATGGTTGGGTTGCCCGGCTCCTGTGCTTGCCCTCTTACGTTCCGCTCGTTCAGCTAAAAGGGTAAAGGGAGAACCGCTGCGATTGTGCTTCCGGCTCGCTTGGTCAAGCACCTCAGCGGAGAAAGCCGAAAACTGACAGTCATAATAAGCGAGAACCGGTCTGCAATCCGAGCATAAGTGTCAAACTAAAAATCGATAGAGGTTATTCCGTGTTATACGTGGGGTTTGTACTATTGCAAACCATGTGATGTTGGTTTCAACCTCGGTGTATCCGAATATCACAAAACACTGGGGGCTCGTCATCAGCCCCCGCAGTCAAGCTCCTCCGGCTAATTGAAATCACTAAAGCATCATAGTCCGATTGCCTTGTTCCCCTCGCACTACCGCCTTCGGGCACCGATACTTCGGCTAAGGGTCACAGTGCGGAGGTAGAAACACCTTGTGTAGTATCTACATGGGGGCTGAAGCCGACGACTCGCAACAGTCATCGGATAAAACAGCCACACAGGAGTCAAAATAATATAAAGTTTAAAGACATGATAAATCATACAACCGCATTATAAAGCGGAACTGTCATCGGATACATGACAAAACATTCATTCATCAATTACATCTTTCGGGCATTGGGCTTCTATCGCCCGAGCACCGTCCATCACGGCGGAAAAATATTTCTCAGGGCGCCTATGCTCCTTCCCAGGGGGTGGAGGCGTGGTGGCCATTTCGGTCGGCTTGAGCCCCGGCAGGTGCACCATGGTCCTTGCAATGGCCATCCGAGCTCCCTTGATGCATGTAGAATGCTTCAGAGCGTCAATCCGAGGCGCAACATCGCACAGTTTCTGCACCAAGCCGAAGTAACTGCTCGGCATCGGCTCTACAGGCCATAGCCGGATGCAGGGGTCCCTCATGGCCGGCTCCGCCATCCTGTGCAGCTCCATCAACTGTTTCATCTGCTTGCTCAGTAGGGGAGGGTGCTCTGGGGCTTGAAATTGAGCCCAAAACAGCCGTTGCTCAACTTCGCCATCCCGGGAGGCGAAGTATTTGTTCGCGTCTGCTGCACTCTTCGGGAGGTCCGTAAAGGCGCCTGAGGAACGCCACACCCGGGTGAGTAAGGCAAACCTGTTACCACCAAAGGCACATTGCAGTAAGTACGGCTTACCATCCGCGATCACCTTGACTTGGCAGAGTTCTTCTTCAAAGAACCGCCTCTCAACACGCTCCGATTTGAGTTCGGATTTCAGCGTGGATAGCTCGGTGGCCTGGTCTCTGTTCTTCTACTCAAGGGCCTCACACTTTGTGCTGGCATCCTTGAGCTCCAGCTGCACCTCCACCACCCGGGCTTCATGCTTGTCGCTCACGGCTTTTAACGCCGACAGGTCCGCTGTCGCTCGTTCGGCCGCCACCTTCTCATCTGCGGCCTCCTGCCTCGCCCTTGCCAACTCGGCCATGAGGTTCTCGACTTCCGCAGCCACAGGTATGGAAACAATGCGTAAATACAAACTTCAGGATAATTCGCAATCAATGAGGATATATACTAGTCTGAATGGCACAATTCGGACTCACCTTGCGTCTCGTCGAATCTCTTGTTCAGACGATCGAGCTCCTCATTGGAGCTCTTGAGCTTCCGGTTTAGCTCGGCAAGCTCCATTGCATTGGCGGCCGCCGCCGATGATGAGGCCTACAAAACAAACCATGTGCATCAAAACTCCCGAGTTATCAGATTCCGACCCTCTGCTAAGTACTCTCCGGAGCTCTTACGATAATGAAGGACAAAGGATGCCTTGAGCATCGTTACTACTATTCGGACGGTTGATCCCCGGGTGGGTTTTTCAAACTGACCCAGGGCTCGGGGGCTACAACACTTATACGGATTGCATAAACTAAATAAATTAACCTTTTTTAAGAAAAAGAGTATTACGTGGCTCACCTTGAAGCCCGTCAAGAGACCGTTCAAGGCCTCTTTCAGTCCGCTATCTACGGACTGAATGCCATGCAAAACCGCACCCATAAGGGCGTGATGATCCTCGGCAATGGAGGAGCCGGATAAAGCTTCCTCCATCTGCGCCGGCCACCTAGTCATGGGCGGCACCGGTGGGGGCCTGCCAGCCCTCCCTCTGGTGGGGGATTGAGCAGGCTGCTCCGGAGGCGTAGAATGCTTCGGAGATGTCTTCGGAGAGGGACGGACTGGACTACGCTCCCCCTCTTTAGTTGCCAGGAGATGTTCTTCCTCCTGGTCTTTGGTGGCCGAGGTGTTAACCTCAGCCATAACGTCGTCGCCACCGCCGGTGTTCAGCTCAGAAGGAGCCTGGCGCGATAACACCTCCGTGGCCTCCTTCGAGGCTTCAGCAGGCGTCGGATGCGAAGCAGTTCCGCTTTCCGCCAGGTCTGCGGGCAGAGGTTCCCCGTGCGAGACTTGGTCGGTGGGGAGATCACGCGGAGGGCTGCAAATTGAAAGATGTCCACCCATTAAGCATTAAAAACTCTATACAAGTGATCCAGAGGGTCTTCGGATTCATACCTCTGGGCTGGGGGCTTAACCCTGGGGTTCTTTTGGGGAACCTTTTCGGGAGCTACAGACTCCTCATCGGAGTCCGAGCTATCATCGGCTAGGACTACCTTTGTTTGGCAGGTCCTCTTTGGGGCAGGAGGAGTTAGGTCCTCCGTGATGTCCGCTGATGCCGCCCTTTTCCTTGTGAGGGGGGAGTCGCACTCCCCCTCGTCCTCATGCTCTTCCTCGTGAGTGCAAGAGGCGTGGGTCTCCTCGGATTTAGTGTCTGGGAGACCCCTTGGACGGAGACCCTCATGGGATCCCTTCTTCTCCCCTTTCTTCTTCTCCTTCTTCTCTGGCGCCGAATACGGCACCACGACGAGCATCTCCGTCAGCAGATCCGACCGAGGGTCTTCAGCCTGCGGGGCCGGACAGTCGATCTTCACGGCCTTCTTCAGCCCTTTCTGTGAAGATGAGAGAGAGGGGGTTCAGCTCTTTGTTAAAAAACAGAGCCGCAGAATTAAAAGCTCCACCTTACCTTGGTGGGAGGGTTTGCGGCGTAGAGTCCGGTGTCCTCTTCCTCGGCCGGCCAGCTCTCCTGTGGCTTGAATAGCACCTTCCACAATTTCTCGTGGGAAGTGCGGAAGAATTGGCGCACAGTGGCCGGGTCTTCGAGCTGGTAATCCCACATTGGGGAGGCCTGGTGCTGGCAGGGAAGGAGACGGCGGCGGAGCATGACTTGGATCACGTTGGTCAGCTTGATGTCGGTCTCGATCACCGAGGAGATGTGTTTCTGCAGCAACTTCACCTCTTCGGCCGACCCCCGGTTAAGGCCTTTCTTGAGCCATGAGGTTAGCCTCGCAGGGGGTCCGGATCTGAACTCGGCTGGTGTTGTCCCATCCGCGCTCCTTGGTTCGGTGATATAGAACCACGCCTTCTGCCATATCTTGACCGTGTCGATAAAGGTGCCCTCTGGCCACTCGACACGGGGGAGCTTGCTGATTACCACCCCTCCGCAATCCGCATGCGCACCCGCAACTGTCTTCGGCTTGACGTTGAACACCTTGAGCCACAGGCCGAAGTGCGGATGTACCCGCAGGAAGGCCTCGCAGACAAGGATGAACGCCGAGATGTGCATGATGGAGTTCGGGGGGGGAGGTCGTGGAAGTCTAAACCGTAAAAGAACATGAGGCCCTTGACGAAGGGGTGGAGCAGAAAGCCCAGTCCCCGGAGGAAATGGGGGACGAACACCACCCTCTCGCCCTGCCTCGGTGTGGGAAGCACCTGATTCACCTCTGGGGTGCGGTGGGCGATGTCGGCGGAGAGGTAGCCGGCACGCTTCAACTCCCGTATGTCGTTGTCGGTGACAGAGGAGGCCTCCCACTTGCCCATGGAACCTGAACCGGACATGGCCGAGCTCAGAGGGGAGATGGAGGAAGAACTGGATCTGGGCTCTCGGAGCTTGGGAAGGTTGAGGAAGCAGAGGCTGCGAATTGGGAGCGTGACTAGGCCTTGGGGGTTTTCTCCCTTTTATAGGTACCGCAATACCAAGAGCCTCCCCTCTGCGCTGCAGGCCTCGCTTCTTCCCAAAACAATCATGCCGTTATACGCGCATGGGGTAACCCAAAGGATTAATCATATCCCATAAGAAACGGGGCACGATCTGCACATTGATAAGACGTGCCAATGGAGAAACTGCCTCGAACCGCGAATCGAGTTTTTGTAACCAGCTCGACGGTCATGGTAGGCCACGACCCTTCGTCAAGAAGGTTGTCAAGAAATACTATTCACACTTTGACGTTTGGCCTTCGAGGTTAAGCAACTTATGGCGTCCGGATAATTACATGTTTGGATAACTACGTATCATCGGCGGCCGGACTAGGGACAGCCGATCATAAAGGGGGAAAAAGAACTCGCCACGCAAGCCGAAGACTCTGATCACGTGAAGCTACTGGCGTCGTGACTACTGGCGTTGGAGGCTAGTTCGGGGGCTACTGAGGGAGTCCTGGACTCAGGGGTCCTCGGGCCGCCGACTTATCTCTTACAGGCCGGCTTGGTGGGCCGCTCTTGGATTGTCACAGGAATGGCCGGATATGTGGAGACTCCATATTCTAGAAGGAACCCTCCGAAGACGGGGCGTGCACTCCAAGTCAAGATAAGAGGATCGGCGTCTTTATTTCCAGCTGGAGACTTACCATGTGTAAACCCTAGGTACCCCTGGTGTCTATATAAGCCGGAGGGTTTAGATTGTAGAGGGCAGACAAGCTCATCTAGGGTTTTGGCGGTTTGATCTCGAGGTAGATCGACTCTGTAATATTCATACACATCAATACAACCAAGCAGGACGTAGGGTTTTACCTCCATAGGAGGGCCCGAACCTGGGTAAACATCATCTCTTTCGTCCCCTGTTACCATCGATCCTAATCTCACAGCTCGGGACCCCCTACCCGAGATCCGCCGGTTTTGACACCGACAAAGGGACTCCGGGATTAAGGGGTCCTCGGACTACCGGCCTGTTCCCTATGGGCCGGACTCGTGGGCCACTCGTTGGAGGAACGGAATGATCGAATACCCCGTGACCAGGGAGGAAACCTAAGGAGCCGTGGCGTGCCCTTCAAGTTAAAGATGGTAATATCGGCATGTTTACTCCTTGGATAAAGGCGGCTGACTATGTGTAACCCTAGGGACCCCTGGTGTCTATATAAACCAGAGGGTTTAGTTCGTAGATGCTAGGTGAACTCATCTAGGGTTTAGCAACTTGATCTCGAGGTAGATCGACTCTGTAATCTTCATACACATCAATACAATCAAGCAGGACGTAGGGTTTTACCTCCATAGGAGGGCCCGAACCTGGGTAAAACATTGTCTCCTTCGTCCCCTGTTACCCATCGATCCTAGTCTCATAGCTCGGGACCCCCTACCCGAGATCCGCCGGTTTTTTACACCGACATTGGTGCTTTCATTGAGAGTTCCGCTATGGGATCACAAGAGGAATCGATGGTTTGCCTCATCATCAGCGATGAAGTCCGCAGCCAGGGCATTTTCGTTCCTGGTCAGATTTTCGCGTTCAGCAGCATCGTATCGCATGCCGATCCGGCCGGTCATCTTGGCCAGGTCGGAAGTTTCATCCCGGATCAGGAAGTCAGATTCGGGAACCTTGAGTTCGTCGCCGACTCCCGAGGAGATCTCGTTTTAACGAAGCTCTCAGCTTTCATGAAGGAGCTCGCAGGCCCCGACGCCTTAACGCCGGAGGCAGCAGGTCCCACCGCTGAGGTGGCCTCTGTCCCTGGGTCGGCCATAACGCCCAACCCAGCTGATATGCCCGGATCCGCCGCGGCCGAATACAACACGGGTGCATCGTCGAGCGACCCTGGGACAACGGCGCTGCGGATCGACCCCATGCGCTCCAGTGACATGGACCCCGCCGACATCTCGTCATTAAACGAGCTGCTTGGTCGGATTCAAACCATGGGTGTGACCGATGACCAAATCTCAATCTATGGCCGGATCGGGTTTAAACCTGATGATAGGGAGATTCTACCCCATCGATCACTCACTTAGTCGCCACCGTTGAGTGTCCAGCCGGAGGCCCATCCTCTCTACTACCGGGATAAAAAATAGTTTACATCCCGGTTTCCGACAGACAGGATCTCTCCTACGATCCGAAACCCGGAAACCATGCCGGAAATAGCTCGGGATCAGCCGCCGATCTAGCGCGCGGCCTAGAACCCACGCAGAGGAGTCCTGTTTATAATATGAACTCCAAACTCGCCACGCCGGATCCCGCGATGACACGGGAGGCAAGCGCCGTGAGCCCGAACTCACATCCTGGCGAGAAACTAAAAAATTTCCCCGCCCACCATCCAAGTCGAGCACTCCTCAAGCACAGCCAGGGGAGTCAGTCCGGCATTTTTGGGCTAGACTCCTCCTTGTTAAAGACAGAGTACAAGACTCTACTGGCCAGGAGCTAATAGCAACCTTCAGGCAGAATTGCCACAAGGAACGAATCCTCAATGCCCTAGCTCGCTGTCACATTCATGAATTCTCCGAGCTGTCGGACCTGGAACAAAAATATTGCACCATGGAAAGCGCCACAAGAATTGCCATAATGAAGGAATCCTCAATGCCCTAGCTCGCCGTCACTTGTCAAGCTGAACGTTTATTTTCGGATCCGGTCCCTGCCGAACACCCTAGAGGAGCTCGGAAAAAGCGGATACCCCCGAAACGGCCAGCCGAACACGAACCCGCTGAGAAAAAGAATAGACCCCCTACGGGAGTCAGATCTGTCCTTAACGAGCTATTAGACAAGCCATGCCCTATACACTCTGTATTACTGAACACAAGCCCGACTCACAGCCTTAGAGCTTGCTGGGTCGTCAGGCAGGTAGCAAAAAGCGGAGAGGCCATCCTCGAGGCCCTACCTCCAGGCAGAGGTTCAACAGCGCCACAAGAATGCAACGCCGAGGTCCTGACGATCTACGAAACGTTTTCCTCAAGGAATAAGATGAAGAGAGCTCTTTGAGAACTCGAACAAATCTATCAGGTGGCAGCAACAAATTCATGGACAGACACACCGATCACCTTCGGAGAAGCTGACCAACCAATCACCCGCTCCGGCCGAACACCTGCCGCACTGGTCCTCAACCCCATCGTCGATGGTTTCAGGTTACAAAAGGTGCTAATGGACGGTGGCAGTGGTTTAAACCTCATTTACGAGGATACCTTCGAAAAAATGCAGTTCGACCGATCCCGCATCGAACATAGCAACACAACCTTTCGTGGGATTATCCCTGGGAAAGAGGCACGTTGTTCCGGACGCGTTACCCTTGACATGGTATTCGGCACGCCCGAAAACTACAGATTCGAAGAACTTCTCTTTCATATCGTGCCCTTTCACAGTTGTTACCACGCTCTGTTGGGGTGTGATGCTTTCACAAAATTTCAAGCTATACCACATTACGGGTATATGAAGCTCAAAATGCCGGGCCCAAACGGGGTGATCACAATCGCAAGTGACCCGCAAACAGCCCTTCAAGCCAAAAACAGAACAGCAGCGCTTGCCCTCGAGGCACTAGCCGAGACCTTTGCAGCAGAGGAATTGACCGCACTCCGGTCAACTGTGGACAAGGATGATGTGGTCCTTAGCAAGAGGCCCAAACTCACGTCCTTTAAACCTGCAGACAAAATCGTCAAATTTCAGGTACACCCAACGGACCCCAATAAAACAGCGTCCATTGGAGCTCAGCTGGACCTCCTTGTGGACGAAGCACTGCGAACGTTCTTGCGAGGAAACTAGGATATCTTTGCCTGGCATCCTTCAGATATGCCAGGAATCCCACGATGGCTAGCAGAACACAGTCTGAACATAATCGCAGGCTTCAAGCCCGTCAAACAGGCTCTACGCCGATTTTCCGAACCCAAGCGACAAGCTATGGGCGAAGAACTAGCAAAATTGCTGGAGGCCGGATTCATAAGAGAAATCAAACACCCCGAGTGGCTGGCAAACCTGGTGATGGTACCAAAGAAAGATAAATCCTGACGGTTGTGTGTCGATTTCAAAGACCTTAACAAAGCTTGCCCCAAGGACCCTTTTCCCTTACCACGCATAGACCAGATTATTGACGCCACAGCCAGACACGACTCATTGTGCTTCCTCGACACTTACTCCGGATACCATCAGATCAAAATGAAGGAATCCGATCAAGCTGCAACTGCATTCATCACCCCTTACGGGCCATTCTGCTTTAACACAATGCCTTTCGGGCTAAAAAACGAAGGTGCTACATACCAACGTATGATTCAGACATGCCTCGAAAAACAAGTTGGTAAAACAGTCAAGGCATATGTGGACGACGTGGTCATTAAGACCAAACACATCAGCCAGCTGATAGATGACCTCAGGCAGACTTTTGCTAGTCTACGGGAATATGATATACAGCTCAATCCGAACAAATGCGTCTTCGGAGTTCCCGCTGGTAAACTACTCGGATTCATTGTTTCCCAAGAGGAATAGAAGCGAATCCTGCTAAGATCCGCGCCCTATCTCAACTTGCGATTCCGACGGAGCTAAAGCACGTCCAAAAAATGGCGGGATGCGTGGCGGCTTTGAGCCGCTTTATATCCCGCCTTGGTGAAAAGGCTTTACCGCTCTACAGGCTCCTGAAACGGACAAAAAACTTCGAGTGGACCGATGAAGCAACGGCTGCACTAGAGGAAATTAAAACACTGCTGGCCAGCAACCCCATACTCACAGCGCCAGGCGCCGGTGAACCAATGTTACTGTACATCTCTGCCACCAATCAAGTGGTTAGTGTGGTGCTCGTCGTCGAACGACAGGACGAGGGTCACAAATTCCGGGTGCAAAAGCCAGTCTACTATGTGTCAGAAGTGCTAACGCCATGCAAGTCCATATATCCGCACTACCAGAAGATAGCCTATACAGTGTTTATGGCATCACGAAAGCTCAGACACTACTTTCAAGAATATTCGGTCACGGTGGCATCCGAAGTACCCCTGAAAGATATAATCAATAACAGGGATGCCACCGGTCGCATAGCCAAATGGGCCATCGAACTCCTTCCTTTCGAAATCGCATATAAGCCACGACGAGCTATTAAATCTCAGGTGTTGGCCGATTTCCTTGCCGAATGGACAGAGGCCGAGCTCCCCAGAGAATATAGTACATACTCCCATTGGACGATGTACTTCGACGGATCCAAGACACTGGCCGGACTGGGGGCTGGAGTTATCCTCACATCTCCCACGGGAGACAACGTCCGATATGTGTTGCAGATCATGTACGCCGATTCCAACAATGCGGCCGAATACGAAGCACTATTGCATGGGCTTCGGATGGCAGCATCGATGTGAATAAAACGGCTTGAAGTACGGGGAGATTCTAATCTCGCCATCTCTCAAATTAACGGCGAATTCGATGCTAAAAACCCAAAGATGGCAGCGAATAGAAATGTTGTTCTTAAAATATCCGCATGGTTCGAGGGACTAGAATTCCACCATGTCGCTAGAGACAGCAATCAGGCTGCGGACATACTCGCCCGTATGGGGGCCAAGCACGACCCCGTCCCGAAAAACACCTTCCTTGAACGGCTTTTCAAGCCATCGGTGGTATGGCAGGATGAGAATAATGGCGCCGAAGCCATAAGTACGGAAGAGGTTGTCCCTCCTATAAACGAACCAGATGAGCAAATCATCGGCGGTTCCATAATTGAAGAAACGCCTTCGGCTCACGAGGTCATGGCAATAATCGTACCGTGGACCGAGCCCTTCCATTCTTACCTCCTTGACGACCAGACGGAGGCAACACGCATAATTCGGCGATCCAAGGCCTATAAGGTCCACGAGGGCGAGTTATATAAGAAAAGCACTACCGGGATACTCCAACGGTGCATATCTGAGGAACAAGGAAGACAGCTTTTGGCCGAAGTCCACGCAGGCATGGGCGGCCACCACGCCGCAGCACGAGCCTTAGTAAGTAAAGCTTTTCGAGCTGGATTCTTTTGGCCAACCGCTCGAGCGGACGCCCAAGAACTCGTCCAACGTTGTGTTGGATGTCAACTATTCACAAATCAAAGCCACATGCCCCCGACGGCTCTTCGGACCATTCCGATCACCTAGGGCCCTCGGACTACCGGCCTGTTCCCTATGGGCCGGACTCGTGGGCCACTCGTTGGAGGAATGGACTGATCGAATACCCCGTGACCAAGGAGGAAACTTAAGGAGCCGTGGCGTGCCCTTCAAGCTAAAGATGGTAATATCGGCATGTTTACTCCTTGGACAAAGGCGACTGACTATGTGTTACACTAGGGACCCCTGGTGTCTATATAAACCAGAGGGTTTAGTTCGTAGAGGCTAGGTGAACTCATCTAGGGTTTAGCAACTTGATCTCGAGGTAGATCGACTCTGTAATCTTCATACACATCAATACAATCAAGCAGGACGTAGGGTTTTACCTCCATAGGAGGGCCCGAACCTGGGTAAAACATCGTCTCCTTCGTCCCCTGTTACCCATCGATCCTAGTCTCATAGCTCGGGACCCCCTACCCGAGATCCGCCAGTTTTGACACCGATAGCTCTCTCGAAGCAAAGTATTACTACGCATGCTCCTAGGGGGAGGTTGGTAGGAGTTAACCATCGCGCGCCCCCGACCTTCACACAAAGATAGACAATGAAGAATAAATTATGCTCCAACTTCCTAGCATAACGGGAGACTATACGTGCATGCTTCGGGAATCACAAACCTTAACACCAATATCTTACTAAACACGATCATCCACTAGTACCTCCCACATATTATCATCTCTATATCGCAAAACTATTAAAAGGAATCAAACGTATCATATTCAGTGATCCCTAAGTTTTATGTAGGATTTTATGACTAACCATGTGGATGACCAATTCATGTTGACTCTCTAAATAGATATAAGTGAAGCAAGAGATTTTAATTCTTTCTACAAAATATCATGCTCTAATAAATATAAGTGAAGCAAAAGAGCATTCTATGAATAACGGTTTTCTATGTGAAGAGAAACAGGCAATCCAAACTTCAAATGATATAAGTGAAGCACATGAAGCATTCTATAAAGCCATACTCAAAAGATATAAGTGAAGTGCAATGAGCATTCTATAAATCAACCATGGACTATCTCATACCAGCATGGTGCATAAAAGAAAAGTGAAAACTAAACACAAAAGACGCTCCAAGATTTACGCATATCATGTGATGAATAAAAATATAGCTCCAAGTGACATACTGATGATTTGGAATAAAAGAGGGGATGCCTTCCCGAGGCATCCCCAAGCTTAGATGCTTGAGTCCTCCTAGAATATTACCTTGGGGTGCCTTGGGCATCCCCAATCTTAGGCTCTTGCTGCTCCTTATTCCTTCTCATCATGATTACACCCAAAACCTGAAAACTTCAATCACACAAAACTTAACAGAAAATTCGTGAGATCCGTTAGTACACATAACGCCAAATCCCATCATGTCTTGCCATAACATTATTGCATAATTATAATCTAACATTACCCACTGTATTCTATCACAATTCTATGGCTCCCAAGTCAATGGGGCTCAACAAGAATTCAAACATAAGCACGCAAAGCAGCTATAACAACAATCTGGGGAAAAACAGGACAGTATGTAAAGATTTGGAGACACGTATACTTCTGTAGCTCAAAAAAATTCTGAAAATTTAGGACGTGAGAAATGATTTGCATAACAGTATTGTGTAAAAATTTCAGAATTTTTGCACGCTTCAGTAAACTATGAAAATTCAAACACTACGGCAAAAGTTTCTGTTTTTGCACAGCACACATCAAACAAGCAATTCAAACATCCTAAAGGAAAATCTTGGCATATTATTTTTATAATACAATGGATTTGTACAAGGGGATAATTATTTTTGTTGGAAAAGTTTCCGTGATTCAAGATTCACAAAGTTTCCATGGGCATGAACAAAAGTTCAAGGCTAGCCCCCACTTCAACGATGCTCATCATCTCTTCTCACTTTCACCTTTCCTTTTGTGAAGTTTTAGGTTCCCCTCTATATGTTTTTTTGTTTTTAAACTTTATAAAAGCACACAACAGAAATAAATGACTCTCTAAAACTTCCGGGTTGTCTCCCTAGCAGCGCTTTCTTTAAAGCCATTAAGCTAGGCATAAAGTGCTCAAGTAATGGATCCACCCGGATCCCAAGGTATATCAAAACCAATTTTAATGAGCAATGATTTGTAATTTAGTAGTGAGCACAAAGTGATATATATCATGTGACAACAAAGTCTAACTCTCTTCCGATGCATCGGCATGTCATACAAGAACAATTCATGTACATTAAGTAAAGGCCAATGCATAGTATAAACGGTTTCTTGCAATTTTATAGTATTGGAAACAAAGAGAGGTGAAGATGTAGTTCCTCTCTCATAATAATTGCAAATAGGAGCAGCAAGCACATGCATATTATATTCATCAAAATCATCATGTGTAGTAGCAAAACGCAACCCATCAATGTAATCCTTAATAAGAGCAAACTTCTCCGATATAGTGTAGTTAGGAGAATTCAAAAAGATAATAGGACTATCATGTGTGGGTGCAATAGCAACAATTTCATGCTTAACATAAGGAACTATAGCAAGTTCATCTTCATAAGCATAATTTATATTGTCATCATGGCCACAAGCATAGCAAGCATCAAGTTCATCAAAAAGGGATATTTCAAATGAATCCATGGGATCATAGCAATCATCATAGCATTCATCATAGCATTCATCCTTTGATATGTGTGAAGGGAAATTAAACTATGTATGAGTTGAAGAGTTACTCTCATTAGAAGGTGGGCACGGGTAGCTAATCCGCTCTTCCTCCTTTTGTTCTTCGCTCTCCTCCTCATCTTCTTCATCTAATGAGCTCACAGTTTCAGCAATTTCTTCTTCCATAGGTCCCTGCAAAATAGTAGTCTCTTCCAAGGCAGCAGACATTCTCTCAATAAATTCAATAATATTGGCATTGCAATCATAATTCTCATAGCAATATTTAAGTATGGATAAATTTTCAGATTTGTAAGGAACATAATCATCAAACTTTTCAAGCAAAGAAGCAATTTCATAAGCACCTTTAAAAGCAAAAAATTATTCTATTCGTTCCACAAAATAGTAATCATAAATACCTTTAGCATATGAAGCCAAGGTTTCATTATCGTTGAATTTACATTGAAAGGGAAGGTGTCGAGCTTCTATCTTAGAGCAACAAGTAAAATCACATCTCGAGCATGCATCCCAAGCAAACCATTGCAATATTCTAATTTGATCCCATAAGTGTTTCCCTTTTTGAGACAAGCGATAATCCCTAAAGTACTCACGTTGATCCAACGTGTCTCCCATTATAAAATTCGATGAGGATTTCTCAGGATTATCAAAGGAGTAATTAACGTGTTCCACATAACTAGCATTGAGGGTTTTAGGAGGTTCCCCGTCTCCATGAGTAGCAAGTACCACTAATTTTTTTGGTGTTTCGTGTTCCATATCCATAACTAAAGATATAAAACAACTAATAATAGAAAATAAAAATTACTTAGTGATAAAGCAAACAAGCACACATGAGAATATTCACCCCACGCTATTTCTCCCCGGCAACGGCGCCAGAAAAAGGTCTTGATAACCCACAAGTGTAGGGGATCGTTTGTAGCCTTTTTCGATAAGTAAGAGTGTCGAACCCAACGAGGAGCTAAAGGTAGAACAAATATCCCCTCGAGTTCTATCGACCACTGATACAACTCTACGCGCACTTTAATATTTGCTTTACCTAGAACAAGTATGAAACTACTTTGTAGGTGATAGGATAGTTTGCACGAATAAAACTAGAAGTACTTAGCGGGAATAAAACTACGAGTAAATTGCAAGATAATAAAAGTTAGTTGTTTAGTAGAGAGATTTTGTCAAACAAGAAGGTTATTTGTCCCTAGGCAATTGATAACTAGACCGGTAATCATTCTTGCAATTTTATATGAGGGAGAGGCATGACCTAACATACTTTCCATACTTGGATCATATGCACTTATGATTGGAACTCTAGCAAGCATCCGCAACTACCAAAGATCATTAAGGTAAAACCCAACCATAGCATTAAGTATCAAGTCCTCTTTACTCCATACTAAAATATATCATTGGGAAATAGTATATACAATCATACCAACCACGATCATCAATTAGCCCATAGGACAAAGCGGATCTACTCAAACATCATAGGATAGCCATATATCATTGGGAAATAGTATATGGAGTTGAGCACCATGTTTAAGTAGAGATTACAGGGGGGGAAAGGGGAGTTACACCACTGCACAGAGGGGGGAGATTTGGTGTTGACGGAGGCAAGATTGTTGATGTAGATCGTCATCACGATAATTGCCCCGGTGGCGTTCCGGCGCCACCGGGAGAGAGGGGGAGAGAGCCCCCCTCCTTTTTCTTCTTCCTTGGCCTCCCCCTAGATGGGAGGAGAGTTCCCCCTCTGGTCCATGGCCGCCATGGCGGTGGAGGGGCAGGATCCCCTCCTAGATTGGATCTCCCTCTCTGTTCTCTTCTGTTTCACGTTCATGTTTTCTGGCCGAAAACCGTTTCTTATATTCCCGAAGATCCGTAACTCCGATCGGGCTGAAATTTGGAGGGGATTTTTATCAAACAATTAGCTTTCTTGTACCCGAAGGAGAGCTCCAACCGACTTACGAGCTGGGCACAACCCACCAGGGCGCGCCTGGGCCCTGGGGGCGCGCCCTGGTTCTCGTGGGGGCTGTGGGCCTCCGTTTGCGTTGATTTCACTTCTCAAAATTCACAAATATTCCACAAAAAATCTCCGTAAATTTTTATCGCATTTGGAATTCGTTTGATATGAATATTCTACAAAACAAAATACATGCAACAAATAGGAACTCGCACTGGGCACTGGATCAATATGTTAGTCCAATAAATCGTATAAAGTGTTGCCAAAAATATGTGAAAGTTGTATAATATTGGCATGAAACAATCAAAAATTATAGATATGACGGAGACGTATCAATTACTTATAGCCTCGTATTTCTTCTTCGAATCATTGGTTTAGTTAGGCCGACTAGATCGATTTTTCTTGCCATGGGAAGAGGTGCTTTGTGATGGGTTCGATCTTGCGGTGTCCTTTCCCAGTGACAAAAGGGGCAGCAAGGCACGCATGTATCGTTTCCATTAAGGATAAAAAGATGGGGTCTATTCCTACATGAATAGATCTTGTCTACATCATGTCATCGTTCTTATTGCATTACTCCGTTTTTCCATGAACTTAATACACTAGATGCATGCTCGATAGCGGTCGATGTGTGGAGTAATAGTGGTAGATGCAGGCAGGAGTCGGTCTACTTATCTTGGACGTGATGCCTATATAATGATCATCGCCTTGGATATCGTCATTATTATTTGATCTTCTATCAATTGCCCAACAGTAATTTGTTCACCCACCGTCTAGTTTTCCAACATATTGCTTTCCGATCTATCTTTTTGCCTCTTTGTTTTCAGATCTACTAAACCAAAAACCCAAAAATATATTGCTACACTTTTTATTTGCCCTTTTTATTTTGTGCTCTTGAGAAATCTATCTCTCCTATCTATCACTACCTAATCTATCTTTTTACCGTAGAGAGATTGACAACCTCTCTTTCGTGTCGGGTTGCAAGTATTTGTTATTTGTGTGCAGGTGCTGCTTGTTAGGTGGTGGTGATCCTCCTACTGGTTCGATATCTTGGTTTCATAACTGAGGGAAATACTTACCGTTGTTGTGCTGCATCATCCCTTCCTCTTTGGGGAAATACCGACGCAGTCTCAAGCTACGTCAGCATCTCCAAGCTTAATTCCTGCTCGTCCTCGAGTAGGTAAATGATAAAAACAGAATTTTTTATGTGACATGCTACCTAATATGTAATCTTTTACATGTATGCTCATTGAGAAATGATGAATTAACAAAAGTCAACATAGTAATATTTATAAGCACAAGCATCATAATCATCAATCTTTCAAAGTATACGATCATAAAAGAATGTTTACCCCCAATCATTTTATCATATTATCAAGGCATGGCTCCGTCTTCACCACATTAATACAAATGTCAAGCACCATGTTGTCCAAGTCAGGTAATTAGATCGTACTTTTTCAATGTGTGTCAACTTTTTATTCCTCACGCAATACATGAGCGTGAACCATGGACATAGCATAAAGGTGGAATAGAATATGGTGGTAGATATCAAAGGGGTATAAAGTGGAGAAGAAAGTCTCACATCAACTAGGCGTATCAACGGGCTATGGAGATGCCCATCAATAGATGTCAATGCAAGGAGTAGGGACTGCCATGCAAATGATGCACAAGAGCTATAAGTGTATGAAAGCTCAACTGAAGCTCGGTGGGGTGTGCATCCAACTTGCTTGCTCTTGAAGACCTCGGGCATTTGAGCAAGCCCGTCATCGGAATATACAAGCCAAGTTTCTAATAATGAAAAGGTAATTCCCACTAGCATATAAAAATGACATAACATGAGACTCTCTATATGAAGAACAAGGTGCCACTTTGAGGCACAAGTGTGGTAAAGGATAGTAGCAAAGTCTCGTATCTCTTTTTCTCTCTTTTTATTTTTTTCCATTCATTTTTTTATTTATGGTGGGCTCATTTGGCCTCCCCCATTTTTATTTCCTCACTGGGATAATTCTCTAATAATGATGATCATCACACTTTTATTTACTTACAACTCAATACGAAAACTCGATATGAAGAACCATGAAACAATATGACTCAATATGAATGCCTCTGGCAGTGTACCAGGATGTGCAATGATCTATCGTGACATGTATCAAAAATATGATGAACGGTGGCTTTGCCACAAATACTATGTCAGCTCTATATGATCATGCAATGCAATATGATGATGAATGAACTAGTCATAAGATGTAACGGTGGAATTTGCATGGCAATATATCTCAGAATGGCTATGGAAATGCCATAATAGGTAGGTATGGTGGCTGTTTTATGGAAGATATAAGAAGGCTTATGTGTGACAGAGTGTATCATTCACGAGGTTTGGATGCACCGGCGAAGTTCGCACCAATTCTCGATGTGAGAATGGGCAATGCACGGTACCGAAGAGGCTAGCAAATATGAGGTGGTGAGATTGCGTATCTCCACGGGTTCACATTAGTCATAAATAACTCATATACTTATTGCAAAGTTTTATTAGTTTCATCACAAATCAAAGTAATACTCGCACTCCCCGAGGGAGGGGGTTGGGAGGAGTTAACCATCGCATGCCTCCGACCCGAAACAACACTAGGATTTCAACGAGGAATAGAAATGCTCACACATCCCACCATGCCTTTTAAATATTTAGACAAATGGGAAATTAACACCTCTTAATACTGATACTCCTACGAATCAACAATCATGCACTCACACCCTTTTCACATTACCACATCAATATCATTGACCCACAATTTCTCTTTTATGTGCTACATGATGGTTTTGATTATCACTCATCGAATACCTATTATTTTTGGACTAGTCTTATGACCCATGAAAATTACCGTCACTGTTTATTAACTCTCAAAAAAAATATAAGTGAAGAATGAGAGTGCATTTATTTCTACAAAATCTATATGCCACCGCGCTCAAAAAGATATAAGTGAAGTACTAGAGCAACTGTTAAGCTCAAAAGATATAGATGAAGCACATAGAGTATTCTAATAAATTATGATGAAGGTGTGTCTCTCAAATAGGTGTGTCCAGCAGACGATGATTGTGGCAAACTAAAAATAAAAGCAAACGAAAGAAAATGACGCTCCAAGCAAAACTCATATCATGTGATGAATAAAAATATAGCTCCAAGTGACATATCGATGGATTGAGACGAAAGAGGGGATGCCTTCCGGGGCATCCCCAAGCTTAGACGCTTGAGTCTTCCTAGAATATTACCTTGGGGTGCCTTGGTCATCCCCAAGCTTAGGCTCTTGCCGCTCCTTATTCCTCTGTCCATCGTGATAACACCAAAAACTTGAAAACTTCAATCACACAAAACTGAACAAAACTTCGTGAGATTCGTTAGTATATGCAACATATCAAATACTTTAGGTACTGTTATAAATTGATTCATATTTCATTATTTCATAATAGGTACTGTATTCTAACTCTTCCATGGCTTATACCCCATGATATAATCCATAGCATCATCAAAACAAGCAAACTATGCAAGCAAAAAACAGAATCTGTCTAAAACAGAACAGTCTGTAAAGATCTATAAAGAACCTATACTTTTGTAGCTCTAGAAATTCTAAACAATTAGTACAACCCAAGGAATTTGTATATAAATACTATGTAAAATATTCAGATCAAAAAGACGTTCCAGTAAAATCAGAGAAATTCTGTACTGGACGCTAAACTTTCTATTTTTGCACCGTAACAATTCTACTCATCTCGTGAGTCATCCCAAAGGCTTTACTTGGCAGAAACACTAATTAAAACATAAAAACACAATAATTAAAGAGGTAATAATCATTTTATCACACACAAACATAAATTAAAAATCAAATATAAAGACAACTATTGGGTTGCCACCTAACAAGCGTTGTTGTTTTATGCCCTTAGCTAGGCATAATGCATAGTTTCAAGTGTTGTCATTTTTTACACTCCACTCATAAGTAGCTCTCATGAATGATTCCTCAGGTGGCTTAATTCTCTTCCTAGGTAAGTGTTCCATACCTTTCTTTAATGGGAATTGGAACCTTAAGTTTTCGTCTTTCATATCAATAATTGCACCTATAGTTCGTAAGAAAGGTGTTCCAAGTATTATTGGACAAGTAGAATTGCAATCAATATCAAGAAAAATGAAATCTACAGGCACATAATTCTTATTTCCAACAATGAGAACATCATTTATTCTACCTAAAGGTTTTTTAATGGAAGAATCCGCAAGATGCATGTTTAGGGAACAATCTTGAATATTTGTGAGACCAAGCACACCACAAAGAGTTTTAGGTATAGTTGAAACACTAGCACCAAGGTCACACAAAGCATTGCATTCATATTTATTTATCCTGATTTTAATTTTAGGTTCCCACTCATCATGCAATTTTCTAGGAATAGAAACTTCAAGCTCAAGTTTCTCATCATAAGCTTTTATCATCGCTTCCACTATATGATTAGTGAAAGCCTTGTTTTGTTCATAAGCATTGGGTGAGCTAATAATAGTTTGTGATACGTCTCCGTCGTATCTATAATTTTTGATTGTTTCATGCCAATATTCTACAACTTACATATATTTTTGGCAACTTTTTATACTATTTTTGGGACTAACATATTGATCCAGTGCCCAGTGCCAGTTCCTGTTTGTTGCATGTTTTTTGTTTCGCAGAAAATCCATATCAAACGAAGTCCAAATGGGATAAAATCTTACAGAGATATATTTTTTTGGAATATATGTGAATTTTGGGAGATGGAATCAACAGAAGGCGGTGCCCGAGGGCCCCACAAGCCAGGGGGGCGCGCCTTGGGGGTAGGGCGCGCCAGGCTGGCTTGTGGCTACCCCGTAAGGCGGTTGGTGCCCTTCTTTCGCCGCTAGAAAGCTAATATCCGGATAAAAATTGTGTTAAAATTTCAGCCCAATCGGAGTTACGGATCTCCGGGAATATAAGAAATGGTGAAAGGCCAGAATCTGGGAATGCAGAAACAGAAGGAAGTAGAGAGAGAGATCCAATCTCGGAGGGGCTCCCGCCCCTCTGCCGCCATGGAAGACAAGGACCAGAGGGGAAACCCTCCTCCCATCTAGGGGGGAGGTTAAGGAAGAAGAAGAAGGAGGGGGGATCTCTCCCCCTCTCTCCCGGTGGCAACGGAACGCCGCCGGGGCCATCATCGTGACGGCCATCTACTCCAACAACTCCATCATCTTCACCAACACTCCATCACCTTCCCCCATCTATCTACAGCGGTCCACTCTCCCGCAACCCACTGTACCCTCTACTTGAACATGGTTCTTTATGCTTCATATTATTATCCAATGATGTGTTGCCATTCTATGATGTCTGAGTAGATTTTTGTTGTCCTATCGGTGATTGGTGAATTGCTATGATTGGTTTAATTTGCTTGTGGTTATGTTGATGTCCTTTGGTGCCCATCATATGAGCGCGCGCGTGGATCACACCATAGGGTTAGTTGTATGTTGATAGGACTATGTATTGGAGGGCAAGGGTGATAGCAGCTTCAGCCTAGCATAGAAATTGATGCATACGGGATTGAAGGGGGACCAATATATCTTAATGCTATGGTTGGGTTTTACCTTAATGAACGTTAGTAGTTGCGGATGCTTGCTAATATTTCCAATCATAAGTGCATAGAATTCCAAGTAAGGGATGACATGCTAGCAGTGGCCTCTCCCACATAAAACTTGCTATCGGTCTAGTAACGTAGTCAATTGCTTAGGGACAATTCCGCAACTCCTACCACCACTTTTCCACACTCGTTAAATTAACTTAATTGTTACTTTATCTATACAGCCCCTAGATTTTATTTATGTGTTCTTTATTATCTTGCAAACCTATCCCGTTACACCTACAAAGTACTTTTAGTTTCATACTTGTTCTAGGTAAAGCGAATGTTAAGCGTGCATAGAGTTGTATCGGTGGTCGATAGAACTTGAGGGAATATTTGTTCTACCTTTAGATCCTCGTTGGGTTCGACACTCTTACTTATCGAAAGAGGCTACAACTGATCCCCTACACTTGTGGATCCGTTGCCGGGGAGCAATAGCGTTTGGTGAATATTCTCGTGTGTGCTTGTTTGCTTTATCACTAAGTAGATTTTATTTGCTGTTCTAAGTTGTTCTCTATCTTTAGTTATGGATATGGAACACGAAATACCAAAAAAATTAGGTGTACTTGCTACTCATGGAGATGGGGAACCTCCTAAAACCCTCGATGCTCGTTATGTGGAAAATATTATGCACTACTTTGATAATCCTGAGAAAACCCCATTCAACTTGATAATGGGATACACATTGGATCAACGTGAATACTTTAGGGATTATCGCTTATCTCAAAAAGGGAAACACTTATGGGATCAAATTAGAATACTGGAATGGTTTGCTTGGGATGCATGCTCGAGATGTGACTTTACTTGTTGCTCTAATATAGAAGCTCGACACCTTCCCTTTCAATGCAAATTTAATGATAATGAAACCTTAGCTTCTTATGCTAAAGGTATTTATGATTACTATAATGTGGAACGAATAGAAGAATTTGTTGTTTTTAAAGGTGCTTATGAAATTGCTTCTTTGCTTGAAAAGTATGATGATGATGTTCCTTACGAATCTGAAATTTTTGACATACTTAAATATTGCTATGAGAATTATGATTGCAATGCTGATATTATTGAATTTATTGAGAGAATGTCTACTGCCTTGGAAGAGACTAATATTTTGCAGGAATCTATGGAAGAAGAAATTGCTGAAACTGTGAGCTCATTAGATGAAAAAGATGAGGAGGAGAGCGGGGAACAAAAGGAGGAAGAGCGGATTAGCTACCCATGCCCACCTTCTAATGAGAGTAACTCTTCAACTCATACATTGTTTAATTACCCTTTGTGCTTACCGAAGGATGAATGCTATGTTGATTGCTATGATCCCTTGGATTCATTTGAAATATCCCTTTTTGATGAACTTGATGCTTGCTATGCTTGTGGCCATGATGCCAATATGAATGATGCTTATGGAGATGAACTTGCTATAGTTCCTTATGTTAAACGTGAAATTGTTGCTATTGCACCCACACATGATAGTCCTATTATCTTTTTGAATTCTCCCAACTACACTATATCGGAGAAGTTTGCACTTATTATGGATTATATAGATGGGTTGCCTTTTACTATTACACATGATGATTTTGATAGATATAATATGCATGTGCTTGATGCTCCTACTTGCAATTATTATGAGAGAGGAACTACATCTCCACCTCTCTATGTTTCCAATATGATAAAATTGCAAGAAACTGCTTATGCAATGTATTGGCCTTTACTTGATGTGCATGAATTGTTCTTTTATGATATGCCAATGCATAGGAAGAGAGTTAGACTTCATTGTTGCATGATATATGTTACTTTGTGCTCACTACTAAATTACAAATCATTGTTAATTAAAATTGGCTTTGATATACCTTGGGATCCGGGTGGATCAATTACTTGAGCACTTTATGCCTAGCTTAATGGCTTTAAAGAAAGCGCTGCCAGGGAGACAACCCGGAAGTTTTAGAGAGTCGTTTTATTCTGTTGTGTGCTTTTATATAGTTCAAAAACAAAAAAAATAAAGAGGGGAACCTAAAACTTTTTCAAAAAGAAAAGTGAAAGTGAGAGGGACGAGCATTGTGAAAGTGGGAGCTAGCCTTGAACTTTGTTCATGCCCATGGAAACCTTGTGAATCTTAATTACAGAAACTTTTCAACAAAAATAATTATCCCCTTGTATAAATCCATTGTATTATAAAAATAATGTGCCAAGATTTGCCTTTAGGATGATTAGATTGCTTGTTTGGTCTGTGCAGTGCAAAAACAGAAACTTTGGCTGTAGTGCGTGAATTTACATTTTTTACTGGAAAGTCAAAAGTTTATGAAATTTTTACACAGTACTGATATGAAATTTTTTTATTTTTTCCTAATTTTTCAGAATTTTTAGAGTTACATAAGTATGGTGAATGTTCAGATTACTACAGACTGTCCTGTTTTTGACAGATTCTGTTTTTGATGCATTGTTTTGCTCGTTTTGATGAAACTATCGATTGTATCGGTGGTATAAGCCATGGAAAAGTTATATTACAGTAGCTACAATGAAAAAACAAAATATGAATTGGTTGGCAACAGTACTTAAAGTTGTAATTTGCTTTATTATTACTAACGGATCTCACGAGGGTTTTGTTAAGTTTTGTGTGATTGAAGTTTTCAAGTTTTGGGTGAGATCACGATGGATGAAGGAATAAGGAGTGGAAATAGACTAAGCTTGGGGATGCCCGAGGCACCCCAAGGTAATATTCAAGGACTCCCAAGAAACTAAGCTTGGGGATGCCCTGGAAGGCATCCCCTCTTTCTTCTAACAACCATCGGTAATTTTACTTGGAGCTATATTTTTATTCGTCACATGATATGCGTAAATCTTGGAGCATCGTGTGCTTTTTATTTTTCTTTTAATAATGCACCATGCTGGTATGAGAAAGTCCTTGGTTTATTTATAGAAGGCTCTTTGCACCTCACTTGTATCTTTTGAGTATGGCTTTATAGAATGCTTCATGTGCTTCACTTATATCATTTGAAGTTTGGATTGCCTGTTTCTCTACACATAGAAAACCGCCATTTGTAGAATGCTCTTTTGCTTCACTTATATTTGTTAGAGCGTGGGCATATCTTTTGTAGAAAGAATTAAACTCTCATGCTTCACTTATATCTATTTAGAGAGTTAACAGGAGTTGGTCATTCACATGGTTAGTCATAAAATCCTACATAAAACTTGTAGATCACTGAATATGATATGTTTGATTCCTTGCAATAGTTTTGCGATATAAAGATGGTGATACTAGAGTCATGCTAGTGAGTAATTGTGGATTGGTAGAAATATTTGTGTTAAGGTTTGTGATTCCCTATGCAAGTACGAAAGTCAATAGTTATGCAATGAAGTTACATCCTACTTGTGATGCATTATTCGATGCTAGTTATGTTTAATGCTCACTTATGTGAATTTTCGTTTCCTGGCTTGGTTGCTTCCCAATCTATTTGCTAGCCTCCATTTGTAATAAGTAGAAATACTACTGGTGCATCCAAAATCCTTAAACCAAGTTTTGCCTTATGAGTCCACCATACCTACCTATATGCGGTATTTCCATGCTGTTCCAAGCAAATTTGTATGTGCCATCTCTAGATTTTCAAAAAAAATCTCTTTTGTGTGCCCGTACCGCTCATGAAATGATGGGGAGTATCCAATATTTTTCCATGCTAGGTGGGTTATTCTCATGATATGTGTTGATTCACTATCATTCACGAGAAGTGGCTGGTGTTCGGGATGCCCAGTTCCATGCTCAAAAATCAAATCAAAATATAATGAAACAAAACTCCCCCAGGATTGTTGTTTGTATGGACGGTACCCGTGGATTTGGCTCGCCGTGGAGTGTGATTGATTGGTGGAGGGGGAGTAAAAACTTTACCATTCTGTTTGGGAACCGCCTATAATGTATCTAGCATGGAAAGTATTGTGAGCTACTTTGTCATTTTCGTTGACAGGAAAAGCATGCCACTCAAAATATTTTTCTCTCTCTCAATTTAAAACTTGAGCTCTGGAACCTGTACAAATCCCTACTTCCCTCTGCGAAGGGCCTATCTATTTACTTTATGCAATTTTTATTTTTGCTTTGAGTCTCCATCTTCTCTTATAAGCACCAACTAGGGGGCACTATGATCGTACTTGAGCATTGGGCATAGCTAATATTTGAGTGTGTTTCATGAATGAATCAATGATTGAGCATGACGGGCTAGGGATAACTTTCTTTAGTCATGATATTTTGAGAAGACATGATTGCTTTATTAGTATGTTTGAAGTATTATTGTCTTAATGTCAAATGATAGACTATTGCTTTGAATCACTTGTGTCTTAATATTCATGCCATGATTAGATTATATGATCAAGATTATGCTAGGTAGCATTCCACATCAAAAATTATCTTTTTTATCATTTACCTACTCGAGGACGAGCAGGAATTAAGCTTGGGGATGCTGATACGTCTCCGTCGTATCTATAATTTTTGATTGTTTCATGCTAATATTCTACAACTTTCATATATTTTTGGCAACTTTTTATACTATTTTTGGGACTAACATATTGATCCAGTGCCCAGTGTCAGTTCCTGTTTGTTGCATGTTTTTTGTTTCGCAGAAAATCCATATCAACTGAAGTCCCAACGGGATAAAAACTTACAGAGATTTTTTTTGGAATATATGTGAATTTTGGGAGGTGGAATCAACAGAAGGCGGTGCCCGAGGGGCCCACAAGCCAGGGGGCGCGCCCTGGGGGGTAGGGCGCGCCAGGATGGCTTGTGGCCACCCCGTAAGGCGGTTGGTGCCCTTCTTTCGCCGCAAGAAAGCTAATATCCGGATAAAAATCGTGTTAAATTTTCAGCCCAATCGGAGTTACGGATCTCCGGGAATATAAGAAACGGTGAAAGGCCAGAATCTGGGAACGCAGAAATAGAAGGAAACAGAGAGAGAGATCCAATCTCAGAGGGGCTCCCGCCCCTCCGCCGCCATGGAAGCCAAGGACCAGAGGGGAAACCCTCCTCCCATCTAGGCGGGAGGTCAAGGAAGAAGAAGAAGGAGGGGGGCTCTCTCCCCCTCTCTCCCGGTGGCACCGGAACGCCGTCGGGGCCATCATCGTGACGGCGATCTACTCCAACAACTCCGTCATCTTCACCAACACCTCCATCACCTTCCCCCATCTATCTACAGCGGTCCACTCTCCCGCAATCTGCTGTACCCTCCACTTGAACATGGTGCTTTATGCTTCATATTATTATCCAATGATGTGTTGCCATCCTATGATGTCTGAGTAGATTTTTGTTGTCCTATCGGTGATTGGTGAATTGCTATGATTGGTTTAATTTGCTTGTGGTTATGTTGCTGTCCTTTGGTGCCCATCATATGAGCGCGTGCATGGATCACACCATAGGGTTAGTTGTATGTTGATAGGACTATGTATTGGAGGGCAAGGGTGATAGCAGCTTCTGCCTAGCATAGAAATTGATGCATACGGGATTGAAGGGGGACCAATATATCTTAATGCTATGGTTGGGTTTTACCTTAATGAACGTTAGTAGTTGCGGATGCTTGCTAATAGTTCCAATCATAAGTGCATAGAATTCCAAGTAAGGGATGACATGCTAGCAGTGGCCTCTCCCACATAAAACTTGCTATCGGTCTAGTAACGTAGTCAATTGTTAGGGACAATTCCGCAACTCCTACCACCACTTTTCCACACTCGTTAAACTAACTTAATTGTTACTTTATCTAAACAGCCCCTAGATTTTATTTACGTGTTCTTTATTATCTTGCAAACCTATCCCGTTACACCTACAAAGTACTTTTAGTTTCATACTTGTTCTAGGTAAAGCGAATGTTAAGCGTGCGTAGAGTTGTATCGGTGGTCGATAGAACTTGAGGGAATATTTGTTTTACCTTTAGCTCCTCATTGGGTTCGACACTCTTACTTATCGAAAGAGGCTACAACTAATCCCCTACACTTGTGGGTTATCAGTTTGCAACAAGGAAATACATTCTACTAAAGAGAAACTTTCATAATTAAAGACCTTGTAATCCAAGATAGTGGGCACATCACTAGTTAAAGTTTTAACCTCTCCAAACCCACTTTTTCAGTTTTAGCATTAGAATCATCACCCTCCAAGAAAATGGGACGCTCTCTAGCTATAGTTAACTCATCTTCAGTCCCTTTATCATTTACTTTCAAACTAGTAAATAAAGATTCAATAGGAGAAGTACCAATCATTTTAAGATCTTCATCATGATTTCGGTAAAAACCAGGTGGGAGAGCCTTTTCTAAGAATTCCCACTTAACTTTTACTAATCCGTATTGTGCTGCAATCACCTGTTCCTCTTCAAAGAAAACCCAAAGCATATCACATGTATCAGGAAGGATTTCTGGCACCGTTGCCGAAGAATATCATCAACCAACTATCATGTAACTTCGCACAAATTATCATTCACTTGTTCTTATTTTTATTTGTTTTTATATTTAGTTTCTTCATAAAAAACAAAAATACAAAAATATTTATCTTTGCTAGTTACTAGTTTACTTCTTTTCATGCTAGTTTACTTGTCCTGCTTGTTACTTTGCTTGCTCGGTCACCATGTCTCAAGATACTACTAAGTTGTGTGACTTCTCAAATACTAATAACAATGATTTTATTAGTACTCCGATACCACCCGCCACTAGTGTGGAGGCTTTTGATATTAATGTTGCATTGCCGAATCTTGTGATGAAAGATCAATTTTCGGAAAGTCCTAATGAGGATCCCACTTCTCATCTTAATACTTTTGTTGAAATTTTGTGATATGCAAAAGAAAAAGGATATAGATAATGATGTTGTGAAATTAAAATTATTTCCTTTTTCACTAATACATAAAGCTAAGCCTTGGTTTTCATCTTTACCACGTAATAGTATTGGAACAAGGGATAAGTGTAAAAATGCTTTTATTGCCAAGTATTTTCCTCCTGCTCAGATCATCTCCCTTAGAAATAAAATTATGAATTTTAAACAACATAATCAAGAACATGTTGAACAATCTTGGGAGAGGATGAAATTGATGATTATAAATTGCCCTACTCATGGTTTAAACTTGTGGATGATTATCCAAAATTTCTATGCTGGACAAAAATTTGTGTCTAGAAATCTTCTAGATTCTGCTGCAGGTGGTACCTTTTGTTGGAGATATGCCCTAGAGGCAATCATGTATGATGATATTTCCTATGTGTTTATGAATAAAGATAGTCCTTGGACAGTGTCAATGATGTGTATTGACAAGTACGTGACTTGTTTGTGAGACTATGCATTGCATGATGACTGGCCTAAATGGTCCCTAGTCAAAAGGGCTGTGTGGACGCACAACCTGTTAGACTAGCATATGACACGATGGATGGTCCGGTCTCACTGACCATGTAGCATTGGATGCTAGCCGGATAATATGGACTCAGGAAGATCTGGTCGGATTCGACGTAGTCGGATCTGAGTCAAGATAAGGTCTGAGTTGGACAGAACCAACTATGAGACGCAGCGATAGGTCATTTGTGAGTCTCTAGTACAACGTACGTTCTGTGTCCAAAGACCTGAGCTGGCGCACGTACTCGGGAAGGTGACAGACTTGCTTTGGGCCGACCAAACGCTACTTCGTGACTGGGTAGTTATAAAGGTAGGTTTCGGGCTTGTCCGGACCCATGTTGCGAGACATGGTTGAGCAAGATGGGATTTGCCCCTCCGATCAGGAGAGATATACTCTGGGCCCCTCGGGTGATCCACCTAGATAAGCATGGCCATGCGATGGGGATTATGAGATAATCCAAAGTGTTGGTCGGATTCACCGGAACGAGAAAGAGGTCGTGCAGCAACAAGGATGACCATGTCGCCTTGAGCATGACAACATATATCGTGTGGCAAAGGGAACGGAAGTGTGAAGTACAGGTTCACCTAACCAGCTTCATCGGACACTTGGAGTCGGCACGCTTTGCTAGAGGCCGCTACCGACTGGTCGAGCCAGATGTAATCTGACTTGCGACCAAGTGAACGAGAACCTAAGGGGTCGCGCGCTTAAGGGAAGGAACACGTGGGATTTAGGATCCGTGCTATGCCCAAGAGTTGAGCCCGCGCCGGATGCCTATATATAGTGGAGGTGCGGCACACCCATCTGGTTGATCGCTTCGGCACCGTCATTAGGGCTTTGCATGTGTTGCAACTAGCCACCTCCACTTCCCGCCGCCGACTGTGTGATCGGACCTAGTAGTCCGCCGCATGGTGTTCCTCCTGCACGCGCGGATACCGTTAGACGCGGTGCACTTGCGCCGCTCCGACGAACTTGTATGTGGGATCCGGCGACCGGCTGCGCGAGGTAGATCGGATCGGCTGTTCGAGAGAGATCGAACGAGGAGGAGAAGGACCACGCAAACGCGCTGCCCCAACTCTACCTCCACTGCACGGCACTACGCATCTAGTGGTAACGAACTATGATCCATCTCCGTAGCATGTTCTTGATGTTCTGCGCGTAGGAAAATTTTAATTCGCATGCGATGCACCTATGGTAGAACCCAACAGTGGTATCAGAGCCTCTGCTATAGGATTTGGATTCAGATCGGATGCATATTTGATATGTGGAGGCGACGGATGAGATCTGTCGTCGTTCATGAGATCGGCTATGTGCACGGTTGATGAGATCAACTGCACATCGTGGTCGTGGAGGCTATATTTTCTATCCATCAGAATCGATGAGGTCGTGACACAACCTACCCCTACCGGTCGGTATTCACCATCGGGGTTAATAGTGAAACATAAATCCGAATCGGGTTCGCGATGATCGATGAGATCGGTCAGATCAGACAATTCGGCGTGATCAGAATACAGATTCGATCTGTGATTCCCGAAAACGTAGCGTCTTGTATTTCGTACACGATACACAAACCGGTAGAATGCGATTCTATGCATAACTTTGTTTAGCAGGTTTGATGTGAATAGTATGGCTCATATGTATGTGATGCATGTGTGTAATTTAACATGACCTGCGTGTCATGATTGTCAGCCGGCCAAAGTGTTGTCATTATATTGTATAACGACCTGCGTGTCAACTTGTGATTCTCTGTAAATTCATTACTAGTTGTAGTACTTGGAGGACAGAGATCAAGTTCGAGGTTTTGGCGTCCCGGCGTGACGAACAAGATGGAATTCTGCCTTGGTCATCGGAGTTGGAGCCGGCCTGGAAGGATGTCCATGAAGGAGACATACTATTTAACATATTTATGTTTATATGTGATTGATATTGCTTCTTGTTTCTATGCATGTTAAAATGGTAGAAAGATCCCTCGTTAATATCAAGCACATTGCCATTCCGGATGTTGCACCTTCGCACGTCAAGTACGTCTAGTGGTGGGCTCATAAAATTGAGGTGCCACTAGGTGTCCTTGAACTGGAGGGTTCGTGTCGGACACGGACATGCACTGCATCAGGTTAACTTGACAAGGCTATCAAAACGGTTTTGGGCCTTGTGGCGAAGAAGGTTGGGAGCCGGGGTATAAGATACCTACCCGACCGACAGGAGTCATGTAGAGATACGATTAGCAAGGAGTTGCTTGCCGAATAGGCAAGTTGGCTAGCAGTGATGCTAAAGCTGACTAGTCGCTCGCGCTAGACGGGTCCTGAATCACTGAGAGTTTGCGGAGGGATGCTGACTTCAGTGGGAGTAGTTCTGTTTAAGGCTTGAATTATTCTACATAAACACATTGCTTAGTGATTACATATTTTCTGTTGTAGATCAATGGCACCACCTGCTCAACCCAACTTTGCATTGAAATCAATACTGGAAAAGGATAAACTGAATGGAAAAAACTTTACCACCTGGTATAGAAATTTGAGAATTGTTCTCAAGCACGATAAAAAAGGAACATGTTCTAGAGGATCCACTTCCAGAGGAACCTGCCGAGAATGCTAATGCCACAACCAAGAATGCCCACCAGAAACTCGTTGATGAATCAAACGAGATCAGCTGCCTCATGCTGTCTTGTGTGGAGCCCGATTTGCAACAACATTTCGAAAACGTTGAGGCTTTCGATATGATTGAGAGTCTCAAGAGCATGTTTTAGGTGCAGGCTAGGACCGAAAGGTTCAACGTCTGGTAATCCTTGACGGATTGTAAGCTGAAAGAGGGTGATCCACTGAGCCCGCATGTGATCAAGATGATCAGGTACGTGCAAGCTTTGGATCGGTTAGGCTTCCCACTTGGGGACGAGCTGTCCACGGATGCAATTCTGGGTTCTCTTCCACCTAGCTATGGGACGTTCGTCTCGAACTATCATATGCACGACATGGATAAGAAGCTCACTGAATTGCATGGGATGCTCAAGGTGGCAGAGCAAGATATTAAGAAGGGCACGCATCAAGTGTTGATGGTGCAGAACTCGGCTAAGTTCAAGAAGAGTTGGTCCAAGAAAAAGGGTAAGGCAAAGGGCACGGTGAAGGTTGTCTCCGCTGCTGCGTCGAAGCCTGGACCGAACACAAAGACTATTTGCTTTCATTGCAAGGAAACTGGTCACTGGAAGAGGAACTATGGCAAGTGGCTTGCTGAGTATGGCAAGAAGGCCGGAAATGCTTCTTCAGGCAAAGGTACACTTGTTACATATGTTATAGACATTTACCTTGCTGACATACCTAGTAGCTCTTGGGTATTTGATACCAGATCGGTTGTTCATATTTGCAACTCGATGCAGGGGCTGATAAGAACTAGGCATTTGGCACAAGGGGAGATTGACATCTGGGTCGGCAACAAAGCAAGAGTTGCTGCGTTGGAGGTCGGCACGATGCAGCTTCAGCTTCCTTCTAGATTCATTTTGGAATTGAATAATTGTTATTACATTCCTGCACTTAGTCGGAACATTATTTCTGCCTCATGTTTGATGAGTCAAGGTTATGAATTCAATATAAAGGACAATGGTTGTTCATTTTATTTGAATGGAATGTTCCACGGCTATGTACCCATTGTAGATGGGCTATTTATTTTGAATCTGGAAACGGAACCAGTCTATAACATGAATGTCAAGAGGCATAAGCCTAATGAGATAAATCCGACATACTTCTGGCATTGCCAGCTTGGACACATTAGTCTAAAACGTATGAAGAAGTTCCATGATGATGGAATCCTAACTTCGTTCGACTTTGGGTCGTTCGAGACATGTGAATCATGCTTGCTAGGCAAAATGACTAAGTCTCCTTTTGCAAAGAGTTGCGAAAGGGCGTCTGAGCTGTTGGAGCTTATACACAGTGATGTGTGTGGTCCAATGAGCACAACGGCCAGAGGTGGCTATCAGTACTTCATGACTTTTACCGACGACTTGAGTAGATATGGATATATCTATTTGATGAGGCACAAGTCGGAAACTTTTGAAAATTCAAAGAGTTTCAAAACGAGGTTGAAAATCAGCTCGGCAAGACAATAAAGCTTCTACGATCAGATCATGGAGGTGAGTACATGAGCCAGGAGTTTGATGATCATCTGAAAAGCCGAGGTATAGTACCTCAGCTCACACCTCCAGGAACGCCACTGAGAAACGGCGTGTCAAAACGGAGAAATCGAACCTTGTTGGACATGGTCCGATCGATGATGAGCAAATCGGATCTACCCTTCTCATTCTGGGGATACGCTCTAGAAACTGCAGCTTTCACACTTAACAGGGTACCATCAAAATCCGTAGATAAGACACCACATGAGATGTGGACTGGGAAGAGTCCTAGTTTGTCTTTTCTAAAGATTTGGGGTTGTGAAGCATTTGTCAAGCGACTCATGTCGGACAAGCTTACACCCAAGTCGGATAAATGCATATTCGTGGGATATCCGAGGGAAACCTTGGGATACAGCTTCTACAACCGAGAAGAGAACAAAGTGTTTGTTGCTCAGAATGAGGTTTTCCTAGAGAAAGAGTTTCTCAGTCGGGAGGCCAGTGGGAGGATAGTGTGACTCGAAGAAATTTGAGAGCCACTCGGGGACAACTCGGCTGGTGATGAGATCGTACCAGAGTTGGTCAGGGAATCCGTAGTGGAATCGGCACCGGAGCCACGGAGGTCAGAAAGATTGCATAGAGTGCGTGATGTGTTGTTGCTAGAAAGCGACAAGCCGGCCACGTATGCGGAAGCGATGGTGAGCCCAGATTCCGAGGCATGGCTGGAGGCCATGAGATCCGAGTTAAAGTCCATGGATGATAATCAAGTCTGGGACTTGGTTGATCCACCACCTGGCGTAATTGCCATTGGTTGCAAATGGGTCTTTAAGAAGAAAACCGATGTGGATGGAAATGTTCAAATCCACAAAGCTCGGCTTGTCGCTAAAGGTTATAGACAAGTTGAAGGAATTGACTACGACGAGACCTACTCGCCGGTAGCGATGCTAAAATTGGTGAGGATCATACTAGCTATAGCTGCATATTTTGATTATGAGATATGGCAGATGGGTGTCAAAACGGCTTTCCTTCATGGAAATTTAAAGGAGGATGTATACATGATACAGCCTGAAGGTTTTGTCGATCCAAATAATGCTAGTAAAATATGCAAGCTCAAGAGATCCATTTATGGATTGAAGCAAGCAGCTCGGAGTTGGAACATTCGTTTTGATGAAGTCATCATTGACCTTGGTTTCATCAAGAACGAAGAGAACTATTGTTTATACAAGAAGTCTAGTGGGAGCTTGATAGTATTTTTGATCCTGTATGTGGATGACATACTGCTGATCGGAAATGATGTTTCGATGCTGAACTCAGTCAAGGAATCATTGAATGGCAAGTTTTTGATAAAAGACCTTGGAGAAGCAGTGTACATTTTAGGCATCAAGATCTATAGAGATAGATCGAAGAGGATGTTCGGCTTAAGCCAGAGCACGTACATAGACAAAGTGTTGAAGCGGTTCAACATGAGTGAGGCCAAGAAAGGGTTCTTGCCCATCTCACATGGTATAAGGCTAAGCAAGACTCAGAGTCCTACGACTTCTGATGAGCGAAACCGGATGAGTAGGATTCTGTATGCTTCAGCAATAGGATCCATCATGTATGCCATGCTATGTACTCGACCTGATGTTGCCTATGCAATAAGCTTAACAAGCAGATACTAGGCCGACCCAGGTGAGAGTCACTGGGCAGCGGTGAAAACTGTCTTGAAGTAACTGAAAAGGACTAAAGAGATGTTCCTAGTTTATGGAGGTGAGGAGAAGCTCTGACGTGACTTGAGACTGCGTTGGTATTTCCCCAAAGAGGAAGGGATGATGCGGCACAGCGACGGTAAGTATTTCCCTCAGTCATGAAACCAAGGTTATCGAACCAGTAGGAGGATCACCACCACCCAATAAGCAGCACCTGCACACAAACAACAAATACTTGCAACCCGACGCGAAAGAGAGGTTGTCAATCTCTCTACGGTAAAAAGATAGATTTGGTAGTGATAGATAGGAGAGATAGATCTCTCAAGAACACAAAATAAAAAGAGCAAATAAAATATGCAGCAATATCTTTTTGGGTTTTTGCTTTTGTAGATCTGAAAACAAAGATGCAAAAAAGATATATCTGAAAGCAATATGTTGGAAAAGTAGACCCGGGGGCCGTAGGGTTCACTAGTGGCTTCTCTCATGAGTATAGCGCACGGTGGGTGAACAAATTACTGTTGGGCAATTGATAGAAAATCGAATAGTCATGACGATATCCAAGGCGATGATCATTATATAGGCATCACGTCCAAGATAAGTAGACCGACTCCTGCCTGCATCTACCACTATTACTCCACACATCGACCGCTATCCAGCATGCATCTAGTGTATTAAGTTCATGGAAAAATGGAGTAATGCAATAAGAACGATGACATGATGTAGACAAGATCTATTCATGTAGGAATAGACCCCATCTTGTTATACTTAATAGTAACGATACATGCGTGTCTTGCTACCCCTTCTGTCACTAGGAAACAACACCGCAAAATCGAACTCATCACAAAGCACCTCTTCCCATGGCAAGAAAAATCGATCTAGTCGGCCTAACTAAACCAAAGATTTGGAGAAGAAATATGAGGCTATAAGTAATCATGCATATAAGAGATCAAAGAAGACTCAAATAATATTCATGGATAGAAACTGATCATGAACTCAAAATTCATCGGATCCCAACAAACACACCGCAAAAGTTTACATCAAATAGATCTCCAAGAGACCATTGTATTGAGAATCATATGAGGGAGAGAAGAAACCATCTAGCTACTTCCTACGGACCCGTAGGTCTATGGTGGACTACTCACGCATCATCGGAGAGGCACCTATGAGTAAGATGAACCCCTCCGTGATGGTGTTTAGATTGGATCTCGAGGTTCTGGAACTTGCGGTGGCTGGAATTGTGTTTCGTCGACTCCCCTAGGGTTTTTGGAATATTTGGGAATTTATAGGCATCAGAGGCGGTGGAGAGGGGCCCCGAGGAGGGCACAACCCATCAGGGCGCGCCGGGGCCCCCCTGGCGCGCCCTGGTGGGTTGTGGTCTCCTCGGCCCACTCCCCCGGCACTTCTTTGGCCCATTGGGTGTCTTCTGGTCCAGAAAAAATCTCCAAAAATTTTCGTCGCGATTGGACTCCGTTTGGTATTGATTTTCTGCGAAGTAAAAAACAAGCAAAAACAGCAACTGGCACTTTGGCACTATGTCAATAAGTTAGTCCCAAAAAAAGATATAAAGTTGTTATAAAATGATTGTAAAACATCCAAGAATGATAATATAACAACATGGAACAAGCAAAAATTATAGATACGTTGGAGACGTATCAGCATCCACAAGCTTAATTCCTACTCGTCCTCGAGTAGGTAAATGATAAAAACAGATTTTTTGATGTGGAATGCTGCCTAACATGTTCATCATATATTCTTTTCTTTTGTATAGCATGGACATTTGGACTTGTAAATGATTCAAATCAATAGTCTAGTTTTAACATAATGACTTCAATACTCAAGCATGTCAACAAGCAACCATGTCTTTCAAAATATCAACACTAAAGAAAGTTATCCCTAGCCCATCATGCTCAATCATTGATCCATTCATGAAACACACTCAAATATTAGCTATGCCCAAAGCTCAAGTACGATCATAGTGCCCCTAGTTGGTGCTTTATAAGAGAAGATGGAGACTCAAAGTAAAAAATAAAAATTGCATAAAGTAAATAGATAGGCCCTTCGCAGAGGGAAGTAGGTATTTGTAGAGGTGCCAGAGCTCAAAGTTTTAAGTTGAGAGAGAAAAATATTTTGGGTGGCATGCTTTTCCTGTCAACGAAAATGACAAAGTAGCTCACAATACTTTCCACGCTAAATATATCATAGGCGGTTCCCAAACAGAAAATAAAGTTATTCCTTTTTCCACCAAACTTTCACTTTCCATGGCGGGCCGTATCCACGGTTGCCTTCCATACCAACACTTTCCAAGGAATTTATTAGTTGACAACATAAAGTAAATATTTTTTTTCTTTTTCATTTCGGGAATGGGCATCCCTATTACCGCCGCACTCTCGTGCAATGACAAGTGAATAAACACTCATCTTGAGAATAACACATCTACCATGGAAAAATATTGGACACTCCCCATCGTTTCATGAGCGGTACGAGCACACAAAAGAGAAAAATTATTTTGAAAATTTAGAGATGGCACATACAAATTTGCTTGGAACGGCATGGAAATACCGCATATAGGTAGGTATGGTGGACTCATAAGGCAAAACTTGGTTTAAGGATTTTGGATGCACAAGTAGTATTTCTACTTAGTACAGATGGAGGATAGCAAATAGATTGGGAAGCAACCAAACCAAGAAACTAAAATTCACATAAGCGAGCATTGAGCATAACTAACACCGAATAATGCACCACAATTAGGATGTAACTTCATTGCATAACTATTGACTTCCGTGCATGCATAGGGAATCACAAACCTTAACACCAATATTCCTACTCAAGCATAATTACTCACTACATGACTCACATATTACTATCATCATGTTTCAAAACTATTACAAAGAATCAAGTTTAATTTGTCCAATGATCTTCATGAAAGTTTTTATTATATCCACCTTGGATATCTATCACTTTGGGACTAGTTTTATATATTGCCATTGCTTTTTGGCAAGCTCAAACAAATTTAAGTGAAGCACATGAGCATAAAGATTTCATCTCTCAAAAAGGTATAAGTGAAGCATGAGAGGATTTCTACAAAATTTACCTACTCTCAAATTAATCTAAGTGAAGCATGAGAGTATTTCTACAAAAATTTACAAGCACACCGTGCTCAAAAGGATATAAGTGAAGCACTAGAGCAATTCTATAGCTCAAAAAAAGTTTAAGTCAAGCACATAGAGCAATTCAAACAAATCATAGCATAATTTTGGCTCTCTCAAACAGTTGTTTCCAGCAAGGATACAAGTGATAAACTAACAAACAAAGCAAGCAAAGATACAAGATGCTCCAAGCAAAACTCATGATATGTGACGAATAAAAATATAGCTCCAAGTAAAATACCGATGGTCGTTAGAAGAAAGAGGGGATGCCACTCGGGGGCATCCCCAAGCTTAGTTGATTGTTACTCTTTGTATATATCTTGGGGGTGCAGTAGCATCCCCAAGCTTAGGCTTTTATCACTCCTTATTCCTTCATCCATCGTGATCTCACCCAAAACTTGAAAACTTCAATCACACAAAACTCAACAAAATCTTTGTGAGATCCGTTAGTATAATAAAGAAAATCACTACTTTAGGTACTGTTGCAAACCCATTCATATTTAATTATTGCATTATACCTACTGTATTTTAACTTTACCATGGCTCATACCCTTCAATATAACCCATAGATTCATCAAAACAAGCACACAATGCAACAAAAACAGAATCTGTCTTAAACAGAACAGTCTATAGTAATCTGTACTATAACCATACTTATGTAACTCTAAAAATTCTGAACAATTAGTACAACGTAAGAAATTTGTATAGAAACACTGTGTTAAAATTTCAGCTCAAGATCACGTTCCAGCAAAAAATGAAAATTCATACACTGGATGCAAAGTTTCTGTTTCAGATTCAGCATCACTTCTACTCATCTTATGAATCACCCTAAAGGATTTACTTGGCACAAACACTAAATAAACCATAAAACACAATCATAACAGAGGCATAATTGTGTCAACACACAGAAACAGAAAGGAAAAAGCAAAAAATTATTTATTCATTGGGTTGCCTCCCAACAAGCGCTATCGTTTTACGCCCCTAGCTAGGCATAACGCATAGATTCAAGTACTGTCATCCTTGGTTTTCAATTCTTCAATCACACAACTATATTTCTTCAAGGATTTAGCATGCATATTTTTTATGACAACACTCCTAGGAAGAAAACCAAAAAAAGTCATTCTTATAAATAGGGTCTCTTATGATTTCAACAAAGTCGGGATGAATACTAATCATTTTAAGATCCTCCTTGTCAATACTAGGCATCGCAACTTTGTTCTTAGTGACTTGCGTGGTCTTGCCAATCTTTACGGGAGTTTTTTCAATAGTTTTGATAGAAGAAAAATCTGAACCCAAATTACTAAAAATCTCTTCTATCTTATCAATCCGGTAAGGGCTCTCTTCTACCCTTTCGTTAACTACGGTTTCTTTTTCCTTAAGCAATTTAAGAGCATCTCCCACCTTAGACCCAATTTTATTAGCAAGATTATGCATATTTTTATCTAGATCATCAAGATGTCCTTTAGTGATCATCTTCTTTTCAATAGCATCTAATCTCTCCATAACATGTTCGAGAGTTAAAGTTGTTTCATTGATCATGATAGGTGGTGATCCCACTAAACTTCCCATGGCATTAAAAGCATCCAAAGATGGACACATCAAGAAATTCCCACCGGTAATCGTATCAAGGACGAATCTATACCAAGTGGTGATGCCCACATAAAAACTGCGAAGAAGAACAATGGTAGATTGCTTATGGATAGATCTATTATGAGCATTGCAAATCCTATACCAAGCATCTTTTAGGTTCTCCCCTCCCCTTTGCTTAAAATTAAGAACCTCATTAACAGGGATACACACAATAAAGGAAGAACTAGCCATAATGACTAGGCAAGAGATCTGACAAGAAAAAGGGCAAACGAAAAAGAGGGCGAATAAAACGGCAAATTGGTGAAGTGGGGGAGAGGAAAACGAGAGGGAAATGGCAAATAATGTAATTGCAAGGAGATGAGATTTGTGATTAGGAACCTGGTAGATGATGATGGAGTCCCCTCGGCGCCTACGATAGGCACGTAGAAGAGACTGCTTCCTCTCCGGCAACGGCACCAGAAATTCCTTTGACGTGGCTTGAGACTATGTCGGTATTTCACCAAAGAGGAAGGGATGATGCAACATAGCGACGGTAAGTATTTCCCTCAGTTATGAAACCAAGGTTATCGAACCAGTAGGAGAATCTACACCACCCAGTAAGCAGCACCTGCACACAAACAACAAATACTTGCAACCCGACGCGAAAGAGAGGTTGTCAATCTCTCTACGGTAAAAAGATAGATTAGGTAGTGATAGATAGGAGAGATAGATCTCTCAAGAACACAAAATAAAAAGAGCAAATAATATATGCAGCAATATGTTTTTGGGTTTTTGGTTTTGTAGATCTGAAAACAAAGATGCAAAAAGATAGATCTGAAAGCAATATGTTGGAAAAGTAGACCCGGGGGCCGTAGGGATCACTAGTGGCTTCTCTCATGAGTATAGCGCACGGTGGGTGAACAAATTACTATTGGGCAATTGATAGAAAATCGAATAGTCATGACGATATCCAAGGCGATGATCATTATATAGGCATCACGTCCAAGATAAGTAGACCGACTCCTGCCTGCATCTACCACTATTACTCCACACATCGACCGCTATCCAGCATGCATCTAGTGTATTAAGTTCATGGAAAAATGGAGTGATGCAATAAGAACGATGACATGATGTAGACAAGATCTATTCATGTAGGAATAGACCCCATCTTGTCATCCTTAATAGCAACGATACATGCGTGTCTTGCTGCCCCTTCTGTCACTGGGAAAGAACACCGCAAGATCGAACCCACCACAAAGCACCTCTTCCCATGGCAAGAAAAATCGATCTAGTCGGCCTAACTAAACCAAAGATTCGGAGAAGAAATACGAGGCTATAAGTAATCATGCATATAAGAGATCAAAGAAGACTCAAATAATATTCATGGATAGAAACTGATCATGAATTCAAAATTCATCGGATCCCAACAAACACACCGTAAAAGTTTACATCAAATAGATCTCCAAGAGACCATTGTATTGAGAATCATATGAGAGAGAGAAGAAGCCATCTAGCTACTGCCTACGGACCCATAGGTCTATGGTGGACTACTCACGCATCATCGGAGAGGCACCTATGAGGAAGATGAACCCCTCCGTGATGGTGTTTAGATTGGATCTCGAGGTTCTGGAACTTGCGGCAGCTGGAATTGTGTTTCGTCGACTCCCCTAGGGTTTTTGGAATATTTGGGAATTTATAGGCATCAGAGGCAGTGGAGAGGGGCCCCGAGGAGGGCACAACCCATCAGAGCGCGCCGGGGTCCCCCCTGGCACGCCCTGGTGGGTTGTTGTCTCCTCGGCCCACTCCCCCGGCACTTCTTTGGCCCACTGGGTGTCTTCTGGTCCAGAAAATATCTCCAAAAAGTTTCGTCGCGATTGGACTCCGTTTGGTATTGATTTTCTGCGAAGTAAAAAACAAGCAAAAACAGCAACTGGCACTTTGGCACTATGTCAATAGGTTAGTCCCAAAAAATGATATAAAGTTGTTATAAAATGATTGTAAAACATCCAAGAATGATAATATAACAGCATGGAACAAGCAAAAATTATAGATACGTTGGAGACGTATCAAGCTCTGCGTAAATGGTTACGCTGATGCTAGTTTCCAAACCGACTGGGATGATTGTCGATCGCAAACTAGATTTGTGTATGTCATGAATGGAGGAGCAGTGAGCTGGACAAGTTCCAAGCAAGATACGGTGGCCGACTCCACAGTAGAGGCCGAATACATTGCGGCTTGTGAAGCCGCAAAGGAAGGTGTTTGGATTCGGAAGTTCCTGGAGGATCTTGGTGTGTTCTCGGGCTGGGCAAAACCGTTGGACCTGTATTGCGACAATTCAGGTGCCATCGCACAGGCCAAGGAGCCGAGACAACACCACAAGACTAGGCACATAGACCAAAAGTATCACCTGATATGAAAGCTCGTAAAGAATGGTGATACTAATTTATGCAAGATTCATACGGATGAAAATGTTGCAGATCCGTTGACTAAGCCGCTTCCACAACCCAAGCGTGAGGGGCACATAAGAGCTATGGGCATTCGATGTCTATTTGATTGACTCTAGTGCAAGTGGGAGACTGTTGGAGATATGCCCTAGAGGCAATCATGTATGATGATATTTCCTATGTGTTTATGAATAAAGATAGTCCTTGGACAGTATCAATGATGTGTATTGACAAGTACGTGACTTGTTTGTGAGACTATGCATTGCATGATGACTGTCCTAAATGGTCCCTAGTCAAAAGGGTTGTGTGGACGCACAACCAGTTAGACTAGCATATGACACGGTGGATGGTCCGGTCTCACTGACCATGTAGCATTGGATGCTAGCCGGATAATATGGACTCAGAAAGATCTGGTCGGATTTGACATAGTCCGATCCGAGTCGAGATAAGGTCTGGTTGGACAGACCCAACTATGAGACGCAGCGATAGGTCATCTGTGAGTCTCTAGTACAACATACGTTCTGTGTCCAAAGACCTGAGCTGGCGCACGTACTCGGGATGGTGACATACTTGCTTTGGGCCGACCAAACGCTACTTCGTGACTGGGTAGTTATAAAGGTAGGTTTCGGGCTTGTCTGGACCCATGTTGCGAGACATGGTTGAGCAAGATGGGATTTGCCCCTCCGATCAGGAGAGATATACTCTGGGGCCCTCGGGTGATCCGACCTAGATAAGCATGGCCATGCGATGAGGATTATGAGATAATCCAAAGTGTTGGTCGGATTCACCGGAACGAGAAAGAGGTCGTGCAGCAACAAGGATGACCATGTTGCCTTGAGCACGACAACATATATCGTGTGGCAAAGGGAACGGAAGTGTGAAGTACAGGTTTGCCTAACCAGCTTCATCAGACACTTGGAGTCGGCACGCTTTGCTAGAGGCCGCTACCGACTGGTCGAGCTGAATGTAATCTGGCTCACGACCAAGTGAACGAGAACCTAAGGGGTCGTGCGCTTAAGGGAAGGAACACGTGGGCTTTAGAATCCGTGCGAGGCCCAAGAGTTGAGCCCGCGCCGGATGCCTATATATAGTGGAGGTGCGGCACACCCATCTGGTTGATCGCTTCGGCACCGTCATTAGGGCTTTGCATGTGTTGTAACTAGCCACCTCCACTTCCCGCCGTCAACTGTGTGATCGGACCTAGCAGTCCGCCGCACGGTGTTCCTTCTGCACGCGCGGATACCGTTAGAGGCGGTGCACTTGCGCCGCTCTGGCAAACTTGTATGTGGGATCCGGCGACCGGCTGCGCGAGGTAGATTGGATCGGCTGTTCGAGAGAGATCGGACGAGGAGGAGAAGGACCACGCGAACGCGCTACCCCAACTCTACTTCCGCTGCACGGCACTACGCGTCTAGTGGTAACGAACTGTGATCCATCTCCGTAGCATGCTCTTGATGTTCTACGCGTAGGAAAATTTTAATTCGCATGCGATGCACCTATGGTAGAACCCAACACCTTTATGGATGTGACCTTAGGAGAGGCCACAAAACTTCTGGACAACATCATGACAAACTACTCTCAATGGCATACCGAAAGAGCTCCAACTGGTAAGAAGGTAAATTCTGTTGAGGAAATCGCTACTTTGATTGAAAAAGTGGATGCTCTTATGAATATGGTTGCTAGCAAAAAATACTCATGTTGATCCAAATGATATGTCCTTGTCTACTTTGATTGAGCAAAATAATGATGCTATTGATGTGAACTTTATCTCGCGAAACAATTTCAACAACAATGCTTATAGAGGAAATTTCAATGCTAGGCCGTATCCCGGTAATTCCTCTAAGAACTATGGAAATTCTTCTACAAATGCTAATAGGATACCCTCTGATCTTGAGAACACAATTAACGAATTTATTAGTTCTCAAAAGATTTTTAATACTATGGTAGAAGAAAAGTTGCATACGCTTGATGTTTTGGCTAAAAACATGGATATAATTGCTCTTGATGTTAAAACTCTTAAAGGTGAAACTTTGCCACGCAAGCATGATTTTAATGAGACTATTAAATCTATCCAAATATCTATTAATCAAAGTAAGGAGATGATCGCTAAGTTAAAAGCTAAGCGGGAATTCTTAAAAAAGGCTCTTCCACCCGGTTTTTACCGGGATCATGATGAAGATCTTTAAATGATTGGTACTTATATTATTGAATCTTTATTTACTAATATGAAATTAAATGATAAAGGGACTGAATATGAGTCAACTCTAGCTAGAGAGTGTCCCGTTTGCTTGGAGGGTGATGATTCTAATGCTAAAACTGAAAAAAGTGGGTTTCGAGAGGTTAAAACTTTAACTAGTGATGTGCCCCCTATCTTGGATTACAAGTACTTTAATTATGAAAGTTTCTATTTAGTAGAATTTATTTCCTTGTTACAAACTATTATTAGCTCACCCAATGCTTATGAACAAAACAAGGCTTTCACTAATCATATAGTGGAAGCGATGATAAAAGCTTATGATGAGAAACTTGAACTAGAAGTTTCTATTCCTAGAAAATTACATGATGAGTGGGAACCTACTATAAAAACAAAACTAAATAAATATGAATGTAATTCTTTGTGTGACCTTGTTGCTAGTGTTTCAACTATACACAAATCTCTTTGTGATGTGCTTAGTCTCACTATCATTCAAGATTGTTCCCTTAACTTGCATCTTGTGGATTCTACCATTAAAAAACCTTTAGGTAGAATAAATAATGTTCTCATTGTTGCAAATAAGAATTGTGTGCCTGTAGATTTCATTGTGCTTGATATTGATTGCAATCCTACTTGTCCAATAATACTTGGAAGACCTTTCTTACGAATTATAGGTGCAATTATTGATATGAAAGAGGGAAACATAAGTTTCCAATTTACATTAAAGAAAGGCATGGAACACTTACCTAGGAAGAGAATTAAACAACCTTATGAATCAATCATGAGAGCTACTTATGGGTGGAGTGTCAAATATGACAACACTTGAAACTATGCATTATGCCTAGCTAGGGGCGTAAAACAATAGCGTTAGTTGGGAGGCAACCCAATGGTTATCTTTATTTTTGCTTTTTTACTTTATGTTTGTGTGTGATAACATGATTATTTCCTATGTAATGATTGTGTTTTTATGTTTTAATTAGTTTTTTTTCAATTAAATCCTTTGGGATGACTTACAAGATGAGTAGAATTGATATGGTGCAAAAACAGAAAGTTTAGCGTCCGGTGTAGAATTTCTCTGATTTTACTGGAACGTATTTTTTATCTTAACTTTTGACAAAGTATTTCCATAAAAATTCTTCAGGTTTTCCTAAATTTTCAAAATATTAGGAGTTACATAAGTATAGGTTCTTTACAGACTGTTCTGTTTTAGACAGATTCTGTTTTTGCTTGCACAGTTTGCTTCTTTTGATGATGCTATGGATTGTATCAGGGGTATAAGCCATGGAGAAGTTATAATACATTACCTATTATGCAATAATTAAATATGAATCAATTTATAACAGTACCTAAAGTATTTGATATGTTGCTTATACTAACGGATCTCACAAAGTTTTGTTGAGTTTTGTGTGATTGAAGTTTCCAAGTTTTGGGTGTTATCACGATGGACAAAGGATTAAGGAGCGGCAAGAGCCTAAGCTTGGGGATGCCCCAGGCACCCCAAGGTAATATTCTAGGAAGACTCAAGCGTCTAAGCTTGGGGATTGCCCGGAAGGCATCCCCTCTTTCGTCTCAATCCATCGGTATGTCACTTGGAACTATATTTTTATTCGTTACATGATATGAGTTTTGCTTAAAGTGTCGTTTGATTTTATTTCTTTTGTTTTTAATTTGCAACAATCATCATTTTCTGGACACACCTATTTGAGAGAGACACACCATCATCATAATTTATTAGAATACTCTATGTGCTTGACTTATATCTTTTGAGTTTAGCAGTTGCTCTAGTACTTCACTTATATCTTTTTGAGCACGATGGCGTATAGATTTTATAGAAATAATTGCGCTCTTGTTCTTCCTTTATATTTGTTTGAGAGTTAATAAATAGTGGCGGTAATTTGCATGGGTCATAAGACTAGTCCAAAAATAATAGGTGTTCAATGAGTGATAATCAAAACCATCATGTAGCACATTAAAGAGAAATTTTGGGTTAATGATATTGATGTGGTAATGTGAAAGGGTGTGAGTGCATGATTGTCGAGTCATAGAAGTATCGGTTATAAGAGATGTTAATTTCCTGTTTGTCTAAATATTAGAAAAAGGCACGTTGGGGATGTGTGAGCATTTCTATTCCTCGTTGAAATCCTAGTGTTGTTTCGGGTCGGAGGCGTGCGATGGTTAACTCCTCCCAAACTCCTCCGGTGCATCCAAACCCCGTGACATGATACGCTCTGTCACACATAAGCCTCCTTATATCTTCCTCAAAACAGCCACCATACCTAACTATTATGGCATTTCCGTAGCCATTCCGAGATATATAGCCATGCAAATTCCACCGTTACATCATATGACTAGTTCATTCATCATCATATTGCTTTGCATGATCATATAGAGCTGACATAGTATTTGCGGCAAAGCCGCCGTTCATCATTTTTTAATACATGTCACTCTAGATCACCGCACATCCTGGTACACTGCCAGAGGCATTCATATTGAGTCATATTGTTTCATAGTTCTTCATATCGAGTTTTCATATTGAGTTGTAAGTAAATAAAAGTTTGATGATCATCATTATTAGAGCATTGTCCCAGTGAGGAAATAAAAAATTGGGGAGGACAAATGAGCCCACCATAAAAAAATGATTGAAAAAGAGAGAAGGGACTTTGCTACTATCCTTTACCACACTTGTGCCGCAAAGTGGCACCTTGTTCTTTATATAGAGAGTCTCATGTTATGTCATTTTCATATGCTAGTGGGAATTATTTTTCATTATTAGAAACTTGGCTTGCATATTCCGATGACGAGCGTCCTCAAATGCCCGAGGTCTTCATGAGAAAGCAAGTTGGATGCACACCCCACTTAGCTTCAGTTGACCTTTCATACACTTATAGCTCTAGTGCATCATTTGCATGGCAATCCCTACTCCTCGCATTGATATCTATCGATGGGCATCTCCATAGCCCGTTGATACGCCTAGTTGATGTGAGCCTTTCTTCTCAACTTTTTACCCCTTTGATATCTACCACCATATTCTATTCCACCCTTATGCTATGTCCATGTTTCACGCTCATGTATTGCGTGAGAAATAACAAGTTGATGCACATTGAAAAAGCACGATACAATTGCCTGACTTGGACACCGTGGTGCTTGACATTTGTATTAATGTGGTGAAGACAAAGCCATGCCTTACTAATATGATAAAATGAATGGGGATAAACATTATTTGAGGATCGTATATTTTGAAAGATTGATGATTATGTTGCTGGTGCTTATAAATATTACTATGTTGGTGTTTGTTAATTCATCGTTTCTCAATGAGCATACATGCAGAAGATTACATATTGGGTAGCATGTCACATCAAAAATTCTATTTTTATCATTTACCTACTCGAGGACGAGCAGGAATTAAGCTTGGGGATGCTGATACGTCTCCAATGTATCCATAATTTTTGATTGTTCCATGCTATTATATTATCATTCTAGGATACTTTTTGAGTATTTATTTACCAATTTATATTATTTTTGAGCACTAACATATTGACCCAGTGCCTACTGCCAGTTGCTGTTTTCTGCATGTTTTTGGCTTTTCAGGTTTACAGTACCAAACGAAGTCCAATTGCCCCGAAACTTTTTTATGATTTTTTCTGGACCAAAAGAAGACCTGGAAGCTTCGGGAGGAGACAGGAGGCCGCACGAGCGAGGCACAAGCCAACAGGGCGCGCCCAGGGGGGTCGGCGCACCCTGATGGCTTGTCCCTCCCTGGTGGTTCTCCTACCCCCGTTCTCTGGCCTATAAATTCACATATATTTCAGAAACCCTAGGGAGCATCCCGAAACACTTTTTCCGCCGTGGCAAGTCTCTGTTCTACCGCGATCCCATCTGGAGCTCCGTTACGGTGCCTTGCCGGAGGGGGGGTCGATCACGGAGGGCCTCTTCATCAACCTTGCTGCTCCCATGGTGATGTGTGAGTAGTCCACCACAGACGCACGTGTTCATAGTTTCTACCTAGATGTCTATCTCTCTCTTTTAATCTTCAATACAATGTTCATCGCATCTTCTCTTTGATCAATCCGCTATAATTCTTTTGTATGGTGCGTTTGTTGGGATCCGATGAGTTGTGGGTTTATGTTCAGATTATTCATCAAAAGTATTTGAGTCAGCTCTCAATATTGTGATTCTTATTTGCATGATCATTATAGCTTCGTAAATATCTTCGATGTATTGAAATAGTTTGGCCAACTAGATTAATATTTCTTCAGTGAGAGGGGTGTGTTATAGTGGGTTCAATCTGGCGGTGCTCTATATCCCAGCGACAGAAAGGGACAAGACACGTCTTTGTATTGTTGCCACTAAGGATAAAACAATGGGGTTAGTTAATATTAATTGAATTCTCTTTGTCTACACCATGTCACTCTTCTCCAAGCATTAATATGTTTTACTTAATACTCTAGATGCATGTTGTATAGCGGTCGATGGGTGGAGTAATAGTAATAGATGCACGCAGGAGTCGGCCTATTTGCTTATGGACGTGATGCCTATATATACATGATCATTGCCGTGAATATCACATAACTATGCGCTTTTCTATCAATTGCTCATCAGTAATTTGTTTACCCACTGTATGCTTCCTACATGAGAGATGCCGCTAGGGAAAACTATGGCCCCCGGGCCTATTCACTTATATATTTACAAACATTTTCATTACCTTGCTTCCATTTATTTGATTTTATTTTATTTTGCAATTTACAATTATCTACTATCATCTACACACTTCATTTGCTTGCAAATAACAAGATCAAGGGGATTGACAACCCTCTTGCCGCGTTGGGTGCAAGCGTTTGCTCTTTTGTGTGCAGTCATTGAAGACGGTTGTTGATTGGTATTCCTATTGGTTCGATAAACCTTGGTTCTTAACTGAGGGAAATACTTATCCATATTATGCTGCCAGCACCCGTACCTCTTCATGGAAAACCGAACACAGATCACAAGTATCAGCATGTTGCTTGCATATGCATCTCATCATGATTTCAAGTTGCAACAAATGGATGTGAAGAGTGCATTTATTAATGGTCCTCTTAAGGAGTTGGTATATGTCGAGCAACCCCCGGGGTTCATGGATCCCAAGTTCCCCAATCATGTATACAAGGTCGATAAGGCACTCTATGGCCTTAAACAAGCCCCACGTGTGTGGTATGAGCACCTTACCAAGTTTTTGCAAGATTGTGGGTTTGGAATTGGGCAAATTGATCCCACTCTTTTCACGAAGAGGGTTAAATGGTACTTTATCATATGCCAACTATATGTTGATGATATTATCTTTGGTTCTCCTAACAAAGCTTTCAATGATGAGTTTGCCGCACTAATGACCGAAAAGATTGAGATCTCTATGATGGGAGAGTTGAACTTCTTTCTCGGATTCGAAGTCAAGAAATGAAGACAAGGAACCTTCATCAACCAAGAAAAATACACTCAAGACATGTTGAAAAGGTTCAAGTTGGACGATGTCAAGCCGGCCAAGACTCCTATGTAACTCAAGTGCACCTTGACATTGATCCCAATGGTAAAGCCGTGGATCAAAAGGTATATTGATCCATGATTGGATACTTTCTTTATCTTTGTGCATCTAGACCAGATATTATGTTGAGTGTGGGAATTTGTGCATGATTTCAAGCCGCACCTAAGGAAAGCCACTTTGTGGCCGTCAAGCGAATCTTTCGATATTTAGCTCATACCCCAATCTTTGGCTTATGGTACCCCTAAGTTGCTTCTTTTGATCTCATGGGATATTCAGACTCGGATTGGGAGGGACATCATGTGGATAGGAAGACAACTTCCGGAGGGTGCCGATTCATTGGTCGCTCTTTGGTAAGTTGGTCTTTAAAGAAACAAAAATGTGTTTCTCTCTCTACCACTGAGGCCGAGTATGTAGCCACCGCAGAAGTTGTTGTGCACAGTTGCTATGATTGAGGCAAACTTTAAAGGATTACGATGTCATTTGTGACAAAGGATTACGATGTCATTTGTGACAAAGTCATCTTTTCTATGACAATGAAAGTGCTATCAAGATCTCCCACAACCTGGTTAAACATTGCAAGACGAAGCATATTGCAATTCGTCATCACTTCATCCGGGAGCATATCAAGCGTGGAGAGAGATCTTCTTTATGTCATCACTCATGAATAACTTGCAGGTATTTTCACGAAGCCATTGGATGAAACAAGATTTGCGATCTAAGGCATGAGCTAAATATCATTGATTTGAGCAATGTGGCCTGAAGTATTGCACACCCCACCGCACTCATCATTTTGTCTTGTTTAGATGTAGGCATGAATATATGGAGAGTGTTGTTCTCTCAATGAACTCTCCCTCCCCCTATTATGCGTAAATCCATCAAGTCTTTCACATTAGCCATATTTTAATGGTACTTGTGCTTCAAAGACGAGTTTTGGTTATGAGCCAAGGTTAAAATCTTCGCGGTTCCATACCAATTGATTCAAACATAGGTGGCTCGGCCACCGCCCCCTTCTAGTTTTTAGAGCTTGTTTTTTATTTGGGTCACTCCAAGTTTGCTCTTCTTTCTATTTGTCATTTTGAACTTGGAGTGTCCCTTCCCATTTGCTGGTTTTTATGTCTCCAACCCAAGCCATTTCTATCTCTCAAACCTTTTAATCATAATTGCATAGGCCCTCTATTCAAAATTGATCTTGGTAGTTTTTCTGAGTTGCAAACGGTACTATCGCTGGTTGTGGTCGGTACTACCGCACAACGGTAATACCGTGCTTACCACCGATACTACCGCTGGGAGCAGTGCAGTTGGCCCTCTATCACTTCACTAGGGCGGTACTACAGATGGCTGGTGATCGGTACTACCTCACAAGCGGTACTACCGCTACCTCCCACGGTACTACCGCTTCTAGAATTTCTTGACGGGTTAAGTGGTGGGCACGGGGAGTTCTCACTCCCCATACCCAATCACTTATCCCTCTCCCGAGTCCTCTCTCTCATGTGCCCAAGAACTGCCCCGGAGTCTGCCCCACCTCTTCCTCGTGCCATGGACATCGACAGCCATGACAAGAAGATCATGAGGCAGGTTGCACTGGAGATTCGTAGCGAGTCTGAGGAGAGGATCACTGACGAGGAGTGGATCAACAAGAACTGCCCTTGGACGGAGTCAAACGAGGAGTTGCCTGTTGCTTCTGATGAGGAGTCTGATAAGCACTCCGAGTATTGATGCCTGTCAGGAGCATGAGCACCACCTTGCATCGTCTTAGTACAATGTGCCCTTTTGGTGTCTCGATGCCAAAGGGGGAGAGAGTATTTAGGGATTTGCCGAGTCACGAGTGTGTCTTATTTATCATTGCATTTTCTCTCTCGTGAACTCCTTAATCGCTTGCTTTGGTTATGGTTTCAAGACTTGTGAGTACCTTTTATATTGTGTAAGACATATGCTACCCTACTACTTATCCTTATGTTTACATTGTTAGTTTGTGAGATTATATTCCTTATGCTCTATCTCTATGCTCACTTACTATCTCTTGCATTCATGCTTATCTCTCATATTATGTGGATTGCAAGGTTGTTTCCATGTCTATAAAATATAGGGGGAGTGTTGATCCTAGTGTATGCTCTTTGCATTCCAAAGGCATACTAAAATAGGGCACACATCTAGGGGGAGCCCGTCTATATTTTGTAGATGTTGAGATTGCTTAAGTGTTGTGGTTTATCTTATGTACAAATCCCGTGTTGTCATCAATCCACCAAAAAGGGGGAGATTGTTAGAACATAATTTTCCCCAAGTGATTTTGGTGATTGATGACAATGCCCTTTGTGGACTAACTGTGTGCATTTGGATTTCAGAGATTATCAGGTAGCTTGAGATGGTTTTATTTCTCCTTGGTGTTTAAAGAGAAGATGGTTTTATTTCGGATGATTTCATTTTGGTGGTTTTGAGTCATAGGAAATTCTGTACTATTAAGAGGGGGTCCGCGTTTGGAAAGGTTAGGGTGGAATCAACACGTACACATTTGCGCCCCTTTCACTTCCCGGCTCTTTGAGCTTCTAACCTCTGCTTAGGATCCCTCAGAAACACCTAACTAGAAGTACCGCGCTGGGGAGCGGTAGTACCGCGCTGGGGAGAGGTAGTACCGCTGCAGCGGTACTGCCACTCTCCAGTGCTAAGGCCACTACCGCTTATATTTTGTTTTTGGTGTATTGGCTCTTGTTGAGCAGAAGTACCGCTGTAGTGGAGCGGTAGTACCGCTCAGGTGGTAGTGCTGTCTTCCACTTCCGCCTGTACTTCCGCTTAAATTTCGCTTCTGGTATCCTTCGCCACCTGAGCGGAAGTAGAGAGGTAAAACCGCTCCGTGCGGTACTGTCATACTACCCTCCTCTACTCCTGCTAGGTCCCCTCTTCATATAGCGCCAAACGGAAGTACAGCTGGCAGGAGCGGTAGTACCGCCCCGGCGGCACTACCGCCTCCCTGACAGAGTCAGCTATGTGCGGAGCACGGAACTTCCGTGTGGGCGGAAGTACCGCTCCTCAGAGCGGTACTACCGCTTATGCATGGTTGGTGGGGCAGAAAACGGTCAGATTCCCCCACCACTATATAAGTGGGTCTTCTTCCCCAAGTGAACTCACCACTTTTCCCCCAAAGCTCCATTGTTGCTCCTAAGCTCATTTTTGCCCGATCTCCCTCCCTAGCCATCGAATCTTGTTGATGCTCTAGGGTTTGATGAGAAGGCCTCGATCTACACTTTCACCAAAAGAAATTTGATTCCCCCACTAATCTCTTGCAGATCTTGTTACTCTTGGGTGTTTGAGCACCCTAGACGGAACAATAATGAATAATGTTCTTGTTTTCTAAAATATTGTAAATACATATATTTGAAACGATAAAATTAAATTGAAAAATAATGAATATTAAAATGATAACGCAATGTAAAAACATAGCTAGCTTAATTCTTAAAAATGTTTATGGCATCCAAAAAAATTGCGACATTTCAAAAATGTTCACGCATTTTAGATAATGTTTGTAACATATAGAAAATAGTAGTCATGTATTTAAAAATGTTAAATATGTATAAAAATGTTCTTTATTTATAAAAAAAATGTAAAAATATATATGAAAAGTATAAATAAAAAATATATTTGTCAAAATATTAATGAACTATTTAGAAAAAGTTAAACCAGCATAATTTTTTAATTTCGTATATAAAACATGTACGTTATGTATATTTCTTCACGTGTTCCGATAAAAATTTATGTCACGTAACAAAATATATTAGTCATGTATTTGGAAATTGTTAAACATTTAGAAAATAATGATCTTACTTCTACAAAATTTACAAATCTGTATAAAAAAAAGCAGATATCAAAAACATATATTTGAAAAAAATATTAAGCATGTAATTTAAAAATGTGAAGACTGTAAAGAAATTGTTCCTCAAGAATATACAAATGTAATCATTATACGATAAAGGTAGAGATTAAAATATATATTTGAAAAAGGTTAATCATGTATTTGTCAAATTTCAAATATGTGTAAAAAATATTCCTGATGTGTAAAAAATACAATGTTTATGAAATAAATAAAATGTGTTAGAAAAAAGTAAATGGATAGAATAAAGAAAAATAAAAAACTGATAAATTTGGTAAAAACTATAAAAGAAAAAATCTAAGAATAAAATAGAAAAAGCAAAACCGAGAAAAATAAAAAAACAGAAATAAAAGCATACTCAAGCAGTGAAAATGCCACGCACAGAAAAAAAAAACCACACAAGACTGCTACAGTGCTAGACCGGCCAGATAGCCCCGCGGTTGGGGTGAGGGCAACACACATCACGTTTTAAGCGAGATATTGCTCCTGCGCACTACAGCGGCGTGGTTCCGAAATCCAAAGATACTTGGGTGAGCATATCTTTAGATAGGTCGAACGTGGCCGGAGTGAGCACCTGCCCGAGTGCAAGAGCCGTCTTATGATCCCGCAAGCAAGGCAGTGTGACCATACCAAACAATGGCCGCCAACCACAATTTATGCCGCCTCGCCTCCGCGCTCATTGGCATAGCTAAAAAAATGTCTAGATGTATACCAAAAATGTTACACATGTAGAATGTGCATCAAAAAAGTAGTAAACATATGTTTGAATTATCTGTATGATTTATACGAAAAATATATAATATGTATTAATAAAATGTTCATGATTTACACGAAAAATATATAATATGTATGAAAAATGTATACATGTGTAAAACCTATTAAAACTGAGAAAGAAACCTATCGAAACTAAAGAAAACCAATTAAATCTAGAAAAATGAAGAAAGAAAAAAAAACCTATTAAATCTAGAAAGAAACAAACAAACAAAACCAAATAAAAACTAATCAAAAACAGAAGAAAACCAATGTAACACAGTGAAAACCCGATAAAAGCCCACAGAGAAGTTAACGGTCCAATGGAGCTTTCTTTAAGGTAAATGTTTCCTACCGTCTGGCCGGCTAAGTATTGCGTCTGTCATGTGAGGGGATGACATGTCCAACATCGACTCACCCGACGCATAACCAACCTTTTCACCTGAGCCTTATCTTCTTTCTATGTTATTTATGTCCATTCGTTTTCCCTTTCTTCATTCTTCTGTTTCTGAGAGTACCGTCGCCTCCCTTTTCTCTTCCCGGCACTACCATTTTCCAGCTCCCGCGCCACCATGCGACCTCCTCACATCCATTGTCGGCGTTGGCAGAGAAAAGGCCATCAATCAGATGGAAAGGATTTGTGCCCGACGAGGTAGCACTGGCTTCTATTCTTTCCCTCTCGCTCCTAAAGCTCCCCTCATGTATCCCCATGACCAGCATCTCAAGCAAGCCAAGCGAGTGCGTCCGTCGCCGCAGCCTGGTTGCCATGGCTGCGCTCACCCATCCCTTGCTCCTTCGTCAACCACGGGTAAAGCTCCAGTGCTGCAACAATCGAAAGCCTTTGCTATGACTGGTGACGGGAATTGTTGCAACCATTCATGTCGATAGCGACAATGACATTTTTTGCTTCAATCGTTGTCGGCTTTTGCTACGACCGACAACGAAAATTGCTCCAACCATTCATGTTGGTGTTGCAACCTGCGACCCGGGACGGCGGCAACGACAATTTTGCTACAATTTTCTTCGGCTTTTGCTACAACCCGTGACGAGAATTGTTACAACCATTCACATCGATGATGCGACCCGCGATGGCAATGATGACAATACTGTTTCAACTTTCGTCGGATTTTGGTACAACCGGCGATGGAAATCTCTACAACCATTCATGTCGATGACCGGTGTCCGATGTTCACGAAAAATCAAGAAAAGTTGTGCCAGTGGCCGCGGAAGCTACAACCGTAACCTCCACATGCCGAAACCGATGTTAGGGGACGTTGTGCCTTGCGATCGGCCGATGCTGCGAAGAAAGCACTGGGAGGAGGAGATGATGCTCGACGGCGTTGCTACTTGCTACAACAGGGAGCGTGGGACAATGAGCGCTGACCTCAAGCCGCGTGGGGCGCTCTGATGTAGGAGGTGCGGCGAATAGCGATGCAGAGGAGGAAAGCGGGGCACTGCTGCCCTCGCTGGGAACGCACACGTGATGGCCAAAGGGCATGGATGCTCGCATCGCTCAGGGCCACATACTGGAGGATTTTTTGCATGTGTTGACCAAGCGAGGGAATATGGCGATTGGGAAAGGAGGCATCCGACGGCTACAGGAAGCCAAATCGGAGGGCTTCCGCTTGACCGGCTGGGCTTTTCGGTCGGTCGGCCGGCGCCTAGTACGGCCCATTCTTTAAGGGGTCCAATGGAGCGGTTTTTTACCGGTCCAATAGATGGTTTTCTTAGGGAGTCCAATGGAGCTATGTCTCGCTCTCTCGTAATCAATAAGTGAGACATAACCTGGGCCAGTATACTCTCTACCTGGGCTGAACTGGTGTATGCACGAGGCTGGCCAGTACGCGACATGGTCATCGTGAGCACCGCGCAGGGGCGCACTCGCCGTCTTCTGATCTCGCGAGCACACGCCGTGATCTCGACCCAAGCAAGGCAGCGAGCGAGGCCAGACCAAACCATGGCGGCCAACCAGCACCTCCGCCGCCTCGCCTCCGCGTCCGCCCCCGCTCTCTCCCGCCTCCCCAAGCCCTACCCCTCGCCGCTCCTCCGCCTCGTGTTCTCCAGCTCTGCCTCCCCCACGGATCAGCCGCCGACCGCCGCTGCATCCCAGAAGGGCGAGGCCCAGAGCGCCGTGAAGGAGGCCGACGAGGCGCAGGGCGGTGGTGGTGCCGGCGCGGTGAAGAAGGCGGGAGAGGAGGAGGAGGCTGATGGCGGCCTGGACATAAACGAGGCCACGGGCGAGATCGGCGGCCCGCACGGGCCCGAGCCCACCCGGTACGGCGACTGCGAGCGCGGCGGCCGCTACTCCGATTTCTGAGGGTAAGCTTGTTGTTGATCTGTGCTAAGTTGTGACCATAAGGATGGCGTGGTGGTGGTATGTTTATGTTACTGTGTTTGGGCATGGGGAGTTCTAACTCCCTCATACCCATTCACTTCTCCCTCTCCCGAGTCCTCTCTCTCATGCGCCCAAGAACTTCCCCGGAGTCAGACCCACCTCTTCCTCGTGCCATGGACATCGACAGCCGTGACAAGAAGATCGTGAGGCAGCTTGGATTGGAGATTCGTAGCAAGTCTGAGGAGAGGATCACTGACAAGGAGTGGATCAAGAAGAACTGCCCGTGGACGGAGTCAAACGAGGAGTTGCCTGCTGCTTCTGATGAGGAGTCTAATTAGCACTCCGAGTATTGATGCCTGTCAGTTGCATGACCACCACCTTGCATCGTCTTAGTACTATGTGCCCTTTTGTGTCTCGATGCCAAAGGGGGAGAGAGTATTTAGGGATTTGCCGAGTCACGAGTGTGTCTTATTTATCATTGCGTTTTCTCTCTCGTGAACTCCTTAATCGCTTGCTTTGGTTTATGGTTTCAAGACTTGTGAGTACCTTTTATATGGTGTAAGACATATGCTACCCTACTACTTATCCTTATGTTTGCATTGTTAGTTTGTGAGATTATATTCCTTATGCTCTATCTCTATGCTCACTTACTATCTCTTGCATTCATGCTTATCTCTCATATTATGTGGATTGCAAGATTGTTGCCATGTCTATAAAATATAGGGGGAGTGTTGAACCTAGTGTGTGCTCTGTGCATTCCAAAGGCATACTAAAATAGGGCACACATCTAGGGGGAGCCCGTCTATATTTTGTAGATGTTGAGATTGCTTAAGCGTTGTGGTTTATCTTATGTACAAATTCCGTGTTGTCATCAATCCACCAAAAAGGGGGAGATTGTTAGAACATAATTTTTCCCAAGTGGTTTTGGTGATTGATGACAATGCCCTTTGCGGACTAACCGTGTGCATTTGGATTTCAGAGATTATCAGGTGGCACGAGATGGTTTTATTTCTCCTTGGTGTTTAAAGAGAAGATGGTTTTATTTCGGATGATTTCATTTTGGTGGTTACGAGTCATAGGAAATTCCGTACTATTAAGAGGGGGTCCGCATTTGGAAAGGTTAGGGTGGAATCAACACGTACACATTTGCACCCCTTTCCCTTCCCGACTCTTTGGCGCTTCTAACCTCTGCTTAGGATCCCTCAGAAACACCTAACTGGAAGTACCGCGCTGGGGAGCGGTAGTACCGCGCTGGGGAGAGGTAGTAGCGCTCCAGCGGTACTGCCACTCTCCAATGCTAAGGCCACTACCGCTTACATTTTGTTTCTGCTGCATTGGCTCTTGGTGAGCAGAAGTACCGTTGCAGTGGAGCGGTAGTACCGCTCAGGTGGTAGTGCTGTCTTCCACTTCCGTCTATACTTCCGCTTAAATTTCGCTTCTAGTATCCTTCGCCACCTGAGCGGAAGTAGACCGGTAAAACCGCTCCATGTGGTACTATCGTACTACCCTCCTCTACTCCTGCTAGGTCCCCTCTTCATAAAGCGCCAAACGGAAGTACAGCTGGCAGGAGAGGTAGAACGCCCCGGCGGCACTACTGCCTCCCTGACAGAGTCAGCTGTGTGCGGAGCACAAAACTACTATGCGGGCGGAAGTACCGCTCCTCAGAGTGGTACTACCGCTTATGCATGGTTGGTGGGGCAGAAAACGGTCAGATTCCCCCCACCACTATATAAGTGGGTCTTCTTTCCCAAGTGGACTCACCTCTTTTCCCCCAAAGCTCCATTGCTGCTCCTAAGCTCATTTTCGCCCGATCTCCCTCCCTAGCCATCGAATCTTGTTGATGCTCTAGGGTTTGATGAGAAGGCCTCGATCTACACTTTCACCAAAAGAAATTTGATTCCCCCCACTAATCCCTTGCGGATCTTGTTACTGTTGGGTGTTTGAGCACCCTAGACGGAACAATAATGAATAATGTTCTTGTTTTCTAAAATATTGTAAATACATATATTTGAAACGATAAAATTAAATTGAAAAATAATGAATATTAAAATGATAACACAATGTAAAAACATAGCTAGCTTAATTCTTAAAAATGTTCATGGCATCCAAAAACATTGCGACATTTCAAAAATGTTCACGCATTTTAGATAATGTTTGTAACATATAGAAAATGGTAGTCATGTATTAAAAATGTTAGATATGTATAAAAAATGTTATTTATTTATAAAAAAAATGTAAAAATATATTTGAAAATTAAAAATAAAAAATATATTTGACAAAATATTAATCAACTATTTAGAAAAACTTAAACCAGCATAATTTTTTAATTTCGTATATAAAACCTGTACGTTATGTATATTTCTTCACGTGTTCTGATAAAAATTTATGTCACGTAATAAAATATATTAATCATGTATTTGGAAATTGTTAAACATGTAGAAAATAATGATCTTCATTTCTACAAAATTTACAAATGTGTATAAAAAAGCAGATATCAAAAACATATATTTGAAAAAAATATTAAGCATGTAATTTAAAAATGTGAAGACCGTAAAGAAATTGTTCCTCAAGAATATACGAATGTAATCATTATACGATAAAGGTAGAGATTAAAATATATATTTGAAAAAGGTTAATCATGTATTTGCAAATTTTCAAATATGTGTAAAACATATTCCTGATGTGTAAAAAATACAATGTTTATGAAATAAATAACATGTGTTAGAAAAAAGTAAATGGAAAATTAGAATAAAGAAAATTAAAAAAATGATAAATTTGGTAAAAACCATAAAAGATAAAATCTAAGAATAAAAAAGAAAAAGAAAAACCGAGAAAAATAAACAAAAATCAGAAATAAAAGCATACTCAAGCAGTGAAAATGCCACACACAGAAGAAAAAAACCAAACAAAACTGGTACAGTGCTAGGCCGGCCAGATAGCCCCGCGGTTGGGGTGAGGGCAACATGTTGGGAAACGTTGCATGGGAAACAAATATTTTCCTACGCACACACAAGATCTATCCATGGTGATGAGCATCTACGAGAGGGAGAGTGAATCTACATACCCTTGTAGATCGCTAAGCGGAAGCGTTAAGAAACGCGGTTGATGTAGTCGAACGTCTCCGCGATCCAAATCGCAAGTCGTCCCTCGATCCGATCACGAACTAGTGCTGAACGGACGGCACCTCGGCGTTCAACACACGTACGGCTTGATGACGCCTTCACCTCCTCGATCCAGCGAGCGATGATGAAGTAGTAGATGAGTTCCGGCAGCACGACGGCGTGGTGATGGTGGTGAGGAACAATCTCTGCAGGGCTTCGCCAAGCACTACGGAGATTATGACGGGAGAACTAGAGGGTTAGGGTTGCTGACACACGGCTTGGGAAATCTTGATGTATCCCGTGTGCTAGCCCTGCCCCTCTATTTATATGTTGAGCCCTGGGGTCTAAACTTGGAGAGAAAACCTCCACAAGGTCGGTTTTGCCCGCACAAGGTCGGTTTGCCCCGCACGGAAAGAATCCAACTCGGATTCCAGCAGTATCGCGTACAAGCGGTAGTACCACTCACGAGCAGTAGTACCGCTTGAGCGGTAGTACCGCTTCACACAAGCGGTAGTACCGCTTATGCGGTAGTACCGCTTACGCGGTAGTACTGCCTTATCAGCGGTAGTACCCCTTAAGGCAGCAACAAAACTTCCTTTTGCACTTTCCAATACCTCGTGGGCTTTACCCCTTTGGCCCATATAAAGTGTTGCTGCACCCGAACTCTTCGGTAAACATCCGGAACCCCTTCCGGTGAATTCCGGAACCTTTCCGGAGATCAAAACACTATTATCACATATATCAATCTATACCTTCGGACTCTTCCGGAGATCTTTGTCATGTCCGGGATCTTATCCGGGACTCCGAACAACCTTCGGTCACCAACACAATAACTCAACTATACTAATCGTCACCAAACGTTAAGTGTGTAGACCCTGCGGGTTCGAGAACTATGTAGACATGACCGAGACACCTCTACGGTCAATAACTAATAGCGGGACCTGGATGCCCATATTGGTTCCTACATATTCTACGAAGATCTTCATCGATTGAACCTCTATGTCAAGGATTCAGTTAATCCCGTATGATGTTCCCTTTGTTCTTCGGTATGTTACTTGCCCGAGATTCGATCGTCGGTATCTCTATACCTAGTTCAATCTCGTTACCGGCAAGTCTCTTTACTCGTTCCGTAATACAAGATCTCGTGGCTAACACTTTAGTCACATTGCTTGCAAGGCTCATTGTGATGTTGTATTACCGAGTGGGCCCTGAGATACCTCTCCGTCATACGGAGTAACAAATCCCAGTCTTGATCCATGCCAACCCAACAGACACCCTTGGAGATACCTATAGAGCATCTTTATAATCACCCAGTTACGTTGCGATGTTTGATACACACAAGGTACTCCTCCGATGTCAGGGAGTTGCATGATCTCATGGTCATAGGAACAGATACTTGACATGCAGAAAACAATAGCAATAAACTGACACGATCATATGCTATGTTCGTAGTTTGGGTCTTGTCCATCACATCATTCTCCTAATGATGTGATCCCGTTATCAAACGACATCTTATGTCCATGGCTAGGAAACCTTCACCATCTTTTGATCAACGAGCTAGTCAACTAGAGGCTTACTAGGGACATAGTGTTGTCTATGTACCCACACATGTATTTGAGTTTCCAATCAATACAATTATAGCATGGATAATAATCGATCATCATGAACAAGGAAATATAATAATAACCAATTTATTATTGCCTCTAGGGCATATTTCCAACAGTCTCCCACTTGCACTAGAGTCAATAATCTAGTTCACATCACTATGTGATTTACATTGTAATGAATCAAACACCCATGCAGTTCTGGTGTTGTTCGTGTTTAGCCCTTGGAAGAGGTTTAGTCATCGGATCTGCAACATTCAGATCCGTGTGTACTTTGCAAATATTTATGTCCTCCTCCTTGATGTAATCGCGGATGGAATTGAAACGTCGCTTTATGTGTCTGGTCCTCTTGTGAAATCTTGGTTCCTTGGCTAGAGCAATGGCACCAGTATTATCACAAAATAGAGTCATTGGGTTAAGCGCACTAGGCACTACCCCAAGATCTGTCATGAACTCCTTCATCCAGACACCTTCCTTCGCCGCCTCTGAGGCAGCGATGTACTCCGCTTCGCATGTAGAATCAGCTACCACGCTTTGCTTGGAACTGCACCAGCTAACCGCACCCCCATTAAGAATAAATACGTATCCGGTTTGTGATTTAGAGTCATCCGGATCAGTGTCAAAGCTTGCATCAACGTAACCCTTTACGACGAGCTCTTGATCATCTCCATAAACGAGAAACATGTCCTTAGTCCTTTTCAGGTACTTCAGGATATTCTTGACCGCCGTCCAGTGTTCCATTCCTGGATCACTTTGAAACCTTCCGACCATACTTATGGCAAGGCTAACATCGGGTCTTGTGCACAGCATTGCATACATGATAGAGCCTATGGCTGAAGCATAGGGGATGACACTCATCTTTTCTCTATCTTCTGCAGTCACTGGGCATTGAGTCTTACTCAACTTCACACCTTGCAATACAGGCAAGAACCCCTTCTTGGACTGATCCATTTTGAACTTCTTCAAAACTTTGTCAAGGTATGTGCTTTGTGAAAGTCCTATTAAACGTCTTGATCTATCTCTATAGATCTTGATGCCTAATATGAAAGCAGCTTCTCCTAGGTCCTTCATTGAAAAACTCTTGTTCAAATATTCCTTCACGCTTTCCAACATTTCTATATTGTTTCCAATCAGTAATATGTCATCCACATATAATATTAGAAACGCTATAGAGCTCCCACTCACTTTCTTGGAAATACAAGCTTCTCCGTAAACTTGTATAAACTCGAACGCTTTGATCACCTCATCAAAGCGAAGATTCCAACTCCAAGATGCTTGCACCAGTCCATAAATGGATCGCTGGAGTTTGCAAACTTTGTCAGCATTCTCTGGATCGACAAAACCTTCTGGTTGCATCATATACAACTCTTCCTTAAGGAAACCGTTAAGGAACGCTGTTTTGACATCCATCTGCCAAATTTCATAATCGAAAAAGGCAGCTATTGCTAACATGATTCTGACGGACTTAAGCATCGCTACGGGTGAGAAGGTCTCATCGTAGTCAACTCCTTGAACTTGTGAAAAACCCTTTGCCACAAGTCGAGCTTTATAGACGGTGACATTACCGTCCGCGTCCGTCTTCCTCTTAAAGATCCATTTGTTCTGAATGGCCTTACGCCCTTCAGGTAATACTTCCAAAGTCCATACTTTGTTTTCATACATGGATCCCATCTCGGATTTCATGGCCTCTAACCACTTCTTGGAATCCGGGCCCATCATCGCTTCTCCATAGCTCGTAGGTTCATCGTTGTCCAACAACATGACCTCTAAGACAGGGTTGCCGTACCACTCAGGAGCAGTACGCGTCCTTGTCGACCTACGAGGTTCGATAGCAACTTGATCCAAAGCTTCATGATCATCATCATTAACTTCCTCTTCAGCTGATGCATGTAGGCTCTACAGAAACATCTTTCTGTGCTGCGCTACTTTCAGGTTGAAGTAAAGGTCCAACAACCTCATCAAGTTCTATCTTCCTCCCACTCAATTCTTTCGAGAGAATCTCTTTCTCAAGAAATGTTCCATTTTTAGCGACAAACACTTTGCCTTCGGATCTGAGGTAGAAGGTATACCCAACTGTCTCTTTTGGGTATCCTATGAAGACGCATTTCTCCGCTTTGGGTTCCAGCTTTTCAGGCGGAAGCTTTTTGACATAAGCATCACATCCCCAAACTTTAAGAAACGACAGCTTTGGCTTCTTGCCAAACCAAAGTTCATATGGCGTCGTCTCAACGGATTTCGATGGTGCCCTATTTAAAGTGAATGCAGCTGTCTCTAATGCATAACCCCAAAACGATAGTGGCAAATCGGCAAGAGATATCATAGATCGCACCATATCCAATAAGGTTCGATTACGACGTTCGGACACACCATTACGCTATGGTGTTCCAGGCGGTGTCAGTTGTGAAACAATTCCACATTGTCTTAAGTGACTGCCAAACTCATAACTCAGATATTCTCCTCCTCGATCAGATCGTAGGAATTTAATCTTCTTGTTACGATGATTCTCAACTTCACTCTGAAATTGTTTGAACTTTTCAAATGTTTCAGACTTGTGTTTCATTAAGTAAATATACCCATATCTACTTAAGTCATCAGTGAAGGTGAGAAAGTAACGATAACCACCGCGCGCCTCAATGCTCATCGGACCGCACACATCAGTATGTATGATTTCCAATAAGTCACTTGCCCGTTCCATTGTTCCAGAGAACGGCGTTTTAGTCATCTTGCCCATGAGGCATGGCTCACATGTGTCAAGTGATTCAAAATCAAGTGACTCCAAAAGTCCATCAGCATGGAGCTTCCTCATGCGTTTTACGCCAATATGACCTAAACGGCAGTGCCACAAGAAAGTGGTATTATCATTATCAATTCTACATCTTTTGGCATCAATGTTATGAACATGTGTATCATTACTATCGAGATTCAATAAGAATAAACCCCTCACATCGGGTGCATGACCATAAAAGATATTACTCATATAAATAGAACAACCATTATTCTCTGATTTAAATGAGTAACCGTCTCGCAATAAACAAGATCCAGATATAATGTTCATGCTCAACGCAGGCACTAAATAACAATTATTCAGGTTCATCACTAATCCCGATGGTAATCGAAGAGCGAGCGTGCCGACGGCGATCACATCAACCTTGGAACCATTTCCCACGCGCATCGTCACTTCGTCCTTTGCCAGCCTCCGTCTATTCCACAGTTCCTGTTTTGAGTTGCAAATATGAGCAACCGCACCGGTATCAAATACCCAGGCACTACAACGAGAGTTGGTAAGGTACACATCAATAACATGTATATCATATATACCTTGTTTGTTGTTGGCCGCCTTCTTGTCAGCCAAATACTTGGGGCAGTTCCGCTTCCAGTGTCCAGTTCCCTTGCAATGAAAGCACACAGTTTTTGGTTTGGGTCCAGCCTTGGGTTTCTTCACGAGAGGAGCAACTGCTTTGCCACTCTTCTTGGAGTTACCCTTCTTACCCTTGCCATTTTTCTTGAAACTAGTGGTTTTATTGACCATCAACACTTGATGCTCCTTCTGAATTTCAGACTCAGCGGCTTTCAGCATCGCAAACAGCTCGGCGACTGACTTGTTCATCCCGTGCATGTTATAGTTCAACACGAAGCTCTTCTAGCTAGGTGGCAATGATTGAAGAACTCTGTCAGTGATAGCCTCTGGCGGAAGGGGCATCCCCAATTCAGCCAGACGGGTGGAGTACCCAGACATTCTGAGTACGTGATCACTGATAGACCCGTTCTCCTCCATCTTGCAAGCATAGAACTTATCGGAGATCTCATATCTCTCGATCCGAGCATTCTTCTGAAAGATAAACTTCAACTCCTGGAACATCTCATATGCTCCATGACGTTCAAAACGTCTTTGAAGTCCCGGTTCTAAGCCATACAATATTGCACATTGAACTATTGAGTAATTTTCAGAACGAGCCTGCCAGGCGTTCACAACGTCTAGAGACTCAACTAGAGCGGGTGGATCACCAAGCGGTGCATCAAGGACATAAGCCTTCTGGGAAGCCGTAAGGATAATCCTTAGATTACGGGCCCAGTCCACAAAGTTACTTCCATCAACTTTCAATTTAGCTTTCTCTAGGAACGCATTAAAATTCAGGGGTGCTACTGCGCGAGCCATGATCTACAACATAAATATAGCAAAGACAACTTAGACTATTGTTCAAGATAATGAGTTTAGTTAATCATATTACTTAAAAACTCCCACTCAAATTGACATCCCTCTGGTCATTCGAGTGTAACATGATCCAAATCCACCAACTCAAGTCCGATCATCACGTGAGTTGATGTGGTTTCAATGGTGAACATCTTTATGTTGATCATATCTACTATATGACTCATGTTCGACCTTTCGGTCTCTTGTGTTACGAGGCCATGTCTGTACATGCTAGGCTCGTCAAGTTTAACCCGAGTGTTCCGCATGTGCAACACTGGCTTGCACCCGTTGTATGTGAACGTAGAGTCTATCACACCCGATCATCACGTGGTGTCTCGAAACGACGAACTTTTGCAACGGTGCACACTCGGGGAGAACACAATTTTATCTTGAAATTTAAGTGAGGGATCACCTTATAATGCTACCGTCGTCCTAAGCAAAATAAGATGCATAAAAGGATTAACATCACATGCAAATCATAAGTGACATGATATGGCCATGAACTTGTGCTTTTGATCTCCATCTCCAAAGCACTGGCATGATCTCCATCGTCACCGGCATGACACCATGATCTCCATCATCTTGATCTCCATCAACGTGTCGCCATGAGGTTGTCGTGCCGACTGTAGCTTCCACGACTATTGCTAACTCATAGCGATAAAGTAAAGCAAAACGGCGAAAATAATTAAAGACAACTCTATGGCTCCTGCCAGTTGCCGTACTCATCGACATGCAAGTCGTGATATTCTATACAACACATGATCATCTCATACATCACATCTATCTCATCATGTAATTGGCCATATCACATCACAACATACCCTGCAAAAACAAGTTAGACGTCCTCTAATTGTTGTTGCAAATTTTACGTGGCTGCTACGGGTTTGCAAGAACCGTTCTTACCTACGCAAAACCACAACGTGGTGTAGTGATTGCTTTTTGATCTTCTAAAAGAACCCTCTTCATTGAAATCGATTCAACTAAAGTGAGAGAGACAGACACCCGCTAGCCATCTTTATGCAACAAAGTTACATGTCAGTTGAAGGAACCGGTCTCTCGTAAGCGTACGAGTAATGTTGGTCCGGGCCGCTTCATCTCACAATACCGCCGAATCAAGTATCAACTAGTAACGGCAAGCAATATGTATACACCCACGCCCACAACTCGTTTGTGTTCTACTCGAGATCTCATCTACGCATAGACCTAGCTCAGATGCCACTGTTGGGGAACGTTGCATGGGAAACAAAAATTTTCCTACGCACACACAAGATCTATCCATGGTGATGAGCATCTACGAGAGGGAGAGTGAATCTACATACCCTTGTAGATCGCTAAGCGGAAGCGTTAAGAAACGCGGTTGATGTAGTCGAACGTCTCCGCGATCCAAATCGCAAGTCGTCCCTCGATCCGATCACGAACTAGTGCCGAACGGACGGCACCTCCGCGTTCAACACACGTACGGCTTGATGACGCCTTCACCTCCTTGATCCAGCGAGCGATGATGAAGTAGTAGATGAGTTCCGGCAGCACGACGGCGTGGTGATGGTGGTGAGGAACAATCTCTGCAGGGCTTCGCCAAGCACTACGGAGATTATGACGGGAGAACTAGAGGGTTAGGGTTGCCGACACATGGCTTGGGAAATCTTGATGTATCCCGTGTGCTAGCCCTGCCCCTCTATTTATATGTTGAGCCCTGGGGTCTAAACTTGGAGAGAAAACTTCCACAAGGTCGGTTTTGCCCGCACAAGGTCGGTTTGGCCCGCACGGAAAGAGTCCAACTCGGATTCCAGCAGTATCGCGTACAAGCGGTAGTACCGCTTGAGCGGTAGTACCGCTTCACACAAGCGGTAGTACCGCTTATGCGGTAGTACCGCTTCACACAAGCGGTAGTACCGCTTACGTGGTAGTACTGCCTTATCAGCGGTAGTACCGCTTAAGGCAGCAGCAAAACTTCCTTTTGCACTTTCCAATACCTCGTGGGCTTTACCCCTTTGGCCCATATAAAGTGTTGCTGCACCCGAACTCTTCGGTAAACATCCGGAACCCCTTTCGGTGAATTCCGGAACCTTTCCGGAGATCAAAACACTATTATCACATATATCAATCTTTACCTTCGGACTCTTCCGGAGATCTTTGTCATGTCCGGGATCTTATCCGGGACTCCGAACAACCTTCGGTCACCAACACAATAACTCAACTATACTAATCGTCACCAAACGTTAAGTGTGTAGACCCTGCGGGTTCGAGAACTATGTAGACATGACCGAGACACCTCTACGGTCAATAACCAATAGCGGGACCTGGATGCCCATATTGGTTCCTACATATTCTACGAAGATCTTCATCGATTGAACCTCTATGTCAAGGATTCAGTTAATACGTATGCTGTTCCCTTTGTTCTTTGGTATGTTACTTGCCCGAGATTCGATCGTCGGTATCTCTATACCTAGTTCAATCTCGTTACCGGCAAGTCTCTTTACTCGTTCCGTAATACAAGATCTCGTGGCTAACACTTTAGTCACATTGCTTGCAAGGCTCATTGTGATGTTGTATTACCGAGTGGGCCCTGAGATACCTCTCCGTCATACGGAGTAACAAATCCCAGTCTTGATCCATGCCAACCCAACAGACACCCTCGGAGATACCTGTAGAGCATCTTTATAGTCACCCAGTTACGTTGCGACGTTTGATACACACAAGGTACTCCTCCGATGTCAGGGAGTTGCATGATCTCATGGTCATAGGAACAGATACTTGACATGCAGAAAACAATAGCAATAAACTGACACGATCATATGCTACGTTCGTAGTTTGGGTCTTGTCCATCACATCATTCTCCTAATGATGTGATCCCGTTATCAAACGACATCTTATGTCCATGGCTAGGAAACCTTCACCATCTTTTGATCAACGAGCTAGTCAACTAGAGGCTTACTAGGGACACAGTGTTGTCTATGTACCCACACATGTATTTGAGTTTCCAATCAATACAATTATAGCATGGATAATAAACGATCATCATGAACAAGGAAATATAATAATAACCAATTTATTATTGCCTCTAGGGCATATTTCCAACACAACATACATCACTTTTTAAGCGAGATATTGCTCCTTCGCATTACAGCGGTGTGGTTCCGAAATCCGAAGATACTTGGGTGAGCATATCTTTAGCTAGGTCGAACATGGCCGGAGTGAGCCCGAGTGCAAGAGCCGTCTTTTGATCCCGCAAGCAAGGCAGTGTGACCATACCAAACAATGGCCGCCAACCACAATTTATGCCGCCTCGCCTCCGCGCTCATTGGCATAGCTAAAAAAAATGTTTAGATGTATACCAAAAATGTTACACATGTAGAATGTGCATCAAAAAAATAGTAAACATATGTTTGAATTATTTGTATGATTTATACAAAAAATATATAATCTGTATTAATAAAATGTTCATGATTTACACGAAAAATATATAATATATATGAAAAATGTATACATGTGTAAAACCTATTAAAACTGAGAAAGAAACCTATCGAAACTAAAGAAAACCAATTAAAACTGAGAAAGAAACCTATGAAAAATGAAGAAAATAAAAAACAAATAAACCTATTAAATCTAGAAACAAACAAACAAACAAAACCAAATAAAAACTAATCAAAAACAGAAGAAAACCAATGTAACACAGTGAAAACCCGTTAAAAGCCCACAGAGAAGGTAACGGGTCCAATGGAGCTTTCTTTAAGGTAAATGTTTCCTACCGTCTGGCCGGCTAAGTATTGCGTCGGTCACGTGCAGGGATGACATGTCCAACATCGACTCACCCGACGCATAACCAACCTTTTCACCTGAGCCTTATCTTCTTTCTATGTTATTTATGTCCATTCGTTTTCTCTCTCTTCATCCTTCTGTTTCTGAGAGTACCGTCGCCTCCCTTTTCTCTTCCCGGCACTACCATTTTCCAGCTCCCGCACCACCATGCGACCTCCTCACATCCATTGTCGGCGTTGGCAGGGAAAAGGCCATCAATCAGATGCAAAGGATTTGTGCCCGACGAGGTAGCACCGGCTTCTATTCTTTCCCTCTCGCTCCTAAAGCTCCCCTCATGTATCCCCATGACCAGCATCTCAAGCCAGCCAAGCGAGTGCGTTCGTCGCCGCAGCCTGGTCGCCATGGCTGTGCTCACCCATCCCTTGCTCCTTCGTCAACCACGGGTAAAGCTCCAGTGCTACAACCATCGAAAGCCTTTGCTATGACTGGTGACAGGAATTGGTGCAACCATTCATGTCGATAGCGACAATGACATTTTTTGCTTCAACCGTCGTCGGCTTTTGCTACGACCGACAACGAAAATTGCTCCAACCATTCATGTTGGTGTTGCAACCTGTGACCCGGGACGGCGGCGACGACAATTTTGTTACAATTTTCTTCAGCTTTTGCTACAACTCGTGATGAGAATTGTTACAACCATTCACAAAGATGATGCGACCCGCGATGGCAATGATGATAATATTGTTTCAACTTTCGTCGGATTTTGGTACAACCGGCGATGGAAATCTCTACAACCATTCATGTCGATGACCGGTGTCCGAAGTTCACGAAAAATCGAGAAAAGTTGCGCCGGTGGCCGCGGAAGCTACAACCGTGACCTCCACATGCCGAAACCGACGTTAGGGGACGTTGTGCCTTGCGATCGGCCGATGCTGCGAAGAAAGCACCGGAAGGAGGAGATGAGGCTCGACGGCGTTGCTACTTGCTACAACAGGGAGCGCGTGACAATGAGCGCCGACCTCAAGTCGCGTGGGGCGCTCTGATGCAGGAGGTGCGACGAATAACTATGTAGAGGAGGGAAGCGGGGCACCACTGCCCTCGCTGGGAACGCACATGTGATGCTCGGAGGGCATGGATGCTCACATCGCTCGAGGCCACATACTGGAGGATTTTTTTGCATGTGTTGACCAAACAAGGGAATATGGCGATTGGGAAAGGAGGCATCCGACGGCTACATGAAGCCAAATCGGAGGGCTTCCGCGTGACCGGCCAGGCTTTTCGGTCGGTCGGAAGGCGCCTTGTACGGCCCATTCTTTAAGGGGTCCAATGGAGCCGTTTTTTTACCGGTCCAATGGAGGGTTTTTTTAGGGAGTCCAATGGAGCTATGTCTCGCTCTCTCGCAATCAATAAGTGAGACATAACCTGGGCCAGTATACTCTCTACCTGGGCCGAACTGGTGTATGCACGAGGCCGGCCAGTACGCGACGTGGTCATCGTGAGCACCGCGCAGGGGCGCACTCGCCGTCTTCTGATCCCGCGAGCACACGCCGCGATCTCGACCCAAGCAAGGCAGCCAGCGAGGCCAGACCAAACCATGGCGGCCAACCAGCACCTCCGCCGCCTCGCCTCCGCGTCCGCCCCCGCTCTCTCCCGCCTCTCCAAGCCTGTGCCCTCGCCGCTCCTCCGTCTCGCGTTCTCCAGCTCCGCCTCCCCCGCGGATCAGCCGGCGGCCGCCGCTGCGGGCGAGAAGGGCGAGGCCCAGAGCGCCGTGAAGGAGGCGGACGAGGCGCAGGGCGGTGGTGCCGGCGCGACGAAGAAGGCGGGGGAGGAGGAGGAGGATGACGGCGGCCTGGACATAAACGAGGCCACGGGCGAGATCGGCGGCCCGCACGGGCCCGAGCCCACCCGCTACGGCGACTGGGAGCGCGGCGGCCGCTGCTCCGATTTCTGAGGGTAAGCTTGCTGTTGGATCCGTGCTAAGTTGTAATCATAAGGATGTCATGGTGGTGGTGGTATGTTTATGTCACTCTGTTTGGGGCTGTTTGGGGAATAAATTGAGACATCTGGCTGTTATACTGAACAACGGTTCTGAAGATTCAGAGTCCTATAACATCTTAGCATGTAACCTTGTAAGTTCTCTGTATGACCTGTGGTGAATGGCAATTGAGGGTTTGCTTAGTTCGAATTTTCTATTTCAGGCTCCGCAATGAAAATGGAATAATTCTGTTGATCCATAGCAATGCCGCATCATGAGTTATTATTATTTCAAATGATGGAATGATTCCTCAGTGCCGAGGTTATCCATAGCGATAATGGTTACTGGGGGTTTGTTGTCTGGGTTATTTTATTTTATTTTAGGCTCCACAATGAAAATGGAATAATTCTGTTGATCCATTGCCATGCCAGAGTTATTATGATTTCACATGATGGAATGATTCCTCACTGCCGAGGTTATCCATAGCGAATGTATCGTGTGCCCGTGTGCTTCCTTCCTTGGGGTGTCTCCTTAACTGGCGTTTCTGGTCATATTATTCCTGTTCCTGAGTTGTTTTTTGCATTGGAGAAATTGATCAGGAAGGAGAGGGACTTGGAACTTGGATTGGAGTGACTGCTGGCTGTATCTTGAATTAGGCATGCTTTCAGTCATGATGTAGCAATGAGCACTGAGTAGGCAACATTATATGATGGTGACTTGATGTTAGAGACTGAGAGCAGTCATCTAGTAGGATCACGGTTGCAGTCAACTGCATTTTGTTTAGCATGATCGCACTCTATATATGATGATTGAGTATGGAAAGGCAGTAATCTGAAACTTCTGTGTTTGCAGAACAACCTTGAGCCATCTTTTTTTGCAGAACAACCTCAAGCCATCTTTTTTTGCAGAACAACCTTGAGCTATCTTTTTTCCCAGGTCAACCTTGAGCCAACCTATTAAAAGCAAACATTTCCAGTACAATTGTATTCAAGTTACATAGGGGCAGCACGTGCTGAAGGATGTAGTATTCTGCCCTGCTTGTAAGGTTTTTAAGAGGGAAGCAGCATGACCATGTTTTCCGATTCCCCCTATCTGTTTTCCCTGAGTGCTGCTTGACTAAATGAATTTTGGTCCCCTCCGTGCAGAATTTCTTCTATTAAACTAGCTAATCGAGTCAGTTCATTCTGAATAACTTTTGATTGCATCATAGTTTGGCTTTTCTGGTTAACTCAATTTTGTACTGGTTTCTAAATTATGGACAAGGTGATATCAAATCGGAAGATTTGGTTCCGAACTTGGTTTCTTATTATATTATTCTCAACTGTTTTTTGGCTATGAAGAAATTGTTCAGGCAGGACTGGATGTTGGAACTTAGATTTGGTAGGGTGACTGGTGGTTGTATCTTGAATTAGGCGGGCATGCTTTCGGTTACGGGGCAGCAACTACAGAGTGAGCATTGGGGAGGGAAGCATTATATGATGGTGACTTGATGTTGCTAGTTGCTACTGACTTATTGAGATCGTCATCTAGTGGGATTGCTGTTGCAGTGAAAATACATTTTGTTTCACACTTTCGGCAACAACCTGAAACTTCAGACAGTAACCTTTAGCCATCTATTTTCAGAACGACCTTGAGGTATCTTTTCTGTCCAGAAGAACCTTCTACCATATTATTTTTTGATAGAAATAATCCTTTCACTCGGGCGGTGCTTTGACTCTTTGGGAGCCTTGGAGCCCCACCAATCTGAAACTCCCGTTGACTGCACGGCGTCGACTCACTGTAATGGCCTCTCCTGTCCCAGATTTCACATGGTTCCGTTCCACGCGGCGGCAGAAAAAGGACAATCCTTGTAGATGTACGTACGCAGTAGTAGAAGTTTTCGACAGACGCAGCTGGGCAGCTGGCTTCTAGTTCTAGGGCCACGGCCATCCTCGAATGGCCAACACGTCCGTAGTCAGAATTTTCCTCCTGTGGACCACGATCCACGCGAAGTGCTTACGTTTGTATACTTAGGGGGTGTTTGTTTACAGAGACTTTTTGGTGTAAGGACTAAAAAAAGTCCCTTTTAGTCCCATCTAAACCAAACATGAGGGACTTTTAGGGACTAAAAGTGGGTATTTGGGACTAAAGAAAGAAGACCCCGAGGGAGAGTTTTTTTGGGACTTTTTCCAACAACTGCCTCTTATCCCTTCGCCCGACTCGCTGCTTCCCCGCCTCCACATGATCTTTACTAGGGGTAACATGGTCTTTTAGCATGTCATTTAATAACCTCTAGTCCATGTTTAGTCCCTAGAACCAAACAGGTAGAGACTAGGGACTTTTTAGTTGGGACTAAAAAAAGTCCTAGGACTTTTTAACCAAACAGGGCCTTACCATGTGCCGTCTAGATCTTTGCAGGGGAGAATATTTGATCTCAGCTCGGTTTCCACTAGTCTTTTCAACGGAGTTGTCTAGATGATAATCTTGAGACCACTGAATGAACACACAATGGCTGGGCCACACCCCGCATAGTCACACGTTGCTCGAACCGCTGCTTTGTTGTCACACTGCCCGAAAAGAACACCAATAAAACACAGGGATAAAGCTGAAAAATCAAGATACGGACGTATCCAATCACATTTGTGTGAGATACAGACAAATTTAAGACAAGTAAATTGAGACGGAGGTGATACTCCCTAGGAAGGAAAACTCGGTTTATTTTATGAAACACCTGCCCTAAGTAACTTGCATTATACAAGGCCTGACATGAAACACCAAAGGACCATAGGCGTTTGCAATGAGGGTCACGTAAGAAAAGCACGGGGCAAGAAGGCGTGTATTCCGTGCGATGTTGCCTCCATGGCTCCATCTCTGGAGCACCGCTGCCAAGTACACATGAACTACATATCCGAGCGCCGATGCCAGCCCCCTGGCTCTTGATCGTCGATCGTCGGCTAAGAAACCCCTCGCTGTCAACTGAGTGTAACTATGCGCCACTGCCTTGCGGGGTATCCTTCCGAGTGGCACCGCCGGCGTACTCCTTGGGGCAAGTGACCATTGACAGGTGGCTTGGTTCCACGTGCATCACATTACAGTCTTGACATGTGATGGTCTGTGTGATGACAGAGTGGCGGAGCTTGAGCCGAATATATTTGGGGGGGGGGGGGGGGGGGGGCTGGAGGGGGGCAAATATGACTATTTCAGCTATTTTTAGTGGAAAATAGGCCTAATACGAAGGAATATATACAAAGAAAATTTGTGAGCTGGGGGGGCCATGGCCTAGGTTGGCCCCCATGAAGCTCCGCCATAGGTGATGAGTGCCACCACGCCCTTCTACTCGGGCAGTGGTTTGCCTAACAATGAATGAGGAGGCATGGAGATAGGACTTATTTAGCTAGGTTTCCTTGTCATAGAAAGTTGCAGCTTGAACTCAGAAGATTGTGTTTGTGAGGTACAGAGCTCACATCCGAGGACAAGTTTTTGAGATTTGGGTTCAGATTTTTTTTAACACAATACAGACGGTTGGTTGGGGATACCACGGTCCACCTAACCATCCAACCACAGGTTGGTTATTGGTTTGAGTTCCAGTTTAGTTGAATATATCCAGAGACCTTTTTTTTTGTGTAGTTGATTGCCCTTTTCAGGGTAGCATAAAGTGTATTTGACTCTAATGGGAAGTCCATGCTCTCGCACTCGTCGCAGAAAGATGTTGTGAATAAACACAGAAGCTTCTGTGTATGAATGAGCCAGAAACGCTTGAGTGGGAAGTTTTCCACAAGTGAAGTAGGAAGTTCCTGTAGATGAACTGAAAAGTTGGAGCGGGAAGTTTCTGCGAATTAATAAGGAACCCTCTTACCTGGTGACCATTCGCTGGAGGGGGTGCTGGCATTTGCGAACATTTTGATTACAGTTTTAGTTGGCCGGGGTGGCGGTTTCTTCAGAACGGCATGCCATTTTCTAGAATGAAAGGTCAAAACTACCATTCTCTTCGAAAATGTCATACTAAGAAATGGTCACCTTTAATAAAACTAAAACTGCCAGAAAAACCGTTCGAAATGACATGCTTTTCCAATGAACGGTCACGAGTTAGCCTTTTGGATTAATAAGTGGGAGGTTGGATGGTTATTATATGCCATAAATTACGGCGTGATTAATATTTGCCTCCGAAAACGAAGCAGAAAATCACGTGATTAATATTTGCTCTACCAGACGAAGCAGGCAATTATGAAATTTAATCTCCGCTTCCCAAAATGAAGCAGATAATTACGTGGTTAACCATAGCTTCCCAAAAGAAAACAGCAGAAAACTGCCGGAGATAAATTACCGTCGCCTACGCGAGAAGACCTCCTACATCTTTCCATGTCGGCTCTCCGACATTCCTTCCGCATCATGCAGTCGCGAGACTGACGCGCGCCACGTACTACATATACGTACCTTCCAAGAAACCATCCTCGCACACATCTCACCACCGATCACCCTCGTCCAAAGCGTAGACCGCTGCGGCGCAACCACCTTCCGCCATGACGCTGACCCGCCACTCGCCGGCCGTCGTGGTCCTCGCGCTCCTCCTCGCCGTGCTGGCAGCCGGCCGGCGGGGCGCCGAGGCGGGGGGCGACAAGAGCGACTGCAGCGTCGCGCAGACGGCCTTCAGCGAGTGCACCGGGTACGTGGCCGGCCTGGACGACAAGGTCCCGCCGCAGTGCTGCCAGGGGCTGGGCGACGTCAAGGACATGGCGCCGGGCGCGGACCAGCGTAGGGACCTCTGCGCGTGCATCCTGTCGGAGATGCTCGCCGCCGGCAAGGTGGACTCCGGCCGCGCCGCCGGCCTCCCGTCCGCGTGCGGCCTCAGCGTCGGGTTCCTCCCGACCAGCCCCGACTTTGACTGCCCCCAGTACGTACATACATACGTATACATACTCCCACATATATACAGTTAACTGATGAATTAATCTATCCCTTGTTCGTCCCTTCCATCCGTTATTTTCTAGAGTTTTGTTCCTGAACGAAAATGGTAATACGAGCGCTAATAAATTTCTTTGCAGGATCCCCTGAGTATTGGTAAATCACTTTACGAAGAGAGCACAGATAAGAAGACGCGCAGAGCTTCCAGTTGGCAGATTTTTTTGTTCTCCTTTTGCTTTTCATTTGCTAGGAATTGCAGAACGATTGCCTCTTTTTGGAAAATAAGAATGATAATCTTGTTGAATATTTTTCTTTTTGTAATGGAAGACCATCATGAACTTTATCGATTATGGATTTAGTAACGAGCGGATTTCAACTTGTTATGGCCTGGCGCAATCTTTTTTCATATGCGTCTCCCGGTTCTTGTGAGTGGGGAACTGGATGCATAGATGAAATAAGAAAATGAAAACGTGTTGCAACACTATGAAACAAGATAAAATTTGCCGGGCCTAAAAAAAATACGATTCTGAAAGCATCGGCAGACCGTGAGTCCCTAGAATTGCTTTTCTCATTGGCTAGGAATTGTTTTCATCTACACTGATTGTATTCCTTGCATGCAAACAGTGAGAAGTGTTACGTACTTATTTTAACTAAACACACACGCACGCTCGCGCGCGCACACACTGACACACATTTATCTGGCGAATACTATATGCGTAGGAGTTGAGGTAGGGCCCTGATTTAGTCGTCCATTGCTTAATCATTCCTGGTTGACGTTGAAAGTCTTGAAGCCGCGTCCTTCATGACCGTAAGGCTCTGGTCGAAGTCCTCCATAAGTTGATGATAATCTGGAAACTTGTCCTCGTCTACTGATAGAATTATCTTGATAGTGCTTCTGTAGCTTTGGTAGTGAATAAGCAGAGCCTGCAAAAGCAATCCAAGAAATTAATTGCCAATCATGGCAAGAAAAAAAAAGAAATACTCTAAGGGTTAACTAGTTTTTTAAATTGTTCTACTTTCTTCGATCCAAATTAATTGACGTTGTTTTAGTACAGAGTCAGTACAAATTGTAGTACTAAACTAGCGTTAGTTAATATAAATCGGAGGGAGTACAAAATCTAGGAAAGAAAATTGAGCTAAAGCCACCCTCAACTAATTCCTGTACCAGCCAAATGTAAGACCTCATTAATTTTAGGTTCTACATCATTATTTGTTTGAGTAAAATACATCCATATTCACCATAGTTGAGTGTATATTCGCGTTGGTCATTAGACCTTAAATGCACTCGAAATATGGTCACTAACACCTTTTTAAATTACCTTTCATAGTCAACAGGTATCTTGGCTATTGTATTTGATGACATGGCACATAGTTGACCGATCGATTGCAACCGGACATGCCAGCCCAGCGTACAAAGTAACATGATTGGACCATTCTTCAAAATACACCCTCTACCGACGGGTCCATCTATATCTCTCTCATGAACACATTCCCCTTGGCTCCTGCTGCCCTGCATGGCTTCGCTCGAGGCGACCCGAGAAGCAACGAAACCCAATTTGTCACGCTCGTTCCCTCCTCGTCACCGCTAGTGGAGGCCACCGACGAATCCCGCTCAGCCGCAAAGGATGCCAGCGGCGAGGTTCCAACTGCTTGGATTTCGAGAGGATGGCTCTAGAGGTCGAGGTGGCATATGATGGTGGATGTTGTTGGCTTTATGGCGAGCAACCCGTGAGGGTTGCCCCCTCCTCGGTTGTGTGGGCTGATGGCATGCCTTGGTTGCCTGTCGCGGGGTTCGCCTGGTCTTCGTGGGTACATGTCGAATCTGAAGGTCATCTCCCTTGATCCCAACGGATCTGGTCCTCTACGGCTGCTAGTCACCAGATCCGTTGAAGGTAGGCCTGCCAGACATGAGGAATCGAGCCAGAAAAAAATCCTTGGCTAGTTGCTCCGGCCATGACTGCGGCAACGCTTGCTGGTGTCATCTCCCTCCTGAGAGGCATCCTTGAAGTTTGTTTCCCATTCCCTCCCACTCTCATGCTCGGTTGAAAAAACTTGTATGTTGTGGACTGGGCGGTAAAGTCGCAACACGTGTTGTCACCTTCTTGAAGATGTCGTGGTGTGGTTGTGGGGCTTGCAGTGGCATCATAGATGGAGGTGGCACGATGGTGCCGCCTCTCGTTGGGTCAGTGTCCTTTTCCAGTTCTTTGCGGTTGTTCAATGCCCTCGTATGTGCTTAGTTGCTCACCTGCTGATTGGCGCCAACATCATGGGAGGGAATATGGTTCCTCTATACCATTTGCAACAACACATTGTGGGTGGCATGGACACAATGTCAGTTTGTGCGTCTCTGCTCTGCCTCTTAGCATTAAATGTTTAGCTCATCTATTCATGTTTCTTCATCAACCTTGCTTTACAATAGCATCATCTATTTGTGAGTGGATCAGTGAGCCTCGGGATGGCTCTTCACATGGCAATCCTACTATAGTGGGGTAATCGGGCTGAGAATCTTCCAGGTACCTTGGAACCTCACCTATCACTGCTCTACGGTGAGCTACTCCATCTTCTGATGGTCCGTCATTCCATCCAAGGCGAGGGGAAAGGCTCCCCTTTGGAATTCACAAGGATCGGTACGAGGACGGTGTCTCTTCTCAAGAGTATGTGAGGGTGTGTTCCGTCGTCTCTGGGCTATGTCTATGCTCTAGAGTTACGTTCATGTTAAAGGGCTTTTGTCAACATCATGCTAGTATTTTTTTGCTTATGTGGTGTTTTCTTGCTGTTATGATCCTTGTAAGCTGATTTAACAGCAACTTTGTATTTACTTTTTTTTTCATTTTATTTTCTTTTTTCCGTATTCTATCGGTGGATGTAATTCCTAGCCAGTTGATGACTCTGTTTGTCCAAAGTCGGGCTCGTCTAGTGAAAACTCCCTCTCGTTCTCTCTGCCGCCACGGGAACTCCTTTGCCTCTCACCCTTCTCAACATTTTGTAAAGCGCCATCCTGCTTAGCCTAGCGGGCCTCAACTTTCACCATGAGGGAGAAGTGGTCGTGTGTGGCTGGCGATAGGTTGAAGCTTCTTTATTAGTGTGAACACAGGATATTGACCTTTGTTTAGTGTATGTACTCTTGGAATGATTTTATTTGAAACAATTACTCGGTTGGTGTTCTCCTTTGCATCATTGTTCTTAACAGACTTTTGGTACTGGTTTTTGGTTGCGTCTTTTGTTGATCAGGAGTGACAACAAACAACTGCTTTTTGAAAATACAAGCAATAGGCCGAATGCCAACCCCCCCCCCCCCCCCCCCCCCCAAGTGTTTCTTGTTTCTACCATTATGGTCGTGGCCAACCACCTAAGAAAGTCACCCCACTAACTTATTTAACTCAACATGCAAGCATGTCATTTCGGATGGAATAAGACTCACCTCAACATGCACTCATGCATGAAAAAAAGACTCACCACAACATTCAACCATGCATGGAAAGTGTTTTCCATTCAATTATTCTACTTATATTCAATAAATATTGTTTCAAATATACATAATTAAATTTAATAAGTCATATGTATTTTCATTTTTTTCGTTCTCATGCTGTCAACCCAAATTTTCATCGACCGGTACCAGCAGCAACGTGCGAGGTAGCCTCTAGTAGTTTCTAGTTTTCTGGAACCCAAGTTTGTGTAAAGAAAACTCGAGATACTGTGTGTCCCATTGCCCGTTTTATTCGGCAAAAGCTTCTAAAACATGGCGCATGTTATTTTGAAAAAGTCCCCGGCGGGGTTAAGCCTACCTGAATAATTTCCATTAATCTGCTTACGCAGCTCACAATTTGTACCCCTAAGAAAAGCAAACAATTTGTCGACAATCCTATTTGAAGCCCGCGGGCGTCAAATGGATGTCGCGATGCCCGGGCCGTAGCTAGTTGGGCCAGCCAAGTTTGACGTTCATTGTGTTGCCTCTACTATTTCGTTTTTTGCGGGTTTTCTGTTCTGGTTTACTGTTTGATTTTCCATGTTAGTTCTTCTCTCTGTTTTTATTTATTTTTTGTCTTTCCTTTTTTCCTTGTTTTCTTTTCCTTTTCTTGTTGGGTCTTTTATGGTTATCTTTCTTTGGTTTTCTATTTCCAATTCTGTTTTGGATCCTTTTGTTCCTTCCAGTTTTTTAATCTTTTTTCCATATTTTAGATTTTCTTTTTTCAGTATAAATTTAGTTTTTTAGAACCGCATTTTTTGACCTTATGGTGATTTTTTTTCGAAAAACATACTGACCTTTTCCAATATATACGCTGATAATTTTTAATAGATGGTGAACGTCCTTTTATATCTGGCGATCCTCTTTTAAATACACACTGAATATTTTCTAAATATAAGGTAAACATTAATTTTTATACCCTGAGGATTTTTAATACACACAAATTTTTAAACACAAATTGCACATGTTTAATCACACTGTAAGCATTTTAAAGTATACAATGAATTTTTTAATATATGTTGGAACTTTTTTCATATATGGTGAACATTTTTAATACACAATGAACTTTATATAAAAATGCTCATGCTTGTTTTTTTTTCTAAAATGTTCACACACTCTGAAAAATCATATAGCTAAATTTTGTTGACATTTTTATAAGAACGGCAAAGAAAGTCAAACAAACCGTTACAAAAAAACCTCCCGCTCGATCAGAATACAGCTCGTCCCGCTAGGTCAGGAAAAGGCCTGAGCCAACTGGGCCGTTTGGCCTATAACATCCCTGTGCGTAGCCTCAACCATATGTGGCTAAAGGCGTCATATAGGAGGACTCCAATTGAGCTAAAACATAGAGAGATGCGAAAGCAAAATGATAATTGCAACGAAGAGCACTAAATCGAGGCTTAGAGCGTTGATCAGGTTTAATTTGCTGCCCATTTAAGGTATACTTTAATTTGCTGCCCATTTGGTGTGAAGGTTGCTCAGGTTTTCATGAAAGTGTTTTTGTCACATATTTGACTGAAGCATAAGGTCTTTTTAGTAATCTAGTAGTACATTTTTCGATAAATGGTGTATTTTATTGACTCATAGCGTAGCATCGAGGGATACAAACATAATGAGTACATACCCGGCCTCTGCATAACTAGGATGCACACAGCCAACACAACACACACACACACACAAAAGATCACACCGACAAAAAGCAAAGTCATATAAGACCAAAGCTATGTCTAGGGGGGTGGAAAAGGAAAAGAAAAAAACCCGAAGCAATGAGAACGGCAATTGACGATGTACAACAGTGACCAACCGCGCCAACAAACTTTTGACAACACAACGACTACGGGGGGTTCTTCAAAAAACGACGCCTCCAGGCAGGGAACGACGTACAAGCGCCGCCGTCGCTGGATCCAACCATTGAAGGTCAGATCTTGGGTTTTCACCCGAAGATCCAATCCGAGCAAACTCCGAGCAATGCCATCATCATAGTTACGACGCAAACATGGCTCCATTGTCAGGTACAACCAACTAAGGCCATACCAGAGTTTTCACCCCGGAGCTCAAGACTGGGTACTCGAGAAGTACCACCCAATCAAAGTCAAATCATGTTGTCTCCTCCACTTCCCTCGATCCCAATAGTCGCATATGCGCATAGTTCCATGACGAGCGATGACCATGTTTGCACAGGTAGGCTGACGAGACTCCACAAGAGCCACTCGCGCCACCTGAAGAAGTCTTTGACGGGGAGGACAGATTGCGGCACTGCCAAATCCAAAGTTTAGGACACTTCGGAGGCCCTGCACCATCCTCATAAGTGGCAGCCAAGGCTGATCTGCATGAGACAGCCGCGATATCTGCGCATGGCCACCGCCTCAACCTCCACTCCATGGCGGGGAAGAGAGGATTAGTGTTGGAAATAAGTCGTGACGGAGCACGGTGCGACCGGCGTCGGTGCGCAAGGTCGGGTCCGTGACGGTGCGATCGGCGTCGGTGCGCCAGGTCGGGTCCGCGGGCTGGGTCACGCCGGTGTGTAGCCGTGCTCCGGTGTGTTGCCGAGCAACGGGGTGTGCCGAGCCAGGTGTGAGGGGCCTAGAAGATGTAGTCTCCGTCGGGACCGTGGTGTGTGCCCGGTGGACGTGAGAGTTCTTTCGGGTTGTGCCGCGTGCGTGCGTGTGTACCTCATGTGTGTGTTCGAGTCATTGAGAGAAATAAAGACAAGATACAGGCGTTGGTGCGCCGCGGCGTTCGTCGCCGGAAAAATCATGGTGTCTCCTTCGTCTACCTTCGTCCGGCGTTTGTGTCGCCGGAAGGCTGCTCGGCGTGCGTCGCCGGGGAGGATTGGTTCGAGGTTTGTCCCAACATTTGGTATCATGAGCCTTGTTGTCTTGCGTGGTTCGTCGTGCCGGAGGCGTACCGGCGATGGCGGCGTTCGTCGGCGGCTGCGCGAAGCTCCGGGCCGTGTGTCAGCCTATGAAGGTGCGCGGCGCTGCGGCTGTCGTGGTGGACGCGGAGGCGACGCGCAGTGAGTCCGCGACGAGCGCGGCGGACATGGAGGCCGAGGCGGCGCGGCTGCGGTGCGTGGCGAGAGCATGGCGACGACGACGCTCGGCGAGTCCGGATGCGGTGGTGGCACACGGCTTCGACGTCAAGCGACGTGGCAACCACGGTGCGGGCGCGACGAGCACACGGCACGTCACAGCGGGCACGGAGGCGCGCGGTGGCATCAGGCGGAGGAGACGACAACGATGAGCCAGGGCTCCTGCCGGCAGGCCACGCGGCGAGGTCACGGCTTAGGAGGTGATTGTTGGAAATAAGTCGTGACGGAGCACGGTGCGACCGGCGTCGGTGCGCAAGGTCGGGTCCGTGACGGTGCGATCGGTGTCGGTGCGCCAGGTCGGGTCCGCGGGCTGGGTCGCGCCGGTGTGTAGCCGTGCTCCGGTGTGTTGCCGAGCGACGGGGTGTGCCGAGCCAGGTGTGAGGGGCCTAGAAGATGTAGTCTCCGTTGGGACCGTGGTGTGTGCCCGGTCGACGTGAGAGTTCTTTCGGGTTGTGCCGCGTGCGTGCGTGTGTACCTCATGTGTGTGTTCGAGTCGTTGAGAGAAATAAAGACAAGATACAGGTGTTGGTGTGCCGCGGCGTTCGTCGCCGGAAAAATCATGGTGTCTCATGGTGTCTCCTTCGTCCGGCGTTTGTGTCGCCGGAAGGCTGCTCGGCGTGCGTCGCCGGGGAGGATTGTTCGAGGTTTGTCCCAACAATTAGTTCCCGTGCTCTTGCCAAGGAATTAACAGCGCACCGAGTGGCTGCTTCCATTGGAAATATGGCGTGCCCATGTATGATGGGCTGGTGGCGGCAAGCAGCATATTGCCGATCTGGCCATGGCCACCCACATCCATCCTTCCTTCGGATCAAGCCTCGCGTGGAGCGCCGCCGTCGCTGCAATTTCGGCCTTCACGGCATCCGGTCGCCCCGAGAACCTCACCACATGCCGCCCAAACTGCCACGAGGAAGGAACCCCGCCGCCGCCGTCAGCCGCGCGGGCGAGCCCGACGGCGCCGACCGGCGGCGGCGAGGAGAGAGCGCACGGAAAACTGCCGGAGAAAACGGATCTAGTCGCCGCCCGAGCCGCCCTCGCGGACGCCACGGGGGCAGTTAGAAAGGGAGATAGTACATCAAAGGTACTTTGTGCACAAGGATCAATCGTGAACCATATATTATGATTTAACTCGTTAGGCTGAAACCTTTTTGTTCTCTGAACTACATGAACAATCCAGGGCAGTAGCATGAAAGGGCCTCGTCATTGCTCATCGATTGAACTACACTAGCTTGCTCGTGTGGAGCAGGATCTTGCATAACACTTACAAGTTCGGTGCATGTTTTTAATAAAGTATACGCCAATTAGTTACACCAATGTATCGGTTGTGTGGGGCACTCTAATTAGTATTCCTCGAGGTAGGTTGTGGACTCGTGGTCGTCTATGTGCTTGGTTCCCATTTTCTCTGTTGTTAAAGAAAATGTTGCTCAAGAAGGGTCATCATATATAGTAGAGTTCACAATCTACGCAAAATTAATAGTATACCCTTTCGAAGTTTATGACAGTGAGCACCGATCGACATCCTTGTGCTATGTGTTTACTAGTGAATGACTGTGTTTAAAAAAAGTACATTACTAACCAGTTGCATTCTCATAAAAATTAAGTAAGTTATGGAAAATTTGGAAGTATGCAAGATCATGGGTTGCCTACCTCAGGAATCCCATAGACGCTAGGCGCAATGAAAGCCACCGGGTGTCAACATAATTCTACTTGTTCGGCTGGTCCAACCATATTTGAGAAAACTATCGTTGTACGTGCGAAGAGACACCGAAAGATTGAAGTTCCTACCTGGTTCAATCATCACGATGAAATACAACTTGAAACATTAAAGCGAAGAAGAAGAGTTATGAACGGTTACTTTCCTAGGTTAAGATTTGTATAATTTAGTTTTAGATAGAGCAATGGGCAGCAAATTAAAGTATACCTTCACACCAAACACTTTCATGAAAACCTGAGCAACCTTATATGTGAATATCACTTCTAGTGACCTCTTTTTCCTATCGAGAACCTTCTTTGCCTTGTGAATATATGCAAGTGGATCTTCGTGCATGGCCAGATAAAATGGAAGAATGATGTAACCCAGTTTATTTCCCCATGTCACCTCCTTCCTCTTATCAGATTCTATCACATTAGCATATGTCTGTGCATAGTGCTAAAATCGATCAGCAAATAAAATTAAAATACTGATATGCTACGAAATATGGTGGTAATATCATCTGACCTCATTTAGAGATATATTTTTTCTGAAAAACTCATGTTACCTGTAGGGTAGTGGCTGACCTCGTGTTGACAGGAAGGAGTGATCGCACACAGACCTTCCGAGTGTTAGCGTCACCTGACATTGTTGTACAATTAATAAATGCGTGTAGGAGAAATAATTGTACCGTTTAACACTTTTTACTACTGTACTATTCACGTACCGGACTTGCGGAAGTAATATCGATCGTGATAGAGCAGCAGAAGTCACTGCAACCAGCACATCATTGACAGTCTGGGGTTCCCGGCAAAAATAAAATTGACAGACTGTGAGGGAAAAAGGATATCATTTTAAATGAATTTGATGAGCAAAGCTACTATAGCTTATGTATACACGTACGCAGTTCATGGAGTTCTTGAGGAACTTGACGTCATCAAGGCTAAGACTCCGGTGGACGAAGCGCTTGGCGTGGAACTCATCGGCGTCGCCGGCACGCTTGAACGGCGTGCGCGGGTCACCCAAGAACAGAATCGTGGCGGCGAAGTAGGCAACGTCCGCCGCGGTGTTCCACGCGAGCACGAGGTACGATCAGACCCACGCGACGAGTGCCAGGGCGCCCGCGGAGAGCGGCGGCCGGCGCCGCGACGCGTAGATGGCGCCTGTGCGCGTAGGACCACGACGACGCGGAGGCGTGGCTATCGCCGGCCGACCCTTGGTGTCGGTGGCGGCGGCGGCGCTGCGCGTGGACATCATCAGAAGCGTCAGAGTAGACATGCCGTCGCCGTAGGCGTGGTGCACGCGGATCGCCACCGTGGAGGCCGCCTCGGAGGTCGGGAAGTTGAGGAAGTGGAACTCCCATGGCGCGCGGGAGCTTGTCCATGGGGAGCGTGGATAGCGTGGCCACGTAGTCCTCCACGGCCTTGTCTGGGTCGGTCGCCACGACCGCGCCGTCCAGCCTCGGCACGATCATGTGATCCTCGACGTTCACAGTCGTGCGTACCCATCGCGCCTCGCCATTGTTTGACCCATCCGCCACCTGCGTGCCATGGCCATGCATGCATATGGTTAACGGGGCTCATGAAATATACTCATGCATATGGACTACTACATGTACTTGTAGCGGTTTAAGCAGTTGTAGGCACAAGAGTACGTACTTGAATGCATCCATAGCGCGGGCATCGGGCAAGCATTGCTTCGATGCCGGCTCGGAAGGTGGTCAGGTTTACCGGCGTGTCGAGGCCGATCGTGATGACGATATAAATACCTATGTCGTCCATGGTTCTTGCCGTAGGGCTCACGGGCTCGTCCACCGGAGAACCGGTGTTCTCCGGCGTCCACTCGGTGCAGGCAGGTTCCGTTGACACGTCGATCGGGAGCAGTCGGTTTCGTGGAACCGACGCCCATGGACTACCACTCCCAGAGTCCATTCCTGCTTCCCTATGAACGCTCTGTTCCCTACCTGCTTATATAGGACTCCGAAGGTAATGGCACAACGTACCGGTTCCGTTCCATCTATTCTGTAACCATTCCCGATTTTCCCCAAACGAATGAGAATGAAGAATAGCTATTCTGCAACTACTTCTGAATTTTCCATTCGCACAAAAAAAAAACTACTTCTGAATCTATCTATTATATAAAAAATATATTTGACGGGTTAACTAGAGAAAAGATAAATAAGTTAGAAAATTCCACAAAAAATAGAAATATCCAGCCGTTAATTTGATAGACTAAAATTCTATAGCCATTAGATTAGATTTAAGTGGAAATTACCCACCATTGCCATTATAGTGGAATAATGTGGTCATCCCTCACATATACGGTCCCCTTTGAGATTAATGAAATAAAAAAAAGAGATTGACATCCTAAGAGCATCTCCAACAGCCGCACAAAATTTTCGCACCCAATAAATTTTTTAGCGCGCCACTGTAGCACTTTTATTGCGCTCGGACCAACATTGGTTTACCAGATGCCCAAAAACGCGCGCCCAAAAAACACGCAGTGCAAATTGTGAAGCGCGCACAATCCGGCGCCCAAAATATGATGCGCGCGATAGCGTTTTTAAGCGCGTGCCCAAAACTTTTCAGCGCGCGCACTATTTTACAGCTTCTGTTGGAACTGACCGGCGCCCAAAAAACGAATATTTTAGCGCGCGGAGCAGTTTTTGTGCGGCTGTTGGAGATGCTCTAAGTTAGAAAGAAAAAATGAGATCCTCCTTCACCACGTGACATGGTCATCAAATTTTCTCATGCTCCATCAATTATTATTTCTTCGTCCAATCTAGCTCTGGGTAATAAAGAGATGAGATCCTCCTTCCCCCGGTTCGTGTGCTCATCAATTTTTTCCAGCACCATCAATTGTTTATTCTCTTTCCAATCTTGCTTTGGGGATGGTGATTGAGCGATCAGACAACAGGCACACGGCTATGCATGAAAAATCTCAAGCGACTCGTAAGGTAGGAAACTACGAAACTAACTCCAACGTTCTTCTGTCGAGGTCATTATGGCCTTTCTTTGGTACAATGGAGTCATCTTTTTTCGTACATGCGATGCGGAAACTCCAAAGTTGTTCCTTATGGTGGCGGAGGTATTTACGCCTGGCCGGACGGAGTCGAACAATGGTGCTCCAGTTGGCGACAAGGCGACTTCCGTAATTGTTGCACCTGGCCGGATGGAACCGAACACGGGAGTTCCTGCCGGCGACATGGCGGCTGCTGTAATGGTTGCTGTTCCGGCAGCGTTCAACAGTGGTGATAGGTGACGCGGGCATGCGTTCTGCTGCTGCCATGCCAAGAAGCAGTGGAACATGAGATACGATAGACATCAGATCAATAGTTAGTACAACACATCACCAAGAGAAGAGGATGGAGCAATTGGTGACTGCACAGATCAGCAATTAGCGACTAAGAAGAGGATGGAGTAATCAGTACATCAAAGCACCATGAGAGGGCATGGAGGAGCAGCGTGAAAGGGGACTCCCAAAGACTTTGCTAGGTGAGATCGGCAAACTTGATGACAAGATTTTAAAATCTATATTAGCTTGCTAAGCACTGGCGGATCATAGTGGGGACCAAACCGGGCCATGGCCTGTCCTTTTTTTGAATTTCCTCTTTGTATTTGCTACAAATCTGGCCCAAAAGTAACACATGGCCCACTGAGTAAGTCACTGGCCCGTCCTTGGCCGGCCCTAATATTTGTTTCACGGTCCGCCAGTGTTGCTAAGAACACGTACAGAAAACTAGCTTGAACCATCATATCTCACATACGTACACCAAACAATCAGATGCCTCAGAGCCATAGATGAAGCTTTTTTGTTAACTAAATCTATGAGCGTAGAACGTGTCTGATGCATGCATGCATGCGAGCAAGCACGCATTGACCAGAAAAACGTCCATGCATGCATTGCCTCCAGATCCTCCGGTCCAATTCTGAATATCTGATCACCCTTTTTTGTCTACAGATCTTCACTATAATGAAAGAATCATAATTACCATATTTTTTGGTCACATGCGTAGCCAAAAATAGTCATGAAAGTAAAAAAATATATTGGCTAGAGAGCTGATCGCCTTGTCAGTCCTTATGATTTGGCTGCACCGATGTTTAGTTAGATCAAATTAGCCACATTGTTCAATTGCAGGTCTTGATGAACTATCATGCCTCATTGTACAATGATATGCAATCTTCTTACGTGAGTATAGAGAGATTGAGAGAGGGAGTGAGCGACCTAGAACATCAACAGAATAGACGGTGATGACAGGGAAGCCGATTTATTTATTTATTTATTTATTTATTTTCTTTTTAGAAAAGGAAGATTTACCCCCGGCCTCTGCATCTGGACGATGCATACAGCCATTTTATTAATTATTCACAAGGACCATACAAGGTAATACATCAGTCAGCTTGAAGCCGCCATCTAGGCAACATCTGTTGCTACTCCTATCCCCTTGATGAAGGTGTGCCGAATATCCGAGCCTAATACCAAACAGATATCGCACCAAACCCTAACATCTATAGCCGGATGACCCAGCCCAGCCACATACCGGGTCTGGACCCCACACCGGTCCGACGCAGTCTCGCTGTCGCCGCCATCTTCCACTGGTCCATCTTCAGAGCAGGAACTGACGCATCGACCTTGCCTGGCCTGCCGTCGACGCCACCACGGCGCCAGACAACGCCACCATCCTGCACGTGTCCATCTACACGCGTCTGTCGCCGAAACTCCGCAGCGCCATGCCGCCGTGATCCGCCGTCGGCCCTGCGGTAGATGCAACACCACTCCTCCTCTTGTCCCCTCTAGCCATCACTTGCTCCAAAATGATGCCCCCCAGGAGGAAAGCGATATTGCGAACGCAATCATCGTCCGATCCGGGAGACCCAGATCTAGGGTTTCCCCCGGAGCATCCCCAGCCTGATGACACAAACTGCAACGACCATGCCTCGACAAGGGTACGACATCAAAGACGCCGCCATCGTCCGCCATGACCGTAGTCGGCTCGATTTTCATCGGCAGTTGCGCCACCAGGCGTGCGCCGCCGATGTCGTCAGTCCCTTCAAATGAAGCAAACTCCAAAACAATGCCCTGAAGAGGGAGTACGACGCAAGAGCACCGCCATCGCTCGATCCTAAGGAGATCTAGGGTTTCCCTCGGAGTTTCCCGCGCCGTCATGGACCAGACAATGGTAGAATCCCGGCGGATCCGTCCATCTGCCGATGTGTCGCACCCGCCACCGCGCCGACCGCAATCCAGGGAGCCCACGCGTGGGCACAGATCCAACCGCGCCGCCGCCGACCGATCTGGCCACGCCACCGCCGTCCCTGGCGACCGCGACGCACCAGCCACCGGAGGGTAGCCCCGCGCCGCCCGAGGCGCCGGCGGCCAGATCTGGAATAGATCGACCACCGGCCACCACAGGAGCGCCCCGAGCGCCCCCCCCACGCGACCACCAAGGGGAGTGTGCCCCGACCCCTGAGTTCTCGCCGGTGTGCCCCGCCGCCAACGCGCCGCCAACCGCCGCCGAACGCCGCCCGCGCCATGTCCTGCAGCTGTGGGGAGGAGAGGTCCCGCCGCCGCCGCCGCCGACCAGGCTTTGCCCGGCGGCGCGCCCTGGCGGTGGCGGGGAGGAGAGGTGGGAGAGGGAGCCTAGTACGCGGCGGCGCTAGGGTTCCCCCCCGGTCGCCGCGCGGGGGCGACACGGGAGAGACACGGGAGAGACACCCTCGACTACAAACCTAAATGTTGAATAAACCTGGATAATGGTCGACAGGGAAGCCGATGGCCAGAGGGAGGTCAGTTTAGTTATGTTTCCATCGAGATATAGTTGGCAGTTTGGGTCCATGGTGCTAGAATGAGTGCCCAACTTATCTGCACTGGGTGGTCAGGCGCGAAGTGTGTATATATTTGCTGGGAGAATTTTATACACATGCTACTTTGGCATTGTAGTGCTTTCTTCAACAAAGACTTGATCAAAATTATAAGGACACAACATATGTGGACTGTACCCCAAAATAAAACATATGTGGACTCTCTTTACCATTCTCCTAGGATTTACCGTGGTGACCACAAAAAATCGCGGGCCTTCTATAGCTTTCATGCTAGGTTCAGGAAGTATTTCACAACAAGCAAAGAAAGCTAGGATGAGGTATTTCGTACACGTCATATTATTATCGTCAATCTATTTTGTTGTGGTTTTACAGATTGCTACATAATAATGATTACTACATCATATTGTGGCACTCCAATATATAGAAGGCCCCCTTCTAGGTGGATCAAATGTCTTAAGAGATGTTGGAATAAACTGCATATACCATCGATGGAAACTGTTATGCCAGGTTGTATGCTCTACTCATGTTCTTTTGCTATCTAATTCTTTACTTTTGTTGCAAAATTACATATTTGAATGATTTTTTACCATCTCCATCTCAGTTGAAGAAACTACCTATTCAATCCCGAATATATACGAAACAAGATTAAGTTAACCTCTTTCAAGCGGAAGACTTCCGTAGCTTCTAATAAGGATGTTTGCCAGAAAAATAGTTGCACAAAGCTTTTACTTTTCAGGCCGATACAATGTTGATATATTAAATTTAGCCACATCATCATTTGGCTTAGATTCCCCGAGTAGGTCATTTCACAATGTTGATATATGCTATGTGCCATGATGCCTCACCACATTCTCATGTGAAGTAGTTAGAAAGCTCGAATATCTATATAAGAAATACATGGGGCGTGCATTGTGAAACTTATGTTATCACAAAGCACACTCAAGATGCTTCAATGAATTTATATTGTTGCAGTAGCATGATACTAAATATCTGTATTACATAATATGTTCTATAATTAAAAAACCATACCTAAGACAAAACTATCTTCGGAGAAGTATTAAATTTGTAAATGCCATCACATTTAGTTCCAATTTTCCCTTCGACAAATCAAATAACGTGATATCATAATTAAACTTTATTAAATTCTAGCCCGCGCATCGAGGGGGCCACTTTTCTAGTTTTCCAAAATGAATCAGTGAATTGGTGTCTTCATACAACCTTGTGACAAGTGGGTTCCAAGTTTTTTTTTGGCGAGGCCTTTTCGACCCATTTCTTCGCCAAATAAATAAATAATCGGAAACAAATAACCTTGGAACACATGCATCGTCGTCCCCATGCTTGAACAATCTTTCATCCCATTTCCTCGCTAGAAAAAATAAATGAATCAATGAATTGGTGTCTTCTTATAGCGGCTACGAGGCCTTTTCGACACGACGCGACGACCACCTCAGCTCCAATGCGCAGCCGGACGGTTTTATCCTCCTCACACTTGAGGTGTTTGAGGAATTGCCTAAAAGGTAATTTTTCTTCTTCTTTTTTGTGTGTGTGCAAATGAGTTTATTGTAATGAAAACTAATGTATTGAAGATGTTCGTTTGAATCCTCTCTGTGGGATGCTTCCTCGTTCGAAGAGGAATATGACATGACCATAGAGGAGGACATTGCTTTGATCTTGATGATGCACAAGAACAAGATGCCGAAGCATGGTGATTCCATTTTCGGGCATGAGTTGATTTGGAGGGATAGGCAAGAGGCGCACACTAGATTGATGAAAACTATTTTTGGCTCATCTCTGGTGTATCCAGAGCGATACTTTCGCCGTCGGTATAGGATGTCTCTGGATTTGTCCGTTCACATTGTCAACTGTGTGAAGCAACATGTTCTGATACGCACAGAGATCTTCAAAAAGATCTCATCGAGGAGTGGTGTGCATGGCATGAGGAACAAGACCACTAGTTTTATCTCTATGTTTCATGTCATGTGATGACTGTTGTTACGTGTGATGAACAGTTTGTGTTGGATTTGATGTGATGGATTGATGAACTATGTAATAATTTGATGTTGTGGATTGCTGAATTTGATGTTATGTTTTTACTATTTGTGTTTTATTTTTTACTTTGGATTCAGATGGGACGAGTATGATATTGTTTTTTTCAATGTGTATGCAGTTGTAGTGCCCTATTTTAGGGCAGCTATTGGAGCAGTGATGCCCTATTTTAGGGTTGTTGTTAGAGAAGACAATATTTTGATGCCCTAAAACTCACTTTTTGGTACCCTAAACCAGTTTTTCAGTGCCCTATTTTAGGGCTACTGTAGGAGATGCTCGTAGTTGTAGAGCAGCGGCTAAAACGGCAAAACATCTAGATAAAGCGAGTATGAAAATATTAATTGCATATATTTAAGGTTAAAACTTCCTGAGCATAGTCGATCATGTAGATCTCCATTTTCTGAAATTCTTTCATTTCCAAATCACTACACATAGAGTAAGTGGATTATAAATCAAAATAGGCCAGTTATGTATTACAAACTTTTTAACTCTTGGAGAATCAAGAAGTGAGCTAAAAAAGTTATAAGCAAGAAATTAAATTGTATAAAGTGTGTCAAATATGTCTATTAATTATTTGTGCTAGTTTTAATTTACATTATGCATTCACCATGATATAAATTCTATATATTATAATGCTTTCGATAACTTTGTCTTCTCTCCATAAATTTATAGTCTCAGTTACCAAAACATTTACATTACTTTTTTTCCATATATATGGTCCAAAAAAGGGACCAGGTTCCACTATTAAGAGATAACAGAACAAAACATCTTGGTGCAAACACACTGAAAAGTTATAAAGTGAAATGAAATTGGACTAAAAACAGTGGCCGCGGCCGCTTGCATCGTTAACAACAAAATGAGAAGTGAAACTACATGCAACGTTTGCTCGGAGCAAATATATTAAATGGGGGACAAAATACACCCCAGACCCCAACCATCACAACCCTCTCAGGGGCTCCCATCGAAAAGCAGCATTACAAAATGAGATCTCAATCTTTGTCATGGGCACATCGACATCTGGATTGTCTTCATCATCATCATTTCTTGATGAAATCCTTGCCCCCAGCCTCCGTGTTTGCCCTCTTCATTCACCTTGACCATCTTCATGCATTATCAAAGCTTCTTGTTGTAGCACGGCCACTCCTGGTTCCAACATTGCTCAATCACCTTCGTTTTAAAGCCATGCCTAATATCGCACAAAAGAGCATGCATAAAAATGAAAATTGCACATTGCTATGCCCAAAATTGCAAAATAATAATCTAATTACAGCATAAGTAATACAATGGCATTATCTCAAAAAATGATAATACAACAACAATGTTTAAAAATACACTACATCGGCAATCACAAACATCACCGATGGGAATGCACAGGTAATATATGTATCATCTGCGTCTTATACAAGTACTACTCTTTAAAAACTTCCTCTTCTGACCACACCTGGTTACAAGTCCTGGGTATATGCATTTGGTAATGCTCACGTATATATGCATCTGGTCCACATAGAGTCTGAAATGATTAGTACATTGCTTTTTCTCGAAGATAGACGATTATTGGGTACTTGTACTTGATACACAGGGCTAGTAGGAAAAATGAGTTGAACCATCCGTCCGGGTTTATTAGGTCTGACAATATACTGTTTGTAGCATATAATTAATATTTTGTTGAACCATCCATATGTGTAGTCCGTAGTGAAATCTCTAAAAAGACTTATATTTAGGAACGGATGGAGTATATGATTGTGTGCATCCCTTGATGCAGACTTGTAGTGGACGGTGTGTGATTCTCATTTTCAGAGAAAAATACCACTAGTTGAGGGAATCACCAACGGAGTACTCACATGGAGCTTGACATTGCCATTTCAATGGTCTAATGATCAGATTAGACGGAGATTAAGTAATGTCAGATCCACAGAAGGACGGCAGATGACACGACATATCAAAATTAATCGCCATAATATATCTTTAATACCTGGTACCGATCATCCAAAAGCCAAAAGGACGGCAAGTGGCTACGCTAGAATAGTATTGCAGTTGCTTGTTCTAACAGGAAACTGGTTCGACTACACCGGTCGATCGCTACGGCAGGCGTTTGACGCCATGATGTGGTCAGTACGTCGAAGTAGCTAGCTAGGTAGCGGTTCAGTCAGTTAGCCGTTGATGTTGCCACAGCGTCGACGGCAACCCTGCCGGTCAGCATCAGCACCAGCATCCGCTGCGCACAGACAATGGGCTACGTACAAAAGCCTCTTAATTGATAGTACAGCCGTAGATTAGAGGCGCTGGCCATCGACCTAATTGAAAGCAACGGATATCATTTAGCAACTACATGATCATGCCTTCATAAGGTAGTTAAGGCAACTACAAAGGCTCTTAATTGATGCAACCGCATACGTACATGAGACCTTGGACGTCTATCCAAGCGAAAACGATAGATATGATTTAGCAACTACCTGTTCGTCATCTCGTCCCCGCGTGGGGAGGACGTCTATCCTTTTTTTAATTGCACAAGCTCCGGCATCAGCCTCAGCAGGAGTACAACGTCCCCTCCTCTCGTCCCCGCGTGGCGACGGGAGGGGAAAACCCTAGCCGCCGCCAACCGCCGCCCTCCCCACCTCTCCCTCTCCTCCCCCGCCGCCCCAGGGCGCGGCCGGGCAAAGTCGGGCCGTCGCCGGCGGCAGGGGAGGCATCCTCGTCCCCTCACGCGATGGATCGGCGCGGGCCGACTTCTTCGAGCCGGGGTGTGGTGCGGCCGGGCACCATGGCGTGGTGGCTCCTCCGGCGCGCCTGGAGCAGCCGCGGCGTGGCGGATCGGCGCGGTGGTCTGCGCCTTGGAGGGGCGGCGGCTTCGGCCCCGATCTCTAGGCGGCAAGGAGGTGGATGGCACCGAATCTCCTGGCTGTGCGTGCACCTTGGGGGATCTGGGGCCCGGTCTTGGGGGCTGGCGGCGGTGGATCTGGGGCCCCCGGCCCTGATCCGATCTCCTCCGGCGGCGGTCCTAGGGTTCCAATTCGCGCCGAGATTTTGATCGACCGGATGCATGTCCCCATCGATCTGGCTGCAGTGTCGTGTTCCGGAAGGCTCCGCCGGGAACTCCCTTGGGCGATTCATGCCTGGAGATTGCTGGATCGGGTGGGATTCGGTCGTGCGCACCCATGTTTTTCTCTGACCGTTTGGTTTCAGAGGGAGCGCTGCGAAGCTCTGCTGGCTGTTACCATCATGGGGTATGCTTTCTCGTTCCATGGTGAAGTCAGCTGGCGGAGAATGTCATGGAAGCTGAGATCTGAGGACTAGCAATGGTGATTCGAGTCTTTGTGGCGATGAGGAATTGGCTTGGTGATTCGTGACTTGGAGCAGCGGCATGCTAGTGGGGGCGACTGCACAGGAGAAGTCCAAAGTCTTTCTTTCAGGATGAAAATCCAAGGTCTGGCCTTAATTGGTTGTGCCTGGCAATGACCTTGTTGAAGGCATTGTTTTTGAGAGCGAGGACTTTCTTCAGGGTGAAAACCTAAGATCGATGATCGGGCGACGACGGTGTTTGTGCACTGTTCCCTTATTGGAGGCGTCGCTTTTGGAGAAGCTGGACTTCTGGTGCTGTCTTGGTGGTGTTAGTGCTGCTGTTTCAGGGAATAGATCATTGCAGTGGGACTTTTCTTTTTCGTAATTCTTCTTTCTTTTTTTGGCTGTGTGCATCCGTAATGTCGCTAGGGCATTGCGTTGTTGCAGAGGCTGGGTGTAATTGGTATCTCCGCGATATTAATATATGCTCTTTGTCGGAAAAAAAACTACCTGTTCGTGTCTTCATAAGATATAAGATAGTGATATACACTACTAGAATCTCCATTAATGCCGAGTTCAAGGAAACTCGACAAGTACATATTAAACTCGGCGAAATATTCTTCGAGTTCCAAACTCGGCGTAAGGCACTCGGCTGGACGGCCCTCGGCAATCATTAATACTGCCGAGTGCATTCTATCGCGAACTCGGCGAATAAGTAAACAATGTTTGTCGTGTTTCGGCCGGAAACAACTCGGCGAACCACACCGTCAGACTCGACGAGCCGTTAACGGAAGTGCGACATGACATCTTTCTTTGCCGGGTTTTCAACTCGGCAAACCTTGCCCAATAGGAATAATCCACGTGTCAGCACACATTGCCCAGTGCAAAATATCTACCGAGTTGATTATTAGGCCGAACTGGGCAACATATTTGTCGAGTTCCAAACTCGATACTTAACTGTCCAATAAGGGCCCGGCGCAGCTTCATTGCCCAGTTCCAACATTCGCCCAGTTCTTGAAAACCGAAACTGGGCAAACATCCTTCTGTTTACCGAGTTTTCTGGCGGGATAAACTCGACAAATATTTGACAACCGACTGGCAATTTGTGCGTTTGCCGAGTTTCCGAACTCGGTAAAGTTGGAATAAATATTGCATCACATATGAACACATGCAGTTAAAAATAACATAAGTTTGCGAATGTTGAAGTCACATAATAAACTAGTCAAAAGCATGCATCACAATCAACATACAAAGTTCATAAACATCATAAAAAACTAGAAGACTACAACCACGAGGTGAGCTCAAGGGGATGCTTCGTCGCTGTCTCTATGTTTCGCCAAAGCTTCCGTGATTATTTGAGTTAGCATTATAGTATTTGATATAGGCTCATATTTGGAAACTTATGGCTAGATGTACTAACCTGCCCAGGATAGAAGCAACACCATGATGACGACAATGATCATCAAGTTTTGAAGCCCACTACACCTCACCGGACATGCAACATTGCCTGCTATGTGCTCGTTTGCGAGTACAAACTGGGAGTAAGCATACTCAGCTTCCTCCATGCTGTCATACGCTAAATAGCAGTTGTTTGGGTAACGGTGCACTTGCTCATGGCATGCATGCCATGAAGCATACACTCCAGGATGCCTCCCTCTATAGACCACATACCCCTTCATCTACCAAGAATAAACAAAATATTTCAACATGCATGCAGGAGAAAAAAACAAGGTTAGTAGAACACATGGAACGTAAGCGACATAACCATTCCTGATTCATATACCCAAAAGCATCAACTAGTGCAACTCAGAGTCAACATCACCGGCTACATGTCAACATCAAACTATCTAACTATAGTCCTACAATGGAGCTCTACTCTGAGAGATAGTCAGAGAAGCCGCTCATCGTGGAGTCGGAAAGGTGCGGATGTCCCCCCCCCAATGGAGGAGCCAGCGTCCTCGACACTCGCGGTCGGCGAACTGAATGGGGCCAGCTCATCACTCCCCTCCACCACATTCGCTAGGCCGTCGAGAAACTTCGTTTGCTCGGCACGTAGGCGGACCATCATCGCGCGAATGGTCTTTTGCCTGGATGGAGTGGTAGACCGCATGGTCCTCGGCGAGGAGTTGCGGGTTCGCCTTGTTGGGAAACGTTGCATGGGAAACAAAATTTTTCCTACGCACACGCAAGATCTATCCATGGTGATGAGCATCTACGAGAGGGAGAGTGGATCTACATACCCTTGTAGATCGCTAAGCGGGAAGCGTTAAGAAACGCGGTTGATGTAGTCGAACGTCTTCGCGATCCAAATCGCTAGCCATCCGGCGATCCAATCACGATCTAGCGCCGAACGGACGGCACCACCGCGTTCAGCACACGTACAACTCGATGACGATCTCCGCCTTCTTGATCCAGCAAGAGGGAGCGGAGAGGTAGAGGAGTTCTCCGGCAGCGCGACGGCGCGGCGGTGGTGGTGGTGGAACTATTCCGACAGGGCTTCGCCTAAGCACCGTCGGAATCTATTTGGTGGAGAAACTAGGGAATAGAGAACTAGCACGTGGACTTGTGTCTTTGGGGCCTCTATTCCTCTAGTATATATAGGAGGGAGGGGGAGGAGGCAGCCTCCCTAGGGTTTCCCCTAGGGGTTCGGCCGAACCAGGAGGAGGTGGAGGATTCCACCTCCAATCCTACTCCTAGTAGGATTCCTTTCCTACTTGGAGTTTACCTTGCCCACTTGGGGTTTTTTCCTTTCCCACCTTCCTAGCCGCATGGGCCTTGTGGGGCCGGTTTGCCCAGCCCATTAACGGCTGGTGCACCCCCCCTCAGGCCCATGTGGCCTCCCGGCGTGGGTGGCCCCTCCCGATGGCCCTCTGGCACTCCCGGTACACTACTAGAAATACCCGAAACTTTTCCGGTGGCCAAAACGGGACTTCCTATGTATCAATCTTTACCTCCAGACCATTCCGGAGCTCCTCGTGATGTCCGGGATCTCATCCGAGACTCTGAACAACCTTCGGTCACCACCATACATAACTCAATACTACCGAAACGTCACCGAACGTTAAGTGTGCAGACCCTGCGGGTTCGAGAACTATGTAGACATGACCGAGACACCTCTACGGTCAATAACCAATAGCGGGACCTGGATGCCCATATTGGTTCCTACATATTCTACTAAGATCTTTATCGGTTGAACCTCTATGTCAAGGATTCAGTTAATCCCGTATGCTGTTCCCTTTGTTCTTCGGTATGTTACTTGCCCGAGATTCGATCGTCGGTATCTGTATACCTAGTTCAATCTTGTTACCGGGAAGTCTCTTTACTCGTTCCGTAATACAAGATCCCGTGGCTAACACTTTAGTCACATTGCTTGCAAGGCTTATTGTGATGTTGTATTACCGAGTGGGCCCTGAGATACCTCTCCGTCATACGGAGTAACAAATCCCAGTCTCGATCCATGCCAGCTCAACAGACACCTTCGGAGATACTTGTAGAGCATCTTTATAGTCACCCAGTTACGTTGTGACGTTTGATACACACACGGTATTCCTCCGGTGTCAGTGAGCTGCATGATCTCATGGTCAAAGGAACAGATACTTGACATGCAGAAAACAATAGCAATAAACTGACATGATCATATGCTACGTTCATAGTATGGGTCTTGTCCATCACATCATTCTCCCAATGATGTGATCCCGTCATCAAATGACATCTCATGTCTATGGCCAGGAAACCTTGACCATCTTTGACCAACAAGCTAGTCTACTAGAGGCATACTAGGGACACAGTGTTGTCTATGTATCCACACATGCAATTGAGTTTCCAATCAATACAATTATAGCATGGATAATAAACGATTATCATGAACAAGGAAATATAATAATAATCACTTTATTATTGCCTCTAGGGCATATTTCCAACAGTCTCCCACTTGCACTAGAGTCAATAATCTAGCTCACATCACTATGTGATTTACATTGTAATGAATCTAACACCCATACAGTTCTGGTGTTGATCATGTTTAGCCCTTGGAACAGGTTTAGTCATCGGATCTGCGACATTCAGATCCGTGTGTACTTTGCAAATATTTATGTCCTCCTCCTTGATGTAATCGCGGATGGAATTGAAACGTCGCTTTATGTGTCTGGTCCTCTTGTGAAACCTTGGTTCCTTGGTCACAGCAATGACACCAGTGTTGTCACAGAAAAGAGTCATTGGGTTTAGTGCACTGGGCACTACTCCAAGATCTGTCATGAACTTCTTCATCCAGACACCTTCCTTCGCCGCCTCCGAGGCAGCGATGTACTCCGCTTCGCATGTAGAATCAGCTACCACGCTCTGCTTGGAACTGCACCAGCTTACCGCACCCCCATTAAGAATAAATACGTATCCGGTTTGAGACTTAGAGTCATCCGGATCAGTGTCAAAGCTTGCATCGACGTAACCCTTTACGACGAGCTCTTGATCACCTCCATAAAGAAGAAACATGTCCTTAGTCCTTTTCAGGTACTTAAGGATATTCTTGACCGCCGTCCAGTGTTCCATTCCTGGATCACTTTGAAACCTTCCGGCCATACTTATGGCAAGGCTGACATCGGGTCTTGTGCACAGCATTGCATACATGATAGAGCCTATGGCTGAAGCATAGGGGACGCCACTCATCTTTTTTCTATCTTCTGCAGTCACTGGGCATGGAGTCTTACTCAACTTCACACCTTGCAATACAGTCGAGAACCCCTTCTTGGACTGATCCATTTTGAACTTCTTCAAAACTTTGTCAAGGTATGTGCTCTGTGAAAGTCCTATTAAGCGTCTCGATCTATCTCTATAGATCTTGATGCCTAATATGAAAGCAGCTTCTCCTAGGTCCTTCATTGAAAAACTCTTGTTCAAATATTCCTTCACGCTTTCCAACATTTCTATATTGTTTCCAATCAACAATATGTCATCCACATATAATATTAGAAACGCTATAGAGCTCCCACTCACTTTCTTGTAAATACAAGCTTCTCCGTAAACTTGTATAAACCCGAACGCTTTGATCACATCATCAAAGCGAAGATTCCAACTCCGAGATGCTTGCACCAGTCCATAAATGAATCGCTGGAGTTTGAAAACTTTGTCAGCATTCTCTGGATCGACAAAACCTTCTGGTTGCATCATATACAACTCTTCCTTAAGGAAACCATTAAGGAACGCTGTTTTGACATCCATCTGCCAAATTTCATAATCGAAAAATGCAGCTATTGCTAACATGATTCTGACGGACTTAAGCATCGCTACGGGTGAGAAGGTCTCATCGTAGTCAACTCCTTGAACTTGTGAAAAACCCTTTCCCACAAGTCGAGCTTTATAAACGGTAATATTACCGTCCGCGCCCGTCTTCTTCTTAAAGATCCATTTGTTTTGAATGGCCTTTCGCCCTTCAGGTAACACTTCCAAAGCCCATACTTTGTTTTCATACATGGATCTCATCTCGGATTTCATGGCCTCTAACCATTTCTCGGAATCCGGGCCCATCGTCGCTTCTCCATAGCTCGTAGGTTCATCGTTGTCCAACAACATGACCTTTAAGACAGGGTTGCCGTACCACTCAGGAGAAGTACGCGTCCTTGTCGACCTACGAGGTTCGATAGCAACTTGATCCGAAGCTTCATGATCATCATCATTAACTTCCTCTTCAACCGATGTAGGCTTTACAGAAACATCTTTCTGCGCTGCGCTACTCTCAGGTTGAAGTAAAGGTTCAACAACTTCATCAAGTTCTATTTTCCTCCCACTCAATTCTTTCGAGAGAAACTCTTTCTCAAGAAATGTTTCGTTTTTAGCGACAAACACTTTGCCTTCGGATCTGAGATAGAAGGTATACCCAACTGTCTCTTTTGGGTATCCTATGAAGACGTATTTCTCCGCTTTGGGTTCCAGCTTTTCAGGTTGAAGCTTTTTGACATAAGCATCACATCCCCAAACTTTAAGAAACGACAACTTTGGCTTCTTGCCAAACCACAGTTCATATGGCGTCGTCTCAACGGATTTCGATGGTGCCCTATTTAAAGTGAATGCAGTTGTCTCTAATGCATAACCCCAAAACGATAGTGGCAAATCGGCAAGAGACATCATAGAACGCACCATATCTAATAAGGTTTGATTACGACGTTCGGACACACCATTACGCTGTGGTGTTCCAGGCGGTGTCAATTGTGCAACAATTCCACATTGTCTTAAGTGACTGCCAAACTCATAACTCAGATATTCTCCTCCTCGATCAGATCGTAGGAATTTAATCTTCTTGTTACGATGATTCTCAACTTCACTCTGAAATTGCTTGAACTTTTCAAACGTTTCAGACTTGTGTTTCATTAAGTAAATATACCCATATCTACTTAAGTCATCAGTGAAGGTGAGAAAATAACGATATTCACCGCGCGCCTCAATGCTCATCGGACCGCATACATCAGTATGTATGATTTCCAACAAGCCACTTGCCCATTCCATGGTTCCAGAGAACGGGGTCTTAGTCATCTTGCCCATGAGGCATGGTTCACATGTGTCAAGTGATTCAAAATCAAGTGACTCCAAAAGTCCATCAGCATGGAGCTTCTTCATGCGTTTTACACCAATATGACCTAAGCGGCAGTGCCACAAGAAAGTGGTACTATCATTATCAACTCTACATCTTTTGGCATCAATGTTATGAACATGTGTATCATCACTATCGAGATTCAATAAGAATAAACCCCTCACATTGGGTGCATGACCATAAAAGATATTACTCATATAAATAGAACAACCATTATTCTCTGATTTAAATGAGTAACTGTCTCGCAATAAACAAGATCCAGATATAATGTTCATGCTTAACGCAGACACTAAATAACAATTATTCAGGTTCATCACTAATCCCGATGGTAATTGAAGAGCGAGCGTGCCGACGGCGATCACATCAACCTTGGAACCATTTCCCACGCGCATCGTCACTTCGTCCTTTGCCAGCCTCTGTCTATTCCGCAGTTCCTGTTTTGAGTTGCAACTGTGAGCAACCGAACCGGTATTAAATACCCAGGCACTACAACGAGAGTTGGTAAGGTACACATCAATAACATGTATATCACATATACCTTGTTTGGTGTTGGCCGCCTTCTTGTCAGCCAGATACTTGAGGCAGTTCCGCTTCCAGTGACCAGTTCCCTTGCAATGAAAGCACTCAGTTTCTGGCTTGGGTCCAGCCTTGGGTTTCTTCACGGGAGGGGCAACTGCTTTGCCAGTCTTCTTGGAGTTACCCTTCTTACCCTTGCCATTCTTCTTGAAACTAGTGGTTTTATTGACCATCAACACTTGATGCTCCTTCTGAATCTCAGACTCAGCGACTTTTCAACATCGCAAACAGCTCGGCGACTGACTTGTTCATCCCGTGCATGTTATAGTTCAACACGAAGCTCTTGTAGCTAGGTGGCAGTGATTGAAGAACTCTGTCAGTGATCGCCTCTGTCGGAAGGGGCATCCCCAATTCAGCTAGACGGGTGGAATACCCAGACATTTTGAGTATGTGTTCACTGACAGACCCGTTCTCCTCCATCTTGCAAGCATAGAACTTATCGGAGGTCTCATACCTCTCGATCTGGGCATTCTTCTGAAAGATAAACTTCAACTCCTGGAACATATCATATGCTCCATGACGTTCAAAACGTCTTTGAAGTCCCGGTTCTAAGCCATACAACATTGCACATTGAACCATTGAGTAATCATCAGAACTTGCCTGCCAGGCGTTCGCAACGTGTGCAGACTCTACTGGAGCGGGTGGTTCACCAAGCGGTGCATCAAGGACATAAGCCTTTTGGGAAGCCGTAAGGATAATCCTTAGATTACGGGCCCAGTCCACAAAGTTACTTCCATCATCTTTCAACTTAGCTTTCTCTAGGAACGCATTATAATTCAGGGGTGCTACTGCGCGAGCCATTGATCTACAACATAAATATTGCAAAGACAACTTAGACTATTGTTCAAGATAATGAGTTTAGTTAATCATATTACTTTAAAAACTCCCACTGAAATTGACATCCCTCCGGTCATTCGAGTGTCACATGATCCAAATTCACCAACTCAAGTCCGATCATCACGTGAGATGAGGTGGTTTCATTGGTGAACATCTTCATGTTGATCATATCTACTATATGACTCATGTTCGACCTTTCGGTCTCTTGTGTTCCGAGGCCATGTCTGTACATGCTAGGCTCGTCAAGTTTAACCCGAGTGTTCCGCACGTGCAACACTGGCTTGCACCCGTTGTATGCGAACGTAGAGTCTATCACACCCGATCATCACGTGGTGTCTCGAAACGACAAACTTTCGCAACGGTGAACACTTGGGGAGAACACAGTTTTTATCTTGAAATTTCAGTGAGGGATCACCTTATAATGCTACCGTCGTCCTAAAAAAAATAAGATGCATATAAGGATTAACATCACATGCAAATCATAAGTGACATGATATGGCCATGAACTTGTGCTTTTGATCTCCATCTCCAAAGCACCGGCATGATCTCCATCGTCACCGGCATGACACCATGATCTCCATCATCTTGATCTCCATCAACGTGTCGCCATGAGGTTGTCGCGCCAACAGTTGCTTCCACGACTATTGCTAACTCATAGCGATAAAGTAAAGCAAAAACAACGAAAATTAATTAAAGACAACCCTATGGCTCCTGCCGGTTGCCGTACTCATCGACATGCAAGTCGTGATATTCTATACAAAACACGATCATCTCATACAGCACATATATCTCATCATGTAATTGGCCATATCACATCACAACATACCTTGCAAGAACAAGTTAGACGTCCTCTAATATTTGTTGCATGTTTTACGTGGCTGCTACGGGTATCTTGCAAGAACGATTCTTACCTACGCAAAAACCACAACGGTGATACACAGATTTCTATTGAACCTTCTCAAGGACCGCCTTTGTCGAATCCGATCCAACTAAAGTGGGAGAGACAGACACCCGCCAGCCATCTTTATGCAACAAAGTTACATGTCAGTTGATGGAACCAGTCTCTCGTAAGCGTACGAGTAATGTTGGTCCGGGCCGCTTCATCCCACAATACCGTTGGATCAAGAAAATACCAAGGGAGGAAGCAATCAGAGCATCAACGCCCACAAACTCCTTTGTGTTCTACGCGTGATCTCATCTACGCATAGACCTAGCTCGTGATGCCACTATTGGGAAACGTTGCATGGGAAACAAATTTTTTGCTATGCACACGCAAGATCTATCCATGGTGATGAGCATCTACGAGAGGGAGAGTGGATCTACATACCCTTGTAGATCGCTAAGCGGGAAGCGTTAAGAAACGCAGTTGATGTAGTCGAACGTCTTCGCGATCCAAATCGCTAGCCATCCCGCGATCCAATCACGATCTAGCGCCGAACGGACGACACCTCCGCGTTCAGCACACGTACATCTTGATGAAGATCTCCGCCATCTTGATCCAGCAAGAGGGAGCGGAGAGGTAGATGAGTTCTCCGGCAGCGCGACGGAGCGGCGGCGGCGGTGGTGGAACTATTCCGGCAGGGCTTCGCTTAAGCACTGTCGGAATCTATTTGGTGGAGAAACTAGGGAATAGAGAACTAGCACGTGGACTTGTGTCTTTGGGGCCTCTATTCCTCTAGTATATATAGGAGGGAGGGGGAGGAGGCAGCCTCCCTAGGGTTTCCCCTAGGGGTTCGGCCGAACCAGGAGGAGGTGGAGGATTCCACCTCCAATCCTACTCCTAGTAGGATTCCTTTCCTACTTGGAGTTTACCTTGCCCACTTGGGGTTTTTTCCTTTCCCACCTTCCTAGCCGCATGGGCCTTGTGGGGCTGGTTTGCCCAGATCACTAATGGCTGGTGCACCCCCCCTCAGGCCCATGTGGCCTCCCGGCGTGGGTGGCCCCTCCCGATGGCCCTCCGGCACTCCCGGTACACTACTGGAAATACCCGAAACTTTTTCGGTGGCCAAAACGGGACTTCCTATATATCAATCTTTACCTCCGGACCATTCCGGAGCTCCTCGTGACGTCCGATTTCTCATCCGGGACTCCGAACAACCTTCGGTCACCACCATACATAACTCAATACTACCGAAACGTCACCGAACGTTAAGTGTGCAGACCCTGCGGGTTCGAGAACTATGTAGACATGACCGAGACACCTCTACGGTCAATAACCAATAGCGGGACCTGGATGCCCATATTGGTTCCTACATATTCTACTAAGATCTTTATCGGTTGAACCTCTATGTCAAGGATTCAGTTAATCCCGTATGCTGTTCCCTTTGTTCTTCGGTATGTTACTTGCCCGAGATTCGATCGTCGGTATCTGTATACCTAGTTCAATCTTGTTACCGGGAAGTCTCTTTACTCGTTCCGTAATACAAGATCCCGTGGCTAACACTTTAGTCACATTGCTTGCAAGGCTTATTGTGATGTTGTATTACCGAGTGGGCCCTGAGATACCTCTCCGTCATACGGAGTAACAAATCCCAGTCTCGATCCATGCCAGCTCAACAGACACCTTCGGAGATACCTGTAGAGCATCTTTATAGTCACCCAGTTATGTTGTGACATTTGATGCACACAAGGTATTCCTCCGGTTTCAGTGAGTTGCATGATCTCATGGTCATAGGAACAGATAGTTGACATGCAGAAAACTATAGCAATAAACTGACATGATCATATGCTACGTTCATAGTATGGGTCTTGTCCATCACATCATTCTCCCAATGATGTGATCCCGTCATCAAATGACATCTCATGTCTATGGCCAGGAAACCTTGACCATCTTTGATCAACAAGCTAGTCTACTAGAGGCATAGGGACACAGTGTTGTCTATGTATCCACACATGCAATTGAGTTTCCAATCAATACAATTATAGCATGGATAATAAACGATTATCATGAACAAGGAAATATAATAATAATCACTTTATTATTGCCTCTAGGGCATATTTCCAACACGCCTGAACAAGCACGACTATGTACTCCTCGCTGGCGTGCTCGGCGGAGGAGTTCACACCAAAGGTAGGAGCTTCGTCGAGAGAGACAAACGAGGTCCCCAACGACATGATCTCAAGGTCGGCAGTGACACCTAGCACTTCATTAATAAGAAAGTGTCATATAGAAAACATAACCCAAGTTGACATATAGTGCATGCAAGTCACATAGCATTCTTCCTACCAACATAGTAAGTTCATTAGCATAATACAAGTCATAATAAGGCGGATGACGAGTAGTTCACAAATAAATGATTAGCTTCCTAGACATATGAATTCTCCGTCGGCTACATCTTCAGCTACCCCTACTCAATCTCGTGGATAACAGGTCGATGGGGTGGAATTCTGGCAAGGGCACTCTCGTCGTTGAGGGCCACCGTCATGACCGCTGTAGCAGCGCGCGCGTCGTAGATAGCCACCCTCGTGACCGCTGCCTGGTAGCTCTTGTCATAGGCGGCCGACCTCGTGGCCGCTACACGAGCGCTCACCTCGAAGGGGGAGGTCGTATCAATGAGCGCGACAGCCTTCTCAGCCGCTGCATTAGCATGCTCGACGAAGTCTATCTGCCTCTCAACCGCTAAACGAGCGACCTCGGCGAGCCAGGCCGACCTCTCAGAAGATAAACGAGCAATCTCGGCGAGGGAGGCCGCCCTCTCCGTCGAGGAAAGAGCGATCTCTCCGAGGATGGCCGCCCTCTATTCCAGTGGTGACGTCCTACTAGCATAGCTTCTCGACATCCCCATCTTCGACCCCTTGTGACACTGAAATGTTAACCTAAAATTAAGGAAAAAAGAAGATATGTGTGTTTTGCTACGATGCATGGAAGAGTTCAATATTATATAAATTACCGTGCAAAGTATGTACTTTGACGGTAACATCTGTAGCGTTGCTCATAGAATAAGAACATCAGATGAAGGCTATGTACCGTTTTAACAAAATGAGCTAGAAGACTCAAAGACCTAACCTGATAAATCAGATAGACGAGGTATTGAACACTCACTTGATTCACTACTTGTGACGGAACAACTAGCCTTGTTTCTTACAAACACCAAGCAAAAAATTTCCTCCCCAAAAAACATTGTTCCCATGCAGCAATGGGAAGTTCATATTGTGCCTTCTTCCTAATTTGCAGGGAGTACCTTGTATTGCATCAACTTTCTAAGTGCCTTGAAATTACTAATTTAAAATTAGTAATTCCAAGACACCCTTGCTAATTAGGAAGAATGACACAATGCAAACTTTCCATGGCATCATGGAAACAAGGTTTGTGGGCCAGCAAAATCTTTGTTCGATGTGTACGAAAAAAAGAGCAAGTTGCCTTGCCGTAAATAATGGATCTAATGAGCATTCAATATCCCGTCCATCTGATTCATCTAATTAGCCTTTAAGTCTTTTAACTCATTTTACTCGAACGATACCTAGTCCTCACCAAATGTCATTATTCTTTGAACTCTTCTTGCAAAAGAACATTAATTAACCCTCTGAAGATACAAATGTGAAATCGGATCATCTTCAAAGAGATGATACGCGATCCTCACCCCGTAACCCAGAAGGCTCACTAATTCACTAGTACTTGATTAGCATATGGGTTTTGCTAGGATGCATGGAAGAGTTGAACATTATATAAATTACCGTTCAAAGGATGTACTTTGACGGTAACATTTATAGCGTTGCTCATAGAATAAGAACATCAGGTGAAGGTTGTGTACCGTTTTAAGAAAATGAGCCAAAAGACTCAAAGAGCTAACCTGATAAATGAGATAGACGAGGTATTGAACACTCACCTGATTCACTACTAGTGACGGAACAACTAGCTCTATCTTTCAAACACTAAGCAAAGATTTTTCCTCCCCCACAAACATTGTTCCCATGTGACAGCCGCAAGTTCATATTGTGCCTTTGTATTCTTATTTGCAGGGAGCAGCTTGTTTTATATCTTCTGCCTAAGTGCTATGTATACTACTGACTCATAATCAGCAATTCACAAAACACTTTGACAGAAGTTATAAAACAAGAAACTTCCTACAAATCAGGAGCAAGTGCACAATACAAACTTGCCATTGTAGATGGAAACAAGGTTTGAGGGCCAACAAAATCTTTGTTTGATGTCTACGAAAGAAAGACAAGTTGACCTGCCGCAAATAATGGATCCCATGAGCATTCAATATCACGTCCGTCTGATTCATCTAATTAGCTTATTAAGTGTTTGAACTCATTTTATTAGAACGATACCTAGTCCTCACCAAATGTCGTTATTCTTTGAACTCTTCTTGTAGAAGAACACTAACCATCTGAAAATAAGGATGTGAATTCGGTGCATCTTGAAGGATGACCTGTGATCCTCACCCTTAACTCAGAAGGCTAAACCCTAACCTAGAAGGTTCACTTATATAGTGGGCACTCGCTGGTATTCTGACTCGTCACTAAACCGTTTCAACTAAATCATAACATAGAAGCCTAACTTATTCTGGAGGTGTGTTGACTTTTAGTCTGTCAAGGTTTTTTTCAACTCTCATCTCTCATCTCAAGAATCACATTTAGTTGGTGGTATTTCTCTCATCTTTCCTTCGAGAACATCTCTTACAAAGAGAGTCTCATCAGACTGGAAGTCAAACCATATCCTTGAACACTTAAGAGGAATTTGCAGATAACTGAATGATGCAGTTAACTGCATAATCCAGTTTACTTAATTTAATATGAATGATGCACTTAACTACATAATCCAGTTAACTGGATTTAAACTGAATGTACTTGTACCTATGCACTGACTTTAACTGAATGTATTTGTCCCTGTTAATTGAATCTTAAGCAAGTTATAGAGTTGCTGGGCAATGCTATAAACTGTTATGTTGTTGCCAAACTTGGTCAGAGAGCAACATATATATACCATTTAGATAAAGTTCATAACAATAATTAGTAACTACAAGGTATGCAGTCAATAACGATAGATATATGAAGCTAATATATAAATACGGCAAGATAAAACATCATAGTAACTAAAAGGTATGGAGTAATTTGTAACTAGCCTACCCAGCACCAAACTGACTAAACCATCTACACTGACGAAACTGAATCCAATAGATCCCAGTGCCCAAGAAGCTACATTCAACCCTGAATCCAACAAATTAATTAAAAAATTAAAAACTGGAGCAGGGGGGCAGCAACTCACCTAGATGGAGTAGAGGTCGCCGACATAGGTGTGGTGGAGCTGCGAGCGGCCGGGGTCGAGGGGTAGCAGCTTCTCCCTGCTCGGTCGCAGGGGTGGAGGATAAGGACGGTGTCGGAGGCGAAGTCCTGCTCCTTGTCTGCCGGGGTGAAGGAGGAAGACGGCGTCGCCGGAGTGCTGCCGCTACTAGGCGCCCGCGTGGACAAGGACGGCGACCGCGGGGTGGCATTGCTTCTAGGGCATCGGGTTAGAGGAGGAAGACAGCGCCGGCTCAGGGGGCGTAGAGGAGAGTAGATAGATGGTGGGGAGAGGCAGATCTGGCTTGGGGGCGACGACCGCGGAGGGGTGGGGGTAATGTGCAACGGCGCCGGAGGGGATTTTGGGGAGGGGCCGGGAAAAGGCGCCGCGCCGAAGAGGGGGGATTTAGGGATATTTTGGTGGGCGGGGGGAGGGGGATATGAGGGCGCGAGAGTTACAATTTTTGCGAAATATTACCCGCGCTAACTAGGCCGAGTTTGATACAGCCAAAACTCAGCAAAACTATTACTTATTTTTTCCTTTTGCTTCTTCGTTTCTTATTTTTGACTTTTTTTGTTAATTCACACACACACTCTCTCTTTGCTACGTCCTCGACACCTTCTCTAAATCTAGATCTTTCCTAGGAGAAGGTCCAGTTTCCACACAACCTCCGTGAAGGATTTTGAGGAACGGCCTCAAAATTTTATCACACCCTCCGGGGGCAGTTCAAAGAAGCCGCGCAAGGCTTCATGAATTTCTCGGCCCCCGAGAATTTCTGAGGATTTAAACGGCCACAAACTGCAACCCGGCGACCTCTCCGTGGCCCCCGGTGCCAGGTCCTGCCTCCCCGTTGGGCACCCAGGGACTGGGCATGGACCGAGGACCACAGGCAGGGACATCGAGCCCTATTTGTCCATGATTTTATGTGGGGGGCGGTGCAGATCCGCAACTTCTGACATTAAACACTAGAAATGCACTAAATGCACGGAATATGGCTGGCGGCCCCCGAAAAAAGTGCCTTCAAATCGACTCTGGTGATCCCAGAAAAAGTTTCAAGTCGAACGGAGGAGCGGGCACCGCATCCACTTCACAAACAGGATGTGCCCCCTCTCTGAATCTAGATCTTTCCTAGGAGATGGTCTAGTTTGCACACAACGTCCGTGAACGCTTCTGTGGAATGACCTCAATTTTTTATCACACGCTCCGGGTGCCGTTCGAAGACACCGCGCAAGGCCTCATGAATTTCTTGCCCCCCTAAAATTTCTGAGGATTTAAACGGCAACAAACCGCACGCCGACATCCTCTCCATAGCCCCCGGTGCCGGGCCCTTCCTCCCCGTTGGGCGCATAGGGACTGGGCATGGACCGAGGACCACAGGCAGGGACATCGAGCCCTATCTGTCCATGATTTTTGTAGGCGGCGGCGCATATCTGCAACTTTTGGCATTAAACCCTAGAAATGCACTAAATGCAAGGAATATGGCTGGTGGCCCCCGAAAAAGGCCATGACCTGGGACATGCCTTCGAATGGACTTTGGTGATCCCAGAAAAAGTTTCACGTCCAACGGAGGAGCGGGCACCGCACCCACTTCACAAACAGGACACACCCCTCTCTGAATCTAGATCTTTCCTAGGAGAAGGTCCAGTTTCCACACAACCTCCGTGAAGGCTTCTGCGGAACGGACTCAATTTTTATCACACCCTCCGGGGGCCGTTCGAAGATTCAGGGCAAGGCCTCATGAATTTCTCGGCCCCCGAGAATTTCCAAGGATTTAAACGGCAACAAACCACACGCCAGTGACCTCTTCGTGGCCCCCGGTGCCGGGCCCATCCTCCCCATTGGGCATGCAGGAACTGGGCATGGACCGAGGACCACAGGCAGGGACATCGAGCCCTATCTGTCCATGATTTTATGTGGGGGGCAGCGCAGATCTGCACAACTTCTGGCATTAAACCCTCGAAATGCATTAAATGCACAGAATATGGCTGGCGGCCCCTGAAAAAGGCCATGACCTAGCACGTGCCTACGAATGGACTGTGTTGATCCAATAAAAAGTTTCAAGTCCAATGAAGGAGCAGGCACCGCACCCACTTCACATATAGGACGCGCCCCCTCTCTGAATCTAGATCTTTCTTAGGAGAAGGTCCAGTTTCCACACAACCTCCGTGAAGGCTTCTGCGGAACGGCCTCAAATTTTTATCACACCCTCCGGGGGCCTTTCGAAGACGCCGCACATGGACTCATGAATTTCTCGGCCCCCGAGAATTTCCGAGGATTTAAACGGCAACAAACCGCACGCCTGCGACCTCTCCGTGCCCCTGGTGCCGGGCCCTTCCTCCCTGTTGGGCGCGCATGGACTGGGCATTGACCGAGGACCATAGGCAGGGACATCGAGCCCTATATGTTCATGATTTTATGTGGGGTCTGGCGTAGATCTGCATCTTCTGGCATTAAACCCTAGAAATGCACTAAATGCACAGAATATGGCTGGCGGCCCCCGAAAAAGGCCATGACCTGGCACGTTCCTTCGAATGGGCTCTGGTGATCCCATAAAAAGTTTCAAGTCCAACGGAGGAGTGGGGACAGCACCCACTTCACAAATAGGACGCGCACCCTCTCTGAATCCAGATCTTTCCTATGAGAAGGTGCGGTTTCCACACAACCTCCATGAAGGCTTATGTGGAACGGCCTCAAATTTTTATCAGACCCTCCAGGGGCCGTTCGAAGATGCTGCGCAAGGCCTCGTGAATTTCTCTGCCATCTAGAATTTCTAAGGATTTAAACGGCAACAAACCGCATGCCGACGACCTCTCCGTGGCCCCCGGTGCAGGGCCCTTCCTCCCTGTTGGGCGCGCAGGGACTAGGCATGGACCGAGGACCACAGGCAGAGAAATCGAGCCCTATCTGTCCATGATTTTATGTTGGGGGCGACTGATGACCCACAAGTATAGGGGATCAATCGTAGTCCTTTCGATAAGTAAGAGTGTGGAACCCAACGAGGAGCAGAAGGAAATGACAAGCGGTTTTCAACAAGGTATTCTCTGCAAGTGCTGTAAGTAACAATAGTAGATAGTTTTGTAGTAAGATAATTCATAAGAACTAACGAGTGACAATAGTAACAAAGGTGCAGCAAGGTAGGCCAATCCTTTTTATAGAAAAGGACAGGCCTGAAAGTACTCTTATTAAGCAAGCGCTCCCGAGGACACTTGGGAATTTCTGTCTAGTCATTTTCATCATGTTGAGTTGATTCGCGTTCGCTACTTTGATAATTTGATATGTGGGTGGACCGGTGCTAAGGTGTTGTTCTTACTTGAACTAACAACCTACTTATGATTACCCCCTCTCGCAAGCATTCGCAACTATGATAGAAGAATTAAGATAAATCTAACTATAGCATGAAACATGTGGAGCCAAATCAGCCCCTTATGAAGCAACACATAAACCGGGGTTTAAGCTTCTGTCACTCTAGCAAGCCGTCATCTACTTGTTACTCCACAATGACTTCCCTTAGGCCCATAACATGGTGAAGTGTAATGTAGTTGACATTCACATGACACCACTAAGAGAAGTAACAACATACATATCATCAAAATATCGAACGAATACCAACTTCACATGATTACTTATAACAAGACTTCTCCCATGTCCTCAGGAATAGTAGTAACTACTCACACGTCATCAACATGTTCAAGATCAGAGGTATAATAATAATGATTAAGGATCTAGACATAATATCTTCCACCAAGTAATCCAACAAGCATCAACTACAAGATGCAATCAACACAACTAGTAACCTACAGATACCAATCTGAGGTTTTGAGACAAAGATTGAATACAAGAGATGAACTAGGGTTGGATATGAGATGGTCCTGGTGAAGATGTTGATGAGGATTGGTCCTCCCACGAAGGAGGAAGCGTTGGTGATGACGATGGCTTCGATCTCCCCCTCTTGGAGAGGAATTTCCCCGGCAGAATCTGACTGCCGGAGTGCAGAAGGCCCTTTGCCCAGGTTTCCGCCTCAAGACGGCGGTGCTTCATTCCGAAAGGTTGCTTATGATTTTTTCTAGGGCAAAACACACCATATAGGAGAAGAGGGACGTCGGGCGGCCAGCAGGGGCCCCACAAGCCATCAGGGCGCGGCCTGGGGGGCGCCCTGTTGGCTTGTGGACAGCAGGTGGTCCCCCTCTGGTATATTTTTGGCCCAGAAATTCTTAAATATTCCTAAAAAATTATCCGTGAAGTTTCAGGTCATTTGGAGTCTCGTGATTTTTCTGCCCTTTCCTCGGTTTTCAGTCTAGAATTCTAGTTTCCAGATATTTCCCTCTTTGTGATGTACCTTGCATATTCAGAGAGAAAGAGCATAAGAATTGTATGATAATAGGGAATAATGGACAAGAATAACATAAATATCAATGAGAAATCATGATGCAGAATAGACGTATCAGCGGCGCAGATCTGCAACTTCTGGCATTAAACCTTTGAAATGCACTAAATACACGGAATATGGCTGGCGGCCCCCCAAAAGGCCTTGACCTGGCATGTGCCTTCGAATGGACTCTGGTAATCCTAGAAAAAATTTCAAGTCCAATGGAGGAGCGGGAACCGCACCCACTTCACAAACAGGACGCACCCCCTCTGTGAATCTAGATCTTTCCTAGGAGAAGGTCCAGTTTCCACACAACCATCGTGAAGGCTTCTGCGAAACGGCCTCAAATTTTTATCACACCCTACGGGGGCCGTTCGAAGATGCAGTGCAAGGCCTCGTGAATCCCCCCCCCCCCGAGAATTTCCAAGGATTTAAACGGCAACAAACCGCACGCTGCGACCTCTCCGTGGCCCCCGGTGTCGGGACCTTCCTCCTGATTGGGCGCGCAGGGACAGTGCATGGATCGAAGTCCACAGGCAGGGATAGCAAGCCCTATCTATCCATGATTTTTGTAGGCGGCGGCGCAGATCTGCAATTTCTAGCGTTAAACCCTAGAAATGCACTAAATGGACGGAATGTGGCATTAAATCCTAGATCTGCAATTTATGAGTTGAATACAGAGCATACTTCCTCAAAAAAAAATTGAGCACCCAATTCACAAATATATGTCTGTTAACACGCCCATCCACGCATCTTTTTTCTCAAAAAAACATCATGTATATGCTGAGTTCCCTCCAGAAACAACTCGGCAGTGTTCTGACAGTGGGTCCAAGGGGCGTACATATGAACTGGCCAGCGGGTACATGGAAACCACCGAGTGACAGTTCAGCTTCTTTGCCGAGTTCCTAAGCTCGCCAAAGCATGGACCAATCGTTTTCCTTGCCCTCTCGTAACTGCGCGCGCTCGGAAACCACATCAAAAAAACCTGGCCCATTTCCTCTCCTCCTCCGCCGCGTGACACTCCGTCGTTCCTCTCCACTGCGCCGCTGCTCGCGCTCCACCACTCCGCCACTGGCCGCTTGTAGGAACACGCAATACGCTACGCTAGCGCCAAATAAAAATTTCTACCGCGCACCCAAGAACATGCTGCTGGAAATAGATCACGGGATCTGGTTTACCACTAGACGAGCAGTCACCGCAGCGGAAGTAGAGTTGGTGATGCGTGTAGTCGATCAGCCGATTCGTCTCCTCCTCGTGTTGCCGATCTCCCACGAACAGCTCCTCGCGGATCCCCTGAACAATTCCTCACGGATCCCTCGAACGGTTCGTCCAAGCACCGCAGATGCGATGCCTCCAAGGTATCCACACGTACGAGGGCAGCGTCGGGCGGCGGACTGCTAGGTCCGATCGCATGACATGGTGGCGTGGGGAGTGGCGGTGGCTGTCGACGGGAGGAAAAAGATCAACCCTGAAAGGTGTGCCCACTCCCCTTTATATAGACCTCCGAGGTGGTCTCAACACTTGAGGCCCACGACGAGTCTATCCCATTTTCCATTCGGATCCAATCCAAATGGGCTGCAATCCCTTAAGTGTGCGACCCTATAGGTTCACGTACACATGGACACGACCCGAGTCAATAGTCGGTAGCGGCTCCTAGCAGAACATGCCAACTCCCATGTGTGCGCAAAGTCGTTAGACGAACCTCGACAATGTGTCATATACAACATTCCTTTTGCCTCATGATATAGGTTGTAGAGCTCAAGGCGAGTACTTGTCACCCTTGTGGTAGCTCGACATCTCTTCTCGAAACCGTGATGCAGATTCCCGAACTGGGTTAACACTTAACCCATGTCGCATGGCCATGCTTTCTGAATCTGATCACACGAGAGGGCCTAGAGAATATCTCTCCTCACGGAGGGGCAAATCCCATCTTGGTTAACCATGTCTCGTGGCATGTCTCACGACTTACCCGAAAGCTACCTTTATAACTACCCAGTTTTGGAGTAGCGTTTGATAGACCCTAAGTAAGTCGATCCTCATCCCGAGAACATGCGATGACCTTAGGTCTAGGACATGGCATATACATTGTGCTTGAGACTAACAGATGACATTATCTCGCTGTGTCTCAAAGTGGTTCTGTCCGACTCGGTGATCTCAATCCCCGAGTCCATACTATCAGTTTAGCATCTCTATGCACATGACTTGTGAAATGTAATCATCAACTGAATCGTATACTAGTAAAGGATATGTGTCCGCATAACCTTAACAACTAGGGACTATTAGAACAATCATCATACTATATATAGTCTCGCAAATAAGTCACATACTTATTGATACATATCACTGATGATGTTCAAGGACAATACAAAATACCCATGAATACATAGGAAACGAAATCATCACATGATTGCCTCTAGGGCATATCTCCAACAGTCTCCTACTTGCACTAGAGTCAATCATCTAGGCATCGTATGCCCATGGACCTCATGTGCATCTCATGCTTCGACTGCGGGAGAGGCTTCGTTAATGGATCAGCAACATTTGCATCCGTGTGCATCTTCCATATGTTTACATCGCCTCTCTCGACAATGTGGCGAATAAGGTTAAAACGCCTGAGTATGTGTTGGGTTTTATGATGGCTCTGTGGTTCCTTGACTTGTGCAATAGCACCACTATTATCACAATAGAGGTCCAACGGATTGGACGAGTCCTGAACCACTCCAAGATCAGAAATAAAATTCTTCACCCAAACACCTTCTTTTGCAGCTTCAGAAGCCGCAATGTACTCAGCCTCCATTGTAGAATCAGCTACTGTATCTTGCTTGGCACTCCTCCAGCTCACTGCTCCTCCGTTCAGAATGAACACAAACCCAGATTGCGATCGACTATCATCCCTATCGGTTTGGAAACTAGCATCAGTGTAACTCTTTACAATGAGCTCATCCTCACCTCCATAAACTAGGAACATATCCTTTGTTCTTCTCAAGTATTTAAGGATATTCTTTACCGCTGTCCAGTGACTCTCACCTGGATCAGCCTGGTATCTTCCTACTATGCTTAGAGCAAAGCTAACATTGGGACGAGTACATACCATAGCATACATGATGGACCCAACAGCCGAAACATACGGAATCCCATCCATGCGTCTTCGCTCATCAGGAGTCGAAGGACTCTGAGTCTTGCTAAGACTAATGCCATGCGACATGGGCAAGAACCCTTTCTTGGCATCTTTCATGTTGAACCGCTTCAACACCTTGTCTATATACGTACTTTGGCTTAATCCAATAAGCCTTCTCGATCTATCTCTATAAATCTTGATTCCCAAAATATAAGCTGCTTCTCCCAAGTCTTTCATCGAAAAACTATTTTTCAATGAGTCCTTGACAGATTCAAGCATTTGAACATCATTTCCAATCAACAATATGTCATCCACATACAAGATCAGAAATGCAACTGAGCTCCCACTGACCTTCCTGAATACACAATGATCATAGTCGTTCTTGATGAAGCCAAACTCTTTGACCGCTTCATTAAAACGAATGTTCCAATTCTGAGATGCTTGCCTCAATCCATAAATGGATCTCTGAAGCTTGCATACCTTGCCCGCATTCTTTGGATCAACAAAACCCTCGGGCTGTATCATATACACATCCTCAGTTAAATTTCCATTAAGGAAAGCCGTTTTGACGTCCATCTGCCATATCTCATAGTCGAAATATGCAGCTATAGCAAGAATGATCCGAATTGATTTAGGCATCGCTACCAGTGAATAAGTCTCACCGTAGTCAACTCCTTGAACTTGTCGATAACCTTTAGCGACAAGTCGAGCCTTATGGACTGTAACATTTCCATCCATATCAGTTTTCTTCTTAAAGAACCATTTGCACTCAATGGCTCGAATGCCATCTGGCGAATCAACCAAGTTCCAAACTTGATTGTCATCCATGGACTTTAATTCGGATCTCATGGCCTCAAGCCATAACTCGGAATCAGAGCTCACCATCGCTTCCGCATATGTGGTCGGTTCGTTGTTCTCCAAGAACAACACATTGCAGTCATGCATATTTCGCAACCTTTCCGACCTACGTGGAACCGGCGCCGATTCCAGTACGGGTTCCCTGACTAACTCCGGCGTGATTGAGTCACCTGTCGGAACGTCCCCGTGTGGCTCTCGAATTTCTTCGAGTCGAACCGACCTCCCACTAGCCTTCCGATTGAGAAACTCTTTCTCAAGGAAAACTCCATGTCGAGCGACAAACACTTTGCCCTCTTCACGGTTGTAGAAGTAATATCCCAAGGTTTCCCTAGGATATCCCACGAATATGCACTTGTCCGACTTGGGTGTGAGCTTGTCTGACTAGAGTCGCTTGACATATGCTTCACAACCCCAAATCTTTAGAAAAGATAAGCTATGACTCTTTGCAGTCCATATCTCATATGGTGCCTTATCTACGGACTTTGATGGTACCCTATTTAGTGTGAAAGCTGCGGTTTCTAGAGCGTATCCCCAAAATGACAAGGGTAAATCCGACTGACTCATCATCGATCGGACCATGTCTAACAAAGTCCGATTCCTCCGTTCCGACACACCATTTCTCTGTGGCGTACCTGGAGGAGTGAGTTGTGGAACTATTCCACGGCTGTTTGGATGATCATCAAACTCCTGGCTCATATACTCACCGCCACGATCAGATCGTAGAAGCTTGATTGTCTTGCCGAGTTGATTTTCCACTTCATTCTGAAACTCCTTGAACTTTTCAAAAGTTTCTGACTTGTGCCTCATCAAGTAGACATATCCATATCTACTAAAGTCGTCGGTAAAAGTCACGAAGTATTGGAAACCACCTCTAGCTGTCGTGCTCATTGGTCCACATACATCACTATGTATAAGTTCCAATAGCTCAGACGCCCTCTCACAACTCTTTGCAAAAGGAGTCTTAGTCATCTTGCCGAGTAGGCAGGACTCACATGTCTCAAATGATTCAAAATCAAATGAAGTCAGAATTCCATCATCATGGAGCTTCTTCTTGCGCTTTTGACTAATGTGTCCTAGTCGACAATGCCAGATGTAAGTCGGATTTATCTCGTTAGGCTTATGCCTCTTGACATTTATGTTATAGACCGATTCACCTTCAAGATCTAATATAAATAACCCATTCTTAACAGGTGCAAAGCCATAGAACAACCATTGTCCTTAATACTGAATTCATAACCTTGCCTCATCAAACATGAGGCCGAAATAATGTTTCGACTCAATGCAGGAACATAATAACAACTATCAAGTTCCATTACAAATCCTGAAGGTAAATTAAGTTGCATGGTGCCGACGGCTAATGCAGCAACTCTTGCTTTATTCCCGACGCGTATGTCAACTTCTCCTCTTGCAACATTCCTAGTCCTTCTTAGCCCCTGCATCGAGTTGCATATGTGAACAACCGATCCGGTATCATATAACCAAGAGCTACTAGAAATATCAGCAAGAAAAATGTCTATAACATATACAACAAGTGTACCTGAAGAAGAAGTCACACTTCCAGTCTTCTTGCCTATCTGGGCAAGCCACTTGCTGCAGTTCCTCTTCCAGTGACCGATTTCCTTGCAGTGAAAGCAAACGGTCCCCGTGTTTGGTGCGGACTTGGGCGCGGCGGCGATAGTAGGAGTTGCCTCCTTGCCCTTTGCCTTAGTCTTTTTCTTGGACCAGCTCTTCTTGAACTTTGCCGTGTTCTACACCATCAACACTTGATGCGTGCCTTTCTTGATATCCTGCTCTGCCACTTTTAGCATCCCATGCAATTCAGTGAGCTTCTTTTCCATGCCGTGCATATGGAAGTTCGAGATGAACGCCCCATAGCTAGTCGGAAGAGAAGCCAGAATTGTATCCGTGGACAATTCGTCCCCAAGTGGGAAGCCTAACCGATCCAAAGCTTGCATGTATCCGATCATCTTGATCACATGCAGGCTCAGTGGATCACCCTCTTTCAGCTTACGATCCATCAAGGATCGCCAGACGTTGAACCTTTCGATTCTTGCCTGCATCTGAAACATGCTCTTGAGGTTCTCGATCATATCGAAAGCCTCAATGTTTTCGAAATGCTGCTGCAGATCGGGCTCCATAGAAGCCAGCATGAGACAGCTGATCTCGTTTGACTCATCAACGAGTTTCTGGTGGGCATTCCTGGCCATGGCATTAGCATTCTCGGCAGGTTCCTCTGGAAGGGGTTCCTCTAGAACATGTTCCTTTTTATCATGCCTGAGAACAATTCTCAGATTTCTATACCAGGTGGTTAGGTTTGTTCCATTTAGTTTATCCTTTTCTAGGATTGATTTCAACGAAAAACTGGGTTGAGCAGGTGGTGCCATTGATCTACAACACAAATATGCAAAACACTAAGACATGTATTCATAAAGAGTAATTCAAATTAAACATTTTAATAAGAACATTACTCCCTCTAAAATCAACATCCCTCCGTTGATTCTTAGTGATTCAAGATCCAAGATCCACATGTCAACTAGTGAGCTTTTGCATCACCGCTAGAAGACTAGATCACTCGGTAAGCAACACTTGCTAATCGTATCTTTATACGACTCTTGTTTGTTGGGGACATCTCATGCCACGCCAACTCTTATGCCTCGAGGCCCAAAACTATTTTGATAGCCACGACAAGTTAACCAATGCTTCGCTCGTAATTGTCCGACACAAACACACCACGTTAAGGAGAATTAGCAGCACCCTAATTTTTATAGGCCCACCACTAAAAATACTTAACATGTGATGTTGCAGCAATTGGGGAGGCAATTTTACTTGACATTCTTTGAGGGATAACCCTACTTAATAACATCTATCATGCAAAAGAAGGGCGCATAAAAGGGATAAACTTTCACATGCAGTTTATATATGTGTGATATGGTATAGCCCCTTTCATCAACGCATGGTGATCTCCATCTCCACGTGCGCTGCATGCCCATGGCGATCTCCATCTCCATGCATGGTTGCCCTTGTGGTGATATCCATCTCCACAAATGGTGTCAACCGCCAAGTGTTACATAAGATACTATGCTATTACAAAATAATAGCTATGTGAGTTAATTACATTACAAGGCATCTCATGTTGACACGCAGGTCATTAATACACAGCATGTTCTTGGGTGCGCGGTAGAAATTTTTATTTGGCGCTAGCGTAGCGTACCGCGTGTTCCTACAGTGGTATCAGAGTTGGTGATGCGTGTAGTCGATCAGCCGATTCGTCTCCTCCTCGTGTAGCCGATCTCCCACGAACAGCTCCTCGCGGATCCCTTGAACAGTTCCTCACGGATCCCTCGAACGGTTCGTCCAAGCACCGCAGATGCGATGCCTCCAAGGTATCCACACGTACGGGGGCAGCGGCGGGCGGCGGACTGCTAGGTCCGATCGCACGGCATGGTGGCGTGGGGAGTGGCAGTGGCTGTCGACGGGAGGAAAAAGATCAACCCTGAAAGGTGTGCCCACTCCCCTTTATATAGACCTCCGAGGTGGGCTCAACACTTGAGGCCCACGACGAGTCTATCCCAGTTTCCATTCGGATCCAATCCGGATGGGCTGCAATCCCTTAAGTGTGCGACCCTATAGGTTCACGTACACATCGACACGACCCGAGTCGATAGTCGGTAGCGGCTCCTAGCAGAACATGCCAACTCCCATGTGTGCGCAAAGTCGTTAGACGAACCTCGACAATGTGTCATATACAACACTCCTTTTGCCTCATGATATAGGTGATAGAGCTCAAGGCGAGTACTTGTCACCCTTGTGGTAGCTCGACATCTCTTTTCGAAACCGTGATGCAGATTCCCGAACTGGGTTAACACTTAACCCATGTCGCATGGCCATGCTTTCTGAATCTGATCACACGAGAGGGCCCAGAGAATATCTCTCCTCACGGAGGGGCAAATCCCATCTTGGTTAACCATGTCTCGCGGCATGTCTCATGACTTACCCGAAAGCTACCTTTATAACTACCCAGTTACGGAGTAGCGTTTGATAGACCCTAAGTAAGTCGATCCTCATCCCGAGAACATGCGATGACCTCAGGTCTAGGACATGGCATATACATTGTGCTTGAGACTAACAGATGACATTATCTCGCTGTGTCTCAAAGTGGGTCTGTCCGACTCGGTGATCTCAATCCCCGAGTCCATACTATCAGTTTAGCATCTCTATGCACATGACTTGTGAAACGTAGTCATCAACTGAATCGTATACTAGTAAAGGATATGTGTCCGCATAACCTTAACAACTAGGGACTATTAGAACAATCATCATACTATATATAGTCTCACAAATAAGTCACACACTTATTGATACATATCACTGATGATGTTCAAGGACAATACAAAATACTCATGAATACATAGGAAACAAAATCATCACATGATTGCCTCTAGGCTATATCTCCAGCACCGCTCTTGTAGCATGGATCCACCAGCAGCTCCCACGAAGAGCGTCGCTTCGGCGACCGGCGCCGTCGTGGACGTGGCGTCTGCCCCCTCATCGTCGACGGGAGTGGGTAGCAGCGCTGCTTCCACCACGGGCGTCGACGCAGCCAAGATGGCCGCAGCATCGGGCACGACTAGTGACGCGGCCATGACCTCTGCCGTGGCCACGGGCACCGCCGCGACCCCGGGGACCACCGCAGCGAGGGGCAGCGACGACGACGACGGCGACGGCGGTCGCGGTTTCTTCTATTGGAAATATGCCGTAGAGGCAATAATAAATTGGTTATTATCCATGCTAGAATTGTATTGATCGGAAACTCAGATACATGTGTGGATACATAGACAACACCATGTCCCTAGTGAGCCTCTACTAGACTAGCTCGTTGATCAAAGATGGTTAAGGTTTCCTGACCATAGACATGAGTTGTCATTTGATAACGGGATCACATCATTAGGAGAATGATGTGATAGACAAGACCCAAACCGTAAGCATAGCATTTAATAGTATCACTAAGTTTATTGCTACTGCTTTCTTCATGTCAAGTATCTGTTCCTAAGACCATGAGATCATGCAACTCCCTTACACTGGAGGAATGCCTTGTGTGTATCAAATGTCACTTCGTAACTGGGTGATCATAAAGATGCTCTACAGGTATCTCCGAGGGTGTCTGCAGGGTTGGCATGGATCGAGACTGGGATTTGTCACTCCGTATGACGAACAGCTATCTCTGGGCCCTCTCATTAATGCAACATCACAAGAAGCTTGCAAGCAATGTGACTAAGGAGTTAGTCATGGGATCTTGTATTACAAAACGAGTAAAGAGACTTGCCGGTAACGATATTGAACTAGGTATGGAGATACCGACGATCGAATCTCGGGCAAGTAAAATACCTATGGACAAAGGGAACTGCATACGGGATTGATTAAATCCTTGACATCGTGGTTCGACCGATGAAGATCTTCGTGGAATATGTAGGAACCAATATGGGCATCCAGGCCCCGCTATTGGTTATTGATCGAAGAAGTGCCTCGGTTATGTCTACATGATTATCGAACCCGTAGGGTCGCACGCTTAACGTTCGGTAGCGCTAGGGTAATGTTGAGTATTAATAGTGGAAATTCTGAAAGTTTTTCGGAGCCCCGGATGGGATTCGGGACATGACGAGGAGCTCCAGAATGGTCCGGAGGTAAAGATTTATATATGGAAAGTCATATTCAGGGTTACGAAAAAGTTCGGGAATTTTTTGGTAGAGTACCGGGAAGGTTCTAGAAGGTTCCGGGGGTTCCGTCGTGGGGCCCAACGACCCGGGAAGGGGCCACATGGACCGAGGGGTGGGGCTACAACCCACATGGGCTGGCTGCACCATTCCCCAAGGCACATGTCGTTTAAATCTAGAGATAAGATCTTATCTCTAAATTTAAAGGGTTGAATCCAGAGATAAGATGTTATCTTCATGGTTAAAGGGTTTTCTCTCTTGTGGGCAGCCCTATGAGGGTTTTGGACGCCCTCCCCTTCCCTCTAGCCTATATATAGATGGGGGAGGTGCATGGGGGCAGTCAACCCTTCACCCTTGGACATTGGCTCTCCCAACTCCTCCCACGTTTCTCCGGTACGTGCTTGGCGAAGCCCTACCGGAATTCCGCTACCACCACCACCATGCCGTCGTGTTGGTTCAGATCTCATCTACCTATTCTCTCTCTCTTGCTAGATCAAGAAGGAGGATACGTCACCGAGCCAGACGTGTGCTAAACTCGGAGGTGCCGCACTTGCGGTGCTTGGATCGGATTGGATCGCGACGCGAGTACGACTACGCCAACCACGATCTCTAGATTGTTAATGCTTTTGGTCTACAAGGGTATGTAGACACCTCTCCCTCTCGTTGCTAGCATCTCCATAGAATAGATCTTGGGTGTTTCGTAGGAAATGTTTTGTTTCCCATGCAATATTCCCCTATAGTGGCATCATGAGCTAGGTCTATGCGTAGATGTTTTGCACGAGTAGAACACAAAGAATTTGTGGGCGTTGATGTTCAGATTTCTTACCTCCTTAGTCTTATTTTGATTCAGCGGTATTGTGGGATGAAGCAGCTCAGACCAACCTTACTTATCCTCGCATAAGAGACCGGCTCCACCGACTAACATGCAACTTGTTTGCATAAAGGTGGCTGGCGGGTGTCTGTCTCTCCCAGTTTAGTTGAATCAGATTCGACAGAGGCGTTCCTTGTAGAAGGATAAAAGGCAACTTGAATATCACCATTGTGGCTTTACGTAGGTAAGAACCGTTCTTACTAGTTGCCCATAGAAGCCACGTAAAACTTGCAAAAACAAAGTAGAGGACGTCTAACTTGTTTTTGAAGGGTATGTTGTGATGTGATATGGCCAAGACATGATTTGATATATGTGATGTATGAGATTATCATGTTTTTTATAGTTATCACGACTTGCATCTCGATGAGTACGACAACCGGCAGGAGCCATAGGGTTGTCTTTAATTTATTTATTCCATTTGCTTTACTTTATCGCTATGAGTTAGCAATAGTTGTAGAAGCAATAGTTGGCGCGACAACCACATGACGACACGATGATGGAGATCATGGTGTCATGCCAGTGACGATGGAGATCATGCCGTTTGGAAGGATATCAAAAGCACAAGATGATGATGGCCATATCATGTCACTTATATGATTTGTCTGTGACGTTTATCCTTTTATGCATCTTATTTTTCTTAGGACGACGGTAGCATTATAAGATGATCCCTCACTAAATTTCAAGATAAAATTGTGTTCTCCCCAAGTATGCACCATTGCGAAAGTTCGTCGTTTTGAAGCACCTCGTGATGATCGGGTGTGATAGACTCTTCGTTCGCATACAACGGGTGTAAGCCAGTTTTACACATGCGGAATACTTTGGTTAAACTTGACGAGCCTAGCATGTATAGACATGGCCTCGAAACACAAGAGACCGAAAGGTCGAATGTGAGTCATATAGCAGATATGATCAACATGGAGATGTTCGCCATTGAAACCACCTCATCTTACGTGATGATCGGACTTGGGTTGGTGGATTTGGATCATGTCACACTTAGACAATGTGAGGGACGGTGATTTGAGTGGGAGTTCTTTAGTAATATGATTAAGTGAACTCATTATCATGAACATAGTTTAAAGTTGTCTTTGCAAATTATGTTGTAGATCAATGGCTCGAGCAGTAGCTCCCCTGAATTTTAATGCGTTCCTAGAGAAAGCTAAGTTGAAAGATGATGGAAGTAACTATGCAGACTGGGTTAGTAATCTGAGGATTATCCTCATGGCTTCGCAAAAGACTTATGTCCTTGATGCACCGCTCGGTGACACATCCCCTCCATTGTCGTCGGTAGATGTTGTGAACGTCTGGCAGGCGCGTGCTGATGACTACTCAATAGTTCAGTGCGCCATGTTGTACGGCTTAGAATTGGGACTTCAAAATCGTTTTGAACACCATGGAGCATATGAGATGTTCCATGAGTTGAAGTTAGTATTTCAAGCAAATGCCCGGATTGAGAGGTATGAGACCTCCGATAAGTTCTTTGCCTGCAAGATGGAGGAGAATAGTTATGTCAGTGAAAACATACTCAGAATGTCTGGGTACTACAACCACTTGAATCAGTTGGGAGTTGATCTTCCGCCTGAGACGGTCACTGACAGAGTTCTCCAGTCACTGCCACCTAGCTATAAGGGCTTTGTGATGAACTATAATATGCAAGGGATGAACAAGTCAATCTTCGAGGTACTCGCGATGCTAAAAGTCACGGAAGTAGAAATAAAAAAGGAGCATCAAGTGTTGATGGTGAATAAAACCACTAGTTTGAAGAAAGTCAAGGGAAAGAAGGGAAACTTCAAGAAGAGTGGCAAGAAAATTGCCGCTCCCGTGAAGAAACCCAAGGCTGGATGACACGTCTCCAATGTATCTATAATTTTTTATTGTTCCATGCTGATATATTATCATTCTAGGATACTTTTTGGGTATTTAATTACCAATTTATAATATTTTTGAGCACTAACCTATTGACCCATTGCCCAGTGCCAATTCCTATTTTCTGCGTGTTTTTGCCTTTTCAGAGTTACAATACCAAACGGAGTCCAATTGCCATGAGACTTTTCAGTGATTTTTTTGGACCAATACAAGACCTAGAAGCTACGGAGGAGGGCCAGGAGATGCACCAGGGGCCCACCACATATCCAGTTGCGCCCCCTAGGGAGGGGGGGCAGATATGTGGTGGCCCCCTTGAGCGTCCCCTGACGTCATTCTCTGGCCTATAAATTCACATCTAGCCTAAAAACATCAGAAGCGCTCCCGAAACACTTTTTCTGCCGCCGCAAGCCTCTGTTCCGAGGGGAGATCAATCACGGATGCCTCTTTATCAACCTTGCTGCCCTCACCATGATGTGTGAGTAGTTCGCCGCAGACCTACGGGTCCGTAGGTAGTACCTAGATGGCAATGTCTCTCTCTTGATCTTCAATACAATGTTCATCGCATCTTTGCCTTGATCTATCTGATGTAATCCCTTTGTATGGTGTGTTTGTTGGGATCCGATGAATTGTGAGTTTATGGTCAGATTATTCATGAAAAGTATTTGTTTCAAACCTGATTACTATGATTCTTATTTGCATGATCATCATAGCTTCGTAATGTTCTCCGATCTATTGAGATAGTTTGGCCAACTAGATTGATATTTCTTCGGTGGGAGTGGTGCATTGTAGTAGGTTCAACATGACGAGTTTCTATATCCCAGTGACAGAAGGGGACAAGTTGCGTCTTTGTGTTGTTGCTACTAAGCATAAAACGATGGGGTATATTCATATTAGTTTAGTATACTTTGTCTACATCATGTCATCGTTCTCCAAGCATTACTCCGTTTGTCATGAACTTAATACGTAGAGAGGCAAGCATAGAAGCGCTCTTGAAGTGGAGTAATACTAGTAGGTGCAGGCAAGAGTCGGCCTATTTTCTTATGGAAGTGATGCCTATATACACATGATAATTGCCGTGAACATCGCATACTAATTCGCTTTTCTATCAATTGCCCAACAGTAATTTGTTTACCCACCGTATGCTTTGCTTATGAGAGATGCCACTAGAGACCTCTACGGCCCCCGGGACTATTCACTTATAAATTCACAAACGCTATCATTACCTTGCTGTTTTTCATTACCTTTTATTTTATTTTACATTTACTATTATCTACAATTATCTACACAACTCACTTTCTTGCAAATAACGAGATCAAGGGGATTGACGACCCTCTTGCCGGCGTTGGGTGCAAGTTGTTTCTTCTTTTGTGTGCAGCCGCTAAAGACGGTTGAGGATTGGTATTCCTATTGGTTCGATAAACCTTGGTTTCATAACTGAGGGAAATAGTTACCCACTTTGTGCTGCGATTACCCGTTCCTCCTCACGGAAAACCCAACGCAGATCACGAGTATCAGGAAGGATTTCTGGCGCCGTTGCCTGGGAATACCATCACCAACTATCAAGTAACTTCGCACAAAATTTCATTCACTTGTTCTTCTTTTTATTTGCTGTTATATTTAGTTTGTCTCATAAAAGTCAAAAATACAAAAATATTTATCTTCGCTTGTTACTACTTTTCGTCTTCGAAGTCATGGCTAGCTTTCCTTTGGACCTACCCTTTCCTCCCTACTTGGGAGAAGGATCCGAAGTATTAAATTTCAAGTATGTGGAAAATGAATCCGTAAAGGAAGCTTGGGATAGGTTGCTAGTGATACAAGAGAGAGCTAATCCCAAGTTTCATACATAATTACTTTTGAGAAGTTTTTATGTTGGGTTACCTCTATTCCATAGATGTGTTCTTGATTCCTTGTTCGAAAAAGATTTTCTTGGGAATAATGCCTTTCATACTTATGAAAAAATGAAAATCATATTTTGCCAACCCAAAGTAGAAACCATGGAACCTACTGTATTGGTTAGCCATCGCCAAACAGAGCTAATAAAAGAGACCAAGGCTATCATGGAAACTGATTTTAAGGGACTTTACAACATGACTACTAAAATTAATGGGAATGTTGTGTTACAAAATAAAAGATTGGACACTTTAGATCAAAAGATTAATGCTCTTAGTGTTTAGAAAAATGTAATGAAAATCTTCAATGACAAATTTGGATGAAATGTCAAAGATGACAACACCTGAAACTATGCATTATGCCTAGCTAGGGGCATAAAACAATAGCGCTTGTTGGGAGGCAACCCAATATGTGTCTTTATTTTTTTTTACTTTCTGTTTTTGTGTGATAACATGATTTTTGGCTCTGTAATTATTATGTTTTTATGTTCTAATTAGTGTTTGTGCCAAGTAAAGCCTTTGGGATGGCTCACAAGATGAGTAGAAACGATGCTGAATCTGAAACAGAAACTTTGACTCCAGTGCAGGAATTTTCATTTTTTACTGGAGCGCGATAATGATCTGAAATTTTAACACAGTATTTCTATCCAAATTATTTAAGGTATCCTAATTTTTAAGAATTTTTAGAGTTACAAAAGTATGGGCTCTTTACAGATTGCTACAGACTGTTTTGTTTTAAACAAATTCTGTTTTGCTTGCATAGTTTGCTTGTTTTGATTATGCCATGGACTATATCGGGGGGGTGTAAGCCATGGGTAAGTTTGAATAAATTACCTATTATGCAAAAATAAATTTGAAACAATTTATCACAGTACCTCAAGTATGCAATATGTTTCTTATACTAACGGATCTCACGAAGTTTTGTTGAGTTTCGTGTGATTGAAGTTTTCAAGTTTTGGGTGTGATCACGATGGACTACGGAATAAGGAGTAGCAAGAGCCCAAGATTGGGGATGCCCAAGGCACCCCAAGTATAATTCTAAGGAGACTCAACCATTCAAGCTTGGGGATGCCCCGGAAGGCATCCCCTCTTTCGTCTCAATCCATCGGTATGTCACTTGGAGCTATATTTTTATTCATCACATGATATGTGTTTTGCTTGGAGCGTCGTTTGCTTTTGTTTGCTTTTACTTTCAGTTTGTCACAATCATCATTTTCTGTACACACCTATTTGAGAGAGACACACCTTAATGATAATTTGCTAGAATACTCTATGTGCTTCACTTATATCTTTTGAGCTAGGCAGTTGCTCTAGTACTTCACTTATATCTTTTTGAGCACGGTGGCGTGTAGATTTTATAGAAATAATATGCTCTCGTTCTTCACTTATATTTGTTTGAGAGCTGAGTAATAGTGACGGTAATTTGCATGGGTCATAAGACTTGTCCAAGAATATTAGGTATTCAATGAATGATAATCAAAACCATCGTGTAGCACATGTAGAGAAGTTGTGGATTAATGACATTGATGTAGTAATATGAAAAAATTGTGAGTCCAAAATTTTTGATTCGTAGAAGTGTCGAGATTAAGAGGTGTTAACTTGTTATTCATCTAAAAATTGAAGAGTCATGGTAATGATGTGTGAGCATTTATATTCCTCGTTGAAATCCTAGTGTTGTTTTGAGTCGGGGGCGCGCGATGGTTAACTCCTACCAACCTCCTCCCTAGGGTATGCGAGGAGTACTTTGATTTATGATAAAACTAATAAAACTTTGTAATAAGTATGTGAGTTCTTTATGACTAATGTGACACCATGGACATACGCATCTTCACCTTCTCATATTTGCTAGCCTCTTCGATACCGTGCATAGCCCATTCTCACCTCGAGGATAAGTGCAAATATTCGCCGGTGCATCCAAACCCCGTGAGATGATACGCTCTATTGCACATAAGCCTCATTATATCTTCCTCAAAACAGCCACCATACCTACCTATTATGGCATTTCCATAGCCATTCCGAGATATATTGCCATGCAAATTCCATCGTCACTTCACATGACTAGTTCTTTCATCATCATAATGCTTTGCATGATCGTATAGAGCTGACATACTATTTGTTGCAAAGCCACCGTTCTTCATATTTTTGATACATGTCACGCTAGATCATTGCACATTCTGGTACACTGCCAGAGGCATTCATACAGAGTCATATCTTCCTATCAGTTCTTCGTGTTGAGTTGTAAGTAAATAAAAGTGTGATGATCATCATTATTAGAGCATTGTCCCAGTGAGGAAAGGATGATGGAGACTATGATACCCCCACAAGTCGGGATGAGACTCCTAACGAAAAATGAAATAAAAATGGGGGAGGCCAAATGAGCCCACCACATAAAAAAAGAGAAAATGGTTGAGGCATAAAAAAAGAGCAAAGCTCACCATATATAATAAAACAATGGGGTTTATTCATATTAGTCATGAACTTAATACGTAGAGAGGCAAGCATAGAAGTGCTCTTGAAGTGGAGTAATAGTAGTAGGTGCAGGCAGGAGTCGGCCTATTTTCTTATGGACGTGATGCCTATATACACATGATCATTGCCGTGAACATCGCATAATTATTCGCTTTTCTATCAATTGCCCAACAGTAATTTGTTTACCCACCGTATGCTTTGCTTATGAGAGATGCCACTAGAGAACTCTACGGCCCCCGGGTCTATTCACTTATAAATTCACAAACGCTATCATTACCTTGCTGTTAATTATTACCTTTTATTTTATTTTGCACTTTACTATTATCTACAATTATCTACACAACTCACTTGCTTGAGAATAACGAGATCAAGGGGATTGACGACCCTCTTGCCGGCATTGGGTGCAAGTTGTTTGTTCTTTTTTGTGCAGCCGCTGAAGACGGTTGAGGATTGGTATTCCTATTGGTTCGATAAACCTTGGCTTCATAACTAAGGGAAATTCTTACCCACTTTGTGCTGCGATTACCCGTTCCTCTTCACGGAAAATCCAACACAGATCACGAGTATCAGGAAGGATTTCTGGTGCCGTTGCCGGGGACTACCATCACCAACTATCAAGTAACTTCGCAAAAAATTTCATTCACTTTTTCTTCTTTTTATTTGCTGTTATATTTAGTTTGTATCATGAAAATAAAAAATACAAAAATATTTATCTTCGCTTGTTACTAGTTTTGCTGTTTGAAGTCATGGCTAGCTTTCCTTCGGACCTACCCTTTCCTCCCTACTTGGGAGAAGGATCCGAAGTATTAAATTTCAAGTATGTGGAAAATGAATCCCTAAAGGAAGCATGGGATAGGTTGCTAGTGATACAAGAGAGAGCTAATCCCAAGTGTCATACTAAATTACTTTTGAGAAGATTTTATGTTGGGTTACCTCTATTCCGTAGATGTGTTCTTGATTCCTTGTTTGAAAAAGATTTTCTAGGGAATAATGACTTTCATACTTATGAAAAATGAAAATCATATTTGGCCAACCCAAAGTAGATACCATGGAACCTACTGTATTGGTTAGCCATCACCAAACAGTGCTAATAAAAGAGACCAAGGCTATCATGGAAACTGATTTTAAGGCACTTTACAACATGACTACTAAAATTAATGGGAATGTTGTGTTACAGAATAAAAGATTGGACACTTTAGATCAAAAGATTTATGCTCTTAGTGTTTTGAAAAATGAAATGAAAATACTCAATGACAAATTTGGACGAAATGTCAAAGATGACAACACTTGAAACTATGCATTACGCCTAGCTAGGGGCATAAAACAATAGCGCTTATTGGGAGGCAACCCAATATGTATCTTTATTTTTGTTTTTTACTTTCTGTTTTTGTGTGATCACATGATTGTTGCCTCTGTAATGATTATGTTTTTATCTTTTAATTACTGTTTTTGCCAAGTAAAGCCTTTGGGATGACTCACAAGATGAGTAGAAACGATGCTGAATCTGAAGCAGAAACTTTGACTCAAGTGCAGGATTTTTAATTTTTTACCGAAGCGTAATAATAATCTGAAATTTTCACACAGTATTGCTATAGAAATTCTTTACGTTGTCCTAATTTTTCAGAATTTGTAGTGTTACAAAACTATGTGCTCTTTACAGATTGCTACAGACTGTTCTCTTTTAAACATATTCTATTTTGGTTGCATAGTTTGCTTGTTTTGATTATGCCATGGACTATATCGGGGGGTGTAAGCCATGGGGAAGTTAGAATACAGTACCTATTATGCAAAAATGAATTTGAATCAATTTATCATAGTAACTCAAGTATGCAATATGTTTCTTATACTAACGGATCTCACGATGTTTTGTTGAGTTTTGTGTGATTGAAGTTTTCAAGTTTAGGGTGTGATCACGATGGATTACGGAATAAGGAGTAGCAAGATCCCAAGCTTGGGATGCCCAAGGCACCCCAAGTATAATTCTAAGGAGACTCAAGCGTCTAAGCTTGGGGATGCCCTGGAAGGCATCCCCTCTTTCGTCTCAATCCATCGGTATGTCACTTGGAGCTATATTTTTATTCATCACATGTTATGTGTTTTGCTTGGAGCGTCGTTTGCTTTTGTTTGCTTTTACTTTCAGTTTGTCACAATCATCATTTGCTAGACACACCTATTTGAGAGAGACACACCTTCATGATAATTTGCTAGAATACTCTATGTGCTTCACTTATATCTTTTGAGCTAGGCAGTTGCTCTAGAACTTCACTTATATATTTTTGAGCACGGTGGCGTGTAGATTTTATAGAAATAATATGCTCACATTCTTCACTTATATTTGTTTGAGAGCTGAGTAATAGTGACGGTAATTTGCATGGGTCATAAGACTAGTCCAAGAATATTAGGTATTCAATGAATGATAATCAAAACCATCGTGTAGCACATGTAGAGAAGTTGTGGATTAATGACATTGATGTAGTAATATGAAAAAGGTGTGAGTCCAAATTTTTTGATTCGTAGAAGTTTTAAGATTAAGAGGTGTGAACTTGTTATTCATCTAAAAATTAAAGAGGCATGCTGATGATGTGTGAGCATTTATATTCCTCGTTGAAATCCTAGTGTTGTTTTGAGTCGGGGGCGCGCGATGGTTAACTCCTACCAACCTCCTCCCTTGGGGCATGCGAGGAGTACTTTGATTTATGATAAAACTAATAAAACTTTGCAATAAGTATGTCAGTTCTTTATGACTAATGTGACACCATGGACATATGCATCTTCACCTTCTCATATTTGCTAGCCTCTTCGATACCGTGCATAGCCCATTCTCACCTTGAGGATCGGTGCAAATATTCGCCGGTGCATGCAAACCCCGTGACATGATACGCTCTGTCGCACATAGGCCTCATTATATCTTCCTCAAAACAGCCACCATACCTACCTACTATGGCATTTCCATGGCCATTCCGAGATATATTGCCATGCAAATTCCATCGTCACTTCACATGACTAGTTCTTTCATCATCATAATGCATTGCATGATCTTATAGAGTTGACATAGTATTTGTGGCAAAGCCACCGTTCTTCATATTTTTGATACATGTCATGCTAGATCATTGCACATCCTGGTACACTGCCAGAGGCATTCATACAGAGTCATATCTTCCTATTAGTTCTTCATGTTGAGTTGTAAGTAAATAAAAGTGTGATGATGATCATTATTAGAGCATTGTACCAGTGAGGAAAGGATGATGGAGACTATGATTCCCCCAGAAGTCAGGATGAGACTCCGGACGAAAAATGAAATAAAGATGGGGGGGGGGGGCAAATGAGCCCACCATATAAAAAAAGAGAAAATGGGGAAGGCATAAAAAAAGAAGTGAAAAGCCCACCATATATAAAAAAACAATGGGGTTTATTCATATTAGTTGAGTTTACTTTGTCTACATCATGTCATTGTTCTCCAAGCATTACTCCGTTTGTCATGAACTTAATACATAGAGAGGCAAGGATAAAAGCGCTCTTGAAGTGGAGTAATAGTAGTAGGTGTAGGCAGGAGTCTGCCTATTTTCTTATGGACGTGATGCCTATATACACATGATCATTGCTGTGAACATCGCATAATTATTCGCTTTTCTATCAATTGCCCAATAGTTATTTGTTTACCCACCGTATGCTTTGCTTATGAGAGATGCCACTAGAGAACTCTACGGGCCACGGGTCTATTCACTTATAAATTCACAAACGCTATCATTACGTTGCTGTTATTTATTACCTTTTATTTTATTTGGACTTCACTATTATCTACAATTATCTACACAACTCACTTCACTAGTGCAGACGCCTGCTATACAAACGGGTTTTAACCCCTTTCCGTGACGTAGTCTCAAACCGTCGCCTTGCATGTGTGGGCGATAGGGGGGGCTATCCCACACTACATGGAACACCCATTGGTGATGGCTGCGCCCGGTCACACACGATGAGCAAATATATGTCGTGTGCGATTGGAGGGGCCATCACAAACAGATATTTTTGGGAAGCCGTGTGAGATGTGCTTAGAATCCCACACAGTGAATCCCTAACGTACGTTTCCGTTCGCATTCTACATCACACACAATTTTCTGCATAACATCGTCTGTGTTAGGGGTTTCCATCACGCACGGTTCCTAGAAGAAACTGTTTGGCATATGGCTGTCCATCACACACACGTTTTACGTGAAAACTTTTGCGAATGTGTCTTCTAACGCACATAGTTTACGGCCAGAAGTCATGTGTGATTTTTCACTGATCCAACACACCAAATTTCCAGGAATTGTGTGGGTTTGGTGAGGTAATCACCCACGATGTTCTATGACAAACCGTCTGCAATATGAAACCACAATAATCAGGATAACTGCTCTATTATTTATAACCCAGCTAGTAAACAAATTGACACTTCATATCAAGCACACAATATATTTCATTTCGTATTACGTCAACCAGGATTTCATAATTGGAATATATCAGAGTACAACATCATATAGGCATATACTACCTAGCTACCCAATTACACGACAGGACCGAGTTTCACATGCAGCATCTAAAACCATTGGAAAATAGCATCATATATAGTAAATAGACAGATGAATATCGTCTAGAAAACTGTTGAAGCGGAAGGCAAATATTGAGCCTCCACTGATGTCGAAGGTCCTTGCAACTTTATGCCAGTGCCTATGGATGGTTGCCCGCCCATCCTTCATCCTCTTGAGGAAGACTTCAAGATTATACCGTGGGTGCTGTATGAATACCTTCCTCGCCTCTTGACCATACAGGTGGTTTGAGACGTACTCATCGATGAACTGCTTTGGAAAGGACTGCAAAAAAAGATTTGCATAAATTTCGTTTCGAAAAATTGTAATGTCACAATGGGAAAAAAGACAAGGTAAAAGCGATAGTACCATCCTATAGTTCACTGATGTCTTCTTCATTGTGCAGACAAATAGCTTGTTGTTTTTCGTCGCAAGTTTCCTTATCTTACAATCTTTCTGAGTTTCTTGATTTGACTAATATTCATGAACACATCATTTCCCCACATGCAAAATGGGTCGAAGAGTGGGTCTAAACCTCTTACAGCAGGACCTACATGTGCAAGACAAAATTATTATTAGAAACCTAAATATTAGAATGGTTCCTGCAATTGCACAATAATGTGCTATTAGCCAAAGGATCATGAAAGTGCAAACCTCGATGGTAAACTTCAGTGTCTCCCATTGTTCCCCCTATAATGCATTTAAGATAGATATTGATCAGGTTTTAAGTGAGATTTGGCGTGCTATCAGTAAAATATGTTAATGAAAAATAAACGCATTGCAGATCCAACATATTAATTCAAGACACATGGAAAAGCCAAGCATGCTAAGAACTATGAAATATAGCAATTGTATGTTTCACATGCATAACAATACAAAATTGTACCAACAATAATCGAACATCACATTGCAGATGATCACCAAAACAAATGAACCAAACAGTTAACTGAGCATCACATTGGACAATAGAATATACTAGAAGGTCAGATTGTATAGTAGCATTACTTGCATATTTCACTAGAATTTCTTAAGGAAAGGCAGGAACAGCACATGCAACAGGTAAAGCAAACATGCTTAAAACAAGCTATTCCTCATTGTCGGAGATATCGATAATGATGGGCTTGGAAGAGGGCGAGGCCTCCACATTGTGGGTGCCCTCCTCGTAGTGGTGAGTGGCCTGAGCCTGTCCGGGCACCAACCTGCCGGCTCTGGAGTTGAGGAAAGCACGGGCACGCTGAGAAAACAACTCATAGTCGTCGTCGAAGGCAAAAGCGGATCTCCCTAGAAAACACAATGAGTTGTTGTTCAAAGCAGACATCCGCGTGGCGGAGTCCGCGCGTGAGGCGTTGACGGTGGCCTCGACGGCGATGTGCTGCTCCAAGATCTAGGGTTGGCACGCATGGCAGCCATCGCGGCCTCATCCACGCGTGTGGTCGTGATTTGCTTCTCCGCTGCCAGGTGCTCCTTGAGATCCTGGCTATACTGGGTGCACCATGTCTTTCGGCGGCGATTATGTGGGGGGTGGGCCAGTGATTTTGGTGGATGTGTCGCGCCGGCGGTCGGGGCATGTGCAATGGAGGATGAGGGGTGGAGGGGGAGGGGTGTGGGGAAGGTGTGGATTACCTGACTAGATGGAGGAGGGCGAGTATCAGGAAGAAGCGTCGCCGGCGAGGAGGCGGCGCTGCAAGCAAGCTGTGCAGGTTTGAACTTAGGAAAGGAAGGGGAAGCAGGGGGTGTGGCTTTTGGTTGGTACGAGGGGCGGGGAAGGTACATATTTGCGCGGCAGCCCAAAATTTCGTTCGGTGTGGCGAAAAAATAGCACGCACAGTCACATCGGACACAGTCCCTTTACCATAAATGTGTGAGATATTTAACAACACAAACGAATCCTACAGTTGATCCCGTGTGTGATGAGACTGAACGTGGAAATTTTGGTCTCCAAGCTTCCGGCGTAAGATATCGCATACTACATTGCAAACGGTACTTGCATTTCATTTACATTTGGAAGAGAAAATGGGGATACGGCGGCAAATTTTGGTCCAAATTTCCCTCGTTACATTGGTCATCGACGTCATTGCTTAATTTAACAACACTTGCAAATTTGAGTACTACACAAAAGAGCCTACAGCACTGCCCGCACTTACTTAATCGAGTAACTAATAAACATTAGTTAGTTGACCTAAACATTACTCTAACAAAAGACCATCGCGCTAGACAGAGACTAATATTCCGCCTGGCATTCGTCGATCTCCGCCGCCTCCTCGATGATCGGCTCCTGCTCGACGACCTCCGGGGTAAGGAGATCCATGGGATCCGTCGCCACAAACTCCAGCACCTCGCAGTCTTCCTCCACCATCTCTTTGGATAAGGCCGCCATGAGCCGGGCGTGGGCGGCCTTGCTCCGGGCATGGACGGCCACAATCTTGGCTAGGTAAGCTGCCGACGAACGGATGCCTGCTCGAGCATACTTAGCGATTACCAACTCATCGGACGTGGGTTGTCGACCGGTGTCGGAGAAGGCAGATGTGATTTGTGCAGTGACCGACACGAGATGGGCGTGGGCGGCCTCGAGATGGGACTGGGCATCCACCATCAGGGCTACGGCGACCGCCGAGAAACTGACAGCTGATGTGCCATTCTCGCTATTTGCTATCCCCGCCGCGGTTGTTGCTGCCGCTCTCTCAGCTGCAGCACCTGCCCTTTCGGTTGCTGCAGCCGCCCTGTCGGAGGTAGCAGCCGCGTTCAAGCATCTTGAGAGCGCGCTCATGGCTGATGCGGCCGTGCTCGGGCCGGAGTGGGTTGCCGAAGTTACCCTCACAATGGGGATCCATGTCCCCATCTTTCACTGGCGACGATTGAAAAGTAAAATGCTCTGGGGAATCCGTGCGGTAAACTGGCCGGCGGTGTACTGTAGCTGACGAAGCTTCCGTCCTAAGCCATGAATTATGACATTATGAGGATTGGCCCAAGATATTTTGTACTGCATCACACACGATTCACGAACTTGAACTGTTTGTGAAAGACTTGATTTTCAAAATGTTTTTAAAACAAAAAATGAGGTTAATTATTTCGACATAGATGGTGTTTGGATTGCAATAAGATTTATCTGCAGTGAACACTTATCAATAGCTGGGTCGTGCTAAAATATGGAATTATTAAGGGTCCGTTTGGCATTTTTATGCACCAATTGATTTTTCTATGCATTTACTGTGTATAATTTAAGTTTGAACTATCGTCCCAATGTCTGGTGCGTCATACTGGGATGAAAATCATATTAGTGTCCATGGCTTCATCTTTAGGTCACGGGCAAGAAATGGGAATGAATTTCAAACATATCGGGGTCTTGCCTTGGCCTCAAACGTTGAGAAACTTGGTTTTTAAATTACTGTAAATCCAAAACGCGTTAGAAATTCTAAAAACTTGGCATGTTGTCATGACATGGCGCATATGTGCCATTGAATTTTTTTGTCCAACTTGGGACAATTATAGGCACAAGTCCCTTACAAACCGGAGCTTCTCACTTCAAGCTTTGTGGTTCCGATAAGGAACACGTCACCTTAATTACGTTGGCAAAATGACATCCGCTCATCTTCTGGCCTTGAACTTTTGTTAGAGGCAACATAGACCAGTAAGAGTGTCTTGCTAAAATATGGAATTATTTAGGGTTCTTTTTGCATTTTCATATGTTAATTGAGTTCTCTAGGCATTTAATGTGGATAATTAAAATTTGAACTAAAATCAGAAGGTCTGGTGCATCAAAATGGGTTGAAAAAATGTATAAGTGTCCATGGCTACTTTGGGCCCCATGCAAGATATGTGAATGGATTTCAAACATCTCGGGGTCTTGGCTTGGCCACATACATTGAGAAGCTTGGTTTTACATTCATGTATAAATCAAAAAATCGTCATAATTTCATGAAACTTGGCATGGTGTCATGACATGGCTCATACACGCCCTGGTGAAAAAAAGTCCGATTTGGGACAAGTTTTGCAACAAGCCCCTTACAAACCTGAGCTTCTCACGGGAAGCTTTTGGGGTTTTGATATGGAACGCGTCACATTATGTGGGCGAATCGACATCTGTTGCATCTTCTCGTCTAGAACTATATATTTATAGAGGCAACATATACAAAAATGAGTGTCGTTCCAAAAATATGAAAAATATACATGGTTCGTTTGGCCTTTTTATACATTAATTGACTTTTATATGCATTATTTAACGTGCATAATTCAAATTTCAACTACAATCACAAGGTCTAGTGCATCAAAATGGGTTGAAAATAATATAAGTGTACATGCATCTTTAGGATCCCATGCAAGATATGGGAATGAATTTCAAACATCTCACGGTCTTGGCTCGGGCACACATACATTGAGAAACTCGAGTTTTAAATCATGTATAAATCAAAAACTCGTGAGAAAAGTCATGAAACTTGGCATGGTGTCATGACATTCATGGCTCATATGTGCCCTAGTAAAATAATATCCAGAGGCAAGCCTCTAACAAACCTAAGCTTCTCACGGGAAGCTTTTGTGGTTTCGATATGGAACACATCACCTTATGTGGGCGAATCGACATCCGCTGCACCTTCTCATCTTGAACTATATATTTCCAGAGGCAACATATACCAAAATGAGTGTCGTGCCAAAATATGAAATTATACATGGTTCGTTTGGACTTTTTATACATTAATTGACTTTTATATGCACTATTTAATATGCATAATTCAAATTTGAACTACTAACACAAGTCCGGTGCCTCAGAATGGTTAGAAAACCATATTAATGTGCATGCATCTTTAGGTCCCATGCAAGATATGGGAATGAATTTCAATCATCTCGGGGTCTTGGCTAGGCGAGAGAAACATTGAGAAACTCGGGTTTTGAATCATGTAAATCAAAAAACTTGTCAGAAGATTCATGAAACTTGGCTTGATGTCATGAACATGGCACATAAAGGCGTCATATCATTTTTTTTCCTATTTGAGACTCGTTTTTTAATATATTTTTTATTTTAGAGCCAACATTGAGAATATTACGTTAAATCATAGTAAATCTAGAACTGACACAAAATTCAAGAAATTGGGCATGGCATTATGATATAGCACAAATATGCTGTGGTATTTTTCGTGTCCATTTTGGAAAAAGACGGACACATTAATTGCTAACAAAATCATTTTGGAACAAAGAACTGTCACGTTTCCACGGAAAAGGTTGCATTATTTTAAAACCATGGGCGTTCTACTGCCCTTACGTGCTGCCAAGCATCGCACCCTTCTATTGGCTAGGGCTTAGGAGGTGCCGTGCGAGCAGCTACTAGAGTTGACAAGAGGCGTGCGAGCTGGCCTCTGATAACCCACAAGTATAGGGGATCGCAACAGTTTTTGAGGGTAGAGTATTCAACCCAAATTTATTGATTCGACACAAGGGGAGCCAAAGAATATTCTCGAGTATTAGCAGCTGAGTTGTCAATTCAACCACACCTGAAAGACTTAATATCTGCAGCAAAGTATTCAGTAGCAAAGTAGTATGGAAGTAACGGTAACGGTGGCAAGAGTGGCAGTAGCAGTATTGTAGTGATTGTAACAGTAGCAACGGAAAAGTAACTTAGCAAAGATCAATATGTGAAAAGCTCATAGGCAATGGACTAGTGATGGATAATTATGTTGGATGGCATTCATCATGCAACGGTTATAACATAGGGTGACACAGAACTAGCTCCAATTCATCAATGTAATGTAGGCATGTATTCCATATATAGTCATACGTGCTTATGGAAAAGAACTTGCATGACATCTTTTGTCCTACCCTCCCGTGGCAGCGAAGTCCTAATGGAAACTGAGGGATATGAAGGCCTCCTTTTAATAGAGAACCGGACCAAAGCATTAGCACTTAGTGAATACATGAACTCCTCAAACTACGGTAATCACCGGAAAGAATCCCAGTTATTGTCACCCTGGGGGATGCGGATCATAACTCATAATAGGTGTCTACAACTTGCAAGATAGGATCAAGAACACATATATATTCATGAAAACATAATAGGTTCAGATCTGAAATCATGGCACTCGAGCCCTAGTGACAAGCATTAGGCATAGCAAAGTCATAGCAACATCAATCTCAGAACATAGTGGATACTAGGGATCAAACCCTAAAAAAACTAACTCGATTACATGGTAGATCTCATCCAACCCATCACCGTCCAGCAAGCCTACGATGGAATTACTCACGAACGGCGGAGAGCATCATGAAATTGGTGATGAAGGATGGTTGGTGATGACGACGGCGTCGATTTCCCCTCTCCGGAGCCCAAAACAGACTCCAGATCTGCCCTCCCGAGGAAGAACAGGAGGTGGCGGCGGCTCCATATCGTAACACGCGATGAACTCTTCTCTCTGATTTTTTTCACCCCGAATAGGAATATATAGAGTTGGAATTGAGGTCGGAGGAGCTTCAGGGGGCCCACAAGCCTGCAGGGCGCGCCCTAGGGGGGGGGGGGGGGGGCGCGCCCCCCTGGCTTGTGGCCAGGTGGTGGACCCGCTCCGGTTGATTCTTTCGCCAGTATTTTTTATTAATTCCGAAAATATGCTCCGTAAATTTTCAGGTCAATCCGAGAACTTTTATTTCTGCACAAAAATAACACCAAGGCAATTCTGCTGAAAACAGCGTCAGTCCGGGTTAGTTCCATTCAATTCATGCAAATTAGAGTCCTAAACAAGGGCTAAAGAGTTTGGAAAAGTAGATACGATGGAGACGTATCAACTCCCCCAAGCTTAACCCATTGCTTGTCCTCAAGCAATTCAGTTGATAAACTGAAAGTGATAAAGAAAAACTTTTACAAACTCTGTTTGATCTTGGTGTTGTAAATACGTCTAACTGTTGTTCAGATTTTCAGCAAAGATTATAGACTAACCACATTCACAATAACATTTAGGTCTCACATTTACTCATATCAATGGCATAATCAACTAGCGAGCAATAATAATAAATCTCGGATGACAACAATTTTATCAAAACAATCTTGATACAATATGATATAATGGTATCTCGCTAGCCCTTTCTGAGACCGCAAAACATAAATGCAGATCACCTCTAAAGAACAAGGATTGACTAAACATTGTAATTCATGGTAAAAGAGATCCAGTCACAATCATACTCAATATCAATTAATAACAACGCATACAAATGACGGTGGTGCTCTCTAACTGGTGCCTTTTTATAAGAGGATGATGACTCAACAGTAAAGTAAAATAGATAGGCTCTTCGCAGAGGGAAGCATTGATTTGCAGAGGTGCCAGAGCTCGAGCTTTTAAGAACAGGGAAGAATAATAATTTTGAGCGGCATGATTTCATTGTCAACATAACAACCAAGAGATCTCGGTATCTTCCATGCTAGATACATTATAGGCGGTTCCCAAACAAAATAGTAAAGTTTTTACTCCCCCTCCACCAATCAATCACACTCCACGGCGGGCCGCATCCACGGGTACCGTCCATACAAACAACAATCCGGGGGGAGTTTTGTTTTATTATATTTTGATTTGAACTTTGAGCATTGAACTGGGCATCCCGAATACCAGCCACTTTCTCGTGAATGATAGTGAATCAACACATATCGTGAGAATAACCCACCTAGCATGGAAGATACTGACAGCCCCCTGTCGCTACATGAGCGATTCGGGCATACAAAACGGAATATTATTTGAAAGTTTAGAGTGTGGCACATGCAAATTTACTTGGAACGGCAGGTAAATACCGCATATAGGTAGGTATGGTGGACTCATATGGAACAACTTTGGGTTTATGGAAATGGATGCACAAGTAGTATTCCCGCTTAGTACAAGTGAAGGCTAGCAAAAGACTGGGAAGCGACCAACTAGAGAGCGACAACAGTCATAAACATGCATTGAGATTAACCAACATTGAATGCAATCATGAGTAGGATATAAGTCACCATGAACATAAATATCGTGGAGGCTATGTTGATTTTGTTTCAACTACATGCATGAACATGTGCCAAGTCAAGCCACCTGAATCATTCAGAGGAGGATACCATCCTATCATACTACATCACAACCATTTTAAAATGCATGTTGGCACTCAAGACAAACTATTATACACTCTTAGCTAATTAATCTTGTCATAAGTAACTATAATCTCTAATTGTCATTGCAAACATATTTCATCTATAATGGGCTGAATCCAGAACGATGAGCTAATCATATTTACAAAAACAAAATAGGTCGAGTTCATACCAGCTTTTCTCCATCTCAATCATTTCATCATATATCATCATTATTGCCTTTCACTTGCACGACCGAACGGTGTGAATAATAATAAGAGTGCACGTGCATTGGACTAAGCTGGAATCTGCAAACAATAACTCAAAGGAGAAGACAAGGTAATATGGGCTCTCTGTAAGATAAACAATAGTGCATATGAGAGCCACTCAACATTTTCATTGTGGTCTTCTCCTTACGACCCAAAGGAAAGAAATTTCAAAACAAGAACGAGAAAAACTATTTACACGGGAAAGCTCCCAACAAGCAAAAGAAGAACGAGAAATCTTTTTGGGTTTTCTTTTAATACTACAACTAAACAAACTAAAAGGTAAAGCTAGAACTTTTTTTTTGATTTTTCTTAAGGTTAATTAAACACACAAGAAGAAAGCGGAAAGAAGAAATAAAATGCCATGGATGGTACAATGAAAAAGTATGAACACCGACAACTAGAATGAGTGTGTGAACATGAATGTAATGTCGGTGAGAAACACGTACTCCCCCAAGCTTAGGCTTTTGGCCTAAGTTGGTCTAGTGCCATGGCTGAAAATAACCATCTCCTGGATACTCCGGAGGGTCCTGAGGGTTCCACTGGTTGGCGAGCTCCTGTGGCTCCCACTGAAAAACTAGGTCCTGATACGGATCAAGGGCTGGTGCAGGCTCAGGTGCGGGGGGTTGCGACAGACCCCAATATTTATCGTTGAGGAAGTCGGTGATGCCTCATTTTCATCTTCTTTAGAACCCCGGCTTGAAGAGCCCCTTAACAATCTCCTCATCATTTCTTTTATCTGAAAATTTTCTGAAATTTTTAGTGACTCAAAATAAAGGTGAACAAAACTCAACAAAACTAATAGCAACTACTCCCACAAGTGCCTAGAGGCTATATCATGCATCAAAACTACTTGGGACCATACAAATTTGACATGCAAGCTCAAGAACAAGGTCACCACAGCAGCTAAAATTTGCAATATATAAAGCACTAGAACAAAAACTAATTGGACCATTGGAGGAGTCACATACCGAAGAACAATCCCCCGAAATAGTTTTGCAAATGGAGCTTTGAGCAAGGAGATCGAAAATGGCAGCAAAATGAGCTAGAACATGGGTTTGAGCAATGGTGGGATTTTTTCTGGAGGAAGACGAAGTGGATGGGTGCTGGAATAAGTGAGGGGGGCCCCACGTGGGACCCACAAGCCAGGGGGCGCGCCCAGGGGGGTGGGCGTGCCCAGCAGGCTTGTGGCCCACTGGTGCAGCCCCCTGATGTGTTCTTAGTGCCAGAAATTCTAAAATATTCTAGAAAAAATCATACTACATTTTCAGGGCATTTGGAGGACTTTTATTTTCAGGTCATTTTTCTATTGCACGGATAAAACGGAAAACAGAAGAATAATAGCATTTTTACTTTATTTAATCTAAATAACAGAAAGTAAAAGTTGGGTACAGAAGGTTGTGCTTTCTAAATTCATCCATCTCATGTTCATCAAAAAGAATCCATCAATAAGGTTGATCAAGTCTTATTGACAAACTTTTTTCAAATGACACGAAACCGGAGAATTTTCGAATAACACTAGGTTACCTCAATGGGGATATGCATGTCCCCAACAATAAGTATATCATATTTCTTTTTGGCAGTAGGAAGAGGGAATTCAAAATCTCCAATAATAATCGTTGAAATTTTTCCAATGGAGTTGATACTATGAACTTGAGATTGTTTCTTCGGAAAGTGTACCGTATTCTCATTACCATTAACATGAAAAGTGACATTGCCCTTGTTGCAATCAATAACAGCCCCTGCAGTATTCAAAAAGGGTCTACCAAGGATAATCGACATACTGTCGTCCTCGGGAATATCAAGAATAACAAAGTCCGTTAGGATAGTGACATTTGCAACTACAACAGGCACATCCTCGCAAATACCGATGGGTAAAGCAGTTGATTTTTCAGCCATTTGCAAAGAAATTTCAGTAGGTGTTAACTTATTCAAATCAAGTCTACGATACAAAGAGAAAGGCATAACACTAACACCAGCTCCAAGGTCACATAAAGCAGTTTTAACATAGTTTATTTTAATAGAGCATGGTATAGTGGGTACTCCGGGATCTCCTAGTTTCTTTGGTACTCCACCCTTAAAGGTATAATTAGCAAGCATGGTGGAAATCTCAGCTTCCGGTATCTTTCTTTTATTTGTCACAATGTCTTTCATATACTTAGCATAAGGAGACATTTTCAAAATATCAGTCAAGCGCATACGCAAAAAGACAGGTCTAAGCATTTCAACAAAGCGCTCAAAATCCTCATCATCCTTTTTCTTGGATCGTTTAGGAGGAAAGGGCATGGGTTTCTGAACCCATGGTTCTCTTTCTCTACCATGCTTCCTAGCAACGAAGTCTCTTTTATCATATCTTTTATTCTTAGGTTGTGGGTTATCAAGATCAACAGCAGGTTCAATCTCCACATCATTATCATTACTAGGTTGAGCATCAACATGAACATCATCATTAATATTATCACTAGGCTCATGTTCATTACCAGATTGTGTCTCAGCATCAGAAATAGAAATATCATTTGGGTTTTCATGTGTATCTATAACAGGTTCACTAGCAGCATGCAAAGTCCTATCGTCATTCTTTTTCCTACTATTACTGGGACGACTATGTGCATCAGTATTAATTCTCTGAGAATCTTGCTCAATTCTCTTAGGATGACCCTCAGGATACAAAGGTTCCTGAGTCATTTTACCACCTCTAGTCACAACTCTAACAGAATGATCATTGTTCTTACCATTCATCTCATTAAGCAAATCATTCTGTGCCTTAGGTACTTGTTCTACTTGAGTGGTTACCATGGAAGCATGTTTACTAATAAGCTTAAGATCATTAACAGTTCTATTGATATAATCACCTAAGCGATCAAGCATGTAAGCATTATGTTTCAATTGTCTACTAACATAAGCATTGAAATTTTCTTGCTTAACAATAAAGTTATCAAATTCATCCAAGCATTGGCTAGCAGACTTATTATAAGGAATATCACCTTCATCAAATCTACGGAGAGAATTTACCTCTACTACCTGTGTCGGGTTATCAAGACCATGTATTTCTTCAATAGGTGGTAGATTCTTAACATCTTCAGCTTTAATACCTTTTTCTTTCATAGATTTCTTTGCCTCTTGCATATCTTCAGGACTGATAAATAGAATACCTCTTTTCTTCGGAGTTGGCTTTGGAGGTGGTTCGGGAATAGTCCAATCATTATCATTGCTCAATATATTATTCAGTAGGAGTTCAGCTTGTTCAACAGTTCGTTCCCTGAAAACACAACCAGCACAACTATCTAGGTGGTCCCTAGAAGCATCGGTTAGTCCATTATAAAAGATATCAAGTATTTCGTTTTTCTTGAGGGGATGATCAGGCAAAGCATTAAGTAATTGGAGAAGCCTCCCCCAAGCTTGTGGGAGACTCTCTTCTCCAATTTGCACAAATTTAAATATTTCCTGCAAGGCAGCTTGTTTCTTATGGGCAGGAAAATATTTTTCAGACAAGTAATATATCATATCCTAGGGGCTACGCACACAACCAGGAGCAAGAGAATCAAACCATATCTTAGCATCACCCTTTAATGAGAAAGGAAACAACTTAAGAATATAGTAATAACGAATTTTTTCCTCATGAGTAAATAGGGTGGCTATATCATTCAATTTAGTAAGATGTGCCACAACAGTTTCAGTTTCATAACCATGGAAAGGATCAGATTCAACCAAAGTAATTAACTCAGGATCGACAGAGAATTCATAATCCTTATTAGTAACAAAGATAGGTGAAGTAGCAAACTTAGGATCATATTGCATTCTAGTATTCAAAGATTTTTCTTTCCATTTGCATAGCAATTTCTTAAGATCATCTCTATCCTTACAAGCAAGAAAGTCCCTAGCTACTTCTCCCTCTATAACATAATCCTCAGGTATATCAGGCAATTCATATCTAGGAGAGCTAGGTCTAGCAGGTGTCTCATAGTGTTCAGTCTCAATAATTTCATCAGTTTCAGCATTGACTCTAGCAATTTGTTCATCAAGAAATTCACCCAGTGGCACAGTAGTATCAAGCAAAGTATCATCATAAGCATCATGCATAGTAGAAGTAACATCATCAATTACTTGCGACATATTAGAATTACTAGCAGGTGGTGGTGTCGCAAGTTTACTCATAACAGAAGGTGAATCAAGTGCAGAGGTAGATGGCAGTTTCTTTCCTCTCCTCGTAGTAGAGGGATAGATCTAGGTTTTTGAGTCTTTCAGATTCTTCATAGTGATCAACAAATATAAATCCCAAGTGACTCAGAGAATAGAGCTATGCTCCCCGGCAACGGCGCCAGAAAAAGGTCTTGATAACCCACAAGTATTGGGGATCGCAACAGTTTTCGAGGGTAGAGTATTCAACCCAAATTTATTGATTCGACACAAGGGGAGCCAAAGAATATTCTCGAGTATTGGCAGCTGAGTTGTCAATTCAACCACACCTGAAAGACTTAATATCTGTAGCAAAGTATTCAGTAGCAAAGTAGTATGGAAGTAACGGTAATGGTGGCAAGAGTGGCAGTAGCAGTATTGTAGTGATTGTAACAGTAGTAACGGAAAAGTAACTTAGCAAAGATCAATATGTGAAAAGCTTGTAGGCAATGGATCAGTGATGGATAATTATGTTGGATGGCATTCATCATGCAATAGTTATAACATAGGGTGACACAGAGCTAGCTCCAATTCATCAATGTAATGTAGGCATGTATTCCATATATGGTCATACGTGCTTATGGAAAAGAACTTGCATGACATCTTCTGTCCTACCCTCCCGTGGCAGCGGGGTCCTAATGGAAACTAAGGGATATTAAGGCCTCCTTTTAATAGAGAACCGGACCAAAGCATTAGCACTTAGTGAATACATGAACTCCTCAAACTACGGTAATCACCGGAAAGAATCCCAGTTATTGTCACCCTGGGGGATGCGGATCATAACTCATAATAGGTGTCTACAACTTGCAAGATAGTATCAAGAACACACATATATTCATGAAAACATAATAGGTTCAGATCTGAAATCATGGCACTCGGGCCCTAGTGACAAGCATTAGGCATAGCAAAGTCATAGCAACATCAATCTCAGAACATAGTGGATACTAGGGATCAAACCCTAAAAAAACTAACTCGATTACATGGTAGATCTCATCCAACCCATCACCGTCCAGCAAGCCTACGATGGAATTACTCACGAACGGTGGAGAGCATCATGAAATTGGTGATGAAGGATGGTTGGTGATGATGACGGCGTGGATTTCCCCTCTCCGGAGCCCAAAACAGACTCCAGATCTGCCCTCCCGAGGAAGAACAGGAGGTGGCGGCGGCTCCGTATCGTAAAACGCGATGAACTCTTCTCTGTAATTTTTTCCTCCCCGAATAGGAATATATAGAGTTGGAATTGAGGTCGGAGGAGCTTCAGGGGGCCCACAAGCCTGCAGGGCGCGCCCTAGGGGGGGGGGGGCGCCCCTCTGGGTTGTTGCCAGGTGGTGGACCCCCTCCGGTTGATTCTTTCGCCAGTATTTTTTATTAATTCGAAAATTATTCTCCGTAAATTTTCAGGTCAATCCGAGAACTTTTATTTCTGCACAAAAATAACACCAAGGCAATTCTGCTGAAAACAGCGTCAGTCTGGGTTAGTTCCATTCAATTCATGCAAATTAGAGTCCAAAACAAGGGCAAAAGAGTTTGGAAAAGTAGATACGATGGAGACGTATCAGCCTCCGCTGCACAGGCTCACCGGGAGGCGTGCGGGCTGTAAGCCGTAGGCTTACCGGGAAGCGAGCCCTTTGACCTCCGTATCCGCCCTCCTTGCTTCCAACCTATCCGTCAATGGCGCCCGAGCCGCTGTTTAATAGGCGGCTTTATTGCCCACTCGCTCACAATCCTCTCTACATCTTCGCCTCCCATTCCCCTCCATCATTTAGACCTCCACGGCGACCTATGCCATGGTGCACAAGGATCATATGCCACTAGTCTTCGTTTTGTGAAGTTGACATCGAGCTGGAAGAGATAGAACATAAAGACGAATGGGACGCCATGGACATGGCCCTGGAAGAGCTGCATGCCACATCGGATGCTGCTCCGACGCACTCGCCAGAAACCATCCCCGCGCCCGAGCCGGCAACCATCCCCGTGACATTGATGGGCTGGTCGCCGAGCATCATCGCAACGCTGGAAACCGCGGGCGTCAGGGAGGTCCCCGCGTACCCGCGCGAGCACGTGTACGTGCAAGCGCCAGCGCCTCCTCCCTCGCCCATGCTCGTGCGCACCCCAGCACACGCCACACCGGTACCAATGCGTGTGCCCGCACCCACGGTGCCCGACCCCGTGCGCGCGCCTGCACCCGTCACGGGCCCCTCAGCGGATTGGGACTTCGCCGTCGACAGCTTCCTCGCAGCGCCGCTAGTCGCCGCCCCCCGACCCCGTGCCCGTCGATCGCGCGACGACCAGCTCTTTGATTGTGAAGTCCATAACATTGTGGGCTCGTTTGAAGAACTGTACAACTTCACCCCGGAGCATGAGAACGCCGCCGCAGGACGCCGCAGCCACCGCCGCCGCAACTAATTTTCTTTATAGTGTATCTTAATTGTATGAATGTAAAGTCAAAGCTTGACTGAATGAAATCTATGGTTTGATGAACTAAGTATTTATCTCTGAATTCACATAGCAAACAAAAAACCATCATCGTTTTCTCTGAATAAACACTCATCACAAACGGTTCAGGTTGAATACCCGTATACAGATCAACAACTATCTTTCCTTCGCTCGTAATCCAAGTGAAAATATTGGCACGCAGGATTGGTGCAATGCGTCATCGCAAACGTTTCTCTAATGACCCGTGTGCCTAGTACAGAAATCCTGGAAGATTTGCATCTATCATATTGGGTAAATTGCTATTTGTCAAATCGGAAGCATTGGCATCTGTCAATCTAGTAACATTGGCATTTGTCAACATTGTAGCACTGGCATTTGTCAAATTTCGTAGGAACAAAGTCACTATTACGGTGCACTTTTGCAACTGAAATTCAGCAAACATGGATTAAATTCATAGATTAACCATTGGTCTTTGTACAAAATAGTTTAACTCGACAACTGAATCGAACAAACTTTTCCCCAATTGTTGCCAACCACGTACTGAAATAGCTAGTTCAACTATATATACTAGCTAATTTAAAGTATGTGGTACAGTTCAACCATATCTATAGTTAGATGAACTGAACAAAATAGCCCCTAAATACTAGTACTACGGAGGGGCTTTGTACCACTTCCAGCAGAATCGAGCGCGCTCAGTAAGAGCAAGTGGAGGAGGAGCCTGCCGATGAGTTGCTGGAGTCGTGTCCGTTGCCTGCCAGTGCTGCCCTCCGGCGCTCAAGACGCCCTTCCTCGAAGCGACAGGACTCGGCATAGATCTCCGCATTCCGCGCCACCGCTGGGGTTTCTCCTGCGGCCACGGCGTCGGTGAGCTTCTTCGCGTGCGTGACCTGGCGCTCCACCTCCTTCTCTAGGAATTAGATGTAGCGCGCAAGGGTTGCGACGTAGAAGCCCGGCGGCGGGCCTTTGGCGGCCTCCACCTCCCGCATTCAGGCCTTGGTGGCGGAGCGGGTGATGACCCCGCCGCCTGACGGCGGGGTCGTGGCAAAGACGGACGACGGTGGGGTGGCGGCCCCGGCGGCTGCCAACATGTTGGCGGCCACGGTGGCCATCGGCAGCAGCTGCCTTCGGGCAGCGGTGGTGGAGCGTGTAGTTGGTGGCGTGCGCACACCCACCTATGACGCCACATGCACCACACGCTTCAGAGGACTGCCGCGCCGACGCGGTGAAGCCTCCCAGCTGGAGTTGTCCTCTGGCGGAGTGGCTGGGCGACGACGAACGACCGGTGCCATTGGCGATTGGGGGAGAATCAAACTAGACAAGCTACAGGGAGGGAGGGGATGAAGGCAATGTGGAGTTGCCGGCCGTGAGGGTTTATATAGCAGGCCGGCAAGCATTGGGGATTTCACCGAGCCGGGCGGGAAGCTAGAGCCGTAGGACGGTTTTGTGCGCGGGAACCTGTGCGGTTGTGTGCGGGAACGGGCTCATCGAGCTGACGCGTGGCCAAAAGCGGTGCCGAAGCATGCACTGGAATCCTCGGGCGGCAAGTTGGTGACAAGACGCGAGAGAGGAGGCCGGGGTGAGGCGCAGGCACACGGGTCATAATTATAAAACGTCTGCGATATTAATACAGGAAAACGACACTTCCCAACGAAGCGTCGATAATGATTTCATCCATCGCTGACAATTGTTTGGCAGCAACCCTCTGCCAACAACCCACACAGCTTGTTAGTATGAATCGTTTGGGTTATTATTGGTCTTCCCACACAATTCTGATGAATGAACTGTTTGCCTGGTATCACACACACCTTGTTATGGTAACTTGTTTGTGTTCTAGCTCGATCAACGCAAATAGTTTGTCTAAATGAATTGTAGGCCGTACTTCACACACATATGTATTTTGAGAACCGTTTGTGTTATCTTGTCTAATCACAAATAGTTCATAAGCACCAACTGTATGCCCAGCATTACACACGCAACTATTTTCTGAATCGTATTTGATGGATCCACCATCGCACACAGTTCGTGTCATTAGCGACGGAGCTTGAACTATACCGTTTGCGATTGATGGATCACACACAGTTTCCACGAAGGGTCTCTGATTGATGTGTCGTCTTTGGACCATTCTGTAGTAGTGCTTGCTTCCAAATAATGAGATCAAGGGGATTGACGACCCTCTTGCCGGCGTTGGGTGCAAGTTGTTTGTTCTTTTGTGTGCAGCCGCTGAAGACGGTTGAGGATTGGTATTCCTATTGGTTCGATAAACCTTGGTTTCATAACTGAGGGAAATACTTACCCACTTTGTGCTGCGATTACCCATTCCTCTTCACAAAAAACCCAACGCAGCTCACGAGTATCAGGAAGAATTTCTGGCGCCGTTGCTGGGGAATACCATCACCAACTATCAAGTAACTTCGCACAAAATTTAATTCACTTGTTATTCTTTTTATTTGCTGTTATATTTAGTTTGTCTCATAAAAATCAAAAATACAAAAATATTTATCTTTGCTTGTTACTAGTTTTCCTGTTTGAAGTCATTGCTAGCTTTCCTTCGGACCTACCCTTTCCTCCCTACTTGGGAGAAGGATCCGAAGTATTAAATTTCAAGTATGTGGAAAATGAATCCCTAAAGGAAACTTGAGATAGGTTGCTAGTGATACAAGAGAGAGGTAATCCCAAGTGTCATACTAAATTACTTTTGAGAAGTTTTTATGTTGGGTTACCTCTATTCCATAGATGTGTTCTTGATTCCTTGTTTGAAAAAGATTTGCTTGGGAATAATGCCTTTCATACTTATGAAAAAATGAAAATCATATTTGGCCAACCCAAAGTAGAAACAATGGAACCTACCGTATTGGTTAGCCATCGCCAAACAGAGCTAATAAAAGAGACCAAGTCTATCATGGAAACTGATTTTAAGGGACTTTACAACACGAATACTAAAATTAATTGGAATGTTGTGTTACAAAATAAAAGATTGGACACTTTAGATCAAAAGATTGATGCTCTTAGTGTTTTGAAAAATGAAACGAAAATCCTCAATGACAAATTTGGACGAAATGTCAAAGATGACAACACTTCAAACTATGCATTATCTACACAACTCACTTGCTTGCAATTAACGAGATCAAGGGGATTGACGACCTTCTTGCCGGCGTTGGGTGCAAGTTGTTTGTTCTTTTGTGTGCAACCGCTAAATACGGTTGATGATTGATATTCCTATTGGTTCGATAAACCTTGGTTTCATAACTGAGGGAAATACTTACCCACTTTGTGCTGCGATTACCGATTCCTCTTCACGGAAAACCCAACGCAGATCACGAGTATCACTGGACCCAAGCCTGAGACTGGGTGCTTCTACTGCAAGGGGACTGACCACTGGAAGCGGAATTGCCCCAAGTACCTAGCTGATAAGAAGGCTGGCAATGTCAACAAAGGTATATTTGATATCCATGTTATTGATGTGTACCTTACTAGCTCCCATAGTAGTGCCTGGGTATTTGACACCAGTTCGGTTGCTCATATTTGTAACTCGAAACAGGAACTACGGAATAAACGGAGGCTGGCAAAGGACAAGGTGATGATGTGCGTCGGAATTGTTCCAAGGTTGATGTGATCGCCGTTTGCTCGCTCGCTCATCGATTACCATCGGGATTAGTTTTAAACCTAAAGAATTGTTATTTGGTGCCTGCGTTGAGCATTAACATTATAGCTGGATCTTGTTTATTGCGAGACGGTTATTCATTTAAATCAGAGAATAATTGTTGTTCTATTTATATGAGTAATATCTTTTATGGTCATGCACCCAATGAGAATGGTTTATTCTTGTTGAATCTCGATCGTAGTGATACACATGTTCATAACATTGATGCCAAAAGATGTAAAGTTAATAATGATAGTACCGCTTTCTTGTGGCACTGTCGGTTAGGTCATATTGGTGTAAAGCGCATGAAGAAACTCCATGCCGATGGACTTTTGGAATCACTCGATTTTGAATCGCTTGATACATGCGAACCATGCCTCATGGGCAAGATGACAAAAACCCCATTCTCCGGAACAATGGAGCGGGCAAGTGACTTGTTGGAAATCATACATACTGATGTGTGTGGTCCAGTTAGTGTTGAGGCGCGCAGTGGATATCGTTATTTTCTTACCTTCACTGATGATTTGAGTAGATATGGGTATATTTACTTAATGAAACACAAGTCTGAAACATTTGAAAAGTTCAAGCAATTTCAGAGTGAAGTAGAGAATCATCGTAACAAGAAGATAAAGTTTCTATGATCTGATCGTGGTGGAGAATATCTGAGTTATGAGTTTGGCATGTATTTAAGACAATGTGGAATTGTTTCACAACTCACACCACCTGGAACACCACAGCGTAATGGTGTGTGCGAGCGTCATAATCGTACTCTATTAGATATGGTGTGATCTATGATGTCTCTTACTGATCTGCCACTATCGTTTTGGGGTTATGCATTAGAGATAGCCGCATTCACGTTAAATAGGGCACCATCTAAATCCGTTGAGAACGACACCGTATGCATTATGGTTTGGCAAGAAACCTAAGATATCGTTTCTTAAAGTTTGGGGCTGCGATGCTTATGTGAAAAGGCTTCAGCCTGATAAGCTTGAACCCAAAGCGGAAAAGTGAGCATTCATAGGATACCCTAAGGAAACAATTGGGTACACCTTCTATCTCAGATCCAAAGGCAAAGTCTTTGTGTCCAATAATGGATCCTTTCTAGAGAAGGAGTTTCTCTCGAAAGAATTGAGTGGGAGGAAGGTAGAACTTGATGAGGTTGTTGAACCGTCACTTTAGTTGGAGAGTAGCACGACACAGAAAGATGTTTCTGCGGCGCCTACGCCAAGTGAAGAGGAAGCTAATGATGACCATGAAACTTCACATCAAGTCACTACCGATCCTCGTAGGTCGACAAGGACTCGTACCGCCCCTGAGTGGTACGACAATCTTGTCTTGGAGGTCATGTTTTTAGACAATAGTGAACCTACGAGCTATGAAGAAGCGATGGTGGGCTCGGATTCCGACAAATGGCTAGAGGCCATGAAATCCGAGATAGGATCCATGTATGAGAACAAAGTGTGGACTTTAGTGGACTTACCATATGATCGTAAGGCCATACAGAAAAAATGGATCTTTAAGAAGAAGATGGACACGGACGGTAATGTCACCGTCTATAAAGCACGACTTGTTGCAAAAGGGTTTTCACAAGTTCAAGGAGTTGACTATGATGAGACTTTCTCTCCCGTAGCGATGCTTAAGTTCGTCGGGATTATGTTTGCAATAGCTGCATTTTTCAATTATGGATCTTGGCATATGGATGTCAAAACAGCGTTCCTTAATGGTTTCCTTAAGGAAGAGTTGTATATGATGCAACCAGAAGGTTTTGTCGATCCTGAAAATTTTGATAATGTGTGCAAGCTCCAGCGATCCATCTATGGATAGGTGCAAGCATCTCAGAGTTGGAATCTTCGCTTTGATGAGGTGATTGATACGTCTCCAACGTATCTATAATTTATGAAGTATTCATGCCATGTTTACAATAATTTTATATGATTTTGGTATGATTTTATTAGAACTAACCCCGACTGACGCTGTTTTCAGCAGAACTACCGTGGTGTTGTTTTTGTGCAGAAATAAAAGTTCTTAGAATGGGCTGAAAATTTATGGAGAATATTTTTGGAAAATATAGAAAATACTGGAGCAAAAAGCTGGGCCAGGAAGTGACCGAGGAGGCCACAAGCCTGGGGGGCGCCCCCCCTAGGGCGCGCCCCCCTAGCTTGTGGGCTCCTCGGGCACCGCCTTGACGTGAAACCGACGCCAAAAACTCCTATAAATACAGAAAACTCCGAAAAGAAACCTAGATCGGGAGTTCCGCCGCCGCAAGCCTCCAGAGCCACGAAAAACCAATCGGGAGCCCGTTCCGGCACCCTGCCGGAGGGGGAAACCATCACCGGAGGCCATCTTCATCATCCCGGCGGTCTCCATGACGAGGAGGGAGTAGTTCACCCTCAGGCTGAGGGTATGTACCAGTAGCTATGTGTTTGATCTCTCTCTCTCGTGTTCTTGAGATGACACGATCTTGATGTACCGCGAGCTTTATTAATATAGATGAATCATATGGAGTTTTCCCCTCTCTATCTTCTTGTGATGAATTGAGTTTTCCGTTTGAAGTTTTCTTATCGGATTGAGTCTTTAAAGTATTTGAGAACACTTGATGTATGTCTTGCGATGGGATATCCGTGGTGACAATGGGATGTTCTATTGATCCACTTGATGTATGTTTTGGTGATCAACTTGCGGGTTCCGTGACCTTGGGAATCTATGCATAGGGGTTGGCACACGTTTTCGTCTTCACTCTCCGGTAGAAACTTTAGGGCACTCTTTGAAGTTCTTTGTGTTGGATTGAACATGATGATTCTGAAATTGTGTGATGCATATCGTATAATCAAGCCCATGGGTACTTGTGGTGACATTGGAGTATCTAGGTGACATTAGGGTTTTGGTTGATGTGTATCTTAAGGTGTTATTTTAGTACGAACTCTAGGGCTGTTCATGACACTTATAGGGATAGCTCATAAGATTGATCGGAAAAGATAACTTTGAGGTGGTTTCGTACCCTACAATAATTTCTTCATTTGTTCTCCGCTATTTGTGAATTTGGAGTGAACTCTTTGTCGCACGTGAGGGATTTACATATGATTCAACTATGTCAGTATTGTTGAGAGAACTTGCACTAGTGAAAGTATGAACCCTAGGCCTTGTTTCTAAGCATTGCAATACCGTTTTTGCTCACTTTTGTTACTAGTTACCTTGCTGTTTTTTATATTTTCAGATTACAAAAACCTATATCTACCATCCATATTACACTTGTATCACCATCTCTTCGCCATACTAGTGCACCTATACAATTTACCATTGTATTGGGTGTGTTGGGGACACAAGAGAATCTTTGTTATTTGGTTGCAGGGTTGTTTGAGAGAGACCATCTTCATCCTCCGCCTCCCACAGATTGATAAACCTTAGGTAATCCACTTGAGGGAAAATTTCTAATGTCCTACAAAACTCTACGCTTGGAGGCCCAACACGATTCTACAAGAAGAAGGTTGTGTAGTAGACATCAAGCTACTTTCTGGCGCCGTTGCCGGGGAGGCTAGGTAAGCGGCACTCACATCCCGTCAACGAAGCACTTTTCTGGCGCCGTTACCGGGGAGGTGAGTGCTTGAAGGTATATCTTTAGATCTTGCAATTGAATCTTTTAGTTTCTTGTTTTTCACTAGTTTGGTTTTATAAAATAAAACTACAAAAAATGGAGTTTAGGTTGCATCAATTGGTTCGTCTTTATAATGTCTTTCGTGAAAATAAGGATTCAGAAAATTGGGCTCAATTGGTAGAGGAAGAAATTATGATAATACTTAATGAGAATTCCTTGAATGATGAGCATGATTGCAATATTGCTAGTATGAATTCTCTGAATATCCATGATGCTAATGATATGCAAAGCCACAAGCTTGGGGATGCTATGTTTAACGAAGATGATATTTTTAGTCCCCCAAGTTTTGATGTGCAAATTTATGATGATGGCATACCCCCTATTTATGATGATTGCAATATTTATGAAAGTGGGTTTGGAAGAGTGTCAACTTTAGATAATAATTATCGCACTATTTTGGAGGGTGTTGAATCTTATTATAATGATAAGAGTGGATTTGGAGAGGTCACGACTTTATTTATTAATGATTCCACTATTTCGGAAGAGGTTTCAATTGACTATGATGAGAACAAAGTTGCTACTTATGATGATTATTGTGATGATACTTATGTTATAAAGAGTAATAATAATTATTGTCATAATTTTGAATATCCTTTTACTGAACATTACTCTTTTAATGTGGAAACAATTTTTAGTATTCGAGCTTCATATGATACTCCCACTATTTTGAATGAGAAGAAAATTGCTTATGTGGAGAGTGACAAATTTTCTATGCTTGTGGATCATGAAGATAATTCTTTATGTGATAGTTATGTTGTGAAATTCCTTCATGATGCTACTGAAAATTATTATGAGGGAGGAACATATGCTTGTAGGAATTGCAATAATATCAAGTTTCCTCTCTATGTATTCAAAGTTTTGAAGTTATGCTTGTTTTGCGTTCCTATGCTAGTTGATTCTTGCTCCCATAAATTGTTTGCTCACAAAATCCCTATGCATAGGAAGTGGGTTAGGCTTAAATGTGCTAGTCATATGCTTCATGATGCTCTCTTGCATGTTTCAATTACTACTTTTTATGTGAGCATCATTGAAATCATCATGCCTAGCTAAAAGGCATTAAAGAAAAGCGCTTGTTGGGAGACAACCCAACACTTTTCCTTTCTGTTTTTGTGTGTTCACATGATTAAGCTACTGTATAATCATGTTTTATGCCTTTTATTTCAATAAAGTGCCAAGTAAAGCCTTTGGGATGACTCACAAGATGAGTAGAATTGATGCTGAACCAAAACAGAAACTTTTGACTCCAGTAGAGGAATATTCATTTTTTACTGGAGCGTTATAATGATCTGAAATTTTTACACAGTCTTAATATACAAATTCTTCAGGTTGTCCTAATTTTACAGAATTTCTAGAGACAGGGAAGTATGGTTACACTACAGATCTTCACAGACTGTTCTGTTTTTGACAGATTCTGTTTTGCATGCATAGTTTACTTGTTTTAGTGTTTCTATAGCTTATATTGAGTGATATAAATTATGGGAATAATATAATACAGTAGGTATTATGTGGAAACAATTATGAATCTTGTCTTGACAGTACCTAATTGAATGATTTATCTTTACTACACTAACCCATCTCACGAAGTTCCGTTAAGTTTTGTGTGATTGAAGTTTTCAAGTTTTGGGTGAGACACCGATATGAGGAGAATAAGGAGTGACAAGAAACTAAGCTTGGGGATGTCCAAGGCACCCCCAAGGTAATATTCAAGGAATACTCAAGCGTCTAAGCTTGGGGATGCCCCGGAAGGCATCCCCTCTTTCGTCTTCAACACTATCGGTATATCTTACTTGGAGCTATATTTTTATTCGTCACATAATATGAGTTTTGCTTGGAGCGTCATTTTATTTTGTTGTTTTCTGTTAGGAGTTATTTATATTCTTGTTTTTCAATAAAAAGTTCAAGAATTGCATTAGGATGCTTGCATTGCATGTTTTGATATGTGCTGTGTATAAACAGAAAATTTTCTGTAGTGTTTGAATTTTCATATTTTACTGGAACGTGGAAAGTTCCTGAAATTTTTACACAGTATTGTAATATAAATTTTATAGCATGTCCTAAATTTCCATAATTTTTTGAGTTACAGAAGTACACTGTTTTCATAAATTGCTACAGACTGTTCTGTTTGGACAGATTGCTGTCATAGTTTCGTTATCTACTTATCCTATAGTTTCCATAGCCTATATTGGTAGATATAAATTGTGGAGATCATAGTATACAGTACCTAATGTTTGAAAATTATTATGCAACTTGTCTTGGCAGTACATAAAGAGTTGATTTATTATTATGTGTACTGACCTATCTCACGAGTTCTTTTCAAGTTTTGTGTGGAAGATGTTTTTGAGAATAGGTGAAACCATGATATGAGAGGATTGAACGAGATACAAAAGCTCAAGATTGGGGATTCCCAAGGCACCCCAAGTAAATATTTCAAGAAGTCTCAAGCATCTAAGCTTGGGGATGCTACGCATCCCACCTCTCTTCATCAACAATTATCGGTTAGCCTATGTTGAGCCTAAATTTTTATTCGTTCACATGAAGCGTGCTATTCTTGGAGTGCTATTATTTTTCTTTTGCTTGCTGCTTAATAAAATGGTTAAGATCTGAAAATATTTATTGAGGGAGAGAGAGTCCTCACATAGCTACTTAATTGTTTGACTACTCATTCATCTTCACTTATATCTTTTGAGAGTAGCTTGTCATTTGCTCTAGTGCTTCACTTATATCTTTTCGAGAGATGAAATTTTTATGCTCTTGTACTTCACTTAAATTTGTTTGAGCTTGCAAAAAAGCAATGGCAATATATGAAACTAGTCCCAAAGTGATAGATATCCAAGGAGGATATAATAAAAACTTTCATGAAGATCATTGGACAAATTAAACTTGATTCTTTGTAATAGTTTTGAAACATGATGATAGTAATATGTGAGTCATGTTAGTGAGTAATTATGCTTAGTAGGAATATTGGTGTTAAGGTTTGTGATTACCTATGCATGCACGAAAGTCAATAGTTATGCAATGAAGTTATATCCTACTTGTGGTGCATTATTCGGTGTTAGTTATGACTCAATGCTCACTTATGTGATTTTTCGTTCCTTGGTTTGGTTGCTTCCCAATATATTTGCTAGCCTTCATTTGTACTAAGTAGAAATACTACTTGTGCATCCAAAATCCTTAAACCAAGTTTTTCCTTATGAGTCCACCATACCTACCTATATGCGGTATTTCCATGCCGTTCCAAGAAAATTTGTATGTGCCATCTCTAAATTTTCAAAATAAATTTTCTCTTTTGTGTGCCCGTACCGCTCATGAAACGGTGGGGAGTATCCAATATTTTTCCATGCTAGGTGGGTTATTCTCATGATATGTGTTGATTCACTATCATTCACGAGAAAGTGGCTGGTATTCGGGATGCCCAGTTCCAAGCTCAAAAATCAAATCAAAATATAATGAAACAAAACTCCCCCAGGATTGTTGTTTGTATGGACGGTACCCGTGGATTCGGTCGCCGTGGAGTGTGATTGATTGGTGGAGGGGGAGTAAAAACTTTACCATTCTGTTTGGGAACCGCCTATAATGTATCTAGCATGGAAAGTATTGTGAGCTACTTTGTCGTTTTCGTTGACAGGAAAAGCATGCCACTCAAAATATTTTTCTCTCTCAATTTAAACCTTGAGCTCTGGCACCTCTACAAATCCCTACTTCCCTCTGCGAAGGGCCTATCTATTTACTTTATGCAATTTTTATTTTTGCTTTGAGTCTCCATCTTCTCTTATAAGCACCAACTAGGGGGCACTATGATCGTACTTGAGCATTGGGCATGGCTAATATTTGAGTGTGTTTCATGAATGGATCAATGATTGAGCATGATGGGCGAGGGATAACTTTCTTTAGTGTTGATATTTTGAAAGACATGGTTGCTTGTTGACATGCTTGAGTATTGAAGTCATTATGCTAAAACTAGACTATTGCTTTGAATCATTTACAAGTCCAAATGTCCATGCTATACAAAGAAGAAAAGAATATGATGAACATGTTAGGTAGCATTCACACTTCATAAATTATTTCTTTTATCATTTACCTACTCGAGGACGAGCAGGAAATAAGCTTGGGGATGCTGATACATCTCCAACGTATCTATAATTTATGAAGTATTCATGCCATGTTTACAATAATTTTATATGATTTTGGTATGATTTTATTAGAACTAACCCAGACTGACGCTGTTTTCAGCAGAGCTACCGTGGTGTTGTTTTTGTGCAGAAATAAAAGTTCTCGGAATGGGCTGAAAATTTACGGAGAATATTTTTGGAAAATATAGAAAATACTGGAGCAAAAAGCTGGGCCAGGAAGTGACCGAGGAGGCCACAAGCCTGGGGGGCACCCCCCCAAGGGCGCGCCCCCCTAGCTTGTGGCCTCCTCGGGCACCGCCTTGACATGAAACCGACGCCAAAAACTCCTATAAATACAGAAACCTCCGAAAAGAAACCTGGATCGGGAGTTCCGCCGCCGCAAGCCTCCAGAGCCACGAAAAACCAATCGGGAGCCCGTTCCGGCACCCTGCCGGAGGGGGAAATCATCACCGGAGGCCATCTTCATCATCCCGGCGGTCTCCATGACGAGGAGGGAGTAGTTCACCCTCGGGGCTGAGGGTATGTACCAGTAGCTATGTGTTTGATCTCTCTCTCATGTTCTTGAGATGACACGATCTTGATGTACCGCGAGCTTTATTAATATAGATGAATCATATGTAGTTTCCCCCTCTCTATCTTCTTGTGATGAATTGAGTTTTCCCTTTGAAGTTTTCTTATCGGATTGAGTCTTTAAATTATTTGAGAACACTTGATGTATGTCTTGCGATGGGATATCCGTGGTGACATTGGGATGTTCTATTGATCCACTTGATGTATGTTTTGGTGATCAACTTGCGGGTTCTGTGACCTTGGGAATCTATGCATAGGGGTTGGCACACGTTTTCATCTTGACTCTCCGATAGAAACTTTAGGGCACTCTTTGAAGCTCTTTGTGTTAGATTGAACATGATGAATCTGAAATTGTGTGATGCATATCATATAATCAGGCCCATGGGTACTTGTGGTGACATTGGAGTATCTAGGTGACATTAGGGTTTTGGTTGATGTGTATCTTAAGGTGTTATTTTAGTACGAACTCTAGGGCTGTTCGTGACACTTATAGGGATAGCTCATAAGATTGATCGGAAAAGATAACTTTGAGGTGGTTTCGTACCCTACAATAATTTCTTCGTTTGTTCTCCGCTATTTGTGACTTTGGAGTGAACTCTTTGTCGCACGTGAGGGATTTACATATGATTCAACTATGTCAGTATTGTTGAGAGAACTTGCACTAGTGAAAGTATGAACCCTAGGCCTTGTTTGTAAGCATTGCAATACCGTTTTTGCTCACTTTTGTTACTAGTTACCTTTCTGTTTTTTATATTTTCAGATTACAAAAACCTATATCTACCATCCATATTACACTTGTATCACCATCTCTTCGCCGAACTAGTGCACCTATACAATTTACCATGGTATTGGGTATGTTGGGGACACAAGAGACTCTTTGTTATTTGGTTGCAGGGTTGTTTGAGAGAGACCATCTTCATCCTACGCCTCCCACGGATTGATAAACCCTAGGTCATCCACTTGAGGGAAATTTGCTACTGTCCTACAAAACTCTGCGCTTGGAGGCCCAACACGAGTCTACTAGAAGAAGGTTGCGTAGTAGACATCAGTGATCAAAGCGTCTCGGTTCATACAAGTTTATGGAGAAGCTTGTATTTACAAGAAAGTGAGTGGGAGCTCTATAGAGTTTCTAATATTATATGTGCATGACATATTGTTGATTGGACAATATTGAACTTTTGGAAAGCGTGAAGATATATTTGAACAAGAGTTTTTCAATGAAAGACCTCAGAGAAGCTGCTTACATATTAGGCATCAAGATTTATAGAGATAGATCAAGACGCTTAATTGGACTTTCAAAGAGCACATACCTTGATAAGGTTTTGAAGAAGTTCAAAATGGATCAGTCCAAGAAAGGGTTCTTGCCTGTCTTACAAGGTGTGAAGTTGAGTAAGACTCAGTGCCGAGTAAGTGCAGAAGATAGAGAAAAGATGAGTGTCGCCCCTTGATACGTCTCCGTCGTATCTATAATTTTTGATTGCTTCATGCCAATATTCTACAACTTTCATATACTTTTGGCAACATTTTATATTATTTTTGGGACTAACTTACTTATCCATTGCCCAGTGTCAGTTCCAGTTTTTTGTTTCGCGGGAATTCCATATCAAACGAAGTCCAAACGCGATAAAAATTGACGGAGATTTTTTTGGAATATATGTGAACTTTGGGAATCGGAATCAATGCAAGACGATGCCCGAGGGGCCCACAAGCCAACAAGGCGCGGCATGGTGAGGCCGCGGCCTAATGTCTTGTGGCCAGCTGATACGTCTCCAATGTATCGATAATTTATGAAGTCTTCATGCCATGATTGCCTATGTTTACAATACTTTTATATGGTTTTGATGCACTTTACATGATTTATTTAGAACTAACCCGGACTGATGTTGTTTTTAGCAGAACTACCGTGGTGTTGTTTTTTGTGCAGAAATCAAAGTTCTCCAAATGCAACATAACTTTTTGACGATTTTTTGGGACAAAAGAGGCACTAGAAGCTTCGTTGGAGGGCCAGAAGAGGTACGAGGTGGGCACAACCCACCAGGGCGCGCTAGGCCCCTCTGGCGCACCCTGGTGTCTTGGTCCACTCGTGGCCCATCTTCGCGTGAAACCGACGCCCAAAAATCCTATATATTCAGAAACCCCCAGAAATAACCCTAGATGAGAAGTTCCGCTGCCGCAACTCTATGTATCAATGAAAAACCAATCTGGAGGCGTTCCACTACCCTGCCGGGAAGGGTAGATCATCTCCGGTGGCCATCTTCACCATCTCGGCGGAGGCCATGACGAGGAGGGAGTAGTCCACTCACGGGGCTGAGGGTATGTACCAGTAGCTATGTGTTCAATCTCTCTCTATCGTGTTCTTGAGATGTCACAATCTTGATGTATCACGGGCTTTGTTAATATAGTTGGACCATATGGTGTTTTCCCCACTCTATCTTGTTGTGATGAATTGAGTTTTCCCTTTGAGATTTCGTTATTACCGGATTGAATACTTGTATGCATTTGAGAGCACTTGATCTATGTCTTGGCACTCAACTTGCGGATTCCCGAGGTGACATTGGGTTAATCTATGCATAGGGGTTGATGCACGTTTTCGTCCTACTTTTTCCGATAGAAATCTTGGGGCACTCTTTGAGGTTCTTTGTGTTGGATTGAGTATTATGAATCTGAAGTATTTGGTATTTGTGTGCTGCTTATTGGGTGGTGGTGATCCTCCTACTGGTTCGATAACCTTGGTTTCATAACTGAGGGAAATACTTACCGTCGCTGTGTTGCATCATCCCTTCCTCTTTGGGGAAATACCGATGCAGTCTCAAGCCACGTCAAAGGAATTTCTAGCGTCGTTGCCGGGAAGGAAGCGGTCTCTTCTACGTGCCAATCTCTGGCGCCGAGGAGACACCATCATCATCTACCAGGTTCCTAATCACAAATCTCATCTCCTTGCAATTACATTATTTGCCATTTGCCTCTCGTTTTCCTCTCCCCCACTTCACCCAATTTGCCGTTTTATTCGCCCTTTCTTTTTCGTTCGCCTTTTTCTTGCCGGATGTCTTTTTGTTTGCTTGTGTTGCCATCTGCCTTCTATTTGCTTGCATCTTTGCTTGCTAAAAATCTATTGATATGGATCCTCATCCACTTGCTAATCTTTTCAAAAGACCAAATTATGATGAACCAATTGCTAGTGAGTTGAGTGTACTTGATTATCTCTATGAAGTTTTGCTTGAAAATCATGAATCTGAAAATTTTGATGAAGTGTTAAAAGAAGAAATTTATGAGGTGATTCAAGATAGCTCCTTGATTGAAAAGCATGATTGCAATGTTCCTAGTATGAATTCTCTAAATATCCATGATGCTAATGATATGCAAAGCCACATGCTTGGGTATGCTATGTTTGATGAACATGATATTTTTAGTCCCCCAAGTTTTGATGAGCAAATTAATTATGATGACACGTATGCTATAATGAGTAATGATAACCATGAAACTTATCATCATGGTTTTAATTTGCAATGTGGTTATGTCAATCAAGTGTCTCATGATAGTTATTTTGTTGAGTTTGCTCCCCCTACCATGGATGAAAATGAATTTGCTTATGTGGAGAGTAATGAAAATTCTATGCTTATGCATCATGAAAAGAATGATTTATGTGATAGTTATATTGTTTAATTCCTTCATGATGCTACTGAAATTTATTATGAGGGAGGAATATATGCTTTTAGGAATTGCAATAATATCAAGTTTCCTCTCTATGTGTTCAAAGTTTTGAAGTTATGGTTGTTTTGCCTTCCTATGCTAGTTGATTCTTGTTCCCATAAATTGTTTGCTCACAAAATCCCTATGCATAGGAAGTTGGTTAGACTTAAATGTGTTTGTCATGAGATTCATGATGCTCTCTTGCATATTCCAATTACTATTTTTTATGTGAGCATCATTGAAATCATCATGCCTAGCTAAAAGGCTTTAAAGAAAAGCGCTTTTTGGGAGGCAACCCAATGAATAAAATTTATTTTCATCTTTTTATTTATGTTTTTGAGTGTTGACACTATTATGCCTCTGTTATGATTGTGTTTTTATGTTTTATTTAGTGTTTCTGCCAAGTAGAGCCTGTAGGATGATTCATAAGATGAGTAGAAGCGATGCTGAATCTGAAGCAGAAACTTTGCGTTCAGTGTTCAAATTTTCATTTTGTACTGGAACGTGATCTTGATATGAAATTTTAACATAGTGTTACTATACAAATTCTTTACATGGTCCTAAGTTTTTAGAATTTTTAGAGTTACAGAAGTATGGTTAGAGTATAGATTACTACAGACTATTCTGTTTAAGACGGATTCTGTTTTCGTTGCATTGTGTGCTTGTTTTGATGAATCTATGGGTTATATTTATGGGTATGAGCCATGTTAAAGTTAAAATATAGTAGGTATAATTCAATAACAAAATATGAATGGGTTTGCAACAGTACCTAAAGTAGTGATTTGCTTTATTATACTAATGGATCTCACGAAGATTTTGTTGAGTTTTGTGTGATTGAAGTTTTCAAGTTTGGGGTGAGGTCACGATGGATGAAGGAATAAGGAGTTAAAGAGACTAAGATTGGGGATGCTACAGCACCTCCAAGATATATCCAAAGAGAAACAAGCAACTAAGCTTGGGGATGCCCCCGAGTGGCATCCCTCTTTCTTCTAACGACCATCGGTATTTTACTTGGAGCTATATTTTTATTCGTCACATATCATGAGTTTTGCTTGGAGCGTCTTGTATCATTTGAGTCTTTACTTGCTTTTCTTGTTAGTTTGTCACTTGTATCCTTGCTGGACACACCTATTTAGGAGAGCCAAAATTATGCTATGATTTGTTAGAATTGCTCTATATGCTTCACTTAAACTTTTTTGAGCTATAGAATTGCTCTAGTGCTTCACTTATATCTTTCTGAGCACGGTGTGCTTGGAAATTTTTGTAGAAATACTCTCATGCTTCACTTAGATTAATTTGAGAGTTAGTAAATTTGAAGAAATCCTCTCATGCTTCACTTATAACTTTTTGAAAGATGAAAACTCTATGCTCATGTGCTTCACTTAAATTTGTTTGAGCTTGTCAAAAGCAATGGCAATATATGAAACTAGTCCCAAAGTGATAGATATCCAAGGAGGATATAATAAAAACTTTCATGAAGATCATTGGAAAAATTAAACTTGATTCCTTGTAATAGTTTTGAAACATGATGATAGTAATATGTGAGTCATGTTAGTGAGTAATTATGCTTTAGTAGGAATATTGGTGTTAAGGTTTGTGATTCCCTATGCAAGTACGAAAGTAAATAGTTATGCAATGAAATTACATCCTAGTTGTGGTGCATTATTCGGTGTTAGTTATGCTCAATGCTCACTTATGTGAATTTTCATTTCTTGGTTTGGTTGCTTCTCAATCTATTTGCTAGCCTCCATTTGTACTAAGTAGAAATACTACTTGTGCATCCAAAAACCTTAAACTAAGTTTTGCCTTATGAGTCCACCATACCTACCTATATGCGGTATTTCCATGCCGTTCCAAGAAAATTTGTATGTGCCATCTCTAAATTTTGAAAATAAATTTTCTCTTTTGTGTGCTCGTACCGCTCATGAAACGGTGGGGAGTGTCCAATATTTTTCCATGCTAGATGTTTTATTCTCAAGATGAGTGTTTATTCACTTGACATTGCACGAGAATGCGGTGGTAATAGGGATGCCCATTCCCGAAATGAAAAAGAAAAGAAAAAAATATTTACTTTATGTTGTCAAATAATAAATTCCTTGGAAAGTGTTGGTATGGAAGGCAACCGTGGATACGGCCCGCCATGGAAAGTGAAAGTTTGGTGGAAAAAGGAATAAACTTTATTTTCTGTTTGGGAACCGCTTATGATATATCTAGCATGGAAAGTATTGTGATCTACTTTGTCGTTTTCGTTGACAGGAAAAGCATGCCACCCAAAAACAGTTCTCTCTCAATTTAAAACTATGAGCTCTGGCACCTCTAGAAATCCCTACTTCCCTCTGCGAAGGGCCTATCTATTTACTTTATGCAATTTTTGCTTTTACTTTGAGTCTCCATCTTCTCTTATAAAGCACCAACTAGGGGGCACTATGAGCGTACTTGAGCAATGGGTATAGCTAATACTTGAGTGTGTTTCATGAATGGATCAATGATTGAGCATGATGGGCTAGGGATAACTTTCTTTAGTGTTGATATTTTGAAAGACATGGTTGCTTGTTGGCATGCTTGAGTATTGAAGTCATTATGTTAAAACTAGACTATTGCTTTGAATCATCTACAAAGTCCAAATGTCCATGCTATACAAAAGAAAAGAATATGATGAACATGTTAGGCAGCATTCCACATCAAAAATTCTGTTTTTACCATTTACCTACTCGAGGATGAGTAGGAAATAAGCTTGGGGATGCTGATACGTCTCCAACGTATCTATAATTTTTGCTTCTTCCATGCTGTTATATTATCATTCTTGGATGTTTTACAATCATTTTATAACAACTTTATATCATTTTTTGGGACTAACCTATTGACATAGTGCCAAAGTGCCAGTTGTTGTTTTTGCTTGTTTTTTACTTCGCAGAATATCATTACCAAACGGAGTCCAATCACGACGAAACATTTTGGAGATTTTTTCTGGACCAGAAGACACCCAGTGGGCCAAAAAAGAGCCAGGAAGGTGGGCTGTGGAGAGCACAACCCACCAGGGCGTGCTAGTGGGGCCCCGGCGCGCCCTGATGGTTTGTGCCCTCCATGGGGCCCCTCTACACCACCTCTGATGCCTATAAATTCTCAAATATTCAGAAAACCCTAGGGGAGTCGACGAAACACAATTCTAGCCGCCGCAAGTTCCAGAACAGCGAGATCGAATCTAAACACCATCACGGAGGGATTCATCTTCTTCATAGGTGACTCTCCGATGATGCGTGAGTAGTCCACCATAGACCTACGGGTACGTAGGCAGTAGCTAGATGGCTTCCTCTCTCTCTCTCTCTTATGATTCTCAATACAATGGTCTCTTGGAGATCTATTTGATGTAAACTTTTGCGGTGTGTTTGTTGGGATCCGATGAATTTTGAGTTCATGATCAGTTTCTATCCATGAATATTATTTCAGTCTTCTTTGATCTCTTATATGCATGATTACTTATAGCCTCATATTTCTTCTTCGAATCTTTGGTTTAGTTAGGCCGACTAGATCGATTTTTCTTTCCATGGGAAGAGGTGCTTTGTGATGGGTTTGATCTTGCGGTGTCCTTTCCCAGTGACAGAAGGGGCAGCAAGGCACGCATGTATCGTTGCCATTAATGATAACAAGATGGGGTCTATTCCTACATGAATAGATCTTGTCTACATCATGTCGTCATTCTTATTGCATTACTCCGTTTTTCAATGAACTTAATGCACTAGATGCATGCTGGATAGCGGTCGATGTGTGGAGTAATAGTGGTAGATGCAGGCAGGAGTCGGTCTACTTATCTTGGGCGTGATGCCTATATAATGATCATCGCCTTGGATATTGTCATGATTATTTGATCTTCTATCAATTGCCCAACAGTAATTTGTCCATCCACCCTGTGCTATACTCATGAGAGAAGCCAGTAGTGAATCCTACGGCCCCCGGGTCTAATTTTCCAACATATTGCTTTCCGGTCTATCTTTTGGCCTTTTTGTTTTCAGATCTACAAAACCAAAAATCCAAAAACATATTGCTGCACTCTTTATTTGCTCTTCCTATTTTTTGTTCTTGAGAGATCTATCTCTCCTATCTATCACTACCTAATCTATCTTTTTACCGTAGAGAGATTGATAACCTCTCTTTCGCGTCGGGATGCAAGTATTTGTTATTTGTGTGCAGGTGCTGCTTATTGGGTGGTGGTGATCCTCCGGCTGGTTCGATAACCGTGGTTTCATAACTGAGGGAAATACTTACCGTCGCTATGCTGCATCATCCCTTCCTCTTTGGGGAAATACCGACGCAGTCTCAAGCCACGTCAGGGGCTCTCTCTCCCCCACTCTCCCGGTGGTGCCAGAGCGCCGCCGGGGCATCCATCGTGACGGCGATCTACACCAACAACTTCGCCGCCGTCACCACTGATGACCCACAAGTATAGGGGATCAATCATAGTCCTTTCGATAAGTAAGAGTGTCGAACCCAACGAGGAGCAGAAGGAAATGACAAGCGGTTTTCAACAAGGTATTCTCTGCAAGTGCTGTATGTAACAATAGTAGATAGTTTTGTGATGAGATAATTCGTAAGATGTAACGAGTGACAATAGTAATAGAGGTGAAGCAAGGTAGCCCAATCCTTTTTATAGCAAACGACAAGCCTGAAAGTACTCTTATATTAAGCAAGCGCTCCCGAGGACACATGGGAATTTCTATCTAGTCATGTTCATCGTGTTGAGTTCATTCGCGTTCGCTACTTTGATAATTTGATATGTCGATGGACCGGTGCGAAGATGCTGCTCTTACTTGAACTAACAACCTACATATTATTACCCCCTCTCGCAAGCATCCGCAACTACGAAACAAGAATTTAGATAAATCTGACCATAGCATGAAACATGTGGATCCAAATCAGCCCCTTATGAAACTAGCAACCCATCATCTACTTGTTACTCCACAATGACTTCCCTTAGGCCCATAACATGGTGAAGTGTCATGTAGTCGACGTTCACATGACACCACTAAGAGAAGTAACAACATACATATCATCAAAATATCGAATGAATACCAACTTCACATGACTACTTATAACAAGACTTCTCCCATGTCCTCAGGAACAATAGTAACTACTCACACCTCATCAACATGTTAAAGATCAGAGGTGTAATAATAATGATTAAGGATCTGAACATAATATCTTCCACCAAGTAATCCAGCAAGCATCAACTACAAGATGTAATCAACACAACTAGTAACCCACAGGTACGAATCTGAGGTTTTGAGACAAAGATTGAATACAATAGATGAACTAGGGTTGGAGATGAGACGGTGCTGGTGAAGATGTTGATGAGGATTGGTCCCCCCATGAAGGAGGAAGCGTTGGTGATGATGATGGCTTCGATCTCCCCCTCCCGGAGAGGAATTTCCCCGGCAGAATCTGGCTGCCGGAGTGCAAAAGGGCCTCTGCCCAGGTTTTGGCCTCGAGATGGCGGTGCTTCGTCCCGAAAGGCTGCTTATGATTTTTTTCTAGGATAAAACACACCATATAGGAGAAGAGGGACGTTGGGAGGCCAGCAGGGGCCCCACAAGCCATCAGGGCGCGGCCTAAGGTGGCGCCCTGTTGGCTTGTGGCCAGCAGGTGGCCCCCCTTGGGTATATTTTTGGCCTAGAAATTATTAAATATTCCATAAAAATTCTCCGTGAAGTTTGAGGTCATTTGGAGTCTGCTGATTTTTCTGCCTTTTTATCGGTTTTCAGTCCAGAGGTCTGTGATGTACCTTGCATATTCAGAGAGAAAGAGCATAAGAATTGTATGATAATAGGGAATAATAGACACGAATAACATTAATATCAATAAGAAATCATGATGCAGAATGGACGTATCAACTCCCCGAGCTTAGACCTCTCTTGTCCTCAAGCAAAAGCCGAGCTCGAGAATAATGACCACATGATTTGAGAGAGAGAAATCGATAAAAATAGAATACGAACATGAAAGAATCATGAACTTCAACATAGCAGAAATTTTTTCATCATATAGCTTCTCATAAACAAGTAACAATCTAATCACAAATGAAGTGGTATGAAGCATAAAATTCATTGGAAACTGATACGTCTCCAACGTATCTATAATTTTTGATTGTTCCATGCTGATATATTATCATTCTAGGATTATTTTTGGGTCTTTATTTACCAATTTATAATATTTTTGAGCACTAACCTATTAACCGAGTGCCCAGTGCCAGTTGCTGTTTTCTACATGTTTTATTTTTACTTTTCAAGTTAACATTACCAAACGAAGTCCAATTGCCACGAAACTTTTTGATGATTTTTCCTGGACCAAAAGAAGACTTGGAAGCTTTGGAAGGAGGCCGGGGACCGCATGAGGGCCGCGCAAAGCCAACAGGGCGCACCCCACGGATGCGCCTTGATGGCTTGTGCCTCCCTCGGGCGTCTCCCGATGCTCCTCTCTGGCTTATAAATTCCCATCTACCCTAAAAACATCAGAGGCAGTCCCAAAACCCTTTTTCCACTGCCGCAAGTCTCTGTTCCGTCGCGAGGCCATCTGGAGCTCCGTTCCGGCACCCTACCGGAGGGAGGATCAATCACGGAGGGCCTCTACATCAACCTTGCTGCCCTCATGTTGATGTGTGAGTAGTTCACCATAGAACTACGGGTCCATATGTAGTACCTAGATGGCAGTCTCTCTATCTCTTGATATTCAATACAATGGTCATCGCATCTTCGCTTTGATCTATCCGATGTAATCCTATTATGCGGTGTGTTTGTTGGGATCTGATGAATTGTGGGGTTTTGTTCAGATTATTCATGAAAAGTATTTGAGATATCTCTGATATATATTATGTCTCTTAATCGCATGATCATTATATCTTCGTAATGCTCTCTGCTTTATTGATGTGCTTTGGCCAAGTAGATTAATATTTCATCGGTGGGAGTGGTGCGTTGTGGTAGGTTCAACCTAATGAGTTTCTATATCCCAGTGACAATGTAGGGGACAAGATGCGTCTTTGTGTTGTTGCTACTAAGGATAACACGTTGGGGTTCATTCATATTGCTTGAGTTTACTTTGTCTACATCATGTCATCGTTCTCCATGCATTACTCTGTTTCACTTAATACTCTAGATGCATGCCGGATAGCGGTCGATGAGTGGAGTAATAGTAATAGGTGCAGGCAGGAGTCGGCCTATTTGTTTATGGACGTGATGCCTATATACACATGATCATTGTCGTGAAAATCGCATAACTATCCGCTTTTCTATCAATGTCCCAACAGTAATTTGTTACCCAATGTATTCTGCCTACATGAGAGATGCCGCTAGGGAAAACTATGGCTCCCGGGTCTATTCACTTGTATATTTACAAACACTACTATTACCTTGCTGCCTTTACTTTCTTTTTATTTTATTTTGCAATTTACAATTATCTACACAAATCATTTGCTTGCAAATAACGAGATCTAGGGGATTGACAACCCTCTTGCCCGCATTGGGTTCAAGTTGTTTGTTCATTTGTTTGCAGCCGCTGAAGACGGTTGAGGATTGATATTCCTATTGGTTCGATAAACCTTGGTTTCATAACTGAGGGTAATACTTGCCCACTTTGTGCTGCAATAACCCGTTCCTCTTCACGGAAAACCCAATGCAGATCAGAAGTATCAGAAACCGACAAACAATGACATTAGCCATTGAAATAATCATAACTGTCATAGTCAAGAGAAGAGTCTATGTAAGAGCTTTTGTTTCTTGCAAGGTCACATACTCAACTATCATGTAGCCTTCTATGATTGTTGACACTCAATGAATATGTTTGGAGCTAATGTTTCCGTCAGACACAAAGGAAGATGGAAGCTTAATTATCGCCATCCAACTCATTTACCTCAAGGATAATGTCAACAATAATGAGTCATGATCACCTACATTCAACTGCATATATTTGTTTGGATCTTTCCTCAACACATAATGCTTACCGACTAGTGCATTGGTAACTAGAAATAAGAAAGAATATTGTTGACTTTTGAATGAAAATAAACTTTTGTAAAAGATGGGCCCTTCGCAGAGGGAAGCAGAAGTTGTCATGCGCTTTTATTTGTTTAAGATGTACAAACTTCTAATGTAAAGGATCCTCACTTTATATGTCCCCTTGTGATAGTGAACTTTATTATGCACTTTGTCGCTTTTATTTCTTCGCTATCACAAGATCGTACAAAGCTTATTTTCCCTTACAATATAGGATCATACATATCTATAGGCAATTTTTATTGCTTTACGCACCGATGACAACTTACTTGAAGGATCTTGTTCAATCCATAGGTATGTATGGTGGACTCCCGTGGCAAGAAACAGGGTTTAAAGGGTTATGGATGCACAAGTAGTATTTCTACTTAGTGCGGAAAAGTTTTGGCTAGCAAAAGAAATAAGGCAAGCATAACATGTTGAGGGATCCAAAATAATATAACTTCTAAGCAAATGTAAACAATCATGATCATTATGTTGTCTTCCATGTCCAACATCGACACTCGATCATTATATAATAATTGATGGGGGCTCACAATCATAAAAGGTGTCCAAGATAGTATATTTATATGTAAATGTCCTCTTCTCTATCATACTTTTGCATAGATTATATGAATTACTAATGCTATGTTTGTTGGTTTTCAACACCTTTTATTACTTATACCTATTTTCTATGTGAAGCCATTACCCCTCATGAGATAAGCATATGATCTTTCCTATTGAAACGTCTCCAACGTATCTATATTATCATTCTAGGATACTTTTTGGGTCATTATTTACCAATTTATAATATTTTTGAGCAGTAACCTATTGACCTAGTGCCCAGTGCCAGTTGCTGTTTTCTGCGTGTTTTTGCCTTTGCAGGTTTACTCTACCAAACGAAGTCCAATTGCCACGAAACTTTTTGATGATTTTTTCTGGACTATATGAAGAACTAGAAGCTTCGGAAGGAAGCCGGGAGGCACACAAGGGCCCCACCACACATCAGGGCACGACCTGGGGGGTGGCGCCCTTATATGTGGTGGCCCCCTCGGGCACCTCCCGACGTCCCTCTCCGGCATATAAATTTTCTAATATTCTGAAAACCCTGAAGGTAGTCCCAAAACCCTTTTTCCGCCGCCGCAAGTGTCTGTTCTGTCGCGAGGCCCTCTGGAGCTCCGTTCCGGCACCCTGCCGGAGGGGGGATCGATCATGGAGGGCCTCTTCATCAACCTTGCTGCCCTCATGATGATGTGTGAGTAGTACACCACAGACCTACGGGTCCATAGCTAGTACCTAGATGGCAATCTCTCTCTCTTATGATCTTCAATACCATGGTCATGGCATCTTCGCTTTGATCTATCCGATGTAATCCTATTGTGCGGTGTGTTTGTTGGGATCCGATGAATTGTTGGTTTATGTTCAGATTATTCATGAAAAGTATTTGAGATGCCTCTGAATTATATTATCTCTTAAGTGCATGATCATTATAGCCTCGTAATGCTCTCTGATCTATTGATATCCTTTGGCCAAGTAGATTGATATTTCATCGGTGGTAGTGGTCATTGTGGTAGGTTCAACCTGGCGAATTTCTATATCCCGGTGACAAAGTAGGGGACAAGATTCCTCTTTGTGTTGTTGCTACTAAGGATAAAACGATGGGGTTCATTCATATTGTTTGAGTTTACTTTGTCTACATCATGTCATCGTTCTTCAAGCATTAGTCTGTTTTACTTAATACTCTAGATGCATGCCGGATAGCGGTCGATGAGTGGAGTAATAGTAATAGGTGCAGGCAGGAGTCGGCCTATTTTCTTATGGACATGATGCCTATATATACATGATCATTGCCGTGAACATCGCATAACTATCCGCTTTTCTATCAATTGCCCAACAGTAATTTGTTTACCCACCGTATGCTGCCTACATGAGAGATGTCGCGAGGGAACACTATGGCCCCCGGGTCTATCCACTTATATATTCGCAAATGCTATATTTACCTTTCTGGCTTTATTTACTTTTTATTTATTTTGCAATTTATATTTATCAACAACTATCTACACAACTCATTTGCTTGCAAATAACGAGATCCAGGGGATTGACAACCCTCTTTCCCGCGTTGGGTGCAAGTCGTTTGTTCATTTGTGTGCAGCTGCTGAACACTGTTGAGGATTGATATTCCTAGTGGTTCGATAAACCTTGGTTTCATAACTGAGGGAAATACTTATCTGCTTTGTGCTGCAATTACCCGTTCCTCTTCACGGAAAACCCAACGCAGATCACAAGTATCACCTATTCTTTTTATTGCCATGCTATGATGATTGCACAAGAGAGTAAAGCACACATACTCAACTATTATTTTTTATATAACTCTCATACTCAGTTACAAGGATAGGTAGATCTCAAAGCAAAATCCTGAGCAAAGCAAATCACAAACTTTATTTCTCTAAATCACGAAAAACTAATGATCGAACTAAAATTGGTAATGGTGGTAAAAGTGATGGTGATAGGATACCGGGGCACCTCCCCAAGCTTGGGACAAGCCAAGGGGTGATGCCCATACCCATGTGCTCAAGCGTCCTCCGTGGGTGATGGTGGTGGTGATGAAGTAGTGGTACCCTTCTTCTCCAGCTTACGCCTGAGGATGAAGTTTTCCTCTCTTAAATCATCGTTTTCTTGCTCGAGCTTCAAGACCTTTTTGCATAAAGCTGCCTTGCTTTCCTGCAAAAAATGAGGCGAGATAAATTTGATCTTAGATTTGTTTACTCCGTTAGGGAGGCTTGACTTCTTGAATTCCATGTGCATATCTCCAGGATGAGGTAGTGGATCTTCATCTTCATCTAAACTAGCATCTGGACCGGCATCCTCCGTCTCCTCCAAATCGGTAAATATCCCCAAAGGTCTTTGGATCTGCCACATAGTGGGAGACATAGCTCTCTCCATCTGAATCTTGAGATGACATATTCTTAGCTCTACCAGAAAAACAGCTCGAAACAAGAACAAAGGAGAAACTCGCGACGCGGTGGTCAAAACATACGGGAGTATATATAATGATTTTTTCTAGATCAGAATATGTGCTCGAGAAGAAATCGGAGTCCGGGAGGCACACGAGGGCTCCACAAGCCATCAGGGCACGCCCTAGGGGGGCGCCCTATTAGCTTGTGCCTCCCTCATGGGTCCCCCCGACTCCTTTTTATTTTTGGATTTTCTCTAAAATACCAAAACCAACATAAATTATTATTTTTGGAATTTTTGGAGTCAGTTTACTTACCGTACCACATACCTACCCCTTTTTCAGGTTTCTGGAGTGTTCTGGAAGGCCTCCTTTATGTGTTCTTCCGGTGTTATTCCTTGGATGACATTAGTCTCTTTATTAATGGGTGTACCTGAAATATAATGCTTGATTATTTGCCCATTCACCAATCTCGAGTTTTTGCCTTTGAAGTTATTAATTTTTATAGCACCGGAGCGATAGACCTCCTTGACAACATATAGGCCTTCCAATTTGGATAAGAGTTTTCCTGCAAAAATCAGAAACAAGAGTTGTACAAAAGCTCTAGGTCTCCTACTTTGAATTCCCGTTTTTTGAATCCTTTTGTCATGCCATCTTTTAACCTTTTCTTTAAACAATTTAGCATTTTCATAGGCTTGTGTCCTCCATTCATCTAGTGAGCTAATATCAAATAACCTCTTTTCTCTGGCAAGTTTAAAATCATAATTAAGTTCTTTAATTGCCCAGTAAGCCTTATGTGCTAACTCAAGAGGTAAATGACAAGCTTTTCCATATACCATTTTATATGGGGACATCCCCATGGGGTTCTTATAAGTAGTTCTATAAGCCCATAAAGCATCATCTAGTTTCTTAGATCAATTCTTCCTAGATCTATTCACAGTCTTTTGCAAAATTAATTTTAATTCTCGATTGCTCAATTCAACTTGGCCACTAGACTGAGGATGATAAGGTGATGCAATTCTATGGTTAACATCATATTTAGCTAGAAGCTTACGGAAAGCACCACGAATAAAATGTGAACCACCATCAGTCATTAAATATCTAGGAATTCTAAACCTCAGAAAAATACTGTCCTTAAGCATTTTAATAGAAGTGTTATGATCAGCACTACTAGCTGGAATAGCCTCAACCCACTTAGTAACGTAATCAACATCGACTAAAATATGAGTATACCCATTTGAGGAAGGAAAAGGTCCCTGATACGTCTCCAACGTATCTATAATTTTTGATTGTTCCATGCTGAAATATTATCATTCTAGGATACTTTTTGGGTGTTTATTTACCAATTTATAATATTTTTGAGCACTAACCTATTGACCTAGTGCCTAGTGCCAGTTCCTGTTTTCTGCGTATTTTTGCATTTTCAGAGTTACAATACTAAACGGAGTCCAATTGCCACGAAACTTTTTGGTGATTTTTTTGGGACCAATACAAGACCTAGAAGCTTCGGAGGAGGGACAAGAGAGGCACCAGGGGCCCATCACATATGTGGTGGCCCCCTGGAGCGCCTTCCTACGTCGTTCTCTGGCCTATAAATTCACAAATACCCTAGAAACACCAGAAGCGCTCCCGAAACACTTTTTCCGCCATCGCAAGTCTCTGTTCCGACGGGAGGCCATCTACACCTCCGTTCCGGCACCCAGTCGGAGGGGAGATCGATCACGAAGGGCCTCTTCATCAACCTTGCTGCCCTCACCATGATAATATTTTTTGGGTCATTATTTACCAATTGATAATATTTTTTAGCACTAACCTATTGACCCAGTGCCCAGTGCCAGTTGCTGTTTTCTACATGTTTTTTTTACTTTTCAGGTTAATAGTATCAAACGAAGACCAATTGCCACCAAATTTTTTGATGATTTTTTATGGACCAAAAGAATACCTAGAAGCTTCGGGAGGAGTCAGGAGGCCGCACGAGGGCACCAGCACACAACAGGGCGGGCCCTGGGGGGTTGCGCCCTGATGTGTGCTAGCCCCCACGGGTGCCTCCTGACTCCCCTCTCTGGCCTATAAATTCTCTAATATTCCAAAAACCCTGGAGGCAGTCCCGAAACTCTTTTTACGCCACCGCAAGTCCGTGTTCCGTCGCGAGGCCATCTGGAGCTTCGTTCCGGCACCCTGCCGGAGGGGTATCGATCACGGAGGGCCTCTTCATCAATGTTGCTGCCCTCATGATGATGTGTGAGTAGTTCACCAAAGACCTATGGGTCCGTAGGTAGTACCTAGATGGCAATCTCTCTCTCTCTTGATCTTCAATACAATGTTCATTGCATCTTTGCCTTGATCTATCCGATGTAATCCCTTTGTATGGTGTGTTTGTTGGGATCCGATGAATTGTGAGTTTATGTTCAGATTAATCATGAAAAATATTTGAGTCAAACCTGATTACTATGATTCTTATTTGCATGATCATCATAGCTTCGTAATGCTCTCCGATCTATTGAGATAGTTTGGCCAACTAGATTGATATTTCTTCGGTGGGAGTGGTGCGTTGTAGTAGGTTCAACCTGACGAGTTTCTATATCTCAATGACAGAAGGGGACAAGTTGCGTGTTTGTGTTGTTGCTACTAAGGATAAAATGATGGGGGTCTATTCACATTAGTTGAGTATACTTTGTCTACATCATGTCATCGTTCTCCAAGCATTACTCCGTTTGTCATGAACTTAATACGTAGAGCGGCAAGCATAGAAGCGCTCTTGAAGTGGAGTAATAGTAGTAGGTGCAGGTAGGAGTCGGCCTATTTGCTTATGGACCTGATGCCTATATACACATGATAATTGCCGTGAACATCACATAATTATTCGCTTTTCTATCAATTGCCCAACAATAATTTGTTTACCCACCGTATGATTTGCTTATGAGAGATGCCACTAGAGAACTCTATGCCGCCCGGGTCTACAACAACAACAACAACAACAAAGCCTTTAGTCCCAAACAAGTTGGGGTAGGCTAGAGGTGAAACCCATAAGATCTCGCGACCAACTCATGGTTCTGGCACATGGATAGCAAGCTTCCACGCACCCCTATCCATGGCTAGTTCTTTGGTGATGCTCCAATCCTTCAGGTCTCTCTTTACGGACTCTTCCCATGTCAAGTTCGGTCTACCCCGGCCTCTTTTGACATTATCAGCACGCTTTAGCCGTCTGCTATGTACTGGGGCTTCTGGAGGCCTGCGCTGAATATGTCCAAACCATCTTAGATGATGTTGGACAAGCTTCTCTTCAATTGGCGCTACCCCAACTCTATCTCGTATATCATCATTCCGGATTCGGTCCTTCCTTGTGTGGCCACACATCCATCTCAACATGCGCATCTCCGCCACACCTAACTGTTGCACATGTCGCCTTTTAGTCGGCCAACACTCAGCGCCATACAACATTGCGGGTCGAACCGCCGTCCTATAGAACTTGCCTTTTAGCTTTTGTGGCACCCTCTTGTCACAGAGAATGCTAAAAGCTTGGCGCCACTTCATCCATCCGGCTTTAATTCGATGGTTCACATCTTCATCGATATCCCCATCCTTCTGCAACATTGACCCCAAATATCGAAAGGTGTCCTTCTGCGGCACCACCTGCCCATCAAGGCTAACATCCTCCTCCTCGTGCCAAGTAGTACCGAAAGCGCACCTCATGTACTCGGTTTTAGTCCTACTAAGTCTAAAACCTTTCGATTCCATAGTTTGCCTCCATAACTCCAACTTCCTGTTGACCCCCGTCCGACTCTCATCGACTAGCACCACATCGTCCGCAAAGAGCATACACCATGGGATATCTCCTTGTATATACCTTGTGACCTCATCCATCACCAAGGCAAAAAGATAAGGGCTCAAAGCTGACCCTTGATGCAGTCCTATCTTAATCGGGAAGTCATCAGTGTCGCCATCACTTGTTCGAACACTTGTCACAACATTATCGTACATGTCCTTGATGAGGGTAATGTACTTTGCTGGGACTTTGTGTTTCTCCAAGGCCCACCACATAACGTTCCGCGGTATCTTATCATAGGCCTTCTCCAAGTCAATGAACACCATATGCAGGTCCTTCTTTTGCTCCCTATATCTCTCCATAAGTTGTCGTACCAAGAAAATGGCTTCCATGGTCGACCTCCCAGGCATGAAACCAAACTGATTTTTGGTCACGCTTGTCATTCTTCTTAAGCGGTGCTCAATGACTCTCTCCCATAGCTTCATTGTATGGCTCATCAGTTTAATTCCACGGTAATTAGTACAACTCTAACATCCCCCTTGTTCTTGAAGATTGGTACTAATATACTCCGTCTCCATTCTTCTGGCATCTTGTTTGCCCGAAAAATGAGGTTGAAATGCCGCCCGGGTCTATTCACTTATAATTTCACAAACGCTATCATTACCTTGCTGTTATTTATTACCTTTTATTTTATTCTGCACTTTACTATTATCCACAATTATCTACACAACTCACTTGCGTGCAAATAACGATATCAAGGGGATTGATGACCCTCTTGCCGACGTTGGGTGCAAGTTGGTGGTTCTGTTGTGTGCAGCTGCTGGAGACGGTTGAGGATTGGTAATCCCATTTGTTCGATACACCTTGGTTTCATAACTGAGGGAAATACTTACCCACTTTGTTCTGCGATTACCCGTTCCTCTTCACGGAAAACCCAACGCAGATCACGAGTATCAGTCCCATGAAGTCAAAACCCCAAACATCAAATGGATCAATGGCAAGTGAATAGTTCATAGGCATTTCCTGACGGTTACCAATGTTACCAACTCTTTGGCATTCATTACATGAAAGGACATACTTACGAGCATCTTCAAAAAGGGTAGGCCAATAGAAACCGGATTGTAATACCTTGTGTGCAATTCTGTCACCGGCGTGGTGTCCTCCGTAGGCCTCGAATGACACTGCCTTAAAATCTGTTCCTGTTCGTGCTCAGGTATACAACGTCTAATAACACCATCCACTCCCTCTTTATAAAGATGTGGGTCATCCCAAAAGTAGTGTCATAAATCATAAAAGAATTTTTTTCTTTTGTTGATAGGTGAAGCTAGGCGGAATATATTTAGCAACAATATAATTAGCATAATCAGCATACCAAGGAGTGCTACATGAAGTATTTATAGCGGCAAGTTTCTCATCTGGAAAATTATCGTCAATAGGCAGTGGGTCATCAAGAACATTTTCCATCCTAGACAAGTTATCTGCTACAGGGTTCTCAGCCCGTTTCTATCAACAATATGTAAATCAAACTCTTGAAGTAAAAGTACTAATACGTCTCCAACGTATCTATAATTTTTGATTGTACCATGCTGATATATTATCATTCTAGGATATTTTTTGGGTCATTATTTACCAATTGATAATATTTTTTAGCACTAACCTATTGACCCAGTGCCCAGTGCCAGTTGCTGTTTTCTACATGTTTTTTTTACTTTTCAGGTTAACAGTATCAAACGAAGACCAATTGCCACCAAATTTTTTGATGATTTTTTATGGACCAAAAGAATACCTAGAAGCTTCGGGAGGAGTCAGGAGGCCGCACGAGGGCACCAGCACACAACAGGGCGGGCCCTGGGGGGTTGCGCCCTGATGTGTGCTAGCCCCCACGGGTGCCTCCTGACTCCCCTCTCTGGCCTATAAATTCTCTAATATTCCAAAAACCCTGGAGGCCGTCCCGAAACTCTTTTTACGCCACCGCAAGTCCGTGTTCCGTCGCGAGGCCATCTGGAGCTTCGTTCCGGCACCCTGCCGGAGGGGTATCGATCACGGAGGGCCTCTTCATCAATGTTGCTGCCCTCATGATGATGTGTGAGTAGTTCACCACAGACCTACGGGTCCATAGCTAGTACCTAGATGGCAATCTCTCTATCTCTTGATCTTCAATACAACGATCATCGCATCTTCGCTTTGATCTATCAGATGTAATCCTATTGTGTGGTGTGTTTGTTGGGATCCGATGAATTGTGGGTTTCTGTTCAGATTATTCATGAAAAGTATTTGAGTCACCTCTGAATCTTAAGATTCTTATTTGCATGATCATTATAGCTTCGTAATGCTCCTTGATTTATTGATGTGCTTTGGCCAAGTAGAATTATCTATCTCTAGTGCGAGTGTACCATTGTGGTTGGTTCAACCTGACGAGTTTCTATATCCCAGTGACAAAGTAGGGGACAAGATGTGTCTTTGTGTTGTTTCTACTAAGGATAACATGATGGGGTTCATTCATATTGCTTGAGTTTACTTTGTCTACATCATGTCATCGTTCTCCATGCATTACTCTGTTTTCATGAACTTAATACGTAGAGAGGCAAGCATAGAAGCGCTCTTGAAGTGGAGAAATAGTAATAGGTGTAGGCAGGAGTCGGCCTATTTGTTTATGGATGTGATGCCTATATACACATGATCATTGCCTTGAGAATTGCATAACTATCCGCTTTTCTATCAATTGCCCAACAGTAATTTGTTACCCACCGTATGCTGCCTACATGAGAGATGCCTGATGTCTACTACGCAACTTTATTCTTGTAGACTCGTGTTGGGCCTCCAAGCGCAGAGTTTTGTAGGACAGTAGAAATTTTCCCTCACGTGGATGACCTAAGGTTTATCAATCCGTGGGAGGTGTAGGATGAAGATGGTCTCTCTCAAACAACCCTGCAATCAAATACAAGAAGTCTCTTGTGTCCCCAACACACCCAATACAATGGCAAATTGTATAGGTGCACTAGTTTGGCGAAGAGATGGTAATACAAGTGCAATATGGATGGTAGATAAAGGTTTTTGTAATCTGAAAATATTAAAACAGCAAGGTAGCAAGTAATAAAAGTGAGCACAAACGGTATTGCAATGCTTGAAAACAAGGCCTAGGGTCCGTACTTTCTCTAGTGCAATCTCTCAACAATACTAATATAATTGGATCACATAACCATCCCTCAACGTGCAACGAAGAATCACTCCAAAGTTCTTATCTAGCAGAGAACATAAGAAGAAATTGTTTGTAGGGTACGAAACCACCTTAAAGTTATCCTTTCCGATCGATCCATTCAAGGGTTTGTACTAGAATAACACCATATGATACGCATCAACCAACTCTAATGTCACCTAGATACTCCAATGTCACCACAAGTATCCATGAGTTAATTATACGATATGCATCAAACAATTTCAGATTCATAATACTCAATCCAACACAAAGAACCTCAAAGAGTGCCCCAAGATCTCTATCGGAGAACGTAGGAAAAGAACGTGCATCAACCCCTATGCATAGATTACCCCAATGTCACCTCGGGAATCCGCAAGTTGAGTACCAAAACATACATCAAGTGAATCAATAGAACACCCCATTGTCACCACGAGTATCCATATGCAAGACATATATCAAGTGTTCTCAAATCCAATATTCAATCTAACATAACGATATCTCAAAGGGGAAGATTCAATTCATCACAACATGATAGCAAGGGAATAACATCATATGATCCGACTATATTAACAAAGCCCGTGATACATCAAGATCGTGACATCTCAAGAACACGAGAGGGAGAGAGTGAAATTGAACACATAGCTACTGGTACATACCCTCAGCCCCGAGGGTGGACTACTCCCTCCTCATCATGGCCTCCGCCGGGATGATGAAGATGGCCACCGGAGATGATCTCCCCTCTCCAGCAGAGCACTAGAATGCCTACAGATTGGTTTTTCGTCGATATAGAGAGTTGCGGCGGTGGAACTTCTTGTTTAGGGTTATTTCTGATGGTTTCTATATTTATAGGATTTTTTGGCGTTGGTTTCACGCGAAGGTGGGCCACGAGGTGAGCACGATACACCAGGGCATGCTGGGGGGGCCTGGCGTGCCCTGGTGGGTTGTGCCCACCTCGTGGCTCTTCTAGCCTTCCCACAAAGCGTCTAGTACCTCTTTTGTTCCAAAAAAAATCGTCAAAAAGTTTCGGGCGATTCCGAGAACTTTCATTTTCTGCACAAAAAACAACACCATGGTAGTTTTGCTGAAAACAACGTCAGTCCAGGTTAGTTCTAAATAAATCATATAAAGTGCATCAAAACCATATAAAAGTATTGTAAACATAGGTGAATATGACATGAATACTTCATAAATTTTCGATACGTTGGAGACGTATCACCATCCCCAAGCTTAATTCCTACTCGTCCTCGAGTAGGTAAATGATAAAAGAACTAATTATATGAAGTGTGAATGCTAGCATAATATATAAGTTTGATCATTGGTAATTTCATTCAATTTTCTAGCGTCATAACCAGCAACTTTTTCTCATAAAGTAACAACCAATTCACATGTTATGGTTCAAACAATGAATTCTCTTGAAACTTAACAACCTATGTTCTTAGTCACCAAACAATTGCAATTCAACTTATTCTCAACAAAGTCTAAGTAAGAGCTCCACATACTCAATCATCATATAGTCTTCTATGATTGCTAGTACTCAAAGCATATTTTTAGAACAAATGGCATCCATCGAACACAGAGAAAGGTAGGGGCTTAATGTTTCGCCTCCCAACTCATTTATCATAGAGATAATAGTCAACAATAATAAATCATGATCAAATATATTTGACTGGATATATATGGTTGGATCTTTCCCCTCCACATGATGCTTGTCAACTAATAGACTGAGGTTGGAATAAGAAACTGACTCAACATGAATAGTAAATAACATGAAATTAAATAGATTGTCCCTTCACAGAGGGAAGCAGGGATTTGCAAAGGTGCCAGAGCTCATTGTTTAAAAACAGAGATGAATATAGTTTTGGGAGGTGCACCCTTCCTGTCAACGTTACGACCAACAGTTATCAATATCTTCCATGTTAAACACATTAGCGGCGGTACCCAGGCGGTAAAAGTAAAGGTTTACTCCCCCTCCACCAACAAGCACACTCCACGGCAAGCCGAATCCACGGGTATCGTCCATACCAACAACATTCCTGGGGGAGTTTTGTTTAATTATTTGGAAAAAAATCGGGACTGGGAATCCCTATTACCGCCCTTCTCGTGCTAGGATGAGTGAATAAACACTCATCATGAGAATAACCCGCTTAACGCGGAAGATACTGACCGCCCCCTGTCGCTCCATGAGTGGTCCAGGCACACAAAACAGGTGTTCATTTGAAATTTTAGAGGTGGCACATGCAAATTTACTTGGAATGGCAGTGAAATACCATATGTAGGTAGGTATGGTGGACTCTTATGGAAGAAATTTGGCTCAAGGATTTGGAAGCACAAGTAGTATCTCTACTTAGTACGAAGTGTTGGCTAGCAAAAGGTTCTAAACAAGCACCGCATGTTGGGGGATCCATAACAATATAACTTCTATGCAAATATACACAACCATAACTCATTACGTTGTCTTCCTTGTCCAACTTCAACTAATTTGCTCATGTTTGAAAATAATTAATGGATATTCACAATCATAGAAGATGTCCAAGATAATATATTTGTATGTGAAAGTTCTCTTTCTTATACTAATTATTCACGAATTTCTTGTATGACCAATATTGTGATTGTAAAACTTCAATAGATTTTCCTTTCTAAACCCAATGTGAAGCTACTACTAGGCATGATATGAACATATAATTTCAAATTCATGGTGTTCAATTCCTTCAACAATTTACTCATAGGATATAAGTGAAGCACAAGAGTAAATGACAAGCTACTCCAAAAGATATAAGTGAAGATCAATGAGTAGTCAAACAATTAAGTAGCTATGTGAGGACTCTCTCTCCCAATAAATATTTTCATATATGAGTATTTTATTCAAACAGAAAATTAAATAAAAATTCATTCCAAGAATATCACACATCATGTGGACAAATAAAAATTTAGGCTCAACATAGGCTAACCGATATTTGTTTGATGAAGAGAGGTGGGATGCGTAGCATAACCAAGCTTAGATGCTTGAGACTTCTTGAAATATTCACTTGGGGTGCCTTGGGCCTCCCCAAGCTTGATATTTTGTATCTCGTTCAATCCTCTCATATCCCGGTTTCACCTAAGTCTCAAAAGCTTCATCCACACAAAACTCAAAAAGAACTTGTGAGATAGGTTAGTACACATAAGAACAAATCAACACTTCATGTAGTGCCAAGACAAGTTGCATAATAATTTCCAAACATTATCTACTGTATAATATCATTTCCACAATTTATATCTACCAATATAGGCTATGGAAACTATAGGATAAGTAGATAACAAAACTATGACAGCAATCTGTCCAAACAGAACAGTCTGTAGCAATCTATTAAACCAGTGTACTTCTATAAATCAAAAAAATTATTAAAATTTAGGACGTGATAAATAATTTATATTACAACACTGTGTAAAAATTTCAAAAACTTTCCACGTTCCAGTAAAATATGAAAATTCAAACACTACAGCAAAAGTTTCTGTTTTTACACAGCACACATCAAGCATGCAATTCAAGCATCCTAAAGGCAATTGTTGGAACTTTTTATTGAAAAACAAGATTATAACTAACATCTAACAGAGAACAACAAAATAAAATGACGCTCCAAGTAAAACACATATTATGTGACGAATAAAAATATAGCTCAAAGTAAGACATACCGATAGTGTTGAAGACGAAAGAGGGGATGCCTTCCGGGGCATCCCCAAGCTTAGACGCTTGAGTCTTCCTTGGATATTACCTTGGGGGTTCCTTGGGCATACCCAAGCTTAGGTTCTTGTCACTCCTTATTCTCCTCATATCGGTGTCTCACCCAAAACTTGAAAACTTCAATCACACAAAACTTAACGGAACTTCGTGGGATGGGTTAGTATAATAAAGATAGATCATTCACTTAGGTATTGTCAAGACAAGATTCATAATTGTTCCCACATGATACCTACTGTATTATATCATTCCCATAATTTATACCACTAAATATAAGCTATGGGAACACTAAAACAAGCAAACTATGCATGCAAAACAGAATCTGTCAAAAACAGAACAACCTGTGAAGATATGTAGTATAACCATACTTCCCTGTCTCTAATTTTTTGAAAAATTAGGACAACCTGAATAATTTGCATATCAACACTGTGTAAAAATTTCAGATCATTATCACGCTCCAGTAAAAAAAAATCATGTACTGGAGTGTCGGTGCACTAAGGATTGGGTCCTTTAGTACCCCGTACTTGTGCACGGACAGTTGTAGCCACACCTGCGGCCAGGCCTGTCGGGGAACAACCGAATGCAAGTTCATAAAGTCAAGGAGGCACCCAAGACAAGGCAATAATCAGAAGATAGAAGACCAAAGGCTGGAGCCCCAGCAAAATCTTGCCGGGATGGCTCGTAGCCCCGGCAAGGCTCGCACCCGGCAAGCCTTCGCTGCCCTGTCATCGCTCCAGTGCGGTCATCAACTTGTCCTTTAGCTGTTGTCCTCCTGGTATTGTGTCAGGCGCTAGCGGTGGATGGGCTTAAGCGGTGCTGATGGGATGGCCCCTTTTCCCGTCCCCAAGAAGCTAAGGGACACCTCAACGGAGCATTAAATGCACTTGTCCTAAACCGTCAGTGTTTGGTATGATAACACTGTAGCCACTTTTACACCTCATGTATGCCCTGTACGCCACTGTTGGTGACCCCTTCGAACGTATAAAAGGAGGCCCAAGGTGCAGCTACAGGGGGGTCGGATCTTCTCTAGCCCATTCTGCATGAGTAGCGGCTGAGTACTGTAGCGCTCCCAGAACTTGAGCTAGAACACATCTAATACAACCAAGCAGGAGTAGGGTTTTACGCATCTTTGCGGCCCGAACCTGGGTAAAATTCCCGCGTGTTGATCATCAGATCTGCTCTCTGTACAAACCCTTCCCCTTGCCGAATCGTAAAGGGATCCTCGCGATCCCATAGGTGTCGTTTCTCCGACATCTTTGGCGCGCCAGGTAGGGGGAAAGACGTTGTGCGGACCTAATCTGGTGACTAGCGCGCCAGTTCTTCATCATCTTCGTCGCCATGGCCCCCAAGAGGAAGGGTTTCACGGCGGTTGGACCATCCACGTCCGCTGCGCCTGTGCTTACACGCACGGGCGACGGTGTCGACGCAGGTGAAGGAGGTAGAGATCCAGAGCTTCCACGACGCTCTGGTGATCGTAGCCAGGCGAGTGGCGTCGTTCGCGCCGCTGGATCTAGGGATGGAGTTGTGGTGCCGGCAGGCGATGCAGCGAACTCCAGAGACAGAAGGGCGCCTTCCAAGACACCCACACCGGCGCACGCGCCGCGACCTTCTCAGGGCGAGCGCGATGAACGTCGTCGTGATGTTGGTGGGTCCGGGCGTCCCCACGGAAAATCTCCTGAGCATCAACCTCGGGATGTGCGAGACCAGCATGCACGTCCACATGCTGGTGGAAGCGGTGTACGGTCGCGGGACCGTGATCTAGCTCCTTCCAACATAGTTGGGAGTCAGAGCACATCACGTTCCTCGCACCTGTCGCCGCCGCCTACACGAGCAGAAGCGCTGGCATGTGCGCAGCTGCTTCTGAACTTCCCTCCTACTGCGGACAAGCTCGACGAATGGAGAGCTGCCATTCAGAGCCTCGTCGGCCTCGCCAACGAAGATAAACCGAAGCAGGCGGAGCCCTCGCGGCGGCAGTCCATCGAGCCGGCACGCGTCGGTGGTGAGAAGACTGTGGGCGGTACAACTACGGTGTACTCCCCCACAGCGGCAGTAGCGGACGCTGACTGAATGGGTCGATACCCATGATGACGATTCCATGGCGTCGTCCGATCCGCGAACTCGCCGCGATCAATGTCAAGTTCTTCGGGAGCGAGGCAAGGAAGACGCTCGAACTACCATCGAGCGGCGGCGGGAAGCGCGCTATCAATCTGACAAGCGCGCAGGACCTACTGTAGACAAGCCAGCGCCGGGGTATCCTGTCGATCTACCTTACGAGGTGGGTTGTCCAGCGTTTACCCGTGAGCTGCGGCGAGTCCAGTGGCCCAATTCCCGCACGTTCAAGCCGGAGGTCCCGGAGAAATACGACGGCAAGACCCACCCGTCAGAGTTCCTGAGCGTCTACACCATTGCGGTGCAGGCTGCCGGGGGTCGTGACGACAAGATACTCGCTAACTACTTCCCGTTGGTGCTTAAGCCCAACGTCAGGTCGTGGTTGATGCATCTGCCGGAGAATTCTATTTCTTCCTGGGCAGACCTGTGCCATGAGTTTGTTGGCGCCTTTACGGGAGGCCACCAAGCTCCTGGCCAGGAAAGAGATCTGCATCTCATCCCCAGAAGGAAGGCGAGACTTTGCGCAAGTACATCCAGAGGTTCAGCCGCATACATCACAACATTCCAGACGTTCACCCTGCCGCTGTTATCAGCGCGTTCCATCAGAATGTGCGCAACCGCAGGATGCGGGAAGAGCTGGCGATGAACAAGGTCAGGGATGTTGCCGAGCTTTATGCTCTGGCAGATAAGTGTGCTCGAGCTGAAGAAGGGAGGAGACTCCCCGGCGAAGATGCTGGTGCAGGGGTCGACTCTGGTGATGAGGACGCCGCCGCTCCGGCAAAGAAGGGCCGGTGGCATAACAGGAAGCGCAAGGGCGAGGCCGTGGTTGCCGTTGAGGGATCCGGCAACCCCGGTACCGCCAAGAAGGCCAAGGTTGATGACCCCGGCAAGGATGTTGCCGGGTGTGCCTCCTGCCAGGCCTTGGCGGCTGCCGACAAGCCAGACGGTTCCGGCAAGCAGTACTGCAAGATCCATTGCACCAAGGGCCATGATCTCCAGGACGGTCGGCAAGTTGAGCAGCTTGTCGAGAAGCAGAAAGCCGAGTACGAGAGGCGAGACAAGGAGAAGGCCCAGAATGGCGACGAGGGGTCCGGCAAGAAGCGCGGTGGCCGAGGAGGTCGCCGCAGCAAGGCCAAGCAATAGAAGGACCGGCCCGCTCGAGGCCGCGACAAGCAAGAGGGGGGTGATGATGACATTGAGGAGGACGACGAGTCCAGCGAGCAAGAGTTCCAGAAAGCTACAGACACCATGTGCGTTGACGGAGGTGCCTCGTTGCATTCTTCCCACCGCCAACTTAAACAGTGGGTGCATGAGGTTAATGCGACTGAGCCATCTGTCGGCGCCCGGAAGCCTTTGAAATGGTCCAACACGCCTATCGTTTTCTACGTTGAGGATCACCCTGATCGCATAACCGCGGTCGGGTGTTTGCCGTTGTTGGTTTCACCAACGATACGCAACCTCAAAGTGACGAAAATGTTAGTTGACGGTGGGGCCGGTCTGAACTTGATCTTACCCGAGGTGATCAAAAGATTGCAAATTCCTGATGGAGATGTCGAGGAGATGGGCTCGTTTCAAGGGGTCAATCCAGGAAGGAGTCAGCCCAAGGGAAAGATCATGCTGCCGGTGACATTTGGTAGCGACCTGAATTTCAGGACAGAGAAGATTGTCTTCGACGTCGCCAAGATTTCGTTGCCATATAATGGGATCCTTGGCCGTCCAGCACTGGCCAAGTTCATGGCGGCATCACATTACGCCTACAATGTGCTGAAGATGCCCGGGCCGATGAGCGTTATCACTGTCAGTTCCGACAAGAAAGACGCGCTTATCTGCACCGATCAACTCTACCGGGAGGCAGTTGCAGCATCTGCCGCCAAGGCACTTGCTCCTGTCGCTGAAACTCCCGGGGGGAAGAAGACCGGCAAGACCTCCCACACACACTCTGGCAAGCGCACCTCCTCGGAGTGCTGCGCTCCTGTTGAGGATGTGCCAGAGAGTTCCACCGGCAAGAGCAATAAGTCCAAGGCTGCTCCGCCAGAGATCAAGAAGGTGCCCGCCAAGGAAGATGGCTCGGGAGGAACTTTCACCATAAGTTCCACCCTCGACAGCAAATAGGAAAGCGCGCTCATTGCCTTCCTGCGGGCGAATGTCGATGTGTTTGCATGGCAACCATCTGATATCCCCGGTGTTCCCAGGAAGGTGATTGAGCACCACCTTGCCGTGTGTCCACACGCGCGGCCCGTCAAGCAGAAGGTCAGGAAGCAAGCTTTGGAGCGGCAATAGTTTATTGCCGAAGAAATTAAGAAGTTAGAAGCGGCAGGCTTGGTTAGAGGAGTACTTCATCCAACATGGTTGGCCAATCCAGTTGTAGTGCACAAGGCGAATGGAAAATGGAGGCTGTGTATTGATTATACAGATATCAATAAAGCCTGTCCAAAAGATCCTTTTCCCTTGCCGCGCATCGACCAGATTGTGGACTCCACTGCCGGCTGCGACTTGCTGTCATTCCTTGACGCCTATTCAGGCTATCACCAGATTTTCATGGCCAAGGAAGACGAAGAAAAGATCGCATCTTTCACCCCATGTGGTACGTATTGCTTTTGGCGTATGCCTTTCGGGTTGAAAAGTGCTGGTTCTACATTTGCAAGAGCGGTCCAGATTGGTTTTGAGCCCCAGCTACATAGAAATATGGAAGCTTACATGGATGACATAGTAGTCAAAACCAAGGACAAGGCAACGCTCATATCAGATTTATAAGAAACATTTGCCAATCTGCGCAAGATCAATTTAAAGCTCAACCCTGAGAAGTGTGTGTTTGGTGTCCCGTCCGGCAAGCTCCTCGGGTTCTTTGTATCTCAACGTGGAATTGAAGCAAGTCCCGACAAGATCAAATCAATTGAGCAAATTGAAGCGCCAAGACATGTCAAGGATGTGCGTCGCCTTGCCGGCTGCGTTGCTACTCTGAGTAGGTTCGTCTCAAAATCTGCTGAGCGCGCCCTGCCCTTTTTTCAAAATATTGAAGAAGGTAGGTCCAATGAAGTGGACTCCGGAAGCGGAGGCAGCGCTGCAGGATTTGAAGATGTACCTCTCCTCTCCACAAGTACTAGTCGCGCCAAAACCACAAGAGCCGTTGCTGTTATATCTAGCGGCAACGAATCAAGTGGTGAGTGCTGCGTTAGTGGCAGAGAGAGAAGTTGATGAAAAAGCAGCAGCAGCGGCAAGACCGCCAAGCGACGAGCTGGGATCTTCCCTGGCAGAGTCTGGTGCTGACCAAATGGAATCCGCGCAGTCAAGTGAAGCAACCCAGAAGAAGAAGATGGTGCAGCGCCCAGTTTATTTTGTCAGCTCCCTTTTACAGGGGGCTAGGTCAAGATATTCTGGTGTGCAGAAGCTGCTCTTCGGCCTCCTCATGGCCTCGAGGAAGCTGCGCCATTACTTCCAAGCACACGAGATCACCGTTGTCACTCGCTTTCCATTGCAGCGGATTTTGCGGAACCCAGATGCTACCGGCAGGCTTGTGGAGTGGGCTTTGCAGCTGTCAAGCTTTGGTCTCAAGTTTGAAAGTACTTCAACCATCCAGAGCAGAGCCTTGGCGGAGTTCATTGCAGAATGGACCCCAACGCCAGATGAAGAGGTTCCAGAGTCAACTCTCCCCGGCAAGGAAACAAATCAAGAGTGGATCATGTATTTTGATGGGGCTTTCTCGCTGCAAGGCGCCGGTGCTGGCGTGCTGCTTGTCGCACCCACCGGAGAGTACCTCAAATATGTGATTCAGATGCATTTTGCCCGGGAAAGGTCAACAAACAATACTGCCGAGTATGAAGGGCTGCTTGCCGGTCTCAGGATCGCGGCAGACCTTGGAATCCAGAAGCTTATTGTCAGAGGTGATTCCCAACTTGTCGTCAAGCAAGTCAATAAAGATTATCAGAGCCTGTTGATGGAAGCTTATGTAGATGAAGTAAGGAAGTTGGAAGAGCATTTTGACGGTCTGCAAATGGGGCACGTTCCTCGTGCAGAAAACAGCATTGCTGATGGCCTGTCAAAATGCGCTGCTCTCAAGTTACCTGTGGAGCCAGGAACTTTTGTGCTCCGACTGACTCAACCATCCGTGACACCATTGATGGGACAAGAGAAAAGGAGGAAGTTGAGTTCCGGCAAGTACTTCCGGCAGAGCTCCCAGAAGCCGCCGGCAAGGAAGTTGCCGGGAACAACGCCAAGCTTGTCGGAGAGCGACAGGCTCCGGCAGGGCCCCAAGCTCTTGCCGTCAAGACAACCGCTCCCGCCAAGCTTGCCGGGGAGCAACAAGCTCCGGCAAGGTCTCAGGCCTTTGCTGTCGAGACAACTGCTCCCCCAGCAGAAGACATGCCTTTAGTCCTTGTCGTCGAGCCCCAGGCTCCAGCATGGGCACATCACATTGTCCATTTGCTTCAGACAGGAGAACTCCCTGAGGATTAGGAAGAACCGGAAAAAGTAGCCCGGCGGTAAAACATGTACCAGTTTGTGGACAATGTCCTGTACAGAAAGAGGCCGAACGGTGTGAAATTGAAGTGCATTTCTCGGGAAGATGGACTGGAGCTGTTGGCAGAGATACATGGAGGCATATGTGGCTCCCACATAGGATCAAGAGCACTTGCCGGTAAGGCATTCCGGCAAGGTTTCTTTTGGCCCACTGCTCTCCAGTATGCAACTGCGCTAGTAACCAAGTGTGAAGCATGCCAGTTTCATTCAAAGAAATTGCATCAACCAGCTCAAGCTCTTCAGACAATCCCTCTCTCCTGGCCATTTTTGGCCTGGGGGCTCGACATCTTGGGCCCTTTTCCCCGTGCTAACGGGGTCTTTGAGTACTTGTACGTAGCAATCGACAAGTTTACAAAGTGGTCGGAAGTGGAAGCAGTGAGGAAGGTGACCGCACAGTCGGCCGTCAAGTTCTTCAAAGGAATAGTTTGTCGTTTTGGTGTACCGAACAGGATCATCACCGACAACGGCACACATTTCACGAGCCGCACCTTCATGCAGTATGTCCAAGACCTTGGCGGCATGATTTGTTTTGCTTCTTTTACCCACCAGAGGAGCAATGGCCAGGCGGAAAGGGCTAATGCTAAAGTGCTGCGAGGCCTCAAGACGAGGACTTTCGACAAGCTGCGCAAGTGCGGAAGGCGCTGGATTGATGAGTTGCCGGTGGTTCTTTGGTCAATCAGGACGACACCGAATCGAGCCACTGGCCAGACACCCTTCTCCCTAGTATATGGGGCGGAGGCAGTTCTCCCCACGGAACTCACATATGGGTCACCTCGAGTGCTCGCTTATGATGAGCTTGAGCAAGAGCAGTTGCGGCAAGATGACGCGTTGCTCCTTGACGAAGATCGTCTTCAGGCTGCTGTGCGAGCTGCACGCTACCAGCAAGCCTTGCGCCGTTATCATAGCCGCAAGGTTCACGCCCGAAGTCTTGAGGAAGGCGACCTTGTTCTTCGGCGCGTTCAGTCCGCCAAGAATTCCAACAAGTTGACGCCGAAGTGGGAAGGCCCTTATCGGGTAGTGCGAGTCACCAGGCCTGGCGCAGTCCGCCTGGAGACCGAAGATGGCGTCCCAGTGAGCAACTCATGGAATATCGAGCATCTTCGTAAGTTCTACCCATGAGGCGCGGTTGCCGGGTCTCCCGGCAACCCCTTTTGTACAAGTCTTGCCGCTGAAGCATGTAATCCTTTGTACAAAGCCAGGCGCAGACCCTGTGCATCGTTGAATAAAGCTAAGTGTTTTGCAAATCTTGTTGATCTGCATGTTTATCTAAGATATTGTATTACACTTATCTCCAGCAAGTGCTAACGAACCGCCAAGGTTCCATGTCTCTATTTTCTCTTCTTTCTTTTTCTCAAAGGACAGAAGGTTCCCTCGCATGCAAGTTTGCCAGGGGGAAAAGGATGGTATGGATACCGACAGGCGACGTTCAAGGTTGACATCTTGCCGGAAGAAGTACAAGCGAAAAAGCTAAATTGCTAAGTTGCAGAAACTTTAAACAAATTTTTCTGTTTTTGTTATTCTCCTTGAACGATTTCGACTCTTGTATGGAAAACCTGCACGCGAAGGAACCTTGTTGTGATTGGTTGCGCCCTTATCCTGTTTCGAGTCCGCTCAACAGTTTAGGTGGCTGCACTGAAAACACCAAGGTCTCTTGCCGGTAGCGGCACCGCCAGCAGGCTGCTAAAGTCCCGCACCTAGCGCTCGCGGCAAGGGTGCGCGCGCTGGCAAGTTTCCAATCAAGCATAGGGCGAATACATACAGAAAGAAATTAAACTAGGGGAATGGCATAGCAGTCGTCCAGAACGTAGCAAGTTATATTACATCAATCTTGCCGCAATTCTAACATAAGATAAATTGTTCTTGGCATGGATGGCGGCGAGAAGTAAGGCAGCTAATCCCGGCGATCGCCTTCAACTCTCTTGACTTGGCTTACCCTGTCGATGATGGGCGCGACAAGTTCTTCTGTCGCCTTGAGGTCTGCATCCTTCGGCAGGCGATCAAGGACGTTGGCGAGGTTGATGCCGGGGTTCCTGTGCACCACCTTGACAAGCACCTTGCGGAGGACAGCCTGGCAAAGCTTGCGTGATTCGCTGGCCAGATGGGTTGTTCGGTCAGACTGGAGCTGCTTCAGGGCGTAAATCATTCCATCGAAGAACATGGTCAGCTTGGCGCTCGGGGACACCCTGTCGTCAGAAGAGTACCTGAAGCCTTGCAGGCCCATGGTGGACAATTGTGCGGCAAGCTTCTCCGCAACATCGACAAGATTTTCAGTCCAGATTTGCACTCCTGACACATAGTCGTTGTGAGCGGCAGCAGTGCTCTTGAGCAGCTCCTGCTCATTTCGAAGATCTTTGACCAAGGCCTTCTCTCGAGCCGTGTTGCCCTCAAGAGTCTCCTCCAGCGTGGCCAGTTTCGTTTTCAGATCTTCGATGGAGTCAGTGGCTGAAGAGAGCTGTTTGGTCTTGTCGGATATGGTGACCTGCATCTCCATCAGGCTGTGGAGAGCTTTGTCTCTTTCAGCTTCGAGTGTTGAGATCTTCTTGCCGTGGTCCTCGAGATCTGCCTCCAGCTTCTTCACCCTCTCCTCCAGCAAGTTCTTGGCGGCCTCTGCAGCTCCGGCGGCATCGATGGCCTCCTTTAGCTTGCCGGCATGGTCTGTGGTCAGGACCTCAAGTGTCTCCCTGTGCTTTTGCCCCAGATCCTGGGTCCGCTGCGCGACAAGCCTTTCAATCTCCTCGTCCTTGGCGCGGAGCTTGTCGGCAAGTGCCTTCTCGCGAGCGGTCAGGTCGTCATCATGAGCCTCAAGCCCGACACGGAGCTCTCTTAGGCGCGCTTCCTCTATGGCGGCCTGTTGTTTGGCATCTTCCTGTGCCTGCTCAACGTCGGACTGCTTCATGAGGAGCTCGTCCCATCTTTGGCTCAGTTGCTCTTGGCCCGCCCTCAACTCCTGAAAAGCTTTGGCAAACCAGGCCTGCGTCTCCTCAACGTGTTTCTGGAGATCTGCTTCAACCTTGTCGACCACTACGGCCCTGGAGTCTAGTTTCTCCTTCCGGGCGCGGTGGAGTGCTTGGAGCTTCTGGTAGTTGTCACCCATGGCCTTGAGGAGCTTCTCTTCTTCAGATTTGCTGCTACTGGCGCTTGGTTCATCAACGACCTCGAGCCCAGCAGCGGCAATGGCGTCTTCATCAAAGACTTCCCCTTCAGTTGGCGCCCTAGTGCTTGCCGTGCCTGGGATGCTGACGAGGGAGCTTCGGATGTTGATGCCTGTTCCTCAACAGCCGCTTCCCCGGCAGCTGGGGGCTCTGTGTCTAGAGTAGCACCTGGCGCTCCTGCGGCAGGGATGCCGTCAGTACGGTCACTAGCCTCCTCGCCGGCCCTCTCGGCGGATTCCTTGGCGGCCTCTTCCTGTGCAGCCCTGGCAGCTTCGGCGCTGGCACCCTTGGCGACCTCGGCGGCAGCGTTCTTGGTGGCTTCGGCGGCAGCATTCTTGGCGGCCTCGTCAGCGGAAATCCCGTCAGCCTCGGCGGCAGCATCCCTGGTGGTTTCCTCGATGACAGTATTGACATCCATATGCTCCACCGAGGGAATGTGTGGGGGCCAAGAAAACAAATCAAGATGAGATTGAGATGGAAGTTCAAGAAGACAAAAAAAGAAGCCAGAATAATGAGTACTTGCACCAGCATTGGTTGCCGGCGTAGAGCTGCCGGTGCCCGTGCTTGCCGGCTCTTCCTCGTCACGGTAGAGCACGCTAGAGGAAGTCCTTGCCGGAGACCCATTCCTGGGCGGCGTGGTTGATGGAGGCGGCATATCAGGGGTAGCCTCTGATGGTTCTCCTTGTCGCTGCTCTCCTCCTGCACGTCTGGTGATGTCAGCAGTAAAGATGCACACCCCGGCACTTGCTAGCGGAAAGTGAGTAATGGACTCACGTTGGGGGCTGCGCCGGGGGCTGAGTCCAGGACTGCGTCGCGGGCTAGGATCCGGGCTGATAGTGACCGTCTCTGGCGCACCTGAGTTGCTTGCCGGCGGCTCCTCGCCCGTCGAAGTCTTCACCCTTGTAGCGTCCCGACTCAAAACGAGTCAAGCCTCTGTGTGACCGTGCCATCCCTGGATCAGTATGCTGGCACACACAGTACATCAATGTATATATCAAAGTGCAATCACATGTAATTAACGTAAACTGATATATACCTTAAAATCTCAGCGGAAACAGTCAACGGGAGTGGAGTCCCAATAAACACCAACGGCAGGTTGAGTGTAGACCGTAACCCTGAATCGTACTCTTACTTGTCGTAGAAACTTATCTGCAACATAAGACGTTGCAGCCGTGTAGGTCAGTACATTGAATGTACCGGCAAGATCACCATAGAAGAACAGAAGATAAAGACTATTCTATATGCAATAAGGCTTTGTGGCTCTGTGTCTGAGTTTTTGCACAAAAGCTGGTTTTATTTTCTTTTCCTACAACAAAGGAATATCAGGAATCTTAATTTATAGAGTTATCTATCATGACATGGTTCCGCCAACCGATGTCTCAATGCCCACAAGTATCAAAAGTTGCCCACAATTAGTTATCAGTCTGGTGTTGAGAGTTCAGAGATAGATCCAAGTCCAGAGGCTCAAATTGTCCTTAACCGGGGACACGGCTAATCGATTAGGTTTAACTCTGCAGAGTGTTGTGTACTTTACCCACAAGATTCGTTCCCTCCTTGTAAGTCCTCGCACTGCCGGGTGTTTGAGAACAGGACGAACGAAACATGGTCTTTCAGAGTGTTTCCCTGACTACTGTCAGTGCCCATCCAATCCTAACGTCGACTACATCTCGTAGCACTGCCCAGCCAGAGTCACAACAAAGATCAACCAAGCCAGAGCCCATAATGACTTGTGGCTACACAGGTAAGCTTCCGGGCATGAAGTATTCATCCGTCTCTTTGAGTCTGGGTGAGGCTTTCCGCAAGATGTCATGGCGCTTCTCCATGCATCCCGGCCATCCACTGGTTACTCCAGGGTGCCCATCAAATCCATCCCTCACCCAGTAGTGTGTATTGAAAACTTGTTTCTCGAGTCTCGAAGTCTTGAGGTCTTGAAGATGCAGGACTTGAAGATGCCTTCATGAAGTTGTCGTCTTTGACGTAGAGTCCTTCACCTCACACCACTCTCGAACACTCATACCAACCCCGTCTACTTTAGCGTAGCATAGCAGTAAGACAAATAACGTCCCGGGGCTTCAGTAACAAGGAGTGGGTTCCTACCTCATGCATTCTACCCAACTACAAGAATTCAATAATACTACTGGAGGGATTTGTTGAATGATGTCACTACATGCAATAAAACGTAGGTATGAAATAGATGGTCAAAGTGAACTTGCCTGGTAGGGTTGATGAAGATAAATATCGCTCTCAGAAATAACTTGATAGAATTATTCGTCACTCTCCGATGAAAATCTATATAATAAAGCATTGCACTCATAAGCAATCATACTAGCAATCAATACTGTCAATCAAAAGGCAGCACAAAACTAATCACAAAAGAGTGTGATGAAGGAAATACTTAAGACAAAAGTTAAAATCAACAAATCTTCATCAAGCAACTAAGAAAAGGTTTTTCCTACAATTAACCTATTATCAACAGCAACACGACAACAACAAAGTAAAATCTAGCAAAGGCATTTAGCAAATATTTTTACTAGCAAAAAGAATTACTTTTGAAGTACAACTAAGAACTATGAAAAACAACATACTAAACACCATAAGTTTTCTAGTTAATAAACTTAACAACAAGTAAAACAAATAAAATAATAAAATAAGAGAAAACAAAACATAAAACAACTAAGTTAACAGAAAGTAAAACTTATAAAACAATTAAAAATATATTTTCAAATAGGAAATCAAACTGGCATTGAAATCAATTTGCAAGTTATTATGAAACTAGAATTGATTTCATGCTACCAAAAAAATAAATAACATAAAAATAAACTTGGTTGAAATACTACTGCTAACTAACATAAAACAAAGTAAAACTTGTCAATTAATATAAAAGAAAAATAAATTAAAAACAATTAAAACAAAAGAAATAGAAATAAACCTAAAAGAACTAAAACAGAATCTGTTTTGCTTGAGACCCTAATTTAAAATTATTCTAAAAATTCCCACATTGTTCCTACTGATAAACAAAGTCATTAGTGACCAGTAGCAAAAAGATTCACTCAAAAATATATTTTTAAACTCAAGTTATAAGCAAAACAAGTTTGAATACAAATCTGTTTGAAACTGCATTTCAAATATTCAAATATGGTCAAACTTTATATCTACAGAAACTAGATAAAATTTGTGACACAATGCAAAAAGAATCAATTAAAAACTCTAAATATCCGAAAAGATAAAGCAAAAACAAAAACAGAACTATTTCTGTTTTTAAAACAGAAAACAGAAAAGAAAAGAAAAACTTAAATAGCGAACGGGCTACGTGGCCGAATGCCATTGGCTACGGTCGTGCGTTGCGGGAGCTAGCGAGCGAACGTGCGCAAAATAAATAAAAACGGTTCGGCCGTTTTAAAACTTCTAATCTGGGCCCTTGGTTTCAGATCTGACGGCTAAGGGAGGGGAAGAGGTGCTCACAGAGGGGGGTTGCCGGCGGTGGAGCTTCTCCGGCGAGGCAGAGGCGGTGAGGTGGTGCGGGGTTCCAGGGGATCTCCGGCGAGGCTGAGAGCACCAGGCGAAATAGGATACGCTCCGGCTTCGATATGTGGCGTCGGAGAGGCTCGGGGTTGGGTTAGGCGAGCGGCACGAGCTCGAGGAGCTTCGGAGTAAGGAAGAGCTCCGGCGAGGTCGTAGCGGTGGCTAGGGGCGTCGGGCTTCGGGGTTTTGTCGAGGAACGGACGCGGCAGGGGCGTCGGGTATTTATAGGGGGCTCGGGGTGCTCCAAACGGCAAGGGAGGAGGAGATCGACGCGGGGATCGGGTCGGTTCCGGCGAAGGAAGGAAGAAAGAAGGAAAGGAAGGGGATGACCGAGGGGAGGAGGCGGTCGGGCGTGGCCCCAGCGCGTCAGCGGGAGAGGGGAGCGCGGGTGGGAATCGGGCGGCCGATCCGATCTGATTTCGGATCTGGCGAAGGGGATACGGGCCGAAAATTTCCTATTGGGCCTCGGGGGTTTTCCTAATAAAAAGATTTTCCCTTTTTTAATAAAACAGATAAGGAAAAACTTTATTTGGAAGCTCAAATAAAATCCAAATATATAAGTATTATATACCAAAATGATCAGCAAAATAAATTCCATCTGATGAACATTTTTACACGGCCAAAATAAATACTTCAGAGAAAATTATTTTCAGAAAAATGCCTTAATTGTTTTTATTTCTTTTGCAAATAATTTTCAAATAACCCCCTGGGTTTTATGGTTCAAAAATTTTCAAAAATACCCCTGGTTTTGGAGGGTCATGTTCCTCCTCTCAAAATTTTGAAATTTGGGGCAAGTGAATCTGAATTCATTCAAATTTTGAAATATAAACAAATATGAAATGGATTCCAAATATTTTTCAGAAATTTTTCAAATCCACTTTTCAAATACTTTATTTGAAGAAGTCATGTCATCTTCTCTCCATGATTTGAATTGGATGAATTTGAATTCAAAAGCAAAGGGAAAGTCATGTTATTCCCCCTCATTCAAAAGTTTCAACAAGTTTCAAATTTCACTCAATTTTAAACAACCATTCAAACAATCAATCAATCAATTATAACATTCCAAAATTTGGGATGTTACAAACCTACCACACTTAAAATGAATCTCGTCCTCGAGATTCGAAAGGGCTAGAAAGAAAAGGTTAGGGTTTGGGGGGTCTTCTAGCAAATCCATTGTCCTGACAAGTGTGGGTGCTACCACACTTAAAATGAGAGTTACTGGTCCCTCAAAAATTATGACAATCCTCTGGGTCTTTGGCAATATTTGCCTCTTCACATTCTCCACAGTAACTCCTTGGTCATTACAAAGTTCTTCCGTTACTGGGTCTCTTTAGTTGGCAAGTCTCGTGATCATTCTAAATAACTTATCGATGAACTCATGGTGGTCTACCATTTGTGGTTATCCTGCAGTGAAATGGGTCTTGGCTTCATCCTCACCATAAAATTCCTACGTGTGACGACAGCTGCCATGTACAAGGGTCTCTATCATACCATTCTAAGGTTTAAACAAAAGCTTCAAAGAACGTCGTCTCTTTACTATGGGTAAGTCTCTCAGATTTACCATTCCAAATAGCAAGAGAATGATAAGAGTAAGTCGTCATGGTGGCCAAGCCATGTCGCACTGAAATCATTACCTTGTATAAGGTTTAGTGAATCTCGTATTCTAACACTTGGGCTTCCTCACAAGCGTTGCAGAATTTCTCTTGTCCACGAACGAAGTTCGGATAAATCCATTGATTCTGCAAGCTGAACAAACATCTATTGTTTCTTCACAACTCTCAGGTTTACGTATCCTCCTAAGAAAATGTCTGCTTGATCTGTCATAGCTTCTTCCAAGTACCTTCCTTCATAAGGGTAGGGCTTGATCCTTATCAACCCTGGGGTCTGGGGCTTGTGGGCTCACTTCAATACTTGAACAACTTTAACTCACCCTTGGGGTTACTAGCGTGTCATATTCCAACATTACCTTCAATTCATTCCATCATACCCTTGAGGTAATAAATCACAGATTTATTCTTGTCTAGATTCCACTCTGTGGAATTCATTTTCCTTTCCATTGGTCTATTTAAACTTAGGTATTGGTTCATCACAATCATTCCTTCATTTCATCCTTATTCAAAATTCCAACTTCAAAAGTACTTTGTTGCAAATGTTGTCATCCACATAGTTTGATATGGTCCAGCATTACCTTCTCCTTTATTCATTTATCCAAACTCCTTGGCATGAAGTATACATTCTTTTTCCTTGGATCATGTGGTTTTACCGGTTACTACCACACTTAAAATGAAATGTACACATGCCTGCATAGGCCATATTTTTCTCATATCCTCGAAAATGGTCGGAGATCCTTGCTTACAAAGTAACAACTCATACAATTCAACATAGGAAATCATGACACAATAAATTCTATTGATTCATGAAGTTATTCAAATATCTGGGACTTCCGTTACATAATCCAACTTCATAACTTCAAGAAGAAAAAAAAACCGTGCTTCCCATTACATTTATTACTTCCAAAATCCAAAACTCTAACTACTCATGTTTAGCCTTCTTCTCCGGGCAGGTATAGGAGTAGTGTCCGGTCTTGTTGCACCGATGACAAGTGATGTGGCTCAGATCCTTCCGTGTAGAAAACCACGGAGTCCTCTTCTTCTTCTTGGGTTGGGTTCCTTGCTTGATGCTTGGCTCATACTTCTTGCAATAACAATGAGGTCTCTCCAAGCTGCAATGTAAACATCTGATGCTTCTACTTACTTGGCCTTTCTTCTTGTCAAGGTTAATCATTATTTCTATCTCCTGAGGGTCATATTGCACTTCTGCTGTCGGGAAATCTCCCAGATACTCGTTCGGACAGTCCTGGGAAATATGTCCTTCTTCTCCACATGAATAACATGACTTGGTATCTACGATTGGGTTTGGTATATCTCCCATCTTCATGGGTTCTTCTAACTTTTTCCCGAGGACTTCTTTCATTGCTTCCTTCTGCTGCTTCATCACTTCTTGTACCTTGGGGTATATTTGACATTGTGCCGGAAAATGACTAGTTCCTTCACACAAGAAACAAGTCACTCGCCCAGTCGGGCATTCCTCAGCAGGGTGATTTTCTTCACAATGAGGGCATCCATCCTTGTGTTCTTCCTGGGTGTGTCCTATTTCTCCACAGATCTTGCAAGCACAAAGCTTCTTGACAGGGCTATCACAGTGCTTCCGGATGAGACGGGATCTTAACAGAGTCTTCTTGAATTCCTCCCAGGTTTTTGCTCCATTACATCCTTGTATGGCTTGATGCATTTTCCACCAAGTTGCAGCACTTTGGGTAAAGTACTGAAGAGCGTATTGAACCTCATACTTCTTTGCAATCGAGTTGCTCCCGAAGTTATTCTCCATGTTTTGAATCCATACTTCTGCCTCCAGCTGGGTCATCGGTCCAGAGAATACAAGTCCAGCTTCATTCACCATCTATTGGGTCCAAGGTTTTTGGGATGAGATGTGTAAGAGAGAGGGGTAGAGAGAGATACACACAATACAAACAATATAGTTTGGAAAATAGATTTTATTTGTGGCTGTCGAAAACACACACACAAATGACAGCTCACAAATCATCGTCTCTAACGTGAGTATATAACAGGGGTTTGGTCCTCTAAAGGTCGTATAAATATTGGAATGCTTCAGGGTCTTCAAATCCTTCGGGTCTTTAGAGTCTTCAACTGGTGTAGCTTCAGTTCTTCAAATGCATGGTGAAATCCTCTATACTCTGAAGTGGCCATCAGTTGTTTCGATATTTTGTCCTTCTCGAAGTGGTCTCAGTTGATCCTTCTGGGGTCAAAGGGGAAAGGGTATTGTCTAACTATTTGAGGTAAGAGAGAATATTTGATAAAGGTCAGATAAGATGAGAACTAAAAGATCTTTTGAAAACAAAGTTTTTGAGAAATCCTTTCCTAAGGGCTTTCCAGTTTCTAGCGTCACGTCCTACAGTCAACATGTGCTCTGATACCATCTCTGTAGCGTCCCGACTCAAAACGAGTCAAGCCTCTGTGTGACCGTGCCATCCCTGGATCAGTATGCTGGCACACACAGTACATCAATGTATATATCAAAGTGCAATCACATGTAATTAACGTAAACTGATATATACCTTAAAATCTCAGCGGAAACAGTCAACGGGAGTGGAGTCCCAATAAACACCAACGGCAGGTTGAGTGTAGACCGTAACCCTGAATCGTACTCTTACTTGTCGTAGAAACTTATCTGCAACATAAGACGTTGCAGCCGTGTAGGTCAGTACATTGAATGTACCTGCAAGATCACCATAGAAGAACAGAAGATAAAGACTATTCTATATGCAATAAGGCTTTGTGGCTCTGTGTCTGAGTTTTTGCACAAAAGCTGGTTTTATTTTCTTTTCCTACAACAAAGGAATATCAGGAATCTTAATTTATAGAGTTATCTATCATGACATGGTTCCGCCAACCGATGTCTCAATGCCCACAAGTATCAAAAGTTGCCCACAATTAGTTATCAGTCTGGTGTTGAGAGTTCAGAGATAGATCCAAGTCCAGAGGCTCAAATTGTCCTTAACCGGGGACACGGCTAATCGATTAGGTTTAACTCTGCAGAGTGTTGTGTACTTTACCCACAAGATTCGTTCCCTCCTTGTAAGTCCTCGCACTGCCGGGTGTTTGAGAACAGGACGAACGAAACATGGTCTTTCAGAGTGTTTCCCTGACTACTGTCAGTGCCCATCCAATCCTAACGTCGACTACATCTCGTAGCACTGCCCAGCCAGAGTCACAACAAAGATCAACCAAGCCAGAGCCCATAATGACTTGTGGCTACACAGGTAAGCTTCCGGGCATGAAGTATTCATCCGTCTCTTTGAGTCTGGGTGAGGCTTTCCGCAAGATGTCATGGCGCTTCTCCATGCATCCCGGCCATCCACTGGTTACTCCAGGGTGCCCATCAAATCCATCCCTCACCCAGTAGTGTGTATTGAAAACTTGTTTCTCGAGTCTCGAAGTCTTGAGGTCTTGAAGATGCAGGACTTGAAGATGCCTTCATGAAGTTGTCGTCTTTGACGTAGAGTCCTTCACCTCACACCACTCTCGAACACTCATACCAACCCCGTCTACTTTAGCGTAGCATAGCAGTAAGACAAATAACGTCCCGGGGCTTCAGTAACAAGGAGTGGGTTCCTACCTCATGCATTCTACCCAACTACAAGAATTCAATAATACTACTGGAGGGATTTGTTGAATGATGTCACTACATGCAATAAAACGTAGGTATGAAATAGATGGTCAAAGTGAACTTGCCTGGTAGGGTTGATGAAGATAAATATCGCTCTCAGAAATAACTTGATAGAATTATTCGTCACTCTCCGATGAAAATCTATATAATAAAGCATTGCACTCATAAGCAATCATACTAGCAATCAATACTGTCAATCAAAAGGCAGCACAAAACTAATCACAAAAGAGTGTGATGAAGGAAATACTTAAGACAAAAGTTAAAATCAACAAATCTTCATCAAGCAACTAAGAAAAGGTTTTTCCTACAATTAACCTATTATCAACAGCAACACGACAACAACAAAGTAAAATCTAGCAAAGGCATTTAGCAAATATTTTTACTAGCAAAAAGAATTACTTTTGAAGTACAACTAAGAACTATGAAAAACAACATACTAAACACCATAAGTTTTCTAGTTAATAAACTTAACAACAAGTAAAACAAATAAAATAATAAAATAAGAGAAAACAAAACATAAAACAACTAAGTTAACAGAAAGTAAAACTTATAAAACAATTAAAAATATATTTTCAAATAGGAAATCAAACTGGCATTGAAATCAATTTGCAAGTTATTATGAAACTAGAATTGATTTCATGCTACCAAAAAAATAAATAACATAAAAATAAACTTGGTTGAAATACTACTGCTAACTAACATAAAACAAAGTAAAACTTGTCAATTAATATAAAAGAAAAATAAATTAAAAACAATTAAAACAAAAGAAATAGAAATAAACCTAAAAGAACTAAAACAGAATCTGTTTTGCTTGAGACCCTAATTTAAAATTGTGCTAAAAATTCCCACATTGTTCCTACTGATAAACAAAGTCATTAGTGACCAGTAGCAAAAAGATTCACTCAAAAATATATTTTTAAACTCAAGTTATAAGCAAAACAAGTTTGAATACAAATCTGTTTGAAACTGCATTTCAAATATTCAAATATGGTCAAACTTTATATCTACAGAAACTAGATAAAATTTGTGACACAATGCAAAAAGAATCAATTAAAAACTCTAAATATCCGAAAAGATAAAGCAAAAACAAAAACAGAACTATTTCTGTTTTTAAAACAGAAAACAGAAAAGAAAAGAAAAACTTAAATAGCGAACGGGCTACGTGGCCGAATGCCATTGGCTACGGTCGTGCGTTGCGGGAGCTAGCGAGCGAACGTGCGCAAAATAAATAAAAACGGTTCGGCCGTTTTAAAACTTCTAATCTGGGCCCTTGGTTTCAGATCTGACGGCTAAGGGAGGGGAAGAGGTGCTCACAGAGGGGGGTTGCCGGCGGTGGAGCTTCTCCGGCGAGGCAGAGGCGGTGAGGTGGTGCGGGGTTCCAGGGGATCTCCGGCGAGGCTGAGAGCACCAGGCGAAATAGGATACGCTCCGGCTTCGATATGTGGCGTCGGAGAGGCTCGGGGTTGGGTTAGGCGAGCGGCACGAGCTCGAGGAGCTTCGGAGTAAGGAAGAGCTCCGGCGAGGTCGTAGCGGTGGCTAGGGGCGTCGGGCTTCGGGGTTTTGTCGAGGAACGGACGCGGCAGGGGCGTCGGGTATTTATAGGGGGCTCGGGGTGCTCCAAACGGCAAGGGAGGAGGAGATCGACGCGGGGATCGGGTCGGTTCCGGCGAAGGAAGGAAGAAAGAAGGAAAGGAAGGGGATGACCGAGGGGAGGAGGCGGTCGGGCGTGGCCCCAGCGCGTCAGCGGGAGAGGGGAGCGCGGGTGGGAATCGGGCGGCCGATCCGATCTGATTTCGGATCTGGCGAAGGGGATACGGGCCGAAAATTTCCTATTGGGCCTCGGGGGTTTTCCTAATAAAAAGATTTTCCCTTTTTTAATAAAACAGATAAGGAAAAACTTTATTTGGAAGCTCAAATAAAATCCAAATATATAAGTATTATATACCAAAATGATCAGCAAAATAAATTCCATCTGATGAACATTTTTACACGGCCAAAATAAATACTTCAGAGAAAATTATTTTCAGAAAAATGCCTTAATTGTTTTTATTTCTTTTGCAAATAATTTTCAAATAACCCCCTGGGTTTTATGGTTCAAAAATTTTCAAAAATACCCCTGGTTTTGGAGGGTCATGTTCCTCCTCTCAAAATTTTGAAATTTGGGGCAAGTGAATCTGAATTCATTCAAATTTTGAAATATAAACAAATATGAAATGGATTCCAAATATTTTTCAGAAATTTTTCAAATCCACTTTTCAAATACTTTATTTGAAGAAGTCATGTCATCTTCTCTCCATGATTTGAATTGGATGAATTTGAATTCAAAAGCAAAGGGAAAGTCATGTTATTCCCCCTCATTCAAAAGTTTCAACAAGTTTCAAATTTCACTCAATTTTAAACAACCATTCAAACAATCAATCAATCAATTATAACATTCCAAAATTTGGGATGTTACAACCCTCTTCGCTATCCTCTGCGCCAATGTTTCCGTATCCCTGTGGAGACAGGCTAAAGCAAAATAAATGAGTCAAGAAAAACCAAAAACTCAGAAAGTGAAGGACGCGGCAAGATCCTTACTCTTCTTCTTCTTCTCCCGAGCTAAAGGCAGAGAGGTCAAAGTCGAATTCCGCCACGGGAGGAGGTGGAGGGGTGCTCCTAGGCCGCTTGGCTGCGGCGGGCGCGGGTTGCTGATGAGCCCCTTGCCGCTGCGTGGCCATGCCGGCTGCCCCCTTGCCGGGGGCTCCACCACTCGAGGAAGGCTGGTGGGCTCCGGCGCCAGAGGCGGCTCTCCGAAGAACGCGCCTCTTCCTCACTTCGAGAGCCGGGGCCTCCTCGTGCAGCTCTTCCTCGGGTGTGTCTTCGGCGTAAGGGCCCTCGGTAGATGTGTCGCCCTACTCTTCGGCAGTCTCGCCCTGCCCGGCAAGGTTCTCGTCCGGCAGCGTTTCCCCTCCACTGGTTTCCTCTTCCAGGAAGTCGGCGCTGCTGGCCTCCGCGGCAAGATTTGCCTCCTCCGCCCTGGTGGCGATGTACGCCAGCTCTTCATCAGTGGTGGCGCGGCCGAGGTTTTCTTCTGCACGGATGGCCTTCTCCGACAGATTATCAAAGAATTGCTGTGCCTGCTCCTCGGATGGCTCGATCCAAGCCCCGTCAAGGCTGTGGGCGTCAAACGCCGGCATCATGGCAATGATTGAAGTCAAAGTGGAGTTGTTGCACAAAGGAACTATGCCTGCCGGCAGTTTGCACACCACATCACCCCTGAACAGTTTCTGGCAGAGGGCTGCGTGCTGCATAAGCGTCAATTTATGGTTCAGCCCAGGGCGCAGCCTCATGATGTCTGCCGCATTCCGGAATTCCCAAGCTGGCCTCCCCTTGTTCTGCAGAGGGGCGATGCGCCGGCGAAGGAAATCGGCGCCTATCATCTCTATTGTGAGCCCGGCAGCTCTGAGGCGGTGAATCCTGGTAGTAGCGACTGTGAGCTTCTTATCGTAAGGATCGAGGGCACTCCAGTCGTTGCTGCGCACTATCTTCGTCTGCCGCGGCAAGCAGAAGGGCTGGAGTTTTGTCTCCTGAATCCAGCACCACTTGGCCCGCCATTCATCCCACTTCTCGCGGTAGGCCCCCTCTGGGTAAACCTCCTTGGTTCCTGGCCGTGGAATCCAAGCGATGGAACCGGAAAGGGCCTCACCCTTTTGGATGCGAGGAATAAAGTAATGGCAGAAAAGGGCGGTGCTAGGGACTACTCTGGCGAAGTTTTCGCAAAGGTGAGCGAAAACGGACATCCATGTCACAGCATTCGGCGTGAAATCCAAAAGCTGGAAGCCGTATGTGAGCATGATATCGTTGAAGAAATCAGAGAAAGGAGGACAGAGCCCGCAGTAGAAGTAATCGGCAAAGAAGTGATACTTATTTGGGCCGCCTCTGGAAGAACCTGGACTCACGAGGGTGGCGGGGTGCGCTGTCGTCTCCGCCGCCCACACGCACTGGTATCGATCCCTCAGGGCGGCCGCGTCGAGCGCCGGAGGGAAGACGACGTGCTCCTTCCGCATCTTTGCCAGCTTGCTCTCCGAGACAGCGGCGTCCACCTCCTTGCCCGTGCTTGCTTTGGGCGGCATGGCGGCTGTGGAGGCTGAGGCTGAGGACGGGGAGAGAGTGGAGGCGCGGATGGATGAGAGGGGCTCTGTTTCGACTCGCGGAAGAAGACGACGGCGGTTCCCAGATTGGAAAAGACAAGAGGGAAATGAGCGGCGCCTCTACGGATTCCTTCTTATGGGGAGGACACGAGGCCGCCTCTTTATTTAAATAATATTGAAACGCTTCGCGAGCGCGCTGTTGTAACAGCCGCGCTACGCACGTCCCCCACGTCCCGCATTCAATGGGCGTCGTGGGCGACGCGGTAAATGGAATGATTACGGTGGATAACTCCTGCCACGCGTGCCCGTGCACTGTTTGGGCCTGGCCCAACAACGCCTCGCACCCGTGTACGGCCCAGACCCGGGGGCTCCTGTCGGTGCACTAAGGATTGGGTCCTTTAGTACCCCGTACTTGTGCACGGACAGTTGTAGCCACACCTGCGGCCAGGCCTGTCGGGGAACAACCGAATGCAAGTTCATAAAGTCAAGGAGGCACCCAAGACAAGGCAATAATCAGAAGATAGAAGACCAAAGGCTGGAGCCCCGGCAAGATCTTGCCGGGATGGCTCGTAGCCCCGGCAAGGCTCGCACCCGGCAAGCCTTCGCTGCCCTGTCATCGCTCCAGTGCGGTCATAAGCTTGTCCTTTAGCTGTTGTCCTGCTGGTAACGTGTCAGGCGCTAGCGGTGGATGGGCTTAAGCGGTGCTAATGGGACGGCCCCTTTTCCCGTCCCCAAGAAGCTAAGGGACACCTCAACGGAGCATTAAATGCACTTGCCCTAAACCGTCAGTGTTAGGTACGATAACACTGTAGCCACTTTTACACCTCATGTATGCCCTGTACGCCACTGTTGGTGACCCCTTCGAACATATAAAAGGAGGCCCAAGGCGCAGCTACAGGGGGATCGGATCTTCTCTAGCCCATTCTGCATGAGTAGCGGCTGAGTACTGTAGCGTCCCAGAACTTGAGCTAGAACACATCTAATACAACCAAGCAGGAGTAGGGTTTTACGCATCTTTGCGGCCCGAACCTGGGTAAAATTCCCGCGTGTTGATCATCAGATCTGCTCTCTGTACAAACCCTTCCCCTTGCCGAATCGTAAAGGGATCCTCGCGATCCCATAGGTGTCGTTTCTCCGACATGGAGTCAAAAGTTTTTGTTTTGGTTCAGCATCAATTCTACTCATCTTGTGAGTCATCCCAAATGCTTTACTTGGCGCTTTATTGAAATAAAAGACACAAAACATGATTAATACAGTAGCTTAATCATGTGAACACTTAAAAAAAGAAAGTAAAAGTGTTGGGTTGTCTCCCAACAAGCGCTTTTCTTTAATGCCTTTTAGCTAGGCATGATGATTTCAATGATGCTCACATAAAAAGTAGTAATTGAAACATGCAAGAGAGCATCATGAATCTCATGACAAGCACATTTAAGTCTAACCCACTTCCTATGCATAGGGATTTTGTGAGCAAAGAATTTATGGGAGCAAGAATCAACTAGCATAGGAAGGCAAAACAAGCATAACTTCAAAGCTTTGAACACATAGAGAAGAAACTTAATATTATTGCAATTCCTACAAGCATAAGTTCCTCCCTCATAATAATTTTCAGTAGCATCATGAAGGAATTTCACAATATAACTATCACATCAAGCATTCTTTTCATGATCTACAAGCATAGAAAATTTATCACTCTCCACACAAGCAAACTTCTCATACATAATAGTGGGAGCAAACTCAACAAAATAACCATCATGAGACACTTGATTGACATAACCTCTTTGAAAATCATGATGACAAGTTTCATGGTTACTAGCACTCTTTATAGGATACATGTCATCACAATAATCATCATATATAGGAGGCATGCCATCATCATAATAAATTTGCTCATCAAAACATGGGGGACTAAAAATATCATATTCATCAAACATAGCATCCCCAAGCTTGTGGCTTTGCATATCATTAGCATCATGAATATTTAGAGAACTCATACTAACAATATTTCTATCATGCTCATCATTCAAGGAATTCTCATCAAGTATTTTCATAATTTATTTCTCTACCAATTGAGCACAATTTCCTGAATCCTTGCTTTCACGAAAGATAATATAAAGACGAAACAAACACTACTGGAATCAGAGGATTTGCCATCTGCCAGCTCTTTGCCGTCTACTGGCAGATGGCAAAGAGAGTCTTTGCCGTTAGCTGAACAGGAACGGACGGCAAAGAACAGACTGACAGCAAAGATACTATTTGCCATCAGCCAGGGCTTTGCTGTCTGCCAGCTGACGGCAAAGAGCCGGAAGGCAGACGGCAATGAACCCACCTGGGCCCCACTGCCCCGTGGGGGTGGTGGGCCGTATGCTGGCTCTTTGTCGTCTGCCTAGGGACTCTTTGCCGTCCGCCAGCAGACGGCAAAGAGGCTCTATACCTAACATCGTCAACGGCCACCCCACCCCCCTCTCTCTCTTTCATTCTCACTCTCACCCCGAGCTGCACCGCCCCGCCCACCGCGGCCCCGCCGCCCGGCCGCCCTCGTCGCCGCTGCCCCTCGCCGCCCGGCCGCCACCGCCGCCCCGACGCCCCTTCGCCCCTGTCCACCGCCGTCACCGCCGCCCCTGCGCCCCTGCGCCCCTACCCCCCGCCGCCGGCCGCCACCGCCGCCCCCCCTCCCCCTGCCGCCCCCCCCCCCGCCGCCCCGATGGCCCCGGCGCCCCTGCCCCCCCCGCCGCCTCGACGCCCCCGACGCCCCCTGGCGCCCCTGCCCCCGCCGCCAGGCCGCTACCGCCACTGCGGCGCCCCCGGCGTCCTTGCGCCGTCCCCGTCCCCCACCGCCGATGCTGCCCCCCGCCGGTGAGTACCACCGCCGGCCGCCCCCTTTTTTTCGTTTTTTCTGTTTTTTTCTGTTAAATTAGTTAGTTTATTAGGTTAGTTTTATTAGTTTATTAGCTTAGTTTATTAGGTTAATTAGGTTAGTTTTATTAGTTTATTAGGTTAGTTTATTAGGTTTATTAGCTTAAAGAAGAAGGAAAAAATGAAAATGGAAAAAGGAAAAGAAGAAAAGAATAAGAAGAAGAAGAAGAAGGAAAAGAAGAAGGAAAAGAAGAAGGAGAGGAAGAAGAAGAATAAGAAGAAGAAGAAGAAGAAGAAGAAGAAGAAGAAGAAGAAGAAGAAGAAGAGGAGGAGGAGGAGAAAGAAGAAGAAGAAGAAGAAGAAGAAGAAGAAGAAGAAGAAGAGGAAAGAAGAAGAAGAAGAAGAAGAAGAAGAAGAAGAAGAAGAAGAAGAAGAAGAAGAGGAGGAGGGGAGGAGAAGAAGAATAGGAAAAAGGAAAAGAAGAAGAAGAAGAAGAAGAAGAAGAAGAAGAAGAGAAGAGAAGACACCGTCGAGCCTCTTTGCCGTCTGCCCCCTTGCGGCAAAAAACTTTGCCGTCCGGTGAGCCCAGGCTGACAACAAAGAACTCCTTTACCGGAATTCACAGTGCTAAAATTGTGGCCGTCTGCCGGCTGACGACAAAGAGGTTTGCCGTCCACAGTCCTCCTCTTTGCCGTCCGCCATGGCAGACGGCAAAGTGCCTGATTCCAGTAGTGAAATGATGCAACCCAAACTCCATTTTTTTGTAGTTTTCTATTATAAAACCAAACTAGTGAAAAACAAGAAACTAAAAGATTTAATTACAAGATCTAAAGATATACCTTAAAGCACTCACCTCCCCAGCAACGGCGCCAGAAAAGAGCTTGATGTATACTATGCAACTTTATTCTTGTAGACTCGTGTTGGGCCTCCAAGCATAGAGTTTTGTAGGACAGTAGCAATTTTGCCTCAAGTGGATGACCTAAGGTTTATCAATCCATGTGAGGTGTAGGATGAAGATGGTCTCTCTCAAACAACCCTGCAATCAAATACAAGAAGTGTCATGTGTCCCCAACACACCCAATACAATGGCAAATTGTATATGTGCTCTAGTTCGGCGAAGAGATGGTAATACAAGTGCAATATGGATGGTAGATAAAGCTTTTTGTAATCTGAAAATATTAAAACAGCAAGGTAGCAAGTAACAAAAGTGAGCACAAACGGTATTGCAATGCTTGAAAACAAGGCCTAGGGTCCGTACTTTCTCTAGTGCAATCTCTCAACAATGCTAATATAATTGGATCACATAACCATCCCTCAACGTGCAACGAAGAATCACTCCAAAGTTCTTATCTAGCGGAGAACATAAGAATAAATTGTTTGTAGGGTACGAAACCACCTTAAAGTTATCCTTTCCGATCGATCCATTCAAGGGTTTGTACTAGAATAACACCATATGATATGCATCAACCAACTCTAATGTCACCTAGATACTCCAATGTCACCACAAGTATCCATGAGTTAATTATACGATATGCATCAAACAATTTCAGATTCATAATACTCAATCCAACACAAAGAACCTCAAAGAGTCCCCCAAGATCTCTATCGGAGAACGTAGGAAAAGAACGTGCATCAACCCCTATGCATAGATTACCCCAATGTCACCTCGGGAATCCGCAAGTTGAGTACCAAAACATACATCAACTGAATCAATAGAACACCCCATTGTCACCACGGGTATCCATATGCAAGACATATATCAAGTGTTCTCAAATCCAATATTCAATCCAACATAACGATATCTCAAAGGGGAAGATTCAAGTCATCACAACATGATAGGTAGGGAATAACATCATATGATCCGACTATATTAACAAAGCCCGTGATACATCAAGATCGTCACATCTCAAGAACACGAGAGAGAGAGAGATTAAACACATAGCTACTGGTACATATATACCCTCAGCCCCAAGGGTGGGCTACTCCCTCCTCGTCATGGCCTCCGTCGGGATGATGAAGATGGCCACCGGAGATGATCTACCCTCTCCAACAGGGCACTGGAACGCCTCCAGATTGGTTTTTCGTCGATATAGAGAGTTGTGGCGGCGGAACTTCTCGTTTAGGGTTATTTCTAATGGTTTCTATATTCATAGGATTTTTTTGCGTTGGTTTCACGCGATGGTGGGCCACGAGGTGAGCACGATACACAAGGGTGCGCCGGGGGGGCCTGGCGCGCCCTGGTGGGTTGTGCCCACCCTATGGCTCTTCTGGCCCTCCCACGAAGCGTCTAGTACCTCTTTTGTTCCAAAAAAATCGTCAAAAAGTTTCAGGCGATTCCGAGAACTTTCATTTTCTGCACAAAAAACAACACCATGGTAGTTCTGCTGAAAACAACGTCAGTCTGGGTTAGTTCTAAATAAATCATATAAAGTGCATCAAAACCATATAAAATTATTGTAAACATAGGTGAATATGGCATGAATACTTCATAAATTATCAATACGTTGGAGACGTATCAATGCCGCTAGCGAAAACTATGGCCCCCGGGTCTATTCACTTATAAATGTACAAACGCTACGATTACCTTGATGCCTTTATTTACTTTTTATTTTATTTTGCAATTTACAATTATCTACACAACTCATTTGCTTGCAAATAAAGAGATCAAGGGGATTGACAACCCTCTTACCCGCGTTGGGTGCAAGTTGTTTGGCCGCTGAAGACGGTTGAGGATTGATATTCCTATTGGTTCGATAAACCTTGGATTCATAACTGAGGGAAATACTTACCCACTTTGTGCTGCACTAACCCGTTCCTCTTCACGGAAAACCCAACGCAGATCACAAGTATCAAGTACCCACCTAATAAGTCTAGGTTTAGCATCTTTCTTTTCAATAAGGTATTTAATAGTAGCATGATCTGTGTGAATAGTTACTTTGGAATCAACAATATATGGTCTAAACTTATCACATGCAAAGACAATTGATAAAAATTCCTTCTCGGTAGTGGCATAATTTCTTTTTGCAGCGTCTAGAGTTTTACTAGCATAATGAATAACATTCAATTTCTTGTCTACTCTTTGCCCTAGAACGACACCAACAGCATAATCACTAGCATCACACATAATTTCAAATGGTAAGTTCCAATCAGGTGGTTGAACAACAGGTGCATAAATCAAAGCTTTCTTAAGTATTTCAAAAGCTTCTACACAATCATCATCAAAAACAAAGGGGATGTCTTTTTGAAGAAGATTAGTTAACGGCCTAGAAATCTTTGAAAAATCTTTGATGAAACGTCAATAGAAACCAGCATGACCGAGGAAACTTCTTATACCTTTGATATCTTTTGGGCATGGCATTTTCTCAATTGCATCAACTTTAGCTTTGTCCACTTCAATACCTCGCTCTGAAATTTTATGCACAAGCACTATGCCTTCATTCGCCATAAAATGGCACTTTTCCCAATTCAAGACAAGATTAGTTTCTTCACATCTCTGCAAAACTCGATCAAGGTTGCTCAAGCAGTCATCAAAAGAAGTCCCGTAAACGAAAAAATCATCCATGAATACCTCAACAATCTTTTCACAAAAGTCAGAGAATATAGCAGTAATACATCTTTGAAAGGTAGCAGGTGCATTGCATAAACCAAAAGGCATACGCCTATAAGCATAAGTTCCAAAAGGGCAAGTAAAGGTAGTTTTCTCTTGATCCTCTTTTGACACACATATTTGAGAAAAACTAGAATATCCATCAAGAAAACAAAAGTATGTGTGCTTAGATAATGTTTCTAGCATTTGATCGATAAAAGGCAAAGGGTAGTGATCTTTCCTAGTAGATTTATTTAATTTCCTGAATCAATCACCATCCTATAACCAGTTACAATTCTTTGTGGAACAAGCTCATTTTTATCATTAGGTACGATAGTTATACCACCTTTATTAGGGACACAATGAACAGGACTTACCCATCTACTATCAGAAATAGGATAAATTATACCTGCTTCCACAATTCTTACCACCTCCTTCATCTTATCATTGAGATGATGTTGGTGGTTAACTACTGGTTTAGCGTCTGGTTCCATATTAATCTTGTGTTGACATAGCATTGGGCTTATGCCCTTAAGATCGTCGAGAGTATATCCGATAGCAGCCATGTGCTTCTTTAGAGTTTTAAGTAATCTTCTTTCTTCATGCTCTGAAAGGTTAGCACTGATAATAACAGGATATATCTTATTTTCATCAAGGTAAGCATTTTCAAAGTATCGGGTAAAGTCTTTAGCTCAAACATGGGATCTCCCTTGGGTGGAGGAGGATCCCCTAAAATATCAACTGGTAAGTTGTGTTTAAGAATCGGTGTTTGTTTAAGAAATATGTCATCATTTCATTTATTTCATTCATATGCATATCATTTTCATGGTCTAGTAAATATTGTTCCAACGGATCGGTAGGAGGTACTACAATAGAATAAGGACCAATTATTTCATCCTTACTAGGTAATTATTTCTCATGTGGTTGTCTACCAAACTTGGAGAAATTAAATTCATGAGACACATCACTAAAGCTTACTTTGACCTTCTCAGTAACACAATTAATTTCAGTATTAACAGTATTCAAGAAAGGTCTACCAAATATAATGGGGCAAAAGTTATCTTGTTTTGAACCAAGTACTAAGAAGTCAGTTGGGTACTTAATTTTTCCACACAAGACTTCAACATCTCTAACAATCCCAAGTGGTGTAATAGTGTCTCTGTTTGCAAGTTTAATAGTGACATGAATGTCTTCAAGCTCAGAGGGTGGTATGTCATTCATAATTTCTTGGTATAAGGTAAAAAGTATAGCACTAGCACTAGCACCAATGTCAAACAAGCCATGGTAACAATGATCTCCAAGTCTAACTAAAACAACAGGCATGCCAACAACTCGTTTATTTTTATCTAGCTCATCATGCACGTTTCTAGCAGGTTTTGCAATTCTAGCAGCTTCACCACAGAAGTAAATAACCTGACCCTCAATATTATCAACTAGAAGATCATTGACCATAGCAACATTAGGATCAACGTTTATTTGCTCAGAAGGTTTAGGTGTTCTAACATGCCTTTTATTAACCACATTTGTAGCCATAGCGTGTTCCTTAATTCTAATAGGGAAAGGTGGCTTCTCAATGTAAGCAGTAGGAACAATTGGATCAACATGGATAACAATTATTTCTTCCTTCTCAATTTTAGTAGGTTCCTCCAATTTATTTTCAATGGGTGGATGCTATTTAAACCACTTCTCCTTAGGGAGATCAACATGAGTCAACGCAAACGATTCACAGAAAGAAGCTATTATCTCAGAGTCAAGGCCATATTTAATGCTAAAATTATAGAAAGCATTGGTTCCCATAAGAGATTTAACACAATCAAACTTAAGCTTTATACCTGACTCTTTACCTTTGTCGAGTTCCCAATCTTCAGAGTTGCATTTAATTCTTTCCAGAAGATCCCATTTGAATTCAATAGTCCTATTCATAAAGGAACCAGTAGAAGAAGAATCGAGTAGTACTTGATCATCATGAGAAGCCGAGCATAAAAATTTTGTATAATAAATTTTCTTGAGAACTCATGGTTGGGGCAGGTGTGCATCATAGATTTAAGTCTCCCCCAATCTTGAGCGATACTTTCTCCTTGACGAGGCAAGCAATTATAAATAAAGTTCCGATCACGATGGACTAGATGCATATATAGGATAAAACTTGTGATGAAATTCTAGCTTCAAGCGATTCCACTCCCATGATCCAATATCGTCCAATAGCCTATACCACATTATTGCCTTTCCCTCCAAAGATAAAGGGAAAATTTTCTTCTTAACTTTGTCTCCAGACAACCCTGCAAGCTGAAATAATCCACAAACTTCATCGACAAATATCAAATGATAATGAGGATGACTCGTTCCATCATATGGATTTAATAACAGTTTTTCAAGCATTCCCGAAGGAATATCATAATAAATATTTTTAGTAGGTTCGGTAGGTTGAGGAACAATTTCCTCATCTTCAGATCGAGGCGAAGATGCCCCGAACAAGCCACTCAAAGGGTGACCGTTCATAGTGACAAGCAACAGAAATTTTTAGCACGTATAGAAAATGTTTCCTTACCAATTCCACTTACCAAAGGCGCTTCACTCCCCGACAACGGTGCCAGAAAAGAGTCTTGATGACCCATAAGTATAAGGGATCAATCGTAGTACTTTCGATAAGTAAGAATGTCGAACCCAACGAGGAGCAGAAGGAAATGACAAGTGGTTTTCAGCAAGGTATTCTCTGCAAGTGCTGTAAGTAACAATAGTAGATAGTTTTGTGATGAGATCATTCGTAACAAGTAATGAGTGTCAATAGTAAAAAAGGTGCAGCAAGGTATCCTAGTCATTTTTATAGCAAAGGAAAGGCCTGAAAGTTCTCTTATATTAAGCAAGCGCTCCCGAGGACACATGGGAATTTCTGTCTAGTCATGTTCATCATGTTGAGTTGATTCGCGTTCGCTACTTTGATAATTTGATATGTGGGTGGACCGGTGCTAAGGTGCTGTTCTTACTTGAACTAACAACCTACTTATGATTACCCCCTCTTGCAAGCATCCGCAACTACGAAAGAAGAATTAAGATAAATCTAACCATAGAATGAAACATGTGGATCCAAATCAGCCCCTTATGAAGCAACGCATAAACTGGGGTTTAAGCTTCTGTTACTCTAGCAACCCATCATCTACTTGTTACTCCACAATGACTTCCCTTAGGCCCATAACATGGTGAATTTTCATGTAGTCGACGTTCACATGACACCACTAAGAGAAGTAACAACACACATATCATCAAAATATCGAACGAATACCAACTTCACATGATTACTTATAACAAGACTTCTCCCATGTCCTCGGGAACAATAGTAACTACTCACACATCATCAACATGTTCAAGATCAGAGGTGTAATAATAATGATTAAGGATCTGAACATAATATCTTCCACCAAGTAATCCAACAAGCATCAACTACATGTAATCAACACAACTAGTAACCCACAGGTACCAATCTGAGGTTTTGAGACAAAGATTGAATACAAGAGATGAAATACGATTGGAGATGAGATGGTGATGGTGAAGATGTTGATGAGGATTGGTCCTTCCACGAAGGAGGAAGCGTTGGTGATGACGATGGCTTCGATCTCCCCCTCCCGGAGAGGAATTTCCCTGGCAGAATCTAACTGCCGGAGTGCAAAAGTGCCTCTGCCCAGGTTTCCGCCTCGAGACGGCGGCGCTTCATCCCAAAAGGTTGCTTATGATTTTTTCTAGGGTAAAACACACCATATAGGAGAAGAGAGACGTCGGGAGGCAGCAGGGGCCCCACAAGCCATCAGGGCGGAACCTGGGGGGTGCCCCGTTGGCTTGTGGCCAGTAGGTATCCCCCTTAGGTATATTTTTTGCCCAGAAATTCTTAAATATTCCATAAAAATTCTCCGTGAAGTTTCAGGTCATTTGGAGTCTAGTGATTTTTCTGTCTTTTTCTTGGTTTTTAGTCCAGAATTCCAGTTTCCAGATATTTCCCTCTTTATGATGTACCTTGCATATTGAGAGAGAAAGAGCATAAGAATTGTATGATAGCAGGGAATAATCGACAAGAATAACATAATTATCAATAAGAAATCATGATGCATAATGGACGTATCAACCACCAACTCTCTGCCCCTCTATGCAGCGGTATAAAATCTCTTCTCCCCGTTGTAATCTCTACTTAAACATGGTGCTTAATGCTATATGTTATTATCCAATGATGTGTGGCTATACTATGATGTTTGATTAAATCTCTTTTGTCCTACGGGTTAATTGTGGTATGATGTTATTGATATGAGTTGTATGTTGATATGGTGCCGTCCTAAGGTGTCTTCTGTGAGGCACACACATGAAGGATTCATGCTAGAGGGTTTGCAATATGTTCATGATTCATTTATAGTGGGTGGCTAGAGTCACAGAAGCTTACACCCGAGTAAGGGGATTGTTTACGTATGGGAGTAAAGAGGACTTGATGTTTAATGCTATGGTTGGCTTTACCTTAATGATTTCTAGTAGTTGCGGATGCTTGCTAGAGGTCCAATCATAAGTGCAAATGATCCAAGTACGGAAATTGTGTTAGCATATGCCTCTCCCTCATTGCATATGCTAATTGTCTATCATGTTATATTCAATTGCCTATGGACAATCTTTCTCTCGCGTTACAAAAAACCTTTCTACTCCCTCCTTTCCGGTTTATAGGGCTCAAATCTCAAATCTCATCAACCAAGGCACATGCTGAGTGGAGGAATGTATCTCGTACTTTACAAAACTATCAAAATTAAATTGTTGCATTAATTTAGATTAATTGCAGTGCATGCATGCTTGACCACTAGATGAGTAGGAAAATTGCATGCATTGGTCTGTTCCTTTTTAATTCTTCATGCAAAGATTTAATGCGCCTCAGTATCTTCAAATGAGATGGAGATGAGCCCTTTAAATCAAAAAAACAAAAAAATTGAGATAAGCCCTATAAACCGGAAAGGAGGGAGTACTAAACAACTTACTTATTGTTCTTTATCTAAGCAGCCCCTAACTTTTAGTTACTTGCTCTTTATTATCTTGCAAAACTATCTATTACACCTACTAAGTACTTCTAGCTTCTTTCCCGCAAAGTAGTTTCATACTTGTTCTAGGTAAAGTAAGCGTTAGCATGCGTAGAGTTATATCGGTGGTCGATAGAAATTGAGAGAATATTAATTCTACCTTTAGCTCCTCGTTGGGTTCGACACTCTTACTTATCGAAAAAGGTTACAAACGATCCCCTACACTTGTGGGTTATCAAGACCTTTTTCTGGCTCCGTTGTTGGGGAGCAATAGAGTAGCGGTTGATATTCTCGTGTGTGCTTGTTTGTTGTATCACTAAGTAGTTTTTATTTTCTGTTATAAGTTGTTTTATATCTGTAGTTATGGATATGGAACACGAAACGATAAAAAAAATTAGTTGTACTTCCTACTCATGGAGATGGGGAACCTCCTAAAACCCTCGATGCTGGTTATGTGAAACACATTAATTACTACTTCTATAATCCTAAGAAATCCTCATTCAACTTGATAATGGGAGACACGTTGGATCAACGTGAGTACTTTAGGGATTATCACTTGTCTCAAAAAGGGAAACACTTAGGGGATCAAATTAAAATGTTGCGTTGTTATGCTTGGGATTTATGCGTGAGAAGTGATTATACTTGTTTCTCTAAGAGTAAGGGTCTACACCTTCCATTTCAATGTGAATTTAATGATAACAAAACCTTGGCTTCTTATGCTAATGGTATATATGATTACTATGATGTGGAACAAATAGAAGAATTTGTTGCTTTTAAGGGTGCATATGAAATTGCTTCTTTGATTGAAAAGCATGATGCTATTCCTTACAAATCTAAAAAATTTCCATACTTAAATATTGCTATGAGAATTATGAATACAATGCCGATATTAATGAATTTATTGAGAGAATGTCTGCTGCCTTGGAAGATACTAATTTTGCAGGAATCTATGGAAGAAAAAATTGCTGAAACTGTGAGCTCATTAGATGAAAAAGATGAGGAGGAGAGTGAAGAACAAAAGGAGGAAGAGCGGACTAGCTACCCGTTTCCACCTTCTAATGAGAGTAACTCTTCAACTCATACATTGTTTAATTTCCCTTCGCACATACCGAAGGATGAATGCTATGATGATTGCTATGATCCCTTGGATTCGTTTGAAATATCCCTTTTTGATGAACTTGATGCTTTCTATGCTTGTGGCCGTGATGCCAATATGAATTATGCTTATGGACATGAACTTGCTATAGTTCCTTATGTTAAGCATGACATTGTTGCTATTGCACCCACACATGATAGTCCTATTATCTTTTTGAATTCTCCCAACTACACTATATTGGAGAAGTTTGCACTTATTAAGGATTATATTGATGGGTTGCGTCTTACTATCACACATGGTGATTTTGGTAAATATAATATGCATGTGCTTGCTGCTCCTACTTGCAATTATTATGAGAGAGGAACCAAATCTTCACCTCTCTATGTTTCCAATACGATAAAATTGCAAGAAACTACTTATGATATGTACTGGCCTTTACTTTGTTTGAATGAATTGTTCATTTATGACATGCCAATGCATAGGAAGAGAGTTAGGCTTCATTGTTCTATGATATATGTTACTTTGTGCTCACTGCTAAATTACAAATAATTTTTAATTAAAATTGGCTTTGATATACCTTGAGATCCGGGTGGATCAATTACTTGAGCACTATATGCCTAGCTTAATGGCTTTAAAGAAAGCGCTACCAGGGAGACAACCCGGAAGTTTTAGAGAGTCATTTATTTCTGTTGTGTGCTTTATAAATAATTAAAAAAAATAAAGTGCTGAACTTAAAACCTTTTCAAAAAGGGAAGTGAAAGTGAGAAAGACGAGCATCATTGAAGTGGGGGCTAGCCTTAAACTTTGTTCATGCCCATGGAAACTTTATGAATCTTGATTACATAAACTTTTCAACAAAAATATTTATCCCCTCGTATAAATCCATTGTATCATAAAAATAATGTGCCAAGAATTACCTTTAGGATGTTTAAATTGCTTGTTTCATATGTGTTGTGCAAAAACAGAAACTTTTGTTGTACTGTTTGAATTTTTCATATTTTACTGGACCATGCAAAAATTCTGAAATCTTTACACAATACTTTTATACAAATTCTTTATTAAGTCCTAATTTTTCAGAATTTTTTCAGTTACAGAAGTATACGTTCCATCTGTATATTTACAGACGGTCCTGTTTTTCACAGATTGCTGTTATAGTTGCTTTGCGTGCATATGTTTGAATTCTTGTAGAGCCCCAATGACTTGGCAGCCATAAAATTGTGATAGCATATAGTTGGTAATGTTATATTATAATTATGCAATAATGTTCTGGTAGAACGTGATAAGATTTTATGATTATGTACTAACATTTCTAATAAAAGTTTTGTCAAGTTTTGTGTGGATGAAGTGTTCGAAGATCGAGGAAGTATCGATATGAGAAGAATAAGGAGAGACAAGAGTTCAAGCTTGGGGATGTCCAAGGTACCCCAAGTAAATATTCATGGAGACTCAAGCATCTAAGCTTGGGGATGCCCCGGAAGGCATCCCATCTTTATTTTTCAACAATTATCGGTATGTCTCGGTTTCTGTTTTGTTCACATGATATGCGTAAATTCTTGGAGCATCGTGTGCCTTTTATTTTCCTTTTAGAAATGCACCAAGCCGTTTTGGGAAAGTCGATGTTTGATTTATAGAATGCTCTTTGCACTTCACTTATATCTTTTGAGTATGGCTTTATAGAATGCTTCACGTGCTTCACTTATATCATTTGAAGTTGGATGCCTGTTTCTCTACATATAGAAAACTGCTATTTGTAGAATGCGCTTTTTCTTCACTTATATTTATTAGATCGTGATCTTTTGAAGAAAGAATTAAACTCTCGTGCGTCACTTATGCCTATTTAGAGAGTCAACGGGAATTGGTCATTTATATGGTTAGTCATAAAATCCTACACAAAACTTGTAGATCACTGAATATGATATGTTTGATTCCTTGCAATAGTTTTGCGACATTAAGATAGTAATATGTGGGTGCACTAGTTGATGATTGTGGCTTAGTAAGAATATTGATGTTAAGGTTTGTGATACCCGAAGCATGCACATATAGTCTGTAGTTATGCGATGAAGATTGGAGCATAATTTATCCTTGATTGAAATCCTTTGTGATGATAAAATTGGGGGCGCGTGATACATCTCCAACGTATCGATAATTTATGAAGTATTCATGCCATACTCACCTATGTTTACAATACTTTTATATGGTTTTGATGCACTTTATATGATTTATTTAGAACTAACCCGGACTGACGCTGTTTTCAGCAGAATTACCGTGGTGTTGTTTTTGTGCAGAAAATAAAAGTTCTCGGAATCGCCCGAAAGTTTTTGATGATTTTTTTTGGAACAAAGAGGCACTAGACGCTTCGTGGGAGGGCCAGAAGAGCCACGAGGTGGGCACAATCCACCAGGGCGTGCCAGAGGGCCCATGCGCGCCCTGGTGTCTTGTGCCCTCCACGTGGCCACCTTCGCGTGAAACCAATGCCAAAAATTCCTATAAATATAGAAACCATCAGAAATAACCCTAGACTCACCACTCCGCCGCCGCAACTTTCTGTATCGACGAAAAACCAATCTGGAGGCGTTCCAGTACCCTACCAGAGAGGGTAGATCATCTTCGGTGGCCATCTTCATCATCCCGGCGGAGGCCATGATGAGGGGGGAGTAGTCCACCCTCGGGGCTGAGGGTATGTACCAGTAGCTATGTGTTTAATCTCTCTCTCTCGTGTTCTTCAGATGTCACGATCTTGATGTATCATGGGCTTTGTTAATATAGTCGGATCATATGATTTTATTCCCTTGCTATCATGTTGTGATGCATTGAATCTTTCCCTTTGAGATATCGTTATGTTGGATTGAATATTGGATTTGAGACCACTTGATATATGTCTTGCATATGGATACCCGTGGTGACAATGGGGTGTTCTATTGACTCACTTGATGTATGTTTTAGTACTCAACTTGCGGATTCCCGAGGTGACATTGGGGTAATCTATGCATAGGATTTGATGCACGTTCTTGTCTGACGTTCTTCGATAGAAATCTTGGGGCACTCTTTGAGGTTCTTTTTGTTGGATTGAGTATTATGAATCTGAAGTTGGTTGATGCGTATCATATGGTGTTATTCTAGTACGAACTATTAGATAGATCGATCGGAAAGGATAACTTGATGTTATCTTAGTACGAACTCTTGGATAGATTGATCGGAAAGAATAACTTTAAGGTGGTTTCGTACCGTACAAACAATTTCTTCTTATGTTCTCTGCTAGATATGAACTTTGGAGTGATTCTTCGTTGCACGTTGAGGGACGGTTATGTGATCCAATTATATTAGCATTGTTGAGAGATTGCACTAGCGAAAGTACGGACCCTAGGCCTTGTTTTCAAGCATTGCAATACCATTTTGCTCGCTGTTTACTATTTGTTACCTTGCTATTTTTATATTGTCAGATTACAAAAACCTATATCTACCATCCATATTGCACTTGTATCACCATCTCTTCGCCGAACGAGTGCACCTATACAATTTGCCATTGTATTGGGTGTGTTGGGGACACAAGAGATTTCTTGTATTTGATTGCAGGGTTGTTTGAGAGAGACCATCTTCATCCTACACCTCCCACGGATTGATAAACCTTAGGTCATCCATTTGAGGGAAAATTGCTACTGTCCTACAAAACTCTGCGCTTGGAGGCCCAACAAAGTCTACAAGAATAAAGTTTCGTAGTAGACATCAAGCTCTTTTCTGGCACCGTTGCCGGGGAGGTGAGTGCTTGAAGGTATATCTTTAGATCTTGCAATTGAGTATTTTAGTTTCTTTTTTTGTCACTAGTTTGGGTTATAAAAGAAAACTACAAAAAAATGGAGTTTAGGTTGCATCAATTGTTTCGTCTTTTTATGTCTTTCGTGAAAATAAGGAATCAGAAAATTGTGCTCAATTGGTAGAGGAAGAATTTATGAAAATACTTAATGAGAATTCCTTGAATGATGAGCATGATAGCAATATTGTTAGTATGAATTTTCTGAATATCCATGATGCTAATGATATGCAAAGCTACAAGCTTGGGGATGCTATGTTTGATGAAGATGATATTTTTAGTGCCCCAAGTTTTGATGAGAAAAACTATTATGATGATGGCATGCTTCCTATATATGATGATTATTGTGTTGAAATGTATGCTATAAAGAGTGCTAGTAACCATGAAACTTGTCATCATGATTTTCAAAGAGGTTATGTCAATCAAGTGTCTCATGATGGTTATTTTGTTGAGTTTGCTCCCACTATTATGTATGAGAAGTTTGCTTGTGTGGAGAGTGATAAATTTTGTATGCTTGTAGATCATGAAAAAAATGCTTTATGTGATAGTTATATTGTGAAATTCCTTCGTGATGCTAATGAAATTTTTTATGAGAGAGGAACATATGCTGGTAGGAATTGCAATAATATCAAGTTTCCTCCCTATGTGTTCAAATCTTTGAAGTTATGCTTATTTTGCCTTCTTATGCTAGTTGATTCTTGCTCCCATAAATTGTTTGCTCATAAAATCCCTATGCATAGGACGTGGGTTAGACTTAAATGTGCTTGCCATGTGATTCATGATGCTCTCTTGCATGTTTCAATCATTATTCCTATACAAGCATCATTGAAATCATCATGCCTAGCTAAAAGGCTTTAAAGAAAACCACCTGTTGGGAGATAACCCAACTCTTTTCCTTTCTGTTTTTGTGTGTTCACATGATAAAGCTACTGTAGTAATCATGTTTTGTGTCTTTTATTTCAATAAAGTGCCAATTAAAGCCCTTGGGATGACTCACAACATGAGTAGAATTAATGCTGAACCAAAACAGAAACTTTTGACTCCAGTACAGGAATTTTCATTTTTTACAGGAGCATGATAATGATCTGAAATTCTTACATAGTGTTTATATACAAATTCTTCAGGTTTTACTAATTTTTTAAGAATTTTTAGAGACAGCGAAGTATGGCTATACTACAGATCTTCACAGACTGTTCTTTTTTTGACAGATTCTGTTTTGCATGCATAGTTTGCTTGTTTTAGTGTTTCCATAGCTTATATTTAGTGGTATAAATTATGGGAATGATAGAATACAGTAGGTATCATGTGGTAACAATCATGAATCTTGTCTTGACAGTACCTAAGTGAATGATTTATCTTTATTAAACTAACCCTTCTCACGAAGTTCCGTTAAGTTTTTTGTCATTGAAGTTTTCAAGTTTTGGGTGAGACACCGATATGCGGAGAATAAGGAGTGACAATATTCTAAGCTTGGGGATGCCAAAGGCACCCCCAAGGTAATATCCATGGAAGACTCAAGCGCCTAAGCTTGGTGATGCCCCGGAAGGCATCCCCTCTTTCGTCTTCAACACTATCGGTATATCTTACTTAGAGCTATATTTTTATTCATCACATAATATGAGTTTTGCTTGGAGTGTCATTTTATCTTGTTATTTTATGTTAGGTGTTATTTATAATCTTGTTTTTCAATAAAAGGTTCCAAGAATTGCCTTAGGATTCTTGCATTGCATGTTTGATGTGTGTTGTGTAAAAACATAAACTTTCTCCGTAGTGTTAGAATTTTCATATTTTACTGGAACGTGGAAAGTTTCTGAAATTTTTACACAGTATTATCATATAAATTATTTAGCCTGTCCTAAATTTTCATAATTGTTTGAGTTACAGAATAACACTGGTTTAATAGATTGCTACAGACTGTTCTGTTTGGACAGATTGCTGTCATAGTTTTGTTATCTACTTATCCTATAGTTTCCATAGCCTATATTGATAGATATAAATTGTGGAAACGATAGTAAACAGTATATGATGTTTGAAAATTATTGTGCAACTTGTCTTGTCAGTAAGTGAAGTGTTGATTTGATCTTATGTGTACTAACCTTTCTCACGAGTTCTTTTTGAGTTTTGTGTGGATGAAGATTTTGAGACTTAGGTGAAACCGGGATATGAGAGGATTGAACGAGATACAAAAGCTCAAGATTGGGGATGCCCAAGGTACCCCAAGTAAATATTTCAAGCAGTCTAAAGCATCTAAGCTTAGGGATGCTACGCATCCCACCTCTCTTCGTCAACTATCTGTTAGCGTATGTTGAGCCAAAAAAATTATTTGTCCACATGATATGTGCTATTCTTGGTTTGAATAAGATACTCAGATCTGAAAATATTTATTGAGAGAGAGTCCTCTCATAGCTACTTAATTGTTTGACTACTCATTGATCCTCACTTATATCTTTTGAGAGTAGTTTGATGTTTACTCATGTGCTTCACTTATATCCTATGAGTAAATGGTGAATGAATTGAATATCATAAATCTGAAATTATTAATGTGCTTTATGCTTAGTAGTAGTTTCACATCTGGTTTATAAAGTAAAATCTATTGAAGTTTGACAATCACAATATTGGTCATACAAGCAATTCGGGAATGATTAGTATAAGGAAGAGAACTTTCACATACAAATATATTATCTTGGATATCTTCTATGATTGTGAATACCCATTAATTATTTTCAAACTTGAGCAAATTAGTTGAAGTTGGACAAGGAAGACAATGTAATGAGTTATGGTTGTGTATATTTGCATAGAAGTTATATTGTTTAGAACCTTTTGCTAGCCAACACTTTGTACTAAGTAGAGATACTACTTGTGCATCCAAATACTTGAGCCAAGTTTCTTCCATAAGAGTCCACAATATCTACCTATATATGGTATTTCACTGCCATTCCAAGTAAATTTGCATGTGCCACCTCTAAACATTCAAATAAACATCTGTTTTGTGTGCCTGGACCGCTCATGGAGCGACGGGGGGCGGTGAGTATCTTCCATGTTAAGCGGGTTATTGTCATGATGAGTGTTTATTCACTCGTCCTTGCACGAGAGGGGCAGTAATAGGGATTCCAAGTCCTGAAAAAAAATGCAAATAATTAAACAAAACTCCCCCAGGAATGTAGTTGGTATGGACGGTACTCGTGGATTCGGCTAGCCATGGAATGTGTTTGTTGGTGGAGGGGGAGTAAAACTTTACTTTTACCGCTTGGGAACTGCCGCTAATGTGTTTAACATGGAAGACATTGATAACTCTTGGTCGTAACGTTGACAGGAAGGGTGCACCTCCCAAAACTATATTCATCTCTGTTTTTAAACAATGAGCTCTGGCACATTTGCAAATCCCATGCTTCCCTGTGTGAAGGGACAATATATTTACTTTCATGTTATTTACTATTCATGCTGAGTCAAGTTCTTATTCCAACCTCAGTCTATTAGTTGGCAAGCATCATGTGGTGGGGAAAGATCCAAACATATATATCCAGTCAAATATATTTGATCATGATTTATTATTGTTGACAATTATCTCTATGATAGATGAGTTGGGAGGCAAAACATTAAGCCCCTATCTTTCTCTGTGTTCGATGGATGCCATTTGTTCAAAAAATATGCTTTGAGTACTAGCAATCATAGAAGACTATATGATGATTGATTATGTGGAGCTCTTACTTAGACTTTGTTGAGAATAAGTTGAATTGCAATTGTTTGGTGACTAAGAACATAGGTTGTTAAGTTTCAAGAGAATTCATTGTTTGAACCAAAACATGTGAATTGGTTGCTACTTTATCATTATGAGTTTTATGAGAAAGAGTCGATGTTATGATGCTAGGAAAAGTGGTTGAAATTATCATTGATCAAACTTATGCACTATTCTAGCATTCAAACTTCATAAATTATTTCTTTTATCATTTACCTACTCGAGGACCAGTAGGAATTAAGCTTGGGGATGCTGATACGTCTCCAACGTATCGATAATTTATGAAGTATTCATGTCATATTCACCTATGTTTACAATACTTTTATATGGTTTTGATGCACTTTATATGATTTATTTAGAACTAACCTGGACCGACGTTGTTTTCAGCAGAATTACCGTGGTGTTGTTTTTGTGCAGAAAATGAAAGTTCTCGGAATCGCCCGAAACTTCTTGACGATTTTTTTGGAACAAAAGAAGCACTAGACGCTTCGTGGGAGGGCCAGAAGAGCCACGAGGTGGGCACAACCCACCAGGGCGCGCCAGAGGACCCAGGCGCGCCCTGGTGTCTTGTGCCCTCCTCGTGGCCCACCTTCGCGTGAAACCAACGCCAAAAATTCCTATAAATATAGAAACCATCAGAAATAACCCTAGACTCTCCACTCCATCGCCGCAACTCTCTGTATCGACAAAAAACCAATCTGGAGGCATTGCAGTACCCTGTCGGAGAGGGTAGATCATCTCCGGTGGCCATTTTCATCATCCCGGCAGAGGCCATGACGAGGAGGGAGTAGTCCACCCTCGGGGCTGAGGGTATGTACCAGTAGCTATGTGTTTAATCTCTCTCTCTCACTCGTGTTCTTGAGATGTCACGATCTTGATGTATCACGGGCTTTGTTAATATAGTCGGATCATATGATTTTATTCCCTTGCTATCATGTTGTGATGAATTGAATCTTTCCCTTTGAGATATCGTTATGTTGGATTGAATATAGGATTTGAGACCACTTGATATATGTCTTGCATATGGATACCCGTGGTGACAATGGGGTGTTCTATTGACTCACTTGATGTATGTTTTAGTACTCAACTTGCAGATTCCCGAGGTGACATTGGGGTAATCTATGCATAGGGGTTGATGCACGTTCTTGTCCTACGTTCTCCGATAGAAATCTTGGGGCACTCTTTGAGGTTCTTTGTGTTGGATTGGGTATTATGAATCTGAAGTTGGTTGATGTATATCATATGGTGTTATTCTAGTACGAACTCTTAGATAGATCGATTGGAAAGGATAACTTGATGTTATCTTAGTACAAACTCTTGGATAGATCGATCGGAAAGAATAACTTTAAGGTAGTTTCGTACCCTACAAACAATTTCTTCTTATGTTCTCCGCTAGATAAGAACTTTGGAGTGATTCTTCATTGCACGTTGAAGGATGGTTATGTGATCCAATTATATTAGCATTGTTGAGAGATTGCACTAGCGAAAGTACGGACCCTAGGCCTTGTTTTCAAGCATTGCAATACCATTTTGCTCGCTGTTTACTATTTGTTACATTGCTGTTTTTATATTTTTGGATTAGAAAAACCTATATCTACCATCCATATTGCACTTGTATCACCATCTCTTTGCCGAACTAGTGCACCTATACAATTTGCCATTGTATTGGGTGTGTTGGGGACACAAGAGATTTCTTGTATTTGATTGCAGGGTTGTTTGAGAGAGACCATCTTCATCCTACACCTCCCACGGATTGATAAACCTTAGGTCATCCACTTGAGGGAAAATTGCTACTGTCCTACAAAACTCTACGCTTGGAGGCCCAACAAAGTCTACAAGAATAAAGTTGCGTAGTAGACATCACGTATCTATAATTTTTGCTTGTTCCATGTTGTCGTGGTTTTGTCATGGCAATATGTCCTCGTGAGAGAACTTAGGTGTGAGGCCATCGCAACTATGTGGCGGCTTTGAGAGGGGTTGGTCGGAATCGAGAGATGCGAGTTTACCCAGGTTCGGCCCCTCCGACGGAGCTAAAAGCCTACGACCTGCTTTGTGTGCATTGATGATGATCTCGATTACAATGGTGCAGAATCGCTACCTCTAATCTCGAGAGCCTCTAATCTGTCTATCTCTAATCATTTTAACTTGTCTCTCTAGAACCTGTCTATTGAGACGTCTAAAAACTTATCCTCTTGGGGTGCCCCGCCCCTCCTTATATAAGTTGAAGGGGCGGGTTACAAGTAGAGTCCTAGTAGGATTAGGACTTAACCTATTCTGACTTCCCATCGCGGGTTTCTTATTACAGGCTTCTCCCCATGGGCTTCTGAATCCCGGGCTTCTTATCTCCAGACGGGCGGCTTACAACCGGGCGGCTTACAACCGGGTTTATCTTCAAGACTCATCTTCAGGGACTCATCTCCGGGAGTTATCTCCGGGACTTATCTTCAGGGACTCATCTTCAAGGACTCAACTGTCTGCCGGGTCATAACTGTCTGCCGGCTTACAATCTGTCGGCTTACAATCTGCCGGGTCACAATCTGCCGGCTTACAATCTGTCGGGTTAAGATCTGAGATGACTTAACAGGGCTGCTTAAGCCCAGAGATGACTTAACGTCCGGGCGACTTAAACCGAGAAATGACTTAAGCCTTAGGGCGGCTTATCCTTATGAGTCGGGTCTTGGTCGTGGGGAATATCCCCGACATTAGCCCCCAGTTTAGCTTTGAATTTATTCATGCTAAACTCTTGAAATAAGAATATGTAAAGGGACCGGCTCACTCAAAAAGACCAGTTGATCAACTCCTAAAAATTCTGAAACTCTGCCATATCAATACACTGACGCTGGCTCTTTGGAGAAAAAAAACCCTTATTATCAACTGCCTTGGTTTGATAAATTCGTCTGGTTCCCTCATAACTGAGAATTTGAAGGCATACCTTCCTCATATCCATATTAACTGCCTTGGTTTGATAAAGTCTTAAGAGGGGAACGTAGTGATAGCTTTAAGACTTGCTTCAATATAAATATTGCAACTCTAGAGAAAATCTGGATTATTCGTCTGAGTCACCAGTCATAAGTTGAATGTTCCACATATGTAGCCCCCAAGTACCGGGTTGTCTTGCCTGAAGCAATCTGGGACTTGTAATTGCATTACGCTCATAATACTTCAGCAAGTGTAGCCCCCAAGGGCCGGGTCATTATGCAATAATGAGCAGGGACTTCTGCAGAGCTGATTATGTAGACTTGATGAGCATTGTGTAGCCCCCAAGGGCCGGCTCAGTAAAACAATACTGGGCTGGGACTTAGAAAAAGATAGAAAGGCCGGCTCATCTCCTTGGGATAACAGGGTCTGTTGACAATGTAATGATTTGAAAAACAACTTGCATTAGCCCCCAAGTGCCATGGTGCATGCTTGCGGCGACATGGGACTTGCATACTTGATATAAACTGGACTTGAATAATGTAGCCCCCAAGTGCCGGTCGTATGCCTGCAACGATTCGGGACTATTCCTTCCATTGCAGAATAAAACCATATCCACTGTCTAGACGATGTTGCTGAAAGCCTTGCATATCAATGTTGAAACATGCTCCTTGCTGTAAGCTGGTATTTTTTGGATGAAGGAATAATAGCCATTACTCTGAAGGGGCTTTGAAAACCTCAATCATCCAATACTGGTTATGACAACCATAATGAAAATCCAGCCATGTTGGCTATTTAAGATTTGAATAATATAACTCGGTTTGAAAACCTCAATTATTCAATACTGGTTATAACAAGCATAATGAAAATCCAGCCATGTTGGCTATTAAGGATTGAAATATGTAACCCGGTTTGAAAAACCGGTTCCTGCAATATAAACCAGGATATCCATGCATATATGATGCATGGTAAGATGATGCAATGTATGATGCAATGCAGGATGATGTATGTATATGATAAAATAACAGAGAATATATACATGTATATCTCAAATATTTGTAAGTCGTCCTGGAAGGCACAACCAAAAGAGATCAACTCTTGTTCTTATTTTTGAAAAACTCCAGGTTTTTTGCTTCGAAGAAGCTTGGCATGAAAGTCTTTCATCCCATAAACTGGCTCTCACATGACATAAATCCATCGTTTTAACCTTAACCAGTTCAAGGTCTTATTGAAAAGATTGACTGTTAAGAGTATGAACGGGCCACATAGCAGAGAGACTACAGGAGACAGGTGAGTTTATCCTAGCTCTCTGTAAGCCGGCGCTCACGTGACAAAAGCCGCCGTTTTAACCTTGACAAGTTCAGGGTCTTAAAAAGATTGACTGTCAAGAGTACAGCGGGTCGCCTGGTGGAGTGGCAAATTGCAAACAGGCAGGTTTAACCCAGATATGGCATGGAAGCCGGCCAAGAGGGTATGAAAGCTATACTCGTTGAGTAGGAAGCCCCCAAGTGACCCATAATATGGCGTGGAAGCCGATCAAGAGGGTAAGATAGCTATACTCATTGAGTAGGAAGCCCCCAAGTGACCCATAATATGATAAGCCAATAAGGCAGGATACCTATGTTTGAACCGCGCATCATAGCAGCTAGTTCTCTTTGGCAACCTTTAATTTTCTGAAAACTCGAACTTGCGAGAGATGAATTCCTTTTGAACCGGATGTTGATCCGAATATCGAAATCTCAAAACTTTGTGAGAGACAGACTTCTCTTGAGCCGGGTTTTAAACCGGAACCTTTTCTGATAGTCCGGAATTCTTCTTTTCAGCCGGAACTCTCAGATTGCTTGGCACTTTTTCAGCTGGAAATTTTCTGACAGTCTTTAAGCTTTCACCAATGTGGCAGTAGCCCTCGAGATCGGGTTATTTCTTCTCCAATGACCTGGGGTTCTTGAATTTGCTGAAACTAGCAACATTTGTTGAATCATGTCTGTGTAGCCCCCGAGTCTTAAGACGACTCGAGGAGTTGGCTTGAGATTCTCCATACTTGGCCGTGGCATAAACCGGCATATAGTTGACAGCAGAAACGTTGGAACTTGTTGAAGCTGGAGGCAAGGTGGCGAGTTTGATGATCTTCGCAACACTCATTGTATACCCTCGGCGTTGATAACTCGATGTGAATCCATGGAAGGTTGAGGTTGACCGCAGCAGGTTATAAATGATCCCATATGAGATGTGTCAATAACCCAACCAATGGTTCATCCCAGCTGGTTGTTGTAGTTAACTAAACCGCAGTGGCTGCGACTTGTGCGCCTGTCCATTGAGCCATCCGTTGGAGGCTGATAACTTTGCTCCAGAGTTATTGGAATATACCGGGCCGCAGGAGTGGCGACTTGCGTGCGCTCACTAAGCAGCTCATGCAGACGGGTGTGGCTACGGTGTGTTGATGTAGACCAGACCGCGAGGGCGGACGGTAGAGACGGCCGCGACATCAGAGGCGGCCCGGACGTGGGCGAGTCGGCCGCGGGCATGGATAGATGAGTCGGCCGTGTCATTGTAAGCGTGCACGGTCGGGCGAGTCGACCGCGGGCGCGGACCCGACGAGTTAATGTAGACCGAGCCGCAGGGGCGGCGACTTGCGCACGTCCATTTAGCAGCGAGCAGGCGCGGTCCCGGTGAGTTGATGTAGTCCGGGCCGCGGGGGCCGCGGCTTGCGCACGCCCATTCACCGGGCAGTGTGGCACAGACGAACGCCGGTGCAGGATGTTGCTAGCGCACGCCACCCATGGTATAAACCACGTTTATTGTGAATAATTGACCTGCATATAAATATCCCAAGCCAGAGTAATTGCTCTTAATGAAATTAATATATGCGATTAAAATAGACTAGACGAATGTCACCCTGATGTATTGGAAAGGACAGATGATCTCTGTGCAACTTTTATCGGGATGTCCAATTGATAAGAGATTTTTTTTAAACCGGTTCCCCACCTTTTATTATCCATCCAACCGGCCTCCCACTTCCCCTCCTTCGACGGGTGTGAGGGGTAGTGTCCACGGTGCAGCGGCGGGTCGAGACTGGGGTGAGGGGGCGGCTACGGCGCAGCAGCGGCCCGGCAGCGCAGGGCGGCTCGCCGACAGGAGCAGCGGCGACTGGCTGGCAGGAGAAACGACGCGGCGACGGCGAGGCCGTGACCGAGGCGGAGGCATCTTGGAGGAGCGGCGCGGAGGAGCCGGGTGGCGGCTTTTGCTCGGCCAGGGCGGCTTTGAGGAGCGCGCGGCCAGGGCAGAGGCGGAGCTTGCGGCGGCGGCTCGGCCGGGGAGGCTCGACGGCATCGGCCCGCGGTGGAAAACGGAGCTCATGGGGGCGGCTCGATGGGGTAGAAATCGGAGCTCGTGGCGGCGGCTCGGTTGAGGCGGCCCGACGGCGCGAGTGCAGAGCTAAGCAGGAGCCAACGCGGCGAAGGTGCAGTGGAGCCGGCGGGCCCGCGCGTTGGAGGCGACTCATAGCGGGAGAGGAGGATAGCAGGCGCGGCAGAGCAAGGCCAAGGCACCGGGCCGGCTCAGGGAGGCGACGAGGCGGCCGTGAGGAAGCACGATAGAAAAAACAAGGCGAGCGGGGAGGAGCCCGCCCGGCCGTGGGTCGAGCCGGCGGGCGGGGCGCGACTGCGGCCGACGGCAGTGGCGAGACTGCGACTGGGGGCCGGCTCGGTGAGGCCTCGGAGATGGAGGCGAGGTAAGGCACGGCGCGGAGCCGGTGCAGTGAGGAGAGGCACGGCAGCGGCGTGGTGAGGCGAGGCATCCACGGTGCGGCGGGTACGGCGAGGCCGAGTTGGCCATGGCGCGGCCAACGGGCGTGGCCGACTCGGCCACGGGGCGCGGCTGCAGCCGACGGCTGCGGAAGCGAGGCACGGCCGGAGCGGAGGCCGCGGCGACGGCTTAGCCATGGCAGAGGCCGAGCGCGGCCAGGTGCGGGAGAGGTGAGCAGCAGCGGCTCAAGGCGTGGCGGCTCACAGCACGATGGCAGCTCTAGGCGCGGCGGAAGCTCGAGGCGGAGGCGAAGCCGGAGGGTGACAGGGCTAAGCAGCGCGGAGGAGTCGCTGCGAGGCGGGCTCAGAGGCGCGGGAGAGCCGGCCTGGCGCGTGGAGGCGGGAGTGGAACTGGCGGCGCGGGCCCGGCACGGTGCGGGCGAAGCGCTGGGTAGAGCAGGGGCAGGTGCAGCTCCTGCTGGTCGAGGCCGGCGACGGCGGGGTGAAGCCGGATCGAGCCCCTTGTCCGATTCTGGGTCGTGGCCATCGTAGTTGGCTGCACGAATCTGTGTCTTTTTGCATCGTCGTCGTGTGAGATTTCATCTCGTCGTCATCATAGACTCCGTCTCGTCGTCCACATGATCCTTCTGTTTGACTCATGATCGCCTGGAAGTGTGGTAGTAGACGTAGCAGCCAGTTGTGAAAAAACAAATCTGATCTAGCTTTCATGTGATGTAGTACTCGTGGAAGTACTACTAAATGCTCCCTTGGATCTGATCGGGTGTTCACGCAAGTAGCAGCAGCAGTGATTCCCTCGGGGCTTGATGATAGAGGAAACAACGCACAGTGGTAGTCGAATTTGATCAGCCCTGACCGCATCTCCGCGGAGGTAACTCACGATTTGACAGCGGCGGCGCAGTGAGATTTTCCTCCAAACTTTGAGATTTGATCCCCACATGTATACAGGAAGTTGTGGCCGCGTTGAAACTTCTCGGCCTCATCTCTCATGTGGTTGCAGCAACAGCCGTACAGGAGCTTGCGACCGAATAGATTTCCGACTTGGTGGATCGCACGATGCGGCCACACAAATACGCAACCCTAATTTTTCCCAGTCTCAAACTCGTACACGCCGTTTCAAATGCTCGTCGATGATGTGATCCTTCTGTGCCGTTTCTTTTTCATCCGGCGCAACGCTAGCTTTCTCGATCCCTGAAGAAATCCCTCCAAGAACTCAACACCACCGTGCGTTCGCCCCACGATGGGCGCCAACTGTCGTGGTTTTGTCATAGCAATATGTCCTCGTGAGACAACTTAGGTGTGAGGCTATCGCAACTATGTGGCGGCTTTGAGAGGGGTTGGTCGGAATCGAGAGATGCGAGTTTACCCAGGTTCGGCCCCTCCGATGGAGGGAAAAGCCTACGTCCTGCTTTGTGTGTATTGATGATGATCTCGATTACAAGGGTGCGGAATCGCTACCTCTAATCTCGAGAGCCTCTAATCTATCTATCTCTAATCATTTTAACTTGTCTCTCTAGAACCTGTCTATTGAGACGTCTAAAAACATATCCTCTTGGGGTGCCCCGCCCCTCCTTATATAAGTTGAAGGGGCGGGTTACATGTAGAGTCCTAGTAGGATTAGGACTTCACCTATTCTGACTTCCCATCGCGGGTTTCTTATTACGGGCTTCTCCCCATGGGCTTCTGAATCCCGGGCTTCTTATCTCCAGACGGGCGGCTTACAAGCGGGCGGCTTACAACTGGGTTTATCTTCAAGACTCATCTTTAGGGACTCATCTCCGGGACTTATCTCCGGGACTTATCTTCAGGGACTCATCTTCAAGGACTCAACTGTCTGCCGGGTCATAACTGTCTGCCGGCTTACAATCTGCCGGCTTACAATCTGCCGAGTCACAATCTGCCGGCTTACAATCTGCCGGCTTAAGATGTGAGACGACTTAACAGGGCTGCTTAAGCCCAGAGATGACTTAACGTCCGGGCGACTTAAACCCAGAAATGACTTAATCCTTAGGGCGGCTTATCCTTATGAGTCGGGTCTTGGTCGTGGGGAATATCCCCGACACATGCTGTTATATTATCATTCTTTGATGTTTTACAATCACTTGATAGCAACCTTATATCATTTTTTGGGACTAACCTATTGACATAGTGCCAAAGTGACAGTTGTTGTTTTTGCTTGTTTTTACTTCGCAGAATATCAGTACCAAACGGAGTCCAATCGCGACAAAACTTTTTGGAGATTTTTTTCTGGACCAAAAGACACTCAGTGGGCCAAAGAAGTGCCAGAAAGGTGGGCCGTGGAGGCCACAACCCACCAGGGCACGCCAGGGGGCCCCCGGCGCGCCCTGATGGGTTGTGCCCTCCACGGGACCCCCCCTCCACCGCCTCTGGTGCCTATAAATACCCAAATATTCAGAAAACCCTAGGGAGTCGACAAAAAACACATCCAGCCGCCGCAAGTTCCAAAAGCCTCAAGATCCAATATAACACCATGACGGAGGGGTTCATCTTCTTCATAGGTGCCTCTCCGATGATGCGTGAGTAGTCCACCATAGACCTACGGTTCCGTAGGCAGTAGCTAGATGGCTTCCTCTCTCTCTCTCTCTTTTGATTCTCAATACAATGGTCTCTTGGAGATCTATTTAATGTAAACTTTTGCGGTGTGTTTGTTGGGATCCGATGAATTTTGAGTTCATGATCAGTTTCTATCCATGAATATTATTTAAGTCTTCTTTGATCTCTTATATGCATGATTACTTATAGCCTCATATTTCTTCTTCGAATCTTTGGTTTCGTTAGGCCAACTAGATCGATTTTTCTTGCCATGGGAAGAGGTGCTTTGTGATGGGTTCGATCTTGCGGTGTCCTTTCCCAGTGACAGAAGTGGCAGCAAGGCACGCATGTATCCTTGCCATTAAGGATAACATGATGGGGTCTATTCCTACATGAATAGATCTTGTCTACATCATGTTATCGTTCTTATTGCATTACTCCATTTTCCATGAACTTAATACACTAGATGCATGCTGGGTAGCGGTCGATGTGTGGAGTAATAGTGGTAGATGCAGGCAGGAGTCGGACTACTTATCTTGGACGTGATGCCTATATAATAATCATCGCCTTGGATATCGTCATGATTATTTGATCTTCTATCAATTGCCCAATAGTAATTTGTTCACCCACCGTGTGCTATACTCATGAGAAAAGCCACTAGTGAAACCTACGGCCCCGGGTCTACCTATCCAACATATTGCTTTCCGATCTATCTTTTTGCTTCTTTGTTTTCAGATCTACTATACCAAAAACCCAAAAATATATTGCTGCACTTTTTATTTTGTGTTCTTGAGAGATCTATCTCTCCTATCTATCATATCCTAATCTATCTTTTTACCGTAGAGAGATTCACAACCTCTCTTTCGCGTCTAGTTGCACGTATTTGTTATTTGTGTGCAGGTGCTGCTTATTAGCTGGTGGTGATCCTCCTACTGTTTTGATACCTTGGTTTCATAACTGAGGGAAATACTTACCGTCGTTGTGCTGCATCATCCCTTCCTCTTTGGGGAAATACCGACGGAGTCTCAAGCCACGTCAAAGGAATTTTCTGGCGCCATTGCCGGGGAGGAAGCGATCTCTTCTACGTGCCAATCTTTGGCGCCGAGGAGACACCATCATCATCTATGAGGTTCCTAATCAAAAATCTCATCTCCTTGCAATTACATTATTTGCCATTTGCCTCTCGTTTTCCTCTCCCCCACTTCACCAATTTGCCGTTTTATTCGCTCTTTTTTGTTTGCCTTTTTCTCGTGAGATCTCTTGCTTGCCTACCTTGCTGCTATGACTAGCGTTACTACTCCCCCTTTGTCACCAGATTTTGAAGTTCTATACTTCAAACAAAAATATGGGGAAAATTTGAAAGATGCCTGGTATAGGCTAATGGAATTCTATCGTATTTCCAATCTAAAAGGAGATGCAAAAATTTTGCTTAGAAATTTTTACATAGGATTAGCTTTGCATCATAGAGATCTCTTCGATTTTGCCGCTAAAGAGAATTTTATTGAGCTTGATGCAAAAACCGCTTATGAAATTTTGGAAGGGATATTGGGGATTCCTCCATTAAAAAAGAGGCCTTATTTCACACAAGAGGGGGTTCAAATTCTCGACAAATTGGGTGACTTACATAAGCACTTGGTCGAGTTGCAAAAATATAATGAACCTCTCAAACATGTTAGTGGGAACCTCAATCGCTTGAATACTTTGATTACTCTTTGCAACAAGCGTTTGGATATTTTGGATCTGAAGATGGTCTCTTCTCCTGAAAATTTGGTCAAGCGTAAAGAGCCCCCCGGATTTGAGAAAGCCCTCACAAAAGTAGCCAAAACCAAATATGACAATACTTGAAACTATGCGTTATGCCTAGCTAGTGGCGTAAAACAATAGCGCTTGTTGGGAGGCAACCCAATGAATAAATTTATTTTTGCTTTTTCCTTTCTGTTTTTGAGTGTTGACACAATTATGCCTCTGTTATGATTGTGTTTTTATGGTTTATTTAGTGTTTGTGCCAAGTAGAACCTTTGGGATGATTAATAAGATGCGTAGAAGCGATGCTGAATCTGAAACAGAAACTTTGCGTCCAATGTTCGAATTTTCATTTTTTACTGGAACGTGATCTTGTGCTGAAATTTTAACACAGTGTTACTATACAAATTCGTTATGTTTTCCTAATGTTTCAGAATTTTTAGAGTTACATAAGTATGGTTAGAGTACAGATTACTACAGACTGTTCTGTTTAAGACAGATTCTGTTTTCATTGCATTGTGTGCTTGTTTTGATGAATCTATGGGTTATATTGAAGGGTATGAGCCATGGTAAAGTTAAAATACAGTAGGTATAACGCAATAACAAAATATGAATGGGTTTGCAACAGTACCTAAAGTAGTGATTTGCTTTATTATACTAACGGATCTCCCGAAGATTTCGTTGAGTTTTGTGTGATTGAAGTTTTCAAGTTTTGGGTGACATCACGACGGATGAAGGAATAAGGAGTGAAAAGAGCCTAAGCTTGGGGATGCTAAAGAACCCCCAAGATATATCCAAATAGAAACAAGCAACTAAGCTTGGGTATGCCCCCGAGTGGCATCCCCTCTTTCTTCTAACGACCATCGGTATTTTACTTGGAGCTATATTTTTATTCGTCACATATCATGAGTTTTGCTTGGAGTGTCTAGTATCATTTGAGTCTTTGCTTGATTTGCTTGTTAGTTTGTCACTTGTATCCTTACTGGACACACCTGTTTGGGAGAGCTAAAATTATGCTATGATTTGTTAGAATTGCTCTCTATGCTTCACTTAAACTTTTTGAGCTATAGAATTGCTCTAGTGCTTCACTTATATCTTTTTGAGCATGGTGTGCTTGGAATTTTTTGTAGAAATAATCTCATGCTTCACTTAGATTAATTTGAGAGTAGTAAATTTTGAAGAAATCTTCTCATGCTTCACTTATATTATTTTTAGAGATGAAATCTTCATGCTCATGTGCTTCACTTAAATTTGTTTGAGCTTGTCAAAAGCAATGGCAATATATGAAACTAGTCCCAAAGTGATAGATATCCAAGGAGGATATAATAAAAACTTTCATGAAGATCATTGGACAATTAAACTTGATTCTTTGTAAAAGTTTTGAGACATGATTATAGTAATATGTGAGTCATGTTAGTGAGTAATTGTGCTTTAGTAGGAATATTGGTGTTAAGGTTTGTGATTCCCTATGCAAGTACGAAAGTCAATAGTTATGCAATGAAATTACATCCTACTTATGGTGCATTATTCAGTGTTAGTTATGCTCAATGCTCGCTTATGTGAATTTTCGTTTCTTGGTTTGGTTGCTTCTCAATCTATTTGCTAGCCTCCATTTGTACTAAGTAGAAATACTACTTGTGCATCAAAAATCCTTAAACCAAGTTTTGCCTTATGAGTCCATCATACCTACCTATATGCGGTATTGTTGGGGAACGTTGCATGGGAAACAAAAAATTTCCTACGCACACGCAAGATCTATCCATGGTGATGAGCATCTACGAGAGGGAGAGTGGATCTACATAACCTTGTAGATCGCTAAGCGGGAAGCATTAAGAAACGCGGTTGATGTAGTCGAACGTCTTCGCGATCCAAATCGCCGAGCATCCCGCGATCCAATCACGATCTAGTGTCGAACGGACGGCACCTCCGCGTTCAGCACACGTACAGCTCGATGACGATCTCCGCCTTCTTGATCCAGCAAGAGGGAGCGGAGAGGTAGATGAGTTCTCTGGCAGAGCGACGGCGCGGCAGCGGCGGTGGTGGAACTATTCCAGCAGGGCTTCGCCTAAGCACTGCTGAAAACTAGAGGAATCGATCTATCGGGAGAGAGGGCTGCACCGTGGCCTTTTTGGGTCGAAGTGCTTTGTCCCTCTATCCCTCTAGTATATATAGGAGGGAGGGGAGGGGCCGGCGCCCCTAGGGTTGCCCCTAGGAGTCAGCCGAAGGAGGTGGAGGTGGAGGAGTCCACCTCCAATCCTACTCCTAGTAGGACTCCTTCCCTTCCCCACTTGGACTTTCCTTTTCCCACAAGTCCAGCCGCATAGGCCTTCTTGGGCCGGCCGCCCAGCCCACCAGGGGCTGGTGCGCCACCCTAAAGCCCATGTGACCCTCTTGGGGTGTGGTGGCCCCACTTGGTGGACCCCCGGAACCCATTCGTCACTCCCGGTACACTGCCGGAAATGCCCGAAAACTTTCTGGAGTTCAAACACCACTTTCCTATATATCAATCTTTACCTCCGGACCATTCCGAAGCTCCTCGTGACGTCTGGGATCTCATCTGCGACTCCGAACAACCTTCGGTCACCACCATACATAACTCAACTATACCGAAACGTCACCGAACTTTAAGTGTGCAGACCCTGCGGGTTCGAGAACTATGTAGACATGACCGAGACACATCTATGGTCAATAACCAATAGCGGGACCGGGATGCCCATGTTGGTTCCTACATATTCTACGAAGATCTTTATCGGTTGAACCTCTATGTCAAGGATTCAGTTAATCCCGTATGTTGTTCCCTTTGTTCTTTGGTATGTTACTTGCCCGAGATTCGATCGTCGGTATCTCTATACCTAGTTCAATCTCGTTACCGGCAAGTATCTTTACTCGTTCCGTAATACAAGATCCTGTGGCTAACACTTTAGTCACATTGCTTGCAAGGCTTGTTGTGATGTTGTATTACCGAGTGGGCCCCGAGATACCTCTCCGTCACACGGAGTAACAAATCCCAGTCTTGATCCATGCCCACTCAACAGACACCCTTGGAGATACCTGTAAAGCATCTTTATAGTCACCCAGTTACATTGTGACGTTTGACACACACAAGGTACTCCTCCGGTGTCAGTGAGTTGCATGATCTCATGGTCATAGGAACAGATACTTGACATGCAGAAAACTATAGCAATAAACTGACACGATCATATGCTACGTTCATAGTTTGGGTCTTGACCATCACATCATTCTCCTAATGATGTGATCCCGTTATCAAATGACATCTCATGTCTATGGCTAGGAAACCTTGACCATCTTTGATCAACGAGCTAGTCTACTAGAGGCATACTAGGGACACAGTGTTGTCTATGTATCCACACATGTATTAGTGTTTCCAATCAATACAATTATAGCATGGATAATAAACGATTATAACGAACAAGGAAATATAATAATAACCACTTTATTATTGCCTCTAGGGCATATTTCCAACAGTCTCCCACTTGCACTAGAGTCAGTAATCTAGTTCACATCACTATGTGATTTACATTGTAATGAATCTAACACCCATACAGTTCTGGTGTTGATCATGTTTAGCTCTTGGAAGAGGTTTAGTCATCGGATCTGCGACATTCAGATCCGTGTGTACTTTGCTAATATTTATGTCCTCCTCCTTAATGTAATCGCAGATGGAATTGAAGCGTCGCTTTATGTGTCTGGTCCTCTTGTGAAACCTTGGTTCCTTGGCTAGAGCAATGGCACCAGTGTTGTCACAGAACAGAGTCATTGGGTTTAGTGCACTAGGCACTACTCCAAGATCTGTCATGAACTCCTTCATCCAGACACCTTCCTTCGCCGACTCCGAGGCAGCGATGTACTCCGCTTCACATCTAGAATCAGCTACCACGCTCTGCTTGGAACTGCATCAGCTTACCGCACCCCCATTCAGAATGAATACGTATCCGGTTTGAGACTTAGAGTCATCTGGATCAGTGTCAAAGCTTGCATCGACGTAACCCTTTACGACGAGCTCTTGATCACCTCCATAAATGGGAAACATGTCCTTAGTCCTTTTCAGGTACTTAAGGATATTCTTGACCGCCGTCTAGTGTTCCATTCCTGGATCACTTTGAAACCTTCCGGCCATACTTATGGCAAGGCTGACATCGGGTCTTGTGCACAGCATTGCATACAAGATAGAGCCTATGGCTGAAGCATAGGGGACGACACTCATCTTTTCTCTCTCTTCTGCAGTCACTGGGCATTGAGTCTTACTCAACTTCACACCTTGCAATACAGGCAAGAACCCCTTCTTGGACTGATCCATTTTGAACTTCTTCAAAACTTTGTCATGGTATGTACTCTGTGAAAGTCCTATTAAGCGTCTTGATCTATCTCTATAGATCTTGATGCCTAATATGAAAGCAGCTTCTCCTAGGTCCTTCATTGAAAAACTCATGTTCAAATTTTCCTTCACGCTTACCAACCATTTCTATATTGTTTCCAATCAGCAATATGTCATCCACATATAATATTAGAAACGCTATAGAGCTCCCACTCACCGAACGCTTTGATCACCTCATCAAAGCAAAGATTCCAACTCCGAGATGCTTGCACCAGTCCATAAATGGATCGCTGGAGTTTACAAACTTTTTCAGCATTCTCTGGATCGACAAAACCTCCTGGTTGCATCATATACAACTCTTCCTTAAGGAAATCGTTAAGGAACGCTGTTTTGACATCCATCTGCCAAATTTCATAATCGAAAAAGGCAGCTATTGCTAACATGATTCTGACGGACTTAAGAATCACTATGGGTGAGAAGGTCTCATCGTAGTCAACTCCTTGACCTTGTGAAAAACCCTTTGCCACAAGTCAAGCTTTATAGACGGTGATATTACCGTCTGCATCCGTCTTCCTCTTAAAGATCCATTTGTTCTGAATGGCCTTTCGCCCTTCAGGTAATACTTCCAAAGCCCATACTTTGTTTTCATACATGGATCCCATCTCGGATTTCATGGCCTCTAACCATTTCTCAGAATCCGGGCCCATCATCACTTCTCCATAGCTCGTAGGTTCATCGTTGTCCAACAACATGACCTCTAATACAGGGTTGCCGTACCACTCAGGAGCAGTACGCGTCCTTGTTGACCTATGAGGTTCGATAGCAACTAGATCCGAAGCTTCATAATCATCATCATTAACTTCCTCTTCAACTGATGTAGGCTCCACAGAAACATCTTTCTGCGCTGCGCTACTCTCTGGTTGAAGTAAAGGTTCAACAACCTCATCAAGTTCTATCTTCCTCCCACTCAATTCTTTCGAGATAAACTCTTTCTCAAGAAATGTTCCGTTTTTAGCGACAAACACTTTGCCTTCGGATCTGAGATAGAAGGTATACCCAACTGTCTCTTTTGGGTATCTTATGAAGACGCATTTCTCTGCTTTGGGTTCCAGCTTTTCAGGCTGAAGCTTTTTGACATAAGCATCACATCCCCAAACTTTAAGAAATGACAACTTTGGCTTCTTGCCAAACCACAGTTCATATGGCGTCGTCTCAACGGATTTCGATGGTGCCCTATTTAAAGTGAATGCAGTTGTCTCTAATGCATAACCCCAAAACGATAGTGGCAAATGGGCAAGCGACATCATAGATCGCACCATATCCAATAAGGTTCGATTACGACGTTCGGACACACCATTACGCTGTGGTGTTCCAGACGGTGTCAATTGTGAAACAATTCCACACTGTCTTAAGTGACTGCCAAAATCATAACTCAGATATTCTCCTCCTCGATCAGATCGTAGGAATTTAATCTTCTTGCTACGATGATTCTCAACTTCACTCTGAAATTGCTTGAACTTTTCAAACGTTTCAGACTTGTGTTTCATCAAGTAAATATACCCATATCTACTTAAGTCATCAGTGAAGGTGAGAAAATAACGATATCCACCGCGCGCCTCAATGCTCATCGGACCGCACACATCAGTATGTATGATTTCCAACAAGTCACTTGCCCGTTCCATTGTTCCAGAGAACGGGTTTTTACTCATCTTGCCCATGAGGCATGGTTCACATGTGTCAAGTGATTCAAAATCAAGTGACTCCAAAAGTCCATCAGCATGGAGCTTCTTCATGCGTTTTACACCAATATGACCTAAACGGCAGTGCCACAAGAAAGTGGTACTATCATTATCAACTCTACATCTTTTGACATCAAAGTTATGCACATGTGTATCATTACTATCGAAATTCAATAAGAATAAACCCCTCACATTGGGTGCATGACCATAAAAGATATTACTCATATAAATAGAACAACCATTATTCTCTGATTTAAATGAGTAACCGTCTCGCAATAAACAAGATCCATATATAATGTTCATGCTTAACGCAGGCACTAAATAACAATTATTCAGGTTCATCACTAATCCCGATGGTAATCGAAGAGCGAGCGTGCCGACGCCGATCACATCAACCTTGGAACCATTTCCCACGCGCATCGTCACTTCGTCCTTTGCCAGCCTCCGTCTATTCCGCAGTTCCTGTTTTGAGTTGCAAATGTGAGCAACCGCACCGGTATCAAATACCCAGGCACTACAACGAGAGTTGGTAAGGTACACATCAATAACATGTATATCATATATACCTTGTTTGTTGTTGGCCGCCTTCTTGTCAGCCAAATACTTGGGGTAGTTCTGCTTCCAGTGACCAGTTCCCTTGCAATGAAAGCACTCAGTTTCTGGCTTGGGTCCAGCCTTGGGTTTCGTCACGGTAGGGGCAACTGCTTTGCCACTCTTCTTGGAGTTACCCTTCTTACCCTTGCCATTCTTCTTGAAACTAGTGGTTTTATTGACCATCAACACTTGATGCTCCTTCTGAATCTCAGACTCAGCGACTTTCAACATCGCAAATAGCTCGGCGACTGACTTGTTCATCCCATGCATGTTATAGTTCAACACGAAGCTCTTGTAGCTAGGTGGCAATGATTGAAGAACTCTGTCAGTGATCGCCTCTGCTGGAAGGGGCATCCCCAATTCAGCTAGACGTGTGGAATACCCCGACATTTTGAGTATGTGTTCACTGACAGACCCGTTCTCCTCCATCTTGCAGGCATAGAACTTATCGAAGGTCTCATACCTCTCGATCCGGGCATTCTTCTAAAAGATAAAATTCAACTCCAGGAACATATCATATGCTCCATGACGTTCAAAACGTCTTTGATGTCCCGGTTCTAAGCCATACAACATTGCACATTGAACCATTGAGTAATCATCAGAACGAGCCTGCCAGGCGTTCACAACGTCTGGAGACTCAACTGGAGCGGGTGGATCACCAAGCGGTGCATCAAGGACATAACCCTTTTGGGAAGCCGTAAGGATAATCCTTAGATTACGGGCCCAGTCCACAAAGTTACTTCCATCATCTTTCAACTTAGCTTTCTCTGGGAACGCATTAAAATTCAAGGGTGCTACTGCGCGAGCCATGATCTACAACATAAATTTTGCAAAAACAACTTAGACTATTGTTCAAGATAACGAGTTTAGTTAATCATATTACTTAAAAAACTCCCACTCAAATTGACATCCCTCCGGTCATTCGAGTGTCACATAATCCAAATCCACCAACTCAAGTCCGATCATCACGTGAGTTGAGGTGGTTTCAATGGTGTACACCTTCATGTTGATCATATCTACTATATGACTCATGTTCGACCTTTCGGTCTCTCGTGTTCCGAGGCCATGTCTGTACATGCTAGGCTCGTCAAGTTTAACCCGAGTGTTCCGCTTGTGCAACACTGGCTTGCACCCGTTCTATGCGAATGTAGAGTCTATCACACCCGATCATCACGTGGTGTCTCGAAACGACGAACTTTCGCAACGGTGCACACTCGGGGAGAACACAGTTTTATCTTGAAATTTTAGTGAGGGATCACCTTATAATGCTACCGTCGTCCTAAGCAAAAAAAGATGCATAAAAGGATTAACATCACATGCAAATCATAAGTGACATGATATGGCCATGAACTTGTGCTTTTGATCTCCATCTCCAAAGCACCGGCATGATCTCCATCGTCACCGGCATGACACCATGATCTCCATCATCTTGATCTCCATCAACGTGTCGCCATGAGGTTGTCGCGCCGACTGTTGCTTCCACGACTATTGCTAACTCATAGCGATAAAGTAAAGCAAAATGGCGAAAATAATTAAAGACACCCCTATGGCTCCTGCCGGTTGCCGTACTCATCAACATGCAAGTCGTGATATTCTATACAATACATGATCATCTCATACATCACATATATCTCATCATGTAATTGGCCATATCACATCACAACATACCCTGCAAAAACAAGTTAGACGTCCTCTAATTGTTGTTGCATGTTTTACGTGGCTGCTACGGGTATCTAGCAAGAACTATTCTTACCTACGCAAAAACCACAATGATGATACAAAAATTGCTATTCAACCTTCTCAAGGACCGCCTTTGTCAAATCCGATCCGACTAAAGTAGGAGAGACAGACACCCGCCAGCCATCTTTATGCAACGAAGTTACATGTTAGTTGATGGAACCGGTCTCTCGTAAGCGTACGAGTAAGGTTGGTCCGGGCCGCTTCATCCCACAATACCGCCGAATCAAGAAAAGACCAAGGGAGGAAGCAATCTGAATATCAATGCCCACAAACTCCTTTGTGTTCTACTCGTGATCTCATCTACACATAGACCTAGATCACATGCCACTGTTGGGGAACGTTGCATGGGAAACAAAAAATTTCCTACGCACACGCAAGATCTATCCATGGTGATGAGCATCTACGAGAGGGAGAGTGGATCTACATACCCTTGTAGATCGCTAAGCAGGAAGCGTTAAGAAACGCGGTTGATGTAGTCGAACGTCTTCGCGATCCAAATCGCCGAGCGTCCCGCGATACAATCACGATCTAGTGCCGAACGGACGGCACCTCCGCGTTCAGCACACGTACAGCTCGATGACGATCTCCGCCTTCTTGATCCAGCAAGAGGGAGCGGAGAGGTAGATGAGTTCTCCGGCAGCGCGATGGCGCGGCGGCGGCGGTGGTGGAACTATTCTAGCAGGGATTCGCCTAAGCACTGCTGAAAACTAGAGGAATCGATCTATCGGGAGAGTGGGTTGCACCGTGGCCTTTTTTGGTTGAAGTGCTTTGGCCCTCTCTCCCTCTAGTATATATAGGAGGGAGGGGAGGGGCCGGCACCCCTAGGGTTGCCCCTAGGAGTCGGCCAAAGGAGGTGGAGGTGGAGGAGTCCACCTCCAATCCTACTCCTAGTAGGACTCCTTCCCTTCCCCACTTGGACTTTCCTTTTCCCACAAGTCCAGCCGCATAGGCCTTCTTGGGCCGGCCGCTCAGCCCACCAGGGGCTGGTGCGCCACCCTAAAGCCCATGTGACCCTCTTGGGGTGTGGTGGCCCCACTTGGTGGACCCCCGGAACCCATTCGTCACTCCCGGTACACTGCCAGAAATGCTCGAAAACTTTCAAGGCTTGTTGTGATGTTGTATTACCGAGTGGGCCCCGAGATACCTCTCCGTCACACGGAGTAACAAATCCCAGTCTTGATCCATGCCCACTCAACAGACACCCTCGGAGATACCTGTAGAGCATCTTTATAGTCACCCAGTTACGTTGTGACGTTTGAAACACACAAGGTACTCCTCCCGTGTCAGTGAGTTGCATGATCTCATGGTCATAGGAACAGATACTTGCCATGCAGAAAACTATAGTAATAAACTAACACGATCATATGCTACGTTCATAGTTTGGGTCTTGTCCATCACATCATTCTCCTAATGATGTGATCCCGTTATCAAATGACATCTCATGTCTATGGCTAGGAAACCTTGACCATCTTTGATCAACGAGCTAGTATACTAGAGGCATACTAGGGACACAGTGTTGTCTATGTATCCACACATGTATTAGTGTTTCCAATCAATACAATTATAGCATGGTTAATAAACGATTATAATGAACTAGGAAATATAAAAATAACCACTTTATTATTGCCTCTAGGGCATATTTCCAACAGGTATTTCCATGTCGTTCGAAGCAAATTTGTATGTGACATCTCTAATTTTCAAAATAAACTTCTCTTTTGTGTGCTCGTACCACTCATGAAACGGTGGGGAGTGTCCAATATTTTTCCATGTTAGATGTGTTATTCTAAAGATGAGTGCTTATTCACTTGTCATTGCATAAGAGTGCGGCGGTAATAGGGATGACCATTCGCGAAATGAAAAAGAAAAAAAATTACTTTATGTTGTCAAATAATAAATTCCTTGGAAAGTGTTGGTATGGAAGGCAACCGTGGATACGGCCCGCCATGGAATGTGAAAGAATGGTGGAAAAAGGAATATACTTTATTTTCTGTTTGGGAACTGCCTATGATATATCTAGCATGGAAAGTATTGTGAGCTACTTTGTCGTTTTCGTTGACAGGAAAGGCATGACACCCAAAATATTTTTTCTCTCTCAATTTAAAACCTTGAGCTCTGGCACCTCTACAAATCCCTACTTCCCTCTGCGAAGGGCCTATCTATTTACTTTATGCAATTTTTGTTTTTTACTTTGAGTCTCCATCTTCTCTTATAAAGCACCAACTAGGGGGCACTATGATCGTACTTGAGCATTGGGTGTAGCTAATATTTGAGTGTGTTTCATGAATGGATCAATGATTGAGCATGATGGGCTAGGGATAACTTCCTTTAGTGCTGATATTTTGAAAGACATGGTTGCTTGTTGGCATGCTTGAGTATTGAAGTCATTATGTTAAAACTAGACTATTGCTTTCAATTGTCTAAAAGTCCAAATGTCCATGCTACAAAGAAAAAGAATATGAGATGAACATGTTAGGCAGCATTCCACATCAAAAATTCTGTTTTTATCATTTACCTACTCGAAGACGAGTAGGAATTAAGCTTGGGGCTGCTGATACGTCTCCAACGTATCTATAATTTTTGCATGTTCCATGTTGTTATATTATCATTCTTGGATGTTTTACAATCTCTTTATAGCAACTTTATATCATTTTTTGGGACTAACCTATTGACATAGTGCCAAAGTGCCAGTTGCTGTTTTTGCTTGTTTTTTACTTCGCAGAATATCAGTACCAAACGGAGTCCAATCGCAACGAAACAGTTTGGAGATTTTTTTCTGCACCAGAAGACACCCAGTGGGCCAAAGAAGTGCCAAAAAGGTGGGCCGTGGAGGCCACAACCCACCAGGGCGCGCCAGGGGGCCCCCGGCGCGCCCTGATGGGTTGTGCCCTCCACGGGACCCGCCCTCCACCGCCTCTGATGCCTATAAATACCCAAATATTCAGAAAACCCTAGGGGAGTCGACAAAAAACACATCCAGCCACCGCAAGTTCCAGAAGCCTCAAGATCCAATCTAACACCATCACGGAGGGGTTCATCTTCTTCATTGGTGCCTCTCCGATGATGCGTGAGTAGTCAACCATAGACCTACGGGTCCGTAGGCAGTAGCTAGATGGCTTCCTCTCTCTCTTTTGATTCTCAATACAATGGTCTCTTGGAGATCTATTTGATGTAAACTTTTGCGGTGTGTTTGTTGGGATCCGATGAATTTTGAGTTCATTATCAGTTTCTATCCATGAATATTATTTGAGTCTTCTTTGATCTCTTATATGCATGATTACTTATAGCCTCGTATTTCTTCTTCGAATCTTTGGTTTAGTTAGGCCAACTAGATCAATTTTTCTTGCCATGGGAAGAGGTGCTTTGTGATGGGTTCGATCATGCGGTGTCCTTTCCCAGTGACAGAAGGGGCGGCAAGGCACACATGTATCGTTGCCATTAAGGATAACAAGATGGGGTATATTCCTACATGAATAGATCTTGTTAGGGATGTAAACGGATCGGATCGGATCGGATAATGGCTTTACCATATCCTTTACCACATTTTTTTGTCGGATTCGGAACGGATCGGATAATGACCGGATGCGGATTCGAATACGGATTATATCGGGGTGCGGATTCGGAGCGGAAGCGGAGCGGACTCGGACTGAAAACGGATAAAAAAATATGTGTACATATTTTCCGTAATATCTATCATGATCTATGCAAAGAAGTACAATGTATAAGTAACCAATAAATTTTTACTGACCAATGAAATTAATAGCTGACATGCTGCAGCAAGTAAGACATTAGACATCATAGGTTCATAGTGTTCTCTAGCCCATATTAGAATTTGTTTAAATATTAGCTACGTTAGCTTGTACAGTACGTCTTCTCAAGTCTACTGGCTATGCTTGTATGTACATGCGATGTGTACAGTCATACGACGGTGCTATTAGGGTTAAGTTTATATGATATTTATATGTGGTGATTCTACTAAGTGGTATAATTAATTGGGTATTTGGGCTTGTCGATTGGATCAAATTGGACCAAATTTATCGGATAATCCTATTTGGTAACACCGGATAATCCGTAAAAAATACCGAATAATCCACATCCGTCGGATATTATCAATACCATATCCGCTACCATATTCGTTGGATATCCGGTTGAACAAAAACCGTATCCGCATCCGTATCCGTCAGATTTGTGAAAGTGCATACCATATCCTTAAAAACGGATGCAAATGCGGATTCGGAACAGAAATTATCCATACCATTTACATCCCTAGATCTTGTCTACATCATGTCATCGTTCTTATTGCATTACTCCGTTTTTCCATGAACTTAATACACTAGATGCATGCTGGGTAGCGGTCGATGTGTGGAGTAATAGTGGTAGATGCAGGCAGGAGTCGGTCTACTTATCTTGGACGTGATGCCTATATAATGATCATCGCCTTGGATGTCTTCATGATTATTTGATCTTCTATCAATTTCCCAACAGTAATTTGTTCACCCACAGTGTGCTATACTCATGAGAGAAGCCACTAGTGAAACCTACGGCCCCCGGGTCTACTTTTCCAACATATTGCTTTCCGATCTATCTTTTTGCTTCTTTGTTTTCAGATCTACTATACCAAAAACCCAAAAATATATTGCTGCACTTTTTATATTGTGTTCTTGATAGATCTATCTCTCCTATCTATCATATCCTAATCTATCTTTTTACTTTAGAGAGATTGACAACCTCTCTTTCGCGTAGGGTTGCAAGTATTTGTTATTTGTGTGCATGTGCTGCTTATTAGGTGGTGGTGTGTTGGAAATATGCCCTAGAGGCAATAATAAGTTGGTTATTATTATATTTCCTTGTTCGTGATAATCGTTTATTATCCATGCTATAATTGTATTGATTGGAAACTAAAATACATGTGTGGGTACATAGACAACACTGTGTCCCTAGTAAGCCTCTAGTTAACTAGTTCGTTGATCAAAGATGGTCAAGGTTTCCTGGCCATAGACATGAGATGTCATTTGATAACGGGATCACATCATTAGGAGAATGATGTGATGGACAAGACCCAAACTATAAACATAGCATATGATCGTGTCAGTTTATTGCTATAGTTTTCTGCATGTCAAGTATCTGTTCCTATGACCATGAGATCATGCAACTCACTGACACCGGAGGAATACCTTGTGTGTATCAAACGTCACAACGTAACTGGGTGACTATAAAGATGCTCTACAGGTATCTCCGAGGGTGTCTGTTGAGTGGGCATGGATCAAGACTGGGATTTGTTACTCCGTGTGACGGAGAGGTATCTCAGGGCCCACTCGGTAATACAACATCACAATAAGCCTTGCAAGCAATGTGACTAAGTGTTAGCCACGGGATCTTGTATTACAGAACGAGTAAAGAGACTTGCCGGTAACGAGATTGAACTAGGTATAGAGATACCGACGATCGAATCTCGGGCAAGTAACATACCGAAGAACAAAGGGAACAACGTACGGGATTAACTGAATCCTTGACATAGAGGTTCAACCGATAAAGATCTGCGTAGAATATGTAGGAACCAATATGGGCATCCAGGTCCCGCTATTGGTTTTTGACCGCAGAGGTGTCTTGGTCATGTCTACATAGTTCTCGAACCCGCAGGGTCTGCACACTTAAGGTTCGGTGACGTTTCGGTATAGTAGAGTTATGTATTTTGGTGACCGAAGGTTGTTCGGATTCCCGGATGAGATCCTGGACGTCATGAGGAGCTCCGGAATGGTCCGGAGGTAAAGATTGATATATAGGAAGTCCTGTTTTGGTCACCGGAAAAGTTTCGTGTATTTCGATAGTGTACCGGGAGTGCTGGGAGGGGTACCGGGGCCATCGGGAGGGGTGTCTCGACCCAAAGGACCTCATGGGCTGTGGGAGGAGTCAAACCAGCCCCTAGTGGGCTGGCCTAACCCCCCCCCCCCCCCCCCGCACTAAGGCCCATGTGGCTTTGGGTGGAAAAAATCCAAAGAAGGAAAGGTGGAAAGGGTTTCCAAGTGGAGAGGAGGAATCCTACTCCTAATAGGATTGGAGTAGGACTCCTCCACCTCCAATTTCGGCCAAACCTTGAGGGTTTGAGGCTGCCTCCTCCCCTCCCTCCCTCCTATATATACTAGAGGATTTAGAGGGAAGAGCTAACCCTAATTGCCACGTGCTCCCTCTACTTCATCTAGATCGGTTTCTCCTCTAGTCTAGTTTCAGCGGTGCTTAGGCGAAGCCCTGCCGGAATTGTTCCATCACCATCGCCGCCGCGCCGCCGAAGAACTCTTCTAACTCTCCGCTCCCTCTTGCTGGATCAAGAAGGCGGAGATCGTCATCGAGCTGTACGTGTGCTGAACGCGGAGGTGCCGTCCGTTCGGCGCTAGATCGGAAGGACCGTGATCAGGATCGCAAGACAGATCGTGATGGGATCGCGGGACGGATCGTGATTGGATGGCGAGACGGATCGTGATTGGATCGTGGGAAGCTCGGCGATTTGGATCGCGAATACGTTCGACTACATCAACCGCGTTTCTTAACGCTTCCCGCTTAGCGATCTACAAGGGTATGTAGATCCACTCTCCCTCTCGTAGATGCTCATCACCATGGATAGATCTTGCGTGTGCGTAGGAAAAAATTTGTTTCCCGTGCAACGTTCCCCAACAGTGGCATCATGAGCTAGGTCTATGTGTAGATGAGATCTCGAGTAGAACACAAAGGAGTTTGTGGGCGTTGATATTCAGATTGCTTCCTCCCTTGGTCTTTTCTTGATTCGGCGGTATTGTGGGATGAAGCGGCCCGGACCAACATTACTCGTACGCTTACGAGAGACCGGTTCCATCAACTAACATGTAACTTCGTTGCATAAAGATGGCTGGCGGGTGTCTGTTTCTCCCACTTTAGTCGGATCGGATTTGACAAAGGCGGTCCTTGAGAAGGTTGAATAGCAATTTTTGTATCACCGTTGTGGTTTTTGCGTAGGTAAGAATTTTCTTGCTAGATACCCGTAGCAGCCACGTAAAACTTGCAACAACAATTAGAAGACGTCTAACTTGTTTTTGCAGGGTATGTTGTGATGTGATATGGCCAATTACATGATGAGATATATGTGATGTATGAGATGATCATGTATTGTATAGAATATCACGACTTGCATGTCGATGAGTATGGCAACCGGCAGGAGCCATAGGGTTGTCTTTAATTATTTTCGCCGTTTTTGCTTTACTTTATCGCTATGAGTTAGCAATAGTCGTGGAAGCAACAGTCGGCGAGACAACCTCATGGCGACACATTGATGGAGATCAAGATGATGGAGATCATGGTGTTATGCCGGTGACGATGGAGATCATGCCGGTGCTTTGAAGATGGAGATCAAAAGCACAAGTTCATGGCCATATCATGTCACTTATGATTTGCATGTGATGTTAATCCTTTTATGCATCTTATTTTGCTTAGGACGACGGTAGCATTATAAGGTGACCCCTCACTAAAATTTCAAGATAAAATTGCGTTCTCCCCGAGTGTGCACCGTTGCGAAAGTTCGTCGTTTTGAGACACCACGTGATGATCGGGTGTGATAGACTCTACGTTCACATACAACGGGTGCAAGCCAGTGTTGCACGTGCGGAACACTCGGGTTAAACTTGACGAGCCTAGCATGTACAGACATGGTCTCGGAACACAAGAGACCGAAAGGTTGAACATGAGTCATATAGTAGATATGATCAACATGAAGATGTTCACCATTGAAACCAGCTCAACTCATGTGATGATCGGACTTGAGTTGGTGGATTTGGATCATGTGTCACTCGAATGATTGGAGGGATGTCAATTTGAGTGGGAGTTTTTAAGTAATATGATTAACTAAACTCATTGTCATGAACATAGTCAAAATGCCTTTGCAAATTATGTTGTAGATTACTAGCTCGCGCTGTAGCTCCCTTGAATTATTATATGTTCCTAGAGAAATAGAGTTGAAAGATGATGGTAGCAATAATGCAGACTGCGTCCGTGATCTGAGGATTGTCCTCATTGCTGCACAGAAGGTTTATGTCCTTAATGCACCGCTCGGTGCGCCACCCCCTCAAGCGTTGTCTGTAGATGTTGTGAACATCTGACAGGCACGTTCTGATGACTACTTGATAGTTCAGTGCGTCATGCATTACGGCTTAGAATTGAGGCTTCAAAACGTTTTGAACGTCACGGAACATATGCGATGTTCTAAGAGCTGAAATTGGGATCTCAGGCTCGTGCCCGTGTTGAGAGGTATGAGACCTCCAACAAGATTCTTTGCCTGCAAGATGAAGGAGAATAGCTCAATCGGTGAGCATGTGCTCAGATTGTCTGGGTGCTACAATCGCTTGAATCGAGTGGGAGTTGATCTTCCAGATAAGATAGTGATTGATATAGTTCTCCAAGTCACTGTCATTAAGCTACTAGAGCCTCGTGATGAACTATAAAATGCCAGGGATAGAAATAATGATCCCTGAGCTATTCGCGGCGTTTGACACCGCGAAGGTAGAAATCAAGAAGGATCATCAAGTGTTGATGGTTAGTCAAACCACTAGTTTCGAGAAGGGCAAGGGCTAGGAGGGAAACTTCATGGATGGCAAGTCAGTTGCTGCTCCAGTGAAGAAACCCAAGGTTGAACCCAAACCCGAGACTAAGTGCTTCTATTATGAGGAGAACGGTCGCTGAAGCGGAACAACCCTAGATACTTGGTAGATAAGAAGGCTGGCAACGTCGATAGAAGTATATTTGATATACGTGTGTACCTTGCTAGTACTCCTAGTAGCACCTGGGTATTGGATACCGGTTCGGTTGCTAAATGTTAGTAACTCGAAATAAAAGCTACGGAATAAACGGAGGCTAGCTAAGGGTGAGGTGACGATGAGTGTTGGAAGTGTTTCCAAGGTTGATGTGATCACCATCGCACGCTCTCTCTACCTTCGGGATTAGTGATGAACCTAAATAAATGTTATTTGGTGTTTGCATTGAGCATGAACGTGATTAGATCATGTTTATTGCAATACGGTTATTCATTCAAGTTAGAGAATAATGGTTATTCTGTTTACATGAATAATACCTTCAACGGTCATGCACCCAATGAGAATGGTTTATTGAATCGTGATCGTAGTGATACACATGTTCATAATATTGATGCCAAAAGATACAAAGTTAATAATGATAGTACCACATACTTGTGGCACTGCCGCTAAATGTCATATTGGTGTAAAACGCATGAAGAAACTCCATGCCGATGGATCTTTGGACTCATTCGATTTCGAATCGGTTGAGACATGCGGACCATGCCTCATGGGAAAGATGACTAAGACCCCGTTTTCTGGTATGATGGAGCGGGCAAGTGACTTATTGGAAATGATACATGTTAATGTATTCGGTCCAATGAGTGTTGTAGCGTGCGGTGGATATCATTATTTTCCTACCTTCACTGATGATTTGAGTAGATATGGGGATATTTACTTAATGAAACACAAGTCTGAAACATTTGAAAAGTTCGAACAAATTCAGAGTGAAGTTTGAGATCATCGTGATAAGAAGATAAAATATCTACGATATGATCGTAGAGGTAAATATCTGAGTTACGAGTTTGGTATACAACTTAAGACAATGTGGAAGTCGTTTCACAACTCACGCCACCTGGAACACCATAGTGTGATGGTGTGTCCGAACGTCGTAGTCGTGCTCTATTGGATATGGTGCGTACTACTATGTCTCTTATCGATTTGCCACTATCGTTTTGGGGTTATGCATTAGAGACAACTACATTCACTTTAAAAAGGAGCACCATCTAAGTCCGTTGAGATGACACCGCATGAATTTTGGTTTGGCAGAAACCTAAGCTGTCATTTCTTAATGTTTTGGGCTGCGACGCTTATGTGGAAAAGGTTTTCAACCTGATGAGCTCGAACCCAAAGCGGACAAATGCATCTTCATAGAATACCCTAACGTAACAGTTGGGTAACCCTTCTATCTCAGATCCAAGCACAAAGTGTTTGTTGCTAAAACGGGTCCTTTCTCGAGAAAGAGTTTCTCTCGAAAGAATTGAGTGGGAGGAAGATAGAACTTGATGAGGTTGTTGAACCTTTGTTTCAACCAGAGAGTAGCGCAACGCAGAAAGTTGTTTCTGTGGAGCCTACATTAGTTGAAGAGGAAGTTAATGATGATGATCATAAAGCTTCGGATCAAGTTACTATCGAACCTCATAGGTCGACAAGGACGCGTACTGCTCCTGAGTGGTACGGCAACCCTGTCTTAGAGGTCATGTTGTTGGACAACGATGAACCTACGAGCTATGGAGAAGCGATGATGGGCCCGGATTCCGAGAAATGGTTAGAGGCCATGCAATCCGAGATGGGATCCATGTAAGAAAACAAAGTATGGGCTTTGGAAGTATTACCTGAAGGGTGAAAGGCCATTCAGAACAAATGGATCTTTAAAAGGAAGACGGACGCGGACGGTAATATCACCGTCTATAAAGCTCGACTTGTGGCAAAGGGTTTTTCACAAGTTCAAGGAGTTGACTACGATGAGACTTTCTCACCCGTAGCGATGCTAAAGTCTGGTGGAATTATGTTAGCAGTTGCTGCATTTTTTGATTATGAAATCTGGCAGATGGATGTCAAAACATCATTTCCTTAACGGTATCCGTGAGGAAAGGTTGTATGTGATACAACCGGAAGGTTTTGTCAGTTCTAAGGATGCTAAGATATATGCAAGCCCCAGCGATCCTTCTATGGACTGGAGCAAGCATCTCGGAGTTGGAATATACGCTTTGATGAGGTGATCAAAGTTTTTGAGTCTATACAAAGTTTATGAGAAACTTGTATTTACAATAAAGTGAGTGGGAGCGCTATAGAATTTCTGATAAGTATATGTGGATGACATATTGTTGATCGGAAATGATGTAGAATTTCTAGAAAGCATAAAGGGTTGTTTGAAAAGGAGTTTTTCAAAGGAAAACCTGGAATGAAGCTACTTAAATATTGGGCATCTTGATCTATAGAGGTAGATCAAGACGTCTGATAAAACTTTCAATGAGTACATACCTTGACAAGATTTTGAAAGAGTTCAAAATGGATCAGTCAAAGAAAGAGTTCTTGCCTGATTTGTAAGGTGTGGAGTTGAGTGAGACTCAAAGCTCAACCACGGCAGAAGAAATAGAAAGGACGAAGGTCGTCCCCTATGCCTTATCCATAGGCTCTATATAGTATGCCATGCTATGTACCGCACCTGTGTGTGCCTTGCCATGAGTCTGTCAAGGGGTACAAGAGTGATCCAGGAGTGGACCACTGGACAGCGGTCAAGATTATCCTTAGTAACTAGAGGACTAAGGAAATATTTCTCGATTATGGAGGTGATAAAGAGTTCGTCGTAAAGGGTTACGTCGATGCAAGCTGTAACACCAATCCGGATGACTCTGAGTAGCAATCCGGATACGTATAGTGGAGCAGCCATTTGGAATAGCTCCAAGTGGAGTGTGGTAGCAGTGTCTACAGTATGACATAGAGATTTGCAAAGTACACACGGATCTAAATGTCGCAGACCCGTTGACTAAAGACATCTCTCACATGCAAAGCATGATCGAACCCCAGAACTCATTGGGTGTTAGATTCATAACAATGTAAAACACATGGTGATGTGAACTAGATTATTGACTCTAGTGCAAGTGGGAGCCTGTTGGAAATATGCCCTAGAGGCAATAATAAATTGGTTATTATTATATTTCCTTGTTTGTGATAATCGTTTATTATCCATGCTATAATTGTATTGATTGGAAACTAAAATACATGTGTGGGTACATAGACAACACTGTGTCCCTAGTATGCCTCTAGTTAACTAGTTCGTTGGTCAAAGATGGTCAAGGTTTCCTGGCCATAGACATGAGATGTCATTTGATAACGGGATCACATCATTAGGAGAATGATGTGATGGACAAGACCCAAACTATAAACATAGCATATGATCGTGTCAGTTTATTGCTATAGTTTTCTGCATGTCAAGTATTTGTTCCTATGACCATGAGATCATGCAACTCACTGACACCGGAGGAATACCTTGTGTGTATCAAACGTCACAACGTAACTGGGTGACTATAAAGATGCTCTATAGGTATCTCCGAGGGTGTCTGTTGAGTGGGCATGGATCAAGACTGGGGTTTGTTACTCCGTGTGACGGAGAGGTATCTCAGGGCCCACTCGGTAATACAACATCACAATAAGCCTTGCAAGCAATGTGAGTAAGTGTTAGCCACGGGATCTTGTATTACAGAACGAGTAAAGAGACTTGCCGGTAACGTGATTGAACTAGGTATAGATATACCGACGATCGAATCTCGGGCAAGTAACATACCGAAGAACAAAGGGAACAGCGTACGGGATTAACTGAATCCTTGACATAGAGGTTCAACCGATAAAGATCTTCGTAGAATATGTAGGAACCAATATGGGCATCCAGGTCCCGCTATTGGTTATTGACCGTAGAGGTGTCTTGGTCATGTCTACATAGTTCTCGAACCCGCAGGGTCTGCACACTTAAGGTTCGGTGACGTTTTGGTATAGTAGAGTTATGTATGGTGGTGACCGAAGGTTGTTCGGAATCCCGGATGAGATCCTGGACATCACGAGGAGCTCCGGAATGGTCCGGAGGTAAAGATTGATATATAGGAAGTCCTGTTTTGGTCACCGAAAAAGTTTCGGGTATTTCGGTAGTGTACCGGGAGTGCCGGGAGGGGTACCGGGGACCATCAGGAGGGGTGTCTCGACCCAAAGGATCTCATGGGCTGTGGGAGGAGTCAAACCAGCCCTTAGTGGGCTGGCCTAACCCCCCCCCCCCCCCCCCACTAAGGCCCATGTGGCTTTGGGTGGAAAAAACCAAAGGAGGAAAGGTGGAAAGGGTTTCCAAGTGGAGAGGAGGAATCCTACTCCTAATAGGATTGGAGTAGGACTCCTCCACCTCCAATTTCGGCCAAACCTTGAGGGTTTGAGGCTGCCTCCTCCCCTCCCTCCCTCCTATATATACTAGAGGATTTAGAGGGAAGAGCTAACCCTAATTGCCACGTGCTCCCTCTACTTAATCTAGATCGGTTTCTCCTCTAGTCTAGTTTCAGCGGTTCTTAGGCGAAGCCCTGCCGGAATTGTTCCACCACCATCGCCACCGCGCCGTTGCGCCGCCAGAGAACTCTTCTACCTCTCCACTCCCTCTTGCTGGATCAAGAAGGCGGAGATCGTCATCAAGCTGTACGTGTGCTGAACGCGGAGGTGCCATCCGTTCGGCGCTAGATCGGAAGGACCGTGATCAGGATCGCAAGACAGATCGTGATGGGATCGCGGGACGGATCGTGATTGGATCGCGAGACGGATCGTGATTGGATCGCGGGACGCTCGGCGATTTGGATCGCGAAGACGTTCGACTACATCAACCGCGTTTCTTAACGCTTCCCGCTTAGCGATCTACAAGGGTATGTATATCCACTCTCCCTCTCGTAGATGCTCATCACCATGGATAGATCTTGCGTGTGCGTAGGAAAATTTTTGTTTCCCATGCAACGTTCCCCAACATCGTGATCCTCCTACTGGTTCGATACCTTGGTTTCATAACTGAGGCAAAGACTTACCGTCGCTGTGCTGCACCATCCCTTCCTCTTTGGGGAAATACCGACACAGTCTCAAGCCACGTCAGCGCGCGATGGTTAACTCCTGCCAAGCTCCTCCCTAGGGCCATGCGAGTAGTACTTTGAATCGAGAGAGCTAATCAAACCTTGCAATAAGTATGTGAGTTCTTTATGACTAGTGTGAATCCATGGATATACGCACTCCCACCTCCATATATTTGCTAGCCTCTTAGGTACCGTGCATTGCCCATTCTCACCTTGAGGATCGGTGCAACTTATGCCGGTGCATCCAAACCCCGTGACATGATACGCTCTGTTGCACATAAACCTCATTATATCTTCCTCAAAACAGCCACCATACCTACCTATCATGGCATTTCCATAGCCATTCCGAGATATATTGCCATGCAACTTCCATCATCATCATATATATGACTTGTACTTCCATTGTCATATTGGTTTGCATGATCGTAAGATAGCTAGCATGATATTTACATGGATTGTTCATTTTTCGATATCTTTTGCTACACTAGATCATTGCACATCATGGTACACTGCCAGAGGCATTCATATCGAGTCATATCATCCTATCAGTTTTTCATATCGAGTTGTAAGTAAATAGAAGTGTGATGATCATCATTTTTAGAGCATTGTCCCAGTGAGGAAAGGATGATGGAGACTATGATTCCCCCACAAGTCGGGATGTGACTCTGGACGAAAAATGAAAAATGGGGGAGGCCAAATGAGCCCACAAAAAAAATGGGGGAGGCGAAAAAAAAAGAAAAAGAAAAGAGCCCACCCTGGAAAAAAAACAAATAAATGAGAGAAAAAGAGAGATGGTACTTTGCTACTATCCTTTACCACAATTGTGCCTCAAAGTGGCACCATGTTCTTCATATAGACAGTCTCTTGTTTTGTCACTTCCATATGCTAGTGGGAATTTTTCATTATAGAACTTGGCTTGTATATTCCGATGACGGGCATCCTCAAATGCCCGAGGTCTTCATGAGCAAGAAAGTTGGATGCACACCCACTTACCTTCGGTCGAGCTTTCATACACTTATAGTTGTAGTGCATTGATGACCCACAAGTATAGGGGATCAATCGTAGCCCTTTCGATAAGTAAGAGTGTCGAACCCAACGAGGAGCAGAAGGAAATGACAAGCGGTTTTTAGCAAGGTAATTTCTGCAAGCCCTGAAATTGTAGGTAACAGATAGTTTGATAGCAAGATAATTGGTAACGAGCAAGTAACGGTAATGGTAAACAAGGTGCAGCAAGGTAGCCCAATCCTTTTGAGGCAAAGGACAGGCCAGAACAATCACTAGTAATAGGCAAAGTGTTCTTGAGGGTACATGGGAATTTCGTCTAGTCACTTTTATCATGTTGGTTTGATTCGTGTTCGCTACTTTGATAATTTGATATGTGGGTGGACCGGTGCTAAGGTGCTGTTCTTACTTGAACTAACAACCTACTTATGATTAACCCCCTCGCAAGCATCTGCAACTATGAGAAAAGTATTAAGACAAAGTCTAACCATAGCGTTAAACATGTGGATCCAAATCAGCCCCTTACGAAGTAGCGCATAAACTAGGGTTTAAGCTTCTGTCACTCTAGCAACCCATCATCTAATAACTACTCCACAATGCATTCCCTTAGGCCCATGAATGGTGAAGTGTCATGTAGTCGACGTTCACATGACACCACTAAGGTAATCACATCATACATATCATCAAAATATCGAACACATATCAAATTCACATGATTACTCACAACATGACTTCTCCCGTGACCTCAAGAACAAAGGTAACTACTCACAAATAATCATGCTCAAGATCAGAGGAGTATTGAATGGCATAATGGATCTGAACATATAATCTTCCACCAAATAAACCATATAGTAATCAACTACGCAAGGTAATCAACACTACTAGTCACCCACAGGTACCAATCTGAGGTGTCGGTACAAAGATTGAACACAAGAGATGAACTAGGGTTTGAGAGAAGATGGTGCTATTGAAGATGTTGATGAAGATTGGCCTCCCAAAGATGAGAGGGGTGTTGGTGATGACGATAGCTTTGATTTCCCCCTCCGGGAGGGAAGTTCCCCCGGCGGAATTGCTCCGCCGAAGGGCAAAAGCGCTCCTACCCAAGTTCCGCCTCGAGTACCGGAGGTGGGCCAGGCTGAGCACAACCCATCAGGGCACGCCCTGGTGGGTTGTGCCCACCTGGGAGGCCCCCTCCGGAAGATTTCAGCTCCAGTATTTTTAATTAAATGCAAAAATAATCTCCGTAAAATTTCAGCTTCATTGGAGTTATGCAGAATAGGTATCTCTGACGTGCTTTTCTTGGGTCCAGAATTCCAGCTACCGGTATTCTCCCTCCTTGTGTAAACCTTGCATATTATTAGAGAAAAGGCATTAGAATCACTCCCCAAAGCATTATTATTCAACAAAACAAAGTAAATAACAGTAGGAAATCATGATGCAAAATGGACGTATCATGCATCTGTTTCATGGCAATCCCTACTCCTCGCATTGATATCTATTTATGGGCATCTCCATAGCCCGTTGATACGCCTAATTGATGCGAGACTTTCTTCTCACTTTCAACCCTTTTGAAACCTACCACCATATTCTATTCCACCTTTATGCTATATCCATTGTTCATGCTCATGTATTGCGTGAGTAATAAAAAGCTGAAGCGCGTTAAAAAATACGATCCAATTGCTTGGTTTGACACCGGAGTGCTCATGATTTATAGTTTATACTAGGAAGACCAAGCATGATAGGTTATATGATTTTGTAGGGATAACGTTCTTTAGCATTGTTATTTTGAAAGGACATGATTGTTTGCTAATAAACCTGAGTATGGATGTCTTTTTGTCAAATGATGGACTATTGCCTTCAATCACTTGTATCTTAATATTCATGCCATGATTAGACATTTGTTCAAGATTATGTTAGGTAGCATTCCACATCAAAAATTATCTTTTTATCATTTACCTACTCGAGGATGAGCAGGAATTAAGCTTGGGGATGCTTGATACGTCTCCGTCGTATCTATAATTTTTGATTGCTTCATGCCAATATTCTACAACTTTCTTATACTTTTGGCAACATTTTATATTATTTTTGGGACTAACTTACTTATCCAATGCCCAGCGTCAGTTCCTGTTTTTTGTGTGTTTTTTGTTTCGCAGAAATTCCATATCAAACAAAGTCCAAACGCGATAATTTTTTTGGAATATATGTGAATTTTGGGATTCAGAATCAACGCAAGACGATGCCTGAAGACCCCACAAGCCAACAGGGCGCGGCCTGATGGATAATGGCCAGCCCTTAAGTCGGTTGAGGCTCTCCATCCACCGCATGAGAGATATTTTTGCGAAAAAATCCCCTCAAAATTTCAGCCCGATCAGAGTTACGGATCTCCTGGTATTTAAGAAATGGTGAAGAGCTAGAAAACAGCCGCGAAAACAAAAGAGAAACAGAGAGATAGATCCAATCTCGGAGGGGCTCCTGCCCTCCGGGAGCCATGGCGGCCATGGACCATAGGGTAAACTCTCCTCCCACCTAGGGAAGAGGCCAAGGAAGAAGAAGAAGGAGGGGGGCTCTCTCCCCTTCTCTCCCGGTGGCGCCGGAGCGCCGCCAAGGCATCCATTGTGACGGCGATCTACACCAACAAATTCGCCGTCTTCACCACCAACTCTCTCCCCCTCTATGCAGCTGTGTAAAACCTCTTCAACCCGTTGTAATCTCTACTTAAACATGGTGTTTAATGTTATATATTATTATCCAATGATGTGTGGTCATCCGATGGTGTTTGAGTAGATCTCTTTTGTCCTACGGGTTAATTGTGGTATGATGTTATTGATATGAGTTGTATTGTTGATATGGTGCTGTCCTAAGGTGCCTTCCAGGAGGCGCACACGTGAAGGATTCACGCTGGAGGGTTTGCAATATGTTCATGATTCTCTTATAGTGGGTGGCTAGAGTGACAGAAGCTTACACCCGAGTAAGGGGATTGTTTGCGTATGGGAGTAAAGAGTACTTGATGTTTAATGCTATGGTTGGGTTTACCTTAATGATTTCTAGTAGTTGCGGATGGTTGCTAGAGGTCCAACCATAAGTGCATATGATCCAAGTATGGAAAGTGTGTTAGTGTATGCCTCTCCCTCATTGCATATGAAAATTATCTATCATGTTATATTCAATTTCCTATGGACAATCTTTCTCTTGTGTTACAAAAAAGCTTTCTACTAAACAACTTACTTATTGTTCTTTATCGAAGCAGCCCCTAACTTTTATTTACATGCTCTTTATTATCTTGCAAAACTATCTATTACACCTACTAAGTACTTCTAGTTTCTTTCCCACAAAGTAGTTTCATACTTGCTCTAGGTAAAGTAAGCGTTAGCATGCGTAGAGTTGTATCGGTGGTCGATAGAACTTCAGAGAATATTAATTCTACCTTTAGATCCTCGTTGCGTTCGACACTCTTACTTATCGAAAAAAGGCTACAAACGATCCCCTACGCTTGTGGGTTATCATCCCCTATGCCTCAGCCATAGGCTTTATCATGTATGCAATGCTGTGCACAAGACCGGATGTGAGCCTTGCCATAAGTATGGCCGGAAGGTTTCAAAGTAATCCAGGAGTGGAACACTGGACAGCGGTCAAAAATATCCTTAAGTACCTGAAGAGGACTAAGGAGATGTTTCTCGTTTATGGAGGTGATCAAGAGCTCGTCATAAAGGGTTACGTCGATGCTAGCTTAGACATAGATCCGAATGACTCTAAGTCTCAAACCGGATACGTATGTATTCCGAATGGCGGAGCAGTCAGCTGGTGTAGTTCCAGGCAAAGTGTGGTAGCACATTCTACATCTGAAGTGGAGTATATAACTACTTTGGAAGCAGCGAAGGAAGGTGTCTGGATGAAGCAGTTCATGACAGATCTTTGAGTTGTGCCCAGTGCACTGGATCCAGTGACTCACTTTTGTGACAACACTGGTGCTATTGCTCTAGCCAAGGAGCCCAGGTTTCACAAGAGGACCAGACACACAAAGCGTCACTTTAATTCCATCCGCGATTATATCAAAGAGGAGGACATACACATTTGCAAAGTACATACGGATATGAATGTTGCAGACCCGTTGACTGACGTGGCTTGGGAGTGCGTCGGTATTTCTCCAAAGAAGAAGGGATGATGCAGCACATCGACGGTAAGTATTTCCCTCAGTTATAAAACCAAGGTTATCGAACCAGTAGGAGGATCACCACCACCCAATAAGCAACACCTGCACACAAATAACAAATACTTGCAACCCGACGCGAAAGAGAGGTTGTCAATCTCTCTACGGTAAAAAGATAGATTAGGTTGTGATAGATAGGAGAGATAGATCTCTCAAGAACACAAAATAAAAAGAGCAAATAAAAAGTGCAGTAATATGTTTTTGGATTTTTGGTTTAGTAGATCTGAAAACAAAGAAGCAAAAAAGATAGATCGGAAAGCAATATCTTGGAAAAGTAGACCCGGGGGCCGTAGGATTCACTAGTGGCTTCTCTCATGAGTATAGCACACGGTGGGTGAACAAATTACTGTTGGGCAATTGATAGAAGATCAAATAATCATGACGATATCCAAGGCGATGATCATTATATAGGCATCACCTCCAAGATAAGTAGACCGACTCCTGCCTGCATCTACCACTATTACTCCACACATCGACCGCTATCCAGCATGCATCTAGTGTATTAAGTTCAAGGAAAAACGCAGTAATGCAATAAGAACGATGACATGATGTAGACAAGATCTATTCATGTAGGAATAGACCCCCCCCCCATCTTGTTATCCTTAATGGCAATGATACATGCGTGCCTTGCTGCACCTTCTGTCACTAGGAAAGGACACTGCAAGATCGAACCCATCACAAAGCACCTCTTCCCATGGCAAGAAAAATCGATCTAGTTGGCCTAACTAAACCAAAGATTCGAAGAAGAAATACGTGGCTATAAGTAATCATGCATATAAGAAATCAAAGAAGACTCAAATAATATTCATGGATAGAAACTGATCATGAACTCAAAATTCATCGGATCCCAACAAACACACCGCAAAAGTTTACATCAAATAGATTTCCAAGAGACCATTTTATTGAGAATCAAAAGAGAGAGAGAGAGAGAGACGAAGCCATCTAGCTACTGCCTACGGACCCGTAGGTCTATGGTGGACTACTCACGCATCATCGGAGAGGCACCTATGAAGAAGATGAACCCCTCCGTGATGGTCTTTAGATTGCATCTCGCGGTTCTGTAACTTGCGGCGGCTGGAATTGTGTTTCGTTGACTCCCCTAGGGTTTTCCGAATATTTGAGAATTTATAGGCATCAGAGGCGGTGGAGGGGGGCCCCATGGAGGGCACAACCCATCAGGGCGCGCCGGGGGCCCCCTGGCGCGCCCTGGTGGGTTGTGCTCTCCATAGCCCACCTTCCTGGCACTTCTTTGTCCCATTGGGTGTCTTCTGGTCCAGAAAAAATCTCCAAAAAGTTTTGTCGCGATTGGACTCCGTGTGGTACTGATATTCTGCAAAGTAAAAAACAAGCAAAAACAACAACTGGCACTTTGGCACTGTGTCAATAGGTTAGTCCCAAAAAATAATATAAATTTGTTATAAAATGATTGTAAAACATCCAAGAATGATAATATAATAGCATGGAACAAACAAAAATTATAGATACGTTGGAGACGTATCATTGACTAAACCTCTTCCACGAGCAAAACATGATCAACACCAGAACTCTATGGGTGTTAGATTCATTACAATGTAAAGCTAGATTATTGACTCTGGTGCAAGTGGGAGACTTTAGGAAATATGCCCTAGAGGCAATAATAAAGTGGTTATTATCATATTTCCTTGTTCATGATAATCGTGTATTATACATGCTAGAATTGTATTGATCGGAAACTCAGATACATGTGTGGATACATAGACAACACCGTGTCCCTAGTGAGCCTCTACTAGACTAGCTCGTTGATCAAAGATGGTTAAGGTTTCCTGACCATAGACATGAGTTTTCATTTGATAACGGGATCACATCATTAGGAGAATGATGCGATGGACAAGACCCAAACCGTAAGCATGTCATTTGACCATATCACTAAGTTTATTGCTACTCCTTTCTTCATGTCAAGTATCTGTTACAAAGACCATGAGATCATGCAACTCCCTTACACCGGGGGAATTCCTTGTATGTATCAAACGTCATTTCGTAACTGGGTGATCATAATTAAAGATGCTCTACAGGTATCTCCGAGGGTGTCTGTGGGGTTGGCATGGATCGAGACTGGGATTTGTCACTCCGTATGACGGACAGGTATCTCTGGGCCCTCTCGGTAATGCAACATCACAAGAAGCTTGCAAGCAATGTGACTAAGGAGTTAGTCACGGGATCTTGTATTACAAAACGAGTAAAGAGACTTGTTGGTAACGAGATTGAACTAGGTATGGAGATACCAACGATCGAATCTCGGGCAAGTAAAGTACCGATCGACAAAGGGAACTGCATGCGGGATTGATGGAATCCTTGACATCGTGGTTCGACCGATGAAGATCTTCGTGGAATATGTAGGAACCAATATGGGCATCCAGGTCCCGCTATTGGTTATTGACCGGAGAAGTGTCTCGCTCATGTCTACATGATTCTCCAACCCGTAGGGTCGCACGCTTAACGTTCGGTAATGCTAGTGTAATGTTGAGATATTAATAGTGGAAATTCCGATAGTTGTTCGGAGTCCCGAATGGGATCCGGGACATCACAAGGAGCTCCGAAATGATCCGGAGCTAAATATTTATATACGGGAAATCATATTCAGGGTTCCGAAAAAGTTTGGGAATTTTTTGGTAGAGTACCGCGAAGGTTCTAGAAGGTTCCGGGGGTTCCACCGTGGGGCCCAACGACCCGAAAAGGGGCCACATGGACCGAGGGGTGGGTCCACAGCCCACATGGTCTGGTTGCACCATTCCCCAAGACACATGTCGTTTAAATCTAGAGATAAGATCTTATCTCTAAATATAAAGGGTTGAATCTAGAGATAAGATGTTATCTTCATGTTTAAAGGGTTTTCTCCCTTGTGGCCGGCCCTAGGAGGGTTTTGGATGCCCTCCCTGCCCTCTAGCCTATATATAGATGGGGGAGGTGCATGGGGGCAGCCAACCCTTCACCCTTGGCCATTGGCTCTCCCAACTCCTCCCACATTTCTCCGGTACGCGCTTGGCAAAGCCCTGTCGGAATTCCGCTGCCACCACCACCACCACGCCGTCGTGTTGGTTCAGATCTCATCTACCTATTCTCCCTCTCTTACTCGATCAAGAAGGAGGATACGTCACCAAGCCGGACGTGTCCTAAACTCAGAGGTGCCGCACGTGCGGTGCTTGGATCGGATTGGATCGCGACGCGAGTACGACTACGCCAACCACGATCTCTAGATCGTTAACGCTTTCGGTCTACAAGGGTATGTAGACACCTCTCCCTCTCGTTGCTAGCATCTCCATAGAATAGATCTTGGGTGTTTTGTAGGAAATTTTTTGTTTCCCATGCAACGTTCCCCTACATCTTCTACTTCGTCACCGAGAGGTGAGCGCTGCCGGCGGGCCGATTTTTTTCCTTTTCAATTTTAGTTTGTTCTTTGTTTTCTCTTATAATGAAACGTATGGTTTAGAGATTTACCGTAGGTTTGTAGTGATCTGTTTTGATTGCATTGTTAGCAAAAAAAAAAATTATCTGTACTTATTATTTTATTTTGTTTTGCGTAAATTTTTCGAATGTATCTATATATAACATATATATATATATATATATATATATATATATATATATATATATATATATATATATATATATATATATATATATATATATATATATATATATATATAGTGTAAAATGGCACTGTTTATTAGGTGCACACATCCATATATATAGCAGAGAGAATTAATTGACCCCTTTCTAAAATTTATATATAGATATGCATATATATAGTTTAATTTTGCAAATTAATTGTTAATTAGTAAGTTAATTACATGAGTAATTTAACATGATGATATATATGTTAAAATACAATTACTAATCGTAACCGTAAAAATGTAGGCGGGATCGTCACCCGACGTATGATCACCCATATGTCGAGACCTCCAGCGAGGAGAGCCCGTCGGAGCTTGTTATCGAGGAGGGTGGGCCAAGGACGCCCGCCGACCTCCTCACTTCCGACGACTCTGAGTTCATGCTACACATGGAAGGGCCGCCGCCCCCGCCAGAGGACGATGACGACGAGGATGAGGAGGCGGAGTCCAAGGAGCACTGCGGGGACGAGAGCGAGGACGAGGACGAGGAGGAGGAGGAGGAGAAGAAGGAGGCAGAGGAGGAGGAGGATGATGACGACGACGACGACCAGCCAGCGTTCAGCAGCAAGCGTCGTCGCCCGGACGATGGCCTGGAGGGGTCATCGAAGAAGAAGTTCTAGCTGCTCCTAGCTACTCTTTTATATATGCATATCGTAGTTTAATTAATCTATACTTCTATACTTATACTAATTAGGCACTCCCAAGAAATTCCCACATTAATTAGATTTTACGAGCCGTTAATCTGGTGGGACCGAGGTATTACGGTGTAGATTAACTTTCGTTGGAAAATTGTAATTGAAGCTAAAAGAGATACCCGTAAAATATCTACCGATGTCTATTCCTGTCAAAGTAAAAAAACAACGACCTGAAGAAATCGTGATCTCTCTTTCAATCTCTCAGGTCTCTCTCCGTCTCTCTCTTTCTCAAACTCTCATATATCTCTTCCTCCCTCAATTTTCCACGTCTCTCTCTCTCTCTCTCTCTTCTAAAACTCATATCTCCCTTCCTCTATCAATCGTGGTCTCTCTTTCAATCTCTCACGTCTCTCCCTCTCTCAAGCTCACATATCTCTCTTCCTCTCTCATGTCTTACTCCCCACATGGAAAGCAGATCGGCATCTCTCCCAAAATTGGAGCAAGGAAGTTGGGGCAAGGAATTTCTGCGCTCGCCCGTCGATCTTATCACATTAGAAATTGTTTCCCATCTAGATCAGGTTTCCCTTCTCACACTTATTTGCTTTGAATTTGCTTTTTCGGGTTTATGATTGATCAATCACCCAGCATACAGTCACGCTGGCCACTGCCAGACATTCCTATGTGGCGGTAGAGAATCAGATTGAGGCCACACTTATAAGAATTGACGACCCCGTCATTGATGATAACTTGATAAGGCCAACCGTCAAACATATGGATGAACTGCGCCCAGCCGCTGGACGTTGCTGCTGGACGCCGTTCATGACCACCACCACCAAGTTAAACATATGGCTGTGAGCTCCGCTGCTCTACAATGGTGTTGCCCTTTTCATTCATAGACCTGCTGTTACGGTCACGCACTGCTCCTTTTCGTTTTTCAATCTGCTCGAACTCTGCTTACTACCGCTGCATGGGTTGCATGTAATCCAACCACACCAATCAAAGCAAGAGATCTTGAGTGAAGAACAGGCTATGCCACGGAGCAGCTCAAGGCAGTACACTGCAAAGATTGCATCAGGGATAATTTGATCAGAAGATAGAACAGCTAATCAGAAGAGAGTAAGGCAGCAAAAAAAATCAGAAGGGAGTAAGGCAGCAACCAATCACAGCGGAGAGAAAGACTATGGAGAAAAGTGATTCCACACAGAAGGTAAACCCTAATTAGTCATTAGTTGCAAGTTTCCAATGGTACCAATTTCGTTCATTATGATTTGGGATTTTCATTCTAAGACTAAAAACCTGATGCTGCATGCGTTGTAGTCTTCAGTAAAAACAGATTACTCTTGAGCCTATTTCCCATCAATTCAGAGGAATAATTATATCATGTTTAAAGCAAGAAAGTTGAAGATATTTTTCTCTTGATATGATGGGTTGTATCACTTGCTTTGTCTGGAAAACGTATTAGAATATGAAAAATAAACAGTATGGGATCATGCTTAAAACCGTGTGTCGGGGAGTAAGGCAAACTTAGTACTTTTAGACGGTTGGCCGATGGCCGAGCATAGTGTTGTAGTAAGTACATGTTTTTCCGATAATCTTTGACTGATTTTTTAAATGAGAGTGGCTCACAGATTCGTATACACTAGTAGAAAATGGCCCATTTGTCCCGGTTCCAGAGGCCCATTAGCCCCGGTTCTGAAACCGGAACTAAAGCCCAAAACCTTTAGTCCCGGTTTGCTTACCAACCGGGACAGAAGGGGCTCCACGTGGCCGCTGCGGGGAGCCCAGGCAGGAGGACCTTTAGTCCCGGTTGGTCACACCAACCGGGACCAAAGGGCATCCACGCGTCAGCATCTGGCAGGAGCTGGGGTTTTTTTTTTTTTTTTTTTGAAGGGGGGTGAGGGGTTTTGGAGGGTTAATTTAGGGGTTTCATATTGTGTTACCTAGCTAATAGAGAGAAGTGTCCTCTCTTTCTCCGTGCTTGGTCGACGCTAGCTACTATACATATAGAGAGAACTCGACGCTAGCTAATTAGAAAATGAAGGAAACCATTAATTACACAAGATCGTCATGCTGAACATATATAGAGAGAAGTGACATCTTTTTCTCCGTGCTTGGTCGAACAACAAGTTTTCGTATATCTATCCGACGCTACTACATATATACAATATAACATCTTTTAGAATCCCTAACATCATCTACCTAAGATCCAATCACAAATCCACATGGTATTCTCCGTCTTTAGGTATGACGTGGTCAAGAAAGAATCCCGCCAATTCCTCTTGAATTACTCGTATGCGATCATGTGGTAGGAGTTCATCCCGCATCTGCCAGATCTAATTTAAAGAAGGGGGTCAATACATGCATATATATGAATAAAACTCAACACAATTGATGGTAATATATAAAATAAAATTGTGAATATTATTTACGTACTTCAAATTGTTTGTCAGAGAAGCCCCGCTCAGAGGTCGAGTGGCGAATGAACTCGCATACGTAGTATGCACATAAAACAGTCCCTTCTTTCTGGTACAAGCACTTTACGAGAATAGAGTTCAATCAAACTGATAAGCAAGTATGGTAATGATATATTGATGAAAATTTGAATCAATTAGAGATGCGCGGAACTAGCTAGTACTACTTACTTTGGGGTGCGTAAATCGTAACTCTTTGTTTAGACCGGGAACCTTTCGGGTGAACTTCTTCCAAACCCTGCCAGGCAAAGAAAATGATTACTTGATATCAGGAAATTAACGAAAGTTGCATGCCGATATGGTCCCGGTATTGACTGAAATTACTTCTTGAGCATTGCAGTCATGTCCGCATAATCCTCGGGATCTTTACGTCTAAGACAGTTACTAATGCCCCGTCAAGCTTAATGGATAGCAGAATAAAGTGGAAACTGCGCACGCATATATAACTCATCAATTACATTACTTAACCTCGAGTAAGCGAAACCGAGTATACAGAGAAGACAGCAACACTCACTTGAAGTTGTAAGGAAAGAGTATTTCCCTTTTGTTTTGATGTATAAGGAACGACTTTAGCAAGTTCTCCTCGGTCTCTTTGATTGAGTTTCGTACCGTCCATTCATTTACGGCATCTGGGCTAATGAACCCAACGTCGAAGATTCCTACTTTTTTGCATTCGACGATCTTCAATCTGCATAATATAGTGAGAATAATTATATATACATGCAATGAACGAGCTGAGCTAGAGACTTAACTATAGAAGTAATACTTACAGACAGTAGGAAGTCATGAGTTGTTTGTCGAGGGCCAGTTGATTGTATAACTGAAATAACTCCACAAATTCAATAGGCATCACTGGAAGTCCAATGAATTCGTGCTCTGGTTTCACTGCCACATACATAATGTCTCTCTCAGACTCCCTGCAGGTTTTCATGTACCACTCATGCAATTTGTACATCATCGTTGTTAGAGGAGGATGATCAGGTTTGACGAGAGGCTTCCCATGCACGTATTTATATTCTTCTTTTGTTACCTCAGTCGTTTCAAAAATTACTTCATCCCCCAAGTAATCACCAGGATTGGTACCGGGCACCATCCCCGGATGATTAGCGACGATATCGCTAGACACCTTGAGCGGGGGGCACGATTGCTTCTCCTGTTCGCCGAGCTGGGGAATTGTTTTCCCACTTCTTCGTTCTGCTAACCTTGCATCACTGGAAGTACTTCCCGACCGCCGCGCTTCTTCATATGTCTTTTTAAGAATGCGGACATAGTTGGAATCCGGCGGAGGCGGTGGTGGTCGCTTCAGGGCATCGATAGTGCGCTTCACTTTCACCGGATCTAGCTTCTCCTTCGGAGGTGGAGTTTTCTTTGCAAAATGGTCCCTCACTTGGGCACGACATATGTCCTTGTTTTCCTGCTCGGTCCTCTCATATGGTAACTTTTCCAGAGGCTTGAGAGATGGACCGTATCTGAATTGCCTCCCGCCTCTGCTTGTACTGCTAGCTACCGGAGCGGCGGCGTCTCTCTTCCGTCGTTGCTGACGAGGCGGAGAAGGAGGCGGAGTGATCCGACGCGCCGGAGGAGCTGGAGCGGCGGCGTCTGTCTTCCGCCGTTGCCGACGAGGCGGAGGAGGAGGCGGACTGCTCCAACGCGCCGGAGTAGGCGAAGGAGGAGGCGGAGTGCCCTCACGCGTTGGAGGAGCCGGAGAAGGAGGCGGAGTGCCCTGATCACTCGCCAGAGGAGGAGGAGGAGGAGGAGGCGGAGTGCCCTGACTCGCCGGAGGAGGAGGAGGAGGCGGAGGCGTCCAGTTTGGAAGCTTGATGTACTCCTTCTACCATAGACATGTACTCCTCAGAGCACGAACCAGCTGATTCTCCCCTTCACATGTAGAGTGGTCAAGCTCGAGCTCCTCAAATCCCTCCATTACTTCATCCACCATCACAACAGCATAGCCATGTGGAATCGGAAGGCAGTGAAAAGTTCCATTGGGTTGAGGAGGTGCAACAGAGCCGACAGCCGCCTTGAAAGTGAGGTTCTGGCATTTTGTCATAAGCTCGCAATGTTGAGCCTCCGTGATAGTATCCACGGGGTAGCTAGGAGCCGTGAAGTCAGGCTGAACGGGCTCCGTGGAAGCCACGCTGCTACTCCGCTGAGATGGCGGGGTAGCTTCTGGGGTAGCTTCGTGCCGCTGAGATGGTTGGCCGGCAGCTCGCTGGCTCTCAGCTTCCTCTAGCTTTTGTAGTCTTGCATTGAGCTTCTGCATGTCGCTCAGCTCCGCTTTCCTCTTTCTCTCCCGGCTTCTATAACCGCCTGCGTCGGGAAACCCAACCTTCCACGGAACGGAGCCTGGTGTGCCTCGTGTTCGTCCAGGGTGCTCAGCATTCCCTAGGGCCTCAGTCAGCTCATCCTTCTCTCTGTCAGGAATGAACGTCCCTTCCTGCGCTGCGGTGATATACTTCTGAAGCTTCTTGACGGGTATTGCAAGATGCTCGTCCGTCCAACGGCACTTCCCTGTTTCAGGGTCCAAAGTTCCCCCAACCCCGAAGAACCAAGTCCTTGAACGGTCTGGCCAGTTCAATGTCTGTGGTTCGACCCCTTTAGTAATCAGGTCATTCTCAGCTTTGTCCCACAACGGCCGGGCTTTGAGGTAGCCACCTGACCCCGTGTGATGGTGATACTGCTTCTTTGCAGCATTGTTCTTGTTTGTCTCTGACATTTTCTTACTCTTGTCCGATGTCTTGTAGGCCACAAATGCGGGCCAGTGATCTCTTATCTTCTCAAATTGGCCGATGAATTCTGGAGTCTTCCCTTTGTCGACAAACTTTGATTTCAACTCATTCTTCCACCTCCTGAATAGATCTGCCATCTTCTTAAGAGCACACGCCTTGACCAGTGGCTCTATAACTGGCTTATTCGGATCCTCCTCTGGCGGTAGGGTGAAATTTGCCTTTAGCGCGGTCCAAAGATCATCTTTCTGTCTATCGGTGACATAATCACCTTCAGGGACGTCGTCATCCTTAGGCTTATTCCATTGCTTGATGCTGATCGGGATGTTGTCCCTAACAATAGCTCCGCACTGAGCAGCAAATGCGTCCTTGGTTCGCTTGGGTTCAATCAGTTGGCCATCGTCCGCGAGTGATGTGATCGTGAACCTTTCATCCTTGCGCAACCTTCTCTTCGGGCCTCGTCTCGTTACCGAAGTTTGGCTCGATCCGGAGGGCTATAAAAGAAGAAAGAAGAGTTAATATATGTACATACCAAAACAATTAATGCATCAATTAGCTAGTCAGCACAGGCATAATTAATATATATACCTCGCCGGACTTTGCAACAGCTCCCTCCTCCGTTCGGTCACCGGAGCCGTCATCATGGTCTCCTTCTTCCTCCGGCATTCGGTCACCGGAGCCATCATGATCATGTCCTTCCTCCTCCATTGTTAGATCACCGGAGCCGTCATCCTCTCCTTCCAGACCATCGGTGTCGTTGAGAAATGACAAGACATCACGTCCGGCGAGGATTATCTCCCCCAACAACTGTTCTTGTTCCAAGTCTCTTTGATCCATAGTTTCTGCAAATATTACAACATGGCAATTAATATACAAACATGAATGTCCAACGTCCGGACCGCCTCTCTCATGAATGTCAAACAAGGGATTCTCTTAACCTTTAAGGGATTTAATTAACAAAATGGCGCCATTCTGGATGTGCAGAAAATGGTCCATATTTTTCCTGATCTCATCTACCCTTCTATATGTCACGTTGTCTAGTGTCAAAGGATTCAAGAAAACCATGGCTTCATCATTAGCCGGAAGTAACAGGCGCATAATGGTACGAAGCTCTCCAAAATTGTTTTGGAACGGAGTCCCGGATAGGATAATTAATTAGCTTGTTGGTACGAAGTTCAGCAAGAGCCTTCCGAATATCGCTATTTGGAAGGCCTTTGCTGAAATTCGTACCAAAAAGTGAATTATTCTATCCGGAACTCCGTTCCAAAACAACTTTGAAGAGCTTCGTAGCATCATATGCCTGTTACTTCTGGCTAATGATGAAGCCATGAATTTCTTCAATACTTTGACAGACAACGTGACATATAGAAGAATATATATATAGATGAGATCAGAAAAAAATTGGATCAACTTGTGCACATCCATAATGGGGGCATTCTTGATAAATCTATGTTACCGGAGTTTTCTATATGAACAAAAAATATTCCACATGACATGTCCGACGTCCCCCCTCATGTCGAAGTTATCGGGGAGGGGGTAGACGACAACGACGCTCACCCCTCATGTCATGTCCGACGTCCCCCCTCATGTCGAAGTTATCGGGGAGGGGGTAGACGACAACGACGCTCACCCCTCATGTCCGACGTCCGACGTCCCCCCTCATGTAATGTCCGACGTCCCCCCTCATGTCGAAGTTATCGGGGAGGTGGCCTCGACAACGCTCTTTTAACTTGGTAAATTTGGGTGGCCTCGACAACTCTTCTAGGGTTTGGGGTGGCCTCAATATATCTAGACTTGTTCCGGTTTGGGGTGGCCTCGAGAGTTGGCCGGGCGAGAGGGGGTTGATCGACGTCCCCCCTCATGTCGAAGTTACTGGAGTTTTCTTCTAGGGGTTTGGGTGGCCTCGAGAGTTTGTCGGGTAGGGGTGGGAGGGGGTAGGAGATCGACAACGCTTTTTTTCTAGGGTTTGGGTGGCCTTGAGAGTTGGTCGCCCGATATGTCCGACGTCCCCCCTCATGTCGAAGTTACCGGAGTTTTCTTCTAGGGGTTTGGGTGTAACATCCCAAAATTTCATTTTGGAATGTTATGAAATATAGTTAAGCATCACATCATATTGTTTGCATAATATCTGTGAGTGAATAAAAAAAAATCTGGAGTTCTTATTTGAAATATGGAAATTCATTTCTATTCTTTTGCTTTTGCTTTTCAAAAATTTGCAAACCCCAGAAATATTTCAAATAGGAGAGGAGGAACATGACCCTCCACACCAGGGGTATTTGTATGAAACTTTTGAACTATAATAACCAGGGGGTTATTGGAAAAATATTTGCAAAAGATATAAATCAAATTTGGGCATTTCTGAAAATACTGTTTTAAAAAGTATTTTATTTGTCCGTGGAAAAATGTCCATCGTGTAGAATTTATTTTTCTGAACATTTTGGTATATAATACCTCTATATTTAACCCTATCTACTTTTTCCTTTTCTTTGTTTTCTTTCCTGTTTTTGATTATTAGGAAAAAGTTTTATAAACGGAATCGTATCCGAGGCCCAATAGGAATAGTGGCGGCCCGATCCACCCCGGATCAGATCCGAAGATCTTTCGGATCGGCCACCGATTGCCCCGCCGCCTCCCTCTCTCCCACTGACCGCCCGGGCCCACCGTCCGCTCCTTCCTTCCCGTCGCTCTTCTCCTTCTCCCTCCCTTTCCTTCTGTCGCCGGAGCCGCACCGGATCCGACCAGATCTCCCTCTCCCTTGCCTAATCTTCGCCCCGAGACGCCCCTATAAATAGAGGAGGACCCCCGAAGCTCATTTTTGCTCAAAAACCCGAACCTCCACGCCTCCACGCCACCGCACATCTTCGTCGGAGTTCGGCTCCACCACCCGAAGCTCCCCGAGCTCGTGGAGCTCAACGCCGACGCCCCCGAGCTCCAACTCCACCGCCAATCGACGCCGGAGGATCCCCGCCGCCGTTTGGTAGCCTCGGACGCCGTCCCCGACCACCGGAGCGTCGTCCCCGTCCACGCCCGAAGCTCCACCGCCGTCGGTCATCGCCGGAGCACCTCCCGCCGCCACTGTGAGCACCCCACCCCCCCTTTTGACCGTTAGATCTAAAACGTACGGCCACGATTAGATTTTATTTAGTCCCGAACCGTTTTTTTTTTATTTAGTGAACGTTCACCGGACTAGCTAACGCGCGCACACCCGCATCCACTCTTAGCCCGCCACGTAGCATGTTCGTAGTATAGGTTTTTCTTTTATTTCTGTTTTTAGTTTTTTAAACAGAATACAACCAGTTTTTGTTTTGTGATTATCTCCTAGAATATTAGGAGTTTTTAGTTTATTCTTTTTGCAGTAGTTCACAAATTGTATGTAGTTTATGCCAGTAGCTTTAGATTTCAAATTCTGGACATTTAAATTTGAATTATTTTGAATTTGTTCAAATCACTAGAATCTGAATATCTTGAGTTTAAAAATATATTTTTGAGTGATTCTTTTTGCTACTGTTTTGTATTAGTTAGTTTTATCACCCTGTTCCATTTGGGAATTTTTAGTATATTTTAAAATAGTGTTTTTGGCAAAACAGATTCTGTTTAGTTTCTTTTAGGGTTAATTTGTTTTATTTTGTTCTAGTTTGTTTTGATTCTGTTTTATTTTAACTTTCTGTCATATTTCTTTTAGTTTCTGTTGTTTAGCATTAGGTGATTTATTTTATGTTAATAAAAATATTTTTATTGTTTTGTTCTTTGTTTTAGTAGGAAAACATTGTTTCCACTTTATGTGGTGTTTTATAATAGGTTTATAGTAGTTCTTTTTTGCATAAAAGATTTATGGTGAAATACTTTCTGTTTTCTAATAAAACTTTTACTTTTACTTTCTTTTATTTATATATTAGTTGCTGAAAACAATTCTTGTCATGTTTTGTTTTAGTAGAAGCTTTGCCACAAAATTTGAGAGGCTTTCTATTTGTTTTGGTTTTCTTTTCTTTTGATTGTGCTATTGATTGTTTTAGTATTATTAGTTTACCTTGCTGTTAGTGTAAGTTGTGTTATGGTTATGCTGATTGTGTAATTGTTTGATTCGTTAGATCATCCGGAGTGCGAGGCTTGTTATCTAGAGTCACTCGAGTACGAAGATCGTCAGCAAGGCAAGTTCACATTGATCATGTTATTACCTATGTTTTCAAATTGCATTAGTTCTACCCTTCCACCCATTGCATGCAAAGTAGGTACTTGGAAATTTGGTTACTTGAGTAGTATCATGTGGTAGGTACCCCAACACCCTTGTTACTTTGACCCGGGGCGTTATTTTATTTTGCTATGCTTTTAGTAGACGGGGTGTGGTTGAGTGTTTCATGAGTGTTGTGAGAACTTAATGATAAAGACTCAAGACTCCAAGAATTTTCAAGACCTCAAGATGCAATACACCTCTGGGTGGATGACGGTATGAACGGCACCCTGGAGAAACCAGTGGATTTGCCTAGATGATGCTGGAGAAGCGCCAGTATTCATGCGGAAAGGTCCACCCAGGCACAAAGAGATGGATGGATACTTCAAGACCCGAGGCTTACCTGCACAGCCACAAGCCATTATGGGCTCTGGCTTGGTTGGACATCGTGGCGACTCTGGACGGGCGGTGCTACGAGAAGTAGACGAACGGTAGGAAAGGATGGGCACCGACAGTGTCTCAGAGGAACCCTTTAGAAGACCATGTTTTGATCATCCGGTTCTCAAACACACTGCAGTGCGAGGACTTCAACGGAGGCGATCAAATCTTGTGGGGAACGTGTGCAAAACTCTGCAGAGTACCAAACCTAATCGATTAGCCGTGTCCACGGTCATGGACAACTTGAGCCAAAGGAACTGAAACTATCAGGAATTCTCAACACAAATAATTATAATGATGTGGGTATTATTGGGTATGAGAAATGGTTGGTGGAACCTTCTCATTAATCAACCAACATGGTAGTAATAATTTTCGCTTTGCCCCTCTCTTGTTGTAGGAAAATTTGCTTTACGCTAAACTTAACTTTCAGCCCCACCTGCCATATATGCATATAGAATAGATGATTATTTTCCCCCTCTCTTTTGTGACTTGCCGGCATATTCAATATGCTGACCTACACGGCTGCAACGTATCATGTTGCAGAGTACTTTTCCGACCAGGAGTGAGGATACGCTCTACGCTCGGTGAGATGCCCTTGGAGTCAGATGGACTCAACTACCTTTGAAGCTTCCGCAAGATTTTGATTAGTTTATCTCATGAGTTGGCCTTCAGCCACTTTATTGTAATCCTTATTGTAATAAAGGACTCGATATGAGATTTCGATTAATAAAGCAGTTGTGATTGAACTCTTGATATATACATTGATGTACCGTGTGTGTACCAGCATGATCTTGGGATGGTACGGAAACACCGGAGATTCGACCGTTTCGGGTCGGGTCGCTACAGATATGGTATCAGAGCACACGCTACCGTAGGACGTAACCTCTAGGATTGGAAAAGCCTTAGGAAGAAAATCATTTTTCTTATGTCTTTAAAATTCTCCTATATTCTCATCTGCTCATTTCTGACTTCTCTCCGATTTTCCAACATTTTTAGATGGCCACCTTCCACCCAGTTTTGTTCACAGAGTTTTGCCAGCCGGACGCAACCATGCCTTTCGGCAAAGAGCTGGTGCAGATCACAAAGGACGTAAGGATTGCTCTGCCAAGCATCACCGGGACTGCTATCATGTCTTTTGCAGCAGACACTCGCTACAGGATCGAGGTGCATATCCCCGGAAAGACATTCGGAAATCGCAGAGAGCCCATAAATTTCAAGTTTGTGGCACCCAGCTGGATTCTCGGAAGGAACATGGCGATTCACCGCGCCCTCGGACGTATCCAGGAGGAATACAGAGGTTGTCCCATTTCGCCAGGACTCAGCATGGTCTGCCGCAGATGTGCAGATGGAGAAATCATAAACACCATGACTGAAGACCCCATTCGTGCTTATGTCGAAACCTTGGAGACACACATCAGGACCCTGGAGCTCCGTGTATGCAAGGACACAAAGACGATCAAGCAGCTGAAGACCCGTGAACTTGAACTCGAAGATGCAGCACGAGAAGCCCACTACGAGCATGAAGATGAAGTGAAGGACTTCTTAGAGAGGATCAAGAACCTGAAGACTCTCGTTGCAAATCTGGAGGAGCAACTGGACATGGGAGAAAACCTTCACCCTGAAGGTGACGATGCCCCTTTGATCAGCAACCAGGACGACTATGAGGAGAGCACCACCGGAGGAGGACGCACGACCATGGAGTTTTGAGGAGAACTTTAGACATGACCACCATGTATCTTTTATTTTCTCGTTGAATCGTAGGTCGATGTTTCGTTTGTGATGAGACTTGTATCTCGAGTGTGAACCTTTTGAGTTGAATAAATGAATGAGTGTTTGGTGTGTTAATGTTTGTTGCATTGCATATGGGTAGTGAATTTTCTCTTTAGACCCTTGTTCTATTCTAATTCTCATCACTCTGAAACACCAGATGCCTCTGAGACGTGACCCCAGCACCAACTTTCCCCCGGAACTCGCCCAACTCATCCAGCAGCAGAATACCTTGATGCAGCTGTTGATTCAGAATCAGGCCAACAACAACAACAACAACCCTCCACCCCAGGCCGACAACCTCACCCGTTTTCTGAGGCTGAACCCACCGACCTTCTCCAGCGGCACTGAGCCCATTGTGGCAGATGACTGGCTTCGCAAGATGGAGAGGGAACTCATCACCGCTGGATGCACTGAGGCTGAGAAAGTGCGCTTTGCCACACATCAACTTGAAGGCCCAGCAGCTTCATGGTGGGAGAACTACACCACCACGTACCCCATGGCCGGTGTGACTTGGGAGCAGTTCAAGCAGGCTTTCCGCACCGCTCATGTCTCAGCTGGAGCCATGAGTCTGAAGAAGCGTGAGTTCCACAACTTACGCCAGGGGAATCGCTCTGTGGCCCAATATGTGGACGAATTCAGCATGTTGGCTCGTTATGCACCAGGAGATGTGGCGAATGATGCAGCCAAGCAAGAGAAGTTCCTGGAGGGACTCAACGATGAGTTGAGCATGCAGCTGATTGTGGCTACTTTCAACAACTACCAGGAGCTGGTAGACAAGGCCCTCATCTTGGAGGGTAAGCAGCAGCAAATTGAGAGTCGCAAGAGGAAATATGGACAGGGGAAGTCTTACTCTGGAGCTCAGCAGAAGCCCCGCTACTCCCCGTACTCAGGGAATACCGGATCAGGGACCGGTAAGTATGGAGGACACACTCATGCCGTGCACAACCATGGAGGCCACAACCATGGAGGAAATGGGAATAATCGTCCCAACAATGGCAATTTCAAAAATGGCAACGGAAATGGCAATGGCAACCAGCACCGTCCCGCTCCAGCTCAGAAGGATCTGAGCCATATCACCTGCTTCAAGTGCCAGAAGACAGGGCACTATGCCACTGAATGTCCCCAGAACAAGCAGGGAAATGGAAACGGCAATGGCAACGGCAACTCATCAGCTAAGAAGCCCAATCCTTTTCCCCGTGCTCAGGTGAACCACATTGATGTGGAGGAAGTCTATGATCAGCCCGAGACTGTGGTTGGTAAGTTTTTGTTGCATTCACGTCCTGTATTGGTACTTTTTGATTCTGGTGCAACTCATTCATTCATATCAAGGGTAGTTGTGGAAAAGTACGGTTTGCCCACTAGAACCCTTAGTCAGCCCATTAAGGTCAGTTCCCCAGGAGGCATGATGACGGCAGGGATAGGATGCCACGCATTGAAACTCAACATTGGTAACCATGTATTTCCCACCGACCTCATCGTCTTAGAGTCACAGGGATTGGATGTAATCCTAGGCATGGATTGGATGACCAAGTATGAAGGAAACCTTGACTGTCCCAGCAAGTCTATTTTGCTCACCACCCCAGAACAGAAGAGGATTAAGTATGTATCCCGACGCACACCGAAGAGTACGCGGGTGAATTCCCTTACAGGAGTTGTTCAGGAGGAAATGCCGGTAGTACAAGACTTCCCAGATGTATTCCCGGAGGAATTGCCAGGCATGCCACCGGATAGAGAGATTGAGTTCCTGATTGAGTTATTGCCAGGGACAGCCCCAATATCCAAGAGACCCTATAGGATGCCCGCAAATGACTTAGAAGAAATCAAGAAGCAGATTAAGGAGTTATTGGACAAGGGGTATATTCGCCCAAGTTCTTCACCTTGGGGAGCCCCAGTTCTTTTGGTAGAGAAGAAGGATAAAACCTTGAGAATGGTAGTCGATTATCGTGCATTGAACGAGGTGACTATCAAGAACAAGTACCCTCTGCCGATGATTAATGACTTGTTTGATCAACTAGTTGGAGCCAAAGTGTTCTCCAAGATCGATCTTCGATCAGGGTATCATCAGTTGAAAATTCGTGAACATGATATACCCAAAACAGCCTTCACCACAAGGTATGGCCTATATGAGTATACAGTCATGTCCTTTGGTTTGACTAATGCTCCTGCCTATTTCATGAGTATGATGAACAAGGTATTTATGGAATATCTGGACAAGTTTGTCGAGGTGTTCATCGATGATATATTGATATTCTCCAAGAGCGAGGAAGAACACAAGGAACACTTGCGTTTAGTTCTGGAGAAGCTCAGAGAGCATCAGTTATATGCCAAGTTCAGCAAATGCGAATTTTGGTTGAAGGAAGTTGGATTTCTTGGACACATTATTTCTGGAGATGGAATAGCCGTGGATCCTGCTAAGGTTGCAGCAGTTACCGAGTGGAAGTCACCCACCTCAGTTAAGGAGATCCGTAGTTTCCTCGGACTTGCCGGATATTATCGGAGGTTTATCGAGAACTTCTCGAAGATAGCCAAGCCCATGACGGAGTTATTGAAGAAAGAGTCTAAGTATATTTGGACCGAGGAATGTGAGGCCAGTTTCCAGGAGTTGAAGAAACGTTTGGTCACAGCCCCAGTGTTGATTTTGCCGAACATTCGGAAGGACTTCCAGGTTTATTGTGATGCTTCACGTCAAGGACTTGGAGGAGTACTCATGCAAGAGGGAAAAGTTGTAGCATATGCATCCAGACAGCTACGACCTCATGAGTTGAACTATGCCACCCATGATTTGGAGTTAGCAGCCGTAGTGCACGCACTCAAGACCTGGAGACATTTCCTTATCGGAAATAGTTGTGATATTTACACTGATCACAAGAGCCTGAAGTATATCTTCACGCAGAAGGAGTTGAACCTCAGACAGAGGAGATGGCTAGAGTTGATCAAGGACTATGACATGAGATTGCACTACCATCCAGGGAAGGCAAATGTTGTAGCAGATGCTTTGAGCCGTAAGAGTTATGTGAACACACTCATAGCAGGAGGATTACCCCAGGAGTTAGCCGACGATCTCAGAGAGCTCAAATTGAAGATAGTTCCAAGAGGATATGTTGCCACACTAGAGATTCAATCCACTTTGACCGGTAGAATCCGTGAAGCCCAGAAGTCGGACAAGGAAATAGCTGAGATAAAGCAAAGAATGAAGGATGGGAAAGCTAAAGGTTTTCGTGAGGATGAACACGGAACCCTATGGTTTGAGGACCGTATCTATGTGCCCAATGACCCAGAGCTCAGGAAGTTGATACTTCAAGAAGCCCACGATTCGCCATACTCGATACACCCAGGCAACACCAAGATGTATCTGGACTTGAAGGAAAGTTTCTGGTGGACAGGTATGAAGAAGGATATTGCCGAGCATGTCGCAGTATGTGATGTTTGTCAGCGAGTAAAGGCAGAACATCAGAAACCAGCAGGGTTACTTCAACCTTTGCCGATACCCGAGTGGAAATGGGAGAAGCTTGGTATGGATTTCATCACAGGATTACCCAGGACCCGTTCAGGTTATGATTCCATCTGGGTAGTGGTCGATCGCTTGACCAAGGTGGCTCATTTCATTCCAGTGAAGACCACCTATACCAGTGCTAAGTTAGCCAAGATATATATGACCAGGATCGTATGTCTGCATGGAGTTCTGAGGAGTATCGTGTCAGATAGAGGAACACAATTTACCTCAAAGTTTTGGCATCAGTTACATGAAACTTTAGGTACAAGGCTGGAGTTCAGTACAACATTTCATCCGCAGACAGATGGACAGACCGAGAGAGTCAACCAGATTCTGGAGGACATGTTGAGAGCTTGTGCGCTAGACTATGGGTCTAGTTGGGACGATAACCTACCTTATGCAGAGTTCTCATACAACAATAGTTATCAGACCAGTCTGAAGATGGCCCCTTTCGAAGCTTTATATGGAAGGAGGTGCAGAACACCATTGTTGTGGGATGGTGTTGGAGACCGAAAACTTTTTGGTCCCGATCTTATCCGAGATTCTGAAGAGAAGGTCAAGTTGATTCGTGACCGACTCAAGATAGCCTAGTCCAGACAGAAGAGCTATGCTGATAGCAAACGCAAGGAGGTGACATACGAAGTGGGAGACCGAGCATATCTCCGTGTGTCCCCACTTCGAGGAATCAAGAGGTTTGGTGTTAAAGGAAAGTTAGCACCCCGATTTATAGGCCCCTACAAAATTCTTGAACGTAGAGGCGAAGTGGCATATAAGCTGGAATTGCCGGAAGGATTGTCTGGAGTTCACGATGTCTTCCATGTTTCCCAGTTGAAGAAATGCCATGCTGAGATGGCTGATATTCCTTTGAGAGACACAGTGCCCCTAGAGGCCATACAGCTTGACAGTGATCTGACCTATGAGGAGAAACCCGTCAGGATCCTCGAGACAGCCAACAGAGTTACCCGCAGCAAGATCATCAAGTTCTGCAAGGTTCTGTGGAGTCACCACACCGAGGAAGAAGCCACCTGGGAACGAGAAGAAGATCTTCGTCGAGACCACCCGCACCTATTTTCTAGCCAACCCGAATCTCGAGGGCGAGATTCATCTTAAGGTGGGTAGGTTTGTAACATCCCAAAATTTCATTTTGGAATGTTATGAAATATAGTTAAGCATCACATCATATTGTTTGCATAATATCTGTGAGTGAATAAAAAAAAATCTAGAGTTCTTATTTGAAATATGGAAATTCATTTCTATTCTTTTGCTTTTGCTTTTCAAAAATTTGCAAACCCCTGAAATATTTCAAATAGGAGAGGAGGAACATGACCCTCCACACCAGGGGTATTTGTATGAAACTTTTGAACTATAATAACCAGGGGGTTATTGGAAAAATATTTGCAAAAGATATAAATCAAATTTGGGCATTTCTGAAAATACTGTTTTAAAAAGTATTTTATTTGTCCGTGGAAAAATGTCCATCGTGTAGAATTTATTTTTCTGAACATTTTGGTATATAATACCTCTATATTTAACCCTATCTACTTTTTCCTTTTCTTTGTTTTCTTTCCTGTTTTTGATTATTAGGAAAAAGTTTTATAAACGGAATCGTATCCGAGGCCCAATAGGAATAGTGGCGGCCCGATCCACCCCGGATCAGATCCGAAGATCTTTCGGATCGGCCACCGATTGCCCCGCCGCCTCCCTCTCCCCCACTGACCGCCCGGGCCCACCGTCCGCTCCTTCCTTCTCGTCGCTCTTCTCCTTCCTTCTCCCTCCCTTTCCTTCTGTCGCCGGAGCCGCACCGGATTCGACCAGATCTCCCTCTCCCTTGCCTAATCTTCGCCCCGAGACGCCCCTATAAATAGAGGAGGACCCCCGAAGCTCATTTTTGCTCAAAAACCCGAACCTCCACGCCTCCACGCCACCGCACATCTTCGTCGGAGTTCGGCTCCACCACCCGAAGCTCCCCGAGCTCGTGGAGCTCAACGCCGACGCCCCCGAGCTCCAACTCCACCGCCAATCGACGCCGGAGGATCCCCGCCGCCGTTTGGTAGCCTCGGACGCCGTCCCCGACCACCGGAGCGTCGTCCCTGTCCACGCCCGAAGCTCCACCGCCGTCGGTCATCGCCGGAGCACCTCCCGCCGCCGCTGTGAGCACCCCACCCCCCCTTTTGACCGTTAGATCTAAAACGTACGGCCACGATTAGATTTTATTTAGTCCCGAACCGTTTTTTATTTATTTAGTGAACGTTCACCGGACTAGCTAACGCGCGCACACCCGCATCCACTCTTAGCCCGCCACGTAGCATGTTCGTAGTATAGGTTTTTCTTTTATTTCTGTTTTTAGTTTTTTAAACAGAATACAACCAGTTTTTGTTTTGTGATTATCTCCTAGAATATTAGGAGTTTTTAGTTTATTCTTTTTGCAGTAGTTCACAAATTGTATGTAGTTTATGCCAGTAGCTTTAGATTTCAAATTCTGGACATTTAAATTTGAATTATTTTGAATTTGTTCAAATCACTAGAATCTGAATATCTTGAGTTTAAAAATATATTTTTGAGTGATTCTTTTTGCTACTGTTTTGTATTAGTTAGTTTTATCACCCTGTTCCATTTGGGAATTTTTAGTATATTTTAAAATAGTGTTTTTGGCAAAACAGATTCTGTTTAGTTTCTTTTAGGGTTAATTTGTTTTATTTTGTTCTAGTTTGTTTTGATTCTGTTTTATTTTAACTTTCTGTCATATTTCTTTTAGTTTCTGTTGTTTAGCATTAGGTGATTTATTTTATGTTAATAAAAATATTTTTATTGTTTGGTTCTTTGTTTTAGTAGGAAAACATTGTTTCCACTTTATGTGGTGTTTTATAATAGGTTTATAGTAGTTCTTTTTTGCATAAAAGATTTATGGTGAAATACTTTCTGTTTTCTAATAAAACTTTTACTTTTACTTTCTGTTATTTATATATTAGTTGCTGAAAACAATTCTTGTCATGTTTTGTTTTAGTAGAAGCTTTGCCACAAAATTTGAGAGGCTTTCTATTTGTTTTGGTTTTCTTTTCTTTTGATTGTGCTATTGATTGTTTTAGTATTATTAGTTTACCTTGCTGTTAGTGTAAGTTGTGTTATGGTTATGCTGATTGTGTAATTGTTTGATTCGTTAGATCATCCGGAGTGCGAGGCTTGTTATCTAGAGTCACTCGAGTACGAAGATCGTCAGCAAGGCAAGTTCACATTGATCATGTTATTACCTATGTTTTCAAATTGCATTAGTTCTACCCTTCCACCCATTGCATGCAAAGTAGGTACTTGGAAATTTGGTTACTTGAGTAGTATCATGTGGTAGGTACCCCAACACCCTTGTTACTTTGACCCGGGGCGTTATTTTATTTTGCTATGCTTTTAGTAGACGGGGTGTGGTTGAGTGTTTCATGAGTGTTGTGAGAACTTAATGATAAAGACTCAAGACTCCAAGAATTTTCAAGACCTCAAGATGCAATACACCTCTGGGTGGATGACGGTATGAACGGCACCCTGGAGAAACCAGTGGATTTGCCTAGATGATGCTGGAGAAGCGCCAGTATTCATGCGGAAAGGTCCACCCAGGCACAAAGAGATGGATGGATACTTCAAGACCCGAGGCTTACCTGCACAGCCACAAGCCATTATGGGCTCTGGCTTGGTTGGACATCGTGGCGACTCTGGACGGGCGGTGCTACGAGAAGTAGACGAACGGTAGGAAAGGATGGGCACCGACAGTGTCTCAGAGGAACCCTTTAGAAGACCATGTTTTGATCATCCGGTTCTCAAACACACTGCAGTGCGAGGACTTCAACGGAGGCGATCAAATCTTGTGGGGAACGTGTGCAAAACTCTGCAGAGTACCAAACCTAATCGATTAGCCGTGTCCACGGTCATGGACAACTTGAGCCAAAGGAACTGAAACTATCAGGAATTCTCAACACAAATAATTATAATGATGTGGGTATTATTGGGTATGAGAAATGGTTGGTGGAACCTTCTCATTAATCAACCAACATGGTAGTAATAATTTTCGCTTTGCCCCTCTCTTGTTGTAGGAAAATTTGCTTTACGCTAAACTTAACTTTCAGCCCCACCTGCCATATATGCATATAGAATAGATGATTATTTTCCCCCTCTCTTTTGTGACTTGCCGGCATATTCAATATGCTGACCTACACGGCTGCAACGTATCATGTTGCAGAGTACTTTTCCGACCAGGAGTGAGGATACGCTCTACGCTCGGTGAGATGCCCTTGGAGTCAGATGGACTCAACTACCTTTGAAGCTTCCGCAAGATTTTGATTAGTTTATCTCATGAGTTGGCCTTCAGCCACTTTATTGTAATCCTTATTGTAATAAAGGACTCGATATGAGATTTCGATTAATAAAGCAGTTGTGATTGAACTCTTGATATATACATTGATGTACCGTGTGTGTACCAGCATGATCTTGGGATGGTACGGAAACACCGGAGATTCGACCGTTTCGGGTCGGGTCGCTACATTGGGTGGCCTCGAGGTTTGTCGGGTAGGGGCGGGAGGGGGTAGGATATCGACAAAATATTCTATCAACAAAAAAAATGCTATCCATCCATACATACATCGCCACATACATACATGGAAAAAAAATACATATATGAACAAAAAAATGCTATGAACAAAAAAATACATATAGCCACATATATGAAAAAAAAATACATATATGAACAAAAAAATGCTATGAACAAAAAAACATCATATATACATCCATCCATACATACATATAGCCACATACATATATACATTATATATGAACAAAAACATTCATCATATAAAAAAAATCAACATATATATAAAAAAAATTGCACAGAGCCGGGGCGGCGGCGGCTCATAGCGGGGGCGGCCGGCGAGGGCGACGGCGACGGCGACGGCGGGGGCGGCAAGGGCGACGGCGACGGCGGGGGCGGGCCAGGGCAGGGGCGCGGCCGGGCGCGCTCGGGGGCGGGGCAGGGGCGTGGGCTCGGGGGCGGGGCAGGGCCGCGGGCTCGGGGATGACGACGGCGACGACGACGGCGACGACGGGGAAGAGGCGACGGCGATGGCGAGGGCGAGGGCGACGGCGAGGCGACGGCGAGCACGACGGGGGCGGCGGGCGAGGGCGACGACGGGGGCGGCGGGCGACAACGGGGACGGCGAGCGACAGCGACGACGGGGGCGGCGGGCGGCGGCAACGGCTGGGGCGACGGCGACGGCGACGGCGGGCGGCGGGCGGGCAGCCTGGCGGCGTCGATTTCGTCGGCTTCGTCGGGGGCGAGATGAGAATGCTGAAAATTCCTAAGTGTTGGCTTATATATGGAGAGCATTGGTCCCGGTTGGTGGCAGCAACCGGGACTAAAGGGGTGCATTCGTCCCGGTTGGTGCCACCAACCGGGACCAAAGGTCAGTTTTTAGCAGCCCAAAGGGCGGAAAACAGGGACCTTTGGTCCCGGTTGGTGCCACAAACCGGGACTAAAGGGGTGCATTGGTCCCGGTTGGTGGCACCAACCGGGACCAAAGGGTGGTGCTGCCCGGGGCCAAATTTTTAGTCCCACCTCGCTAGCCGAGAGAGCTCGAGAGTGGTTTATAAGCGCTGCTGCGCACACCCTCTCGAGCTCCTCTCAACTGCAGGCCCTCGGGCCTAATCTGTCACTGCCTGTGGGCCTATTGGGCCTTCTGCGGGCCTGAATCCTGGCCCAACAAGCTGGTTGGGTTTCTAGTCGTATTCAGGCCGTGGTGGCCTAGTAGGTGGCGTTTTTTTTAAAAAAATCCAGTTTTTTGTTTTGTTTTTTGCTTTATTTATTTTATTTTGTTCCTACTTACTGTTTTTCAGTGATTCTTTTTGCTTTTAGGTCACAAAAATTATAAACTTTCTGTTAGTGCCATTAGTTTTCAAATTTGAATAGTTTAAATTTGAATTTTTTGAAATTTGTGTGAATCACTAGTTTGTGAATAACTTTACTAAAAAAAATAGATTTTTGAGTGATTCTTTTTCCTGCTATTTAATATTACTGTGTTTTATCATTATATTCAATTTGGTAAGTTTTAGGTTATTTTAAATGTCTGTTTTAATCAAAAACAGATTTGGTTATTTTAGTTTGCTATTAAAGTTTCTAACAAAAAAAATCTTTATGAAAATTCTTTTTGCTATTAATGTTTTGAACAAAAAATTCTTTGATAATTTTAGTTGCATAAATTTTATATAATTTTAGTTTCAAAAATACTAGAGGTTTATAAAAGCTTTTTAGTTGATTCCTTTTGCTATTAGAGTTTTATAAAAGCTTTTTAGTTGATTCTTTTTGCTATTGAAGAATATTATAGTTTTGTTTTAGTTGATCATAACAGAATATTTTAATTGATTACTTTTAGTTCATTCTTTTTGCTATCAGAGTTTCATAAAAGTTTTCTAGTTCATTCTTTTTGCTATTAGTTCATTCTTTGAGCTAAATGACCCTGAAATTGAAAAGCACTACAAATGAACTCTGAAAAGGTTGAAAGTTGGCATGGTATCATCATTTCACCCACATAGCATGTTATAAAAAGTTGAGAGGGTTACGGCAAAAACTGGATGCACTTCGTGTACAAAATGGACAATCTCTTTCGAAGTATCAGGGTTTCGGACGAAAACTCATCTGTTACAAAGGGATTTCATTTTTTTGAACTTATTTGAACTCCAGACTTTTTGTGTGTTCAAAATGCACCATTCAAAGCCACATCATCAATTTTCAACCCTTTCTGACTTCATTTGGTATTTTTCATGCATTTACTGATTTTTTTGAGCTAAATGACCCTGAAATTGAAAAGCACTACAAATGAACTCTGAAAAGGTTGAAAGTTGGCATGGTATCATCATTTCACCCACATAGCATGTTATAAAAAGTTGAGAGGGTTACGGGAAAAACTGGATGCACTTCGTGTAAAAAACGGACAATCTCTTTCGAAGGATCAGGGTTTCGGACGAAAACTCATCTGTTACAAAAGGCATTTCATTTCTTCACATGTAACTGCAATGATATAGTTGTGGAGAGAAAGTCTTCACTTTTTCTTCGCTTGTGTCCTTTGCTTATTGCGCCGTAACCATGGATAATCTTCATCGTTTAACAGGGTGCTTGGGTCAGCCTTGACTTTGAAGGGAGGAATTTCATGAAACTTTTCATAATCTTCAAACATGTCTGTCTTGCCCTCCAATCCCACGATGTCTCTTTTTCCTGAAAGAACTATGTGGCGCTTTGGCTCATCGTATGATGTATTCGCTTCCTTATCTTTTCTTTTTCTCGGTTTGGTAAACATGTCCTTCACATAGAAAACTTGCGCCACATCATTGGCTAGGACGAATGGTTCGTCTGTGTACCCAAGATTGTTCAGATCCACTGTTGTCATTCCGTACTGTGGGTCTTCTTGTACCCTGCCTCTTGACAGATTGACCCATTTGCACTGAAACAAAGGGACCTTGAAATCATGTTCATAGTCAAGTTCCCATATGTCCACTATGTAACCATAATATGTGTCCTTTCCCCTCTTGGTTGCTGCATCAAAGCGGACACCGTTGTTTTGGTTGGTGCTCTTTTGATCTTGGGCGATCGTGTAAAATGTATTCCCATTTATGTCGTACCCTTTGTAAGTCAATACAGTCGAAGATGGTCCCCTGGCCAACGAGTATAGCTCATCAGAAACAGTGTTGTCACCCATGAGACATTTTTGCAACCAACTGCCGAAAGTCCTGATGTGTTCATATGTAATCCAGTCGCCACACTTCTCCGGGTGTTTGGAGCGCAGAACATTCTTGTGTTCATCGACATACGGGGTCACCAAGGTAGAATTATGTAGAACTGTGTAGTGTGCTTGAGACCAAGAATGCCCGTCCCTACATATTATTGAGTCCGCTCCTAGTGTGCCTTTTCCAGTCAGTCTCCCCTCATACCGCGATTGAGGGAGACCAATCTTCTTAAGGTCAGGAATGAAGTCAACACAAAACCCAATGACATCCTCTGTTTGATGGCCCATGGAGATGCTTCCTTCTGGCCTAGCGCGGTTACGAACATATTTCTTTAAGACTCCCATGAACCTCTCAAAGGGGAACATATTGTGTAGAAATACAGGGCCCAGAACGACAATCTCGTCGACTAGATGAACTAGGACGTGCGTCATGATATTGAAGAAGGATGGTGGGAACACCAGCTCGAAACTAACAAGACATTGCACCAAATCACTCCTTAACCTTGGCAGGATTTCTGGATCGATCACCTTCTGAGAGATTGCATTGCGGAATGCACATAGCTTCACAATGGCTAATCGAACGTTTTCCGGTAGAAGCCCCCTCAATGCAACCGGAAGCAGTTGCGTCATAATCACGTGGCAGTCATGAGACTTTAGGTTCTGGAACTTTTTCGCTGCCATATTTATTATTCCCTTTATATTCGACGAGAAGCCAGACGGGACCTTCATACTGAGCAGGCATTCAAAGAAGATTTCCTTCTCTTCTTTGGTAAGAGCGTAGCTGGCAGGACCTTCATACTGCTTTGGATGCATGCCGTCTTTTTCATGCACACGTTGCTGTTCCTCACGTCCCTCCGGTGTATCTTTTGTCTTCCCATACACTCCCAAGAAGCCTAGCAGGTTCACGCAAAGATTCTTCGTCACGTGCATCACGTCGATTGCAGAGCGGACCTCTAGGTCTTTCCAATAGGGTAGGTCCCAAAATATAGATTTCTTCTTCCACATGGGTGCGCGTCCCGCATCGTCAGTCGGAACAGATAGTCCGCCAGGACCCTTTCCAAAGATTACTTGTAAATCATTGACCATATCAAGTATGTGATCACCAGTACGGAGGGCGGGCTTCTTCCGGTGATCTGCCTCACCTTTGAAATGCTTTCCTTTCTTTCGACATTGATGGTTGGTCGGAAGAAATCGACGATGCCCCAGGTACACATTCTTCCTGCATTTGTCCAAATATATACTGTCGGTGTGATCTAAACAGTGTGTGCATGCGTGGTATCCCTTGTTTGTCTGTCCTGAAAGGTTACTGAGAGCAGGCCAATCGTTGATGGTTACAAACAGCAACGCATGTAGGTCAAATTCCTCCTGTTTGTTCTCATCCCACACACGTACACCTCTTTCATTCCATAGCTGTAAAAGTTCATCAACTAATGGCCTTAGGTACACATCAATGTCATTGCCGGGTTGCTTAGGGCCTTGGATGAGCACTAGCATCATAATGAACTTCCGCTTCATGCACAACCAAGGAGGAAGGTTATACATACATAGAGTCACAGGCCATGTGCTATGCTTGCTGCTCTGCTCCCCAAAAGGATTAACGCCATCTGCACGTAAACCAAACCATACGTTCCTTGGGTCACCTGTAAAGTCGCTCCACTTTCTCTCGATCTTTCTCCACTGCGACCCGTCAGCGGGTGCTCTCAACTTCCCGTCTTTCTTACGGTCTTTTATGTGCCATTGCATCAACTCGGCATGCTTTTTGTTTCTGAACAGACGTTTCAACCGTGGTATTATAGGAGCATACCACATCACCTTGGCAGGAACCCTCTTCCCGGTGCGCTGGCCCTCAACATCACCAGGGTCATCTCTTCTGATCTTATACCGCAATGCACCGCATACCGGGCATGCGTTCAAATCCTCGTACGCACCGCGGTAGAGGATGCAGTCATTAGGGCATGCATGTATCTTCTGCACCTCCAATCCTAGAGGGCATAGAACCTTCTTTGCTTCGTACGTACTGCCGGGCAATTCGTTATCCTTTGGAAGCTTCTTCTTCATTATTTTCAGTAGCGAACTAAATCCCTTGTCAGATACACCATCGTCTGCCTTCCATTGCAGCAATTCCAATGTGGTACCGAGCTTTCTGTTGTCATCTTCGCAATTTGGGTACAACCCTTTTTTGTGATCCTCTAACATGCGATCGAACTTCAACTTCTCCCTTTCACTTTCGCATTCTCTCTGTGCATCAACAATGACCCGGCGAAGATCATCATCGGGCACATCGTCTGGTTCCTCTTGATCTTCAGCTTCCCCCATTGAAGCATCACCGTATTCAGGGGGCGGTAGTTGTCATCAACCTCTTCTTCTTCGTTGTCTTCCATCATAACCCCTCTTTCTCCGTGCTTGGTCCAAACATTATAGTGTGGCATAAAACCCTTCTCAAGCAGGTGGAAGTGAAGGGTTTTAGAGTTGGAGAAAGCCTTCGTATTCTCACAGACAGTACATGGACAATGCATAAAACCATTCTGCTTGTTTGCCTCAGCCGCTTCGTGAAAATTATGCAGGCCCTTAATATACTCGGAGGTGCGTCGGTCACCGTACATCCATTGCCGGTTCATCTGCGTGCGTTATATAATAAAGTGTATTAAAAACCATTACAACATATCATGAATAGAGAAGTGACCAAATTAATAGAAATTCATCAATACATTAAAGCCAAAGTACAGTAGTGACCAAAATAAATACATAACGTTCATACATAGTTCTCATTATTGAACAACATATAGCTCTCTAGAGCATCTAACTAAAACATACATTGAAACTATAAAATTTAAATGCAACAACAAATGCGATCATAACTGCAACTAAGGTACCAATTGATCCAACGGCATAATGATACCAAGCCTCAGTATGAATGGCATATTTTCTAATCTTTCTAATCTTCAAGCGCATTGCATCCATCTTGATCTTGTGATCGTCGACGACATCGGCAACATTCAACTCCAATTTCATCTTCTCCTCTTCAACTCTTTGTAATTTTTCTTTCAAGTAATTGTTTTCTTTTTCAACCAAATTTAACTTCTCGACAAGAATTTCTATGTCGGTTGGAATTTCCGATTCACATACCTCCTAGATTAAAAAATCTATGTCACGTTGGTCGGCATAATTGTCATAAACACTAAATAAAACAAATAGTTATAAAAGATAATATATACCACATCCGAATCATAGACAGGACGAGGGCCGACGGAGGCGGATACCAAAACCATCGCACTATATAATAACAAACAATAATAAAAGTAAGAAAATTACACAAGTATCTATCTAAATGATACAAGTAAGAACTTTTTTCTTTTAGAAAGAAGATAAGAAGAAGAGGCTAACCACGGTGGTGCCGGCGCCGAGATGTGCGCGGGCGATCGACGGCGGTGAGGACGGGGACGGGATAGGACGGACCGCCAAACCTAGACAAATCTTGAGGAAAATGGAGCTTGGACAAGGAGCTTCGAGAGGAGAAAGCTTAAGTGTGGCTCGAGCATTTCATCGAACACCTCATGTGCATAGGAGGTGAGCTAGAGCACCACAAAGCTCTCCCACGGCCGGCCAAAAAAACAGAGCAGTGCACTGCTCTGCTCGCGGGCAGGGGGTATATATAGGCCAACCATTGGTCCCGGTTTGTGGCTGGAACCGGGACTAAAGGACACCATTTGGTCCCGGTTCCAGCCACAAACCGGGACCAATGGTTGTGGGCCAGGAGCGAGGCCCATTGGTCCCGGTTCGTGTCTGGAACCGGGACCAAAGGGGTCAGACGAACCGGGACCAATGGCCCACGAGGCCCGGCCGGCGCCCTGGCCTCACGAACCGGGACCGATGCCCCCATGAGTCCCGGTTCGTGAGTGAACCGGGATTAATGGGATTTCAAGACTGGACCAAAGCCCTGTTTTCTACTAGTGATATTTGCATTGCGAGGTTATTCCTTCCATTGATCATCGCATTCAAGGCAAGTGCATTAATTAGTGAATGTGTAGCCTCCAAAAGTGGTACACAATGTCATTGCCTTGGAGGCCACCTGGTACTCACGCATTCATGTAGAAGGCCATGTTCGATGTGTCAATTAATAAAGAAACAGGTTGCCTCTTACTTCCAGATGTAGGAACAATGCTAATTAACATATGTATGTATCAATTGCTCCAAAGGGCCTCGCAACAGGTACAAGTTTTTCATGGCGTACACGCTGGAGCAAGGAGATGCCCTGGACGCTGCAACATAGCCAGATCTGGATCAGTATCTCTATTTCAAGAAGGCTAGACATCAATACATTATCGGTTTTGCTAAAACACATCTATGTAGTCAGTAAGATTCTCCATCTCAACCGCCAAAGAAGAACAAACCAAGAGTTCCAATTGACTACGCCCATGATGAGAGCAACTGGTAACATTTATAAAATTGCACTCTATGAGTCCCAATAACTATTTAAAGTTTCTAAACTTTGTATGCTTTTAAATATGTAAAGTTGATCATTAGTTTTTGTATGAGCATGCAAACACAAGTCAATAAAAAAGTTACACTATGAATATATTTCATGCGACAAATCTAATGAAACAAATTCCGCGCATGCCATCAGCCTATATCTTTTTTAAAATCGTTATGAAAAGTATTACGGTGTCAGACTTCCTAGAACATCTTCTACTTCAGAATGGATCAAGTATTACTTTTCAGCTCCATCGTAAAAAAAAACTCTAGCTACAACAAATAAAGTTGTACCAAGCAATGTGATAGCAATGTATTTGATGGAAAGTCTGTACGGGGTACATGTTCAGGAACAATTAGGAAAAACCTTTGGGAGAAAAGGTAATTCATACATGCAAACACGAGTTTGTACCATGATCTAGAGAAGACATCGGTCAAAAACTGAGGTAACTATAGGCACTCTCGAACTGATCAAAGGGAGCAATCAACTCAATTATGAGAAACCACTACATATTTACTTGACATAATTGATACATCACCTGCATTGAGCATTCTATTATGAACCTTCAGTGCTTTGGAGTCATGCATATTAAAAGTAATCCAACTACACAATCTGGTTGTCATTTATTTCTTTACACGATATTAGTTCAGGATATAATAATTCCTAGAAAAAATAAAATAGTGTTTTATATTCATATATATGCGATACTTTTTTACGTAGCCAACACCACTTTCTTATATTTGTAGGTTCTTCCTCACATATATGGTTGTGTAAATTATACAAAAAAACACTTTTGCCAGTCAAATATTAACAAATTGTTATTGTTCCTAACTAAAATATACCAACAGAAGTTATACAATGACATTATTTGGCCGGTTCTTATGATTCAATGTTGTCAACAAGTAATCTAAGAATGATTCATACAACTTAAGGTTCTCTATATTGATTATTAATGATACGGCATATTGTGTCATCTTTCCTAATGTGGGGCTCTTACATTCCAGTTAGGTTAGGAACAAGAAATTTTTATTAAATATCAATCATCATTTTCCTTAGAATATATTTTATGAAAATTTTGCAACTAATAACAATCTATAGCCCGTGCAAATGCACGGGTTGACGACTAGTTATAAATAATTAAGCTAGCTAAGTTTTAGGGTCCGATCGTCGTTGTGGAACTCTAGTTGCTATACAATTTGCACTTGATATTCTATTTCGGTTGTTGCTAGCTCACTACTAGGAGCTAGGTAGTTAATTATTTGGCATGCCTTTTATTATTTTTACTTTTATGCATGTATATATATATGCAATGATTTCTATGTTGGTATGTGGACTGGCTAGCTACCAATCGATTGAATTCCCACTTTGAGTCGACTCTCCACACCCTTGTTCTTCGATCTAACGACTGCCAAGTCGTCTTCAACCTCCCAACGCATCTTCTTCCAGTTGCCTCACGTACCACCGGCCAAACCGTCGGCCACCGCCCGCGGCCGGCGGTAGCAACCCCCCGCCCGCCCTCCCCGGAACCTCCTCCCACCGTCGTGCTACCACCTACTATACCCCGACCATCCCACTAGTAGAAAACATGCCTTCCGTTTCAACCTTTAGTCCCGGTTTGTCTTTGGACCGGGACTAATGTGTCCATTAGTCCCGGTTCCAACGGCTAGGAGCGGTCGGGGTGTACGGGCCCCATTAGTCTCGGTTCATTCGAGACCTATAGTCCCGGCTTGTATCACAAACCGGGACTAAAGGGGTGGTGGCAGGCTGGTGTCAGCCTGGGGCCCCACGAGCCCTTTTAGTCCCGGTTTGTGATACAAACCGGGACTATAGGTGGACCTTTAGTCCCGGTTTATATAACCAACCGGGACTAATGCTTTCCCTATATAAACCCTTCCTCCAGCCCGACTCCATTTCTCTGTTTTCTCCATTCGAATTCCCCTCTCTGTTCTTCCCCTAGCTCGAGCTCCTCCCTCCATTTTTGCCAAGATTTGAGGCACCCCAATCCATCCAAGTGTCCACAAAGGTTAGCAACTTTGTCCTTTCATCTCTTATTGCTAGATCAGCTCGTGCAATGCTTTATAAGTATAGTGATTTGTGGGTTTTAGTTTGGGTGTAATTATGTGGTAGTTTTTTTTGATTTATATGCAATTTGAGCTCAAATTAACTCCTTAGTTTGCATATGTGTAGGTGTGGTTTACTTAGTGTGCCTTCCTGTCGTGGTTTTGTCATGGCAGATGTCCGAAGACTTAGGTTCGAGGCCATCGCTAAGACGGTGGACTCAAAGGGGTTGGTCGAGACGAGAGACACGAGTTTACCCAGGTTCGGCCCCTCGAGAAGAGGTAAAAGCCTACGTCCTGCTTGTGCTGTATTGATTGGAGTATCGATTACAAGGGAGCGGATTCGCTTGACCTAGTTCTCGATTGATTGGTTTCTTTCTAAGCCGCCCCAGAGTCTCACCTTTATATAGGAGGTCAAGGCTCTGGGTTACACGAGTCCTAAACCGACTCATACATCGTAATTGATCCTGTCTCTAAGTCGCCTTTCCGTCTTGGGCAAGCCGTCTCCGGGCGGCTTAACCGCCCGGGTCTTCACACCATCTTCTGTCTCTGGGCCTTCGTCTTGGCCCGTCAGGTAAGCCGCCATGCGGCCTGGCCTTCATCTTCTGGCCCACCTTATAGGTCTTGGCTACGAGCCGCCAGGTATGACCCGGCCCCACCTAGGCGGGTCTCACCACGGGGTTATATCCCCAACATTAGGCCCCAGGTTGATTTGAGCCTGCTCATGTCAATCTTCAAACTTATTCGGCAGCGAGTCTTACATTTTATCACCTGAAAAAGAAAACTCATAACCCGTCGTGACGTCACGTCGAATATGCTAAAAAGATTCTGTGACGTCTGCAACGGATCCTCTCATTGAAGGGTCAGCCCGAAAATCGAGGCGCCCTCTTCGGTCAATCATCACTGTGCTTCCTCAATTTTCGCGCGCACTGTTGCCATCCCACCTCTTAAATAGGGATACGAAGGGGCCCCCTTTTTCCTTCTCCGCCGCCACGTCTTCTTCTTCCTCCTTCCAACAGCCGCACCTCCGGAGCTCCGCCGCACCTAACCGGACTTCGCCGTCGTCCCCAACACCGGCCGCTGCATCGACCTGATTCGGACCAGAACTCCGCCAGCCCGTCCGCATCCACGAGGTACCCTTCTCAGCTCTCATTAAATCTGGAGTCATCTCCATTAGGGTCCCCCGAGCTCATCGTTTTTCCCTGTTGTTCATCAAGGTGTTCTTCGTAGTGCAAACCCCCCAAGCATCTTCTTGAATCTTGTACTGCTGCTTATCCATCGCGACCATCCTTTTATTGTCAATGCCCTTCTTTTAGGAGACGCCTCCTTCATCTGGCGACTCTACTGCAACCAAGCTGCCTCCTCTGAAGATCAACCCAGAGTGCGTACCTTTGTATTTGCACCATACCTTTTTACCATCCTTGTCCTCTATGTGACACTCTTTTTGTTTTCCAGGGCTCAAGCAAAACGAAGGAAGACCGGCGGGTCTGCCGCTGCTCCTACTGCCCAAGAGCCGGAGATTGCTAAGTCGGACTCCCCTTCAACTCATGCTGAGCCCATTGACGTTATGAAAGATGCGCCTGAAGATACACATCAGCCCTCTGAGCCGGCTGATCATGACATGGCAACTGAAAGTCCTCCAAGGGCCGATCCTAAGCCTCCCAGTCCTTCAACAGTCGTCGAAGACACAGTTCTTCCAGACATTATCATCACTGGGACTGGTTACCAATCTCCCGAGCCTCATGTACTGACAAAACACACCAGCAAGGCTGAAGCTTCCTCGCCTGAGAAGCTTGATTTTGAATTCCCCGTGTTGGAGAAGCTAACTGCAGACGAGTTACATGCGGGTTATTTGAACCGCCTCTCCACAAGCCGGAACATGGAGCTCAAACTTGTTGGTCTGATGAAGAAAAAATATGAGGTACTCCTCCTGCTTTTGCTTTTCCTTGTACCCTTATGTAGCCCCCAAGAGCTAGTTTAATATTGCAAATAGTAGACCGGATCTTCCAATCCTTGTCATAACTCAAATTGCCTAGCTTGTAGCCCCCAAGTATCGGGTAAATATATATATTAAGCCGATACTTAGTTGAAGAGTAGATCAAGGGTAGCCCCCAAGTCCGGGTCAGTATAAAAATGATGAGCCGGAACTTCCCTGTAAACTTGGAAAGCGCCGTGTGTAGCCCCCAAGTGCCGGCTTAACTTGACGAAGATGAGCCGGAACTTCATTGTAGACTTGGAGAGAAAACACAGACATTAGCCCCCAAGTGTCAAGTATATTGCTTGCAATCTGCTTGAGACTTGTAGCATACCAGCTTCATCAATCATCTATGAATATCTTATCCTGGCGACTTAAACCTCCTGAACTGTTTTTTTTTGTGCAATACAGGAAGCCTTGGAGGCAGCCGACTCTGATCTGACCGGCTTAAAGGAAAACCTTGCTTCGCAACAAACCGCCCGGTCTGAGGCGGAAGAAAAATGGCGGGTTGCCGCTAAGGAGCTTGAGAAGGTACAAGCTGATTTTGCGGCTTTCAAAAAGAGCGCTGAGTCTACCCAAGCCGCCATGACCAAGCGCGCAGACGATGCTGACCAGCAACTCAAGCGTGTGTCAGATGAACTGCAAACCCTCAAGCGCCATATCTCTAGGATGGCGTCTGCTATCTTTGGTAAGCACTGAATACTTAGCAAATTTCCTTGCCTTGTTTAAAAACTTGTGCGGGTGGCTTATAACACCAAAATCTTTCCTTGCAGGTCAAAGAAGCCGCCAACTATCTTCAGACAGCTTGTTGAAGTTAAAAGCAGTATATTCCTTGGCAGAACAGCTATACTGTGGGACCCTTTGTACCATCAAAGCAATGCTGAACGAAGAAAGCATCCCCAAATTCATGAAGGGAGTGATAGAACTCTTATCAACTCTGCCTAAGCAAATCGAAGAGCTCAAACGATCAGCCGTCAGGAAGGGAGCAATGGCCGCGCTAAGCCGGTCTTTGGCCTTTGCCCCTGAACTGACTGCAGAAGAGATGATGGATGGCTTTCCGTCCAAGAAAGACGACGGCTCAGATTTCACAGAAGCTGACTATGCCAAGTGTATGAAGGCCTCCAGAGTACTCACATCAACACTGGCGGACGAAGTTGATCTGACTACATACCAGGCGGCTTACGGTGTGGACAGCAAACGAGTGCGCTGCCCAACCTTCGAAGCCAGGGACTTGACACCTGCACGCTGTAAGCAACTCTTTGCTCCTGAAATTGACCCGTCCCCCCCTCTTTGACGAGGCTCAGTTTGAAGCTTTAACAAACTGCAACTGGGATGTGGACAATCTTCAGATCGAAGAGGTCGAAGACCCGGCGCAGGATGACCCGCCATCAAGCTGAAATCTTGCTTCTGAAATTGATAACCCGGCTTCTTGACCCGCCAAGGCTAGCAGTGTACAAAACACTTTAAGTCCGTGGTATTTTGGGCTCCCTGTGAAGTTTGTAATAGGCATAGAAAAAACTTGTTTGCCTGAGCCGTGCCATCGCGCACGTATGAATCTTTGCACAACTTGATGCATGCTTATCTGTCTTGTGTTCTGCTCACAATCATCTTTTCATCATATTTCATGGCGGCTCACCTTAGGAGATAAACCCTGGAAAAACAAACAAGACAGAATATGCTCTGTATTGCTGTAAGGGCAGCTTGAAAAAGCACAACCCGGAGATGTTAAATCTTGTATAATCTTGCTTTCTTTTTGTGAAAACTCATATGCCGGTTCTTCTGGGTGGATTCGCTACTTGAACTCTCAACAGTACAGGGTCTCTAGTGAGAGTGACCGTCAATTGCTTTGAGCGGCTCAGGGTCTCTAGGCGAGATTAACTGATAAGAGCGTAACGAACCAGAGAGAGACGCAGCAGGGCATGAGTACCCCCAGGGCCCATAAGCTACCTCTCACGTGACATAAATCCGTCGTTTGAACCTTAAACAGTGCAGGGTCTTTTAAAAGAGTAACTGTTTAAGAGTACGAACGGGCCACATAGCGGAGAGTCGGCAGCAGATGGGTGAGTTTATCCTCGCTTTCCGTAAGCCGGCCCTCACGTGACAAGAGCCACTGGTTTAACCTCGACCAGTACAGGGTCTCTAGCGAGAGTGACTGGTAAGAGTTCGGCGGGTCACCTAGCGGAGCAGCAGCAGCATACAGACAGGTTTAACTCAAACTTGCGGTGGCTGAAGAGCCGATCAAGAGGGTGTGTAAGCTAAACCCGGCGGGTTAGAAGCCCCCAAATGACCTTGTTGACGGAGTCAACTTTTTGGGTATATAACCCGGCCTTACGGTGGCTGAAGAGCCGATCAAGAGGGTGTGTAAGCTGAACCCGGCGGGTTAGAAGCCCCCAAGTGACCTTATGGTTGTATCCACTTTTGCTCAATCTGAGATATAGAAAACGGCAGAGGCCCCGGCTTGCAGGGATGCCAACTTTATTATATATATATATAAGTGATATATACAATGATGATGTACAATGGTGGGAGTCGATGACTCAGGTATAGTAAGGCCGCAGATGAGCAATATTCCACGGCCGGTGGGTCTCCTGCCCAGAAGTGCGTGACTCGTCTCGTACGTCGATGAGATAGTATGACCCATTGTTGAGATTTCTGCTGATCACAAAGGGTCCTTCCCATGGGGGAGATAGCTTGTGCGCATCCGTCTGATCTTGAATCAGACGCAACACCAAGTCGCCTTCCTGAAACGTCCGGGTCTTAACTCTGCGGCTATGATAGCGACGCAGGTCTTGCTGATAAATCGCCGATCGAGCTGCCGCCAGATCACGCTCTTCATCCAAAGCATCTAACGCATCCTGACGCGCTGTCTCATTATCTGCCTCAACGTAAGCTGCCACCCTCGGCGAGTCATGACGTATATCACTTGGTAACACGGCTTCTGCACCATAAACCATGAAGAAAGGCGTATAGCCTGTTGACCTGTTGGGAGTAGTTCTGATGCTCCATAAAACTGATGGTAACTCTTCTACCCAACAACCCGGCGTTCGCTGTAGAGGAACCATAAGCCAGGGCTTGATGCCTCTCAAGATCTCCTGGTTAGCACGCTCCGCCTGACCATTGGATTGTGGATGAGCAACAGCAGAGACGTCAAGCCGGATGTGCTCGCTTTCACAGAACGCCTGCATAGCCCCCTTGGATAGGTTTGTGCCATTGTCCGTAATGATACTGTGAGGGTAACCAAAATGGTAGATCAATTTTTTGACAAATTGAACCGCCGTAGCCGCGTCACACTTGCCGACCGGCTCAGCCTCAACCCACTTAGTAAACTTATCCACCGCCACCAAAAGGTGGGTCTTCTTGTCTTTAGATCTCTTGAAGGGCCTGACCATATCAAGCCCCCAAACTGCAAACGGCCAGGTAATTGGTATCATCCGCAATTCCTGAGCCGGAACGTGAGCACGTCGCCCAAACTTCTGACATCCATCACACTTGATGACCAAGTTTTCTGCGTCCTTATGAGCCGTCAGCCAGAAGAAACCATGCCGGAAAGCCTTAGCCACCAAAGATTTTGAGCCGGCATGATGACCACAATCACCGGCGTGAATTTCATTTAAGATCTCCTTACCCAGAGACGGAGAGATTTGCCTTATCCAGCAGCTATCTTGCCAAGTCACCCCAAGGATTGGAACAAGACTTGGTTTTACTGCAAGGACACTTCTCCCAAAGAAGAAAATCCGATGCCGGGTTATCGTCCTACCCGGCTTTGCAACACTGGAGATCTCCCAGACCGGATGTCCGCCGCAGAGCGCGCGAAATATGCTCCAGCTTTCGCGAAGATCAGGGCCTTAATGGCCAACGGCTTAACTGAAGATCTTGCCACTGAGCCGGCGTGACCGACTCATGCACCAATTCACGGGTGAGCCCAACGATACTCTCTGCTTCAATATCACCCCTCTGACAGAACAAGACATCAAGTCCTCCGTCAAAACACTTCTTGGCGAAAAGCAAGCAGTTTGCAACAAGGTCGGGCTGAAACCTTTCTATGTCAAGAACCCAGCTCCAGCTGTAAGAAATCTTTTTCCACAAAATTGGCCATTATTGTCTTAACCTTTTACCTTGCTCCCTTTAACCTTTTCGGCGGCTTATGCACAGGCCGACTCTTCTTTCTGGAAGAAGAAGTATAACCCTCCTGTGAGGAAACCTAAGGTGGGTAAAACCCGCGTCCAGAAGAAGAAAACTGCCGCTCAGGAACCGCCTAAGCTTGACGACTCAGAGGTAAAACTTGACTCCCTTGACCGTCTCTTTATGCAACTTATTGACAACAATTATTCATAGGAGGAAACGGAAACAAGCCATGCAGACGCCCCTGAGGTAACCTACATTTCCTCTGACTCAGAAAACTTTCCACCAGAGAAAATACAGCGGGTCATCCGGAAAGTCCCATTTTCTCATCCTCTTGCTTATTTAGACCCCAATTTTCTTTTGAAAAAGCAACAGCACAACTCCCGACGTCAGACCCGGAGCGCCGGCTCTGAAGAGCTTTTGGCCGGCTTATCAAATTCTCCGGCTCCGCGAAACGGCCGGCTGAGGTACTCTTTTAACTAAGTCCAGTTTCTTAGTTCTTTCATTATAACCTTACTCAGTTTTCATCGTCTTACCCTCTTTAGGAGAAACGCAACGCTGGAAAACACCAGTGACACTGCGCTTGTGTAACTCGCCATTGATGATAGTCATGGATTTAGATCGCCTGATGATTTGTCTTGCCAAGGTCTCGTCCTCGGGTAACTCGTCGCGAGTCAAGTACGCTAAGTAAGGGAGCGTCCAGTCAAGGATAGCATGCAGAGCCGCCACCAGCTGCCCCTCCGGGTCGAGTACAGCCAGATCCTCCTCTGAAGGTAGCTTAACAAACGGATGATATAACACATCCAAGAAAACGTTAGGCGGCACCGGCTTACGCTGAGAGCCCAGCCTTGACAATGCATCAGCCGCCTCATTCTTGCGACGGTCAATATGATCCACCTGATAACCCTTGAAGTGTGTAGCAATGATGTCCACCGCCTGACGATAAGCCGCCATCCGTGGGTCTTTGGAATCCCACGTACCTGAAACTTGCTGAGCCACGAGGTCTGAGTCACCAAGACATCTAACCCGGCTCAGGTTCATCTCCTTAGCCACACGGAGGCCATGAATTAAAGCCTCATACTCAGCTGCATTGTTAGTACAGGGAAACATCAACCTTAACACATAACAAAACTTATCACCTCTAGGGGAAGTTAAGACAACTCCAGCCCCTGACCCTTCCAATTGCCTGGATCCATCAAAGTGAATTGTCCAGTATGTGTTATCCGGCTTCTCCTCGGGCGACTGACACTCTGTCCAATCATTTATAAAGTCCACCAAGGCTTGAGACTTGACAGCCGTGCGAGGCACATATTTCAGATTAAGAGGCCCAAGCTCCAATGCCCACTTAGCAATCCTGCCAGTGGCTTCTCTATTTTGAATTATGTCACCCAACGGAGCAGAACTAACCACAGTGATCTGGTGTCCCAGGAAGTAATGCTTCAACTTACGATTTGCCATGAACACCCCATATATCAGTTTCTGCCAATGCGGGTACCTTTGCTTGGACTCGATCAGGACTTCACTGACGTAGTAAACCGGCCTCTGAACCGGGTATTCCTTTCCTGCCTCCTTACGCTCCACAACAATCGCGGCGCTGACTGCCCTGTTGTTAGCTGCCACATAGAGGAGTAAAGGTTCCTTCTCAGCCGGAGCGGCCAAGACCGGCGGCTCAACCAGCTGCTTCTTGAGCGCCTCAAACGCTTCACCCGCCGCCTTACTCCAGACAAAATTGTCTGTTTTCTTCATCATCTGATACAGAGGAATAGCATTCTCACCTAGGCGGCTTATGAACCGGCTTAATGCAGCGATCCGACCCGCCAGGCGCTGAACGTCATTGATGCACGCCGGCTCAGACAGGGAGGTAATAGCCTTTATCTTGTCCGGATTAGCTTCAATACCACGCTCAGAGACTAGAAACCCCAAGAGCTTGCCTGTAGGTACACCGAAAACACACTTTGCCGGGTTAAGCATCATCTTGTAAACCTGCAAATTATCGAACGTTTCCTTCAGGTCGTCAAGTAGAGTCTCCTTCTTCCTTGACTTGACCACAATATCATCCACATAAGCATGAACATTGCGCCCAATTTGACCATGAAGGCAGTTCTGCACACAACGCTGGTAAGTCGCCTGGGCACTCTTGAGCCTGAAAGGCATAGACACATAGCAGAAAGCACCAAAAGGCGTAATGAAAGCCGTCTTCTCTTGGTCTTTAACTGCCATCTTGATCTGATGATATCCTGAATAAGCGTCCAGGAAGCATAAACTCTCACAACCCGCCGTTGCATCAATAATCTGGTCGATACGGGGGAGAGCAAATGGGTCAACTGGACAGGCCTTGTTAAGGTCCGTGTAATCCACACACATACGCCACGTGCCGTTCTTCTTAAGCACTAGCACCGGGTTAGCTAACCACTCCGGGTGAAAAAACTCCACGATGAACCCTGCTGCCAAGAGCCAGGCCACCTCTTCTCCAATAGCCTTACGCCTCTCCTCATTGAACCGCCAAAGGAACTGTTTGACCGGCTTAAACTTAGGATCCACATTAAGGTGGTGCTCAGTGAACTCTCTCGGTACACCCGGCATGTCAGAAGGTTTCCATGCAAAGATGTCCCGATTCTCACGGATGAATTCGATGAGCGCACTTTCCTATGCGGGGTCCATGTTAGCCCCGATAGTGAACTGATGTGATGAATCGCCCGGCGTAAAGTCCACCAACTTGGTATCTTCCGCCACGAACTTGAGTGGCGGCTCAGATTCCGTGTTAGGCTTCTTCAGTGGAGTCATATCTTCCGGGTCAACATTTTCCTTATAAAACTTGAGCTCTGCCTCAGCACAACTTGACTCTGCATAAGCTGCGTCACCTTCCTCATACTCAAGAGCCGTCTTCCGATCACCATGCACGGTAATCGTCCCGTTCAACCCGGGCATCTTGAGTTGTAAGTAAACATAGCAAGGCCTAGCCATGAACTTGGCGTAAGCCGGCCGTCCAAACAGAGCGTGATATGGGCTCTTGATTTTGACCACTTCAAACCACAAAGACTCCACCCTGTAGTTGAATTCGTCACCAAAAGCTACCTCCAAAGAAATCTTTCCTACTGGATAAGCCGATTTTCCGGGTACCACACCGTGAAAAACTGTTGAAGAGGGCTTAAGATCCTTATCAAGCAAACCCATCCGGCTGAAAGTGTCATAATACAGGATGTTGATGCTGCTGCCACCATCCATAAGCACTTTAGTGAACACATACCCTCCAACCTGGGGGGCAACTACTAAAGCCAATTGCCCCGGGTTATCAACACGCGGCGGGTGATCCTCCCTGCTCCAAGTTATGTCATACTCGGACCACTTCAAATACTGCGGGAGAGCCGGCATGACTGCATTAACCGCCTGCTTGCGCACCTTCCGGTCTCGCTTTTCGAGGCTGGTTGTAAAAACATGATACTGACCTCCACTGAGTTGTTTCGGGTTAGTCTGGTACCCCGATTGGTTATTCTGCTGCTGGCCTCCACCGCCAGACTGCTGATGATGACCTCCTTGATTGCCATGACCCTGGTACCCGGATCCTGAGCCGCCAGCACCAAAGCCGGCTCCTGATCCGCCCGGCCCTGATCCGCCTGATGGCCCATTACCGTTATTCCGATGCTGTTGAAGGCTGTAATCCCGAAACTGCCGCATAATATTGCAATCCCTCCATGTATGGCCTGCCGGCTTATCAGGCCGGCTGTGCTCCGGACAAGGTTTGTTGAGCATCTCTTCCTGGTTGAAAGAAGCTTTGCCCTTGTTAAAGGGTGGCTTGAAATTCCCATTGCCCTTAGCACGATTGTCCCCAGTGCTGGTGTTCACCACCAATTCTGACCCGCCGTGCGGGTTCTTCTACTTGCCCGGGTTGCTATTTCCGGCCGCGTTTTGCTGTTAACCCTTGCCATTGTTGTTTTTCTTACCCTGAACCGATTTCTCATCATCGGAGCCAGGATCCTTCGTGTTATCGGAGTCTGCATACTTGGTGAGAGCCGCCATGAGCTCCCCCATATCCTGGCATGTGCGCTTGAGCCGGCCAAGCATCTGCTTCAGTGGTGTAAAATGGCAATTCTTCTCCACAATCAAAACTGCTTGAGCCGCCGTAATCTGTTCAGAAGAGTGGATGATGGTTGAGACCCGCCGGACCCAGTGATGAGCAGACTCGTCATCATGCTGCACGCAATGGTCCAGATCCACAATCGTCATGGGCTGCTTGCACGTTCCTTGGAAATTTTTGATGAATTTCGCCTTTAATTCAGACCAGGAATTAATGGTGTTGGGTGGCAAGACTTTCAACCACGTGCGAGCCGGCCCTTCCAGCATCATGATGAAATATTTGGCACATACTGCATCACTAACGTCTAACATCTCCATGGCCAGCTCATAGCTTTCGATCCAAGCCTCTGGAGGTAGGTCTGCAGTATAATTGGGCACCTTGCGAGGACCTTTGAAATCCTTCGGCAGACGCTCGTTCCGTAGAGACGGTGCTAGACACGGCACTCCCACAGCCCTGGAGGTTAATCCTGCCCCTACTGAGACAGAAGGTGCAACTGTGGGTTCCTGATGAGCCACCGCTGCCGCCAGAGCCGCCGCTTCCCGCTGTGCTCTTGCCTGATCCACCAGCGCCTGAGCATCCAGAGCCGCCCGATCGACTCACGGAGGGTTCCGATGTCGTTCACTACTAGAAACCGCCGGCGACTCATAACGCCGGCTGTAGCTGCGGCTGGGGATGGGAGTTGAATGCACGCGGCTCCGGCTGTAAGTATACTTCTCCTGCTGGGCCACCGCCGTCCGCAGGTATCCAATAGCGTTCCGCACCTCCTCTGCAAAAGGCGCCTCGTCGGGGATGGGAATTGTATCAAGCCTGGTGGCCGCCGCCACCATGTTCTCCGCCAGGTTAGAATAATGACCCGGTGGCATCGGAAAAAACTGTGGCGGGTTTTGGTTCCGTCGGGGCGGGTCTGGCTGCTGATGCTGAACCGCCGCCCGGCTTCCAGGTACTTCCGCCGTCCGGGTCATGGTCAAAGGCACATTCCGTCCCGTCCCTGGCGTGTTAAAAAGATTTCTGGTTTCATATTGATCCGACAGGCGGGATTGATGCCTCATCTGGTGAACCACCGCTGCAGACTGCTGCTCTAGCTCAAGGCGGAAAGCATCCGCCCTAAGGCGCTCCGCCTCAGTATCCATCTGGGCCTTCAGCGCGTTGATTTCCTGTTGGACTCCGGCCATCTGGTTCTTCAACCTCGTGATCTCCGCGTTGCGGGCCGCTTGGTTTTCAGCAGTGACCTCGGTTTCCATCAGGGTTGTAAGCTCGTTCATCAAATCCAAGAGAACCTGAGCCGGCGGCCTGCCAGCTCCTGACCCGGTCGCGCCGGTGGCTGTGCTACTGTGGGCCGGCGCTGAACCCGCCATGAAGACGGCAGCACGGTTCGGCGGCTCATATTCCTCCGACTCATGACATTCTGACTCGGGGTAATGCTCGATGTAGCCCCCAAGCCCACCATTGTGAAGCTGATAGATTGACTCCATCTCTCCGCTCGAGGATCCATCCTCTGAGCAGATGAGGGTATCTTCCCGCGACATAGAACCTTCAAGCTCCATGCCCTGGGTGAAGCCGGCGAAGACATGCTTCCTGCCCGGGTCAGCACGGGCGGGTTGCACGCGTCGGGCGGGTGGCTCGCGCCGGGCCGGCTCGACGATGTCGGTGCAGATGTCCGGCCCGGGTTCAGATCCGCCGATCTTGCCGATGAAGACGTGGATTCCGCCGAAGGGGACCCGGAACCCGTACTCAATGGAGTTGGCATCGGGGCCCCAGCCGACGTCGTCAATGTAGAGCCGGCCGCGGCAACTCTTGGTCATCCTGCCAACAGCGTACCCCTCGATCCCTGGGAGAGAGCCCTTTGAGAACTCAACACCACCAAGCGCTAGCCCCACGGTGGGCGCCAACTGTCGTGGTTTTGTCACGGCAGATGTCCAAAGACTTAGGTTCGAGGCCATCGCTAAGACGGTGGACTCAAAGGGGTTGGTCGAGACGAGAGACACGAGTTTACCCAGGTTCAACCCCTCGAGAAGAGGTAAAAGCCTACGTCCTGCTTGTGCTGTATTGATTGGAGTATCGATTAGAAGGGAGCGGATTCGCTTGACCTAGTTCTCGATTGATTGGTTTCTGCCTAAGCCGCCCCAGAGTCTCACCTTTATATAGGAGGTCAAGGCTCTGGGTTACACGAGTCCTAAACCGACTCATACATCGTAATTGATCCTGTCTCTAAGCCGCCTTGCCGTCTTGGGCAAGCCGTCTCCGGGCGGCTTAACCGCCCGGGTCTTCACACCATCTTCTGTCTCTGGGCGTTCGTCTTGGCCCGTCAGGTAAGCCGCCATGCGGCCTGGCCTTCATCTTCTGGCCCACCTTATAGGTCTTGGCTACGAGCCGCCAGGTATGACACGGCCCCACGTGGGCGGGTCTCACCACGGGGTTATATCCCCAACACTTCCCGTCCCCGTCCTAACCACCGTCGATCGCCCGCACCGTCCTGTCGCCGGCACCACCTTGGTGAGCCTCTTCTTGTGTTCTTATCCTTTTTATTAAAAAAGTCGTATTTGTATGATTTAGATAGTTACTTGCATAATTTTCTTACTTGTATGATTGTTGTTATATATAGTGCCATGGTTATGATATCCGTGCCCGTCGGCCCTCGTCCGGTTTACGATTCGAATGTGGTATATTCTCTTTTATAACTATTTGTTGCATTTCGTGTTAATGACAATTATGCCCATCAAGTTGACATAGATATTTTTATCTAGGAGGTAGTTGAACCGGAAATGCCAACCGACCCTATTGTCGAGAAGTTAAATTTAGTTGAAAAAGAAAACGAGGATTTGAAAGGAAAATTGAAAAGAGTTGAAGAAGAGAAGATGAAATTGGACTTGTACGTTGCCGATGTCGTCGATGATCACAAGATCAAGATGGATGCAATGCGCTTGAGGATTAGAAAGATTAGAAAATATGCCATTAATAAAGAGGCTTGGTATCATTATGCTGTTGGATCAATTGCTACCTTAGTTACGATTTTGATCGCATTTGTTGTTGCATTTAAATGTTTTATCTAGATAGTTGTATGTTGTTTTATGAGAATAAGTGTGTATGAACTTTATGTATGAACTTGTATTAATTTGGTCTTTTCGGTGTTGTGTAATGAAGATGAACTGGCAATGGATGTACGATGACCGACGCTCTCTACAGTTCATTAATGACGTGCAGAGTTTTTTGCGTGCGGTTGAGGCAAACAAGCGGGATGGTTTTATGTGTTGTCCATGTGGTGTGTGTAAGAATGATAAGACTTACTCTAGCTCAAAACAGATTCACGTCCACCTGTTTACGTCCGGTTTCATGTCCGGCTATAATTGTTGGACCAAGCACGGAGAAAGAGGGGTTATAATGGAAGAGAATGAAGAAGAAGAGGATGACGAGAACTATCCTGGGTGTCCTGAATATGATGGTACTACAATGGGGGAAGAGAATGAAGAAGAAGAAGCTGAGGCATCAGATGAGCCCGCTGATGATCTTGGTCGGGCCATTGCTGATGCAAAGAGAAACTGCGAAAGTGAAAAGGAGAAGTTGAAGTTGCAGTGCATGTTAGAGGATCACAAAAAAGGGTTGTACCCAAATTGCGAAGATGACAACACAAAGCTCGGTACCACACTGGAATTGCTGCAATGGAAGGCAGAGAATGGTGTATCTGACAAGGGATTTGAAAAGTTGCTGAAAATAATGAAGAATAAGCTTCCAAAGGACAACGAATTGCCCGACAATACATACGAAGCAAAGAAGGTTGTCTGCCCTCTAGGATTGGAGGTGCAGAAGATACATGCATGCCCTAATGACTTCATCCTCTACCGCGGTGAGTATGAGAATTTGAATGCATGCCTGGTATGCAATGCATTGCGATATAAGATCGGTCGCGATGACCCTGGTGATGATGTTCAGGGCGAGCGCCCCAGGAAGAGGATTCCTGCCAAGGTGATGTGGTATGCTCCTATAATACCACGGTTGAAACGTTTGTTCCAAAACAAAGAGCATGCCAAGTCGTTGTGATGGCATAAAGAAGACCGTAAGAAAGACGGGAAGTTGAGAGTACCCGCTGATGGGTCGCAGTGGAGAAAACTCGAGAGAGAGTGGCCGGACTTTGCAGATGACCCAAGGAACTTATGGTTTGGTTTAAGTGCAGATGGCATTAATCCATTTGGGGGGCAGAGCAGCAAGCATAGCACATGGCCTGTGCCTCTATGTATCTATAACCTTCCTCCTTGGTTGTGCATGAAGCGGAAGTTCATTATGATGCCAGTGCTCATCCAAGGCCCTAAGCAACCCGGCAATGACATTGATGTGTACCTAAGGTCATTAGTTGATGAACTTTTACAGCTGTGGAATAAAAAAGGTGTACGTGTGTGGGATGAGCACAAACAGCAGGAATTTGACCTGTGAGCATTGCTATTTGTAACCATCAATGATTGGCCTGCTCTTAGTAACCTTTCAGGATAGACAAACAAGGGATACCATGCATGCACGCACTGTTTAGATGAGACTGAAAGTATATATTTGGACAAATGCAAGAAGAATGTGTACCTGGGACATCGTCGATTTCTTCCGACCAAGCATGCCTTAAGAAACAAAGGCAAGCATTTCAAAGGTGAGGCAGATCACCGGAAGAAGCCCGTCTGCCGTACTGGTGATGACATACTTGATATGGTCAAGGATTTACAAGTAATATTTGGAAAGGATCCTGGCGGACAATCTGTTCCGACTGACGCTGAGGGACGCGCACCCATGTGGAAGAAGAAATCTATATTTTGGGAGCTAGAATATTGGAAAGTCCTAGAGGTCCGCTCTGCAATCGACGTGATGCACGTGACGAAGAATCTTTGCGTGAACTTGCTAGGCTTCCTGGGCGTGTATGGGAAGACAAAAGATACACCGAAGGCACGGGAGGACCAGCAACGTGTGCACGAAAACGACGGCATTCATCCAAAGCAGTATCAAGGTCCTACCAGCTACCACTACTAGGAGAAACCCTACTAGTAGCGCTTGAAAAACCTATAGCAGTAGCGCTGGGTCCAGCGCTACTGCTAACGCGCTACAGCTAAGTTGTAGCAGTAGCGCTGGTTGGTGCAGCGCTACTGCTAACCAGACTTAGCAGTAGCGCTGCACTGACCAGCGCTACTGGTAACTATCTGTAGCGCTGTGGAAAGGCAAGCGCTGCTGCTAATCCAGAGCTGCTGCTAGATGCCTTCCAGCGCTGCTGCTAGTATTCCTGCTTTCACAGATTCATACCCCCTCTACGTATTCATGATGTATTTATACAGGCTCTATACAGTAGTTTCATCAGATCACAATAAACATACACTATTATCATCATATCATACACATACAGTAGTCTCGTCATACCATCATCATCATCATTCAACACAAATATCATCACATCTCGAAAATAGCGATACACAAGTCATGTCATGTCTCGAATAAGTGCAACTGCATGGTCATGGCGCACACACAAGTTTCATCATCTCTATCTAAACCATGATGTAGAAGAGAAGAGCGATCAGCATGAGCAAGACCGCGACTATGTAGTACTTGAGGCACCGGCGGTTCCGCCCCCGCTCTTGCCGGAGCGTCCACCTCAAGTAACTACTTTCCGCTTCGGCTCTGCTGTCGAACCCTCTGTGGCTAGCACCCGGGTACTTGTCCACCTGGGCCTGAGCGTCTGGCCAGTGGTCGTAGACTCCTGGAACCTTCCCAACAAACACGACGTAGCAGCCCTTCGCCATCTCTGATCTATGTACCTGCATCGTGAACGATAATATGCAACATAATGTACTTAAGAAAACAAAGAGGCATAATTAGCAAAATACAAGCAACCTATAGTAAACATAAATGACGAAGTTCCTCATACCCAAACTAATTAACTAGAGCGATCTACGCTAGTTCAGGACCACGGTTTAATTACATCACATAGTTTCATCTAGACGCTAGTGACACATATATTGTCAACGACAATCAGTCCTCGGTCCAATCTTCATAGTCAGGGAGGAAGCACCCGAGCTTCTTGAAAGGCTTCAGTCCAGACGCTGAGCGATTAGCAGTGCTCGGACATCATCCCGCGTGATTGGCCCATGGTAGAACATCCCTGTTGGTTCGAGGACCTGCTTCATGATCACTTGGGCAAGTTCACACTGTATGTGATAAAACTCAGCTCGGATTCGATGATCCGGTGTCTTTCCTATGCTTGTGGCCCAGTTGACAATCTCGGCATCATTGGTAGTAGCTGACATGCGAAGGCGTTGATTATCCCTTCTGAACTCGAGCAGGTGTCGATGAGTCCAAGTATATAGCATGGGAGTATTCTGGGTACAGAACGATGAGGATGGCGCCCCCCCCCCCCCGGCTGCGCAAATTAAGTACACCTCAAATTAGCCTCCATGCTTGCAAAGGAATGATTAACACTTACGAAAGGATATGCGCGGATGACTTACGTGGGATGATAAGGCAGGAGAATCGCTTCCTTGTCCTTATTAGCGATCATGAAGCCGCCGATGTACTTGCTCGCATAGTCACGGTGCTCTTTGCAGACATCCAAGAAGCTCTCGTGCATATGGTATGGGTCCGCGACGCAGATATATTTTATGTTCTCGATCCTGATGATGTAGTTGAGATACAGCGCATACATGCGGATGAACTGGAAATCTAGCTTGGTCATGTGGAACATGTCGTAGATGTAGTCAAATCGCAGGATGAACTTATCCGCGGGCCATCCCTCAACGTACAACTTCCCACCCGGCACCTGAGCCGCGTAAAGCGGGTATCCTGGTTTTCCCGAGATGAGAAGGCTTTTCTCTCTGGCCAGCACATCATCATGAAGTCTCCTTAGATCATTGTTCAGTATGTCCTCTAGCGCTTTCTGAGGTAGGTGTTGGGGAACGTTGCATGGGAAACAAAAATTTTCCTACGCACACACAAGATCTATCCATGGTGATGAGCATCTACGAGAGGGAGAGTGAATCTACATACCCTTGTAGATCGCTAAGCGGAAGCGTTAAGAAACGCGGTTGATGTAGTCGAACGTCTCTGCGATCCAAATCACAAGTCGTCCCTCGATCCGATCACGAACTAGTGCCGAACGGACGGCACCTCCGCATTCAACACACGTACGGCTTGATGACGCCTTCACCTCCTCGATCTAGCGAGCGATGGTGAAGTAGTAGATGAGTTCCGGCAGCACGACGGCGTGGTGATGGTGGTGAGGAACAATCTCTGCAGGGCTTCGCCAAGCACTACGGAGATTATGACGGGAGAACTAGAGGGTTAGGGTTGCCGACACACGGCTTGGGAAATCTTGATGTGTCCCGTGTGCTAGCCCTGCCCCTCTATTTATATGTTGAGCCCTGGGGTCTAAACTTGGAGAGAAAACCTCCACAAGGTCGGTTTTGCCCGCACAAGGTCGGTTTGGCCCGCACGGAAAGAGTCCAACTCGGATTCCAGCAGTACCGCGTACAAGCGGTAGTACCGCTCGTGCCGCTCACGAGCGGTAGTACCGCTTGAGCGGTAGTACCGCTTCACACAAGCGGTAGTACCGCTTACACGGTAGTACTGCCTTACCAGTGGTAGTACCGCTTAAGGCAGCAGCAAAACTTCCTTTTGCACTTTCCAATACCTCGTGGGCTTTACCCCTTTGGCTCATATAAAGTGTTGCTGCACCCGAACACTTCGGTAAACACCCGGAACCCCTTCCGGTGAATTCCGGAATCCTTCCGGAGATCAAAACACTATTATCACATATATCAATCTTTACCTCCGGACTCTTCCGGAGATCCTCGTCATGTCCGGGATCTTATCCGGGACTCCGAACAACCTTCGGTCACCAACAAAATAACTCAACTATACTAATCGTCACCAAACGTTAAGTGTGTAGACCCTGCGGGTTCGAGAACTATGTAGACATGACCGAGACACTTCTACGATCAATAACCAATAGCGGGACCTGGATGCCCATATTGGCTCCTACATATTCTATGAAGATCTTTATCGGTCGAACCTCTATGTCAAGGATTCAGTTAATCCCGTATACTGTTCCCTTTGTTCTTCGGTATGTTACTTGCCCGAGATTCGATCGTCGGTATCTCTATACCTAGTTCAAGCTCGTTACTGGCAAGTCTCTTTACTCGTTCCGTAATACAAGATCTCATGGCTAACACTTTAGTCACATTGCTTGCAAGGCTCATTGTGATGTTGGATTACCGAGTGGGCCCTGAGATACCTCTCCGTCACACGGAGTAACAAATCCCAGTCTTGATCCATGCCAACCCAACAGACACCCTCGGATATACCTGTAGAGCACCTTTATAGTCACCCAGTTACGTTGCGACGTTTGATACACACAAGGTACTCCTCCAATGTCAGGGAGTTGCATGATCTCATGGTCATAGGAACAGATACTTGACATGCAGAAAACAATAGCAATAAACTAACACGATCATATGCTACGTTTACAGTTTGGGTCTTGTCCATCACATCATTCTCCTAATGATGTGATCCCGTTATCAAATGACATCTCATGTCCATGGCCAGGAAACCTTCACCATCTTTTGATCAACGAGCTAGTCAACTAGAGGCTTACTAGGGACACAGTGTTGTCTATGTACCCACACATGTATTTGAGTTTCCAATCAATACAATTATAGCATGGATAATAAACGATTATCATGAACAAGGAAATATAATAATAACCAATTTATTATTGCCTCTAGGGCATATTTCCAACAGTCTCCCACTTGCACTAGAGTCAATAATCTAGTTCACATCACTATGTGATTTACATTGTAATGAATCGAACACCCATGCAGTTCTGGTGTTGTTCATGTTTAGCCCTTGGAAGAGGTTTAGTCATCGGATCTGCAACATTCAGATCCGTGTGTACTTTGCAAATATTTATGTCGTCTTCCTTGATGTAATCGCGGATGGAATTGAAACGTCGCTTTATGTGTCTGGTCCTCTTGTGAAATCTTGGTTCCTTGGCTAGAGCAATGGCACCAGTATTATCACAAAACAGAGTCATTGGGTTAAGCGCACTAGGCACTACTCCAAGATCTGTCATGAACTCCTTCATCCAGACACCTTCCTTCGCCGCCTCCGAGGCAGCGATGTACTCCGCTTCGCATGTAGAATCAGCTACCACGCTTTGCTTGGAACTGCACCAGCTAACCGCACCCCCATTAAGAATAAATACGTATCCGGTTTGCGACTTAGAGTCATCCGGATCAGTGTCAAAGCTTGCATCGACGTAACCCTTTACGACGAGCTCTTGATCACCTCCATAAACGAGAAACATGTCCTTAGTCCTTTTCAGGTACTTCAGGATATTCTTGACCGCCGTCCAGTGTTCCATTCCTGGATCACTTTGAAACCTTCCGACCATACTTATGGCAAGGCTGACATCGGGTCTTGTGCACAGCATTGCATACATGATAGAGCCTATGGCTGAAGCATAGGGGATGACACTCATCTTTTCTCTATCTTCTGCAGTCACTGGGCATTGAGTCTTACTCAACTTCACACCTTGCAATACAGGCAAGAACCCCTTCTTGGACTGATCCATTTTGAACTTCTTCAAAACTTTGTCAAGGTATGTGCTTTGTGAAAGTCCTATTAAGCGTCTCGATCTATCTCTATAGATCTTGATGCCTAATATGAAAGCAGCTTCTCCTAGGTCCTTCATTGAAAATCTCTTGTTCAAATATTCCTTCACTCTTTCCAACATTTCTATATTGTTTCCAATCAGTAATATGTCATCCACATATAATATTAGAAACGCTATAGAGCTCCCACTCACTTTCTTCTAAATACAAGCTTCTCCGTAAACTTGTATAAACTCGAACGCTTTGATCACCTCATCAAAGCGAAGATTCCAACTCCGAGATGCTTGCACCAGTCCATAAATGGATCGCTGGAGTTTGCAAACTTTGTCAGCATTCTCTGGATCGACAAAACCTTCTGGTTGCATCATATACAACTCTTCCTTCAGGAAACCGTTAAGGAACGCTGTTTTGACATCCATCTGCCAAATTTCATAATCGAAAAAAGGTAGCTATTGCTAACATGATTCTGGCGGACTTAAGCATCGCTACTGGTGAGAAGGTCTCATCGTAGTCAACTCCTTGAACTTGTGAAAAACCCTTTGCCACAAGTCGAGCTTTATAGACGGTGACATTACCGTCCGCGTCCGTCTTCCTCTTAAAGATCCATTTGTTCTGAATGGCCTTACGCCCTTCAGGTAATACTTCCAAAGTCCACACTTTGTTTTCATACATGGATCCCATCTCAGATTTCATGGCCTCTAACCACTTCTCGGAATCCGGGCCCATCATCGCTTCTCCATAGCTCGTAGGTTCATCGTTGTCCAACAACATGACCTCTAAGACAGGGTTGCCGTACCACTCAGGAGCAGTACGCGTCCTTGTCGACCTACGAGGTTCGATAGCAACTTGATCCAAAGCTTCATGATCATCATCATTAACTTCCTCTTCAGCAGATATAGGCTCTACAGAAACATCTTTCTGCGCTGCGCTACTTTCAGGTTGAAGTAAAGGTTCAACAACCTCATCAAGTTCTATCTTCCTCCCACTCAATTCTTTCGAGAGAAACTCTTTCTCAAGAAATGTTCCGTTTTTAGCGACAAACACTTTGCCTTCGGATCTGAGGTTGAAGGTATACCCAACTGTCTCTTTTGGGTATCCTATGAAGACACATTTCTCCGCTTTGGGTTCCAGCTTTTCAGGCTGAAGCTTTTTGACATAAGCATCACATCCCCAAACTTTAAGAAACGACGGCTTTGGCTTCTTGCCAAACCAAAGTTCATGTGACGTCGTCTCAACGGATTTCAATGGTGTGCATTAGAGACAGCTGCATTCACTTTAAATAGGGCCCCAAAACGATAGTGGCAAATCGGAAAGAGACATCATAGATCGCACCATATCCAATAAGGTTCGATTACGACATTCGGACACACCATTGCGCTGTGGTGTTCCAGGCGGTGTCAGTTGTGAAACAATTCCACATTGTCTTAAGTGACTGCCAAACTCATAACTCAGATATTCTCCTCCTCGATCAGATCGTAGGAATTTAATCTTCTTGTTACGATGATTCTCAACTTCACTCTGAAATTGTTTGAACTTTTCAAATGTTTCAGACTTGTGTTTCATTAAGTAAATATACCCATATCTACTTAAGTCATCAGTGAAGGTGAGAAAGTAACGATAACCACCGCGCGCCTCAATGCTCATCGGACCGCACACATCAGTATGTATGATTTCCAATAAGTCACCTGCCCGTTCCATTGTTCCAGAGAACGGCGTTTTAGTCATCTTGCCCATGAGGCATGGCTCGCATGTGTCAAGTGATTCAAAATCAAGTGACTCCAAAAGTCCATCAGCATGGAGCTTCCTCATGCGTTTTACGCCAATATGACCTAAACGGCAGTGCCACAAGAAAGTGGTATTATCATTATCAATTCTACATCTTTTGGCATCAATGTTATGAACATGTGTATCATTACTATAGAGATTCAATAAGAATAAACCCCTCACATCGGGTGCATGACCATAAAAGATATTACTCATATAAATAGAACAACCATTATTCTCTGATTTAAATGAGTAGCCGTCTCGCAATAAACAAGATCCAGATATAATGTTCATGCTTAACGCAGGCACTAAATAACAATTATTCAGGTTCATCACTAATCCCGATGGTAATCGAAGAGCGAGCGTGCCGACGGCGATCACATCAACCTTGGAACCATTTCCCACGCGCATCGTCACTTCGTCCTTTGCCAGCCTCCGTCTATTCCGCAGTTCCTATTTTGAGTTGCAAATATGAGCAACCGCACCGGTATCAAATACCCAGGCACTACAACGAGAGTTGGTAAGGTACACATCAATAACATGTATATCATATATACCTTGTTTGTTGTTGGCCGCCTTCTTGTCAGCGAAATACTTGGGGCAGTTCCGCTTCCAGTGTCCAGTTCCCTTGCAATGAAAGCACACAGTTTCTGGTTTGGGTCCAGCCTTGGGTTTCTTCACGAGAGGAGCAACTGCTTTGCCACTCTTCTTGGAGTTACCCTTCTTACCCTTGCCATTTTTCTTGAAACTAGTGGTTTTATAGACCATCAACACTTGATGCTCCTTCTGAATTTCAGACTCAGCGGCTTTCAGCATCGCAAACAGCTCGGCGACTGACTTGTTCATCCCGTGCATGTTATAGTTCAACATGAAGCTCTTGTAGCTAGGTGGCAATGATTGAAGAACTCTGTCAGTGATAGCCTCTGGCGGAAGGGGCATCCCCAATTCAGCCAGACGGGTGGAGTACCCAGACATTCTGAGTACGTGATCACTGATATACCCGTTCTCCTCCATCTTGCAAGCATAGAACTTATCGGAGATCTCATATCTCTCGATTCGGGCATTCTTCTGAAAGATAAACTTCAACTCCTGGAACATCTCATATGCTCCATGACGTTCAAAACGTCTTTGAAGTCCCGGTTCTAAGCCATACAATATTGCACATTGAACTATTGAGTAATCTTCAGAACGAGCCTGCCAGGCGTTCACAACGTCTAGAGACTCAACTGGAGCGGGTGGATCACCAAGTGGTGCATCAAGGACATAAGCCTTCTGGGATGCCGTAAGGATAATCCTTAGATTACGGGCCCAGTCCACAAAGTTACTTCCATCATCTTTCAACTTAGCTTTCTCTAGGAACGCATTAAAATTCAGGGGTGCTACTGCGCGAGCCATGATCTACAACATAAATATAGCAAAGACAACTTAGACTATTGTTCAAGATAATGAGTTTAGTTAATCATATTACTTAAAAAACCTCCCACTCAAATTGACATCCCTCCGGTCATTCGAGTGTAACATGATCCAAATCCACCAACTCAAGTCCGATCATCACGTGAGTTGAGGTGGTTTCAATTGTGAACATCTTTATGTTGATCATATCTACTATATGACTCATGTTCGACCTTTCGGTCTCTTGTGTTCCGAGGCCATGTCTGTACATGCTAGGCTCGTCAAGTTTAACCCGAGTGTTCCGCATGTGCAACACTGGCTTGCACCCGTTGTATGTGAACGTAGAGTCTATCACACTCGATCATCACGTGGTGTCTCGAAACGACGAACTTTCGCAACGGTGCACACTCGGGGAGAACACAATTTTATCTTGAAATTTAAGTGAGGGATCACCTTATAATGCTACCGTCGTCCTAAGCAAAATAAGATGCATAAAAGGATTAACATCACATGCAAATCATAAGTGACATGATATGGCCATGAACTCGTGCTTTTGATCTCCATCTCCAAAGCACCGGCATGATCTCCATCGTCACTGGCATGACACCATGATCTCCATCATCTTGATCTCCATCAACGTGTCGCCATGAGGTTGTCGCGCCGACTGTTGCTTCCACGACTATTGCTAACTCATAGCGATAAAGTAAAGCAAAACGGCGAAAATAATTAAAGACAACTCTATGGCTCCTGCCAGTTGCCGTACTCATCGACATGCAAGTCGTGATATTCTATACAACACATGATCATCTCATACATCACATATATCTCATCATGTAATTGGCCATATCACATCACAACATACCCTGCAAAAACAAGTTAGACGTCCTCTAATTGTTGTTGCAAATTTTACGTGGCTGCTACGGGTTTGCAAGAACCGTTCTTACCTACGCAAAACCACAACATGGTGTAGTGATTGCTTTTTGATCTTCTAAAAGAACCCTCTTCATTGAAATCGATTCAACTAAAGTGAGAGAGACAGACACCCGCTAGCCATCTTTATGCAACGAAGTTACATGTCAGTTGAAGGAACCGGTCTCTCGTAAGCGTACGTGTAATGTTGGTCCGGGCCGCTTCATCTCACAATACCGCCGAATCAAGTATCAACTAGTAACGGCAAGCAATATGTATACACCCACGCCCACAACTCGTTTGTGTTCTACTCGAGATCTCATCTATGCATAGACCTAGCTCAGATGCCACTGTTGGGGAATGTTGCATGGGAAACAAAAATTTTCCTACGCACACACAAGATCTATCCATGGTGATGAGCATCTACGAGAGGGAGAGTGAATCTACATACCCTTGTAGATCGCTAAGCGGAAGCGTTAAGAAACGCGGTTGATGTAGTCGAACGTCTCCGCGATCCAAATCGCAAGTCGTCCCTCGATTCGATCACGAACTAGTGCCGAACGGACGGCACCTCCGCGTTCAACACACGTACGGCTTGATGACGCCTTCACCTCCTCGATCCAGCGAGCGATGGTGAAGTAGTAGATGAGTTCCGGCAGCACGACGGCGTGGTGATGGTGGTGAGGAACAATCTCTGCAGGGCTTCGCCAAGCACTACGGAGATTATGACGGGAGAACTAGAGGGTTAGGGTTGCCGACACACGGCTTGGGAAATCTTGATGTGTCCCGTGTGCTAGCCCTGCCCCTCTATTTATATGTTGACCCCTGGGGTCTAAACTTGGAGAGAAAACCTCCACAAGGTCGGTTTTGCCCGCACAAGGTCGGTTTGGCCCGCACGGAAAGAGTCCAACTCGGATTCCAGCAGTACCGCGTACAAGCGGTAGTACCGCTCACGAGCGGTAGTACCGCTTGAGCGGTAGTACCGCTTCACACAAGCGGTATTACTGCTTACACGGTAGTACTGCCTTACCAGCGGTAGTACCGCTTAAGGCAGCAGCAAAACTTCTTTTTGCACTTTCCAATACCTCGTGGGCTTTACCCCTTTGGCTCATATAAAGTGTTGCTGCACCCGAACACTTCGGTAAACACCCTGGAACCCCTTCCGGTGAATTCCGGAATCCTTTCGGAGATCAAAACACTATTATCACATATATCAATCTTTACCTCCGGACTCTTCCGGAGATCCTCGTCATGTCCGGGATCTTATCCGGGACTCCGAACAACCTTCGGTCACCAACAAAATAACTCAACTATACTAATCGTCACCAAACGTTAAGTGTGTAGACCCTGCGGGTTCGAGAACTATGTAGACATGACCGAGACACTTCTACGATCAATAACCAATAGCGGGACCTGGATGCCCATATTGGCTCCTACATATTCTACGAAGATCTTTATCGGTTGAACCTCTATGTCAAGGATTCAGTTAATCCCGTATACTGTTCCCTTTGTTCTTCGGTATGTTACTTGCCCGAGATTCGATCGTCGGTATCTCTATACCTAGTTCAATCTCGTTACTGGCAAGTCTCTTTACTCGTTCCGTAATACAAGATCTCGTGGCTAACACTTTAGTCACATTGCTTGCAAGGCTCATTGTGATGTTGTATTACCGAGTGGGCCCTGAGATACCTCTCCGTCACACGGAGTAACAAATCCCAGTCTTGATCCATGCATGCCAACCCAACAGACACCCTCGGAGATACCTGTAGAGCACCTTTATAGTCACCCAGTTACGTTGCGACGTTTGATACACACAAGGTACTCCTCCAATGTCAGGGAGTTGCATGATCTCATGGTCATAGGAACAGATACTTGACATGCAGAAAACAATAGCAATAAACTGACACGATCATATGCTACGTTTACAGTTTGGGTCTTGTCCATCACATCATTCTCCTAATGATGTGATCCCGTTATCAAATGACATCTCGTATCCATGGCCAGGAAACCTTCACCATCTTTTGATCAACGAGCTAGTCAACTAGAGGCTTACTAGGGACACAGTGTTGTCTATGTACCCACACATGTATTTGAGTTTCCAATCAATACAATTATAGCATGGATAATAAACGATTATCATGAACAAGGCAATATAATAATAACCAATTTATTATTGCCTCTAGGGCATATTTCCAACAGTAGGATCGGGTGGCCGGAGACATGGAAACGCTCCGCACCTACGATAGGTATTCTGTCTACCTCCCGGGGCTTCAGAGGCGGCTGGCTGCTTGAAGCAGCTCTGGTGCCTTTAGGGCCTTTCTTGCCCGGTCTCCTCCTTTGCTTCTTGGCGGGTGGCGGTAGTGAGCCCACCATACCTTCCCTAACTGTCACCCCCAGTGTCGTCGGGCTAATCAGTGGACGGCCCTCGGGTTGTTGCTGGGTAGAGGCGGCATCTGGAGGCGTCTCCTGCGAGGATCGCTTGAAGAGAGACTTTTTGCATTCCGCCTTATTAGGACGTTCCGGCTCCGGCAAATCAGGCAGCATCAAGTCATCATCTCCACGCTCATAGCGTGAGTCTTCGTCGTCTTGAGCCATCAATCCTCCATCATCATAGGCGGTATTGAAATACTTGTCTGGGTCATCATCATCCTCCTCCATGTCATCATCAGCATTTGCTTCTTCGACAACGGGGGCGACGTCATCTGGCACTAATGGAGGCTCTCCCTCGCATCGTCCGCTATCACCCGCCATGACAGGTGCAGGTAATTTGGTAGGTGGGGTGGTGTTCATACCTTCTTGAGAAGCTGTCGTTGGTGTGATACCGGGCGCCTCGACACGAAGAAGAGTCTTCGGCCAAGGCAAGAACCAGCTCTTGCATGCGCCAATCCGTTGAGGGGTCTCCTCGTCATCGACTGGTACCGGAGGAGGCAAATCCTCTAAGCCCGCTAAGACACTGGCCACGTTAACCTTGAAGACGCCATCGGGCATCTCTCGGTTGTGGAACATGCGGTCCTTCGGCTTCACGATCGTTGCCTTTCCCACGGCCACCTTCTGGCCCTTGATGTCGTACAGTAGGGTGCACGGGGTATCGTTGGCCTACGAAGACATGTCTGCGACGTCAAACATCCGAAAGGCAATTGAAACGGAAGACTATATAGACATGCTGGTGAAAAGGGTATGACGCATAATTACCGTGAGGGCGTCGAGCTCAGCCATAGACGAAGGCCCGCCGAGTAGTCCAGAGACGGAGGACGGGCTGCTATGAACAGGAGCGGGAGCATGTGCGGTGGCGTGAGCAGGTGCTGGTGGTGCAATGTTCACCGAATTGCTCCCGACGTAGCTGGGAAGGGGAAAGTCCGCTGGCCCTTTATCTGGATTTTTCTTTGTCCATTCAAAAAATGCCGGAAGCAAGCTGGAAATGGAAGATGTGAAGTCAGTCGTGACGCCAGCTACCGCTGCACTGACCCTTGCATCGACTATCTATTCCAACTCTGCTTTGGTCTCAGCTTTGGACTTATTGATCGCAAGCGCGACCTTCTGGTCGATGGTCTGTTGAGTAAGCAACTTTCTCTTCCTTCTTTCCTCTAGCTCCTCATGGTAGCACGTCTTCCACGAGGCGCCATCTCCGACGCCGTGCACACGTCCATAGGACAGCGGTGTGTCCTCCGGGACCTTTTTCAGTATGTTCAGGGCCCGGTTGCAATGGGTGTCCCACTTGGGCCTCGCCGACGACTGTGACGACTCGTCGCTTTCGGCTGCCTTTTGGTGCTGCTCTTTCTACAAAAGGAACGTCGATGGTTTACTAATAATGTGACAAAACTTGTAGTGGAATTGATTGGAAGCTAATATGATAATGTGGTAATATAACAATTACCAGAAGTCTCATGAACTCCCTCGTGTTCGGGTCCGTGTAAAAGGTCTTCTTGATGCGGTCCCACTTGTACCGGGCCCTAATCCAGTCACGCTCCAGCGGGTCGGTGAACTCCGCCAAGGGGTCTGGGATTTCGTGATTTTCACGTTTGGCGTCTTCCTTGGCCCATACGTGCCTCTTCCCCTCGTAACAACGGCTTCCGAGGTGGTGGGGAGGCGTGTTCCTAGCCTGGAGCGCCTTCATTTTCTCTGACTTTTTCTTGGTTTCATCTTTAGCGCAAGTCTCCTTGAATTTTTCAAAGTCCTCTTCCGTAAGTGACGGATTGTCAGCATGAATCTTGGACCACGGTTCATTCTTATCAATCGCTTTTTTCACCCGAACTTTCCAGGCGGACAAGTCGTTGGTGAACGTCACCATCGCCTTGTTGTTTATCTTTGTCATGGCATCGTCATCCCACGGTTCTTTGCTTTCTGTGCGGCCGGGGAACAGGAACCTATTGTGCAACTTCTTTAGGAGCATGTGCTCCATATGTGGTATCTTCTTCAACTTCTCGTCGTTGATGTTGGCGGTTTCCCTGAGGATGCATCCTAGTTGATTGCCCCAGCATGAGCGCGCTTCATCCGGCGCTGTTGGCTCTAATTTCTCGGGGTGCATCTCCGTGACCACAATTTGTCCGATGCCGAGCTCGTTTGGTCTTCGTGACCTCTTCTGCTTCGGTGCTTTACCGGCTACGATAGCATCGTTGCCGGTCTCGGGGGTGGTGTAGGTGCCGGTGCCAGTGCTGGTGCCGGTGTCGGGGTTGGTGCCACTGCCGCCACCATGCACCCCCATCTGGTGTTCGTCTAGGTAATCGAAATAGTGATTTGTTGCCTCGATGGGGTCTTCTTCGAGGCGAGCTGAACCCCCGGATGAGGCGTGGCTAGACATGTTTCCTATTCAACAATTGTAAATAAAAGATATAATGAAGAGAAAAAAGGGGCCTATATTTGGTCGGAATGTTGATTCATTCCCCTTTCCGGCAAATCCCGGGCACTCCATATGTCCTAGTTTCTAGCACAAGTCATGCCGAAAATCACGGAAATTTTCGGCATGACCTTTGCTAAAAAGTGGACATATGGAGCGCCTGAAATTTGCCGGAACGGAAATGAATCAACATTCCGGCAAAACATAGGCCACTCGGATATTCTTCGACATTCAACCAACATTGCAAACATTTTGCAACCAACATCAATTTGCAACATTTTGCAACAAACATTTTGCAACCAACATCAATTTGCAACAAACATTTTGCAACCAACAGGAGCACATATATAACATCAATTTGCAACCAACATTCAACCAACAGAAGCACATATACAAACATATACAAAGCAACCAACATTCTATTACTAAGTAGCAACAATTCTGTTTTTAACCCTAGATATGAACCCTAGATTTTTTTTCCTAATTGACTAGAGAGAGGGGGAGGTGAGGGGGAGGTGGGGGGGAGGGGGGTACCTGAAGCGGCGCGGACGAGGAGGCCGGAGCGGGCAGGGGCGACGACGGCGGGCAGGGGCGACGGCGGCATGCGACAGAGAGGAGGGGGAGAGGTGGGAGAGTGGGGGGGAATGGGAGGGCTCGGGCGTCCGCGCGGACGAGGAGGAGGTCGGAGTGGCGGGCAGGGGCGACAGCGGCGGGCAGGGGCGACGGCGGTGCGCGACAGAGAGGAGGGGGGAGGTGGGAGAGTGGGGGGAATGGGAGTTGGCAAAATTTGAGCACGCGCGGCGGTTAACTCAAAAATAGTAGTAGCGCTGGCTTAGGACCAGCGCTATAGCTAAATTAGCTATAGCGCTGGTTCATAAACCAGCGCTACTGCTAACTGTTTTAATTTTCAGTTTTTTTAATTCTAAAATACACATAGTAGTAGCGCTGGGTTAGGATCCAGCGCTATAACTATATTAGCTATAGCGCTGGTTCATAATCCAGCGCTACAGATATGTATTAGTTTTTATTATTTCCCTTTTCTTTTCTGTTTACTTTTCTTTTTCTTTTGTATTCCCTTTTGTTTTTGTTCTTTTGTATTGCTTTCTCCCTTTGTATTTCTTTTGTATTGCTTTCTTCCTTTCTGTTTACGACGGCGTCTCCCTCCCACACTGCGCGAATATCACCGGAACCATGCATGTGGTGGTAACATATATATCAGTTGACCGATAACGGTTACTTAAGTGCATACACAAAATAGATACATATATATAAATGATGGTTTCTCAGCTGCGTCGACGACGTTTCACATTGAGCTTCTTCCCTTTCTTGTTCGTTGCCGAATAATTGAGCCCCTCCTTGTGACTTTTCCGGAACCATGGAGTACGATCTTTCTTATGTAATGTAGTATTGATTCTTCTTTTCACGTATGCTTCATCGTCATCGTCATCTTCCCTCATCGGGTTGCCGTATTGGTCATAGTCTTCCTCGTTGGCGACTCCATCCATTCTGACGATGCTCCTTTTGCCTCTCCTCATGACAACACGGCTGGGATTGGTCGTGTCGGTTATGAAGAAGCATTGTGTCATGTGCTTAGCGTGTACCCATGGCTCAGTTTTGGCGATGACGTTAACGTTCACGGTTGCGCTCTTCGCGTCAGCGGGTATAGACATGGTAGTGAAATACTTGTTTTCTCTTACGACGTCCTTAGCCCATCTGACACGGAACATCGTCGCATCGTGCAATCCAGTATAGTCAAGCTCCTAGATCTCTTCGACCCTTCCGTAGAATCTTTCAGTTGTGCCGTTGGCGTCGGTCACGCATTCAATCGTCACCCTGGAGTTCTGGTAATCACTGTCCATGTCTTTGGCCTCCGTGTAGAACGTGTACCTGTTGATATCGTATGACTGATAGGTCGCGAGTTTGGGCGCGGGGCCATGTGCTAAGGCGTGTATGAGCAATCCGTCCGAACTGCCCTCTTCCGGGGGATTTTCAAGAACTTTCTCTTTGAACCAACGCAAGAAAGTGGCGTTGTGCTCTACAGTAACTTCCTCGTCCGTCTTGAGCATCCCCTTATCACGGTACTTATTTGCGATGGTTTCTTTATGCCGTGCCACATAATCATCTACCACATCTAGGTGTTGTAGCACTACTAAGTTAGCCCTGTCAAAGTCGTTCCGTCGATCTGAGTAGTCCACGTGCAATTCCCTCCGGCCGTTGTTGTGACCTTCTCCTCCGAGCCTCCCATCGTGCTTGTTGACGGGCAAACCAACAACAGGGTCTCCGACGCCTATATAATTCTCGCAAAAGGAGATGCACTCATGCGTCAGATACCCCTGGACGATGCTCCCATCGGGACGGGACATGTTACGAACGAATCCTTTGATGACCCCATTCATCCTCTCGAACGGCATCATGCTGTGAAGGAATGTCGGCCCGAGGTCGATGATGTCGTCCACGATGTGGACACACAGATGCACCATGACGTCAAAGAACGCGGGCGGGAAGTACATCTCAAGCTCACATAGTATGACAACGATCTCTTCCTGTAGCCTTTAGAGCTGCTTCACGCTTATGGACTTTCGAGAGATAACGTCGAAGAAGTTGCAGAGACCAGTAAGCGTGTCACGGACGTGCTTGTCCATTATCCCTCTAATGGCAACCGGGAGTATCTGCGTCATCATCACGTGACAGTCATGAGACTTCATCCCGCTGAACCTTTTCTTCTTGGGGTCTAGAAATCTGCTTATCTTCCCACAGTAACCGGAACTGACTTTGATTCCCATAAGGCACTTGATGAATTGATCGATCTCCTTCGCACTTAAGGTGAAGCACGAAGGGGGGCAATAATTCTCCTCCTTCTTGTTGACTTTTCTGCCCCTTTCCCCCTCCTCCGTCTCCGTCTCCGTCTCCTCCGTCGACTTTTTACGGTGGAGATCTTTCCTGATCTTCAAATCTTCCAAGTCTTTCCTTGCCTTCGGCCCGTCCTTGGTCTTCTCCGGCATGTTCATCAGTGTGCCAAGCAAGCTCTCGAGGACATTCTTCGTGATATGCATTTGATCAAGGCAATGAGGCGTGTTGTGATTGGGCCAGTACTCCAAGTCCCAGAAAATAGACCTCGTTTTCCATACCTTCAGTAGCGGCTCCGGCGCCTTTTTCATCGTTCCCGGCGCGGGGCACTGTTCCCAGTTTTTCAACAACTCGTTGATTTCGGCGCCGCTCCTCTTACGTGGAGGTCCTCGATGCTCAGCCAACCCATTGAATAGATCTCCACGCTTTCTCCACGGGTCATCCTTCTCGAGCCATCTATGATGCCCCATGTACACGATTTTCCCGGACCCGCCATCTTTCGTTGACGTAAGCTGCTGAGACGTTGTATCATCCATGCACCTCGTGCATCCGCAGTATCCGTGGCACACCTGGCCTGAGGTGTACCCGTAACCGAGATAGTCGTGCACCGTCGTCATCAGCGCGGCTCTCATATAGAAATACTCTCCTTTGCTGGTGTCCCATGTCCATGCCGGTGTTTTCCATAACGTGTCTAGCTCCTCTTTCAGAAGCCCCATATACAGGTTAATATTATTTCCCGGTTGTTTCGGCCCTTGAATCAGCATGCTCATGTGTATGTACTTTGTCTTCATGCACTTCCATGGAGGGAGGTTGTACATCCATACAAAGACGGGCCATGTGCTGTGGTTGATGTTTTGGTTTCCAAACGGATTCATGCCATCGGTACTCGCACCAAGCACGATGTTCCTTGGATCTTCTGCAGCAAATCCATATACGGTGTTGAATGCTCTCCACTGGCTACCATCTACGAGGTGTCTCAGCTTCGGATCATCTCCATCATCGGGCTTCTTCCTCTCCGCGTGCCAGCGCATGAGCTTTGCTTCCTTAGGATCTACGAAATACCGCTACAGACGGGTAGTGATCGGAAAGTACCATACAACTTTCTGAGGAGCTTTCTTTCCTGCCTTCTTGTATCGAGAAGCATTGCACACTGGACAGCTGGTTTTTTCCGCGTGCTCCCCCCGATAAATGATGCAATCGTTGATGCATGCGTGGTACCTAATGTGCGGCAAATCAAAAGGGCAAACGATTTTCTTGGCCTCATCGACACTAGTAGGACACAGGTTCCCCACGGGAAGAACTTTATTATGTAGATACTTCAAATGCTCATCGAGGCTTTTGTCTCTCCATTTGTTTTTGGCCTTCGTCTTTAGAAGTTCGAGCGTGAAACTCAAGCGGGTCACCTCGGGATCGCAACCGTCATACAATGGAGTCTTCGAGTCTACTTCAAGTTGCGCCAGCTTGGCCTCCTCTCTAGAAGCAGCTCTCTCACTAGTCGTACTCTTGCGAAGGAGGTCTCAAACATGAGAGTCCTGCACGACTGCACTTAGTAGCGTCGAAGACTGCGGCGTGACCGCCGCCTCTGATTCTCCGCCATGTCTGGACTCTTCTTCACCTTGTCCGGAATCTTCTCCGCCGCCATGTTCGGAATCTTCTCCGCCGCCGTCATTTAACTCTTCCCTGCCGCCATGTCCGACGCCATAGATCAAGTTGTTGGGGAGGAGAGATGACTCTAGGTAACTAATGGAGAGGGAGAGAGATGAGCTAGCTAGATCTATATCTAATGGAATGGAGGGAGAGCCAAACAAATGAGGTAGGGGGGCATTTATGGAGCTAGCTAGAGATGAGAAGGCCATTTATGGAGGAGAGTTATGGTGGAGGGGGGCATTAATGGGGAGATAAGAGAGGTAGGAGGAATAGAGAAGAAGTGCAACAATGGTGAGGGGAGAGGGGAAAGGAGGGGGAGAGAGGGCAAAGGGGGGGAGGAGGGGGAGGGGGGGTGAAAAGATGGCACCAGCCATGCTTAGCAGTAGCGTTGTTTTCCAGAACGCGCTACTGCTATGTCACTTAGTAGTAGCGCTTTCCAGAAAGCATGCTACTATTAAGTGGGGCCCATTAGCAGTAGCGGTTCACCAAATAAAGCGCTACTGCTAAAGTCTTAGTAGTAGCTATGTATTCTGGACAGCGCTGCTACTACCAATAGTGTCGGTGGGCTCGTCGGGTACCGCTTAGCAGTAGCGCTCTTTATGTTTCCAGCGCTACTGCTAAGTCTTTACTTGTAGCGCTGCCTAAATCCAGCGCTACTGGTAATTAGCAGCAGCGCCTGTTACATTCCAGCGCTACTGATAGTGTCCTGCCTATAAGGTTTCTCCTAGTAGTGTACGCTCTTACCAAAGCAGAGAAGGAAATCTTCTTTGAGTGCCTGCTCAGTATGAAGGTCCCGTCTGGCTTCTCGTCGAATATAAAGGGAATAATAAATATGGCAGAGAAAATATTCCAGAACCTAAAGTCTCATGACTGCCACGTGATCATGACGCAATTGCTTTCGGTTGCGTTGAGGGGGCTTCTACCAGAAAATGTTCAATTAGCCATTGTGAAGCTATGTTCATTCCTCAATGCAATTTCTCAGAAGGTAATCGATCCGGAAATCCTACCAAGCTTACAGAATGATTTGGTCCAATGTCTTGTCAGTTTTGAGTTGGTGTTCCCACCATCCTTCTTCAATATTATGACGCGTGTCCTAGTTCACCTAGTCGAAGAGATTGCCATTCTGGGTCCTGTATTTCTACACAATATGTTCCCCTTTGAGAGGTTCATGGGAGTCTTAAAGAAATATGTTCGTAACCGTGCTAGGCCAGAAGGAAGCATCTCCAAGGGCCATGAAACACAGGAGGTTATTGAGTTTTGTGTTGACTTTATTCCTGACATTAAGCCGATTGGTGTTCCTCAATTGCGACATGAGGGGAGACTGCGTGGAAAATGCACGCTTGGACCAAAATCAATAATATGTATGGACGGGCATTCTTGGGCGCAAGCACACTACGCAGTTCTACAGAATTCTACCTTGGTGACCCCGTATATCGAGAAACACATGGATATTATACGCTCGAAGAACCCGGAGAAGTCTGAACCCTGGATTCAACGTACACACATAGAGGCTTTCGGCGGTTGGTTGCGAACACATCTCATGAATGACGACAATGTTGAAGATGACTTGTACTTGTTGGCCAAGAGACCATCTTCGACTATATTGACTTTCCAAGGGTACGAGATAAATGGGAATACATTTTACACGATCTCCCAAGATAAAAAAAAAGCACCAACCAAAACAGTGGTGTCCGCTTTGACGATGCGGCAAACACCAAGGAAAAGGACACATATTATGGTTACATAGAGGAGATATGGGAACTTGACTATGGAGGTGATTTGAAGGTCCCTTTGTTCCGGTGCGAATGGGCCAATCTGACTAGAGGAGGGGTAATGGTAGACCCACAGTACGGAATGACAACAGTGGATCTCAGCAATCTTGGGCACACAGATGAACCATTCGTTCTAGCCAATGATGTGGCGCAAGTTTTCTATGTGAAGGACATGTCTACCAAACCGAGAAAAAGGAAAGATAAGAAAGCGGATACATCATACGATGAGCCAAAGCGCCACATAGTTCTTTCTGGGAAAAGAAACATCGTGGGAGTGGAGGACAAGACAGACATGTCAAAAGATTATGAAAAGTTTGATGAAATTCTTCCCTTCGCAGTGAAGACTGACCCAAGCATCCTGTTAAATGATGAAGATTGTCCATGGTTACGGCGCAATAATCAAGGGACACACGCAATGAAAAAGTTTTATACCCCAAGATCCCACTCTGGGATGTGATTGGCTTCACCGTCATCACTTTTCTTCTCTATTGAGTAGCCGGGATGGTCCAGATTTGTACACGAAGTGCATCCAGTTTTTGTTGTAACCCTCTCAACTTTTTACCACATGCTATGTGGGTGAAATGATGATACCATGCCAAGTTTCAACCTTTTCAGAGTTCATTTGTAGTGCTTTTTAATTTCAGGGTCATTTAGCTCAAAACAATTCATTAAATGGATGAAAAATAGCAAATGAAGTTAGAAAGGGTTGAAATTTGAGGATGTGGCTTAGAACGGTTCATATTTAATGCACAAAAAGTCTGGAGTTGAAATAAGTTAAAAAAATGAAATGCCTTTGTAACATATTAGTTTTCGTCCGAAACCCTCATACTTCGAAGTAGATGGTCCAGTTTGTACACGAAGTGCATCCAGTTTTTGCCGTAACCCTCTCAACTTTTTACCACGTGCTATGTGGGTGAAATGATGATACCATGCCAAGTTTCAACCTTTTCAGAGTTCATTTGTGGTGCTTTTTCATTTCAGGGCCATTTAGCTCAAAACAATTCATTAAATGGATGAAAAATAGCAAATGAAGTTAGAAAGGGTTGAAATTTGAGGATGTGGCTTACAATGGTTCATATTGAATGCACAAAAAGTCTGGAGTTGAAATAAGTTAAAAAAAATGAAATGCCTTTGTAACATATGAGTTTTCGTCTGAAACCCTCATACTTCAAAGGAGATGGTCCAGTTTGTACACGAAGTGCATCCAGTTTTGCCGTAACCCTCTCAACTTTTTACCACTTGCTATGTGGGTGAAATGATGATACCATGCCAAGTTTCAACCTTTTCAGAGTTCATTAATAGTGATTTTGATTAAAACAAATGAAGGTATAAAACTAAAAATAGTTAAACAGAATCTGGTTTTGATAAAAACACCTATTTAAAATATCCTAAAAATTCCAAAATTTAACATAATGATAAAACATACTAATATTAAACAACAGCAAAAACAATCACTCAAAAATCTATTTTTAAACTAAAGTTATTCACAAACTAGTGATACACAAAAATTTCAAAAGAATTCAAATTTAAACTATTTAAATTTGAAAACTACTGGCACTAACAGAAAGTTTGTAATTGTTTTGACCTAAAGCAAAAAAAGATTCATTAAAAAACTATAAATATTCTAACAGTTATTCCAAATATAAAAACAGTTATTCCAAATATAAAAACAAAAAAACAAAAAAAAGAGAAAATAGACCTTTAGTCCCGGTTGGGTCGACCAACCGGGACTAAAGGTCCCTTCCCGCGCGAATTTGGGCCGCCGAAAAGGCCTCTTTACCAACCGGGACTAAAGGGGCTTTAGTCCCGGTTGGAGCCACCAACCGGGACTAAAGGTCCTTTCCATATTACAACGGCTTCTTCCTCCCCCAAATCAGTCCGTCTTCACCCGCTTCGACGACGCCGCCAGGCTGCCCCGCCTGCGCCCTCGATCGACGTCGACGTCCGGCCGCTCTGCCCATGCGCCGCCGCCGCTCTCCTCCTCCATGCGCCACCGCGGCCGCCCGAGCCCACGCCGGCGCCGCTCCTCCCTTCATCCGGCGTCCTCCTCCATCTCCGGCACTGCTCCTCCGTCTCCGGCATCCTCCTCCAACTCCGGCGCCGCTCCTCTGTCTCCGGCATCCTCCTCGCCTCCCTCCGCCCCGACGATCCCGGCCGGTGAGCTCTCCTCCTCCCCCTTATAATTAATTGTGTTCATTTTTTTTCATTTTTAGATGCTTAATGAATGTATGTATATATGTACTATGTATGTAGATTCTTAGTATGTAGATGTATATGTAGTTGTTAAATGGATATGTACTATGTATACGTATGTAAGTTGTAGTTAATTTGACTTTAGGATTAAGCGGTAGTTTATATAAAATTTGGTAAGAATTTGACTTTAGGATTAAGCGGTAGTTAATTTAGTTAATTCAGTTGTTTTAGTTGTTTTTATTGTTTAGTTGTTTTTAATGTAGTATCGTCGGTCGTCGGTGACGCGATATCGAGGAGTCCCCGACGATCGTCGGTGAGGGAGAGTACCCCCCGACGATCGTCGGTGAGGGAGAGTCCCCGACGATATCGACGATTTTATATTAGGCAGATATATGATGTTTACATGTTTAAATGTTTAGTTGCATAGCGTAGCCGTTGAGTCGACGATGCCCGGCCAGCATCCTCGTCGTCGACTCGGTGGCAACAACCTGCTTGAGAGGCGCCACGTCCGGGACTGGGCTCCGCCGGGCTGGCACTGGGAGGTGCTGCCTTCCGGGCGCGCAGCTTGGTGAGGAATCAGGGTCCCGTCATCGACCCGAAGGTTCTTCGGTGGCGGTTGCATGGACCACTGCCGGTGCAGAGTGAGCCGGCCCCCGCGGAGGTGGGGTACATCGCCGTGTCAGGGAGGAGGACGAGGACGTCCGACGCTACATGGCTGCGTTGGACGCCAGGTTCTCCAATACCTGGCAGGTTCTTCAGGGATATCACCCGAGTTATGATCCTGTCATAGTTCCTTCTCTTTGGGTGTCCACCGCCTGCGCCGCGAGACGTCAACTAGATCTATATTAGTGATATTATATAATAATATTCGATGATGTATTAGTGATACTATTCGATGATGTATTAGTGATATTATATGATCGTATTGTTGCATTGCCTTGTATTGATTTGCATATCTCCGGTTCTGCTTATTGAATACATTCTAATTGTTTTATATTTGTTCTGGATTAGTTAAGCTATGGACAGTAGAGACAGAGACCATGATCAAGAGAATGCCATGTACGACCTGGCACGCTCCGGAAACGAAGAGAATGAAGTAGATGATGGCTCACAATACCATAACCCATCCGGTGAGGGAATTGAGGAAGAACAACCAAGAAACGAAGGCGAGCCAGCTGACAATGACGATGGCGAAGAAATTTTTGTCCATTTAACAGAGTCTGGCGAGGTATTAATTTGCCCTCTGGTGATCATCAGATGTATTGATTGATTTGTATATATTAACGAATCTTTCTTCCTTTTAGCCCTCCGGATCGAGCAAATCTTCTACAAGGGTTAAACGTGGCCCGACAAGAAAGTTGAAAGAAGGCGTAAAGTACAACATCGATCAAATCAGAGCAGATGGCGAACCGATTGCTCCTAAAGAGAATGCGGACAAATTTATACGTCAATGCGGAGTTATCGTTAGGGACCAAATCCCGATCACCGTTCAAGAATGGAATCAGCCAAAAGATACCCAAGCAGTTTCTTTTGTCAGCGAAAGAGCAAAAAACCTGCTTTGGGAGGCGCTCATGAAACATTTCACCCTACCAGAGGGTCTCACAGATGTCCAACGGGAGAAAGTCAAGAAGTGTGCTCTTAAGAAGATGGCCACACAATTCCAGTCTTGGAAGAAAATATTATGGAAAAGTTACGTGGAAAACGGAAGGAAGACTCCAGAATTCAAAGGAGAATATGTGAAGTTAGCAGATGACTGGGACGAATTTGTGAAGTTCAAGGAATCACAAGTAGCTAAGGAACGGTCGAGAATAAACAAGCTAAATGCCGACAAAAAAACATGGCACCATCGTCTGGGGCCAGGCGGCTACAAGTATGGGTTGCCTAAGCGGGATGAATCTGAGAGAAACATGAAGGCTGCAGGGGTCACTCCAGTAACAGAGACTTGGCTCGAGAGGTGTAGGACTTGGTTTTATGCACATGGGGGAAAGTTGGACCCAAAGACAGGGGAGGTTCTTGAACAGGCAAGTCTTAAAGAAGCCACGGACGAGTTACTTAAAGCAATAGCAGAAGCTCGAGCGGGTGTGTACGAGCCCGAGAGAGAGAAGGACGAGCTTTCGCGCGCCCTCAAGAATCCTGAACACCCGGGACGAACACGAGGCAAAGGCATGGTTCCGTGGCTTCTGGGGTTTGCGGATTGGAACGACAGCTACAGAAGTCGTGACAGAAAGAAGAAGCATGAAGTAGATCGGATTCAGGACTTGGAACGCAAATATAACATGCAGCAGGAGCAAATCAACAAACTTAGCCAGCAAGGAGCGTCTCAGCAGCAGCAGCAACCAGATCCAGCATTGGATGGTACCATTCCATCATCTATGCCGAAAAGCAGTGTGGGTTCCACGGGGGTCCCGGCCAATGATGCACTGCTGGCTCTCTACCCCGTGGATGATATCCTAGAGTCGACAGCTTGTGAGCTACATGTGAAACTGAAGAACATATCCATGAAGGCGGCGGACGGCTTTGCTTTACCGAGTGGACCTGAAGCAACTTTCCACGGCAATCCGATTCCACCTGGCTATGCTCGTGTCGGGGTGGATGAAGTTGTGTCGGCATATGAATCACTAGATCTTGACTACCTTGGAGGTGAAGGGGAGCGGACACTGGGAGAAGCCAGGCGTTGTGTCATTTTATGGAAAAAGGAATGCATCGTGTTTCCAAACTCGGTGCCAAGGCCACCGACTCCTCCTCCAAGTCCGCCGCGTCGGCAGACTCCAACCCACCTCGAGACGGAGCGCAGGGCGAGTCCTCCAAGTCCACCGCGTCAGCTGACTCCAACCCACCTTGAGACGGAGCGCAGGGCGAGTCCGCCATATCGATCTCTGCCATGTCAGCATAGTCAATCCCACCCCGAGACGGATCCTAGGGAGAGTCCGCGATATCGATATCCGCCGCCTCCCAAGGGGAAGAGAGCACAAAAGAAGAAACCCGAGCCTCCTGCCAAAAAGAAGTTAGCTTACGAGAAGACTGCCAAGGAAATCGATGAACAAGAGGCTAAGGAATTGAAGGCCCATTTTGGACCGAAACCGCCCCCGCCGCCAAAGGAGAAAATACCTGAGGAAGTCATACAACACTTTTTGAATGCAGCTAAACCGGCGGAGAAAAGGACGCTATCAAACTATGAATGCTCTATTAGCAAGTCCTATCATAAACAAAAAAAAACAGAAGTCGAGCGGTAGTAGTAGTAAATGCGGGAAAACTGTTCCCCAGCTCGGAGAACAGGCAGTGCAATCGATCACCCCGCTCAAGGTGACTACCGATCAGGTGGTAATAACCGACGCTGATAGAGAGAATGCTAGATAGCTCGGTATCACTGTTGAACAACTCCTAGAGATCGAGGAATTCCCACCGACGGATCCGAAGGAACAAGAATGGGCATATGTCCCCGGGAACCCTCTCGTGAGTCCTGAAGATGAGAAGCTTCTATCAACGCAAATGTACAGCTTGCATCAGTGGTACATGAGAGAAGTAAAGGTCGGGCGAGAGAGCCTCATGGTGAAAGTCAAGCAAAAGCATTACATCCATGAAAATGATTTGTGGATTGAAAATGAAGAATTCTTCCAGTTATTCAATCAAAAAGCACTCGATAAATCTATCGTCAGTTGCTACTGTCTCTAAGTGATTTCTTTCTGTAATTTGATTAAGTCTCTAGCTCAGCTCGTTCATTGCTTGTAATTATCCTCACTATATTCTTTTATGTGGTATTGTGCAGAATGAAGATTTTTGAATTGGAAAGAGATGGAGTCTATGGCATTGGGTTCATTGACCCAAATACCGTTAATGAAAAGGTGTTAAGTACTTACCCTAAAGACACAGAGAAAATGTTGCTAAGGTTTTTGAAGGCCCTAAATACCAAACCAGAAATACTTTTACCTTACAACTTCAAGTGAGTGTTACTTTTACCCTACTTTTACCTTATATATATATACTCGATGTTAAGTGTAGTTGATGAGTTATGCATGCCCGCTTATACAAATCGTGTCCGCAGCTACCACTGGATCCTGCTAATCATTAGAATTGACGATGGAACTGTTGAAGTACTCGACTCACTAAGTAAATACCCTGAAGAATACAGAAGCTTGCATTCGATGCTCGACAGGTAATTTCAATCATTTACGCACTATGTCGGCCTCTTTAGTTCGTTTCCTGATATCAAGTAATTAGTAACTCCTTTATTCATTTTTTTTTCCGGGCAGGGTTTGGAAAAAGTTCACCAAAGATGTTAGAGGTGAATGGAAAGAGTCGCTGAAATGGCGAAGGCCCAAGGTATTTAAGTAGTACTAGCTACGTCCGCGCATCTCTTTAAGTATAGTTTCAATACCATTATCATCCTTGATTATTATCTGATTGAATTATATTCTCGTAAAGTGCATGAGGCAGCAACAAGGGACTTCTTTATGTGCATATTACGTTTGCAAGAACATTCGTTTTATGACCGAAAGGACCAAAACTACAAGAGATCTTTGGGTACGTAAACACCATTCACATTTTTTTTATTATGATGTAATATATATATACAGACAACTAACATGTTCATATTGATCTCCTTCTTTAAAGATGCATGAGATGCGGGAGAAGCTCCTACCAAACGACCGCATACGAGCAATTCAAGAGGAAATTGCGGTTTTTTTTGCTTGAGCAGGTCATATCTCCCGACGGAGAATACCATTACACCTAATGCATGCATGTAATGATTTGCAAATTGTAGGAGAAATTGTATATACCAAATTGTACATATGTGTATGCATGGTCGTACGAAAAGTTCTATGTATATGATTGGTTCTACGAGATATTCTATTATATATGCATAACGTGTACGGTATGTAGCAACATAAAATATGTTTGAAATGAAAAAGAATTAAATCGAATACACAAAACGAAAATGAAAAATAAACAATAAAACCTAAACCCATAAACCCCAAAGCCCCTAAATCTTTAGTCCCGGTTGGTGGACCCCATCCCCCGGCGCGCGTTGCCATCCCACGTGGCAGGGATTTAGTCCCGGTTCGTAGCCAACCGGGACTAACGGCTTGGACCCTTTAGTCTCTATACTTTAGTCCCGGTTGGGGAACCGGGACTAAAGGCCCTTCCCAACCGGGACTAATGGCTTGTTTTCTACTAGTGTCCCCTCTAGGCCCTGGCCTCTTGCCGGTTTTTCTCTGGCAAACCCTTCACCAATTGCCGTGCCCCCCCCCCCCCCCCCCAACCGCCCTGCTGCCTCCCCCACCCCCACCCTAAGATAGATGATGGGGCCGGTAGCCTGTCATCTTCCTCCCCTCTCCAGTTGGCGAGTTATTCCTCCCGACTGTTGCTTCAACCAAAAATCGACTAACCCCAGATTCTAGCATCGATCATTTGTTTTCACAGATCCCTTCTTAATTAATTATACACATTTACATGATGAGAATGAGAAGAAAAAAGAATATCTGTCATCAAAGGTATATGGACTGTCATTGTGAATCTTCTCTGCATTTGTACGCACAAGAATCTTGATCTACATACAACCAAAGAAGATGCATAATCACAGTCCGCATATATATCCTAGTGATGATTGAAGCTTACAACTTATGGACAGCGCGTGTATTTAAGCTAGTCGAGTCGCTGCTCGCGTGGCGAGGTGGGACTAAACCAAAATACTACAGCTTTGCGTGGTAGGCTAGCTGGCGAAGGATCATATATTTACCGAGCTCATTCCTTCGAGCAATCGGCAACGTAGTGACCCCAGGACTTCCTCACGTACACATCACCACTGGCCTCGCTAGCTGTTAGGTCTTTTCCCTTATAACAAAACTCGGCATATACGTATGTTTTTATTTGAAGAACAAAAACCATCGATCTGCACGTCCATATCCATGCGCATACGGGCGGCCGGTGGATACAACAACCCGATAAAACAAGAGCGACCGAGACACGGGCAGTACATAGACCAGTGAAGAGCGACCGAATAGTAGGGCAGTATGGATCATCGAAGCAGTCCGATAAAACAAGAGCAACCGAGACGGGCAGTGTATAGACCGACGAAGCTTAATGCAATGATTCAAAAGAGCTAAGCGTTGATATGCGCGTTTTGCATGTAGTTGAGATCCCAGTGTGGGTGCCACAAACCCCGCTCAAACCATCGGGTAGACGGCCCGGTGAAACAAGAGCGACCGAAACGAACTGTATGGACCGACGGCCCAGTGTGGGTGCCACAAACCCCGCTCAAACCATCGAGTTTGCTTTATTTCAGCTTTTAGGCCATAATATGGAAAACAAGTGTCTTTTCACTTTATTTCATAAATTATATACACAAATAAAGGGCAACGACATGCTTCTATGTAGTTCTATCCTCATAGTTTTGGCTGCCCAACAGAATTGAAATGCCTATCCTATTTTTATTTTATTTGTCTTTGATGTGATGAATTATGCCCCACTGCCAAAACTTTATCTAAGCTTTTCTATTTGAAACGATGATTAAAATGCCAACTACTACCTCCGTCCCGCAATATAACACGTTTTTGCAAGGTGTTTTAGCTTGCAAAAACATCTTATATTGTGGGATGGAGGGAGTATCTACGAGTAAAAACTCTAGGGACTCGGATATTATTCTCAGGAAGAAAGAAATGTTTTATATTGATGTCTGGGCCATTCCTTTCTAAAGTTTCGGTCATGTTAATTGCAGAGAGAGCTACTTCCATAGATAGCGTTATGGTAGTTCAAAAAGTTTGGTATTTACTGGGTGATTTAATGTGTATATGTTGCTGACAAGAAACATACTACTATTGGATATCATGATCTGCCCCATCATCAAATTGCAGTTTTAGGGCTTTTACACTAGCATGCTGAATGATCCAAATCTTTACATGGTGACTTCGTAAATTTCAAGATGATATGTCGGCTCAGTCTTTCGAAGGTGTTCATAGGGGTAGGGTGTGCGTTCATAGAGGTGACTGTATGCGCGTGTATATGAGCGCTTGCGTCTGTACTGTGTTCAAAAAAAAATAAAAATAAAAATAATCTTTATCTTTACCTAATAATAAAGCACGGAGTGCTTCTGTCGGCTCACCGTCGTCGCACAACTATCCCTAAAATTGAAGTAAATTACCCACCCTGCCACCCGTAAGTGAAAAAAAACCTGTTCGTTTTTTTAAGACTCGCTTTTTCTATCAATCCTCTCGCATCGGGTGGCTTATCTGTTGCCAGCCGGCCCAGATACAGTGGCAGCCCAGGCCCATGCTGCGCAGGTGAGGAGTCAAAAATTTAATTGCCCTCGCCGGGGATCGAACTCGCGTCCTGCCCTCCCGTGAAGAAGGATCCGTCCAACTAACCTGCTCGCGTTTGTGTGCTAAACATGTGATTCGTTTTTCTATTAAGAGTCCCACCTCGCTCCCTTGCATCTTTCCCACCAATTTATATACATCTACGATATGAAATCAGGAAGCCGCCTAAAGAATTAATAATGAGAGAATAAGAAGCGAGTTTCATTTGGGCACAAATATTGAGAGGGGAGGAATTAACTTGTTGTGGCTATCGGAGAGAAAAGAGGGAAAAGGAAGAGAGATAAGAGAAAAAAGGAACCTGGGAGCATCTAGCAAGCGAAAACCCATGCACGTAGTCATGTACACTCCTAACTAAGACCTGGATTCAGGCTGGCTAGCTAGCTACAAGCTAGCGCAAGCATGGTCGAGTACACCCTGAGTACAACGGAACTGGTACGTTGTGCAGTTGCTCGAGTAGACTAGACGTGACAGCCCATTGTCCTAGCTTCTTGTTCTAATTTCGCTAGCAGGTGCATTGGACGTTGATGGGAATTTATGGCCGGTGGCGTGTTAGAATTTGTACATGTATCGGAAGAAGCCGGAGAACCCAGACTTCCCTAGGGCAGCTCCATGTAGTACGTCTGGATCGTCACCATCCGCACCTGTCAGTACTACTACGAGTCCATCGATCAGCACCCCACCAGTCGATCTCCATCTGCGTCTAAGCATCTTGATTCAATGCTGTAAACTAGCAATACTTCGCTTGACATAATATTTTCCTTGGTATGAAGGCCCTCGCGATTACTCCAGTGATTTTGGGTAAAAGATTACTCCAGCGATTTATTTTCTTGATGTGAATAATTGTATCTGTCTCATTCAACATCAATTAACTCCATCGACTGTCATAAAAAAGATTTCATCGTCATATTTTCATTGCAGACTACATCTCTCCTACCTACCCTATCGGTTGGAAGCAGCATACATTCACATTACGAGCAACAACGAGAAGACGCTCAATACCAGGCCAACCAACAAGTGGAGCAAGGCCACCGTCATGCCCAGCCGCAAGGCGCCGGTATATTTTTCCCCCTCTAATAACATACACACCGGATGACCGAATGCACAACCACATAAAATATTTGAAATTCAAATATATACTTTGACTTGAATGATGCAACTTATTAGACGGAGTCATTGACCCCTATATTATAAATCAATCATTGCATGCGAGCCTACAATCCCGTTTCAAGGTGCACATTTGAGAAATCCTTTGCTTTAAAGCAGCAATCAAGTCATTGGGTATGCCCAATGCTTTACGATCGTTTGATTCGTGTACACGCATACGGTCCGTCTTTTCTTTAAACAACAATCAAGCACCTATTTTTACCCGGTACTCTCTTTTTCATTATAATTCTCCAAAAAAAATTGTACATGAACAACAATAAAAAAATAAAAAAATTATGATTTAGACATAGTATGACACACCGAGGAAGTAAAACACATATAATTCCTGTCTTTTTCTTTTTCACTGCTTTGACAACATTATTTTTTGATTGACAACGTCTTAACATTGTATCCCCGTTGCAACGCACGGACATTTTTCCTAGTAATAATCTTTACCTAATAATAAAGCACGCATAACTTCTGGTCGTACGTCATGGCGTTTTTACAAAAAAGCCCTTATGTTTTCTGGTATTCAACCCGCAGTCCTCGGTGAGTTAAAAAAAACGGTTCGCGATTTTTTTTTGTCCTGCAGATCGAGCGATGGCGCTCCCGATCGGATCGGGAGCAGGGCGACGGTGGCGAGCACATGAAGGGCGCGGGCGGTGCGCTGCCCGGGCGAGAGGAGGAGTAGGAGGAGAGGCGCGGAGGCAGGGCCGTATGCGTCGGACGCGCGCGCTCGCCCGCAGTCAGCGCGGACGCAGCGGCCGTCCATGGCGGCTCAGGTCGATGCAGGATGACGAGGGGAGGAACTCGCGAGGGCCGGCACCGCACGCGCCACCGCCGTCCGCGCCGCCGCCCTTTGCCTCCGCCACCACCGCCGTCCGCGCCGCCGCCATTCGCCTCCGCCACCACCGTCGACCGCGCCGCCACACTTTGCCGCACCGGTGTACGCACTCGTGAGCTGTTTTTCTGTTGCCGGCCGGCTGCAGGAGGTGGTCGGCGTCGCCCCCGTCGTCAAATCCCATAGCCGGTCGATCCCAACTGCCGCGTGTTGCTGCTGCCGATGTCGAGGCCGAGGCCATCCATTGGCGCGAGATCGAGCGGCGGAGGGCTGAGGCCCGCGGGTGCTGGAGCAGATCGTATATGAAACCTATGTACAGATTCCTCCGCTCACTGCTCCCTCCACTGGCCGTAGCAGTCGCAGCACCAATCAGGTCGAGGATTTCGCCTATGGTGAGTGCCCACTGGGTTATGTGTCCGTGCGCGGCACATGTTTGTTGTTTTGCCTGCTCCTTTCTTGACAGCGCACTCTCACTGTTCGTTGTCGTGCAATGCTGAAGTTGCTCTGGGAGGCACTGGTTGGCGCAGGATGAAGCATCGTCCGGTTGCCAATGCAACACACCATCACCAGCACCGATGGCATCACCAAGGTATGTTGGTAGAGGTTCACACGTCATTTGAAATCAGAGACAGAGTTGTGTGCTTGGTATATTGGAGTGACCCGTGATTGTATTTTTTTTCCAGTTGTCCTTTGCATATACTACGTAGTTCTCAAGCAGGTACGATCCAATCAAACTCTCATGTTTGTCTTCCTCACCAAGCTTTGATCCCAATTTCCAAGTTCTAACCTTGGCTCTCCCTGATTGGTGACAGAAAGCTTTGACTGAATATTGCATCGATAATGTTTTTGTTCAGTGTTCAGCAATCCTTCTGCTATGGCCAGTGCTTCAGTTCATCAAGATATCTGTCCATGCGCATCTTCTTGATGAACAGACATAAAACCTTGGATGCCCATAAATATGCTAGAAAAACATGGATGGTGGTAATCACCTGCGTTTACTGAACATAGATGTACATACATGTTTTTTTTATGGACGTGTGAATCAGTGAATAAGTCTCATTATTCTTCTATATATGCGTCAAAGAAAAACTGTACAACAGAGAGCAGACCAATATACTTGGCATCTCAGTGAAATCCATAGATCAGCTAGGTAAGTCTACTAATTTTCATGTAGCTATATGAGTTTTGTTATGTTTTCCTCATGTTTCCTTAAGACAATAGAAGCATCCTACTTTTCAGTTTATGAGTTGATCCAGTTTCAAACACAATTCAATTGAACATGTTTGGTCCAACACTTTAGGAAACCATTCACGTCCATATGCAGTTTTTTTAAGAAAGTATATATGCAGTTTGATTCCATGTGAAGTCAATGACTGAATTTTTAAGAAATTCATCAGGTTTATTGCATTCGTCAAAGAAGAAATGTTTAATTGTGGGGAATTTCTGCAGGTAATATACATCCATGGATGTTCTCAATCTCTTGCTTGGAGATCCATTTCTTTTGCGCCCATTGGTTGTATGTAAACATCAACCTGAAAATGTAGTCATGTCGTCAGAATATTGGAACAGAAAAAAATGGGTGTACAATACTTTAAAAAGCTGATGTTACTTGAGAAATTAATGATGCCTTTGTTCGATGCAAAAAATTTGATTGTTAAGAGAAGGCTGGGACATCTATTGTTGTTTGTATCTTAGTGTTACACTACAAATCATTTGTGGTAGCAAACATGCTAATCATCTATTGTTGTATGTGATTCATGGTGTGTTGTAAGTAATCAATTTTTTATAGTCCACAAAACTAACTACATGCTTCATTTCGTTTTGTGTTTTTTTTTTTTTGCTTTTTTTCTCTGTCACGGAGCTCAATGTGAGTTTTGATGTGAAACATCTCGAGTCTGAAGTCCGAAATGTGCAGTCTCTTCTTGGACTATGAAAATATGAGCAGATGGGCTTCCTCCCAATGGGTCGGTGCCTCGACAAGGCTCAAATGGGGTAAAAGCTGATTTGAGCTTTGGTTTTGTTGGCATCGAGGGGGGGAGGAACGGAGAAGAAACCAAGTCAAGCAGAGAAGGTTCGATCCTAGGCCCCATGGCCTCGAGTTATATGCATGTGGTGTGCGACAAATTGGCGCCCATTAGGAGGCGATCGGACACTAAGTGGTCATGCTGGGACATGTGAGGAACCTGTCCTCCATCAGTGGAACAAGTCTGACATTTCAAGTCAAAAGCAAGAGGTAGTATGAGGAACGATGTATGGACCAGGTTCTGGGTATAGTTCGCGGATGGTGGCCTTCACTCCAGCTTGACGAGATTTGTAAACATTTGATTGCGCTTGCGTTGTTCAATGGCATGTGTGTCGTGCGGTGTCCGAACTCATCCCCTTGGATCATGTTCAAACACATTGCGATTAGGTGCAAATCGCAACCAATATCAGCGAGAGGAGAATAATCGGCAACACGGGTGAGGCACCATGTTGAAATCAAGGACGTGGACCAGTAGGGCTAGACGCATATGTTGTTTGTTACTCCCGTTGCAACGCACGGACATTTTTCCTAGTAATAATAATAATAATAAAGCGGCTGTAACTTCTGCCCGCTCACCGTCGCGGCCTTTTTACAAAATAGTCCCTGTGTTTTTATGTAATTAACCCGCAGTACTATTTAAAGTGGTCAACAGAGGAAAACGTTTCGTTCTTGGGCTGGGCCTCGCGTTTTGATAAGGAGCCCAGACTCACCCGTCGTTGAAATTGCTGCCCCGCACGAGAACGCGAGGATTTCCTCCGCCGCCGCCGCCGCCGCCGCCGCGACCCCATATCCCTCCGCTCCAGGATGCCCATCCTCGCTCCGCGGTCGCCGAATCCGGACGAGATCGGCAGGATCCGCTCCCAGGCGAGGTTTTTCTCTCTATAAGTCGATGCCGCGACCCATGGGGACTCCGACGAACGGAGTACATGCCGGCAGCCGGCGGGCCGGCGGATCGGCTCCAACCGCCTCCACCCTCACCTCCTCCTCCATGACCTACGCAGCCCGGACGCCCGAGGTGACCGCGTGCCGTCAGTGCGTGTTAGTGCGTGCTTAGCCTGTGTGCGTTTGCCTGCCGCTGCGTGCGTACTTGGCTCGCCTGCGTGTGTCTGTGTGTTGCGTGCGTGCTGATGGAAAGTAGGGCTTGCTAGCCATATCATCTTCGTGATACTGATTGTTTTGCTGCTGCTTAGTACTTCCCTGTACATTAGATAGAAGATGATTTGTATGTTCTAAATTCTTGCAAAGTGAACTGACTATTTGTTATCTCTTCTCTCTAGATCAGAGAAGATGTTATTATTTTTTCAGAAAAAGGGAAGTAGGATTTGAACTCCATCCGCGAGTCCTCCATCTGAGAGGTACCCCATCCTACAACATGAGTACTAGATTTTATATGATCAGATCATGAATAAGCTGGAAGTAGCATGCTCCCTTGCTGTTGTCATTCTCGGCGTGTACTTTTGCTATTGTACTATTGCTTGACAATCTGGTCTAGATTTATGATAGGTAGTAACTATGTGATTTGTATTTATGTGTTGTTAGTGTGATCCAACTGGAACTTCTTACTGTTCTAGAATGATGCTTTGTGATGTAAAGATGTTCAGTTTAAGTGGGAGCCGTGAAGGGCCTAATCTCTGCACTCTTAAGTTTCAGAAATATGGTAGTAGTCCATATAGAGTACAAGAGCTGACCAATTTTGAGACGTGGAGCAGACTGACCATGGAAATACCCAGGCTCATGCTTTTATTCTCGGTCCAGTAGATGAAACTATCCCATGATGGTTGATGCAGAGGAGTGGAAGGTGTATGGAGTTTCAATTAGATTGGGTGGCCACCGGCGTCCATGAGGCTCCATAGCAACATGGCAGACTGTTGGCACATTTGCTCACATCTTTTACATTCGTCATGAGTCGCCCATAGGCCCACTCAGCAGGTAAGTAACTCCATATCTTTAAATTCCCAGCCTCAGATGATTTGCATTAATATATTATCTCTAATACTCTGGCCAAACATTGATGGTACATGCAATCTTTATAAAGCAAGATTTGTTGCGAGTGCATAGCGTATTGAAATAAATTTGGATTAACTAACTTTGAGTTCTTCCACCAAGTTTTATTACATCAAATCTTCAATAGAAATTTTATAACAAAAACAACATGTAAATTTTGACAGGCCTGATGTCGTGTGCCGGCAACACTTCTGCCGCTCATTATTATGATGATGATTTTTTCGCTTAAATGAAAGTTTTTCAGTGTGAACTTTTGATGAACTATCTTCATGATGATGATGCTAGATGTTATATGATTTGTTATGTTAATGAAAATCTTGTGTACCTAACTTACTACCCATTATGTTATATGATTTACTTATTTTCTCTGACTGCAATGCAGCTATTACCAATATTTTTACTATCAAATGCACTGTTAGTGAAAGGGTGTTCCTTTATCACGGTTGAAGGTTGCATGTCTTCTTCTAGGTACCTTGATATCTTTTCAGTCTCTACTTGAATGTTGCGTACCTAATTTTTTAGTGCCCAACAATCTTTGCACTGATTCTTGCGATGGGTCCTCGAGGAAGCTCAATAGATGACTATTCTCAGTGGAGACGACACCAAGATGTTGTTTTGAAGTAAGCTCCTGCTCACCATTTTTTTTTTAGTTTCTTCAGAAGAAATGATTCTATTCTTTTACTTGAGACTGAAGAGTGGTTGTTGCTCATTCATCTTAATTTAATACAAAGTATATGCCAGGAGAGGGAGATATACTTGAAACCCAATTAAGTCAATGATGCGTGAGATTCTAGGTTCAGAGGATGGCTCAAAGACCAATTAAATCAAACTAAGAAGGTTTAACCAAAATGATGCAGGTTTGAATTGGCTCTCGCTCAGACTTACTTTCTTTATTATGCATTTATCATTTTTTAGATGTTAAGCTCTGATGATCACACTACTTGATTATCCTATTCCAGGATCCGTTAAGGAATCCATTAAGAAATTAAGGGAGAATAATATAAAGGCCTTTGTGTTCAATCTGCAGATTAACAAACTTTTACCTGTATGATCTGTGGTGGATTTTCACCTAATGTTGTTGAAAAATCTGAATCTTTACATGGTTGTTTTGATGCAGCGGTGGGCTTTTTGCTGAAGGGATTGAGATTACCAAGATTTGGATCGGATCCCTGTTGTGTCAGCACATGAGAACTTCTCAATCACGTATGCATGGCGTGCCCAACGCGGATTACACACGAACTGCCCTCCTTTGACATAAAAGGTTCCCGAGTCCCTCGACCAAAATCCCGACTGAATCGCAAGTTTCCCTGCTTGAAAATTGATGCATCTGAAGTTTTCAATCTCGCCGACTTGGCTAGAGTGCGGTGCGCCCATGCTCCAGCAGAGGTACCAATTTGCAATATTGTTTTTAGGTGCTTTTACATGAATCCAGCATTGGTACCAATTTAGCCACCACATTTGCCCTACTGTAGCAGCCTTCAAAGCACCACTGAGCGTGGGCTCTCTCAATGTCATTTCATTAGCTGAGCTGATCTCACATGCTAACATCAATGTACATTGCACATTTATCAGTTGGATTATATCATAGACTGAAGTTGAGATCATTATCATGTATGTTGCCCCTTTGAAAGTTATACTTCATAAAGAAGCAATTTGATCAGACCACAATAGCTCTAAAAAGATGCATAATAGATTTGTGGGTTCACCTTCCTGGATGATGCTTTCCTCGTGATAGTGTCTTAACTGATAAATAATATATGTACATTGCTTCACATGCTGGATGATTTTGGTGGCCTTCTGGTGTGACGTAGACTTGACTGATGAGGGCTTAAAAAGGGGCCTTGGTTGTGAAACTCTGTTTGTGCACAGCCTATATCCTCTATTGACAAGGAACTGGATGGAGCAAGGTCTACATGCCTTAAATTTCTTAAAGATCTCCAACACTTGCTTAATTTACCCAGTGGAGTAAACAAAAACTGGGTCCAGAACTACTGCATGCCTAATGCAAAACTTCTTTTATGTACTACCCCAGTGCGGGAGTGTGAATTGGTGATCCCACTACATTGGTTAAAACATCTTGCTTTGGTAGGAGATGACTGTCAATTGAGTGCAATGGTAATATTGTCTGAATTGCCTCACCCTCTTTATACTGTGTGATTTCACTTCTTAGTCATTGTTGCATTTACCAAAAGATAAACTTTTTTATACTGAAATGCTATTTTTTTCCTTGAGAAATATTGTAACTGCCATATCTTTCCTTATATTCCATTGTTATTGATCTGTTTTTGATAATTTTAATTCTTATTTTTCATTGTTCATCTCTATGTATGCAAAAAAGCTGGATTTGCCACAAGTTTCTTTCGGACAATAGTTATGCTCAAATTTAATATAGATTTGCTGAACATACAGTATCACATGAATCCTTCTATCAGCTTATTTCCAAATGTTCAATTTTATGAGAGGAATTAGCATGACAGCCAAGTTCAAGGTGTACTTCCATGCTGGTGGGCCAAGCTCAATGGCAATCCGACACAGGCGGCGTCCAAGGACAAAGTGGGCCACGTACAACAGACATGCGTGTAGATTTGCTTTTTCATGTCATTTATTTGCTTATAATTCATGTTTGGTCTTAATTCTTGCTTTTTTTTAATAGTTCATGGGGTAAATTTTTTTCATGACGTTGGTTTGTTTGCATAGCCAAATCTTAATGATTATATTTTATTACTCTCTATCGTTGGATAGAAATATATTATTTTAATGTCTTTTCCCTCATTTTGCTCTCTCGAACCTCAAAGTTTCTTGACATCATGTACATCTATGGTGAAGCTTTCCCTTCTTTTACTCTTACATAAGATATGGAACTAAGCTATATTGCTGACGAAACGTGTATGTGGAGACCCCCGTGAAGAATTGCTGTTGTAGGTGCCATGGGCAGGGGCATAATTCTGTGAAATGCAATATGGAGTTGTCTGTTGACCCCCTGAAACACAAGTGGGTTAATGTTTTGTTTATATCTAATGTAGAATTGTGCTATTTGAGAGGTATAAATAGGGCGAGAGGAGGAGCAGGAGAAGGAAGGCGTGCCCGGGCGAGAGGAGGAGCAGCAGGAGGGGGCACGGAGGAGGAGGCGGGCTCGGGTCAATGCATGAGGACGAGGAGGAGCTCGAGAGGAACGGACTCGTTGTTGCGTCTGGGACATTTGCGGCGCTGGTGGTGGCGTGAGGTTGCAGGAGGAGGAACAGTGGATGCGAAGCGATGGCGAGCTTGTGGATAAGATAAGGGACACACTGCTGGCTACCGCTTTTTTTTATCGGAAGATGGCCGCACCGATTAAACAAACATCATGATTAGACAATGCACAACTATTCCATGTTGAAAAAACGTTGATCTCCAAAACATGTTTCAGTTATAATAAAAAAAATAAAAAAAAATTCAATTAGTTATTTTAAAACAAAGAAATATTTGTGTTTTCCGCAAAGTACAAAATAAAATTGAGTCTAGACTATTCAATGCACCACTATCTTTCATCATGCAAAGATAGTGGTGCATTATAAATTTAGGAAGTGTTTGATTGATGCCCTGAAAGGAAGCTGGCTGGTCAGGCAACAATCGCAACCTCAGGCCTCCTAAATTGGAAGTCTGAGATCGCTGCCTGAGACAAGCAACTTTTTAGGGAGAGAACCAAACAAGCCCTTATTATCGATGTTTATTGGAATGGGATATAAGAAATGGCGCTTACTCTCACATGAAGCAGATTTTACAATACTTTTAGCCCGTTGCAACGCGCGGGCATTTGTACTAGTGACTTACCAAAGGCTTTAAATAAGGTCTAGTTTGGCATATTGAGAAGCAACTGTTCCTTTCCGCTTTATTTCAGAAATCATATACCAGAATAAGTGTTGGTGTGTTTCTGTGTAGTTCCTAGTTTCGACTGATTTGCGTAAATTTAATGCCTATTATGTTTTTATGTTTGTGGGGGCGAACTGTGCCACATTGTGACACCATGCTCTAATCTTAGCTACTATTTATAAACGAAAATAAAAATGCAATCTATCTACGAGTAAAATCTGAAAAGACTGCAATATCTTTCTCATGTTAATTGCCGAGTTATTTTATTTGCATGGATGACATTATAGTAGTTGAAGAAGTTTAGCATTCACTGGGTGATGCGATGTGTACAACATATTACTATAGATCATGATCTACCTAATCATCAAATGATATACATTGTCCGTTCTAGTGAACATAGTTTCCTAAAATCCCCAGTTTCTCGGCTTCTTTCTGTTCCTGTTCTGGATACTGTCATGTGTTGTCTACTTAAGGCTTGCTTAGAAATTTAACTCTAGGCTTGCTAATTGATTCATTGGTATTCTGTCTAGCATGGACGGTATGCTCTGTTTCCAGTACTTATGGTAGTTCTATGGCATTACTTGATACTTGATAGCATGATTCATTCTTCCGTTTAGTAGCTAACTACTCCCTGATCGTTTGAACGAATGGTTGGATCTATGATGGCCTGTTTAGGTTGCAGGTCATGAATAAGTGTTTTATTGTGGTCTAGTTTTTCTCTAATAATAACATATATTGTTTTCCTCCTTCAGAGCCATGCACAGGCTGGATTCACAAGGACACCAAGCCCTGACAATAGATTCTTGAAGTGGACGCCGCTGCCCAAGACCAAGCCTGCTTCCTTCACATGTGTTCTGCTTGCTATACAGGTGAGCACCATTTCCCCTCTCGGTTGATCCAAACGACCCACCCATTTGCTGGCCATCGTGCTATTTATGATGCGTATGCTATTTATGATGAAATTGATGATGATTTCATGATTGTTCATCTGATTCTGAGCACCTCCAGTTCCAATGGCTCTTATGCTCCCAAGGAGAATTAACAGAACTGAGTTAAAATGGTTCGGAAATGAAACCCTCTATTTTAAAAGAAGGGAAAAAAACTCTAGCCATATCAGAATTTAGTTGTGTTATAAACAGAAGTCTAGAGCCAACAAATTACAAGAAAATCATCAAAGATTAGCATATTCAGATAATGACTCAGGCAATATCAACGTGATTGCAGATGAAGTGAAAAAGCAAATCAGGTTGCTTTTTTATAATGTTAGATTGGTATGAGCTGAATTTAGTGACATAAACTAAAAGACAACATCAGCTAATAGGTTTACATAGAGAAAATGAAGAATATTAATGAGAATAATTTGATGTTGATGGCTTCAAAAAGATGTTTTTTTGGGTCCTTACAAGCTGGCTGGATGCATTATTTCCAAATGGCACTGATTTTGGACAACAAAACTTAGTTGGATTGAAAATGTAAAAACTAAGCAAGTCCTTGGACTAATCAAATGTTGCCTTTCTCAACTATGGAGCAAACTATATGACTCTCATATAGTCAAACTTTTTATGGTCACATGCTCATCTTCATTTTCTCAGAGGAGTTTGGAGTGTCCAGGGGAAGTAGAAGAGAAGCTAAAGATACCTGGTGGTGGAACGATGATGTCCAGAAGGCAATTAAGGAGAAGAAAGAGTGTTTCAGACGCCTATATCTGGATAGGAGTGCAGACAACATAGAGAAGTACAAGATGGCAAAGAAGGCCGCAAAGCGAGCTGTGAGTGAAGCAAGGGGCCGGGCGTATGAGGACCTCTACCAACGGTTAGACACGAAGGAAGGCGAAAGGGACATCTATAAGATGGCCAAGATCCGAGAGAGGAAGACGAGGGATGTTGACCAAATCAAGTGCATCAAGGACGGAGCAGATCAACTCCTGGTGAAGAACGAGGAGATTAAGCATAGATGGCGGGAGTACTTTGACAAGCTGTTCAATGGGGAGAGTGAGAGCTCTACCATTGATCTGGACGATTCCTTTGCTGATACTAGCAGGCTTTTTGTGCGGCGAATCCAGGAGTCGGAGGTCAAGGAGGCTTTGAAGAGGATGAAAGGAGGCAAGGCGATGGGCCCTGATTGTATCCCCATTGAGGTGTGGAGAGGCCTCGGGGACATAGCGATAGTATGGCTAACCAAACTTTTCAACCTCATTTTTCGGGCAAACAGGATGCCAGAAGAATGGAGACGGAGTATATTAGTACCAATCTTCAAGAACAAGGGGGATGTTCAGAGTTGTACTAATTACCGTGGAATTAAACTGATGAGCCATACAATGAAGCTATGGGAGAGAGTCATTGAGCACCGCTTAAGAAGAATGACAAGCGTGACCAAAAATCAGTTTGGTTTCATGCCTGGGAGGTCGACCATGGAAGCCATTTTCTTGGTACGACAACTTATGGAGAGATATAGGGAGCAAAAGAAGGACCTGCATATGGTGTTCATTGACTTGGAGAAGGCCTATGATAAGATACCGCGGAACGTTATGTGGTGGGCCTTGGAGAAACACAAAGTCCCAGCAAAGTACATTACCCTCATCAAGGACATGTACGATAATGTTGTGACAAGTGTTCGAACAAGTGATGGCGACACTGATGACTTCCCGATTAAGATAGGACTGCATCAAGGGTCAGCTTTGAGCCCTTATCTTTTTGCCTTAGTGATGGATGAGGTCACAAGGGATATACAAGGAGATATCCCATGGTGTATGCTCTTTGCGGACGATGTGGTGCTAGTCGATGAGAGTCGGACGGGGGTCAACAGGAAGTTGGAGTTATGGAGGCAAACTTTGGAATCGAAAGGTTTTAGACTTAGTAGGACTAAAACCGAGTACATGAGGTGCGCTTTCGGTACTACTAGGCACGAGGAGGAGGATGTTAGCCTTGATGGGCAGGTGGTGCCGCAGAAGGACACCTTTCGATATTTGGGGTCAATGTTGCAGAAGGATGGGGATATCGATGAAGATGTGAACCATCGAATTAAAGCCGGATGGATGAAGTGGCGCCAAGCTTCTAGCATTCTCTGTGACAAGAGGGTGCCACAAAAGCTAAAAGGCAAGTTCTATAGGACGGCGGTTCGACCCGCAATGTTGTATGGCGCTGAGTGTTGGCCGACTAAAAGGCGACATGTGCAACAGTTAGGTGTGGCGGAGATGCGCATGTTGAGATGGATGTGTGGCCACACAAGGAAGGACCGAATCCGGAATGATGATATACGAGATAGAGTTGGGGTAGCGCCAATTGAAGAGAAGCTTGTCCAACATCGTCTGAGATGGTTTGGACATATTCAGCGCAGGCCTCCAGAAGCCCCAGTACATAGCGGACGGCTAAAGCATGCTGATAATGTCAAAAGAGGCCGTGGTAGACCGAACTTGACATGGGAAGAGTCCGTAAAGAGAGACCTGAAGGATTGGAGCATCACCAAAGAACTAGCCATGGACAGGGGTGCGTGGAAGCTTGCTATCCATGTGCCAGAACCATGAGTTGGTCGCGAGATCTTATGGGTTTCACCTCTAGCCTACCCCAACTTGTTTGGGACTAAAGGCTTTGTTGTTGTTGTTTGTTGTTGATGCTCATCTTCATTTTTTCATTTGCTTAAATTATAACTCAAATGCAATTACATTTCATTCCTATTGTTCATGTTGCTTCAAAGATGCTCGTGCTGAGAGCCTTAGATTCCTGGGGCACCAACATAATGTCTCGCTTTGTTAACTAGTATCCGAAGTCCCGAACCTTCTATTAAGTTATTATATTGCCTCCTATACTCTTGTACAACTCTTGCCCTGTTGTATTAAGTTGTTCCCTTGTCATTTCTTATTAATAAGAACTTGGTGAATCTCATAGATTTTAGCGTTTTGATAGTTTTTGCATAGTACAAGGCTTCTCCCTGTGATGCGATGCTTTTGGGATGATGATAGTTACATGCGTGTGATCTTGTTTGCAGGGCCGAGGACGTCTTCAAGGCGCTCAATGAGATTGAGTTCCCGTAGTTCGTAGAGCCCCCGAGGACTGCACTTGAAGGTCAGTGTTGTTGTCTACGTGTCTCCTCCATTCTGTTACAGTGTTGTTCTCTTTCTCAGTTGTGTCCATCAAGCATATGTTCTTTGAGTTTAGATGCTGCATGGATAACTCTACGCAATTATGTAAATGAAGTGTGCAGTGGCTTAGTGCTTTAACTCTTCGGCTTAGGGAATCCGAGAGCATAAATATAAGTTGTTTACGGCAATGGATTTTCTTTGACTTGCTAATATCCTCGTCAATAAGGATTTGTATGAATGTGGGCTCCGGGATCATAAGTAGAAGTTGATAAATAGCTATTGTATTTAGACGCAGTCGTGTTCAAAATGACATTTGGGTTTATTGGATTGCGCTCAATCCTTTCTACATCTGGGTACAATTAATTTAGAACAAACTTGTTCCACCATCCTCTGCCTTTAGTAAGATTTCTCTACTGTCGTCCATCCGATACAAGTGTCCTCCCCTCATAGAGGTTGTATGTGGTGAGCTACCCCAATCTACCTTCAGATCTGAATAGCACCTGCAGTTTGTACGTTTTGGTTAAACTTTGGTTCAGTTTGTTTCTTCTATGAATATCCCTTTTGCATGGCTGAACTGGAGCATCCATGCCTTTTGCATGGTGGAATCCAATGGATTCACACAGAGGTTGAACTCAACGCCAAACAGAGATAACATTCAAAGCAGAGGCATAGGATTTGGGTTCAGCCCCCATCTTTGGAGCCTTCCTTTTTCTTTTCTTTCAGGGTGAATAGTTGGGTTAGGTTACTGCAAAGATGCACCTCATCCTTTTACAGCCCTGCATTAGTAATCATGCAACAAGTGAGTCATTATGACAGTATGTATTCGGTGATGTCCATTTTTTAATGCTCAGCGTGAATATTTGTGACATAGACTTAGGACTTTGGACGCTTGGTGAGGCGACGGTCGAGGACAGAGCCGAGCCAATATAATTCATCAACTTTTTTTCTTTTGGTGCGCTAGTATCCGACCCTTGTTGAAGATGTTGGCGCATTCATAGATGAAAATTCAATGTTTAACCTCATCGACAAATACGATTCTCAAAGCATCGACACACCATGAATCCCTAGAATTTCTTTTCTCCATTAGCTAGGAATTGTTTTCATCTACACTGATTGTATTCCTTGCATGCAAACAGTGAGAAGTGTTAGGTACTTGTTTTAAATAAACACACACAAAAATTTATTTGGCGAATACTATATGCGTAGGAGTTGAGGTAGGGCCCTGATTTAGCTGTCCATTGCTTAGTCATTCTTATTTTAACTAAACACACACACAAAATTATTTAGCAGTGTAACCCATAGCAACGCGCGGACGTCTACTAGTAAGAGTAGGGGTTGCGGTAGGGCCCTAATTTAGTTGTCCATTGCTTAGTCATTCTTGGTTGACGTTGAAAGTCCTGAGGCTGCGTCCTTCATGACCGTGAGGGTCTGGTCAAAGTCATCCAAAAGTTGATGATAATCTGGAAACTTGTCCTCATCTACTGATAGAATTATCTTGATAGTGCTTCTGTAGCTTTGGTAGATAATATTCAGAGCCTGCAAAAGCAATCCTAGAAATTAATTGCTAATCATGGTAAGAAAAAGAAAAAAAGCTAGTTATTTTTTGCGTATGTGGCGTTTGCTTGTTGTCATGGTGCTTGTAAGCTGATTTGCCAGCAATTTGTATTTGTTTTTAATTTCTTTTCTTCTTATTCCATTGGTGGATGTAATTCCTAGCAGGTTGATAATTCGGTTAGTTCAAAGGCGGGCTCGTCTAGTGAAAACTCCCTCTATGTCTCTCTGCAGCCACGGGAACTCCTCTGCCTCTTTTCTTGCTCCACATTTTGCAAACCGCCATCCTGCTTGGCCCGGCGGGCCTCAGACGCTACCATGAGGGATAAGCAGTTGTGTGTGGTTGACGATATGTTGGAGCTTCTTTATTAGTGCGAATAGACTGGTTGTTGGATATTGACCTTTCTTTAGTGTATCTATTCTCGGAACTGATTTTATTCAAAAGAATCACTCAACCAGTGTTTTCCTTTGCCTCATTTTTTCAAAACACAATTCACATTTTCAATATATACACTGAATTTTTTAGAGACGGTGAATTATTTTATATGTGGTGAACATCTTATAAATACACATTGAACATTTTATAAAGTATAAGGTAAACATCTTTCTAATACCCTAGGCATATTTTAAATACACACTAAGCATTTTTAAACACAAACTGAACATTTTTAAATACACAAGCAATATTTTGTTTAAACACATAGTAAATATTTTTGAAATATACAATGAATTTTTAAATCATGTTGGACCTTTTTTAATATACTGTGAACAATTTTTTAATACACGTTGAACTTTATACAAAAATGCTCATGTTTTTTTCTAAAATGTTCACACACTGTAAACAAATCATATTGCTAAATTTAGTTCACATTTTCAAAGAAAACAGCAACAAAAATCATACAAACCGTTAAGAAAAAACAGTAAAACCGAAGCCTCCCGCTCACTTGGATACAGCTTGTCCCGCTAGCTCAGGAAACAGCGTGAGCCTACTGGGCCATTTGGCCCATAAATTCCATGTGCGTAGTCTCAAACATATAACGCTAAAGGCGTCATATAGGAGGAGTCCAATTGTGCTAAAAAGGAACTCCAATTTGTTGTGCATAAGGGGAAGTTTTAGAGTATGGATAGAGAAGTGCGAAGGCAAAATGATAATTGAAGGAGGAGCTCCGAACCGAGGCTTCAAGCATTGACATATGCTTTTTGTCGCATATTTGACTGATGCATCAAGTCTTTCTAGTAATCTGTAGTACATCAAAGGTACTTTGTGCACAAGGATCAATCGTGAACCATATATTACGATTCAACTCATTAGGCTCAAACCTGATTGTTCTCTGAACTATGTGAATAGTCCAGGGCAGTAGCGTGAAAGGGCCTCGTTATTGCTCATCAATTAAACTACACTAGCCTGCTCGTGTGGAGTAGGATCTGGCATAACGCTGACAAGTTCGGTTCTTAATACCGTATACACTAACTAGTTAAACCTATGTACCGGTCGTATGGGGCATTCTAATTAATATTCATCGAGATAGGTTCTAGACTAGTGGCCATCTATGTCTTTGGTTCCCATTTTTGTTCTTGTTACAAAATGGTCGCTCAAGAAGGGTCATCATATATAGTAGAGTTCACAATCCGCGCAAAATTAAAACAATATACCCTTCTTAGTTTACAATGGCGAGCACCGACCGATATGTTTGTGTTATCATTTTACTAGTTGATGATTGTGTTTAACGAAAGTACATTACTAATCATTTGCATCCTTATAGAAATTAAGTAAGTTATGGAAAATATGGAAGTGTGCGAGAATATGGGTTGCCTACCACTGGCATCCCATAGACGCCAGGCGCAATGAAAGCCACTGGGTGTCCACATAATTCTACTTGTTCAGCTGGTCCAACCATGTTTGAGAAAACTATTGTTGTACGTGCGAAGAGACACCGAAAGATTGAAGTTCCTTCCTGGTTCAGTCATCACGATGAAATGCAATTTCAAACATTAAAACGAGGAGGAAGAGTTATGAATGGTTATTTTGCTAGGTTATGATTTGTGCAATTTAGTTAGACAAAGCAATGGGCAGAAAATTAAAGTATACCTTCACACCAAAAACTTTCATGAAAACCTGAGCAACCTTATATGTGAATATCACTTCGAGTGACCTCTTTTTCCTATCGAGAATCTTCTTTGCCTTGCGAATATATGCAAGTGGATCTTCGTGCATGGCCAGATAAAATGGAAGAATGATGTAACCCAGTTTATTTCCCCATGTCACCTCCTTCCTCTTATCAGATTCTATCACATTAGTATATGTCTGTCCATAGTAGTAAAAGTCAGCAAACTAAATTGTAATGCTGTTAAGAGATATCACATCTGTTCCGAGTTATAAGACCTTGTGGATATTTTAATATAAAATACTTAGGGATTGAACGTGAGCAAAAACACAAAAACATATCTACATGCATCCGATTCAGAAAAAATTTAAACCACCTTATAATTCGAAACGGAAGGAGTATATATTAGTGAAAACCAATGACATTTAGGAGGTGTTTGTTTCGGGAAGAATACCTAGTTACCTTATTACGAGGTAAACGAAAAACGCTACATGCGTTTGGTATGAGTCCGCTGTTATCGGTTGCATCCATAAAGGGCTACAAGCTAGCTATCGATCGATACCACCCACGCCCCCCCCCCCCCCCCCCCGGGGTAAAGCGTTGCCTTAGCGCACCTCCTCTACCCACGATCCCCTCGTCCTCAACAAGCGCCATCGCTGCCTCCCACATCCTCTTCGAGTCCGGCATCGACGCCTCCCTGATCGAGCCCCGCTCCGCCTTCCCTCGATCATTTCCTCTCTGTCCAGCGCCACGCTGCCACCGCATCCGCGCCATTCTAGACCGGAAAACACCTGCATCTCATCTAGGGCTCGTCCGCTCTCCCGTCGTTCCCGAAAGAAGCCTGCGCCCACCCCCACGCTCGAGCTATCTCCGGCCGTCTCCGATGGCCGTCGAGTAACCGCTCCGGACGTGCGCCTTCTTCTCCTCCTCTTTGGTCGCAGCCCCGTCGCTTGGCAGCCATCGCCACTGTCCCTGATCGCCACCCCATATGCTGCCGCTGACAGATTTGATTTCCATTAGAGACGAACCAAACAAGATTCGATTTTCTGAGTACGGAGACACCCTGTAACTTGTTTCCCTTTTAAGTTACCATTACCACTCCTCAAAACAAACACCTCCTTAGAGCATCTACAGCCGGACCCCTTATATGCTCCTCAAACGTCCGGAACGCCCTCCCGGTCACTGACCGGTCACAAAAATGCGACCCAACCGGACCCCTCATATCCGTCTCAAACGCCCGGACTGACCGGCACCCCCATATCCATCTCAAATATGAGGACGATATGAGGGCTCGCGGACGCGCGCGGGCAGTCCGCCACGTAGGACGCGACCCCACTCCGGACCACCTTTTCTCTTTTCTTATTCATTATTTTCTTTCTCTCTCTTCTTTATCAATCACGTGCAAGTGACTGGACATATGAGAAGAAAAATGAGAAGTGTGGCTGCGCGAACCAAATTATAGGGGCTCAAAACGTACACGTCCGGTCACTGACCGGGCACATCCGCTAGCGTTTAAGAGGTCAGATTTACTAGGTCCGGCTGTAGATGCTCTTAGCATCTGTGGCATATATTTTCTGAAAACACTCATCTTACCTGTAGGGTAGTGGCTGGCCTTATGTTGACAGGAAGGAGTGATCGCACACAGATCTTCCGATTGCTAGTGTCACCTGACATTGAAGTTAAGAAAGGAAATGCCACAGTAAAAATCAATAGTGGCGTGTAGGAGTAATAACTAATTGCACGTATACTTACCGGACGTGCGGAAGTAATATCGTGATAGAGCAGCAGAAGTCACTGCAACTAGCACATCGTTGACAGTCTGTGGTTCCCGGCAATAAAGAAAGAAGACTGACAGTCTGTGGAGTATATATATATAGCACCCTCCGTTGAAGGATCTTAAAAGAATTTGATGAACAAAGCTTAGCTTAATTATACGTACGCAGTCCATGGAGTTCTTGAGGAACTTGACGTCATCGAGGCTAAGACTCCGGTGGACGAAGCGCTTGGCGTGGAACTCATCGGCGTCGTCGGCACGCTTGAACAGCGTGCGCGGGTCACTCAAGAACAGAATCGTGGCGGCGAAGTAGGCAACGTCCGCCGCGGTGTTCCACGCGAGCACGAGGTACGACCAGACCCACGCGACGAGCGCCAGGGCGCCCGCGGAGAGCGGCGGCCGGCGCCGCGACACGTAGATGGCGCCCGTGCGCGTGGGGCGACGACGCGGAGGCGTGGCTGGGGCTGGCTGACTCATGGCGTCGGCGGCGGCGCTGCCCGTGGACATCATGAGAAGCGCCAGAGTAGACATGCCGTCGCCGTAGGCGTGGTGCACGCGGATCGCCACGGTGGAGGCCGCCTCGGAGGTCGGGAAGTCGAGGAAGTGGAACTCCCATGGCACGCGGGAGCGGTCCATGGGCAGCGTGGACAGCGTGGCCACGTAGTCCTCCACGGCCTTGTCTGGGTCGGTCGCCATGGCCGCGCCGTCCAGCCTCGGGACGATCATGTGATCCTCGACGTTCACGGCCGTGCGCGCCCATCGCGCCTCGCCATTGTTTGACCCATCCGTCACCTGCGTGCCATGGCCATGCATGAGCATGGTTAACGGAACTCGTGAACTTTGCAGTAGCGGTTAAGCAGTTGTGGTCGCGAGAGCACGTACTTGAATGCAGCGATAGCGCGGGCATCGGTCAAGCATAGCTTCGACGCCGGCTCGGAAGGTGGTCAGGTTTACCGGCGTGTCGAGGCCGATCGTCACGACGATGTAAATACCTATGTCGTCCATAGCTCTTGCTGTAGGGCTTACGAGCTCCTCCGCCGGAGAGCCGGGGTTCTCCGGCGTCCACTCGGTGCCGGCAGGTTCTGTTGACACGTCGATCGGGGGCACTCGGTTTCGTGGAACTGACGCCCATGGATTACCACTGGCAGGGTCCATTCCTGCTAGTTTCACTATGAACGCTAGCTACTCGACCGTATGTGTAAAGGATCTTTGTTCCCTACCTGTTTATATAGGACTCCCGAAGGTAATGGCACAACGTACCAGTCCCGTTCCATCTATTCTGCAAAACGCAAAGTTCTTTCCTAGCCCGAGCTACACGGTACCTTCTATCTAGACCGTTGGTTTGGCTCGTGATCTGTGCAGCTAGGACAGTTGTTAGCAGGAGTATGGTGATCTGTCGAGTCGCTGGTGTACAAGAGCATCTATCCGGGTCAGAGGTTTGCACGAGTTCCTTATCTTGGGATAGGGAGAGGGAGAGGGAATCCACATGCAAGTTGAAATGTGATGTGAAAAGTTCCTGTAGCAGCAGGCTTTTTAGCTATGCTACATACTCACTTGCGGTCCATTAAGCTCCCTGCATGCAAGTTGCAACTAATATAACATGACAATGCACAGGAAAAGAAAATAAAACACATTTCTTCATGTTTTTGTACATGTGGTCGGACTAGGTTATCATCTGAATATTTTGTGGCAAATTGCAATGAGAAAAACCACACTCATTATATTTCCGATTTTTCCCTAACGAATGAGAATGAAGAATAGCTATTTGCAACTACTTCTGAATTTTCCATTCGCAAAAAAAAAAAACTACTGAATGTTCCAAAATGAATCATTGAGTTGGTGTCTTCTTACAGCCTTTTTACAAGTGGGTTTCAAGTTCTTTTTTTGGCAAGGCCTTTTCGATCCATTTCTTTGCCAAATAAATAAATAATCGGAAACAAATAATGTTGGAACACATGCATCGTCGTCTGCATGCTTGAACAATCTTTCAAACCATTTCCTCGCAAAATAAATAAATGAATCAGTGAATTGATGTCTTCTTAAAGCATCTACGAGGCCTTTTCGGCACGATGCGACGACCACCTCGGCTCTGACGCGCAGCCGGATGGTTTTCTCCTCCTCGCACTCGAGGTGTTTGAGGAATTGCCTAAAAGGTAAAACAATTGCTGCTTCTTTGTGTGTGCAAATGAGTTTATTGTAATGAAAACTTTTGTATTGTAGATGAGTTCGTTTGAATCCTCTCAGTGGGATGATTCCTCGTTCGAAGAGGAATATGACATGACCGAAGAGGAGGACATTGCTTTGATCTTGATGATGCACAAGAACAAGATGCCGAAGCATGGTGGATCCATTTTCGGGCATGAGTTGATTTGGAGGCATAGGCAAGAGGAGCACAATAGATTGATGAAAACTATTTTTGACTCATCTCTGGTCTATCCAAAGCGGTACTTTCACTGCCGGTATAGGATGTCTCCGGATTTGTCCGTTCACATTGTCTGTGTGAAGCAACATGTTCTGATACGCACAAAGATCTTCAAAAAGATCTCATCGAGGAGTGGTGGGCATGGCATGAGCAACAAGACCACTACTTGTATCTCTATGTTTCATGTCACGTGATGAATGTTGTTGTATGTGTGATGAACAATTTGTGTTGAATTTGATGTGATGGATTGATGAACTATGTAAAAATTTGATGTTGTGGATTGATGAATTTGATGTTATGTTTGTACTATTTGTGTTTTATTTGTTTTGGATTTATATGGGACTAGTATGTTATTATTTGTTTCAATGTGTATGCAATTGTAGTGCCCTATTTTAGGGCAGCTATTGGAGCAGTGATGTCCTATTTTAGGGTTGTTGTTGGAGAAGACCAAAAAAATTATGCCGTAAAACTCACTCTTTGGTACCCTAAACCAGTTTTTCAATGACCTATTTTAGGTCTATTGTAGGAGATGCTCGTAGTTGTAGAGCACTGGCTAAAACGGCAAAACATCTAGATAAAGCGAGTATCAAAATATTAATTGCATATATTTGAAGTTAGATCTTCGTGAGGATAGTCGATCATGTAGATCTCCATTTTATAAAATAACTACTGGAATCAGAGCATTTGCCGTCAGCCAGTTCTTTGCCATCTGCCAGCGGACGGCAAAGAATGTCTTTGCCGTCAGCTTCAAAGAAACAGACGGCAAAGTATGCACTGATGGCAAAGGTACTGTTTGCCATCAGTGCATACTTTGCCGTCTGTCAGCGGACGGCAAAGAGCCAAAAGGCAGACGTCAAAGAGCATAGGTTTGGGCCCACTGGACCGTGGGTCAACCGGACGTTATGGATGCCGTCCGCGGCTCTTTGCCGTCCGCCTTCTACCTCTTTGTCATCGGCTGCAGACGGCAAATAGGATGGCGACCTAACGGCTAACGGACGTGCCTCGGCCCCCACCCCACACCCCCTCTCTTTCCCTCATCTCTCTCTCTCCCCGCACCACCACACACACACCTCTTCTCCCCCACCCCTGCAACCCACCGCCGGAGCCAGTCCTCCCCGCGGTGAGCCCCCCTCCCCGCGGCGAGCCCCCCTTCCCATGGCGAGCCCCCTCCCCGCGGCGAGCCCCCCCTTCCCGCGACCCTCCTCCACCACCGCGCCCCCTCCCCGCGGCAAGCCCCCTCCCCTGCCCGCGGCGAGCCCCCCTCCCTGCGGCCCTCCTCCACCACCGCGGCGAGCCCCCACCACCGCGGCCCTCCTCCACCACCCCGCGGCCCTCCTCCACCACCGCGCCCCCTCCCCGCGGCGAGCCCACCCCGACGGCGGCGAGCACCCCTCCCCGCGGCCAGGCTCCACCACCGTGGCGTCCTCCCCACACCGGCATTCCTCCCCGCGTCGGCCCTCCTCCCTGCGTCGGCCCTCCTCAATCGGCCCTCCTCCGGTGAGTTCATGCATCTTCTTTTTTTTTTTTTTCATTTTATTGCATCTGTTAGTTTACTGTTAGTGTTAATTATGTTAGTGTTAATTAGGTTACTGTTAGTTTAGGTTAATTAGGTTAGTGCAAAAAAAAGAAGAAAAGAAGAATAAGTAGAAGAAGAGGATAAAGGAAAAAAGGAAGAAGATGAAGAAGAAGAGGAGGAGGAGGAGGAGAAGAATAAAAGAAGAAGAAGAAGAAGAAGAAGAAGAAGAAGAGAAGAAGAAGAAGAAGAAGAAGAAGAAGAAGAAGAAGAAGAAGAAGAAGAAGAAGAAGAAGAAGAAGAAGAAGAAGAAGAAGAATTGAGACAAGTCGCTAATGGTGAGCACTACTGTCATCTCCTCACCGACCCTCCCCTATTTGGTCTGTTACGGTTGTCATGCCAAATTGAGACAAGTCGCTAATGGTTTTGACTATAAGGTCCGTTCATTTGAGAAATACGACATCAACGGGTATCGCTTTCGTACCTTTGGCAAAGAGCTATCTATGGCCGACCGAAAATCTACAAATTCTAGTGTCTCTGCTATCGGCGAAGGAGGTACCGAGTATTATGGAAGAGTTGAAGCAATTTATGAACTTCTATTCTATGGTGAAAACCCACCGAACGTCGTAGTCTTCAAATGTTATTGGTTCCAGCCGAAGGAGACTAGAAGGACTCATGAACATATAGGGCTAGTCGAAATCAAACAAAGCACCCATTTAGATGTTCCCGATGTTTATATTACGGCTCAACAGGCGACCCAAGTTTTGTATCTACCGTGGGCCTGCCAAACTAATACAAATCTGAATGGTTGGGATGTCGTTTATGAAGTGCCTCCACGTAAGAGACCACCTCCCCCCAATGAAGAGGATTATGAAGCTCACATTAAAGCAGACACATATGAAGGAGAATTCTTCCAAGAAACACGTCTTTCCAAAAAATGTTTCAAGAATCGCTCTACTTCTTCACCCCAGAACATGGAAGTACACAACGACAGTGAAGAATCCGACTTCACCCCTGAGCCGGAACAAGAGGAACCGGAAGAAGAAGAGGTTACTGCTGCGGATGACCTGTCAATGCTTGACCGATTACAGAAAGGCCTTCCACATGTTGATGTCGCCGAACCCGATGAGCACGTCATTCATGACGACACGCGTGATAGTGATGATGATGATGCATTTCTTGATCCCGAAGCATATATAGATGACCCAAACTATTATTAGTTTGTATGCATCCAAACTTAAACTATGTACATATTATTATTCATGTCAGGTATTCAATTTTTTTTATGCTGTACTAATTTCGTTTACTCTTTGTCATGGCAGGTGTTGAAAGATGGTGGGCACGGGTCCAGAGCGCTCCGTGCCCCATGGAAGGGATACTTCCATTCCACCCCAAACTCTCCGGAGAGCGTTGTACGACAGTATGGGGACACCCGAAGGCACTTCTTCGTCGGCGTCGTTGCCCACCGGGAGAGGAAGTCGGGGAGGGAAGAAGCAGAAAGGTACAAGACGTGGCCGCGGGAGAGGTAGCAGGCGGACTGCTATGCCTTCCTTGCCGTCACCCCAGCTCATTCACCCGAGCACATGACTGCTAGGGTGGACCCGCCTGAGGTGGAGTCTACGGGGACTCCGGACCACGAGCCTCGGGTCGATGGGCCTTCGTCCCACGAGACTCCAATCCTAGGGGCAACATCCCAGGCGACTCCGGTCCTAGAGGCTTCGGCCCACGAGACTCCGGATACAGGGGCTACGTCCCAGGAGACGTCTGGATGGGATACCTGGCCAGATCTGCCTGAGGGGCCGGGTGGCCATGCTGATGGTGGCGGGGCTGAGTCTACTGATAGTGAGGGCAAGGTGGTTGAGGGGGGAGTGTACTGATGTCTACTACGCAACCTTCTTCTTGTAGACTCGTGTTGGGCCTCCAAGCGTAGAGTTTTGTAGGACAGTAGCAAATTTCCCTCAAGTGGATGACCTAAGGTTTATCAATCCGTGGGAGGCGTAGGATGAAGATGGTCTCTCTCAAACAACCCTGCAACCAAATAACAAAGAGTCTCTTGTGTCCCCAACACACCCAATACAATGGTAAATTGTATAGGTGCACTAGTTCGGCAAAGAGATGGTGATACAAGTGTAATATGGATGGTAGATATAGGTTTTTGTAATCTGAAAATATAAAAACAGCAAGGTTGCAAGTAGCAAAAGTGAGCAAAAACGGTATTGCAATGCTTGAAAACAAGGCCTAGGGTTCATACTTTCACTAGTGCAAGTTCTCTCAACAATACTGACATAGTTGAATCATATGTAAATCCCTCACGTGCGACAAAGAGTTCACTCCAAAGTCACAAATAGCGGAGAACAAACGAAGAAATTATTGTAGGGTACGAAACCACCTCAAAGTTATCTTTTCCGATCAATCTTATGAGCTATCCCTATAAGTGTCACGAACAGCCCTAGAGTTCGTACTAAAATAACACCTTAAGATACACATCAACCAAAACCCTAATGTCACCTAGATACTCCAATGTCACCACGAGTACCCATGGGCTTGATTATACGATATGCATCACACAATTTCAGATTCATCATGTTCAATCCAACACAAATAACTTCAAAGAGTGCCCCAAAGTTTCTACCGGAGAGTCAAGACGAAAACGTGTGCCAACCCCTATGCATAGATTCCGAAGGTCACGGAACCCGCAAGTTGATCACCAAAACATACATCAAGTGGATCAATAGAACATCCCATTGTCACCACGGATATCCCATCGCAAGACATACGTCAAGTGTTGTCAAATCCTTAAAGACTCAATCCGATAAGAAAACTTCAAAGGGAAAACTCAATTCATCACAAGAAGATAGAGAGGGGAAAACTCCATATGATTCATCTATATTAATAAAGCTCGCGGTACATCAAGATCGTGTCATCTCAAGAACACGAGAGAGAGAGATCAAGCACATAGCTACTGGTACATACCCTCAGCCCCGAGGGTGAACTACTCCCTCCTCGTCATGGAGACCGCCGGGATGATGAAGATGGCCTCCGGTGATGGTTTCCCCCTCCGGCAGGGTGCCGGAACGGGATCCCGATTGGTTTTTCGTGGCTACAGAGGCTTGCGGCGGCGGAACTTCCGATCTAGGTTTGTTTATGGGGGTTTTGGTATTTATAGGAATTTTTGGCGTCAGTCTCACGTCAAGGGGGTTCTCGAGGAGTCCACAAGCCAGGAGCGCCCTCCAGGGAGGGTAGGGCGTGCCCTCCTGGCTTGTGGCCTCCTCGGTCACTTCCTGGCCCAGCTCCGGTGCTTCGGGGGTCTCTTTTGGTCCATAATAAATCACCGTAAATTTTTAGCCCATTCCGAGAACTTTTATTTCTGCACAAAAAACGACACCATGGTAGTTCTGCTGAAAACAGCGTCAGTCCGGGTTAGTTCTAATAAAATCATACCAAAATCATATAGAATTATTGTAAACATGGCATGAATACTTCATAAATTATAGATACGTTGGAGACGTATCATGTACCAGCGTGATGGTACACGGCTCCCGCCCCTACCGGCGACCCGCGACCAAAGGCCGGTGATTAGGCCTAATGGGGAGAAGTAAGTGCATTTACTCTTTTTGTACCTTTTACCTTCACATTTCTTCAAATATCTAATGCGTTGGCCTTGTCATACTGCAGGGGTTGGGATCACGCCTAGGAAGTCCGCAGGCCCAACACCGTCCTTGGTGTGCTTTGCCGACATAATTTCCCGGGGTTTGTCACGTTGTCCGGTGAGGGTCAGCTTCCACAGCTAGGATTGAGCTGGGAGCACTACAAGGCTGCCCAGGCCCCACAGGGAGAGGTGATCGACAGTGTCTTGTGCCACACGAGGGCCGACATGGTGATCAATAGCTTTTGGGTAATTTCTCCTTTACGCAATTAAAAATTAAAAATAGCTAGTTATTGTACTACTAAGTGTTGTCTCTTTTGATTGCAGACCTTCTACAGGTGTGAGGAGGGATACGAGGAGGCCATTGCAACTGATATTGATACCGAGTGCAAGCGCCTATTACAGAACTTACGCCACGAGGCTCGGGTGCAGGTTGTTCGAGACTACTACGCCACGTGTCGTATTAAGAAGGACAGGTCGTCGTGCCGTGATAAGTTTCTGAAGAAGCCTCAGTACATGAAGGTAATTACCTATTCTTAAGGCCTTGTACTTAGTTTCCTTGATTTGATTCGTAGGCGTAGCGCTCAAATTTCTCTTTACTAACTTAGGTGCCCCGAGATGGTGTGCGGATAAGATGGATTGTTGGGAGGCATTGGTGGATGGGTGGTGCACAGGCGAATGGCGAGCCGTCCACGACAATGCGAAGGATCGGCGTGGCCAAATGGTTGGTGTGCCACACCATCAAGGCAGCGCCAACTTATTCCAGTTTGGGCGGAACTGCGTATGTGGTTTGCTTCATTTTTCATGTAATTCATTCTTCATGCTAGCTTGAGCCCTTTACTAATACTTTGTTCCTATCTTTTAGGCGACGTACAATAACACGGAGGTGCCAGAGGTGTACGACCTCTATGTCATGGCCCATACCGCCTCGTACAAGATGGCCAAGGCATTCTTTGAGTCTGACCTCGATCATCCGGAAAACTTCACCAACATCTCCTCCCACCACAAGCTCATGAGGTACAACGAGAAGGGGAAGGCGAGGAAAGGGGAGGACTTTAACCCGAGCCAGCATCCTTTCAATCTAGAGCTGGCGATGATATCTGGTGGCGGGCGGCCCCATGGCTCGATAGCCATTGGAGATGGACTGATACGTTGTCCTCTCACTCTCCCGGAGATCAAGGCGCGCCAAACAAGCTCCTGTCCTGAGATAAGGCCTCGTCCACGGCCAGTCAATCTCGCCATCGAGGTTAGTTATACGGACTCAGCTATCTTTCCTCCATTACATTGTGTGTGTGGCCATCGATGATTGCAATGCTAACGAGGAGTGGTGTTGCAGGCTGCTATTCAGAGAGAGAGGGCGAAAACCCAGGCGCTTATGGAGGAGAGGGACCGGTTGGCGGCAGAGCAGCAACTGGCCACAGAGCAGAGGATGGCTCGGTTGTTGGAGGAGGAGAGGGCATGGAACAAGGTGTCTCATCGGGCCATCTATGAGCTCTTCGTGGTAAGTTTCTTCTTCATATTAGCCAAATCATGCATGTAATGTTCGTTTCATTACTAACTAATATGACTGACTTGTCAAAACCAAATGTGCAGTCTACGTGCGAGAAGACCGGTCAGACCCCCCCCGCCGATGCCAGTCATTACCGCGGCGGGAACGGTGAGTTTCATTTGAATGGTCATTAGTTACTAGTCTTAACATTTGAGTGTCATCATGCTAATGAGACATTGCAAATGATCTTTGGTGCAGCATGATACGTCTCCAACGTATCTATAATTTTTGATTGTTCCATGCTATTATATTATCTGTTTTGGATGTTTTATATGCATTAATATGCTATTTTATATTATTTTTGGGACTAACCTATTAACCTAGAGCCCAGTGCCAGCTTCTGTTTTTTCTGTGTTTTTGAGTTTTACAGAAAAGGAATATCAAACGGAGTCCAAACGGAATAAAAACTTACGATGATTTTTTATGGACCATAAGAAGCCCACAGGGCATTGGAGTTGGGCCAGAAGAGCCACGAGGCCACCACAAGCCTAGGGGGCGCCCCCCCAGGGCGCGCCCCCCTGGCTTGTGGGACCCTCGGGCACCCCCTTGACGTGAGACCGACACCAAAAATTCTTATAAATACCCAAACCTCCGAAAAGAAACCTAGATCGGGAGTTCCGCCGCCGCAAGCCTCTGCAGCCACGAAAAACCAATCGGGAGCCCGTTCCGGCACCCTACCGGAGGGGGAAACAATCACCGGAGGCCATCTTCATCATCCCAGCGGTCTCCATGACGAGGAGGGAGTAGTTCACCCTAGGGGCTGAGGGTATGTACCAGTAGCTATGTGTTTGATCTCTCTCTCTCGTGTTCTTGAGATGGCACGATCTTGATGTACCACGAGCTTTATTAATATAGATGAATCATATGGAGTTTTCCCCTATCTACCCTCTTGTGATGAATTGAGTTTTCCCTTTGAAGTTTTCTTATCGGATTGAGGCTTTAAGGATTTGAGAACACTTGATGTATGCATTGCGATGGGATATCCGTGGTGACAATGGGATGTTCTATTGATCCACTTGATGTATGTTTTGGTGATCAACTTGCGGGTTCCGTGACCTTGGGAATCTATGCATAGGGGTTGGCATGCGTTTTCGTCTTGACTCTCCGGTAGAAACTTTGGGGCACTCTTTGAAGTTCTTTGTGTTGGATTGAACATGATGAATCTGAAATTGTGTGATGCATATCGTATAATCAAGCCCATGGGTACTCGTGGTGACATTGGAGTATCTAGGTGACATTAGGGTTTTGGTTGATGTGTATCTTAAGGTGTTATTTTAGTACGAACTCTAGGGCTGTTCGTGATACTTATAGGGATAGCTCATAAGATTGATCGGAAAAGATAACTTTGAGGTGGTTTCGTACCCTACAATAATTTCTTCGTTTGTTCTCCGCTATTTGTGACTTTGGAGTGAACTCTTTGTCGCACGTGAGGGATTTACATATGATTCAACTATGTTAGTATTGTTGAGAGAACTTGCACTAGTGAAAGTATGAACCCTAGGCCTCGTTTCTAAGCATTGCAATACTGTTTGTGCTCACTTTTATCATTAGTTACCTTGCTGTTTTTATATTTTCAGATTACAAAAACCTATATCTACCATCCATATTACACTTGTATCACCATCTCTTCGCCGAACTAGTGCACCTATACAATTTACCATTGTATTGGGTGTGTTGGGGACATAAGAGACTGTTTGTTATTTGGTTGCAGGGTTGTTTGAGAGAGACCATCTTCATCCTACGCCTCCCACGGATTGATAAACCTTAGGTCATCCACTTGAGGGAAATTTGCTACTGTCCTACAAAACTCTGCGCTTGGAGGCCCAACACGAGTCTACAAGAAGAAGGTTGCGTAGTAGACATCAAGCTCTTTTCTGGCGCCGTTGCCAGGGAGGTGAGTGCTTGAAGGTATATCTTTAGATCTTGCAATTAAATCTTTTAGTTTCTTGTTTTTCACTAGTTTGGTTTTATAAAAGAAAACTATAAAAAAATGGAGTTTAGGTTGCATCAATTGGTTCGTCTTTTTAATGTCTTTCGTGAAAATGATGGTTTGGAAAATTGTGCTCAATTGGTAGAGGAAGAATTTATAAAAATACTTAATGAGAATTCCTTGAATGATGAGCATGATTGCAATGTTGTTAGTATGAATTCCTTGAATATTCATGATGCTAATGATATGCAAAGCTACAAGCTTGGGGATGCTATGTTTGATGAAGATGATATGTTTAGTCCCCCAAGTTTTGATGAGCAAATTTATTATGATGAAAGCATGCCTCCTATTTATGATGATTATTGTGATGACATGTATGCTATAAATAATAATGATAACCATGAAACTTGTCATCATGATTTTAATTTTCAATTGGATTATGCTTCACATGATAGTTATTTTGTTGAGTTTGCTCCCACTATTATGAATGAGAAGAAATATGCTTATGTGGAGAGTAATAAATTTTCAATGTTTGTAGATCATGAAAAGAATGCTTTATGTGATAGTTATGTTGTGGAATTCCTTCATGATGCTACTGAAAATTATTATGAGGGAGGAACATATGCTTGTAGGAATTGCAATAATATCAAGTTTCCTCTCTATTCATTGAAAGTTTCAAAGTCATGCTTGTTTTGCCTTCCTATGCTAGTTGATTCTTGTTCCCATAAATTGTTTGCTCAAAAAATCCCTATGCATAGGAAGTGGGTTATACTTAAATGTGCTTGCCATGTGATCCATGATGCTCTTTTGCATGTTTCAAATACTATTCCTATGCGAGCATCATTGAAATCATCATGCCTAGCTAAAAGGCATTAAAGAAAAGCCCTTGTTGGGAGACAACCCAACACTTTTACTTTCTGTTTTTGAGTGTTCACATGATTAAGCTACTGTATTAATCATGTTTTGTGTCTTTTATTTCAATAAAGTGCCAAGTAAAGCCTTTGGGATGACTCACAAGATGAGTAGAACTGATGCTGAACCGCAGAAACTTTTGATTCCAGTACAGAATTTTCATTTTTTACTGGAGCGTGATAATGATCTGAAATTTTTACACAGTCTTCATATACAAATTATTCAGGTTGTCCTAATTTTTCAGAATTTTTAGAGACAGGGAAGTATGGGTATACTACAGATCTTCACAGACTGTTCTGTTTCTGACAGATTCTGTTTTGCATGCATAGTTTGCTTGTTTTAGTGTTTCCATAGCTTATATTTAGTGGTATAAATTATGTAAATGATAGAATACAGTAGGTATCATGTGGGAACAACTATTAATCTTGTCTTGACAGTACCTAAGTGAATGATTTATCTTATTTACACTAACCCTTCTCACGAAGTTCCGTTAAGTTTTGTGTGATTGAAGTTTTCAAGTTTTGGGTGAGACACCGATATGAGGAGAATAAGGAGTGAAAAGAACCTAAGCTTGGGGATGCCCAAGGCACCCCCAAGGTAATATCCAAGGAAGACTCAAGCGCCTAAGCTTGGGGATGCCCCGGAAGGCATCCCCTCTTTCATCTTCAACACTATCGGTATATCTTACTTGGAGCTATATTTTTATTCGTCACATAATATGAGTTTTGCTTGGAGTGTCATTTTATTTTCTTGTTCTCTGTTAGGTGTCATTTATAATCTTGTTTTTCAATAAAAATTTCCATGAATTGCCTTAGGATGCTTGCATTGCATGTTTGATGTGTGCTGTGTAAAAACAGAAACTTTTGCTATAGTGTTTGAATTTTCATACTTTACTGGAACGTGGAAAGTTTCTAAAAATTTTACACAGTATTTTCATATAAATTATTTAGCATGTCCTAAATTTTCATAATTTGTTGAGTTAAATAAGTACACTGGTTTAATAGATTGCTACAGACTGTTCTGTTTGGACAGATTGCTGTCATAGTTTTGTTATCTGCTTATCCTATAGTCTCCATAGCCTATATTGGTCGATATAAATTGTGGAAACGATAGTAAATAGTAGATGATGTTTGGAAATTATTATGCAACTTGTCTTGGCAGTACATGAAGTGTTGATTTATTATTATGTGTACTAACCTATCTCACGAGTTCTTTTCGAGTTTTGTGTGGATGAAGTTTTTGAGAATAGGTGAAACCATGATATGAGAGGATTGAACGAGACACAAAAGCTCAAGCTTGGGGATGCCCAAGGCACCCCAAGTAAATATTTCAAGGAGTCTCAAGCATCTAAGCTTGGGGATGCTACGCATCCCACCTCTCTTCATCAACAATTATCGGTTAGCCTATGTTGAGCCTAAATTTTTATTCGTTCACATGATGCGTGCTATTCTTGGAGTGCTATTTTTCTTTTGCTTGTTGTTGAATAAAATACTTAAGATCTGAAATTCTTAGATGAGAGAGTCTTCACATAGTTATTTAATTGTTGGCTACTCATTGATCTTCACTTATATCTTTTTGGAGTAGTTTGTCTTTTGCTCTAGTGCTTCACTTATATCTTTGTAGAGCACGACGGTGGTTTCATTTTATAGAAATTGATGAACTCTCATGCTTCACTTATATTATTTTGAGAGTATCTAAACAGCATGGTAATTTGCTTAGGTTATGAATTTAGTCATAATATAATGGGCATCCAAGAGGGATATAATAAAAACTTTCATATAAAGTGCATTGAATACTATGAGAAGTTTGATTCCTTATGATTGTTTTGAGATATAAAGATGGTAATATTAGAGACATGCTAGTGAGTAATTGTGGATTGGTAGAAATACTTGTGTTAAATATTGTGATTCCCGTAGCATGCACGTATGGTGAACCGTTATGTGACGAAGTCGGAGCATGATTTATTTATTGATTGCCCTCCTTTGTGTGGAGGTCAGGATCGCGCGATGGTTAACTCCTACCAACCCTTCCCCTAGGAGCATGTTTGTAGTACTTTGTTTTGATAACTAATAGACTTTTGCAATAAGTATGTGAGTTCTTTATGACTAATGTTGAGTCCATGGATTATACGCACTCTCACCCTTCCACCCTTGCTAGCCTCTCTAGTACCGCGCAACTTTCGCCGGTGCATTAAACCCACCATATACCTTCCTCAAAACAGCCACCATACCTACCTATTATGGCATTTCCATAGCCATTCTGAGATATATTGCCATGCAACTTCCACCGTTCCGTTTATGACACGCATCATCATTGTCATATTGCTTTGCATGATCATGTAGTTGACATCGTATTTGTGGCAAAGCCACCGTTCATATTTTTTTTATACATGTCACTCTTGAGTCATTGCACATCCCGGTACACCGCCGGAGGCATTCATATAGAGTCATATTTTGTTCTAAGTATCGAGTTGTAATTCTTGAGTTGTAAGTAAATAAAAGTGTGATGATCATCATTATTAGAGCATTGTCCGACGTGAGGAAAGGATGATGGAAGCTATGATTCCCTCACAAGTTGGGATGAGTCTCTGGACTTTACAAAAAAATAAAAGAGGCCAGAGAAGCCCAAATAAAAAAAAGAGGCCAAAGATGCCCACCAAAAGGAAAAAAAAAGAAAAAAAATGAGAGAAAAGAGAGAAGGGGCAATGCTACTATCCTTTTTCCACACTTGTGCTTCAAAGTAGCACCAGGATCTCCATGATAGCGAGTCTCCTATTTTGTCACTTTCATATACTAGTGGGAATTTTTCATTATAGAACTTGGCTTGTATATTCCAATGATGGGCTTCCTTAAAATTGCCATAGGTCTTCGTGAGCAAGCGAGTTGGATGCACACCCACTTAGTTTCTTTTTGAGCTTTCATACACTTATAGCTCTAGTGCATCCGTTGCATGGCAATCCCTACTCACTCACATTGATATATATTGATGGGCATCTCCATAGCCCGTTGATACGCCTAGTTGGTGTGAGACTATCTCCTTCTTTTTGTCTTCTCTACAACCACCATATTCTATTCCACCTATAGTGCTATATCCATGGCTCACGCTCATGTATTGCGTGAGAGTTGAAAAAGTTTGAGAATACTAAAGTATGAAACAATTGCTTGGCTAAAACCGGGGTTGTGCATGATTTAATACTTTGTGTGATGAAGATGGAGCAAAGCCAGACTATATGATTTTGTAGGGATAACTTTCTTTGGCCATGTTATTTTGAGAAGACATGATTGCTTTATTAGTATGCTTGAAGTATTATTGTTTTTATGTCAACATTAAACTTTTGTTTTGAATCTTATGGATCTGAATATTCACGCCACAATAAAGAAAATTACATGGATGAATATGTTAGGTATCATTCCACATCAAAAATTCTGTTTTTATCATTTACCTACTCGAGGACGAGCAGGAATTAAGCTTGGGGATGCTTGATACGTCTCCAACGTATCTATAATTTTTGACTGTTCCATGCTATTATATTATCTGTTTTGGATGTTTTATATGCATTAATATGCTATTTTATATTATTTTTGGGACTAACCTATTAACCTAGAGCCCAGTGCCAGTTTCTGTTTTTTCCGTGTTTTTGAGTTTTACAGAAAAGGAATATCAAACGGAGTCCAAACGGAATAAAAACTTACGATGATTTTTTATGGACCAGAAGAAGCCCACAGGGCATTGGAGTTGGGCCAGAAGAGCCACGAGGCCACCACAAGCCTAGGGGACGCCCCCCTAGGGCGCGCCCCCTGGCTTGTGGGCCCCTCGGGCACCCCCTTGACGTGAGAGCGACGCCAAAAATTCTTATAAATACCCAAACCTCCGAAAAGAAACCTAGATCGGGAGTTCCACCGCCGCATGCCTCTGGAGCCACGAAAAACCAATCGGGAGCCCGTTCCGGCACCCTGCCGGAGGGGGAAACCATCACCGGAGGCCATCTTCATCATCCCGGCGGTCTCCATGACGAGGAGGGAGTAGTTCACCCTAGGGGCTGAGGGTATGTACCAGTAGCTATGTGTTTGATCTCTCTCTCTCTCGTGTTCTTGAGATGGCACGATCTTGATGTACCGCGAGCTTTATTAATATAGATGAATCATATAGAGTTTTCCCCTCTCTATCCTCTTGTGATGAATTGAGTTTTCCCTTTGAAGTTTTCTTATCGGATTGAGTCTTTAAGGATTTGAGAACACTTGATGTATATCTTGCGATGGGATATCCGTGGTGACAATGGGATGTTCTATTGATCCACTTGATGTATGTTTTGGTGATCAACTTGCGGGTTCCGTGACCTTGGGAATCTAGGCATAGGGGTTGGCACACGTTTTCGTCTTGACTCTCCGGTAGAAACTTTGGGGCACTCTTTGAAGTTCTTTGTGTTGGATTGAACATGATGAATCTGAAATTGTGTGATGCATATCGTATAATCAAGCCCATGGGTACTCGTGGTGACATTGGAGTATCTAGGTGACATTAGGGTTTTGGTTGATGTGTATCTTAAGGTGTTATTTTAGTACGAACTCTAGGGCTGTTCGTGACACTTATAGGGATAGCTCATAAGATTGATCGGAAAAGATAACTTTGAGGTGGTTTCGTACCCTACAATAATTTCTTCGTTTGTTCTCCGCTATTTGTGACTTTGGAGTGAACTCTTTGTCGCACGTGAGGGATTTACATATGATTCAACTATGTTAGTATTGTTGAGAGAACTTGCACTAATGAAAGTATGAACCCTAGGCCTTGTTTCTAAGCATTGCAATACCGTTTGTGCTCACTTTTATCATTAGTTACCTTGCTGTTTTTATATTTTCATATTTCAAAAACCTATATCTACCATCCATATTACACTTGTATCACCATCTCTTCGCCGAACTAGTGCACCTATACAATTTACCATTGTATTGGGTGTGTTGGGGACACAAGAGACGCTTTGTTATTTGGTTGCAGGGTTGTTTGTGAGAGACCATCTTCATCCTACGCCTCCCACGGATTGATAAACCTTAGGTCATCCACTTGAGGGAAATTTGCTACTGTCCTACAAAACTCTGCGCTTGGAGGCCCAACACGAGTCTACAAGAAGAAGGTTGCGTAGTAGACATCACAGCATAACTCGCGAGTTGCATCGCACGACCCTTCTCCAGGGCATCCTTCTCAAGGTGAAACCGGCCCGAGCAACCCCGGTGCTTCAACTCCGTGATGACGTGGACGGTAAGTTTTCTCTAGTGTTTTGCTTAACAAATGCATACTTAGCTTCGTACATGCTAGTTAGCCCTAATATGCCACTTACTTGGCCCATTTTCCAAAAGAAAGACATACTTAGCTAGTTATCCTCCAAAATGACATAATTAGCTTATTTCCTTTATTTATGACATAATTAGCTTAGTTAGGTCAAAAATAGCATAATAGCCTTGGTTAGGTCATAAATGTCATATACTTAGCTTGTTTTCCTTCAAATTGACATAATAAGCTTAGTTAGCTCAAAAATGACATAATTACCTAAGTTAGCTTCTTCTTCTTCTTCTTCTTCTAGTCTTCTTCTTCTACTACTACTTCTTCTTCTTCTTTTAGTCTTCTTCTTCTTCTAACTTTCTTAATTACTCCCATTTTTGTAGATTTGATTCACTTCATGGAAGCTTGCATTGATGGACTGCTAGTGTTTAGTTTTTGTTTTCATTTGTATTGACGAACAATGTGAAACTATGTATGTATATATGGATGAACAATGCTAAATTATGTATTGTGCTAGCCTATGTGTTCTCTTGTTAAATATTTCACGATGATGTTGGAAATATATGTGCTGAAGATGTCTGAAAGTATATATATATATATATATATATATATATATATATATATATCATATATGTGTTGTGAAAATACAGGTAAATAAAAGAAAATAGACAAAAAAGGGGCAATACAGGCTCTTTGCCGTCTGCCAGCCGACGACAAAGCCCTTTGTCGTCCGCCAGCGCCAGCGGACGACAAAGGTGCCACGTGGTAGCAGACTGTGCAACCTGGGAGCACCAGGTCCGACCTCTTTGGTCACTTTGCCGTCTGCTGGCAGACGACAAAGATAGGCCAGGCAGACGACAACGTTTGGGCAGGGGGGGGGGGGGGGATAACGTGCTGACGGCAAAGTATGTTGTTAGCCACCTAACGGGGCTAACAACCATACGTTGCCGTCGACGGCCTTTGTCGTCCGCTAGCTGACGGCAAAATGTCTTTGCCGTCCGCTGAGCTCTGGCAGACGGCGAACGGCCGCATTGCCGGCGCCCACAGTGCCAAGCCTGGTGCCGTCAGCCAGCGGACGACAAAGACCTTTGCTATCCGCCATGGCAGACGGCAAAGAACCTGATTCCTGTAGTGAATTGTTTCATTTTCAAATGGCTACACGTAGAGCAAGTGGATTATAAATCAAAATAGACCAGTTGTGTACTACAAACTTTTTAACTTTTGGAGAATCAAGAAGTAAGGTAAAAAAATAAGCAAGAAATTAAATTGTATAAAGTGTGTGTATATTATTTATTTATGCTAGTTTTAATTTACATGATACATTCACCATGATATCAATTCTATATATTATAATGCTTTCGATAACTTTGTGTTCTCTCCATCAATTTATAGTCTCAGTTACCAAAAAAAGTACATTAGTTTTCTCCCATATGATCCAAAAAAGGGACCAGGTTCCAGTATTAAGAGATAACGGAACAAAACGTCTTGGTGCAAACATACTGTAATAAAGTTATAAAGTGAAATGAAATTAGACTAAAATCAGTGGCCATGGCCGCTTGCATCGCTAACAACAAAATGAGAAGTGAAACTACATGCAACATTTGCTCGAAGAAACTATATTAAATGGTGGACAAAACACACCCCATACCCCAACCATCACAGCCCTCTCAGCAGCTCCCATGGAAAAGCAACATTACAAAATGAGATCTCAATCTTTGTCATGGGCACATCGACATCTGGATTGTCTTCATCATCATCATTTCTTGAAGAAATCCTTGCCTCCAGCCTCCATGTTTGCCCTCTTCATTCACCTTGACCATCTTCATGCATCATCCCCCCCTCCCCCCCGCGTCGCTCCCGCGGGCGGCCCGGGGGCAAACCCTAGCCGCCAAAGCACCACCCACCGCCGCTCCCTACTCCCCTCGCCGCCGCCGGTGGGGGTCGCCGTGCTAAGCCCGCGCGGCTCGGCATCGGCGGGGTAGTCCCCTCCTCCTGCTGGATTTGGGCTGCGCGGGCCGCTTCGTTTCCGGTGGGGGCCCGACCGGTCGCGCGTGCTCGCTCGGGGCGGCGCGGCGAGGTGGCTGGCGCACGGGGCGCGGCCGTGTGTTTCCTTGGTGGAGGGAGGACGCTACTTCGTCCTGTTCGGCGGCCGGCCGCGGCGTCCCGGCAGCCACGGCGTGGATCCGGCGGATGGCTCACCTGTGGGCATCTCCTGGCGTCCTGTGGCGCGGATCTGGTGGCAGGGGCCCATTCGCGCTGCGGCGTCTCCGGGCGTGCTGTGGCGGCGCTCCCTGCCTCAGCACCCAGATCCACCCGGCCTGGATGGGGAGGTGTGGGAGCCCTTCTGTCCCTGCAAGCAGTCCATGCTCTGACGTGCTTCTGTAGGCAGCAAGGTGCGGTGCCTTGGTCTGGCTCGTCCGGGGCTTGCAGCTGTGTTGGTGCTGCTTTGCAGCAGAGCAGCGGCGGCGAGTGCGATGGTGGTCCCTGTTCAGTGGTTGCGCGGGTGCTGGGCAGGGGTGCACGGGTCAGTGGAGGTGGTCGATTGCGTGGGAGTGAAGGCTATGCTGCTCTAGGCGAAAGCTTGGCTGGTTTCTTGCCGGCCGACGGCGGCGGCGCCCGTGGGCGTCGCTATCTTCCTTGGAAGCGCCGTTGAGGAGTTTTGTGCAACCTCTCCTCTCGGGTCAAGTATCTTCAGGCGAAAGTCAGGATCCTCTGTTGGATCGGGTGGCGGCGGCGTCTCTGCGTCGCTTTCCCTCTTGGGGGCGCTGTCTTTGAGATCTTGGTCCCTTTGGCACTTCTGGCAGGCTGGACGTGCACGGCATCGTGGTCGGCAGATGTTCGACCGACGGTGTGGGAGGTTGGCGTTGCGACTTGTGTGGCGACGACGACGATGGTGTGTGGAGCTGGGTCACGGCTTGTCCTTCTGATGTCGACGGTCCGGTTCGCCAACGATTGTGTCTATGCTTGTTTCTCACTGTGACTGAGAAGTCGGAGCTACGTGCAGCGGGGCCCGTGCGGCAACGATGACTCCATGAGGGTGGTTCGAGTGGATGGTGCTCTTCGGAGGTTGCGCTGGGTTATGTCGGTGCGAGGCGTGCAACTTTCTCCTGCGAAGCGCATCAGCATAATCGGAGCTGGCGGTCCTCGACGTCTTCGGTCGATTGTTTGGCTTTGGCTGGCGAGGTCGTCGTGTGTTGTTTGTTCGAAGGGGTCTGGACGGGTCGTCTGCGGAGAAGTCAGAGTCGCCTGCTCGGGGAGAGGTGATGACGATGACAATGCATGCAGCCTCGACGGTGTCCTCTTCTCGGCGGTGTGTGTGGCCTTGTTGATGCCAGGTTGACCGGTGCCCTTGTGAGGGCGTGTTCTAACGGTTTTCGTCCGGGTTTCCGTAAATTAACCGGACAATTCTCTTCTTCTTTATTAATGAGATGAGGCAAAGCTTTTGCCTCCGTTTCGAAAAAAAAACAAAGCTTCTTGTTGTAGCACGGTCGCTCCTGGTTCCAACATCGCTGAATCACCTTCATTTTAAAGCCATGCCTAATATTGCACAAAAGGGCATGAATAAAAATGAAAATTGCACATTACTATGCCCAAAACTGCAAAAATAATAATCTAATTACAACATAAGTAATACAATGGCATTCTCTCAACAAAGAGAAGTAATACAACAACCGTGTTTAAAAATACATTACATCGGCAATCACAAACATCACCGATGGGCATGCACAGGTTTTATATATATCACATCTGCGGCTTATACATGTACTACTCTTTAAAAACTTCCCCTCACGATTTCTGATCACACCTGGGTACAAGTCCTGGGTATATGCATTTGGTAATGTTGACGTATATATGCATCTGGTCCACATAGAGTCTGAAATGATTAGTATATTGCTTTTTCTCGAAGATAGAAGATTATTGGGTACTTGTACTTGATACACAGGGCTAGTAGGAAAAAAGAGTTGAATCACCCGTGGGTTTATTAGCCCCCTCTTATTTTGGGCTAAAATTATATCATTGAAAACCTCTTTAGAATATAGATCCGGCAATATGTTGTTTGTAGCATACACTTAATAAATCCGGACAGAGAAAGTAAATGTATATGCATATGGATAGTGGCCATCTCGGTCGTAAAAATAAAAAAGGAGCCACATCGTACGTGTGCTTACCATATGTAATTAAGAACTGTGCACGATGAGACATATTTGGCATGGTTGTGCCAACTCCTGTGCAGATAAGCATATTAAATGACCTTTTCTGGCATTAGGCTACTCATAGTGGGAAGTATCATATAGTAGTATCATGCATATGATACTAGTGTATGATACTACCTACATAGTGCATAGTATCATAGAGTAGTATCATATATGATCTTATTTATTGGCATGCATGACACAAAGTAGTACTCCCTCCGTTTTTATTTACTCCGCATATTAGAGTTGACTGAAGTCAAACTTCGTAAAGTTTGATCAAGTTTATAGAAAGAAATATAAATAGTTATCATAACAAATCTATATGATATGAAAATATATTCTACAAAGAATCTAATGGTATTGATTTGTTATTTTATATGTGAACATTTTTGTTTATAAACTTGGTCAAAGTTTGCAAAGTTTGACTTTGACCAAAGCTAATACACGGAGTAAATAAAAACGGAGCGAGTATATCATTTAACATGATACGGTATCTACCTATGTTACTCTAACCATCTCTCTCATCTTTAATACACTGCCACATCAGCATGTTTACTATTCCTGAGTGCATGATACTATCTAAGATACCATCACTATGGCCAGCCTTAGGGTACATCGTTACGAGCACTACAACTTTTGGCAAAATGGACAAATCTAACCCAAAGACGCATCTATTTCACAAAGTGAACCTATTCCGAAAAATTTCACTCACGTAACCTTTTTTTGTGGCGCCTTTGTCTTAGGCGCCACACTACACTGTGTGGCGCCCGACATTACGTTGTGTGGCGCCTGAAACCTAGTGTGGCGCCTAAGACAAAGACGCCACACAGTGTAGTGTGGCGCCTGAGGCAAAGGCGCCAAACAATATAGTGTGGCGCCTGTTGACACCTGATTTTGGCACGATGCAGAATGCAGTAAAGGTGGGCTCAAGCGAAAAGCTTGCCGGTTTTGAGTGCTTGCCGAAGACCCAAACAGAGGCAGGAGACGGTCCGGCAAGGAGGCGATCCGGCAAGGAGACGGCCCGGCAAGGAGGTGATCCGGCATGAAGACGGCCCTGCAAGGAGGCGATCCGGCAAGGAGAAACTTTGAAGTTTGGGCCATTGCCATCCGATCTCATCTCGAAAGCCGAAATTGTGTTCGAAGTACTGGGATTTTGTATCCAGAACACTATTCGGCTGATTACGCCCTCAAGATGATCTCATATGACAAAACTTTCTACATGAATTGTCTTCGTCTCGTCGAATCGGTCGATTTTCATATAAAAATCGTCTCAATCCGATTTCGTATGCAAAAGTTAGAGCTATCTGAATGCAGCCATGTCAAGAGGCGAAATAAGACGCGGGAGACCAGACACGTCTTGGCGAGTGTCTGATGCAATGCGTGAGCAATTAGCCATTCAAGATGGCCTCGGATCGAAAAACGTTCAACATGAAAGTTGTTCGTCTCGTCGAAACGGTCAAAATTGCTTTTGGGCACATTTTCATCCGAGGTCGTTTTCTGCCTCAAAAAGGGCCCGCAAGGTGCAGCCAGAAAGCTTGCCGCGTGAACAGTAACCTTGCCGGGGAAAGCTTGCCGCGCGTGAACAGTACCTTGCCGGGGGGAGCTTGCCGCGCGTGAACAGTACCATTGCCGGGGAAAGCTTGCCGCGCGTGAACAGTACTTGCCGGGTGAACAGTACCCTCGCCGCGTGAACAGTACCTTGCCGGGGGAATCTTGCCGCGCGTGAACAGTACCATTGCCGGGGAAAAGCTTGCCGCGCGTGAACAGTAATCTTTGCCTGGTGAACAGTGCCCCCTTGCCGCGTGAACAATACCTTGCCGGGGAAAGTTTGCCGCGCGTTAACAGTAACCTTTGCCGGGTGAACAGTACCTGCCGCGGAAAAGCTTGCCGTGTGAACAGTAAAAACTGTCCGACGAGATGCTGAAGATGGGCTCAAATACTTATCTAGATGGCCTCAGATCAAAAAGTGTTCAACATGAAAGTTGTTCATCTCGTCGAAACGGTCAACTTTGCTTTTGGAGTCATCGTCATCCGACGTAGTATATAACCTGCAGAGACGATACAAGAGTCGGACGGTCCAGTCAGCTATATGAATGAGTCCGACTCGAAATTAAGGATGACCCCGTGGAGTATTCAAGATGGCCTTATTTGGAAAAGTGATCAACATACGGATTATTGGCCTCGTCGAAGCGCACAAAATTCGTGTTTGGACCATCTCCATCGGAGGTCGTGTGCAGATTCCACGGCCCACGCAAGGAGCAAGACAGGAGATTGGACCAGATTCAGGCTGAATCCGAGCGGGACCAGAACTAGGACTCTAGGACGTGAATTAATGTAATTTTCTTGTAAGGAAAGCCTAGATGAATCCTTTGCTTGTACGGAAAGTCCAGCCGCCTCTTATATATGTTGGGGGTGACGGCCGATTGAAAGAACACACAATCGAACAATCAATATACTACTTTTTCACCTACGTTTTGTCTCCTACCCTCGTATCTTCTTCCTCGTTCTTCGTCGTTCTTCGTGTTGGAGAGCTGCGAACTCCGAGGCCCTAGGGGCGAGCGAATCGACCTAGGGCAGCCCATAGCCGCCGCGCTCCCTGACGGGGTCCCTCCCGGGTGCGCGGGGTTTCGGGTCTTCAAAAGCGTCCTCCGGTTGTCTTGCGTATCGCGCTGCCGGTAGGACCTCCCTCGACGTGAGCTGCGGTGCATCACCCCCGGCGTCGAGGGTACGCATGACGCGTTCATGTGTCAACACACTTTTTGGCGACTCCGCTGGGGAACTTTGATCCATCATCATCATCCATCATGTCCAATCTTCCCAATCCCTCGGAAGTTGACGCCGATAACATTATCAAGCCCAATCTGGAGGAGTTATCGGCTGAGCATCGTCAAGCTTATGAGGAGTACAAGAAGGCGCGTGAAGAGAAGGAGTTGCAGGAGTTCCTTGGAAACTTCAAGAAGGACCGCCAAGGCAATATCACTCCGGTTGGAGAAATCAAGTTTCCTCCCCTTCAAACTGAGCAGGTTAAACCTTCTGTAAGTACTACCTTTTCTCCTGAGCAATGGGCTGAAATTGAGAGTCGTATTACTGATAGCAATAATCTGATCTATCAAGCTTTCTTAGACAATACTAATGCTCAGAAGAATATGCCTAACATGCCTGCTAGTATGGGAAACCCTGATTCAGCTTTGCCTATTTCATCGGCGCCTCCCATGCCGATGAATTATTTTCCTACCCATACCAATCAAATTGTGGCTGCACCACTTAATCCTTTTATGCAGAGTTCGGTGGCAACGCCGAACCAAATAGGTGGAAACATTGCTAGATCATTGCCGAACTATGGTTCGGTAAACATGTCACAATTTACACCCATGATTGCTAACCCCAATCCTCCTATGCCAGTGCCACAAGCTTCATCGTCTACTACGGACGATGCTCTAGCTAGGTTTAGAGAGGAGATGGCTAAAACACTTCGAGAGAATTTTGGTGTTGAACTACCTAGGAATCGGATTTATCAAAAGCCGTATCCTGAGTACTTTGATGCAATTCCGTGCCCTCAAGGGTATAAAATTCCAGATTTTGTTAAGTTTAATGGAGAGGGCACAAAAACCACATGGGAGCATGTTAGCCAATACCTAGAACAATTGGGTGAAGCGGGTTCGATAAATGAATTGAAAGTGCGTTTATTTCCTTTGTCATTAACTGGTACCGCATTTTCATGGTTTTCTTCTTTGCAGCATGGCTCTATTCGTGCATGGTTGCAGCTAGAGAAAAAAATTTCATGATCATTTTTATAGCGGCGATAATGAACTTAAGTTGTCACATCTTACATCGGTTAAGCAGAAGCATGACGAATCGGTCTCTGATTACGTCAAGAGATTTAGGGAAACAAAAAACCGGTGCTATAGTTTAGTGATAACTGAGAGAGACTTGGCTGATCTTGTGCTTAATGGTTTGAGAGCTCATATTAGAGAGAAACTAGAAGGCTATGAATTTATAAGTATCAATCAAGTCTTACAGAGGGCTTTGGCTCATGAAAGCCGAAGCAAGGAGCTTAAAGAAGTGCATAGATATAAAACTGATCGTCCAAAGATGAATATGGTTGAATACGATAGTGATCGTACGGACGATGAGGGTGATATTTATGCTGCTGAATTTGTTTGGCCCTCGAAGGCCAAACCATTTACTTGCAATGATTTAAAGCCGATTCATAAGAATCGTGATGATGAGATGAAGTTTACTTTTAATATTGCTAAATGTGATAGAATATTTGATGCTTTGCTACAAGCTAAGATTATTAGAATATCTCATACTTTACCGCCGTTCGAAGAGCTGAAACGGCGTGCTTATTGCAAGTATCATAATTCTTTTTCTCATGCGACTAATGATTGCAATGTTTTTCGACGACAGATACAATCGGCCATTAATGACGGACGATTGAACTTTTCTGAGATGCAAGTTGATAAGCAGCCCTTCCCAATGAATACTCTGGATTTGGAGGGGAAAAAGGTGCTCATTCGACCGGAAGTGGCCGAATCCGCTAATAAAACTAATATTGTCATTGGTGAGCCCAGGAAAAACAGAGATGGCGACAAGGTCTTGGGAAGGCAAGTGGTGCTCGACAAGCAACCCGATGGCGGGGAGATAATCAAAATCACTGTCAAGAATCCTGCACTCGGGGGGCAACCGCAAGAGCAAGAGAATACCCGTGTTAAGTTTGTCAAGCCCAAGAGTCCGTAAGTTGGCAAGTGGAAGCTGAATGAAGCCAAAGTGCAGCGCAAGAAAATCAAACCAACTTTTGATATGTTGCTGTCCAAATACGCCAATCAAGCGGCCGGTTCTAGCTCTAATCGGTCAGCTAATTTGAAGCGTTCAAGATCACCTCCAAGGCAAGAATTTCAGCATCATGCAAGGACATATGGGCCGTGGGCGCCAAGACCGTGGATGGCGCCACCACCTTATGCGCCACATTACATGGGAGGCTTCAATGGAGGATGGGGGCAGCCCCCAATGGCCCCTTATGCTTTTCATCCAGGATGGGCAGAACCAAGGAGGCCTATACGTGAGAAGTTTTCTTATCCCACTCGAGGCCGTTTGAACAAAGGAGTCAATCGGCCAATGCAGAATAATCAAGAAGGGATCAACAAGCAGGTGTGGCGTGCCAAATCACCAAGTGCAGCAGTTGGGTCTGGAAAGGGCAAAGAAAAAGTTGATGCTGACTCACTCATCTTGGGTACTGAAACATTCACCATACAACAGCCGACTGTGCGTAGCAACCCTGCTGAGCCGATACTTGCTATCGCGCCAAAACACTCGGCTAGAAATCATGAAGCTAGCACGAGCAAAGCCAAGTTCAAAGATCCAAAGTACATGCAGCCTAAGTGGTGTCCTCCAGGGCTAACAAAAACACAAAAGAGGAAACTACAGAGGTTAAGGAGTCATGAGATGGCAGAACAGGAGGCCGAGAAGCAAAGAGATGAGTGGTTCAATGACGTTCGGCCCATGGTACCTACAGAACAAGTATGGGTGCCTAAGCGAATACAAAGTGCGGTGGTTTCTACATCTGTCACATCAGCACCTGTACCACCAAGGAAGGACGATGCTACTGCTGTTACATCGTCTACAGCGCCTATTGATTCCGTTTCGCCCGAACAGATTTCAAAATCAATGAAGAGGGCAAACCCAGACCTGGCAAGCTCGGAAGACCCGGCAAGCTCGGCAGACCCGGCAAGCTCGGCAGATCCGGCAGGCCCGGCAAGCCCAACACCGGCAAGCCCAGCACTGAACACACCCGAGGAGGAGGGCGACGTGGTAGATTGTGAGCCTACACCAGTACGTGAAGGCATGGATATCAACATGGTGTTTTATTTACCCGCTGAGTTTCGTGCTATAGATGAAGAAGGGGAGGTGGCTCAGCTGGATTTTGGTCCTAAGAATGCAATATTTGAGAAGCCAAAAGAACCAGTGACGCACTTGAAACCGTTGTACCTCAGAGGCCATATCAACGGGTCACCGATTACTCGAATGCTTGTCGATGGTGGTGCTGTAGTGAATCTCATGCCTTATTCAGCCTTCAAGAAATTGGGTTTGCCCGACGAAGGATTGATGAAGACCAATATGGTGCTCAATGGATTTGAAGGCAAAGAGAAAACCGAAGCCAAAGGGGTGATGTACGTGGAGCTTACGGTTGGGAGCAAAACTTTGGCTACTGCATTCTTTGTCGCCGAGGTGCAAGGTAACTACAACGTCATTCTAGGCCGTGATTGGGTTCATGCAAACCAATGTGTGCCATCCACTATGCACCAGTTTTTAATTCAATGGGTTGATGATGAAGTGGAGATCGTTCATGCGGATAATTCGGCTTGCGTTGCTTTAGCCGATACACCGGTGGATTGGCAACACCCCAATGCTGCTTGCTTGACGGGACGGGACTTATCAGAGTTTGACTTTCTCAGCGCCACCAAGAGTGGTTTTGTACCCGTTTCTTTAAAGCCGGTTGGTGGAAATCGGCTCCAAGGTATGACATATTTAAATGGATCCTAACTCTGAGTGGTTACAAAAACGGCTTGCAGAATATCGGTCCAATGGGAACGATATGCATGAGTCTGTAGAGGAGTTAGGTGATATGGATAAGCTTGGACAAGGTTTTACGTCGGCCGATCCATTGGAAGAAATAGATATTGGAGATGGCTCAATTCCTAGGCCGACATATGTAAACAAAAATTTGAAAGCCGATTGTAAAGTCAAGTTAATCGAGCTATTGAAAGAATATATTTGTTGCTTTGCATGGGAATATCATGAGATGCCAGGTTTAAGCCGAGAGCTAGTGGAGCATCGGTTACCTATAAAAGCCGGTTTTAGACCGTATAAACAATCGGCTAGGAAGTTCAATCCAAAAATATATGACCGGATCAAGGAAGAGATCGGTCGTTTGCTTAAAGCTAATTTTATTAGACCTTGCAGGTATGCCGAGTGGATTTCTAATATTGTGCCAGTGGAAAAGAAAGGCTCCGGCAAGTTGAGGGTGTGCATTGATTTCAGAGATTTGAATAGAGCTACGCCCAAAGATGAGTATCCTATGCCTATAGCCGACATGCTTATTAATGATGCTTCTGGACATAAGGTTATTAGCTTTCTTGATGGCAATGCGGGGTACAACCAAATTTTCATGGCCGAAGAGGACATGTCCAAAACGGCTTTTCGATGCCCCGGTTTCCTTGGATTATTTGAGTGGACAGTAATGACCTTTGGATTGAAGAATGCCGGCGCCACATATCAAAGGGCTATGAATTTGATTTTTCATGATTTACTCGGGGTTATACTTGAAGTCTATATTGATGATATTGTTGTCAAATCGGATGCTTTTAAATCTCACTTAGCCGATTTGCGTTTAACTTTTGAGAGGATGAAGAAATATGGGCTGAAGATGAATCCTTTGAAGTGTGCGTTTGGTGTGTCGGCTGGTAAGTTTTTGGGTTTCATTATTCATGAAGATGGCATAGAGATTGATCCCAAAAAGATAGAAGCTATACAAAAAGTGGAGGCTCCAATATGCAAGAGAGATATGCAAAAATTCCTTGGCAAGGTCAATTATTTGAGGAGGTTCATAACTAATTTGTCAGGGAAGGTTGATGCATTTACTCATATCCTTCGGTTGAAGAATGATGTTGATTTTACTTGGGGGGCAAAACAGCAAGAAGCATTTGATATGATTAAAAATTATTTGTGCACTCCTCCAGTGATGAAGGCGCCCAAGCATAGAGAGCCCTTTAGACTTTACATTGCAGCCGAGGAAGGTGTTATTGGTGCTGTTTTGACTCAAGAAACCGAAGGAAAAGAGCATGCTATCACTTATTTGAGCCGACGTCTATTGGATGCTGAGACAAGGTATACGTATATTGAAAAATTATGCCTATGCTTGCACAAAATTGAGATATTATCTAGTGCCAAGTTCTTGCATAGTAGCTTGTCAAACCGATGTCATTAAATATATGTTGTATAGACCAATTCTTAGTGGTAGAATTGGTAAATGGGCTTATGCTTTAATTGAGTATGATTTGGCTTATGAATCTCTAAAATCCATGAAAGGCCAAATTGTTGCTGATTTTATCGTTGAGCATCGGATTAATGACGAGCAAGATATTGATATAAACCTTGTCTCGTTAGTACCATGGAGATTATATTTTGACGGTTCAGTTTGTAGCAACGGCCAAGGTGTTGGTATTGCTTATATATCTCCTTATGGTGCTGTTTTTGAAGCCTCATGCCGCTTAGAATTTTTTTGCACAAATAATCAAGCCGAATATGAAGCATTGTTATTCGGTTTAGAGATATTGCTGGCCATAGGTGCTACACATATTGAGGCTTTTGGTGATTCGTTATTAGTAGTGCAACAAGTATCCAAAGTTTTTCAATGTTTAGACGAATCACTTAATGTTTATCTTGATAAATGTCTGGATATAATTTCTACTTTGGATCATTTTGGCATTGCTCATATATCTAGACATGATAATTGGAGAGCAAATGAGTTAGCGCAGCAAGCATCTGGCTATCATGTCAATCATGGCATGTTTCATATCTCTCAAGAGCCGATGTCTTGTCTTGCTAATATAGGGGAGGCCGAACCAGAGCCCACTGATTCGGTCACTAACAATAAATCTAGTACAAGTGAAAATCATGATTGGAGAAAGCCCATTATTGATTACTTGTACAATCCGAGTGAAAGGGTGGACAGGGCTGTTCGGCGCATGGCTTTCAAATATACAATAAGAGACGGTGGTCTTTATCGCCGAACGGTTGAAGATGTTCTTTTGAAGTGTTTGGACGAGGATCAAGCAAGAGTTGCTATGGGAGAGGTTCATGAAGGAATTTGCGGTACTCATCAGTCGGCCCCCAAGATGAAGTGGTTGTTACGACGTGCTGGATTTTATTGGCCGACGATGATCAATGATTGCTTCAGGTATTATAAAGGATATGAAGCTTGTCAAAAGTTTGGTGATATTCAGTTAGCTCCCGCTGCTATGTTACATCCTATTATCAAGCCGTGGCCCTTTAGAGGTTGGGGATTGGACTTTATTGGAGAGATTCATCCTTCCTCTTCAAAGGGGCATCGGTTCGTGTTGGTGGCAACTGATTATTTCACTAAGTGGTCTGAAGCAGTACCTCTCAAGAATATGACGCATACGGAGTTGGAGAATTTGCCGAATCATATAAGATAAAGTTGCTCAATTCCTCCCCGTATTATGCTCAAGCCAATGGACAAGCTGAGTCTAGCAATAAAATTTTGATCAAGCTCATCAAGAAGAAGATTGAAGATAATCCAAGAAGGTGGCATGAATTATTGTCCGAGGCTTTGTGGGCGCATAGAATCTCAAGGCATGGTGCGACGAAGGTAACTCCATATGAGCTCGTATATGGTCAAGAAGCCGTTTTACCGGTAGAGGTGAATTTGAATGCTTTGAGAATAGCCAAACAAAATGATTTATCGGCAGTGGACTTTTATAACTTGATGATGGACAACGTTGATGAGGTTGCCGATAAACGTTTGACTGCATTAAAAGCCATAGAAAGGGACAAGTTGAGGGTAGCAAGAGCTTACAATAAGAAGGTCAGGTTGAAGAATTTTCAGATTGGTGATCTTGTATGGAAGGTGATTCTACCGATTGGTTCAAAGGACAGAAAATTCGGGAAATGGTCTCCAAGCTGGGAAGGTCCTTTCAAGATTGCAAGAATAGTTCCCGGAAATTCATATTTGGTGGAATCCATGCAAGGAACATTGCTACCTCGAGCTCTCAATGGCAGGTATTTGAAGAAGTACCACCCAAGTGTGTGGCAAGAAGCCTAAATAGGCAATGGCCGATATATAATTATTGCCCTAAGCACATATTAATGGCCGATGGAGTGTTGACATCGTCCTTAGAACAAGCCTAATGCAAATTATTTTTCGGCACACAAGTTTTGCCGAAAAACAGGGGGGCATGTGTTGACACCTGATTTTGGCACGATGCAGAATGCAGTAAAGGTGGGCTCAAGCGAAAAGCTTGCCGGTTTTGAGTGCTTGCCGAAGACCCAAACAGAGGCAGGAGACGGTCCGGCAAGGAGGCGATCCGGCAAGGAGACGGCCTGGCAAGGAGGTGATCCGGCATGAAGACGGCCCGGCAAGGAGGCGATCCGGCAAGGAGAAACTTTGAAGTTTGGGCCATTGCCATCCGATCTCATCTCGAAAGCCGAAATTGTGTTCGAAGTACTGGGATTTTGTATCTAGAACACTATTCGGCTGATTACGCCCTCAAGATGATCTCATATGAGAAAACTTTCTACATGAATTGTCTTCGTCTCGTCGAATTGGTCGATTTTCATATAAAAATCGTCTCAATCCGAGTTCGTATGCAAAAGTTAGAGCTATCTGAATGCAGCCATGTCAAGAGGCGAAATAAGACGCGGGAGACCAGACACGTCTTGGCGAGTGTCTGATGCAATGCGTGAGCAATTAGCCATTCAAGATGGCCTCGGATCGAAAAACGTTCAACATGAAAGTTGTTCGTCTCATCGAAACGGTCAAAATTGCTTTTGGGCACATTTTCATCCGAGGTCGTTTTCTGCCTCAAAAAGGGCCCGCAAGGTGCAGCCAGAAAGCTTGCCGCGTGAACAGTAACCTTGCCGGGTGAACAGTAACCTTGCCGGGGAAAGCTTGCCGCGCGTGAACAGTACCTTGCCGGGGGAAGCTTGCCGCGCGTGCACAGTACCATTTGCCGGGGAAAACTTGCCGCGTGTGAACAGTAACTTGCCGGGTGAACAGTACCCTCGCCGTGTGAACAGTACCCTTGCCGCGTGAACAATACCTTGCCGGGGAAAGTTTGCCGCGCGTTAACAGTAACCTTTGCCCGGGTGAACAGTACCATACCGCGGAAAAGCTTGCCGCGTGAACAGTAAAAACTGTCCGACGAGATGCTGAAGATGGGCTCAAATACTTATCTAGATGGCCTCAGATCAAAAAGTGTTCAACATGAAAGTTGTTCATCTCGTCGAAACGGTCAACTTTGCTTTTGGAGTCATCGTCATCCGACGTAGTATATAACCTGCAGAGACGATACAAGAGTCGGACGGTCCAGTCAGCTATATGAATGAGTCCGACTCGAAATTAAGGATGACCCCGTGGAGTATTCAAGATGGCCTTATTTGGAAAAGTGATCAACATACGGATTATTGGCCTCGTCGAAGCGCACAAAATTCGTGTTTGGACCATCTCCATCGGAGGTCGTGTGCAGATTCCATGGCCCACGCAAGGAGCAAGACAGGAGATTGGACCAGATTCAGGCTGAATCCGAGCGAGACCAGAACTAGGACTCTAGGACGTGAATTAATGTAATTTTCTTGTAAGGAAAGCCTAGATGAATCCTTTGCTTGTACGGAAAGTCCAGCCGCCTCTTATATATGTTGGGGGTGACGGCCGATTGAAAGAACACACAATCGAACAATCAATATACTACTTTTTCACCTACGTTTTGTCTCCTACCCTCGTATCTTCTTCCTCGTTCTTCGTCGTTCTTCGTGTTGGAGAGCTGCGAACTCCGAGGCCCTAGGGGCGAGCGAATCGACCTAGGGCAGCCCATAGCCGCCGCGCTCCCTGACGGGGTCCCTCCCGGGTGCGCGGGGTTTCGGGTCTTCAAAAGCGTCCTCCGGTTGTCTTGCGTATCGCGCTGTCGGTAGGACCTCCCTCGACGTGAGCTGCGGTGCATCACCCTCGGCGTCGAGGGTACGCGTGACGCGTTCGTGTGTCAACAGCGCCTTGCTGTCGGGCGCCACACAAACGGGTTATGTGAGTGAATTTTTTTCGGAATAGGTTCACTTTGTGAAATAGTTGCGTCTTTGGGTCAGATTTGTCCATTTTGCCATAACTTTTAAGTTTCCTAGGAAGGGAATCTTGTTGTGCATAGGAATGATAGCACCTCTTGGTGTCTGGCCTTTTTTGGAGATTGTTTGACCTACCTGCGTATATGAGTTTGATGTTGCGTCTCACGTGTTGGTGTTGGTGCACTGTTTGAGGCGTGGTCAATTGCCTTTGTGGCCGGCACATATATGTGTCTTATGTAATTAACATTGCCTTTCCCTCACGTTGAAAATCTCATCTCCAACAAATCAAGGAAAAACACGAGCACAATATATTACTAAAGCCCTCAATCCGGCAACAAGCCAACATACAGTAAAAAATGGACCCCATGAAGAATGGCGCGACATAGTGCGGGACAATGTCTAATATTTCTCTATCTATATATAGGATAATAGGGATGTACTATTTGGCGAAGGTTCGGTAACTAGAGTAACTATCGGGCGCTGCCTTTTGTTATATCCGCCAACCTACTTATGCATCCAAAGTTGTTGGGTTTTGTCCCACATCGATTGTGGGAGGAGACACTGATGGAGATATGTACCTAGGGTAGGGTCATAGGCCTGACCTACATACCCTACCTAAGGACACTACATTGGAGAACCTAAAGTTTACAAAGAAGACTCCGACTGAAATCACCATGGCACATGAGTCACTCGACAGTACACTCACTCGGAGGTTTCTCCCTCCACTCGACAGTTGCCTTTCACTCGGAAGAACCAGAAGTCAATCGACCGCAGAAGTCCAGAAGTCACTCCCGGGAGGCCAACGGGCAGGCGTTCGACTAGACATCATAAGTAGCATTTATTACATACGTTATCAGTAACGTATACCTTTATTACCACGATCAGACCCTTGGTTGCCGGATATTCATGAGGGGCAGCACACTCTATATAAGCCACCCCTCCCCTCTGGCACAAGGGTTCGCACCCCTGTAACTCTCACATTCCACACGACAAGAGCTCCCGAGCACTGAGACGTAGGGCTGTTACCTCCACGAGAGGGGCCTGAACTCATACATCCGTGTGTACAAACTCGCCGTAGCTAGGACTCTGCCCTCTCCTTTCGCACCCCTAACCTCTACTGTCAGGCTCGTTCCCACGACAGTTGGCGCCCACCGTGGGGCTCGAACCCACGACCACAAGGTTAAGAGCCCGCGTCTGCCTTGAAGACTATTCCACTCATCTGGCCGTTCGCTGTATGGGGTTTGGATATGGTCGGTCCCCTCCGAACGGGCCAAAGTGGATTCACACATCTACTTATAGCAGTCGACAAGTTCACCAAGTGGATTGAGGCTAAGCCCATAAAGAAGCTGAATTCGCGCACTGCTATCAAGTTCATGAAAGAGATAACGTTCCGGTATGGAGTTCCCCACAGTATCATTACAGACAATGGTTCAAACTTTGACTCGGAAGAGTTTAGACACTTTTGCTCCGCCCAAGGCACTCGGGTGGATTACGCATCCGTTGCGCACCCCCAGACTAATGGTCAAGCTGAGCGAGCAAATGGCCTTATCCTTCAAGGGCTGAAGCCTCGACTCATGCGAGATCTTGAACATGCGGCTAGAGCTTGGGTCACTGAATTGCCATCTGTTCTGTGGGGCTTGAGGACGACTCCTAACCGGTCGACTGAGCGCACTCCTTTCTTCATGGTGTATGGAGCTGAAGCCGTTTTGCCGAGTGATGTCCTTCACAATTCTCCCCGAGTAGATCTTTACTCCGAGGCTGAGGCTGAACAAGCATGACAAGACGCTGTGGATCTCCTGGAAGAAGAACGTGAAATGGCTCTGATTCGGTCGACTGTGTACCAGCAAGATCTACGTCGCTTCCATGCAAGGCATGTCAGGAGTCTATCGTTCCATGAAGGTGATCTTGTGCTCCGAGTGGATCAGCAGCGACCTCACAAGCTCGCCCCGGCGTGGGAAGGTCCTTTCGTCGTCACCAAAGTGCTGAACAACGGGGCCTATCATCTTTTCAACCTCAAGAAGAATATCGACGAGCCGCGTGCCTGGAATGCAGATTTACTTCGACGTTTTATACCTGACGACTGAGTTGTTTTGATGTAATAAGAGTACTCCAGACAATGTTGTTTATCAAAATTATGACTCCCGTAGTCTTTTATCGATTCCGATCGCACAATTTCATATTCAAAAACGCTCCGAGTGGTGAGCAACCCTCTCACTGGGGGGTTAGCTGTGAACCAGTTTTCGCCTAAGTTAAAAACCCTGTCGAGTGAATAGCATTCTATTCACTCGGAAACTTAGCTGCGAACCAGTTTTCGCCTAAGTTAAAAACCCTGTCAAGTGAATAGCATCCTATTCACTCGGAAACTTAGCTGCGAATCAGTCTTCGTCTAAGTTCAAAAACACTCCGAGTGGTGAGCAACCCTCTCACTCGGGGGCTTAGCTGCGAACTAGTTTTTTGCCTAAGTTAAAAACGCTGCCGAGTGAATAGCATCCTATTCACTCGGAAACTTAGCTGCGAATCAGTGTTCGTCTAAGTTGTAAAACACTCCGAGTGATGAGCAACCCTCTCACTCAGGGGCTTAGCTGCAAACCAGTTTTCGCCTAAGTTAAAAACCCTGCCGAGTGAATAGCATCCTATTCACTCGGAAACTTAGCTGCGAATCAGTCTTCGTCTAAGTTGTAAAACGCTCCGAATGATGAGCAACCCTCTCACTCGGAGGCTTAGCTGCGAACCAGTTTTCGCCTAAGTTAAAAATCCTGCTGAGTGAATAGCTACCTATCCATTCGGAAACTTAGCTGCGGACCAGTCTTCGTCTAAGTCAAAAACTTTCCGGAGTGACGAGCACTCCTCTCACTCGGAGTCTTAGCTGCGAACCAGTTTTCGCCTAAGTTAAAAATCCTGCCGAGTGAATAGCTACCTATCCATTCGGAAACTTAGCTGTGGACCAGTCTTCGTCTAAGTCAAAAACTTTCCTGAGTGACGAGCACTCCTCTCGCTCGGGGACTTAGCCGCGAACCAGTTTTCGCCTAAGTTAAAAACCCTGCCGAATGAATAGCATGCTATTCACTCGGAAACTTAGCTGCGAATCAGTCTTCGTCTAAGTTATAAAACACTCCGAGTGATGAGCAACCCTCTCACTCGGGGGCTTAGTTGCGAACCAGTATTCGCCTAAGTTAAAAAACCAGCCGAGTGAATAGCATCCTATTCACTCGGAAACTTAGCTGCGAATCAGTCTTCGTCTAAGTTGTAAAACACTCCGAGTGATGAGCAACCCTCTCACTCGGGGGCTTAGCTGCGAACCAGTTTTCGCCTAAGTTAAAAACTCTGCCGAGTGAATAGCATCCTATTCACTCGGAAACTTAGCTGCGAATCAGTCTTCGTCTAAGTTGTAAAACGCTCCGAGTGGTGAGCAGCCCTCTCACTCGGGGGCTTAGCTGCGAACAAGTTTTCGCCTAAGTTAACAATCCTGCCGAGTGGCGAGCACTCTTCTCACTCGGGGACTTAGCCGCGAACGAGTTTTCGCCTAAGTTAAACGTCTTGCCGAGTGAATAGCTACCTATTAACTCGGAAACTTAGCTGCGGACCAGTCTTCGTCTAAGTCAAAAACTTTCCTGAGTGACGAGCACTCCTTTCGCTCGGGGACTTAGCCGCGAACCAGTTTTCGCCTAAGTTCAAAATTCTTCCGAGTAATGAGCATTCACCTCATTCGGAAATTAAACAAACTTAGCCAAGCAAAAGATCGGAAAGCAAAATGCAGATAAATCCAGAATCTCCAGCGTGGAAAAAAGTTGCCCACACAAACAGAAGTACTCAGGCTTAAGGCCTGAACGAAGTTTTAAGCGGTTACACCATCACTCGGCATACCGAGGCAAATAGAGTTTTAACTTCAAGCGAAGTATTTCTCAAGCTCTGGTAGGACTCACAGGCTCGACGAAGGTGTCCAGATCAATCCCATCGGCGATCCGAGTGGCTGCTTCGATGAAGGTCTCCATGAAATCTTCGAATTGAAGTTTCTTCGTGTTGGCCACCTGAAGAGCCTTCAGCTTGTCCTCCTTAGCCTCCTTGCAATGAACCCGGACGAGCGAAAGCGCCACGTTAGCTCCGCAGCGAGCAGCAGATTTTTTCCATGCCTGCGCTCGACCGGGAATCTCATTGAGGCGGATAATCATCGACTCGAGGTCAGTCTGGAGGGTGTCTTCTGGCCACAGTTCTTTGTCGACCTTCTCCAATGCAGCCTTCAGTCAAGTGACATACCCTTGAACGCTTCTGAGGCGAGCTTCAAGTCGAAACATGTTCATGGCCACAATGTCCCCGACGGGCGACTTAGTGGGGTCTAGATTTGGCTCGATCTCCTCGGTCTCCTTGTCAAAGTCTTGGCAGAATTCTTCATGAAGAAGAAGTGAAAGGTTGGTCACACTGCTGTTCTGTGGAAATTAAAGAAATTCACTCGACAGAAGAAAGTCACCTTCAAGCATGCCGAACATCTTCTTCGCGAAGTCTCCCAAGTGGTTCTCCAGAGCGCTCCTTCTTTTTGTCATTTGTTCAACCTTTTTGATCCACTCGGCCTGTTCTTGCTTGAGTTTGGTGTTTTCCTCTTCCAACTTACTGGCTGCAGCAAGCTTCTTCTCAGCAGCCTCGGTTTTCTCCCTCGCCACCTTCTGGGCATCAGCGAGCGCCTTATCCTTATCTTCAAGCGCCTTCTTCATGGTATCTAAAGAAATAACATTGTTGAGTCGCGCTTGGAGTCGACGGTTCTCGTCACGCACGTCTGTTCGAGTGAGGACACTCGGTTCAAAGGATAGAAGATGAAAGTGATAGCGCAATTGGTCAACAAGGATTACCTCCCAGGGTCTTCAGCTCAGTCTGTGCACGGTCCAGGTCGTTCTTGGTCACCTCCAGATCCAGCTGAAGCTGGTTTTTCTCCCTCTCCAAGTTGACGTACTGAGTCCCAAGCTCACAAGCTTTCTGAAATCATCAAGGAAGTATTTCAGTCGACACTAATATTTCTCCACCCCCGAGTGGAAAAGAGCAAGTTCAGTCGACTGGACGGCGGCCCGCCGCCCCACCCCACACCCCTGCAAAGCGTCATATCATGGTTGATGGAAATGATGTCCATGAAACCTGCAAGATAGATCTTGCTAATCCGGACCTTTCCAACCTTAAGACAAGCATTCAGAGGTGACCAACGTACTCCAAGTACAAAAAAGGACCCCGAGTCCAAGTTCTTAAGACTACTGCCCATCGTAAACAATCGACACTAGTCTCGGGGACTACACCCAGTGGGTGCACTCAGCGTGCCCCCACTGGACCAAAAACCACACGACCAGGTCCGACCTGTCCGAGTACAAAAAAAAGAGAAGGAGAGCAAACATGCAAATATTGTCTCTATCAGACCCCCGCCGATGCAAGCACTCGACGGCGGTCTCGGGGACTACACCCAGTGGGTGCACTCAGCGTGCCCCCACTGGACCTACTATCACTCGACCAGGCTGTCGAGTGACAAGCTACTATCAACACAAATCTAAGACCCCTGCCGACGTCTTCGCCATTCGACAGCGGTCTCGGGGACTACACCCAGTGGGTGCACTCAGCGTGCCCCCACTGGACCAAAAACCACTCGACTGAGACCTGATCTACTCGAGGAAAGAACAAGCAAGTATGTATCTAAAGAAAACACCCAGTGGGTGTAGAGTCAAGATGGACAGGAATTCAATCGGAAATGAACTTACAATCGCACTTACTCGGACATTGGCTTGAAGCGCCGAGCTGGCATCATAAGCCAACTTGCTGGCCTCATACGCCTCCTTTCTACGCAACATCATTTGCCCAGCCTGGATCATGGCCTCTTTGGCAGCTCTAGTCTGGTCCTCTGGGACGTGGTACAAAGGATATGTGGACGTCGGATGAGTCGGTGCTGCAGCTGAGGTCACAAGAGTTGCGTGAGGTAGCCCGATTGGCGCTGAAACCACAAGAGTTGAAGTTGCTGGCGGAGCACTCGACAGCGGAACCACAAGATCAGTTCTGGCCCGGGAAGAGTCGCCAAGTTTTTGAGACGATGCAGCAGTCGACCTACGAGGCGCCTGGCCCGATGATGTCCTCCGAGTGCGTTCGCGTGGAGTGTCCAAGGCCACAACTTCACCCTCTGCACCCTGCTGTGGCTCCTCATCGTCTTCCACATGGATGACGTCGTCAGCTATCAATCGACAACGTTAACTTATTCAATCGACGATTCTTCTCCAAAAAACAGAGTAGAGTGAAGATTTATTATACCTCGTTGAGAGGTGGCCGCATCAGCAGTGTCCACTTCCATGTGATCCTCTTCATCTCGCAGAGGCGACGTCACCGAGGTAGCAGCTCTGATGAATAAATTTCACTCGATCAGCAAAGACATGAAGTTCCACAACAGCAGAAAAAGGAAAATGAACACTCACGTTGAGGCGACGGGCACGGCGATCTTCATGCGTGGCAGAGCCTTCTGAGGTTTTGGTGCGTCAGACCTGGGCTGTTTCGCGACCTTTTCTGTCGACTCAGGTGTCGCAACCTGGTCACACTTCGGATTCCTGGTGCTCGACGCCAAAGTTTTGCTTGGGACAGCTTCTGGATCTTCGCGCTGCTTGGTACGACGCTCGGTGTGCAGAGGAGACTGGACCTCTTCCTCGATCTCCTCCAGGTCCTCGTCGCTGCCTTCACTGTCATCGGTGTAATCAACGTCTGCGCTGCCGCCAGCGCTTTCTTCTCCGTCTTCGGGCTGCCTTCCATTCGGCACAGGCGAATACATGTTCGTAAACTCCCGCAAGATACAAACAGTAAAGTCAGTCGGCTGAAGACCCAATCACTCGACGAAACATGAAAGCATTCGACAAAGATATAACTTACCAGATTCGGCGGCGGATTCTCAGCAGAGAAGGGCAAGATTCGCTTGGCTCCCAGAGGGTTGTCACAGGCTCTCCGGTGATGCTTATGAGCCACTGTGCAACAGTTTCCTCAGAGCCTTCCTCTGGATGTGTCCGAGTGGTGTCTTCGGCGCCCGAATAGTGCCACATGGTGTGGTCCCTCGCTTGAAGGGGCTGGATTCGCCGACTGAGGAATGCCTCTAACAGGTCCATACCAGTCACTCTGCCACGGATCAAATCAACTACTGCATTCACTAAAATTCCTACCTGGACCCTCTCTCCCTCTGTCACGGACAATGTTCTGGGAGTGGTGGGTCGCTCCAATATGAAAGGGGAAGGCCAGTCGACATATTGGGAGAAGCAACATCTTTGCAATAAAACCAAGTCGACTGCCAGCCCCGAACAGATTCAGGAAAAGTCATCGACGGAAACGCACTCCTACTCCTTTTTTGGAGTCCCAGGCCACCGCACAGCTGAATGACGTGGGTTTTACTATCACTAGGGTTGGCCTTTTTGACCGACTGAGACCGGGTGGTGAAGATATGTTTGAACAAGCCCCAATGGGGGGAACAGCCCAGGAAGCATTCACATAGTGTTATGAACGCGGCAAGGTATGCAATCGCATTCGGAGGGAAATTGTGGAGTTGTGCACCGAAGAAATTCAAGAAACCACGGATGAACGGATGGGGAGGCATAGAAAAACCTCGCTCGACGTGGGTGAGGAGGAGGACTCGCTCGCCTTCGCGCGGCTCCGGCTCGGTCTCTCCCTTCGACAGCCTCCACGACCCTTCAGCAATCAGCCCGTCGGCGACGAGGTTCTGGACGTCCTCCGCCGTGACGGTCGACTGAAGGAAATCCCCTTGGATCCACCCCGGCGGCGCCATGGACCGGGCGCTCGACGGCTTCTTCGTCTTGGCTCCCTTCTTGGCGCGCTCGAGCTTCTCCGTCTTCCCCTTCGTCATTGCGGCGGCGGTCGTCGAGGTGGAGCCGAGTGGCGCGCGTGGAGCAGAGGAGGCGGAAGAAAAGAGGGGAATGGATGAGGAGCACTGTACCAAGCCCTGAGCTGTCCCGTCTTATAACTGCCCGAGTGGGTCACTGACCTGCGGGGCCGCCAGATCTCTGTGTATCCCGATTTCAGAGGAAGCGCGGTACGTGGCGATAAGGGCGGCGCAAAAAATCGAGGCGTCATGCCCCCACTTGCCCCAGTCATTGTGTCATCTTCGCGCGGCGCGTGCTTTCCAAATTTTCGAATCCCATAAAATCCGGGCCCGACGAAGCGACCCGTCGCATCAAGAGGCCCTGCTGATCACTCGGACCTGAGTCTGCGTTCAAGTTCACTCGGACGCATATCAAGACAGAATCGATCAGGGTGAATGACAAAGATTCCAATCGACGCATACTTCTGTGGAGCCCTAAAAGGCACTCGGAATTTTTGTGTCTTATCAGAACCTGCATCGATCCCTTTTCACTCGAAGCCCGATCCATTCGGGGGCTAATGATGGAGATATGTACCTAGGGTAGGGTCATAGGCCTGACCTACATACCCTACCTAAGGACACTACATTGGAGAACCTAAAGATTACAAAGAAGACTCCGACTGAAATCACCATGGCACATGAGTCACTCGACAGTACATTCACTCGGAGGTTTCTCCCTCCACTCGACAGTTGCCTTTCACTCGGAAGAACCAGAAGTCAATCGACCGCAGAAGTCCAGAAGTCACTCCAGGGAGGCCAATGGGCAGGCGTTCGACTAGACATCATAAGTAGCATTTATTACATACGTTATCAGTAACGTATACCTTTATTACCACGATCGGACCCTTGGTTGCCGGGTATTCATGAGGGGCAGCGCACTCTATATAAGCCACCCCTCCCCTCTGGCACAAGGGTTCGCACCCCCTGTAACTCTCACATTCCACACGACAAGAGCTCCCGAGCACTGAGACGTAGGGCTGTTACCTCCACGAGAGGGGCCTGAACTCATACATCCATGTGTACAAACTCGCCGTAGCTAGGACTCTGCCCTCTCCTTTCGTACCCCTAACCTCTACTGTCAGGCTCGTTCCCACGACAGACACAACACGACTTATAAGGGCGGGAGAGTCCTCTCATATCACCTAGTATTTTGGGGGGAGAGGGCCCAAGGCCTCTCATAAGTCAGTGTTGCTATCTAGTTGGGCCTGTTAGACGCATGTGGGTTGGAAACGCTGGTGTTAGCGGACCCGAGATTGCGTAAGAATTGGTATTAGAGCCCATGTGCCCAGTATAAATCTCGATGGACTCACGGGTGGTCGGTCATGGTTGGTGGATGGAAACACTAGTGTTAGCGGGACCATGGTGACCAATGTGTAAGGGGGAGATTGTTGGGTTTAGTCCCACATCGGTTGTGGGAGGAGACACAACACGATTTATAAGGGTGGGGGTTGATCGGAAATGCTGGTGTTAGCGGACACAAGATTACGTAACAATAAGCAAAGGTCAAAAAAAAAAAAATCTTACATGCATACAAGTAGGACAAAATGGTGAAATCAACAAAGATTCATTCCTATTCCATAGTTTTAAAAAGTTTTAACTCTACAACAACACATCCTGAATATGATATGCATTAACTGTTTAGTCTATCATGTTGAAGACTTCGAAAGTAGATCATAGACGGATATGTATCGGCAACTTGTTTTTTGAGCTAAAAAGTTACCATACAGTATGCGAGATATCAGGCTATTCACGGATAGTTTTCGGCGTGAAAACTAGACGACTGGTTTTTTAGATCCCGGATGCCTAGACACCCTCTTACCTATACCATTCATTCAAAATATGAGGCATAGAGATTTGTGCCCCGTACTTTAGCAATAGAATCCATTAGCAGTTCTGGTACTTCAATAAGCGCAGGAGTAAAGATAAAAAACAAAGTAACATGGGTCTAGTCTAGCCCTGCTCCTCCTGGCCTGATTACCTACTGAAAAATAATACTCCCTCCGGTCCTTTTTACTCTGCGTATTAGATTCGGGTCAAGTCAAACTTTGTAAAGTTTGACCTAATTTGTACTAAAAAATATGAACATCTATGATATCAAATATATATATTATGAAACTACAATTCATAATGAATTCAACAATACTGATTTGACATTATGAATGTTGATACTTTTTTGTATATGTTTGGTCAAAGTAGAGATACTTTGACTTTGAATAAAACTTATATGCAGACTAAAAAGGACCGGAGGGAGTATTAGGGGTGTTGGAGGTGAGCCTGCTTGAATATACAAACTGCGATGGGAGACCCAAGAAAACTGAAAGGAGTGACCATGCAATGGAATCTCATGTGATTTGGCTGGGTGAGTGCATGCACTGTCAAATAGGTCCGGAGTAGCTATGCATGTCAGCTTGTTAGAAAGAGAGTGAGGAGGGAGAGCAAGCTTTTTGCGTGCATGTGTGACGGCTTTCAAAGAAAGAAAACGTGAGAAGAGAGAGATTATAGTGTGCATGCATGTGTTCCTGCCCGGCCTAGTCATGCGACCTATTTCTGCATGCTACTTCTTCCTCCCATCGTTTTTTGTCTGTTTAAAAAAAGCCTGCCTAATTACTCTGGTACTGCAAAGCGTCTGCAGCTGGACGGACAAGACTAGAGGATGCCAGGACAACCGGGTGTCGTTGCACCTTTACGAAACTAGATCTAACTTGGAGGTGTCTCAATGAAATTTGTTTTTAGCTCAAAAGTTACCGTGCAGTAATAAGCGAGTTGCCAGACTGTTCACAAATAGTCATCGGCGTGAAAACTAGATCTAACATGGAGGCGTTTCAGCGATATTCGAAGCTAAAAAATTACCTAGCAGTAACATGCGAGTAATCGGACTATTCACAAATGGTTAGCATGGTGAAACTAGCGTGGCAGATTCATTTTGGATGGTCTCCCAGTTTCCTTGACCGATAAATTGGATATTGATGCTAGGCTTTGGTTAGCATCGTTAAGATAATCTGCCGTATATGATTGTGTGCATCCCTTATGCAGACTTGCACATGATTCTTCTTTTCAAAAGAAATACCACTAGTTGAGGGAATCACCAACCGAGTACTCACATGAGAGCTTGACATTGCCATCTCAATGATCCAACGATCAGATTAGACCTAGATTAAGTAATGTCAGTTCCCCAGAAGGACGGCAGATCGATAACAGGACACATCAAAATTAATCGCCATAATATATTTTCATTTCAGTACCTGGTACCGATCATCCAAAGGCCAAAAGGAAACTACGCTAGAATAGTACTATTGCAGTTGCTTGTTCTAACAGGAAACTGGTTCGACTACACAGGTCGATCGCTACGGCAGGCGTTTTGACTCCATGATGAGCTCAGTACGTCGAAGTAGCTACCTAGCGGTTCAGTCAGTTAGCCGTTGATGTTCCCACGGCGTCGACGGCAACCGTGCCGGGCAGCATCAGCATCCGCTGCGCACGGACAATGGGAAACCCTCTTACTTGATAGTACAGCCGTAGATTAGAGGCGCTGGCCATCGACGCAATTGAAAGCAAAGGATATCATTTAGCAACTACATGTTCATGCCTTCATAAGGTAGTCAAGGTGGTGTACAAGGCTCTTAATTGGTACATGAGACCTCGGACGTCTATCCACTACCTGTTCGTGTCCTCACAAGGTAGTAATATGATGGGAAGTGTTGTTCCAATCTCAAGCACAAATGTAGCCGCATGATTAGTCGCCATTATATCGCTTTGACGCTTGGTAGCTTGGCAACCAACAGTGATTCAGATATCCTAACTTCTGTCTTTGCTAACTGAGTCCGCTGCTCCTCAATTCTCGTGGTGACCGACACTATGATTTATTGTGTTCCGATACCGGTGCAGCCTCGGTCCAGGTGGCCGATCACTAGAGAAACCTGAACTGTTAAAAAGGGCTAAGAATCAACTCTAAGTTCGAACACTGAACTGTCAAAACAAGTCAAGTTTTACCTCTGTCCTCTCCATAAACACTTTCTTGGTCAGTTGAAGTGGGTTTGACTCGTTGACTGCCCAGTCAGCCGCCTACTCAGGTGGCACGTCTAAAAATTAAAGTGTCTAGAAAACAATGAAAAAGTATGTAAAACCAATACTATATATCATGGTGATCATTCTCGAAAGTTTCAAAAAAAATCGCCAATTAGATTATGAAATACAAGCAAAATACATATTTAGCCTTTTTTGTCAAAATTCAACCAAAAATAAAAGTGTCCACAACAATTTGAAAACTTCCATAAATTGAACATTATCATGATGATCATTCTGGAAAAGTTTCTAAACTTTTCTGCCAAACATATTAAAAAATACAAACAATATACATATTCGACCCCCTTTTTTGTTAAGATTTTACCAAAAGAGTAAGTGTTGAGAAATAAATAAATAAAATGCGTCCAATGAAAATTACCATGCTGATCATATAGGGAAATTCAAACATTTTTGCCAAATAGATTAAAAAAATACATATTCAACCCTCTTTTCGGTCAAAATTTAATCTATAATAAGAGTGTACAAAAAAGCTTGAAAAACATAATGTAAAATTAATACTACCATGGTGACCATTCTGGGAAAGTTTAATACTTTTCTGCCACACAGATTTAAAAATGCAAGCAAAATACATATTCACCCCTTTATTGTGAAAATTTGACCAAAAAGTGATAGTGTCCAACTTTTTTGGAAAAGTTTGTCAAATCAACAGTACCATGCTGATTTCTTGGGAAAAAATCAAATCATTTAGCCACAAATTAAAAATACAAGTAAAATACATATAAAACCCCCTTTTGGTCAAATATTGACCTAAAATTGAAGTTGTCCATAATGTTTTGAAAAACTTCTTAAATAATACACTACCTTGTTGATCTATTTGGGAAGGTTTCAAACTTTTTTTGCTATATAGATTAAATAATACAAGCAGAATACATATTCGACAAAATATTGGTTGATGTGGCATCTGACTGGGCTGCTGATTGGGTGGACAACTGATTGAAACCACTTAAACTCATCAAAATATGGTTTGAGGAGAGGGAAGTGTTGAAACTTGACTAGTTTTGACAATTTATGATTGTAATTTAGACAGTTTCAAATTTTATTGTTTATTATTAGACATTGGTGACAGGTTGAAATTGTACTGCTCTTGTTTCTAAATTATAGGCTCTTACACGTTAGATGTGTTGTCTGTCAATTTGCACACATTTTATGAGTACACTCACAATCAATAAAATAAATAAAAGATCTCTATTCTACACATTACTTGTCATCAATACATCTAATTGCATTGGGTATCAAGTACTGAGAGGACGCCGGCATGACATGTTGTAACGATCATTGATATGTCTACTTGGTCATGTCCTGACTTCTTTGATTTATCTTTTGAGCAGTGGTTTGAGTCCTCTCTCTTTACACCCGCATGCGACTAGTGATTGAATGTTTCATATTTATAGGGGTATTCTTATGTGATTATGTTGCTATATAATATAACAACAGTTGCAGTCCAGGTCATCCTAAAATATATTGCTCCTCTAAACTTAACTATGCGCTTGGTCAAGTAATTTGACAAATGTTGCTTTAGACCTTCAACGTGCGTGTTGATCATTTAAAAGTTAAGCTTGCTCATTTTGCACGGAACTACGACCCTTATTGGTTAAAAGGGTGGCTTAGTGACTTCTATGGTAGGCCGCAAGCCGTGAGCCATTCCCTGACAATAAGTTCACACATTAATATGTTTGATTACACATAAAGTAATAAAGATGCCAATTAATTTAATAATAATTTTTTGGATTTGCAGCGAAGATTCTAAATATCAAGTGCTTACACAGTTTATGGTATGTGGTGGTGGCAATGCTTCTATTAGTTTGATGGTGCTATCCTTTTATCCCCCCCCCCCCCCCTTAGTTAGCTATGCATTATGCTGTATGCAACTGTCCAATACAAACCAATGACAAACACAATTTTATGGTTTTTACAGTTTTATATTTTTGGTTGTTTCCCTGGTCAATGGTTGAAGTTTCTCTTTCAAAGTTAAATTGGCTCCATTAGTGCCATGGTTGAAGGATTTTCACAAAGATGTTGATTTTCCAGCGGAAACGAAGCCATCTTTTTAGATGAGATATAAAGTGTCAAGTGGTAGACCATTTGTGGCTAAGATACATTCATCACGGTATGTGGCAAAGCTAGTATTTTTTGTGGTGGTATATTATCATTCCGCCTCAATTAGAGTATCAAATACGTAGTATGTCTACTATGAGCACTAAAAAAACCTATATATCTTATAGTATTTATTATATATTCTCATGGCATCAGACTAGAATTAAGAGATCATCTCTTAAGAGAAGGCAACCCTTTCTCTGCCTTCTATTTTCTCCATCTCAGATATTTATTATACATTGCCTTCCTAAGATAGCGCCATTGTACACGAGTGCGGCGTTTATAGGACGGGCTCCAAGGAGCCCTTTTTGGACGGAAAAATTAAAATATATTTAAAACTTTCAGCAAAAAATCAAAAACAATTCTACAACATGTACATGTTCACTAAGTATATGTAAAGTTTCATTAGATAATATGATTATTTACAGGCTACACAAGAAGATAGAAATCGGGTCCAAATAAAAAAAATACTCCATTTAATCTATGTATTTGTATCTGTATTTTTTGTGTACATCTGTATGTTATTGAAATTTCATATGTATATACTGCATATATGCTTATGTGTATATTTGTTTTCATATTTTTTGAGATGTAGATCTCTGGAGCCCGGCCACCTTATGCACTCTTCATACACTACTGGAAACCGATTGTTTACCAAATATCAAGAACACTTGGCAAAGACAAAAACACTCAACAAAGCATTCGCTGAGTGTTACACTCGGCAAAGAAAATTGCCATACACCCTTCAGTAAAAGCAAGCTTTGCCGAGTGTTCTTGAAAGACACTCGGGAAAGAGCTTGCCATGTGTTGTCCTAGGTACTCAACGAAGATTTAAAATTGGTAAAATAATTAAAGGCCAGCCGCAAAAGAATGATAATGATCAGTTTGAGTGTAACACATGCATTTGACAAATGAACTAAAATTCAAATATTTGTTTGTCGATCCTAGTGTTGGTTGATCCAAAAAAGATCAAAATTCAAAAGTATGCTCTGAAAAATAGAAATTCGAACATGTATTTTATTATTATTTTACTTTTTACGAAGCTTCTTATCAGAAAAAAACACTCGGCAAATCCTCTGCATTGCCAAGTATTTTATCCTAGACAATCGACATTATGTAAATAACATTTATTTTGGGGAGTGTCATTGCACACACCCTAAACCAAACATTTTGACGCAATGCAACTCCGTTGTGTAGAAAGTTATTGCAAAATAGCGCGCTATAGCATATAGCGTTTAGAAGAGGTCTTGCGCTAAGGGTTTTTCGTCCAAATACATGAACAAACATTTTAAATAGCACGTCATAACGTTTAGAAGAGGTCAAGGTCTGCCGCTAAAACCCTTAGCGCGCTATTTAAAACTATGGTCAGCACACATTACTCTAGTTGTCCTATGTCTATATATATATATAACTTGAGCCTCCTTAGTTGCTCTCGTAGCACCTTTGAAATTAAGCAGGCAATAGCTCCAGTTATCCCCCAAAAAAGCAGGCAGTAGCTGTGACTCCGAGACAATGACAAGCGGACCAACCACTGTCCACGAGATCCGGCAGGTGCGGCGTGCGGAGGGCCCCGCCGTCGTGCTCGCCATCGGCACGGCAAACCCGGTGAACTGCGTGTCCCAGGAGGAGTACCTCGACTACTACTTCCGTGTCACCAAGAGCGAGCACCTCACTAACCTCAAAGACACCTTCAAGAAGCTGTGTAAGCATGCACGTCAATCTTACAATCCAAAGATGAGAATAACGTGGAGTTTCTTCCTGACTAGCCTAATCTAGCGTACGTGTTCCCTTCCCGATCAGGTAAAATAACGGGCTTGGGAAAGCGGTACTTCCACCACACGGAGGAACTGCTTAACGCCCACCCGGAGTTCCTCCACCGCACATCTCCGTCCATCGACGCCCGGCTTGAGATCGCTGCCACCGCTGCGCCCGAGCTCGCGGCATCAGCCGCGGAGAAGGCGATCGCCGATTGGGGTCGTCCGGCCACCGACATCACCCACCTCGTCGTGAGCACAAACTCGGCGGCCCACGCCCCGAGCGTTGACTTCCGCCTGGCTTCGCTCCTCGGCCTTCGCCCTAGCGTCTGCCGCACCATGCTCCACCTTTACGGTTGCTCCGGCGGCTGCGCGGCGTTGCGCCTAGCCAAGGACCTGGCCGAGAACAACCGCGGCGCGCGCGTCCTCGTGGCCTGCGTCGAGCTCACCGTCACCTCCTTCCGTGGCCCCGACGAGGAGGACTGCTTCGACACCCTCATAAGCCAGGGACTGTTCAGCGACGGCGCGGGCGCCGTCATCGTCGGCGCCGACCCCGTGCGCCCCGTCGAGCGCCCGTTGTTTGAGATGGTGTCCGTGTCGCAGGCCGTGGTACCGGAGACCGAGCACTTGCTCAACATGCGGCTCGGGAGCGGCGGCCTCTGCGGCGACGTTTCCACCGAGCTGCCGCGCATGACGGGGCACAACATTGGGCAGTGCTTGCTGGATGCGTTCATGCCGCTTGGTATCCGCGTCGAATGGAACGACCTCTTCTGGGTGGTGCACCCCGGCAGCCGGGGTGTCTTGGACCACATCGACATGGCTCTCCAGTTGGAGCCCAAGAAGCTCGCGGCGAGCCGAACGGTTATGGGAGAGTACGGGAACATGTTGGGAGCGACGGTGATATTCGTGCTGGACGAGCAACGACGGCTAATGGAGAAGGATGAAGTGGGGGCGCGTGGGTGGGGGGTGATGGTGGGATTTGGTCCGGGTTTCACTGTCGAGACGATGGTGCTCCGTGCAGCTCATGCATGAGTCATGACCAGAACAAAAATTACTAGCTACCCCTTTCCTTCAAAAATAATTCAAGTTTTAGGATTGTCCCAAGTCAAACTTTTTTAAGTTTGAACACGTCTATAGAAATGTCTGCAACGACCTACGATATCAAATATATGTAGTTTGAATGTATTTTATTTCATAATAAGTCTAATGAAGCAAATTTAGTGTTGTAAATGTTGATATATTTCTGCGTAGACTTGTTCAAATTTTAATGAAGTGTGACTTAGAACAAATCTAAAACTTCGATTATTTGTAAACGAAGGAAATGACTTTACATCAGCCTTTAAATAGATAGTTCAGATGGTCACATACACGCCACCAACACACTACCCCATGAGTAACTCTGAGAGACTGAACAAATAATTTCTAAGATTGAGAGGGCGCCTGCTCCGCTTCGACGGGGGGTGTCGCTCCTCTTCGACCGGGGCGGGGGGGGGGGGGGGGGGGGGGGGAGGAGGGTTCGCTGGCGCTACGGGGTGCTGTCCTTGGCTGCGGTGGGCGGCAAGGTGGCAATTAGCATGGTCCGATCTGAAGGTGGTGGCCCGAGTGGTGCCTTGTTCTCCACGGCCGGCCGGGATTCGGGCGCCCTTTGGTTCTCCCGTTCTGCAGGTCGGAGGGGCGTTGGATGCGGGCTCGGGGTTGGGGGAAACCCTTGACCGGCGAGGTCGGTCACGATGTTGGCACGCCCGTGGCGCCGTTATCCCTTTGTGTGGGCGACATCGAGATCTACACCCGGCCCTCCGTCTCTTGGTCCCGAGCGAAAGCCTAAAATCTCCAGATTGGACGGCGGCGGCGCATCGGCATCGCTTACTTCTTGAAAGCGTCACCTTGGGAGCTCTTCGTGGTCAGGGGCTCGGTGCGGTGGTGGTTCCCGGTCTTCAGTACTTTCCCTACTCGCCAACTGCGGTGGATTTGGGTCTTGGCCGGAGACGCTGTCGATGTATGGGTTTCCTTCAGAGGTGAGGTCACCATGACTATTTTCCTATCCCCGGCAACTGGTTGGCCTGTCCATGCGTGCTCGGGGTGAGCTGCTCTGCCTGTCAACGGGACGACGTCCTTCAATCCAGGACGAGAGGGCAGGGGTGCCCTCTTTGGAGGCAGTGACGGGACAACAGGTTTGGCCTTGGGAAGGATGAAGCGTGGCTTTCCTCCGGCGGTGAATAGCTCCCTTGTCGGTTGTCGCAGTCGTTGATGACATGATCTGAGGCCGTCATGGACTCCGATGTCCTTCGGAGCTTGTTAGCTGTTTCGTGGTGTTTTGTATCCTGTCGTTTTATTTTCCGTTTCTTGTTGTATTGCCGGTTGTAATGTGTGGTTTGCTTTATATATAAAGCAGGACGAAAGCCTTTTTCGGTAATATGACTATGCATCGATAATATCCGATGGATATAATGGTTTAGTCATTGGGTTGACCTTAAAACCGATGGCCTACTGGTGCAAACCGGGTCTATCAAGACACATCATTGCATGCTGTTGCGGCAGAGCATCTACAATCGGACCTCTCAAACCCGCCTCAAACGCCCGGGTGGGCCGCCCGGTCACTGCCCGGTCACTTTTTTTTGACCCAGACGGACCCCTCAAACGGCCCTCAAACGCCCGGACTGACCGGCACCCCCCATATCCATCCCAAATATGAGACCGATATGGGGGCGCCCGGGCGCGCCCGGGCACGCCCGCCACGTCGGAGCCGGCCCATGCTGGCCCACCCCTACCCCACTTATATTCGTCCCCATCCGCTCGCCGGACTAAACCCTAGCCACTTCACTCCCCTCCCCTCCACTCCCCTCCGCCACCCTAGCTCTCCTCCGGCGGATTCCGGCCACCTCCGCCATGTCAGACAGCGGATCAGAGTCCGGCCTTTCCGGATCCGTCGACTGGGGTGTGGTTCCGTGTGGGTTGGAGGAGGCAATGGCAGTTCGCATTGCACTCCGCCGGTCCCGGGAGGAGTGCAGCCGACCGAGGGACGGATCCGTCCGCCGCGAGGCCCTAGCGTTGGCTCACCGGGCGCTCGGGTCCGGCGGTGCTGGATCCTCGCGTTCCCGGCAGCCGGAACACCGCTCCTTCCCCATCACCGGTCCGGCAGACTATGAGTCGTACCGGGTCCGGGTGGCACGCCGTGAGAAGGAGAGGGCAAGGGCCATCGAGGCCCGTCTCGCGGCGGATATGGCGGAGGCGGAGGCGGCTGCTGCGGCGGCGCGGGCGGCCGCAGAGGAGGAAGCCATCCGCGCCCGCATTGTGAAGAAACGACAGCGGAGGAAGACGCGCGCCCTCGCCCGAGAGCAGAGTCAGGCGGTCCGGGCCATGGCTGGACTGCCACCGAAGGAGGAGAAGGACAGCGACGGCGAGGACAGCTCCGGCGACGAGCAGATCCGGCTGGATCCGTACTGCGTCTTCGAGCGGTACTTTCGCGAGAAGGACGGCAAGACGCAGGGAAGGGCAAGGGCAACCGTGGATGAAGTCCACCATAGCCAAACATGCCAAATTTTGGTAGTCCGATGGCATGTTTAGTGTACTGTGATGGAGTAGCCGGACGATCCGTGTGCGTGGACGTAGTTGCATGAGTTTGTATGGATTTGAGATATGCTAATTGAGGTGTCTGGATGTGGAGTGCCAAATTTGAGGCGTGCCCGGTCAGTGCCCGTGGACGCGTCCGGGCGCGTCCGCGGGCGTTTGAGGAGCCGGATTTGCCAAGTCCGGCTGTAGATGCTCTGAGCATTTGCTTCTAGTTTACGCACACGGTTGCGGAAACAAGACCGTTTAGGATGAGGTAGGCACGAAACGTCGGGCAATGAGGTGACCCACGTCGCCCATGCTCTAGGAAATGTGATTGTCAGGGCCGGGCCCACAATGATGCCAACTGTGCGGTCCGCACAGGGCCCAAAATTTTGGAGGGCCCCGAAAATTTAGATAGACCTAACACCTAAGCACTACTGGGCCGCTGGGCCGCTGGGCGCTGGCTCCGCTGCAGTTGGGCCAAGCCTGGAGTCGAGGCGACGAGGGCGAGCCAATCGAGGCTCGAGCGACGAGGGCGCTGCGCCGCTGCCGCTGTGCGCTGTTTCCGGATCCGGATCGTACTCCTATGTACGAATACGAACGCCAGTTCGCCACTGGAAAAATGGCTACAGGCCGCTCCATATTAGTCTCTCAATCGTGACTACAGGAATTAGGAACGCCGCCTCCTCTCGTCGCCTAGTATCCTCGTTCTCGGCTCGTTATCGATCAGAATTGGAAATTCGGATTAAGGTCAACAGGCCGATCCGCCGTTGTCTTCCTCGCCTCCTCTCTCAATTTTTTGATTCGTTGACGTCGTCTCGTCGGATTAATCGGTGACCGACTAAAGCCTCCAGCTCCCATTAATATATGCTACTGTATAAGTTCAAGTTTATCTTATTCATCTTCTTAATCTTGTGTCTTAAAAATACAGATTTGAAATTTCAGACCCGTTGATATTCTGAATTTTCTAAAGTGACATGATGGTTTTCCCAATGCAAATATTGCATATAGCTAGAGTTCTGTTGACCATTCCTGTGACAGTTGCATTGACAGGAAGAAGTTTTTCTAAATTAAAGCGATTGAAGTCCTATGCGTACTAATATGACACAACAAAGAATCAATGATTTGTCCATAATAGCACTTGAGAGTGAAGTGTTGAAGAAGATTAATTACGTGGATATCATTGAAGATTTCATTTCAAAGAATACTAAAAGAATAAGGATGTTCAAATAAATAGCAACTAGGAGTTGGATAGGTATGATCTTTTTATATGTCCAATTATTATGTAAGACATTATATTATATTCATTATAATTTTTTCTGCGAGATATGTATACACTACTGGAATTCAGTTATTTGCCGTCTGCCAGCTCTTTGCCGTCGGCTGGCAGATGGCAAAGAGGGTCTTTGCCGTCAGCTGCCACAAAGCAGACAGCAAAGAGTTGGCAGATGGCACATAGGGTCTTTGCCATCTGTCAGCTCTTTGCCGTCAGCTCGCAGACGGCAAAGAGCCGCACAGCAGCCGGCAAAGCGACAGCTGGCCCCCACTTGACTGCGGGGTGGCTAGGTTAAATTTGGTGTCTTCTTTGACGGCTGCTAGCGGACGGCAACGAGTCCTAAAGCAGATGGCAATGCCCTAACGCTACTAACGGTCGTCCCGCCCCCACCCCGGCTCCTCTCTCTCACTCTCACCCACTCCCACTCCCACACCCACTCTCACTCCTAAAGCAGACGGCAATGCCCTAACGCTACTAACGCTACTAACGGCCGCCGCCCCACCGCCCTCGTCGCGCCCGTCCTCCCCGCCGCCCCGGTGCCTCGCCGCACCGCCGCCCCGCGCCCCCAACGCCCCACCGCCCCCGTCGCGCCCACCGCCCCAGTCGCACCGCCGCCCCACCGCCCCAGTCGCGCCCGTCCTCCCCGCCGCCCCCAACGCCCCGCCGCCCCGTCGTCCCTGCCACCAGCCGCCCCGGCGCCCCGCCGCCCACGACGCCCCAGCCGCCCCCGCCGGTGAGTCCCCCCCACCGGCCGCCCCTATTTTTATTTTGTTTTTCCTATTTTTTTATTTCTGTTAAATTAGTTAGGTTAGTTTTTTAGTTTATTAGGTTAGTTAGGTTAGTTAGTTAGCTTGGTTTATTAGGTTAGTTAGTTAGGTTAGAAGAGAAAAAAGAAGAAAAGAAGAATAAGTAGAAGATGAGGATAAAGGAAAATAGGAAGAGGAAGAGGAGGAGGAGGAGGAGAAGAAGAAGAAGAAGAAGAAGAAGAAGAAGAAGAAGAAGAAGAAGAAGAAGAAGAAGAAGAAGAAGAAGAAGAAGAATAAGAAAAGAGGAGAAGAGGAGAAGAGGAGAAGAAGAAGAGGAAAAGAATAGGAAAAAGGAAAAGAAGAAGAAGAAGAAGAAGAAGAAGAAGAAGAAGAAGAAGAAGAGGAGGAGGAGGAGGAAGGCGAAGAAGAAGAAGAAGAAGAAGAAGAAGAAGAAGAAGAAGAAGAAGAAGAAGAAGAAGAAGAAGAAGAAGAAGAAGAAAAAGTGGAGAAGAGGAGAAGAAGAAGAGGAAAAATAGAAGAGGAGGAGAAAGAAGAAGAAAAAGAGGAGAAGAAGAAGAGGAGAAGAAAAGAAGAAGAAGAAGAAGAAGAAGAAGAAGAAGAAATAGAGGAGAAAATAATAAAATAGAAGTGCAAAAGTAGTTACATATAGAGAGATATTTCTATCGGGATTGAATATTTGTGTTGATCGGGTGGATTTCAATGTGCAGTTGTTTCGTCGCTGCGAGGGTGAGCACAAATGACATCTCCTCCCCCCCTTAATTTGCTCTGTTCGGTCTTCGTGCCGATGAAACTTGCTAGCTATAGGTGTATTCAATCATCAGTATGCGTGACCAGTATGCGTCTCCCGTTCGAAAGGGCGGCATCTATAAATATGCATGTCTTTGCATATTTATAATCGCCATCCTTTCGAATTGTCCAACGTTATCCATGGACAGCCCGAGTATGTGTAGATTGGGTTCGTTTTCCCTTATGCTCTGCTCCGGATCCGATGCGGAATTTCGTCAGTGCCTCCCTGTTGTTCTCCGGGTACACATCCTCTCTGCTTATTTCCGAGACGTGTATCAGGAGAACAGCGGGGAGGTGCTGCCGAAATTCTGCGTCGGATCCGGAGCAGAGCATGGGAAAACGAACCCAATCTACACATACTCGGGTGGGATTAGGACCTATCTTTACCTATTAGCGTGTAGGTTGCATGGACGTAATAAAACTGACAAACTTGATTAACTGATGAATATAGATGATGAATTATATATATATTTCTTGTGTGTTTAGTAGGTAGGCAAGATGAGTGATCGTGCGTGGATGTACACCGGTCACCCTAGTCAGAAAGACATGACCATTGAATGGTTAACAAAAACCAAAGGGGTTTCTGAGAGCCGCATTTGCAAATGGCCAGGAAATAACCTGGTGCCCCTGTGTCCGGTGCGACAACCATAAAAAGTGGACACGGGATGAAATGGGTAAACACTTGCAGAAGTGGGGTTTTACACCTGATTATACGGTGTGGAGATTTCATGGTGAGTCTACCCAACGTGCCAGAGCTGAGTTGGTTCGTCGTCGCACCGGCGAGCATGGTACCGGGATCGAAGACATGGTGCAAGACTTTGATGATGCTAGGGATTCGGACGATGAGATGGAGGAATCTGCAAAGGCCTTCTATGAAATGTTGGAGTCTTCAAAACGTCCTCTCCACGAGCACACTGAGCTTTGTCAGCTGGATGCCATCGCGCAAGTAATGGCTCTGAAGGCTCAGTTCAACCTGGGCAGAGAATGCTACGACGCGGTGATGACAATATTTGGACGCTTTCTACCCAAAGGCCATGTATTGCCTGCAAACCTGTACCAGTCGGACAAAATCCTACGCGCGCTTAAGATGCCCTATGAGAAGATAGATGCCTGTGAGAATGGATGTGCCTTATTTAGGCTTGAGTATGCTGGCTTGAACTATTGTCCCATTTGCAAGTCTTCCAGGTATGTTGTGGTAGACAACGATATGGATGAGAAGAGTCAGACCAAAATCCCAGTTAATGTTCTTCGGTATATGCCAATCATACCAAGACTTCAACGCCTTTTCATGGTCGAAGAGACGGCCAGACAGATGGCGTGGCACAAATTGGGCAAAAGAACCGAACTAGATGCAGATGGGAATCTGATGTTGGGACACACTTCAGACGCTTTTGCGTGGAAGCACTTCGATGCATTACATAAGGATAAAGCGGCAGATCCAAGGCATCCTCGAGTCGCCATCAGCACGGATGGGTTCAATGTGTTTGGTATGACTGCAACCCAATACAGTTGTTGGCCTGTATTTGTCATTCCACTCAATCTCCCCCCCCCCCCGGAGAGATTATGAAAAGAAAGAACATTTTCTTGACGTTGATAATTCCAGGGCCCAACTATCCGGGGAAGAATATGAATGTGTACATGCAGCCGCTTAAGGATGAATTGCAAGAAGATTGGGATAATGGGATCAAGACATATGACGCCGCTACAAAACAAAACTTCAAAATGCATGTGTGGTACATGTACTCCACGCATGACTTGCCGGCGTATACGCTATTCATTGGCTGGTGTGTGCATGGAAGGTTCCCGTGCTCCACATGCAAGGCAGCTCTTCAGTTCCGTTGGCTGCAGGCGGGTCGCGAGTATTCTTGCTTCGACTTGCATAGACAGTTCTTGGATCCTCGCCATAAGTTCAGAAAAGACAAGAAGAATTTCATCAAAGGTAGAGTTGTCAAAAACTCTGCACCACCTGCATTGACAGGTCAACAGACCCTGGATCAGTTAAACACTCTCGAGCCTGATCCAGAGCGTCCAGGATATTTCAAAGGGTATAATTGGGAACACGCCTGGACTCACAAGATATGCTTGTGGGATTTGCCTTACTTTAAAGACCTCCTTTGCCCACACAACATCGACGTGATGCACACTGAAAAGAATATCGCTGAGGCCCTTTTTGGTACATTGGTCGGCATAGAGGGGAAGTCAAAGGATAATCCTAAGGCTAGAGTCGATCAGGAGGCTCTATGTGATAGACCGTTACAAAACATGCGACAACCGAAAGGAAAGAAGAACTGGAGGAAGCCAAAGGCATGGTTCAATCTTGGAAGGCAAACTATGAGGGAAATGATCTTGTGGGTGAAAATGCAGTTGATGTTCCCCGATGGGTATGCAGCGAATCTAAAGAGGGGAGCGAGTCTTGACAAATTGAAAATATTTGGTCTCAAGAGTCATGATTGGCACATATGGCTTGAGTGGGTAATGCCGGTGATGTTGCATGGCTTTATCTTTGAGGATGAATGGCTAGTACTGGCAGAGCTGAGCTATTTCTTCCGTCCTCTTTGTGCGAAAGAACTATCGCTTGACGTGCTAGATGAACTGGAAGAGTTGGCGTCGGAGTTGATCTGCAAGTTAGAAAAGATCTTTCCACCGGGCTTCTTTAATCCAATGCAACATTTGATTTTGCATCTCCCGACCGAGGCAAGATTGGGGGGGGGGGGGCGTGCAAAATCGTTGGTGCTTCGCAGCTGAGAGGATGCAGAAGACGCTTCGAGCAAAATGTAAAAATAAACGTAGAATTGAAGCATCGATGGCCGAGGCATTCATTACTGAGGAGGCGGCAAACTTCGTGACAGCACACTACGAAGCCAAGAATCATCATTTGCATAATCCGAAGCCTCGGTACAATGATGGCGACCGTGAAAAAGGTCGATCCAACCTTAGCCTATTCAAAGGGAAGCTCGCACCAGCCGGTGCTTCGAAAGCAATAGCGTTGGATGTCGAAGAATGGCAGACCATTTCGTTGTATATCTTCAACAACCTAATAGAAGTGCGGCCGTACATCGAGTAAGTTCTCGGTACATTGTTTCGCAACTTCTAATTCCTTTGAAATGCTCTTATTCCCGGATATGTGATACAGTCGATACGTCACCAAATTCTCGGATGGAGCGGTGATCCAAAAGGATTCCATCGAAGAGTATGAGCTTCTGGCAAAGCATGAAGGCGGCTATCCCGGTTTCATCTCTTGGTTCAAACAAACGGTAATTTCCATTAGACCATTTCATTTCTTCGTCTAGTTTGCGGCTAATGCAACAATCCTTTCGTATTAAACTTGTAGGCTAATTCAGAGTCTATGGACGCCGAATTGAGACAAGTCGCTAATGGTTTTGACTATAAGGTCCGTTCATTTGACAAATATGACATCAACGGGTATCACTTTCGTACTTTTGGCATAGAGCTATCTATGGCCGACCGAAAGTCTACAAATTGTTGTGTCTCTGCTATCGGCGAAGGAGGTGTCGAGTATTATGGAAGAGTTGAAGCAATTTATGAACTTATATTCTTTGGTGAAAACCCACCAAACGTCGTAGTCTTCAAATGTTATTGGTTCCAGCCGAAGGAGACTAGAAGGACTCATGAACATATAGGGCTACTCGAAATCAAACAAAGCACCCATTTAGATGTTCCCGATGTCTATATTACGGCTCAACAGGCGACCCAAGTTTTTTATCTACCGTGGGCCTGCCAAACTGATCCAAATCTGAATGGTTGGGATGTCGTTTATGATGTGCCGCCATGTTTTAGACCACCTCCCCTCAATGAAGATGATTATGAACCTCACATTAACCCAGACACATATGAAGGAGAATTCTTCCAAGAAACACGTCTTTCCAAAAAACGTTTCAAGAACCGCTCTACTTCACCCCAGAACATTGAAGTAGACAACGACAGTGAATCCGACTTCACCCCTGAGCCGGAACAAGAAGAGACGGAAGAAGAAGAGGTTACTGCTGCGGATGACCTCTCAATGCTTGACCGATTACATAAAGGAGGCCTTCCACATGTTGTTCCCGATAGTGATGATGATGATGCATTTACTGATGATAGTGATGATGATGATGCATTTATTGATCTCGGAGCATATATAGACGATGAAGATTATTATTAGTTCATGTCAGGTATTATTCAATTTTTATTATATACATGATGATGATACACTCACATTATATATATACATATTATTATTCATGTCGGTATTCAATTTTTTTATGTTGTACTAATTTCGTTTACTCTTTGTCATGGCAGGTGTTGAAAGATGGTGGGCGCGGGTCGAGAGCGATCCGAGGCTCCTTCGTCGGCGCGTGGTGGGAGGGGTACTTCCATTCCACCCCAAACTCTCCGGAGAGCGTTGTACGACAGTATTGGGACACCCGAGGGCGCTTCTTCGTCGGCGAAGTTGCCGACCGGGAGAGGAGGTCGGGGGAGAGGTAGGAAGGCTGCTACGCCTTCCTCGCTGCCACCCCCAGCTGATTCACCCGAGCACAGGACTGCTACGGTGGACCCGTCTGAGGTGGAGGCTACAAGGACTCCTGTCCACGAGCCTCGGGTCGACGATCCTTCTGTCTCAGACGCTTCGACCCGCGAGACTCCTGTGCCAGACGCTTCGTCCCGCGAGACTCCTGTGCCAGACGCTTCGTCCTACGAGACTCCACACGCTTCGACCGGATGGGATACCTGGCCGGATCTGCATCAGCCAGAGCCGAGTGGCCATGCTGATGGTGACGGGGATCAGTTTTCTGATAGCGGGGACAAGGTGGCTGAGGGGGCCACCGTCTACCAGCGTGGGTGTACACGGCTCCCGCCCGTGCCGGCGACCCACGAGCAGAGGTGGCCGATTAGGCCTGAAAAGGAGAAGTAAGTGCATTTACTCTTTTTAAACCTTTTGCCTTCATGTTTCTTCACATATCTAATGCATTGGCTCTGTCATACTGCAGGGGTTGGATTCACGCCAAGGATGTCCGCAGGCCCAACTCCATCCTTGGTGTGATTTTACGGCATAACTTCCTGGGGTTTGTCACGTTGCCCAGCGAGGGTAAGCTTCCAGAGTTAGGATTGAACTGGGAGCACTACTTGGCTGCCCCGGCCCCACCGGAGGAGATGATCGACGATGTGTTGTGCCACACGAGGGCCGACATGGTGATCAGAAAGTTCTGTGTAATTTCTCCTTTACACAATAAAAAATCAATAATAGCTAGTTATTGTACTAATCAGTGTTGTCTCGTTTGATTGCAGACCTTCTACAGGTGTGAGGAGGGATACGAGGAGGCCGCGGCAAAGGTTATCGATGACGAGTGCAGGCGCCTACTACAGAACTTACGGCACGAGTCTCGGGTACAGGCTGTTCGAGACTACTACGCCTCGCGGCGTATTAAGAGGGACAAGTCGTCGTGCCGCGGAAAGTTTCTGCACAAGGAGCAGTACATGAAGGTAATTACCTATTCTTAAGGCCTTGTACTTAGTTTCCTTGCTTTGATTCGTAGGCGTAGCTCTCAAGTTTCTCTTTACTAACTTAGGTGCCCCTGAGATGGTGTGCGGATAAGATGGATTGTTGGGAGGCGTTGGTGAATGAGTGATGCTCTAACGAATGGCGAGCCATCCACGACGATGCCAAGGAATGGCGTGCCCAAATGGAAGGTGTGCCACACCATCAAGGCAGCGCCAACTTATTTCAGTCCGGGCGGAACTGGGTATGTGGTTTGCTTCATGATTCTTGCAATTCATTCTTGATGCTAGCTTGACCCCTTTATTAATACTTTGTTCCTCTCTTGTAGGCGCATTACAATAAGACGGAGGTGCCACAGGTGTACGACCTCTATGCCATGGTCCATACTGCCTCGTACAAGAAGGCCAAGGCATTCTCTGAGTCTGACCTCGATAATCCCGACAACTTCACCAACATCTCCTCCCACAACAAGCTCGTGAGGTACAGAGATATGGGGAAGGCGGTGAATGGGGAGGACTTCAACCCGAGCCAGCATCCTATTGATCCAGAGCTGGTGATGATAGCTGGCGGCGGGAGGCCCCATGGCCATATAGCCATTGGAGATGGACTTATACGGTCTTCGCGCACTCTCCGGCAGATCAAGGCGCGCCAAACGAGCTCCTGTCCTGAGATAACGCCTCGTCCACGGCTAGTCCAGCTCGCCATCGAGGTTAGTCATACGGACTCAGATAGCTTTCCTCCATTATATTGTGTGTGCGAACAAAGATGATTACAATGCTAATGAGGAGTTGTGTTGCAGGCTGCTCTGCAGAAAGAGAGAGAGGCAACCCAGGTGCTTCTGGCGGAACAGGCCCGGCAGGCGGCGGAGGAGAAGAGGGATTTGGAGGAGAGGACGGCTAGGTTGTTGGAGGAGGAGAGGGCACGGAACGATGCGTCTCACCGGGCCATGTACGAGCTCCTCGCGGTAAGTTTCTTCTTCATATTAGCCAAATCATGCACTACATGTTCGTTTCATTAATAACCAATATGATTGACTTGTCAAAACCAAATGTGCAGTCTTTGTGCGAGAAGACCGGCCAGACCCCTCCGCCAATGCCAGTCATTACCACGGCTGGAACGGTGAGTTTCATTTCAATGTTCATTAGTTAGTAGTCTTAACATTTCAGCGTCATCATGCTAACGCAAATGATCTTTGGTGCAGCATAACTCCCGAGCCGCATCGCACGATCCTTCTCCAGGGCCAAGTAGTGCTCCAGGTGACACCGGCCCGAGCAACCCCGATGCTTCACCTCCGTGATGACGTGTACGGTAAGCCGTAATATGCCACTTACTTGGCTCATTTTCTCAAACAAATACAAACTTAGCACTTAGACAAACTTAGCACAAAGACAAACTTAGCACTTAGACAAATGTCATATTTTACCTAAGTTAGCTTTGTTTCCTCTAAAAAGACATAGTGAGCTTACTTACCTCCAAAATGACATATTGTACCTAAGTTAGCTCTAAAATGACCTATACTTAGCATTGTGTCCTCCACAATGCCATAATAAGCTTAGTTAACTCAAAAATGGCATAATAGACTTGGTAACCTCATAGATGCTATAGACTTCACTTATTTTCTTGCAAAATGACACAATAAGCTTAGTTAGGTCAAAAATGTGATAATTACCTAGGTTAGCTCTAAAATGACACAAATAGGCAATAAGAAGAAGAAAAACAAGAGGAGAAAGAGAGAGAAGAAAAATGCTTCTTCATCATCTTATTCTTCTAGATCTTCTTCTACTTCTAGATCTTCTTCTACTTCTTCTAGTATTCTTATTCTAACTTTCTTATTTCCAATTTTGCAGATTTGATTGAGTTCACGGCAGCTTGCTTTGATGTAGTGCTAGTCTTTAATTTCTGTTTTCATTTTGTATCGATGAACTTACGTGAAACTTTCTACCTATGTATGAGACTATGTATGTATGGATGAAACTAATGTAATATGGTGAACAATGTGACATTTGATACTTTTAATTTGGTATAATTGTTGGTTGATCATATCCATATGGCAGGGATATTGTTTCTGTGAAATATATATACATATCATATATTTGCCAGTGAAAATTGTTGAATATAGCAAAAACAAGCAAAAAAGAGGCAATACAGCCTCTTTGCCGTCTGCCCCGGACGGCAAAGCCGCTATGCCGACGGCCGCCGTCAGCAAAGAGGACACGTGGCAGCCACCTGTTAAACCTGGGTGCGCTAGGCCTGGGGCCATTTGGCTTCGTTGCCGACGGTGGCCGTCGGCATAGTGGGGGGCGGACGGCAAAGGGTGGCTTCTTTGCCGACGGTGGCCGTCGGCATAGCGGGGGCGGACGGAAAAGCGTTGGGCGGGGCCGTCGGGGGCGGATGGCAAAGGGCTGGGCGAGGCCGTCCGGGGCAGACGGCAAAGGCCTGTGTGGGGCCGTCCGGGGCAGACGGCAAAGACTTTGGTGGGGGCCGTTAGCCACCTAACGGTGCTAACGTCGGTACTACGCCGTCGAGGCTCGTTGCCGTCTGCAGGCTGACGGCAAAGAATCTTTGCCGTCCGCTATGCAAAGGCAGACGGAAAAGGACCTCTTTGCCGGAGTTTATTCGGCCCAAAATTTTGCCGTCCGTGGTTGTGCCTTTGCCGTCTGCCATGGCGGACGGCAAAGAACCTGATTCCTGTAGTGATACATTATAATTGTTCGTTAGTTTTTTTTCGTGAGATAGGGCCTCAATTTTTAGTTTCGCACATGGCCCCGGATTTTGCCGGCCCGGCCCACTAGTAGAAAACATGGCTTTGGTCCAGGCCAGATAAGTGTATTAGTCCCGGTCGTGTTACGAACCGGTACTAATGGGTGCATCAGTCCCGGTTCGTGAGGCCAGGACGCCGGCCGGGCCTCGGCGGGCACCAGTCCCGGTTCATCTGACCCCTTTAGTCCCGGTTCCAGACACGAACCGGGACTAAAGGTCCTCGCTCCTGGCGCAGCCCCTTTAGTCCCGGTTGGTGGCTGGAACCGGGACTAAAGGGCAGTCTTCTGTCCCGGTTCTAGCCACAAACCGGGACTAAAGAAATGCATATATATATGCTTGCCCCTGCCCGCTCACTCCTCTGTTTTTTGGCCGGCCGACGTGTGGGAGGTGTGTGCTGCTCTGCTCTCACCTCCTATGCACACGAGGTGTTCGATGAAATGCCCGAGCCACGCTTAAGCTTTCTCCTCTCCAAGCTCGACCTCCAAGCTCCTTTTTCCCAAGATTTGTCTAGGTTTGGCGGTCCGTCCCGCCCCGTCCCCGTCCTCACCGTCGTCGATCGCCCACGCCGATCTCGTCGCCGGCACCACCGTGGTGAGCCTATTGTTCTTATCTTCTTTTTAAAAGAAAAAATTCTTACATGTATGATTTATATAGATACTTGTATAAATTTTTACTTTTATACTTGTTTGTTATTATATAGTGCCATGGTTTTGGTATCCGCTCCGTCGGCCCTCGTCCGGTCTACGATTCGGATGTGGTATATTATCTTTTATAACTATTTATTCCATTTAGTGTTTATGACAATTATGCCGACCAACGTGACATATATGTTTTTATCTAGGAGGTATGTGAACCAGAAATTCCTACTGATCCTCTTGTCGAGAGGTTAAATTTAGTTGAAAACGAAAACGAGTATTTGAAAGAAAAATTGAAAAGAATTGAGGAGGAGAAGATGAAATTGGAGTTGCATGTTGCCGATGTCGTCGATGACCACAAGATCAAGATGGATGCAATGCGCTTGAAGATTAGAAAGATAAGAAAATATGCCATTGATAATGAGGCTTTGTATCATTATGCTGTTGGATCAATTGTTACCTTAGTTGCGATTATGATCGCATTTGTTGTTGCATTTAAATGTTTTACATAGTTGTATGTTAGTTTCAATTTATGTTTTAATTAGATGCTCTAGAGAGCTGTATGTTGTTCTATGAGAACTATGTATGAACTTTATGTATTTATTTTTCCAGTAATAACATTTGATCACTACTGTACTTTGGTTTTAATGTGATGATGAACTTGTATTAATTTGGTCACTTCTCTATTCATTCATGATGTTCTGTAATGGTTTTTGATACACTTAATTATATAATGCATGCAGATGAACCGGCAATGGATGTACGGTGACCGACGCACCTCCGAGTACATTGAGGGCCTGTATAAATTTCTCGAAGTGGCTGAGGCAAACAAGTAGAATGGTTTTATGTATTGTCCATGTACTGTCTATGAGAATACGAAGGATTACTCTAACTCGAAAACCCTTCACTCCCACCTGCTTGAGAAGGGTTTCATGCCACACTATAATGTTTGGACCAAGCACGAAGAAAGAGGGGTTATGATGGAAGACAACGAAGAAGAAGAGGATGATGACGGCTATCCTATGTTCCCTGAATACGGTGATACTGCAACGGGGGAAGCTGAAGATCAAGAGGCACCAGACGATGTTCCCGATGATGATCTTCGCCGGGTCATTGTTGATGCACAGAGAGAATGCGAAAGTGAAAGGGAGAAGTTGAAGTTCGATCGCATGTTAGAGGATCACAAAATAGGGTTGTACCCAAACTGCGAAGATGACAACACAAAGCTCGGTACCACACTGGAATTGCTGCAATGGAAGGCAGACAATGGTGTATCTGACAAGGGATTTGGTTCGCTACTGAAAATAATGAAGAACAAGCTTCCAAAGGATAACGAATTGCCCGACAGTACGTACGAAGCAAAGAAGGTTCTCTGCCCTCTAGGATTGGAGGTGCAGAAGATACATGCATGCCCTAATGACTGCATCCTCTACCGCGGTGAGTACGAGGAATTGAACGCATGCCCGGTATGCGGTACATTGCGGTATAAGATCAAACGAGATGACCCTGGTGATGTTGAGGGTGAGCGTCCCAGGAAGAGGGTTCCTGCCAAGGTGATGTGGTATGCTCCTATAATACCACGGTTGAAACGTCTGTTCAGAAACAAAGAGCATGCCAAGTTGTTGCGATGGCACAAAGAAGACCGTAAGAAAGACGGGAAGTTGAGAGCACCCGCTGACGGGTCGCAGTAGAGAAAAATCAAGAGAAAGTGGGGGGACTTTGCAGGTGACGCAAGGAACGTATGGTTTTGGTTAAGTGTAGATGGCATTAATCCTTTTGGGGAGCAGAGCAGCAAGCATAGCACATGGTCCGTGACTCTATGTATCTATAACCTTCCTCCTTTGTTGTGCATGAAGCGGAAGTTCTGTGACGCCCTGGTTTTGTGGTACAGAAATCTCTGTAATTAAGCTACAGTAATCCAGCACTAATGATGCCACGTCACCGCGTTTACTGTTGTTAAACTCGCGTTGGTTCAAACCCCGTTCAAATTCCGTTGCAAATTTAATTCGTCTGAAAGGTGAATTTAAAAGTTGTGCAAAACCAGAATTAAAAATGTTGGATGGGTTGCAAATATTCCCTAAGGATTTAAGAAATTGAAACCGACATTTTTGGAATTATTTTAGAGCCTCTAATAGTTAAAATAGACGTTGTTTAATAATTATTAAAAAAAGGCCTAACTAGCCCAAGCCCTGTCGCTCGTTCCCCCCCCCCCCGCGCCGCTGCTCGTTCCCCGCCCCCCGCCGAAGCCCGGCCCGGCCGCGGCCGCCCCTCCGTCCCCCCCCCCCCCGGCGACGTGGCCGGCCCGCGCGCCGCGCGCCGACGCCCGCCGTCCGCCGGCCCCAACCCGCCGACTGTCGCCCGCCGCCGTCTATGCCGGCCCCGCCGCCGGTTCCGCCCCGCCGCCGACGCCTCCCCGTCGGCCCGCTCGCCGCCGCCTCCGTCCGCCTCCCCGACAGCCGGTCGCCGCCCCGCGGTGAGCAGCCGCCGCCGCCGCTGGCCCCGTTCCCCCCCCCCCCCCGCATCGACGACGGCAGCCGCCGCCGGCCCGGTTCGGCCGGCGTGCGTGTGTGCGTGCATGCAAGTGTGCGTGCGTGCAAGTGTGTGTGTGTGTGTGCTGCGCTGTGTGTGTATATGTGTGTGTATGTATGTATGCATGTATGTGTGTATGTATTTATGTATGTATGTATATATGTATATACAAAAGGCAAAATAGAAAATTAAATAAAAATAATTTATAAATAAATAAATAGTTAATTAGTTAATTAAATCGATTAATTAAATTAGTTAATTAATTAATTATTTAATTAATCAGTATTTCCTGTTTAGGATAATTAAACAGTATTTTACTGTTTTGGATAATTCGAATTTAATAATTAAATTAATTTCAGAATATTATTAAATCTTTAAAATTTAATATAAAATAAACCGTAGTCCGGATTAAAAAGTTTTGAACATGAAAGTTGCTCAGAATAATTCTACGGTTCCAACTACGCAGTCCGTTAGTCTGTCACATGCCTCTAGCATAGCAAACATGGAACTTTTCCATCGGTTTCATCTGTCCGGTAAAAGCCAGAGACCCGGGAAATATCGTCAGATATTCTTCCGACCCGTCTGGGACGTGTAACACTGCGTTAGTGGATGCCTAGCCCTGCATATTGCCATGTCATGCATCGTGATGCATTTGTCTGCTTTATAATTATTGTTTCTCCCCCCTCTTCTTACCGGTAGAACCCGAGACCGATGCTGCTGCCGGGTACGACTACACCGTTGACGATCAGCCCTTTGCCGCAGAGCAGCAAGGCAAGCAAACCCCCCTTGAGCATTCCGATATCGCCTATTCCTTTCCCTCTTATTCTTGCATTAGATTTTTGCTACAGTTTTAGTTAGCTCCTATTCTGATGCATAGCCTGTTTTTGATAAACTGCTACTATACATGCAATCATATCAACTGCTTAGTATAGGTTGATCAATGAATCCCCAGTGAACCCCCTTAGTCTCAGTTGCCCCAGCTTCTTCATCGACGACTCGAAGACCCGAAGACTCGGTCAACCGACCGACGAGCCAGGCCCCTCACATCACCGCACACCCCTTAAGTATGGCACTGCAGAGCTACTACCGAGTGCCGAGGGTGATACCTCACTTAGCACTCCCGGTGTTAATTCTGTAGCGTAGCTAATCGGTCGTGGGTATCGAGGGTGATTCCTCCTTCCCATTTATCGATAGCGACTCTTGTCATACACATACCTCGAGTGGGATCCATCGAGGGTGATTCCTCGGATTTTCACTTGGTGTATAAACACACAGTTACTTTTACTTGACATTGTTTAAATGTGAAAGACGGGACTAGAGGGACAGGCGGTACCACCCTGGTTGAGGTGGACCTGAGTTCCCGACAGTCTTGAGACGGGTCGGCCCCAAGGGTACCCGTGTGTAAGATGTGGTGGGATGCGCCGGTAAGGCATCCAAAGGGGTTATGTTGAGGCGTGGACGGGCAGGAGAGGCCCTTGCCACACATCCTCGAGACGGGGTGACGGGACCGCACTTTTGAGGGTCGCGCTTGCCCCGCATTAATAAAATGCTAACGGGTTGGGTATTTAATCTGAGTTGGGTCGTTGGCCTTTTTACGCACCAAACCATCGCGTGGGAGAAGTTATGGGTACTCAGCGTCGTTGTATCAGCCGAAGCTCTTCGGATGTCAGCAATGGAGCGGCGCGCGACGGATTGACTGGACGGTGCAGCTCTTGTACTAGAGTGTACTAGGTCTGTTTCCGGCCGCGTACGCATCGTGCAGGAGTGCAAGGGCAAGTGGGCCCACGAACCTGCGTGCTTAGGATTTAGACCGGCGGGCTGGCCTCTTCGTTGAGCCTAGGTGGGGTGATGACGTGCTGCTATCCCGAGGCCGGGCATGACCCAGGAAAAGTGTGTCCGGCCGGAGGTGATCAGGCGTGTTGGAAATGCGGTGCACCCCTGCAGGGATGATTAATCTATTCGAATAGTCGTGTCCACGGTAACAGGACGACTTGGAGTTGTACCTTGACCTTATACAACTATAATTGTGATTTAATTTGAAATGAATGTGGCTCCGAGATTGCTTCCTCGTAGGGAGTCGAGGAAGAATCTCTGGGCATTGTTACTTAATAAAATTGCTACAATAATATGACTATATATGTGATACCAGTCTACTCTCTTCTAATGCTGCAAGATGTTGAAGATGCTAGTCTTCGATAGGACTAGGCCTTCTCCCTATTCTTGCTTTCTGCAGTCAGTCCAGATATAACCCCTCCCCTTGATACTGATGCATACTTAGCATAGTTCTAATGTCAGTCTTGCGAGTACTTTGGATGAGTACTCACCGCTGCTTTGCATTCTCTTTACCCCTCGATACGATTCTGCGTTCAGACGATGGAGCCCAGGAGATGGAGTACGCCAGAGATGACTACTACACCACCGCTGGAGCCTACTACTACGTGGAGGCTGCCCCCGACGCTCAGGAGTAGTTAGGAGGTTCCCAGGCAGGAGGCCTCGCCTCTTTCGATCCGCTGCTTATGTTTGTGCTAGCCTTCTTAAGGCAAAACTTGTTTAACTTATGTCTGTACTCAGATATTATTTGCTTCCGCTGACTTGTGCTTGTCGAGCTTTGTATTCGAGCCCTCGAGGCCCCTGGCTTGTAATATGAAGCTGTATGACTTTAATTTGTGTCTAGTGTTGTGTTGTGATATCAATCAGTGAGTCCCTAATCTTGGTCATACGCATTGCGTGTATGTTTAGCGTACGGTCGAAATTGGGGGGCGTCACAAGTTGGTATCAGAGCCGACTGCCTGTAGGTAGCCCCCTTTCCAACTCCTTGGCCGAAGTTGAGTCTAGTACTTGAAAAACTTTTACTAACATAGTTGTGTGGGTTACGGGCCCACATCTCAATCGGGTGGTATTAGGATCTTTTACTCCTCGTCTATACTCTGGGTTCTGATCTTTCTTCTCTTTCGGGTTAAGGATTTTGCTAAATCTAACATTAGGTTCTCGTGATCACATCCACCGGAGAATTGTTTCGTCGACAATTGTTTTACCTTGAAGTATGATGCACACACTGTCTTTTGACATCTTAAATCTCCTTGTTACAGATGCGTCCCGCTAGGCAGATCGTTCGTCTGACCTTTGCGCACGATACGACTGGGTTCCCGGCCATTCTAGTCGGCCTCTTGAAGAAGCTGGGATATCGCTGGTACCCCGAGTACACTGTTTACGAGGACTACCGCGAGTTCAACCAGGAACAGTATGAGGCTGAGATGATTATTTGGGATCGACAGGACCTCTCCATCACTGAGCTGCACACCTTCCGTGGCATTGGAGTGACTGTTGAGATGGCAGTACAAGATGCTGCCTATGCTGCTATTGTTCGTCTCCGTGCTGCGAACCCTTGTTTGGAGGAGACGGCATACAGATACATCCCGTATGTCCCTGCTGGAGTTGATACGGCAGCCGACGCTGAGGTCTTGACCCCTTTCGCACGGCAGCGTACCGACCGATCCTACACTGCTGTCTGCACCCCCTACGTGAGTCGTCGTTACGACCCACAGGTTCTGGTCCAGTACACGGAGGCACTGGATCGCACTGTCAGGGCTCTTAACTTCGAGTTGTACGCCACCCGAGCTCGTCTTCATCAGGCTATGGAGCAGTTGTTGCCAGCAGTCCGTGCGAGGATACATCCGGAGTACATCCTTTGCCCGCGTCAGACTGAGTTTCCCCCAGGTCTTGAGTGGCCTGCGGCTGGAGGTCGTACTCCGGCACGTGGACCTGCGCTCCCGCTTGATATGCAGATTCTGCATCAGAGTGTGCACGGGATGCAGGACCCAGCCACCAGGTTTCACATTCAGGGTCATGTGCAGTTCCGTGGCTACTTTCGTTGTCCCCGACGTTGATATAGCATATCGCTATGTTTCGTTGTTGTATCCCTCCACCGCGTGCCTGCGTGCCGCCTAGTTGTCTAGGTTATTTTCATGCCGGACCTATCGTCTAATTTATAACGGACTTATGGTTTGTAATAGACCTATGTATGGATCTGTATGTTGAAATTTGAACTACTATGTCGTATTTATTGCACTTCCTTCTTGGTGCAATTTACTTCATGAATGATTCATTGATTTTACAATTACCAAATGCTAAACTACCACTATTAAAATTTGACAGAATGGTTAGGCCAGCTGGTCGTGGTCGTGGTGCGCCTGAACCACCACCACCACCGGACTACATGGCTGGTATGATGCAGCAGTTTGAACTGAATCACCAGTTTATGCAAGGGCTGATGGACCAGATCTCGAGGCCGAATATGAATCAGCAGCCAGCCCCAATGACTCTGTAAGACTTCATGCGCCTCAACCCTACGACCTACCGCAGCTCAACTCAGCCGCTTGACGCGGATGACTGGCTCCGTGACATCACTTTTGAACTGGAGTCTTCAGGCGCCCCAGTGGCTAACTATGTCACCTTTGCCTCATACTTTCTGAAGGGCCCCGCTGCTCAATGGTGGGACAGCCACAGGCGCTCTCAGCCTGTTGGAACAATCATCACCTGGCCAGAGTTCCAAGCTGCGTTCCGTGCTTGTCACATTCCTCAGGGAATGATGGATAAGAAGAAGCATGAATTCCGCAACTTAGTCCAGGGCAAAAAGACTGTGGATGCTTATCAGCGGGAATTTCTGGACTTATCTCGCTATGCTGAAGAAGACATTGCAACTGATGCTCGTAGGCAGGAGAAGTTCCGTGAAGGCCTCCACCCGGATATCAAGCTGGCACTCCTTGCTCAAGACTTCAGTAACTTTGCCACCTTGGTGAACAAGTCCATTCTGGTGGAAACAGGTCTGCAGGACTACAAGGACAGCAGCAAGCGCAACCGTGACATGGGCTCATCTTTGGGCTCAGCAAGTCAGAAGCGCAAGATCTGGATCCCCCACAACATGTACCATGCACCGCCTACTGCTCCGAGGCCGTCCTATGCTGCACCTCGTCTGCCTCCACCCCCACCCAGGCAGCCGAGGCTCCCAGCTCCACCACCACGAGCTCCTGCTCCCCCTTCTCGTCCTGAGGATGGGCTGTGCTTCAAGTGTGGTCGTCCAGGACACCGTGCTAGAGAATGCAGGCAGAATCAGAATCAACTTGCACTGCCTTCCAACCAGCCCCGCAACAACAATGCCAGGCCTAACACTGGTCGTGTCCAAGCTAACAATGTTGATCTGAATGAAGCTCAAGACCAGCCTGCTACTGTGATGGGTACTCTTCTCGTCAATTCAGTACCAGCTTCTGTATTGTTTGATACAAGAGCATCACATTCTTTTATGTCTGAAGATTTTGCATACATGCATGACATTAAGTGTGAAGAGATGAACGTCCCAATAGTGGTAAACACCCCCGCAGGCCAATGTCAGACTTCCATTATTAGCCACAATGTTCCCATTGAAATTGAAGGGTTGGAATTTCATGCCTCCCCCATAATGTTGAAGTCTTCTAATATCGATCTCATTCTCGGAATGGATTGGTTGAAAGCGCATACCGCTTCTATTGTTTGTGACACCAAAACCGTCCACCTCCTACATCCATCGAATGAGATTGTAAGCTATCATGCTCATCTTGTTCGGAATGCTGAAGCCCGACTATATGCCATGAATGCATTAAATGAGTCACCTCTTGAAGGGATAGAAAACATTCCAGTTGTCCGGGATTTCCAAGATGTTTTTCCGGAAGAACTCCCGGGGATCCCCCCTGCTAGAGCTGTCGAGTTTGTCATCGACTTGGTACCTAGTACCACTCCTATAGCCAAGCGTCCGTATAAGATGCCACCACATGAACTCCTTGAACTTAAGCAAGAAATTGACAATTCGTTTGTCTGGGTTTCATTCGTCCAAGTTCCTCTGCTTGGGGATCACCTTCTCTCTTTGTCAAGAAGAAAGATGGAACGAATCGGTTAGTTCAAGATTACCGTCCCATCAACCAAGCTACAATTCAGAACAAATATCCGCTTCCTCGGATCAAAGATCTGTATGATCAACTTGCTGGTTCGTCAGTGTATTCAAAACTCGACTTGAGGTTGGGTTACCATCAGATCCGGGTTCGCAAAGAAGATATCCCCAAGACTGCATTTGTTACTCGCTATGGTTCATACGAGTACACCGTCATGTCCTTCGGCTTAACCAATGCCCCAGCAACCTTCTCTCGGTTGATGAACTATATATTCATGGACTACCTCGATAAATTCATCGTGGTTTATCTGGATGATATCCTGGTTTATTCCAAGAATAAAGAAGAGCATGCTGAACATCTTCGTCTTATACTGGAGAGGCTTCGAGAACATCAACTTTATGCAAAGTATTCAAAGTGTGAGTTCTAGATGGACGAAGTGACCTACCTTGGTCATGTGATCTCCAAGGATGGTATTGCGGTCAACCCTGAATGAGTTCAGGCTATTCTCCACTGGACTCCCCCGAAGAATGTCAAGCAAGTCAGAAGTTTTCTCGGACTCGCCAGCTATTGCCGTCGATTCGTCGAGAACATCTCCAAGATTGCAAAGCCCTTAACCAATTTGCTTCACAAAGGTGTTAAATATGAGTGGACAGAAAAATGTCAGGAGATCTTTCAGGCACTTAAGGACAAACTGACGTCTGCTCCAGTGCTTGCTCCCCCAGATACTCGTAAGGACTTTGTCATTTATTGTGACGCATCCCGTCAAGGCTTAGGATGTGTCCTAATGCAAGAGCACGGAGTGGTTGCTTATGCATCTCGTCAATTGCGTCCTCATGAAGAGAACTACCCAGTTCATGACCTTGAACTTGCCGCAGTAATTCATGCACTGAAAGAGTGGCGGCAATACTTTGTTGGTAATCGTTGCGAGATCTACACCGATCACCAAAGTCTGAAGTACCTGTTTACTCAGCCAGATCTGAACCTCCGTCAACAGAGATGGATGGAGCGCCTAGCAGACTACAATGTGGGTATTTCTTATACCCCAGGCAAGGCCAATGTAATGGCGAATGCTTTGAGCCGCAAGTCTTACTACAATAACCTCTAGGTTCACAAGGTTCACCCCCTGCTTCAGGAAGAATTTCGCAAACTGAACCTCCATATTGTTCCTCAGGGTTATCTCACCCCCCCTCCTGAAGGGTCCTACAAAATGAACCTCCATGTTGTTTCCCAGGGTTCTCTTAATACCATGGTTGCTAAACCAGATCTTGTGGACGTCATCAAGTGGATTCAGAAGTGTGACAATGAAGTCGAGAGGATTAAACTCGATCTCGCAAAAGGAAAGCCCTCACCCTTCACTATTGCTGAGGATGGCGCTTTGTACTTCAAAGACCGCCTAGTGGTACCGAGTAGGGAGAAAACCATGATATGACTCAGGAGGTCATGAAGGAAGCACATGACACTCCGCTGTCTATTCATCCTGGTAGTACCAAGATGTACCAAGACATTCATCGAAGATTCTGGTGGTCTAACATGAAGCAAGACATTGCTCGCTATGTTGCTGAGTGTGATGTTTGCCGTCGTATCAAAGCAGAACATCAAAGGCCTGCTGGAACTTTGCAACCTATTTCTATTCCTGAATGGAAATGGGATCATGTTGAAATGGACTTCATTACTGGTTTTCCCAGATCGTAGAAAGGTAATGATGCTCCTCTTGTCGTCATTGACCGACTTTCCAAAGTTGCACATTTTCTGGCCGTCAAAGAAACGATCGCTGCTAGTCAGCTAGCAACTCTCTACATGTCCAGAATTGTTTCACTTCACGGTATTCCACTGGTTATCAGTTCAGACCGTGGCAGCTTATTTACTTCAAGATTCTGGGCAAGTTTCCAAGAAGCTATGGGAACTCATTTGTCATTCAGCACCGCTTTTCACCCTCAATCCTAGGGACAAGTTGAGAGAGTCAACCAGATTCTCGAAGACATGCTTCGAGCTTGTGTCATTTCTTTCGGCCAGAAATGGGAGGAATCTCTTCCGTATGCTGAGTTCTCCTACAACAATAGCTATCAAGCTAGTCTGAAGATGGCTCCTTTTGAAGTGTTATATGGACGTAAGTGTCGAACTCCTCTAAATTGGTCAGAAACTGGGGAGCGTACACTTATCGGTCCGGATATTATCCAACATGCCGAAGATCAAGTCCGCATTATTCATGCAAATCTGAAGGCTGCTCAGTCTCGTCAGAAGAGCGAGTATGACCGTCATCACAAAGATATGGTCTATCAACCTGGCGAAAAGGCTTATCTTCGAGTCACGCCAATGAGAGGTACACACCGTCTCGGGATCAAGGGCAAGCTGGCTCTTCGATATATTGGTCCTTTCACTGTTCTCGAAAGGCGTGGTAAGGTGGCATATCAACTGGAACTACCGCCAAACCATTCTCAGGTTCATAATGTGTTCCATGTGTCACAACTTCGTCGCTGCTTCAAGGATCCAATCCGAGCAGTGGATCATGATATGCTTGAGCTGCAACAAGACCTTTCTTACAAGGAGCAACCGGTCCGCATTCTCGATGAAACTGAACGTCGGACTCGACAGAAGGTTACCAAGTTCTTCAAAGTGCAGTGGGCAAACCATTCTGCAGATGAAGCTACTTGGGAACGCGAAGATCTTCTTCGTGCAGAACACCCCGGGCTCTTTCCTTCTACTTCTTGATTCTCGGGACGAGAATTCTTTTTAGTAGGGGAGAATTGTGACGCCCTGGATTTGTGCTACAGTAATCTCTGTAATTAAGCTACAGTAATCCAGCACTAATGATGCCACGTCACCGCGTTTACTGTTGTTAAACTCGCGTTGGTTCAAACCCCGTTCAAATTCCGTTGCAAATTTAATTCGTCTGAAAGGTGAATTTAAAAGTTGTGCAAAACCAGAATTAAAAATGTTGGATGGGTTGCAAATATTCCCTAAGGATTTAAAAAATTGAAACCGACATTTTTGGAATTATTTTAGAGCCTCTAATAGTTAAAATAGACGTTGTTTAATAATTATTAAAAAAAAAGGCCTAACTGGGCCGAAAAGGGCCGGCCCAGCCGGCGTCTATAAGGGGGCCAGGGGCAACCCTACCGCCCCCAGCCCCAGCCCCCGTCGCTCGTCCCCCCCCCCCCCGCGCCGCCGCTCGTTCCCCCCCCCCCCTGCCGAAGCCCGGCCCGGCCGCTGCCGCCCCTCCGTTCTCCCCCCCCCCCGGCGACGTGGCCGGCCCACGCGCCGCGCGCCGACGCCCGCCGCCGTCTACGCCGGCCCCGCCGCCGGATCCGCCCCGCCGGCCCGCTCGCCGCCGCCTCCGTCCGCCTTCCCGACTGCCGGCCGCCGCCGGCCCCGTTCCCCCCCCCCCCGTGTCGACAACGGCAGCCGCCGCCGGCCCGGTTCGGCCGGTGTGCGTGTGTGCGTGCGTGCAAGTGTGCGTGCATGCAAGTGTGTGTGTGTATATATGTGTGTGTATGTATGTATGTATGTATGCATGTATGTGTGTATGTATTTATGTATGTATGTATATATGTATATACAAAAGGCAAAATAGAAAATTAAATAAAAATAATTTATAAATAAATAAATAGTTAATTAAATCGATTAATTAAATTAGTTAATTAATTAATTATTTAATTAACAGTATTTACTGTTTAGGATAATTAAACAGTATTTTACTGTTTTGGATCATTCGAATTTAATAATTAAATTAATTTCAGAATATTATTCAATCTTTAAAATTTAATATAAAATAAACCGTAGTCCGGATTAAAAAGTTTTGAACATTAAAGTTGCTCAGAATAATTCTACGGTTCCAACTACGCAGTCCGTTAGTCTGTCACATGCCTCTAGCATAGCAAACATGGAACTTTTCCATCGGTTTCATCTGTCCGGTAAAAGCCAGAGACCCGGGAAATATCGTCAGATATTCTTTCGACCCGTCTGCGACGTGTAACACTGCGTTAGTGCATGCCTAGCCCTGCATATTGCCATGTCATGCATCGTGATGCATTGGTCTGCTTTATAATTATTGTTTCTCCCCCCTCTTCTTACCGGTAGACCCCGAGACCGACGCTGCTGCCGGGTACGACTACACCGTTGACGATCAGCCCTTTGCCGCAGAGCAGCAAGGCAAGCAAACCCCCCTTGAGCATTCCGATATCGCCTATTCCTTTCCCTCTTATTCTTGCATTAGATTTTTGCTACTGTATTAGTTAGCTCCTATTCTGATGCATAGCCTGTTTTTGATAAACTGCTACTATACATGCAATCATATCAACTGCTTAGTATAGGTTGATCAATGAATCCCAAGTGAACCCCCTTAGTCTCAGTTGCCCCTGCTTCTTCATCGACGACTCGAAGACCCGAAGACTCGGTCAACCGACCGACGAGCCAGGCCCCTCACATCACCGCACACCCCTTAAGTATGGCACTGCAGAGCTACTACCGAGTGCCGAGGGTGATACCTCACTTAGCACTCCCGGTGTTAATTCTGTAGCGTAGCTAATCGGTCGTGGGTATCGAGGGTGATTCCGCCTTCCCATTTATCGATAGCGACACTTGTCATACACATACCTCGAGTGGGATCCATCGAGGGTGATTCCTCGGATTTTCACTTGGTGTATAAACACACATTTACTTTTACTTGACATTGTTTAAATGTGAAAGACGGGACTGGAGGGACAGGCAGTACCACCCTGGTTGAGGTGGACCTGAGTTCCCGACAGTCTTGACACGGGTCGGCCTCAAGGGTACCCGTGTGTGAGATGTGGTGGGATGCGCCGGTAAGGCATCCAAAGGGGTTATGTTGAGGCGTGGACGGGCAGGAGAGGCCCTTGCCACACATCCTCGAGACGGGGTGACGGTCCCGCACTTTGACGGTCGCGCTTGCCCCGCATTAATAAAATGCTAACGGGTTGGGTATTTAATCTGAGTTGGGTCGTTGGCCTTTTTACGCACCAAACCATCGCGTGGGAGAAGTTATGGCTACTCAGCGTCGTTGTATCAGCCGAAGCTCTTCGGACGTCAGCAATGGAGCGGCGCGCGACGGATTGGACTGGACGGTGCAGCTCTTGGACTGGAGTGTACTAGATCTGTTTCCGGCCGCGTACGCATCGTGTAGGAGTGCATGGGCAAGTGGGCCCACGAACCTGCGCGCTTAGGATTTATACCGGCGGGCTGGCCTCTTCGTTGAGCCTAGGTGGGGCGACGACGTGCTGCTATCCCGAGGCCGGGCATGACCCAGGAAAGTGTGTCCGGCCGGAGGTGATCAGGCGTGTTGGAAATGCGGTGCACCCCTGCAGGGATGATTAATCTATTCGAATAGCCGTGTCCACGGTAACAGGACGACTTGGAGTTGTACCTTGACCTTATACAACTATAATTGTGATTTAATTTGAAATGAATGTGGCTCCGAGATTGCTTCCTCCCAGGGAGTCGAGGAAGAATCTCTGGGCATGGTTACTTAATAAAATTGCTACAATAATATGACTATATATGAGATACCAGTCTACTCTCTTCTAATGCTGCAAGATGTTGAAGATGCTAGTCTTCGATAGGACTAGGCCTTCTCCCTATTCTTGCTTTCTGCAGTCAGTCCAGATATAACCCCTCCCCTTGATACTGATGCATACTTAGCATAGTTCTAATGTTAGTCTTGCGAGTACTTTGGATGAGTACTCACCGCTGCTTTGCATTCTCTTTCCCCCTCGATACGATTCTGCGTTCAGACGATGGAGCCCAAGAGATGGAGTACGCCGGAGACGACTACTACACCACCGCTGGAGCTTACTACTACATGGAGGCTGCCCCCGACGCTCAGGAGTAGTTAGGAGGTTCCCAGGCAGGAGGCCTCGCCTCTTTCGATCCGCTGCTTATGTTTGTGCTAGCCTTCTTAAGGCAAAACTTGTTTAACTTATGTCTGTACTCAGATATTATTTGCTTCCGCTGACTTGTGCTTGTCGAGCTTTGTATTCGAGCCCTCGAGGCCCCTGGCTTGTAATATGAAGCTGTATGACTTTAATTTGTGTCTAGTGTTGTGTTGTGATATCAATCAGTGAGTCCCTAATCTTGGTCGTACGCATTGCTTGTATGTTTAGCGTACGGTCGAAATTGGGGGTGTCACAAGTTCATTATGATGCCAGTGCTTATCCAAGGCCCTAAGCAACCCGGCAACGACATTGATGTGTACCTAAGGCCATTAGTTAAAAAGCTTTTACAGCTGTGGAATGGAAAAGGTGTACGTGTGTGGGATGAGCATGAACAAGAGGAATTTGACCTACGAGCGTTGCTGTTTGTAACCATCAATGATTGGCCTGCTCTTAGTAACCTTTCAGGACAGACAAACAAGGGATACAACACATGCACGCATTGTTTAAAAATGATACCCAAAATATATATTTAGACAAATGCAAGAAGAATGTGTACCTGGGACATCGTCGATTTCTTCCGACCAAGCATGCCTTAAGAAAGAAAGGCAAGCATTTCAAAGGTGAGGCAGATCACCAGAAGAAGCCCGTCCTCCGTACTGGTGATGATATACTTGATATGGTCAAGGATTTACAAGTAATCTTTGGAAAGGGAACTGGCGGACAATCTGTTCCGAATGGCGTTGAGGGACACGCACCCATGTGTAAGAAGAAATCTATATTTTGGGACCCACCCTATTGGAAAGACCTAGAGGTCCGCTCTGCAATCGACGTGATGCACTTGACGAAGAATGTTAGCGTGAACGTGCTAGGCTTCTTGAGCGTGTATGGGAAGACAAAAGATACACCGGAGGCACGGGAGGACCAGCAACGTGTGAACGAAAAAGACGGCATGCATCCAAAGCGGTATCAAGGTCCTTCCAGCTACACTCTAACCAAAGCGGAGAAGTAAATCTTCTTTGAATGCCTGCTCAGTATCAAGGTCCCGTCTGGCTTCTCGTCAAATATAAAGGGAATAATAAACATGGCAGAGAAAAAAATTCCAGAACCTAAAGTCTCATGACTGCCGGGTGATTATGACGCAACTGCTTCCGGTTGCATTGAGGGGGCTTCTACCAGAAAATGTTCGATTAGCCATTGTGAAGCTATGTGCATTCCTCAATGCAATTTCTCAGAAGGTAATCGATCCAGAAATCCTACCAAGGTTACAGAATGATTTGGTCCAATGTCTTGTCTGCTTCGAGTTGGTGTTCCCACCATCCTTCTTCAATATTATGACGCACGTCCTAGTTCACCTAGTCGACGAGATTGCCATTCTGGGTCCTGTATTTCTACACAATATGTTCCCCTTTGTGAGGTTCATGGGAGTCTTGAAGAAATATGTTCGTAATCGTGCTAGGCCAGAAGGAAGCATCTCCACAGGCCATCAAACAGAGGAGGTCATTGGGTTTTGTGTTGACTCTTTTCCTGACCTTAAGCCAATTGGTGTCCCTAAATCGTGGTATGAGGGGAGACTGAGTGGAAAAGGCACGCTAGGAGCAGATTCAATAATATGTAGGGACGGGCATTCCTGGACGCAAGCACACTACATAGTTCTACAAAATTCTACCTTGGTGGCCCCGTAACCAATGAACACAAGAATATTCTACGCTACAAACACCCGGAGCAGTCTGACGACTGGATTACGCGTGAACACATCGGGACTTTTGGCGGTTGGTTGCAAATGCATGTCGTGCGTAACAACATTGTTGGAGATGACTTGTACTTAGGGGTGGGCATAAAGACCGAGAACCGAAGACCGGAGCCGAAAAAACCGAGACCGAAGCCGAAAAAACCAAGGACCGAAACTCCAGTCGTTCGATCAGTTAGCGAACACGAGAAACCGAAACTACTTCGGTAGATTCGGTCATTGGATTGTGCTAACCGAAGCTCCGAATTAACAGAAATAATATTGTATAAAAGCCCAGCCAACTAAGCCCATAGCCCATCCACGTTAATAGATAGCCTAATGGACAATCCAGCAGCTACGCGAATCTGTTTTCTCAGCACAACGCCGCCACTACCACACGCAGCCTTATCCGAGTACAGGGACGCACTGCGCTGCCGCCACCATTTTCTCACCTTGAGGAACCCTAGTGGTGGCCGGCTGTGCCCGTGGGTACTACGCGGCGGCGGCTGGAGGCGCTCATGACTCCTGTGTGGCGGTGTCCGACGACTTCCATCGAGCTCCCACTCGGTCGCGGCCATCACTTCTTCACGGTCGGCAGCCCGCTTCCAGCGATATCCTGCGGCATTTGTTTGCTCTTACCATTCCCAGATTCCCCCACATCCTCTGCATGATGATTCGTTTGATTCGTGTTCTGCCATTCATATTATTTACCCACCAGATTTCTTACTTTCCACCAATCTCGGATCTGTTCGGTTGTAACCGAGGACGAACCGTATTCCCGGTGGCCCGAACGCTCGGTTGTTGATTTCTCGTAGGACCGTTCGGTCAGGAAAATGAAGAAACCGAAATTGAAAATGAACCGAGGCACCGAACCGATCGGTTTGGTCTAACCGAACGCCCAGTCTGACTTGTACTTGTTGGCCAGGACACCATCTTCGACTGTATTGACTTACCAAGGGTACGAGATAAATGGTAATACATATTACACGATCGCCCAAGATAAAAAGAGCACCAACCAAAACAGTGGTGTCCGCTTTGATGCAGCAATCACCAATAGGGCAAAGGACACATATTATGGTTACATAGAGGAGATATGGGAACTTGACTATGGACTTGAATTTAAGGTCCCTTTGTTTCGGTGTAAATGGGTCAATCTGTCAGGAGGCGGGGTACAGTTAGACCCGCAGTACGGAATTACAACAGTGGATCTCAAAAATCTTGGGTACATAGACGAACCATTCGTCCTAGCCAATGATGTGGCGCAGGTTTTCTATGTGAAGGACATGTCTACCAAACCGAGAAAAAAAAGATAAGGAAGCGAATACATCAAACGATGAGCTAAAGCGCCACATAGTTCTTTCAGGGAAAAGAAACATCGTGGGAGTGGAGGACAAGACAGACATGTCTGAAGATTATGAAAAGTTTCATGAAATTCCTCCCTTCAAAGTGAAGGCTGGCCCAAGCATCCTGTTAAACGATGAAGATTATCCATGGTTACGGCGCAATAAGCACGGGACACACACGAAGAAAAAGTGAAGACTTTCTCTCCACAACTATTCTGATGATGGCTTTGATCTAGAATATCACTGCAGTTACAAGTCAAGAAATGAAATCCCTTTTGTAATAGATGAGTTTTCGTCCGAAACCGTGTTACTTTGAAAGAGATTGTCCAGTTTGTACACGAAGTGCATCCAGTTTTTCCCGTAACCCTCTCAGCTTTTTAGCACATGCTATGTGGGTGAAAATATTATACCATGCCAAGTTTCAACCTTTTCAGAGTTCATTTGCAGTGCTTGTCAATTTCAGGGTCATTTAGCTCAAAATAAATCATGAAATGCATGAAAAATAGGAAATGAAGTCAGAAAAGGGTTGAAAATTGATGATGTGGCTTTGAATGGTGCATATTGAATGCAGAAAAAGTCTGGAGTTAAAATATGTTAAAAAATTAAATCCCTTTTGTAATAGGTGAGTTTTCGTCCGAAACCCTGTTACTTCGAAAGAGATTGTCCAGTTTGTACACGAAGTGCATCCAGTTTTTCCCATAACCCTCTCAACTTTTTAGCACATGCTATGTGGGTGAAATTATGATACCATGCCAAGTTTCAACCTTTTCAGAGTTCATTTGCAGTGCTTTTCAAACTCAGGGTCATTTAGCTCAAAATAAATCATGAAATGCATGAAAAATAGTAAATGAAGTCAGAAAAGGGTTAAAAATTGATGATGTGGCTTTGAATGGTGCATATTGAATGCAGAAAAAATATGGAGTTAAAATATGTTAAAAAAATGAAATCCCTTTTCTAATAGATGAGTTTTCGTCCGAAACCCTGTTACTTCGAAAGAGATTGTCCAGTTTGTACACGAAGTGCGTCCAGTTTTTCCCGTAACCCTCTCAAATTTTTAGCACATGCTATGTGGGCGAAATTATGATACCATGCCAAGTTTCAACCTTTTCAGAGTTCATTTGTAGTGTTTTTCATATTCAGGGTTATTTAGCTCAAAGAATGAACTAATAGCAAAAAGAATGAAATAAAAAGCTTTTATAAAACTCTAATAGCAAAAAGAATGAACTAATAAGATTTTATAAAACTCTAATAGCAAAAAGAATCAACTAAAAAGAATCAAAATAATATTAATAAAATTATCAAAGTATTTATTTGTTAAAAACTTTAATAGTAAAAAGAATTTTCATAAAGTATATTTTGTTACAAGCTTTAATAGAACACTAAAAAGCTTTTATAAAACTCTAATAGCAAAAAGAATCAACTAAAAAGAATCAAAATAATATTAACTAAAATTATCAAAGTATTTATTTGTTAAAAACTTTAAGAGTAAAAAGCTTTTATAAAACTCTAATAGCAAAAGGAATCAACTAAAACATATGCAAAAAATAACATTAAAATTTTCAAAACATAATATGCGCAAAAAATAAAAAAAGGCCCGCCTACTAGCCACAACGGCCTGCATACGACTAGATAGCCTAGATGGGCCAGGATGCAGGCCCGCGGTGCTAGCAGGCCCAACAGGGCGTGAGATAGGCATGTAATGCCTGCAATAGAGAGGAGCTCGAGAGGGCAGTGGCAGCAGCGCTTATTAACCACTCCGAGCCCCTCTCGACTAGCGAGGTGGGACTAAACTTTTGGCTGCGGGAAGCACAGCCCTTTAGTCCCGGTTGGTGATACCAACCGGGACTAAAGGGCTATGCTTCCCGCCCTTTGGGCTGCTGAAATTTACCTTTAGTCCCGGTTGGTGGCTCCAACTGGGACGAAAGGGAGGCCCTTTAGTCCCGGTTGGAGCCACCAACCGGGACTAAAGGGGGGCTATATAAGCGGGACTTGGCAGTTTCTTGTCCTCCATCCATCAGTTTCTCCTCCTCTCCCCGACGGCCAGACGACCACCATGACGCTGCCAGGCTGCCGAATTTTGCCCTCACCGACGCCCCTCGCCGACGCCCTGCCGTCCCCGAGCCCCTGCCCCTACGTCGCCTCGCCCTGCCTCGCCGTCGCCTCGCCCTGCCCCGCCGTCGCCGTCACCGCGCCCCTGCCCCGTCGCCGTCGCCGCGCCCCTGCCGGCCCTGACGTCGCCGTCTTCGTCGCCGCGCCGGCCCCTGCCCCCAGTGAGCCCCTCCTGCTTATGGATGGATGGATTTTTTGTCAATGTGTTCATATGTTCATATGTATGTATGTATGTATGTATATGTATGTATGTATGTTCATATGTATATGTATATATGATTATTTTTTTCATGTATGTATGTATGTATAGATAACCCGGGGACCTCTTGTAATTTTTGGAGTAGTTTATCCCAGGAGGAACAACTGGATTTCCTTTCTAAAGGCAAGAGTAGAGTTTAATTTCAAATACTGAAATTAGGGCTTTAAGTGGGATCGATGCATCCACCGAAGATGGTACACCATATGCAAATCTTATTAACAAGTTTCACCTCCACGAAAGTGCAAATGAAAGACAAGAAAAAGATAGGACCGAAAAACAGCACCAAAAATAAATAACTTGTTTTTTGGGGTCTTACCTTAGTCACCTCGACCATTTTTCTAAAGATATCTAAGAGATGCACTTTCAACAACTAGTCAGAGGAATCTTCTGGAGTATTCCTTCAGAGGATATTTTTCCCGAAAGATATTCTATGTTAATACCCATGTAGAAACTTAGTTCAAGGCTCGATGTTTGGGAAGTTCGAGATAGGAAGTAACGGAAATAAAGATGAATTATAATTGTGTTTGTGCCATAAGGAGAAAAAAAAGCAACAAAGGATTTCAAATTACAAGATGAGGCCGTAACTTGTTGGTTGGAGAGGGACGTAACCACAATGAAATTTGGATCGGAGAGAGGCTTAGTGAGAACAGTGCTTAAAAATCTGTCTTTACCGAGTGTCGCTGTCTTTATCATGTTGTATTTCACGAGCAATCGGCAACAAAGATGTTGTTTCAACGGTAGATGAGGGGGAGCCAGTTACAACGTGACTTGCTAGAGGCAAGTCACTGGATCTCAGTCCGTGAAGCTCTTTATATATGAAAATCAATCAGAAAAATATGACGAATCCGAATATTCCCTCCGTTCGTCTGTCACAAGCAGCTAGCATAGCGAAACCGGAACCGTCCCCCTCCGTTTCATCTGTCCGAAAATGCAGACTTCGGGAAAACATTCCCGGATGTTATCCCCCTTCACCTATATCGTGTAGTGTCGCGTTAGAACACCCCTAACTCTCTCGGGAATTCAACATATCCCCGATAACTTCGACATGAGGGGGGGGGGTTCGCAAGTTTCTATATGGAGGGAATGATTTTTGAAAACACAGAACTATTTTTTAAATAGAGGAAACTCTGTCAAGTGTTGTATTTTGGTGACAAATATACTTCTTTTTTGCTTTATGTGATAGCTAGTTTGAAGTGTCAATGCTTTATGTGCAGAAACTATGGATCACAGAGACTTAGAAAAAGAAGAGTTGTTGGGGGATATAATCCGCGATGGAGGTGATGATAATATCTTGTCGTGGCTCAACGACACCGATGGTTATAGAAGAGAGGATGACGGCTCCGGTGATCCAATCGAGGAGGAAGGAGATCATGACGGCTCCGGTGATGGAATGGAGGAGGAAGGAGATCATGACGGCTCCGGTGATCGAATGGACAAGGGAGCCTTAAGTGTTTCAAAGTCCAGCGATATATATATATATATATATATATATATATATATATATATATATATATATATATATATTAAGCCTCTGCTGACTAGATGCATTAATTGTTTTGTATGTACATATATTAACGCTTGTTTCTTCTTTTAGCCCTCCGGATCGAGCCAAACTTCGGTAAGGAGACGAGGCCCGAAGAAAAGGTTGGACCCGGATGAAAGGTTCACCATCGAAGAAGTCTCTCCAGAAGGCCAACCGATTTCTCCCAAGTGGACCAAGGACAAATTTATACATCAGTGCGGAGTTATTGTTAGGAACAACGTCCCGATCAGCATCCAAGAATGGAATAAGAAGGACCCTGAAGTTCCTTATGTCCACGATAGACTCAAAGATGATCTTTGGAACTCGCTGTTGAGAAATTTCAGCCTACCGCCAGAGGAGGATCCGAATAACCCAGTTATACAGCGAAAGGTCAAGGCGTTTGCTCTTAAGAAAATGGCAGAACTATTCAAGAACTGGAAGAAACTATTGAACAAAAAGTTTGTCGAGAAAGACGTGATTCCAGAATTCACCGGTCAATACTTGAAGATAAAAGATCACTGGCCCGCATTTGTGGCCTACAAGAAATCGGAGAAGGCCAAGCAAAGGTCACATATAAATAAGCAAAATGCTGCAAAGAAGCAGTATCACCATGTTACGGGGTCAGGTGGCTACAGCAAAGCCCGGCCTATGTGGGACAAAGCTGAGCCAGACCTGCTTGCTAAGAATGTCCAACCAACGACATTGCACTGGCCAGATCGGGCAAGGACTTGGTTCTTCAGGGTTGGGGGAACTTTGGACCCAGAAACAGGGAAGTGTGTTTGGACGAAAGTTCAACTTGAAACACCCGTCAAAAAGCTTGAGGAAGCAATCAAGAAAGCGCAGGAAGGGAGGTTCCATCCCGACAGAGAGAAGGACGAGTTGTCAATGACCCTCGGGAATCCTGAACACCCTGGACGAACACGAGGCACATCAGGCTCCGTTCCGTGGGTGTATGGGTTTCCCAACAACACTGATTATAGAAGCCGAAAGAGAAAGAAGAAATAGGAAGCAAGCGAATTGCAGAAGATCAATGAAAGATTAGCGAAACTAGAGGCACTTGAGAGCCAGCCAGCTATTGGCCCACCATCTCAGCGGCACGAAGATCCTTCATTGGATACTACCCACGATGCTACCCCACCATCTCAGCGGAGAAGCAGCGTGGCTTCCACGGAGCTCGTTCAGCTAGATAGCACGGCTCCTCGCTACCCCGTGGATGGTATCACGGATAATGAACATTGTGTGCTAATGGAGAAATGCCATAACCTGACATTGAAGGCGGCGGTCGGCTATGTCTTACCTCCTCGACCTGATGCAACTTTCCATTTCACTCCGGTTCCAGCTGGCTTTGCTATTGTCGAGGTGGATGAAATAATGGACGGATTTGAGGGGCTGGAGCTTGAGTACGCTACAGGTGAAGGGGAGACTCTTCTTGAAAATGCCTTAAGGACTACTGAGGGAGTCCTGGTTTAAGGGGTCCTCGGGAGGCCAACCTATTTCTTAAGGGCCGGACTATACGGGCCGCTTGCCGAGCATTGGATTGATCAAAGACCCTGTCTCCAGGGAGGAAGCTTCGGGAATCGTGGCGTATCCTCCACGTTTGGAGTAGTGAATAAGCATGTTTATCCCTTCGACGTGTAACCGACCATGTGTAAACCCTAGGTACCCTCGGCGTCTATATAAGCCGGAGGGTTTTGGGTTGTAGAGAGAGAGAACTCATCTAGGGTTTTAGCCATTCGATCTCGGGGTAGATCAACTCTGTAACCCTTATACCATCAATATAATCAAGCAGGACGTAGGGTATTACCTCCATAGGAGGGCCCAAACCTGGGTAAACATCGTCTCCTTCGTCTCCTGTTACCATCGATTCTAGTCTCACAGCTCGGGACCCCCTACCCGAGATCCGCCGGTTTTGACACTGACATTGCTGCATAAATTGAGAGTTCCGCTGCGATCGCCAAAGGAATCGATGGCTTGCCTCGTCATCAATGAAGAGGTCCGCAATACGGACACTTTCGTCCCCAGACAGATCTTCGCTTTCGGCAGCGTTGTGCTGCACGCCGACCCGACCGGCCATCTAGGCCGTGTCGGAAGTTTCGCCCTGATCAAGAGGTCAGATTCGGGAACCTAGAGTTCTCCGTAGACTCTCGGGGCGACCTGTCACTAACCGGGCTCACGGTCTCACCCGCCACGCCCGAAGACTCTGAGGCTCTAACCTCAGATCCATCTTTCGGTCTCGCCCACGGGATCTACCCCGGCGAGGACCCGACTCTCAGTCCGAACCCATTCATAGTGCCTGACGTCCGGACACCTGTTCTTGCCGAACACTCCCCCTGCGCGGACGCATCGGAGGTTAACTCCGGAAGCTCTGAGCAGGCCGACCTGATCGAGCTCTCGATACTCAACGAGGCCCTAGATCGGATCTCGTCGATGAAGATTACCGACGACCCAACCCCGATCCGTGCTCAGATCGGGCTCAAGGCGGGTCAGGACGAATTTTTCGTCCCACCCACTACCCACTTGGTAGCCACTGTCGAGTATTTAACCGACATGTTGGACTATGCCTCTGAGGAGGCAGATTACATGGATGAGGAGGATCGCGCCCTCACACCCGTTAACACCGGGCGGTGGACTGCCACCTCCACATACGACGTCTACATGGTGGACACTCCGAAAAACGATGGCGACAAATTGGATGAAGCGCCGTCAAGACGCCGAAAGCCGCATAAATGGTCAAAAGGAAAAAAAGGGAAGAAAAGCTATCGACGGCACCGGGGACGGAGACACCCCGGAAGACCTCGGCGATCCCGAAATCCCCGAACACCCGTTAGAGGGTCACGAGAGGCCGGAAGACCGGCGCAACCCCGACGATCTAAATGATTCCGAGGACGACAATTACCTCCCCCCTGTCGAGGAGGAGGACGTCTCGGAAGTCGACGACTTCTCCATCCCTGATAATCTTGAAGATCAGGAGCTGTTCAGGCAACAGCTTATAGCCACGGCCCGCAGCCTGAAAGCAAAAGAACGGCAGCTTAAAGCCGAACAAGACGACCTCAACGATCGATCGACGAGAGTCCTCTCAGCTGAGGAAGGATACGGTACCGGTCTATCGGACCAACTCAAGAGCTATCCACGCAGAAGGCTGCTGCCACTATTCGATGACGAGCTCACTGATACGCCGTCTCCCAAACATACCCCATACGACAAGCCAGACCGCCCTCCTCGCGGACGAGACAGGACGGCTGACAACACCGGCTATAGGCTGATGATACCCCGCAGACGGGGAAAAGAGCCACTAGAGCCCGATGACAGGTTCGACCTGCGACACGGCCTGGACTACAGAGCAGGTCATACGCGATCCATCTACGGATCCAGAGGATACTCACCCGATAGACAGGAAGGGTACCGGCCTTGGCTCGACCGCAACAACAAAGGTCGGGAACTAAACCGGGCTAGGATAGAAGTCGATCACCGGCGCGACATAGCTCGGGTCAGAGGCGCTGCCCACCCACTGTGCTTCACAGACGAGGTGATGTAGCATCAGTTCTCGGAAGGGTTTAAACCCGTAAACATAGAACAATATGATGGGACAACTGACCCAACCGTATGGATCGAGGATTTCCTCCTCCACATCCACATGGCGCGAGGAGATGACCTCCACGCCATCAAGTACCTACCCCTGAAGCTTAAGGGGCCAGCTCGGCACTGGTTAAATAGCCTCCCCGAAAACTCCATTGGGTGCTGGGAGGATCTAGAAGATGCATTCCGATCTAACTTCCAGGGCACTTATGTTCGGCCGCCGGACTCCTCCGATCTAAGCAACGTCGTCCAGAAGCCAGGAGAATCCGCGTGGCTATTCTGGAATCGGTTCTTGACCAAGAAAAACCAGATCGTTGACTGCCCGGACACCGAAGCAATAGCCTCTTTCAGGCACAATATTCGGGATGAGTGGCTGGCTCGTCAGCTCGGCCAGGATAAACCAAGGACAATGTCCGCCCTTACATCACTCATGACTCGCTTCTGCGCGGACGAGGATAACTGGCTAGCAAGACGTAGCCACAACCCCGAAGACCCCGGAACCTCCGAAGTTCGGGATGGAAACGGGAAATCAAAGTGCAACAAGAATAAGCGCCGGCACAACAACAGTGATGCCGATGACACGGCCGTTAACGCCGGCTTCCGCAACTCCCGGCCTGGGCAGCGGAAGAAGCCTCCTAAAGGCAATCGCGACGGACCCACCCCGCTGGACAAGATCATGGAGAGGCCTTGCCAGATCCATGGCACTCAAGAGAAACCCGCCAACCACACCAACCGTAACTGTTGGGTATTCAAACAGGCCGGCAAGCTCGCATCCGAGGACCAAGGCAAGAGCCCACGCAGCGAGGACGAGGATGAGCCCCGCGGTCCGATCAGTGGTGGACAAAAGAAATTCACTCCAGAGGTAAAAACAGTAAATATGATATACGCCACTCATATACCCAAAAAGGAGAGGAAGCGCGCCCTTCGAGAGGTCTACGCCGTAGAGCCTGTAGCCCCGAAGTATAACCCATGGTCGGCATACCCGATCACCTTCGATCGACATGATCACCCGACCAGTATCCGTCATGGGGGTTCGGCCGCCCTCGTCCTAGACCCCATCATAGACAGGTATCACCTCACTAAAGTCCTAATGGACGGAGGAAGTAGCCTCAATCTGATTTACTCAGACACGGTGAAAAAAGATGGGCATAGATCCGTCAAGGATCAAACCCAGCAACACTACCTTTAAAGGAGTGATCCCAGGCATCGAAGCCCGGTGCACGGGCTCTGTAAGCCTGGAAGTAGTGTTCGGCTCGCCCGATAACTTTCGAAGCGAGGACTTGATCTTCGACAACGTACCTTTCCGCATCGGCTATCACGCCCTGCTCGGCCGTACAACATTCGCTCGCTTTAATGCCGTCCCACACTACGCATACCTCAAGCTCAAAATGCCCAGCCCCAAGGGGGTCATTACTGTCAATGGCAACACAGAGCGCTCCCTCCGAACTGAGGAACATGTGTTGGCCCTGGCGGCCGAATTCCATTACACTGATGATCGGCAAACGCCGACATCTGCCGTAAAGGCACGCAAGGCTGGGAAGCGAGCTCGGTCTCAACCCGAAGTACCAGAACCTTCTTCTCCCCATAAATAGGGACTCGCCCCCCATCGCACAGCCCTAGAACCAGCAAAGTACGTGCCGAGGAGGCACAACTTCGCGCTCAAAATTCCATGGGCAGCGGTGGGGAAAAACTATCAAAGGGTAAGTGTTCGGCTGGACCGAACTATCACCATCAAAATGTCTTCGGAAACACTACAGGTACCATAAAGTACCTGCTAAAGCGTAAAGCTCATTCACACTTCGGCGACTTCTCAAGATTTTCCTCCAAAGTCCGCTCGCCGAACAGCAAAACCCACAGCGGTATACGACTCCTTAGGAGACGCAGGAGCGGACAAACGACAGGGCACATCGAGGACGTCAGTTCACCCATCGAAGACCACTGGTACAACCCCTCCTGTAAGGTTTATATTTCATTTTTAAATACCTGTAAACAGTTGCATCGGCAATTTGAATAATAAGAGTTGTTGAGTAAAATACAGATGTATCCTGCATGATCGCTTCGCTGTCTTTTTTGGCACACTCTCTATTTTCCCCCTCTTCTTGCGAACCTGTTTGGTATACTTTACGATGCAACCGGCTAATAGACCGGGGGCTCGAACTTAAAAAATTGCCCTAAGCACAAATTGATTTTGCGTTCGGCGTCTTGGAATTCCGCTTTATATGCATCGGTTCCGAACTATGTCTTGGGTCAATAGTTGGGTTGCCCGGCTCCTGTGCTTGCCCCTTTACGTTCCGCTCGTTCGGCTAAAAGGGCAAAGGGAGAACCACTGCGATTGTGCTTCCGGCTAGTCTGGTCAAGCACCTCAGCGGAGAAAGCCGAAAACTGACTGTCATAGTATGCGAGAACCGGTCTGTGAATCCGAGCTTAAATAAACCTCGTTAGAGGTTATTCCGTGTCATGCGATGGGTTTGGTATTAGTACAAACCATGTGATATCGGCTTCGGTCGCGGTTCATCCGAACATCACAACCCCTGGGGGCTAGTCATCAGCCCCCCGCACTCCTTTCTCGCGCCCCTACGGCTAAGTGAAAGCAATAAAGCATTATGGTCCGATTGCCTTGTCCGCCCCACACTACCGCCTTCGGGTACCGATAGCTCGGCTAAGGGTCACAGTGCGTTGGCAGAGACACCCCGCGTAGTATCTACATGGGGGCTGAAGCCGACGACTCGCAACTTTCAGTTTCAACGGCCACACAGGAGTTATAAAGGATGCAAAACATGAAAGACATGATAAACCATGCATCTTAAATATAAACGCGTTAAAAGGTCTTCGGACATATTACAACGCATTTACTCATAAATGTTTTCCCTCGAACATTGAGCTTCTATTGCCCGAGCACCCTCCATAGCTACGGAGAAGTATCACTCAGGGCACCTATGCTCCTTTCCAGGGGGCGGCGGAGCAGTGGCTATCTTCGTCATATCAAGACCCGGCCAGTGCACCTTGGCCCTTGAGAAGGCCATCCGAGCTCCCTCGATACAGGAGGACCGCCTTAGTGCGTCGACCCGAGGCGAGGCGTTGCTCAGCTTCTGCACCAGGCCGAAGTAGCTGCTCGGCAATGGCTCGTCGGGCCATAGCCGGATGCAGAGATCCTTCATGGCCGGCTCCGCCATCTGATGTAGCTCCATCAGCTGCTTCAGCTGCTGAACGAGGAGAGGAGAACGCTCGGAGGCTTCCAATTGCGCCCAAAACAGCCGAGCTTCATCTCCCTCTCCCCGCGAAGCATAGAACTGGTTCGCGTCCGCTGTGCTCTTCTGGAGGTCCGAGCAGACGCCTGAGGAACGCCACACTTGGGTAAGCAATGCGAACTTGCTATCCTCGAAGACACACTGCAATAAATACGGCTTACCATCCGTGATAGCCTTGACCTGGCTGACTTGCTCTTCATAGAACGGCCTATCCACCCGCTCCTTCTTGAGATCGGATTTCAAAGTGGATAGTTCGGCGGCCTGCTCCTTGCCTTTCTGCTTGAGGTCCTCGCACTTTTGACCGGCGTCTTTGAGCTCCTGCTGGATTTTCTCCACCCGAGCCGCATGTTTGGCGCCGGTGGCTTTTAAATCGGAGAGCGCAGCAGCCGCTAGTTCGGCTGCCGCCTTCTCACTCGCGGCCTCCTGTTTCGCCTCCTGAAGCTCGGCTTTGAGCTTCTCAATTTCCTTCGCTGAGGCTGCGTAAGCATCAAACATATAAAAATACTGCGTCGATAGTACGGTGATGAAGAATTCGGATATTAGAATCCGGTTTACCTTGCGCCTCGTCGAATCTCTTATTCAGAGCGTCGAGCTCATCTTCGGAGCTCTTGAGCTTCCGATTTAGCTCGTCTAGCTCGGCGGCATTAACAACCGCCGCCGATGACGAAGCCTACACATAACAAACCACTATCAGGTTACATGGATTCAAACCTCCGAACTATCATAAACATGATCACATGTTCGCTCCGCTTAAGGGCTATTGGAACATTCCGAACAAATATTGTCTCATGCATTGTCCGGTTAATGGTCTATGGTTGACCCCCAGGAGAGTTTTTTCAATCTCACCTAGGGCTCGGGGGCTACTATATATATAACGATAGCACAAAAATAGTAAATTAACAAAACATTACGTGGCTTACCCGGAAGCCCGTCAGGAGACCCATGAAGGCCTCCTTCAGTCCGCTATCAACGGACTGAATGCTTTGTAAAACCGCACCCATAAGGGTGCGGTGCTCCTCAGAGATGGAGGCGCTTGACAGAGCCTCCCCCATAGCCGGCCACCCATTGGTCGGTGGCGCCGGTGGAGTTCAGTTAACCCGACCTCCAACCGGGGATTGAACCGGTGCCTCCAGAGGCATGGTACGCTCCGGAGACGACTTCGGAAGGGACTGGACACCCCCTCGTCCGGTCTCCTCAGTATCCGGGAGGGGATTTTCCCTCCGGTCTTCGGCGGCCGAGGCGTTAGCCTCGACCATGACGTCGTCGCCCCCACCGCTGGTGTTCGGCTCCAAAGGAGCCTGTTGGGATGACACCTCCACGGCATCCTTCGCGGCGCCCGGAGGAGAGGGGTGCGACGCGGTCCCGCTCTTCGCTAGCTCGGCGGGCGGGGTCTCCCCATCGGAGACTTGATCGGTGGGGAGAACACATGGTGGGCTGCAAGTCAATAGGCGCTCACATGTTAATAACATTCAAAACTTAGCACTAATAGCTCGGGAGGTCTTCGGATCTTTACCATCGAGCTGGGGGCTTGACCCTGAGGTTCCTTCGTCGAACCCTCTCGAAGTCCTCGGACTCGGTATCCGAGTCCGAACTGTCGTCGGACAGAATTAACTGTGTCCGACGCGCTTTCTTCGGCGCAGGAGGAGGTACATCCTCTGTGGCGTCCGATGACGCCGCCCTCTTTCTTGCGAGGGGGGAATCGCCCTCCCCCTCGCCCTCGTGCTCCTCCTCTTGATTCGAGGAGGCATGGGTTTCCTCAGACACAGCCTCTGGCTGGTCCCTGATGCGCAGACCTTCTCGGCCTGGTTTCTTCTTCTTCTCCTTCTTCTCTGGCGCCTTGTAGGGCGCCACGACAAGCATCTCCGACAGCAGCTGGGACCTAGGGTCTTCGGGCTGTGGAGCCGGGCATTTGATGCCCGTGGCCTTGTTCAACCATTCCTGCGGAAGTGATCGGAAAGTGCTTAGATTTTCTTCAGGAAAACGAAGCTGATCAAACGAAACTATGTCATACCTGGGAAGGGGGTTTATCGGCGCGCAGGCCCTGGTCCTCCTTCTCGGCTAGCCAGTTCTCCTGCGCCTTGAACAGCGCCTTCCACAGCTTCTCCCGAGTGGTGCGGAAGAGCCGACGAATCGTAGGCTCGTCGTCAAGCCGATAAGTCCACATAGGAGAGTTCCGGTGCTGGCAGGGGAGGATGCGCCGCTGGAGCATAATCTGGACCACGTTGGTCAGCTCGGTTTTGTCCTTGATCATGGAGGCGATGCGCCTCTGCAGGTCGTCCACCTCTGTATCCGACCCCCAGTCAAGGCCCTTTCGGACCCATGAGGTCAATCTGGTCGGGGGACCGGATCTGAATTCGGCAGGAACAGTTCCGCCCTCCTCCCTTGGCTCGGTGATGTAGAACCACTCTTTTTGCCAAGTCTTGATGGTGTCAATGAAGGTGCCGGATGGCCATCCTGCGCGGGGAAGCTTGCTGATGACCGCCCCGCCACAGTCTGCGTGTTCGCCTGCGACACACTTCGGCTTGATATTGAATATCTTGAGCCACAGTCCGAAGTGTGGTTCGACCCGCAAGATGGCCTCGTGGACGATGATAAATGCCGATATGTGCATGAAGGAGTTCGGCGGGAGGTCGTGGAAGTCGAGTCCGTAGAAGAACATGAGACCCCTAACGAAAGGGTGGAGCGGGAAGCTCAGTCCTCGGATGAAGTGAGGAATGAAAACCACCCTCTCGCCTGGTTTGGGGGTGGGGATCACCTGGCCCTCCTCCGGGGCGCGGTGGAAGATGTTGGCGGGGAGGTAGCCGGCGTCCTTGAGGTCCCGGATGTCCTGGTCTTTGACCGTGGAAGCCTCCCACTTGCCGTTGGAGCCTGAGCCGGCCATGGCTGGGCTCGGAGGAGGAAGGGTGGAAAACCTAGATCTGAGCTCTGGAGGCTCAGGAGATTGGGAAAGCGGGGATGCGAATGTGAAGCACGGTTAAGCCTTGGGGTTTTCTTTCCCTTTTATTGGGTTTGTTGCCGGTTAGCCTCCCTTCACTGCGCCGTGAATCCCTCCGCTTCCCAAGACGTGTGTGCCGTTATACGCGCATGATTAAACATATCCCGTGTGAAACAGAGCACGATCTGTGCATTGATGGATCATGCTGGTGAAAACGGCCTTGAACCGCGAATCGAGTTTTTGCGACTGGTTCAGCGGTCGTGGTGGGCCGTGACCTTTCATCTGAAAGGTTGTCAGGGAGCACTATTTACTCCTTGATGTTTGTCCTTCAGGGCCGAGTTATTCATGGTGTTCGGACGATCCATGATCGGGAAAACTACACGTCGTCGGAGGCCGCACTAAACTCGGCCGATCACTATTTGGAGAAAAGAACTCGCCTCGCAAGCCGAAGACTCTGATCATATGAAGCAGCTGGAGCTAGGACCCTTGGAGTTGTAGGCTAGTTCAGGGGCTACTGAGGGAGTCCTGGTTTAAGGGGTCCTCGGGAGGCCGACCTATTTCTTATGGGCCGGACTATATGGGCCGCTTGCCGAGCATTCGATTGATCAAAGACCCTGTCTCCAGGGAGGAAGCTTCGGGAATCGTGGCGTATCCTCCACGTTTGGAGTAGTGAACAGGCATGTTTATCCCTTCGACGTGTAACCGACCATGTGTAAACCCTAGGTACCCTCAGCGTCTATATAAGCCGGTGGCTTTTAGGTTGTAGAGACAGAACTCATCTAGGGTTTTAGCCATTCGATCTCGGGGTAGATCAACTCTGTAACCCTTATACCATCAATATAATCAAGCAGGACGTAGGGTATTACCTCCATAGGAGGGCCCGAACCTGGGTAAACATCGTCTCCTTCGTCTCCTGTTACCATCGATTCTAGTCTCACAGCTCGGGACCCCCTACCCGAGATCCGCCGGTTTTGACACCGACAACTACCTGTCTATGGAGAAAGGAAAACATCCTGCTTCCAAACTAGACGCCGCCTCAGCAAACTCAGCCGGAGGAGGCCCCGATGCCCGAGTCGTCTCCGGTGCGCCAGCCGTCTCCGGTGCGTCAACCGTCTCCGGTGCCTGAGTCGTCTCCGGTGCGTCAGTCGTCTCCGCTGCCTGAGTCGTCTCCGGCGCGTCAGCCGACTCCGCCGCCTTAGCGGACTCCAACGGAGGAGGCCCCTCAGCAGAATCCTCCTCCGCCTTAGATGTCTCCACCGCGTCAGCGGACTCCGCCTCCTCCGCCGCCTCAGCAACGGCGGAAGACAGCCGCCGCCGCTCCGGCGGCTAGCAGCAATACAACAGGGAAGAAATTCAGAGCTGGCCCAAGCCTCAAGGCTCCTCCCAAGTTACCCTACGAGAGGACTGAGGAGGAACTCAACGTGATCGTGGCTGAAGAAGTGAGACGCCAGCTTGCACCGCAACGGCCGCCTCCAAAGGAGATAGTAGATCCGGTGAAAGCGAAGCGAACTCTGGATGCCATTAGGCGACCATCACCGTGACGGTGTCCTGGACTAGGGGGTACTCACCACGTCGTCTCCCGACCAGTGGGTCGGGCCGAGGACCCCCATGGCGGTTTATTAATGGGCAGTTCGGACAGCCCATGATGCATACGAGGAAGATTCCACAAGACTTGGTGATCAAGACAAGGACTCCTCTCCACCGACGTAGCCGACTAGGACTCTTGTTATCCTAGGCCTCTGGTGTGTTATATAATCCGAGGCCAGGCTAGTCATTAGGGACAATCAGATCATCATAGATCATATCATTATACGAGCATAGCTCTTAGGGTTTAGACCACTACATACGATCTCTTGGTAGACTAACTCTGTACTCGATACACCATCATCAATACAAACAAAGCAGGACGTAGGGTTTACCTCCATAGGAGGGCCCGAACCTGGGTAAACACCGTCTCCCTTGTCTCTTGTTACCCATCGATCCAAGACCCACAGCTCGGGACCCCCTACCCGAGATCCGCCGGTTTTGACACCGACATTGGTGCTTTCATTGAGAGTTCCGCTGTGGGATCGCTAGAAGGATCGATGGCTCGTCTGCATATTGTAGTTTTTTCTGGATAGCGAATTTGTGTTCGTCGTCCCCGTTTCCTCGAGCGTCGTTTTGACGATTGCTTCGGTGGAATTATGCGGAATTGTATCTACAACAACCCTGCAAAATTTCGTCGCGTTCCGATGGAGGAATCTCTGGCAATTTCCAATATACCGAAGCCCTATCGAATTTGGACGGGAATCTGGATGAGTTTAGGACGAGGTGTCCAGTATCTAGCTCGGATATCCGTTGGAAAATCCCACCGTTCATCGGCTGCGGAATTCCTATACCGATCACCCCTCAAAATTTCAGCTCGATCCGACCGTCCAAACTCCGGGAAACGTCCGATGAGTGCAACGAATTTTGGATATATTTTCTGCGCGAAAACTAATCCGACTCGAGTTATCTTTTTCATGAACGGGTTGTGAGGCGTCCTTTTTGAAGGAAATTTTGTCATCACCTCAGTCAACTGACCAAGAGTTCGACATCGCGAGGGCCGAATAATCATTAAGAGAACCTCGTCATCCGCGGGTTGTACGGGTCGGGCGCTCCGTTGCTTCATCAAGCCAGCATTGACCTCGTCATAAATTCCGACCTGCGTCGGCATCGCCGCGCCGTTACTTTTTCAAGCTGACGTCCACCACGCCAATCTGCTTTTATACGTCGGCTGGCATGGGGCTCTAGCGTCACCTTACCGATCTGCTCCGTCACCTCGGCTATACCGGGGGCTTCGTCATCTTCTCATCAACCCGCTCCGGGGACTTCGACGTCACCAGCCGACCAGCTTCGACACCTCGGCTGGCATGAGAATTCGACGTCACCAGCCGACCAGCTTCAACACCTCGGATGGCATGAGAATTCGGCATCACCAGCCGACCAGCTTCGACACCTCGGCTGGCGTGAGACTTCGGCGTCACCAGCCGACCTGCTCCGTCACCTCGGCTAGACCGGGGGCTTTGGCATCTCTTCATCAACCTGCTCCAGGGACTTCGGCGTCACCAGCCGACCAGCTTCGCCATGTTAGCTGGACCAGGGACTTCGCCTCTCCACATCGACCGTGCAGCGTTGCCACTTCGTCAAGCCGAACTCTTCGCTCAGGCACCTCGGCGCCCAGGCCATATTCCTTTACTTATTTGCTTCACTTAAATTAACTAAGTATAAGATTTTTTTTAAATATATTATTACCTTTATTTGTTATTGTTGGAAATATGCCCTAGAGGCAATAATAAATTGGTTATTATTATATTTCATTGTTCATGATAATCGTTTATTATCCATGCTATAATTATATTGATTGGAAACTCAAATACATGTGTGGGTACATAGACAACACTGTGTCCCTAGTAAGCCTCTGGTTGACTAGCTCATTGATCAAAAGATGGTGAAGGTTTCCTAGCCATGGACCTGAGATGTCATTTGATAACGGGATCACATCATTAGGAGAATGATGTGATGGACAAGACCCAAACTGTAAACGTACCATATGATCGTGTCAGTTTATTGCTATTGTTTTCTGCATGTCAAGTATCTGTTCCTTTGACCATGAGATCATGCACCTCACTGACACCGGAGGAATACCTTGTGTATCAAACGTCGCAACGTAACTGGATGACTATAAAGATGCTCTACAGGTATCTCCGAGGGTGTCTGTTGAATTGGCATGGATCAAGACTGGGATTTGTTACTCCGTGTGACGGAGAGGTATCTTAGGGCCCACTCGGTAATACAACATCACTATAAGCCTTGCAAGCAATGTGACTAAAGTGTTAGCCACGGGATCTTGTATTACGGAACGAGTAAAGAGACTTGCCGGTAACGAGATTGAACTAGGTATAGAGATACCGACGATCGAATCTCGGGAAAGTAACATACCGATAAACAAAGGGAACATCATACGGGATTAGCTGAATCCTTGACATAGAGGTTCAACCGATAAAGATCTTCGTAGAATATGTAGGAGCCAATATGGCCATCTAGGTCCCGCTATTGGTTATTGACCGTAGAGGTGTCTCGGTCATGTCTACATAGTTCTCGAACCCGCAGGGTCTACACACTTAACGTTTGGTGACGATATAAGTATAGTTGAGTTGTTATGTTGGTGACCGAAAGTTGTTCGGAGTCCCGGATGAGATCCCGGACATGACGAGGAGCTCTGGAATAGTCCGGAGGTAAAGATTGATATATGGGATAATAGTGTTTGGTCTCCGGAAGGGTTCCGGAATTCACCGGAAGGAGTTTCGGATGTTTCCCGAAATGTTCGGGTACGAGAACACTTTATTTGGGCCAAGGGGTAAAGCCCACGAGGCTTTAGGAAGGTGCAAAAGGAAGTTTTGCGGAGGCCAGGGGCCAGACGCCAGGGACCCTGGCGTCTGGGGCCAGACGCCGAGGACCCTGGCGTCTGGTCCTGGAGTCCGAGCAGGACTCTTGCCTTGCGGGCCAAACCGACTTTGAGGAGGCCCTTTCTCCAAGTTTCGACCCCAGGGCTCAACATATAAATAGAGGGGCAGGGCTAGCACCCGGAACACATCAAGAATTCCCCAAGCCGTGTGCCGGCAACCCTAACCCTCTAGTTCCTCCGTCATAATCTCCGTAACGCTTGGCGAAGCCCTGCAGAGATTGTTCCTCACCACCATCACCACGCCGTCGTGCTGCCGGAACACATCTACTACTTCACCATCGCTCGCTGGATCGAGGAGGTGAAGGCGTCATCAAGCTGTACGTGTGTTGAACGCGGAGGTGCCGTCCGTTCGGCACTAGTTCGTGATCGGTTCGAGGGACGACTTGCGATTTGGATCGCGGAGACGTTCGACTACATCAACCGCGTTTCTTAACGCTTCCGCTTAGCGATCTACAAGGGTATGTAGATTCACTCTCCCTCTCGTAGATGCTCATCACCATGGATAGATCTTGTGTGTGCGTAGGAAAATTTTTGTTTCCCATGCAACGTTCCCCAACAGTGGCATCTGAGCTAGGTCTATGCGTAGATGAGATCTCGAGTAGAACACAAACGAGTTGTGGGCGTGGGTGTATACATATTGCTTGCCGTTACTAGTTGATACTTGATTCGGCGGTATTGTGAGATGAAGCGGCCCGGACCAACATTACTCGTACGCTTACGAGAGACCGGTTCCTTCAACTGACATGTAACTTTGTTGCATAAAGATGGCTAGCGGGTGTCTGTCTCTCTCACTTTAGTTGAATCAATTTCAATGAAGAGGGTTCTTTTAGAAGATTAAAAAGCAATCACTACACCACGTTGTGGTTTTGCGTAGGTAAGAACGGTTCTTGCAAACCCGTAGCAGCCACGTAAAATTTGCAACAACAATTAGAGGACGTCTAACTTGTTTTTGCAGGGTATGTTGTGATGTGATATGGCCAATTACATGATGAGATATATGTGATGTATGAGATGATCATGTGTTGTATAGAATATCACGACTTGCATGTCGATGAGTACGGCAACTGGCAGGAGCCATAGAGTTATCTTTAATTATTTTCGCCGTTTTGCTTTACTTTATCGCTATGAGTTAGCAATAGTCGTGGAAGCAACAGTCGGCGCGACAACCTCATGGCGACATGTTGATGGAGATCAAGATGATGAAGATCATGGTGTCATGCCGGTGACGATGGAGATCATGCCGGTGCTTTGGAGATGGAGATCAAAAGTACAAGTTCATGGCCATATCATGTCACTTATGATTTGCATGTGATGTTAATCCTTTTATGCATCTTATTTTTCTTAGGACGACGGTAGCATTATAAGGTGATCCCTCACTTAAATTTCAAGATAAATTGTGTTCTCCCCGAGTGTGCACCGTTGCGAAAGTTCGTCGTTTCGAGACACGCCGTGATGATCGGGTGTGATAGACTCTACGTTCGCATACAACGGGTGTAAGCCATGTTGCACGTGCGGAACACTCGGGTTAAACTTGACGATCCTAGCATGTACAGACATGGCCTCGGAACACAAGAGACCGAAAGGTCGAACATGAGTCATATAGTAGATATGATCAACATGAAGATGTTCACCATTGAAACCACCTCAACTCACGTGATGATCGGACTTGAGTTGGTGGATTTGGATCATGTTACGCTCGAATGACCGGAGGGATGTCAATTTGAGTGGGAGTTTTTTAAGTAATATGATTAACTAAACTCATTATCTAGAACAATAGTCTAAGTTGTCTTTGCTATATTTATGTTGTAGATCATGGCTCGCGCAGTAGCACCCCTGAATTTTAATGCGTTCCTAGAGAAAGCTAAGTTGAAAGATGATGGAAGTAACTTTGTGGACTGGGCCCGTAATCTAAGGATTATCCTTACGGCTTCCCAGAAGGCTTATGTCCTTGATGCACCGCTTGGTGATCCACCCGCTCCAGTTGAGTCTCTAGACGTTGTGAACGCCTGGCAGGCTCGTTCTGAAGATTACTCAATAGTTCAATGTGCAATATTGTATGGCTTAGAACCGGGACTTCAAAGACGTTTTGAACGTCATGGAGCATATGAGATGTTCCAGGAGTTGAAGTTTATCTTTCAGAAGAATGCCCGGATCGAGAGATATGAGATCTCCGATAAGTTCTATGCTTGCAAGATGGAGGAGAACGAGTCTATCAGTGATCACGTACTCAGAATGTCTGGGTACTCCACCCGTCTGGCTGAATTGGGGATGCCCCTTCCGCCAGAGGCTATCACTGACAGAGTTCTTCAATCATTGCCACCTAGCTACAAGAGCTTCGTGTTGAACTATAACATGCACGGGATGAACAAGTCAGTCGCCGAGCTGTTTGCGATGCTGAAAGCCGCTGAGTCTGAAATTCAAAAGGAGCATCAAGTGTTGATGGTCAATAAAACCACTAGTTTCAAGAAAAATGGCAAGGGTAAGAAGGGTAACTCCAAGAAGAGTGGCAAAGCAATTGCTCCTCCCGTGAAGAAACCCAAGGCTGGACCCAAACCAGAAACTGAGTGTTTTCATTGCAAGCGAACTGGACACTGGAAGCGGAACTGCCCCAAGTATTTGGCTGACAAGAAGGCGGCCAACAACAAACAAGGTATATATGATATACATGTTATTGATGTGTACCTTACCAACTCTCGTTGTAGTGCCTGGGTATTTGATACCGGTGCGGTTGCTCATATTTGCAACTCAAAACAGGAACTGCGGAATAGACAGAGGCTGGCAAAGGACGAAGTGACGATGCGCGTGGGAAATGGTTCCAAGGTTGATGTGATCGCCGTCGGCACGCTCGCTCTTCGATTACCATCGGGATTAGTGATGAACCTGAATAATTGTTATTTAGTGCCTGCGTTAAGCATGAACATTATATCTGGATCTTGTTTATTGCGAGACGGTTACTCATTTAAATCAGAGAATAATGGTTGTTCTATTTATATGAGTAATATCTTTTATGGTCATGCACCCAATGTAAGGGGTTTATTCTTATTGAATCTCGATAGTAATGATACACATGTTCATAACATTGATGCCAAAAGATGTAGGATTGATAATGATAATACCACTTTCTTGTGGCACTGCCATTTAGGTCATATTGGCGTAAAACGCATGAGGAAGCTCCATGCTGATGGACTTTTGGAGTCACTTGATTTTGAATCACTTGACACATGTGAGCCATGCCTCATGGGCAAGATGACTAAAACGCCGTTCTCTGGAACAATGGAACGGGCAAGTGACTTATTGGAAATCATACATACTGATGTGTGCGGTCCGATGAGCATTGAGGCGCGCGGTGGTTATCGTTACTTTCTCACCTTCACTGATGACTTAAGTAGATATGGGTATATTTACTTAATGAAACACAAGTCTGAAACGTTTGAAAAGTTCAAACAATTTCAGAGTGAAGTTGAGAATCATCGTAGCAAGAAGATTAAATTCCTACGATCTGATCGAGGAGGAGAATATCTGAGTTATGAGTTTGGCAGTCACTTAAGACAATGTGGAATTGTTTCACAACTAACACCGCCTGGAACACCACAGCGTAATGGTGTGTCCGAACGTCGTAATCGAACCTTATTGGATATGGTGCGATCTATGATGTATCTTGCCGATTTGCCACTATCGTTTTGGGGTTATGCATTAGAGACAGCTGCATTCACTTTAAATAGGGCACCATCGAAATCCGTTGAGACGACGCCATATGAACTTTGGTTTGGCAAGAAGCCAAAGCTGTCGTTTCTTAGAGTTTGGGGATGTGATGCTTATGTCAAAAAGCTTCAGCCTGAAAAGCTGGAACCCAAAGCGGAGAAATGCGTCTTCATAGGATACCCAAAAGAGACAGTTGGGTATACCTTCTACCTCAGATCCGAAGGCAAAGTGTTTGTCGCTAAAAACGGAACGTTTCTTGAGAAAGAGTTTCTCTCGAAAGAATTGAGTGGGAGGAAGATAGAACTTGATGAGGTTGTTGAACCTTTACTTCAACCTGAGAGTAGCGCAGCACAGAAAGATGTTTCTGTAGAGCCTAGATTAGCTGAAGAGGAAGTTAATGATGATGATCATGAAGCTTTGGATCAAGTTGCTATCGAACCTCGTAGGTCGACAAGGACGCGTACTGCTCCTGAGTGGTACGGCAACCCTGTCTTAGAAGTCATGTTGTTGGACAACGATGAACCTACGAGCTATGGAGAAGCGATGATGGGCCCGGATTCCGAGAAGTGGTTAGAGGCCATGAAATCCGAGATGGGATCCATGTATGAAAACAAAGTGTGGACTTTGGAAGTATTATCTGAAGGGCGTAAGGCCATTCAGAACAAATGGATCTTTAAGAGGAAGACGGACGCGGACGGTAATGTCACCGTCTATAAAGCTCGACTTGTGGCAAAGGGTTTCTCACAAGTTCAAGGAGTTGACTACGATGAGACCTTCTCACCCGTAGCGATGCTTAAGTCCGTCAGAATCATGTTAGCAATAGCTGCCTTTTCCGATTATGAAATTTGGCAGATGGATGTCAAAACAGCGTTCCTTAACGGTTTCCTTAAGGAAGAGTTGTATATGATGCAACCAGAAGGTTTTGTCGATCCAGAGAATGCTGACAAAGTTTGCAAACTCCAGCGATCCATTTATGGACTGGTGCAAGCATCTCGGAGTTGGAATCTTCGCTTTGATGAGGTGATCAAAGCGTTCGAGTTTATACAAGTTTACGGAGAAGCTTGTATTTACAAGAAAGTGAGTGGGAGCTCTATAGCGTTTCTAATATTATATGTGGATGACATATTACTGATTGGAAACAATATAGAAATGTTGGAAAGCGTGAAGGAATATTTGAACAAGAGTTTTTCAATGAAGGACCTAGGAGAAGCTGCTTTCATATTAGGCATCAAGATCTATAGAGATAGATCACGACGCTTGATAGGACTTTCACAAAGCACATACCTTGACAAAGTTTTGAAGAAGTTCAAAATGGATCAGTCCAAGAAGGGGTTCTTGCCTGTATTGCAAGGTGTGAAGTTGAGTAAGACTCAATGCCCAGTGACTGCAGAAGATAGAGAAAAGATGAGTGTCATCCCCTATGCTTCAGCCATAGGCTCTATCATGTATGCAATGCTGTGCACAAGACCCGATGTCAGCCTTGCCATAAGTATGGTCGGAAGGTTTCAAAGTGATCCAGGAATGGAACACTGGACGGCGGTCAAGAATATCCTGAAGTACCTGAAAAGGGAAGGACATGTTTCTCGTTTATGGAGGTGATCAAGAGCTCGTCGTAAAAGGTTACGTCGATGCAAGCTTTGACACTGATCCGGATGACTCTAAGTCGCAAACCGGATACGTATTTATTCTTAATGGGGGTGCGGTTAGCTGGTGCAGTTCCAAGCAAAGCGTGGTAGCTGATTCTACATGCGAAGCGGAGTACATCGCTGCCTCGGAGGCGGCGAAGGAAGGTGTCTGGATGAAGGAGTTCATGACAGATCTTGGAGTAGTGCCTAGTGCGCTTAACCCAATGACTCTGTTTTGTGATAACACTGGTGCCATTGCTCTAGCCAAGGAACCAAGATTTCACAAGAGGACCAGACACATAAAGCGACGCTTCAATTCCATCCGCTATTACATCAAGGAGGACGACATAAATATTTGCAAAGTACACACGGATCTGAATATTGCACATCCGATGACTAAACCTCTTCCAAGGGCTAAACATGAACAACACCAGAACTGTATGGGTGTTCGATTCATTACAATGTAAATCACATAGTGATGTGAACTAGATTATTGACTCTAGTGCAAGTGGGAGACTGTTGGAAATATGCCCTAGAGGCAATAATAAATTGGTTATTATTATATTTCCTTGTTCATGATAATCGTTTATTATCCATGCTATAATTGTATTGATTGGAAACTCAAATACATGTGTGGGTACATAGACAACACTGTGTCCCTAGTAAGCCTCTAGTTGACTAGCTCGTTGATCAAAAGATGGTGAAGGTTTCCTAGCCATGGACATGAGATGTCATTTGATAACGGGATCACATCATTAGGAGAATGATGTGATGGACAAGACCCAAACTGTAAACGTAGCATATGATCGTGTCAGTTTATTGCTATTGTTTTCTGCATGTCAAGTATCTGTTCCTTTGACCATGAGATCATGCAACTCACTGACACCGGAGGAATACCTTGTGTGTATCAAACGTCGCAACGTAACTGGGTGACTATAAAGATGCTCTACAGGTATCTCCGAGGGTGTCTGTTGAATTGGCATGGATCAAGACTGGGATTTGTTACTCCGTGTGACGGAGAGGTATCTCAGGGCCCACTCGGTAATACAACATCACTATAAGCCTTGCAAGCAATGTGACTAAAGTGTTAGCCACGGGATCTTGTATTACGGAACGAGTAAAGAGACTTGCCGGTAACGAGATTGAACTAGGTATAGAGATACCGACGATCGAATCTCGGGCAAGTAACATACCGATAAACAAAGGGAACATCATACGGGATTAACTGAATCCTTGACATAGAGGTTCAACCGATAAAGATCTTCGTAGAATATGTAGGAGCCAATATGGGCATCCAGGTCCCGCTATTGGTTATTGACCGTAGAGGTGTCTCGGTCATGTCTACATAGTTCTCGAACCCGCAGGGTCTACACACTTAACGTTTGGTGACGATATAAGTATAGTTGAGTTGTTATGTTGGTGACCGAAAGTTGTTCGGAGTCCCGGATGAGATCCCGGACATGACGAGGAGCTCTGGAATAGTCCGGAGGTAAAGATTGATATATGGGATAATAGTGTTTGGTCTCCGGAAGGGTTCCGGAATTCACCGGAAGGAGTTTCGGATGTTTCCCGAAATGTTCGGGTACGAGAACACTTTATTTGGGCCAAGGGGTAAAGCCCACGAGGCTTTAGGAAGGTGCAAAAGGAAGTTTTGCGGAGGCCAGGGGCCAGACGCCAGGGACCCTGGCGTCTGGGGCCAGACGCCGAGGACCCTGGCGTCTGGTCCTGGAGTCCGAGCAGGACTCTTGCCTTGCGGGCCAAACCGACTTTGAGGAGGCCCTTTCTCCAAGTTTCGACCCCAGGGCTCAACATATAAATAGAGGGGCAGGGCTAGCACCCGGAACACATCAAGAATTCTCCAAGCCGTGTGCCGGCAACCCTAACCCTCTAGTTCCTCCGTCATAATCTCCGTAGCGCTTGGTGAAGCCCTGCAGAGATTGTTCCTCACCACCATCACCACGCCGTCGTGCTGCCGGAACTCATCTACTACTTCACCATCGCTCGCTGGATCGAGGAGGTGAAGGCGTCATCAAGCTGTACGTGTGTTGAACGCGGAGGTGCCGTCCGTTCGGCACTAGTTCGTGATCGGTTCGAGGGACGACTTGCGATTTGGATCGCGGAGACGTTCGACTACATCAACCGCGTTTCTTAACGCTTCCGCTTAGCGATCTACAAGGGTATGTAGATTCACTCTCCCTCTCGTAGATGCTCATCACCATGGATAGATCTTGTGTGTGCGTAGGAAAATTTTTGTTTCCCATGGAACGTTCCCCAACAGTTATTACTCTTGGTTTGCACTATATTGTGTGCACAGGTAATCGACTTCGGCTGTGTCATACGGTCACCTTGGCGTGCCTACATCGTCGTCCCGCCTCCATCAACAAAATTGTGTCATCGACATGGTCGACGGACCTGGGGGCTTCACTGTCACGCTGCCGAACTACTCTCCTCGGCTGGACCGGGGGCTTCGCCTCGCCGCAGCAACCGTGTTGCGTTGCCACTTCTCGACCCGAGCTCTTCGCTCAATTACCTCGGGCTTGGGGGCTGGGACCTCTGCCAGGCCGAGAACTACGTCTTCGTCACGCCACAACCCCGAACCGCACCGAGCACATTAACCAGCTAAGTCGTTTTCGTGCTCAGCTCTCTTTGAAATTTTATTTTTTGTTCGGTGCAACCAAACATTATATTTTTTGTTAAACAAAAAAACTTTGTTTGTTAAAAATTTATTTACCCGATTTAACCGGGAGCTCTTAAATTTGTATGAGCCGTTTTTAAAATAACTGTGTTTTCTTCTTAGTCGTTGCAAAGTCTTTTTCTACTACTCCTTTTTCCGACACTAGCGTGTGGTCAATAGCCGGATAGCCTGGTTTCTTTCTAAAGCCGCTCGAGTTTAGTTCGCTAAACAGGCCTCAGAGAAACACTCCGCCGTCGGGATATGGAGGTTGAAGCCAAAGGCTGACCCGCTTGGAGTCCGGAGATCGGATGTATCAGGTTAAAACACGACCGAAGCACAAATTAAATTTTAGACCAATTTTGGATTGACACAATTTTCTTTTATCTAAACATAAAGTTTTTTGCATAAGTTTTTTGGTATTTCCGAGCATAACTCTTGCAGTACAATGCCAGATGCATTTCATGCATCAGCAGTATGAAAGGGGGTCTGCGGTTAACACCGAACCCACCAAACACCGTGGTACTCCATGCATTCCTCGGCAAAATGTCCTCGGTATTTAGTATTTATATGCATTGATTTCGAGTTGTGTCTTTGGTCTATAGCTGGATTGCCCGGCTCCTGTGCTTACCCCTTACGTTTCCGCTTTGTTCGGCTAAGGGGTAAAGGGAGAACCACTGCGATTGTCACTTCCGGTTTAACTGGTTAAGTGCCTTAGTTGGAGAAAGCCGAAAGTTGACTGTCACAACAAGCGTAAATCGGTCAGCGAACCGCAGGCGGTGTTCAACCAAATATAGCCGATCGAGGTTATCCGAGTAAAACGAAGGGCCTTTCCTTCTTGAAAAGGCCAAGTTTTTCGACCTCGAATAATCCGAGGAGTCGACGTATACTGGGGGCTATTAAGTTGCCCCCAAACATATGCTCCTAAGACTAAGTGAAAGTTATAAAGCCCGAATATCTGATTGCCTTGTTTCCACTAACACAACCGTCTCCGGGCACCGAGACGTCGGCTAAGGGTTGTCTTGTTACTGCGGAAACACCCTGCGTAGCATCTACAAAGGGGTAGAAGCCGACGATGGGCCACTCTCAAATGATAAACGATCACAAAGGAGTCAAAATAGTATATAGCATACAAGCATTTGTATTCAATATGTGAGTGCTGCCTTCCGTAATCATCGTTATAAAGCCATAAATATGCATCAATTTGATTTAAGATTTTGGCCAAGCTGGGTTGCCTGGCTCCTGTGCTTACCCACTACGTTCCCGATTATTCGGCTAGGGGGTAAAGGGAGCACCTCTGTGATTGTTACTTTCGGGTCATCCGGGTTAGTACCTCAGACTGGGTGAAGCCAAAAGCTAGCCATCTTAAGAATATAATTGGTCGGCAACGACGGAAGTGAAAATTTTGGTTCATAAGACCACAAAGTTCGGGAACATTCGCCGAACTAAATCCTCAATATTTTCCTCCCACATTGATCGGAGTTGAGGTTTCACGATCATGGTCAATATGATATCCTGGGAAAAGGAACTTATAAATGAACTATTTTTCCCAGAAGATGTTTCTTATAACATATCTCTCCGCGTACCTTTGTTTATAAAACCGCATGGCCGGATTGCCTTGTTTGCCGTAAATCTTTGCCCTTATAAAGGCTTTATAAAGTAGGACAAACACTCCTCGGCTACTAGCCAAGGAGGTTGAAGCCGATGGTCAGTCAACAAAGTCTTGTACAATGCGGATCTGAGCATTAATGATGTAAAGTACTTGGATACGTAGAATCATTACACATAAATTGTGTCAAACGTAACAAAATTTGTGTCAAACAAATATCGATCCTTAATTCGACCACCCGTGCCCAAATTAAGGCTCGGGGGCTACCGCATTGCATATTCAATGCAGAAATTCAAAGTGCAATACGGTTTCTGAGGAGATTCGATCCTTAGGTTGGTCGGCCGCACCTAACCCGAGTCTCGGAAACTACTGCGTACCGTGTTTACATCCCTAACGAATGCCGCCGAGCAAGAACTTGATCCTCAGGCCGATTTTGCAAATCGACCTAAGTCTCAGGGGCTACTGGGATTAGTGGTTTTATTTTGATTATTAATTTTTCCTTCAGGGGCATCTCAGGTTTTAGACCGACACGCACCTTGAGGGCTACTGGCTATATATCTCGGCAGAGAATAAATTGCACCAATCGAAAATATCCACAAAAAATCAGCCCACGGTCGGGGTGGTGCACCACCCCGGAAGCAGTCTGGCATAAAGCTCGGGCGCAAGTGGCTGGCTCCATAGAGGGCATTTCCGGCATTAAGCTCGGCTGAATTCGTTCAATCTTTTAAAGACCGAGGTAGTTTATGACACCTCGGGTGCTGATCATCGTTGGAGCTCGGATGCGGTCCGGCATTGGAGCTCGGAAGCATTCCGGCATAAAGCTCAAGATCGAAGACACTTCGGAAGCAGTCCGGCATAAAGCTCGAATGCGAACGGCTGGCTCCACAAAAGACTATCCCGATATTTAAGCTCGGATGAACTACTTCAAATATTCAGAGACCGAGGTATCCTATTACACCTCGGATGCCGACCAGCGTTGGAGCTCGGGCTCAGAAAGACACCTCGGATACAGTTCGGCGTTGGAGCTCGGACACAAGAGGATACCGCCACACGGGAATCACTTCGGATCCGAGTTGTGGCGTAAAAATAATGAGGCATTAATACAGGCCGATAACTTAAAGGGGCTCCTCGGATGCCCGACTTGTGAACTCTTCGGATTCACCTCGGCGATCCTCAAGATCAGTGATGGGAGGATTTATTGAACCAGTTTTCAAGACCGACGGCCGAAGACGAAGAACTGTTCGGAAGAACCGAGGAGCGTCCCTAACTTGAAGAGCGGTTCAGGGGACTACTGACGGTGTCCTGGGCTAGGGGGTACTCACCACGTCGTCTCCCGACCAGTGGGTCGGGTCGAGGACCCCCAGGGCGGTTCATTAATGGGCCAGTTCGGACAGCCCATGATGCATACGAGGAAGATTCCACAAGACTTGGTGATCAAGACAAGGACTCCTCTCCACCGACGTAGCCGACTAGGACTCTTGTTATCCTAGGCCTCTGGTGTGTTATGTAAGCCGAGGCCAGGCTAGTCATTAGGGACAATCAGATCATCATAGATCATATCATTATACGAGCATAGCTCTTAGGGTTTAGACCACTACATACGATCTCGTGGTAGATCAACTCTATACTCGATACACCATCATCAATACAAACAAAGCAGGACGTAGGGTTTTACCTCCATAGAAGGGCCCGAACCTGGGTAAACACCGTCTCCCTTGTCTCTTGTTACCCATCGATCCAAGACCCACAGCTCGGGACCCCCTACCCGAGATCCACCGGTTTTGACACCGACACACCGCCCCCGCCGCAATCAAACTATGACCACTGTATTGAAAAGACATTTGGTCGAGCGAAATGGTCGGGAAGCTTAAGTAGCAGTGGTGCAAGAAGTGGGAAAATAATTCCCCAGCTCGGCGAACAAGAAAACCAATCGTGCCCCCCTCTCAAGGTGTTTACCGATAACGCTAATGATCCGGAGATAGCGGCCGGTGGTCTTGCTATCACTCTTGGTGATTACTTGCCTGATTCGATACAGTTCGAAGAGGCCGAGGTAGTACCATCCTTAAGATACGAGCACGGGAAGCCTCTCGTCAGACGTGAGGAGCTCAAGGGTCTACCAACGAGGATGCGACAATTGCATGAATGGTACTTGGAAGCCTGCAAGGACGGGATCGGCAATATCTTCGTGGGAATTAAAGATGAGCACTTCTTCAATGGAGTCTAGGAGTTGTTCGTTGAATTTGAAGAATTTTTTCAGTTATACAATCAAAAGGACCTCGACAAAACTATCGTCAGTTCGTATTGTCTGTAAGTATTTTTTCTGTAAAGTCTTATCTCAGCTCGTTCATTGCGTGTACAATTATCCTCACACTATATTATATGCAGATTGAAAATCATCGAATGCAGAAAACGACAAATCTATGACATTGGGTTCATTAACCCAAATACCATAAATGAACATACGTTAATACAGAGCCCCCGTGAAATAGAGCAAAACTTGCTACGGGCGTTACTTGGACAACAAGACAGAAGGGAAATACTATTTCCTTACAACTTCCAGTGAGTGTTACTGTCTTGTACGTGCACATTCTGTTTCGCTTACTCGAGGTTAAGTGTAACTGATGAGTTATGCGTGTGCGCAGTTTCCACTTTATTCTGCTAGCTATTCGGCCTGACGAGGGAGTAGTACTTGTCTTGGACTCGAGACGTAAAGATCCTAAGGAGTGGACGAACATGAGTGAAATGCTTAGAAGTAAGTTAAATCATTATCGCACCATATCGGCAGCTTTCGTTCATTTCCTGACATCAAGTAATCATTTTCTTTGCCGTGCAGGGTTTGGAAAAGGTTCACCAACAAGGCTAGGGGAGAATGGAGAAATGAGCTGTGATTTTCACACCCCAAAGTAAGTACTAGCTACTAGCTAGTACCGCACATCGTCTCTCATTGATTCTAGTTTCAATACCATTATCATGCTTGATTATCATTTTGATTGAACTCTATTCTCGTAAAGTGCTTGTGGCAGGCACCCGGCACTAATTTATGTGCATACTACGTTTACGAGTTCATTCGCCACTCGACCTCTGAGCGGGGCATATCTCCAGAACAATTTGAAGTACGTATACAATATTCATATTTTAATTTTATTACCATCAATTGTGTTGAGTTTCATTCATATATATATATATATATATATATATATATATATATATATATATATATATATATATATATAGGTAAATTGTTTGGGGCACCTAGGTGCCTGGGCACCTAGATCCCAATATAGCAAGTCATATCTGTGGTGCATGTTGTATAATCTATGACATGGTGGCTTTCCAAATTTCGTTTGCATGCACTACAACCATAAATGGTAATGTTTGCTTTCCAAGGAAATAATATACTATTGGTTTCCCAGTATGATTTCTTTCCAAATAAAACGACATGTATATACACTCCTGTATTTGAACTGCTATATATGGTTATCTAATGCACGTATTTTTGTTTCCTAAATATCTAAGAAATGTATGTAATACCTACTAACGTATATGTAATATCTAATATAGGTATTGAATACCTACTAATGAAATTATTTACATACATGGGTAGGTATATACCCAATAATTTATTTCCTAACTATCTAATACTGGTATCCGATACCTACTAATGAAATAATGTACATACGCGGGTACGTATATACCCGGCTACATAAAATATGGCTACATATATACCCAGCTACGTAACTATATACCTACATAAGTATTGAATACCTACATGAGTACTAGGAGAATGCCCGTGCGTTGCTACGGGCAAAAGCCGGATGACCGTGCATTGCCATGAAATAATAGAAATATACACATTTATCAAATTATTATTTTAATTCAGAAATACGTGTTAAACATGGTGGCATCTGGTTTCATCAAATAGCGACAAATTCAAACTCTCTTCAGCTTCTTTCTTTCTCGGCAGTCTTGGTCTCTCCTAAACCAGAAAATCGCCTGTCACCAAAGAACATATACCATCCATTATTAAATAGGATCAATATCACTCAACATCACACGTCCATGCGTGTCACTATTACAAGGTACACAAAACATGACAATTCCTTGTAATGAGCCTCTTGATTTCAGCAATAATAGCACAAAAGGAGAGATCCAACTTCCGAGAGTGTTCTTTATCAATAGCATGACCATTCCATTCTTCGTAGCAACAATCAGCCTGAAAACCCACTGCAAATTGTTTAAGTTCATGTCAAATATTACGCCCAAATTGTTAACTGCGGCCATTGATAAGTATATAGTGCAACAGGTTTGTAGTGCACCCGACATCGGTTCATACTTAAAAACATCTCAAACAAACTGAGAAAAGGTCTGTAGATAGGCAGAAAACAAACCGATTGTCACAAAAATGAAGTACTACCTCCGTCCCGGTGTATAAGTCATTCGCGTACTTATAGGTCGATAATTTAACAATCTAAATATGTATTATATGTGACAAAAAATATATATTTAGGAACTACATCCGTGTAGAAATCTAGTGGTATAGTTTTCATGACATACATTTTCTCTCTTGCTCATCTCTCTGAAATTAAATATATAACCATTCAAATAGTGACCCTCCCTCCCTCCCTCTCTGTCTTTCAAATAGTGACCCTCCCTCTCTGTCTAGGCAAGGGGGTAGTTAAATACCCGTGTATTGCAACAGAGGACATACAGTTTAAGGGTTCAACACCAATAGTGATGGTATTTGTCTGACTTTCTTTAAACGTTAAATGATTTTTCTTTTTCTTCTTCACTCGCTAGTGTGGCATGGTGCCCATTAGGCCATACGCTCTCTTTAGTTCTTTTTTGCCTTGTCCTCCAAGATATTCTTCTTTTACCCATCCGTGGTTGCAATTTTTTGATGAAACATATTCACCAAAGAATAGGCATTCTGCCACTATGTTGTACCTGACACGCAATTCTTGCCCTCGCGGTCTTTGTTCGTCACCGCTATTTAACTGAACAATCGAGACACATTACTTATGGGATGGATCCATGTTGGTCAACAATTTTTCTTCCTTGAAGCGTCAAAGTTCATTCATTTGTTTTCCGTGAGATAGCAAATTCTGGTCAGATTCTCGCGTCCTCAAAGCAAACAATGACACTTGGTCAAAGCAATCAACCAAACTACTGCATTTTGTTTTTCCATTTTTTTGACCAAAAGGTGAAATGATGTACTCCCTTTGATTTATATTAATTGACGCTGCTTTAGTACACCTTAAGTACAAAGTTGTACTAAACCAATGTCAATTAATATGAATCAGAGGGAGTAATAGAATTATAATAAAGGGGCAACATTGAACATTTAAGCTAAAAACAAAAGTATAATTGTTTTTAGCCAATTTCATAATGGAGCCATTTATTTCCATTGTCCATCTCCCTTAATCTCGTCTCACTATGGCAACTCTTAACCCGAGCAAAATTCTAGCTAACAGAACTCAGAATCTAAATTTGTCTTCGATAGATAATGATAATACAAGTCAAGGACATTCCCTGAACACCTACGAGGATACTCCTTGAAAGAAACATGTACATGAATAAGGAGTAAGTCAAGAGAAAAGGGGAAAGTAAACGAGGATATAATTTGGATCTGCCGGGAACAGCCTCACTGACTATTACCTTATTTTTTCTCAGATCCCTTGCTCCATTCACATAATCATAATCTTTGTAATTGAATACATTAAAAAATAGGCTGCCCGTGTCATTTCACAAAAATGGCATTTTTGAACATTTAAAGTCCAAGATTCATGTTGAAGCTTGAAACCTGTAATAACAAAAGATAAGACAAGCAAATAAGAGTTGAAGAACAATACTCTAAGAGCCAGTATTCAAGACTTGTGATAATCGTATGAATAACAAAGCACAAATGTTGATTTGCACATTTTAATCTGGCACATTGGAAAGCGTTTACCATTTTATCATACATCATTTCAAAACATGTTTTTAGTCTACAAAGAATCAGAATCAAGTTAATGGAACAATGGAATCAAAGATTTTTAGGAAACAAACACGAGTGATCTTTAAATGAGCCAAAACCTGGATAGGATTTCAACGAAGCTAAGGTCTAAATCTAGCAAGCAAATGAAACAAAATAGGATCATATATGGATGAAGAGAGGTATGGAGCGTGGAAGACTCAAACAGAGAGGGCTAGCAATAGAGAGAGATCAATTACGGGAACTCGTCGAACATGTGGTGTGCATCACGTACTACATGGTACAACCTCAACCACTATGCTCCGTGGGCGTTCACGCATTGCGCTGTGATGGTGTGGAGGGCAGGGGCAACGCCGTGTGCATCACAGTCGCGTAGAGGAATGACAACAGCGGCTTACAATCCTCGGCTATGCGGAAGAACGGGCATCTCGTCGCCAGCCGCACGGAGAGATGGCACAGGGGCATGGGGGCTCCTACGACCTTGACGTATGGTCGCAGATGATGGCAACGACAATCCCTGGCATGCAGACCAATAGCGGCAGCGAGTCATCGGACCATAGCGGCTTTGAAATCTGCGGTGGGGGTGGTCCGTGACTGCAATTTACAGCCATCGATAGGCAGCACAATGTAGCACAACGGTGATGCTTCTCGGAATCTCGGGGTTGATCAGGCGACCAGAGCCACACGTAGAGCTTGCCCTGCTCGGAGCCGCAGCCGTCGTGCTCCATTGGTGCCATCCTTCCTCTTGGTTGCCACCGGAGAATCCCTCATCTCTGCGGCTTAAATATATTTATAGGTTACTGAATATTAACAACATAGATCAAGAAAGGAAGTGGGTCTCTCCCTTTTTTTTTTCCTATTTTCCATCTAGTGGCTAAAAGATAACGTGGTGAATAAAAATGTGTAGGCAACAGAGAATAAACCTGAGTTTAGCTGCAACTTACATCACCCTTATGAAGGTGGGCATGCTTTTTAATCAGCTTTGCAGAAGTAAACACAACTTTCGACACCCATTACAAGTATTTCTTCAACTCGATAGTGATGCTCGTCCCCGGCATATTAAACCTAAAAGACTGCACTATGGTCCTCGTAACAACGGTGATAGATCAATTGACCGAATATATCTTTTATAGTCTGTCAAAGTGTTTTCTTTGCTGCAACAAAAACAAGAAATGTAAAACCAGTGATAGTATTATTATACCGGTGGAACCAAAGTCAAGTATACTGTCATAACATCAATCATATATGTGTTGGCATTTTACTGTACCTGTTATGACAGGGATGGCCTTGCTTTAAATAGAGCATGTTCAAAGTGTGAGAGTTCAATCAAACTCGACGAACTCATTGATGATGTCCAATTCACCAGGCATTGGGTTCTCTCATCCAAAGCTGCCACAACTACTTAGTTTTACCTAAACAAGGAAGGCATGGTCAAACAATTTAATTCCACGCGTTGCACATTCTTAAATCACATGATAGATGTACCAAGCATTCATAATTGTACAAAGTAACTACCAAGTCTTACCGAAAGAATAAATCCACACACCCAATCAGCTAAACAAAAAAATTTACCTAAAAAAAAGGATGTATGGTGAGTTAGTGCTTGCACGGGTTCATATTTTCCTTACTTCTGATTCACTCTCCCCAATATACTTGTTCAATTGCTCAGGCCCCTAAAGTTCCAGAAAAGGAAACATTGTACAGTTTATACAGAACACAAATTAGGTAGAAAGAATATGGAAATCTCAAAATAAATTGTCATTAGTGTTTTCCCACAACCTGGAGATCAAAGCAGCAAAAACCCAGCTCGCATGACTGACAACAAAAAGGGAAGATGAAACCATAATTAGGTATTTAAAGCAGTAACATGAAACTCTAAAACTTATAAAATGCAAATAAAAGCCGCAGATCTTAGTGAACTACCTTCGATATGAATTCAGAGGTGGCTTACAGTTTTAAGCTACCAATCACTATGAAGACCAGATGACACATAGTTCCCTGCAATAACACACGCCCTTCCATGTTCATCGCTTAAGGCGGCAATGTGGTCACTGGCTAAAGATTAAAAAAAATCAGGCGCCTGGTTTGAACAATAACAGATGCCCTCCCTTGTTCCCGAAAAATACCATCAACATGGTAACTGGCTAAAGTTTCAGGAGTACCCATGTTTGGAGTCGCCCACTGGAGTCCTGAATGTTTCAGCAAAGTATAAAGTACAAAGGTTAATCATGTGTCGCTGCATGTTTCAGCAATTCAGACTGGTGCCAACCTGAAATTCAGTTGAATAAGCAAACTATGGTAAGGAATCAAGCTATGAACTCAGGCATACCTTGGTCTCTTGGCCTTCTAGTTCATCAAAGAAAATAAATCTGCAGTATTTTTGCAAGGAGCATGAACAACGGTAAGAGCCTGCAAAGTTCACAAACATGAACATTAGTGGCCATGGAATGTAAAGAATAGAAATTTCTCTGAAAGAACTCTCAGGCTCCAGCATCAAAATAGTCGCATTTTTACCATCTTTATTGACGGCAACATCACATGATTTTTTTACAGTATGTGGTACTTTGGTCGAAAAGGTACTCCATAAGCAATCTTGTCTGGTTACCAAACAAATTATCTTTAACCCAATAGAGTCTAGATGTGCCCTGAAGAAGTAGTGGTCGTCCATAGCTGTGCCCTGAACTCAGACATGCCAGTCTGCAATGAAGAAAAAAAGGTAGTCTAAATTTTTAGGTCGCAGGAAATCAACCCAGTATAGGAAGCAACATATTGATTGATACATGTTTCTTTACTGCTGCTTGCAGGGCTTGGACGTCACTGATGCCTTGTTCTTGGCATGAGCCATGGTGCCACCTTAGCCTGCGCCTATGAAATCGTCGGCCGCGGAGACTGCAGGAGGCGGGCTACCAGATGAGTCATCCTTGACACGGTAACAGCCTTGAAGCACGGACTGGGTTTGAGTGGCTGTGGTCGTTGTCAGCCCGGGCACGACCTGGGCTACATCGTGGAACTGCCAGAGGGCAGTGGCAAACTACCAGTGGGACAGAGGGAGTACTCAATTAGCAGAACACATGTACACATTTTAATAGCAGAAACAAAGTGAGAGAGAAGGATTGAACACATGTACACATTTTAATAGCAGAAGCAAAGTGAGAGAGAAGGATTGCTGTGAGAGTGTCTTTGACGCACGCAGAGGACTACCATTAACGCTCAACTTGGACGGCTGCCAGCAACCGTTGTGGACGGGCCAGTGGTGGTGCAGCCCAACCAGAGGAGGTCGGTGGCTGTGCGACGCGTTGCCAGGACGAAGCATACGAATTAAACCAAAAGGATTTTAGATATTGAACTGAACCGAAAGAAGAAAATGGACATCACACGTGTATTTTCTACATCAGGATTGATATAGTGTTCACATGAACTTACTTGAAGTTCAGAGATCAAGTGTAAGGCATCATATGCACTTAATAAAGAAAAATAAACCTCAGCAACTGAAGAACAGTGGGCCAAAAGCTTATATGTATTTCATTGCAACATTGGTGATTGCTATAACTTTAAGTGAACATGTCCAGTAGTTCACAACTCACTTGTTTAAACAAACATGGATGATGGCATTGTTCTCTGTTATGCGAAAGCAGACCGGATGAAGACGCTACCTCTGCCACCTGCAGTAAACCAGTAATACAAGCGAAAGGTAGCAGCACTATCATCCACCTGCTACTCCGATGCATTTTTCCCCTCTGAACTTACTCCCACCGGAGATTTGCACTAATGTGAATCCTTCTGCTGAACTCCTACAAAACAGAATTTTTCTGGATTTCTGGATTACTATAGATTGCATGCTATGCTCTAATCCTCTTCCACTTGAACCAATGATACTACACGAAAACAGCAAGAGCGGAACCACTTCTACGTCTTTTGTTACAACTTCTAGCATAAAACCAAAAGCAAGGAGAAGTGCATTTGCATAACAAAAAAAATTCTTCAGCAACATCTCTGAACCTTACCAGCCAATCTGTCTGAACTGCAATCCTCCCTCCTCTCTGTACTATCTTTTTTTCATCTCTGAAGATTGCACATCACATACCAGTAGCAGCCTCGATGATGGTCTTTGTCGACCGTCTGCTCCCACGAGGTCACCACGAGGCAGCCGCTGCTCCTTCCCATCATCCATCGTCTCCATCTTCCTCGGGTCCACGGGCTCGAGCGGGATGCCGGCGACGGCCAGAGGGGCGGCGGCGCGCATGCCGGCAGGAGGAAGGAAGAACAGGGGCGGCGGCGCGCCCTCCTGGAGGAGGGAGGAGCGGGGGCGGTGGCATGTGCGCCGGGAGGAGGTCGGGAGTGTGTGGGAGGGGCGCGCATAGGCGGCATGGGCGGCCGGGAGCGAGGGAGGAGGTGGGGGCGGGGCGGCGCCGGGATCCAGGGAGGTTGGGGGTTGGGCGGCGTCGGGAGTGAGGGAGAAGGTGGGGGCGGGGCGGCGCCGGGAGTGAGGGAGAAGGTGGGGGCGGGGCGACGCCGGGATCGCGGGAGGAGATGGGGGGCGGGCGGCGCCGGGAGCCGGGGAGGAGGTCGGGGCTGGCGGCGCCGGGCGGCGGCGAAGGGATCTGGAGGCCTCGCTCGAGTGCCCTCCAGTGGGCACTCTCGCTCGTGCGTGCGAGTCGCCTGATTTTTTGTCGTTGTTTTTTTATCGTAGGTCTTTTTTCGTAGGTTTTTTTTCGGTTGTTTTTTTTTCGTTGAGGCATGTGAGTGCGAGGCGTGCGAGGGACTGGAGGCATCGCTCGTGGTTTTGGTTGGTTTTCTTTTTGGTATACGGGGTCGTTACGTGCGGGGGAAGTGTGAGGTGGGATGGAGGACGAAAATAAACCAGTGGAGGTGGGACGAAAATTAACCGTGGAACGGAGACTACCAACTGAGACATTAGGAGTAGAGATTTTCCCATGGGGTCAAAAGGTAACCATACCTTTTATACCCAAGATGATGATATACCTAAGTATTTAATTATTTATATGACTTCCTATTTTATATAAGAAAGAAAGAAGTGCACGTATAAGAAATAAGGTTGGGCACGTACCATGGAGCATGCATGGTCGGACCATTAATTGTTGATTTTTTTCTCTACCTTGTTTAATCTGCACATTAAATGTCCATATCAAGCAATAATTATTTCCTAATAAAGAGCTAATGGATTGACCCATTATTGCTAATACTAATTACACATGCACACATCTCGATGTAATCAAACGGTTTCTAGGCAAGGTGCCTGGACACCTAGGTGTCCCAAACGGGCGTCCTATATATATATATATATGTATATATTTTGACCCCCTTCTTTAAATTAGATCTGGCGGAAGCGGGACGAACTCCTACCAACTGATCGCATACGAGCAATTCAAGAGGAATTGGCGGGATTCTTTGTTGAGCATGTCATACCTAAAGACGGAGAATGCCATCGGGATATGAAATGCGATTTTGGTAAGGATCGTAAGAGATGTTATATTGTATATATGCATGAACGTGTACTATATGTAATAGCGTCGAATAAATTTACGAAAACTTGTTGCATTGTTCGATCAAGCACGGAGAAAGAGAGGTCACTTCTCTCTATATATTGATCATGACGATGTTGTGTAATGGTTCCTTCATTGCTATAGGTAGTAGCTAGCGTCGAGTTGAATGAAAAGCATAAAATAAAAATGGTAAACACAAAAAGAAAAGGGAAAACACAATATGAAACCCTAAACCCTCCAAAACCCCTAAACCCCTCCTTAAAAAAAACAACGCCTGGCAGGTACTGACGCGTGGCTGCCTTTTAGTCCCGGTCGGTGTTACCAACCGGGACTAAAGGTCCTCCTGCCTGGGCGCCCCACGGCGGCCACGTGGAGCTCCTTTAGTCCCGGTTCGTAAGCCAACCGGGACTAAAAGTGATGGGCATTAGTCCCGACCGTTTTATCCCGGTTGCAGAACCGGGACTAAAGGCCCTCTGAAACCGGGACTGATGCCCTGTTTTCTACTAGTAGCCCTACTGATTGTTGGCTATGTGGTATGTAACATCGTACACGTACGTTTCGCCCTCGCACGTTGCATTGGAAGACCTTATTCGCACGGTTATTTTTGCACGACCGTGAACAAATTCAGTATGGTTGGGTCTAACACATTTAAAGAACCTTGGATCTTGTTCTAACCAAACTATGCAATCCCATCGTCCATTTCACGACTGTAGCTACTTAAGACTGAGGGCCAACCCCCTCATCCATTTCTTAACGGCGGCCAGGCTAAGGCTGAGGTGTTGTGGTCTAGATATAGGGCGCGTGACGGGTAGAGGTGTGCTAGTAAGTGGAGAGCGACAACCGCATCAACGGCTTATCTAAGGTGTTTAGCACATGTGTCATCGGCATTCAAAGAAGCTCCAATAACCATAGAGTTAATAGGTCTTACTTATTGGTGGGAGTTATAATTGAGTTGTACTATACTCAAAGGCATTTGCTCATTTTCAGATCAACAACAAAAGCCTTTTTTACAGCTTAAAGTACCTCTGTATTCATTATAAAACATAGTTACAAGGTACTAGGGGTGGGTTATCTAATCATACATTCAAATTCATAATTTTTGACATACTAGCCAACTCATGGGCAACGACCTTGGCCGTGCGGAAAGTATGCTCTTACGGCCATCTCCAACGCAGGGATGATTAAAATGATGTGCAAGTCAGGACGCACAAGCTTCTAGCACTAACAAATATATTATGCAGTTTTAAAGGTACGACTCTTGGTTATGCGTGGAAGAAGGAATGATGCAAAAACTGTCCAAACGGCCAAGATTTAAGCCCTAGTACCATGCCCTAAAGCGGTCGCATTGTTGGTGCCCTGAAATTGAAGACCATAATAAAGATCCGATTGTACTACTTAGAATTTTAATTAATGTCGGCTGAGAATTTCATCGTATTAATAGGTTTTGCTTATTGATGGTAGTTATAATTAAGTTATACTATAGAAAAAAGAGGCATTTGTTCGTTTTTTGGATCGACAACTAAAGCCTTGTTTTACAGCTTCAAGTGTGTCTTTATTCGCCACCGATCAAAGTTACTAGGCGCTAGGGGGCGGGTTATCTAACCATGCATTTGGATTTATTTTTTATTTTGCCATACTTGTCAAGTCATGGGCAACGAGATTGGCCCCGTGGAAGGTATGCTCTTAAGGTCATCTGCAACATAGGGACGATTAAATTCTTGAGCAACTCAGCATGCAAAAGCATTTGGTGCTAACTACTCCCTCCGTTCCTAAATATAAGTTTTTTTAGAGGTTTCACTAGGGAACTATATTCGGAGCAAAATAAGTGAATCTATATATTCTAAAATATGTCTATATGCATCCGTATGTAGTCCTTTAGTGAAACCTCTAAACAAGGCCGTCTCCAGGAATTTGGGGCCCCGGTGCGAAATGAAAAATGGGGCCCAAAAAATTGCAAAATATTGTATAACTAATATAATTAGACATATTTTCACTTAATATATAGCTTCGAGTATGTGTTATTTCGTACAATATTTGGAAATACATTATATAGTAATGCTAAAGAGTAAACTTTTCCTTTGTGAATTGTACTAAAATAATAAACTAGCCGCATGTTCTTCATCTTTCTAATATTTTTTAAAGTAAGATCTTTAAATCCAGTGAGTATCCTCGCAAAAGTAAATTCCGTTGAGTCTTTCTTGGAATGAAATAGTGTAGCAGGCGAGCACACAATGAAGAATTAGTACTAGAATTAGAAATTAGATTATGGTTAGTGTGAGAATCCTATTAAATTTGATTAAAATTAATTTCATGCCTAATCGAGTAGCACTTTTGTAGTAGCAGGGATTGCATTCGATACTAGAGGAACATCAAAAGAAACAGAAAGAGAACGATTGTAACAAAGAAAAGTAATAACCCTAACCAGTTTTTCGTTCATCTATTTTGGTCCCAGGCTTATGGCTTACGACTAACCTAGAAAAATATACTGGTCAGATGCTGCTGCAGTAGAGAAACAGACGGCGACGGGCGGACGCACAGCGCACTCGCGGTGGGCGACCGCCATCTATCGGCGGCTCGTCCCCTGGTCGAAGCAGATAGGCGGCGCCTCCCGATTCTCGCTTGTGAAGTCGGTTTTTTCGAAGATAGCGGCACACACGCACGCTCGGCTGTATAGCGATTAGGCCCATTAGCGTAACCAGCCTCTTTTTTTTTTTGTACTTCATGATGTTACAGGGCCGAGAGGGGATTGATCAGTACTAGCCAACTGGGGGCCTGTTGACTGGGTATTACCGTATTAGCCCCGTAATATGTGTTCCGCTTTTCGCGCATCCGGCTAAAATTTTCATCCGATTAGATCGAGCCAGCCAGCCAAAAAAACCAAGCAAACCAGCGCATGAACCGGACATTAGGTGGTTTTTCCTCCGATCGGGGCCCCTACGTTTTTGGGGGCCCTGCGCACAGGTCGCACACCCTTGTCGACGGGCCTGCCTCTAAAAAGACTTATATTTAGGAACTGAGGGAGTATATTTGTATGCGTTTTTCAAACGTGTGGCTCCTCGGTATGCGTCGATGTGATGTGACGCAAAAATTGCCGAAACAACCAGAATTTAATCCCTAGTGGCATAAGCGCCGACATTGCAGATGGCCTAAGAAAACCGAAGACCTTAATAAAGGTCTGATTGTACGAGAATTATAATTAATATCGGCTGAGTACCATCAAGTTAATGGGTCTTGCTTGTTGGGTGCATATACATGAACCTAATAAATGGCTACCATGTGGCACACGTGGTAAGCAACTCAAACTCGACGAAAACCTACCCCTCAAAAATAAAAACTTGACGAAAACCTAAAAAATGGTTGGGGTCCGTACCATGGCTCGTTTTTTTTTCTTCTTTTTCAGATTGTACAATGGCTTGTTTGTTGGTCGCTACGTACGCATATATGTCAGGTGCTGCGTTTCACTTTGAGTCAAGGAGCTAGCTGAGGACGCACGATCGAGCTGAGGACACACTCGAGAGTCGAGAGTCGAGAGGAGGATGACATGGTTCGCCTCACTGGTCCTTGTTGGCGCCCTCCACGTAGCCGCCTTGGCGTTCCCCCTCCTCTCGCACCTCGCCCTCTGCCTGCGCCGGCCCAAGGACCTCCGACGCCGCTATGGCGAGTGGGCCGTGATCACCGGGCCAACATCCGGCATGGGGCGGTCCACGGCCGTGGAGCTCGCGCGCAGGGGGATGAACCTCGTCCTCGTCGGCCGCAACCCGGCCAAGCTCCGGGAGGTCTCCGCGGCGATATCCAAGGCCGCCCCCGCCGTCCAGACCAAGACCGTCGTGTTCGACCTGTCGCTCGTCGCCACCGCTCAGGGTGAGAAATCAACACGCAGCGATGCATGCATCCATCCATTCAAGCTCCTAAAACGAATATCCGGCAGGCGTCGAGGCGATGCGGCAGCTGCGGCGGACCGTGGAGGCGCTGGACGTGGGCGTGCTGGTGAACAGCGCCGGGGTGCTGGAGCCCCCGGCGGCGTTCCTGCACGAGGCCGACGTGGAGGCGTGGGTGGACATGATACGGGTGAACCTGCTGGCGCTGACCGAGGTGACGGCGGCGGTGATTCCGGGGATGGTGAAGCGCGGGAGGGGAGCTGTGGTCAACTTTGGCTCCATGTCATCGGAGGCCATCCCCTCCCTGCCCCTCTACACCATGTACGCCGCCACTAAACGGTACGTACGGTGTGCCAACTGCCAAGCAGATGTATACGTACTCCGTACGAGAAGAATACGACTTTGTTTCACCGACTCCTTCCATGCAGCTACGTTGCTCGGTTCTCCAAGTGTCTTCACGTCGAATATAGAAGCAAAGGAATCGACGTGCAATGCCAGGTACAGTAAATATAATTCACCTCCCATGCACAATTAGCCTATATGCACTGCAACGGTGCTGCTGATAACAATCCTATGTTAGGTACCGTTCTTCGTGACCGGCGCGATGGCGTCCGGCTTCTCGGAGGCCAAGCTCTTCGCGTCGTTGACGCCGACGCCCGACGAGTACGCGCGCGCAGCGGCGCGCTGGATCGGCCACGGCGCGCTCTGCGCGCCCAACTTGCGTCACCAGATTGCGTGGTTCATAGCCTACGTCCTGCCCGACTGGTTGCTGGAGGGGCTCCTCCTGCGTGAACACCTGTGGCAGAGGAAGGAGCTTCAGAGGATGAGGCCGTCGCCGCGTGCCCCAGTCGGGACTCGGGACCTAGTAAGCTACACATGCACAAGCGGCTGCCTCAGTTAGAGTAAATGGACAGCAATATTGTTTCTCTTGTCCGTCTCGAGGGCAGGCATCCGCTCTTTGTCCGTCCTTTCCTGGGAGCGCCCAAGGGGCGACCCATTTTGTCCGCCTTGTTCGGTTTTTTTATTGTTTTTTTTTCGTTTTAGACATTCTATACATTTTACATCGATTAAATAACCAAATGAATGAAACATTTTTTTCTGCAAGGAAATGAATGAAACATTACACATTATTAAACATATAAGTCACATAGTTTACAACCAAATAAATTTAAAATTTTAGGAAATAAATTAAAAAAAAGCAGATACAACTATTGGTTTCCTATGTGACTTTACGTATGCTTGATCAAATCATCTTGAAATTGAATGTGAGTTATCCGATCACGTATTTAATGATAATGTTGGACGAACTCTGCAAACGTTGCCGCTCAGCCCTCGGGCTCAACCAACTCACCCTGGTAACCCCACCCTAAGTCATAGATGTTGTCATCACGCTTATCCTCTACGATAATGTTGTGCATAATCACACAAGTAGTCATCACCTCCCACATAATGCTAGTGCACCATGTTGTAGCAGGGTGCCCAACGAGATTGGAGCACATCAAATGCACGCTCCATATTTTTCCTAGCACTCTCTTGTTCTTTGGAAAATCTAGACCTCTTCTCTCAGTGGGGCTCGGAAATTGTCTTCACAAATGAAGACCACGTAGGATAGATACCAGCAGCTAGGTAGTATCCCTTGTATTGGTGACCATTGATCTCATAGTTGACCTCTGGGGCATTGCCTTCCGAAAGAATCGAGAAGACCGAAGAGTGCTGAAGCACGTTGTTGTCATGTGAAAACCTGCCATGCCAAAAAAAGAGTGTCACATCCAAAGGTCTTTTGATGCCACAACTCGTGCAACCATCAACATGTCCCTTATATTGCCCCTGCCAGAAAAATGGATAATTCTTCCATTCCCAGTGCATACAATCTATGCTTTCAAGCATCACAGTAAAGCCTCTCGAAGCATTGATTGATAACAAACAGACTGTATCCTCAACATTTGGTTGTCTCAAGTACTCCGAGCCAAACACTCTAATCAAAGCTTTGCAGAACCTGTACAATGACTCAAGGCATGTGGACTCACTCATGCGTACGTACTCATCAACTAGATCACCGGCAACTCCGTATGCAAGCATCCGAATACTTGCAGTGTATTTCTGATAAGAGGTGAAGCCAACCTTTCCAAGGGCATCATACTTGCAATTGAAGTAATCATCATAACCATCATTCTCTGTCGAATAAGGTTGAACAATGATCTCCCAATCCGGAAGCATCGTCAGAAAAAGCTTGGCAGGGAATAGTGATTTTGTCCGATGAAAACAATCGTTAAAGAGCAGGACATGGCCGTTTTCTTTGTTATATTCAGCCTAGGCTTCTTGACACGATATTGATCCTGTGAACAATGGTCGTTGCCTCGTAGTGTGTTCATTCACTAGAAGTTTAGGAACCACAACATCACTACCATCATCAGACGATTCTTCGGATGATGAGGAACATATGATGTTATTAAAAAAATCACCAGAGCTTTCCGCCATGATCCTTCCGAGTGATGTGAATTTGTACTTCACTAGACAGTAGCGGGCATGGACGAGTCTCGGCCGGATCAATGGCCGGACACCTTGTCGGCGGGCGTGGACGAGTTTGAGCCGGTGAAGGCCCCGTCCTTGGCCCGTTCATGCAGCAGGGTGCTTGCTCCTGCAAGAGTTGTTGGGATTCCCCCTAGTGTAAGGGTGAAGCAGAGCGGTAGAAAATATTTCCCTTATCAATCTATTAGAAGTCTCCCAAGCTAACAAGGTCAATAACACCTGCACACACAACACAGACATACATGTCCCCAACACGGCAAGAGCATTGCCATGCCCCTTGTCTTGCTAGTTACAAGATTATACTGCAAGTGATAGACATAGTTGATAGCAATGTAACACGACAAAGTAAAGATAGAAATTGTGTAGAAGAATTGCAATCAGCTCGACCGAGTCCACACTCCTGACATATGACAGGAACCACGTCGCTGCAGCAATGTATTTGCCTCGGTCATCTTGAGCCACATCTCTGATTGTTCCATCAACATTTCTCTGAAATGAGAGATGCATCCACATTGATTTTAATCATCCCATGGCTGGGTTTTTTCCACATGAAATCACACTGCCAATCCTTATAAGAATATGTCAAGGGGCGCCAGTAATTTGCAGCTTGCACTCTTATGTATATGGCAGTACGAATGGGAGTTTGGATAGTTTCCCCTTTGACAAACTAGCGTCGCTGCCAGCAAATATACCAGGCCGAGATCATAATGGCCTGGCAAGCCGGGTATATAAACCTCTCCCGAGCCGGGTCCAGTTTTAGAAAGAATTTATATTGTAGTTGATCCAGTGCCTGGCAAGCGGTGATGTGTCATCGTGGTCAAGCTGCCGAAGAGGAACACAACGGTGTGCTTGCCCAGTAACTATGGAGGGGTGCCATCAAGTGGAAGTGGGAAATGCCAAAAGGGGTCTTGCATCCCAACATCATAATATCATGCATCGCGGTGTCAAGGCTAGCAGAACACAAATAGCTACACAACATGAACTCTATTTTGTTCAATAAATTACTACCTAAGTACTCCCACTGTAAAGAAACATAAGATCGTGTAGATCACTAATCTTAGGGAGTACCTTAAAATAACATGGGTGAAACCTGGCTACAGCCTTGGCTGTCCCAGTGCATGCCCATGAAAAACCCAACTAGTATATGACAGTTAATGTGTGTCGAAGATTCACACACGCAAACCACCGTAGGCCAGCACAAGTAGGGAAGCAAGGCGGAAGATGCCCCTCCTCTCTTTTTGCTAGAGGTTTTTCTTCAAACAAATTTCATGGCTCCTTCAGCTCGGGTTTCCTTCTTCAAACAATTTTCAGGGTTTCTTCGACTAGCGAAAAGAGCTGTCTTTTCTGTATACTTTTCCCGTTGCCTTCTTCTTCAGTTTGATTTTTTCTTCATTTCCATTTTAGTTTTTTTCTTTCCCATTTTTTATTTTCCTTTCTCACTTAATTTTTATCTAATAATTTGCTTCATTTTTCCTTTTTATATCCTTTTGGTTTTAATTTTCCTGTTAAAAAATAGATGAACATTTTTTAAACAAATATGATGAATACTTTATTTTTATCTTTGCTTTCTATTTGATTATTGCGGATATTTGCAAATAGTTTTAAATTGACCAAAAAAAATTAATGTACAAAAGAAATTCATTATGCGTGACATTATTTAAAATATTTGTGAATAGTTCTAAATTTTCTCATAGTTTTAAAAAATGCACGAATATTTATTAAATTAGAAAACATATTTCAATAATTCTAGAACATTTTTAAAAATATTTGAACGTTTGTTATAATAAGTAAAGATTTTAAAAAAATCAGAAGTCATGACCCTTTTTTAAAATTCTCTAACTCTTTTGCTAAATTTTTTGACATTTATTTAATATCCGTGAACTTTTTAAAATTTTGTGTACATTTTAAAACTAGTTACTATATTTTTAAATCCTACATTAATATATTTATATTATATAGAAAAAATTCTAGAAACATTGTTTTGGAGGAAAACCGGCTGTAAATCCTTTGAGAAAAATAGCAGCGAAAGAAAATCGCTCGGGTGACGCAAAGAGTGTCAAATAGGATACCTCTAAAATAGGGATGTAAATGGCAAATAAGTGGCAGCCACAAGTCCCATTTATTTAGCTTTTTCTAGCTTCGTAGTTCATTTTCCTCGAATTTTTTTTTTTAACTACAAGACATTTAGTGGGTTTAAATGGGATTAAATGGGACCCAGTTCCCATCCCTACTCTAAAACAAACTGTTTGAAGAACTTAAATTCCGCTATTTGATTGCAGTTAATCATTATATATTTTCCTTGTGCAAAAACACCATGTGTGACACAGAGCTGAGAATTCAATGCTGGTTGGAAACGCATTCTGCAAAATAAAGAACGAGGCTGTAAACTCCCATTAATAAAGCCGGCCACCTAGTTAATCTGCCAACGTGAAAATTAATCCATGGGTACGTACGTTACGCGGAGAAGAACGTTTCCATCTCCGCAAAAGCCTGAAACGTCTCTTCTTCTCCTCCCTACAAATACTTCGCACACCTCTCGTCTCGTCGCCACACACACGCATGCACACTCGCTCCCTAGGATCTCCACATCCATCCATCAATCTCAGCACAACCGCGACCCAACCCCGCATGGCGCCTGCCTGCCACCTCGCGACGGCGACGCTGGCCGCCACCGCCGCCGTCGTGGCGCTCCTCCTGCTCGCCGGCGGCCGGGGCGCCGAGGCAGGGGCGGACACGAGCGACTGCCGCGTCGCGCAGACCGCGTTCGGCGACTGCACCGACTACGTCGCCGGCCTCGAGGGCGCCTTTGCCAGCCCGCCCCGGCGCTGCTGCCAGGCGCTCCGCACCATCAGCGACTTGGCAACCACCAGGGAACAGCGGCGGGAGCTCTGCGAGTGCGTGCTCTCGGTCATCGTCGCCGCCAGCAACGTGAACCCCCACTACGTTCAGATGCTACGCTACGGCGCCGCGTGCAGCTCCAGGGCCGACTTCCTCCCACCCCCCTACTACAACGAGTACGGCTGCTCCCGGTACGTGTGCGCGCGTCTGTATTCCTAGTTTCCTACATGCACTCGGACAAACATATACTTAGGAGAGTCAACTCTCGGTAATTGCTGTATGAGTCGATGCTCATCAGCTCCGGATGAACAGTCAATTTAGACTAAATAGCAAAAATAGCAGATTTTTTTGGCATTCAAGATGCTCGAGTGCGCTAAGTGTGTGCGAAATTTTGTGGTTAAATGACATTTGAGGAGCTCTAAGGAAAAAAAATGGTTTCAATGGTGCTCTTTTTGAAAGTTTCTTTCATAATTTTTTTTTTGCTGAAAGCTCCTCAAATGTCATTTCACCATGAATTTTTATGCACCTGGTACACTCAAACATCTTTGATGACAAAAAAAGTAAGATTGTTTTTTTCTTCACGTCTAGATGCAAATGCACTAGGCTCCAAATCGCTGCTTCCGCCAACTCTGTTCTCACTAAAATAATTTCTTTGCAGGATCCGTTGAACTGAACAATAAATCATTCCACGGCCTAAAGGAAGGGAATCCAATACAAGAAGACACGAAAAGCTTGCGGGGATCGAACTACTTTCATTTCCCTTTCTTTTGCGATGAGCTGGGAAGAAGAATGATTTGTCTTTTCAGTCATACTTTAGCAAAATAAATAAATCGTCGCAAGCTATGTAAAATCATGCCTTGAAGCCAACTTGACTTCACTTTTGGTTTGATGGAAGAGAGAGTATATACTATATAACTTAAATGTTACGGCCATATAACGATATCCCCGTAAAAAAAAGAAAATTCAGATATTACCAGAAGGTGTGCTAAATGAATGCCGTGTACTAGCTTTCGGTCAATGAAAAAATAGCAACTAAACTCCTCTTTCTTTTGGTTCTTAGATTCTTGTGCTAAGTGTCCTTTATTAATTAGTTGTGGACTGTAAACTATATACCATATACTCAAAAACAAAAAACTGATTAGAGATGGGCCCGAGAAAATAAAATAAAAGCCCAATAGCTATTCCTGAGTCCCGACCCACCTCTGCCTAGGCCGAGAAAAACCTCACGCAGCCGCCGAGACACATCGAGCCAGCCGCTCGCTTCCCGTCGTGACCTCCCCATTTCGCCGTCTCGCCGGCCCCGCCTGCGTAGCCGCTCGCCGGACGCTCAGGAGCCGCAGCTTCCGCCCCTGCCCGCTCGGTGTTTGGGGCTCGGCGGCAGCCGTGCCACCGCAACCGTGCGGCCGTGCCCCATGCAAGCCGGCGCCTGCCGCCCAGTCCGCACACCGGCGCGCGGCCGACAGGCAGCAGCAAGCCAGCAACCACCCTTGTTGATTTGAGGTACCATTTCAGCTCGTCCACTGCCCATTCGGCGATTCCCCAATTTTTTGACTTAGGGTTTGCTCTTCCCTCTGCTACCCACCATCGGGTACAATAATTCGTGTTCAGTTATGTCATTATGAATTTATGATTGATAGAAAGTAAATTAGTTAGAATGTTTGTAAGTCTTCTTTTCTGCAAAACTGAGACTTAATTGAGAATTATAGTATGTTTGTAAGACCATATGAATCTATTTCTATATGTATTCGTAAGTTATTAGTTAGTTCACATGTCATATCTGTTGTAAACAAAAAAATTAGGTGGACTACCACCCTATTTTCAAATCGTAGATCCGCCATTGACGTCAACTGTCAAGGGTGGGTCTGTGGCTGCGGAGCTCCCCTCCCTTCTCAGTCACCAGCTTGCCTCCTTTCATCCTATCCCCCAGCCGTATGGGTTGGTCATGCGAGCAAGAGGTAACTGCATCACCTGATAGGATAAGAATCCCCTGCTCCGTGCAATTTACCTTAGCTGGTTTCCTCTATTATGTTGTTGACTTCTCAATTGAGCTGGCGTGAGCTTGCCTATGCCTTGGACCTATGATTTGCTGGAGCACACAAGATACATTTATGTTAGAAAGGAATTTACATGGGGATTTACCAACCTAGGAGGGAAATTTTGGTCATATTTGTTGTCATTAGTTCTGGGAGAACTAGTAAGATTATAGGATGTAGTGTACTGTTGTGATTAAATAGATAATTCCATCGTTGATGTTGGGCATGGCACTTGCAGCAATATGTATCCTGCACATAAAACCATAAGCATGTCATCTCTATAGTTTTCGAGTTGTTAAAATTGGAGCATATACTCTTCAGTTAATCAAGCTATCTATACATTTGACAGATAAACCATAGGAACAGAATTCATCTGATATGATTTTGGTTCAGGTCCATATACAAGAGCCATACATTGGTAAATCAAGTGACGGTAATCACTAATATCAAGCGTAATCACTAATCTTTCCCCACTTTGATTTGTCTTTTCGTAGAAGCTCTGAACAAACCTGCATGTTGCTTTGGCCAAAAATTGAATTGGGAATTAGGAAAACAATGAAGCCTTTATATTCTAAACAGAGCTGCAGATGTAGCTCTTCTATTCCCACTAAAAACAGCCCCAAAGATAATTAAACTTATTTCAGTTTCAATTCGCTCTAAAGACTAAAGAGCATGTCTTCTTTCACTAACTATCTATTCCTCCCCGCCAGCCTTCTCCCTCGTACCCAGCTCTATGCCGCAGCTAGCAGGACGGCTCAACCCTTGCTCCCTTCCCATTCTGCCTCACCCTCCTGAATGCTCTACACAGCGTGACCTGCTCTCGTGAGACAGGAACTTGGGCATAGTTCAGTGCGTGGTGTTGTTCAGTTCAGAGTGAAGAAAGAAAATGTCCCCTATGACCTGATCCTGTTTGAGACAGAAAATTGGGCTTGCAGAGTTGCAGTTCAGTTACATTGTGGTTCAGTTGAGAGTAAAAGGAAAGAAAGAAGCAAAAGAGAGAGGATATAAAATGTGTGGTAGAGAAAAAAGTTCTTCCTTATTTCTACTTTCCACCGCAGATGCACTTTCATTAGCTGCAGTTTAGGGCAATCCAAGTTGTTAACAGTACCCTCCCCTATGTACAGTTTAGTGGCTTGTTAAGACCTATGTTAAAAGATTCACAACTATTTAGGAGTTTCTACCAAGTAGAGTGCACTCTTCCTGTCGGAGCATTAGTATACTTCAGTTCTACTAGAGCATCCATCTTATCTTGTGTGCAAATATTTGTGTGATATTTTGGCACATAAATTTAATTTTGACAGAAGACAACAGTCTAGACTTGCTTTGTTTTTTTAATTCCGATATGTTCGCCTGATATGTTTCTGTTCTTATTATGAATATAGATTACTTGCATGTTTGCATTGTTTTGACCAACCCAAGCTAGCTGTATAGTAGAAGTTGAACATGCACAGAAGATGATCTGGTTAAGTTTTATTGGGATAATGTGTATCATTGCTCTGTGCATGCTGAAAAGGTTATGTATATGTGCTGAATTGATTAAATTATAGTTGCTTGGGATTATTTGCAGACAGATCATAGACCGGAAGATTCTTCAGGAATAGAGGTGTCGCAAAGGCCCCTACAATTATAGGTATCACCGTACAAAATCTGAGAATTTCTCGGTAAGTGGCACTCTTACAATGCAAAACTGAAATCATACTAAAATCGTTAAATACTCCCTCCGTTTCTTTTTAGTCCGCATATAAGATTTGATCAAAGTCAAACTTCATAAACTTTGACTAACTTTATAAAACAAAATATCAACATTCACAAGATGAAATCAATATTACTAGATGCATCATGATATTAATTTTCATAGCATATAGGTTTAGTATTGTAGGTGTTGATATCTTTTGATATATATTTGGTCAAACTTTGCATCGCTTAATTTTGACCAAATCTTATATGCAGACTAAAAAGATATGGAGGGAGTACTATGTTTAACCAGAATCAATTACTTGATATGTGGCCGGAGAAAGAAGAAAAGGAGAAAAATGACTTAAAATAGTAAAAAGAAAGTCAACAATGCTCCTTGATGTGCATGGGGATCCTAAAAGTATGTATTAGACATGATTAACGCACAGACATATTCTGTGGCTTGATTTGAAGACCACAAATTTTATTATCCCGTTGCAACGCACGGGATCTTTTGCTAGTCATTCCGGAAAAAAGGGAAAACTGAATAACTGGAGTTCTCGGTCCACCAGATCTTTCCGGCCTCCTCGTCATTCGTCGTCGCCTCGACCGCCATGTGCAGAGGCAGCGCCACTGCTGCCTCCGCCGCGAGGGCTCTCAACTCGCGCTTGCTCGCCGACCCAATCAATCACCCCTCTAAGGCTATTCTTCCCATCCCTTTGGCACGCACCGCCTCCTCGGCACCCTCTGTTGCCTCCCCTGCGCCCATCGTTGCTGAAGCGGCGGCTGCCTCAGTAGCTGTTTTGTCAAGAGCCAGGTCCGCCTCTGACGTGCTGCGGCACTACTGGTGGTGCTACTGGGAGCTCTCCAAAGCACGCCTCAGGTGCGTGATTTTCTTCCGTTTCCCTTCAGAAAATCACTTCTATTCTTACAATTGATTTTTTTTCTAGAATGAAATAAAGATACGCTCTTCAATTCATGTGGTTCAATTCCAAAGAAATGAATTTTACTAAGTTTGTGAATTGGGATCTATAACAGTTGAGCACTAACTCATTAATACCCCTTAATGTTTATGCACTGTAGGATCTAGTATGCTAAATTGTGAACCTTAGGCTTCGTAATGCTGGCTCTGTGAAATTAACTTCTGATGCTGTTCAGCAAACATATGATGCTATGTGACAAACTAGCTAATGTAGCCCTTTTGTTTATGATGTAGAAATGGAATTGTAAGTGTATTGCAGTCTGAACAAGCCACACCTCTTTTTGTTATAACCACAACGATGGAAATCCCAAATTTCTTGATAAGCAAAACTGCATTCAAGTTACCTTAATACACTTAACAGAGGTGTGACGCAGTAGATGCCTTTATACTTAGGTTCGTTTGACACATGACCTCTTCTCTTCTTCATGTTCTTGTTTTTGCTTCACCATTCAGTTTTGTTATGCTTTTGGAACCATGTCCTGAAATATTAGGGTTAGGCCAAAACTTTTGCGTGTGGTGGAGATCCTAGATAGTAGATATTGGCCACTACCAAATCATTACTGTCTTGGTTGGTCCACCTTGACAATGTATGCATAGTGGTCAATTAGTGGTTTAGTGTGCCTGAAAAGCTAAGATAACCTTTATAGTGGTAAAAATGAACTATGATTTAGTTATTTTCTGTATGTTTTGTCATAAGGTGTTTAGTATCGTTAGTTGTTTCATTCATCAGATTTTATAAATTGTAATGGCACTCGACTTCTAGCAATCTGTCCTCATATGATAATATATGAAACAATATCCCATATGTTTGTTGTCCAAATGTTCAGTTGCATGTTCTCTTTAGAATTCATTTTGCACATATGGTATTTATATTCTATTGTTTGTTGAACCACATGGTACCCCTATTTTGAACGGGGAATGCAATTCATAGGCGATTGAAAGTCTGCTGTACCATCGAACATCCATTATGACTTCTCTTTGGCTAGAATGCATAAATTGAATCAAGAGTTTGATACAATACCTCAAAGTTCAATTAGACAAAATCTCTGAGACAGTAGGCATAATCATCTATTCTTTCTAAGAAAATTGCTAGTTTTAATGCTTATTTGGTGAAATTGTTCTGTGGGATTTTGCTTAATGTATGTCTGGAGAGTGGACATATGGGTTAATATATGTCCCTTGGAATACATTCAGACAATCTTATGATTTTGAATTTGCCATGGTCTGTGTCTTGCATCTTGGAACTCCTTGTGACTGACAAATTATTTGTCCTCATTATCCATTCCTTTTTATGGTATCTAGTGCACTTGTTGTGGCAACATCGGGGGCTGGATATGTGCTCGGGAGTGGCCATTGTAGACATTGCTGGACTTTGCTACACATGCACTGGTACCATGATGGTTGCACCATCTGCCAACACCCTCAACCAGGTATGTGCTTGTTTTTTGGGGTAGCCTTTTCCATTAGCATGATGGTTAACCAAACCAATATTCGTTGTGTTCACTTTCTTGCAATCCTTTTGTGTTCATTGTCACACAATGTCACACTTTAAAATCAGTTTTTGAGAAATTATTTTGATTTTCTTGCATATTTACATTATATCGGGATTTATAGATATCATTATACACCTGGTTATCACGCTTAGAGACAATGAACTTGGTGCATCGACATCCTTTTCAGGTGTTCGAGATAAAGAATGATGCTAAAATTAAAAGGACAATGCCGCGACCCCTACCATCAGGGCGTATTAGTCCTGTGCATGCTGCCATGTGGGCTCCAAGTGTCGGAGCTGCAGCAACAGCATTATTGGCTTGCAAGGTTCGGCTCTTTGCTGTATGCCTGCACTTGCTTTGCACTTTGTTTTAAGTGTGTACGGCCATTATAGTTGGTATAATACTGTTATTGGAACTAAACCTTGAGAAATTTTGGCAAGGTCTGTGCAGGCTAATGACTTAGCTGCTGGGCTTGCAGCATCCAATCTCATTCTGTATGCATTTGTATACACTCCACTGAAGCAAATACACCCTGTCAATACATGGGTGGGAGCAGTTGTTGGCGTCATTCCACCACTTCTAGGGTTTGTTACTGCTGAAGACACATTTATGGATAAAGTAACATATACATCGTAGAGCCATCTGGACCAACCAGCTTAAACACACAAATTGAAGATATGAACTACTCTCCAATCCATAGCTCCTGACATAAAGCATCAAACTGGATGATACCACTGCCCTGGAGACTGTTTCAGAGTCCTTTAATACTTCAAGGAGAAGGAAAGCTCTAAGTTTCCTACTGGCGTTATAAAAGGAAGGAGATAGAAAGAAAATTTACAACCGGACGCAACTCTTTCTGTTACCTGAACCCTTCTTTTACTGGAATGATGTCATTATGGGACTAGAAGGTCTTTAGGGGCTGGGATGCACTGTGATGCAGTTAAAGCAATATGTGCGTTAGATGAATATGTTGACTCAGATTTGAGAACTGGAATAGGTATTGGGCGTATTGTTTTTCTATCTGTCCAGACTAATAAATTCATAACGAAGAAGTCTTTGCATCTGTCCTTGACCACAGCATCCAGCTATTTATAATCACTTCCCTACATTTCTATTTCATAAATCCTTTAGTATTTGTAGCATTGCTCTAATAGACTACCTGCACAGGTGTAGAATATCATGCTTTAGTGCATCATGGGCATATATTTCTGTGTATTATTGCACTCCTGTTTATTTATTGCATGAATATCAACGGAGCTGTGCAATATTATGTTTACACGGCATGTGGTCCTTATTTATCTTGATACATACAGGTGGGTAGCAGTAGCATCTGAAGTATCACTCAACTCTATGATTCTGCCTGCTGCTTTGTACTTTTGGCAGTTACCACATTTCATGGCCCTTGCGTACTTATGCCGTGACGACTACCTTGCTGGAGGGTAACTCAGTTATTCTAGCTATTACCATATCTACTGTAGAAGTTGCATCAAAATGTTAACAGGTGCGAAACCAACCTGATTTGTATCCCTAACATGTGATTGACTTCTTGATTCAGGTACCGAATGCTCTCTTTTGCTGATCCTACTGGTAAGAGAACTGCATGGGTTTCACTCAGAAATTGTCTCTACATGCTGCCGTTGGGGCTATTTGCATACAATTGTATGTAGTAATCATATAGGTTCTCTAGTTTCCATTTGCTTCTACTTATAATAAAGTGCTTGATCAAACTTGGGATCTTACTCATGGAACTACTAATGCTTTGTAGGGGGTCTGGCATCTGAATGGTTCGGTTTTGAAGCATCGCTTCTAACAATGGGCCTTACCATTGGAGCCTTATCATTTGTACTGGATCCTACTCGGAAGAGCGCAAGAAGAATGTTCCATGGTAGCCTTTTGTATCTTCCTGCTTTAATGGCTGGACTCATATTGCATCGGCTACCGAACGAACAGAAGGAGCATAACAACATCCATCAGACTGGTGAGATCGCCGGGGTTCTCTGTGGTGCTGAGACGTGGGATGAAGAAAGAGCTCGACAGAAACGGGAAGACCTGAAACATTCTCAGTCGCATATGCTTCTGTGGACCCATTCCCCTTCTTGCCTGTACCTGTACGTCTCTCCACAAGCTCATGAGTTCTGAAAGCCTTGTCCACTGCCTAGTCGGCAATTCCCCAATTGATCCAGTGCCTGGCAAGCGGCGATGTGGCATCATGGTCAAGCTGTCGAAGAGGAACACAACAGCGTGATTGCCCTATGGAGGGGACCAATCAAGTGGATGTGGGAAAGGCCAAAAGGACTCCTGCATCCCAACATCATAATGTCATGCATCGCGGTGTCAAGGCTAGGAGAACATGAATAGCTACACAACCTGGTCGTCTCTTTGTACAGAAATATAAGGTCGTCTAGATCACTAATATAGTAATCTAAACGATCATATATTTCTTTACATAGGGAGTACCTCATATAACATGAGCCAAACCTGCTACAACCTTGGTTGCCCCTGTGCCCATGGAAAACCCTACTAGTATATGACAATCATTGTGTGTCGAAGATTCACACACGTAACCCACCGTAGGCCAGCCCTAGTAGGGAAGCGAGGCTGTCGGGGGGATTACCCTCGGGTAGGCTCAAGGAGGCGACTCAACATTTTAAAACATCGGGGCGGCCCACGCCCCCCGGTCTGGCTACCCGGTCCGGCTGGCTACCCGGGCCGGCTGGCTCCCCGTCTGGCTGGCTACCCGGTCCGGCTGGCTACCCGGTCCGGCTGGCTCCCCGGTTGGCCGGCTGCTCCAGCTGGCTCCCCGGCTGGCTCCTCCAGTTGGCCGGCTCCATGGTTGGCCGGCTCCAAGTTTGGCCGGCTCCCCGGTTGGCCGGCTGCTCCAGCTGGCTCCCCGTTCGGATCCCCATCCGGCTCCTCCAGCTGACCGGCTACGAGAAGTCAACCACAACGTCCCGTCGGACACGACTTGAGGACACTGTAGCCTGCGTCATGCGTCACTTCACTGCGCTCCAATAGTGATGCACTGTAGCCTGCATCATGCGTCATCTCACATGTCTCCTCCAATAGTAGATAGTTGGCCAGTGGGCCACCCCTTGTCCCTTGGGCCTCCCTATATAAGAGGCACCAGGGGAGCTCACTCCTGGCCAAGCCTCCAAGGGCATACACACTCACGGGAGGGCCTAGCCTCCTCACACTCTCATCCCCTCTCACTCTCACACATGCGTGAGGCCAAGGAAAGGAGCAGCCAGCTCCCTCTTCCTCCCCTAATACAGCTCAAGGAGCAACCATGTACTACATATATACACCTCATATACAAACATGCAGGAGTAGGGGTATTATCTCTCCGGAGAGCCCCGAACCTGGGTAAACCACCGCGTGCTGTTGCCCTATCCCGTCCCGGATCTCCACTGCAGCCTTGCTCTCACCTCTTAAGCCATCCCATGTCATCTGCCGTCCCGGTGCACCCCCCGTGAGAAAACGATGACAGAGGCGGAAGATGTTTTTCCCCTTTTTTTTGCTAGAGGTTTTTCTTCAAACGAATTCCATGGCTCTTTCGGTTAGGGTTTCCTTCTTCAAATAGTTTTCATGGTTCCTTTCACTAGGGTTTCCTCCTTCTTCAGTTTGACCTTTTTTTTCACTTCCATTTTATTTTTTTTTCTTTTCCATTTTTACTTTTCCCGTCTTACTTTATTTTTATCTAATATTTTTTCATTTCCTTTTTATTTCCCTTTATTTTTCAATTTTCCCTATTAAAAATACATGAACATTTTTTAAGGACATATGATGAACAATTTTATTTTTATCGTTGCTTTTTATTTCATTATTGTGAGTATTTGTAAATGATTTTGAAACTGAAAAATAATTTTTAAATATTAAAAATAAATTCAAGACTCGTGATATTATTTAAAATCCTTGTAAATATTTGTATATTTTCTCATAGATTTAAAAAATGCACAAAATATCTGAAATTTCTAGATTATTTTTTCATAATTCATGAACAATTTTTAAAATACTTGAACATTAGTAACAATAAGTAAATATTTTTATTAAAAGTTCAGATTTCATGACAATTTTTGAAATTCTCTAACTTTCTTTTTCCTAAATTGTTGGATCTTTCTTTAATATTTCTGAACTTTTTTAAAATTTGTGTACATTTTATAGTTCCTTAATATAATATATGTTTAATATATGGAAAAAAGTATAGAAACATATTTTTGGAGGAAACCGGGCTGTAAACCCTATAGAGAAATATAGTAGTGATACAAAATCGCTCTGGTAACGCAAAGAGCGTCGAATAGGGGGGCTTTGCTAGTTTCACCCTACATATGTGAGTAGACAAGCAGTAAACCTACTGTTGTCTAAAACAAGAAGCAGTAAACCTACTGTCTTTCCGTAAAAAAAAGTAATGCTAGGAAGTTAGTAGATTATTTTTTGCGGGGAAAGAAGTTAGTAGAAAATAACGGTACTCTTTTTCTTTTCCGGGCTACAAAATAACTGTGCTCGTACAACATCTAAACATAATAAATACTATTACTCATGCACCAACAAACTGTTTGAAGAACTTAAATTCCACCATTTGAACTCAGTTACTCATTTTATATTTTCCTGGTGCAAAACACAATGTGCGGCACAGAGCTGAGAATTCACTGCTGGTTGGAAACGCATTCTGCAACATAAAATAAAATGAATGACGCTGTAAACTCGCATTACTAGAGCCAGTTACCTAGTTTAACTTCACGCTCCATAACCGTCTGCCAACGTGAAAATTAATCCATGGGTACGTACGTTACGCGGAGAAGAACGTTTCCATCTCCGCCGGAACGTCTCTGCTTCTCCTCCCTACAAATACTGTGCACACCTCTCGTATCATGAACGTATTGCAACACCCTACAACCGGAATCCCCCACGTGTGCGCGACACAAAAGACACCATAGGACATCATCAAAATAAAACACACAACTCAAACCAATCAAGATCATCAATTAACCAATAGGACAAAAAAGATCTACTCAAACATTATAGGATGGCAATACATCATTGAATAATAATATGAAGCATAAAGCACCATGTTCAAGTAGGGGGTACAGCGGGTTGCGAGAGGGTGGACTGCTGATAATAGATGAGGGAAGGTGATGGTGGTATTGAGGAACACGGCAGAGTTGTTGGTGTAGATCGCCGTCACGATGGTTCCCCCGACGGCGCTCCGATGCCACCGGACTTCTTCTTCCATGGCTTCCCCCTAGATGGGAGGAGGGTTTTCCCTTTGGTCCATGGCCGCCATGGCTCCCGGATGGCAGGAGCCCCTCCGAGATTGGATCTCTCTCTCTCTGTTTCACGTTTTTGTTTACGGGCGTTTCATCATTTGTTATATTCTCGGAGATCCGTAACTCCGATTGGGTTGAAATTTTGAGGTTTTTTTTATCTAGATATTAGCTTACTTGCGGCCAAAGGACACCCCCAACCGACCTTCGAGGTGGCCACAAGCTCAAGGGGCGCGCCCTCCGAGCTTGTGGGATCCTCGGACATCGTCTGGCGTTGATTCTTTTTCTCAAAAATCACATATATTACAAAAAATCTCCGTAAATTTTTATTGCATTTGGACTTCGTTTGATATGGATTTTCCGCGAAACAAAAAACATGCAACAAACAGGAACTGGCACTGGACACTGTATCAATATGTTAATCCAAAAAACATATAATTTCTTGCCAAAAATATATAAAAGTTGTAAAATAATTGCATGAAACATTCAAAAATTGTACATATGACGGAAACGTATCACGAGTGCCCAAGAAAAACCCTAGTAGTATATGACAATCATTGTATGTCGAAGATTCACACACACGCAACCCACCGTAGGCCAGCTTCGTAGGGAAGCAATGCGGAAGATGTTTTTTCCCTGTTTTTTTTTTTTTTGCTAGAGGTTTTTCTTCAAACAAATTTCATGGCTCCTTCGGCTAGGGTTTCCTTCTTCAAATAATTTTGAGGGTTCCTTCCACTAGGGTTTCCGTCTTTTTCCCTCAGATTTTTCTATTTCCATTTTAGTTTTTTTTTTAGTTTTCCATTTTTTATTTTCCTGTCTTACTTTATCTTTATCTAATATTTTGCTTCATTTCCTTTTATATCCTTTTCTTTTTTACCCTTTCCTGTTAAAAAATAGATGAATACTTTTATTTTTATCTTTGCTTTCTATTTAATTATTACGAGTATTTGCAAATAGTTTTTAAACTGAGAAACATTTTTTAAATATACAAAAGAATTCAAGATGCTTGACATTATTTAAAATATTTGTGAATATTTGTAAATTTTCTCATAGTTTTTAAAAAGGCACAAACATTTCTTAAATTACAAGAATTTTTTTCACTAATTCGTGAACATTTGTACAAATAATTAAACGTTTTAATAAAAAATTCATCTTTCATGGCCATTTTTGAAATTCTCTAATTTTCATAATTTTGTGGATATCTATTTAATATTCTTTTGTACATTTTATAATTCCTTAATACTTTTAATCCTACAGCAATATGTTTTTAATATATACTAGAAAAAGTCTAGAAACATTTTTTGGGACGATAACTGGGTGTAAATTCTATAGAGAAAAATAGCAGTGAAAGAAAATCGCTCGGGTGACGCAAAGAGTGTGAAATAGGACGCCTCTGCTAGTTTCACCCTACATTTGTGAGTAGACAAGCAGTAAACCTACTGTCATTCCATACGAAAAAGTAATCCTAAAAGGTTAGTAGAAAATTCCCTAAAAAAAGAAGTTAGTAGAAAATAACGGCACTCTTTTTCTTTTCTGGGCTACACAATAACTCTACTCGTACAGCATCTAAAAATAATAATAAATATTACTCGTGCACCAACAAACAGTTTGAAGAACTTAAATTCCACCATTTGAGTCCAGTTATACTCAGTTTATATTTTCCTGGTGCAAAACACAATGTGCGACACAGAGCTGAGAATTCACTGCTGTCTGCTGGTTGGAAACGCATTCTGCAAAATAAAATAAAATGAATGATGCTGTAAACTCGCATTACTAGACCCGGCTACCTAGTTAATCTTCACGCTCCATAACCGTCTGCCAACGTGAAAATTAACCCATGGGTACGTACGTTACGCGGAGAAGAACGTTTCCATCTCCGCCGGAACGTCTCTGCTTCTCCTCCCTACAAATACTGTGCACACCTCTCGTCTCGTCGCCACACACACTCGCATGCACACTCGCTCCCTCGCAGCTCTATATCCACATCCATCCATCAATCTCAGCATAACCGCGACCCAGCCCCGCATGGCGCCTGCCGGCCACCTCGTGACGGCGACGCTGGCCGCCACCGCCGCCGTCGTCGCGCTCCTCCTGCTGGCCGGCGACGCTGGCCGAGGCGGGGGCGGACACGAGCGACTGCCGCGTCGCGCAGACCGCGTTCGGCGACTGCACCGACTACGTCACCGGCCTCGAGGGCGCCTTTGCCAGCCCGCCCCGGCGCTGCTGCCAGGCGCTCCGCACCATCAGCGACTTGGCAACCACCAGGGAACAGCGGCGGGAGCTCTGCGAGTGCGTGCTCTCGGTCATCGTCGCCGCCAGCAACGTGAACCCCCACTACGTTCAGATGCTACGCTACGGCGCCGCGTGCAGCTCCAGGGCCGACTTCCTCCCACCCCCCTACTACAACGAGTACGGCTGCTCCCGGTACGTGTGCGCGCGTCTGTATTCCTAGTTTCCTACATGCACTCGGACAAACATATACTTAGGAGAGTCAACTCTCGGTAATTGCTGTATGAGTCGATGCTCATCAGCTCCGGATGAACAGTCAATTTAGACTAAATAGCAAAAATAGCAGATTTTTTTGGCATTCAAGATGCTCGAGTGCGCTAAGTGTGTGCGAAATTTTGTGGTTAAATGACATTTGAGGAGCTCTAAGGAAAAAAAATGGTTTCAATGGTGCTCTTTTTGAAAGTTTCTTTCATAATTATTTTTTTTGCTGAAAGCTCCTCAAATGTCATTTCACCATGAATTTTTATGCACCTGGTACACTCAAACATCTTTGATGACAAAAAAAGTAAGATTGTTTTTTTCTTCACGTCTAGATGCAAATGCACTAGGCTCCAAATCGCTGCTTCCGCCAACTCTGTTCTCACTAAAATAATTTCTTTGCAGGATCCGTTGAACTGAACAATAAATCATTCCACGGCCTAAAGGAAGGGAATCCAATACAAGAAGACACGAAAAGCTTGCGGGGATCGAACTACTTTCATTTCCCTTTCTTTTGCGATGAGCTGGGAAGAAGAATGATTTGTCTTTTCAGTCATACTTTAGCAAAATAAATAAATTGTCGCAAGCTATGTAAAGTCATGCCTTGAAGCCAACTTGACTTCACTTTTGGTTTGATGGAAGAGAGAGTATATACTATATAACTTAAATGTTACGGCCATATAACGATATCCCCGTAAAAAAAAGAAAATTCAGATATTACCAGAAGGTGTGCTAAATGAATGCCGTGTACTAGCTTTCGGTCAATGAAAAAATAGCAACTAAACTCCTCTTTCTTTTGGTTCTTAGATTCTTGTGCTAAGTGTCCTTTATTAATTAGTTGTGGACTGTAAACTATATACCATATACTCAAAAACAAAAAACTGATTAGAGATGGGCCCGAGAAAATAAAATAAAAGCCCAATAGCTATTCCTGAGTCCCGACCCACCTCTGCCTAGGCCGAGAAAAACCTCACGCAGCCGCCGAGACACATCGAGGCACCATCGAGCCAGCCGCTCGCTTCCCGTCGTGACCTCCCCATTTCGCCGTCTCGCCGGCCCCGCCTGCGTAGCCGCTCGCCGGACGCTCAGGAGCCGCAGCTTCCGCCCCTGCCCGCTCGGCGTTTGGGGCTCGGCGGCAGCCGTGCCACCGCAACCGTGCGGCCGTGCCCCATGCAAGCCGGCGCCTGCCGCCCAGTCCGCACACCGGCGCGCGGCCGACAGGCAGCAGCAAGCCAGCAACCACCCTTGTTGATTTGAGGTACCATTTCAGCTCGTCCACTGCCCATTCGGCGATTCCCCAATTTTTTGACTTAGGGTTTGCTCTTCCCTCTGCTACCCACCATCGGGTACAATAATTCGTGTTCAGTTATGTCATTATGAATTTATGATTGATAGAAAGTAAATTAGTTAGAATGTTTGTAAGTCTTCTTTTCTGCAAAACTGAGACTTAATTGAGAATTATAGTATGTTTGTAAGACCATATGAATCTATTTCTATATGTATTCGTAAGTTATTAGTTAGTTCACATGTCATATCTGTTGTAAACAAAAAAATTAGGTGGACTACCACCCTATTTTCAAATCGTAGATCCGCCATTGACGTCAACTGTCAAGGGTGGGTCTGTGGCTGCGGAGCTCCCCTCCCTTCTCAGTCACCAGCTTGCCTCCTTTCATCCTATCCCCCAGCCGTATGGGTTGGTCATGCGAGCAAGAGGTAACTGCATCACCTGATAGGATAAGAATCCCCTGCTCCGTGCAATTTACCTTAGCTGGTTTCCTCTATTATGTTGTTGACCTCTCAATTGAGCTGGCGTGAGCTTGCCTATGCCTTGGACCTATGATTTGCTGGAGCACACAAGATACATTTATGTTAGAAAGGAATTTACATGGGGATTTACCAACCTAGGAGGGAAATTTTGGTCATATTTGTTGTCATTAGTTCTGGGAGAACTAGTAAGATTATAGGATGTAGTGTACTGTTGTGATTAAATAGATAATTCCATCGTTGATGTTGGGCATGGCACTTGCAGCAATATGTATCATGCACATAAAACCATAAGCATGTCATCTCTATAGTTTTCGAGTTGTTAAAATTGGAGCATATACTCTTCAGTTAATCAAGCTATCTATACATTTGACAGATAAACCATAGGAACAGAATTCATCTGATATGATTTTGGTTCAGGTCCATATACAAGAGCCATACATTGGTAAATCAAGTGACGGTAATCACTAATATCAAGCGTAATCACTAATCTTTCCCCACTTTGATTTGTCTTTTCGTAGAAGCTCTGAACAAACCTGCATGTTGCTTTGGCCAAAAATTGAATTGGGAATTAGGAAAACAATGAAGCCTTTATATTCTAAACAGAACTGCAGATGTAGCTCTTCTATTCCCACTAAAAACAGCCCCAAAGATAATTAAACTTATTTCAGTTTCAATTCGCTCTAAAGACTAAAGAGCATGTCTTCTTTCACTAACTATCTATTCCTCCCCGCCAGCCTTCTCCCTCGTACCCAGCTCTATGCCGCAGCTAGCAGGACGGCTCAACCCTTGCTCCCTTCCCATTCTGCCTCACCCTCCTGAATGCTCTACACAGCGTGACCTGCTCTCGTGAGACAGGAACTTGGGCATAGTTCAGTGCGTGGTGTTGTTCAGTTCAGAGTGAAGAAAGAAAATGTCCCCTATGACCTGATCCTATTTGAGACAGAAAATTGGGCTTGCAGAGTTGCAGTTCAGTTACATTGTGGTTCAGTTGAGAGTAAAAGGAAAGAAAGAAGCAAAAGAGAGGATATAAAATGTGTGGTAGAGAAAAAAGTTCTTCCTTATTTCTACTTTCCACCGCAGATGCACTTTCATTAGCTGCAGTTTAGGGCAATCCAAGTTGTTAACAGTACCCTCCCCTATGTACAGTTTAGTGGCTTGTTAATACCTATGTTAAAAGATTCACAACTATTTAGGAGTTTCTACCAAGTAGAGTGCACTCTTCCTGTCGGAGCATTAGTATACTTCAGTTCTACTAGAGCATCCATCTTATCTTGTGTGCAAATATTTGTGTGATATTTTGGCACATAAATTTAATTTTGACAGAAGACAACAGTCTAGACTTGCTTTGTTTTTTTAATTCCGATATGTTCGCCTGATATGTTTCTGTTCTTATTATGAATATAGATTACTTGCATGTTTGCATTGTTTTGACCAACCCAAGCTAGCTGTATAGTAGAAGTTGAGCATGCACAGAAGATGATCTGGTTAAGTTTTATTGGGATAATGTGTATCATTGCTCTGTGCATGCTGAAAAGGTTATGTATATGTGCTGAATTGATTAAATTATAGTTGCTTGGGATTATTTGCAGACAGATCATAGACCGGAAGATTCTTCAGGAATAGAGGTGTCGCAAAAGCCCCTACAATTATAGGTATCACCGTACAAAATCTGAGAATTTCTCGGTAAGTGGCACTCTTACAATGCAAAACTGAAATCATACTAAAATCGTTAAATACTCCCTCCGTTTCTTTTTAGTCCGCATATAAGATTTGATCAAAGTCAAACTTCATAAACTTTGACTAACTTTATAAAACAAAATATCAACATTCACAAGATGAAATCAATATTACTAGATGCATCATGATATTAATTTTCATAGCATATAGGTTTAGTATTGTAGGTGTTGATATCTTTTGATATATATTTGGTCAAACTTTGCATCGCTTAACTTTGACCAAATCTTATATGCAGACTAAAAAGATATGGAGGGAGTACTATGTTTAACCAGAATCAATTACTTGATATGTGGCCGGAGAAAGAAGAAAAGGAGAAAAATGACTTAAAATAGTAAAAAGAAAGTCAACAATGCTCCTTGATGTGCATGGGGATCCTAAAAGTATGTATTAGACATGATTAACGCACAGACATATTCTGTGGCTTGATTTGAAGACCACAAATTTTATTATCCCGTTGCAACGCACGGGATCTTTTGCTAGTCATTCCGGAAAAAAGGGAAAACTGAATAACTGGAGTTCTCGGTCCACCAGATCTTTCCGGCCTCCTCGTCATTCGTCGTCGCCTCGACCGCCATGTGGAGAGGCAGCGCCACTGCTGCCTCCGCCGCGAGGGCTCTCAACTCGCGCTTGCTCGCCGACCCAATCAATCACCCCTCTAAGGCTATTCTTCCCATCCCTTTGGCACGCACCGCCTCCTCGGCACCCTCTGTTGCCTCCCCTGCGCCCATCGTTGCTGAAGCGGCGGCTGCCTCAGTAGCTGTTTTGTCAAGAGCCAGGTCCGCCTCTGACGTGCTGCGGCACTACTGGTGGTGCTACTGGGAGCTCTCCAAAGCACGCCTCAGGTGCGTGATTTTCTTCCGTTTCCCTTCAGAAAATCACTTCTATTCTTACAATTGATTTTTTTTCTAGAATGAAATAAAGATACGCTCTTCAATTCATGTGGTTCAATTCCAAAGAAATGAATTTTACTAAGTTTGTGAATTGGGATCTATAACAGTTGAGCACTAACTCATTAATACCCCTTAATGTTTATGCACTGTAGGATCTAGTATGCTAAATTGTGAACCTTAGGCTTCGTAATGCTGGCTCTGTGAAATTAACTTCTGATGCTGTTCAGCAAACATATGATGCTATGTGACAAACTAGCTAATGTAGCCCTTTTGTTTATGATGTAGAAATGGAATTGTAAGTGTATTGCAGTCTGAACAAGCCACACCTCTTTTTGTTATAACCACAACGATGGAAATCCCAAATTTCTTGATAAGCAAAACTGCATTCAAGTTACCTTAATACACTTAACAGAGGTGTGACGCAGTAGATGCCTTTATACTTAGGTTCGTTTGACACATGACCTCTTCTCTTCTTCATGTTCTTGTTTTTGCTTCACCATTCAGTTTTGTTATGCTTTTGGAACCATGTCCTGAAATATTAGGGTTAGGCCAAAACTTTTGCGTGTGGTGGAGATCCTAGATAGTAGATATTGGCCACTACCAAATCATTACTGTCTTGGTTGGTCCACCTTGACAATGTATGCATAGTGGTCAATTAGTGGTTTAGTGTGCCTGAAAAGCTAAGATAACCTTTATAGTGGTAAAAATGAACTATGATTTAGTTATTTTCTGTATGTTTTGTCATAAGGTGTTTAGTATCGTTAGTTGTTTCATTCATCAGATTTTATAAATTGTAATGGCACTCGACTTCTAGCAATCTGTCCTCATATGATAATATATGAAACAATATCCCATATGTTTGTTGTCCAAATGTTCAGTTGCATGTTCTCTTTAGAATTCATTTTGCACATATGGTATTTATATTCTATTGTTTGTTGAACCACATGGTACCCCTATTTTGAACGGGGAATGCAATTCATAGGCGATTGAAAGTCTGCTGTACCATCGAACATCCATTATGACTTCTCTTTGGCTAGAATGCATAAATTGAATCAAGAGTTTGATACAATACCTCAAAGTTCAATTAGGCAAAATCTCTGAGACAGTAGGCATAATCATCTATTCTTTCTAAGAAAATTGCTAGTTTTAATGCTTATTTGGTGAAATTGTTCTGTGGGATTTTGCTTAATGTATGTCTGGAGAGTGGACATATGGGTTAATATATGTCCCTTGGAATACATTCAGACAATCTTATGATTTTGAATTTGCCATGGTCTGTGTCTTGCATCTTGGAACTCCTTGTGACTGACAAATTATTTGTCCTCATTATCCATTCCTTTTTATGGTATCTAGTGCACTTGTTGTGGCAACATCGGGGGCTGGATATGTGCTCGGGAGTGGCCATTGTAGACATTGCTGGACTTTGCTACACATGCACTGGTACCATGATGGTTGCACCATCTGCCAACACCCTCAACCAGGTATGTGCTTGTTTTTTGGGGTAGCCTTTTCCATTAGCATGATGGTTAACCAAACCAATATTCGTTGTGTTCACTTTCTTGCAATCCTTTTGTGTTCATTGTCACACAATGTCACACTTTAAAATCAGTTTTTGAGAAATTATTTTGATTTTCTTGCATATTTACATTATATCGGGATTTATAGATATCATTATACACCTGGTTATCACGCTTAGAGACAATGAACTTGGTGCGTCGACATCCTTTTCAGGTGTTCGAGATAAAGAATGATGCTAAAATTAAAAGGACAATGCCGCGACCCCTACCATCAGGGCGTATTAGTCCTGTGCATGCTGCCATGTGGGCTCCAAGTGTCGGAGCTGCAGCAACAGCATTATTGGCTTGCAAGGTTCGGCTCTTTGCTGTATGCCTGCACTTGCTTTGCACTTTGTTTTAAGTGTGTACGGACATTATAGTTGGTATAATACTGTTATTGGAACTAAACCTTGAGAAATTTTGGCAAGGTCTGTGCAGGCTAATGACTTAGCTGCTGGGCTTGCAGCATCCAATCTCATTATGTATGCATTTGTATACACTCCACTGAAGCAAATACACCCTGTCAATACATGGGTGGGAGCAGTTGTTGGCGTCATTCCACCACTTCTAGGGTTTGTTACTGCTGAAGACACATTTATGGATAAAGTAACATATACATCGTAGAGCCATCTGGACCAACCAGCTTAAACACACAAATTGAAGATATGAACTACTCTCCAATCCATAGCTCCTGACATAAAGCATCAAACTGGATGATACCACTGCCCTGGAGACTGTTTCAGAGTCCTTTAATACTTCAAGGAGAAGGAAAGCTCTAAGTTTCCTACTGGCGTTATAAAAGGAAGGAGATAGAAAGAAAATTTACAACCGGACGCAACTCTTTCTGTTACCTGAACCCTTCTTTTACTGGAATGATGTCATTATGGGACTAGAAGGTCTTTAGGGGCTGGGATGCACTGTGATGCAGTTAAAGCAATATGTGCGTTAGATGAATATGTTGACTCAGATTTGAGAACTGGAATAGGTATTGGGCGTATTGTTTTTCTATCTGTCCAGACTAATAAATTCATAACGAAGAAGTCTTTGCATCTGTCCTTGACCACAGCATCCAGCTATTTATAATCACTTCCCTACATTTCTATTTCATAAATCCTTTAGTATTTGTAGCATTGCTCTAATAGACTACCTGCACAGGTGTAGAATATCATGCTTTAGTGCATCATGGGCATATATTTCTGTGTATTATTGCACTCCTGTTTATTTATTGCATGAATATCAACGGAGCTGTGCAATATTATGTTTACACGGCATGTGGTCCTTATTTATCTTGATACATACAGGTGGGCAGCAGTAGCATCTGAAGTATCACTCAACTCTATGATTCTGCCTGCTGCTTTGTACTTTTGGCAGTTACCACATTTCATGGCCCTTGCGTACTTATGCCGTGACGACTACCTTGCTGGAGGGTAACTCAGTTATTCTAGCTATTACCATATCTACTGTAGAAGTTGCATCAAAATGTTAACAGGTGCGAAACCAACCTGATTTGTATCCCTAACATGTGATTGACTTCTTGATTCAGGTACCGAATGCTCTCTTTTGCTGATCCTACTGGTAAGAGAACTGCATGGGTTTCACTCAGAAATTGTCTCTACATGCTGCCGTTGGGGCTATTTGCATACAATTGTATGTAGTAATCATATAGGTTCTCTAGTTTCCATTTGCTTCTACTTATAATAAAGTGCTTGATCAAACTTGGGATCTTACTCATGGAACTACTAATGCTTTGTAGGGGGTCTGGCATCTGAATGGTTCGGTTTTGAAGCATCGCTTCTAACAATGGGCCTTACCATTGGAGCCTTATCATTTGTACTGGATCCTACTCGGAAGAGCGCAAGAAGAATGTTCCATGGTAGCCTTTTGTATCTTCCTACTTTAATGGCTGGACTCATATTGCATCGGCTACCGAACGAACAGAAGGAGCATAACAACATCCATCAGACTGGTGAGATCGCCGGGGTTCTCTGTGGTGCTGAGACGTGGGATGAAGAAAGAGCTCGACAGAAACGGGAAGACCTGAAACATTCTCAGTCGCATATGCTTCTGTGGCCCCATTCCCCTTCTTGCCTGTACCTGTACGTCTCTCCACAAGCTCATGAGTTCTGAAAGCCTTGTCCACTGCCCAGTCGGCAATTCCCCAATTGATCTAGTGCCTGGCAAGCGGCGATGTGGCATCATGGTCAAGCTGTCGAAGAGGAACACAACAGCGTGATTGCCCTATGGAGGGGACCAATCAAGTGGATGTGGGAAAGGCCAAAAGGACTCCTGCATCCCAACATCATAATGTCATGCATCGCGGTGTCAAGGCTAGGAGAACATGAATAGCTACACAACCTGGTCGTCTCTTTGTACAGAAATATAAGGTCGTCTAGATCACTAATATAGTAATCTAAACGATCATATATTTCTTTACATAGGGAGTACCTCATATAACATGAGCCAAACCTGCTACAACCTTGGTTGCCCCTGTGCCCATGGAAAACCCTACTAGTATATGACAGTCATTGTGTGTCGAAGATTCACACACGTAACCCACCGTAGGCCAGCCCTAGTAGGGAAGCGAGGCTGTCGGGGGGATTACCCCCGGGTAGGCTCAAGGAGGCGACTCAACATTTTAAAACATCGGGGCGGCCCACGCCCCCCGGTCTGGCTACCCGGTCCGGCTGGCTACCCGGGCCGGCTGGCTCCCCGTCTGGCTGGCTACCCGGTCCGGCTGGCTACCCGGTTGGCCGGCTCCCCGATTGGCCGGCTGCTCCAGCTGGCTCCCCGGCTGGCTCCTCCAGTTGGCTGGCTCCATGGTTGGCCGGCTCCAAGTTTGGCCGGCTCCCCGGTTGGCCGGCTGCTCCAGCTGGCTCCCCGTCCGGCTCCCCATCCGGCTCCTCCAGCTGGCCGGCTACGAGAAGTCGACCACAACGTCCCGTCGGACACGACTTGAGGACACTATAGCCTGCGTCATGCGTCACTTCACTGCGCTCCAATAGTGGTGCACTGTAGCCTGCATCATGCGTCATCTCACATGTCTCCTCCAATAGTAGATAGTTGGCCAGTGGGCCACCCCTTGTCCCTTGGGCCTCCCTATATAAGAGGCACCAGGGGAGCTCACTCCTGGCCAAGCCTCCAAGGGCATACATGTAGGGGAACGCAGCAGAAAACAAAAAATTTCCGACCTACGCACCAGCCCAGGACCACTATGGAGACTGCATACAAGGTTTGATCATTTCGTTACCGACTCGTAGCGCAGCGGAAGTAGAGTCGATGACGAAAGGCGGTGCAGATCCCCGCAGCTAGGATTTTACAACCTCCCAACCGCGAGGATGTATACCCTCATCTGCCCCGCGGACAGCCCTCCGGGAGGCGGTCGCACAGTCCCCCGGACGGTGTCGCGGACAGCCCTTCGGGAGGACCTCCGAAACTCGGACTGTCACTCGGACAGCCCTTCGGGAGGACCTCCAAAACTCGGACGGTCACACGGACAGCCCTTCGGGAGGCACTCTCGAACTAAGACCGAAACTACGATCTCTCTACAGAGTTGCACACATACGGTGTCATCTATCCGGCAGGGCTTCGCCGTCCAGAACTAGTTCCTGCCGGAACCCAGACAGCCTTTCGGCTCTACGAAACTATTTCGCTGGGAGGGAGAGAGAATGCCAGATCATGCATGGCTTGTGTATGAGAGCAAGAGTGTGTGTGGAGGCAGCCCCTCCACCTCTATTTATAGGAAATCCCAAGGGGTAGGGTGGTTTTACACTAAAACCCAAAATGCACATGAATGAAGTCCTTCCTCAAGGGCATAAGGGTGAAACCAAGCAACAAGTGGGGCTCCATGAGGGAGACCACCATGTGGCCGGCCACACCCCCATGAGGGGCCCAAAAAATGGCTCCTATCCATCCATGTCATCCCCAAGATCTTTTGAGTAAAGCCCCAAAAGGTGGTTTTCCAAAAAATATCCCAAAAAGCACTTTCACTATTCACGACGACATTTTTCAGCGTCTGATCGAACTGAAAATATTCATGTGGGCTTAGAACAATTCTAGTACCCACCAAAATAATTTTCAATGCGAGCCGGAACAATTTCGGTTTAGTGATTTCATCTGCGAAAAGCATCTGAAGCGGTTTCGGCAGCTCCGGAACATTTCTGGTTTTCATCCCGGAAAATTCCAGAAAGTTTCCAGAATGATTCTGGCACCCTCCAAGAATTATCAGGCATGTGCCAAAACCAATTTGACTTTATGGTATCCTCTGAAACAACTTTTCAGTTTCACCGAAACTCATCCGGTGACCTCTCTGCGGAACTTTTCCGCTGTCCGAAACTTTTCCGGCGTCCGAAACTTTTTCGGTGATTTTCTCTCAGACTCCCTGTCTAGTATTCAGCAGATAGATGACCCTTAAGCGTGTGACCCTATAGGTTCGGTGAAGCATAGACATGACCCGGAACCCCTTCCGATCAATGATCAACATCGGAGCCGTGGACACCCATATCGATCCCTATACCCACACGAATAAATATTCGAGTGAACCTCTAGTTGCCGTGAGCTATTCCTGTTGCTACGCGATATGTTACAAATACCCGAGGCGAGACATGTAGGCATCCCCGTGAATCAACAACTTGTCCACTATGCCAGTTACCTCGTTGCCGGTATTGTTCTCTTTTCTCGTTCTGTGTTCCGGCATCCCTGTGATCAAATCACCCTGTGTCTGGCCAGACGATGATGGATACCGTAACACCGAGAGGGCCCAGAGATATCTCTCCATCGTCGGAGGAGCAAATCCCAATCTTGAGCTATCAAGTTACTTGACATACTTTTCCATGAACCCGTAAGCCGCCGTAATAGCCACCCATTTACGGATGACGTTTAACAAACCCCAAAGTTCATGAAGCAAGCATGAAGAAACTCGATACTCTCATGGTCTAAGGAATTATGCAAACATTAACTTCCTGTGTTATTAACCATTAACTTATGACGAATGTATCTCATAGCATAACATCAATTTGGGTCGATTCAACACAAGTGTTCTACCAATAATTGTGCCCTCAAAATTGCCGGCATAGTCATGCCCATGATCAGGAAAACAGGATCATCATGCAATACTTGAGCCAGTCATAGAGGCTTGACTAGGAATACATTTTACCATTTATTATACCACATGTGCACATGAGTTTCCCTCCAAGCCTCGTTTTATTTGCAGACTCGAGAATCATTGCAGTTATAGCATGGAACATAAACCTAATTATGAACAGGGAGATAATCAATAATGTTTATTATTGCCTCTAGGGCATATCTCCTACAGACTCCCACTTGCACTAGAGTCAATAATCTAGTCAATGCTAATGCACTTTACACCTATGGCATACTGGTGTAAAATATGCTTCGCATGTGGTATAGCCTGATGTCCAACGGATCTGACGACTTCAGCTCCGTGTGTAACTTTGCATATCCTCGCGTTTTCACGCTTTCACAAAATTCATATTTTGTGTGGACTTGGCTTTGCATATGTGTGAATCATTGGTCGAAACCTGATTCCTCAGACTGAGCTATGGAGCAACTATCTGCAATAGTGTCCCATAGACCAAAGCCATCTTGGAACCATACTAAGTTCATGAATGAACTATATGATCCAACAACTTCTTTGTCGCTTCTAAAGCGTCAACATACTTAGCCTTTGTTATAGAATTCGCCACAGTATCTTGTTAGGAACAATTTCCAACTACCGTGCCACCATATTGTGTATCACACAAAAACCTTTAACTTAAATCGAAAATCGCATGGAGCATTGATGAAGACTGTATCGATGTAATTACTTACAACGAGCACTTCATAATCTCTGCTTGCGAGAAACCATGTCATTAGTACTACTCTAGTACTCAATGACATCTTTCACTGTTGTCCTATGGTCAGTACTTTTGATCACTATGGTATATATACTCGCAACAACTTTGGAGTATTGGACATATCTGGTTGTTTTTACATACCATGGAATACATGATTAATCCAAACACAAGTGTGTGTGGAATCTTCATCATGTATTTCACTCATCAGTGTTTTGGGACACTGAGTCTTGCAAAAACTCTTTCCATGTGACTTCGGCAAGAATCACTCCTTGGCGTTTTTAAATGCTAAAAGGTTTTAGCATCTTGTCAATATGTATTCATAGCTTAGCCCCATTAGGTAAATCTATCTCCATAGATCATCATGCCTAATATTGAGGCTATTTAGCCTAAGCACTTCATCAAAAAACTATTTTCACATGAAGTCCTAATTCGTGTCAAGAAATTTATTTCCAATTAACAATGTGTCATGTACACACGGTTTTTAGAAATATTATTATGCTCCCACTTAATTTCTTGAATTACAAGCATCTTCGTTACCCATTGATGAAGTCAAAACCCTTTGACCATTTCATCAAAACACGAAGAATCCAACTCCACTTTGCTCTCTTCTGTCCATCGCTGGAACTCTGAAGTTTGCATACTTACTAGCATCCTTTGGATCGACAAATTACTTTGGACTGTATCACATACAAGTCCTAGGTTACATTTCCATCAGATGGAAATCCTTTTGTCATCCATGTTTCATATCTCATGATTGAAATATGTATTAATTGCTAGTTCAACCCGAACCGACTTTAAGCATCGCTACGGTGAGATAATCTTATCGTAGTCAACTCCTTGAACTTGTTATTGCAACAAGTCGAGCTTTATGGATAAACATTTTATCCGTATCAGTTTTTAGTTCCATAAATATTTGTTTAGACTCTAAGTCTTCCGAAAGGTGTATCAAGGTTCTAATCTTGAATCACTTATATGGAAACTATCTCGGATTGTATTGGCATTTAGCCAATTCCGGAGTCAGGGCCCATCAACGCTTCCTTGTGTATCACAGGTATACTGTTGTCCAACAACAATATCTCGTTTGCGCACCTGAGAGGTTTGCACGAGCCTTGCCTACGGGGTTCAGCTGCAAGTTCGACCGAAGTCCATACATTTTATTGTAGAGACTTCCGTATCAGTCGCAGTAGGAAACTCCGGAATCACTTCCAAGGTTCCTTTCCTTTGATCTGATGACAAAGATACCGGTTATCTCGTCGAGTTGCACTGTCCTCCCACTCACCTTTTGTAAGAACTATTCTCTTTAAAAGCATACCGTTTTGCGGCAAACCTATTTGCCTCGGTATAGTGAGGAAGGAATACCCAATTACTCGGGACAACCTACAAAGTAGCACTTGTCTGATTTGGAATAGGTTTGTAACCTTTTACACAAGCCCCATATTCCAAATGTTAAGAAAAGATATAACATGGTTGGGCGTACCATACCATGACGTCATTTCAACAGACCTGATGGATCTCTTTTCAGTGTAAAAGCCGCAGCCTCTAAAGCATCACCTTTTAAAAGGGATAATGGCAATTTTATTTATGTCATCTTTGATCTTACCATGTCATAAATGGTTCGATTACATCTACACGGACTCTCCACTTGCAGTGGTGTTCCGGGAAGTGCAAGTTATGAAACTCTTTTCACAACTCATCAGACATTCGCTAAACTTGTAACTCAAATATTCCTTTCTGCAATTGAATTGTAGAAACATAATTTTCTTGTTACAATAACTTCTACTTCATATTTGAAAACCTTATGAATGAATTCAAAAGATCCAGACTTACGTCTTAACAAGTAAATATCCATATATCTACTTGAGTCATTTCTGAAGATAGATAAATCCACTACTTGCAACAACATTTATTGGACTACACACATCATAATGTATGATCACCAATATGTTCTTTGCTCGTTCCTTATGGCCTGTGAACGGTATTTCAGTCACTTCACCTTTCAGAGGAAAGTGGCAAGTGTCAGATGATTCAAAATCAAATGACTTCAAAATCCATCATAATGGAATTTTCCATGCGGGTTTCTCCAATGTGACCAAATGCAGTGCCACACTTGTGTGGTATTCTTTTAGTCTTGCGACATTTAGCGTCAGTGTTATAGATGTATCATATTACCATCAATATTCATAGCATACATCCCATCCTGTATGGAAGCATGGCCCTTCATGTTTATTCATAACACCGAACATCAAAAGTTCTCTTATGAATAACCTTCTTGCAAAATCCTTATGCAAAGGGCTAGAGTGTTTGAAACTCTAAATGAATTATGAAAGTAAATATAGAGGCAATGTCTTAATATCAATATTCATAACATACATCTCATTCATAATGAAAGTATGGCCCTTATGTTATTCATAACATCGAACATCAAAAGTTCTCTTATGAATAACCTTCTTGCAAGATACTTTATGCAATGGGCTAGAGTGTATAAAACTCTAAAATGAATTATGAAAGTAAATACATAGGGAATACACCGATGGAAGGTATAGTAACATTTACTATGTTCCCTGTGTGTATCTAAACCTCATTCCTGGCTAGTCTTTCAGGCCATAGTAGTTCTTACATTGAGTTGCAACAGAATGCAATCGAGCGGGTATCTTTGTGATCAACTCACAATACCCAAGAATTAGTGATTAACATGTTTAACCATCATTCCCAAGAACTATATCTTTGACCAGCCTTCTATACATCAAAAACTTGTATGACATTCATACATGAGCTGGATATTCCAGTCTTCTTTCCTTTTGCCATTATACTTCTAACAGTTTAACTTTCAGTATTTCTCCTACTCTCAGAAGAAGCATCCAACTTAAGAGTGGCGTTAGCCCCGGACTTCCTAGGCGTGAAAGTCTTACTAACACCCTTCGGACACTTCCTTTCTCTTTAAGTTGTTGTTTTATTCACCTTTCATCATATGACAGGCGTTCTCCTGGATCCCTCTCTTATCAGTCTAATGCATAGTAAACTCCTTTACTAATAGTTTGCAAACAAACATCGCTTTGGATATCTCATATCTTTTAGCCTTTGTCTATCTCTGAAAAATGATTTTCAGATTCCATGAATATCACATAACTATCCAAACTTTCGAAGTTCGGGTCTCATGGCAGCGAAGATATTGCACTTTGACTGAAAAGGAATTCTAGCTTTTGGATCGAAGGACGAGAGTCATATCATCCATAGCATTAGCGGGAGAATACCAAACGCATGCGATAGGACAAAGTCCTTCTTGGCACTCTTGAGGACAATCCTCACATTACGTTACCAACCGTAAAGTTTTAACCAGATATTTAACAGCTATTCAATTTTAATAGGGAAGGTGGAAACGCGAGCCATTATTCTACAACTATTATGCAAACCACACTTAGACAGTGTTCAAAATTAATAGCACTGAGAATTAAACAAATTAATTCTACAGTGCGCTCCCACTCAAATCAATATCTCTCATAATTGATTGTGAGCGATTCAAGATCCAAATTACAATTCAACGCCAAGGATGCATCCATCTCAAGTGACGAGAATTGCAATCGGTAGGCCAACTTGCCAATCACATCTTTATGTGACTCTTGTTCATCTTTCGATGCGTGTGTTCCGAGCTCATGACTTTCATGCCTGAACGTCAAGACAACCAAGTGATCTCGCTGCGAGGTCTCAACTCACCCGCCTCAAACATCCCTAATCGTTCGTACCCATGCATCCATGTGATACCCCGAAAAGTTAGGTGCCGTGACGGTGCTACACTTGGGAGAACACTAACTACTTGATATTTTTGTGAGAGATCACCCTAATAAAAGCGACTACCGCGCAATCAAGAAGGGTGCATCATAAGGGATAAACATCTCAGGCAATTCGTAATAGCATGATATGGTATAGCCCTTTCTGACGGAGAAGTCTAGTATTTCTTCGTCTCCGGCATTCGCGTCGGTGTTCACCTTTGCGAAGATTGCCACCACCTTGTCGATGCACCAAATAATATTGCTATCTCTATAGCTAATAAAATAAGTGCATTACATAAGGTTGACACGCAGGTCATTAAAGTGCAATCATATGGCTCCAGCCATCATGCCGAATCATGACACGCAGGTCATGTTAATCAATTTACATCATATAGTCATCTCATACATAATCAAATTATTATGAACACTGCTATACCACATCACATGCACATGCAAACCATCCTGCAAAACCAAGTTAGACGCCTCTAATCGGTTCATGCAAAAACTTGTTTTACGTGGCTTCTAAGGTTTCGAAACAAACCGAAGCTACCTACGTATTATCATCAAGTATGATAATTCAAGTCGCTAGATTAACATCGCGGGGTGTATGAAACACGAGATAATTAAATCTCGAGCCCCATACTAAACTTCGTCATACGCATGACCCCCGTGCAGATCATATCTGCAATGCCCTTTCATCTGCGAATTTCATCTTTCTTTTGACTATGGCGGAACCCAAAGAACTGAAGCACTTCGTTGATCAATCAGGATCGCGGATTGCCAGAACTTTGTGAAATTCCACCATACTGTCTCGAGATTGAGCAAACGCAATTTCTAGGGAAGCAACAAGAACATCGGGTAACAGACTTCATCTGTCACCCGCACAAATAATTTTCAGCAATAGATCTCATCTACTACCTAATTATATTGTGCAACACCCATACATCTCTATGTATTCTAGATCGCAACCTGCATCTACGCATAGCACGACTCTTGATGCCACTGTAGGGGAACGCAGCAGAAAACAAAAATTTTCCGACCTACGCACCAGCCCAGGACCACTATGGAGACTGCATACAAGGTTTGATCATTTCGTTACCGACTCGTAGCGCAGCGGAAGTAGAGTCGATGACGAAAGGCGGTGCAGATCCCCGCAGCTAGGATTTTACAACCTCCCAACCGCGAGGATGTATACCCTCATCTGCCCCGCGGACAGCCCTCCGGGAGGCGGTCGCACAGTCCCCCGGACGGTGTCGCGGACAGCCCTTCGGGAGGACCTCCGAAACTCGGACTGTCACTCGGACAGCCCTTCGGGAGGACCTCCAAAACTCGGACGGTCACACGGACAGCCCTTCGGGAGGCACTCTCGAACTAAGACCGAAACTACGATCTCTCTACAGAGTTGCACACATACGGTGTCATCTATCCGGCAGGGCTTCGCCGTCCAGAACTAGTTCCTGCCGGAACCCAGACAGCCTTTCGGCTCTACGAAACTATTTCGCTGGGAGGGAGAGAGAATGCCAGATCATGCATGGCTTGTGTATGAGAGCAAGAGTGTGTGTGGAGGCAGCCCCTCCACCTCTATTTATAGGAAATCCCAAGGGGTAGGGTGGTTTTACACTAAAACCCAAAATGCACATGAATGAAGTCCTTCCTCAAGGGCATAAGGGTGAAACCAAGCAACAAGTGGGGCTCCATGAGGGAGACCACCATGTGGCCGGCCACACCCCCATGAGGGGCCCAAAAAATGGCTCCTATCCATCCATGTCATCCCCAAGATCTTTTGAGTAAAGCCCCAAAAGGTGGTTTTCCAAAAAATATCCCAAAAAGCACTTTCACTATTCACGACGACATTTTTCAGCGTCTGATCGAACTGAAAATATTCATGTGGGCTTAGAACAATTCTAGTACCCACCAAAATAATTTTCAACGCGAGCCGGAACAATTTCGGTTTAGTGATTTCATCTGCGAAAAGCATCTGAAGCGGTTTCGGCAGCTCCGGAACATTTCTGGTTTTCATCCCGGAAAATTCCAGAAAGTTTCCAGAATGATTCTGGCACCCTCCAAGAATTATCAGGCATGTGCCAAAACCAATTTGACTTTATGGTATCCTCTGAAACAACTTTTCAGTTTCACCGAAACTCATCCGGTGACCTCTCTGCGGAACTTTTCCGCTGTCCGAAACTTTTCCGGCGTCCGAAACTTTTTCGGTGATTTTCTCTCAGACTCCCTGTCTAGTATTCAGCAGATAGATGACCCTTAAGCGTGTGACCCTATAGGTTCGGTGAAGCATAGACATGACCCGGAACCCCTTCCGATCAATGATCAACATCGGAGCCGTGGACACCCATATCGATCCCTATACCCACACGAATAAATATTCGAGTGAACCTCCAGTTGCCGTGAGCTATTCCTGTTGCTACGCGATATGTTACAAATACCTGAGGTGAGACATGTAGGCATCCCCGTGAATCAACAACTTGTCCACTATGCCAGTTACCTCGTTGCCGGTATTGTTCTCTTTTCTCGTTCTGTGTTCCGGCATCCCTGTGATCAAATCACCCTGTGTCTGGCCAGACGATGATGGATACCGTAACACCGACAGGGCCCAGAGATATCTCTCCATCGTCGGAGGAGCAAATCCCAATCTTGAGCTATCAAGTTACTTGACATACTTTTCCATGAACCCGTAAGCCGCCGTAATAGCCACCCATTTACGGATGACGTTTAACAAACCCCAAAGTTCATGAAGCAAGCATGAAGAAACTCGATACTCTCATGGTCTAAGGAATTATGCAAACATTAACTTCCTGTGTTATTAACCATTAACTTATGACGAATGTATCTCATAGCATAACATCAATTTGGGTCGATTCAACACAAGTGTTCTACCAACAATTGTGCCCTCAAAATTGCCGGCATAGTCATGCCCATGATCAAGAAAACAGGATCATCATGCAATACTTGAGCCAGTCATAGAGGCTTGACTAGGAATACATTTTACCGTTTATTATACCACACGTGCACATGAGTTTCCCTCCAAGCCTCGTTTTATTTGCAGACTCGAGAATCATTGCAGTTATAGCATGGAACATAAACCTAATTATGAACAGGGAGATAATCAATAATGTTTATTATTGCCTCTAGGGCATATCTCCTACAATACACACTCACGGGAGGGCCTAGCCTCCTCACACTCTCATCCCCTCTCACTCTCACACATGCGTGAGGCCAAGGAAAGGAGCAGCCAGCTCCCTCTTCCTCCCCTAATACAGCTCAAGGAGCAACCCTGTACTACATATATACACCTCATATACAAACATGCAGGAGTAGGGGTATTATCTCTCCGGAGAGCCCCGAACCTGGGTAAACCACCGCGTGCTGTTGCCCTATCCCGTCCCGGATCTCCACTGCAGCCTTGCTCTCACCTCTTAAGCCATCCCATGTCATCTGCCGTCCCGGTGCACCCCCCGTGAGAAAACGATGACAGAGGCGGAAGATGTTTTTCCCCTTTTTTTTGCTAGAGGTTTTTCTTCAAACAAATTCCATGGCTCTTTCGGTTAGGGTTTCCTTCTTCAAATAGTTTTCATGGTTCCTTTCACCAGGGTTTCCTCCTTCAGTTTGATCTTTTTTTTTCACTTCCATTTTATTTTATTTTCTTTTCCATTTTTACTTTTCCCGTCTTACTTTATTTTTATCTAATATTTTTTCATTTCCTTTTTATTTCCCTTTATTTTTCAATTTTCCCTATTAAAAATACATGAACATTTTTTAAGGACATATGATGAACAATTTTATTTTTATCGTTGCTTTTTATTTCATTATTGTGAGTATTTGTAAATGATTTTGAAACTGAAAAATAATTTTTAAATATTAAAAATAAATTCAAGACTCGTGATATTATTTAAAATCCTTGTAAATATTTGTATATTTTCTCATAGATTTAAAAAATGCACAAAATATCTGAAATTTCTAGATTATTTTTTCATAATTCATGAACAATTTTTAAAATACTTGAACATTAGTAACAATAATAAATATTTTTATTAAAAGTTCAGATTTCATGAAAATTTTTGAAATTCTCTAACTTTCTTTTTCCTAAATTGTTGGATCTTTCTTTAATATTTCTGAACTTTTTTAAAATTTGTGTACATTTTATAGTTCCTTAATATAATATATGTTTAATATATGGAAAAAAGTATAGAAACATATTTTTGGAGGAAACCGGGCTGTAAACCCTATAGAGAAATATAGTAGTGATACAAAATCGCTCTGGTGACGCAAAGAGCGTCGAATAGGGGGGCTTTGCTAGTTTCACCCTACATATGTGAGTAGACAAGCAGTAAACCTACTGTTGTCTAAAACAAGAAGCAGTAAACCTACTGTCTTTCCGTAAAAAAAAGTAATGCTAGGAAGTTAGTAGATTATTTTTTGCGGGGAAAGAAGTTAGTAGAAAATAACGGTACTCTTTTTCTTTTCCGGGCTACAAAATAACTGTGCTCGTACAACATCTAAACATAATAAATACTATTACTCATGCACCAACAAACTGTTTGAAGAACTTAAATTCCACCATTTGAATCCAGTTACTCATTTTATATTTTCCTGGTGCAAAACACAATGTGCGGCACAGAGCTGAGAATTCACTGCTGGTTGGAAACGCATTCTGCAACATAAAATAAAATGAATGACGCTGTAAACTCGCATTACTAGAGCCAGTTACCTAGTTTAACTTCACGCTCCATAACCGTCTGCCAACGTGAAAATTAATCCATGGGTACGTACGTTACGCGGAGAAGAACGTTCTAAATTTTCTCATAGTTTTAAAAAATGCACGAATATTTATTAAATTAGAAAACATATTTCAATAATTCTAGAACATTTTTAAAAATATTTGAACGTTTGTTATAATAAGTAAAGATTTTAAAAAAATCAGAAGTCATGACCCTTTTTTAAAATTCTCTAACTCTTTTGCTAAATTTTTTGACATTTATTTAATATCCGTGAACTTTTTAAAATTTTGTGTACATTTTAAAACTAGTTACTATATTTTTAAATCCTACATTAATATATTTATATTATATAGAAAAAATTCTAGAAACATTGTTTTGGAGGAAAACCGGCTGTAAATCCTTTGAGAAAAATAGCAGCGAAAGAAAATCGCTCGGGTGACGCAAAGAGTGTCAAATAGGATACCTCTAAAATAGGGATGTAAATGGCAAATAAGTGGCAGCCACAAGTCCCATTTATTTAGCTTTTTCTAGCTTCGTAGTTCATTTTCCTCGAATTTTTTTTTTTAACTACAAGACATTTAGTGGGTTTAAATGGGATTAAATGGGACCCAGTTCCCATCCCTACTCTAAAACAAACTGTTTGAAGAACTTAAATTCCGCTATTTGATTGCAGTTAATCATTATATATTTTCCTTGTGCAAAAACACCATGTGTGACACAGAGCTGAGAATTCAATGCTGGTTGGAAACGCATTCTGCAAAATAAAGAACGAGGCTGTAAACTCCCATTAATAAAGCCGGCCACCTAGTTAATCTGCCAACGTGAAAATTAATCCATGGGTACGTACGTTACGCGGAGAAGAACGTTTCCATCTCCGCAAAAGCCTGAAACGTCTCTTCTTCTCCTCCCTACAAATACTTCGCACACCTCTCGTCTCGTCGCCACACACACGCATGCACACTCGCTCCCTAGGATCTCCACATCCATCCATCAATCTCAGCACAACCGCGACCCAACCCCGCATGGCGCCTGCCTGCCACCTCGCGACGGCGACGCTGGCCGCCACCGCCGCCGTCGTGGCGCTCCTCCTGCTCGCCGGCGGCCGGGGCGCCGAGGCAGGGGCGGACACGAGCGACTGCCGCGTCGCGCAGACCGCGTTCGGCGACTGCACCGACTACGTCGCCGGCCTCGAGGGCGCCTTTGCCAGCCCGCCCCGGCGCTGCTGCCAGGCGCTCCGCACCATCAGCGACTTGGCAACCACCAGGGAACAGCGGCGGGAGCTCTGCGAGTGCGTGCTCTCGGTCATCGTCGCCGCCAGCAACGTGAACCCCCACTACGTTCAGATGCTACGCTACGGCGCCGCGTGCAGCTCCAGGGCCGACTTCCTCCCACCCCCCTACTACAACGAGTACGGCTGCTCCCGGTACGTGTGCGCGCGTCTGTATTCCTAGTTTCCTACATGCACTCGGACAAACATATACTTAGGAGAGTCAACTCTCGGTAATTGCTGTATGAGTCGATGCTCATCAGCTCCGGATGAACAGTCAATTTAGACTAAATAGCAAAAATAGCAGATTTTTTTGGCATTCAAGATGCTCGAGTGCGCTAAGTGTGTGCGAAATTTTGTGGTTAAATGACATTTGAGGAGCTCTAAGGAAAAAAAATGGTTTCAATGGTGCTCTTTTTGAAAGTTTCTTTCATAATTTTTTTTTTGCTGAAAGCTCCTCAAATGTCATTTCACCATGAATTTTTATGCACCTGGTACACTCAAACATCTTTGATGACAAAAAAAGTAAGATTGTTTTTTTCTTCACGTCTAGATGCAAATGCACTAGGCTCCAAATCGCTGCTTCCGCCAACTCTGTTCTCACTAAAATAATTTCTTTGCAGGATCCGTTGAACTGAACAATAAATCATTCCACGGCCTAAAGGAAGGGAATCCAATACAAGAAGACACGAAAAGCTTGCGGGGATCGAACTACTTTCATTTCCCTTTCTTTTGCGATGAGCTGGGAAGAAGAATGATTTGTCTTTTCAGTCATACTTTAGCAAAATAAATAAATCGTCGCAAGCTATGTAAAGTCATGCCTTGAAGCCAACTTGACTTCACTTTTGGTTTGATGGAAGAGAGAGTATATACTATATAACTTAAATGTTACGGCCATATAACGATATCCCCGTAAAAAAAAGAAAATTCAGATATTACCAGAAGGTGTGCTAAATGAATGCCGTGTACTAGCTTTCGGTCAATGAAAAAATAGCAACTAAACTCCTCTTTCTTTTGGTTCTTAGATTCTTGTGCTAAGTGTCCTTTATTAATTAGTTGTGGACTGTAAACTATATACCATATACTCAAAAACAAAAAACTGATTAGAGATGGGCCCGAGAAAATAAAATAAAAGCCCAATAGCTATTCCTGAGTCCCGACCCACCTCTGCCTAGGCCGAGAAAAACCTCACGCAGCCGCCGAGACACATCGAGCCAGCCGCTCGCTTCCCGTCGTGACCTCCCCATTTCGCCGTCTCGCCGGCCCCGCCTGCGTAGCCGCTCGCCGGACGCTCAGGAGCCGCAGCTTCCGCCCCTGCCCGCTCGGTGTTTGGGGCTCGGCGGCAGCCGTGCCACCGCAACCGTGCGGCCGTGCCCCATGCAAGCCGGCGCCTGCCGCCCAGTCCGCACACCGGCGCGCGGCCGACAGGCAGCAGCAAGCCAGCAACCACCCTTGTTGATTTGAGGTACCATTTCAGCTCGTCCACTGCCCATTCGGCGATTCCCCAATTTTTTGACTTAAGGTTTGCTCTTCCCTCTGCTACCCACCATCGGGTACAATAATTCGTGTTCAGTTATGTCATTATGAATTTATGATTGATAGAAAGTAAATTAGTTAGAATGTTTGTAAGTCTTCTTTTCTGCAAAACTGAGACTTAATTGAGAATTATAGTATGTTTGTAAGACCATATGAATCTATTTCTATATGTATTCGTAAGTTATTAGTTAGTTCACATGTCATATCTGTTGTAAACAAAAAAATTAGGTGGACTACCACCCTATTTTCAAATCGTAGATCCGCCATTGACGTCAACTGTCAAGGGTGGGTCTGTGGCTGCGGAGCTCCCCTCCCTTCTCAGTCACCAGCTTGCCTCCTTTCATCCTATCCCCCAGCCGTATGGGTTGGTCATGCGAGCAAGAGGTAACTGCATCACCTGATAGGATAAGAATCCCCTGCTCCGTGCAATTTACCTTAGCTGGTTTCCTCTATTATGTTGTTGACTTCTCAATTGAGCTGGCGTGAGCTTGCCTATGCCTTGGACCTATGATTTGCTGGAGCACACAAGATACATTTATGTTAGAAAGGAATTTACATGGGGATTTACCAACCTAGGAGGGAAATTTTGGTCATATTTGTTGTCATTAGTTCTGGGAGAACTAGTAAGATTATAGGATGTAGTGTACTGTTGTGATTAAATAGATAATTCCATCGTTGATGTTGGGCATGGCACTTGCAGCAATATGTATCCTGCACATAAAACCATAAGCATGTCATCTCTATAGTTTTCGAGTTGTTAAAATTGGAGCATATACTCTTCAGTTAATCAAGCTATCTATACATTTGACAGATAAACCATAGGAACAGAATTCATCTGATATGATTTTGGTTCAGGTCCATATACAAGAGCCATACATTGGTAAATCAAGTGACGGTAATCACTAATATCAAGCGTAATCACTAATCTTTCCCCACTTTGATTTGTCTTTTCGTAGAAGCTCTGAACAAACCTGCATGTTGCTTTGGCCAAAAATTGAATTGGGAATTAGGAAAACAATGAAGCCTTTATATTCTAAACAGAGCTGCAGATGTAGCTCTTCTATTCCCACTAAAAACAGCCCCAAAGATAATTAAACTTATTTCAGTTTCAATTCGCTCTAAAGACTAAAGAGCATGTCTTCTTTCACTAACTATCTATTCCTCCCCGCCAGCCTTCTCCCTCGTACCCAGCTCTATGCCGCAGCTAGCAGGACGGCTCAACCCTTGCTCCCTTCCCATTCTGCCTCACCCTCCTGAATGCTCTACACAGCGTGACCTGCTCTCGTGAGACAGGAACTTGGGCATAGTTCAGTGCGTGGTGTTGTTCAGTTCAGAGTGAAGAAAGAAAATGTCCCCTATGACCTGATCCTGTTTGAGACAGAAAATTGGGCTTGCAGAGTTGCAGTTCAGTTACATTGTGGTTCAGTTGAGAGTAAAAGGAAAGAAAGAAGCAAAAGAGAGAGGATATAAAATGTGTGGTAGAGAAAAAAGTTCTTCCTTATTTCTACTTTCCACCGCAGATGCACTTTCATTAGCTGCAGTTTAGGGCAATCCAAGTTGTTAACAGTACCCTCCCCTATGTACAGTTTAGTGGCTTGTTAAGACCTATGTTAAAAGATTCACAACTATTTAGGAGTTTCTACCAAGTAGAGTGCACTCTTCCTGTCGGAGCATTAGTATACTTCAGTTCTACTAGAGCATCCATCTTATCTTGTGTGCAAATATTTGTGTGATATTTTGGCACATAAATTTAATTTTGACAGAAGACAACAGTCTAGACTTGCTTTGTTTTTTTAATTCCGATATGTTCGCCTGATATGTTTCTGTTCTTATTATGAATATAGATTACTTGCATGTTTGCATTGTTTTGACCAACCCAAGCTAGCTGTATAGTAGAAGTTGAACATGCACAGAAGATGATCTGGTTAAGTTTTATTGGGATAATGTGTATCATTGCTCTGTGCATGCTGAAAAGGTTATGTATATGTGCTGAATTGATTAAATTATAGTTGCTTGGGATTATTTGCAGACAGATCATAGACCGGAAGATTCTTCAGGAATAGAGGTGTCGCAAAGGCCCCTACAATTATAGGTATCACCGTACAAAATCTGAGAATTTCTCGGTAAGTGGCACTCTTACAATGCAAAACTGAAATCATACTAAAATCGTTAAATACTCCCTCCGTTTCTTTTTAGTCCGCATATAAGATTTGATCAAAGTCAAACTTCATAAACTTTGACTAACTTTATAAAACAAAATATCAACATTCACAAGATGAAATCAATATTACTAGATGCATCATGATATTAATTTTCATAGCATATAGGTTTAGTATTGTAGGTGTTGATATCTTTTGATATATATTTGGTCAAACTTTGCATCGCTTAATTTTGACCAAATCTTATATGCAGACTAAAAAGATATGGAGGGAGTACTATGTTTAACCAGAATCAATTACTTGATATGTGGCCGGAGAAAGAAGAAAAGGAGAAAAATGACTTAAAATAGTAAAAAGAAAGTCAACAATGCTCCTTGATGTGCATGGGGATCCTAAAAGTATGTATTAGACATGATTAACGCACAGACATATTCTGTGGCTTGATTTGAAGACCACAAATTTTATTATCCCGTTGCAACGCACGGGATCTTTTGCTAGTCATTCCGGAAAAAAGGGAAAACTGAATAACTGGAGTTCTCGGTCCACCAGATCTTTCCGGCCTCCTCGTCATTCGTCGTCGCCTCGACCGCCATGTGCAGAGGCAGCGCCACTGCTGCCTCCGCCGCGAGGGCTCTCAACTCGCGCTTGCTCGCCGACCCAATCAATCACCCCTCTAAGGCTATTCTTCCCATCCCTTTGGCACGCACCGCCTCCTCGGCACCCTCTGTTGCCTCCCCTGCGCCCATCGTTGCTGAAGCGGCGGCTGCCTCAGTAGCTGTTTTGTCAAGAGCCAGGTCCGCCTCTGACGTGCTGCGGCACTACTGGTGGTGCTACTGGGAGCTCTCCAAAGCACGCCTCAGGTGCGTGATTTTCTTCCGTTTCCCTTCAGAAAATCACTTCTATTCTTACAATTGATTTTTTTTCTAGAATGAAATAAAGATACGCTCTTCAATTCATGTGGTTCAATTCCAAAGAAATGAATTTTACTAAGTTTGTGAATTGGGATCTATAACAGTTGAGCACTAACTCATTAATACCCCTTAATGTTTATGCACTGTAGGATCTAGTATGCTAAATTGTGAACCTTAGGCTTCGTAATGCTGGCTCTGTGAAATTAACTTCTGATGCTGTTCAGCAAACATATGATGCTATGTGACAAACTAGCTAATGTAGCCCTTTTGTTTATGATGTAGAAATGGAATTGTAAGTGTATTGCAGTCTGAACAAGCCACACCTCTTTTTGTTATAACCACAACGATGGAAATCCCAAATTTCTTGATAAGCAAAACTGCATTCAAGTTACCTTAATACACTTAACAGAGGTGTGACGCAGTAGATGCCTTTATACTTAGGTTCGTTTGACACATGACCTCTTCTCTTCTTCATGTTCTTGTTTTTGCTTCACCATTCAGTTTTGTTATGCTTTTGGAACCATGTCCTGAAATATTAGGGTTAGGCCAAAACTTTTGCGTGTGGTGGAGATCCTAGATAGTAGATATTGGCCACTACCAAATCATTACTGTCTTGGTTGGTCCACCTTGACAATGTATGCATAGTGGTCAATTAGTGGTTTAGTGTGCCTGAAAAGCTAAGATAACCTTTATAGTGGTAAAAATGAACTATGATTTAGTTATTTTCTGTATGTTTTGTCATAAGGTGTTTAGTATCGTTAGTTGTTTCATTCATCAGATTTTATAAATTGTAATGGCACTCGACTTCTAGCAATCTGTCCTCATATGATAATATATGAAACAATATCCCATATGTTTGTTGTCCAAATGTTCAGTTGCATGTTCTCTTTAGAATTCATTTTGCACATATGGTATTTATATTCTATTGTTTGTTGAACCACATGGTACCCCTATTTTGAACGGGGAATGCAATTCATAGGCGATTGAAAGTCTGCTGTACCATCGAACATCCATTATGACTTCTCTTTGGCTAGAATGCATAAATTGAATCAAGAGTTTGATACAATACCTCAAAGTTCAATTAGACAAAATCTCTGAGACAGTAGGCATAATCATCTATTCTTTCTAAGAAAATTGCTAGTTTTAATGCTTATTTGGTGAAATTGTTCTGTGGGATTTTGCTTAATGTATGTCTGGAGAGTGGACATATGGGTTAATATATGTCCCTTGGAATACATTCAGACAATCTTATGATTTTGAATTTGCCATGGTCTGTGTCTTGCATCTTGGAACTCCTTGTGACTGACAAATTATTTGTCCTCATTATCCATTCCTTTTTATGGTATCTAGTGCACTTGTTGTGGCAACATCGGGGGCTGGATATGTGCTCGGGAGTGGCCATTGTAGACATTGCTGGACTTTGCTACACATGCACTGGTACCATGATGGTTGCACCATCTGCCAACACCCTCAACCAGGTATGTGCTTGTTTTTTGGGGTAGCCTTTTCCATTAGCATGATGGTTAACCAAACCAATATTCGTTGTGTTCACTTTCTTGCAATCCTTTTGTGTTCATTGTCACACAATGTCACACTTTAAAATCAGTTTTTGAGAAATTATTTTGATTTTCTTGCATATTTACATTATATCGGGATTTATAGATATCATTATACACCTGGTTATCACGCTTAGAGACAATGAACTTGGTGCATCGACATCCTTTTCAGGTGTTCGAGATAAAGAATGATGCTAAAATTAAAAGGACAATGCCGCGACCCCTACCATCAGGGCGTATTAGTCCTGTGCATGCTGCCATGTGGGCTCCAAGTGTCGGAGCTGCAGCAACAGCATTATTGGCTTGCAAGGTTCGGCTCTTTGCTGTATGCCTGCACTTGCTTTGCACTTTGTTTTAAGTGTGTACGGCCATTATAGTTGGTATAATACTGTTATTGGAACTAAACCTTGAGAAATTTTGGCAAGGTCTGTGCAGGCTAATGACTTAGCTGCTGGGCTTGCAGCATCCAATCTCATTCTGTATGCATTTGTATACACTCCACTGAAGCAAATACACCCTGTCAATACATGGGTGGGAGCAGTTGTTGGCGTCATTCCACCACTTCTAGGGTTTGTTACTGCTGAAGACACATTTATGGATAAAGTAACATATACATCGTAGAGCCATCTGGACCAACCAGCTTAAACACACAAATTGAAGATATGAACTACTCTCCAATCCATAGCTCCTGACATAAAGCATCAAACTGGATGATACCACTGCCCTGGAGACTGTTTCAGAGTCCTTTAATACTTCAAGGAGAAGGAAAGCTCTAAGTTTCCTACTGGCGTTATAAAAGGAAGGAGATAGAAAGAAAATTTACAACCGGACGCAACTCTTTCTGTTACCTGAACCCTTCTTTTACTGGAATGATGTCATTATGGGACTAGAAGGTCTTTAGGGGCTGGGATGCACTGTGATGCAGTTAAAGCAATATGTGCGTTAGATGAATATGTTGACTCAGATTTGAGAACTGGAATAGGTATTGGGCGTATTGTTTTTCTATCTGTCCAGACTAATAAATTCATAACGAAGAAGTCTTTGCATCTGTCCTTGACCACAGCATCCAGCTATTTATAATCACTTCCCTACATTTCTATTTCATAAATCCTTTAGTATTTGTAGCATTGCTCTAATAGACTACCTGCACAGGTGTAGAATATCATGCTTTAGTGCATCATGGGCATATATTTCTGTGTATTATTGCACTCCTGTTTATTTATTGCATGAATATCAACGGAGCTGTGCAATATTATGTTTACACGGCATGTGGTCCTTATTTATCTTGATACATACAGGTGGGCAGCAGTAGCATCTGAAGTATCACTCAACTCTATGATTCTGCCTGCTGCTTTGTACTTTTGGCAGTTACCACATTTCATGGCCCTTGCGTACTTATGCCGTGACGACTACCTTGCTGGAGGGTAACTCAGTTATTCTAGCTATTACCATATCTACTGTAGAAGTTGCATCAAAATGTTAACAGGTGCGAAACCAACCTGATTTGTATCCCTAACATGTGATTGACTTCTTGATTCAGGTACCGAATGCTCTCTTTTGCTGATCCTACTGGTAAGAGAACTGCATGGGTTTCACTCAGAAATTGTCTCTACATGCTGCCGTTGGGGCTATTTGCATACAATTGTATGTAGTAATCATATAGGTTCTCTAGTTTCCATTTGCTTCTACTTATAATAAAGTGCTTGATCAAACTTGGGATCTTACTCATGGAACTACTAATGCTTTGTAGGGGGTCTGGCATCTGAATGGTTCGGTTTTGAAGCATCGCTTCTAACAATGGGCCTTACCATTGGAGCCTTATCATTTGTACTGGATCCTACTCGGAAGAGCGCAAGAAGAATGTTCCATGGTAGCCTTTTGTATCTTCCTGCTTTAATGGCTGGACTCATATTGCATCGGCTACCGAACGAACAGAAGGAGCATAACAACATCCATCAGACTGGTGAGATCGCCGGGGTTCTCTGTGGTGCTGAGACGTGGGATGAAGAAAGAGCTCGACAGAAACGGGAAGACCTGAAACATTCTCAGTCGCATATGCTTCTGTGGACCCATTCCCCTTCTTGCCTGTACATGTACGTCTCTCCACAAGCTCATGAGTTCTGAAAGCCTTGTCCACTGCCTAGTCGGCAATTCCCCAATTGATCCAGTGCCTGGCAAGCGGCGATGTGGCATCATGGTCAAGCTGTCGAAGAGGAACACAACAGCGTGATTGCCCTATGGAGGGGACCAATCAAGTGGATGTGGGAAAGGCCAAAAGGACTCCTGCATCCCAACATCATAATGTCATGCATCGCGGTGTCAAGGCTAGGAGAACATGAATAGCTACACAACCTGGTCGTCTCTTTGTACAGAAATATAAGGTCGTCTAGATCACTAATATAGTAATCTAAACGATCATATATTTCTTTACATAGGGAGTACCTCATATAACATGAGCCAAACCTGCTACAACCTTGGTTGCCCCTGTGCCCATGGAAAACCCTACTAGTATATGACAATCATTGTGTGTCGAAGATTCACACACGTAACCCACCGTAGGCCAGCCCTAGTAGGGAAGCGAGGCTGTCGGGGGGATTACCCTCGGGTAGGCTCAAGGAGGCGACTCAACATTTTAAAACATCAGGGCGGCCCACGCCCCCCGGTCTGGCTACCCGGTCCGGCTGGCTACCCGGGCCGGCTGGCTCCCCGTCTGGCTGGCTACCCGGTCCGGCTGGCTACCCGGTCCGGCTGGCTCCCCGGTTGGCCGGCTGCTCCAGCTGGCTCCCCGGCTGGCTCCTCCAGTTGGCCGGCTCCATGGTTGGCCGGCTCCAAGTTTGGCCGGCTCCCCGGTTGGCCGGCTGCTCCAGCTGGCTCCCCGTTCGGATCCCCATCCGGCTCCTCCAGCTGGCCGGCTACGAGAAGTCAACCACAACGTCCCGTCGGACACGACTTGAGGACACTGTAGCCTGCGTCATGCGTCACTTCACTGCGCTCCAATAGTGATGCACTGTAGCCTGCATCATGCGTCATCTCACATGTCTCCTCCAATAGTAGATAGTTGGCCAGTGGGCCACCCCTTGTCCCTTGGGCCTCCCTATATAAGAGGCACCAGGGGAGCTCACTCCTGGCCAAGCCTCCAAGGGCATACACACTCACGGGAGGGCCTAGCCTCCTCACACTCTCATCCCCTCTCACTCTCACACATGCGTGAGGCCAAGGAAAGGAGCAGCCAGCTCCCTCTTCCTCCCCTAATACAGCTCAAGGAGCAACCATGTACTACATATATACACCTCATATACAAACATGCAGGAGTAGGGGTATTATCTCTCCGGAGAGCCCCGAACCTGGGTAAACCACCGCGTGCTGTTGCCCTATCCCGTCCCGGATCTCCACTGCAGCCTTGCTCTCACCTCTTAAGCCATCCCATGTCATCTGCCGTCCCGGTGCACCCCCCGTGAGAAAACGATGACAGAGGCGGAAGATGTTTTTCCCCTTTTTTTTGCTAGAGGTTTTTCTTCAAACGAATTCCATGGCTCTTTCGGTTAGGGTTTCCTTCTTCAAATAGTTTTCATGGTTCCTTTCACTAGGGTTTCCTCCTTCTTCAGTTTGACCTTTTTTTTCACTTCCATTTTATTTTTTTTTCTTTTCCATTTTTACTTTTCCCGTCTTACTTTATTTTTATCTAATATTTTTTCATTTCCTTTTTATTTCCCTTTATTTTTCAATTTTCCCTATTAAAAATACATGAACATTTTTTAAGGACATATGATGAACAATTTTATTTTTATCGTTGCTTTTTATTTCATTATTGTGAGTATTTGTAAATGATTTTGAAACTGAAAAATAATTTTTAAATATTAAAAATAAATTCAAGACTCGTGATATTATTTAAAATCCTTGTAAATATTTGTATATTTTCTCATAGATTTAAAAAATGCACAAAATATCTGAAATTTCTAGATTATTTTTTCATAATTCATGAACAATTTTTAAAATACTTGAACATTAGTAACAATAATAAATATTTTTATTAAAAGTTCAGATTTCATGAAATTTTTTGAAATTCTCTAACTTTCTTTTTCCTAAATTGTTGGATCTTTCTTTAATATTTCTGAACTTTTTAAAAATTTGTGTACATTTTATAGTTCCTTAATATAATATATGTTTAATATATGGAAAAAAGTATAGAAACATATTTTTGGAGGAAACCGGGCTGTAAACCCTATAGAGAAATATAGTAGTGATACAAAATCGCTCTGGTGACGCAAAGAGCGTCGAATAGGGGGGCTTTGCTAGTTTCACCCTACATATGTGAGTAGACAAGCAGTAAACCTACTGTTGTCTAAAACAAGAAGCAGTAAACCTACTGTCTTTCCGTAAAAAAAAGTAATGCTAGGAAGTTAGTAGATTATTTTTTGCGGGGAAAGAAGTTAGTAGAAAATAACGGTACTCTTTTTCTTTTCCGGGCTACAAAATAACTGTGCTCGTACAACATCTAAACATAATAAATACTATTACTCATGCACCAACAAACTGTTTGAAGAACTTAAATTCCACCATTTGAACTCAGTTACTCATTTTATATTTTCCTGGTGCAAAACACAATGTGCGGCACAGAGCTGAGAATTCACTGCTGGTTGGAAACGCATTCTGCAACATAAAATAAAATGAATGACGCTGTAAACTCGCATTACTAGAGCCAGTTACCTAGTTTAACTTCACGCTCCATAACCGTCTGCCAACGTGAAAATTAATCCATGGGTACGTACGTTACGCGGAGAAGAACGTTTCCATCTCCGCCGGAACGTCTCTGCTTCTCCTCCCTACAAATACTGTGCACACCTCTCGTATCATGAACGTATTGCAACACCCTACAACCGGAATCCCCCACGTGTGCGCGACACAAAAGACACCATAGGACATCATCAAAATAAAACACACAACTCAAACCAATCAAGATCATCAATTAACCAATAGGACAAAAAAGATCTACTCAAACATTATAGGATGGCAATACATCATTGAATAATAATATGAAGCATAAAGCACCATGTTCAAGTAGGGGGTACAGCGGGTTGCGAGAGGGTGGACTGCTGATAATAGATGAGGGAAGGTGATGGTGGTATTGAGGAACACGGCAGAGTTGTTGGTGTAGATCGCCGTCACGATGGTTCCCCCGACGGCGCTCCGATGCCACCGGACTTCTTCTTCCATGGCTTCCCCCTAGATGGGAGGAGGGTTTTCCCTTTGGTCCATGGCCGCCATGGCTCCCGGATGGCAGGAGCCCCTCCGAGATTGGATCTCTCTCTCTCTGTTTCACGTTTTTGTTTACGGGCGTTTCATCATTTGTTATATTCTCGGAGATCCGTAACTCCGATTGGGTTGAAATTTTGAGGTTTTTTTTATCTAGATATTAGCTTACTTGCGGCCAAAGGACACCCCCAACCGACCTTCGAGGTGGCCACAAGCTCAAGGGGCGCGCCCTCCGAGCTTGTGGGATCCTCGGACATCGTCTGGCGTTGATTCTTTTTCTCAAAAATCACATATATTACAAAAAATCTCCGTAAATTTTTATTGCATTTGGACTTCGTTTGATATGGATTTTCCGCGAAACAAAAAACATGCAACAAACAGGAACTGGCACTGGACACTGTATCAATATGTTAATCCAAAAAACATATAATTTCTTGCCAAAAATATATAAAAGTTGTAAAATAATTGCATGAAACATTCAAAAATTGTACATATGACGGAAACGTATCACGAGTGCCCAAGAAAAACCCTAGTAGTATATGACAATCATTGTATGTCGAAGATTCACACACACGCAACCCACCGTAGGCCAGCTTCGTAGGGAAGCAATGCGGAAGATGTTTTTTCCCTGTTTTTTTTTTTTTTGCTAGAGGTTTTTCTTCAAACAAATTTCATGGCTCCTTCGGCTAGGGTTTCCTTCTTCAAATAATTTTGAGGGTTCCTTCCACTAGGGTTTCCGTCTTTTTCCCTCAGATTTTTCTATTTCCATTTTAGTTTTTTTTTTAGTTTTCCATTTTTTATTTTCCTGTCTTACTTTATCTTTATCTAATATTTTGCTTCATTTCCTTTTATATCCTTTTCTTTTTTACCCTTTCCTGTTAAAAAATAGATGAATACTTTTATTTTTATCTTTGCTTTCTATTTAATTATTACGAGTATTTGCAAATAGTTTTTAAACTGAGAAACATTTTTTAAATATACAAAAGAATTCAAGATGCTTGACATTATTTAAAATATTTGTGAATATTTGTAAATTTTCTCATAGTTTTTAAAAAGGCACAAACATTTCTTAAATTACAAGAATTTTTTTCACTAATTCGTGAACATTTGTACAAATAATTAAACGTTTTAATAAAAAATTCATCTTTCATGGCCATTTTTGAAATTCTCTAATTTTCATAATTTTGTGGATATCTATTTAATATTCTTTTGTACATTTTATAATTCCTTAATACTTTTAATCCTACAGCAATATGTTTTTAATATATACTAGAAAAAGTCTAGAAACATTTTTTGGGACGATAACTGGGTGTAAATTCTATAGAGAAAAATAGCAGTGAAAGAAAATCGCTCGGGTGACGCAAAGAGTGTGAAATAGGACGCCTCTGCTAGTTTCACCCTACATTTGTGAGTAGACAAGCAGTAAACCTACTGTCATTCCATACGAAAAAGTAATCCTAAAAGGTTAGTAGAAAATTCCCTAAAAAAAGAAGTTAGTAGAAAATAACGGCACTCTTTTTCTTTTCTGGGCTACACAATAACTCTACTCGTACAGCATCTAAAAATAATAATAAATATTACTCGTGCACCAACAAACAGTTTGAAGAACTTAAATTCCACCATTTGAGTCCAGTTATACTCAGTTTATATTTTCCTGGTGCAAAACACAATGTGCGACACAGAGCTGAGAATTCACTGCTGTCTGCTGGTTGGAAACGCATTCTGCAAAATAAAATAAAATGAATGATGCTGTAAACTCGCATTACTAGACCCGGCTACCTAGTTAATCTTCACGCTCCATAACCGTCTGCCAACGTGAAAATTAACCCATGGGTACGTACGTTACGCGGAGAAGAACGTTTCCATCTCCGCCGGAACGTCTCTGCTTCTCCTCCCTACAAATACTGTGCACACCTCTCGTCTCGTCGCCACACACACTCGCATGCACACTCGCTCCCTCGCAGCTCTATATCCACATCCATCCATCAATCTCAGCATAACCGCGACCCAGCCCCGCATGGCGCCTGCCGGCCACCTCGTGACGGCGACGCTGGCCGCCACCGCCGCCGTCGTCGCGCTCCTCCTGCTGGCCGGCGACGCTGGCCGAGGCGGGGGCGGACACGAGCGACTGCCGCGTCGCGCAGACCGCGTTCGGCGACTGCACCGACTACGTCACCGGCCTCGAGGGCGCCTTTGCCAGCCCGCCCCGGCGCTGCTGCCAGGCGCTCCGCACCATCAGCGACTTGGCAACCACCAGGGAACAGCGGCGGGAGCTCTGCGAGTGCGTGCTCTCGGTCATCGTCGCCGCCAGCAACGTGAACCCCCACTACGTTCAGATGCTACGCTACGGCGCCGCGTGCAGCTCCAGGGCCGACTTCCTCCCACCCCCCTACTACAACGAGTACGGCTGCTCCCGGTACGTGTGCGCGCGTCTGTATTCCTAGTTTCCTACATGCACTCGGACAAACATATACTTAGGAGAGTCAACTCTCGGTAATTGCTGTATGAGTCGATGCTCATCAGCTCCGGATGAACAGTCAATTTAGACTAAATAGCAAAAATAGCAGATTTTTTTGGCATTCAAGATGCTCGAGTGCGCTAAGTGTGTGCGAAATTTTGTGGTTAAATGACATTTGAGGAGCTCTAAGGAAAAAAAATGGTTTCAATGGTGCTCTTTTTGAAAGTTTCTTTCATAATTATTTTTTTTGCTGAAAGCTCCTCAAATGTCATTTCACCATGAATTTTTATGCACCTGGTACACTCAAACATCTTTGATGACAAAAAAAGTAAGATTGTTTTTTTCTTCACGTCTAGATGCAAATGCACTAGGCTCCAAATCGCTGCTTCCGCCAACTCTGTTCTCACTAAAATAATTTCTTTGCAGGATCCGTTGAACTGAACAATAAATCATTCCACGGCCTAAAGGAAGGGAATCCAATACAAGAAGACACGAAAAGCTTGCGGGGATCGAACTACTTTCATTTCCCTTTCTTTTGCGATGAGCTGGGAAGAAGAATGATTTGTCTTTTCAGTCATACTTTAGCAAAATAAATAAATTGTCGCAAGCTATGTAAAGTCATGCCTTGAAGCCAACTTGACTTCACTTTTGGTTTGATGGAAGAGAGAGTATATACTATATAACTTAAATGTTACGGCCATATAACGATATCCCCGTAAAAAAAAGAAAATTCAGATATTACCAGAAGGTGTGCTAAATGAATGCCGTGTACTAGCTTTCGGTCAATGAAAAAATAGCAACTAAACTCCTCTTTCTTTTGGTTCTTAGATTCTTGTGCTAAGTGTCCTTTATTAATTAGTTGTGGACTGTAAACTATATACCATATACTCAAAAACAAAAAACTGATTAGAGATGGGCCCGAGAAAATAAAATAAAAGCCCAATAGCTATTCCTGAGTCCCGACCCACCTCTGCCTAGGCCGAGAAAAACCTCACGCAGCCGCCGAGACACATCGAGGCACCATCGAGCCAGCCGCTCGCTTCCCGTCGTGACCTCCCCATTTCGCCGTCTCGCCGGCCCCGCCTGCGTAGCCGCTCGCCGGACGCTCAGGAGCCGCAGCTTCCGCCCCTGCCCGCTCGGCGTTTGGGGCTCGGCGGCAGCCGTGCCACCGCAACCGTGCGGCCGTGCCCCATGCAAGCCGGCGCCTGCCGCCCAGTCCGCACACCGGCGCGCGGCCGACAGGCAGCAGCAAGCCAGCAACCACCCTTGTTGATTTGAGGTACCATTTCAGCTCGTCCACTGCCCATTCGGCGATTCCCCAATTTTTTGACTTAGGGTTTGCTCTTCCCTCTGCTACCCACCATCGGGTACAATAATTCGTGTTCAGTTATGTCATTATGAATTTATGATTGATAGAAAGTAAATTAGTTAGAATGTTTGTAAGTCTTCTTTTCTGCAAAACTGAGACTTAATTGAGAATTATAGTATGTTTGTAAGACCATATGAATCTATTTCTATATGTATTCGTAAGTTATTAGTTAGTTCACATGTCATATCTGTTGTAAACAAAAAAATTAGGTGGACTACCACCCTATTTTCAAATCGTAGATCCGCCATTGACGTCAACTGTCAAGGGTGGGTCTGTGGCTGCGGAGCTCCCCTCCCTTCTCAGTCACCAGCTTGCCTCCTTTCATCCTATCCCCCAGCCGTATGGGTTGGTCATGCGAGCAAGAGGTAACTGCATCACCTGATAGGATAAGAATCCCCTGCTCCGTGCAATTTACCTTAGCTGGTTTCCTCTATTATGTTGTTGACCTCTCAATTGAGCTGGCGTGAGCTTGCCTATGCCTTGGACCTATGATTTGCTGGAGCACACAAGATACATTTATGTTAGAAAGGAATTTACATGGGGATTTACCAACCTAGGAGGGAAATTTTGGTCATATTTGTTGTCATTAGTTCTGGGAGAACTAGTAAGATTATAGGATGTAGTGTACTGTTGTGATTAAATAGATAATTCCATCGTTGATGTTGGGCATGGCACTTGCAGCAATATGTATCATGCACATAAAACCATAAGCATGTCATCTCTATAGTTTTCGAGTTGTTAAAATTGGAGCATATACTCTTCAGTTAATCAAGCTATCTATACATTTGACAGATAAACCATAGGAACAGAATTCATCTGATATGATTTTGGTTCAGGTCCATATACAAGAGCCATACATTGGTAAATCAAGTGACGGTAATCACTAATATCAAGCGTAATCACTAATCTTTCCCCACTTTGATTTGTCTTTTCGTAGAAGCTCTGAACAAACCTGCATGTTGCTTTGGCCAAAAATTGAATTGGGAATTAGGAAAACAATGAAGCCTTTATATTCTAAACAGAACTGCAGATGTAGCTCTTCTATTCCCACTAAAAACAGCCCCAAAGATAATTAAACTTATTTCAGTTTCAATTCGCTCTAAAGACTAAAGAGCATGTCTTCTTTCACTAACTATCTATTCCTCCCCGCCAGCCTTCTCCCTCGTACCCAGCTCTATGCCGCAGCTAGCAGGACGGCTCAACCCTTGCTCCCTTCCCATTCTGCCTCACCCTCCTGAATGCTCTACACAGCGTGACCTGCTCTCGTGAGACAGGAACTTGGGCATAGTTCAGTGCGTGGTGTTGTTCAGTTCAGAGTGAAGAAAGAAAATGTCCCCTATGACCTGATCCTATTTGAGACAGAAAATTGGGCTTGCAGAGTTGCAGTTCAGTTACATTGTGGTTCAGTTGAGAGTAAAAGGAAAGAAAGAAGCAAAAGAGAGGATATAAAATGTGTGGTAGAGAAAAAAGTTCTTCCTTATTTCTACTTTCCACCGCAGATGCACTTTCATTAGCTGCAGTTTAGGGCAATCCAAGTTGTTAACAGTACCCTCCCCTATGTACAGTTTAGTGGCTTGTTAATACCTATGTTAAAAGATTCACAACTATTTAGGAGTTTCTACCAAGTAGAGTGCACTCTTCCTGTCGGAGCATTAGTATACTTCAGTTCTACTAGAGCATCCATCTTATCTTGTGTGCAAATATTTGTGTGATATTTTGGCACATAAATTTAATTTTGACAGAAGACAACAGTCTAGACTTGCTTTGTTTTTTTAATTCCGATATGTTCGCCTGATATGTTTCTGTTCTTATTATGAATATAGATTACTTGCATGTTTGCATTGTTTTGACCAACCCAAGCTAGCTGTATAGTAGAAGTTGAGCATGCACAGAAGATGATCTGGTTAAGTTTTATTGGGATAATGTGTATCATTGCTCTGTGCATGCTGAAAAGGTTATGTATATGTGCTGAATTGATTAAATTATAGTTGCTTGGGATTATTTGCAGACAGATCATAGACCGGAAGATTCTTCAGGAATAGAGGTGTCGCAAAAGCCCCTACAATTATAGGTATCACCGTACAAAATCTGAGAATTTCTCGGTAAGTGGCACTCTTACAATGCAAAACTGAAATCATACTAAAATCGTTAAATACTCCCTCCGTTTCTTTTTAGTCCGCATATAAGATTTGATCAAAGTCAAACTTCATAAACTTTGACTAACTTTATAAAACAAAATATCAACATTCACAAGATGAAATCAATATTACTAGATGCATCATGATATTAATTTTCATAGCATATAGGTTTAGTATTGTAGGTGTTGATATCTTTTGATATATATTTGGTCAAACTTTGCATCGCTTAACTTTGACCAAATCTTATATGCAGACTAAAAAGATATGGAGGGAGTACTATGTTTAACCAGAATCAATTACTTGATATGTGGCCGGAGAAAGAAGAAAAGGAGAAAAATGACTTAAAATAGTAAAAAGAAAGTCAACAATGCTCCTTGATGTGCATGGGGATCCTAAAAGTATGTATTAGACATGATTAACGCACAGACATATTCTGTGGCTTGATTTGAAGACCACAAATTTTATTATCCCGTTGCAACGCACGGGATCTTTTGCTAGTCATTCCGGAAAAAAGGGAAAACTGAATAACTGGAGTTCTCGGTCCACCAGATCTTTCCGGCCTCCTCGTCATTCGTCGTCGCCTCGACCGCCATGTGGAGAGGCAGCGCCACTGCTGCCTCCGCCGCGAGGGCTCTCAACTCGCGCTTGCTCGCCGACCCAATCAATCACCCCTCTAAGGCTATTCTTCCCATCCCTTTGGCACGCACCGCCTCCTCGGCACCCTCTGTTGCCTCCCCTGCGCCCATCGTTGCTGAAGCGGCGGCTGCCTCAGTAGCTGTTTTGTCAAGAGCCAGGTCCGCCTCTGACGTGCTGCGGCACTACTGGTGGTGCTACTGGGAGCTCTCCAAAGCACGCCTCAGGTGCGTGATTTTCTTCCGTTTCCCTTCAGAAAATCACTTCTATTCTTACAATTGATTTTTTTTCTAGAATGAAATAAAGATACGCTCTTCAATTCATGTGGTTCAATTCCAAAGAAATGAATTTTACTAAGTTTGTGAATTGGGATCTATAACAGTTGAGCACTAACTCATTAATACCCCTTAATGTTTATGCACTGTAGGATCTAGTATGCTAAATTGTGAACCTTAGGCTTCGTAATGCTGGCTCTGTGAAATTAACTTCTGATGCTGTTCAGCAAACATATGATGCTATGTGACAAACTAGCTAATGTAGCCCTTTTGTTTATGATGTAGAAATGGAATTGTAAGTGTATTGCAGTCTGAACAAGCCACACCTCTTTTTGTTATAACCACAACGATGGAAATCCCAAATTTCTTGATAAGCAAAACTGCATTCAAGTTACCTTAATACACTTAACAGAGGTGTGACGCAGTAGATGCCTTTATACTTAGGTTCGTTTGACACATGACCTCTTCTCTTCTTCATGTTCTTGTTTTTGCTTCACCATTCAGTTTTGTTATGCTTTTGGAACCATGTCCTGAAATATTAGGGTTAGGCCAAAACTTTTGCGTGTGGTGGAGATCCTAGATAGTAGATATTGGCCACTACCAAATCATTACTGTCTTGGTTGGTCCACCTTGACAATGTATGCATAGTGGTCAATTAGTGGTTTAGTGTGCCTGAAAAGCTAAGATAACCTTTATAGTGGTAAAAATGAACTATGATTTAGTTATTTTCTGTATGTTTTGTCATAAGGTGTTTAGTATCGTTAGTTGTTTCATTCATCAGATTTTATAAATTGTAATGGCACTCGACTTCTAGCAATCTGTCCTCATATGATAATATATGAAACAATATCCCATATGTTTGTTGTCCAAATGTTCAGTTGCATGTTCTCTTTAGAATTCATTTTGCACATATGGTATTTATATTCTATTGTTTGTTGAACCACATGGTACCCCTATTTTGAACGGGGAATGCAATTCATAGGCGATTGAAAGTCTGCTGTACCATCGAACATCCATTATGACTTCTCTTTGGCTAGAATGCATAAATTGAATCAAGAGTTTGATACAATACCTCAAAGTTCAATTAGGCAAAATCTCTGAGACAGTAGGCATAATCATCTATTCTTTCTAAGAAAATTGCTAGTTTTAATGCTTATTTGGTGAAATTGTTCTGTGGGATTTTGCTTAATGTATGTCTGGAGAGTGGACATATGGGTTAATATATGTCCCTTGGAATACATTCAGACAATCTTATGATTTTGAATTTGCCATGGTCTGTGTCTTGCATCTTGGAACTCCTTGTGACTGACAAATTATTTGTCCTCATTATCCATTCCTTTTTATGGTATCTAGTGCACTTGTTGTGGCAACATCGGGGGCTGGATATGTGCTCGGGAGTGGCCATTGTAGACATTGCTGGACTTTGCTACACATGCACTGGTACCATGATGGTTGCACCATCTGCCAACACCCTCAACCAGGTATGTGCTTGTTTTTTGGGGTAGCCTTTTCCATTAGCATGATGGTTAACCAAACCAATATTCGTTGTGTTCACTTTCTTGCAATCCTTTTGTGTTCATTGTCACACAATGTCACACTTTAAAATCAGTTTTTGAGAAATTATTTTGATTTTCTTGCATATTTACATTATATCGGGATTTATAGATATCATTATACACCTGGTTATCACGCTTAGAGACAATGAACTTGGTGCGTCGACATCCTTTTCAGGTGTTCGAGATAAAGAATGATGCTAAAATTAAAAGGACAATGCCGCGACCCCTACCATCAGGGCGTATTAGTCCTGTGCATGCTGCCATGTGGGCTCCAAGTGTCGGAGCTGCAGCAACAGCATTATTGGCTTGCAAGGTTCGGCTCTTTGCTGTATGCCTGCACTTGCTTTGCACTTTGTTTTAAGTGTGTACGGACATTATAGTTGGTATAATACTGTTATTGGAACTAAACCTTGAGAAATTTTGGCAAGGTCTGTGCAGGCTAATGACTTAGCTGCTGGGCTTGCAGCATCCAATCTCATTATGTATGCATTTGTATACACTCCACTGAAGCAAATACACCCTGTCAATACATGGGTGGGAGCAGTTGTTGGCGTCATTCCACCACTTCTAGGGTTTGTTACTGCTGAAGACACATTTATGGATAAAGTAACATATACATCGTAGAGCCATCTGGACCAACCAGCTTAAACACACAAATTGAAGATATGAACTACTCTCCAATCCATAGCTCCTGACATAAAGCATCAAACTGGATGATACCACTGCCCTGGAGACTGTTTCAGAGTCCTTTAATACTTCAAGGAGAAGGAAAGCTCTAAGTTTCCTACTGGCGTTATAAAAGGAAGGAGATAGAAAGAAAATTTACAACCGGACGCAACTCTTTCTGTTACCTGAACCCTTCTTTTACTGGAATGATGTCATTATGGGACTAGAAGGTCTTTAGGGGCTGGGATGCACTGTGATGCAGTTAAAGCAATATGTGCGTTAGATGAATATGTTGACTCAGATTTGAGAACTGGAATAGGTATTGGGCGTATTGTTTTTCTATCTGTCCAGACTAATAAATTCATAACGAAGAAGTCTTTGCATCTGTCCTTGACCACAGCATCCAGCTATTTATAATCACTTCCCTACATTTCTATTTCATAAATCCTTTAGTATTTGTAGCATTGCTCTAATAGACTACCTGCACAGGTGTAGAATATCATGCTTTAGTGCATCATGGGCATATATTTCTGTGTATTATTGCACTCCTGTTTATTTATTGCATGAATATCAACGGAGCTGTGCAATATTATGTTTACACGGCATGTGGTCCTTATTTATCTTGATACATACAGGTGGGCAGCAGTAGCATCTGAAGTATCACTCAACTCTATGATTCTGCCTGCTGCTTTGTACTTTTGGCAGTTACCACATTTCATGGCCCTTGCGTACTTATGCCGTGACGACTACCTTGCTGGAGGGTAACTCAGTTATTCTAGCTATTACCATATCTACTGTAGAAGTTGCATCAAAATGTTAACAGGTGCGAAACCAACCTGATTTGTATCCCTAACATGTGATTGACTTCTTGATTCAGGTACCGAATGCTCTCTTTTGCTGATCCTACTGGTAAGAGAACTGCATGGGTTTCACTCAGAAATTGTCTCTACATGCTGCCGTTGGGGCTATTTGCATACAATTGTATGTAGTAATCATATAGGTTCTCTAGTTTCCATTTGCTTCTACTTATAATAAAGTGCTTGATCAAACTTGGGATCTTACTCATGGAACTACTAATGCTTTGTAGGGGGTCTGGCATCTGAATGGTTCGGTTTTGAAGCATCGCTTCTAACAATGGGCCTTACCATTGGAGCCTTATCATTTGTACTGGATCCTACTCGGAAGAGCGCAAGAAGAATGTTCCATGGTAGCCTTTTGTATCTTCCTACTTTAATGGCTGGACTCATATTGCATCGGCTACCGAACGAACAGAAGGAGCATAACAACATCCATCAGACTGGTGAGATCGTCGGGGTTCTCTGTGGTGCTGAGACGTGGGATGAAGAAAGAGCTCGACAGAAACGGGAAGACCTGAAACATTCTCAGTCGCATATGCTTCTGTGGCCCCATTCCCCTTCTTGCCTGTACCTGTACGTCTCTCCACAAGCTCATGAGTTCTGAAAGCCTTGTCCACTGCCCAGTCGGCAATTCCCCAATTGATCTAGTGCCTGGCAAGCGGCGATGTGGCATCATGGTCAAGCTGTCGAAGAGGAACACAACAGCGTGATTGCCCTATGGAGGGGACCAATCAAGTGGATGTGGGAAAGGCCAAAAGGACTCCTGCATCCCAACATCATAATGTCATGCATCGCGGTGTCAAGGCTAGGAGAACATGAATAGCTACACAACCTGGTCGTCTCTTTGTACAGAAATATAAGGTCGTCTAGATCACTAATATAGTAATCTAAACGATCATATATTTCTTTACATAGGGAGTACCTCATATAACATGAGCCAAACCTGCTACAACCTTGGTTGCCCCTGTGCCCATGGAAAACCCTACTAGTATATGACAGTCATTGTGTGTCGAAGATTCACACACGTAACCCACCGTAGGCCAGCCCTAGTAGGGAAGCGAGGCTGTCGGGGGGATTACCCCCGGGTAGGCTCAAGGAGGCGACTCAACATTTTAAAACATCGGGGCGGCCCACGCCCCCCGGTCTGGCTACCCGGTCCGGCTGGCTACCCGGGCCGGCTGGCTCCCCGTCTGGCTGGCTACCCGGTCCGGCTGGCTACCCGGTTGGCCGGCTCCCCGATTGGCCGGCTGCTCCAGCTGGCTCCCCGGCTGGCTCCTCCAGTTGGCTGGCTCCATGGTTGGCCGGCTCCAAGTTTGGCCGGCTCCCCGGTTGGCCGGCTGCTCCAGCTGGCTCCCCGTCCGGCTCCCCATCCGGCTCCTCCAGCTGGCCGGCTACGAGAAGTCGACCACAACGTCCCGTCGGACACGACTTGAGGACACTGTAGCCTGCGTCATGCGTCACTTCACTGCGCTCCAATAGTGGTGCACTGTAGCCTGCATCATGCGTCATCTCACATGTCTCCTCCAATAGTAGATAGTTGGCCAGTGGGCCACCCCTTGTCCCTTGGGCCTCCCTATATAAGAGGCACCAGGGGAGCTCACTCCTGGCCAAGCCTCCAAGGGCATACATGTAGGGGAACGCAGCAGAAAACAAAAAATTTCCGACCTACGCACCAGCCCAGGACCACTATGGAGACTGCATACAAGGTTTGATCATTTCGTTACCGACTCGTAGCGCAGCGGAAGTAGAGTCGATGACGAAAGGCGGTGCAGATCCCCGCAGCTAGGATTTTACAACCTCCCAACCGCGAGGATGTATACCCTCATCTGCCCCGCGGACAGCCCTCCGGGAGGCGGTCGCACAGTCCCCCGGACGGTGTCGCGGACAGCCCTTCGGGAGGACCTCCGAAACTCGGACTGTCACTCGGACAGCCCTTCGGGAGGACCTCCAAAACTCGGACGGTCACACGGACAGCCCTTCGGGAGGCACTCTCGAACTAAGACCGAAACTACGATCTCTCTACAGAGTTGCACACATACGGTGTCATCTATCTGGCAGGGCTTCGCCGTCCAGAACTAGTTCCTGCCGGAACCCAGACAGCCTTTCGGCTCTACGAAACTATTTCGCTGGGAGGGAGAGAGAATGCCAGATCATGCATGGCTTGTGTATGAGAGCAAGAGTGTGTGTGGAGGCAGCCCCTCCACCTCTATTTATAGGAAATCCCAAGGGGTAGGGTGGTTTTACACTAAAACCCAAAATGCACATGAATGAAGTCCTTCCTCAAGGGCATAAGGGTGAAACCAAGCAACAAGTGGGGCTCCATGAGGGAGACCACCATGTGGCCGGCCACACCCCCATGAGGGGCCCAAAAAATGGCTCCTATCCATCCATGTCATCCCCAAGATCTTTTGAGTAAAGCCCCAAAAGGTGGTTTTCCAAAAAATATCCCAAAAAGCACTTTCACTATTCACGACGACATTTTTCAGCGTCTGATCGAACTGAAAATATTCATGTGGGCTTAGAACAATTCTAGTACCCACCAAAATAATTTTCAATGCGAGCCGGAACAATTTCGGTTTAGTGATTTCATCTGCGAAAAGCATCTGAAGCGGTTTCGGCAGCTCCGGAACATTTCTGGTTTTCATCCCGGAAAATTCCAGAAAGTTTCCAGAATGATTCTGGCACCCTCCAAGAATTATCAGGCATGTGCCAAAACCAATTTGACTTTATGGTATCCTCTGAAACAACTTTTCAGTTTCACCGAAACTCATCCGGTGACCTCTCTGCGGAACTTTTCCGCTGTCCGAAACTTTTCCGGCGTCCGAAACTTTTTCGGTGATTTTCTCTCAGACTCCCTGTCTAGTATTCAGCAGATAGATGACCCTTAAGCGTGTGACCCTATAGGTTCGGTGAAGCATAGACATGACCCGGAACCCCTTCCGATCAATGATCAACATCGGAGCCGTGGACACCCATATCGATCCCTATACCCACACGAATAAATATTCGAGTGAACCTCTAGTTGCCGTGAGCTATTCCTGTTGCTACGCGATATGTTACAAATACCCGAGGTGAGACATGTAGGCATCCCCGTGAATCAACAACTTGTCCACTATGCCAGTTACCTCGTTGCCGGTATTGTTCTCTTTTCTCGTTCTGTGTTCCGGCATCCCTGTGATCAAATCACCCTGTGTCTGGCCAGACGATGATGGATACCGTAACACCGACAGGGCCCAGAGATATCTCTCCATCGTCGGAGGAGCAAATCCCAATCTTGAGCTATCAAGTTACTTGACATACTTTTCCATGAACCCGTAAGCCGCCGTAATAGCCACCCATTTACGGATGACGTTTAACAAACCCCAAAGTTCATGAAGCAAGCATGAAGAAACTCGATACTCTCATGGTCTAAGGAATTATGCAAACATTAACTTCCTGTGTTATTAACCATTAACTTATGACGAATGTATCTCATAGCATAACATCAATTTGGGTCGATTCAACACAAGTGTTCTACCAATAATTGTGCCCTCAAAATTGCCGGCATAGTCATGCCCATGATCAGGAAAACAGGATCATCATGCAATACTTGAGCCAGTCATAGAGGCTTGACTAGGAATACATTTTACCATTTATTATACCACATGTGCACATGAGTTTCCCTCCAAGCCTCGTTTTATTTGCAGACTCGAGAATCATTGCAGTTATAGCATGGAACATAAACCTAATTATGAACAGGGAGATAATCAATAATGTTTATTATTGCCTCTAGGGCATATCTCCTACAGACTCCCACTTGCACTAGAGTCAATAATCTAGTCAATGCTAATGCACTTTACACCTATGGCATACTGGTGTAAAATATGCTTCGCATGTGGTATAGCCTGATGTCCAACGGATCTGACGACTTCAGCTCCGTGTGTAACTTTGCATATCCTCGCGTTTTCACGCTTTCACAAAATTCATATTTTGTGTGGACTTGGCTTTGCATATGTGTGAATCATTGGTCGAAACCTGATTCCTCAGACTGAGCTATGGAGCAACTATCTGCAATAGTGTCCCATAGACCAAAGCCATCTTGGAACCATACTAAGTTCATGAATGAACTATATGATCCAACAACTTCTTTGTCGCTTCTAAAGCGTCAACATACTTAGCCTTTGTTATAGAATTCGCCACAGTATCTTGTTAGGAACAATTTCCAACTACCGTGCCACCATATTGTGTATCACACAAAAACCTTTAACTTAAATCGAAAATCGCATGGAGCATTGATGAAGACTGTATCGATGTAATTACTTACAACGAGCACTTCATAATCTCTGCTTGCGAGAAACCATGTCATTAGTACTACTCTAGTACTCAATGACATCTTTCACTGTTGTCCTATGGTCAGTACTTTTGATCACTATGGTATATATACTCGCAACAACTTTGGAGTATTGGACATATCTGGTTGTTTTTACATACCATGGAATACATGATTAATCCAAACACAAGTGTGTGTGGAATCTTCATCATGTATTTCACTCATCAGTGTTTTGGGACACTGAGTCTTGCAAAAACTCTTTCCATGTGACTTCGGCAAGAATCACTCCTTGGCGTTTTTAAATGCTAAAAGGTTTTAGCATCTTGTCAATATGTATTCATAGCTTAGCCCCATTAGGTAAATCTATCTCCATAGATCATCATGCCTAATATTGAGGCTATTTAGCCTAAGCACTTCATCAAAAAACTATTTTCACATGAAGTCCTAATTCGTGTCAAGAAATTTATTTCCAATTAACAATGTGTCATGTACACACGGTTTTTAGAAATATTATTATGCTCCCACTTAATTTCTTGAATTACAAGCATCTTCGTTACCCATTGATGAAGTCAAAACCCTTTGACCATTTCATCAAAACACGAAGAATCCAACTCCACTTTGCTCTCTTCTGTCCATCGCTGGAACTCTGAAGTTTGCATACTTACTAGCATCCTTTGGATCGACAAATTACTTTGGACTGTATCACATACAAGTCCTAGGTTACATTTCCATCAGATGGAAATCCTTTTGTCATCCATGTTTCATATCTCATGATTGAAATATGTATTAATTGCTAGTTCAACCCGAACCGACTTTAAGCATCGCTACGGTGAGATAATCTTATCGTAGTCAACTCCTTGAACTTGTTATTGCAACAAGTCGAGCTTTATGGATAAACATTTTATCCGTATCAGTTTTTAGTTCCATAAATATTCGTTTAGACTCTAAGTCTTCCGAAAGGTGTATCAAGGTTCTAATCTTGAATCACTTATATGGAAACTATCTCGGATTGTATTGGCATTTAGCCAATTCCGGAGTCAGGGCCCATCAACGCTTCCTTGTGTATCACAGGTATACTGTTGTCCAACAACAATATCTCGTTTGCGCACCTGAGAGGTTTGCACGAGCCTTGCCTACGGGGTTCAGCTGCAAGTTCGACCGAAGTCCATACATTTTATTGTAGAGACTTCCGTATCAGTCGCAGTAGGAAACTCCGGAATCACTTCCAAGGTTCCTTTCCTTTGATCTGATGACAAAGATACCGGTTATCTCGTCGAGTTGCACTGTCCTCCCACTCACCTTTTGTAAGAACTATTCTCTTTAAAAGCATACCGTTTTGCGGCAAACCTATTTGCCTCGGTATAGTGAGGAAGGAATACCCAATTACTCGGGACAACCTACAAAGTAGCACTTGTCTGATTTGGAATAGGTTTGTAACCTTTTACACAAGCCCCATATTCCAAATGTTAAGAAAAGATATAACATGGTTGGGCGTACCATACCATGACGTCATTTCAACAGACCTGATGGATCTCTTTTCAGTGTAAAAGCCGCAGCCTCTAAAGCATCACCTTTTAAAAGGGATAATGGCAATTTTATTTATGTCATCTTTGATCTTACCATGTCATAAATGGTTCGATTACATCTACACGGACTCTCCACTTGCAGTGGTGTTCCGGGAAGTGCAAGTTATGAAACTCTTTTCACAACTCATCAGACATTCGCTAAACTTGTAACTCAAATATTCCTTTCTGCAATTGAATTGTAGAAACATAATTTTCTTGTTACAATAACTTCTACTTCATATTTGAAAACCTTATGAATGAATTCAAAAGATCCAGACTTACGTCTTAACAAGTAAATATCCATATATCTACTTGAGTCATTTCTGAAGATAGATAAATCCACTACTTGCAACAACATTTATTGGACTACACACATCATAATGTATGATCACCAATATGTTCTTTGCTCGTTCCTTATGGCCTGTGAACGGTATTTCAGTCACTTCACCTTTCAGAGGAAAGTGGCAAGTGTCAGATGATTCAAAATCAAATGACTTCAAAATCCATCATAATGGAATTTTCCATGCGGGTTTCTCCAATGTGACCAAATGCAGTGCCACACTTGTGTGGTATTCTTTTAGTCTTGCGACATTTAGCGTCAGTGTTATAGATGTATCATATTACCATCAATATTCATAGCATACATCCCATCCTGTATGGAAGCATGGCCCTTCATGTTTATTCATAACACCGAACATCAAAAGTTCTCTTATGAATAACCTTCTTGCAAAATCCTTATGCAAAGGGCTAGAGTGTTTGAAACTCTAAATGAATTATGAAAGTAAATATAGAGGCAATGTCTTAATATCAATATTCATAACATACATCTCATTCATAATGAAAGTATGGCCCTTATGTTATTCATAACATCGAACATCAAAAGTTCTCTTATGAATAACCTTCTTGCAAGATACTTTATGCAATGGGCTAGAGTGTATAAAACTCTAAAATGAATTATGAAAGTAAATACATAGGGAATACACCGATGGAAGGTATAGTAACATTTACTATGTTCCCTGTGTGTATCTAAACCTCATTCCTGGCTAGTCTTTCAGGCCATAGTAGTTCTTACATTGAGTTGCAACAGAATGCAATCGAGCGGGTATCTTTGTGATCAACTCACAATACCCAAGAATTAGTGATTAACATGTTTAACCATCATTCCCAAGAACTATATCTTTGACCAGCCTTCTATACATCAAAAACTTGTATGACATTCATACATGAGCTGGATATTCCAGTCTTCTTTCCTTTTGCCATTATACTTCTAACAGTTTAACTTTCAGTATTTCTCCTACTCTCAGAAGAAGCATCCAACTTAAGAGTGGCGTTAGCCCCGGACTTCCTAGGCGTGAAAGTCTTACTAACACCCTTCGGACACTTCCTTTCTCTTTAAGTTGTTGTTTTATTCACCTTTCATCATATGACAGGCGTTCTCCTGGATCCCTCTCTTATCAGTCTAATGCATAGTAAACTCCTTTACTAATAGTTTGCAAACAAACATCGCTTTGGATATCTCATATCTTTTAGCCTTTGTCTATCTCTGAAAAATGATTTTCAGATTCCATGAATATCACATAACTATCCAAACTTTCGAAGTTCGGGTCTCATGGCAGCGAAGATATTGCACTTTGACTGAAAAGGAATTCTAGCTTTTGGATCGAAGGACGAGAGTCATATCATCCATAGCATTAGCGGGAGAATACCAAACGCATGCGATAGGACAAAGTCCTTCTTGGCACTCTTGAGGACAATCCTCACATTACGTTACCAACCGTAAAGTTTTAACCAGATATTTAACAGCTATTCAATTTTAATAGGGAAGGTGGAAACGCGAGCCATTATTCTACAACTATTATGCAAACCACACTTAGACAGTGTTCAAAATTAATAGCACTGAGAATTAAACAAATTAATTCTACAGTGCGCTCCCACTCAAATCAATATCTCTCATAATTGATTGTGAGCGATTCAAGATCCAAATTACAATTCAACGCCAAGGATGCATCCATCTCAAGTGACGAGAATTGCAATCGGTAGGCCAACTTGCCAATCACATCTTTATGTGACTCTTGTTCATCTTTCGATGCGTGTGTTCCGAGCTCATGACTTTCATGCCTGAACGTCAAGACAACCAAGTGATCTCGCTGCGAGGTCTCAACTCACCCGCCTCAAACATCCCTAATCGTTCGTACCCATGCATCCATGTGATACCCCGAAAAGTTAGCTGCCGTGACGGTGCTACACTTGGGAGAACACTAACTACTTGATATTTTTGTGAGAGATCACCCTAATAAAAGCGACTACCGCGCAATCAAGAAGGGTGCATCATAAGGGATAAACATCTCAGGCAATTCGTAATAGCATGATATGGTATAGCCCTTTCTGACGGAGAAGTCTAGTATTTCTTCGTCTCCGGCATTCGCGTCGGTGTTCACCTTTGCGAAGATTGCCACCACCTTGTCGATGCACCAAATAATATTGCTATCTCTATAGCTAATAAAATAAGTGCATTACATAAGGTTGACACGCAGGTCATTAAAGTGCAATCATATGGCTCCAGCCATCATGCCGAATCATGACACGCAGGTCATGTTAATCAATTTACATCATATAGTCATCTCATACATAATCAAATTATTATGAACACTGCTATACCACATCACATGCACATTCAAACCATCCTGCAAAACCAAGTTAGACGCCTCTAATCGGTTCATGCAAAAACTTGTTTTACGTGGCTTCTAAGGTTTCGAAACAAACCGAAGCTACCTACGTATTATCATCAAGTATGATAATTCAAGTCGCTAGATTAACATCGCGGCGTGTATGAAACACGAGATAATTAAATCTCGAGCCCCATACTAAACTTCGTCATACGCATGACCCCCGTGCAGATCATATCTGCAATGCCCTTTCATCTGCGAATTTCATCTTTCTTTTGACTATGGCGGAACCCAAAGAACTGAAGCACTTCGTTGATCAATCAGGATCGCGGATTGCCAGAACTTTGTGAAATTCCACCATACTGTCTCGAGATTGAGCAAACGCAATTTCTAGGGAAGCAACAAGAACATCGGGTAACAGACTTCATCTGTCACCCGCACAAATAATTTTCAGCAATAGATCTCATCTACTACCTAATTATATTGTGCAACACCCATACATCTCTATGTATTCTAGATCGCAACCTGCATCTACGCATAGCACGACTCTTGATGCCACTGTAGGGGAACGCAGCAGAAAACAAAAATTTTCCGACCTACGCACCAGCCCAGGACCACTATGGAGACTGCATACAAGGTTTGATCATTTCGTTACCGACTCGTAGCGCAGCGGAAGTAGAGTCGATGACGAAAGGCGGTGCAGATCCCCGCAGCTAGGATTTTACAACCTCCCAACCGCGAGGATGTATACCCTCATCTGCCCCGCGGACAGCCCTCCGGGAGGCGGTCGCACAGTCCCCCGGACGGTGTCGCGGACAGCCCTTCGGGAGGACCTCCGAAACTCGGACTGTCACTCGGACAGCCCTTCGGGAGGACCTCCAAAACTCGGACGGTCACACGGACAGCCCTTCGGGAGGCACTCTCGAACTAAGACCGAAACTACGATCTCTCTACAGAGTTGCACACATACGGTGTCATCTATCCGGCAGGGCTTCGCCGTCCAGAACTAGTTCCTGCCGGAACCCAGACAGCCTTTCGGCTCTACGAAACTATTTCGCTGGGAGGGAGAGAGAATGCCAGATCATGCATGGCTTGTGTATGAGAGCAAGAGTGTGTGTGGAGGCAGCCCCTCCACCTCTATTTATAGGAAATCCCAAGGGGTAGGGTGGTTTTACACTAAAACCCAAAATGCACATGAATGAAGTCCTTCCTCAAGGGCATAAGGGTGAAACCAAGCAACAAGTGGGGCTCCATGAGGGAGACCACCATGTGGCCGGCCACACCCCCATGAGGGGCCCAAAAAATGGCTCCTATCCATCCATGTCATCCCCAAGATCTTTTGAGTAAAGCCCCAAAAGGTGGTTTTCCAAAAAATATCCCAAAAAGCACTTTCACTATTCACGACGACATTTTTCAGCGTCTGATCGAACTGAAAATATTCATGTGGGCTTAGAACAATTCTAGTACCCACCAAAATAATTTTCAACGCGAGCCGGAACAATTTCGGTTTAGTGATTTCATCTGCGAAAAGCATCTGAAGCGGTTTCGGCAGCTCCGGAACATTTCTGGTTTTCATCCCGGAAAATTCCAGAAAGTTTCCAGAATGATTCTGGCACCCTCCAAGAATTATCAGGCATGTGCCAAAACCAATTTGACTTTATGGTATCCTCTGAAACAACTTTTCAGTTTCACCGAAACTCATCCGGTGACCTCTCTGCGGAACTTTTCCGCTGTCCGAAACTTTTCCGGCGTCCGAAACTTTTTCGGTGATTTTCTCTCAGACTCCCTGTCTAGTATTCAGCAGATAGATGACCCTTAAGCGTGTGACCCTATAGGTTCGGTGAAGCATAGACATGACCCGGAACCCCTTCCGATCAATGATCAACATCGGAGCCGTGGACACCCATATCGATCCCTATACCCACACGAATAAATATTCGAGTGAACCTCCAGTTGCCGTGAGCTATTCCTGTTGCTACGCGATATGTTACAAATACCTGAGGTGAGACATGTAGGCATCCCCGTGAATCAACAACTTGTCCACTATGCCAGTTACCTCGTTGCCGGTATTGTTCTCTTTTCTCGTTCTGTGTTCCGGCATCCCTGTGATCAAATCACCCTGTGTCTGGCCAGACGATGATGGATACCGTAACACCGACAGGGCCCAGAGATATCTCTCCATCGTCGGAGGAGCAAATCCCAATCTTGAGCTATCAAGTTACTTGACATACTTTTCCATGAACCCGTAAGCCGCCGTAATAGCCACCCATTTACGGATGACGTTTAACAAACCCCAAAGTTCATGAAGCAAGCATGAAGAAACTCGATACTCTCATGGTCTAAGGAATTATGCAAACATTAACTTCCTGTGTTATTAACCATTAACTTATGACGAATGTATCTCATAGCATAACATCAATTTGGGTCGATTCAACACAAGTGTTCTACCAACAATTGTGCCCTCAAAATTGCCGGCATAGTCATGCCCATGATCAAGAAACCAGGATCATCATGCAATACTTGAGCCAGTCATAGAGGCTTGACTAGGAATACATTTTACCGTTTATTATACCACACGTGCACATGAGTTTCCCTCCAAGCCTCGTTTTATTTGCAGACTCGAGAATCATTGCAGTTATAGCATGGAACATAAACCTAATTATGAACAGGGAGATAATCAATAATGTTTATTATTGCCTCTAGGGCATATCTCCTACAATACACACTCACGGGAGGGCCTAGCCTCCTCACACTCTCATCCCCTCTCACTCTCACACATGCGTGAGGCCAAGGAAAGGAGCAGCCAGCTCCCTCTTCCTCCCCTAATACAGCTCAAGGAGCAACCCTGTACTACATATATACACCTCATATACAAACATGCAGGAGTAGGGGTATTATCTCTCCGGAGAGCCCCGAACCTGGGTAAACCACCGCGTGCTGTTGCCCTATCCCGTCCCGGATCTCCACTGCAGCCTTGCTCTCACCTCTTAAGCCATCCCATGTCATCTGCCGTCCCGGTGCACCCCCCGTGAGAAAACGATGACAGAGGCGGAAGATGTTTTTCCCCTTTTTTTTGCTAGAGGTTTTTCTTCAAACAAATTCCATGGCTCTTTCGGTTAGGGTTTCCTTCTTCAAATAGTTTTCATGGTTCCTTTCACCAGGGTTTCCTCCTTCAGTTTGATCTTTTTTTTTCACTTCCATTTTATTTTATTTTCTTTTCCATTTTTACTTTTCCCGTCTTACTTTATTTTTATCTAATATTTTTTCATTTCCTTTTTATTTCCCTTTATTTTTCAATTTTCCCTATTAAAAATACATGAACATTTTTTAAGGACATATGATGAACAATTTTATTTTTATCGTTGCTTTTTATTTCATTATTGTGAGTATTTGTAAATGATTTTGAAACTGAAAAATAATTTTTAAATATTAAAAATAAATTCAAGACTCGTGATATTATTTAAAATCCTTGTAAATATTTGTATATTTTCTCATAGATTTAAAAAATGCACAAAATATCTGAAATTTCTAGATTATTTTTTCATAATTCATGAACAATTTTTAAAATACTTGAACATTAGTAACAATAATAAATATTTTTATTAAAAGTTCAGATTTCATGAAATTTTTTGAAATTCTCTAACTTTCTTTTTCCTAAATTGTTGGATCTTTCTTTAATATTTCTGAACTTTTTTAAAATTTGTGTACATTTTATAGTTCCTTAATATAATATATGTTTAATATATGGAAAAAAGTATAGAAACATATTTTTGGAGGAAACCGGGCTGTAAACCCTATAGAGAAATATAGTAGTGATACAAAATCGCTCTGGTGACGCAAAGAGCGTCGAATAGGGGGGCTTTGCTAGTTTCACCCTACATATGTGAGTAGACAAGCAGTAAACCTACTGTTGTCTAAAACAAGAAGCAGTAAACCTACTGTCTTTCCGTAAAAAAAAGTAATGCTAGGAAGTTAGTAGATTATTTTTTGCGGGGAAAGAAGTTAGTAGAAAATAACGGTACTCTTTTTCTTTTCCGGGCTACAAAATAACTGTGCTCGTACAACATCTAAACATAATAAATACTATTACTCATGCACCAACAAACTGTTTGAAGAACTTAAATTCCACCATTTGAATCCAGTTACTCATTTTATATTTTCCTGGTGCAAAACACAATGTGCGGCACAGAGCTGAGAATTCACTGCTGGTTGGAAACGCATTCTGCAACATAAAATAAAATGAATGACGCTGTAAACTCGCATTACTAGAGCCAGTTACCTAGTTTAACTTCACGCTCCATAACCGTCTGCCAACGTGAAAATTAATCCATGGGTACGTACGTTACGCGGAGAAGAACGTTCTAAATTTTCTCATAGTTTTAAAAAATGCACGAATATTTATTAAATTAGAAAACATATTTCAATAATTCTAGAACATTTTTAAAAATATTTGAACGTTTGTTATAATAAGTAAAGATTTTAAAAAAATCAGAAGTCATGACCCTTTTTTAAAATTCTCTAACTCTTTTGCTAAATTTTTTGACATTTATTTAATATCCGTGAACTTTTTAAAATTTTGTGTACATTTTAAAACTAGTTACTATATTTTTAAATCCTACATTAATATATTTATATTATATAGAAAAAATTCTAGAAACATTGTTTTGGAGGAAAACCGGCTGTAAATCCTTTGAGAAAAATAGCAGCGAAAGAAAATCGCTCGGGTGACGCAAAGAGTGTCAAATAGGATACCTCTAAAATAGGGATGTAAATGGCAAATAAGTGGCAGCCACAAGTCCCATTTATTTAGCTTTTTCTAGCTTCGTAGTTCATTTTCCTCGAATTTTTTTTTTTAACTACAAGACATTTAGTGGGTTTAAATGGGATTAAATGGGACCCAGTTCCCATCCCTACTCTAAAACAAACTGTTTGAAGAACTTAAATTCCGCTATTTGATTGCAGTTAATCATTATATATTTTCCTTGTGCAAAAACACCATGTGTGACACAGAGCTGAGAATTCAATGCTGGTTGGAAACGCATTCTGCAAAATAAAGAACGAGGCTGTAAACTCCCATTAATAAAGCCGGCCACCTAGTTAATCTGCCAACGTGAAAATTAATCCATGGGTACGTACGTTACGCGGAGAAGAACGTTTCCATCTCCGCAAAAGCCTGAAACGTCTCTTCTTCTCCTCCCTACAAATACTTCGCACACCTCTCGTCTCGTCGCCACACACACGCATGCACACTCGCTCCCTAGGATCTCCACATCCATCCATCAATCTCAGCACAACCGCGACCCAACCCCGCATGGCGCCTGCCTGCCACCTCGCGACGGCGACGCTGGCCGCCACCGCCGCCGTCGTGGCGCTCCTCCTGCTCGCCGGCGGCCGGGGCGCCGAGGCAGGGGCGGACACGAGCGACTGCCGCGTCGCGCAGACCGCGTTCGGCGACTGCACCGACTACGTCGCCGGCCTCGAGGGCGCCTTTGCCAGCCCGCCCCGGCGCTGCTGCCAGGCGCTCCGCACCATCAGCGACTTGGCAACCACCAGGGAACAGCGGCGGGAGCTCTGCGAGTGCGTGCTCTCGGTCATCGTCGCCGCCAGCAACGTGAACCCCCACTACGTTCAGATGCTACGCTACGGCGCCGCGTGCAGCTCCAGGGCCGACTTCCTCCCACCCCCCTACTACAACGAGTACGGCTGCTCCCGGTACGTGTGCGCGCGTCTGTATTCCTAGTTTCCTACATGCACTCGGACAAACATATACTTAGGAGAGTCAACTCTCGGTAATTGCTGTATGAGTCGATGCTCATCAGCTCCGGATGAACAGTCAATTTAGACTAAATAGCAAAAATAGCAGATTTTTTTGGCATTCAAGATGCTCGAGTGCGCTAAGTGTGTGCGAAATTTTGTGGTTAAATGACATTTGAGGAGCTCTAAGGAAAAAAAATGGTTTCAATGGTGCTCTTTTTGAAAGTTTCTTTCATAATTTTTTTTTTGCTGAAAGCTCCTCAAATGTCATTTCACCATGAATTTTTATGCACCTGGTACACTCAAACATCTTTGATGACAAAAAAAGTAAGATTGTTTTTTTCTTCACGTCTAGATGCAAATGCACTAGGCTCCAAATCGCTGCTTCCGCCAACTCTGTTCTCACTAAAATAATTTCTTTGCAGGATCCGTTGAACTGAACAATAAATCATTCCACGGCCTAAAGGAAGGGAATCCAATACAAGAAGACACGAAAAGCTTGCGGGGATCGAACTACTTTCATTTCCCTTTCTTTTGCGATGAGCTGGGAAGAAGAATGATTTGTCTTTTCAGTCATACTTTAGCAAAATAAATAAATCGTCGCAAGCTATGTAAAGTCATGCCTTGAAGCCAACTTGACTTCACTTTTGGTTTGATGGAAGAGAGAGTATATACTATATAACTTAAATGTTACGGCCATATAACGATATCCCCGTAAAAAAAAGAAAATTCAGATATTACCAGAAGGTGTGCTAAATGAATGCCGTGTACTAGCTTTCGGTCAATGAAAAAATAGCAACTAAACTCCTCTTTCTTTTGGTTCTTAGATTCTTGTGCTAAGTGTCCTTTATTAATTAGTTGTGGACTGTAAACTATATACCATATACTCAAAAACAAAAAACTGATTAGAGATGGGCCCGAGAAAATAAAATAAAAGCCCAATAGCTATTCCTGAGTCCCGACCCACCTCTGCCTAGGCCGAGAAAAACCTCACGCAGCCGCCGAGACACATCGAGCCAGCCGCTCGCTTCCCGTCGTGACCTCCCCATTTCGCCGTCTCGCCGGCCCCGCCTGCGTAGCCGCTCGCCGGACGCTCAGGAGCCGCAGCTTCCGCCCCTGCCCGCTCGGTGTTTGGGGCTCGGCGGCAGCCGTGCCACCGCAACCGTGCGGCCGTGCCCCATGCAAGCCGGCGCCTGCCGCCCAGTCCGCACACCGGCGCGCGGCCGACAGGCAGCAGCAAGCCAGCAACCACCCTTGTTGATTTGAGGTACCATTTCAGCTCGTCCACTGCCCATTCGGCGATTCCCCAATTTTTTGACTTAAGGTTTGCTCTTCCCTCTGCTACCCACCATCGGGTACAATAATTCGTGTTCAGTTATGTCATTATGAATTTATGATTGATAGAAAGTAAATTAGTTAGAATGTTTGTAAGTCTTCTTTTCTGCAAAACTGAGACTTAATTGAGAATTATAGTATGTTTGTAAGACCATATGAATCTATTTCTATATGTATTCGTAAGTTATTAGTTAGTTCACATGTCATATCTGTTGTAAACAAAAAAATTAGGTGGACTACCACCCTATTTTCAAATCGTAGATCCGCCATTGACGTCAACTGTCAAGGGTGGGTCTGTGGCTGCGGAGCTCCCCTCCCTTCTCAGTCACCAGCTTGCCTCCTTTCATCCTATCCCCCAGCCGTATGGGTTGGTCATGCGAGCAAGAGGTAACTGCATCACCTGATAGGATAAGAATCCCCTGCTCCGTGCAATTTACCTTAGCTGGTTTCCTCTATTATGTTGTTGACTTCTCAATTGAGCTGGCGTGAGCTTGCCTATGCCTTGGACCTATGATTTGCTGGAGCACACAAGATACATTTATGTTAGAAAGGAATTTACATGGGGATTTACCAACCTAGGAGGGAAATTTTGGTCATATTTGTTGTCATTAGTTCTGGGAGAACTAGTAAGATTATAGGATGTAGTGTACTGTTGTGATTAAATAGATAATTCCATCGTTGATGTTGGGCATGGCACTTGCAGCAATATGTATCCTGCACATAAAACCATAAGCATGTCATCTCTATAGTTTTCGAGTTGTTAAAATTGGAGCATATACTCTTCAGTTAATCAAGCTATCTATACATTTGACAGATAAACCATAGGAACAGAATTCATCTGATATGATTTTGGTTCAGGTCCATATACAAGAGCCATACATTGGTAAATCAAGTGACGGTAATCACTAATATCAAGCGTAATCACTAATCTTTCCCCACTTTGATTTGTCTTTTCGTAGAAGCTCTGAACAAACCTGCATGTTGCTTTGGCCAAAAATTGAATTGGGAATTAGGAAAACAATGAAGCCTTTATATTCTAAACAGAACTGCAGATGTAGCTCTTCTATTCCCACTAAAAACAGCCCCAAAGATAATTAAACTTGTTTCAGTTTCAATTCGCTCTAAAGACTAAAGAGCATGTCTTCTTTCACTAACTATCTATTCCTCCCCGCCAGCCTTCTCCCTCGTACCCAGCTCTATGCCGCAGCTAGCAGGACGGCTCAACCCTTGCTCCCTTCCCATTCTGCCTCACCCTCCTGAATGCTCTACACAGCGTGACCTGCTCTCGTGAGATAGGAACTTGGGCATAGTTCAGTGCGTGGTGTTGTTCAGTTCAAAGTGAAGAAAGAAAATGTCCCCTATGACCTGATCCTGTTTGAGACAGAAAATTGGGCTTGCAGAGTTGCAGTTCAGTTACATTGTGGTTCAGTTGAGAGTAAAAGGAAAGAAAGAAGCAAAAGAGAGAGGATATAAAATGTGTGGTAGAGAAAAAAGTTCTTCCTTATTTCTACTTTCCACCGCAGATGCACTTTCATTAGCTGCAGTTTAGGGCAATCCAAGTTGTTAACAGTACCCTCCCCTATGTACAGTTTAGTGGCTTGTTAATACCTATGTTAAAAGATTCACAACTATTTAGGAGTTTCTACCAAGTAGAGTGCACTCTTCCTGTCGGAGCATTAGTATACTTCAGTTCTACTAGAGCATCCATCTTATCTTGTGTGCAAATATTTGTGTGATATTTTGGCACATAAATTTAATTTTGACAGAAGACAACAGTCTAGACTTGCTTTGTTTTTTTAATTCCGATATGTTCGCCTGATATGTTTCTGTTCTTATTATGAATATAGATTACTTGCATGTTTGCATTGTTTTGACCAACCCAAGCTAGCTGTATAGTAGAAGTTGAGCATGCACAGAAGATGATCTGGTTAAGTTTTATTGGGATAATGTGTATCATTGCTCTGTGCATGCTGAAAAGGTTATGTATATGTGCTGAATTGATTAAATTATAGTTGCTTGGGATTATTTGCAGACAGATCATAGACCGGAAGATTCTTCAGGAATAGAGGTGTCGCAAAGGCCCCTACAATTATAGGTATCACCGTACAAAATCTGAGAATTTCTCGGTAAGTGGCACTCTTACAATGCAAAACTGAAATCATACTAAAATCGTTAAATATACTATGTTTAACCAGAATCAGTTACTTGATATGTGGCTGGAGAAAGAAGAAAAGGAGAAAAATGACTTAAAATAGTAAAAAGAAAGTCGACAATGCTGCTTGATGTGCATGGGGATCCTAAAAGTATGTATTAGACATGATTAACGCACGGACATATTCTGTGGCTTGATTTGAAGACCACAAATTTTATTATCCCGTTGCAACGCACGGGATCTTTTGCTAGTCATTCCGGAAAAAACAGGGAAAACTGAATAACTGGAGTTCTCGGCAGGTCCACCTCTTTGGCTGAAAGCGTCCACCAGATCTTTCCGGCCTCCTCGTCATTCATCGTCACCTCGGCCGCCATGTGGAGAGGCAGCGCCACTGCTGCCTCCGCCGCGAGGGCTCTCCGCTCGCGCTTGCTCGCCGACCCAATCCACCACCCCTCTAAGGCTATTCTTTCCATCCCTTCAGCGCGCACCACCTCCTCGGCACCCTCTGCTGCCTCCCCTGTGCCCATCTTTGCTGAAGCAGCGGCTGCCTCAGTAGCTGTTTCGTCAGGAGCCAGGTCCGCCTCCGACGTGCTGCGGCACTACGGGTGGTGCTACTGGGAGCTCTCCAAAGCACGCCTCGGGTGCGCGATTTTCTTCCGTTTCCCTTCAGAAAATCACTTCTATTCTTACAATTGATTTTGTTTTTCAGAATGAAATAAAGATACGCTCTTCAATTCATGTGGTTCAATTCCGAAGAAATTAATTTTACTAAGTTTGTACTAATTACCGTGGAATCAAACTGATGAGCCATACAATGAAGCTATGAGAAAGAGTCATTGAGCACCGCTTAAGAAGAATGACAAGCGTGACCAAAAATCAGTTTGGTTTCATGCCTGGGAGGTCGACCATGGAAGCCATTTTCTTGGTACGACAACTTATGGAGAGATATAGGGAGCAAAAGTAGGACCTGCATATGGTGTTCATTGACTTGGAGAAGGCCTATGATAAGATACCGCGAAATGTTATGTGGTGGGCCTTGGAGAAACACAAAGTCCCAACAAAGTACATTACCCTCATCAAGGACATGTACGATAATGTTGTGACAATTGTTCGAACAAGTGATGGCGACACTGATGACTTCCCGATTAAGATAGGACTGCATCAAGGGTCAGCTTTGAGCCCTTATCTTTTTGCCTTGGTGATGGATGAGGTCACAAGGGATATACAAGGAGATATCCCATGGTGTATGCTCTTTGCGGACGATGTGGTGCTAGTCGATGAGAGTCGGACGGGGTCAACAGGAAGTTGGAGTTATGGAGGCAAACCTTGGAATCGAAAGGTTTTAGGCTTAGTAGGACTAAAACCGAGTACATGAGGTGCGCTTTCAGTACTACTAGGCACGAGGAGGAGGAGGATGTTAGCCTTGATGGGCAGGTGGTGCCTCAGAAGGACACCTTTCGATATTTGGGGTCAATGTTGCAGAAGGATGGGGATATCGATGAAGATGTGAACCATCGAATTAAAGCCGGATGGATGAAGTGGCGCCAAGCTTCTGGCATTCTCTGTGACAAGAGGGTGCCACAAAAGCTAAAAGGCAAGTTCTAAAGGACGGCGGTTCGACCCGCAATGTTGTATGGCGCTGAGTGTTGGCCGACTAAAAGGCGACATGTGCAACAATTAGGTGTGGCGGAGATGCGCATGTTGAGATGGATGTGTGGCCACACAAAGAAGGACCGAATCCGGAATGATGATATACGAGATAGAGTTGGGGTAGCGCCAATTGAAGAGAAGCTTGTCCAACATCGTCTGAGATGGTTTGGGCATATTCAGCGCAGGCCTCCAGAAGCCCCACTGCATAGCGGACGGCTAAAGCATGCTGATAATGTCAAAAGAGGCCAGGGTAGACCGAACTTGACATGGGAAGAGTCAGTAAAGAGAGATCTGAAGGATTGGAGCATCACCAAAGAACTAGCCATGGACAGGGGTGCGTGGAAGCTTGCTATCCATGTGCTGGAACCATGAGTTGGTCGCGAGATCTTATGGGTTTCACCTCTAGCCTACCCCAACTTGTTTGGGACTAAAGGCTTTGTTGTTGTTGGTGGTGGTGTTGTGAATTGGGATCTATAACAGTTGAGCACTAACTCATTAATACCCCTTAATGTTTATGCACTGTAGGATCTAGTATGTTAAATTGTGAACCTTAGGCTTCGTAATGCTGGCTCTATGAAATTAACTTCTGATGCTGTTCAGCAAACATATGATGCTATGTGACAAACTAGCTAATGTAGCCCTTTTGTTTATGATGTAGAAATGGAATTGTAAGTGTATTGCAGTCTGAACAAGCCACACCTCTTTTTGTTATAACCACAACGATGGAAATCCCAAATTTCTTGATAAGCAAAACTGCATTCAAGTTACCTTAATACACTTAACAGAGGTGTGATGCAGTAGATGTCTTTATACTTAGGTTCGTTTGACACATGACCTCTTCTCTTCTTCATGTTCTTGGTTTTGCTTCACCATTCAGTTTTGTTGTGCTTTTGGAACCATGTCCTGAAATATTAGGGTTAGGCCAAAACTTCTGTGTGCGGTGGAGATCCTAGATAGTAGATATTGGCCGCTACCAAATCATTACTGTCTTGGTTGGTCCACCTTGACAATGTATGCATAGTGGTCAATTAGTGGTTTAGTGTGCCTGAAAAGCTAAGATAACCTTTATAGTGGTACAAATTAACTATAATTTAATTATTTTCTGTATGTTTTGTCATAAGGTGTTTAGTATCGTTAGTTTTTTCATTCATCAGATTTTATAAATTGTAATGGCACTCGACTTCTAGCAATCTGTCCTCATATCATAATATATGAAACAATATCCCATATGTTTGTTGTCCAAATGTTTAGTTGCATGTTCTCTTTAGAATTTATTTTGCACATACGGTATTTATATTCTATTGTTTGTTGAACCACATGGTACCCCTATTTTGAACAGGGAATGCAATTCATAGGGGATTGAAAGTTTGCAGTACCATCGAACATCCAGTATGACTTCTTTTTGGCTAGAATGCATAAACTGAATCAAGAGTTTGATACAATACCTCAAAGTTCAGTTAGTCAAAATCTCTCAGACAGTAGGCATAACCATCTATTCCCTAAGAAAATTGCTAGTTTTAATACCCATTTGGTGAAATTGTTCTGTGGGATTTTGCTTAATGTATGTCTGGAGAGTGGACATATGGGTTAATATATGTCCCTTGGAATACATTCAGACAATCTTATGATTTTGAATTTGTCAATGTCTGTGTCTTGCATCTTGGAACTCCTTGTGACTGACAGATTATTTGTCCTCATTATCCATTCCTTTTTTATGGTATCTAGTGCACTTGTTGTAGCAACATCGGGGGCTGGATATGTGCTCGGGAGTGGCAGCATTGTAGACATTGCTGGACTTTGCTACACATGCACTGGTACCATGATGGTTGCAGCATCTGCCAACACTCTCAACCAGGTATGTGCTTGTTTTTTGGGGTAGCCTTTTCCATTAGCATGATGGTTAACCAAACCAATATTCCTTGTGTTCACTTTCTTGCAATCCTTCTGTGTTCATTGTCACACAATGTCACACTTTAAAATCAGTTTTTGAGAAATTATTCTGATTTTCTTGCATAATTACATTATATCGGGATTTATAGATATCATTATACACCTAGTTACCACGCTTAGAGACAATGAACTTGGTGCATCGACATCCTTTTCAGGTGTTCGAGATAAAGAATGATGCTAAAATGAAAAGGACAATGCTGCGGCCCCTACCATCAGGGCGTATTAGTCCTGTGCATGCTGCCATGTGGGCTACAAGTGTCGGAGCTGCAGGAACAACATTATTGGCTTGCAAGGTTCGGCTCTTTGCTGTTTGCCTGCACTTGCTTTGCACTTTGTTTTAAGTGTGTACGGCCATTATAGTTGGTATAATACTGTTATTGGAACTAAACCTTGAGAAATTTTGGCAAGGTCTGTGTAGGCTAATGACTTGGCTGCTGGGCTTGCAGCATCCAATCTCATTCTGTATGCATTTGTATACACTCCACTGAAGCAAATACACCCTGTCAATACATGGGTGGGAGCAGTTGTTGGCGCCATTCCACCACTTCTAGGGTATGTTACTGCTGAAGACACATTTCTGGATAAAGTAACATATACATCGTAGAGCCATCTGGACCTACCAGCTTAAACACACAAATTGAAGATATGAACTACTCTCAAATCCATAGCTCCTGACATAAAGCATCAAACTGGATGATACCACTGCCCTGGAGACTGTTTCAGAGTCCTGTAATACTTCAAGGAGAAGGAAAGCTCTGAGTTTCCTACTGGCATTATAAAAGGAAGGAGATAGAAAGCAAATTTACAACCGGACGCGACTCTTTCTGTTACCTGAACCCTTCTTTTACTGGAATGCTGTCATTATTGGACTGTCTTTAGGGGCTGGGATGCACTGTGATGCAGTTAAAGCAATATGTGCGTTAGATGAATATATTGACTCAGATTTGAGAACTGGAATAGGTATTGGGCGTATTGTTTTTCTATCTGTCCAGACTAATAAATTCATAACGAAGAAGTCTTTGCATCTGTCCTTGACCACAGCATCCAGCTATTTATAATCACTTCCCTACATCTCTATTTCACAAATCCTTTAGTATTTGTAGCATTGCTCTAATAGACTACCTGCACAGGTGTAGAATATCATGCTTTAGTGCATGATGGGCATATATTTCTGTGTATTATTGCACTCCTGTTTATTTATTGCATGAATATCAATGGAGCTGTGCAATATTATGTTTACACGACATGTGGTCCTTATTTATCTTGATACATACAGGTGGGCAGCAGCAGCATCTGAAGTGTCACTCAACTCTATAATTCTGCCTGCTGCTTTGTACTTTTGGCAGTTACCACATTTCATGGCCCTTGCGTTCTTATGCCGTGACGACTACCTTGCTGGAGGGTAACTCAATTATTCCAACCAGATGTACTGTAGAAGTTACATCAAAATTAACAGGTGCGAAACCAACCTGATTTGTATCCCTGACATGTGATTGACTTCTTGATTCAGGTACCGAATGCTCTCTTTTGCTGATCCTACTGGTAAGAGAACTGCATGGGTTTCACTCAGAAATTGTCTCTACATGCTGCCGTTGGGGCTATTTGCATACAACTGTAAGCAGTAATCATATAGGTTCTCTAGTTTCCATTTGCTTCTACTTATAATAAAGTACTTTGTCAAACTTGGGATCTTACTCATGGAACTACTAATGCTTTGTAGGGGGTCTAACATCTGAATGGTTCAGTTTTGAAGCATCACTTCTAACGATGGGCCTTACCATTGGAGCCTTATCATTTGTACTGGATCCTACCCGGAGGAGCGCAAGAACAATGTTCCATGGTAGCCTTTTGTATCTTCCTGCTTTAATGGCCGGACTCATATTGCATCGGCTACCGAACGAGCAGAAGGAGCATAACAACATCCATCAGACTAGTGAGATCGCCGGGGTTCTCTGTGGTGCTGAGACGTGGGACGAAGAAAGAGCTCGACAGAAACGGGAAGACCTGAAACATTCTCGTGCTCAGTCATGCCCTCCGGTTGCATATGCTTCTATGGCCCCATTCCCCTTCTTACCTGTGCCGGTACGTCTCTCCACAAGCTCATGAGTTCTGAAAGCCTTGTCCCAGCAGCCAGGCTGCAATGGGCCAGCGCAATGCGTTCATCTTCCTTCCTTTTCATCTATTATCGGAAAATTTGCCTACTCAGGGGAATTCCTCTTTGTATTGTTATAAAATCTGAGAATGAGAACAGGGTGTCACCCTGTTGGCCACCCGCGCTCGTGTCCTGAGTGGCGCGTGGTGCTTAGAGACTTCTTCTAGAAAAGTATGCCTCCAAGGGTATGCCTCCAAGGGCTAGTCCTGGATGGTCTTGTTGTATAAAATCTGAGAATAATAAACACAATTTTTATTTGAAAAAGAAACATAACATTCAGCTGTTGGGCTCACGTGAGTATAAAATTGATTTGATATTTCAGAGTACCTTGATACAGAGCTATCTAGAAGCAATATGTATGCTTAATCGTTTTTTTTTTTTTGGTAGCATGTCACGCACTCCTGTAAATGGGGCATACAATATATTTATACTGTGTTGAGAAAACCTTTGAGTAATTCCTAAATAAAAACTTATGGTGTACAGACTTTAAGCAGGCGAATATATTTTTCTGCTCAGTTGCTGTAGCATGTATATGTCCTTTTTCGTTTTGGCTCGTGATGGTTGAGATCAACTTAGCTTCACTTTCCTTTCCTTTTGAGTTCGAGAATGAAACTTAACTTTTGGTTTCGTGGATATGTACTTAAATGTTGGCTGTAAAAAGAGAATTCCGATACGGGATTACTAAATCTCAGTCGATTGAGACATAACCAAGTCTCAGTAAGTCTTAGTCGATGCTATATTCGTAGGATCTTACGTGAAGATCCCTGAAATGTACTTCTATTTTTTTATTCCTTTTTATATGTTCTATCACTTGACAGATACTCGGTTAAATCTTAGTCGATTAAGATCTAGTGACATCCATTCAGAAATGACTACATAGTGTCACTTTTATTTTTTTATTAGGGGGGCTGCAAAATGTTATGAGTATAGTGTACTACTTCTGGTTGGGCGCAAGCATCAATTGGAGCAGGGGTGGTCAAGATCCGCGAGAACTACATCTTGCTTATAGCGAGAGTAATTCCGGTCTCGCCTTAAGAGCATCTCCAGCCGTGCCCCCAACAGCCCCCCCCCCCCCCCCCCCAGGCGACTTTTAAATCGCCGGCGCCGAAAAATCGCCCCAGTCGCGCCCCCAGGACGCCGTTTTCCGCCGGTTGGGCCCTTTTTTTGGGCCGGCGAACCCAGGCCGAACCCAGCGCGCTGGGGGCACTTGGGGGCTCCGGCGGAAGCAAAAGCGGCGCGTGGGACACCACTGTTAGGCGAATCTCGGCCTTTTCCTCGCCTGACTCGCCCTTCGCGCCTCCCCACCATGCCGATTCCGGCGCCTCCCGCCTGCCCACCGTCGCTGCGCCGCCGCTAGAAAAGGCCGTTTCCTCGCGCCTCCTCCATTTCCCCGCCGGATTTCGCTTCTCCATCCCACCGCCCATCCCCGCTCTCCGACGGCCACCACGCCGGCAGTGTGCCGACGGCTGTCCGCCCGCCACGCCCACAAGGTGTTCAGCGTTTTGCCTGTTCGGCCATGGACTCGGACGAGGAGGAGGCGTTCGCGACTTTGTTGGAGGAGGAAGCCGAGGCCGACACCGCCGACGAGGAACACCTCGTGATCATCGCCTCGCTGGCCGGCCTCTTCGTGCACAACGACAAGCCTCGGGCGAGGTGGCTTGGCGCCGGGCCGACGCAAGAGCAACAGAGGCATCAGATGGAGGGCTATTGCATGCTCTACGCCGACTACTTCGCCGATGCTCCTTTGCACGGTGAGAAAGTATTTTGGCGCCGTTATCGGATGGGCCGGAAGCTCTTCCTCAGGATTGTGAATGCCATCCGGGAGTTCGACAGCTATTTCATTTGCAAGAAGGATTGCACCGGCACAGTTGGATTCTCCTCACTCCAGAAGTGCACCACGGCTATGAGGATGCTTGCATACGGAGCTCCTGGTGATATACAGGAAGACTATGGACGCATGGCCGAGTCCACCATCATTGAGTGTTTGTACAAGTTCTGCAGGGCAGTGGTGGCAGTGTTTGGACCACAGTATTTGCGATCACCCAATGCTGAAGACACTGCTCGGATCCTAGCACAGAATGCAGCAAGAGGATTTCCTGGGATGCTTGGAAGCATCAACTGCATGCATTGGGCATGGAAAAACTGCCCATTTGCTTGGCAGGGGATGTACAAAGGCGCCAAAGAAGGTTGCAGTGTGGTACTTGAGGCAGTAGCCACACATGACCTATGGATTTGGCACTCCTTCTTTGGTATGCCAGGAACTCACAATGACACCAACGTATTGCAGTGCTCAAATGTATTCGCCAAGCTTGTTGAAGGTCATGCTCCTCCGGTGAACTTTGAGGTCAATGGGCGCCAGTACAACAAGGGATACTATCTAGCAGATGGTATCTATCCGAGATGGTCCATATTTGTGAAGACTATCTCAAAACATGTGGCGCCAAAGAAAGCACACTTTGCTAAGTGTCAGGAGGCTTGCAGGAAAGATGTCGAGCGAGCATTTGGTGTGCTTTAATCTCGATTTGCTGTTGTCCGGTACCCCGCTCTGACCTGGTTGAAATCTCAGATGTGGGAGGTCATGAATTGTTGTGTCATCTTGCACAACATGATCATTGAGAGCGAGCAGGAAGAGCCAGTGTTTGACACTGAACCATATTTCAGGCAGGGACCTCTTGCAGTTCTTGATCACCAGGTACCAGCAATATGAGCTGCATTTCTCAATATGCGCCAGGAGATCCGAGACCCATAGGTGCATCAACAACTGCAGGACGATCTGGTGGAGCACCTATGGAGGCTCAAGGGCAACGCCTAGTTTGATTTGTTTTAATTTATGTCGCAATTATGAGGTTGTTTCGTTGAAATATTTGATATGTATTAATTTCTGTGATGAACTTTGGCATAAAAATTTAGTTTTGTTCAATTTATGCCGAAAGAGCGCCGGTTTTGTTGAATTTATGCCGAAAGAGCGCCGAAATTGGACCGAAATTGGGCCGAATCTGCGCCGATACTGGGCCGAAATCGCCGGCTTGAGGGCGACCATGGGGCGGCGGCTAGGAACTCGAGCCCCCCAAGCCGATTATATCGCCGGTTGGCCCCCAGGCGGCGTTATTTCGGGCCCTGGGGGACCGAATGGCTGGAGATGCTCTAAGCTTTTCGAGTGGCATACAGTACTGGGACAGTCCATTTCTAGCATTCGTTCGCTCGCTCGCTCCCTGTTTGGTGTCTTCGTTGTTGCGGGTTTCTTTGTTTTTTCTTCTTCTCATTTTTTTGTTTACTCTTTCGGTTTCCTTTTTTTCTTCCCTACTTTTCTTTGGTTTTCCCCCTTCACTGGTTTTCATCAGTTTTCCTCGGATTTGTTCATTTTTCTTTGGTTTTCTTTATTTCATTCTTGGCTTTCACTTGCGTTTTTTTACTTTTTGTTTCCTCGTTTTTCTTTGGGTTTCTTTGCTTTTTCTCAGTTTTCTTGGTTTTCATTGCTTCCATTGTTTTGCATTGCTTTTTTTTTTATCTTTTTTGTTTCTTTCTAGGTATTCATTGATTTTTTTTTGTAGGTATTCATCGTGTTTTTCTGTCTCTTTTAGTATAGAACATGAACATTTCTTATACATGATTAATATTTTTCAAATACATCAAACATTTTTCATATATATCTGGAACATCTTTTGTGTACACATTGAACATTTTCTAAACATGCCATTAACATATTTTAAAATATATGTTTTGATGTGTATTTTTTCATGCACATTATACATTTTTGGTATACACATGAAACATATTTTATATATGTTTAACCTTTTTGAAATACATGATTAATTATTTTTTCCAAACATATATTTTGATGTAAAGTTTTTTGCATACACGTTGCACATTTTTCTTATACACCAGGAGCATTTTTGTATACACACATTTAACATTTTCAAAGGCATGATAAAAACAATTATGTCTACTTGTTCGCATACACCTTGTACATTTTTCTTATACACCAGGAGCATTTTTATATACACATTTAAAAACATTTGAATGCATGATCAGAAAACTTTTAAAGATTTTTTTTATGTCCAACATTTTCCTACATGTTTAACATTTTCTGAAATGTAGGTTTCTGATTTCTACTTTTCACACACGTTGTTCATTTTTGGTATACATCTGGAACATTTTTTCTATACATTTAACATTTTTCAAATATATGTGTTTGAAATTGTTTGTGAATACTTATTAAAAGCTTTTTGAATATGTATTATTTTTTGCTTGGTAATATGTGTCTCATTCATATCATAAAGATCAAAGTGCAAGTCACATAAAGACCGACATGACAAAACTGAAAAGATAGAAGAACATCTCTGAGTTTGATACCAACGTCCGTCACCTGCCTCCGTCACCATCACAGCAGCCACCGAAGAAAAGAATAACGAATCACCTCCTCACCCGAGCTCGACGCTGCTCCATCGCTGATATGCAGCTTTGTGGACCTCTAAGGTGGCTCACCAAAAGTGAAGCCCTTGCCGTTGAACGAATCAGACAGGGGCAACACCTCGGACACGCCATCGAACTCCAGATCTGGCACCCCACCACGACTAAGACGTCGAAGGAGGAAACTATACCTGCCTTCCACGAACCACGAACCCAGCACACGTTCCGTCTTCCAGATGTCGTCGATGCAGACCACAATCTGCATCCGCTCCTGGACTACCTCCCAAGCTCCGCGCCGACGCTGGAGCGAACGCCGTCGCAACGGCGGAACCCGAGGACACATGTCCACCACAAGGATGCCGCCGCCACACCATCCTTGCTTGAACAGACTGGTTTCCAAATCCATCCCCAACCATAAGACCGATGGCCTCATCAGGGCAGGATTCGAATAATCTTTATTCAGCGCCGCCATCGGTGCTGCCGAAGCCAAGACGATGAACAACCTAAACCTAAACTACGAGGACTAAAAACGATCCACACGCGTGGATCCGGCGACCCCCCTCACCACCGGCGACCGAGGTCACCGGCGGAGGAGAGCCGCCGGAGGACGGCGCTGGAAGATTGTCCTCTCCTGGCGGCGGCTAGGGTTCCAGCCGCCAGGGAAGAGAGGAACCTTTTGAATATGTATTAAGCCTTTTTAAATGTCAAGAACATTTTCTAGAACGTCATCAACATTTATAATATTGGCACCAACAAAAATTTACATTGTATTAACATTTTTACAAATTCTTCATTTTTAAGAAAAAACAGTAAATTTAAGCTTTGGATTGTTTGTATTTGGAACATTTTTTAAAATATGAACAAATGGAAGAAAATGCAAAACGAAGAATGAACGAACGAAAATTAAAGAAACAGTCCATTCACTACTAGGCCGACCCACTATATGCGTCTTTGATGCCATGCTGGCTTCCACCTCGCACTAAGCGAGGCATAGGCCCATCATCAAGATCAACCCAGGACATCAACATGTAGTAGGCGGCCGAAATGAGGCATTGGGCCGGCTGCCTAGGGGGGACTCTGATTTATCTAACTCCATTCTAAAGTTTAGACCTTATCCCAAATCTTTTTTTTTTTTGAAGTAATAGACGTCTTTTTTTTTTTGACAGTAAAAAGACTTTATTCCTCAGATGATAGATAGATCGTTTACAACGTACTGAGAAATAAAATCAGGAATGGAATCATCCCAGAAATTAGAGGAACTAATACTATAGCAATACTTAGCTAAACTATCAGCAACAGAATTTGCCTCTCTATAACAATGCGTGATATCGAATTTTGCACAATCCTTAGCAAGGTCTGCGCACTCAGTAACCGTTGCAACATCCAGGCCTTGATACTCTGGATACTTAGACGTCTTTTCTTTGCAAAGGGGACGCATCTATTAAAAATGTTCAATAGAAGTAAAAATCATCTCAAACATAATAAAAGTTACATTGAGGTCCCCAACACTGAACAACCACTATGGCCGCCAGAACGACCTGCAGCGACGCGTCAGTGTCATCGCTCCTCTACCGGGGAAACCCTAACCTCGCCGCCGCAAGGAGAAGGTAGGAACACCGGAGCTCCGTCCAGACGGACGGACTCGAGGAACGGCAGGCGGAGATAAGGCAAATCTATCAACTGGTGGAGTCTGAGGGGACGAGTTCCTATCCACCGCGGGAAAGGAACGGAGTTATAGCATCTCTTGTCGTACTCAGAAAAAAAAATACAATAGCCCTTACATTCACTGGACTTCTGAAAAACTAAAAATATTTGAAGTTATCCTTGTCAATACATCCCAATTTTTGTGTTATAACCCCCCAAAGTGTCCCCTCCAAAAAATCCGTCTTAAGTGTTATAACCCTCACAGAGTTTTTGGGATCTCCCCTTCCTCCCAAGTTTTGAGGAGATTTTTCAACCGCACAATCCCCATCCGATCCACATTTTTTGGCGGAGGAACATTCCAACCTTGTGAAGAATGTAGATAGTCGACCCCCCTAGTATTTTGAGGCAGTGGCGAATCTATTAGGGGGGCTTTAACAGGCTCAAGGCCCCCTCTAAATTTGTAAAATTAGCTTTTACTACTAGTCTAAAGGCCCAACCCAGTCATTTGTTAGCCCAGCCCAATATATATTCGCATGACACAGGCAGCCCAGCCCCCCTTCCATTTTCTTTGTAGATTCGCCACTGTTTTGAGGTAATTTTTTATTTTCTAGATAGAGGCGTTAGTCTCCGAAAAAGGATTTTCCCCGCTTTATATGATAAAGCAACTTACACCTATCACAATGAAACTGCTGCGAACAACACATCAAGCCCAAAAGAGAAAGAAAAAAGAAATAAAAACCAACAACGGCAGCTCAACAAAGAATGGATGATCCGCCACCGATGCGCCCTCCAGATTCTTCCCACCGCACTCCAGGGCTCCGAACCGCCGCGTACCAAGCAGCACCACCAAGAAGGAATGCGACGTCAACGACCCTGCTGCCCGGACATGTCCTAGTGTTTCCCCCGACACGCGGATGGGAGTGAGGGATTGGTGACACCGACGCCCTTCGGGAAGGAATGGCGGCACCCGCAAGCGACACCACGTCGGAGCCAGATGAACCGGCAGGGATTACTCCCGCAACCCAAACACCACTACGCGCCGGAACCGGAGCCAACCGGCCAGCTTGCCACCCTCCAACATACGCCACCACAGTCTTGAGGTCATCCATGTCGTCTCACTGAGATCACCAAGACGAGGCCAAGAAGACAAAGGAAGGGAGCGCCAGGAATCGGCAGCGGCAGCACCGGAGCCGCGCGGGAGGGAACCACCTCCACCGCTGTCGTGCGGGAGGCTCGTGCCTCCAACACCGTCTCGGTCGCCGTCCAGACGCGGTAGCCAGAGCATACCAGGCCACCCGGGTCCGGCCAGACCCAAAACGGGCCCGCAAAGCCCCGGCCACAACGCAGTAGCGGGCCGGCTCCAGCTCCGCCGCCACCCACCATCCCAGCGTCGCTCCTCCGCCTCCCGGGAGCCACGCTGACGACCCACCCCGCCGCCGGCCCGCCCTGACCCTGATGGGGCCCAAGGGGCCTAGATCTGGGTCGAGCGGGCGTCGCCAGATCGCGACGCCGCGCAACCCCGCCGCTAACAGCATGGCCGCAGCCCAGCAGACCACCCGCCGCCGCGACAGGTCACCCCACCACCACGCCAGACCGCCGCCGCCTAGATGCACCCCACGGCGCACCGAGTCAGGAGTGCTCTCAGTTTGGTTAAAAAAATTGAGTGCCTTTTCATAAAGGAAAAAGATACGATCAAATCTTGGCGTTCCAAATGAAAATTAGTGCAATTCCATAGTATCCAGCGCCACTCCTTGCGGCCGATCCAGCAGAAGAGAAACATTCCCATCTCCGCCCGAGAACATCCCTATAAATACCCCGCGCACGTCGACACGAACCCGTAGTCGTAGTCGTATCCTACAAGTGCAGCGCAACCACCATGACGCCTACCCGCCACCTCGCAGCGCTGGCCCTGGCCGCCGCCGCCGCGCTACTCTTCATGCTAGGCGGCCTGCACGGCGCCGAGGCGGGGCAGGCGGACAACGACTGCGCCGTCGCACAGACGGCCTTCGGCGACTGCACCGGCTACGTCGCCGGCGTGGAGGACAAGCTCTCGCCGCGCTGCTGCAGAGGGCTCGCCGACATCAGGGACATGGCGCCGACCGCGGTCCGGCAGCGCGCCCTCTGCGCGTGCATCCACGAGGAGATGGTCGCCGCCGGCAAGGTGCTCACCCGCCGCGCCGCCACGCTCCCCTCCAGGTGCGGCGTCCGTATCTCCTTCCTCCCGACCACCCACGACTTCGACTGCTCCCGGTACGTATATACCTCGAGAAAACACGCGGGCTCCAAACTTTGTTCATGCGTGCGCGATGCTTCGGTAATCTTGTTCGTGTTTTGTTCTCCGAAAAGTGAATGAATAGTAGATAAAAAATGCTGGGTGCCTTTGCAGGATTCCGCGAGCTGATTGACAAATCGGCTAATCATGGCGCCTAACAAAGAGCATCGAATAAGATGACTTGCAAGACTTGTGGTGGAGAGATTTATGTTTCCTTTTCTTTCTTTTCTTTTCTTTTTTCATTATGTTATTTCACAAAGAGAGTAAGCAGAAGAATAATCTACTCCATCCGTCCCATAATATAAGCGTTTTTGACACTACACTAATGTCAAAAACATAGCTTGTTGTAACGATGTTTGGAATAAAGATCATCGCAAGTAGGACTTTTTACTCTGGAACAATGTTTACAAACTTAGTCCGGGCGTAATCGACATCTTGTCGATATTTATAGTTCATCGTAAAATTTTAGGAAATTGGTATTAGCTCCCTCTCGAGCTACTTTTAGAAGACAATCATTTGCGCCCTCTCATACACGTTCGAGAATACTGTTAAGAAGTCTCTTTCCCTACTTGACTCGTGATTGACGGCAACTTAACTTGGTAGATTTCCTTTCGTTGAATACGACTTCAACGCTAATGCAATCGCCATGTACAGCTCCGGAAGTCCAAAACGCTACATACTGATTGCCATTAAATAAGCGCTCGTGATTATTCTCATTCTATGGACAGAAAATGTCACGTCATTTGCAGCTTTGTCCTTCGCTAATTATGTCCGAAAAATTGTCAATGTTTCACTGTTGCATGCATGTCGATGTCGGAAGCAGCAAACAGTTGGCTCACAGCCCATGCGATATGAGCCGTGAAATATTTAGGCTCTGTGCAGCCCAAATGATGCCTAGGCTTTCTGCTTTAGACTGAGAGTATACCTGGCCATACTTCGGGCTGGACCGGGCCTAACAAAGCCCGCCGCAAAAACCTAGGCCCAGACCCGGCCAGCCGGGCCTAGATTTTAGGCCCAAGCCCAGCCCGTAAGTGGAAAAGCCCGTCGTGCCTCAGGACGGCCCTCTTCCCTAAATTGCAAAAACAATCAGCCCGGGACCGGCCCGGTCCGACCATCAGGCTCGAAATCTAGGCCCAGGCCCGGCCTGTGGGCAAGGTCGGCCGGGCCGTGTCAGGCTTTTTCGGGCCGAGCCGGGCTTCCCATGGCCAGGTCTAACTGAGAGTCAACACCCTGTGAATCCTCCTATTTCGCGCGTTGCGCACGGAATATCGGGTACCTGTACGTTGAGGGTGTGTCGGCCCTCTTCGGTACCGGTTGGTTTTCTTTTCTCTCTTTTTGTATTTGTTTTTATGAAACACTAGTAAGATTACCGTAAAACTCATTTGGTAACGACTTGTCAAAATCAAGGAGTTTTGATGGGGTTTTTCCCACCCAAAGGAAAGGGATGGGAGGTTAGCTAAGTACACGTTATTAAAATTCAAATTTTTAAATGATTTATCACTATAACCGAGCATCTAAATTATAAACCATTTTTATTGTTGTGTTCCCGTTGTCGAGTATTCGAAACTAGATCGCATGTGGATAGGTTTTAACGTACTTTTTTTACATAACATGAATTCTCAAAATATAACAAACTTTACTCCACACGGTAAAATACTTGTGCTTCATGCTTTAATATATTTGTACTCCCATAGTGGTAGTGTGCTCATATGTAATGCAACATGTACTCGCCACATAATACAACTTGTACCCCCCCCCCCCCCTCCCTCCCCGCGACGCAACTTGTACTCCACGCATAGTGCAACATGTACTCCTTGTGTAGTGCATCTATACTCCAACTATGCAACATATACTGCATAAGCGGTACAACTTGTACTCCATTATGCAACATACTTGTCCCTCCAAAAATGGAAAACCAACGAAAAAGGAAAAGCCACAAAAACCCAAAAAAACTGGAAAGTACAAGAAGAATCAGGAAAAAAAAGACAAACGGAAAACCAGGGGAAAACCAAGCAAAACAAAAAAAAAACACAAAATGAGTAAAAACAAGAAATAGAGAAAAAAATGCCCAGTTTATGAGCTGGTTTTTCATTTCATAAAAAGAATTTCAGATAATTTATAATGTATTTGTAAACTAATAAATATTTTATTATTTAAAAATATACACAATTTTATTCAAATAATTCAAAAATGTAAAAAATGTCCCACTGGTTTATTTCTTGTTTGAAAATTTGAAAATTATATTAATATTAATTTAAAAAATGACCCGAATTTTCAAAACTATCCACGAATATAAAAACAATTCATGAATTTTAAAAAACTATATCTTAGAGTTTGAAAAAATCTCCACCATTTTAAAATAATAATTACATATGTAAATCAATGTTTTAAATAAATTTTATTTAAAATAAAGTTATGGACTAAAAAACTAGGGGAAAATAAAATAAAAGTTGGAAAAATAATATTTTTGTGGACTAAAAATTAAAACTAAATAATAAAGGGATAGAGCAAAATGAAAAAGGAGCGGGATACTCATAAGAAGAAAAGACTGAAATGCAGAAAATCTATAAAAAAACTGCAATGTGTTGGCCCACAACTGCCACGCGGCTGCGGATTGTCGGTATCCAACCCGGTGAATCCAACTTTTTCTTCTTTCTTTTCTGTTATGGTTTTGTTTTCCCTTTTTTGTTCTTTTGTTATTGCTTATTTTTAATGCTTGCTGAACAATTCTTTAACATGTTATGAACATATTTTGAACACACACTAATTTTTTTGTGACATATTGAACATGTTTTAATGTACGATGAACATTTTTTAACATGCAGTAAATATTTATTTAATATACGGTGGGTTTTTAAAATAAACTGGATTTTTTATTGAAACCCTTACTTAATGATTTTCTACAATATATTTTAAAGTTTTAATAGGTTTTTAAATATCTAGCTACATGAAAAACAAACACTCTTTCTTCAGAAAAAAGAAAACTCAAAACCATACAGGAAAAATACACTTCACAGCAAAGTGGGCTGGCCCATTTGTCCTGATTTTCAGACGGAGCTTCTCCTATTTAACATCAATTGGCGTTGAATAGGAGGTCTCATCCAACAACTAGGTGTGGAATAGGAAATCTCGATTATTCGACTAACATGCTTCAATTTTATTCGCTATATTTTTTTTGGCTTTTTATCATTTATGCCACTAGTTGTGTTTCACTAAGTTTTACCATTAAAAGTTACAAATGTTCAAAAATGTCATTGTTCCGTGAGATACTTGCTCAAAAATGTCATTAGATGTCTCAAAAATGCCACCATCCATTAGATGTTTGCTCAAAAATGACATTAGACATCGTTATTGTCAGGTCAAACTCGTTGACTATGTTATATGACGAAAATACCCCTATACCCACATGTCAGCTATCTCTATCTCACAAAGATAAGTGTGGACCCCACTTGTCAAGAGTAAGCAAGCGAATAATTTTAAAGGAAAATAAGAACGTTGTTGGGGTCAAGTGGAACCCAAATTTATTGTAGTGAGATAGAGGGAAAGTTGATATATTAGTTTATAGGTATTTTGGTCATTATAACATGGCAAATGAGATTTGAGCTCACACTAATGTTGTCTAGTGGCATTTTTGAGCATGCGCCTAACGAAGCAATGACATCTTTGAGTAGTTGAAATTCCTAGTGGTAAAACTGAGTAGTGAGACACAACAGCGGCATAAATGATAAAACTCCTATTTTGAAAAAGAGGAAAGACCATGGCTTCTGCATCGGCATGATGCATGCGGCCATATTATTAAGCGAAAAGACAAACAATCTCCGAGTACGTGTACAAGCTCAGTACGAGCTGGAATGAAAATAAATGAAAACAAAAAATGGTAAAGCACCACAACCGGCAACAATAGGTTAAGATGACAAAACACCTAATCTATTGTTGAACCGCCATCCAAACCGGTTACAAAAATCCCATGCTACCATCTCCCATCGAATAGATCTAGTAACCAAATCATCCCTGGCCTCCGCATGAGTGAGTAGCGACCACATACGGATCCAAGTAGTGGCCCTATAAATTACTTGCAAAAAATTAATCCAACTTTGTCTGTTAAAAACCATATCATTCCTGCAGTTCCATATAGCCCAAAGTTCCGCACATACTCCTATCTGAATATGTATCGCAATAGTTGAGTCAACCCCATTTAGCCATGTCTCAAACTACGTCTGAATACTATTTGGAGGAGTGATGTTAAAAGCTATATGAACTGAGCGCCATAATAATGTAGCCATCGGGCACTCGAGAAAGAGGTGTTTGATTGTTTCATCATGATCACAAAAACAACATCGTTGACTGCCCATACAACCACGCTTTGCCAAATTGTCCTTAGTCAGAATCATCTATTTGTGAACAAACCACATAAAGACTTTGATTCTTAAGGGCACTTTTATTTTCCAAATATGTGTCTATCTCGGAATTGGACCAGAGTTGATTAAATCAATATACATGGATTTCACTGAGAACTGCCCGTTCATCGTGAGCTTCCAGTGAATAGAGTATGGCTCATCAGATAAATATACGTCCATCAACCTCCTGATAAGTTGTAGCCAATCATTCCATCGGTCTCCTACTATATTTAGAGGTATCGACTGTATTACTGTGGCAACATATGCATCATTACATTACACAATATTATACAAAGATGGATATTGTGGCGCCAATGGTGTCTCCGCTAGCCATGTATCCTCCCATAACCTAGTAGACCGACCGTTCCCAATGATGAATTTTGTTCTATGGAAGAAAGTTGCTTTCACTCTCATCGGCCCCTTCTATAAAGGTGAATCATTCGGTCTAATAGTAACCTGGGCCAGTGTTTTAGAATGTAGGTATTTGTTCCTAAGTAACTCCACCCACATACCTTCAGTCTCAACAAAAAGCCTAAATAACCACTTGCTTAGTAAGCATCTGTTCTTTACCTCTAAATTCTCAATACCTAGCCCCCCCCCCCCCCCCCCCCCCCCGCGCGTTCCTTGGGACGACAAATTATATCTCATTTAGTAAGCCTGTATTTTTTTTCTTATTTTCATCGCTTTGCCAAAAAAATCTTGATCGATAGAAATCTAATATTTTTCGTATTCCCAACGGTATTTCAAAGAAAGATAAGATGAACATTGGCATACTCGTGAGTACCGAGTTTATCAGTACCAGCCGGCCTCCATATGATATAAGCTTACCCTTCCAACAACTTAGTTTTTTTTCAAATCGATCTTCAATACACTTCCATTCTTTTCTTAGAAAGTTTGCGATGGTGAATCGGTATACCTAAATAACTAAACGGTAGGTTACCTAATTCACAACCGAACATTTGTCTATAAGCATCTTGTTCATCTTTGGCTCTCCCAAAGCAGAACAGTTCTCACTTATTAAAATTAATCTTTAATCCCGACAATTGTTCAAATAAGTATAATACAAGCTTCATATTTCTAGCCTTGTCCATGTCATGTTCCATGAATATGATTATATCATCCGCATATTGTAGGATGGACAGTCCACCATCCACAAGATGAGGAACTGGTCCTTCGACTTGTCCGTCCTCCTTAACTCTACCTATTAGTGTTGCCAACATGTCTCTCACTATGTTGAAAAAATAGGTGACATCGGATCTACCTGCCTGAGACCCTTTTGCGTCTGAAAGTAGTGACCTATATCATCATTCACTTTGATTCCGACGTTATCTTTTTGTACAAACGAATCGACTTGCTTCCTCCATGAATCGTCGAATCCCTTCATAATACGTAAGGCTTGTTGGAGGAACGGCCATTTAAATTTATCATATGCTTTTTCGAAATCCACCTTAAAAACCACTCCATCTAGTTTCTTAGAGTGAATCTCGTGAAGTGTTTCATGGAGGACCACTACTCCCTCGAGTATGTGTCTGCCTGGCATGAAAGCTGTTCGAGTCGGTCGCACCACGAAATGTTCAATACACGTCAGTCGGTTTGTGGCAACTTTTGTAAAAACCTTAAAACTCACATTAAGCAGACATATCGGTCTGAACTGCTAAATGTGTACCGCCTCTGCCTTTTTTGGCAACAATGTTATTTTCCCAAAGTTTAGGTGGAATAGCTGAAGTTGCCCATTAAACAAATCATGCAACATGGGAAGCCATCCGGATCCAGTGACTTATTATTCTTCATTCGCGATATAGCCTCAAACACCCCTTTCTCAGTAAACGGCACGGAAAACACCTCATTTTCGTCTATCCTGAGACGAGATATGTCATCTACCCTCTGCTCATCGAGAGACACAAAATTGTGCTCAGGGCACTAAGGAGTTGTTTATAATAATTAGAGATGTACAATTCTAGGTTCGCATGGCCTACAATTGTACCCGCATCATGTTCAAGTTGGTATATCTTCTTCTTTTTGTGTTTTCCATTTGCTATCAAATGGAAAAAATTGTGTATTGTCGTCCCCTTGGACAACTGATGTCTACTACACAACTTTATTCTTGTAGACTCATGTTGGGCCTCCAAGCGCAGAGTTTTTTATGACAGTAGCAATTTTCTCTCAAGTGGATGACCTAAGGTTTATCAATCTATGGGAGGTGTAGGATGAAGATGGTCTCTGTCGAACAACCTTGCAATCAAATACAAGAAATCTTTTGTGTCTCCAACACACCTAATACAATGGCAAAAAGTATAGGTGCACTTGTTCGGCGAAGAGATGGTGATACAAGTGTAGTATGGATACGAGAAATAGGTTTTTATAATCTGAATAAATAAAAACAGCATGGTAGCAGGTAGCAAAAGTGTGTAAAAACGGTGTTGCAATGCTTGGAAACAAGGCCTAGGGTTCATACTTTCACTAGTGGAATCTCTCAACAGTGCCAACATAACTGAATCATATAACCATGCATCCCTCAACATTCAACAAAGAATCAGTCCAAAGTTCCTATCTAGCAGAGAACATAAGATGTAATTGTTGTAGGTAGGAAAACCACCTCAAAGTTACCCTTTCTGATCAATCTATTGAGCCATCCCTATAAGTGTCACAAACATTCCTTGAGTTCGTACTAGAATAACACCTATGATACACATCAATCAACTCTAATGTCACCTAGATACTCCAATGTCACCACAAGTATCCATAAGTTAATTATTCGACATGCATCAAACAATTTCAGATTCATCATATTCAATCCAACACAAAGAACTTCAAGGAGTACCCCAAGATTTCTATCGGAAAAAGTAGGACAAGAACGTGTATCAACTCATATGCATAGATTAGCCCAATGTCACCGTGGGAATCCGCAAGTTGATTACCAAAACATCAAGATAGAGAGGGAAGAACACCATATGATCCAACTATATTAACAAAGCCCGTGATACATCAAGATCGTGCCATCTCAAGAACACGAGAGAGAGAGAGAGAGAGAGAGAGAGAGAGATCAAACACATAGCTACTGGCACATACCCTCAGCCCCGGGGTGAACTACTCCCTCCTCGACATGGAGACCATTGGGGATGATGAAGATGGCCTCCAGCATTGATTTCCCCCTCCAGTAGGACAACGAAAAAGGGCTCCAAATGAGTTTTCTTCAGTACAGAGGCTTGCGGTGGTGGAGCGGAAGTTCTAGGCTAACTTCTGGAGGTTTGGGGATTTATAGGATTTTTCAGTGTTGGAATCACGCGGAGATATGCCATAGGGGAGGCCACAAGGCATCAGGGCGCGGCCATCCCCTAGGCAGGCCTTGTTGCCTTGTCATTTCCTCGTGGGTCCCCTGGTACTCCCTCGAAGCTTCCTGGGTCCCTTTCCTTCTAGAAAAAACCATCAAAAAGTTTTGTTCAATTCCGAGAACTTTCATTTTCTGCACAAAAACAACACCACGGTAATTCTGCTGAAAATAGTGTCAATCCGGGTTAGTTCCAATTAAATCATATAAAGTGCATTAGAACCATATAAAAATATTGTAAACATGGGTAAATATGGCATGAATACTTCATATATTATCGATACGTTGAAGACGTATCAACGACCTGCGTAACTTTCGCTCTGAGCGCCCATCTAATCTCTTCTTCCCTGAGGAGTGATCTTAATTTACCCTCGGCTTCCCTCTTGGATGCCCTTTCTTTCATATCTAGTAGGGTGGATTCTGCCTTCACATCCAGCTCATTGATGAGATTGAGAAGCCTCTCTTTTTCCACCTTATAAACTCCACTTTCATTTTTGGCCCATCTCCTCAGGAACTGCCGCAAATGCCTAATTTTATTTTGCCAGGGGTCGACATTAGACCTCCCTCATGTGCCCTTAGCCCACTCCCGGGCTATTAGATCGATAAAGCCCTCTCTCTCGAAGCATGCTAGTTGAAAAGAGAAAGTGTTGTTGTTTCCCAAATGGGTCGCCTCCCAGAGTCAACAAGCAAAGGAGTATGGTCTGAAATGCCCCTATTCAAAGCTCGAACCGTTACTAATGGAAATTTCCGTTCCCATTCGATACTCGTTAGAACTCGATCCAACTTTTTGTATGTTGGAGTCTGCAACGTGTTCACCCACGTGAATTCCCTGCCTGTTAGGCCTATCTCTCTCACGTTCAGGCTCTCAATGATTGTATTAAACATGAATGACCACCTGGCATCAAAGTTAGCATTGTTCTTTTTGTCTCTTCTTCTGATAATGTTAAAATCACCTCCAACCAAGATGGGAAGCCTTTCATCGCCACATACCCGCACCATATCGGCTAGAAAATCCGGCTTTAATTCCGGTTGAGCAGCTCCATACTCGGAAACAAGTGCCCATCGGAACCCATCCATTTTTGAGCGTACCCTAAATTTAACGACGAAGTCCTTGAAGACCACATTCTGAAATTCGAGCGTTTCACACTTGACCCCAAGTAAAATCCCACCAGATCTTACTCTTGGGGGTAGACAGTGCCAATCAAACTCAACACCTATAGGATCCCAAGTATGTTTAGAGGGGGGTGATTAGACTACTTGACCTATTAAAAATCTAACCTTTTCCCAGTTTTAAAGGTTGGCAAGTTTTAGCAATTCTATCAAATCAAGTACACCCTACACATGCAAAGCTACGAGTATAGTAGCGGAAAGTAAAGACATGCAATTGTAAGTAGATGGTAGGGATAGGAAGATCAAACACAATGGGGAATCGAAGATTTTTTCCGTGGTTCCGATAGGTGGTGCTATCGTACGTCCACGTTGATGGAGACTTCAACCCACAGAGGGTAGCAGTTGCGCGAGTCCATGGAGGGCTCCACCCACGAAGGGTCCACGAAGCAGCAACCTCGTCTATTCCATCACGGCTTGCGTCCAGGAAGGACTAGCCTCACTCGAGATAGATCTTCACGAAGTAGGCGATCTCCTTGCCCTTACAAACTTCTTGGTTCAACTCCACAACGAATTGGAGGCTCCCAAGCGACACCTAACCAATCTAGGAGACATCACTCTCCAAAAGGTAATGGATCTAGTATGGATGATGAACTCCTTGCTCTTGTGCTTCAAAGGATAGTCTCTTCAACACTCAATCACTCTCTCATAGTTTTGGCTTGGTAGAAGAGATCGATAGGATGGAAAGCAACTTGGGGAGGCTAGAAATCAAGATCCGTGTGGTTGGAGTGGAAGATCTTGATCTCAACACATGAGTACGTGGTTCTCTCTCAGAAAATGGATGGGCCAAGTGTTGTCTTGTTCTGAGTGCTCTCTCTACGAATGAGAGGGGGTGGAGGGGTATATATAGACATCTCCAAAAATCCAAGCATTACAACATTATTGCCTAACTCGGTGAAACCGAAGCAAAAACTCAGTTGCACTGACTAGTGCAAAATATGGAAATTTTTGGGTTCTCGGTGAGACCGATATATAGAATCTCGGTGAGTCCGATTCGGTTGACCTAGGTGATACGTCTCCAACGTATCTATAATTTTTGCTTGTTCCATGCTGTTATATTATCATTCTTGGATGTTTTACAATCATTTTACAACAACTTTATATCATTTTTTGGGACTAACCTATTGACATAGTGCCAAAGTGCCAGTTGCTATTTTTGCTTGTTTTTTACTTCGCAGAAAATCAATACCAAACGGAGTCCAATCGCGACGAAACTTTTTGAATATTTTTTCTGGACCAGAAGACACCCAATGGGCCAAACAACTACCGGAGAGGTGGGCTGTGGAGAGCACAACCCACCAGGGCGCGCCAGGGGGGCCCCGGCACGCCCTGATGGGTTGTGCCCTCCTCGGCCCCCTTCCGCACCGCCTCTGATGCCTATAAATTCCCAAATATTCCAAAAACCCTAGGGGAGTCGACGAAACACAATTCCAGCCGCCGCAAGTTTCAGAACCGCGAGATCCAATCTAAACACCATCACAGAGGGGTTCATCTTCCTCATAGGTGCCTCTCCGATGATGCGTGAGTAGTCCACCATAGACCTACGGGTCCGTAGGAAGTAGCTAGATGGCTTCCTCTCTCTCTTATGATTCTCAATACAATGGTCGCTTGGAGATCTATTTGATGTAAACTTTTGCGGTGTGTTTGTTGGGATCCGATGAATTTTGAGTTCATGATCAGTTTCTATCCATGACTATTATTTGAGTCTTCTTTGATCTCTTATATGCATGATTACTTATAGCCTCGTATTTCTTCTCCGAATCTTTGGTTTAGTTAGGCCGACTAGATAGATTTTTCTTGCCATGGGAAGAGGTGCTTTGTGATGGGTTCGATCTTGCGGTGTTCTTTCCTAGTGACAGAAGGGGCAGCAAGACACGCATGTATCGTTGCTATTAAGGATAACAAGATGAGGTCTATTCCTACATGAATAGATCTTGTCTACATCATGTCACCGTTCTTATTGCATTACTCCATTTTTCCATGAACTTAATACACTAGATGCATGCTGGATAGCGGTCGATGTGTGGAGTAATAGAGGTAGATGCAGGCAGGAGTCGGTCTATCTATATTGGACGTGATGCCTATATAATGATCATCGCCTTGGATATCATCATGACTATTCGATTTTCTATCAATTTCCCAACAGTAATTTGTTCACCCACCGTGCGCTATACTCATGAGAGAAGCCACTAGTGAACCCTACGGCCCCCGGGTCTACTTTTCCATCATATTGCTTTCCGATCTACGTTTTTTGCAATATTTGTTTTCAGATCTACAAAACCAAAAACCTAAAAATATATTGCTGCTTATTTACTCTTTTTATTTGTGTTCTTGAGAGATCTATCTCTCCTATCTATCACTACCTAATCTATCTTTTTACCGTAGAGAGATTGACAACCTCTCTTCCGCGTCGGGTTGCAAGTATTTGTTGTTTGTGTGCAGGTGCTGCTTATTGGGTGTTGGTGATCCTCCTCTGGTTCAATAACCTTGGTTTCATAACTGAGGGAAATACTTACCATCGCTGTGCTGCATCATCCCTTTCTCTTTGGGGAAATACCGACGCAGTCTCAAGCCACGTCAAAGGAATTTCTGGCGCCATTGCCGGGGAGGAAGCGGTCTCTTCTATGTGTCTATCGTAGGCGCCGAGGGACTCCACCACCATCTACCAGGTTCCTAATCACAAATCTCATCTCCTTGCATTTACATTATTTGCCATTTGCCTCTCGTTTTCCTCTCCCCCACTTCACCAATTTGCCGTTTTATTCGCCCACTTCTTCGTTTGCCTTTCTCTCGTCAGATCTCTTGTTTGCTTGTCACCATGAGTGATTTTGGTATGGCAGAAACGGATGATGGCAGGACTCCTAAAATTGGACGTTCTGCTAATCTTGATTCTAAAACTTTTGTTTTGGGGCAAGGGAACGTTATAGGAAAAGAAACTATTCAAGAGTTTTTCAATTGTGTTGGGAATTTGACTCTCGATGATATCCCTATTCTGAAAAGAACTAAATCTTATGTGGAAGCTATCTCGGCGCTAGTTCTAAAACTTGAAAATAGATTTATTCGTACCCATCCTACTTTGCAAAGATTGTTTTATGAGCTACCCATCATAAAGAATTCCAAAGCTAAAAAAGCTAGCTACCCTTGTTCTTATGAATGAATTTGATCACGTAGTACGGGAAACTAGGGAGATCTTTGACTTTTATGGTATGAGCCGTGAAAAACCGGTAATAGGAGAAATACTTTACAATAGTGATTACATGATGAGATATTTGCTTGGAAATAATCAAATTTTTGATAAGAAGCTCAAAAAGGAAGTCCCCGTTTTAGATATGATCCAACAAGTTTTTAATGATGTGAACCAACAATATTCTTGGATCATAGCCGGTAATCAAAGGGGGTACGTAGAGGGACAACTTGATAGTGCTAAAGTTGCCATGGATGATGTGTTTCAAGTTTTATTTGCAAAACCTCTTGACAAAGGCACCTCATCCAAAACCAAAGATGACAATACTTGAATCTATCCATTATGCCTAGCTAGGGGCGTAAAACGATAGCGCTTGTTGGGAGGCAACCCAATGAATAAATAATTTTTTGCTTTTTCCTTTCTGGTTTTGAGTGTTGACACAATTATGCCTCTGTTATGATTGTGTTTTTATGGTTTATTTATTGTTTGTGCCAAGTAAAGCCTTTAGGATGATTCATAGGATGAGTAGAAGTGATGCTGAATCTGAAACAGAAACTTTGCGTCCAGTATATGAATTTTAATTTTTTTCTGGCACGTGATCTTGAGCTGAAATTTTAACACACTGTTTATATACAAATTCCTTACGTTGTCCTGATTTTTCAGAATTTTTAGAGTTACAGAAGTATGGGTAGTGTACAGATTACTACAGACTGTTCTGTTTAAGACAGATTCTGTTTTCGTTGCATTGTGTGCTTGTTTTGATGAATCTATGGGTTATATTGAAGGGTATAAGCCATGGTAAAGTTAAAATACAGTAGGTATAATGCAATGATAAAATATGAATGAGTTTGCAACAGTACCTAAAGTAGTGATTTGCTTTCTTATACTAACGGATCTCACGAAGATTTTGTTGAGTTTTATGTGATTGAAGTTTTCAAGTTTTGGGTGAGATCACGATGGATGAAGGAATAAGGAGTGATAAAAGCCTAAGATTGGGGATGCTACCGCACCCCCAAGATATATCCAAAGATAAACAAGCAACTAAGCTTGGGGATGCCCCCGAGTGGCATCCCCTCTTTCTTCTAACAACCATCGGTATTTTACTTGGAGCTATATTTTTATTCGTCGCATATCATGAGTTTTGCTTGGAGCGTCTTGTATCTTTGCTTGCTTTGCTTGTTAGTTTTTACTTTGTATACTTTCTGTACACACCTATTTGAGAGATCCACAATCATGCTATGGTTTGTTAGAATTGCTCTATGTGCTTCACTTATACTTTTTGAGCTATAGAATTGCTCTAGTGCTTCACTTATATCTTTTTGAGCACGGTGTGCTTGGAAATTTTTGTAGAAATACTCTCATGCTTCACTTAGATTAATTTGAGAGTTAGTAAATTTGGAATAAATCCTCTCATGCTTCACTTATACCTTTTTGAGAGATGAAATCTTTATGCTCATGTGCTTCACTTAAATTTGTTTGAGCTTGCCAAAAAGCAATGGCAATATATGAAACTAGTCCCAAAGTGATAGATATCCAAGGAGGATATAATAAAAACTTTCATGAAGATCATTGGACAAATTAAACTTGATTCCTTGTAATAGTTTTGAAACATGATGATAGTAATATGTGAGTCATGTTAGTAAGTAATTATGCTTAGTAGGAATATTGGTGTTAAGGTTTGTGATTCCCTATGCATGCACGAAAGTCAATAGTTATGCAATGGAGTTACATCCTACTTGTGGTGCATTATTCGGTGTTAGTTATGTTCAATGCTCACTTATGTGAATTTTCGTTTCTTGGTTTGGTTGCTTCTCAATCTATTTGCTAGCCTCCATTTGTACTAAGTAGAAATACTAGTTGTGCATCCAAAATCCTTAAACCAAGTTTTGCCTTATGAGTCCACTATAACTACCTATATGCGGTATTTCCATGTCGTTCCAAGAAAATTTGTATGTGCCATCTCTAAATTTTCAAAATAAATTTTCTCTTTTGTGTGCCCGTACCGCTCATTAAACGGTGGGGAGTGTCTAATATTTTTCCATGCTAGATGTGTTATTCTCAAGATGAATGTTTATTCACTTGTCATTGCACGAGAGTGCGGCAGTAATAGGGATGCCCATTCCCGAAATGAAAAAGAAAAACATATTTACTTTTTGTTGTCAAATAATAAATTCCTTGGAAAGTGTTGGTATGCATGGAAGGCAACTGTGGATACGGCCCGCCATGGAAAGTGAAAGTTTGGTGGAAAAAGGAATAAACTTTATTTTTTGTTTGGGAACCGCCTATGATATATCTAGCATGGAAAGTATTGGGAGCTACTTTGTCGTTTTCGTTGGCAGGAAAAGCATGCCACCCAAAATATTTTTCTCTCTCAATTTAAATCTTTGAGCTCTGGCACCTCTACAAATCCCTACTTCCCTCTGCGAAGGGCCTTTCTATTTACTTTATGCAATTTTTATTTTTGCTTTGAGTCTCCATCTTCTCTTATAAGCACCAACTAGGGGGCACTATGATCGTACTTGAGCATTGGGCATAGCTAATATTTGAGTGTGTTTCATGAATGGATCAATGATTGAGCATGATGGGCTAGGGATAACTTTCTTTAGTGTTGATATTTTGAAAGACATGGTTGCTTGTTGACATGCTTGAGTATTGAAGTCATTATGTTAAAACTAGACTATTGCTTTGAATCATTATAAGTCCAAATGTCCATGCTATACAAAATAAAAGAATATGATGAACATGTTAGGCAGCATTCCACATCAAAAATTCCGTTTTTATCATTTACCTACTCGAGGACGAGTAGGAATTAAGCTTGGGGATGCTGATACGTCTCCAACGTATCTATAATTTTTGCTTGTTCCATGCTGTTATATTATCATTCTTGGATGTTTTACAATCATTTTATAACAACTTTATATCATTTTTTGGGACTAACCTATTGACATAGTGCCAAAGTGCCAGTTGCTGTTTCTGCTTGTTTTTTACTTTGCAGAAAATAAATACCAAACGGAGTCCAATCGCGACGAAACTTTTTGGAGATATTTTCTGGACCAGAAGACACCCAATGGGCCAAACAACTGACGGAGAGGTGGGATGTGGAGAGCACAACCCACCGGGGCGCGCCAGGGGGACCCCGGCGCGCCCTGATGGGTTGTGCCCTCCTCGGCCCCCTTCCGCACCGCCTCTGATGCCTATAAATTCCCAAATATTCCAAAAACCCTAGGGGAGTCGACGAAACACAATTCCAGCCACCGCAAGTTCCAGAACCGCAAGATCCAATCTAAACACCATCACGGAGGGGTTCATCTTCCTCATAGGTGCCTCTCCGATGATGCGTGAGTAGTCCACCATAGACCTACGGGTCCGTAGGCAGTAACTAGATGGCTTCCTCTCTCTCTCTCTCTTATGATTCTCAATACAATGGTCTCTTGGAGATCTATTTGATGTAAACTTTTGCGGTGTGTTTGTTGGGATCCGATGAATTTTGAGTTCATGATCAGTTTCTATCCATGAATATTATTTGAGTCTTCTTTGATCTCTTATATGCATGATTACTTATAGCCTCGTATTTATTCTCTGAATCTTTGGTTTAGTTAGGCCGAGTAGATCGATTTTTGTTGCCATGGGAAGAGGTGCTTTGTGATGGGTTTGATCTTGCGGTGTTCTTTCCGAGTGACAGAAGGGGCAGCAAGACACGCATCTATCGTTGCTATTAAGGATAACAAGATGCGGTCTATTCCTACATGAATAGATCTTGTCTACATCATGTCATCGTTCTTATTGCATTACTCCGTTTTTCCATGAACTTAATACACTAGATGCATGCTGGATAGCGGTCGATGTGTGGAGTAATAGAGGTAGATGCAGGCAGGAGTCGGTCTATCTATCTTGGACGTGATGCCTATATAATGATCATCGCCTTGGATATCGTCATGACTATTCGATTTTCTATCAATTGCCCAACAGTAATTTGTTCACCCACCGTGCGCTATACTCATGAGAGAAGCCACTAGTGAACCCTACGGCCCCCGGGTCTACTTTTCCATCATATTGCTTTCCGATCTACGTTTTTTGCAATCTTTGTTTTTAGATCTACAAAACCAAAAACCCAAAAATATATTGCTGCATATTTACTCTTTTTATTTGTGTTCTTGAGAGATCTATCTCACCTATCTATCACTACCTAATCTATCTTTTTACCGTAGAGAGATTGACAACCTCTCTTTCGCGTCGGGTTGCAAGTATTTGTTGTTTGTGTGCAGGTGCTGCTTATTGGGTGTTGGTGATCCTCCTACTGGTTCGATAACCTTGGTTTCATAACTGAGGGAAATACTTACCGTCGCTGTGCTGCATCATCCCTTCCTCTTTGGGGAAATACCGACACAGTCTCAAGCCACGTCACTAGGCAGTTCCTCACTTCGGTGACACCGATTTGCAAAACTTGGACATTCTGATTTTTAGCAAATAGATACCAGAAGGTTGGTCCATGCTTTTAGGTTGTACCGAACCAAAACTTGGTTGCACCGAGTTTCTAGGGTTTGGCTCTGGAATCTGTCTAAGGAAAACTCAGTAGGGCCGAATGTGGAAAGTTGGTGGCACCGAATTTGACATTTGGGATTTGGGCAGAATATTTTGTGGGAGAATTTATGAGGGTTTTTGGTCGCTAATGTCTAAGCACTTGAGCAACCAAATCATCATAGATACCTCATCCCCTTTTAATAGTATCGGCTTTCCTATGGACTCAAGTGTGATTTCTCACATAAATGCAAAATGTAGAGTCTTGAAGCTTTTGCCAATTGATGTTCCAAGCATCTAGGGGATCTCCTCACAATCCTAGCCAATCCATTCATTGAACTTTTCATCAAATATACTTGATAAAATCATTAGTCTAATGGCATATATGTTGTTATTAATTACCAAAACCACCTAGGAGAAGTTGTGCTTTCAATCTCCTCCTTTTTGGTAATTGATGACAACATATAGATCAAAGGTTTGACATAGAATATAATCAATGTGTAGCATCGTCGCTTTGAGAAGTATGTGATAAGCAAGAGCTCCCCCTAAATTTGTGCATTATTTTAAATTTGCGTTTGAATGCAAATGCAAAATTGATTAGGATCATGGGTCACTCTTCCATGTCACATGCATCTTGGTGGTGCGCATAAATGATATGAATGGATTACAATGCACATGACACCAAACATGAGTGAATGATCATCATAAGAATATCACGAAGATAGGAAATAGTAACATCAATAACAAAGTATATGGTCAAACACAACGAAGTTTAAGACGAACAAAAGACAGGCCAAATGTTTTCAAAATCAAGGAGAAGCATCAAAAGCAACACTCTCTCTCTCTCTCTCTCTCTCTCTCTCTCTCAGCCCTATGATCTATAAAATTTCTCCCCCTTTGGCAACAAGTTACCAAAATGGTTACCAAAAGTTCGAAAGTATAGAGCTAAGCATCGCTATGGGCATGGTCTCCTTCATGTGGCAATGAAGCTGCTCCAGTAGTCGTGGAAGGAGTCGAGAGAACAGCATCCTCAAATGCTTCTACAGAAGTTCTCTGGGCTGGTAGAGTTGACATTGGAGGTGCTGATGGAGGCATGGTAGAAGTAGCAGTCGGTGCAGACACTGAGGGTCTCACATCCTAAGCAGGCACAACAGCAGATCGAGCCTGGGTCCTGAACTGAGTCTGGACTAGCAGTGTGGGGCTCTCATCATCATCATCTGTGATGGGCAATGGAACTGCATCTACCTCTTTCTTCAGCTAGTTGACCGTGGTGGTCAGCTCAGTCACTTGTTATCAAGGTCATGAAACTTCGTCTCCCTGAATGGTGCTAACAAGATAGGCCATTTGATCGCTCTTCGTCTTCAGAACTGGAGCACTAGTGGCTCTCGCTGCCTTTGCCTGGGCCTCATCCTCAATGTTAGCATGTGCAGTCGATGAAGTGGGATGAGATGGATCCATCACCACAACATTATCCTCATAATCTGGCTGGAGGGGCAGGTGTGGTTGATCAAGTAGATATTGGTTCTTTCCAACTTTGGAGTTCCAGGGTCTGAGAAACTAGCTTCAGGACTAGTGCCTGCATCAAGATCAACACTTTGTTCTATGAGGTCATTCTGGCTGTCATCTTATCCTGACATGACTGATCACTGTCCCCGTGAATTAGATATAGAGGAGTAGAATGGATGAGCATCACAAAATATAGAGGTTTTTGCAATTTGAACTCAAAAAGTTAGCATTAGATTTTCGCTGGATGAAGTTTCCGTTCCACCGAGTTTCAAATTTCGGAGCCCCTGAGTCAACAAACATCGTTACCAGAAACTTGGTCACACATTTCGGTTTCACCGACATGTGACTTGGTCTCACCGAAGTTGTGCTCAGAAACCCTAAAACTTCATTTCGGTGACACAGAGAGGAACTTTCGGTTTCACCGAGAAGTCCTTTGTGCTATGGGTGAACCCACATCGGTGGCACCGAGATGATTCAACTCGGTGACGCCAAAAATTCATATGGCGGAAACCTAACCCTAAGTTTTCGCATTCGACCTATTTCTAAGGAATTTTCTCGTGGATAGAAGTGTTGCAAATCGTGACAAGATATGTAAAATATCCTAATGCGCATGAATCAGCGTTGGAGCACATAAGGGATCGAGGATTACCCTAAGTTGGAGGATCCTCTCTACGGCAGCAACGGCAGAGTTGATTCCGTTGACGGGGACGGATTCCAGCAGACAGGACGCACTAGAAGAGATTGAGATCGTCTGTAGACGCAGGTGGAGGTAGCAATGGGGTGCGGAGGCTCTTTGTTTGAATTAATTTTCAAAGTACGGACCCGCGGACATATACATATACCCATCTGCTGTCGGTGACACCGAGTCAAAAATATCGGTTCCACCGAGATGTGTAACTGCCAGTTGACAGAACAACTCGATGACGCCGAGATTTCTAGATCGGTGGTACCGAGGTAGAAAACCAGATCAACCCTAGTGCTTCAGTGGAATTGAGTTTGAGGTATTGGTCACACCAAAAATCACTTGGGAGGTTTTGGAAGTCATCCCTTGTCGAAACGGTAACTCCGAGTGCTCCTCGACTAGAGGGTCCGAAAAGTGCTTGCTCAAATTTTGTGATGAAGCATGAAAAGAATTTGAGACGAGAAAGCGTAGATAGCTAGAGGGGGTACTTAGACATTCTTGTACATCCAATTGGCCAGAAAAATAAAGCCCAAATAGAACAACAATTGGATGTCCTCGAATGGAGAAAAATATGCACACCAACATGCTCACACAATAAGATGTCAATTAAAATATGTCAAACATGCATAACCACTCTAGTATCTACCAAGCACTTTGGCTATGATGGAGTCATCTATATATGAGTATATTGACTTAGGAGCCAAGCAAGAATACTTGATCATAGGTCATAGTCATCGTTTCAGCACAAGTGGGGTTGCCACTTTTACATAAAGCTTTTTAATTTATTCAACTTTTTTGTGAGATGCTTTGACTCAAGTCTTAGAGTAAAGCTCCCCCTTGATGTGACATCCCCTTAAGAGGGACAAACTAAAATGGAGGTGAAGTAGTGGTGGATGCTCATTGTTGATGAATCTTGAGTTGGGAGCAATCCTTGTTGTTTCTTACTCTTCTCACCTACATGCACTACAAGAAATATGTCAACTTGTGACCTTCTCGCAGTGACCCTGGAAGAAATGGTCGTAAATCTACGACCATTTGAAACCAATTGGTCGTAAGCTGTTCGGGGGGCTCCCAACCCTAAACCATAACGACCATTTGGGTCAGAAAGGTCGTAATTTCCTTACACAAAATGGTCGTAAAGCAGATGGCACTGGTCCGCTGCCTTATTTCTAGCTGATCATGACCAATATAGATGGTCATAGCCTTGTAAATTGTGGTGCATCGCTATGACTAGGCGTCACCTCATCAGTTTTGCCTATGTGTCATGTCCATGTGTCAATTTTTGCCATAGGTTGTGAAGGAGCCTACATTTCTGTCATTCCCAAAATTCCCAAAAAATTCTAATAAATTCTTCGGATCATATCTTCCTCAAATATGTCAAAAACCTTCCTTGCCTAGTTCAAAATTAATTCAAGAATAATCATTTTCCTATTTTGTTCAGAACAGCACTTTGTGAAGGAAGTGCTATTTATATTTTTTGGATTTCCCTCAAAAAATTTGGGCACTCTTTACTATCCAAATCATTTCCTAATGACAAAATTCAGCTCTATTTGCCTATTAAATATTCCTGAGCAAATTTCTAAAATTTTTGTTCAGCTAGAAGCTTTTTCAAGGAAGTACTAGCTAGGAATCTCCTAATGATCTGAATTTTTGAAACATATTCTATATGCCCAAATCACAGCTCTCCACAAAATTTGATCCCCATCTAATAACCCATGTGAGCTCACCATCCAATCTTTGTATCTGGTAATATTTTCAAATTGTGAAGCAACTATATTTCATATTGCTTTATAATTGCTGAAAATTTACCAGCACATGACTCTGCACGTAGAACCTCCCTCCAGCGAATTTTAGCTCATTTTAATTTATCCAATGTCCCTCAATATTTCTCCCAATTTTCTGTTCAGTGGAGAGCATTGTGAAGGAAGTACCATTTTTATTTATCCAAATGGTATGAAATTTTTACAGTGCCTTTATATGCCCAAATTATCATCCTCATCCAAATTAAAGCTCAATCCAAATCATCTGTGTGAGCCCAGCTTCAATTTATATTTTCTGCCAGATTGGCGCATTGCAAAGCAAGTGCTATCCAGACCCCTCCTATTGCCATCAAACTTTTTGGGCTCTCTTACATATCCAAATCATTGCCACATGCCAATATTCAGATACATTTGCCTAATAAATCTTCCTCAGGAAATTTCCAAAGTTTCTATCCAGAGAGAAGCTTTGTGAAGGAAGTACTAGCTAGGATTATCTAAATGGTCTGAGATTTTTCCAAATCTTCCATAGTATCAGGTAATCACTCTCCACGAAATTTGAGCTCTATACAAAATCCCATGTGAGCTCATCATCCAATCTCTTATTCTGGTCATATTTTTAGTTTGTGAAGCAACTATATTTTATATTGCTTAATTATTCCGTAAACTTTACCAGGGCATGTTCCTACCAATATAAATTCCCTCCACCAAATTTGAGCGCATTTCATTTAGCCAATTTCTCTCAATAAATTTTCCAACTTTCTGTCCAGAGAAGAGCATTGTGAAGGAAGTACCACTTTGGCATGCCCAAATGTTTTCAAATTTGTACAGTGCTTTCCTATGCCCAAATGGCCATCCTCCAACAAATTTCAGCTCAATACATTCATTCATTTGAGCCCAGCTTCAACATTCATATTTCTATCCAATGTGGTACTTTGCAAAACAAGTGCCACCTAGGCTCCTCCATTTGAGCTGCAAATTTGTCAAGAAAGTCTGCTTAGTAGATTATCGTACTCGGCCAAAACTCAGGCCCATTGGACATGTGCATTTCTCTCACCGCTAATCAAACACTTGGCCGATAATTCATGTTTGAGCTTAGTTCAGTCTCCTCGTGAGATTCTTCTGTTCTATTTTTCTTCCTAACACCTACCGAGGGAGTGCCCAACTCACTAGACATGCCTATGACTCCCAGAACGAGTGGCCACGCCACAGTCACGCGGTGACCACGCGGCTGGCATGCCAATTTACACGCTCTGGAGTTGGGGCCCTCGGCCACCGTCCAAACCTCGACATCTAGCCACCACACCATGTATATTTGATTAAATAGATACTTATGTAACTAGAAATTTTTGGAAAAAATAAAGAGCAAACTATAAGGCAGCTGCAGTTCAAATTTGACCCGCTTCCATCTGAACCGATGAAAATTTGTCTTTTTCACGAGAGGTGGATCAAAACTTTTGAAACCCAAACATTTGGTCAATTGTACATTAAATATGACCTACTATTTTAGAAAATTGATTTGGTCCAATTTTTCAACAAATATATGATAGGTCCTTCACAAAAAAAAACCATTTTGGGCACACGAAAAATGGAAAATGTATTTTTCGTCCAAAGAAAATGAAAACTCCCTTTAGCAACATTGTTTGCCATTCCAATATGCACCCTTGTGCACAATATTATATCATTTGAACAAACTATGCCATGAATGTGGCCATAAGTTTGATTATTTGGCTTGAAAACCATGAATCTTCACACATGATAGCTCATTTCTGAGAACACTTTTTAAAAATAATTGCCTTATTACAAGTTTATTATTTTTCCTGGTAACTTGGTCACATATAATGACACAATGCGAAGGTTTTCCAATTGTTTTATTTTTTTTGAATTTTCCATGCCCATTTCAAAATACGGTCAAAACGGCGGGCATGACCGTTCCTAGCTAGTGGATGAATCTTGGAAAAAATTTAGTGTTTCTATTATTAAATAGATACTTTTTACCTAGAAATGATTTTTTCAAAAAATCATGAGCAAACTATGAGGCAGCTGTAGTTCAAACTTGACCCACTTCCAGCTGAATCGGCAGAAATTTGTCTTTTTCACGAGAGGTGGATCAAAGCTTTTGAAACCCAACCATTTTGGTCAATTGTACATTAAATGTGACCTAGTATTTTAGAAAATTGATTTGGTCCAACTTTTCAACAATTATATGATAGGTCCTTCACAAAAAAACTCATTTTGGGCACGCGAAAAATGGAAAATGTATTTTTCGTCCAAAGAAAATGAAAACTCCCTTTAGCAACATTGTTTGCCATTCCAATATGCACCCTTGTGCACAATATTATATCATTTGAACAAACTATGCCATGAATGTGGCCATAAGTTTGATCATTTGGCTTGAAAGCCATGAATCTTCACACATGATAGCTCATTTTTGAGAACACTTTTTTAAAATAATTATCGTATTACAAGTTTATTGTTTTTCCTGGTAACTTGGTCACATATAATGACACAATGCGAAGGTTTTCCAATTTTTTTTGTTTTTTGTTTTTGAATTTTTCATGTCGATTTCAAAATACGGTCAAAACGGCGGGCATGACCGTTCCTAGCTAGTGGTTGAATCTTGAAAAACTTTTAGTGTTTCTCTGATTAAATAGATACTTTTGTACCTAGAAATGATTTTTTCAAAAAATCATGAGCAAACTATGAGGTAATTGTAGTTCAAACTTGACCCACTTCCACCTGAATCAGCAGGAATTTGTCTTTTTCACGAGAGGTGGATCAAAGCTTTTGAAACCCAACCATTTAGTTAATTCTACATTAAATGTGACCTAGTATTTTAGAAAATTGATTTGTTCCAATTTTTCAACAATTATATGATAGGTCCTTCACAAAAAAACTCATTTTGGGCACTCGAAAAATAGAAAATGTATTTTTCGTCCAAAGAAAATGAAAAGTCCCTTTAGCAACATTGTTTGCCCTTCCAATATGCACCCTTGTGCACAATATTATATCATTTGAACAAACTATGCCATGAATGTGTCCATAAGTTTGATCATTTGGCTTGAAGCCATGAATCTTCACACATGATAGTTCATTTCTGATAACACTTTTTAAAAATAATTGCCGTATTACAAGTTTATTATTTTTCCTGGTAACTTGGCAACATATAATGACACAATGCGAAGGTTTTCCAATTTTTTATTTTTTTTTATTTTTCATGCCCATTTCAAAATACGATCAAAACGGCGGGCATGACCGTTCCTAGCTAGTGGTTGAATCTTGGAAAACTTTTAGTGTTTCTCTGATTAAATAGATATTTTTGTACCTAGAAATGATTTTTTTTCAAAAAATCATGAGCAAACTATGAGGCAGCTGTAGTTCAAACTTGGCCCACTTCCAGCTGAATCGGCAGAAATTTGTCTTTTTCACGAGAGGTGGATCAAAGCTTTTGAAACCCAACCATTTGGTCAATTGTACATTAAATGTGACCTAGTATTTTAGAAAATTGATTTGGTCCCATTTTTCAACAATTATATGATAGGTCCTTCAGAAAAAAAACTCATTTTGGGCACTCGAAAAATGGAAAATGTATTTTTCGTCCAAAGAAAATGAAAACTCCCTTTAGCAACATTGTTTGTCATTCCAATATGCACCCTTGTGCACAATATTATATCATTTGAACAAACTATGCCATGAATGTGGCCAGAAGTTTGATCATTTGGCTTCAAAGCCATGAATCTTCACATATGATAGCTCATTTCTGAGAACACTTTTTCAAAATAATTGTCGTATTACAAGTTTATTATTTTTCCTGGTAACTTGGTCACATATAATGACACAATGCGAAGGTTTTCCAATTTTTTGTTTTTTTGGAATTTTTCATTCCCATTTCAAAATACGGTCAAAACGACGGGCATGGTCGTTCCTAGCTATTGGTTGAATCTTGGAAAACTTTTAGTGTTTATCTGATTAAATAGATACTTTTATACCTAGAAATGATTTTTTCAAAAAATCATGAGCAAACTATGAGGCAGCTGTAGTTCAAACTTGACCCACTTCTAGTTGAATCGGCAGAAATTTGTGTTTTTCACGAGAGGTGGATCAAAGCTTTTGAAACCCAACCATTTGGTAAATTGTACATTAAACAGTATTTTAGAAAATTTATTTGGTCCAATTTTGCAACAAATATATGATAGGGCCTTAACAAAAAAAACTCATTTTGGGCACTCGAAAAATGGAAAATGAATTTTTCGTGGAAAGACAATGAAAACATCCATTGGCAACACTGTTTACCCTTCCAAGATACACCTTGTGCACAATATGATATCATGCCCCGACTCGTCCTCCCACATCGCGCCGCCATCCACCTTCGTCACTCAGGCTGCTACCTCCACCAGAGTGCCTCATCCATGCCGCCACGGGATGAGGGAACAAGATGATCCCATCGCGGTCGATACGTCCGGCGGCATGAGAGCAGATCGGCTTGTGGGGAATTGTGGGCGCTCTACATTTGGCTAGACCAACGCCGTCGAGGGGATCGAGAGCAGGAGCATCAATATGTTGTTAGGGTTTGATGATCGTGGATGTGGAGATGTTGGCTGTTGGGAAGGATATATATAGGACAAGTACGTAGCGTTAGCTGGGAGTGCTAGTATCAACGGCTCCACATGCGTCTGATGATTTCCTCATATCAATATGCAGATGGAAAGTGTTTCCCTTTAACTTTAGTTGATCACGACCAATTTTAGACGGTCATAACATCGTCCATGCTTACTGCGTTCTGATTGGACCTAAACATCTCACGCGGATCATACATCAAACACCGTCCCGGATCCAACGGCTGCCCTCACCCCCCCTCTCACACCTCTCTCCCCCAACCCACAGCCCCGCACTCCTCTCTCCCCTATGCCTCCTTCCCTCGCACCACTTCTCGCCGCCACCACCACCTACGGGCAAGATTCCACCAGATCCCGCCCGATTCTGGCGTCCTCCTGCGGCACCCAACACACCATCATGTCCCCCTCCCTCCGCTCCTTCCTCCCATCGGGCCAGATACGGCGCACACGTCCTCAGGCGGCCAGGCGCAACCCTGCCCAGCGGCTAGGGTTGTGGTCAGCATGTCGCCGTCGTGGCTCTGGTGACTCAGGCGAGTCTCTCCACTCCTCCTCGTCACATCACTCCCTCTCTTCTTCACCCCTTCTTGTCTCCCTCGCAGATCTAACCCTCCAACGTCTCCCCCGCAGATCCGCATGAGCGGTGCGTCTGTCCCAGTTTCGGAGGAAGGTGACTCCTGCAGAGCGGCGGCGGCGACCTCCCCCTTCACGACGATCATCTGCACGGAGGCGGAGACCGGCAGGTAAGCTATCCTCCCTCCCCCCTTCTCCGAGGAGCTACGCGCCCCCCCTCGCCCTGCTGTGGCTCTTCATCTCGTTCTCTGATGACCTGCACCGCCGTCCCCCGACCTCCCCCACCTGCTGCTGCTCCCCGCGTTTGGCGCCACCCGCTTCTGCCCTGGGCCTCTCTTGGCCCACACGCGGCTGCTCCTGTTTCTACTCGCTTTGGCCCCCAATTCATGGAGATATATCATATATGTGGCATGTGCGAATCTAGTTGTTGGATGGTGCCATTCACCATAGTGCCTTGTCCCAGCGGACAATTTTAGGGAACACTTAAATTCATAGCTCTGTCCATCAATCCATTACTGTAATATCTACAACATGCCGTTGTGCTTGATTGGGCAACCCTTTGTAGGCTTGAGTTGAAGCGTTGCTTCATTTTAGTTTGAAAGTAGCGCATTTATTCAGACTAGATGCCCTTGTTCAGATTTAGGTGTAGAGTTAATCTTTGTTCTAGAGTTTCGAGAGGTCAATGGCTGCAGGGATGAGTGTGAAAATGGGCATGTTAAGGCCCCAACAAATAACCTTGATTGTATCCTTTGCTGGCTATTTTACAATCATGATGTCGCTTTCCTATTTTTATATACACTAGTAAAGTGCCCGTGCGTTGCAACGGCTCAAAAATAAATAACAACCGGACTGCTTTTACTCCATGCGTTCCAAAATACTCGATGTTCTAGATTTGTTCCAAGTCTAATGTTGATATATTTTTTTGTAAACTATGGAGAATTTGCATGGCTGAAGCTGAAGCATACACTTTTCAGAGTGACTAACAACCGGAACGAAGTAAGAAATAAGCAAATACTTGTAGTACAGCTAAATATGAATATAACATACCGAGTAATTAGGCATATGTAATCACCATCATTCTAAATGTACAAAAAATGATTTCAAACGAGTCTTTGCCTCGGTGAACTCTGAAATTTCTTTGCCCAGCTATCCTCTTGCACCAAGTGATAACTTGCAGCAAAGCACCTAATTAGATAGAATAGCAACTAAGCCCTCTACTTCCTACCCTAGCTTTCCATATGTGCTAACTGTGGTAGTAAATAATGTGTTACCCAATTATTTATTCCCCACCTTTCCATCTGCACTAACTTTTTTTTGGAAAAGGAGGATAACCCCCGGCCTCTGCATCAGCGTGATGCATGCAGGCATATTATTAAGCCATAGCTTTCCATCTTCACTAACTAAAGTAGTAAATGGTGTCTTGTTATTTCCTAAATAAATGGGTCAAAAATTTGTTAAGTGTGTAGAGGTAGACATGAAAGTAGACAAACAGGAAGCTAAAGATTCAGGAAAACCTACCAATATCTAAGGTAATGATTTAGTATGTACAGGTGGCCAGCATGTCATGTTTGGTTGGGTTATGCTCACATGCACTTCAAGGGTAATCAAGTGGATAAGCACCAGCTTAAATTCAAACCAGAACCTCATCGCGTGATCTCAAATCTGCGTGCACACTCACATCCTAGCACAGGATTTATGAAACCACACTACACAATCTGAACCATAGAACTACACCCAGCCATTGTGAATTTTGTAATTAAAGAGAAAGAAATGTGAGGCACCCCCATGTTGAGCACATGGTTTGGACACGGGAGGTGGGCTAGGGGTGCAGTTGTGCAAGCACCCAAACTAGTTGACGCTCACCTCTCTACTTATCCACTTAGCTGTTAATATTGGCACTCATTTTGGTGCTTAGTGTGGCCAACTACAATGTGATCCCATATACCGAAGTAGAGCAATATCATATGAGTAAGTAAAATCCTTGTTTCCATTATGATAAATTACTATTAGATTCTGGAATTAGACAAAAGACTAAACAATTACTCTTGTTTTCATACTGTTGCTGCTGGTGGTGGTGGTAAGTTAAAATGCATAGAAGAATTCTTTTAACTGATAATAATATGTATTCTTTAGTTGGAAATGGACCTCTCTGATGTTTAATTTGACAAGTTAAAACAAAACTTCGTAACCTAGCAAAATTTGATGTAGTAAATGTGTACTCAACTGTATGTTTTTTAGTATAAAAATATCTGATTCCTCCTATCCATGTGCAACAGCGATGCTTTGGATTTCATCCATGCAGTAGAGGACAAGGGCCTCATGGACAACCAAGGTGCATGGTACTCGCAAGCGACGAACGGAGGTTGTTCGATAGCGGCTACACAAACCACCACTGTGAGCTGCTCCCTTTCCTATGCCACAACCATGCTCTGTTTCATGGGTTAGTTAGGATTTTGGTGCTTTTTGTGCCGTGTTTGAGTCCTTGCCGACAGTTGCATCGATGCTCAAGTGCTGGTACTTATTTGTTGTGGTGGTGCTCATCTGGCTACTTGTTTTGCAGCTGCTAATTAGTAGTAGTTTATTAGGATGTGGCTGAAACCATTGGATTAGCTGGTCCTAAATAATGCTTATTATTGAATTAGCTGGTCCTAAAGAATGCTCCGCCTAAGCTTTGCTTAGTGGCTGGTTCCATATCTGAAAAGTGCAATGCAGGTGAAAATATTAAATACCTTGTCATGCTTGCAATGCTTTGTGCTGAACTGTTTTTTTGTAATCTATCTTGCTATACTGGTTCCAAGTGCTTGAGTAGCACCTGTGAGATAACTCACTTGTGGTTAATTAGTGGCTTTATCGTTTGTGTTTGTGCATTCTTTTTTCGTGGGCATCATCCATGGTTGTCTAGTAGTTGACATACTTCTGGTTCCATTTAGTATATGCAGGAAGCAGCAGCTTAAGTGTAATGGAGCTGTTGGTACTCTATGTCTGCTTCGTTAGAGTTTGCATCATCTCCTTGTTGTTTATAGCATAAGCGCCTTCACTATTCTTGCTCTGAACCTATGATGCTGATACTAGTTGTATTTGTCTTGATACCGTTTAGTTTTTGTTGGAGTGTGCATGGTGGCATCCTGAGCTCGCACTATAAATTTTGCTTTGCCTTATTCATGCGCTGGCACTTTAAATTTTGCTTTGCCTTGTTGATAATGCCATATGTCCTATGCAATCAGATTACATTTCGTGTTGTTAATTTTGCTTTGCGTGTAGCTGTGATGATGACTATAAATATTAAGAAGTGCTCATGCATGCATCTAGACCTCTTATTGTAGTAGCTGGTATGCTTGATGCGTGTATCTCCATCTCTTTACTGTTTTGCTGGAACCATAAATCCTGATGCATGATGATCATGGTCTGGTTTGTTAGATCTGTTCTGCTGGTGCTTAAAATTTGACAGGCCTGGATTCTGAATGAACTCGTTCTTACAATTCTTTTCATTTATATGATCAATTTAATTAGAGTTGCACATGTCAGTATACTATACACCAAAAAAATCCTAGCTAGTGAGAACATTTAAGTCACTCCATAAACACATACTGGTTAGTGTTAGTCATACTATTTATGTAAATTTCATTTGCTGTCAATTCTTGCTTATAAGTTATTGGATCCCTCATTGGCCACTGTTTGATGTTCTGTACACATTCTTATTCTTATATGTTCATTCTTTTTTTTGCACAGGTGAAGTGCGAAGCCAAGTCCGAAGCTGTGAAGCATATCAGCAAAGAGTGGCATATTATGTGTTGTAATTGTAGGTAGTAGTAGGCTTATCTTGGTTGTAGTATACTGTACCGATTGTAATAGACTATAGTGTTTTTTTGGACGAATTTCATTTGCTCTCTGGATTGTTCGAAATAATGATTGTGTATGTGATTTGAATACCCGTGAAATGGAAACCTGACAACGGGGTCCAAGTTAAAATGGTTGTTTGACAAATTTCGAAATTTCTAATGTGTGGGACCAATTTTGAGATAAGCATGACAAGTGGGACCAATCTGATTGGTGGGACCAGCTGCAAAATAAAATGGCTGAAAATAGAAAATCAGTAGACTGTAAAAGGTTGCATCCTAGAAAATAAAAGGCCGAATTGCTGGGTTAGGCCCATGTAGCTAGCGAAAATTAACAGGAAAAATATATATTAAAAAGGCTGAATTAATGGGCTCGGCCCATATAGACACCGAATTGGACCGGGCTGAATCTTATCAACGACCAATCCAATTGGTCGCAATTTTGCCAAGTCAGCTTGCCACGTTGAATCCGACGTGGCCTGGGCAGACAACCAGCGACCAAAACAATTGGTCGTAGGACCAACGACCTTTTATTTTGGTCGTAACCTTATACAGCCATTTCACAAAGAAGGTCGTTAAGTTTAATTAAAGACGGTCAGCTTTTGACCAACTGTTTTTGGTCACAAAAAGGTCGCAAATGAAAAACAATGACCATTCAGTGACCAATATTGATGGTCGCAAGTTAGCATATTTCTTGTAGTGATGGGTTAGTCCCACACAAGGAACAAATACAAGGATATCTATGGACATGGAATGTAGCACATATGTGATGATGTCCATTGATTCATTAATTACATTGTCCCTTGCTTACCAATGAGGGAATTTGTGACTCCTTGAACTATTGCATAATGTTGGAGTTGATTGCACTAGTTCTTGCCAAAAATGAGTGTGAGTGAATTTTGTTGGCGGAGTCACCCCTCAAGAACTTCTCTAGTTCTTCTTGGGGACGCTCATCAACTTGATGGGAATCCTTGGAGTTGAAGTAGCACTTGATGAAGTAGAGCTTGTAGTAGCTTTTGGAACCCACTTGACCATGGCTTGTGATTCTTCTTCAAATGAGTCAATCTCCTATTGAAGCTTGTCTTTGCCCTTGAGCTTGTGGTCTTGTGGTGGAAGATCATCTTGAGCTTTTGTTCCCTTAGAGAGAGTAGGATCATACTTCTCCTTTTGGGAAACAAACTTTGTCTTAGGATATTGATCTTCTTTACATTCAACTCCATTGGCATTGAACTTTCGTTCAAAACCAATCCCTTGGTTCTTTCGGTGCCATCCTTGCTTGCGCACAATCTCCTCAAATTGCTTACTTCCGGCAAGACTCTTGTAAACACCTTTCTCTATAATTTATTTCAATAAATTGTTTTCTTGCTCAAGTGTAACTTGGCTAAGAGAGTCATTAGTGTAATTAATAGAACTACTAGAAGCAACATCATTTGATTTAGGATTTTTATTGTTGCTACTAGATGAAGAACCTTTCTTGCCTTTGTTACTAGTTTGCTTAGATTTAACTTGTGGCACAAATGTAGACTAGAGTAGTTGTTTGGCAAGATAAGAAGAATTCTTCTTTCGAAGATCGTCATTGATAGCTTTAAGAAACTCATGCTCTTGCTCTAAATTTAGCTTCTCGAATCGTAGCTTCTCATGAGTTCTTAGAAGCTCTCTATGATCTTCTTGGGTAGATTCATGAGCTAACTTAAGAGTGTTTAGTTCCTTTGTTAAACGCTCAATCTCCTTCTTATCACCATCACACGACTTATCTTGACTAGCATGATTATTTTCAAGTTCACTTTGACTAACATCGCTAGTTTTATCAAAGAGCAAGTCATCATCTCCTAACAAGTCATCCTCATCACTATTAAAGTCAATGTATTCGATCGGGGTGTGATACTTTGGGACCTTTAGCCATGAAGCAACTTCCAATTCCTTCATTTGGCGAATCAAATAAATCATAGGAGTTGGAGGAAGCAAGTGCTAGTCCGGCAACACCTTCATGTTGACTATAGTCCGAGTTGGAGTGGTAGCTTCTCTCGGATTGGTTGTCGGATCACTACTGGAATTCAGTTATTTGCCGTCAGCCAGCTATTTGCCGTCAGCTGGCGGACGGCAAAGAAAGTGTATGCCGTCAGCTGGCCAAACCCGGACGGCAAAGAGCAGGCTGACGGCAAAGACACCGTTTGCCATCTGCCAGGGATTTTCCGTCAGCCAGCGGACGGCAAAGAGCCAGAAGGCAGATGGCAAAGAACCCACCTGGACCCCACTGGCCCTGTGGGGGTGGCGGGCCGTATGCAGGCTCTTTGCCGTCAGCCTGGGGCTCTTTGCCGTCCGCCAGCAGACGGCAAAGGCGCCCTATACCTAACGGCGTCAACGGCCACCCCGTCCCTCTCTCTTTCATTCTCTCTCTCTCTCTCCCTCTCACCCCCCCCCCCCCGCTGCGCCGCCCCACCCCACCGTTGGCCCGCCGCCCGGCCGCCTCTGCCCCTCGCCGCCGGCCGCCACCGCCGCCCCGACGACCCTGCGCCCCTGCCCACCGCCGTCACCGCCGCCCTGCCGCCCCTGCGCCCCTGCCCCCTACGCCCCTGCCCCTCACCGCCCGGCCGCCCCCGCCGCCCCTGCCCCCCCCCCCGGACACCCCCGGCGACCCTGCCCCCCAACGCCGCGACGCCCCCGACGCCCCCCGCAGCCGCGACGCCGCCGCCGCCCCCCGACGCCCCTGCCACCCGTCGCCAGGCCGCCACCGCCGCCGCGGCGCCGCCGGCCGCCACAGCCGCCCCCGCCGCCCCCCACCGGTGAGTGCCACCGCCGGCCACCCCCTTTTTTCATTTTTCTGTTTTTTATTCCGGTTAATTTAGTTAGTTTATAATTAGGTTAGTTTTATTAGTTTATTAGGTTAGTTTATTAGGTTAATTAGGTTAGTATTATTAGTTTATTAGGTCAATTATGTTAGTTAGTTAGGTTAGAAGAAAAAAAAGAAGAAAAGAAGAAGGAAAAAAAGAAAATGAAAAAAGGAAAAGAAGAATAGAATAAGAAGAAGAAGAAGAAGGAAAGAAGAAGGAGAAGAAGAAGAAGAAGAAGAAGAGGAGGAGGAGGAGGAGGAGGAGAAAAAAGAAGAAGAAGAAGAAGAAGAAGAAGAAGAAGAAGAAGAAGAAGAAGAAGAAGAAGAACAAGAACAAGAAGAATAAGAAAAAGAGGAGAGGAGGAGAAGAAGAAGAGGAAAAAGGGAAAGAAGAAGAAGAAGAAGAAGAAGAAGAAGAAGAGAGGACCCCCGACCCCCGACCCCCGACGCCACTGACCCCCGACGCCACCGACCCCCGAAGGCACTGACCCCATTGAACCCCGACGCCACTCATGAACACCGACGCCACTGACCCCCGACCCCCCGACCCCCGACGCTACTGACCCCCGATGCCACCGACCCCCGACGGCACTGACCCCACTAAACCCCGACGCCACTCATGAACCCCGACGCCACTGACCCCCGAACCCCGACCCCACCGACCCCCGAAGCCACCGACCCCCGACGCCACCGACCTCCGACGCCACCGACCCCACTGAACCTCGACGCCACTCATGAACCCCGACGCCACTGACCCCCGACCCCACCGACCCCCGACGCCACCGACCCCCGACGCCTACTGTTGACCGGGAAGGTGCTTTTCGGCCTTCCAGAGGCCGACGGGGTCATAGTTTTGTAAATTATGAGTTAGGTCACATATTTTCCGATTTTGTTATAAAAAACATCATATTTGTGTTGATTGGGTGGATTTCAATGTACAGTTGTTCGACGACCTCCCCGTGCGTTGGACGAGCTCCGCCCCTGCGTTCGTGGGTGAGCACAAATGACTTCTCCTCCTCCCCCCTTAATTTGCTCTGTTCCGGTCTTCGTGCCGATGAAACGTGCTAGCTATAGGTGTCTTCAATCATCAGTATGCGTGACCAGTATGCGTCTCCCGTTCGAAAGGGCGACATCTATAAATATGCATGTCTTTGCATATTTATAACCGCCGTCCTTTCGAATTGTCCAACGTTATCCATGGACAGCCCGAGTATGTGTAGATTGGGTTCGTTTTCCCGTATGCTCTGCTCCGGATCCTATGCAGAATTTCGTCAGTGCCTCCCTGTTGTTCTCCGGGTACACATCCTCTCTGCTTATTGCCGAGACGTGTATCAGGAGAACAGCGGGGAGGTGTTGTCGAAATTCTGCGTCGGATCCGGAGCAGTGCATGGGAAAACGAACCCAATCTACACATACTCGGATGGGATTAGGACCTATCTTAACCTATTAGCGTGTAGGTTGCATGGACGTAATAAAACTGACAAACTTGATTAACTGATGAATATATATGCTGAATTATATATATATATATTTCTTGTGTGACCAGTAGCTAGGCAAGATGACTGATCGTGCGTGGATGTACACCGGTCACACCAGTCAGAAAGACATGACCAAAGAATGGTTAACAAATACCAAGGGGTTTGTGAGAGCCGCATTTGCAAATGGCCAGGAAAAAACATGGTGTCCCTGTCGCCGGTGCGACAACTTTAAAAGGCAGACAGAGGGTGAAATGGTTAAACACCTGCAGAAGTGGGGTTTTAGGCCTAATTATACGGTGTGGACTTTTCATGGTGAGTCTGCCCAATGTGCCAGAGCTGAGGTGGTTCGTCGTCGCACCGACGAGCATGGTACCGGAATCGAAGACATGGTGCAAGACTTTGATGATGCTCGGAATTCGGACGATGAGATGGAGGAATCTGCAAAGGCATTCTATGAAATGTTGGAGTCTTCAAAACGTCCTCTCCACGAGCACACTGAGCTTTGTCAGCTGGATGCCATCGCACAAGTAATGGCTCTGAAGGCTCAATTCAACCTGGGCAGAGAATGCTACGACGCGATGATGACAATATTTGGACGCTTTCTACCCAAAGGCCATGTACTGCCTGCAAACCTGTACCAGTCGGACAAAATCCTCCATGTACTTAAGATGCCCTATGAGAAGATAGATGCATGTGAGAGTGGATGTGCCTTATTTAGGCTTGAGTATGCGGACTTGAACTATTGTCCCATTTGCAAGTCTTCCAGGTATGTTGTCGTAGACAACAGTATGGGTGAGAAGATGCAGACAAAAATTCCTGTTAACGTTCTTCGCTATATGCCAATCGTACCAAGACTTCAACGTCTTTTCATGGTCGAAGAGATGGCCAGACAGATGACATGGCACAAATTGGGCAAAAGAACCGAACTAGATGCAGATGGGAATCAGATGTTGGTACACACTTCAGATGCTTTTGCGTGGAAGCACTTCGATGCATTACATAACGATAAAGCGGCAGATCCAAGGCATCCTCGAGTCGCCATCAGCACGGATGGGTTTAATGTGTTTGGTATGACGGCAACCCAATACAGTTGTTGGCCTGTATTTGTCATTCCACTCAATCTCCCCCCCCCCCCCCCCGGAGAGATTATGAAAAGAAAGAACATTTTCCTGACGTTGATAATTCCAGGGCCCAACTATCTGGGGAAGAATATGAATGTGTACATGCAGCCGCTTAAGGATGAATTGCAACAAGCTTGGGATAATGGGATCAAGACATACGACGCCGCTACCAAAAAAACCTTCAAAATGCATGTGTGGTACATGTACTCGACGCATGACTTGCCGGCGTATGCCCTATTCGTTGGCTGGTGTGTGCATGGAAGGTTCCCGTGCCCCACATGCAAGGCAGCTCTTCAGTTCCGTTGGCTGCAGGCGGGTCGCAAGTATTCTTGCTTCGACATGCATAGACAGTTCCTGGATCCTCGCCATAAGTTCAGAAAAGACAAGAAGAATTTCATCAAAGGTAGAGTTGTCAAAAACTCTGCACCACCCGCGTTGACAGGCCAACAGCTCCTGGATCAGTTAAACGCTCTCGAGCCGGATCCAAATCGTCCTGGGTATTTCAAAGGGTATAATACGGAACACGCATGGACTCACAAGTCATGCTTATGGGATCTGCCTTACTTCAAAGACCTCCTTTGCCCACACAACATCGACGTGATGCACACTGAAAAGAATATCGCTGAGGCCATTTTTGGTACATTGTTCGGCATAGAGGGGAAGTCAAAGGATAATCCTAAGGCTAGAATCGATCAGGAGGCTCTATGTGACAGACCGTTACAAAACATGCGACAAGCGAAAGGAAAGCAGAACTGGACAAAGCCAAAGGCATGGTTCAATCTTGGAAGGCCGGCTATGAGGGAAATGATCTTGTGGGTGAAAATGCAGTTGATGTTCCCCGATGGTTATGCAGCGAATCTAAAGAGGGGAGCGAGTCTTGACAAACTGAAGATATTTGGTCTCAAGAGTCATGATTGGCACATATGGCTTGAGCGGGTAATGTCGGTGATGCTGCGTGGCTTTATCCCTGATGATGAATGGCTAGTACTGGCAGAGCTGAGCTATTTCTTCCGTTCTCTTTGTGTGAAAGAACTATTGCCTGGCGTGCTAGATGAAATGGAAGAGTTGGCGTCGGAGTTGATATGCAAGTTAGAGAAGATCTTTCCACCGGGCTTCTCTAATCCAATGCAGCATTTGATTTTGCATCTCGCGACCGAGGCAAGATTGGGGGGCCCGTGCAAAATCGTTGGTGCTTCGTAACTGAGAGGATGCAGAAGACGCTTTGAGCAAAATGTAAAAATAAACGTAGAATTGAAGCATCGATGGCCGAGGCATTCATTACTGAGGAGGCGGCAAACTTCATGACAGCACACTACGAAGCCAAAAATCGTCATTTGCATAATCCGAAGCCTCGGTACAATGATGGCGACCCAAAAAAAAAGTCGATCCAACCTCAGCCTATTCAAAGGGAAGCTCGCACCAGCCGGTGCTTCTAAAGCAAAAGCATTGGACGTCGATGAATGGCGGACCATTTCGTTGTATATCTTCAACAACCTAACAGAAGTGCGGCCGTACATCGAGTAAGTTGTCGGTACATTATTGTTTCGCAACTTGTAATTCCTTAGAACTGCTCTTATTCCCGGATATTTGATATAGTCGATACGTCGCCAAATTCTCGGATGGAGTGGTCATCCAAAAGGATTCCGTCAAAGAGTATGAGCTCCTGGCGAAGCATGGAGGCGGCTATCCTGGTTTCATCTCTTGGTTCAAACAAATGGTAATTACCATTAATGGGCCATTTCATTTCTTCGTCTTATTTGCGGCTAATGCAACAATCCTTTCGTATTAAACTTGTAGGCTAATTCAGAGTCTATGGACGCCGAGCTGAGACAAGTTGCTAATGGTTTTGACTATAAGGTCCGTTCATTTGACAGATACGACATCAACGGGTATCGCTTTCGTACCTTTGGCAAAGAGCTATCTATGCCCGACCTAAAGACTACAAATTGTTGTGTCTCTGCTATCGGCGAAGGAGGTACAGAGTAATATGGAAGAGTTGAAGCAATTTATGAACTTCTATTCTATGGTGAATACCCACCGAACGTCGTACTCTTCAAATGTCATTGGTTCCAGCCGAAGGAGACTAGAAGGACTCATGAACATATAGGGCTAGTCGAAATCAAACAAAGCACCCATTTAGATGTGCCCGATGTCTATATTACGGCTCAACAGGCGACCCAAGTTTTCTATCTACCGTGGGCCTGCCAAACTGATCCAAATCTGAAATGTTGGGATGTCGTTTATGAAGTGCCGCCACATTTTAGACCACCTCCCCTCAATGAAGAGGATTATGAACCTCACATTAACCAAGACACATATGAAGGAGAATTCTTCCAAGAAACACGTATTTCCAAAAAACGTTTCAAGAACCGCTCTACTTCACCCCGGAACATTGAAGTAGATAGCGACAATGAATCTGACTTAACCCCTGAGCCGGAACAGGAAGAGCCGGAACAAGAAGAGGTTACTGATGCGGATGACCTGTCAATGCTTAACCGATTACATGAAGGAGGCCTTCCACACGTTGTTCCTGATAGTGATGATGATCATGCATTTATTGATGATAGTGATGATGATGATGCATTTATTGATCCCGGAGAATATATAGACGATCAAGATTATTATCAATTCATGTCAGGTAATCAACTTTTAGTTCATGTTAGGTATATGATGATACACTTAAATTATATACATTTTATTATTCATGTCGGTATTCAATTTTATGTTGTACTAATTTCGTTTACTATTTGTCATGGCAGTTGTTGAAAGATGGTGGGAAAGGGTCGAGAGCACTCCGCGGCTCCTTCGTCGGAGGGTGGTGGGATGGGTACTTCCATTCCTGCAGAGTCTCTCCGGAGAGCGTTGCTCTCTAGTCTGCATACACCGATGGCCGCTTCTTCGTCGACCCCCGTGAGAGGAGGTCGGGGGAAGAAGAGAGGTAGTAGAGGTGGGAGAGGAGGCCGCGGCAAAGGTAGGGTGGCTGCTATGCCTTCCTCGCCGCCACCCCCAGCTGATTCACCCGAGCACAGGACTGCTAGGGTGGACCCGTCTGAGGACGAGGCTACGCGGACTCTGGTCCACGACCCTCGGGTCGACGAGCCTTCGACCTACCAGACTCCTGTCCCAGAGGCTTCGTCCCACGAGACTCCAGAGTAGAGTAGGGATGAGGGCATGTCCCGGCAGACCCCATGGGATACCTGGCCGGAGGAGCCTAGTGGCCATGCTGATGGTGGCGGGGATCGTTTTTCTGATAGCGACGAGGAGGTGGCTGAGGGGGCCACCGTCTACCAGCGTGGTATGACACGGCTCCCGCCCGTGCCGGCGACCCGCGAGCTGAGGTGGTTGATTAGGCCTGATGGGGAGAGGTAAGTGCATGTACTCTTTTTTAACCTTTTGCCTTCACGTTTTTTCAAATATCTAATGTGTTGGCTTTGTCATACTGCAGGGGTTGGCATCAACCCAAGGATGCCCGCGGGCCCAACAGCATCCTTGGTGTCCTTGTCAGGCAAAACTTCCCGGGGGTTGTCACGTTGCCCGGTGAAGGTCAGGTTCGAGAGGTAGGACTGACCTGGGAGCACTACTTGGCTGCACCAGCCCCGCCTGAGGAGAGGATCGACGGTGTTTTATGCCACACGAGGGCGGAGATGGTGATCAGACAGTTTTGGGTAATTTCTCCTTTACACAATTGAAAATCAACAATAGCTAGTTATTGTACTAATAAGTGTTGTCTCGTTTGAATGCAGACCTTCTACAGGTGTCAGGAGGGATACGAGGAGGCCGCGGCAAAGGTTATCGATCAGCAATGCAAGCGCCTACTGCAAAACTTTCGGCACGAGGCTCGGGTGCAGGCTGTTCGAGACTACTACGCCTCGCGGCGTATTAGGAAGGAGAAGTCGACGTGCCGCGGAAAGAAGATGGAGAAGGAGCATTACATGAAGGTAATTACGTATTCTAAAGGCCTTGTACTTAGTTTCCTTCATTTGATTCCTACGCGTAGCGCTCAAATATCTCTTTATTAACTTAGGTGCCCCCGAGATGCTGTGCGGATAAGATGGATTGTTGGGAGGCGTTGGTGGATGGGTGGTGCTCAGAACAATGGCTAGCCGTCCACAACAATGCCAAGGACCGGCATAACAAAATGGTTGGTGTGCCACACCATCAAGGGAGCGCCAACTTAAATCAGTTTGGTCAGAACTGGGTATGTGGTTAGCTTCATGATTCATGCAATTCATTATTGATTCTAGCTTGAGCCCTTTACTGATACTTTGTTCCTCTCTCTCTCTTTTAGGCGCATCACAATAAAACGGAGGTGCCATAGATGTACGACCTCTATGCGATGGCCCATACTGCCTCGTACAAGAAGGTCAAGGCATTCTCTGGGTCTGACCTCGATGATCCCTTGAAGTTCAGCAGCATCTCCTCCCACAACAAGCTCGTGAGGTACAGAGATGAGGTGAAGGCGAGGAAAGGGGAGTACTTTAACCCGAGCCAGGAACCTATTGATCCAGAGCTGGTGATGATAGCTGGCGGCGGGAGGCCCCATGGCTTGATTGCCATTGGAGATGGCCTTATACGTTGTCCTAGCAACCTTCGGCAGATCAAGGCGCGCCAAACGAGCTCCTCTCCTGAGATAAGGCCTCGTCCACGGCCAGTCGAGCTCGCCATCGAGGTTAGTTATACGGACTCAGATATCTTTCCTCATTACGTTGTGTGTGTGAACAAAGATGATTACAATGCTAACGAAGAGTTGTGTTGCAGGCTGCTATTCAGAAAGAAAGAGAGGCAACACAGGCGCTTATGGCGGTGAAGGAGAAGGAGCTGGAGGAGAGGACGGCTAGGTTGTTGGAGGAGGAGAGAGCACGGAATGATGCGTCTCACCGGGCCATCTACGAGCTCTTGGTGGTAAGTTTCTTCTTCATATTTGTCAAATCTTGCATTTAATGTTCGTTTCATTAATAACTAATATCATTGACTTGTGAAAACCAAATGTGCAGTCTATGTGCGAGAAGACCGGCCAGACCCCTCTGTCGATGCCAGTCATTACCACGGTTGGAACGGTGAGTTTTCATTTGAATGCAATGATCTTTTCAGTGTCATCATGCTAACGAGACATTGCAAATCATCTTTGGTGCAGAATATCTCCCGAAACGCATCGCATGACCCTTCTCCAGGGCAGCATTCTCCAGGTGAAACCGGCCCAAGCAACCGCGGTGTCTCTCCTCCATGATGACGAGGACGGTAAGCCCCAATATGCCACTTACTTGGCTCATTTTCTCAAAGAAAGACAAACTTAGCACTTAGACAAACTTAGCTCCTTGTGAGAGTTTCATGTCTCTTCTTGATGGAGGAATTCCGACTGTTGTCGCGGGGGTCGTTTCTTCTTCTCCTTTTCTCGATATATACCTCGGTATATTGCGGGAAAGGAGAAGGGGGAAATGACCATCACTGACGGTCGAAATATTAGTGTTAGGTGGTGTCCACCAACATACACCACCATATAAGTGTGAGAGAGTGCGCACCATACACACCATGAGGCATGAGAGTTTTTCTAAGGAAAACCTCGAAAGACCGAAAGTCAAGCTCATAAATGTCATATACTTAGCTTATTTTCCTCCAAAATGACATACTAGCTCCAAAATGACTTATTCAAAAACTCTTCTTCTTCTTTTTTTTATTCTCTTTCTTTTTCTTCTTCTTCTTCTTCTTCTTCTTCTTCTTCTTCTTCTTCTTCCTCTTCTCTTTCCTACAAAATGGCATAATTACCTAAGTTAGATAAGAAATGAGCTATACTTACCTAAGTTGGCTAAAAAATGGCATAATCACCTAGGTTAGCACAAAAATGACCTATACTTACCTTATTCTTCTTCTTCTAGTCTTCTTCTTCTTCTTCTTCCTCTTCTTCTTCTTCTTCTTCTTCTTCTAGTAGTCTTCTTCTTCTTCTTATTCTTCTTCTTCTTCTTTTTCTTCTTCTTCTAACTTTCTTACTCCCACTTTTGCAGGTTTGATTCACTTCATGGAAGCTGGCTATGGCAGAATGCTACTATTTAGTTTTTTGTTTTGATTTGTATATATGGATGAACATGGTGAAACTATGTATGTATTGGATCTTTTAATACCCTATGCATTGGTGTACTTCGATGGTGACGTGGATGTGTTGCATTGATGGACTGCTAGATGTTTGATACATGGCCTATGCATTGGTGTACTTCTATGGTGAAACTATATATATATCATATTTGTTTGTTGAAAATGCAGGGAAATAACAGAAAACAATAAAACAGTGGCAGTGCAGGCACTTTGCCGTCTGCCAGTGGACGGCAAAGGGCTTTCCCGTCTGCCAGCAGACGGCAAAGGTGACACGTGGCAGCAACCTGTGCAACCTGGGAGCACTGGGGCTGACCCATTTGGTCACTTTGCCGTCTGCTGGCAGACGGCAAAGGAGAGTGGTACTTTGCCCTCCGCGAGCAGACGGCAAAGGAGAGTGGTCTGCTGACCGGTCTGCTGACGTCAGGAAGCAGACGGCAAAGGGGAGGGCACATTTGCCGTCTGCTGGCAGACGGCAAAGCCTCCCGTTAGATACCTAACGTGGCTAACGTCTATTTTTTGCCGTCCACTTTCTTTGCCGTCAGCTTGCCTAGGAAAGCTGACGGCAAAGGTCTTTGCCGTCCGCTATGGCAAGGCAGACGGCAAAGCACTCCTTTACCGGAATTCACAGTGCCGGAAATTTGGCCGTCTGCTGCCGGACGGCAAAGCCTTTGCCGTCAGTGGTCCTGCCCTTTGCCGTCCGCTATGGCTGATGGCAAAGTACCTGATTCCAGTAGTGGATACTGATTCACCAACATGAGCTTCATGTCTTCTTCTTGTGTAGCTCTTAGTGTATTTTCCCTTCTTCTCTGAGTCCTTGCTTCTCCAGGAGGGTCTTCGTTCATAGCGATCTTCTCTACTCCTTCTCTCTGTTCAAGGTGACTCATCTCTTGAGCTTCTTATTCTAGGTGACTCTTCTCTTCTCTTGAAGGGGGCCGTGCACTCATTGGAAAAGTGTCCGGGTCTTCCACAATTGTAACAATTTTGGTCACGACTAGATGAACGCTTCTCTTCATATCTTGAGTTGGAACTTCTCTCTTTGCCTCTATTCTAGAACTTGTTGAATTTCTTGACCATGAGGCTTATCTCTTCATTGGTAATAAGGTTGTCACTTGAGGTAGCGGGAGTAACACTTGAGGCTTTGTATGCACTGCTTGACTTGTTGTGGAGCTCTTCTTTGTCTTTGAGTGACATTTCATGAGCGACAATCCTTCCAATGATTTATGTAGGCTTGAGATCTTTGTAGTTTGGCATCATTTAGATCAATGTGCACACGGTGTCATACTTTCCATCCAAGTCTCTAAGGATCTTCTTGATGATGAATTTGTCGGTCATCTCTTCACTTTCTAAGCCGACAATCTCATTTGTGATGAGAGCAAGCTTAGAGTACATTTCTACGACTCCTTCACCGTCCTTCATCTTGAACTTTTCAAGTTGACTCTGTAGCACATCCAACTTAGCTTCCCTGACGGATTCAGTTCCTTTGTGCATATCAACCAAAGTATCCCAAATTTCCTTTGCATTCTCAAGACGGCTTATCTTGTTGAACTCTTCGGGGCATAAGCAGATGAATAGAATGTCGCATGCTTGAGCGTTGTATTGCAACATATTCAATTCTTCTGCGGCCGCTTCATGATCCGGTTAATTTCCATCACCAAAGAATGCGCCTTGCAATCCAACACGAACAACAGCCCAAACGGCGGGGTTATGACAAAGAATATGCATTTTCATTTTATGCTTCCAACTAGCAAAGTTTGTACCATCAAAATATGGACCTCTACGGTGGTAATTTCCCTCACTAGACGCCATACTCTCCTAGGTTGTGAAACCAATGCAATGGAGACCAAAGCTCTTATACCACTTGTAGGATCCCAAGTATGTTTAGAGGGGGGTGATTAGACTACTTGACCTATTAAAAATCTAATCTTTTCCCAATTTTAAAGGTTGGCAAGTTTTAGCAATTCTATCAAGTCAAGTACACCCTACACATGCAAATCTACGAGTATAGCAGCAGAAAGTAAAGACATGCAAGTGTAAGTAGAGGGTAGGGATAGGAAGATCAAACGCAATGGGGACTCGAAGATTTTTCACGTGGTTCCGATAGGTAGTGATATCGTACGTCGACGTTGATGGAGACTTCAATCCACGAAGGGTAGCGGTTGCGCGAGTCCACGGAGGGCTCCAACCACGAAGGGTCAACGAAGTAGCAACCTCGTCTATTCCATCACGGCTTACGTCCATGAAGGACTAGCCTCACCCGGGGTAGATCTTCATGAAGTGGGCGATCTCCTTGCCCTTACAAACTTCTTGGTTCAACTCCACAATGAATTGGAGGCTCCCAATCGACACCTAACCAATATAGGAGACATCACTCTCCAAAAGGTAATAGATGTGGTGTGAATGATGAACTCCTAGCTCTTGTGCTTCAAAAGATAGTCACCTCAACACTCAATCACTCTCTAACAGATTTGGCTTGGTAGAAGAGATTGACTTGATGGAAAGCAACTTGGGGAGGCTAGAAATCAATATTCATATGGTTGGAGTGGAAGATCTTGATCTCAACACATGAGTAGGTGGTTCTCTCTCAGAAAATGGATGGGGCAAGTGTTGGCTTGTTCTGAGGGCTCTCTCTACGAATGAGAGGGGGTGGAGGGGTATATATAGGCATCTCCAAAAATACAATTGTTACAACATTATTGCCTAACTCGATGAAACCGAAGCAAAAACTCGGTTGCACCGACTAGTGCAAAATGTGGCAACTTTTGGGTTCTCAGTGAGACCAATATATAGAATCTCGGTGAGTCCGATTCGGTTGACCTAGGCAGTTCCTCACTTCGGGGACACCGATTTGCAAAACTCAGAAATTCCGATTTTTTAGCAAATAGATACCAGAAGGTTGGTCCATGCTTTCGGTTGTACCGAACCAAAACTTGGTTGCACCGAGTTTCTATGGTTTGGCTCTGGAATCTGTCTAAGGAAAACTCGGTAGGGCCGAATGTGGAAAGTTGGTGGCACTGAATTTGACATTTGGGATTTTGATAGAATATTTTGTGGGAGAATTTATGAGGATTTTTGGTGGCTAACCTCTAAGCACTTGAGCAACCAGATCATCATAGATACCTCATCCCCTTTTAATAGTATTGGCTTTCCTATGGACTCAAGTGTGATTTCTCACATAAATGCAAAACGTAGAGTCTTGAAGCTTTTGCTAGGGGATCTCCTGACAATCCTAGACAACCATTCATTGAACTTTTCCTGAAATATACTTGATAAAATCATTAGTCCAATGACATATATGTTGTTATTAATTACCAAAACCACCTATAGGGAGAAGGGGTTTCAACACCACTAGAAAGCGTGTTGAGAAATTGTGTGGTGAAATTATCCCTGTCTGTCTCTAATAAGGCAATAAAGTCCAACTTTTGTTCAACGGAAGCTTCTGCTAGGAATCTTCTTTTCGCCAAGCCTCTCAGACCTCTGCTATTCCAAAAAATTCCTTTCATTTTTCATCATGAAATATTTTTTTGAACCGAATCCTAGCACTTCGACACACTGCCGATGCAGGATAAACCTTTCGCTTCCAAGTTTTTTTTTGGCTTATCCTGCACACTTTCTTGTTCCAAATAACCAAAAATTGTGTGCTCCTCCATTTCTGGCTGCAGAGGGGCCGTATACCCCTCTGAGACCGACTCCTCATCATCCTCCTGTAATACAGTAGAAGGCACTAAGTCCTCACAAAGACACTCAAGTGCCCCCACCCCTAAAGCATTAATATTGTCATTGTTCATTGGTTCTACCGCCACTATCTTACGTAGCATCTTCATAGCTCTATCAGCTTCTAAGTCAAGCAAGTCATTTACAGATTTAACAATTTGCTTCCCATAGTTACCCAGTGAGATATCCAAATTCTTAGCATTGTTAACAATTTGATCATCATTGAAATGCAGAATTGAGTAGCTCGTATTAACTGACATACCTATAGTGGCTTCGATATCACGAAGTTTGGCCGCCCTCATGGCGCGTCCCATCTCCAGGTCGTCGGCGTCCAGTTGCGCCTGAATCCGGTGACTCACCCGTCTGTCACCGGATGTCGGGTCCGGAATCCCGCCAAAAGTGATGATGTCGTCCATGGTGGGTGAGGCTGGAGTCCGGTCGCCTTCCATATACCTAGCTTGACCCAACGCCAGTGCGGCCTCTGTGGTCGTCCTCACCAGTGAACGCGCGCTCGTCATGCGCGTATTACCTAGTGTCATCGGCACGCCCGTAGCATCCGCCGTGGAAGAGCCCCCTTTAGTGGAGGTGACTATGTCCACCACGGCACCACAACCACTAGTCGAAACGAAGGTGGGTGTCCAGACTGGTGGCAGCAGTCGAGGGCTAGCGGGGGAAACCACGGCCTCCTGCCCAGTCTCTCCCGCCTTCCCATCCCGAGGAAGTCGCATCTAGACTCGTTGCTCGTGACACGAACCTGGAGTCGGCGACCGAGTTGCAGCTGGTGAAGCCCCTTTTGAGAGGGTAGTTGTATCCACCGAGGCACCACTGCCACCAGTCACAACGGTGGTAGTGGTCCAAGCTGGTGTCAATAGTCGAGGACTAGGGAGGCAAACCACGGCCTCCTGCCCGGTCACTCCCACCGCCCCCGCCTGAGGAAGTCGCATCGCAGCTCCCTCCACACGACACGAGCCTAAAGACGGCGAATGAGAAATAGCCGATGAAGCCAGAGGTGAAAGCGGCGGAAGCTCCTGCTCCATCGGGTCCTCCATCTCTGCCTTGATGCCCCAAAGACGGCTGGGAGCAGAGGAACACCCAAAAGAACCAAACCTCAACGTGTTCATCGGAGTGGAAGAGGGGGCAGCCCCTTAGAAGCACTAGTCTCAGCTGGCTTGGCGACCTGCATCGCCCCTCCCCCAGCACTATCTCTCTGGTCCACACTCTTATCCTGGTTCCCATCACCAGCATGACCGTCCTCGGTATCCATATCAGTATGTTGAGCCAACCCCTTAAAGAGAGCATTTTCATCGGTCTCAATCTCGAGGTCAAAGCTCTTACCATCATATGTCCATCTCACAACGTCTGGAATATGCTCAATGCTCACCACACTTACAAGAAGACGAGCAACGCCCTGAGTGCGCGTGAATGTCATATTCACCTGCTTAGTCTTGCCTATCAGGGATCCCAAACTCCAGGTCACTAGAAAATCGTTCAGAGGCATAAGTGGTGCCCCTGAGAATCTGACCCAAAGTTGTGGCAGTGTGGTCCCCTCTGGTTCCTTGTTTGTCTATGCATCAAACTCAAGAATACAAGAACTGTTAGGAACCCTGCTCATCCCAAACTTCAGAAGTCGAGCAAGATCCTCCTTAGTGGGAAAGTCTACCCTGTAAGCCCTGATCATCAAGTCTCACCAGATCCCATTGGAAACTGGATAAAACCAGCTCACGAAGCCGCTGAACAACCTGCTCCATCATCATCGATCCACGAGTCACCTTCACTACACCAGTCCTGGCACTCTCCAAGCTCGGTGCAGCCAAAGTTGAACATGGAGACTCAAAGAACATCAGCTCGGGGCAGCACACCCCATAGATAGAAACCACCGGCTTCGGTCCCAAGAGCAACGGGCACTCTCCCGAATCATGCTTTGGTTTGCGGCATAGGTTAGAAAGTTCTACCGAGCATCCGGTCACAAAATGTCCCGGTCGACCGCAACGATAACAATTCATCTTTTCTTTCTTGAGAGACCACTTCGAAGCTCTTACCCTCAGACTTGTCGCTCGCACTTGCACGGTCACTTGCTACATCACGCTCCACCGTCGGGTTTGTCGTCGGTACCTTTATCGCGGCCATCGCCCGAACAGTAGCCATCTCTACCCCTGAGAGCCCCAGCGCGGTTGCCACGACGGCATCCCCCATGGAATCCGCCGGCTCATCAGAGACCGCCTCCTGTGATGTCTGCGTAGGTGTAGGTGGTGGTCTAGGCGGAGGTGGCCGCCGACCACCTCCCCTACCACCACGGGCCAGCTGGTAGGCTACGCGCTGCCGGTATGGAGGAGCTGAGGCCCCCACAATGAAGGTGCCAGGAGGTCCGTTAAACCCCCTTCCCACACTGCCATCGTTCTCCCAAGCATAGCCGTGACCTCCGTCTGTCGAGGATGAACCCCGGTGCTGTCCTTCGCCGTACGCGTTATAACCATCGTCGCCCCACTGTCCGCGAGGCTGTTGGCGGCCGGCGTCTGCAGGCCGATAGCCAACGCCGGAATTCCCCTGACCGCGGCCATGCGTAGAATCAGTCATGGCTGCCGCTCGATCATCTCGCGCCGGCGGTGGAGGCCGAGGTGCTCCTATCATACTAGCCGGAGGGAGAGCAGGTTTGGGCGGTGGCGGGAGGTCGTTCCCGCGTCCTGCCATGCACGCCGGCCCGCCGTTCGGCGCTGGTTGGATCTTCGCAGCACATTCCGTCTTGAGCGAAGGGAAACCCGGCCGAGCCACGCGCCGTGAAACCCTAGTAGCAGTCGCAGCAATACAGGGCAAGCAATCTCTCGTGATCGCTAGCGATGCCGTCTGCTAAACAGACACTTGGGCTCTGTACTGGGTCATATACCCAGTACCCGTTGAGCCCAAGTTGGGGAGGACTGCTGCTGGCCCATCATGGCTTAACAGCGATTTTAAACACTCTTCATGTGCTTCACGGATCGCACCAATCGTCGCCAGCGCCGGCGGCGGCGGCACTAATGCCGGTCGACGTTTTTTCTTTCTAGTCATCATAGTCATATGTCCTTGAGTTTTTTCTTTCTAGGAGAGGTAGTCATATACTTCTCCTAAAGAAATTTAGGTTAGTCATCCTCCTGGTTAGATGTGGACAGTAATTTACGCATTGAGCAGTTTAGACCGATTTGTTTGCTCAATGTCAGCTTCAAAATATTTACAAAGGTTGTCACGAATAGATTGACGAAGATAGCTCATTCGGTAGTCCAACCGACACAGACGGCGTTTATGCCTGGGAGACACATCTTAGAGGGTGTTGTTGTCTTGCATGAAATGCTGCACGAAATCCATACAAAGAAACTAGATGGGGTTGTCTTTAAAATGGATTTCGAAAAAGCGTATGATAAAGTCAAATGGCCATTTCTTCAACAGGCCTTACGTATGAAAGGGTTCAATGAAACCTGGAGGGATCAGGTGGATGCTTTCATTCAGAAAGGCAGTGTGGGGGTTAAAGTTAATGATGACATAGGTCATTTCTTTCAAACACACAAGGGATTGAGACAGGGTGATTCCATGTCTCCGGTGTTGTTCAACATTGTAGCAGATATGTTGGCAATACTCATTGGCAGGGCGAAAGAAAAGGGCCAAGTAGGAGGACTCGTTCCACATCTGGTAGAGGGGGGTGTGTCCATACTACAATACGCGGATGATACGATCATTTTCATGGAACACGATATGGCAAAAGCAAGGAATATGAAACTAGTTATGTGCTTATTTGAACAGTTATCTGGGCTAAAAATTAATTTTAACAAAAGCGAACTATTCTGCTTTGGGAAGGCAAAGGAGGAGCAAGATGCTTACAGGCAGCTATTTGGATGTGAAATGGGATCACTACCGTTTAGCTATCTTGGGATTCCTATTCATCATAGACGACTGACAAATAAGGAATGGAAATGTATTGAGGATAGATTTGAAAAAAAACTAAGTTGCTGGAAGGGCAAGCTTATGTCGTATGGAGGGAGGCTAGTATTAATAAACTCGGTTTTAACAAGCCTGCCGATGTTCCTCTTGTCTTTCTTTGAAGTACCAGTAGGGGTACGAAAAAGATTAGATTTTTACAGATCTCGTTTCTTCTGGCAAAGTCATGAGGCTAAGAAGAAATACAGATTGGCATGATGGGATATTATATGCAGACCAAAAGACCAGGGGGGTCTTGGCATTGAAAATTTAGAAGTGAAGAACAGATGCCTGCTTAGCAAATGGCTTTACAGGTTATCTACAGAGACCGAAGGGATGTGGGTTCAAATATTGAAGAATAAATACCTACATTCCAAAACTTTAGCCCAGGTTACAGCTAGACCAAATGACTCGCCTTTCTGGAAAGGGTTAATGAAGATAAAGGTGACTTTCTTTCAGAGGGTGAAATTTGTAGTTGGTGATGGTGCCTCAACAAGATTTTGGGAAGACACTTGGCTTGGGGATACTCCATTAGCACTTCAATATCCTTCGCTTTATAATATTGTGCAACGTAAAGAGGAGTATGTGTCCACGGTACTACAATCGGTACCTCTCAATATGCAATTCAGGCGAGCTTTAGTGGGAGCACGCTGGAATGCATGGTTACATCTGGTCAGGAGACTGATGCAAGTGCAACTTTCTGACCAGACAGATAGTGTTCATTGGACTTTAGTTACGAATGGTGTATTCTCAGTAAAGTCCATGTATACGGATCTGATAAACACTGGACCACTCTCGAGATCATTACATATTTGGAAAATCAAAGTGCCGCTCAGGATTAAAATTTTCATGTGGTTTATACACAAGGGGGTGGTATTAACCAAAGATAACTTGGTAAAACGAAGATGGGGAGGCAGGCCTAACTGTTGCTTTTGTGATCAGAATGAAACAATAAGACACCTCTTTCTAGATTGTCCTCTTGCAAAACTCTTATGGCGAACTGTTCATATAGCCTTTAATGTTAACCCACCAACATGTATTAGTTCGTTATTTGGAACGTGGCTCGATGGAGTAGACGTTACAATAGCGAATCTTATCAGGATTGGGATATGTGCTCTATTTTGGGCTATATGGAATACCAGGAATGACATGATTTTTAATGGCAAGAATTTCAACAACTTTTTGCAGGTTATCTTCAGAGCAACATCTTGGATCCGTACGTGGTCGTTACTCAGCCATGCGGACTCCAGGGAGCTTATGGTTACTGGGTGCAACCGGTGGGAGATGGTCGCACGGGTTATCTTCAACTGGTTTGGATGGCGTGTTAATAATAGGCTAGATGTATAGGCATCGTAGTCTACTTTTAGTTTCGCCGGTTGTGGCGGTCTATTTATCTTTTTTTTTCAGACTTTTCGTTCAGCGTTTGAGCGCTTTGTGGATCTAAGACCTCGGTTTGATTTTGTTTAATAAAATGGCTGCATGCATCGATTGATGCAGAGGTCGGGGGATGGATCCGCTCCTCCTTTTCAAAAAAAAAAAGGGAGAGATATAAATAGTGGCAGCATGTGATTGCTTTCTTTGGAAGCAGAGGCTAATATTCATCTACACCTACTTGCTTTGTTGTGAAGCAGGCAAATGTTGTGCCAAGTCAACGCCCCACTCGCCTACATCATCGTAATAACTTGTCGTGATCCCAAATGTAAACGCGGCTGATGGCTGCATCTGAGGCAGCGGCTACAAGGTCGACGACGACCTCTCCTAACAGGTTTCAGAGGCGAGCGTCGAGATTTCGAAATCGAAATCAAGAATGTGTCCCAACCAAAACTTCGAAATCGATTTCTAAATCAGATCTGACAGTGCGGTGATCTTGTACAAAAAATATGAAGGTGCCGACCAGCTGATCCTGTGCACTTCTTCTTTCTTCTTATCCGCCACATGTGCACGGTGCATAGTCAAACACACAACACATCGCCATCCAATCCGACTGTAGCGTATCTTAACGGTATATGTTTTTTTTTTTTTTTTTTTTTTTTTTTGCTAATGTATGTATGCCTAATTTTTCCTTCACATCTTAGTTCTCGCTGATTTAGTAAAACTTTGTTTATATGTTGCTGATATCTATCAGTCGAAGATTGAATACCACGCTTTGCCGCGCCGTACACATTTTCTTGAGTTGCTTGCCACCGTACGGGCGGGCTGGTGGGCCTCGTGTCCGAATATAATTAATTTTCAGAGGTGTCCGAATATAGTAGTCTTCAGACGACTACTATACTCCAACTTGCAACAGCTTCCATCCTAAAAAAAAAAAAACTTGCAACAGCTTCCAGCACGTCTCCCAACGGCTGTATATATGGTATGCCATGTACCTTTCCGATCTCTCTGTCTCTCTCTATTCCAGCATCGTGTCGATCATCAGCAGCTACCATTCTCCGTTCCATCCCTACTTTTCTTCCTTCGCTCTCGTGTCGCATAGCCGTCGTCGGAGACGATGAAGTTCCTGGTGGAGTCGGGCGGCGCGGAGGGGAATGCCGGGCCGTCGTACCGGAACGTGCTGGCTAAGGACACCGGCCTGCTGCAGTCGCCGCCCGGCGTCGACTGCCTCTGGGACCTCTTCTGGTGAGCCACCAATCCATCCCATTCCACACCTCGCCGGAACCGCCGTGCATATACATATACACGCTTGAAGTCGATCCATCCATGGCGGTCTGCGCATGCTCCATGGATTAATCCCACTCTGTTTCCGAAGCATCATCATCGATCTAACATGTCTCTTGCGGTCAACCTTGCAGCGCTTCCGTGGAGAAGTACCCCAGCAACCCGATGCTCGGCCGCCGGCCAGTCGTCGACGGCGAGGTACTTCTTCTTCTGGCATCTCAGTTCAACTAGCTAGGCAGCCCGTGTTAATTCCCTCCGCCAGCAACTGGCTCATAACTGTCGAGTTCATCATGCATCTCGTTCTTACACGGCGAGCCTTGCGCGTGCAGGCCGGCGACTACGCCTGGATGACTTACAGGGAGGTCTGCGACGTCGTGATCAAGCTCGCCGCCTCCATGAGCAAGTCCGGAGTCAAACAGGTGCGTGCGTTCGTGCGTGCGTACACACGGCTTGATTGTGACCGTGATGATGATGTAGACTTAGTTATCACAATGTTAAGCCCGCTAAAACTTTGGACAATCAGATCGATCGATGGTCAACTACTCATGCACCGATCCAGCATGGGGAAACAAAATCCCAAGCCCTGCGCTTGATCCTAATCCTCCGGAATCATATAATTAAGTAGTAGCAGCAGCAGGCAGTAATAATTACACGTACGCCAGGTTGCTTATATTATATCATTAGCAATACAGTTCGTTAGTGGATGTATAATATGCTTATATATATGATCATATCGCGTGCCTAGCTTGCTCGTATATAATCGGTTCATTAACTAGCTGGAGCCCGGTTGCACCACGATTCTCCTCCACACAGCTGCCACATTGAACAAGCTGTTGACAAAATCATCGGTTAAGTAATAATACCGGATATGCTGCTCGCCACCAGCATAATTCAGGTTGAATACTTGGTTGATAGTCTCATGATGAGAATTATTTTTTTGTTGGGTAGCAACTCTGCAAATGTTTGTTTTATTTTAACTTGCGTACGGATGGAGTGCATTAAAAAACTACGGTGATGGGGTGCATCATCAGCCAATAACTGCTTAGTGTTGGCACCTTTGGCTTTAACGAAAGGATAGCCTGCTTATCCCTTCCAGTATATATAAGCTGGCATAAATTACAACCAAATGCTACAAAATATACACAACCACTGTCACATCGATATGGCTTGTCTGGATGCGAAGAAAGTCCACCCTTGAAGTTGTCTCTTCCATGGAATAGTCTAGTCTTCACCAGAACCTTCTCAAGTCTGACCAGCTCATACGCTAGCTCGAGGAGTTGACCAGTTGTATCCAGCTGATTGCCCTGTAGATGCTGCATCTTCCATCCTGATCCTTTTGATATTATATTCGTTTTCCATTAACGCCAGTTAATTTAATTTCTGTTTAACTAGAACAGCTCTCGCGATTTTGGATGTCTCTAGCTCTCATCTAGACGGACTATGTCTCATCTAACTTCTACACTGTTGAATTTTAGGCGGATATCGTGGCGATTATTTACTTTTATTTTTATTCGGTTAATTAAATAACTGTAAGAGTTAGGTGAGATTTTGTTAATTCTTATCTAGATGAGAATTAGCAAATCCGTTTTCATTATCCTTAACTAACTAAGCCATTTTTTCTATCATCTTCTGAATCCTCGCATACCATAATCCTCACAAGAAAAGTGGAAATAAAGTGATGCGTGTACTATTTCAGGGTGAACGTGCTGGGATCTATGGTGCAAATTGTCCGGAATGGATTATCAGCATGGAGGTAAATCATTAGTTAATCATCCTTCATCTAAACATTGTTTATCCATATATATGATTTTGTATGGAAAAACATTAATTGTAGTACTTTCAGATGAATATTGTATATACATGTATTTTTATCTGGCTTTGCACTAATTTCATGTACCATATACTGTAGGCTTGCAATGCCCTCGGAGTTTGCTGTGTGCCGCTCTACGACACTCTTGGTATGTAGTATATGCACGTCTAACAAACCCCATTTTAAACACTAGAAATGTAGATGTTACTACAAGGGCTAGAAAATTGTTTTTCGCCAAGAATAAAATATATTAGTAAATACTCGCTCTGTTTTCTTTTTCCTTCTCATATTAGGTTTTCGTCAAGTCAAACTTTATAAAATTAGACCAAATTTATATTAAATATTATCAACATCTGCAAAACCAAATAAATACAATATGAAAAATATATTTTATGATGGACCTAATGATATGTATTTGGTATTTTAAATGCTTGTTTTTTTATTTTCCATAAACTTGATCAAACTTTAAAAAGTTTGACTGAAGACAAACCTAATATGTGAAGTAAAGAAACGGAGCGAGTATCTTGTATTACCTAAAAGTCAAGCTCGCACGTCATCGCGGGATAGAAAAAACAGCCTACTTATTTATTTTTAATATAAATTTGGTCAAATTTCACAGAAGTATGCCTTGAGAAAAACTAATATCGAGAGTGAAAAATGGAGGGAGTACTTACTAAATTATTTTATTCTTGGCAAAAACAATTACCTAGCTCCGTTAGTAACACACCACACTTTTCTATGGTTTATTTAAAAGGTTGTACGTTACAGACTTTTGCCAAAAGAATGAAAGACAAAAACATGAATGCTATGCTAATTTGCGCTACTAGCAAAGACTCAAGTTTAATCAAGACTCGTCTGACTAATATGATCTCCTTTTTGTTCAGGTGCTAATGCGGTGGAATTCATCACCTGCCATGCCGAACTCGTGATTGCTTTCGTGGAGGAGAAGAAGATTGGGGAGGTACCAATGTGGCCACTTTGTCCTCAAATTCATCACTCCATTAATAAGTTTCAAACAAAGAATATCACTACTACACTAGGTCAAATTTATTTTTCCCTCTTAAGCACGCACGACTGGCCTGCAATGAATATCAAATCCGAGGAGTTCTACACAAATGAACCCGGTTTGAAAATCGATACCAAACTGTATTAAATTTTATATGGTCTTTGAGAGATGTGGAAAGATGAGGAGTGGAGAAACGTCACACGGGTTCCTCAGAAAAAAAAAACGGGCTGGTCAGTCAAGCACATCTAATCCAGAGCCTTTCGGCCCGTCTAGTCGTAGCCTTACTTCGGCCCGGCCCAGTAAGGTCGCGCGGTGAGCCTCTGGGCCGTGTAGGACTGACTGCGAACCCTGGTGGCATCTCCGCCGCACGCGCGACGCCGCCAGGCCTTCCCCGGCGAATCACCGCTCGAGATTTGCAGCGGGAGGCGCCGCCCTGTCCGAATGGCGTCACGGCGGTCCGTTCGGCGAGAGAGGCGAGTGCGATGGGCTCGCTGCAGGCGATTCCCGGGGTTCCCCCGCCGCGGCCAACTGCCACGGCGGGGTGAACTCCGCAGGCTCTAGGTTGGGCTAGTTCTTATTTAGATGGCTACTAGTTCTCTGATTCATTGCCGTCAGTGAGCCGCGGAGAGGTCTCACTTTCTGTCCAATGGAAGCAATTTTCTCAGTTATGTTTATCCTCACAGATCAGACGATCTGTTCTGGAGTATGGTCTTGAAAAATGATAATTCTGGATCAGTTTACTGTTTGCTTGAGACTTTACAGTCCCCTGTTTGCTGATGCTTTCAATTATGGCAGCTCTTGAAAACCTGTCATGCCACTTCAAAGTACCTGAAAAGTAAGTTCCTTGCAATAATAAGCTGTATCTATCAATTAGATGCCTCGTCGCCGTAGGATTTACATTGGTCTGTTGTTAACTCATTTTCAGCAATCGTCAGCTTCGGAGGAGTCACAAATGATCAAAAAGAGGAGGCTAAGAACCATGGGCTGTCCATTTTCTCATGGGAGGAATTCCTCGTCATGGTAAGATTTGGTCTTCAGCCAACTTCTTCTTTAGGTGTTTTGGTACAAGTTATGGAAAGAAGTGCTTCACATCAATCTTTCTTTTAAGAAAAATTATGCAGTGCAAATCATCTTATTTTGGCCTTATTTGATACATTTAACTTGCCGTTGTGTGGCCTGTCTCCAAATGAATATGAGACATGACATATGATTTATGACTTTCTTTTTATAGATCTAGTGCTTCTTAAACATCTTTAATATCCCCTGCAAAACTCTGAAGTTAGCTTTACCTATATCATATTAAATGTGACATATTAGATACTTGTATGTCTTGCATGATTGTTATAATAGTATATATTGCACAACCAAGAAGGTAAAATTTGTTTAGATCGTCAGGGAGCCATAAGGCTCCCCGGTTCCATTATCATAATAATGAAAACAGAGTAACAGAGTTCAGAGAAGGTAAAATTTGTGAATACTCTTGGTCCCTTATTATTGAAATAGTTCAGACTGTCTTGTAGTCTAGTTGAAAATACTGAACTGTATTTCATTTCATTCATAATGTAAGGTTTCTGAGTTATATGACATGCCATCAAACCATTACAATAAAGTTATGCATAAACTTGTGTGCCTGACATGTTTATAGGGTGGAGATGAACCTGTTGATCTTCCTGAAAAGAAGAAATCCGACATTTGCACGATTATGTACACAAGTGGAACAACAGGAGAGCCTAAAGGTGTTATGATATCAAATGAAAGCCTTCTTATTAACCTGGCTGGTGCTGATTCTGTAGTGCAATCTATTGGTGAAGCTGTAAGTATATAATCCCAACACATTCCATAATGAAATAATCATTGCACGTGCTTCAGTGAATCACACAAGTAATGCTGGTTACTTTCCATTGTGTTGTTGCAGTTCGATCAAGACGATGTTTATTTGTCATATCTTCCACTAGCTCATGTCTTCGATCGAATGTTTGAGGAAGTGTTTATATCTCACGGATCGAGAATCGGATTTTGGCGTGGGGTATGCTTTATGAATACTCTTATTTACCTTTAAGTAGTCAATGGGTTCATACTGAAATTAGTGTGCCATGCATCTGTAGGATGTTAAGTTGTTGGTCGACGATATTGCAGCACTAAAACCAACAGTATTTTGTGCTGTTCCACGTGTACTCGACAGAATATATTCAGGTAAACCCCAGATGTTAACTGCTAACATAGTTAGATATTTATAGAAAATCTATTATTGTGTCATTTGGATAAAACACTTTTCGTTGATTGCCTAACTTGTTACTAACATGTGATAACTGAACAAGTTTCTGCAAAGTTTGGCTTTCTTCTATCGGTGACGTGAACACGTTCAGATTTTTTTTATTTGTTCTAATATCTCCAAATGTGTGTGGTTACATCATTATAGATTTCAAAATATCTTAATAAATCACCAATAAGGAAATGCCTTAGCTTCCAATTGATCTAGTTGTTGAAACCATACTTAAAAGTTTTGGTGAAAAATATCGATAAGTCTGCAAAAGAAAATAAACAGAGACTATTTAAGTTTTCAGTCGATGTACTAACTATCAAACTTCATAGAGATGGATGTCATGTAACGAACGGCTTCAATGGAAGATTACATGTAATGTCTATTTGTACTTTGCCTAATATTCGATGCATTATTGTTTTTATGTAGGTCTTACGACCAAGATTTCTGCTGGTGGTATATTAAAGAAAACCTTATTCAATCTTGGTTACAAGATGTAAGTTTGCACAGATTATAACCTAGAACCTTTTTTTAAGTACACATATCATTTTATTTTTATAGCCACATGCCTTTTTTTAATATTCATGATCCAATTTTGAGTTGGTAGTTATTGAATCATCAGGAAACTAGAAAGCATGAAGAAAGGAATTAAACATGAGAAGGCATCTCCATTCTTTGACAAATTAGTTTTCAGCAAGGTACAGTTAGACATTCAAGAGCAACCAGCCTTATACTTCATCAGATAGAATTAAATATGTCAGTGCAACTTTATGTCTATATACTATGTCCTAAAGTAGTGCTTATCTTCAAGGTGAAAGAGAGGCTGGGTGGAAAAATCCGTCTTATCGTGTCTGGTGGCGCTCCTCTTGCTGTAGCGGTTGAAGAATTTTTGAGGGTTGTGACATGTGCACATGTTGTTCAAGGCTATGGTATGCACCTTGTTGTTTAAGTTCTTTATTACGTAGACAAGACCTGCAGATGAATTGCACATATTATTAGATGGCAGAAGCACTTCCTAATAAAGCTTTGAATAATTCCAATTTTTTCATCTTTAGGACTCACCGAAACCTGTGCGGGGTCTTTTGCTGCCATACCAAATGAATTCTCCATGGCTGGGACTGTTGGCCCACCAGTTCCACATATAGACGTTCGCCTTGAGTCAGTTTCAGAGATGGGTTATGATGCTCTGGCTAGCATTCCTCGTGGCGAGGTATGCGTAAAGGGAAGTGTTCTGTTCTCTGGATACTACAAAAGAGAGGACCTAACACAGGAAGTCCTGACTGATGGATGGTTTCACACAGGTTAGTTTTGTCCCTAACTTCATCTGGAGGCAATGGATATCATAGGTTATTATATTTCAGATGATGACTGTAAGTTGAATATAATGATACAGGGGATGTTGGTGAGTGGCAACCAAACGGAGCCTTGAAAATCATTGACAGAAAGAAAAATATATTCAAGCTTTCACAGGGAGAATATGTTGCGGTGGAAAATCTAGAGAATATATATGGTGTTCTTCCAGAGATTGATTCGGTAAATACCTAGTCAATTATTCATTTTGCAAGGAACTGTCTCAATTTCTGTCCTCGGTGTGTTAGGTCCTACTTTTCTGCCCATGTGCTTGGTGAAAGAATTGTGCAGGGCTCCTGATTTTGAACATACGTAATTAAAGTGTTAGTCTGAAGTTGAGACAAGTTGATGGCTGCTCTGATGCCATAACATGTTTCTTAGATTCTTCTTAATTTCTTGAGTAATATATAATCCGAACATCCATCAATGCTAATCTCTGAAAATAGTGGCTTCTCAAAACAATAGAGTTGGTGGTTCCTCTTATCGTTTTGCTTGCGATGATTTGAGAGACTGCACAGAGCACATGTGTCAAAAAACAAAACAAAAAATAGGGCATACATGGTATTTTCTATATCCAATTCACCCGCCATTTGACTCAGTTTTCATGTTTCCGCCGATCAATTTCAGATATGGGTGTACGGCAACAGCTTTGAATCTTTCCTTATCGCTGTGATAAACCCCAACCAACAAGCGCTTGAGAACTGGGCTGGACAGAACGGAATCACTGGAAGCCTGGCGGAACTATGCGAGAACCCAAAGACTAAAGAGCATTTCATAGCAGAACTCGCAAAGGCTGCAAAGGAGAAGAAGGTAAGGGGGGTCTTAGCCATCTACAGCTCGACGACGACCACCACCTTTGTTCCAGCTTAGTATTGACACGTCACCGGTGTTCTCCCCTTTTGCCAGCTGAAAGGGTTCGAGTTCGTGAGGGCGGTCCATCTTGACGCGGTGCCGTTCGACATGGAGCGTGACCTCATCACCCCGACGTACAAGAAGAAACGGCCCCAGATGCTCAAGTACTACCAGGTCAGACCTCACGACCGAGCACACACTTTCCCCCGATTCCGGCTCATCATCCCCTGGTTTCTCCAGCTTTATCTAGTTCTTGCATCTCCATTGCTTATACCTGATACATGATCCCATGAACGTTCAGGGAGCCATCGACGCGCTCTACAAGAGCTCGAAGTAAGAGAGTGCGGGCACTCTGAACAGCAGCGAAGCGGTTTCTCGATCTATCCTCGGCGCTTCCGTGTAATCCTCGTGTGTGCGTGCGTGTGCGCGCGTGTGTGTATGTAAATTAAGTAATATATAAGACTTTGTTGTCAATGGTTGCTGACGTTTTGCACACAATGGTATTCCCTCCCGGGTTAATTATGATGCAGCAAGACTTGTTGTTGAAGGCTGCCTACGTTATTCACACAGCAGCATATGTTCCCTCCCTCTGAATCCTATTCGGTGCACTGCATTCTCCTTGCTGATTGGCAGGCTGTTGCTTTTGCGGCCTTCTCGGTCAGCAGGCCGGCGTCAGCGCAGGCCCGGACGCCCGGCGTCACGCTCCAGCATTCTTAAATTTCTTGCCCTATACGCGGAGACAGGCTTGAAGATTCTCGGTCAGTTCTCGCGAATCTTCTCCTCTGTCTTTGTTGACCTGTATCCCACCAATATGATCATTTCACCACTAGTGCCCCTCGAATTTCACCACTGTTGCTTTTACCAATATAATGTTTTGACCATGACTTTTAACAAGTAATTAAATATAAGCAATGTGTACTAGCAAAAATAAAATCATTGGAAACCACACTCAAATACGAACCCAACAATATGAATTTTTATGACATGCGTTAATATTTTGCTAATCAAATATATGATCAAACTTTGACCCACAGTACGATAGGGACTAAGAGCATCTACAGCCGTACCCCTCAAATGACCCCTCATACTCCTGCGGACGCGCCCGGTCAGTGATCGGACAAGAGAGAGAAGGAAAAAATGACCCAACCGGACCCATCATATCGTCCCTATATGCCCGGGCTGTCCGCGAATCCTCATATCCATCTCAAATATAGGGAGGATATGAGGGCTCGCGGACGCGCCCGTCAGTCCGCCACGTAGGAAGCGACCCCATCCTGGATCACTTTTTCTTTTTCTTTATTCATTCTTTTCTTTCTCTCTCTTCCTCTCCACCAATCACGTGCAAGTGACCGGACATATGAGGAAGAAAATGAGGAGTGTGGCTGCGCGGACGGACAAATATGGGACACGCCCGGTCACTGACCGGACGCGTCCGCGGACGTTTAGGAGATCATATTTGCTATGTCCGACTGTAGATGCTCTAATGAATCCAGACAAAGGTAGTACTGTTCGGTTATCCCTCTATTTTTTTCCACCATTAAAACTGGAGGAGGGAGGGAGAGAGAGAGAGAGAGTTGAATCAATGGTCAGCGGTCAAACGCTGCGCTGTGCGAGTTTTGAACATTCTGAGCTCCACTGATGGACGAACTTTCCAAAAAGCAGTCCAAATGCTACTACCAAGTGAGTGAATGCCAACGCGAAAGAGGAACTATCAGAGGAGCCTGTCACCGTCGCAAGTGAGACTGGGCGTGCGTACTGCCGCTGAAATTTCGTTCTACTGTCTCTGCTGAGCTTTCAGTTTCAGCCAGGGAGGAACATATACATTTCTTCTCTTTTGGTGCTACATATGCATGCACTGCCGTGCCGTTTTGTGAGGCGCGCCAGGTGTCGCGGCGAATCACGTCGTTTTCGCGGCTTTGAGGTTCCCCTGTTCCCCTTGCGACGACGATTCCATGGCTATTTCTGAGTGAATTCCTGATTAAAAATGAAAAAGGGGGACATGATGGCAAAATGACACTATGCACTCATGGATTTCTCTCTCTCTCTTTTTTTCCTTTTTTTCTCCATGTGGATTTCGAATGTTGATCTTATAAAAAATTGAAAATTCTGAAAATGTTTAATTTGAGTTTTCTGCAGCGGTATCATCTAAACCATGGCATCATCCGATATTTTTCATGAGTATCGGGTGTTATCGTGGAACTTAGGTGTCTTAGAGCGTGTCGTGGCCTAGTGTTCGGGCCTATCTATGTTATCTTTTGGCAACGTAGTCGTGTCCATTAATGTTGACCGGTTATCCCAGGATCTACTTGTAAGAGGGTCTCATCATTACCTTGTATCGTTCGGCTGTGTATTTTGATTCGTGTTTTATCTATAAAGAGGGACAAGAGTCTATTGAGAGAGAGAGAGAGAATTTCAAGTTTAGATTTAAACCTTTTAGGGATACATATCTTGTGAGCATTCATCAATTTTTTTTGGAATTTTTAAAAAGCTATAAATTCAAATTTTGTGCAGTGGCTTCATGGTGTCTGCGAAACCATGTCATTACCTGCTATTTTTTCCGAACTAGGCACCAATCTTCATTTTTTTTTAACTATTGCCATGCTACTTCTATGGAAGGCTCCCCTGACCGGCCAGGGGGAATAATGTCATTCTCATGGTTTCCCCTGTTCCCCTTGCGACGGCGATTCCCGGGCTATTTCTGAGCAAATTCATAGTTAAAAAGAAAAAGGAAAAAAACGACAAATTTCGGTTTAGAGTAGCGAATATATCCGCCTTATCAACTAAGTAGCAGAATGTCCACACTAAGTACAAGAGACATTCCTGGAATTTTACACTCCACCCACAAAGATCATGCTATCCTAATAAGCTTTTCGGCAACACTCAAAAAAAAAAAAAAAAAGCTCTTCGGCCGTGAAACCCTTTTCTCTGCCGGGTGGACCTAGCAATTTCCTCCAAGCCTTCTAAGCCAGTAGCACTACGATGATAAGCATGAGGACCAGAGACCGGTCAACCCAAAAAAACTCGGTTTCCCTTTCCCTGGGTCAAACTTTAGGACCGGGAGTGCATCAGCAATTCAGCTCTGCATATATATGCGATCCAGTGGCCTGTGGCCACCACATCATCATCGTCGATCTACCGTCAGATCTCGTCTCCTCTACTCTTCTCCTCGGTTTCTTCGAACTCGGACTCGCCGTGATCCTTCCTTGCATTCCTCGTACAAACTTCCCGCCAGCCTGCCATTGCCGGCCGGCAAGCTAGCTAGCTAGCCATGCAGGACGGCGGCGGGGGAGGAGGAGGGGACGGCAACAGCATGCACGTGCTCCTAAGCATCCTGGCCGACGGCGAGGAGCAGGCCAGGCGGCTCCTCGGCGAGCTGCCGCCGGGAGCCGACGACGGGCAGCAGCCGCTGGGGCGTGGGCCGGCGGCCGAGTGCTGCCGGGGCGTGGCGGGGCAGCTGCTGTGTGCGTTCACGAAGGCGATCGCCGTCGTCAAGGCCATCGAGGCGGCCGGCGGGGACTCGCCGCGGTCGGCCGACGAGGGCGCCGGCGCCGGGATGGCCGGCAGGGACGCGGCGCAGGCGCAGGAGCGCCAAGGCCAAGGCGTCTGCAAGAGAAGGTGCGTACGTACGATCGATTATGATTTCAAATTTAGGACGGCGCATTTTTACTACGCGCCTACGGAAATGTCGAGCTAGCCAGCTATAGTAGCCACTAGGGTAGTGAAAACGCTCACATATTTGTGTCTCCGACTTCTTTTTCTTTTCACATGCCGATGCTTCAAATCGATGCTCAAAATATTTGCAAGTTTTGATCTAAATATGGTACTCCCTCCGTATCCATTTTAATTGTCGCTGATTTAGTATAAAATGGATCGGAAGAGTAGCTTTATTGCTCTCACATCCGATAAGATTATTACATTGTTTCGCTATAGCACCATCAACCAAACAGAATAACATGGTCAAAAAGTGTGACAAGCCACAACAACAAAGTAACACGATGTTAGACATATTACAATATATTGACCATCCTTCTCCATCAGCTCGGACGTTTCTATGAATTGACTGGAGCATGATTTAATAACACATTGGGCAACTAGTTGCATGTATGCTGGCTATAGAGACAGGGATATCAAGTTGCATGCTGCTGTTGAGCTCTTCCAATCTCTTCGCGCTATGATTCATCAACGCCTTATATGCTATGATAGTTGTAGTATGGACAATGACATTAACAAGTTGTACTACAAGAAAATAACACCTGCATAATAGAGTTAGTTAACCTTTTCCAATCAAAAACCACATCATTATGGCATAGCCAAATTGACAAATAAAAACAGTAGTGGTTCCAGCAAGAATTAAAGAGCGGGGAGATCTAGTGGCATTTTTTGTTCCCCGCCGAAACGCCATCGCCAGGAAACATAAATCCAACATAGAAGAAACCAAATAATCAGTCCAAATGATTGTCACTTGTTCCCATGGAATTTTGCATTCCTCTTTAAAATTTCTCAAATACGTGGATAATTAAATAAAGTTCTCAGATATGGAGATTTTTGTCTGAAAGGTACCCAACCGATCGAACGGGGAAGCTAGAAAGCGACATAGACTAATGCAACAAAGTGGTGTTTTGGTCAAAGAGAAATGCATCTATCATGATCATACATATAGCCAGCACTTGGGCATCAGTTAGCATTTGAATTAGTCTAAAAGAACTTGCATGGTCCTGGATATGACACAGGAAGGGCTTGCCAAGATGGACCGAAAAGTTTCGTATACCCGATGACACAAACCTGGAGTACACGCCGGACGACGGGTTCAGCTGGAGGAAGTACGGCCAGAAAGACATCCTCGGCGCCAAATTTCCAAGGTCAGTGGCCACTTTTCTTTACAAAAAATGATATACGGAGTAGATATTGTAGGTTTAGCTGGTGTATAATTTCATAATATTGTTGATTTTTTGCCAATGCTCATGAACATATTGGATAGACAAATTGCATGGAAAAAAGAATGTTATTAGATATAAAAAGGAGTTTGCAATTGCAAAAAGGAAAAATAGAAAGAAGAGACAATATTGACCAGCTTCTGGTTTGTGACACTGACTCCGACGCATGCAGGGGCTACTACCGGTGCACGTACCGCAACGCGCAGGGGTGCGCCGCCACGAGGCAGGTGCAGCGCTCCAGCGCCGACCTCGCCGTGTTCGACGTCACGTACCAGGGCGCGCACACGTGCCACCAGGCGCAGCGCCGCGCCGCCGCGCCTCCGCCTCCGCCTCCTCCTCCTCCTCCCGCCGCCAAGCACGACGGCGCCGGCGTCCAACAGTCACCACCAACGTTGCAGGACACGGACATGCAGCTGCTCGAGAATTTCAGGGACGGCCTCAAGGTGGAGACCGACGGGCTCCCGCCGCCGCCGCCGCCGCCGCCCTTCCATGGCCACGGCACCACAGCCTTCTCGTTCGCCTACGCCTCGGCGGCAGCGGGCTACTCGCCGGCTGGGAGCGGCGGCCAGCAGCTGCTGCAGGGCGGGGGCTGCTTCGCCCCGGTGTCTTTCTCATCGCCGGCCGCGACGACGTCGGCCGGGCCGGGCTACTTCTCCGTGTCGGCAGCGCACTGCACGCTGGGCACGCACGACTCGCCGGAGCTCGCCGAGGTCGTGTCCGCGGCGACCGCCTCGGACCCCGCCGGCTTCGACTACTCGTTGTACCAGTACCACGACCTGCAGCAGCACGACCTGGGCGCCCACCTGCTGCCGTTCCCGTTCGACCCCATGTTCGGCCACCCTTCCTCCCATGGCCAACACGGAGACGCGTGAACGAACTGAGGCATGATTCTGTACGAAACAGTCGGATTATTCAGGTTTTGGTATGTACTTGTGTATACTTAAAACGCCATTTTCCAGAGGTATCCTCTTCTAATTGTGTATGTAATATAACACGGGTCAATAGCTCCTATGCGACATCTTTGAGCTGAATTGGAAAGAGTACGACGTAGTTGACGAACCCGTGCTACATTTTTAATGACAAGTATAGCTCCTATGCGACATGGCCATCTTTAACCATAAAACGCAAGACACAAGGGGTTAGCGATTTGAGTTATGACGCGGGACCCACCGGTTATCCACATCGACGTGGGACCCACAACTTACTCAGATGCGTGCGGGACCCACAACTTATCCACATCAGCATGCCCGTGCTCATCACCGTGCCCGAGTCGGCCCCATTGCTTGCCCTTCCCCTTTCCTTTCCCCCACCCTGTTCTTCCTCTTCTTCGATGACGAAGCGTGGCAACACCGGCCGACAAGTGATGTCTAGCTCGACTTCGGCCTCCCGCCAATCATGGCGGCAGTACGGTCCAGTGTCGTTGACAAGATGCCCCGATTGCCCGCGCATGGAGCCTCTGAAGCGTTTGACTTGTGTGAAGGAAGAAAATGCAACCGTGGGCGCAAGTTCGTGAAATGCTTGAGTAAGCCATAGCCGGGGCAGGTTAGATCTGTGTACTTCACCAATCGTATGGTCTAATTTCTCCCGATTTCTTTCTTTTGTTTCCGTCGAATTTGGGCGGTGGATCTAAGGTTCATGCGCCGCCGACCCCCATTTTTCAGGTTCGGAAGAAATGTGGGCATTTCGAGTGGCTCGATGAATACGTTGAGAAGTTAAAATCGGTGACGAGGACTGAGGGCACGCGCATCCACCGCAGGATGTGGTACCAGAACATGAAGATCAAGCTCATCGTCGCCGGCCGGCATCGTCGTCGCCCTCATCCTCATCATCGTCCTATCCATCTACCACAAGAAAAAAATGCAACTAGTAGACGTACCTAAGCCTATCCCAGCTTCATCGCTTCATCATTTGAACAAAATAGTTAGACAGCCGGAAAAACGATCAAGTCAGAGCTTGCTCCGGTCACTGGCGCATGGGCCCCGGACGTCATGTCTCGCGTCAACTAAATGATAATCAGACAAAATTGCGTGGATCTTTTTTTGTGTTACTTTACGTATTACTTAGAGCATCTCCAGTGGGAAAATATCTGGTACTTCCATCTTTAGGGTACTCCCAGTGCTCCTAGGTCAAAAAAAAATCTTAAATGTTTTTAAAAATTCTGAAAAAATATGTGAATGTTCGTAAGGAACGTGACTACAACCCCTAAAAATTTCAGGTCCAAACTTGATTTTGTCTTTTTTGACACTATTCATGCCAGATTTCATATTTTTTTCCTAATGTGCATTTCAAGTTTGGATCTGAAATTTGTAGGGATTGTAATTACATTCCTTGCGAACATTCACATTTTTTCCCATTTTTTAAAAACATTTATGAATGTTTTCTTTTTTGAACTTGAAGCACCGGGAGTACCCCAAGGATGGGAGTACCTGATACTTTCCCAATCTTAACCTAGCTTCATCCGTTTGAACAAGATAGTTTTAATCGTCAATAATTGTGATGCAAATTTGAATCGCAAAAAAATGAAAGAAAAAAAATCTATTACCACCAATAATTCTCATGATCATCAGTTCATCACAAGTTGCATATAGATGTCTACTCAACTTACATAAGAAGAAACACAAATAAGCAAACAATGTACTACTGTATCTAGAGTACTCCAGTAGTACGTAGTAGTTGATCGGCCTTAACGACGTCGACCACCGCCGGCGTAGTAGTCCTCCTGCTCAGCATCATCATCTGCCACCACGCCGTCGTGCCCCTCCTGCTCCGGCGCCACCGGCTCGTCCACGAAGACAGCGGCAGCAGGATAATCGGCCACTGCCTGCTGCTCGCCCACCACGACCACCCGCACCGGCGCGGCGGCCGCCTTGGTCTTGGCACGCGGCACCGGGAGCAGCGGCGGCAGGCGGTGGCGAGGAGCGGGAGATCTCCCCGGCACCGCGCCCTCGTTCTTCCTGATGTCGGTGAGCGCGGCGAACGCCTGCTTGACGAGCTTGAGCGCGCCGGCCACGGCCGCGCTGGACTTGTCGGCCTCGAACATGTCGCAGAGCGCCTTGTGCTGGGACTTGACGGCGTCGTGGGACTCCTTGGTGGGCCTGCCGCCGGGCGGCGCCGCGACGCCGAGGACGCCGTAGTGGTCGGCCTTGTTGTTGCTGGCGGCGGCGAGGACCCTGTAGGCGGCGCTTGCGCGCTGGGCCTCCGGGCAGGCCCTGGAGCGGTCCATGGCAACGGCCATGTCGACGTGCATCCTGGCCCTCCTCAGGTCGCCGGCGGCGAACAGCTTCTCCGCCGCCTCCAGCTGCGCCTCCAGCTGCTTCTTCTTCACCGCCTCCATGATCGGACCTGCCTCGAGTTGCAACCAATCGATCGCCGGCTCGCCGTGAGTTCTTGCAATCGATCGATCTGCGGCGGGTGCTGCTTGTGCTTGGTTTGATTTCCTGCGTCAGAATTTATACACTCGATCCTGTCCGTTGCATGGCCGGTGTCGGATTCGTGCCGTGTCCGGCTCCGGCACATGTTCGGTCACGTTGGATTAGGCAAACCAACGGGAGGGACGCAAACTGAATTCTTGTCGGACATGATTTATAACTAATTACGTACTTGCCAAGAAAATTTGAGTGGAATTTATCGAATTCACAAAAACATATCAAAACCCGTGTTTCTCATTAGGTATTACTAGCAAAAATGCTCGCGCGTTGCAACGGGAGAAACAAATCTTTGCAGATGACATAACACTGAATACCGAACAATTATATACATGCATATTAGTAGAACGCCGAGGCGATCATCAAAAAAAATATGTAAGAGTGCTTAATTTGTGTGATCTAATTAGCGTAATGCGCGTGCTTTACTAGGGAGATAATGGAACACAGGAAGAATTTTCCTCCTATTATTCTAAAAAAATGGTCAACAACCTGCGTATTCGTATGGGCCAATTACGTAGATACTATACAATTTAATTGCTATTATTTTTATTGTCTTATAAATGAGCAATGGAACTTCATAAGAGTCGCTAATCGGAAGGGAAGAATACAATGGGTACAAATAGAAAATTGAATGCAATGCAACCAGGACCATTTTTTTTACAAAATACATTCTTAACAAACGATATACACCTGCAAGTATTCTATGTTAATGGAAATCTTTTACCTCAGAAAAACTGCAATGGTCTAGCATGTCTAATTCATAATTTTGATACAAATAGCTCGGTGCAGTCATAATGAACAGAAAACTTGAGATATTTAGCCCTGATGTTGCAAGAAAAAGTCATAAAAGTCTGGTCTATTTTTATTCACTCATGGTGGACGAAGACATAGTAGACATACTGAATATCACAAAAAAGGATGAAGCCTACCTTCACCTAATATCATAATAGAGTGGCCTACTTGATAATTTGAATTGCATGTCTTATTTTATTTCTATCAACATAGGCATGTAATAAAATTAGGAGGTGCATGCGTCCGATTCTGACTGGGTGTTTAGAATTGCAGTTTGAGCAGCACGATCTGGCTAGGCAACTTGGTTTGAAGCCGAGAAAGGTTGAGGTGTGGTTCCAGAACTGATGGCACGGACCAAGCTCAAGCGAATAGAGCTCCACTACGAGTTTCTTCGCCGGTGGTGCGAGCGTGTCAGTTATGACAACATCATCACGCGTCTCGGGAGCGAGCTCGCCGAGGCACATGCGCTCCTCCTCGTCGGTCGTGCCCAGGGTTCGATGCTCACATTAGAGAGTAACAATGTTGGGTGTCCGTCTTGCAACAGGTGTCTCATGGCGGCATCGTGCTGACTTGGAGTGCAGCAGAGGAAGACCGAAAGAACGTAACATGTGCCGTCGGTGACCGTGGAGCTTACAGACAGACGAACATTATTGACGGTAGCAATCGCAGCGAGAGACACATGGATGAGTATACATGCATTGAGCACACGCCGTCCAGGAGGCCTGACACAAAGGAGCGGAGGCCAAGCCCGAGCACTGACCTTGACGCTCGGATGAATACCTCTGGCGAATCGTAGTCCGCAACGTCCACGTGGATGAACGAGTACTCAATGTCCTCTCTTCATGGCACCGTTGTTGGGCGAGGAAGCTAAGTAGGAAGGACAGGTGGGCACACGCAGCTTCGATCGTGGCTGCACAACATGGTGGTGGCGACAGACGGAGGGTTCGCCGAAGCGGCGTTGTGCATGATTTTAATCATGATGGTGCGGTGGAAGCACAAGCGCAACTTAAAAGTTTTGGCGACGCAAATAAACCATGGTGCTCGAGCGAGATGATGCAGTTAAGGGAACGACATCGACGACGGTAGACACCCTCTCGCGTTCCATGATGTGCTGGGACTTCTTGTCTGGAATCCTGCGGATGTTCGACCGGCGGTTGTAGTCGGCGAAGTAGTCGGAGCTCGAGCTACCCCCGACGATACGATTCTAGATTATATATCTATTGACCTATATATTGATGCATACATCTTGATTTAATTCAGGAGCTATTGATCTTGAATTGGATATATAACACATACTTGGACACAAACTTGACTTGGAAAGCAATTTCAATGACGGCTGATGAAACATAAGGAACCACGTATTATTATTTTTTACTTACAGACGGGGGCTATGGTGGATTGTGGGTTATTTCTCGAAAAGAATAAGGACTTTTGTGTAAAATACACTTGACGGGCCAAGAGTACCTATTTTCTTTTATTAGTAGGTATAGATTGTTTATATACTCGAGGAGGGCGGTAAGCAATGGTGATTCTACATGTCAGCTATGTGGTCGGCTGCTAGCGAGGCAAAGTCCTAGGCGACTCGTCTAGGGTTTCCTTAGCCTCTCCCCGGCGCCGCCGTTTATCCGCTTAGTCGCTTATGGTAGGACCATGGAGGCGTGGTGGATATCCCGGCACTTGCCGGCCAGAGGGCTCTGTTTTTAGATGTTCTTCTTTTAGTTTTTTTAGATTTGTGTCATGCTCAGGAAGTCGGAGGCGGGTGCGATTCCCTGAAGATGGAATAATGTTCTCCCGTCTAGCCCATGTCCTAGTGGTTCTTCTAGCATCTTCAGAGGGCGTGCGAAGGTGTGTCTTCGACGTATCTCGTGGATTCGGTCAGCGTTTCTCTTAGATGGATTTGCTTGGATCCGATCTTCGTTCGTCTGCGTCTGTGTGTCTGCGGGGTAGAGCGTTCCGATCTACGCTTCTCTTCATCAGCGGCAGTTGTTACTCTTGTGCGCTGGTCCTATGGGGTCTTAGCACGACGACTTCCTGACAGTCTACCACAAAAAGGTTTGTCCGGCTCCGATGAGGGAGTGGCTATGACAGCGACGCGTCTTCGACTCGCTCCAGTGCTTGTAGTCGTCGCTAGATGGTCTACGAAGCTAGATGTAATTTTTATTTCTGGTGTTCTTTGTACTATGTTGAGAGTTGACGAATAGATTGAAAGTTTTCTCGCAAAAAAAAGGTATGTGGTGGGCTAACCCCACAACTATATTTTATGGAACCGGCTTCCCTACCACGCGGTGTGTGCCGTTGGGCCACTAACATGCGGGCCAAGTTATCCATGGGCCCATGTGTCAGTAGCATAACGGCACCCTGCCGTACGTCAGACGATCCTCGTGCATTTTCTGATATACCTTTAGCTTTACCACTCCCTCCATATTCTCTTATACAAGGCCAATTCATTTTTCGTGTCAAACTTTGACTTATAATTTTGATGTACAAGATATGGATTATAGTCATAAAAATATATCATCGGAAAGTTTTTTGAAATGTGCATCCAATGAAATACTTTTTGTTGCATATAACTCACCTATTGTTGGTAAAATCAAAGTTAGACATAGAAAATATAAAGTGGTTTTGTATAAGGGAATGGAGGGAGTAATATTTGTGCATTTTTTAATAGTTTAAAGAGTTTAGTGCACTCGAACCCCTTTCTCAAAAAAAGCGCCATTGAACCCACAACATTTTGGTGCTAGCGTCACCACAGGTGCTAAGTGTAAGATTGCTTGAAATTTTGACTCTGTTTTTCTTATCTCACAACAAACTTATGACTATAGATAATGACTTAGAAAAGAGAAGTATGGGCCAGACCCATATACAGTGTTTTCTGCTCTGAATTTGTCCTTAATTAGGTCTATGCTTGTGCTTTATGGTGTATTTCCAAAACTGTGAACGCCCATGTTTTTAACAATGCACCTTGGACTGACATTAAGCAGATATGGTGAATGGTTATGGCGACAATCAATAAGTGAGAACTCGTTTTCAAGGAAAAATATATGAAGAGCATGGAATCCTCTCTGATCAAAATGCCACACTATTTGGGAGTGGGGATGTCTCTGAACATTGCACTGGAGGTGCATTGCTCGGGCATTTTCTACTCTGCAACCTTTCTCTCTCTATGATGTGGTGTCTTGGAGCACGTTATTGCTACTTGGCGACGGCCAAGGTTCCCCTCCACATGCTACACCATGCAAGGAGAAGAAGGTCAACACCCACACTGGCGAGCCAAAGAGCATTGGTGAAAGCTAGTGATTTAGTTTAGCTTCCATTGTGGACTAACACTAGTAGAAAACAGGCCTTTGGACCGGAGCATTAGTCCCGGTCGGGTTTTGCACCGGGACTAATGCGCCCACTAGTCCCGGTTCATGAGCCTATGCTTTAGTCCCGGTTCGTGAGGAACCTCTAGTCCCGGTTGGTGTTACAAACCGGGACTAAAGGGGTGGTGGCAGGATTGCGGTGGGCTGGGGCCCATGCGAGACCCTTACACAAACCGGGACTAGCGATTGACCTTTAGTCCCGGTTGGTACCACCAACCGGGACTATAGAAATTCCTATATATAGATGTTTCTTCCAGCCCGAGCCCAAGCTCTCCTTTCTATCCTCTTTGTTTTCTTCCTTCCCCTGAGCTCATGAGGATTTGCCAAGCTTTGTGAAGATTGGAGGCACCCATCCATTTTTGCCAAGATTTGTGAAGATTGGAGGCACCCCATCGTTCTAAAAGGTTAGCAACTTCATCCTTTCATCTCTCATTACTGTTTGGGAGTAATTATGTGGGAGTTCATTTGATTTATATGCATGCAATTTGAGCTCAAATCCTCTTCTTAGTTTGCATGTGTAGGTGTGTGGTTTACTTAGTGCCTTCCCGTCCCCGTCCTCAGTTTGAGCTCAAATCCTCTTCTTAGTTTGCATGTGTAGGTGTGGTTTACTTAGTGCCTTCTCGTCCCCGTCCTCAGTTTGAGCTCAAATCCTCTTCTTAGTTTGCATGTGTAGGCGACGTATTATGTCTGGACGAAATCCTCAGTCTGAACAAAGTTCTCAGTCTAAACAAAGTTCTCAGTCTAGACAAAGTTCTCGGTCTAAACAAAGTTCTCCATCTAGACAAAAATATCAATCTAACTGTTCGGCAGATATATATAAGATAACTATATGTTGTTTTACGAGAACTATGTATGAACTCTATGTATTTATTTTTGCAGTAATAACATTTTGATCACTATTAATTCGGTCATTTCTCTATTCATGATGTTCTGTAATTGTTTTTGATATACTTAATTATATAATGCAAGATGTACGGTGACCGAGGGACTTCCGACGCACTTCGTTTAAGATAAGAAGTTTGAAGAAGTTTTATTATAAATTGAGATTGAATTTCAGAAGTTTCCTTATAAATTGAGATAGAAATTTCAGAAGTTTTAAGATAAGAAGTTTCATTATAAATACATCATGCATTATAATTTTTTAATAAAAAAATAGGACTAGAAATAGAGAGTAAAAAAAATTACGTACTTTCGGTCTGTCGGAGCTCCTTGTGTGACTTTCATGTCTCTTCTTGATGGAGGAATCCCGACTGTTGTCGCGGGGGTCGTTTCCCTCTTCTTCTTCTCGCGATATATACCTTGGTATATTGCGCGAGAGAAGAAGGGGAAACGACCAGCACCGACGGTCGAAATATTAGTGTGAGGTAGTGTCCACCAACATACACCACCATATAAGTGTGAGAGAGTGCGCACCATACACACCATATACATTAGTCCCTATTGGGGAACCGGGACTAAAGGCTTGGACCCTTTAGTCCCTATACATTAGTCCCGGTTGGGGAACCGGGACTAAAGGCCCTTCCCAACCAGGACTAATGGCATGTTTTCTACTAGTGTAAGTTGACTGACAATAACTGTGTGTGGATTGTTGGCTCTATTGTAGCCTTTTGTTACATTTTAGTCTCGTTTCTTCAAGTTCTTGTACCTAAACCTTGCTCTGGATCATATGGTTTCATATTAATGGAATTGTGTGCTAAACCTAAGAACAAAAACCAAAGCAAGCAATGTGAGATTTTTTTTCTGTTTGTTTTTTATTTTTATTTTCCTTTATTTTTTCAATTTTTTCACATTTTAATTCATGATTATTTTATTAAAAGTCGTGAATATTTTTAAAAAATATGATCATTTTTATAATTCACGAACATTTTTTCAAATTTATGAATATTTTTTGAGTTCATGTACGTTTTTAAAGTTTGTGAAGATTTTAAGTTTGCGAACCTTTTTCAGATTCACGAACATTGTATAGAATCCGATGAATATTTTTCTAAATTTATGTTTTAAATTCACAACATTTAATATGTGTTGCTAGGCCGGCAGATTTTTCCGTCTTTGAGAAAGTACTGCCTGATTATTTCTTTTTCTTTCTTTTGTTTATTTTTCATTGGTTTTTAATACTTTTTCCTGATTTTTTTTCTCTTTTGTTTTACTCTCTATTGTTTATTTTATTATTTCTAATTTAATTCATGAAATTTTATTAAAGTCATGATCATTTGGAAAAACTATGAAGATTTTTTTGGAATTCATAAAGTTCTTTAAAATTCATGAACATTTTTTAATTTGTGAACCCTTTTCAAATTTGCGAACATTGTTTGTAACCCATGATTTTTTTCTATATTAGTGTTTATTAAATCCGCAACATTTAAAAAATGTGTTGCTTTTTAATTTAATGTACTTCTTCAATTGAAATATATGATATCGGTGTTTTTCTGAGCTAGCAGTGGTGCAAGCTAGAGCTTCATGGGGCGGTCCATATGATTGGTATAGCAGCAGTTTCAATGCGGTGTAAGTTCTTCCAAAGGCCTCACACAAGCACCACTGGCTGACACTGAGGCACAAACGTGTAGTGACACTATAACTACACACCTAATAACTTCACTCCCCTCTTCGAAAAAATACTCTCTCCAATAGCAGCCCGACATGAAAATAGAAATGAAAAAGAAAAAAATACTATCAGATAATAGTTTAAAGCCAAGCAACGTAGATAAAAACCAAAGCGAAATAATCGACCACAATAACTTTCTAGAGAGAAAAAAATTAATCTCACGAGTGAAGAATGACACGGCGAAGTGAAAAAACATCAAAAAAGGTAGTTAGTGGGAAATAGTGTTCGGGGTATATTGATACACCCAAAAACGTGTTGTCATGGTTGCTTATAATCAGTTAATTACTAGGTGGAAGGGCAAATTCAGATTTGGGTTGCTTAATCAATTAATAACTGGATGGAGCAGCGTAAGTTCCGATTGCTAATTGCATATTATGTCACTGTCATGCGTAGTGACGACATTGTATTGGTGAAATGGTAGGGAAGCTTCTGATGCCATGTTTAGGTTTTAATTCGCTATAATAAAATCTGTTAGCATTCTGGTCTAGGGAGAGCGAATGGCTCTTGTGTATCAGTTTGTATTATATATTGTACTCTCTATATACGTAGCAATATAACAAATGAGAGATGAAACAAATATTACAACGGATTTTTCTAAGTGAGTGAGCGAGAGCTTCATGGGCGGCCCATAGGAGCTCACCAGAGTGGAGCAAGTGGGGGAAAAGCTAAGTGAGCGAGCGAGGCCTTCATGGGCCGGCCCATATGAGTGTTATAGCAGCAATATCACGGTTTCAATGTTGAATAACAGCTTTCAATTTGCTCAAAGAAAAAAGAATAAGAGATTCCAAGGGTCTCAGACAACCATCACCGGTGAACACTGAAACTAAAACATCTAAAGACACTACAACCACACACCTAATAACTCCACTCGTCTCTCAGAAAAAAATCATCCAACCCAACATGATATTCAAATGGAAAGAGAAATAGTGCCAGAACATAATTTAAACCCAAGCGGACGTAGATAGAACCAAAACGAAACAACCGACCGTAATAACTTTCTAGAGAAAAAAGGTTAATCCCACGAGTGAAGAATGACGCGGCGAAGCGCGCGTTAGCCTCTACTAGTCACCATATTGATACAACCCAAAAAAAAACGGCTTTGCACATGCACCATTGCTAAAAAATAATGTGCAGCGCTACTGGAAAGAATTTATTTGGGCCCGTAAAACCGGAAAATGAATAATGCATGTTGATCGGGCCGAAGAAGTAACTGATGGGGGGCCAACCCAATAACTCACACTCCTCAGTCCCGGTGACCTCAGCGGCCCTCCCTTCCCCTCCCCCTGCTCGACGTCGCCGCCGCCACCGCCTGTCCGGTCCCCGACTCCGGACGCGCGTCACCAAGACTCGCCGGTTGGGACGCCCTAGACGCAGAGCCCCCCTCCTCACCGGCAATGGCTCCAGCCGGAAGGGGGCAACTATGGCGTCGAGGTCTGCCTGTTGGACGAACCGCGGGAGGGTTTCTCCAAAGCAGGACGCGCAATTCTCCATCGCTCGCCATTTCCACAGTACTATTCCTGCCCTCTCTCACTTTTCTCAGTTAAATTTGCTTCAGCTCTGATTCGATCTCTGTATGTATTGCCGCAGCTCTCTGGCTTCAAAAGAATTTTATCCAGGCTGACTGGACTGTCAACGATGATGCAGTCAAAACGGGTAAACTGGACACGCGCAAGTTGCAGGTTCAGAAGAGGCCATAAGATTAGAAAGCACGCATCGAACGGTGAAAAAGGTTGCCAGTGACATGAATTGTGACGGGTGGGTAATCACACATGCCCTCCGCCCAACGGCACCAGCATTTGGCTGCTGCTACCACACAACATGAGAAATACGGAACAAGTTTTCACCGGACACAGCACAAACCGGCTGCGAAACCACAGACCGACTAACAAAACCCGCACATGGGTAAATTATTCTTCCGCACAAAACACGCACAGGGGTAAATTATTCTTCCAAGCATCTCAAAACCAGCAAAACAGCAACCTCTAAAAATACATATGTCCAACTCTACATACAGCTAACGAGACTTAATCCTCACCACGCGACAGCTTTTCTTCTAACCGTCTCCGATCCTGAGAATGACGGGAGGCCAGCCGCGCTTCAAGCTGAAGAAATCATCAGCCGCCGGGACCAGACTACTTGCGGCGGCGCCGCTGCAACGGATTTTCTGAGCTCCTGTTTCCTGCAATCCAGACCAATAATAATTCAACCAATGTGTGAGATACTAAAAGGACAACGGCTGTAGGATCTCAAGGCAGCGCTCCATCGAAGCACAGACTGTTCCTAGTTTTCCAGATGCCCCACGGTACCGCGGCTACACCGCAGGCAATCACACCTTAACAGGGAAGCTTTGTATCCAGTATCCACGCGGCTGGATCAGCAAACGGATCAAGAATAACTTTTGAGGTTAATCAAAGCACATTTCACCACATACCAAACACGCCTCACTACCGGGCAAGGAAAGAACAAATGGTCAATCCCCTCATCCAACTAGCTGCAAAACATACACCCACGACTAGCCTTCCATCCTCTACGTGACGGAACATCCTTTGTCAAAATACTTTTCCTACTAACCAGCTACATGAACACTTCAACTTTTTAATAAATCCAAATGAACCGAAGTTTCTTAAAAGGATATGGGACTTGTCTAGCCTCAATAGCATTGTACATCGACTTGACCATAAATTTGCCAGTTTTGGTCAGTGTCCATACGCATCTATCCATCTCATTTGTGAACTTCACTACAGCACAATCACTCTTCATTTTATCCCACATGCTAGCCTAATATCCCCCCAAAGCCACTCTCCTAAACCTAAAGCTAGTCCATCCATCAGCAACAACTTTAGAAACTTCTACAATTCTATTGTTGCGCAGATTATAAAGTCTAGTGTACTTCTCAGCTAAGTTGATGGTACTCAGCAGACACATCTTCCCAGAATGCTATGTTCGTTACTCCCTCCGATCTGAATTAATTGACATATCCTCTATACAACCTCTATAGAATGTTGTATAGAGGTTGTGTCAATTAATTTGGATCGGAGGGAGTACCAATTTTTCTCCTACAGAAATTGAAAAAGGGTATATTTTACTTCCATATAAGACCATACCAGAAATAAGAATGTACAGGCTTCAGTTTACACTGACAAACTTACATTACTTAAGTATTCCTATATTGAGGCCCTCTTCATTATCATTTTTCCATAACCATCTACTCAGTAAACACTCATAACTGACAACTACACAACACCCAGGCCTCCCAAGACCCCTTGACAACCCAAAGTTTTCATAGAGTTAGCAAAGTGTCTGTGGTACTAGTATGCCACGGAACCACAAGGAATAAGGTTCAATTTGGTTTACTCGTGGACATTGTATGCAAGCTTAAATGAGTTTTGGTAACTGGTAAGAATAAGATTAGTGGTGGGAGAAAACATGAGGTTATTGAGTGACGCGAAAATCTGTTGCTGAAGAGCCATGAATGATCTAACAACACACCAGGTCGAGGATGGCCACGTGGCACGCTACGCCACGCAGCACAAGAAACAAGGTCAGATTTGATTTACTCAAAAGCCACGTACTACCTTAGATGAGTTTTGACTTTTGACTGGTGGTACAAGTGAGATTAGTGATGATAGTCAGCAAGAGTTGGTTGAGTGTCACGAAATCCGCCTCCAGAGATCCGAGAATGATTGGACAAATCATTCACCACACTAGGCCGAGGACAACCTTGTGGCACGCTACGACACAAAATCACTGGAAAAAAGATCAATTTTGGTTTACTCGGTAGTAGCTTAGATGAGTTTTGGCAGCTTTTATACGAATGAAATTAGCGGTGACTCGGCGCTCGGCGGGAGGTGATTCCCAGATTTTACAATGAAATTTCTAGATTTTTGGTGATTCCAAGATTCACAGAGTGTAGGGAGGACATACTATCAAGAGGGGTACAAGCAAATGTACTTTGGTTTGAACTCCAAGAAAATCCTAAGCCTAAGTCCTGAAACAATCAACTCAAGCCACTCAACTCCTCGGTTTTTCTAAAGCCCTAGTACCACCGTGTTTTTATAGCCGCCACTATCAATCTTTTAGGAGTTAGTTTACCCAGAGAGCAAATCCAATTTTCCACAGCACTGGAACTGCCGTGCATCTTGTTCAAGTACTGCCAATCAAAGTTTCCTTTGAAGTTTGAAACCTTCTCTGTTAGCTACGATAAGTTTTCCCTGGCACTTCCAAGCCGTTTCAGCATTGGTCCAGTACTTCCGAGCAAATCCTTCCAATGCCTCGAAGATGTCAATTTGGCATTTTTACATAATATTTTATTGAGGAACTGCTCTGTTTACTTTGGTACTACCGAGACACCATTTCTTATTAATAAGGATTTGTTACACGTAATTTGTTTGAGGTCGAATTTACAGTGTAAGAACGAATTATAAAACCATATGGAAAGAAAAGTTTTTCTTTAGGGAGTGGCAGTCTTAGAACATTCAGGCCACTGCATAGTACTAAGTCTACCATGGTAATACCCGGAGAAAGGACTTGCATCAAACATTGACAAACCTTGTTCAGCAGCAATAAATACTTAGTGAGGTTCTGAATGCACAAAAGCAGCAATAAATACCTGAGAGCTGCACAAGAGATAAGACTAACACATCAATCTAGTCCTCGTCTTCATCAAGAACAAGTCTAACAGGGCCCTTGACCCCGCTACCATTATACCCAATGAGCTCCTGAGAAGCCTTCGCAAGGAACTCTTCCGCGGCAGCACGGACAGACTTCCTCTCTGGCAGTGGCTGCGACTTCCTCTTCCTCCCAGACCAGCCCGCCCCTTCCCCTTTACTGATTGCCTGCATGTTCTTCCTCTGGTCTGAAAGCAATAAGAATCAGAACCACAACTCTATACCATACAGAGACAAGACCATACAAATTCAACAAGCAATTCTATACCATCTGTCAAATGGGACAATGAACGGCCAATGAACCTTGCAGCTGCTTGGGTATTCACAGTGGTGCTAGGTCGCAGTGGTGCTGCAATTCAGAATCCAAGTTTTTATTGGTTTTTATAATCTTACTGAATATCGATTTGTAAGCCAAGCACGCAACAAGAGTGAATAAGTCAAAGTACCCTTGTCCCATTCGTTCAATCGATTTAACTTCTCCTGCCACAGGCTTAACCTCTCCTGCAAAGGAAAGAAGAAGAGATCTTACAAATGAAACCTCCTGCTTGATCACACAAAAAAGAAAAAGAATCTCCAACTTGCTTGGTAGCAAAAGAAAAAACGAAGTCATGATCTAATTCTCATGTCACAGAATCCGCAACCCAAATATACATGTTTGAATCAAAACTTTCTCATGTCCAAATCTTCCTCCCAAGAAGTAACTCTATGCTCCAACAGCAGAGGAAGAGATGACAACATGACAGCATCCCGCTAAACAGTCAGAGGTGAAAGTCACAAACCCTGCCAGATCTGTTCCGACAGGTAAAATCTAACTATATTCGGCAAACACAGTCACATACTACTTCTGCGCATCAACTACCGAACAATACATGGAAGCATCACATAGAGAAACTTACGAACTCCTTCCTGATAGGGTGCTCATCCGGATTAATCCCCGAACACCTCAGCCGCACTGCAAAGCACCGAAGGAAAAGCGACCTTTATTATTCAGAGAAGAAGGAAGGCTGCATGTATGCGCGAGCTATATGGCAGGAGGAGGCGCGGGCCCTTGCCTGAGAAGAGGGAGGTTGCGGCGTGGGCCACGGCGAGGAAGGCGCGCGCCCGGTGCAGGGGCGGGAGCTCGGCGACGGCGTCGGGGTCCTCGGCCGCCGCGGCGAGCATCTCGGCGAGGTGGTCCCCCACGGACTCGGTGGCCGCCAGGGCCTCCTCGGCGGCGCACAACACCGCGGGCGGCACCGCCGGGGGCGCTCCCGCGACGGGGGCGGCACTGTCCATGGTCTCGATTTAGGCGGCGGCGAGAGCAGAGCGAGCTTTCTTTTTTCCTTTGGCGAAAAAGTAAAGCGAGGCGAGTTCGATTTGTGTCTGGGGCGTTTTAGGGTTTCAAACCAGCGCGTTTGGGGATCAAACCGTGATCTAATTGGGCCCGAGTGTTGAACAGCCTCGGACAGTTGGGGTTCCCTTCGTCATTAACCTCCGGTTTCTTTTTCTTCCTCCCTGGACTCTATTCCTCTCCGCACCTTGCCTCACCTTATCTTCAACCTTCACCTTCTGATTTGTTTTCCTTCCTCCTCCTCATACTTGACCTCTCTCCTCCAACGGTGATGTCGCGTCGTCCCCGCCTCTGACGAGGTCCTGGCGAGCCCTCGCCAATGACGTCGCGTCCGGTCATGACGTCCATATCTCGAGTTTAGGCGCTGCATAGTCTCATCGACGGTCAAAATGAAATAGGATATATAAAGCGTGCATGTCCGCCATGTGGTCATCCAGCGCGACACCCTATGTGTCGGCGGATTTTTAACTCGTGGTCGTTCTCGTGCAATATCTGAGGAGGGAGCGTGATGCATCGGCTGACAGCATTGCGTAATAGCGACGTCGCGTCGTGGTGGTGTCCAAATGAAAAAGGTCCCCATCTGAACCCGTCAACCCTCCGCTACGCCTACACCAGCGATGATGCACTCCTTCCATGCAATCTTGGTGTGGCATCGTCTAGACGCGACAACCGATCACAGACCTTTGTCTCGGTCTCGGGCGCTTCTATCCACCGTGCGTGAAAATAGACTAATATGCAAAAGGGAAAAATGATGACTGCACAATAGCATTTTATTTAATTGATATATTGTGTTGCCACGGTCGTGATGTGTTGCACTAATGAGACCTACTAAGTTCTACGAAATCAGCAACCGTTTTGGAATGCCAAGTTTAGGCAACACGCGGATGATGAAATGGCGGGTGTGCAATTAATTGGTCTAAAACTGTTAAACTTCAAGCTGCAACTTTGGCGCCTATCCTTCTAGTTCTTATAGTAAGAAAAAAAATGGTATCCCTCCTTCCCTTCTTCCTTCTCTGCCAGGGAGTAATAAAAAAGTCCCGGACGAGCGATCTCGAGCTTGACATTTGCACAATGGCACTTCTCACGACTTAATTCAGGCAAACAAAATCAACAAATCGAGAAGTCATTGCACAATTTCGAAGAAGAAAATAGGCACTCGTGCATTTGGTCGAATATGTACCTGTGACGCCCGGATAATTAAGCTACAGTAATCCCACGCTAATGGTGCCATGTCATCACTTTTACTGTTGTTAATCTCGCGTTAATCCAAATCCTATTCGAATTCAAATTCAAATTTAAAGTCAAAATTCAATTTTGTCAAACATAGAAACAAAAATGTTCAAAGTGTGGCAAATATCCTCTGGATATTTGTCATGTAGAAACCACGGTTTTATAAAATATTTAAATGCACTAAAATAATTAAAACAGGGGCAAAACAATTATTAAATACCCTTTTGAATTATAAGAGTTTCAAATAATTTCAAAAGGCTTTCAAACTTTTTTGTGTCTCTGCCTTTATTGCAATGCAATTATTTGGGCCATGTGGCATATTTTTTTAAGGGGATTTTCTAACTAAAGTAATTGAAAACAAAAGTAACTGAAAAGAAAAAGAGAAAAACAAACAAAATAAAATTAAAAATGAAAAGGTCCCAAACCCCCCCCCCGGCCTACTGGGCCTCGGCCCACTAACCGGCCAGCCCACCCCGGGGGCTATAACCCCTTCCCCGCCGAAACCCTAACCCTACCCCCGGCGCCCCCCACTCTCCCCGATCCCCACTCTCCCTCTCCTCTCGATCTGGTTTGGGCCGTGCCCGCGCCCCCGTCGCCACGCCGGCGCCTTCCCCCACCAGCGCCACGCCGGCGCCGGCCCGTCGCCGCCCCACTCCTCCGCCGGACCCCCCCTCCCTCATCTCCTCCTGGCGCCCGTGGCCGAACCGCCCCAGCGCCGCCCGACGCCGACGCCGGCCCTCCCCGTCGGCGCCACAGCGCCCCTGCGCACCGCCGCCCGTCGCCGTCGCCACTGCGCCGCGCCGCCGCCCCTCCACGAGCATGCTGCCGCCTCCCTGCACTCGCCTGTAAGCCGCACCGCCGCCTCTGTCGCCGTCGCCGCGCTCGCGCTCCGCCGCCCGGCCTCGCCCCGCTTGCGCTCGCCTCCCCCTGCCCTCGCAGCGCGCTCCGGTGCCCCCCTTCGCGCCCGCGCCTGCAGCCCGCGCTCGCCCCCATCGCCACGCACCGACCGCGCCCTCCCGCACGCGCTGACCCCGCTCGCCCCGCGGCCGCTCGCCAGCCTCCGCCTCCCCTTCGGTCTGCCGTCGCCCCACCGGGGCCTCGCCCCCCTCCCACCGGCCGCTCCGGCCCTGGCCGCCGGTGCCTTGTGCCGGCGAGCCCGTGCCCCGGACACCCCGGGCCCGATCCGGCTTAGTGAGGGGATTAACCCCCCCCCCCCCCGCACTAACCCCCACTCCCGCTGTGGCTGACATGGGGGCCCATGCCCCCCTAATGACGTTAAAATAAATAAAAATAAATAAATAAATGTTAATTAATTAATTAAATACTAAATAACTTAATTAATTATGTTAATTAAACTAATTATCTAATTAGCCTAATTAATCTATAATTAAATTAATTAAACTGTTAATTAACTAAACGGTCACTGACAGGTGGGACCCACCTGTCACCAGTCAACGGTCCTGTTGACTGCTGACGTCATGATGACGTCATGCTGACGCAATAAATTAATTTTTGAATTAAATTAAATAATAATAATTTTCAGAAATGATTTAAATCTTTGAAAATTAATATAAAATAATCCGTAACTCGGATGAAAATACTTTATACATGAAATTTGCTCAGAACGACGAGACGAATTCGATTACGTTGACGGTTCGTCTGTCACGTGCTCCTAGCATAACGAACATGGAACTTTTCCATCGGTTTCATCTGTCCGGTAAAAGCCAGAGACCCGAGAAATATCGTCAGATATTCTTCCGACCCGTCTGCGACGTGTAACACTGCGTTAGTGCATGCCTAGCCCTGCATATTGCCATGTCATGAATCGTGATGCATTTGTCTGCTTTATATTTATTGTTTCTTCCCCCCTCTTCTTACCGGTAGACCCCGAGACCGACGCTGCTGCCGGGTACGACTACGCGACTGACGATCAGGCCTTTGCCGCAGAGCAGCAAGGCAAGCAACCCCCCCCCCTTGAGCATTCCGATATCGCCCATTCCTTTCCCTCTTATTCTTGCATTAGATTTTGCTATTGTATTAGTTAGCTCCTATTCTGATGCATAGCCTGTTTTTGACAAACTGATACTATACCTGCAATCTTATCAACTGCTTAGTATAGGTTGATCAATGAATCCCCAGTGACCCCTCAGACCCAGTTGCCCCTGCTTCTTCATCGACGACTCGACGACTCGAAGACCCGAAGACTCGGTCAACCGACCGACGAGCCAGCCCCCTCACAGCACCGCACACCCCTTAAGTATGTCACTGCAGAGCTACTATCGGGTGCCGAGGGTGATACCTCACTTAGCACTCCCGATGTTAATTCTGTAGCGTAGCTAATCGGTCGTGGGTATCGAGGGTGATTCCTCCTTCCCATTTATCGATAGCGACTCTTGTCATACACATACTTCGAGTGGGATCCATCGAGGGTGATTCCTCGGATTTCCACTTGGTGTATAAACACACAGTTACTTCATCTTGACTTTGTTTACATGTGAAAGGCGGGACTGGAGGGACAGGCGGTACCACCCTGGTTGAGGTGGACCTGAGTTCCCGATAGTCTTGAGATGGGTCGGCCCCAAGGGTACCCGTGTGTGAGATGTGGTGGGATGCGCCGGTAAGGCATCCAAAGGATTATGTTGAGGCGTGGACGGGCAGGAGAGGCCCTTGCCACACATCCTCGAGTCGGGGTGACGAGACCACCCTTTGAGGGTCGTGCTTGCCCCGCATTAATAAAATGCTAACGGGTTGGGTATTTGATCTGAGTTGGGTCGTTGGCCTTTTTACGCACCAAACCATCGCGTGGGAGAAGTTATGGGTACTCAGCGTCGTTGTATCAGCCGAAGCTCTTCGGACGTCAGCAATGGAGCGGCGCGCGACGGATTGGACTGGACGGTGCAGCTCTTGGACTGGAGTGTACTAGGTCTGTTTCCGACCGCGTACGCATCGTGCAGGAGTGCAAGGGCAAGTGGGCCCATGAACCTGCGCGCTTAGGATTTAGACCGGCGGGCTGGCCTCTTCGTTGAGCCTAGGTGGGGCGACGACGTGCTGCCATCCCGAGGCCGGGCATGACCCAGGAAAGTGTGTCCGGCCAGAGGTGATCAGGCGTGTTGGAAATGCGGTGCACCCCTGCAGGGAAGAACAAACTATTCGAATAGCCGTGTCCACGGTAACAGGACGACTTGGAGTTGTACCTTGACCTACAACTATAATTGTGATTTAAATTTGAAATGAATTGTGGCTCCGAGATTGCTTCCTCGCAGGGAGTCGAGGAAGGATCTCTGGGCGTGGTTACTTAATAAAATTTGTTACAATAATATGACTATATATGAGATACAGGTCTACTCTCTTCTAATGCTGCAAGATGCTGAAGATGCTAGTCTTCGATAGGACTAGGCCTTCTCCCTATTCTTGCTTTCTGCAGTCAGTCCAGATATAACCCCTCCCCTTGATAATGATGCATACTTAGCATAGTTCTGATGTCAGTCTTGCGAGTACTTTGGATGAGTACTCACCGCTGCTTTGCATTCTCTTTCCCCTTCGATACGATGCCGCGTTCAGATGATGGAGCCCAGGAGATGGAGTACGCCGGAGACGACTACTACACCACCGCTGGAGCCTACTACTACGTGGAGAACGCCGACGCTCAGGAGTAGTTAGGAGGTTCCCAGGCAGGAGGCCTCGCCTCTTTCGATCCGCTGCTTATGTTTGTGCTAGCCTTCTTAAGGCAAAACTTGTCTAACTTATGTCTGTACTCAGATATTATTTGCTTCCGCTGACTCGTGCTTGTCGAGCTTTGTATTCGAGCCCTCGAGGCCCCTGGCTTGTAATATGAAGCTGTATGACTTTAATTTGTGTCTAGTGTTGTGTTGTGATATCAATCAGTGAGTCCCTAATCTTGGTCGTACGCATTGCGTGTATGATTAGCGTACGGTCGAGATCGGGGGCGTCACAGTACCATTCATAATCTTCAAGCGCGGCAGATGAGCTCGGCACACTCGGATGTGGTCACCATAGAGGAGGGGGGAAATGCCACATTGATCCTCAGGATCACCACAGACACGTGTGGGCTCGTCACGGTCATGCTGTTGGGAGCCAAGGCCGCTCCACGCGAGCAACTATGTCCTTGCATGACGGCCATTATGGTGGCTATAAATGAGGATGATAGTGTCAAGAAAGAGCAGGGGGTGTATGTGCTTGGTCAATGTTTTTTTCATCGTAAAATGATTGTCCGACATTGTATATTTGATGGAACAGTACTTCGTTCCAAACCTTGTGTATCCACGAGAGAACTTGAGGCCCCGTGAAATTGCATTGTCACTCAATTACTATTTTAATGTTGATTACAATAGTATTGGCGAGATCTAATCTACGGACTTCGGTAACCCCCTATTCAAAAAGGACAAAAGCGCTAATCTTTGGTGGCTCAAAAAAAATTCAGTTGATTTTAAGCCATAGAAGAAAACGTACTATTAAGAGCGGTTACTGAGATTGGGGAGTTGGGGAACTCATTTGACTCATAAACATATTGCCTTCCCAAAAAATGCCTCCTAAAGGAAGGGTATAACCAACATTGAAATGGTCTCAACAAGTTGTCTAGGGGCATGGAGGCATCCGTAAGATACCAGCCACCACTAGGTGGTCCGGGTGCCCGGAGTAGGGTGTGACCTCTGACTGGTCCGTTTGCCCAAGGTCTTGGACCCCCGGGTGCCCGGAGCTCCCCGATACCCTACCATGTGCAGTCCGGGTGCTTGGGCCTCCCAAGTGTGTAGCCTCTAATTGGTCCGGGTGCCCAGAGTTGCATGCGGGCAACGACTCTTTCGGCCTTGGGGGCTATACCCCCTTCACCTTCAACCCTAATCTTCCTCAAGCTTTCATCATCCATCCCCAAAACCTAAAAGCTTGAGATCTCTGTCCCCTTCCACCCAAACACTTTTATTCTTTGGGACAGGAGGAGATTCACAATAGAAATATTATTTGTTTATTCTATCTCATCAATGAAAGCGTTTGTTTTCTCGATCACAAAAAAAGCATCTTGGTGAGTATTGCTCACATACTAAGGGTGTGTTTGGTTTGAAAACCGAATGGAATATAATGGAATAGTTTTGTCCTATGGAATGGGATGGTTTCATCCCCGTGTTTGATTGTAGAAAATTAGACATAATGAAAGTATAAAATTCCAATGTTCGGTTGGAGTGATAGGATGGAAGATATATGGTTCAAATTGCATGTTGCTTATAAAGGGTGATGTTATCTTGCAAAGAAAAAGGCTCTTTCAATTAACACTACAAGAAATATGCTATCTTGTGACCCTCCATATTGATCCCTGAATGGTCATTGTTTTTTATTTGTGACCTTTTTGTGACCAAAAACAGTTAGTCAAAAGCTGAGCGTCGTAAATGAAACTTAACAACCTTTCTTCTGAAATGGGCGTAGACAGTTACGACCAAAATAAAAGGTCGTAGATTCTACGACCAATTATTTTGGTCACTAGCAACCTGCCCACACCACGTCAGATCCGACGTGGTAAGCCGACGTGGCAAAATTATGACCAAATGAATTGGTCATAGATTAGAATCAGTCTCGTCCCATTCAGCCGTCTATATGGGCCAAGCCCAGTAATTCAACCCATTTAATATTATTTTTGTTGTTAATTCTGGTCAGCCACATAGGCCAAGCCCAACAATTCGGCCTTTTGATTTCATGGGCCATGGACTTTTTGCGATCCATTTCTTTTTTGGGCCTCGGTTTTTTACAGTCCAATTTCTTTTAATTTTCAGCCTCTCTTCCTACCAATATATTTTGGGCCATAGCCTTTTCAAAGCCCAAATAGATTTGGTCCAATAGATATTTTGGCCACTTCTTGATTTGGCACATGCCTGTTTTTATCAAATAATATTTATATCATAGACATACAACCAACAATGCCAATATATTTTCCAGTCCATAAATGCATTTCAGGTAAACATAGAATAGTATTCTATGAACATGTACATAACTCCCAGCATTTGAATAACAAGTTAGCAAGCAAATATACATCAAATTCTCAGCAAAATCAGCAGTACATCCAAATTCCAAGAAAACTCAGCATTACAACAAAGTCATGCATCTCCCTAGGTGCAGAAGAATTGATACGAGAGTGTGCATGCATGCCTAGATCCTACATGCCTTGCTTCTTCCGACTTCTTCGTCCTAGAGCTCGCGACGAAACATGAAAGACGGCCATCATCTGAATGTTATAAAATAAAATGGTTAGAAACAAAATAAAAGCACATCTAACAGCATGTTAAGTTGTAGGAAGTTTGTCCATTAATTGTAATCACTTAGTAGTTATCCGCCTAAGCAAACACAGAAGTACAATTATCCGCCTAAGAAAACACAGAAGTACAATGCTTAAGATACATGTATGCAACAAGAAAAACAAGCAATATGATGACAGTATGAGCGAACAATAACTCTGAAAGTAAAAAAAGAACATAAATAATACAACAATCTCTGGAACACCTAGGTAGTAACTAGAATGGTTGTGGTTGTTCATGAGTGTCAATCATCTGCACGTGTGTACATCAAAAAGAAAACAATAGGATTCAACTCATCTTGCCCATATACAGCAACCAGCAAGCAGAGATCTAACATTATTACATTACCGCGAAAGAAAATTCCAGAATTCCCAAAAGGTTGCATTCTAACAAAATTGACAACAAATTCCATGTACATAAATAGTATGACTAACACTAACCAATATGTGTTCATGGAGTGACAAAAATTTCTCAATAGCTAGGAGTTATTAGTATATAGTGTTCTGACATGTGCAACTCTAACTAAACTGATCATAGAATTGGAAAGACCTGCAAGAACAATTTCAATCAGAATCCAGGCATGTATAATTTTAAGCACCAACATAACAGATCTACCAAACCAGACCATGATCATCATGCATAAGGATTTACGGTTCTAGCAAAACAGCAAAGAGACGGGGATACATGCATCAAGCATACCAGCTACTACAATAAGAGGTCCAAATGCTACAGGAACTGGATGGAGTATGAAGTGCGGCAGTCGTGTAGTAGCTAGGGATGAGGAGGGTGAGTACCTGGATGGAAGAAAATAAGTTATGGCAGCAGAAGCATCGTGCTTTATCCAATGTACCTGGGTCATATTTAGGTACACAATTAGCAAATATGTTGATATTTAGTTACAATGAACATAAAACAACTAACTTGGATAAGCATTAGCAGTGTAGTACATAATGTATCACTACAACTTTGGGAAATGGTTAGTCTGGTGGGTATCCAATTTACTTGAAACCAGAATATTTCTCACTAAAATCTGAACCCACTAGTTTCTCCTCCAAACTATTTAAATCTCAGGCCTTTGATTCGCTGGTTTCTTAGGCAACAAACATAATTGCAAATTTGCACTGCAGCATAGATAAACCTAATGGAACATAAAAAACAGCAGCAAGGTAGAATCATCTAGACCACATGCTTACCCACAAAAAAATCTAGAACACATGTTCAACCGAAATGCACTCCGCCATTCTCATAATATTAACATAGAGGAATTGTGCCTATTACACGATCTCTCCACCAGGACCAAGCATCCACACAACACAAACAGCACGCTCGCACGCGAATTGAGTGAGATCCTGCTACTTCTTGAGCAGGCGTTGGTTTTCCCTTGAAGAGGAAAGGGTGATGCAGCAAAGTAGATAAGTATTTCCCTCAGTTGTTGAGAACCAAGGTATCAATCCAGTAGGAGATACAAGCAAGTCCCCAATAGATGTACCTACACAAATAATCAAACACTTGCACCCAACGCTATAAAGGGGTTGTCAATCCCTTCACGGTTACTTGCAAGGATGAGATCTGATAGAGATAGATAGATAGGATTGCTAAAACGAAAAGTAAAACAAAAGTAAAAAGATTGCAGCTAAGTATTTTTGGTATTTTTGGTTTATAGATCTGAAAGTATAATATGAAAATAGACCCGGGGGCCATAGGTTTCACTAGAGGCTTCTCTCATGAAGGAAAATAATACGGTGGGTGAACAAATTACTGTAGAGCAATTGATAGAACAGCGAATAATTATGGAGATATCCAAGGCAATGATTATGCATATAGGCATCACGTCCGTGTCAAGTAGACCGAAACGATTCTGCATCTACTACTATTACTCCACACATCGACCGACTCCTGCGTGCATCTAGAGTATTAAGTTCATGAAGAACAGAGTAACGCATTAGGTAAGATGACATGATGTAGAGGGATAAACTCAAGAAATATGATGAAAACCCCATCTTTTTATCCTTGATGGCAACAATACAAATACGTGCCTCGCTACCCCTACTTTGTCACTGGGTGAGGACACCGCAAGATTGAACCCAAAACTAAGCACTTCTCCCATTGCAAGAATTACCAATCTAGTTGGCCAAACCAAACCAATAACTCAAAGAGACTTGCAAAGATATGAAATCATGCATATAAGAATTCAGAGAAGATTCAAATAATATTCATAGATAATCTGAACATAAACCCACAATTCATCGGATCTCGACAAACACACCGCAAAAGAGTATTACATCGGATAGATCTCCATGAAGATCATGAAGAACATGGTATTGAAGAACAAAGAGAGAGAAGAAGCCATCTAGCTACTAGCTATGGACCCGAAGGTCTGTGGTGAACTACTCACGCATCATCGGAGGGGCAATGGAGTTGATGTAGATGCCCTCCATGATCGATTCCCCCTCCGGCAGATTACCGGAAAAGGCTCCAAGATGGGATCTCACGGGAACAGAGGCTTCCGGCGGCGGAAAAGTATTTTCGTGGCTCTTTTTGGTATCCAGGGAATATTTGGGAATTTATAGGCCGAAGAATAGGGTTAGGAGACCTGTTGGGGGGCCACAAGCCAGGGGGCGCCCCCCCTAGGGCGCGCCCTGGTGGCTTGTGATCTCCCGGCAGGTCTCCTGCCTTCGTCTCCAAGTCTGGCAGGTTTCTTCTGGTCCAAGAAAAATCATTCCGAAGATTTTATTTCGTTTGGACTCCGTTTAATATTCCTTATCTGCAATACTCAAAAACAAGGAAAAAACAGAAACTGGCACTAGGCTCTAGATTAATAGGTTAGTCCCAAAAATAATATAAAATAGCATATTAATGCATATAAAACATCCAAAGCAGATAATATAATAGCATGGAACAATAAAAAATTATAGATACGTTGGAGACGTATCAGATCCGCCCAGATCCGAGCACAAAGGGACATACGTGGAGGTCATCGGGAAGGCGCTGGTGCTTCATGGAGAGTTCCATGGCGCGCTTGAGGGGCTGGATGCGGGCGGCGACCACCTCCCTGGGGAGCCCCACAAGCGCCTCCTTGATGTCCAGATCAAAGTGTTGGACTGCATTGACGTCCTCCCAGCGAGGCCCCTCCGGCATCCGTGGAGGCACCGTGGATGGGCGTCGTGGAAGTCGAGGAAGAAGCGGCATCGATGTCCAACGTAGCAGGATGCTCCGATCCCCACCGAGATAATCCTATATGATAATATAGGAAGGCAATTAGGCAGATTAACTCACAATGGTGTTGTTCATGAGCAAAATATTAGACCTACTGCTACTGGAGTAGAGAAAAAGGAATCCCTCTCACGGTGGTAATGCAGCTCTCTCGGGGCACTCAATCATAGCAGAGAGGGTGAGCGTGGGAAAATTCACGAGATGGAAACAAAATGACTAGTCTTCCCGAAGGGACTCAAAATTGTGACATGACTAGTGTCAATCAACACCTTGAGAATAAGAAGCAAGGAAATTGAGCAGCAAGCAAATGAGGCCTACAAGATGGATAATTTTTTGGGTTGAGAACTTGAGTGACTCAGGGCATGCAGGGCTGGACACATGCATCATCAATTAGATTAGATTAGAAACATGGGGAGGTTCAGGTTCTCCAACCAACACCAACCTGGTGGATACTGCAGCAACAGAGCAAACAAACATAGGTATCTATCTGTACTGCTCAAGCAAGCTTCAAACAAGACGACGATAGCAATCAAATTTAAATTGCATACACATTCAAAGTGAATAGAAGCAAGGCGTGCATTCATTCAAATTGCACAATAGCAGCAATCAACACCAAGTTGTGTCTAGAACAAGAATAAATTGCTTCTATCAAATCAGATGTGAAGGGGGGTAGAAAGCTCACCACGTCCGTATGGCTTCCTTGTCCACCGTCAGCAGCAACAACCATGAGGATGAGGGCTTCCTTGTCCACCTGCAGCAGTAGTAGCTTGTACAGATCAGATCGGGGCGGAGATGAAGAAACAGATAAGAGGAAGGAGGACAGGAGGGATTCTCATAGTCGAAGATGGCGGGCTCGCCGGAGATGGCCGAGGAAGAAGCGGCGTTCGTCACCGTCGAGGTCCCCACGTAGAGAAGGTGGGTGCGCATCCGCCGCCGTCATCGCCACGTCCCCATCCATCCGTCCATGGGTGGGTGGGTAAGGGGCTATGTCTTTCGGGCGCTGTCGCCTCGCCAGTCCATGGGTCAGACGTGAGGTCGCTGGTATTGATGGGGTTGGAGGAGACGGTCGTCGGTGGAGGTGCGGTTGGTGATGTCTGTGATCTGCGTTGGGTTTTCCGTGAAGAGGAACGGTTTATTGGAGCAGAAACGAGTAAGTATTTCCCCTAGTTAAGAACCAAGGTTTATCGAACCAATAGGAGTAACACGCAACCACCGTCTTCAGCGACTGCACACAAAAGAGCAAACACTTGCACCCAACGCGGGCAAGAGGGTTGTCAATCCCCTTGGACTCGTTATTTGCAAGCAAGTGAAACAAGTAGATAGTAATGGATAATTGGAAAATAAAATAAAAGATAACAACGGCAGCAAGGTATTGAAAGCTTTTTATAAATTATAAGTGAGAAGACCCGGGGGCCGTAGTGTTCTCTAGTGGCATCTCTCATGTAGGAAACATACGGTGGGTAAACAAATTACTGTTGGGCAATTGATAGAAAAGCGAATAATTATGTTCATATTCACGGCAATGATCATGTGTATATAGGCATCACATCCATAAACAAATAGGCCGACTCCTGCCTGCACCTATTACTATTACTCCACTCATCGACCTCTATCCAGCATGCATCTAGAGTATTAAGTAAAACAGAGTAATGCTTGGAGAAAGATGACATGTTGTAGACAAAGTAAACTCAATCAATATGAATGAACCCCATCGTTTTATCCTTAGTAGAAACAACACAAAGACGTATCTTGTCCCCTTCTGTCACTGGGATATAGAAACCCGTTAGGTTGAACCTACCACAACACACCCCTCTCACTGAAGAAGGATCAATCTACTTGGCCAAAGCAAATCAATAGATCGGAGAGATTTACGAAGCTATAATGATCATGCAATAAGAATCAATTTAAGAACTCAGAGAAGACTCCAATATTTTATCATGAATAATCTGAACATAAACCCACAATTCATCGGATCCCAACAAACACACCACAAAGGCATTACATCGGATAGGTCAAAGCGAAGATGCGATGATTATTGTATTGAAGATCAAGAGAGAGAGAGAGAGAGAGAGAGAGAGAGATAGCCATCTAGATAATAACTACGGACCCGTAGGTCTGTGGTGAACTACTCACACATCACCATGGAGGCAGCGAGGTTGATGAAGACGGCCTCCGTGATGGATTCCCCCTCCGGCAGAGGACCGGAAAAGGCCTCCAGATGGGATCACAGCGGAACAGAGACTTGCGGCGGCGAAAAAAGGGTTTCAGGAGCTCTCCTGGGGTTTTTGGAATATATGAGGATTTATAGGCTAGAGAGGGACGTCGGGAGGCGGCCGAGGAGGCCAGTACCCACCAGGGCCTGGTCGCGCCTTGTTGGGTACTGGGCCCCTTGTGTGGCCCCTGGTCATCTTCCGAAGCTTCCAGGTCTTTATTTGGTCCAGAAAAAATCGTAAAAAAGTTTCAGGTCGATTGGACTTCGTTTGGTACAGTAAACCAGACAAGCCAAAAACATGCAAAAAACAGGAACTGGCACTTGGCACTGGGTCAATAGGTTAGTGCTCAAAAATAATATAAATTGGTAAATAAGTACCCCAAAAGTATCCTAGAATGATAATATTATAGCATGGAACAATAAAAAAATTATAGATATATTGGAGACGTATCAGTTGGGGATCGTCGGCGGCGGCGGCGGCGGGATTGGAGAGGAGGAGCGCGAGTGGATCTCCGGACAGGGAAGGGAGGGGGAGGTGGCGCCGGCGGTGGAGTGGAGGCTGGGGTTGGGGTCGATGAGATCTGCAGGGGGAGAGAGATTAAGGGAGGGAAGCCGAGAGAGTGAGGGGAAAGAGAGAGACCTGGAGGAGCAGTGGAGGCGGTTCCCATCGTCGGTCCTGTCGCAGCTGCGTGAGGAGGTTGTCGTCGCCTTCATGGTAGCCGGAGACCCGTGGCCGGCGTGTAGCGCCGCCATCACAAACCCTAGGCAGGCAACGCGCGCGCCACGGTCCGGCCAGCTCAACGGAGCGTCGTCCATCGAAGCACGCGCGCGCGCGCCAGCGAGCAAGCTCGCCGTGACGCTGTTGCCGCTGGGCGGCGGCGCCTCTCTCTCTCTCTGTTGCGTGAGGAGAGGAGGTTGCGTGGTCTGGGGGAGAGGGCGGTGGCAGCGGCGGATTGAGGGGATCTGAGTTAGGGTTTTGGTCGTTGGGTTGCGGGTGGGGTTTTCTTTTTCTTTCCTTTTCTCCTTTTTGTTTTTAGATAAATGGATGGATGGATGGATGTGTGCCATGTTATCTATCCATGGCACAAACCTTTTCCACCAATGATAATTAAGCTTATGTAAATGTATTTTTGTTTTTTGTTTCTCTTGTATTGTTTTCATCTATGTGAAGAACGTACCAAATATTAGTTACAAAATTGGACCGCAACAATTTAAAAAAATATTTGACCTTAGTTTGTACAAGCTTGCATCTTGAAATGAAAAACAATGTTGCCGAAGGAAGTTTTCATTTTCTTTGCATAGAAATTTCATTTTCCGTTTTTCGAGTGCCCAAAATGAGTTTTTTGTGAATAACCTAGCAAATAGTTGTTGCAAAATTGGACCAAATCAATTTTCTAAAATACTAGGCCATATTTAATGTATAATTGACCAAATGGTTGGGTGTCAAAATCTTTTTATCCAACTCTCGTGAAAAAGAGAAATTTTTGCCGATTCATCAGGTAGCGGTTCAAATTTGAACTACAACTGCCTTGTAGTTTGCTCTTTATTTTTTCCAAAAATCATTTTTAGGTACATAAGTATCTATTTAATCTGAGATAGACCAAAATGTTTTCAAGATTCAACCCCTAACTATGAACGGTCATGCCTGCTGTTTTGATCGCATTTTCAAACGGGCATAAGAAATTCAAAAAAATCCAAAAAATTGAAAACCTTCTCATTGTGTCATTATATGTGACCTAGTTTCCACGAAAAATAACAAATTTGGACTACGACAAATGTCTTAAAAAGTGTTATCAGAAACGAGCTATAATGTATGAAGTTTCATGACTTTCATGGCAAATGGTCATTGTAATGGCAACATTCATGGCATAGTTTGTTCAAATGATATCATATTTTGCACAAGTTTGAATCTTAGAATGACAAACAATGTGTCTAAGGAAGTTTTCTTTTTCTTTGCACGAAAATTTTATTTTCCATTTTTCGAGTGTCCAAAATGAGTTTTTTTGTGAAGAACCTAGCAAATAGTCCTTCCAAAATTGGACCAAATCAATTTTTTTAATACTAGGTCATATTTAATGTACAATTGAGCAAATCGTTGGGTGTCAAAAGCTTTTGATCCACCTCTCGTGAAAAAGACAAATTTCCGCCGATTCAGCACAAAGCGGGTCAAATTTGAACTACAACTGCCTCTTTGACCTACAACTGCCTCATAGTTTGCTCTTTATTTTTTTTCAAAAATCATTTCTAAGTGCATACGTATCTATTTAACTAGAGATACTCTAAAAGTTTTGAAAGATTCAACCCCTAGCTACGAACGGTTATGCCCGCCGTTTTGACCGCATTTTAAAACGGGCATAAGAAATTCAAAAAAATCAAAAAAATTGAAAACCTTCGCATTGTGTCATTATATGTGACCTAGTTTTCATTCTACATTCTTCGTATAAGTGGAGAAAATTTTTCTTTCTTTCTTTTGGTTTTCATTTACATTTTTCATATACGTCAATAAAAAATTTTAATACACGTTTAACTTTTTCAAATACTTGTTTAACATTTTTTCAAATGCTTGATTAACATTTTCTAAATACATGATCAATTTTATTAACACAAAGTATATATTTTTTGTACACAATATAAACATTTTATTTATACACATTAAGCATTTTCAAGTGCTTGGTTAACACTTTTTTATATACATAGTCAACATTTTTATATGCACATTTTAGATATTTTTCAAATGCTTGACTAACATTTTGCAAATATAGGATTAATGTTTTTGTAATACATGGTTAACATGTTTTTCTATACACATTTTAACATTTTCAAATGCTTGATAAACATTTTTTAGATACTTGATTGAAATTTTTTAAATGCTTGGTTAACATTTTTAAATACATGATCAACTTTTTTCACACACATTGTATATTTTTTGTATACATGATAAACATTTTCTTTATACACACGTTTAATGTGATTTTTTGTAATATATTTATTTAGAATATTTGGAAGTATAAAAGTACAAAATAAATTGAGAGTGAAAAAACGGTAAAAAACGTTGTCGTGGCCGAGGAGTTGGCCCACTCGATGCATGGAAAATGTTACAAGAAAAAAAAGGTTGTCTCGTCCTATGGAGGCCCAAGCCCACCAGGCGTTATACCTTAAATAGGAGGCGGGCGCCTTTGTTTCAGCAGCAGCGTTGTGGCCTGGTGGTTTGGTTCTTTTGGGGAGAGCGAGGGCTCGTGAGTTCGAGCCTTGCAGCGACAGCCTACTTGTCAGCACAGGCCCCATCTTACATGCCCCACATGATAGGTTTATGGGACGGGTCCCACATGTCATGTCCGTTCATGATAGGCCCCACAAGTCAATTTATTCCATTTAAATTATTAAAAAGAATCGCCCATTTGAGGTGTGGCCCGCTTGCAGTGCCCTCTTTTGTTGTAATTCGACCATTTGAATTCTAGAAAATAAAATCGCCGCCCTTTTCAGTTCTTCTAGAAAAAATTGGCCATCCGAGGGCGTGGCCTACTTGTCAGCATAGGCCCCATCTCACATGCTCCACATGACAGGTTTATGGCACGGGTCCCACATGTCATTCTCATCAATGGTAGGCCCCACAAGTCAATTTAGTCCATTTGAATTATTAAAAAGAATCGCCCATTTGAGGCGTGGCCCACTTGTCAGCATAGGCCCCATCTAACATGCCCCACATGACAATTTTGTGGGACGGGTCCCACATGTCATTGGTACTATGCTAGTTGGTCCCGCCCATCAATGGTTGCCCTCACAAGTCAGTTTAGTTGACAAGTCAATACGTGGGCGGTCAAATCAACCGGTACAATTGACACATAAGCCAAAATGACACGACACATAGGCAAAAATGATGATGTGGACGTCCAGTCATATAAATGCATCCATATTTACAACACCAGGACCATCTAGATTGGTCGTAATCAGCTAGAGATTAGATTGTCGATCACTGATGTATGCTTTATGACCATTTCATGTAAGATAATTACAACCTTCCTAACCAAAATGGTCGTTATGGTTTAGGGTTTGGACCCTCCCAAATAGCTTACTACTAATTGGTTCTAAATGGTCATAGGTTTATGACCAATTCACCCACGATCACTAAGAGAAGGTCACGAGTTAACATATTTCTTGTAGTGTAATCGAGTTTTCATTTTTCTTTAACTAATCAAGTTTAACACATTTCTACAACACATCGCACTAGAATAAATTGTTCTTTAGAAATCAAGTTTTCATTTTCCAAGTAATCAAGTTTAACACATTTCTACAATACAACACACTAAAACAAAATTGTTCTTTAGGTAACCAAATATGATCCCCGTAATATATTTTGCCCCATATTCATCTCCTAGACCATCTAGAATGTGCATGTAATAATGTATATATGGTTATCTATGATAGATGTAGTTGATGCTCCAATACGTTGGTAGTTCATCTTTTAAGGAAGCACCAAAGGATAAGTAGCTACCCCACGTGTACATATCCAAGTTCGAGACTATACGTTGGCAGTTCTTTATTGCTCGGCAGCCAGGTGTTCCCGTCGGCCCTCCTACAACCTCCTGCTACCCTATGGGATGTGTCTCTTCTTCTGCCAGGCAACTGCTAGGGGGAGAGCTTAGTGACGCCCACCGTATCCCTAAGATGCTCATCGCCGTCACGTGTAGGAGATAAATTGGAAGAGATAGATGTGTTTTTTGGGCTGAACTGAGAAAGGCAAGAGATTCTTTTCTTTCAGCATTGACGAAATTCCTATCCATCCTCACGTGAGGAGGCGCGGACAAGGATCTGGTACACCTATTACACCGGACTTGATGCTTGATGGTGAGTAGAGGGGTCATGACGGAAGAACGCCTTGTCGAGGAACCGTTGCATTGTGTGTGTCGCTCGCTGGTGGCAGTGACCACCTGAAGGGGGTATCAGATCAGATCAGAGTGTCTAGGGTTTGGACAGGGAGGAAAGAGAGGCCAACTTGTCCTATCGATGGTAGATGTGCGTCCATGTACTGCTCCGTGGTTTTTGGAATTTATCGTGCGTGTGAGCTATTAGATACTCCCTCATTTCAAAACATAGTGGATATTTTGTTTTCTAAAAGTCAAACGCATATATGTTTGACCAAGTTTGAAGATTTACAATTATCAACATCCATGATACGGAATTAGCATCATTAGATTCATCATGAAGTGTCTTCATATTTAATTTATTTTTTACCATTAATATCTTAAATAACGACGGTCTATTCTACAAACTTGGTCAATCATAAGCATGTTTGACTTTTGCAAAAGGGAGGGAGTAGTATATTCTTAGCTCCACGTCTTGCTTCGTGCTGCTCCCGTAGAACTCATGGAAAGGGAAAAGGCCGACAGGGACAGGAACCCTGACGGGCGGGTAACCCATGTCATGCTCCCTCCACCCAATGGCACCAGCTAGCTGCCAATGCTACCAGACAACCTCAAAACCTGAATTCGGTAGCCTGCTTCCGACAAACGCCAATTGCTGGCTCATCCCCGCCAAGCCGCAAAGCAGCTGAATCCGTCGCCTAGTCCGCACAAGGAGTAACAACAGTACACATCAGTGCTCAAGTGTCAAGAGCTTGTTGCTCAAACAAAGAAGTGTCAAGAGTCCAGAGTCCACACGCCACGCAGGTGTTGCTGGTCTGGTAGTAACGCGTCCTGTGCGTTCCACTGAAACTTTGGCATAAACCGGTTTCGGAAAAGAAAAACTTTGGCATAAAATCTTGGATTCTCCATAGTAGAATTATTATTTTTTGTGTGAAACTCCACAGTAGAATTTTGCACGAGCCGTACAACAAGTTGGCAAAAACAGACTGCAACTTGTGACGCTTTTCCTTCATTTTCTTTTGAAAAAGAGGTTAAACCCTTGCCATCTGCATAATAAAAATTCTTACGAATTACCCGCATTTAATCAAGTTTGTTCCTTTTTTACACCTTTTAAAGTTTGACCAAGAAAGCTAGGGCTGGAATTCGAGCCAAAGAAAGCGCATAGGTCCCAAAGTGGTGAGCAAGAAGGCGCATTCATGTGAGGCGCGTCCCACATGGCACATGACACACTGCACACGTCATATGGCTGCATGGTCCAGTCAAACGACGTCAAGAGCTCGGTCAGGGTCATTCACCGAGTCCCATGTTTTGCCACGTGTAGGGGTTTAGGAAGCAGAGGCGAACGTTTAGGCAGGTAGAACCATATAACGCTCCGTTTGGATGTTTGCATTGGGAGCCTTGACATTGCATTGGGTTGAATACCAATATCACAATATACTGGTACTGAAATTGGATGCCAATATTTCTGTTTGGATGTTTAGGTATCAGGAACACGACTTGATATTGAGGTTGAATGCCAAATTCTGTTTGGATGGTCAAAGTGAGGAATTAAGTTGAATGAGACTTTGCCGAGACATCAAGCAAAGATGAGACCGGGCAAGGGAGAGGGGAAAGGGTCGACCGCTGGATCTCGCGGTGGAGGTTGGGCGGAAGGGTGGCGTTGGCCGCAGCATCTCAGGGTGGAGGCGGGGCGAAAGGGTGGTACGGGACGTCGGAGCTCGGGGTGGAGGTGGGGCGGGAGGCTGGCATCGTCCGCTGAAGCTCGCGAGGGATCGGGATGGAGGGACATCGATCGCCGGAGGCGGGGCGGGAGGGTGGCGATGGGCGCTGGAGCTTGGGAGGGGCTACGTGTGCCACCGTCGTTCCTTAGGCACGCGTGGGCGAGACCTTCTGTCTCGAGTAGGGATGGAAGGCAGGACGCTGGTTTCCAATACCTAGCGATGTCGAGCACAAACCCTGCGAATTGGGCCATGTTTTTTTGCGTTAGGGACGGGTCGCTCAATATCGAGCCCGAATGCCAAGTTGAATGCCAAGGTCACCCAAACGGCGGCATTCAGGATATTCGGCCCAGATGAATGCCAATGCCCAATACAGTTCCTGAATGCAAACATCCAAACAGAGCGTAAGGGAATGATGTGCGAGCAAATTGCCGGAGGAGAACATGTAGATGGGATAGATACTCTTTCTCCTCCTTCCGTAGAAAGTGTCATATGCCAGCTTGTGTCACATGTCAGTTTGTTGGTTAGACCTCCAGTGACGAGAGTATCATGCATTGCAACCTAAGGAAAAAATATGATGTGGCATTATAATTAGTGATGTGGTAGGGAGTTTATCATAGTATGATACTATGAGTTCGCACAAAGATGAGCGGGGAGATTTTTGTGCGTATAAATTGGATCTTGCAAAAGCGTACAATCGTGTGGACGGGCACTTCTTCAAAAACATGCTTGAGGCTTTGGACTTTGATCCGGTTTGGATTAATTAGATTATGAGTTGTGTTACCTTGGTAAAATTCTCAGTCCGTTTTAATGGCCAGCAGTTGGATACTTCCACTCCGTCCCGCGGACTAAGGAAGGGGGGTCCATTATCTTCGTATTTATTCTTGTTTGTGGTAGAGGCTCTCTCTTTATTATTAAATGACGCGTGCGCAAAAGGAGTTATCCAAGAATTTCGTGTGAATAGGCAGGGACCAGGTATCTCTCATTTGTTATTTGTTGATGATAGTATTCTATTTTTTAAAGGAATGATAGGACAAGTTTTGGCTATGAAAAATATTCTGACTGATTATGAGAATGGAACTGGACAATCTCTAAGCCCTGACAAATGTGCTATCATGTTTCGGAAAAAGTGCAGTATGAAAATTCAAGTGGTCACCATGGTAATTCTGAAAATTACTTCGCTCCCTTTTGAGAAAAAATATCTTGGGTTACCAATACGTGAAGGAGGAATGAAGGCGGGAAGATTTCAGTCAACCAAAGAAAGAGCTCTTAAAAGGCTCTCGGATTGGATTGAATAATATGCTTCTTCGGCGCAAAGGAAAACTTGTTTAATCAGTTATTCAGGCTCTACCGGAGTATGCTATGGGAATTTTCAAATTTCCAGTTTCAGTTTGTGAGGAACTTGAGCAGTTAATCAGGAATTTCTGGTGGAGCAATGAGGAAAATAGGAATAAAACAGATTGGTTGGCGTGGGACAAACTGACGAGGTCTAATCGCAAGGGGCATGGGCTTTAATGACCTTAGAATTTTTAATCAAGCGCTCCTTGCTAAACAGGCTTGGAGATTATTAATAAATCTGGACTCCTTATGTTCTAGATTGATGAAAGCGAAGTATTATCCCAACGGACATATGTTGGACATTGTTTTTTCTGGAGAACGTGTCATCCCCTTGGCAAGGTATTATGCATGAGTTGGAGTTGCTGACAAAGGGTGTTATTTGGAGGGTCATAGATGGGTTAAGTATAAATATGTAGAGGGATAATTGGTTGCCTAGATTCCCTAGACCTAAAATTACAGCTAAGAAGAGCATAACAATGCTCAAATGGGTGTCGGATTTATTTCTGAGTCGCACGAGAAGATGGGACGAAACTTGATCATGCAGTGATAACCCCCAAGTATAGGGGATCGTTTGTAGTCTTTTTTGATAAGTAAGAGTGTCGAACCCAATGAGGAGCTAAAGGTAGAATTAATATTCTTTCAAGTTCTATCAACCACCGATACAATTCTATGCGCAACAATGTTCACTTTACCTAGTACAAAAATAAACCACTTCATGGGAATAAAACTAGAAGTACTTTGTAGGTGTAATAAGATGGTTTTGCAAGATAATAAAGAATGTGGAAATAAAAGTTAGGTGTTATTTTAATAAAAGAACAATTAGGTTAGTTTAGCGAGTGTGGAAAAGTGATGGCGGGATTTATGAGATTGTCCTAGGCAATTGATAACAAGATCGGTAATCATTATTGCAATTTTATATGAGGGAGAGACATGAGCTAACATACTTTCCGTACTTGGATCATATGAACTTATGATTGGACCTCTAGCGAGCATCCGCAACTACTAAAGATCATTAAGGTAAAACCCAACCACAACATTAAGTAACAAGTTCCCTTAACTCCCATACGCAACAACCCCCTTACTCGGGTATAAGCTTCTGTCATTCTCGCTACCCACTATAAGCGAATCATGAACGCATTGCAACACCCTACATCGGGAATCCCCCACATGTGCGCGGCACAAAAGGTGTTGGGGAACGTTGCATGGGAAACACAAATTTTCCTATGCACACGCAAGATTTATCCATGGTGATGAGCATCTACGAGAGGGAGAGTGGATTTACATACCCTTGTAGATCGCTAAGTGGGAAGCGTTAAGAAACGCGGTTGATGTAGTCGAACGTCTTCGCGATCCAAATCGCCGAGCGTCCCGCGATCCAATCACGATCTAGTACCGAACGGACGGCACCTCCGCGTTCAGCACATGTACAGCACGATGACGATCTCCGCCTTCTTGATCCAGCAAGAGGGAGCGGAGAGGTAGATGAGTTCTCCGGCAGCACGACGGCGCGGCGGCGGCGGTGGTGGAACTATTCCAGCAGGGCTTCGCCTAAGCACTGCTGAAAACTAGAGGAATCAATCTATCGGGAGAGAGGGCTACACTATGGCCTTTTTGGGTTGAAGTGCTTTTGCCCTCTCTCCCTCTAGTATATATAGGAGGGAGGGGAGGGGCTGGCCGGCCGAAGGCTCCTCCTAGGAGTCGGCCGCAAGGAGGAGGAGGTGGAGGAGTCCACCTCCAATCCTACTCCTAGTAGGATTCCTTCCCTTCCCCCACTTGGACTTTCCTTTCCCTCAATTCAGCCGCATAGGCCTTCTTGGGCCGGCCGCCCAGCCCACCAGGGGCTGGTGCGCCACCCTCAGGTCCATGTGACCCACTTGGGGTGTGGTGGGCCCACTTGGTGGACCCCCGGAACCCATTCGTCACTCCCGGTACACTGCCGGAAATGCCCGAAACTTTTCCGGAGTTCAAACACCACTTTCCTATATATGAATCTTTACCTCCGGGCCATTCCGGAGCTCCTCGTGACGTCTGGGATCTCATCCGGGACTCCGAACAACCTTCGGTCACCAACATACATAACTCAACTATACCGAAACGTCACCGAACCTTAAGTGTGCAGACCCTGCGGGTTCGAGAACTATGTAGACATGACCGAGACACTTCTACGGTCAATAACCAATAGCGGGACCTGGATGCCCATATTGGTTTCCACATATTCTACGAAGATCTTCATCGGTTGAACCTCTATGTCAAGGATTCAGTTAATCCCGTATGATGTTCCCTTTGTTCTTCGGTATGTTACTTGCCCGAGATTCGATCGTCGGTATCTCTATACCTAGTTCAATCTCGTTACTGGCAAGTCTCTTTACTCGTTCCGTAATACAAGATCCCGTGGCTAACACTTAGTCACATTGCTTGCAAGGCTTATTGTGATGTTGTATTACCGAGTGGGCCCTGAGATACCTCTCCGTCACACGGAGTAACAAATCCCAGTCTTGATCCATGCCCACTCAATAGACACCCTCGGAGATACCTGTAGAGCATCTTTATAGTCACCCAGTTACGTTGCGACGTTTGATACACACAAGGTACTCCTCCGGTGTCAGTGAGTTGCATGATCTCATGGTCATAGGAACAGATACTTGACATGCAGAAAACTATAGCAATAAACTGACACGATCATATGCTACGTTCATAGTTTGGGTCTTGTCCATCACATCATTTTCCTAATGATGTGATCCTGTTATCAAATGACATCTCATGTCCATGGCTAGGAAACCTTGACCATCTTTGATCAACAAGCTAGTCTACTAGAGGCATACTAGGGACACGGTGTTATCTATGTATCCACACATGTATCGGTGTTTCCAATCAATACAATTATAGCATGGATAATAAACGATTATCATGAACAAGGAAATATAATAATAACTACTTTTATTATTGCCTCTAGGGCATATTTCCAACAGTCTCCCACTTGCACTAGAGTCAATAATCTAGCTCACATCACTATGTGATTTACATTGTAATGAATCTAACACCCATATAGTTCTAGTGTTGTTCATGTTTAGCCCTTGGAAGAGGTTTAGTCATCGGATCTGCAACATTCAGATCCGTGTGTACTTTGCAAATATTTATGTCATCCTCCTTGATGTAATCGTGGATGCAATTGAAACGTCGATTTATGTGTCTGGTCCTCTTGTGAAACCTTGGTTCCTTGGCTAGAGCAATGGCACCAGTGTTGTCACAGAATAGAGTCATTGGGTTTAGTGCACTAGGCACTACTCCAAGATCTTTCATGAACTCCTTCATCTAGACACCTTCCTTCGCTGCCTCCGAGGCAGCGATGTACACCGCTTCGCATGTAGAATCAGCTACCATGCTCTGCTTGGAACTGCACCAGCTTACCGCACCCCCATTAAGAATAAATACGTATCCGGTTTGAAACTTAGAGTCATCCGCTTCAGTGTCAAAGCTTGCATCAACGCAACCCTTTACGACGAGCTCTTGATCACCTCCATAAACGAGAAACATGTCCTTAGTCCTTTTCAGGTACTTCAGGATATTCTTGACCGCCGTCCAGTGTTCCACTCCTGGATCACTTTGAAACCTTCCGGCCATACTTATGGCAAGGCTGACATCAGTGTTGGGGAACGGAGCATGAATTTCAAAATTTTCCTACGCTCACGCAAGATCTATCCATGGAGATGCATCGCTACGAGAGGGGAGAGTGTGTCTACGTACCCTCGTAGACCGTTAGCGGAAGCGTCTCACAACGCGGTTGATGTAGTCGAACAATCCTTCGAGCTCCACCGATCGAGTACCGAACGTACGGCACCTCCGAGTTCTACACACGTGCAGCTCGATGACGTTCCTCGCCTTCTTGATCCAGCAAGACGTCGAGGTAGTAGATGAGTTCCGTCAGCACGACGGCGTGGCGACGGTGACGGTGAAGTGATTCCGGCAGGGCTTCGCCTAAGCTCTCCGAAAATATGACCGAGGTGGAAAACGGAGATCGCGGCACCGAACACGGCTATGGGACAATTGTGTGTCTCCAAGGGGTGCCCCTCCTCCGTATATAAAGGAGGGAGGAGGAGGAGGCCGGCCAGCCCCTAGGGGCGCACCAAGGAGGGGACTCCTACTAGGAATCCTACTCCTAGTAGGAGTCCACCAAGAGGGGAAGGAAGAGGGGAAGAGGGAGAAGGAAAGAGGGGTGTTGCGCCCCCCAAACCCCTTGTCCAATTCGGACCAGCAAGGGGAGGGGCGCAGCAGCCCCTGTGGCCTGCTTCTCTCTTTCCCGTATGGCCCAATAAGGCCCATAACTTCCCCGGGGGGTTCCGGAACCCCTCCGGCACTCCGGAAAATACTCGGATCACTTGGAACCTTTCCGATATCCGAATACAACCTTCCAATATATCGATCTTTACCTCTCGGACATTCCGAGACTCCTTGTCATGTCCGTGATCTCATCCGGGACTCCAAACTACCTTCGGTCACTCATCACATAACTCATATAATACTATATCGTCATCGAACCTTAAGTGTGCGGACCCTACGGGTTCGGGAGTGATGTAGACATGACCGAGACGACTCTCCAGTCAATAACCAACAGCAGAACCTGGATGCTCATATTGGTTCCTACATATTCCACGAAGATCTTTATCGGTGAACCTCATATGACAACATACGTTGTTCCCTTTGTCCGGCGGTATATTACTTGCCCGAGATTCGATCGTCGGTATCCAATACCTAGTTCAATCTCGTTACCAGCAAGTCTCTTTACTCGTTCCGTAATACATCATCTTGCAACTAACTCTTTAGTCACGGTGCTTGCAAGGCTTCTGTGATGCTGTATTACCGAGAGGGCCCAGAGATACCTCTCCGATAGTCGTAGTGACAAATCTCAATCTCGATCCATGCCAACTCAACAAACACTTTCGGAGATACCTGTAGTGCACCTTTATAATCACCCAGTTACGTTGTGACGTTTGATACACCCAAAGTATTCCTACGGTATCCGGGAGTTGCATGATCTCATGGTCAGAGGAACGTGTATTTGACATAGTGAAAGCAATAGCAATAAACTGAACGATCATTTGCTATGCTAACGGTTGGGTCAAGTCCATCACATCATTCTTCTAATGATGTGATCCCGTTATCAAATGACAACTCATGTCCATGGTCAGGAAATCTTGACCATCTTTTGATCAACGAGCTAGTCTAGTAGAGGCTTACTAGGGACTCAGTATTTGTCTATTATCCACACATGTATTAAGTTTCCGGTCAATACAATTCTAGCATGAATAATAAACCATTATCATGAACGGAGAAATATGATAATAAACACTTTATTAATTGCCTCTAGGGCATATTTCCAACAGTCTCCCACTTGCACTAGAGTCAATAATCTAGTTTACATCTCCATGTAATTAACATCCAATCAGTTCTAGGGCTGATCATGTTTTGCTTGTGAGAGAGGTTTTAGTCAACGGGTCTGCAATATTCAGATCCGTGTGTTCTTGGCAAATCTCTATGTCATATGTAGATGCTGCTACCACACTCTGCTTGGAGCTACTCCAAAAACGACTGTCCCACTTTACGTATCCGGTCTGAGACTCATAGTCTTCTGGATCGGTGTTTAAAGCTTGCATCGACGTAACCCTTTACGACGAACTCTTTATCACCTCTATTCCCGAGAAATTCTTCCTTAGTCCTTAGGTATTTCAGGATATTCTTGACCGCTGTCCAGTGATCTACTCCTGGATCACTTTGGTACCTCCCCACCAAGCTTATAGCGAGGCACACATCAGGTCTGGTACACAGCATGGCATATATAATAGAGTCTATGGCTGAAGCATAGGGGATGACACTCATCTTCTCTTTATCTTCTGCCGTGGTCGGGCATTGAGTCTTACTCAATCTCATACCTTGCAATACAGGCAAGAACCCTTTCTTTGACTGATCCATTTTGAACTTCTTCAAAATCTTGTCAAGGTATGTGCTTTGTGAAAGTCCAATGAGGCGTCTTGATCTATCCCTATAGATCTTGATGCCTAATATGTAAGCAGCTTCTTCGAGATCCTTCATCGAAAAACTTTTGTTCAAATAACCCTTTATGCTTTCCAGAAATTCTATGTCATTTCCCATCAACAATATGTCATCTACATATAATATGAGAAATGCCACAGAGCTCCCACTCACTTTCTTGTAAATACAAGCTTCTCCATAAGTTTGTATAAACCCAAACGCTTTGATCACTTCATCAAAGCGAGTATTCCAGCTCCGAGATGCTTGCACCAGTCCATAGATTGATCGCTGGAGCTTGCATACTTTGTTAGCGCCTTTAGGATCGACAAAACCTTCCGGCTGCATCATATACAATTCTTCCTTAAGGAATCCATTAAGGAATGCCGTTTTGACGTCCATTTGCCAGATTTCATAATCATAAAACGCGGCAATTGCTAACATAATTCTGGCAGACTTTAGCATCGCTACGGGTGAGAAAGTCTCATCGTAGTCAACTCCTTGAACTTGGTGATAACCTTTAGCAACAAGTCGAGCTTTATAGACGGTGACATTACCATCAGCGTCCGTCTTCTTCTTAAAGATCCATTTATTTTCAATAGCTCGCCGTTCATCGGGCAAGTCTACCAAAGTCCACACTTTGTTCTCATACATGGATCCAATCTCGGATTTCATGGCCTCAAGCCATTTGTCGGAATTCGGGCTTGCCATCGCTTCTTCATAGTTCGAAGGTTCATCGTTGTCTAACAACATAACCTCCAAGACTGGATTTCCGTACCACTCTGGTGCGGAACGTGTCCTGGTTGACCTTCAAAGTTCTGTAGCAACTTGATCCGAAGCCTCATGATCATCATCATCAACTTCTTCTCTGGTCTGTGCTGGTGTCACAGAAATTTCTTTCTGTGGCGTGCTACTATCCAGAGGAGGTACAATTACCTCATCAAGTTCTACTTTCCTCCCACTCACTTCTTTCGAGAGAAACTCCTTCTCTAGAAAGGATCCATTCTTAGCAACGAAAACCTTGCCTTCGGATCTGTGGTAGAAGGTGTACCCAACGGTCTCTTTTGGGTATCCTATGAAGATGCACTTATCCGCTTTGGGTTCGAGCTTATCTGGCTGAAGCCTTTTGACATAAGCATCGCAGCCCCAAACTTTCAGAAACGACAGCTTAGGTTTCTTACCAAACCACAGTTCATACGGTGTCGTCTCAACGGATTTAGACGGTGCCCTATTTAAAGTGAATGCAGCTGTCTCTAATGCATAACCCCAAAATGATAGTGGCAAATCGGTAAGAGACATCATAGAACGCACCATATCTAATAGAGTACGATTACGACGTTCGGACACACCATTACGCTCTGGTGTTCCAGGTGGCGTGAGCTGTGAAACAATTCCACATTGTCTTAAGTGATTGCCAAACTCGTAACTCAAATATTCTCCTCCACGATCAGATCGTAAGAACTTTATTTTCTTGTTACGATGGTTCTCTACTTCACTCTGAAATTCTTTGAACTTTTCAAATGTTTCAGACTTATGCTTCATTAAGTAGACATAGCCATATCTACTCAAATCATCTGTGAACGTGAGAACATAACGATATCCACCGCGCGCCTCAACACTCATCGGACCGCATACATCGGTATGTATTATTTCCAACAAGTCTGTTGCTCGCTCCATTGTTCCGGAGAACGGAGTCTTAGTCATCTTGCCCATGAGGCATGGTTCGCACGTCTCAAATGATTCATAATCAAGTGATTCCAAAAGTCCATCTGCATGGAGTTTCTTCATGCGTTTTACACCAATATGACCTAAGCGGCAGTGCCACAAATATGTGGTACTATCATTATCAATTTTGCGTCTTTTGGCATCAATATTATGGATGTGTGTATCACCACGATCGAGATTCAACAAGAATAAACCATTTACAAGCGGTGCATGACCATAAAAGATATTATTCATCAAAATAGAACAACCTTTATTCTCTGATTTAAATGAATAACCGTCTCGCAATAAACAAGATCCAGATATAATGTTCATGCTCAACGCAGGCACCAAATAACAATTATTTAGGTTTATAACTAATCCCGAAGGTAGATGTAGAGGTAGCGTGCCGACGGCGATAGCTTCAACTCTTGAACCGTTCCCGACGCGCATCGTCACCTCGTCCTTAGCCAATCTTCGTTTATTCTGTAGCTCCTGTTTCGAGTTACAAATATGAGCAACCGAACCAGTATCAAATACCCAGGTGTTACTACGAGCATTGGTAAGGTACACATCAATAACATGTATATCAAATATACCTTTGTTGACGTTGCCAGCCTTCTTATCTGCCAAGTACTTGGGGCAGTTCCGCTTCCAGTGACCAGTCCCCTTGCAGTAGAAACACTCAGTCTCGGGTTTGGGTCCAGACTTGGGTTTCTTCCCGGGAGCAGCAACTGATTTGCCGTTCTTCTTGAAGTTCCCCTTCTTTCCCTTGCCCTTCTTGAAACTGGTGCCCTTCTTGACCATCAACACTTGATGCTCTTTCTTGACTTCAACCTCCGCAGCTTTAAGCATAACGAAGAGCTCGGAAATCGTCTTGTTCATTCCTTGCATATTATAGTTCATCACGAAGCCCTTATAGCTTGGTGGCAGTGATTGGATAATTCTGTCAATAACCAAATCATCTGGAAGATTAACTCCCAACTGAGTCAAGCGGTTATGCAACCCAGACATTTTGAGTATATGCTCACTGACAGAACTATTCTCCTTCATCTTACAGCTAAAGAACTTATCGGAGACCTCATATCTCTCGATCCGGGCATTGGCTTGAAAAACAAGTTTCAGCTCTTGGAACATCTCATATGCTCCGTGGTGCTCAAAACGTCTTTGGAGCCCCGGTTCTAAGCCGTAAAGTATGGCACACTGAACTATCGAGTAGTCATCTTTCCTCGACTGCCAGATGTTCATAACATCTGCTGTCGAGCCTGCAGGGGGCGTGGCACCCAGCGGTGCATCAAGGACATAAGCCTTCTGTGCAGCAATGAGGATGATCCTCAGATTACGGACCCAGTCCGCATAGTTGCTTCCATCATCTTTCAACTTAGCTTTCTCTAGGAACGCATTAAAATTCAGTGGAACTACAGCGCGGGCCATTGATCTACAACATACAATTGCAAAGATTATTTAGACTATGTTCATGATAATTGAAGTTCAATTAATCAAATTACTTAAGAACTCCCACTTAGATTAACATCCCTCAAGTTGTCTAAGTGTAACATGATCCACATCAAACTAATCCACGTCCGATCATCACGTGAGGTGGATCAGTTTATCAATGGTGAACATCTTTCATGTTGATCATATCTACTATATGACTCATGTTCGACCTTTCGGTCTCTCGTGTTCCGAGGCCATATCTGCATATGCTAGGCTCGTCAAGTTTAACCCAAGTATTCTGCGTGTGTAAAACTGGCTTACACCCGTTGTATGTGAACGAAAGAATCCATCACACCCGATCATCACGTGGTGCTTAGAAGCGTCGAACTTTCGCAACGGTGCATACTCGGGGAGAACACTTATCTTGAAATTTAGTGAAGGGATCATCTTATAATGCTACCGTCGTCCTAAGCAAAATAAGATGCATAAAAGGATTAACATCACATGCAATTCAATGTATGTGACATGATATGGCCATCATCGTCTTGTGCTTTTGATCTCCATCAGCATAGCACCGTCATGATCTCCATCGTCACCGGGTTGGCGCCATGATCTCCATTGTAGCGTCGTGACACCTTGATCTCCATCGTAGCGTCGTGGTCGTCTCGCCGGCTATTGCTACTACTACTACTGCTAACTCATAGCGGTAAAGTAAAGCAATTACATAGCGTTGGCATTGCATACAATAAAGAGACAACCATATGGCTCCTGCCGGTTGCCTGATAACTTACAAAACATGATCATCTCATACAACAACTTATATCACATCATGTCTTGGCCATATCACATCACCAGCATACCCTGCAAAAACAAGTTAGACGTCCTCTACTTTGTTGTTGCAAGTTTTACGTGGCTGCTACGGGTTTGCAAGAACCGTTCTTACCTACGCAAAACCACAACGTGGTGTAGTGATTGCTTTTTGATCTTCTAAAAGAACCCTCTTCATTGAAACCGGTTCAACTAAAGTGAGAGAAACTGACACCCGCCAGTCACCTTTATGCAGCTATGTGCACCAACGGTGAAACCAGTCTCGCGTAAGCGTACGCGTAATGTCGGTCCGGGCCGCTTCATCTCACAATACCGCTGACCGAGTAACAACTAGTAATGGCAAGCAATATGTATACACCCACGCCCACAACTCACTTGTGTTCTACTCGTGCAAAACACATCTACGCATAGACCTGGCTCATGATGCCACTGTTGGGGAACGGAGCATGAATTTCAAAATTTTCCTACGCTCACGCAAGATCTATCCATGGAGATGCATCGCTACGAGAGGGGAGAGTGTGTCTACGTACCCTCGTAGACCGTTAGCGGAAGCGTCTCACAACGCGGTTGATGTAGTCGAACAATCCTTCGAGCTCCACCGATCGAGTACCGAACGTACGGCACCTCCGAGTTCTACACACGTGCAGCTCGGTGACGTTCCTCGCCTTCTTGATCCAGCAAGATGTCGAGGTAGTAGATGAGTTCCGTCAGCACGACGGCGTGGCGACGGTGACGGTGAAGTGATTCCGGCAGGGCTTCGCCTAAGCTCTCCGAAAATATGACCGAGGTGGAAAACGGAGATCGGGGCACCGCACACGGCTATGGGACAATTGTGTGTCTCCAAGGGGTGCCCCTCCTCCGTATATAAAGGAGGGAGGAGGAGGAGGCTGGCCAGCCCCTAGGGGCGCACCAAGGAGGGGACTCCTACTAGGAATCCTACTCCTAGTAGGAGTCCACCAAGAGGGGAAGGAAGAGGGGAAGAGGGAGAAGGAAAGAGGGGTGTTGCGCCCCCCAAACCCCTTGTCCAATTCGGACCAGCAAGGGGAGGGGCGCAGCAGCCCCTGTGGCCTGCTTCTTTCTTTCCCGTATGGCCCAATAAGGCCCATAACTTCCCCGGGGGGTTCCGGAACCCCTCCGGCACTCCGGAAAATACTCGGATCACTTGGAACCTTTCCGATATCCGAATACAACCTTCCAATATATCGATCTTTACCTCTCAGACATTCCGAGACTCCTCGTCATGTCCGTGATCTCATCCGGGACTCCGAACTACCTTCGGTCACTCATCACATAACTCATATAATACTATATCGTCATCGAACCTTAAGTGTGCGGACCCTACGGGTTCGGGAATGATGTAGACATGACCGAGACGACTCTCCGGTCAATAACCAACAGCGGAACCTAGATGCTCATATTGGTTCCTACATATTCCACGAAGATCTTTATCGGTGAACCTCATATGACAACATACGTTGTTCCCTTTGTCCGGCGGTATATTACTTGCCCGAGATTCGATCGTCGGTATCCAATACCTAGTTCAATCTCGTTACCGGCAAGTCTCTTTACTCGTTCCGTAATACATCATCTTGCAACTAACTCTTTAGTTACGGTGCTTGCAAGGCTGCTGTGATGCTGTATTACCGAGAGGGCCTAGAGATACCTCTCCGATAGTCGGAGTGACAAATCCCAATCTCGATCCATGCCAACTCAACAAACACTTTCGGAGATACCTGTAGTGCACCTTTATAATCACCCAGTTACGTTGTGACGTTTGATACACCCAAAGTATTCCTACGGTATCCGGGAGTTGCATGATCTCATGGTCAGAGGAACGTGTATTTGACATAGTGAAAGCAATAGCAATAAACTGAACGATCATTTGCTATGCTAACGGTTGGGTCAAGTCCATCACATCATTCTTCTAATGATGTGATCCCGTTATCAAATGACAACTCATGTCCATGGTCAGAAAATCTTGACCATCTTTTGATCAACGAGCTAGTCTAGTAGAGGCTTACTAGGGACTCAGTATTTGTCTATTATCCACACATGTATTAAGTTTCCGGTCAATACAATTCTGGCATGAATAATAAACCATTATCATGAACGGAGAAATATGATAATAAACACTTTATTAATTGCCTCTAGGGCATATTTCCAACAATCGGGTCTTGTGCACAGCATTGCATGCATGATAGAGCCTATGGCTGAAGCATAGGGGACGACACTCATCTTTTCTCTATCTTCTGCAGTCACTGGGCATTGAGTCTTACTCAACTTCACACCTTGCAATACAGGCAAGAACCTCTTCTTGGACTGATCCATTTTGAACTTCTTCAAAACTTTGTCAAGGTATGTGCTCTGTGAAAGTCCTATTAAGCGTCTCGATCTATCTCTATAGATCTTGATGCCTAATATGAAAGCAGCTTCTCCTAGGTCCTTCATTGAAAAACTCTTGTTCAAATATTCCTTCACGCTTTCCAGCATTTCTATATTGTTTCCAATCAGCAATATGTCATCACATATAATATTAGAAACGCTATAGAGCTCCCACTCACTTTCTTGTAAATACAAGCTTCTCCGTAAACTTGTATTAACCCGAACGCTTTGATCACCTCATCAAAGCGAAGATTCCAACTCCTAGATGCTTGCACCAGTCCATAAATGGATCGCTGGAGTTTGCAAACTTTGTCAGCATTCTCTGGATCGACAAAACCTTCTGGTTGCATCATATACAACTCTTCCTTAAGGAAACCGTTAAGGAACGCTGTTTTGACATCCATCTGCCAAATTTCATAATCGAAAAAGGCAGCTATTGCTAACATGATTCTAGCGGACTTAAGCATCGCTACGGGTGAGAAGGTCTCATCGTAGTCAACTCCTTGAACTTGTGAAAAACCCTTTGCCACAAGTCGAGCTTTATAGAAGGTGACATTACCGTCCGCGTCCATCTTCCTCTTAAAGATCCATTTGTTCTGAATGGCCTTTCGCCCTTCAGGTAATACTTCCAAAGCCCATACTTTGTTTTCATACATGGATCCCATCTCGGATTTCATGGCCTCTAACCATTTCTCGGAATCCGGGCCCATCATCGCTTCTCCACAGCTCGTAGGTTCATCGTTGTCCAACAACATGACCTCTAAGACAGGGTTGCCGTACCACTCAGGAGCAGTACGCGTCCTTGTTGACCTACGAGGTTCGATAGCAACTTGATCCGAAGCTTCATGATCATCATCATTAACTTCCTCTTCAACTGATGTAGGCTCTATAAAAACATCTTTCTGCGCTGCGCTACTCTCTGGTTGAAGTAAAGGTTCAACAACCTCATCAAGTTCTATCTTCCTCCCACTCAATTCTTTCGAGAGAAACTCTTTCTCAAGAAATGTTCCGTTTTTAGCGACAAACACTTTGCCTTCGGATCTGAGATAGAAGGTATACCCAACTGTCTCTTTTGGGTATCCTATGAAGACGCATTTCTCCGCTTTGGGTTCTAGCTTTTCAGGCTGAAGCTTTTTGACATAAGCATCACATCCCCAAACTTTAAGAAACGACTACTTTGGCTTCTTGCCAAACCACAATTCATATGGCGTCGTCTCAACGGATTTCGATGATGCCCTATTTAAAGTGAATGCAACTGTCTCTAATGCATAACCCCAAAACGATAGTGGCAAATCGGCAAGAGACATCATAGAACGCACCATATCCAATAAGGTTCGATTACGACGTTCGGACACACCATTACGCTGTGGTGTTCCAGGCGGTGTCAATTGTGAAACAATTCCACACTGTCTTAAGTGACTGCCAAACTCATAACTCGGATATTCTCCTCCTCGATCAGATCATAGGAATTTAATCTTCTTGCTACGATGATTCTCAACTTCACTCTGAAATTGCTTGAACTTTTCAAACGTTTCAGACTTGTGTTTCATTAAGTAAATATACCCATATCTACTCAAGTCATCAGTGAAGGTGAGAAAATAATGATATCCACCGCGCGCCTCAATGCTCATCGGACCGCACACATCAGTATGTATGATCTCCAACAAGTCACTTGCCCGTTCCATTGTTCCAGAGAACGGGGTTTTAGTCATCTTGCCCATGAGGCATGGTTCACATGTGTCAAGTGATTCAAAATCAAGTGACTCCAAAAGTCCATCAGCATGGAGCTTCTTCATGCATTTTACACCAATATGACCTAAACAGCAGTGCCACAAGAAAGTGGTACTATCATTATCAACTCTACATCTTTTGGCATCAATGTTATGAACATGTGTATCATCACTATTGAGATTCAATAAGAATAAACCCCTCACATTGGGTGCATGACCATAAAAGATATTACTCATATAAATAGAACAACCATTATTCTCCGATTTAAATGAGTAACCATCTCGCAATAAACAAGATCCAGATATAATGTTCATGCTTAACGCAGGCACTAAATAACAATTATTCAGGTTCATCACTAATCCCGATGGTAATCGAAGAGCGAGCGTGCTGACGGCGATCACATCAACCTTGGAACCATTTCCCACGCGCATCGTCACTTCATCCTTTGCCAGCCTCCGTCTATTCCGCAGTTCCTGTTTTGAGTTGCAAATGTGAGCAACCGCACCGGTATCAAATACCCAGGCACTACAACGAGAGTTGGTAAGGTACACATCAATAACATGTATATCATATATACCTTATTTGTTGTTGGCCGCCTTCTTGTTAGCCAAATACTTGGGGCAGTTCCGCTTCCAGTGACCAGTTCCCTTGCAATGAAAGCACTCAGTTTCTGGCTTGGGTCCAGCCTTGGGTTTCTTCACGGGAGGGGCAACTGCTTTGCCACTTTTCTTGGAGTTACCCTTCTTACCCTTGCCATTCTTCTTGAAACTAGTGGTTTTATTGACCATCAACACTTGATGCTCCTTCTGAATCTCAGACTCAGCGACTTTCAACATCGCAAACAGCTCGGCGACTGACTTGTTCATCCCGTGCATGTTATAGTTCAACACGAAGCTCTTGTAGCTAGGTGGCAATGATTGAAGAACTCTGTCAGTGATCGCCTCTGCTGGAAGGGGCATCCCCAATTCAGCCAGACGGGTGGAATACCCAGACATTTTGAGTATGTGTTCACTGACAGACCCGTTCTCCTCCATCTTGCAGGCATAGAACTTATCGGAGGTCTCATACCATCCGGGCATTCTTCTGAAAGATAAACTTCAACTCTAGGAACATATCATATGCTCCATGACGTTCAAAACGCATTTGAAATCCCGGTTCTAAGCCATACAACATTGCATATTGAACCATTGAGTAGTCATCAGAACAAGCCTGCCAGGCGTTCACAACGTCTGGAGACTCAACTGGAGCGGGTGGATCACCAAGCGGTGCATCAAGGACATAACCCTTTTGGGAAGCCATAAGGATAATCCTTAGATTACGGGCCCAGTCCACAAAGTTACTTCCATCATCTTTCAACTTAGCTTTCTCTAGGAACGCATTAAAATTCAGGGGTGCTACTGCGCGAGCCATGATCTACAACATAAATATTGCAAAAACAACTTAGACTATTGTTCAAGATAATGAGTTTAGTTAATCATATTACTTAAAAACTCCCACTCAAATTGACATCCCTCCGGTCATTCGAGTGTCACATGATCCAAATCCACCAACTCAAGTCCGATCATCACGTGAGTTGAGGTGGTTTCAATGGTGAACATCTTCATGTTGATCATATCTACTATATGACTCATGTTCGACCTTTCGGTCTCTTGTGTTCCGAGGCCATGTCTGTACATGCTAGGCTCGTCAAGTTTAACTCGAGTGTTCCGCACGTGCAACACTGGCTTGCACCCGTTGTATGCGAACGTAGAGTCTATCACACCCGATCATCACGTGGTGTCTCGAAACGACGAACTTTCGCAACAGTGCACACTCGGGGAGAACACAATTTATCTTGAAATTTAAGTGAGGGATCACCTTATAATGCTACCGTCGTCCTAAGCAAAATAAGATGCATAAAAGGATTAACATCACATGCAAATCATAAGTGACATGATATGGCCATGAACTTGTCTTTTGATCTCCATCTCCAAAGCACCAGCATGATCTCCATCGTCACCGGCATAACACCATGATCTCCATCATCTTGATCTCCATCAATGTGTCGCCATGAGGTTGTCGCGCCGACTGTTGCTACCACGACTATTGCTAACTCATAGCGATAAAGTAAAGCAAAACGGCGAAAGTAATTAAAGACAACCCTATGGCTCCTGCCGGTTGCCGTACTCATCGACATGCAAGTCGTGATATTCTATACAATACATGATCATCTCATACATCACATATATCTCATCATGTAATTGGCCATATCACATCACAACATACCCTGCAAAAACAAGTTAGACGTCCTCTAATTGTTGTTGCAAGTTTTACGTGGCTGCTACGGGTATCTAGCAAGAACAATTCTTACCTACGCAAAAACCACAACGGTGATAAAAAATTGCTATTCAACCTTCTCAAGGACCGCCTTTGTCAAATCCGATCCGACTAAAGTGGGAGAAACAGACACCCGCCAGCCATCTTTATGCAACGAAGTTACATGTCAGTTGATGGAACCAGTCTCTCGTAAGCGTACGCGTAATGTTGGTCCGGGCCGCTTCATCCCACAATACCGCCGAATCAAGAAAAGACCAAGGGAGGAAGCAATCTGAATATCAACGCCCACAAACTCCTTTGTGTTCTATTCGTGATCTCATCTACACATAGACCTAGCTCATGATGCCACTGTTGGGGAACGTTGCATGGGAAACAAAAAATTTCCTACGCACACGCAAGATGTATCCATGGTGATGAGCATCTACGAGAGGGAGAGTGGATCTACATACCCTTGTAGATCGCTAAGCGGGAAGCGTTAAGAAACGTGGTTGATGTAGTCGAACGTCTTCGCGATCCAAATCGCCGAGCGTCCCGCGATCCAATCACGATCTAGTACCGAACGGACGGCACCTCCGCGTTCATCACACGTACAGCACGATGACGATCTCCGCCTTCTTGATCCAGCAAGAGGGAGCGGAGAGGTAGATGAGTTCTCCGGCAGCGCGACGGCGCGACGGCGGTGGTGGTGGAACTATTCCAGCAGGGCTTTGCCTAAGCACTGCTGAAAACTAGAGGAATCAATCTATCGGGAGAGAGGGCTGCACTATGGCCTTTTTGGGTTGAAGTGCTTTTGCCCTCTCTCCCTCTAGTATATATAGGAGGGAGGGGAGGGGCTGGCCGGCCGAAGGCTCCTCCTAGGAGTCGGCCGCAAGGAGGAGGAGGTGGAGGAGTCCACCTCCAATCCTACTCCTAGTAGGATTCCTTCCCTCCCCCCCACTTGGACTTTCCTTTCCCTCAATTCAGCCACATAGGCCTTCTTGGGCCGGCCTCCCAGCCCACCGGGGGCTGGTGTGCCACCCTCAGGTCCATGTGACCCACTTGGGGTGTGGTGGGCCCACTTGGTGGACCCCCGGAACCCATTCGTCACTCCCGGTACACTGCCGGAAATGCCCGAAACTTTTCCGGAGTTCAAACACCACTTTCCTATATATCAATCTTTACCTCCGGACCATTCCGGAGCTCCTCGTGACGTCCGGGATCTCATCCGGGACTCCGAACAACCTTCGGTCACCAACATACATAACTTAACTATATCGAAACGTCACCGAACCTTAAGTGTGCAGACCCTGCGGGTTCGAGAACTATGTAGACATGACCGAGACACTTCTACCACTACTATAGACACTTCTACCACTTCTACCACCGAGACCAGGGAGGGTGCGCCATTACTATTGCTCACACACACAGACACACCACACCCCACCACACACACACAAACACCCCCCCCCCCCCCGTGGATCGCCTTTTCGGTTTAAAAAAAATAAAATAAAATGATAAAAGATTCAAAAAAATTCTAAAAAATAGATGCCCATGTGTTATGTGTTCTAGTTGTTACGAAAATTAACAAACATGAATTTTGAATTTTTTTGCAAAAAAAAACCGCCGTGTTTCGGTAAAATGGCCGTAACTTTTGCATACGACCTCCGATGAAAAAGTTTTTTATATGAAAAAGATACTACTCGAAAAGTTACAACCAAATTTGATTGGCTACGCCCGTTATCGATTTTTTAGAATCCTCAAAAACCTAACAGAAAAAAAGTTACGATGCTTTTAAGATCTGGAGGCAAAAAAATAAAAAAATTAAAAAAAGTTAGCAATGGCGCACCAGTGCATAATGCGCCACTACTATTTTCCCGCCTTCAAAATTCAAAAAAATTTAAAAATAGTAATGGCGCACCACACCAAGGTGCGCCATTACTATGCTACATAGTAATGGCGCACCACACCAAGGTGCGCCATTACTATGCTACATAGTAATGGCGCACCACACCTAGGTGCGCCATTACTATCTTCCCGCCTTCAAAATTCAAAATAAATCAAAAAAAATAAAAAAAGTTAGTAATGGCGCACCTGCCCACGGTGCGCCATTACTATGTCGTATATATGGCTGGGCGGGGTCCTCTCCTCCTTACCTCTTCATTTTTCTCCTCCACTCCACCTCTCCTCCACTCCATCTCCTCCACTCCCTCTCTGGCGACCTCCTCCTCCTCCTCTCCGGTGACCTCCTCCCATTCCTCTCCGGCGACCTCCTCCTCCTCTCCGGCAACCTCCTCCTCCCTCCTCTCCTCCCCTCCCCTCACGGTTTCTCCTCCCTCCTCTCCGGTGAGCTCCTCCTCCTCCCTCCTCTCCGGTGAGCTCCTCCTCCCTCCTCTCCGGTGATCTCCTCCTTCCTCCTCTCCGGTGAGCTCCTCCTCCCTCCTCTCCTCCCCTCCCCTCACGGTTTCTCCTCCCTCCTCTCCGGTGAACTCCTCTCCGGCGACCTCCTCCTCCTCTCCGGCGATGTAGGCGAGCTCCTCTCCGGTGACCTCCTCCTCCCTCCTCTCCTCCTCATGGTCTCTCCTCCCTCCTCTCCGGCGACCTCCTCTCCGGCCACATGTGGAGCTCCCCGGCACAAAGAACGTAGCAGAACGAAATTTGAAAAAATATCACAAAAAAAATCGCAAAAAAAAATCGTGCCAGATCCGGATCTAGAATTCAAAAAAAAGTTAGCAATGGCGCACCAGTGCATGGTGCGCCACTACTATTTTCCGGCCTTCAAATTTCAAAAAAAAAATTCAAAAAAATTCAATAAAAAAAAAGTTACCAGTGGCGCACCTGTAGCAATAGTAATGGCGCACCACATGGTGCGCCACTAGTATTTGGATTACTAATGGCGCACCAGAGGTGCGCCATTACTATTTGTTACTAATGGCGTGATAATAGTGGCGCACCTATAGTGCGCCATTAATAGCCAAAATAGGTGCGCCACTAACAGCCTTTTTTCTAGTAGTGTACGGTCAATAACCAATAGCGGGACCTGGATGCCCATATTGGTTCCCACATATTCTACGAAGATCTTCATCGGTTGAACCTCTATGTCAAGGATTCAGTTAATCCCGTATGATGTTCCCTTTGTTCTTCGGTATGTTACTTGCCCGAGATTCGATCGTCGGTATCTCTATACCTAGTTCAATCTCGTTACCGGCAAGTCTCTTTACTCGTTCCGTAATACAAGATCCCGTGGCTAACACTTAGTCACATTGCTTGCAAGGCTTATTGTGATGTTGTATTACCGAGTGGGCCCTGAGATACCTCTCCGTCACACGGAGTGACAAATCCCAGTCTTGATCCATGCCCACTCAACAGACACCCTCGGAGATACCTGTAGAGCATCTTTATAGTCACCCAGTTACGTTGCGACGTTTGATACACACAAGGTACTCCTCCGGTGTCAGTGAGTTGCATGATCTCATGGTCATAGGAACAGATACTTGACATGCAGAAAACTATAGCAATAAACTGACACGATCATATGCTACGTTCATAGTTTGGGTCTTGTCCATCACATCATTTTCCTAATGATGTGATCCTGTTATCAAATGACATCTCATGTCCATGGCTAGGAAACCTTGACCATCTTTGATCAACAAGCTAGTCTACTAGAGGCATACTAGGGACAGTGTTGTCTATGTATCCACACATGTATCGGTGTTTCCAATCAATACAATTATAGCATGGATAATAAACGATTATCATGAACAAGGAAATATAATAATTACTACTTTTATTATTTCCTCTAGGGCATATTTCCAACAGAAGGCACCATAGAACAGCACCAAAATAAAACAGCAACTCAAACCAATCAAGATCATCTATCAACCCATAGGACAAAATAAATCTACTCAAACATCATAGGATGGCAACACATCATTGGATAATAATATGAAGCATAAAGCACCATGTTCAATTAGGGGGTACAACGGGTTGCGGGAGAGTGGACCGTTATAAATAGGTGAGGGAAGGTGATGGTGGTGTTGAGGAAGACAACGGAGTTGTTAGTGTGGATCGCCGCCACCATGATTACCCCAACGGCACTCCGGCACCATCGGAAGAAAGGGGGAGAGAGCCCCCCTCCTTCTTCTTCTTCCTTGACCTCCTTCCTATATGTGAGGAGAGTTTCCCCTCTGGTCCATGGTCGCCATGGCTCCCGAAGGGCAGGAGCCCCTCCGAGATTGGATATCTCTCTCTCTCTCTCTCTCTCTCTCTCTCTCTCTCTCTCTCTCTCTCTCTCTCTCTCTCTCTCTATTTCTCTTTTGTTTCGCGTTCCTATTTTCTCGCGTTTTACGGTTTCTTATTTTCCCGGAGATGTGTAACTCTTATTGAGCTGAAATTTCGAGGGGATTTTTATCCGGATATTAGCTTCCTTGCGGCCGAAGGACACCCCAACCGACCTCCAAAGTGCCCACGAGCTTGCCCCGCGCGCCCTACCCTAAGGGCGCGCCTAGCGAGCTCGTGGTCCCCTCGGACGTCGTGTGGCGTTGATTTTTTCCCCAAAAAACACATATATTTCAAAATAAATCTTCGTAAACTTTTATCGCGTCTGGACTTCGTTTGACATGGATTTTCTGCGAAACAAAAAACCTGTAACAAACAGGAACTGACACTGGGCACTGGATCAATATGTTAGTCCACGAAATCATATAAATTTTTGCCAGAAGTATGTGAAAGTTGTAAATAATGGCTTGAAACATTCAAAAATTATAGATACAGCGGAGACGTATCAGGCATCTCTTCTACCCACATGATGCAGAGGAAATTTTGAGTTCACGTGTCAAGACATCGGGAGAAGGAGATTTTATTGCTTCGCATTTTTTTAAAAATGGTACGTTTTTAGTTAAATTCGTGTATAATTTTGCTGCTAGCCTCAAGAAGGAGAAGTATGAAGTTGGGCAATCTAGTAGCTATGATAATGGGGATAGAAGGATGTGGGATTTAATTTGGAAAACAAAGGTTCCTCAGAAAATCCGGATTTTTGGGTGACGTGCTGCTTCTAATACTTTAGAAGTACAAGTGAACAGAGTCAGACATTATCAAGCTACCTTGGGTTTGTGCGCCATTTGTGGAATGGATGAGGAAAGTTCTTTTCATGCTTTGGTGTCTTGTATAAAGTCTAGGGCGTTGCGATTGACCTTAAGGAATGTATGGGATATTCCGGGAGGTTTTCACTTTCACTCTTCCAGATTGGTTGCTAGTTTTGTTGGATCAACTCACTTCCATGTAGCGTGACCAAATGTTGTTCTTGTTCTGGAGAGCTTGGCATTTAAGGAACAATATCATCTTTGGAAATGAAAGGGATCCCGTCTCTAGATCAGCTAACTTCATGGCTAACTTCTGGACATCCTTCTCCTACTGTTACGGTGCGAAAGAGGTGGTATCCACAAAAGGCAAAGGGGTGATTGATGAGCTTGGGAAGGAGCCAAAGGCTGCAAATTGTACAGTGGTATAGCGACCGCCGCCAGATGACTGGATTAAAATTAATGTTGATGCTAGTTATATGGAGAGTCTAAAGACCGTAGTCTGGGGATCGTGGCTAGGAATTCTAAAGGGAATGTCATCTTATCGTCATGGGATTACATTGGTCATTGTACTAGTGTTGATGAAGCATAACTGAAGGAAATTCTTGACATGCCACCGCTCGGGGATCTTAAAAGGGAAGCACTCAGCGTTTCAAAATTGATGCGGAGGTTCAAGTTAGCTAAGATCGAGGCCAATGCGTTGGCACACGAGATTGCTAAGTTTAGTTTTCTTAATAACTCAGATAGTATTTTTTTAATAGTTATCCGCCAAGTGTGGCGCCTACTGTAATGAATTATTGTAAGAGCATTTTAATTAATTAGTATATTATATTGTTTTCCAAAAAAAGAAGTATGATACCGTATCATAGCATGTCAAACAAGAAAAATTAATAGTAAAACATAAATCATAGCCACAACTTTCTATTGAGATTCTACAAACGAATAAATAAAGGGACAATATGATACTAGTATATGACACTTAGCATCGTGGTGGTAGTATCATGTGCATGATACTCGTTTACGATGCTTTCCATTACAAGACGTCGTAGGGTTGCTTCGACATCAACTGTTTCCGCCATCGCTTCCTCCGAGGTCAAGTCACCATTGTCGCTTCCAAATCTGTAGTTCATGTATGGGAGAGGGGACTAAATTATACGTGGTTCAGAATAAGTTTGGGAAGTCATTTGTGATTGATATTTTTTTCAAAATGAAGGCAAAAGATTTTCCTCACCGATTAATTAAGCAGGCAGAGTTGTCCAATTAATTTGCAAAAAACGAGGCAAAGCCGTTACAAACTTGGCGACATGCTGACTACTCCCAAATGATGAAACCCCACGACCCAAGATGCGTTCCAACAAATGCCACCAACACGCTACAACTACAAAACCCCAACACAAGGACCATAACATTACAAACCCATATAAATAAAACACCTCGACAAAGACATCAAACATCACCAAATACACGGTGACAACCCAAGTCACGACGACCATCCAAGAGACAGAAGGCCATCCATCAAGCAGTTGTGTCCGCCATTCCAATAGCACCACTCTTCTTGCCTCTGTTCTTGAATGATTTATTCTTCCAGAAGCTAGATCGAGGATGAGCGTCCACCTTCTTGCTTTTGCTCACGCCTGCCTTGTCCTTCAAAAGGAAGCCAATCATCTTGCCAGATCCAGGGAAATCAACCTCCAAGTTAGCGGAAAGATCGCAAAGCTTCTTAGCGAATAGAGCCCCGGAAATAGGTGGCAAACTAAACGACACCACCTACTCAATGGTCTCAGGTGAGTGAAGATGAGTAGCGTCCAAATCTCCATGCTACGCCTCCAAGGCCTCAAGCAAGACTACACCCATTGAAAGAGGCGAAGCGGGCTCCCCACAAAGCTCTTGCATCTTGCGATGATGACCCCACTCTCAAAGACATCTAGCACCACATGCCGTGGTAGCGAGCGTGGTCCAACACGAGAGGATAAACAACCATAGAGGTTTTCTTCCCTCCCATCCGTAGAACGAACTTGGAGCTCACCCAATGAAGGCACCACAAGATCATCCGGGAGTTTGCCAAGAGCCACCTTGGCTCTCGCCAAGAAACTCCCAACACGTGTGAGGAAACCATGAAGCTCAACACGAATCTTGAAAATCTTTTGATGGGATGGCCAGAATCTTGAGAATCGAGTTTGTTTTCTTCAGGATTTTAAGTTATACTATGTTCTCCAGGATTCTCTTGAGAATATTCATGTCAAATCGAGTTCGTTTATGGTTTGATTTTCCAGACTTGGGTTCTTCAGAATTTGCTCAAAAGAACTAGCCTCGCCCCATACCGCATCCGACATCAAAAGTTTCTCGGAAGAATGCACCACCGATGGGCACCCGACCCAGTGCTCCATGTGAGATAGTTTTTTTTGAACATAACCCATAAAACATGGCAACCCTTTAAAGGGGTTAAAAATAGAACAAACTTGCTAAGAGGGTGTACTCCATTGTAATTTATGCTAAAAAGGGATAAAAAGTGTCACAAAATCAATCTTATATAAAGGTGAAAGTGCTTAGGACAACTTCCGTTTGAATCTGTTTCCAAATCCGTTTTATAGGATAAGGTAAACTATTTTGACATCCGACAACAATCCAACCCAATTGATAGGTATGGTATTGCAAATATACGACGCAGTAGGATAATCCGTTTTTTAGCCGGATAATCCGACATTTTAAATTTTGAAACCGATTAATGGGTAAAGTTTCAAGTATTAACTAGCAATACATGAATGATATCTTTGCTTATGAGACAAGACATATGCTTGTTAGTGATTTATCCGATTCATTTTAATAGCATCTAGTGCTTTATGTGTTCTTAATGTATGTAAGTATTAATATTCGCTCATTGTTTATGTATAATTATAGTTTAAAGCTTAAATACAGTACATGATTGTTTCCAATGAGACTGCGTTGCAATACTATATCATGTTCGAATCCGCATAATACGGTATTCGAATATGCATAATATGGTATTTGATTTCGCATGCGAAAATAAATATGGAATGTGAATTGAGCGTAGTTCAGATTGTTATGTTTCTTGATAAAACCAGTCCATCAGAGTTTAAGTCCTAGAATTGACACTGATTCTCGCATTTTCTCGATTTATTTCAGGCTTTTCGGTGATATCCGTTCAGTGGAAGGAGATGTTCCCGTCGACTACGAAGGTGCGTGTGGTAACTTCGTCAATCTCAAGATGTAATACCAGCTCAGTATCTCTGAGAGGTGTTCATAGAGTTATGTGTGTACATGCGTTCATATGCATGAGCGTATGTGTGTGTATATGGACATCAACATTGTACCGTGCTCAAACAAATAAACAATAGGATACCATAAAATAAGGACCACACTATAAATCTGATGTCAGATTTTTTACCATGTCAAATCATATGTTTGTCATGGCAAATTATATTCTTTCGAGGATGGCAAGTTTAGCATGGCAAATCCGATTTAGTTTATTTTTTTGTCATAAAATTATCACACCTGCACACTAAATTTGCTATCATCACACCAATATAAATTACTATAAAAAATTCAGATTTATCATGCCTAAAAATCGAACGTCAGATTTTTAGCGTTTTCACAAAATCATGCATCTGGATCCGGATGTGTTTGATCCCTAGTCTTATCTTAAATGTAAAATATGGAATTTACTTTTTGACCCGAAAATATCCAGCGAACCTTCAATTTTTAGACATGACAAATCAAATGTTTTTTAATGTTAAATTATGTTCGCCGAGGATGACAAGTTTAGTTTGCGAAAATTGACGTCCTTGCGAACTAAATTTGCTATCCTCGCGTAAATATAAATTGCTACGAAAAAGGTTTGATTTGTCATTTCTGGTCAGATTTTTAGCACTCCCGTACTTTTTTGGTGTGAAAATGACTTTTTTTCGTTTCTCACGTGTTAATTGTTAACATTTCTTTTATCTAAAATTGTTAACATTCTATCCAGGGCAAGTTTTCACTGCGAGTTAATCCATTCATCAATGCCCTCATCATCCAGCATTGATGGCGCGCAGAACACGAGATCAACACGACGACGACGACGTGTCGCGCCACCGCAGTCCGCAGACGAGCGCTCCTACCGCGTCCGCCTCGCCGGAGAGCCGTGAGCGATCGGAAACCGGGACGAGGGACGGCACCATCGCGTGGCGCGGCACGGTGGCGGCGCAAGTGGCGAGAAAATCCGCCCACCTTTCCGCCGCGCTTTCCAACGCCACCACCACCTCCACCTCCACCCGCACGGGCGGGCCACTACCGCACCACCACCACCACTAGCAGCAGTAGTGTATTCACGCCCGCCTCCGCCTCCGCCTCGGCCTCCCCGCCGGCGCACCACGCTGCCATCCATCCCCTCCCCTCCGCCCGAGCACACACAGAGCGAGAGAGAGACCGGCACCAGCACTACTGAATAAACAAGGGGCGCCGCCGCACGGGCCGAGGCGAGGGATAGGGTGGGGGGAAAAGTTGGGGCGAGGAAAGCGGCGGATGCCGGGGCGCCGGTGCCGAGGCCGCCTCCCTGCCGGCACGGCGCGCTGAATCCCCCGCCGCCACCGCCCCCCCTCTCGATCCCTCCGTCTCCGCCCCCTCCCCACCCACCTTCCCGTTTTAAGCGTGCGCCCTCACTCCCCTTCCCCGCTTCCTTCGCCGCTGCGGCTGCGCTCTCGCTTCCTAGCCCCCATCCGCTTCTCAATCGCCGCGCCGCGCCTCGGATCTGCGCGCCGGAGGAGCCCGCCCGCCGAATCCATGGCGCGGCCGCTCGCCCTCGCCCTCGCGCTCCTCGCCGTGTCAGGTATCCCCTCCCCCCTTCCCTTGGTAGGATCGTTTTCTGTTGAATTACTCTGGCGAAATCACGACGCCTGCTCTAATTTTCTCGGTGGTGGTGACGGCGGTCTTCTCTGCTGTTGCAGTGACCGTGCTCCCTCTTGCCAGCTCCGCTGACGACCACGCGCACTGCGAGCGGGCCGTCAAGGGCTGGGCCGACTCAGCCGGGGAGGGCGACAATGGCGGGGACAAACTGAACCTCAAGGATTTGCTCTTCTTCCTCCACATCCCTAGAACCGGTGGGCGCACCTACTTCCACTGGTAGGCTCGCTGGACCTCTTGACTGTTTGCTTCGTCCTCATCTACTATTGTGTTGTACTGGTAATCTGATACTAACTGTTGCTTGGCAGTTTTTTGAAGAAGCTGTATACTAATGCTCAGGAATGCCCCCGCTCCTATGATAAGCTGCGGTTCGACCCTAGGTGAGCAGATTTTGTTCTCTGCTTTGCCGAGTTGTGTCTTCCTCTGGGTTTTTATCTTGAGACTTCATGCTGACTAGCCCAACAGGAACAAGTGCTCTGTTGTCTGTAAACAGTGCTTAGAAAGTGCTCTGTTATTTCGTCAGATTTTCATCACGACGCCCGCAGTGCCTATGGTTCAGGATATTTTCATATATATTGGAATGACATTCTGGCGCTTACCCGACTAAAATGTTCTGTTACTTCATTCCGGCATGTTCATAAGCACTATAATTTGAAATTGGTAATTGAGAAATTACATGGATTGTGACCCTTGTATGTGTTATGCCAACAAATTGTGAGCCTTGAGATAGTTAGTTAGTATAGATGCAGTGTTCAGTTATAACGAAAATAAGTGTTGCACAAATACAGTTGCAATTTTTTTTTAGTTACTGATGGTATTTTTTTGCCTTCATGTCAGCCATCCTGATTGCACGCTGGTTGTTAGCCATGATGACTATAGCTTAACTTCCAAGCTGCCAAGGGAGAGGACTTCCGTGGTGACAATACTACGAAATCCAGTTGATCGCGTGTTTAGCACGTATGAGTTCTCGGTGGAAGTTGCAGCCAGGTTTCTTGTGCATCCAAACTTAACATCTGCCAAGACAATGACCAGCCGTGTGTTAACAAAATCACGTGCCGTAAGTACACTGGACATATGGCCTTGGAAATACTTGGTTCCATGGATGAGAGAAGATCTTTTCGCCAGGGTATGCTTACTTCCATCTTTTTGAGAAAAAAATGATTAGCAATATATATTGGATCTGATTATCAAGCCTTTGTTCTGTATATATTGGTAGGGTCTCCATATTTGAAACTTTGTTAGGATCAGCTCTTAAGAGTTGTTACAGGGAGGGTTTCAAGTGTGATAACTGATACCTTTGTTCTTATGTTACACCGCACCTGGGTCTATCGGGGTATTAGTGTTATACTTCGGTTGATGTGAATGGTTAGGAATGTCTTCAGATATATTTTGGAATTAGTTCACACATAGAGCTATTGTATCGTTTATCAATTGCATATATTCTTGCAATAAGATGACAGATTTTTTCATCTGTCAGAGAGATGCTAGAGGGAGTAACAACGTGCAAAGTAGCAAGAAGATTAATGCATACGATGTGGAAGACATGGTTATGCCATTGCACCAGTACATCAATGACCCTGTTGCCCATGAAATCATTCATAATGGAGCTACCTTTCAGGTATGCAAACTTGGGTGACAGCATTGCTGTCTATGCCTTTACTTGTTTACTCTCTGTTGTATCTCGTTGTTTACTGGAAACTATAAAATGCAATTAGCTTGAACCCAGTATATTAGTCCTTATGCTTTGTAACAAATTATGCAATATCATTTGCTGTGGTCGTAAATTGGCAGTTTGATCCATCAGGTCAAGTTTCTACATTTTTGGAAGGCGAAACACCAGCATGTATAAGCCTATTATTACTTGTATATATCCACACTATTTTCAGTCAATGTGCGACCATCGAGTCATTGACTAAGGTGTACTCTACATGAAACCTATTATTAATTGTGTAAATGCCACAATATTTGATGAATGTGTGACCATTGGCTAAGATGCACTGCTCCTTTAAATGCTTGTTATCATTTGGAAGTAAAACGGAGAACCATGATGGACTTGCCCAATTAAACTTATGTACGTGCAGTTTTCTTTTTGCCCCGTGGAACATTATTTAATCCACTTTCATTTCTGCCAGCTGACAGGTAAACCAAATAAACATTTGATAAGGCTTAATTCCAAAGTAAAATGGCCAAAAGGGTCGCATGTGCACCCACTCTTTACTAAACACCTGTCCTTTTTCAAAATGAAGTGGAAAAGAAACTTAAAATTTCTTTCTTTGCTCCTTTTTCGTCAATAACTTCAACATTCGGTCATTAAGTGGGCATTTTTCATTTCGATATCCCAATGCCATATGCGGTGTGCCATTGTCCCGGGGTCCTTGTTTCACGGCCAGCTTAAAAATTCTGGCTGCTAATTTTCTTTTGCTTTCCCATCTTACCTCGGCAGATAACTGGGCTAACAAATAATTCTTACTTCGATGGGGCACATGAGGTTCGACATTGTGTTAGAAAGCACCCTGATCTTGGTCATTTTGTGCTTCAAGTTGCTAAGGTATGTACCAGAAATCAAACAGTTGAATTCATGAACACTGTTTCTAATGTGCACTCCATTGGCCAACGTGCAAGATCCATAGTTCCATTCTTTGACATACAAACATGATCGCGACTATAAGTTTTATGCCGCTAACATTTAGTTAACCATATTACATTCATTTCCAAGCCAAGTTAGATTGGTATTTCTTAAATTCTTTCTGCTGTAATGAGTATCATTATTTTCAATCACAGAACAGGCTGGACCGTATGCTCTACGTAGGACTGACAGAGGATCATGAGGAATCTGCAAGGTTGTTCGCTCATATGGTAGGAGCACAAGTGCTTTCACAATCTGGAGCGTTGAAGTTGGATGTTCAGGAAGATCAACCCAGTGGCACCGGTACGAAAACATGAAAGCTCGCAGACTTTCTCCTTTAGCGCACAGCTGCAGAAGTCGTGCTCATGTTATATGGTAGCTTCATAGACTGAAGAGCAGTAACTCCTCATTTCTGTTTCTGTTAAATCTGAAAGATGAGAGAACAATATGTTGGATCAGACATCCATGAATCAAATAGCAATACATAATTACATTTTTCTGGTCACAACTCACAAAGCAAGGAGAATTAGATGTTGGTACATAACAAGACACGCGAGTTGCAAGAATGAGTCCTAAAAAGACAACAGGTCATTCAACAATGCTCGTCCAAGTGGAAAGAAGGCTCACGTGCAGCAGCATGTGTACGCTCTATTTTGTTTGAAGGAGTTAGTTCCTGAAACTTAAACTTTATTACCAGGAAGCTTTGCTGCATATTTGAACAATTTGGACAGGAAAACAGTATTTTGTTAAACCAGTAATTTCGTGAAATGACACAAAGAGACAACAGTGTTTGCAGTAGTGTTGTTTATATTCTTATTGTGTGGTGCTCCATTTTGTGGATGTACTTGTGCAAAAGCAAAGTTCTAATATTTTATCTTTTTTTCTCAGACTCTCACTCGTCCATGCTGGATCCAGAGGATGAAGAAACAAATGAACATATGGTACTAGAGCGGCTAAGATTTACAGTTGAGTTGTTTGCATTGTGTAAGAGATATTTACAGTTGTACTTACTTTTTTTGTTTTCCTGATAGAATAGCACCCATGGCTGGAAAAATAACGAAGCTCTGAACACTACTGAGGATGATCATGGAAAAGGAAATGTAATACAACTACCCGAACCGTGCATTTATATTCACAGTTTCTTTAGTGTTATCTTGCCATCTCTAACATGAAGTTATTGTTGACGGCAGATGACTGTTGGTAAACTGATGGAAACTTACGAGGGTTGCATTGCAAAACTGCGGAAGTCCCAGTCTAGCCGTCGCAAAATATCTCTAAAAAAGGTTGCAGAGGCGAATTTTACGAAGGCGGTGAGTATGGAAGGGGATGAAATGCCTGTGATTTGAATTTTTTATTCATTTTTCTTCTATGCTATCGGCATTGAAAATTATCATCACATACCTGAATCTTTTTCCTTTGTGTCAGAACCCAAAAATAAGTATACATGAGGACCAGTAATATTAAAGGGCACAATTTTGTAAATTGTTTATTAAATGATGTTGTCTATGGTATCCAAATTAAGTTGTTGTATCAGTTTAATTCTATGTCGGCGAACACATTGTTTTGTTTCTGAAGTATTCCTGTATTCTCTGTAAAGTTTGGTAAAGTCTAAGATTACACTTTCTGTTTCCAGGCAAGGCGTCAGGTACCCGAGGCAATTCTGAATCAAATTATCTCACTGAACAGCCTTGACATGGAACTCTATGAGCATGCTAAGAACATTTTTAAACAAGAACATCTTATGCTTAAAGGCCAGCATCCGATGGTGGTGAAGCAGAAACAATCGGCAGACCAAATGGTTTGGTCAAGCTCATCATATGAAGGGCAGCATCCCATGGTTGTGCAGCAGAAGCAATTGACAGATCAAAAGGTTTGGTCAAGCTCGTATAATTCATCTTCCCTAAATGATATGTTGCCCCTTCAACCTTCCGTACTCAGGGACTCAGGACATCTTGTTTGGTAAAATCATTACAAAACAATATATATACATAATCTACCAAACAAAAGGAAGTATTGCTCACATAAGTCACCATCATTGACGTGTTTACATAGTATGAACAGTTATACTTGGTATAAGCATGACAGATCAATCTTATATTTTTGCCATGCCCAAGACATGTCGGTATATCCATTGCGATCTTAGCCTTTCTGATTTGATTTTAGAGCCTTTTCTCATGTTTAATTTATAGTTTTGTTATTGTAGAACTATAAGGTGGTCTGATTTCTGATGTGCTTGTGATAATTTTTCTTTCCAGGATTGGATAGATAAGGTCTGCGAGTCCTGGAGTTGCTCTACGTGGTGGAAAGTGGCCTCATTTGGTCTTGGGATTGCGGTCACCACGGTTTTTGTTGTGTTTGTTGTAACAGGTAGAAGAACATTAAAACTTAAGGTTTGATAGATGAGGAGGACGTACAGCCCCTAGATTATCATGTACAGCCGATGTTGCCCAGGGACTTGCATTGCTACTCTTTTGGGGCAAACATGTTAACATGTGCTTCGACGGTGTCCGGGTACCGCGAGTGAAATCTTCCCACTCGTGGTGGCATGATCTTTTTCCCTACTCAATTTTGTTAAAGATGCATGGATGAAACAATTACAAGCATCCCCGCAGAAAAAAAGAGAAGAAACAATTACAAGTAACTGGCAGAAACATGTGGTCATTCCTGATCAAACAGGTCAGTGTGAGAGAAGCATTCAAGCATAAGTGTGTGAAGTATAATCAGGCAGTGAAGATGAATCGAACAGTAGCGCACAGCACTGCAGCCCTCTTCGCATCACACACACTAAATAATCACGGGTGGATGCATATGGTCGAAGCAGAGCTTGCTTGCAGCCACTTCATTTCTTCGCCAGCCTCTGTAGCAGCTTAACCCCACCATGTCCCTTGGCCAGCCGACTTGCTGTCAATGGCGCTTGGCGCTTGGTGCAAGGCCGGGGATATGGATACGGCACCGAATTTATAATTCGGGTGTAAAGCCGAGCAGAGAGAAGTGAGATACATAATCTTGTAAAATTAAGTTATATTGCTATAATCTTTCATGAAAAAAGGTTATATTGCTGTAATGATCTCAAAATAGACTTTAGCCAACAACGACGGACTGTGTGCTAGTGCTATGGTACTCCCACATTTCTTGGTCACACACGTTGGAAGAACACAATCGGTAGCGGCAAGCAGAACTGCAGAAGTAAAAGAAAGAAAAAACGGAGCAAGACAGCCGCAGCAAGCTACTCAGCCTAGCTCAAAACAACGGCGACGGAAGAGAAGGTCAGCGAGACAAGGTGACAATGCACACAAGTAGTTCCCCACGTCTCTCGGTCCCATGAGTCGCCGTTTGGGCTCCCATCCAAAGGCCAGGTCTGAACCATGGCAATCCGCCTGCTTTGCCTCTCCTACTTGTCTTCCACTTTGCAAGAACTATACGTGCTAGTATATCATGTTTGCTCTATGATACTCCACCCGCATTTTATAACACAAGCTCACTGGATGCAGATGCGCACCATGGTCTTATTTATTTTTATGGTGCTACATTGTTTCACTAAACGGACGCTATTGATTATTTATCGTGCCCATGGCCAGGGAGCATTTGGTTCCCATCTACGGCCTCTTTAATTCCGAGTTTTGATACTAGTCCTTGTGAAGATTTAGGGCAAGGGACTATGGTTATTATGGAGTTAATTGCATAAAACTACCACATTCGTGGTTAGGTTTGCAGGATAACACATAGTTGCTAATTTGTTGTAAAAATCACCGCGTTTCTAGTAAACATTTTGCAAAAAGCACTGATCGGGTGATTCGGCCCGTTTGATCACTTTTTAATAAGTGGGGCAGGATTGTAAGGAGCTGACTTAGCAAAAAAAAATTAAACACACACCCCTAGATCTAAAAAACCCGGCCCGGCGCCCCTCCTCCGCTGTTGGATATACCCAACCCGTCGTCGAAGACGACTGCCAGCGCCTCCGCGCCCGTCTTCGTCAAGGGGCGACACACACCTCGCTCTGGCCTCACCGACACTGTCCACTGTCGTCCCACTCCAGTCGCCGTTGTGCTTGTGGATCCTGCGCAGCTGTTCATCTGCGCGCGCCGGCACCGGCAACAGTGGCAAGAGGGAGATCGATTTGGTCTGGAGCAAGCTCTGTTGTGCCATTTTCCTGTAGCCACCGTCGATTCCTCGCTTTGTACCTCGACCGGGACCAGGACCTTGAGAGAGCTGGCTCATGGAGGTGGTCAACGCGACTGTGTCGAGCAGGAGCCATGTGTCGGAGCTAGATCCGATAGATCTCGGGTAGGGGTCCCGAGCTGGTGATCTTGGCTGGATGGTAACATGATGAACAGGGGACAGGTCCGTGCCTCTCGAAGAGGTAAAGCCCTACGTCCTGCTTCTGTTATATTGATTTTGTTGGAGTACAAAGTACATATTATCTACCTCGACATCGAATGAATATAGCTAACCTTGCCTCTACGGACTAAACCCCTTGGCTTATATAGTGACCGGAGGTACCTTGGGTTACACATGGTCGGTTACATCTAAAGATAAACATGCGGAATTTCAAATGTGTCTTGGAGTATGCGTTAAGTCTTTGAAGGATTCCATCTTGAGCACACCTAGGGGCATGGTAGTCTTGCCCTTTCTGTTGATGATCCAGGGGTCCTCGACCCGACCCACCATGATGGGGACGACGTGCTTAGCACCCCCTAATCCGGGACACCTTGAGTATTCCCTGAACTGATCTTCAAGCTGAGGACATTAAACTCATCGGAATGACACGGTCTTCAGTTGTTCGGCTTAGTAGGCGAGTTTTGACAATCTTAATGCTTCCTCTTGATTCCATGCCCAAGGACTCCCTTGTCTCCATTGTCTTCTATTTGTTCTTATTGGCTCCTCCTTTTCGGCATCTTCCTCAACCATAACCATGTCCTTTTCACCTTTGAGTACGAGAAGTTCAAATACTTTTGACATCTGAGGAGGTCTACCCAGTAATCCTCAAGTAATGATTTTATCCGGATTAGATCCGAAGAACCCTCCCGAGTCTAGATAGCTTCGTAGCTAAGTTTACTAGTGTTTTAGCATGGCAGGTCTTATCGAGTAGCACCCTGACAACTTTTGACCAAAAACCGAACCATTGCCGCACACTGTTGAACCAAAAGGTCCGATCAATAGTTATTATGTCGAGTTTATCGTGGCTCGAGGCCATTTATATTGGCGCGTCCCATCGATAGAGGGACCGTGCCCTTAATTTTTTGCGATTTTATCAATAAAATCCCTCGACCCACGCACGCATAAAATGCACTTCATGGTTGGGCGATGGCGAAATTCCCGCGCATCATGGCACCCTTGGCATTTTTACTAGCCTATAAATAGGGAAGTAATGAATCTAATTCACCCCACGACTTCCATCCTTGCTCCCTTGCCCAAAACTCCCAAGATCTAGTGCCCAGAGATCCGCGATACACTTCTCCTGCAACCTCTTCCACCCCTTACCCATGTCCTTAAGATATGCTCGCCGTCGACCCAGCTCTGCCCGATTGGGGATTCTACGGTATTGTGCGCTGCTTTAAGTCATTGCACACACTTCGTTTTCGTCAATTGTTTGTCATTTAATGCCCATAATAATGGGAGCTTCTTTCGCCGACGCGTGGCCAAACGAGCCGGGCGAGGAAGCTTTGCACGATTGCGCGGGAACGGGCTCACCATCAATACGTTGGCACCTCTTCGAGCCGGTGCGTGGCCAAACGAAACGTGTGTATGCGCGCTGGTCAAGCTTGCACTGCAATCCTCCATCGGGAACACGGTGACAAGACGTGCCAATTATAGCCCGTCCAGCCCCCATTTACTCCACCGCTCATTTAACCTCTGGTCTCTCTTCAACCTTTCCCCACAACGCAAGAAGCACACGCGTGACGCCAAATACAAAGATGATATCCTGCTCGTCTCCAATGGCGGCGCTCCCAGTGGCTGCCGACGACGAGCGGCAATTCACCATTCGTGCCTACGTGGACACCCGCATAAGGTTCAAGGACCTCTCGATGGTGTACACCAACAACCCGGTCTGGGTGGAGAACTCCATCCACACCATGGAGTAGTTGCTTACCGAGGACAAGTACAAAGCGGTCAACTTCGACCTCGAGTACACCGGCGGTCGTGTCGGGTATGATCAGAAGGTTGCTGTCGCCCAACTGTGCGTGGGCCATCACGTTCTCGTCTACCACTACCGCTTGGCCACAAGGCCTTGAGAGCGTTTAGCCAGGTTTGTCAATCACCCCGACTACATATTTGATACGGTGGACACCACCAACGATGAACAAGTGCTCAAGACCACGGGCTTGGCCTGCCGAAATCTTGTCGACATCCAATGCCAGTACAGAGTCTTGGGCTGCGAGGAGAAGCAGAAGGACTCCCTGGTTGACCTCTCCATGGCCATCATTGAGCCCTACTACAGAGGCATGAAGGATGTCTGGAAGAAAAAGAAGGTTGCCTGGCACCGCGCCTCGGTCCGAAGACTGGATGAAGATCACGTCAAGTACGCGACAAAGGACGCATACTAAGCTACGAGATGTGCAGACGGATCATTGACATGAGGAAGTGCCTCCGTCCTGCGCCGACCGGCACCCCTCGTCACAAGAAGTATAGATGATTTGATAATCGTTACTACTAGTTTAGTATGCATGTACTTGTTAATTGAGTTGTGCAAATGTTATCTGTAGTCAGTAATGTAATTGGATGTTATTTTGGTTTTGCAATCATGTTGTTGTTCTGTAGACAGAGCATATATGTTGTGCAGACAGAGCAAATCACATCGCTTATGATTAAACAAAGGAACACGTCAGTGATGATTTCAACAATCACAGACAAGGGGTGTGAGCAAGTGTTTGCCCACATCACACACAACTTATTATCAAGAATTGTCTGTATTTTTATCGGTCTTCCCACACAATTCCGATTACTGACCTGTTTGCTGGGTATCACACACATCTTGTTACGTTGAATCGTTTGTGTTACTTTTGATCATCGTAAACAGTTCGTTCGAATGACCTGTTTGCCGAGTATCACACACAACTTCAGACGCCGAATCGTTTGTGTTATTTTGGCTTTTCGCAAACAGTTCATCCAGGTGAACTGTATGCCATACATCACATACATCTTTATCTGCATAGCTGTTTGTATTATCGTGGCTAATCACAAATAGTTCGTATGGAACAACTGTATGCCACGTATCGCACACGCAAGTATCATCTGAATCGTGCCTGATGGACCATCCATTGCACACAGTTCGTGTCATTGGTGACGGACCTTGAACTATACCGTTTGCGATTCATGCATCGCACACAATTTGGTCGAAGGGTCTCAGATGCATGTGTCGTCTTAGGACATCCCTGCACTAGTGGTCCATGCAGCCCTAACATGGTGTAGAAGATTCAGTCTGTTCCCCACAACCGGCCAACTTGTTCCAATGGCATCCCAACATTGTTTGCTGAAGGGGCATAGAAGAACAGATGTTCGACAGTCTGAATCGAACATGCAAAGTTATCATCGGCCACATGGAAGTGTATTTTCCTTAATATATTGTTGGTGTTGATGCAGGCAACAAGGATCAGCTAACAAAAGACTGATACCACTAGGTTGGTATTGTATCAGTTGAATCCTATGTAAATTAACATAATGTTCTCGTTTCTCCAATATTCCCTTTCTCTATGGAAAGTTTGGTAAAATATAAAGATTACATTTTCTATTTCTAGGGACGACGCCATGTACATTGGGCCGTTCTAACAACTTATATAATTGAATAACTTGACATGGAACTCTATGAGCATACTAAGCATCTTATCCTAAATGGTAACATGCCATGGTAGTGAAATATGAACAACTGTCAAATCAAAAGCTTTGGTTGAGCTCATAAAATTCTTTTAAAAAGCTCAAGGGCGAAGCTTCTAAGCATGACTAAAACGTTAATGGCAAAAGAAAAGGCTATCAATATGATCATGCAAACGAGCAATTCCCCACATCTCCCAGTCCCACAAGTTGCTATTTAGCTCCACCCAATGGTCAGATGGGAACCATGCCAACCAATTTTGTTTTGTCTCTCTCCTCCTTTCTCTCTTTCACCTTACAAGATATGTAGGTGGTAGTATCATGTTTGTGTTTTTCTACTCTGTCCACCTTTCATAACATAGTTTGGCTAGATACAAATGCATTAATTTATTTCTAGAATTTCTTTACACTAAAATTTCACTAAATGAATTACCTGTTTTTGTGTTTATTGTGGCCATGAAGAGGGAGGATGTTATTCCTATCCAGGATCACTTTTATTTTCTCCTGTGAACTTTTGGTCCTCGTCTTTATGAAGCTTCAACCAGGAAATAAGGTTATCACCTATCGAGGTCTTATAGAGCCTACTCTGCTAGTGCATCTCAATACTTGCGTTCCAGATGGTTACTATTCTACTATGATCTCATTCTAATGACGATGAAGTAAACATAAGCGTACAAACCAAAATCCTTTCAAAGTCAAATTGTTTTGCATGCATTATAATAAAAATATCACATTCACTTCGACAACTTGTAGCAATGGTTGGCTCACATAAAATATTTTCTAATTTGATAGTGCGGGTAGGATATAAAGAGCTCTCCGATATAACATAAATAAAGAGCAACCATGACATGCTGATGTGCCGCCTGATAGACAGGCTGAACTGAATCAAAGCATGAGATTTTTGTGAACAATCAAAACTAGGTTCAAACTGCAATATTGCATGGGTTCTTCTAAACTCACAGGATACTAAGATCAACTACAATTTAAAAACCCTAGCCCAAAGTGTAATTTATTTTTTCTTTGTTCCTTCAGTTTTTCCACCATTCGACGAGGTTTCCTTATTATGTTCACAGGATGTGAAACAAGAGTTATTATCCCCTCTGGGCATGGGAGAGCAAAATCATAGACTCACCAAAAAAGGTAAAGTGCGACAAACTGAAAAGATGCAAGAGCCAATGGGCATAGAGAAAATTGTTGGAGCGAGACTATATGCAGTTGTACACGGCCGACATTGCGTGGGAAGAATGGTTATTGTAGGTCAATAATTCTAGGAACTTATCTATGTGTTCCCGGTGTCTCTCAATCCTGCAATTTAAGTTGCTACCCCCCCCCCCCCCCCCAAATCAAAACTGAGGTTTGAAGCATATAATTCTTCTATATTCCTATCTTTCACTCTTCCAATTTGCACAAACTATTATATATTATATTTCCTCTATGCTACTCGATCGATCGACTGTTTATAACATAGTGGCTGGATGCATTTTTTATAAAAACATTATTGTCCACTAATGAAGGCTATGTATTAATTATCTATCATGTCCATGGGCAAGGAGCGTCTGATTCCTATGAGGATCACATTTCTTGTACTCGGGTAGGTGTGCGGTTCGCACATGGTCGTGTTTATGAAATTTTAGTGCGATAAACTACATTTATCACTCATTCAGAAGAACTAGTAATGATTGTGATATGAATGAAAAAGAAACCAATAAATATAACCTACACTACTCTTTTCTCAAAAATCACCGTGCACATATGTGCCCAACATAGTTTGAAGATCTACGAACACTAGAAGAGATGTGGAAGCTTTAGGTTTAGACAAAAAAGACATAAATAAATTATTATAAAATGACGAAATAATTATATAGTATATGTAGCAAACTACACACGTACGTCGATGCTACTAGCATAAAGGCCTACGACGGGACATATGTGCTCTATATTGCAACCCCCATAAGAGAACATGGTCCAAAGAAAAGAAATATTTACCCCCCCCTACACACGCCTTCTCTATTCAGTATAATCAATAGTAACTTTGTAGAACTTGGACACTAGCGAACAGAGCTACATGACTGCAATGCGGCCTTCCTCCGGTCATACACTAGGCTACATGGTTGGAACAAAGCTTGCGGGGACCATCTGATTTTTACTCAGTACATCAGCTGTAACCATACTATATATTACTTGATAATATGATCATTTGTTGCACATACATATTCTTATATTTATGTACCATTTTTAATTACTTGGAGTGATGCTACTAGTGAACCTAGGAATGTCCAATTTCCTCATGAAAACAAATATCACTTTATATTTACAACACATCTATTTTCTACAATTATTTATTCCTAAAATACAAAAGAAAACATTCTATCAAATTATACGCTCGTAACTTGTTGCAAATAGGAAAGATAGTAAGATTTTCACTAGAATTGTTGGGAACACAAGTGAAGTTCTTGGTTTTATGTTGTAGTGTTGTTGATTGGTGTTGTAGTGTTGTTGATTGGTGCTACGGGTGTTGCCTCTAAGGATTGATACATTTAGGATTGATACATTTGTTCTCTAACCCTTGAACTTGGAGGGGCAAGAAATTCTGCCAAAAGAGTGATTCCTTAGAGCATGGCCCTACTATTTCTGGCAATGTACATGTGGATATTTACAGGGAGAAAAATTATAAATGGTATAACCAAGACTGCACCCCCCCCCCCGTGCACGACTAGGCTTGGCCTTTTTCATGATCATGGAGAAATTCTCCTTGAAGACAAAGAGAGATAGATCCATCATCCATATCTCTAATGTGATTGTCAAAGATCATTTTGTTCCCGTGCTTCCATATGCTCCAATGTAGTACTCTGGCGGTAAACACAGTACATTTTGTGAAAATATGAAACTACCAAACATATTCTCTTAGAGGGTTCTGTGACCAAACTAATACGGGGTGTTTTTTTAATGTTCTTTTAATTTCAAATTTGTGTCAGCCGGTGTCCAATATCTATTTAGATCTCAGTTTTGTTGTCTTTTGGATTATATGGAGATGTATAGTAATCATTCTTGTTTTCAAAGCAAAAGGATACATGATCCTTTTATCCTGATTTATTTGGTTGAATATTGGCTTAATTATTAGCCTATATTGCAGATAAAATAGAAAAGTCAAGGAAGCTGACCTAGGGGGGAACTCTTCGAGCATGTGGCAAATGAAATCTTTGGCGTCGTGGAGTTCTTGGAGAATGATCTGGTCCACTTTATTATAATTAACTAAGAAAACTAAACTTAATGGGAATACATAGACAAACATGTATGCATTCTACGAAGACATGATCTCTTAGTCCCTACTCACAGTTTGTGCCTCAACATTACTCTATGGGTCTGTAGAGTAGAAGATCACATTTGCATGTTTGACCGACTTCAAATGTTTCGAAGGGTTTGTATTGGCCATCCACCTCAAAAAGGCGAAACCTAGTTGGTAGGATCCTCTCTTTGCAAGGTTGGTCGTCAAAATGCTTCTTCGTGATTGATACGTCTCCAACGTATTTATAATTTATGAAGTATTCATGCCATGTTTACAATAATTTTATATGATTTTGGTATGATTTTATTAGAACTAACCCGGACTGACGCTGCTTTCAGCAGAACTACCATGGTGTCGTTTTTTGTGCAGAAATAAAAGTTCTCGGAATGGGCTGAAAATTTACGGAGAATATTTTTAGAAAATATAAAAAATACTGGAGCAAAAAGATACCGGAGAGGAGTCCCGAGGCAGCCACAAGCCTAGGGGGCGCGCCCCCCTGGCTTGTGGGCCCCTCGGGAGTCCCCTTGACGTGAGACCGACGCCAAAAATTCCTATAAATACCAAAACCCCCAGAAAGAAACCTAGATCGGGAGTTCCGCCGCCGCAAGCCTCTTTAGCCACGAAAAACCAATCGGGAGCCCGTTCCGGCACCCTACCGGAGGGGGAAACCATCACCGGAGGCCATCTTCATCATTCCGGCAGTCTCCATGATGAGGAGGGAGTAGTTCACCCTCGGGGCTAAGGGTATGTACCAGTAGCTATGTGTTTTATCTCTCTCTCTCGTGTTCTTGAGATGACACGATCTTGATGTACCGCGAGCTTTATTAATATAGATGAATCATATGGAGTTTTCCCATCTCTATCTTCTTGTGATGAATTGAGTTTTCCCTTTGAAGTTTTCTTATCGGATTGAGTCTTTAAGGATTTGAGAACACTTGATGTATGTCTTGCGATGGGATATCCGTGGTGACAATGGGATGTTCTATTGATCCACTTGATGTATGTTTTGGTGATCAACTTGCGGGTTCCGTGACCTTGGGAATCTATGCATAGGGGTTGGCACACGTTTTCGTCTTGACTCTCCGGTAGAAACTTTGGGGCACTCTTTGAAGTTCTTTGTGTTGGATTGAACATGATGAATCTGAAATTGTGTGATGCATATCGTATAATCAAGCCCATGGGTACTCGTGGTGACATTGGAGTATCTAGGTGAAATTAGGGTTTTGGTTGATGTGTATCTTAAGGTGTTATTTTAGTACGAACTCTAGGGCTGTTCGTGACACTTATAGGGATAGCTCATACGATTGATCGGAAAAGATAACTTTGAGGTGGTTTCGTACCCTACAATAATTTCTTCGTTTGTTCTCCGCTATTTGTGACTTTGGAGTGAACTCTTTGTCGCACGTGAGGGATTTACATATGATTCAACTATGTCAGTATTGTTGAAAGAACTTGCACTAGTGAAAGTATGAACCCTAGGCCTTGTTTCTAAGCATTGCAATACCGTTTGTGCTCACTTTTATCATTAGTTACCTTGCTGTTTTTATATTTTCAGATTACAAAAACCTATATCTACCATTCAGATTACACTTGTATCACCATCTGTTCGCCGAACTAGTGCACCTATACAATTTACCATTGTATTGGGTGTGTTGGGGACACAAGAGACTCTTTGTTATTTGGTTGCAGGGTTGTTTGAGAGAGACCATCTTCATCCTACGCCTCCCACGGATTGATAAACCTTAGGTCATCCACTTGAGGGAAATTTGCTACTGTCCTACAAAACTCTGCGCTTGGAGGCCCAACACGAGTCTACAAGAAGAAGGTTGCGTAGTAGACATCAAGCTCTTTTCTGGCGCCGTTGCCGGGGAGGTGAGTGCTTGAAGATATATCTTTAGATCTTGCAATTAAATCTTTTAGTTTCTTGTTTTTCACTAGGTTGGTTTTATAAAAGAAAATTACAAAAAAATGGAGTTTAGGTTGCATCAATTGGTTCGTCTTTTTAATGTCTTTCGTGAAAATGATGGTTTGGAAAATTGTGCTCAATTGGTAGAGGAAGAATTTATGAAAATACTTAATGAGAATTCCTTGAATGATGAGCATGATTGCAATATTGCTAGTATGAATTCTCTGAATATCCATGATGCTAATGATATGCAAACCCACAAGCTTGGGGATGCTATGTTTGATGAAGATGATATTTTTAGTCCCCCAAGTTTTGATGAGCAAATTTGTTATGATAATGACATGCCTACTATCTATGATGATTATGATGATGACATGTATGCTATAAAGAGTGATAGTAACCATGAAACTTGTCATCATGATTTTAATATTCAAAGTGGTTATGTCAATCAAGTATCTCATGATAGTTATTTTGTTGAGTTTGCTCCCACTATTATGAATGACAAGAAAATTGCTTATGTGGAGAGTGACAAATTTTCTATGCTTGTCGATCATGAAGATAATGCTTTATGTGATAGTTATGTTGTGAAATTCCTTCATGATGCTACTGAAAATTATTATGAGGGAGGAACATATGCTTGTAGGAATTGCAATAATATCAAGTTTCCTCTCTATGTGTTCAAAGTTTTGAAGTTATGCTTGTTTTGCCTTCCTATGCTAGTTTATTCTTGCTCCCATAAATTGTTTGTTCACAAAATCCCTATGCATAGGAAGCGGGTTAGACTTAAACGTGCTTTCCATGAGATTCATGATGCTCTTTTGCATGTTTCAACTACTATTCTTATATGAGCATCATTGAAATCATCATGCCTAGCTAAAAGGCATTAAAGAAAAGCGTTTGTTGGGAGACAACCCAATATTTATACCTACTGTTTTTGTGTTTCCACATGATTAAGCTACTGTATAATCATGTTTTATAGCTTTTGTTTCAATAAAGTGCCAAGTAAAGCCTTTGGGATAGTGTGAATGATAGTTGACTTGATTCTGTGCAAAAACAGAAACTTTTGCTCTCAGTCCAGGAATTTTGTAAATTCACTGGAACGTAATTTTGATCTGAATTTTTTACACATGATTTATATACAAATTTACTAGATTTTCCTAATTTTTCAGAATTTTTAGAGACAGGGAATTATGGTTACACTACAGATCTTCACAGACTGTTATGTTTTTAACAGATTCTGTTTTGCATTCATAGTTTGCTTGTTTTAGTGTTTCCATAGCTTATATTTAGTGGTATAAATTATGGGAATAATAGAATACAGTAGGTATCATGTGGAAACAATTATGAATCTTGTCTTGACAGTACCTAAGTGAATGATCTTTGTTTATTATACTAACCCATCTCATGAAGTTCCGTTAAGTTTTGTGTGATTGAAGTTTTCAAGTTTTGGGTGAGACACCGATATGAGGAGAATAAGGAGTGACAAGAACTTAAGCTTGGGGATTCCCAAGGCACCCCCAAGGTAATATCCAAGGAAGACTCAAGCGCCTAAGCTTGGGGATGCCCCGGAAGGCATCCCCTCTTTCGTCTTCAACATTATCGGTATATCTTACTTGGAGCTATATTTTTATTCGTCACGTAATATGAGTTTTGCTTGGAGCATAATTTTATTTTCTTGTTCTCTGTTAGGTGTTATTTATAATCTTGTTTTTCAATAAAAAGTTCCAAGAATTGTCTTAGGATGCTTGCATTGCATGTTTTGATGTGTGCTGTGTAAGAACAGAAACTTTTGCTGTAGTGTTTGAATTTTAATATTTTACTGGAACGTGGAAAGTTTCTGAAATTTTTACACAGTGATGTCATATAAATTATTTAGCATGTCCTAAATTTTCATAATTTTTTGAGTTACGGAAGTACACTGTTTTCATAAATTGCTACAGACTGTTCTGTTTGGACAGATTGCTGTCATAGTTTTGCTATCTACTTATCCTATAGTTTCCATAGCCTATATTGGTAGATATAAATTGTGGAAACGATAGTAAACAGTAGATTTTTTTTTGCGTCCAAACACATAACTTTATTCATGATCAATGTTCATAGGGATACAACTCAAAATTGGTGGGTTCAGGAGCCAAACATGGCGTCCAAAACCCAACCCAAAAACATGTTTGGCAAGGCTATGTGCCTCTCTATTAGATTCGCGACCTTCAAAGATGAAAGTGCAACGTTGGAACTGCTTGGATGTGGCATTAATCTCCTTTACTACTGCTGCATAGTGGCCTCCAACACCTTGGTTTATGTCCAGCACCACACTCTGACAGTCAGATGCTATTATCACATGTTGTACCGCCAGGTCCAAAGCTAAAGCCATCGCCTCACGGCATGCCAGAGCTTCAAGGGTGGCCGGGTCAGACACCCCTGGGAACCGCATCGCTGAAGCCCCCATGTACTGTCCATTAGAGTCTCTGCAGATCGCACTTACTGTTCCTTCAACATTGGCTCTCGAAACAGCCCCATCGACTCTGATTTTCGCTACTCCAGCCGGCGGCGCGACCCATCTCGCTCCCCCACTTCGTCGTTCAGTCTGTTGAACTCCTGAAGGTTTTGGTTTACAAGCCTCGAGCTCATTCAGATACTTCATGATGAAAGCATGGGTTGCATGCGGTGTTTGAAAATTACTATCATGTAGTGCTTTCCTCCTCGCATGCCAGATAGCCCAAAGAGTGACAAGAACCTGCGTGAACTCCGAGCTAGGAAGATGGTCCAACAGCGAGAAGATCCATCGCTTGGCATCCGGTTCGGGCATGCTGTTGATAGCCTCTACCCGATCACTGTTTTGAAGGGCCCATACACATCGTGCTGCATGACAATGCAGGAGAGAGTGCTGCCATGAATCCTCGCTACCACACAGCCCACAGGTTGATGTTGTCGCCATGTTTTGGTGGTGGAGAAGATCTGCAGTTGGAATAGATTGTTGAGCCAGTCTCCATAGGAATATTTTGATTTTCAAAGGGACATCGATCTTCCATAGTTTTGACCAGGCTTTCTGCTCACCATCGCCATTTGAGCCTTCTGATCTGCCTTCCAACCAGGCCTCTCTGCGGAGTTTTGTAGACACTAGCATCCGGTATGCTGACCTCACAGAGAAGACGCCGTTCTTCTCATGTACCCAGGACCAAAAGTCTTGGATGTGCCTTGTGCAGACTGGAATAGACATGATAGCCTCGGCGTCCGTTGGCACAAAAATTGCAGAGATGAGCTCCCGGTTCCACTCCGCATTAGGTAGCAGCAAGTGCTCCACTAGCTGGGGTGGGTTCTGAATTCTGCTCAGGATGGGCCGCATGTTATGGTCGAGGCAGCCAATTGTGCTCCCATATTTCCGTAGAGCTGCCATCACCAATTCTGCTAATGAGGCCCTGTTTCATGACATCTCTCCCTTCCAGAATTGAACGCCATATCTGAGAAGGAGACCCCCCAAGTTCGGCCTGTAGAAAGTCACTATTTGGAAAGTATTTGGCCTTCAGAACTCTAGCGATTAGAGATGTTGGTTCCATAAGTATCCTCCACGCCTACCTCGCTAAAAGCGCTAGGTTGAACAGTTCAATATCTCTAAAACCTAGGCCTCCACATTGTTTCGGCCTTGTCATAACACTCCATGAAACCTAGCTGGTCTTCCTCTTACCTTCCTTGCTTCCCCACCAAAATTTCCGAATCAAAGAGTTCAAGTGTTCGCACAGACCACGTGGGAGTTTGAAACAGGACATGGAATAAACCGGGACCGCCTGTGCCACCGATTTAATGAGGACTTCTTTTCCGCCAACTGACAAGATTTTTTCCAGCCAACCTTTAACTTTGTTCCATACTCTGTCCTTCAGAAACTTGAAAGCCCCATTCTTGCTATTGCCAACATCAGAGGGCATGCCAAGATATCTCTCTGATAAAGATTCATTTGTTACATTGAGTGCTTGCATCACATTGGCTCTTAGAGGGTTCGGGCAGCCCTTGCTGAAGAAAACTGAGGACTTGGATAAATTAATACGCTGACCTGAAGCATTGCAATAGGAATCCAAGAGAGAGGACAACTCAATTGCTCCCTCCACACTAGCTTTTACAAACAACAGGCTATCATCCGCAAAGAGTAAGTGGTTCACCGGCGGTGCCGACGGAGCCACTCGAATACCACTGAGGTGCGATGATTCATCTTGAGTTTTTAAAAGGAACGAAAGGCCCTCCGCTGCAAGCAAAAATAGATATGGAGAGATTGGGTCCCCCTGACGGATCCCTCTCGAAGGTGAAAACTGCTCTAACTTCCCACCATTAAAAAGTACTGAGAACTTGACCGAACTCACCATTCTCATGATCAAAGAAACCCAACCAGGTGAAAATCCCAGTTTTAACATGATGGCCTCAAGGTACTCCCACTCGACTCTGTCATAAGCTTTCATCATATCCAATTTGACCGCACAAAATCTGTTTCTTTGAGCTTTATTACATTTCATGAAATGCAAACACTCGTAGGCAGTGATAATATTGTCTGTGATCATTCTCCCTGGAACAAAGGCCGATTGTTCTTTAGATATGATCTCCGGTAATATTTGCTTCAGCCTATTAGAGAGGACCTTCGAGGCTATCTTATACAGTACATTGCACAAGCTTATCGGTCTGAATTGTGTTAGCTGAGTGGGGTCTTTAACCTTTGGGATCAAGACAAGGACAGTTTCGTTGATTACCTCAGGACTCTCCTCACCCCGCAGGATACGGAGAACAACTTCTGGCACTTCCGCTCCACATATGTCCCAATGCCTCTGGAAAAAATGGGCCAGATAGCCATCCGGACCCGGTGCTTTGGTTGGGTACATCTGAAATAGAGCAGCCTTCACTTCTTCTACCTTGTACTGAGCTGTTAACATCTCATTCATCTCGAGGGTCACCTTAGTCGGGGCTGAGTTCAGAACATCATCCATCCCCGATGTGCCACCCGATAGGAACAGGTTCTGGTAGAAAGAGTTCGTCAATGATGCCATCTTAGCCGGATCTTGTGTGGTCGTACCATCATCACGTTGCAGTGTTTTTATCATGTTTTTCCTTCTCCTCATACTGGCCCTGCGCTGAAAAAACTTAGTATTTTTGTCCCCGTCCTTCAGCCAGTCCACCCGGGATCTTTGGCGGAGAAGGATCTCCTCCATGTGATATAGCTCGGTGAGTTGATCAATCAACTTTATCTCTGCATGTGACGGGTTTATTCTGCGAGGGTCATTCTGTAAAGTGGCCAGCTCTTTTTTCATTTTCTTAATCCGACAAGATACCTGTCCGATTGTCGCCCCGCTCCACTGTGTCAGGTTCACGGACAGTTCAGAGAGCTTTTGACTCAGTTGTTGCACTGTCTGGGCTTCCGGTGCCCCACTCCACATCCCGCTCAACGAACTTCTAAACTCCTCCTGGCATTCCCAGTATAGCTCATAGCGGAACTGCTTCTTGCTCCTGTTGGTGACATCTGGAGCCTCAAGCTGCAATCGGATCGGGCAGTGATCCGACGTAACTCCTGTCTCATGATAGAGGTTGGCTTGGGGAAACATAGTAGACCACTCTGACGTAGCCAGAGCTCTGTCCAAGCGGGTTCTGTAGTATACTCCACCTGCCGTTTTCTTCTCAAAAGTCCACGGCCTTCCCTGGTAACCCAAGTCTTCAAGGGCACATACATCTATAGCATCATGAAATCCCGCCATCTGTGCACTTCTTCTCTGACCAGCACCAACATGTTCAGTAGGGTAAAGGATCTCGTTGAAATCACCCATGCAAAGCCATGGTAGAGTACTAGCTGAGACCAGGGATTTGAGTAAGTCCCATGTTCTCTGTCCTTCCCCTACCTGTGCTTCACCATAGACACATGTGAGCCTCCAATCATCCTGGTTGGGAGAGGAAACTTTTGCATCTATGTGGTACTCCGAGTAACCAAAAACTTCCAATTTTATTGCATCGTTCCAGAATACACCAAGGCCACCACTACGGCCAGAACTATTGACAGCATAAGAATTATTGAAACCTAATGTACCAGCTAGACTCTCGACACGTGTCTTGGAGATCTGAGTTTCTACTATGCATAACACGGCCGGGGCAAATTGCTTCGTTAGCTCACGAAGCTCACGAATTGTCGCGGCTTTGCCCGCACCACGACAATTCCAGCATAACAGATTCAATGTGCCCGGCGATCCTCCACTCGGGAGGTCGCCGATTTTGCATCATTAGGTTTCTCTTGGGGTGTTCCCTTCTTCTCTCTGCTCTTGTCAGCATTTGTTCGCAGCCTTTTCTGATCTTGCTTGGAGGATGGGCTCTCAGGTACCGAGGGGCTGGGAGGGAGAGCAAGTAAAGTTTTCTGTGCTTCTGGCAGAGCAGCTGCACCCGATGGATTACGTTGGTCCGAAGACCTTTTCCTGTTTTCATCAGCTTCATCCATCTCTTCATCCTCCTTCTGTCCCGAGTAAATAGTAGATGATGCTGGGAAATTAGTATGCAACTTGTCTTGGCAGTACATGAAGTGTTGATTTATTCTTATGTGTACTAACCTATCTCACGAGTTCTTTTCGAGTTTTGTGTGGATGAAGTTTTTGAGAATAGGTGAAACCATGATATGAGAGGATTGAACGAGATACAAAAGCTCAAGCTTGGGGATGCCCAAGGCACCCCAAGTAAATATTTCAAGAAGTCTCAAGCATCTAAGCTTGGGGATGCTACGCATCCCACCTCTCTTCATCAACAATTATCGGTTAGCCTATGTTGAGCCTAAATTTTTATTCGTTCACATGATGCGTGCTATTCTTGGAGTGATATTTTTCTTTTGCTTGCTGTTTAATAAAATGCTTAAGATCTGAAATTCTTAGATGAGAGAGTCTTCACATAGTTATTTAATTGTTGACTACGCATTGATCTTCACTTATATCTTTTTGGAGTAGTTTGTCATTCACTCTCGTGCTTCACTTATATCCTATGAGTAAATGGTTGAATGAATTGAATATCATAAATCTGAAATTAAATATGCTTCATATACTTATCCCACGGGGAGTAATGACTTCACACATAATAAGTATAGGTGGTAAAATTTATTGAAAGTTAGCAAACACCGCATTGGTCACTTGAACAATTCATGAAAGAATATTGAATGAAGAGAGATTCCACATATAAATATACTATCTTGGACATCTTCTATGATTGTGAGCTCATTAATTATTTTCAAATTCGAGAAAATTAGTTAAAATTGGACAAGGAAGACAACTTAATGAGTTATGTTTGGGTATATTTGTATAGAAGTTATATTGTTATGGATCCTCGAACATGTGGTGCTTTCTTCCACCTCATACTAGCCAAAACTTCCGCACCAATAGAAATACTACTTGTGCATCCAAACACCCTTAAACCAGTTTTGCCATGAGAGTCCACTATACCTACCTATGGATTGAGTAAGATTCTTCAAGTAAGTTGTCATCGGTGCAAAAAGCAATAAAAATTGCTCCTAAATATGTATGATCTTTTACTGTGAGGGAAAATAAGTGTTGTACGAACTTGTGATGGTAAAGAAATAAAAGCGACGGACTGCATAATAAAGGTTGCTATCACAAAGGGCAATACAACGTGACGTTCCTTTGCATTAAGGGTTTGCACATCCAAAAACAAAAAGCGCATGACAACCTCTGCTTCCCTCCGCGAAGGGCCTATCTTTTACTTTCTAGTACTTACCTTTATGCAAGAGTCATGGTGATCTTCACCACTTCCTATATTTCGCCTTTTTTTGTTGGCAAGCGTCATGTGTTGGGGAATGATCTAGACATATATATCCACACAAATATATTTGATCATGAATTATTATTGTTGAAAATTATCTATATGATAAATAAGTTGGGAGGCGAAACATTAAGCCCCTATCTTTCTCTGTGTTCGATGGACGCTATTTGTTCTAAAAATAAGCTTTGAGTGTCAATAATCATGGAAGACTATATGATAGTTGAGTATGTGGAATTTGCTAAATCAAAGCTCTTACATAGACCCTTCCTGAAAATAAGATGAATTGCAATTGTTCGATGACTAGGAATATGGTTTGTTAGTTTTCAAGAAACTTTCTGGTCTATACTTTAACATGTGAATAGCTTGTTACTTGATCATGAGAAGTTTTATGAGATGAGCTACTGTTTATGGTTTATATTGATGCTAGAAAAAGTGATTGGAATTATCATTGATCAAACTTGTGCACTTGCTAGCATTCACACTTCATAAATTATTTCTTTTATCATTTACCTACTCGAGGACGAGTAGGAATTAAGCTTGGGGATGCTGATATGTCTCCAACGTATCTATAATTTATGAAGTATTCATGCCATGTTTACAATAATTTTATATGATTTTGGTATGATTTTATTAGAACTAACCGGACTGACGTTGTTTTCAGCAGAACTACCATGGTGTCGTTTTTTGTGCAGAAATAAAAGTTCTCGGAATGGGCTGAAAATTTACGGAGAATATTTTTGGAAAATATAAAAAATACTGGAGCAAAAAGATACCGGAGAGGAGTCCCGAGGCAGCCACAAGCCTTAGGGGCGCCCCCCCCCTAGGGCGTGCCCCTTGGCTTGTGGGCCCCTCGGGAGTCCCCTTGACGTGTGACCGACGCCAAAAATTCCTATAAATACCAAAACCCCCAGAAAGAAACCTAGATCGGGAGTTCCACCGCCGCAAGCCTCTGTAGCCACGAAAAACCAATTGGGAGCCCGTTCCGGCACCCTACCGGAGGGGGAAACCATCACCGGTGGCCATCTTCATCACCCCGGTGGTCTCCATGACGAGGAGGGAGTAGTTCACCCTCGGGGCTGAGGGTATGTACCAGTAGCTATGTGTTTTATCTCTCTCTCTCGTGTTCTTGAGATGACACGATCTTGATGTACCACGAGCTTTATTAATATAGATGAATCATATGGAGTTTTCCCCTCTCTATCTTCTTGTGATGAATTGAGTTTTTCCTTTGAAGTTTTCTTATCGGATTGAGTCTTTAAGGATTTGAGAACACTTTATGTATGTCTTGCAATGGGATATCCGTGGTGACAATGGGATGTTCTATTGATCCACTTGATGTATGTTTTGGTGATCAACTTGTGGGTTCCGTGACCTTGGGAATCTATGCATAGGATTTGGCACACGTTTTCGTCTTGACTCTCCGGTAGAAACTTTGGGGCACTCTTTGAAGTTCTTTGTGTTGGATTGAACATGATGAATCTGAAATTGTGTGATGCATATCGTATAATCAAGCCCATGGGTACTCGTGGTGACATTGGAGTATCTAGGTGAAATTAGGGTTTTGGTTGATGTGTATCTTAAGGTGTTATTTTAGTACGAACTCTAGGGCTGTTCGTGACACTTATAGGGATAGCTCATACGATTGATCGGAAAAGATAACTTTGAGGTGATTTCGTACCCTACAATAATTTCTTCGTTTGTTCTCCGCTATTTGTGACTTTGGAGTGAACTCTTTGTCGCACGTGAGGGATTTACATATGATTCAACTATGTCAGTATTGTTGAGAGAACTTGCACTAGTGAAAGTATGAACCCTAGGCCTTGTTTCTAAGCATTGCAATACCGTTTGTGCTCACTTTTATCATTAGTTACCTTGCTGTTTTTATATTTTCAGATTACAAAAACCTATATCTACCATCCATATTACACTTGTATCACCATCTCTTCGCCGAACTAGTGCACCTATACAATTTACCATTGTATTGGGTGTGTTGGGGACACAAGAGACTCTTTGTTATTTGGTTGCAGGGTTGTTTGAGAGAGACCATCTTCATCCTACGCCTCCCACGGATTGATAAACCTTAGGTCATCCACTTGAGGGAAATTTGCTACTGTCCTACAAAACTCTACGCTTGGAGGCCCAACACGAGTCTACAAGAAGAAGTTTGCGTAGTAGACATCAGTGATCTATCAAGTTTTGGTGTCCTGGTGCCTCTCAAGGGTCGCGGAGCGAGTAGGCGACCGTTAGCCGATTTTGTATTTTGCCCGAGCCTCGGCGTCACCTCCGGCCCCGCCGCCGCCGATGGGATGGGCCCCGCTGCCCTGGCCGCCGCGCCCGCCCCTGCTCCTGCCGGAGCTCGCCCGGCACCCACCCTCCGCTTCTCCCGCTCGTTGACCTCCTGGGCGGACTTGGCGGAGCGCGAGGACGCGCTGTCCCCGGCGACTGACCGTCCTGCCCTCCCGGCCGCCGGGGTGGCGTCCGCGGATGGCGCTCCAGCCTGGCGTGGTGGTGCATTGGCCGGTCCTTCTCCCCGTCTGCCCGACTCGACGCCGTCCGTGGTCATGGCTGAGGCCGGCCTGGGGTTTGGTGCCGGGTCCGCTGGCCGCGTTGAGGTCGCGGTGTCACTCACCCTGGCTCAATTCGGCCTTTTCTTGCAAGCGGCCCGCCCGGATCGCGCTCGCGGTCACACTCCTGCGCGCTTGCCCCCTCACCCCCGCCAGGCGTCGTCATCGGCCGGATCCCGCTCGGGCCGCCTTGCCTCCCTCCTGGCTTCCGTGTCCGTTGCGACCTCGTCCCCCTCCCCTGGCTTGCAGACAAGCCCAGGCGGCGTCTGCGCTGCGGGGCTGGAGCCGAGCCTGTCTGCTGCGGCGGCGACTATGCCGGCGGCGGCGGGGTGCCCTAGCTCTGGCTCTGGACGGGGAGTCGCGCCCTCTCGGGCCGCTTCACCCTGTGGGCCGGTTTTGGCTCATGCACGGGCCGGCCTGGTGGAGCATGGGACAGCCTGCGGGCCAGGCACCACGGCCGCCAGCCGAACTGGGCTGGCCTGGAAGCCCGGTGGGCTGCGACTGCTGACCGGGCGGCCAAGCAGGCCTTGAGCCTGGCCAACCGTGAGTGGCGCCTCGCCCTGGTGGACCCATCCCGTTGGATTTGGATCTGGCGGTCAGATCCTAATCCTTCGATTGGCTGGCCTGCTTCTAGGGTTGAGGTCCAGCGCCTCAGTTGCCTTGCCCACTCGATCCCTCCCCTGCTCGCGCCGCCTCCTGCTCGCCTCGCCATCGAAAGCTTCCCTGCCCTCCTCCCCTCCCCATCGCCGGCTGCCCCCTGCCTCGTTGCTCCTTTCCGCGCCCCTCTCCCTTCCGTTGCCGCCGACGCCCTGCCCCCCGCTCCTTCCTCGACGTCCTCATGGCGCGGGAGCAGGGTGACGGCGCACCTCGGCCGAAGTGTGCGCTTGAGGGTGGGGCTCCTGCGGCCTCGTCTCGCCCCGCACCAGCCAGCTTCGCGCGGAGGGAGCGCTTGCCCGGTCCCTATGCTGGTACCTCTCTCTGCCGCCCCCTCCGCCACGAGACCCCGAGCGCGACCCCCGCCTTCCCCTGCCCGGTTCACCGGGTGACCTCCGGCGCCAAGAAGAGGCTCGACGGCGTTCTGATGGGGCTGCCCGCGAATTTGAGCTTCGCCGCGAGCTCGAGTCCCGGCCATACTCGGAGCGTCGGTGGACTGATGTGGCTCCGCAGGATGACTCTCGTCTGGCTGTCCCATCGCGTTCGCGTGGTCATCATGCCTATGTTCCATGAATTTTATATTGGGACGCTTGATATGTCCTGAATAAACTATGACGTCATATCCCTAATCCCCAAAATAGTTGGGGCGACGGATATTCGTCAATTCCGCCCCATCACTGTGATTAATGTGCTGGAGCGGATTTTTGCGAAGGTTTGCGCTTCTCGTCTCTCCCCTGTGGCGTCACGAATTGCTCACCCTCTCCAGACCGCGTTCTTGAAGGGCCGTCATATCCATGATGGAATCCTGGCCCGTCATGAAATCGTCCATGAGGTTGCCTCTCGTGGCCACAAAGGCGTCTTCCTTAAGTTGGATTTCCAGAAAGCTTACGATCGGCTGGATTGGTCCGAGATTAGTCATGCATCGTCGAGGGTTTGATGATCGTTGGTGTTCCTGGATCATGCAGATGGTCATGTCGGGAAACACGACCATCAATATCAATGGCCAAATAGGACCATATTTTAGGTCCTCTAGGGGAGTGAAGCAGGGAGACCCCATCTCATCTCTTCTCTTCAACCTAGCTGTCGATGTCCTAGCAGGCACCCTTGATAAGGCCAGGCTGGCTGGGCACCTTAAGGGTGTGGTCAGCCACCTGATTCCTGGTAGAGGCGTCACCCATCTACAGTATGCTGACGACACCATGATCATGGTTGAGGGTTCTGACTTGGACATTGTCAATCTTAAGTTCCTTCTGCTGTGCTTTGAAGCCATGTCGGGACTTAAGATTAACTTTGACAAGAGTGAAGTTGTAGTCTTAGGTTACTCGCCTGCCGAGCAACAGAGGATTGCTGACAATCTCAACTGCAGGCTTGCCTCCTTCCCCATTTCCTATCTAGGGATGCCTATGTCAGACTCCAGGATCCTGGTATCTGGCTATGATCCGCTTGTGGGACGAGTAACGTCCCGATCGGAGCCCTGGTGTGGTCGTTTCACCTCCAAAGGCAGTAAAACCATCCTCATTGGCTCCAACCTTGCTAGCCTCCCCATGTACATGATGGGGATGTACATCCTACCAGAGGGTGTCCATAGCTCCTTTGATAGGGATTTGGCTAGGTTCTTCTGGCAGGCGCGGATGGTCGGCCTAAATACCACATGGTTAAATGGGCTGACATCTGCCTCCCCAAAGATCGGGACGGCCTCGGGATCACCGACTCTCGCCGCATGAATGTAGCTCTCATGCTGCGTTGGGTTTGGCGGATTGTGCGTGGGGATGGAGGTTTATGGCTCCAGCTACTTGAGGCGAAATATCTGCGAGGAGAACTCTTGCTGGCTTGTTCTCGCTCCGCTGGTTCCCAGTTCTGGAGGTCCATCCAAGCTATTAAGGATGAGATTCGGCTTGGTGCTACTTTCTCAGTCGGCAATGGGAATGGCACCCAGTTCTGGATTGACCCCTGGTTGCAGGGAGAACCGCTACGCTTTCAATTTCCTAGGCTCTTTGCTATTTGTGTACGCCCGGAGCTCCTCATCTCTGAAGCCAGTCTAGACGGGCAGTGGAACATCGCGTTTTGCCGCTCCTTTGGACCGGCTGAAGTGCTTGAGTGGGACGGCTTGAGGGAAGTAGTCCCTCTTCCGCTGTCCCAGTCCCCTGACTCTGTTTCCCGGAGTCTCTCTCCTTCGGGAGAATTCTCCGTGAGTTCTGCCTATCAGGCGCTCTGCCGCCGTCCTGTCGTTCAATGGTTGTCCCCTCTCTGGAAGGCGCCATTGCCCCTAAAAATCAAGATTTTTGTTTGGCAGCTCCTTCGTGACCGCCTTCCCTCTGGGACAGAGGTTCTTAAGCGACACAGCCCGGGGGATGGTACTTGCCCCCTATGTCACATCCCGGAAACTGGAGCTCATATTCTGTTCTCTTGTGTCAGGCCCAAGCCCTATGGTCCTTTGTGCACGAGGCCCTTGGACCAGAATGGGAGGCCCTAGATTTAGCCGAGTTCCTGCAATCTAGGACCACCCAGAGAGGGCGCAACCACGGACTGTTCTGGCTTATCTTTGCGGTGCTGACATGGACCCTTTGGACTACGTGCAATAAAATGGTGATTGAGGGAATCTTCCCGCGACAGGCTTCTGACTCGTTCTTCAAATTTCTTGCCTTCTTGCAGCACTGGCATCCGCTCGCTAGCCAGCGAGACCGCGACCGCCTGGACGCCATCTTGGATGCACTTCTAGCTTCGGCGCGCCGGCTTTCCTCTCGCTCATCAGCTTCTTAGCCTACCACTAGGTGGCCTTTTTTTTGTTTCTTCTTTCTTTCCTTGGGAGTATTTGTGCTGTTGGCCCCAGCAGGCTCTATGCAAGTGTTCTGAGGCTGGTTTGTATGGATGTTTGCTTTATATCTAAAGCAGGGCGAAAAAGCCTATTTCGAGGGAAGGAAATGCTTCTTCGTCATCGAGCGCGTGAGGAAGAAAACCAAGAACACCAAATGATGAAACATGAGCACAAGACATCATAGCAAACTTGGCACCACAATGACATCATTGTTGATATGACAAGTAGGCCATGCTGATAATCTATCGAACATAAAATCGTTATTCCATAGCACCAAAAAACCATTGGCTCCTCATCGTTGATCACCACGGCTCAATACGAGGATGTTCATGGAGCCGATAAACCTAAACACCGCACCAAAAAATCATTGGCAAATGAAAGGAGAGTTTTTTCCTTTATAAAAAGCATGTGTTTTTTAATACGAAATAGAGCATTTTTTAGCTTAAGCTTTTTAAGGGGATTTTCTTTTTAGTTTTTTTTATCTAGAGGGGATTTTTTAGCTTGAGCTGAGAAAGAGAGAAAACAACGATTAGGCGTGCTGGATCTACAACATGCACGGGCTGCTGGACGGATTTCCTAGGCTCTGGCCCGCAAGCCCACCTGGTGCCGAAAGCCACCTTGAAATACTCTGCCTTGGCGCCCGAACGTAACTGCCTCAACCAACAGCTTTCGCTTCCCATCTTCTTCCCGTCGCCGGAGCGCAAGAAACCAAGAACCCACTCTCCGTCTCCACCGCACAGACCGATGGAGCAGTTCCATCACGGCCATCACGTGCGGCTGCGCAGCCGCGTGTACGACACGTACCTGCACGCCGACGAGGACGGCCATGGCGTCTGTCACCGAGGCCGCCGGGCATCGATGGTCGCGGCTTGGGCGGTGCACTTGCACGAGCCCCCCACACGGAGGAACCTTGGACATACCTACTCCTCCACAGCGCCGCCAACGGCCGGTACCTCGCCGCCACGAACGAGCCGGCGCCGCGCGGGCTCCACGTCGAGCAGCGCAACAGCGACCATCCGGAGGTGGAGGCAGTCATTTGGCAGGCCATCCTGACAGAATCCGGAGACGGAGTCTACCTCCACCAGTTCCACGGCGGCCGCCTCCGCGCTAGCGGGAGCCTCCACTGGAACACCGGCATCAGCGTCGACGACATCCAAGACCTCGGTAACCTCACCCCGAACATGCACTGGGTCGTGGAGCCCATCCCCGCCAGGGGGGAGCGTGCCTCGCCTTCCACGTCCGACTGGGGTGAGTCCGAGTGAATAGCATAAAACTACCACAATTCGTTACATTGCTCCAAAAAACTACCAGAAATTTGATTGTGACTGATACCTACCACTTTTCTCGCTAGTTGTCTCAAAAAACCCAAAACGTCGGTTGCTAGCGATTTAAGCCGTTTTCTGACCTAGCGGCCCTGCCTGTCAGTCCATGTCATCGGCTCGGTTCACGGCGAGGCCGTTAACGGCCGTTAGCCGACCAGGTGCGGTCCGACCGCGCCGGTTGTCTCCCGACCATCTCTCGCTAGCCCGTGTCTCTCTCTCTCTGCCGGCACCTCACTTTCTCCTCCCCTGCCCGTGTCTCTCTCTGTGCTCTCAGTCTCATTCTCCTCTCTGCTCTGCGACGCCGGCGGCGACTAGCGCCGTAGAAGCTCCACCGCCGCCATGCCTTCCTGGAATGACGGGGAAACGAGCTCAGAGGATGAATGCGACATCACCAGCATGGACATGGCTCTTTGGGTAAGTTCCTTTGGTTTGTTGAGCTAGGGTTAGGGTTCTTGGTGAGCTAGGGTTAGGGTTCATCTTCAAGCTTGATTATGTCTGGTACTGTTCTTTATTAGTTAGGGTTATGGTTGTTGGTGGTGCTAGGTTAATGTATGCTGCAAAACTAGGGTTAGGGTTAGGGTTCTTGCTGGATTGGGGAATGATGTTTTAAGTTGAATTTGTTGATATGTGGATGCAGGAGACCCCAGACACCACTATGGACCCTCTTTTTTGTGGCCAGCTGGAGCTTTCTGAACCCACCTGCATGATGCACCACATGAGGCCAATTAAGTGTGTGGCATTTGAGGGAAAGTTGACTGGTAGGCGTTTCTATGGTTGTCCAGTACAGCAGGTATAGTACATTATGTACTCACATTATCTCCTTGCTTAGTAGCACATGTATTTTGGTTAGTTAACAGAAAAATATAACTAAATTGTCTTTAGTTAGTTGTATGATTGTTTGCTAAGTTAACTGGATTTTCTTTAGTCAGCAGTTATAGAACATTAAGTACTCACATTATCTCCTTGCTTAGTAGCACATGTACTTTGGTTAGTTAACAGAAAAATATAACTAAATTGTCTTTAGTTAGTTGTATGATTGTTTGCTAAGTTAACTGAATTTTCTTTAGTCAGCAGGTATAGTACATTAAGTACTCACATTATCTACTTGCTTAGTAGCCAGTTAACTAAATTAAGTACTCACACATGTAGTTGTCACCAAAATATAACTGAATTTGCTAAGTTAACTAAATTGTTCTTAGTTAACTGAATTTTGTAAGTTTACTAAATGTAGCCAGTTCAATGAATTTTGACAGTTAACTGAATGTTGATCAGTTAACTGAAAAATGGAACCTACCTGAATTTTGTTGAGCTAGTTGGATGCTAGTTAACTAAATTGATGTTAGTTAGGTGAATTTGGTAAGTTTAGTAAAATTTGTCACTTTACTGAATTTTTATAAATTTACTAAAACTATTCAGTTAACTGAATTTTATTATATACTCCCTCCGTTCCTTTATACAAGGTGTATTTGTTTTTTGATAAATTTCCATAATGTAAGGTGTATTTCTTTTAGTTCCTCATAATTCCCTTGTTAGCCCTCCGAAAAATCGAAAGTATCTCTTTTCTGATTGTCTGTATCTCTCCTTATAGCAAAAGAAGGAAACTATCTCTTTGTCAATCGCATGTATCTCAGACTTTTCTGGACTAATTGACTCACTTTACACTAACCAACAAAATTTTCAAGGGTAATTTAGTCTTAACATGTCTATAATTATGTGCCTTGGTCACCGTGCCAGAAATAATACACTTTACATAAAGGAACGGAGGGAGTATTTGTCAGTGAACTTACACATGCATAATTAATTTCCAAATGCAGGATGTGGGTGTTAACTGTGGTGTTACTGAGTGGGTTGACAAGCCTTGGCCTCCCATTCTTGAGAATTGCTTGGTGAGGTTGTGGGAAATGTTCCATGAACAGAATCATGGAAGGGTACTTGATAAGCAGAAGTTTGAGAAGCAGTTGGCCAAGCTTAAGAGTGAAAATGATAAGCTGACCATTGAGTACACAAAGCTTGTCCAAGATGTATCCACTATGTTTGATTGGCATGATGGTAAGGTAGACCGCAGGGAGCACCAGAAGGCAGTTGAGGAGAAACAGTTTCAGAAGAGAAAGAAAGAGCTTGAACAGAGTTGTAGGTTGGAGGTTCAGATGGAAAAGCTCAAACTTGCCAAGGAACAGAGGATCATTTTACAGAGTCAAGCTGACATTATCAAGAACACTAGAAAGACAAAGAAGGAAGTTGAGCAGGACAGAGATTTGCTTAAGAAAGAGAAGGCAAAGCTTGAGCATGTGGTGAATGAGCTGCTGAAAGATGGGCATGCAAGCAAGGAGAAGCTAGAGAAAATCAAGGCCATCCTTGATTCTTGAAGTGTGTGCTGCTGATGCTCAAGTACATCCAATGCCTTTATAAGTATGTGGCCTAACAATCTGACCTTGAAGATATGGGGTGTACATTTTGGGGAATGTGAAGTTAATGTAGTATGTGGAAATGTTATGAACTACAGTTTATTAAGTTAGAACCTTTAATGCCAAGTTATCAACTATGTTGTAATGAATCTTGTGCCTGAATTACAACCTTTTATGCTATGTTTTGCTCTAATGAATATTTGCCTATATGCTATGCGGCAGGTTTACAAACTGTTGTAAGTGAGAATGCTTAGTACCGAATTTCTACATTGCCTATTTGCCATGTAGCAAGTGATAAGCCTCTTATGCTGGCTGTTGTTAAGCTTCCTCATATGCTTACAAAAGAGAAGACAAATGCGCAATAAAGAAAAGTAAAGCTAAGAAAAGAGAAGAGAATAGAGAAGAGAAATTCAGAATCTTGTACTCTGCAATTTAAGTCGAGGCCCAATTCAGTGAGATCCTACCCTTTTACCACATAAAACGTGAAGTCACCTACCAGCTCACTTCTCACTGCTCACTGCCCCCTTTGCTCCTCCAATCGAGACTGTGCTCCTCTCCCCTCTCTCTTTCTCTTCTCTTTGCTCGCTCTCTCTGCTCACTGCTCCCTGCCGCCGCCGTCCAGCTCGCCGCGAGCCGTCTACCTCTCCATGGTTTCCTGGAGTGATGGATCCAGTAGCTCCTCCGCGAACAGCGACTTAGTGACCAGTCCGGTGAGCTCCACTCCCTGCACCTCTGGCATTTAGGGTTAGGGAAAATGGGGTAATTTTCTGACCATCTTTTATTTTAGGCTCGTCCCACCATTTTATGCTTGGAATGGAGAGGCCTTGCTCCAGATCTACCATTTAGATGTGAACACCAGGCTGTATGTGAGAGGTTTGTGGCCTTTCAGTCAGTAGACAGTGGAAGAAGATACCTTGCTTGTGCACAAAAGGTTAGTACATTTTAGATCTATAGTTAGCTGCAGATTATGTATTCAGTTAGCTGCAAATTAGTTCTGTACATAAACTAGGTTTTGCCAAGTTAATTGAACTGTGGTAAGTTAACTGAAATTTGCTAAGCTAAATCAATGTTGTCAGTTTAGTGAAATGTGCTATGTTAACATAATTTGTTTGTTAAGTGATATGGTAACTACCTTTTGTTAGTTAACTGAATTGTGCTAAGTGATATGTTAACTGGCTTTTGTTAGTTAACTGAAAATTTTGCCAGTTAAGTGATATGTTAACTGGCTTTTGTTAGTTAACTGAATTGTGCTAAGTTAACTGACTGTAATTTGTTTTTTTGGTTCATGTTAGGAAGGACCTAAATGCAGCTATGTGCATTGGGTTGATCCTGAGTGGCCTCCTCAACTGAGAATGAGTTTAGCTAGGATATGGGACATGTATGAAAATGAGTTTACTCAGAGGCTAAGGCGAAATGTTGTCAATGCAGAAGAAAACTTTAAGATCATTGGAGAGAAGAAAAAGATGGAACAGGAGCTTAGGTTTTTTAAACTAGATTTTGCTAAGATGGTGGCTGACAAGGAGGATGCAATAAACCAATTGGGCAGTACACAGATTGCTCTTTCTGATCTGAAGCAAGAGTTTGAGAACAAGAAAATGTCTGACAAAGCTGCAACTAACATTCATCAGTTGGTTAGGGCTAAAGCAAAGAAAGAGAGAGATCAGATGATGCAAGAGAGGGACAATTTGATTGAAGAGAGGGATGGGTTGAAGAAAGATCAAAAGAAGTTAGAGTATATGATTGGTGACTTATTCAAGCATAAAGAGGAAACAAAGTGCAAGATAAGGAAGGTTAGAGAGATACTAGATGAAATTGAGTGATCCTTTGGGTTGAGATCTGTAATGAAGTTGTTTCTGTCAGTGGAGTAGTTAAATTAGGTGAACTGAATCAGTGTTGTTAGTTAACTGAATCCTTTGGGTTGAGATACTAAATCTTCAGTTAACTTCTGTTAAATTCAGTTAAATTTATCTGAATGTTGTGTGTTAAATTCAGTTATGTTCAGTTAAATTCAGTTATCTTGCAGATAACTAAATCACCAGTTAACTTCAGTTAAATTCAGTTAGATTTATCTGAATGTTGTGTGTTGTGTGATCTTGCTGCTAACTGAGTTTTTTTTTAAATTAACCAAAAATATATAAAAATTGTTTGGCCTGGGGCTTGAACCCAGTACCTTGTGGTGGAAATGCTGCTCAGAGTACCAGTGGGATGGTAGTAGGAATATGTTCTTTTGGTTCTTCCAATGTTAATATCATCTCAGCAGATGTGACGCCCCCAATTTCGACCGTACGCTAATCAAAGACGCAATGCGTACGACCAAGATTAGGGACTCACTGATCGATATCACAACACAACACTAGACACAAATTAAAGTCATACAGCTTCATATTACAAGCCAGGGGCCTCGAGGGCTCGAATACAAAGCTCGACAAGCACGAGTCAGCGGAAGCAAATAATATCTGAGTACAGACATAAGTTAAACAAGTTTTGCCTTAAGAAGGCTAGCACAAACATAAGCAGCGGATCGAAAGAGGCGAGGCCTCCTGCCTGGGAGCCAACCTAACTACTCCTGAGTGTCGGCACTCTCCACGTAGTAGTAGGCTCCAGCGGTGGTGTAGTAGTCGTCTCCGGCGTACTCCATCTCCTGGGCTCCATCGTCTGAACGCAGAATCGTATCGAGGGGGAAAGAGAATGCAAAGCAGCGGTGAGTACTCATCCAAAGTACTCGCAAGACTGACATCAGAACTATGCTAAGTATGCATCATTATCAAGGAATGGGGGTTATATCTGGACTGACTGCAGAAAGCAAGAATAGGGGGAAGGCCTAGTCCTATCGAAGACTAGCATCTTCAACATCTTGCAACATTAGAAGAGAGTAGACTGGTATCTCATATATAGTCATATTATTGTAGCAATTTTATTAAGTAACCACGCCCAGAGATTCTTCCTCGACTCCCTGCGAGGAAGCAATCCCGGAGCCAACATTCATTTCAAATTAAATCACAATTATAGTTGTATAAGGTCAAGGTACAATTCCAAGTCGTCCTGTTACCGTGGACACGGCTATTCGAATAGATAATTCATCCCTGCAGGGGTGCACCGCATTTCCAACACGCCTGATCACCTCCGGCCGGACACACTTTCCTGGGTCATGCCCGGCCTCGGGATAGCAGCACGTCGTCGCCCTACCTAGGCTCAACAGAGAGGCCAGCCCGCCGGTCTAAATCCTAAGCACACAGGGGTCGTGGGCCCACTTGCCCTGCGCGCTCCTGCACGATGCGTACGCGGCCGGAAGCAGACCTAGTACACTCCAGTCCAAGAGCTGTACCGTCCAGTCCAATCCGGCACGCGCCGCTCCATTGCTGACGTCCGAAGAGCTTCGGTTGATACAACGACGCTGAGTACCCATAACTTCTCCCACGCGATGGTTTGGTGCGTAAAAAGGCCAACGACCCAACTCAGATCAAATACCCAACCCATTTGCAATTTATTAATGCGGGGCAAGCGCGACCCATAAAGTGCGGTCCCGTCACCCCGACTCGAGGATGTGTGGCAAGGGCCTCTCCTGCTCGTCCACGCCTCAACATAACCCTTTGGATGCCTTACCGGCGCATCCCACCACATCTCACACACGGGTACCCTTGGGGCCGACCCGTCTCAAGACTGTCGGGAACTCAGGTCCACCTCAACCAGGGTGGTACCGCCTGTCCCTCCAGTCCCGTCTTTCACATGTAAACAAAGTGAAGTTGAAGTAGCTGTGTGTTTATACACCAAGTGGATATCCGAGGAATCACCCTCGATGGATCCCACTCGAGGTATGTGTATGACAAGAGTCGATATCGATAAATGGGAAGGAGGAATCACCCTCGATACCCACGACCGATTAGCTACGCTACAGAATTAACACCGGGAGTGCTAAGTGAGGTATCACCCTCGGCACTCGGTAGTAGCTCTGCAGTGTCATACTTAAGGGGTGTGCGGTGATGTGAGGGGCCTGGCTCGTCGGTCGGTTGACCGAGTCTTCGGGTCTTCGAGTCGGCGAGTCGTTGATGAAGAAGCAGGGGTAACTGGGACTAAGGGGTCACTGGGGATTCATTGATCAACCTATACTAAGCAGTTGATATAATTGCAGGTATAGTAGCAGTTTATCAAAAACAGGCTATGCATCAGAATAGGAGCTAACTAATACAGTAGCAAAATCTAATGCAAAGATAAGAGGGAAGAATGGGCGATATCGGAATGCTCAAGGGGGGTTGCTTGCCTCGCTGCTCTGCGGCAAAGGCCTGATCGTCAACGGTGTAGTCGTACCCGGCAGCACTGTCAGTCTCGGGGTCTACCGGTAAGAAGAGGGGGGGAGAAACAATAAATATAAAGCAGACAAATGCATCACGATGCATGACATGGCAATATACAGAGCTAGGCATGCACTAGCGCAGTACTACACGTAGCAGACGGGTCGGAAGAATATCTGACGATATTTCCCGGGTCTCTGGCTATTACCGGACAGATGAAAACGATGGAAAAGTTCCATGTTCGCTATGCTAGGAGCACGTGACAGACTAACGGACAGTGTATTCGGATTCGTGGGATTTTTCTGATCAACTTTCATGTATAAATTATTTTCATCCGGATTATTTTCTATTAATTTTTAAAGTTTTATTAATATTCAGAAAATAAATTGATTTATTTTAATTCAATAATATATATGACATCAGCATGATGTCATGCTGACATCAGCAGTCAACAGTGGAGTTGACTGGTCAACTGACCAGTGGGCCCCACATGTCATTAACACAGTTTTAATTAGGTTTAATAATTAATTAAACAAGTTAATTATGGGGTGGGACCCACCTGTCATTCACTGGTTAAAACTAATTAATTAATAGAGAGTTAATTATTCTAATTAACCTTAATTAAGTTAATTAACTAATTAATTAATTAATTAAACTAATTAACTATTTAATTATTTATTTATTATTTATTATTTAATTTTATTATTTATTTAAAACGTTCTGAGGGGGTGGGCCCCTGTTGTCATTGACAGTGGGGGGTTAGCCCCACTGGTCAGCCACACACACACACTACGCACGCACACGCACACACAGCCACGGCCGGGGCCGGAGCCATGGCCGGCGGCAGCGATGGCCGGCGACGGCGACGCGCGCGTGCCTAGGGGGGTGAACGGGGCCGACGCGAGGCTGCGGTGGAGGAGGCGCAGCGGGGCAGTGCGCGGGGCGTGGGCGGCGCGGGGCCACAGCGGCGGCGGCGACGCGCGGTGGTGCGGGCGACGGTGAGCGCGGGCGCGCGAGGAGACGGGCGCGCGCACGGATGGGGCAGGGAGGGGCGCGGCCGGAGCGGGGCGAACGCGCGGCGGCGGCGAGGCGCGCGTGGGCCGCGGTGGCCGTGGGCGAGGAGGCGGCGATGGGTGGGGCGAAGCCCGCGGCTACGAGGGGATCGGGGGAGTGGGGGATCGTTGGGGGGGGGGGAGGGCGCTGTCGGTTGCCCTAGTAACCGGCAGGGGGTGGGCCGGCCGGTTGGCCGCCTGGGCCGGCTAGGGTGGGCCTCGGCCCAGGGAGGGAGGGTTTCTTTTGTTTATTTTTATTTTAGTTTTAGTTTTCTTTTTATTTTTTGTTTTAATTTATTTTGCATTAATTCTCTATAGTAAAAATGTGTGACAAGGTCCAATTAATATCTTGCAATATTTTGCATGGCCACACCAAGTTTGGGCATTTTTGGAATCTGCTCCAATTATCCATGGAATTAAAAGGACATTTTAAATGCTTTTTTTTGGCTCTGTTTTGGATGGTGGGGTCCATACCAACATCAAGGTGATGTTTTTTTTCTTAACACCAAATCCTTTGTGATTTATCACAAGTGTGCAACAATTTTCCTAAGCTGTTTGAGGATTTATTTTATCACATCAAATTTAAATCCCCTTCAGTGATGGAATTTGAAATGAGATATGATTTCCATTTTGACCAGTCACTGTTTAGCAAAAGTATTAGTTAAATCATGGTGATCACTGTAGCTCAATTACCGAGATTACTGTAGCACAAATCCAGGGCGTCACAACTGCGTTGGTTTACAGCTAGACGTTTCGGTTTCCCACGTCCCTAAATACGCGTCCACCCACCACCCAGCACTCCCACTCATGTCTCTTCGCACTCCCCACCGTTCCCCATCTCACCACTCCTCTCGCTCTCCGTCAAGAAAACCCTCGCCGACCACCAGACCATCGCCGACGCTATGGACAAAAGCTTAGGCTGGCAGCATGCAGTGGAAGATTTGGCCGGCAACAACAAGGAAATCCGCGAGCAGCTTCGGGAAATCGCTCGTTGGTTCCCAACCGTCGGGATGATGCGCAACCACGCGCGTGGCCTTGTCAAGGTCATGCGCGACGATGAGAAGGCCCGTGCGTTCCCAGAGGGCCTCGGCGTCCCTCTGAGCGTCGTGCTCCTTTGGGCAATGCGGGAAGTCCAACGCTCCCCCGACCCCAACCAGCGCGCAAGATGGTGGATGTATCGCTCCGCCAAGCTGACGGCTCCGCAGCCGGATCCTACACGCCTCACCTCGAGGACTGCGGACGTCGCCGACGTTGTCGTCGCACTGCCTGCGCCAGTCAACACTCGTTACTGGGAGCGCAAGAATCCGGAGGTCCTCCTCCCCGACGACGACTCTGACGACGAGTCGTCGGAGTCCGATGCGGACGCCTCTGGCTATGAGCCTAACAGCGAGCCATCTCGCGAGGAGAAGGAGGAGGTCATCGTCGTCTCCGACGACGAGCCGGAGCTGCAGATGGTTGCCCCGGTCGTCGCTGCCAGAGAGGGCGACAGAGACCTCCCAATCGACGTGGAGAACCTGCCGGACCTGCCAATGGTCATCAAGCAAGAGGTCGTCGAGGGAGGAGAGGAGGAAAAGAAGGTGCTGAAGAAGAGGGGTCCAAAGAAGAGGCAAGCGGCAGTGGAGGCCGTGCGCCGCTCTGATCGCCTGAAGCTGCTGAAGAAGGATTGAGGCTGCTGAAGACAACATATAAGTTAGAAGTAGCTAATGGTTAGGTATGCTGCTATAATTCAGCATATAAGTTAGTAATATGTATTTTGGTTAGGTGTGCTTGTATATATAAGCACATAAGTTATCTGTAACGGTGTTATCTGTCATGGGCCAAAAACTTGTCTTATGTTGCTGCTGGAGTTATATGCAATGCTGCTACTTTTAAGATGTTGCTATGTTTCTGTGTTGCAATGGATGTACTACTTATGTTGCTATGGATGTACTACTTCCCTAAAATAGAATGCAACAACTTGTAGGTACATGTACTACATTGTACCAAAATAGCATGGGTAGCTACTGTCAAAAAATTCAGTTAGGTTTCCTTTCCACACTGTCCAAAAATTCACTTAGTCTTCCTTTGAACACTGTCAACAATTTCAGTTAAAGATTTAGATAACTGAACATGTTCAGTTATCTGAAGATTCAGTTAACTGAATATGTTCAGTTATCTGAATCTTAAGTTAACTGAAGTTCCTGGGTTCAGTTCCCAGGCCTGACCTTTTTTTTTACAAATGTTTTTATACTATCTGACTGGTTGATTTTGCTGATTTTAGATTTTTAGTTAGATTCCCAGGCATTTTGTACTGATTTTAGAATGCAGTTACTAACAAATACACATGTTTCATCAAGCTGGTACATCATACAGTACATAGGTTTCAGTACAATAGTAAGCAGTGAGAAATACATAGGTTTCAGAATGCATAGGTTCCATTACAATAGTAAGAACTCATACAGTAGATCATCAAGCTGGTACTTCAGCCTGATTTGTTGATACCACTAGCAGTAAAAATAGTCCATCCACTTTCCATTTGGCTTGCGAGCCCTCTTGTACCCTAGCTCCAGCTCAGATTGAGCAGCTTGCCTTGGAGCATTGAAAATCCTGATGGACCCTCCTCCTCTGACGGCTGGTGAAGATGTGGCAGGAGCCCCACTCTTCTTGGCAGGTGCAGGAGTACTGGAAGCAGCATCCTTGGTCTTCTTAGATGGTCCTGGAGTAGCTGTGGATGTTGCATCCCTCTTCCTTGTCCTAGCTAATGCTGCTGCTGCTGATGGTGGTGGTGTTGCTGCACCTCCAGAAGAAGCTGTGGATGTTGCATGCCTCTTCCTTGTCCTAGCTGCTGGTGCTGTTGATGGTGGTGGTGCTCCACCTCCAGAAGAAGCTGTGGAAGTTGTAGGCCTCTTCCTTAATGCAGATGTAGCTCCTGGAGCAGGTGTTGATGTGGCTGGTGCTCTTGGAGGTAGATTGGTATTGCTTGTCCTAGCTGCTGCTGCTGCTGATTGTGGTGGTGGTGGTGGTGGTGCACCTCCAGAAGAAGCTGTGGTTGTTGCAGTAGCTCTGCTAGATGTAGAGTAGTCTGCCCTATTCTCCTGCACATTGAAAAAGGCAAATCAGTACCAAACTGACTAACCTCTGAAACAATATTTGTATAACAAGAAGCATAACTGGTGTTTGTTCTTCCTCATCTGCAGTGTGGGTTTCAATTTATCAGCACATGTGTTATATCTGTGACCTTGCTTGTTGTAGTTGCTACATGTCACTGTCCCAATTCTTGAGGTATCCTTCTTGGCAGGCACCTCAAACTGGCCTTTCTTTCTAGCTGTCTTCTTTTTACCCTTCTTTTCTTTGAATACTGGAGGAGAAATGTCATCCCCCATGGTGTGTGGCCAACAATCAGGGCCAGGAACAGGGTATATAATTTGCTTGTATGTTTCACAGTACAGGGGCTTCTTGAAAAACTCATAGACAAAATCTTCAGGATGTAGCTTAACCTTGTGCATTGCTGCTACAACATGACTACATGGAACAGCTGTCAAATCCCACCTCCTGCAATCACAAGTGTGGTTGTTTAGGTTTACACTGTATGTTCTTTCTGAGCTACTTGTTACTTGCCAAATGCCTGGTCCAGCCATGTATGCATCACAGTATTTTGCCCATTTCTTGGCCTCTTCCAATATCTCAGAGTATGTGGGTGTGATATCCCACCTACATGTCTTTGTCTTCTCCCTAATCTTTTGAAACTTGATCATCAGTTTAGTCCTTACTCCTTCAAGCATTGTCCTAATGGGCTTGTTCCTAACATCCAGAATCATCTTGTTGGAAACTTCACTAAGATTGTTTACAACAAGGTCTGTCTTGCAGATAGTACCCATTCTATGCCTGGCCCAAGTATGGACTGGTATGTTAGACAACCACTTCCATGCCTCCTCACTCTCTTTCTTCAAAGCTTCCATGCCCAAATCATGACCATGCTTAGTGAAAGAATATGCAGCCTGGTCAACATGTTTTTTTCAATTCATCCCCTCTAAACCCAGCTGATTGGAAGTTGGCAAGTATGTGTCTTAAACAAAATCTTTGAGGGGAATAAGGAAATACATCACTGATTGCATTGAGCAAACCCTGTTAAATTATGGAGTTAGTTGCTAGGTGATTTTGTATTCATAACTAGTGAACTAAGTAGTGAAAGCAATAGAAAGTGCAAGAAAAAAATATTGAAAGGCAGAAGTAGTTGCACCTTTTGCCTGTCTGACATAATTGTGTAGGGTCCAAACTTGTTGCCACTACCAATTACTGTCCTCAACTGTGTAAGAAAGCAAGTCCAACTATCTGTCTCCTCCTTGTCAACAACACCAAATGCAATAGGGAAGATGTTGTTGTTGCCATCCCTCCATGTTGCTGCTAGGATTTGTTGCCCAATGCTTAGTTTGATGAAGCATCCATCAAGCCCTGCATTTTAACCCAGTAGTAAGCTTTTGTTTTGAAATTACAATTTAATTAATATACAAGATTTACCTATGAAAGGCCTGCAGCCATTTAGGAACCCCTCCTTACAACCAAACATACAGTAAAACATGTAATGAAACCTTGGGGTAGGTGCTGGGTTAAGTTCAAATTCCTTTGTTGTCACCACACACCTGCTTCCAGGGTTTGTATCTAGAACACACTGCAGATAGTCCCTTAATCTGTAGTACTGTGTTTTGTGATCCCCTTGAACAATATCAACTGCTATCCTCCTTGCCCTGTAGGCCAAACTTTTTGGAACATGTACTCCAAACTTCTTTTTTGTATAACTCAGTATAGTCTCAACACCTGCACCAGGATTGGATCTTACAGTATCCTCAACAGCCTTTGCAACCCACTTCATGGTAACCTTTGTGTTTTCTCCACTTGCTCCACAGGTGTGATCAAGATTCATCTTCTTTATGCTAAAGGTTGCCTCATGGGCAATCTTAGAAGTAGTAATATAAAACTCACAACCATGCTTTCTATCAGAGCACCAAGCTATTATCCTACTTGGTTCATTCCTATGGTACTTCCTGAGTGTCCTAACATGGTAGTTTCTCAAAGCTTCTCTGAACTCTACAACATTTTGAAAGCATAAATGCATTCTGAACTGTTCATGTGCATCAGGCCTAGAGGAATCATACCATATTCTCTCCTTCTTCTTGTTCAAAGTTCTCATCCTGCCACAAGGCAATCTAAAAGGTGCATCATCTTCTTCATCAGAAATGCCATAATCACCTGGAAAGCAGTACTCATCAGGTTCAGGCACAAAATCTTCAAACTTAATGTGCTCAGGCTCACTGTGAGATCTGCTAGTTGGGCCTTGTTTTCTCACTTGTTTCAATTTATGTGCCTCACTTTGCACCTGCACTGAACATTCTTCTTCATCATCTTCTACAGAAGCATTTTCCTCCTCCCAAAACTCTTTAGCTTCAGAAGCAGCCCCAAAATACTACTCAGCCATCTCTTCCTCTTCCCTATACTGTTGACTTGTTCCTTCACCACCTTCATCTTCTCCCCTAGCCCAAGAATTGTATGAAATTTTCTTCCCACTGTAATCACCCCTCTCAAACTCAAATTCTGAAGAGGATTTGCCCAACTCTTCTTCAGCTTGATCTTGTGCTTCAATATTTTCATGTTCCAGTGCCTCTTTCCCCTTGTTCAGATTACAGCTCTGCTGTGTGTTCAGATATGGTTCATCACCCATAACTGGAGGCTGTGAAGAATTTGAGGCAGGGAAAAGGACACCTTCTTGGGAAACACTATAAACAATGGGCTCACCAACTTGACTGATTGGTATGTGCTCTTCAAGCAAGGTGTGGTCCATGTTTACATCTGCTGGATTAGGATCACTAGCCTCTCTAACTGTTATGTTCAATACCTTCTTCTCAACAAACAAATGTAGCATCTCCTCCACCTTCTCATCACTGTCCAAAACCTCAATCCCCTCTAGCCCATTACCTTCATCCTTAACATAAGACAAATAGGCATCCAACCCATAGCCCTCAAGCTCAACGAGTGATAACAATAACAGGTAATTGATTTCTGATGAGGAAAACTTCCTTTCCATATTGTCTCTACCCTGGAAATGCAGCCTCAATTCCCATACTTCATCGTCAAAACTATGCAAAAGGAAATACAAACATTCATATTTCTGATATGTGAGGATATGGAGTTCAATGCTTTGAAACATAAACTGGCTATTTCAATAGTTGCAATGATAAAAACCCTAGCTCATAACCCTGCTTCATAATTAATCCCAACCCTAGTTCATAAATACAGTAACAAAGAAAATGCGGAGAAGAGTAACTTACTAGTGCCCGCCGGGTGGATCAGCGTGGATGCATCTCGCCACTGCCCTGGCCGCGCCCAACTCCGGCGAGATCTGGGACTCCTGCGTCGGGGGGCCCGGCGAGCGCTGGGTCGGGAAACTAGCGCTGCCTAGCCACTTGTCAACCTCAGAGTGTGCACCGCCCTCGCCGCCGGCGGTTTCCCTACGGCCCAATAGCTCGCCGTCGTCCTTCTGCTTCGTCGCCACCATCGTCGCTCAGGACAGACAGAGAGAGAGACACGGGCAGGGGAGGAGAAAGAAAGAAAGTGAGCTGCCGACTCGGAGAGAGACACGGGCTACCGGCGCGGTCGGACCGCACCTGGTCGGCTAACGGCCGTTAACAGCCTCGCCGTGAACCGAGCCGATGACGTGGACTGACAGGCATGGTTTTAAATAGCGCGCTATAGCTTCGCTATAGCACGCTATAGCATTTACAAAAGGTCTTGCGCTAAAAGACTTTGATTCAAACACATGAACAAACATTTTAAATAGCACGCTATAGCGTTTAAAAGAGGTCCGCCGCTAAGAGGCTTAGCGCGCTATTTAAAACTATGCTGACAGGCGGGGCCGCTACGTCAGAAAACGGCTTAAATCGCTAGCAACCGACGTTTTGGGTTTTTTGAGACAACTAGCGAGAAAAGTGATAGGTATCAGTCACAATCAAATTTCTGGTAGTTTTTTGGAGCAATGTAACGAATTGTGGTAGTTTTATGCTATTCACTCGGTGAGTCCCGATTCTTGATTCTTCCTGAAATTGCGCGAATTGGGTTCTTGGATGTTGTTAATTTCATTCGCTTGGGAGCAGTTCTTGGCTCAGACAGATTCGTATTTCATCTCCTTCCTGATGGTTGTTTAATTTGCGACTCAGCTGGAGCCTTCCTTCAACCAAGACGTGTTGCCGGCGCGGACGATCACCTACCTGTGGCCGAACGTGGAGGGGGCCCTCGTCAACCACCACGCGCTCTTGTTCAGGGGGAGGTCCGTGTTCCGGCTGAGGGACGAGCTGGCCTGGCGGCTGCTGGGAGCCATCCCAACGATGACTAGCGTCTCCCAGCTCGTCATGTGCCTCCCCACACGTGATGGCCGTTTTTTTCCACTCGTCGTCGACCTGCCCCGCAACCAGGAGGACCTCCTCATCGTCGTCATGGCCGGCTCGCCTGGTGACATGCCCCTCAACTCCCTACTCTTTTCCTATGGCAAACTTTTCCGGATATTTGCAGTTGTCTGAAAAACAGTTTACTGAAACTGGTGTCGTCTGAAACTTATGATACTCTGTTTCAGTTAGGACTTGGGATTTGGAAATAGTCTGAAAAACAGTTTACTGAAACTGGTGTCGTCTGAAACTTTTGATAATCTGAACTGCTGTACAAATCAGACTATAGAAATCAGTAACAGTTGTTGAATCAAATCAGTTGCCTGTTGGATTTATGGACAGATGCTAGTGGAAAACTTTGGAACTTGAAAACCCAAATCAGTTCAGTCTGTTGGTTTTGATGCTACTGTGCTTTGATTCAGATATTTAGTTTTTCAATTTAATACTATATGCCGCTAGTTGAAGGCTTTGGAATTTGAAAACCCAAATCAGTACAGTCTGCTAATTTGAACTACACAAATAAGATAATGATTTCTAATTTTCAGCCTAGCGTAATTTATATCGAATAACGTGTGGACAAAATTCAGGTTGTGTCGCAGAGCACATTACAGTGTTTCCAGACTATTTTTTATCTTCTTAGTTAAGATTTGTTGCAGTATATGTGACACATGATGCCTAACTACTTGACTATTTTTCTGTTAATTCAGCCCACGTGATAATGCGGTACGCGGATGTCGATGCAGGGTAGAGAGATACCCCTCGAAGTCGCCTTCCTGTCCACCTCTTCAGAGTATCGCCGCCTCAGTTCTAGTAACTTCTAACTTGTAAGGCATGGGTTCAGGAAAACCCAGCAAGGGTTGTGTTTCTGCTAGCTAAACTTGGTCAGTTTGTGTTGGCATTACGGATCTCAAATTCAGAAACTATATCAACAATGATGCTCTGTAATGGCTGCGCCCTTGTTTGGCTGAATACTGTTGTGGTGGCTCTTGCAGCGAGTTGAGCGCTCGAGTGTACAGTTTCAGTCGTATAACAGAATTTCTGTTATAGAAAGAGAATGAAGTTGTTTTTTGACAGAGAACTCCATTGAAACGTTTGTAGATATAGTATATTCCGGAAGACCGAAGGCTGAGAAGAGTTTACAATGCAGTAGAGATTAGTTGGCAAGAAAACTACTCCCTCCGTCCCATAATATAAGACGTTTTTACAAACTAACATAACTTGCAAAAACATCTTATATTGTGGGACGGAGGAAGTAGAAGGCAAAACCAACCGATATAAAACAGAAATCTTGCACAACGTTGCAGATATTTTTTGAACAGATTAGAGCGGAACAGCGCACTCTGCTTCCACAAAGGTCATGTATTTTGAAAAAATAAATCTCCATGGAATTAAAATTTGTTGTATTAAAAAAACCATTTACAAAAATCTGTGTTTGTACTTTTCAAAAAATGTTCATGAACTTAAAAAATTATTTGTGTAACTTTTAAAAGTGTTTATGGTTCTTTAAGTGTCCATGTAAGTCAAAAAGTGTTCACACATTTCAAAACATATTCATGTAATTTTAAATAGTGTTAGTTCATTTTTAAAATTACTTTCCTGTATTGTAAAAAAATACTGTGTCCTTTTAAATTGTTCACGCATTTGAAAAAAAATCATCTAATTTAAAATTTTAAAAAGGCTTCACACATTTTACATTTTTAGAAAAATGACAGTGTATTGCGAGGGAAATCTTCCCACTCGTGGCGGAATGGTATTTTCCTACACAAATTTGTTAAGATGCATTGGTACAACGATTACATCTTAGTGGCAGAAACAGGTCCTTCCTGGTCAAAACAGGTTAGTCTGTAAAAGTATTCAAACATAAGTGTGAAGCATAATCAGGAACTACAGATGAGCCAAACAGTAGAGTAGTGTATTGCAGCCCTCTTCACATCACACACTAGAATGATCACGGGTCGGAGCAGAGCTTGCTTGCAACCACTTCATTTGTACCCCGGCCTCTGTAGAAGCTTAACCACACTATGTCGTCAATGGCGCATGAGGACTCTGATTTCGTTGGGAACGTCATTGATCTCCATCCCGCGGGTGGTCCGATCCTTCTTCCCGCTCGACAGTATGGTCGGTGGCTCGGTGCAGGTTCTTGCTACGCTTTGCCTACCAGCGAGAAGTGAGATACATAACTGTGAAATAAATAAATTATATTGCCATAATGGTCTAAATATAGGCTTCTTGCTAACAACGATTGTGTGTTGGTGCTATGGTACTCCCACATTTCTTGGTCACACATGAACTCACATTGAAAGAACCAGTACTTCCTCTCCAGCACAAGTAAAATAAAGAAGAAAAAAGCAGAGAAAGACAGCTGCCACCCGCTACTCAGCCTAGCTCAAAACAACAATGACGGAAGAGAAGGTCAGCAAGGCAAGACAAGATGGCACACAAGTAGTTCCCCACGTCTCTCGGTCCCATGAGTCGCCATTTGGTTCCCATTCAACGGCCAGGTCTGAACCATGGCAATCAACTTGCTTTGCCTTTCCTCCTTTTCTTCCACTTTGCAAGAACTATAAGTGGTAGTATCATGTTTGCTCTGTGATACTCCGTCCGCATTTTATAGCACAGGCTCGCTGGATGCAGGTGCATCACCACGGTCTTGTTTATTTTTATGGCGCTATATTGTTTCAGTAAAGGAAGGCTATTGATTATTTATCGTGGCGATGGTCAGGGAGCATGTGGTTCCCATCTAGGGCCTCTTGCTTTCAAGGTTTGTTGATACTCCTTATGAAGCTTTAGTGAAAGGTACTACGGTTATTATTGTTTCTTTCTTTGTCATGACTTTAGTGATGTTTTGTTCGAGTTTTGCTCTAGGGAAGCCAATATGGCGGCACATGTTTTAGCTAGTAAGTCGGAGCTTAACCCTCTTATGTGGCAAGAGGTGACTCCTAATTTGATGATCTCATAAATCATAGCCTGTTGGTGCATCTGATGACTTGGATTGCAAACAACACACTATTTAGTGAGAACTTGAATATTCAGAAGAAAAATGATAATTAATTAGGCACTAGGCACTATTTAGGCATTGTTTGGGCCACTACTTCATCATTGGTAACACTGAATACTGATGTGGTGGCTTTTGCAACGAGTTGAGCACTTGAGTTTACAGTTTCAATCGTATAACAGAAATGAAGTTGTTTTTTGACACATAACTCCAACGAATTGATATTCCTAGCAGACCAGAGGCTGAGAAGTGTTTGCAGTGCACTAGCGATTAGTTGGTAAGGAAACTAAAAGGCAAAACTAAACGACATAAAATAGAAATTTTGCACAACGTCGCAATATTTTGTTTTTTGAACATATCAGAGCTGAACAGTGCACTCTGCTTCCACAAATGTCATGTATTTTGAAGATAAAAAACTCCATGCAATATTAAAATGTTGTTGTTTTTCAAAAAATGTTCATTTACAAAAAACTATTTTTGTACTTTTTAGAAAAATGTTCATGTACTTAAACAATATTTGGGCAATTTTTAAAAGTGTTTTTTTGTCTTTAAATGTCCATGCAAGTCAAAAAGTGTTCACACATTTCAAAAAATATTCTTGTAATTTTAATAATTGTTAGTTCAATTTTAAAATTATGTTCATGTATTTTTAAAGACAGATAGCGCCCTTTTAAATTGTTCACACATTTCAAAGAACTCATCTAATTTAAAAAGGCTTCAGACATTTTACATTTTTAGAAAAATGACAGTGTACCGCGAGTGAATCTTCCCACTCGTGGCGGCTTGGTCTTTTCCTACACAAATTTGTTAAGATGCATTGGTAAAACAATTACATCTTAGTGCAGAAACAAGTCCTTCCTGGTCAAAACAGGTCAGTGTGTAAAAGTATTCAAACATCAGTGTGAAGCATAATCAGGAACTGTAGATGAATCGAACAGTAGTGTACTGCACTGCAGCCCTCTTCACATCACACACTAGAATGATCACGGGTGTATACATATGGTCAGAGCAGAGCTTACTTGCAGCCACATCATTTGTACCCCAGCCTCTATAGAAGCTTGTCCCTTGTCCCTTCGCGAGCTGACATGTCGTCAACGGCGCATGAGGACCCTGAGTTCGTTGGGGCCGAGTTTTCCTATGGCAAACTTTTCCGGATATTTATACTGGTCTGAAAAACAGTTTACTGAAACTGGTGTCGTCTGAAACTTTTGATACTCTGTTTCACTTAGGACTTGGGACTTGGAAATAGTCTGAAAAACAGTTTATTGAAACTGGTGCCGTCTGAAACTTTTGATAATCTGAACTGCTGTAAATTTCAGACTATAGAAATCAGTAAAAGTAGTTGAATCAAATCAGTTTCCTGTTGGATTTATGGACAGATGCTAGTGGAAAACTTTGGAACTAGAAAACCCAAATCAGTTCAGTCTGTTGGTTTTGATGCTACTGTGCTTTGGTTCAGATGATTTAGTTTTGCAATTTAATACTATATGCCGCTAGTTGAAGACTTTGGAACTTGAAAACCCAAATCAGTACAGTCTGCTAATTTGAACTACACAAATAAGATAATGATTTCTAATTTTCAGCCTAGCTTAATTTATATCGAATAACGTGTGGACAAAATTCAGGTTGTGTCGCAGAGCACATTACAGTGTTTCCAGACTCTTTTTGATCTTCTTAGTTAAGATTTGTTGCAGTATATGTGACACATGATGCCTAACTACTTGACTATTTTTCTGTTAATTCAGCCCACGTGATAATGCGATACGCGGATGTCGATGCAGGGTAGAGAGATAACCCTTGACGTCGCCTTCCTGTCCACCTCTTCAGAGTATCGCCGCCCTAGTTGTAACTTCTAACTTGTAAGGCATTGGTTCAGGAAAACCCAGCAATTGTTGTGTTTCTGCTAGCTAAACTTGGTCAGTTTGTGTTGGCATTACGGTTCTCAAATTCAGAAACTATTTCAACAATGATGCTCTGCAATGGTTGCTCTATTATAGCGCTATAATGTTTCACTAAATGAAGGCTATTGATTATTTAGCGTGGCCATGGTCAGGGAGCATGTGGTTCCCATCTAGGGCCTCTTACTTTCAAGGTTTGTTGATACTCCTTATGAAGCTTTAGTGTAAGGTACTACGGTTATTATGACCTTATAAAACTTAGGCTGTTGGTGCATCTGATGACTTAGATTGCAAATGACACACTATTTAGTAAGAGCTTGAATATTCAGAAGAAATAATAATAATTAATTCGGCACAAGTGTACAATATCTGAAGTGTAAAATACATCCATGGTATCTAATCTTGTCTCAGGCGTTCAAATTGGTCATTTTATCCACTAAACCTCATAATAAGATTGTTATGATTATCGAAATGTCTCACTCTACAGTCATTGGTAGTACTATTTCTAGCCTAATCTCCGGATGTGGCATGCGAAGAGCAGATTTCACAGAGTTTACCGTGCCGAGAGGCATGCATACATGGCATTGGGATGAGTGGAATGCAGCTTTGCCGTTTGACCCCTATGCCCTGGATGACGTTTTGCATTAAACAATTCCGAGGGATAGACACTGAAACACGCACCACGTACCGGAACATACAACCAGGGTGTTAAATAAATTTCTAAATTCCAGCGCCTAAGAATCATAATGTGTTTTTCATGAGAATTGCACGGTATACTTTTTTTTCCCCTTGGAAACATGTAATGATTGTGAAGCGGGTGGTGACATACTCATAAAACATGCAACATCAAATGTACAATTGATGTTCTCTTGTCCTGACAATGTGCATATGTTATTAGAGCAACTCCAACCGAGTGACCCATTTTGTCCGCGCGTGTCCGTTTGGGTCGTCGCGGACAAAAACTCGGCCCAAGGCGCCGACCCAAACGGACGCGCGTCCGTTTTTCGTTCGCCCACGACCCATTCCAGGCCCAAATTTGGGCGGCATTTGCGTCGGCGCGGACATGAAGTGGACACGCGCCTCGCCTGCGTGCTCCTTACCCTGACCCGCTAGTCGGCGGCACAGTCTCGCAATCTTATCCCCTTCCTCCACCCGTCACCCGCAAATGCACAACCCTAGGCAGGCGCCCCCATTTTTCTCGGCCACCCTAGCTCTCCAGCCCCCTCCATCCTCCACCCCAGCAGCACATCCACCGGCGGGGTGCCTCCCTCGTCCAGGTGCGGAAGGCCTAGTGGTAGATCTGCGACGGCGGCGGCGAGATTTGGCCCATCCTGCCGGTGGGATTTGGCGAATCCGGCCGCCGACGGACTACGCTTGCCATGGACTTGCTTGGTGCCGGTCCACCCGGCCTGGGCAATGCCTCGGTGCCGCATGCAAGTGCTCAATCCGACTCTAGCCGCTCGGGCCTGTACCGTCGCCGGTGCACCGGCAAAGCCACGGCCGGCCGGCGCCCTGGCTCGACGCTGGCCCAGAAGCTTGCCGGCTCACCATTGTCGTTCATAAAGTGCGACGACTGCCCGCTGCAGGTTGTCCGACGCGTTTCTTGGACGCCGAAACATCCTGGTTGGGTGTTCGTCAAGTGCACAAACGATGGGGTATGATTTTTCGTTCGGCCTTTTGCTCTTTGATTCGATGCAATTTCGGTATCTTATTTGCTCAATTTTGTGTGTAGGACGGATGCAAGTTTCGGTATTGGGAAGAAGAATACATCGATCTATTGATCTCACGAAAATTGCTAGATGTTCGTGCACTTCTAGCTAGAATTAAAGCTATAGATGAGACTATAAAGAAGAGACCAAAGGGGAAGCAACGTCTAATACTTTGGAATTAAAGAAGAAAGACGTTGTAAAGCTCAACAATCCACAAATCAACAACGAAGACATAGAGAAGATCTTAGTCCAACTAGTAGGAGCAGTTATGAAAGTTGGACATCTTTTAAAATGTCTAATTGTGGTTCTTGTTTTCTTTGGTCTTGTACTCGTAGCGAAGAATTTGTAAAAAAATGTATGTATTGAAGTGCATTTGATGAAATAAAAATAACTTTTAAATCCCAAAAAAAATGTGTGATTAAAAATGGATGCCGGCCGGCCGGGAGGACGAGATTTGGGTCCTCCCGTTGGGGGCACGGCCGACCCATTTGCAAAAGAGGGCGGACATGCCGATCCAAACGGACAAAAGGCGGACAAAGCGCGCGTCCATTTGGGTCGGCCGGTTGGAGTTGCTCTTTGGAACCATAAGGTATATTCAACTCACAATCAGTATCCATAATCCAAATGTTCAATAATGAGATGGACCCTAGAGATGAGAAACTGAAGTTGAATTAATTGGAGCTTACTCTTTATCTAGAGCTACTTAACGGAAATATGAAATGAGCACATGCACTAGAGATACATCAAGAAGGAATACAAAGATATAAGAATAATAAAGTTTAGAAGATATTGTCATCAAGTAGGCAAGTCGTGTTAGAATATAGTTGTATTGAGATAGGATTAGTGCTTTAACTTTAAACCTTCTCTATCTCTATTTCTGTTATATCTCTCTCTCTGTACCGACCTTCTCTGGATTCGACCTGTCGGTCTCTCGATCGATCTCTTCTTGTAAGCCACGGCAGATGCAATATATATACAAGTGCGGACCGAGCAAAGAGTTTAACGCTTCCCACATATTTTACATGGTAATCAGAGCATCTTCTTCCTAGATCAAGGAGAGATCGCATCTAGCTTTCCCAAACCTCGCCATGACCACATCCTCCACCCAAACGAATGCCATGAGCACTCTCGCCACCTCCCTTGCCTCATCCTCCACCTTCGCACCCTCATCCAGTAGCTCCCAAGCTATGTCCCTCGGTCCACCACCACAGGAGAGGCTCACGAGGAACAATTTCCTCATGTGGAAAGCCATCGTGCTGCTGCAGCTCAAGGGCGCATAGATGGCTCACCACCTCGATCCGACGAGCCTGGCGCCTCCGGAAACCCTCACCATCACCAAAGATGGGAAGGAAGAACATGTCACAAACTTCGCTCGTTATCTCTGGTATGCTCAACAGCAGCAAGTTCAAGGTTTCTTGATGGGCTCTTTGTCTCGCGAAATCCTTGCACGGGTCGTTACTTTGCAGACGCCGGCAGAAGTGTGGCAGCGATCCATGCTACCTTTGCTGCCCAATCTCAAGTGCAAGCAATCAACACCCGCATTGAGCTGACAAACCTAAAAAAAGGTAACTTGAGCATGACGGAGTATCTGGCCAAGTTCAAGATGCTCTCGGACGAGATCGCCTGCACAAGAGCGGCACTAAGCAGCGTCGAGATCGTCTCCCACGTCCTGGCTGGCCTCGACCTCGACTACAACCCGGTTGTCTCAGCTCTTGCAGCTCGGATCGAACCGGTGACTGTCCAAGAACTCTTCAACCAGCTGCTCGGCTTTGATGCACGTCTCAATCTCCTTCATGGGATGAACGTGCGTCAGTCCTCCGCCAATGCTGCATCGCAGGGCGGTAGAGGAACCAGTCGTGGGCGCGGCCGGAACAACAACAACAGCGGTGGACGCGGACGCGACAACAAACAAAACGCGCGGACTGGCGGGAGCGGCTGCACCAACAACAATGCTCCTGCCCGGTCTGGAGGGGGCGACTACACCAACAACAATGCCTCCTCCAACAATCGTGTACGGTGCCAACTGTGTAAGAAACAAGGCCATGAGGTCATGGACTGTTGGCACCGCTACGACGAGGACTATGTTCCTGGCGCTCGCCATGTAGCTGCTGCAACCAGGGAACAAGGAGGAGGAGATGGCACCGTCTGGTATGCAGACTCAGGAGCCACTGATCACGTCACCAACGAACTTGAAAAGCTGGCCATGAGGGAGAAGTACTTCGGCAATGATCAAATTCACACCGCTAGCGGTGGAGGTATGGATATATGTCATATTGGTCAAGCATCTATTAATTCCCCTACTCTTAAACGTGATCTAGTTCTTAAGGATGTTCTTCATGTTCCACAAGCTGACAAGAATCTTGCTTCCATGTCTCGTTTGACCTAGGACAATCTGAATCATATACAACATGTAGCACCGCCACTGACGGTATGGCCATATTGGTCTAAATATATATTTCCATACTGCATACTGGTCTAAATATATTGCCATACTGGTCACACATGAACTCACATTGGAAGAACCAGTATTCCCTCTCCAGCATAAGTAAAATAAAGAAGAAGAAAGCAGAGAAAGACACCAGCCACCCGCTACTCAGCCTAGCTCACAAAGTGGAAGAGAAGGTGAGCAATACAAGACAAGGTTGCACACAAGTAGTTCCCCACGTCTCTTGGTCCCATGAGTCGCCATATGGCTCCCATCCAAAGGCCAGGTCTGAACCATGGCAATCAACTTGCTTTGCCTTTCCTCTTTTTCTTCCACTTTGCAAGAACTATAAGTGGTAGTATCATGTTTGCTCTATGATACCCCGTCCACATTTTATAACACAAGCTCGCTGGATGGAGGTGCATCACCACGGTCTTGTTTATTTTTATGGCGCTATAATGTTTCAGTAAATGAAGGCTATTGATTATTTATCGTGGCCATGGTCAGGGAGCATATGGTTCCCATCTAGTGCTTCTTACTTTCAAGGTTTGTTGATACTCCTTATGAAGCTATAGTGTAATGTACTACGGTTATTATGACCTTATAAATCTTAGGTTGTTGGTGCATCTGATGACTCAGATTGGGAACGACACACTATTTAGTGAGAGCTTGAATATTCAGAAGAAAAAAATGATAATTAATTAGGCACTAGGTACAATTTAGGCATTGTTTGGGCCACTACGTCATCGTTGGTAGCACTGAATACTGATGTGGTGGTTCTTGCAACGAGTTGAGCACTTGAGTTTACAGTTTCAATCGTATAATAGAAATGAAGTTGTTTTTTGACACAGAACTCCACGGAAACATTTGTAAATATAGTATATTCCTAGCAGACCAAAGGCTGAGAAGAGTTTGCAGTGCACTAGCGATTAATTGGCAAGGAAACTAAAAGGAAACACTAAACTACATAAAGTAGAAATTTTGCACAACGTCGCAAGATTTTGTTTTGAACAGATCAGAGTTGAACAGCGCACTCTGCTTCCACAAAGGTCATGTATTTTCGAGATAAAAAACTCCATGGAATTAAAATGTTGTTGTTTTCAAAAAAATGTTCATTGACAAAAAATCTGTTTTTGTACTTTAAAAAAATTCATGTACTCAAAAAATATTTGGGCAATGTTTAAAAGTGTTTTTGTGTCTTTAAATGCCCATGTCTTCAAAAAATATTCTTGTAATTTTAAGAAGTGTTAGTTCAATTTTAAAATCATGTTCATGTATTTGTAAAAAAGATCATGTCCTTTTAAATTGTCCACACATTTCAAAGAACTCAAAGGCTCAAGACATTTTACATTTTTAGAAAAATGTCAGTGTACCGTGAGTGAAATATTTCCACTCGTGGCGGATTGGTCTTTTCCTACACAAATTTGTTAAGATGCATCGGTAAAACAATTACGTCTTAGTGGCAGAAACAGGTCCTTCCTGGTCAAAACAGGTTAGTGTGTAAAAGTATTCAAACATCAGTGTGAAGCATAATCAGGAACTGCATATGAATCCAACAGTAGTGTACTGCACTGCAGCCCTCTTCACATCACACACTAGAATGATCACGGGTGGGTACATATGGTCCGAGCAGAGCTTGCTTGCAGCCTCATCATTTGTACCCCAGCCTCTGTAGAAGCTTAGCCACACCTTGTCCCTTCGCGAGCTGACATGTCGTCAATGGCGCATGAGGACTCTGAGTTCGTTGGGGCCGTCGCTGCTCTACACCCCGCGGGTGGTCTGAGCCTTCTTCCCGCTCACAGGATGGTCTGCGGCTCGGGGCAGGTTCCTACTCGGCTTTGGCTGCGCAAGTCACTGAGCTTGCCTGGCCGAGGGTGTATGTATGGCAATGGCACCTGTTCAACACCTGGTTAGTGACAGGCTGAGTGACGGGGATGCTGTTGCCGGTGCTCAAGAGGTGGTACCTCAGACAGCTATCCCGTCTACATCACCGAGCAAGGCCAGCTACCCTACACTGAATTTATAATAAATTCGGGTATAAAGCCTACCAGGGAGAAGTGAGATACGTAACCGTGAAAAATTAAATTATATTGCCACAATAACCTCAAAATAGACTTACAGCTAACAACAATCGTGTGCTGGTGCTATGGTACTGCCACGTTTCTTATTCGCTCATGAACTCACATTGGAAGAATGCAATAAACAACGACAAAAACAAGTAAAAGAAAGAAGAACAAGTAGAGAAGAAGAGCTGCCTCCCGCTACTCAGCCTAGTTCAAAATAACGACGATGAAAGAGAAAGGTCAGCAAGGAAAGGCAAAGATGCGCACAAGTAGTTCCTCACGTCTCTCAGTCCCATGAGTTGTCATTTGGCTCCCATCCAAAGGCCAGGGCTGAACCATGGCAATCAACTTGCTTTGTCTCTCCTTCTTTTCTTCCACTTTGCAAGAACTTGAAGTGGCAGTATCATCTTTGCTCTATGATACCCTGTCCGCATTTTATAACACAAGCTCACTGGATATAGGTGTATCAACACGGCCTTGTTTTCTTTTATGGGCTATAATGTTTCACTAAACGAAGGCTTTTTGATTATTTATCGTTGCCATTGTCAGGGAACACGTGGTTCCCATCTGGGGCCTCTTCTACTTTCATGTTTTGTTGATACCCCTTATGAATCTTTAGTGCGAGGGACTACGGTTATCATGATTTTATAAATCTTAGGCTTTTGGTGCATCTGATGACTTGGATTGCGAACGACACACTGTTTAGTGGGGAGCTTGAATATTCAGAAGAAACATTGATAATTAATTAGGCATAAGCGTACAATATCTAAAGTGTAAAATACATCTATGGTATCTAATCTTATCTCGGGTGTTCAGTTTGGTCATTTTATCCACAAAACGTCAAAATACGATTGTTATGATTGTCGAAATGTCTCACTCTACAGTCATTGATACTATTTCTAGCCTATTCTGTTGATGTTCCATACAAAGAGCATATTTCACAGAGTTTACCGTGTCGTGAGGCATAGTGGCGGAGCTAGCAGAAAATCACTAGGGGAGAAACACAAATCATCAGTGTTTAGGGGGGCCAAATGCTAAAGAAATTCTAATTTGATCCTCCCTAAAAAAATTCTTCAGTGATTCATCCAAGGCTGCGGGGGCAGCTGCCACCCTGGCCCCAACATAGCTTCGCCACTGGTGAGGCTTGCATACATGGCATAGGGGGGTTTTCTTGGGGCTCGAGAGATTGAATAGATAGGGTCCCACAAGTTGAGGGCCGGGATGCAACTTTGCCGTTAGACCCCTATACCTGGATGACGTTTTGGATTAGAAAATTTTGAGGGATAGACACAAACAGATGAAAGGAAAGGGACCAGGGGCGAAAATCCTACACCTTGAAAACGCTAGGTACGTTTACGAAGCCTTCCAACTAAACCAAACGTCACCCTCCCTAAATTTCAATTGAGTGGGTCCCTCCCTCCCCAAACACCAATATTGATACCCCACATTGGTTGTTATGTAAGGTACACAACAATTTTTACGTAGGTCTAGTATTGCTCCGGTGGGTGGGGGCGGTGATCTATGATGATGCAGGAGGAACGTCTTCCATCGGGATGGCGCATGTGGCACCATGTACCACAACATATAACCATGGTGTTAAATAAAAATTAAATTCCAACACTCGAGAATCTTAATGTGTTTTTCATGAGAATTGCACAGTATACTTTCTTTTCCCTTGGAAACATGTAATGAGTGTGAAGTGGGTGACAGACATACTCATCAAACATGCAACATCAAATGCACAGTTCATGTTCTCTTGTGCGTGTAAAAGTATTCAAACATAAGTGTGAAGCATAATCACCAAATGTAGATAAATCAAACAGCAGCCCTGCACTGCAGCCCTCTTCACAGCACACACTAGAATGATCACAGGTGGATACATATGGTCGGAGCAGAGCTTAGTTGCAACCACTTCATTTTTGCCCCAATCTCTGTAGCAGCTTAACCGCACTATGCTCCTTCGCCAGCCCACGTGCTGTCAATGGCGCATGACGACTCCGAGTACAGGAAACCGTTGGGAACGTCGCTGCTCTATATCCCACGGGTGGTCTTCCTGGCTTCAAATTTTTAACCACCTGGCTTCAAATTTTTAATACCTATTTTCAACGGACGAAACATATTGTCGTCAATACAATCCATATCCAAAACTACGATTGGTGATCAAAATATATATGGTTTTTATTAGTCACCCTTGGCCAAGGGAATTTATGTGTCCATTCTACATTACATACTGCACGGTCAAATCGTTCCCTAATCTCACCTCTCCTCCAGGTAAAAGGGTCTCCCATGTACACCATGTCAGCCAAGCCACACTCTGCTAGGATATCAGAAAATCTCTCATCATCCCATTCGGTCTCGCATTGCACTCCTCTTTCTCTGAAGAATATAAAATCTCATTAAAATCTCCTAGGATCACCCATGGATGATTACCCTTATTATGCAGTAGCGATTAGTTGGCAAGGAAACTCGAAGGCAAAACCAAACGACATAAAACAAAATCTTGCATAACGTCGCATATTATTATTATTTTTGAAAAGATCAGAGTTGAACAACACACTCTGCTTCCACAAAGGTCATGTATTTTGAACAAAAGTTCGCAATGGAATTAAAAAGTTGTTGTAATTCAAAAAATGTTCTTTTACAAAAAGCTGTTTTGTACTTTTCAAAAAATGTTCATGTACTTACAAAAATATTTGTGCAGTTTTTAAAAGTGGTTATATGTCTTTAAATGTCCATGTAAGTCAAAAAGTGTTCACACATTTCAAAATATATTCGTATAATTTTAAGATGTGTTAGTTCATTTTTAAAATTACGTTCATGTATTTGTAAAAAAAGATTGTGTCCTTTTAAATTGTTCATGCATTTCAAAAAACTCGTCTAATTTTGAAAGGCTTCAGACATTTTACATTTTTAGAAAAATTCTAGTGTACCCCGAGTGGAATCTTCCCACTCGTTGCGGCATGGTCTTTCCCTACATGGATTTTTTAAGATGCATCGGTGAAACAATTACACCTTAGTGGCAAAAACATGCCCTTCCTGGTGAAAACAGGTTAATGTGTAAAAGTATTCAAACATAAGTGTGAAGCATAATCATAGATTAAAATCGTGGGCAAGAGGGAATCGCGGCATGAAAATCTCCCATGATAATTAACGAGGAAACGACGCAATCTCCGGCTATTGCGGCGCGATATCCCGTGATTTTGGGAACAAAACAAATCACGGGAAGAATTTCATGCGGAGATAGCGCCGCGATCGCTGTCTTTTCACCCGTGAGTTTAATCTATTTACATAACTCTGAAAAATTAAATTATATTGCCAAAATTATCTCAAAATAGACATCTATCTAAGAACGATTGTGTGCTAGTGCTATGGTAATCCCATGTTTCATGGCCACACATGCAACTCTCATTCAAAGAACGCAAGCGGCAAGTAGAAGTAAAAGAAGGAAGAAAAAACAGAGAAGAACAGCTACTGCCAGCTACTCAGCCTAGCTCAAAACAACAACGACCGAAGAGAAGGTCAGCAAGAAAAGGCGAGGATGCACACAAGCAGTTCCCCACGTCTCTCGGTCCCATGAGTTTCCATTTGGCTGCCATCCAAAGGCCAGGTCTGAGCCATGTGAATCAACTTGCTTTGTCTGTCTCCTACTTGTCTTCCACTTTGCAACAACTATAGTGCTTGTATCATGTTTGCTGCTCCATCCTCATTTTATAACACAAGCTCACAGCATGCAGGTGCACACCACGGGCTTATTAATTTTTATGATGCTACAAGGTCTCACTAAATGAAGGCTATTGATTATTTATCGTGGCCATGGTCAGGGAGCATGTGGTTCCAATCAGGGGCCTCTTACATTGAAGTTTTGTTGATACATTGATACTCCTTATGAAGCACTACTGTAAGGGACTACGTCTATTATGATCTTATAAGTCTTAGGCTGTTAGTGCATCTGATGACTTGGATTGCAAACGACAGACTGTTCATCGGGGAGCTTGAATATTCACATGAAACACTGATGATTGATTTGGCACAAGTATCTCAATTTGGCTCTGGTGTTTGGTTTGGTCATTTTATCCACGAAACCTTAAAATACGATTGTTATGATTGTCGAAATGTATCACTCTACAGTCATCGATACTATTTCTAGCCTATTCTATTGATGTGGCATACAAAGAGCAGATTTCACAGAGTTCACCGTGTCGTGAGGCACAGTGGTGGAGCTAACCAAAAATCACTAGGGGGGCGAAACACAAATCATTAGTGTCCCGCCCCGGCCCCAACATAGCTCTGCCACCGATGAGGTATGCATACGTGGCATAGGGATGGACGGGATGTAACTTTGCCATTAGACCCCTCTGGGTGACATTTTGGATTAGAAAATTCTGAGGAATAGACACAAACGGATGAAAAGGAAGCGACCCGGGGGGGGGGGGTGAAAATCCTACACCTTGAAAACGCTAGGTACATTTACGAAGCCTTCCAACTAAACCAAACATCACTCCTCCTCCCCCCCCTGAATTTTAGTTGAGTGGGCCCCTCCCTCCCACAAACACCAATACTGATACTCCACGTTGGTTATTACGTAAGGTACGTAGCAATTTTTACGTAAGTCTAGTATTCTCCGGCAAGGGGGGGTGATCTATGATGATGCAAGAGGAACCGGGATGGCGCATGTAGCACCATGTACCACAACATACAACCATGGTGTTAAATAAAAATTTAAATTCCAGCACTCGAGAATCTTAACGTGTTTTTGATGAGAATTGCACAGTATACTTTCTTTTTTCTTGGAAACATATAACGAGTGTGAAGTGGGTGACGACATACTCATCAAACATGCAACATCAAATGAACAGTTCATGTTCTCTTGTGCATGTAAAATTATTCAAACATAAGTGTGAAGCATAATCGTGAACTGTAGATGAATCGAACAGTAGTGACTGCACTCCAGCCCTCTTCACATCACACACTAGAATGATCACAGGTGGATACATATGGTCGGAGCAGAGCTTAGTTGCAACCACTTCATTTTTACCCCAGCCTCTGTAGCAGCTTAACCGCACTATGCTCCTTTGCCAGCCGACTTGCTGTCAATGGCGCATGAGGACTCCGAGTACGGGAAACCGTTGGGAACGTTGCTGCTCTACATCCCACAGATGGTCTGATCCTTCTTCCCGCTTGACCGGATTGTCGGTGGCTTGGTGAAGGTTCCTGCTCTGCTTTGGCTGCAAAGTCACTGAGCTCGCCTGGCTGAGAGCATCTCTAGCCGCCCCCTAAAAAATAGAGGAGTAAACTGGCGAGTAAACCTTAGTGGAGTATTTTTATTCCACTAAATTTTGGCCGGAACTAGCGGTCCCCTAAATTTTGCGGAGTAAAACTTAATTTTGGTTTATGCATATCTTTGAACACTTGTCATGCGGCCTAAAATCATATCTGAGTGCAAATGCAAAATAAAGAAGAAACTAGTTACCTAGAATCGAATGCAGAATCTGGGCTACCAGCAACAAAGGCACATACCCACACACACAGCTACAACAAAATCCAGGGCAATACTAAATACCCATTCTTTTCCATATTTGTCAATGTCAATCTTTGCAATGAGAATACACATCCTATTCTGCCTCCATCTCACCATACTCCCCTCCCTCTCTGTGAGCTCAACCTCTCGAAATAGGCTTTCGCCCCGCTTTATAGATAAAGCAAAGATCCATACAACCATGTCCAGAGTCATGCATCATACCAGCCGGGGCCACGGCACAAGCTCAGCCCAAATAAAAGAAGAAGAATGAGAAAAAAGGCCACCGAGTGGCAAATGGGTAGATCGCCTAAGGCGTAGCAAGGCGACGCGCCGTAGCCTGAAGCGCGTCCAGTGTGGCCTCCAGCCGCCCCCTGTCTCTCTGTCTAGATAACGGATGCCAGTGCTGCATAAAAGCAAGGAATTTGAAGAGGGAGTCAGACGCCTGCCTCTGGAAAATCCTCTCTATCACCATCTTATTACGAGTCGTCCAAAGTGTCCATGCCATAGAGGCAAAAACAAGCCAAAATAAATGGCAGCTGCGGCCAGTTTGGTTGGCCCTAAGGTGAAGGAATTCCGCGAGGTCCTCAGCCGCCCACTCGGGCCCAAGGGCCTCCCGTATGAATTCCCACATGTTCCGTGCCGCCGTGCAGGAGAACATGATGTGAGTCGTCGTCTCGGGAACCGAGCATAACGGGCATAGGCCGTTGCCCGGTCCCAGTCGCTTGCGCACCTCCGTCCCCGAGGGGAGCCGGTTGCAAAGGAGCTGCCATACGAAGATCTTTATTTTCAGCGGTATCGGCGCCTTCCACAGTGGCGACAGCCACGGAGTTGGAGGCGCGCAGCATAGCGCGTGATATGCTGTTTTTACCGAGAATTCCCTTGACGGGGATAGACGCCAGACCACAGAGTCCTGGTGTTCCTGGAGCCCTTGCGGCAAGGCGTCTAGCAGACGCTGCCACTCGGCCGTTTCAATCGGGCCGAATGTTCGCCTGAAACTAAGTTCCCAACGGTCCTGGTGGTAGGCATTCGAGATTAGGATGAAAGGGTCCGTGCAGATGGAGAACAAGGTTGGGAATGTTGCCCTGAGTGGCTCATCCCCGAGCCATGGGTCGAGCCAAAACTGTGTTCCTTGACCATTCCCAATATTAAATGAGATGCCACCACGAATCTCCTCTTTTATATTCTGGATAGCACGCCAGAATTGAGAGCCTCCCGCGCGTGAGCAAGCCAGGAGTGGCTCACCTCTAAGGTATTTCGCCTGGATGAGTTGGAGCCACAAGCCACCCTCGCCCCGGAGGATCCTCCAGACCCAGCGTAGCATGAGGGCCTTATTCATAACTCGAGAGGCCGTGATTCCCAACCCTCCTTGCTCCTTGGGCAAGCAAATGTCAGCCCATTTAACCATGTGGTACTTCTGGCGGCCATCGGCAGCCTGCCAGAAGAACATGGTTAGTTCCTTGTCGAACGAGCTATGTACGCTCTCCGGCAGGATATACAGGCCCATCATGAACATGGGCAAGCTAGCCAGATTCGCACCAATAAGGATCGTTTTGCTTCCCTTGGAAGTAAAACGTCCTCGCCAAGGTTCGGCCTTCGATGCCACCCGGCCAACTAGTGGGTCAAATCCCGATGTCGGGATTCTCGAATCGGCGAGGGGCATCCCAAGGTAGGTTGTGGGGAATGCCCCCAACCTGCAATTCAGGTTGTCAGCGATCCGCCGCTGCTCCTCGGCCGAGTAGCCAATGATGAAGATTTCGCTTTTATCGAAGTTAATCTTCAGCCCCGACATCGATTCAAAACATAGCATAAGGAATTTCAGGTTCACGATGTCTGCGTCGGAGCCCTCCACCATAATCATGGCGTCGTCCGCATATTGAAGGTGGGTGACTCCTCCTCCGGGAATGAGGTGGCCGACCACCCCTTTAAGGTGGCCTACCATCCGGGCTTTGTCTAGGATCCCAGCCAGGACGTCAACGACCAGGTTAAAGAGGAGGGGAGATATATGGTCCCCCTGCTTCACCCCAGCCGAGGAGGAGAAGTATGGACCCACCTCACCGTTGATGTTAATGGCCGTCTTGCTGGACTGCACCAGCTGCATAATCCATGTGCACCATCTGTCATCGAAACCTCGGCGGTTCAGCACCAGCCTCAAGAAGGACCAATCCAGGCGGTCATATGCCTTCTGAAAGTCCAACTTGAGGAACACACCCTTGGTCCCCCGCGAGTGGACCTCATGGGCAATTTCGTGGAGGGCTAAGATCCCGTCATGAATCCGACAGCCTTTCAAGAACGCCGTCTGAAGGGGATGGTCTAGCCGCTCCGCCACGGGGGCTAACCGAGTCGCACATACTTTAGCGAAGAAGCGTTCCAACACATTGATCACTGTAATGGGTCTAAAGTGCCTACTATCCGTCGCCCCAACTATTTTGGGGATCAGGGTAATTACGCCATAGTTGATACAGGCCATGTCAAAGGTTCCAATGTAAAATTCATGGAACATTGGCATGATCACCGGTTTTATTATATTCCAGAATTTCTGGAAGAAGATTACCGGCAACCCATCTGGGCCCGGGGCCGAGGTTGCCTTCATAGAGGCGATCGCTTTGCCCACCTCATCCTCCGAGAAAGGGAGGGTAAGCTCCGCGTTCTCGTCCGCCGACACCCGTTCATCGGGCGGCCAAAAGTCCTCGGCGATCGATACACCGCTACGTGGTGTAGCGGAGAAGAGCTCCTTGTAAAAGGAGTAAATGTGCTCCCGGATCTCCTCCGGATGCTCTAGTAGGTTTTCACCCTCCCAGAGGCACGGAATAGCACATCTACGCCTCCGACCATTCGCGATCGCCTGGAAGTATGCGGTATTCGCCTCCCCTTGGAGGAGCCATTTCTGTCCACCGCGCCGCTGCCAGAATAGCTCCTCGCACTTATATATCTCCATCAACGAGGATTCTAGGGCGTAGCGCCTCAGCCAGTCATCAGCCGAGATGCCCACCGAATCGGCCAGCGCATCGAGGTCCTTCAGCTGGCCGAGCAGCTGCGCCTTGCGTGCTCTAGATTCAGCGCCCAGGTTGGCGCCCCACCCGCGCATAAACTGGCGGGTCAGGTGCGAACAATGGTGCCATATGTCTGTCGCACAGTACGCCCTAGCTGGCGTCGCCACGGCTTCTAGCCACCGTTTTCGCACCATCTCCATGAACCCTGGTTGCCTTAACCAGCTCTCCTCAAAGTGGAACCTCCCCTGTCTAGTGGGGGTGTCGTCCCCCGATGAGAATAGCAGAGGAACATGGTCAGAGCCTATCCGAGTGACCGCTCTAAGCGAGCACATCGGGAACATGGCTTCCCACTGCGTCGAGATGAAAACCCTATCCAGCACGCTCTGGATAGGGTCGGCCTGTTTATTGGTCCACGTGTAGCGTGCCCCTACTCGTGCCACCTCCCGCAAAGCGAGGTCGGCAATGCAGTCGTTGAACTGGCTCATCCGCCCCCGGTCTACATTCCGGGAGCTCTTATCTTCCACTAGCCGGATAAGATTAAAGTCGTCTGCAATCACTAGGGGTGTATTGTAGCGGCCCACCTTATCCCGGAGTTCGCCCAAGAAGTCCGCCGACCTACTATGGTCAGCCGGGCCGTAGACAATGATCACCTCCCAACTGAGGTTCACACGTCGGTCCGTGATGGACATGCTAAGGAAGAAGTCCACGCGGTCCATGTCCTCCACCGAGAATGCGTCTTCCCGGACCCCCAGCAAGATCCCCCCCGAGAGGCCTGCAGCGGGTAGCCACTGCCACGCGAAGGTGTGGTGGGAGAGGCGCTGGAGTTCATGGATGGAAAAGTCCTGCAGGATGGTTTCTTGCAGACCCACAATATCAATCCCTTCCTGTCTGATGTACTCGATCAGTTGGCGCTTCCGACCTAGGTGCCCGAAGCCCCGTATGTTCCAACATAGGAGCTTCATTAGGGAACCATATTCGGGGAACTAGGGGGCCCCACATGTGGGGCCGAACTAGCCCGCCCGCCACCTGCGGGTCGGGTACCTTGTTTTGCTGGGCGCCCGCGACGCCCCTTCCTAGTGGGGGCATCAATGGTGTCGGAGGCGGAGTCCCGAGAGGGGAGTCCGGCACTAGCGCCACGCCCCTCCATCCGTTGCTCAGAGGGTTGGAGGCGTGTGGGGGGTCTCCCCCGTAGCACCCGGCCTACTCCGGGGTTGCCACCACCAGATGCAAACGGGCCAGGGATGCCCACCGTGGCCTCGACCCTAGGCTCGCTATGCCTAGGGTCGTCCGCGGTGGGATGCAGCGAGGACCCGTCGCCTCCATGCGCAGTGCGGGACCTGTCAGCTTCAGTCCGGCGCTCTTCACACGCACGGGCCTCTGCTAATACCCCGTCCAGTCGCTTCTCCAATTTTCCGGCGTGGGTGGCTGACCTGACCGGACCCGATTCCGTCTTCGTCTTGACCCTGCTGAAGACGCTGGTTTTGTCCTCGAACAATCTCGCCGGCGAGATCTCGGGTACCATCGGCAACCTCAAGAGAGTGTGGAAGATCGAGTTGTACAAGAATAGCCTCAGAACGCCAACGAGGAGAGGTCGCTGTCACTATCGAACGCCAACCACGACGACTCTTGACGACCACGCCGAAGCCGTTGGCCACAAGGAGGGGTGGGACGCGGCACTGGCAGCGGCCTAAGAAGGAGCCAGTTGTGGGACGCAAGCTAGTGGTGGCGGCGGCCCAAATTGGGCGGTGGCGGCCCGGGGCAGCGGCGGATTCGGGGTCCGAGTGGAGCGAAGGGGAGCCACGAGATTCTACTCGTCTGCCTCGATACCGAGTATTTTTACTCCTCAGCAGGGCTAAGGAGTAACTTTTTTTAACCGATTTAGGACTTCGGCTAGGTCTTGTTTAGAGGAATAAACTCAAAATTTTACTCTTCTATGTGTTTTAGGGGATCGGTTAGAAATGCTCCGAAGTTATCTAGCCATGGCACCCGATTCAACACTTGATTAGTGACAGGCTGAGTGACAGGGACTCTGTTGGCCGATGCTCGAGAGGTGGCACCTCAGACAACTAACATGTCTCCATCCCTACACTCAATTTATAATTCGCGTATAAAGCCTACCACTGAGAAGTGAGATACATAGTAGTGGCAAAATTAAATTAAATTGTCATAATAGTATCAAAATTGTTTTCTAGATGACAATGATTATGTGATGGTGCCATATGCATGGTACTCCCACCTTGGTCACACATGAACTCACATTGAAAAAACATAATAAGTAGCGGCAAGCACAAGTAAGAGGTTTTTTAACGTGATCCATTTTACCTTCCGTGAGAGGTATTAGTATAAAATAGATATGAGCCGTTGATTGCATTAAGTACTGGGTCTAATTTTTTTTTTTTGCGATGTAAAAGGGAGTTTATTGCATTGTCAGAGTTACAGTCAAGAGGCCACAAATCCTCTATACAAGGTGGAACCGCACCCAACCAAACCGCTGTGGTCCTTTCAGTGCGGCTGTAGTTGGCCAAACGATCGGCAACTCTATTTTGGCTACGAGATAATTTCAGAGGATAAAACTCCCTATTACTTAATAAGTCCTTGATCTCAAGAACAAGGTGGCCATACGCTGACCTCTCCAGCGCCTTGCTAGACAGACAGGACAGGGCTTCTGCTGAATCTGACTGCAGAATGACCGGAAGAGAGGAATGTTGGATGGCCAAGGCCATTCCTTGCATGATCGCATGGAGCTCAACTTCCAGCGCGTCGTTGCGGTCTAATTAAATCTAACCTTCTTACCTTCCATACGAAAAGAGGGGTAAGAGGGACTATTTTAAAATTGCTCCACGAGTAAAGGAAGAGAAGACATAGCAAAATAGTTGTCGCCCGCTACTCAGCCTAGCTTAAAACAACGACGACGACGGAAGAGAAGGCCAGCAAGACAAGACGAGGTTGCACGCAAGTAGTTCCCCACGTCTCTCGGTCCCATGAGTTGCTATTTGGCTCCCATCCAAAGGCCAGGTCTGAACCATGGCAATCAACTTGCTTGGTCTTTTCTCCTTTTTCTTTCACTTTGAAAGAACTATAGGTGGTAGTATCATGTTTGCTCTATGATACTCCATCCGCATTTTATAACACAAGTTCACGGGATGCAGATGCACACCACTGTCTTATTTACTTATTATGCTACAGTGTTTCACTAAATGAAGGCTAGTGATTATTTATCCTGGTCATGGTCAGAGAGCATGTGTTCCCATCTATGACCTATTTTCCTTTCGAGTTTTGATACTAGTCCTTGTGAAGGCTTAATGCGAGAGACTATTGTTATTATGATCTTAGAGCAACTCTAACCGGTTGGCACAACATTGAAAATTATTATTTTTGTTTTCTTATTTTATAGATAGATGGAAATAGAGCATCGCCACATTGAAAAGGAAAAAAAAGATCTGGAGGCACAATCTTGTTTTCCATGTTGTTTGGTTACGTTTTGGAGGTTATTATTATGGAAATGTCTGCTCACTCGAGACCGAGAGGACAGGGGAGGGAGCGGCAGAAGCCGCACTGGGCCCACGTTGCCAGTGCCGACCCTTTTTGGGCAAAGTCTGGTGACTTTGCGTTTGTTGTCTTGAAGCTTGTCTCATCCAAGGTTCAAGATGCCTCAAAAGAAAGTTTCAATGTTCAAGATAAAGCTCTCTAGATCTCTTTCTAGTTAGGACATGGCCACATTTCGTAGTTTTAGAAGAAAAAAAACATTGCCGCTAAAGAAAGAAATGGTCAGATGGAGACACTGCACAAAGTTTCGAGACTTGTTGGAACTTCACACAGGGAGAGGAATTATATCACAGGGAGGAAGTAATGTGGAAGCAACACTCGAGGGTGGAATAGCTAAGTGCAGGCGACAAAAATACTCAATATTTCTACTAGTGAGTGAGCATGCGCCAAAAAAAGAATTTGATAAACTCAATTGTGAAGGAAGAAGAACATTGAAACTTAAGGTTTGATAGATCAGGATGATACAACCCCTAGTTCCATGTACAACCAATGTTGCCCAGGAATTTTCCTTGCTACTCTCTTCAGCAAAGATGTTAACATGTGCTCCAATGGTGTCTGTCTAGTGCGATTGAATCTTCCGACTCGTAGAGGCATCATCTTTTTAACCGACAGAAGTTTGTTAAGATCCATCGGTAATCCAATTACAACTAACTGGCAGAAACATGTCTTTTCTGTTCAAAACAAGTAGTGTGAAAAAGGTATTCAAACAAAAGTGTGTGAAGCATAATCAGGAGGTGCAGATGAATCAAACAGTAGTGCAGTCACAGTTACTGCACTACAATCGTCTTAACATCATAGACTGCGCCACTCTGAACATCGTCATGAGCTCGCTTGTTTGAGGGTCTATGGCCATGGCACTTATTCAATACTTGGTTAGTGACATGCTGAGTGATGGGGACGCCGTTGTTGGTGCTTCCTCGGCAACTACCCCGGCCATCCACGAGCAAGGCCGAGGACATGAATATGGGACCGAATTTATAATTCAGGTATAAAGCCGACCAGGGAGAAGTGATATATATAAACCGTGAAAAATAAATTATATTACCATAATCACCTTAAAATATACAATTAGGTAACAATGATTATGTGCGGCTATCCCCCTATTGATCACACATGAACTCAAATTAGAATAACACAATAAGTCGTGCCAAGCAAAAGTGGAAAACCTAGAGCAAAGAAGCTATTAGAGGCTACTCAGACTACCTAAAAACATCAATGACAAAGGAGAAAGTCTGCATCACAAGGGAACGGAGCACACAAGTAGTTCCTCACGCCTCTCGGTCCTATATGGATTTGCCATTTGGCTCCCATCCAAAGGCTAGGGTATGAACCATGTCAATCATGTTGCTTTGCCTCTCCTACTTTCTTCCAGTTTGCAAGAACTATAGGTGGTAGTATCATGTTTGCTCTGTGATACTCCATCCACATTTTATAACAGAAGTTCATTGGATGCAGATGCACACCATGGTCTTATTTATTTTTATGACGCTACAATGTTTCATGAAATGAAGGCTATTGATTATTTTTCGTGGCATGGTCTGGGAGCATGTGGTTCCCATGATCCCATGTACGACCAACTTTACTTCTGAGTTTTGATACTAGTCCTTGTGAAGATTTAGTGCAAGGGACTATGGTTATTATGATCTTATAAATATAAGGTTGTTAGTGCATCTCATGACTTAGATTTCAAATGAAATATTGTTCAGTAGGGTGCTTAAATATCCAGAAGAACAGTAATAATTTATTAGATACCATTGTACAATATCTAAAGTGTACAAATACATCTATGACATCTAAACTTGGATTTGGTGTTTAGTTTGGCCATTTTATTCATGGAACCTCAAAATACGATCATTATTATGATCACCAAAATGTCTTAGTCTACAATCACCAGTACCAATTTGAGTGTATTATGCTGATTTATGATATAGAGGTAGGATTCCATAGAGTTTACCATGCCAGCGAGGCGTGTAGACGTGGCTCGGGGATTGTGCAGGATACAACTTCATAGTTAGACCCCTTTGCCCTGGGTGACATTTCGCATTACATGATTCCGAGTGATACTTTGTGTTGCTGCGGAGGGGGGGAGGGGGAGTTGATCTATATGATGGGTTTGCCACCAATGTGCTCCTCCCACGAACTCAACGATCATAGCACTTCTATTGGGGTGGCGCATGTGGCACTCTATACACATAAGACCACGGTGTTTAATAAGTTGTACAACTCTAGCACCTGAAAGGATTACATCGAGAAGAACATGGAGAATCTTAACATCTTTTTCCTAAGAATTTTCTGGTATACATTCTTTGCCCCTTGGTATAGTGGCGGAGATAGGGCTAGGGCAGCTCGGGCTATAGCCCTAGGCCTAGTAACGATATCCCTTTAAATTTCTTCTTACAAAGTAGAAAAAATCGCCAAAATGCATCATTCAAGGTATTTATCCCTAGGTGTAATCTAATGCTAGCTCCGATTCTACATGGAAACATGTAATAATTGTGAAGTGGGTGAAGGAATACTCATCAAACATGTAACAACAAGGACACAATTAATGTTCTCTTTTGCTGACAAAGTGCATATGTCTTGAAGAATGGTTTTCAACCCAAAAGTAGTATCCATAATCCAAATCTCTAATAATGAGGAGATGGACCATAGAGATGTGAAACTAAAGTTCAGTTAATTGGACATAATATTTATCCACAACTACTTAGCACAAATATAAAATGTGCACAATAGTAGAGCTATATCAAGAAGGGAGACGGATGTCTAGATATTAGAACAATAATTTACTGTTGTTGCCTCTAGAGCCACCGTGGGTCATCATGAGGACCTGGTCTAGTGCGATGACATGAGGGGCCTCGTCGTCTTTCGATTTTGGAATTGACATGGGGCTTGCAGAGCTGCTCTCGTCGACTCCGTTTCTGGAAGTGATGCAAGGTTTATGGAGCAGTCCGCATCATCGGAGAGGTAGCCGTCCCAGATGCAATCTTCCAACTCATGGTCATAAATGAGTGGGTAACTGGTGCACACCATGGGGTCAGATGGGATTCTTGTGTGGGTTATAGGATGTTGTAGTCGATATGCAGCGTCCCGATCTGGAGATCTTGGCGCTATTTTCGACGTTGCTGATGACCACATTAGTAGGCAGCGGCCGATGTTCAGGGGCTCGATCCGGGGCATGTTCTGGCATTGAATCACAACAGAGAGAGCGGCCATTGCCTACTCCGGGAGGACTACTTCAAGTCCGCTGACCCACTCTGCAAACACAACATATTCCGGCGCCGTTTCCGGATGGCTAGACTTGTGTTCATTCGTATCCGGGAGAGGGTGGTAGCGTAAGTATTTCAAATGCAAGGAGGATGGCCTAGGAAAGGTTAGCTTCTCCTCTTTATCAGAAATGCACTCCAACTATTCGGATGCTTGCATACGGAATACCCGGTGATTTTACTAATGAGTATGTTCGTATGAGCGAGTCCATGTGCCTAGATTCCATGTATAGGTTCTGCAAGGCTGTGGTAGCAGTATTTGTCCCGGAGTACTTCAGAGCTCCAACTACTGCAGATACAACCCGGTTGTTGGCGATCAATGCCGATAGGGCTTTCCGGGGATGCTTGGTAGTATAGATTGTATGCAGTGGGAGTGGAAGAACCATACTTCTTCTTGGCAGTGGCAGTATATGGGCCAAGTGAAAGCTTGCAATGTCATACTTGAGGTCGTGGCTTCACAAGATCTCTGGGTTTGGCACTCTTTCTTCGGCATGGCCGACTATCACAATGACATCAATGTGCTTCAGCGCTCTCCGGTGTTCGCAAGGCCTGCAGAAGGCAACTGCCCAGAGGTCAACATTGAGATCAATGGCCACCACTACAAACAAAGAATACTACCTAGCTGATGGTATCCATCCTTAGTGGACTACTCTTGTCAAGACAATCTCCAACCCGATAAGAGAGAAGAGACATGGATTTCCCCAAGCACAAGAGACTGGTAGAAAGGATGTGGAGCGTGCTTTCGGTGTTCTTCAATCTCGATGGGGCATCGTACGATATCCTGCTACAAATTGGAGCACCAAGAAGTTATCAGAGGTGATGACTGCTTGTGTGGTCACTGGTCATGCACAACATGATCGTAGAGGATGAGCATGAGGATGAAATCTTCGATCACGGGTTTCAATTTTAGGGTGAAATATTGTGCCTGAGCATGGAGGAGCGGCGACATTTGCATAGTTCACCGAATTTTATCATTCAATGCATGATTAGTTAACTCACATTCAACTATAAAATGATTTGATTGAGCATATGTGGGCTCACCTTGTCAACAAATAGATGTATCGACTATTTTTTCCTTCAAATGTATTTGTGACAATTTAAATTTATTTGGTTTGTAAACTATGAGATTTTTATTTGATTGTGAAACAATGATATTTGTATTTGATTAAATAATCCGATTTTTAGCAATGTTTTTTATATGTATGAAAAAAGAAAAAATATGGCCGCATACCGGTCGCGCGGACGAAAAAGCGTCGACGTGTTGGGCGTACTGCCCTCACAAACACGAACAAAGCCCAAAACACCGAACCAAATGGACAAAAAGTGAAGAAAAAAATCCGTATATGTTTGCGTCGCCGCATTGAAGTTACCCTTAGGTTACACCGACAAACTTGTTGCAATGATCGGGACAAAAGGAAACAAATCATGAGGGCCTCGGAAGCTCCTATTCGGCGCTTCAGGCGCCAGGGAGGCTCCCTGCCCCCATGCGTCGGCGCTGGTAGGCCGGTCCATATACAAGTTCATATTTAAGAAAAACCCGGAAAAGCTGGATAAAATCACCAAAAAACAAATCAATTCGTGAATTCAAAAAATTTCATTAATTTAAAATTGAAAAAAGGATCAAAAAAGTTCACTGATTTTGAGAAAAAAAGTACATCAATTTAGAAAAATGTTAATCGATTTAAAAATATTCATTGATTTTGCAGAAATTTCTACAAAATTCATCAATTTTTTGAAAACTTAATCAATTTTGAAAAAAGTTCATCAAATCTTGTAAAAAGGTTCAAAAATTGAAAAGGTTACTCGTTTAAACAAAACTTCACTGATTTTGATTTCTTTTCAAGAAATTTAAGTAAATTGAAAACAAAAAAGAAAAAGAAAAAGAAAAAGTAAAAACGGAAGAAAAAGAAGAAGAGGGAGAAGTTATCACTACAAAGCGTTGTGGTCGGGTGGTTAGTGCAGTTTATCAGGGACAAAAGATCCCTGGTTCAACTCTCCACGCATGCGTTAGTTGTTTCATCCACAACTAGCACAAATGCCCGTGCGTTGCAACGGGAGAAAGAACTTCAAAAACCCATATCCCGATGAACATTGATGAAGAACAACCCTCCTCCCCAATTCTCCCCAAGCCTGTCCTTTGTTTCGACACCGCACCCACACATGTCGCTGCTTATCTTCCTTCCCGTAGTTGGCAATGATGGCCGTGTTGCGAAATATTGTGCTTCACTACGGAGAAACGCCAGTTGCCACCGCTAGTAAGACAAAACGAATAGTAGGCGTTCACTTTCATATATCTCTATATTGTATAATGAGAAAGTCATATTGAAATCCTCAACAAAACAACAATAAATTTAAGGAAAGAAATATAGTAAGCCACTGCCCATATGAAACGCCACGAGAAGCCATGCTTATGTACATCTCGGACACCGACTACGCGGTGTCTCGGTGCACATGATGGAGAAGGCCGGGTTCCCACGTCAAACCCTACCTACTCTTTCTCTGTCTCAATAAGGTTGGGTTCCCGCGTCGAACCCTCCCTACTCTTTCTCTGTCTCTCCACTCTATGCCCGTCCTTTGCTCTGACGATCGTAACCTGCTTTGTGTGCACCGCGCATCACTGTGACGATCATAGAAAATATAGCAAATAAGGTTACCCTCATCTCTAGCGATAGTGTGAAATTAGGTTATTATCGCCATGCCTACCAGAGTTCCACTAAAAGGAAGAAAAAAGATTTAAGAATGAAGGCAAACTTTGTTAAACTTGCAAAACTTGTGCTATTTTTTTTCCTTTGAGAAACTTAATGTTACTTGTCTGATGTGTCCGAAAAAATACAGCCCTTATGAAAAGAAGATATAGAAAAAGATTGATTAGTATGATGGAACATCTGTTAAACTTGGAGAACCAGTAATCTTTTACATCCTTTCAACAACTTTACCTTAATTACTCGATCAACTGGCATAAGTATAGATAAATAGGATGTGTGTATTAAAATACATAAAATGTTGAAGCTAAGATATATTTTATAACCAACTAACAAAATTAAAGATCTAACCAATAGGTTAACTAAAATTTATGGGCCCAACTGTATTGTGAATTTTCAACAAAATGTATAGTTTGTTGCCTGAAAGCTACATTTCGTTGTGTTCACATATGAATTTCCAACTGTCAAGATGCATAACAAATTATTATTTTGTGAGACTCAGTCAGTGCTACATACATCAAGCTCTCACCTTGAACATAACTTGATGGCACTCTTGCATGCCATATCCCGAGTTCGGTAACAACAAACATAATGGAGACAAATATTTTCAAAATATCACCTTTACAAAATCATTCAGAAAAAGTAGAAGCTTATATCTGACAGTATGCTTGACACAACGGTTGTTGATATGGTTCAAGAAGATCATAACTCCAGGACGAGCGCAAGGATTAATGTGAAACATGAAAAGGCATGATTCCCTGTCCCCAGTTTGTACTATTTCTCACCTTTTCACCGTTCTTCTAGCACAAAGCGACACACAACTTGACACGTGTCTGAAAAAAAACACTTTAAAATTTGACTATCCACGTTGTCATCTTTGGTTAGAACTTTATAAGGTCCTTTGAGCATCAGGTCCAGCTTGCTGACAGTAAAAGGAATGATCTATCAGAAATGAAAAATTGATGTTAGTGTTTGAGAATACATATCCATGCCAATTTGACAAGATGATTTGCAGAAGTTCCTTTCATATGAACAAAACCCTGAAGAATCTGAACATGAACAACCTGATACAGTACAGTAAGAGAAGCGAGAACAAAATGATTCACAAAATGATCCTTTTCCAAAATAATAATATTACAAACACATAGAGGCTACAAAACAGAAACAGTGTCTGAATGGATTGATACATCTATCTATACATTTGCATATAACCTTAATCTAATGGACGCAGAGCATATCATCGTTTCAAAGAAACTAATAATCTAAGAGCACATCATGAACTATGGAGGCGTTCTGTTTGAAGTTTGATATCATGTAGAAATTTAGAGTGACATTAGTGTGGCTCGCTGCTGTGTCGTGAATTCGAAACCTTCAGTTTATATATGAACTCACCATGGGATAAAGCTAACCTCGCTGCTGTGTCGCTTGCACCAGACCTGTGACCATGAACTGACTATATTGTTGTCCCAGCACAGCTCTTCGTCTTGGTCAAGCGCCATGGACACCTGGAGCAACAAGAAGGAGAGAGTGTTGGGCCTTCAGAACCTGCATGTGTGTCAAGTTATACAACATGTTTTTGTTAGCAATTTAGTCCCATCAGATTTAGTTCTAAATACTGGTATTGTGACTGAAAGATCATTTATATTGTTACAAAAAAACTACCGAATGTATATGGATTTCATAGTTAGGATTGCAAGAAAATTTTATATGAATGTGCTATATATTAAAAAAATGCTAGCCTTGAACCTTTTTGCCATAGAACAAAGGAACCACATACATACAAATCTATATAACACTCGTACTACAGGCAGCTAGTTTAATTTATGTATGTACAACCGTTTCAAAGTCTGGCTACCGATCTTCAAAGAAAGGATTATAAGCTCTAGGCATGATATTGAGAAATTTGGAAAGGTTGTATAACTTAAATGTCAAATATACTATATAGGATAAATAGTTGAAATCTAAGCACCATACCTCTGTTACGCTGGAAGGCAGAAAGATTAGAAACACGCTGCAGACAATCAGAGATTTAGTCTGTATTCGCCAGAAACAGTAGAAAATATGCAAATCCTATATCCGTACGGAATATCAACTTATTTTGTTGGCTAACACGGGGTATGTAACATAGAAGAACTTCTGAAAGCCTCCTGTAAACTCCAAACCAAATTGGCCAGGTGTATCATTTTCTTTGAAGGTCTGGTGTTTCATTGTGTTCATGTAGCAGCGCTGGCATACATGGTGTCGCTCTAGGATGCATAGTAAGGCTACAGCAGTCAGCAGAAGAAAACATGAGGAGGAAGATGGGCAAAGCCACACATACCAAAGGAGCACAAGATTGCAAGGAGGAGAATTCGACCCGAAGCCATCCCCAAGGTGCAGGAGCGCGACGCCGTCCGGGGACGCCCGAGACTCCAGCGCGGCTAGCCACCACGCCGCCACGGCCCATGGAGCCGCCTAGGGCTATCCTGGGCGAGGTGAGGCGGCGAAGGAGGAGGGGCTTGGGGACAGGCCGAGAAAAGGACAGGACGTCGGTTGGTGTGCTCGCCGGCATCGATTCGATTTCGATTGGCAGCGGGCAAGTGGTCGCATGGAGTTCAGCAGCTAGCAATTTCGGGGATCCTCTGTTTGATTTGTGTTGACAAGGACACGGTCTGCAATTCGATCCAAATCAGACACGGGTCTCGCGCGCGAGCACGGCGCCGCCCGCGGCCTGTAGCCCCTGAAGCAAGATGTCGACGCCCGCATCGTCCCGCCGCAGCCGCCATGCTGGCTCCAGGACAGCACCTCCTCCATGTCGCCCATCAAACCACCGCTCCGGCCAGGCGCCACCCGCAATGGCCCGACGCCGTGCTGCCGCGCCCGAGCGCCGGCGAGGCGGCCTCCATCCTTCCGACCGAGCACGCCGGCCGCCTTATCCTCCTTCGCTGCGACGCCTTGCCCCATTCCCCATTCCCCATTCTTGGGCTCGGGCGGCGCAGACGGGCAGCAGCCGTGAAGGGCGCTGGGTGCCTAAGGGGGGCGGGGAGGCCGGAGGCGGAGGGGTGAGCCGGAGGCCGAGGGCAGGAGAGTGAGAGGCTGAGAGAGCCGGCTGGAAGGGAGGGGAGGGACTGAGGGAGACAGGGAGAGTGGAGGCGGGGCAGCCGCGCACGCTGACGAGCCCAGCCGAAGCTAACCCCCTTCCACCTTCTCGTCCTCCTGCATCGATCCGAGCCGCCATGGACGACGTTGCGTCCGTGTTGACTGCGGACGAGCGCGCGCGTCCGACGCATACGTCCCTGCCTCCGCGCCTCCCCTCCTGTTCCTCCTCTCGCCCGGGCAGCGTGCCGCGCCCTTCATGAGCTCGCCGCCGTCGTCTTGCTCCCAATCTAATCGGAAGCATCGCCGCTCCTCTGCAGGCCTCTTCAACTGTTTTTTTCTTAATTCATATGGACCGCGGGGTGGTTCCCATAAAAGCTAGGGTCTTTTTTGTAAACAACGAAACGTTTTCTAAGATCCGCTTAAACAGGGACGGCGGGTTCAATAACCGAAAAACACAGGGGCTTATTTGTAAAAGCGCCGCAACGGGTGAGCGGGCAGAAGCGATAGCCGCTTAATTATTATTAGGTAAAGATAATGGACACCTGAAGCGTCAAATAATGGGCTGAGTAGTGTGGGCTGAGCCCACAAGCCCACTGTGCGAGCACGGGCCACGGCGTGCACCTTGAAATACCCCGCCTTGGCGCCCGAACGTAACCGTCTCAACCAACAGCTTTCGCTCCTCCTCTTCTCCCCGTAGCCGGAGCGCCATGAAACCAAGAAACCCACCATCGTCTCCACCGAGCGCCTCTGCTCTCCAGCGGCACCGGAGAGCGATGGAGCAGTTCCAGGACGGCCACCACGTGCGGCTGCGGAGCCGCGAGACCGGCACGTACCTGCACGCCGACGAGGACGGGCGTGGCGTCTCCCTCCGCCGGCGCCGAGCGTCCATGAACGCGGCTTGGGCGGTGCACATCTACCAGGGAGATGGAGATGGCGACGCCCAGTACGTGCTCCTCCACAGCGCCGCCTACGGCCGCTACCTCGCCGCCACGGTCGCACCGGCGCCGCGAGGCCAAGGCGGACGCCGCGTCGAGCAGTGCGACTACGAGCCGTGGGAGGAGGAGTACATCAGGTGGCAAGCCGTCAGGGTCGGCTCGGGGGACGACGTCCTGCTCCGCAACGTCGCCGGCCGCCTCCGCGCCAACGGGAGGTACCTCAGCGTCGACGACTTCAACAGCACCGGCACGATGATGCACTGGGTCGTGGAGCGCATCCCCGCCATGGACGACACGCCTCGCCTTGCAGCTCCGACTGGGGTGAGTCCGCCATGCCGCTTCTTCAATCTTCATACGAACTGCTTTCAGCGGAACTATCGAATTGGGTTCTTGGATGCCGTTAATTTGATTCGCCATGGCCGCTTCTTGATTCTTCCCGATCGAATTGGGTTCTTGGATGCCGTTAATTTGATTCGCCATGGCCGCTTCTTGATTCTTCCCGATCGAATTGGGTTCTTGGATGTTTCCTATCAAAGAATTCAGAGCCCAATTTGATGGTTCGTATTTGATGGTTCTTTGTGACTCAACTGCAGCTCCGCCTTCCCAGAAGCCTCGCCTTCGTGTTGCCGTGGCGGGTGATACAGTACGAGCAGGCGGGCGCCGAGGAGTCCAACTCCAGCTTCGCCTGGGAATCGCTCGTATTCAGGGGCAGGTCCGTGTTCCACCTGAGGAAGAAGCTGGCCAGCCGGCTGGATGCCGCCATGGACGTCTCCAACCTCGTCATGTGCGTCCGAGCGGGCATGCACGGGCGGCTTACCCCACTGGTCGTCGACTTGCCCCGCAGCCGCGAGACCCTCGACATCATCATCGTCATGGCTGGGACGCCAGGTGAGACACGCCATTGCTAACTTCACATTCTATTTTCTGCATTAATTCACATGATCAGCTTGTGTTATGAAACTGTCTGAACTCAGAAGAACAGTTTACTGAAACTGTTGTACTCTTGTAGTATTAGGCACAAGTAGAAGGAGTTGAATGGAAACAGTTGGTATTTGCATTAGCTCGCCGTGGGACTTGTCTGGACTCTTGTTGGGACTTGTCTGAATCCAGTTTGTTTGGGGATACAATCATAACATATTCACACTAAACCCTGGCACAGAGATTATTTCATAGTACTGTCCTTGATACAAATAATTCAGTTTTTTCATTCGGCACTATTTGTCACTTGTAGAAACTTTGGAACTTTGATATCCAACTCAGTCAAGTCATTTGTACTGTAAATTCTGTTTGATTTAGCATACTATAAATTATTTGAACAACATGTGAACCAAATTCAGGTTATATCCTACAGTATTTCATGAAAGCTGTCTTTCAGGGTTTTGCACATTATATTGTTGGTTTTTTCAGGCTTTTTGTGCATAAGCTGTCTTCTTCGTTAATTCTGTAAAAAGGTGATATTTAAGTTATTGATCTTCTCAAACTATTGCACTACCTGTGACTTGATGCCTAACTTGCTCACTTTCTGTTCTAATTCAGCCCACGCAGAGCTGCGGTACCCGGATGTTGGTGCGGAGTAGAGAAAGATAAGAGCAGGACTCCTGACAATCCACCTCTTCAGAAGTGTCGCCGCCTCGGACACGATGACATGAAAATTCAGAAACTTCATTTTGCATTGAGATATAGGTTTAGGGAGCACCTCTTGTGTCTGTTAGCATAGATAAACTTGATTCATTCTCCAGACAGGAGGAACCTGTCGTCTATTTTACCCTTGTAGTTCTAAATTTCAGAACTTGAGTGAAGAAATTATACATCGGCATTGGTCTGTAGTGATTTCGTTCTTATTCTGGCTGCTACTTCAGGGTTGCCTCTGTAATTTCTCTTAGATGTCAATTTGAGAATGGATGTATTCTTATACTTGCTGCTACTTCAGCACTGCCGGGTGTATTTCTCTTACAGGTCAGCGCTGCCGTTTGAAGTTTCAGTCATTCAGCAGAAAATGAATTTTGTAAGATATATTTTGGGATTTATTTTAATGGAGCAATGATAAGCGTGTGCTGGAAGACAGTGATAATTTTCAGTTAGGAGTTTACTGAAACTGTTGTATTCTGCAACTGCTGCTAATCTTCAGTTAGGAGTTTACTGAAACTGTTGTATTCTGCAACTGCTGCTAATCTTCAGTTAGGAGTTGGGAGTTGTCTGTATTAGATATAAGTATAGAAGGAACCTGTCTAGATAAACTTCAAATAACTTGTTTCTGTTAGCATAGATGAACTTGATTCATTCTCTAGACAGGAGGAACCTGTCTATTTTACCCTTGTGGTTCTAAATTTCAGAACCTGTGTGAAGAAATGATACATTGGTGTTGGTTTTTAATGATTGCATTCTTATACGTGCTGCTACTTCAGCGCTGCCGGGTGCATTTCTCTTAGATGTCAGTGCAGCCGTTTGAAGTTTCAGTCATTCAGCAGAAAATGAATTTTGCAAGATATGTACAGGTTGATATTATGTGCTGCATTGACATGATCTTTTGGGATTTATTTTAATGGAGCACTGATAAGCTTGTGTTGGAAGATAGTGATAATCTTCAGTTAGGAGTTTACTGAAACTGTTGTATCAACTGCTGCAATGATATCAAATTCAGGTTGTTTTTCAGGTTTTGTACATAAGCTGTCTTCTTGGTCAATTATGCAATACAGTGATATTTAAGTTTTAGATCTTCTCCAACGATTGCCTGTGACAAGATTCCTTACTCTTTCACTGTCTGGTCTAGTTCAGCCCGCGCTGAGTTGCCGTACCCGGATGTCAATGCAGCTTAGAGAAAGATAAGAGCAGGACTCCTGTCTCCTGTCCTGACCGCCGCCTGACAGTCCACCTCGATCTTCAGAAGTGTTGCCGCCTCCGACACAATGACATGAGAATTCAGAAGGCACCAAAATTTGCATTCAGCTATAGGTTTAGAAAAACCCCAGCAGCTCTTGTTATTCTGCGACTTGCTACATTTGCGTGTGTGCTGTTTCTGCACAAAATTCAGGTTATAGTATACCACAGCACCATAAGATACTAGTTTCTGCACATTACGTTCTCAGGTTTTCTAAATCAGCTGTCTTCTTTTTGTTAGCAACTTTCGGACAGAACTTGCAGAGCGTCTTTGTTCTTAAAAGTACTCTTGTCCGTCAGAAAAAGGGTAGCTAGTTTTCCAATAAAATGTATATCTCGCTCACAAGGCAAATGTTTACCACTGCAACAACCAAACCAGTCACAGATTCAGTACAAGGTCTTATACAAGATTGGCTGATGATCAGAACTCATGAGATTACGCAGCAACAGAGGTAGAAGAGGACTACAGGCTCCAATCAATACAATATCAGCCAGAGTCGAGAGACACGATCAAACTCTCAAACTACGCAAGATGAGGTTGAGGTTGTATCGATCTCCAGGAAAGCCAACTCGAGCGGACACGATCGATCAGGCATCGCTATTGTTGACAATATAATTTGGCTACGTAGTATAGGCCAAATTAATTTGATTATTGATCCAACTAATCAGTTGCATTGTCTAAGATTGCAGTTAATTATCTGAGATAAAGCTCGGCCAGATTTCAGGGATTTGCAGAACTAGCACACTGCTGCCATGGATATTTCCTAATCAATTTGATGTGCTAAGTTAATATATGAGGTTTGCATGGAGTATATATCTACGTGGTGAAGGAGTATGCTTAGCACATAATGGACATTATTAAGTGTGATAGCGACATGGTCGGAATATTTTATTATTTGGGAAACTCTTGTGTTCACCCGGCTGATCTTTCCACGAGCATCGACCGCCTCCGTGGGCGTTCGATCTATTTTGATCGGCCGGTCAGGAGCCACCCTCACGCATTTCAATGTTCTTGCAACTTCACCCCTGTTTCGAAAGCGTTTCTGCAACTCAAGACTTGCTTTCTGCAACCTCATCTATGTTGCAAAGTTATTCCGCAACAAAGCACTTGTTTCTGCAACTCGATCATTGTTTCAGGAATTAATGGGTCCAAAGTTATTCTGCAACAAAGCGCTTGTTTCTGCAACTCGACCGTTGTTTCAGGAATTAATGGGCCGGGGGAGGCGACCGAGCTGCGTGCCAGGAGGTAGATCGGGCGGCTGCGCGCGTAAATCGAACGGCCGTCGAGGTGGTGGATGTTTCGTGCGGATCAGCCGGTGAACGCGTAGCAGTCCCCTTATTATTTCCTTGTAGATACAAGAGTATTTCTACGTGACATGATTAGAGCTTGGGCTAATACATCATCAAGCATGATGGGGACGTTGCCGGAGTATTTTATTATTTTCTTGTAGGTCTAAGAGGATTTGTACGCAATCTATTAGCTTGAGTTGCCGATGCAAATTGTAAACAACCGAATCAGGACGTGTCCTAGTCGGTTTTATCTTCAGAGTTGTAAACTTATACGCCAAGTCCAGCGTGCCATATATATGTAAGGCCGTGGCCGATTGAAAAAAACCAATCGATCTATTCACAAAAAAACACTACTTTTTCATCGTACGTTTTCTTTCTGTCGCTACTTCTTGCCGAGCCCTAGCAGCTCTAGGGTTTGGTTGATCTTTGCCGTTTTGCGCTGAAAAGCGGCCGGTTCTTCTCCACGAAAGCGAGATATCTTTGTTGCTTTGCTTGAAAAGCAATCGTTCGTCATCACGAAAGTACGACGGTTATCGTGTTGTTGCGCTGCAATTTTGCGTGGCAACACAATTGGCGACTCCGCTGGGGACCGAAAAGAACAAGAAGCACATGATGAGCACCGAGTCCAGGAACGGGAGCGACGTCGACCCGGAGAACGTCATCGCCGTCACACTCGACGATCTGTCGGAAGATGATCGGCGCGAGCTTGAGCAAGAGCTTGAGAAAGAGAAGGTTGAGAGGTTGAAGCAAAAGTTGGCTGGATACACGAAGACGAGGAACGGCATCATCAAAAAGGTAGCTCCAAGCCTTTCCTATACGTCCAAAACTGAGGTAAACAACTCAACCGAAGAGATTGCTCACCTAATTGATTTTTCCGTAGCTAATAAATACGGTTCTGATATGGAAAATACGACGCGTACAATTACTCAAGCAATAGCTAATAGACTTGAAGAATTTAAGGTGCAGTTTAATAAAGATCTTGAGAATTGTCTACCTGGCCATGTACGCTCGTTAGTGCTGCAAGTTAACGATGAATATTCTGGAAAAAGGCCGGTGTCACTGGAAAGTAGCAGATTCAATAATTTGCCAAGTAGTATACTTACGTGGTGCATCGGCTAATGCTAAGCAGCCTGATGTCTCTTTAATGAATAATCAAAGTGTCCGAAACTACCTCGGATCTTCGGCCAATAATTTTGTTCCTAGTGCTACTGCTCCTATTGTTTCGACTTCGGTTACACAAAATCACAGTAGCAATAATCGAAGTTTTGGTTTTAATTCTAATTTGCAGCAGCCTACTTATCAGACAGTAGCATACAGTACACCACCACTGCCGCCTGTTGGTACCGGGGTTTCGTACGGGCCGGTACCCGATTCATATTTTAGTGGGCCTCCGTTGCAAACTTCGCATGCTCAAATTTCTTTGCTGGAGTTTCCGCAGCGTGCTTGTGCTTCTCCACAAACCAATTCTCTACAGCCCAATGATAATTTTAAGGATCAGCTTGCTAGTATACTTAGAGAATTTGGTTTAGAACCTAAGGGTAGAGCACGTGCATACCAAAAACCGTACCCTGATTACTTCGACTCGACACCTTATCCTCGTGGTTTTAGAATTCCAGATTTTGTTAAATTTATGGGGGACGATGGTAGATCTACTTTTGAGCATATAGGACAATTTTTAGCACAATGCAGTGCGGTCGGCACATCGGATGTTTTTAGGTTAAAATTATTTCCTTTATCTTTATCCGGTACTACATTTACTTGGTTTACTTCGCTTGCTCCTAATTCTATTTCAACCCGGGTACAATTGGAGCAAAAATTTCATGAGTATTTTTATAGCGGTGAAACAGAACTTCGACTTTCAGATTTGAATATGGTTAGGCAGAAATATAATGAGCATGTTCATGATTATATTAGGAGGTTTAGGGATGTAAAAAACCGATGTTTCAGCTTGACCATAGCCGAAAAGGATTTAGCCGATCTTGCTTTTTCGGGTCTACTTGCTCATATTAAGGATAAACTAGAAGGGCAAGAATTTTTAGATGTTAATCAAGTTTTGCAAAAGGCTTTGGCGCAGGAAAACCGAGCTAAGGAAATTAAACAATATAGCCGGTTTAAAGATAACAAAAATAAAGAGAAGGATAATCACGCGGTTAATGCCTTAGATTATGATAGTGAGTCGGCTAGTGAGGATGATGTTAATATATGTGTAGCCGAATGGGTTCAAGCGCTAAAGTCAAAACCTTTTGCATGTTCTGCATTGAATGCCACACCTGCTAGAAGAGAAGAAATTAAGTACACTTTTGACGTTAGCAAGTGTGATAGAATTTTTGACATGTTACTGCAAGAAAAATTAATTAGAGTAAGGAATGGTCATGTCATTCCACCTCCAGAAGAGTTGGGTAGAAGAGCTTATTGTAAATGGCATAATTCTTTTTCTCATGCTACTAATGATTGTAACGTGTTTCGTCGACAGGTGCAATCGGCCATTAATGAAGGATGATTGACGTTTACAGAAGGTTCTAAGATGAAGCTCGATAGCGACCCTTTTCCTATTAATGTGGTCGAGCTTGAGAATAAGAAAATGCTTATTCGGTCGGATCAGACCGAGTCCGCAAGAGAGAAACATGTTGTTGATGACAGTGCTGCTCCAAGGATGATCAAACCAAAAAAATCCAGAAGTAGGAGTGTGGAAAGTCAATGGAAGAAGGAGGCAAACTCCAAGGCCAAAGCCGACAGTTAACATGTTGTTGGAAAAATATACCTCATGCAAGGCCAACAATGTGTTTAATCGGCTCGGAGGTAATAAGCGTCCTAGATCTCGTTCTGGACCTCGTGGTCATGAGAGATGGCAAGGAAGTTCATATGACGAACAACTGTATTTTGCAATGGAGCTGACATATTGGGGCTGTGCACCTCCTATGTATCCGCAGTTTCCTCCATGGGGGTTTAATCCTTGGGTGCCATATCCTACAGGGCCAGCAGGTTATTTTCAGCCGGGATGGATTCCGCCGAGGCATATGTTCAGACCAAACATGCATGAGAAAAGGGCTCGGTTCAATGAGGAGGTTAGATCACATAACACTATTGAGATTCGAGGAAGTCGATCACCGGTACGCAATGCAGATGGCAGAAACTATAAGGGTGATCACAAGCGCGTATGGGTGCCAAAGCATGGTTAACCTAAAACGGCAAAAAGTTTAGATGGCTTGAATGTTGCTCATGGTCTGAAAATTGTTGAACACCAGTCAGCTGAAGGTGTTGACAATAATACGGAATCAAGCGATGACGTTGTATTAAGATCGGCCCCAAAGAAAATTGTTAGTACAGAGGAAAACAATGGTGTGAAAGTGCAACCAATGGGCCGATCTAATCAATGTGAGAAAGAAATTAATTCTGGGCATAGCATGCATGCACGTATTAATCAAATGTCTAAATCGGCAAGCACACAAGCTGATTTGATCATGGGAGGTTGTGGCTCAGGAACGTCCAAGAATTTGGGTGACAAGTCTAACAGCAGTATACGTACGTGTTGGGATTCAAACAATTTACGCGGCCAGAAGTTTAATGCTAGTAACGTATATGATCAGCAGAGAAGTTCTTCGGCCAAGGATAATTCTTTTGCCGCAAAAGTACGTCAGTATAGGCCAAAGAACCCGGGGGGCAGCAGAATTCAGTCAGTTGCACCTGGAACTAAACCGGCACTTCGCTGGTGCCCAACGGGACTTACACACACGCAGAAGAGGCGTGTACAGAGACTGCGCACATTGGAAATAAAAGAAGAGATAGCTGAAAAGAAGCGCGATGAATTGTTTGATCACTAGTAGAAAACATACCTTTTGTCCACATCATTAGTCCCGGTCTGGTTTTGAACCGGCACTAATGTGACCATTAGTCGCGGTTCGTGACGGGCATCATTAGTGCCGGTTCGTTCCGGACCTTTAGTCCCGGTTCGTGCCACGAACCGGGACTAAAGGGGTGGTGGCAGGCTGGTGTCAGCCTGGGGCCCCACGATAACCTTTAGTCCCGGTTCGTGCCACGAACCGGGACTATAGGCTAACCTTTAGTCCCGATTTGTGTCTCGAACCGGGACTAAAGGTCCCCTATATGAACCCTTCGGCCAGCCCGAGCTCTCTGTTCTTCCCCTTTCCTCTCCTCTGGTTCTTCCTCTCTTCCCCGAACTCATCCTCCATTTTTGCCAAAATTTGTCAAGATTTGGAGGCACCCCATCCATCCAAGTGTTCACAAAGGTTAGCAACTTTGTCCTTTCATCTCTCATTGCTAGATTAGCTCTTGCAATGCTCTATAAGTATAGTGATTTGTGGGTTTTAGTTTGGGAGTATTTATATGTGGTAGTTTATTTGATTTATATGCAATTTGAGCTCAAATTAACTTCTTACTTTGCATGTGTAGGTGTTGTTTACTTAGTGCCTTCCCGTCCCCGTCCTAACCACCGTCGATCGCCCGCACCGTCCCGTCGCCGGCACCACCTTGGTGAGCCTCTTGTTCTTATCCTTTTTTATAAAAAAATCATGTTTGTAAGATTTAGTTAGTTACTTGTATAGTTTTCTTACCTATATGGTTGTTTGTTATACATAGTGGCATGGTTTTCATATCCGTCCCTGTCGTCCCTCGTCCGGTTTATGATTCGGATGTGGTATATACTCTCTTTTATAACTATTTGTTGCATTTCGTGTTTATGACAATTATGCCCATCAAGTTGACATAGATATTTTTATCTAGGAGGTATGTGAACCAGAAATTCCAACCGACATAGATATTCTTGTCAAGAAGTTAAATTTAGTTGAAAAAGAAAATGAGTATTTGAAATTTTTTTGAAAAGAGTTGAAGAAGAGAAGATGAAACTAGAGTTGTATGTTACCGATGTCGTCGATGATCACAAGATCAAGATGGATGCAATGCGCTTGAAGATTAGAAAATTTAAAAAATATGCCATTGATAGTGAGGCTTGGTATCACTATGCTGTTGGATCAATTGTTACCTTAGTAGCGATCTTGATCGCATTTGTTGTTGCATTTAAATGCTTTAGCTAGAGAGTTTGTATGTTGTTTTATGAGAACAAGTGTGTATGAACTTTACGTATGAACTTGTATTAATTTGGTATTTTCGGTGTTGTGTAATGAAGATGAGCCGGCAATGGATGTACGATGACCGATGCTCTCCCCAGTTCATTAATGGCGTGAATACTTTTCTGGTTGCGGCTGAGGCAAACAAGCGGGCGGATGGTTTTATGTATTGTCCATGTGCTGGCTCTAAGAATGATCGAAATTACTCTAACTCAAGAACCATTCACGTCCACCTGTTTGAGTCCGGTTTCATGTCCGGCTATAACTGTTGGACCAAGCACGGAGAAAGATGGGTCCTAATGGAAGAGAATGAAGAAGAAGAGGATGACGACAACTATCCTGGCCATGGGTTCCATGAATACGATGGTACAACAATGGGGGAAGAAGCTGAGCCGGCAATGCGGTAAGGAGCTGAAGAAGAGGCATCAGATGAGCCCACTGATGATCTTGGTCGGGCCATTGCCGATGCAAAGAGAAACTGCGCAAGTGAAAAGGAGAAGCTGAAGTTGCAGCGCATGTTAGAGGATCACGAGAAATTGTTGTACCCAAATTGCGAAGATGACAAGAAAAAGCTGGGTACCACACTGGAATTGCTGCAATGGAAGGCAGAGAATGGTGTACCTGACAAGGCATTTGAAAAGTTGCTGAAAATAATGAAGAATAAGCTACCAAAGGACAACGAATTGCCCGACAGTATGTACGAAGCAAAGAAGGCCGTCTGCCCTCTAGGATTAGAGGTGCAGAAGATACATGCATGCCCTAATGACTGCATCCTCTACCGCGGTGAGTACGAGGATTTGAATGCATGCCCGGTATGCTGTGCATTGCGCTATAACATTGGCCACGATGACCCTGGTGATGTTGAGGGCGAGCGCCCCAGGAAGAAGATTCCTGCCAAGGTGATGTGGTATGCTCCTATAATACCACGGTTGAAACGTTTGTTCCAAAACAAAGAGCATGCCAAGTTGATGTGATGGCACAACGAAGACCGTAAGAAAGACGGGAAGTTGAGAGTACCCGCTGACGGATCGCAAAGGAGAAAAATCAAGAGAAAGTGGAAGGACTTTGCAAAGGACGCAAGGAACGTATGGTTGGATAAATGTAAGAAGAATGTGTACCTGGGGCATCGTCGATTTCTTCAGAGCAGGCATCCCGTAAGAAAGAAAGGCAAGCATTTCAAAGGTGAGGCAGATCACCGGAAGAAGCCTCGCCACCGTACTGGTGATGATATACTTGATATGGTCAAGGATTTAAAAGTAATCTTTGGAAAGGGTCCTGGCGGACAATCTGTTCCGAATGACGCTGATGGACGCGCACCCATGTGGAAGAAGAAATCTATATTTTGGGACCTACCCTATTGGAAAGACCTAGAGGCCCGCTCTGCAATCGACATGATGCACGTGACGAAGAATCTTTGCGTGAACCTGCTAGGCTTCTTGGGCGTGTATGGGAAGACAAAAGATACACCGGAGGCACAGGAGGACCAGCAACGTATGCACGGAGAAGACGGCATGGATCCAAAGCTGTTTCAGGGTCATGCCAGCTACGCTCTTACCAAAGAAGAGAAGGAAATCTTCTTCGAATGCCTGCTCAGTATGAAGGTCCCGTCTGGCTTCTCGTTGAATATAAAGGGAATAATAAATATGGCAGAGAAAAAGTTCCAGAACCTAAAGTCTCATGACTGCCACATGATTATGACGCAACTGCTTCCGGTTGCATTGAGGGGGCTTCTACCGGAAAACGTTCGATTGGGCATTGTGAAGCTATGTGCATTCCTGAATGCAATCTCTCAGAAGGTAATTGATCCAGAAATCCTACCAAGGTTAGAGAATGATTTGGTGCAATGTCTTGTCAGTTTCGAGTTGGTGTTCCCACCATCCTTCTTCAATATCATGACGCACGTCCTAGTTCACCTAGTCGAGGAGATTGCCATTCTGGGTCCTGTATTTCTACACAATATGTTCCCCTTTGAGAGGTTCATGGGAGTCTTAAAGAAATATGTTCATAATCGTGCTAGGCCAGAAGGAAGCATCTCTAAGGGCCATGAAACAGAGGAGGTCATTGAGTTTTGTGTTGACTTTATTCCTGACATTAAGCCGATTGGTGTTCCTGAATCGCGGCATGAGGGCAGACTGGGTGGAAAAGGCACGCTAGGAAAGAATTCACTAATATGCCAGGACGGGCATTCTTTGGCGCAAGCACACTACACAGTTCTACAAAGTTCCACCTTGGTGGCTCCGTATATCGAGTAACACAAGAATATTCTACGCTCCAAACACCTGGAGAATTCTGACGACTGGATTACACATGAACAAACGGTGACTTTCGCCGGTTGGTTGCAGACACGTCTCATGCATGACGACACTGTTGAAGATGACCTGTACTTGCTGTCCAAGTTACCATCTTCGACTATATTGACTTTCAAAGGGTACGAGATAAATGGGAATACATTTTACACGATCGCCCAAGATAAAACGAGCACCAACTAAAACAGTGGTGTTCGCTTTGATGCAGCAAACATCAATGGGCCAAAGGACACATATTATGGTTACATAGAGGAGATATGGGAACTTGACTATGGACTTGGTTTGAAGGTCCCTTTGTTTCGGTGCAAATGGGTCAATCTGACAGGAGGCGGGGTAAAGGAAGACCCGCAGTACGGAATGACAACAGTGGATCTCAACAATCTTGGGTACGCAGACGAACCATTCGTCCTAGCCAAAGATGTGGCACAGGTTTTCTATGTGAAGGACATGTCTACCAAGCCGAGAAAAAGAAAAGATAAGGAAGCGAATACATCATACGATGAGCCAAAGCGCCACATAGTTCTTTCAGGGAAAAGAAGCATCGTGGGAGTGGAGGACAAGACAGACATGTCAGAAGATTATGAAAAGTTTCATGAAATTGCTCCCTTCAGAGTGAATGTTGACCCGAGCATCAAGTTAAACGATGAAGATTGTCCATGGTTACGACGCAAAGGGACACACGCGAAGAAAAAGTTTTATACCCAAAGATCCCACTCTGGGATGTGACCGGCTTCACCGCCAATTGAGCATCATCCTTTCTATTTGTCATTTGTTTCTTTCTAAGTGTCTTTGTAAAAATGGAGTTGGAAAAATGAAATATACCGTCGGAAAATGAAAGGATTTCTAGATAGATCAACAAAACACACGGTTTCCCCTGCATACAGCCCGACGGTGGCTTGTGAGTGCCCGCATATGAAATGCACCGTCGGACCGTATGCAGGGAATCCGAATGATTTGTATTCGGTCGATGAACTAAAGGATTTCTAGATAGATCAACAAAACACACGGTTTCCCCTGCATACAGCCCGACGGTGGCTCGTGAGTGCCCGCATATGAAATGCACCGTCGGACCGTAATTAGGGAATCCCAATGATTTGTATTCGGTCGATGAACTAAAGGATTTCTAGATAGATCAACAAAACACACGGTTTCCCCTGCATACAGCCCAACGGTGGAAATATGAAATGCACCGTTGGACCGTATGCAGGGAATCTGAATGATTTGAATCCGAATGAGTACACACACTAAGTGTCGAACATGTCCGAGAGGTGGGCTATATATAGGGTCGTGTGCCTCTTTAGTCCCGGTTGCTAGCACGAACCGGGACTAGTCGTTATAGTGCTGATCCAACAGCTCACAAGCGCTTGAAAGAAACACACGATCCGTGTGCTTCTTCCTGATTGGTACGACCTTCACCGCCCAAGGTTATAAAGATATGCAAAAATAATAATTATATAAAAACAAAAAGTGTAGCAAATTCATTATAGAACGTCAACGAAAGAAAACTCATCTGTTACAAAGGCATTTCATTTTTTTAAACTTATTTCAACTCCAGACTTTTTGTGCGTTCAGTATGCACCATTTGAAGCCACGCCATCAATTTTCAACCCTTTCTGACTTGATTTGCTATTTTTCATGCATTTACTGATTTTTCTGAGCTAAATGACCCTGAAATTGAAAAGCACAACAAATGAACTCTGAAAAGGTTGAAAGTTGGCATGGTATCATCATTTCACCCACATAGCATGTGCTAAAAAGTTGAGAGGGTTATGGCAAAAACTGGATGCACTTCGTGTACAAAATGGACAATCTCTTTCGAAGTATCAGGCTTTCACACGAAAACTCGTCTGTTACAAAGGTATTTCATTTTTTTAAACTTATTTCAACTCCAGACTTTTTGTGCGTTCAGTATGCACCATTCGAAGCCACGCCATCAATTTTCAACCATTTCTGACTTCATTTGCTATTTTTCATGCATTTACTGATTTTTTTGAGCTAAATGACCCTGAAATTGATAAGCACTACAAATGAACTCTGAAAAGGTTGAAAGTTGGCATGGTATCATCATTTCACCCACATAGCATGTGCTAAAAAGTTGAGAGGGTTACGGCAAAAACTGGATGCACTTCGTGTACAAAATGGACAATCTCTTTCGAAGTATCAGGGTTTCAGACGAAAACTCGTGTGTTACAAAGGCATTTCATTTTTTTAAACTTATTTCAACTCCAGACGTTTTGTGCGTTCAGTATGCACCATTCGAAGCCACGTCATTAATTTTCAACCCTTTCTGACTTCATTTGCTATTTTTCATGCATTTACTGATTTTTTTGAGCTAAATGACCCTGAAATTGATAAGCACTACAAATGAACTCTGAAAAGGTTGATAGTTGGCATGGTATCATCATTTCACCCACATAGCATGTGCTAAAAAGTTGAGAGAGTTACGGCAAAAACTAGATGCACTTCGTGTACAAAATGGACAATCTCTTTCGAAGTATCAGGGTTTCAGACGAAAACTCGTCTGTTACAAAGGCATTTCATTTTTTTTAAATAACCTAAGTATTACCAAATTGAATATAATGATAAAACACAATAAAATTAAACAGAAGAAAAAATAATCAATGAAAAATCTATTTTTAAAGTAAAGTTATTCACAAACTAGTGATTCACACAAATTTCAAATAATTCAAATTTAAACTATTCAAATTTGAAAACTACTGGCACTAACATAAAGTTTATATATTTTTTACCTAAAGCAAAAGGATTCATAAAGAAACTCTAAATAAAGAAAAAAAACAACTCAGAAATAAAAAAAATTAAAGCAGAAAACAAAAAAAATGAAAAATAAATAAATTAAAAAAATCCCGCCTACTGGGCCACAACGGCCTGCATACGACTAGAAACCCAACCTGTAGTTGGGCCAGGACGCAGGCCCGCAAGGCCCAGTAGGCCCACAGGGAATCGCAAGAGAGGTAGGCCCAGAAGGCTTGCATTAGAGAGGAGCTCAATGCAGTGCCCGCGCCGGGGCTTATAAACTGGTCGAGGCGCCCCTCGACTAGCGAGGTGGGACTAAACTTCCACTGCAGTGCGCCGTGCCAGGAACAGGTCTTTAGTCGCGGTTGGTGGCTCCAATTGCGACTAAAGACCCCCCTTTAGTCGCGGTTGGATCCACCAACCGCGACTAAAGGGTTTCGCTTCCCGCCGCTTCGGCTGGTGAAATTCACCTTTAGTCGCGGTTGGTGGCTCCAACCGCGACTAAAGGGGGGTCTTTAGTCGCGGTTGGAGCCACCAACCGCGACTAAAGGTCCTCCTATATAAGCAGCAGTTGAAATTTTTTCATTTTCCCTCTGCTTCTTCGTCTCTTCGACGACTGAACAGAGGAGATCGCCGCCGCGTGCCCCCGACGCACCACCTGCCCCGACGCCGACGCCGCCCCCAACGCGCCGCCCACGCCATCGCCGCCCCCGACGCGCCGCCCACGCTGTCGCCGCCCCCGACGCGCCGCCCCCCGTCGCCGCCCCCGTCGCGCGCCGCCCCCTCATCGAGCTCGCGCGCCGTCGCCGTCGCCGTCGCAGTCGCCGTCGCTGTCGCCATCGCAGTCGCCGTCGCCGTCGCCCCGCTGTGAGCCCCTGCCGCCATGGATTTTTTTTATAAATGTTAATTAGATGTATATAATGTTAATTAGATGTTAATTAGATGTATAGAAATGTTAGATATTAGGGTATACTAATAATGTTAATTAGATGTATAGAAATGTTAATTAGAATTTTTTTTAGATGTTAATTAGATGTATAGAAATGTTAAATGTTAATTAGATGTATAGAATTTTTTTATAAATGTTAATTAGATGTATATAATGTTAATTATATGTTAATTAGATGTATAGAAATGTTAATTAGAATTTTTTTTCATAAGAATTTTTTCTCGGAGTCAATGATGCCTGGCCCCCATCCTCGTCGTCGACTCGTTCGCGACGACGTCCTGCTTCAGAGGGGCAATGTTTGGGACTGGGCTCCGCCGGGCTGGCACTGGGAGGTGCTACCTTCAGGGGCGCGCAACTTGGTGAGGAACCCGGCCCCGGGTCCCGTCGTCGACCCGGAGCTTCTTTGGTGGCGTTCGCATGGGCCACTTTCGGTGCGGAGGCAGCCGGCCCCGCCGGAGTTGGTACGTCGCCGTGTCAGGGAGGAGGACGAGCACGTCCGTCGCTACATGGAGCTATGATCCTGTGATGGTTCCTTCTCTTTGGGTGTCCACCGCCCGCGCCTCAGGAACCGCGAGTGAACTAGATTCTTCGATAATATTCGATCTGTATTAGCTAGTGATAATACTCGAGATGTATTCGAGATTATATTCGATAATATTCGAGACGATTTATTCGAGATTATATTCGATGATGCATATTATGTGAATTATTCGAGATGCATATTATGTACTATGATTCAGTTTTTCCTTATTGATTGCATGCATTCTAATTTGAATACTAAATTGTTTTATCTTTCTTCTGGATTAGTTAAATAAAAGCTATGGACAATACCGGCAGAGAAGGAGAAGAGGCTCTGTTCGACCTCATACGCTCCACGAGCCCAGAGCATGAACCTGAAGATGATGACGGCTCGCAATATCTGAACAATTCCGGTGAGGGTTGTATGATATTTGATGAAGACGAACGAATAGATGAAGGCGACGACAACGATGTTGACGAAGAAAATGTTCTTCAAATAACAAAGACCGGCGAGGTATATTTATTATATAAGCCATCCGGTGATCATTACATGTCTTAATTGATTTGTATGTATTAACGAATCGATCTTTCTTCTTGTAGTCCTCCAGATCGAGCAAATCTTCTACAAGCGACAGGGTAGTTCGAGGCCCGGCCAAAAAGTTGGATAAAGGCGTAAAGTTCAACATCAATTCCATCAAAACATCAACTGGCGAACCGCTTGGACCTACGAAAAATGCGACCAAGTTCAAGAATCAATGCGGAGTTATTATCAGGGACCAAATCCCGATCTCCGTTCAAGAATGGAAAAAGCCAGCAAAGGGAGATCGAGCAGGCCGAGTTACTTTTGTCGACGAAAGAGCAAAATATGTGCTTTGGACTACGCTCATGGAACATTTCACCGTACCAGATAATTTGACAAATGCAGATCTGCAGAAAGTCAGAAACTATGCTCATAAAGAGATGGCGATTGCATTCAACACCTTCAAGAAAAATACATGGGCTAAGTACGTCAAATCCGGAAAGAAGACTCCAGAATTCACGGGAGCACTGGTGAAGGCAAAAGATCACTGGGACGCTTTCGTGAAGTTCAAGGAATCGGAAGAAGCTAAGGAACGGTCGAGAAAAAACAAGATTAATGCTGCGAAAAAGAAGTGGCACCATCATATGGGGCCAGGTGGCTACCAGGTGGCCCTGCCTAAGTGGGATAAATCTAAGCAAGAGATGATTAGTGCAGGGGTCAGTCCAGTTACATTGACATGGCCCCCCAGGTGCAGGACATTGTTTTATGCGCATGGGGGGAAGTTGGACCCAGAGACAGGGCTGGTTATGGTGAAGGCAAGTCTTAAAGAAGCGACAGACGAAATACTTATTGCAATAGAAGAAGCTCGAACGGGGGTGTTCACGCCCAATAGAGAGAACGACAAGCTTACGCGTGCCCTGAAGAATCGTGAACACCCGGGAAGAACACGAGGCAAAGGCGTTGTTCCGTGGTTTGAGGGGTTTGCGGATTGGAACGACGACTATAGAAGCCGTGCGAGAAAGAAGATGCAGGAGGAGAAGAAGAAGAAGGAGGAAGCACTCCGCTTTGAAGTCCTAGAATCAAAGCACCTGGAGTTGGAACGAATTGTCAGGCGGCAGCAGGAGCAGATCGACTCACTCAGCCAGGAAAGGGCGTCTCAGCGGCAGCATGAGCAGATCGATCCAGCATTGGATAGCACCGTCCCATCTATGCCGAGAAGCAGCGTGGGTTCCGCCCCGGCCGATATCGATAATGCATTGCTAGCTAGCTACCCTGTGGATGATATCAAAGACAGGACTAACTGTGAGCTACACATGAAAGTGAAGAACTTATCCATGAAGGTGGCGGACGGCTATGCTTTAGCAAATCACCCTGAAGCAACCTTCCATTGCAATCCCATTCCAGCAGGCTATGCTCGTGTCGGGGTTGATGAAGTGATGTCAAGATATAACGAGTTACAACTTGACATTCTTGGAGGTGACGAGGAGAGAACACTGGGAGAGGCCATACATCGTATCATTCTATGGAAAAAGGATTGCATTGTCTTCCCAAGGCCACCGACTCCTCCTCCTCCAAGTCCGCCTCCGCGTCAGTCGACTCCTCCTCCTCCAAGTCCGCCGCCGCGTCAGTTGACTCCTCCTCCTCCAAGTCCGGCACCGCGTCAGCCGACTCCTCCTCCAAGTCCGGCACGGCGTCAGCCAACTCCTCCTCCTCCAAGTCCACCGGCACCACATCAGCCGACTCCTCCTCCAAGTTCGGCACGGCGTCAGCCTAAGCAACAGCGGAAGAGAGAGGCCGCAGCTACGACGGCTAGCGGTACAACAGGCAAGAAATTCAAATATGGTCCAGATCTCAAGCCTCTTCCGAAGTTGTCTTACCACCTGACTCAGGAGGAACTCGACGACGCATGTGATGCCCAATTGAAGGCCCATTTTGCACCGAAACTGGCCGCGCCGCCAAAGGAGAAAGTACCTGAGCATGTCTCACAACACTTTATTGATATGGCTCGACCGGCTGACAATGAGAAGGACTCCGACTATGTGCGGTCTATCAAGAAGTCATATTTAGCAGGGCAAAAGGAGTCGAGCTCGAGCTCGAGCCAAGCAGTTGGCAAAAAAAGCGGGAAAACTGTTCCCCAGCTGGGAGAACAGGCAGTGCAATCGACCCCCCCGCTCATTGTACAAACAACTGTGAGTACCGCCGATCGGCTGGTAATAACCGACGATCTTAGAAGGCAGGCTAAAGAGGCCGGTGTCACTGTTGAACAACTCCTAGGCCTTGAGGAAATCCCCGGGATTACAGAGGAGGAAGTAAAATGGCAATATGTCCGCGGCAAACCTCTGGTCAAGCCTGACGATGTCAAGCTTCTACCAACGAGAATGTACGATTTGCATACGTGGTACATGCAAAAAACAGCAAATACCAATGAAGAGTCCCTCATGGTGAAAGTCAAGAGAAAGCATTACTTCCATAAAAAAGATGTGTGGATTCATTATTCAGAGTTGTTACAGTTATTCAATCAAGACGCACTCGACAAATCTATCGTCAGTTGCTATTGTCTGTAAGTGATTTCTTTCTGTAATTTAAGTCTCTAGCTAGCTAGCTGTGCTCTCGTTCATTACCTGTAATTATCCTCACTATATTATTTTCTGTGGTATTATGCAGAATGAAGATGTATGAAATGAAAAAAGCTGGACGCTATGGCATTGGGTTCATTGACCCAAATACGGTTAATCAGGCGATATGGGAAGATCAATATTCGAGAAAAGACACAGAGAAATCCCTGCTAGAGTTTTTGAAGCAACTAAACACCCAACCAGAAATACTATTTCCTTACAACTTCGGGTTAGTGTTACTATATCTTGTACTACAAATTCTATTTTTTTCTTAATTACTAGATGTTAATAAGTGTAGTTGATGAGTTATGCACGTGCCCGCTTATTTATACAAAACGTGTGCGCATGCAGTTACCACTGGATCTTGTTAATCATTGAAGTTGACAAGGGAAATTTGAAGTACTGGACTCACTATATAAGAATCCATCCGAATACGCAACCGTGAGGGGGATGGTCGACAGGTAATTTCAATCATTATCGCACTATGTCGGCCTCTTTACTTCATTTCCTGATATCAACTAGTTAATAACTCCTTTATTCATTTTCTTTGCCGGCGGGCAGGGCTTGGGCCAAGTTCGTCAAACAGGTCCCAGGCGACTGGGAACGAAAGCTGACATGGGTGCGACCCAAGGTAATTAAGTAGTACTAGCTAGCTACGTCCGTGCATCTCTTTAATTCTAGTTTCAATACCATTATCATGCTTGATTAATTATTACCTGATTGAATTTTATTCTCGTAAAGTGCATGAAGCAGGAGCAGGGGAATGCTTTATGCGCATACTACGTTTGCGAGAACATTCGCATGATCACGTCTGAAAGGAGCAGAAACGAAAGAAATCTTTGGGTACGACGTTTGCCAGAACACTATCCATAATTTTTTATCATGATCTAGCTAATATATATACACACAACTAATATATTCATCTTGATCTCCTGATTATAGCTGAACGAGATGTGGGGCCAGCTCCTACCAACGGCTCGCGTACGAGCAATTCAAGAGGAAATAGCTGGATTTCTGGTCGACCAGATCATAGATCCCAAAGGAGAATACCATTACAAGATCAAGAAGAAGTAATGCCCTGCATATATGTAATGATCCGCAAATTGTAGGAGAAATTGTATATACCAAATTGTATATATATATGTATGTGAATGGTCGTCGTACGAAAAATTCGATGATATATATATATGATCGGTTCTACGAGAAATTCTATTTATATATATATATGCACAACGTGTACAGTATGTAGTAGCGTAATATATGTTTGAAATGAAAAATAATTAAATGGAAAACGCAAAATTAAAAGGAAAAATAAACCATAATTAATTCATAAACCACTGAAGGATTAAAAGGAAAAATAAACCAAAATTAAAAGAATTAAATACTTTTAGTCCCGGTTGGTATTACCAACCGGGACTAAAGGTCCCCCAGCCCACGGCGCCGGCAGGTGCCACGTGGTGGGCCTTTAGTGCCAGGCCGTGTTGAACCGGCACTAAGGGGGGGGGGGGCTTTAGTCCCCACCCTTTAGTGCCGGTTGTAGAACCGGCACTAAAGGCCCTTACAAACCGGCAATATAGGCCGATTCTGCACTAGTGGATCAAGATAAGCCAATGGTGCCGACAAAAACTTGGAAAGTGATGCGCATCGCGGCGGAGAAAAATAAAAATATGGATGACGCGATTAGCGATGAAAATTTGGAGCATGATGTGGATACACCTGCTGATATGGATGTCAATATGGTTTTTTGCGTTGCCCGCTGAATTTCGTGCACCCGAAGCCGAAATCGCTGAGCTTGTTCTTGGTCCACAAAATGCTACATTTGAGAAGCCGGAGAAGAACGGGCAACACCTGAAGCCATTGTTTATCAGGGGTCACATTGATGGTAAGCCTATTGGTCGCATGCTTGTTGATGGCGGTGCAGGTGTTAATATTATGCCCTTTTCGGTATTTTCTAAACTAAACCGAAAAGAGAGCGAGTTAATGAAGACCAATATGGAACTTAGCGGTTTCTCGGGAGAATTATCCGAGGCTATGGGCGTTATTTCTATGGAGGTCACAGTCGGAAGCAAAACATTGCCGACTGCGTTTTTTGTTGTTGATGTCAAAGGCCGGTATAATATACTTTTGGGACGCGACTGGATTCATGTGAATTGTTGCATACCTTCTACTCTACATCAGTGCTTAATATAGTGGGTTAATGATGATGTGGAGGTGATTGAGGCGGACAATTCTTCTTGTATTGCTTTGATAGAAACGCCGGTTGATTGGCAACACGGTGAGATGCGGTGTTTGACCGGTAGAGATTTATCGGACTATGATTATATCAATATAGGGAGAGATTTTTTTGTACCTGTAAATGCACAGCCGGCTAACGTAGCTCGGCTTAATGATTTATCTATCTAAATGATGAATAAAGATGATAGTATTAAGTGGCTGCAAAGGCGTACGGAGGAGTATCGTTCCGGAAAGAGCGATATGCATGAAACGATTGAAGATCTTGATGACATGGAAAAGCTTGGACATGGATTCTCATCGGCTGATCCGCTTGAGGAAATAGATATTGGTGATGGAAGCATTCCGAGGCCTACATTTATCAATGCTAACTTGAAAGCTGATCAGAAAAGCAAGGTATGTGTATTACTTAAAGAATTCATTGACTGCTTTGCTTGGAATTATAATGAAATGCCTGGTTTGAGTAGGGATTTGGTCGAACATAGACTACCTGTTAAACCTGGTTTTAGGCCGCATAAACAACCTCGTAGAAACTTCAATCCTAATTTGTATGACCGCATCAAAGAAGAAGTTGATCGGTTGATAAAAGCTAAATTTATTCGGCCATGTAGATATGCAGAGTGGGTTTCAAATATCGTTCCCATGGAAAAGAAAAATACTGGTAAGATTAGAATTTGTGTTGATTTTAGAGATTTTAATAAGGCTACTCCAAAAGATGAATATCCTATGCCTATAGCCGACATACTTATTAATGATGCCTCGGGACATAAAGTAATTAGTTTTTTAGATGGTAATGCTGGGTATAATCAAATATTTATGGCCGAACAAGATATGTCTAAGACTGCTTTTCGTTGCCCAGGTTTTGTTGGTTTATTTGAGTGGGTCGTTATGACTTTTGGGTTGAAAAATGCCGGCGCTAAATACCAACGAGCTATGAATTTAATTTTTCATGATCTTCTAGGCATTGTACTAGAAATATATATTGATGACATAGTTGTTAAATCGAACGAGTTTGATCATCATTTAGCCGATTTACGATTATCTTTTGAACGGATGCGTCGGTATGGGTTAAAAATGAATCCACTAAAATTTGCTTTTGGTGTGTCGGCTGGTAAGTTTTTAGGCTTCATAATTCATGAACATGGCATAGAGATTGACCCCAAGAAAGTGGAGGCAATTAGAAATTTGGAGGAACCCACATGTAAAAAGATGTGCAAAAATTGTTGGGAAAAATTAATTACTTGAGACGATTCATATCTAACCTTGCAGGGAAAATTGATTCGTTTGTTCCATTACTTCGGCTAAAGAATGAAGCCGAATTTACTTGGGGGGCAGAGCAACAAAATGCTTTTAATAATATAAAGCAATGCTTGCCAAATCCTTCAATATTAAGGGCGCCCAAGTCCGGTATGCCGTTCAGGCTATACATTGCTGCACAAGATACAGTGATCGGCGCCGTGCTGGCATAGGAGGACAGCGGGAAGGAATATATTATTGCATACTTAAGCCGCCGTTTGCTTGACGCCGAAATTCGGTACGTGTTTATTGAAAAGTTATGCTTATCTTTATACTATGCATGTACCAAATTTCGGCCTTATATTCTTTCCAATACGTGTGTGGTAGCTTGCCAGGCCGACGTAATTAAGTATATGTTGCAACAACCGATTCTTAGTGGTTGTATTGGAAAATGGGCTTATGCATTAATAGAATATGATTTAACATATGAATCGTTGCGTGCTATGAGAGGTCAAGTTATCGCCGATTTTATTGTTGATCATAGAATTAAGGGTGATGGAGATATTAATTATGTTAGCATATGCCCATGGAAGCTATATTTTGATGGATCGGTTTGTAGGGACGGGCAAGGCGTCGGTAATGTTTTGGTTTCACCTAATAATGTTGTTTATGATACATTGGTCCGTTTGGAATATCCTTGTACTAATAACCAAGCTGAGTATGAAGCTCTACTATTTGGTTTACAAACTCTAGTTGATATGGGCGTAAATGATATAGACGCTTTTGGGGATTCGCTTCTTGTAGTAGAACAAATTAAAGGCGAATTATAGTGTTTTGATGGGTTATTAAATAGTTATTTGGACTGATGTTTAGATATCATTAAGTCTCTAGATACGTTCACCATCCATCATATACCCAGAGAAGAAAATTCTAGACCTAATTGTTTAGCACAACAAGCATCAGGTTATCACATTAGTAAAGGAGTGTTTTTTATACTAGACAAGCCGATGCATGCTGATGTAGTAGATAAGTCTATAGTGTTGGATACTTTGTCACATGGTACACTTGGTCCTAGGTCAGTTCAACGACTAGCAGTACAATGTGGTGCAGATTCGGTGCATGAGTTACAAACGACCGAATTAGCAAATAATTTAGAGCCAAGTGATTGGAGAATTCCACTAGTCAATCATTTAAAGGATCCAAGTCAAACGAGAGATAGGAAAATTCGGCGACAAGCTTTAAAGTATACTTTGTTTAACGACGAGTTGTATCGCCGAACAATAGATGTGTTGTTTTTAAAATGCTTGGATTCTGATCAATCTAAAGTAGCTATGGGTGAAGTGCATGAAAGAATATGTGGGACACATCAGTCGGCTCACAAAATGCGATGGTTATTAAAAAGAGCGGGTTTTTATTGGCCGACTTTGCTAGAGGATTGTTTTCGGTACTATAAAGGTTGTGAAGCATGCCAAAAATTTGGTAATATACAGTTAGCGCCCGCGGCTATGTTAAATCCCATAATTAGGTCGTGGCCATTTAGAGGATGGGGCTTAGATTCTATTGGTGAAATACATTCTTCGTCTTCTAAAAAACATCGCTTCGTCCTGGTAGCTACAGATTATTTTACTAAATGGACTGAAGCAGTTCCTTTGAGAAATATGACTCATAAGGAAGTTATCAGTTTTGTTTTGGAGCATATTATTCACAGGTTCGGTATTCCTCAGACTTTGACTACTGATCAAGGTGCTTCTTTTATGTCCCATCAATTTTGTGAATTTGCCGAATCTTTAGGAATGAAATTGTTAAATTCGTCGCCTTATTATGCTCAAACTAATGGACAGGCCGAATCTAGCAATAAGACTTTAATTAAGCTTATAAAAAAGAAAATCCAGGAGCATCCAAAAAGATGGCATGAGTTACTTTCGGAAGCTTTATGGGCTCATCGAATATCTAAGCATGGAGCGACTCAAGTGGCACCATATGACTTGGTATATGGTCAAGAGGCGGTGTTACCTGTAGAGGTTAATTTACAAGCTCTTAGAGTGGCCAGACAAAATGATTTGTCGGCTGTAGATTATAAGGACTTGATGATGGATAAGATAGATGACATTTCAGAGGAGAGATTAAGAGCCTTGCGAGAAATTGAGAAGGAGAAATTAAGAGTAGCTAAGGCTTATAATAAAAGGGTGCGAGAAAAATCGTTTCAAGTAGGAGATTTAGTGTGGAAGACGATTTTGCCTATTGGAACTAAAGATAGAAAATTCGGCAAATGGTCGCCGAGTTGGGAAGGTCCGTATAAAATTGTGGAGATTGTTCATGGAAATTCATACTTTGTACAATCTTTGCAAGGAGAGAAGCTGTCCAAAGCTCTCAATGGAAAATATTTGAAAAAGTATTATTCTAGCATGTGGCAGGAGGCCTAAAGATGATGTGGCCGATATATTTTTAAGTATCGCCCTAAGAAAATTTGGCCGATATATTGTCTGAATATCGCCCTAAGCAATGACATAGTGTGATGGATTTCATTCTACGGTAATTGCTATAGTGTTTTTGGTCAATACAATTCTACCAAAAACAGGGGGGCATGTGTTGACAATATAATTTGGCTACGTAGTATAGGCCAAATTAATTTGATTATTGATCCAACTAATCAGTTGCATTGTCTAAGATTGCAGTTAGCTGAGATAAAGCTCGGCAAGATTTCAGGGATTTGCAGAACTAGCACACTGCTGCCATGGATATTTCCTAATCAATTTGGTGTGCTAAGTTGATATATGAGGTTTCATGGAGTATATATTTACGTGGTGAAGGAGTATGCTTAGCACATAATGGACATTATTAAGTGTGATAGTGACATGGCTGGAATATTTTATTATTTCCTTGTAGATACAAGAGTATTTCTATGTGACATGATTAGAGCTTGGGCTAATACATCATCAAGCATGATGGGGACGTTGCCGGAGTATTTTATTATTTTCTTGTAGGCCCAAGAGGATTTGTACGCAATCTATTAGCTTGAGTTGCCGATGCAAATTGTAAACAACCGAATTAGGATGTGCCCTAGTCGGTTTTATCTTCAGAGTTGTAAACTTATACGCCAAGTCCAGCGTGCCATATATATGTAAGGCCGTGGCCGATTGAAAAAAACCAATCGATCTATTCACAAAAAAACACTACTTTTTCATCATACGTTTTCTTTCTGTCGCTACTTCTTGCCGAGCCCTAGCAGCTCTAGGGTTTGGTTGATCTTTGCCGTTTTGCGCTGAAAAGCGGCCGGTTCTTCTCCACGAAAGCGAGATATCTTTGTTGCTTTGCTTGAAAAGCAATCATTCGTCGTCACGAAAGTACGACGGTTATCGTGTTGTTGCGCTGCAATTTTGCGTGGCAACAGCTATCTTGGTTGGCCTTCTCGCAAGCGTCGATCCAGTCATGGTAGATGTGGACGGGCTCGGTGAGGTGGTGCGCTGCGGTGTGATAGGCCTCCTGGCAGACGTAGCAGACGGCGCTGGCGACGAAGAGCTTGAGGTCGATGGTGCACGCCACGCTGCCGGGGTGGTTGCAGAAGGGGCAGCAGAAGCTTGTGTCCAGCTTCGGCGCCGGCTTCTTCCTCGACGCCATCTTCGAGTTCATCGACTTGCGTTTCGCCATCTCGATCAGCACCAGATCGCAGCCGCAGGTGATCGAAGGTGTTGGTAGGGAAAGGGTTGGGCGTGCTGCCTTATAAAGGAGGTGCCCAGTCCGACTCCGGCTCCTCTTCGGCGGCAGCAATGCATATGCATTGCGTGGTGTGGCGGTGCAACGAAGCCATTCACGAGTCAGAGTCGGATTCTGCTGGCGCCCAGTCGAAATGGCCGCACGCAGGCTAGTCAGTGGTGCTATACGACGGTACGCGGCATGTATCACGCATGTCAGTGGTGCTACACATTTTTTTGGGTGGGGTGTGGGGCTATGCTTCTTGTTATCGAAAAAGGTTTTCGTCCCGTTTTATATATAAAACAACGATTAACAACATTCCGATACTGTCGTGGTTTTGTCACTGCAGATGCCATGGGGTGGCTTATCGAGAGGGGCCGAAGGACGCCGACGGGCTCCGGGAGCAGGGTTAGGCACAAGCGGTGGCGGACACACGATGTACCCAGGTTCGGGGCCCTCCGTGGGAGGTAACACCCCTAGTCCTGCTTGGTCTAGTTGAGACGATGGTCAGGTTACAATGGGGCTCCTCAAGCTGTATAGGTAGAGCATGAAGAAGGAGCTAGCCTGCCCTTGCTGCCTCTCTACGTATGAGCGGTGAGTGTAAAGAGTCGATCGGGGGATCCCCTTGCATGGGGGAGGTCCGGGGGGTTTTATAAGCCAACCCCCCGGGTTACAATATGAATAAAAGGTCTCGGGGGGCCCCAGCCGGCAGCCTCTCTAGCCGGCTGTGGGGGCCGCCGGCTGTGGGGTCTTGTCGGTGGTAGGACCCGCCGGCTGTTGGGTCCCGTCAGGAGCCGGCGGGGCCCGCTTGGTGGGTCCCCGTGCCGGTCACGTCGCGGCACGGGTTGCCCGTCGGGGATTCGTCTTGTGGCTACCGGCCGCGGTCAGCGGTACGGCCGGCAGCACTGTAGCCATGCCGGAGCAGGTAATGGAGTGGTTGGCGCGTGCTGGCATTGTTGGAAGCCCTGTCGCGCTCAGCCGAAGTCAGCAGTCACTGTGACCCTGCGCCCGCGTGTCAGGGGCCACTGTGGCCACGCCGGGGCAGGTAACGGGGGTCTCGTCTTGTCGCCGTACTGATGCGCAGAGAGACGGGACGGGAGTTGGTCCGTCCGAAGGTCAGCGGAGGAGGAGGCGTGGAGGCAGCCGGCTGTCAGCCAGGCGGCCCGCTCCTCGATCAGCCGGCCCCGGGCGAGCCGGCAAAGGACGTGCCGGCCGCCAGTCAGCTTGCCCCGAGGGAGCCGGCGGCGGGCCTGCCGGTCCCCCGCCAGCCGGCCCCGAGGCAACCGGTGGCCCGCCGGACGGCCGTGGCCCAGCCGGCCGTGGACCAGCCGGCGGTACTGTTTTTTCTTCGAGCGGGGGAACGACCCCACAGCTTTGGCCTACTCGGGGGTAATAACCCTGTCAGATACAAACGTACGTCATCCCCAACATACACCCAAGGCAAGATACATAGGCGTTGATCACAGCAACAACACTCCTAGCACTACAAGAGCAACCAAGGGCTCAACCGGGAACAGGCCACCACGAAGAAAATGAATCCGCATACGACGAACCGTGGGCTCTAAGATGGCGCCTTCAGGAAGGATACGACACCGGAGTGCCTCCACCACCCGATCCGAGGATCAGAGTTTCTCCTGGAGCAGCACGACAGGCGATGAGAACCGCGACGACGCCTTCAAGAAGGGAACGAGCTTTGCCGCCGCCGGTCCGTCCGAAGATAGAACAGGTTTTCACCCCGACCAACGCTCACATCCACTGATCATCACACCCCGACTACCACGCTGCCCACACAGCCATGGACACCGGGCAGCGCCAAGCCATGGGGTCTGCCCATGAGCACCGCGCACCCACCTCCAGGGCCGCCGCCCCAGCATTCAAGACCTTGACACCACCTCACCCAAGAACCGTCGCTACCCCAACCAAAGAGACGAGCGGAAAGGTCCTGCCTTTCCCACCCCTAGGCAGCCCCTAGCGCCGAGACCCAATAGGTCGGCCAAAACTACCCCCCATCGACTCGTCCTGCAGCACCGGGCGCGAGATGAGCTCGGCCCTTCGGCACCGTCTGCGAGACGAGGTCGGTCCTGCTGCACCGTGCGCGAGACGAGCTCGGTCCTACACACCGGGCGCACGACGAGGTCGGTCCTGCCGCACCGGGTGCGAGACGAGCGATGAACCGCGCTGGGAGATGGCCAACCCTTCGACAGAAGTAGAGCCCAGATGACGAGTAGATGAAGTGAAGGTCGACACAGTCTGGCCGCAGATGAGCCGACGCCGGAGTAGATGCCGTCCGTCGTCGCGGACAGAGCCACCGAGCTACCGTGTAGCGCCGTGCCACCGAAAGGCCACCGCCATGCGCCAGACCTCCCCGCGCCACAGCCCACGGCCGGAACAGCAACCACATCGGGCTGGTGCCCCAACCCGTGCTGCCTGGCGAGCTCGAAGCATCGGAGCCGCCGGGCATGCACCCGTGCGACCAGCCGTCATTGCCAGCCCTCAAGAGAGGAAGGGGAGAGACGCCGTCGATGCCCCAAAAGCTGGCCGATCGAGATCGGTGAAGGAGTGGCCCGAGCTCCCCACAAGCCCAAGCCGCCACAGGGCCACCACCACGCCGCGCCTACACACACAACCAAGCCACCGGCCACCTCACACGTCGCGCACGGCTGCCCCGAAGCCAGATCCGGCCGGACCCGACCAGGAAACCACCCGCACGCCACCACCCGAGGACCTCACTCACGCAGGCGACACGCCACGAGCGAGCTGCAGGCCGACACTGCGCCGTTGAAGCTATACGCCGTTGTCGTCCCGCGCGCCCGGCACCGCGCCAGACGGCCCAGCGCCACCCCTGCCTGAGCCGCCGTCCCATGCCAACAGCGCGCCGCGCAGAGGGGAAACAGAGCCCTGCCGCCGCCTACGCCGGTCGGGCTTTTCTCGGCGGCTCCTTGCGGTGGCGCCGGGGTGAGGAGATCTGGGAAGGGGATGGAGGGGGACGCCGCTAGGGTTGCCCCCGGTCACCCGCGGGGACGACCCGGGGGGGTGGGAGGAAGAGGTGGGTTATATATCTACGCTTTTTCTTCTCTGGACTGGGAAAAATCAAATAATTAAAACCACATGCGTCCTCAAGGTTGGATTACCTCATTTCATGGATTCACTAGTAAATTTTTACCGTCGAGAAAAGATTCGTTAATAGTAGTAGTATTTTTTTTTAATAAAAAGAGAGCTTCCTCTTCGATTTCCATCGGTAGAAACCTAGATTCAATAGTATGATTGTGGAGTTGTTCCAAACACTTCAACTTTGTATTTTTGTACAGTATAACATGATAGACATACGAGGACACATGCGCGTTCTGCCTACGTCCTCAGCTACCAAGAGCCAAAGTCTCCTTGCCGGAAGCTCCTTCTCTCGTCAAGTGTAATAAAAAGTTCTTGCTTGTTGCCATTACACTACCGAACTCCCCATCCAAGATTGGTGGGCCGCCTCCTATCACCGCACGTCGGTTGCTCTTAGGAAAGGCTTCTCCTCAATCATGATGCTCACAACATGATGGCTCTAGTGTTGGAAATATGCCCTAGAGGCCATAATAAAATAGTTATTATCATATTTCCTTGTTCATGACAATCGTTTATTATCCATGCTACAATTGTATTGATTGGAAACTCAGATACATGTGTGGATGCATAGACAAAACGGTGTCCCTAGTGAGCCTCTACTAGAGTAGCTCGTTGATTAAAGATGGTTGAGGTTTCCTGACCATGGACATGAGTTGTCATTTGATAACGGGATCACATCATTAGAAGAATGATGTGATGGACAAAGACCCAACCGTATGCATAACATTTGATCATTCTAGTTTATTGCTACCGCTTTATCCATGTCAAGTATCTGTTCTTACGACCATGAGATCATGCAACTCCCGAACACCGGAGGAATGCCTTGTGTGTATCAAACGTCACAACATAACTTGGTGACTATAAAGGTGCTCTACAGGTATCTCTGAGGGTGTCTGTTGGGTTGGCGTGAATCGAAACTGGGATTTGTCACTCCGTATGACGGAGAGGTATCTCGGGGCCCACTCGGTAATACAACATCACAAAACGCTTGCAAGCAATGTGACCAAGGAGATAGTCACGGGATCTTGTATTACGGAACGAGTAAAGAGACTTGCCGGTAACGAGATTGAACTAGGTATGGGGATACCGACGATCGAATCTCGGGAAGTAACATACCGACAGACAAAGGGAACTGCATATGGGATTGATTGAATCCTTGACATCGTGGTTCGACCGATAAAGATCTTCTTAGAATATGTGGGAAACAATATGGGCATCCAGGTCCCGCTATTGGTTATTGACCGTATAGGTGTCTCGGTCATGTCTGCATAGTTCTCGAACCCGCAGGGTCTGCACACTTAACGTTCGGTGACGATTTGGTATTTTTGAGATATATGTGTTGGTGACCGAAGGTTGTTCGGAGTCCCGGATGAGATCCCAGACATCACGAGGATTTCCGGAATGGTCCGGAGGTAAAGATTTATATATGGGAAGTCCTGTGTTGGTCACCGGAAAGAATTCGGGCGTCATCGGCAGTGTACCGGGTGTGCCGAAAGGTTCCGAGGGTCCACCGGAAGAGGCCCACCAGCCCCGGGGGACACATGGGCTAAGAGGGGGCTGCAGCAGCCCCTGGTGGGCTGGGCGCGCCTCCCACCTAGGCCCATGCGGCCGAAGGGGCGGTGGGGGGCAAACCCTAAAGGGGCCGACCACCCTAGCTTGGGGGCCAAGGTACCCTTGGGGCGCCGCCCCACATTGGCCGCCGGCCCTAGGGGAAACCCGAGGGCGCCACCCCTCCTCCCTTCCCCCTATATATAGTGGAGAGGAGAGAGGGCAGCCGCACCCAAGCCACGGCGCAGCCCTCCCTCTCTCCCTCTAGATCGTTTTCTCCTCTAGATCGGTTTCGGTAGTGCTTGGCGAAGCCCTGCCGGAACAGCTCCACCACCACCGCCACCATGCCGTCGTGCTGCCGGAGATCTCATCTACTTCTCCGCCCTCGCTTGCTGGATCAAGTAGGTGGAGACGTCATCGAGCTGTACGTGTACTGAACGTGGAGGTGCCGTCCGTTTGACACTAGATTGGATCGCGGGACGGATCGTGATTGGATCGCGAAGACGTTCGACTACACCAACCGAGTTTCTTAACGCTTCCCGCTTAGCGATCTACAAGGGTATGTAGATGCACTCCCCCTCTCGTAGCTGTTGATCTCCATAGATAGATCTTGGGTGTTCATAGGAAATTTTTTGTTTCCCATGCAACGTTCCCCAACAGTGTCATTATGAGCTAGGTCTATGCGTAGATAACATGCACGAGTAGAACACAAAAGAGTGTGTGGGCATTGATGTTCAAATTGCTTACTTCCTTAGTCTTATCTTGATTCGGCGGTATTGTGGGATGAAGCGGCTCGGACCAACCTTACTCGTCCATGTACGAGAGACCGGTTCCATCGACTGACATGCACTTGTTGCATAAAGATGGCTGGCGGGTGTCTGTCTCTCCCATTTTAGTTGAATCGGATTCGACAGAGGTGGTCGTTGTAGAAGGTTAAATAGAAACTTGAATATCACCGTTGTGGCTTTGCGTAGGTAAGAACGGTTCTTACTAGTTGCCCATAGCAGCCACGTAAAACTTGCAACAACAAAGTAGAGGACGTCTAACTTGTTTTTGCAGGGCATGTTGTGATGTGATATGGCCAATGACATGATGTGATATATGTGATGTATGAGATGATTATGTTTTTGTATAGATTATCACGACTTGCATGTCGATGAGTACGGCAACCGGCAGGAGCCATAGGGTTGTCTTTAATTATTTTCGCTTTCTTTTGCTTTACTTTATCGCTATGAGTTAGCAATAGTTGTAGAAGCAATAGTTGGCGCGACAACCACATGACGACACGATGATGGAGATCATGGTGTCATGCCGGTGACAATGGAGATCATGCCGGTGCTTTGGAGATGGAGACCAAAAGCACAAGATGGTGATGGCCATATCATGTCACTTATTATGATTTGCATGTGATGTTTATCTTTTTATGCGTCTTATTTTTCTTAGGACGACGGTAGCATTATAAGATGATCCTTCACTAAAATTTCAAGATAAAATTGTGTTCTCACCGAGTATGCACCGTTGTGAAGGTTCGTCATTTCGAAGCACCTCGTGATGATCGGGTGTGATAGACTCTACGTTCGCATACAACGGGTGTAAGCCAGATTTACACACGCGGAATACTTGGGTTAAACTTGACGAGCCTAGCATGTATAGACATGGCCTCAGAACACAGGAGACCGAAAGGTCGTACATGAGTCATATAGTAGATATGATCTACATGGAGATGTTGACCATTGAAACCACCTCATCTCACGTGATGATCGGACTTGGGTTGGTGGATTTGGATCATGTTACACTTAGACAACCTGAGGGATGTTGATTATAGTGGGAGTTCTTTAGTAATATGATTAATTGAACTCGTTATCATGAACATAGTCTAAATTGTCTTTGCAAAATTATGTTGTAGATCAATGGCTCGCGCAGTAGCTCCCCTGAATTTTAATGCATTCCTAGAGAAAGCTAAGTTGAAAGATAATGGAAGTAACTATGCGGACTGGGTCCGTAATCTTAGGATTATCCTCACGGCTTCGGCAAAGGCTTATGTCCTTGATACGCCTCTTGGTGTGCCACCCCCTCCAGCGTCGACTGTGGACGTTGTGAACGCCTGGCAGGCACGTTCTGATGACTACTCTATAGTTCAGTGCGCCATGTTGTACGGCTTAGAATCGGGACTTCAAAAGAGTTTTGAACGCCATGGAGCATATGAGATGTTCCAGGAGTTGAAGTTAATATTTCAAACAAATACCCGGATCGAGAGGTATGAGACCTCCGATAAGTTCTTCGCCTGCAAGATGGAGGAGAATAGTTCTGTCAGTGAACACCTGCTCAGAATATCTGGGTACTACAACTGTTTGAATGATTTGGGAGTCCAGCTTCCGCTCGAAACGGTCACTGACAGAATTCTCCAGTCACTGCCACATAGCTTCAAAGGCTTCGTGATGAACTATAATATGCAAGGGTTGGAAAAGTCTGTCTCCGAGTTGTTCGCGATGCTGAAAGTCGCAGAGGTAGAAATAAAAAAGGAGCATCAAGTGTTGATGGTGAATAAAACCACTAGTTTCAAGAAAGGAAATGGAAAGAAGGGTAACTCCAAGAAGGGTGGAAAGCAAGTTTCCGCGCCTGCGAAGAAACCCAAGTCTGGACCCAAACCTGAGACTGAGTACTTCTATTGCAAGGGGACTGGCCACTGGAAGCGGAATTGCCCCAAGTACCTGGCTGATAAGAAGGCTGGCAACGTCAACAAAAGTATATTTCATATACATGTTATTGATCCAGACACGAGCTCCATGAAATCCAACTCGAGCGGGCACGGTCGATCAGGCATCGCTATCTTGGTTGGCCTTCTCGCATGCGTCGATCCAGTCATGGTAGACGTCGACGGGCTCGGTGAGGTGGTGCGCCGCGGTGTGGTAGGCCTCCTGGCAGACGTAGCAGACGGCGCTGGCGACGAAGAGCTTGAGGTCGATGGTGCACGCCACGCTGCCGGGGTGGTTGCAGAAGGGGCAGCAGAAGCTCGTGTCCAGCTTCGGCGCCGGCTTCTTCCGCTGCGCCATCTTGGAGCTCATCGACTTGCATTTCGCCATTTCGATCAGCACCAGATCGCAGGCGAAACTTACTTTGAGATGTACGTGCAGGAGAGACTCCGGTGATGTGTTGGTAGGGAAAGGGTTGGGCGTGCTACCTTGTAAAGGATGTGCCCACTCCGACTCCGGCTCCTCTTTGGCGGCAGCAATGCATATGCATAATGCATTGCGTGCTGTGGCGATGCAACGAAGCCATTCACGAGTCGGAGTAGGATTCTGGCGCCCCGTCGAAATGCCCGCAGGCGCCGTATCGCGGGAGCTAGCTAGTCCGCATGGGCTACGCATTGCTGGCTGCAGGTTTGGTGCTATGGCGGTACGCGGTATGTATCACGCATGTCAGCGGTGCTACAATTTTTTTGGGATGGGGGGTGGGGCTATGCTTCTTCTTATCGAAAAAGGTTTTCGTCCCACTTTATATATAAAACAACGATTAACAACATTTCGATACAAACGCACGCCACCCTCAAGACACACCCAAGGCAAGATACATAGGCGTTGATCGCAGCAACAACACCCCTAGCACTACAAGAGCAATCAGGGGCTCAACCGGGAACAGGCCATCGCGAGGAAAATGAAACCGCATACGATGAACCGTGGGCTCCAAGGTGGCGCCTTGTAGGACCGAAAGTATGTCTAGAGGGGAGGTGATTAGACTACTTGACCAAATAAAAATCTACTTTTTCCCAATTTTAAGTGTTGGCACATTTTAGCATTCATAGCAAGTCAAGCACACCCTACACATGCATATCTATGAGTATAGCAGAGGAAATTAAGACAAGCATGAGTAGTAAAGGAAGGGTAGGAAGATCAAACGCAATTTGTAGACACGATGATTTTTCCCGTGGTTCCGATAGGTGGTGCTATCGTACGTCCACGTTTATGGAGTCTTCAACCCACGGAGGGTAACGGTCGCGAGAGTCCATGGAGGGCTCCACCCATAAGAGTCCACGAAGTAGCAACCTTGACTATTCCATAATGGCTTCCATCCACGAAGGACTAGCCTCACTATGGGTAGATCTTCACAAAGTAGGCGACGTCCTTGCCCTTACAAACTTCTTGGTTCAACTCCACAACACGAAGTAGGAGGCTCCCAAGCAACACCTAACCAATCTAGGAGGCACCACCCTCCAAAAGGTAATAGGCTCGGCAATGTCGATGAACTCCTTGCTCTTGTGCTTCAAGATGATAGACTCCTCAACACACAATCACTCTCTCACAGATTTGGCTATGGTGGAAGAGATTGATTTGGTGGAAAGCAACTTGGGGAGGCTAGAGATCAAGATTCATATGGATGGAGTGGAATGGCTTGATCTCAACACAAGGGTAGGTGGCTCTCTCTTAGAAAATCAGTTGGGACAAGTATGGAATAGTTCTGAGTGCTTCTCTTTCGAGTGGGTGGTGGTGAAGGGGTATATATAGGCATCTCCAAAAATCCAACCGTTACACCTAAAGTGACCAACTCGGTGACACCGATGTGTGAATCTCGGTGGTACCGAAGTGACCAAAAGGTGACAACTTTTGAATCTTGGTGAGACCGATATATAAAACTCGGTGGTACCGATTAGGTGACCAACGGTCAGATTGCGCAATCTCGGTGACGCTGATTCTCACATCTCGGTGGTACCGATTTTCGACCATGGCTTACCAGAGAGTTGGTCCAAAAACTCGGTGGCGCCGATCCACAATTCTCAGTGGTATCGATTCCTGTGAATGGCTATCCAGAGAGTTGGTCTAGAAACTCGGTGAGACCGACTGGCAAATCTCGGTGGTACCGAAGACTGAAAATAGCTAAACAGAGAGTTGGCAACCTAAACTCTGTGGCACCGATGCAGAATCGGTTGCACCGACTGGCTAGGGTTTGACATGGGTCTGTCTGAGTTTGGGAATCGGTGGCACCGAGTGGAAAGTGTTGGTTGCACCGATTTTGGATATTTGACTTTGGACAGACTTTTGTGGAAGAGCTTGTGGGTGTTTTTGGTGACTATCACTTGTGCACGTATGAGCATTTTGTTCACCAACAGTACCTTACCCCCTTTTAATTGTATTGGCTTTCCTATGGACTCAAAGTGATTTCTCACAAAGTAAAATGTAGAATCCTCTTGCTTGAAGCTTTGCCAATCCATTTCCTTGCATCTTGGGGTAACTCCACAATCCTTTTGCCATCCCTATCATTGAACTTTTCCTGAAATATGCTTAGTGGAAACATTAGTTCAATGACATATATGTTGTTATTAATTACCAAAACCACCAAGGGAGCAAATGTGCTTTCATCTCCCCCTTTTTGGTAATTGATGACAACATATAGATCAAAGCTTCGACATATGATATAATCAATGAATATAATCGTCGCTTTGAGAAGTATGTGATAAGCAAGAGCTCCCCCTAAATTTGTGCATTATTTTAGATTTGCGTTTGAATGCCAATGCACAATCGATTAGGTACATGGAGCACTCTTTCATGTCACATACAACTTGGTGGTGTGCGAGAATAATAGGAATGAACATCATAGCACAACACAATTAAGCAAAGGTGAATGATCATCTCATAAGCATCATAATGATAGGAAATAGTAGCAACACACATTAAGCGTATGATCAAACACCACAAAAGTTTAACACAAGCAATCAAAAGATCAAATGTTTTTGTAAAGCGATAAAAACCAAACGCTCTCTCACTCGAAGCCTAAAGATCTATATACACTTCTCCCCCTTTGGCAACAAGTTACCAAATAGTTCAAAGGTATATATCTAAGCGCTCTTCTGGGGCTGATCTCCTCCGGTAGCTGGTGAAGGAGTCGAGAGAACTGTGTCGGCGAAGACCTCAGCTGATGTGATGGATGGAGTTGGAGTAGCAACGGGAGGTACTGGAGCTGATGGAACTAAGGAGGCTGTAGCAGGTGCTGATGAAGAAGGCCTCAATTCTGGAGCTGGCACTGTGGCTGATCTGGCCTGGGTAGTGAAGTGAGTGCCTGGCCTGAGAGGAGAGTCATCCTCATCATCTGAAGTATCGGGACTGGGCACGCTGTCAACTTCCTTCTTCAGCTCATTAACTGTCTTTGTCAACCCATCCACTTTGTTATTTAGGGTCTTGATCCTATTCTCAAAGATCCTCACAAGACTATTCTGATTCCCTAGTATGTCCTTGATGTCCTTCTGCATGCCCTGAATGGTAGAAATCAAAAGATCCATTTGCTCGTTCCTGGATCTAGGGACTGGAGCACTAGTGGCTCTAGCTGCCTCTGCCTCTGCCTGTGCTGCAGCAGATGTGGGATGATCTGGGTCCATCACCACAACGTTGTCCTCAAGACCTGGCTGTAGGGGCAAATGGGGCCTGTCAAGAGCAAAGATGTGCTTCTCCAGCTTGGAGATGATGAGCATCTGAATGTACGGTGCAAAGCAGCATGAGCGCTTCTGATCAGCAGCAACCCTCTTCACAGTCTCTACTATCAGGCCCATCACCCTTATCCTAGTGTGTTGTCAGGACCGGTTTTCCAGGATATTAATTTCCCAGTAAATGGCCCTTGTGCTCACCAGCCCCAGGATTACTGTTAGCTGATGAGACACAATCTTGATACAGAAAATCCAAGCAAAATACAATATTTGAAGTACACGACCAAAGTGGTCTCTGAGTACAACAAATTTTTTCTAGTGGTTGATGGCGGAAGCGGTTTGCGGATCATCAGCGTCTATGGGACTCCATTTCCCACAGGAACAGCTGACCTGGATAACTCCTATCTTCGCGCCTAGTTTCCGGGGGTGTCGTCATTTCGCTCCTCTCCAAGCAATAAATCTGGCCAAGACAATAGCCAGGGACAAGCCAGTGAGTACTTTGAATGTACTCGCAAACATCATGAAAACAGGTATAATATAACAGATGATAAACATGCACTGAAATAATCCACGATCACTTAGTCAGTCACAAAATAAAATTCATGACGCACGCAAGCAGGTCATTCATATTAAACATGAATAAGCAATCAGAGAATAAAAATAAAATAAACCGATCGGGTGTCTGAAGCGACGCCTCGAAAGGATAATAATATAAAGCATGCCTCAGTCGGGCGTCTGAGCGACGCCACATAAAGGGCTTATAAGAAAAATAAATAACATGCGTGCCACAGTCGGGCGTCTGAGCGACGCCACCTAAAGGGCTTATAAGGAAAAATAAATAACAAGCATGCCACAGTCGGGCGTCTGAGCGACGCCACATAAAGGGCTTATAGGAAAAATAAATAATCAACATGCCACAGTCGGGCGTCTGAGCGACGCCACATAAAGGGCTTATAAGGAAAAATAAATAACAAACGTGCCACAGTCGGGCGTCTCAGCGACGCCACAGAAAGGGCTTATATGATACAGCAAACAACAAGCATGCCACAGTCGGGCGTCTGTGCGACACCACATAAAGGGCTTATATAAGAATAATCACAATGAGTATTCAGGAGGTAGAACCATCCCAGGGATACTCAATAATTCAAATAATATAAATGGTTAGTCCACAACAATAATAATCATAAGCATCATTTGTCACACGTCATGATCAATGTTCCGGCTTAGAAGTTTTCCTCCGAAGACCGACACTAAGACCGACACTTGACCCATCCCAGACTGTAGTCCTTAACCGCGGACACGGCTATTCGAATAGATATAAACTCTGCAGAGGGTGTACTCTTTACCCACAAGTAACGGATTCCTTTAGTCCACCGGGACTAATTCCGCTCACGGTCTTTGAATTGAAAACACACCTGACCCGCACACACCAGCTTAACTTACCGGTGCCTGGAATCACCCACGACACTCGTTAAGCAAAACTCTAAGTTGGGAGGCTCCAACCTCGATTAGCATGGGATCACAAAATTTATATTGCGCGCAAAACAGGGGAGCTACCCCCTCGGAATCACCGGAACACCCATGCCCCCGGACCAAGTGACATGCCTACCAGGGGCCACTGGTATCTTTCACTATGGCCTCTCTGTACGGTGTGTGCTAAGAAAGGGGTTGACAACTTACTGAACTATATTCTACCTGCGGCAGGGACGAGTGGTAGTACGAAACAAGTATGGGGGTTACTGGCACAAGACTCGATATACGGTCGACTCAGGAGCTTAAAATGTTTCCTGCATGATTAGCATAACAAATATATTCCACATCATCAGACAGAATCACCACTCATCATACCTTACCATGCCTTATACTGATCATACTCGTCCCAACGAAATATCAGTATCAAGCTCGTGTCTACTCAAGACAGAGACTTCTCGGATTACTTCCGGTAGGCATGAAAGGCATACGAGGATGAATACTGTCATAAGCATTTCAATTCCAACAGAAAGGAATTATCATCATGCACTAGTAAACATGATCACATCATCACATGAAATAACGCATACTTCAAGTCAACTTGGTGTTTTAGTCACATCAAACAACACACAACAAATATTATGTCAGGGTTCAGAATGCTTCCCTTCCCTGTGTAGGTGGGTGATGAGCACTCCAAAACTTTTGAAAGTTTTTGTCTCTCTCCATTTCCTATTTTGAAAAGTATTTGAATCAACACGCAATTCAAAAACAGTAAAAAAAGTTGTCTTGGAATTTTTTTAAATAAATCTGAAAATAAACTAGATGGAATTTGGGAAACAACAGAAAAAGAATCAGGTCCAATGGAGTTGTATTTTAAAAGTTATAGCCAGTCAAAGTTCAGGTCAAAATCTGATTTTTAAATCAATTAGAAAAAAAAAACGGTTCGGGGAGAAATACCACTAGTAGAAAACAGACCTTTTGTCCAAGGCATTAGTCCCGGTCTGGTTTTGAACCGGCACTAATGTGACCATTAGTCCCGGTTCCAACGGCTAGGGGGCGGGCATCGTTAGTCCCGGTTTGTTCCGGACCTTTAGTCCCGGTTCGTAACACGAACCGGGACTAAAGGGGTGGTGGCAGGCTGGTGTCAGCCTGGGGCCCCACGATCACCTTTAGTCCCGGTTCGTGGCACGAACCGGGACTATAGGCTCACTTTTAGTCCCGGTTTGTGTCACGAACCGGGACTAAAGATGCCCCTATATAAACCCTACCCCGAGCTCTCTCTTCTTCCCCTTTCCTCTCCTCTCTGTTCTTCCCCACTTCCTCGAGCTCATCCTCCATTTTTGCCAAAATTTGTCAAGATTTGGAGGCATCCCATCCATCCAAGTGTTCACAAAGGTTAGCAACTTTGTCCTTTCATCTCTCATTGCTAGATTAGCTCTTTCAATGCTCTATAAGTATAGTGATTTGTGGGTTTTAGTTTGGGAGTATTTATATGTGGTAGTTTATTTGATTTATATGCAATTTGAGCTCAAATTAACTTCTTACTTTGCATGTGTAGGTGTCGTTTACTTAGTGCCTTCCTGTCCCCGTCCTAACCACCGTCGATCGCCCGCACCGTCCCGTCGCCGGCACCACCTTGGTGAGCCTCTTGTTCTTATCCGTTTTATAAAAAAAATCATGTTTGTAAGATTTAGATAGTTACTGTATAGTTTTCTTACCTATATGGTTGTTTGTTATACATAGTGGCATGGTTTTGATATCCGTCCCCGTCGGCCCTCGTCCGGTTTATGATTCGGATGTGGTATATACTCTCTTTTATAACTATTTGTTGCATTTCGTGTTTATGACAATTATGCCCATCAAGTTGACATAGATATTTTTATCTAGGAGGTATGTGAACCGGAAATTGCAACCGACATAGATATTCTTGTCAAGAAGTTAAATTTAGTTGAAAAAGAAAACGAGTATTTGAAAGAAAAATTGAAAAGAGTTGAAGAAGAGAAGATGAAACTGGAGTTGTATGTTGCCGATGTCGTCGATGATCACAAGATCAAGATGGATGCAATGCGCTTGAAGATTAGAAAATTTAAAAAATATGCCATTGATAGTGAGGCTTGGTATCACTATGCTGTTGGATCAATTGTTACCTTAGTTGCGATCTTGATCGCATTTGTTGTTGCATTTAAATGCTTTAGCTAGAGAGTTTGTATGTTGTTTTATGAGAACAAGTGTGTATGAACATTATGTATGAACTTGTATTAATTTGGTCTTTTCGGTGTTGTGTAATGAAGATGAGCCGACAATGGGTGTACGATGACCGATGCTCTCCCCAGTTCATTAATGGCGTGCATACTTTTCTGGTTGCGGCTGAGGCAAACAAGCGGGCGGATGGTTTTATGTATTGATCATGTGCTGGCTGTAAGAATGATCGAAATTACTCTAACTCAAGAACCATTCACGTCCACCTGTTTGAGTCCGGTTTCATGTCCGGCTATAACTGTTGGACCAAGCACGGAGAAAGAGGGGTCCTAATGGAAGAGAATGAAGAAGAAGAGGATGATGACAGCTATCCTGGCCATGGGTTCCATGAATACGATGGTACAACAATGGGGGAAGAAGCGGAGCCGGCAATGCGGGAAGGAGCTGAAGAAGAGGCATCAGATGAGCCCGCTGATGATCTTGGTCGGGCCATTGCCGATGCAAAGAGAAACTGCGCAAGTGAAAAGGAGAAGCTGAAGTTGCAGCGCATGTTAGAGGACCACAAGAAATTGTTTTACCCAAATTGCGAAGATGACAAGAAAAAGCTGGGTACCACACTGGAATTGCTGCAATGGAAGGCAGAGAATGGTGTATCTGACAAGGCATTTGAAAAGTTGCTGATAATGTTAAAGAAGAAGCTACCAAAGGACAACGAATTGCCCAACAGTACGTACGAAGCAAAGAAGGCTGTCTGCCCTCTAGGATTAGAGGTGCAGAAGATACATGCATGCCCTAATGGCTGCATCCTCTACCGCGGTGAGTACGAGGATTTGAATGCATGCCCGGTATGCTGTGCATTGCGCTATAAGATCGGCCACGATGACCCTGGTGATGTTGAGGGCGAGCGCCCCAGGAAGAAGATTCCTGCCAAGGTGATGTGGTATGCTCCTATAATACCACAGTTGAAACGTTTGTTCCAAAACAAAGAGCATGCCAAGTTGATGTGATGGCACAACGAAGACCGTAAGAAAGACGGGAAGTTGAGAGTACCCGCTGACGGATCGCAGTGGAGAAAAATCGAGAGAAAGTGGAAGGACTTTGCAAAGGACGCAAGGAACGTATGGTTTGGTGTAAGTGCAGATGGCATTAATCCTTTTGGGGAGCAGAACAACAATCATAGCACATGGCCTGTGACTCTATGTATCTATAACCTTCCTCCTTGGTTGTGCATGAAGTGGAAGTTCATTATGATGCCAGTGCTCATCCAAGGCCCCAAGCAACCCGGCAACGACATTGATGTGTACCTAAGGCCATTAGTTGAAGAACTTTTACAGTTGTGGAATGGAAAAGGTGTACGTGCGTGGGATGAGAAAGAACAGGAGGAATTTGACCTACATGCGTTGCGGTTTGTAACCATCAATGATTGGCCTGCTCTCAGTAACCTTTCAGGACAGACAAACAAGGGATACCATGCATGCACGCACTGTTTAGATGATACCGAGAGTATATATTTGGATAAATGTAAGAAGAATGTGTACCTGGGGCATCGTCGATTTCTTCAGAGCAGGCATCCCGTAAGAAAGAAAGGCAAGCATTTCAAAGGTGAGGCAGATCACCGGAAGAAGCCTCGCCACCGTACTGGTGATGATATACTTGATATGGTCAAGGATTTAAAAGTAATCTTTGGAAAGGGTCCTGGCGGACAATCTGTTCCGAATGACGCTGATGGACGCGCACCCATGTGGAAGAAGAAATCTATATTTTGGGACCTACCCTATTGGAAAGACCTAGAGGTCCGCTCTGCAATCGACATGATGCACGTGACGAAGAATCTTTGCGTGAACCTGCTAGGCTTCTTGGGCGTGTATGGGAAGACAAAAGATACACCGGAGGCACAGGAGGACCAGCAACGTATGCACGGAGAAGACGGCATGGATCCAAAGCTGTTTCAGGGTCATGCCAGCTACGCTCTTACCAAAGAAGAGAAGGAAATCTTCTTCGAATGCCTGCTCAGTATGAACGTCCCATCTGGCTTCTCGTCGAATATAAAGGGAAAGGAAATCTTCTTCGAATGCCTGCTCAGTATGAACGTCCCATCTGGCTTCTCGTCGAATATAAAGGGAATAATAAATAAGGCAGAGAAAAAGTTCCGGAACCTAAAGTCTCATGACTGCCACGTGATTATGACGCTACTGCTTCCGGTTGCATTGTGGGGGCTTCTACCGGAAAAGTTCGATTAGCCATTGTGAAGCTATGTGCATTCCTCAATGCAATCTCTCAGAAGGTAATCGATCCAGAAATCCTACCAAGGTTAGAGAATGATTTGGTGCAATGTCTTGTCAGTTTCAAGTTGGTGTTCCCACCATCCTTCTTCAATATCATGACGCACGTACTAGTTCACCTAGTCGAGGAGATTGCCATTCTGGGTCCTGTATTTCTACACAATATGTTCCCCTTTGAGAGGTTCATGGGAGTCTTAAAGAAATATGTTCATAATCGTGCTAGGCCAGAAGGAAGCATCTCCAAGGGCCATGAAACAGAGGAGGTCATTGAGTTTTGTGTTGACTTTATTCCTGACATTAAGCCGATTGGTGTTCCTGAATTGCGGCATGAGGGCAAACTGGGTGGAAAAGGCACGCTAGGAAAGAATTCACTAATATGCCGGGACGGGCATTCTTTGGCGCAAGCACACTACACAGTTCTACAAAGTTCTGCCTTGGTGGCTCCGTATATCGAGCAACACAAGAATATTCTACGCTCCAAACACCCGGAGCAGTCTGACGACTAGATTACACATGAACAAACGGTGACTTTCGCCGGTTGGTTAGAGACACGTCTCATGCATGACGACACTGTTGCAGATGACCTGTACTTGCTGTCCAAGTTACCATCTTCGACTATATTGACTTTCAAAGGGTACGAGATAAATGGGAATACATTTTACACGATCGCCCAAGATAAAAAGAGCGCCATACAAAACAGTGGTGTCCGCTTTGATGCAGCAAACACCAATAGGCCAAAGGACACATATTATGGTTACATAGAGGAGATATGGGAACTTGACTATGGACTTGGTTTGAAGGTCCCTTTGTTTCGGTGCAAATGGGTCAATCTGACAGGAGGCGGGGTAAAGGAAGACCCGCAGTATGGAATGACAACAGTGGATCTCAACAATCTTGGGTACGCAGACGAACCATTTGTCCTAGCCAATGATGTGGCGCAGGTTTTCTATGTGAAGGACATGTCTACCATTCCGAGAAAAAGAAAAGATAAGGAAGCGAATACATCATACGATGAGCCAAAGCGCCACATAGTTCTTTCAGGGAAAAGAAACATCGTGGGAGTGGAGGACAAGACAGACATGTCAGAAGATTATGAAAAGTTTCATGAAATTGCTCCCTTCAGAGTGAATGTTGACCCGAGCATCAAGTTAAACGATGAAGATTGTCCATGGTTACGACGCAAAGGGACACACGCGAAGAAAAAGTTTTATACCCAAAGATCCCACTCTGGGATGTGACCGGCTTCTCTAGTTAGTTTCCGGACTTATATATCTGGAAAGTCCCACTTCGGACAAAATAGAGGGAATCTTTGTAATAGTAGTGTACTTATGTGTTTTGGCATTTGAGAGGGTTACGGCAAAAACTGGATGCACTTCGTGTACAAAATGGACAATCTCTTTCGAAGTATCAGGGTTTCCGACGAAAACTCGTCTGCTACAAAGGCATTTCATTTTTTTAAACTTATTTCAACTCCAGACTTTTTGTGTGTTCAGTATGCACCATTCGAAGCCACGTCATCAATTTTCAACCTTTTCTGACTTCATTTGCTACTTTTCATGCATTTACTCATTTTTTTGAGCTAAATGACCCTGAAATTGAAAAGCACTACAAATGAACTCTGAAAAGGTTGAAAGTTGGCATGGTATCATCATTTCACCCACATACCATGTGCTAAAAAGTTGAGAGGGTTACGGCAAAAACTGGATGCACTTCGTGTACAAAATGGACAATCTCTTTCGAAGTATCAGGGTTTCAGACGAAAACTCGTCTGTTACTAAGGCATTTCATTTTTTAAACTTATTTCAACTCCAACCTTTTTGTGTGTTCAGTATGCACCATTCGAAGCCACGTCATCAATTTTCAACCCTTTCTGACTTCATTTGCTATTTTTCATGCATTTACTGATTTTTTTGAGCTAAATGACCCTAAAATTGAAAAGCACTACAAATGAACTCTGAAAAGGTTGAAAGTTGGCATGGTATCATCATTTCACCCACATAGCATGTGCTAAAAAGTTGAGAGGGTTACGGCAAAAACTGGATGCACTTCGTGTACAAAATGGACAATCTCTTTCGAAGTATCAGGGTTTCAGACAAAAACTGGTCTGCTACTAAGGCATTTCATTTTTTTAAACTTATTTCAACTCCAGACTTTTTGTGTGTTCAGTATGCACCATTCGAAGCCACGTCATCAATTTTCAACCCTTTCTGACTTCATTTGCTATTTTTCATGCATTTACTGATTTTTTTGAGCTAAATGACCCTGAAATTGAAAAGCCCTACAAATGAACTCTGAAAAGGTTGAAAGTTGGCATGGTATCATCATTTCACCCACATAGCATGTGCTAAACAGATGAGAGGGTTACGGTAAAAACTGGAGCCACTTCGTGTACAAAATGGACAATCTCTTTCGAAGTATCAGGATTTCAGACGAAAACTCGTCTGTTACAAAGGCATTTCATTTTTTAAATAACCTAAGAATTACCAAATTGAATATAATGATGAAACACGCTAATATTAAACAGCAGAAAAAAGAATCACTGCAAAATCTATTTTTAAAGTAAAGTTATTCACAAACTAGTGATTCACACAAATTTCAAATAATTCGAATTTAAACTATTCAAATTTGAAAACTACTGCCACTAACAGAAAGTTTATAATTTTTTTGACCTAACACAAAAAGATTCACTCATTAACTCTAAATAAAGCAAAAAAAAAACTCAGAAACAAAAGAAAATAAATAAAATAGAAATTAAAAAAAAACTGAAAAGTAAATAAAAAAAAGCCCGCCTACTGGGCCGCCACGGAGTATTGGGCCAGGATGCAGGCCCAGTAGGCCCAACAGGGCAGCACAGGTGCGGTAGGCCCAGAAGGCCTGCATTAGAGAGGAGCTCGACACGGTAGCCGCGGCGGGGCTTATAAACTGGTGCGTGCTCCTCTCAACTAGCGAGGTGGGACTAAACATTCGACACGGGAAGCCAGACCTTTAGTCGCGGTTGGTGGCTCCAACCGTGACTAAAGGCCACCTTTAGTCGCGGTTTGAGCCACCAACCGCGACTAAAGGTCTGCGCTTCCCGCCGCTTCGCCTGGCGAAAAATACCTTTAGTCGCGGTTGGTGGCTCCAACCGCGACTAAAGGTGGCCTTTAGTCGCGGTTGGAGCCACCAACCGCGACTAAAGGCTCTCATATATATATACAACACTTGAAATTTTTTCACAGTTCGTTCTCTGCTTCTTCGACCACGCCGCCAGGCTGCCGCCGTACGCGCCTGCCCAGACGCCGTCTCGCTTCCCCCGACGCCGGAGCTCGTCGCCGCCCCCGACGCCGGCCGCCCCTGCCTCCTCGCCGATCCCTGACGCCGGACGCGCCCTCCTCGCCAATCCTCAACGCCGCCCGCGCCCGCTCCCCCCCGAGCTCCTCGCTGCGCCGCCTGCCCCGACGCCGTCGCCGCCCCCGACTCGCCTCGCCTCGCCGTCGCCCCGCTGTGAGCTCCTTTCCTCCCTCTCCCCCCTCTCCATCGCCCCCTGCCGCCATGGCCGCCCCTCCCGAGCCCCCCCCACTCACACAAACACATGCATGAACACACACACACACATTTTCTTAAGTTAGATGATTTATATGTATTTTTTATGTTTTAGTATATATGTATAGCAATTTTGACATTTTTCAGAAGAATTTTGACATTTTTTTTCACTAGATGATTAGATGTATAGAAAAAAGTTGAGGAATTTTGACATTTGAGGAATTAATTAGTATAATGTATGTATAGAAATTTTGAGGAATTTTGACATTTGAGGAATTTTGACATTTGAGGAATTTTGACATTTTTTATACTTTTAGATGAAATGTTAGATGAAATGTTAGTTTTATACGTCCTGCTTCAGAGGGGCAACGTTCGGGACTGGGCTCCGCCGGGCTGGCACTGGGAGGTGCTACCTTCAGGGGCGCGCAGGTTGGTGAGGAACCCGGCCCCGGGTCCCGTCGTCGACCCGGAGCTTCTTTGGTGGCGTTCGCGTGGGCCACTTTCGGTGCGGAGGCAGCCGGCCCCGCCGAGGTGGTACGTCGCCGTGTCAGGGAGGAGGACGAGCACGTCCGTCGCTACATGGATGCGTTGGACGTCAGGTTCTCCAATACCTGGCAGGTTCTTCAGGGATCTCACCCGAGCTATGATCCTGTGATGGTTCCTTCTCTTTGGGTGTCCACCGCCCGCGCCTCAGGAACCGCGAGTGAACTAGATTCTTCGATAATATTCGATCTGTATTAGCTAGTGATAATACTCGAGATGTATTCGAGATTATATTCGATAATATTCGAGACGATTTATTCGAGATTATATTCGATGATGCATATTATATGAATTATTCGAGATGCATATTATGTACTATGATTCAGTTTTTCCTTATTGATTGCATGCATTCTAATTTGAATACTAAATTGTTTTATCTTTCTTCTGGATTAGTTAAATAAAAGCAATGGACAATACCGGCAGAGAAGGAGAAGAGGATCTGTTTGACATCATACGCTCCTCCCCGAGCCCAGAGCATGAACCTGAAGATGATGACGGCTCGCAATATCTGAACAATTCCGGTGAGGGTTGTATGATATTTGATGAAGACGAACGAATAGATGAAGGCGACGACAACGATGTTGACGAAGAAAATGTTCTTCAAATAACAAAGACCGGCGAGGTATATTTATTATATAAGCCATCCGGTGATCATTACATGTCTTAATTGATTTGTATGTATTAACGAATCGATCTTTCTTCTTTTAGGCCTCCGGATCGAGCAAATCTTCTACAAGCGACAGGGTAGTTCGAGGCCCGGCCAAAAAGTTGGATCCTGGCGTAAAGCTCAACATCGATTCCATCAAAACATCAACTGGCGAACCGCTTGAACCTAGGAAAAATGCGACCAAGTTCAAGAATCAATGCGGAGTTATTGTCAGGGACCAAATCCCGATCTCCGTTCAAGAATGGAAAAAGCCAGCAAAGGGAGATCGAGCAGGAGTTACTTTTGTCGACGAAAGAGGAAAAGATGTGCTTTGGACATCGCTCATGGAACATTTCACCCTACCATATAATTTGGCAGATGCAGATCTGAAGAAAGTCAGAAACTATGCTCTTAAAAAGATGGCGATCGCATTCAACACCTTCAAGAAAAATGCATGGACTAAGTACGTCAAATCAAAAAAGAAGACTCCAGAATTCACGGGAGCACTGGTGAAGGCAAAAGATCACTGGGACGCTTTCGTGAAGTTCAAGGAATCGGAAGAAGCTAAGGAACGGTCGAGAAAAAACAAGATTAATGCTGCGAAAAAGAAGTGGCACCATACTCTGGGGCCAGGTGGCTACCAGGTGGCCCTGCCTAAGTGGGATCAATCTGAGCAAAAGATGATTAGTGCAGGGGTCAATCCATTTACATTGACATGGCCCCCCAGGTGCAGGACATTGTTTTATGCGCATGGGGGGAAGTTGGACCCAGAGACAGGGCTGGTTATGGTGAAGGCAAGTCTTAAAGAAGCGACAGACGAAATACTTATTGCAATAGAAGAAGCTCGAACGGGGGTGTTCACGCCCAATATAGAGAACGACGAGCTTACGTGCACCCTGAAGATTCGTGAACACCCGGGAAGAACACGAGGCAAAGGCGTTGTTCCGTGGTTTGCGGATTGGAACGACGACTATAGAAGCCGTGCGAGAAAGAAGATGCAGAAGGAGAAGAAGAAGAAGGAGGAAGCACTCCGCCTTGAAGGCCTAGAATCAAAGCACCTAGAGTTGGAACGATTTGTCAGGCGGCAGCAGGAGCAGATCGACTCACTTAGCCAGGAAAGGGCGTCTCAGCGGCAGCATGAGCAGATCGATCCAGCATTGGATAGCACCGTCCCATCTATGCCGAGAAGCAGCGTGGGTTCCGCCCCGGCCGATATCGATAATGCATTGCTAGCTAGCTACCCTATGGATGATATCAAAGACAGGACTAGCTGTGAGCTACACATGAAAGTGAAGAACTTATCCATGAAGGTGGCGGACGGCTATGCTTTAGCAAATCCCCCTGAAGCAACCTTCCATTGCAATCCCTTTCCAGCTGGCTATGCTCGTGTCGGGGTTGATGAAGTGATGTCAGGATTTGTCATACAACTTGACATTCTTGGAGGTGACGAGGAGAGAACACTAGGAGAGGCCATACATCGTATCATTCTATGGAAAAAGGATTGCATCGTCTTTCCAAGGCCAACAACTCCTCCTCCTCCAAGTCCGCCGCCGCGTCAGTCGACTCCTCCTCCTCCAAGTCCGGCACCGCGTCAGCCGACTCCTCCTCCAAGTCCGGCACAGCGTCAGCCAACTCCTCCTCGTCCAAGTCCACCGGCACCGCGTCAGCCGACTCCTCCTCCAAGTCCGGCACGGTGTCAGCCGACTCGTCCTCCTCCAAGTCCGGCACCGCGTCAGCCTAAGCAACAGCGGAAGAGAGAGGCCGCAGCTACGACGGCTAGCGGTACAACAGGAAAGAAATTCAAATATGGTCCAAACCTCAAGCCTCTACCGAAGTTGCCTTACCACCTGACTCCTGAGGAACTCGACATCGCAGTGGATGCCAAAGTGAAGGCCCATTTTGGACCGAAACCGCCCCCGCCGCCAAAGGAGAAAGTACCTGAGCATGTCTCACAACACTTTATTGATATGGCTCGACTGGCTGACAATCAGAAGGACTCCGACTATGTGCGGTCTATCAAGAAGTCATATTTGGCAGGACTAAAGGAGTCGAGCTCGAGCTCGAGCCAAGCAGTTGGCAAAAAAAGCGGGAAAACTGTTCCCCAGCTGGGAGAACAGGCAGTGCAATCGACCCCCCCGCTCATTGTACAAACACCTGTGAGTACCAGCGATCGGCTGGTAATAACCGAAGATCATAAAAGGTAGGCTAAAGAGGCCGGTGTCACTGTTGAACAACTCCTAGGCCTTGAGGAAATCCCCGGGATTACAGAGGAGGAAGTAAAATACCAATATGTCCGCGGCAAACCTCTGGTCAAGCCTGACGATGTCAAGCTTCTACCAACGAGAATGTACGATTTGCATACGTGGTACATGCAACAAACAGCAAATACCAATGAAGAGTCCCTCATGGTGAAAGTCAAGAGAAAGCATTACTTCCATAAAAAAGATGTGTGGATTCATTATTCAGAGTTGTTTCAGTTATTCAATCAAGACGCACTCGACAAATCTATCGTCAGTTGCTATTGTCTGTAAGTGATTTCTTTCTGTAATTTAAGTCTCTAGCTAGCTAGCTGTGCTCTCGTTCATTAACTGTAATTATCCTCACTATATTCTTTTCTATGGTATTATGCAGAATGAAGATGTATGAAATGAAAAAAGCTGGACGCTATGGCATTGGGTTCATTGACCCAAATACGGTTAATCAGGCGATATGGGAAGATCAATGTAACACCCCAAAAATTTAACCACGTTTTATTAATTAAAATTTTGCCAAGAAATTAAAGTTTTCCATTTTCTAGACCATTTATTGATTTCAGAGTCATCCCTTTCTTCTGAATTGTGGAGTTTCCCCTCCAGATAGAAAACTTTTCAAGAAATATTTTGTTGGACTTGGATACCTTCCCAAGAGCTTTTCTTTTAGTTTTATGATCAGTGGGAATATTTCTATAATTATTTTTCCTGAGCTTTAATTATTTTAAAATGGTTTCTCATAATTTTTAGAGCCCCTTTTTCACTACAACCAGTGGATAACTTCATTTAAAAATTCTAAAAGAATTTCTAGATGACATGTGATGTTCCTACTTCACTTTTATGCAAAAATATCTCTTAGTCATCTGGAGATTTTGTGCCCTACCTCAAGTTTTCAAATCTGGTTCAGCTTGTAGTTTGCACTACAACCTATTTATTTATTTCTTTAAAAATTGCATAAAAATTTGGAGATGTTGGTAGAAGTATATAATTCATTTTTGTGCAAAAACTCATTAGTGTTCTTTGGTAAAATGAAGCAAACCATCCACATTTGTATTTTGGTCCAGTTTAGTAATTTGTACCGTGACCCTATTTTATTTTGCTCTAGTGATCTTGGGATTCTTCCTGATATTAGTCCGTGCTACCAAACCCTTAAGTCCAGGATATTGGACCCATTTGAATATTTTTGGTCCATGCAATAATGGCATTTATTTTCTGTCCAGATTTGGTTTTCTCAAAAACTTGCACTAGGAAGTTTTGATTTTTCCCAAGCTAACCATGCCATCCTAGCCTACCCGTAAAGAGACCCCAACCTGGAGTTTTTGGCCACCAGAAGAGATGCCTAGGTGCCCTTGGCATTTCATCAAACAGGTTAGGTGCATGGCCAGTTTTGGCATGCTCTTAAACTTGCATTATGAAAGTGCTCAACTGGCATAACCAGCATGTCTCACAGCTATACCTTGGCCTAAAGCCCCACCCTGCTAAACCTCTTGTGGATTAGAGCCCCCTGGAAGGCTTTGACATTTGGCCGAGCACCTGGCGTGCGTGCTCTGGGCGCGGCCAGAGCGCACGTTTTGCACGCGCGCGCGACCAAGCCGCCGCGACCAGTTGCCGCCTCCCCCCGCTCGTCCTGATCCTCATCAATTAGCCGCGTCGCGCCGGAAGCCCCGACCATCCCCCTGGCTCTCTACAGCGATGCCGCAGCAAGCTTCTGGAGGCTAACCTGCGGCCGCATCGCTGTTCTGCCATGGGCGGCACCGCCCCGACCACCCCAGCTCGCCAGCTGCCCTGAGGAACAGCTCGAGATCATCCGCGAGCTCGTCTGTTAGTGCCGACCACCACCGCGTCGCCCTGCAAGCTACAGAACGGCGGTTCGCCGACGTTCTTATCCACTGCCGCCGCAGAACCGCCATGCTCCGGCTATATATAGCCCCTAGAGACCCCGTGAGCTCGTAGGCATCCTCAGTCAAGCCTTAGGTAGCTCTCCCTTGCTTCAATTTAGCCGGGCGCCGCCGTCTTCCCCAACCCCGGTGACTTCAGCCGCCGACGCCCCTCGGCTAAATTAGCCGCAGCCAGAGCACCCCAGCCTTCCCTATCACCACCATCCACTTTCCCTCGACCCTGCGGAGCCACTCCACCACTCAGCCTCAGCCAGGAAGCGCCCTAGGCCGAAACCCCATGAGGTCCCGAAGCCACCGCTCGCCATGGAGCTCACCGCCGGCGACCCCCTTCGTCTCCACTAGCCTTTCGACCGCTGGGAGGACCGCCCTGAACCGACGGATCCATCCCCGCCATCAGAGCCCCGTGAGAAGCCGCCGTTCGCCGGCAATGGTCGCCGGAGCTCCGCCTCCGCTCGGCCAGAGGAGGAAGGAGGCGCGGGCGACTGGTCAAACCTGACCAGTGGGCCCAATGGACCCACTGTCAGTGACCCCCGAGTCGGCCCACGCTGGTTTAAGTGGAGACCCCCCCCCCCCGAAGTACGTCTCCTCCTCCTCGAAAGCGTATTCAGATTCGAACCGTTTTCTTTTCTAATTAATTCAAAAATTAGTTTTGACCTGAACTTTGACTGGCCTTATCTTTTAAACTAAACCTCCATTTGACTTGATTCTTTTTCTGTTGATTCCCAAATTTCATCTAGTTTATTTTCATATTTATTTGGAAATTTTCCAAACAACTTATTTGTACTGTTTTTTAATTGTGTGTTAAATCAAATTATTTTCAAAATAGGAAATGTTGGAGGGAGAATTATTTCGAGACCCTTGGGGTGCACTCCACCCTTTTTCTTCCAAAGGCAAGCATTCTGAATCCTGGCATAATATTTGTTGTGTGTTGTTTGATGCGATTACAACACCACCTTGACACGAAGTATTCGTTATTTTATTTGATGATATGATCATGCTCATGAGTGCATGATGAAGATTTCTTGCTGTTGGAATTGCTATGCTTGTGATAGTAATCACCCTCGTCTACCTTTCATGCCTACCAGAAGGAATCCGGGAAAGTCTCTGTCGTGGGTAGACACGAGCTTGATATGGATATTTCGCTGAGACGAGTATATTCAGTAAGGCATGGTGAGGTATGATGAGTGGTGATTCTGACTGTTGGTGTGGTATATATTTGTTATGCTTATCATGCAGGAAACACTTTAACCTCCTGAGTCGACCGTAGATCGAGTCTTGTGCCAGTAACCCCCATACTTGTTTCGTGCTACCACTTGTCCCTGCTGCAGGTAGGGTACGGTTCAGTAAGTTGTCAACCCCTTTCTTAGAACACACCGTACAGAGAGGCCATAGTGAAAGATACCAGTGGCCCCTGGTAGGCATGTCACTTGGTCCGGGGGCATGGGTGTTTCCGGTTGGGACCGAGGGGGTAGCTCCCCTAGTTTGCGCGCGTTATAAATATTGTGATACCATGCTAATCGAGGTTGGAGCCTCCCCACTTAGAGTTTTGCTTAACGAGTGTCGTGGGTGATTCCAGGCACTGGTAAGTTAAGTTGGTGTGTGCGGGTCAGGTGTGTTTTCAACTAAAAGACCGTAAGAGGAATTAGTCCCGGTGGACTAAACGAATCCGTTACTCGTGGGTAAAGAGTACACCCTCTGCAGAGTTTATATCTATTCGAATAGCCGTGTCCGCGGTTAAGGACTACAGTCTGGGATGGGTCAAGTGTCGGTCTTAGTGTCGGTCTTCGGAGGAAAAACTTCTAAACCGGAATATTGATCATGACGTGCAACAAATGATGATTATGATTATTATCATTATGGACTAACCCTTTATATTATTTGAATTATTGAGTATCCCTGGGATGGTTCTACCTCCTGGACACTCATTGTGATTATTCTTATATAAGCCCTTTATGTGGTGTCGCTCAGACGCCCGACTGTGGCATGCTTGTATTTATAAGCCCTTTATGTGGTGTCGCTCAGACGCCCGACTGTGGCATGCTTGTTATTTATAAGCCCTTTAAGTGGTGTCGCTCAGACGCCCGACTGTGGCATGCTTGTTATTTATTTTCTTTATAAGCCCTTTATGTGGTGTCGCTCAGACGCCCGACTGTGGCATGCTTGTTATTTATAAGCCCTTTATGTGGTGTCGCTCAGACGCCCGACTGTGGCACACATGTTATTTATTTTTCCTTTTTTAGCCCTGCATCATGTATTTTATTTTGTAACTGACTAAGTGATCGTGGATCATTTCAGTGCATGATTACCATCTGTTATATCATACCTGTTTTCATGATGTTTGCGAGTACATTCATAGTACTCACTGGCTTGTGCCTGGCTATTGTCTTGGCCAGATTTCTTGCTTGGAGAGGAGCGCAACAACGGCAGCCCGGAACCTAGGCATCGAAGATAACTGATACGGGAAGATAGGAATTAACCAGGTCAGCTGTTCCTGTGGGAAATGGAGTCCCATAGGCGCTGATGACCCCGAACCGCTTCCGCCATCAACCACTAGAAACCTTTTGTTGTACTCATAGACCAGAATGGTCTTGTACTACATATTTTTGTATGTTGCTTGGAATTTCTGTATCAAGATTGTGTCTCATCAGCTAACAGTAATCCTGGGACTGGTGAGCACGAGGGCCATTTACTGGGAATTAATATGCTGGAAAACCGGTCCTGACAACCTTGGTATCAGAGCCAGGCTGACCATTGGCTAATCCTATCTTAGCCAGGTTAATAAACCTAGGTTAACCCACCCACCAGACCTTAACCTAACCCCAACCAAGCTTCTCGCGTACGATAGCCACACAGTGACCCCGACACCTTTTTGTCAGTCGGTGCCTAACCTATCAGCCTAGCCTGTCGATCACGCGCCAGTGACCGACACTTAATTTGTCCCATTCGCAAGCGTGCGAAGGAAGACTCTGTCCTCTTTTTCTATAAAAAGGGAATGCTAGCCCCAACCCAACACAGCACAGCCTCTACCCTAAACCAAGCCAAAATGCCTAGCCCCATTGTTCACAATGAGACCACAGCAACCAACCTTGGAGGTTTTGTAACCGTGCTAGCAAACCTCACCCGTCGTGCCTTTGCATTAGAAGAGCCCCCTGAATATGTTGTGTACCAAGGGCTCATGAGCGGTGAGAGTCATCAATTCTGGGCCACGGTGCACGTCTATGGTAGGGGTATATCGCCAGAATGCCCCTACAGGTTCACTGGAAGGACAACTTCCTTTGAGCCACAAGCCATCCAGCTTGCCGCTCGAGAGGCTATAGTTCAACTCCGGCACCTGTCGCCAAGAGTTAACTGCCGCTTGTTCTATTACTACCCCAACCGTGACGGGTATAGTAGGCCACCCCAGGTTGCCAACGGAGACCACGAGACGGACCCTGCATTGCTGCATCTGGTGCGGTATGTAAGTGCACTAGAGGCATTGTTCGATCAGGTCACTCTTGATCTGATCGCAGCCCGTGGAGAGCTTGCCCGTCGAGCCCCAACAAGAGGAGAAGACGTGCCCGACACCGACAACTCAGTCGTGCTATTCGGACAGCCGATCGAGTCCTTGAGGTCTACTCCTGCAGCCGACCGGAATGCATTTGTATCCCCGGAGGAGCTTCGTCGCCTTTTGGGGACACGCTCCAACGGGATTGTGACCACCAACCCCCGCGATGGTCATCATCGCTACCCCGACCCTGCAGCTCCTCAACCCCATCCAGCAAACCCCGACGGTGAGGCCCATGGAGAAGCCTCGACGTCCACAAGGCACACACGACTAGATATTAACGAGGTAGACTAAGTCACTCGAGTAGTACCGAGACTTAGTATTCTACGCCTTGTAACAGTGTGACCTTGTAATCGCCATGAATAAAATGTAGACTACTTGTGTGCCTCTGTTTGAATAGTAGCCACGCATAAGTGTGTAGGCATGCGGATGCATATTAAATTCCGGGCATAGGTACCAACAACCACCCCAGACGATACCCACAGTAATACGTCACTTTTGTGAGATATGTATATATGTGGCTTTGACCCCATAGTGCAGAACCGACAAACTAGATTGCCCCCACACCGCATTGGGTAACCCAACCCTGATGCTATATAAGAGGCCACTCCGTGACCTTACCAAGCATCTCTCACCTTGTGCACAGCTCTCACAACCATTTTTGCCATGCCGAGCCCTAGTATTCATCTGAGAACTCCAGATGCAACCCCAGGTAGTTTTGTTAAGATATTGTGGGACTTTACCTGCAGTACCATGAGTTCTACCCACCCACCCCAGTACGAGCTGCTCAAAACGAGAATCACCCCATCCGCCTCGAAATATTGGGCAGTAGTGCACATCCCTCCCGCAAACCCGAACCAAGACCCAACGGAAGTCTCTTTCGTGGGGAAATCTATGCCAACTCCGCAAATGGCCATAGAAGCTGTTGCGTACGAAGCGCTTGCTCGCCTTCGATTCGCGGTACCCTATGCCAGCGAAAGGGGGTATTATTACTTCCCGAGTCGTGCAGCGCCCGGAGAAGCATCATCTTTTCCCGGTGGGCGAATTGAGAGGGACCCGGTACTGGCCAATCTTGCCCAGTACGTCATCGCTCAAGAGCGTTTGACCCAGCGAGTAATGGGTTATCTCCAGAGCCTCGCTGATTTGAATCCTCAGATCGCCATTGGCAGACCCCTGAGACCAGACCAGGAGAGGCGCGTTCTTCGTCTGGTCAATCCTCTTCCTCCGGTAGAAGAAGAATGTGCCCCAGTGCCGGAGACATTTTCTCAGGACCCAGCCCATCTTTTGTTTACGTTGTAGACGCCACTTCTGTGTTTCTTAGCCAAGCATTTACTTATGTGTTGCAGCTTATGCATTGTATCCTAAGTTTCTGCTATGAATAAATTGATTTCAAATAATGTGAGTGAATTTGTTTCTGCTGTGATTTTTTTGATCAATTATTTTCACTCTCAGTAGATCTCGAGGTGGGATTTTATTTGAGCCATTGCAACAAATATTCCTCCATAGATTTAAATTCACACAGCACCACAACAGCAGGCTCACAGCCACAACCACTCGACCACACGCACTAAACCACGTACACATTTTTGCCCACTCACTGTAACCACGTTATATCGCGTGAGCAGGATATCGGATTTTTTTTGAATTATTATTATATTATAGCAGGAGTAATATTTTTTAAAAAAACGTCCTTAGCAAATCTCGAGGACGAGATTTTTCTTAAGGGGGGTAGTGTTGTAACACCCCAAAAATTTAACCACGTTTTATTAATTAAAATTTTGCCAAGAAATTAAAATTTTCCATTTTCTGGATCATTTATTGATTTCAGAGTCACCCCTTTCTTCTGAATTGTGGAGTTTCCCCTCCAGATAGAAAACTTTTCAAGAAATATTTTGTTGGACTTGGATACCTTCCCAAGAGCTTTTCGTTTAGTTTTATGATTAGTGGGAATATTTCTATAATTATTTTTCCTGAGCTTTAATCTTTTTAAAATGGTTTCTCATAATTTTTAGAGCCCCTTTTTCACTACAACCAGTGGATAACTTCATTTAAAAATTCTACAAAAATTTCTAGATGACATGTGATGTTCCTACATCACTTTTATGCAAAAATATCTCTTAGTCATCTGGAGATTTTGTGCCCTACCTCAAGTTTTCAAATCTGGTTCAGCTTGTAGTTTGCACTACAACCTATTTATTTATTTCTTTAAAAATTCCATAAAAATTTGGAGATGTTGGTAGAAGTATATAATTTATTTTTGTGCAAAAACTCATTTTTTTTCTTTGGTAAAATTAAGCAAACCATCCACATTTGTATTTTGGTCCAGTTTAGTAATTTGTACTGTGACCCTATTTTATTTTGCTCTAGTGATCTTGGGATTCTTCCAGATATTAGTCCTTGCTACCAAACCCTTAAGTCCAGGATATTGGACCCATTTGAATATTTTTGGTCCATGCAATAATGGCATTTATTTTCTATCCAGATTTGGTTTTCTCAAAAACTTGCACTAGGAAGTTTTGATTTTTCCCAAGCTAACCATGCCATCCTAGCCTACCCCTAAAGAGACCCCAACCTGGAGTTTTTGGCCACCAGAAGAGATGCCTAGGTGCCCTTGGCATTTCATCAAATAGGTTAGGTGCATGGCCAGTTTTGGCATGCTCTTAAACTTGCATTATGAAAGTGCTCAACTGGCATAACCAGCATGTCTCACAGCTATACCTTGGCCTAAAGCCCCACCCTGCTAAACCTCTTGTGGATTAGAGCCCCTTGGAAGGCTTTGACATTTGGCCGAGCACCTGGCGTGCGTGCTCTGGGCGCAGCCAGAGCGCACGTTTTGCACGCGCACGCGACCGAGCCGCCGCGACCAGTTGCCGCCTCCCCCCGCTCGTCCTGATCCTCATCCATTAGCCGCGTCGCGCCAGAAGTCCCGACCATCCCTCCTGGCTCTCTGCAGCGATGCCGCAACAAGCTTCTGGAGGCTAGCCTGCGGCCGCATCGCTGCTCTGCCATGGGCGGCACCGCCCCAACCACCCCAGCTCGCCAGCTGCCCTGAGGAACAGCTCGAGCTCATCCGCGAGCTCGTCTGTTAGCGCCGACCACCACCGCGTCGCCCTGCAATCTACAGAACGGCGGTTCGCCGACGTTCTTATCCACTTCCGCCGCGGAACCGCCATGCTCCGGCTATATGTTGGAAATATGCCCTAGAGGCAATAATAAATTGGTTATTATTATATTTCCTTGTTCATGATAATCGTTTATTATCCAGGCTATAATTGTATTGATTGGAAACTCAAATACATGTGTGGGTACATAGACAACACTGTGTCCCTAGTAAGCCTCTAGTTAACTAGCTCGTTGATCAAAAGATGGTGAAGGTTTCCTAGCCATGGACATGAGATGTCATTTGATAACGGAATCACATCATTAGGAGAATGATGTGATGGACAAGACCCAAACTATAAGCATATGATCGTGTCAGTTTATTGCTATTGTTTTCTGCATGTCAAGTATCTGCTCCTATGACCATGAGATCATGCAACTCAGTGACACCGGAGGAATACCTTGTGTGTATCAAACGTCGCGACGTAACTGGGTGACTATAAAGATGCTCTACAGGTATCTCCGAGGGTGTCTGTTGGGTTGGCATGGATCAAGACTGGGATTTGTTACTCCATGTGACAGAGAGGTATCTCAGGGCCCACTCGGTAATACAACATCACAATGAGCCTTGCAAGCAATGTGACTAAAGTGTTAGCCACGAGATCTTGTATTACGGAACGAGTAAAGAGACTTGCCGATAACGAGATTGAACTAGGTATAGAGATACCGACGATCGAATCTCGGGCAAGTAACATACCGAAGAACAAAGGGAACAGCATACGGGATTAACTGAATCCTTGACATAGAGGTTCGACCGATATAGATCTTCGTAGAATATGTAGGAACCAATAGGGGCATCCAGGTCCCGCTATTGGTTATTGACCGTAGAGGTGTCTCGGTCATGTCTACATAGTTCTCGAACCCGCAGGGTCTACACACTTAACGTTTGGTGACGATTAGTATAGTTGAGTTATTGTGTTGGTGACCGAAGGTTGTTCGGAGTCTCGGATAAGATCCCGGACATGATGAGGAGGTAAAGATTGATACATGTGATAATAGTGTTTTGATCTCCAGAAGGGTTCCGGAATTCACCGGAAGGGGTTCCGGATGTTTACCGAAGTGTTCGGGTGCAGAAACACTTTATATGGGCCAAAAGGGTAAAGCCCACGAGGTATTGGAAAGTGCAAAAGGAAGTTTTGCTGCTGCCTTAAGCGGTACTACCGCAGGAAAGGCAGTACTACCGCTTGTGTGAAGCAGTACTACCGCTCAAGCGGTACTACCGCTTGTACACGGTACTACCGCTTGTACGCGGTACTGCTGGAATCCGAGTGGGACTGTTTCCGTGCGGGCCAAACCGACCTTGTGCGGGCAAAACCGACCTTGTGGAGGCTTTCTCTCCAAGTTTAGACCCTAGGGCTCAACATATAAATAGAGGGGCAGGGCTAGCACACGGGACACATCAAGATTTCCCAAGCCGTGTGCCGGCAACCCTAACCCTCTAGTTCCTCCCGTCATAATCCCCGTAGTTCTTAACACTTCCGCTTAGCGATCTACAAGGGTATGTAGATTCACTCTCCCTCTCGTAGATGCTCATCACCATGGATAGATCTTGCGTGTGCGTAGGAATTTTTTTTGTTTCCCATGCGATGTTCCCCAACACTATATATAGCCCCTAGAGACCCCGTGAGCTCGTAGGCATCCTCATTCAAGCCTTAGGTAGCTCTCCCTTGCTTCAATTTAGCCGGGCGCCGCCGTCTTCCCCAACCCCGGTGACTTCGGCCGCCGACGCCCCTCGGCTAAATTAGCCGCAGCCAGAGCACCCCAGCCTTCCCTATCGCCACCATCCACTTTCCCTCGACCCTACGGAGCCACTCCACCACTCAGCCTCAGCCAGGAACCGCCCTAGGCCGAAACCCCATGAGCTCCCGAAGCCACCGCCCGCCGTGGAGCTCACCGCCGGCGACCCCCTTCGTCTCCACTAGCCTTTCGACCGCTGGGAGGACCGCCCTGAACCGACGGATCCATCCCCGCCATCGGAGCCCCGTGAGAAGCCGCCGTTCGCCGGCAATGGTCGCCGGAGCTCCGCCTCCGCTCGGCCAGAGGAGGAAGGAGGCGCGGGCGACTGGTCAAACCTGACCAGTGGGCCCAATGGACCCACTGTCAGTGACCCCCGAGTCGGCCCGCGCTGGTTTAAGTGGAGATCCCCCCCCCACGAAGTACGTCTTCTCCTCCACGAAAGCGTATTCAGATTCGAACCGTTTTCTTTTCTAATTAATTCAAAAATCAGTTTTGACCTGAACTTTGACTGGCCTTATCTTTTAAACTAAAACTCCATTTGACTTGATTCTTTTTCTGTTGATTCCCAAATTTCATCTAGTTTATTTTCATATTTATTTGGAAATTTTCCAAACAACTTATTTGTACTGTTTTTTAATTGTGTGTTAAATCAAATTATTTTCAAAATAGGAAATGTTGGAGGGAGAATTATTTCGAGACCCTTGGGGTGCACACCACCCTTTTTCCTCCAAAGGCAAGCATTCTGAATCCTGGCATAATATTTGTTGTGTGTTGTTTGATGCGATTACAACACCACCTTGACACGAAGTATTCGTTATTTTATTTGATGATATGATCATGCTCATGAGTGCATGATGAAGATTTCTTGCTGTTGGAATTGCTATGCTTGTGATAGTAATCACCCTCGTCTACCTTTCATGCCTACCGGAAGGAATCCGGGAAAGTCTCTGTCGTGGGTAGACACGAGCTTGATATGGATATTTCGCTGAGACGAGTATATTCAGTAAGGCATGGTGAGGTATGATGAGTGGTGATTCTGACTGTTGGTGTGGTATATATTTGTTATGCTTATCATGCAGGAAACACTTTAACCTCCTGAGTCGACCGTAGATCGAGTCTTGTGCCAGTAACCCCCATACTTGTTTCGTGCTACCACTTGTCCCTGCTGCAGGTAGGGTACGGTTCAGTAAGTTGTCAACCCCTTTCTTAGCACACACCGTACAGAGAGGCCATAGTGAAAGATACCAGTGGCCCCTGGTAGGCATGTCACTTGGTCCGGGGGCATGGGTGTTTCCGGTTGGGACCGAGGGGGTAGCTCCCCTAGTTTGCGCGCGTTATAAATATTGTGATCCCATGCTAATCGAGGTTGGAGACTTCCCACTTAGAGTTTTGCTTAACGAGTGTCGTGGGTGATTCCAGGCACCGGTAAGTTAAGCTGGTGTGTGCGGGTCAGGTGTGTTTTCAACTAAAAGACCGTAAGCGGAATTAGTCCCGGTGGACTAAAGGAATCCGTTACTCGTGGGTAAAGAGTATCCCTCTGCAGAGTTTATATCTATTTGAATAGCCGTGTCCGCGGTTAAGGACTACAGTCTGGGATGGGTCAAGTGTCGGTCTTAGTGTCGGTCTTCGGAGGAAAAACTTCTAAACCGGAATATTGATCATGACGTGCAACAAATGATGATTATGATTATTATCATTATGGACTAACCCTTTATATTATTTGAATTATTGAGTATCCCTGGGATGGTTCTACCTCCTGGACACTCATTGTGATTATTCTTATATAAGCCCTTTATGTGGTGTCGCTCAGACGCCCGACTGTGGCATGCTTGTATTTATAAGCCCTTTATGTGGTGTCGCTCAGACGCCCGACTGTGGCATGCTTGTTATTTATAAGCCCTTTAAGTGGTGTCGCTCAGACGCCCGACTGTGGCATGCTTGTTATTTATTTTCTTTATAAGCCCTTTATGTGGTGTCGCTCAGACGCCGGACCATGGCATGCTTGTTATTTATAAGCCCTTTATGTGGTGTCGCTCAGACGCCCGACGGTGGCACGCATGTTATTTATTTTTCCTTTTTTAGCCCTGCATCATGTATTTTATTTTGTAACTGAATAAGTGATCGTGGATCATGTTAGTGCATGATTACCATCTGTTATATCATACCTGTTTTCATGATGTTTGCGAGTACATTCAAAGTACTCACTGGCTTGTCCCTGGCTATTGTCTTGGCCAGATTTCTTGCTTGGAGAGGAGCACAACAACGGCAGCCCGGAACCTAGGCATCGAAGATAACTGATACGCGAAGATAGGAATTAACCAGGTCAGCTGTTCCTGTGGGAAATGGAGTCCCATAGGCGCTGATGACCCCGAACCGCTTCCGCCATCAACCACTAGAAACCTTTTGTTGTACTCATAGACCAGAATGGTCTTGTACTACATATTTTTGTATGTTGTTTGGAATTTCTGTATCAAGATTGTGTCTCATCAGCTAACAGTAATCCTGGGACTGGTGAGCACAAGGGCCATTTACTGGGAATTAATATCCTGGAAAACCGGTCCTGACAATGAATCTTCGAGAAAAGAAACAGAGAGATTCCTGCTAGTGTTTTTGAAGCCGGTCCTGACACCCAACCAGAAATACTACTTCCTTACAACTTCGGGTGAGTGTTACTATATCTTGTACTACAAATTCTATTTTTTGCTTAATTACTAGATGTTAATAAGTGTAGTTGATGAGTTATGCACGTGCCCGCTTATTTATACAAAACGTGTGCGCATGCAGTTACCACTGGATCTTGTTAATCATTGAAGTTGACAAGGGAAAAGTTGAAGTACTGGACTCACAATATAGGAATCCATCCGAATACGCAACCGTGAGGGGGATGGTCGACAGGTAATTTCAATGATTATCGCACTATGTCGGCCTCTTTACTTCATTTCCTAATATCAACTAGTTAATAACTCCTTTATTCATTTTCTTTGCCGGCAGGCAGGGCTTGGGCCAAGTTCGTCAAACAGGTCCCAGGTGACTAGGAACAAAAGCTGACATGGGTGCGACCCAAGGTAATTAAGTAGTACTAGCTAGCTACGTCCGTGCATCTCTTTAATTCTAGTTTCAATACCATTATCATGCTTGATTAATTATTACCTGATTAAATTTTATTCTCGTAAAGTGCATGAAGCAGGAGCAGGGGAATAGTTTATGAGCATACTACGTTTGCGAGAACATTCGCATGATCACGTCTGAAAGGAGCAGAAACGAAATAAATCTTTGGGTACGTTTGCCAGAACACGATCCATAATTTTTTTATCATGATCTAGCTCATATATATACACACAACTAATATATTCATCTTGATCTCCTGATTATAGCTGACGGAGATGCGGGGCCAGCTCCTACCAACGGCTCGCATACGAGCAATTCAAGAGGAAATAGCTGGATTTCTGGTCGACCAGGTCATAGATCCCAAAGGAGAATACCATTACAAGATCAAGCAGTAATGCCTGCATATGTAATGATCCGCAAATTGTAGGATAAATTGTATATACCAAATTGTATATATATATATGTATGTTAATGGTTGTCGTACGAGAAATTCGATGATATATATATATGATCGGTTCTACGAGAAATTCTATTTATATATATATGCACAACGTGTACAGTATGTAGTAGCGTAATATATGTTTGAAATGAAAAATAATTAAATGGAAAACACAAAATTAAAAGGAAAAATAAACCATAATTAATTCATAAACCCCTAAAGGATTAAAAGGAAAAATAAACCAAAATTAAAAGAATTAAATACTTTTAGTCCCGGTTGGTGTTACCAACCGGGACTAAAGGTCCCCTAGCCCACGGTGCCGACAGGTGCCACGTGGTGGGCCTTTAGTGTCGGGCCGTGTTGAACCGGGACTAAAGGGGGGGGGGGCTTTAGTCCCCACCCTTTAGTGCCGGTTGGAGAACCGGCACTAAAGGCCCTTACGAACCGGCACTATAGGCCGATTCTGCACTAATGTACGCTTTCCAGAACAGAAAACGTATGCCCAATAAATACGCTTACTCGCGAAGAAGACATACTCAGGGGCCAGCGCCACTGGCGGTTGGGTTGAGACACCGACAGGTGGGGCCCACCTGTCGGGTTTGTCTCCCACCTCACGCGCGCTCCTGGCCAGAGGCAGAGGCCGACTCCGGCGACGATTGCCGGCGCAAGGAGGCACCTCTGCCGGAGCTGTGCACACCGGCGTGCTCAGGAGGGAGGGCCCCATCCTCTGGAGAGCAAAAGGATCGCCGGGGAGCTCGGGGGTGAGCACCCCTTTATCCATGGCGGACGGAGAGCTCCGGCAAGCACGACATCGGCCTACCGCTGCTATGGCGCAAATCAGCAGAGGGAATGGGTCCGAGAGGTCTTGGTGGAGCTAGCAGGGGCCAGGGTGGGATGGTTGAGGCTCGGGTTCGCCTGAATTTTGCCGGAGGCTGGCGGCGGCGCTGCGACCAGAGTGGAGCAGTACGGGCGGCTCCGGCTAAATTGGTGCGAGGGGGGAGAGGCCTGAGGGTCCAGGGAGGGCTCATGCCTCGGCTGGGGCTAGGGGGCTCCTATTTATAGGCGAATCGAGGTCGGTTCCGTCGACGGCCGAGGATAAGACCGGCGAACCGCCGTTCTGTTGCTAGCAGGGTGACGTGGCGACGACGGGCTCTAGCAGACGAGCTCGCGGATGAGCTCGGCCTGTTGTCGGGGGCAGCTGGCGGGCGAGGGTGGCTGGGGCGGTGCCGTCCATGGCAGAGGCTCGCTGCGGCCGCAGGCTTGCCGCCAAGGGCTTGCTGCGGCGGCGCTGCACGGCGCCAGGGAGCGGCTTCAGCAGCTGGGTGGGGTCGGGGACGTCTCTGCGGGCGAGCAAAGGCCAGGGGCAGGATTAGGTTAACGCAGCGGCTCGGTTGCACGCGCGTGCAAAACGTGCGCTCTGGCCGCGCTCTGGACACGCGCGCCAGGCGTTCGACAAAATGCCAACGCGTTCTAGGCCTTACTGATGCTTATGAAACTAAACAGGACTAGGCTAATGAATATATGAGAGCTAATAGACATGCTGGTTTGGTCTGGGGAGCTAGTCCACAATGCAAACATGGTTTCATGCCAAATCTGTTCATGAACACAAGGTGCTCGACAGAATGCCATGGGCATCAAGGCAATTCTTCTGGTGGTAAAAATCTCCAGGTTGGGGTCTCTTTAGGTGTAGGTGATGATGGCATGGTTAGTTTGGGCAAAGTAAAAACTTCCTAGTGTAAGTTTTGCAAAACTATAGTTCTGGACAGAAAATATAGGCCAATATTGCATGTGCTCAAAATCTTCTAATGGGTCTGATCTCCTGTACTTAAGGGTTTGGTAGGGATCACTAATAGTAGGAAAAATCCCAAGGGCAATAGGGCAAAATAAAGATGGGTTGCAGTACAAACTTCCAAACTGGACCAGAATGAAGATGAGGATGGTTTGCTCAAAATTTCCAAAACACAAGGCTGTTCCTTTGCATAAATGTGATGTAGGAACTTCACATGTCTTCTACAAATTTTTGTAGAATTTTTTAATAAAGTTATCAAATGGTTATAGTGCAAATGAGGTTCTTCAAAATATGAAAGGCCATTTTAAAAGAATTAAAACTTGGCAAAATAATAGAAAAAGGTTTTCACTGATCATATATAATAAAAATGAAATGTTCTTGAGTAGGCACTCCAGTACAAAATTATTTTTGAAAAGTTTTTACTTGGAGGAAAAACTCCACAACTCAGAAGAAAGGAGTGATTCTGAAATCAATAGATGATCCAGAAAATAAAAATTAAATTTCCTGGCAAAATTTTAATAAATAAAACATGGTTAAATTTTTTGGGTGTTACATGTGTCTATCAAGATGGATCGGCATGTTGATGGAATAGCGTCGAATCATCCTCTCATCTCCAGACTTAGGCATCAATGTGTGCCTCAAGATGGTGTTCATGGTGCGGAGGCCAGCCTGGAGGAAGTAAATGGATCGTAACTTGTGAGATTTCAAGTTAGCAGCAGGGATCTCATTGTACATGTTCTTCATAGAATCATGGCTCTCCTTGGATTCAGAATAGACATCCAAGTCACCATCTTCCACATCCGGAACTCCTAAGATGGTAGCCCATTCCTCAATAGAAGACTCATATCTTGCTCCTTCAGTCATCCATACAATCCTACCATCTCCATAGAAGTGAGCAGTGGAATAGAATTGCATGATCATCTCGTCATTCCATGCAGTGAATTCTTTGCCAACAAATTCATCTAGGCCAATGCAATGAAAATTGTCTTGAACATTTGGAAAGTAATCTTCATTTGCCTTGATATACTTCCAGTCAACGTATCTCATGTCACTCACAGCTGGGCTCTTGTCAAGCAAGATTGTCTCATAGAAATCTTGTTGCTCCTTGGTGTAGAACCTGTAGTCCACAGCTATTTTTCTCCTCTGGGCATATGGATCAATTGCTCTCCATGCCCTCAAACCTGAATCCTTCCTCTTCTTCGTATCTTCAGCAAGCAGGTGGCTGGCATTGTGCTCTGAAAGGTGTGGTCTGAGCTTCATCAAAGCAGTGATATCATCATCATCCTCAGCTTCCCTGAAAGTGGAGGTCTTGTTCTTGGAAGAAGCTGGCATCTCTCTGGAGAACCTCTTGGGTTTGTCAGCAGCAGCAGCCTTCTTAGGAGCAGATTTGGTGCTCTTGGAAGTGTTAGTCTTGGGCATAGCATCTGCCATAAGCTTCTTTTTCTTCTTAGGAGGGGCCTTTGCAGCTGGCTCTACCTCCTCTTCTGTAGCAGCTGCCTCCTCTAGATCCTCAAACATAGAGGTAGGCCTGCCAACAACATATACAATCCTCTTCCTGGATCTCTTCTTCTCACCAGCCTTCTTGGGCAAAGACTTCCTGGGAGGCTCAATAGTCATGGTTGCTCTGGAGCTCTCAGGTGCTCTCAATATCTCAGAGCTAGCATACTCCTTCCTGATAGCTTTCTTTTTCTTGGAAGAAGTGGCAGCATCATCTTTCTTAGGCAGCTCATCAGGGATGAAGTCCTCATCCTCCTCATCAGAATTGAGCTTCCTCCTAGTCCTTGTAGCAGCCTTGGGAAGACCTGGAGAACTAGGCACATCATCAAAACTCTCCTCGGGACTAGTGCCTGAACTCATGACAATATTCTCCTCTCTGAAATAGTTCTCACTGTCATCTGAAGCAGACATCTCTGACCCTGTGAAAAGAATATAGAGGAGCAGAGGGGTTGAGCATCACAAAGCACAGAGATTTTCAAAAATTTGAACAAGGAAGACATTAGTTTTAGCTTTCTGCAGAAGGAATTTCGGTGTCACCGAGTGGTATTTTTCGGAGTCACCGAGACAGACCATATGCATCAACAGAGACTTGGCAGCCTTTTCGGTGGAACCGAAAAGTTTGCTTCGGTCTCACCGATATGGTTCTCAGTAACCCTAAAATACGATCGGTGGAACCGATTTTTTCAACTCGGTGGTACCGAGATGCAATCTGCGGACAGCTAACCCTAAAATCTTCATTGTTCGCTAATCTACGAGAACTCTGGTGGATAGGGAGAATTGCACACAGTGGCTTATAGATAAGAACATCTCAATGCGCAAGAATCAGACGATGGAGCGCAAGAGAGGATCGGATCCGTACCCTAGCTTGGTGACGGTCCGCTACGGCGAAGACGGCGGCGAAGATGCCCGTCGACGGCGAGGATCCCAGCGGCGGAGGAGCACGGGGAGACAAGGGCGACGACCGGGGGGGTCCTTTTTGGCAGCTTAGGGTTTTGGAGCGCGACGGTTTCAGGAGTGAATTTCAAAGCATCGGGTTCACAGCATATATACCCCTTGTTGTCGATGACACCGGTTCGAAATTAGTTTCTCAACTGTCAGCTGACAGGGAAACTCGGTGTAACCGAGAATAAGGAATCAGTGTTACCGAGATGGAAAAATAGATCAACCCTTGGCAGTCGGTGAAACCGAGAAATGTTTATTGGTCACACCGAGTTGCACTTGGGAGGTTTTGGAGTGCAGCCCTTTTCGACACGAAACTCCGATTGCATCTCACACAGAGGGATCGAGAAGTGCTTGATCAAGTTTTGTGATGCAGCAAGAAAAGAATATGAGGTGAGAAAGCATAGATAGCTAGAGACTGGTCCTAGGCATTCTTGTCCATCCAATTGGCAAAAGAGAAATCAAAAACCAAATAGCAACAATTGGATGTCCTCGAATGGATAAATAAATACAGACCAACATGCTCACACAATAGGATGTCAAATGAAATCATGGCAAATATGCATAAACATACTAGCATCTATCAAGCATTTTGGCGATGACGGAGTCATCTATATATCGGTATATTAACTTAGGAGCCAAGTAAGAATACTTGATCATAGGTCATACTCATCATTTAAGCACAAGTGGGGTTACCACTTTTACATAAAGCATTTAATGTTGTCACATACTATGAGATGCTTTGACTCAAATCTTAGAGTAAAGCTCCCCCTTGATGTGACATCCCCCCATAGGAGGGATAAACTAACCTTGGGTTTTGTCGATGACGACTTCATGTAGGTGAAGTACTGGTGGATGCTCAAGGTTGATGAAGATCACCATGAGTTGGGAGCATCCTTGTTGTTTCCTTACTCTTCTCACCTACATGGGTTAGTCCCAACACACAAGAGACAAATACAAGAATATCTATGGACATGGAGTGCAAAGCAAGTGTGATGATGTCCATTGATTTGTTGATTACCTTGTCCCTTGCTTACCTTTGAGGGAATGTGTGACTCCTTGAACTATTGCATAGAGTTGACGTTGATTGCAAATAGTTCTTGCCAATAATGAATGTGAGTGAATTTCATTGGCGAAGTCACCCCTCAAGAACTTTCTAGTTCTTCTTCTTGGGAACCCACATCAACTTGATGGGGATCCTTAGTGTTGAAGTATCCCTTGTAGAAGTTGAGCTTGAAGTAGCCTTGGGAACCCACTCCACCAAAGCTTGGGATTCATCTTCATATGAGTCAATGTCCTCTTGAAGCTTGTTCTTGCCCTTGAGCTTGTGGTCTTGTGGTGGAAGGTCATCTTGGGTGTTTATTCCCTTGGGAGGAGTATTTTCATACTTCTCCTTTTGAGGAACAAACTTGGGCTTGGGGTATTGACCTTCTTCCCATTCAACTCCATTAGCGTTGAAGTAGCCAATGCCATGGTTCTTCCGGTATCCTCCGTGCTTGCGTACAATTTCCTCAAATTGCTTACATCCGGCAAGACTCTTGTAGATACCTTTCTCTATAATTCCTTTCAATAAAGCATTTTCTTGCTCAAGTGTAACTTGGCTAAGAGAATCATCATTAGTGGAATCAATAGAACTACTAGAAGCAATATCATTAGGTTTGGCATTTTTATTGTTGCTACTAGATGAAGAACCTTTCTTGCCTTTGTTACTAGTTTGCTTAGACTTAACTTGAGGCATGAATGTAGACAAGAGTAATCGTTTGGCAAGATAAGATGAAGTCTTCTTTCGGAGATCGTCATTGATAGCTTTAAGAAACTCATGCTCTTGCTCCAAGGTGAGCTTCTCGAAGCGTAGCTTCTCATGAGTCCTTACAAGCTCTCTATGATCTTCGAGAGTAGATTCATGGGCTAACTTAAGAGTGTTTAATTCTTTAGTTAGTTGTTCTATTTTCATCTTATCATCATCAAATGACTTATCATGCCTAGCATGAGAATTATCAAGTTCATTTTGACTAACATTACTAGTATTATCAAAGTGCAAGTCGTCATCACAAAGTAAGTCATCTTCATCACTATCGAAATCAAGATACCCGGGGTGTGATACCTTGGGGCCTTTAGCCATGAAGCAACTTTCACTCCCTTCATTTTGTGAATCAAATAGATCATAGGAGTTGGTAGTCACTAGTGCAAGTCCGGCAACACCTTCATCTTGACTATAGTCGGAGTTGGAGTGATAGCTTCTCTCGGAGTTGTTGTCGGAGTCGGAGCCGGAAAACCATTCACCAACATGAGCTTGATGTCTTCTTATTGTGTAGCTCTTGGTGTACTTGTCCTTCTTCTCCGAATCCCTACTTCTCCTTGAGGGTCTTTGTTCATAACGATCATCTCTACTCCTTCTCTCTCTTTGAGGTGATTCATTCCTTGAGCTTCGTCTTCTAGGTGACTCTTCTCTTCGTTTGTAGGGAGCCGTGCACTCATTGGAGTAGTGTCTGGGCTTCCCACAATTGTAGCAGTTGCGGTCACGACTTGACGAACGCTTCTCTTCATATCTTGAGTTGGAGCTTCGTTCTTTGCCTCTATTCTTGTAGAACTTGTTGAATTTCTTGACCATGAGGCTTATCTCTTCATTGGTGACAAGGTTGTCGCTTGAAGTTGTGGGAGCATCATTTGTGGCTTTGTAAGCACCGCTAGACTTGTTGTGAAGCTCTTCTTTCTCTTTGAGTGTCATCTCATGAGCAACAATCCTTGCAATGACTTCCGTAGGCTTGAGATCTTTGTAGTTGGGCATCATTTGGATCAAAGTGCACACGGTGTCGTATCTCTCATCCAAAGCTCGAAGAATCTTCTTGATGATGAATTTGTCGGTCATTTCTTCGCTTCCTAAGCCGGCAATCTCATTGGTGATGAGAGCTAGCCTAGAGTACATCTCCGCGGCTCCTTCACCATCCTTCATCTTGAACTTGTCAAACTGACTTTGAAGAACATCCAACTTGGATTCTCTCACGGACTCGGTTCCTTTGTGCATATCAACCAAAGTATCCCAAATCTCTTTTGCATTCTCAAGACGGCTGATTTTGTTGAATTCGTTGGGGCATAGGCAGTTGAAGAGAATGTCGCATGCTTGAGCGTTGTATTGCAACATCTTCAATTCATCCGCGGTCGCTTCACGATCCGGTTCCTTTCCATCACCAAAGAATTCACCTTGCAAGCCAACACGAACAACAGCCCATACGGCGGGGTTATGACCAAGAATATGCATTTTCATTTTGTGCTTCCAACTAGCAAAATTTGTGCCATCAAAGTACGGACCTCTACGGTGATAATTTCCCTCACTAGACGCCATACTCTCCTAGGTTGTGAAACCAATGCAATGGAGACCAAAGCTCTGATACCACTTGTAGGACCGAAAGTATGTCTAGAGGGGGGCTGATTAGACTACTTGACCAAATAAAAATCTACTTTTTCCCAACTTTAAGTGTTGGCAGATTTTAGCATTCATAGCAAGTCAAGCACACCCTACACATGCATATCTACGAGTATAGCAGTGGAAAGTAAAGACAAGCATGAGTAGTAAAGGAAGGGTAGGAAGATCAAACGCAATTTGTAGACACGATGATTTTTCCTGTGGTTCCGATAGGTGGTGCTATCGTACGTCCACGTTTATGGAGTCTTCAACCCACGGAGGGTAACGGTCGCGAGAGTCCACGGAGGGCTCCACCCATAAGGGTCCACGAAGTAGCAACCTTGACTATTTCATAACGGCTTCCGTCCACGAAGGACTAGCCTCACTATGGATAGATCTTCACGTAGTAGGCGATCTCCTTGCCCTTACAAACTTCTTGGTTCAACTCCACAACACGAAGTAGGAGGCTCCCAAGCGACACCTAACCAATCTAGGAGGCATCACCCTCCAAAAGGTAATAGGCTCGGCAATGTCGATGAACTCCTTCCTCTTGTGCTTCAAGATGATAGACTCCTCAACACACAATCACTCTCTCACAGATTTGGCTATGGTGGAAGAGATGGATTTGGTGGAAAGCAACTTGGGGAGGCTAGAGATCAAGATTCATATGGATGGAGTGGAATGGCTTGATCTCAACACAAGGGTAGGTGGCTCTCTCTCAGAAAATCAGTTGGGGCAAGTATGGAATAGTTCTGAGTGCTTCTCTTTCGAGTGGGTGGTGGTGAAGGGGCATATATAGGCATCTCCAAAAATCCAACCGTTACACCTAACGTGACCAACTCGGTGACACCGATGTGTGAATCTCTGTGGTACCGAAGTGACCAAAAGGTGACAACTTTTGAATCTCGGTGAGACCGATATATAAAACTCGGTGGTACCGATTACGTGACCAACGGTCAGATTGCGCAATCTCGGTGACGCCGATTCTCACATCTCGGTGGTACCGATTTTCTACCATGGCTTACCAGAGAGTTGGTCCAGAAACTCGGTGGTGCCGATTCACAATTCTCGGTGGTACCGATTCCTGTGAATGGCTATCCAGAGAGTTGGTCCAGAAATTCGGTGAGACCGACTGGCAAATCTCGATGGTACCGAAGACTGAAAATAGCTAAACAAAGAGTTGGCAACCTAAACTCGGTGGCACCGATGCAGAATCGGTTGCACCGACTGGCTAGGGTTTGGCATGGGTCTGTCTGAGTTTGGGAATCGGTGGCATCGAGTGGAAAGTGTTGGTTGCACCGATTTTGGATATTTGACTTTGGACAGACTTTTGTGGAAGAGCTTGTGCGTGTTTTTGGTGACTATCACTTGTGCACGTATGAGCATTTTGTTCACCAACAGTACCTTACCCCCTTTTAATAGTATTGGCTTTCCTATGGACTCAAAGTGATTTCTCACAAAGTAAAATGTAGAGTCCTCTTGCTTGAAGCTTTGCCAATCCATTTCCTTGCATCTTGGGGTAACTCCACAATCCTTTTGCCATCCCTATCATTGAACTTTTCCTGAAATATGCTTAGTGGAAACATTAGTTTAATGACATATATGTTGTTATTAATTCCCAAAACCACCAAGGAAGCAAATGTGCTTTCACGCCTTCAGGAAGGATACGACACCGGAGTGCCGCCACCGCCCGATCCGAGGATCAGAGTTTTCCGTGGAGCAGCACGACAGGCGATGAGAGCCGCGACGATGCCTTCAAGAAGGGAACGAGCTTTGCCACCGCCGGCCCGTCCGAAGATAGAACATGTTTTCACCCCGGCAAACACTCACCGCCACTGATCGCCACACCCCGGCTACCATGCCGCCCACACGACCATGGCCACCGGACATCGCCAAGCCACGAGCTCTGCCCTTGATCACCTCGCACCTACCTCCAGGGCCGCCGCCCCGGCATTCAAGACCTTGACACCACCTCTCCCGAGAACCGTCGCTACCCCAACCAAAGAGATGAGCGGAAAGGTCCTGCCTTTCTCACCCCTGGGCAGCCCGTAGCGCCGAGACCCAATAGGCCGGCCAAAACTGGCCCCCATCGACTCATCCTGCAACACCAGGCGCGAGACAAGATCGGTCTTTCGGCACCTTCTGCGAGACGAGGTCGGTCCTGCTGCACCGTGCGCGAGACGAGCTCGGTCCTACACACCGTGCGCGAGACGAGGTCGGTCCTGCCTCACCGGGCGCGAGACGAGCGATGGACCGCGCTGGGAGATGGCCAACCCTTCGACAGAAGTAGAGCCCGGATGACGAGGAGATGAAGTGAAGGTCGACACAGTACGACCGCAGACGAGCCGACGTCGGAGTAGAAGCCGTCCGTCGCCGCGGACAGAGCCATCGAGCTACCGTGTAGCGCCTCGCCACCGGAAGGCCATCGCCATGTGCCGAACCTCCCCACGCCGCCGCCCACGATCGGAGCAGCAACCACGTCGGGCCGGTGCCCCAACCCGCGCCACCTGGCGAGCTGCAAGCGTCGGAGCCGCCGGGCATGCACCCGTGCGACCAACCGCTGTTGCCAGCCCTCAAGAGAGGAAGGGGAGAGACGCCGTCGACGCCCCAAAAGCTGGCCGATCCATATCGGGGAAGGAGTGGCCCGAGCTCCCCACAAGCCCAAGCCGCCACAGGGCCACCACCACGCCGCGCCTACACACACAGCCAAGCCGCCGGCCACCTCCCGCGTCGCGCACGGCCGACCTGAAGCCAAATCGCCAAGAAACCACGCGCACGCCACCACCCGAGAACCTCACCCGTGCAGCCACCACCCCACGAGCGAGCTGCAGGCCGACACTGCGCCGTTGAAGCCATACGCCATTTTTGTCCCGCGCTCCCGCCACTGCGCTGAAAGGCCCCGCGCCAGCCTGCCGCCCCTGCCCGAGCCGCCGTCCCACGCCAGCAGCACGCCGCGCAGAGGGGAAATAGAGCCCCGCCGCAGCCTACGCCGGTCGGGCTTTGCCCGGCGGCTCCTTGCGGTGGCGGCGGGGGGAGGAGAGCTGGGAAGGGGGTGGAGGGGGGCGCCGCTAGGGTTTGCCCCCGGTCGCCCACAGGGACGACACGAGGGGTGGGAGGAAGAGGTGGGTTATATATCTACGCTTCTTCTTCTTTGGATTGGGAAAAATTCAAATAATTAAAACCACATGCGTCCTCAAGGTTGGATTACCTCATTTCATGGATTCATTAGTAATTTTTTACCATCGAGAAAAGATTCATTAGTAGTAGTAGTAGTAGTAGTTTTTTAATAAAAAGAGAGCTTCCTCTTCGATTTCCATCGATAGAAACCTAGATTCAATAGTATGATTGTGGAGTTGTTCCAAACACTTCAACTTTGTATTCTTGCACAGTATAACATGATAGACATACGAGGACACATGCGCATTCTGCCTGCGTCCTCAGGTTCCAAGAGCCGAAGTCTCCTTGCCGGAACCTCCTTCTCTCGTCGAGTGTAATATAAAGTTCTTGCTTGTTGCCATTACACTACCGATCTCCCAGGGGAGGCGATTCCCATCCGAGACTGGTGGGTCGCCCCCTATCACCGCACGTCGGTTGCTCTGTGGAAAGGCTTCTCCTCAATCATGATGCTCACAACATGATGGCTCTGGAAACAACGAAGTGACTTCATCTTTAACAACCAGTAGCCATCGATTTCTCGTCTGGTTTAGACAATCTAGGAGGAGGCAGAACTTTGGGCTAATGCCGGCGCCAAGGGACTACTAATCTTATTTCCGTCTGGTTGGATAATGGTCTAGGGTCGAGCACCCCTATATTCTTCTACTTATGGGAGCATTGTGTAGGTGGCCCCATGTGTTGCACATGATGTAGCTTCACACCCCTTCCTTTTTTTGACAAAGGGTGAATTTTATGGCTTAAAATGGAGCATCACGAAGATAGGTAACACAGTGAGCACACACCCGGTTTTTGCGTAGTTAGGACGCACACAACCATCACTAGCTCCCGCATACGCGAAAAAACACCGACAACTAGCAAAGTCATATAAAACCAAAATTATGCGTAGGCGAAAAAAAAGCCTCGAAGCGATCAAATATGCGATCGGTAATCTAGAACAATAACCATATCCACACCAACCATCTCATTACACCACATGACAACGAGGTTCTTCAACAACATCGCCTTTAGGAAGGGATTGACACTCAAGTGTCGCTATCACCGGATCTAACCACAAGGTCGGAGTCTAGGTTTTCACCCTAAAGAATCAGTCCAAGCATATCCAAGGAATGCCTTCAACAAGGTAACGACATAAGAAAAACATCACCATTACCAGTTATAACCACTTGGATCTGACCTAGGTTTTCGCCCCGAAGCTCGAGACCAGGTGCTCGAGTAACACTACCATCGAAGTCACTCATATGTTTTCGCCAACACTTTTTCCGTGATCACAGTAGCTACATGTGATGTGACCACGACCACTGCATAACCATCCCTCTTCATCAAGTCGTCGTTCATAATTTGTATCTCACCACAGAAGTCAACCACCGGATTAGGCGAGATGACCCCTCCCGAAGACCTTTCGATGACCACCGTCATCGTGGATAACCATTTCTCTACCAGTGGATACTTGAACTGCAGCTACATGGTGGATAACTTTTGTGAGCATAAACAATAAGGAAGGCCCTTACTATGACTATTTTTTTATGGAAATGTTCAAAGAGAGAGGAAAAATTACAAATAATCTAGCGAAGACTGCAAATCCACCTTAAGAGTAGGCTTATCCTTCTTCCCGATCAAGGACAAATGTTGTCTGGAAACGAAGAAACATAGATCCATGTCTCTAATCTGATTATCAAACATGACTTTGCTCATGTGCTTCCATATGCCCCCAGCATCAAGCATATCAGGGGCGGATCTAGGATTGGGCCAAGCCCCAGGCTTGCTACCTATAGTGTCCAAGATGTTACAGTGAAGACAGTGTTGATTTTGCATGCCCCGGGCCCAGGCCTGGATCCGCCACTGAAGCACATAATGGTTATCTTGCAACTACAAGAATTTGTAAGATCGTAACCCTCTAGAATTTCCTTGCTACGACACTCAAGAATGAAACAACGTTCTTGTAGAATGAACCGATCCACTTCATGGGTTTAACTAATCGAAATACACTTAATGACATGGTCTCTTTGCACCGTTGACTACCAATCGAAAATAAGTCGTTAGTCCAAAACATCACTGGCTATTCACCGTCAATCACCACAATGCCATGTTAGATTGTGTACAGAGTCGGCATACCTTTATCTCATACAAAAATACCTTGGCCACGTGAACAACTACCGCAAAGATACACACGATTAACACTGATAACACATAATCTACACGCTAGACAATCATCTAGAGCTTCCTCCAAATCCTAGCCGCCGGGCTCCTCTCTCCGTCCCTCTCTCCCTTCATCACCGTCGGAGGATGCCACTGGGCCCGACGGCGGTGGCGAGGGATCCCCTCCCTACTCGCGATGGTCGAGGTGAGGCGGACCCCATCTCGCGAGGAGGCGCGGCCGATCTGGATCTTGGCGGCGAGGTGGCTTGCTCCGAGCAGCGGCCTTGGGCGGCGACGTGGCCATATGGTGGCAGGCCAGTGGCGGCGACGCGCAGAAGATGCCCTGAAGGACCGGGCAGATCGGGTCGGGTGCATGTGGTGGTGGCCTCTGGCCATGGCCTGGCGGGGGTCTTCTCCTTGTTGTGCCGCGGCGGATGCCGGGGCGGCGGCCCCGGCGGTGGCGGACGTTGAGGCCCGGATCATCCTGGGCTGCATAGCGTGGACGTACCCATGTCCAAGGCGGAGCTTCTCCGGCGGTCCAGCAGATTCGACCCCAGATCCCCGTTCGGTGAAGAGACGCTGAAGAGCATGCTTGAGATTCATCCTAACGGCTCTTCTGGCATGGCGCGATGGGGTGGCAGCCCTCTCTCTCCATGCTCCAATGGTAGAGTCCTTTGGCAGTGGCTGGGGCGTCGGGGTACACTGTGGAGGTAATGTGGCTATGGATGATCGTCGGATCTGGGCGGCCAGCTTCCGGGCTTCAAAGGCGGTCTTGCAGATGCACAGGTTGTCGGTTGGATGTTCTTGGGACGGATCTGGGTGAAAACCTGGTCTTCGGCTGGTGACCGGAGCCGGTGATGGTGACACCCTTGGCGTCGTTTTCTTCATGAAGGCATCATCGAGGTGAAGCTCCTAGCTCCTCCCACGTCCTCCGGAGGAAATCCTTGATCAGTTGGTCGGATGATGGCGGCGCTCTTATGTCGTTCCCTCCTTGGGGGCGTCATTCTTGGAGGTGTGCATTGGCTCGAGGTAACAGTTGACGGTTCTAGCGATGGAGCGGCGTCCCATGTCACACATCAACGATGTGGAGTCTCGACAGCGTGGCGCAGCAGGGTCTTGCGACGGATGTATGATGAGGGACACACATAGGGAGATGTCGTTTTCTGGCGCCGTGGTGGCGTCGATGACGGATCTGCCAACGTCGAGATGCGTCAGTACCTGCTCTGAAGCTAGATCGGTGGAAGACGGCGGCGATGGCCTCTCAGATATGTCGGACCGGTGTGGACCCCAAACCTGCCAAGAGGCTTGGTTGGGGCCTCCGGTTTTAGATGTTAGGCTTTGGTGCGAGGTCTGTTTGGTTCGGCTTGGACATTTGGCACCCTTTTATCAAGTGGTTAGGAGTAGCGACATATGTTGTCAAGATGGTGGCTTCAGACTTACGGATTTATTACTTTGTAAGGTCTTTATGAATAATTAATAAAATGACTGCATGCATCGCCCAGATGCAGAGGCCGGGGGTCATCCTTCTTTTCGAAAAGAAATCAAGAGCTTCCTCGCCACCATGTGTATCCACAGCCCACCAAGGTTCAAGTCCTAGATTTGACACCGGTGCTCACATTTTTCTGGATTTATTTCAGGCCTTCCGGCGATGTGCGTTCAGTAAGAGGAGATGTTCCCGTCGACTACGAACGTCTATGGCGACTTCGTCAATTTCAAGATGATGTGCCGGTTCTGTCTCTCGGAGGTGATCATAGGGGGTAGGATGTGTGTGCGTGCGTTCATATGAATGAGTATATATGCGTATGTATGAGCGTCTGCTTCCGTATTGCGTTCAAAACAAAGTTCTCTCCTTTCTCCTATGGTGTCTAAAGTCCCGCTCGTGATACACCTTATGCACTTTGATACGCATGGAATAAGAGTTTACTATTATTATTATTATATAATGCATAGTACGAATGTTCTTTTTTTGAAAAATAATGTCTCTTCATCCATACTGTCGATTTTTGCTTGGCTTTGGATGCACATGAAATAAAATAATACAGTTCGCTGACAGTGCTCTCACAGCTAGGTTTATTTGAGAAGCGCTTTGGGTAGATTCCCCATAAGTTAATTTTCGTCTTTCGTATCACAAATACCACGCTGCAGTTGCCACTACTTCTCTTAACTTTGGCAAACCCAGAATATGAATGTCACAGTCTTTTTAGCACAACAAGAGTTCTAGAGTAACCTCACCGGCCCTGTCCACCAAGCATGCCTTTTCAATGATATCCTCCATACATAATAATTTCCACACATCGGTCGCAAAACTTGCACTCAAAGAGCAGGTGCTTGACATTGTCAGAACCTAACTTGCACGCAGGGTAAATCAGATTTATTTTGATGTGCTTATTTGCAAGAATTGAGCGGCAAGGGATCACACTATGAAGTGCCCTCTAGATGAAGATTTTTATCTTTACTGGGCACAATAGCCTCCAAACCGAATCCCAAATATCTCTCAGTTTCAAAGTTCCCTCCGGTGATTGTATTTTGCTACGGAATTGAGATTCCCAAATACCAGGGTAAGTTTAACGCATCGTGACCACTCCTGTTCTTGTCAGATTCCACGCCAGAAAATCGGTCATTCAATGCACTGGTAATGGAATTGCAAATATACGTTGGGCGTCCACTTGCCAGAAGGTTTGCCGAACTGGTTGTTTATCCCATTTCTTATTTAAAGTTGCATCGCGAGGGTCTCTATCAGGGAAGTATTTTGCTTTGAGAATACTTGCACAGAAAGATTCTGGATTATCAATGGGCCTCCAAGCCTGTTTTGCCAATAAGGCCAAATTAAAACACTGGATGTCCCCAAATCCTATTCCACCTTACTTTTTTCAAATACACATCTTCTACCATGGGAGCCATTGCATCCTTTTGTGAGTTGCACTATCACCCCACAAAAAACGAGATATCGTCATCGGTTTTTGTTTTGGAAACAGAGCAGTGTTGTGTTTTGTTTGAGCGAACAGAGCGAGAAGCGTTCTGTTGTGGACGACTGGACGTGCCCGATCGTATTTCCTAGGCCACGGCCCAATAGCCCATCTACTGTGGAAAGCCGAGCACGGCGACGGCGTCAGGCAGCCTTGAAATACTCCGCCTTGGCGCCCGACGTAACCGTCTCAACCAACAGCTTTCACTTCTCCCCCTCGCCGGAGCTCCAAGAAACCAAGAACCTCTGTCCACCGAGCAGCACCCAACGCCTCTGCTCTCCAGCGCTGCAGCGTCGGCGAGCGATGGACCGGTTTCAGGACGGCGAGCACGTGCGGCTGCGGAGCCGCGTGCACGGCACGTACCTGCACGCCGACGAGGACGGCCATGGCGTCTCCCTCCATCGGCGCCGCGCGTCGATGAACGCGGCATGGTCGGTGAACATCCACCACCGCGGCGGCCCGTACCTGCTCTTCCACAGCGCCGCCTACGGCCGCTACCTCGCCGCCACGGACGCGCGGGCGCCGCCCGGGCACCGCGGCTGCCGCGCTGTGCAGCGCGACTTCGACCGTCGGGACGTGGAGGCCATCAAGTGGCATGCCGTTTGGGCCGACTCCGAGAACTACGTCCTGCTCCGCGACGTCGCCGGCCGCTGCCTCCGCGCCAACGAGAGGCGCCTCGGCCGGAACAATGGCGTCAGCGTCGACGACGTCGACGACATCAACAAGGTCAGCACGATGATGCACTGGTTCGTGGAGCTCATCCCCGCCAGGGAGGGCATGCCTCCTCTTCCACGTCCGATTGGGGTGAGTCCGCCATGCCCGCTTCTTGAATTCTGCCCGAATTTGGGCGAATTGGGTTCTTGGATTCGTTGCTCTGTTTCTTTGGCTTCTTGCGCATCCGCATGTCCAATTCTTGATCGCATTTGATCTCCCGGCATCATGATGGTTCTTTGCGACTCAACTGCAGGTTCCCCTCCCCGGAGTACTCTCCGCCCTGATGCCGTCGCGAATGATCCTGTTCGTGCGGGAGGGCGCCGACGGGGGCCGCAGCACCCATGGCTCGTTCGAGTTCAGAGGCAGGTCCGTGTTCCGCCTGAGGAAGAAGCTGATCCGCCGGCTGCGTGCCTTCATGGACGTCTCCAAACTCGTCGTGTGCGTCGAAGCGGGTACTTTCGGTTGGCTTACCCCTCTCGTCGTCGACCTGCCCCGCAGCCGCCAGAACCTCCGCATCGTCGTCATCGAGGCCGGGACGCCAGGTGAGAGGCCCTCTCCATCGTCGTCGTCTCCTTGTACTGAAATTGTTACATTCTGAAAAACAGTTTACTGAAACTGCTGTTAATCTGCTTCAGTTAGAACTGTTGTATTTGCAATGTGGCTGTTGGACTAATATAACTCTGTAGTCTGAAGCTTAGTTGGTTGTTGCATATTCACACTATATGATTTAGCCAATTGTAATTCAGAAAGAAAATTCAGCTTACCACAAACACTACATGGAAATTAATTAGTTTCTGCATGCACATTACACTGCTTTCAGGTTTTGTACATCAATTGTCTACTCGATCTTGTCACTTGACCTGTTTTACACGGATCAGATTTATTGTGACATTATTTCTAACCTTGCCTCCTTACTGTTTCTTCTAAATTCTATTCAGCCCATGCGGAGTTGCGGTGCCCGGATGTGTAGAGCAGGACTCCTGACCGTCGCTTCACAGTTCACTTCTTCAGAGTGTCGCCGCCTCCGTCACCACGGCATGTGAATCCAGAACTTTATTGCACTTAGACAGGGGGGTTCAGGGAAACCCAGCAGTTCCTGTGTTCCTGCTAGATAGCTAAACTTGGTTTGCTCTCCTGAGTCCTGACAGTAGAAAACATAGTTGCGTTGGCATCACGGTTCTAGTATTCAGAAACTGTTTGAGCAATGATGCAGCGTCGTTAATCTGCAGTGTTTGCGCTCTTATTCAAATTAGCCAACTGTATTTCTCTTATATGAAGCATCCTACACATATGAGTTGAGCACTTGAGTTTAGCTGTGACGCTTAAAGTTTCAGTCCTATAGCAGAAAATGAGTTTCTGTCTTGACTGAGAACTCTCAACTAATCTGAAGCCTGAGAAGATCAAATGGTGTTGCTGCATTTTCCTGCGTGCTTGGTGCATCAGCAGTGTTTTAGATCGCAAGCAGTCCGAAGGCTGAGAAGAGTTTGCAGTACGAGTGTACGACAGATGGCTGTCAGAAGGCAAAAGCGAACGACATCAAACAGAAATCTTGCGCAAGGTCTGCAAGATTACGAACAGACCAAAGCTGAACAACGCAGTCTGCCTCCACAAAGGATAGCACACATGTATTCTGAAATTTTTTCCATCGTATTAAAAAGTAGTGATATTTTTTAAACACGTTAATTTAATTGCAAAATTTATTTTCGTATTTAAAAAAATCATGTATTTTAAGAAGTGCTCATGGTTTTTGAAAAATGTCCGTGTAATTCGATAATGTTCACACATTTAGTTGTAAAAAAATATAAATCCCTTTAAAAATCGAATAATTTAAGAAGTGATCTTTCATTTGTTTTAAATAATTTTCATATAGTTGTAAGAAAATGTTGTGCAATTCTAAAGTGTTCAAGCATTTAGAATGGGTCATCTAATTGAAAAAGGCTCATGCATTTTACATTCTTGTAGTTTTCTAAACGTGTTCACGGCCTTTTAAAAAATCGCGTAGCTTTCAAAATGTGTTCACACATTTCAAGAAAACATTATTGTAATTTAAAAAGATAGTTTTGCACCGTGATAGTCTCCATTATTAGAGAAAGTCTGCTCAACCTAGAGAGTCGCCACAGTTGGTCTTGGGATCGCAGTCACCACTGTTTTTGTTGTGTTTGCTGTAAGTCTGTAACAAGTAACTGATAGACATTGAAACAAGTGAGAGGGAAGTGACTGTTTTGGGGGGTGATCTATGGCGGGTTTGTGACCAGTGTACTTCTTCGACCAACTCAGCGGTAAGAGGAGCGTCTTCGGTCCGGGCGGCGCGTGTGGTACACATAAGGCCATGCTGTTAAATACATTTCTACTATTCCATCGCTTGAACGGATTATACCAAGAACAATATGGAGAACTTTAACGATTGTGAAGCGGATGAAGACTACTCATAAAACATGTAACATCAATGGGACAATTGATCTTCTCCCGTGTTGACAAAGTGCATGTGTCATCAAGAATCACAATGTATGTTCAACTCACAACTAGTATCCAGAAGCCAAACGTCCAATGATGAGGAGATGGACCCTAGGGATACGAAACTGAAGTTCAATTAATTAGACATAATCTTTATCTGGACCTACTTACCGCAAATATGAAATGAGCACATACAGCAGAGATACATCAAGATGGGACGTCGAGATATAAGAACAATACAACTCACAAGATCTTGCCCCCCCCCCCCCCCCCCCCCCCCCGCCCCCTCTCCCGAAAAAATCCCATAACATCTTGGCATCAAGTTTGTAGGTCCTTGCTCACAGGCATTTTTTAAGGGGGTGGAACTGTTATAAATTACAAATTACAAGGGCGCCCTAGGTCATCAGGAGAAGTACTCCCTCCAAGATGAGACACCAACCTTACCACTAGGTTGGTATTATATCAGTTGAGTCCTATGTAGGTTAACATAATGTTGTCATTTCTCAAATATTCCCTTCTTCTATGGAAAGTTCAGAAAAATCTAAAGATAACATTTTTTATTTCTACAAGGCATGGCGTCATGTACATGATGAGGCAATTCTAAGCAAATTATCTAATTTGAACAACCTTCACATGGGACTCTATCAGCATGTTGAGCATCTTATGCTAAATGTCTACATGGTATGGTAGTGAAATATGAACAACGGTCAAATCAAAAGATTTGGTTGAATTTATAAAATTCTTTTAAAAAATCTCGAGAGGAATGCTACTAAGCATGACTACAAAAGCAATGGAAGAAGAGAAAGCTAGGAATATGACCACTCACATGAGGAGTTCCTCACGACAGTCGATACCATGCCAATCATTTTTGTTTTATCTCTCTCCTCCTCCTCTCTCTCTTTCACTTTACAAGAAATGTAGGTGATAGTACCATGTTTGCGTTATGCTACCCTGTTGAGCTTTTATAATATAGTTTGGCTAGGTACAAATGCATGGATGCATTTCCAGAATTTCCATACACTACAATGTTCCACTAAATGAATTCTATTAATTGTTTATATTCTTATCGTGTCCATGAAGAGGGAGCATGTTATTCCTATCCAGGTATTTTCTCTTGTGACCTTTTGGTGCTCATCTTTATGAAGGTTAGACTCTAGGCAACAAGGTGACCACCTATCGGGGTCTTATCAAGCTTAGTCTGCTAGTGCATACCAATACTTGCATTGTAGATGGTGTACTATCTTACCTTTATCTCATTCCAATGATTATAAGTAGACATAACTACAAATCAAAATCCTTACAATTTCAAATTGTTCTGCATGTATGAGAACAACAATATCACATCCGCTTCGACAACTCATAGCAATATCTTATAATTTGATAGAGAGGGTCAGATAGAAAGAATTCTCCAATCAAAAGTAGATAAAGAACAACCATGAAATGCCGATGTGCCACCTGATAAACTAGTCAAGGTGAATCAAGCATGACGGTTTTATGAACCATCAAAATCAGGTGCAAACTGAAATATTGCTTGGTTCTTCTAGTGTAAGGTTCTAACATTGAAACCCAAATGATACTAATTGGAACTTCAATAAAAAACCTAACCCAAAATGCAATTTACATTTTTGCTTTCCTTTAGATTCTTCACCATCCGGAGAGGTATGCTCATTATGTTTAGAGGATGTGAAACAATAGTTAACGTCCCCTTCTGGTGTGCGCGAGCTACATCATTGACTAACCACACAAAAGGTAAGGTGCAAAAAACTAGAATGAATTAATGACCAATGGGCTTAGAGAAATTGTTGGAGTGAGAGGCTAGTATATGTAGTTGTATACGGCTCACATCATGGCGAGGGAAGAATGCTCGTTGGAGGTCACACAATCTAGAAACTTAACCATGTGTTCCCGGTTTCTCTCAACCCCACAATTTGAAGTTGCTAAAATTTTGCGCCCAAATCAAAACCATGGTCTAAAACATTTCTTTTTTATTCCTTTCTTCCACTCTTCCGATTTACATAAACTATCATATATTATCTTTCCTCTATGCCACTTGATCGACCCTTTATAACATAGTTTGGCTAGATGCATTTTTAAAATAATAATATTGTCCTTCACTAAAGGCAGTGTATTAAATCATTATAGTGCCCATGGGCAAGGAGGGTATGATTCATAATGAGGATCACATTTCTTGTAGTCGGGTAGGAGTGAAGTTCGCACATGCTAGTGTTTATGGAAATTTAGTGCCAATAAACTATAGTCATTACTCATTTAGAAGAGCTGGTATTGGCTGAGATACAAATGAAAAAAAGGGACCACTAAATATAACCTACACTGCTCTTTTCTCCAAAATCATCGTGCACATATGCACCACCCAACATAGTTTGAGGACCTCCGAACTCTGAAAAGCTACGTGGAAGGATTCAACTTAGACAAAAAGATATTAAAACTTATATAAAATGATAAAATGATTTTTTTTGAAGCAGGCATAACCCCTTTCCATTACTGATCATAACGGAAATACAAAAGTCTCAGACAATTCCAGGAGACTAGAAAGGGGAAAGCGAGTTCATGACATCATTGGGAAACCCACTGTAAACACTCGTCATCGAGCAGCTTACCACGGGGCGAAAACCCAATGACACCAACATATCTCACTCTAACCTATCTAGCAGGAGGTCCAACAAACTAGCAAGTTCAGAGATTATTACAGGAACCAGGCTCACAAAAGAGCAGCAAGACAAAAGTTCGCACAAGAGCAAACTAGCAGAAACTGTAACGAAATAGAAACTACTCCGGCAGCAGGAGTCACGACGACACCATGATCCATCTCAGTCCATCACCACCTCAACTGGAGTCGCGCAAATCCTCATCAAAGTAGAAGCACTGGTCTTGAGCATCTTGCCCCCCGTTCCATCGCCTCACGATCAGCACTAGTCAGCAAACATGCCCAATGTGTTAAGAAACCACAAGCAGAATATATCACATCAAAGGGAGTTCTGAGCTTCTTATCTTCAAAGGTAGCACGGTTCCTGCTGTTCCAAATAGCCCAGCAAATAGCAGCTAATCCAAACGTATAAAACTTCACCCCATCAGGAAGAAACATGTAGCACCAGGAATAATATTGCCAAGTGTTATTTGGGCATAAGTTTGTCCCCAAAACACATCCCACAGTCCTCCAAATAACCCTGGCCACAGGACAAATAAAGAAAAGGTGCTGTGAAGTTTCCCTATTGCTGCAAAAAGAGCATCTGGAGTTTCCATCCCATTTTCGTCTCTTCATAACATCTCTGGTAAGAACAATATCCTGGGGTAACTGCCAGAGAAAAATATGAATTTTAAGAGGGAGTTTAGAGCTCCAAGTCCATGTATAATCACACCCAACTATGGAACATTCCAAGTAATTATAAAAATATTTGGCTGAAAAGCGTTTGGTTTTACGAATAGTCCAGACAATCTGACCAGAGTTACGAGTAAGGTGGCATGACTCCACAATCTTGTTAAGTCCCACCCAGTTCTCTAACAGAGGTGGGGGGGGAGGCGTCTTCTAAAGAAGGCATTCCCCGACTCCAATTTTTAAATTTGGCAACATTGATCTCTTGATCATTGCAAATGCTATACAACATAGGGAATTTGACTCGCAAAGGATCACCACCGTTCAATGGATCAATCCAAAGTCTGGTGAGATTCCCAGAGTTTAAAATGATACCTCTACCAGCCAGGTAGATACCTTTCACTTTCAGGAGAGCTTTCTAGATGGGAGAGTCCCCAAATTTACATGACACTGAGGTCACATTATCTTTTTTCATGTATTTGGCACGAACAACATCCTGCCACAACCCTTGTTGTGTCTCCAGTTTCCACCACCATTTTGTAAGCAAACTCAGTTTTGTCTACGGAGATCTTTCACCCCTAGACCCCCTTTACTCTTGGATCTACAGATCCTTGCCCATTTCACCAGATGATAACGCTTGCGGCCATTGTGTTCTTGCCAAAAGAAACGCTTGCGATGCTTATCCAATTTATCAATAACCATTTTAGGAAGTAGAAACATGGGCATGTAGTAGTAGACAATACTGGTGAGGGAAGAACTAAGAAGGGTCAATCTACCCCCCGAGGAAGCTACCTTTCCAATCCAAGATTCACACCATTTCAAAATTTCTCATCAACAAAGTCCAAGTCCAAGCTGCGCAAAGTAGAATAACTGATTGGAACACTGATACGTCCATTTTGAATCATGTTTTCCTACTGTTATTTACAATGTTTTTATGCATAATAATGCTTTGGGGAGTAATTCTAATGCCTTTTCTCTCATAATTTGCAAGGTTTACACAAAGAGGGAGAATACCAGCAGCTGGAATTTTGGACCTGAAAAAGCATATCAGAGATACCTATTCTGCACATCCCCAATGGAGCTGAAACTTTACGGGAAATTTTTATGGAATATATGAAAAATATTGGAGCAAAAATCTACCGGAGGGGGGCTACCTGGTGAGGAACACCCACAGGCCGCGCCAGGCCCCCCTAGCGCGCCCTGGTGGGTGGTGCTCACCCAGGCCCACCTCCGGAGCCCATCTTCTGGTATATTAAGTGGTTTGACCTAGAAAAAATTAGGAGAGGACTTTTGGGACGGAACACCGCCGTCTCGAGGCGGAACTTGGGCAGGAGCACTTTTGACCTCCGGCGGAGCGATTTTGCCGGGGGAACTTCCCTCCCGGAGGGGGAAATCGAAGCCATCGTCATCACCAACAACCCTCTCATCTTTGGGAGGCCATTCTTCATCAACATCTTCAACAGCACCATCTCCTCTCAAACCCTAGTTCATCTCTTGTGTTCAATCTTTGTACCAGAACCTCAGATTGGTACCTGTGGGTGACTAGTAGTGTTGATTACCATGTGTAGTTGATTGCTATATGGTTTATTTGGTGGAAGATTATATGTTCAGATCCATTATGCTATTCAATACCCCTCTGATCTTGAGCATGAGTATTATTTGTGAGTAGTTACCTTTGTTCTTGAGGTCACGGGAGAAGTCATGTTGCAAGTAATCATGTGAATTTGATATGTGTTCGATATTTTGATGATATGTATGTTGTGATTTCCTTAGTGGTGTCATGTGAACGTCGACTACATGACACTTCACCATCCTTGGGCCTAAGGGAATGCATTGTGGAGTAGTTATTAGATGATGGGTTGCTAGAGTGACAGAAGCTTAAACCCTAGTTTATGCGCTACTTCGTAAGGGGCTGATTTGGATCCACATGTTTAATGCTATGGTTAGATATTATCTTAATACTTTTCTCGTAGTTGCGGATGCTTGCGAGGGGGTTAATCATAAGTGGGAGGTTTGTTCAAGTAAGAACAGAACCCAAGCACCGGTCCACCCACATATCAAATTATCAAAGTAGCGAACACGAATCAAACCAACATGATGAAAGTGACTAGATGAAATTCCCGTGTACCCTCAAGAACACTTTACTTATTATAAGAGATCGTTTTGGCCTGTCCTTTGCCTCAAAAGGATTGGGTTACCTTGCTGCACCTTATTTACCATTACCATTACTTGCTCGTTACAAATTACCTTGCTATCAAACTACTTGCTACTTACAGTTTCAGTGCTTGCAGAAATTACCTTGCTGAAAACCGCTTATCATCTCCTTCTGCTCCTCGTTGGGTTCGACACTCTTACTTATCTAATGGAATACAATTGATCCCTTATACTTGTGGGTCATCAAGACTCTTTTCTGGCGCCGTTGCCGGGAAGTGAAGCGCTCTTGTTAAGTGGAAATCGTTAACGAAAAACTTATACTACGTGCTGAAATTTACTGTCACTTGTTACTATGGAAAGCAATCCTTTGAGGGGTTTGTTCGGGGTATCTTCACCTCGACCGGAACCACAATTAGTTGCCCCTCAACCTAAAACACCTACTGAAAATATTGGTTATGAAATTCCTTCGGGTATGTTAGAACAACTGCTAGCTAATCCTTATGCAGGAGACGTAACTGAACATCCCGATATGCACCTAATACATGTGGATGAAATTTGTGGATTATTTAAGCTTGCAGGTTTATCCGGAGATGAAGTTAAGAAGAAGGTTTTCCCTTTATCTTTGAAGGGAAAAGCATTGACATGGTATAGGCTATGTGATGATACTGGATCATGGAACTGGAATCGATTGAAAATGGAATTCCACCGAAAGTTTTACCCTATGCATCTAGTTCATCGTGATCGGAATTATATATATAATTTTTGGCCACGTGAAGGAGAAAGCATCGCTCTAGCTTGGGGGATGCTTAAGTCAATGTTATATTCATGCCCCAATCACGATATCCCGAGAGAAGTTATTATTCAGAATTTTTATGCTCGGCTTTCTCATAATGATCAATCCATGCTCGATACTTCTTGTACTGGTTCTTTTATGAAGAAGACTATTGAATTCAGGTGGGATCTCTTAGAAAGAATTAAACGCAAATCTGAAGATTGGGAACTCGACGAAGGTAATGAGTCAGGTATTAGGCTTGAATTTGATTGTGTTAAATCTTTTATGGATACCGATGCTTTTCACAAGTTTAGCACTAAATATGAACTTGACTCTGAGATAGTAGCCTTTTTTTGTGAATCATTTGCTGCTCATGTTGATCTCCCTAAGGAGAAGTGGTTTCAATATTATCCCCCTATTAAAAAAGAAATTAAAGTACCGGTCATAGCTAAAAAAGAAACTATCATTTACAATGTTGATCCAGTTGTACCTACTGCTTATATTGAAAAACCACCTTTCCCTGTTAGGATAAAGGAACATACTAAGGTATCAACTGTGGTTCGCAAGAGTAATATTAGAGCACCTAAGCCCTCTGAACAAATTAAACTAGAACCTAGTGTTGCTATGGTTAAAGATCTCTTGGTAGAAAATATTGATGGGCATGTTATTTACTTCTGTGATGAAGCTGCTAGAATTGCTAAACCCGATTAAAAAGATAAACATAGACCGGTAGTTGGCTTGCCTATTATCTCAGTTAAAATAGGAGATCATTGTTATCATGGCTTATGTGATTTAGGTGCTAGTGTGAGTGCTATTCCTTTTACTCTATACCAAGAAATTATGAATGACATAGCACCTGCTGAAATAGAAGATATTGATGTTACTATTAAACTTGCTAATAGAGACATTGATAACCCACAAGTATAGGGGATCGCAACAGTTTTCGAGGGTAGAGTATTCAACCCAAATTTATAGATTCGACACAAGGGGAGCCAAAGAATAGTTGAGAGTATTAGCAGTTGAGTTGTCAATTCAACCACACCTGGAGATTAAATATCTGCAGCAGAGTGATCAGTAGCACAGTAATATGATAGTTTGATAGCAGTAGTGCTGGTAACAATAGCGGTAACAGTAGCAAGCAGTTGGAACAGCAGCAGTAGCAATAGTAACTTAGCAAGAACAATAAGTGGAAAGATCGTAGACACTGGATCGGTAACTCGTTGGATGATATTCGTCATGTAACAGTCATAACCTAGGGCGATACAGAACTAGCTCAGTTCATCAATGTAATGTAGGCATGTATTCCGTAAATAGTCATACGTGCTTATGGAAAAGAACTTGCATGACATCTTTTGTCCCACCCTCCCGTGGCAGCGGGGTCCATAAGGAAACTAAGGGATATTAAGGCCTCCTTTTAATAGAGAACCGGAACAAAGCATTAACACATGGTGAATACATGAACTCCTCAAACTACGGTCATCACCGCGAAGTATCCCAAATATTGTCACTATGGGGTTGACGGATCATAACACGTAATAGGTGCATATGACTAGGCAAGATCGGATCAAGAACATAGATATAGAGATGATAACATAAACGGTTCAGATCTGAAATCATGGCACTCGGGCCCTAGTGACAAGCATTAGGCATAGCAAAGTCATAGCAACATCAATCTCAGAACATAATGGATACTAGTGATCAAGCACTAACAAAACTAACTCGATTACATGATGAATCTCATCCAACTCCTCACCAACCAGCAAGCCTACGAAGGAATTACTCACTCCCGGTGGGGAGCATCATGGAATTGGCGATGGAGAAAGGTTGGTGATGACGAAGACCGAAGATTCCCCTCTCCGGAGCCCCAAACGGGCTCCAGATCTGGCCTCCCGATGAAGAACAGGAGGTGGCGGCGGCTCTGTATCGTGAAACGCGATAATTCTTTCTCTCTCTTTTTTTCTCCAAATTTAGGAATTTATAGTGGCGGAGTTAGGGCAAGTGGGGCCACGAGGTGGGCACAACCCACCAGGGCGCGTCCAGGGGGCCTAGCGCGCCCTGGTGGGTGATGCTCACCCTGGCCCCCTCTACGGTGTATTTTGGCTCCAATAATTCTCATTTATTCTGAAATAAATCTCCAAAAAGTTTCGTTCCATTCCGAGAACTTTTATTTCTGCACAAAAACAACACCATCGTAGTTCTGCTAAAAACAGCGTCAGTCCGGGTTAGTTGCATTCAAATTATGCAAATTAGAGTCCAAAACAAGGGCAAAAGAGTGAGGAAAAGTAGATACGTTGGAGACGTATCAGACACCATCACACCACTTGGGATTGTTAGAGATGTTGAAGTCTTGTGTGGGAAAATAAAATATCCTACTGATTTTCTAGTTCTTGGTTCCCCACAAGATGACTTTTGTCCCATTATCTTTGGTAGACCTTTCTTGAACACTGTCAATGCTAAGATAGATTGCAAAAAGGAAACCGTCAGTGTTAAGTTTGGTGATGTCTCTCATGAGTTTAATTTTTCCAAGTTTAGTAGACAACCCCGTGATAAAGAATTACCTAGTAAGGATGAAATAATTGGTCTTGCTTCTATTGCCGTTCCTCCTAGCGATCCACTATATTTGCTAGACCATGAAAATGATATGCACTTGCGTGAAAGAAATGAGATAGATAAAAATTTCTTTGAAAAACAACCTCTAATGAAACACAATTTGCATATTGAAACTCTAGGAGGTCCTCCCCCACCTAAAGGTGATCCTGTGTTTGAATTAAAACAATTGCCTGACACTCTGAAGTATCCTTATCTTGATGAGAAAGAGATATATCCTATTATTATTAGTGCTAACCTTTCAGAACATGAAGAAGAAAGATTATTAAAAATTCCGAGGAAGCACCGGACTGCTATTGGATATACTCTTGATGATCTTAAGGGCATTAGTCCCACTCTATGTCAGCACAAGATTAATATGGAACCTGATGCTAAACCCGTTGTTGATCACCAACGACGATTGAATCCCAAGATGAAAGAAGTGGTAAGAACTGAAATATTAAAGCTTCTGGAAGCAGATATAATCTATCCCATAGCTGATAGTAGATGGGTAAGTCCCGTTCATTGTGTCCCTAAGAAAGGAGGTGTTACTGTTGTTCCTAATGATAAAAATGAACTTATTCCACAGAGAATTGTTACTGGCTATAGGATGGTAATTGATTTTAGAAAACTAAATAAAGCTACTAGAAAAGATCATTACCCTCAGCCTTTTATTGATCAAATGCTAGAAAGATTATCTAAGCACATACACTTTTGTTTTCTGGATGGATATTCTGGTTTCTCTCAAATACCCGTGTCACAATCTGATCGAGAGAAAATCACCTTTACTTGTCCTTTTGGAACCTATGCTTATAGACGTATGCCTTTTGGTTTATGCAATGCACCTGCTACCTTTCAAAGATGTATGACTGCTATATTCTCTGATTTTTGTGAAAAGATTATGGAGGTTTTCATGGATGATTTTTCCGTTTACGGAACTTCTTTTGATGATTGCTTAAGCAACCTTGATCGAGTTTTGCAGAGATGTGAACAAACTAATCTCGTCTTGAATTGGGAGAAGTGACACTTTATGGTTAATGAAGGTATTGTCTTGGGGCATAAAATTTCCGAACGAGGTATTGAGGTGGATCAAGCTAAAGTTGATGCAATTGAGAAAATGCCATGTCCTAAAGATATTAAAGGTATTCGAAGTTTCCTTGGTCATGCTGGTCTCTATAGGAGGTTTATTAAAGACTTCTCAAAAATTTCTAGGCCTCTTACTAATCTTTTACAAAAGGATATTCCCTTTGTTTTTGATGATGATTGCGTAGAAGCCTTTGAAACACTTAAGAAAGCCTTAACCACTGCACCTATTGTTCAACCACCTGATTGGAACTTGCATTTTGAAATTATGTGTGATGCTAGTGATTATGTTGTTGGTGCTGTTTTAGGACACAGAGTTCATAATAAATTAAATATTATCCATTATGCTAGCAAAACTCTAACAGTGCCCAAAGGAATTATGCTACTACTGAAAAAGAATTTTTAGCAGTTGTGTTTGCTTGTGATAAATTTAGATCTTACATCATTGATTCCAAAGTTATTGTTCACACCGATCATGCTGCTATAAAATATCTTATGGAAAAGAAAGATGCTAAACCTAGACTCATTAGGTGGGTTCTCTTGCTTCAAGAATTTGATTTACATATCACTGATAGGAAAGGAGCTGAAAATCCCATAGCTGATAACTTGTCTAGATTAGAAAATATTCTTGATGACCCACTGCCTATTGATGATAGTTTTCCTGATGAACAATTAGCTGCAATAAATGTTTCTCAAAACACTCTTTGGTATGCTGATTATGCTAATTACATTGTTGCTAAATATATACCACCTAGCTTCACATACCAACAAAAGAAAAAATTCTTCTATGATTTAAGACACTACTTATGGGATGACCCACATCTTTATAAAGAAGGAGTAGATGGTATTATTAGATGTTGTATACCTGAGCATGAACAGGAACAAATCTTACGGAAATGTCATTCCGAAGCCTATGGAGGACATCATGTTGGAGATAGAACTGCTCATAAGGTATTGCAATCTGGTTTTTATTGGCCTACTCTCTTCAAGGATGCCCATAAGTTTGTCTTGTCTTTTGATGAATGTCAAAGAATTGGTAATATCGGTAAGCGTCAGGAACTGCCTATGAATTATTCACTTGTTGTTGAACCTTTTGATGTTTGGGGTTTTGATTATATGGGACCTTTTCCTTCCTCTAATGGGTATACTCATATTTTGGTTGCTGTTGATTATGTCACTGAGTGGGTAGAAGCTATTCCAACTAGTAGTGCTGATCATAACACCTCCATTAAAATGCTTAAAGAAGTTATTTTCCCGAGGTTTGGAGTCCCTAGATATTTAATGACTGATGGTGGTTCACATTTTATCCATGGTGCTTTCCGTAAAATGCTCGCTAAATATGATGTTAACCATAGAATTGCATCACCCTATCATCCTCAATCTAGTGGTCAAGTTGAACTTAGCAATAGAGAAATAAAATTGATATTACAAAAAACTGTCAATAGGTCCCGAAAGAATTGGTCTAAGAAACTAGATGATGCGCTTTGGGCTTATAGAACAGCTTATAAAAATCCTATGGGTATGTCTCCATACAAGATGGTATATGGAAAAGCTTGTCATTTGCCTCTAGAGTTAGAACATAAAGCATTATGGGCAATTAGAGAACTCAATTATGACTTCAAACTTGCCGGTGAAAAGAGGATATTTGATAGCTCATTAGATGAATGGAGGACCCAAGCTTATGAAAATGCCAAGTTATTTAAAGAAAAAGTTAAAAGATGGCATGACAAAAGAATCCAAAAGCGAGAATTCAAAGTTGGAGAATATGTTCTTTTGTACAATTCTCTTTTCAGATTTTGTGCAGGAAAACTTCTCTCCAAATGGGAAGGACCATATGTTATCGAAGAAGTTTATCGCTCTGGAGCTATCAAGATTAATAATGCCGAAGGTACTAACCCGAAGGTGGTCAATGGACAAAGGATTAAACACTATATCTTAGGTACGCCTATTAATGTTGAAAGCAATGTTATCCAAACCATGACACCGGAGGAACATATAAAAGAAACCTTCCGGAACACTCCAGAATCATGAAAAATAAGAGGTACGTGATACGGTAAGTAAACGGACTCCAAAAAATCCGCAAAAATATTTTTTATCAGTTTTGGAATATTAAAATCGTTTGGAAAATAAGAAATAAACCGGAAAGCAACCGAGGTGAGCACGATACACCAGGGCACGCCTGCCCTTGATAACCCACAAGTATAGGGGATCGCAACAGTTTTCGAGGGTAGAGTATTCAACCCAAATTTATAGATTCGACACAAGGGGAGCCAAAGAATACTTGAGAGTATTAGCAGTTGAGTTGTCAATTCAACCACACCTGGAGATAATTATCTGCAGCAAAGTGATCAGTAGCACAGTAATATGATAGGTTTGAAAGTAGTAGCAATAGTAACGGTAGCGGTAACAGTAGTAGCAGTAGTTGGAACAGCAGCAACAACAATAGTAACTTAGCAAGAGCAATAAGTGAAAAGGTCATAGGCACTGCATCGGTAACTCGTTGGATGATATTCGTCATGTAACAGTCATAACCTAGGGCGATACAAAACTAGCTCAGTTCATCAATGTAATGTAGGCATGTATTCCGTAAATAGTCATACGTGCTTATGGAAAAGAACTTGCATGACATCTTTTATCCTACCCTCCCGTGGCAGTGGGGTCCATAAGGAAACTAAGCGATATTAAGGCCTCCTTTTAATAGAGAACCGGAACAAAGCATTAACACATGGTGAATACATGAACTCCTCAAACTACGGTCATCACCGCGAAGTATCCCAAATATTGTCACAATGGGGTTGACGGCTCATAACACGTAATAGGTGCATATGACTAGGCAATATCGGATCAAGAACATGGATATAGAGATGATAACATAAACGGTTCAGATCTGAAATCATGGCACTCGGGCCCTAGTGACAAGCATTAGGCATAGCAAAGTCATAGCATCATCAATCTCAAAACATAATCGATACTAGTGATCAAGCCCTAACAAAACTAAGTCGATTACATGATGAATCTCATCCAACTCCTCACCGACCAGCAAGCCTACGAAGGAATTACTCACTCCCGGTGGGGATCATCATGGAATTGGCGATGGAGAAAGGTTGGTGATGGCGAAGACCGAAGATTCCCCACTCCGGATCCCCAAACGGGCTCCAGATCTGGCCTCCCGATGAAGAACAGGAGGTGGCAGCGGCTCCGTATCGTAAAACGCGATGAAACTTTCTCTCTGATTTTTTTCTCCAAATTTAGGAATTTATAGTGTCGGAGATAGGGCAAGTGGGGCCCCGAGGTGAGCACAACCCACGAGGGCGCGCCGGGAGAGGGCTGGCGCGCCCTGGTGTCTTGTGCCCATCCTGGGCCCCCTCTCTGGTGGTTTCTGGCTCCGGTATTTTTTATATTTTCTAAAACAAATCTCCAAAAAGTTTCGTTCCATTCCGAGAACTTTTATTTCTGCACAAAAACAACACCATGGTAGTTCTGCTAAAACAGCGTCAGTCCGGGTTAGTTCCATTCAAATCATGCAAATTAGAGTCCAAAACAAGGGCAAAAGAGTGAGGAAAAGTAGTTACATTGGAGACGTATCAATTCCCCCAAGCTTAAACTTTTGCTTGTCCTCAAGCAATTCAGTTGATAAACTGAAAGTGATAAAGAAAAACTTTTATGAACTCTTTTGTTCTTGTTTACATATATATGCTTAAGTAGCACCCAAGTTTTCAGCAAAGATTATGACTAACCATGTCAACAATAACTCTTAGAAATTATATTTACTCATAACAATAACATAAGCAACTAGTGAGCAATAATAAGATATCTCAAGCGCCAACACTTTGTCAAAACAATCATGATACAATATGACAATAATGGTATCTCGCTAGCCCTTTCTGCAACCGCAAAACATAAATGTAGAGCACCTCCAAAGTTCAAGCAGCGACTAAACATTGTAATTCATGGTAGAAAAGATCCAGTCATGCTGCACCCAACATCAACTATACACAATGCGTGAGGATGACAATAGTGCTCTCAGGTCTGGCACTTATTTGAGAAGGTGATGACTCAACATAAAAGTAAATAGATAGTCCCTTCGCAGAGGGAAGCATGGATTTGCAGTGGTGCCAGAGCTCAGAGTTTAAAACAGAGATAGATATAATTTTGAGAGGTACACCCTTCCTGTCAACGTCACAACCAAGAGTTATCAACATCTTCCATGCTAAACAAATTAGCGGCGGTTCCCAAGCGGTAAAAGTAAAGGTTTACTCCCCCTCCACCAACAATCACACTCCACGACGGGCCGTATCCACGGGTACCGTCCAAACCAACAACATTCCTGGGGGAGTTTTGTTTAATTATTTTTGAGTTTTGATTTCGGGACTGGGAATCCCTATTACCGCCCCTCTCATGTAAGGACAAGTGAATAAACAGTTGTCATGAGAATAACCCGCTTAGCATGGAAGATACTGACCGCCCCCTATCGCTTCATGAGCGGTCCAGGCACCCAAAACAGATGTTCATTTGAATTTTAGAGGTGGCACATGCAAATTTACTTTGGAACACCAGGGTAATACCGCATATAGGTAGATATGGTGGACTCATCTGGCATAACTTGGTTTAAGGGTTTTATGCACAAGCAGTATTTCCGCTTAGTACAGGCGAAGGCTAGCAATTAGATTGAGAAGCGGCCAGCTAGAGAGCGAAGACGGTCATGAACATGCATTACATATAATCAACATTGAATACTAGCATGAGTAGGATATGGACACCATGAACATAAATATCATGAAGGCTATGTTGGTTTTGATTCAACTACATGCGTGAACATGTGCCAAGTCAAGCCACTTGAAACATTCAGAGGAGGATACCATATAATCATACCGCATCACAACCATTTTAATGCATGTTGACACCCAAGATAAATCATTATCCACTCCTAGCTACTTAAGCATGGCATTAAAAACTATAATCTCTAATGGTCATTGCAAACATGTTTGATCATAATGAGCTGAATCAAGGGATACTAGGTTAAACATATTTACAAAAACAAAAACAAGTTGAGTTCATACCCGCTTTTCTCTGCCACAGTCAATTCATCAAATGTCGTCATCATTGCCTTTCACTTGCACGACCGAACGATAAGAAGATAATAATAGTGCAAGAGTGTTGTGGACTAAGCTGGAATCTGCAAACATTTTATTCAAGAGGAGAAGACAAAGTAACATGGGCTCTTTGTTAGATAAACTATAATGCAGATGAGAACCACTCAACAATTTCATCGTGGTCTTCTCCTCGGTACGAATCAAGTAAAAAGAAAAGAATTTCAGAGAAACACACTGAAATATTTTTGGACTTTTTGGTTTTTAATGAAACAAGCAAAAGAAAACAAAAACGAGAAAAACTATTTACACGGGAAAGCTCCCAACAAGTAAAAGAAGAAGCGAGAAATCTTTTTGGGTTTTCTTTTGATGCTACAATTAAACTAAGCTAGAAAGAAAAACTAAAAAGAAGTAGGAAATATTTTTGGGTTTTCTCAAAGTTTTTCAAACACGCAAGAAGAAAGCGAGAAAACGAATCAAGCATGGATAATACAATGAAAAAGTGTAAACACCGACAACTGGAATGAAATGTGTGAACATGAATGTAATGTCGGTGGAAATACGTACTCCCCCAAGCTTAGGCTTTTGTCCTAGCTTGGTAATCACCATCCGTAGTAGCCATCCGGTCCCAAGTCGTAGTGAGGCGGAGGTGGCACCTGAGCATCCCACCCCTGGGGCTCCTCCTCAGCAGCTTCTAGGTTGTCCCGGTAAGCTACAATGTCATCTGGCATAATCCTGTATCCGTTCCTGGCAATAGGATCAAACAAAGCAGGTGCAGGCAACAGAATAACATCACGTGTCTCCTGACTAAATACTAAGTTATAATGAATATCACGGGGAGACTCAGTTACGTCAAGGAATTGGTGAGCCTGCAGTGTCTTATGATCAAGGTAAACTCGAGGTAAAGGATAATCATGGGGGCGAAATGGGATTCTAAAGTGGTCCGCTAAATGAGTAGCATAAATACCACCATGTATCTTTCCCTTAGTTTTGTTAAGATGTAAGCGTCGAGCAATAATAGCTCCCATACTAAAGGTGTGATCATCATAAAGTGCACGACGTAAAATAGCAAGGTCAGGAGCACTGAGTGCGCCGACCTTCTCCCTACCAGTTAAACACTTAGTGATGACCAAAGCGAAATAATGCACTGAGGGAAACTGTAAACTAGTAGCAGTGGCTCTCGACACGCCTCTATCCTCACCCACGGTTAACGTGAGGAGAAAATCCTCAAACTCAGATGGCCTAGGTTCCCTCAAATCCCCATCAGAAGGAATCAAGCATATATTACAGAAGTCGGTTAGCGACATTCTGTGAGTTTCAGCATAAAGATTAAATTCCACTTCAGGAGGATTGTTTCTCCCTAGATAATTAAAGCTTTGCACAAAGGAATTCGTAAGGATGTGATATTGGCCACACTTAGCTGCGAGGAACTCGGTTAATCCGGCATTTGCGATAAACTGAGCGAACTCTTGATGAAACCCGGCCTCCTCCATGAAGGCATCATGCGGCCATTCACACGGCCGCACCTCCACCTTTCTTGGAATATGAAGGTCACTGTCTGATGATTCCCCAATAACTCCCTTGGCATTTTTCTTGGAGGAAAACTTCCTAAAGATTTGCATTTTATTCCTATAGAATTTCTGAAAAAATTTAGTCCACAAAATTTTTGTCAACAAAACTTTGTAAGATTGTTAGCATGCATAGAGGCCATATTGAGCATTCAAACTACTTACAACTCTAAGAATTCAACATGCAAGCCCATCTACAGCAGCACCAAGAGTAGCTAATTACTCTAAAAATAACCCACTAGAACAAAATCTAATTGGAGCAATGGAGGAGTCACATACCAAGAAGCAATCCCACCAAACAGTTTCGGAAACGGAGCTTCGAGCAAAGAGATCGAAATCCGTGGGTTTGAGAGCAAGAACACGAAAATGGTGGCTGTGGTGATTTTTTGCTGGAGGTAGGTGACAATGTGGGCTAAAGAGATAAGTGAGGGGGCCCACGTGGGGGCCACAACCCACCAGGGCGCGCCCTAGTGTCTTGTGGGCACCAGGGGCACCCCCCTCTGATGTTATTTGCACCAAAAGTTCTTAAATATTCGGAAAAAAATCGTGTTAAATTTTCAGGGCATTCTGAGAAATTTTATTTTTGGGTCATTTTTTTTATTGCACGGAGAAAACAGAAAACAGGATAAACATGACATTTTATTTTATTCAACTAACTAAAACAGAAAATAAAAGGTGGGAGCAGAGAGTTGTGCTTACTAGATTCCTCAAATTCATACCTCTCAAAAATGATCCATTAATAAGGTTGATCAAGTCTTATTAACAACCACTTCCGATTGGCATGAAACCGAAAAACTTTCGTAAAACACTAAGTTACCACAATGGGGATGTGCAAATCCCCAACAATAAGTATATCATATTTCTTTTTGGCAGTAGGTAGCGGTAATTGAAAACTTCCAATAGTGATGGTCGGAGATTCTTCAATAACATTTATACCTATTCACTTGGAATTGTTTCTTCGGAAAGTGCACCGTATGCTCATTACCATTAATATGAAAAGTAACTTTGCTTTTATTGCAATCAATAACAGCCCCTGCAGTATTCACAAAGGGTCTACCAAGGATAATCGACATGTTGTCGTCCTCGGGCATCTCAAGAATAACAAAGTCCGTTAAGATAGTAACATTTGCAACAACAACGGGCACATCCTCACAAATACCGATAGGTATGGCCGTTGATTTGTCAGCCATTTGCAATGATATCTCGGTAGGTGTGAGTTTATTCAAATCAAGTGTTTTATATAAGGAGAAAGGCATAACACTAACACCGGCTCCTAAGTCACACAAAGCAGTTTTGACATAGTTTCTCTTAATGGAGCAACGTATAGTTGGTATTCCAGGATCTCCGAGTTTTTTAGGTACTCCATCCTTAAAAGAATAATTAGCAAGCATGGTGGAGATTTCAGCTTCAGGTATCTTTCTTTTATTAGTGATGATGTCTTTCATATACTTTGCATAAGGGGCCATCTTCAAAATATCAGTCAAGCGGGTACGCAAAAAGACTGGCCTAATCATTTAAGCAAAGCGCTCAAATTCTTCATCATCCTTTTTCTTAGATGGCTTCGGTGGAAATGGCATGGGTTTCTGAACCCATGGATCTCTTTCTTTACCATGTTTCCTAGCCACAAAGTCTTTTTTATCATAACGTTTATTTTTAGGTTATGAGTTATCAAGATCAGGAGCAGGCTCTATTTCAACATCATTATCTGGCTCTTTATCATTACTAGGTTGAGCATCATCGTGAACATCATTATCATCATTTTCATTATGACTAGGTGAATGTTCACTACCAGACTGAGTTTCAGCATCAGAAATAGAGACATCATTACTATCAGGAGGTTTTTGTGTCTCAGGTTCACTAGAGGTATGCAAAGTCATATCATTTTTCTTTTTCTTTTTCTTCTTAGAAGGACTAGGTGCATCACTATTAATTCTCTGAGAATCTTGTTCAATTCTTTTAGGATGACCCTCAGGATAAAGTGGTTCTTGGGTCATTCTACCTCCTCTAGTTACTACTCTAGCAGCAAAATCATGCATATTATTATTCATTTCATCAACCAATTCTTTTTGAGACTTAGCAACTTGTTCTAACTGAGTTTGAACCATAGAGACATGCTCCCTACACCTCTAACATCATTACTGATTCTAAATAGCAAGTCACTCAAGCGAGCAATCATATCAGAATTATATTTCAATTATTTCAGAACATGGGCATTGAAATGATCTTGCTTCATAATATAGTTGTCAAACTCATATAAGCATTGACTAGGGTGTTTATTGTGAGGGATGTCACTTTCATTGAACTTTAATAAAGAATTAACCTCTACCTCCTGTGGAGGTGGTGCTGTGTCAAGGCCATGTATTTCTTCAATAGGTGGCAAATTCTTGACATCCTCAGCTTTAATACCTTTTTCCTTCATATATTTCTTTGCCTCTTGCATATCTTCAGGACTAAGAAATAAGATACCCCTCTTCTTCGGAGTGGGTTTAGGCGGTGGTTCAGGAAGAGTCCAATCATCATAGTTCTTCAATATGTTATTCAATAATTCCTCAGCTTGCTCAACAGTTCGTTCCTTGAAAACACAACCAGCACAACTATCTAGGAAGTCCCTAGAAGCATCGGTTAGTCCATTATAAAAGATATCAAGTATTTCATTTTTCTTGAGAGGATGATCAGGCAAAGCATTAAGCAATTGGAGAAGCCTCCCCCAAGCTTGTCGGAGACTCTCTTCTTCAATTTGCACAAAGTTAAGTATTTCCTGTAAGGCAGCTTGTTTCTTGTGAGCAGGAAAATATTTTTCAGAGAAGTAGTAGATCATATCCTGGGGACTACGCACACAACCAGGAGTAAGAGTATTGTACCATGTCTTAGCATCACCCTTTAATGAGAATGGAAATAAGTTAAGGATATAATAGTAGCGAATCTTCTCATCATGAGCAAAGAGGGTGGCTATATCATTCAGCTTAGTAAGGTGTGCCACTACAGTTTCAGTTTCATAGCCATGGAAAGGATCAGATTCAACCAAAGTAATTAACTCTGGGCCGACAGAGAATTCATAATCCTTATCGGTAACACAGATAGGTGAAGTAGCAAACTTAGAATCACATTTCATTCTAGCATTCAAAGTCTTTTCCTTATACTTGCATAGTAATTTCTTAAGATCATCTCTATCCTTGCAAGAAATAATTTCTTTACTTATCTCTTCGTCCATAACATAACCTTCAGGTATCTTAGGCATTTCAAACTTAGGAGAGCTAGGACTAATAGGTGTTTCATAGTCATCATCAGTATCATAAGCTTCATCAGTTTCAGTAATCTCATCAGTTTCAGTAGTTTCATTCTCTTTAGCTCTAGCAATTTGTTCATCAAGAAATTCTCCTAGTGGCACATTATCATCAAGCATGGTACTAGCATCATCAATATCATAACCCATAGCAGAGGTAGCATCATCAATAACTTGTGACATATCAGGATTACTAGCATGTGGTGGTGTTGCAAACTTACTCATAACAGAAGGTGAATCAAGTGCAGAGCTAGATGGCAGTTCCTTACCTCCCCTCGTAGTAGAGGGAAAAATCTTGGTCTTAGTATCCTTCAAATTCTTCATAGTGATAGATTCATATAAATCCCAAGTGACTCAACAAATATTGCTATGCTCCCCGGCAACGGTGCCAGAAAAAGGTCTTGATAACCCACAAGTATAGGGGATCGCAACAGTTTTCGAGGGTAGAGTATTCAACCCAAATTCATAGATTCAACACAAGGGGAGCCAAAGAATACTTCAGAGTATTAGCAGTTGAGTTGTCAATTCAACCACACCTAGAGATAAATATCTGCAGCAAAGTGATCAGTAGCACAGTAATATGATAGGTTTGATAGTAGTAGCAATAGTAACGGTAGCGGTAACAGTAGTAGCAGTTGGAACAGCAGCAACAACAATAGTAACTTAGCAAGAGCAATAAGTGGAAAGGTCGTAGGCACTGGATCGGTAACTCGTTGGATGATATTCGTCATGTAACAGTCATAACCTAGGTCGATACAAAACCAGCTCAGTTCATCAATGTAATGTAGGCATGTATTCCGTAAATAGTCATACGTGCTTATGGAAAAGAACTTGCATGACATCTTTTGTCCCACCCTCCCGTGGCAGCGGGGTCCATAAGGAAACTAAGGGATATTAAGGCCTCCTTTTAATAGAGAACCGGAACAAAGCATTAACACATGGTGAATACATGAACTCCTCAAACTACGGTCATCACCGCGAAGTATCCCAAATATTGTCACTATGGGGTTGACGGATCATAACACGTAATAGGTGCATATGACTAGGCAAGATCGGATCAAGAACATGGATATAGAGATGATAACATAAACGGTTCAGATCTGAAATCATGGCACTCGGGCCCTAGTGACAAGCATTAGGCATAGCAAAGTCATAGCAACATCAATCTCAGAACATAATGGATACTAGTGATCAAGCCCTAACAAAACTAACTCGATTACATGATGAATCTCATCCAACTCCTCACCGACCAGCAAGCCTACGAAGGAATTACTCACTCCCGGTGGGGAGCATCATGGAATTGGCGATGGAGAAAGGTTGGTGATGACGAAGACCGAAGATTCCCCTCTCCGGAGCCCCAAACGGGCTCCAGATCTGGCCTCCCAATGAAGAACAGGAGGTGGCGGCGGCTCCGTATCGTAAAACGCGATGAAACTTTCTCCTTGATTTTTTCTCCAAATTTAGGAATTTATAGTGGCGGAGATAGAGCAAGTGGGGCCCCGAGGTGAGCACAACCCACGAGGGCGCGCCGGGAGGGGGCTGGCGCGCCTTGGTGTCTTGTGCCCAGCCTGGGCCCCCTCTCCGGTGTTTTCTGGCTCCGGTATTTTTTATATTTTCCAAAATAAATCTCCAAAAAGTTTCGTTCCATTCCGAGAACTTTTATTTCTGCACAAAAACAACACCATGGTAGTTCTGGTGAAAACATCGTCAGTCCGGGTTAGTTCCATTCAAATCATGCAAATTAGAGTCCAAAACAAGGGCAAAAGAGTGAGGAAAAGTAGATACGTTGGAGACGTATCAGGCCTCCCTGGCGCGCCCTGGTGGGTGGTGCCCACCTCGGGAACCTTCCCGACTCCGTTTTCCTTCCGTTTGCTTGATTTCCAAGAATAAAAATTCCCTATATATATCCCCGATTGATTTGACCACCTCATCGCGAGATTTTCCTTTGTTCTTGTTTCGTGCTGTCTTCCTGACAGATCTGAAAATATGTCGTCTCAAGATTCGGAGGGAGAGAGCTATGTATCCAATTATGTTGCTGATCCAAAGATCTTTGGGGAAATTTACCCCTACTTGTGGTCCTCGGAGGAAGAAGAGGACACCAACCTGGAGGAAATAGAAGACGCTGGCCCAGACGCTGGCTCGGATGAAGATGAAGCTCCACTACCTCAACTTGGAGATATGCACGTGGAGTTCAAGAAGTCAAGCCTTCCTAATGGTGGGAGTAAACCCAATACTCCTTTTATCCCTTCTCGTTTTCTGCGGGAGAGCAAGGCAACTCTATGCAAGAGGATATTAAAACTTGAACAAGAGAATGACAATTTAAGGGAAGAAAACTTCATCCTCAAGCGTAAATTGGAGAAGAAGAATAATTCTTCATCACCACCACCTTCATCATCATCACCACCAAAGGAGACTTGAGTACACGGGTATGGGCACTCCCCTGGGCTTAAGCCAAGCTTGGGGGAGGTGCCCCGGTATCATATCACCATCACTTTTTACCTTTGCTTTTTATTTCGATCCTTAGCTTTTCCGTGGTTTAGTTGAATAAAAGTTTAGTATGATCTCTTTTTGAGTGCTAGTTTCATGATCTACCTATCTATGTAATCGAGTGAGAGTTATATAATAAAGTTTAGTTTGAGCTTTTGCCTCTTTACTTTCCTGTTCCAATCATAATAAAAGAGAATAAATGAGAAAAGATCATATGCTAATCTTATGGTGAGTAATGGCATCACATAAAGAAAAGTATAAGGGGTAAAATTTATTGGAGATTGACAAACATAGCATTAGTCAATGATGCAATTCATGAAAGAATTAATTAGGGAAGAGAAGATTCACATGCAAATACACTATCTTGGACATCTTTTATGATTGTGAGCCCCCATTAAATATTATATACCAAAATTGTTGACGTTGGACAAGGAAGACAACGTAATGATTTATGCTTGTTCATATTCACATAGAAGTTATATTGTCATAGATCCTTTAACATGTGGTGCTTGCTCAATATCTTTGCTAGCCAAAAATTCCGCACTAAGTAGAGATACTACTTGTGCATCCAAAAACCCCAAACCCAAACTCATGTTTGAGAGTCCACCATACCTACCTATGAATTGAATAAGATCCTTCAAGTAAGTTGTCATCGGTGCACCAAGGCAATAAAAAATTGCTTCTAAAAGTGTTGGATCAATTAGTGTAAGAGAAAATTGAGCGTTGCACAAACTTGTGATGGCAAAGTAATAAAAGCGACAGACTGCATAATAAAGGTTGCTATCACAAGGGGCAATACAATGTGACGTTCTTTTGCGCTAAGGGATTTGGCATATACAAACTAAAAAGCGCATGGAAACCTCTTCTTCCCTCTGCGAAGGGCCTATATTTTACCTTTATGTATTTACTTTTATGCAAGAGTCAAAGTATTCTTCCCTATTCCTTTTTATTTTTCTCCTTTTGCAAGCATCATGTGGCGAGGAAAGATCTAGGCACATATATCCAGTTGGATATGAACGAGCATGAGTTATTGTTGTTGACATCACCCTTGAGGTGAATACGTTGGGAGGCGAAACCATAAGCCCCTATCTTTCTATGTGTCCGGTTGAAACTTTTTGCTCATGGGTATGCTGTGAGTGTTAGCAATCATGGAAGACTAAATGATGGTTGAGTATGTGGACTTTCCAAAAGGCTCCTACATGAGTCCCTTCCTGAAAATATGATGAATTGTAGTTGCAAAGTTGACTGAGAACATAGTTTGTTGGTTTCCAATAAGTTTTATGCTTTATACTTCTACGTTGTGATGAATTGTTACTTGCTCATAAGAAGTTATATGATGTTGTTATGAAATAAAAGTTATATGAAAAGGTTATATGTTAAAGTTTCTTGTTGTTATGATAATAAGCATGATGCTACTATGTTCGTATTTAGTTTTTATCGACACCTCTCTCTCAAACCATGTGGACATGTTCTTTGATATCGGCTTTCGCTTGAGGACAAGCGAGGTCTAAGCTTGGGGGAGTTGATACGTCCATTTTGCATCATGTTTTCCTACTGTTATTTATAATCTTTTTATGCATAATAATGCTTTGGGGAGTAATTCTAATGCCTTTTCTCTCATAATTTGCAAGGTTTACACAAAGAGGGAGAATACCGGCAGCTGGAATTCTGGACCTGAAAAAGCATATCAGAGATACCTATTCTGCACATCCCCAATGGAGCTGAAACTTTACGGGGAATTTTTATGGATAATATGAAAAATACTGGAGCAAAAATCTACCGGAGGGGGCCACCTGGTGAGGAACACCCACCAGGCCGTGCCAGGCCACCCTAGCGCGCCCTGGTGGGTGGTGCTCACCCAGGCCCACCTCCAGAGCCCATCTTTTGGTATATTAAGTGGTTTGACCTAGAAAAAATCAAGAGAGGACTTTCGGGACGGAACGCCGCCGTCTCGAGGAGGAACTTGGGCAGGAGCACTTTTGCCCTCCGGCGGAGCGATTCCGCCGGGGGAACTTCCCTCCCGGAGGGGGAAATCGAAGCCATCGTCATCACCAACAACCCTCTCATCTTTAGGAGCCCATTCTTTATCAACATCTTCAATAGCACCATCTCCTCTCAAACCCTAGTTCATCTCTTGTGTTCAATCTTTGTACCGGAACCTCAGATTGGTACCTGTGGGTGACTGGTAGTGTTGATTACCTTGTGTAGTTGATTGCTATATGGTTTATTTGGTGGAAGATTATATGTTCAGATCCATTATGCTATTCAATACCCCTCTGATCTTGAGCATGGGTATTATTTGTGAGTAGTTACCTTTGTTCTTGAGGTCACGGGAGAAGTCATGTTGCAACTAATCATGTGAATTTGATATGTGTTCGATATTTTGATGATATGTATGTTGTGATTCCCTTAGTGGTGTCATGTGAACGTCGACTACATGACACTTCACCATCCTTGGGCCTAAGGGAATGCATTGTGGAGTAGTTATTAGATGATGGGTTGCTAGAGTGACAGAAGCTTAAACCCTAGTTTATGCGCTACTTCGTAAGGGGCTGATTTGGATCCACATGTTTAATGCTATGGTTAGATATTATCTTAATACTTTTCTCGTAGTTGCGGATGCTTGCGAGGGGGTTGATCATAAGTGGGAGGTTTTATCAAGTAAGAACAACACCCAAGCACCGGTCCACCCACATATCAAATTATCAAAGTAGCGAACACGAATCAAACCAACATGATGAAAGTGACTAGATGAAATTCGCGTGTACCCTTAAGAACACTTTGCTTATTATAAGAGATCGTTTTGGCCTGTCATTTGCCTCAAAAGGATTGGGCTACCTTGCTGCACCTTATTTACTGTTACCGTTACTTGCTCGTTACAAATTACCTTGCTATCAAACTACTTGCTACTTTCAATTTCAGTGCTTGCAGAAATTACCTTGCTGAAAACCGCTTATCATTTCCTTTTGCTCCTCATTGGGTTCGACACTCTTACCTATCGAAAGGACTACGATTGATCCCCTATACTTGTGGGTCATCAAACACCCAAGTATTTCATTGGGAACTGACCTATTTGACAATTGAAGAGCTCAACATACTCATTCAGCAGGTTATCGTCCCCCCCCCCCCCCCCCACACACACACACACACACAAAAAATATCTCGCTCTTAAGGAAATTTATTTTAAGGCAGACATAAGCTCAAACATGTAAAGGAGAAGTTTTATATTGATCGCGGCTTCTTTATCATGCTCAAAACAAATCACCGTGTCATCTGCGTATTGAAGGATGGCTACACCCCCCTCAATCAGGTCAGGGGCAAGACCAGTAATCAGCTTCTCTTCCTGTGCATTACGTATCATTTTAGATAAGGCCTCAACCGCAATGTTAAACAGGAAAGGTGAATAAGGGTCGCCTTCGCGTACCCCTATTGATGATATAGTACGACTGAGCAAACTACATACATACGTGGATTCTACACTAGTGACTAGGGTGTCCAACAAGGGGACTTAATAGCAAGATTCTACACTAGTCACTAGGCTACATGGTTGGAGCAGAGCTCGCGGGGAGTCACTTCATTTGTACTTCGGTATCTACACCAGCTTTGACCAATATAATACTCCTTATATATATAACTGGTTCAACAATGAAGACGTAAAAAAAATATCACTAAATATTTGTCAATTACTCAATTATGAATGCCTTATTTTAACAATGAAGATCCAATATTGATCAACGCCTATAAACTTTTATCGGCCATCTTAGCAGAGTGGGTAGATCATCGGCTATGTTTTCTGGAATCAACCTCACAACTCTTGGCTTGCCGCCAACGTGGCGACTCCGGCTCAATTTCCAACTGGCATGGGTGTTTGGCGCCATCCACTGTTGTTGGAGCATTATAGGTATCAGGGGCGGAGCCAGGATTTACGCATGTGGGGGGGGGGGGGGGGGGGGGGGCGGGGGGAGACACCGCGAAGCTAGAATATAATTGGTTCATCAGAAACAATAATTGATTTATACCAAAGTATTATTGATGTTTAAATTAGGCCAAACATATGCGAAAATTGCGGTTGGAGCGCCATCAGATGAATTGGACTTGATAGCTAACAATGCGTACACCAAACAATAATGTAAAATAGTGTTTTAATAGGAAAAATTAGGAACACGATGATATCAAAGTGTATATCTTCGCTAATCGGGAGTCTACGGAGGCTGACAGTAATGCTTGATGAAGTCCTAACCTGGGCGTGACTGGCAATGGAAATAGATCAAATGGAGTCATGACAAACACGACCGAATATGAAGGGTATCATCCTTATGCGTCAATGTGTATGTGTGTATCGTGGTGTCCAATTCACCTCACGATTGACCAAGGTCATTTGGAACAATTGATCGGCAGAGCGGCCACGGCAGCAACCTTCGTTGGTCATATAAAGCTTTCAAGGCTTCAAACGGCGGCTGGATGCTATCAAGTCCTGCCCTAGTGCTTTTTTCTCTTGAAACTAGTCCTGCCCTAGTGTTGGCGGCGACATAATTTGGGAAGAACTAATAAGGCACAGAAGGATCCATCGATTCGTTACTTCAGAAAACTCGTGCCGCATACACGCATTCGTTACTTCAGAAAACTCGTGCCGCATACACGCATCACGTAAGGTTGCATATGCTTATTAGCTGGGCTACCATCTTGTGTTTGGACCATTCAGTCATGCACGTAGTAAGAGTTAGAAATAGGCTCTCTATCTCTTCGATAATGGGCTATGCTAACAGATGTACTAACATAAAGTTAGTACGTGTTCCCGCTGCTAATTGTTGAGGTGGAGTCTGGCCCCCGCTTGCCAACCTACTGTCTCCGCCCCTGCCTGGCATGGAGGACGCTACACCTACAAGCGATGAGAAAATGCAGGATCGCTTGCGTCTGTGAAGCCGCGAACTGATGTGTCACCCCTGGTCTCTTGGATGGCCACGATCAAATCGCTCCCGTCTTGTGCACAAGGCCTCTACTTGCTACTAGGGTCAATCACAAGTCACAACATGGATGTCCCTGTACACCGCTCTTTTTTCGGTTCACCCCAATACCCTAGAGACAAATAAGTACACATCTGTAGGTCTCCTCCATGTTCAGCATACTAAGTTGATGGTCTTAGACTAGCTCATCACATCAACGACAGACAAGAAGGCAGACGGTGCGCGCTCACATGCAAGTAGTTCCCCATGTCTCCCAGTCCCACGAGTTCCTCTTTGCAGCCCATCAAAAGACCATACTTTGTCTCTCCTTCCCTTCCACTATGAAAGAACGATAGGTGGTAGTATCAGGCTGCTCTATGCTACTCCATCCAAATTTTATAACATGGGTTCACTGCAGTGGCGGAGCTACAAAGTAAAAGTTGGGCGGGCCAGACTAAAGCAGAACATAACTTTTTTGAAATTCTGAGTCATAAGCGAGCTGATATGTATCTATATATACACCAAAATACAGTTCAAACATGAACCACTATTAAGTTATTAGCTAATACAAAAGCGTTTACACATTTGACATGGACTTACTCACATACTACAAATCCGCTTTCCGACCCCCCTTGCTTTTAAAATCTGTGATGACATCTTCATGGCTGTAATTCTCCAGAATTCCACCCTCTATGTGAACTAACAGGTTATTAGCAAGATTCTCATCTTCCATCTTATTGCGCAATCTTGTCTTAATGATCTTCATACTAGAAAATGCACGTTCAACACTTGATGTAGAAACTGGAAGAGTAATGAGCAAACGAAGCAATCTGTCAATCAAATTGTAGACAATATCTCTTCCTGTCTTCACAAGGCATCGACAAAGATCAATTAAGGTAGATATATTTTTCAAATCAGCATCCTTGGAAGCATCCGAAACAAAATGCTTAAGTTGCTGTTGTAATCCATAAATATCTTGTGGAAAATTTGCTGGGCAGTACTTTTTCACCATCTCACATATATCAGTAGCTTTGAATCCTCTGAATTTATTTCTAGGAATCAAGGTAGCACTAATGGTTAGAAGATCCATTACCTTCTCATTGAATCTTCGGTTTAATTCAAATAGTTAAGTGTGTTGAACTTCTATGGATGGAGATGCACATCGCTCCACAGTTTTTACTTTTTTTCTTCTGAAACTACAATATTTCACTAAATGAATGCTACTGCGCTCCACATTTTTACTTTATTTTTCTGAAGCTACAATATTTAACTAAATGAATGCTATTGTATTTATTATTCCTCGTGGCTATGAGCAGGGAGCCAGGGAGCGCGTAGCTCCTCTGCGGCCACTTTTATTTTCTCCTGTCAAATTTGGTGCTAGTCCATATAGAATTAGAACGTTAGTGCAACACACTACAGTTATAATGCTTAGAGCATCTTCAACAGGGGCGCAATATCAGCCCCGTGCTGAAAATTTCATTATTTTTGTGCGCGTGCAGCGGTTCCAGGCGCTCCAGCGGCCGCGTAAAAAACGCGCGCACGGCATAAGTGCTTCCGCGCGCGGAGCGAAATGGCATCGCGCTCCGCTTATTTCGTGCGCCCGCTCCCGCGCGCTGCACACTCGAGCGCTGGCGCCGCATCTTCCACCTCCCTCCATACCCAGCGCCCGCACCACCCCATTTGCTCAGGCGACCCGACGGCGCTTCCCCGACCTATCCCCGCGCCGCTGCTGCTTCCTCCCCCTCCCTCTAGTCGCCGCCGCCCCTTGCGCGCGCCATTCCTCCGATGAACAGCGCTCGGCCGCCCACTGCCGCTCGGCGCCCACAAGGTGTTCGACAAAACGCCCACAAGGTATGTATTGCTTAACTTCACATTTTTTACTTTAATTTGATGCATGTTGTTCGTAGTTTTTATAGACTAGTTTAAATTCAATATTGTAGATGAGTTCGTCATATGATTCTTCCGAAGAAGAATTTGATATTGAAGAGGAAGAGGACCTTGCAATCATCCTAGCTATGCACATCAATAAAAACCCGAAGCACGGTGGTTCGGTTATGGGTCGGCAGAAAATTTGGAGGGACAAGATCGATGCCGACAACAGATTGATGAGGAACTATTTTGTGGAGAATCCCACATACCCCGAGTCGTACTTCCGGCGCCATTTTAGGATGAGAACCAAGTTGTTCAGGCGCATTGCAGAGAAACTAGCGAGCCATGATCGTTTTTTTTCAGCAAAGGAGGAATGCCGCCGGAGAACTCGGGCATAGCACCTTTCAAAAGGTGACAGCCGCTTTGCGTATGTTGGCATACGGTATTCCGGCTGATCTAGTTGATGACCACTTGGCCATGGGTGAGATTCAAGCCATCATGTGTGTCAAGCGCTTCGCATTGGGAATTGTGCAAGTGTTTGGCCTAGGGTATTTGAGATCTCCCAATGCTGAAGATGCCGCAAGGCTTTTGGAGATGAACGGGTTCCCAGGTATGCTTGGCTCAATAGATTGCATGCATTGGAGTTAGAAGAACTATCCTAAGGCATGGCATGGACAATTCCACGGCTCGAAAAAGGGTTCCACTATAATCCTTGAAGCGGTGGCTGATCAAGAGACTTGGATTTGGCATGCTTTTTTTGGAATGCCTGGATCTTTGAATGACATCAACGTTGTTAATCGGTCACCACCGGTGCAGTTCGTAGCAAATGGCCATACATACAACTATGGCTATTATCTTGCGGATGGCATCTACCCAAAGTGGCAAACATTTGTGAAGCCGTTGAAAAAGCCGAAAGGTAAGAAAAATCTAGATTTCCACAATGCTCAGGCGGCGGCTAGGAAAGATGTGGAGAGAGCATTTGGGATTTTGCAAGCCCAATTTGCTATTGTGAGAGGACCGGCTAGATTTTGGGATCAAAAGATCCTTTGGTACATCATGCACACTTGTGTGATCATGCATAACATGATCATCGAGAATGAATGTGGCCAAAATTTAGACTACTCTTAAAATGAGCTCTTGGGACATCCCGTGCGAGTGCGGCGGAGTGCTGCGAGTGTGGCCCGATTTGTTGCCTCCTAGCATGCTATTCGGCGTGCCGAAACGCATGATGATCTTCAGAACGATCTCATCGAGGAGTGGTGGGAATGGAATGGCCGACAAAACGCATGATGATTTGGTTGTTTGATGTTGTATGTTTGATGTTGTATTGTTGAACTATTTGTTGTATTGGAAGATAAACTATTTGTTTGAGTTGTAATAAAATTGAACTATTTATTGTTGATTTACTTTTTATATGTGTTTGATCTTTTTGGTTTTGTTTGGAGTGCATATGTTGTTTGTGTTGGGCGCGCGTGCCGTGTTTTTTCAGCGCCTGCTGGAGCACCGCGCGCGCGCAAATTTATGCAGCGGCCGCTGGAACCAGCGCTCGCTGGCGCGATAAAGATTGCTATTTGCACGCTGTAAAACCGCTTTTTGGGCGTCGCGCGTTGCGCGCTTGTTGGAGATGCTCTTAGGCTGCAACTGGTGATCATATGATCTGCAAACAAAATACTGTTCAGTAGAGGCCTTAAGTATTTGCAAGAAACAATGATGATTAATTAGACACAAGTGTTCGCTGATATAGATTTTAGTTGCACAATGATGATTAATTAATTAGACATGGTGTGACATGTAGCACGATCGTCTTTCCTTGCACAAATCTCTTAAGGACCCCTTTGGATTGTATTGTTTTTGTACGAATTTGAGAGGATTTGAATTTTGAGGATATTTTTCCATGGAAGCCCCTTGATTACATGATTGATGTTACCAAATTCATATGGAATCTTTTCATGTGCCTTGTGTTCCATAGTAATATCAATATGAGTTCATACCTCATTTTAATTTTCCTTTGAGAAGTCCAATGCACTTACACTCTATCTGTAACACCCCAAAAATTTAATCATGTTTTATTAATTAAAATTTGGCCATGAATATTTATTTTCTATTTTCTGGATTTCCTGTTGATCTCAGAACCACTCTTTTCCTCTGAATTACAAACTTCCTTCCTCTTATCTGAAACTTTTGAATAATGTTGTGGGTCTTGAATGTTTTATTAAAGTATTTTACGTCATTTAGTAAAACCAGTGGAATTATTTTTATAATAAAACTTGCCAAGTTTTAATTCTTTTAATAGCATTTCCATCCTTTTAAAGGCTCCTCTTGCACTACAACCTCTTCATAAACTCATTTATAAATCCCACAAAATTTGTAGGTGTCCTGTGATGTCCCTGGATCACTTTTATGCAAAAATCCAACTTGGTGTTTTGGAAAAATTGAGCATATCATCCTCATTTTCATTCTGGTCCAGTTTGGCAGTTTGTACTGCAACCATATTTTATTTTACTCTAGTGACCTTGGGATTTTTCCTTCTTGTAGTTATCCCTACGAAACCCTTAAGTCCAAGAGATCAGCCCCAGAGTCAGATTGTTAGTTGGCCAAATTGCCCCCTTCATTTTCTGTCCAGAAACAGAGTTTTGCAAAACTTGCACTAGCAAGTTTTTGCTTTTGCGAAACTAAGCCTGCCATCCTAGTGTGCATCTAAGGAGACCTCAACCTGAAAATTTTGGTGTCCAGAACAGATCCCTAGATGCCCATGACATTCTGTCGAGCACCTTTAGTGCATGACCAGAATTGGCATGCTCCTAAGAGTGTATTAGAAGCTTGATTCCATGGTCTAACCAAGATGTCACTTAAGCTTTTTTATGCCCATAAACCTAGCCATGGGAAGTCTCATATACATTAGAGCCCTCTAGCCTACTGTGTCATTTCACCGAGCACCTGGCATGCGTGCCCTGGGCGCGTCCAGAGCACGCGTATTGCACACAACAGCGTCGCGTCGCCGCGCCCCACCTAACCCCCTCGCCCCTGGCTTTTCCTCACCCGCAGAGTCGTGCCCCCGCCCCCTCCGAGCCGCTAACGTCGCCCCGACCGTCCCCTGGCGCCGCGCAGCGCCGCCGTCAGAAGCTCTTGGCGGCATGCCTTCGGTCGCAGCTCGCCTCTGCCATGGCCGGCGCCGCCCGAGCCACCCCTGCGTGCCAGCTGCCCCCTGGAGCAGCTCGAGCTCATCCGCGAGCTCGTCCGCTAGCGCCAGCCGCCGCCACGTCGCCCGCTAGCTACAGGCCGCCGTTCCTATCCGGCCGTCGCGGGAACCGACCTTCCCTGCCTTTATAAACCCCCCTCCAAGCCTCTCCCGGATCACTGACATCACGAGAGCAACCTCCAGGAACATACTGAGGTGGACATTGAGCTGGAGGCAACCGTATTCTCGCTCTCCGGCGACCGGAGCCACCGGCACACTTCGGACGGATTCGTCCCAGCCGCCACCTCCCTCTCGTTTGTTGCTTCACCTGAAGCTCCAATGGAAGCCGCGAGCCCATCCTCCCCTCTCGATTTCGCTCGAGACGAACCATGGGCGAAGATCCTTGTGGATCAGCGCCGCCGCCCGCCGGCCTCGAAGCCACCGAAGCCCCCAGGCTCTCCGATGACCGAGTCCTACCTCTGCGGAATCTCCATGAGCCCCTGAGCACAATGGTGCTCTCGGTCGCCGGAGTAGAGCCCCGAATCGCCGGCAAAGATCGTCGGAGGTCTCCCCTTCCCTCGGCTGGGGGAGCGAGATGACCAGTTTGATGAAGTCAAACCTCTCCGAGGGGCCCCACTCGTCAGCCACAGTGCCACGCCGGGGCTGTCCTAAGTGGAGACGTATTCTCTGGAATACGTTTTCATTTAAAGGAAAGCGTAAGCCAGGCCGAACCTTTTTCTTTTTCAGGTTTTATAAAAAAACATAAGTTTGACCCTGTTTTGACTGGCTATAAGTTTTAAAATAAAACTCCAAATGAATTGATTCTTTTTCCCACCTCTCTTAAATTTCACCTAGTTTATTTTAGGATTTATTTAAAAAATTTACAAACAACGTTTTGGTACTGTTTTTGAATGGCGTGTTGATTCAAATATTTTCAAAATAGGAAATGGAGGGGAATTCAAACTTCCAAAAGTTTTGGAGCACACCCCACCCCTCTGCATACTCAAGGCAAGCATTCTGAACCCTTGGTATAGTATTTGTTGTGTGATGTTTGGTGTGACGAATAAAGCTACAACACTAAGTTGACATGAAGTGCGCGTTATTTCATGTGAAGGTGTGATCATGCTTGCATCTGCATGATGAGGATTTCTTACTAATGAACTTGAGATGCTTGTGGCAGTAGTCACCACCTTGTGCCACTCATGCCTACCGGAAGGAATCCGGGATTAAGCCTCTGTCTCAGGTTGACACGAGCTTGGTGCTGACATCTCGTTGGAGCGAGAATGGTCAGTGAGGCATGATGGAGTGTGATGAGTGGTGATTCTGTCATATATTGTGAAAAAATATTTGTTGTGATAATCATGCAGGGAACACTTAAACCTCCTGAGTCGACCATAGATCGAGTCTTGTTCCAGTAACTCACATACTTGTTTCGTACAACCACTTGTCCCTATCGCAGGTAGGGTACGGTTCAGTATGTTGTCAACCCCTTTCTTGGCACACACTGTATAGAGAGGCCACAGTGGAAGATACCGGAGGCATCTGGTAGGCATTCCACTTGGTCCGGGGGCATGGGTGTTCCGGTTGGACCGAGGGGGTAGCTTCCCTGTTTGCGCGCGGTATAAGTTTTGTGATCCCATGCTAATCGAGGTTGTAGCCTCCCCACTTAGAGTTTTGCTTAACGAGTGTCGTGGGTGATTCCAGGCACCGGTAAGTTAAGCTGGTGTGTGCGGGTCAGGTGTGTTTTTAACTCAAAGACCGTAAGCGGAATTAGTCCTGATGGACTAAAGGAATCCGTTACTCGTGGGTAAAGAGTACACCCTCTGCTGAGTTTCCATCTATTCGAATAGCCGTGTCCGCGGTTAAGGACTACAGTCTGGGATGGGTCGAGTGTCGGTCTTAGTGTCGGTCTTCGAAGGAAAACTTCTAAATCGGTATATTGATCATGACGTGTGACAAATGATGATTATGCTTATTCTTATTGTGGACTAACCATGTTATTTATTTGGATTGCTGAGTATCGCTTGGGATGGTTCTACCTCCTGGATACTCATTGTGGTTATTGTCTTATAAGCCCTTTAGGTGGCGTCGCTCAGACGCCCGACTGTGGCATGCATGCTGTTTATTTTATATATAATCCCTTTATGTGGCGTCGCTCAGACGCCCGGCTGTGGCACGCATGTTGTTTACTTTACATATATTATATATATAAGCCCTTTATGTGGCGTCGCACAGACGCCCGACTGCGGCACGTATGTTATTATTATTCTTTATAAGCCCTTTCTGTGGCGTCGCTCAGACGCCCGACTGTGGCATGTGTTATAATTTTTCCCTTCGAGGCGTCGCTTCAGACACCCGATCGGATTATTTTAATTTCATTCCCTGATTGGATTATATTATTTTTATTCCCTGTTTGCTTACTCATTTTAACATGAATGACCTGCTTGCTTGCATCATGAATTTTATTTGGTGACTGACTAAGTGATCGTGGATTATTTCAGTGCATGATTATCACCTGCTATATTATACCTGTGTTCATGATGTTTGCGAGTACATTCAAAGTACTCACTGGCTTGTCCCGGGCTATTGTCTTGGCCAGATTTCTTGCTTGGAGAGGAGCGCAATGACGACAGTCCCGGAACCTAGGCAACGAAGATAGCAGCCATGCGAAGATAGAAATTATCCAGGTCAGCTGTTCCTGTGGGAAATGGAGTCCCATAGACGCTGATGATCCGCAAACCGCTTCCGCCATCAACCATTAGAAACTTTTGACCATCATGGTCTTGTACTTCAGATTTTGTATTTTGCTTGGAATTTCTGTATGAAGAATGTGCCTCACCAGCTAACAGTAATCCTGGGGTTGGTGAGCACAAGGACCATTTGCTGGGAAATTAATATCCTGAAAAACCGGTCCTGACACTATCTCTCTTCCCTTCATCAATCCTCTAGAATTCTTGTGTTTGTTTCCTGTTCACCAACCAAAGAATTCCCTTGTCTTTTCATGGGACAATTCCGGTGCTTCAGAATCATTCAATATTCCATGGTACACGACATTTCAATTCGCCCGGGTTTTCAAATTCATGCAATCCAAAGAAAAATCTCTAAGATGCATGGATAAATCAATACTAATTGGTTGAACAGGTCCTTCTAGTCAAACAAGTTAGTGTGAAGATGCTAAATCACGGTCAGAACGACGTCGATAAAATTGCTTAAATAGTGTTGCGCGAGGCTTAAAAAAAAGGTTCCTAGTCGAAAGTTGGAACACATGATCGCAAGCATGTTAGACAAAACTGTAGGAAGCATGATAACGAAGTACAGATGAAACAAACAGGAGTGCACTGCACTGGCGTGCTACACCCCTCTTCAATTTCACTCCACTCGGGCAGCAAATGTAATAAAGGGTGGATACATACATGATCAGAGTGGAGCTCCCTGGCAGCATATTCAATTCCACTAGGACATTTGCAGAAGCTTGACCACACTATATATATATATATAATAGTACTCCGGCACAGACAGACTAGATAATCAAGGGTGGATACATACATGTTCTATGTCTTTCCTTCGCCACCTTGACGTTTTTCTCTTATACTATTATACGAAGATTCGCACAGGCTTTGTTCTTTTAATACGCAATGATTCGACCAAGTAATCATAATGTACAGATGAAACTGGCAACACTACGACTTGCTTCAAATCAGAAGAGTATATACATGTACATGCACAGAATATGTTGGGCTGCGCGCTACCTCCTACGGAATTATTACCTTGTGAAATGAAAAGTCTTGATTGAGTACCAACCACTAGTAGAAAATGGGCCATTAGTCCCGGTTTTGAAGGGAACTAAAGGCCCTCACTTTTAGTCCCGGTTGGGTTACGAACATGGCCTAAAGGGGCTACACGTGGCCGCTGTCGGGCACCCAGGCAGGAGGACGTTTAGTCTCGGTTGGTAACACCAACCGAGACTAAAAGGCAGCCACGCGTCAGCACCAGTAAGCGCTGGTTTTTTTTTTTTTTGAAAGGACCGTGTTTCATTTTGTGTTTTCATTTTCTTTTATATTTATACTAGCAAACATGCCCGTGCATTGCAACGGAAGATCAAACAATAACACAAGTATCTAATGTGATAAGCATTCTCATTATCCTTCGTGTATAAGTCCACGCCCTCTGTTAAAAACACAGCCAATAGTCATTCGACGTGAACGGTCAGCTTCAAAACAACGAACAACATGTCGAACAATGAATCGATTGAGGGTATGGTTTTCCAGGATGTCTATTTGAAACATCAGATGTGGTCCCGAGTCAACTTAATTCAACTTATTAGTTCGTTTTGAAATTTAAAATAAATTTTGAAGGAATAACATTATTAATAAATTTGGACCTGATGTCATGAGCTAAATTTAATAGTAAAATGGAAATAAATAATATTATGAACAACTTTAAAAGTAAAAATAACATCAGGTAGATTAATCTGTAAAACATGATTGTTTGTGTTAGGTGAGGTCGGGATAGTCTGGTCGAGACCTCCTCCCCTCCCAATCGTCACCTGATATCGCGATTCATGCGAACTCCAGACCATAGCTCCCTTGCCCCCCGAATTCAAAATTGCTCCTCTTCAGTCCACGTCATTTGTTTTTCAACGAATTTTAAATGGGTAGAAATGAACATCCCCTATTGAACCAGTAATAGATTTTGTGAGTGCATCAAAGTATCCAATCTGGTCAATTTAAATGGGTAGGAAACATATATGATAAATATTTTCAAAATACCCCATATAAAGAAAAGTATTATTATTTTTAGAAATGATTAACATGCAAGATAATAGCATATTTGGAATCTATATGTTTTTCTGAGCGATTTTCATATATCACATGTTAAATTATGTGTTAATATTTGAAAGATCTAGTCAATTTAAATGTGTAGGAAACATATATAATAGATATTTTCAAAATACCCCGTATAAAGAAAAGTATTAATGTTTTTAGAAATGACTGACATGCAAGATAATAACATATTTGAAATCTACACGTTTTTCTGAGCGATTTTCATGTATAACATGTTAAATTTTGTGTCAATATTTTAAAGATATGAATATTTTAAAAATACTTGAATCAGCCAGAAAAAAAAAACTTAAACAGAGAGTAGATGGACCGAATTACAGCCGTTGAGCGAGACAGTTATATCTTACACTAACATAAACTCAGAAAGTAAAAGACAGGAAAGGGACGAACCGAGACTCGAACTCAGGTCTCCACGATAGAAGTGCCTAGCCTAAGCCAGTCGACCTATCGTTCACTTGTGGTACATAAGGGCAGTAGACTACATGAACTAAACGCGAGGGACAGCGACACAAGGGAAAAACGAATCGTTTTTTTGCCACTTGCGGATGGCATTGGTGGGTAATTTTTGCTAACTTTAAGGGCAATTTGATTGACGTACGACCAGAAGCAATCCGTGCTTTATTATTATTAATAATTAGGTAAAGAATTGTATTTTCACGCGGTTACACATATTAATATACAACATCAGTACAAATTATGGAAGAACAACATCCAACATCAGTACAAATTAGATGGATGCAATAGACCAAGTTGAATTAATTAATTGAAAATGCGATGTTGTGGATTAATTAGAGGAAAATGCGATGTTGCGGATTCGCAACATCGTAGTTTCCTCTAATTCAATTTGATCTACTGCATCCATCTAATTTGTATTGGTATATGTCATATAACAACTCATCATCATCATCTTAATCAACTCATCATCATTCAACATCCAACAACTCATCATCATCTTAATCAACTCCGATCCTCATCATTGTAGTTATCTCACAAGGTTGAAACGTACTAACTACTGCTCTCTTTCTTAGCTAAAATAGCATAATAAAGGCGAACTCTGACATCTCCCCATTGAAGAACACAGATCAACCTATCTCCAACTTGTGGGATGCGCAAGTATTCCTCTTCAAGTGGTAGCGTGGATGCTTGTATTGCATTTCTCCATCCTTTGATTTTCAGGGTTTCTTCACTTTGAGATATCCTGTATTTACCATTGTAATTAATCGGGAGTGGCCGTAAGCTAACCATTTGCAAATCACCATTTTGAAACATCCATTTAGGCACGGTCTCTGGGGGAGTACCTGTTGAAGAACATTAGTAATAATAACATAGTTAGCAAACTAGTTTTGCTTAAGAACAATGTATGAAAAAGATGGACTAGTGACGCAATGGTAAAAAAATTCTTACAAAGTTGTCTGAAGTGATGTTATAATGGTTCAACTTGTGCACTAGTGGCACATATCCATGATAAATGTTGCCAGTCTTGTAATATTTAGCATGATACTCAACATCACGAATAAATGATATCAGATGATTTTTCTCCAACCAAGTAAGCTCGGAGTCATAACTGTAGTAGGTGCGATCTATTATCTGTCGGGTAGTTCTTGTAGCATGGAAATAAGCTAATAATAAAAAATAAAGAAATTTAGTCGGGATGAGTACCAAATACTTTTCAATAATCAATATAAATTACCTAACAAATCTGTTGACAAACGCACCTGGAGGTAGAACTGGAATCAAGTCATCCTCCGCATGTACCCAAATTTCTATATTATTATCACGAACATCGTCATTACCAAGATCGAAGGTAATGTTCATGTCCTCATCCAACCCATACGACTTGCAAAATGCTCTCCAATTAGAACAACCAAAATATGTGTGATCTTCGTTATTTTGTACCTTAACAACAAAAGTGTAATGATCCGTTCTTAGGTGAGCTATCTTAGACTCTGTACTACCCTTCTCTTTGAAATGGAACTTGTCCAACACAGCGAATCTTGCATGGCAGGGAACGCACTAGTCGAATTGTACAAAAGTAGATTAAAGGTTAATTAAAGCAAAAAACACACGTCATACTACATTAACAAAAAAATACATGCCGTCTAGACATACCGTAATAATACTAAATTCTTCCGTTAGCTTGACGGTGAAGTATGTACCGTTGTCTAGGTGAGGACAAAGGTCGCATATACCCCTGTCATCCCAGCACAAAGGGCACTGAGGGATCCTATCGTCGTCAGACGACGTCGACATTTCCTGTGTTCAGGATTATAAGATTAAAAATCGACGACAATTTTTGTTAGCAAGATCATCATATAATATCACAAATACATATAATATCATCGGCGATCGTCGGGGACTCTTCATATAATATTATCATATAATATCACTAATACATCTCGAATAACCCAGTTAATGGAGCATCAAATATTATCACTAATACAACTCGAATATTATCGAATAATCTAGTTGACTCGCAGTTCCTGAGGCACTGGCGGTGGACACCCAAAGAGAAGGAACCATCATAGGATCATAACTCGGGTAAGATCCCTGAAGAACCTGCCAAGTATTGGAGAACCTGACGTCCAACGTTGTCGGTGTACTAAAGTTTGGGTCTTTTAGTACCCCATACTTGTGCACGCACGGTTATAGCCACACCAGCGGCAAGGCCTGCCGGGGGACAGCTGAATGCAAGTGCAAGACTATCAAGAAGGCATTCAAGCCGATGATCAGAACACAAGAGACCGAAGGTTGGGATCCCGGCAAGATTCTTGCCGGGATGGCTTGCGGAGCCCCGGCAAGATTCGCACCCGACAAGACCTCCCCAGCCTGTCACCGCTCCAGCGCAGCGGCCAGCCTGTCGTTTAGGCTTTGTCCTCCTGGGTGCGTGTCAAGGCGCTAACGGCGGATGGGTTAAGCGGTGCTGATGGGACGGGCTCTTTTCCCGTCCCCAAGAAGCTAAGGGACACCTAAACGGAGCATTTAATGCGTTTGTCCTAAGTCGTCAGTATTAGGTATGATAACACTGTAGTAACTTTACACCTCTTGTACTTCGCCACTGTTGGTGACCCCTTCGACGTATAAAAGGAGGCCCAAGGCGTAGCTACAGGGGGGAGGACCTTCTGGCCCAGATTGCACGCGTAGCAGCTGTGTACTGTGCATCACATAACGCTCCGGGAGCCAGAATTCAAACACTCATAATACACTAAAGCAGGAGTAGGGTTTTACACTTCTCAGCGGCCCGAACCTGGGTAAAAATCCCTCGCGTTGATCGTTGGATCTGCTCTTTGTGCAAGCCTTTCTCCCTGCCGAACCGTAAAAGGGATCCACGCGATCCCATAGGTGTCGTACGCCGACATCTTTGGCGCGCTAGGTAGGGGGAGAGGTTGCGTGAACCTGATCTAGCGATCAGCGCGCCAGTTTCTTCATCATCTCCATCGCCATGGTCCCCAAGAGGAAGGGTTTTACGGCGGTTGGTCCATCCGCGTCCGGTGTGCCTGTAGCTACACAGACGGGTGTCGGTGCGGACGCAGGCGGAGGAGGCGGCGGTCTTGAGCCTCCACGACGTTCTGGTGATCAAAGCCAGGCGAGCGGTGTTGTTCGCAGCGGCGACGGCAACCCGCGGGCCACTAGATCTAAGGACGGAGCTGTGCTTCCTACGGGCGGCGTAGTGAACTCCAAGGATGGAAGGGCGCCTTCTAAGACACCCACGCCGGCGCATGCGCCGCGACCTCCTCAGGTCGCACGCGATGAACAGCGCCGCGACGTTGGTGGTTCCAAGCGTCCCCAAGGAAAGACTCCCGAGCATCACTCTCGAGATGCGCGGAACCAGCATGCACGCCAAAACGCTGGAGGAAGCGGCGCGTGGTCGCGGGACCGTGATGGAGCTCCTTCTAACATGGTTAGGTGTCAGAGCACCTCACGTTCCTCGCACCTTTTGCCGCCACCTACACCAGCAGAAGCGTTGGCGCGAGCACAGCTACGCCTGAATTTTCCTCCTGCTGCGGAGAAGCTCGAAGAATGGAGAGCTGCTATCCAGAGCCTCGTCGGCCTCGCTAATGAAGATGGGCCGCTGCGGGCTGAGCCTTCGCGGCGGCAGTCCATCGAGCTGGCGCGCGCCGACGGCGGAAAGACTGGAGGTGGTACGACTACGGTGCACTCTCCTCCACGGCGGCAACAGCAGTCGCTGACTCGACGGATCGACGCTTGTGATGACGACTCAACGGCGTCGTCTGATCCGCGAACTCGCCGCGATCAACGTCAAGTTCTTCGGGAACGAAGCAAAGAAGACGCTCGGACTACCATCGAGCGGCGTCGGGAAGCGCGCCATCAATCTGATAGGCGCGCAGGACCCACTGTAGACAAGCCTGCACCAAGGTATCCTGTCGACCTACCTTATGAGGTGGGTTGTCCAGCTTTTACCCGTGAGCTGCGGCGAGTCCAGTGGCCCAATTCCCGAACGTTTAAACCGGAGGTCCCGGAGAAATACGACGGCAAGACTCACCCGTCGGAGTTCTTGAGCATCTACACCATTGCGGTGCAGGCTGCCGGGGCTCGCGACGACAAGATACTCGCCAACTACTTCCCGTTGGTACTTAAGCCCAACGTCAGGTCGTGGTTGATGCATCTGCCGGAGAATTCCATTTCTTCCTGGGCAGATCTGTGTCATGAGTTTGTTGGCGCCTTTACCGGAGGCCACCAAGCTCCTGGCCAGGAAAGTGATTTGCACCTCATCCCCTAGAAAGAGGGCGAAACCTTGCGCAAGTACATACAGAGATTTAGCCGTTTATAGCACAACATCCTAGACATTCATCCTGCCGCTGTTGTCAGCGCGTTCCATCAGAACGTGCGCAACTGCAAGATGCGCGAAGAGTTAGCGATGAATAAAGTCAGGGATATTGCCAAGCTCTATGCTTTGGCTGATAAATGTGCTCGAGTTGAATAAGGCAGGAGATTGCCCGGTGAGGATGCTGGCGCGGGGATCGACTCTGAAGACGAAGACGCCGCCGCCCCGGCAAAGAAAGGCCGGTGGTGTAACAGGAAACGCAAGGGCAAGGCCGTGCTTGCCGTCGAGGAATCCGGCAACCTCGACACTGCCAAGAAGGCCAAGGTTGGCGGCCCCGGCAAGGATGTTGCCGGGTGCACCTCCTGTCAGGCCCTGGCGGCTGCCGACAAGTCGGAGGGCTCCGACAAGCAGTACTGCAAGATCCACCGCACCAAGGGCCATGACCTCCAAAAGTGCCGGCAAGTTGAGCAACTTGTCAAGAAGCAGAAAGCTGAGTACGAAAGGCGAGATAAGGAGAAGGGCCAGGATGGTGCGAAGGGGTCCGGCAAGAAACGCGGTGGTCGAGGAGGTCGCCGCGGCAAGGCCAAGCAACAGAAGGAGAGGCCCGCTTGAGGCCGCGACAAGCAAGAGGGGGGCGACGATGACAACGAGGAGGACGACGAGTCCAGCGAGCAAGAATTTCAAAAGGCTACAGACACCATGTGCATTGACGGAGGCGCCTCGTTGCATTCTTCCCGCCGCCGACTCAAACAGTGGGCGCGTGAGATTAATGCGACAGAGCCATCTGTCGATGCCCGAAAACCATTGAAGTGGTCCAACACACCTATCATTTTCGACGCTGGGGATCACCCTGATCGCACAACTGCGGTCGGGTGTCTGCCATTGTTGGTTTCACCAACGATTCGCAACCTCAAAGTGACGAAAATGTTAGTTGACGGTGGGGCCGGTTTGAACTTGATCTCGCCCGATGTGATCAAAAGGTTGCAAATTCCTGATGAAGATCTTGAGGAAATGGGCACGTTTCAAGGGGTCAATCCAGGAAGGAGCCAGCCGAAGGGTAAGATCACACTACCAGTAACATTTGGTAGTGACCTGAACTTCAGAACAGAAAAGATTGTTTTCGACGTCGCCAAGATTCCATTGCCATATAATGGGATCCTTGGCCGTCCAGCGCTGGCCAAGTTCATGGCGGCATCGCACTACGCTTATAATGTATTGAAGATGCCCGTGCCGATGAGCGTCATCACTATCAACTCCGACAAGAAGGATGCGCTCATCTGCACCGACCAACTTTACCGGGAGGCAGTTGCAGCATCTGCCGCCAAGGCACTTGCTCCTGCCGCTGAAGCTCCCGGGGGGAAGAAGACCGGCAAGACCTCTAGCACACACTCCGGCAAGCGCACCTCCTCGGAGTGCTGCGCTCCTGTTGAGGATGTGCCAGAGAGCTCCACCGGCAAGAGCAAGAAATCCAAGGCAGCTCCACCAGAAACTAAGAAGGTGCCCGTCAAGGAGGATGGTACGGGAGGAACTTTCACCATAAGTTCCCCCCTTGACGACAAATAGGAAAGCGCGCTCATTACCTTCCTGCGGGCGAATGTCAATGTGTTTGCATGGCAACCATCTGATATCCCCGGTGTTCCCAGGGAGGTGATTGAGCACCATCTTGCTGTCTGTCCTCATGCACGGCCCGTCAAGCAGAAAGTTATGAAGCAAGCCTTGGAGCGGCAAGAATTTATTGCCGAGGAAATCAGGAAGTTGGAAGCGGCAGGTTTGGTCAGAGGAGTGCTCCATCCAACATGGTTGGCCAATCCAGTTGTAGTGCGCAAGGCGAATGGAAAATGGAGGCTGTGTATTGATTATACAGATATCAATAAGGCCTGTCCAAAAGATCCTTTTCCCTTGCCGCGCATCGACCAGATTGTGGACTCCACTGCCGGCTGCAATTTGCTTTCATTTCTTGACGCCTATTCAGGATATCATCAGATCTTCAGGGCAAAGGAAGACGAGGAGAAAATCGCATTTATCACCCCATGTGGTACGTATTGTTTCATACGAATGCCTTTCGGGTTGAAAAGTGCTGGTTCGACATTTGCAAGAGCAGTCCAGATTGGTTTTGAGCCCCAGCTACATAGAAATATGGAAGCATATATGGATGACATAGTGGTCAAAACCAAGGACAAAGCAACGCTCATACAAGACCTAGAAGAGACCTTTGCGAATCTGCGAAAGATCAATCTGAAGCTCAATCCTGAGAAGTGTGTGTTTGGCATTCCGTTCGGCAAGCTTCTCGGGTTCTTTGTGTCTCAGCGTGGGATCGAGGCGAACCCTGACAAGATCAAGGCCATTGAGCAGATTGAAGCACCGAGATGTGTCAAAGATGTGCGTCGACTTGCCGGCTGCGTTGCTGCTCTGAGTAGGTTCATCTCCAAATCTGCTGGGCGCGCCCTGCCCTTTTTCAAAATCTTGAAAAAGGCGGGTCCAATGAAATGGACTCCGGAAGCGGAGGCAGCGCTGCAGGATTTGAAGAGGTACCTCTCCTCTCCGCCAGTACTAGTCGCGCCAAAACCACAAGAGCCGTTGCTGCTATATCTAGCGGCAACGAATCAAGTGGTGAGTGCTGCGTTAGTGGCAGAGAGAGAAGTCGATGAAGAAGTAGCGGCAGCGGCAGGACCGCCAAGCGACGGGCTAGGATCTTCCCCGGCAGAGTCTGGTGCCGACAAAGAAGAATCTGCGCAGTCAAACGAAGCAACACAAAAGAAGAAGATGGTGCAGCGCCCAGTTTATTTTGTCAGCTCCCTTTTGCAGGGGGCTAGGTCAAGATATTCTGGCGTGCAGAAGTTGCTCTTCGGCCTCCTTATGGCCTCGAGGAAGCTGCGCCATTATTTTCAGGCACATGAGATCACTGTCGTCACTCGCTTTCCGTTGCAGCGGATTTTGCGGAATCCAGATGCAACCGGCAGGATTGTGGAGTGGGCTTTGGAACTGTCAAGTTTTGGTCTCAAGTTTGAAAGTACTTCAACTATTCAGAGTAGAGCTTTGGCAGAGTTCATTGCGGAATGGACCCCAACGCCAAACGAAGAGATTCCGGAGGCAACTCTCCCCGGCAAGGAAACGAGTCAAGAATGGATTATGTATTTTGATGGGGCTTCCTCGCTGCAAGGCGCCGGTGCTGGCGTGCTGCTTGTCGCGCCCACCGGAGAGCACCTCAAATACGTGATTCAGATGCACTTTCCCCGGGAGAGGTCAACAAACAACACCGCAGAGTATGAAGGGCTGCTTGCCGGTCTCAGGATCGCGGCGGACCTTGGAATTAAGAAGCTCATTGTCAGAGGTGATTCGCAGCTTGTCGTCAAACAAGTTAATAAGGATTATCAGAGCCCGTTGATGGAAGCTTACATGGATGAAGTGAGGAAGTTGGAGGAGCGCTTTGACGGTCTGCAAATGGAGCACGTTCCTCGTGCAGAAAATAGCATTGCCGACGACCTGTCAAAGCGTGCTGCCCTCAAGTTACCTGTGGAACCAGGGACTTTTGTGCTTCAATTGACTCAGCCATCCATAGCACCATCAGCAAAGCAAGATTAGAGAATAAAGTTGAGTTCCGGAAAGTATTTTCCGGCAGAGCTCCCGGAAGCCACCGGCAAAGATGTTGCCGGGAACGACACCAAGCTTGCCGGTGAGCGACAGGCTCCGGCAGGACCTCAAGCTCTTGCCGTGGAGACAAACGCTCCCGCCGAGCTTGCCGGGGAGCAACAGGCTCCGGCAGGGCCTCGAGCCTTTGCTGTAGAGACAAATGCTCCCACGCCAGAGGACATACCTTTAGTCCTTGTTGTCGAGCCCCAGGCTCCAGCATGGGCACAACACATCGTCCATTTCCTTCAGACAGGAGAACTCCCCGAAGAACAGGAAGAAGCGGAGAAAGTAGCCCGTCAGTCTAATATGTACCAGTTCGTGGACAATGTCCTGTACAGAAAGAGACCGAACGGTGTGAAATTGAAGTGCATTCCTCGGGAGGATGGACTGGAGCTGTTGGCAGAGATACATGGAGGCATATGTGGCTCTCACATAGGATCAAGAGCTCTTGTTGGTAAGGTATTCCGGCAAGGTTTCTTTTGGCCCACTGCTCTCCAGGATGCAACTGCACTAGTAACTAAGTGTGAAGCGTGCCAGTTCCATTCAAAGAAATTGCATCACCCAGCTCAAGCTCTTCAGACAATCCCTCTTTCCTGGCCATTTTCGGTCTGGGGGCTCGACATTTTGGGACCTTTTCCCCGTGCTACCGGGGGCTTTGAGTACTTGTACGTTGCAATTGACAAGTTCACAAAGTGGCCGGAAGTGGAGGCAGTGAGAAAGGTGACAGCATAGTCAGCCGTCAAGTTCTTCAAAGGACTAGTTTGCCGTTTTGGTGTGCCAAACAGGATCATCGCCAACAACGGCACACAGTTCACAAGCCACACCTTCATGCAGTACGTCCAAGACCTTGGCGGCAAGATTTGTTTTGCCTCTGTTGCTCATCCAAGGAGCAACGGCCAGGCGGAAAGGGCAAATGCTGAAGTGTTGCGAGGTCTTAAGACAAGAACTTTTGACAAGCTGCGCAAGTGCGGAAGACGCTGGATTGATGAGCTGCCGGCAGTTCTTTGGTCAATCAGAACGACACCAAATCGAGCCACCGGCCAGACACCCTTCTCCCTGGTATACGGGGCGGAAGCAGTTCTCCCCACGGAACTCACATACGGGTCACCTCGAGTGCTCGCTTATGATGAGCTTGATCAAGAGCAGTTGCTGCAAGATGACGTTACGCTCCTTGAGGAAGATCGTCTTCAGGCTGCTGTGCGAGCTGCACGCTACCATCAAGCCTTGCGCCGCTACCATATCCGCAAGGTTCATGCCCGAAGTCTTGAGGAAGGCGACCTTGTTCTTCGGCGCGTTCAGTCGGCCAAGAATTCCAAGAAGTTGACGCCGATGTGGGAAGGCCCTTATCGGGTAGTACGAGTCACCAGGCCTGGCGCAGTCCGCCTGGAGACCGAAGATGGCATTCCAGTAAGCAATTCTTGGAATATCGAACATCTTCGTAAGTTCTATCCATAAGGCGCGGTTGCCGGGTCTCCCGGCAACCACCTTTTGTACGAGTCTTGCCGCCGAGGCATGTAATCCTTTGTACAAAGCCAGGCGCAGACCCTGTGCATAGTTGAATAAGATTAAGTGTTTTACAATTCTTGTTGATTTTCATGTTTACTTATATGCATGCTTATCTGAGACATTGTATCACACCTGCTTCCGGTAAGCATTAACGAACCGCCAAGGTTCCATATCTCTATTTTCTCTTTTTTCTTTTTCTCAAAGGACAGAAGGTTCCCTCGCGTACAAGTTTGCCGGGGGGGAAAGGATGGTATGGATACCGATAGACGACGTTCAAGGTTGACATCTTGCCGAAAGGAGTACAGCAACGAAAAGCTAAGTTGCAGAAACTTTAAACAATTTTTTGTTTTGTAAGGTTATTCTCCTTGAACAATTTCGACTTTTGTATGGAAAACCTGCACGCGAAGGAACCTTGTCATGATTGGTCGCGCCCTTACTCTGTTTCGAGTCTGCTCAACAGTTTAGGTGGCTGCACTGAAAACATCAAGGTTTCTTGCCGGTAGTGGCACCTCCAGCAGGCTGCTAAAGTCCCGCACCTAGCGCTCGCGGCAAGGTGCGCGCGCCGGCAAGTTCCCAATAAGCGTAGGGCGTATACATACAGAAAGAAATCAAACGAGGGAAATAGCATACATTCATCCAGAGCACAACCAGTTATATTACATCAATAGTTGCCACGATTCTAACTTAAGATAAAATTGTCTTTGGCATGGAATGGTGGCGACGAAGAGAAATGAAGCAGCTAGTCCCTGCGCTGGCCTTCGACCCTCTTGACTTGGTTCACCTTGTCGACGATGGGTGCGACAAGTTCTTCGAGCGCCTTGAGGTCCGCACCCTTCGGCAAGCGGTCGAGAACGTTGGTGAGGTTGATGCCGGGGTTCTTGTACACCACCTTGGTGAGCACCTTGAGGAGGACGGCCCGGCAAAGTTTGCGGGATTCGTTGGCCAGATGGGTTGCTCGATCAGAATGGAGCAGCTTCAGAGCGTCAATCACGCCCTCGAAGAACATGGTCAACTTGGCGCTCGTAGACACCCTATCATCAGAAGAATAGTTGAAGCCTTGCAGGCCCATGGTGGATAGTTGTGTTGCAAGCCTCTCCGCGACGTCGATAAGGCGCTCAGTCCAGATCTGCACACCTGCCACGTAGTCGTTATGGGTGACGGCGGCGCTCTTGAGCAGGTCCTTCTCATTCTGGAGATCTTTAATCAAGACCTTCTCCCGAGCCGTGCTGCTCTCAAGAGACTCTTTCAACGTGGTCAGCTTCAGCTCCAGATCGGCAATCGATTCCTTGGCTGAGGATAGCTGCTTGATCTTGTCGGATATGGTGGTTTGCATCTCCGCCAGGCTGTAGAGAGTCTTCTCTCTATCGGTTTTGAGCGTCGAGATCTCCTTGCCGTGATCCTCAAGGTCCGCCTCCAACTTTTTCACCTTATCATCGAGCTTGTTCCTGGCGGCCTCTGCAGCTTTGGCAGCATTGACGGCTTCCTTCAGCTTGTCGGCGTGGTCTGTGACCAGAGCTTCGAGTGTCTCCTTGTGTTTCTGCTCCAGCTCTTGGGTCCGCTCCGCGACAAGCTTTTCAATCTCTTCGTCCTTGCCGCGAAGCTTGTCGGCAAGTGCCCTCTCGCGAGCGGTAAGGTCCTCTTCATAAGCGTCGAGCCCAACGCGGCACTCTGTTAGGCGAGCCTCCTCTGCAGCGGCCTGTTGTTTAGCCTCCTCTTGTGCCTTCTCAACATCAGACTGCTTCATGAGGAGCTAGTTCTAGCATTGATTCAGCTGTTCCTGATTCGCCTTCAGCTCTTGAAAAGCTTCGGCGTACCAGACTTGCGTTTCCTCGACGCGCTTCTGGAGATCCGCCTCCGCTGCTTCAACAACCGATGCCCTGGAGTCCAACTTCTCCTTTCGAGTGCGGTAGAGTGCCTGGAGCTTTTGGAAGTTGTCGCTCATGGTTTGGAGGAGCTGTTCCTCCTTGGATTTGTTGCTGCTGGCGCTTGGTTCATCAACAATCTCGAGCCCAGCAGCGGCGATGACGTCTTCGTCAAAGATTTTCCCTTCGGTTGGCACCCCAATGCTTGCCGTTCCTGGTATGCTGACGAACAGGTTGTCGCCGACCTTGAGGTATTTGCTTGAAGAGGGGGCTTCGGATGTTGACGGCCGATCCTCGACAACCGTCTCACCAGCAACTCGGGGCTCCGTGGCCGGCATAGCGCCTGGCACTCCTGCGGCAGGAATGCCGTCAGTATGGTCACCGGACTCCTTGCCGGCCCTCTCAGCAGACTCCTTGGTGGCCTTTTCCTTTGCGACCTTGGCGGCCTCGGCGGCAGCATTCTTGGCGGCCTCGTCAGCGGTGACTCTGTCGGCCTCGGCGGCGGCATCCCTGGCGGTCTCCTCGATAACAGCATCAACATCCATGTGTTCCGTCGAGGGAAGATCTGAAGGCCAAGAAAACAAACAAGATAAGGCTGAGGTGGAAGTTCAAGAAGACAAAAAGAAAGACAGAATGAACAGTACTCTGAGGCAAACGGCTTACCTGCGTCAGGCTGTTGAGAGGTGGTTTCTCCTTTCCGGGCAACGTTGGTTGCCGGTGTAGGACTGCCGGTGCCTGTGCTTGCCGGCTCATCCTCAACAAGAATGGGCTCGTCAGCGGAAGCCCTTGCCGAAGGTCCATCTCTGGGCGGCGTAGTTGACGGAGGCGGCGCATCAGGGGCGGCCTCCGATGGCTCTCCTTGTTGCCGCTCCCCTCCTACAAGCCGGGTGATGTCAGCAGTGAAGATACACGCCCCGACACTTGCCAGCGGAAAGTGAGTAGTGGGCTCACGCTGGGGGCTGCGTTGAGGGCTTGACTCCGGGCTGATGGTGATCAGCTCTAGCGCACCTGTGGTGCTTGCCGGCGGCTCATCGCCCGTTGAAATCTTCGCCTTCTTCGCCTTTCTTTGCGCCAACGTTTCCGCATCTCTGCGGGGACGGGCCAAAGTGAGACAAACCAGTTAAGCAAAACCGAAAATTCAGAAGTTAGAAGATGTGCCAGGACTCTTACTCCTCGCTTTCTGAGCTGAAGGCGGAGAGGTCGAAGTCGACCTCCACCACGGTGTCCGGGTGAGGAGGCGAAGGAGTGGTCCTGGGTCGCTTGGCTGCGGCAGAAGCAGAGGGTTGGTGTGACCCAGCTGCTCCGGTTGCTGGTGGCGCCGTATGAGACGCCCCCGCCGCTTCAGTCATTGTCGTGGTCGAGCGTGTCGTACGCTGCACGGGTTGCTATTGAGCTTGTTGCCGCTGCGCAGCCTTGCCGGCCGCCTCCTTGCCGTGGGCTTCACCACTCGAGGAAGGTTGGCGGGCTGAGGCACCAGAGGTGACTTTCCGAAGAGCACGCTTCCTCTTCTTCTCGGGAGCTGGGGGCTCCTCGTGCAGCTGCTCCTCGGCTGTATCTTCGGCAGAAGGGCCCCCGGCAGCTGTGCCACTCTGCTCTCCGGCAACCTCGCCCTGCCCGGCAAGTTTTCCCTCTGACATTACTTCTTCTTCGCTGGTTTCTCCTTCCATGAAGCCAGCGATGCCGGCCTCCGCGGCAAGATTTGCTCTTCCGCCCTGCCGGCGATATACGCCACTTCTTCATCAGTGGTGGGGCGGATGAGGTTCGTCACTTCCCGGATGGCCCTCTCCGACAAGTTGTCAAAAAATTCCTGTGCCTGCTCTGCGGATGGCTTATCCCAAGTTCCGTCAAGGCCGTGAGCATTAAACACCGGCATCATGGCGATGATTGAGGCCAGGGCGGAGTTGTTGCACAGAGGAATTATGCTAGCCGGCAACTTGCATCCCGCGTCAGACCTGAACAGTTTGTGGCAGAGAGCTGTGTGCTACATGACCGTCAAGTTGTTGTTCAACCCAGGGCGCAGCCTCATGATATCTGCCGCATTCCGGAACTCCCAGGCTGGCCTCCCTTTGTTCTGCAGAGGCGCGATGCGCCGGCGAAGGAAATCAGCGCCAACCATCTCTATTGTGAGCCCGGCAACTCTGAGGCAGTGGATTCTGGTAATTGCGATTGTGAGCTTCTCATTTTGAGGATCGAGGGCGCTCCAGTCGTTGCCGCACGCCATCTTTGTTTGCCGGGGCGAGCAGAAGGGCTGGGGGTCTTTCTCCTGAATCCAGCACCACTTGCTCCGCCATTCTTCCCACTTCTCGCGGTAAACCCCGTCTGGGTATATCTCCTTGTTCCATGTCCTTGGAATCCAGGTGATAGAACCGGAAAGGGCCTCTCCCTTTTGAATGCGGGGAATGAAATAGTGGCGGAAGAGGGCTGTGTTGGGGACTACTCCGGCAAAATTTTCGCGGAGATGAGCGAAGACTGACATGCATGTCACGGCATTCGGCGTAAAATCCAAGAGATGGAAGCCTTATGTATACATGATGTCGTTGAAGAAATCGGAAAACGGGGACAGAGCCCGCAGTAAAAATATTCTGCAAAGAAAGGGAATTTATCTGGGCCACCCTTAGAAGAACCTGGGCTCACGAGAGTAGCAGGATGAGCCTTCGTCTCCTTCGCCCACATGCACTGGTATCGTTCCTTCAGAGCGCTCGCATCGAGCGCCGGAGTGAAGACGACGTGCTCCTTCCGCATCTTTGCCAGTTCGCTCCCCGAGACGGTGGCTTCCACCTCCTTGCCCTTGCTCGCCTTGGGCGGCATGGCGACTGTGGAAGCAGCGACCGAGGACGGAGAAGGCGTGGAGGCGGCGGACAGGTGGGAGAGGCTCTGTTTTGGGCTCAAGGAGGAAGACGACGGCGGTTCCCAGATTGGAAAGGACAGGAGGTAAATGAGCAGCGCCTCTGCGGTTTCCTTTTTTATGGGGAAGGCGCGGGGCTGCCTCTTTACTAGTCAATATGAAAATGCTTTTGCGAGCGCATTGCTTTTACGACCGCTCCGCGCATGTATCCCACGTCCCGCATTCAATGTGTGTCGTGGGGGAGCGCAGTAAGCGGAATGATTGCAATGACTGGCTCCTGCCACGCGTGCCCGTGCACTGTTTGGGCCTAGCCCAACAACGCCTCCCACCCGTGTATGGCCTAGGACCGGGGGCTCCTGTCGGTGTACTAAAGTTTGGGTCTTTTAGTACCCCATACTTGTGCACGGACGGTTGTAGCCACACCAGCGGAAAGGCCTGCTGGGGGACAGCTGAATGCAAGTGCAAGACTATCAAGAAGGCATTCAAGCCGATGATCAGAACACAGGAGACCGAAGGCTGGGATCCCGGCAAGATTCTTGCCGGGATGGCTTGCGGAGCCCCGGCAAGATTCGCACCCGACAAGACCTCGCCAGCCTGTCACCGCTCCAGCGCAGCGGCCAGCCTGTCGTTTAGGCTTTGTCCTCCTGGGTGCGTGTCAAGGCGCTAACGGCGGATGGGTTAAGTGGTGCTGATGGGACGGGCTCTTTTCCCGTCCCCAAGAAGCTAAGGGACACCTAAACGGATCATTTAATGCGTTTGTCCTAAGTCGTCGGTATTAGGTATGATAACACTGTAGTAACTTTACACCTCTTGTACTTCGCCACTGTTGGTGACCCCTTCGACGTATAAAAGGAGGCCCAAGGCGTAGCTACAGGGGGGAAGACCTTCTGGCCTAGATTGCATGCGTAGCAGCTGTGTATTGTTCATCACATAGCGCTCCGGGAGCCAGAATTCAAACACTCATAATACACTAAAGCAGGAGTAGGGTTTTACGCTTCTCAGCGGCCCGAACCTGGGTAAAAATCCCTCGCGTTGATCGTTGGATCTGCTCTTTGTGCAAGCCTTTCTCCCTGCCGAACCGTAAAAGGGATCCACGCGATCCCATAGGTGTCGTACGCCGACAAACGCAATCATGTAGCGACGGACGTGCTCGTGCTCCTCCCTGACACGGCGACGTACCACCTCCGCAAGGGCCGGCTCCCTCCGCACCGATAGTGGCCCACGCGACCGCCACCAAAGAATCTCCGGGTCGACGACGAGACCCGGATTCATCACCAAGCTGCGCGCTCCGGAAGGTAGCATGTCCCAGTGCCAGCCCGGCGGAGCCCTGTCCCGGACATGGCGCAACTGGTTGACGACGCCGAGTCGACGACAAGGATGCGGGATGGGCATCGTCGACGAGAACAAATTGTGGCTAGCAAATAACATTTCATTTAACAACAATAAAAACAATACCATATTTTATAACAAATCCACACGCACACACTCGCACACACAACAAATAACATATTTCTAGCTATTACATAGAACCAAAACATCTATGAATTACACAATATATACGACTAGCTAGCACATGGACGAGCAAAATGTTGTTTGCTCTTTTATAAAATGTTCGTGTGTTGACATTGTGAGCACATGAACAAATTAGGCAAACTAGCTAGGTCACACATAAAGCATTAACACTTCAAACTAGGTATCACATTGAGTATATGCATGTATCTGAAAACATAGTAAAACTATTCAAAACAAACAAAAAATTGAGGCGACGGCTATGGCCACGGCGACGGCGACGGATCGAGGCAGGAAAAGGAGGGGAATGAGCAGTGCTCACCGAGGCGACGACGATCTCCGAAGAACGGCGGCGACGATGGTGAGGAGGCCGGCGACGAAGCAGCGGAGCTCGATTGACGGGGGCGGCGATGGCAGCGGAGCTCACGGGGGCGGCGATGGCGAGGAGGCCCGGCGACGAAGCAGCGGAGCTCGACGGGGGCGGCGATGCCAGCGGAGCTCACGGGGGCGGCTACGGCGAACTCCGGCGCAGCAGCCTGGCGGCGTCGTGCACTGTGGTTCGGCGTCGGGGGGAGAATGGGAGAGATTGGGGAAATTTTTCTAAGTGCGGCTTATATACCCTGACATTTAGTCCCGGTTGGTGGCTCCAACTGGGACTAAAGGTGAATTTCAGCAGCCCAAAGGGCGCGAAACCCAACCCTTTAGTCCCGGTTGGTGGCTCCAACCGGGACTAAAGGCCCCCCTTTAGTCCCGGTTGGAGCCACCAATCGGGACTAAAGGTGAATTTCACCAGGCGAAAGGGCGGGAAGCCCATGCCTTTAGTCCCGGTTGGTGGTTCGGACCGGGACTAAAGGGGCCTTTAGTCCCGGTTGGAGCCACCAACCGGGACTAAAGGCATGTTCCTCGCACGGCCGAGGGGCGGTGGAAGTTTAGTCCCACCTCGCCAAGCGAGGCGCGCTCGCAGTGGTTTATAAGCCCTGCTGCGGCCTCCGTCTCGAGCTCCTCTCTATTGCAGGCAATACATGCCTAACATAGTCTCTGCCCTGCTGGGCCTACTTGCCCCGTGGGCCTGCATCCTGGCCCACGTATATTTGGGTTTCTAGTCGTATGCAGGCCGTGGTGGCCTAGTAGGCGGGCATTTTTTTATGTTATTTTTTTGCATATTAAAAGTTCTTAACAAAAAATACTTTATGAATTTTTTTTCTATTAAAGTTTTTAACAAAAAATACTTTATGAAAATTCTTTTTGCTATTAAAGTTTTTAACAAAAAATACTTTGATAATTTTAGTTGCATAAATTTTATATAATTTTAAGTTAATATTATTTTGATCATAACTAGAGGTTTATAAAAGCTTTTTAGTTGACTCTTTTTGCTATTGAAGAATATTATAGTTTTGTTTTATTTGATCATAACAAAAAATCATAATTGATTCTTTTTAGTTGACAATCTCTTTCGAAGTATCAGGGTTTTAGACGAAAACTCATCTATTACAAAGGGATTTCATTTTTCTAACATATTTTAACTCCAGACTTTTTTTGCATTCAATATGCACCATTCAAAGCCACATCATCAATTTTCAACCCTTTTCTCACTTCATTTGCTATTTTTCATGCATTTTATGATTTATTTCGAGCTAAATGACCCTGAATTTGAAAAGCCACTGCAAATGAACTCTGAAAAGGTTGAAACTTGGCATGGTATCAAAATTTCACCCACATAGCATGTGCTAAAAAGTTTAGAGGGTTACGGCAAAAACTGGATGCACTTCGTGTACAAACTGGACAATCTCTTTTGAAGTATGAGGGTTTCGAACGAAAACTCATCTATTACAAAGGGATTTCATTTTTTTAACATATTTTAACTCCAGACTTTTTTTGCGTTCAATATGCACCATTCAAAGCCACAACATCAATTTTCAACCCTTTTCTGACTTCATTTGCTATTTTTCATGCATTTCATGATTTATTTCGAGCTAAATGACCCTGAATTCGAAAAGCACTGCAAATGAACTCTGAAAAGGTTAAAACTTGGCATGGTATCATAATTTCACCCACGTAGCATGTGCTAAAAAGTTTAGAGGGTTACGGCAAAAACTGGATGCACTTCGTCTACAAACTGGACAATCGCTTTCGAAGTATGAGGGTTTCGGACGAAAACTCATCTATTACAAAGGGATTTCATTTTTTAACATATTTTAACTCTAGACTTTTTGTGTGTTCAATATGCACCATTCAAAGTCACATCATCAATTTTCAACCCTTTTCTGACTCCATTTTCTATTTTTCATGCATTTCATGATTTATTTTGAGCTAAATGACCCTGAATTTGAAAAGCACTGCAAATGAACTCTGAAAAGGTTGAAACTTGGCATGGTATCATAATTTCACCCACATAGCATGTCCTAAAACTTTAGGGGGTTATGGCAAAAACTGGATGCACTTCGTGTACAAACTGGACAATCTCTTTCAAAGTATCAGGGTTTCGGACGAAAACTCATCTATTACAAAGGGATTTCATTTTTTGACATGTAACTGCAGTTACTTCAACAATCTTACCATCTGATATGTTGTCTTCACTAGAGAGAAAGTCTTCACTTTTTCTTCGCGTGTGTCCCTTGCTTATTGCGCCGTAACCATGGATAATCTTCATCGTTTAACATGATGCTTGGGTTAGCCTTCACTTTGAAGGGAGGAATTTCATGAAACTTTTCATAATCTTCAGACATGTCTGTCTTGTCCTCCACTCCCACGATGTTTCTTTTCCCTGAAAGAACTATGTGGCGCTTTGGCTCATCGTATGATGTATTCGCTTCCTTGTCTTTTCTTTTTTTCTATTTGGTAGACATGTCCTTCACCTAGAAAACCTGCGCCACATCATTGGCTAGGACGAATGGTTCGTCTGTGTACGCAAGATTGTTGAGATCCACTGTTGTCATTCCATACTGCGGGTCTACCTGTACCCCGCGTCCTGACAGATTGACCCATTTGCACCGAAACAAAGGGACTTTAAATTCATGTCCATAGTCAAGTTCCCATATCTCCTCTATGTAACCATAATATGTGACCTTTGCCCTATTGGTGATTGCTGCATCAAAGCGAACACCAATGTTTTGGTTGGTGCTCTTTTTATCTTGGGCGATCGTGTAAAATGTATTTCCATTTATCTCGTACCCTTGGTAAGTCAATACAGTCGAAGATGGTGTCCTGGCCAACAAGTACAGGTCATCTCCAATAGTGTTGTTACACATGAGATGTATTTGCAACCAACCGCCGAAAGTCCCGATGTGTTCACGTGTAATCCAGTCGTCAGACTACTCCGGGTGTTTGGAGCGTAGAATATTCTTGTGTTCATTGATATACGGGGCCACCAAGGTAGAATTCTATAGAACTGTGTAGTGTGCTTGCGCCCAAGAATGCCCGTCCCTACATATTATTGAATCCGCTCCTAGCGTGCCTTTTCCACTTAGTCTCCCCTCATACCGCGATTTAAGGACACCAATCGGCTTAAGGTCAGGAATAAAGTCAACACAAAACCCAATGACCTCCTCTGTTTGATGGCCCGTGGAGATGCTTCCTTCTGGCCTAGCACGGTTACGAACATATTTCTTTAAGACTCCCATGAACCTCTCAAAGGGGAACATATTGTGTAGAAATACATGACCCAGAATGGCAATCTTGTCGACTAGGTGAACTAGGACGTGCGTCATAATATTGAAGAAGGATGGTGGGAACACCAACTCGAAACTGACAAGACATTGGACCAAATCATTCTGTAACCTTGGTAGGATTTCTAGATCGATTACCTTCTGAGAAATTGCATTGACGAATGCACATAGCTTCACAATCGCTAATCGAACATTTTCTGGTAGAAGCCCCATCAATGCAACCGGAAGCAGTTGCGTCATAATCACGTGGCAGTCATGAGACTTTAGGTTCTGGAATTTTTTCTCTGCCATGTTTCTTATTCCCTTTATATTCGACAAGAAGCCAGACGGGACCTTGATACTGAGCAGGCATTCAAAGAAGGTTTCTTTCTCTGCTTTGGTAAGAGTGTAGCTGGCAGGACCTTGATACTGCTTTGGATGCATGTCGTCTTTTTCGTTCACACGTTGCTGGTCCTCCCGTGCCTCCGGTGTATCTTTTGTCTTCCCATAAACGCCCAAGAAGCCTAGCAGGTTCACGCAAACATTCTTCGTCACGTGCATCACGTCGATTGCAGAGCGGACCTCTAGGTCTTTTCAATAGGGTAGGTCTCAAAATATAGATTTCTTCTTCTACATGGTTGCGTGTCCCTCAGCGTCATTTGGAACAGATTGTCCGCCATGACCCTTTCCAAAGATTACTTGTAAATTATTGACCATATCAAGTATATCATCACCAGTACGGAGGAAGGGCTTCTTTCGGTGATCTGCCTCACCTTTGAAATGCTTGCCTTTCTTTCTTAAGGCATGCTTGGTCGGAAGAAATCGACGATGTCCCATGTACACATTCTTCTTGCGTTTGTCCAAATATATATACTTTGGGTATCATCTAAATAGTGCGTGCATGCGTTGTATCCCTTGTTTGTCTGTCCTGAAAGGTTACTAAGAGCAGGCCAATCATTGATGGTTACAAACAACAATGCTCGTAGGTCAAATTCCTGCTGTTTGTGCTCATCCCACACACGTACACCTTTGTTATCCCACAGCTGTAAAAGTTCTTCAACTAATGGCCTTAGGTACACATCAATGTCGTTGCCGGGTTGCTTAGGGCCTTGGATGAGCACTGGCATCATAATGAAATTCCACTTCATGCACAACCAAGGAGGAAGGTTATAGATACATAGAGTCACGGGCCAGGTGCTATGATTGTTGTTCTGCTCCCCAAAAGGATTGATGCCATCTGCACTTAAACCAAACCATACGTTCCTTGCGTCATCCGCAAAGTCCCGCCACTTTCTCTCGATTTTTCTCCACTGCGACCCGTCAGCGGGTACTCTCAACTTTCCGTCTTTTTTACGGTCTTTTGCGTGCCATCGCAACAACTTGGCATGCTTTCTGTTTCCGAACAGACGTTTCAACCGTGGTATTATAGGAGCATACCACATCACCTTGGCAGGAACCCTCTTCCTGGGGCGCTCGCCCTCAACATCACTAGGGTCATCTCGTCTGATCTTATACCGCAATGCACCGCATACCGGGCATGCGTTCAAATTCTCGTACTCACCGCAGTAGAGGATGCAGTCATTAAGGCATGCATGTATCTTATGCACCTCTAATCCTAGAGGGCAGAGAACCTTCTTTGCTTCATACGTACTGTCAGGCAATTCGTTATCCTTTGGAAGCTTATTCTTCATTATTTTCAGTAACTTTTCAAATTCCTTGTCAGATAAACCATTCTCTGCCTTCCATTGCAGCAATTCCAGTGTGGTACCGAGCTTTGTGTTGCCATCTTCGCAATTTGGATACAACCCTTTTTTATGATCCTCTAACATGCGATCGAACTTCAACTTCTCCCTTTCACTTTCGCATTCTCTCTATGCATCAACAATGACCCGGCGAAGATCATCATCGGGCACATCTGGTGCCTCTTGATCTTCAGCATCCCCCGTTGCAGTATCGCCGTATTCAGGGAACATAGGACGATAGTTGTCATCATCCTCTTCTTCTTCATTGTCTTCCATCATAACCCCTCTTTCTCCGTGCTTGGTCCAAACATTATAGTGTGGCATGAAACCCTTCTCAAGCAGGTGCAAGTGAAGGGTTTTCGGGAAAGAGTAATCCTTCGTATTCCCACAGACAGTACATGGACAATACATAAAACCATTCTGCTTGTTTGCCTCAGCCACTTCGAGAAAATTATGCAGGCCCTCAATGTAGTCGGAGGTGCGTCGGTCACCGTACATCCATTGCCGGTTCATTTGCGTGCATTATATAATTAAGTATATCAAAAACCATTACAAAACATCATGAATAGAGAAGTGACCAAATTAATACACTCCTCCACTACATACACTCCTCCACTAAAACCCACAAACCACTCTACTTCTAGAGCATTTGAAATGAGCTAAACTAGCAGTGAGAGATGAAAGGATGAAGTTGCTAACCTTTTAGAACACTTGTGTAGTTGGTGCACCGTCAAACCTAGACAAATCTTGGGGAAAATGTAGCTTGGAGGTCGAGCTTGGAGAGGAGAAAGCTTAAGTGTGGCTCGGGCATTTCATCAAACACCTCATGTGCATAGGAGGTGAGAACAGAGTAGCACACACCTCCCACACCCTTCCATGGCCAAAAAACAGAGGAGATGGGGGGGCACGGATATATATAGGCAAAACATTAGTCCCAGTTTGTATTTAAAACCGGGACTAAAGGCCTACCCTTTAGTCCCGATTCCAGACACAAACCGGGACTAAAGGTAAGCAACCCCTTTAGTCCCGGTTGGTGTATCGAACCGGGACTAAAGGTCCCAGCCGAACCGGGACTGATGCCTGCCGAGGCCCGGCCGACGTCCTAGCCTCTCGAACCGGGACTAATGCTCCCATTAGTCCCGGTTCGTAACACGACCAGGACTAATGCTCTGATATGACCAGGATCCAAGCCCTGTTTTCTACCAGTGAACACCTAACCTTTCAATGCACTAGCAAGATACAACACACATTATTTGTTTCCTAAGACTATTCGGAGCATGCCACTTACTCACCAATAAACCCGGGCATAAGTCGGGCCGGGCCGGGTTTCAGGCCGGGCTTGTAAAAGCCCGAGCCCGGCCCGAAGCCCGAAATACACTCTTTTTCTAAGCCCGAGCCTGGCCCGAAGCCCGAAAGCCCGGCCCGAATGCTATTTTTTATTGTGTGCACGTGTAAGTCCGGTCCGAAGCCCGAAATACACTCTTGTTCCAAGCCCGAGCCCGGCCCGAAGCCCGATCCGAAGCCCGAAAGCCCGGCCCGAATGCTATTTTTTATTGTGTGCACGTGTAAGCCCGGCCCGAAGGCCGAAAGCCTGGCCCGAAATCCTTCAAATGAGAAGCCCGAGCCTGGCCCGAACTATCTTTCGGGCGGGAAAATGAAGCCCGAGCCCGGCCCGAATGCAAGCCCGAAGCCTGGTTTTTTCGAGCCGGGTCATCGGACCGGGCTGTCCATGCCCAGGTTTACTCACCAGTCACCACAGATAGTATGATATTACCAAAAAACTCTACCCCCCTTAGCTTCAGAAGTTTTTCAAGATCCGAGATCCCGTTCTCGGGTTCCCGCAGGAATGACAATATAAGCCTCTGAAGAAACGGCATCGAACCATCCTTGAAGGTCAAGAACACCTTGTCAATGTTCTCCAGGTTGTCTATAACCAATGCGAGGTAGTCGTCGGCATACGATTTGTGATACAGCTTGAGGCAAAGCAGACTTGGCAAGTCTCCAAGGACATCTATGGCATCAGCGCGGAGCCCGTTGTTGCGAAGAGTAAACATTGAGATGTTTCTAAGTGATGCTTCCATCTCCATCAAATAATTGAATAGAAAGCGGGCGCACAGAGCCTGACAAATTTCTTAACGATTCCAGACAAGGTTTCCAGTTTACCTCTACCCCATGGAAGAGAACACTCAACTTCTTTAGATTTTTTAATGAACTTATCTCATGGAAAACTGATGGGCCCATTTTTATCTCTATATGGCATATTGAAGATCATGACATACAACAACAAAGCATCATAATCAACCATGTCGTTGGAAACACCCGATCCTGGACTTTGAGAGAAGTTCTCGAAGAACCGTGTCTCCATGAACTAAATGCATCGTGTTTCGTGTCTAATTAAAGATGGATCGAGGGATTTCACCATGGACAATAAGTTCTGGTAATTGCGGAATAATGCCTTCAATAAAGGAAGGACAAGTAAGACCGCCGTTACTAGGTATAACTATTGAATGAGAGAACTACACTCTTCATCCCATGGCTTGAGACCCGGTACTTGAGGATCACCAAAATCAAAATCACCCCTTCGTGCGCCGCCTAAGAAGATCACCAAAATCAAAATCACTCTTGATCCGACCTATCCTATGATTGTTTGTGCACAATTCTTACATGGGCATCATCATGCAGGGAAAAACCGTGTTTGTCCAAAACGCGCAGCCAAGCCAAGCCTACAGTCCTTACCAACCACCACCGATGAGGATGCCCCATTTCCGATCACCCAACACCAACCTCAGCGGATATCTTGGTTCCCCGAGTCACCGAGTGCGAACTCATTGGCGAGCCGACCAAGATCAACCGCGTGAGGCACTGAAACAGGATTAAACACATGCATCAAACATTGTTTAATCTCTAGATTTACCATCAAAATCAGCTTTGCATCGATGTCGAGGTGTACTCCAACGTTATACATCGACATGGGCAACACAACACACCTACAAGGCTGCAACCAATCTGTTCTACAACGTGGCTTAGTGACTTGACTGAGCTGCGACCAGTGCTTATTACCAAACCGAGAAGGACAGTCACACGACGCAGTTCTACAAATGAGCTCGACTGCAGACAGAAATCCAAAGAGAGAGATGCACCCACACTATCTGAAACCTGACTGCCACGCCAGAGGGCCGGCCCATAGATTCATTGATCACAACTTGATTCTGCCCGAGGCCCCAACACCACCGCTCCAACAGATGAAGGAGGAGAGGTCTCCCGCCGGCGCCATCTGCCACACGGGATTTGCCCGCCAGTGACCACTGCCGGCAGGCAAGGGAGAGGCAGAGCAGCTAAGGACGTTGGGCTCCGCCCCCATCGCCTGCCCGGAGTAACCGTGATGGCAGGGGAGTTCTAGATTTTCCCTATCAGATTGTTGCCTAGACTGCGCAAATTCTCTTGTCACCCTTGGTAGGCAGAGAATAGTTTACTGCTGCGACACAGTTCTGTAAACTATATTTGTCATATGCTAAGCATTATATTCCTGATGTCTCCTACTCTCAAACTAGTCTCCCTTAGTTTTTTCTTGCATTGATTTTGCTAAAAGAAGGTATGAAGGGCAGGTGCTGAAACTTGGTGACTTATGAAGACTCATGAAAGTAGGGAGAGAACACACACTTCACCGGCGGTCGCATTCCTATGGATGATTAGCTACACATGATGCGGTTGCTAGGGACATTTATATCCGCCCAACGAATTTCTGCACACAATTTTTTCATAAATACTGAAGTCTCAAAGCCCAGAAGATCTTATCATCAAATAAGTAGGATCCTTGCTCATAGAGATTTTTTCGGGGGTGAAACTGGAAATTACACGGCACGGTAGGTCATGAGAAGTGTTATTGCCTCAAAGACAAGGCAACAACCTTTACCACTTGGTTGGTATTGTATCAGTTGAATTCTATGTAGGTTACATATATTGTTTTTTTAACCATCAAATAGATAGAAGAAAATGGGTGAAGAACCCCATACAAATTCACAGTACACACAACCCCCGTTATCGAACAGCACACGCACACACACGAAGAAAACAGCACCCTCAAAGAGCTGCCTAAAGCCCAGGCAAAAGAACAGTTTCGGAAGAACAGCTTCAGAGTGCAAACAACCTTCAGACAACCCCCACCCCCCTCCCAACAAGACAGCATCCTGAAAGACGTCCCCACCGTCGAGGTTAAGCTATCAACAAAATTGTCTCATAACACAGAAAACATGTTAGAGAAAACTGTAGGAAGCATGGTCAGGAAGTACAGATGAAACGAACAGGAGTGCAGCTCACTTCACGTCAGACACTAGATAATCAATATACAAAAACTCACACTGATTTTTTTTCGTTTCATACACAAAGATTTGACAAAGTAATCATAATGTGCAGATGAAACTGCCAACACTACGACTCGTTTAAAATCAGAAGAGTATATGTACATGCACAAAATATGCTGCGCTGCGGGCTACCTCCTACAGAATTATTAGCGTATGAAGTGAAGAGTTTTGATTTAGTACCAACACGTAACCTTTCAATGTGATAGCAAGATACACCACACTTTATTTGCTTACCTAAGAATATTCAGTCACAATGTTCCATTTGTCACCTATTACTCTTGGATGATTTGGATGTGTCTTCACGGAGGATGCCACTTTAGTCACCACAGATAGTATGATGTTACCAAAGAACTCTATCTCCGTCAACTTCAGAAGGTTCTCAAGACCAGAGATCCCGTGCTCGGGTTCCCGCAGGAATGACAATGTAAGCCTCTCAAGACACGGCACCGAACCATCCTCGAAACAAACCTTGTCAATGTTCTCCAGGTTGTCAATAACCAATAGCTTGACTTTCATAAATTTACCCTGCGGGAATACAAGGCAGTCATCGGCATATGATTTGTGATACAGCTTGAGGCAGAGTAGACTTGGAAGGTCTCCAAGGACGTCTATGGCGTCGGCGTGGAGCCCATTGTTGCGAAGAGTAAACGTCGAGACGTTTCTCAGTGATGCTACCCACCGAGGCAAGCGCTCAAGCTTGCCCGTCAGGCCAAAGCTGGTGACCAAGAGAGGAGGTGACTCCACCGAAGATAGCATTTCCTCCGATGAGATGCTTCCATCTCCATCAAATATTTCAATGGAAAGCGAGCGCACAGAGCCCGGCAGATTGCTTAATGACTCCAAACAAGGTTTCCAGTTTACCTCTACCCCACGGAAGAGAATATTCAGCTTCTTTAGATTTCTTAACTTGCTTATCTCCCGGAACACTGATGGGTCCTTTTTTATCTCTATATGACATACTGATTGAAGGGATGTCATGTTCATGAGAACCCCAGGTGTCATTTCTAGGCCAGAGGATCTGTTGAAGAACTTCACACTGCCTGTCCTAGTAAGATGTGTCTTATGCCCAACTAACAAATGCTTCAGACGTACCAGGCTCTTGGCACTACCTGGTAGCTTCTTGATAATTGTTTCTCTGATATCTAATGTCTCCAAGTAATTTAGATGACCTATGAATCTCGGCAATTTGGAAATACTGGTATTTCTGAGGCTTAGATACTTCAGTTGGAAAAAATAACAGATATAGTCTAGATCCTTGTTGCTCAAGCAGTTTCTGCCTTGCATATCCAACACTCTTAACAGCCTCAGGTGTGCAAAGAAGAATGGGATTTTCTCCATGGAAGGTGACATTCTAAACGTGCGAACATGAGCAACACTAGCACTTGTTCTCTGCACTGAGTGCCTGCTGCTCTGGAATGAGAGGCGGCGGATTTTGTCATGGGAATCCAGTGTGGTTCCATTTTCGCAGAAGTATGATGCGAAGTTCTCCTGAAGTGACTTGGACATGATGACTTCAACCATTATATCATGAACTCGACAGCTTCTCACCTTGCCACTCCAATCAATTTTCACAGGATGCACCATGCTTCTGGCCACAAACTCATCGAAGTATCTTTCAGCAACCTCCTCCATACTAAGTCCATGCTTTTGGGTGACAAATCCTTCGGCTATCCACATTCTCACCAAAGGTCCCCTCTTGATCACATAATTTTGAGGAAATATACTTAGATACAAGAAGCAAGCCTTCAGATGGTATGGCAGATCATTGTAACTTAAAGATAAGACTTGCATTGTCCCTTCCAGAGTAGGATTTATTTCAAGTTCAGAGCCCAAGTTATCAGAAACCTTCTGCCACTCTTGTTTGGTTCTGTTTGGTTTGCTAGCGAGAAGGCTACCAATGCTGACTATTGCTAATGGTAACCCTCCACATTTATTAAGTATGGCATTTGAAACTTCTTCCAACTCATTGTTGGGAAATCCATCTACTAAACCAAAGATCCTCTTGAAGAATAGCTCGCGTGATGCAATCTCAGATAGGCGTTGGATTTTGTAAATCCGATCTTGGGAATGACAACAACATGTATTAGCGACATCCTCGTTCCTGGTGGTTACTATAATCCTGCTTCCTTTTTCATTGTCAGGAAACACACATCTGATGTTCTCCCATGCTGACGAAGTCCATATGTCATCAAGAATCACAATGTACCTACAATATTCAAGTCATAAGAAAATATTCTAGAATCAAAACATCTAGTATTTAGGAGATGGCGCACCAGGGATATAAAAATGAAGTAAAGTTAATTGGAACATAATTATTACTGAGAGCTACTTAACGCAAATTAACAAACACAACATATAACAGAGATACAAGAACGATATCGCAAGATTTGAACACCAAATAAAGAGAGGTCTTTGGGTGGTTTTAGAGTTTAGTGATGAAAACTACACTCTGAGTAGGGATAAAAATACTCCTTTTCCCTACACTATATTACTTCCTTCGTTCCTAAACATAAGTCTTTTTAGAGATTCCACTAAAGACTACATACGGATGTATATAAACATACTTTAGAGTGTAGATTCACTCATTTTGCTCCGTATGTAGTCGGTAGTGGAATATCTGAAAAGACTTATATTTAGGAAAGTGGGAAGTAGTAAGGTGGTATAGGCATGCCAAAAGTTTAGCAACATTCTACAATCACCACAAAAAAAATGCTAGAGTTAGTTTTGGACGTCAACTAAACATACTCACGACGAAGGAGCTGAGGCTCGGCCATCATGCCACAAATTCACTCGACAGGGAAAAGAAAAATAAACTTTCTTTTAACTCAATGAACACGTATTACTTACTTAGATAATTGCCATGTTCTTGAGGAGAATAAGAACATTGATGAATAACGGAAAAAAAAAGTCTTAATTTTGGTTTCGAACCATAGAGGGGGACTGCATATGAACGTTATAGATAGGAGAAGAAGGCATTAAAATTTGCCTTCATTGCTTATGAGGATTGAGGAGAGACATGTGTGGAGTGCACCAATATCGTGCTAGGCCGTGTGCATCATTGGTGCAATGACTCCTGTGAATAGAGAGAGAGTGGCGAACCAGCTATCAATTTGGTTAAATGGAAGTAGAGGACGGTGGCCATCTCATCTTCTCCCAATGCAAATCCGTTCGCGACGAGCATTCCCCCCGCTCCAATCCCTCATCCCAGGGCATCTTCAGGGGAAGAACCATAAGTTTTCTGGACAAACAAACAATGGGGGATTGACACTTTGCCATGGTATTCAAGAGGGTAACCTCATTTGTTCACGCATTCCATCGAGCGGCCAGTGTGCACCGTCGAGCATCGACCGGTATGAGCAATGACGAGGCCAGGGACATTGGATTGCACTGCCTCAGGGTCCACGAACGTCACGGCACAAGCACACGGCCGTCGTGGCATCGACATCTCCACGGCGAGCGTGCCATGGACATCTCGCCGGCGAGCGTGCCATCGACCACCTGCCGCCAGACCTGCAGCAGATGTAGCAGAAAGCACGTACAGCAGCACGCACGGGATCACGAGCCCTTCCTCGTCCATGCCGGAGAGGCCATCGCCACCGCGCGGCGCACACCCATCCCGGACGACCCAGCCGATGTGGCTGACTCGCGCGCAGCGCACACCCAGCTCGGTCTTCGGCCTCTTCTCACGCGAGAGTAGCGGCCACGTCCCGCGGGCGCCGGCCACAGCACGCATGCGCCAGCGACCTGCTCGGCGCGAGGCTCGATCTCGGGAGGACAGCGGTCGGCGGAGAGGTCGTAGGCGTCGTCGTCGGGTTGGGGTTGCGGGAGAGGAAACATGTGAGGCAGGGTTGTGGGCCTGGAGTGGGCCGCGGCTGGGGGAATGGGCGGTCCGCAAGAGTCAAATCTGAGCCTCCATATACCTGCAGACACACCACTAAAAATGTATCTTTCCCTAAAAAAACACTAAAAAGGTATATATCTGCGGACATATACCACTAAAAAAAATGTCCGCGGACATGTCCGACAAACAGAAGAGAGTTTACCCATATTTATCCTTTCTCTTATCGTATTTCAGTTTATATTTAAATTCTACAAAACGTTCATATAATTAATGAAGATGAAGAGATAATAAAAAGAAAGAAGAAAGTGGCCCAAAATCGGGAGGTACTGATGTGGCCGACATGTCTAGACGACCTTATTTTTTCCATATATACGGGGCATGTTTGAGGAAGTTCGGACTATCCGGACATATGGACAGTTTTAGAAGGCCTGTTGTGAGGCGGAAATTAGCAATGGTGCACGGACACCTTGGTCCCGTTTTCAAAAATCATTTTTCTGCAATGTAAAAGAATCTGATTTTTTTTTTGTACACACGCACACGTATGTGTATATGATGTCCTGTAAAATTTCATATCATTTTACTTTCACACGTGGCGGATAAAAAAAGACAAGTGTGTATTTTCAAATGGGCTTCTTTTTCTGTTATTGGGCCGGAATTTTGTTATTTTTGTACACCTTACAAATTACATTTTTTCAAAACGAAATTACATGGATTCATAGTGAATACATACAAGTTTCCACTGAATTATTTTTGGATTTTTCAGAAACTTTTTAATATGTTTTTTTGAATTTTTCAAATAAAGGGCACCAAGGTGCCCGAGCACTACAACTTCACACTCCGTTGTGAGGGATTTTTTTAACAGGTGAACGTGTTTAAATTGTTAGTCCAAATATATGAGGGGTTTTCGAGGAGTGCTCCTGGAGAAGTTTTTAGGGCATTTTCAAGGATATTCATCTCGTATCAGCCCCAAACGTGTCCATGGACACCCTCATTTGTTTAAAAAAAGTGCCACCCAACGATGTTTACTAATTGTCCCCCAATTGCTTGGACACATGCACAAAATTAGGTGAGGATGAAGATATGAAGAGAAGAAAGTGAAAATGAAAAAGAAAACGTGGTTCAGGTGGGCCGGAGCTAGCATGGCAGTGTTCGCTTACATGCCTAGACAAGCTCATTTCTTATCCACATATAAGGTGAGTTTTGGAGAGTCTGGATAATCTGGACATAGGTGACATTTTATTCGTCTGGATATGTCTAAACTTGCAGCACATATAAATGAGGATTCAGGACAACATTCTGGACAATGATTAATAAATTGATAAATTGTGATTAAGGCATACAAATTCTCAGTAGAATTCTAGCATCACCAAAGTGGAAATGAGGAATGTGTAGTCATACCATCGTGCACGACCATTAATAGGCAAAGTTAGTTGGAAAAGCTAAATTACCGATCCATCCACTGACTTAAAAACTAGGACTTCACTATAAATCAGATTTGTGATCATGGCAAATTTAGTTGACGAGCACCACAAATTCCGTCTTAATTCATTTTCTTTTGTCAGAAAATTGTCGTGCTTGTAAAACAAAGTTGTCATCATCATAACAATATAAATTGTCATTAAGAGCATCTACATGTGCGGTCACCAAATTCGGCCCATCAAACGCCCGTGGATGTGCCCGGGGCGTGTCCGTGGACACTGGCCAAGCACTCCTCAATTTGTGTCCTCCATGTCCTTGTATCTCATATCCGATAATCTATATCCATACTAAGCATGCCACGTGAATATAAAGTACATAGATCATCGCATAAACTATGAAACGGAGATAGATAGATATGCACATTCTAATCATCAAAAAATCACAAACGGATCTCCAAAACCTAATCAAAGTTCACATAATACACATATGACAAAGAGGTTCTAATTAGCGACATAAATAACAAGAAATTGACGACGAACATGGCAGATATTCACCACTTCCTCGGCGGGCTTTGCCCTTCCGATCGTCCACACAGCTGTAGGCGTCAACAGTAGGGTGGATCGTCGGAGTCGTGGCAGGTGGAGCTATGGTCGTCACCATCGACGGACGAGGAGTCGAAGAGTACGATGAGACAGTTCATCCGTTGGACGGCCATATCAAGCTGTCGCTTAAGCTTGAGTTTGGCCACCCGATTCCAGCGTGCACGCGTGGGCCGGCACATCGGACACTAGCACCCACTGTTTGCCCGCGCGGAGCAGCGACCGGCGGGGAAAGGGCAACATGGGGATGGAGCGAACTGCACAACCCTCCAGAGTTGCGCTGCCAGCTACGGCGTCCGTGCTGCGCCGGCAGCAGTGGCAACGGTGCAGATCCAGAGCGGTCCTGTGTCCACCTTGGACCGCTCCAGCACAATGCGAAGGGTTAACTCCTCCTCAACGTCGAGGTCGGAACCGGAGCTCGACGTCTCGCTGGATTCGATCGAAATCGAAGAGGGAGAGAAGGAGACAGCGAGAGAGGAGAGTGAGATGAGAACTAGGGTTCGGAGAGGGGACGGATTGAGATTTTTATGTGGACGGCGTGATGTCGGTGGTGGGCCGGGCTGACGTGTTTTTTCGATAAAGGGTGGATTTTATTGACTCAAAATAGAGCATCAAGAAGATACAAATATAATGAGTACACACCCGGCCTCTGCATAGCTAGGATGCACACAGCCAACACCAACACACACAAAAACACGTCGGCAAATAGCAAAGTCATATAAGACAAAAGCTATGGGAGGCCGAAGAAAAGAAAAAAAAAAGCGATCAGATCGTCGATCGGCAAACTACAACAATGACAATATTCGCACCCACCATCTTGTGACACCACACGAACGACGAAGTTCTTCAACGGCAACGCCTTCAGGAAGGGAGCGATGCTCAAGCGTCGCCGTCGCCGGATCCAACCGCCCAAGGCCAGATTCTAGGATTTCACCCTGAAGAACTAGTCTGAGCATGTCCAAGCAATGCCTTCAACGAGGTAACGATGTGAAAACATCGCCATTGTCAGGTATAACCAACTTGGATTAGACATAGGTTCTCACCCCGGAGCTCGAGACCGGGTGCTCGAGCAGCACCACCATCGAAGTCTCTTATGCGTTGTCGCCACCACTTTTCCACGAGTCAACATCTATCTGTGATGCATGATTGTCGCCTTTGCACAACCATTCCTCTGCGTCAAGTCATCATCCATAATTTGCAGCCCGGATGCCACCATGGCCGGATCTGAAGCCGCAGATCCAAACCGCCACAACGCTCCTAGCCTTGTGATGGTGCCGGGGCCTACCAAGGCTGACACCATGGAGCTGCAGGAGGTCATTGCACCCAACTCTGCAAACCACCACCACCAGAGCGATCGCATCCAGATCACCACTGTATGGGAGAGCCGTCAATGAACACATGCGACGCGGAGTCGCGATCACGCCGTGATCCGCATGCCTCATCGGTGAGATTCCGGGCCAGATCCAGCCCTCCCACGCCTCAACCCGGCCAGAACCCCGCCGCAGCCGGACGAAGTCCAGATGCATCGTTGCCTGGAACCACCACCCGCGTCGCCCGCAATCAAAACGCAGCAGCCGCGACAGCTATCAGACGCAGCCTTAGCCATCCCAACGAGCTTGCCCAGCAGCCAGCAGGACGCATCCGTCCTTGGTGCCGCAGCCGCCGCGTGAGACTAGCGCGTACGCGCCGCCGCGAGATCCGTTGCAATAGCCTCCGGTGCCTGTTGAAAAGGATCCCGCCGCCACCAGCCGCCACTGGGCTTTGCCCGGTGGCGTGAGCCGGCGGCGGCGAGAGGAGATTAGATACGGCGGCTGTGTCGTGGGTTAGGTTGCCGGGCTGACGTGTTAGACGCGTCCGGGCACGCCCTGGCCGCCCCATATCCGTCATATATTTGAACTGGATATGAGGGACGTCAGACAACCCGGAAGGTTGAAGCCGGTTTGAGACGTCCGAATGTTTTTTTTTTTATCGGTCAGCGATCGATCCGCCCCATGCGAGCATTTGAGACAAGTTTAAGGCATCCGGCTTGTAGTAGGATCTCTAAAACCGTCAGATTTGTCATTGTTTCCGGGAAAACTATTCTGGGTCAACTGAGCGTCACCAAATCCGTGAAAATAATTGATGCGGTAGGTGTGGTACTATACCTTTTGTCTTGCAGGTAGCATCTGAGCTTGCTGGCCAGCATCGCCGTTTCCCAGCTCTCCATCCCGTGCAAGCTAACATCCATGACCATGGTATCGTCGCCGGCAGCCAAGCGCGGCCGCTGGGTCAGTTCTCTGAGCAGGTGCAGGAACAGCGCTCTGACGTTTAGCGTCTGCGACACGATGAGCAACGGGGAGCACTGGAAGTCGGCGCCCTTCACCCGCGGGCTCGCGCACACCATCCTCGCCAGCGTGGTCTTGCCGAGCCCACCGAACCCGACGACGGCGAGCACCCGGAGCCGCGCGTCGTCCTCCATCAGCCAGCCGACGAGCTCGTCCCTAGGCCCGTCGATGCCCACCAGCTGCGCCTCCTCGGTGAAGAGGGCGTGCAGCCGCGGGTCCAGGCGGCCGGAGGCGCCGGAGCCGGACGCATGGCTGCTGGCACGCCCGAGCGCTGTCTTCGGTGGCAGCACCCCGTACCTAGAACGCCGCTCACCGGCGTCCCTGGCGCGAGTCTTCAGATCTTGGAGCTGGGCCGCCATGCGCCGGTGACGGCGGCCACCGCCTGATCCTAGCGTGGCCAGCAGACGCACGAAGCGTCGGAGGGAGGCCATGACGGCGACGCCGTCCCTGTCGAACGGCTGGCGGCCGCGGACGTAGTCGTCGATGCAGTCCTCTGCGTCGTAGGCGATCTCCCTCACCTGCTTCACCCAGACCCTGACCTGGTCGTCGTGGCCCTCCGACGAGGTGGCGAGGCTGCGGAGGAAGGCGGTCATGCTCTCGAGCTCGTCCTTGATGTACTGGACCTCGCCGTGGAGGCGCTGCACCGGCCAGCTCTCCTGCGCGAGGAGGCCGCCGAGCTTGCACAGGTGGCCTCGTACGGCGCCCTCGTTCAAGCAGATGATTGCGCCCTCCATTTCCAAACTCCAAACTGCAGCTTCTACCTTCACAATCACAACAACACTTGCTGTTTGTTAAGGAAAGTAGCACTTGGTTTTCAAGGCCAACGTAACCACGGTCGTGAAAAAATGGGCAATGTAACCAATCATGTGTTTGCCAAACCAACATGGCAAGGTTACAATTTTCATAGATGTAATTTTTGTAGCATGATCTAGGTCCGTAATTTGTTTTTCCATCCTCTTGGAAACTTCTCAGTACGTCACTATATCGCTATCACTAGTGGTCATTAGGATGCTAAAGAGTGATTTGTTTAAAGTGTGAAAAATTCATACTTGATCTCCTGAAAGGCCTATGAAATAATTGACTGGACGTGTCCTGAGGAAGCCTCGAGCTTAAGTCTAGTGGTAATAATAGAGAAATTCAGTAAGTCAGGGCACTGACGTAGCTAATTGACTTTAAATGTACCGAATCACTCATCCTTTATAACACTAAGCTACCTAGTATTTAAAGAGTTTATATTTAATTGAGGTCTTCAATTAGAAATAGGTCATCTGATTTTGACTGGGTCAACAATTTTTCAAAGCTCTCCCATTCAATTCTTTTATACTATACTTTTAAATTTTAAGGCATCGCAATTAATTGAGGTATTCAATTTAGAATTGGGTTAGCCGATTTTGACCGGGTCAACCATTTCTCAAGATCTCCCGTTTAATTCTTTTAATTCACTATGTTCTCCAATTTTGAAACTCTTTCATTCACTTGAGGTATTTAATTTTTGATTTGGTTTACGATTTTGACGGGGTCAACGATTTTTCAAATGAATCAATAGCAACCGGCCTATAAAAACATAGCAATCCTGTGCACCATCCCACCACCAAGAAAACAAAAGCGTCAACATTTGATATTGTAGCACAAATATAGTAAATGCAACCACCAAAATATAAATTGGTTAGCGGATAACATAGAATCACACCACGAAAGACCCACCAAATCACCGTATTATAAATAAAAATTAAAACACACTGTCATCTCCCTCATCCACCAAACTAAATATTCCATGAGTTCCAAAATATAAGGGGTTTTAGTTTTTTGAAAAGTCAATTTTATTTAACTTTGACAAAGTTCAGAGCATGCTTCAATATTACAAACTTTCTACGTCCTCTTCAATTTCTTTGGCCGTCAACTCTTCTTCCCAATGGAGCCCATCCTAGTCTTCTCATGTACACCTCCTTGATCACCATCTTGATAATCTTGATGCCCTCTTGAAGTCTTCTTTGGCCTTTTCCCTTTTGAAGAAAAACCAAAGTATCAAAGAGTATACGAATATGATAAATCATTCCAATGGGATCATCTGGAAATATACATCGAAAGCAAGCGTAGTTTCTAGTCTTCGAGACAATCAAGATATTGTAGCAGCCCATTGAGTACCAAATCTCTCTGCTCTTTTGAGAAACTCCTCAGCTAGTCTCCAACGAGACCAGCCACACTCAATGGAGTCATGTGAAGCCCAAAATCACAACAAATAACCTTTGGAAAAAATTTCCAAGTGAACATTCAAACAGGAAATGAGCCATGTTCCTTTTTTAGCAGAAATGACATTGATCATTCGCTCGCCAACCTCTTCGCAACTAGTTATCATTGCTCAGGATGTCATCCTTCAACGCAGCCACAAGAAGATTATGATTTTAGAAGGTATTTTAAGTCTCCATGGGTGCTTGTAATGAACAATGCCTTCCGCTCCAAGTTAAAAATAAATGGATCTAGTGACTCCCCATTGTTCTTCCAAGATATAGTATCATCATCCTTAGTCAACTTAAATCCTGCAGTCTCTCAACCAGACCTTCCCACTGAATACCAATTTAACCAACCAAAGTTTTCTTGAATTGCATGTTTTCCAAGCTACCAACCATGTTTATCTGGCAGTTTTCTGCTTAGTAAAAATTACAGTGTACAATTTGGGAAATTGTAGATGCAAAGGACCACCATAAGCTCAATCATGTTCCTAGAAAAGAGTTTTTACACAATTCCCAAGATGTTTCTTCACATATATCAGGCAAATGTGATTGTCTCCAATTATGCTCATCCTAAAGGTTGTCCATCATTGTCTTTTTCAATATGGGACAAAAAATTCCATTGAAGATATTTATTGTGCAAATTTTTCTGCCAGATACCAGTAGAGGCTTCCAATCTCCAAAGCCATCGGCAAAGAAGGTTTTGATTCATTGTCTGGAGATCCAAGATCCCAATCTGTCCATAATCCTTAGGCAAGCATAGTAAATGCCAATTCAAGAAATGATGTTTCTTTCACGCACTCTATTCTTGCCACAACATTCTAGATCTTTGATAGTTCAATATTTTTGCTACTCCTTTCGAACCTCCAAGAGGAGAGCGTGTATAGAGGAATATTGCTCAAGCAAGTATTGATCAGTGTAACCCTATTTCCAACTGAAACTATATATACCACCCTTCTACCCCTGCATTTTCTTTTCAAAAAATTTCCTCCGCATGCCTCTATTGAGAATTACTCATCCTCTTCATGTTAATGGGCCTCCCTGGGTATCAGGAAGGCAACATACCAACATTACATCTAAAAATCTCTCACTGAAAACCTCTTTTATCTCAAAAGTAATTTTCAATCTGACACTTGCTCAAAGATGCACAATATGTACTTCAAGTTCCTAGAACTCTCAAAACATCTTCAATGGTAGAATGGTATCATTTTCATATTGCAGGATAGCCAGACCCTTGTACACTTGGTGAGATGCACAGTGTGTACTTCAAGGAAGTAAATCTTGTTTCCTGAGCAAAGGAGGAACCATCTTGTTACCAATGCCGATCCCAAATGATTTTCTATGCTTATATTTCTCTCCTCTCATCATTGTCGACATTTCTCTGTAACCTTTTTGATATATGGAGAAAAGTATGTGGCGACCTATGGGCAGAGCTTTCTTCTACTTGGATGGAGATGGTGCAATTATGTTTCGAGTTATCTCATTGGTTTATTGCAACCTAGATTACAAAGCTTTGTTTTTGCCCCCACCTAGAAGAGATCTGCTCTGCGTCTGTGTCTACTACTAAACTCATAGTTCATACCAGTGCGGGTTAGCCATTTGATACTAATCATTCCATTCCCGGTGGCTCATATTCTCAATCTAACATTTTTTTGTTGGTACAGAAAGGTGTTGAAACTCCATCGTCGGTGTCCTATTTCGTGAAGCATGAAGGGAACATTTTCCACCAAAGGTTACATTTATATGGATGGTTAGACTACATGATGTGATTGCTTGAAACATTTATGTACAATAAATTTCACAAGATTTTTCTGCACGGAAGGTTTTCCTAAATAATGGACACATTCAATGGCGTACAACAAGGGCATGTGATGTAGTTTTGTTTTTACTTGGCTTAGACTCACCTTTAAAATTTTGATGAGCCATATTATTTGGTTCTCTTTACGCTAATTAGGTCTCACAAAAACTAAACTAAAACATGCTGTTGGGGGTGAAGCTATTTGGCGGGTAGCCGTGCCGCTCTCTGACATTGTCACTTTTGGACAACTTTATGTTTTCCCACTTTCAAAAATATTCTATTTGTTTCAAAATGTAAGGCATATTATTTTTTGAAAGTCAAACTTCTCAATGTTTGACCTAGTTATAGAGAAAAATATCAATATAGACAAGACGAAATCAATATCATTAGATTCATCATGTAATATATTTTCATGTTTCATTTAATTGGTAATATAGATTTTGATATAATTTCTTATAAATTTGGCCAAACATAGAAACTTTTGACTTCAAAACAATTTATACACCTTATATTTCGGAACAGAAGAGTACGCGTCTACATCTGTCAAAAAATACTAATCCTCATTTCAAGCCTTCAAACTTTTAGAAACTAAAAAATGAGTCAAAGTTCAAAAATATTGACTTTCAAATTTTTCAGAAACTTCAGTGGTTGAACTTCCAATTTTTTTACCTTTAAAATGTGTCTCAAAATCATGGATCTTACATGCAGAAAAGGAAAAAAGCTAAAAAAACATGCGTATGGGTCCCACTAGGTACGAGATAATCGGCATTCCCTAACGGTGCCATTGGCGCCGCTTAAAGGGTTATCCATAGGCCGGCCCATTTATTTTTCTATCCGTTTTTTTTCTCGTTTCCACCAGGGAATTAAACGATTTTTTTTACTTTTTTATTTTTCTTTCTTTATGAAATTGCATAAGTTTTTCTGAAAATCGATGATTTTTTAAAAACAATGATGAAATGTTTTCAGTTTTTGTGACTTTTTTCACATCAATGATTTTTTTTTTCAAAATTGGTGAACTTTTTTTCACAAAATTGATGATTTTTTTTTTCAATTCAATGACTTATCCAATATGATGAACTTTTTTTCAAATCCGATGAACTTGTTTTCAAATACGATGTACATTTTCAATTTTTGTGAACATTTTTCCAAAATTGATGAACTTTTTTCAAACTCGATGCACTTTTTTTAATGTTCGGTGGACTTTTAAAAATTTCTGAACTTTTCGAAATCTTTGATTTTTTCCATTTCCTGAACTTTTCTGATGAGTGTGAACTTTTTTTTGAAAATCCATTTACATTTTTGAATTATAATCTATTGTTTTTGCTATATTTTATTATTATTTTCGTATATTTTTCGAAGGTAACGAGAGTAACCATCATGTGACGGTCTTCTTTCTTGGGCCGACCAATGAGCTAGGGCGTGTGGGCGCCGAGAAAGTCAAGTGCGCTTAAGGCGCCCTATAGGACCTCCCGAAATAAGCCGGGAGAGGGGGAAAGTCATGGATAGGCCCGCGTTGGGCCCAGCCCCGCGTCAACAAAAACTATCTAGAGCCTAGTCCCTTGACAATGCCTGCTCCTAGCTAAAAAATGTTTTTGCATCATAGAATGGTCAAAATGACTTTCAAAACAAAAGCTACACATTATCATAGGTGAAGACATACTCGTTCCAAATATGTAACAACAAGGCACATCTTATATTCTCCCGTGTGGATAAAGTCCATATGTCATCAAGAATCATAATGTAGCTACAAAATAAAATTCACAATATTCAAGCCACAAGTAGTCTTCAAAACCCGAACATGCATTCAATAGTCTGATGATGGAGCACCAAAGATATGAAATCAAGCTCGCTTGAAACATAATCTTAATCTAGAGACTATAGCTATTTGCACAAACCTAAACGAACACATATAAATATAAACTAACAACAAGTAGGGAACTCCAGAGATAATGATAAAAGCATGAAACATTACTCTCAGATAAGCAGTCGCAGAGGTTAGGTAACCATACCCTCGCTCCACCTAGCATATCTCCTTAAAGGGTGCTTTTATATGTGTTTTTATTAACTCATTAAGTGAGGGTGCTTTTATTAACTCATTAAGTGAGGGTGGTTTTATTAACTCGTCAAGTAGTTTGGAGCGATACAACTCAAAATGAACATACACCCGGCCTCTGCATGATAAAGATGCACACAACCAACACAAACAGTAGAACAAAATATCAAAGAGACATGTTGGCACAAGTAAAGTCTAATACGGCCAAAACTATGCTTAAGTCGTAGTGGGTGGAGGTACTATTCGAAGGCTATGCCACCACCCATGTTGGGTAAAATCCTCCTTCGCCACATGCTCCGACCGTATACACGTCACAGTGAACAGAGATAGGTACTCCATTTTGTGTAGCGTACACCATGTATGAAGACAATGCGTATAGCGATGTATAACCTATAAGGGAGATGATGATTAAAAGAACATAATGGTTTTTACATACCCAAAACGACCGTAACAAGGCAGATGATCCTACCCTAACCGGCGTACAAAACTTGTTAGGTATGCGGTCGAGCCAGTGAGAAAATATAGGTAGCACTTTTGAGTAGATATTGTTAGGAAATATGCAACTTGTATTTTTAGGAGGCCATAGGCCAGTATATATACATGTACATGTGTAGAATATGCAGGAAACCCCTTATACAATGGGGTAAATACAAAAAGCTACATGGCTATATATATAGTACTCTAACACCCCCCCTCAAACTCATGGTGGATTAACAACACTGAGTTTGGAGAGATAGAAGCCATGTTGCGCTTTAGTCTGGGCCTTCGTCAGAAAATCCACCAACTGTAACTCGGAAGACACATACTGAAGAGCAATAACCTGATCCTGCACACCAGCGCGCACATAGAAAGCATCAACACCAATATGCTTGGTGAGCTCATGCTTCACAGGATCGCGCGCAATGCTAATAGCACCTATACTGTCAGATAAGAGCAGAGTAGGTGTAGTGACAGAAACGCCAAAATCCTGAAGTAACCACCGTAACCAAGTCACCTCAGCCGTCAAAAGAGCCATAGCTCGCAACTTAGCCTCTGCACTCGAACGGGAAACTGCAGTCTGTTTCTTCGTCTTCCAGGCAATGAGAGAACCACCAAGAAACACACAGTAAGCAGAAAGTGAACGGCGATCTGAGGGATCGCTAGCCCACGTAGCATCCGAATAGGCCTGAAGCTGTAATGAACTGGAGCGAGGAAAGAATATACGGTGAGAAATCGTGCCCCGAAGATATCGAAGAACACGAAGGAGGTGACTATAGTGAACCGAAGTCGGAGCAGAGACAAACTGACTCAGAATATGAACCGGATAAGAGATATCCGGACGAGTGACAGCTAGATATATAAGACTCCCAACAAGATGATGATAACGCGTCGGATCAGGCAAGGGGTCACCATCAGTATCACGGAGGTGAACATTGAGCTCCATGGGAGTCTCAACAATGCGCTCATCAGTAAGAGCAGCACGAGCAAGAAGATCATGTATATACTTTTATTGAGATATAAAAAAGCCATCAGAGGTAGAAGAGACTTCAATCCCAAGAAAGTAGCGAAGAGGTCCAAGATCGGACATAAGAAACTGCTCACTAAGACGGTCCTTTACAAAGGCAATATACTCGGGATCGTCCCCAGTAATGATCATGTCATCGACATAGAGAAGAAGAAGAGTCCGACCACGAGGTGAAAGGTGGACAAACAATGCTGGATCATGAGCACTCCCTGAAAAACCAGCGGCAGTCACCACAGAGGCAAAACGCTCAAACCAGGCACGGGGGGCTTGCTTAAGGCCATTGAGAGAGCGACGAAGATGACATACCATGCCATCAGGAACAGAATACCCAGGTGGTGGCTGCATGTATACCTCCTCACGCAGCTCACCATTAAGAAAGGCATTCTTAACATCAAGCTGAGATACAGACCAGTGGCGGGCAGAGGCCACGGCAAGAAGTGTACGAATAGTGGTCATTGTAGGGGAACGCAGCAGAAAACAAAATTTTCCGACCTACGCACCAGCCCAGGACCACTATGGAGACTGCATACAAGGTTTGATCATTTTCGTTACCGACTCGTAGCGCAGCGGAAGTAGAGTCGATGACGAACGGCGGTGCAGATCCCCGCAGCTAGGATTTTACAACCTCCCAACCGCGAGGATGTATACCCTCATCTGCCTCGCGGACAGCCCTCCGGGAGGCGGTCGCACAGTCCCCCGGACGGTGTCGCGAACAGCCCTTCGGGAGGACCTCCGAAACTCGGACTGTCACTCGGACAGCCCTTCGGGAGGACCTCCAAAACTCGGACGGTCACACGGACAGCCCTTCGGGAGGAACTCTCGAACTAAGACCGAAACTACGATCTCTCTACAGAGTTGCACACATACGGTATCATCTATCCAGCAGGGCTTCGCCGTCCAGAACTAGTTCCTGCCGGAACCCAGACAACCTTTCGGCTCTACGAAACTATTTCGCTGGGAGGGAGAGAAGAATGCCAGATCATGCATGGCTTTGTGTATGAGAGCAAGAGTGTGTCTTATGGCAGCCCACACACCTCCTATTTATAGGAAACCCAAGGGGTAGGGTGGTTTTACAAGAAAACCCAAAACCCACATGGAAAGGAGTCCTTCCCAAGGACCTAAAAGGTGAAACCAAGGAACAAGGGGGACTCCATAAAGGAGTCCACCATGTGGCCGGCCACACCCTCATGTGGGGCCCCAAAATTGGCCCCTATCCATCCATGTCATCCCCAAGATCTTTTGGAGCAAAGCCCCAAAAGGTGGCTTTCCAAAAATATCCCAAAAAGCACTTTCACTATTCACGACGACATTTTTCAGCGTCTGATCGAACTGAAAATATTCATGTGGGCTTAGAACAATTCTAGTACCCACCAAAATAATTTTCAATGCGAGACGGAACAATTCCGGTTTAGTGATTTCATCTGCGAAAAGCATCTGAAGCGGTTTCGGCAGCTCCGGAACATTTCCGGTTTTCATCCCGGAAAATTCCAGAAAGTTTCCAGAATGATTCTGGCACCCTCCAAGAATTATCAGGCATGTGCCAAAACCAATTTGACTTTATGGTATCCTCTGAAACAACTTTTCAGTTTCACCGGAACTCATCCGGTGACCTCTCTGCGGAACTTTTCCGCTGTCCGAAACTTTTCCGGCGTCCGAAACTTTTTCGGTGATTTTCTCTCAGACTCCCTGTCTAGTATTCAGCAGATAGATGACCCTTAAGCGTGTGACCCTATAGGTTCGGTGAAGCATAGACATGACCCGGAACCCCTTCCGATCAATGATCAACATCGGAGCCGTGGACACCCATATTGATCCCTATACCCACACGAATGAATATTCGAGTGAACCTCGAGTTGCCGTGTGCTATTCCTGTTGCTTCGCGATATGTTACAAATACCCGAGGTGAGACATGTTGGCATCCCCGTGGATCAACACCTTGTCCACTATGCCAGTTACCTCGTTGCCGGTATTGTTCTCTTTTCTCGTTCCCGTGTTCCGGCATCCCTGTGATCAAATCACCCTGTGTCTGGCCAGACGATGATGGATACCGTAACACCGAGAGGGCCCAGAGATATCTCTCCATCGTCGGAGGAGCAAATCCCAATCTTGAGCTATCAAGTTACTTGACATACTTTTCCATGAACCCGTAAGCCGCCGTAATAGCCACCCATTTACGGATGACGTTTAACAAACCCCAAAGTTCATGAAGCAAGCATGAAGAAACTCGATACTCTCATGGTCTAAGGAATTATGCAAACATTAACTTCCTGTGTTATTAACCATTAACTTATGACGAATGTATCTCATAGCATAACATCAATTTGGGTCGATTCAACACAAGTGTTCTACCAACAATTGTGCCCTCAAAATTGCCGGCATAGTCATGCCCATGATCAGGAAAACAGGATCATCATGCAATACTTGAGCCAGTCATAGAGGCTTGACTAGGAATACATTTTACCGTTTATTATCCCACACGTGCACATGAGTTTCCCTCCAAGCCTCGTTTTATTTGTAGACTCGAGAATCATTGCAGTTATAGCATGGAACATAAACATAATTATGAACAGGGAGATAATCAATAACATTTATTATTGCCTCTAGGGCATATCTCCTACAGACTCCCACTTGCACTAGAGTCAATAATCTAGTCAATGCTAATGCACTTTACACCTATGGCATACTGGTGTAAAATATGCTTCGCATGTGGTATAGCCTGATGTCCAACGGATCTGACAACTTCAGCTCCGTGTGTAACTTTGCATATCCTTGCGTTTTCACGCTTTCACAAAGTTCATATTTTGTGTGGACTTGGCTTTGCATATGTGTGAATCATTGGTCGAAACCTGATTCCTCAGACTGAGCTATGGAGCAACTATCTGCTATAGTGTCCCATAGACCAAAGCCTTCTTGGAACCATACTAAGTTCATGAATGAACTATATGATTCAACAACTTCTTTGTCGCTTCTCAAGCGTCAACATACTTAGCCTTTGTTATAGAATTCGCCACAGTATCTTGTTTGGAACAATTTCCAACTACCGTGCCACCATATTGTGTATCACACAAAACCCTCAATTTAAATCGAAAATCGCATGGAGCATTGATGAAGACTGTATCGATGTAACCTTTTACAACGAACTCTTCATGATCTCCGTTTGCGAGAAAACATGTCATCAGTACTGCTCTAGTACTCAATGACATCTTTCACTGTTGTCCCATGATCAGTACTTTGATCACTATGGAATCTATACTCGCAACAACTTTGGAGTATTGGACATATCTGGTTGGTTTTACATACCATGGAATACATGATTAATCCAAACACAAGAGTGTGTGGAATCTCCATCATGTATTTTACTCATCAGTGTTTTGGGACACTGAGTCTTGCAAAAACTCTTTCCATGTGACTTCGGCAAGAATCACTCCTTGGCGTTTTAAATGCTAAAAAAATTTAGCATCTTGTCAATATGTATTCATTGCTTAGCCCCATTTAGGTAAATCTATCTCCATAGATCAGCATGCCTAATATTGAGGCCATTTTAGCCTAAGCACTTCATCGAAAAACTATTTTCAAATGAAGTCCTAATTCGTGTCAAGAAATTTATTTCCAATTAACAATGTGTCAAGTACACACGGTTTTTAGAAATATTATTATGCTCCCACTTACTTTCTTGAATCACAAGCATCTTCGATACCCATTTGATGAAGTCAAACTCTTTTGACCATTTCATCAAAAACGAAGATTCCAACTCCACTTTGCTCTCTTCTGTCCATCGCTGGAACTCTGAAGTTTGCATACTTACTAGCATCCTCTGGATCGACAAATTACTTTGGACTGTATCACATATAAGTCCTAGGTTTCATTTCCATCAGATGGAAGTCCCTTTGTCATCCATGTTTCATATCTCATGATTGAAATATGTATTAATTGCTAGTTCAACCCGAACCGACTTCAAGCATCGCTACGGTGAAATAACCTCATCGCAGTCAACTCCTTGAACTTGTTATTTCAACAAGTCGAGCTTTATGGATAAAACATTTTTATCCGTATCAGTTTTTAGTTCCATAAATATTCATTTAGACTCTAAGTCTTCCGAAAGGTGTATCAAGGTTTTAATCTTGAAACATTTATATGGAAACTATCTCGGATTGTATTGGCATTTAGCCAATTCCGGAGTCAGGGCCCATCAACGCTTCCTTGTGTATCGTAGGTATACTGTTGTCCAACAACAATATCTCGTTTGCGCACCTGAGAGGTTTGCACGAGCCTTGCCTACGGGGTTCAGCTGCAAGTTCGACTGAAGTCCATACATTTTATTGTAGAGACTTCCGTATCAGTCGTAGTAGGAAACTCCGGAATCACTTCCAAGGTTTCTTTCCTTTGATCTGATGACGAAGATACTGGTTATCTCGTCGAGTTGCACTGTCCTCCCACTCACCTTTTGAAAGAACTATTATCTTCAAAAAGCATACCGTTCTTTGTGGCAAACCTATTTGCCTCGGTATAGTGGTGGGGGAATACCCAATGACTTGGGATAACCTACAAAGTAGCACTTGTCTGATTTGGAATAGGTTTGTAACCTTTTACACAAGCCCCATATTCCAAATGTTAAGAAAAGATATAACATGGTTGGGCGTACCATACCATGACGTCATTTCAACAGACCCGATGGAGCTCTTTTCAGTGTAAAAGCCGCAGTCTCTAAAGCATCACTTTAAAAGGGATAATGGCAAATTTATTTATGTCATCTTTGATCTTACCATGTCATAAATGGTTCGATTACATCTACACGGACTCTCCACTTGTAGTGGTGTTCCGGGAGGTGCAAGTTATGAAACCCCTTTCACAACTCATCAGACATTCGCTAAACTTGTAACTCAAATATTCCTTTCTGCAATCGAATTGTAGAAACATAATTTTCTTGTTACAATATTTTCTTCTTCGTATTGAAAACCTTTCGAATGATTTCAAAAAATCCAGACTTACGTCTCATCAAGTAAATATCCATATATCTACTTGAGTCATTTCTGAAGATAGATAAATCCACTACTTGCAACAACATTTATTGGACTACACACATCATAATGTATGATCACCAATATGTTCTTTGCTCGTTCCTTATGGCCTGTGAACGGTATTTCAGTCACTTCACTTTTCAGAGGAAAGTTGCAAGTGTCAGATGATTCAAAATCAAACGACTTCAAAATCCATCATAATGGAATTTTCCATGCGGGTTTCTCCAATGTGACCAAATGCAGTGCCACACTTGTGTGGTATTCTTTTAGTCTTGCGACATTTAGCGTCAGTATTATGGATGTATCATATTACCATCAATATTCATAGCATACATCCCATCCTGTATGGAAGCATGGCCCTTCATGTTATTCATAACACCGAACATCAAAAGTTCTCTTATGAATAACCTTCTTGCAAGATACTTTATGCAATGGGCAAGAGTGTATGAAACTCTAAATGAATTATGAAAGTAAATACAGAGGTAATGTATTAATATCAATATTCATAACATACATCTCATTCATAATGAAAGTATGGCCCTTATGTTATTCATAACATCGAACATCAAAAGTTCTCTTATGAATAACCTTCTTGCAAGATACTTTATGCAATGGGCAAGAGTGTAAAACTCTAAAATGAATTATGAAAGTAAATACATAGGGAATACACTAATGGAAGGTATAGTAACATTTACTATGTTCCCTGTGTGTATCTAAACCTCATTCCTGGCTAGTCTTTCAGGCCATAGTAGTTCTTACATCGAGTTGCAACAGAATGCAATCGAGCGGGTATCTTTGTGATTAACTCACAATACCCAAGAATTAGTGATTAACATGTTTAACCATAATTTTCAAGAACTATATCTTTGACCAGCCTTTTATACATCAAAAACTTGTATGACATTCATACATGAGCTGGATATTCCAGTCTTCTTTCCTTTTGCCTTTATACTTCTAACAGTTTAACTTTCAGTATTTCTCCTACTCTCAGAAGAAGCACCCAACTTAAGAGTGGCGTTAGCCCCGGACTTCCTAGGCGTGAAAGTCTTACTAACACCCTTCGGACACTTCCTTTCTCTTTAAGTTGTTGTTTTATTCACCTTTCATCATATGACAGGCGTTCTCCTGGATCCCTCTCTTATCAGTCTTATGCATAGTAAACTCCTTTACTAATAGTTTGCAAACAAACATTGCTTTGGATATCTCATATCTTTTAGCCTTTGTCTATCTCTGAAAATAATTTTCAGATTCCATGAATATCACATAACTATCCAAACTTTCGAAGTTCGGGTCTCATGGAAGCAAACATATTGTATTTGACTGAAAAGGAATTCTAGCTTTTGGATCGAAGGACGAGAGTCACATGATCCATAGCATTAGCGGGAGAATACCAAAAGCATGCGATAGGACAAAGTCCTTCTCGGCACTCTTGAGGACAATCCTCACATTACGTTACCAACCGTAAAGTTTTAACCAGATATTTAACAGCTATTCAATTTTAACAGGGAAGGTGGAAACGTGAGCCATTATTCTACAACTATTATGCAAACCACACTTAGACAGTGTTCAAAATTAATTGCACTGAGAATTAAACAAGTTAATTCTATAGTGCGCTCCCACTCAAATCAATATCTCTCATAATTGATTGTGAGTGATTCAAGATCCGCATATCCATTCAACGTCACGGTTCGAGATGAACACCCATGGCGTGAACTTCAATCGGTAGGCAAACTTGCCGATCACATCTCTATGCGATTCTTGTTCATCTTTCGATGCGTGTGTTCCGAGCTCATGACTTTCATGCCTGAACGTCAAGACAACCAAGTGATCTCGCTGCGAGGTCTCAACTCACCCGCCTCACACATCCCTAATCGTTCGCACCCATGGAGATCATGCAATGCCCCGAAAAGTTAGGTGCCGTGACGGTGCTACACTTGGGAGAACACTAACTACTTGATATTTCAGTGAGAGATCACCCTAATAAAAAGCGACTACTGCGCAATCAAGAAGGGTGCATCATAAGGGATAAACATCTCAGGCAATTCATAATAGCATGATATGGTATAGCCCTTTCTGACGGAGAAGTCTTTCATTTCTTCGTCTCCGGCATTCGCGTCGGTGTTCACCTTCGTGAAGATTGCCACCACCTTGTCGATGCACAAGATAATATTGCTATCTCTATAGCTAATAAAATAAGTGCATTACATAAGGTTGACACGCAGGTCATTAAAGTGCAATCATATGGCTCCAGCCATCATGCCGAATCATGACACGCAGGTCATGTTAATCAATTTACATCATATAGTCATCTCATACATAATCAAATTATTATGAACACTGATATACCACATCACATGCACATGCAAACCATCCTGCAAAACCAAGTTAGACGCCTCTAATCGGTTCATGCGAAATTTTATTTTACGTGGCTTCTAAGGTTTCGAAACAAACCGAAGCTACCAACGTCCATCATCAAGCATGATAATCCAAGTCGCTAGATTAACATTCCAGGGTGTATGAAACACGAGATAATAAAATCTTGAGCCCCATACTAAACTTCGTCATACGCGTGACCCCCGTGCAGATCACATCTGCATTGCCCTTTCGTCTGCAAAATTTCATCTTTCTTTTTAACTACGGTGGAATTCAATGAACTGTTAGCACTTCGTTGATCAATCAGGATCGCGGATTGCCAGAACATTGAAACTCCACCATACTGTTATCAAGATCAGAAATATGCAAATTCGAGGGAAGCAACAAGAACATCGGGTAACAGACTTCATCTGCTACCCGCACAAATAATTTTCAGCAATAGATCTCATCTACTACCTAATTATATTGTGCAACACCCATACATCTCTATGTATTCTAGATCGCAACCTGCATCTACGCATAGCACGGCTCTTGATGCCACTGTAGGGGAACGCAGCAGAAAACAAAATTTTCCGACCTACGCACCAGCCCAGGACCACTATGGAGACTGCATACAAGGTTTGATCATTTTCGTTACCGACTCGTAGCGCAGCGGAAGTAGAGTCGATGACGAACGGCGGTGCAGATCCCCGCAGCTAGGATTTTACAACCTCCCAACCGCGAGGATGTATACCCTCATCTGCCCCGCGGACAGCCCTCCGGGAGGCGGTCGCACAGTCCCCCGGACGGTGTCGCGAACAGCCCTTCGGGAGGACCTCCGAAACTCGGACTGTCACTCGGACAGCCCTTCGGGAGGACCTCCCAAACTCGGACGGTCACACGGACAGTCCTTCGGGAGGCACTCTCGAACTAAGACCGAAACTACGATCTCTCTACAGAGTTGCACACATACGGTATCATCTATCCAGCAGGGCTTCGCCGTCCAGAACTAGTTCCTGCCGGAACCCAGACAGCCTTTCGACTCTACGAAACTATTTCGCTGGGAGGGAGAGAAGAATGCCAGATCATGCATGGCTTTGTGTATGAGAGCAAGAGTGTGTCTTATGGCAGCCCACACACCTCCTATTTATAGGAAACCCAAGGGGTAGGGTGGTTTTACAAGAAAACCCAAAACCCACATGGAAAGGAGTCCTTCCCAAGGACCTAAAAGGTGAAACCAAGGAACAAGGGGGACTCCATGAAGGAGTCCACCATGTGGCCGGCCACACCCTCATGTGGGGCCCCAAAATTGTCCCCTATCCATCCATGTCATCCCCAAGATCTTTTGGAGCAAAGCCCCAAAAGGTGGCTTTCCAAAAATATCCCAAAAAGCACTTTCACTATTCACGACGACATTTTTCAGCGTCTGATCGAACTGAAAATATTCATGTGGGCTTAGAACAATTCTAGTACCCACCAAAATAATTTTCAATGCGAGACGGAACAATTCCGGTTTAGTGATTTCATCTGCGAAAAGCATCTGAAGCGGTTTCGGCAGCTCCGGAACATTTCCGGTTTTCATCCCGGAAAATTCCAGAAAGTTTCCAGAATGATTCTGGCACCCTCCAAGAATTATCAGGCATGTGCCAAAACCAATTTGACTTTATGGTATCCTCTGAAACAACTTTTCAGTTTCACCGGAACTCATCCGGTGACCTCTCTGCGGAACTTTTCCGCTGTCCGAAACTTTTCTGGCGTCCGAAACTTTTTCGGTGATTTTCTCTCAGACTCCCTGTCTAGTATTCAGCAGATAGATGACCCTTAAGCGTGTGACCCTATAGGTTCGGTGAAGCATAGACATGACCCGGAACCCCTTCCGATCAATGATCAACATCGGAGCCGTGGACACCCATATTGATCCCTATACCCACACGAATGAATATTCGAGTGAACCTCGAGTTGCCGTGTGCTATTCCTGTTGCTTCGCGATATGTTACAAATACCCGAGGTGAGACATGTTGGCATCCCCGTGGATCAACACCTTGTCCACTATGCCAGTTACCTCGTTGCCGGTATTGTTCTCTTTTCTCGTTCCCGTGTTCCGGCATCCCTGTGATCAAATCACCCTGTGTCTGGCCAGACGATGATGGATACCGTAACACCGAGAGGGCCCAGAGATATCTCTCCATCGTTGGAGGAGCAAATCCCAATCTTGAGCTATCAAGTTACTTGACATACTTTTCCATGAACCCGTAAGCCGCCGTAATAGCCACCCATTTACGGATGACGTTTAACAAACCCCAAAGTTCATGAAGCAAGCATGAAGAAACTCGATACTCTCATGGTCTAAGGAATTATGCAAACATTAACTTCCTGTGTTATTAACCATTAACTTATGACGAATGTATCTCATAGCATAACATCAATTTGGGTTGATTCAACACAAGTGTTCTACCAACAATTGTGCCCTCAAAATTGCCGGCATAGTCATGCCCATGATCAGGAAAACAGGATCATCATGCAATACTTGAGCCAGTCATAGAGGCTTGACTAGGAATACATTTTACCGTTTATTATCCCACACGTGCACATGAGTTTCCCTCCAAGCCTCGTTTTATTTGTAGACTCGAGAATCATTGCAGTTATAGCATGGAACATAAACATAATTATGAACAGGGAGATAATCAATAACATTTATTATTGCCTCTAGGGCATATCTCCTACAGTCATATGGGCCACAAGAGCAAAAGTCTCGTCGTAATCACTACCATGCTCCTGCTGAAAACCACGAGCCACAAGACGAGCTTTGTAACGCTCAAGAGAACCATCGGAGTGAGTCTTAACCTTGTAGACCCACTTACAAGTGATGGGACAGACACCTGGAGGAAGAGAAACAAGATCCCATGTACCGGTGCGTTCAAGAGCAGCAATCTCCTCGGCCATCGCAAACTGCCATTCGGGATGAACAACAGCCTCATGATAAGAAGTCGGCTCAAGAACAGCAGCACCAGCGGTTGAAAAACCAAGGCGATCAACAGGCGGAAGCGGATGAGGACGCAAGCCATAGGTAGGCTGAGACGAGGAGGACGTCACATCAGCAGACTCATCCACACTACGTGAACGACGAGTATAATACTGAGGAAAAGATGGAAGAATACGTGGAGGAATCGTCGAGGTAGAATCAGGGGGGCGGAGACGAAGAAGTCACCGGGGATGAAGGTGCAGAATCCGGTGACATGCGAGGTGAGGAAACCTTGGGAGATGGAGAAGTAGAGTTGGCAGGATAGATAGACAAAGGCTCGATGGGGGTGATAGGTGTGTGAGGAAAAGTGAGGAAAGAGATATCCTCCACTGAAAAGGTCGAGGATGATGGACGTGGGTAGAAGGGACGGGACTCATCAAAAGTCACATCCCGAGAAATACGCATCCGACGACCGATAGGATCCCAACAACGATAGCCCTTATGCTCATCACTATAGCCTAAGAAGACACACTCAACAGACTGAGCGGTCAGTTTGGTGCGTTCTCGAGGAGCAAGAAGAACATAGCAAACACAACCAAACAAACGAAGCGTCGAATAATCAGGAGAACGATCAAAAAGACGCTCGAAAGGAACACCGCCCTGTAGAGCAGCGGTCGGCTGAAGATTGATGAGATAGGTGGAGGTGAAGACGGTCTCAGCCCAAAAATGAGGCGGGAGAGAGGCGGCGATCATCAATGCACGAGCCGTCTCAAGAAGGTGACGATGCTTGCGCTCAGCCACACCATTCTGAGCATGAGCACCAGGACAAGAGAACTGAGAAAGAGTCCCTTGCTCAGCAAGAACACCACGCAACATCTTAGACATATACTCGCCAACGGAGTCAGCACGAAACACACGAATGGGCGAAGAGAACTCAGTGTGAACCATGGCAGCAAAACGCTTATAAATGGACAACACCTCACTGCGAGAGGTCATAAAATAAAGCCATGTGTAACGAGAGAAATCATCTATGAAAATAATATAGTATCGATGACCCCCTTTCGAAGCGAAGGGAGCCGGACCCCATACATCGGAATGGACTAAATCAAAAGGACGCTGAGACACTGACTCACTAGTTGGATATGGTAACTGAATCTGTTTGCCAAGTCGACAACCCTGACATTCTAAAGAGACGTCTCCTGAGACAGACCCCAGAAGACCTCAACGAACTAAAGACGACAAACGAGAACCACAAAGATGACCAAGTCGATGATGCCATTGCTGGAAGGAACCGGTAGCTGAGGCGACCGAAGCGGATGAACTGGCGATAGTGGTGGCAGCGGAAGGAACATGAAGCTAGTCTAACTCCCAAAGACCCTGGGAATCACGGCGGCGAGGGCCAGCCCCAACCAAAGTGTGCGTGCGACGATCCTGAACAGAACAAGAGTCAACGTCAAGGATGACGCGACAACCAGAATCAGTAAGTTGACCAGCAGAAAACAAATTCATGGTAAGTCGAGGAATATGAGCAACATCAGGAACAGAATAAGAAGGAGTGATAAGAGTGCCTCGGCTAGCAACAGAAAGAGGAGTACCATCAGCAGTGAGTACATGAACAGGAAAATCAAGCGATCTAAGAGAGGACAAAATGGAAGAATAAGAAGACATATGAAAAGAAGCTCCAGAGTCGAGAACCCATGGGGATGTACCTGACTGTGTAGAAGGTGGTTGCTCAGTGCGGAAGCATCAGTCACAGAACCGGCAGTACCTGTCGAAGAAGAACCTGAAGCGGCAAGCATACGCTTAAGTCTCATAATATGATGTTCAGTCAAAGCGGTGGCTGAAGATGTCGAAGTAGAAGAAGAAGTCCCTGAAGATGATGACCGCGCCTTACGCAGGTGTTTCTTCTTCTGGAAGCACTGAGACTCGACATGACCATCCAGGTTGCAGTAGCCGCAATGGGGACGGGGGCGGCCCGTGCCGCCAGGAGGAGTGGGCAAGAGCGGCAGAGCACTTGAGCAGGAAGGAGTCGGTGCAGCATGTGGCATAGCAGAAGCTCGAGCAGTGAGAACAGAGGGAACCTCAAGTAAACCAGCACCACGTAAACGAGGCTCCTCAGCACGAATCTCGCAAAGCGCCTCCATGAGAGAAATACGGCCACGAGCAAACAACTGAGCGCGCCTGGGCTCAAACTCCTTACGGAGCCGTGACAAGAACTCGTAGACATGATGAAACTCCAAATCAGCTCGCACAGCCTGGCAACACTGACAAGTACGACAACCAGCAGTGTGGAGAGAATCAAGCTGACGCCAGATAGCAGAACTCTGTGCGTAGAAATCATCAACAGTGGAGTCACCCTGCTGAAGAGCATGCTCCTGACAAACCACAGACAAGTATAAGGCATCACTAGAGGGCTGATAGCGCTGACGAAGACGGGTCCACATCTCAAACACAGTAGGGAGGCCCAAAAACTCCGAGGCAAACTGAGGCAGAACACTAGCAGTGAGAACAGCTACGGCGCAAGCATCATCATCAAACCACTGGGTGTAAGCAGACAGAGCCTCATGATAGGTGGAAAGAGCCTCCTCATAAGTCGAAACCTGCTTATCATAAGCAGTGACATCAGCCTCATCAGCAAGTTTAGCTGCATCCTTTGTAGCCTGAGGAGCATCCGCAGCAAGAATCGGTGGCGTAGGCGGAGTAGGAGCCACAGGAGGAACCGGACACGGCGGACTGGAGACCTCGCCAGAAAGAACACCCCAGAGACGCAGGCCACGCATATGGATGCGCATAAAGCCAACAAACTCGATGTAGTTGGTACCATCAAAGATCATAGGACAGCGAGGAACAGCGACGTAGCTGGACGAAGACATTTTTTTAGCAGGCAGCAGCAACGACTAGAACAGGACGTGAACCACCCAGCGATCGTCCGGCGGCAGAGACGATCCGGTTCGAGACGGCAGCAGAGACGATCCGGATCTGAGACGAGACGGCAGCTCGGATCGATGGAGAGAACCGAGCGGGAGGTGATCCAGGGGCGGGTTGGTGTTGGCATGCGTCCGAGCGGGAGGTGATCCAGGGGCGGGTTGGTGATGGCCTGCAGCAGAGACGGCAGCTCGGATCTGAGTGGAGGTGATCCGGATCTGGCGGGGTTGGTGGTGGCGGAGCGGAAGACTGCAGGGCGGGGAGACGGCAGCCGAGCGGGAGCAGAAGACTGCAGGGCCGAGCGACCTGGACCTGATCCGATCGAAGAGACCTGGCGGGGCGGAGCGATCAGGTCCGATCGGGAGAGAGAGAGAGAGCCGACTGCGGGGCGGGGCGATCTGAACGGATCGAGACCCGGCGGCCGGCGGCTGGATGCTTCAACTCGATCCAGAGAACGGGACAGGAGACCGGCAGCAGGAGCGAACGTGGGACGATGCCACGGAGGATCAATCGGATGAGTTGCAGCGTGCAAAATATTGACCTAGCTCTAATACCATATTAGGAAATATGCAACTTGTATTTCCAGAAGGTCATAGGCCAGTATATATACATGTACAGGTGTAGAATATGCAGGAAACCCCTTATACAATGGGGTAAATACAAAAGGCTACATGGCTACATATATAGTACTCTAACAGATACAAATTGGACGCTATTGGATAATTGACGTAGAACACATGAATTTGGACTCTAAGAGAAGATGTTTGATTGTCTCATCATGAGCACAAGAACAACACTTCTTACTTCCTTGTCAATTCCGGCGAGCGAGGTTTTCCTTTGTCAATACAGCATCTAGGCAAAGGTACCACATAAAATGTTAACTTTGAGTGGTATCATCGACTTTCAAATTTAATATTGTTTTCCACTTGAACCTCTGAGTGCGAAAGCGCCTGATACATAGAGTTGACCGTGAAAGACCCATTGTGAATTGGGTTCTATTGAAATTCATCTCGTTCTTTTGCCAGGTGAATTGAATCCAAACTAACTAGAAAATGGTGCCATGACATAAGACGAGGGCCAAGCAAATCTCACCTAAAAGATGTGTCGGATGGAGAGGAGTTGAGGACCTGCGCAAGGATATTATTCTTATCATGAGCAATGTGGTACAAGGTTATATATTTTTCCTGGAGAGTAACATTTCCCAACCACTAGTCTTCCCAAGTGGATCTCAGAGTCGATTGCGAAGGAAGTGAAGTGGAAAAAATGTTTGTTTGCCGTCATTAGTCCAGAAAAAATGTGATTCCCTAGAATTTTTGCTAGCAAGAGACACGACTTTTTAGACTAAATACTTTTTGCGCAAGAGGTTTTTCAAACACCATCCTCCGTAAGAAGTTTGTAGAACCATGTATTGAGTAAGACATCGTTTTCGACCTGGAGGTTATGTATACCAAGTCCTCACTGGCCAGCTATATATGTTTTCTTTTTGATGTCCCCTTACGAGAAGAATCTGGGTAGTAATCAAGCCTTTGAAGGGCCCCTTTTGAAACTTAAAAAATGAGCACATAAAGAACCATGTTTATGAGTGCAGAGTTCATCAAGACAAGTCGCCTCCAACAAAGAGAATCTTACCTTTCCAACTACTCAAATGTGTCTCTAAGCGCTCATCAATTATTTCCACGCATTAGTGAGGCATCGATAATGAATCAGAATTCCCAAATCTCTAATCGGGAATTGACCATGTAACAACCAAACAAGTTAGCGTACTGTGCGACCGCCGCATTGTGTTCTCCAAAACAAAACAATTCACTTTTATAGAGATTAATTTTAAGACTCAACATCTACTCAAGAGTTGAAGGCAAATTTTTGATATTTCTAACCTTTTCAAGGTCATGCTCCATAAAAAGAGTTTTGTCATTGACGTATTGTAGAATTGAGAGCCCCCTATCCACAAGCTATGGCACAACTTCTGCATTTTGGCCGTCCTGTTAAATCAGAATGGTCAACATGTATACAACAGTCTTTATTAACATTGTATACAATGGGTCACCTTGACATAGTTCTTTTTCACCTGGACGTAGTGACCTATGTCATTGACTTTTATAGCCACCCTGCTTCCAGCGATGAAGTTATGTACCCACTCACGTCATTTCTTTGAGAAACCCTTCATTCTGAGAGTTTGTTGGAGAAAGGACCATTTGACTTTATCATAAACTTTTTCAAAGTTGATTTTGAATACTATCACACTCATGTTTTCGGGTGCATCTCATGAACGGTTTCTTGACGGAAAACTACGCCATCCATGATATTTTCGACTCTCTCTTGCCCAAAGAAAAACATTTTATCCTTTTTTCGAGGAAGACAAATCTTATCCTTCAGAAAATGAAAATGCCATTCGATCTCTTCTCTAATCTCAACTCTCATATACTACAAGCTTAAGATTTGAGCATCATCATCCGCGTTAGGCAGGCAGCCGGCCGGTTAGCATGCATGTGTGTGAATGCATGTGTGTGGGTACGTAGAGACAAGGCCAAGCCTTTCAGAAATCTGATTTTTTTTCAATACTGGCAACGTATTTAGAGCAAATTCGAAAACTAGCAGTGCTAGCGCGTATATGTCAAAACTAGCACCCCGTCGGTCAACAGTTAGCCGAAAAAGGACTTTTCGGCCAACAGAAAACCGAAAACGCGGAGATGGGCCGAAGACGGGCCTCGTCGGCGCCGAAAAGGTTTTCGGCTAACCAACGACCGAAGACTGGGCCTATCTTCGGTCATCCCGCGACCGAAGACCTTTTCGGCCAACCGTTGGCCGAAAACGGCTGGATAAGGCCGCCCGACCCTTTCTTCTTCCTTCCTCTCTGTTCTTTCTCCAGTTCGAGTTCTCTCTCTCGTTTTCTCTCTGTACATCGTCCCCCCTCGCCGATCTCTTCGTTTCTCCAGCTATATTCAAATACAAACCACAGAAACGGTAGATCATAGCCATCTCCAGCAGCCTACGGTCATTTTTTTTCCAATGGGATATTAATTTGTGTGTACAAGTGAGTTGTAGTCATGGTGGTGTGAGGAGGAGCAGCCATGGCCAGTTGAGGAGGAGGAGGTGGTTTGGCTGGGCAGCAGGAGGTGGCCGTCGAGGGGGTGGCGGTGGTGTTGTCCGTTGGTGCAAGTTTTCCGTGAGGTGACGACACGCGTCGAAGGTATAATCACGCGTCACATTTTTTTTAGTGTTAATTGGTTTGTTAGTGTAGCGGTTAGTTAGCGGTCAAATTTTAGCGGTATAATACCGCGTCACATTTTTTTATGGTTAATTGGTTTGTTAGTGTAGCGGTTAGTTAGCGGTAAAATTTTAGCGGTATAATACCGCGTCACATTTTTTTTTATGGTTAATTGGTTTGTTAGTGTAGCGGTTAGTTAGCGGACAAATTTTAGCGGTATAATACCGCGTCACATTTTTTTTATGGTTAATTGGTTTGTTAGTGTAGCGGTTAGTTAGCGGTCACATTTAAGCGGTATAATACCGCGTCACATTTTTTGTAGTGTTAATTGGTTAGTCAGAGTAGCGTGTAAAAATTATGTTCGTTGTGACTAATGAGCTGGTAGTGTCTGACAGGTTACAATGTCTGAATCGGTAAATATTACTGTTTACTATGGCCCTGACAATATTCGATATAATGAGTTGGGGGTTGATCTTACCGAGTTCCAAAAATGTGTCATGACATTTCCAGACCCGTACAGAGTGGACATTAGACAGTTGAAGTACTGGTTGACAGCTAGTTTTGGGCTTGATCCTGAGGTATGTTCCGTCAGTATTGAAGCATTGTGGACCAAATCGTGTAAAAATGTGAAGTGGGAGTTGATGCTGATAGATAGGAGCCAGAAGTGGTTGACCCTGTTAAGGCGTTGCGGAGACCGGAAAATCCACCCATATGTGCTAGTGCAACCTGTGGCGAAGGAGGAGAATACCGGACAACCAGAGGGGGGGTATGAACCCGGGCAGGACAGTCAGGTGGCTAACGATATTTATTTATCCGGGTCACAGCCAATGGATGTGGATGCAAGCCAACCCGAGGAAGAGCCAGATTACGTGCCACACAATTTGTGTGGTAACGATACTGGGCAGAGTAGTCGGTCGGTAATATTAGCTGGTTCTGGTTTTGCTGATGGCGATGAGGAAGGGGAGGAAATGCAGAGGGTGATGGAGGAAGAGGACGACGATGGAGTGGCTGAGGATCTGGATTCTGAAAATTCCGAGGATGAAGTGGAGGTACCGATTCCTGCTGCATGGGATCAGGACCTATCGACCGGTCTGACGGTCAACGATGGCCATGAGACTCCATGGCAGTATCATCTGAACCAAGTCGAGATAGGTTCTATGCATGATACAAAGAAGAAATTGAAATATGCGGTGGTAAAGTGGGCTATGTCCACGCAGAGGGTTTTCCGGACACACATATCAAATCGAACAAACTATACCGTGAAATGTGTTGAAACAGGTTGTCCTGGGAAGGTGCACGGGCACGTGCCGAAGTATAACATCCACTGGGTTGTCACCGATGTTGTTCCACATACTTGTGTGAGGAAAAACCTTCTGGTGAATCATCCAAACCTGTCTTCAACTCTCATTGCTCAACTCATGTATACTGAGATAGTGGAGAAGAAAGACATGGAAGCAAAACACATCCAGACAGCAGTGAAGGTCAGATGGAATTATCTCATTCCTTACGGGAAGGCTTGGAGGGCTAAGCAGAAGGCTATGGAGGAAAGGTTTGGGACGTTCTTGGACTCATATGATAATGTTGTGCGGCTCCTTCAAGTATTGAAGGAGAGGAATCCCGGCACTTATGTTAACGTACAACACACAAGATTGGAGAGTATACCAGATATGAAGGTGTTGAAGAGAGTATTCTTTTCTTTTGCTATTTGCATCGAAGCTTTCCGGCATTGTCCTCCTGTGATGTTTGTGGATGGCACATTCCTGACTGGTCAGTATAAAGGGCAAATCCTTACTGCTATTGGTGTTGACGGGAACAATCAAATCATCCCACTTGCCATGGCATTCGTGGAGGGTGAGAACTTTCCAAGCTGGATATGGTTCTTGAGGCAAGTGAAAATCGCTATCGTGAAGGACCGACCGAACGTGTGTGTCATTCATGACAGACATGCTGGTATATTGAAGGCCGTGAAGACACTAAGGGATCCAAATGAGAACGAAACAACATCATGGAAGGACCTGCAGAGCCGGTGGTGCATGCGCCATCTTGGGGCAAATTTTTTCTCACAGTTCAAGAACAAGCGGTTGATGAACTTGTTCAAAAAATTATGCAAGCAGAATCAGCCACGGAAATACAATTTTATTTGGTCAAAACTAGATGAGTTTACTAAGAAGCAGGTTAAAGCCAGAAAGAAAATGGAACAAGATCAGGTTAAATTAGCAACATTCATCGCAGAGCTAGAGCAGCCTGTAGCTCTTTGTGACTTGCCAGCAATTGACCCTCCTGGCACTAAGAGGCCGAATGGCAGGGCAATAAAGAATTTTACTCAGTGGATAGAGAAAGAGCCTCCCGTGAATTGGTCTCTCCTGCATGACACCCATGGAGCTAGGTATGGCCACATGACAACCAACCTTGCTGAGGTGTACAACTTTGTACTTAGAGGAAATAGAGCATTGCCACTCACAGCTATTGTGGAGGCTGTATTCCATGGCACTTTGAGATATTTCAGAGAAAGGCTCGAGTTAGCAAAGAAGCATATTGCAGATCATCCGAAGACTCCTTATTGTAGCCGTGTCATGGAGTACATGGCAAAGAAGATAGAGAAAGCAAAGAAGCACACTGTCAGACTCATAGGTAATCAGGAAAGGAGGTATGAGGTTCAGCTACCTACCGATGGTTTCGGTACGTCAAATGAGGTGAAGACGCATGAGGTAAAAATTGGAACGGAATTTTATCCAACGTGTGAATGTACATGCAACAAACCAAAGTTGTTGCACCTTCCTTGCTCACATGTGTTGGCTGCGTGCGGCCAGATTCAGTTGGATGCCATCTCCTTCGTTTCCCCATACTATTTGAAAGAGTCAGTACGCAACACATGGATCGGTGAGATGACAGGGTTTAGAGTCGTCGGCAATTTCAACAAGGTAAATGATGATGAGAGAGTATACATCCCGGATCCTGGTCTTCGGCGAACCAGCAGGGGCAGACGCAAGGTAAAGCGCATCCGAAATGATATGGACCAATCTGAAGCTGGTGGAGCAACCAGACAGTGTTTGCTATGCGCGAATTATGGGCATAGGATGAAATATTGTCCCGACATTAACAAAGACGGTGCGTCCACATCGACGAGTGCGTCCACATCGACGAGTGCGACAAGAGGAGCAAGAGGTGGACGTGGTCGAGGCAGTCAAGGCCGAAGGGGACGACGAGGAAGAAATAATTCGGAAGCTATATAATGTCGGACTATGTTTTAGTTTGTAATATTTCGAACTATGTTTTAATTTCTAATATTTCGAACTATGTTGTAATTTGTGATATGTTGGACTATGTTTTAATTTGTGATATGTTGGACTATGTTTTAATTTGTGATATGTCGGACTATGTTTTAATTTCAGATATGTCTTCGTATGCGTTGCTTAAAGATGCGATCGATAAAAAACACCGGGCCGCACTTATGGCAGCGGGCAAGAATTTAGATGTGTTGATCCCTCGCACCCCAAAGTCTAACTGGATGATACACCCTCAATGGGTTGATAGGTACGTTTGCATATCATGTTTTAATTTGTAATAGGTAATATTTGATGCTCGCTAACTGTTTGCATATCATGTTTTAATTTGTAATAGGTAATATTTGATGCTCGCTAACTGTTTGCTGTACATTCTTTTTATTTTGTAGGTTAATGTGGGCTGGACTGCTACCGTTTGCACGGCTGGTTGAGGGTACATTGGATGAGTGGGTTGATCATCCGGAGTTGGATGAAGCTGGTGAACCAATGCAGCTCCGCAAGAGAAAAAGCAAACGCTTCTCTTACGACAGGTCACTCCTTACCTGCTTAGTAGATAGATGGAGACCGGAGACACATACGTTTCACTTTCCCTGGGGAGAGATGGCGCCTACTCTACAGGATGTGTCGTACCTGTTGGGATTACCGTTGGCCGGTGCTGCCATAGGTCCTTTAGAGGCAGATCCTGACTGGCTAGCTACGATGCAGAGGCGTTTTCTAGCTGCGGTGCCAACTGCTGTGGCCTTAGACAAAGATCCTCACGGGCCTCGTTTTAAGTGGTTGAGCCAGTTTCAGGTAACCTTCTCGGTCAGCTTAATGAATGTTGTTTTTATAGTTGCCCTCACTACATAGAATAATACAAGTCGTTCCGGTTATATGTAGATTGTCGCGTTAGGACACCCCGGAGTTCAGTTGTCCGAGGCACAGGTTGATCGGTCCCTAGAGGCATATCTTCTTTGGTTGTTCGGGAAGACGATGTTCACAGAGAACCACGTGACCACTGTCGATTCGCGCCTCATCAGCATTGCACGAGAGATAGCTGACGCTCGTTGCCCAGGGGACATTATACAGAGGAGCTTTGGTTCTGCTGTGTTGGCAGCTACGTACAGAGGCCTGTGCAAAGGTTGCATGTTGACCTCCCGTAGATCAGCTGTGGTTGGATGTCCACTATTGCTGCAGCTCTGGTCATATGAGAGGTTCCCTATTGGACGACCCTATGTCAGCATTGAAAATCCGTTTGGGTTGGTAGACCTAGCAGGATCTTATGTGCCACATATCGGCGACTTGCCTACTGTGGGATCTGTTTGGGCACGAAGAGAGGTAATTTTGTATTACGTAACATTTCATTAGATTATTTCTTGCCATGCAATACTATTACTAATGTTTATTTGTTGTCATGCACAGAGACAGTTTGCGGGTATGCAGGTTAAGAGCTGCTACCCGTCCTTCACGGCGCAGTTTGATGCTTTGCACGAGGATGTTGTTATCTGGGAGCCCTACTCGGATCAGGCTATAACATCTAGGTATCCAGTTGGGCTATCTGCCTTGTGCACTAGAGATCGGCACTACTGGATGACGAAGGCGAGATTGGTGTTCGACGTGACGGTGGAGGAGATGGCTCTTCATAGGGTAATGAGACAGTTCGGTCGCTATCAAGACGACGACATTCTAGTTATTCCACACATACCGGACCACGTGCACAAGTAAGTAATTCGAATTTATTTTTCAGCACTGCTTTCAGAATGTTGCTTATCACGTTGCCCGGTTGTTAATGTCAGGTTCAGCCGCTTAGGAGGGAACAAGTCCATGACTTTCTGGCTTGAGAACATTGGCCCTTATGTTCTAGAATGGACGACCGCGCCAACACATATCTGGGATGAGGTTAGACCCTTTGACTGGGACAAGTTCGGGTTCTATCTGCAGCGTTACAGGCATTCAACGAGGATCTACTTGGTTCCTCGTGCTGCTCCCAATCAGATTGAAGAGCCTCTAACCAGCGATATGTACCCAACTTTCTCTATTATGGGAACCAGACACCACGCGGTACGCACCCAACTTCCTCTATGTTGGTTCTAATATGTGTACTCATGTCATAACGCGAACATTTACAATTGGCTAACTCTTCAATGTACAGAGTGACTTGACAGTCGAGGCGCGAGAGGAGGTTTCCGCTTTAATGCGGCGGGTTGATAGTGGGGATACTATCCCACAGCCAGATCTTCGGACATGGTTGAAGCGTTTTGATGACAAGCTACGAGGGATTTACGCAGCAATGACATGTAGACGATCTTCGGACGTTGCGGTATCTCGTCCAGGACTTCGTCCGCCACGTCCATCTGTGCATCGTTCAGAGTCACGGCGCATGGCTTCACCGGCGCCACCTCCTTCACAACCAGCAAGGTCATCATGGCATCAGGCACCTCCTTCACATCCAGGGAGCTCAGCCTGGCATGAGCCACATCATTCACAACCAGGGTGGTCTGCCTGGCATGAGCAACATCCTTCACAACCAGGGGGGTCCACATGGCATCAACAAATGGGGCCGCCAGGTAACTTTACTTTCGGTTTTTCTTTTAAGCAGTGTACGATCGCAATTCAATTTGACATGTGCTTCACTACTACAGTCAGCAACCAGCCGCTTCCGTTCACGCATGTCGTGCAGTCGCCGATGCCTAGTGGTGATGGTTCATTCTTAGACAGCTATGGCGATGACAATGACCAAGCTGCAAACACGATTGACTTCTCTCAGCCTATGTATCATACTCCACCACCACCACCGACGCAGGAGACACAGACCGATTCAGGCGAGGCTATTTACGGTCGTGGTTTTCGTGACCCTCGCCCACCGCGTCAGCGCTAATCACCTTCCGGTCCGCGTCCGAGGAAGATCCAGACTCGTCGCCGTCCCCAGCAGTGATATGATTATATATGTATGAAACACCCATGTTAGTTTCAGAGTATTCTCATGTATGAGGACTTATCTATGTATCAGACATCCTTCATGTATGTGTTACTATCTATGTATGAGTCATCATCTATGTAAGAGACTGATTTGTTTTCAAGGCCAGGTTGGTACATCGGCATTACTCTAATGTTTTACGAGAAACATTTGCAACCAGACTACAACAGATAATTAAGATGCATCGAAAATAACATGCGTAAAATAAGATACATAAAAATTAAGATACAACTTCCTGCAATGCAAATGTTACGATACAATAACATAAATCTACTGAGTCCAACGGGGATATTTTCCTTTTCCATCACCAGCTTCTTCTGCTGCCTTGGCTGCACGAGCCCTTTCTTTCTTCATCTGCCTCTCAGCCTCACGGGCCTCCTCTCGCTGTCGGTATACCTCCGCCAGTCTAAGTCCCTCTTCTCGGTTTTTCTTCTTCATCTCATCAAGAAAAGCCCTCTGCTTCACACAGTACTCTTGCCACTCTCTCTCTTGCTCTGCTTTCTCCTCTGCTGCCGCCTTCGCGCGGCGCTCTTCCAAGTCCAAGCTTGCCCATGCACGACGACCTCTTTCACGAATCTCGATCACCGCCCAGTCCGGTTTTTTCGTGTCAATCCAACGATAGTACATGCACAGAGGCGGAGGAGACTACAACAAAAATAGAAATAGAAACATCAAATCAATAATAATATCAACAACGTGTACGGTGAAAAACATCAGAGGCGGAGGTGACTTAAACATACCGGAGGCCTGATGTACGGTGAAGTAGCAACGGGTGGATCTTCCTCATAATTGGCGCACATGAAAAACTTCATGCCCAACCAATCTGAAAAATCCGTCACCTCCTTCACCTTGCAGAGATCGCCACACCAACAACGAAGTACTTCCACCCCCCGAGGCAAAGTCGCACTCTTCATTTTCGTAGGCCTAATGCTTTGATCCGAGCAAGGCAAACTCATAATGACTAGCGCGTTGGTGTTTTGAAGTGCGTCTGGAAGATCCAGAAGAGAGTGAGAAAGAGCAAGCAGTGTGGGCAGAAGCAAAGAGAAGAGCGTGAGAGAGAGCAGGCAACGGCATCTCGTATATAAAGATAACGAGCACTGTGTTGTCGGTAGAAGAAAATAAAACACGCGCGTCCGCCGCAGCAACAGCACCGCACCGCAGACAGCAGGAATCATACAAAGCAGACAAAGCAGCGCCGTCACTACAGTCTGCCAATCACTACAGTGTGGGCATCGGAATCAGCGCCGTCACTACAGTCTGCCAATCACTACAGTGTGGGCATCGGAATCAGCGCCGTCACTACAGTCTGCCAATCACTACAGTGTGGTCATCGGAATCAGCGTCGTCACTACAGTCTGGCCAGTCACTACACTGTGGACATCGGAATCACCGTCTGCGCATGCGTAAAAGCAAGGGAAAAGCGAGCTGGCCGAGGGAGAAGCCGTCGGTGGCAATTGGTTTAGAGAGATAACACTTGTACTGCAAACTACATGCATCCAACTGAAATTTAACATTACCACTGAATTAAACAGTACAACTGAATTAAACAATACAACTGAATTAAACACTACATCCTTATTGAACACCATTCTATCACCCAAGCCAATAAAGTAGGAACAAGGAATGCTAACAGATATATCATCATCTTCTGAATCCAAAGTAATTTCAAGAGTTAAAGAACCGGTCCTAGGGATTGACACAAATTCCGTCAAACTCCTCACAACCATGGTCGGAATAACCTGACAAAAAACATCAAGTTATATGATGTTGAGCTACAAATTTAAAACAGTAGCCAAAAACAAAGCTCACCATCTTTTGACCATTGACATTCATGGAATCAATCCTATGAACAAAAGGAGTACACAATATGTAGTTGTCATCAAAGAGCTGTCGCGACATGACATACATTTGGTGATAATTCAGACTGAAGATACCACGACTATAAAAACAACTGTCAACAAGTTCCCTCTGAGTTTCACTCAGATCCTCAAGAGCTACAAAAAAATAATTTCACAAATTTAGCAGAACAGCAAAACGTAAAAGTTGAAACAAAACTTTAAATCACTCAAAAACATACTTACCAACACAGGGTAAAGGGAACAACATAACACCATCCCGATTAAAATCAACACTACACCATGTTCCATAGTGCTCAAGCCTAACAGTCATCATGTCACGATGACGGAGACTATAATCATTCACAAGTTCCTCCCAGGAAGGACCATGGAATTTACTGCTCACCCGACCATGTGTAAACAGAACATGGTATAAGTTACCCTCACTGTTGTGAAGAGCAAGATCAATATCTGTGTCACCCCTCCGAATAGCTAAAGCTCTACACTCCTCAATGTACCGAGCAAGATGTGATCTAACACTGCACGGAACATACTACAAAAAAGGTTGGAAGCAAACATCATAATCATATAAACAAAGGCATTAGAATACATTCCAACCTAAACAACATGAACCATATGCCACAATCAGATAAACAAGATATAGAATCTTACAACACGCCTTGAACAGCGACGATCCAACACCACAGTGAAGACAGACTCACTAGAATCAAAGGAAGAACAAGGGCCACCTGGAGCTCGGCAAAAGGGGCAAGCCATTACCTGCAAACAAACGGTGACCAAAATAACACTACACTTGCCTGCTCACCCACCTTGCTGCGGAGGGGGTTTTATAGGGTCAGAAGAGAAGATGGCGGGAGAGAATGGCGGGAAATAAGGGCAGGAGAGAAGGGCGGGAACGAGAATGGCGGGAAAGAAGGGCGGGAACGAAACTGGCGGGAAAGAACGGCGGGAAAGAAGGGCGGGAAAGAAGGGCGGGAACGAGAATGGCGGGAAAGAAGGGCGGGAACAGTACGACGACCGTGTGCTAGTTTTGCAATTTGTAATGTTTTGATCTTATTTTCCCAATTTGTTCAAAAATATGTACTATTTGTGCAAAAAAAATCGGGAAAGAAGGGCGGGAAAGAAGGGCGGGAGAGAAGGGCGGGAAAGAAGGGCAGGCGGGAATTAATCCTAAAATTCGCCAATTAATTACTAGTGATAAATAAAGTCAGAAAGAACCAGTACCAAGAAGAATCATCTACAAAAAATAATCCTAGCTCAAATTATAGGCAATCTAGTGATTTGAGCAAATTCATGAAAATTCAAATTTAAACTTTCAAATCTAGTCAAACTTGATAACTACAGAAACTTCATAAAATTTCTAATCTAATGCAAAAAGAATCAAATTAAAATACTAAAAATCCTAATTGATATGAATTTTCTAAAACAGGATAGCAGGTGGTGGCTGAAGAGGGACTCTTTGGTCAACGGTTGGCAGAAAAGTACTTTTCGGTCGACGGTTGGCAGAAAAGTACTCTTCGGCCTAGAAATGCAGGTTTTCGGCCGACAGTTGACCGAAGAGGCCTTTTCGGCCTACGGTAGACCGAAAACTATCTTTTCGGCCTACTGTTGACCGACGGGGTGCTATTTTTGCAATATACGTGTTAGGCCTGCTAGTTTTCGAATTTGCTCTAAATACTATGCTAGTTACAAAAAAAAATCCAGAAATCTCATGTACCCACTCGAAATTGCGGGTGTCCGGTGAAGAGGAGGTTAACGGGCCCCACCCGGGAGGAATCTCAGTAACAAACCACTCTTCTGAAAAAGAGGCCACGGCACGGCAGGCCGGCTATGCTGTACGAGCGTCCCTTTCACCGTCCCAATCCACACGGAACCAACCGCTTTCCCCTACCCAATATCGCCTTTGCCCCTTTTATACAACCCGAGCTCACTCCCCTCCCCTCTCCTCCCCTCCCATCACTTCACCTCTGCGTCTTCATCTCCGGCAAGGCAACAAGCAGCAGCCGTCGGCAGCACCCACTCAGAAGTCAGAACCAACCTAGCTAGCTCGATCTATCCTGAGAAGATGTATCACCCGCAGTGCGAGCTCCTGATGCCCCATGAGGGCCTGGACATGGTGGAGGGCGGCCAGCCGCACCACCTTGCCGCCGCCTCAAGCGTGCCCGCGGAGCTCAACTTCCACCTCCTGTCGTACGTCGACACCGCCGTCTCGCCGCAGCAGCCCACCGTTGAGTACTTCTTCGGCGGCGCCGACCAGCCCCACGCGCAGTTCGAGCAGCTGGCCGCCAACCACCAGGCGATGACCGTCCTGCGGGACTACTACGGCCAGTACCCCCTCACCGCCGACGCGTATCTGCCCGGCGGACCGAGGACCGGCTCGTCGTCCCTCGTGTTCGGCGCTGCCGAAGAGGAGTCGGCCTACATGGTAGGCGGCTTCCAGTGCTCCCCCAAGCCGCGGACGGGCGGCGGCAGGAAGCGGAGCCGGGGCGGCGGCAGCAGCTTCCACGACTTTCCTGCCAACGGCGGCGTCGAGAAGAAGGAGAAGCAGCGCCGGCAGCGCCTCAGCGAGAAGTTCACCGCGCTCATGCTTCTCATCCCCAACCGTACCAAGGTTTGCACCTTCGATGCGTTCATTCATCTTGTTTTTAATTTAATTCGTGGCACGCACAGTCGATTCTCGGTTACCGATCTTATTTTTTTACTAATCTCTCATGATTCTTTATTTTTTCTGGTTGCAAACTTTCAATTAATTAATTTTTGTAGGAGGATAGGGCCACGGTGATCTTCGACGCGATCGAGTACATCCAGGAGCTTGGGAGGACGGTGGAGGAGCTGACGCTGCTGGTGGAGAAGAAGAGGGGGCGTCGGGAGCACCAGGGGGACGTGGTGGATCCGGCGCCCCTGGTGATGGCCGGAGAAGGGGAGTGCTCTGCAGGCGAGGTGGCGGCCCCGGCGATGCCGGTGATGCCGGCGCCGCCGCAGCCGATCCGGAGCACGTACATCCAACGGAAGAGCAAGGAGACGTTCGTGGACGTGCGTATCGTGGAGGACGAGGTGAACATCAAGCTCACCAAGCGCCGCCGCGACGGGTGCCTCGCCGCCGCGTCCCGGGCTCTGGACGACCTCCACCTAGACCTCGTCCACCTCTCCGGCGGCAAGATCGGCGACTGCCACATCTACATGTTCAACACTAAGGTAGGCATAACATCGTCACAACGGATGTCTTTAATTAACCTACATATATCATGCATGTACGTTCAGTGTTCTCAAGAATCAAGATATATATGTTAAAGAAGGATGATGATTCTGTTGTTTCCATTTGTTGATGTGTATGCAGATTCATCCGGGGTCTCCAGTTTTTGCAAGCGCAGTGGCCAGCAAGCTGATCGAGGTGGTGGATGAGTACTAGCAGCGGCTCGTTATCTAGTCAGGCGACGCGTTTCTATATTGCTAGCTAGCTAGCTAGGGTTCTTGGATATCTGCATCAGTACTTCAGTATTTCTTTGGCTTTAATTTAGAACTGTTTGATCCAATTATTGGTGAAGAGACATATATGTCTGAGTGTTTTGATATCTGAATTCTTAGGGCTGTACTGATCTTCTTGAATAAAATAATTAACTGGAACTTTTCAGTTTGGACCTATGATTTAAAAATAGTTTTTTTCAGATCATATGTAATTTTCTGGATTATTCATGAGAGAAAGCACATAAGCATGCATGGTGTGAGTAGGTTGAGCAGACGGTTGTAGATCTGGATGAAACTGGGTAGGTGAGTCTTTGTTGAGCTGTGACTTCTCATTCAGATATTATTATTGTGTGGTTGGATAGGAGCTTAATTACAACACCATACTCCAGTACAATATTCTCTACCCAAAAGTAGTTCAGTACACTGACCAGAGGCGGTTCAGCAAGCAGTCGCAAGCACATTCAGATATGCTTCCTTTTGTTCCCTCAGCCTGCAAAAGCTTTTTTGACTTGGTTTTGGCCGGTGCAACAATTGCTGTGTCGCCCTTGTCTTTGCCTGAATTTGTTCTTAGTCTCTGCTAGAGACTCGTGGTGAAGATTGGAGGCAAATATTCTCCTCCCTCGGTGTCTCGTTGCAATATTATTTCGCATTATTAACATGCAGTGCAGTGAGAATGTTTAAGCATCATACATTTCCTAATATCCCTCTAAATCTCTAATCAGATTACAGACAATAGCTTATTTCCTTTTAGCACATAAGTTTCTGAGAGAATGAACGGTGAGGTTATTGTTATACTTTTTTTTAGTTAGTAAGAGGAGTAAACCCCTTGACCAATGAGTCATGTAAAGGGAAAGGCTTCAGCCTACACTGGTATATAGAGCATTCGGCGAGATTGCATTGTGGCTTTCTAAGTAAAGTTGCATGTAGCTAGTAAGTTACTGCTTAATTTCACATTATCTCCTTTGATATTTTTATGTTACAGAAACTTATATGGAATCTCTGTCATTATATTCACATTGTCTTGTACGTCATGGGCAGAATGAGAAGAAGAAGCCGTGCCCTCCTTTCTTATTTCCTATCTCACTACATCTACAATCAGTTGAGCTAGCCGTGTTTCTGTGCTCAGTTTGGTTAGATAGAGAAGACTTGAAAGTTTTCATGGAAATTCATCTGCGAGATCTCAAACAATGTTTACCGAAGAAATATTAATGGAACGGTTTGATGCTATGTGATGGCGAAACACTTTCAAGAAGATCAAAAGAGTGCACACAGGAAACAACCTGTTCAAAGTGCCTACCTTTCATGAAGTCGGATGACATTTTCTCCATGAGATTGATAAATTGATAGCAAACTCAAACCATCAACGACCTCCATGAAAATTATTTTGTTCCATTACATCTCACATGTGATTTTTCATGTTTTTCCTTGCCAAACTCTTCAGAAATCTGAAAAATGCCGATCCACATCAATGGAAAAGAAAACATACTAGTTTCCACGAATTGCATCGCCAAGCTCTCATTCTCTACATTTAGTTCTAATAATTGAAAGCTATCTCATACTAACCATTCCATTCCCAATGGCTCATATTCTCAAGCTAGTGCTCTTCTCTGTTTTGCTTTCAAAGGTTTCTGTAATGGTTGGTGTACGGGAGGAAGTTGTTGGGACTCCACATGGTGTCGCAGTTTCCATCCGTTGGCTGTCATGTTGCTTTATGCCAAATACCTCGATTGTTTACTTGACATGGGCTAGGGAAAGAAACCGTGAAAACACTCGGCATATCCCGCTATGTTGTCCAGGGGTATGCGGAGTGCTGGACACCAAGTGGTACACTCGGCATACCGTAGGCTGAGTACATATCGGCCTTCACTGAGCACCCTAAGTGCTCGACATACAATGTTTTTCCTAAAGAGAGAACACACTCCATTTGTGGTCATATTTATATGGATGGTTTAGCCACAAATGTTTGAAAGATTTATCTTGGAAAAATTTCACACGATATTTTTGTAAGGAAGATCCTCATAATAATGGGTGTTTCCAAGGCTATATAATAAGGGCATGCACCATCTTCTAACTAGAAGGAATGGACACGTTTTGCTACGTCGCTAGATTAAAAAACCTAATCTCTTTGTTTCAAAAGAAAATGTGTATTACTTTTTTAAAATGTCAACCTTTAAAATTTGATTAAATTTGTAGATAAATATATCAAAATTCATAATATCAAATTGTTGTGATTAGATTCATCGTTAAATGAATTTTCGTATTTTTTATTTAATATTATGGATGCCGATATTTTTGGTCTCAACTTGGTCAAAGTTGAAGAATTTGACTTTCCAAAAAACTAATACCCCTTATATTTTGAAACTAATGGAATATTTCGTTGGATGTGTACGTGAGGGAGATGACATAGTGTGTTTTATTTTTATTTACAATTTGGTAATTTGATGGGCCTTTCGTGGTGTGATTCTATATTATACGCTAACCAACCTTATATATGAGGGATTTTTTTTACGTCAAAGGCTACATGAGCGTGATTGATATGTTTTTATAGGCTGGTTGCTGTTGATTGATTTGAAAAACTGTTGGTTCGATCAAAACCGTAAACCAAACCCATTAGGAAGCATAGTGTGTTTGTCTAAAGAATTGAACGAAACAGTTTTGATAAATTGTTGACCCGGTCAAAATCGGATGACCCAATTTTAATTAGAACCTTGGAGACCTTAATTGAATGTGAACTCTTTAAAACTAAGGAATATAGTGTTATAGAGGTATAAATAAAATAATTAAATGAAAGAGCTTTGAGAAATTATTGACCAGGTCAAAATCGGGTGTCACAGTGTCAATTGAAGACCTCAATTGAATGTGGGCTCTCCAATTCTGGGGAGATTAGTGTTATAGTATATTTGTACTTCGTTGATACTTATCCTTTCAAATTCCATATACCAACTCATTCCATCTATGTGTGTGTTGCTGCTTATTGATCAAGACTATCCCCACATACAACCGTTGAACTATAACCGCAACACACATCTCAAAGTAAGGTCATGTTCGAATCAAAGGTTATTCAGAAAAAAGTATAGGAATTGTGAAAAATGAAGGAATCAGAAAGGTACGAATCTGCAAAACATAGGAACAATAGATACAGAAAATATGTGGTAGTGCGATTTTCGGCTTGTAATAAAAAAAACACAAGAAAGAGTGGTTTAATATGTGGGTCCTAGACACTCACCATGTGGTAGAGTTATATGTTGAGCAACTATCTACAACGGGTCCTATGTTGCATAGACCACCATTTAAACGAAGGCCTCAATATGGATGGTTGAGAAGTGGTTTTTCTCAATTCTCTCTTTTTTGCCTTGGGTACACACATAACAAATGAGCTGCCACAAAATGTTCGTGTTCATGTGAAATCATGGTCCCGCAAACCATTAAGGGAGTCCCTACACTACTAGGGAAAAGCCTATAGGTAGAGAGGTATCAATAGCGCTGCGCTAGTGCTAATTAGCAGTAGCGCGGGCAAAAACCAGGCGCTGCTACTGATTTTTAGCAGTAAAGCGTGGTTGCAAACAAGCGCTACTACTAAGCGGGCCAGACAGTGCCCCCATGCTGGCCACAGTATAGTAGCGCTGCACATATTCCCGCGGTACTGGTAAGCCAACTAGTAATAGCGGGGGTCGTGGAGCTGCGCTACTACTATGGGCAGCACGGGCCAGCTTGCCTGCCCCACTTAGTAGTAGCGCTGGTGGGGAAAACGCGCTACTGCTAAGCCCATTACCAGTAGCGGTGGTCCCCGCCCCGCGCTGCTGCTAAGACTGCCTTATCCTCTTCCTCGGACGCCCCCCTCACTCTCCTTTCTCCACACTCTCGATCCCACTCTCTCCCCCCGCCGCCCTCCCGTGCCCGCCGCCGTCGTCCTCGATCCCGTGCCCGCCACCGTCGCCCTCCCGCGCCTGCCGCCATCGCTGCCCGCCAAGGTAGCTCCTCCCTCCTCCCTCCACTTCCCTCCATCCCTCCTCCCTCCTCCCTCCACTTCCCTCCCTTTCTTATTGTAGAGGATAAGATGGTATAGTTTTTTTAAATAGAATATGATAGGTTTGAATATCTTGATGTATAGAAATGTATTGGAATACAATAGAATGTATTGGAATACAAAAGAATGTACAAATTTTGAGGTATAGAAGTTTTTAGTAAAATAATTAGGTGGAGAACTTTTTATTAAAAAAATTAGGTTTAGAAATTTTTAGTAATTATTTTTTCAATATATAAAAGTATGGGACATTTTTTTGTGTGGGGGTGAGCTAAAATTCCACCTCCTCCTTCTCTTCTCCTCGTACATGTGTATGATGATATGTAGACTTGTGTATTGCTTGTCTATTTATACAAGTGTGTATGATATTGTAGGGAACGCCTCCGAGTGGTCTATGTTTTGCCGGAATATTGATTCATTTTCGTTCTGGCAAATTTCAGGCGCTCGATACGCCGCGTTTTTAGAAAAGGTCATGCCGAAATTTTCCGTGGATTTTTGGCATGACTTGTGCTAGAAACTAGGAAATATCGAGTGCCCATGATTTGGTAGAACATGAATTAGATTACATTCCGGCAAAACATAGGCCATTTTTATGCTATTACTCCATCAATGCAATGTTAACTGACTTATGCTTATTAGGGTACTTCAGTCTGTCGGAGCTCCTTGTGTGACTTTCAGTATGTTCTTGATGGAGGAATCCCGACTGTTGTCGTGGGGGTCGCTTCCTCTTCTTCTTCTCGCGATGTATACCTTGGTATAATGCGTGCGAGAGAGAGGAAGCGGCCAACACTGACAGTCGAAATATCAGAGAAAGAATCTCGACTGTTGTCGTGGGGGTCGCTTCCTCCTTCTTCCCCGTGTGCTACACATTTTGGTAATGCACGCGGGGACGAATGAAGCAGCGGCCAGCACCAACGGTCGAAATTTCTGTCGAAAGGAGTGTCCACAAAATACACCACCATATCAATGTGAGGGAGTGCGTGATGGGGAACGCGACAGAAAACAAAAAATTTCGGTATAGCGAGCACGCCCAGGATCACTATGGAGATTGCATACAAGGTTTGATCTGATCCGTACCGACTCGTAGCGCAGCGGAAGAAGAGTCGGTGGAGATCGTTGGTGCAGATTCCCGCAGCTAGGATTTTACAACCTCCCAACCGCGAGAATGTACTCCCTCGTCGGACAGCCCTTCGGGAGGCGGTCGGACAGTCCCCCGGACAATGTCGCGGACAGCCCTTCGGGAGGACCCACGGAACCCGAACAGTTACCCGGACAGCCCTTCGGGAGGACGCCGGAAACTCGAACGGTAACTCGAACAGCCCTTCGGGCAAAAGATCGAAACTACGACCTCTCTACGGGGTTGCACACATACGGTGTCAACTATCCGGCAGGGCTTCGCCGTCCAGAACTAGTTCCTGCCGGAACCCAGACAGCCTTTCGGCTCTACGAAAAACTCTTTTCGTGTGAGGGAGAAGAGAGAGCTAGCAAAGCATAGCATGTGTATGAGAGCACAAGGATGAGGAAGTGGGCTGCCCACTCACCTCTATTTATAGGCTAGCCAAGGGGTAAAGTTGTCATACAAAAACCCCAAAATGCCCATGGAATATCCCTTTCCTAAAAGGAATATGCCATATGGGAGTGCCATGTGGAGCACCATGGTGCCCCACCCATTCTTGGCCGGCCACACCCTTGGGGGACCCCCATGAGGGGCTGCCTTGGCCCCCAAGGCCTTCTAGAAACCTTTTTGGAAATATCCAAAAAGGTGTTTTCCACAAAAATCCAAAAAGCACTTTCACTATTCACGACGACATTTTTCAGCGTCTGATCGAACTGAAAATATTCATGTGGGCTTAGAACAATTCTAGTACCCACCAAAATAATTTTCAACGCGAGCCGGAACAATTCCGGTTTAGTGATTTCATCTGCGAAAAGCATCTGAAGCGGTTTCGGCAGCTCCGGAACATTTCCGGTTTTCATTCCAGAAAATTCCAAAAAGTTTCCAGAACGATTCTGGCACCCTCTAAGAATTATCAGGCATGTGCCAAGACCAATTTGACTTTATGGAATCCCCTGAAACAACTTTTCTAGTTTCACCGAAATTCATCCGGTGACCTCTCTCTGCGGAACTTTTCCGGTGTCCGAAACTTTTCCGGTGTCCGAAACTTTTTCGGTGTTTTTCTCTCAGACTCCCTGTCTAGTATTCAACAGATAGATGAACCTTAAGCGTGTGACCCTATAGGTTCGGTGAAGCATAGACATTACCCGGAACCCCTTCCGATCAATGATCAACATCGGAGCCGTGGACACCCATATCGATCCCTATACCCACACGAATAAATATTCGAGTGAACCTCCAGTTGCCGTATGCTATTCCTGTTGCTTCGCGATATGTTACAATAACCCGAGGTGAGACATGTAGGCATCCTCGTGGATCAACAACTTGTCCACAATGCCAGTTACCTCGTTGCCGGTATTGTTCTCTTTTCTCGTTCCCGTGTTCCGGCATCCCCGTGATCAAATCACAAGTGTCTGGCCAGACGATGATGGATACCGTAACACCGAGAGGGCCCAGAGATATCTCTCCATCGTTGGAGGAGCAAATCCCAATCTTGAGCTATCAAGTTACTTGACATACTTTTCCATGAACCCGTAAGCAGCCGTAATAGCCACCCTTTTACGGATGACGTTTAACAAACCCCAAAGTTCATGAAGCAAGCATGAAGAAACTCGATACTCTCATGGTCTAAGGAATCATGCAAACATTAACCATCTCTGTGTTATTTAACCATTAATTAGTGACGAATATATCTCATAGTATAACATCAATATTGGGTCGATTCAACACAAGTGTTCTACCAACATCGTGCCCTCAAAATTGCCGGCATAGCCATGCCCATGATCAGGAAAACAGGATCATCATGCAATACTTGAGCCAGTCTTAGAGGCAAGACTAGGAATACATTTTACCGTTTATTATACCACACGTGCACATGAGTTTCCCTCCAAGCCTCGTTTAATTTGCAGACTCGAGAATCATTGCAGTTATAGCATGGATCATAAACATTCATTACAAACTTGGAGATACAAAAGTAACTGATATTACTGCCTCTAGGGCATATCTCCTACAGTCTCCCACTTGCACTAGAGTCATAATCTAGTTACATGGCTTCCCTAACACCAATGGCAATCCGGTGTTGCTCATGCTTTGCTCGTGGTAGAGGCTTCGTCATCGGGTCTGACACATTCAGATCCGTGTGAACTTTGCGTACTTTCACTAAACCTTCTTCGACATGATGTCGAATGAGTTTATATTTGCGTTGAATATGCATTGTCTTATGGTGCGAACATGGTTCCCTTGCCTGAGCCACGGCGCCACTATTATCACAATAGATCTCCACCGGGTCCACAGCACTTAGAACCACACCAAGGTCTTCAAGAAATTGCTTGATACCGACAGCTTTCTTGGAGGCTTCTGAAGCAGCAACACATTCCGCCTCCGTCGTAGAATCCGCCACAGTCTTTTGTTTGGAACTTTTCCAATCAACTGCGCCGCCGTTCAATATGAAAACATAGCCAGATTGAGATTTGAAGTCATCTGGGTCAGACATGAAGCCTGCATCAGTGTAACAACTTACAATGAGCTCTTCATCACCTCCGTACACAAGGAGTAAATCCTTGGTCCTTCTGAGGTACTTAAGAATACCCTTGACTGCGGCCCAGTGTTCCAATCCTGGATCACCTTGGTACCGGCTGCTAACACTTAGCGCATAGGAAACATCCGGTCTTGTACATAGCATGGCATACATAATAGAACCAACTGCCGAAGCATATGGAATATCATTCATTTGTACTCGCTCATCGAGGGTCCGAGGACTCTGATTCTTGCAAAGTACTGTGCCAGGTGACATGGGGAGTAGACCTTTCTTGGAGTTCTCCATGTTGAACCTTTTCAACACCTTGTCAATGTACGTGCTTTGGCTTAGCGCTATCAGGCGTCTTGATCTATCTCTATAGATCCTGATGCCCAATACATATGCCGCTTCGCCTAAGTCTTTCATTGAAAAACTCTTCTTCAATGAATCTTTTATTTCGCCAAGAAATTTCACATCATTTCCAATCAACAATATGTCATCCACATACAAGATTAGAAATGCTTTTGCGCTCCCACTAAACTTCTTGTACACACAAGATTCTTCATCGTTCCTGATGAAGCCAAACTCTTTGACCACTTCATCAAAACGAATATTCCAGCTCCTTGATGCTTGCTTCAGACCATAAATGGCTTTCTGAAGCTTACATACCTTTCCAGCATTCTTAGGATCGACAAAACCTTCTGGCTGTATCATGTATACATCCCTATCAAGGTTTCCATTTAGGAAAGCCGTTTTGACATCCATCTGCCATATTTCATAATCGAAATAAGCAGCAATTGCTAGTAATATCCGAACAGACCTAAGCATAGCTACGGGCGAGAAAGTCTCGTCGTAGTCCTCTCCTGGAACTTGCGTGAACCCTTTCGCGACAAGTCTAGCTTTGTGGATAGTAATGTTACCATCCGCGTCCGTCTTTCTTTTGAAAATCCATTTACAACCAATGGGTTTTACACCATCTGGAAGTTCTTCCAAGTTCCAAACTTGGTTTTCGTACATGGATTCCATTTCGGATCTCATGGCTTTGTGCCATTCCCTTGAGCTAGGCCCCGCCATCGCTTCCTTGTAGTGCGCAGGTTCATCGTCTTCAAGAATGAAGATTTCGTTATGAAACCATTCAGGTGGCTGGATAGCCCTACCTGATCTGCGCGGTTCAGTAACAACGGTGTTTGAAGTTTCCGCATCACATGAGACAACTTCCGGCTCGGTTGTAGGGATAATTAGCGGAATTTCTTCCGGTTCCTTAGCCATATCAACGGTTGCCGAAGATTCACTAATCTCATTAAGTTGTACTGTCCTCCCACCCACTTCTTTAGTGAGAAACTCTTTCTCGAGAAAGTGTGCAACCTTTGCGACAAACACTTTGCCCTCGGACTGGTGGTAGAAGGAATATCCAATGGTGTTATTTGGATAACCTACAAAGTAACATTTGTCTGATCTAGGTTCTAGCTTGGTTGGCTGTAAACGTTTTACGTATGCCTCACAACCCCAAACCTTGAGATGCGACACACTAGGTATCTTCCCATTCCACATCTCATGTGGTGTCGTCTCAACAGACTTAGACGGTGCTCTGTTTAATGTATAAGCGGCAGTTTCTAGTGCATGACCCCAAAAAGATATTGGTAGATCTGTAAGAGACATCATCGACCTTACCATGTCTAACAGGGTTCGGTTACGTCGTTCCGACACTCCGTTTCGCTGTGGAGTTCCGGGAGGCGTAAGCTGTGAAACGATTCCACGGTCACTCAGATGTTGGCCAAACTCATGACTAAGATATTCGCCTCCGCGATCAGACCGCAGAAACTTAATCTTTTTGTCACGATGATTTTCTACCTCATTCTGAAATTCTTTGAACTTTTCAAAGGTTTCCGACTTATGCTTCATCAAGTAGATATAGCCATACCGACTTAAATCATCAGTAAAAGTCACGAAGTAAAAATACCCACCCCGTGCGGCCGTGTTCATTGGACCACATACATCACTATGTATTATTTCCAATAATTCACCCGCCCGTTCAGGATGACCCGTGAACGGCGTCTTGGTCATTTTTCCCATCAAGCAAGCTTCACATGTGTCAAATGATTCAAAATCAAGGGACGGTAAAACACCATCTTTATGGAGTCTTTGCATGCGTTTCTTTCTGATGTGGCCAAGCCGACAGTGCCACAAATAAGTGGCGGTGGTATCAGCCTTCTTAAGGCGTTTAGCATTCACGTTAAAGACATCATTTCCACATTCAAGATTTAGTATGAAAAGGCCCCCAACAATGGGTGCAAATCCATAAAACATATCCTTACAATAAAGTGAACAACCATTGTTCTCAGACTTGTAGGAGTACCCATCGTGTACTAAACATGATCCAGAGATAATGTTTCTACACAACAACGGAACAAAATAACAGTTACTAAGTTCCAAAATAAATCCTGAAGGGAGACGTAGAGGCATAATGCCGACGGCTTGAGCGGCGATCCCAGCGCCGTTCCCGACACGCATCACGACTTCATTCTTTGCCAGCTTGCGCACCTTCTGAAGCCCCTGTATCGAGTTGCAAATGTGAGCAACCGATCCGGTATCAAATACCCAAGACTTAGAATTTTCGCTAGCAAGCAAAACGTCAATGACATTAACTTGTATAACAATTATACCTTTTCCGGTTTTCCCAGACTTCTTATCTTCCAGATATTTCTTGCAGTTTCTCTTCCAGTGTCCTGTGCCCTTGCAGTAGAAGCACTCAGTTTCATTCTTGGCTCCGCCCTTAGATTTGCGTTGGAAGCCGGTCTTATCGGCGCCCTTGCCCTTCTTTGGCTTGCCTTTCTTTTTGAAACTGGCAGTTTTATTCACAAGCAACACTTGCTTGCGATTTTTCTGCAGTCCTCCTTCAGCAGTTTTCAGCATGGCAAGCACCTCATGAACTGTTTTGTCCAACCCATTCATGTGGTAGTTCATGACAAAACCTCCGTAAGAAGGGGGGAGTGAACGGAGCAACATGTCCATAACATGCTCATCTGGAAGTGGGAATTCCAGGGTTTTAAGCCTTTCAGCGTGGCCAATCATATTGACCACGTGTTCGCCAACTGAACTGCCCTCAGTCATCTTGGTCTCCGACATCATTTTCATGATATCAAAACGTTCAGACCGTGCATTAAACTTGTACAGAGCATCCAGATCCTTGATCATATCAAAGGAGTTATGGAATTCAAAACGTTTTTGAAGCTCTGAACTCATGCAAGACAGCATGAGGCACTGCACTAAGTTGAAATCATCATCCTTAGTGGCCCAGACATTTTGTATGTCTGCCGCGGCTGTTGCCACCGGCTTAGGTGGAAGAGGTCCATCAAGCACGTACACTTTCTTAGCGCTCCTAAGGACAATCCTCAGGGTACGGACCCAGTCCGCATAGTTGTTTCCATTCGCAGCTAACTTCTCTTTCTCTAACATAGGGCCTAAGTTGAACGCGGTGTTGCGAGCCATTTGATCTACAACGGAAAACACAAGTTCATTTTAGACATTGTTCATAATGATTTTGGCACTAGTGAATAAACATATTTATTCTAAAGTGCGCTCCCACTCAAATCAATATCTCTCATAATTGATTGTGAGTGATGCAAGATCCAACTTTCAATTCAGCGTCAAGGATGTAACCATCTCAAGTGACGAGAATTTCAATTGGTAGGCCAACTTGCCAATCACATCTCTATGTGACTCTTGTTCATCTTTCGATGCGTGTGTTCCGAGCTCATGACTTTCATGCCTGAACGTCAAGACAACCAAGTGATCTCGCTGCGAGGTCTCAACTCACCCGCCTCACACTTCTCTAATCGTTCGTACCCATGTAACCATGTGATACCCCGAAGAGATAGGTGTCGTGACGGTGCTACACTTGGGAGAACACTAACTACTTGATATTTTGTGAGAGATCACCCTAATAAAAAGCGACTACCGCGCAATCAAAAGGGTGCATCATAAGGGATAAACATCTCAGGCAATTCATAATTAGCATGACATGGTATAGCCCCTTCTGACGGAGAAGTCAAGTATTTCTTCGTCTTCGGCATTCGCGTCTGTTCACCTTCGCGAAGACTGCCACCACCTTGTCGATGCACCAAATAATATTGCTATCTCTATAGCTAATAAAATAAGTGCATTACACAAGGTTGACACGCAGGTCATTAAAGTGCAATCATATGGCTCCAGCCATCATGCCGAATCATGACACGCAGGTCATGTTAATTACATCATATAGTCATCTCATACATAATCAAATTTAATGTGAGCATTGCTATACCACATCACATGCATAACCATCCTGCAAAACCAAGTTAGACGCCTCTAATCGGTTTATGCAAAATTTTATTTTACGTGGCTTCTAAGGTTTTTACTTAAACCGCAGCTACCATCGTTTATCATCAAGTATGATACTTCAAGTTGCTAGATTAACTTTCCAGGGTGTATGAAACACGAGACAGTAAAATCTCGAGCCCCATACTAAACTTCGTCATACGCGTGACCCCCGTGCAGATCATATCTGCATTGCCCTTCGTCTGCGAAACATCCATCTTTCTGTGACTAAAGTGGAACCCAAAGAACTGTTAGCTTCGTTGATCTGTCAATCAGCATACTCAGGAGCAGCATGAAAGGATCGCGGATTGCCAGAACTTTGTCAGATTCCACAATGCTGTCAAGATCAGGACTACGCAAATTCAAGGGAAGCAACAAGAACATCGAGTAACAGATTTCATCTGCTACCCGCACAAATAATTTTCAGCAATAGATCTCATCTACTACCTAATTATATTGTGCAACACTCATACATTTCTATGTATTCTAGATCATAACATGCATCTACTCATAGCCTGGCTCTTGATGCCACTGATGGGGAACGCGACAGAAAACAAAAAATTTCGGTATAGCGAGCACGCCCAGGATCACTATGGAGATTGCATATAAGGTTTGATCTGATCCGTACCGACTCGTAGCGCAGCGGAAGAAGAGTCGGTGGAGATCGTTGGTGCAGATTCCCGCAGCTAGGATTTTACAACCTCCCAACCGCGAGAATGTACTCCCTCGTCGGACAGCCCTTCGGGAGGCGGTCGGACAGTCCCCCGGACAATGTCGCGGACAGCCCTTCGGGAGGACCCACGGAACCCGAACAGTTACCCGGACAGCCCTTCGGGAGGACGCCGGAAACTCGAACGGTAACTCGAACAGCCCTTCGGGCAAAATATCGAAACTACGACCTCTCTACGGGGTTGCACACATACGGTGTCAACTATCCGGCAGGGCTTCGCCGTCCAGAACTAGTTCCTGCCGGAACCCAGACAGCCTTTCGGCTCTACGAAAAACTCTTTTCGTGTGAGGGAGAAGAGAGAGCTAGCAAAGCATAGCATGTGTATGAGAGCACAAGGATGAGGAAGTGGGCTGCCCACTCACCTCTATTTATAGGCTAGCCAAGGGGTAAAGTTGTCATACAAAAACCCCAAAATGCCCATGGAATATCCCTTTCCTAAAAGGAATATGCCATATGGGAGTGCCATGTGGAGCACCATGGTGCCCCACCCATTCTTGGCCGGCCACACCCTCGGGGGACCCCCATGAGGGGCTGCCTTGGCCCCCAAGGCCTTCTAGAAACCTTTTTGGAAATATCCAAAAAGGTGTTTTCCACAAAAATCCAAAAAGCACTTTCACTATTCATGACGACATTTTTCAGCGTCTGATCGAACTGAAAATATTCATGTGGGCTTAGAACAATTCTAGTACCCACCAAAATAATTTTCAACGCGAGCCGGAACAATTCCGGTTTAGTGATTTCATCTGCGAAAAGCATCTGAAGCGGTTTCGGCAGCTCCGGAACATTTCCGGTTTTCATTCCAGAAAATTCCAAAAAGTTTCCAGAACGATTCTGGCACCCTCTAAGAATTATCAGGCATGTGCCAAGACCAATTTGACTTTATGGAATCCCCTGAAACAACTTTTCTAGTTTCACCGAAATTCATCCGGTGACCTCTCTCTGCGGAACTTTTCCGCTGTCCGAAACTTTTCCGGTGTCCGAAACTTTTTCGGTGTTTTTCTCTCAGACTCCCTGTCTAGTATTCAACAGATAGATGACCCTTAAGCGTGTGACCCTATAGGTTCGGTGAAGCATAGACATTACCCGGAACCCCTTCCGATCAATGATCAACATCGGAGCCGTGGACACCCATATCGATCCCTATACCCACACGAATAAATATTCGAGTGAACCTCCAGTTGCCGTATGCTATTCCTGTTGCTTCGCGATATGTTACAATAACCCGAGGTGAGACATGTAGGCATCCTCGTGGATCAACAACTTGTCCACAATGCCAGTTACCTCGTTGCCGGTATTGTTCTCTTTTCTCGTTCCCGTGTTCCGGCATCCCCGTGATCAAATCACAAGTGTCTGGCCAGACGATGATGGATACCGTAACACCGAGAGGGCCCAGAGATATCTCTCCATCGTTGGAGGAGCAAATCCCAATCTTGAGCTATCAAGTTACTTGACATACTTTTCCATGAACCCGTAAGCAGCCGTAATAGCCACCCTTTTACGGATGACGTTTAACAAACCCCAAAGTTCATGAAGCAAGCATGAAGAAACTCGATACTCTCATGGTCTAAGGAATCATGCAAACATTAACCATCTCTGTGTTATTTAACCATTAACTAGTGACGAATATATCTCATAGTATAACATCAATATTGGGTCGATTCAACACAAGTGTTCTACCAACATCGTGCCCTCAAAATTGCCGGCATAGCCATGCCCATGATCAGGAAAACAGGATCATCATGCAATACTTGAGCCAGTCTTAGAGGCAAGACTAGGAATACATTTTACCGTTTATTATACCACACGTGCACATGAGTTTCCCTCCAAGCCTCGTTTAATTTGCAGACTCGAGAATCATTGCAGTTATAGCATGGATCATAAACATTCATTACAAACTTGGAGATACAAAAGTAACTGATATTACTGCCTCTAGGGCATATCTCCTACAGTGCGCACCATATACACAAGATATTGGAGTTTTTAAGGAAGCCTCGACAGACCGAAACTGAACCCATGCTGAATAGTTCCTGGTATAATTGCCGTCGATTTTTAATCTTTGAATCGTGAACACAGGAAATGTCTGACGACGATATATAGGATCCCCGAGTGTGAGTACTGCGGCGAGGATCGGGGTATGTGTGACATGCCTCACCTGCGAAACGGTAGGTTCTTCACCATCAAGCTGGACGAGACCTTCGATGTTTTTACGGAACGCAACGATGACAAGTATTTTTTCATAATTAATCATGACTTTTGTTTCTTTGCTTCAACGTGTAATTTCCGTTTTTTACAATTCGAGTAGTGCATCCCCTGCCATGCAAGAAGGTATGTCTTGGAGAAGCTCGGTTTTCAAGAAAGTGAGAATATGGAGACAAGGAGAGCTAACCTGAGGACTAAACATGGTCACGCATTTCTTGTTAAACTATACAATGCAGTTAATCACTCATATTTTGGTTGCTCAAATTTGGAAGCTCTAGCCAAGGCATATGGATTTCAGGAGGATATGCACATAACCTTCGATATTCGTCCTGATGATGATATTGAAGATAATATCGACATTTGGATGGATGTGGATATGGTTCCAGTTTTACCTCCATGTGAGTTTATCAACCATATTTATTAAGTAATTTATATTTTTTATTTAAAAATAGTTGGTTTCATCACTACTTAACTTGTTTATTTTAAATTTTTAGCTTATTTCTCTTTTTCAACAAATACTCAAAAGATAGTAGACCGGACCTACTACAGTCATTGCTCCGATCTAACTTGGTTGGAGAAACATCATTTGATCTCATTTATTGATGATGTTGATAATTGTAAGATCAATTATGAAGATATTGGCGAAAGTTATTCTGAATACGTGCCACTAGTGCACGAGTTGAACCATGGTAACTTCCATGTAGATAGCATGGTAAGATTATTTTTTACTATTGTGTCATTAATTAGTCCATATTTTGCATACATAATTTTTTCTTAACCAAAACTAGATTGCTAACTACGTTATTGTTATGTTCTTCAACAGAAATTGCCATCAGAGGTTGTGCCTGAACTGATGTTTCTAGAAGGTCATTTGAATGTTATCAGCTTATGGCCACGTCATCCTACGTTATTCCGCAATGCATACTCGGTTTCCAGAAGGAATGAAAGCCTGAAACTCAAAGGATTTAGCAAAATAATGGAAGACCACAGACAACCACTTGACGGAGACGCGAAGGATTTGCGCATGCCACATGTTGGAGATAGGCGGATCTCTATTCTTCACAATGGAGTGGGAGGAGCTTACCTGTTTTATGCTATTTTACCTAGGTGAGAGTAGTAGGTTCTACCTAGGAGAGAATAGTATGTGCTAACTAAGAGAGATGACATTTTCTAGCTTATGACATTGTGTAGTAATGATTAACTTGTCATGAGTTGTTAGATGATTAAGATGATGATAAATTGTTATGTGACTAAGGATGATGAGTTATTAGATGACATAGATTAGACTAAAGTAGATAGATGCAAGTGATTAAGTTGGGTTGGTAGGAAAATATGATGTTACGACGGCACAGAAGTGTTGAATGAAAGGGAATCCTACTAATTCAACTTGATCACTTGCACCCATCCACTTTTATCTAAATGTTGTTTCTTGCACAATTATTATTGATGTTTTATATTAATATGTATAACCGTGTGTAAATACAATATAAAAAAATATGCGCGATTAGTAGTAGCGAGGGGAACAGAACCTCGCTTCTAACAGTTAGCAGTAGCGCTTGATCGGACCCTCGCTACTGATACGTTTAATACCAGTAGCGTGGTTCTGGCCCGCGCTAGTGCTAACTGTTACCTGTAGCGCCGTAGCAGTAGCGCGGCCACCCGCACTACTGATACGGGAAAACCCGCGCTACTAATATGTTTTTCTCTAGTAGTGCCAGTTAGTGTTTACTTTGAACGAAACGCCAATGTAGGCGAGAATTTCTCAGAAATAATTTCCCCGTCTGCTTTCCCTACAATTTTCCTCTGTGTCGGGAAGGAACCTAATAATTATGGGGACTAATAATTTTCCTACAATTCCCAAGAAACCACTATGAGGACTAAAAGTCCAGAGAAGACTCCAACGGGAGGGAACCCTAACGATACAGTGTGTGCTCAAATTTAGAATGCCTGCTGGAGGCACTACATTGAGTTTCTAGATATCACACTATTTCTTGGATTGCAAAAGCCTCATTGTCCGCATCTTCTAGCAGATAATAATTTTCCACTAAGGCTACACACATCCTCGCACAAAAAAAGTCGATGTATTAAGCATTAAATTCCCAATGTCTTCTATTCTCATGCTACCCTTCCTAATTTTCTTGCATTGTTTTGTGAAAGATTGCATATGAGAGGGATGTGCTGAAATTTAGTGACTCGTGTAGCATGGACTGAACACACTCCACCCATGCTCGTACTTATAAGGATGGTTTGGTGCACCTGATGAGGTTGTTGGACATATTTATGTGGGATATATTTTTTGGGGTTTACTAACTCACCTACAAACTACTACTACATTTTCCCTCCTCAAGGATTTCTCTTTCCTTTTCTCGCATGAGAGGGTATTTTCTAGATTTGAGGTATGTTTTTTTTAGCACAGATTTGAGGTATGTATGTAATACATCCGTGAATTCTATTAGAACATGCGAAGCGAGAATGAATTCTGGCCCGTGGTCGGTCCAACTTGGATTCTGGCCCATGACCATGACGTCAACTTTTGGTTGGCTTTTTGAAGTCATCATAAACCGGGCGTGTCTATATCTGCCTTGACGTGAGATGTAGGGTAGCCACGCCCAAGGGAGTGCAAGACTGGTATAGTTCAGCTTGCAACAGGCCACAACCTTGTGTTTTTTTTCTGTTTTTTTCACGTTTTGTTTTTGTCTTTTTTTTTTCTTTTGCTTATACTTCTAAATATTCTCTCTCTCTCTCTTTCTCTCTCTCTCTCTCTATATATATATAGGACAAATGTTTGGTACGACCAGGTGTAGTTACTCTCACTTTTGTTTCGTATGTTATAGGTAGTATGTATCATTCCGAAGTGTATGTATGCGTAGTATGTACTACATAAGAAGGTTTATGTAGTATATATATATATTACTAAAAAGGTAGTATGTCTCATATTTTGTGCATACATTTTTTTACGTATAAATATGTATGAATTTTATAAATATAATAAAAACATGAGTCTATTTGCAATTTTTTTTCATGTAACTCACTTTAAGTATCTTAGATATAGTATATGAACATATTCAAAATAATAAAATAGTATATATACTACCACATGGTAGTATATGAGATATGGGAGTAACTACACCCGATAGTAGGATGTATTTTCCCGGTAGTAACTATATATATATATATATATATATATATATATATATATATATATATATATATATATATATATATATATATAATATCTGAAATATATTAATCTAGCATTTGTAAAATGATAAATATGTATTGAAAACATATTTCTCATGTATACAAAAAATACAATGTATATGAAAACGGCTGATTGTCTATTTAAAAAGTTTTAATCAAGCATTTGAAAATGTTAATCATTTATTAAAATATGTTCAACATGTATAAAATAAATTTCCTGATGTATACGATAAAAGAAGAACATGTACTAAAAAATCAAACATAAAATCATAAATTTAGAAAATGGTGATCGTGTATCAAAAAATGTTAATAAGATATTTAAAAAATGTTTTCGATATATACCAGAAAAGTAAAACGTGTATGAAAATGTAGTCATCAAACTCAAATATTTGGAAAAGAGTAATTAACAATTAAATGTGTACAAAAACAATCGAGCTTGCATTAAAAAAACTTAACAGAACATCAATTTTTTTTAAATGATGATTATGTATAAGAAATGTTAATCAAATATTTCAAAATTGTTGACATGTATTAATTGTTCCTGATATATAACAAAACCGTACAATGTGTAGGGAAAATGTAGTCATCAAACATAACATTTGTAAAAAAATTAGTAATCTGTTGCAAAATGTTAAGCATGTATTCATAAAATTCTGGATATATACGTGACATGTAAAAATAAATAAGATATGTAGATATATTTTGAATAAAAAAATAAAAGATGATTAAAAGCCATGATCCGAAGAAATGAAACAAACAAACAACATAACCACCTCAGAAACGAAGAAATAAGGGCAAAGAAAACTGTGAAAACCCATCAGAAAACAGTGAAAACAAGGAAACCTAAGAAAGAAAAAACTTAAAAATAAATAAAATATAAAAAATGAAAAAAGAAGAAGAAAGGAACAATAGAAAAATAAAGAAAACCGATGAAAACAAAGAAAGAAACAAAGAAAAATGAAGAAACAAAAGCAAACGAACAAATGAAAACCAAGAAAGAAACAGGGAAGAACTAAGAAAAAATCAATGAAAATCGTGAAAGAAATGAACAAAACTAGTGACAAAAACGAAGAAATACAGAAAGCCGCATAAAACCAATGAAGAAACAGAGAAAAATAGAAAGGAAAAAACAAAAAGAAAACGAATCAAACGAGTGAAGCCAACCCAGGCATCTAGCGCGAGCGAGCAATGGGTCGGCCCGGTACTGCTGTACAATGTGTGAGAGTTAGGTAGTTTGGAATATCCTGTTTGACGCATTTTGTGTCAAACTGTCGAGCTTTCGCACATGGTCGCTATCGAGCGAGGTAGCTGGGCCGGCCTGTTAACGTGTAGCAGCGCTTTCGGTTTTAGGAACGATTTACAGCGGCTTTTAGGTTTTGGGAACCTTCTAGAAGGTTCCTGAACCGGTTTTCTTTCTTGTTACATTTTTTTCGGTTGAAGATTCTTTTTTCTTTTTGTTTTCTGTTTTTTCTTTTTTTATTTATCCTGTTTTTTCTTTTTGTTTTCTGTTTTTTCCTTTTTTTGTTCACAAATTAAAATGTCCTGGAATTTCCAAAAATGTTCCAGCTTTCCAAATTTCTTCACAAATTTAAAAAATGTCATGTTTGCAAAAAAAATCGCGAATGCAATTTTTTGGGCAATTTAAAAATTGTTCATACTTTGAAAATTGTCATTTCTAATTTTTTTTCCTGTTTTTCAGATTTTTTTTTAAAATTGTTCGTGATTTCAAAAAATGATATTTTTTCAATTTTTTCCTTTTTGAGAAAAATGGTTGAGAATCCCCAAAAATAGTCACATTTTCGCGAAATGTTTGAGGTTTTAGACACAGATTCCTAGGAATTAAGGTCACTAGTGACCCGGTTCCGTAGTAGGAGGTCCTCTGTTCAATCCCTCACTTGTACTTTAGTTTTTGGGATTTTTTTTGCGAATGTTTAACATTTTACCATTGTAGTTTAGTTCTGTTATCTTGGCACTGCAAGTTTAGCACAAACACTAATCTGTCGCAGCGGCTAGGCCATCTTGCGCATCGCTACCATTGCTTTTTCCATGTTTTTCCACCTCGCGAACGCAAAATGGGCTGGCCCAGGTGAGCTACGCCCTATGCGAAGCAGGTGAGCTACGCCCTATGCGAAGCGTCGACCTTTTGCTGCAAAGAGTTTCACACATGAGCACCCAGGTAGTTTCGCGTGAAGTGAGATATAGTTCTTGCGCCCTGGACCACTGATTCACAGGTTCGGTCAGCTCATGGGCTTCGAGTACACACTGTTGGATCTGACTTTGGATTTTTAGACCTACAGGGCCCATGAGCTAGGTCTTTAATTTTGAAGGCGTTTTGGATCTTGCATTAAATTTCTGTTAGTTTCAAGAAGAGTCTTACGAAATTACTAATTGAGATGTACTCCTTTCAAAGATCACTCTCACCTCCCCAAGTTGCGACAAGTGGCCCACTGCATGTCTGTCACTTGTCGCAACCTGGAGTTTTTTCTTTTTTCGTAGATCCGTCATTTTCAAAATGTTTTATCTCTTAAACAGTGCGTTCAAATCTCGAACCATATTCACCATTGAATTCCTCGCATCGAGATCTTCAAAACTAGATCCCATGTTGATAGGTTTTGACGAGCTTTTTTTTCAGGAAAAAACTGGACGTAAAAAACAAACGAAAAAACCGGACGAAAAAACCGTGCCTCTCGCGGAAGGAAAAAAATGTGTTTTTTTCCGTTACCGAGAGGCACGGCCGTGCCTTCTCGCGAAAGCAAACCCGTGCCTCTCGCGAAAGAAAAGAAACAGAAAACACGTTTTTTTCGTTTCTGAGAGGCACGGTCGCGAAAGCAAATCCGTGCCTCTCGCGAAAGAGAAAAACAGAAAACATGTTTTTTTCCCGTTTCGAGAGGCACGGCCATGCCTCTCGCGAAAGCAAATCCGTGACTCTGGCGGAAGCAAAACGGTGCCTCTCGCGAATGAAAAAAAAACAGAAAATGCGTTTTTTCTGTTTCCAAGAGGTCGACCGTGACTCTCGCGAAAGCAAATCCATGCCTCTCAAGGAAGGAAAAAAAGTGTTTTTCCGCGCTATTTTTTTTGGTTCTTTTTGGCCAAAATCTAACAAAGATTGGTGTAAAACCAGAACACCAAAAAATAACCCACCTAAAAAGCTAAAAACGCGCGCGGAAAAATAAAAAATAAATAAAATCCGAATGGAACTCTCACAACGCGACACGTGGCGGCGGTTAAGAACGCGCAAAGTGGCGACGCCTGGGAGTGATCGTTGGGAGTCTTCCGAAGGAGCGCTCGCCAACTAGTTGCTCCTAGGGTCTTGTCTAGATTCTTCGCCAATACCTTTTTGACAATTAGAGCCCCACTTATAGGACAACCGGCCCATGTAGCAGTTCATGTTTTGTTTTTTGCGATTGTCCCCAGCGAGTTTTGTGAAGCTTCTAGGGATGGCGACGCGCTGGGGAGTTTTGTGAAGTCTCTCCCCAGCGAGTTTTGAGAACCGGTTATTTTTTGGGATCAAAAGATCCTTTGGTATATCATGAACGCTTGTGTGATCATGCATAACATGATCATCGAGAATGAGTGTGGGCAAGATTTAGAGTATTCTCAGCACGAGTTGATGGGACAACCCATGCGAGTGCGGAGGAGCGCTGTGAGGGTGGCCCGTTTTGTTGCCTCCTATCATGCCAATCGACGTGGCGAAATGCATGATGAACTTCAAAAAGATCTAGTCGAGGAGTGGTGGTCATGGAATGGGCAACGTACGAGTTGATATTATATGAACTATTTGTTGTATTGAAAACAAACTATTTGTTGTATTATTCGTAACTATTTGTTGTATTATTTGTGAACTATTTGTTGTATTATTCATGAACTATTTGTTTGAGTTGGAATAATAATTGAATTATTTATTGTTGATTTATTTTGTGTATGTTTGATCTTCCTGGTTCTATGTTTGAGTGGGAAATGTGTTTGTGTTGGACGCGCGCGCTGTAATTTAACACCACTGCTGGAGCGCTACCAACGGCGCGCTAAATTTTACAGCTTCTGTTAAAGCTATCACACGTCCGCGCGCGATAAAACGTTATTTCGACGCCGAAAAAAAAATTATACGCCGGTCTGTTGGAGATGTTGTAAAAGATTTTGTACTAATTTTACACTAACACGCCCGCCCCCAACTGAAACAACAATTTTTTTTTGCAATAACACCCTCACCCCTTGCCCCGGCCGACCGGGTGCGTCGTGCGCCGCCACCGCAGCTTGGCACTTCACGTGTGACGCTCGGTTTGTGGTCGACGTAGTTTTTTTTTTTAAACGCACTTCATAGCTTTATTTAATCATCCCAACCTGGGATCTCGTCTGACACAACCTGCAAAATACAGCCAGGGGGTTCATGCAACCAAACCTTACAGAGATTATTCGCCACCCCCTCACTAGCTAGCAAATGAGCCGCATTATTAGCAGAACGTCTAACCCAAGTGACTCTCCATCTCTCCCTCCTAGCCATCATTTGCTTAATCTCCTCGATAACCGGCCCCAGCGATGACAAGTCCTTCTCCTTGCTCTGCAGCTTGCAAACAATCTCGCGGCAGTCCATCTCAACATGCAGGTTGGGTACGTTTAATTCCTCCGCTAGTTGTACTGCTCTTCTGCAAGCATATAGCTCCACCCTTGCTGGTTCATTGCACCGAGGAAAGACATGGCAAGCACCTCCGAGGAAAGCTCCCTCCTGGTTCCGAAGAACGACGCCAGCACCTCCCAGCTCCCCTACCTTGGACATTGCCCCGTTAACATTGGCTTTCACCCACCCCTCCTCTGGCGGACGCCATTTCTCGCGAGGGGCAGGGTTAGCTTGCTTGCTCTTTCGCCCGTGGATGGACTGCCACTCTCCCATCAGGTTGAAAACTCTTCTCGCGATCGATTCAGCATCTTCGATTCTCTTTCCATCTCTTGCATTATTCCGGGCCAGCCAAAGCGCATACACACCCTAGACCAGGACCGCCCTTTCATCATCGGATGCATCCGCGAACCACGACAAGAGCCATCTCGATAATGCACTCTGGGGGCAGCTGACTCCGGTGGGATCGCCACCGGCACCCCCAACTCCGAATGCTTGATCTTCCAGAACTTCACTGAGTGAAAGCAGCCCCAAAACCTGTGATAATTCGTTTCCTCTCTCCCACACGCAACACAGAACACACCCTCTTTGATCTTCCTCCTTTGAAGTTCGGTGCCCACTGCCAGTCCATTCCGGATCAGCCGCCACATGTGTGTTTTCACCTTGCCCGGCGCGACGGTGTCCCATAGGCTCAGCCATGATTTGTGGTCCGCCACCGAAGAAGAGGATTCCGGCCTGCCTAGTTTGAGGCGTTTCTGTGTTATCCGCAAGTGGTAGGCCGACCGCACCGTGAACACTCCATCCTTGGTGTAATTCCATGCCAGGTAGTCCTCCATAGTCGGTCCTCCAATCGGGATCTAGATAATCTCGTCAGCCTCGTCCGGAGAGAACATGGAGTACACCTTGCCATGATCCCATGTAGTACCATGCGCGTTGAGAAGGTCACAGACCCGCGTTATCCCATGTATATAGCTTTGTCCCAGTGGCCTTAAGCTTCCCTTCCTTGGTATCCAATTGTCATGATGCACTTTAATTCTTGTGCCATCGCCAATCCTCCAAATAAGCCCATCTAATAAGAGATCCCTGCCGTGTAATATACTTCTGAAAGTAAAAGAACCGCCGTCTGGGCATGTTGCATTGAGAATTGATCCCTCCACAAGATATCGTGCCTTTAAGACTTGTGCACACAATGAATTCGGTACCTGAAGCATTCGCCACGCTTGCTTGGCGAGCATGGCTTGGTTGAAAGCTTCCGGATCGCGAAATCCAAGACCTCCCTCATGTTTCCTCGTGCACATTTTATCCCAGGCGATCCAATGCAGCTTTTTTTGACCATTTGCTTCACCCCACCAGAAGTTCGAGGAGATAGATGACAGATTCCAACACATTTTCTTTGTGAGTTGAAAGCAGCTCATGGTAAAAGTTGGTGTTGATTGGAGGCCTGACTTCACAAGCACCTCTCTCGCAGTCTTGGACAGCCCTTGTCCCTTCCATCCTGCCACTTTTCCTCTAGCACTCTCTTTAACATATTTGAATGTTCCATCCTTTGATTTTCCAACTACTGTAGGGAGCCCTAGATATCTCTCACTTAGTGCCTCAGATGATATGCCAATAACCCGCTGCAACTCCTGTTTCCTTTCTTCAGAACTACCCTTGCCAAAGAAGATTGCAAATTTTTGTAGATTAACTTTCTGTCCTGACGCCACTTCATACTCCTGCAAGATGACTCGAAGTGCATCAAAATTTTCTCGGGATCCCTCCAGGAACACCACGCTATCATCTGCGAAGAGGAGATGAGTAACAGTCGGCCCATTGCTCCCAAAAGACACCCCCTTTATATCCTTCTCTCTTTGTGCGCTCCTAAGCAATGCCGAGAATCCCTCCACACAAAATAGGAAAAGATATGGGGAGAGGGGGTCTCCCTGTCGAAGTCCTCGTGAAGGGATAAAACCGGGGGAGAGCCCACCATTCAACTTAACAGAGAATGTAGCTGATTTGACACACCTCATGACCATCTTCGTCCAGTGACTGGAGAAACCAAATTTCAGCAACATTTGTTCAAGGAAATCCCACTCCACACTGTCGTAGGCTTTCATCATGTCCAGCTTCACGGCGCACAGAGGTTTCCTTCGCTTACGCTTTCTAATCGCATGCACACATTCATAAGCCACCAACACATTGTCCGTTATTAGCCTGCCAGGTACGAACGCACTCTGTTCTTCGGAGATCATAAAAGGTAAGACCACCTTTAGCCGGTTAGCCAGTGCTTTCGCGGCGATCTTGTACAAGACGTTACAGAGGCTAATAGGGCGGAATTGCGAAAGTAGCTCCGGTGAGCTTACTTTCGGGATCATCACTATAACTGTGTCATTAAAACCAGTCGGGGCTGCATTACCAGCAAGAAACTCGCGAACCGCACCGCACACATAATCTTTTACCAAGGCCCAATGCTTTTGATAGAACATGGCCGGCAGCCCATCTGGACCCGGCGCCTTCGTGGGTCCCATCTGGAAGAGGGATACCTCAATTTCTTCATCAGTGAACGGCGCGCCAAGCTTAGCATTCATCTCCTCCGTGACAGCACCGTCAATATGCTGCAGCACCCTAACACCATCTCGTGAGCCCTCAGAGGCGAACAACTGTGCATAGAACTGAGCAGCCATCACCCGCATCCCCTCGTCATCAGTAAACTTAGAACCATCTTCTCTTGTGAGAGCTTTGACAATGTTTTTCCTCTTGCGGTGTGAGGCACGGTTCTGAAAGTACTTTGTGTTTTGGTCCCCCTCTGTCAGCCAGTCAACACGAGATCTCTGCTTGTAATAAACCTCCTCCCTTTCATATAACTCGTATAATTGGTCCTCTATATCCTTTATTTCATGTCTGTACCCAGTCCGCGCAGCACGCTCTTTGGCATCCATTAACTGCGCCTTCAGGTGAGCAATCTGTTTTTTAATTGACCCAAACACTTGGCGGCTCCACACCTGCATGGCCCTTGACGTGAGTTGGCAGCGGCTACATGCCGCCCTGAGTGCACCAGTCTCCTGATTGGATGCCTGGGCATCGGCCCATGCAGCGGCCACCATCGCCTCATATCCCTCGTGTCTTGCCCAGGCCGCTTCATAAACAAATGGACGCTGCCCTCCCAAGTGCGCCGTGGCCGGTGCCGCCTGCACTTTTACAACTAGCGCCTGGTGGTCAAATTCCTCGGTCATTACATGTAGAACATCGACCGCTGGGTATAACTGTGCAAAATCTGCGTTGCAGATGGCCCGGTCCAGCCTCACTTGAATGTTCTCGCTGGCATCTCGTTTGTTGTCCCACGTAAAAGGGTACCTTGAGAAGCCAAGGTCTACAAGTCCGCAGTCGGACAAGCAATCCGCAAAATTCGCCATTTGGTTCAAACACCTCGGGTTGCCTCCAAGTTGCTCTTTCTGGAGAAGGGCTTCGTTAAAGTCCCCCACACAAAGCCACGGGAGGTTATCTTGTGCTCGGAGATAGCGAAGCACGTCCCAAGTTTTCTTTCTCTTTTCCACACATGGCTCCCCATTGAAAGCACAACATGCTTCCTTGGTGGTTTTGATAATTCATGACAACATACATTGTCTCTTGGACTAATACCTTTACCTAGTGTATTTCAGATACAAGTCCATGGAGAAAAGGATTGGCAAAAGGAGATTGTGGAATACCCCAAGATGCAAGGAAATAGGTTGGCAAAGCTTCAAGCAAGAGGACTCTACATTTTATATTTGTGAGAAATCACTTTGAGTCCATAGGAAAGCCAATACTATTAAAAGGGGGTAAGGTTTTGCTGGTGAACAATATGCTCAAACGTGCACAAGTGATGTCGCCAAAAACACCCACAAGCTCTCCCACCAAAGTCTGTCATAGCCAAATACTCAAAATCGGTGCAACCAACATTTCCACTTCGGTGCCACCGATTCTCACCTCAGACAGACTCAGCCAAACCCTAGCCACTTCGGTGCAACCAATTCCATACCGGTGCCACCGAGTTTAGATTGCCAACTTTCTGTTACGTAAATTCACATTTTCGGTACCACCGAGAATGTTGGATCGGCGCCACCGAGATTGGGAATCTGACCGTTGGTCACCTTATCGGTGCAACCGAGTTTCCTATATCGGTCTCACCGAGATTCAAAAGTTGCCACCTTTTGGTCACTTCGGTACCACTGAGATTAACACATCGGTGTCACCGAGTTGGTCATTTTGTGTGTAACGGTTGGATTTTTGGGGATGCCTATATATACCCCTTCACCACCACCTACTCGAAAGTGAAGCACTCAGAACTATTCCATACTTGCCCCATCCAGTTTTCTGAGAGAGAACCACCTAGTCTTGTGTTGAGGTCAAGATCTTCCACTCCAACCATATGGATCTTGATTTCTAGCCTCCCCAAGTTGCTTTCCACCAATCCCATCTCTTCTACCAAGCCAAATCTGTGAGAGAATGATTGTGTGTTGAGGAGTCTATCATCTTGAAGCACAAGAGCAAGGAGTTCATCGTCTTTACCGAGCCTATTACCTTTTGGAGGGTGGTGCCTCCTAGATTGGTTAGGTGTCGCTTGGGAGCCTCCTACTTCGTGTTGTGGAGTGAACCAAGAAGTTTGTAAGGGCAAGGAGATCGCCTACTTCGTGAAGATCTACCCATAGTGAGGCTAGTCCTTCGTGGACGGAAGCCGTTATGGAATAATCAAGGTTGCTACTTCGTGGACCCTTATGGGTGGAGCCCTCCGTGGACTCTCGCGACCGTTACCCTCCGTGGGTTGAAGACTCCATAAACGTGGTTGTACGATAGCACCACCTATCGGAACCACGGGAAAAATCCTTGCGTCTCCAATTGCGTTTGATCTCCATATCTCTACTCTTTATTTCATATGCAATGTCTTTACTTTCCGCTGCCATATTTGTTGACATGCATGTGTAGGGCTGTTAGACTTGCTAATTTGTCATGGAATGCTAAAATCTGCCAACCTATTAACTTGGGAAAAGGTTAGGTTTTTAATTCCTGCTTGTAGTCTATTCACCCCCCCTCTGGACACTCTTCTAGTGATCCCTCAATTGGTATCAGAGCTTTGGTCTCCATTGCGTCGGTTTAATCACCGAGGAGGAAGATGGATGTGTCTAGTATAGGGAGTTTGAGCTGTAGAGTGCCTATTCTTGATGGAGAGTACTATAGTCAATGGAAAACCTTGATGCTTGAGCTGTTTAATGAGTTTCAATTGAGCAAATATGTTATGTGCCCCTATGTTCCTCCCATTGATCCTTTACATCCCACACACGAAGAGGAAATTGATATGCTATGCAATCTTAGAACTGTCAATCTTATTGTTAGAGCTTTACCTAGAAATATACTTAATCAAATGAAGAATTTTGCTTGTGCTTACACTTTGTGGAATGATTTGGAGAAACGATATCCAAATCATTCATTGAGTAATCTTGATGAAATTCTTCATAAAACTATTGCCTTCCACGAAATGACGCCTAGTGATCCTAAGTTTGATGATTGTCTATTTGAGCTTAGAGACCTCATGCGTGCTAAAGGAGATGTCACTACTATCAACAATATCATTATAGAGGCCCTTCGCATTCATAAACTTGAACATTGTCATGATCACAATCCTAACGAATCTCTTGTTCTTTATGACGAGGATTTCCCACTTGATGATGACAATGTGGAACATGGCTACTATGATGAGGATGAGCTGTTCGACATCGAGTATGAGAAGATCATGAAGAATCTAAGTCTCATGGCAAACTTCAAGGATTATATGTCCGGAGGAAAAGAGTGGATTCTCGATAGCGGATGTACCGATCATATGACCGGAGATAGAGAAATGTTTGAAGAGATCACACCAAACCATGGACCGCGAAGGTATGTAACGTTTGGAGACAACTCCAAGGGTAAGGTACTTGGTCTTGGTAAGGTGGCCATATCCCATGATAGATCTATCCAAAATGTTATGCTTGTTGAATCTCTTGGCTACAATCTTCTTTCCGTATCTAGACTTGCTGACTTTGGATTTAATGTGCTATTCACGAAAGTAGATTGCCAAGTGTTTCGTCAAGATAATCATAAAATGGTCTTTACCGGTTTCCGTAGAGGTGATCTATACATTGTTGACTTCACTAAGAGATCCAAACCTCGCACTTGCTTAATTGCTAAATCTTCTAAAGGTTGGCTTTGGCATAGAAGATCAGGACATGTCGGCATGCGTAACTTAGACAAGCTTATCAAAGGTGATCATATACTTGGTGTTAAAGATGTTATCTTTGACAAAGATAGACTTTGTAGTGCTTGTCAAGATGGAAAGCAAGTAGGTGGAAGTCATCCCGTTAAAAATATCATGACTACGAGGAGACCACTCGAGTTACTTCATATGGATCTTTTTGGTCCCAATGCTTACAAGAGCCTCGGTGGAAATTCCTATGGTCTAGTTATAGTTGATGATTTTTCAGATTTACGTGGGTATTCTTTCTTGATGATAAGTCACAGGTTCAAAAGATCTTCAAGAACTTCGCTCGCAAAGCACAAAATCAGTTTGAAGTGAAGATCAAGAAGGTTCGGAGCGATAACGGATCTGAGTTCAAGAACACCCATGTGGATACCTTCCTTGATGAAGAAGGTGCTCACATGAGTTCTCGGCTACGTACACGCCTCAACAAAATGGAGTTGTTGAGAGGAAGAACTGGACGCTCATTGAGATGGCAAGAACGATGCTTGACGAATACAAGACGCCAAGACACTTTTGGGCAGAAGCCGTGGAAACAGCATGTCATGCCACAAACCGACTCTACTTGCACAAGCTTCTCGGTAAAACGGAATACGAGCTATTCACCGGTAACAAACCCCAAGTTGGATACTTTCGGGTATTCGGCTCAAAGTGCTACATTCTTGATAAGCATCGTCGTACTAAATTTGCTCCTAAATCTCATGAAGGATTTCTACTCGGTTACGGATCGAACTCTCACACTTACCGTGTCTACAACAACTTCACTCGAAAAGTTGAAGAGACGGTAGATGTGAAGTTTGATGAATCTAATGGTTCGCAAGTCGAACAATTGCCAAATGATGTAGGTGATAAGGACCCTTCGGAAGCTATCCAAGATTTGCCCATCGGCAAGATTCGTCCCATGGAGGTGAAGGAAAGTACTTCATCAACTCAAGTGGAAGCCCCTACTTCACGTCAAGGTGAACCACAACATGACATGGAGGCATCCACAAGTGGTACATGGCAAGATGATGAAGAGGAGGTAGTGCATCATGAAGATCCACCACAACCTCCTTCACCACCACCTCAAGGGAACGACACCTTCAACAACAACGAAGAAGAAGGAGATGATGATGAAGAAGAAGCTCCACCATCCAACAATCGGAAGATGACCCGAGTTCGAGCACAAGTGACCAGGAATCATCCCCTAAACCAAATCTTTGGTGATATACAAACAGGGAGAATCACTCGCTCTAAAACTCGTCTAGCTAACTTTTGTGAGCATTATTCTTTCATCTCTAGCATTGAGCCCTTGAAGGTAGAACAAGCTCTCGAAGATGCGGATTGGGTGAACGCGATGCATGAAGAGCTTCACAACTTCGAAAGGAACGAAGTGTGGACACTTGTGGAGAAGCCCGAGGATGAGCACAACATCATTGGAGCCAAATGGGTGTTTCGAAACAAGCAAGATGAAGACGGTCAAGTTGTACGGAACAAGGCTCGTCTCATAGCCCAAGGATATACGCAAGTCGAAGGTATGGACTACGGTGAGACTTATGCCCCCGTCGCTAGACTTTAAGCTATTCGCATTCTTCTTGCCTATGCTAATCATCATGATATCGCGCTTTATCAAATGGACATTAAAAGTGCCTTTTTGAATGGTGAACTTGAAGAAGAGGTTTATGTTAAGCAACCACCTGGTTTTGTAAATCCTAAGAAACCTAATCATGTCTACAAGCTTCGTAAAGCTCTTTATGGTCTTAAACAAGCCCCTCGTGCTTGGTATAAATGCTTAACGAAATTTCTTGTTGAAAAGGGTTTTGAGATCGGTAAAATTGATGCAACCTTGTTCACTAAGAGAGTTAATGGTGAATTATTTGTGTGGCAAATCTATGTGGATGATATTATCTTTGGTTCAACTAACCCTCAATTTAGTGAAAGATTTGAAAGGTTGATGTCCGAAAAGTATGAGATGTCTATGATGTGTGAGCTGAAATTCTTTCTTGGCTTGCAAATCAAGCAATCAAGAGAAGGAACTTTCATATCTCAAACTAAGTATACCAAGGACTTAATCAAGAAGTTCAACATGCAAGAGTGCAAAGGTATGAAAACTCCCATGCCTACTAGTGGACATGTTGATCTTACCAGAGAGGATGAACCCATTGATCAAAAGGTCTATCGATCTATGATTGGCTCATTGCTATATCTATGTGCCTCCCGTCCCGATATTATGCTTAGTGTTTGCATGTGTGCAAGATATCAAGCTGCACCTAAAGAGTGTCATCTTTTGGCCGTGAAACGTATTGTGAGATATTTGATACAAACACCAAACTTTGGCATTTGGTATCCCAAGGGATCTTCCTTTAACCTTGTTGGCTATTCCGATTCGGACTATGCCGGTGACAAGGTTGATAGAAAATCCACCTCGGGTACTTGTCAATTTTTGGGTAGATCTCTTGTATCTTGGTCCTCCAAGAAACAAAACTCGGTATCTCTATCTACTGCCGAAGCTGAGTACATTGCTGCTGGATCTTGTTGTGCACAATTACTATGGATGACACAAACTCTTAAAGATTATGGAATCCATGTTAGAAATGTTCCATTACTTTGTGACAACGAAAGTGCTATTAAGATTGGTCATAATCCCGTGCAACATTCTCGAACTAAACATATTCAAGTTAGACATCATTTCATTCGTGATCATGTTGCCAAAGGATATATTAATCTTAAGCATGTTCGCACTAACAAGCAATTGGCCAATATCTTTACCAAACCGCTTGATGAGAAAACCTTTTGTCACTTGAGGAGTGAGTTGAACATCATTGATGCTTCAAACCTGAGCTAGACTCACTCGGATGCTTGCAAGGGCATGAGCTTTCTCAATACTTCCATGATATTCCTAACATGTTATCTTATGCCATGGAATTCTATGCTCCCTTGTATTGCATCTAATCTTTTGTAGGTACTTGGAAGAACTTCATTCCATGAGATTGCAACCAACTCAAATCCTAAGAAATCTTGTCTTGACCAAGTATCCACATCCCCTCTTGATGATGGAAGGAACAAGATATCAAAGCATATCCTTGACCCATATTCATAATTCTCAATTTGGTATCATGTCAAATGGATATATCTATTACCCTTCCTTGCATGACTAACCCTTGTAGGTGACAAGTGTACTAAAACGAGAAGGATTGCTGCAAAACTCAAGAAGATCTTCATCAACCTCGAGCACCCTCAACAAGTTCACCTACAAGCTACGTCATCAACATCACTCAAAGGTATGTACTCATATCCTTGAAAAGGCTTTACTCCAAGTAATGAGGTAAAGCAACTCAAGTGATATGAAGACATTAAAATGCTTAATCGAAAAATGGTAACCCCATTCTGAGCTTAACGTAGAGTATGACCTATGATCAAGTATTCTTGCTTGGCTCCTACGTCAATATACTCTAATATAGGTGACCTAGTCACCGCCCATCATCTAGTTAAGAATCTTGTGTGGTTCATTCTCTTTTTGAAAAATTTCTCGGAACCACTCAAATTCTATCTAGTTGATATCTCTTTGTAAAATCATTTGCATTTCCTTATTTTCTTTCGTTTCTCCGAAATCAGAAACTTGGTTCTTTGTTCTGTTTCTGACTCGGTGCCGCCGATACAAACATCTCGGTTCTACCGACATTGCAGATGAGCTACACCACAAAATCTCGGTACCACCGGTGTATCTGTCTCGGAGTCACCGATTTGTTTCTTTTTCTCTTTTGCGTTCTTTTTCAATTCTGTGTTTCCTGTGTGATCTCTCTAGCAATACTTCTGTTACTTCGATGACCCCGTTTATATATAAAAAAAGGGGGAGAATAACAAAGCTGATCTTAGGGAGAAAATTTCTTTATTCAAGGATTCCTATCTTAAAGGAAGAAGGGGGAGAATAACAAAGTCTTACATCATCTCAAAAGGAGAGAAACTATTTTCCATGATTCCCTCAGCTTTCATGAAACCTACATTCAGTGACCCTTGTTCTCAAGGATCCCTTCTCAGTCAATGATCCCTGTATCTATCCCTGTTTTTTACCTTTTTGGAAATTAATGCCAAAGGGGGAGAAGAACAAAGCTTCATGCTAAAGGGGAGATACATGCTTATGCAAAGGGGGAGATATGATCAAGGGGGAGAGCCAATATCAATATTCATAATACTCACTTAAACAAGGGGAGAATATCAAAGTAGGGGGAGAAGACAAATTTGGAAGTTTACCATTCTCACCCTATCCAATCCCAATATCTACATGCTGAGATTCAGAGGGAGAGGTTGAACTACCTTTCATATCTAAGGGAAGAAAATTCTAATGATCTTGGAGACATATCAATCGTAATGATTACTATCTTCAATATGTTCTCCATATCTTGGCACTTTTGAGTTCTATTGCCTTTGATTGGTAGAATACTCTTGTGTTTCCTAACATTGTTTTCTCAAGTGTGTTTCTACTACTAGAATGCTCAAGAACTCAAGGTAAGTATATGCATCATACCTTTGATCAAGATGATCTCTTGCTTCTTGCACATATTGTTTGCAAGAGTGAAGTCTTGAACAAGGATACATCTCCACTAGTAGTAAAACCCCCATTTGTCCCGGTTTGTAAGGGCCTTTAGTCCCGGTTCTGGAACCGGGACTAAAGGGTCGGGACTAAAGCCCAAAACCTTTAGTCCCGGTTCGCTTACCAACCGGGACAGAAGGGGCTCCACGTGGCCGGTGCTGGGAGCCCAGGCAGGAGGACCTTTAGTCCCGGTTGGTAACACCAACCGGGACCAAAAGGCAGGACTTTTAGTCCCGGTTGGCAACACCAACCGGGACCAAAAGGCACTGGGGTTTTTGTTTTTTTTGAAAGGGGGGGGGGGTTTGTAGGGTTAATTGAGGTGTTTCATATTGTGTTAGCTAGCTAATAGAGAGAAGTGTCCTCTCTTTCTCCGTGCTTGGTCGACGCTAGCTACTATAGAGAGAACTCGACACGCTAGCTAGTAAGCAAATGAAGGAACCATTAAGTACACAAGATCGTCATGAACATATACACAGAGAAGTGATTGACCTCTCTTTCTCTGAGAGATTGGTCGAACAACAAGTTTTCGTATATCTATCCGACGCTACTAGCTACATATATACAATATAAGATCTCTTACAATCCCTAACATTTAATTTCAAATTCCAGATGGTATTCTCCGGCTTTATTTATGACGTGGTCAAGAAAGAATCCCGCCAATTCCTCTTGAATTGCTCGTATGCGATCATGTGGTAGGAGTTCATCCCACATCTGCCATGTCTAATTTGAAGAAGGGGGTCAATACATATATATGAATGAAACTCAACACAAATCATGGTAATAAAATAAAATTGTGAATATTATTGCTTACGCACTTGAAATTTTATTTTCAGAGTAGCCCCGCTTAGGGGTCGTCGCGTTGTAGTTGAACTCGCAAACGTAGTATCCACGAAAATCATTCCCTTTTTCCTGCCACAAGCACTTTACGAGAAATAGAGTTCAATCAAACTGATAATCAAGCATGATAAATGGTATTGATGGAACTAGAATCAATGGGAGATGCGCGGAACTAGCTAGTAGTACTTACTTTTGGGTGTGTAAATCGCAGCTCCCTCGGCAGTGCCGGAACAATTGCGGTGAACTCTTTCCAAACCCTGCCAGACAAAGAAAATAATTACTTGATATCAGGAAATGAACAAAGTTGCCGATATGATGCGATAATGATCGATTGAACTTACTTCTGGAGCATTTCAGTCATGTCCGCATATTCCTAGGGATCTTTTTGTTTCGAGTCTAAGACGATTACTACTCCCCGCTCAAGCTTAATCTCTAGCAGAATAAAGTGGAACCTGCGCACGCATGCATAACTCATCAATTACATTACTATAACCTCGAGTAATAAGGGAAACCGAATATGCACAAGACAGTAACACTGACTTGAAGTTGTAAGGAAAGAGTATTGTCCCTTTGTTTTGATTTTTAAGCAACGATTGTAGCAAGTTGTCCTCAGTTTGTGTGACATTGTTTTTAACCGTAAACTCATGTATGATATTTGGGTTAATGAACCCAATGTCATAGATTTGTGCTTTTCTGCATTCGACGATCTTCAATCTGCATAATATAGTGAGGATAATTATATATACATGCAATGAAAGAGCTGAGCTATATATATATATAGAGACTTAATTACAGAAGTAGTACTTACAGACAGTAGCAAGTCACGATTGTTTTGTCGAGGGCCTTTTGATTGTATAATTGGAATATCTCCTCAAATTCAACATTCAACAGATCCATTCCAACGAGGTCATGTTCCTCTTTAATTCTCAGCGTCAAAGCATCCTTCCCAGACTCCCGGCATGTTTTCATGTACCATTCATGCAATGTTCGCATCATCGTTGTTAGAGGAGGATGATCAGGTTTGACGAGAGGCCGCCCGTACCGGTAACTGAATTCGTCCACCTCCAACGGCTCAAACTGTACATCATCGCTCAGGTAATCACCAGGATTGGTACCGGGCACCATCCCCGGATGATTAGCGACGATATCGCTAGACACCTTGAGCGGGGGGCACGATTGGTTCGCCTGTTCGCCGAGCTGGGGATTTTTTTTCCCACTTCTTCGTTTTGCTAACCTTGCATCACTGGAAGTACTTCACGACCGCCGCGCGTCTTGATATGTCTTTTTAACACAGCGGTCAAAGTTGGAATCCGGCGGAGGCGGTGGTGGTCGCTTCAGGGCATCGATAGTGCGCATCACTTTCATCGAATCTATCTTCTCCTTCGGAGGTGGAGTTTTCTTTGCAAAATGGGCCCTCAATTCGGCCTGACATATCTCCTCGTTTTCAGATTCGGTCCTCTCATATGGTAACTTTTCCAGAGGCTTGAGAGATGGACCGTATCTGTATTCGCTCCCGCCTCTTCTTGTACTGCTAGCCGCCGGAGCGGCGGCGTCTCTCTTCCGTCGTTGCTTACGAGGCGGAGAAGGAGGCCGAGTGCTCCGACGCGCCGGAGGAGCTGGAGCGGCGGCGTCTGTCTTCTGCCGTTGCCGACGAGGCTGAGGAGGAGGCGTACTGCTCCGACGTGCCGGAGTAGGCGAAGGAGGAGGCGGAGTGCCCTCAAGCGTCGGAGGAGCCGGAGAAGGAGGCGGTGTGCCCTGATCACTCGCCGGAGGAGGAGGAGGAGGAGGAGGCGGAGAGCCCTGATTCGCCTGAGGAGGAGGAGGAGGCGGAGGCGTCCAGTTTGGAATCTTGATGTACTCCTTCTTCCATTGACATGTACTCCTCAGAGCACGAGCCAGCTTATTCTCTCCTTCACCTGTAGACTGGTCAAGCTCGAGCTCCTCAAATCCCTCCATTACTTCATCCACCATCACAACAGCATAGCCATGTGGAATCGGTGAGCAGTGAAAAGTTCCGTTGGGTTGAGGAGGTGCAACAGAGCCGACAGCCGCCTTGAAAGTGAGGTTCCGGCATTTCGTCATGAGCTCGCAATGTTGAGCCTCCGTGATAGTATCCACGGGGTAGATAGGAGCCGTGAAGTCAGGCTGAACGGGCTCCGTGGAAGCGACGCTGCTTCTCCGCTGAGATGGCGGGGTAGCTTCTGGGGTAGCTTCGTGCCGCTAAGATGGTTGGCCGGCAGCTCGCTGGCTCTCAACTTCCTCTAGCTTTTGTAGTCTTGCATTCAGCTTCTGAATTTCGCTCAGCTCCGCTTTCCTCTTTCTCTCCCGGCTTCCGTAACCGCCTGCGTCGGGAAACCCAACCTTCCACGGAACGGAGCCTGGTGTGCCTCGTGTTCGTCCAGGGTGCTCAGCATTCCCTAGGGCCTCAGTCAGCTCGTCCTTCTCTCTGTCGGGAATGAACGTCCCTTCCTGCGCTGCGGTGATATACTCCTGAAGCTTGTTCATGGGTATCGCAAGTTGCTCGTTCGTCCAACGGCACTTTCCTGTTTCAGGGTCCAAAGTTTCCCCACCCCCGAAGAACCAAGTCCTTGAACGGTCTGGCCAGTTCAATGTCTGTGGTACGACGTTTTTAGCAATCAGGTCATTCTCAGCTTTGTCCCACAACGGCCGGGCTTTGAGGTAGCCACCTGACCCCGTGTGATGGTGATACTGCTTCTTTGCAGCTTTGATCTTGTTTGTCTCTGACATTTTTTTACTCTTGTCCGATGTCTTGTAGGCCAAAATTGCGGGCCAGTGATCACCTATCTTCTCAAATCGGCCGGTGAATTCTGGAGTCTTCCCTTTGTCGACAAACTTTGATTTCAACTCATTCTTCCACCTCCTGAATAGATCTGCCATCTTCTTAAGAGCACATGCCTTGACCAGTGGCTCTATAACTGGCTTATTCGGATCCTGCTCTGGCGGTAGGGTGAAATTTGCCTTCAGCGCGGTCCAAAGATCATCTTTCTGTCTATCGGTGACATAATCACCATCAGGGGCGCCGTCCTTAGGCTTATTCCATTGCTTGATGCTAATCGGGATGTAGTCCCTAACAATAGCTCCGCACTGAGCAGAAAATGCGTCCTTGGTCCGCTTGGGTTCAATCGGATGGCCATCGTGCGCGAGTGCTGTGATCGTGAACCTTTCTTCCTTGCGCAACCTCTTCTTCGGGCCTCGTCTCGTTACCGAAGTTTAGCTCGATCCGTAGGGCTATAAAAGAAGAAAGAAGAGTTAATTAATATATGTACATACCAAAACAATTAATGCATCAATTAGCTAGTCAGCACAGGCTTAATTAATATATATACCTCGCCGGACTTTGCAACAGCTCCCTCCTCCGTTCGGTCACCGGAGCCGTCATCATGGTCTCCTTCTTCCTCCGGCATTCGGTCACCGGAGCCATCATGATCATGTCCTTCCTCGTCCATTGTTCGATCACCGGAGCCACCATCCTCTCCTTCCAGACCATCGGTGTCGTTGAGATACGACAAGATATCACGTCCGTCGTGGATTATGTCCCCCAACAACTGTTCTTGTTCCAAGTCTCTTGGATCCATAGTTTCTGCAAATATTACAACAGGGCAATTAATATACAAACATGAATGTCCGACGTCCGGACCGCCTCTCTCATGAATGTCCGACGCCCGGTTTGGGGTGGCCTCGACAACACTTGTAGGGTTTCGGTGGGGGGGTATATCGACAACGCTTTTTTTCTCGGGTTTGGGTGGCCTCGAGAGTTGGTCGCCCGGTATATCGAGAGGGGGGTGAACATTTTACCTAAGTAACTTAGAAAAAAAATGTTATCGGGGAGGGGGTATATCGACCCCCCCCTCATGTCGAAGTTATCGGGGAGGGGGGTATATCGACAACGACATACATACATGGAAAAAAATGCTATCCATCTTTACATACATAGCCACATACATATATTATATATTTTCATTAACTCATGACATATTTTCATTATTTTTCTTTCTTTAACTCAATGACAACGACATACATACATGGAAAAAAATGTATATCGACCCCCCCCCCTCATGTCGAAGTTATCGGGGAGGGGGCGATCTCTTTCTCGTTATTTTTCGTGTGTCCGTGTCGCCGTATCCGTGTCCGTGTCCGTGTCCGTGTCCGTGTCGCCGTATCCGTGTCCGTGTCCATGTCGCCGTATCCGTGTCCGTGTCGCCGTATCTGTGTCCGTGTCCGTGTCGCCGTATCCGTGTTCGTGTCGCCGTATCCGTGTCCGTGTCCGTGTCGCCGTATCCGTATCCGTGTCCGTGTCCGTGTCGCCGTATCCGAGCAGGGACCATGGGAAAGGGGGGGCTCACTGGGGGGCGGCGATGGGGAGGCGACGGGGCGGCGACGGGGAGGCGACGGGGCGACGACGGGGCGGCGACGGGGCGGCGACGGGGAGGCGACGGGGGCTCACTGGGCGGCGACGGCGACGGCTACCTCGGGGCGGCGCGCGGCGACGGGGACGACGACGGTGACGGGGACGGGGCGGCGCGGCGACGGGGACGGGGCGGCGCGGCGACGGGGACGGGGCGGCGACGGCGACGGCTACCTCGGGGCGGCGCGTGGCGACGGGGACGGGGTGGCGCGGCAACGGGGACGGGGCGGCGACGGCGACGGGGACAGGGCGGCGATGGCGACGGCTACCTCGGGGCGGCGCGCGGCGACGGCGACAAGGAGCGGGCGGCGACGGCGACGGCGACCTCGGGGCGGCTCGGGAGGCGACGGCGTGGAGAGAAGAATGGCGGGTGCGGCGAAATTTCCTAAGTCTTGGTTATATAGCAACCACCTTTGGTCCCGGTTGGTGGCACCAACCGGGACCAATGCACCCCTTTTGTGCCGGTTGGTGCCACCAACCGGGACCAAAGGTCTCTTTTCAGCAGCCCAATGGGCGGGAAGCAGAGACCTTTGGTCCCGGTTGGTGGTACCAACCGGGACCAAAGGTGGGCATTGGTCCCGGTTGGTGCCACCAACCGGGACCAAAGGTGGGAATTGGTCCCGGTTGGTGCCACCAACCGGGACCAATGGCCTTGCACAACATTTTTTTATTTTTTTCCAGTATTATTGTTTTGTTTTTTGCTTTTTTTATTTTTTTATTTTTTTCCAGTATTTTTCTTCTGTTATTTTAGTTCATTCTTTTTAACAAATAAATACTTTGATAATTTTAGTTGCATAATTTCCATTATTTTGTTTTGTTTTTTGCTTTATTTATTTTTGTTTTATTTTTTGCTTTATTTATTTCCAGTGTGTTTTATCATTATATTCTTTTTGCTATTAATGTTTTGAACAAAAAATACTTTGATAATTTTAGTTGCATAATTTTTATATAATTATAGTTTCAAAAATACTATAATTTTAAATGGGTGTTTTATATATTTTTTTATTGCATAAAGTTTATATAATTTTAAGTTTATAAAAGCTTTTTAGTTGATTCTTTTTGCTATTGAAGAATATTATAGTTTTGTTTTAGTTGATCATAACAAAATATTTTAATTGAGCCACCAACCGGGACTAAAGGCCTTGTCCTGGGAGTGGCTAAAATTTAGTCCCACCTCGCCAAGCGAGAGGGACTCGCAGCGGTTTATAAGCCCTGAGTGCAGAGACGAAGAACGATGAAGGAGAGGCGCAATGCTCACCTGCACGTTGCTTAGCTTCAGGCCTTGAGGAAATGGTGTAGACTGCACGGAGCTATCTGCAGTTTCTCAAGGCCTGAAGCTAAGCAACGTGCAGGTGAGCATTGCGCCTCTCCTTCATTTTTAATAACTTATTTTAACTTCGGACATTTTGTGTGTTCATTATGCACCATTCAAAGGCACATCATCAATGTTCAACCCTTTTCTGCCTTCATTTGCTATTTTTCATGCATTTAATGATTTGTTTTGAGCTAAATGACCCTAAAATTGAAAAGCACTATAAATGAACTCTGAAAAGGTTGAAAGTTGGCATGGTATCATCATTTAACCCACATAGCATGTGCTAAAAAGTTGAGAGGGTTACGGCAAAAACTGGATGCACTTCGTGTACAAAACGGACAATCTCTTTCGAAGTATCAAGGTTTCGGACGAAAACTCATCTGTTACAAAGGGATTTCATTTTTTGAACTTATTTGAACTCCAAACTTTTTGCGTGTTCAAAATGAACCATTCAAAGCCACGTCATCAATTTTCAACCCTTTCTGACTTCATCTGGTATTTTTCATGCATTTACTGATTTTTTTAAGCTAAATGACCCTGAAATTGAAAAGCACTATAAATGAACTCTGAAAAGGTTGAAAGTTGGCATGGTATCATCATTTCACCCACATAGCATGTGCTAAAAAGTTGAGAGGGTTACGGCAAAAAATGGATGCACTTCGTGTACAAAACGGACAATCTATTTCGAAGTATCAGGGTTTCGGACGAAAACTCATCTGTTACAAAGGGATTTCATTTTTTGAACTTATTTGAACTCCAAACTTTTTGTGTGTTCAAAATGAACCATTCAAAGCCACGTCATCAATTTTCAACCCTTTCTGACTTCATCTGGTATTTTTCATGCATTTACTGATTTTTTTTAAGCTAAATGACCCTGAAATTGAAAAGCACTATAAATGAACTCTGAAAAGGTTGAAAGTTGGCATGGTATCATCATTTCACCCACATAGCATGTGCTAAAAAGTTGAGAGGGTTACGGCAAAAACTGGATGCACTTCGTGTACAAAACGGACAATGTCTTTCGAAGTATCAGGGTTTCGGACGAAAACTCTTCTGTTACAGAGGGATTTCATTTTTTTGAACTTATTTGAACTCCAGACTGTTTGTGTGTTCAAAATGAACCATTCAAAGCCACATCATCAATTTTCAACCCTTTCTGACTTCATCTGGTATTTTCTATACTTCATACGAAAACTCACCTGAATGAACAAGACTGTGTAGAGGCCAACGGAGAATTCTTTCGTTGACGTTCTATAATGAATTTGCTATACTTTTTGTTTTTATATAATTATTATTTTTGCATATCTTTATAACCTTGGGCGGTGAAGGTCGTACCAATCAGGAAGAAGCACACGGATCGTGTGTTTCTTTCAAGCGCTTGTGAGCTGTTGGATCAGCACTATAACGACTAGTCCCGGTTCGTGCTAGCAACCGGGACTAAAGAGGCACACGACCCTATATATAGCCCACCTCTCGGACATGTTCGACACTTAGTGTGTGTACTCATTCGGATTCAAATCATTCGGATTCCCTGCATACGGTCGAACGGTGCCTTTCATATTTCCACCGTTGGGCTTTATGCAGGGGAAACCGTGTGTTTTGTTGATCTATCTAGAAATCCTTTAGTTCATCGACTGAATACAAATCATTCGGATTCCCTGCATACGGTCCGACGGTGCATTTCATATGTGGGCACTCACGAGCCACCGTCGGGCTGTATGCAGGGGAAACCGTGTGTTTTGTTGATCTATCTAGAAATCCTTTCATTTTCCGACGGTTCATTGGCTAGGACGAATGGTTCGTCTGCGTACCCAAGATTGTTGAGATCCATTGTTGTCATTCCGTACTGCCGGTCTTCCTTTACCCCGCCTATGTACATACCCGCCTAAATTTTCAACCCTTTCTAACTTCATTTGCTAATTTTCATGCATTTAATGATTTGTTTTGAGCTAAATGACCCTGAAATTGAAAATCACTACAAATGAACTCTGAAAAGGTTGAAAGTTGGCATGGTATCATCATTTCACCCACATAGCATGTTATAAAAAGTTGAGAGGGTTACGGCAAAAACTGGATGCACTTCGTGTACAAAACGGACAATCTCTTTCGAAGTATTAGGGTTTCATACGAAAACTCATCTGTTACAAAAGGCATTTCATTTCTTCACATGTAACTGCAATGATATAGTTGTGGAGAGAAAGTCTTCACTTTTTCTTCGCTTGTGTCCTTTGCTTATTGCGCCGTAACCATGGATAATCTTCATCGTTTAAGAGGGTGCTTGGGTCAGCCTTGACTTTGAAGGGAGGAATTTCATGAAAATTTTCATAATCTTCAGACATGTCTGTCTTGCCCTCCAATCCCACGATGTCTCTTTTTCCTGAAAGAACTATGTGGCGCTTTGGCTCATCGTATGATGTATTCGCTTCCTTATATTTTCTTTTTCTCGGTTTGGTAGACACGTCCTTCACATAGAAAACCCGCGCCACATCATTGGCTAGGACGAATGGTTCGTCTGTGTACCCAAGATTGTTCAGATCCACTGTTGTCATTCTGTACTATGGGTCTTCCTGTACCCCGCCTCCTGACAGATTGACCCATTTGCACTGAAACAAAGGGACCTTGAAATCATGTCCATAGTCAAGTTCCCATATGTCCACTATGTAACCATAATATGTGTCCTTTCCCCTATTGGTTGCTGCATCAAAGCGGACACCGCTGTTTTGGTTGGTGCTCTTTTGATCTTGGGCGATCGTGTAAAATGTATTCCCATTTATCTCGTACCCTTTGTAAGTCAATACAGTCGAAGATGGTCCCCTGGCCAACGAGTACAACTCATCAGAAACAGTGTTGTCACCCATGAGACGTGTTTGCAACCAACTGCCGAAAGTCCTGATGTGTTCATATGTAATCCAGTCGTCACACTGCTCCGGGTGTTCGGAGCGCAGAATATTCTTGTGTTCATCGACATACGGGGTCACCAAGGTAGAATTCTGTAGAACTGTGTAGTGTGCTTGAGACCAAGAATGCCCGTCCCTACATATTATTGAGTCCGCTCCTAGCGTGCCTTTTCCAGTCAGTCTCCACTCATACCGTGATTGAGGGAGACCAATCTTCTTAAGGTCAGGAATGAAGTCAACACAAAACCCAATGACATCCTCTGTTTGATGGCCCATGGAGATGCTTGCTTCTGGCCTAGCGCGGTTACGAACATATTTCTTTAAGACTCCCATGAACCTCTCAAAGGGGAACATATTGTGTAGAAATAGAGGGCCCAGAACGACAATCTCGTCGACTAGATGAACTAGGACGTGCGTCATGATATTGAAGAAGGACGATGGGAACACCAGCTCGAAACTAACAAGACATTGCACCAAATCACTCCTTAACCTTGGCAGGATTTCTGGATCGATCACCTTCTGAGAGATTGCATTGAGGAATGCACATAGCTTCACAATGGCTAATCGAACGTTTTCCGGTAGAAGCCCCCTCAATGCAACCGGAAGCAGTTGCGTCATATTCACGTGGCAGTCATGAGACTTTAGGTTCTGGAACTTTTTCTCTGCCATATTTATTATTCCCTTTATATTCGACGAGAAGCCAGACGGGACCTTCGTACTGAGCAGGCATTCAAAGAAGATTTCCTTCTCTTCTTTGGTAATAGCATAGCTGGCAGGACCTTCATACTGCTTTGGATGCATGTCATCTTTTTCATGCACACGTTGCTGTTCCTCCCGTGCCTCCGGTGTATCTTTCGTCTTCCCATACACTCCCAAGAATCCTAGCAGGTTCACGCAAAGATTCTTCGTCACGTGCATCACGTCGATTGCAGAGCGGACCTCTAGGTCTTTCCAATAGGGTAGGTCCCAAAATATAGATTTCTTCTTCCACATGGGTGCGCGTCCCGCATCGTCAGTCGGAACAGATAGTCCGCCAGGACCCTTTCCAAATATTACTTGTAAATCATTGACCATATCAAGTATGTGATCACCAGTACGGAGGGCGGGCTTCTTCCAGTGATCTGCCTCACCTTTGAAATGCTTTCCTTTCTTTCGACATTGATGGTTGGTCGGAAGAAATCGACGATGCCCCAGGTACACATTCTTCCTGCATTTGTCCAAATATATACTGTCGGTGTCATCTAAACAGTGTGTGCATGCGTGGTATCCCTTGTTTGTCTGTCCTGAAAGGTTACTGAGAGCAGGCCAATCGTTGATTGTTACAAACAGCAACGCTCGTAGGTCAAATTCCTCTTGTGCATGCTCATCCCACACACGTACACCTCTTCCATTCCATAGCTGTAAAAGTTCATCAACTAATGGCCTTAGGTACACATCAATGTCATTGCCGGGTTGCTTAGGGCCTTGGATGAGCACTGGCATCATAATGAACTTCCGCTTCATCCACAACCAAGGAGGAAGGTTATACATACATAGAGTCACAGGCCATGTGCTATGCTTGCTGCTCTGCTCCCCAAAAGGATTAACGCCATCTGCACTTAAACCAAACCATACGTTCCTCGGGTCACCTGTAAAGTCGCTCCACTTTCTCTCGATCTTTCTCCACTGCGACCCGTCAGCGGGTGCTCTCAACTTCCCGTCTTTCTTACGGTCTTTTTTGTGCCATTGCATCAACTCGGCATGCTTTTTCGTTTCTAAACAGACGTTTCAACCGTGGTATTATAGGAGCATACCACATCACCTTGGCAGGAACCCTCTTCCTGGTGCGCTGGCCCTCAACATCACCAGGCTCATCTCTTCTGATCTTATACCGCAATGCACCGCATACCGAGCATGCGTTCAAATCCTCGTACGCACCGCGGTAGAGGATGCAGTCATTAGGGCATGCATGTATCTTCTGCACCTCCAATCCTAGAGGGCATAGAACCTTCTTTGCTTCGTACGTACTGCCGGGCAATTCGTTATCCTTTGGAAGCTTCTTCTTCATTATTTTCAGTAGCGAACTAAATCCCTTGTCAGATACACCATTGTCTGCCTTCCATTGCAGCAATTCCAATGTGGTACCGAGCTTTCTGTTGTCATCTTCGCAATTTGGGTACAACCCTTTTTTGTGATCCTCTAACATGCGATCGAACTTCAACTTCTCCCTTTCACTTTCGCATTCTCTCTGTGCATCAACAATGACCCGGCGAAGATCATCATCGGGCACATCGTCTGGTTCATCTTGATCTTCAGCTTCCCCCATTGCAGCATCACCGTATTCAGCGGGCGGGTAGTTGTCGTCATCCTCTTCTTCTTCGTTGTCTTCCATCATAACCCCTCTTTCTCCGTGCTTGGTCCAAACATTATAGTGTGGCATAAAACCCTTCTGAAGCAGGTGGAAGTGAAGGGTTTTATAGTTGGAGAAAGCCTTCGCATTCTCACAGACAGTACATGGACAATGCATAAAACCATTCTGCTTGTTTGCCTCAGCCGCTTCGAGAAAATTATGCAGGCCCTCAATATACTCGGAGGTGCGTCGGTCACCGTACATCCATTGCCGGTTCATCTGCGTGCATATCATGAATAGAGAAGTGACCAAATTAATAGAAATTCATCATCACATTAAAGCCAAAGTACAGTAGTGACCAAAATAAATACATAACGTTCATACATAGTTCTCATTATTGAACAACATATAGCTCTCTAGAGCATCTAATTAAAACATACATTGAAACTAGAAAATTTAAATGCAACAACAAATGCGGTCATAACCGCAACTAAGGTACCAATTGATCCAACGGCATAATGATACCAAGCCTCAGTATGAATGGCATATTTTCTAATCTTTCTAATCTTCAAGCGCATTGCATCCATCTTGATCTTGTGATCGTCGACGACATCGGCAACATGCAACTCCAACTTCATTTTCTCCTCTTCAACTCTTTGTAATTTTTCTTTCAAGTAATTGTTTTCTTTTTCAACCAAATTTAACTTTTCGACAAGAATTTCTATGTCGGTTGGAATTTCCGGTTCACATACCTCCTAGATTAAAAAATCTATGTCACGTTGGTCGGCATAATTGTCATAAACACTAAATAAAACAAATAGTTATAAAAGATAATATATACCACATCCGAATCATAGACCGGACGAGGGCCGACGTGGGCGGATACCATGACCATGGCACTATATAATAACAAACAATAATAAAAGTAAGAAAATTACACAAGTATCTATCTAAATGATACAAGTAAGAACTTTTTTCTTTTAGAAAGAAGATAAGAAGAAGAGGCTAACCACGGTGGTGCCGGCGCCGAGATGGACGCGGGCGATCGACGGCGGTGAGGACGGGGACGGGACGGGACGGACCGCCAAACCTAAACAAATCTTGAGAAAAATGGAGCTTGGACAAGGAGCTTCGAGACGAGAAAGCTTAAGTGTGGCTCGGGCATTTCATCGAACACCTCATGTGCATAGGAGGTGAGCTAGAGCACCACAAAGCTCTACCCTCGCCGGCCAGAAAAACAGAGCAATGTGGAGTGCTCTGCTCGCTGGCGGGGGGGTATATATAGGCATCTCATTGGTCCCGGTTCGTGGCTGGAACCGGGACTAAAGGACCCCCTTTGGTCCCGGTTCCAGCCACGAACCGGGACCAATGGTTGTGGGCCAGGAGCGAGGCACACTGGTCCCGGTTCGTGTCTGGAACCGGGACCAAAGGGTCCAGACGAACCGGACCAATGCCCCACGAGGCCCGGCCGGCCCCCTGGCCTCACGAACCGGGACCGTTGCCCCCATTGGTCCCGGTTCGTGACTGAACCGGGACTAATGGGCTGGCCCGGCCTGGACCAATGCCCTGTTATGTACTAGTGCTCATTCATATATATTTGATGCATATAGCCAAGATATACATGACTTATTATATCCCTTCATCCATATGTGTGTCCATGCATTCCAAAGCAACTATCCTTTAAAGGACTGCACACATTTAGGGGGAGCAAATCTGAGTCATGTGTCTCTCAAAGTCTTCATTATATCCATGCATATCTTTATTTGAAGCTTTGATTGTATGTTGTCATCAATTACCAAAAAGGGGGAGATTGAAAGCACAACATGCTCCCTTGGTGGTTTTGATAATTCATGACAACATACATTGTCTCTTGGACTAATACCTTTACCTAGTGTATTTCAGATACAAGTCCATGGAGAAAAGGATTGGCAAAAGGAGATTGTGGAATACCCCAAGATGCAAGGAAATAGGTTGGCAAAGCTTCAAGCAAGAGGACTCTACATTTTATATTTGTGAGAAATCACTTTGAGTCCATAGGAAAGCCAATACTATTAAAAAGGGGTAAGGTTTTGCTGGTGAACAATATGCTCAAACGTGCACAAGTGATGTCGCCAAAAACACCCACAAGCTCTCCCACCAAAGTCTATCATAGCCAAATACTCAAAATCGGTGCAACCAACATTTCCACTTCGGTGCCACCGATTCTCACCTCAGACAGACTCAGCCAAACCCTAGCCACTTCGGTGCAACCGATTCCATACCGGTGCCACCGAGTTTAGGTTGCCAACTTTCTGTTACGCAAATTCACATTTTCGGTACCACCGAGAATGTTGGATCGGCGCCACCGAGATTGGGAATCTGACCGTTGGTCACCTTATCGGTGCAACCGAGTTTCCTATATCGGTCTCAACGAGATTCAAAAGTTGCCACCTTTTGGTCACTTCGGTACCACCGAGATTAACACATCGGTGTCACCGAGTTGGTCATTTTGTGTGTAACGGTTGGATTTTTGGGGATGCCTATATATACCCCTTCACCACCACCTACTCGAAAGTGAAGCACTCAGAACTATTCCATACTTGCCCCATTCAGTTTTCTGAGAGAGAACCACCTAGTCTTGTGTTGAGGTCAAGATCTTCCACTCCAACCATATGGATCTTGATTTCTAGCCTCCCCAAGTTGCTTTCCACCAATCCCATCTCTTCTACCAAGCCAAATCTGTGAGAGAGTGATTGTGTGTTGAGGAGTCTATCATCTTGAAGCACAAGAGCAAGGAGTTCATCGTCTTTACCGAGCCTATTACCTTTTGGAGGGTGGTGCCTCCTAGATTGGTTAGGTGTCGCTTGGGAGCCTCCTACTTCGTGTTGTGGAGTGAGCCAAGAAGTTTGTAAGGGCAAGGAGATCGCCTACTTCGTGAAGATCTACCCATAGTGAGGCTAGTCCTTCGTGGACGGAAGCCGTTATGGAATAGTCAAGGTTGCTACTTCGTGGACCCTTATGGGTGGAGCCCTCCGTGGACTCTCGCGACTGTTACCCTCCGTGGGTTGAAGACTCCATAAACGTGGATGTACGATAGCACCATCTATCGGAACCACGGGAAAAATCCTTGCGTCTCCAATTGCGTTTGATCTCCATATCTCTACTCTTTATTTCATATGCAATGTCTTTACTTTCCGCTGCCATATTTGTTGTCATGCATGTGTAGGGCTGTTAGACTTGCTAATTTGTCATGGAATGCTAAAATCTGCCAACCTATTAACTTGGGAAAAGGTTAGGTTTTTAATTCCTGCTTGTAGTCTATTCACTCCCCCCCTTTAGACACTCTTCTAGTGATCCCTCACCCATAGATTCCAGTGAATCTAAATGTGACGCCGTCCTTTACTATCTGTGCATCAATATAATACTGGCACCAAGGCCTCACTGTCACCTTCACATGATCCCTCCACCAGAGAGCTAAACCTCTACTCTTACCATTACAGTTCACAGCTACACCATGTCTGGACCCTAGGCTCCATTTCAATCTCTCCATTGCTCCTGATGTTTTTTTAGTTTCTGATAAGAATACCACCGCTGGGTTGTATGACCTAACTAGGTCCCGTAGTTCGCCCACTGTCGGGTCCAACCCCAAGCCCCGACAGTTCCAGGCTAAGATATTCATTGCTCCCGGCGGCCCTGCGTTCTGGCAGGGTCCGCCGATGTACCTTCATTTCTGATATGCGGTCAAACACTGTAGCTGTCTTCTGCCTTGTGTCACGGATGAAAGAGTCGTGTCCTTCCTGACTGTCGCCTCCCTCTTTTGGTATCCATACCTGACGTGGCCTCCTCTTCCTAGAGTTAAAGGGGGTATAGGAGCTGTCTCCCCTCCCCCTACGTTCTTCATGATCCTGCCGGGGTTTGCGGACATAATATCCTCTCCTCCTTTCAGTGGGGTAGTGGGGTTTATACCCATAATCCACATCCCTTTCTATGGTAGCTGTACCGCTCTCCCTTCGACAGCTTTCTTCATATTGCTCTCTCCCATACTCCCGCTGCCTTTGCTGCATTTTCAGTTGCTCCCGGAGTTCTCTCTCTTTCTTGCGTTCAGGGTCATGCCTTAGGTCTCATTCCTCTGGCCATTCACCCCGGGCTCGGTCCTTCCTGGGGCTATTTACCTCCCCTTTCTCGGGCCTGCGCTCGACACCAGTGCGTGAGCTTTCCGGCCTATCAAACTCATCCTTTAGATTGCATTTTGTTGGGATATCTCGGACTCGTACATAGTTGTCATGTTCTCTGTTGTTGCCATCAGACTGCGAGCTCATGAAGCTGCTGTTGTTATTTGTCTTCCCCTTCGCCTCATTTTTGGAGCCAGTGCTCCTTCCCGGCGAAGCTCTTAGCCAGCCGCCCCATTGCGAAGATTTGTCGACTGGTGGATCACACCGTCCATCCACGTGTACGAGCCTCCCACACTCGAAACAGAAGTGTGGAATTTTCTCATAGTGGAAGTCAAACCATGTGCCAACCTTGTCCTCCTGTGACGCCTTGAGGAAGAAGCCCCGATCCAGCGGTTCATGTATCGTAATTCTGGCCCTCACCCTCAGCTGGTTTCCTCTAGCCATTCCTTCCTTGTCCACATCTACCTTGACAACCTCACCGAGCCAGTTGCCAAGGGCACGACCAAAGACTTCAGTTCTCTTCCCTAGTGGTAAATCTGTTACTCTGACCCACGCATCCACCTTGTCAAACACCATCTCAGAGGGCCGTATATTACTCTCGTACTCCTTAAGCACAAGCACATTGAAGTCATACTGCCACGGCCCGTTAGCCATCGCATGCCTCTAGTCTCCTTCACTGCCAAAGTGAACCACAAATATGTTGTCACCCATATCCTGGAACCTCGCCTCATGGCGTAGCCCCCATGCCCTCTGCATCGCTCTCTCCAGCACAGTTTTGTTCAGCGGTCTGGGCGAGAAAGCTTTCCCCACCGCCGACCACCTCGAATTCTTGGGCAGGACCTGATCTGGATCCTCAAAGACGAAGCCTTCCGCCTCCTTATCCAACAGCACCATCCCTCCCAGTCTCGCTGAGAGGCTCGAAGTGGGATCCGGCGTCTTGCTCCCTGCCGGGGACTTGGAGGATCCCCTGCTCACCGATTTGCCCGGAGTAGTTACCGCCACCGGGGTAGCCTTGACCACCGGAGTCCCAGCCTGTTTCTCCTTCGCCTTCTCCGCCATAGCACCGCTCCGCGGGGGAGAAAGGCTGCACCAGTCCGTGACAAGGGAAGCGTCGTCGCCGCCCCTGTGCACCACCGTAATCTCGCCGCCCCCGTCGAAGAAACCCTAACCCTAGCGCTGGTAGACGGTCGCCAGGTGATCGCCCTCCCAGTCGCCCCTTAGCGTTTCAACGCGTGGTGGACCCTCAAAAACGGGGATAAGGGTTGATTGTGGTCGACGTAGTTGACCATTCAATCATTGACCATCAACTTTCTTGGAAAATGTAAATTTTAAAACCAATCAAGGAATTCAAAAATAATTGTTCATGAATTTGAGATAAGTTCATGAATTTGGAAAAAGCTCACGAATTTGTAAATAGTTCATGAAACTCGCTGGGTAGCTCTAGGGGTGGCGACGCGCTGGGGAGAGGCGGGGGAAGCGTCGACGGAAGGAGTGGGCGGAGGCGCCGACGTCTGGAGGTTTCAGATCCGACGGTTGGTGGTTCACGCGCAATATTCGCTTCTCCAGCGCGCTGGAGCGGGTGCACCAAATAAGCCACGCATGATGGAGTTTTTATCAGCGCGCTGGCGCCTGTTTACCGTGCGCGGCATTTTAGCGCGGCTGCTGGAGCGCTACTTTCGGCAGTGCGCTATATGGCCTTTTTTCAGCATGCCGCTTATTTAGCGCGTCTGTTGAAGATGCTTAACACACACGCTTTTGATCTTGGGGCTGACAGCAAAGGTCACATGGATTTGGGACGGATTCACAAGATATGTTGCCATATATACTTGGAAAAATACGGGTTCGGCTCAGGTGCAGGGATCACCGCACCTATTATGGTGCAGGCCCAATCAATGCATGCCACGTGTGCTTGTAGGCCAAAGCAACTCATTACCGATTATTTTAATCCTCCTTTAATCCCATTCGTTTTAGACTCTCCATTCTCTCTCCAATTTCACGATGAACTCCATCGACTTGAGTACAAACTCCTTGATGCTATTGATCAAATGAGATACTATATCACGTTGGTTTCTCATTCTGCCCAACTCCTGCCGACCAGTACTTTGAGCGTCCGATGGCAAAGATTCTTCAGCAGGTTAGCAAGCATGGAGTTGCCATGGGTCTGGTGTCTGGTCCTCCAGCACGCACTCACCATGGCTGATGGAGATTAGCTCTTGCATGGACAAACAGATATATAGATTTGTAAGTTTGCAATAGCAGCAGTGCAGAGAGAATAATCGGCAAGGAAATTGGAGAGAGAATGTAGAGTCCGGAAAGAAAGGGATTAGAGGAGGATTAAAAGAATTAAGAATAAATTGCTTGGGCCTACAAGCTTACATGTCATGCACTGATTGGGCCTGCACCATAATAGGTGCGGCGATCCCTGCACCTGAGCCAAACCCGAAAAATACATTGCTACCGGGTGTAGTCACACACATGGCTTAGATACTACCATGTAACAATATATATATACTACTTTATCATTTTCCTATATTTTTTTGTGTGATACTTTCTCTTTTATTTCATATATTCTAGGTACTATCTATCATACAAGGATGTATGTATACGTAGTATGTAGTATATATGATTGTTACGGTAGTATATATACTAATTTTTAGGTAGTCTGTACCATATTTTGAGCATGCATTTTTTACATACAATATGTACATATTTTACAAATATAATAAAAACTACGGGTAAACTTGCAAAATAACTTTGGAGTATCTTAGATATAGTATATGAGTATATTAAAAATGATAAATTAGTATATATATTATTATTTTTGCGGGAAACTTCCAATTTATTGATTATCGATCATGGTAATACAACGAACACTAAAGAGATTATCAATCATGGCAATACAACGAACACTAAAGATAATAAAAATTACATTCAGATCAATAAACCATCTAGCGACGACTACAAGCACTGAAGCGAGCGAAGGCGCGTCGCCGTCATCCCCCTCCCTCACCGGAGCCGGGCAAAACTTGTTTTAATTGACAGTCGGTAAGTCGTCGTGCTAAGGCCCCGTAGGACCAGCGCACCAGAACATCAACCGCCACCGATGAAGATAAGCGTAAATCGGAAGTATCCAACCGGAAGACACACTGACGTAAACGAAAAAAGACTGGATCCGAGTGGATCCACCAAAGACAATCATCGACCAGATCCTGCGAGATCCGTCGGAGACACACCTCCACACGCTCTCCGACGATGCTAGATGAAACATCGGGACGGGGGTTAGGCGGGGAGACCATTATTCCATCTTCAGAGAGTCGCTGTCGTCTCGTCTTTCTGAACAGGACACAAACCCTAACAAAACACAAAGAAAGACATAAAAACGGAGCCCTTCCACCAGCAAAGATCGGGATCCACCGTGCTCCCATGGCCCTAAGGCCACAAGAGACGAAGTTGATCGGCGGCGCCGCCGCCCGGAGGCAAAAATCCTAGCCGCCTGCTCCGTTTACACGGTAGTATATAAGTTATGGGTATAAGGACACCCGGTAGTAGGATGCATTATATATCTTGTGAATCTGTCCCATATGTTGTATAAGTATTAACAAATGTTGAATAAGAATTTGAAAAACAAGTATTTCTGAATAAGTATTAAAAAAATATTGAACAAGAATTTGAAAAATGTTGAACAAGTATTTGAAAATGTTGAATAAGTATTAAAAATGTTAAACAAGTATTTGAAAAATATAAAATAATTATTAAAAAATGTTGAACGTGTATATGAAAAATGTTGAACAAGTATTGAAAAGTGTTGAATAATTATTAAAAATGTTGAACAAGTATATGTAAAATGTTGAATGAGTATTAAACAATGTTGTACGCGTATTTGAAAAATGTTGAATAAGTATTAAAATGTCAATCAAGTATTAAAAAGTTATTGAATAAGCATTCGGCCAATGTTGAACGTGTATACAAAAAATGTTGATCAATTATTAAAAAATGTTGAGTGAAAACAGAAACAAACATCAGAAATAACAACAGAAAAACAAAAAAAAGAAGAAGAGAAAAGAAACCCAAACAAATATAGAGAAGAAAAAAGAAAATCAAACAAAAAACAAAGAAAAACAAAAAAAACTGTCCAGAAACAAAATGTTCTTGACATATACGGAAAATGTAGAGTAAAAATCAACAGAAAAAAGAAAAGAGAGACAAAAAAATGAGAAGAAATCAGAAAACCAATAAAAACAAAGCATTGAAGAAAGAAAACAAAAAAACCGATGAGAAACGAGAAAGAATAAACCAAACTGTAGAAAGAAGAAAAATAAGGAAAAACTAGTGAAAAAGGAAAAAAAAGAAAACCAAAGAAAAAAAACCAACGAAACATGAAAAAACCCGTAGAAAAACTAGTAAAAAAAATGAAAAAACCCAGAGAAAAATGGGGTAGAAACAGTTGAAATCCCGATTTGTTTGGTCTTAACTATCCTCGCCCTAGTACTGTCACGAACCGAAGGCTACCCTAGTGGCTTGACGCAGTTTCTCTAAACCAGGAGACCACGGCTCGAATCCCCGGCGCGCTCCATTCTCTGTTCCTTCCATCTCGCTTAAGGTGATGTAACCACAGTTGTCAAATCCGCTCCCTCAAACACCCGCGGACATGTACGGACACGTTTGCGGGCATTGACCGGGCTCATTTCAAATTATGTCCTCCACATCCACACTCCTCATATCGGACACCCAATATCCATACTAACCATGCAACGTGAAGATAAATTACGTAGATCATCACACGAACAAATGAAACAGAGCAAGATATGCATATTCCGATCATCAAAAGATCACAGACGGGGGGTCTTCGTCATCGTCGGAGGATGTGAAGCTGTCGTCGTCGATCCGTCGATGTCCACCTTGGACCACTCCAAGGCAATGCGGGGTCGGAGCCGGAGTGGCTGCCGGGGTTGGACATTGGATTGGATTGGATAGGAATCAGAGAGGGAAAGGAGAGGAGAGAGGCGAGCGAGAGTCAGATAGGGTTCAAAGTGAGGCGCGGATTGGGGTTTTTGTGGGACAACGGTGGGGTCGATGGTGGGCCGGGCCTATTAGCCAGGACGTGTCCACCCTACATTTGGACTGGATATGAGGGATGCCGGTCAGCCCGGGCTTTTTTCCACGGTTTGAGAGGTCCGATTGGGTCGCTTTTTTATGATCGGTCAGTGACCGAACGACCTGCCCGGCGTTTGAGACGGTTTTAAGAGGTCTGCCTATAGATGCTCTTATCATGCACAGTATCACAACATAACTTAACCATATTAACACGTCTCATTGATATGTATATGGCTTTGTACGATTGCATCTTTGTATTTGGGAGTCCAAGAGCATCTACAACCGGACGCCTCAAACGACTTTTCATACGCCTGGACAGGAGCGGATAGGAGAGAGAATGAAAAAAGTGACCGAACTGGAGCCCTCGTATCATCCTTATACGCCCGGACTGTCCGCGAACCCTCATATCCATCTCAAATATATGGACGATATGAGGGCTTGCGGACGCGCCCGGGCGCGCTTGGTCAGTCCGCCAGGTAAGACGCGACCCCACCCCGGACCACCTTTTCTTTTTCTTTATTCATTCTTTTCTTTCTGTCCCTTTCTCTCTACCGATCACGTGCAACTGACCGGACATATGAGGAAGAAAATAAGGAGTGCGGCTGCACGGACGGACAAATAGGGTACACGCCGGGTCACTGACCGGGCGCATCCGCGGGCGTTTAGGGGGTCATATTTGCTAAGTCCGGCTGTAGATGCTCTAATCCTCTTACTTGTAGTCATGTGATCTCCCCCTACTGAAATTTCTCAAGATTTTTGGACAATTCTAGCGGGACGCACAATCGTGACCATCTTAGACAGAACTATTGGAAGCATAATAAGGATTTTTTGATGAAATGGACAAAACTACATATCAAGCACATGTTTTTCAATAGGGATGAAAACGGAGTAGAAACGGACGGAATTGGGTGTTACCACATTTGTTTTCACATTTTTTGCAGAAGTAGAAACAAATAGAGAAACTCCGAAAATGAATACGGAAACATATACTACCCGAAGTAGACACAAAGCGAATACGGAGCAGACACGGAAACATAAGTGGGCGTTGACCGAAAATTTTAAACCCCTTGAGTCATAGAGAAATAAACACAAAAACAAAAACATTAATGAAATGTTAACATGGCTACAAAATAATATGATTATCTTAGCAACGTAGCATAATATTGTAGTAGTAGTAGACACTTGTGTATAGGTCTAGTTGAGTACGTATGTGGTAGTAGAAGTTGGGCCTCAAATGATCCATTATGCTCATTGTGTCATTGTGTGTTGTTTGATAGTTGGGCTATAAAGCAGCCATAGGGCTATACTAAAAATGGAAATCTCATATTCACGAAGACATTCCATTTCCGTTTTCGTTTCCGCATAAAAAAATAATTCTATTTCCGTTTCCGTTTTGCGAATTTCCATTTCCGTTTTCATATTTTCTCTCCATTTTCATTTTCCCTGCAGAAATATGGAAATTTTCCACTTCATTTTCATCCCTACTTTTCAAGAAACACATGCTGGGGGTGATGGATCTCTTCTATTTGTATCCCAAGATATGTGCGACGTCTGGGTCAAGTCCGGGCGCCTAATCTGGCCGGGAACCAACGAACTCACACACACACACACATGGCTGCCGGAGTGTGAGCCACAGATCATCCATTTGATGTCGTGTGACCAAACCGCCACCACACCACCGCTCGTCACGTCGTCCTTCTGGCACGCCTTTGGCCGCTTCTACCCCTTCGCCGGGCCGCATGGGCACGACGAGCAACTGGACACAAGCCGTCGTCTCACCGTCTTTCTGGTTTTTGCCTTGCAGCAATGAGGACCCTGAGTTCGGTGTGGAAAACATCGCGGACGCCATTGGCCCGTTCCACGCGTTACGCGAAGTTCTCGTCTTTCCTTCATGCTGATGCTAGGGGTGGGCTTCTGGCTGGGCCTGTCCACAGAGACAGTTTGGAACCTTGGTCAACAGAACGACCCTCTGACATCTGGGGCTACGGTAGTCTTGCATCTTGGGTTATATATGAGCTCACGATTGCAGACGGCAACACATGGTTCCAACGAGAAGTCAAAGAGCAAAACATAACCACCCGATCCAAAGATTACCATTGCAGCCAACCCGTTCCCAAGGTCTCTCAATCCCATGAGTTGTTTTGCCCCCGTCCAAAGGCCCGGATGGAACCATGGCATATAACTTGTTCGCCTCTCTCTTCCTTCTATTTTCCACTTTGCAAACATTATAGATGGTAGTATTATGCTTGCCCTGTGCTACTTCGTCCACCTTTTATAACATGGTTTGGCTAGGTGCAGATGTAGGCCATTCATTGTTTGTTTTAGTTTTCTACACTACAATAATGTATTACTGAATAATGTCTATCGTGAGTCAGGTAGCATGTGGTTCTCGTCTTAGGCTGCTGCCAATGCATCGGTGCTTAAATGTGGTGCTAAGTGTATTCTTAGCAACTCAAGTCCCTAATGCATAGGTGCTTAACTTGTTATAGCTATGCCCATTTTATTTAATAATTTAGCACCTACACTCTTTCATGCGTCGGTGAAATTCCTTCATTTAAGTGTTTTGTCTAGGTTGACGTGCTTCGCATTGGTTCTTCCTCGGGTCACCAAAAGTGCCCTCTCTCCTCTTTAATTGTTATACCATGTCTTTTTTTGTCTATGTGACATGCTTAGCACATGTACATCGTGGAGCATTGGAAAGGGCCTTAGGAGATCATATGATCACTTTTAATTCAACTCCTTGTGTTTTGGTGATCATGTTTATGAACATTCAATGCCAAGCAATATCTGATTACATAGGGACCTATGCGTAACGCAGAGGAAGGCATCGACAGGTCAGTAGGAGGGGAATGCGGCCGGCTGGTTCTGTTGAGCCCTCAGGTCCAACGATCGACGCAGAATGACGTGTTGTCAGAACGTCAGAGGATACCGTAGAAGGAGTGGATCATAGTAGGCGGGAGGGGAGGGGTAGGGCCATGGAAAGATGAAGATGGTGGGCAGGGTTGCACGGATTGGACTGTACACATACGACGACCGGTGCGGAGGCGGCTACTAGGGAAAGATGGCAGGGAAGCGAGGCGGCCGATGGGCATGAGGATTCAATGGTGAGAGCACATGAGTTTGTACATGTTTATAAAACGCTCGGACCCAACCGTTGATGGTCAAGTGACCTGCCGGATGTGAGTGACCGCTAGCGTCACAAGTAGGCCATCCTTGGCCACTAACTCCATCCACCGACGACATGTCAAGCTGCGACACATCAACTGTGACCTTCCACGACACCCGCATGTTGCCATGGGTTTTAGGGTTTTGACTCAGTGTATGCTGCTATAAGCTGAGTTGCCGATAAATTGAACTCAGATAAGCACAAGGCGAAATATGTTTTTCCTATAGTTCACTTACGGATGGGTTTGGAACTGACCGTCAGCGGTGAAGAACTTACGGGTGGGCCCCAAGCTATCAATGATGAATCGACTAGTAACACTTCTTATAGAAGTGATCCTGAATTCAGGGGTAAAATTGTAATCTATACTAATTAGTGTATCGCTACATATTGCATGGTTCTAGTTTCCATGTATAATCTCCCCACTGGTACGTTTGCGATTGAAAGCAGAACCCTTATCCGGTAAATGCCCAATACGTAATTGTGATTTCTGGAGCTGACAAACATCGACATCACCAACGAAGCGGCAATACAAGTCCGCCACCAGTTATCAGTCTTCTTTGGGAACAAGACGATTCAGGACTGGAGGAAGCTAGCCAAAAGCTTGGACATGGGTAAAACATTTTTGCGAGTCAAATCTATCATCCATGTCTAGCGCGCACCAACCAGAAGTACCCAAATGGCTGGCAACTTACATCCATCGGTTTGTGTTGACAGATTCCGCAGATTGAATGCGTGCTGCCGTGCATGCCACTGCCTCCGTGGGTTATGCTGAACATGCCGATCCGGGATTTTGAGGGAACAGCCGAGGGCAAACGCGAGAAAAGGAAGTGATCTTATCAGCGATCGATCAGATTTGCAGTGGCATGCAGAGTTTCCATATATGTACACGTAGTGGCTCCCTTGTTGGGCTTTTCCCCCCTGATTGAACCAGATCAGTACCCAATACCTGCTGATATGGGGGCTCCAAAAAAATTGAGGGCCCTGTGCGGTCGGCCACCTGGGCCACCCTCATCGACGGGGCTATGATTGGTCATAAATGTGTTCACAATAGCAGAGGTGGAATCATGAGAGCAAGTACAATAACAGGCTTATAGCCCGCTTACATGGTAATTTTGCCTATGTGAAAGAAAGAGACAAGAAAAAATAAGGGGAATGAGCTCTCATGCAAGAGCCTAGCTATATGGTGCTTCTAGGCAAATGCATTAAATGTGAAGAAAGAGATAGCGAGAAGATGAGAAAAAGTACCAATCTTATAGCCAACCTTATAGCTAACTTTGTTGTATGACTATATGTGTTGGCTATAGATGATATGGCAACATCTTATAGCCAGCTGTTGGCTATATTATTAACCATGCTCTCATGCGAAGATAGAGTGATACTACCAAGGTAGATGATGAGTGGTGGAGTAGTTTTTATAGTTTGCAAAAGCAATCAATTACTGCGCTTATTTTCCTCAAAAACTTATGTTTGCCAATGCATTAATTATGCCGGTTGTAGTGGGGTACTAGTATCATATGCATGATACTAGTGTATGATACTACATCCGTAATGCGTAGTATTATATGTTAGTTATCATAGTATAATTCATTTATTATCATGCATGACACATAGTAACACAACATTTAATATGATACACGGTATCACAATATTATACTCAATCCTCTTTTTCTTCATTTAATTTTATGTCATCTCATCAAAATTGACTAGTTGGCATGCACGATACTACCTATGACACTCCCATTACAACCCACCTTACAATGCATGCAAGCATGAAGTACATGCATTGGTCAATTTTCTCTTAATCTTTGAATGCAATGATTTAATGCACCTTGAAATCTGAACATATGATGGGGAATAATCAAATTAAGACTTATAAAACGGGATACCTAAATTTTTAAGATAAGCCCTATAAACCGAAAAGGAGGGAGTAGTTAAAAACAAAACAGTCTGAACCATAGTCTACACTGAGCCTAGCTGAGCACAACACCCAATCTAGCAGGCAACCCGTTCCCAAGGCCTCTCAATCCCACAAGCTCTTGTATTGCATCCATCCAAACGCCTGGTTGGAACCATGGCAATTAACTTGCAATGTCTCTCTTCCTTCTCTTTTCCACTTTGCAAAAGTTACGGGTGGTAGTATCATGTATTCATGTTTGCTCTATGCTACTTCGTCCACCTTTTATAACATGGTTTAATTTGGCTAGGTGCAGATCGATGTTGACCGTTTTACTCTTTCTTCTATTATTTTGACATGAGATTAATGTACTATTCCCTCTGTAAAATAATATAAGATATTTTAGATCACTACTTACATAGGGAGTACTAAATAATGGGTACGTGAGAAGGGAGCCTGTGGGTTTTATTGAGGAGACTTGCAATCCCTTTAATTTTCTCCTTCTGTATTGGTGCCCATGTTTATAAAGCTTCAATGCTAGGCAATACGTTGCCGCCATACTACAAATCTTAAGATTCTAGTGCATCTTAGTACTTGCATTACGGATAGAATACTACTCTGTAGCAAGCGCATTTCAAAGAAAACAATGGTAATTAGTGACCTAGACACAAGTATAAGAGATACATTTAAAAAAAATATCAAATCCTCATGCACGTCTAAGCAAAATAACATTGCACTATGATATGACCAATACTAGAGCTACATATATCCGAAACAGACTATCGCCCCGCTCTATTAATATATCAACTATCTGATACATCTGCAAGACTATCGTTGGGGCAAACAACACAATCAAGCCCAAAAGAAAAACAAGAAAACAAAATGCCAGCAACGCCAGATCGATGTAAGCGACGATTTCCCGCAACTGCTGCGCCCTCCGGAAGGATCCCACCACGCTCCGATGCCTCCGAATTGTCGTGTACCAAGCAACACCTTCAAGAAGGACTGCGAGGACACCGACGATGCTGCCCGGACAGATCCTAGGATTTCTCCCGATACACGAGGGGAGCGGGGAAGAGGCACACCCGACGCCATTCAAGAAGGGAGGCGGCGCCCACCGGTGTCACCGCGTCGGTGCCGAAAAGATTCTACAGGGAGTTCTCCCGACCCCCACACAACCATGACCCAGGACCAACCATCGGCTCCACCATGCTTCCCGACCACCAACATGTGCTAACACAGTCTTGAAGTCCTCGTCGACGTTTCACCATGGCAAACGATGCGAGGCCGGACGGACCAAGATGAAGCAACCGTAGACGAGGGACATCAGTACCGTAGCCACGTGGGAGGGAACAACCTCCACCGGCTCAAGCGGTAGCAGATCGGACGCAGCAATAGGAGCACACCAGGCCAACAGCCCGACCGGGCACATCTCGGGCCCGTGAAGTTCCCACCGCAGCACTGCAACAGACGCGATGCCATCGCCGCCGCCCCCATTGCGAGTCATTCATCAGTCCAACCAAAGGCGACACGCCGAAACCCAGATCGTTCCACCCTGACCCAGATTGGTCCCAAAATAGCCTAGATCTGGGCCTGCGGAGCGCCGCCGGCTAGGACCCACACGGAGCCGCCACCGCCGCCAAGTAGCCATGCCTTCGCCTTGTCGTCACCCAGGTCTTCGCTAGAACCCCGCCGGCTGAGCTGCACCGCCACCAGGCCCCGCCAGCCCGGGCCGAACACCCGCGACGGGGAAGAATCCAAGGCGCCCGCACCTCTGAAGCCCTCCACGCGACCACCAGAGCCAGGGGCCACCGCCGCCCGCCACCAGCGCCGCGCCATCGTGCCCTTCGCCAGCGCCTCGCCGCCGCTCGTGGAGCTCGTCCCGTGCCTAGCCTCGACAACCGCAGAGAAGAGACCACCCCGTTGCCGCCGGCACTGCCAGAGCTTCGCCCGCCAGCACGCTCCGACGGCGATGAGGGGAGGCGGGGGGAGTGGAAGCCGAGACCGACGGCGGCTAGGGTTAGCCCCCCGTCGCTTGCGGGAGCGACACGGGTGTGGTGGTGGGGGGGGGGGGGGGGGGGAGTTCCTAATTTCCCAAAGAGCTAAATATATGTTCTTATGAATCAGTGTTACATGCTGTTCTGGGGCACGAATTGAAATCAGGGGCAGTGGCGCCGTTGGATTTATTCCGTCCGTTGAGTCCATAATAAGTACAATCCCGTAAGTCTGGGTACGTGGACGACACATTTACTGTTCCAGTTCAAGAACTCCCCTACGTGTATTTACGTTTGTTTACAGCATATTCATTATTCTTTCGAGTGAAAAGATAGCGCAGATGGTTTCTTGAAAAGAAAAAAAACAATATCTAGGTTTCTTGCTGCATTACAAAAAGATCTCTTAAGTTGAACAACATATCTTGCCTTGGATGAAATGGTAGCCAAACTGAACTATTGCTTAAAATGACGACCAAATTGCAACGATAGCAGTGAAATTTGCTCACCAATGATCGTTGGCTCGTCATTGTCAACACGCAGCATGGTGCCCTCAGCCATCCGGGTTTACATGCTGCTAACAGTATTCCGTTTGTGCTCGTGGGCAATCAAGGACATCGATAAGCTTCATAAGAGCTTCCTCGAGAAATGTATGTAGATTCAAGTTTGGGCTGTTTGCATGTTTGGTCAGTTGGAATCACGTTCAAGGAGGACGTTGGTGTTATCGTCAGTAGAAAGTTTTGTCACATCGCAGTTGTATTGAAGTGCTATGAATGAACAAACAAATGAAAGCCATGGATTGGAAGGAAGGAAAAAAATTCCTCGCTCCTGTGACCGGCATAGGCGACCTGCTGGAGTCCACGACCCCATTTCGACAACCGTCACTCCGGCACCATCCACCACCGACCAATCCCCGCAGTCTGCCTCTCATCTGAAGAATTTGATATTTAAGAGGAGGAGGACCTCGCAGTAATCGTAGCTATGCACGTCAATAAAAAACCGAGGCACAGTGGTTCGGTTATGGATCGTCAGAAATTGTGAAGGGATAAGATCGATGCCGACAACAGATTGATAATGAACTATTTTACGGAGAATGCCACATATCCCGAGTCCTACTTTCGATGCCGTTTCAGGATGAGCATCGAGCTGTTCAAACGAATTGCAGAGAAACTGGCGAGCCATGATCGGTTTTTTCAGTAAAGAAGGAATGCCGCCGGAGAACTTGGGCATAGCACATTTTAAAAGGTGACTGCCGCTTTGCGTATGTTGGTATACGGTATTCCGGCGGATCTCGTTGATGACCACCTGGCCATGGGTGAGAGTCAAGCCATTATCATGTGTGTCAAGCGCTTCGCGGTCGGAATTGTGCAAGTGTTTGGTCCGAAATATTTGAGAGCTCCCAATGCTGAAGACACCACAAGGAATTTGGAGATGAACAAAGCTCGCGGGTTCTCAGGTATGCTTGGCTTAGATTGCATGCATTGGAGTTGGAAGAACTACCCTAAGTCATGACATGGTCAATTCCATGGCAAAAAAAAGGTTTCACTATAATCCTTGAAATAGTGGCCGATCAGGAGACTTGGATATGACAATGCTTTTTTTGGAATGCCTGGATCTTTGAATGACATCAACATTCTTAATCAGCCACCACTCATGAATAAGATTGTAAATGGTGAAACTAAACCGGTGGAGTTTGTAGCAAATGGCCATACATACAACTATGGCTACTATCTTGCGGATGGCATCTACCCAACCACAAGGTAAGAAAAATCTTGATTTCGACAATGCTCAGTCGGCGGCTAGGAAATATGTGAAGAGAGCTTTTGGGATTTTGCAAGCCCAATTTGCTATTGTGAGAGGACCGACTAGATTTTGGGATCAAAAGATCCTTTGGTACATCATGAAAGCTTGCGTGATCATGCATAACATGATCATCAAGAATGAGTGTGGACAAGATTTAAACTATTCTCGGTATGAATTGTTGGGACATCCCATGCGAGTGCGGAGGAGTGCTGTGAGGGTAGCCCGATTTGTTACCTCATATCATGCCATTCGACGTGCCGAAATGCATGATGATCTCCAGAAAGATCTAATCGAGGAGTGGTGGGCATGGCATGGCCGCCAAAATTAGTTTGATCTTGTATTCTTGAACTATTTGTTGTATTTAAAAATAAACTATTTGTTTGAGTTGTAATAATAATTAAAATATTTATTATTGATTTATTTTTCTCCGTTTGATCTTTTTGATTTTATTTACATTTAAAATATTTCATAGCGTTTGCCTGCTCACGCGTGTCGTCAGACAGGCGTCTGACTGCTCGCGCACGCTGCATTTTGCAGCACCTGTTGGAGCGGCAACGTCGCGCTCAATTTTACGACGCCTGCTGAAATGGACGCCTTGCCGCGCGCTAAAAAAGTGCATTTCGATGCTGCAAAATTTTACAACGCGCCTGTTGGAGATGCTCTTAGGATGGCACCCGGGTGCGATCCAGCTTGTGTGCATTCACCATCCCCGTTACGGGTGGGGCTGGAGGGGAGGAGATGGCGCTGTGAGATCTCATCAAGTCCGGTTGTCCGCGCCACAAGGCTTTGCCGTCGTCTCCCATTAGCATGCAGTCTGCCATCCCCGACTGGCTAAGCAGTAACTAACGATGGCGTGGCATAAAAGTCAACACCATTAGTTTTGACCGTTATGACTGGTGAGTCCCATGTGTCAGTCTTTTTTGTTTATAAAACAACCTCTGCATAAAGGTCAATCGTGCAGCGCCGCCCATCTCCAGGTGCGGCCATGGCGTCTGAAGGAGCGTGCTGAGCTTGTTGACCTCAGTCATCTAGAAACACAGTCAAAAATATCTATGTAAATCCGAATCAGAGGGAGTATACATATTAAATATTTTTTTCAATAAAATGATAGTGGCTCGGCCTGTTTGGAAAAACAATGTTTAGGTTTGTTGCAGCATTAGAAAAAATATCTCTTTAGGTGAACAACGTCTAGTCTTGGAAATTTTGGTCAAATTAAAGTCCTTGAGGGCGACCAAATTACAGCGAGAGCACTAAAATGTTGCCCACTAACGCTTGTCTCGGCTCATCCTTCTCAACACGTCACCACACTTCTTTCGGCCATCGGGATTTACATGTTAACATTATTCCATTTGCAATCAAGGAGACCGATACGCTTCATAAGAATCTCCTCGAGAATTGTATGGCAGATGCAAATTTGGGGACGTTGCATGTTTGATCAGCTGGAAAGAATCAAGTTCACGGAGTAGGTTGGTGCTTATCAGACTTAGAAAGTTTGGTCGCACCACAATTGTGTTGGAAGTGGTATGAATGAACAAGCAAATGACAGCCCTGTATTGACATCTGATTCGCTGTAAAACAGAGGATTCTATTTTGCTCCATGCTTCCACAACAATTTAGATCGGAAAACGTTGACATGGCGCATTTTTGGACCTTAAGATGGCTCAACAATCAAGCATCAGCCGACATTGCAACTACCTATCAACTAGACATCCTTCAGTGCCCCTACGCAAGGGGTCTAGTAGCTCATTGTGGACTTGTAGAAGGAGCTTTGTAATAGATTAGTAATGTATTTGTAGGTTGCTTTCTGTGAGTGACTCCTCTCGAGATTGCATCTGCACTACTTCCTACTCAATGGGATGGTATATGTGGACTCCCGACTCCTAGTCGCCATGTCTGTACCCATGGTCAACGGAACGACCCTCTGACATCACGGACTAGAGAACTCTCTCGCTCTTGTCATAAATGAGCTCACAATAGTCCAAGACCAAAAAACGGCATCAAAAGATAGTGGTAGATAAAAACATAATAGCGGGAACCAAAGACTACACTCGACCTCGCTCAGATTAACACCTAGCCTAGCTCGCAACCCATTCCCAACGTCTATCAATCCCAGGAGTTGTTGTTTCGCTCCCATTCAAATGACATGGTTAGGCTACGTGTAGATGCAGGCCCTTCCATGCTTTCTCTTATTTATGATACTATAATAGTGTTCTACTACTTGATAAAACCTTCCGCGAACAAGGAGCATGTGTTTCTCATGTGAGAGACATGGATCACTCTTATTTTCTCTCCTTGTATATTTCGGTGCTCATGATTATGAAGCCTTAAACGCTAGGCAATATGGTTGCCACGTTGTTACTCTTGGATAAAATGGCAGATAAATAGCAACAATTGCTACGAACAGTTGCCCACCTATGCTAGACGTTTGTCTTTGTTAATGATGCACCAACATGGTGTTGTCGCTCATCCGGATTTATAGGTGCATATAATGCACTGGGGGACATGAACGTATTTATGATGTGTCAATTTGGATCATATAAGTATGAAAATGTAGGTCCCACCCATGTATCACTTTCTCCCGTGGTGTGTTGATTGATGCCATGTTGGGTTTTTTAAAAGACCCCACCCCCCACCCCAATAAAAAAAATATGTTAAGAATATTCCATTTGGACTCAGGGGCAATCAAGGAGGACGATAAGCTTCATACGAATTCACTTGAGAAATCCATGATAGATGCAAATTGTGAGGAGGTTGCATGCTGCTTGGTCAGTTGGAGTTAGGTTTACAAAGCAGGTTCGGGGTTATCGACCATAGGAATTTGGGTAGCACTGTGATTGTGCTATAAGTTGTATTAATAAACACACAAAGGAAAACTCTAGATCAAAATCTTGATTCCATGTGATACAGGGGATTCCATTTTCCTATGTGTTTCCTCAACAATTTTGATTGGAAATGATAAACGGTCACATTTCTGGACATCAAGATGGCTCAACGACCAAACACCTCGCGACATTGAACCTACCTACCATCTTGAAATCCTTTAGGGCTCCTATGCGCGCATGACTAGTAGCTAGTTGTGTACTCGGAGGATGAACCAAGGGCGTAACCGAAGTACAACTCAAATTTTAGCCCGACTACATACTTGTGGGATCCATTGCGTGCCTTATTGATCCAAGAAAACAAACTATTGCAATATAGTGTCTCCCCAACAACGTGCCAATCAACATGGACTGGCCAAAAATAATCAACATTGTCTGGCCGACGACCAGTTATTTGCTTCCTGTAATTGATGACCGCATCAACATTTACCGGTCACGAGACCCCAGGAACAACTTATGTGTAAGGGCTGGTGTCATCTTACGCCAACGCAGAATAACACTTCAACTTATTTTTATCAGCACTTCAACCAGTATAGTGTCAATTTTTACCCCAACCTCAAAAAATGATTGACCGCAGCCCAACCATAGAAGCCCAAAACTCAGCCAAGTTTCAGCCGTAGTCACTACAGAAATAGAAAAAATGTGGCACTAAGAACAACCACATGGCTAAATGATATTTATTTGGCTCGTTTTTCGGTCGTTCCCAATTCTTGTAAGGGCTTTCTTCTAAAAGAATCATATACGGTGCGGCAGTAGTACGCCCACTATGCACACCCTTGCACTCTTTGTCCCATCTCTTCCTCTCAATTCTCTCTAATTCCCAGTGGAATAATTTCCTTGTGGTGGAATTACTCAACAACAAATTGGCGGAATTTTGGTCTAATCCGGTGATGTCGCCCGGACGACTACTGTGGCATAATCTCGTGCTAAAGTCTTGGTTTCCCTCTTCAGGTCATCCTAGGTAGTCGCCGCCAAACGCACATGTGTTAGCCACTTACCTTAGCTAATCAGATTTCTTTTATTTCTCTTTGTTGATTCATCTAGGACTAGGATATTACTAAGGATATATTTTTGTTGAAACAATCATTACCATTAGACATTAGTGCAACAAGGAATTCAAGGCCACTTAGACTTTAGACAAGGTCATGCTCATGTATCAAGGGTTGGTACTACTACTCCGGCAAAAATTAATTTAGATAGACTTCCTTCAAATCCAGTTGGTCGAAAAAGAATATCACAATACACTAAGAATCCTAAAATGCATGACGAGATCAGACGAACATAGTTAATAACTAGAGTACCTTACAACCACCAATTAGTTAAATGTCCGCGGAAGCTTGCAATATTCGACTAAAGATTTAATCAAAAATGGTTTTTCCTTGTGTTGCTATCTATTGAGATATTGCATCGAAGACCAAGGTAGGAATGATTCATTTGTTGTTATTGGTTTCTCCAACTGTAATAAGGAAATCACTAGATCATTGATGGCGCGCGTTGCCGCGCCCGTCTATTTGTTAATAAAATGATAAGACTTTACATAAATATTTTACACAGAAATACTGGAAGTTAAATTTACACAAACTCGTGTATGCATTGCGAATTGAGAGAAAAATGACACAGTAAAAGCTCCCAGACATACAAATTGACTTCATATCACAGTATGCATGACAAAATATAAAATCAAAATGTGTCCTCAAAAGATAAATCAAAATGCAACATGTATACGCTCTTCCAACAATGAATTTAATCATATGGCCCACTTTACTGATGGCAAATTATCAAAGTGCAAACTAAAGTCGGTGATACCCAAAGAGATGTGATAATATTGTTTCATTGTCCTATAAACATCTAAACGGGATCAACAATTAAGGGAGTATACTTTATAATTTTACCAACACACATATTGTTCATCAGTGATATATGGCCACATGAATTAAATATCACGCACCAGCGTCCGTCTATTTGACAAAAAAAATAACTCATGCAAATTGGTGAATGGTGATCAACAATACCATCATGTCCTTAGACATAAGAAGATTATACACAGAATGGGACTGAATCCATCACAATCTCGAAGCAATATGAGGTTATCTTCTTGCAAGCATTTGCAACAGCTGAGGCTGCAACCCTTTGAACTTTCAAAGTATGCACCCAATTAGCAAATACAGTAAATTGTCAACACAAAAAATGAGTGTCTTGCTATTCTAGTGTAAGTACCCTCAGAGAAGTCAATGGACGACATCATGGTGACATCTATACCTGCCTGCAAGAATTGTATCAGCTGCCTCCGCAATACCTCATACAACAAAACATGATCACGTAAAGCATGTAAGGTCAATGTGAATGTATGGTTAGGTTGTTATTACATCATGGTACTCGGTTGCGGCAAGCGAGGAGCAGAGTATAGGAAGCAAGCCATGGCGGACAATGGCGTCAATGGAAAGTTGCATGGCACTGAAGAATTAAGTGATGGCGCACACAGAGAGCAGCATCTTGTCAGGGCTAGCCACCGCGTCATCTCCAATGATGACCAGCCAGACAAGCGCGTGCGCCATAATTCCAACATGAAGTAGCTCCTACATCCACCATGCATAACAAGACCACTTCATACATGTCCGTCAATGATGTGCACCAGTGTGCCTCACCCTAGGGCACGACCTCAACGGGTGGAAGAAAAATGGTCTAGCGACACAAAAGAGCAATTATCTCCAGACATGGCAGCCAAATCATTGATTTTTCAGCGATGTTTATTAAACAAGTGTAGAAACCAATGTTTTAAATAGCGGGCTATGGCATTTAGCGGCGGCTCGGCCAGAAGCTATGAAAGGCTATAGCGGAGCTATGCCTCATTTAGCGTTTCTCTTAAATCATGAAAAATTAAAACAATAAGTATATAATCAGGCATCATATATGATATATTGCATATACTTTACATATACACATGTTCGTACATCAAAACGCGAGTACTAATCAGACATCCTGATTCAATAACCAAGCTTGACATCAATGCATCATATATATCATAAACAAGAACAAAAAATAATTCAGAAGTATGGTTTTGTATAGCGGCTTAGCGGGCTAAATGAGTCCAAATTTAGCGCTATAGCGGGAAATAGCGGGCTATTAGCGTCATTTTCAATTTAGCACTAAAAATGCATAGCTTTAGCGGGAGAGCTCCCAAAGGCTATAGCGGGGCTATAGCGGAGCTATAGCCGGCTATTTAAAACATTGGTAGAAACTAAAGCACGAGCAATAGTCTAGACAGAGTGTGTTGGGGGAACAAATAGAAGACTAAGTGGATTGTTAAATGAAGGATGTATTTGAAACAAATTAATTCAAGCCCCTTATTTCAATACAGATGGAAGAAAACAAAAACAAGAATAAGTAAATGAGATTCAGAGAACATACATGATAGTCAATAGCAAGACTTATAACTAACGGTGACTATATGGGACTTTTTTTTGCGAAACAAAACTCCAGATAAGTTGTAGTTCAATTTTTGTAGCAAGAACAAAAGAAATAAATTATTAACTCATGTATACACACATCTAGCTGATGCCTCAAGAACTCATATAGTGTAAAGCAACTAATATTTTTCAAAAGAACAAAGAAACTCCGGTGTTGTATGGATATTCTTCTATACACCAATCCCATAACAAGGAAACTGACGCTGATGTAGCAAATCGTAGAGTTTCGAAGCTTGGTTAACTTCAGACAGCTGGGATTACGCTGGTTAGAAACAAGACATATTCCAAAGCATAGGAAAGTTCAAATGGGGCAAAATAGATAAAACTACAAACATGAGGACTACATACTTCCACATTACATCAACCCGAAATATTTGTCTTGTGAGTTCAAACGCCATTCGAGAAACGACACAATAATTTGACATCAAAATTTTAACATTAGGACAGAATTAATGCATCTCTTGCTCCACTACACTGACGCGATTATGAGTTCAGACGGCAATAGCAAGTATTCAGATTGCTCTCCTGTGGAATGTCTTTGTCGAGTAGAAATAAAAGTAACGAATAGTCAGTAATAGTCTACAAAGTTAAAGAAATAATATTCTGCTGGGTCTGTGGAGCTATCAACAATTGAGTACATATATGAAACTGAGAGTTTGAAGCACCCATACAACGCACCAAAATACACAAATTTACGTGGGTACTCTAAGTGCACTCTGCACTTTGTCTAAGAATACTGCAGCAGACCAGCAAGTGATACCTTTACCAACTTCAGCAACTGGAAGTGTGGGAATTGAAATATAATACCTGGAGGCTACAAATCACTTAAGTTGAAATAAGTGCGTCACCTTCCAAATGGCAAGTCTCTAAACCTTTAAATCCAGCAGAACCCTGTATGTTAAGGTAGAGAATCTGCATTTGGTTGTGAGTACAAAGAATACTATGAAAACAATCAATATTCTAACATTAGATGAATAAGTAGGGGATGAGGAGAGGTATGAAAGAGGAACGACAGGAAGAAAGGGAAAGACGAATTAGCGACCTATGCGTAACCCATGGCTCTCGAAGACCATGTGCATTCCTCTGGGAAGGGCCCTTGGTGATTCGCTCTGGTCCGCCGTTGCCGTGGCTGCCGGAGACCATGTGCATTCCTATGGGAGGGTCCCTTGGCTGCATCGAGCCATTCGTGCCCACAGCGCTGAATCGAGCCCCTTCATCTTTCTCTGGCAGCGACCAGTCGATTTTGGTTGAATCGATCGAACTGCTGCGGCGACGGTAGCCGGCACACCTAGGTCTGCCCTAGCCAATGACAACATCAAATCATTCTTATTTTATAAGCTGGAGTGATGGTTTGTTAATGAAATCCCTACATTCCTTAGCTGCAGTGATTTGTTAGTAAATGCATCTAATGTCATGCTGAAAATACATAGAAATACTGCATTGCTACCAATGGAAACCAGCAATATCATTCAGTAATGGGACCATCTCTTAAAATGAAAAATAGAACAGTAGAGCTGACCTCTTGTTCGAGCTGGGCGTCGGCCTTCATCGCCTCGGTACTCTCTGGCTTTCGTTTTACAGCATGAACTCCATGTACTTAACACACCTTTCCTGTCACAAGAACAAGCCCAAGAAATGAACGAGCGGAGGGGAATTAGTCAATGGGTACACATGAGACACGGACACGGCATATTTGTTGCCGAGGAGACGACGAGTTGAAAGAGCCGCGGGCGCTAGGAGGCTGACCGTGGCGGTGACGTCGGTGACGACAAGGGCACGGCGCTCCCGGAACCGGGACAGCGGCGGCGCGGAGTCCTCGATGCGGAGCTGCCGGAACCGGGACAGCAGCGATCTCCGCAGCGTCGGCGTGGAGTCCTTGATGCGGGAACAACCCGTTGAACCGGCGGGCTTTCTCCTGCGTTTTCTCTGTATCTCTATCTCTCGCTCTCTCCCTTTCTCTCGGTTGCAGCGACTGGCAGCGGCGGCGCACCTTGGTCTGCCTAGCCAAGGTCGGCAAGGATCGGGGTTGGGGCTAGGAGGACGCGAATGAGAGAATCAGAATCGCTCGTTTGGCATCAGACGTTCACCGATGTCAATGAGCGAGATGCCTCCGATTCGGCCGCCGGAATAGCTGCCCCAGGACATCCGGCCCAGTATCAGCCCACATGGAAAAATTATCTTGGACGGCCAGGGACATCCGACACGAGCGATCCGACGGCCTCAAACGGCGAGGGCGTGAGAGGACTCGAAATGTGTTCGGTTTTACTGTCCTTAATATTAGATACTCATGTGAGTGATGTTACTTTCTTTCCCAGTGTCGTTGTTAAAGATATGATGCTTAAATTAATCAATATTACTCCATCAAGGTTGCCCTCAACAAGCAAACAAATATCATAAAAAAGCAAAATCATATATTATTCAATACATCAGTTGATTGGTTAGATACTTGGTAGATAAGAGTTTAACTTTCCGGGGAAATGATAAATCAGTGGAATCAAAAAATAAGAGGGATTTTGGAGAGTTGGTACAATAGTTGACAAATAAAAATAAGGATGTAAGGAAGGTAGTACTCAAGAATGCTCGAACAAATTGCAAATGGGTGTCTCGAGATATTCAAATAGATAATGTGAGGTATTTTGCAAAGGTAACGATCATCAATGTTATTTATTTATAGCATACAATTATCTCTCAGCACTCAAAATGGTATTTTGTCTTGTTTTGCGCAGATAGCATAAAGTTTTATTATTGAATAAACTTGTGGTGATGTTTTCTCTTTTTTGAAAAAAACCCCATATATTAATTAACTTAACACATTCGTACAATCATTCATTACAAAATTTTCCATACCTGGTGGAACAGAATTAAAAAGAAGCCCATCAGATCTATTATCAAAACTAAACTTTGCAATCTCATGTGCCACCATATTTGCCCTTCTGTTGATCTTAGAGATCTGCAAATTTTTCAACATCTTTGAGACACTTACCGCCTCTTTCTTTAGATCAACAAGAGGTGACCTATCCATACAATCTTTTTCGAGAACAGATGCCACAAAGGAGCAATCCGTTTCCAGAATCACGGCATTGTCTAGAGTAATACCAATATATAGGCCAGACAGAGTCGCTCTAAGTTCCGCTTCCTCGACGCTACATCAAGCTCCAATATAATCCCAAGAGGAAACGACAACTTGTCCATGATGGTTTCTAACAACTACCCCCATGCTCGCAGATTTAATGGCCTCCACATAACTAGCGTCGACATTAATCTTGAAGAACTCCGAGGATGGAGGCTGCCACGGGATAACCATCACCTTCAAGTTAATGTTTGGCTGACATTCCACATCCACTTGCTTACCTTTGTTGCACATCTTCACCTGCATTTTAGAATGACAAGACGAGAAGGATGCCCAATAATTTTCTACAAAGCTCAGAGAGGAAGAGATGGATTCCATTCCCTTACCAAAGATCAAATCATTCCTCAAGTGCCAAGCTCTCCAGAACATGAATAAAGTTTGCTCACGCATAGGCGAATTTAATTGGTCCAAAAGAATAAGCAACCAGTCCGGCCCAGAGTTTTCCAAGATTTCCTCCGCCAGTACATTCCACACTTTTTTCAAAGCCATACGAAAAGCGCGAACCTTCGGGCAACTCACCAACGCGTGAAAGATGCATTCATCTTCGATACCACAGTTGGAGCACGTAGCTAGAATAGCTTGATGATGTTTTACCCTGTTAACTTGAACCGCCAAGCTATTAGATGCAGCCCTCCAGGCAAAAATCCTAATTTTCTGGGGGACATTAGCATTCCAAATTAACTTCCATAGCCTCCTTTCCCCATTCGTGGCACCACTATAGTTACCTGAGTCAATTATCGGTTGCTTTAGATTTTGTGCTAGTCTATACGCACTCTTCACCGAGAATAAACCATTTTTCTCTTGATGCCAAGCAATAATATCTCCCTCCCCCAACCTCAGAGGTCGCAGCTGATGGGGATATGTACCTAGGGTCGGGTCATAGGCCTGATCTACATACCCTACCTAAGGACACTGCCCTAGAAAGCTTAAGGACTACAAGGAAGTCTCCGACTGAAATCACCAAGGCGTATGAGTCACTCGACAACATCCACTCGGAGATTTCTTCTTTCACTCGACGGCTACCTTTCACTCGGAAGAAGCAGAAGACAGTCGACCGCAGAAGATCAGAAGCCACCCCAGGGAGGCCAACGGGCAGGCGTTCGGCTAGACCATAAGTAGTATTTATTACATACGTTACCAGTAACGTCCAACTTTATTACCACGATCGGACCCTTAGATGCCGGGCATTCATGAGGGGCAGCGTACTCTATATAAGCCGCCCCTCCCCTCTGGCACAAGGGTTCGCACCCCCTGTAACTCCCATATTCCACACGACAGAAAGCTCCCGAGCACCTGAGACGTAGGGCTGTTACCTCCACGAGAGGGGCCTGAACTCATACATCCGTGTGTACATCCTTGTCGTAGCTAGGACTCTGCCCTCTCCTTTCGTACCCCTATCTTCTACTGTCAGGCTCGTTCCCACGACAGTTGGTGCCCACCTTGGGTTCTTTTGCCCCGAGCCCCCACTCCGAGGAGGGGAGGTGGTCGAGGGCTTGGCCGAGCGACGGTTGCATTCAGCGTTGGTCCACCTTGCATCACACAGTGGAGAATGTTTCTGAGCACCAAGCTGTTTGTGCTTTCAAGGCCGATGTGAAGTATAGAGAGCTTTACCTGAAGTTTGGGCGAACAGGTGACATTTCCCTGAGCAAGATGATGGAGATTGCCACTCGGTACGCCAATGGCGAAGAGGAAGACCGCCTCCGTAGCGGCAAAGGAAAAGCAGTCGACAATGATGCCGGCGGCAATTCCAGTCGGAAACAGAAGCGCAAAGCTGATGGCCCTGTTCAGGCAGAGGCAGCCGCTCTAGCGGCGCAAGGAAAAAAATAAGGGGAAGTCCAAAGGACAGTTCACCCCCAAGAAAGGAAAGAATCAGTCGGGAACCGATGTTCTGGATTTACCGTGTGCAATCCACACGAAGAAAGATGAGGAGGGCAATTTGATATTGCCTAAGCATACCACTCGACAGTGCCGTCTACTGATCCAGCAGTTCAAGGAAGGTCCGTCGAGTGAGAAAACTCCTGAAAAGGAGGATGATGAAGATAAAGAAGAGTTCCCTGAAGTCAATGCCACTCTGTTGATTTTTGCTGATGTAGAAAGCAAGAGTCGACTGAAAGTTATCAACAGAGAAGTCAACATGGCTGTTCCTGCTACCCCCACATACCTCAAGTGGTCTCAGACTGCTATCACATTCGACCAGTCAGATCACCCAGCTCATATCGCTACCCCTGGTCGGCAGGCGCTAGTGGTGGACCCGGTGGTGGGAGGTAGTCGACTCCGCAAAGTCTTGATGGATGGTGGGAGCGGTCTGAACATTTTGTATGCGGATACCCTAAAGGGGATGGGCATTCCGATGTCCCGACTCAGCGAAAGCAACATGCAGTTCCACGGAGTCATCCCTGGGAAGAAGGCCAAGTCACTCGGCCAGATAGCATTGGATGTGACGTTCGGCACCGACAAGAATTTTCGCAAAGAGAAGCTGACGTTTGAAGTTGTAGACTTCCAGAGCGCTTACCACGCCATCCTTGGCCGCCCGGCTTATGCCCGTTTCATGGCCCGTCCATGCTACGTGTATCTCAAGCTGAAGATGCCCGGGCCCAAGGGTGTGATCACAGTCACTGGCAATTGACAGAGGGCTGAGGAGTGCCTTCAGCAGGGCTCCAAAATTGCCGATCATCAGATGGCTGTGGTCGAGTTGGAGGAATACAAGAAGGGTGCCGATCCTGCCGATTTGCTGCGTGCCAAGAAGCCTGCTTCTGAGTCAGCTTTCCAGTCGGCAGGCGAAGTGAAGCAAGTGCACATTCACCCGACGGATCCAAATGCTGCCCCGACCAACATTTCGACGACACTCGATAGCAAATAGGAAGCCGAGCTCATCCAGTTCCTCCGTGAGAACTGGGACATCTTTGCATGGAAGCCTGCTGACATGCCGGGTGTTCCCAGGGAACTGGCTGAGCACCAACTGAGAGTCGACCCGAAGGCCAAGCCTGTGAAGGAGCATTTGCGTCGTTCGGCAGCAGAGAAGCGGAAGGCAATCGGCGAGGAGGTGGCTCGTCTCTTGGCGGCTAAGTTCATACGCGAGATTTACCACTCCGAGTGGCTCTTGAACGTCGTTATGGTCCCCAAGAAAGATAAGTCACTCCGCATGTGTATTGACTTCAAACATATCAATCGGGTCTGCCCGAAAGATCATTTTCCGCTCCCCCGCATCGACCAAATTGTCGATTCGACTGCGGGGTGCGAGCGTTTATCTTTTCTTGATGCATACTCCGGTTACCATCAGATCCGTCTGTTTGGTCTAGACGAAATAAAGACAGCCTTCATCACCCCATTCAGGTGTTTCTGTTATATCACCATGCCTTTTAGTTTGAAAAATGCTGGCGCTACTTTTATGCGCATGATTCAAAAATGCCTGCTTGATCAGATCCCTCGGAATGTTGAAGCATACATGGATGATATTGTCGTCAAGTCTCGCAAAGGTTCCGACCTGCTGACCGACTTGGCTGAAACATTCGCCAACTTGAGGAGGTATGATATCAAGTTAAATCCGACTAAGTGCACTTTCGGTGTTCCTGGTGGCAAGTTACTCAGTTTTCTCGTTTCCGGACGAGGAATCGACGTCAATCCTGAAAAGATCAGTGCTATTACCCGAATGAAAAGCCCTGTGCGTGTGCACGATGTCCAGAAGCTCACAGGTTGCCTGGCAGCGTTGAGTCGATTCATTTCTCGTCTCGGTGAGAAGGCATTGCCTTTATACCGACTGGTGAAGAAGTCTGATACGTTCGAGTGGACTCCAGAAGCTGAAGCAGCGTTTGTCGAGCTCAAAGCCCTGCTTTCCACCCAGCCGGTGCTTGCTGCTCCGCACAGCAAAGAGCCCTTGCTCCTGTACATCGCGGCCACTAATCAGGTCGTCAGTACGGTTCTCACTGTCGAGCGGGAAGAGGAAGGCAAAGCTTACAAAGTCCAACGTCCTGTTTATTACATTTCTGAAGTGTTGACTCCTTCAAAGCAAAGGTACCCACATTACCAGAAGCTCGTATATGGTATATATCTGTCAGCAAAGAAGGTGGCACACTACTTTCAAGATCACTCAATTTCAGTCATCAGTGATGCTCCATTGTCTGAGATCCTCAACAATCGAGATGCGACTGGTCGAGTGGCCAAATGGGCTATTGAGCTCCTTTACTTTGATATCAAGTTTGAAGCGAAAAAGGCAATCAAGTCTCAAGCACTTGCTGACTTCCTGGCCGAGTGGATAGAACAGCAGCAGCCAATCCAAATTCACTCGGCACACTAGACCATGTTCTTTGATGGCTCAAAGATGTTGAATGGGTCTGGTGCTGGTGTAGTATTGGTGTCCCCAAAAGGTGACAAACTCAGTTATGTCCTGCAGATTCACTTTGATTCTTCCAATAACGAAGCTGAGTATGAAGCACTTCTATATGGGTTGCGTATGGCCATCTCACTCGGCGTCCGACGCCTGATGGTATACGGTGACTCTGATTTGGTGGTCAATCAGGTGATGAAAGAGTGGGATGTCAGGAACCCTGCTATGACCGGATATTGCAATGCAGTAAGAAAACTTGAGAAGAAGTTTGAAGGCTTGGAACTCCATCATGTTCCCCGAGTGAAGAAACAGGCAGCTGATGAGCTAGCAAAGATTGGATCCACTCGGAAGCCTGTCCCCAGCAATGTGTTTCTAGAACACCTACATACTCCTTCAGTGCAGGAAGATCCCTTTACTGAAGAGCCCCCGCAAGCAAAGAGCGCCTCTGATCCGACTGAAGTCGATGTCCCAGCAGTCATAGATCTGGTCATGGAGATTTTGGTGATCACGCCTGACTAGACAGTACCTTACATTGCATACATTCTGAGGCAAGAACTCCCAGATGACGAGGATAAAGCTCGACAGATAGCCCGCAGATCCAAGGCCTTTACTGTCATGGATGGACAACTCTACAGGGAAAGTGTAACTGGTGTGACTCAGCGGTGTATCTCTCCTGAAGAAGGTTGACTGATTTTGGAGGAGATTCACTCGGGAACCTGTGGTCATCATGCGTCCTCTAGGACGATTGTTGCCAAAGCATACCGAGCTGGTTTCTTCTGGCCGCGCGCCAATGAGATGGCTAAGGAGATTGTTGATCACTGTGAAGGATGCCAGTTTTATTCAAACTTGTCGCACAAGCCTGCATCTGCCTTGAAGACTATTCCACTCGTCTGGCCGTTTGCTGTATGGGGTTTGGATATGGTTGGACCCCTTCGAATAGGCCAGAGTGGATTTACTCACTTGCCTGTAGCAGTCGACAAGTTCACTAAGTGGATTGAAGCTAAGCCTATAAAGAAGCTGAACGCCCGCACTGCTATCAAATTCATGAAAGAGATAACATTCCGGTATGTAGTTCCCCACAGTATCATTACAGACAATGGATCAAACTTTGACTCGGAAGAGTTCAGACACTTTTGCTCCTCTCAAGGGACTCGGGTGGATTACGCATCCGTTGCGCACCCCCAGACCAACGGTCAAGCCGAGCGAGCGAATGGCCTTATCCTTCAAGGGCTGAAGCCTCGACTCATGCGAGATCTCGATCATGCAGCTGGAGCTTGGGTCACTGAATTGCCGTCTGTTCTGTGGGGCTTGAGGACGACCCCTAACCGGTCGACTGGGCGAACTCCTTTCTTCCTGGTGTATATATGGAGCCGGAGCCGTTTTGCCAAGCGACGTCCTTCACAATTCTCCCCGAGTAGACCTTTACTCCGAGGCTGAAGCTGAGCAAGCACGACAGGACGGGGTGGATCTCCTGGGAGAAGAACGCGAGATGGCTCTGATTCGGTCGACTGTATATCAGCAAGATTTGTGCCACTTCCATGCGAGACACGTCAAGAGTCGGTCGTTCCATGAAGGTGATCTTGTGCTCTGAGTGGATCAGCAGCGACCTCACAAGCTTGCCCCAGCATGGGAAGGCCCATTCGTCGTCACCAAGGTACTGAACAATGGGGCCTACCACCTCTTCAACCTCAAGAAGAATATCGACGAGCCGCGCGCCTGGAACGCGGATTTACTTCGACGTTTTTATACTTGACGACTGAGTTGTTTTGATGTAATAAGAGTACTCCAGACAGTTCCATTTATTAAAGTTATGACTCCTGCAGTCTATTGTCGATTCCGATCGCACAATTTCACGTTCGAAAACTACTCCGAGTGACGAGCGATCCTCTCACTCGGAGGCTTAGCTGTGAACCAGTTTTTGCCTAAGTTCAAAACCCTTCCGAGTGGATAGTATTCCATTCACTCGGAAACATAGCTGCGAACCAGTCTTCGTCTATGTTCAAAACTTCTCCGAGTGACGAGCGATCCTCGCACTCGGGGGCTTAGCTGCGAACCAGTTTTCGCCTATGTTAAAAACCCTTCCGAGTGGATAGTATTCCATTCACTCGGAAACTTAGCTGCGAACCAGTCTTCGTCTAAGTTCAAAACTTCTCCGAGTGACGAGCGATCCTCTCACTCGGGGGCTTAGCTGCGAACCAGCTTTCGCCTAAGTCGAAAACCCTGCCGAGTGAATAGCAGCCCATTCACTCAGGCATAACGACCCCCAGTGGGTGAACGACGACTTAGATGTGAATCAGTCTTCGTCTAAGTTCAAACATTCTCCGAGTGACGAGCGATCCTCTCACTCGGAGGCTTAGCTGCGAACCTTTCCGAGTGGATAGTATTCCATTCACTCGGAAACTTAGTTGCGAACCAGTTTTCGTCTAAGTTCAAAACTTCTCCGAGTGACGAGCAACCCTCTCACTCGGGGACTTAGCCGCGAACCAGTTTTCGCCTAAGTTCGAAATCCTTCCGAGTAACGAGCAAACTTAACCAAGCAAGAGATCAGAAAGCAAAATGCAGATAAATCCAGAATCTCTAGCGCGGTTAAAAGTTATTCGCGCAAAGGAAAGTACTCAGGCCCAAGGCCCGAATGAAGTTTTAATCGGTTACACCATCACTCGGCATACCGAGGCAATTGAAGTTTTAGCTATAAGCAAAGTATTTTTCAAGCACCGGTGGGGCTCGAGGGCTCGACGAAGGTGTCCAGGTCAATTCCATCGGCGATCCGAGTGGCTGCTTCGATGAAGGTCTCCATGAAGTCTTCGAATTGAAGTTTCTTCGTGTTGATCACCCGTAGAGCCTTCAGTTTGTCCTCCTTCGCCTCCTTGCAATGGATCCGAACGAGTGAAAGAGCCACGTCAGCTCCACAGCGAGCAGCAGACTTTTTCCATGCTTGCACTCGACCAGGGATCTCATTGAGGCGGGTCATCATTGACTCGAAGTCAGTCTGGAGGGAGTCTTCGGGCCACAGTTCCTTGTCGACCTTCTCCAACGCAGTCCTCAGTCGAGTGACATATCCTTGGACACTCCTGAGACGAGCTTCAAGTCGAAACATGTCCATGGCCACGGCGTCCCCGACAGGTGACTTGGTCGGATCCAGATTTGGCTCAATCTCCTGAGTTTCTTTTTCAAAATCTTGATAGAAATCTGCGCAAAAAGAAAATGAAAAGATGATCACACTGCCGTTCTGAAGAAATCAAAGAAATTCACTCGACGGAAGAAAGTTACCTTCAAGCATGCCGAACATCTTCTTCGCGAAGTCTCCCAAGTATTGCTCCAGGGTGCTCCTCCTCTTGGTCAGCTGCTCAAACTTCTGGACCCAGTCGGCCTTTTCCTGCTTGAGTTTGGCGTTTTCTTCCTCCAACTTACTGGCTGCAGCAAGCTTCTTCTCAGCAGCCTCTGTTTTCTCCCTTGCCACCTTCTGAGCGTCGGCGAGTGCCTTGTCCTTGTCTTCAAGCGCCTTCTTCATGGTATCTAAAGAAATAGCATTGTTGAGTTGCGCTTGGAGTCGGCGGTTCTCATCACGTACATCTGTTCGAGTGGATACACTCGGTTCAAAGGATGGAAGATGAAAGTGATAGTGCAATTGGTCAACAAGGATTACCTCCCAGGGTCTTCAGCTCAGTCTGTGCACGTTCCAGATTGTTCTTGGACACCTCCAGATCCAGTTCAAGCTGATTCTTCTCCTTCTCCAGGTCGACGTACTTGGTCCCGAGCCCACAAGCTTTCTGAAATCAGCAAATAAGTAGTTCAGTCGACATGAATATTTCTCTACTCCCGAGTGGAAAGGTACAACTTCAGTCGACTGGATGGCGGCCCGCCGCCCCACTCCACACCCCTATATAGCGTCATATCATGGTTGATGGAAATGATGTCCATGAAACCTGCAGGATAGTTCTTAAGACTACTGCCCGTCGTAAACGATTGACAGTAGTCTCGGGGACTACACCCAGTGGGTGCACTTAGCGTGCCCCCACTGGACCAGAAACCACTCGGCCAGGTCCGACCTATCCGAGTATTAAAAAAACATGCAAGTACTGTCTCTATCAGACCCCCGCCGATGCAAGAACTCGACGGCGGTCTCGGGGACTACACCTAGTGGGTGCACTCAGCGTGCCCCCACTGGACCTGCTACCACTCGACTAGGTCTGTCCTGTCGAGTGACAAACAACTGTCAACACAAATTTAAGACCCCTGCCGACGTCTTCGTCATCCGACAGCGGTCTCGGGGACTACACCCAGTGGGTGCACTCAGCGTGCCCCCACTGGACCAAAAACCACTCGACTAAGACCTGATCTACTCGAGGAAAAAACAAGCAAGTATGCATCTGAAGAAAACACCTAGTGGGTGTAAAGTCAAGTTGGACAGGAATTCAATCGGAAATGAACTTACAATCGAACTTACTCGGACATTGGCTTGAAGCGTTGAGCTGGCATCATAGGCTAACTTGCTGGCCTCATACGCCTCCTTCGTTCGTAGCATCATTTGCCCAGCCTGGATCATGGCTTCTTTGGCAGCTCCAATCTGGTCTTCTGGGACGTGGTACAGAGGGTATGCAGGTGCCAGATGAGTCGGTGCTGCGGTTGAAGTCACGAGAGGTGCCTGAAACCACAAGGGTTGAAGTCGCTGGTGGGGCACTCGACAGCGGGACCACAGGATCAGTTCTAGCTCGGGAAGAATCACCAAGCTCTCGAGAGGACGCAGCAGTCGACCTACGTGGTGCCTGTCCTGATGACGTCCTCCGAGTGCGTACGCGTGGAGTGTCCAAGGCCACAACTTCAGCCTCAGCATCCTGCTGTGGCTCCTCGTCGTCTTCCACATGGATGACGTCGTCAACTGTCAATCGACAACATTAATTTATTTCATTCGACAAGTTGCCTTCAAAAAATTAGTCTACAGTGAAGATTTACTATACCTCGTTGAGAGGTGGCCGCGTCAGGAGTGTCCACTTCCATGTGATCCCCCTCATCCCGCAGAGGCGACGTCACCGAGGTAGCAGCTCTAGCGAATAAATTTCACTCGATCAGCAAAGACACAAAGCTTCACAACAGCAGAAAAAGAAAATGAATACTTACGTTGAGGCAACATGCACGGTGATCTTCATGCGAGGCAGGGCCTTCCGGGGTTTTGGTGCGTCAGACTTGGGCTGTTTCGCGACCTTTTCAGTCGACTCAGGTGTCGCCACTCCGTCACGCTTCTGATTCCTGGTGCTCGATGCCAAGGTTTTGCTCGGAGCAGCTTCTGGATCTTCGCGCTGTTTGGTACGACGCTCGACACGCGGACGAGCCTGGACTTCTTCCTCGAGCTCTTCCAGGTCGTCGTCGCTGCCTTCACTGTCGTCGGCGTAGTCGACGTCTACGCTGTCGCCTGCGCTTTCTTCTCCGTCCTCAGGCTGCTCACCATTCAGCACGGGCGAATACATGTTCGTAAACTCCTGCAAGATACAAACTGTAAAGTCAGTTGACTGAAGGCTCTGTCACTCGACGAAATATGAAAGCACTCAACAAAGATGTAACTCACCAAGTTCGTCGGTGGGTTCAAAGGAGAGAAGGGCAAGATTCGCTTGGCTCCCAAAGGATTATCACAGCCTCCGGTGATGCTCCTAAGCCACTGGGCAACAGTCTCGTCGGAAACTTCCTCTGGATGTGTCCGAGTGGTATCCTCGGGGCCCGAATAATGCCACATGGTGTGATCCCTGGCTTGAAGAGGCTGGATTCGTCGACTGAGAAATGCTTCTAAGAGATCCATACCAGTCACTCCGCCACGGATCAGATCTACTACTGCATTTACTAAAATCCCTACCTGGACTTTCTCTCCCTTTGTCACGTTTAGTGTTCTGGGAGTGGTAGGTCGATCCAATGTGAAAGGGGGAAGGCCAGTCGACATATTGGGAGATGCAACATCTTTGCAATAAAACCATGTCGACTGCCATCCCCGAACAGATTCAGGAAAGGTCATCGACGGAAAGGCACTCCTACCCCTCTTCTGAAGCCCCAGACCACCGCATAGCTAGATGACATGGGTCTTACTATCACTAGGATTGGCTTTTTTGACACACTGGGACCGAATGGTGAATATGTGCTTCAATAAGCCCCAGTGAGGAGAACAACCCAAGAAACACTCGCAAAAGGTGATGAAAGCAGCAAGGTACGAAATGGCATTCGGGGGAAAGTGGTGGAGTTGCGCTCCGAAAAAGTTCAAAAACCCGCGGACGAATGGATGAGGGGGCATAGAAAAACCTCGCTCAACGTGGGTGAGGAGGAGGACTCGCTCCCCTTCGCACGGCTCCGGCTCGATCTCCCCCTCCGACAGCCTCCACGAGCCTTCGTCCACGAGCCCGTCGGCGATGAGGTTCTCGACGTCCCCCGCTACGACCGTCGATGGGAGAAAATCTCCCTGGATCCACCCTGGCGGCGCCGTGAATCGAGCGACCGACGGCTTCTTCGCCTTGGCTCCTCCCTTTTTAGCATGCTTGAGCTTCTCTGTCTTGCTTTTCGTCATCACGGCGGCGGTCATCGCGGCGGAGTTGAGCGGTGCGCGTGGAGCAGGGGAGGCGGAGGAGAAGAGAAGATTTGGGGGAAAAGTACTGTACCGGCCCGGTGCTGTCGCGTCTTATATCCGCCCGAGTGAGTAGCTGACCTGCGGGACCGTCAGATCTCTGGATATCCCGATTTCAGAGGAAGAGCGGTACGTGGCGGTAATGGTGGCACGAAAATCGAGGCGTCATGCCCCCACTTGCCCCAGTCATCGCGTCATCGTCGCGCGGCGTGCGCTTACCCAATTTTCGAATCCCGTGAAATCCGGGCCTGACGAAGCGACCCGTCGCATCAGAAGACCATGCTGACCGCTCGGACCTGACTCCGTGTTGAAGCTCACTCGGATACATTTCAAGATAGAATCGATCAGGGTGAATGACAAAGATTCCAATCGACGCAGACTTCTGTGAAGCCCTAAAATGCACTCGGAATTTTTGTGTCTTATCAGAACCCGCATCGATCCCTTTTTCACTCGAACCCCGATCCATTCGGGGGCTAATGATGGCGATATGTACCTAGGGTAGGGTCATAGGCCTGATCTACATACCCTACCTAAGGACACTGCCCTAGAAAGCTTAAGGACTACAAGGAAGTCTCCGACTGAAATCACCAAGGCGTATGAGTCACTCGACAACATCCACTCGGAGATTTCTTCTTTCACTCGACGGCTACCTTTCACTCGGAAGATGCAAAAGACAGTCGACCGCAGAAGATCAGAAGCCACCCCAGGGAGGCCAACGGGCAGGCGTTCGGCTAGACCATAAGTAGTATTTATTACATACGTTACCAGTAACGTCCATCTTTATTACCAAGATCGGACCCTTAGATGCCGGGCATTCATGAGGGGCAGCATACTCTATATAAGCCGCCCCTCCCCTCTGGCACAAGGGTTCACACCCCCTGTAACTCCCATATTCCACATGACAGAAAGCTCCCGAGCACCTGAGACGTAGGGCTGTTACCTCCACGAGAGGGGCCTGAACTCATACATCCGTGTGTACATCCTTGCCGTAGCTAGGACTCTGCCCTCTCCTTTCATACGCCTATCTTCTACTGTCAGGCTCGTTCCCACGACAGCAGCTTTAAAATCTGCTCTGCATCATGAGAATAAAAAATATGCCTAATGAGATTTTCATCCCAATTCCTAGATCCACTCAGGAATAACTCAGACACCCATTTGATCCTTGTTCTATTCTTCCTAGCAGATATTTGAAGGCCGGAATCCCTAGGGATCCAATTATCCCGCCAGATATTAATACTAGTCCCATCGACCACTCTCCATATGATGCCTTTTTTTAGCAGTTCGAGGCCATGCATAATTCCTTGCCAAGTAAGGGAAGTAGCTTGAGGGAATACCGTATCAATAAGATGTCCATGAGGGTAATATTTAGCCTTCAATACCTTAGCACACAAAGAGTCCGAAAAAACCAATAAACGCCAAGCTTGTTTAGCCAGAAGTGCTTGATTAAAAAGCCTAAGATCCCGAAATCCCATACCCCCTTCACTTTTTGGTCTCGTCATCTTGTCCCAAGCCATCCAATGTGTTCTTTTCCTATTCTCCTCATCGCCCCACCAAAAATTCCTGATAATCTGCGACAACTCCTCACACAGTGAAGCGGGGAATTTAAAAATACTCATTGCATAAACTGGAATAGCTGGGATAACAGACTTAATCTGGATCTCTTTCACTCCGCTAGAAGCGTATTTTTCAATCCAGTCTGAAACCCGCTTGAGCGCTTTATCTTTGGTGGATTGAAACTTACCCGCCTTCATACACCCTTCTGGAACAGGCAAGCCCAAATATTTATCCTCAAATCCATCGATCGTGATTTTAAGGATAACCAAGATAGACACTTGTGCTTCAAGAGGGCATTTTTTACCAAATACAATGGGGCATTTATCCAGACTTAAAAGTTGACCAGTTCCCTCCTCATACGCCGACAAAATACCTTTAATTTTTAGCACTTGCTCCAAGTTACCCTTGAAGAAAAGGAGGCTATCATCAGCAAATAGAAGGTGAGATATACCTGGAGCATGTCTGTTAAGCCGGAACTCTTGGATAACACCTCTTGCCGAAGCATCATTAAGTAACAATGAAAGAGCTTCGGCCACGAAGAGAAATAAGTAGGGTGATAGTGGGTCTCCTTGCCTAAGACCACGTGATCGAAGAAAAGACTCTAGGAGCTGTCCATTAAAACGCACAGCAAATTTCACAGTGGTCACACAAGTCATAATCAATTTAATCCAAGTTGGAGCAAAGCCATATGCTTTAAGCATACTTTCCAAAAATTTCCAATCGGCGCGATCATACGCTTTAGCAAGATCCAGCTTATAAGCACAATATTCCCCACGACTATCGTTTAACGTATTCAGAGAATGCATACATTCATTCAAAAGCGATGAGGGCATTATCAGAAATCAACCTTCCAGGGATAAATGCACTTTGAGTAGGGGAAATCATACCCTCCAGCAGAGGTCTCATTCTGTTGACAAGACACTTGGAAATAATTTTATAGATCACGTTACAAAGGCTGATTGGTCGAAAGTCCTTTATCGACTGAGAATTCTTCACCTTGGGAATAAGAACAATAGTAGTATCGTTTATCCCCTCAGGCATCGTTCCAGATATAAAGAATTGCTGGACAGCACGAACAATATCCTCCTTGAGCAAACCCGAATTTCTTTGAAAAAACCTAGCAGGGAACCCATCTGGCCCCGGGGCCTTTAAAGGCCCTATTTGGAATAGGGCATCGCTGATGTCTTGCTCAGAAACACTAGTAGAAAAAGGGCCATTCGTCCCGGTTCCAGAGGGCCATTTGTCCCGGTTCTGGAACCGGGACTAAAGGGTCGGGACTAATACCCAAAACCTTTAGTCCCGGTTTGCTTACGAACCGGGACCAAAGGCCCTCCACGTGGCGCTGCCTGGGGCGGGGGAGGGAGGACCTTTAGTCCCGGTTGGTGTTACCAACCGGGACTAAAGGCTCCACCTTTAGTCCCGGTTGGTAACACCAACCGGGACCAAAAGGCGGCCACGCGTCAGCAGCTCGCAGTCGCTGGGGGTTTTGTTTTTTTTTTGGAATGGGGGGTTTTGGAGGGTTAATTTAGGGATTTCATATTGTGTTAGCGAGCTAATAGAGAGAAGTGATCTCTCTTTTTCCGTGCTTGGTCGACGCTAGCTACTACACATATAGAGAGAACTCGACGCTAGCTAGTAAGCAAATAAAGGAAACCATTAATTACACAAGATCGTCATGAACATATATAGAGAGAAGTGACATCTCTTTCTTCGTGCTTGGTCGAACAACAAGTTTTCGTATATCTATCCGACGCTGCTACATATGTACAATATATAACATCCCTTACAACAATTTCAATTTCACATGGTATTCTCCTTGTTCAGGTATGACGTGGTCAAGAAAGAATCCCGCCAATTCCTCTTGAATTGCTCGTATGCGATCATGTGGTAGGAGTTCATCCCGCATCTGCCAGATCTAATTTAAAGAAGGGGTCAATACATATATATGAACGAAACTCAACACAATTGATGGTAATATATAAAATAAAATTGTGAATATTGTTTACGTACTTCAAATTGTTTCTCAGAGGAGGCCCGTTCAGAGGTATAGTAGCGAATGAACTCGCATACGTAGTATCCACATAAATGAGTGTTGGGTGCCTGCAACAAGCACTTTACGAGAATAGAGTTCAATCAAACTGATAAGCAAGCATGATAATGGTATTGATGAAACTAGAATCAATGAGAGATGCGTGGAACTAGCTAGTACTACTTACTTTGGGGTGTGTAAATCGCAGCTCCTTCTTCAGACCCGGAACCTTAGCGGTGAACGTTTTCCAAACCCTGGCAGGCAAAGAAAATGATTACTTGATATCAGGAAATGAACGAAAGTTGCCGATATGGTCCCGGTATTGATTGAACTTACTTCTGGAGCATTGCAGTCATGTCCGCATAATACTTGGGATCTTTACGGAGCGAGTCTAAGACAGTTACTAATGCCCCGTCAAGGTTAATGGATAGCAGAATATAGTGGAAGCTGCGCACGCATAACTCATCAATTACATTACTTAACCACGAGTAAGCGGAACCGAATATGAAGAAGACAGTAACACTCACTTGAAGTTGTAAGGAAAGATTATTTCCCTTTTGTTTTGATGTGTAAGGAACGTTTGTAGTAAGTTGTTCTCGGTATCTTCAGCCGCCTTTCGTACCGACCATTCATTTACGGTATTTGGGCTAATGAACACAACGTCGAAGATTCCTATTTTTTGCATTCGACCATCTTCAATCTGCATAATATAGTGAGGATAATTATATATACATGCAATGAACGAGCTGAGCTAGAGACTTAATTATAGAAGTAATACTTACAGACAGTAGCAAGTCATGAGTTGTTTGTCGAGGGCCTTTTGATTGTATAATTGAAATAACTCCACAAATTCAACAGGCAGCAGGTCGACTCCAGGGAAGTCATGCTCTTTTTTAATTCCGACTAACAAACTGTCTTTTCCAGACTTCCTGCAGGTTTCCATGTACCAGTCATGCAATTTTTGTATCATCGTTGTTAGATGAGGATGATCAGGTTTGACGAGAGGCTTCCCGTGCTCGTATCTAAAGACGTCTACTACCTCAGCCGTTTCAAACTGTACATCATCGGGCAGGTAATCATCAAGAGTGGTACCGGGCAGTAGCACCGGATGATTAGCGATATCGCTAGACACCTTGAGCGGGGGGCACGATTGCTTCTCCTGTTCGCCGAGCTGGGGAATTGTTTTCCCACTTCTTCGTTTTTTCGCTCTTGCAGCACTGGAAGTACTTCCCGACTGCTGCGCTTTAGCATGTGTCTTAGTAATTATGCGGTCATAGTTGGAATCCGGCGGAGGCGGTGGTGGTCGCTTCAGGGCATTGATAGTGCGCTTCACTTTCACCGGATCTAACTTCTCCTTCGGAGGTGGAGTTTTCTTTGCAAAATGGTCCCTCAATTGGGCACGACATATGTCCTCGTTTTCCTGCTCGGTCCTCTCATATGGTAACTTTTCCAGAGGCTTGAAAGATGGACCGTATCTGAATTGGCTCCCGCCTCTGCTTGTACTGCTAGCCGCCGGAGCGGCGGCGTCTCTCTTCCGTCGTTGCTGACGAGGCGAAGAAATCTGATGCGCCGGAGGAGCCGGAGCGGCGGCGTTTGTCTTCCGCCATTGCCGACGAGGCTGAGGAGGAGGCGGACTGCTCCGACGCGCCGGAGTAGGCGAAGGAGGAGGCGGAGTGCCCTCACGCGTCGGAGGAGCCGGAGAAGGAGGCGGAGTGCCCTGATCACTCGCCGGAGGAGGAGGAGGAGGAGGAGGCGGAGTGCCCTGACTCGCCGGAGGAGGAGGAGGAGGCGGAGGCGTCCAGTTTGGAAGCTTGATGTACTCCTTCTGCCATAGACATGTACTCCTCAGAGCATGAACCAGCCGATTCTCCCCTTCACCTGTAGAGTGGTCAAGCTCGAGCTCCTCAAATCCCTCCATTAATTCATCCACCATCACAACAGCATAGCCATGTGGAATCGGACGGCAGTGAAAAGTTCCGTTAGGTTGAGGAGGTGCAACAGAGCCGACAGCCGCCTTGAAAGTGAGGTTCCGGCATTTCGTCATAAGCTCGCAATGTTGAGCCTCCGTGAGAGTATCCACGGGGTAGCTAGGAGACGTGAAGTCAGGCTGAACGGGCTCCGTGGAAGCCACGCTGCTTCTCCGCTGAGATGGCGGGGTAGCTTCTGGGGTAGCTTCGTGCCGCTGAGATGGTTGGTCGGGAGCTCGCTAGCTCTCAGCCTCCTCTAGCTTTTGTAGTCTTGCATTGAGCTTCTGCATGTCGCTCAGCTCCTCTTTCCTCTTTCTCTCCCGGCTTTTGTAACAGCCTGCGTCGGGAAACCCAAACTTCCACGGAACGGAGCCTGGTGTGCCTCGTGTTCGTCCAGGGTGCTCAGCATTCCCTAGGGCCTCAGTCAGCTCGTCCTTCTCTCTGTCGGGAATGAACGTCCCTTCCTGCGCTGCGGTGATATACTTCTGAAGCTTCGTGACGGGTATTGCAAGTTGCTCGTCCGTCCAACGGCACTTCCCTGTTTCAGGGTCCAAAGTTCCCCCAACCCCGAAGAACCAAGTCCTTGAACGGTCTGGCCAGTTCAATGTCTGTGGTTCGACCCCTTTAGCAATCAGGTCATTCTTAGCTTTGTCCCACAACGGCCGGGCTTTGAGGTAGCCACCTGACCCCGTGTGATGGTGATACTGCTTCTTTGCAGCGTTGTTCTTGTTTGTCTCTGACATTTTCTTACTCTTGTCCGATGTCTTGTAGGCCACAAATGCGGGCCAGTGATCTCTTATTTTCTCAAATCGGCCGGTGAATTCTGGAGTCTTCCCTTTGTCGACAAACTTTGATTTCAACTCCTTCTTCCACCTCCTGAATAGATCTGCCATCTTCTTAAGAGCACACGCCTTGAACAGTGGCTCTATAACTGGCTTATTCGGATCCTCCTCTGGTGGTAGGGTGAAATTTGCCTTCAGCGCGGTCCAAAGATCATCTTTCTGTCTATCGGTGACATAATCACCTTCAGGGGCGTCGTCCTTAGGCTTATTCCATTGCTTGATGCTAATCGGGATGTTGTCCCTAACAATAACTCCGCACTGAGCAGAAAATGCGTCCTTGGTCCGCTTGGGTTCAATCGGATGGCCATCGTCCGCGAGTGCTGTGATCGTGAACCTTTCATCCTTGCGCAACCTCTTCTTCGGGCCTCATCTCGTTACCGAAGTTTGGCTCGATCCGGAGGGCTATAAAAGAAGAAAGAAGAGTTAATATATGTACATACCAAAACAATTAATGCATCAATTAGCTAGTCAGCACAGGCTTAATTAATATATATACCTCGCCGGACTTTGCAACAGCTCCCTCCTCCGTTCGGTCACCGGAGCCGTCATCATGGTCTCCTTCCTCCGGCATTCGGTCACCGGAGCCATCATGATCATGTCCTTCCTCCTCCATTGTTCGATCACCGGAGCCGTCATCCTCTCCTTCTAGACCATCGGTGTCGTTGAGAAACGACAAGATATCACGTCCGCCGTGGATTATGTCCCCCAACAACTGTTCTTGTTCCAAGTCTCTTGGATCCATAGTTTCTGCAAATATTACAACATGGCAATTAATATACAAACATTGAATGTCCGACGTCCGGACCGCCTCTCTCATGAATGTCCGACGTCCGGTTTGGGGTGGCCTCGACAACACTTCTAGGGTTTGGGTGGCCTCGAGAGTTTATCGGGTAGGGACGGGAGGGGGTAGGAGATCGACAACGCTCTTTCTTCTAGGGTTTGGGTGGCCTCGAGAGTTTATCGGGTAGGGCGAGAGGGCCGGGATTCTCTTAACCTTTTAGGGATTTAACAAAATGGTGCCATTCTGGATGTGCAGAAAATGGTCCATATTTTTCCTGATCTCATCTACCCTTCTACATGTCACGTTGTCTAGTGTCAAAGGATTCAAGAAAACCACGGCTTCATCATTAGCCGGAAGTAACAGGCGCATAATGGTATGAAGCTCTCCAAAATTGTTTTGGAACGGAGTCCCGGATAGGATAATTAGCTTCTTGGTACGAAGTTCAGCAAGAGCCTTCCGAATATCGCTATTTGGAAGGCCGTTGCTGAAATTAGTACCAAAAAGTGAATTATTCTATCCGGAACTCCGTTCCAAAACAACTTTGAAGAGCTTCATAACATCATACGCCGGTTACTTCCGGCTAATGATGAAGCCATGGATTTCTTCAATACTTTGACACACAACATGACATATAGAAGAATATATATATAGATGGGATCAGAAAAAAATTGGATCAACTTGTGCACATCCATAATGGGGGCATTCTTGATAAATCTATATTACCGGAGTTTTCTATATGAACATTTTACCTTAGTAACTTAGAAAAAAAATGTTATCGGGGAGGGGGTATATCGACAATGCTTTTTTTCTAGGGTTTGGGTGGCCTCGAGAGTTGGTCGCCCGGTATATCGAGAGGGGGGTGAACATTTTACCTTAGTAACTTAGAAAAAAAATGTTATCGGGGAGGGGGTATATCGACCCCCCCCCTCATGTCGAAGTTATCGGGGAGGGGGTATATCAACAACGACATACATTCCGGATCCGTTGGAAAGCTCTCGGGGAGCCGATGCCAACGTGATGATAGGGGGCCGGGGTGCTCCCGTGGCCTTGTTGATAGATAGAACCGATGCCAACGTGATGATAGAGCCGATGCCAACATTTTCATTTAACAAAAAAACTACCTTCAAAAAAAGACTTGCTTCGCCGCGGGTGCTCGGTGCGACGTGGACTCGGTGGAAAAACTTTATGAAAATGCGGTTGTGGCCGGGCCGGGCGGTTTTCTTTTCCTTCTTCATTTTTTCCTTTGTTTTTTCTTATATGTTTGTTTTCGTTTTCACTCTACATTTTCGTACATATGAAAAACAACGAAGACTTTTTACATGAACATATACACACATATACATGAACATATATACATATACATGAAAAAAAAACATATACATGAACATATACACAAATACATGCCCGCAAAAAAATCCTAAACGATGACGGGGCGGCACACCATGGGAAAGGGGGGGCTCACTGGGGGGGGGGGGCGGCGATGGCTGGAGGCCGGCGACGGGGACGAGGACGGCGGCTCGGGGAGGCGACGGGGACGGGGACGAGGACGGCGGCTCGGGGAGGCGACGGGGACGAGGACGGCGGCGACGGGGACGAGGACGGCGGCGACGGGGACGAGGACGGCGGCGACGGGGACGAGGACGGCGGCTCGGGGAGGCGACGGGGACGGGGACGAGGACGGCGGCTCGGGGAGGCGACGGGGAGGCGACGGGGACGAGGACGGCGGCGACGGGGACGAGGACGGCGGCTCGGGGAGGCGACGGGGACGAGGACGGCGGCGACGGGGACAAGGACGGCGGCGACGGGGACGAGGTCGGCGGCTCGGGGAGGCGACGGGGCCGGCGACGGCGTCGGGGCAGCCTGGCGGCGTCGAGGAGGTCGGCGTCGTCGGGGGGAACTGCGAGATGAAAATGAAAATTTTCACAAGTGCTACTTATATACACACAGCATTGGTCCCGGTTGGTGGCACCAACCGGGACTAATGCACCCCTTTAGTCCCGGTTGGTGCCACCAACCGGGACCAAAGGTCTCTTTTCAGCAGCCCAAAGGGCGGGAAGCAGAGACCTTTGGTCCCGGTTGGTGCCACCAACCGGGACCAATGGCCTTGCACAGCGGCGTGGTGGGAGTTTAGTCCCACCTCGCTACTTAAGAGAGTGCCGCACCTATTTATAAGGCGCGGTGCGCCAGAGGCTTCGAGCTCCTCTCTAAAGCAGGCTTACTGGCCTAACCTCTCTGTATCTGCCTGTGGGCCTACTGGGCCTTCTGCGGGCCTGAATCCTGGCCCAACTGGCTGGTTGGGTTTCTAGTCGTATTCAGGCCGTGGTGGCCCAGTAGGCGGCATTTTTTTAATATTTTTGCAGTTTTTTTGTTTTGTTTTTTGCATTATTTATTTCTTTTCTTTTTTGCTTTATTTTTTTTAATTATTTTTGCTGTTAGGTCACAAAAATTATAAACTTTCTGTTAGTGCTATTAAAGTTTGCTATTAAAGTTTCTAACAAAAAAATTCTTTATGAAAATTCTTTTTGCTATTAATGTTTTGAACAAAAAATACTTTGATAATTTTAGTTGCATAAATTTTATATAATTTTAGTTTCAAAAATATTTTAATTGATTATTTTTAGTTAATTCTTTTTGCTATTATTTTTGATTATTTTATATAATTATCGAAAACTGGATGCACTTCGTGTACAAAATGGACAATCTCTTTCGAAGTATCAGAGTTTCGGACGAAAACTCATCTGTTACATAAGGATTTCATTTTTTTTGAACTTATTTGAACTCCAGGCTTTTTGTGTGTTCAAAATGCACCATTCAAAGCCACATCATCAATTTTCAACCCTTTCTGACTTTATTTGGTATTTTTCATGCATTTACTGATTTTTTGAGCTAAATGACCCTGAAATTGAAAAGCACTACAAATGAACTCTGAAAAGGTTGAAACTTGGCATGGTATCATCATTTCACCCACATAGCATGTGCTAAAAAGTTGAGAGGGTTACGGTAAAAACTGGATGCACTTCGTGTACAAAATGGACAATCTCTTTCGAAGTATCAGGGTTTCGGACGAAAACTCATCTGTTACAAAGGGATTTCATTTTTTTGAACTTATTTGAACTCTAGACTTTTTGTGTGTTCAAAATGCACCATTCAAAGCCACATCATCAATTTTCAACCCTTTCTGACTTCATTTGGTATTTTGCATGCATTTACTGATTTTTTGAGCTAAATGACCCTGAAATTGAAAAGCACTACAAATGAACTCATCTGTTACAAAAGGCATTTCAATTCTTCACATGTAACTGCAATGATATAGTTGTGGAGAGAAAGTCTTCACTTTTTCTTCGCTTGTGTCCTTTGCTTATTGCGCCGTAACCATGGATAATCTTCATCGTTTAACAGGGTGCTTGGGTCAGCCTTGACTTTGAAGGGAGGAATTTCATGAAACTTTTCATAATCTTCGGACATGTCTGTCTTGCCCTCCAATCCCACGATATCTCTTTTTCCTGAAAGAACTATGTGGCGCTTTGGCTCATCGTATGATGTACTCGCTTCCTTATCTTTTCTTTTTCTTGGTTTGGTAGACATGTCCTTCACATAGAAAACTTGCGCCACATCATTGGCTAGGACGAATGGTTCGTCTGTGTACCCAAGATTGTTCAGATCCACTGTTGTCATTCCGTACTGTGGGTCTTCCTGTACCCCGCTTCCTGACAGATTGACCCATTTGCACTGAAACAAAGGGACCTTGAAATCATGTCCATAGTCAAGTTCCCATATGTCCACTATGTAACCATAATATGTGTTCATCAACTAATGGCCTTAGGTACACATCAATGTCATTCCCGGGTTGCTTAGGGCCTTGGATGAGCACTGGCATCATAATGAACTTCCGCTTCATGCACAACCAAGGAGGAAGGTTATACATACATAGAGTCACAGGCCATGTGCTATGCTTGCTGCTCTGATCCCCAAAAGGATTAACGCCATCTGCACTTAAACCAAACCATACGTCAGCGGGTGCTCTCAACTTCCCGTCTTTCTTACGGTCTTTTTTGTGCCATTGCATCAACTCGGCATGCTTTTTGTTTCTGAACAGACGTTTCAACCGTGGTATTATAGGAGCATACCACATCACCTTGGCAGGAACCCTCTTCCCGGTGCTCTGGCCCTCAACATCACCAGGGTCATCTCTTCTAATCTTATACCGCAATGCACCGCATACCGGGCATGCGTTCAAATCCTCGTACGCACCGCGGTAGAGGATGCAGTCATTAGGGCATGCATGTATCTTCTGCACCTCCAATCTTAGAGGGCATAGAACCTTCTTTGCTTCGTACGTACTGCCGGGCAATTCGTTATCCTTTGGAAGCTTCTTCTTCATTATTTTAAGTAGCGAACTAAATCCCTTGTCAGATACACCATTGTCTGCCTTCCATTGCAGCAATTCCAGTGTGGTACCGAGCTTTCTGTTGTCATCTTCGCAATTTGGGTACAACCCTTTTTTGTGATCCTCTAACATGCGATCGAACTTCAACTTCTCCCTTTCACTTTCGCATTCTCTCTGTGCATCAACAATGACCCGGCGAAGATCATCATCGGGCACATCGTCTGGTTCCTCTTGATCTTCAGCTTCCCCCATTGCAACATCACCGTATTCAGGGGGCGGGTAGTTGTCATCATCCTCTTCTTCTTCGTTGTCTTCCATCATAACCCCTCTTTCTCCGTGCTTGGTCCAAACATTATAGCGTGGCATAAAACCCTTCTCAAGCAGGTGGAAGTGAAGGGTTTTAGAGTTGGAGAAAGCCTTCGTATTCTCACAGACAGTACATGGACAATGCATAAAACCATTCTGCTTGTTTGCCTCAGCCGCTTCGAGAAAATTATGCAGGCCCTTAATATACTCGGAGGTGCGTCGGTCACCGTACATCCAGTGCCGGTTCATCTGCGTGCGTTATATAGTTCTCATTATTGAACAACATATAACTCTCTAGAGCATCTAATTAAATCATACAAGTAAGAACTATCTAGAACAACATATAACCAAAACCATCTTACTATATAATAACAAACAATAATAAAAGTAAGAAAGTTACACAAGTATCTATCTAAATCATACAAGTAAGAACTTTTTTCTTTTAGAAAGAAGATAAGAAGAAGAGGCTAACCACGGTGGTGCCGGCGCCGAGATGGGCGCGGGCGATCGACGGCGGTGAGGACGGGGACGGGACAGGACGGACCGCCAACCTAGACAAATCTTGAGGAAAATGGAGCTTGGACAAGGAGCTTCCAGAGGAGAAAGCTTAAGTATGGCTCGGGCATTTCATCGAACACCTCATGTGCATAGGAGGTGAGCTAGAGCACCACAAAGCTCTCCCCTCGCCGGCCAGAAAAACAGAGCAGTGTGGAGTGCTCTGCTCGCTGGCGAGGGGGGTATATATAGGCATCTCATTGGTCCCGGTTCGTGGCTGGAACCGGGACTAAAGGACCCCCTTTGGTCCCGGTTCCAGCCACGAACCGGGACCAATGGTTGTGGGCCAGGAGCGAGGCACATTGGTCCCGGTTCGTGTCTGGAACCGGGAATAAAGGGTCCAGACGAACCGGGACCAATGCCCCACGAGGCCCGGCCGGCCCCCTGGCCTCACGAACCGGGACCGTTGCCCCCATTGGTCCCGGTTCGTGACTGAACCGGGACTAATGGGCTGGCCCGGCCTGGACCAAAGCCCTGTTTTCTACTAGTGAAAAGAGCTTACAGAGATTCTAATTCATTTCATCCGTCACCAAAGGTTTCACAAGAGAAATTATACGAGACGGATTTACCACAGAATCGCAAGAATAAAGATTCTTGAAAAATGAATTTGTGATACCTTTAATTTCTTCTATATCCTGAGACAGTGACCCATCGCTTCTTCTGATAGTAGAAATATTATTCTTTTTCGCTCTCCAAGTGGCCTTCCTATGAAAGAATTTAGTGTTCCTGTCTCCCCATTTCATTTTATCCAGACATGATCTCTGCTTCCACATGATCTCCTCCTTAATGAGTAGCTCATCCACTTCCTTCAAAATTTTCTTCCTCTCCACTGTTGCATTATTTTTCAAGCTTTTTTGGAAAATATCCAATGTGATCCTTACTCCACCCATGAAGAGACTTCATCAACTTATCCAAATTATTAGCAACATCACCCAGATCATTGACTTTCACACTTTTATTCCAACACGAATCAATTTGTTCTTGCAATGCCGCCTCTTCCCTCTCCCAGTACGCTTCATATTTCACATGTTTAATAAATGTACCAGGAGAAGGAGCACCCAACAATTCAATAAGGAGGGGGCAATGATCTGACCTTGAACTGATAATATGAGATAGCTTACAATCAGGGAAAATAGAAGACCATTGAGGGCATGCCACCGCACGGTCCAGCCGTACCTTCACGTTTTTGTTACCTTCCTGCTTATTGTTATAAGTCCAAGGTACTCCATGAAAACCCAGATCAAATAAATTACATTCAGATAAAATCTGGCGAAAATTTGCCACGAGTTTTGGCGACCGCTTATTCCGAGAGAAATGCTCATTTTGCCACATAGCCTCATTAAAATCGCCAGCCATAAACCACGGTCTAGACCCAAGAGGTTTTATTCGCCTTAACAATTCCCACATAACATACCTTTGGCTCACCTTTGGTTCCCCGTAGACAAAAGTGCTTCTCCACTTGGTGCCAGCATCATTAGAGATGTACATGTCAATAAAATGTTCACCATACTTGTTCAACTCCAGAGTATAGAGGTCATCCCAAAAGACCGCTAATCCACCCCCTTTTCCTGACACGGAAACAGTAAACACATTTTTCAAACCCAAGCGATAACGCAAACTCTCAACATACTCTTTATTTTTTCTTGTTTCGGAAAGAAAGATAACATTTGGTCGGTGTATCTTCGAGAGACACACGAGTTCTTGAACTGTCCAAGGCTGACCCAAACCTCGGCAGTTCCAACAGATCATTTTCATGGCTCCTGACGGGCGTCATCATGCGCGCCCGTCAGTTGACTTGCAGCCCCAGGGCCAGTAGCTTCCTTGATGGTATCCCCTATCTCTGTTCCATCCCCTACAGACTCTCTCCTGTTCTGGTCCTCCTCCTCTCCCTCAACTAACTCTTCTGTAACATGAACAGAGGAGCCATCTATGCCTACTACAGTTTGGACTCTCTCAACACACACTCTTTTACAAGACGCACTCTTATCCATAGTAGCCCTATACTCTAAGCTTTCAGTACTAGTACTATTCATGCTAAGAACCATGTCTTGTTCTTCATCAGGATTGCGCCTCTTTCTTCCAGCAGTGCTCTCAAGCATGGTAGCAAAAGCCATCTTACGACTGGATAGCTCGCTGCCGCTGTTTGGTGGAGTGGGGATTCCAAAAACCGCGTGTTTGACACATGCGGCCTGCACCATGGCTTTTTCATCTTGTTCTTGACGGTGAAGCCTCTTCCACCGTTTAACTCCAGCTTTAGTGAGCGCATGCCGCTGCGCATCAACAGCAGCAGCAACATCCTGGAGTGTAGCCTCCACTTGATCCTGCTTTTCCTCCTCAAGTCGTTTTGGCTGCTCGTCACCAGCAGCAACAGCCGCTAGGATCAGCTGATGCGCCTGGGCATCCATAGTAGCGTGGCCACTCCTGCACAGAACCTGAATTTGCTGATGCATAGGAGTAGCAGCAGCAGCACTTGCCAGGATTTCCTGGCCTTGCGACTGAGTAGCATCCTGGTCCATCATGAGCCCAGTTTCAGCCAACTTTGATGACCCAGGGGCGATCGGGTTGAGGAAGAGATCACCCCCCAGTCACCTGATGCTGAAGAAGTTTAGCTTGATCCGACGTCATCTGATCCGTGAGCGCGAGCAGCCCCTCCTGGGCACCCACAGCTCCCGGCGCCTTGTCCGAGCCGTCCGCCAAAGGGAACGGACCTTCCGCAGCCATAGAAAGGCCACGCATCGCCTTGTGGTGATGTTTTCAGTTTGTTGATTCACGAGGCTTCTTATGTGTCATACAAAGAACAAATGATTGTTATCTTCAGGTATGTACACAACCTTAGCTAATCCCAGAATGGTTAGATGGAGATGTAAATGTGAAGGAAACATCACAAACGTGTCTCAAGTTAACCCTTGAAAATTTTCTTATTGATATTGGATTAGGCTTCAAACAAGTTGGAGGGCTATGTTATGATGAAGCAAACAGTAAGCGGGATAATTTCAGTGGTTTCAAGCCTAAAATTCTGGAAGATACTGCATTATTACGTGCACTATTTTTCTCACCAACTCAATTTGGTAAATCATATTGGTGATTTCAAAGAAGAATGAAGATATTGCATATTTCCTTCACATAATCTCGCTTCTATAAAATGTGGTTGGAGTATCTGCAAAATAAAATAACTAATCAGAGAGAGTAATCGAGAGAGTATAAGAAAATCCATAAGTAGTTGACGGATTAGTAGATGCACATGGATAAATCAAGATCAATCACTTCAACGGGTGGGAGACAAACATTGGGGATATCCATATAGAACCTAAGCTTAATTCAGTTGTTTTCGTCAATTTTGAGTGCCCTAAGTATGCAACAAAAAGAGGCAAGAACGATACCAAGAAAAGTAAAGCACCATGCCTTCTATCGTATTTTGGAACCTTTGATGTTGTGTTGTATTTGCACATGTTGTTTAAAACATTAGGGAGTGCATACACTTAATCACGTGCATTGCCATAAAAGGATCCCTGTAACTACTATGAAGAGTAGCAATCCCTCTGTCTTAGGCATGGGCTCCAGGTCGCGAACTTCAGTCGACACCCTCAAGGTAAGCGTCATCATCTAGACAAATATTATTGCTTTCATTGTCCGGTATATAACATCATGGATGCATCCACTCGTATATAACTTTTACAGGAAATCAATCTCCAGATGCAAGTGCTCGGCTAAATGGTGATCAAGGAAAATGGTCGAATCTAACTAGTCAAGGCGGAGAAAAACATGCACAATATGGATTTACAACCACACTTGTCAAGTAGGGTTGAGGTGACTAAGGTGGTTGGAGGCTTTGAGGTATCGGTTTTTACTCAATCCCCAGAACAGGGGAGGAACCATGAAACTGGGTGAACTAGACAATACCCCAAGCTGCGCCTTGCTATGAGAACTTTGTTAAAACATATGCATAGTTAGGTGATAGAAAAATAACTAAAATTAGTATAAAATAAAATGTAATAGGATCCCCGTTTAATATGTTAAAATACAAACATATGAAGCATGTGACAAAATGTTTTATAAAAACAGAGAAACTTTTGAATTGAAGTTAATGGGATACACTTTCTTGTTGATTGTTGATTTATAGGATAATTAACCTGTCATGCCGAGTGGGAAAGGAATATTAGTTTTAGCTAAAATGTGAAGCATAAACTACATAGATTTTCTCCAATCATCCAACTTATATACCGTCCATGCCTCATAAAATAAAGTGAAAAAACAATTTATGATTGACATGCATGATTGTTGAGGTGTCATGGTTCAATAGATATATTAATGCACAAAATATAACTTATGATTTGCATGATTGATGAGGTGTCATGGTTGAATGAATAGACTAGTGCACAAAAAATAACTTATGACTACATGCATGACTTAATGATGTGGCATGGATAAAAAAAAATAGATAGTGGATTGTGTCTATTTAGAAATAGAGGATGCAAGAGTTATTTACTTACTTTCTCGGGTGGCCGAAGTGCGAGATGTAGTCAGTTGAGACCTCAAATTAGTTAACATTGTTGCTGATGCATGCGCGACATCACCGTGACCATTTACTTTGGGTCTTTGCGCGCCTACATCATTTAGGGATGTGGTAAGTAGCAATGAGGGTATGAAGCATGACGAGGATCTGGAGGGCGCGGAGCATGACATGACTCATGACAACGATTTGCAAGGTGTCGATGAGGTCGTGTACTTTGGCATGCCTCGTGGAGAAGATGCGCATGTATTCAAATATACAACGCTACCCAAACATGATAAACAATCGAAGATGAAGCTATCTCCTAGCACACTCCTCGATCCACCCAAAGGCGCGCTGGCCAGTCACAGGGTTGTTTTTATGGAACCACAGTGTACGAAAGATGCTAGCACCGGTACTAACGATAAATTGGGTGAGGTGGCGTCGGTGAAGAAATCTAACATATCAAACATCTTCCCAATCAGGAAAGGGAGAGCAAAGCATCTTCAATGATGAGAGATTCAAATCCCCGGTAGAGATACTACTGGCGTGCATCCAGATATGCACGTCACTGGTTATGTGCGTAAACGGCTAAGTGGCATGGGCACACAGAGCTACGTGAAAGGTATGTGGTGACCAATGGTGTGCACTCCACATGCCACTGATGAGGTTATAGCTCACACTATTGGTAAGATTTTTGTAGTAGTGTGGGTTAGATTTAGTGTGTAATTCCTTCGCCCAATTAGGAGTACAAAATGCCATAAAAACACTCCTGTTTATAATCGAAGGTCATCCCATTTTAATCATCATTGTTGCATTTAATATAATATAAAGTAGAAAGATACTGAATCTTAAGTATTTATGCTTAGATCAGGAGACAACTCTTATTTTTTTTATTGATTGTTGGTTTTATGATAGCTAACCAGTCTTTCCGGCTGGTACAACCCTTAGATTTTGATGTACATGCCGACATTGAACCAAAAATCAAAATTGCTTACCGGGACACACGAAAATAAATTGTTGCAATTTTTAATCCAAAGATGTTATCGTGCGGAAAATACCACATATCAATCACATATCATTGATATGTATATATGGTTTGTACGACCGTCACCTGTGAGCGTAATCATCACTTCTCACATGATTCCCCTCAAATTTCCTAAGATTTATTTACAGTTTAAGTGGGAACAAGGAATTCGTCGCCATCTTAGACATACAACTGTTGGAAGCATAATTAGAAAAGTTTAATGAAATAGGCAAGACTGCAGATGAATTGATATCATACACTAGATAATCTGAGCTGGCTACGAGGCCGAAGCCGAGTTGGTGGGGTGCTATGCATGAGTGGTCCGGCCTTCGCAGTAGCACAATCACACTATCCGTGGTGGTGGTGGTGGGGGGTCAGAGTTCGGGCGCCTACTCTGGCCAGGACCAACCTTAGAGCATCTATAACTTGACGCCTAACCCCTAAAAATATACAACTTCATGCCTCATATCCTCCCAAACACTTGTGGAGCAAGCTAGATGTCCGGACACAAAAACATCACCCAACTAGATGGACAAAATCTAGCCGAAACACCAATTCGCTTGAAGAAGCCCCCCCCCCCCCCCCCCCCCTTGCCTGAACTGCCTTGTTCCTCTTCTCTTTTCTTCCTCGTCCGCACAACCGCCACCTTTGTTCCGTCACCATTGTTGGTCCACCATCATCTCCAGCCCACAACGTTGTCAATCATGCTACAAACGAACGCCGCCCCGGTACATCCAATTCCTCCAGATATACATGTCGCACTCTATGTGTTCGTGAAATGTTCGAGCAGTTTTTTTATTCATTTGGTCATTTGAAGGTCACTGAAGTATCCGTCGTGGAATGATGCATATGGTCAAATGGACCATGACAAATTCATATTCAACGAGTTCAATGATTTGTCGGATTCAGACGACAAAGATGCTGCAATGATGGTGATGATGATGATGATAAGCATCCCAGAGGAAATGGAGAAGGCATAGGAGCACACACTCAACTTCAAGGGTTCCATAAAAGGCCAGAGAGTTATTCCCGAGATAGGATTGCCGGCGTACAGATCGGACTACTTCACAATGAAACCAACATATCATGAAGGTTTCTTTCAACATCGCTTCCGGATGAGCAGAGATCTATTCTTGCGTGTCGTGACTGTCGTGGAGAATCCTGATGACAACTTCAAGACAAGGAAGGATTTTTGCGGAAAACTTTCTTTCTCCCTTCTGCAGAAATGCATGACTGCTCCTTATGATTGCTTATGGTAAGGCCGCAGATGCCATTGATACTAAGATCCGGATGGGAATGACCACGGTCTTGAGCATCATGGTGTAATTTGCATGCATTGTGATGAATGTGTTTGAAGCATAGTATCCGAAGGACACATAAAAATTGTTAAGAATTGGAGCATCAAGAGGATTCTCAGGTATGCTTGGTTCAGTTGATTGCACATAGTGGCAATGAAGAATTGCCCAAAAGGTTTACGTGGGCAGTACCAAGGTCACATCAAAGAAGCACTATTATACATGAAGCAGTGGCATCGAATTACTTGTAGATTTGACATGCTTTCTTTGACATGTCTGGTTCTAATAATGACATTAATGTGCTCAAATGATCTTCTTTGTTCAAGAGACTTTGTGATGGGGAAGCTCCGTTGTGCAACTACACCGTCAACGACCACAACTATAACATGAGGTACTACCTTACTGATGGTATCTATCCTCAATGGCGGATTTCGTGAAGTCTATATTGGATCCTTATGCTAATAAACAACATCTCTTTGCACAAGTGCAAGAAGGTGCTAGAAAGGATGTGAAGAAGCAATTCGGAGTACTTCAAGCTCGTCGGGTATTGTTCGTGGAGCTGCAATGATGTGGAAACCAGTGACACTTTGACAACTCATGACATGTTGCGTAATCTTACACAACATGATTATTGAGGATGAAGGTGAAGGGGCAGCCCGCACACATGATCTTGAGATGCTTGGTGTTCAGGTCCGCCTCCCGGAACAAGAGGCGGAGCACATTGCCAACTTTTTAAAGATGCATCTACAATTGCGAGATCAGTGCATATGCAACTTCTCAATGATCTTATGTAGATATGTGGATCCAGGCTGACAATCATTGAACTTTGCTTTTTTTCTTTTCAATTATGTGTTTGGATTGTGTATTCTGAAGTACGAATAATTGTATTTGTGTGCGTTACTCATTGTTTGACCGTGATGCTCGATCGTCCAGCCATCGTCATCCACGAGTGCGTCAGCTTCGTTGTGCGCAACAGCTGCAGACTGCCTAACTTCGTGGACATAGTTGCGTCGTGTCAGCTCGAGGTCCTTTGTGCTTCGGAGAAACCGCGTGTGCTTCTGCCTTGTTATAAATCGTCGATTGATGCAAAATTTGCCTCCTAATTGAAGCGCTTAAGTCAGGCAGATCGTGGATTAGTCAGTTGCATATATATGCTTCTGCATCCAGAAAGCCCAGATTTTCTCTCATTTTGTCATTGCATTAGCGATCGATTTGGTTGTATGCATCTGACGCGTAGTTCCTTCTACCGCTCGCCGTGCTTGTCCGTTATGGCTTGACGCTGGCCTACCGGTTGCCGCGCTTGATGCCGACTTCTAGCTCTCCTCGCCGGCGGGGAAAGGAGAACCGCGCCGTATACCGCCTCCTTTCATGCTCCTCGCGGTCTCCGTGCCTTCGCAACTCAGGCCACATCGAGTTAGATTCATGTCGCCGGAGATGGCCATCATGGCGCACGAGCACGACTTTGCTGGAGCCTCATGACGTTCGTGCGGCTGCACTCGAGCCCGCGGCCCAGGTCCGGTTCAGTCCCAAACCCGTGCATATATAGAGGATGCACCGGACTCGGCATGGGTGGCGGCACACCAATCACGTTCCGCGCAGCACCACCGATCGACGGCGTACAGACGAGGGATGACTGGCGAAAATGCGAATTTTGTTAATTTCATTCATTTTGTATGCAAAAATAGAGCAACGAATTGAAACCGTTGAATGTTTGACGGACGAGATGGCTGCCAGCATATGAGTCAAAGAGCATCCACCTGATACAATACAACCAGAAGGGGACACTGGGACACTGGAGGCAGAAACAAGAGCATCCACCTGAAGCCAATGCCGTCGTTGAATTTTTCACGTCGTCTCGCACGCCCTTGGCCACTTCTACCACTTCGCCGGGCGGTCCCGGCATGAAGAATGAAGAAGGCACTGGAGACAACAACGAGGGCACTGAGTTCAGTGTGGAAAATTTCCCACGTCATTGGCCGAGAGTCTGGTCTTTATGGTGTTGCTAGGCATGGGATCCGGAACGGTCTTGGCCACACAGATCATGGAGGCCCCTTGCTGATAACGTCCATGTTCCGGCTCAGCATATTTGTAACGGTTGTCGGCAGAATGACCCTCTGACATCTGGGGCTACGGTAGTCTTGAACTCTCGGGCATACATAATCAAGCTCACGATTGCACAAGGCAACACATAAGGCCGAACAACAGTGCCACGGAAGAAGAATTCAACGCACGAAACCTGTTCCCAATGTCTCTCAATCCCATCAGTTGTTTTGCCCCCATCCACACCCCAAGTTGGAACCATGGCATTTAACTTGTTCCAGCTCTCTTCCTTCTCTTTTTCACGTCGCAAACATTATAGTAGGTGGTAGTAAGTAGGAGTATTATGTTTGAGTGAGGCCTTTTGGAGGCCGAGCTACCTGGAGGCCGTTATCTAGGCCATGCGTTGAGACGTTGTGATGTGTGCAGCCTGCATTTGCAATGCATATACGCTAGCTATTAACTGGGAATACACAGGTGCCATCGGCTGGTGTGATAGATTTGTACATGGGCCTCTGCTTGGGTGGAGATTGCAAGTACGTGATGTGCCTCGTGGCCAGATTTGAATTTTCCACATGTGGCGCCAGGGCCGGGCTGATGTGTCATTAAATTAAATGGTACGAAGGCGATGATACAAGTCGCCTTACATTTGCTGGGAGGCGATGCACATGTTTACCTTTTTCCAGTCATCCACTTCCTCCAGCACACTACACAGGAGGGATTTCACCATGGATGGAATGGAATTCTTCAGGAGTCTCAATTATATTTGTTTTAATTTTGGGATTCAATTGGGTGTGCGTGGAATCTCAGTTAGTGTGATGCTACGAACCCCTAAAATGGTTTTTGCTATCAGTCTTCGTACAAGTTAACGCGGTGCTAGTTAAAAAATAAAAATAAAATCAGTGATGAACATGGTGCGTGTAATTGATTTTAAATAAAATATGACCATACCAGGTAGAGTGCATCTTATTTTAGCTGGTTAGGAAAAAATAAATATGATGTAAACCATAAAAATATCATAATTATATTTCCATCTTCATCTGAAAAAAACTGCCACCATGAAAAAATGGTAGGGTGCATCTTAATTTAAATGATTAGGACACTGGGGTAGTATTTTTGATTGGCTGAAAAATTGAAGGGCGTCGATAGTTGAATAGTTTTCAGCCTTTGCTAGAGGACTGACAATAAAATATCATTCCGTGTGCATAATTTATCTTGTGCCCGTGCGAGTATAACACATGGCAATTTCTTGGAATTTTCGCATCTGGAAATCACCGGTTAGTGGAGTGCGGGGTAGATGTGAGGTGCGATTATGGTATTGCATCGAAGAACCAAATTAGGATGTATTGTTCAATTTGTAATGGAATTATTAGTGGGTGTGCTTTTATAATAAACCGCTAGTAAAAAGATAAACAATCTGAATGCAATTTTTTTCACGGGGCAGTTTTGTTGATAGTGTGTGAAAAATTGATCATTGAATGAGTTGCAGTATCTGTGCAAGGTTGGCCGACATATACTTATTTTTGTATCACATGAGGGGTGGCTGCTTGTTACCTGCAGAATTTTTTGACAAAACATTGTGATGCAAAAGTAATATGAAAAAAAACATCTAGACAATGCATGCAAAAATAAAAGTGAGGACAAATGTCATTCCGAGACGAGAAAACAATTTGAATTAGGCATAATTTCTCTTTTTATAAAAATCTGCCGAGCAAGAAATGGATGTTTTCAAGTGATTCCGTGTACTAAAATGTGCATATTATGTTGGTGATGACACGACGAGGGACGATTTGTCCTGAAAATTTGATATACCAGGTTGAAAGATGATGGCGCGCAGGCACGGGTTTATGAACTGGCCGAAGGGACAGGGTAGCAATCACACCTTCTTTTTTTTTGAAACGGAACACGCTTGCATTCCTCTCACACCTTGATCGTGTGTGTGTGTGGAAGATTGTCGTGTGGTAAGAAGGATCACGTAAATAAATGTATCTACCTGCCCTCGTCGGACATGATGGGTGAGAAGATGGTACTTGTGAACAGCCTGGCAGTACAGCGTTGTTACCATGGGATAATATTTTCTGTAAATGGAAAATACAGTGTGGTGTAAAAATGTGTCATGTGAAATACATGGGACATGGGAGTAATACGCCACTGCAGCTGATCCATGTGAGGACTGACGAGCCAGATAAAGAGCTGCATGGAGCTCGGCCTCCAAATGGCATTTTCGATTATGTTTGCCCTATGCTACTTCTTCCAACTTTTATAACATGGTTTGTCTACGCGCATATGTAGGCCCTCCACACTTTCTTTTATATTTCTATAATACAATATTGTACTGCTAGATAACGCCTACTGTGGAAAGGGAGCATATGGTTCTCGCCAGGGAGACGAGGATCATTATTATTTATCTCCTTGAGTTTGGTGCTCGTGTTAAAGAAGCTTCAATGCGAGGCAATATTTGATTGACACGGGACGGAGGGCAATGCGTAGGGAGGTAGCGCCGGCCAGCGGAAGAGGAAAGCGGCTGTCCGGATCGGCGCGCCCCTCATGTCTAATGACCGGTGCGGAAGTTCGTGATGTCAGACCTCCTAGAGGATACCGCGGAGGGAGTGGATCGTGGGAGGCAGCCAGGCAGCAGGGGCAACGGCACGGAGAGGCACCCAGTGAAGAAGGGTCGGCGGGGCGCACAAGTCTAACAGTAGTGACACGACCAGTGCAGAGAGACAATAGTTGCATGAGCCTGATGACGTTCGTGAGGCTGCACTTGAGGCCGTGACCCAGGTCCGGTTCAGTCCCAAACCCATGCATATAGAGGATGCACCGGACCTAGCTTGGGTGGCCGAAGGCCAGCATGTTTCGCGCAGTACCACCGCTCGACGGCGTACAACCGAGGGCAGACTGATGAAAATATGAGTTTTTTTAATTTCATTTGTATGCAAAAAATAGAGCAACGAATCGAAACCATTGGATGTTTAACAGACGTCGACGGGAGCAAGCAAGCGTGAGCTGCCAGCATATGAGCCGAAGAGCATCCACCTGATACAATACAACCAGAAGGGGACACTGGGGACACTGGAGGCAGAAACAAGAGCATCCACCTGAAGCCAATGCCGTCGTCGAATTTTTCATGCCGTCCTCGGCTCCTCGCACGCCCTCGACGGCTTCTACCCCTTCGCAGGGCAGTCTTGGCGTGAAGAACGGAGAAGGCACTAGAGGCAGCAACGAGGGCCCTTGCTGATAACGTCCATGTCCCCCCTTAGCATATTTGTAACGGTGGTCGGCAGAACGACCCTCTGACATCGGGGGCTACGGTAGTCTTGAAATCTCGTTCATAATAATCGAGCTCACGATTGCACAAGGCAACACATAAGGCCGAACAAAAGTGGCAGGTAAGAAGAATTCAAAGCACGCAACCCGTTCCCAATGTCTCTCAATCCCATCAGTTGTTTTGCCCCCATCCACACCCCAAGTTGGAACCATGGCATTTAACTTGTTCTGGCTCCCTTCCTTCTCTTTTTCACGTCGCAAACATTATAGTAGGAGGTAGTAAGTACTATTATGTTTGCTCTATGCTACTTCTTCCAACTTTTATAACATGGTATGTCCACGCGCATATGTAGGCCCTCCACACTGGACGTGGATTTTTTTGACATTTGTAAAATTCATTTTCAACACGCAGGAGCATATGATCCCTAGAGCCAAATTGAATATCCGCTCCACAATTTCTTTTATATTTCTACAATACAATATTGTACTGCTAGATAACGTCTAGTACTGTGGAAAGGTAGCATGTGGTTCCCGTCCGGGAGACGAGGATCACTATTATTTATCTCCTTGAGTTTGGTGCTCGTGTTAAAGAAGCTTCAATGCGAGGCAATATCTGATTGACACAGGGACGGAGGGCAATGCGTAGGGAGATAGCGCTGGCCGGCGGAAGGGGGAAGCGGATGTCCGGATCGGCGCGTCCCTCATGTCTAATGAACGGTGCGGAAGGACGTGACGTTAGACCCCCTAGAGGATACCGCTGAGGGAGTGGATCGTGGGAGGTGGGAGGGGCAAGTGCGCGGAGAGGCACCCGGTGAAGAAGGGTCGGCGGGGCGCACAAATCTAACGTAGTAAGACGGCCAGTGCGGAGAGACAATAGTGGCATGAGGCAGCCGGTGTGGAGGAGTGCGTTCATTCCGGCCTAACCTCTGACGATCAAGCGACCTGCCGATATGAGTGATCGCTACCGTTAGGGGTAGGCCATCCTTGGCCAATAAACGACGGGTTGATCTGCGGCATGTGAATGGTGATTTTCCACATTCGACGTCTATGCCTCACCATTGATGGGTTTGTAGGTGCCTGTAAGTGGTGCTGCGTTGATGGATAGGACCCGGGTTGTCAGTGATTAACCGACTGGTATAACACTTTTTATAGTAGTGATCCTGATTTCAGGGGCAAAGCTATAATCTGACTAATTAGTGTATCACTGTATATTGCACCATTGTTTTTTCCATGTATAATCACGTTACTAGTATGTTTGCGATTAACAGAGAACTGTCAACCGATAAATGCTTAATATGCAAATGTGATTTCAGGGGTTGACAAAGATCGACAACACCAGCGAAGAAGCAATATGAGTTTGTCAGTTATTACTTATAACAAGATGATCCATAATTAGGGAGGACAACCAAAATCTTTTGTATTAATTGGCAAAAATGGGTAAAGTGATCCGGTTAATCAAAATTGTAATCCATTTAAACACGAAGTATCGGATCGAGCAGCGCAGAAGGGAGAGCGGGCAGTATTAACGCTTCCCTGGAACACGACCATACTTTCATTCGAACACGTCATTCCAAAATACAAACTGATTTATGAAAAGAATACTACTCAGGGTTACATTTTACGGGTACTCCCCTCCCTAATTAGGAGTACAAGGCTCTGCAAAAACACCCTTCTTTGTAGTCGAAGGTTGTCCAATTGTAGTCATAATTGTTGTTGTTGCATTTTCTGTAATATAAAGTAGAAGATCAATGAAACCTAAAATTGATTATGAATTAGATCAAGCGCCCCAAATCCAACCAAACAAAAAAAATCAAATTGTCATGCACATCTCACAATAACAAAATTTACACCGACATATTTCCTGTTCCAGTTCAAGAATTTCGCTAGGAATATTTAGGCTCGTTCTGTAGATGTTCTATATTATTTTTTAATGGAAAGACAAACACTTCTGCCGGTAGCTTGAAAAAAGACAATATCTTTTTTTGTTTCATTATACAAGATCTCTAAACTGGACAACGTTTTTCTTGGTTAAAATGATGGCCAAATTACAAACTCTAGGATAAAATGGCAACCAAACTGCAATGGTGCCAATGAAACTTTTCCCACGTGTTGGTAAGTTCATCCTTGTCAACACACCAATACAGATGGTCCTGGACATGTGGATTTACATGTTAACGGTATTTCATTTAGGCTCTTGGGCAATCGAGGAGATTGGTAGATAATAGGTAATACATATGCACAATTAATTTTGCCAAATAGTTTGTAAGGTTGTTGTGGTGCCCGAGTGACTCATCTCACGATTGGGTTGTAAGATTTCTTTCCAATTTAAACGCATTACCGTTACAATTGAACAATTTAAGGGTGTATGATAGAAAGCACTTGTTGATAAACCGTGGCTCAAAAAGAACCATGTCAAAACAAATTTGACTCTTGAACATTAGGCCAAAGCCAATGAACCATATTGTTTTGTGAACCATAAAAACCTGGTGCTCACGCATGATACTAGTTTTTTGCAACTATTATAACAAAATTTGGCCCTCATAAACTCCTTGGTTCATGTTGTTAATGGCAGGTAATCAGGATCCAGTACCTCTAGTTGTGCGAGAGGAACACATGGAGCTCAGGGCACGGAAGGTTTAAATGCGTTGTACTACATTAAAAAGAGAGGCAAGGAGTATAAAGAAAGCATTTGATGTGTGAGGTGCTCAATGGAGCTAACAGATATTTTGCTTCACAAAGTTCAATCGACTATCAACCAACTCATCCCAGTATTCCCGATGTCTCTCAAGCCCACTATTTCAGTTGCAACATTTTTTCTCCCATCCAAATCTCAAATCCCAAGATTAGCCATGAATTTTCTTATCTATTTTTCTTCCATCCACTCTTAGTCACAAAAACTATATATCACATGTGGGTGACCTTGTTGTTTGTTGCTTGACCTTTTATAATATGATTTGGGTGGATGCAGTGGCGGAGACAGTGGGGGGGCGAGCGGGGGCCAGGCCCCCCCCAACGATCGGCCACCCCCATTAGCTTACAGAGGGGGCTATGCTAATTAACGGTACTACTCCGTGGGCTACGTAAGTTGATTAGACAGGCTATGTTAATTTAGCTACGGCCATTAGAAGTAGCCCTACCGTGGCATGTCCCAAGCCGCCCAAGCCCAACAGGTACAATAATTTAGTAGCCTAACTGCCGCATTATCTTGATGGATACAACCCAGCCGAACCCTAGACGACTCGATCCCAACATCGCCACAGCCAGGCCGCCAGCTGCTTGTGCGAGGGCATGGCCCTCAGCCACCGCTTGGAAGCTGCTGCCCCTGGTGCTAGCTGTGTCTCCCCCGCATCCAAGTTTGGCCATTCGTAGGCTCCCTGATCGGCGTTGCAAGCTTCGGCGGCGTAATCATGGATCTTAATCTGGACTAATTTTTAAAGGTTCGCTGATCGCTGCTGATCTTGGACGGAACTCATCACTCGATCATTTCTCAAGGTATATAAATACCATTAATCAGCTCTGATGTGGTAATGCCCGATGCATTACTTAGTAGGCGTATTAGTATGTGCTTGTCAGATGATAGATAGAGATCTATGTCTTTTGTCAGTTTAGATATACTTCTATTACAGATAGAAAATAAAGATAAATACTATATCACGATATTGCTTTTTTCCAATTCATTTGCTTATATTCGAACTGTTTGTGCCAAAAATTCAGGTCAACTTGATAATCGTATGATCTTGTAGATAATCATAGAGCTAAATTTAAACCGGCAGTTGTAAAACATGCAACATGTTTTCATACACAAATTATAACGTCATTTTGTGCATACCCAGATTATAAGAGCTACAGTTAATATAAAAGATATGTTGGGATACAATTTTATCTGGGACTTCACATATACATTCCCTAAATATATTATTTTTCCTATGTTCGTGGTCTCCTTCGCCCCCCCTATGGTCAAATCCTGACTCCGCCCCTGGGTGGATGCATATATTTTAACTGTACCGTCCCACTAAAGAAGCCTATTAATTAACTATCATGGGCATGGGCAAGGAACATGTTATTCATTTTGCTTCCCTCGTGTAGGAGTAAAGTTCACATGCTACTTATGGAGTTTCAGTGTTGAGCAACTATATTTATCGGTAACATGGTCTTGCACCATGTTAGGCTGCTAGATTGTCACATTATTCTCATCCCAAACAAAATAACTTAGAGAAGCTCATTCAAGATAATACGTGATGATTTAGTGGGATGGACAAACATGTTGTTTTGAAGCATTCACCTCATGGATAATTACATAAAGGAGTACATTAATATAAATTTCACATGATGATTCATGACCCTATATTGTCTCATATTCGGATGAACAGACCACTACAAGAAGTTCATTCAGGAGCGACAACCATGGATGGGATGCATGTCATAATCTAACATGCACTACTCTTTCTAAGAACTCGTTGGCCACATTAGTATGTGTTACAAAATTACTAGAAGATCTTCTGGCAGTTCAAATTTCCAAGGAAGTACTCAATTTCCACAAAATCACAAAGATTGATCATAGACTCTTCAGATGAGAATATGGATTAATAAACTATCTGCAATATGGAGTAGAAGCAATTAATCTAGTACATAATAACAAATGTGGTATAATTCACATCATGTTGCTCATAGTAGGTGTAATTATTACCAGCTTTTTTATAACATCCTTCTCTAAGTTCGTATTTTAATGAAAATATGTTTATTCTACGTTCGGTTAAATAAAAATAGTCACTGAATTTTTCTACCCATTGGAGTAGAATTACAAATAACAAACCTAAGAGTGATTGGGTGGTTAACTTTGTTTCACTCTTATGCAAGCACCACATCACAAGTTCCCTTAATTATAGACGATGTAACCTAAGGAATAAGGAATTCATGAATATACAACAAAAAATAGAAAGAAACAGAAGCCAGTACGCACAATTAAGTCAGACATTCCTTTTATAGAAAAATCACTCAGCACATTAAAACCAAGTGAAAATAACTTCATAAGCACTACCTCGTTGTAAGAATAAACCTACAAAGAGTTTATTAACTATTACACTGAATTTCACCTAGCCCCTAATTTATTTATGACATTTATTGCCGTATTTAGCAAAAGTAATCCTTTACATTACCCCATTTATGAAATTTTGGCATGGTTTTACCGCATTTAAGTTGTTTGTCGGTTCTAGCCGTTGGGCCTAAATGTCATGATAATGTGGCACGTTAATTATGCATAAAACTCAAGGGCGTACTAGACAAAGGTGCATGTGCACCCATCGTCACTTTGGACGACATCATGGAGCTCCGCACCTACAACATCATGTGCCTCACCGACAAGACTAGAGGCTCCTCAATGGATCAACACCCAATAAGACATACACTAATAATGATGGAACTACCACACAAAATAGGTTATTAGTGACATGTAAAGTAGCTCTTTATGGTTAGTAGAAAACATGCCATTAGTCCCGGTTGGGAAGGGCCTTTAGTCCCGGTTCCCCAACTGGGACTAAAGTATAGAGACTAAAGGGTCCAAGCCTTTAGTCCCGGTTGGCTACGAACCGGGAGTAAACCCTGGCCACGTGGCCGGCAGCGCGCGCCAGGGCATGGGGTCCTTTGGTCCCGGTTGGTAACACCAACCGGGACTAAAGGTTTAGCGGTTAAGTCTTCATTGTTTATTTTTCCTTTTCATTTTGTGTTTTCCATTTAATTTTTTCCTCTAATTCAAAATGATCACTTGCATCCATCCACTTTAATCAAGTATATGTCATATAACTCATCATCATCTTACTCATCTAACAACTCATCATCATCTTAATCATACCAAGTTAAAATCTCATAAAACAAAAAAACATCATAATACTAATCATCCTAATCGATCATGCAAGTTAATATAAACCAGAAAAACTTCTCTCTCATAGGACATATTCCTCCCTCCTAGGTAAAATGACATAAAACAGAATAACACCTATGTCTCCATGATGAAGCAAAGAGATCCAACGGTCTCCAACTTGTGGCTTGCAATCCTTCTTTATTTGTCCTCATGCTTCAATTTGGAGCCGTCTTGGTGGTTTGCGCTCAGTCGAGTATGCAAAAGAGAACTCGGGCTGGAAGGGGCTTTTAATTGTCATATTACCTTCGCCATGCATCAACGGAGGCACAACTTCATTTGGCAGTTTCTGTTGAAGAACATAATAGTAGCCTAGTTAGCAATGTAATCAATACCATTTACGCAACAGTAGTGTACTTAATTAGCAACTCTTACCAAGATATTTCGGCAATGTAATCAACCTATGCACTAGTGTCCTGTACAATGTATAATTTGGGCCAGTTCCCAAATTATACGGGAAGATCTCCCTACCAACTAGGACACCAATAACAAAGTTGATAAGATCATCCTTCTCCTCCCAAGTTAGATGTGATCCATAAGTGTAGTGTGTCGTGTCGATTATGTTCTGTGTTTCACTCGAAGAAACGAAATAAGCTGTAAATTATAAATTAACAAATTTAGTATGGATGAACACCAACTATTTTTAAATATAGAATGCAAATTACTTGACAAATATGCATGGTTGACAAACTCACATGGAGGTAAAACAGGAAGCATATCGACATCCACCCAAATGTCAATGTTACCTTCAATATGATCTTCAGGACGAAGATCGAAGGTTATTTCCATATCCTCCTGAAATCCATATGCCTTGCAAAGAGCTTCCCAATTTGAGCACCCTAATTCTGTGTTATTAAGTGTAGTCATTACTTTCACCAGAAATGTGTGACCATGTTTAGTCCTCAGGTTGGCTGTCCTCGTCTCGAAACTCTCATGCTCTTCCAAACCGAGCCTCTCCCAGAAATACCGTCTTGCATGACAGGGGATGAACTAGTCGAATTGTATAAAACAGAAATTACGCGTTGAAGGAAAGAAACAGAAGTCATGCTTAATTACGAAAAAACAGTTGTCATCGTTGCGTACCGTAGAAATATCGAAGTCCTCGTAAAGCTTCATGGTGAAGAACCTGCCGTCTTGCAGCCCAGGCTGGTCGCAAAGACCCTTATCTTCGCCGCAGAGTTCACACGCTTGGATCCTATCGTCGTCATCAGACGACGACATTTCCTGTGTTGATGATTCAAAAATTGATTATTACTTTCGGTCTGTCAAATATAAAACAATTAGAATGCATTCAATAAGCAGAACCGGAGATATGCAAATCAATACAAGGCAATGCAACAATATGATCATATAATATCACTAATACATCATCGAATAATAGTATCACTAATACATCATCGATTAGTATCACTAATACATCATCGAATAATATCACTAATACATAATCGAATAGTATCCACTAATACAGATATAGTTGGCGTCTCGCGGCGCAGGCGGTGGACACCCAAAGAGAAGGAACTATGACAGGATCATAGCTCGGGTGAGATCCCTGAAGAACCTACCAGGTATTGGAGAACCTGGCGTCCAACGCAGCCATGTAGCGTCGGACGTGCTCGTCCTCCTCCCTAACACGGCGACGTATCACCTCCGCGGGGGCCGGCTCCCTCTGCACCGACAGTGGTCCACGCGACCGCCACCAAATAACCTCCGGCTCGACGACGGGACCCTCATTCCTCACCAAGCTCCGCGCCCCGGAAGGCAGCACCTCCCAGTGCCAGCCCGGCGGAGCCCAGTCCTGGACATGGCGCCTCTCAAGCAGGTGGTTGCCGCCAAGTCGACGACGAGGATGCGGGATGGGCATCGTCGACTCGACGGCTACGCTATGCAATCGATTCGACGGTTAGGAAAGATGCTTTATATGCAATATGTCAATTAGCAAATCAGCAACATCTAAACATTTAAAACATACATTTAAACATACATACATTTAAACTAATAAAATGTATAAACTCCCCCAACAATCGGTAAATTCTTTAGTACCTATGATCATACGTACAATGCTATAAACTCCTAGGGGCAAATTTAAACTAATAAAATGTATCATTTATTTTAATTGCGTCAAAGTGATTTATTATTCTAGTATTATCAATTTTTTCTAACATACACATATACACATCAATATATCTAACATACAAATACTATAAACTCCTAGGACTCCTGATTTTATCTAACATACACATATATACACATACAAATACACATATACATCTAACATACACATACACATACACATACACATCAATTTGGAGGGCGGAGGACGGATCGGGCTTACGGCGTGGAGGAGGAGAGCGGCGCCGGTGGAGCTGACGGCGACGACGTGGAGGAGCGGCGCCGGCGGAGCTGAGGGCGGCGGCGTGGAGGAGGAGAGCGGCGGCGGAGTCGGCGGAGGTGAGGGAGGATCGGCGGAGCTGAGCGCGACGGCCGGCGGCTGGGAGGAGCGGCGCCGGCGGAGCTGAGGGCGACGGCGTGGAGGAAGAGAGCAGCGGCGGCGCGTGGACGGACGGCGCCGTCGATCGAGGGCGCGGGCGGGGCAGCCTGGCGGCGTCGACGAAGCGAGTGAAGACGGAGTGAATTTGGGGGAGGAAGGAGGCGCCGCTATATAGGGAGGACCTTTAGTCTCGGTTGGTTATACAAACCGGGACAAAAGACCCTTTAGTCCCGGTTTGTTATACCAACCGGGCCTAAAGAGGCCTTTTCGGCAGCCCAAATTGGCGCAGGAAGGGACCTTTACTCCCGGTTGGTGGATCCAACCGGGACTAAAGGTCTATTTTCTTTTTTTTTGTTTTTCTGTTTTTATATTTGGAATAACTGTTTTTATATTTGCAATAACTGTTAGAATATTCATAGTTTTTTAATGAATCTTTTTGCTTTAGGTCAAAACAATTACAAACTTTCTGTTAGTGCCAGTAGTTTTCAAATTTAAATAGTTTAAATTTGAATTCTTTTGAAATTTTTGTGAATCACTAGTTTGTGAATAACTTTAGTTTAAAAATAGATTTTTGAGTGATTGTTTTTGTTGTTGTTTAATATTAGTATGTTTTATCATTATGTTAAATTTTAGAATTTTTAGGATAATTTAAATAGGTGTTTTAATCAAAACCAGATTCTGTTTAACTCTTTTTAGTTTTATACCTTCATTTGTTTTAATCAAAATCACTATTAATGAAATCTGAAAAGGTTGAAACTTGGCATGGTATCATCATTTCACCCACATAGCATGTGGTAAAAAGTTGAGAGGGTTACGGCAAAAACTGGATGCACTTCATGTACAAACTGGACCATCTCCTTCGAAGTATGAGGGTTACGGACGAAAACTCATATGTTATAAAGGCATTTCATTTTTTTAACTTATTTCAACTCCAGACTTTTTGTGCATTCAATATGAACCATTGGAAGCCACATCCTCAAATTTCAACCCTTTCTAACTTCATTTGCTATTTTTCATCCATTTAATGAATTGTTTTGAGCTAAATGATCCTGAAATTAAAAAGCACCACAAATGAACTCTGAAAAGGTTGAAACTTGGCATGGTATCATCATTTCACCCACATAGCATGTGCTAAAAAGTTGAGAGGGTTACAACAAAAACTGGATGCACTTCGTGTACAAACTGAACCATCTCCTTCGAAGTATGAAGGTTTCGGACGAAAACTCATATGTTACAAAGGCATTTCATTTTTTTAACTTATTTCAACTCCAGACTTTTGTGCATTCAATATGAACCATTGGAAGCCACATCCTCAAAGTTCAACCCTTTCTAACTTCATTTGCTATTTTTCATCCATTTAATGAATTGTTTTGAGCTAAATGACCCTGAAATTAAAAAGCACCACAAATGAACTCTGAAAAGGTTGAAACTTAGCATGGTATCATCATTTCACCCACATAGCATGTGCTAAAAAGTTGAGAGGGTTACAACAAAAACTGGATGTACTTCGTGTGCAAACTGAACCATCTCCTTCGAAGTATGACGGTTTCGGACGAAAACTCATATGTTACAAAGGCATTTCATTTTTTTAACTTATTTCAACTCCAGACTTTTTGTGCATTCAATATGAACCATTGGAAGCCACATCCTCAAATTTGAACCCTTTCTAACTTCATTTGCTATTTTTCATGCATTTAATGAATTGTTTTGAGCTAAATGACCCTGAAATGAAAAAGCACCACAAATGAACTCTGAAAAGGTTGAAACTTGGCATGGTATCATCATTTCACCCACATAGCATGTGCTAAAAAGTTGAGAGGGTTACAACAAAAACTGGATGCACTTAGTGTACAAACTGAACCATCCCGGCTACTATCACTAGAGAAGAAAAGTGATGACGGTGCAGCCAATCACATCCCAGAGTGGGATCTTGGGGTATAAAACTTTTTCTTCGCGTGTGTCCCTTGATTATTGCGCCGTAACCATGGACAATCTTCATCATTTAACATGATGCTTGGGTCAGTCATCACTGCGAAGGGAGGAATTTCATCAAACTTTTCATAATCTTTTGACATGTCTGTCTTGTCCTCCACTCCCACGATGTTTCTTTTCCCAGAAAGAACTATGTGGCGCTTTGGCTCATCGTATGATGTATCCACTTTCTTATCTTTCCTTTTTCTCGGTTTGGTAGACATGTCCTTCACATAGAAAACTTGCGCCACATCATTGGCTAGAACGAATGGTTCGTCTGTGTGCCCAAGATTGTTGAGATCCACTGTTGTCATTCCGTACTGCGGGTCTACCATTACCCCTCCTCCAGTCAGATTGGCCCATTTGCACCGGAACAAAGGGACCTTCAAATCACCTCCATAGTCAAGTTCCCATATCTCCTCTATGTAACCATAATATGTGTCCTTTTCCTTGGTGTTTGCCACATCGTCAAAGCGAACACCACTGTTTTGGTTGGTGCTCTTTTTATCTTGGGCGATCGTGTAAAATGTATTCCCATTTATCGCGTACCCTTGGAAAGTCAATATAGTCGAAGATGGTCTCTTGGCCAACAAGTACAAGTCATCTTCAACATTGTCGTCATTCATGAGATGTGTTCGCAACCAACCGCCGAAAGCCTCAATGTGTGTACGTTGAATCCAGGGGTCAGACTTCTCCGGGTTCTTCGAGCGTATAATATCCATGTGTTCCTCGATATATGGGGTGACCAAGGTAGAATTCTGTAGAACTGTGTAGTGTGCTTGCGCCTAAGAATGCCCGTCCGTACATATTATTGATTTTGGTCCAAGCGTGCCTTTTCCACGCAGTCTCCACTCATGCCGCGATTGAGGAACACCAATCGGCTTAATGTCAGGAATAAAGAAAACACAAAACTCAATAACCTCCTATGTTTCATGGCCCTTGGAGATGCTTCCTTCTGGCCTAGCACGGTTACGAACATATTTCTTTAAGACTCCCATGAACCTCTCAAAGGGTAACATATTGTGTAGAAATACAGGACCCAGAATGGCAATCTCTTCGACTAGGTGAACTAGGACGTGCGTCATAATATTAAAGAAGGATGCACTACTGGAATCAGCAACTTTGCCATCTGCCATGGCTGACGGCAAAGGCATGCATTGCGGACGGCAAAGGTCTTTGCCGTCAGCCAGCAGACGACACCACATCCGGCTGAACAAGCTCCGGCAAAGGGCACTTTGCCGTCTGCTGGCAGACAGCAAAGATGCAAAGGTCTTTGCCGTCTGCCAGCAGACGGTAAAGGGCATGGACGGCACACGTGGCAGCTTAGGTCCGTTAAGGGGTTAACGGCGTGCTTTGCCGTCTGCTGGCTGACGGCAAAGATGCAAAGGTCTTTGCCGTCTGCCAGCGGACGGCAAAGCTGCCAAATAGGCCAGCCCAGTGCACCCCAGGTTGCACAGGTAGCTGCCACGTGGCAGCTTTGCCGTCTGCTGGCAGACGGCAAAGATCTTTGCCGTCTGCCAGCAGACGGCAGAGATCCTGTACAGCCCCTGTTTTTTCTGTTTTTTCTTAAATTCATTCAATTTCACAGAATTTCACACACACACACACACACACACACACACATATATATATATATATATATATATATATATATATATATATATATATATATATATATATATGTATATGAAAATACTTTCAACAAGCATAACAACACATATATATACCAAATCATATCCCTGCCATATGGATATGATCATCCAACACATATACATACCAAATGAAAAGTCCATATGCAACATATATAGCTAGCCAACATATCCAACAACAAGCATACAATGGTTTCATCCATACATACATATATAGGTAGCAAGTTTCACATTGTTCATCCTACAAAATCAAAACAAAAAGGAAGCACAAGAAGAAGAGTAGACTCCATCAACGCAAGCTTCCTCATCGAAAGCAAATCTGCAAATTGGGAAAGCAGTAGCGCTGCAACGACGATCCTACTAATTCAACTTTTGGCCACTTTTGATCCATCGACATGAATCTAATCCGCTTCCCTTCCCCCAATGATATAATAACTAATCATGATCATAATAACAAGTTGGTCACTAGTCATAATCACAACTCCTCCTCCTCATCATCATCAACTCTAACACATTGTAGCACATAATAACACATTGTACCTAGGACCTACTCCTCTCTCATAGGACCTACTCTACCCTCTCTTAGGTAAAATATCATAAAACAAGATAGGCCCTGACTCTCCATTATGGAGAATGGAGATCATCCTGTCTCCAATTCTTGGCCTACGCACAATGTTGCTTCCAAGTAGCTCTCTACGATTGACCATACATTTTTTCCAATCTTTCATTGTCATGTCTTCATCGGTTTTAGAAATCCGGTATGGACAGGAGTGATGCGTAGGCTGACCTGGCCGTGCTGGCCGTAAGCTCATAACATCAACGCGACCTCTCGGAAACATCAGATAAGGCACACAATCCTTCGGGATTTTCTGTTGAAAAACATAGTAATAACTTTGTAGTTAGCAATGTTGTTTAGTTTTAGAAGAATGTATGCAAAAGATGCACGGATGTCGTAATAGTAGAAAACCTTACCATGCAATCTCCATGGATGTTACCGTAGTTCACCACGTGCACTAGTGGCACGTATTGACCATAATGTGGAGGAGTTTGATAATAGCTATTGTAATTCTCAAGATCATTAATAAATGCGATAAGATGAACTTTCTCCTTATAAGTTAATTCTGCTTCATCAGTGTAGCAGTAGGTTCTGTCTACCATCTTTCGTACATTTTTTGAAGAATGAAAATAAGCTGTCAATGGAAATAAACTGTCAACTATTTTGAAATAAACAATATAAATTACATAATAAATATGTTTAACAAACTCACACGGAGGCAGAATCGGAATCATAATAAATATGGTTGAGAAACTCACATAATGGTAGAACTGGAGGCGTCTGCACATCGACCCAGATGTCGATATTACCTTCAATTTCATCTTCCGGACGAATATCAAAGGTGATAAGCATATTAGGCTCAAATGCATAAGCCTTGCATAGTGCTTGCCAACTTTTGCATTCAAAATAGGAGTAGGTGTCCGCATTGTACAATTTTACGGCAAAAGTATAACCATGCTCGGTCCTCAAGTGAACTCTCTTTACCTCCATACTTTTTTTAGTATTGAAACCAATCTTATCCAAGACATAAATTCTTGCATGGCAGGGGATACGCTAGTAGAATAGTAAAAAATCAAAATTATAAGTTGAAGCAAAAGAAGCAGAAGTCATGCTTAATTACGAAAAAAGACTTGTCGTTGTGACTTACTGTATCCACTTCGAAGGTCTCATCCAGCACGATGCTGAAGCGCCTACCATCAACTAGGTGAGGCTTGTCGCACAGGCCGCGCTCGTCTTCGCATAATTCGCACATAACGAATTTCCTTTCGTCGTCAGACATTTCCTATGTTCATAGTTGAAACATTTAAAATCGATCGAAGGCAACTACCAGGAAACTGATCAACACACAGATCACTATTACTCAATATGCAACGGGTTGACTTTAGGTCTGTCGAGTCTTTCCTTCCTAAACTCTCATCTCACGTATATGGTGGGCACTCCCTCTGATATTGCGACCGTCGGTGATGGTGGCTCCTCCATTCGTCCCCGAGTGCATTACACCAAAATGTCTAGCACACAGGAACGAAGGACAAGCGACCCCCACGACAACAGTCGGGATTCTTCCTCTCTCATATTTCGACCATCGGTGATGGTCGCTACTCCTCCTTTCCCTAGTGCATTACAAATATCTAGCACAAGGAAAAGAAGGAGAAGCGACCCCCACGACAACAGTCGGGATTCTTCCTCTCTCATATATATATATGGTAGACACTCTCCCTCACTGAAAGACACACAAGGAGCCGAAACAGACCTAAAGTCAACCCGTTCCATATATCGAGCAATGACATAGAAAAAATGCCCTATGTTTTGCCGGAATATCATTGAATTCCCGTTCTGGCAAATCACAAGCACTCGATATGTCCTACATTGTAGCACAAGTCATGCTAAAATTCATGAAAAATATGAGGCATGACCTTTGCTAAAAACAGGACATATCGAGCGCCTGAAATTTGCCGGAACGGAAACGAATCAACATTCCGGCAAAACATAGGCCACTCGGAGGTACATTGCAAACAAGAACACCAAGACATCCTCTATATTCAGAATATGACATGTTCATTCTAGCAAATGAGTAAATAGTTTCAGGATCACTAGAAACTATCAACTATGTCTAAAAATAATATACTAAAACCCTAGTAATAATTTAGTTAACTAGAAACTATCAACTAAACCCTAGAAACTATCCTAAATCAAAGTGTTATATATGAACAGAGGCTTATATCAACTAAAAACTATTAAGTAAATCAAAATGTTGCATATCAACAAGAAAATATCAACTAGCCTACTAAATCAAAATGTAGCAGGGAGGAGGGGGCGACTGAAGGAAGGAGGAGGAAGGAGGACGGAGGAGGGAGGAGGGAGAAGGAGGGGCGACTGAAGGAGGGAGGAGGACGGAGGAGGAAGGCGGAGCGAGGAGGGGCCGGCCGGCGGCGAATGGAGGAGTGGAGGGAGGACGGAGGAGGTGGGGCGGGGAGGAGGGAGGAGGGAGAAGGAGGGGCGACTGAAGGAGGGAAGAGGAAGGAGGACGGAGGAGGAAGGCGGAGCGAGGAGGGGCCGGCCGGCGGCGAATGGAGGAGTGGGGGGAGGACAGAGGAGGTGGGGCGGGGAGGAGGGAGGAGGGAGGAGGGGGAGGATTACCGAGTCCAGGGAGGAGGGGGAGGCGACGGCGGCAGAGGGAGGAGGGGTAGGCGATGGCGGCGGCGAGCGGCGGGGGGCAGAGAGGGAGCGACAGGGTGAGGGGGGAGTGAGGGGCCGGGAGTGAGGAAGAGAGAGGGAGCGCACGGGGTGGATAAGGTTGGCATAGCAGCAGCGCGGGTTCTTCTCCTCTTCTCCTCCTTTTCTTCTTCTTCTTATTCTCCTTCTTCTTCTTCTTCTTCGGCAATCCTCGACCCTCGACCCCTTGCCGACCGGCGATCCTCGACCCGGTTCCGTCGGCGCCGACGCACCCCGTCGGCGATCCTCGACCCGGTTTTCCTTTTTCCTTTTCTTCTTCTCCTCTTCTCCTCCTTTTCTTCTTCTTCTTCCTCTTCTTCTCCTTCTCCTCCTCCTCCTCCTCCTCCTCTTCTTCTTCTTCTTTTCTTCTCCTCCTCCTCCTCCTCCTTTTCTTCTTCTTTTTCCTCTTCTTCTTCCTCTTCTTCTTCTTCTTCTCCTTCTCCTCCTCTTCTTCTTCTTTTCTTCTTCTCCTCTTCTTCTTCTTCTTCTTCTTCTTCATTTCCTCTCCTCCTCCTCCTAAAAAACTAACTAACTAACTTACTAACTTAACAGAAAAAACTAACTAACTAACTTATTTTTTCTAACCTAATAAACTAAACTAAACTAAACCTAAATCTAAAAAAACAGAACTAAACTAAACTAAACTAAACCTAAATCTAAATAAACAGGGCGCGAGTGGAGAAAGAACTCACCGGGATCGGGGAGAGGAGTCGCCGCCGGCGTCGATCTGCCGAGGCCCGAGAGGAACGAGCAAGAAAAGACTGCACCGCCGTCGATCTGGCGGCGAGGGAGGATGTGCTGGCAGGCGGCCCTGCAGGAGGCCGGCCGCCGAGAGCGGGACAGGGAGCAGGGGGGACGCCGGTCCAGATCCTAGCGCCGCAGGGGAGGGGCGCGGGGCGGCCTGGGCGGGGCCGGTGGAGGGGGCAAGGGAGGGGGCGGCGTCGCCGCTGGGGAGGGGGCGGGGCGGGGCCGGTGGAGGAGGCCGGGGCAGGAGAGGGGGCGGCGCGGCGGTGGCGGTTGGGGTCGGGGCGGCGGCGGGGTGGGTCGGGGGCGCCGACGGGGTGCGGCGGGGGGCGGAGCGGCGGGGCGTCGGTGTTGGTGTCGGCGGGCGGTGGGCCGGGGCGACGGCGGGGTGCGGTCGGGGCGAGAGAGAGAGAGAGAGAGAGAGAGAGAGAGAGAGAAGAGAGAGAGGAGGGGTGGGCCGTTAGGGCCGTTAGGTAGTGGCTTCTTTGCCGTCTGCTAACGGACGGCAAAGAATCTTTGCCGTCAGCTAGCGGACGGCAAAGAGGTGGGGTGGGCCGTTGGCCTCCACCGGACCCCACCCCACCTCTTTGCCGTCTGCTGACGGACGGCAAAGAGGTGGCTGATGGCAAAGAGCTTCTTTGCCGTCAGCTAGTTCTTTGCCGTCTGTTTTCTGGAAACGTATGGCAAAGAGCTTCTTTGCCGTCCGCCAGCTGACGGCAAAGAACTGGCAGACGGCAAATTTGCTGATTCCAGTAGTGATGGTGGGAACACCAGCTCGAAACTGACAAGACATTGGACCAAATCATTCTGTAAGCTTGGTAGGATTTCCGGATCGATTACCTTCTGAGAAATTGCATTGAGGAATGAACATAGCTTCACAATGGCTAATCGAACATTTTCTGGTAGAAGCCCCCTCAACGCAACCGGAAGTAATTGCGTCATGATCACGTGGTAGTCATGAGACTTTAGGTTCTGGAATTTTTTTCTCTGCCATATTTATTATTCCCTTTATATTCGACGAGAAGCCAGATGGGACCTTCATACTGAGCAAGCATTCAAAGAAGATTTCCTTCTTTGCTTTGGTAAGAGCGTAGCTGGCAGGACCTTCATACTGCTTTGCATGCATGCCGTCGTTTTCGTGCACACGTTGCTGTCCCTCCCATGCCTCCGGTGTATCTTTTGTCTTCCCATACACGCCCAGGAATCCTAGCAGGTTCACGCAAAGATTCTTCGTCAAGTGCATCACGTCGATTGCAGAGCGGACCTCTAGGACTTTCCAATATTCTAGCTCCCAAAATATAGATTTCTTCTTCCACATGGGTGCGCGTCCCTCAGCGTCAGTCGGAACAGATTGTCCGCCAGGACCCTTTCCAAATATTACTTGTAAATCCTTGACCATATCAAGTATGTCATCACCAGTACGGAGGACGGGCTTCTTCCGGTGATCTGCCTCACCTTTGAAATGCTTGCCTTTCTTTCTTAAGGCATGCTTGGCCGGAAGAAATTGACGATGTCCCAGGTACACATTCTTCTTGCATTTGTCCAAATATATACTTTGGGTATCATCTAAACAGTGCGTGCATGCATGGTATCCCTTGTTTGTCTGTCCTGAAAGGTTACTAAGAGCAGACCATTCATTGATGGTTACAAAGAGCAACGCTCGCAGGTCAAATTCCTGGTGTTTGTGCTCATCCCACACACGTACACCTTTTTTATTCCACAGCTGTAAAAGTTCATCAACTAATGGCCTTAGGTACACATCAATGTCATTGCCGGGTTGCTTAGGGCCTTGGATGAGCACTGGCATCATAATGAACTTCCGCTTCATGCACAACCAAGGAGGAAGGTTATGATACATAGAGTCACAGGCCATGTGCTCTGCTTGCTGCTCTGCTCCCCAAATGGATTAATGCCATCTGAACTTAAACCAAACCATAAGTTCCTTGGGTCATCTGCAAAGTCCGGCCACTCTCTCTCGATTTTTCTCCACTGCGACCCATCAGCGGGTACTCTCAACTTCCCGTCTTTCTTACGGTCTTCTTTGTGCCATAGCAACGACTTGGCATGCTCTTTGTTTTGGAACAAACGTTTCAACTGTGATATTATAGGAGCATACCACATCACCTTGGCAGGAATCCTCTTCCCGGGGCGCTCGCCCTGAACATCATCAACAGGGTCATCACGACCGATCTTATATCGCAATGCATTGCATACCGGGCATGCATTCAAATTCTCGTACTCACCGCGGTAGAGGATGCAGTCATTAGGGCATGCATGTATCTTCTGCACCTCCAATCCTAGAGGGCAGACAACCTTCTTTGCTTCGTATGTACTGTCGGGCAATTCGTTGTCCTTTGGAAGCTTATTCTTCATTATTTTCAGCAACTTTTCAAATGCTTTGTCAGCTACACCATTCTCTGCCTTCCATTGCAGCAATTCGAGTGTGGTACCGAGCTTTGTGTTGTCATCTTCGCAATTTGGGTACAACCCTTTTTTGTGATCCTCTAACATGCGCTGCAAATTCAACTTCTCCTTTTCATTTTCGCAGTTTCTCTTTGCATCAGCAATGGCCCGACCAAGATCATCAGCGGGCTCATCTGATGCCTCGGCTTCTTCTTCTTCATTCTCTTCCCCCATTGTAGTACCATCATATTCAGGACACCCAGGATAGTTGTCGTCATCCTCTTCTTCTTCATTCTCTTCCATTAGAACCCCTCTTTCTCCGTGCTTGGTCCAACAATTATAGCCGGACATGAAACCGGACGTAAACAGGTGGACGTGAATCTGTTTTCAGCTAGAGTAAGTCTTATCATTCTTACACACACCATATGGACAACACATAAAACCATCCCGCTTGTTTGCCTCAGCCGCACGCAAAAAACTCTGCACGCCATTAATGAACTGGGGAGAGCGTCGGTCAACGTACATCCATTGCCGGTTCATCTTCATTACACAACACCGAGAAGACCAAATTAATACAAGTTCATACATAAAGTTCATACACACTTATTCTCATAAAACAACATAAAAGTATATAGCTAAAACATTTTAAATGCAACAACAAATGCGATCAAAATCGCAACTAAGGTAAAAATTGATCCAACAGCATAATGATACCAAGCCTTTTTATTAATGGCATGTTTTCTAATCTTTCTAATCTTCAAGCGCATTGCATCCATCTTGATCTTGTGATCATCGACGACATCGGCAACGTACAACTCCAATTTCATCTTCTCTTCTTCAACTCTTTTCAATTTTTCTTTCAAATCCTCGTTTTCTTTTTCAACTAAATTTAACTTCTCGACAATACGGACGGTTGGCATTTCCGGTTCAACTACCTCCTAGATAAAAATAACTATGTCAACTTGATGGTCATAATTGTCATTAACACGAAATGCAACAAATAGTTATAAAAGATAATATACCACATCTGAATCGTAAACCGGACGAGGGCCGATGGGCACGGATATCATAACCATGGCACTATATATAACAACAATCATACAAGTAAGAAAACTATGCAAGTAACTATCTAAATCATACAAATACGATTTTATTTATAAAAATGATAAGAACACAAGAAGAGGCTCACCAAGGTGGTGCCGGCGACGGGACGGTGCGGTCGATCGACGGTGGTTAGGACGGGGACGGGAAGGCACACTAAGTAAACCACACCTACACATATGCAAACTAAGGAGTTAATTTGAGCTCAAATTGCATATAAATCAAAACAGCTATCACATAATTACATCCAAACTAAAACCCACAAATCACTATACTTATAAAGCATTGCACGAGCTGATCTAGCAATAAGAGATGAAAGGACAAAGTTGCTAACCTTTGTGAACACTTGGATGGATTGGGGTGCCTCAAATCTTGACAAATCTTGGCAAAAATGGAGGGATGAGCTCGAGCTAGGGGAAGAAACAGAGAGGGGAGTTCGAATGGAGAAAACAGAGAAATGGAGTCGGGCTGGACGAAGGGTTTATATAGGGAAAGCTTTAGTCCCGGTTGGTTAAACAAACCGGGACTATAGGTCAATCTATAGTCCCGGTTTGTATCACAAACTGGGACTAAAAGGGCTCGTGGGGGCCCCAGGCTGACACCAGCCTGCCACCACCCCTTTAGTCCCGGTTTGTGATAAAAACCGGGACTATAGGTCCCAAATGAACCGGGACTAATGGCCTGACCGCTACTAGCCGTTGGAACCAGGACTAATGGCAACATTAGTCCCGGTTCAAAGCCAAACTAGGACTAAAGGTAAAAACGGAAGGCCTGTTTTCTACTAGTGGTTGCATGCGTGTTAAATAAAAACACGACATGGAATACATGGGTACATGATGACTCGATAGCAACGCATGCCACGTGAGATCTTGGGGGTGTTGTTCAACTTATCTTTGTGTTCCCGGTGCCTCTAAAGCTCACGACTTGAGTTGCTAAAAAAATTATCCCCTCCAAAGGCAAGCTCCAGTTGTAAACATGGCAATCAGAGTCCTTATCTATGTTTCTTCCTTCCACCCTTTCACTTTACATCATGTTTGCTCTATGCTACATACTCGATCTTTATAATTGTTTGTTGTTTTGAACTCTATTATTCAACTAAGTCTATCTATAATATATCGTGGCCATGTGTAAGGAGCTAGTGGTTGCTAGTTTTTGTAGAAGAAATATGTGGTACCTATTTATGATGCATTTCTTTACTTGCATGGGAGTGAAATTTCATGCTCGACAATTATGGAGCTTTAGTGCGAGCAACTACAGTTATCACCACAAGGGTCATATATGCACTACCTTAGGTTGTTAGTTCATCGTATCATTTGCATCCGAAACATAATACTCTAAGCTAATTTCAAAGAAAATAATTATCTAAGGTCATGAACAATACTACTTTTTGAAGCATCCAACTCACTCACAACAGTACATGGTTGTAGAATTTCCACAAGACGACTTAGCTACAACTCTACACCATCTTAGTATTTGCTTTGGAATAAACTTATACAACAAGCTCATTTGAAATAAACAAACGATGATTAACAGACAGATAAAATTTAACTCTAACACAAACTGCCATTTTCTCATAAACGATGCACACTAGAAGTCGTCTAAAACAATGTATAGATACTGAACACTTGAAAGCCCTAATGGGTATGTAAATGAAGCATTGAGTTAACTTAAAAAACATAGATAATTTATTATAGAATCATCAAATGATGATATAATACTATGGAGCAATAAACATTCCTCAACATGCCATTTAGAGTAGAGGCAATTATCCTTGTAAGTAATAAGTAATGGAGTATCGCTGACATTCAGTTGATGATAGAAAATTGATCATAATACTAACTATCAAACTTATTCAAATCATGTATTTCCCTTTTTTGGCATAACATATTTCATCCACTTTTGGGTAAATAATAAATATAAATAGAATTCTTGTACTCGTTGGAGTACAACTGCAAGAACAACAAAAACAGGGCTGTGCTCGGGTAGTTGATGTTACTTCGATGTTGTGCGAGAACCACATCCCATGTTTGATCCCTTGATTGGACATAAGTAATAATAAGTTAATCACATAGACTAATCTCAAATGTAAAAAAAACAGAGAGCAATCGAACCACAACCCACTAGTAGATTATGCTTCCTTCATCTAAAATTCATTCTGTAAATTGGCCAGACTAAAATACAACTTTATAAGAGCTTTTAAACTATTAAGATGTAGCTAATGATGAGAATTTGTGCACTAGATTCTAATGAAATAAAAGCATGAGACGAAATTCTAAACATTATAGACACTGAAAAATAGAACTCGCAATACACACGGTTATAGAAGTACATGGAGAGATAATAGAAAGGAAAGAAAATAAAGTAAATCTTGACTTTTTCATGCCTCTCAAGCCCATGGATTGCCAACATTTATCACGCCTCTCAAGCCCCGACAGAGCCCTCTTCTTTCTTCGCTTGGTGGAGTTAACAAGAGAACGCGTCTCGGGCTTGGATGTCACACCGTAGCCTGGGAGCCACATCATGAAAGCGCTCTGGAGCGACTGAGTCGCTGTGGCGGCGACACGACAGGCGGTACGGTGACAGTGTCCGTGAGCGTCTAGGGCGGCGGCGGCGGCGGTTGTTGGCCGATCGACTCCTCTAGATAGCAAGGGCTGTGGGTGCGGCCGCCTCAGCTGGCGGAGGTGTAGCAGCGTAGTGGTGGTCGCCAGACCCTCCCTTCTGCTCAGGCACGCACTTCGATCGTCAGCCGAATACTTTTGGGGTAGTAGTGGTGGCTCATTGTGTCGCGATAGTAGTTGCTCTTGGAAGCCGGGGCGGCAGGCCTGGTGGTCGGAGCTGCGACGCTCATGGGCGGAGCTTACGACTCGGGCGTTGGCTAGTTGCCATGTCCATGTGGGTGGCGTGGTAGCCGGTGTGTGATGTTCGGTGGCGGTGGTGCGGTAGGCCTCCTCATGACTGATTGTACTACATCTCGGGGGCAGAGAGTTCTTGCCTAGTTGAAAATCTTTTCTAGAATTTCCAATTTGAAGGCAGCGTCGCGTATGCGTGTTGTCTCTTTCTAGAAGGCATTGTCGCGGTTATTCTTTGTCCTTCCTGTTTCTGGGGAAAGCTTGATCCTAGATCGATGATGATGGGGGTCTAGTGTCTTGCTGTTCCTGAAGACGTCGCCTTGGAGTACACGGTTCACCGTGAGCGGCTTTGTCTCTGTGGTAACTCGTTCATTGTTGAGGGCTCCGAAGACTTCAAGTGGTGCCCTTCTATCATGTCTTGAGTGTGTGTGTTGGGGTATTGTGTTGTATGATGGTGGTTTCTTTATCTAGTAAGTGGGGCGAGCCTTTTTTGGTACAAGCAATAAGGAGTACTGTGACGTTACCATTCCTAAATAATAATTCAACAACCGATTGTTTATCATAGTAAGCTGAGCAAAATGACCACTCTGAAACTATTGATCAAACGATTCCACGTCTCATTAGCTTCCCTTGACCTTGACAATTGACAACAACCCAACCAACTATTTTTCCCTGTTGCCAATGGGCGGAACCAGAATGCCAATATATTAGGTTGGCAACTGGGGTCAATTAATCAGAAGCATGACAAATTACTGAACCATACGACAACACTTACATGTTACATATTACATATTACATATGAGATGTTTTCGAGTACGCAACTCAACCCAAACATTAATAACACCACCAAATCTAGGAAGTTGGCTACACTGAAGTTTAAAAAATAGATAACTAAAGAGTCCTCACTACATTTCTTCCAATTTTTTGAAGTGGTTAGGATTGGCTCAACCCAGCACGACAACATTTTTATCCATCCTAAATGAAGAAACTTGGGCAGGTGCAACGGTATATTTGGGCTAATCAGGTTCTTAGTGCTGCATAAGAGCCCCATAGAGCGCATGTTTAGTTCATACATTTGGTTGAGCGCTTAGAACGCAGCCCACGCAACACACATACAAGCCGGCAACACAGATGCACAAGAGAAACAAAAGGCATCATGCTCCGAGCACTTGGCCAGCCGGTGCGGGAGCAGCGGGTGGAAGCCATTGTCTGCGGCCACCTGGTGCGCATGGTGCGCAGCGGCACCACGTTCTCAGCATGCATGCGCGCAACAAACAAAGCAGAGCACAATCATGTACACAAAAAATCGTCGCTGTGCCACCCACCGATCCCCGCCCCTTCTCTGTTTGTGCTTGTCGTTGCTTGCGGAGTAAGGACTAGGGGGTTGAGCGAGATCCGTGGGAGAGGGGGATTGCATTTTTTTTATGGTGGAAGGAATGGAGAAGACGGTCATGACGACAGAGGAGCTCGCCAGCGGGTCCGAGAGCGGTGGGATGCAGCAGTCGGGCACGAGGACAGAGGGGCAGGCACTGGGGGAATGAAGGAAAGCTGTCATGCGCACTCCCGTCGGGCAAGTATATTTAATGTCAAGAAGCGCTAGGTCTGGTTTAACTCCTTAAAACTATATTTTTACATCTTTAATTTGTTTTGAAGTATCGGCTAGAGCGGAAATTGCTTTTGGAGCCACATCCCACACTTTCACAACAAAGCACACACAACTGCTCACCGATCCACTATTTTGGTCCTGTAGAAGCTAACACGGTAGCATGCAGGCGGTTCCCCACGTCTCTCAATTCCACTAGTCGGCAACATTTGTGGTTCCCCTCCAAAGGCCAGATGGGAACCATGTCATGCCTTCGTCTGATTTTCTTTCTTCGACTTTGCAATGACTATAGGCTGTAGTGTCATGCTTGTTCTATGCTACTACCTCCACTTTAATAGCATGGTTTGGCTAGGTACAGTCGTACAGATGTAGGACATCTCACAGTTTATTTTTATTAATTTTTTGACACTATAATAACTTTTTTTTTTGCGGGAAAAAAGGTTGTATATTAATTAACCCGGACCATGGTAATCCAGTTCACACAAATTTACAACCCTCTCAGTACCCGACCGTAACCATACGGCCGTCTTCATCTCACATCTACCCAACTGAGCTAAGTGGTGGCTAACAAGATTGCACCCTCTCCTAATAGCTTTAACAACTATCTCTCTTCCTCCCCTCATACTGGCGGCGATCTCCTGGATGATGGCGGCATGTTATGATCTCCTGGATGATGACACTATAATAACTATACAATGGCTACCAATTATTTATTGCACCTTCGGGGAGCATGTGGTTCTTATCTAATGTCACTTTTATTTTCTCTCCAGGATTTTGGTGCTCGTGTTTATGGAGCTTAAGTGCCAGGCAATACGGTTATCATCTTACAAAGCGTAAGCTACTAATGCGTCTTAGTACATGCATTGCAGATGAAATACTTATTTGTTATCAGCTCATCTTGAAGAAACAGTGATGATGTTTTGGACACAAGTGTATAAAATTCAAATCCCCCAAAAAGAAATCGACATGCATGTTTGAAAAAAAATTGTACTTCAAATATTTCATGTTCAATTTCAATAATTCCCAGAGAAATATTTACGTTTGTTTGCACATTGTATTTATTATTGTTAATGAAAAGGTAGAACTTTGTCTGCTTGCTCAAAAAAATATATATAGGTTTGTTGTTGCTTTACAAGTTCTCGAAAGCTTACTAGCTAGCAGCCTGTTTTGGCTCAGATGGTCAGAAAATTGCAATGTTGCTTGGTGATTTTCATTGAGACATGTTGGGGTCCAGAAATATGCCACCTTATTGTTTCCATTGGAAATTACCGTGGCAGAACAAAACACACCGGAATCGCAGGCAGTCGGTATGCCGACCTAGGGTCTTATGCATCACCATCTTCACAAGGAAGCTCCTTTGGAGCACTTTTATTGTATCTCCTCAAACTAATATAAGCCATTCATTCCTCCTAATATAAATGTTGATATTGACTAGTACTCCAATTCTAATTTTAAAGAGTACCACCACCAAAAATAAGGCAGTACTGTGACCTGAATATCTAATTTCCCTAACCTAAGTTCTTATGAACTACCAATTTCTATGGTGCCGCGGCAGAAGCATCGATTCGGCCGACCGGCGGGAAATGGCTGAGCAGCGATGCCCCGTGCCGCCAGAAGGCTTAAATTGCATGCGCGTAGGCATGATAAGACTAAAGGCGGCGAGCCATGGAGCAGATGTGGAGTAGATTACTCATGAAATTATTGTGTCGAGCATCATCTTCCTCGACTGAATTCGTTCAAAAATCTTCCTCGTTTGAATCTCTCGAGCGACTTCCCTCTTGATTGGGCTGGTGGATTTGGTAAATCTATACCTAGTAATAAAGCAAGCTGAGTTTCTCCGTTTTTTTATCCATTCACCCTTATTATTATTATTTCTATTCGAGGTGGTACTGATTTTTTTCTGCTAAGAAAACGAAAATTCCGTATTGGGCCAAATAGTTGCACAGTTGGGCCTAATAAGAATCCAATCACTACACTTCTAGGCCTTTTCTTGGGGGCAATCCATTTGAGAAAAAAAGCCGCCGGGGTGTAAAATCATGTGATTTGACCCTTGAACTTTCAGGTTGATGGGGCACGCGCTAACCAGCATACCAGCAGCTTTTCTATACGCAGATTGAGATAAAAAGAATATATACACGATGGATGAATGGATGGATGGAGACCGTGGCTCAGCCCATCCATGCTGATTCCCTTTATTTTCTACCGATGTGTGTACTACCACCGTTCCAAACAATCGATCTTAGTTGGATCCTATTCAGTTGGCATGCATACAACCACTACCTAAGGTGATTACATTGTAGATTTTTTGTCACATTTAATTTCCATAAGAAAGCTTATATGAAGGTACCAACGAGCGGTGATAGAAGGGAGTCATGGAATCTGAATTGTCGAGAGTTTCAGTTTGGTGCTTTGATCAAGAGATAATTTTCGGGAATATGCTCACCTTGCTCTTACAGTCTGAGTGTTTTGGACGGCGACAGATGGACAACTTTACATTCCTTGGGGTGTGAGTGCCTCCGAAGTACTATTTTGGTTATTTCATCTAGCAGTTTTGATGGCTTGATCGAAACGTTTTATAGCATTGGTAAAAATGAGAAGCGATTTCCTATGCATGGTGGTAGCTACGCACGCATGATTTTTTATCACTTATCTTTGTCCCTTTCATTACCTTTTTGACACAAGTGTCTCTCTCGTTGTGTAGAAAGGACCTTTTTTTCACTTCTCTCAGTCTTTTTGATTTCCTTTTTGTCATAATTGCATGTTTGCTTGCCTGGCTGGTCCAAATTCACAATATTTTCTTTATAGAGTTATTTCCATAGTCCAAAATAATTTAACAAAATAATTAGAGATAAAAATTGGGGCCATGTGTAGTTACCACCATGGGTAGCAAATTATTTTCGATAAAAGTATCATTGTTTAGAGGCGATTTTCTATGCATGGTGATAGCTACGCATGTATGGTGGTAGCTACACACCTTTTAGCATAAATGCTATTTTTTTCATAGATGAGGTGTCGGGTTTCTTATAGCATTGACACAAGTGCATTTTTGTTGTATAGAAATGATTTTTTTATCACTTCTCTTTGTCTCTTTTATTACCTTTTTGACACAAGTGCCTTCTCGTTGTGTATTAGGTGTATACTTGCAAAAAAATTAATTCATTAATGAAATAGGCTTTCGCCCTACTATATTAATGTAGCAACCACACGATACAATTGTCGGGGCCTCAGCACAAGCACGCCCAAATGAAACAAAAAAGAAACAACAGAGAAAGTAATGCCAACAACGTCGGATCAACGAAAACGATAATGACTCGCAACCGCTGCGCCCACCCGAGAATTCCATCACGCTCCTAGTACTCCGAAACGCCGCATACCAAGCAACATCTTCAAGAAGGGACGCGACGACAACGACGCTGCTGCCCGGACATGTCCTAGGGTTTCCTCCGGTACGCGAAGGGGCGTGGGGGGAAGGGGTATATCCGACGCCCTTCAGGAAGGCATGGCGGTGCCCACGAGCATCACTGTGTCAGTGTCGGTTACGCCGACAAGGATTTCTCCCAACCGCCAACCAACCACGACCCCGAACGATCCATTGCGCTCCACCATACTTGCCGCCCACCAATTTGTGCCACCATGGTCTTGCAGTCACCATCGTCGTCTCACCGTGGCAAGCGAAGCGAGACCGGCATCACCAAGAGGAAGCAGCCGGGAACGAGGAGCGACAGAATCCGCAGCCACGCGGGAGGGGACAACCTCCACCGCCCTCGACGGTAACCGACCGGACGCAGATCAGGAGCAAATCAAGCACCCTATGCCCGACTGAGCCCGAAACTGGCTCGTGAAGCTCCCGACGCCGCGCTGCAGTACGCGTGCCGCAGTCTCCGCCATCCCTCGCACGAGCCACCCCTCTCTCCGCCGGAGGCGACGTAGGAGAGCCCAGGTCAGGACCGCCCAGACCCAGATAGGGCCCAAAAGGGCCCAGATCTGGACCGAGAGGAGCCGCCACAGGCCACCACGCCGCCCAGCAGCCAAGCAACTGCGCCACCGCCGCCTCGCCACCCGGGACGTCGCGCCGTCGCCGGATCCATCACCGGCCTTGGTGCACCGCCGCCAGCCGCCATTACCCCGAGCCATAGCACCGCGGGGGGGGGGGGGGGGGGGGAGGAAAGGGGGAAGCAGGGCCGCCGCCGCCAGCGTAGGCCAGAGGGAGGCGCTGGGAGGAGGAGGGAGGGGAGCCTCTGGTCGCCTCGCTCGGGGAGGCGACGCGGGGGTCGGGGAAGGGGGTTGCTGCCTTACCCGGAAAAAACATGGGCATGCTTACTAATTAGATTAAAGATGAAAAAACACCACTTTTTTAGCATAACAAAAGATTAAAATAACCCTGTGAACGAACGAATGGATTTGATCCATAGTCGCACCATGGAGCGTGTATTAATTGGGGTCTTTATCGGGAAAAAAAAGGTAGTACTTCGGTACTATATAAAAATGCTTTGCTCGTACGACATCTGGTCACCAGCTAGGCAGCTCTGCCATCTCTAGAATCAATTGTCTTAAACGCCGACGCACTTGACACCCTTTAGTGCCCCTACGCATGATGGTATGGCAGCTGCTTGCAGACTAGATGAGAAGCCAAGGTTGAAGCTAAACTACAACCCAAATCTCAGCCAGAGGTACTCATGGGCTCCATAAGCTAGTAACTTCAATATTATTACTGCAAGAAGATTTGGACCAAAGATATAAATAAACTTTGAATAATACTATCGCAACCTAGCACTCAAAGACTGGATTATAGAGTGAATAGCACAAAACTACCATAATTCGCATTAGGGTTTCAAAAAACTACCGAAAATTTGTTTGTGACTGATGCCTACCACTTTTCTCGTCGGTTGTCTCAGAAAATCCAAAACGCCCGTTGCTAAGAAATTAAACCGGTTTATGATATGTCGGGGCCCGCAACTAAACGAACCGTCAGTTTGACCGTTTGTTTGACTGTTAGATGACATGCAGGGCCCACATGTTAGTGCCTCTTCTCATAAAAAAGCAATTGCAGCCGTCCTTGGCGGCAGAGGAGGGCGGGGCGGAGGCGGCGCCGAGGATGACGCAGCTGCCGAGCATGGAGCCGAAATCGGCCTTCCACTTGAGCAGCACGCCGTCGTCCATGCCGAGCTCGCCGGCGGGGAGCTCGATGCGCAGGTTGCGGAGCTCCTTGAAGGAGCAGAGCACCTCGGAGGGGGAGTGGTGCGAGACGTCGCCTTGGGGCGCCGACGAGGACGAGAGCGAGGAGGCAGAGCGGCGGAAGAAGGAGAGGGAGGCGGCGGAGGCTGGGAAGTCGGCGGCGGAGCAGGCCGGCCCTGGTGTATGGCCGGCAGGGCGACGGCCCAGGGCCCACTCAGGGAGGGGGCCCATGGCAGAGTATATATATACATTATAGCCCAGTAAAAAACCAAAAAATACAAAAGAAAAGAAACGAGATAGCTAGGAGGTGGGGCTACTAGGAGGTGGCGCTCGACGACCCATGAGGATCTGTTCTTATTTGAAAAAATATTTTTTTTAAATGTGACCAAATTTGTAAAGAAACATATCAATATACATAATATCAAATCGGTATCATTAGATTGATCATGAATATTTTTATTTGTATTGATTTAGTATAGTGGATGTCAATATTTTTGGCTCTGAACTTGGTCAAAGTTAAGGATATTATACTTTTCGAAAACTTAATACACCTTATGTCTTAAACTGAGTGAGTATTTGGTTTCGCGAGAGGGGGAGACGATGAAGTATGTTTTTTATTTATAATGCAGGGTGTTTGGTGGGCCTTCAGTGGTGTGATTCAGTATTGTTTGCTAATCAATCCATATTTTTGTGTGAAAATTTTCACCGGTGACTGCATGTTCTATATTGGTGCTGCAATATGACATATTGGAACTTTTTAAGGTGGTGAGAGGGCTGCCGGTTGATTGGTATGTTTTTTATAGGTCGATTGCTGCCGGTTGATTTAAAAAATCATTGGACTGTCAAAATCGTAAACCAAATCCAAAATTAAATACCTCGATGAAATGAGAGAGCTTGAAAATTAAAGAGCACAAGGAATAAAAGAATATAACAACAGAGACGAATTAAAAGAATTTACTAAGAGAGATGAATTAAAAAAATTAAATAAGAGAGCTTCTTGAGAAATTGTTGACCCGGTCAAAATCAGATGACCCAGTTATAAATTGAAAACATCAATTGATTGTGAGGCCTTACAATTAAGGATCATTGTGTATTTATAAATATAGCATAGAAAAATTGAATAAGAGAGCTTTGAGAAATTGTTGACCCGGTCAAAATCGGGTGACCCAATGTCAATTGAAGACCTTAATTGAATGTGGGCTCTTCAATTCTAGGAGGATTAGTGTTATAGTATATAGAAGCAATATAAGTGGCTTGGTTGGCTGGATGCAGCTATACGACGTTTCATAAAATAAAATCCACTTTAGTCTACAATTATTCTTGCACATGCACGAGCTTGTAAAGCTTATGTGGCTAGTGCATCCTATTATTTGTATTTGATGCAGAGTGCACTATTCACGTTGTTATAAGAAACAGTAACTAGTAAGCACAATGGAATACCCATTAAATGTAACATGCCAGGTAAGAAATATTTCATTTTTTTCCTCTCTAAAACCATTGTACCTTTGTTAGGGATAAGGCTAGGATCAACCCACACTCACGACCAGCGATGAACTAGAGCTGTACACACGTGAACCCATAGAAAACACAAAGAGAACGCACGACACATAGATGAGTTCTCTGACTTGCTTAGCAATGTCTTTTCGAGGCTTGTTTCTTCTATTCCTTCAGCTAACAGACATAATGCAAAGTCTGCCACGATGCAAAATCTCTGTCGCAAGTGGCAACAATGTAGCATATGTCCTGTTCACTAGCAGAAAAAGGGCCTTTAGTCCCGGTTGTAGAACCGGGACAAAACAATCGGGACTAAAGGCCCCTCCCCCCTCCCCCCCCCCCCCCCCTCCCCCTTAGTCCCGGTTGCATTACGAACCGGGACTAAAGGCCCTCCACGTGGCAGCTTTCTGGAGCGGGGGCTGGAGGACCTACCAACCGGGACTAAAGGTTTTTTAAAAAAAAAATTGAAATTTTTTTTTGATTTATTTTTAAAAAAAATCTGATTTTCAAATCTTTGAATTATTTGACAATTTAATCTCTAATCACCCCTCCTCACTGTTCCAGCATGGATCACTCATTTCAAATCGTCTAACTTTCCAACCGGTCACCCATCCTCTCACTGCTCCAACCCTAGTTTCCAAGTCTGCACTTGTTGTTTTCTTGACAATAGTAAGCTAGCAATCCTATTAACCCTTAGGTCTTGATGTCACATGATGTAATTTTTTGAATTCCAAACAATTATTAAAATAAACAACAATGATTAACAAACAACAATGATTAGTTTAAAAACTATAAAAAACTTCAAAAAAGGTAAAAATTTCAAAAAAAAACTCAAAAATTCTCAAAAAACAAAAAATCCAGAATAATAAAAATGTTCAAAATAAAATAAGTAATAATAATATTGAACTTCAATGAAAATAAAATGAGTAATAATATTATTTTATTCATTTTTTGCCATTTATTCATTTAATATGGCATAATTAATATCTTTAAATTTGTAAATCAAAATTCGACAAATAATATATGCATTTTTATCAGAAAAATGTGAGGAATCCAAATATGACATCATTTATTTATTTTAAAAATAAAATTAATTTTTAAAATCTGAATTTTTATTCTTTTCGAATTTCAAAAACGTTTTAAAAAAATAAAGTACTTATTCAATTAATTTATGTTATATGTATCATATCAATCCTATTAAGCCCTTGAGCATGATGTCACACGTTTCACCATTTGAGTTTGAAACTATTATTCTAAAAAACTATAATTATTTGAATAAGTAGTTTGAGCAAAAAATCAAAAAAACTTAAATTTGAGGATAACTTTTTTTCCTTTCGGAATTTGAGGATTCTAAAAATTTACAAAACAGCCTACGGCGGTTGCCATCGAAACCGGTTTCTCGTGCTGAACATTTTGATATATTAAACTTTTTTTTTCGACATCGTATGCAAAAGTTATAGCCGTTTTACTTTTTCATAACACTTTTTTTAAACTTATTTCAACTCCAGACTTTTTGTCCGTTCAATATGCACCATTCAAAGCCACATCATCAATTTTCAACCCTTTCCCACTTCATTCGCTATTTTTCATGCATTTATTGATTTTTTTTGAGCTAAATGACCCTGAAATTGAAAAGCACTACAAATGAACTCTGAAAAGGTTGAAACATGGCATGGTATCATCATTTCACCCACATAGCATGTGCTAAAAAGTTGAGAGGGTTATGGGAAAAACTGGATGCACTTCGTGTACAAACTGGACAATCCCTTTCGAAGTATCAGGGTTTCGGACGAAAACTCATCTATTACAAAGGCATTTCATTTTTTAACCTTATTTCAACTCCAGACTTTTTGTGCGTTCAACATGCACCATTCAAAGCCACATCTTCAATTTTCAACCCTTTCCCACTTCATTCTCTATTTTTCATGCATTTATTGATTTTTTTTAGCTAAATGATCCTGAAATTGAAAAGCACTACAAATCAACTCTGAAAAGGTTGAAACATGGCATGGTATCATCATTTCACCCACATAGCATGTGCTAAAAAGTTGAGATGGTTACGGCAAAAATTGGATGCACTTTGTGCACAAACTCGACAATCTCTTTCGAAGTATCAGGGTTTCGGACGAAAACTCATCTCTTACAATGGAATTTCATTTTTTTAAACTTATTTCAAGTCCAGACTTTTTGTGCGTTCAACATGCATCATTAAAAGCCACATCATCAATTTTCAACCCTTTCCCACTTCATTCGCTATTTTTCATGCATTTATTGATTTTTTTGAGCTATAAAACTAAAAGAGCTAAACATAATCTCTTTTTGATTAAAACACCTAGTTAAAATAACCTAAAAATTACCAAATTGAATATAATGATAAAACACACTAATACTAAACAGCAGGAAAAAGAATCACTCAAAAATCTATTTTCAAAGTAAAGTTATTCACAAACTAGTGATTCACACAAATTTCAAAGAATTCAAATTTAAACTATTCAAATTTGAAAACTACTGGCACTAACAAAAAGTTCATAATTTTTGTGACCTAAAGCAAAAAGATTCACTCAAAAACTCTAAATATTTCGATGTACGTACAAACAAAAGAAAATAAATAAAGCAAAAAACAAAAAAAATGGAAAAAGGTGGTGATACCCTTTAGTCCTGGTTGGTGTCTCAAACCGGGACTAAAGATAGACATTTAGTCCCGGTTGGAGACACCAACCGGGACTAAAGGGGGTGATACCGTTTAGTCCCGGTTGGTGTCTCCAACCGGGACTAAAGGTCCCATTCGAACCGGGACTGATGCATGTTGAGCCCCGTCCGGCGTCCTAGCCGCTCGAACCGGGACTAATGCTTACATTAGTCCCGGTTCATAACGCGACCGGGACTATTGCTCCGATCCAGCTAGGACGAAAGCCCTGTTTTCTACTAGTGGTTACAGAAAACATTTGGCTTCAAATAATTAAATTTAAATCCATTCTTTAACACAAAAGTTAACATATGCCAAAATGATTATTGAGTTTCTATATAAGGATGAACTATGCAATCCAAAGCAATCAAAAAGGTATTACTTATGAGAAAATTGAAGGATATCTGGCCATTTTTTGTATGAATATGTGTGCAAAAAATTATACTCCGAAGCCATTCTATAAATCAGATGGCGCAATTTGTATGTTTAACGTAATACATTTTTTTATTAATTAGTGGTCGGATATAGAGAATTATGATAGCACACTTTATAGGAATCGTGTATTTTGGAATGGACATAGTACATGCTATGACACGGTTACTTTCATGTATTTTGGAATTCTGATAGCACACTTTATAGTTTTAGATTTGACTCGATTACTTTCAATGAATAACCTGATTATAAACCCACAATTCATCGGATCCCAACAAACACACCGCAAAAGAGGATTCATCGAATTGATCTCCGAAGAAAACATGGTATTGAAGATCAAAGAGAGGGAGAGCCATCTAGCTAATCACTATGGATATTGTAGGTCTATGGTGTACTACTCACGCATCATCATGGAGGCGGCAAGGTTGATGAAGATGGCCTCAGTGATCAGTTCCCCCTCCGACAGAGTACCGACGGAGGCCTTCATATGGGTTCGCGGAAGAACAGAGACTTGTTGCGGTGGAAAAAAAATTTGAGGCTTTTTTTGGGTTTTTGAAATATATGTCAATTTATAGGACGAAAAGGCGGTGCATGAGAGCCTCGAGGGGCCCACAAGATCACACGGCGCGTCCCCCTGGGGCGCGCCGCCTGAGCTTGCGGCTCCCTCGTGCAGCGTCTGGTCTCCTCCCGATGCTCCTAGGGTCCGTGTTGGTCCAGAAAAAATACCTTCCAGTTTTGTTCCGTTTGGACTCTTTTTTATACTGATTTCCTACGAAACAAGCAAATACACATAAACAGGAACTGACACTGGGCACTAGGTTAATAGGTTAGTTCCTAAAAATAATATAAAATGGCCTCTAAAGTATATAAGATTGATAAAATAGTATCATAAAATAATCAAAAATTATAGATACGTTGAAGACGTATCGGGATGCTCTCCCCCCAGGGGATTTTTTTTTAAAAAGCTTCTCAGACTAAAGCATGGACCTAGAACACACGCGATGACACAAAAAGTAAAATTATGAATACCTTGATTCTTACACATGAGCTAGTATACATGTCTGATTGTATAAACCTACTAGATCATTGATGGCGCGCGTTGCCGCGCCCATCCATTTTGACAATAAAATGGTAGGTATTTGTAAATATGTGGCATTTGGCAATTAATTTTTCACATAAGCTCATATAATAAAAGGAAATTAAAATAAATCAAGCTACAAAACATGAATATCAAAGTTGCATAAACTTACCCATAATTGGGTAGTAATCAAAGTGGAGCATTTATGGGTAAACGTTGTTTTAACTTGACAACTTATTTCTGTCACAACATTACAAAAAGGTATAAGAACTGAAAAAACTATTGTACCCTTTTAAAGGGGGGTACTTCAGATTATGTCTAATAGAATAATGATGGCAACATCTATAGCTACAATGGATATTATATGCAATAGCATGAATAGCTGGAGCTCAGGGAAAGGCAAGCATGATCAACACCCTCAAAAAAAATCACATTGCCTTCATGTCATATGAGCAAAACCAATCTAGTTTTCAGAGCTTATTGCATCCATTTCTGCTGCAAATTAAGGCCCCAACGAGTAACACATCACTGTATAACCAATCATCAAGCATTGATGCCTTGCATAGCCATGAACAGGCATTGATGCCATCCTCATCAAAATAGCATGAATAAATCAACACATTGAGATTGAAGTATATAAATTAACAAAATTTGCCAGCTTTATAAACAATATCCAAGTGCCTTGTTGTAACTGATCCGAGATAACCCAGACTACATGGATAATATACACCTGTAAGTGATCACGGAGCATTGGCAGCCAAGATATATTTTAGTGGCCTGCAATCAGCTCCTTTCTCCCTGTGTGCAGAAACCGTACATGAGAAATTTTGGAATATATATTTGCTAAACAAAATACATTATAAAATAAGGCAATCTACAATAATAATATGAGACTATACTTCTTGCTATACAATCCTACCGTTTCTGATTTCCTATTTCGAAACCAGTTTTTCACTTATTATGAAGTTGACCCATACATGTTGCACATATGTCATTCTTTCTTGGATCAATCTCATAAAAAAATACAAATACAAAGTAGAGAATGACCACCAACTTATTACTCTAATCTGCTGAGAAAAATAAAAAAATGAGGCATCACTCAGAAGAAAACGGATGTGTTATTTCATATAGACCACCAGTTTATTTTTAGGTTGAAGTTTTCCAACTGAAGAAAGTAGACAATGAAATTGACGAGCAATAAAAGAGTACAATCAACCCTTCTCTTCCACACTACTCTATTTCTAGTCGATAGGTTTTGACATGTATAAACTTGATTGGACGATGGTAAGAGTAGTAGCAGGAAGCTATAAACCATATCAAGATCAATTATATATTCCAAAAAAGTCTCATCAACGTGCAAAAAATAGGGAACTTTAAAAAAATGGAGCTCAAATTTGCGAAGGATCTTCAGTTGTCGCCTAGCCGCTACCACGGGAAGAGGTGCAGGACCAGTCAACCCCACATATTGATGCAACGGTCAATGGCCAGACCGCTCAAACGCATCGTTACTTCAACAGAACCATCTCACTTCTTAAGCTCATCGTCTCCAACAGTCGAATGCCAAGATGTCTGACTGTCTATTTGGGATTGGAGTTACAGGGAGTGCCTAATTTTTAGGTACCTGGCTTAATTCACTTTTCTTCAGGTTCTATCTCTCAACTAAGTAATCTAATGCAGAATGTTGATTAGTGTGTTATTTCTGCTCATAGGATTTTCATGTCTAAATCTAATCCATCTTCCATGTTTTCATGTTATATTCAGATGAATCAGATCTTTACATAATGCTACTTTTTGGGATACTGCATCAGATGGTTCTTTTGAGGATGCACGACACACAGATTACCTTTGCCTTGCCATGCTACTCAAGAACTGCTGATGGTGCTCTAATCAGCAACACCTCACTACCGACCCGTGGAAACAATGCCTCTACTCCTCTACCTAAAACAAATCTTCCTAATTGAAATTCTCTTACAGAAATATTCACTGGAGGGATGGGGATCAATATAAGCCATCTTGATCCAGATCCAAATTAAAGAATATCATTCTTGATTTGGGACGAAGGCAGGGTCCTTGGATCCAGAAAATCAAGAGGCAGACGAACTACATGTGTTGAATTAGCTGATGAGAAGATGAGAAAGGGAGTAGTACCTGCTGGGCAGAAGCGTGATGGCCATCTGGACATTGCTCTCCTAGGGACGCCGGTTCCACCAGCGGCGCTGCTAAGTCGTGGTGGGATCTGCCACTCAAGTTGGAGCTCACACGCTCGTTGCCATGGCGTTGGTCCGGGTCGCTAGCAAGTGCAAAGAGAAAAACTTAGAACCCTTGAATTGTGTGCACTGTAAATTAATATACATACATACATACATACAATAGGGAGTTAAAGTCCAAAACAGATCAAAAAAGATGTACCACAAATTACGTAGTTGAACAGTTTCTAAAATCTCTAGCAGTTGATTCTTTCAGCCATATGAAAATACATGTTAGTAGGAAAGTAGTGTTAGACCATATCCACTATAGATTAAACAAGAGACATGCTTAGTTGAAGCATTAGCCTGATATTAAAAGAACCTTTTCATTGAGATAAACCTGTAAGTATACATCAGACCAAACAGAATTGTGAAGATTCTAAAAAAAGAGATTAAACATTCATTAACAGAATTGTGAAGATTAATGTATATATCTACGAAGCAAGTTTGTGGAGAAGAGATTAAACATTCATCACTGTCCCAACATGCAAAGTAAAGATGTATTCCAGCAAACGCACATCACTTTCATCCTACAGCCAGCTGAAAATAATAATTCCAAGTGAAACTCACATCGGGAGGAGGGATCTTAGGCACACGGTGCTGGACGACGGGGTTGATGTCGCGGATCTCGGGACCGGTGGGAGGAGAGGCGCGGCCTGGCCGCCGCGTCCGACGGCGGCGAGTTGGGCTCGGACCTGAAGGGGCCGCCGGTGGAGCGCGAGCGCGGTGTGGATGGCGTGCTGCCGCCGGTGCCTGCGGTTGTGGTGCCCCTCCTGGAGCCGCCGGGGGTGGATGGGCGGATGAGGGCATGCAGGCACCGGCGAGTGGATCGGCTGATGGGTGCCCCCGGCCGATCCGAGCGCGCGTCTGCAACTCCGGTGGATTGAATCGCGCGCCTCGCATCGCCTTGGCTCAATCCCTCTCCACTGTATCCGCATCGATCGATCCCTCTCCTATGTATCCCGTGTCGCTCTATCTCCTTTAGGAAAAAAAAGATAAACGAGCGCAGAACCCTCTGCTTATGGGCCGAACAGGCCCGGTTTACCAGGTTTCTTCATTTCGGCTTCCAGAGCAGCAGCCCATCAGGATAGCTGGGCCACACTGCGGGACAGACGGCTGTAGATAGGAGATCTGACGGCCACGGATGCCCAGATTGCCAAATCCGACGGTCAGAAATGCAAATTGCTGAGAGGGCTCGGTTTAGGCTCAGTTTTACTGTCCTTAATAACTCAACTTGTCTAATGAGACAAATAAACTTCATGCTTTGTTTTGAGCGCTACTGAACGCAAACTTGAAACTATCTACCGTTGAGGTAGTTCTAAGACAAGTTCTTGTGAGCACTATATTCTACTACATCCGTTCTATAATGTAAGACGTTTTATAACACTACGACGGAGGGAGTACATACTTCGTACAGTTGAGATTACTGGGGACTTCCATTGACTAAAACAAAACACAACAGGCTAATTATGAGGACGGGCCCTATTCTGGATAGAGAAATTGATAAAGTTGGAGTCTCACAATAACCTGGTACGACAGCCCAAGCGCCATACTATAGCTGAAGAACCGCGCCGACGGTACCTGCGGCTTGCAAGGATACACCAAGGGCATCTTTGGCAGCCGTTTCGATGCAGCCTGGCTCAAGCACCGAAGGCTAGGTGAGGAAATATAGACTAAAAATTAACATCTGCACATTGTTTGGTTGCCCGCATGTAGCCTGTGGCATTAGGGGAGCAATTTTGCCGTAGTGTTTGGTTGCTTGCATTGGTTCGACTCACACAACTACACGGTGTTTGGTTGTATACGCGGGATATGATTAAAAGCTAACACTTGTATTTAACACACACAGTTACACCGTGCCTCGTGACTGCGGCGCCGCGACCAACACGACGAGCACGGAGTCTCAGGGTAGAGTTCCAGCCGGCGCCGCGGCGAACTAGTTGCTAGCGTCGATGTCGCAGAGAAAGTCCGTGCGGAGGAGCGTTTAGGCAGAGGACAGGGCAGGAGAAATGTAGTGTGTGTCGGACCATGGCGCGTGCAGTGGACGGTGACCGCGGGGCCGCGTACGACATGACGAGCACGGAGCCTCGGACGAGCGTTCCTGCCGGCGCCGCGATGAACTAGTTGCTAGTGTCCCCGCCGCGGAGAAAGTCCGTGTGGAGGAGTCTGAAGCAGAGGACGGGGGAGGAGAAATGCAGAGCGTGTCGGACCATGGCGACTGTGACGCCCCCAATTTTCGACCGTACGCTAAACATACACGCAATGCGTACGACCAAGATTAGGGACTCACTGATCGATATCACAACACAACACTAGACACAAATTAAAGTCATACAGCTTCATATTACAAGCCAGGGGCCTCGAGGGCTCGAGGGCTCGAATACAAAGCTCGACAAGCACGAGTCAGCGGAAGCAAATAATATCTGAGTACAGACATAAGTTAAACAAGTTTTGCCTTAAGAAGGCTAGCACAAACATAAGCAACGGATCGAAAGAGGCGAGGCCTCCTGCCTGGGAGCCAACCTAACTACTCCTGAGCGTCGGCACTCTCCACGTAGTAGTAGGCTCCAGCGGTGGTGTAGTAGTCATCTCCGGCGCACTCCATCTCTTGGGCTCCATCGTCTGAACGCAGAATCGTATCGACGGGGAAAGAGAAAGCAAAGCAGCGGTGAGTACTTATCCAAAGTACTCGCAAGACTGACATCAGAACTATACTAAGTATGCATCAGTATCAAGTAAAGGGGTCATATCTGGGCTGACTGCAGAAAGCAAGAATAGGGGGAAAAGGCCTAGTCCTATCGAAGACTAGCATCTTCAGCATCTTGCAGCATTAGAAGAGAGTAGACTGGTATCTCATATATAGTCATATTATTATAGCAATTTTATTAAGTAACCACACCCAGAGATTCTTCCTCGACTCCCTGCGAGAAAGCAATCTCGGAGCCAACATTCATTTCAATTTAAAGTCTCAATTATAGTTGTAGAAGGTCAAGGTACAACTCCAAGTCGTCCTGTTACTGTGGACACGGCTCTTCGAATAGATGAATTCATCCCTGCAGGGGTGCACCGCATTTCCAACACGCTTGATCACCTCCGGCCGGACACACTTTTCTGGGTAATGCCCGGCCTCGGGATAGCAACACGTCGTCGCCCCACCTAGGCTCAACGAAGAGGCCAGCCCGCCGGTCTAAATCCTAAGCACAAAGGGGTCATGGGCCCACTTGCCCTCTGCGCTCCTGCACGATGCGTGGGCGGCCGAGGTCAGCCCTAGTACACTCTAGTCCAAGAGCTGCACCGTCCAGGCCACTCGGGCGCGCGCCGCTCCATTGCTGACGTCCGAAGAGCTTCGGCTGATACAACGACGCTGAGTATCCATAACTTCTCCCACGTGAAGGTTTGGTGCGTAAAAGGTCAAAAGACCAACTCAGATCAAATACCCAACCCATTAGCATTTTATTAATGCGGGGCAAGCGCGACCCATGAAGTGCGGTCCCGTCGCCCCGTCTCGAGGATGTGTGGCAAGGGCCTCTCCTGCCCGTCCACGCCTCATCATCATCACACCATGGGTACCCCTCAGGGCCGACCCATCACCAACATGTTTCTGTAACCAGGTCATAGTAACTGTGTGTATAAAACATCAAGACGGAACCTGAGGAATCACCCTCAAAGGGTCCCGCTCGATGAAACCGCCAAGGTGGACTTAGAGGAATCACCCTCGAGGGTCCCACACTTGAGGGGTTGCACGACAAAGTCATCGTCGGGAGTGGTGAAGGAGGAATCACCCTCGATAACCACGACCGACTAGCTACACTACAGAGTTAGCATCATGAGTACTTCACGAGGTGTCACCCTCGGTACTCGATAGTAGCTCTGCAGAGTCGTACAAATAAGGGGTGTGCGGTGATGTGAGGGGCCTGGCTTGTCGGTCGGTTGGCCGAGTCTTTGAGTCGTCGAGTCATCGAGTCGTCGATGAAGAAGCAGGGGCAACTGGGACTAAGGGGGGTCACAGGGGATTCATTGATCAACCTATACTAAGCAGTTGATATGATTGCAGGTACAGTAGCAGTTTATCAAAAACAGGCTATGCATCAGAATAGGAGCTAACTAATACAGTAGCAAAATTCTAATGCAAGATTGAGAGGGAAAGAAATGGGCGATATCGGAATGCTCAAGGAGGGGGGGGGGGGTTGCTTGCCTTGTTGCTCTACGGCAAAGGCCTGATCGTCGACGGTGTAGTCGTACTCGGCAGCACCGTCAGTCTCGGGGTCTACCGGAGATAAGAGGGGGAAGAAACAATAAATATAAAGCACAGATGCAACACGATGCATGACATGGCAATATGCAGAGCTAGGCATGCACTAACGCAGTACCACACGTCGCAGACGGGTCGGAAGAATATCTGACGATATTTTCCGGGTCTCGGGCTACTACACAAACGAAATCGATGGAAAAGTTCCACGTTCGCTATGATAGAGGCATGTGACAGACGAACAGACAGCGTATTCGGGTTCGTGGGATTTTTCTGAACAACTTTCATGTATAAATTATTTTCATCCTAGTTACGGATTATTTTATATTAATTTTTAAAGTTTTATTAATATTCTGGAATAAAACAGATTAATTTTAATTCGAAAATAGAATTATGACATCAGCATGATGTCATGCTGAAATCAGCAGTCAACAGTGGGGTTGACTGGTCAAACTGACCAGTGGGTCCCACATGTCATTGACACATATTTAATTTAATCAAATTAACATTATTAACAGGTTATTAGCAATCCTAATTACCCTAATTAGGTTAATAACTAAATAATTACTTAACTAATTAAACAATTAATTAATTAATTAATTAACATAAACATTTATTTATTTGCATTTTTTTATCTAATCATTTTTTTTCTTAAAACATTTTTCTCTCTGATTTCTTTTTCTTTCTCTGATTTCCTTTTCTCCATTTCTTTTTTTTTCTCCTACTTTCTCTCTGTTCTTCTCTCTGACAGGGCCGGCAGGGGGGGGGGGGGGGGGGGGGGGGGTTTGCCCTCCGGCCATGGCCGGGGTGGGGGGGAGGCAGAGGCCGCCGGTGGGGGGGGGTGTGGTGGTGCGGCGGCAGGGGGGGCAACTCGCACGGCCGGCGAGCGGGGGGGGGAGGCGCCGGCGAGGGGGGGGGGGGGGGGGTGGTGGCCGGCCTAGGGAGGGAGAGGGAGAGGAAGGAGAGGGGAGGGGAGGAGCCCCGGTGGGGGAGCTCACCGGGAGGACAGGGAGGAGGGCCGGCGAGGTAGGAGAGGGCGGCGCCGGCGGCGGGGAAGGGTCCGGCGACGGCCTGCTGGGGCCGGCGGCGGGGGAGGGGCTGCGCCCGGCGCCGGGGGGGAAGGGGAGGGGCGATCTGGGGAGGGGGAGGGAGATCGGGCAGAGAGAAGAGAGGAGTGGGGGGGATCGTGGGGGAAGGGAGGGGTGTCGGTCGGGATAAGGGGGGGGCGGCTGGGCCGGCTGGTTGGCCCAGCAGGGGTTTTTCTTTTTATTTTATTTTTAATTTTGTTTTGTCTTTTTTATTTATTTTTATTTCTGTTTTATTTTTATTTCTATTTAATTTAGTTTTATTAATTATGTCACTGCCACAAAAAGGTTTAACCCCAAATAAAAGTCTAGTATTTTATAAAATATAAAAGGCATTTATTTAATCGTTTTGCTGCTGTTTTAAATATTTTAGTGCCTTTAAACACTTTATAAAAATGTGGTTTCAACATGAAAAATATCCAGAGAATATTTGACACACTTTGAGCATTTTTGTTTTGATATTTGAAAACTTTATTTGTTTGACTTTATTTTAAATTTGAATTTGATCGAGATTGAATCATCGTGAGATTAGCAACAGTAAACGTGGTGACGTGGCATCATTAGCATGGGGGTTACTGTAGCATAATTATAGAGATCACCGTAGCACAAATCCAGGGCGTCACATCGACTGCAGTGGACGGTGGTCGTGGCGCTGCGTCCGACACGACGTGCATGGAGTCATGCGCGAGCGACCCTGTCGGCGGCGCGGCGAACTAGTTGCTAGCCTCGTCGTCGCAGAGACAGTCTGTACGGAGACAGTGGACAGAGGAGGAGATTTGCAGTGCTCGCGCCATGGCGGCGTAAGTGCAGTAGGACGAGAGAGAGAAGGCCAAGATGACCGATGCCGGAAACGACTCCAGTGTAGTAGGATGCGGGCAAGGAGGTCAAGAGGAACGGTGCCGGCGTCGAAAGGACGAACAGGAGAGCTCTGAGACAGGTGCGCGCAATTGCGACGTCAGTGCAGTAGGATCGTCGAAATAGAAAACTTACAATACGAATGTCGTGTCGAACTGCGTGATGAAGTTGTCGGTCAAAGAAAATTTTAAACGGTCGACCGTACGCGATGAATTTAACAAAATTCATCCAAAATAGCTCCGAACATGAACACAAAATTGAGCATTTACGGTCGACGGAACTACTAACCGATCGCAAAAATGGAACAGTAACATCGATATGAATCTTTTTCGTGTAGAGCGCTTATCTGAATCGAAGCACCGTGGTGTAAATTAGAAGGGAGAAGAAAGAAAGGAGATTAGGGAAGAGCTTAGAGATAGAAGAAGAAGCACTTACAAAGTTCTCATCCCTCCTGTCTCCTCTCGTGCAACGGGCCCATCCATATACGCTCGCCGTGGCTTAGCTTAGCTTGGCCTCGTAAGAAACTATCGATCTGAGCGTGTCTAGCGAGTTGGTCCAGAAACACATTAAGTTTCGTGCGATGCAGACCCAATAATAAACACAGGTAACCCCACGTGGACAACCAAAAACGCCCCAATTAAATCAAAGATGAGCACCCCAATAAACGTAGCCCAAAATCCTAGCGCGAGAAGGGCCCCCACATATTCCGGCCGTGCTCCTTCTCTGTGTCCTAGGTCCAGCACCTCGTCCTTGTACTTAACCGACCGGTGCAAATTTCAGCTCAAACCCAAAAAGAAAACGGTGCAAACTTCAGGGCTCCGAGCATTCGAAACAACAAAAGGTCGCAAATAGGAACGGACTTACTTCTTGATGGCCTACTCTCTTGCTGATGGTCTTTTTTTTCGCACATAATGCTGATGATCTTCTTTACGGCGGTGAACTTGGCACCCATGATATTCTAGCTAAATAATCTTTGTCTAAATTTTGGTAGACATGTGTGGCTTGTGGTGCCACATGATCTTGTAACAATCCGTTTGACATCATTGTTGAATAAAGTGCGGGAAGTTCTCTAAAAAACAAAAGGCTAACCTAGCGCGTACACGTACGTGTTGCTCATGGGTTTTAGATCTAGCATTCTAGCGAACCAACCTATAGTTGGATGGTTAGAGGGACTGTGGTATCCCCAGCCCACCAGGGTTCAAATCCTGGTGCTCGCATTTATTCCTGGATTTATTTCAAGATTTCCGGCGATGCGCACTCAGTGGGAGGAGACGTTCCCGTCGACGACGAGGTGTGTCGTGGGTTTGTCACGGCAGATGTCCGAAGACTTAGGTTCAAGGCCATCGCTAAGGCGGTGGACTCAAAGGGGTTGGTCGAGACGAGGGACACGAGTTTACCCAGGTTCGGCCCCTCGGGAAGAGGTAAAAGCCTACGTCCTGCTTGTGTTGTATAGATTGGAGTATCGATTACAAGGGAGCGGACTCGCTTGACCTAGTTCTCGACTAGTTGGTTTCTTGTCTAAGTCGCCCCAGGGTCTCACCTTTATATAGGAGGTCAAGGCCCTGGGTTACACGAGTCTCAAACCGACTTATACAACGTAACCTATTCTGTCTCTAAGCCGCCTTGCCGTCTTGGGCAAGCCGTCTCCGGGCGGCTTAACCGCCCGGGTCTTCATACCATCTTCTGTCTCTGGGCCTCCGCCTTAGCCCATCTGGTAAGCCGCCACGTGGCCTGGACTTCATCTGCCGGCCCACCTTATGGGTCTTGGGCTATGAGCCGCCAGGTATGACCCGGCCCCTCCTGGGCGGGTCTTACCACGGGGTTATATCCCCAACATTAGGCCCCAGGTTGATTTGAGCCTGCTCATGTCAATCTTCCAACTCACTTGGCGGCGAGTCCTTACATTTCTATCATCTGAAAAGAAAAGTTATAACCCGCCATGACGCCATATCGAATACTCCGAAAAGATTCTGTGAAGTTTACAACGGATCTTCTCATTGAAGGGCCATCCCAAAAATCGAGGCGCCACGTTCGGTCAATCATCACTGTGCCTCCTCAATTTTCGCGCGCACTGTTGCCCTCCTTGCTCATAAATAGGGACACGTGGTGCCCCTTTTTCCATTTCTCCACCTCCTCTGTCTTCTTCCTCCTTCGGTCAAGCCGAACCTCTAGAGCTCCGCCGCGCCTGACCGGACTTCGCCGTCGCCCCCATCGCCGGCCGCTGCATCGACCTGAGTTGAACCAGAGTTTCGCCGGCGCGTCCTCATCCGCAAGGTATCACCCTCAACCCCTTATCTAATCTGCGCTCGTCTGCATTAGGGTTCCCGAGTTCTTCGCTGTTCATTAGCGTTCATCATAGCATAAACCACTGAGCACCACTTTGCGTCCCGTGGTACTGTCCATCTGCTGCGATTATGCTCTTAATGCCAATGCCCTACTTGCTTTGAATCTGTATAGCAGTTTCCACCGCGTACTGTCCGCCTGTTCTTCATCTGTTTTTTAGGTCATGAATATATTTCATTTTCCCTTCATCTGTAGATCTTGCAGTCATAGTGATATTATGTGAAACCTGTTTATCCACACTTAGTCGTTTTTCCAATACTGCCTTGTCCACTTAACTCGCCATTGCTTTGGCGGCTCTCTGCTAAAATGCCCTGGCGGCTTAACTCCTTACTATTATACTGACCACAGCTGCCTCATCCAATTAATGGTTTACTAACCCGCCGTACTCTGTGTCTTCATAGCTTAACCCGCCATCATGTCAAGAGCACCCTCATCCTGCGATTGGGTCAGCTCCGGAGTCACCGAAGAGCTTCTGCTTAATTTCGTAGAGTCGGGTATCTTGCCGGCCATGGATGTTATACACTGGCGGGTTCCCGGACCAGAGAAAAGACCTGAGCCTAAGGATGGAGAGGTTGTCATGTTTACTGATCACCTTCTTCGCGGATTTAGCCCTCCCGGGTCAAAGTTCTTTCGGGATGTACTTCATTTTTTTCAAGCTTCACCCTCAAGACATCGGTCCCAACTCTGTTACCAACATGTGTCAGTTTCAAGTTTTGTGTGAAGTTTATCTGCAGGAAGAGCCATCTGTTGACCTCTTCCATGACTATCATTATGCCAACCGCCAAACTGAAGTGGCGGCTGGGCCAAGTTTGGAGCTTGGTGGTGTTTCCATCCAAAGACGGAGAGATCTGCCCTATCCAATAGCTCTCCTACCAAGCCATCCCAAGGACTGGAATAAGACTTGGTTCTACTGCAAGGACACCTCCCCCGAAGGTGAAAATCCACTGCCGGGTTACCGTCCAACCCGGCTTTGCAACACAAGTGAACTCCCAGCCCGGATGACTGCCGCAGAGCGAGCAAAATACGCTCCGGCTTACACCAAAATCAAGGCCTTACTGGCGAACGGTTTGACTGGTGTTGATTTAACCCGCTGCTGGGTTAGTTGGAAGATCCTGCCGCTGAGCCGGCGCGACCGGCTCATGCACCAATTTACGGGTGAGCCCAATGACCCTCTTTGTTTCAACGCCACTCCTCTGACCGAAGAAGATATCAACTCCACTGTCAAAGGACTTCTCGGTGAAAAACAAGCGGTTTGCAACAAAATTGGGCTAGAACCCTTTTGTGTCAAGAACCCAGCACCAGCCGTAAGAAAACTCCTTTTCCTCAATTAATCAAATTCATCTTTGTCTTGCTCCTTCCAATTATTGTTGGCGGCTTATGTATAGGCCGGCTCTCCTTTCTGGAAGAAGAAGTATAACCCTCCAGTGAGGAAACCTAAGGTGAAAGCCCGCGCCCAGAAGAAGAAGAAAGCCGCCACTCAAGACCCGCCTGAGCTTGACGACTCAGAGGTAGAACTTGATTCCCTTGGCTGTCTTTTTTATACAACTTATTGACAACAATCATTCACAGGAGGAAACGGAGACCAGCCATGCGGACGCCCCTGAGGTAACTTACATTTCTTTTGACTCGGAAACCTTTCCACCGGAGAAAGTGCGGCGGGTCATCCGAAAAGTCCCCTTCTCTCATCCTCTTGCTCATTTAGACCCTAATTTTCTTTTGAAAAAGCAACAGCACAACTCCCGACGTCAGACCCGGAGCGCCGGCTCTGAAGATCTTGTGGCCGGGTTATCGCATGCTCCGGCTCCGCGGAAGCGGCCAGCTGAGGTATTCTTTTAACTGAGGTGTAACTTAAATCAAACTTGCATTGTAACCTTACTCTGCTTTGTATTGTCTTAACTGTCTTCAGGATTCTCCTCCTTCATCTGGCGACTCAACTGCCTCCAAGCTGCCTCCAATGAAGATCAACCCAGAGTGCGTATCTTTACTTTTGCACCAAACGTTTTAATACTCTTGTCCTCTATGTAACAATCTTCTGTGCTTTCCAGGGCCCAGGTGAAACGAAGGAAGACTGGCGGGTCTACTGCCGCCCGAACTGCCCAAGAGCCGGAGATGGCTAAGCCGGACTCCCCTTCGACTCACGCTGAACCAGCTGATGTTATGAAGAATGCACCTGAGGATACTCACCAGCCATCTGAGTCGGCAGGTCATGACATGGCTACTGAAAGCCCTCCAAGGGATGATACTAAGCCGCCAAGCCCTTCAACAGCCGTCGAAGACACAGTTCTTCCTGACGTTACCATTACTGGGACGGGCCATCAAACCCCTAAGCCTCATGTAATGACAAGACATACCAGCCAGGCTGAAGCATCTTCGCCTGAGAAGTTTGAATTTGAATTTCCTTCGTTGGAGAAGCTGACTGCTGATGAGCTTCATGCTGGTTATCTAAACCGCCTAACGACAAGCCAGAACATGGAGCTCAAGCTTGTTAATCTGATGAAGAAAAAATATGAGGTAATCTCTTTGCCAGTTTTTCCTTGTACCCTTACGTAGTCGCCAAGAGCTGGTTTAGTATTGCAAATAGTAGACCGGGTCTTCCAATGTATATGATACTCCAAATAACTTGGCCTGTAGCCCCCAAGTATTGGGTTAGTATAGATAGTAAGCCGATACTCAATTTGAAGAGCTGATCAATTGTAGCCCCCAAGTCCGGGTCATCATAAAATGATGAGCCGGAATTTCACTGGAAACTTGGAAAGCGCTGATAGTAGCCCCCAAGTGCCGGCTTATCTTGACGAAGATGAGCCGGGACTGCATTTTAGATCTGAAGAGCGCCGCGTATAGCCCCCAAGTGCCGGCTTAGCTTGAAGAAGATGAGCCGGAGCTTCATGGCAGACTTGGAGAAAAACACAGACATTAGCCCCCAAGTGTCAAGTATATTGCTTGCAATCTGCGTGAGACTTGCATCATAACCTCTTCATCAACCTCCTGAAATGCTGTTTTTATTTTGTACTTATACAGGATGCCTTGGAAGCCGCCGAGTCAGAAGTGACCGGCGTAAAAGAAAACCTTGCTGCCCAACAAACCGCCCGGTCTGAGGCGGAAGAAAAATGGCGGGTTGCCATTAAAGAGCTTGATAAGGTTCAGGCAGACTTTGATGCTTTCAAAAAGAACGCTGAAGCTACTCAAGCCGCCCTGACCAAGCGCGCGGACGACATTGGCCAGCGACTCAAAGTAGTGTCAGATGAGCTGCAAACCCCTAAACACCATATCTCAAGGATGACTTCTGCCGTCTTTGGTAAGTATCGAAGACTTCAGAGAATTTCCGTGTTTGGTTGAAAACCTTATGGGGGCGGCTTATAACACCACTTTTATTTTGCAGGTCAGAGAAGCCGCCAATTGTCGTCTGACAGCCTGCTGAAATTGAAAGCAGTATACTCCTTGGCGGAGCAGCTTTATTGCGGGACTCTTTGCACCATCAAGGCGATGCTAACTGAACAGAGCATCCCCAAGTATATGAAGGAAGTCATAGAACTATTTTCAACTCTGCCGAAGCAAATCAAAGAGCTCAAAAGATCAGCCGCCCGTCATGGAGCCATGGCCGCGCTGAGCCGGTGTCTAGCCTTTGCTCCTGAGCTGACTGCTGAAGAAATGATGGACGGGTTTCCATCCAGAAAAGATGACGGCTCAGAGTTCACAGCAGCTGACTATGCCAAATGTAGGAAAGCTTCCCGAGTTCTCGCATCAACGCTGGTTGATGAACTTGACTTGTCAACAAACCAGGCGGCTTACAGCGAGATCAGCAAAAGAGTGCGTGGCCCAACTTTTGAAACCAAATATTTGACTCCAGCTCGCCGTAAGCACCTCTTCGCCCCTGAGATTCACCCGTCTTCCCTCTTTGAAGAGGCTCAGTTTGAAGCTCTAACAAACTGCAACTGGGATGTGGATAATCTTCAGATCGAAGAGGTCGAAGACCCGGCGCAGGATGACCCGCCGTCGAGCTGAGCACTTGAGGCTTGTAATTGATAACTCGGCTTGCTGAGCCGCCGAACTGAAAGTTGTATAAAAACTTAAGTCTGTTGCCTTTTGGGCTCTGTGGAGAGCCTTGTAATAGGCTTAGAAAAACTTTAATTGTCTGAGCCGTGCCATCGTGCACGTATGAATCTTTTGCATAGCTTGATGTATGCTTTGTTTGTCTTGTGTCCGGCTTATAATACCTGTTTGTACGGCGGCTCATCTGAGAAGATAAACCCTGCAAAAAATAAACAAAACAGAATATGTTCTGTATTGCCGTAAGGGCGGCTTGAAAAAGCACAACCCGGAAACGTTAGATCTTTCATAACCTTGCTTTTTAGAACTCATAAGCCGGTTCTTCTGGGTGGACTCGTTACTAGAACTCTTACAGTACAGGGTCTCTAGCGAGAGTGACCGTCAATTCTTTAAATTGCTCAGGGTCTCTAGGCGAGATTAACTGATAAGAGCACAACGAACCAGAGAGAGACGCAGCAGGGTATGAGTACCCTTAAGGCCCATAAGCTACCTCTCGCGTGGCGTAAATCCGTTGTTTGAACCTTAAATAGTGCAGAGTCTTTAAAAGAGTAACTGCTTAAGAGTACAAGCGGGCCACATAGCGGAGAGTCGGCAGCAGATGAGTGAGTTTATCCTCGCTTTCCGTAAGCCGGCCCTCACGTGACAAGAGCCGCCGGTTGAACCTTGACCAGTACAGGGTCTCTAGCGAGAGTGACTGCCAAATATATTTGAATAGCTCAGGGTCTCTAATCGAGATTAACTGGTAAGAGTTCAGCGGGTCACATAGTGGAGCAGCAGCAGCTTATAGGCAGGTTTAACTCCAACTTGCGGGGGCTGAAAAGCCGATCAAGAGGGTGTGTAAGCTAAACCCGGTGGGTTGGAAGCCCCCAAATGACCTTGTTGACGGAGTCAACTTTTTGGGTATATAACCCGGCCTTACTGTGGCTGAAAAGCCTGATCGAGAGGGTTGAAGCTTAACCCGGCGGGTTGAAAGCCCCCAAATGACCTTGTCGATGACATCAACTTGTGCACCGTCTTGTAAGCCGCCGTCTTGTGGACAGCTAACTTGTAAGCCGCCAGATGATGGTGCTGTTTTGGCTGAAGAGCCGATCAAAAGGGTTGAAGCTTAACCCGGCGGGTTAGAAGCCCCCAAGTGACCTTGTAGTCTTGGCTGAAGAGCCCGATCAAGAGGGTTGAAGCTTAACCCTGGCGGGTTAGAAGCCCCCAAGTGACCTTGTAGTTGTATCCATCTTTGCACAATGTGAGATACGTGAAAAACGGCAGAGGCCCCGGCTTGCAGGGATGCCAACTTTATTATATATATATATATATATGTGATATATACAATGATGATGTACAATGGGGGGAGTCGATGACTCAAGTATAGTAAGGCCGCAGATGAGCGATATTCCACGGCCGGTGGGTCTCCTGCCCAGAAGTGCGTGACTCGTCTCGTACGTCGATGAGATAGTATGACCCATTGTTGAGGTTTCTGCTAACCACAAAAGGTCCTTCCCATGGAGGAGACAACTTGTGCGCGTCCGTCTGATCTTGAATCAGGCGCAACACTAAGTCGCCTTCTTGAAACGTCCGGGTCTTGACTCTGCGGCTGTGATAGCGACGCAGGTCTTGTTGATAAATCGCCGATCGAGCCGCCGCCAGATCACACTCTTCATCCAAAGCATCTAATGCGTCCTGACGCGCCGTCTCATTGTCTGCCTCAACGTAAGCCGCCACCCTTGGCGAGTCATGACGTATGTCGCTTGGTAACACGGCTTCTGCGCCGTAAATCATGAAGAAAGGCGTATAGCCTGTTGACCTGTTGGGAGTTGTTCTGATGCTCCATAGAACTGATGGTAACTCCTCAACCCAACAACCCGGCGTTCTCTGTAAAGGAACCATAAGCCGGGGCTTGATACCTCTCAAGATCTCCTGGTTAGCCTGCTCCGCCTGACCATTGGACTGTGGATGAGCCACAGCAGAGACGTCAAGCCGGATGTGCTCACTTTCACAGAACGCTTGCATAGCCCCCTTGGATAGGTTTGTGCCGTTATCCGTGATGATACTATGAGGGTAACCAAAGCGATAGATCAGTTTTTTGACAAACTGAACCGCCGTAGCTGCGTCACACTTGCCGACCGGCTCAGCTTCCACCCACTTGGTAAACTTATCCACCGCCACCAAAAGGTGGGTCTTCTTGTCTTTGGATCTCTTGAAGGGCCCGACCATATCAAGCCCCCAGACCGCGAATGGCCAGGTAATTGGGATCATCCGCAACTCCTGAGCCGGCACGTGAGCACGTCGCCCGAACTTTTGACACCCGTCACACTTGAGGACCAAGTCTTCTGCATCCTTATGAGCCGTCAGCCAGAAGAAACCATGTCGGAAAGCCTTGGCCACCAGAGATTTTGAGCCGGCATGATGACCACAATCACCAGCATGAATCTCACTTAAGATTTCCTTGCCTTCTTCCGGTGAAACACAACGTTGAAAAACGCCGGTGACGCTGCACTTATGCAACTCGCCATTGATGATAGTCATGGACTTGGATCGCCTGACGATTTGCCTTGCCAAAGTTTCGTCCTCAGGTAACTCGCCGCGAGTTAAGTACGCCAAGTAGGGTACCGTCCAATCTGGGATGGCGTGAAGAGCCGCCACCAGCTGCCCCTCCGGGTCAGGTATTGCTAGATCCTCCTCCGAAGGTAGCTTCACTGACAGGTGGTATAACACGTCCAAGAACACGTTAGGCGGCACCGGCTTACGCTGAGAGCCTAGCCTGGACAACGCATCAGCCGCCTCGTTCTTGCGACGGTCAATATGATCCACCTGATAACCCTTGAAGTGACCTGCAATTATATCCACCGCCTGACGATAAGCCGCCATCCGTGGGTCTTTGGAATCCCACGTGCCTGAAACTTGCTGAGCCACGAGGTCTGAGTCGCCGAGGCATCTAACCCGGCTTAGATTCATCTCCCTAGCCACCCGGAGGCCATGTAGCAAGGCCTCATACTCAGCTGCATTGTTAGTACACGAAACATCAACCTTAGCACATAACAGAACTTATCACCTTTAGGGGAAGTTAAGACAACTCCAGCCCCCGAGCCTTCCAACTGCCTAGACCCGTCAAAGTGAATCGTCCAGTACGTGTTATCCGGCTTCTCCTCGGGCGACTGACACTCTGTTCAGTCGTTTATAAAGTCCACCAAGGCTTGAGACTTAACAGCCGTGCGAGGCACGTATTTCAGATTAAGAGGCCCAAGCTCCAATGCCCACTTAGCAATCCTGCCAGTGGCTTCTCTATTTTGAATTATGTCCCCCAACAGGGCTGAGCTAACCACCGTGATCTGGTGTCCCAGGAAGTAATGCTTCAGCTTACGATTTGCCATGAACACCCCATATATTAGCTTCTGCCAATGTGGGTATCTTTGCTTGGACTCAATCAAGACTTCGCTGACATAGTAAACCGGCCTCTGAACCGGATATTCCTTTCCTGCTTCCTTGCGTTCTACAACGATCGCAGCGCTGACTGCTCTGTTGTTAGCCGCCACATAGAGGAGTAAGGGTTCCTTCTCAGCCGGAGCGGCCAAGATTGGCGGCTCAGTCAGTTGCTTCTTGAGCGCCTCGAACGCCTCACCCGCCGCCTTGCTCCAGACAAAGTTGTCTGTTTTCTTCATCATCTGATATAAAGGGATTGCCTTTTCACCCAGGCGGCTTATGAACCGGCTTAAAGCAGCGATCCGACCCGCCAGGCGTTGAACGTCATTGATGCATGCCGGCTCAGCCAGGGAAGTGATAGCCTGAATCTTGTTCGGGTTAGCTTCAATACCACACTCAGACACTAGAAACCCCAAGAGCTTGCCTGCAGGGACTCCGAAGACAGACTTGGCCGGGTTAAGCATCATCTTGTAGACCCGCAAGTTGTCAAAAGTTTCCTTCAGGTCGTCCAGCAGAGTTTCCTTCTTCCTTGACTTGACCACAATATCATCCACATAGGCATGAACATTGCGTCCAATTTGACTGTGAAGACAGTTCTGCACACAACGCTGGTAAGTCGCCTGGGCACTCTTGAGCCCAAAAGGCATAGATACATAGCAGAAAGCACCAAAAGGCGTGATGAAAGCCGTCTTCTCTTGGTCTTTGACTGCCATCTTGATCTGGTGATAACCTGAATAAGCGTCCAGGAAGCATAAGCTCTCACAACCTGCCGTTGCATCAATAATCTGGTCGATACGGGGGAGAGCAAACGGGTCAACTGGACAGGCCTTGTTAAGGTCCGTGTAATCCACACACATACGCCAAGTGCCGTTCTTCTTAAGCACTAGCACTGGGTTAGCTAACCACTCCAGGTGAAAAACCTCCACGATGAACCCTGCTGCCAAGAGCCGGGCCACCTCTTCTCCAATTGCCTTGCGCCACTCTTCATTAAAACGACGAAGGAACTGCTTGATCGGCTTGAACTTAGGATCCACATTAAGGTGGTGCTCAGCAAATTCTCTTGGTACACCCGGCATGTCAGATGGCTTCCATGCAAAGATGTCCCGATTCTCACGGATGAATTTGATGAGCGCGCTTTCCTATGCGGGGTCCATGTTAGCCCCGATAGTGAACTGCTGCGATGAGTCGCCCTCAGTGAAATCCACCAGCTTGGTATCATCTGCCGCAAATTTGAGGGGCGGCTCAGATTCCGTGTTAGGCTTCTTGAGTGGAGTCATATTTTCCGGGTCGACATTTTCTTTGTAGAACTTGAGCTTTGCCTCAGCACAACTTGACTCTGCATAAGCTGCGTCCCCTTTCTCGCACTCAAGAGCCGTCTTCCGATCACCATGCACAGTGATCGTCCCGTTCAACCCGGGCATCTTGAGCTGTAAGTAAACATAGCAAGGCCTAGCCATGAATTTGGCGTAAGCCGACCGTCCAAACAGAGCATGATATGGGCTCTTGATCTTGACCACCTCAAACCACAAAGATTCCACCCTGTAGTTGAATTCATCACCAAAAGCAACTTCCAAAGATATCTTCCCCACTGGGTAAGCTGATTTTCCAGGCACCACACCGTGAAAAACCGTTGAAGAGGGCTTAAGATCCTTGTCAAGTAAACCCATTCGGCTGAAAGTGTCATAATACAGGATGTTGATGCTGCTGCCACCATCCATAAGCACTTTGGTGAACACATATCCTCCAACTTGGGGGGCAACTACTAAAGCTAGTTGCCCCGGGTTATCAATACGCGGCGGGTGATCCGCCCGGCTCCAAGTTATATCATACTCAGACCACCTTAAATACTGCGGAAGAGCCGGCATGACTGTATTAACCGCCCGCTTGCGCACCTTTCGGTCTCGCTTGTCAAGGCTGGTTGTAAAAACATGACACTGACCCCCGCTAAGCTATTTCGGGTTAGTCTGGTATCCCGACTGGTTATGCTGCTGCTGGCCTCCACCACCAGATTGTTGATGATGACCTCCTTGATTGCCTTGACCCTGGTAACCGGACCCTGAGCCACCAGCACCAAAGCCAGCTCCTGACCCGCCCGGTCCTGAGCCGCCTGACGGGCCATTACCATTATTATGATGCTGTTGAAGGCTGTAGTCCTGGAACTGTCGCATGATGCTGCAGTCTCTCCAGGTGTGATTTGCCGGCTTATCTGGCCGGCTGTGCTCCGGACAAGGTTTGTTGAGCATCGCTTCCAAGTTTAAAGGAGCTTTGCCCTTGTTAAAGGGTTGCCTGAAGTTCCCGTTACCCTTAGCACGATTGTTTCCAGCGCTGGTGTTCGCCACCAGCTCTGACCCGCCGTCCGGGTTCTTCCGCTTGCCAGAATTGCTGTTTCCGGCCGCGTTTTGCTGCTGACCCTTTCCATTGTTACTCTTCTTCCCCTGACCTGATTTTTCATCATCGGAGCCCGGGTCCTTCGTGCTATCAGAGTCTGCATATTTGGTGAGAGCCACCATGAGCTCCCCCATGTCTTGACACGAGCGCTTGAGTCGGCCGAGCTTCTGCTTCAAAGGCGTAAAGTGACAATTCTTTTCCAGAATCAAAACCGCTTGAGCCGCCGTAATCTGTTCTGAAGAGTGGATGATGGTTGAGACCCGCCGGACCCAGTGATGAGCCGACTCGTCCGCCTGTTGCACACAATGATCCAAATCCACGATCGTCATGGGCTGCTTGCACGTTCCTTTGAAATTTTTGATAAATTTCGCCTTCAACTCGGCCCAGGAAGTGATGGTGTTGGGTGGCAGTCCCTTCAACCACGTGTGAGCCGGCCCTTCCAGCATCATGATGAAGTACTTGGCACATACTGCATCAGTAACATCTAACATCTCCATGGCCAGCTCATAGCTCTCAATCCAAGCCTCTGGAGGTAAATCAGCTGTGTAATTGGGCACCTTGCGAGGGCCCTTGAAATCCTTCGGCAGACGCTCATTCCGCAAAGCCGGCGTTAAACACGGCACTCCCACAGCCCTGGAGGTTAATCCTGCCCCAACTGAGACGGAAGGTGCAACTGTGGGTTCCTGATAAGCCGCCGCCGCCGCCAGAGCCGCCGCCTCTCGCTGTGCTCTCGCCCGGTCCACCAGCGCCTGAGCATCCAGATCCGCCCGATCGATTCGCGGCGGGTTCCGATGTCGTTCACTGTTGGAAACCGCCGGCGACTCATAACGCCGACTGTAGCTGCGGCTGGGGAGGGGAGTTGAATGCACACGGCTCCGGCTGTAAGTATACTTCTCCTGCTGGGCCACCGCCGTTCGCAGATATCCAATAGCGTTCCGCACCTCTTCTGCAAAAGGCGCATCGTCGGGGATGGGAATTGTATCCAGCCTGGTAGCCGCCGCCACCATGTTCTCCGCCGGATTAGAATAATGACCCGGCGGCGTCGGAAAAGGTTGTGGTGGGGTCAGGTTCCGGCGGGGCGGGTCTGGCCGCTGATGCTGAACCGCCGCCCGGCTTCCAGGCACTTCCGCCGTCCGGGTTACGGTCAAAGGTATGTTCCGTCCTGTCCCTGGCATGTTGAAAAGATTTCTGGCTTCATACTGATCTAGTAAGCGGGATTGATGCCTCATCCGCTGAACCGCCGCTGCCGACTGCTGCTCTAGCTCAAGACGGAAAGCGTCTGCCCTAAGGCGTTCCGCCTCAGCATCCATCTGAGCCTTCAGCGCATTGATTTCCTGTTGGACCTCGGTCATCTGGTTCTTCAACCTTGCGATCTCCGTGTTACGGGCCGCTTGGTTTTCAGCTGTGACCTCAGTTGCCATCAGGGTTGTAAGTTCATTCATCAGATCCAGAAGAACCTGAGCCGGTGGCCTGCCAGCTCCAGACCCGGTTGCCCCGGCGGCGGTGCTACTGGGGGCCGGCGCTGAACCCGCCATGAAGACGGCAGCGCGGTTCGGCGGCTCATACTCTTCTGGCTCATGATACTCTGACTCAGGGTAAGGCTCGATGTAACCCCCGAGCCCACCATTGTGAAGCTGATAGATTGACTCTGTCTCTCCGCTGGATGATCCATCATCTGAGCAGATGAGAGTTTCGTCCCGAGACACAGAGCCCTCCAGCTCCATGCCCTGGGTGAAGCCGACGAAGACATGCTTCCTGCCCGGGTTAGCACGAGCAGGTTGCACACATCGGGCGGGTTGCTCGCGTCGGGCCTGCTCGACGATGTCGGCGCAGGTATCCGGCCCGGGTTCAGATCCGCCGATCTTGCCGATGAAGACGTGGATTCCGCCGAAGGGGACCCGGAAACCGTACTCAATGGAGTCAGCCTCAGGGCCCCAGCTGGCGTCGTCGATGTAGAGCCGGCCGCGGCGACTCTTGGTCATCCTGCCAACCGCGTATCCCTCGATCTCTGGGAGAGAGCCCCTTGAGAACTCAACACCACTGAGCGCTAGCCCCACGGTGGGCGCCAACTGTCGTGGGTTTGTCACGGCAGATGTCCGAAGACTTAGGTTCAAGGCCATCGCTAAGGCGGTGGACTCAAAGGGGTTGGTCGAGACGAGGGACACGAGTTTACCCAGGTTCGGCCCCTCGGGAAGAGGTAAAAGCCTACGTCCTGCTTGTGTTGTATAGATTGGAGTATCGATTACAAGGGAGCGGACTCGCTTGACCTAGTTCTCGACTAGTTGGTTTCTTGTCTAAGCCGCCCCAGGGTCTCACCTTTATATAGGAGGTCAAGGCCCTGGGTTACACGAGTCTCAAACCGACTTATACAACGTAACCTATTCTGTCTCTAAGCCGCCTTGCCGTCTTGGGCAAGCCGTCTCCGGGCGGCTTAACCGCCCAGGTCTTCATACCATCTTCTGTCTCTGGGCCTCCGCCTTAGCCCATCTAGTAAGCCGCCACGCGGCCTGGCCTTCATCTGCCGGCCCACCTTATGGGTCTTGGGCTATGAGCCGCCAGGTATGACCCGACCCCTCCTGGGCGGGTCTTACCATGGGGTTATATCCCCAACAAGGTGCCTACGGTGACTTCGTAAATTTCAAGATGATATGCCGGCTCAGTCTCTCGGAGGTGCTCATAGGGATAGGGTGTGCGTGTGTGCGTTCATAGGGGTGAGTGTATGCGCGTGTATATGAGCGCTTGTGTCTGTACTGTGTTCAAAAAAAAAAAGATCTAGCGTTCTAAAAACCAACATGCGGCTCAGAACCATATGTAGCATGGCAATGTGGGACAAAAGAGAGAGAGGCAAGTAACAGAACAGAGCAGCCGATGCTTGATGAACTAGATACACCTGCTACCGTTGGATAAAGAAAAGCGCCTGTTGACCATCACATCTTCGAGCAACTTGCCCATGCATACCCGATGTCTCTCAAGCCCACGATTTAAGTTGCTAACATCTTCTCTCCTACCCAGTGTCGTTAGGTCCAAACTCCAAAGCATGGCAATCAACTTATCTGTATTTCTTCCTTCCACTCTTCCCCTTTGAGTTTTCTGTTCCACTTACAAAAACTAATGTATATGTATTAGTTTCCTCTATGCTACTCGACCTCTTATGCATGGCTTGGCTGGATGATTTTGTTAACCATATTGTCCAACTAAATGACAGCTATTAATTATCTATCATTGCACGGGCAAGGAGCATGTGGTTCCTATTGAGGATCATTTTTCTTTTCTCGTGTAGGAGTGGAGTTCATGTACTCAGTATTTATGGAGCTTTAGTGCCGGGCAATTACAATAATCTCCACATGGGCCGTACCCCCAGGTTAGGTTGCTACTTGGTATTAATTGCATCACAAACAGAATACCCTAGACAAGCTCACTCATGAGAATTTGAAATGATTTACTGGGCTAGGCAAACATGTTGTTTCTCACCTCGAGGATCGGTGCAACCTTCGCCGGGTCATCCAAACCCTGTGACATGATACGCTCTGTTGTACATAAGCCTTATTATATCTTTGTCAAAACAGCCATCATATCCACCTATTATGACATTTCCATAGCCATTCCGAGATATATTGTCATGCAACTTCCACCGTTACATCATATGACTAGTACTTTCATTGTCATATTGCTTTGCATGATCATATAAACTGGCATGGTTTTGTGGCAAAGCCACAGTTCATCATTTTTTTATACATGTTACGTTTGATCATTGCATATCCTGGTACACTGACAGAGGCATTCATATAGAGCCATACTATAGTTTTCATGTTGAGTTGTAAGTAAATAAAAGTGTGATGATCATCATTATCAGGGCACTGTCTCAGTGAGGAAAGGATGATGGAGACAATGATTCCCCCACAAGTCGGGATGAGACTCCGGACGAAAAATAAACAGAAAGAAAAGAAAAAAAAAGGGAGAAAAAAAGAAAAAAAAAGAAAAAAATGAGAGAAAAGAGAGAAGGGACAGTGCTACAACTTCTTTTTCCACACTTGTGCCTCAAAGTGGCACCATGTTCTTCATATAGAGAGTCTCTTGTTTTCTCTATTTCATATGCTAGTGGAATTGTTTTATTATAGAACTTGGCTTGTATATTCCGATGACGGGCTTCCTCAAATGCCCGAGGTCTTCATGAGCAAGCAAGTTAGATGCACACCCACTTAGCTTCATTTGAGCTTTCATACACTTATAGCTCTAGTGCGTTCGTTGCATGGCAATCCCTACTCCTCGCACTGATATCTATTAATGGGCATCTCCATAGCCCGTTGATACGCCTAGTTGATGCGAGACGTTCTTGTCCACTTTTACACCTTTTAAACCTACCACCATATTCTATTTCACCTTTATGCTATATGATAGTTGGAGATAATTGGAGATAATTGGAGAATAATAGTTGTATTGATTGGGGCCTCAAAGGGCTGTTTATATAGATTACAAGACTTGGACTCCAAGACTAATAGAGATAGATTACAATTCAAAGAGGGAGGCCGACCTATACTCTAATATCCCCCTGGAGTCTCAACGTCAGGAGTAACGATGTTGAGACTGGAGCGTATGTCGGTGAATGATGCAGTCGGAAGTCCTTTGGTAAAAATGTCAGCAAATTGGGCACTGGTAGGAACATGGAGAACACGAACCTCACCAAGAGCCACCTTCTCACGAACGAAATGTATGTCAATCTCAATATGCTTGGTGCGACGATGCTGAACTGGATTGGAAGCCATGTAGACTGCAGAAATGTTATCACAATAAACGATGGTAGCACGCTCAAGCGGTCGATGAAGCTCCATGAGAAGCTGACGCAGCCATACCGCCTCGGCCACAGCATGAGCAACCGACCTATACTCAGCCTCAGCAGAAGACCTGGAAACTGTTACCTGCCTTTTAGAACACCAAGAAACAAGATTATCACCCAAATAAACACAAAATCCGGATGTGGACCGTCGGGTATCTGGAAAACCTGCCCAGTCTGCATCAGAATAAACTGTCAAGCTTGTTGGAGAAGAAGAATTGATAAGAAGACCATGATCAAGAGTTCCTTTTAAGTAGCGAAGAATGCGTCTGACGTGAGCAAGATGAGGGGCGAGGGTCATGCATAAAAAGGCAGGCTTGCTGAACAGAATAAGAAATGTCGGGGCGAGTAAGAGTGGCATATTGGAGGGCACCAGTGATGCTACGATATAAAGTGGGGTCAGAAACAGGATCACCATCAGCCGACAATTTAGCACCAATGTCGGTCGGAGTACGACAGGGTTGACAATCAGACATACCTGAACGAGAAAGCAAGTCTAAAAGATATGAACGTTGAGAAAAAAAAGGGTAGATTTGGTGCGAGAAACGTTAACACCGAGAAAATGATGAAGAGGACCAAGATCAGTCATGGAAAATTCATGATTAAGGGAAGAGATTATATGTTGTAGAAAAGAATCAGAGCTAGCCGTGAGAATTATATCATCAACATAAAGCAAGAGATAGGCAGTGTGTGCAGAAGACCTATAAATAAAGAGAGAAGAATCAGATTTGGATGGAATAAAGCCTACTGTTTGAATAAAAGTAGCAAAGCGTTGAAACCATGCACGAGGAGCTTGTTTAAGACCATAAAGAGATTTGTTGAGAAGACAAACAAAATTTGGAGAAGAGGGGTTCTCAAAACCAGAGGGTTGCTGACAATAAATTGTTTCATTAAGAGTGTCATGAAGAAAAGCATTTTTAACATCTAGCTGATGAATAGGCCAAGAGGAGGAAACAACAAGACTAAGAACAACACGAATAGTACTTGGTTTAACAACTGGAGAGAATGTCTCATCAAAATCAATGCCATATTGCTGAGAGAAACCACGACACACCCATCTAGCTTTGTAACGAGCAAGGGTGCCATCAGAATGAAATTTATGACGAAAAACCCATTTTCTAGAAACAACATTAATACCAGGAGGTTTGGGAACTAAAGTCCAGGTGTTGTTTTGCTGGAGAGCATCAAATTCGTCTCGCATAGCAGAAAACCAAAGAGGATCAAGAAGGGCTCGTTTATATGAAGTGGGAATAGGGGAGACAGTCGGTGTGGCCGTGAGGTTAAGACGGCGAGTGGGGAGATGAAAACCGCGTTTGCCACGAGTACACATGACACGATCGTTGGTAGGAGCTTGAATGGGGATAGCATGAGGAGGAATTGGTGGTGTTGGAGTAGGAGTTATAGGAGAAATAGACGAAGCAGGAGGTGTAGAAGATGGGTCAAGAGATGAATGAGGCGAAGGGTTGGCCGCGACAGGAGTTGGGGGCATCTCTCCATCTATGCCGGCGGGGGCCGTCGGCGTAGATTCGGCCGTCGGCATCCCTCCATCTATGCCGACGGGGGCCGTCGGCGTAGATCCGGCCGTCGGCGTCCCTCCATCTATGCCGACGGGGGCCGTCGGCGTAAATCCGGCGGTCGGCGTCCCTCCATGTATGCCGACAGGAGTAGCAGGTGGTGGAGTGGAGTTCTCGGCCGCGACAGAGATGACCGAAGGATGAACCAGGGGAGGGGGTTTGGTGGTGGCGGTTTGTGGTGGAGTTTGTGATGTGGGTTTAGTGACAGAATAGGGAAAAGTATTTTCATCGAATGTGACATGGCGAGAGACAAGAACACGACCAGAAGATGGATCGAAACAGCGATATCCTTTGTGATCGTCAGAAAGACCAAAGTGAATGCAAGGGAGTGAACGTGGTTCTAGTTTGTTGGAGGCGGTAGAGGCAGTGTTGGGAAAGCATAGACAGCCAAAAACACGCAAAAAAGAATAGTCGGGATGGGAGAGAAAAAGAGATTGAAAGGGCGAATAAAGAGGGCATGTTTTGGTTGGTCGAATATTTAGAAGCACGTGGCAGTGCGAAGAGCTTCGACCCAAAAACGAGAAGGAAGGGAAGCTTGTAAAAGCAATGTGCGAAGAATGTCATTAATGGAGTGAAGAGAGCGTTCAGCTTTACCGTTTTGAGAGGATGTATAAGGACATGAAAAACGAAGAAGAATGCCTTGAGAGAGAAAGAAGTTGCGGTTTTGAGTGTTGTCAAATTCACGACCATTATCACATTGAAGGAATCGAATTGGCAAGCCAAAGTGCGTGAGAACATATTGTCGAAAATTGAGAAAGATTGCATGTACTTCAGATTTAGCACGAATAGGAAAAGTCCAAATGTAATGAGAATAATCATCCAAGATCACAAGATAATATTTATAACCAGAAACACTAGGGACTGGAGAGGTCCATAAATCACAAAGAAGTAACTCAAACGGAAAAGTGCTAATGGTAGTAGAGGTTCCAAAAGGTGATCTAACATGTTTGCCGCATTGACAGGCAGTACAGAGAGAGGGATTATGAGAAGCACTAGAACTAGGGATACAAAATTCTTGAAGCAAAGACGACAAAGTGGTTTTATTGGGGTGGCCTAGACGACGATGCCACAAATCAACTGATGCAAGCATGGCACGGGGGATGGATGTAGGCGCGCCATGAAGCAGATAAAGATCGCCCGTGCTATTGTACCGAGCGAGGACCTCCCCCGTTGTCAGATCCTTCACAGACAAACCAAAAGGTTCAAAAGCCAGAATAACTTTATTGTCAATGCAAAATTGTCGAACAGAAATAATATTTTTGATTAAGGAAGGGACAACAAGAATATTGCGTAGAAGAAAATTGGCATAAGAGGAAGAGATGTAAGAATGACCGGTGCAGGAAACAGGAATGGTGGAACCATCGCCAATGGTGATCGTAGAAAAAACAGAAGGGAAACAAGCTGACAGCAAATTCATATTTGAAGACATATGCGAGGATGCACCAGAATCGAAAATCCAATCCGTACCTTCGGTATTTAGGGTAAAATTGTTCATGGCGTTGATGAAGGCGGCTTGTTCCCAGGCCGGCTGCTGTGGCAGAGTTGCCGACGGCCCGCTGTAGAGATGCGGAACCGTTGCCGATGGCCCAGGAGCTTGCATGGGAGCGTAGGGGAGAGCTGGTGGCTGGTAGTACGCGTACGGGGCCTGCATGTTGCCGTAGTAGTGTGGCAGGAGTCCTGGCGTGCTGGGAGGTGGTGTAGGAGTGGCGGTGTAGACGTGCGCCGGCGGCCGGGGTCCGAGGAGTCCACGAGAGCCGGTGGCCGGACGAAGACCGGGGCTCCACGTGCCCGTGTATGCAGGAGGGGCACCATACGGCGAAGGGGCCGACCAGGGCATCGACCAAGCTTGTACAAGGCCGGTCCAAGGGTCGTGCTGGGGAGGCCACGTCGACGGAGCTGGTGGCGATGGAGCGGTCGATGACGGAGCTGGTGCAGGGCCGGCAGGACGAGGAGGCCGGTAGATGGGGTTTTTGCCCATGTAGTTGGGGCTCGGGCGCCAGCCTGGGGGCGGTGGAGAAGCCGCTGCTGCCGCGGCAGGAGTTGGAGGTGCGGCAGACTGCCGCGGCAGCCCAGGCGCGTGAATCGCGGCCGCGGCAGAGGGAGCGGCGGCGTGAAACACCTGTGGCGCCCGTTGCGCCTTGCGAGCTTGGTTCTTCTCTTCTTGCTGGAGGAGGGAGCGGACCTCCTTGAAGATGGGGTAGGGCTTGAGCATGGGGATGAAGGACTGCTGCTTCTCGAACTGGTCACCGAGGCCGACGAGGAAGGCGTTGATGAGGGTGCGGTCGTCGGCGTGATCGCCGAGTTCACGGAGTTCGTCGCCGATGGCCTTGATCCGATGGCAGAATACGGTGACCGGGGCATCTCCCTGGGTGATCGTGCGTAGCTCGGTGTTGAGCGCGTTGATGCGCTCGTCGGAGTTGTCCTGGAACTACTGTTGAAGGGAGGCCCAGAGCTCGGCGGCGGTGGCGTCGTCGGAGGAGACCAGATTGAAGAGCTCCGTGGAGATGCGTGTGTAAATCCACTGGATGATGGCGAGATCATCTTTCACGCAGCGAGGATCGGCGTGCTGCGGAGGGTAGGAGGGATCTATGTGGTGGCGGAGGCCACAGCGGCCGAGGTGGATGGTGAAGAGGTGGCGCCAATGGTAGAAGTTGTGGGCGCCAAGATCTAACGAGATCGGGATGAAGGGGGAGACGTCGGCAATGGTGTCGGCTAGGGAGATCATTGGGATTTGAGGAGGTATTGTTTGGGTAGTTGTAGAGGAGGAAGAAGAAGTAGGGGCACCGGCGGCGCGGAACTCGGCCATGGAGAAGAGAGGCCGAGTCGGCCGGGTCGGCGGCGCGGGTGGCGGTGCCATGCCAGGTGCGGAAAACCTAGGCGTCTGATACCAAGATAGTTGGAGATAATTGGAGAATAATAGTTGTATTGATTGGGGCTTCAAAGGGCTGTTTATATAGATTACAAGACTTGGACTCCAAAACTAATAGAGATAGATTACAATTCAAAGAGGGAGGCTGACCTATACTCTAATACTATATCCATGGTTCGCGCTCATATATTGCGTGAGTAATAAAAAGCTGAAGCGCGTTAAGAAGTATGATCCAATTGCCTGACCTGACACCGTGGTGCTTGGCATTTGTATTTATGTGGTGAAGACGGAGCGATGTCATTCTAATATGATAAAATGAATAGGGGGTGAACATTCTTTAAGGATCGTATATTTTGAAACTTCATGATTATGTTGCTTATGTTTGTAAGTATTACTATGTTGATGTTTGTTAATTCATTATTTTTCAATGATCGTACCCGCAATAGATTACATGTTGGGTAGCATGTCACATCAAAAATTCCGTTTTTATCATTTACCTACTCGAGGAAGAGAGGAAATTTTAATACTAGACCGTATCCTGGTAATTCCTCTAATTCTTATGGAAAATTTTCTACAAATAATAATAGGATATCCTCTGATCTTGAGAACACCATTGAAGAATTTATTAGTATCAAAAGTTTTTTAATACTATGGTAGAAGAAAAGTTGCATAAAGTCGATGATTTGGCTAAAAACATGGATATGATTGCTCTTGATGTGGAAACTCTTAAAAATAAAACTTTGCCACCCAAACATGATTTTAATGAGACAATTAAATCTATCCAAATATCTAATAATGAGAGTAAGGAGAGGACCGCTAAGTTGAAAGTTAAGCGGAAATTCTTGGACTGACATTACTATAAGGTACTGACATTACTTATAATGAGTAGTTTTTTTCGACAAGACTTACAGTGAGTAGTAATAGTACTATGTCAGACAACCAAAGAGTGCTTAAAGCGGTTAAACTTCAATAACATCTTATAGAAATATAGATGTGATGTTGATCCACTTCTTCATATTTATTATGTACGGAAACTAAATAAATTTGGTCATTTGTCTTTTGGGCACTGGCGATGTTCGCATGGGTAGCGATTTTTATGCTTTGATTATAGACCATCATTTGTATTGCCCATCTGCCTTTTTAAAGAAAAAAGCATCATGTCACACTTTATTGATTCTAGACAGTAATTACATCATCGTCATGATGGTTTAGGACAAAGCTAGGGGAGCATATGGTTTTTTTAGTGTAACCAGAGATTTATTCTTTTTTGTCATACATAGATCAAGGATCCTTCTACCTAAAGAAACGATTATCATCGGAGATTATACATTGTGTCTATATCCACATTGTTCAGATTGTAATGTAATTTAATACATGAAAAATCTTATGACAACAACATGTGCAATCATATGGTGCTTATGCCGGACGGCGCGGCAAAGCGCGCGCAAGCTTCTACTATGAGCGATGGCGCCTAGTATTGCAGGGACCAATGACTTCACGAACGCACTGTTGGAGTACGAGCAAGACAACATAGTACATCTGATACCGTGTGACATCCAGATAGACGCTGAAACACGACCTCCATCCATCAAAACCGCCACCAGAATTTGTTGCGTTGCCCTTCTAGCACACCCTTGGCCGCTTCTATCCCTTCGTCGGGCCGCATGGGCATCAAGACCTACGGAGACTCGAGCCGCCTCACCATCTTGCTCCGCAAGGGCGCTGAACTCAGTGTGGAAAACATGATGGACGTCACCGGCCCGTTCTACGCTGCACTTTATTGCTGCTCGAGGGGGTGTTTAGCCAACTCCAGCACGCGCGACCCCATCCGGTCCGGCCCTGTCCGTTTGGGGCAAAACGGACAAAGCCCACGGCACAGCGCGCGTCGCCCTGGACGCATCTTGTCCGTTTTGTGTCCGGGCCGACCCATTTCCGGCGCAAACATGCGTCCGGTTTGGGTCCAGGCGGACAACGAGCGGACGCGCTCGAGCCCTCCTCTCGTCCGCCTCGGGGACGCGTGGCGGGCGGCCACCTACCTCCCACCGCCCGTATTTACTGCGCACGACCGGTAGGCCCCGCCTGTCATCCAGTCAGGCGGGCGGTCGCCGTCCTTCTTTATGAGGAAGCCGTGGACCGGCACAGTGCACGCGCGCACTCCACTCCTGGTGCCTCCTCGGGACCGACACCAAACTCTAGCTTCCCCCCTCCCTCGAGCTCTCCGGCCACCGACAGCAATGGGGTGGTGGAGCACCGGCGGCAAGGGGAAGGGAGCGCAAGCGAGCCGCGCCGTTCTTCTCCTCCGCCACGGCCTGCTCCGGCAGCCTTCTCCATTGCCCTTCCGGGCGCCCCGGCGCGCGCCCGGCAGTACATCCATGCGGATGTGTGCCGCCGCTATTGGGAGACAAGGACGCCGCTCCCCTGGAGCAACGTCCACTTGCCGAACAACTGGCACCTGTCCGCCGATCGGGTGCCGATCCCGCCGGTGCCAATGAGCGGCCGTGCCCGCCGCGACGAGATCCACCGCCGCCGACGCCGCCTCCCCGACGACCTCTACTACGACCCGAGGTACGCCGTGGATTCCCCCTGTGGGACACTTGGTTCCGTGATGAGCACGACGTGCGGCGCGCTTCCTATTTTGCCAGCCAACACAACAGCCCGCGGCGGGCACGTGCAGAGCGCCGGGCGCGCCCTCCGAGCCCTCCCCAGGTGCGCGGGCGTACGCGGGTGCGCGGCCTGACGCCGACCCCGTCGCCGTCGCCCTCTCCTTCGCCACCACCACCTCCTCGCATGACCGAAGAGGAGGAGGCCCGGCTCGTCCAGCGTGTCATGGAAGATTCCATGAACACGTAAGATGAGCGCCAGTGGGAGGGGCTGGAGGAGATGATGGCCCTCTCCGCGGCCGGCGACGTGGCCATCCCGGAGCTGGAGATGGCCGACGCCGTGAAGGAGCAGCCCGTGGCGGTGAAGGAGGAGGTGCACGAGGAGCAGCCAGTGGCCGCGTTCCACCCGCACCTGGTGGGCCAGCGCTGGACGTGGTCGTGCACGGCCACGGAGATGGCCCAGGGAGTGGGGGCCGAGCATTGGTGCCCCACGCCGCCGCGGTCACCGGAGCGCGAGTCATCGCCGCGCGGGGAGGTGGTGCAGGCGCCGCCAGCGCCGCCAACCTTCCAGGGGCCGCCTGCCCACCTCTGGACGATGCCGCCGTACATCGACCTCACTGGCGACGATGACGACAACGGCGGCGCCTGAAGACGGCGACGGGCACGGCAGCAGCACAGGGTGGCGCATTTTATCTGTTTTTTTTTTTATTTTGTTAATTAAGGACTGTGGGCCGTGGGGCCGTTGAACAATGTTTTATTAATGTATAATTATTAATGTTTGCGTTTTATTTACATTTTTCTGGCATTTTTTGTGTATTCCATTTTTTTTTAAATGCCCGGTCCGCCCCGGACGATTTGGGGTGCGGCCGCGCGTTGGGCGCACCGACCCGGCCACGGACCGATCCGGACATGGGTAGTCCCATTGTCGCCCCAAACGGACAGAATCCGACCCAAACGGACGTCCGGATGGGGTCGCGCGCTGGAGTTGGCCGCGTGGGCTCCCGGCCGGTCCTGGCCACACACGTCAGTGAACTCACTCGCCGATGACGTCCGTGTCCCCATCTCCATGTTTGTAGCCGTGGTCGACAGACCATATTCTGCCATCTGGGGCTACGGTACTCTTGCATTTTTTTTATCATGCATGAGCTCACGATAGCACACGGCGACGCATGGCGCCGAGCAAAAGTCAAAGAGCAAACCAGCACAGCCCGAACCAGAGACTACACTCAGTGTAGCTGGGGACAACAGTGACGAGGAAGAAGCTACACGAGTACGCAACCCATTCCCAAGGTCTCTCAATCCATGAGATGTTCTGCCTCCATCCGAAGGCCAGGTTGGAACCACGGCAATTAAATTGTTCTGCCTCTCTTCTTTGTGTTTCCACTTCGCAAAAATTACATGGGATGCATGCCACTTCATCCACTGTATCATGTTTGCTCTATACCACTTCATTCACCTTTTATAACATGGTTTGGCAAATAACTTGTTCGCCTCTCTTCCTTCTCTTTTCCACCTAGCAAACATAATAGGTGGTATCTGGTAGTATTATGCTTGCTCTATGCTACTGCATCCACCTTTTATAACATGGATTCGCCAGGTGCAGATGTAGGCCCTTCCATTGTTTGTTTTATTTTTCTACACTACAATAATGTACTACTAGTACTAAACAATGGCTACCGTGAGTGGGAGCATGTGGTTCTTGTCTAGAAGACTAGTGTCTCTTTTATTTTCACTCCTTGTGGTTTGGTGCTCGTGTTTATGAAGCTTCAATGCCAAGAAATATCTGATTGATACATGGACCGGAGAGCAACACAGAGGGAGGCAATGCCGGGCTGGCTGGAGGGGGTGGCATCTAGTCGGATATGTGCACCACTCAAGTCTGATGACTGGCACGAAAGGTCAGGTCGTTGGACCACCAGATGATACCGCGGAGGAAACGATCATGGGAGCCGGGAGGGAAGGGGCAGGGGGGTGTTGCATGGATCCGACTGTACACATGCGGCGACCGGTGGGGATGAGGCCAGTGAGGAGAGACAACATGGGCGAGAGGCAGTCAGTGCGGAAGAGGATTCGGTGGTGAGATCGCAGGAGTGTTTTCATGCTAATAAACGAGCCCATCCGCGGACAGTCAAGCGACCGGCCAGATGTGAGCTACCGTTAGCATCACTGGTACTCCATCATCGGCCACTAACTAAAATCCACCGGCGACAAGTCGAGCTGCGGCATGTCAATGGTGACGTTCCACACCCGCCATCTATGAATCACCACCGGCGAGTTTGTAGGTGTCCGAGAGTGGTGCAACATTGACGGGTGAAGCCCATTTGTCAATGATGAAATGATTTTTACTTTTTATTTAAAGTAGCCATCATGATTCCAATGGCAAAATATATACTATATACTAAACCGGTAAGCTTTCGATTTTTCTGGTTTTTTTGACTTTTTTTTTGCTTCCACAGTTCATTTTTCACGGCCATGTCAACATCGGTGAACAGTAACTGTCTATTTTTTTTACTTTGTTTTTCTGGTTTTTCTGACTTTCTTTTGGCATCCACTATTTATTTTCACGGCAATGTCAACATCGATGAACAGTAACGATCCAATTTCACGTGCTACTTTTTTTTGTTATTTTTCATTCGTATCAAACATAACATACATGATATCTACATATAATAATGATAATGCGATGACGATTTACATGTCATTTTTCAGCCTCTTTTTTGTATAATTTCTCAATTAAAAATGTGTACACATAGGTATATTGTCCATATCTATATATAATAATGACAATGCGATGACAATTTATATGTCATTTTTAGTCTCTTTTTTGTACAATTTCTCAATTAAAAATGTGTACACATAGCTATATTGTCGAAATGATCTCAAAGACCATGTCATATTTATCAGTTTGGATTGTACCGTCTGAAACCTCGCTCCCACAATGTTTCTATCCTTTTTCCCTAAACTAGTAAGTATGCACGTGCAACGCACGCAACTAATATTATAGCCATACATGACAATTGTAAAAATACTCCCTCCATTCACAAATATAGCATGTTTTTGAATATTTTAATATAGACTACATATGGACCGAAATAAGTGAACGAAAACACTAAAACATGTCTATATACATCCGATTCAAAAAATATAGTTCAAAAACCAGTATGTAGACAAAGAGGAAACAAAATAAATAGAAGAGGGATTGAACTTGGGAGGCCTTTGCCCTTCTGTTCTCGTATCTATAAAGTTCACATGTAGTTCTCCTCCATGGTTCAAAAAAAGCGCAGAGAAATGACTAAATAACTAATGAAAGCCCATAACTCGTCCAACATGATCTTCAATTGCTCTGAGGACATGAAAGGACGACTATAATCTCCAACTCATTGTTGGTGATGGTCTTAAATGTAATTAGTACAGTAGTGTCAACCTTATGTCATGTCTCGTGAGGAGCTTCTTCCATCTTTGCTTGAAGAACGATCATCGAGTGAGGTGTCATACTCGGTCCTCCTGAAGTTCTCTTTGCCCAACCATAGTCTCGCCAGCCCGTGCTTCGGGTTGTCCAAACAAGAGGCAACTTCTTTTTGGAATTTTCTGGGTGCCCCATAGTGTACACACACACAAAAAATGTGTGAGAACCTGAGTTAGAAAACCATGGAAAAACACAAGGACTAACTGAGGAAATAGTGAAAATACATACCATCATATGTACTTCGTCGTTAGTCCTAGTGAAGCGGTGTATGAAGGATGGGCATGTGACCCATGGGGGAGCGGCAGTAGGTTGCACAAGTTAGCTATGGCATAATGAAAATTAGCTAATTGAACTATGTATGACAAAATATAAGACTAAATGGGGAAAAGACACAACAAATATGTCAAAAAAGGGCCAGCTACTCTGTGAACCGAGTTTCAAAAATAATTGACAACTCTGAAACTTTCAGCTAGAATACTGATTAATGGACAGATTATAGCAACACAAAAAATAAAATGCAAGTTCTAGGATAGGTGAAGAGCGAAGAGCAGGTATCTAGCTCTGAGCATAAAACTCAGTCACAAATTCCTGCGTGTATCAATCTAGTTCGGAACACCCTACTCTGAATTTCCAACATATCAAGAGCACCACCATGTTTTCGCAAAAAATCTTCTCAAGCTAGAATCTGCCCCTCAGAAAGCCAGTGGAAACACATATCATAGCTGATCAACAAACATGTCATTTTGTCTACTAATACATTCAAGCATCAGTCGAATGACAAATTGACAATATAGAGGATGAAAAGACTGGTAAATGAATAGTCATTTCTCTTAGTTCCTTTCAGGCTCATCTGGTTTGACAGGCCGACAAATGAGCGGTTCATCAACATCAATAATACCAAACACATATCCATCTCATCGTTCTTATGCACGAAGAGGGAGCATGCCAACTTAACTCGGGGAGAGAAAAAAGAAAGGACAAGGATGCATGTCGAGGGAAGGTTCCAATTGATGCTGATGGAAATGGGCTTGATCTCCTTCAGTGCAGTGGAGATGGCAGTGCCAATCCATTCACGCAACATCCATATTGCTCACTGATGCCTAGAATTTATGGAATGAGATCATATCTTTGAGAAAAAAACAAATAGACTGAAGAAAGAATATTGTAAGGACATATTGTTTTTGAGGGAATATGACTAAAAACACTAATTGACAAAGAGAAAAAAAACAAGAGGGTCTGAAGACTGATATATAACTAAAATCTCAGGACAAAAATACTGAAGAAGGATGCATTTGTTGTCCCAATACTTCTACATTCAGTCAAGGAAGTGTTCTGATATCCAAATACAACAGATGGATTCCCTGTCCACGCAACATGCATTCCTTCGTGTCGATCTGTAGTGATGGCGTCGCTCATGACCGTTCCTTTCGTAGATCCAACTTGTCATAGACGTATTCGTGCAGATTGAGGTCACCGTCACCGGATACATGCAGATCGAGGTCGTGTTCACCAGATCTGTGCACATCCAACTCTCCAGAGGCCTCTTGACAATGGTATAAATTATTGTCCTTTTCTGACTGATTTTCTGGAGCACAACATTTAGTTATATCCTTGTTGTCAAAGTGAAACTGCAGATTATACCTCTTCTGTATGCGTTCCTAATAGCTTAGACTGTCCTTGTTATTCTCCTTGTAAGTATAAGGAATCTGTTTAGTCTTGCAAGTTGCTCTTTCCCAACACACAACCGCGTTGTTATGAATATTTACTTGCTTCATATAACATACATTTTCCTTTTCATAATGCAACAATTCTTTGTGCTGTAACTAACATGTTTGAAGCATAAATGATTGTTTTCCATACACACATTACATTTTCCTCACACTAATAATATGTTTTGTTGCGTGTGAACAAAAAATTGGATAGAATTTACATATCTATGTGAGAACAGTGTCATTGACTATTTCTTTTTCACAATGGACCAATTATTCCTTGTCTTGCACCTATTCTTAAATTTTGCAGTGTAGTTTGTTGCTTCCTGGGTTTCTATATTTTGTAAGAATTTTTTTAGCATGTATCACTGGTATTGCTGCAGAGTCCATTTCTATGCTGGAAAGCATGCATTCTAAAGGATAAACATTAATTTCCTTACCTGCCCGCTCTTGGCCATCTATGAGTTGCGTGCTTGCATGGATCGAGGCCGCGCACCCCACCTGAACAACCCATGGCTGCTGTTGATTTAGGTGATTTCTCTGCATAATTTTTTGTTTGTCTAGGCGCTGTAACTTTTTGGTTGATTCATTCAACTTTATAGCTGCATGGAATTGATGCACTCAGGGCACTAACAGATTTCTCCTCGATTGGAATGTTAAGTCCATCAAAATAGAGAATGAAAAGCTTTGTAAGCATAAACACAAACACTTGGTGGTCAGATTTTTTATTGGATTATTCTATTTATGCTAGATCTGAGGCATGAATCAACAAAAAGAATGCAGGATCCCAGTTCATTCCACGTGATGGTATAGTGGGCGAGATAATTTATTAATCTTCTCTCTTCTTCAAAGAAAAAAAACGAATGAAGCTACTAACCTTTCTTTGGCCAGCGGGCTGAGGGCATGGGATGGTGTTGTGCATGTCCAGCGGCGGGAGGAAGGAGGAGCTGGCATCAGGGAGCACGACAACAGCAGGGAGGCCTATGCTGTGGCATGCCGGAAGCGGGAGGAACGCATGGCCCTTCACGCACACACCCTCCACCCCGCACCCGCCCTGGCACCGTCGCGTGCTCGCGCCACAAGGCACAAGGGCCGGCTCCCGCAGCTTCGCCGCCGCGCCCTGCACCCAGCGCTGCGTCCCTGGCCGCCCGTTGCGTCTCGTCATGGTCGAGGGAGGAGAAGGACCCCACCGACGACGACGAAGGTCGAGCCCGCTGCGTCCCGCATGGCCGCCGCTGCTCGATGGAGCAGACGGACCACGCCGCCTGTCGACGTAGGTCGAGCCCGCTGCACCCCGCTCCGTTGCCACTGCTCGAGGGAGGAGGATTGTGCGCCGCCGGGCATATGGGTTCTTTTTTAGCGAGGGGCGGTGGCGATAGGTGCGAGGAGGCAGGGGCGAGAAGAGACGCGATCGTGGTCGGCGTCCATGCAGAAGACGACGTGCATTAGTTAGCAAAAAACTGCGTGATTATAGGGGATGCTGGACGGGTAGGTAGAATATTCCTCCGCTGGTGGAGTACGGTCAGTCTTTGAAAATTGCTAAGTTCACACCGTAAAGCTATTAAACCATTGATGGCCGTTAGATTGAGATTTGTGGGACTAATGATATGGTGCTGATCGGTTTGTGCGGTGTTGTGGGACAATTTGCTGGGTGCACGTAAGAAAGTTCTAGTTTGCTTGTTTAATAGTAGTAGAGATAATTCTTATAACGTTTATGGTACGTCATCTTGCTTTCTCTAAAAATTTATGTTAATTTATTCTTTAGCTATTTTGTAAATGCAGCATCACAACATAGATATTTCAATTTAATACCATTTAATGGGAAGCCCTATTAAATATTCTACAGAATCAATAAAAAATCATTTTGTATTATGCATTTTTTTCCTACATATATTAGAAGGAAGAGTAATATTTTACATACCCAATGTAAAATTTATCTCGCTTAGTGACCATATTCTATGGATAAAGACAAAACAAAACTTAATTATGTTATATATATTCTGTTTCTAAACAATTGACATACATAAAAATTATGTATTCTACATCTTCTTCTAACATAAACTACTTAATTATATTTTACTCCCGAGTTGACAAGTGAATAATCTTATTATAATAAAATTGGTGAAAAGCCTTACCTTATGAATTTTAATTTATTCGATAAGGAATACCTTATAATTAAGAATTAAATGTCTATAAGAAAAAAATGTTTCCTACTAAATGAGGTTCATTTTCATGGCTTCGTAAGAGAACGGTGGGTCCTCGAAACATAAGATATTAAAGTTGATCCATAATACAAATAGAAATAAAAAGTTACTATAATTTTGCTCAAAGATTACATGGAATATATCCAAATATAGATAGAAGATGCAACACACAAGCTATCATTGCCACTAGGTAATCCAAAGTGTGAAGCCCTTAAACACTATCTTTAGGATCCATTGTTGAATGAACTCTCTTAATAGTTTACTAAATAAACCGTTTCTCGCTTCTTTAGATATCACCCCTCAACATATACAAATGAACAAAAAATATAATAATAATAGATTAATCGCTGAAAAGGATGTACTACATGTTCAATTGGAAGAAACTACTCAACGACCTACACAAAACTATTTGCCAAACAAAATGTCACTCAATCAACCTCTTCGCTTCACTTCCTATTCCTTTTCGTTAACCAAATGAACAACAAAAATCAGACGGGCTCTCTCACGAGCGCGGCGTCACGCCGCGCTTTTTATGGCCCTAGTTATAGTCTAGAGACTAACTAGTGTATCACATCATATTGCACCATTTTGTTTCCATGTATAATCATGTTATTGTCATGTTTGCGATTAAAAAGAGCTCCATGCAATCATGCAAGGAATGGCCTTGGCCATCCAACATTCCTCTCTTCCGGTCATTCTGCAGTCAGATTCAGCAGAAGCCCTGTCCTGTCTGTCTAGCAAGGCGCTGGAGAGGTCAGCGTATGGCCACCTTGTTCTTGAGATCAAGGACTTATTAAGTAATAGGGAGTTTTATCCTCTGAAATTATCTCGTAGCCAAAATAGAGTTGCCGATCGTTTGGCCAACTACAGCCGTACTGAAAGGACCACAGCGGTTTGGTTGGGTGCGGTTCCACCTTGTATAGAGGATTTGTGGCCTCTTGACTGTAACTCTATGACAATGCAATAAACTCCCTTTTACATCGCAAAAAAAAAAGAGAACCTTTGATTCATCAAATAAATGTGCAATACACAATTTGGTTTCCAAGAGCCGAGAAACATCAACAACACCGGCCAAGTAGCATACGAGACCGTTGGTTATTAGTTTTCTTTAGGAAAAAGACGATCCAGGATATATATATATATATATATTTTGAAATTAATATCCCAACATGGGAATTTAGTACTTTATCCATGTATAGTGGAAACCGCCCCGAAGTACCAGCTCATGCAGTGCAGAAGGGAGACCAGACGGTAGTAACAGTTCGCGGGAACACCGAACACACCTATACGCACGTTCAAAGACGTCCCTCCAAAATACAAGTTTATTCATGGACAAAGTATATACTAACCATTAATAATCAAGGGTTAGGATCGCAACCAGGGCTGGTAGGCATGGCCATGTGTGCTCCTGGCGTGATTATGCCCCAGTCTAACTGAGCCTGAGTATCTTCAATAGGCGCACAATAGTTTAGCGCATTAAAATAGTTTTAGCATGACACTGTAGCACTTTTAGCGCGTCGGAGCCAACATTGGTTTTCCAAATGCCCAAAAACGCGCGTCCAAAAAAACACGCAGTGCAAATTATGAAGTGTGCGCGATCTGGCGCCCCAAATTTGCAGCGTGTAATAGCGCTTTTTAACGTGTGTCCAAAACTTTTTTGTGCGTGCACTATTTTACAGTATTTGTTTGAGCTTTCCGGCGTAAAAAAAATCAAATTTTAGCGCGCAGAGCAGGTTTTGGACGCCTGTTGGAGATTCTCTAAAAATGTTAAAAAGTTATGGGCACGTGCTAAAATGCGCTATCGCACGCTGCAAATCTGGGGCGCCGGATCGTGCATGCTTCATAATTTGCATCGCATGTTTTTTTGGGCGCACGTTTTTGAGCATTTGGAAAACCAATGCCGGCTCCGGCGCGCTAAAAGTGCTATAGTGGCATGCCAAAACTATTTTAGCCCGCGAAACTTTTGTGCGCCTGTTGGAAATGCTCAGACAGTTAGCACATCACCCACCCTAGCACGCAACTCGTTCCTGACGTTCCTCAATCCCACAAGGCGTTGTCTTGCATGTCAAACACACATTGCCGCACCTGACACGCCTGCCAGGTTGGCGTTGGAGTACCGGCTAAGGAGAGATAGACTAGGGTTGTTAGAGTTTAGCTTTATCTTGTGTAAAGCAACTTATCTCTTATCTCTTTCTTAAACTCCAAGATGTAATCTCCAACCGACTTGTATGCATTGTTCAGGGAGGTGCGCCCTTACTATATTAACATGTACACGTCGTTTGCATAGGGTAAGACATTTTCCGCCACGCACATGGTATCAGAGCCTTCCTACTTCCCATCTAGCTTTCCCCGATACCATCTAGTGCACAACCATGTCTTCATCCTCCGGCGCCTTCCAACCTAGCCTCAATGGCCAGGTCGCCGAGAAGCTTACCCGCACGAACTACGTGCTGTGGCGCAAGCAGATCACACCCCAGCTGCGTGGCGCCGGTGTCTTCGGCTACGTCGACGGCACCACGTCGGAACCGGCCAAACTCCTCGTCACCAAGGACAAAGACGACAAGGAGTCTTCTGCTCCCAACCCTCTCCACCCTATTTGGACCAGGGAGGACCAGCAGGTGCTCGGCTACCTTCTCAACAACCTCTCCAAGGAGGTGCTCGTAAGGGTGACCGCGATCACCATGGCGCACGTGCTCTGGTTTGCACTGGCGGGCATGTTCTCGTCGCAATCCCTTAGCCGCGTGAACAACATCTGTACTGCGCTCATCAACGCATAGAAGGGCAACCAATCGGGGGCCTCCTACTTCACATCCCTGCGTGGCCTCACCGATGAGCTTGCTGCCACCGGGAAGCCCATCCAGGACGACGAGTTGATCTTGTACATCCTTCACGGGCTGGACGTCGACTATCAGCCGCTCGTCTCTGCGCTCGACGCCCGCGTCATGCCCGTCACCCTCGACCAGCTCTATGCCATACTGAGTAACTTCGATCAGCGCATGGCCCAATTCCATGGGTCGGCCGACGGCTTCAAGTCATCTGCCAACGCCGCCTCTCGCGACCGTGGTGAAGGCCCTCGCTCGTGTGGATCGTCCCGCAACAAGGGGCGGTCAGGAGGCAATGGAAACGGCGACGACTCCTCCAACACTCGCAACGGGCGCTCCAACAGCTCTAAGGGTCGTCGTGGTGGAGGCCCCAACAGATCCCGTCCGGATGCTCCGCGCTGTCAGATCTGTGGCAAGCCCGGGCATACGGCAAAGGACTGCTGGTACCGCTACGATGAAGATGATGACTCCTCCCAAGATGAGGATAAATTTGCTGCTGCCGCGGATGGCTCCTATGGTATTGACACCAACTGGTACGTCGACAGTGGCACCACCAACCACATCACCAATGAGCTCGAGAAGGTGACTATGAAGGAAAGATACCGCGGCAAAGATCAGATCTACAGTGCCAATGGTGAAGGTATGCGGATCCGTCACGTTGGTCATTCACTTTTTAGTACCCCTCATCGTAAAATTCATCTCAAGAAAATTTTGCATGTCCCTAGTGCTGCTAAGAATCTTCTCTCTGTTCATAGAATTGCCCTTGATAATCATGTCTTCCTTGAATTTTATCCCTGTTTCTTTTTGATCAAGGATCAGGCAACGAAGAAAATACTTTATCGAGGTAGATGTGTTTGAGGGCTTTACCCGTTGATTCCGGAGCGTAGAAGATTCAATAAACAAGTCTTCAATGTTGCCAAACTTTCGTCAACGTGATGGCACGATCGAGTAGGGCATGCTGCCTTTTCTTTAGTTGAAATATTGCTTAGGAAAAATAAACTCCCATATGTTGGAGACCGCAATGTTGAAACTATTTGTGATTCATGTCAACGAGCTAAGAGTCATTAGTTGCGTTATCCTATATCTACTAGTGTTTCTACCCTTGCAGTTGATATTTTCGGATGTTTGGGGCCCTGCCCCTAGTTCTGTGGGTAGACACACTTATTATGTGAGCTTCATTGATGACTAAAGCAAATTTTCCTGGATCTATCTTCTTAAGAAAAGAACCGATGTCTTTCAAGTTTTCCAAAACTTTTAGGCCCTTGTTGAACAAAAATTTGATAGCAAGATCATTGCGGTGCAATCTGATTGGGGAGGGGAGTATGAAAAGTTAAACTCCTTTCAAACACTTGGCATATCACATCATGTGTCATGCCCCCATGCTCATCAACAAAATGGCTCTACTGAACGCAAGCAGAGACATATAGTTGAAGTTGGGCTAGCTCTCCTAGCTGGTGCCTCCATGCCCCTCAAATTCTGGGATGAGGCCTTTCTAACTGTTGTTCATATCATAAACATGCTCCCTAGCCCTGTTATTCATAATGAAACTCCGGTAGAAAGGCTCCTCCACGTCAAACCAGACTACAACTCTCTACGTGTTTTTGGGTGTGCTTGCTGGCCCAATCTCCGTCCATATAACAATTGCAAACTCATGTTTCGCTCTAAACAGTGTGTGTTCCTAGGATATAGCGCTCAGCATAAGGGTGTAAAATGCCTAGATGCCTCCACTAGTCGTGTCTACATCTCTCGTGATGTTGTCTTTGATGAAACCAAATTTCCCTTTGCTGATCTTCATCCTAACGCCGGTGCCCTTCTTCGACAAGAAATCCTTCTTTTGCCCTCTCATCTCACCGCTATTGATCAAGGGGGAACTAATTGTGATGATCAATTGTTGACTAATCCTATTACTAATGGCATGCATGAGTCTTGTGATGTTTATACAGGAACAAGCAACGAAAACAAAGATGAAAATGGTGAGAAAAAAATGCCCCATCCAAGCCATATATGATGTGTCCCGGACTTGGAGACAGATCTGCCTCGAGATCCACCTAGAATCTGCAGCAGAGCAGTAAATCTCCCTCGGGATCCGCGACTGCAGGTGCGTCAGGCGCGCCGGCCGCCCACACGGTTGTCCCCGACCCGGCGTGCGACACGCGATCGTCCCCAACTGGTCGTGGCACGTCTCCAACCCCGCACCAATCACTGCTCGCCACACGTCAACTCGTTAATGGCCCGGGCGGTGCGCGGTTCGATGACCAGCCGCTCTGCTACATGCGGCGCCCCTCGACTCGAGCGACCAGTGTGGGGTCAGGAGCAGGTGCGGGATCCAGTGTCGATCCCCGCACGACCACACGCCACCTGATAGGCGCGTGGCTCGGCACCGATTCGCCATCATCATGTGGCAATGATGAGTCGGTTGCTTGCACGGGATCCTTTGCGGACTCTGCACGTGACCCTCCACTGTCATGTGCCACAGAAAATCCGAGCGGGGCAGAACCTACTGCTGCAGCTTGCGAGTCTCTCTCGGGATCAGTTGCAGCCGAGATTTCTGCTCAGTTCACGGGATCCTCTATGGCTACAGATTCGGCTGCTCCATCGTCATGGCGTACACGGTTACAACAAGGGGTAATTCAGCATGTTAATTATAAGCACATAACCAAATATGGTATGGTTTGTTCCACGAGTGAACCTCGTACACTTGAAGAAGCACTTGGTGATGAAAATGGAAGAAAGCCATGAATGAGGAGTTCATAGCACTGCAGAAAAATAAAACATGGCACTTGTTCCTCCGCAGCAAGGTAAAAATATAATTGATTGCAAGTGGGTATTCCAAATTAAAAGGAAGTCAGATGGAACCATTGATCATTACAAGGCTAGACTTGTTGCAAAAGGATTTAAACAACGGTATGGCATAGACTATGAGGACACTTTTAGTCCAGTTGTAAAAGCAGCCACTATTCATCTTGTTTTGTCTATTACTGATTCTAGGGGATGGAATCTCAGACAGCTAGATGTACAGAACGCGTTCCTTCATGGTGTTCTGGAAGAGGAAGTGTACATGAAACAACCTCCTGGGTTTGAAAGCAAACGTGCTCCCTCTCATGTGTGTAAGCTTGACAAGGCACTATATGGTTCGAAACAAGCTCCAAGGGCATGGTACTCTCATCTCTGTCACAAGATGCAGACACTTGGTTTTGTTCCCTCTAAATCTGACACATCATTGTTCATTTACAACAAGTCCAACACATGCATATTTGTTCTAATATATGTTGATGACATCATTGTGACAAGCTCATATAATGTAGCAATCACAGGACTGTTGAAAGATTTGAGTGCAGATTTTGCTCTAAAGGATATTGGAGACTTGCATTACTTTCTTGGGATTGAGGTGAAGAAGCACAAGGATGGACTTCATCTCTCTCAGCAAAAATATGCAACTGATCTGGTAAAAAAGGTTGGCTTGCAAGGTTGTAAACCCACACCCACTCCATTATCCATCTCAGAAAAATTGTCTCTTACAGAAGGGAACCTCTTGAATCAGGAGGACGGCACAAAATACAGGAGTTTGGTGGGGACACTTCAGTATTTGACCCTTACCAGACCTGATATTTCTTTTGCTGTTAACAAAGTATGCCATTTGCTTCATGCACCCACTACTGTTCATCTAACTGCTGCTAAACACATAGTTAGATATGTCAAGAATACCTTGAGTATTGGTCTAAATTTCAGCAAATCACGTTCTACTCTTGTCAGTGCTTTGTCTGACTCTGATTGGGTAGGATGCCTGGATGACAAGCGCTCAACTTGTGGTTTTGCAGTCTTTTTTGGACCTAACTTGATATCATGGTGTGTACGAAAAGAGGCTACTGTGTCCAGGTCAAGTACAGAAGTAGACTATAAGGCTCTAGCAAATGTCACATCTGAAATTATATGGGTGCAATCCATGTTAAAGGAACTTGGTGTGAGAAATACACAAGCTCATTGTCTGTGCTGTGACAATCTTGGTGCTACCTATCTCTCTGCAAATCCAGTTTTTCATGCCAGGACAAAGCATATAGAGATAGATTTTCATTTTGTCAGAGAAAGAGTTGCTCAGAAGCACCTTGATATTCACTTTGTGCATTCCAGAGATCAAATTGCAGATGGATTCACAAAAGCTTTGCCTGTCAAAAGCTTTGAAGGCTTCAAACATAATCTCAACTTGATGGAGTTGTGATTAAGGGAGGGTGTCAAACACACATGGCCGCACCTGACATGCCTGCCTAGTTGGCGTTGGAGTACCGGCTTAGGAGAGATAGACTAGGGTTGTTAGAGTTTAGCTTTATCTTGTGTAAACCAATTTATCTCTTATCTCTTTCTTAAACTCCAAGATGTAATCTCCAACCGACTTGTATGCGCTGTTCAGGGAGGTGTGCCCCTGTTATATTAACATGCACACGTCGCCTGCATAGGGTAAGACGTTTTCCGCCATCGCACATTGCACCCATCAAAGCCAGGCTGAAACCATGGCAATTAACTTCCTTTGGCTATCTTTCTTCGCTTTTCCACTTTGCAGAAGTTATAAGTGGTAGTATCATGTTTCCTCATGCTACTTGACGCACCTTTTGTAACATGGTTTGGCTAGGTGCAGATGTAGGCCGTTCCACACTTCCTTCTATTTTTTGACACTAGAATAATTGCTACCATGAGGCGGGAACATCAGTTTTCATCTCGATGGCTAGGATCACATTTTTTTCTCCTTGTACTTTGGTGCTCGTGCTTATGAAGCTTCAATGCGAGGCAATACAGTTGGCATGATCGTACAAAGCTTAAGCTTCTAGTGCATATTAGTACTTGCATTACAGATGGAGTATTGCTTTGTACTAGCGCATCTCAAAGAAACAATGATGATGTATTAGACACAAGTGCGCAAAATCCAAATCCATTAAAAAGTCAAATTGTCAAGCACGTCTGACAAAAATAATATTGCATTGACATGTTTCCTATCTTAGATCAATAAATTCCCCTAGAAATAATTATGTTTTTTGTACATATTATCTATTCTTTTCGATGATAGAACAAATCTTGTTTCAGTTGCTTGAAAAAAGATACTAATATCTAGGTTTGTTGCTGCATTACAAGAAGATCTCTAAAGCTGAACAATATCTCTTGGATAAAATAGCACGGACAAATCGCATTGTCTTGAATAAATTGTGGCCAGATTGCGACTATAGCATTGAAAAGTTGTCCACCAATGCTGGTTGGTTAATTTTTTTTCACACTCCAACAAGGTTCTCTTGGCCATTTAGATTTCTATGTTAATGGTATTCTGTTTTGGGCTTACTGGAAAACAAGGAGATCGATAAGCTTTGTATAAATTCCCTCGAGACAATTATAGTGGGAGGGGGGTTGAATGTTCGGTTAGCTGGACACAAATTGATGGAGCACGTTGTGGGTTATCGACTCTAGAAAGTCTGATCGCACTGTGGTTGTGCTAGAAGTGTTATGAATGAACATACAAAGTATGACCCTGGATAAGCATCACGGGGATTAATGTTTGTTGTATGCTTCAAAAATAATTTGGATTGTACATGGTAATATGGCACATTTGTGGACGTCAAGATGGCTCAACGACCAAGAAACATCAAGGGACATTGCACCTACCTACCAACTTGATATTCTTCAGTGCCCCTATGCAAGGGGGTCTACTAGTTGACTATGGACTTGGAGCAGGAGCCAAGGTTGCAGCTGAACTACAATTCAAATGTCAGCCTGAGGTACTTGTAGGCTCCCTCGTCTACCTTCTTGATCCAGGAAAGCTAAGTATTCCAATACAATACTGCTACCTGATTCGGTCAAAAGAAATAAATTGAGTTCTAACCTAGAGGTGATTGAAAGCATGATTCATCTATGTCTTTTTTTTTGCATGATTCATCTATGTCGGTTGGTAATCTATAGTACATAATGAGCGGACCTGCACACAATTTGGTAATGGATTTGTACGGTTGTTGAAGTGCCTGGGTGACTCCTCCTGAATTGGGTTTTAATACTTGTTTTCAACTTAATCGCATTAGCATTGCGATTAAACAAGTGAAAAATGTATCATGGAAAACACGTGGACTTGGACCGAGAATGACAATGGGAGGTAGATGCGGACAATTGGGCTAAAGCGTCGGTGTTAGGAATGATGGGAGCCATAGGCCTCACCATTTTGCCCCCCCCCCCCCCCCCCCCCCCCCATCACTAGGTTCGGCTACCTTGATGAAGAAGAAAAGGACTCAACAACCCAGTTAGAAGACCAGCGAAACAAACATGTCGTTTTGGTCCTATACGCCGCCTCGGGCGCGACCATATGCCGCTCGTTGCCATGCCTAGGCACAACTGAGCTCCCCCATATCTCGCGTTCAACAAGACCTAGGGAAAGCTCGCAAAGGGGAGACCGAGATGGGCCGGCCCAGGAGTGCGGTAGCACACAACCTCTTTTTTTTAGTTTTTTTTACACTTTCTGTTCTTGTTTTTTTACTTTTGTTTATACTTTAAAATATTCTAAATATATAGATCACAAACAACACTCTATAAAAACATTTGAAAAATATTGACCAAGAATTTGAGAAATGTTAAATGTGTATAGAGAAAATGTTTATTATGTATACGAAAACAGTATAAAAAACGTGTATAATTTTTTATCATTTATTTTAAAAACTTTAATCAAGCATTCCAATTTTTTTAACAATTATTTTAAAATTATTCATCAATTATTTTAAAAATATTAAATTTGTATAGGAAAAATGTTCACCTTGTATTAAAAAATGATAAATTTATTATCATGTATATTAAAATGTTAATCAAACAATCTAAAAAATGTCGAAAGTTATATCAAAACTGTTGATCAACCATTTGTAATTTTTTAAATGTGCTTCGAAAAATGTTGACCATGTACTTAAAAACTAATTATTGATAATTTATATAAAACTTTTAATCAAGAATTTGAGAAAAAAATATTGAACAATTATTTAAAACATGCTAATTAAGAATTTGGAAAATATTAAATGTGTATAGAAAAAAATGTTGCAATGTGTTCAAAAAAATGTTAATATTGCATTAAGGAAATGTCGATCAAGCATTTAAAAAATGTTAAATGTGCTTAGAGAAAATGTTCACCACGTATTAGAAAATGTTAATCTGGCATTCTAAAAATTTCAATCAAGCATTTGAAAAAATTTAAAACGGTGTATAGAAACAATGTTAATCATGTATTGAAAATATGTTAATATTGTATTAGAAAAAGGTTAATCAAGAATTTGAAAATGTTGACCATGTATTAAAAAAACGTTAAACTTGTATTGAGAAATGTTGTTGACATAAGCAAAAAATAGAATGAATAAAAAACAAAGAAATGAAAAACGAAAAGGAAGCAACATAAAGATAATATTGAAGAAACAAATGCAAAAATATTGAAAAACAGGAGAAGAAGAAAAAACATGAAAAATGGAAAAACAAAAAATGATGGAGAAAAATCAACTCTTTTACCTTAAGGTCGCGCCTTATCCACTAGACGCGGGTGGCAACCACGGTTTCGCTCCTTTTTTTACACTATTTCTTTTTATATGTGGGCCGACCAAGTTGCAAAGCGAGACATAGAACTGGGCAGGGCCCACATTGACGTCATGCGTGATTTTATGTTCGTTTTTCATTTTTCCCTTAATTTTTTTTTGTTTATTAGTTTGATTTCTACTTCAAAATAAGCTATATAGATAGATATCTGCATATATGGTACATTAAAAAACACCATACATTTTTATCTTTACCTACTAATATATACCCACTAATAAAGGAGCTATTGTTTCTGCATGTCTGTCATTAAAATAGCCCCTAATGTTGTCCTAAATTACCCACTATGCCACCCATAAGTGAAGAAAAACGATTTGAAATTTTTCTGTCAAAATCGTCGTCCAGTTGATTTTTATGTGGTGAGACCCTGATAAATCATCAGCACACACGAGTCGTAGTGGCCAGAGCGCCAGTCACCCAGCCCTCCACGGTTCCTTCACCCTTTTTCATCACCTTTTCTCTCTTTAATAGCAGCAGAATGGGCTCATGGGCCGACCCATGTTTTATTATTTCAATTTCTTTTTACCTTCGTTAGATTAATTTGGGTTTTGCCAAAAAAAAAGTTTCGATTTTTTTAAAAAGTTTATGAAAACAAAAAATGTTTGCAAATTCAAAATAGGTTCAAGAAACCATAAAATGTTAATGGATTCAAAAAATGTTGACGATTTTAAAAAATTGTTCGCATATCATAAAAGAATTCACGATGTCAAAAAATATGTTAAGCAAATATAAATTGTTCATGATTTGGAAAATGATCATGTATTAGAAATATATTCGTGAATTCAAAAAAAAATTCCATGAAAAATTAAAAATGTTCACAAAAACTCAGAAAAACGCAAATTTCAAAACTTGTTCCTGAATTTCAAAAAAAGTTCATTGATTCGAAAAATATTCACTGAGTAAAAAACTCTCCATGTATTGTGAAAAAAAAAGATAAGCGAATATCAACTGACAAAAATTGATCACATGAACACCGCGGTCATCATTAACGAGGGTGAGAAAAAAGATAAGTGGCAACCTGATGGGGCACCGTGTTAAAATAGAAAAATAAAGAATGTTCATATGTCAGGGTATTGAGCTGTACTTATTTGACTACGACGTAATATTATTGTCTCTCATTGCAACGCACGGGGATATTTGCTAGTACTAATAAAGGACGGAGTACTTCTGCCCGTACGTTATCGAAATTGTCACTAAAGTGTCAAAATATTACCAACCAATGCCACCTATAAGTAATAAAAAACGTTTCACACAGAAAAATTTCGGACTAGGCCGGCCCATGCACAAGGAACCTCCTATACTGCGCTCTGAGCGCTAGGAGAAGACACAACACACCTGTTTGGCCCGGCCCATGTATAAGCGATCTGTTTTTCAAATTTCGCTTTTCTTATTCGTCATTGTTCTTTTTCAACTTTAAATAATTTGGGAATTCAAAAAAGTTCCTAAAATTAAAAATTACATGATTTTTATATTAATTCATAAATGTGTGTGGCTATTAATTAAAAAATCATAAAACTAAAATTAACAATTATTTGAATATTTTTGTTATTTCAAAATAATGTTTGCATATTTAAAAAATGTTCACAAATTTTTAAACAAATGATGGAGAAATAAAAAACGTTCATAATTGTTTTTTTAAGTTCAAATATTAAACAATATTAATCAAACTGAACAAAAAATTTCCAACTCAAAGAATGTTCATGAATTAATAAAATCCTAAAAATGCAGAAACTGTTCGTAAATTAAAAAATAGTTTATTGCTTGATAAAATGGTCGCTGATACCGAAAAGATCATACATTTTTTAAAATTTCGTTTTCTTTTCCGTCATTGTTTTTCTCAACTTTAGATAATTTGAGAATTCAAAACAGTTTTAAAAACTTAAAAGAATGAGAATTTTAAAATAAAATGTTTAATAATTCATAAACGTTTGTGGATTCAGAATATGTTATTTATTTGAAAAAAATGTTCGCATATTTAAGAAATCTTCACAATTTTTAAACAAATGTTCGAGAAATCAAAAAACGTTCATGATTTTTTAAAAGTTCAAGTATTAAACAATGTTAATAAAATTGAACAAAATTTTGTAAATTCAAAAGATGTTCATGAATTTCAATAATAAGAAAAATTCAGAAACCCTTGGAAAATTTAAAATTAGTTTATTGATTGATAAATGTTCGTTAAATCAAAAAAGATCATGCACTTATAAATTCATCAATTTCTAAAATTGTTCCACCAATTTCGAAAAAATGTGCGTCGACTCTAGACGTATCGCCCGATTCAAGAAAAATGTTTTAGAAAATATTCACTTGTTTAAATGTTTTTTTTGCAAACAATCTTCAATGTTCTTATTATAAAAATTGTTCGTGAAGTTGAAAAAATTTCACAAGTTCAAATATATTCATGTAAATTTTAAAAAATGATTGCAATTGGTATAAAACGTTCTTGATTTTAGAAAATATTTCAAAATTTATGGATGTGTTGACGGTGTTGAAAAATGTTCATGATTTCAAATATGTGCACGAGTTTAGAAAAATTTCATGATTTCACGTAATCAAAATTGATAGTGCTTCTAAGTGATGCAGCAAAAATGTGGTCATGTCCATTGGATATAATGATTTTTTTTCTCCCGTTACAACGCACGGGCCTTTTTGCTTGTAAATACTAAAAACTGTTAAACGTGTATAGAAGATATTACTGATGTATAGAAAGAATTTATAAAGCGAATGAAAAATTTATATATGTTAATCATGTGTACAAATATTTTCAATTAGGTGTATGATTTTTTTTGTAACAATGAAAAAATGTCACACATATAACATTGTGTAGGTCAAATTACATAAAAGTGTTTGTAGAATGTAAACAAATGTTCGTGTAATTCATAAAAACATTTCATACATTCAAAAAAATGTACTTTACATTTATGTAAAATATTTACATGTTTAAACATATGTTCGTGACATTTTCAGAAAATGTTTGTACAATGTACAAAAATCTTTATGTAGTTCGAAAATATGTTATTTATCATTCGCAGAAAGTTTCAATCTGTATTTCAGAAAAAAATTAACACGTATTTGATAATATCTATTCAAAACATGTTTCTATAAAAATGTTAAACATGCATTTTGAATATATTAATCATGTACAAGAAATATGTAATATATATACAAAAAATGTGCGATGTGTATGAAAAAGTAGGAATGTGTTGAAACAAAAACAAAATGTCAATTAATATAAAGAAAATTTTGGAAATAAAAAAACCAAAACAGAAACAAACAAAACCAAAGTATAAATTAGAAAAAAAAAATGATAAAAGTGAATGAAGAAACAAAGAAAACCGAATGCACAACAAAGAAAAAACATCCAAAATACTAACGAAAAAAAATAAAGAAAGCTGAAGAGAAAAAGATGAAGAGAACTGTACTGAACCAATCGAACGCTGCGATCGGACACGGATGAGCGAAGGCATCGAGCGACACAGCTAATGGGCCGATTCCTATTCGAAATGGGTACGAGCAAGACATGGCATTGGTGGTGTGCCGCCACGCCCGACCGACCGGCTGTTCCGTCCAAGGACTGATTCGGTTCGCCCATCTAATCCCTCCTGCCGCCCACCCTTGGCCAACTCGACGAAGGGAGTATTAAATGCCCTAGCTAAATATTGGGCTGAAGGGAGTATTAAATGGATTGATGAATAATAAGTTAACTGAGAGCATGTTCTTTGATTATATAATTTTAAAGAAAACTAAACGCCCTATTTTGTATTTTTTCTGGGCCCTAAATTTCTGGAGATGGCCCTAGAGTCGAGTTGGCCACACGGTTCACGAGCTCTCTTGCGGATGATGGTTTATTTGTAGTCACGGTCGACCGATTAGGATAATCTTGCATCATGGGTCACACATGAGCTCACAGTAGCACAAGGAAACAAATGGTTCCAAGCAAAATTAGTATTACCAAAACATGATAGCCCGAACCAGATACTACTATGCTTCTGCGTTGTAGCGCGCAACTTGTTCCCAACGTGTCTCAATCCTTGGAGTCTTTTTCTTTTTCTCCCATCAGAAGGCCAGGTTAGAACCATGGCAATTAGCTTGCTTTGTCTCCCTTTCTTTTCTTTTCCACTTTGGTAAACTTATAGGTGGTGGTATCACGATTTCTCTAGCTACTTCGCCCACCTTTTATAACACTAGTGGTTGGGGCCGTCATTGCAGGCCTCTTAAAAGAAAGTTCTGCGCGTATTTCTCCCTCTTAAAGAAAACAAAAAAACCTCACCTTCATCTTAAAATAAATAAAAAATTTCTCACAACACGTGGACATCACATCCATCTCAAAAAGAAAAAGAAAAAGCCTAAAGAAAATTCTTAAAAAGAAAAAAAGTCTCACTTCCATCTTTCAAAAAAAAATCACCAAAAACCATTCTCAAAAAAAAATCTCACTCTCATCTTCCAAAAATAATCTCCAAAAAAATCAAATAGTTTCTCGCCCCGGCCAACCAGCATGCACCACGTGACCATGCTGGTTGTCCGCCCTTCTCCCGCACACGTTAATGTGTTTAATGGTTTGGTTGGGTGCGGATGTAGGCCCTTCACACTTTCTTTTATTTCCTAACCCTAGTATATCATGTAGGAGACTCGGGATCACTCCTATTTTTCCTCCTTGCATTTAGGCGTTCGTGTTTATGAAGTTTCAATGCTATACAGTTGCCACGATCTTATTGAAAGCTTAAGCTTCTAGTGCATCGTAATAATCTCATTACGAAAGGGATACTACTTTGTGGCAAGCCAATCTCGAAGAAACAATGATGATGAATTGGACACAAGTGCAGTGGTGGCTCCAAAAACTGAAGTTAGTTGAGGAAAACTTTTTAGGTCTAAAAAAAATTACATACAAATGCAAGTCTACTAAACTAAAATCCATGAAATTTGACTACCCAAAAAGTAGATAATCATAATAAGTTCTTAGAAACTACTAATGTGGACTCTCATGTTGCATATCACTTTATGCCACAATATAATCCCACAATTCCAAGCAAGACATACAAAATTATGAATGCATTGCACAAGTGTGATGTGCGATAACAATTGTATATTTTGCTAAGATGGTAGTGCAAGCCTCGTGGAATGATATACAAAAATAAAGTGTATACCAAATTTGAGTGCCCTCTATATTTTTGTACTATATGTACACATAAAATTCAAACATGAGGAATTGCAGCTGTGGCATGAGTGCTTGCGGTCCTTGCGGATTGTTACAGTGCAGGCGCCATCTCGTGCTGCCGCCGCCGAAGATGTTGCCGCTTCCTCTGACGGCGCCTGGAGCAGAGAGAGCAGTCGGGCAAGGATCAGGGATAAGGTCGGCAGGATACAGTGGAGCCGTGAGGCGGGAGTTGTGCGTCTATCAGAGGAAGATGCATCCAACGGCAGCGGCAGCGTAAAAGTGGAGGAGGCAGGAGTTCGTGGAGTATTTGTTTTTCCACCGGCGGCGTGGATCAGTGCGTCCAACAGCGTCTGTGTCTAGGCTCCCTGACGGTCTTGACCACACAGATCAGTGAGATCACTTGCTGATGACGTCCATGTCCCCCTCACCATATTTGTAACCGTTGTGGGCAGAATGACCATCTGACATCTGGGGCTACGGTAGTTCATACGTGGTCGAGCTCACCATTGCACGAGACAACACATAATGCCGAACAACAGTGCCCCGGGAGAAGATTTCTAATCACGCAACCCGTTCCCAAGGTCTCTCAATCCCGTTAGTTGTTTTTACCACCGTCCAAAGGCCAGGGTGGAACCATAGCTATTAACTTGTTCTGGCTCTCTTCCTTCTCTTTTCCACTTCGCAAACATTATAAGCGATAGACCTTTTATAACATGGCTGCGCTAGGTGCATATGCAGGCCCTTCCACGCTTTCTTTTATTTTTTATACAATCAATAATGTACTACTACTAAATAATGGCTGCCGTGAGGCAGGGACCATGTGGTTCTTGTCTATGAGACTAAGATCACTATTATTTTCACCCCTTATGTTTGGTTGCTCTTGTTTATGAAGCTTCAATACCAGGCAATATCCGATTGACATAGAGATCGAGCACAACTCGGAGGGAGGGAGCGCGGGGTCGACGGGAGCGGGAAGCGGCTGGCCGGATCTGCGCATCCCTGAGATCTATATAATGACCAATCTAATGCGCGCCTTGTTGAGCTACATGGTTTACCTAATAGTCGACGAGGCCCTCCAATCTCACATCTACTTTTAGCAGACGATAGTATCTTTTTTGCAAAGAGTGATCGTCATACATCGGAGACCTCTGGCCAGAAGATTATGAGGAAGTCCTTGATTTTCTTTGGCACTAGGTGTTCACACAATGTTAAACAAGAGGTTAAGAACATACTGAAGGTTCACAATGAAATACTACAATACACATACCTTGGTATGCCTACTAAGGTAGGCCGAGCATTTGTGGTTCTTTTAATTCTTGTCTGATCGTGTGTGGAAGAGCATACATGGATGGACTGGCCAGCCCTTGTCTAGGGTCGGTAAGGAGGTACGCTTGAAAGCAGTTGCACAATCCATACCGACTTACGTTATGAGCTGCTTTCAGGTTCCGTGCCAACATGTGACAAGATAAGAAAGTCCATTTCTAACTATTGGTGGGGCATTGAGGATGGACGAAAAATATACACTAGCACAGTTGGGAATGGCTATCCACTCAAAAATCCCTTGACGACATGGGCTTTAGTAACTTTTTGCTCTTTAACCAAGAAATGTTGAGGAAGCGGAGCTGGCGCTTAGACCAGTCTCAGGGCAGAATCCTTTACCTTTTTCAATAAAGAGTGGATTTTATTACTCAAAATGAAGCATCAAGCGAATACAATCAAAATGAGCACACCCGGCCTCTACATAGCTAGGATGCACAGAGCCAACACTAACTCACACACACAAAATACTTGTCGGCAAATAGCAAAGTCATAAAAGACCAAAGCTATGCGTGAGCAAGCACAAATAAAAAAAACTGAAGTGATCAAATTCGCAATCGACAACCTACAACAATAACCATATCCGCACCAATCATCTCATGACACCACAAGGACAACGATGTTCTTCAACAACAACGCCTTCAGGAAGGGAGCGATGTTCAAGCGCCACCGTCACCAGGTCCGACCACTAAAAGCCAGAGTCTAGGTTTTCACCCTGAAGAATCAGTCCGAACATAATGTTTGACAGAGAGCTGGTTTCCAAAAGCTTGAGTTGGTGGTGGGTACATGAATCAAAATTAAGTCACTGGATCATAATTGGATTCCAGGCCACCCATTTTTTTCATACTTTGGTCCAGTAAATGAGCACAGTGATATAATTAATAACCTAAGCATTACTCATCGTTCTTTAGATAGATAGATTGATTAATACATATTAAATTTGTCTATGCTTTGTAGTCAAAGGTTCGGGAACTTTAAAATTTATGGTCCAACTTTGTATTAAATAGATGGACAAATAATAATATTTTTGCAGGAAGAATAATAAGTTAACTGACAGTATGTTCTTCGATTATATATAAATTTATAGAAAATTAAAGGCCCTGTTTTGTATTTCTTCTCGGAGCCCCAATTTTTTGGAGACCGTCCTGGTGTCGAGTTGGCCACACAAATCGGGGAGCTCACTTGCCCATGATGAATTTCTGGTAGTCGGCATTGACGAACTCGGATAATCTTGCACCATGGGTCATAAGTGAGCGCACAATAGCACAAGGAAACAAATGGTGCCAAGAAAAATTGGTATGCCAAAACATGACAGCCTCAAACAAATACTACTCTGGTTCTACATTCTAGCACGCAACCCGTTCCCAACATCTCTCAATCCTAGGAGTTTTTTTTTTTTGCTTTTGCTACCATCCAAAAGCCATGTTAAAACCATGGTAAGTACTAACTTGCTTTGTCTCTCTTCCTTCTTTTTTCCACTTTCGTGGTAGTATCACGTTTTCTCTAGCTACTTCGTCCACCTTTTATAACATGGTTTGCTAGGTGAGGATGTAGACACTTTCACACGTTCTTTTATTTCCTGACACTACAATAATGTACTTCCTCTATAAAGAAATACAAGATCATTTAGATCAGTTTAGGGAGTAATACTATAATGGCTACCGTTTGTAGCTTACTGGTAGGCTAGTCATTGGTGTCAGTCGCTGGATACTAGCTTTGTATCCTGGGCATACCCAAATGCCCCTGTAATAACTCTCATCTAATTTCAATGAAATGCTGCGTCATGCAGTCTGTTTGTCAAAAAATAATGACTACCGTGAGCAGGGAGCACGTAGGTTTCATCCAGGAGACTCGGGATCACTCCTATTTTCTCTCCTTTTGTTTAGGCGTTCCTCTTTACTAGATGACCCGTTGCGCCAATGGCGCAAAGGGCGAGAGGGAGCCAAGTATTGTGAGAATATTCAGACACCTAAGTCTTTACTGCTGGTACATAGATGCTTAGTTATAATGTGATACGCAAGGAAAGTAGATATGAAGAGGTACATTACATAGGTGGTATGAAGCAATGAACAACAACTATAGGTTAAGGAAGCTTCTCATAGATCTTCATACTGTTGCGTCGATTTCATGAATAAATTTGTTCAATAGCCAAGAGACTCTGCAGTTTTTGAGAGGCACTGTGCTGCTTCTTGTGCACCTTTTCTTGTAGAACAGAAAATGAGTGCAGACTTCCCTCTTGAATGCTGCAACAGTATAGCTGCCTACATTCGACAATGATAAAAACAATTTATGATTTTGTATCATTGGAACAAATCAGGAAGCATGCCTTTTGTAACTTTTAGGTGATCCCAAAGTTCTATCAAGATGGTTGGGGCAAAACAAAGCAATTTGCAATTTTCAGTCTTACACTTTCAGCAAGTCAAAAGGAAAAGGTAGAATGCAGGAGCCTAGTGTGAGACTTTTTCATGTATATGTGTGAAATAATTTGCGCAAGAACAGAACATCACTTTATATGCAATATGATTTCAGAGTGAAACATACGATTATTTGCTACTGGACCATCCAAATGTGGTTTCAACTCCACATGAGGAAAAGCCTGTAGGAACTGAAACATACATATAAAAAACAAAAAATTCAAGCAAGAATTTGGCAGGCCTAAGGCCACAATAGCATTCACTCATGTTGGTATGCAGTGCCGGTGGAGTGAAATGTGTCAATGCCACAATACACATGTCCACCGTCATGCCTCCCCGACTCCACCCATTGCGCCGATGGCGCAAAGGGCGAGAGCAGAACAAGTTTTCGAACCATGTAAGTCGAAATATTTAGAGACCGATATTCTTTAAACATAAGGAATTAGGTCATACTTAGTGCTATATATTACATTGACGGTAGGTTCATAGGCTAAAAGAAAGTCATGAGATCAGTTCATGCTAAGAAAAGCTACATAGGCAGAGATGCATATAGATAGCTTTGATCACTCAGCTTACGGTAACCAAGCTAGAAAGCATAGTAAAGTACTTGTATCTCCGAAATGAACTACACTCGTATATTTTTTACTTCATTAACCAGGTCTGATCACCAACTCCGCTGAAACGTTCAGGTACCGACGGCAAGTAGCTTGGAGAACATCCGAGGTTACCTGATCATACTCAAATTAACAAAGCATCCAATCACCACATGACAATGTCCTAAAATATTCAAAAAACATGCATAATAATTGCTATAATATTATATCTTGAGGCATGAAAAAGTATTTAAAACTAAACAATAATCAGATAACTATCGCTCGATTAGTTAAGAGTTGTCAAACCAGCTAACGGCAGCATAGTACCGCAAGCAAGCATAGCACTGATCAGAAAAAGTAATAGACCAGGGGTGGGGCATAAACAGCCTCAAGCATGAAGACCTAACGTCCACGGAGATTACTGAGCGAAGCAATTTTTAGCATAAAGAGTAATGGACCACCTTGGCATTAGCTATCGCTCGACTGTGGTCTCCTGTTCTGGCTGCTGCACCATGCAACATGATGCACAAAGTGCCGCGCTCCTTATCCTCTGCTCCTCTGCGCAGAAAAAGGAATGTAAGAGTAGGTGCAACAAAGTTCAGCAGAAAATTTTAAAAGAGTGAAAACATCATTAATCTTGGAAGAAAACATTGTCTATACACAAAAAGAAAGAACATGATGATGGTCACCTGTAGCTCATACAAAAGTAGACAAAAGTAGGAACTTCCAGAGACAATCAATCATAATTCATATTAAATATTTGCACCAATCAAAATCTGCATAAGAATCAACAAGAAAACAAAACTACGACCACATGGATCTTTCAGTGTACATCGTCCAAATATACACTTAGAGCTTGATAGTAGCAGTGAGGCATAGTTAGTTTAGTATGCAGAGCATTTTGTGCGTGTTGTAACCTTCAAGTATATTATGTAAGGTCAGAGGCATTCAGGATAGATAGTTTGAGATTTCTCTGCAGCAACTTTGAATTTTTTTTCCATACATGTTCAGTGGCAATCATCATCCTCCTCCTCAAAGAAGGGATTTTACACCCTATCTATCCTGGAGAGAAATTTAATCTACAGAGATTCAGATTAGATTCGGTATTATTAAGCTTCTATGATCTCTGCACAAACCAAACCTCTCGCACATGAGTTGCAGCTTAATTAAACAGATTCATAAGAGATACGAGTACATATCAGCACATAAACCACTCTTCTCGATGCTCGGTTGGTCAAAGTTCTCATATCTTCATTCTTTATATCCTCCAAAAATAATATGCTTTGATGTGCAGAAACCATACCACTTCAAGTTCTAGTGAAATATACAATTGTTACTGAAATAGCATAAGCACTTGCATTCCTATGTACTTTCGATAATGTGTTGGGTGGATAAACTGGTGTATCGCAAAGGAACACATCACAGAAAAATCGAATAACATACATCAAAGACAATATTTTACCATCTTAAATTAACTACTGCAACTATTTAATTTTGTTAACCAAAGAAAAATCAACTTCCTCTTACCAAACCCTTCCTGCAAATTATCCATCTTCTCTTCTTTCCTGGATATGCAAGTCTGCTTCGAGCTGGAGAATACAGGAGGCAAAAAGTGGGCACTTAATTCAGCGAGGACACTATAAGCAAGATAGGTGTCTCATTTACTGTTGGAGAATCCTGGTAATTTACATAATTTCTTTTTTATCACGATAACAAATGAACTCGCCAAAGTGTAAAACAACTACCTAGACTTCGTCACATTAGTAATGAAGTATCGAGATGACTAAAAATATCAAGAACAGACCAAATAAAGATAAATAGTGTATTTCTCTACTTTGCTCCTTATGACCCGATAATTAGTAAATAGTGATCCATCCAAAGATGGATAGTTTAATGCAGAAGCACTATTACTGATTTAGATGTAACCAAGTCAATGTGTACCCTTTGATAAGTTCATGGATTATTGCATCAGCTTTAAGGTCCATCAATCAAACAGATTCCAAGCATACATATTATGGGACGGAGGGAGTAATAGAGTAGCCATGACACATGTCCCTTTATTCGTTCCATTATTTTCCAGGAGTTCTTACAATTTGTAAACACTCTTGTATTATGGGACAGATGGTGTAAAACCCAATTAGCATAATAAAGAAACATAGAAAAGCATATTCTAAAATATGTGATATATCATGGCCCGTAAATATTTGAATCCCATCTATGGAACTATAAAAAATGGAAACATCGAACAATTTTAGATGTGTGTCACAGATTAACTATACCACACTACAGTAGGAGAGATGCTTATAACTGGAAAGTAGGGAGCGCTGCATGAAAAGTTCCTTGACGATCCAGCCTGACAGTAGCTTGGGTTTGAGAACGACAAAACAAATAAATAAACAGCAACTACAGACATGTGACCACTAATACTCCTGGAAAGTAATTTAAGGGTGTGTTTGGTTCATGGAGTATAACCCGCCAGTGAGATTCGATGAGTTAATACTAAGGCATATAGTTATGTCAAGACATTCACACTGGAACAATTTTGAACCGCCGGCATATGAGTTGAAGCTCAAAACGTGCACGAAGGCACGGCACAGGCAATCAAGTTTTCCCTACGGCTATTACAAGGCTCCATAGGGCCCAAAATGTGTGACTCAAGTTTTTACACAAGTTATAACCCGGCGGCTTAGCATCGCCCGAGTTAACTTCATTGGAGACCAGTTCCTCGCCTAGCTTGTCGACGGGTCATCCCGCGCCGGGTCTTCGTTTTCCTGGATCTAAAGGTTGTCCAAATCCCAGTTGCAATTGAGTAAAGCTTCAAATTCAGCTTCGTCATGCAAGATTGGAGACGGGCCAACATCAGGGGCAAAGATGTGCTTACGACGTTGAGAAGTCAGATCCTTCGGCTCAAATGTGGGCACCCGGACTCGCGTGTTGTTGTCGTCGTAAGCCGCCTGGTACGTCTTCAGACCAGCTTCTTCTGCTAATTGGCTGGCCAACACTCGAGACGCTCTGAAGCAACGGGCGTAGTCATCTTGAGTGAATTCTGACCCGTCGGCCTTCAGCTGCGGGAAGCCTCCCATCATTTCCTCTGGGTTGAGCTCCGGCGCATATGCCAAAGCCCGGCTTAAAGCAGATATTGCACCCTTGCGGGCGGCTGATTTCTTCATCTCTTCAAAGTGCTTGGGGACGGTGGAGAGGCAATTCAGCATATCCTTGATCAGTTTTGGAACCCCTTTTTCGCCAAACACAACCCTGATGGTGAAGAGGCTTCCAGCATACAGCTGTTCAGTGAAGGCATATAAAGCCTTCAGCTTCAACAAGCTTTCATCTGGAAGCTGGCGAGTTCGTTTGCCTAAAAACAGATCAAGTTTGTAAGTCGCCAGGCGAGTCTCTATAAAGATATTTGAAAAATGCTCACAACATAGTCAGCAATGCTTACCAAAGACGGCTTCGGTCATCCGGGCCATATGGCGCTTCAGGCTGGTCAGCTCTTCAGTGACAGGCTTAAGACGGCCCTCGGCATCTTCTGCACGTTTGGTCAAGGCGGCTTGGTTGCCTTCAGCAGTTTGCTTGTATGCTTCAAAATCTGCCTTGATCTTCTCCAGTTCTGTCGAGGAGAGCTGCCACTTTGTGTCAGCTTCAGCTCGGGCGTCTTGTTGCAATGCCAGGCTTTTCCTAAGATCGGCCATACTAGACTCGGACGCATTTAAAGATTCCTACACATGACAAATTGTCAAACAGCAAGATCATCAGTTTTAAGCCGCCAGTCCGGCTTATAATAGTGCTTGGAGGTACTGCAGAGGGTTGTTACAAGTCTCAAGCAGATTGCAAGCAATATACTTGACACTTGGGGGCTAATGTGTATCAGTTCTTTCAAATTTATCCAAATACAAGCAAGACCCAGATCATCTTCATGAAGATAACCCGGCCCTTGGGGGCTACACATTGCTCTACAAGTCTATAGGATCAGATCTACAAAAGTTCCGGCTCATTATTTACATAATGACCCGGCCCTTGGGGGCTACAATTGGCATTTTTTCATTTATCAAGGCAATAAGTGCCGGCTCATTATTGGTATAATGACCCGGCCCTTGGGGGCTACACGTTGGTCTATCGAAGTCTACATATTACTGAAGACCCGGCTTATCTTCGAGAAAATAAGCCGGCTCTTGGGGGCTATGTAAGGATATACGGAGATTAGAAAAGTGGAGTACCTCATATTTCCTCTTCATCATACCAACTAGGTTGGCCTCCATGTCCCGGCTCGCGGCAAGGCGGCTCAGATAACCCGAATGTAATTCATCAGCAGTCAGCTTCTCCAAGTTGGACAGATCAAGCTTAGCCTTCTCCTTCTCAGGTGAAGGCGCCTCATCCTTGCTGATGTGCGTGGATAGCACGTTGGAAGGGGCCGGAGCGGTATAGGCTGAGCCGGTGATAGTGACCTCTTCTTCTTGAGCAGTCATGTCTTGAGTTGTCGGCAGGGGGCTGGGCGGCTTAGGATCCGTCTCCAGATTGGCCTCGGGAATCATAATATCGGCATCCGTCGGCTCAGTAAGCTGGGTAGTTTCATCGTGGGTGCCTCGGTTAGCCTCGGAGGGCTCCACTGGAATCTCAGAAGTACCAAGTCTCGGGTCCTCCGGCTCTGAGACATCCGGACGGGAAGATGACCCGCTCAGTTTCCTCTTCTTAGCCTGGGCCCCGCGAACAAAGATTTCATTGTCAGTTATGTGCAAGGACAGAATAGTAATAAGCAGAAAGAGGATGCAAAGAAGTTTACCCCGGGTTGATAACAAGGGGAGGCAGTTTGGAGGCGGTTGAGTCGCCAGACGAAGGAGGTGATTCCTGGCACAATTAAATTAAGCAGTATGAGCAAGTGACAGCGCAAGACTAATATGCAGAAGTACAAATATAAGTTCTGAAATACCTCGTTACGACGTTTCCGACGAGCCGGAGTGTCAGGTAAGCCGGCCACCAGGTCTTCAGAGCCGCCGCTCCGGGTCTGACATCTAGCGTCATGTTGCTGCTTCTTCAAAAGAAAGTCGGGGTCCAAGTGAGCAAGAGGATGTGAAAATTTTACTTTCCGGATGACCCGCCGGATTTTCTCTGTTGGCAGAGGTTCTGAGTCGGAGGAGATGATAGTTACCTCTGCAGCACCGGCTTCTCTTGTTTCCGCGTCACCTTGAGAGAAGTCAGCGTCAATAAGTTGCATGAAAAGAAGGCCAAGAGAGTCAAGTTCTACCTCCGAGTTGTCCAATTCAAGCAGTTCTTTAGCTGATGGCTTCCTTTTACGAGATGGAGCCCGGGTCTTAGTTGCTTTTGCTTTCTTCTTGGAAGTAGAGGCGGCGGTCAGTCTCTTATTCCAGAAAGACGAGCCGGCCTGCGTGTAATAAATGTATTGGCAGAGAGGTTAAACAAGGTAAAATAAGGAATCTGAAGGAAAGGAATGAAAGGGTAAAATAAAGTCTTACCTCAGGAGCTGGGTTCAGAGCATAAAAAGGGCTTAGCCCCGTCTTGTTGCAAACTTCTTGCGGCTCTCCCAGCAGTGATTTGACGATTGCGTTGAGATCCTTGTCTATCAGGGGGGGTCTGGTTGAAGCGCTGAGGGTCATTCACCTCACCAGTATATTGACACATTAAGGCGCTGCGGCGGCTCAGCGGTAGAATTCTCCAAGAGACCCAGCAGTGGGTCAGAGCAACGCCAGTTAACCCGTTGGCTAACAGGGCCCTTATCTTTGAAAAGGTTGGACCATATTGGGCGCGCTCGGCAGCAGACATCCGGTCTGGGAGCTTGGTGCCGGTGCTGAGCCGGTAAGGACGATAACCCGGCAGTGGATTCTCTCCTTCCAGGGAAGTATCTTTGCAGTAGAACCAGGTCTGATTCCAGTCCTTGGGATGACTAGGCAGAATCGCTGACGGAAAGGATACATCTCTCCGTCTCTGAATGGAAACACCTCCAAGTTCAAGGCTTGGTCCATCCGCAATCTTTGTTTGGCGGTTGATATAGAAATAATCTCTGAAGAGGTCAACGGACGGCTCTTCTTGCAAATAGGCCTCACAGAGAATTTGGAACTGGCACAAATTGGTGACAGAGTTGGGGTCAATGTCTTGAGGATGCAGATTGTAGAAGTGCAGGGCGTCCCGGAAATTTTTTGATCCGGGCGGTGAGAAGCCACGGAGAAGATGATCCATGAAGACAATAACTTCCCCATCCTTGGGTTTGGGAGTGACTTCGTTGCCAGGAACCCGCCAGTGGATAACATCCTGAGCCGGCAAAACTCCCATGACTACAAAGTCGTTGAGTATTTCTTCGGTAACCCCAGAGCCTACCCAATCGCAAGAAGGGGGCTTTAGCCATGACGGCGGGTTAAAAAGGGTTGTGGAAGGGCATGAAAATGTGGCGGGTTAAAAACGCTGCGTGACCAAAACAGCTATGACTCTGAGACGACGATGATACTTGGTGGGTCATTGTTAAGTTATGAGCCGCCGCTAATTACAGTAATGAGGCAGATTACGTCGCTACAAGGAGAGCCGGCAGCACGATGGCGGGTCAAGTTGCTAGCAAGTGTTGGAAAAATTGCTAAGTGTGGACAAAACAACTTCCGCTGATTACAGCTACCATTTTAAGATCTACGGAAGGGAACAAAAGGAAAATATTTCCTAAACCTAAAGGTGTTCATGGAAGAACAGGCAGTTCATATATGAATCCCCGTGAAGGGGTGATCTGCGATGGATAGGGAAAACATGTTGAGCGGGGTACCGCGGGTTTTTGGCTAGCAGTTGAAAACCTGAGGGTGTTTCCTCTCCTCATCTACGGCAAGAACTCCGATGAACGGCGGCGGACTCGAAGAAAACCCGATGAACTAATGCAGATCCAAAGGGAGAAGAAGATGGAACCTGGAGGATGCAGAAGGGGCGAGCGAGCGCCGGTGAGCTCTGGACACAGTCAGGGTGATGCAGCGGCCCTTGTTGAGGACGACGGCGAGGTCCGGACGGCGCGGAGGAGCTTCGGCTGCGCGAGCGTCTGGAGTAAGAAGAAGAGAGAGGCGGCGACGGGGGAAAGTGAAAAAAGAATAGGGCCCCACGCGCCTATTTGTAAGGGGGATGGAACAGCAACAGTCTCGCACGGGAATCGAGGAGACAAAATGATGATTGATCAAGAAAATGCCTCGATTCTCGGGTTGACTAGTTAATTCAAAGATCCATTGTGATGTCATCCAGATTTTTTGGATTTATCAGAAATGACGTCATCCGTTTTCACATGGCGGGTCATGAAGATTTATTGCAGGTCAGGTGCTTACGAAGAATGCAAGACTCGCTAACTAGAAGACTTGAAGATTGACATGAACCAGTTCAAATCAATCTGGGGCCTAATGTTGGGGATATAACCCCGTGGTGAGACCCGCCCAGGAGGGGCCGGGTCATGAGGTTGGCGGCTTAGCAATGAGGCCTGAGCCGGCTGAAAGGTCAAGACAAGGCCTGGAAGTGACTTGCCAGACGGGCTTGGAAGAGGCCCAGGGCCGGAAGGCTACGTGTGACCCGGAGGCGTAAGCCGCCGGAAGACGGCTTGCCAGACAAGGCAAGGATAGTTAGAGATAAGGTCGGTTACTAGATGTAACCCGGCCCGGACTCTTGTAAGCCCAGGGCCTCGACCTGTGTATATAAAGGCGGGTTCCCTGAGCGGCTTAAGACAGAAAACCTTTGATCGAGTACTAGGTCAAGCGAATCCGCTCCCTGGTAATCGATATCCAATCAATACAACTCAAAGCAGGACGTAGGCTATTATCTCCTTGGAGAGGGGCCGAACTTGGGTAAACCTGTGTCTTTCGTCCTGATCAACCCCTTCTAGTTAACCGCCGTAGCGATGGCTTCACCCCCTAAGTCCTTGCACTAGGACATCTGCCGTGATAAAACCACGACGGGAACGAAGTGGAACGGAATGTCATGGTTTGAGGTTAAATCTACATAAATAATTTGCAGAAGAAAAACAATACTCCATGGGGTGGACAACAAACCAAACTCACCAGCGCCCTTTCCAGCCGGATCTGGCACCGCTCAGCCATCTAGGAGACGTACCCATTAGCCTAGGGCAGCAGGTTGTCCTCCTGCTCTGCCTGAGGTGACGAAGAAGACATGCATAGCAGCAAGGGAGGGAGGACCGCATATATACATCAAAATCTAAATCCAATATATGCAGGGATGGCATGAACATATGCAGTGTTTCCTGTAGTATTTACCTTGAGATGATTTTAGTTCCAAAAGAATAAATTGTCTCTAATCCATACTGTTGCAACTTCGTTATGAGTCAAGGTACCTAAACCAAAGAGCAAGAGAACCAGGGATAATTATATAAACAATCTGCAACAACGAACTATAAAAGGAATGACTATTTATTGACAGATTGCTGACTGATATGACTATGATGTCTTTACCTAGAAAAGAGGATGAGCAGCAAGACGGAGACCCACGGGCAGAGGTCCCCGCAGCTGCCGCAGATATCCAAGGAGTTACTGCTCCTTCTCCGGGACACACTGGTGCACTGCAGATACAACTACCTGCACACCAACATTCATTTAGCATAGACCAGACCTGCAGCATAAAAACCTGATAATTATGAGACCAGAATTAAAAAATCTATGGCTAGAGGCAACAATTAGCAAAATAAATTTCTACTTATGTAGCTTACTTCATTTAGACGGGTGCATCAGCCTTAAACATATGTACAGGTGATACATTGATGGCCAGCAGCAACTCATGTACAGGTGATAAATAAATAAAACTGTGGTCATATACAACCGATCATCACAGTTGATGGCATGGACTTAGCTGAAAGGAAGAATTCATGAGGCAGTGTGGAACTTCATGAATCTGCAAACAGAGGGAAAGCTTTTCTTTCTCCAGAGAAGAGAAGGTTGGGTTCCGTTAAGAAACAATAACTCAAAAGCAAGATTCAGAAAAAACATATCGGTTACTTCTTGCTTGGGCAATATATGCAGAACCCCATGGCTCATTCCTTGTGGCATCAAGTTTTACTTCTGAACGAATCTACATAATTTCCTGGTGTTGCAGCATCTTTAGTTCCTTGTTTGTCCAATTCAGCTTCTGAGTATATATGTTCTCAAAATAACAATATACAGAGATCCTATGTAACTATTACATCTATGTACATAAAGTGATCTAAGCCTAAGTTCCTACAGTTCGACACATGCAGATGGAAAAGGAGATGGATTCATACCTGGGTAACCGCACCGAGGTGGAGGAGGGCGTGGCCTTCTTGCCGCCGACGACCAGATCTGCTCCCGGTGGCGCTTCTCCATGGGCTCGCCGTCTCCCTCTCCCTCCTCTCTTCATCTCGTCCTCCCCCCTCCCCTTCTCTTCCTGAGGACGACGCCGCCAACGGCCATCTCCGTGGCCGAGCAGCTCCGGTCGCCACCCAACCCTGCCCGGCAGAACTGCCTTGCCGCTCTTCCTCGTCCTCGGCGCCATCGAACTTAGGCCCCCTACCAGCCTCCGCGGAGAAGAAGAGGGCCGCCGCCGCGCCTCCTTGTCCACCGAAGCGCGACGTGAGCCGCTCCCTGCCCCTGGCGCCGGCACCGTCCGCCGAGGCCGGATCGAGGCAGAGCACGGGGCGGCCAGGGCGACGAGGCGGAGAAGGAGGGCTGGGAGGTCACCGGTGGCTGGTGAGGGCGAGGCCTCGGCGAGGAAAGGAGAGGAGGAGGCGGCGGCGGCAGGAGAAGAGGAGGCGTCTGCGGGGGTCGCGGATTAGGTCACGGGCACGCTCACTTCTCTGCGCTGCTTGGCCTTTATACGCCTATGCGTGAAATGACAAAAATGCCCCCGGCGGGGCACCGAATTAACAGGCGGTGGCACGAGGGCACGAGCACTATTCATAGCGTTTATGGAGCGACGTGGATGGCTTGGTTCTGCCTAGCAGTCTAGCCTCCTTTATATGTTCGATGAAGCTTCGATGCAAGGCAATACAGTTTCCACGATCTTACAAAGTTAGGCTTCTAATCCATCGTACTAGTCGCATTCCGCGCCGGATACTACTCTGTAGCAAGTCCATCTCAAAGAAACAATAACGATAAATTGGACACAAGTGCAGTGGAGAAATTGAAGTTAGCCAGGGCAAACATTTTACGTCCACAAAAAAGTTAGGTACAAATGCAAGCCTACTAAACTAAAGTCCATGAAATTCAGGTACCCAAAGCATAAAAATATCTTAGAAACTACTAGTGTGGACTCTTGTTGCTTCAATTGCTCAGTTGATGCCACAGTATAATCCTACAATTCCAAGAAGACGTACAAAATTATGAATCCATTTGCACAACTATGATGTGCCATAGAAATTGTATATTTTGCTAAGATGGTAGTGCAAGCCTAGTGGAATGATATACAAAAACAAAGTGGATACTAAATTTGAGTGCCTTCTATATTTTGTATTTTATGCATACATAAAATTAAAACATGGGGAATAGCAGTTGTGGCAGTGGTCATTGCAGTCGTGGTATGCATGCTTGCAGTCCTTGCAGATCGTTACGATGCAGGCGCCATCTTGTGCCGCCGCCACTGAAGATGCTGCCGCTTCCTTGTCAGCTCCTAGAGCAGAGAGTAGTCCAACAGGGATCAGGGATCAGGGATCAGGGCGGCAGGTGACAGTGAAGGCAGCCATGTTTGTGGAGCTGTGAGGGAGTAGTGCATCCAGCAGAGGAAGATACGTCCAACAGCGGCGGCGGCGGCGTAAAGGAGAAGGAGGCGTGAGACCATGGAGGAGTATTTTTTTTCCACCAACGTCATGGAGCGGTGGGTCAATGACGGCGGCATGCACTAGCTAATACTACCTCCGTCCTAAAATTTTTGTCTAACATTTATCTAGAAACGGATGTATCTAACACTAAAACATGAGTAGATACATCCATATTTAGATAAATCTAAGACAAGAATTTTGGGACAGAGGGAGTACTTTTTTAAAGGATGCACTAGCCAATATTGGCGCTAAGGATTGAATCGATCGATCGATTTGGTTCGGCAAAGCACATCTTCCTTCTTGGGTTGGGGTACAAGACAACTAGGGGTGTGTTTGGTTTCGGGGATAGTTTAGGGTGGCTATGGGTATCCCAACCACCACGTATGTTTCATTGGGTAGTATACTAAGTGGTTGAACATAGCCACGTATGTGTTTGGTTTAATGGATGAGTGATGCCTAAAAATTATGGTAACCTTTTCTAATTCACGTGCTGAAATTGGACTTCACTACATAGAGGCGCCACATAGAGGACTTCCCGTGCGCCACATTCTCACCTCTCTTGTGCATGCATGCAAAGATGCATATGCATGGCAAAAAGTAACCTGCTGCTCGCGTGCTCAAATGAGGTTGCAATGAACAATAACCTTGAAAAACATTGAAGAAAAACAAACAAATCTGATTTTTTTTAGTCACAAACATTGATTAATGTTTTAAGATCTTGTAAAATTTCATCATGAAATAAAATTTGTGAAAGTCGTGGCAAAAAAAAATTAAGTGCTCCAAAATGCTTTCGAAAATAGCATTTTTAGAGTATCGATTTTGTTTTTCCCACGCTTTCCAGGAATGTGATTCCATGATGGAATTTTGCAATCTCTTAGAACGTTTTTCAATATTTGTCACAAGAAAATTCATTTTTTATATTTTACTGTTCACCGACCATCAAAGATTCTTTTGATTTTGAGATTTTAAATGGTTTTATCTTCTAAATTGTTAATTCAGTCGATGACACGCTTTCATTGATAGCTTTCTCGTGTTTAGATCTTCGAAACTAGATCCAATGTTGGCATATTTTGACAATCTTTTTATTTGTTAGTAGTTGCCACACTACTATCACTTAGTTTCCAGATTATGAGCCATTTAGTTGTCAGTTTAAATTAACTTGGTTGTCCAATTGTAGAAGGCCTATATATATACCACAAGGAAAACTTGCTTCATGGTAATTTCGGGGATGATGCCACTTTTTTCCTATTGTTAACACTTGAATATTCACTCTCTACCCTTACATCACAATACAAAGTCCAGAAACATACAAACATAATATCTGATAACGGTACATAATTATTGTGGCAACTATACACAATTCACATGGACAACTATGTTGACATATTTTTGCAACTAGAGGCGACAAAAACATATCGTCGAAACATGATAATTTGCATCTTGTTTTGCGTCGAGACAAACTCGCCGGTAAAAACGGATCGCGAGATAAATCATTCTGAACATTTGAATCTAGCAATTAATGTGATGATGTCAACATTAGATGGGAAGGTTCTTGCATGCATGCATGTGCTCTCTCTATAACGGAAAACTCTCATTGGAATGGAGCAGCATGGGACGACCACGGTGCACGCTATGCATCTTGGATTTTCCTTCTGAGATTACCATACAACTTGCAAATTCTGCAACGGAACACTTTTCTAACCCAACAAAGATTAAGCCCATGGCATATGATCTAATCTAAAACATTCCTTAGTTCTCGATATGGAGTTGTATTTGCAAACCATATCAATGGATACATAGAAAATTGTAACGGTGCACACAATGACTAGAGAATTATTACGGTACTACCATTGAGAGTTTGAGACACGCTGTGTTTGCAATCATCATCTACATCACACGCGCTTGTCAGTTTGCACCCATCGTCATAACAACCATTTCGACAAATACACTGTGAGCACACCGTGCAATACACGACCATGGTTCTGTTTTTTTGCTGGCTTCCAAAGTAAGTTATCCCCTACCCACCTTATTTTATAAGCCCAACCAAAAAAATTAGAAACCTACTAGTCAAGTCATAACTACTAGGCTTCTAAAAATAATAATTTTAGTTGGTCTTCTAGTATAAGCTAGGTAAGGGACCGTTTATTCTAAAAGCCCAGAAAAGTCATCAAAAGAACTGGTCCCAAGCCTAGCGCCGCGTCCCCCAGGCTGCAGCTCCTCCCATGGGCTGCTACTCCTCATCCTCGAACGACGTCCTTGACCCTGGCGGCGGATTAGCGCGGCTCCCCCATGGCATGATTGTGGTTCCGTCCATGGCTCCACCCCCGTCTTGGCGTCTCCGTCGTCGTCCCGCTCCTGTGGACTACATCAGGACTATTGCTTTGCCAGAAGGTGCGCACCGACAAGGCACGCTTGCTCAGTGTCGTCGTCCCACTCCTACAGACTGTCTCGAGACTATTCCCTTTGCTAGAAGGTGCACACCCACAATACATAAAAAGCAAGTTTATAAAAACGATGGACGTACACAAATAATGAACAAGAAAAATAGCAACAGATGAATAGAAGTAAGTACATACCACCACCGTTTTCCCCTCTTGCCTTTTCTTCTCTGTAATCTTCCAAGGGCAATTTCATAATCAGAACCCTTACAACAACCATATACTTTTTTGAGACATATTCATCTTTATGTCAAACTCTTTTTTAATAGTGTAAGGGCTTCTCCAACGATGACTCACAAATTTGCTCCGGCATCTGTCCGTCGACAAGGGGGCCAGTCCGCGGACATCGAAGCCGGAGGCCGCCATCCAACGCTGTCCGTATACATTTCAAATATCTTCTCAACAAACCAGATGAAATTCATGCAAACAAGGTAGATTTTCATATAAACTGGAAGAGATCCATGCAAACCGGACGGATTCCATATAAATCGGACGAAATTCATTACATTTCAGACATACTTCAACTTAGTGGAACTCGTCCGACTCTGGAGGTATAATTTCCTAATCTAAATGATCGCCGGCATCCGTTCCCCATCTGACTGCCATGAGCCCCAAGAATTAAAGCTCCGGCACTTGCCATTCACCTTCTCCAGTTCCGCCTCGCAGCTCTCCAGCTCTGCATCCACAACCTCCCCACCGCAACTTGAGCGCCTAATCGTCTGACAATTATCTACTCACCAAGCTTGGCTTTAGGAGGAGGCGAAGAGCAGTGGCCTTCCTGGGACCTGAGCGATGGCGACCTACCATGCACTACTATTCCTCATTACCGGCGGTGCCCACGGGTGTGTCGTCTTCGTGCCGTGGCGGCGGGGCGCGACCTTGGCGGAGCCAGGGATGTCCTCCTCGTCGTCGCTCTTGCCACACACCTCGTACGCCACCTTGTCAAAGTCCTTGTATGCGGCCTCCAGTTCCGTCTAACGCTGGCGGTACCATCAGTGGTCGAGGCGGATCTCACGGGTGGGGTGGTAGGACTCGAGCAGTGCCGCCTGTTTCGTCACGTCGGTGTCTGGCCTGCCGTTGTCGAGATGCTCCTCCGCCTGCCAATGCTCCTCTAGGAGCTGGAGGTTGTAGGCCGTGTCTTCCTGTGCCTCCCAGAATTGCTCCTCCCGCTCATCCCGCACCATGTCCATGTAATCGGCATGGGCATTGCCGATGGTCATGGTACAATGCACCGACGAGGGTGGCGCCGGCAAGAGCGACGACGAGGAGGCCATGGTGGGAATGGTGCGGATAGGAGAAAGGGACCGGAGGAGGATAACTGTCGGCTATGGTCGGGGCTGGAATTTATATAGCGGGCCAATGGCAATGGTGGGTGGCAGACGAACGGACGGGTGGCGTCGGAGTTGGTTCCTCGACAATCACGTGTCATTAATGTGGGCGGCAGACAGACATATGAGTGGTTGTAGTGTCGATTGAACGCGGAGCAGACGCGTGCACCGGGAAGCAGCGCGGGCGGCGTGCCGCTTCAATGTCGGTGCCAGTGAGAGGTCACGTCCGCTCTGGCAGGGCATGAATGCGGCACTGATGCTTTGGAGCGGCGCTGGCCATTTCGGGTGGTAAGCGCACGTGGGCGAGGGAGGGGGTTTTGCTAGGATAGGGTGGTCAGAAACGGGCGCGGCAGCGGGCCGGACGCCTGCAAAGCCCCCCGCCTTTGTCTCCGGTTTGCGGGAGGAAGCGCGCTCGGACCGTCCTGCAAATCGATGCAGGATCGCGTTTGATTGCAAACCACGTCTAGGGCACATGATACGGATGGTTGCTGGCGGTTTGAGGGTTAGTGTTGGAGATGCCCTAATGTTTTAGTGCCATTCTGAAGGAATCTATTGAAGGAAAAGTGTCTCCCACAACCATCTTTCGATTATTCCTATCAAAGATAGTGATTTGCTCCTTGGATGTGCCATCATCAATGTACACGAACACTGAAATCATCTGTTTCATACTCTCACAAGAGTTGACCAATCAACCCTGCCAATGGTGTCGGCACCGTGGCCGAAGAGCTACCAGCATGTATATCACTGGTAGCCGCATACGACAGGGAAAATTACCAAGACCGCGAACGGGTGGTACTCACATGTAATGCAAAATCTGTAGGATAAACAATGAAATTGTAGAGCAAATAAAAAGGTGGTGTTACCTGTTAATTGGTTCCATCTAAACTCTCCTAGTCCTCCTCAATCTGTTGCGATTTCAAGTAAGAAGCCTGTTATATGTCTGATGAGAAGCAATTTTCATTGTACAGAACGCAAAAAATAATCACAAGAGCTAGCAACCAGCGAATGACACCAAACACCAATTAGTTCCATGACTATGAGGCATGCGTACGTACACAAAAAGTTGCATGAATCCAAATCCTATAATTACTTACTGCAATAATACACTAACTATATTTTAAAGTATATTTATATACATCCGTATGTAATCTGTAGTAAAATCTTTAGAAAAATTTATATTTAGGAACGAAGGAAGTATTAACTTTGGGACAGAGGGAGTAAAATATTATAAGCAGACTAGATTCATCATGATGCTACGAGTACTGCTTACGTCAAGAGATTAGAAGCAGCGTGGATCAAGTCTTTGTGGCTAACCGGACGTTCGCCTCATGAGGATTTGCTGATCGGCTGACTCACCAGCCCCGTACGGGATGATGAGTTTTTGAACACGGTACAGACGCAGGCGCCTTCGTAGTAAACGGAGACGTCTCCTCCTAATGAATGCACATCGTCAGAAGGACTGAAATTAATCCAGTAAAATTCAAGCACCAATTTAAATTTTAGGACTTGAACTCTGGTAGGCTAAAGATACCACTGTCCTTCTACTATTCAGCCACAGGTTTGTTCGCCACGGGATGATGAGTTGATCGCCTTTGCTTAAAGAGGCGACTTCCTGATGAGTTGCGACGACTAGGGTTGGATGGAGGCGTGGAGCCATGCATGTACCTATGTGGGCCGATCGCCAGGTCTGTACGTGTACGTTTATACGACCTCTGCGTGGACATCTTCTTTTTAACATGGCTTTAATCATCTCTCACAATCTAGTCCTTAGTCACGTTTTGTCAAGAAAACATGAACTTCAGATACCAGCACAATGTGTCAGGTGAGGTCACGGATTTACCACATCACGGATTGTCAAAGCAGAGCACACACAGCTGCTAATTGATCCACTACTTCAGTCCTATTGGAGCTAAATGGTATGTAGTTTAGCAAACAATAAATTTGATAGCAATAGAAAAGGTTGGCCTAACATGGGAGCATGCAGGCAGTTCCCCACGCCCTCTCAATTCCACTGGTTGGCACCATTTTTGGTTCCCATCCAAACGCCAGATCGGAGCCATGGCAATCATTTTCTTTCTTCGACTCTGCAATGACTATAGGCACTAGTATCATGCTTGCTCTATGCTACTCCATCCACTTTTTGTAGCATGTTTTGGTTACGTACAGATGTAGGCCATTCCACACTTTGTTTTATTTTATTCTTTGACACTGTAATAATGTTGTACTATCCAATGGCTACCAATTATTTGTTGCGCCTTTGGGGAGCATGTGAATCTTATCTAGTGTCACTGTTATTTTCTCTCTAGGATTTTGGTGCTCGATGATTATGAAGCTTCACTGTCAGGCAATAGTTATCATCTATAGTGCACTGCAGGTGAAATACTACTTTGTGGCGAGCCCATCTAGAAGAAATGTATTAGACACACACGTGTATAAAATATCCAAATCCAACAACGAAAATTGTCATGCGTGTCTGATAAAAATAATGTTGCACTTTGACATATTCCATGTTCCAGTTCAAGAATTCCCCGAGAAATATCTATGTTTGATTTGCACATAGTATTTGTTCTTTTTAATGAAAAGGTAGAACTTTGTCCTCATGCTCCAAAAGAATGTAGGTTTGTTGTTGCATTACAAGTTCTCCAAAGCTTACTACCAGCATGTTTTGGATCAAATGGCTAGAGAATTTCAAACATGGTGATGCATGACTGCATGAGGCCCTAGGTCAGCACCCCAACTGCCTGCGATACAGAGGATTCCAGTTTGTTCTATGCTGCCATGGCAATTTCGAATATAAATGATAAGATGGTGCGTTTTTGGACATCAAGATAGCTCAACAGAAATCACCAAGAATGTTTGCGCCTACCATATCTAGTCACCAGCTCTGCCATCTCTATGACCAACTGTCTTAAACGCCGGCACACATGACACCCTTTAGTGCCCCTACGCATGAGCGGTATGGCAGCTGATTGCAGACTGATGAGGAGCCAAGGTTGCAGTTAAACATCAACCCAAATCTCAGCTAATGGTACTCATGGGCTCCATAAGCTAGTAACTGCAATATTATTTCCGCGAGTAGATTTGGTCGAAAGAAATAAAAGGAGTTTGAGTAATACTTTGGCAATCTAGCGCTCCCTAGAGGATAAAGAGCAAGTCGTGCGGACGATTAATTTTAGTAATGAACTTGTAAAGCTCCTGGTGTGCCCTTGTGCCTCGTCCTAGGTTGTAACCATGAGGTTGCAATACTTATTTTGTGTTTAAATTCATTGGCAGTGGTAGGAGAACTCAACAAGTAAAGGCAGAGTATAAGGAAAACAAGTGAAAGGTGTATGGTAGACAGTTGTTGAATAGATGTGGATCAAGAGCATCCATGACATGTTGATCTGGCGCTTGGCAAACGGTCAAAGCCAATGAACCATGTTATTTTTGCGAATCGGTGCAATCTCTAACATTATTAGATCCTACATGTGTATACTTTTAGCACTGAACATACATGGTACTAGCTAATTGTAACTATTGTAACAAAATACCACCCAAAGCTCTTGTCAGCCCTTGTGATCCATCAGACGTGCAGCACCGGCATGCAAGAGCAACACCAAGGGCTTGCAACACAGAACGATAACCTGAGTGAGGGAATGTGGAAAATAGAAAGATCCAAGGCCATCAAAAAGCACCCGAGGCGAGATGTACTAGATACTTGTTCCAGAATTGAAGAAAGGAAAAGGTTCGTTGACCATGAAGTGACCCCGCAACTTATCCGTGCATACCCGATGTCTCTCAACCTAAGCTCATGATACCATGCTATGATGCAACTTGTATTACTAGGAGCCCAAAGCCAACATATATACATGTACAGGAGGACGTTAAAAGGCTAGAATAGAAAAGTTCGAAGGCCATTATCAATATAACTCTAGCAGATGGTATCTATTCTTCTTAATGGAAAGGTAGCACTTCATCCACTTGCTCGAAAAAAATAATCTAGGTTTATTGTTGCATTGCAAGTTCTCGAAATCTTACTACAAGCCTGTTTTGGATCCATTGGCGGTAAAATTGCAAAAATAGAAATCACACATTGACCAGACATGGATCAAGAGCATCCATGACAGGCTGATGTGGCGTCTTAGAGCATCTCTAGTAGACCCCGTATAATGCCCCGACCCGCAAAATAACCGCCAAAATACGGGTCTGCGTAAAAAAACCTGCCTGATCAGACCCCGTATCGGGCCGCGGTCTGTAATTTTTTTTGCGGGGCATGGCTAAAGTTCGGCCTCAACCTCTAGATTCACGGGGTGGGAGGCCGACCCGAGCTTGCCCCCTATCCGCAGCGAGATTTGGCGGGAGGGAAATTTTCGCGCGGCCGTACCCGCTTCTAACCCCCTTCGCCGCCATTGCCCCGTCTCCGCCCGCTCCGGTCCAGCTTCCACGCTCATTCTTCGCCACCATGGAAGCCTCCCAGCCGTCCCCGTCACCGTGGATGTCGCGCACGCGCGAACACCTCCGGCAGATCTCGTCGCCGGCCAAGTCGCCCACGTCGTCGCTCCAGGCACCACCGCACCTATGCGCAAGCGGCAGGGCAACGTTGTCGTGCAGGGCGGGAATCCGACGGGCCCCGCCGGGAAGCCACGCGTGCCTAGCGCCGCCGCCGAGCGATCTGCCCGGCCGCCGCCGGAGAAGAAGGGCAAGGTTTCCGGCGTGAAGCGCAAGAAGGTTCGTACGAAAAGGCCGGCGACTTCATCCTCTCATTCCACGGAATGAAGATCATGACGACGGGTGAAAAGTGAACAAGATGATGATGGACGTGGTCATTGTTCTTGCATGAAGTCCTTTTGCGTTTCCCATAGAAAACTATGCTTTTATTTGCGCGCGAACTATGTTTTATTCTTCGAATTTGAACTCAATCATCGAAATCGCTGTCAAATTGACTAATATGGGGTTTTCGGTTTGCGGGCTGACGCGGGCTGTGGCCGAGCAGACCCCGCAAAGCGGACCCGTAAAAAAGGATATTCGCGAATATCCTTTTTTATCGGCCGCAGCCCGCGCCAGCCCGCAAAACTGTTTTTCCGCAAACTGTAAACGAGTTTTGCGGGTCGGCATTATACGGGGTCTGCTAGAGGTGCTCTTACAAACGGTCAAATCCAATGAACCATGTTGTTTTTGCGCATCGATGCAATGTATAACATTTTCGATTCTACTGGTGTAAACTTTTAGCACTGAACATAGACAGTTCTAGCTAATTGCAAGTATTCTAACAAAACTTGGCTCAAGGGTCCTTTCAATGCCTTGGATTCCTTTGGACGTGCAGCACTACATCAAGGGCTTGGGACACAGCACGAAAGATAGCATAAGTAGCAATGTGGCAAAAAGAGAGCCAAGGACCAGAACAAAGCAGTTGAGGCTTTATGTACTAGATACATCTTGGGTTGAAGAAACAAGAAAGCCAATTGCCCATGAAAGTAGCCAGCAACTTATCCCTACATACCCGATATCTCTCAAGCCTAAGTTACTAACATTTTGTCTCCCATCCAATAGTTAGCTCGGAAGCATGACAATCACCTTATTATCTATATTTCTTATTTCCACTCTTGCACTCCACGAAAACTATAATATATCATGGTTTGCTCTATGCTACTCAACCTCTTATACATGGCTCGGCGGGATGCATTTTTTTAACCATGTTCTCCCACTAAATGAAGGATAATTATTATCTATCATGTCCACGGGCAAGGAGCATGTGTTTCCTATTGAGGATCATTTTCCTTCACTCGTGTAGGAGAGAAGTTCTCGTGCTTGATATTACGGAGCTCTAGTGTCGAGCGACTACAGTAATTATGACATGGGCCATAACCCCAGCTTAGGTTGATACTTCATATTAATTGCATCACAAATAGAATACACCCTAGTACACAAGATCATTCGTAATAATTGTCAAGATTTAATGGGGATTACAAACATGTTGTTTCTGAAGCATTCAACTCTTCACAAAACCCTATATCATCTCAGCATTTGCATGGCTACAACTACCGTGAGATACATACCTAGACCATACTATTTACTAAAAAATGATTGTGCACATTAGTAAGTGTCGAACACAATTTGAAAACCTTCAAACGCTTGAGCTCTGACTAAGTATCCAGTTCACACAAAAATCATGGTGCATACTTGTCAGATGATAAAATACTATTGTGGAACAATGAATTACTTTTGGGTCAATAGTTATTTTATACCAAACATGTTTCTTCTACTTCTGGGCAAATAAAAAAATGAGCAATGAAATTTGTATGCCCATCCGAGTACAATTACATAGAACAACACACGTAGCAGTTTTTGGGTGGGCAACTTTGCTTCATAGTAGTGCAAATAACACGTCCCATGTTTGGGTGGTGGATTGGACACAAAGTAATCTCAAAGAATCAGAAATCACGGATGACACATCTGAAAAATAGAGATAAAACAGAAGCAACTGTCCAGTAGTAACACATGATTCCCTTTTCTCAAAAAACCACTTGGTACATGATGTTAACTACGCAACTTTATTCTTCTAGACTTTATTGAGCCTCCAAGCGCATAGTTTTATAGGACAGTAGCATTTTTCCCTCAAGTTGATGACCTAAGGTTTATCAATCCGTGGGAGGTGTAGGATGAAGATGGTCTCTCTTAAACAACTTTGCAATCAAATAAAAGAAATTTCATGTGTCCCCAACACACCCAATACAATGATAAATTGTATAGGTGCACTAGTTCGGCAAAGAGATGGTGATACAAGTGTAGTATGAATAGTAGATATAGGTTTTTGTAATATGAAAATATAAAAACAGCAAGGTAACAAGTATTAGAAGTGAGCATAAATGGCATTGCAATACTTAGAAATAAGGCCTAGGGTTCATAGTTTCACTAGTGCAATCTCTTAAAAATGCTAACATAATTGAATCAAATAACTATCTCTCAACGTGCGATAAAGAATCACTCCAAAGTTCCTATCTATCGAAGAACATAAGATGAAATTTTTGTAGGTTGTAAACCACCTCAAAAGTTATCATTTCCGATCAATCTATTGAGCTATTCTTATAAGTGTCACAAACAGCCCTAGAGTTCGTACTAAAATAACACCATATGATACGTATCAATCAACCCTAATGTCACATAGATACTCCAATGTCACCACAAGTATCCATGGGTTAATTATTCGACATGCATCAAACAATTTCAGATTCATCATATTCAATCCAACACATTGAACTTCAAAAAATACCCCAAGATTTCTATCGAAGAAAGTAGGATGAAAACATGCATCAACCCATGTGCATAGATCCCCCAATGTCACCGAAATCAGCAAGTTGATGCCATAATATATATCAAGTCAATCAATTGAATACCCCATTGTCATCATGGGTATCCACGTGCAAGACATACATCAACCGTCCTCAAACCCAAAGTATTCAATCCAACATAACGAAATCTCAAAGAGAAAGACTCAATTCATCACATCAAGATAGCAAGGGAAGACCAACATATGATCCAACTATATTAATAAAGCTCGTGACATCTCAAGAACACGAGAGAGAGAGAGAGAGAGAGAGAGAGAGAGAGAGAGAGAGAGAGAGAGAGATCACATAGCTACTGGTACATACCCTCAGCCCCGAGGGTGAACTACTCCCTCCTCGTCGTGGACACCGCTGGGATGATGAAGATGGCCTACGGTCATGATTTCCCTCTGCGGCAGGGTGCCGGAACAGGGCTCCGGATGAGATTTCTTTGGGACATAGGCTTGCGGCAGTAGAGCGGAAGTTCTAGGTTTATTTCTGGGGTTTCTGTATTTATAGGATTTTTCAGAGTTGGAATCACGCGAAACGGAGCCATGGGGTGGTCCCAAGGTAACAGGGCACGCCCTAGGAGGTGGGCACGCCCTGTTGCCTTGGGGGCAACTGGTGGGCCCCCTCCGGTGGTTCTTCAGTCCAATATTTCTTATATGTTCCAGAAAAAATCGTCAAAACATTTCGGGCGATTCCGAGAACTTTTATTTTCTGCACAAAAACACCACGTTAATTCTGCTGAAAACAATCTCAGTCCAAGTTAGTTCCAATTAAATCATATAAAATGTTTTAAAACCATATAAAAATATTTTAAACATAGGTAAATATTTCATGAATACTTCATAATTATCGATACGTTGGAGACATATCAGTACATGAAAATAATCCAAAATAACTTTGTAGAACTTATGAACCAACGGACGATGAGAAAATGTAAGCCTGGATTCTACTTACACAAAAGCAACAAAAATGGCTTGGTTGACTTGATGCAGCCATACGACATTTCATAAAATAAAATTCACTACTAGCCACTTTAGTTTGCAACTATTCTTGCTCGTGCACAATTTTGTAAAGCTAGGTGGCTAGATCATCTTATTATTTGCATTTTATGCAGAGTTCACTATTCTCGCTCGTCAGAAGAACACAATGACAAGTATACAAAATGGAATACCCATAATGTAGTATTCAACTAGTAACACATTTCCTTTTTATCTCTCTAAAACAATTGTGCCTTTTAAATTTTCATACAGGTTAATGTAAACCCACCCTTGATGATTCTACTTGTACAACATTAAGAGGATTGTTTTGGGGCTGATCATTATCTCTCTCTGTGGTTCCCATATGAGTCAACAATTTCCATAACCTTATTAAAGTTTGTTGCCTTCTCGTGCATACTTGTCATGTCTATTTTCAGAAAACAATGACAATATTCCATCTTGCTCCTGAACGTCCAAGTGAACCCTAAGTATCTGAAGTCTCTCAGGCAAACGATTTGCTAACATGCCACTAGGGTATGGTGATAAAAAATTCGTCTCCCTTACTACCTCCACATTCTCTATTCAGTTTATTAAATTATGTGGTGAAGCTTGCTCTATGCCACCTTTTATAGCATGGTTTGGTTGGATGTGGATGCACAATTTTCTACCACATAAAGGTTAATGATTCTGTACCATGGCCAAGGACAGAGACCATGTGGCCACCATTTTAGTTTTGTCCTATAAAGTTATTGTATCACAGAGCTTGACCGTTGATGAACCATAGTTAGCACTACATGAGTCATACATGAGCTTATAAAGCTTAGGCTACGAGTACATCTTATTATTTGCATTGCACTCGACATTGACCTCATTCCAGAATAGATAGTTAGCAAAATCAAAAACCCAGCACATATATTGGCTTGGCAATTGAGTTTAATGAACGAGAAGCATGCCAAAGTATTGTACCGTATGTCAACAATTGCAGATTACATATAGGATGTTCGTGAGTCTACAACTCAATACCAACATTAAAAATACCAAGTGTGCTTGGAAGTTGGCTACAGTTCAGTTTAAATTGAAGGAGAACGAAACAGATCTTCTAAAATTTCTTTCAAAATTTATGAAAACAATGTCCTAAGGAGGTTGATACACAATTTTCAAGTGGTTACTATCAGCTCAATTCAGCACTGCAGTACTCATATCCATCCTAAATCAAGGAATTTGGGCGAGTGCAACAATGTATTCTGGCTAATCAGATTCTTGGTGCTGCATAGGAGACCAGAACATGCGTTAGGTCATGGAATTACCATAGAAAAAATAAAATAAAATAAACAGAACATAAAAATAAATAGAAACTGCAATTAGAGCAAGATATATATTATTACCTCCACCAACTGTCGCTTCAGTGAGTAGTTCTATCGAGTATCTATGTTGGGTGATATACATGCATGATTGGAATGCCAGGAACCCTGCAAAATCAACAACATGTAACCGTAAAGGCATGACCTTGTTTTCCTGGTGGGTTGGTGCTAAACTTTAAGGGAGAAAGTAAACCTTTCTTATTCTCCTCTTTAAATCTCTGTCGCAAGTGGCAACAATGTAGCATCTGTCCTGTTACAGAAAACATGTGGTTTCAAATAATTAAATTTAAATCCATTGTTTAACACAAAAGGTAACATATGCCAAAATGATTATTGACTTTCTATATAAGGATGAAAACTATGCAATCCAAAGCAATCAAAAAGGTATTACTTATGAGAAAATTGAAGGATACCTCACAATTTTTTTGTATGAATATGTGTGCACAAAATTATACTCCGAAGCCATTCTATAAATCTGATGGCGCAATTTCTATCTTTAACATAATCCAATTTTTTTATTAATTAGTGGTCGGATATAGAGAATTCTGATAGCACACTTTATAGGAATCATGTATTTTGGAATGGGCATAGTACATGCTATGACACGGTATATGGTCACAGGACAAAGTATATGCAGGGGCATTGGCGTATCCAGGGGGTGTGTGTGTCGTGGCACACCCAGAAATTGGCGATTTGTTTTTTACCATGTAATTCTTTCGGCCCAAATCGAATTGGCAAAGGCCCAGCCGCCCAGCCCACCTTCTCCCGAGTCCTGAGCGAGCGAGCGAGAGACATGGAGCGCAGCCCGAACCCGTGCACGGAGCTGGCCAAACGGGCCGGCCCGGCACGGCATGGCCCGACCCATCATAATCGTGCCTGGCATGGCCCGGCCCACCATGACACGATTATTAGCCGGGCCATGCCGTGCAGGCCCACGTGCTGACCCCTCCAGCCCAGGCACGGCCCAGGAGCTATGTGGGTCGGCCAGCGACACGCCAGGCTCGCTGGCCCGCTAGGGTATTAGCCTTCTAGGCTGTTTTTTGAGCTGATTTTGGCCTGCTGGGCTGTTTTGTATGTCATATATATATAGAGAGAGAAAATAGAAAAGGTAAATGGGTCATGCCGTGCCGGCCCGCGTGCCCAGCCATCAGGCCCAGGCACGGCCCAAGGCGTGCTGCGTGCCTGGCACGACCCGATAAGAGCATGTCGGGCCTGGCCCATCACGTGTCGTGCCGGCGTGCTCACGGGCCGGCATGCCAGGCCCGGCCCGTTTGGCCAGCTCTGCCTGTGCACGCGGCATTGGAAAGCGGGCGCCAAGGGGCCATTGACCTAATCCCAATCCCCATCTCACTCGATTGTTGTCGACCGGCCGCCGCTCCCAACCAAGGCGCGCGGCTGCTCCGCTCCCCTTCGAAGGAGCGTTGCGGGCTGCTCTACTGGATCTCCTTTCACGAGCAAACAGTCGCCGCTCAGGAGGAGCTCCTGCTACCGCCTCCGGCCTCCCTTCCATTCCGATGGCCGTCGGACTGGTACCGCCTCCCCCTATCCCCACTGCCACTACCCATCCGGTCATCCCTGATGGCATGATCCTTCCGTCACTCCCTCCCATGAATCCATGATGCAGATTGGACATATTGCAAATTGTAGAATCCCTCAAAATAGTTCATCTGCAGTGCTAAGATCATGTATATAGTCATTACATCCGTGACAGGTAGACCGACTCCTGCATGCATCTACTACTATTGCTCTACCAATCGACTGCTATCCAGCATGCATCTATGGTATTAAGTTCATGACAAATAGAATAACGCTTTAAGCAAGATGAGATAATGTAGACAAAGTAAGATAAGCAATATGTTCAGACCCCGTCGTTTTATCCTTAGTAGCAACAATACAAATATGTGCCTCGCTACCCTTACTATCACTGGGTGAGGACACCGCAAGATTGAACCTACTACTATACACCACTCCCTCTGATGATCTACTCATCTACTTCTTCAAAGCAAACTCATAGATCGGAAAGCATACATAGTTATAACAATCACACATAATAAAGTTTTAGATTTGACTCAATTACTTTCAATGAATAATCTGATTATAGAACCCCAATTTACCGGATCCCAATAAACACACCGCAAAAGAGGATTCATCGAATTGATCTTCGAAGAAAACATGGTATTGGAGATCAAAGAGAGAAAGAGTCTTCTAGCTAATCACTATAGACATTGTAGGTCTATGGTGTACTACTCACTCATCATGGTGGCGGCAAGGTTGATGAAGATGGCCTCCGTGATCAATTCCTCCTTCGACAAAGTACCGACGGAGGCCTCCATACGGGCTCGCGAAAGAATTGAGACTTGCGGCAGTGGAAAATTTGTTTCGGGGCTTTTTTAGGGTTTCTAAAATATATGTCAATTTATAGGATGAAAAGGCGATGCAGGAGAGCCTCGAGGGGCCCACAAGCTCACACGGCGCCCCCCCGGTGGCGCGCCGCCTGAGCTTGTGGCTCTCTCGTGCAGCGTCCGGTCTTCTCCCGATGCTCCTAGGGTCCGTGTTAATCCAGAAAAAATTAACTTCAAGTTTTGTTCCGTTTGGACTCTTCTTCTTTATACTGATTTCCTGCTAAACAAGCAAATAGACAAAAACAGAAACTGACACGTGGCACTAGGTTAATAGTTTAGTTCCTAAAAATAATATAAAATGGTCTCTAAAGTATATAAGATTGATAAAATAGTACCATGAAATAATAAAAAGTTATAGATAGGTTGAAGACGTATCAGGGATGCTCTTCCCACAGTGATTGTTCACAAAAAAAAAAGCTTCTCACACTGAAGCATGGACCTAGAACACACGCGATGACACAAAAAGTAAAATTACGAATACCTTGATTCTTACACATGAGCTAGTATACATGCCTGATTGTATAAACCTATAACTCAACTTGTCTAATGAGACAAATAAACTTCATGTTATGTTTTGAGCGCTGCTGAATGCAAACTTGAAACTATCTACCGTTGAGGTAGTTCTAAGACAAGTTCTTACGAGCATTATATTCTAATACATCTGTCCTATAATGTAAATGTAAGACGTTTTATGACACTAGGACGAAGGGAGTACATATTTCGTACATTTAAGATTACTGGGGACTCCCGTGACTAAAACAAAACACAACAGGCTAATTATGAGGGCAGACCATGTTCTGGATAGAGAAATTGATAAAGTTGGTGTCTGACAATAACCTGGTACGGCAGCCCAAGCGCCATACTATAGCTGAAGAACCGCGCCGACGACACCTGCGGCTTGCAAGCATACACCAAGGTCCAAGGGCATCTTTGGCAGCCGTTTCGGTGCAGCCTGGCTCACCGAAAGTTGGGCGAGGAAATGCAGGCTAAAAACTAACATCTGCATATTATTTGGTTGTCCGTATCTAGGTTGTGGTATTAGGGGAGCAATTTTGGCATAGTGTTTGGTTGCCTGCATTGGTTCGACTCACACAACTACACGGTGTTTGGTTGTATACGCGAGATATGATTAAGAGCTAACACTTGTATTTAACACACACAATTACACCGTTCCTCGTGACTGCGGTGGACGGTGACTGCGGCGCCGCGGTGAACTAGTTGCTAGCGTCACTGTCGCAGAGAAAGTCCGTGCGGACGAGCGTTGAGGCAGAGGACAGGGCAGGAGAAATGCAGTGTGTGTCGGACCATGGCTAGTGCAGTGGACGGTGACCACGGCGCCGCCTCCGACATGACGAGCACGAAGTTTCGGACTAGCGTTCCTGCCGGCGCCGCGATGAACTACTTGTTAGCGTCCCCGCCGCGGAGAAAGTCCGTGTGTAGGAGCCTGAAGCAGAGAACAAGGAAGGAGAAATGCAGAGCGTGTCGGACCATGATGACTGCAGTGGACGGTGGTCATGGCGCCGCGTCCGACACGATGTGCATGGAGTCGTGCGCGAGCGACCCTGTCGGCGGCGTGGCAAACTAGTTGCTAGCCTCGCCGTCACAGAGACAGTCCACACGGAGATAGCGGGTAGAGGAGGAGATTTGCAGTGCTCGTGCCATGGCGGCGTTAGTGCAGTAGGACGAGAGAGTGGAGGCCAAGATGACCGACGCCGGAAACGACTCCAGTGTAGTAGGATGCGGGCAAGGAGGTCAAGAGGAACGGTGCCGGCGTCGAAAGGGACGAACATGAGGGCTCTAAGACAGTACAGTGTGCGCGTAATTGCGACGTCAGTGCAATAGGATCGTCGAAACAGAAAACTTACAATATGAATGTCGTGTGGAACTGCGTGATGAAGTTGCCGGTCAAAGAAAATTTCAAACGGTCGACTGTACGCGACGAATTTGATAAAATTCGTTCAAAATAGCTCCGAACATGAACACAAACTGATCGCAAAATGGAACCGTAACATCGATATGCATCTTTTTCGTGTAGAGCACTTATCTCGAATCGAAGCACCGTGGTATAGATTAGAAGGGAGAAGAAAGAAAGGAGATTAGGAGGAGCTTAGTGGAGGTAGAAGAAGAAGCACCTACAAAGTTCTCATCCCTTTACCCTCCTCTCGTGCAACGAGCCCACCCATATATGCTCGTTGTGGCTTAGCTCAGCTTGGCACGTAAGAAACTATCGATCTAAGCGTGCTCAGCGAGTCAGGTCCAGAAACGCTTTAAGTTTCGTGCGATGCAGACCCAATAATGAATGCAGATAACCCCGCGTGGGCAACCAAACGCGCCCCAATTAAAACAAAGATGAGCACCCCAAAAAAAACATAGCCCAAAATCCTAGCGCGAGAAGGGCACCCACATGTTCTGGCCGTGCTTCTCCTTCTCTGTGTCCTGGGTCCAGCACCTCGTCCTTGTACTTAACCAACCGGTGCAAACTTCAGCTCAAACCCAAAAACAAAACGGTGCAAACATCAGGGCTCCGAGCATTCGAAACCACAAAAGGTCGCAAATAGGAACGGACTTACTTCTTGATGGCCTGCTCTCTTGCTGATGCTCATTTTTCTTTCTTTTTTTGCGCATATTGCTGATGATCTTCTTGACGGCGGTTAACTTGGCGCCGATGCTATTCTATCTAAATACTCTTTGTCTTTAAATTTTGGTAGACATGTGTGGCTTGTCTTGCCACATGATCTAGTAACAATCCGTTCGAACAAAGTGCGGCGAAGTTCTCGAAAACAAAAGGCTAACCTAGCGCGTACATGTACGTGTTGCTCCTGGGTTTTAGATCTAGCGTTCTAAAAACCAACATGCGGCTCAGAACCATATGTAGCATGGCAATGGCTAATTTTTTTTAAATAATACATTTTTTTAATAAATTTGAAAAATAATACGCAGTTTGAGTTTTTTGCAAAAATAATACAGCATCGGCCAGTGGTAAGCCGATTGGGACTAATCGGCTTACTATAGGCCGATTAGCTTTCAGTCGGCCTGGGCTTGGCCGATAGGCCTTTTGGCCAGCATCAGATGCAGCAATCGGCTTATAGTAAGACTAATCGTCTTACTATAGGCCGATTAGCCCTAATCGGCTTACTCTAAGCCGACTGCTGCATGGCACCAACTTTTCCTGCTTATGCACTTCCCGCCATTCTTTTCTGCCAAAAAATTGACCACCATTCCTTCCCGCCATTCTCTCCCGCCAACCGTTTCCCGCCATTCTCTCCCGCCAACCGTTTCCCGCCATTCTCTTCCTGCCATTCTCTCCCGCCAACCGTTTCCCGTCATTTTCTTCCCGCCATTCTCTCCCTCCATGTTCTCTTATGAACCTATAAAAACCCCTCCACACTAAGGTGGGTAAGCAGGCAAGTGTAGTCTCGTGAAGATGTCCAAAACTGGTTATCCTTTCGATCGTAGTTGTTTTCACCCCGGTATGTTCGAAAAACTTCTGAGGTTAGCCGCCAATTTCCAGATAGACAACAGGATAGTTCCATGGGACGAACTCGTCGGTAGTGACATGTTCATGAATGAGTTGGCTCACCAATTAAGTAGGAGCGGGTGGCCTGCAAGGACCTTTGAGGAGATACGGACAGAACTTCTCAGGTTGGATGGAAGGTGGAAGAAAGTACAACATAAGAGTGCATCTTTCCTAAGGGCTGCAGTAGAAGATACTTGGTTATGGAGCCAAGACAGTGAGGACGAAGATGATCTTTTCATGCCGAGCAGAAAGGCCAAGAGACCCGCATCGTCGAAGTCGAAGACTACCGCATCGTCGAAGGGCAAGAGTGATGCATCAACGGTGGATGACGACGATGACTTCATGCCGAGCACCAAGGCCAAGAGACCCGCATCGTCGAAGTCGAAGACTACCGCATCGTCGAAGGGCAAGAGTGCTGCATCAACGGAGGATGACGACGATGACTTCATGTAGTTTGTAAGCTATATTTTTAAATGTAGTCGCACCGTTTAATTCAGATGTACTTCTATCTTAGTAATTTGTTGTGTTGCAGTCAGTGTGGAAATGTAACTCGAATAACAATGCGAATTAATAGTAATATGTCTCTCGCATACATAGGTCGAAATATGTCTCTCGCATACATAGGTCGAAATATGTCTCTCACATACAAATACGTCCCTCGCATACATAAGTATCAGCCACGACGTCCTCGTCCGCGGCGTGGCTGTGGTGGAGGAGGCGTCGACCACCCATACCTGTTCGGTGGCCGAACGTTACGAAGAGGAATCCAAGACCCGTCCTCGCCATACTGAGTGTCCTGCGTGGGCTGTGTGGGTTGTGTGGGATCTGGTGGAGGAGTAGAATAATACGTGTCCATCCAGTTGGTGATGTGATGCGACACCTGATCCTGTGTGTTGTGCCCACCTTCCGGAGCACTGTCAAACGTGGATTCGGAATGGGAGGCCTCATGTCCGGACATAGGCGCCCTATATCCGTAGGCTCCTGCGACAGGGAGGCCACATAAGTAATTAAGAAGCAGGTAGTTCCAACTGATATTGAAAAGAATAGATATGAACAGACATACCTGTAGGATGTTGATGCATCACGAAGCTCGGCGGTGGACCGTGCTGTTGTGGGTGTGGTCGAAACCCGTAGCCCGACGTGGGATCATGGTGGTGCTGCCACGCTGAACTCCAGGCCTGGTCAGGAGGTGGTGGCCTACTCATCCACTGATGGTCTACACGTGGACGCGGCTGATGTCGGTGCTGTGTGGGTTCTTGCTGCTGGCCCGTTGAGTGACGAGGCGGGCGTACCTGGGGCTGCTGGAGAACAACGTCCGTAGAGCGGGTGCACGTGATAGCCTGATATATAGCTCGTAGTTTCCCCTCGATGCGCGTAAAGAAGGAGTGCACTGGACGAGGTTCTAGAAGAGCAGTAGACGATAGTTGCCGTGTATAGCTGGCCACCTCCTCGTGAAGCTCGAGTGTCATGTCAGCCTGAAATGAACTCGAAGATTATTACGTTCGCATGACAAAGTATGTAAGAACTAGATGCATTAGATAAGTTCAGTATATGTTACCACGTTCTGTCTAGAGCCCGAAATATCATAGCTCGGGTACGTATCCCTTGTAGCAGGGGCCGGTATCTCCTGTCTCTGAGGGTGGTTAATGATGCGTAACCGTGTCATATCACTGTACCGATTCCAATAGGCATTGAACTCAGCCGTATCGAACGCGCGATCCTCGTCCCAAATTCGTGTCGTCGCAGTCTCCCACTCTGCAACGTACATCTGAACACGTGCCAGCCACTGAGCCATGGTCCTGTTAATCCCCTTCCTCGTGTTCCTAAAATTGCATTGTGTGTGCAATGATTAAGTAATTCTTTGGTATTTCGAAATGTGAAGACCAACCAACATTGAAATACTAGACATACCTGTGGACATCGTCTAACAGCCGACGCTCAGTAGGTGGGGGCTGGGCTAACTGTCGAAGACCAAACTGTCTCATGACCCTCTGTTGGGCCATCTCCTCGACGAATACATCGAAGATGATCTTCGATTTTGTCATCCAGTAATCCCGATCTCTTGTGCATATCTCGGAAATACCGCCGGGATATCTAGCATCTATGGCTGCCTGCGTGTACGGCTGCCAGATCACCCCAGTGTACACATCGAACTGCTCGTTCAATGCGGTGTAGGCTCGCCTAGTCTGTTCATGAGCGAAGCTTCTCTGCACGAACAAGAAGTTATTTTCCGTCATGGTGTACATAAGGACATGGTTTACACGACACATACCTGGCGACGTGTCCAGATCATACCGAAAGTAGGCATGTCGATGCCCTCAGCATCGAAAAGCTCGTTCGAAGGCCAAGCCTCGTCCACATTTATGTTCGGTCGTGCAATAGAGAATCTCTCCCAGGACCACAACTGTAAAAATAGAGGGCAACCAAGAAGGGCCGCCTTCTTCCCCTCTAGCCGGCAGCCGTTGCACAGAGCTCAGTATGTAGCCGCTAAAACCGCAGAACCCCAACTCCTCTGTGTGATCTGCTCCGGGCCCGTAGCTGTAGCGATCTCTAATGCAATGGGGATGTATCGCACGGTGCAAGTGGTGACATGATTCTCTGTGAACATCACCTTCCCGAGAAGCCACAATAGGTATGCCTCCAGGCTCCTAGTGATCTGTATCGCAGTCAATGGGACTTGTCCATACCCCGGAAACTTCTGGATCTGTAGTCAATAAGTAAAGATGGACAATTAGTAAATAGAGAATATGCAAGACAAGGGAAAGATGCAAGACAAGCGACAGATCTGTGATTGATGAACAAACCTCGAATTTCCCCAGCCAATCAAACTTAGGTCCGTGCTTCTCCGCGGCTAATGCCGGAGCATCGGGGTAGAGATTCTGGAAACGTGCACGAAGTTGCTGCTCCCAACCATCCGGTGCCTCCAACGGTCCTATGGCATGACCCGACAAGGGTAGTCCAAGCAAAAGTGACACAACCTCCAGAGTAGGAGCCATCTCTCCCCAACGGAAGTGAAACGTGTGGGTCTCCGGCCTCCATCGATCCACTAAGCACGTGAGCAAAGAGTGGTCAATGGCGACGTGTCTCCGGCCTCCATCTGTGGCCTCAACAAGACGCGCGAAAGGTAAAAGCCCAGCCCATTTCAACCTGCGTATAACAAAGCACAAAGGTTCAATGAGTTGTTATCGGAAAAAACACCTAACAAAGAACAAAATTAATAAAACCCGTACCTCTCAGTCCAATCCGGGTGTATCCTCCAGTCATGCTTAGGAGTGCGAGTGACTAGGGGTAACAGAGGGCGTTCATCTAACATTCTGGGACGATGGCCACTATCAATGAAAGGATCAAGCAATGGAGGGCGTTCATCCTCCATTCCTGCACTTATGAAAACACAGTTGCACGCACCATACAAATTTAATACAGAATTAAACAGAGTGCCACACTTAATACAGAATTAAACAGAGTGCCACACTTAATACAGAATTAAACAGAGTGCCACACTTAATACAGAATTAAACAGAGTGCCACACTTAATACAGAATTGAACAGAGTGCCACACTTAATACAGAATTAAACAGAGTGCCACACTTAATACAGAATTGAACAGAGTGCCACACTTAGTTTCTTCCTCTCCCTCTTCTTCCTCTTCGTCCCCGATTTCCTCGTCCACGCCCAGTCCCGAAGGTGGGACAATTAGTGTCCCTGTGGCCAAATTCATTGCATAGAATGCATTGAATAGTTGGCCCTCCGGCTTCAGATTCATCCATATCATTCCGGATGCGCTGAGACTGACGTCTACCTCTGCTTGTACGCATATTCCGTGGGTCCGGAATGTACCGTCTTTCAACAGGGTTAACAGTGGTGAAGTTACCCATTGATTGAAATCCCTGCAACTCACCTGTCCAGGTATTGACCACGGACTCTTTCAGGAAATATGGAGACACGAAAGAGATTGTGTCAAGTCCTAGCTGCCCGCAAGCAGCAAGTACATGAGAGCAAGGTAGATGAAGCAACTTCGGTTTGTTACATGTGCACTCACACGTTGGCCTGACTTCATTGCCAATTTTCACCTCATGCGTCAACACCTCATTTCCACATCCGAATTTGTTGTTAGCTAATCGGACCTCAAACCTTCTTTCTTGATTTCTGATGGGGACTACAGTGTGAGTCCTAGCTTTCCGCATCTTATCATTCATGTACTTCATAACCCTTTGACAATAACGTGTGTTCGGGTTGTTTGTCATATGCAACTCTGCTGCTTGACGTCTATCTCTGAAATACTTCACCGTGCCATAGAAAATACCCTCAACGACTGCTGTCAGTGGCAAAGCACGGTTTCCTCTGAGGACAAAGTTATAAGTTTCAGCTAGGTTGGTAGTCATGACACCATACCATGCTCCATGTGTGTCATGCAGCAAAGACCACCTCTCCAGAGGCTCATGCTCTATCCACTGCTCAAATGTTTTAATCGTCCTGCCAAGCCTTCTCCTAGTACCAGGTGGGTCAAATCCTGGCAAATCACAAAGCCCAACAGGTTCTTCCTCCTCGGCCGCTGGTCCTGTTGCTAACTGTGCAGCTACTGCTTCTACATGTGCCCTCACAGCTGCATCCCTTGCAGCTTTCCTGTCCCTAACATGTCTCAGAGTGCACACATTAAGTCTCTCACGTATCTTCGTGTACTTCCATTCCTGGTTCTGCTTGTAGAGTTTTTTGAATAGATTCATAAGGTTCTTATTTCTGAACTGCGAGAAGAAATTGGCCCCCAGGTGACGCATGCACCAACGGCTCTGCAGGTCCTGCCATGGAGTTGGCTCATCAGGCCCAGGGTTTGTCAGTGTCCTTATCGCACTCAGTATACCTGCATGCCTATCTTGAAGGATGCACACATTAGGCTTATCCTTCACAACTGCTATTTTCAGTTGCCTGAAGAACCAAGTCCAACTTTCAATATTCTCGCTCTCCACAAAAGCAAATGCTAGTGGGACTACTTGATTTTGACCGTCTTGACCAATGGCGGTGAGGATCTGACCCTTGTACTTGCCAGTGAGAAATGTGCCATCTACACATATCACCGGTCTACAATGATTGAAAGCTTCGATGCATACACCGAAAGAGAAGAACAATCGATGCAGCACCATCACAGTTGGGAACTCCGGCATGACCAAGTCTTGGATGTCAACATAGGTGCCTGGATTCCGGTACTGCAGTGTGCGGAGGAGACGGACAACACAGTCATATGCATCGAAATACGAACCAAATATCTTCTCAAGCGCCATCTGCTTAGCCCTCCAAGCCTTGCCATAAGAAATTCTGTAATTGAACCTGACGAAGACTTTTGTCTGGATAGCCTTCACTTCCATCGCTTTGCTCTCCACTATCTCGCTGTAAAGCAATCGAGCAATAAGCGTGGACGAAAGGTTACCATGATCTTGAGGGATATACGGAATAACACATGTGTGCTGTACGAAGTCACTGATCACCCAACTTGTGCCATACTTTGGGAGATAGCCATGCACCCTCGCGGGACAATCATCGTTCTTGCATACCATTGTCAAAAATTGCTGACTAGACACGGCAGCTCTCAAAACCCTTTGCGTGGACATTGCCCACTGAGTGATTGCATCCTTCAGAGCTTCCTTGTTGGGGTACATACCACCCGTCGCAATGTTGTTCTGGTGATATTGCCAGGCAGAATCATGGCCATCATTCACGGTCATTGCAGATGAGAAGTCATGATTCCATGCTGCAGGATTAGGCACCACCTCTACGTTCTCATCTTCATCCGACTCGTCGGAATTATCAGCATAACCAATATCAACATCTGTATCTTCATCTTCCATCAGGTTTTGCATTTGGCCATCTACCTCGTCAGCATCAGCCTGGCCAACGTCATAACCATCAGCATTTCCTCCTTCTACCTGACTACTCTGCCCTGATTCGTGGCCATCATATCCAGCATTTGCCGGAACATCTAACATAGATAGATGTATCCCTGCACTACTCTGGCCAGGATCATAACCACCCTCGCCTTCAGGGGCACTGACCTCCTTCAGGACAGGAAGCAGTAAGGCGCAAGGATTTACTATCCTTTTTGCACATCCTTGCAACCAGCGCACCCACTGAGAGTCCCGCTCGATTGGCCTCAAATAAAAGAAAATGTTCGAACTTGACCGGCTCCACAATGCATGAACACCGACGGTGTGAGTTTCAGTATTATACCCTAAACATCTTGTCAACCACTCTGTCAACTGACTAACAGACCATGTTTGAGGGGCACTAATTGGCACCACTATGTTCTCGAACTCACTAAGATCAACTCCCAACTGATTTGTTTGGACAGTACCATGACCGTAGAAAAAAGTGAACTTCACTACATCTGACATATCTGCCGACCTAAAATATTCAACATGGAGAACTATTAAGCAGCAAGTCAAACTTATAATATATTATGGGATATTATCGGTGCACTTAAAAATAATCATAAACTGAAATATCATACATCTACAAATATTCATAAACTGAAATATCAGACATCTAAAAATATTCCGGAATATTACCGGTCACCTAAATATTAATGGACAACTCTACATTACCGGACGCCTACGTATTACCGGTCACCTAAATATTACCGGACACCTAAATATTACCGGTCACCTAAATATTACCGGACGCCTATATATTACCGGTCACCTAAATATTAACAGACAACTATATATTACCGAACGCCTAAATATTAAAAGACACCTATATATTATCGGACGCCTAAATAATACCGGACGTCTAAATATTACCGGTCACCTAAATATTACCGGACACCTAAATATTACCGGTCACCTAAATATTACCGGACGCCTATATATTACCGGTCACCTAAATATTAACAGACAACTATATATTACCGGACGCCTAAATATTAAAAGACACCTATATATTATCGGACGCCTAAATAATACCGGACGCCTAAATATTACCTGTCACCTAAATATTACCAGACACCTAAATATTACCGGTCACCTAAATATTACCGGTCACCTAAATATTAACAGACAACTATATATTACCGGATGCCTAAATATTAAAAGACACCTATATATTATCGGACGCCTAAATAATACCGGACGCCTAAATATTACCGGTCACCTACATATTAACAGACAACTATATATTACCGGACGCCTAAATATTAACGGACACGTAAATACTTGACAACAAAATATTATCGGACCAGCTAAATATGTTAAGATATATTACCGAACCAACTAGAAAATCGCACAAGTAGTATGACACACAAAATGTAACTTGTATTATACCCTTCAAGCGTGCGAAGAAACGACGAACGACGGCCCTCAATCACCGGAGAGCACCACCACGTGCAGCACCCCCTCCTCCACGTGCAGCACCCCCTCCTCCACCACCTCCACCTTCACCACCTCTTAAAAGATGCTCACCACAACCACCACGAGCTATCCCATCGCGAGATCGAGGTCTTCCTTGCCTCCTCCTACCCTCTACAATGCAACCACGGTGGAAAACGGGGAAGAAATCGGCTAGAAAATGGGTATTAATTCGCAATAGTTTCGGGTTAGAAGAGTAGAGAAGAAGAAAGATGGAAGAAGGAAGGAGGGAGGAGGAAGAAGAGCGCTGCGGGCTTATCCACTCGCAGTCGGCTTCGGCGGGGCCGACTGGATCCTGTCGGCGTCGCACAGGCCGATAGATCGCCTGCCTGGCCGAGTGACGCGGCCCGGCCAATGGTCGGCTGCCACGCGGCAGTGTTGACACTTGTCGGCTCCCTATAGGACGACAAGATCCAGTCGGCCTTGAGCAGGACGACAAGCTCCAGTCGGTCTAGGATAGGCCGACGGTGTATTATTTTTGCAAAAAACTCAAACTGCGTATTATTTTTCAAATTTATTAAAAAAAATGTATTATTTAAAAAAAATTAGCCATGGCAATGTGGAGAAAAAAGAGAAGCAAGGAACAGAACAGAGCAGCCGACGCTTGATGAACTAGATACACCTGCTACCGTTGAAGAAAGAAATGCGCCTGTTGACCATCACATCTTCGAGCAACTTGTCCATGCATACCCGATGTCTTTCAAGCCCACGATTTAAGTTGCTAACATTTTGTCTCCTATCCAGTGTCGTTAGGTCCAAACTCCAAAGCATGGCAATCAACTTATTTGTATTTCTTCCTTCCACTCCTCCCCTTTGAGTTTTCTGTTCCACTTACAAAAACTAATATATATGTATTAGTTTCCTCTATGTTACTCGACCTCTTATGCATGGCTTGGCTGGATGATTTTGGTAACCATATTGTCCAACTAAATGACAGCTATTAATTATCTATCATTGCACGGGCAAGGAGCATGCGGTTCCTATTGAGGATCATTTTTCTTTTCTCGTGTAGGAGTGGAGTTCATGTACTCAGTATTTATGGAGCTTTAGTGCCGGGAAATTACAGTAATCTCCACATGGGCCGTACCCCCAGGTTCGGTTGCTACTTGGTATTAATTGCATCACAAACAGATTACCCTAGACAAGCTCATTCATGAGAATTTGAAATGATTTACTGGGCTAGGCAAACATGTTGTTTTGAAGCATTCAACTCACTAATCACACCAAAGAGTACACTAACTATAGAGCTTTCATATGATGATCTAGAGCCCTATATCCTCTCAGCATTTGCATGGAACAAACTTCTACAACAAGCTCATTCAAAGAAAAAATTGCAAAAAAAAAAAAACATCACAATTGGGACCCTAAAATGCAAAACCATCACCTTTCTTTTTTTTTCCTTCAACAAACCGTCACCAATGTACTGACAGTTCTCAAAAACAATGATAGATCACTAAACACATCTTAACATCTTTTCTGACAGATTAGGGCCGCTGTAAGTGAGTGCCACCGGACACAATCATTGACGAAATTTTCTACTGCTTCTGTTGCTTCCCTATTCCTCCTACCTCGCTGCCGAGATCCCACATGAGGGCCACCTCCTCTCCCCTCTTCCCCCCCTTGCCCACGACCTCCCGGACGCCATGGTCGAGAGCACGGGCTCGAGGTACGCCCCGCGCCCCGACTACCCCATGGATGCCCTTGTCCGGTGCCACATCTCTACCCGACCTCCATCGCTCGACCGCGGCACCTCGCCCTCCGTCGCTCGCAGTGCATTCCTAAACCACAGCCGCAGGCGTTGTGCTCCTGCCACTGGCGAGCTGAGCAGCCGATGGGGTGCCTGCTAAGTGTTTGGGGAAATTACTCAAGAGGCATAGGAGGGGTTGATCAGGTGACCTAACATCCGTCTCCTCACTCTGTTTGGCCCATGCCACATCGGCCTGGCAATGGGACCTACATGTCAGATTCGGCGTCCAACGGCTCTAATCGACCGATCAATGTTTATTCGAAAACCGTCAGCACAATGATGACGTTTTTTTTTTGAAAAAACAAAAACAAAAAGTGGTGATTTCCTAAATTAGGGTCCCAAATGTAGTGGGTTTTTTCAATTTACTCCATTCAGAAGAAACTACGGCGGATGAGATACATATGTACCCATCAGCGGTGGAGCTTAGTGCATTGTTGGGGGACTGTGCCCCCCCCCCCCCCAAGTTTTATGTGTTTGCCCCCTCCCCCCCCCCCCCAAGTTTTATGTGTTTGCCCCCTCCCCCCCCCCCCCCCAGATTTGCACATCCAGGCTTAAATAATTTGGAGAAAGAGCTTAGATTATGAAGTTTTGTGTGTTTTCCCCCCCTCCCACCCACTAGTTCATATATATACTATTTGCCCCCCCCCCCCCCCCCAAGGAACTTGGTCAAGCTCTGCCACTGGTACCCATGCTATTTTTTTGTCATAAATCATTGTGCCCATTAGTATGAGTCAAGAACACTTTAAGACCTTTAAACACCAGAGCCCTGACTAAGTATTCAATTCACACAAAAATCATAGAGATTGAGTGGACACTTGTGAGCTGATAATATAATATTGTCGAACAATGAACTATCTGCAACATACCCATTTAGGGTAGAAGCAATTCAACTACAATATGTATTGAGTAATGTGGTATCATTTGCATCCCACTGTTGATAGCAAATCAAGTAAATCCACTACGGTTTTGGACTAACCTTAGTTCAAAGTTAGTTCAAAACTCAACACTTATTTTGGATCAGAAGGAGTGATTACTATCAAATTTAGACAACATCCTTTTTCTTTAACTTTTTTTATGGAACATGTTTCTTCTACTTTTGGGTAAATAAAATTCTGGCAATGGAATTGTTGTCCCCATTAGAATACAATTGTATAGAACGACACACCGTTTTCAGGTGGACAACATTTGCTCCACTGTTGTGCAAGTAACACATCCTATTATTCAAAAAGGAAAAGTAACATGTTCCATATTTGAGCGGTGGATTGGATAAGATGTAATCTCAAAGAATCAGACGTCACGGACGGTAGATCTAAAACACAAAAGGCAAATAGAAGCCACTATCCAATAGTAACACATGATTCCCTTTTCTCAAAAAATCAATTGGCCCATTGACACCAATCCAAATAACTTGGTAGAGCTTCCTAACTATTGAAATCCATAGGATGATGAGAATCTCTAAGCCTGAATTCTAGTTGAACAAAAGCAGCAAAAATGGCATGGTTAGCTTGATGCAGCTATACGACATTTCATAAAATAAAATCCACTACTGGCCACATTGGTCTACGGTTATTGTTGCACACGCACAAACTTGTAATGCTAGGTGGCTAAATCATCTTATTATTTGCCAGTAAGAAGAAACAAGGACAGGTAAACAAAATGGAATACCATTAAATGCAATATGCCACTAGTAACACATGTTTTCCTTTTTGTCATTGTTCATTCTAATATAGGATGAAGATCCACCGTTGATGATTCTACATATACAACATCTACAGGGTTGTTCTCGAGGAGATCATTATCTCACATCACCAGCATGTACCCTCCTAAATTCTCTTTGTGGTTCCCATGTCAATCAACAATTTCCATAACCTAATTAAAGTTCGTTGCCTTCCGAGCATACCTGTGATGCTGAGAAAACAACGACAACACTCCATCATACTAGGACATAGATGGTACAAGTGATCCCTAGGTTTTTGAAGTCTCTCAAGCCCACAATTTGCTAGCATACCACTCTCCCAATGTCTAGGGCATGGTGATAAACTCCATCTCCCTTCATGTCTCCTCTCTTTTTAATTTACAAAATTGTGTGGTGGGAGCATCAAGTTTGCCCTATGCCACCTTTTATAGTATAGTTTGGTTGGACATGAATGTACAATCTTCTACCAAATAAAGGATAATGATCCTCAACCATGGCCTTGTAAAGTTACTGTATCGACGAAGCTTCAACATTGATCAACTATAGTTATCACTACAAGAGTTGCGCAACTATAGTTATCACTACATGAGTCATACATGAGCTTATAAAGCTTAGGATAGAAGTGAATCGTATTGTTTGCATTGTACTCCACATTGAGCTCAGTTCAGAACAGAATATTTGCATTGCACTCCACATTGAGCTCAGTTCAGAACAGATAATTCACAAAATCCAAACCCAAGAACATATGTTGGCTTGGCAATCGAGTGCAGTGAACCAGAAGCATGCCAAAGCATTGAACCATATGACGACACTTACATATTACATAAAATATATTCTTGAGTCTGCAACATTAACCACACCAAGCAAGCCGGGAAATTGGCTACATTCCAGTTCAAAACAAAGGGCAACGATACAGTTCTTCTAAAGTTCCTTCCAAAATGTATGAAAACGATGCCCTAAGGAGGTTGGTACACAATATTTGAAGCGGTTACAATCAGCTCGATTCAGCACTGCAGTACTCATGTCCATCCTAAATCAAGGAACTTGGGCAAGTGCGACAGTGTATTTTGGCTAATCAGATTCTTGGTGCTGCATAAGATACCAACACACGAGTTAGGCCATGGATTTACCACATCCAAAGTAAAATAAACAGAACATTTTCATGAACAGAAACTGCCGCTAGAGCAAAATATATTACCTCCACCAATTGTAGCTTCAGGGAGTCGTTCTATCGATTACCTGTGTTGGGTGATATACATGATTGGAACACCAGGAACCTGCCAAACCAATAGCATGCACATGTTATCAGTATATAAGGGCAAAACTTCGGTGTCCTGGTGCTGAACTTCAAGGAAGCAAGTATACCTTTCTTATTCTCCTCTTTAAATCTCTATCGCAAGTGGCAACAATGTAGCATTTGTGCTGTTACAGAAAACATTTGGTTTCAAATTATTATTTCCAATCAGTGTTTAAATAAAAAGGTACCACGCCAAAATAATTACTAACTTGCTATCTAAAGATGAACTATCCAAAGCAATCGAAAAGGTACTATTACAAGCCAAACTGAAGGATATCTAACCATTGACTTTTTGTATGAGTATGTGTGTAAAACATTAGACTCTGAGGCCATTCTACAAATTTGATGGTACAATTTCTATCTTACCAAAAACTAAATATATTTTTATTAATTAGTGGTGGGATATAGAGAATTCTTACATCACACTTTATAGTAATCATGTATTTGGAACGAAGGTAGTACATGCAGTTTTACGGTACTTGAATGGGCACAGGACACAGTATATGCAGGGGTACAAAAAAATAGGGAAGCTTCTATAAAGAGTGGCTCTGTTCACCGCCTTGGAAGATATTTGATGCCACAAATGGACATGAAGAACGTAAATCAACTAACAACTCTGGAGTAAAAGGGCCACTTTTTCATCGAAAGCTTCATAAAAATCTCACAGTTCTGATCATTAAGGAGCGAACAAACCCAAACTTTCAAATTGTCGCTGTAAATGATTCTAGCTGAACGTTTGCAACGCCAAATATGATCTTGATATAAATGACATACTTATGGAGATTATACAGGGATCCAGCTAAAATAAACTATCCTCAACCTCTGAAGCATCACAAATGTTGCCGGCACCTCCATTCTAACAGAACAAAAGGTAATTCAAGGAAGCAGCGCGGGCGTCGTGCCGCTTCAATGTCGGTGCCAGCGAGAGGTCATGTCCGCTCTGGCAGGGCATGAATGCAGCACTGACGCTCTGGAGCAGCGCTGGCCATTTCGAGCGGGAAGCGCGCGTGGGCGAGGCATGGTTTTTGGTAGGACAGGGTGGTCAGAAACGGGCGCGGCAGCGGACCGGATGCCCGCAAAGCCCCCCGCGTTTGTCTATTTGCGGGAGGAAGCATGTCCGGACCGTCCTGTAAATCGATGCAGGACCGCGTTTGATTGCAAACCACGTCTGAAGCACGTGGTACGGACAGTTGATGGCGGTTTGAGGGTTAGCGTTGGAGATGTCCTAATGTTTTAGTGCCATTTTGAAGGAATCTATTGAAGGAAAAGTGTCTCCCACAACCATCTTTCGATTATTCCTATCAAAGATAGTGATTTGCTCCTTGGATGTGCCATCATCAATGTACATGAACACTGGGATCATCTGTTTCATCTATCACAAGAGTTGACCAATCAACCCCACCAAAGGTTGTCGGCACCGTGGCCGAAGAGCTATCAGCATGTACATCACTGGTAGCCGCATACGACAGGAAAAATTACCAAGACCGCAAACGGGTGGTACTCACATGTAATGCAAAATCTGTAGGATAAACGATGAAATTGTAGATCTCGCAAAAAAAAACAATGAAATTGTAGAGCAAATAAAATGTGGTGTTACCCGTTAATTGGTTCCATCTTAACTCTCGTAGTCCTCCTCAATCTGTTGCAATTCAAATGCAGTAGACTGATTAGTATCTTATAGGTCTCTTGATCACTTGTGCACGGTTCCTGAAACAGTTTAACTAGCTCGTATCTCGAAAAGGTGTCACGCGATGTATGGCAGTGAGTGTAGGTTCGGGTGCACCATGGTCCCAAACAACATTTTCGTTGTACAGAATGCAAAAAATAATCACAAGAGCTAGCAACCAGCGAATGACACCAAACACCAATTAGTTCCATGACCATGAGGCATGCGTACGTACACAAAAAGTTGCATGGATCCAAATCCTATAATTACTTGCTTACACTAGCTATATTTTAAAGTATGTCTATATACATCTGTATGTAGTCTGTAGTGAAATCTCTATAAAAACTTATATTTAGAAACGGAGGATGTATTAACTTTGGGACAGAGGGAGTAAAATATTATAAGCAGACTAGATTCATCATGATGCTACAAGTAGTGCTTACGTCAAGAGATTAGAAGCAGCGTGGATCAACTCTTTGTGGCTAGCAGGACGTTCGCCTCATGAGGATTTGTTGATCAGCTGACTCGCCAGCCCCACACGGGATGATGAGTTTTGGAACACAGTACAGACGTAGACGCCTTCGTAGTAGATGGGGACGTCTACTCTCGCTGAATGCACATCGTCGGAAGGACTAAAATTAATCATATAAAATTTGAGCACCAATTTCAATTTTAGCACTTAAACTCTAGTGGATTAAAGATACCACTATCTTCATGACCATAGCCACAGGTTTGTTCGCCACGGGATGATGAGTTGATTGCCTTTGCTTGAAGAGGCGACTGCCTGATGAGTTGCGACGGCTAGGGTTGGATGGAGGCGTGGAGCGATGCATGTACCTATGTGGGCCGATTGCCAGGTCTGTACGTCTACGTTTATACGACCTCTGCATGGACATCTTCTTTTTAACATGGCTTTAATCATCTCTCGCAATCTAGTCCTTAGTCACGTTTTGTCAAGAAAAAATGAACTTCGGATACCAGCACAATGTGTCAGGTGAGGTCACGGATTTACCACATCACAGATTCTCACAGCAGAGCACACACAGCTGCTAATTGATCCACTACTTCAGTCCTATGGGAGATAAATGGTATGTAGTTTAGCAAACAATAAATTTGATAGCAAAAGAAAAGGTTCGCCTAACATGGGAGCATGCATGGAAACCGGATCCTCTAACATTAAGAAGGAATGTTAGAGAAGCTACAATGCTCTAACTTGTCTTTTTTCAATCCATATGATTAATACTAAAATGATTTAAATTAGTTTGCAAATTATAGAATTATCATATACATCTCTACTCCTAATGTTTCAGTTGGTAGTCTCGCCTCACTGGTTTATTTTCGTTCGGGTATTTTCGTCCCACCTGCCACCACCCCCTCCCACTGGTTTTCTTATCCATCGGTTTATTTTTCTTTACAATATTTTCTTTCAAATCAACACCTTCCTAATGTAAAAAAGATCACGGATGTAACTTTCCAAACTTATCTAAATCAACTGATCTCTCTCATTAATGTAATTTGTTTTAGGAAACAAATAGTAGATTTTCAGGAAACAATCTCTACTCCTAATGTTTCAGTTGGTAGTCTCGCCTCACTGGTTTATTTTCGTTCGGGTATTTTCGTCCCACTCCCACCACCCCCTCCCACTGGTTTTCTTATCCATCGGTTTATTTTTATTTACAATATTTTCTTTCAAATCAACACCTTCCTAATGTAAAAAAGATCACGGATGTAACTTTCCAAACTTATCTAAATCAACTGATCTCTCTCATTAATGTAATTTGTTTTAGGAAACAAATAGTAGATTTTCAGGAAACAAATAACGGATTTTAAAGAGGTTGTCCGTGGTCGTGATGGTAGGGTGGTACGTCGTTTCGTTCGTCTCCCTCTTTCCTTTCAGACATTAGATCTAGCGATCTCAAATGAACATAAATCAATTACCCCGTGATAACTGGAACTTACCTATCAACGTGGTCTTCTCTCCTTCCTTCCGGAGCCCTCTAATTACCTCCCTCCAATATATGCTCCTCCTCCCGATGCTTCCCCCCACCTCCATGGCTCCACCGTTATGGCAACCACGCGGGTCATTGCCACCTGCTACTCCCTCCAATCCCATGTTGCTTCGGGCCTCTCTTCCTCCACCACGGGAGCAGCGGCGACTTGAGGAACGGAGCAATGGCGACACCACATAAAGGATGGCGGCAGATTGAGAACATAAGCGCCATAGCCATGGCGGAGCGGGCTCTCGGTGATGCCCTCATTGCATTCTTCTTCTTCCCTCTATTCGCCGCTTGCTCCTGCGTCTCTTCCCGGGGTTGATGCCCTAACGACGAGAATCAATGTGTCATCCTCCCATTATCTTTCCTTCGCCCTCTCCTTCCATTGGGTGCTGCTAATCTCGCTGAATCTGATCTTGTTTCATGTGTGGGCATCGTCCGCATCAACCCTAGGGCAAGTAATCACTCGCCTGCTAATTCATATTTCTCTGTCATGTCTTCTTTAGTGATGTGCAGATTCTCACATACGCCGCTCCACCGTCTGGCCACATGCCACATCTTGATCCAAAAATTGGGAGGATCGGAAGGAGGAGGATCCCCTAGCACTGTTTGGGCAGCACCCAATTGCCCCATCGTGGACCGTCCTAGCATCAGCCCCGCAACCTTGACGTCTACTGCAAAGCGCTAACATCGGATGACCATCACCGTCATCTCCTCCTGTATTGAGATCATGCCTCCCCCCTTCGGCCCTTTGTAAGTTTGTTCAAATATAAAGTACATGTAAAAGTAATTTCAGGTTGTGTGAACGTTAATGGCTTTTCCTCCCATTCAGCCAGTAATACTTTCTACACATACATTGATAACATGGCTGCATGCATCATCATGATGTAGAGGCCGGGGGCCATCCTCCTTTTAAAAAAAACATACATTGGTAACAAAAATGAGATCAGACGGTACTCCTATTCATGGTTCTTCTAAATCTTGTAACTTACAATATTAGGTTCCATGTTATTTTAAATATATTTGTTGGGCTCACTTCTCCATTTTTTTGAGCAAGCAATTTTGTAGTTTTTTGGGAACAGTAATCTCATAATGGGGTCTTGCCATGTAGAACATGATTAAAAGATTGACAGAAATACCATATTTGCTAATGATACTGTATTAGGTCGCCATGTTATTGTTGACGTGATTACTCATTTTTCGCCCCCACATAGCAAGGCATGTAGGCATGGCGACACAAGCGAGGTGGTAGGGCATGTTGCTCTGTTTGTTAGAGAAATAGCAGATGATGAAGGGCATGCAGATGTGGTTATTCATTGGGACATCACCATGGTAGTGGAGGATCGAGGCCATGCACCGGCAGAAGCAGTGCAATACGGTGGGGTTGTGCTCCCAGGGAACGCATGCAACATAATGTGGTGGCGATGTGCCCTCAGGAAACGTGGGCGGTGCCATGGTGTCCTCAGGGGCCTGCGGCTTGCTAACTTGGACACCATTTTCGTGATCGATTTAAGGGGCTAAAATTCAGAATTATTAGAATCAATAAAAATGTTGACGATTTTTTTCTTCATTTTCTTGATGGGAATCATGAAATTTCTATAGGTGCGAATGAATTGCATATGACTGAGTTATTGGGCTGCCATTTTACTATATATAAACATGACAAAGGTAATAGCTTTTTTCTCAATGCCCATTGTTAATACCATGCAATGTTTTTTATAATATATATTAGTTCTGAGCATGTGTGGTGCGTAGGAGACTATTCATCAGACATGTTATCATCTTTGGAATGAAGTGCCAAGAGTGTTTTGACTTGAAAATTTTGAATTTTTCTACGTTTTATCACTTCTCTTCCCATTATATATGCAAAGTAGGAGGATTATATATCGCAACTTAGGTCAACAAGCGACTGAAGGTGGTCGAAGAGGAGTGATACATACTATTTAAAGGTAATCAGTGGTATGGATGATTAATTTTTTCATGCATTGCCATGAAATAATCAATAGTTTGTTGGGAAACACCGGTTTGAAAGTAACAAGATTTGTATGTAGTCGTCGTTCTTTTACAAAAGCAACAGACCGGAGTCCTACAAAAGAAAGAAATTCACTAAAGCCTCCAAAACATTTGGATGCTATCTCTTTAGGTTCTCATATTTAGCTCACGCCTCCAACTTTTATTGAAGGGAAGCTCAAGGTGCCAACTTGATATGTCCTCTCTTTCATTTAGTTTATTGGAGAATAGAATTAGTAAACCAGGGGCGGGTGTAGGAGATAGAAAGTGAGGGGAATCTCTTATTTCTCTTCTATAACTGATACATAAATTTGTATCATGAATTAGGCATGTGTGCGCAAGGGAGGATAGAGGAGAGATACTTTGATATTTTTCATGCTTTGGATAAACATTTCTATTCACAACTTTTCTTTTTCGTGGCAACGCATGAGCGTGGCACTGTCGTGGTAGAGTCCGGGATGAAGGGTGGGTCCAGTATAGAACCAAGAGGTACTAGCACTAAGATATTAAGGTTGTTGCCGCCTTGTTCTTTGGTGTTGGCCTTCCATGGCGGCAGCGATCAACGTCTCACTTAGTCACGAGTTAGTGAATTTTGTGATAACGATGAGGGTTGAGAGTGAGCAGGATGGGATTTGGTTGGTCTGTTTAGCTACAACAGTCGAAGCGGAATAATTTCCTAATTTTAAAAATATGGCAAATTGCATTTAATTAGAGATGGATTTGCAACAAATTGTAAGATCGAGGGGTTCATATTTCTTTTCATTAAGTCGTGCAATTTTTTGGTTAATAGACACATTGGCGTATCAATTACATGCCCAACAACGGATATCATATTTTTATTTTGTGCTATTGCATGGCATTCTACTATATGTTACAACGTGGCAATGGATCGAGAGACATCGGGTCTGCCTTCTTGGCTCAAGGGGCGTCACAGGCAGTGCACGCCTTGTCCCCCTTGATAGCGGTGGTGGATCGGCATGAACACGGCAGGAACACTCCTTCTTGGTGGTCCGTGCGAAAGTATGGTGTAAAGCATGGGAAAGATGAGGTGGGGGTCATTCGATTTTAAAGGAGAGGTCTCCAGCAAAAAAATATCCCTCTACGGCGAGAAACTGAGCGAGATGGGGGGTTCCGACAGTAAAAGAGAAGGATGCTTGTGCGGTGGGATTTTTATGTTGGGGCCGCGTGTTGGAGATAACATGATGGATAATTAGGACAACCACATTTCCCCCCTACATACGGGCTATATTGGGGGAGTCCGGACTGTCCGGACGATTGGATTTTTGGGAGCCCGTGGGCGTCCGTTTGATGTCCGAAAACAACCGGACGTATGAGGAAATATATGCTTCGACCAACCTTAATCATTTTTCTGATTTATTGGTATCATTGTAGCCCGTAGCAACGCACGGGCATTGTACTAGTTTATAGTAATTACATACAAAGAAACTGATGGTGAAATAAAATTAATTTTAGATTATCTATATCTATAGTAAATACCAACAGTAAAAAACCTATTAACAGTTCCTAACTTTTCTTCTTCATTTTACATTAGGCTAGCACTGTAGCACCGTGACTTTCCTTCTCAAAGTTAGAGGATCCGGTTCCGCATGCAGGCAGTTCCCCACGCCTCTCAATTCCACTGGTTGGCACCATTTTTGTTTCCCATCCAAAGGCCAGATCGGAGCCATGGCAATCGCTTTCATTCTTCGACTCTGCAATGACTATAGGCACTAGTATCATGCTTGCTCTATGCTACTCCATCCACTTTTTATAGCATGTTTTGGTTACATACAGATGTAGGCCATTCCACACTTTCTTTTATTTTATTCTTTGACACTGTAATAATGTTGTACTATACCAATTATTTATTGCGCCTTTGGGGAGCATGTGACTCAAGAATTCCCCGAGAAATATCTACGCTTGATTTGTACATAGTATTTGTTCGTCTTAATGAAAAGGTAGAACTTCGTCCTCTTGCTCAAAAAAACTGTAGGTTTGTTGTTGCATTACAAGTTCTCCAAAGCTTACTACCAGCATGTTTTGGATCAAATGGCTAGAAAATTGCAAACATGGTGATGCATAAGGCCCTAGGTCAGCACGCCGACTGCTTGCGATATAGAGGATTCCAGTTTGTTCTGTGCTGCCATGGCAATTTCGAATATAAATGATAAGATGGCACGTTTCTGGACCTCAAGATAGTTCAACAAAAAAATCACCAAGCAACATTGCGCCTACCATATCTAGTCACCAACTCTGCCATCTCTATGAGACTATGACCAACTGTCTTAAACGTCGACACACTTGACACCCTTTAGTGCCCCTACGCATGGGGGTATGCATGGCAGCTGATTACAGACTATGATGAGGAGCCAAGGTTGCAGCTAAACTACAACCCCAATCCCAGCCCGTGGTACTCATGGGCCCCCATAAGCTAGTAACTGCAATATTATTGCCGGGAGTAGATTTGATCGAAAGAAATAAAAAGAGTTTGAGTAATGCTTTGGCAATCTAGCGCTCCCTATAGGATAATGAGCAGGTCGTGTGCACGATTAATTTTAGTAATGAACTTGTAAAGCTGCTGATGTGCCCTTGTGCCTCCTACTGGATTGTAATATGAGGTTGTAATACTTATTTATTTTTAATGCATTGGCAATGATAGGAGAACTCAACAAGTAAAGGTAGAGTATAAGGAAAACAAGTGAAAGGTGTATGATAGAAAACAATTGTTGACTAGACGTGGATCGAGAGCATCCATGACATGCTGATGTGGCGCTTGGCAAACAGTCAAAGGCAATGAACCATGTTATTTTTGTGAATCGGTGCAATCTCTAACATTATTCGATCCTATGTGTGTATACTTTTAACACTGAACACACGGTACTAGCTAATTGTAACTATTATAACAAAATATCACCCAAATCTCTTGTCAGCACCTAGTGATCCATCAAACGTTCAGCACCGGCATGCGAGAGCAACACCAAGGGCTTGCAACGCAGAACGATAGAGAACTTGAGTGAAGGAATATGGAAAAAAGAAAGAGCCAAGGACCATCACAAAGCACCCGAGGCGAGATGTGCTAGATACTTGTTCCAGAATTGAAGAAAGAAAAAGATCCGTTGACCATGAAGTGACCCAGCAACTTATCCGTGCATACCCGATCTCTCTCAAGCCCATGATTTAAGTTGCTAACAATTTGTTTCCCATGCAGGATGGCTAGGTCTGAAGCATGGCAATCAACTTCCTTATCTATATTTCTTTCTTCCATTCTTCCACTTTACGAAAACTATTGTATATATCATGGTTTGCTCTACGCTACTCGACCTCTTATACATGGCCCGGTTGGATGCATTTTTTCAGCCACATTGACCCACTAAATGAAGGTTATTAATTATCTATCTTCACTACGTCCAAGGAGCACACGGTTTCTATTAAGGATCATTTTCCTTTACTCATGTAGGAGTGAAGTTCTTGCGCTTGGTATTTATGGAGCTTTAGTGCGGAGCAACCACAACAATCACCACATGGTCTGTACCCCCACTTTAGGTTGCTACTTCGTATTAATTGCATCACAAATAGAATACCCTACACAAGCTCATTCATAAGAATTTGTAATGATTCAATGGGAATTACAAGCATGTTGTTTTGAAGCATTCAACTCAATAATAATCACATCAAAGAGTACACAATTTATAGTGCTTTCAAATGATGATTATGAACATTATATCATCTCAGCATTTGCAGAGGAAACAATGATGTATGAGATAGAGAGGTAACCCATAATACTCTTTTGTGAAAAAACATTGTGCACATTATATGCATCTAAAACGGTTTGAAGACCTTCAAACAATTGAGCCCCGACTAAATTTTCGAATCACACAAAAATCATAGAGATTGAATGTAGACTTGCTAGGTGATAATATGATATTGCGGAGCAAGGAACTATGTGCAACATACCCATTTAGAGTAGAAGAAATTAAACTAGAGTGTGTAATTAATAAGTAATATGATATCATTCACATCCAATTGCAGGTAGTAAACTGTGTAATTACTATCAAATTTATACAACATCCTATTTCTTTAAAAGAATTATGTAACATGTTTCTTCTAGTTTTTGGTTCATAAAATTGTAGCGGCGAAATTCTTGTGCCCATTGAAGTACAATTACATAGAACATCACACATAGCAGTTTTCGGGTGGAGAACCTTTGCTTCACCATTGTGCAAGTAACACGTCCCATGTTCGAGCCGTCGATTGGACACGATGTAATCTCAAAGAATCAAAAAACACGGAGGATAGATCTGAAAAACAGAGAGCAAATAGAAGCCACACTATCCAATAGTAACACATGATTCCCTCTTCTCAAAACATCACTTGGCACAAGGACGACGATCCAAAATAACTTGGTAGAGCTTCCTAACTATTGAAATCCAGCGGATGATGAGAGTCTCTAAGCCTGGATTGTACTTCAATAAAAAGCAACAAAAAAATAGGTTATTGGTTGGCTGGTGCAGCCATACGACATTTCATAAAAAATCACCATTTAGTCTCTAGACTTATTCTTGCAGATGCGCAAGCTTGTAAATCTTAGGTGGGTAGTGCATTTTATTATTTGCAGTTTGTGCAGAGTACATGAATCATTATATCAGAAGAAACAACGGCAAATAAACAAAATGGAATGCCCATGAAATGTAATTTGCCACTACAAACAAATGTTTACCCTTTTTCTTCCTCCAAACCATTGTGCCTTTCGATACAGGATGAAGGAAAATCCATCCTTGATGATTCTACTTATACAACATTAGCATCGTCATTTTCGGGCAAATCGATATCTCATGTTCCCAACAAGTGCCCTCCTAATTACTCTATGTGGTTCCGATGTGAGTCAACAACCCTAACCTAAGTAAAATTTGTTGCCTTCTAGGGTATACTTGCGATGCTGAGAAAAAGTGACAATATTCCATATTGTTTTACAACCAACTAGAATACATAACCCAAAATTCATGAAGTCCCTCAAGCCCACGATTTGCTAACATGTCACTATCCCAGTGTTTAGTGCATGGTGATAAACTTTCTTTCTCCCTTCCTACCTTCGCCATTTTCTTTTAGTTTACCAAATTAATTATATGGTGGTAGCATCAGCTTTGCTCTATGCCACCTTTTATAACATAGTTTGGTTGGATGTGGATGTACAATGTTCTATTCATCTATCTTATAAATTGGGGCGGAGGTAGTACTAAATAAAGATTAATGGTCATCTACCATGGCCAAGGTGGAAGGGCACAGACCATGTGGCCACAATTTTTATTTGTCTTATAAAGTTATTGTATGGATGGAGCTTCACCGTTGCGCAACTATACTTCTCATTACAGGACTCCAAGAGTCCTACATGAGCTTACAAAGCTTGGGCTATGAGTACATCACATTGCACTCTACATTGAACTCGTTTCAGAACAGATGAGTTTGCAAAATCCAAAACCCAGCACAAACTCTGTATTGGTTGTGGCTTTATTTATAAAGCGGGGCGGAAGCCTTTTTCGGTAAAACCCAGCACAAATATTGGCTTATAGAAAATCACATGCAACCCATCCTGCCCAGGTGCTTTCAAGTCACCTATGCTGAAAAAAGATTTTTTGACCTCTCCGGCCGTGTAAGGGGCAAGTAATGATTCGTTCATATAATTTGTAACCCTAGCTCTTACTTTATTCAACACTTCAACATTCGGGTTATCAACTTCAGAAGTAAACAGGTTTTAAAAATAATCGGAAATTAAGTTACCTGGAATCAACATCATCATACCACAAGCCATCTTCTCCAAGCAGTTTCCTTTCTTTTCCTTCTAGAGGTAGCAAAGTTGTTGAAAAAAATTGTGTTTCGATCTCCATATTTTAGCCAGTTCGCTCGACTTCGTTGTGAACTATAAATGGAGTTCTGGTCCCATTGGAGTACAATTACATAGGACATCATACTACAAATTTCGGGGTGGACAACTTTGCTTCCCTGTTCCAATATGTTTCAAACCCCACCCCCCCCCACCCCCACCAGCCCTTGCGTCGCTCCTATTAAGACTCGGGTGGTGAAACCCTAGCCGCCACCCGAGCTCCCCTCCCTCCCCTCGCCGTCGCTGGAGGATGACGGCGGGCGAAGGCCTCGCCGGTGGGCGGCAATGGCGGGACCCTCGTTCGTGTGCTCGCACACTATTGTTTGGCGCGCTGGAGCGGCGGGGGCGCAGCGTGCGGTTGTTTGCGCGCAGGCGAGGTCAAGATGGCGTGGACCGCCTGCGTGGTGGCGCTGCTATAGCGGCAGCCGGCTACTAATGTGAGCGGCAGAGATGAGGGCGTCCAGATCTGGGTTGCACGGGCTCGTCCTGGCCCGTGACAATCACTCTGCCCCCACCCACCTTCTCCCTCCTCCGAGCCCTCCCGGCCACCACCGTTGGTAGCCACTGGGTTGGTGAGCACGCGCGTTGCGACCCTAATGGTTTCTACTATGTTGTGCCCGGCAGTTCCTGGCGACGGAGGCTGCGGGTTGGCACGACAACGGAGCGGTGCAGGTGGCTACTATCACCTGCTAGACGCGCTTCTGGTGGTGGCCGGCCTGCTGGCGGTGCGCTGGCTTGTGCCCTATGCTGCGACGGCAATATTCCTATGCTTCCCCCATGTGTGTTGGCCTTCTCCGACGTTCTTCGCCATGTCCGGTCTACCACTGCATATGAGGTCTTTGCTCACGGGTCGGGTCAAAATCCCCGCGTGGCGACGGCCTGCGATGTCAAGGGCGACGCCCGAGGGTGCCGTCACCTCCTTGGAGGCGTTACAAGACCCTGGCCGAACCTTCTCCTCATGCACCGGGAGAAATCCTAGGTTCGGCCTCCTAGACCGGCCAGCGGCGGCAGCTCAACATCGTTCCCCTCTTGAAGGCGCTGCTTTTGATGCAAGTGGAGTACTCGATGCGGCAGATGTTGGCTGGGGTGATGCATAACTATGCGTAGACTGCTACACAGGGAGCAAGTCGCAACGTATGCCATGGTCGGCGCTCCCCCAACGAATGCTACATCAGTTCTAGTCGGGCCCTACCTTTCACTCGCCGACTCTCCAGGCCCATGGTGCGAGGTACGTTGGCCTGGGCAGTCCTGGAGTGTGTGCGCGCGCGCCTGCATGTGTGTGTGTGTGTGCGCGCGTGTGTGCATGTGTGTGTCCCTCCTTGATGTCTCCATGTTCAATAAAATGAAACACAAATTGTGGAAGAAGAAAAAACTTAACTTCACTGTTCTACAAGTACCACCATCACTTTCTCTCAGAGTCTTTTAGTAGTATGGGCCCGTGATTTATAAATTGCTTCAGCACAAAAGACAAAACGGTACGTTCTCATCATCATTGGTAAAGTCAAGTCCACCATGTAGACACTCATAATATGCTCTAACAATATATATTTTTGCGGATGATCCCAATTTTGGTCGGCTCATCTCGCCACTACCTTCTCCTATTTCCATACTTCAGTTCTAGACACTTTTAGGATGCTTCTAATAACAAGTGAATGGCAAGTGATCTTCCTTGTTTAGATCATATTTTAATCGGAGCATTCCACAATCTTTTTTATTACGTCCTGTTTTCCCTCCTATACTGGCCTCAGAGAATCAAAAACAACGGACGGTAGATCAGAAAAATAGAGGGCAAATAGAAGCCACTTTCCTTTCTCAGAAAATCACTTGGCACATTGACAACAATCCAAAATAACTTGGTAGAACTTCCTAGCTATTGAAATCCAACGGATGATGAGAATCTCTACGCTTAGATTCTACTAAAACAAAAGACCCAGAACAGACAGTTCATTTCAGAACAGACAGTTCACAAAATCCAAGACCCAGAACATATGTTGGCTTGGCAATTGAGGGCAATGAACCAGAAGCATGCCAAAGCATTGAATCATATGACAACACTTACAAATATATTCTTGAGTCTGCAACATTAACCACTCCAAGCAAGCCGGGAAGTTGGCTACATTCCAGTTCAAAACAAAGGGCAACGATACAGTTCTTCTAAAGTTCCTTACAAAATGTATGAAAACGATGCCCTAAGGAGGTTGGTACACAGTATTTGAAGCGGTTATAATCAGCTCGATTCAGCACGGCAGTACTCATGTCCATCTTAAATCAAGGAACTTGGGCCAGTGCGACGGTGTATTTGGCTAATCAGATTCTTGGTGCTGCATAATATACCAACGAGTTAGGTCATGGATTTACCACATCCAAAGTAAAATAAACAGAACATTTTCATGGACAGAAACTGCCGCTAGAGCATAATATATTACCTCCGCCAATTGTAGCTTCAGGGAGTCGTTCTATCGAGTACCTGTGTTGGGTGATATACATGATTGGAACACCAGGAACCTGCCAAATCAATAGCATGCACATGTTAGTATAAGGGCAAAACTTCGGTGTCCTGGTGCTGAACTTCAAGGAAGCAAGTATACCTTTCTTATTCTCCTCTTTAAATCTCTATCGCAAGTGGCAACAATGTAGCATTTGTGCTGTTACAGAAAACATGTGGTTTCAACTTATTATTTTAAATCAGTGTTTAACAAAAAAGGTACCACGCGCCAAAATAATTACTGACTTGCCATCTAAAGATGAACTATGTAATCCAAAGCAATCAAAAAGGTACTCCCTCCATCCCATAATATAAGACGTTTAACATAGCTTGCAAAAACGTCTTATATTGTGGGACGGAGGGAGTACTGCTTATGAGCCAAACTGAAGGATATCTGACCGTTGACGTTTTGTATGAATATGTGTGTAAGACGTTATACTCTGAGGCCATTCTACAAATTTGATGGTACAATTTCTATCTTACCAAAAACAAAATATATTTTTATTAGTTAGTGTAGGATATAGAGAATTCTTACATATAAATATATATATATACCTATATTAAAGCTGCTAAGCAGCGAGCCACCAGGGAGCTCCCCAGCGCTGGCGCTGGGCTTCCCCCGGCCGCCACGTGCCCCGGGGCGAACAGCGCGGTGGTGAACAGTAACCTCGAACAGTAACCCACCCTGAACAGCACCTCTTGGTGAACAGTACCTCTGAACAGTGCCTTCGAACATTAACCCACCCCTGAACAGTACACTCGACAAACAGTGCCCTTAGTGAACAGTCTTCCCATTTTTTTTAAAAAAAAGGAAATAGTGCCGTGTGTTTTCCCCCTTTTTTTAACCCCCCTTTTTTCGAAATTAAAATTAAAAGGTTAAAATTACAAAAAAACATCTCTCCGAGTTTTAAAACAAATATTACACCACTTTTCTGTAACAAACACTAATTTCTTTTTTTTTTACCTTCTTTATTTTTAAAACCCCTTCTAAAAATAATTAAAAGTTAAAAATTAAAAAAAAAAACAATTTGTGGCCGGGGCTCTCCCCTGCACGACATCTTCTTTGAAATTAAAATTAAGGAGATAAAAAGACAAAAAAAAATGAACCCTGCGATGAACAATAACCCTTATTTTTTTCCTTTTCCTTTTGAAATTCCCCTCTTTTTTGAAATTAAAATTTAAAAGTTAAAATTTACAAAAAAAAACGTTTCCCCAAGTTCTAAAACAAATATTACACCACTTTTTAAAATTAAGGAGATAAAAATACCAAAAAAATGAAAATAATAAATACATCGCTTTTCTACAAAATAATAATAGTGGTCAAACAATAACTACAAGTACGATGAACAATACCTCCCCCCCCCCCCCCAATGAACAACCTACCTCTTTTTTCTCCTTCTTCTTTAAAATTCAAATTAAGGAGATAAAATTCCCAAGAAAAATGAAAACATATATTATTCCTTTTTTCCCTCTTCTTCTTTAAAATTCAAATTAAGGAGATAAAATTCCCAAGAAAAATGAAAACATATACTATTTCTCTTTTTCCCCCTTCTCCTTTGAAATTAAAATTATTAAGATTACATAATTACCAATTTTTTCCCCTTCTTAAAAATTTAAAATTACCAACAAAAATTGAAAACAAACATTACATCACTTTTTTGTAAATAGTAATTGCGGTCAAACAATAAGCTATGGTTACAATGAATCCACATTTTTCCCTTCTTCTTTAAAATTAAACTTAAAAAGATAAATTTACAAAAAACAACAACAAATATTACATCACTTTTCTACAAATAATAATAGTGGGTAAACGGTAACTATAGCTAACCAATAATTATGACGAACAATTTTTCACACTTTTTTCCAAGTGAAAAGATAAAATTACCAAAAAAAAATATGAAAACAAATATTACATAAAAAACAAATTTGCTAAATGACAGGCTTAAACTCGGGTGCGGCGTGCCGCCGCACCTTCTGCCCTACTAGTCACACTTTATAGTAATCATGTACTATTTTGGATCGGAGGTAGTACATGCAAATGATACGGTACTTGAATGAGCACAGGACAGAGTATATGCAGGGGTACAAAAAATAGGGAAGCTTCAATAAAGAGTGGCTCTGTTCACCGCCTTGGAAGATATTTGATGCCACAAATAGACATAAATAACGTAAATCAACTACCAACTCTTGAGGAAAAGGGCCACTTTTTCGTTGAAAGCTTCATAAAAATCTCACAGTTCTGATCTTTAAGGAGCGAACAAACCAAAACTTCCAAATTGTCGCTGTAAATGATTCTAGTTGAACGTTTTCAACGCCAAAAGAATATGATCTTGATATAAATGACATACTTATGTAGATTATACAGGGATCCAGCTAAAATAAACTATCCTCAACCTCTGAAGCATCACAAATGTTGCCGGCACCTCCATTCTAACAGAACAAAAGGTAATTCAAGGAAGCAGAATATTACCTGAGTAACTCTCTCAACAATACAGTCATCAGCATAAGTCCCCTTGTGTGTGCACGCTAATCTCTGGAACCTAGGGTCCTTAGCAATTCTGTGACAGAGGGAAATACAAAAATACAAGTATTAATGAAAATCAACAATGTCATATAGTAATCACAAATATGTGCAGTTAGCAGTAGCACATTTATAGAGAGACAACTCGGCAAATATTACAGTAATTATTGGGCATGAATATACCTCAGCGCGACACGGTATTTTTGTCCTAGCTTTTCGAGCTCAGCCATAACACAATCAGTGATGCAAGGGGTACCTTCAAAACAAAGGCTGAATTTGTCAGGAAAGAGATATGCAGTCCGAATACAAACCGAAAGGATAGCACAAATCCAAATAAGATAACTGAAAGCAAGCAATGGTGCTATACACTTACATTTTGCATAAAGGCAATCCATCATTCCTTTCTCCAAATCTAACTGCATAAGGGAAAAGAAGCATTCAGTCACAAAGATAGCTTTGTATGCATGAACACGAGCCTTACTTGAATTGAACATCACTAGCATCAGCAAAGCATATGACCAAGGCTAGTGGACTAAATCTAATCGCAATATAACCACGTTATCTGGTAATAATTACTAGCTTCAGTCGAGGCTTCTCACACCGAAGCATGGATCTAGAACACACGACATGACACAAGCAAATGAAACTATGAATACATTAACTCTTCGCGTGAACTAGCACACATGCCTGTTAGCATAACACAGTATATAACATTACAACCCAACTTGTCAATAAGAAAATTAAACTTCGTATTATGCTTTGAGCGCCGCTGAATGCAAACACGAAACCGTCTGCTGTCGAAACGAGGCAGTTGTAAGACAAGTTCTGGCCAACACCACATACTTCATACAGTTGAGGTTACAGGAGGCTTCCAGTAAGTAAAAAAACCAACAAAGCAGGCTAATTCGACCTTGTTCTGGATGGAGAAATTGATGAAGTTGGTGTCGACGATGACCCGGTACGGCGGCCCGAGCGCCATGTTATAGCTGAAGAAGAGCGCCGACGACACCTGCGGCCTGCGAGCGCACACCGATTAGACCCAAGACGAGCACCCCCAAAAATCCAGGCGCGAGCGGTGCGGCACTCACACATTCCGGCCGAGCTTCTCCTTCTCGGCGTCCTTCTTCCGGGGGTCCAGCACCTCCTCCTTGTACCTAAACCGACCGGCGCAAATCTCAGGGCTCGGAGCATACTAAGACCAGAGAAAAAATCGCAAAGGGGGGCGACGGGCTTACTTCTTGATGGTCTTCTTGCTGATGATCTTCTTGACGGCAGCGAACTTGGCGCCCTTGCTCTTCGACTTCCCCATCCTCCCTCGAACCGAAGCCCTAGCACCAGCCGCAGCCCGCTTCTCACTCGAGTACTCAACGGCGGCGGCGGCGGCGGCGGGTCCGTGGGATGATAGCCCTCGAGGTCGGCGAGGGGGCGAGGGCGGCTGGCGGTATCTCCTGGGCCTCGCCCTTCCTTCTATCGGCGCCCTACTGGGCCGGGCCGGGCCTAAACTCCTGGGCCGCAGGTCACCTTTCTGTCAGTTGTCCGTGCTCCCAGCCCAACCTCCAAGCCATTCCCCGGTTTTCCACCCCTGATCGGATCCCCACCCGAATCCGACGGCGGCGACGGGCAGACGGCCAGCGCGGGCGCGCGGCGGCGCGACTCCGGCACTCCCCGTTCTCCATCGAGCGTGGGTGGGAGACTCACCCACTGCGCTGCGAGGCCCGGGCTCGACTTCAGTGTCAACGTCTGCACACTCCGTTTTGCAGAGCTCCAGTCAGGGCCGCTCAAGCTAGCACTCATGCACACAAATGACAGGTTCAGAACTGCACTGCCCTCTCCCCGTCAATTACTATACTTCCTAAGGGTTTGAAGGATTGGGTGAATGTGGCTGTCGAGGTGTTTGATGGAATGCAGCTCAAAAAAATTATTGTATATTGGCTATTGGGTGTGTCCAAACAGATGAAATCTAGGCATCAAGTAACTCGGTGCTAAAGTCACGGTAAAAAAAAAGCTGCTTGCTTAAGCCCCCCCCCCCCCCCCCCCCCCCCCCTCCTCCCCGCCTCCTGTCAGTTTCTTTGTTCGCTGCTGGTTGCAAATGGGCATCACAAATTCTTACGCTTTGAGTAGGCCTGTAGAAGGGTTTTTTAGGGTGTGCCTACCTCTCATCTAGAAGGCTTTTTACGCGGATATTCATGGTTTTTTTTCTTTTTTTATTTGGTTAATTAAATAGTGTAGGAGTTAGATGAGACTTTGTCAATTCTCATAGTAAATCCGTTTTTAAAAATTTCGTCACTTACCCTGGGTAGTCTGCATGTATCAAATATCAAACGCACATTGTGGCTCTGACAGACTAATACTGCTCTCAAGCATACATGAGTGCTGCATCTGCTTCGTTGCTGGTTTGCTCATTATTCTGGAGTAATATATCACCAAGCTGAGTCGTATCCTGTTTCTTGCTGCATTATATAAGAACTCTTTGCAAAGAAGGCATACATACTATACCTCATTCATGAGTATGATGATTTGAGATGCTCTAGGGAGTATGCATTGTACGACTGCCTAATTTGTAATAGAGAACCTTTTAACAATAAAATAAGAGTTCAAAAATGCGATCTCCTAATTCCGCTGGTGTCCTGGATTCAAGACAGGTTATGTTGTGTTTTATTCTCGGCTTATTGTGTTACTTTGACTCTGAGATAGCTAGGGTAGTTGGGTAGTCTACGACAATGCATGACTGAATTCATGGCTCATCCTTGGAGTTTTGGAGTTTGTCTAGTTTTTCCTTGTGGATTTCAAATGTGATCATCATATGGATATGACCAATATGTTATGTGAGGAGTTTGTCGTGTTCAAAATATGAAGCTGTACAATATATCAGTTATGCATCTTAACCAGTTTTTCTTGCGATATCATGTCATCCCATTTGCAATTAACAAGAATAATATGGTGACTGCTTTTGTGTGAATACTCATACATATTTTGCAGTACCCTTGCGGCGCAGAGAGCCTATTCTTCGATGCTGTCCTTCACCGTGCCGGACATAACCAGCACAGTAACAAAGCTAATGTCCCTGGGAGCCGAGCTGGACGAGCCGATCAAATATGAGATCCATGGAAAAGTATGACATCCCTCAACATCTATATGTGATGCTAGTATTCATTCATGGTTTCTTCTTACATCATGTTTGTTTTTACGCAGGTTGTAGCCTTACGATGCATCGACGGTCACGTGCTTGGTCTGTACGAACCAGCCTGAAGAACCTGCTTTTCAAACGCACTGAATGAAAAGCGATTTTTCATCGCTCGCGGATTAGTGATACATGCGCTTGCCTGTTAAAATGACTCGTGTACAACTTCTGGGAGGTTATGGATGTTCAGGAACTAGGGTTACTGTGATGCTGCTAAATCTGTGCCTCATGCTGTCACTGGCGTTGCACATTTTGCCGCGAGGGCGTAAAAGCAGCAGCTGAGGATACTGGCCAAAGCCAACCAGTTCATTCCTAGGGGTATCCTCGCTGATTCTGCTTGATCATGGCCTGGACTATTACAAGCGTGGCAGTACTCTCTTCAGACTAATTTGGTTTTCGGGCGAATCGGGCCGTGATGGTTCCAAACATAAATAAGTAGAAAAACATCAGGTAAACCTGTTTTCCCATAGCAGTCAGTTAGGGACTTGTAACCTTGGAGAATTACAAATGTCCATGCGGTGTTGCCGCCAAACTTCTAGTACATGATGCAGTCAGTTAGGGACAGCCTCGTTATTTTTCATTTCCATTATAAAGTTTTTCGACCACGTGAGCATTCTCTCACCGTTGCACCAAAATTCACACATCGTTTGGACCACGTGTTGTCTCATACACACAGTTGGATGGATGCGGTGTATTTTTTTTTTCTTTTGTTGGAGTTTTCGCTAAACGCGGTGGTTTTTGGAAGAACCGGTGAGATTGTAGGTGCTCGGATGGATAGCGTGGTTCGTCGCAAAAAAAAAAAAAAAAAAAGCATCGTTTACGAGAAATGCAAGGCGTGTTGTTTTTTTGGAAATTATAAATTCAAGGACCAAGGTGGTTTCTTTGCTGTTGCAAACATCCAAACGCACCACCTTGGGGATCACTGCATCGGCCTGTCAGAAGCCTATGACCTTTCCGTTTCGAAAAAAAGAAGAAGCCTATGACCACCAGACAGAGACAGGCACTCCAGGAGGAAGGTGGTGGGAGGAGAGGGCCAACGCGGGCCGGTCCACGCAGAAGAAGGCCGTCATGTTCCCAGGCATCATCAGCGAATCCACCTGCCCCCACTAACCACGTCACCCAATCAACGCAAAGCCGAATTTCAAAAACAAAAAAAATCAACGCAAAGCCGCTGCGTGATCGCCTGTACCGTTGCACTGCGATACTATAATGATGGGTGACGATGATGATTTCCTACGTACGGTGCAACGGTCAACCCGGCCATCCCGCGCCGCCCTGCAGCTGCCGCACTCCAGGAACTCCGGTGAGGCGCGTCCTCATTGGAACGAAAAGGCTGGATTGGAGACCGGCGCACTTGTCGTATCAAAAAGAAGGCCCCGGTTTTAGGTCGCATGAATTTTGCTACGTATACTCAGTCTTCTCAGAGTTAGGCCAACTCTAACCTATCCTCAATAAGTTAACGGGGAAAAGGCTTAGTGGAGTATATATACTCGGTTAAGTTTTGGTCGGACCTAGCCGATCTTTTAAATTTAGTGAATTTTGTTTTCATTTGCATTTTAATTTCGGCCATTGAAACACATTTCTTTGCTTCTTTATTTCATTCAACGACATTGGATTACATAATAATTCATCAATTCTTTGCTAGAAGAGCAAGATCAAAGGAAACAAGAACCACAATTAGACATTTTACAAGATATCCAACTTCCATAACTGCTCCCACTAGTTGGATTAATGTCTTCTTGATGCCTTCATTGTTGATCTGCGGATTCTAGATCTTGCATACTTCATTCTTCTTCTTTGATTCTAAAGAAGTAGACATTGCTTCCCCTTTAATTTCTTCTGTAATCTCACATCTAGTCTCATGTTTAGCCTCAATTCTAGCAACGAGTGCAACGGACATCTGCTAATTTGCGTGCTATCAATAGATCGATGTATTCTTCTTCCCAATACCAAAACGAGCATCCATCATCCTACACACATAGATGAGCATCAATGAGCTACCAAAATTGAACTGAATCCGGTGAAAAACTGAATCAAAACAAGCACATACTCCATCATTTGTGCATTTGAAGAACATCCATCCGGGATGTTGCGGCGTGGTAGAAACTTGGCGCGCCACTTTCCGTGTGCAGTCATCGCACTTTATGACCGGCTACTGCAAGCCGGTGAGACGCTGCGCGAGCGCCGAGCTCGGGCGACGATCAGCCGTGTATTTGCCGACGAACCAACGATGGGGGCGATTAGAGTGGCTAGAGGAAGAGCCGGTGCCTGCATGCAGAGCGGAGGCTTTGTCGGGGCTTTGCGGGCCGCTTCCCGACCAATCCATGGCAAGGCGCAGCCGGCGGCGGCCGGAAACGCCAAATCCGACGGCGGCGACAACAGCCGCAGATCCCCTCGATTTTTGGCCAGTGGCGGGACGAGGAGGTGGTGGAGGATAGCGGCGGAGGCCTACAAGGCTTCCCAGACGGCGGGCCGGTGCCGGCGGGGAGGGGGAGGGGTAGGAGTGGCAGCGGGGGCGAAGATGCGACGCGGGAGGGGAGGGAGGGAGAGGCAGCAGAGGAGAGTCGCGCCGTTTTACTCGGCAGAGGAAAGAGTGAGTAAAAATAGGAAAAATTTAGGGAGATGAGTAAAATTATACTCCGTTAGGCCGGATTGGGATCGGTTACGTGCCGGTTAGTAGAGTAAAAAGCTAAATATACTCCACTAACCGATTATAGGGGATCGGTTAGAAATGCCCTTACAACACACATGGAAGAGTTCCAGTGGGGAATGCAAAGGGGATTCTAGTCTTCCAAATAGGGGCATCTTCGATTCGCACGGTTCTGAAAACGCAGGAATAGAAAAGTATGTGATTGTACCTACCTGAATCCTATAGAATTGATAAGGAGTCTTTGATACCATAGGAAAATGAAAGAATTGACAAAAGCGGATGTTAGATTTTCTATGAAATGTAGTACAAAAGATTCCATAGAGAAAGTTACCGTGGGATCTAAGGATTTCGGTTCTTCTGAAAACCTATAGAATTTATTGGAATCAAATGAGCCCTACCGATGGACTTGCTAGGGTTGTTCAAAAGTTCCTAGCAAATTCATGAATTCCTTCTATCTCACTCTCGCGTCCCCGGTGTCATTGGAAAACCCACATGAGTTCTCATTTTACTTTGCATAGGACTAGGGTGCTGCATATACGCACAATCCACCGCCGCACCCTATTTCATCTTCTTCCTCGCTGAGAGACTGGCACGTACCTTTCTTCTTCCTCGCCCTCGCGACGTCATCAATTACCTCCTCCTCAATTTGTTGACATCAGCAGGCATGCCTGCATATATGACTCAGAGCATTGTATTTTGAGTAGGAGTGCAATAGTTTAGAACCCCAATGCCCAATCAGCCTATTTTTCACACTTATTTATTTCTCCCAGCTGGTAGGACCCACTCTTGTTGAACTGGAGCAAACCAGAAAAAAAAACGTCAAAGCAGACAAAAAGAAATATATGTCTACATGGCACGCCTACTCAGTGTCAAAATTGAGTAAAAAAAAATACACGATGGAGGTAAAAGGTGGCACAACTTTGATCAATTGGGGTATAAATTGAGAAGTTAAAATTGAAGGTTCAGTTAGATCCGGCCATAGCTTAACTTCTTAAAATTTAAGGAGTTATCCTCCAAAAAATAATGGCTAAGGAATTAACTTTGAGGAGGTTTAAGTTTGAGGAGATGCGTTTTCTTAATTAGTATAGATAGTAGAGGTTGGATCCTTTCGATCTGCTACTCTTCAATGACAGCGGTTGATGTTCTGGTGCGTTGGTCCTATGGGGACTTAGAGCATCTCCAGCCGTTTGGTCCCCCAGCTCATCCGGCGATGGCGTTTGTGCGTTTGCGCCGGCGGTTATTTCGGCTTGGGGGGGGGGGGGGGGGGGGGACACGTTTCCAGCCGCACCCCCAGGTTTCGGCCCCAAACGCACATAAATCCCGCTACCAAAAAATGACACAGGTTCGGCGATCATCATGCCACAGGTCGGCGATCGAACATATAGCCAAAGTCCGGCGATCAAAAAGGCAGGAACCATAGACATGGAAATCAAATGGCAAGCTCCTCTCCTGCTGGGGTGGGAGAGCTCGGCGTAGGCATTGGGGCCGCAGTTGCAGTGCTCGGCGTTGGCGTGGGCGCCGTTGGCATTGGCGCTGACGATGTGGTCGCAGTCGGCGTCGTCGTGGGCTGGGCTGTGGTCGCCGCCGGTTGATACGTCCATTTTGCATCATGATTTATTATTCATATTTATGATATTCTTGTCCATTATTCCCTATTATTATACAATTCTTATGCTCTTTCTCTATGAATATGCAAGGTACATCATAAAGAGGGAATTATCTGGAAACTGGAATTCTGGATCGAAAAACCGAGAAAAAGGCAGAAAAATCACCATCGATCCATGTGGATGCTGGAGAACTCGGGGTCGACCATCTTGCGCTCGTCGAACGCCATCTTGACCCTTCTCCAGTACGTGTCGGCGTTCTGATTCGCGCCGGTGATCGGGTCGATGCTGACAGTCTTCCACGCTTCGGCGAGGCACTCGTCTTCCTTTGCCATCCACTTGACGCGAGGCTCGGCCGGCTTGCCATTGGACGACCGCCTCTTCTTTCTCCCTTTGCTCACCGGCTCCGGCTCTGCCGGTTGTTGCTCTTCCACCTCCTCCTCGACACCGTCGGGCTCGACGTCCTCCATGTCGTCGGCGATGTCCGGCGTTTCCTCTTGAGTGCGGAACACGGGGCCCGAAGCGGCGGCGGCTGAGCCGTTCGTGATGATCTCGTCCATCTCGGCGTCGGCGCTGCTGAACTATGGCGCCGAGCTAGGTGCGAAGGGCAGGGGGCCACGGCGTAGAGCCGTCGCAGACGAACCTGAGTATGTCGGTGAGTAGCCGTACTGGGCGTTGAGGCCGGCGGTGAACGCGGAGGGTGTGCGCGGCAAGGTGATGTTGGGGTTGAAACCGCCGAGCGCGTCGCCGTCGGCATATTCAGGCGAGGGCGCGTACCCCCACACTGGCGGCGAGAAGTTGGCCGGCGACGCGACGCTCTGCTGGCTACCCCACGCACCTTGTGGGAACTGGCCTGCCTGTTGAGGTGGAAGGATCTGGCGCTCGTTCGCCATGGCCACGCGAGACGACACCTCCTGCTCCGCCGCCGTGTCCCTGGCCTTCTTCATGTTGAGCCTGTTTCGCCGATCGTTGGTGACCGCCGCCCGGCGATCAACGTCGGCCTTCCACTAGGCGTTCGTCAAGTCCGGGGGCCTTGGCATCGGCGCCCTCGGCTTCCTCGGCTTTGGTGTTGCGGGTTCGGTGTCTAGGCGAGGGGCCGCGTACTTCTTCAGCGGCATGGGGGGCGAATCTGGGGAGAATGGCGGGAACTGCGGGTGGAGATGGACGAGGGGAGGGAAAGGGAGGAAAAGGGAGGCAAAAACGGCGGGAAAATCGACCGGTGTCGTCGACAGTGCGGCTCCACGCGCCTTTTCGCTTCAACCGGTGGCCCCAGACGCCCCCTGGTGCACTGGGTTCGGCTTGGGTTCGCCGGATTTAATTCCGGCCCAAACCGGCAAAAAACGAGGATCTGGGGATGTGGCTGGGACATTTTCGTTTGCCCGGCGGAAAAAAGGGCCCTGTGGGGGCTCTTGGGGGGCGGCTGGAGATGCTCTTAGCACGATGACTTCCTGACTGTTTACTACAACAAGTTTTGCCCGGATCCGACAAAGGAGGGGCGATGATGGCGGCGCGCCTTCAGCTTGCTTCAGTGCCTATAGTCATCGCTAGGTGGCCTACAGATCTGCAAGTAATTTTAATTATTTTCGGTGTTCGTTGTACTGTTATGATTAAAGATGAGTAAATCAGAAGTTTTTCCAAAAAAAGAAATAGAGAGCAGAGATATGCCGTCTTTTCTCGAAAGAGAGAAAAAAAGGAGCGTGTTGACCACCTTAACGGAAACCGTGAGTTTGTAACGGCATCCACTGCACATGCACATCTGGTCCTTGATGTGATCCTGCATGCACACTCTGCGAGTCACCACCAGAATATCACCCCGTGATGACCCCTTCGCACGGAGCGCGCGCATGCGCAGGCTTAACGAATCAAAGCAAAACCTCAGATCGATCATCACGGCGCCGATCCTCCATTCCGGAGACCGAAGCCTGTCTGCCAGTGACTGCCCACACGATGCATTGCTCCGCCGTGCTCTTCTTCCTCCTCGTCCTCCCCCGACCCCGTCCAGCCGCCGCCGTCGACGCGGGCGCCCCAGCCGCCGTCGACGCGGGTGCCCCCGACCCCGCCCCCGCACCCGCCCCCGGCAGGAGCATGAGCGTCACGCCGGCGCCCCTCGTGCCGTGCCTGGAGGACGTGCTGCCGTGCACGGCGTACCTCAAGTCGGCGGGGCGCCCCGCGCAGACGTGCTGCACGGCCCTCGGCCGCGCCGCGGCCGCCGAGATGCCGTGCATCTGCCAGCTGCTCGCCGACCCGGGGATGCTCGCCGACTTCAACGTCACCAGGGAGCAGGCGCTCGGGCTGCCCGCGCGCTGCCGCCTCCCCGCCGGCTGCGTCGGCACGTCCGACCCAGGTTAGTTCCTTCCCTCCATCTCAGCCAACCGGTGCGCGCACGCGTGCCCGTACTGGTGAACATGAGTTGCTCTTGTGTGCATGCAGCTGTGGAGCCGCCGCCGCCGCCGCCCGCCGTCCGGGCGCCGCGAAATAATGCTCACGCCGGCGATCCGTCGGGCGGCGACCGGCGCGGGACGGGAGGCGCCTGGCGCGCGATCTGGACGACGATGCTGTTTGGCGAGCTGTTCTCGGTCGCCGTGTTGGTTTAGGCTTCCCGGACGACCGCGCCGCCAAGCCGGCCGTCGGGACTGAGGAGTGTTCCGCTCGCTGCATTCGGCTCATGATCGTGTGCATTTGCAGTTGCAGATGGCGTGTTTGGTCTTCACATTTTCAGAGTAGAGGCCTCTAGGTTTTTCGTTTTTCGTGCTAGGAAAATTCACTGATTGTTGCTTATTGGCTCATCTAAATGACGGTGCCACCGAAAGTATTTTCTTCATCAGCGCTTGCTGTGATACTAGTGGTATAATCAAGCAGTCACCTTCATCACAGAAAAAAAGTAAAGAAACACATTTCTCGTCCCCAACCGATGGACGCCACATGGCATAGCCCCCCACAGATCACCCTTTCTTTTCCTCTTAAGGGCATCTCCAACACATCCGTCCGCGGATAGTGATACAGAAGTCGGCCATCCAACCGTATACATTAAACGTCTGCATATATTTCAAACGTATTTGAATAAACCGAACGATTTTCATTTAAATCGAATCAAATTCCTTACATTTTTTTACACATTCAATTAAACAAAAGCGGACCACTTTTTTAACCTAGTCTAAATCTAGGGTCTGTCTTTCTCATGTACAACAAGCTTAACGGTTGTGAGCTCTGGAAAGTGAAGCTGCAGGAGAGGAAGAATAGGACGTGGGACACGACCCATATGGAACACAGGACGTGGCCATGTCCGTGTCCCGCTCTTCCTCGGCGGAGTTCACTATATGGATGTCCCCGGACGTGGACGGGACGGCCTTGTGGTCGTTGGTGATGTGCGTGATCGTCTGCGCCTCCTCTTCCTTTGCCTTCGCGACAATCTCCGTGAACATGGCGTTTGTTTCTGCCCACAGGACGCGAAGTCGTCATCGCTTGCGGCGGATATCTTGGGCGCTGCGCATGAATCAGTACATCGTACGCTACTCATCCAGGAAGCACGGATCCTCCACGCCCATGGTCACGACGGCATCATCGTTCGCTCGCTCGCCAACAATTTGTCCCTCCGCGAGCATGTGCTCATCGAGGAGCTAGAGGGTGCAGAGTTGGTCCTGCTCCGCCTGCCGAAACGTCGACACCGGATCCACCGGCTGCTCTTCCGCCATGATGACGTTGATGTGCGCCTACGCGTGCTCCATGGTGAAGCCGACATGGACCAGCGTGGGCGGGGGTGTTGGGTTATTGTCAGACGCCTCCTCCATCGTCTGTCCCTGACCTGTGGTGAGCTTGCTGGCAAGCCAGTCTCTCTTCTTCGCACAGAACAGGCATGCCAATCAGCCGCAAGGACGAACAACTCATCCTCTGCCTATCGAGAGGCTCTCCCACATCACTCCATAACACGTGCCCATGGCAGAGGTGGTGCGGTGCGGATCATGTCGGGTCTGGCCATGTATAAAATAGCGGACGTTGGCCAGGTCAAACGGCTGACTGTTTCAATGCGGACGTCAGAGTTGGTTTCTCGACCGCCACGTTTGTATAGTGCCAGCTAGTGGACGAACAGACAACTGATTTGAATGCGGTAGAGAGCCGCCCGTCTGGTCAAGTCTCTTCGGCATTGAACATGCACGGAGATCGGGACACGACGCGGGGCAGCTCGGTCGGAGTGTCGCTTCAATGCCGATTCCAGTGTGTGACTGCGTTCACTCGTGGCCGACATGAATGCGACACGGGGAACAGAGGTGCGGTGGCGTGGGAGAAGACGCGGGCACAAGAGATGTTCTTCAGCGGGACCGAGATGTCGAACGCGTCCATGACGACGGTCCGGATGTCCGCAAAATTTCCCTAGTTTGCGTCAGGTTTGCGGGATTTCAAACAACCGGACGCGTTCTTGAACCGATGAGGTAAATGGCAACAATTCGGTTCAGATATACGTGGGCGTTTTAAGTGTTGAGGATGCACCGGACAAGTCGGCTCGCACGTATCAAAGTGTTGGAGACTGTACAGGATTCTCCACGATGCAGAAGGTCAACCCGGCCACGCCGCGCCGCGCCGCCCCGTAAAGCTGCCGCACTCCAGGAACTCCGGCGAGGTGAGGCGTGTCGTCATCGGAAAAAGGTTGGGTTGGAGACCGGAGCACTGCCGTATCAACTGCTCCATTTCTCTGATAAGATGACATATAAAATGAGAACCGAGCTGCTCCATTGCCCTTTCTCTTTGGCAGTACTAGAAAAGAAGGCCGGCTTTTGAACGGAAATGCCCTTTAGAGCATCTACAGCTGGACCTAGCAAATCTGACCCCTTAAACGCCTACGGACGTGACCGGGCGTGTCCGTTTTGAGCGCCTACAATTTGGTCCGCGCAGCCACACTTCCCATTTTTCTTCTCATATGTCCGGTCACTTGCACGTGATTGGTGGAGAAGAAGAGAGAGAAAGAAAATAATTAATAAGAAAAGAGAAAAGGTGGTCCAGAGTGGGGTCGCGTCCTACGTGGCGGACTGACCGGGCGTGTCCGGGCACGTCCGCGAGCCCTCATATCGTCCCCATATTTGAGATGAATATGAGGGGTGCCGGTCAGTCCGGACGTTTGAGACGGATATGAGGGGTCCGATTGGGTCGCATTTTTGTGACCGGGAGGGCGTTCCGGGCGTTTGAAGAGCATATATGGGGTCCGGCTATAGATGCTCTTAGACCTCTAGCTTTTGTGATCCCAAATTATTTATATTTTTTGAGAAAACAAAAATTGTATTTCAACGTTTCAAGAAAAAAACATTTTTCTTTTACAATTGTTCATTGTGGATCATGGCATTCTCACAAGAAGCTTCGGACCGACTTATTTAGGTTGTCAAAGTTTTCTTCTTTGGCAATTTCACTATGATCCCAACACGCATTCTCATTTTATTTCGGATGGGAGAGAGCTAGGATCGATGTTCATATGTGCGCTAATCATATGCGCAAAACGCCGCTACCTCATCTTCTTCCTCGTGAGAGACTGTCGTGTACCTTCTTCTTCCCCATCCTCCCCGCCATGTCATTCTTTCCCCCCTCCTAGATTTTTCGGTCTCGCGAGCATCAAATCAAGGGCATTAAGACATTGTCAGTAGGTTGTCGTTGCCTCGGTAATGGTTTCGGTTAGCTCCCCTCCCTCCTCTCATTCCTCGCCCTCCTTCCTTCACTCCTCCATTTTGTTCACTAGTTCGGCCATGCGTTCACCACCAAGACTAGAGACCGAACGTTCGCTTGCTAAAATTTTCCTGTGATTTTATTTTTAGGAGTTACATTTTTCTCTCTATAATTTCACATAGCCCGTGTACATTCGTCGAAAACTGAAATTTTTTAAAATTTTGAAATCCTGTAAAATTTCTTCATGGTGCTTGCCATCTTATTTTTGTATTTCTTTTCTTTATGTGTTCTTTAATTCCTACTCCCTCCTTTGAGCTGGGGGAGTACAATCCAAGGAGGGCATAATATGGAAACCAAACTGTGGTTAGATGGTTAGAGGGACTGTGGTATCCCCAGCCCACCAGGGTTCAAATCCTGGTGCTTGCATTTATTCCTGGATTTATTTCAGGATTTCCGGCGATGCGCATTCAGTGGGAGGAGACGTTCCCGTCGACGACGAGGTGCCTACGGTGACTTCGTAAATTTCAAGATGATATGCCGGCTCAGTCTCTCGGAGGTGCTCATAGGGGTAGGGTGTGCGTGTGTGCGTTCATAGGGCTGAGTGTATGCGCGTGTATATGAGCGTTTGCATCTGTACTAATGTTAAAAAAAAAAGGAGGGCATAATATAGTGCTGCATCTCATCGAGTGCTAGTACTAATTAACAGCCAGCACCCCCCCTAAGTATAGGAGACCATTTCCCTCCATTGGTGATTAACCTCACGTAGCTTCGGCCACCTCCTCCGCTCGCTCCGTCGTCCCTGCCGGCCCGCCGTTCCGAGCCCCCCGTCGAGATGGCGGCATCCTACCGCCGCCTCCACACGCCACGGCGCTAGCCCCCCGGAAAGAGAGGCAGCAATGGCGGTCCCGTCGTCGTCCTTGTTGTCGCTGCTGCTGCTGCTCCTCGCGCTCCTGCGTCACTGCTCCGCGGCCCCGGACCGCGGCGCCGTCGTCAACATCACCGCCGTGGAGGAGGCCGTCCGCGACCGCGCGTTCGAGCTGCTCCACCGCACCGACAAGCTCGTGGGCGTGCCCCTCACGGCCTGCGCGTCGTCGTGCGGCGTCGTCGCGGTCCAGGCCTCGGCGCTGCGCGTGCGCAGCAGCTCCCTCTGGGCCGACGGCGTCAACGCCGCCGCCGCCGACACCGACACCGCGGGGTTCACCGTGCCGCCGCGCGTCGTCCCGACCCCGTTCGCCCGCCGCGTCGACGTCGTCTTCGAGCGGTTCGTCGGCAACGACTCGGCCGCGCTCTTCGCCGCGCCGCGCGGGTACGCGCTGGCCGCCCCCGTGGCCGCGCTGCTCGCGTACGACGTGTCGTTCGGGAACAACGGCAGCAGGGCCGTCGCGCTCCGGTCCCTCGGCGAGCCGGTCCGCGTGGAGTTCGGGGACCTCTCGTCGGCCGCGGCGAACGGGACGACGCCGTTCAACGCCACGGAGGCGAGGTGCGTGACCTTCGCGGTGGACAGCGGGAAGGCCGTGGCCACGCACGACATGGCGTCGGCGACCGCGTGCGAGGTGACCGGCACGGGGCACTACGGCGTGGCGGTGCGGCTGCAACCGCCACCGCCACCGCCGCCGCCGCCGCCGCCGCCGCCGCCGTCGCCAACGCCGCCTGGGGCTGTGAGGGAGCGGTGGTGGGCGTGGACGGTGGTGGCTGGCCTGGGCGGGGTGGTGGCGGTGAGTTTCCTGGCGGTCACCGTGGCCGCCGCGGTGCGGTGGAGCAGGAGGCGCAGGAGGGAGGAGATGGACGTGCGGGCGTTGGCCGGGGAGGAGCTGGGGAGGATGGCGGTGGCGGGGAGCAGGATGCCGGCGGCGAAGATGGTGAGGACGCGGCCGGAGCTGGAGGACGGGAGCCCGCCGTCGTGGCGGCGCTAGCTCCTCCGCCGGTTGCACCGCCGCCGCCTTGTGTTAACTAGGTCTACTTTTTTCTTTCTCAGCATCAGACATTCAGACTCGTATTGCCATTGTACATTATTACATACACTACTTTTTGTACTCTAATATTTTGTGTAAACTCGGATTAAAAATGTACATTGAAATACAGTAGGTTATTATCTTGAGAGCAACATCTCACTGCATGTTCTCTGAGAACCAGTAGCAGATTGCAATGGACTGTCTACTTCAATTTTTACATATCATTTGCTCTTCTCAACTTCTGATGCTCCCTCCACCTCCAGTATAGAACAAAACTCAAAACTGTGACTGAAATATAATGCTGTCATGCACATTATTTGGTGTCACTAAATTCACAAAAAAACTCTTATATTTCTTTACGGAGGGAGTACAAATTATATACATCATCATTTCTTCTCCTAACAAGCTCAAGCGATATATCCAATGGTGACAGCAGGGTTACAGATTTGAAGATCTTCCCATTTAGACTTCTATATTTGATTGCTGGAACAAGGAATTTGTTCAGGGATTTGCTCTGTTCCGCCTCAGCGCTCGTGAAGAGCGGCAATGGTCAGCAAACAATAAGCTAAACTGTATATTACTCGAAATTTCAGGTAGCAATACATGGCTAAAAGAATCCAGGCAATTTCTGGAAGATGGCACTGCATCTTCTTCGGATTCCAAATAAACGAACTCCTCTGACAGCAGATTACTGTATGTGTTTTTCTTTCTGATCCAAACATGTCCGTTCACTTAAACAGATTCTTGCACGTCTCCTGAAAAACTGCTGCAATGAACAAATAATCAACGACAGTCTCTACTGATTGTTTCCATTCGATGTGTATGACCAATACTCATTGACCAGTTCGCGGAAGAGAGATCCTTCAGTTTCCATGAGCTTCGCGGGTTTGTCGTACTCCGCTACTTTCCCTGGAAATGGATGTAGCTCATCAGTATGGAATAAAAAAACTCTATGATGCGGTTGAAATAAGCTGGCAATAAGACAAGCATACCGTCGCTCATTGCAAGTACCATATCGCAGTCCATAACTGTCGGAATACGGTGGGCGACTGTGATAACGGTGCAACGTTTGAATTCTGTCCGGATCGTTTTCTGAAGGACAGCATCTGTTGCGTTGTCTATAGAGGCCGTGGCTTCATCAAGAACCAAGATACGGCACCTTTTCAAAAGCATGCGACCCAAACAAAAGAGCTGCCTTTGGCCCATGCTCCAGTTCGACCCGTTTTCTGCAACTGTATGGCAGCATCTTGATTAGTGCCACTGATAGTTTGACAGATTTAGCGGCACATGTATTTTGAATGAAATGGCTAGAGCAGAACAATCTGCTAGGGGCCTAAAATAAACGTGAGACCAAATTATTTATATAGATAGATACAGTGAGGTTTCCTACCAAGTGAATCCAATCCCTGTTCCTTCTCCTGGACGACTTCAAGAAGTTGACATTTGTCAAGAACCTGCAACACAATAGCATATGAAGTAACCAATTTAATGGTTCCTTCGAGACACATGTATTCCATAAACACAGAATGCCAATACGACTCCATAAATCAGTTTTCCGATTAGATAAGTTGTTTATTTTTCAGAAAAGGTAGATATATTACACGTCTTACCTCCCATATTTGTTGGTCCGAGAACTTCCCAAGAGGATCTAGATTATATCTTACTGTACCCTGAAAAAGTGTTGGGTCTTGTGGAATGATGCCCAAATGCGAACGCAGGTCATGCAAGCCAAGCGTGGTGATGTCTACAGAGTCAATACTTATTGTCCCTCCAGCAGGTTCAACAAGACGAAACAATGCACCGATTAAAGTTGTCTTGCCACTTCCTGTTCGACCAACTATACCAATCTTGTCTCCGCCTTCAAACTTGCAAGTGATACCATGTAGTACAAGGGGTGCGTCTTCTCTGTACCTAATCTGTCAAATCAAAATAAATCACATAAAATTGTAAGAATTTCTAAAGGGTTTCACCTGGCAAGGCATACATGTACTCCCTCCGTCCCAAAATAAGTGTCTTAACTTTGTACTACCTCTAGTACAAAGTTGTACTAAGCTTGAGACACTTATTTTGGGACAGAGGGAGTACATGTTTAAATTTGATTACCTTCAAATCTCTAAGCTCCACGCTGCCAACTTGGGGCCAATCTGGTGCCGGACGGTTTTCTTCAATAACTTCTACCGGTTCACTTTGTATGTCCATGTAGTGGTTCACCCTTTCCACAGATATTATTTGATTCGCAAGGCTGCATTGCCTTTGAATAGAGTTAACAAGAGTATTATTTAGGGAAAGACCATAAGACAATGCCATTCCAACAAAACCTGTGCAAGTATGAAGAGAAGTAATTAGTTTTCTGATGGGTAATGCTAATTTCTTCATAAACTGGATGATATTATATAATTGTATTCTCAGTGAGTTTGGCACATAGACATTGTGCATCTAGCTAAAGGGCAAAATGAAAATATATATACCACTAGGGTTTCAAGCCATTCACGTTTATCTAGTACTCCCTCTGTCCCATAATATAAGATCGTTTTTCAAGCTATTGTTAGTTTGAAAACAATCTTATATTGTGGGACGGAGGGAGTAGGTTTCTGATAAATGGTAGGCTTTCTTATCACAAACTTAACCTTCATAACTCGAGACCAGGAACCTATCAAGACAGGAAAAAATTTCTTTGCACATGTGATGCATGCAAGCACCAACGGTCACAGAGCTTGTAAGCACCAATAATTTTTCTCCAATATGCGAAACAATTTTGTGATTTTTGTACTTAAGATAAGCTACTCCCTCTAATCCATATTACTTGTCTTAGATTTGTCTAGATACAGATATATCTAGACACGTGTATCTACACAAATCTAAGACAAGTAATATGGATCGGAGGGAGTACTTACCAGGGCTAAAAGTTCTTGGAGGAAGAAGAACCATGACAAAGGCAGAAAAAGAAAGAACTGCAGCACTCATTGTTTCCAGGCGCTGAATCAACCATTCAGTAGCTGCAGAATTATAAAAGTATGGACTAGCATTCTTGTCGACTAGCTCCAAATTTCTAGCAAAGAAACGATCTTGTTCCTCGAAGGCACGTATTGTTATAACCCCTGAAATCGATTCACCTAAGTGATTTGCTAGGGCAGACTTGGTAGTGCCATTAATCCGCATCAATTCCTTAGCTGAGGCTAAATAGTACCTCTAGATGACCAAAGATAACATATCTCAGTCAATCGGAATTGTGAGAAAACATTAGATTATTTAACCCCATGGATGAAAATTCAGCAGAGTAAATCATTTGGAAAATAAAATAATAGTAGAAAGGGCGATTTAACCATGCATAAATAAAGTCACACCAATCACCTGCAACCGAATTGCCAAAACTATCATCGGCAACGATACAAACAGAACTTGCCAGGTAACAACAGCCAATACTACAAGATTGCTATATGCAGTTAAGCTGGCACTAAAGGTAAACATGAAGGCAAATGGAACATCAAGATCAATGATACTCAAATCTGAAGAGACCTGCAGGGGATAATCCATCATTAGAAAATGAACGTGAAACAGGACTCTAATTACCATAACTGTCATTTGCTTTAGGCTCTTCTTACCCGGCTAAGAACCCTGCCTAGAGGAGTAGAATCAAAAAAGGACATAGGTGCACGGAACAATGAATTGAGTAACTGGGAAAACAAGGATCTTGAAGTCTGGACTCCAAGAACAACAAGGAACAAAGATCGTGATAGCACAAAGAAAATGGTGCAGATTCCGATAACAATATACACAGAAATTAACTTCAGTGTACTAACACGAGCATTTTGGACATTAGCAGCCATCCATGAATTCTGTGAAATTTGACCAGCTAAGAAAATTATGTGAGAAATAACAGAAAGAGAGGCATACAAGAAGCCTTTGTTCTGGCGCAGGTAAAGCATATAAGGCTTAAGACCTGTATCCCCTGATTCTCTTTCCTCTCTCTTGATCAATTGATCTACTGGTGATGGCTTCACAGCCTCTATATATCTGTTTCCATGAAAATCACCTGTCTCTTTTCTTGGTATTTCCATTACTCTTTGAGAGGCCATACTGTTAAGATTTGAATCACTAACGGTATCTTTATGCGCATTTACAAGGTCCATAAATTGTTGACAATCTGCCAATAGATCTTGATAAGCTGCAGACCGAATAACCCCCCCATCTAACATTAACTGCAGAAAAATTTCACTAGCCTTAGATGACATCAATAAATAAATACAGATCACTATAAACAAATATAAATCATGAGAGGAGGGAGGGGTGGGGGGAGACAGACCAGAATGGAGTCAAATACAGGTAGAAAATCCACTTGGTGAGTCACCAAAAGAACAGTCTTGTCTGATAAAATACCCATGACATAATCCTGTTAGACAAGTAAGAGCTTTATTAAACAGTTTATAATAAAATAGGAATACGATCTACTCCTGCTGATACGATGCTTACATTAAAGAGACTTGTTGCTGTATGGGCATCGACAGCACTGAAAGGGTCATCAAGAAGATAGATGTCTGCATTCTGGTATAGTGCACGAGCAAGCTGAATACGCTGCTTCTGACCACCACTAAGATTTACTCCTCTCTCTCCAATTTGAGTAAGGTCACCGGATGGCAACATTTCAAGGTCCTTGACCAACGAGCACCTTGCAAGCGTTTCTTCGTACATTTGTCTGTCCATCAAAGATCCAAAGAGGATATTATCTTGTACAGTTCCTGCTTGGATCCATGGAGTCTGAGAAACATATGCTATTCTCCCGCAGACTTGAATCTGAAATATGTACACAAAGGTTAATGATTTGATATAGTTCTTACATAAAAAAGAAACAGCGACTAATAATAACAAATTGGTAAAACCTAACATGATGCACTTGTCAACAGGCTGTATTTCTTCTAAGAGCAAATTCCACTTTGAAGTTTGAACTACATATTTGTCATACTGACACTTTGGACCAGAATTTCTTTTTGTGACACACTGAATCAGATTTAAGGGCCCCTAAGGATCGCATGAATTAGAAAACATAGGAATAGGAAAAAGACAGGATTAAGATGTCACATACTGTAGATTCCTTCAGGATCTCAAAACATGAATGGACTTCTCAAAGGAAAAATAAATGAGGCTTGACTTCATGTTGAGATTTCAATGGAATTTGGGGAATATGAATTTTACAACCCCAGTCCTACAATCCGAAGGGCCCTTATAGGATAATTTCCTAATGATTGAAATCCTCTCAAATTCCTATGAAAATCCAAAGAGGCTCTAAGCACAATTATTCCAGTTTGAACCAGGTTTAATGATCATTCCGCATGTTGACATGTTTGTCATGCCTGTCATGCTGACTAGACAGTAAGCTGGCATCTATTTGTTGACATGGACGTCAATGATGCAGCTTTTTGACAAGATTTTCTGTTGTGACCTTATTACGATTACCACTTCTGAATTTTGCACCTTAGTCCCTCAAAATTCAGGACACCTCTACATTCTCCCGAGAGAAAAAGTGCCCTGGTGACCTAGTACACATTTTCCTAACATGTGGGCAGACTTTTTAGGCTTTCAGGATGGGATGAGACTTGGATTTTTGGTGCTTGAATCTGGTTCAATGTGTCAAAAATAAAAAAAAATAGTTCAAACTATCAGTGTGACAAATAAGTGGTTCCACGTGAAATTTACTCTTCTTTTAAGTATGTCAGCAGGCTGTACTTTGATAAGATCACTGTTCAAGAATTCGTCCGATTAATCAGTTAACGGGCCAGTTAATCGCTACTCGTAGGGTGACCGAATCGAATAGCACCTATTCATCATGTTAACTTGTCAGGCCGATTAATTGGCCCGTTAGACCGATTAATCGGTTGTTAGGCCGATTAATCACTGCTGACCCATTAACTTGTGGGTAAACAAAGCCCAATTTTTTTCCATGTAACCCCTCCCATCCCCCTCTCGCTCCTCAATAGCTAGGGTTCGACTAATCAGTAGCATATTTTGCTATATTACATAGGTGAGAGCATGAGAGTATGGTATAATACATAAAAAAAACTAGATATATGTTGGCAATTCCTATTTAATCTACCGATTAATGGTCGACCGATTAATCCAGTTAATAGGCCGATTCACCGATTAATCACTACTCCCAAGCTGACCGAGCAGCTACCAGTTACCGATTTCCTGAACAATGGATAAGATAATTAGTAACTAGCCAACTATGATTCTCAAGCCCAAAGAGGAATTTTGTGTTTCCATTTTACAATTAATATCACATTTGTACTTGTAATAGTGGAAAGTTTATTATGGTACATAACATACAATCTAATAAAAAGGGAGATAATCAAAGTAAAAGCTATGACATGACAAACAGTATTTTTAGTGCATGAAAAAAAAACAGGGGTTACATAAAGTACATGTATTCAAGATAAAAAAAAGCATATCATAACCTAAATAATGGGTAGCTATTTGATTTTCTTGTTTCATACAAAGTGAAGGTAAAAGAAAACCATACCGTGCCTTCAGTTTTGGATACCTCTCCGAGTACAGCAGCCAAAAGTGTTGACTTTCCTGATCCTACCTCTCCACAAATTGCTACCTTTTCTCCAGTTTTGACTGTCAAATTTATGTTCTTTAGAGTTAGCTTTGATGGATTCCCATCCCACGAGAAACCACATGAGTTCATCGCTATTGGATAATCAATGCTCACACAGTATTTCTTCCCAATTTGCCGGTTCATCTCTGGTGCATCAAGAAACTTCGATATCCGAGTGAAAGCAACCTTAGCTTGTACCACAACTGCAATAACATCTGGTATTGACCTAACTGGGTCTTGCACGAGACGCAGAGTTGCCACAGTTGTGAAGACATTGCTAGCGTCAAGAGGGGTTTTCAAAACATAGCATGTTAGAAAGGTTGCCGCCGAAACCAAAACAGGTGATGACCAAAACAGGACACTGTTGTAGGCCCTCCTAAGCTGGAATGCTGACAACCACTTGTACTCAACCTCCCTTAACCCCTCTATGACCTTCTTGAAGTGAGCTTCCCATGCATAAAGTTTCAATACCTTCATATGAACTAAGGATTCAGTCATGGCCTTCAATCGAACATCTTGTGCTTCCATAAGTTTACTCTGAAATTTGTGCTGGAGTTTGGCCAAAGGAGCATTGCAGAGTACGGTGATAATTATGACAACCAACGATGAAACCATTGCAGCACCAACAGCATTATACAGAATTGCCAGAGCAATGCAAAGCTGAACAGTTGTTGTCCATGTTTGATGGAACCAGTATGGGAACTCCCCAATCCGGTAAGCATCAACAGTCACATAGTTCATAATTTCTCCAGAAGAGTGTTCCATTTTTGCTGCATTTGATAGATTCTGTTGCTTCTTGTAAATAGCTGCTGACAAAAATGATCTTACCTGGAGTCCTAATCTCCGCGTACGGAAATACCATTGTCTCTGCGACAATGATTCACAGCATTTGCAGACAAACAACGCCGCAGTCAGCACAAAGCCTTCATATTTAAAGGTTCCTTTCCCAATTGATACATTGATGAATGCCTTGAGAAGCAATGGGCCTGCAGATAATGTAAGAATCTTGAGCAAAGCAAAGAAACCTGAGACCATGGTTGCACGCTTGTGACAAGAAACAACAGTCCAGAAGATCGATGGTGCAGCATGTGACTGCAACTGCTTCTTGCTATCCAGCTTCTCCATGAACATCAAGTACTGGTTTTGTGCTCGATCTTTAGCGCTTAAAAGTGGAATGTCTATGTCCTCAAGGGGTTTCTCATAACCCATCTTCAGTAAAGGATTCAACCACCAAAATGACATCTCGCTGAAAAAACCAGCATCAGCAAAGGGAGTTACCTCAGTCTCAGAATTAGCTACCTCACCTTCTGTCTCCATGTCCAGGGGATTATATAAACCGTTTCCGGTTCCTCCATAACCCTCTTCCTCATGGCTGTGCCGGAATCCATAAAGAAGGAAGAGAAGTGCACCAGGTAGGGACAGGACATCTAAGCAAGCCTTGATGGTGATCGCTTTCTCTGCGACAATGTGATGAACCGAGGAACAGGAGATGAATGCCGCATAGATGGTCAGCAAGACAGACCAAAATCAAACGAGCGCCGCCCCAAGAAACCGAGGCCTGATGCTGAAAGTGAAGCTGGCAAGGATGAAATTGAATCCCTGGGATAATGTCACGAGCCAGCAGTGTGGCGGGTAAACAGAAGAATCCGGACTGAAGAAATTCCCCAGCATCCACAGCCCTAGGCCAAGATAAACCAAACCTAAGCAGCCACTGAAAACTACTGCAGCCAACTGTAAGGATGAACTGGGTGTGAAAAGCTGCCGCCAAGACGCCCTGCTCCTAGGAATTTTGACGAGCAGCTGGAGTGCGAGCGCGAGTATGAGCAGCGCGCCGATGCCAAACCCCACCAGATGATTCGTGCAAGTAGAGGAGTCGAACATTTGGTTCCATGCACATGGAAGTGCATCTTGGCTGGAGCATACTGGGCTCCCACACAGGTCCATCATCCCAGAACCTGAAGTAATGACCAGGTATTGGAGTGAGATTGTTACCTTGATTTGGTCCTTATTAGTATTAATCAACAAAGACAAAATGTATGCACGAGTGACCATCAGCTAATTAGTAAACAACATGAGGAATTAAAGCAGACATACAGCTGCATAGAAAAGACTGACAACGAGCCACAAATACTGAAGAAATCAAGACAATGAACGCAAGAGAAAAAAATACAAACCTGGATTAAATCCCCTTTTCCCCTTCTCCTCCTCCTCCTCGCCGTCGCCACCGGCCGCGAGCTTATGGGTGCGTCGACGAGCCGCAGCTCTTGGGCTCGTCGTGTCAATGAACGCAAGAGAAAAAAAGAGCTCCTTTTCATGAGCGGCGGGCGGGAGACGGAGCGCGCGCTCTCGTCACTGCTCGCGTCGGGCGTGGCGTGTCCGGCGACGCTGCCCCTCCGCCTCCAATGGGATCTGCTGCCGTCAACGCATTTGATCCGCATTTCGCAGTCCAAGTAGATCCACGAAACTTCCTTGGAGCACAGCCGGTCGTCCACTGCAGGTCAATTTATAAAATGCGAGACAAGGGGGGCGATAGTGGGCGTGGACGGTGGAGGCTGCCGCCGGCGGGGTGGGTTTCTTGTGTTAAGATCCGTGCTGAATTATTTTTTCATCTCTTTTTTCCCTAGAATCGTTTTTTTTCAGCCAGCTCAGCAGGTGTGTTTGCTATGGAGATCTGTGTTTACTTGTGATTAGGCTTGTCTAGGTGTATTCATATCCCCCTTGTTTTTTTTTTGAGCGTATTCATATCCCCCTTGTTAGCTGCATGTGATGGTTCACTGGGTGTCAATGTTTGCGGGGTAAGAGCATCTACGCCCGGACCCCTCGTACCTTCCTCAAACGACCGGACAGGCCGTTCGGTCATTGTCCAGTCACAAAAAAATCGACCCAGCCGCCCCCCTCAAACGGGTCTCAAATGTCCGGGCTGACCGGCACCCCTCATATCCAGCCCGGACATGCCTGCCTGCCTCGCATCGACCCCACATATATTCGTCCTCATTTGTTCGCCGGACCAAACCCTAGCCACTTCACTCCGCTCCCCTCCACTCCCATCCGCCACCTTAGCTCACCTCCGGCGATCTCCGGCATGAAGGGCAGCAGATCCGACTCCGACTTGTCTGGATCCATCGACTGGGGGGTCGTCCCCTGCGGATTGGAGAAGGCAATGGCAGTTCGCATTGCACTTCGCCGCTCCCGCGAGGACAACGCCCGGTCGACGGCAGGATCTGTCCGTCACGACTCCATAGCGTCCGCTCAACGGGCGCTCGGTTCCTCTGGGGTAGGATCATCGAGGTCCCGACGGGCGGATCCATCGACCGGTCCGGCGGACTTCGAGTCCCACCGGGAACGGGCTGCCCGCCGTGGGAAGGAGAGGATAAGGGTCACCGAGGCCTATCTCGCGGAGGAAATGGCGGAGGCGGAGGCGGTTGATGCGGCGGCGTGGGCGGCCGCAGAGGAGGAAGCCATCCGCGCCCGTATTTTGAAGAAACAGCAACGGAGGAACACGCGCGCCCTCGCCCGACAGCAGAATCGGGCGGTCCATGAAATGACAGGACTACCACCCAAGGAGGAGAAGGAGGTGAGCAATGGCGAAGACAGATCCAACTCGATTAGTACTGCGTCTTTGACCGATACTTTGGCGAGAAGGACGGCAAGTGCTCCGGGAAGGGCAAGGGCGGCCATGGATGATCTTCATCATAGCCAAACATCCCAAATTTTGGTAGTCTGATGGCATGTTAGTACTGATGGAGTAGCCGGACGATGTGTGTAATGCATCGACGTAGTAGTTGCATGGTTTGTATGGGTTTAAGATATGAGATTTCAGGTGTCCGGTTGTAGAATGCATTATTTGAGGCGTGACGCGTCCGCGGGCGTTTGAGGGGCCGAATTTGCAAGTTCCGGCTATAGATGCTCTAATAGTACTAAAACAGTTTTAAGTCCACAAGCATCATAATGATCACAAATCAAACATACACTTGTTTTCTTTTCCAGTTCTCGATTGAAAAGCAAACACCATGGTTGTCGCGCCAAGCAGCAGCAGAGGGCTTCTCTGATTTAGTAAAGATTCATTAACCTCGGAGTTGACGTGCCACAGTTCATTCAGAAGGAAACAACCATGTTGGACTCATCGGCTTGCCATCTGGTGCCCGAGAGGCGTGCTCCGACGATATGTCTGCAGCAAACGGTGCCAATGTGCCATCTCTCAAGCTGTACATGAAGAACTTATCAAGCAGGGGACCATTTTTAGCATGGCAGAGATGGCCATCGACGAAGTAGATGACATCGCCTTCCACCCCGTCATACTCCGACGCATGAAATGATTTGCTGCTGCACGGGCTGATGAAGATGCAGTCGCCATCCAAGGTGTTGATCTCAGTGAATCGAAGAGGTCTCGTGCTTAAATCCACCATATACACCCCAACCTTGCAAATATCGTGCCAGCCTACACCGGCGCCACCTAAAAAGTATCTGGCGATGAGCAGCAATTCTCCATGCCATTCTACCAGGTTCCACCTCTGCTTGTAGCTGTCCTTGACCTCGGGCAGCTCGGCCGCGCAACGCTCGACGCGAGAAACCATTAGCCCAGAGTCGTCGTCGTCGTCGTCATCTGTGGTTATCTCGACGGCAAAGAGGTTCGTGGTGAGCTCGCTGAGGATATAGAGCTTCCCCTGGTAGAAGGTAATGTCACTGAACTTGCTGATGCAGCCACCAAGGCACACGCACCACGACGCCATGCCGGGCCGCCAGAGAGCGAGCTTGGCCCCGTTCCTGTGCACGGAGAAGGCAGCCACGATGCATTTGGACCCAGGAGGATCAGGCGAGGAGGACAGGATCACCTTGCGGAACGACATGACGTACTGCGCGGCGTTGATCGTGCACTCGACCACGCCAGAGCCGCCGACGATGGGGAGGGATCTGCTGTGGGCGTCGACGAAATGAGAGGACGCGGAGGGAGGCGGGAGACGGAGCACGTCCCGGGAGAAAGGGTTCATCAGGAAGCACTGGGCGTCGCCAAAGTAGCGGCCTTCGTTCGGCCGCACGGCGGCGAGCCAGTCGTCGAACGAGACCACGCAGCGGACGTCGTCGGACGGCACGTCCTCGGGCAGCGGGACGCGGCGCGCGCCCGTCGCGGCCCCGTCGGGGGAGAAGCCGGAGAAGGCGAGGTCCGCGTGGACGAGCAGGGGGAGCGGCGGCGGCGGGGGGCGGTGGAGGCGGCGCGCCGCGCGCCAGGCGGCGCAGACGGAGCGCATCCTGGCGCGGTCCTCGACGCGGGGGAGGCGGCCGGCCACGACCCCGAGGATGTCCGGCTGGACGTCCGCCCACGCCCGCCGCCGCGGCTCGAGGCCCGCGACGGCGGACCCTGGCGTGCCAGGAGGCGTTTCGTCGAGCAGCTTGCCTGCACGGCCGCCGGCAAGGACGGGAATGTGGGGAGACAGGGAGGGCGGGCTGTGGCCTGAGGTCGCTGAGCCGGCGGATGGTGTGGCCGTCGGAGGTCGGCTTGGGGAGGTCGGCGCGTCTTGATGCATTGGCGTTCGTGTCACGACCGGAGCTCCTTCCATGGATTGATCAGAGGATACAGAAAGAGTTGGGGAGGGGAGAGGAAGGGGGAGGTGGGATGCAGAGACAGTGCCCCTTGTATCTCTCACGCAACACACGCTGGCAGGTGGGCCCTCGGTCTCAACCCCAGCTCGGCTCATAGAGCCGTCTAGAACATTTTGTTGTTGTTGTTGTTGAGAGAATGCCGCTCTTTAACGATCATAAAATATCATTTCATAGAGTTTTCCGGATAGAATCGTCACAGGACATTTCACAAGCAGCTACCATGACTAAAAGAACAAAACAAAGAGTTGCCCGCCGAAATCTTGATGCCCGTTGCTACCGTCCCAATGTACGACGGATCTGTCGTGTAAGGAAAAAACTCTATGGATGGTTTACGAATCCCGGATAATTTACGCTCCTCCTAACCAATGTCCAGCCAATCGATTATCCTTTTTTTTTTTTGAAACGGGGAATCGATTATCCTTCGAGTCAAAAGACAAGAGGCGTAAGCAGAACAGTATCTTCATGTACTATCGGTGGAATATTTGAAAAGAAAAGGAATCATCGCATCTTCAGAGGTACCCGCATGACTCAATTCAAGGTGACAGTCTTAACTTTCGAGGACATCACTCAGCGTCAGATGGCCTTTTGCCAACCACGTGTCAACGAGGGGGATTGGCTAGTGGGTTAGGCTCTTTTTGCCCTTACTAGAGTTTTGGGAGTTCTCTTCAAAAACTCCCCCACCCTTTATACGGCCCTATGTTTGGATTTTTGCTTCTGCTTTTGTCAAAAAAGCCACAGGAGCTGGGCTTTTTACTTCGGCTTTTGGCTTATAAATCAATATTATTATACGATGATATAAGCCAAAAGCCGAAGCAAAAAAGCACCTATTTAGGAGTTTTTTTTGGCTTTTTGCCCCAAGTGAAAAAGCTGCACAAATAGAAGCAAAAGACCAAACAAACAGGACCTACATCTCGCTTCTTCTCCTTTCATATGAAAAGGTAGTGCTCCTGCGGAAATTCAATTTGGCCCCTGGGTCCAATTTACTTTTTGAAATTTCAAAAAAATTAAGAATTTTTTTGTATTCTTAGTCACATCTAAATGCTACCTGCAAATTTTGAGGCAAAAGGTTAAGCATTTTGTCCCGTGCAAAAATACAAATTGAACATCAAATGTTACCCCAAGTGTCACACCAAATTTGTTTTTTTACCGACGAAACACTGCTACTCCGTTTCGCATGAAAATTGTCAAGTATGTCTGCGACACTACGAACATCCGCAAAAATATTCAGATTTTTTTTTTGAAAACATTTACTAGTTTTTTCACGGTACTGTTCACCCCGGACCATGTGCTCCCGAGAGCCAAAACGCCCCTCCCATCCTCCTGCTGGTTCCTCAAAGAAAAACATGTTGAAACAATTGGGATGGGCTATTAATTTGTTTATAAATCTTTATCGACTATCATGGCAAAATCGCCTAGCAAATATGTTTCTTATAGGTAGAGACACACATTATTCTATGGATTTCAACCACACCGTGACCGGTAGGCAAGATGAGGCATTCCTTCAGCGACTTGGCCTCACACCTCTTGGCATCGCCACAAGGGGCGGAGTGTAAAACAAACCTTGAATTTGTAGGGAAAATCTAAATCAAACCCTGAATTCTCAATCCCTGAAATCAGCACACCAAACTCTCTAATCCCAGTTTATTCTAAACCTTCACGGGACTTAGCCGGTATTTGCTGAATTGGGCTAGCCCATTAGCGCAGTCGCTCGCGTGACCGCTCTGGTCCGGTTTTTCTTTGTTTCTTTTTTTGTTTTCTTTTGATTTTTTCACACATGTCTATTTTTTTCTGTACCCAATGTACATTTTTAACACACACATGATATATTTTTATGATAAACTTTAGATATTTTCAAATACATTACGTACATTTTCACGGAAAAAATACATTATGTATATTTTTAAAATACATGTTCTCAAAACTTTTTTGAATACAATGTAATATTTTTCTAAATACATGTTTTACATTTGCTTAATGACAATAAACATTTTATAAAACTACATGAACAGTTTTTTACATTGTTCAACATTTTTACAATTGTATACACTTCTTTCAAACACATGACACGTATATTCTGTTAAGGGTATGACACATTTTTTACAACACACAAACATTTTTTTACATTGTACACACATTTTTTTGAAAATGTCACAAACACATTTTTTTGAAACTCGTGCATTCTTGAAATGTTACATTTTTCTGAATGTACGAAAAAAAATTACACAAATATTATTATACATTGTATATATATTTGTTTGAAATGGCCCGTACATTTTTCTAAACTTGTGATATTGTTTAGATGTCACAAAAGTTTCTCTTACATATTTGTTCAGATTTCAAAATTTGTTCCTATTTTTAAATTTCAAAAAGTATTCACACTTTAAAATTATGTTCAGTTTTTTAAAAAAATCAAAAAGTATTTGGAATTTTCAGTGCTCGCACTTTATAAAATGTTTGAAGGTTTCAGAAAAAATACGTTTTCAATACTTGTTTGCCGCCAAAAATGATTTCAAAGTTCGACGCTTTGATTTCTAATTAAATATTTCCGGCCTCATATTATGTCAACAACGGCGTTCTTATATAAAAGTATTTCTGAAATAATCGAAAGATCTGGGAGTCCTTCCAGATCTGGCACTGGTGATGCTCGGGGCGGCAGGGTGCTGGCTCCTGTGGTGGAGGGGCTTGAGCGGCCTGTACGACGCTCGAGCGGCGGCTTCGGCCGCGAGGGGCGCGATCGGTGGGTGTCTGCGCGGTCTGGCATCGCGTGGACGCCCCTAAGGGGTGCGCGGATCGGAGGCCATGGCTACGAGGAAGTGCGCTTCGGCGGCGTGTGATGCGGATCTGGGTTCCGGCCGTCGGTGGTCTCCGCGTGGTGCGGTTGGCTGCGGCGGATTTTGGTGCTTCTTCGTTGATGGGCAGCTTCGACGATGGTGATGCTCGGTGGGCTTGTCGACGCCAATGCGGGATGATGTGCGGCTGAGGTGGTGTGGAGCTTGGTGAAAACCATGTCTTGGCCTCGTGCCGGGACCAGCGATGGCGGCGGCTGTGGCCGTCGTTGACCTTCATGGAGGCATCGTTGCTTGTTCTCCTACCCCTCCTGCGCTGATCTGGCCATTTCGGTCTCTCCGGGGGAAACCTTGATCTGTGATCGGACGATGACGGCGCCTTGGTGTCGTATTCCCTCTTGGGGGCTTCGTCTTGGGAGCTTGACGTCGGTGAGCGGTACCTGTGGATGGCGGTTGGCGGCGGGTGTGGCGTCCAGACTTCTGTGGCATCGATGATGGTGGGAGTGATGTCGGCGACGCGACAATGGTTGTGGTAGTCGGCTCTTCTTCGGCGTGTCCACAATTTTGCCTCGGTTTGTTTGTTGCTATGGCTGGCTGCAGGTAGCCCGTTCGGCGATCTCCCGCGGCGCCAGTCGTGCCTGGTTTTGTCCTACAGAGTTCTCCGTCGGAGTTGGAGTTGCGTCGTCTTGCCGTAGGTGGTTGAGATTTTGGCATAGATCTTTATGCAGGTTCACGCGTCCGCTACAGTGTGGGTTGGGTCGAGGATCGCCTACGGCGGAGTCGGAGTCGTTTGCTCAGAGTGTAGGGATGGCGATGATGCCTCTAGGGGAGGAATGATGACGATGACGCTTGCGTGCTGTCTCGCCAAGACCCTCTTTGGAGTGGTGTGCGTGGGCATTTTTATGTGTGCCGCCCAACGGTTGTAACGGTTTTCGTCCGGTTTTCCATAATTAACTCGGCAATATGGTTTTCGCTCGGTTTCCCCTAATTAACTGAGCAACTCTTTTCTTCTTAATGAATGCAGGATACCTGCCATTTCGAAAAAAAAATCTTAATAAAAAATGTGAACAATTTGGAAATGACGAATATTTTGGGAAAAGGTAAATTATTTATGAAACTATTTTTTTTTAAAGATGGAACAATTTTTGGAATTCCAAAATATTTTTTGAAAAAGTGAAGAATGTTGGGAATCCTAACATTTTTTTATAAATGTAACTTTTGTAATCCTTAAGAATTTGAAAAAATGAAACAAAAATTCAAAATTCCAAACATTTTTAGGAAAACACGAACAAAAAATGGAAATAAGATTTTTTCTGTAAGTTATTTTTTGAAAAGCGCAACATTTTATATATTACCGAACATTTTTGATATTACGTACAAATTTCAAACACAAACATTTTATATATTTTTTAAAACATGACATTAACAATTTTTAAAATCTCCAAACATTTTCCCAAAAGGTGAACAATTTTTTAAAAATGCAAACGGTTTAGAAATTCCCAACAAGCACCCGGTGGAGCGATAGTTGGGCCAAGTCTTAAGCGTTATTTTTTCTGTTTTTTCGTTAGTTATTTTTTTTCACGTTTTTGAACTTTATTACTCTTTCTGAAACCTGTGACAAAAAATTGAAATATTGTTTGGAATACCGAAATAACAGTTTAAAAAAATGATTTGAATTATGATTTTAAATCTTTCTTCCGTCAAATAATTATTAAATGCTTTAAAAAATCATTTGTTGTTTTCAGTTTTATCCCTTTGTATTTATTAGTTATGTAAAAAACTTAAAATACCAGTTTTAAGTACCTGCTTAAATTTTGATTTTATATACTTTTTCCTTCAAACCTACGATGAATGCCTACCATGGCTATACCCACTAGCTGGCAAAATTGTGGTCATGTTTTACATCTCTAAAATTAGACCATGTTCAATAGAGGGTATTTGGGTAGGCTAGAAGGGTTCATTTGAGAGCGTATTTTTTTTGACATCCGTTAAATAACCCTATTTTTTTATGATGACAATTTAAGGCACCATGCCAGCTTTTTGAGTTTTAAATAAATCTTGCATTTGCTAGAGTTCTCTCGGTGAAAAATGGCTGATAAATGATCGGGCGTGACGCAACTTACATACGATGTCAGAAATCATTTAAACTTGATATGGATACCTACCATGGGCATGCTCGCCTACTGTCAAAAGTTGTGGTTATTTTAAGAATGTTCAAAACTAGACGATGTTCAATGGAGGGTGTATGTGTAAGCCCGAAGGTTTTGTGTGAGAGCACGTTGTTTCTCGACATCTTTAAAATGTTTCCAATTTTTTTATTGTCCTTTTATGACCAATTTAAGGCATCATGCCAAGTGTTTTGGTTTTCATAAATTTTACATTTTCTGGAGTTGCTTGGTGAAAATGGCCGACAAATGCCTGGAGATGTTGTAACTTGCATACGGTGTCGGAAATGGTTCAAACCTGGCATGATGCCTACCATGGGCATCCCCACCTTCTGGAAAAAGTTGGGTTCATTTCATTTATGTTATAAAATAGACCATGTTCAAGGAAGGGTCTTCGGGTATGCGAGTAGGGTCCGTATGAGAACACATTTTTTTGACATCGTCAAATGACCCCAATTTTCTTCCACGAGCTTATATGACCAATTCAAGGCACTATGCCATCCGAGTTTTTGACAGTTCTTGCATTTTCTGGAGTTTTCTTGGTGAAAAATGGATGATAAATGGTCGGTAGTGACGCAACTTGCATACGGTATCGAAAATTGCTCAAACCTGACATGTATGCCTATCATGGGCCTGTCCATATGCTGAAAAAAGTTGGGGTCATTTCATTTATGTCAAAAATAGACCATCTTCAACGTAGAATGTTCGGAGATGCCAGAAATGTTCGTGTGAGAGCACATTTTTTCAGCATCGTCAAATGACCCAATTTTTCAATTAGCTTATATGAAGAATTACAAGTTTTTTGAGTTTTTGACTATTTTTGCATTTTTTGGAGTTGTCTCGATGAAAATGGCCAATAGATGGTCGGCCGTGACGCAACTTGCACATTGTGTCATAATTCGTTCAAACCCGGCGTGGATGCCTACCATGGACATGCCCATCTGCTGGCCAAAGTTGGGGTCATTTTATTTATGTCCAAAAATAGACCATGTTCAACGAAGGGTGTTTGGATAGGCCAGAAGGTTTCGTATGAGAGCATGTTTTTATCGGCATCGTCAAACGACCTTAAAACTTTTCCGCGAGCTCATATGACCAATTCAAAGCACCATGCCAAGTTGTTCGAATTTTCGACAATTCTTGCATTTTCTGGAGTTTTCTCGATGAAAAATGGCTGATAAATGACCGGACGTGACACAACTTGCATACAGTGTTGAACATCTTCAAAACCTGGCATGGATGCCTACCATGGGTGTGCTCGTCTGATGATAAATGACCGGACGTGACACAACTTGCATACAGTGTTGAACATCTTCAAAACCTGTCATGGATGCCTACCATGGGTGTGCTCGTCTGCTGGCAAAAGTTAGGGACATTTCGAAACGTCCAAAACTAGACCATGTTTAACGGAAGGTGTGCAGGTAAGCCAGACGACTCTGATTGGGAGCACGTTGTTTCTCAATATACTTGAAATGCCCCCAATTATTGTTCATCTCCTTCTATGACCAATTCAAGGCACCATGCCAAGTTGTTTTGGTTTTTGATAAATTTTACATTTTAAAGTTTTGTTGGTTAAAAAAGACCGATAAACGGCCTGACGTGTCGCAACTTGCATACGATGACGAAAGCCATTCAAACTAGGCATGGAGGCCTACCATGGTCATGACCATCTTCTTGCAAAATTTATCGTCATTTCAAGGATGTCCAAAAATAAACCATGTTCGGCGAAGGATGTTTGGGTAGGTTAGAAGGGTCCGTTTGAAAGCATGTTGTTTTTTGATATCCGTCAAATGGCCTCAAATTTATCGTCAGCTTCCATGACCAATTCAAGGCATCATGCCAAGTTGTTCAGATTTTTGGCAACTTTCACATTTCCTGGAGTTTTCTAAATGAAAAAGGATCAATAAATGGACGAACGTATCACAACGTGCAAACGATGTCGGAAATTGTTCAAACTCGCATTGATACCTCATATGTTCGTGTCAGGCTGCTACAAGAAGTTAGGGTCATCTATCCATGGTCCAAAATACCACTAGTTGAGAGGAGTGGGCCACACTAGGCTAGGCCAGACGAATCCATTTGTGAGCATATAGTTTTTTTCAATTTAAAGCTTATTTTATTTGCAATTTCCGTCATTATAAAACAATACGAATATTTTTTTATGTTCTAGCCATTTCTTGAAAAGTTTCAAAAAAATTGGATGCTTCTGTTATTTACGATTTCTGGCATTATCAATCAACATGAACTTTTTTTTGAAACGCAACAATTTTTAAATTTGTGAAAACTTCATGCATTTCAAAAAATAGGGAAAAAAGGAACAAAAAACCCGAATATAACAGAAAATAACCGGTTTTAAAAACCACCGAAAAAATCGGTGTGAAAATTCATGAAGCTACATTTGCCACATAAGAAGCCAAAAAGAAAGATAGTGTTCAAACTGTGTTCAAAAAATTGTTCAAAATTTTAGTTCTTAAGTTTGCACGCTCCTTATCCCTCTTTAAAGTTGGACAAAATGTTCAAAATGTTGTTTGGAAAAAAGTTCTTAACATTTCAAACTAACATATCTCTTTAATTTTTTTTGAAATGTTCATGCTTTTAAAAAAGAAAAAAGTCCATTTTACTACCCTGAAAAAACTTGATGGTTCACATAACCCCCTGATGTTTTTTTTTGCTCCTTTACCCCCCTCAACAATCTCATACCGGTCAAAAAATGTGCCTGGCTGGTTTGCTGCGATAGATGCTGACGTGGACAAGGTCAAAGCGGTATTTGACCAGTTAGAGAGGGGCCCACCCGTCAAAAATAAAAATCCATCTGTTAAATTAATCCCGTCTCTCTCTCTTCGCCGGAGCCGCTCGTCGTGCACGCATCAAAGAGGAACACCGCGACCCCGCTTCATCCCGAGCCCACACCGCCGCAGAATGATCTTTGTCGCTCGTCGTGCCCCAAAAAGCTTTGGAACGAGCAACCATGGAGGAGCTCAGCCACCGCCTGGCCCTGCAGTTCGCATCATGCCATCGGGATCCACGTGCACCCACCCCCGCAATCTTCTCTTCCTTTCCTTCTCCCCTCTTTCCTCCTCTCTACCTGGTCTCTCTTTTCTTCCTCACCCCTCTCCCTCTCATTCCCAACTTCCCATGCAGGCACCATGGAATCCTTTGCACTGACGCCAGGGAAGACCGTGACGGAGCTCCATGATGCCGAGTCCTCGCGGCGTTCTGCTACCTCCCCGCGTCCTGATCCACACCCCTGCGCGGCCCCTTGCCCGGATCTGGCGGGATCCAGCGAGTCCCTTCGCCGACGTCCCGCATCGCGCCGCAGTGCCCCGCTTCCCGCACGACCCGCTCGAACTCCAGCACGCGTTGACTCCGCCCCCAGCCCCATCCAGGCCCCTCCCCCTGGCTGGTTTGACTAGTCAGTTGCTGATTGGGCTGACCTTGTAACGGTACTTAACAGGTGGGCCCCTCTCTAACTGGTCAAATACCGTTTTGACCTTGTCCACGTCAGCATCTGATCGCATCAAACCAGCCAGGCACATTTTTTGACCGGTATGGCATTGTTGAGGGGGGTAAAGGAGCAGAAAAAAACATCAGGGGGTTATGCGAACCACCAAGTTTTTTCAGGGTAGTAAAATGGACTTTTTTCTTTAAAAAATGTTGTTCAAAATTTTCAACAAATGTTCATGCTTTAAAAAAAACGAAATTTTCAAATGTTCAAGTTGTTCAAAAATTTGTTGAATTTTAATTTTTTATTATACTTTTATTTTTTATAATTTTGAGCAAATGTTGGAAAAAAATGAAAAGGTGTTAGAATTCTGCGATGGTGTTACCTCTGTCCGGGATTTTTAGGCTGGAAAGCCACCAGTGGAAGTCCTCTTTTGTAAGGCCCCTCCCAATGCTCCACCTTGGAGAGGTGCTAAGCCTGTCATGTAGACAAAAAGTGTGATGTGACAAGGTAATTAAGAGGAGAGAGATGAATTTGGTAACCCGAGGAAGAAAAAATACTAAGCGCGTGAACCTAAGCAAAATATATAAATGAAAGAAACCCACCAATGCATGAAAAACTTTAGTAGCTAAATCATTAAATGAAGGATGCTTAGCTACAACAAATTAAGCACCTACGCATTGTGGGCTTTAGTTGCCAAACATTTAATGTGCTTAGCACCTCATCTTAGAGCAAGTACAATAGAGCTGGGTCAGCGGGCTATAAGAAATAAACTAGTATATTTTTGCTTAGTTGGAGGAAAGAGAAGAGGAGAGAGAAGGTAAGCGGGCTCTTAGTTAAGAGCTAGCTCTAGCACGTGCTCCTAGGCGCTTTGTGAGAGTGAAAAGTGGGTCATATAATAAAAAAGTAGTACACTCTTTTAATCAACTATTGACATGTTGGCTATAAGATGGGCTATAGATGACATGGCAATGGCTTATAGCCAGCAGCTGGCTATAATATTAACCATGCTCTTAGCACAGTAGCCTAAGGCAGGTTGTTGTTCCCTAGGTCTGAATTAATAGCCAAATTGTTAGTCAATGCAAATTAATTGCAGTCCACTTCCAATGCATCGGTGCTAAGCACATTAAAAAGTTTAGCAGCTAAACCCCTCAATGCATAGGTGCTTAACTTGTTGTATCTAAGCCTTCTTCATTTAATGATTTTGCAACTAAAGTTGTTCATGCATTGACGGACTTCTTTCATTTAAGTTTTTTGCCTAGGTTCACACGTTTAGCATTGTTTCTTCCTGAAGTCATCACACTCATCTCTCTCCTTTTAATTACCTTGTCATACCAGATTTTTTGTCTACATAACAGTCTTAGCACGTGTACAAGATGAAGCATTGTGGGGCCTTAAGCGGAAGCTGCGATCAGATTGGGCCATGGGCCATGGAGCCAATATATGCGCGTGGTAATAAGAAAAGAAAGCAATGCATGCAAGAGCGTTGAGAGATGGGAGGCGATTTGGCAATTAATTTACGCTAGTTAATGTCCTTCAATCCCGCTCATTAATTTGGTAGATTCAAAACCAAAAAATGGCCCCGATGTGACTTGGTCTTGGCAATCCTGTCTACCTAATAAATCTGGATGGAGTAGTGCTTAGAGTAAGTATAATAAGGTGACGTAGGCGGATTGTAAGACTTCAAGTATTATATACTTGTTGAGTTGGATGAGAGAGAAGAAGAGAGAGAAGAGAAGCAGACTCTAGATTTACAGCCCGTTGTAGCACGCGCTTCAAGAAGCTATGTAAGAATGTATGGTGGGCCATGTGATTAAAAAATAGTACTTTCTTATAGCCCACTACTATACATGTTGACTATTATATTGACCATAGATGATTTGGCAACATGTTATAGCTAGCAATCGGGTTTATTATTAACCATGCTCTTAACTATGCACGGTCCGTAGTTTTCATAAACATTGATCAGCTCAAATGGTAAGCCTCTTAGCCTCACGTGAATGAGGTGAGATAAGTACACTTGTAATCACTGTATTTGAAGCAAAAGCACGATACGATCATTGGACTTTGAAATACGCTCGTTACAGTCATTATATACGTGAAGCAGTGATTATACGGTCACTAACTCACCGTATAGCACCATATCACCCTCTGTTGACTAGTCAAATGGTCTACGTGGCAATCTGTTGACCAGTCAAATAACCTACATGGCAGTTGGCCCGCCTGCGTCGCTCGCGTCCTGCTCGCCGTAGCTCGCCCTGCTCCGCGCCAGGTCCGCTCCCGAGCCGCAGCTACCGCTGCTCGCCCGCGCCCCGCCCCGCGCCCAGTCCTCTACCGCCCGCCGCGCCCTACCGGCTGCTCCCCCTGCAGCAACAGCCGCCATGCTCGCCTCACTGCTGCACTGCATACCGCTCGCATGCCCGAGCTACCCAGCGCGGGCTAGGCTAGCTAGCACACACTCATGCCTTGTCGCAGCTAGTCCGCGCGCTTGCCCTCGCCCGCTCTCCAGCCCAGCCCCGCGCACGCTCGCTAGCCATCTCCCGTGGACGGGACGCGTGCCACCGCAGCAGCTCGCCGCGCTCGTCCGCCCTCGCATGCTCGCATGTCACCGGGGGATCCCGCACTCCTCGCTGGCGTCCCGCGCTCTTGCTCCTCGCGCGGCATCCCGCAATGCTGCAGCTACTTGCCGGCGTCCCGTGCTGCCGCTCCTCGCCGGCATCATGCACTCTTGCTCCCCACCGACGTCGCGTGCTCTTCCTCGGCGCCCCGCACCGCTGCTCCCCGCCGCCGCCACGTTCCCGCGCGCTCACCCTAGGCCGCCGCCGCCGCAGCCGCGCGCTCGCTCGTAGGGGCCGCAGAGCCGTGGAAGGAGGCGACACCTTGAAGAGGAACGGTAGGTCACCGGGCCAGTCAGCGGTGACGGCGGGGCCGAGGAGGGTGGGGTTGCGCGCGAGCCAAGGCGCCGAAGGGCTCGCCGCCGAGGAGCACGACGGAGGGCGCGGCCGGGTGCGTGCCCATCCAGAGCTCGGCGTAGGGAAGGGTCGGGTCCGGGTCGGCGACGCCGGAGAGGCGCACGACGAGGGAGGCGCCGCCGCGCCGGCCCTACTCGTACTGCTGCACGGCGCAGCCGCCGCAGCAGCTCTGGCGTGGCCTCGGGCGGCGGGCGGTCGTCCGGCGAGAAGGCCTCGGGTGGCACCGTCGGTGAAGGCGAGGGCGAGGATGAGTGAGCACCCATTCTCTCTCGGCGAGAAGCAGGGAGCAGTTCGTGTGGCGTGGTGCGGGCGGTGGGTGGGTGGGTGACAAGTGGAGTATCTAGCAAAAAAAACTACCATATTACGGGCTAAAGTTTTGAAAACTACCATTTTTTTAATTTTCCAAAATGGTACCACAAAATTGGTTCGCTGTTCCGAAAAACTACCATGTGGTACTGATGACCATGTTAATTAACTTTAAACGTTATGATGACAGCTTGGGTCCACTCGTCAGGTTGACCATTGACAGGTTATGACAGGTGGGCCCAAATATGTTTTGAAATACAAACGGGTCCCTGAAAAAAATATATAAAGCAATCAGGTCCCTGAAAAATAAAAAATAAGCAATCGGGTCCTCGCCGGCGAGCTCGTCGCCGGAGCCGAAGAAGGGACCTTTGCTGGCCGGCCCGCGTTGCCGCTGCTGCGTGCCGCCGGCCACCCCCGCTGCGTGCTGCGTGCCACCGGCTGCCCGCCGCTGCTGTCCGCTGCTGCCGCCGCTGCCCGCGGCTGCATGCTGCGTGCTGCCGGCCGCTGCTCGCCGCCGTCGCCACTGCTGCCCGCCACCGCGGCTACGTGCTCCTGCTGTCAGCTCCCATAGCTAGTGGTGGCCGGCCTTGGTGGTGGCTAGGCCTGGCGGCACCGGGCGTGGTGCTGGTCAGGAGACAAGAGGAAGAAGGAGAGAAGAACGATAAGGGAGGGAGAGAGAGAGAGCACACTTACATGTGGGACCCACATGTCAGTTAACGGTCAACAAAAGGTTTGTTTAGGAGCGGGCCCGACCTGTCATAAACCGGATTAATTCTAAATCACATCGTCATTTGGGTTTTTTGGAACAGTGAATCAATTTTGTGGTAGCTTTTTAAGGTTTTTCAAAAAGTGGTAGTTTCTTGTGGTCAACGCCTGTAATGTGCTAGTTTTTTGCTATATACTCTGACAAGTGGGTCCTATTTAATTTCTTTGACCCACTGGCAGACTGGACCCATTGCAATATTTACCACGTAAGTTATTTGACCGGTCAACAGATTGCCACGTAGATCATTTGACTGGTCAACAGAGTGTAATACAGTGCTATACGATGAGTCAGTGACCGTATAATCACCGCTTCACGTATATAGTGACCGTAATGAACGCATTCTAAAATCTAGTGACCGTATCATGTCTTCGCTTCAAACACAGGGACCACAAGTGTATTTATCTCGAATGAGGTCTGTGGTTTCGATTCCTATCCGGTTCACGCATTTGTTTTGTGAATTTTTACATCCCGCGAACAGTGCAGTCACTATAGCCGTCATCAATGGGCCGACCCAATTGGCGTATGACGTATACATTTCGACGGACGGGAGACGTATTTTAAAAAAGGCCATCCTACGCTTTCTTATGAAGGAGTATAAAGAAATCTCGTCCATTGATATGTTTAGGGGGTTGTATCGAAGCTGAAGTTCGTGGGGCTGCCTGGGCTGGTGCATAACAGAGGACGGTTTTACCAGTGACGTTGCGCAACACCAGTGATTCGGCGTCGCAGCTGTGCAGAAGTTTTAAAATTTAACATGTGGTTCCATAGAGCGTCATTTACTATCAAACAAATGTCGTCAAGTCGACTGGTTTCTTTAATTACCTAAGCACATGAACAAGGTCCTGAAAGCCGCTGTTGTTCATAGCCGCAATGTAGTTCAGAGATTGCCCCTGCGTTTGAAATCAATCACGTATTAATAGCAAGTTAATCAAGGGAAGCTACGGGATACGCTATAGTTGATGGAGAAGGAGAACCAGCAATTCCTCGTATATACTGAATGGATTACTGAAAGCTTTAAGACGAAAAAATATATGTACATCTGTGCACGCTATAGGGCAACGCCAACTTGACTAAACACATCGATGCTACTATTTTGGTTTTGGAGTACATTTTATCCAGTACTAACATTTTTCATTTTTTTCGCTAATATATTCCATGAGATACTTTTTTTTTGAGTGAAATTCCGTGAAATACTTCGCTATTTAGGATATGTCACAAAATGAAAATAGTTTACATATTTTCTGAAGAGCAATGCTACATCTACATAGGGAGTTACGTAAATTTTACGTGGTTCGACAGTTGTCCAATTGTGATTGGGACTAAGGGGAAGAGGGGCCCACCCCAATGAAAATCGGGGGGGGGGGGGGGGGGGGGGGGGTTGGGAAGAGAATTTGTGAAGGAAGGTTACGTAACTCCCTTCGTAACCCTATGTAGGCGTAGGATTATTGTGTTATGAAATAAAAGTGAGAAACTGTTTGATACGTACCACAAGCTTTTCTTTATTTCCGAGCGATATCAACGTCAGGAAAGAACAGTCAATCATGCTAGCGCCTCGTAACCCATGGTCCTGCATTAGTTACAGTTTGCGGCATAGGGTCATCATTCCCTCCAATGAAGACGACGGATATCCGTCTTTGTACAACATGCATTGTCCCAGGAATTTCCTTATCAACCCCTCCAATCGATAGTGACAAGACACCCCGCCGCGTGCCACGCCCATGGCTAGGCCTCCGTAGCTCACACCCTGCATTTCCCTGCGCCATGGCCATTGATGTCCCGGGGCGACTTATAGTCGCTCTTTTGCGACGCAAAGCTGCTGCCTTGGCTATACCACCGCGCGCCGATGATCTTTTTGTTGCAACTTGTGGCATTGAACTCCTAGCGAGTCTGGCATTTCCCTTTCCACCGTGACGGCACAGGGCCATATCCGTTGTGGTCAAAGCTTCGTGATTCAAGCCATATGCCTATTAATAAGCATGCATATGCATGGAGTTAGCTGATTCCCCATCTTTGAATTCCTCATATTTTGGATTTAAGCTTACGGATGGAATTACGAACCTGAATCAATCACTCCCACAATGACATCTTCACTGTACTTTGCTTTTTTGAGGAGCCCCGATTGGTGTGGTTGTTGGCTATGGTCAAGTCCAAGGAAGTCCCAGCTCCGAGTTGTGTGTGTTTGGTGAAAAGTGTTTGGCTTCACAGTGACAACTTCGGGAAATTCTATATCAAGACATGTTGATTAGCTTATGTCGGTCATGCAAATATATATAAAGATATCCACGACTGAAAAACTTACTTGCAATTGCCTCAGCTTGAGATTTAGCGAGCATCACCGCGAACCCAGAAAATCCATGTTTGTAACTGTATACTATCGACCTCGAGGCTTCATCCTTGCTGTTATTGCAAGTAAAATGAAAGGTGAGCGTAAATCACGGCGGTTTCCTGCTAATACGTGTACGATCCAACTTGAACTTGAAGCTAGTACCTTCCCAAAACAGATGTCAGTATCTCATGGACCTTGAAGCTAGTACCTCCCCAAAACTGATGTCAGTATGTCATGGACCTTGAAGCTAGTATCAGCCAGGAATAATCATGGAGGTACAGGAACAGTTCAAACTGATTTGTTTACGCGTTACTACTTTTTCCTTTTTGAGGGATTACACGTGACAAATTAAGAAAAGACTGGGTCTCCTTGAATAGCAACTGATGAAGAGAAGCATCGTGCTTTGATTATGTCTGTCAGGATTAAAGACACAACTGCCATCATACCGGCCGGATAGGTATGTATATTAATTCTGGTCTCTGATATTTTTTTTTTGAAAAGAGGGTATACCGCTGGCCTCTGCATCTGGGCGATGCATGCAACCATTTTATTAATTATTCACAAAGATCATGCAAAAAAATATATCAATAAGCCTGAAGCCAACTCTTAGACTAGCTTCCGCGGCTCGTCACTCATTAAGCACAAAACAGGGATTGCTGTCTTTTTTTTTTTAAAAAAAAGGAGAATCACCCCCGGCCTGTGCATCATGATGATGCATGTAGTCATTGCTGTCTTTTATTTACCTTCTAGTACTAGGCAATTGCTCATGCGTTGCAATGACGATGTAGTTTATACCTCAATGTTTGAGTGAGTTTTCTTGTACGCAATCACTGTGTGATTGCCTAGTCCGTTGAGCTCACACCTCATCTAGACGATTAGGGTCGCCACCTCGTCTTTATGTTGAATTCACTCACGTCTTGTCATGACACCAAGTCACGCCTCAGCACAAGACGAGGTCAGCAGCACCAAGATATGACACGCCATGTCGGCACCTTGAACACACCTCAGTAATAAGGAGGCGTGTCTCTCATCAAATTAATGATGATGGCAGCTCCATGGTGTTAACCCCGGCGACCCTATCCTCTATGATGTCTCTTCTTCTATGGATTCAGTCGCACCATCGTGACCGCTAGGCACGACGCAGCCTTGTTTCGGCGACTTGGCCTCTTGCCTCTCGACATCGCCTCATGGTGGCTGGCGATGGGGTATCCCTGGACTCAGGATAAGGATCTTGAAGTCTGGACCCAAGAACACCGAGGAATAAAGATCGTGAGAACAAGTATGATAGGGTAGCTTAGGAGGGGAATAAAGACCGTGAGAACAAGTATGATAGGGTAGCTTAGGAGGGCTATAAGAGACGGCATATAAGATTTTTGCTTAGTTGGAGGAGAGATGATATAAGAGAGAGAAGAGAAGTGAGATGTAGATTTACAACTGTTGTAGAACGGGCTTCAACATCCTTTGTGTGAGAAAAAAATGGAGCACATATTAGTGGCGTATCATACAAATATGTATGAGTGGGCTATTAGGTTCACTATAGGTGACGTGGCAATTTCATATAGTCGATTGTTGGCAATACTATTAACCTTGCTTTAACAGCCAAGGAAATTCTGCAAACTCAGGTAACAATGTAAACATAATTTAAATTCTTTGTACTAACACGAGCATTTGGACATTAGCAGCCATCCATGAATTCAGTGACATTAGAGACATTTTCATTAAGAAAGAAATATTTGGGAGCTTTAGATCAGTTGTTGTGCCTTAGTCTAGTCCATGTCGATAATCTATATGACCCAAGATTTTCTCATTAATTGCAATTTTTGTACAAGTTTGTGAAGGAGCCACTTCACAAAGAATTGGATTATTCCAGTATAAATTTCCTGTGATGATGTACAAATTTGATATTCAGAGTTTCGCCTATATTTTCGTATGGTAACTACATGGATACATAAAGAAGATGTACAATAACTAGGTACGAGTTTAAGCTGTATCAGCAACGAAGTCTTGTATCACTGTCCGTATCGCAACAGGAATTCTCACTGAGTGGGTACTTCCATCTGACCATGTCAAGCTCCCGAAAGTGTATCCTCCTTGCACTCTCTGCCTTGTCTTAAATGTCACCGTAAATGTCGCGCTTCTACTGCTGCCTTGAGTGAAATTGATCACTGATGGTTCCACAGACACATCTATCCCTGCTGGAGCTTCAGTCACTAAATGATATGTTGCTTCCACTGACCCAACGTTAGTCACAGTGCGTCGAAGAATGACATGGTCCTTGAGGTCTGGCACAGTGATCGACGGGAGGTTGAGGTTAAGGTTGTAGGACTTGCAACCATCTGATAATCCAAGTGTGCAGTTGAAGAACTTGTTGTACTCCCTTGCATCCAGGTCGTAAACAAGGCCAGGGTCAACAGCTCTCTCCGGGTCCATGTGGCCACCACCAAAGTCAAAGGGGTCGGCTAGTTTCCCTGGGACGCCGTTTGCTTGGATTGGCATACCAAACCGATCGGTTACGGATGCTGCAACCAGTGTCAAGGAAGATTAAGTTAGTCTTATATCATAATGAGTTGGTGTATAGGAGTATTTGGTATTTCTATGTTCGTACCCGTGGTGACGATGGCAGACTTGATCATGGCAGGTGACCAGTCACGGTGAACCGACTTGAGCATTGCGGTCACCGCAGAGACATGCGGGCACGCCATGGATGTCCCAGATTTGAACACATAGGAGTCGCGCTCCGCTGCCAAAATGCTGACGCCAGGTGCGGTAATGTCGGGCTGTTGTAACATGTATACTGAAATTAGGTATGCAAGTTTTGAGTTCAAAACCTAGAGAGGCTAGGTAAAAAATTAACTACCTGTGCCAACTAAGCAGCTGATAATGATATACCTTGAGTATGCCAGGGAAAGCAAGGCTTGGGCCTCTCGACGAGAACAAGGCAACAATCGGTGACAACACCCCATTTCCAACAATGCTTTCGGCTGGCGATATGTTCACCACCGGATTCCTAGTATAGCACACATGACGACGGCTTGAATTAGCCATCGGACAAGGAGAAGGCACATATATTTTTCAAACAATGCGACAAATTCTCACTCAGTCATTTCCCAGTAGGAGGCGATTCTTTGCGCGATCTCGAAATCCACCACAGCGCAAGGCATAAATCCTTCGCAGCTTGTCAGGATTTCAAGAATGTTGATGGTGTACTGTGCTTGTAACCGAGTTTAAGCTTGTAACTGTAAACTATGGACATCAAGGCTTCATCCTTGCTGTTGCGAGTAAGACAAAAGGTGAGCACAAATCACGACTGTTTCCTAATAATACATCTATGATGCAACATGAACTCGTAGCGAGTACCTCCCAAAAACAGATGTTAGCATGTCATGGTGAGACGCCATGACCACGGACGGATCATCATGCTTCTTCTCCCCCATATACACGATGTAGAGCTGAAATTCATTTTGTCGCAAAGTTTCCAGCAAACATTAATATATATGATCAAGCGGGCAGAGCTGATCCGGAAAGAATGCAAAATGAAAGAGGGCTCGTGTATATATGCATCTTACTCTGCTCGACGCGTTAGCTGAAAGAGGCAGCAGTGTCGCCAGTAGCAGAGCAGCGCAGAATGCTGTTCTGGAACCCATGTCTGATTTCGAGAATGTTGTTGTGTTCCCTCGTTTCCTTTGCACGTATATATAGCACATCAATGTGGCAGGGCACGTATATATAACCTCGTTTCCTTTCCTCGGGCCTTGAAAAAATGGGATAATATGATCAAAACTTCTGCGAACCTGGCCTTCAATGTGGCAAACGAGGTTATCTTCAACCTGGACTTGGCAATGGAAAGCCGTGAGCTCTCGGAGCCTGAATGGGCGCTCCGTCGATCTCTCAAGGCAAGACTACTGGGGATTGCTGCCTTGGAGCGGATAGCTTGGCGCCAACGCTCGAGAATCTCCAAGATCAAAGCAAGTGATGCGAGCTCCAAATTGTTCCACCTCCGGGCTAATGGGCGCAGAAGGAAAAACCACATTCCCCTTCTGACTGGCCAACAGGGAGATGTAACGGAGCACAAGCTGAAGGAAGACATTCTGCTGCAGCATTTCAAATCCCTGCTGGGATCTCCGGGGCCAGGAGGAGGGTAATCAACTGGGACTTGCTGCAACACCCATCCGGGGACCTGCAACACTTAGACTTGCCGTTCTCGGTTGAGGAAATAAAAAAGGCGGTATTCGATATGCATGATGAAAAAGCTCCTGGGCCGGATGGTTTCATTGGCAAATTTTTCAAGAGATATTGGAATCTTATTAAGGATGACATGGTGGCTGCTGTCAACCAACTGTTTCATCTCAGAGGGGACAACTGGAAGCTGCTAAACTCCGCACACATTGTACTGCTGCCGAAGACTGAAACTGCTAGAAGTGCTTCTCAATTCAGACGAGTGAGCTTAATTCACAGCTTTGCAAAGATTTTCTGCAAGTTGCTGGCAAATCGGCTGGGACCTGAGCTGGAGAAGCTGATATCCTGCTCTCAGAGTGCTTTCATTCGTGGGAGGTCCATTCAAGATAATTTCCTCTACGTCCAGAACACTATCAAGAATGCACACAAGAAGAATATCCCTCTTGTTTTTCTGAAGCTTGATTTCGCAAAGGCTTTTGACTCGGTCCTTTGGCCGTATTTGATTGATGTCATGAAGTCTTATGGGTTTGGACAACGATGGAGGGATATCATCAGTCAGCTGCTTGCCTCCTCCTCTTCGCGCATTCTACTAAATGGTTGCCATGGGCCAGTGTTTGCTCACAAGAAGGGGTTGCGACAAGGAGATCCTCTGTCTCCGATGCTTTTTATCCTTGCTATGGACCCCTTGCTACGGATGATGGATGACGCTACGAGACGAGGCCTGCTCCACCCAATCCCTCAGAATGCTGTTAGAATGAAAGCAAGCCTCTATGTAGACGATGCTGCAATTTTCGCTTCTCCTGACCCTTTGCAGATTCAGACCATCCTCAAGATTCTTGATGTCTTTGGTAGCATATCTGGCCTTGGTATCAACCCTGCCAAATGTGTCTTATACCCCATCCGCTGCCACCATGATGATTTGCAGAACCTACTTGAGGACTTTGGGGGTTCGGTTGGCTCCTTCCCTTGCAAATTTTTAGGGCTGCCCCTCTCCTTCAGACGTCTCAGAAGGATTGATCTGCAGCCTCTTCTTGACAAGAGTGCGGGGAAAATGAGCATTTGGAAAGGAAAGCTCATGAACCGGACTGGCCGTCTTGACCTCATCAACTCAGTCCTCACGGCTACGATCACCTTCTTCCTTACCTCTTTTGCCCCCAATGCCTGGTTCACTAAGAAGTTTGACAAGATGAGGAGGAATTTCCTTTGGAATGCTGATGAAGAGGCCCATGGAGGCAAATGCCTCGTCAATTGGAAGCGGATTTGCGCTCCAACGAGTGTGGGGGGCCTTGGCATCAAGGAAGTTCAGGCTTTTAGCAGAGCCCTTCGGCTCAGGTGGCCTTGGTATGAGTGGGACAACTAGGACAGACCCTGGAAAGGAACCCCAATACCCTGCGAGAAGGCCGATCTGAATCTCTTCGCGACCTGCAGCTCAATTTCTGTGGGAGATGGCACAATTGCTAAATTCTAGACCCACAGATGGCTTTCTGGAATAGCACCATGTGAATTGGCCCCTGAGCTATTCCATTTGGCCAGATCTAAGCAGCTTTCGGTGCGCGAGGCATTAACAAATGGGGCATGGATGCGAGGTTTAAGGAATATCTACTCGCCAACCCAATTGGACTCTTTCATCGACCTATGGTGGAGACTGCAGAACACGGTTCTGTACCCGCGGCCGGACACAATCTCTTGAACCCTCTCTGCCAATGGAGAGTACTGGACTAAGTCAGCCTACGTGGTGCAGTTCCTCACTAGGATTCCACAACCGCATCTTCAGAAGGTCTGGAACATCAAGGCTGAACGCAAGGTCAAATTCTTTATTTGGACCCTCCTCCAGAACAGACTGTGGACAGCAGACATGCTCTTGGCTCGAAACTGGGATCACAATGATGCTTGCTCGGGCTGTGATCAAACGCTGGAATCTGCCAAGCACCTAATCCTTGATTGCCCCTTTGCAAAAGAGGTCTGGTTCAAGGCTCGTGATGATTTCCCACTTGCTGCACAGGCTGCATTGAACGCGACTTCGATTTTATCTTGGTGGAGCACAGTTCGGAGCCTCAAGAAAAGAGGAAGAGATTCAGATGAGTGTACTGCAGCTGTATACATTGCTTGGAATTTGTGGTTAGAAAGAAACAACAGGATCTTCAAAGACAAGACAAACACAAGCGCCACGCTTCTCTTGCTGGCAAAGGATGAGTTAGGCCTCCTAATGGAGGCATGGGAGTAGTCTTCTTTTAGTTCTGGCAGCTAGGCTGCCATTCATGTCTCCCACCCCCTTGTTTCTCTCTGGCTGTTCGCAGCCCTGTACAGTTTTCCCCCTGTTGACACACGAACACGTCACCGTGTACCCTCAACGCCGGGGGTGATGCACCGCAGCTCACGTCGAAGGAGGACCGTCCGGCAGCGCGATACGCAAGACAGCCGGCGGACGCTTTTGCAGACCCGAAACCCCGCACGCCTGGGAGGGACCCCGTCAGGGAGTGCGGCGGCTATGGGCTGCCCTAGGTCGACCTGATCGCCCCTAGGGCCTCGTGGATCGCTGGCCTTCAAGAGAAGAACGAACGAAGAACGAGAAGAAAGATACAAGAGTAGGAGATAAAAAGTAGATGAACACGAAAAAGTAGATTGATAGATTGGTTCGATTGGTGTTGTTCAATCGGCCGTCACCCCCAACATATATAAGAGGCGGCTGGACTTCCCGTACAAGTAAAGGATTCATCTAGGCTTTCCTTACAAGAAAATTACATCAATTCACGTCCTAGAGTCCTAGTTCTAGTCCCACTCGGATTCAGCCCGAATCTGGCCCAATCTTCTGTCTTGCTCCTTGCGCGGGCCGTGGAATCTGCATATGACCTCCGATGGAGACGGTTCAAATACGAATCTTGTGTGTTTCGACGAGGCCAACAATCCGTATGTTGATCACTTTTCCAAATAAGGCCATCTTGAATACTCCACGAGGCCATCTTTAACTTCGAGTCGGACTCGGTCATGTAGCGGACTGGACCGTCCGAGTGTTGTAGCATCTCTGCAGGCCGTATACTATCTCAGATGATAATGACCTTAAAAGCAAAGTTGACCTTTTCGACGTTACGAACAACTTTCATGTTGAACACTTTTCCATCCGAGGCCATCTAGATGACCATATAGGCCAATCTTTACCTTCTGGTTGAATCACTCGGATTTGGAGTCCTTTAGTCGGTCGAGTGAAATTTCTTACTCGGACAACAATTTTTCCACTCGGAATTTTCCACTCGGATAATAATTTGCCACTCTACAAATGTTTAGCCGGAGTTTATGTCACTCGGATTCCCTGACCGAAGTGTCATTCGGACGGTAACCTTTCACTCAGCCGGCAACTTTTCACTCGGATGGCAAACTTCCACTCGGACGACAAGCTTTCACTCGGATGGCAATATTCCACTCGGATGGAACTATTTCACTCGACTGGCAATATTTCACTCGGATGGTAATATTTTTCACTCGGATTTCATGTACCTGGACTCCTTGACCGAAGTTTCACTCGGATGGAAACTTTTCACTCGGTCATTAAGCCTTCACTCGGATAGCTATATTTTCACTCGGATGATAATCTTTTCACTCGGATTTCCCGAATGAAAACATAGCCTGAACTTGTTTCGCCTCTGCAGGTTGCATACGACCTCGGATTTGGACGATTTATATATCAAAATCGGCCGATTCGACGAGACGAAACTTTTCCGTGTTGAAGATTTTTCGATTAAAGGCCGTCTTGAGGGCCTAATTGCTCGCGCGACCCATCAGACACCATCCAGGTGAGTGTCTAGTCCCTCGCGCCATACTTTTACTCAGGGTCGGTCCGCAGTGTTTTGGCTTCTAACTTTTGCATACAAACTCGGATTGAGATGATTTATATATCAAAATCGATCAGCTCGACGAGACGAAGACAATCCATGTAGAGCATTCCTTCATCCGAGGTTGTCTTGGAGGCGTAATCGACTAAAAAGCACTCAGAACATCTAAACATGACAATCCAAGTGTAATTTTGGCCCTTGATATGATGCCGAATGGTGATGGCCTAAACATCAAAGTTGTTTCACTCGGCAATATGAACTTTCTCGTATAAAAAACCTTTTCGTTTGAGTCCATCTTTACTGCATTTTGCATTGTGCCAAAATCAGGTGTCAACACATGCCCCCCTGTTTTTCGGCAAAGCTTGCATGCCGAAAAATAATTTGCACCGCGTTTGTTCTAAGGACGATATCAACACTCCATCGGCTGTGCATGCTAAGGACGGCAATTATTATCGGCCATATGCTCAGGCACTCCTTGGGGATATTAGAACCGTTCGACGATACACCATTCTGGCTGCCGAACGATTATGACCATGCACCTCAAAGGAATACCGTCAACTATTCGGCAACACAAATCATCAAAGATCAAACTGTATATTAAGCCATGTGCCGAACAATCTTGCTTCACTCGGATCCTGCAAATGACTGACACTCGGATTTCTTCCAGTTAGCTTCCTGAATAGCACTAGATCCTTCATTACTGGCTGAATCGACTAAGGAGTCAGTTACATGTAGTTTTCCTGGCCGATTCAAAGATGCGTCAGCCGTATTTTCCTCACGAGCCGAGTGAATAAATAAGTCGGCCATATGTGAATTGGCCACACCAAGCATTAGACTGTTCAGATGTGAAAAAACATGCCTCTTGTTGGATCAACTCCATCTGAAGTTATTTGAACAGTTCTGATAGGTCCATCTTCAGTTTTATCGATATTACCCGAGTGGCGATCCACATGGATTTAAAATCTCCCGGATCGCAACTTGATGCTTTAGGACCAGTCGGGTCATCACAAAGATTTTCAATCGAACATACCGACTGTATTTCACTCGGTTTGAACCTTGGCAATATTACCTAAATGATGATCCACTCGGATTTAGCTGAGATAGTAGCCTAATGCTTGTTGTACCAACATGACGAAATCTCAGGACGATAAACAAATATCGGCCATGCGTCCTCATCTCAAAGGATCTGGGGAACCTGCTCACCAAAGTGTGAATAGCCGAAATAAATCAGAAATTTCAGCTGGCGATAAATTGTTGGGCACAAACTCTGATGGGACGGTTGAAGAACATGGATGATGCACTGTCTGGAGTTTCGTATTGTGACATGAAAATCGTTGTTTTTGCCTACCGGCTTCACGCTTGTCCTCCCTTACTCCTGCAACAGGAGTTGTCACATCATTCTTGCCTTGACGGCTTCCTTTGGGGACCCATGCCATGTTCCTCTTCTCCAGCTCATAAGCCTTAAGCCGCTTCAGCTTTTTCTCTTGCGAATATGATAAGCCGAGTGGGCATCTCGGCTGTGGCTTTGTTTTATGCACTGGCAAGTTTTTCTTGGCTTTGGGAACCTCCAACTTGGCCTGTTGAAATTCGACAATTGGATCCTTGAAAGTTACACGCTTCATCTCCTTGCCTTTAGTAGCCAACGTAGACTCAGCTGGCTTTTTGTCGTCCGGAGTCGGATCTGAAAGAGCACACTTGCGGCCATCCTTTTTCACTCGGTAAATTTGCTTGACCACGTCCATCTTTTTCGCCAAGCTCCGGACCGATTCTTTTTGGTTGAGTCGGTCTTTAACATATGGTTGTTGAACAAACAATGATCCTCTCGGAGCTGCATAATTTTGGTGAGGTGATTTAGAATATGATGGACGGTGATCCCTCGATTTATACCTGTCCCATGATTGATATGAATAATAGTCGGCATGAGGAGGTACATATGACATCGGCATTGGTGGCCCAAAAGGAGGATATGGAGTCAACTTCTTCCTTCGCCAATCCCAGTATTTAGATTTATTCCTTGGGGGTGACTTCGATGCCTTTGTTTCACTCGGCCGATAAGCACTCTTCGCCTCACTTATCTTCTGATATTTTTCCAATAACTGCGCGAAAGTGACTTTCGGCTTTTTACCTTTGTGCTTACCACGGCCTTTGCTTTCTTTGGTTTTGAGTGCATCGATCTTTGAATTTTCTTGTTGCCCCTCAGTGCTAGATGTGTCAGTTGTAACTTTGATGGAATTCCTGTCTTCAATATTATTGCTGATGCACTTTTGAATAATTACCTCACTTGAAGATTTGATCCCATCATCATTAGCGTATACATGTCCGTCTTTGGATGAGCCAGCTTGAGGTAGCCGAGTCAACACTTGATCACCATCAAGACCAATCTGAGTCGACTGGCCGTATGCTTGTGCCTCAACGAGCTCCAATCGTCCTCTGTTGGCTGATTGTATGGCTTGATGAATCACATTGTTGTCTTTGACATTCTGTTCAAACGAACATTGCACTTGTTCTTGTTTTGACAGCTCGACATCGTGATCAATTATAATAATAGGATTAGTCGGTGATGCACCGACGATGTGATCACCTATGCCCGGACTGAAGGTAGACTGCTCATCCATTAACTAATATTGTGATACCGGCTCTGAAACAAAACAACCGAGTGGTGCCGACTTAACGTCATCCGACTCGGCTATGCATTGATTTTCGTCCTCCTTTCCCGATGCTCTTGAATCGGCTATCTCGGAGGACTTTGGACCTGGCTTTATGTTTCTGCAACCAAAATAATTACAGAATATACGTCTCATCTGAGACCAAATGTTAGCTAGGCATAAAACAAACAAAGTTGTCCATATGAATATAAAGTTTAGCCGACATGACGTGAACAACTTTGGTTGTGATAAGTTGTCACTATTAGCTTCTGTGAATGGTGTCATGTGTTGATCAGCATGAATAGTGACAAGATTATTCCAAACAAACAGATTACTCATCTCGATTGGTCTTTCAAAATTAATTAGAATCTTGCTAACGGGTGGATCAACAATATGATTTTGACCGAATCGAAAATTGAGTAAACTGTCATCTAGGCGTACCTTTGTGAAGACGTTGTGAGGAGAACATGATTGCATAACTGGAACAATATCTTGCTCCACTTCTAAATAATTCTCCAATGCCCCTTCCTCTTCTTCTGGATCTCGTGCATCATCACTTGGATTTCCCGTGTAGATTTCACTCGGACTATCCAAATGGATTCCACTCAGACGCTCTTTGTCAGCTGAACTTTGCTTAGCAACATGTTCTTGTTCTTGATGTTCATCGTTAATCGAACTGTGTTCGGCCATATTACTTTGTTCTTGATGCTCATCAATTTCTTTAGCACGAAACTCATAGGGCAGCATGTAAGCTCCCTCACATCCAGAAAAATCGAGAATGGCCAATTTGCTGCGTTTGTCATTCCTTTGCTCGGTGAAGCTTGCATCATCTGTTTTTGGTACACCCGGCAATAACTGGCTCGATGCACTTGACATTAGCCGGTGATGCACTCGGATGACTCAATGCACTCGGCTGACTTGATGCACTCGGCCTTAACTGGCTCGATGCACTCGATATTGACTCTATGCACTCGACCTTGGCCGTCTCGGTGCTCAATCCGGTTTCAACCGAATCCATCATTGTCTTGGCTTTAAAGGAACCGTTTGACTCGGCTGTAGACGACTTAGTCATATTTGACTCGGTTTCTACCGAATCAACCGTATTAACCGAGTGAATCCTTTTTTGTTGTTTGGCTTGCAAAGCTTCTATTTTATCTTGCCTCAACATCGCAGAGGGACCAACATGGTTGCTGCATAAAGGAAGGGACTTGACGTATTCTTGCAAATCTTCCTCCTCACGCTTCTTCTTGAGTGCTTCATAAGCCTGTCGATATTCTGCTGGTAACTCCTCAAGAGTCGGTGTGGTAAAATTGTTGACGCAATTCCCTGTGAGCTTTGGATTGACCTTGTCCATTCGGGCCACATATTTTTCTTTAAATTCGTCCCTGCTTGGATCGGCTTGCCCCCCAATGCTTTTAGGATCTTTCGGCAATGAACTGATGTTGCCGAAATTTTGCAATTGTATAGGGGGTGTATGACACGCTGCAATGATAGGTGAAGACATATGCACTGTTGTTGAACCATATTTCCTCTCGCCAATTTGGTCAATTGGCAACACGTTGTCTTCTTGCAAAACCTTAGCTCTTATTGCCTCATAATCAGGTACCAAACCCTTATCATGTTGCTCAAGGCAAAGAGCAGTAATCTGCTTATTCTGGGCTAAACTTTTTAAAGCAGCCAGAGCCACCTCATCTTTTTCAATATTAGACACATATGCTCCTATAGAATCTCCACTCACTCGGCAATAACCATGAAGGTGAGCCGAGTCATGAATATTTTTATTTGCATATGCTGCTGAACAATTAACCTCACGAGGTATGGTATATGATGAGTGAGGATAACCGGCCAAATAGCTAATGGAAGCATGGCCGATTCCCCCATCCATCGGCATGTTTGGGGATGAACCAGCATATTGCGAGCCGGCTGCCGATGGACAAAACTGTGAAACACCCTCCTGTGCATGAGGTGTCTTATATTGATCACTCGAACTCATCGTGTTGTTCACCGGCATATTGAAGGGAGTTGCCGATGCACGAAAGTTCGGATCTATAAGTTGCATGTGACAATTATGTAATTCCCAAGCTTCTCCAACAGGATACTTAGTCGGCCTTTGCTCGTTAGGGCTAGCCGACATGGTATGCCCATCAAAGGATCTAGTGACAGCAATATAATGGCTATTTGCATCTACATAAGCAGATTTATGATACATGTTACCGTGTAGATTGCAGCTGCTTGATGACGCTCTCCTCGTAGCAAGAACGGGCTGGAGACCGTTCAAAGCTTCGTCCCCAGCGGAGTCGCCAAAAAGTGTGTTGACACACGAACACGTCACCGTGTACCCTCGACGCCGGGGGTGATGCACTGCAGCTCACATCGAAGGAGGACCGTCCGGCAACGCGATACGCAAGACAGCCGGCGGACGCTTTTGCAGACCCGAAACCCCGCATGCCCGGGAGGGACCCCGTCAGGGAGTGCGGCGGCTATGGGCTGCCCTAGGTCGACCTGATCGCCCCTAAGGCCTCGTGGATCTCTGGCCTTCAAGAGAAGAACGAACGAAGAACGAGAATAAAGATACAAGAGTAGGAGATAAAAAGTAGATGAACACGAAAAAGTAGATTGATAGATTGGTTCGATTGGTGTTGTTCAATCGGCCGTCACCCCCAACATATATAAGAGGCGGCTGGACTTCCCGTACAAGTAAAGGATTCATCTAGGATTTCCTTACAAGAAAATTACATCAATTCACGTCCTAGAGTCCTAGTTCTAGTCCCACCCGGATTCAGCCCGAATCTTGCCCAATCTTCTGTCTTGCTCCTTGCGCGGGCCGTGGAATCTGCATATGACCTCCGATGGAGACGGTTCAAATACCAATCTTGTGCGTTTCGACGAGGCCAACAATCCGTATGTTGATCACTTTTCCAAATAAGGCCATCTTGAATACTCCACGAGGCCATCTTTAACTTCGAGTCGGACTCGGTCATGTAGCGGACTGGACTGTCCGAGTGTTGTAGCGTCTCTGCAGGCCGTATACTATCTCAGATGATAATGACCTTAAAAGCAAAGTTGACCTTTTCGACGTTATGAACAACTTTCATGTTGAACACTTTTCCATCCGAGGCCATCTAGATGACCATATAGGCCAATCTTTACCTTCTGGTTGAATCACTCGGATTTGGAGTCCTTTAGTCGGTCGGGTGAAATTTCTTACTCGGACAGCAATTTTTCCACTCGGAATTTTCCACTCGGATAATAATTTGCCACTCTACAAATGTTTAGCCGGACTTTATGTCACTCGGATTCCCTGACCGAAGTGTCATTCGGACGGTAACCTTTCACTCAGCCGGCAACTTTTCACTCGGATGGCAAACTTCCACTCGGACGACAAGCTTTCACTCGGATGGCAATATTCCACTCGGATGGAACTATTTCACTCGACTGGCAATATTTCACTCGGATGGTAATATTTTTCACTCGGATTTCATGTACCTGGACTCCTTGGCCGAAGTTTCACTCAGATGGAAACTTTTCACTCGGTCATTAAGCCTTCACTCGGATAGCTATATTTTCACTCGGATGATAATCTTTTCACTCGGATTTCCCGAATGAAAACACAGCCTGAACTTGTTTCGCCTCTGCAGGTTGCATACGACCTCGGATTTGGACGATTTATATATCAAAATCGGCCGATTCGACGAGACGAAACTTTTCCGTGTTGAAGATTTTTCGATTAAAGGCCGTCTTGAGGGCCTAATTGCTCGCGCGACCCATCAGACACCATCCAGGTGAGTGTCTAGTCCCTCGCACCATGCTTTTACTCAGGGTCGGTCCACAGTGTTTTGGCTTCTAACTTTTGCATACAAACTCGGATTGAGATGATTTATATATCAAAATCGATCAGCTCGACGAGACGAAGACAATCCATGTAGAGCATTCCTTCATCCGAGGTTGTCTTGGAGGCGTAATCGACTAAAAAGCACTCAGAACATCTAAACATGATAATCCAAGTGTAATTTTGGCCCTTGATATGATGCCGAATGGTGATGGCCTAAACATCAAAGTTGTTTCACTCGGCAATATGAACTTTCTCGTATAAAAAACCTTTTCGTTTGAGTCCATCTTTACTGCATTTTGCATTGTGCCAAAATCAGGTGTCAACACCCCCCTAGTTTAATGAAAAAGCAGAGCTCCTGCAGTTACGGTCAAAAAAATATATAGCACATCCAGAAACAATTATTGTTGGGTGCAAGAACAGTTCAAACCAATTTGCTTGCGTGTTTCCTTTTTGCATTACGAACAGTTCAAAACAATTATTTTTCCGTGTTGTTAGGTGACACAAACACCGTGAGAAAGAAAGACCAAATCCTTGCCTATATAGGAAGCACCCGTGCAGTTGCTAATGAGGAAGAAGCAACACCAGATACAAACGACTAATAGTACCAAACCGTATATGTATGTATGTATATATATATATATATATATATATATATATATATATATATATATATATATATATATATATATATATATATCGAAATTTGTAAAATCCGAACGTTCGGATCTGTACATTAGATCCGAACGAAGTCATCTCCGTCGGTTGGCGATCGCACGGCCGAAACTCCCCCCGCACGATAACTGGCGCGCGAGAGAGAGCCGTTTCATCGCTGTGTCGCTGGCAGGTGGGGTCGCACCGCTCGTTCCTCCAATCGTGGCTTCTCTCCCTCCACCCCCCCCGAACGGCTGGCAACCGCATTCATCGCCCCACTACGCCGCTCTCCTCCCCACTTCGCCATTCACTCGCCCCGCTCCGCCACTCCATCTCCCTCCCAGTGAACCAAGGCGGAATCGAGGCGGATCGAGGCGGGTGGCCGCTGGTTGATTCTGCGACGGTCGTCGGCAAAATCGTTCCGGTGAGATTTCCCACCCCCTTTTTGTTTGCGCCGTGGGTTGAACCCGGGGTTTCGCGGTCGATTTTTGGAGCGTGTAGATGGTGCAGTGAGGCATTCTGTTCTGGTGTTAGTTCGCTTGACATTGGTGTGCAGAAGGCCGTTGGGTTGGTGTGCAGATTGGGGTTTGATTTTAGGTCATCCGCGGTGGTGGTGCGGTGGTGGTGTTCAGTGTAGTTCTTCTGGTGGTGTTGAGCGTAGATTTGTGGTTGAAGCACCGTTTGCTGGCCGGTGGTGGTATGTGTCTGATCCTCACCCCCCTCCCCCGACGGTTACATCTAGATTTGTGAATCTATACCAATCTGTACACCTTCATTTGTTTCGGAATCAGAGGTGTGCTTAGATGATGTATTGCGCGAGGTGTGTCTGGTTTAGATTCATCAGGCAGCTGTAATCTATGTTAGTGCATATCTACCAGTACTCGTTAACTGTAGTTACCACTTGATTTGGTCTCTGTTACCACGAAATTGCATGATAGGCCACATGCTTCAGATCCAACATGTTTTTTCCATGTCCTTTTTGGTTGTGATTTCCACTGTATTTTTTGTTAGTTGTTACCATTAATTTCATCTATTTTGTCTTCAAATTACCAGTGTTTTGAGAAACAATTTGTTGTCATTTTGGCTTTGTGATTACCTATGTATTTATCAGTGTTTACCTTGAAATGCCACTGTAGTTCACTAGTAGTTTATGTCTAGCTTAATGCTTGATTTTTGGATTGGCTAATTACTTCAAGTTATCACTGTATTTTGTTTGTTGTTACCATGAATTCCATATATTTTGACTTCAAATTACCAGTGTTATCAGAAACAATTTTTCTGTTGTCAGTTGTGAAAGTTATCATGTCTGATAAGTACTGGTTACCAGTCTCCTGCATACAAGTTACAACAATAGTTTTTGTTAGGATTTTGGTTGCTATGTCATTCAGTTCACCTTTTTCATCTATTTAATTTGTCAGCCTTTAATTGTTGTTCTTCTTTTTATTTGGCAGGTGGACGATGCCGCCAAGGAAGCGCAAAGCAGTTGGTGGTGACCATGGGGAAGTTCCTTCGAAGAAGCCGAAGTGTCCTCCCTCTCGGAACAGGGCTTCCCCTACCATGCTTTTGACGGCTTGCAAGGACATGCCTGATGAGAGGAAAGACGCCATTGATGAAATGAATTTCAGAAGCCTTAGGGGTATCAAGTGCGACCACCTTTTCAGTTATCTCAGCGAGTGGCTTGCTGGTTTGTACGATCCAGATTCTCGGGAGGTGGTTGTTCCAAGGCGTGGCAGGATCCCCGTTGACGAGGAATCTGTTCATCGCGTCATGGGTGTGCACCGGGGTGGGGAGGATGTGCCATACAACCTGCCTACAGAAGCTGACTATGAATTGGGTGAGGAGATGTTTGGTGATCTTGGTTATACGCCGAAGATGACCGATGTCCTTGAGCTTATCACTAATTCTGACAATCATGATGATAATTTCAAGCGGATGTGGCTTATGCTTGCCGGCAATACTGTGATTGCGCCTACTACTTCCAACAAGGTCAGTCCCAGATGGTACGGTGTGCTGGTAAGTATTTGACATTCTTGACTATGTGGTGGTCAGTTTACCTATTGCTTCTGATAACTTCCATCATGTTTGCATGGTAACCGCATTGCTTCCTTCCATCTTAATTGTTGTCCCCTTTTGTTCCTTGTATTTTTGCAGCGCAACCTTGAGAAAGTTAAAGATCTTAACCGGGCCAAGTTCATTGCTGAGGAGCTCCACAAGGCACTATCTAAGAAAAAGCCCACTAAGGGTTGTCTTCTTTTCTACAATGTTAGTGTTGCTGCTTTTTCGTTTTCTTTCTCTTGCTTTTGTTAGCTCTTTATTTTTAGGTGTATCCTGAACACATTAAACATTCTTACGAGCTTCTGTACATTGATGCGATCGACCTCACTGGGCTTGACATCATGTTGCCTGCTGGTGAATTTCCTATTAATGTTTGGTCGAAGGAGGAGATATCTCAACTCCTTAGTAAGGATGTCCAAGCGGATGAAATTTCTTTTGGGAGACTTCCGGTAACTTGTTTCATTTTTCTGTTGTTTTCATGCACTTTCAGCTACCGCATTTGTTTTTGACCTTTTTTCTCACTTCATTTTTCTTTATCACAATTGATCAGTTGAAACCCCAATTTGGTGTCGATCACTCCTTGTTTGGCGGATTACAAGGCCTTGGGAAATTCGTGCGCGTGCATGTCCCCCAGAACTGCAGTGAACAGGTGTGCTCTTTTTCTTTTTTTGTGTGTGTGGCCTTGTCCTTCTGCTTTCTCCTATTTTGATTTCTGATGTGTAATTTCTTGTTGTAATTTGCTGGTAACTTATGTGCACTTGTGTCGTAAATTATGAAAGCCCAGCTGGTAACCCATGCATTTAACCATAACATTTTCTAACTTACTGGTAATTTATGCTGTCAGTTGATGATAACTATAGTTGTATTGTTATGGTAACTTATGCTATCATTTGATGATAACTTATGCATCTGACTGTCATTTGATGATAACCATAACATTTTTTTAATTTACTGGTAACTTCTGCTGTCAGTTGATGATAACTATAGTTTTATTGTTATGGTAACTTATGCTGTGATTTGATGGTAACTTATGCATTTGATGAGATTATGTTTATTCAATTTGTTTGTGATTCTTTTCTGGTTGTGTGTTTTCCTTAGTTCATGTTCTTTTAATAACTGAGAATCACATTATTTTTGGTAACTTATTTTATTTTCCGTGTTGTTTGCTTTCTTTTTTACTTTTTATGCAGAAACTTCCAAAGGCTTCAGAGATTGTGGGTCGATTTTCATCAGGCTTAGTGGGCCTTCTTGGCGATCTTGTGCAAGGTCTTGTAACCCTTGATGGCGCAGGCATTTCTCATGTGTCTCGTTGTCTTGAGGCAGACATTGGTGCGGTTTCTACTGCTACCCGCAATGTGGCAAGGCCCCCTCCTCCACGCCGTCCTCGTTAAACTGATAGCGCTGGCAAGAATGTTGCTGAAGATTCAGAGACTGAGAGTGATTTTGCGGGTGATGAGAGTGACGAGAGTGATGACTCTGATGATGAAGATGATGACACTGGTTACCATGTTGTTTACCATGGTAAGAAGCGTCGTAGTTCTTCTCGCAGTGGGGCAGCGTGTGAGGCTTCCGGCAGCAGGGCAGCGGGTGTAGAGTCCTCGGAGTCGGATGATGCTGATGACGTTGATAATGTCGAGGAAGATGATGCAAATGTCGAGGCAGACGATGGTGCAGCAACAAATATCCAAGCCTCGCCTGTCCGTGCGGGTGATGAACCTGTCATCGAGTCCCAGATCATGCTTACCGCTGCATCTAACACGACCTCAGGCGGCTCAGGGGATGGTATGTGTAGCCAGCGTGGCATGACAGACACGCATACGGAGTCGGCCACTGATTCTTCTGTGAAACAATGTGGCGCTCAGCTCGTCAAGGCTTTGGCCTACAAGAGAAGGCGCAAGAATTTGAAGCTGCCATCTCCGCCCCGTCCAGCTTCGCCGCGTGACCCCGCCCCTCCGTCAGAGATGGATGTTCACGCTGCTGTCAAACAAATTGTTGTTGAAGAGCTTGGGATTGGTGTTGCTGAAAAAGGAAGTGGTGATGTGATTCCAGCCTCAACTCATAAGAAGCAAGTTCCTCGCAGGTGATATATTTTTTGTGTCATATTAGCTTAATTTTGTTTATGTACTTGTTCACTGCATGGTAGTTTCTTCTGTTAGTATGTGGTAATTACAGTATTACATTCCTGATAACTTGCAAACTCTTTTTTGTTTTCTTGTTATATGCTTTGTTTTCTTCCTTTATGTTCCTAAACTAGTGCTGCTAATCATGTTGTTAAATAATATTTTGTTTATTCAGGGCACCTGCGAAACAAGTCGGTCCTCCTAAGCCGTCATCAAGTGTCCTTGCATCAAGGTATTTTGTTCTCCATTTTGTTTTCTTGCATAAGCATTTTCTTGTTTAGTTTTCATTGAGCTACTTCTTTTGGTTAAGTTTGGATTTACAAAGGCTTTTTTATGGTGTTTACTATCCACATGGTAACTTATGTTGTAAAATGCTAGTAAGCTAGTAGTACTAATCTGATAACTGCATTACATTATTCTGGTAACTTTGCATTTTTTCAAACTTGTGGTTTTTTGTTCTTCCTAGTATATAGGTGACATGTTCCATGACACAGTTAAGAGCATGATATTTTTTTTGTTTTTTGCAGTCAGGAAAAATCAAACAAAGCTGTTAAGAAGGTGCGTTTCGAAGCTGTTAAGACTAGGTCTTCTCCTCGTCTGAGAGCACTTCAGTCACAACCGGCAGAAACTGTATTTGTTGATCTTGAAGAACAACCCACGACAACATCTCCTATTGCTATTCCAGAAGTTAGTGTGACGGGCTCTTCGCCACCTTCTCAAGCTGATGCTGTTGCAGATCCGTCACAAACCATCGCTGTTGATCAGCTTGCTGCAGCGGCCACCATCACTGCTGCTGTCGTAGAGATCGCCGCTGCAGCAGTTATTGAGGAAGAAGCAGCAGTTGATATGCAGGTTGACCAGATCACTCCTGCAGAAATTGGTATGCACGAATGTCCCTTCAGTGTGTGGAATTTTAGTCTCGTTTGTCTTTTCTTACGATGGTAACATATGTTTGTTGTCCTTCCATCTTCTGCAGCTGAACATGTTGAAGAAACCACTGAACAAGTTGCTGAAGGATCTGTGCCCCCCGTTGCTGGAGTGATTGTTGCAGAAAGTGAGGCTGGTGAATAGCCAACAACTCCAGGTAAATATGCATGATTCTTATGGTAACTACAATATGTGCATTGTGGTAACCTGCATACTTCTGTACTGGTAAGTTTCATCTTTTTCTAATGATAACTTTCAATTTTTGATGTGCACTTTCTTGTTTTAGAGCCAGTTGTCAATGATGTGGTCCAAGATGAAGCTGCTGATGCCAATGTCCAAGATGAGGTCCATGTGGCGGCCCAGGATGAAGTTCAAGCTGAAGCTGGTGATGTTCAAGCCGAGGATGGAGGAAATTCTGTTGTGGATAGAGTGCCTGGTGATTTCACCCCACCAAGCTGCTCTCTTGGCCTCGAGTCCATTTTTGCCGTGACGCCTCCAGAAGAATCCCGTGCATCAGCTCAGGTCACACCGGCAGCTCCTCCAGCGGTAGCTTCTGTCCAGAGCATTCCTGCAGCACCACAAGAAGCAGCACCAGCACAAACCGGACGAGCACCCCCAAGAGCAGCAGGACCACAAGTAGGAGCAGCACCACAAGCAACGGCAGGACCTTCAGTCGCGGTGCTAGCGCTTGCATCTCCTGTCGCGGACCCCATCGAAGTTCAACCAGTGGCTTGGGCTCCGCCTCATGACTCTGGTAAGTGAAGACCTTTTTGTGTCTTCGCTTCACAAGAAAGATTGAATGACGCCGATGTTTGGTTGAAGACTCATTTTACCGTTTTATGTGCTTGTGTTATTATGTTAGTACTTTTATTTACTATGTGTGTGTGGGTATGGATGAATGTAATTTGAATCTTCAGGCTTTTAGTATTTTGTTTAGTTATCATATCTAATTCCCTCCCTGGTGACACACATCTCCTACCCCCCTCCCCCTGGTAACATTTCATTTGTGATGTTACACATATCCACTGGTAACTTACATTCAAACTGATGATAACTTGTGTCTGTACAGGATGGTAACATTCTTTTTACAACCCCTGATAACATTTCCCCTTCTTTTACTCTTGGTGATAACATAACTTTTTTACCAGCTGATAACATTTGTCATTCATCTCTCGTGGTATCGTCTTCATTTTTTCTTTGTGTGCCTACTATGTTGAATACCCCTCTTACTTTTTGTGTATGCTATAAGAAGTGATGTCTTGATAATTGCATAATTCTTATCTTATAACTTTCACTATCCCCTTTATTTTGAATTTATCCCCTGATATAGCTTTCATGTCACGCCTTCTACTTGGAATCCTTCATAATATATCTGGCAATTTCCATAACAATGGGTGATAACTATGTTACTTCTTCCTGTTAACTTTTCACTCCCCCCTACAAATCTATCACCTGGTATAACCTTTTGATACCACCCCTTTTCTGTTGTGCTGATAACTCATCCTTGTATTTATGGTAACATTCATATTTATCGTGGTTTGTAACTTCACGCGAACATCCATTTTTTACACTTTTATCATGTCCCAACCTTACCTTTTCTTTTTTAATACAATCTTTGAAGTTCGTAGTGTTCGAGTGTACGATGTCGAAATTGACGATGATGAAGTACTCATGTGGTGGGAACAATATGAACATGACAACACAGCAGCAAAAGGAGAAGCTACTGCAGCCAAAGGAAAACCTGCTGCGGCTGTTGCGCAAGGAGGTAATCCTTTTTGGCAATGCATAGTTTGTGTGACAATAATATCATTCCTCTGATAACTCAGGCACCCACCTGTGATAAGTCCATCACATACTGGCTGATAACTATTTTTTTGTCCAGTGATAACTCCTTTTTACCATCACCAATCCTATTGTTCTAAATCTTTCACCATACTTCACAGATATTTGTCAAAGCCCACCTTTGTTACACCAGATTTACTACTACACGATGAGCATAAGCAGGACATTGCCACACCTAGGTCGTTAATTCGGAAAGTTAGGGTTACCCGCCCGTCCCAATACATTCTGCCGCCATATTTGACACTCCAACCCAGTGAAGATGATGAGGCTGTTTATAACGAGGTCATCAAGCATACAACTGATTCGAACTCCAAGATTAAGGAGTATGCAACTATTTTTCTTTTTTTTGTATACTCTCACTGTATAACATTCTGTTGCCATTATATTTTTTGAGTTGCTCCCCTCTTGTTAACACAGTATTAGGGTAATTGATATCGATGGGAGGTGGGTGACGCTTGGGGAGCTTGCTAATTGCGTGAGAGAAATTGGGCAGGTTTCAACGCGTATTGCTGAGTTGCATGTACGTGTTCTTCAATATTTGGAATTGCGAAACAAGATTATCTTCCCTTGGTTGCTGTCTGTTTATCTTCTTGTTGGAGACTTCAGCTGCAAATCAGTATTGCATCATTTCCAACGGGACCAGCGGTACATTTTGAGTCATCAAAATGAGGTACTGGTTGTATTTTATTTTTACCTTTTTTTTAACATTTCTCCTCATACAGTGATAGTTTTAATATAGCAACCCTGGTAACTTCAACTTCCATATCCTGGTAACATATTGTTTTTTCATGGTAGACTACCAGCCATCATTTGTATATTCTGTCATGTGATAACTTGTTTGTTTTCTCATGGTAACTTCTGTAACTTTTCCTGGTATCTTGTTCTGTTATCTTATCATAACTTTTTTTTTCTACCATATTTGTAGCTTCTATTCCCAGCGCTGCAAAAGTTGGGACCGGGACCAGATGACGGTCATTGGTATGTATTGTCGTTGAATCTTAAGACGAAAAGATTTGAGGTTCTAGATTCATTGCGTGAAGAAGATAGCCCATCTTTACTTGAGCACACAACAAGGTATATGATTGCTATAAAGAAGGCTTGGTTGATATCATACAAGGACTCGCACAAGCAAATCCAAGACTACGAGCTTGTGTATATTGATGTTCTTAAACAAGAGAACGGGTTAGTTGTGTATTCGTGTTCGTTTTTTCTTAGACCAAGCCCCATTTTGTGTGATATCCTGTTTTTATGTTCTCTGACAATCATTATCCGTTTTCAGCATTGATTGTGGATTCTTCACTTTCATGTTTCTGGAGCTGTGGAATGGGAAAATGATTCCTGCTTTCACCCATGACCAAGTACCAGCACTCAGAAAAATCTTGACATCGAGGTGGCTAAATCACACTAAAAACAAGTGCAAACAGTGGCGCTATCATTTGTTTGGCAGCAGTTCATGAGGTATTTACTGTCGTCATCTTCGTTTTCGTCGTGCTAGTAGGTTTTCAGTTGTGAAAGAGGCAGCACATTTTTTGACAGTACTTGTTCTATAAACAGCACTGCTGGTAACTTGTTTTACCAGAGCTGGTAACTACCATTTTGTAGGGCTGATAACTATCAGTAAAACAGAGTGCTTTTTTGATGACCAATTATTTTTGAGGTGACATAGGTGACACAACTAGAAACTTCTGATAACACACAGTATCAATGCTGATAACTTTTACATGTTCTTACGATAAATCTCATCCACAAAGTACTTAACACTCAAACCACTAAAGTGTCGATAAACTTACACGAATATAGGTACGATAATTTGGATTACAATTTTCATCATGATAACAATCAGCAAATAAAATGCATTCAAGTTTCCTCTGTCCATTGATTTGTAGCGACGATCTTCATTTATCTCATTCACCTCTTGGTAGAGGCGAAGTGCAGTTGCGCTTGTCATGGTTATGGCCGCCGCATACCCTACACTTCCTTTGTTTAGATGGTTTTGCAATGTCAAATGGATGCTGAACCTTTGTTGTTTTTGGCCTCCCTTTAGTGACTGTCCTCGGAGGGTCTTGTATGATTATTGTGTTTGATGATTGTGATGCGGTGCCACCCGGCTGCTTGAATGCAATGGCTGGCATGTTGACGCTAGTTTTTATCATCACAGGGATGCTAGCTTGTTGTGTTGTTTGGATGTCCACTTGCTGTGCGATATGTATGTTTGTTTGCTGTTCGACACACACTGGAATAGAGCATGGATCCGGCTGTGATTGGAATGATCCTCTTGCTTCTTCCTTCTCCGCTCTGGCTCTCCTTAGCTGGCTCTTTCTTAGTGTCTCCATCTCTTCCTTGAAAGCATATAGGTGCTTTTTGGCCACCCTGGCCCCATCTTCTGTGAGGCAAGCGTCCTTGGCTGTCGACTTGAAATCCTTAAGCATTGATGTATACCGCATGACGCTTTTGCCCCCCTCTGGCATGCTCTTTTTAACTGTTGGCTGTTCAATATCAGGCTCGACTAGATCTTCTTCTGGATCCCAAGTCCACCTCCTTAGGATGTACCTCTCAGGTATCTCGTACACACCAATATGGTCCATCACTCGTAGCACATGTGCGCATAGTATCCCATCTCGCTCGAACTTGCAGCAAGTGCATGAATATGTCCCTTCATCCATGTTTGCTTCCACATGGTAGTCCCTATCCCCATACTTCGGTATGATTCCTCGGACTGAGCTACACCTGAATGTCCCATCTTGCAATGAGTCGCATCTGTATCCAGTTTTTACCTTCATTTCCATCTGGAATTTGGAGTAAATATTCTGCGTGTAGAGGCCCCGCACCTGCAGCTCAAGTGGGTTGAATGAGTACGTGTCCATCTCTTTGTAAATTGTTTCCACTTGCTCTTTTGCCACGCTCACCAGCACTTTGGCTTGGATCGCAGTGTACTATTTTACAAATTCAACCAGCGAGTTGTTTGGGTTCACATACTTCTTTAGCACAGAGTTGAAACCCTCGCTCCTTGCCGTGGTCTGCAGGAACGGAAAGAAATTGTGCATGTAGTACACCGGTACCCAGCATTCCCTGTTTTCCCACAACCAATGGAAATGTTCGTTGTCCGTCTGACCATGCTCATCAAGCATCTTCCACCATTTCTCTTCAAACTCTTCCACTGCATTAAAAAAGTCAGGGAGATGGTAACTTAAGATCACAGACAGTGGTAGTTTGCATGTAAATATATGGTAACTTAAACATAAGCCCCTGGTAACTTGCATCTACATATCAGTTAGTCAATGAGATGGTAACTTAAGATCACAGACCTTTTTGCATGTAAAGTGATTGTAGCTTTGAACAACAGATTATGGTAACTTGCAACTACCTATCAGTCAAGGAGAGATGGTAACTTAAGATTGAATACCCTTTTTTGCATGTATAGTGATGGTAGCTTAAAAAACACATCACGGTAACTTGCATGTAAAGTTATGGTAACCTAAATAAAAGTTTATGGTAACTGAAACAACAGAAATGTGTTGATAATGGTGTTTATATGGTGTGATGGGGTAGTGTAATACCAGTCAAACTGTTGTCACAACAATCCTTGAATGCCTTGTTCAATGGTTAATCATCAGCCATTAGCCTCCCAAGCTTCTCTTGTGCTTTCTTCATGATGTGACATCGGCAATTCCTGTGTACTATCCCGATGAACACCGCATCAATAGCATTCCTCATGGCAAAGTCCTGACCTGTGATTATATTCTTTGGCGCGACCCCACCCATCGCATGTAGGAATGTGTTAAAAAGCCAAACAAAGTTTTCAGTCAGTTCGTTTCGAACAAAACCACAGCCAAATTGGATGGACTGCCCGTGATTGTTAATGCCAATGAATGGCGCACACGGCATCTTATACATATTGGTCATGTATGTTGTGTCAAACGACACAATGTCATTGTATTTAGCGTACGCCCTACGCGATGGACCATTTATCCAGTACATGTTTTCCACCCTGTCTTCGTCATCAAGTTTAATTCTCCAATAGAAATCTGGATCCTTTGCCCTCAGCTCCTCAAAGTATGCAATCGTGCTGCCCACGTCTGCGTTGCGGTACTCATTGCGAAATTTGGCTCGCTGATTTGCTAGGTCTTGCGTTGTGTAGGGCATAGCATTAGGATCATCGTAGAACCATGAAATCACACTACTAGAAAAAAGGCTGTTAGTGGCGCACCTATTTCTGCCATTAATGGCGCACTATAGGTGCGCCACTATTACCACGCCATTAGTAACAAATACTAATGGCGCACCTCTGGTGCGCCATTAGTATTGCAGGTAACAGTGGCGCACCTCTGGTGCGCCATTACTATTGCTACAGGTGCGCCACTGGTAACTTTTTTTTTTGAATTTTGTAGGCGGGAAAATAGTAGTGGCGCACCGTCTAACCCCCACCGTGCGCCATTGCTATTTTTGAATTTTGAATTTGGATCTGGATCTAGATCTGGCTCATTATTTTGGCTCGTTTTTTTTTGGTTGAATTTTTTTCAAATTTCGTTCTCGACCTGGATCTTTTATGTTCTTTGTGCCGAGGGAGCTCCACATGTGGCCGGAAGTAGAGGAGGAGGGAGGAGAGACCGTGAGGAGGAGAGGAGGGAGGAGGAGGTCGCCGGAGAGGAGGAGGACCGTGAGCAGGAGAGGAAGGAGGAGCACCGTGAGGAGGAGAGGTGGGAGGAGGAGGTCGCCGAAGGAGGAGTACCGTGAGGAGGAGAGGTGGGAGGAGGAGGTCGCCGGAGGAGGAGCACCGTGAGGAAGAGGTCACCGGAGGAGGAGCATCGTGAGGAGGAGCACCGTTAGGAGGAGCACCGTGAGGAGGAGGAGGTCGCCGGAGAGGAGGAGATGGAGTGGAGGAGAGGAGGAGAGGAGGAGAAGAATGAAGGGGAAGGGAGGAAGAAGGGGAAGGGGAAGGGAAGGCGCGACGGGCGGCGGCGCTCCTGTGGCTCGGTCACCGGAGCAGGGAGGAGAAGGGAGGAGGAAGGGGAAGGGGAAGGGGAAGGGGAAACAGAAACGGGGAAGGAGAAGGGAGGAGGAAGGGGATAAGCAGAGAGGAAGGAGAGGGGTGGGTGGGTGCGTACGTGGTGTGCCATGTGTTACATAGTAATGGCGCACCTGGGTGTGGTGCGCCATTACTATTTTTAAATTTTTTTGAATTTTGAAGGCGGGAAAATAGTAGTGGCGCACTATGCACTGGTGCGCCATTGCTAATTTTTTTAAATTTTTGTATTATTTTGCCTCCAGATCTAACAATGGCCGTAACGTTTTTTCTGTTAGGTTTTTGAGGATTCTAAAAAATCGATAACGGGCGGAGCCGGTCAAATTCAAATGTAACTTTTCGAGTAGTATATTTTTCATATAAAAAACTTTTTCATCGGAGGTCGTATGCAAAAGTTACGGCCATTTTACCGAAACACGGCGGTTTTTTTTTTGCAAAAAAATTCAAAATTCATGTTTGTTAATTTTCGTAACAACTAGAACACATAACACATGGGCATCTATTTTTTTGAATCTTTTATCATTTTCTTTTATTTTTTTTAAACCGAAAAGGCAATCCACGGGGGGGGGGGGGGGGGGGGTGTGTGGGTGTGGGTGTGTGTGTGGTGGGGTGTGTTTGTGTGTGTGAGAGACATTAGTAATGGCGCACCAGGGGGGGTGCGCCATTACTAATGTCTCTCACACACGCAGGCCCACACCCTCACCAGACATAACAATGGCGCACCACACCAAGGTGCGCCATTACTATGTAGCATAGTAGTGGCGCACCTAGGTGTGGTGCGCCATTGCTATGTCTGGTGGGGGTGGGGGGTGGAAACAAAAAATAGCAATGGCGCACTGCTCAGGTGGTGCGCCACTACTAAAAAAATAACAATGGCGCACCTGTTTCTGGTGCGCCATTGCTATATAGCAGTGGCGCACCACACCCATGGTGCGCCATTACTAGGGATATTGGCTATAGCCATTTTTCTAGTAGTGTCAGTTGCATCTGCCTTGCGGTTTCTATGTTGCATTCATGCAGAATCCGTAAGAAGTCCACCTCTTCCTTGGGGATGTGCCGGTGTGATGCTAGGAATTTGGTCAGGGAAGGCTTTCTGATCAGTGGGTGGTTATGGTTGTCTTCAAAGCGTTCCACTCTCCACCAAGCATCCGTGTGCTTAAGATAGAGGTGTGTTGGACACTCAGTCCTCACAATCTTCCCTCTTTTTCTCTTCTTCACGATGCCTTTTGGGTTCTGCACATCTTGCTCCTCCTCCTTGTTCGGCTTTGGCTTGCCGTATTTTCCACACACCACAAGCGCTCTGGTCATTGTGTTGTCCTTCGTAGTTCTCGTGTACTTAGTCCTTATCCCAAACCCATTCCTGAGCGCATATAGCTTGTAGTGGGCAATAGCGTCCTCCAATGTGTCAAACTTCATCGTACCATCAGGAGCCTTAGGCGTGGAGTACGCCTCAGTGTTAATGCCCCCTTGATCTCCGTTCAGCGCTCCTGTTTCTGGACTTGCCGGCTCGCTGACCAATATATCAAAGAATCTTTCCTTCGCCCCAATGCTGGCACTTGTTTCACTGCCTGGCCCAAGGATCCTCTGTTTAGATGTAGGTGGAGCACCTGCGCGTTGTTCACATGAAACAAATTGTCAGCTTTAAAATCTTTTTTGACAGTTCTGGTGGTAACTTGCATTAAAATTGTGTGGTAACTTACAGTATGCAGTGATGATAACTAGTGACAATACAAACTGTCAGCTTTAAAATCTTTTTTGTCAGTTCTGGTGGTAACTTGCATTAAAATTGTGTGGTAACTTATAGTATGCAGTGATGATAACAAGTGACAATACAATTCTTTCTTCCTTTTGTTGGTTTAGTACCAGTATATGATTGATGTGCAAGGCTGATAACTTCATTACATTCTGCATATATCATAGACATGTAGGTGGCACTTTTTGTAAGTGAGTATTCTCTTACCTGACAATTGGCGGTTGATGTTGGCAGAGCCATAGCTAGTAGTACGCGCATCATCGTCTTGTCGTTTCTCTTGGTCAGCACTCTCCATGACATTGGTGTTGTCTCCGTGGTTTTCTGACATGTTTGTTGTAGCACCTGCGTACACATGTTAATAGCATCAGTCACATGTCAATTTTTTCACATACATCAATGAGAGCAATAGTTATCATTTTTTCTTGATGGTAACTACAGTTGACATGGATGTTATCATTTTTTCTACAGGGAACATCTTGTTACTCATGCTAGAGACTATTACACTTGGCAACAACATTCACCACTGCAAAAATCAGTGGGCTTTTTCTTGATGGTAACTTGCATCACACATGTCTGGTAACATGCACCCTGTTGTCATGGTAACACAAGACAAATCTTCTGCAGTCTGTTTTTCTATAGTGATAACTTTGTATGAAAATATCTGGTAGCTTTTGATTCTATATACATTTTGTAACAACTATGGATCTAGTTTGGTGTGTCTTGTAACAGAATTTCACTTTTCTGTGAAATAAGTTAAAAAGGAGCTGCTTTTTTTCAAAAAAAATTCTGCACATGTCCTGACAACTCAAACATGGCTTTACAAATTTGTTATTCACCCTGGTAACCTAGTAGCATCTAGCTAGTAGCTTCAGTGCAATCAGTGTGATAAGATCTGTTCGGAGCGCCTGGTAAGATCCGTTCCCCCTGGTGATAGTTTAAGCCTAGATCTGGTGGTAACTACAGTTCCTTCATGCCCTTGCCTGGTTTGGTGGATCAGATCGGGGTTGGGGTGTGGGGAGGGGTGGGGTGGGGGTAGGATTGCTTAATTTTACCTGGTTCACCTGGATTCTTGTTGGATGTAGGACGCCTGATAATCACTTGTGCTTCTGGTGGTAGCTTTAGGAGGGATCTGGTGGTAACTTTCAACTCCCCATATGCCCTTGCAATTCTGTGGTTGAATTTGTTGGATCAATCGGGGGGGTGGGGGTGGGGGGGTGGGGTGGGGTGGGGGTAGGGTATCGCTTCCTTGAGTTCGTCGACCTGGGAGAGAAAGAGGGAGAGGTGGGTCGATGGAGAGGGTTCTTTGCCTTTTCTTGCAATGGAGGTAAGAAACTAGCGGTTTAGGGGAGGTGATGGTTGCGTGGTGGGGTGTGGGCCAGGGTGAGGGGGTGAGGGGGTGAAGGGGCCGACTTGGGCCAAGGTGTTGGTCGACGTCACGGCTCGGCCTCGCGAAGGTGGGGGAGGGTAGGGGTCGTTCGGATCTATCCAACAGATCCGAACGTCAGGAAAATAGGTTAGTACTCCCAGGGGTACATACTCCTATGCCACGTGTCTTTTTTTTCTCCCCCGACGTGTTGAGTTGTTGTCACCCGCTGAGCCTTTATTTAACTGAATATTTAATTATGTGTTTAGAGTTTGAGAGGTTGTTCCGTATTGGGTGGGAGGATAAGCCACTTTTATCTCAACAAAATCTAGGTGAAACAGCCACAACAAACCGATGAAGACGAGATGCGTCAGGCTGCTCGTTAACGGCGAAGGCAACATATGGCCGGTGGCCGGTTAAAGACGAAGATGATAGAAGGTCCACGGAGATCAGACGTCGATGCGTCGGCCGGCGAGAAGACGCCACACATGACGCGGACGGTACGAATCAATTTTCACATGCGTGCAATATGTTGAGTCATCGGTAGATCGGATCACATGACGCGGCCGGCGACATAGCCCTTGGCATGCATGTTCTCTAATCTCCGATCAACATCGATCATGTCCTTAGGCTAATATCTACAGTACTGTATGCATGCATGAATGATGCGACTACCTACGTCCACTGTTGGAGTACTAATTTATGTATATACAATCCATGATTGATCTACAGCTCATCTGAATCGGATGTTACCCGAGCTGGGATACGCAAGCCGGCGCAGGTCTTCTCCGTGCCTAGTAGATCCATTTTCTTTTCCTCAGGGCGGCTTCACGTACACAATCTGCAAGGGATTATGAGTGCGGAAGACACTGTGGTCTAGATGTGGAAGGATTGCTCCATGAGCCATGCAAGAATCACACACGCACAGTTTCACTCTTGTTATTTTTTTATTTCCAATAAAGTGGAAAATTCCATATTCGAAACAAAATATACTTCTTTTGCACTGTTACTTTCTGGATGCACTATACTCCTTTTTAGTTTATACTGGACCTACTTTTTGAATGAGTTGTAATGTTTCTAGAGTAGTACGTATTTATTTCACAACAAGGACCGGGGGTATATACTTCATCAAGAAAAAATGGTACATACTCTGTTATGGAAAAGTAAGGTTTTTTTTTCTCGGTGTACGAAAAAGTGAGGTTTTATCCATTGTAGAAATTTTGTATATGACGTCCTAAATTTGTACTACACGCAGGATGAAAAAATAATACAAGTCACATCATAAAAAAAAGACGCACAATCTCACAAAAATTAAACGATATTTCATTGCTCTTTGTGAGATATTGAGATACACTACATGTAGCAATACAATTCATTCTTCCGACAGTCACACGGACATGCTATTTCATTTATACATACTCGTTCGTTCAATGTATTCTCATAAAATAATACTCCCTCCATAAAGAAATATAACAACATTTACATCACTACTTAGTGTCTAAACGCTCTTACATTTCTTTACGGAGGGAGCATCAAAGTATACAGTTGTTAAAAATATGAGGATTATAAACTCCCAGAAAGGTATATACGCAATCAACATGTATATTTCACAAGAAAAATTGTGGTATATACTCACTCGTAGAACAAAAATAGTATATACCCTCGTAAAAAAGTGTGGTATATACCCACTCAAAAAAAAAAGTATATACCCTCTCAGCAATTTAAATACATCATCATAAAAAATTAGTTACCACCTCAACCAACTTATAGTCTATACCAACTAAAAAAATTAGTATATACCATCTCCGCCAAATATATTATATACCCTTTCACAGTGAAATATCAAGCCTCCGATGAAAGTTAATGATGTACGATGCTGTGTTGCAAGTAGTATATACTTGAAAATAGTGTGATGCATACTACTTCTAATGGTAGCATATAATACAAGGAAGAAAGAAGAATTACGCCCACTAGTCAATTTAGTTTTGAAAGCTAATGATGCATGCACGACCGTTCCTAACTTTTAGGAAGTAGTCTACTAGTTTGTACGGTTGGATAGTGTTTTCCTTTTTTTTGCGGGAGGTTGGATAGTTTGTTGGCGTTGGATATCCTAAACCTTATCCACTATGGGTGGGAGTACATACTCTTGGGAGTACAAAAGAGGTGTCCTATAATGATCTCTGATGTAATGACCTGATCAACTTTGAAATATTTTCTTTCTTACTCTAAGTCCTAAAAACGCGGCGGCACGTACGTAACAAAGTTTGAAAACGTGAGGGGATTGGTAGACTTGGGACACACCCAAATATTCCGTGGGTAAATAAAAGTTTTGCTGATTCGTTTGTCCGGCTGCTAAAATAATATAAACTAGCGGCGCTACACACATGCATTTGCGCGGCTAGATTTTGTAAAACATTAAAGTTTACAATTTCATATGTTAGAGGCTATACTTTACCAGTCTATATATTTTCTCATTTTCAAATAAACATCATATAGTATAATAAATTACAAAATTATTTATTGAGCTAATTTAGGTTAGAAATTGTAATGCCCTGCCGTATTGTCTTTTCATTCCCTTCGTCGGGAAGAAAAACGCCTTCCCGTGTATGGAACCCTTCCAAGGGTGTCCCTGCAAGGCCTTTCCGGGTGTCAAGGACCCGGTGAGGGCAATTCTTCGCCAGTGTCAAGCCTTTACTTAGTTGGTCCTGGGCACCATGGTTCCCGTTGGACCGACAATTTTGATCTCCTAAAGTAAACATAGCATGGTGGAAAAAGGTCCATGAACATGTAAACTACTCATGTGCATAATTATTTTTATTCATTACTATTGACATGACCCTCGAGATAAATAAGTAGAGAAGCTTAGAACTTGCTGAAATTTCAAATCTTCCTTTGTGTCCGGTTGAAACATATTTGTTCTCAAAAAATTCTCCGAGTGCTAGCTAATTATGCAAAGACTAAAATATAGTTGAGCACGTGATATTTGTTGATTAAAAAACACTAACATGGACCCTTCTGAAAAATAAGCGGAATGCAATTATTTAATGACTCAGAACATGGTTTTATATAATCAATAAACTTTTATATGATAAACTTTTGCATGTAAATGGTGTCATGACCTCCTCATAAGAAGTTATGTAAGAAAGGATTGTTGTTTAGAATGTGTGATCATGAAAGTAAATAATGATGTTGTCATTTCGTTATTATTTATTACCGACTCTTCACTTCATAAACTTGTGGTCATGTTTACCAAGCTCGGTTTTCGTGTTGGGACAAGCGATGGATAAGCTTTGGGGAGCTGATACATCCATTTTGTATGACTATTTATTATTATAATTTCCTATTTACCATTTATATTTTGCACAATACAACTCAATTCTAATGCCTTTTCTCTTCAATTTGCATGAAACACATGGAGAGGGAATTTACCGAAACATTGGGAAACATGAGAAAGGATATGGATGTGAAGAAAGCGATTTTCTGGATCTCAATAAATCAGACAAAAAATTCTAAAAATCATTAGGAGAAAAAACCTACGGAGCTAGAAGATGGGGTCAAAAGGTCCCTATGAGGCCCATACGCAACCCCCTGGCCACATGGTGCACCCACGTGGGGCCCATAGGGACTGCCTCCCAATGCCCTTTGTCCTATATTTCTCCTTCGATCTGAAAATCACAAAGGGTTTTCACGAGATGTTTTTCGCCATCGTCTAAGAGGGGGAACAGAGGAGGAGCACCTTTGCCCTCCGGTAGGCTGATTCTGCCGGCGATCCATCCTTCGAGGAGGGGTAGTTCGAAGCCATCATCATCACGAAGACTCCAATTAACATTGGGATCATCATCTACATCAACATCTTCATCATCACCTTCATCTCCATTAATTCCCTCAACCCTAGCTTTCTGATATCTATGAACATTTAGCTCATATCCTCTCCTAAGTATAGTTTCTAGTGTTGATATTCTAAGTAGTTCTTGCCTAGAAGTTTTATAGGCGAAAATTCATTTGTTTAGATTGTTATTCATATATTCATCTCCATTGATCATGATCCATATGATGTGTTTTAAGTAGTCCTTTACGTTCTTGAGGACATGGGATAAACTTTGTTGCTTTTATTCTTGTGAAGTTGAATATTGTTCAATGTATTGATATTATGTTAAGATGTGTGTGACCAGTTTGTTCTAAATGAGAGCATTGTGTGACCAGTTTGTTCATGGCGGGTGGTTGGAGTGACATAAATTACCAAACCCTAAGTTTATGAACTATTGCATGAGGGGTAGTTGGAACCCCAAAGTTTATGGTTGGCGATTAGATGTTATCTTAATTCTCTTGTATTTGCGGATGTTTGCATAGAGGGTATAATCATAAGTATGTTGTTGTCCAAGTAAGATCAACGCATTATCATAGGTATAACCGCACAACAAATTACAAAAGCAATGAATATTAACTCAATGAACCTTAATGAAAGCAACTTGGTGAAACTCCACCGTGTCCTCGAGCGTGGTTTGATCCCTATAAGTAAAACAATGGTGTTGTTCTTAGCACAATTAAGGACTGAGCCACTTGCTGCACTGTTACACTTTTGTTACTATCTACGTTCTTGCAATTTAGCTTGTGATCTGACAAACTGCTAAACAATCTTTGCAACTTTTAAGTGACATCTTACGAGTTTTCATCAACCAATTCCTTCTGCTCCTCATTGGGTACGACACTCTTACTTATCAAAAAGGTTATGATAGTTCCCTTACACTTGTAGGTTATCACTTGACAATGACACCATCTCGGCCACTGCAGTGGTGTGTCTCGTTGCGGCCAACCCCTTCCTCGCCTTCCAGCTCTTCCCATCCCCGCCTGACCCAAAACCTTCCGCGCAACAAGGCAGGCCAGCCCTTCCAGCTCCCCCCATCTCAGCCTGCACCAAATGATGCTTCCGCTAGTGCCTCCTGCTACTGCCCCACCATACATTGCTAGTGGGTGTTGTTTTCGCAGGATCCATATATTCCCGAGTGGAGGAAATGGTTCTCGGTACGAATGGGGAAAGGTAAGAGGTACGAGTGGAGCTATCTGTGGTGGAGCCAGTGGTGGGTAGTGTTAGATGGTCAATTATCTCATGTGTTGATTCACAACGTACGCCAGGACGCCACACGGGAATGACTGGGTATGCACACTAAAACATTGCTTTTCCCAACATATTTTTCTTATAGTAATTGTCACATGTCTCATTTTTCTCACCCGGCTAAGAACCCTGTGTGCAACAGTAGAATCATAAAAGAATTTTAGTGGTCGGAACTGAAACAATGAAACGACACGTATGAAAATAAGGATCTTGAAGTGTGGACCCAAGAACACGTACCAAAGAATAAGAGCAGAAAGGAAATTATGCAAACTTTGATAACAAAGAAAACATAAATTTACTATCAAAGGTATTTTGGACATTAGAATGCATCCATGAATCCAATGGTATTTGTCGACTTAAAAAATCAGTTGTGTTGGTTCCTTTTCATTTCCAGTTTAGAAACATTTTCATCAAGAAAGAAAGGGTCGGGGCCTTTAGATAATCTGTTGTCACTTAGTCTATTTCATGTCCAGGAACTCTATTATATGATATTTTCTCATCAGTGTTCTCATTAATTGCATTTTTTGTACAAGTTTGTGAACAGAACTATCCCTTTGCAAAGAAAAATCATTATATATCAGTATAAAATTTCCTGTGATGATGTACAAATTTGACACGCATGTTTGTACTACATTTTTATGCGGTGTACATGAATACATAAAGAAGGTGTACATGAACTAGATATGAGCTTAAGATGTATCTGCAACGAAGTCTTGTACCACAGTCCGTATGGTGACAGGAATTCTCACTGAGTGGGTACCGCCGTCTGACCATGTCAAGCCCCCAAAAGTGTATCCTCCCTGCACTCTCTGCCTTGTTGTGAACTTCACCACAAACGTCATGCTTCTACTGCTGCTTTGGGTGAAACTGATCACAGATGGTTCCACAGACACATCTACCCCTGCTGGAGCTTCAACAACTAAGTGATATGTTGCATCCGCTGGCCCAACGTTAGTCACAGTGCGCTGAAGAATGACATGGTCCTTTAGGTTTGGCACAGTGATTGACGGGAGGTTGAGATTGAGGTTGTAGGACTCACAACCATCTAATAATCCACGGGTGCAGTTAAAAAACTTGTTGTATTCCCTTGCATCCACATCGTAAACTAAGCCAGGCTCAACGGCTCTATCTGGGTCCATGTGGCCACCACCAAAGTCGAAGGGGTCGGCTAGTTTCCTTGGGACCCCTTCTGCTTGGATCGGCATGCCAAAACGATCGGTCACAGAGGCTGTAAGTAATGCCGAGGAACAATCAAGTCAGTCATATATTCTGATGAGTTATTTTGATGTATATTTTGTATTTCAATGTTCATACCTGTGGTGACAATGGCAGACTTGATCATGGCAGGTGACCAGTCAGGATGGACCGACTTGAGCATCGCAGTCACCGCAGAGGCATGCGGGCACGCCATGGATGTCCCCGAACTGAACGCATAGGAGCTGCCCGAAGCCGCCAAGATGCCGACACCAGGTGCAGTAATGTCCGGCTGTTCAAGCATGTGTATCAACAATTAGATATGTATGTCTTCAGTTCTAAAACACTAGAGAGGCTTGGTAACAAACCAACAACGGGACATATTCAATTATTTGTCTCAAGTTCAGATAATAATGATATATACCTTGAGTATGCTAGGGAACAACAGGCTTGGACCTCTCGATGAGAAGGAGGCGACCCTAGGTGACAACACTCCTTTTCCGACAACGCTTACTGCCGGCGACACCTTCACCACCGGATTCCTAAACACAAGACGCATACATGAATCAGTTCTTGGATAAGGAGAAGGTACATATGTTTTACCCTTCAGTTTCAAATAGTGTGACAAATTCTCACTCAGTCATGTCCCAGTAGGAGAAAATTCGATGTGCGATCTCGAAATCCACCAGAGCGCAAGGCATAATTCCCTTGCATGTGGCCAGGTGGTTCAGATTGTTGGCGGTGTATTGTGCGAAGATGAGTCCCTTGGCCCCTGCTTCGATGGTACTCCGGATTGCCAAAGAGAGTGCTTGCTTGGGCGGCGTGGTGGCTGCCTGGGCTGGTGCATAACACAGGACGGTTTTGCCAGTGACATTGCTCAACGCCAGTGATTCTGCATTGCAGCTGCACAGAAGTTTTAAAATTGAACATGCTTCCATAAAGCGCGCATTTACCGTCAATCAAATGGTTTCTTTCATTACCTCCCCGCATGTACAAGGTCCTGAAAGCCGCTGTTATTCATAGCCGCATTGTAGTTTATAGACTGCCCCTACATTTGAAATCAGCTACAGATTAAAGAGCAAGTTAATCTAGGAAAGCTAAGGGATATGGAGAACCAGCAATTTCTCTTACATATCGAATGGATTACGGAAATCTTTAAGGATGAGCTAAACATAATTTTGCTAGTTTTATCATCCCTTATGTATGCAAATGATATGAATCAGAGCCAAAAGTTTATTTAGACATTCTATATATAATTAAGTTTTTCTACGCTATTATGGTTGATTGCATGATGATGCATGCAAAGGCCTGGGGTCTAACCTCCTTTTCAAGAAAAATAATTTTGTGCATGCTAGAGGGCGACACCAACTTGACTAAACAGATTGATGCTACCATTTCGGTTTAGGAGTACATTTCATCCGGTACTAACAGTTTCTTCACTAGTTTTTTCCGTTAATATATTCCATGGGATACTTCACTATATAGGATGTAGGACAAAATGAAAAATAGTTTACATATTTTCTGAAATAAAAAAGAGAAAGTGTTTGGTACATACCACAAGCTTTTCTTTGTTTTCGAGCGATATCAACGCCGGGAAAGAACGGTCAATCGTGCTAGCGGCCACTGTGGTAACCCATGGTACGGCATTACTTACAGTCTGTGGCACAGGACCATCGTTCCCTCCACCAAACACGACGGATATACCTCTTTGCACAGCATGCAGTGTCCCGGGGAGCTCATGACCAACCCCAGCAATCGATAGCGACAAGACATCCACACCATCATATATGGCGTCGTCGATGGCCGCAAGGACTGCCGCGTCAGGGCAACCCCCACCCACCCAACACGCCTTGTAGATACCGAGTCGTGCACGTGGCGCCCCACCACGTGCCACGCCCATGCCTAGGCCTCCGTAGCTCACACCCTGCACTTCCCTGCCAGCGATAGTCGATGCCACGTGTGTGCCATGGCCCTGGATGTCCCTGGGAGACTTGTAGTCACTCTTTAGCACCTCGGCACTGATGCCACGACCGTACCACCGTGCACCGATGATCTTTCGGTTGCAACTTGTGGCGTTGAACTTCTGACCAGTCTGGCATTTCCCTTTCCACCGTGCCGGCACAGGACCATACCCGTTGTCATCAAAGCTTCGTGATTCAGGCCATATGCCTATAAATAAGCATGCATATGCATGGAGTTAACTGATTCCTGGTCTTAGGATTTTTCATGTTTTGCATGTAAGCTTAAGGATGGGGTTACAAACCTGAATCGATCACACCCACGATGACATCTTCACCGTACTTTGCTTGTTTGAGGAGTCCCAGTTGTTGTGGTGGTTGGCCATGTTCAAGGCCAAGGAAGTCCCAACTCCGAGTTGTGTGTGTTTCGTGAAAAGTGTTAGGCTTCACGGTGACAACTTCAGGAAATTCTACATTCAAAATATGTTGATTAGCTTATACTATTGATCAAGCAAGTAGATATAAACAGCTAGGATTGAAAATTACTTACTTGCTATTGCCTCAGCTTGAGACTTTGTGAGCATCGCTGCGAACCCAGAAAATCCATGCTTGTAACTGTAAACTATGGACCTCAAGGCTTCATCCTTGCTGTTGCAAGTAAAATAAAAGGTGAGCGCCAATGATGGCTGTTGCCTGCTGATTCGTATACGATGCAACATGAAATTGTAGCTAGTACCTGTCAAAAACAGATGTTAGTAAGTCATGGTGCGACGCGATGACCATGGACGGGTCATCGTGCTTCTTCTCCCCCATATACACGATGTAGAGCTGAAATTCATTTTGTTTGCATAAGTTTTCAACAAACAATACCGTACCAGAGCTGAAATTTTGGCGCAAACTGTTTTCAAGAGCTGGTATGAAAACAGTTGGAATGGAAGCTAACTTAAATGCTGTGAAAGAGGGACCAGGCAATGCATCTTACTTTGCTCGATGCGCTGGCTGAAAGAGGCAGCAGTGTCACCAGTAGCAGGAGAGCACCACAAAATGCTGTTTTTGAATCCATGTCTGACTTCGAGAAGAGTGCTATGTTTCTTGTGTGCTCCCTCGTTACTGGTTTCGATGTATATGTAGCATCCAGCAGGAACAATAATCCTGGGGTGCAAGTCTGCAAGAACACTTCAAACCTACTCGTATTTGTTTGCGCGTTGTTAGGTAAATAGCCCGCTATAGCCTTTTCAGCAGGGTGCCGCTAAATGGTTCAATATACAAATGACCCGCTATAGCTCCACTATAGCCCGCTATAGCTTATTTAGAGGTTCGCCGCTATTTGCCATAGCCCGCTATTTAAAACATTGGGTGGTGGCATGGCACACGTGAGAAAGAAAGACTAAGCATCCCCTTGCCTGTCCGTTTCTCTAGGAAAGAAGCACCGTGCTTTGATCAGGTCTCCCAGGATTATACAACTAGCACCAAACTGTATATAATTAATTGTGGTCTCTGATGTAATGACCTCATCAACTCTCAAACAAGTGTTTTGGCGGCTCGTTGGGCATAAAATAAAGGCGGCAAAGATGCCAGGACCTTCTAATTAACCTGATCGACTTTCGGACAAGCTTCCGCCGCTCGCCAGGCATAAAATAGAGGCGGCTTGGATGCCACGACCTTCTTTTTGGACCTTCTGAATAAGCGGCGGTTGGTAGTACGTAATAAAGTTGACACACGGCCGGGAAAGGGATCGACTTGGTAAGACTTATGACACGTTCAAACATTCCTTGGTAAATATTAGTTTGGGGATCTTATATAGATCCAGTAAAGATCAATTAATTCGGGCCAACGTAGTGCGGTGTGGTGTCCTCTATGATATCATCTCTCGTCTTTCTTTTATTTTGTTCGGAGATTCCATGTTCTTGGCAAGAAATTGATGTCAGTGTCAATTATAGGTCTGAAGACCCTACAGGCAAGCCTGCCTCCCAGGAGTCACGGTGACGATTCAAGGAAAACAACTGGTGGAAATAGTAGCGGTAAGGGTGCATAGAACGATGCAGAAGCTCACTAGTGTCAAAAAACATCTTACATTATGGGACGGAGGGAGTAGAAAAAAGGGATGGCCCTCACATTGTCATGCCTGACTTTATCATGTAAGTTGTCCCTCTGGGCTTAGTGACCTCATCCTGATTGCCAGATTTGATCTGTGAGTTCCGATCCGATGGTTGTTTTCAGGGCAGTCGTTTGCTGTTGCTGGCGTAAGGTGGGGTGGTGGTCAGCAGCGGATCCCCCCACCGTGGAGCACGTCCAGTCTTTCTGCAAACGCATTCACGTTGGATACACGCCGGACTTGCGCAGTTGCTAACGCGTGAGACAAATCCTAACTGCAAGGAGCAGTTGCTAATGCGTGAAACAAAACTCAACTGCTGATGAGGCCGGGTGTTTTTGTGGGTTCTGGCATGTCTCTTTTTCTTTCAAGCATGCCAACTTGTATATATTTTCTTTTCTTTATGGAAAGACAACACTCATGCCAGTTGCTAGATAAAACACTCTCTGCCTTGTTGTGAAAGTCACCATAAATGTCGCGCTTCTACTGCTTCCTTTGGTGAAACTAATCACAGATGGTTCCACGAACACATCTATCCCTGCTGGAGCTTCAACCACTAAATGATATGTTGCTTCAGCTGGTCCAACATTAGTAACCGTGCGTTGAAGCATGACATGGTCCTTGAGATTCGGCACAACGATGGATGGGAGGTCAAGATTGTGGTAGTAGGACTCGCAACCGTCTAATAATCCAAGGGTACGGTTGAAAAAATTGTTGTATTCCCTTACATCCACATCGTAAACCAAGTCCGGGTCAACGGCTCCATTTGGGTTCATGTGGCCACCACCAAAGTCGATGGGGTCGGCTAGTTTCCTTGGGACCCCTTCTGCTTGAATCGGCATGCCAAAACGTTACATACGCCGTAACCAATGCCAAGGAACAATCCAGTCAGTGATATATTTTAAAGAGTTATTTTGAGGTAGTTTTTTATTTCAATGTGCGTACCCGTGGTGACGATTGTGGACTTGATCATGGCAGGTGACCAGTCAGGATGAACCGACTTGAGCAGCGCGGTCACTTCTGAGACATGCGGGCACACAATGAATGTCCCGAAACTTAAGGCATAGAAGCACGCCATGACTCTAAGACCCGTGACACCTTCAGGTTGTTGGGACTGAACTACCATGGGTATAATAAATAAGAGCATCTACAACCGGATCCCTCATACCCGTCTCAAACGCCCGGACAGGCCGTCCGGTCAGTGACCGATCATGAAATTTTGACCCAGTCGGACCTCTCAAACTGGCCTCAAACGCCCGGGCTGACCGGCACCCCTCATATCCAGCCCAAATATGGAGCGGATATGGGACGCCCGGCACGCCCGGGCGCGTCCGCCTGACAGGCCCGGTCCACCACCGCCCCCACCGTTGTCCCACAAAATCCCCACTCCGGGCGTCTCGCTCTGAAGCCTAGCTCACTCTCTCTCGCTCCGTCCCCTCCTCTCCTTCTCCGATTCCGATGCCATCCACTCCAATATCGAGCTCCGGCAGCCGCTCCGGCTCCGACGGCTCCGACGTCAACTCTGAGGAGCTGGCCCTCCACATTGCCTTGGAGGGGTCCAAGGTGGAGACCGGTGGCAGATCCGGATCTGGAGCTAAGCCGCAGCTCCCGCGCCGGCGCAGCGCGGACGGCGTAGTTGTACCCTCCTGGCCCGCGCGCAGCTCCGCCAGGACTGCGCAGTCCACATCGGCCCCGCGCGCTCTCCTTCCCCTGCCGACCGCTCCTCCACGCGGACATCGTTGTGTCCTAGTGCACGCGTCGCCGGCCTGCACGCGCAATCAGGAATCAAAGGCGCGCGTTGTCCGTCGTGAGAGGCAGCGGGCAAGGGAGAGGGGAGCGGAGCAGTCTGCGCGCCGCCGCCACGGGATGCCTGCGGAGCCCGATGTGGAGGAACACCTCCTCGCATGGGTGTACCGCCGGTCTCTCACGACGACGGAGACAAACACTCGGCGCCTCCGAGGGAAAAACGCCAAGGAGCTCCGGCTTGCAATTGAGCAGTCGGACCGCGTGGTGAAGGAGGCAGCAAGGAGAAGGCCCGGCTCGCGAAGTTGAAGCGGGAGCAGGACAGGGCGGTCCGTCGGATGAAGGGCCTCATCGTCCTCTCCGACTCCAACTCCGACGACGGCGACAGCTGCACGTCCTCCTTGGATGGCCAAGACCCTCTGTCAGCCGCAGACGGCTACAGCTGCGCCGGCGACCCAAGGGGCAAAGGGCCGGTGATTTGCCCCCCCTCCGCATTGTTTATATAGTTTTTAGTTGTACAAATTTAAGAACTATGTCCGGTGAACTAAGATGATCTTTTGGGTGATGTTTGATGTCCGTTTGGAGCCGATATTGTGTTCGTTTGCTTCCGAGTTTGTTGTCCGATGTTTGATCACGTAGAGTAACTCAACGTAGCATGTGTAGTATGGATATAGGGTGTCCGATATGAGAGATGTGCATGTGGAGAAGAAAATATGAGGCGTGCCCGGTCAGTGCCCACGGACACGTTCAAGCACGTCCGTAGGCGTTTGAGGGGCCAAATTAGCCAATCACGGATTTTCTTCCTGCTTGTTGGGACTGAACTACCATCCTTAGAAGAAATAAGGCAAAAAATAATCTAATTATCAAGTTGGACTGCATTTCAAAATAAACCATACAAATAGCGATGTGCATCTAATATGAAAGAACTGCAAATATCCGTTCACTCTTTGGTTAGTGTTTTTGGGCTACACAAACGTGCAAAATTTCACCTTGAAATACAAAGTAGTATGGGCTACACAAAAATGACAAAAAGGGTAAAATCTAGAGATTCGAAAATAGGCTTACCCAAATCCACACGTTTGCCAATCATTTTTGTGTAGTTCAGAATAAAAAGTATTTGAATTTTATTTTGTTGTACGTGCTCTTGTAGTATACACCTTTGGCTACATATGGATTTTTTCATAATTTTTAAAAACTTCTTATAATACGATTTTCGAATTTTTTTAGGCGCACCAAATCTTCACTCTTGACTTTTTCCTTTCTGATTGCTGGGACTGAACTAGCATGTTGCCGGAGAGCGCTTAGAACGTTGTCACTTAGGCAAAAAATTCAGTTGACACGGAAAGGAATAACAGAGCTAATAAGGTACAGTTACGAAAACTCAAAATAATAGACCGTTATTTGAAACAAGAGATAATCGATTGAAACTCTGGACACATGATCTCTCATAGTACATGACTTGTTTATTCCCACATGTTGAATGTCTCATGTGATTGTTACTATTATTACTACTAATCATCTTGCGCGAGTCCAAGACTAGAGCTTGATCTGCTCATGCGCCATTGGTAATGGGGATGATTGCTTATGCGGGCATACTTTCATGCAATCATCCTGATTCTCCCAGCAATGTCTACCAGGCCACATTGTTGCACAACACCAGCAGGTGTGGCCATGACAACTATCCCTCAAGCACAATATGAGATCAGGATTGGAATTATCTTGGATCTCTTCTAGATTGCGACCACCTGTTCTCTCAATCAATAACAAAACACATAGAAAGGAATATTAGAAAATAATATAGTTAAATGATACAAATATGATACGATACATAGGGGTATGTATACTTACAGTGCACAGAGAAGGCATTGCATCCAAGCAGCGCAAAGAATAGAATCGTTGCTAACTTCATATTCATATTGGCCCCTGGACCAACCTGGTGGGAGTTGTGATTGACAATCTCGTCTAGTATAGTGTAGACTCAGATCTCGACCGGTGGCGCTGGTTGGCCGGCGGCGCATCCCGACCCAGATCTGGGCCCTACGGGCCCGATCTGGGTCCTAGCGGGCTGGTTCCGACGTCGTCATGATGCTCTCTGCGTGGTGAGGAGGAGGAGTGGCTCGGATGAGGAGCGGCGGCGTCGATGGCGTGCCTTCTGCAGCACGACGGCGGGAGCTTTACGGGCATCTGAAGTCCCGGCCGGGCCTGTGGGGTCACGGGCCTGGTATGCTCCTGCTATTGTGTCCGGTCGGTTACCGTCGTTGACGGTGGAGGTTGAGCCCTCCCGCGTGCCGACGACGCTGCTGCCCCTAGTCCCGGCTCCTCTTCTTCGGTGTGCAGACCCTGCTTCGTGGGGCCGTGGTGAGACGGCATGGTTCCCTCAAGTCCGTTCTCGCGCGGGGTTGTGGACGGTTTGGTGGCGAGCTCTGGAGCGCCCGAGGGGTAGGTGGGGATCGGGAGAAATCCCTGTCGGCCTGGCCGACACCGACGCGGCGGCGCCTGAGGGTGTCGTCGGACCTTCCTGGAGGGCGTCGGGGCCACCCTTCCTTGCTTCTCGCCGCGTACCGGGGGAAACCCTTGGCAGCAGCGTCGTCGTCGTCGCATCCCTTCTTGGAGGTGTTGCTTGGTGCCGGCGTTCTGGAGTCTCGGAGCTTGTCGGAGTTTTTCGGTGGGCGAAGCGATCGCGAGGCTTCTGCGTTTTCGTTGATCCGCCGTTGTCGGCATTTGTTTCTTTTATATTTTCTCTTTTGTTTCTTTTGGGCGTGACTGTGCTGCTTCCGCCCCAGCACCTATCGTTGGCTGTATCGGTGATGGTTGCTTTGTAATACAAAGCGAGGGGAAACCCTATTTCGAGAGAGATAGTGTAGACTCAGAAGCACACGTGATGCGATGGACTCAAAGTCCTTGTGCTATTTATAGGACGCCAAGGACCGAATCCATTAATTCCTTCCAAAATTGACACTCCTAGGATAGAGGTGAATTGATGCGAAATCAAAACTAATTGGGGATACTTTCCTGAACTAATTGATTTTGTTTATAACTAATGCTTCCGTAAATCACGGTCGAGCAAAATTCATTTGTGCCACGCAATTTGCTTCCGTATGAAGGCCATAAATCACGGAGTATTTTCCGCGCAATTTGCTTCTGTACGTACGAAGAGAATCAGCTTAGGATCGTAATGAATTACGTATCTCTTGGGAATAACTAGTGGTCAGGCAAATTCTGAGTCGCCTACGCCAAAGCCCACCTCTTTGTTACCGATTTTATCCGGCTTAGGTTGTTAATCTTCCTTGGCTTGTTTGCGGATGGGCTGGAAAATGTCTTCAGTCTGGTTCTGAGTTGGGCACTGGTTTCTTGTAGTTGCACTGCTCAATCGCTAGCAAACTAGAGCAACTTGTAGGTTTGACTAGCCTTTGGGCATTACTAGTATCGTTTGATTTTATTTTTTTGAATACTTAGTATCGTTTGATCTTACTCCCTTCGTTCGTAAATATAAGTCTTTTAAACATTCCACTACGTACTATGTACGGATCTATCTCTACCTAATTTAATAATAAAGCACGGATTGCTTCTTCCCGCTCATCGTCGTAATACGCTTTTGCCCACCGTTGTAATACACTTTCACGATTATAAAAACATCCCTCTACTTTTCAATAATTGAACCCGCAGTCCTTTATTTAAGTGGCTAATTTAAGAAAACGTTTCGTCTTTATAAAAAGAACCCTGTCGTTTTTGGTATTCAACCCGCGATCCTTTTAAGTGGCTAATTGAGAAAACGCAAGCGGCGATGCGGCCCACTGCGGCAGCGGCAGCGGCGTAGGCGAGCGAGGCAGAGGAGCCGTCAACGCTGGCGATCGAGCGCATGTTGTGCTCGAGGGAGAGGAAGGCAGGGCTCAGGTCCTCCGGCGTGCGGTGGCGCATTGGATGGCGTAGGTGGCTGTGCCTATGGATCCCAGCGAGGGGAGGGGTCCAGATCCGGTCGAGGACGGGGCGGCCGACGGCGGCGGCTTGAACTCCGGGGTGGCGAGCTTGCTTCCTGAGAGAGCAAAGAGTAAGTTGAGAGAGAGCACGGGAGGGAAGGAGAAAGGAAGAGGGAGGCGCGGTGATGGTTGATTCTCCGTCGGCGTTGGATCTGGGCACGGGCGCGAAGCTCCTGCTCGGGACCGGGAAGATCCAGGGAGGCAGACGTCGGACGGAAAGAGGGGCAGAGCAAGGCTCGACGAATGGCTGGATGGCGCACCTCCCCTACCCTCCATCCTCTCCCGGTCGTTGAGGAAGCAGGATGGCCACCTCTGCTGGACGCCCTTCCCTGGTCAACGACGGGCCAGTGCGGGCTGACACGGCGACGCCCTTCCGCTGGCATTACGGTAGTAGGACGACGACGGTCAATGTCAGCGTTGCTTGACGCCCCCATCCCCTCGCTGGTTGAGCTCAACGCCACCTTGCTCCGCCTCCGGCAGTCCAGCTCATCCAATCTGGCCGGTCCACTCCCCAGCTCGGCGGCCTTTAGTCCGGCAGCAGACTACGCTCAAGCCTCCACCACCTCGACTCCTCAAGGTATAAGCTTTGCTTTTGTTTATACAGAGGAAGCAAGATTTCCCTGCTGCCATGTTAGTAACACTTACAGTTACAGTAGACAAGGAGCTCGGCTTTGGATTATAGACTAGCTAAAATACATTTCAAACAAAATTACTAACTCGGAAGCATCTCAAACAATACATGGTATTTTGATCTTGTCTGTACACATATTTTCCTTCCTGTATATGATGCCACTGTAAATAGATTATGCTTACAGTATATAGCTCAATTTACTTTTAGTTTCTAAATTAAATGAATCAACTATATGCACCTGTAATTCAGTCAAATAGCTTATATTTGTTTATTTTTCTATAGTAGTAGGCTACGTGCAAAATATTTTCATCACAATCTGGGGCATGTACAACTATATTTATGTTGTAGGTACACTCAAAGAAGAGAACCAGACTAGGTCGGAAGAAGCTGAATGATCTCGTTTATGTGATGTTCAACAAGAGGATGGACTCGTAGTATTCTGAGAGGGAAAGGGATCCACTGTTTGCAAAGTACATTGAAGATGCTGTTTAAAACCTTGGTTGTTGCTGCATCTATCTTGGTCGCCGCTGCACATTGCCATTGAGTGATCCACGTGCCTCTTGGACATCGCCGTGAAGTTCCTTTTGCCATGAACGCACGTCTATGGAGGCCTATGCGTACAAATGGTTGAACAGGGAAAAGTAGAAGCATCAGGAAATGTAGCACTCTTCAGTTCTGAATTGCTCGGTACTGCAAGTTCGATCTCATTTAGCTTATCACTAATCCTACTGCTAGCTAACTTGTTAATTTATGTGCAGAAGTATGGCACTATAATTCTTGAGTTGTTCTACTGATGTAGTTTTTAACCTGTTTCTGCAGAAGTTCATTCAAAAATGGATCCTAGAATATGTGGAACATGTCTCAAGTGTCTCAAGCTACCTTGCATGGTGGTATAGTGTGTAGAAAGTATCAGGTCTGGGAACTGAGGGTGCTGGCAGAAGAGGAGCTCTAATCTCTTACTATTTCTTATCATATAAGGTGTTACTTTTGTTTCCTTCGAAAACGACTAGGAATTTGATGCATAGAATCAAGCAAAAAATTTAACAATCACTAGATTAACCATAATTAACTTCTTCCAGTTTCTTCCATCTAGAATAAGTAAGACCTGACTATTTTCAGGCTACATCATCAGGATTCACACCTCTTCAGGTCTGGGGTTCTTTGATTTCCTATTGTTTTGAAGGGATCCATGAGTCGTCGTCGCTGTTCAAGTTAGCTCTAACTCAATTTGTAACGCTCCATTATTGCGATTCGGAGACCCCATCATGGGTGTTGTATATTAAAAATATGAGTGCAGAGGAAACTTGCTCTGTGTTGTTGCACTATTCTTTTCTAGCTGTGTCTGATCTCAAGCAGCTCATCTTGACGAGCCATGGTCGCGGCGTAGGGATGATATGTCTCTCTCCAAGGCTTGACGAAGGTTTGTTTTACGCCGAGTAGCTTTATTTAAGTCATGGTTAGTCTATACAACAACATTCAATCATGTAAAATTCTGGGAATTTAGGTTAACAACTCTGCTTACCACCTGACTTGCTTGATCTGATAAAATCATGCGTACACCACAAGTTAGTTATTTTGCCTATTGAGATCCGTTTCAGGACAAGTGGTTCTAGCTTTATTGCCAGGAACAATTAAGCTTAGTGCCTCTCAGGTTCATCATTGCTTGATTTTGGATTTTTGTTGTAGCCTTTATGTTAATTTTTTATGTGATAGGCATAGCACCTAATTTGTAATGAAGTATTTTAAATAAGTTATGAGGTTTAAGAGAAATCCTACCAATAAAGAAAATAATCAGGTTGGTCACTAGAATGCCTCATTTTTATTCTAATTTGCAAATTTATTAATCTTCTTATAAGACTTGCAGTTATCTCTGTATAAACTGTGATTAGGCAAGTTGGCTAATGTTTTTCTCTTCTGTCTATTTATTATCTGCAATATTTTATTACAAGATTGTAAGTTTAGTAGACATAGAGAGCAATCCTTGATAGTATTAGTTTCAATGAACGACCTTTTCCATAACATCCTGATTTAGAATATTCAGCAACAGCCACTAGCTAGCCACTGATTCCATAAACAAGTGGTATTCAAAGTGACATTTTTTTCGCTCCATTGCTCACTTTGGACAGCACCATAAAATAGACTTAGAAGAAGGTTAATTAAGTGGCCACACTAGTGGGGTGTCGTGTTAAAATAGAGGGCATGGATCTTGGGTGTCTAGGTTATTTTCATGGTTACTACCCGGTAGGCACATTTACTGACCACCGATTAATTCAAAATTCAAACAATTCTTACAACACCCAAACATGTCCATCATTTGGTATACATCTATGATGAGGAACATAAGATGGCTCAATCCGCAACCCCAGGCAGCATGAACCTCTACAGAAAATAATTAGGAGAAAGTGAGATGTTTGCCCCATTGCAATGCACCGATTATTTTCATCAGATTGCATATTTCAACCCCCCCAACCCCCCGCCCCCCCCCCCCCCCCCCTCCAAAAATGGCATTTTCAAAGACCATTTCTCTATTAAGTTAAGATTTGTTTTTACTATGCTGGACAATGTTCTAGGTTTAAGAAAATAAGTTTTAGGTTTAGGATAAAATTGTTCTAGATTTTGAGAAGATTGTTACAGATCCATGAGAAAAATGTCCAAAGTTTAGGAGATTAACTATCCATGTTTTCGGTTCTTGGTTAATAAGTTGGTCACAATAGTTTATTTTTTATTTTTGAAACAAGCTGGTCACAATAGTTAACCCACAAGATTCCCGGTCCTTATGTTTCTCAGACTACATATGCCTTTGCATTAACACCGGACAATAAGTACACCATCGTGAGTGAAGAGCACCTGCAACAATGGAGGTGGGAATAAAACTAGCAAAGCTGCAAACCAAACAATGCAAACATTTTTTCCCTAAACAAACAATGCAAACATTTTTTAGCCATTCTGCAAATATGGTATGGTCGAAAGCATAATTCTTAATGTTGAGAATAGTTGATGTGGGTCATCACTCAAACAATTACTCGTGTAATAGGCTATGCTTGCGGGCGTGATGATTTTTTTTGTCTCGGTGCAACGCATGGGCATTTTTACTAGTACTTTACTAATAAAGGAAATAGCTATTCTTAGTGTGTTACGCTAATTTTCTAAATAAGTCCCTGATATTTTTAAATATAAACCCGCAGTCCAATATATGTGAAAAAAAATAGTTCAGCCTCTACAAACGTCACTTGCCATGGGCCTGCTTGGGCCCCAGGCCATCCGTAACCTCTATGGCCCAACGAATCCAACAAAAAATGCTAGACCAACGAGGGATCAAACTCCAAACCTGCCACAAGATCACATAAGCTAGGTTCAACTGATCTATCACATTTGCATACAAAAAGAAGGTTATGTATCTATTATATTACTACCACCTCGCTCCTTTGCACACAATCCCATTTATTTATATATGTCGGCTAGAGACTTAATAAGGAAAGAGATCCACGATTCGTGAGACACACTAGTGCAGAACCGGCCACTAGTCCCGGTTGGGAAGGGCCTTTAGTCCTGGTTCCCCAACCGGGACTAAAGTATAGGGACTAAAGCCCCCCCTAGTCCCGGTTGGCCAGGAACCGGGACTAAATACCAGCCACGTGGCCGGCTGCGGCCGCGGTGAGCCGGGGACCTTTAGTCCCGGTTGGTGAGACCAACCGGGACTAAAGGTTTTGGCTTTATTGTTTGTTTTTCCTTTTCATTTTGTGTTTTCCATTTAATTTTTTTTCATTTCAAAGATATTTTACGCTACTACATAATGTATACGTTATGCATATATAATAGAATTTCTCGTAGAACCAATCATATATCATAGAATATCTCGTATGACCATGCATACACACACACACACACACACACACACACACACACACATATATATATATATATATATATATATATATATATATATATACAATTTGGTATATACAATTTCTCCTACAATTTGCAGATCATTACATCTTGAAATGGTATTCTCCGTCGGGAGCTATGACCTGCTCAAGCAAAAATCCCGTCATTTCCTCTTGAAGTGCTCGTATGCGATCCGTTGGTAGGAGCCTATCGCGCATCTCCACCATCTTTAAAAAAGGAGATCAATATGAATATATTAGTTGTGTGTATATATATTAGATCATGATAAATAAAATTGTGAATAGTGTTTACGTACCCAAAGATGTCTTGCATCGATCTTATTTTCGCTCATAAAGCGAATGTTCTCGCAAACGTAGTATGCACATAAATTAGTCCCGGTTGCTTGTTTCATGGACTATGCGAGAATAGAATTCCAATAATAATCAAGCATGATAATGATATTGAAACTAGAATTAAAGAGATGCGCGGACGTAGCTAGTACTACTTAATTATAATTACCTTGGACCGTCGCCATCTCAGCTCTGGTTTCCATTTACCGTCAATCTCTTCGATGCACTTTTTCCAAACCCTGCCCGGCAAAGAAAATGAATAAAGGATCTATTAATTACTTGATATCAGGAATTGAACTAAAGAGGCCGACATAGTGCCATAATGATTGAAATTACCTGTCGAGCATCAAATACATGTTTTTGTATTCCTTAGAGTCTTTATTTAGCGAGTCTAGTACTTCAACAGTTCCCTCGTTAACTCTAATGACTAGCAGGATCCAGTGGTATCTGCGCACACGTTTGTATAATTAAGCGGGCATGCATTGTGCATTCAACTACACACTTAACATCGAGTGAGCAAAATTAGAATTTGTAGTACAAGACAGTAAAGGCTCACCTGAAGTTGTAAGGAAGTAGTATTTCTGGTTTGGTATATAGGCTCTTCAAAAACATTAGCAAGCTTTTCTCTGTGTCTTTTTCGTACTTAGTTAACACCTCTTCATTAATGGTATTTGGGTCAATGAACCCAATGCCATGGACTCCATCTCTATTCATTTCAAAAATCTTCATTCTGCATAATACTACACAAAAGAATATAGTGAGGATAATTAATTACAGTCAATGAAAGAGCTGAGCTAGAGACTTAAATTACAGCAGAAATAAATCACTTACAGATAATAGCAACTGACGAGAGATTTGTCGAGTGCGTATTGATTGAGTAACTGATAAAGTTCTTCATTTTCAATCCACAAATCTTTACCATGGTAGTAATGCTCTGGCTTGACTTTCACCATGAGGCTCTCGAGCCCGACCTTTACTTCTCTCAGGTACCACTGATGCAACTTGTACATTTGCGTTGACAGAAGCTTCTCCGCTTCAGGACTGACCAGAGGCTTCCCGGGGACATATTTCCATGTTAGGTCCTTCTCATCCGTCGTGGGGATTTCCTCAATGCCTAGGAGTGCTTCAAAAGTGTTATCGATCTCTCTAGCATTCTTTCTATCCTCGTCGGTTATCTTATAGGTACTCACCTTGAGCGCGGGGATCGACTGCACTTCCTGTTCTCCGAGCTGGGGAACCGTTTTCCCGCATTTTTTACTACCTGTACTATGCGACTGCTGTTTATTATATGATTTGCTAATAGAGCGATCATAGTCTGATCGCATTTTTGTCGCAGCCGGCGGTTTAGCAAGATTTAGAAAGTGTTGTACGACTTTCTCGGGTATTATCTCCTTTGGCGGCGGGGGTGCTTTCGGTCCAAAATGGGCCCGCAGTTCGGCAACCACTATGAGATCGGTTTCCTCTTCAGTCCTCTCGCAAGCTAGCTTCTTTTTGGCAGGAGGATCGGGTTTATTCTTTGGTGCTCTCTTCTGCTTTGGGGTCGGCTGATGCGGTGCAGATTGATATCGTGGACTCGCGCTGCGCTCCGTCTTGGGGTGGGGTGGATTCGGCGGGGGCGGCGGACTCGCACTGCGCTCCACCTCGGGGTGGGGTGGATTCGGCGGGGGCGGCGGACTCGCGCTGCGCTCCATCTCGGCTTTTTTTCTCTTTTTTTTAGTGGGCATCTTTGGCCTCTTTTTTTTATTTGGGCTTCGCTGGCCTCTTTTATTTTTTGTAAAGTCCGGATACTCATCCCAACTTGTGAGGGAGTCATGGCTTCCATCATACTTTTCTCACACGGGACAATGCTCTAATAATGAAAATCATCACACTTTTATTTACTTACAACTCAAAAGAAAAATTACAACTCGATACCTATGACAAAATATGACTCTATATGCAATATGAAAGTGGTGGTGCATGTCATGAAAAGCGGAACGGTGGAAGTTGCATGGCAATATATCTCGGAATGGCTATGGAAATCCATAATAGGTAGGTATGGTGGCTGTTTTGAAGAAAATATATGGTGGCTGTTTTGAGGAAGGTGGGTTTGATGTACCGGCGAAAGTTGCATGGTACTAGAGAGGCTAGCAAAGGTGGAAGGGTGAGAGTGCGTATAATCCATGGACTCAACATTAGTCATAAAGAACTCACATACTTATTGCAAAAGTCTATTAGTTATCAAACAAAGCATTAGACACATGCTCCTAGGGGAGAGGTTAGTAGGAGTTAACCATCGCGCGCTCCCGACCCTCACACAAAGGTTGACAATCATTAAACAAATCATGCTCCGACTTCGTTACATAACGGTTCACCATACGTGCATGCTACGGGAATCACAAACTTCAACACAAGTATCTCTTCCGATTCACAACTACTCACTAGCATGACTCTCATATTACCATCTCCATTATCTCAAAACTATATGCAAGGAATCAAACTTCTCATAGTATCCAATGCACTTAATATGAAAGTTTTTATTATATCCCTCTTGGATGCCCATTATATTAGGACTAAAATCATAACCTAAACAAATTACCATGCTGTTTTAAGAAACTCTCAAAATAATATAAGTGAGGTACGAGAGTTCAATAATTCCTATAAAATATAACACCACCGTGCTCTAAAAAGATATAAGTGAAGCACTAGAGCAATATTGCCTAGCTCAAAAGATATAAGTGAAGCACATAGAGTATTCTAATAAATTCACGATTCAGCGTGTCTCTCTCAAAAAGATGTGCAGCAAGGATGATTGTGGCAAACTAAAAAATCAAAGACTCATATCATACAAGACGCTCCAAGCAAAACACATATCATGTGGTGAATAAAAATATAGCCTCAAGTAAATTTACCGATGGATTGAAGACGAAAGAGGGGATGCCTTCCGGGGCATCCCCAAGCTTAGGCTTTTTGGTATCCTTGAATATGGCTTGGGGTGCCTTGGGCATCCCCAAGCTTAGTCTCTTGCCACTCCTTATTCCATAGTCCATCAAATCTTTACCCAAAACTTGAAAACTTCACAACACAAAACTCAACAGAAAACTCATGAGATCCGTTAGTATAAGAAAAATAAATCACCACTTTAGGTACTGCTGTGAACTCATTCTTTATTTATATTGGTGTAATATCTACTGTATTCTAACTTCTCCATGGTTCATACCCCCCGATACAACCCATAGATTCATCAAAATAAGCAAACAACACAAAGAAAACAGAATCTGTCTAAAACAGAACAGTCTGTAGCAATCCATAGACTTCGAATACTTCTGTAACTCCAAAAATTCTGAAAAATTAGGAAAATCAGGGCAATTTGTATATAAATCTTGTGTAAAAATTTCAGATCAAAAGCACGTTCCAGTGAATTTACAAAATTCCTGGACAGAGAGCAAACGTTTCTGTTTTTCAGCAAAATCAAATCAACAAACACCGTAGACCATCCCAAAGGTCTTACTTGGCTCAAACACTAATTTAAACAAGAAGACACAATTATTACAGAAGTAATAATGTGGAAAACACACCAAAACAAAAACAAAAAAAACAGAAAGCAAAAATAAAATTGGGTTGCCTCCCAACAAGCGCTATTGTTTAACGCCCCTAGCTAGGCAAAACACAATAGATCTAGGTATTGTCATCTTTGGTTTGCAATCCATAAGCAGCTCTCATAATAGATTCATAGGGTAATTTTATTTTCTTTCTAGGAAAGTGCTCCATGCCTTTCCTTAATGGAAATTGGAATCTAATGTTTCCTTCCTTCATATCAATAATTGCACCAATCGTTCTAAGGAAAGGTCTACCAAGAATAATAGGACATGTAGGATTGCAATCTATATCAAGAACAATGAAATCTATGGGCACATAATTCCTATTTGCAACAATAAGAACATCATTAATCCTTCCCATAGGTTTCTTTATAGTGGAATCCGCAAGATGCAAATTTGAAGAACAATCATCAAATTCACGGAAACCTAGCACATCACATAAAGTTTTTGGAATCGTGGAAACGCTAGCACCCAAATCACACAAAGCATGGCACTCATAATCCTTAATTTTAATCTTAATAGTAGGTTCCCACTCATCATAAAGCTTTCTAGGTATAGAAACTTCCAACTCAAGTTTTTTTTCAAAATATTTCATCATAGCATCAACAATATGTTTAGTAAAAGCTTTGTTTTGATTATTAGCATGAGGAGAATTCAACATGGATTGCAACAAGGAAACACAATCAATCAAAGAGCAACTATCATAATTAAAGTCCTTGAAATCCAAAAGAGTGGGTTCATTGCTATTTAAAGTTTTGACCTCTTCAATCCCACTTTTATCAATCTTAGCGTTAAGATCTATAAACTCCAAATCATTGGGACGCCTTTTAACTAAAGTTCACTCATCTCCAGTCCCATCTTTATCAAGATTTACATTAGAAAACAAAGATTCAATAGGAGTCACATCAATCACTTTAAGATCTTCATCAATATTCAAAGATTCTGGCTTCGCGGCCATTTTATTGACTAAGGTAGCTTGTTTATCAGAAATTTGGCCCACTAAGTCTTCAAGGTGAGCAAATTGAGATTTCAAACCATAAAACTCTTTGGACATATCATCAAGTTCCTTATTCATGTACTCCCACATAGTCTTTTGTTCTTTAAGCTCATTCCTAAAGAAGCTATTGTGATCATACTGGAGCGACATAAAACTTTTAACGTTATCCTCAATATCTTCCAACTTTCTAAGATAAGGATCAAAGCCTTTGGGTTGAGCCATAAAGACGACCAACCAATTTAACACAGAAGCAAGCAAAAAGCAAACGAAAAGACAAACAGAAGAAGGGCGAATAAAAAGGCGAATCTTTTTGGAAAATCGTTTTAGAAGTGGGGGAGAGGAAAACGAGAGGCAAATGGCAAATAAAGTAAATGCAAGAGATGAGTTTGTGATGGGTACTTGGATGGCTTGATGTAGATCTCTCCGGCAACCACGTCAGAAATTGACAAGTTGACGGAAAAGTTCTTGTCTTGACTTTCTATGTATCTCCCCGGCAATGGCGCCAGAAATCCTTCTTGCTACTTCTCGAGCATGCGTTGGTTTCCGTGAAGAGGAAGGGATGATGCAGCAAAGTAGATAAGTATTTCCCTCAGTTGTTGAGAACCAAGGTATCAATCCAGTAGGAGATACAAGCAAGTCCCCAATAGGTGTACCTACACAAAGAATCAAACACTCGCACCCAACGCTATAAAGGGGTTGTCAATCCCTTCACGGTTACTTGCAAGGATGAGATCTAATAGAGATAGATAGAATAGATTGCTTGAACGGAAAGTAAAACAAAAGGTAAAAGATTGCAGCAAGATATTTTTGGTATTTTTGGTTTTAGATCTGAAAGTATAAGATGGAAAATAGACCCGGGGGCCATAGGTTTCACTAGAGGCTTCTCTCATGATGGCAAGTATTACGGTGAATGAACAAACTACTGTCGAGCAATTGATAGAAAAGCGAATAATTATGAAGATATCCAAGGCAATGATTATGCATATAGGCATCACGTCCGTGTCAAGTAGACCGAAACGATTCTGCATCTACTACTATTACTCCACACATCGACCGACTCCTGCCTGCATCTAGAGTATTAAGTTCATGAAGAACAGAGTAACGCATTAGGTAAGATGACATGATGTAGAGGGATAAACTCAAGCAATATGATGAAAACCCCATCTTTTTATCCTCGATGGCAACAATACAATACGTGCCTCGCTACCCCTACTATGTCACTGGGTGAGGACACCGCAAGATTGAACCCAAAACTAAGCACTTCTCCCATTGCAAGAATTACCAATCTAGTTGGCCAAACCAAACCAATAACTCGAAGAGACTTGCAAAGATATGAAATCATGCATATAAGAATTCAGAAAAGACTCAAATAATATTCATAGATAATAAACCCACAATTCATCGGATCTCGACAAACACACCGCAAAAGAGTATTACATCGGATAGATCTCCATGAAGATCATGAAGAACATGGTATTGAAGAGAAAAGAGAGAGAAGAAGCCATCTAGCTACTAGCTATGGACCCGAAGGTCTGTGGTGAACTACTCACGCATCATCGGAGGGGGAATGGAGTTGATGTAGATGCTCTCCGTGATCGAATCCCCCTCCGGCAGATTACCGGAAAAGGCTCCAAGATTGGATCTCACGGGAACCGAGGCTCCTGGCGGCGAAAAAGTGTTTTCGTGGCTCTCTTTGGTATCCAGGGAATATTTGGGAATTTATAGGCCGAAGATTAGGGTTGGGGGAGTTGCCGTGGGCCGACAAGCCAGGGGGGCGCGCCCTACCCCCCTGGGCGCGCCCCTGTGGCTTGTGGCCACACGGCGGCTCTCCTGCCTTGGTCTCCAAGCTTGGTAGTTGTCTTCTGGTCCAAGAAAAATTATTCCGAAGATTTTATTCCGTTTGGACTCCGTTTATTATTCCTTATCTGCAATACTCAAAAACAAGGAAAAAACAGAAACTGGCACTAGGCTCTAGATTAATAGGTTAGTCCCAAAAATAATATAAAATAGCATATTAATGCATATAAAACATCCAAAACAGATAATATAATAGCATGGAACAATAAAAAATTATAGATACGTTGGAGACGTATCATACGCTCCCCTTCACCTCCAGGATAGTCAAGCTCTAGTGAGTCATATCCCGGCAGAACTTCATCCACCCCGACACGAGCATAGCCAGGTGGAATCGGATTGCCGTGGATGGTTGCTCCAGGTGGATTCGGTATAGCATAGCCGTCCGCCACCTTCATGAATATGTTCTTCATCTTCATGTGTAGCTCACAAGTTGTCGTCTCTTGGATATCATCCACGGGGTAGTGAGCTAGCAGTGCATCATCGGCCGGGACCCCCGTGGAACCCACGCTGCTTTTCGGCATAGATGATGGAATGGTACCATCCAATGCTGGATCTGGTTGCTCCTGCCGCTGAGACGCGCTTTGTTGGCTAAGTCTGTTGATCTGCTCCTGCTGTAGCATGTATTTGCGTTCCAACTCCGCGTTCTTTGATTCTACCATTTGAATCTGGTCTAGTTCGTGCTTCCTCTTTCTCTTACGGCTTCTGTAAGTCTCGTTCCACTCCGCAAACCCCTCAACCCACGGAACAAGGCCTTTGCCTCGTGTTTGTCCCGGGTGTTCAGGATTCTTGAGGGCGCGTGTAAGCTCGTCGTTCTCTCTCTCGGGCTGGAACACCCCCATTCGAGCCTCTTCTATTGATTTAAGTAAAGCGTCCGAGGCGTCTTTAAGACTTGCCAGTAGAATAATCTCCCCAGTCTTTGGGTCCAACTTTCCGCCATGCGCATAAAACCAAGTCCTGCACCTTTCGGGCCATCCTGTTGTTTTTGGAGTGAGCCCTGCGGCAATCATGTTTACCTCAAATTCATCCCACTTAGGAATCCCAGCCTTGTAGCCACCTGTCCCCAGCTTATGGTGATGTTGTTTTTTGTCAGTATTTATCTTGTTCTTTCTTGACCGTTCTTTAGCTGCTTCCGATTCCTTGAACTCCACAAATAAGTCCCAATGATCTCTTGACTTCTCTAGTTGTCCAATGAATTGTGGAGTCTTCTTTCCATCTTTGACGTATTTGGTCCATATTCTTTTCTTAAAAGTCTGGCATTGTATGGTCATCTTCTTAAGAGCACACTTCTTGACTTTCTCCCACTGGAGATCTGTCAAACTCTCTAGTAGATTGAAATGTGAAATGAGCGTCTCCCAAAGTGTATCCTTTGCACTTCGTGTACAAACTGGACCATCTCCTTCGAAGTATTAGGGTTTCGGACGAAAACTCGTCTGTTACAAAGGCATTTCATTTTTTAAACTTACTTCAAATCCAGACTTTTTTTGCATTGAATATGCACCATTCAAAGCCACATCCTCAATTTTCAAACATTTTCTAACTTCATTTGCTATTTTTCATGCTTTTAATGAATTTTTTTGCCCTGAATGACCCTGAAATTGAAAAGCAGTACAAATGAACTCTGAAAAGGTTGAAACTTGGCATGGTATCATCATTTCACACACATAGCATGTGTTAAAAAGTTGAGAGGGTTAGGACAAAAAATGGATGCACTTCGTGTACAAACTGGACCATCTCCTTCGAAGTATGAGGGTTTCGGACGAAAACTCGTCTGTTACCAAGGCATTTCATTTTTTAAACTTATTTCAACTCCAGACTTTTTTTTTGCATTGAATATGCACCATTAAAAGCCACATCCTCAATTTTCAAACATTTTCGAACTTCATTTGCTATTTTTCATGCTTTTAATGATTTTTTTGCGCTGAATGACCCTGAAATTGAAAAGCAGTACAAATGAACTATGAAAAGGTTGAAACTTGGCATGGTATCATCATTTCACACACATAGCATGTGCTAAAAAGTTGAGAGGGTTAAAACAAAAACCTTTGCACTTCGTGTACAAACTGGACCATCTCCTTCGAAGTATGAGGGTTTCGGACGAAAACTCGTTTGTTACAAAAGCATTTCATTTTTTTAAACTTATTTCAACTCCAGACTTTTTTTGCATTGAATATGCACCGTTAAAACCCACATCCTCAATTTTCAAACATTTTCTAACTTCATTTGCTATTTTTCATGCTTTTAATGATTTTTTTTTGCGCTGAATGACCCTGAAATTGAAAAGCAGTACAAATGAACTCTGAAAAGGTTGAAACTTGGCATGGTATCATCATTTCACACACATAGCATGTGCTAAAAAGTTGAGAGGGTTACAACAAAAACTGGATGCACTTCGTGTACAAACTGGCCTATCTCTTTTTCTTCGCGTGTGTCCCTTTGCACCGTAACCATGGACAATCTTCATCATTTAACAGGACGCTTGGGTCAGTCTTCACTGTGAAGGGAGGAATTTCATGAAACTTTTCATAATCTTCTGACATGTCTGTCTTGTCCTCCACTCCCACAATGTTTCTTTTCCCTGAAAGAACTATGTGGTGCTTTGGCTCACCGTATGATGTATTCGCTTCCTTATCTTTCCTTTTTCTCGGTTTGGTAGAAATGTCCTTCACATAGAAAACCTGCGCCACATCATTTGCTAGGACGAATGGTTCCTCTGTGTACCCAAGATTATTGAGATCCACTGTTGTCATTCCGTACTTCTGGTCTACCTTTAGCCCTGTCAGATTGATCCATTTGCACTGAAACAAAGGTATCTGTAATTCAGGTCCATAGTCAAGTTCCCATATCTCCTCTATGTAAACATAATATGTGTCATTTTCCCTATTGTTGTTTGTTGCATCAAAGCGGACATCACTGTTTTGGTTGGTGCTCTTTTTATCTTGGGCGATAGTGTAAAATGTATTCCCATTAATCTCGTACCCTTTGAAAGTCAATACAGTCGAAGATGGTGATTTGGACAACAAGTACAACTCATCTCCAACACTGTCGTCATTCATGAGATGTGTTTGCAACCAACCGCCGAAAGTCCCCATGTGTTCACGTGTAATCCAGTCGTCAGTCTGCTCCGGATGTTTGGAGCGTAGAATATTCTTGTGTTCATTTATATACGGGGCCACCAAGGTGGAACCATGTAGAACTGCGTAGTGTGCTTGAGTGAAAGAATGCCCGTCCCTACATATTATTGCTTTCTTTCCTTGCGTGCCTTTTCCACTCAGTCTCCCCTCATGCCGCGATTCAGGAACACCAATCGGCTTAAGCTCAGGAATATAGTCAACACAAAACTCAATAACCTCCTCTGTTTCATGGCCCTTGGAGATGCTTCCTTCTGGCCTACCACGGTTATGAACATATTTCTTTAAGACTCCCATGAACCTTTCAAAGGGGAACATATTGTGTAGAAATACAGGACCCAGAATGGCAATCTCTTCGACTAGGTGTGCTAGGACGTGCGTCATGATATTGAAGAAGGATGGTGGAAACACCAACTCGAAACTGACAAGACATTACCAACCGGGACTAAAGGGCCATCTCTAGTCCCGGTTGGTGATATCAACCGGGAATAAAGGGCCTCGCGGGGGCCCCAGCCTGACGCAGCCCTGCCACCACCCCTTTAGTCCCGGTTGGTGTCACCAACCGGGACTAGAGGGTCCTCACGAATCAGGACTAATGCTTATCCTCACGAATCGGGACTAGTGGACACATTAGTCCCGGTCCATAACGCGACTGGGACTAATGCTCCGGTCCAAAGGCATGTTTTCTACTAGTGACATTCATGGTGGAATTTAATGTGAGGAAAAGATTCGACTAAATTGGTTGTGTTGGCACGCACACAACGACGTTTGCGAGTTCAAATTAATAATGAAAGAGAAACACGATTCATGAGACGTTCATGGTAAAAATTGATGGGAGGAAAATATCAAATTAAATTGGGTGTTGCATGCATGCAGCGACGAGAGGATCCATCGTCGCGTCTGCTGCATGTGCCTTCTTGTGTCGCTGGCCGAAATCTTCATGGGCATCTTTCTGCGCGTGGTGAGATCGACCAACATGCATCTCATCCGACCTTCACGACACGTCCAACTGAAAGCTAGCGACCATTACTGATCCCTAGCGATCCTTATTTTCCCTCCTGTTGCACCGCACGAGCAAGTTTCTTATTGAAACTAATTGGGTTTGGCCGGGGAGCTGGAGGAAGAAGACGACGTACCGGCACTAGGGGTGTGGGATGGAGAGATCGATCGAGGGACAGAAAAAAAAATGGTTTGGTTCGTCGTGGGTGGTCCGGTTCGTGACGGTTGTTTGGATTTGGATACGTGCGGTTCGTCGTTACTCCAGATAGTATATATAGACATACTTTAGAATGTGATTCACTCATTTTGCTCTGTATGTAGTTCACAGTAGAATCTCTGAGAAAACTTATATTTAGGAACGGAGGGAGTAGTTTGTAGTACTTGTCAGTAGACTCCGACAACAACGACGGGGGCAGCACGGCGGCGTGAGATCCTCCCCCAGCGCCGACGAGCGCAACAATGAGAATCCCCGAAGGCCAGCAGCGGAGGCGTCGTGGGACTCCGGCAGCAACGACGGCCGCAGCTTGGCCATTCCAGAGCGCAGTGACGGACCTGATGGCCTGCAGGGGGCGACCTTCCAGATCCCGACGGCGCACCCCCTTGCTGGCGATGAGACCATGGCCGGCGTGCTACTGCTCTGCTCGCCGGGCAGCCCAAATCCAAATCTCGGACCTCACGTCAGACTTGATTGCTTTTTTTATTGAAGAAGAGTGTCACTGTAAAATTACAGGGACTATTTTGTAAATCTATACATATCCCCCCTGCTAATGTTGTATATTGTGAACGCCACGTCATCAAATGCGGGACCAACCTATCATATGCATGCTTAAAACGGTCTAAGTCGACGACTAGTGTTTTTACAAAAAAAAATTGCCCTGAGAATTAGTGTTTTTTGGCATAAAATTGCAGACTTGTGGTTCCTGCAAACCTAGCCTTTAATGTCGATGTTTTCTACAATTCACTCTCTTATTTCCCATGGGCTTTGGCCATGGGAGCCTACTGCTTTTTCCTTCGGTAAGAAGCAGACGGGAATAATAATACAAAGCGAGAGATGGAGCTACTACAAGTGGGCAGAGGGCTCACCGGCGAAGGTAGGTACTAACCACGTGGACGCCCGCGTCGCCAGCCGGACCGAACAACCTTGAATTCCTATGGCACGTTTGGTTGCCCACATAAGGCCCAACCAGGCCACGCAGGGAAGGATTCAGGCTGTTTGGTTGGCCTACATACACTGTTTATCCTGCACGACACAAACTTTACAGCACTCCTAGCCAGGCCCGCGAGCTACGTCCGGATCGATAGTTTCTCTAGAGCCAGACTCGTGCGAGGCATGGGAGGGGAACGCGGCGCTGAGCTCCTGCGACCAGCGAGATGGCGCGAGCTCGCGTGCGTCTCCGAAAAATCGACGGGAGGATTTCGGCTCACCTCCCGCCGATTCGGCCGCCCTATTTAGCCCCCATCCTCTCACCGTCCAAAGCCCCGCCACCCTTCTCCCCCCTTTCGAGCTTTCCCGTCGACACACATCGGCACCGATGACCAGGGAAGAGGAGCTCCTTCACCGGTCGACGGTCCACGGTGGCGGCGACTCTTGTCCTCGACTTCTCCGACCCTCTCCCCCCGAGCTGCAGCCATGGCCTCTGTGAGTTCAATCACCTCTTTCTCTGTGTTCGTTCTAGCTATATCTGAGAGGATGCGGTCATAGGGTTAGATGTGCAAGCATGTGGTAGGATTGATTCGTGCATTGATCTATGAACAGATGCTAGATTTTTATGTAGTGGTAGCTATTTGTGTTGGATCTGTGTAGCTAGAGTAGTATGATAGCGATAAACACTATGGATTCATAGCTAGTCGTGTAGGATTTGTAGCATGCTAGAGTAGCTATTTGTGATGAACACAATGGATTCATAGCTAGTTCTGATGTTGTGGTAGCTATTGGTGATGGATTGATATCTAGTTGTCATGTATGTTGTGCTATGCTTACTGTCAATGCGTGATACGATTGTAGGACATGACCACGCATACGCAAGATCTTAGTCATGCTCTTGTCCTGTCCGACAGCCAGTTCGCGGCCTCATATGTCGAGGACTCGCAGCCCCTCCTCGATTAGAACATGCCTTCTGATTCAGAGGTGTTCGGGGTGTCACATGGTGCTTCTATCTTTGTGCCAGTTGTGCTCGTTGAGCCAAATACCACTTCTGTTTCTGCTGCACTGAAGGACAAGATGGATGGTAGGGGGAACAACATGAAGTGCAGCCGTTCATGTCCATGTTCGTGCTGAACAAGATGTGCAAGCTCATCTCTAGTGGGCTTAGGACTGACAAGGGCTTCAAGGAGGTGAACTTGAACACCGTTGCGAAGCAGGTGTTTGAGTTCTGTGGCTAGGAGGTGACCGCCACCTAGGTGTACAACCACCTGAGGAAGTGAAGAGCTCGATGGATCTAAGTGTCCAAGCTCAGAGACCTTAGCGGCGCTTCCTGGGATCAGAGCACTTGCTCTATCATTCTGGAGGCAGAGCACTACACCGGCCATGTCACGGTTAGCTCACTGTCCCCTTGTTTTGCACATTGTCAACAATTGCCTATTAGCAAGTAACAAAACTTGTTCTTCTATCTTATGACCACCCCAAGGATGCTGAGTTCCTCAACACACCCATCCAGAACTACAACTAGATGCAGCACATCTTCTCCTTCGGCATGGCAACCGACAAGCATGCCATGGGCTCCTATGAGGCTCTCGGTTCTCCCATGAGGCCGGAGTTCCCAGGCACCCTGGATGTAGAGGGAGTCTTTGATGGCCATGAGAAGGAGAAGCCATTTGAGCCAGTCCCTTTGCTCGATAGGAAGAGGAAGAGGGGTGGACTGATGGAGGAGGAGATCGGTGTCTTCAGCAGCATGACTTAGGCAATGAAGGAGGTGGCAACATGCATTAGGGAAAGCAAGACCGTCAACGTCCACCCTGACCTGTACAGCGCCGTCATGGAGCAAGGTGGCTTCAGCGATGAGGCTCTCATGGCAGCTCTGAGCCACCTGCTGGACAACAAGGCCCAAGGTGTTGGGTTTGTTGCCATGGCAGACGCCCACAAGGTGCTCTGGCTCAGGAGCTGGCTGGGCAAGCACTACTACTAGAGCTTGCTGATGGTTACCGCGTGCATGATCCTGGATTGCGATGGCGATGGCGACGTATATTTTGTGTAGCTAGGGCTTGAAAAATGTTTGATGGTCTGTATATTTTGTTGAGGTGGTATATACTAACCCCTCATGATGATTGTGAACTTGCGATGGTATGATGACACCCTCTTTTGGATGTGGTGGTAAGATGACTAGTAGTGCTAGGTTAGAACTTGTTATGCCATATGATCATGCATGCTTACTACTTCTGCTCCATTATGTGTTGTTTGATTGCTCCATTGCTTGCTTCTTGATTGTTCTTTTGCTTGCTGCTTGAAATGTTGCTCTTGTGCACTGCTAGGACAAATGATCGTCGGGAAGGCACCGGGGGTTTACAGTTCATAGGAAGCCTGCAATGAACAAGTTGCATCGTACAACAACAACATCCATAGAGGTTTTAAAACTAGGCGGGCGGTAGAAGAAGCTTATGCTAACCATGTGCGAATGCACACAGTTAGCGTGGTCGAAGTTGGCAATGTTGCAGTTGGCAAGTGAAAGGACGCGGATGTCGCCTAGAGGGGGGGGGGGTGAATAGGCGCTTTAAAATAATTATGGTTTAGGCTTGAACAAATGCGGAATAAAACTAACGTTTAATAAGTCAAGCACAAAACCTAAAACAACTAGGCTCACCTATGTGCACCAACAACTTATGCTAAGCAAGATAAACAACTAAGTGATAGCAAGATATATAGCAAGAAACAATATGGCTATCACAAAGTAAAGTGCATAAGTAAAGGGCTCGGGTAAGAGATAACCGAGGCACGCGGAGACGACGATGTATCCCGAAGTTCACACCCTTGCGGATGCTAATCTCCGTTCGGAGCGGTGTGGAGGCACAATGCTCATCAAGATGCCACTAAGGCCACTGTAATCTCCTCACGCCCTCGCACAATGCAAGATGCTGTGATTCCACTAAGGGACCCTTGAGGGCGGTCACTGAACCCGTACAAACTAGGTTGGGGCAATCTCCGCAACTTAATTGGAGGCTCCCAACGACACCACGAAGCTTCACCACAATGGACTGTGTCTCCAAGGTGACCTCAAATGCTCGGGGCAATCTCCACAACCTAATTGGAGACCCCGATGCTTGCCCGGAGCTTTGCACCACAATGATTGAGCTCCGAGGCAACACAAGCCGTCTAGGGCGCCAAGGCACCCAAGAGGAACAAGCTCTAGGGTGCTCAAACACCCAAGAGTAATAAGCTTCTCAAACTTCACTTCCACGTATCACTGTGGAGAACTCAAACCTATGCACCAAATGCAATGGCAAGGGCACACGGAGTGCCCAAGTCCTTCTCTCCCAAATCCCTCCACAACAACTAATGCTATGGAAGAAGATGAGAGGAAGAACGAAGAAGAACATGAAGAACTCCAAGATCTAGATCCAAGGGGTTCCCCTCACATAGAGGAGAAAGTGATTGGTGGAAATGTGGATCTAGATCTCCTCTCTCTTTTCCCTCAAGAACTAGCAAGAATCATTGGAGGGATTTAGAGTTAGCAAGCTCGAAGAAGGTCAACAATGGGGGGCAAACTCGAGCTCAAGAGATAAGATGCATTGGGGAAGAAGACCCCCTTTTATAGGTGGGAGAAAATCCAACCGTTACCCCACAGCCCGCACACAAGCGGTAGTACCGCCCCTGGGAGCGGTACTACCGCCCACCAGCAGAACTGAGCAGCAGTAGAAGTGGCGACGGTAGTACCGCTTAGTACTACCGCCACTACTACTGCTACAGCTGGAGGGCTGGCGCGGGACACCAGACAAGTGACTGGAGCTGTCTGGTGCCTCGCGCGAGTTCCCCGAGCCACCCCACTTCCCCCCAGCGGTACTACCGCTGGCCAGGGCGGTAGTACCGGCTATAAGCCGTACTACCGTGCTGGCCAGAGCGGTACTACCACGGGAGAGAAACAAAGAACCCAAGTAACTAGATGGAACCAGTAAAACCAGAACTGCCATAACCTTCGCATATGAGCTCCGAATTGAGCAAACTCAAGCTTGTTGGATTCAGGACGACAAGAGCTATCCAACAGTTGGTTATCTTAAGAAGAGGCAGTATGAAAATGCCAATGATATAGAGATGTGAAACCTCTATGAATGAAGAACCGGCAAAAACTCCAACATCGAAAACATCATAGAAGATGCATATGTACTCCGTTTTCGATGAACTTGAGCTTGTCATGAAGCTGACCATAAGCTCAAGAACCCACATAGAGAAAAGCCAACCAAGAACCAAGAAAGATGATGATGCCAAGAATGCAATGGTTTGAGCTCTCAACGAACGATACGATCAAGCTACTCACTTGAGAGCCCCCCTTGATAGTACGGCTATCGATCCTATAACCCGGTCTCCCAACTACCATCATGAGACCGGTAAAATAGAAAACCCTATCAAGGTCAAACCTTTGCCTTGCGCATAGTCCACTTGAGCTAGATGATGACGATCTTGTCCTTCTCAAGATGGACCACCTTTCTTGATTGCGCCGGCTTGATGAAGACTAGTAGATTGCTCCCCCATACTCCACTACGGGTGAGCCACTCTTCGGTACACCTTCAAAAGTCCACTGTCACCACAATGGATGGCAAGCTTCAAGCGTGATCTTTCCGTGATGCTTCACTTGAACTTGCACACCGCAACCTTCATGATGATCACCACTTGATGTCATCCTTCATGGGTTGTATGAGATCTTCCTCTTGACGCAAGCCCATGGAAACATACCATATCATGGGATCACTTGATCCCTCTCGGTACATCTTGTACGCTTTGTATGTTGATCAACTTGATTCACTCTTTGACTTAGTCTTGATCAACCTTGTATCTTATCTTCTCTCTTCATAAGATGATGTCTTGAAGGTAAACATGAATGCTCACACAATCTTCATGGAATATTTCACAAGAGAGCACATAGGCTAGCAAAATACATAGTTTCCAAGTGAATCAAAACACATAGGCTAGCAACATATCCATGCTTTCATCAATGAAAACAGAAAGTAAACACTAGCAGTCCATCAATGGTAGCTTCCAAGTGAATCAAATATGCAAAAAAAGAAGTAATTAAGACAGTTAGAAGAAGAAGAAGACTAGAAGAAGAAGAAGAAGAAGAAGAAGACTAGAAGAAGAAGAAGACTAGAAGAAGAAGAAGAAGAATAATAAGAATAAGAAGAAGAAGAAGATGAAGAAAAAGAGCTAACTTAGGTAAATAGGGGAAGTATTAGGTCATTATTAAGGTAATTATGCCATTTTTTAGCTAACTGAGCTTATTATGTCAATTTGGAGGAAAACAAGCTAATTAAGTATATGACATTTATGACCTAACCAAGGTTATTATGCTATTTTTGACCTAACTAAGCTAATTATGTCATAAATGAAGTAAATAAGCTAAATTATGTCATTTTGGAGGATAATTAGCTAAGTATGTATTTCTTTGGGAAAATGAGCCAAGTAAGTGGCATATTAGGGCTTACTGTCCTCGTCATCATGGAGGTGAAGCACCGGGGTTGCTCAGACCGGTTTCACCTGGAGAAGGATGCCCTGGAGAAGGGTCGTGCGATGCGGCTCGGGAGTTATGCTGCACCAAAGTTCATTTGCAATGTCTAGTTAGACTAATGACCATTCAAATGAAACTCGCCGTTCCCGCCGCGGTAATGACTGGCATCGACGGAGGGGTCTGGCCGGTCTTCTTGCACATAGACTGCACATTTGGTTTTGACAAGTCAATCATATTAGTTATTAATGAAACGAACATTACATGCATGATTTGGCTAATATGACACTACTAGGAAAAACCTTATAGGCAGGACAATATCAGTAGCGCTGGAATGTAACAGGCGCTGCTGCTAATTACCAGTAGCGCTGTATTTAGGAAGCGCTACAAGTAAGGACTTAGCGGTAGCGCTGGAAACATAAAGAGCGCTACTGCTAAGCGGGACACGACGAGCCCACCGACACTATTGGTAGTAGCAGCGTTGTCCAGAAAGATGGCGGGTCTGGGAAAATCGTGTACATGGGGCATCGTAGATGGCTCGAGAAGGATGACCCGTGGAGAAAGCGTGGAGATCTATTCAATGGGTTGACTGAGCATCGAGGACCTCCACGTAAGAGAAGCGGCGCCGAAATCAACGAGCTGTTGAAAAACTGGGGACAGTGCCCCGCGCCGGGAACGATGAAAATGGCGCCGGAGCCGCTACTGAAGGTATGGAAAACGAGGTCTGTTTTCCAGGACTTGGAGTACTAGCCCAATCACGACACGCCTCATTGCCTTGATCAAATGCATATCACGAAGAATGTCCTCGAGAGCTTGCTTGGCACACTGATGAACATGCCGGAGAAGACCAAGGACGGGCCGAAGGCAAGGAAAGACTTGGAAGATTTGAAGATCAGGAAAGATCTTCATCGTAAAAAGTCGACGGAGGAGACGGAGACGGAGACGGAGGAGGGGGGAAGGGGTAGAAAAGTCAACAAGAAGGAGGAGAATTATTGCCCCCCTTCTTTCTTCACCTTAAGTGCGAAGGAGATCGATCAATTCATCAAGTGCCTTATGGGAATCAAAGTCAGTTCCGGTTACTGTGGGAAGATAAGCAGATTTCTAGACCCCTAGAAAAAAAGGTTCAGCGGGATGAAGTCTCATGACTGTCACGTGATGATGACGCAGATACTCCCGGTTGCCATTAGAGGGATAATGGACAAGCACGTCCGTGACACGCTTACTGGTCTCTACAACTTCTTCGACGTTATCTCTCGAAAGTCCATAAGTGTGAAGCAGCTCCGAAGGCTACAGGAAGAGATCGTTGTCATACTATGTGAGCTTGAGATGTACTTCCCGCCCGCGTTCTTTGACGTCATGGTGCATCTGTGTGTCCACATCGTGGACGACATCATCGACCTCGGGCCGACATTCCTTCACAGCATGATGCCGTTCGAGAGGATGAATGGGGTCATCAAAGGATTCGTTCGTAACATGTCCCGTCCCGATGGGAGCATCGTCCAGGGGTATCTGACGCATGAGTGCATCTCCTTTTGCGAGAATTATATAGGCGTCGGAGACCCTGTTGTTGGTTTGCCCGTCAACAAGCACGATGGGAGGCTCGAAGGAGAAGATCACAACAACGGCCGGAGGGAATTGCACGTGGACTACTCGGATCGACGGAACGACTTTGACAGGGCTAACTTAGTAGTGCTACAACACCTAGATGTGGTAGATGATTATGTGGCACGGCATAAAGAAACCATCGCAAATAAGTACCGTGATAAGGGGATGCTCAAGACGGACGACGAAGTTACTGTAGAGCACAACGCCACTTTCTTGCATTGGTTCAAAGAGCAAGTTCTTGAAAATCCCCCGGAAGAGGACAGTTCGGACGGATTGCTCATACACGCCTTAGCACATGGCCCCGTGCCCAAACTCGCGAGCTATCAGTCATACGATATCAACGGGTACACGTTCTACACGGAGGCCAAAGACATGGACAGTGATTACCAGAACTCCGGGGTGACGATTGAATGCGTGACCGACGCTAACGGCACAACTGAAAGATTCTACGGAAGGGTCGAAGAGATCTGGGAGCTTGACTATACTGGATTGCACGATGCGACGATGTTCCGTGTCAGATGGGCTAAGGACGTCGTAAGAGAAAACAAGTATTTCACTACCATGTCTATACCACCCGCTGACGCGAAGAGCGCAACCGTGAACGTTAACGTCATCGCCAAAACTGAGCCATGGGTACACGCTAAGCACATGACACAATGCTTCTTCATAACCGACCCGACCAATCCTAGCCGTGTTGTCGTGAGGAGAGGCAAAAGGAGCATCGTCGGAATGGATGGAGTCGCCAACGAGGAAGACTACGACCAATACGGCAACCCGATGAGGGAAGATGACGATGACGATGAAGCATACGTGAAAAGAAGAATCAATACTACATTACATAAGAAAGATCGTACTCCATGGTTCCGGAAAAGTCACAAGGAGGGGCTCAATTATTCGGCAACGAACAAGAAAGGGAAGAAGCTCAATGTGAAACGTCGTCGACGCAGCTGAGAAACCATCATTTATATATATGTATCTATTTTGTGTACGCACTTAAGTAACCGTTATCGGTCAACTGATATATATGTTACCACCACATGCATGCATGGTTCCGGTGATATTCGCGCAGTGTGGGAGGGAGACGCCGTCGTAAACAGAAAGGAAGAAAGCAATACAAAAGAAATACAAAAGGGAGAAAGCAATACAAAAGAACAAAAACAAAAGGGAGAAAGTAATACAAAAGAAAAAGAAAAGTAAACAGAAAAGAAAAGGGAAATAATAAAAACTAATACATATCAGTAGCACTGGATTATGAACCAGCGCTATAGCTCATATAGTTATAGCGTTGGATCCTAAGCCAGCGCTACTACTATGTGTATTTTAGAATTAAAAAAATGAAAATTAAAACAGTTAGTGGTAGCGCTGTATTATGACCCAGCGCTATAGCTAATTTAGCTATAGCGCTGGTCCTAACCCAGCGCTACTACTATATTTGAGTTAACCGCCGCGCGTGCTCAAATTTTCCAACTCCCATCCCCCCCACCCCCACCTCTCCCCCTCCTCTCTGTCGCGCGCCGCCGTCGCCCTTCTGCCCGCCGCCGTCGCCCTAGCCCGCCGCTCTGACCTCCTCCTCGTCCGCGCGGACGCCCGAGCCCTCCCATTCCCCCCACTCTCCCACCTCTCCCCCTCCTCTCTGTCGCGCGCCGCCGTCGCCCCTGCCCGCCGCCGTCGCCCCTGCCCGCCGTCGTCGCCCCTGCCCGCTCCGGCCTCCTCGTCCGCGCCGCTGCAGGTACCCTCCTCCCCCCCACCTCCCCCTCTCTCTAGTCAATTAGGAAAAAAAATCTAGGGTTCATATCTAGGGTTAAAAACAGGATTGTTGCTACTTAGCTAGTAATAGAATGTCCTAGTACAACCATTAAAAGCCAAACTCTAGAGAACCACCTGACCAAATTAGAATTCGGAGTAGAGCAACATAGATGCGTCAATTTAAATTGAATAGATCACAACCTAGCCAATGAGCGCTGAGCCTAATCTATGTTTGACTGCAAGAAAATAGATATGCATATTGATTTGGTGAGTCAGGTTAGAACTGAATGATACTTACAGCGAGAAATTAAGTCATCTTCACAATGCTTTACACGGTAACTTACCTACTACACTATTTGGTCGATAGTACTACTTGACTTGCATACTCCATGGCTAACAACACCAGCGGTAGACCAGTTTTCTTCCCTCCATGGTTGGTGTAGGATTCAAGATTTTGAGTGAACATGAAAATACACATGGATATGAAGAAATACTTGCTTATGGTTTCCTTCTCTTGGGCTATAACAATGTGCATTCTAGGTACCCTCCCTGTCGTGCAAGGGCCTTGTAAGAGCCATAGCAATTCCTTCTATCCGTGTGTGATATAAGTTTTTGAAACTTTGGCATTTTGATATATCCGAGTGGCCTATGTTTTGCCGGAATGTTGATTCATTTCCGTTCCGGCAAATTTCAGGCGCTCCATATGTCCACTTTTTAGCAAATGTCATGCCGAAAATTTCCGTGATTTTCGGCATGACTTGTGCTAGAAACTAGGACATATGGAGTGCCCGGGATTTGCCGGAAGGGGAATGAATCAACATTCCGACCAAATATAGGCCCCTTTTTTCTCTTCATTATATCTTTTATTTACAATTGTTGAATAGGAAACATGTCTACCCACGCCTCAGCCGGGGGTTCTCCTCGCCTCGAAGAAGACCCCATCGAGGCAGCAAATCACTATTTCGATTACCTGGACGAACACCAGATGGGGGTGCATGGTGGCGGCAGTGGCACCAACCCCGACGCCGACGCCGACACCGGCACCAGCACTGGCACCGGCACCGCACCACCCCCGAGACCGGCAACGATGCTACCGTAGCCGGTAAAGCACCGAAGCAGAAGAGGACACGAAGACCAAACGAGCTCGGCATCGGACAAATTGTGGTCACGGAGATGCACCCCAAGAAATTAGAGCCAACGGCGCCGGATGAAGCGCGCTCATGCTGGGGCAATCAACTAGGATGCATCCTCAGGGAAACCGCCAACATCAACGATGAGAAGTTGAAGAAGATACCACATATGGAGCACATGCTCCTAAAGAAGTTGCACAATAGGTTCTTGTTCCCCGGCCGCACAGAAAGCAAAGATCCGTGGGACGATGACGCCATGACAAAGATAAACAACAAGGCGATGGTGACGTTCACCAACGACTTGTCCGGCTGGAAAGTTCGGGTGAAAAAAGCGATTGATAAGAATGAACCGTGGTCCAAGATTCATGCTGACAATCCGTCAATTACGGAAGAGGACTTTGAAAAATTCAAGGAGACTTGCGCTAAAGATGAAACCAAGAAAAAGTCAGAGAAAATGAAGGTGCTCCAGGCCAGGAACACGCCTCCCCACCGCCTCGGAAGCCGTGGTTACGAGGGGAAGAGGCACGTATGGGCCAAGGAGGACGCCGAACGTGAAAATCACGGAATCCCAGACCCCTTGGCGGAGTTCACCGACCCACTGGAGTGTGACTGGATCAGGGCCCGATACAAGTGGGACCGCGTCAAGAAGACCTTTTACATGGACCCGAACACGAGGGAGTTCATGAGACTTCTGGTAATTGTTATATTACCACATTATCATGTTAGCTTCCAATCAATTCGACTACAAGTTTTGTCACATTATTAGTAAACCATCCACATTCCTTTTGCAAAAAGAGCAGCACCAAAAGGCAGCCGAAAGCGACGAGTCATCATAGTCGTCGGCGAGGCCCAAGTGGGACACCCATTTCAACCGGGCCCTGAACATACTGAAAAAGGTCCCGGAGGACACACCGCCGTCCTATGGACGTGTGCACGGCGTCGGAGATGGCGCCTCGTGGAAGACGTGCTACCACGAGGAGCTAGAGGAAAGAAGGAAGAGAAAGTTGCTTACTCAACAGACCATCGACCAGAAGGTCGCGCTTGCGATCAATAAGTCCAAAGCTGAGACCAAAGCAGAGTTGGAACAGATAGTCGATGCAAGGGTCAGTGCAGCGGTAGCTGGCGTCACGGCTGACTTCACATCTTCCATTTCCAGCTTGCTTCCGGCATTTTTTGAATGGACGAAGAAAAATCCAGATAAAGGGCCAGCGGACTTTCCGCTTCCCAGCTACGTCGGGAGCAATTCGGTGAACATCGCACCACCAGCACCTGCTCACGCCACCGCACATGCTCCCGCTCCTGTTCATAGTAGCGCGTCCTCCGTCTCTTGTCAACTCGGCGGGCCTTCGTCTATGGCTGAGCTCGACGCCCTCACGGTAATTACCCGTCATAGCCTTTTCACCAGCATGTCTATATAGTCTTCCGTTTCAATTGCCTTTCGGATGTTTGACGTCGCAGACATGTCTTCGTAGGCCAACGATACCCCGTGCACCCTACTGTACGACATCAAGGGCCAGAAGGTGGCCGTGGGAAAGGCAACGATCGTGAAGCCGAAGGACCGCATGTTCCACAACCGAGAGATGCCCGATGGCGTCTTCAAGGTTAACGTGGCCAGTGTCTTAGCGGGCTTCGAGGATTTGACTCCTCCGGTACCAGTCGATGACGAGGAGACCCCTCAACAGATTGGCGCATGCAAGAGCTGGTTCTTGCCTTGGCCGAAGACTCTTCTTCGTGTCGAGGCGCCCAGTATCACACCAATGACAACTTCTCAAGAAGGTATGAACACCACCCCACCTACCAAATTACCTGCACCTGTCGTGGCGGGTGATAGCGGACGACGCGAGGGAGAGCCTCCATTAGTGCCAGATGACGTCGCCCCCGTTGTCGAAGAAGCAAATGCTGATGATGACATGGAGGAGGATGATGATGACCCAGACAAGTATTTCAATACCGCCTATGATGATGGAGGATTGATGGCTCAGGACGACGAAGAGTCAGGCTTTGAGCGTGGAGATGATGACTTGATGCTGCCTGATTTGCCGGAGCCGGAACGTCCTAAGGCGGAATGCAAAAAGTCTCTCTTCAAGCGATCCTCACAGGAGACGCCTCCAGATGCCGCCTCTACCCAGCAACAACCCCAGGGCCGTCCACTGATTAGCTCGACGACACTGGGGGTGACCGTTAGGGAAGGTATGGTGGGCTCACTACCGCCACCCGCCAAGAAGCAAAGGAGGAGACCAGGCAAGAAAGGCGCTAAAGGCGCTAGAGCTGCTTCAAGCAGCCAGCCGCCTCTGAAGCCCCGGGAGGTAGAGAGAATACCTGTCGTAGGTGCGGAGCGTTTCCATGTCGCCGGCCACCCGATCCTACCTCAGAAAGCGCTAGAGGACATACTGAACAATGATCTAAGGAGACTTCATGATGATGTGCTGGCCAGAGAGAAAAGCCTTCTCATCTCGGGAAAACCAGGATACCAGCTTTACGCGGCTCAGGTGCCGGGTGGGAAGTTGTACGTCGAGGGATGGCCCGCGAATAAGTTCATCCTGCGATTTGACTACATCTACGACATGTTCCACATGACCAAGCTGGATTTCCAGTTCATCCGCATGTATGCGCTGTATCTCAACTACATCATCAGGATCGAGAACATAAAATATATCTGCGTCGCGGACCTGTACCATATGCACGAGAGCTTCTTGGATGTCTGCAAAGAGCACCGTGACTATGCGAGCCAGTACATCGGCGGCTTCATGATCGCTAATAAGGACAAGGAAGCGATTCTCCTGCCTTATCATCCCACATAAGTCATTTGCGCATATCCTTTCGTAAGTGTTAATCATTCCTTTGCAAGCATGGAGGCTAATTTGAGGCGTACTTAATTTGCACAGTGGGGGGGGGGGGGCGCCGTCCTCATCATTCTGTACCCAGAATACTCCCATGCTATATACTTGGACTCATCGAAGAACATCAAGAAAAAGGATTACAAGCACATAAAGAGTGTTCTCGATAGTGCCCTGTTATCCTTCAACCTGTCTGGTGGATATATCAAAGACAAAAAGTACAGGAGGAACGGGCTGGTTTTCAGCCATAAGACCGACTTCTGCTGCATCCAGCAACCGCACATCAGTAAGGCTGATGGATTCTACCTCATGCATCACTTGCTCGAGTTCAGAAGGGATAATCAACGCCTTCGCATGTCAGCTACTACCAACGATGCCGAGATTGTCAACTGGGCCACAAGCATAGGAAAGACACCGGATCATCGAATCCGAGCTGAGTTTTATCACGTGCAGTGTGAACTTGCCCAAGTGATCATCAAGCAGGTCCTCGAACCAACAGGGATGTTCTACCATGGGCCAATCACGCAGGATGATGTCCGAGCACTGCTAACCGCTCAGCGTCTGGACCTGAAGCCTTTCAAGAAGCTCGGGTCCTTCCTCCCTGACTATGAAGATTGGACCGAGGACTGATTGTCGTTGACAATATATGTGTCACTAGCGTCCAGACGAAACTATGTGATGTAATTAAACCGTGGTCCTGAACTAGCGTAGATCGCTCTAGTTAATTAGTTTGGGTATGAGGAACTTCGTCATTTATGTTTACTATAGGTTGCTTGTATTTTGCTAATTATGCCTCTTTGTGTTCTTAAGTACATTATGTTGCATATTATCGTTCACGATGCAGGTACATAGATCAGAGATGGCGAAGGGCTGCTACGTCGTGTTCGTTGGGAAGGTTCCAGGAGTCTACGACACTGGCCAGACGCTCAGGCCCAGGTGGACAAGTTCCCGGGTGCTAGCCACAGAGGGTTCGACAGCAGAGCCGAAGCGGAAAGTAGTTACTTGAGGTGGACGCTCGGGCAAGAGCGGGGGCGGAACCGCCGGTGCCTCAAGTACTACATAGTCGCGGTCTTGATGATGCTGATCGCTCTTCTCTTCTACATCATGGTTTAGATAGAGATGATGAAACTTGTGTGTGTGCCATGACCATGCAGTTGCAATTATTCGAGACATGACATGACTTGTGTATCGCTATTTTCGAGATGTGATGATATTTGTGTTGAATGATGATGATGATGGTATGACGAGACTACTGTATGTGTATGATATGATGATAATAGTGTATGTTTATTGTGACCTGATGAAACTACTGTATAGAGCCTGTATAAATACATCACGAATACGTAGAGGGGATATGAATCTGTGAAAGCAGGAATTATAGCAGCAGCGCTGGAAGGCATCTAGCAGCAGCGCGGGATTATCAGCAGCGCTTGTCTTTATGCAGCGCTACAGATAAGTAGCAGTAGCGCGGATCAGTGCAGCGCTACTGCTAACCAGACTGAGCAGTAGCGCTGTACCAACCAGCGCTACTGCTATAACTTAGCTGTAGCGCCTTAGCAGTAGTGCTGGACCCAGCGCTACTGCTATAGGTTTTTCAAGCGCTACTAGTAGGGTTTCTCCTAGTAGTGTGAAGAAGAAACTTACCACGAAGAGCTCGTACATGGCCCGGTGAGATGCCTCGTTCCGTGCCCTCTCCTCCTCCAACAACCTAGCCGTCCTCTCCTCGAACTCCCTCTCCTTCTCCGCCACCTGCCGGTCCCTATCCTCCAGAAGCGCCTGGGTTGCCTCTCTCTCTTTTTGAAGAGAAGCCTGCAACACAACTCCTCGTTAGCATTGTAATCATCTTTGTTCGCACACACAATGTAATGGAGGAAAGATATCTGAGTCTGTATAACTAACCTCGATGGCCAGCTCGACTGGTCGTGGACGAGGCCTTATCTCAGGGCAGGAGCTCGTTTGACGCGCCTAGATCTTCCGGAGAGTGCGAGAAGACCGTATAAGTCCATCTCCAATGGCTATCGAGCCATGGGGCCTCCCGCCGCCAGCTATCATCACCAGCTCTGGATCAATAGGATGCTGGCTCAGGTTAAAGTCCTCCCCTTTCCTCGCCTTCCCCTCATCTCTGTACCTCACAAGCTTGTGGTGGGAGGAGATGTTGGTGAAGTTCTCGGGATGATCGAGGTCAGACTCAGAGAATGCCTTGGCCTTCTTGTACGAGGCAGTATGGGCCATGGCATAGAGGTCGTACACCTCTGGCACCTCCGTGTTATTGTAGTGCGCCTAAAAGAGAGGAACAAAGTATTAGTAAAGGGCTCAAGCTAGCATCAAGAATGAATTGCATGAATCATGAAGCAAACCACATACCCAGTTTTGCCCGAACTGATATAAGTTGGCGCTGCCTTGATGGTGTGGCACACCAACCATTTTGGCACACCGGTCCTTGGCATTGTTGTGGACGGCTAGCCATTCGTCTGAGCACCACTCATCCACCAACGCCTCCCAACAAGCCATCTTATCCACACACCATCTCGGGGGCACCTAAGTTAGTAAAGAGAAATTTGAGCGCTACGCCTACAAATCAAATCAAGGAAACTAAGTACAAGGCCTTAAGAATAGGTAATTACCTTCATGTACTGCTCCTTCTGCCGGAAATTTCCGCGGCACGACGACTTGTCCTTCTTAAAACCCCACTTTTGCAGGTGTTTACCCATTTCATCCTCTGTCCTCTTTTTAAAGTTGTCGCACCGGACACAGAGGCACCAGGTTTTTTCCTGGCCATTTGCAAATGCGGCTCTCACAAACCCCTTGGTTTTTGTTAACTATTCATTGCTCATGTCTTTCTGACTAGTGTGACCGGTGTACATCCACGCACGATCATCCATGCTGGTACTTGCACTGACAGTACGTGCACCAAATTCATATTCATCAACTTATGTAGATTGTAATTGCGACTAGATACATAACTAATTACTTTTGTTATATTTTTTATGCCATAGTTTTATTTTTTACCATATAAAAGGGAAACGGGCATTCATGGATTGAATCTATCTCTAATAGGTAAAGATGGGTCCTAATCCCACCCCAGTATGTGTAGATCGGGTTCGTTTCCCATGCTCTGCTCCGGATCCGACGCAAAATTTTGGCAGCACATCTCCGCTGTTCTCCTGATACACGTCTCGGCAAAAAGCCAAGAGAATGTGCATCCGGAGAACAACGGGGAGGCGCCGCCGAAATCCTGCCTCGGAACGGGGTAGAGCATGGAAAACGTACCCAATCTACACATCATCGGCCTGTCCGTGGAAAACGCTGGACAATCCGAAACAGTTGCGGTGATAAATATGCAATCGAATGCATATTTATCGATGCAACCCTTCCAGACGGGAGACGCCTAGGTTACGCGAGTTGACGTGAAATGAAATCTAGTGACATAAAAAATAGCAGAGGAGGAGATGGATTTGTAGCTCACCCTCGGATGTAGAGGATGCAGACGATCAACGAAGGGACGATTAGGGACCAACGCTTCCGACGACGGTCACTCTGAGGAGATGCGACACAACAAAGCCTACAAATTCCACCGTGTGAAAAATATATATCATCACATCACATACAACATTCTTTGATGACAAAATGATAATGACATGAAAATAATTCACAAGTTCACAAAATGATAATCACATTGAGTACCCCACAAAACATCGATCTATTACATCGAGTATGTATCTAGTAAAACCAACTAAAACTACACAAAACATACTGAAAATTGTCCAACTAATATATATTTTTCTTGATATTTCTCTCTCTTCCATTTCATCTATCTATTCATCATCTATCTAACATCCATCGATCATGCATCTATCTATTTCTATCTATCATATGCATCTATCAAAAAACTCCACAAATAAATCATACCGGCCAGAGTAACAGCAGAGGGCCGACCGGAGAAGCAGCAGAGGAGCTCAAGGGCCTAGTCGGCCGGAGCAGCGGCAGAGGAGCTGGGGCGGGGTCGGGGAGGCCGGTGCGGGGGCGACACGGGCTGGGACGGGGTCGAGGAGTTCGGGACGAGGGGTGGCCGAGGTAGGACGGCGGTGTGGCCGACCGGTGCGGGGCGGTGGTGTGGCCGTATGGGGTGAGGCGGGCAGGCAGCGGCGCGGGCCGGGGCGGTGTTGTAGCGCGGACCGACGGGGAGGCGGCGGCGAGGGCCGGGGCGAAGATGGCGCGGAGCAGGGGCGGCGGCGCGGAGCAGGCACGACCGGGAGGGATGGGGCATGGGGGCGGGGGCGGCGGGGCGGCCAGGCGTCGAGGCGACGGGGGGCAGAGGGGCGGCGGGGGGGGGGGAGAGGCCAGCTCGGGGGCGAGAGAGAGAGAGAGGGGTGGGGGGGGGGGTCAGGCAAATGGCCGTTATACCCATCCGCTTTGCCGTCCGCTGGCGGACGGCAAAGAGCCCCCAGGCAGACGACAAAGAGAAGGCAGACGGCCCAGTTGACCTAACCAACCCCACGGGCCAGTGGGGCCCAGGTGGGCTCTTTGCCGTCTGCCTTTGGGCTCTTTGCCGTCCGCTGTCAGACGGCAAAGAACTGACTGATGGCAAACATAATCTTTGCCATCAGTCAGTTCTTTGCCGTCTGTTTTCGGGAAGCTGACGGCAAAGACTGCCGTCTGCCAGCAGACGACAAAGAACTGGCAGACGGCAAATCCTCTTATTCCAGTAGTGGTGTATGCAATCAAACAACGTGCTTATGTGTGAGTTCAGACAATGCGGGCAACCAAACACCGTGTGCTAAGCTACCCCATAATGTGTGGAAACTAAGTGCGGACAATCAAACAGGTTGCAGATGTTGGTTTAGAGGCTGTATTTGCTCAACCAGCCTCATATGATCCAGGCTTGAGCTATCTAGGCCCGACTACTACGGTTGGCCCGTAGTGCACCGGTGTCGTTCCTCGGCAGGTGTCTGAGTCAAATCACGTCGCCCTCGCCCTTCCCGATTCGCCGACCGGGGGAGCCGCATCCGGGGCTTGGGCTCTATGGTGCCTGACATGGGAGCTCAGGCACGAGCGGAGTGAGGAGGAGTCGTTGGATCAGAGAGGGAGGAGCGAGACTGAGGAGTGCTGTTGGTCGGTCGGGGCCTCGGGCGGGCACGGCTGTCGGTCACAGGGCGCATGTTGGTTGGAGAGGTAGGTAGCTTGCGTTCCTTTTTTTAATGGGAAACGTTTCAGGCCGGAGCGCCGGCCAAACGCTCCACCGGACGCGCGCGGGACGTGGGATCGAATTTGATCCAACGACCACGATGTATCTGCTGCAGGTCCACGAGGCAGCCCCACTCTCCCTTATCTTCTCTCGCTCTGCGTTATCTTCTCCAACGATGGAACTTCTACCAAATCCTTTGTCTCATCCACCCCAAAATCCATCTCTCTCTTGCTCCCTCACAAAATCCGACGAGCTCCGGCTGGCCGTCCTCCTCCACTCTTTCCTCTTGGATCCCCATCCTCCCCCGGCAACGAGCTCCACACTCGCCGCAGCCGCTGCAACCCCATCGGCTTTCTCCCCTGGCAGTACATACGGAGCTGCAGCCCCCACAACTGCAAGGGGCGGGGCCGAGGAAGAGCGGATTCGGCGTTGTGAGGTTGTTGCTGCTAGCCATCAATGCCATGGCCGCTGCCTCTCCCTCATCTGGTCGTGGTTGTGGCGCTGGAGTAGGCGGTGGAGACCATGGCCTCACTACTAGAAAAACGGCTATAGATAATATCACTATTAGTGGCGCACCAGAGATGTGGTGCGCCACTACTATATAGCAGTGGCGCACCGTAAACAGGTGCTCCACTAATAGTGACATTACTAGTGGCGCACCAGGGGTGGGGTGCGCCACTACTATTTTTTTTGGGCAGTAACCAGCCCTGCCCAGGCTTACCAGTGGCGCACCAGGTCCAGGTGCGCCACTACTATTTTTGATAGTAGTGGCGCACCTAGACCTGGTGCGCCACTGGTAATCCTGGGCAGGGTGGTCCAAAAAAAAAATAGCAGTGGCGCACCTCTTCACTGGTGCGCCACTAGTATTCCTACCCTCTTCACTAGTGGTTAAAAGATGTCCATATATTTAATAGGAAATATTCAAATACATTAAAATGTATGTTGTTTAACAATATTTACATGCAGAAGTGTGCAAAAGGATACAAGGGAGAAACATAAATAAACAAAGAAATCCGGTGAAAATCAAACAAAGAACAAACAAAAAATAAAAATAAAAACCTAAGAAAACTAAAAAAGAACTGACAAAAACAGTAAAGAAAAAACACAGAAAAAGGTAAAAAATGTTTAAAGACCGGACTAGTGCAACCAATAGACATATATACATCAAAAACATTTTTTTTTAAAAGATGCAAAAAATGGGGCCGCCAGGAATCGAACCCTGGCTGGCTGGCTAATATATCAAGGGTCCAACCACTAGGCCATGTAAGTACTTCTTTTCATAACCAGACGCGGACTCTTTTAACCTATTACTACTAGTAGTAATGGCGCACTAGCTGGAGATGCGCCATTGAAATACACTGTTTATGGCGCACCCCTCACAGGTGCGCCATTGTTACCGCGGCCCTCCCCTGCTTCTCCTCCCCGCGCGCCTCCCTCTCCTCACTCCCCCGCACTTTGGAGCGCTGTCCGGATTTCTTCGTCTCCCGAGTCCCACATCGCCGCCGCCCCCACACACCGGCGACCTCGCTCCCGGGGCTCATCCCTCTCCCCCACCGCAGCCGCCCCCCAGACCCCACCCCTCCTCCTCCCCTCACCTTCTCTCCCAGATCGAGCAGCAGGTCAGGCGGCGGCCAGATCCGCCACGGCGCTTGAGGATCCGCGCCCTCGTCACGCCAGGAGGGGAGGAGGTGGCGGCCACTGCTTCCCTTCTCAGTCTGACGCCGCTCTTCCGCGTGAGGAGAGAGCTCGCTGCGGCTCGGCTGCTCCGACCCTAGTGTCGTCAACAAGGTCCTCCTCTCTCTCTCGATTTGGTTCATCTAGTACGCTTGCTTGTTCATCTCCTCTGAAGCGAATGCAGTGTTCTGTTACTTTGTACAGTCAGTAGAGGAAACACCCATCTGAATTATCACGTTCTCTCTAATTCTGTGTGCAACCCTACTCTGAATTTCTGAATTATGTGTTTGCCTGTTAATTCGGCTGTTTTCTGAATTTCTGACCCAAGTGCTACCATGTCCCCTGATAATTTTCTTACTCTGAATTTTTGTGTGGTGCCATGTTCTGTACATGACATGCACTCTAAAATTCATAGTATCTTGTGCTGTCAGTATTGGGTGTATACTCTTGACTTCTGAAGTGCCACTTGATGTAAAAATTCATATGCCCAATGCTGCATACAAGCTCCTGGGAAGGAGTGGCTAAAGGTGGATCTTGATTGATCTTTTTACGATCCTATATATGCGTACTGGTGGATGGGGCCGTGTTTTTTATTGGTAATTGCTGCCGGAGCAAGCAGGGAGCTTGGCTCTGTACATAATGGGTTAACCGTTCTTGATCAGTTGTCGTGCGTTAATTGATTAGGACAGCCTTACATTAAGCAGATTAATGATCTCTATTGATTTGCACCATGTAGTTTTGATTTCCTGATCATCCACAGACTTCGATGTAGAGACGGAGTCGGAGTCCATTGCTTCAAAGTACAACAGCCACAGACATCGAGAAAGTATGCTAAAAATCAAACACCATCATTCGCTGTAGCACTCAAGTTCGAAAGGCTTTGGTTTAGTAGTACCTGATGTGCAGTGCTAGTTCAAAATTCAGGATAGGGTTAGCTGATACCTTGGCATGTTTGGTGCTGTAGATTAACCTTTGTGGGTAATTTCATGGATCTGCCTTGTATGTACCGTTGGTTCCTCAACTTTGTTACTGCTGCGGTGCAGATTCTGCAACTTTTCATGCACATTGCTGCCAATGCTGGGTTGGATTTTTTTCCGTTGACACACTCTGAACTGAACTGAACCCAACACAGAACCGCTGTTGTACAACAAAATAGAAGTACCAGCAGTTTTCTGATGCCATCATCACAAAACTTTGGCAAAATTAGAACTTCCTACATTTTCCCATGTTGCAAGAGGATAAGGAAAAAACAATCAAGATATCTTTTCATACTGTGCTTGTTTTCATACTCAGTTTGTATCGCCAATTTTTGCGAGAATCATACTGTATCCGGGAGGGCTTTTAATTTTTGTGTTATTTTTCTAAGAGGGGCTGTAATAAAAGAAGTCTGACGGTGGAGTAGCATCAACAGAATTATCAGCTACTCCTACAGTAGCCATGTTTGCTTCATTTGTTTGTACTCCATTTGCATCTAGTAATACAAGGACAAGTTTAGTCTCCATTGGTTTGCATCAACAGAAATTTACTCCTTGAAGGAGCATTTGTTTGCATCAAGAGAAATTTACTCCTTGAAGGAGCATTTGTTTGCTTCAACAAAAATCTTCAAACAGAGGTGGAGATTTCTGATTTTTTTCTGCTGCTCCCTGAATTACTGTTGGAGTAGTAGATGTTCATTTCTTGTAGGACTACTGTAGGAGTAGTAGATGTTCATTTCCTCCTCTCCTCACCACTCTTCCTCTGTGCTTGGACAGGGCCCCACTTCCCTCTCTGAGCATCTAGAGAGACAGTATCCAGAGTGTTAAAGACCTCATCCTCTTCATCATCAACACAGGTACGACGACTGGGAGGAGTGTCGGAGACAGGTTCACCGTTTCAGCGGTAACAGTTACAAAGGGTACACCACTAGGGCGGAGGCGGAAGCTAGATACGCGCGCTATCTAGCGGGAGAGAGGAGGGAGCGGAGGAGGAACCGGATGAAGACCAGTTTCATCGCGATGATGCTCATCGTGACCGCAGCTCTCTTCTATGTGATGGTAGTTTAGATGATATCAACTTTGTAATGTGACGGCAAACTCGCTACTCGGTCTCTAGACCTAAACTTGTCTAATATTTGAACTTTGTTCGCTATTTCGAATTCGGAGACTAATGTGATGAATTGTATTATGTGCTGTTTATATTTGACTGATGGTAATTTATACTGTAATGCAAACTGTATATTATGTGCTTTATTGTATTATGTAACCCGTGCAAATAAGAGAAAAGCAAAAAAATAAAAAAAATACTGGAATTAATAGTAGTGGCGCACCATATATATATATTAGTGGCGCACCCATATTTTATACCAGTGGCGCACCTATAGAGTTAGTAGTGACGCACCAGTAGCCCCCCAAACTGCCTATTAGTGGCGCACCCAAACTGCCTATTAGTGGCGCACTGGGAGGGGTAGTAGTGGCGCACCAGGTGGTGCGCCACTGTTATGTACATTAACAATGGCGCACCAGGGGTGCGCCATTACTACTTATTAGTAGTGGCGTGATAATAGTGGCGCACCTATAGTGCGCCACTAATAGGGAAGTTAGGTGCGCCACTAATAAGCATTTTTCTAGTAGTGCCTCCGGTGCTACAACCGGTGAGTCTTTTTGCTGGAACCGGCCGGCAAAAAAGCTGCAACCACACTGACTAGTGCTGGAACCAGTCAATCGTCGAGTTGTTTTTGCTGCCACCGCTTTTCTTTGCTACATCCGGCAAGATTTTTTGCTGGATCCGGCGAGAAATTTTGTTGCGACCATCCGCAGCGATGCATGTTTTTGCTGCAACCGGCACGACGACGTGCTACCATCGGCACTGGTGTTTTTGCTTCAAGATTATTTTGCTGGAACCAGTGCTTTCCTTTGCTGGAACTGGCTAATGTGTTTGATACAATCGACTATTGGAGTTTTGTGCTGCTGGGATTTTTGCTGGAACCACTATTAAGTTTTGCTGGAACTGGCAAATATTTTTGTTTCAAACGAGTACTGGAGGTTTTTGTTGATTTAGATTTTTCGCTGGACATGGCAGTGCAAGTCGCCAACGGCGACGAGCCGGAGACGGGGGACGTCGGGATGCTGCAACCATGGTGCTCGCGCTCGGGAACCTTCTTGTGCTCGAGCTGCAACCATGGCGAGCGGAGGCAGCCGAGGCGAACACAATGGCACGGGTCGCCGGCTAGCGTGGATGACCGGCGCGGTCACACGGGTAGCCGAGGACAAGCGAGGCGGCCGGCGAGATTGCACGGAGTCGGGCATGCATGCACGCACGCTCACTTTTTCCGATCCGCTTTTTCCTGCGCGTGTTGACTTTTTGGGTAGAAAGTTAATTATCATCTGACGGTTGAAAAAGACTATATCGGACGTACACGCACCGACCGGCCCAAATTTGGGCCGGTCCGCCGGCGCCTATCAGCGCCCTTTTTTAAATTTTTTCATTCAACCCGTGTAGCGACCGATTCTTGTCTAGCGTTGCTAGGTAGGGCGCTAACCAAATAATCAGATTTTTTGTCTTCTTTTTTTGTTTGTACATGCTCTTAGGGTGCTCCCATGTGACCCTCACTGCGTCACTTAAATGGGCCTTAGCTGGTACCAGTTTTTTCTAACCTCAGAATTTGTATATTAATAAAAAGAACGTTGACGAACAGTTGTTCATAAAGTTCAGAATAAAAGTTTCACGAAGTTAAAATTTTCATATAAAAAATGTTTGTATAGTTTAGATAATCGTTCTAAATTTTAAGAATATTGTGCATGGGATAAAGTATGTCACGGAGTTCAAAATAATTATTCACGATTTTTTTTTCATGTGTTTGCACACATATTCATAAGATCTCAAAAACAAAAATAGAGAAATAGAAAAAAATGACAATGAAATAAAAAACATGGGCCAATACTACAACTCAACACACGGTTGCGCATGGCCCCATAGCTGACATGGGTTGCAACTAGCCACACAAATGCACAAAGTTGCACACGAGGTTGCAACTATCTCATTACACACAGTCACGCGATGGGCGCAACTACACCCCAGATGCGCACGGGTTGCATCTGAGGTCTTAGAATTAAACATGGATAAAAGAGCCTCGCAATTTTATATAGTTGCGCATTGGATGCAACTGGGTCTATAATTGCGGCAACTAGCCATACAAATACACAAAGTTGCACATTTTTTGGAACGGCATAGGCCCCAAAGGGCCTAGAAGCTATATTTCAAGCGGCAAGAAGGTTACAAGGAGACCCCCACATTCAGGGGTAATTACATCGAGGGCCTCACATTTTACAAACCGAATCCTAAAACCTTGACTCATAGTCGCGTAACGGGTGCAACTGCAGCCTAGGTGCGCACGGATTGCAACTGGCCTTACAATTAAACTTGATAATCTTAAAATCGATTTCGCAATTACCATCGTAATCTTAAAATCCTAAATGGTACATAAATTATACTATCAGTTATGTACCATTGTAATCTTCAAGTTTTCTAGCCACGGTGGTATTTTGGTAGGTTTCTCTGTATTGATCTCAACAACTAATGTGCTAAAATTGTTTCTGTCGCACCCATGGCTGAAGGTAGATTCAGAGGTTTAGATGATTGCTTATAAAATAAGTGCCTATTTTCAGAAATGAAAACTCGGTGCTGTTGTCTACGTCGTTTGCCTCACTTTTCCTTTGTAGGCAGCTAAAATTTATCGTTTTCCCATTTAAGTACTCAATAATATACCTTCATCTGAATGGTTTATGAACTGTGTTGAACCGGCTTATTTGGATTTGGAATTTGAGAGGTCAGAGGTAACATACTCAAGTTAGTTTTCTTTTGCACACCATTTGTACAGTTTTCTAAACTTGCCCTGATATACTGATTATAAAGCTGTACATATGTTTCTCTTCTTGCAATTTTCAGAATAAAGAAGGTCATAACAGAGGTAATTCAGACTAAAGGTAGTTGAGCATGAAAATGACTTCTGTCCCATGCTCCACTACAACGTGTGTGCCAATTCCCCTATATCCCATACTTTATTTTGCTATCTGTTTTGTCGATCGATGCTTACGATCAAGGTAAATTTCTGCTATTCCCTATAATTCCATCATATTCCATTTCACTGCTTATGTGTGCAGGTTACCGTGGGCCAAGATAGCTTTGTTGTTATTTATTTTGTGGACAAAAAGTTGAGTTTCAACATATAATTATGAGTTTTTTGGGGATCTTTTTGCTAGTATATAACGACAGGGCTTCACTTAAAATAGCTGATGCATTCTTATTCTTCTATTTTTGCTAAGTTTGCAGGTCCAAAACAAACAACTGCTTCCATTTAAATTTTATAGGAACAGTTTATCTCTTTTTTGGGAGCAAATGGCTAATACATGTTCATTGCCGTAAGCCTCATTTTCGGGCAAAAAGCAATGTTCGAGAATCGACATGTGTAAGATGCAGCCCAAAAAAAGTCAAAAGAGAAGGGTATATGAGTCAAGTGCTTAATTGTATCAAAATAATCAAGAAAGTATGACATCTTATGTTTTGGGCTCAGTTTTTCCTGTATTTCTAAGCATTACACGAACATTCTGAATAAAATTTGCGCCATACATTTTTGTTCAAATCAGGAGTCAAGTTTTACGTCCGTGACAAGTAGACTATGTCGTTATTTATGGCATGACGATCTATATATAGGCATTACGTCCGTAACAAGTAGACCGACTCGTGCCTGTATCTACTACAATTACTCCATCGACCGTGCATCATCAAGTTCATAAAAAACAGAATAATGCTTTAAGCAAGATGACATAACGTAGACAAAGTAAAAACAAATAATATGTTCAGACCCCGTCATTTTATCCTTAGTAGCAATCATACAAATACGTGACTCGCTACTCCTCCTGTCACATAGTGAGGACACCGCAAGATTGAACCTATTACTATGCACCACTCCCTCTGATGATCTAGTCATTTACTTGACCAAAGCAAACTTATAGATCGGAAAGCATACATGGCTATATGAAATCACACATAATAAATCTCAGATTGGATCAATTATTTTCAAAGAATAATCTGAACATAAATTTGCAATTTATCGGATCCCAACAAACACACCACAAAGATTAGATCGAATATGTCTCCGAAGAGATAATTGTATTGAAGATTAAATGAGAGAGAGAGAGAGAGAGAGAGAGAGAGAGAGAGAGACCTCTAGATACAGCTACGTAGGTCCTGTAGGAACTACTCACACATCATGTGGGAGACAACAAGGTTGATGAAGACGGCCGTCGTGATGAATTCCTCCTCCGGCAGAGTACCAGAAAAGGCCTCCAGATGGGATCGCAGCGGAACGGAGATTTGCAGCGGCGGAAAAAGTGTTTCGGATACTCTCCTAGAATTTTTGGAATATTTCGGCTATATGCAATTATGCTGGCACTGAAGGTAAGCATGAAGGCAAATGGAACAACAACGACACTCAAATAAGAAGAAAATTGCAGGGGAGGGTGCCGATTGAGGTGGATAATCCATCATTAGAAATGAGTGTGAAACATAAATGTATTACCATAATTGTCATGTGTTTCAATTTTTTTACCTAGCTAAGAACAATGACTAGAGGAGTAGAATCAAAGGACATGGGTGGTCGGGACAATGAAATGAGAAACTGCAAAAATAAGGATCTTGACGTCTGTACCCCAAGAATACCGATGAATAAAGGTCATGATAGTACAAAGGAAATTGTGCAAAATCTGGTAACAATGGAAACATAATTTAACTTCAGTGTAACAACATGAGCATTTTAGACAGTAGCAGCCATGCATGTATTCAGTGATATTTTCTAAGCAAGGAAAATTCGGTTCTGTTGATTTCTTTTCACTTTCAGTTAAACAACCTTTTCATCAAGAAAGAAAGGTTTGTGAGCTTTACATCTATGGTTGTGTCTTACTCTAGTTCATATCAATGATATATATGATCGGACAGTTTCTTATTAATTGCAATTTGTGTACAAGTTTGTGAAGAAACCACGCCTTTGCAAAGAAGAATCATACTATTTCTGTAAAAAAATTATGATGTACAAATTCGATACCGAGTGTTTCTCCTACATTTTTTTTATGGGGCCTACATGAATACAGAAAGAAGGTGTACAATAACAAGATACAAGTTTAAGCGGTATCCGCTACAAAGTCTTGTATCACAGTCCGTACAGCAACTGGAATTCGCACTGAGTGGGTACTACCGTCTGACCATGTCAAGCTCCCGAAAGTGTATCCTCCTTGCACTCTCTGCCTTGTTGTGAATTTCACCATAAATGTCGCACTTCTACTGCTTCCTTTGGTGAAACTAATCACAGATGGTTCCACAGACACATCTATCCCCGCTGGAGCTTCAACCATTAAATGATATGTTGCTTCCGCTGGCCCAACGTTAGTCACAGTTCGCCGAAACATGACATGGTCCTTGAGGTCCGGCACGGCAATTGATGGGAGGTTGAGATTGAGGTAGTAGGACTCACAACCGTCTAAATGTCCAAGAGTGCAATTGAAAAACTTGTTGTACTCCCTTGCATCCACGTCATAAACCAAGCCAGGGTCAACGGCTCTACCTGGGTCAATGTGCCCACCACCAAAGTCGAAGGGGTCGGCTAGTTTCCTTGGGACCGCTTCTGCTTGGATTGGCATGCCAAAACGATCAGTCACAGATGCTGCAACCAAGACAAGAAACAATCCAGTCATTTATATATTTTCACAAGTTGTTTTCATGTATTTGTTGTATTTCAATGTTCGTACCTGTGGTGACGATGGCAGACTTGATCATGGCAGGTGACCAGTCAGGGTGAACCGACTTGAGTAGTGCAGTCACAGCGGAGACATGTGGGCACGCCATGGATGTCCCTGAAGCGAACTCATAAGAGCCACCCATTGCTGCCAAGATGCTAACGCCAGGTGCAGCAATGTCAGGCTGTTCAAACATGTGTACTGAGAATTAGATATAAGAAGTCTTAAGTTAAGAAAAACTACGGAGGCTAGGTAACAAACAAGACAATGGCAACAATTGTCTCAAGGTAAGAAGTTGAGAATAATATATACCTTGAGTATGCTAGGGAACAACATGCTTGGACCTCTTGACGAGAATGAGGCGACCCTCGGCGACAACACCCCTTTTCCGACAACGGTCATGGCAGGTGACACCTTCACCACCGCATTCCTAACACGACACATCACTGACATGAGGTTCCAGAGAAGAAGGAAATGCATTCACTCTGTTTCGGACAACACGACACATGCACTCACCTTGTGTCCGACCTCCAATAGGAGGCGATTCGCTGTGCGATCTCAAAATCCACCACTACACAGGGCATAACGCCCCTACACAAATTCAGGAAGTGGAGGAGGTTAGTAGTGTACTGTGCAAATATGAGGCCCTTGGCGCCAGCCATGGTTGTGAGATTGATGGCTATGGGAAATGCTTGTCGAGGCGGCATGCTTCTCGCCGCCACGGGTTGATAGCACAGGACGATTTTACCGGTTACGTTGCTCAATGCCAATGATGACTCCGTGTCACAGCTGTGCAGAAGTTTTAATTCAGTATAGTTGATAAATCCCTAAATCGTGGTTACAAAAGTGGACAACTACTGAAAATGTGTTAAGTGATCGTAGATGCATAACTACAGAAGTTTTATTTCATTACCTCCCGGCATAAACAAGGTCTTTAAAGTCGGCGCTGATCAGAGATGCATTGTTGTGAAGAGATTGCCCCTGTATTTCGAATCAAGCACACGTTAAGAAGGAACTAAAGGAATCCGGGAAAGCTAGCTTCAGGGACGAGAGCTAAATGTATTTGTTGTTTATTTGCATGATCTGAAACGAATCAAGTTAATTAATTTGTCAAAAACTATAAAACCAAATTTATGCCCCGGATCTATCAATTGCGCAGATTAAATAAATACTTGAAGAATGTTTGTTTGTAGCATGCACGTACCACCAGCTTTTCTTTGTTTCCGAGCGATATCAAGGTCGGGAAAGACCGGTCAATCGTGCTAGCGGCCACCGTCGTAACCCATGGTACGGCATTACTTACAGTCTGTGGCACAGGGCCATTATTCCCTCCGGAAAACACGACGGAGATCCCTCTTTGCACAGCATGCAGCGTCCCGGGAAACTCATGACCAGCCCCACCAATCGAGAGCGACAAGACGTCCACACCGTCGTGCATGGCGTCATCGATAGCCGCAAGTACCGCTGCTACCGGGCAACTCCCACCCAACCAACATGCCTTGTAGATACTGAGCCGCGCGCGTGGCGCCCCGCCGCGTGCCATGCCCATGCCTAGGCCTCCGTAGCTCACACCCTGCACTTCCCCGCCGGCGATGGTCGAAGCGACGTGCGTGCCATGGCCTTCAATGTCCCTAGGCGACTTGTAGTTTTTGTTTAGCACCTCGTCACTGATTCCACGACCATACCAGCGTGCGCCGATGATCTTTCTATTGCAGCTTGTGGCGTTGAACTCCTCACCAGTCTGGCATTTCCCTTTCCAGCGTGCCGGCACAGGGCCATACCCGTTGTCATCAAAGCTTCGTGATTCAGGCCATATACCTATAAATAATCATGCATATTCATGGGAATTAATTGATTCGGTATTGTAATTTCTCATATTCAAGTGTTAAGCTTGAGGGTGGGATTGCAAACCTGTATCGATCACACCCACGATGACATCTTCACCGTACTTTGCTTTTTTGAGTAGTCCCGGTTGTTGTCCTGGTTGGTTATGGTCAAGGCCAAGAAAGTCCCAGCTCCGAGTTGTGTGCGCTTCATGAAAGGTGTTAGGCTTCACAGTGACGACTTCAGGGAACTCTACATTCAAAACATGTTGATTAGTTCATGTCGGTCATGCAAGCAGTTACAATGATAGATAGAAGCCTATAGGACTGACAATCACTTACTTGCGATTGTCTCAGCCTGAGACTCAGTGAGCATCGCCGCAAAACCAGAAAATCCATGCTTGTAACTGTAAACTATTGACCTGAAGGCTTCATCCTTGCTGTTGCCAAGTAAAATGAGGGGGTGAGGAAATCACGACTAATACCGAAAAAGGCTTTCGCCCTGCTTTATAAATAAACAAATCACGACTAATACGTCTAGAATGCAACATGAACTCCTCGTTGTTTTTTGTTTTGAACAAAATGAACTTGTGGCTAGTTACAGTACCTCCCAAAAACAGAGGTTAGCATGTCGTGGTGAGACGCGGTGACCACGGACGGGTCATCATGCTTCTTGTCCCCCATATACACGATGTAGAGCTGAAATTCATTTCGTCGCATAAGTTTTGAACAAACAATAGATATCGGAGCAAGCGGGGCTAATCCGGAAAGAAAGAAAACTGAGAGAAGACTCGGGTGTGTATCTTACTTCGCTCGACGCGTTAGCTGAAAGAGGCAGCAGTGTTGCCAGCAGTAGCAGAGCGCCGCAGAATGCTGTTCCGGAATCCATGCCTGGCTTGGAGAAAGAGAGCTATGTTGTTGTGTTTGTGTTCCCTCGTTTGGTTTGTGTGTTTATATAGCAGCCAGGAGCAATAACCATGGGCTGGAAGAACAGTTCAAACCAGCAATTTGTTTGCGTGTTCTTTTTCTCTTTTCAGAGGGAATTTTCCTGTGTTGTTAGGTGACAGCGACACACACACGCGTGAGAAACAAAGACCAGATCGATCCTTTGTCTACATAGGAATCCCCGTATGTGCTTTCTCTTCTGATGAGGAAGAAGCACCGTGCTTTGATCAGGTCCTGGCCGATTAAACAACTACTACTAGTAGCACAAACCGGATATGGATATTAATTAGTTATGCTCTCTGGTGCAATGACCTGATCAACTTTCAAAACAAGCTCTTCCGCGGCTTTGCACATGCGTCTTAATCGTTCTACAAACGCGACGGTAGGTGGTATGTAACAAAGTTGACAAACGTTACACATTCAAATATTCCATGGGTACGTAAGGGATATTGACCCGCCAAATTTCCTGTTACCGCATGTACTCAATGATGTAACTTTGCCTGTTTTAAAATAAAGCGCCAAGAGACTTTTTCTTCACACAAAAAAGTATACCATGGGCACAGATTGGTTTCGCTGATCCGTTTCTCCAGTTGTTAAAATTATATAAATCCGGTAACTCGAGCCGACATAGTGTGATGTGGTCTCCTCTCTAAGCTCGTTTCTTGTTTTTCTTTTCTTTCGTCGGGATATGCCCCATTTTTAGTTCTAGATGAGTAGTTGTATCTTGTATGCGGTTAATTGGAAAAAAAATCACCGAGCATGATATAGGCTTGCGGTGGTCAGTGTAAATTGAAAGGAGAAATTTGTGCTCGACAATACACGGTTCAAGTGGTTCTTCATCTGAATGGATTCTCCTCGTCGATACGGTTCTGGTTGCGCGAGGGTTTGACCGGGACGAGCTGTGGTGTATAGGGGATGTGATCCACATGCATGGTTTGATGACCGGTTCTGCACTCTTCGTCCATACCAGGAACAAAGAGTAGCTCTTCGGCCAGGCCAGGAACGAAGAGTATTCTTTGGTCCATACGAGGATGAAAGGGCCTCTTCATCATTCTTGCTATCAGCATACTTATGTGTGAGTATTCTTCCTTGGACTATGAGTTCATAACAATAGCTAGATCGCAATCTCTCTCTCCCTTGTTCCTCAATACAATTATCACATGAGCTGCTCTACATAATTGTGATCCATCTGATATAATTTGTGGTGTATTTGTCGTAGTGTGATGAATTATTCCTTTATGATCAAATCGGTGCACGATTTGTTTTTAGATCCATATGAGTCCTTTGTTGCATAATGTATATACATATATGCTCTTTGATCTATTAGTTTTGCACTAGCCATGTTTAGATGAACGATCTCCATGAGGGAGTTGTGTATGTTGGTTGGGTCAAATCTTGCAAATAATATGCCGCGGTGATTTTTTTTGGAAAATATGCTCATATTTGACTGTTGCCAATAAGGACAAAAGGATAGTGTGTAGTTGTCCTGCTGATGAGCTAGGGTAAAGACAATATATTATCAACATTACGTCATCAAGCTTAATGTAATGATTTATTTTACTTAATACCTTTGAGATGCATGTGGATAGCAGTCTTGGGATAGAGTATTAGCAATAGGTGCAATTGGATAACAATTTATATATGCAAGGACTTGATGCCTATATAAAACTATGTCATGTATAATCACAATTATGCAAAATCTAATTTAATCGATATGAATTTGTTCTCCACACCTATGCTATGATTTATGAAGAGATGCCACTAGTGAAGTTATATATGGATCCCGGTCTGTTCATCTTAATTGCTTCAACCTCGATCACTCTTTTTATTTATTATTTACAATCTAAATCATTATTTAATTTTATTGGACTCATCAATTATTTCTACAAGTTATGTTAATCCTTGTAACTAGCAAGGCTAGTGAGATTGAGAATCTCAATATTTCATTGGGACCAAGACAAGTACTGTAATTGTGTGCAGGTATTGGTCATTAGCTCACCTTCAAGCACTTACAACGCTAATTTATATGCGACAACGTGGGAACACAAGAATATTGCTAAGACTGGCATTTGAGGCTTCACACTCAACCACATATGTGGCAAATATTTGCTCGAGGTAATTAAATCAGTATTAATGAAAACTGGGTGATTTCATTATTGTAGGTTAAAGAAAATTAATGAGAGGAGCACCTACCTAGCAACTACCAAGCAACAAGTATTTAAAGAGAACAAACATTTATGGAAAACGTAGGCCAGAGAATGGATATTGGGACATTGCATAGACACCATGAGTCATATCATAGTGCAGATAACAAAGTATATAAAACCAAGCTCATGTTCTCTTACTTTTGTAGGCATGTATTAGGATGTAGTTGAACTTGCTTATTTATAAGAACAATAACTTGCCCAACATCTATAGTCCTACCCTCCCATGTCACTGTGGTCACAATTTAAACGAAGGGTAATTAAGGTGTCATTTTGCGAGACAACCATACCAACACATTAACACTACGTGAGTACATGGAAACATAAAATTACAACCCTCCCCATTGATATCTCGGTATGTCACCCTTGGGTCACTTTTGAGACTATAATAGGTGCATACCACTTGCAGGTACAATCGAAACACAACACATTAAGCATAACAAAGTTGTAGTAACATTAGATCAAAACCAATCATCATCCTATCTATCGAAACCCTATAATCTTAGCACCATTATATTATTGGCATTGTCAAATTCCCATCCACTTGCCTACAACATATTACTTGCATACGGATGGGAGAAACATGATGTAGATGAGGGGGAAAGATGTAACAGCCCAAGAGCATTCCTTGCCTTATTTGTAATATTAGTCTTGTATGAACCTTCCAAGTTTGCCCTCATGTGGTTGAGTAGAAATAATTTGTGCTTCATGACTTTCATCATTCATCATGGCATCATGGCATCATCACATAAATTATGTTGCATCATATGCTTGTGCTTGTTGTGAGTGTGTGTTTTGTGGTGTGTTGTGTGAGAGGTACATGTGTTGTCTTGGTAGAAAAACCCCTCCACAATTTCTATAGAAACTATGCCCAACTCTCTCCTCAAATATTGCAACATGTTGAATTTATACTTTCTTATTCACTGCTATAAAAATGTTGCCTCTTTTCAATATATTCTGTTGAGATTTATGTATCAACTCTCCATCATGATTTAATTTAGTTTCATTTTGATTCTCCTCAAATAGTATAATATGCTAATAATATATGATTTAAATTGTTTGCCCTAAAAATGCCAACTACATTTTTCCTAAATAGGGTGTATTTTTTTTTGAGTTCAAAAGTATTTAATTCTTGCCCCAACATCTCTCCATTTTTTTTCTCTGTGATTTTGCAAGTTGTGGGTTTATGAAAAAGAAAAAAAACTTTTCACAGAGAGAGAGAGATCTCAGCCTACTGGGCCTCCTTTGTTTTCCTTGGCCCAGCAGAGCGCGCAGCCCACCTAGCCCGCCAGCGACGACAGGAGCTTCGTTCTCCTATACGACACGCATCCACATGAGCCACGTCGCCTCCCGATCGATTTGACGGCCGTCCGGCGCCCTAGGCTTCTATATATCGCGTCTCCGGTGCCCTAGGGACCTTCCTCGACCCATTCTGTTCCTCTCCTTCCCTCTCCGCCGCCGGTAAGTCTCTCCCACGCCGCGTCAACGTCGTGCCCGCCATGCTCCGGCCGAGTGTGAGCTCGAGCTCGGGGTAGCTCCTCTGCATCATCTCCGACCTCCCTGGCGACGTGGATCGAAGACCTGGAGCCCCTGCCGACTCCTACATCTACGCACGCCTCGCCTCCGTGCCCGAAGCCCCTCCCCCACAAGGTCTTCTTCCTCTTCTTCACGGACAGAAGATCGTCGGGGTTCGCCGCCTTGTCACCGTCGCCTCGATCGCTCCGCGTCAGCGCCGTCTCGCCAGAAGGTAGTTAGGTAACCCCGTGCCCATCCTGCTGATTCTCGACGCCGGTAACTCTCTGTAGGCCGTGCTAGGTCCATGCCGCTCTCGCGCTCCCGAAGCTCCGGCCAAGCCTGCATTTTTTCTTTCTGTTGTTGCGTTGTGATGGTTGTTGTGCCGGCGTTCCCGTGCTCCCCTCCGCGCGGATGATGCTGTTGCATGCCTCGCGCCGCGCCTCGCCTAGCCTGTTCCCGAGCCGAGCCAGTGCTCGGGCTCGAGCGCCGCTCCGCTCCCGCAGCCCCCGCGCCTATGCAGCCGCCCCGCGGTTGGGATCTGGGCCCCGTAGCAATCCCGCAGCCCCGCCGAGGGTCCCTTGCGCCGGTGGTCGCCGGCAGGCTCGCCAGTGCCACCGTTGCCTTTCTCAAATTGTGCTCGGCAATTCCGATATTGATCTTATTCTTGGCATGGATTTTTTGGCGATGAACAAGGCTTATGTTGATTGCAAAGCTAAAGAAGTCCAATTGACTCATCCTTCTGAAGATGTGATCATTTTCGCTGCTCGCGATGACACGATTCGTCTATTTTCTCTCAATGAGAAGGGTGAGATTTCTGCCATCTCTCAAATTCCCGTTGTCTCAGAGTATGAAGATGTCTTTCCACAAGAGTTGCCAGGAATGCCTCCTCACAGGCCAGTTGAGTTTGTGATTGAACTCGAGCCTGGAACTGAACCGGTGTGCACGCGTCCTTAAATGCTTGGCCCCGAAGAGCTGAAAGAGTTGAAGAGGCAATTAGATGAACAAGAGCGTTTGGGTCTGATTAGACTAAGTTCTTCTCCTTGGGGTTGTGGTGTTCTATTTGTCAAGAAGAAGGATGGCACGGACCGACTATGTGTCGATTACCATCTATTGAATAAGAAGACAATCAGGAACAAGTATCCACTTCCCAACATCAATGAGTTGTTTGAGCAATTGAAAGGTGCCAAGGTTTTCTCGAAGTTAGATCTCTGTATGGGCTATCACCAAATCCGTATTCGTGAAGAAGATATTCCAAAGACTGCCTTCAGGACGAGTTTTGGCTCTTATGAGTACACCATCATGTCCTTTGGTCTAGCAAATGCGCCTCCGACTTTCTCCAGAATGATGAACGTCATATTCTCTCCTTTCAAGAATGAGTTCGTCTTGGTGTATTTGGATGACATTCTCGTGTTCTCAGAGACCGAAGAAGAGCATGCAGAGCATCTCCGACTTGTGCTGGACAAGTTAAGAGAGCATCGGTTCTATGCTAAGTTCTCCAAATGTGAGTTTTGGCTCAATGAAGTGGTGTACCTTGGGCATGTCATCTCTGCCGAGGGCATTAAAGTGCACCCTGAGAAAGTTGAGGCAATTGTGAAGTGGGAGCCTCCTCAGAATGTCAAGCAGCTTCGAAGCTTCCTCGGGCTTGCAAGTTACTGCAGAAGATTCGTTGAGAACTTCTCTCAAATTGCTAAGCCTCTGTCTAACCTCCTTCAGAAGAGTGTCAAGTATGTGTGGACTCCTGAGTGTGATGTGGCGTTCAATACACTCAAGGAAAAGCTGATTTCAGCTCTAGTTCTTGTTCCTCCCGAGCAATCCAAGCCTTTCCAAGTGTTTTGTGATGCTTCCCTCCAAGGTCTTGGTGGTGTTCTTATGCAAGATAAGAAGGTTGTGGCTTATACCTCGCGTCAGCTGAAGCCTAGCGAGAAGAACTACCCCACTCATGATCTTGAGTTGGCGGTAGTTGTTCATGCTCTGATGACATGGAGACATCTATTGTTGGGAAGACCAGTTGAGGTGTTCACCGACCACAAGAGCTTGAAGTACATTTTCACTCAACCCAATCTCAATCTTCGGCAAACACTTTGGGTGGAAATGATCGAGTTGTACAATCCAAGCATTGATTATACTCCTGGAAAAGCAAATGTCATTGCAGACGCGCTGAGCAGGAAGGCGTACTGCAACAGTCTTATTCTTAAGCCTCTTCAACCCGAGATTTATGAATCTTTCCGCAAGCTCAATCTCCAAGTGGTTCCTCAAGGATTTCTTGCCAATCTCCAAGTCTCTCCAACTTTAGAAGATCAGATACACCAAGCTCAGCTTCTTGATGCTATGGTGAAGAAAGTGAAGAAAGGTGTGGCCAAGAGCATTCCAAAGTATAAGTGCTTCCGTGTTGATGACAAAGATACCTTGTTCTTCGAGGACCGTCTGGTGGTTCCAAAAGGTGATCTCAGGAAGGTTATCATGGATGAAGCACATAATTCCCTCCTCTCAATTCATCCAGGAAGTTCCAAAATGTATCAAGACCTCAAGCAAACCTTCTGGTGGACTCGTATGAAACGTGAGATTGCTTAGTTTGTGAATGAGTGTGATGTTTGTCGCAGAGTGAAGGCGGAACATCAACGTCCAGCAGGCCTCCTTCAGCCTTTGCCCATCCCAGAGTGGAAATTCGATCATGTTGAAATGGATTTCGTCACTGGGTTTCCTAAGTCCAAGAGAGGGAACGATGCCATCTTCGTGGTCATCGACAAGCTCACCAAAGTTGCCCACTTCCTTCCGGTTAAAGAATCTATCTCGGCAGCTCAGCTAGCAGAGCTGTACACGTCAAGGATAGTTTGTTTGCACGGTGTTCCTAAGCTCATATCCTCAGATCATGGAAGCATCTTCACTTCCAAGTTTTGGGATTCCTTCCAGACTGCAATGGGGACCAATCTCCGTTTCAGTACAACTTTCCATCCTCAGACTAGTGGTCAAGTTGAGAGAGTCAATCAAATCCTCGAAGATATGCTCAGAGCTTGTGTGATTTCCTTTGGCATGAAGTGGGAAGACTATCTCCCGTTTGCTGAGTTCTCATACAACAATAGCTTCCAAGCAAGTTCCGGCAAAGCTCCTTTCGAGATTCTCTATGGCAGGAAATGTCGTACCCCGCTCAATTGGTCTGAAAGCGTTGAGCGTCAAATCCTTGGTAATGACATGATCACTGAAGCAGAAGAAATGTGTCGTGTCATTCGTGGAAATCTCAAAGCAGCTCAATCCCGTCAGAAGAGCTATTATGATAGCAAGCATCGTGACATGACCTTTCAGATCGATGATTTTGTCTATCTCAGAGTGTCTCCCATGAAGGGCACTCAACGCTTTGGCATCAAAGGGAAGCTTGCTCCACGCTTTGTGGGTCCTTTCAAGATTGTGGGCAAGAGGGGTGACCTTGCCTACCAACTCGAGCTTCCTCCAAATTTCTCAAATGTGCATGATGTGTTTCACGTCTCTCAGCTCCGGAAGTGTTTCAAGACTCCCGAGCGCACCGTTGATCTCCAAGAAATTGATCTCCAAGAAGACCTATCCTATCATGAGCATCCAGTTGCTATCCTTGAAGAAACTGAGCGTAAGACTCGCACCAAGTCAATCAAGTTTCTCAAGGTGAAGTGGTCACATCACTCCGAGAAAGAAGCCACTTGGGAACGAGAGGACCATCTCCGTTCCGAATTTCCCGAATTCTTCCGTTCCTAGATCTCGGGACGAGATCCTCATGTAGTGGGGGAGAGTTGTAACAGCCCAAGAGCATCCCTTGCCTTATTTGTAATATTAGTCTTGTATGAACCTTCCAAGTTTGCCCTCATGTGGTTGAGTAGAAATAATTTGTGCTTCATGACTTTCATCATTCATCATGGCATCATGGCATCATCACATAAATTATGCTGCATCATATGCTTGTGCTTGTTGTGAGTGTGTGTTTTGTGGTGTGGTGTGTGAGAGGTACATGTGTTGTCTTGGTAGAAAAACCCCTCCACAATTTCTATAGAAACTATGCCCAACTCTCTCTTCTCAAATATTGCAACATGTGGAATTTATACTTGCTTATTCACAGCTATAAAAATGTTGCCTCTTTTCAATATATTCTGTTGAGATTTATGTATCAACTCTCCATCATGATTTAATTTAGTTTCATTTTGATTCTCCTCAAACAATATAATATGCTAATAATATATTATTTAAATTGTTTGCCCTAAAAATGCCAACTACATTTTTCCTAAATAGGGTGTATTTTTTTAGTTCAAAAGTATTTAATTCTTGTCCCAACATCTCTCCATTTTTTTTCTGTGTGATTTTGCAAGTTGTGGGTTTATGAAAAGAAAAAAACCTATTCAGAGAGACAGAGATCTCAGCCTACTGGGCCTCCTTTGTTTTCCTTGGCCCAGCAGAGCGCGCAGCCCACCTAGCCCGCCAGCGACGACAGGAGCTTCATTCTCCTATACGACACCCATCCACAGGAGCCACGTCGCCTCCCGATCGATTTGATGGCCGTCCGGCGCCCTAGGCTTCTATATATCGCGTCTCCGGTGCCCTAGGGACCTCCCTCGACCCATTCTGTTCCTCTCCTTCCCTCTCCGTCGCCGGTAAGTCTCTCACACGCCGCGTCAACGTCGTGCCCGCCATGCTCCGGCCGAGCGTGAGCTCGAGCTCGGGGTAGCTCCCCTGCATCGTCTCCGACCTCCCTGGCGGTGTGGATCGAAGACTTGGAACCCCTGCCGACTCCTACATCTACGCACGCCTCGCCTCCGAGCCCGAAGCCCATCCCCCACAAGGTCTTCTTCCTCTTCTTCACGGACAGAAGATCGCCGGGGTTCGCCGCCTCGTCGTCGTCGCCTCGATCGCTCCGCGTCAGCGCCGTCTCGCCAGAAGGTAGTTAGGTAACCCCGTGCCCATCCTGCCGATTCTCGACGCCGGTAACTCTCTGTAGGCCGTGCTAGGTCCATGCCGCTCTCGCGCTCCCGAAGCTCCGGCCAAGCCTGCATTTTTTCTTTCAGTTGTTGCGTTTTGATGGTTGTTGTACCGGCGTTCCCGTGCTCCCCTCAGCGCGGATGATGTTGTTGCATGCCTCGCGCCGCGCCTCGCCTTCCCCCCCCCCCCCCCCCGTGCATCGCCTCGCCTAGCCTGCTCCCGAGCCGAGCCAGTGCTCGGGCTCGAGCGCCGCTCCGCTCCCGCAGCCCCCGCGCCTATGCAGCCGCCCCGCGGTTGGGATCTGGGCCCCGTAGCAATCCCGCAGCCCCGCCGAGGGTCCCTTGCGCCGGTGGTCGCCGGCAGGCTCGCCGGTGCCACCGTTGCCTTTCTGCCACGCAAGGTTGAAGAAGGGGGCCAGCCTCTGCTGTGGGTTAATCCAAAAGGTCCCGAGCCCCTCTCCTAGCAGACGCCCCCACCTAGCCCAGTGGTGGCTCGCCCACGCCGCGACCAGGGGGTTGTGGGTTCGAACCCCCCCCCCCCCCCCCCCCCGCGCGGCTCCCTTTTATTTCCTTCTGTGCAATTCGATTGAGGCCCTGGTCCCACTTGTCATCCTTAGGGGCCCCTAGCTCACTGCCAGGTAGGCCCCTATTTTTTTGTATTTTGTTTTTCTTTGTTTCTGTGATTTTCTGGGTTATTTCCTCTTAAGGAAATAGGACTTTCACAAAGCACATACCTTGACAAAGTTTTGAATAAGTTCAAAATGGATCAGTCCAAGAAGGGGTTCTTGCCTGTATTGCAAGGTGTGAAGTTGAGTAAGACTCAATGCCCAGTGACTGCAGAAGATAGAGAAAAGATGAGTGTCATCCCCTATGCTTCGGCCATAGGCTCTATCATGTATGCAATGCTGTGCACAAGACCCGATGTCAGCCTTGCCATAAGTATGGTCGGAAGGTTTCAAAGTGATCCAGGAATGGAACACTGGACGGCGGTCAAGAATATCCTGAAGTACCTGAAAAGGACTAAGGACATGTTTCTCGTTTATGGAGGTGATCAAGAGCTCGTCGTAAAGGGTTACATCGATGCAAGCTTTGACACTGATCCGGATGACTCAAAGTCGCAAACCGGATACGTATTTATTCTTAATGGGGGTGCGGTTGGCTGGTGCAGTTCCAAGCAAAGCGTGGTAGCAGATTCTACATGCGAAGCGGAGTACATCGCTGCCTCGGAGGCGGCGAAGGAAGGTGTCTGGATGAAGGAGTTCATGACAGATCTTGGAGTAGTGCCTAGTGCGCTTAACCCAATGACTCTGTTTTGTGAGAATACTGGTGCCATTGCTCTAGCCAAGGAACCAAGATTTCACAAGAGGACCAGACACATAAACCGACGTTTCAATTCCATCCGCGATTACATCAAGGAGGACGACATAAATATTTGCAAAGTACACACGGATCTAAATGTTGCAGATCCGATGACTAAACCTCTTCCAAGGGCTAAACATGAACAACACCAGAACTGCATGGGTGTTCGATTCATTACAATGTAAATCACATAGTGATGTGAACTAGATTATTGACTCTAGTGCAAGTGGGAGACTGTTGGAAATATGCCCTAGAGGCAATAATAAATTGGTTATTATTATATTTCCTTGTTCATGATAATCGTTTATTATCCATGCTATAATTGTATTGATTGGAAACTCAAATACAAGTGTGGGTACATAGACAACACTGTGTCCCTAGTAAGCCTCTAGTTGACTAGCTCGTTGATCAAAGATGGTTAAGGTTTCCTAGCCATTGACATGAGATGTCATTTGATAACGGGATCACATCATTAGGAGAGTGATGTGATGGACAAGACCCAAACTACGAATGTAGCATATGATCGTGTCAGTTTATTGCTATTGTTTTCTGCATGTCAAGTATCTGTTCCTATGACCATGAGATCATGCAACTCCCTGACATCGGAGGAGTACCTTGTGTGTATCAAACATCGCAACGTAACTGGGTGACTATAAAGGTGCTCTACAGGTATCTCCGAGGGTATCTGTTGGGTTGGCATGGATCAAGACTGGAATTTGTTACTCCATATGACGGAGAGGTATCTCAGGGCCCACTCGGTAATACAACATCACAATGAGCCTTGCAAGCAATGTGACTAAAGTGTTAGCCATGAGATCTTGTATTACGGAACGAGTAAAGAGACTTGCCGGTAACGAGATTGAACTAGGTATATAGATACCGACGATCGAATCTCGGGCAAGTAACATACCGAAGAACAAAGGGAACAGTATACGGGATTAACTGAATCCTTGACATAGAGGTTCGACCGATAAAGATCTTCGTAGAATATGTAGGAGCCAATATGGGCATCCAGGTCCCGCTATTGGTTATTGATCGTAGAGGTGTCTCGGTCATGTCTACATAGTTCTCGAACCCGCAGGGTCTACACACTTAACGTTTGGTGACGATTAGTATAGTTGAGTTATTTTGTTGGTGACCGAAGGTTGTTCGGAGTCCTGGATAAGATCCCGGACATGACGAGGATCTCCGGAATAGTCCGGAGGTAAAGATTGATATATGTGATAATAGTGTTTTGGTTTCCGGAAGGGTTCCGGAATTCACCGGAAGAGGTTCCGGATGTTTCCCGAAATGTTCGGATACGAGAACACTTTATTTGGGCCAAGGGGTAAAGCCCACGAGGCTTAGGCAAGGTGCAAAAGGAAGTTTTGCTGGCGTCTGGGGCGGTACTACCGCTTATCGTAAGCGGTACTACCGCTACGGGCGGTACTACCGCTTATTGTAAGCGGTACTACCGCTACGGGCGGTACTACCGCTTATCGTAAGCGGTACTACCGCTTGTACGCGATACTGCAGGGATCCGAGTTGGACTCTTTCCCTGCGGGCCAAACCAACCTTGTGCGGGCAAAACCGACCTGGAGGAGGCTTTTACTCCAAGTTTAGACCCCAAGGCTCAACATATAAATAGAGGGGCAGGGCTAGCACACGGGAGACGTTAAGATTTCCCCAAGCCGTGTGCGGCAACCCTAAACCTCTAGTTCCTCCGTCATAATCTCCGTAGCGCTTGGCGAAGCCCTGCAGAGATTGTTCCTCACCACCATCACCACGCCATCGTGCTGCCGGAACTCATCTACTACTTCACCATCGCTCGCTGGATCGAGGAGGTGAAGGCGTCATCAAGCCGTACGTGTGTTGAACGCGGAGGTGCCGTCCGTTCGGCACTAGTTCGTGATCGGATCGAGGGACGACTTGCGATTTGGATCGCGGAGACGTTCGACTACATCAACCGCGTTTCTTAAACGCTTCCGCTTAGCGATCTACAAGGGTATGTAGATTCACTCTCCCTCTCGTAGATGCTCATCACCATGGATAGATCTTGTGTGTGCGTAGGAAATTTTTTGTTTCCCATGCAACGTTACCCAATAGTGGTATCAGAGCTAGGTCTATGCGTAGATGAGATCTCGAGTAGAACACAAACGAGTTGTGGGCGTGGGTGTATACATATTGCTTGCCGTTACTAGTTGATATTTGATTCGGCGGTATTGTGAGATGAAGCGGCCCGGACCGACATTACGCGTACGCTTACGCGAGACAGGTTCCTTCAACTGACATGTAACTTCGTTGCATAAAGATGGCTAGCGGGTGTCTGTCTCTCTCACTTTAGTTGAATCGATTTCAATGAAGAGGGTTCTTTTAGAAGATCAAAAAGCAATCACTACACCACGTTGTGGTTTTGCGTAGGTAAGAACGGTTCTTGCAAACCCGTAGCAGCCACGTAAAATTTGCAACAACAATTAGAGGACGTCTAACTTGTTTTTGCAGGGTATGTTGTGATGTGATATGGCCAATTACATGATGAGATATATGTGATGTATGACATGATCATGTGTTGTATAGAATATCACGACTTGCATGTCGATGAATACGGCAACTGGCAGGAGCCATAGAGTTGTCTTTAATTATTGTATGACCTGCGTGTCAATCATTAAGCGCTATGTAATGCTTTACTTTATCGCTAAACGTTAGCAATAGTCGTGGAAGCAACAGTCGGCGCGACAACCTCATGGCGACACGTTGATGGAGATCAAGATGATGGAGATCATGGTGTCATGCCGGTGACGATGGAGATCATGCCGGTGCTTTGAAGATGGAGATCAAAAGCACAAGTTCATGGCCATATCATGTCACTTATGATTTGCATGTGATGTTAATCCTTTTATGCATCTTATTTTGCTTAGGACGACGGTAGCATTATAAGATGATCCCTCACTTAAATTTCAAGATAAATTGTGTTCTCCCCGAGTGTGCACCGTTGCGAAAGTTCGTCGTTTCGAGACACGCCGTGATGATCGGGTGTGATAGACTCCACGTTCACATACAACGGGTGCAAGCCATGTTGCACATGCGGAACACTCGGGTTAAACTTGACGAGCCTAGCATGTACAGACATGGCCTCGGAACACAAGAGACCGAAAGGTCGAACATGAGTCATATAGTAGATATGATCAACATGAAGATGTTCACCATTGAAACCACCTCAACTCACGTGATGATCGGACTTGAGTTGGTGGATTTGGATCATGTTACACTCGAATGACCGGAGGGATGTCAATTTGAGTGGGAGGTTTTTTAAATATGATTAACTAAACTCATTATCTTGAACAATAGTCTAAGTTGTCTTTGCTATATTTATGTTGTAGATCATGGCTCGCGCAGTAGCACCCCTGAATTTTAATGCGTTCCTAGAGAAAGCTAAGTTGAAAGATGATGGAAGTAACTTTGTGGACTGGGCCCGTAATCTAAGGATTATCCTTACGGCTTCCCAGAAGGCTTATGTCCTTGATGCACCGCTTGGTGATCCACCCGCTCCAGTTGAGTCTCTAGACGTTGTGAACGCCTGGCAGGCTCGTTCTGAAGATTACTCAATAGTTCAATGTGCAATATTGTATGGCTTAGAACCGGGACTTCAAAGACGTTTTGAACGTCATGGAGCATATGAGATGTTCCAGGAGTTGAAGTTTATCTTTCAGAAGAATGCCCGGATCGAGAGATATGAGATCTCCGATAAGTTCTATGCTTGCAAGATGGAGGAGAACGGGTCTATCAGTGATCACGTGCTCAGAATGTCTGGGTACTCCACCCGTCTGGCTGAATTGGGGATGCCCCTTCCGCCAGAGGCTATCACTGACAGAGTTCTTCAATCATTGCCACCTAGCTACAAGAGCTTCGTGTTGAACTATAACATGCACGGGATGAACAAGTCAGTCGCCGAGCTGTTTGCGATGCTGAAAGCCGCTGAGTCTGAAATTCAGAAGGAGCATCAAGTGTTGATGGTCAATAAAACCACTAGTTTCAAGAAAAATGGCAAGGGTAAGAAGGGTAATTCCAAGAAGAGTGGCAAAGCAGTTGCTCCTCTCGTGAAGAAACCCAAGGCTGGACCCAAACCAGAAACTGTGTGCTTTCATTGCAAGGGAACTGGACACTGGAAGCGGAGCTGCCCCAAGTATTTGGCTGACAAGAAGGCGGCCAACAACAAACAAGGTATATATGATATGCATGTTATTGATATGTTCCTTACCAACCCTCGTTGTAGTGCCTGGGTATTTGATACCGGTGCGGTTGCTCATATTTGCAACTCTAAACAGGAACTGTGGAATAAACGGAGGCTGGCAAAGGACGAAGTAACGATGCGCGTGGGAAATGGTTCCAAGGTTGATGTGATCGCCGTTGGCACGCTCGCTCTTTGATTACCGTCGGGATTAGTGATGAACCTAAATAAGTGTTATTTGGTGCCTGCGTTAAGCATGAACATTATATCTGGATCTTGTTTATTGCGAGACGGTTACTCATTTAAATCAGAGAATAATGGTTGTTCTATTTATATGAGTAATATCTTTTATGGTCATGCACCCAATGTGAGGGGTTTATTCTTATTGAATCTCGATAGTAATGATACACATGTTCATAACATTGATGCCAAAAGATGTAGAATTGATAATGATAATACCACTTTCTTGTGGCACTGCCGTTTAGGTTATATTGGCGTAAAACGCATGAGGAAGCTCCATGCTGATGGACTTTTGGAGTCACTTGATTTTTAATCACTTGACACATGTGAGCCATGCCTCATGGGCAAGATGACTAAAACGCCGTTCTCTGGAACAATGGAACGGGCAAGTGACTTATTGGAAATCATACATACTGATGTGTGTGGTCCGGTGAGTATTGAGGCGCGCGGTGGTTATCGTTACTTTCTCACCTTCACTGATGACTTAAGTAGATATGGGTATATTTACTTAATGAAACACAAGTCTGAAACATTTGAAAAGTTCAAACAATTTCAGAGTGAAGTTGAGAATCATCGTAACAAGAAGATTAAATTCCTACGATCTGATTGAGGAGGAGAATATCTGAGTTATGAGTTTGGCAGTCACTTAAGACAATGTGGAATTGTTTCACAACTGACACCGCCTGGAACACCACAGCGTAATGGTGTGTCCGAACGTCGTAATCGAACCTTATTGGATATGGTGCGATCTATGATGTCTCTTGCCGATTTGCCACTATCATTTTGGGGTTATGCATTAGAGACAGCTGCATTCACTTTAAATAGGGCACCATCGAAATCCGTTGAGACGACGCCATATGAACTTTGGTTTGGCAAGAAGCCAAAGCTGTCGTTTCTTAAAGTTTGGGGATGTGATGCTTATGTCAAAAAAAACTTCAGCCTGAAAAGTTGGAACCCAAAGCGGAGAAATGCGTCTTCATAGGATACCCAAAAGAGACAGTTGGGTATACCTTCTACCTCAGATCCGAAGGCAAAGTGTTTGTCGCTAAAAACGGAACATTTCTTGAGAAAGAGTTTCTCTCGAAAGAATTGAGTGGGAGGAAGATAGAACTTGATGAGGTTGTGGAACCTTTACTTCAACCTGAGAGTAGCGCAGCGCAGAAAGTTGTTTCTGTGGAGCCTACATTAGCTGAAGAGGAAGTTAATGATGATGATCATGAAGCTTTGGATCAAGTTGCTATCGAACCTCGTAGGTCGACAAGGACGCGTACTGCTCCTGAGTGGTACGGCAACCCTGTCTTAGAGGTCATGTTGTTAGACAACGATGAACCTACGAGCTATGGAGAAGCGATGATGGGCCCGGATTCCGAGAAGTGGTTAGAGGCCATGAAATCCGAGATGGGATCCATGTATGAAAACAAAGTATGGACTTTGGAAGTATTACCTGAAGGGCGTAAGGCCATTCAGAACAAATGGATCTTTAAGAGGAAGACGGACGCGGACGGTAATGTCACCGTCTATAAAGCTCGACTTGTGGCAAAGGGTTTTTCACAAGTTCAAGGAGTTGACTACGATGAGACCTTCTCACCCGTAGCGATGCTTAAATCCGTCAGAATCATGTTAGCAATAGCTGCCTTTTTCGATTATGAAATTTGGCAGATGGATGTCAAAACAGCGTTCCTTAACGGTTACCTTAAGGAAGAGTTGTATATGATGCAACCAGAAGGTTTTGTCGATCCAGAGAATGCTGACAAAGTTTGCAAACTCCAGCGATCCATTTATGGACTGGTGCAAGCATCTCGGAGTTGGAATCTTCGTTTTGATGAGGTGATCAAAGCGTTCGAGTTTATACAAGTTTACGGAGAAGCTTGTATTTACAAGAAAGTGAGTGGGAGCTCTATAGCGTTTCTAATATTATATGTGGATGGCATATTACTGATTGGAAACAATATAGAAATGCTGGAAAGCGTAAAGGAATATTTGAACAAGAGTTTTTCAATGAAGGACCTAGGAGAAGCTGCTTTCATATTAGGCATCAAGATCTATAGAGATAGATCGAGACGCTTGATAGGACTTTCACAAAGCACATACCTTGACAAAGTTTTGAATAAGTTCAAAATGGATCAGTCCAAGAAGGGGTTCTTGCCTGTATTGCAAGGTGCGAAGTTGAGTAAGACTCAATGCCCAGTGACTGCAGAAGATAGAGAAAAGATGAGTGTCATCCCCTATGCTTCGGCCATAGGCTCTATCATGTATGCAATGCTGTGCACAAGACCCGATGTCAGCCTTGCCATAAGTATGGTCGGAAGGTTTCAAAGTGATCCAGGAATGGAACACTGGACGGCGGTCAAGAATATCCTGAAGTACCTGAAAAGGACTAAGGACATGTTTCTCGTTTATGGAGGTGATCAAGAGCTCGTCGTAAAGGGTTACGTCGATGCAAGCTTTGACACTGATCCGGATGACTCAAAGTCGCAAACCGGATACGTATTTATTCTTAATGGGGGTGCGGTTGGCTGGTGCAGTTCCAAGCAAAGCGTGGTAGCAGATTCTACATGCGAAGCGGAGTACATCGCTGCCTCGGAGGCGGCGAAGGAAGGTGTCTGGATGAAGGAGTTCATGACAGATCTTGGAGTAGTGCCTAGTGCGCTTAACCCAATGACTCTGTTTTGTGATAATACTGGTGCCATTGCTCTAGCCAAGGAACCAAGATTTCACAAGAGGACCAGACACATAAAGCGACGTTTCAATTCCATCCGCGATTACATCAAGGAGGACGACATAAATATTTGCAAAGTACACACGGATCTAAATGTTGCAGATCCGATGACTAAACCTCTTCCAAGGGCTAAACATGAACAACACCAGAACTGCATGGGTGTTCGATTCATTACAATGTAAATCACATAGTGATGTGAACTAGATTATTGACTCTAGTGCAAGTGGGAGACTGTTGGAAATATGCCCTAGAGGCAATAATAAATTGGTTATTATTATATTTCCTTGTTCATGATAATCGTTTATTATCCATGCTATAATTGTATTGATTCGAAACTCAAATACAAGTGTGGGTACATAGACAACACTGTGTCCCTAGTAAGCCTCTAGTTGACTAGCTCGTTGATCAAAGATGGTTAAGGTTTCCTAGCCATTGACATGAGATGTCATTTGATAACGGGATCACATCATTAGGAGAGTGATGTGATGGACAAGACCCAAACTACGAACGTAGCATATGATCGTGTCAGTTTATTGCTATTGTTTTCTGCATGTCAAGTATCTGTTCCTATGACCATGAGATCATGCAACTCCCTGACATCGGAGGAGTACCTTGTGTGTATCAAACGTCGCAACGTAACTGGGTGACTATAAAGGTGCTCTACAGGTATCTCCGAGGGTATCTGTTGGGTTGGCATGGATCAAGACTGGGATTTGTTACTCCATATGACGGAGAGGTATCTCAGGGCCCACTCGGTAATACAACATCACAATTAGCCTTGCAAGCAATGTGACTAAAGTGTTAGCCACGAGATCTTGTATTACGGAACGAGTAAAGAGACTTGCCGGTAATGAGATTGAACTAGGTATAGAGATACCGACGATCGAATCTCGGGCAAGTAACATACCGAAGAACAAAGGGAACAGTATACGGGATTAACTGAATCCTTGACATAGAGGTTCGACCGATAAAGATCTTCGTAGAATATGTAGGAGCCAATATGGGCATCCAGGTCCCGCTATTGGTTATTGATCGTAGAGGTGTCTCGGTCATGTCTACATAGTTCTCGAACCCGCAGGGTCTACACACTTAACGTTTGGTGACGATTAGTATAGTTGAGTTATTTTGTTGGTGACCGAAGGTTGTTCGGAGTCCTGGATAAGATCCCGGACATGACGAGGATCTCCGGAATAGTCCGGAGGTAAAGATTGATATATGTGATAATAGTGTTTTGGTTTCCGGAAGGGTTCCGGAATTCACCGGAAGAGGTTCCGGATGTTTCCCGAAATGTTCGGATACGAGAACACTTTATTTGGGCCAAGGGGTAAAGCCCACGAGGCTTAGGCAAGGTGCAAAAGGAAGTTTTGCTGGCGTCTGGGGCGGTACTACCGCTTATCGTAAGCGGTACTACCGCTACGGGCGGTACTACCGCTTATCGTAAGCGGTACTACCGCTACGGGCGGTACTACCGCTTATCGTAAGCGGTACTACCGCTTGTACGCGATACTGCAGGGATCCGAGTTGGACTCTTTCCCTGCGGGCCAAACCGACCTTGTGCGGGCAAAACCGACCTGGAGGAGGCTTTTACTCCAAGTTTAGACCCCAAGGCTCAACATATAAATAGAGGGGCAGGGCTAGCACACGGGAGACGTTAAGATTTCCCCAAGCCGTGTGCGGCAACCCTAAACCTCTAGTTCCTCCATCATAATCTCCGTAGCGCTTGGCGAAGCCCTGCAGAGATTGTTCCTCACCACCATCACCACGCCGTCGTGCTGCCGGAACTCATCTACTACTTCACCATCGCTCGCTGGATCGAGGAGGTGAAGGCGTCATCAAGCCGTACGTGTGTTGAACGCGGAGGTGCCGTCCGTTCGGCACTAGTTCGTGATCGGATCGAGGGACGACTTGCGATTTGGATCGCGGAGACGTTCGACTACATCAACCGTGTTTCTTAAACGCTTCCGCTTAGCGATCTACAAGGGTATGTAGATTCACTCTCCCTCTCGTAGATGCTCATCACCATGGATAGATCTTGTGTGTGCGTAGGAAAATTTTTGTTTCCCATGCAACGTTACCCAACACAAAATATTCTAAGTGTTGGAATCTGTTATTTTGTTGCCATGTTATCTAGATGGTTCCCATGCATATGTTGTTCCTTTGGAGTTGGCACCATGGCATGAATTGTTGTACTTGTCATCCTCTGTCGATGTGTGCCAAGATCTTGTGTATTAGGCTTTTGCATCTTATACAAAACTTGCTGTCAACATGCTATTCTGTTAACAAGTGCCATGTTTGCCTCTTTTGAATTTCACTTAGTCTGAGAATCTGTTATTTCAATATGTCATATTGTGAGGATGGTAGCCACTAATACATGCATATTTGGATGTTGCCATAATGTAATTAATTGAAGTACATGTTTCCCTATACCTTCCTGTTAATTTTCATGCCTTCAAAGTGCCTGTAGCATATATAAAAGTTGCTGTCAAGTTGCTATCATGTTATGTCAGATTCTGTAAAACTAGAATTTTCACTAAGTCCCTAAAAAACTGATCCAACATGCCATCTTGTGATACCTACCACTTTAACTGTCAGCCTCCTAAATTGCCATGAAAGCCTCTAACCCCTCCACCACCTAGCAAAACATTGATTGGCTACGTTACCGCTGCTCAGCCCTTATCTTATAGCGTTGCTAGTTGCAGGTGCAAGCTTTCCATGTGTCAACATGGATATTTTGGTTATATCACTCTATTATTGTTATTTAATTTAATGCACATATATATCTGGCAATGGTGGAAGGCTTGGCCTTTTGCCCGGTGTTTTGTTCCGCTTTTGCCGCACTAGTTCCGAGTACCGGTGTTATGTTCCATATTTTGCGCTCCTAACATGCTCGTGGTTGTTATGGGGACCCCCTTGACCATTCGTTTTAGATTAAAACTTGTCTGGCAAGACCCAACTTTGGTACTATATTTGCTAAACAACTTAATAAAAAAATGCATAGGGCTTAGCTACCCCGAGGATTAATCAACAACCCGGGCCAGTGCTCCTCATGAGTGTTGGTCCAAAATGGCAGTAGCTGGGGCCACCAACGCGTGTGCCAGCCAGATACTTGGCCAATCCGTCGCGTCCTGAGAACGAGATACGTGGCTCCTATCGGGTTCGTCGACACGTCGGGCGGTCTTGCTGGACTTGTTTTACCTTTCTCGAATGTCTTGCGCGAGGAATTCCGATTTTTCTTCGGGCTATCTCGAGGTTGCGGTTTTCCAGTGGAATTGCCTAGGAAGATCACGAGATTCGTGGTCGAGGTTATTCCCGCGGCGTATGGTTAGTTTGTGATGGATGAGTTGGAGCACCTGTCGTGGATTTGTCACGGCAAGATGTCCGGGTTAACGGACTTAGGTGTGAGGCCATCGCAACTATGTGGCGGCTTGAGAGGGGTTGGTCGGAATCGAGAGACGCGAGTTTACCCAGGTTCGGCCCCTCCGATGGATGTAAAAGCCTACGTCCTGCTTGTCTTGTATTGATGATGATAACGATCTCGGTTACAAGGGTGCGGAATTGCCACCTCTAATCTCGAGTGTCTCTAATTTGTCTATCTCTCCTGACTTGTCTATCTAAGACCTGTCTATTGAGACCCCTAAAAACCTGACCCTCTTGGGGTGACCCGCCCCTCCTTATATAAGCTGAAGGGGCGATTTACATGTAGAGTCTAAGTTGGATTGAGACTTAACTTATTATGACTTTCCATCGCGGGCTTCTCCTCATGGGCTTCTGAGCCCCGGGCTTCTTATCTCCGACGGGCGGCTTACACCCGAGCGGCTTACAACCGGGCTTATCTTCAAGACTCATCTTCAGGGACTCGTCTCCGGGACTTAACTGTCTGCCAGGTCATAACTGTCTGACGGGTCATAACTGTCTGCCGGGTCATAACTGTCTGCCGGGTCATAACTGTCTGCCGGGTTATAACTGTCTGCCGGGTCACAACTGTCTGCCGGGTCACAACTTTCTGCCGGGTTATAACTGTTTGCTGGCTTACAACTGTCTGCCGGCTTACAACTGTCTGCCGGGTCATACCGCGGGGTATATCCCCGACATTAGCCCCCAGGTTAGCTTGAATTTATTCATGGTAACCTCCTGAAATAAGAATATGTAAAGGGACCGGTTCACTCAAAAATACCAGTTGACCAGCTCCTGAAAATTCTGAAACTCTGTCATATCAATACAGTGACGCTGACTCCTTGTAGAAAAAATAACCCTTATTATCAACTGCCTTGGTTTGATAAATTCGCCTGGTTCCCTCATAACTGAGAATTTGAAAACATATCTTCCTCCTATCCATATTACCTGTAGCCCCCAAGTCTTAAGAAGGGAAACATAGTGATAGCCTTAAGACTTGCTTCAACATAGTGCAAACCTAGAGAAATCCAGATTGTTTATCTGAGTCACCAGTCATAAATTGAATGTTCCACATATGTAGCCCCCAAGTACCGGGTTGTCTTGCCTGCATTAACCTGGGACTTGTAAATGTCTTATGCTCATAAAACTTCAGCCGGTGTAGCCCCCAAGGGCCGGGTCATTATGCAATAATGAGCAGGAACTTGTTGTAGATCTGATCATATAGACTTAAGGAGCAATGTGTAACCCCCAAGGGCCGGCTCAGTAAGACAATACTGGGCTGGGACTTTAGAAAAAGATATAAAGGCCGGCTCATCTCCTTGAGATAACGAGGTCTGTTAACAACATAATGACTTGAAAAACAGCTTGCATTAGCCCCCAAGTGCCGTGGTGCATGCTTGCAGTGACATGGGACTTGCATACTTGATATAAACATGACTTGAATGTAGCCCCCAAGTGCCGGTCGTATGCCTGCAACGATTCGGGGCTATTCCTTCCATTGTAGAATAAAATTTTATCCACTGTCCAGATGATGTTTGCTGAAAACCTTGCATATCAATATTGAACCATGCTCCTTGCTGTAAGCTGGTATTTTTGGGATGAAGGCATAATAGCCATTACTCTGAAGGGGCTTTGAAAACCTCAATCATCCAATGCTGGTTATGACAACCATAATGAAAAATCTAGCCATGTTGGCTATTTGAGATTTGAATAATATAATCCGGTTTGAAAGAACTGGTTCCTGCAATGTAGACCAGGATATCCATGCATATATGATGCATGGTAAGATGATGCAATGTATGATGTTCATGCTTTTTCTTTTTCAAAAACTCATATGCCGGCTCTCCTGGCATGAACTCGTTGTTTGAACTCTTAACAATACAGGGTCTCTAGTGAGAGTGACCGTCAACTCCTTTGAGCGGCTCAGGGTCTCTAGGCGAGATTAACTGGTAAGAGCACAACGAACCATAGAGAGGCGCAGCAGGGCATGAGTACCCCCCGGGCCCATAAGCTACTTCTCACGTGACATAAAGCCGTCGTTTGAACCTTAAACAGTGCAGGGTCTTTAAAAGAGTAACTGTTTAAGAGTACGAACGGGCCACATAGCGGAGAGTATGCAGCAGATGGGTGAGTTTATCCTCGCTTTCCGTAAGCCGACCCTCACGTGACAAGAGCCGCCGGTTTAACCTTGACCAGTACAGGGTCTCTAGTGAGAGTGACTGTCAAATATTTTGAATAGCTCAGGGTCTCTAGCCGAGATTAACTGGTAAGAGTTCGGCGGGTCACCTAGCGGAGCAGCAGCAGCATACAGGCAGGTTTAACTCGAACTTGCGGTGGCTGAAGAGCCGATCAAGAGGGTGTGTAAGCTAAACCCGGTGGGTTGGAAGCCCCCAAATGACCTTGTCGACGGAGTCAACTTTTTGCACCATCTTGTAAGCCGCCATCTTGTATGAAGAAACGGCAGAAGCCTCCAAGTGACTTTATGATGATCCAATAAATCCGGGCACCCATGTTTGAATGGTGCATCATGGCGGTTCGTCCTCTTGGGCGACTTTTAATTGTTCCGCCAATAATGTAGTAGCCCCTGGGATCGGGTTAACTTCCTTGCAATGACCTGGGGTTCTTGTTGAAAAGGACCAAATGTGTCGAGCCATGTCTGCAGCCCCGAGTCTTAAGTCGACTCGAAGAGTTGGCTTGAGATTCTCCATACTTGACCGCGGCATAAACCGGCATATAGTTGACACCGGAAATACTTGAATGTGCTGAAGGCGCGTCTGTTGGGCGGCTCAGATATGCGAACCCTGCACCGATGAGTCGATGTAAACCGGACCGCGGGCACGGCGGCTTGCGCGTGTCCGTTGGGTGGTTCAAGTGAGCAGGCGCGGCACCGGCAAGTTGATGTAGACCAGACCACGGGGGCCGCGTCTTGCGTGCGTCCGTTGGGCGGCTCGTACTGGTGTATGCGGCCCCTGGCGTGTTGATGTATATGTAGAAGTCAGCCGCAGCGTTTGAAGACGGAGCGGTCGTGAGAGACGGCCGCGGCGTTGTAAGCCGGTACGGTCGCGGCATTGTGAGCCGGTGCGATCGCGAGAGGCGGCCGCGACGTTGTAAGCCGGTGCGGCTGCGAGAGACGGCCGTGGCATTGTAATCCGGCACGGGCGGTGAGTCGCCTGTGTCGTTGTAGGCCAGCGCGGACGGTGAGTCGCCCGTGGCAGGTTGATATAACCTGGACCAATAGGGGCGGCGGCTCCGTACTGGCAATATGACGCCGCTTTCGTACTGAGTAATTGTCCTGCGTACAAAAAATACCGTAGGACAAAGCGGTTGTTCTCAAAACAATTTAAAATGTACTGATAAAATAAACAGGGTCAATAACACCTGGTATTTTTTTTTCTAGACGGGCGCAGACGTTGGCGTAGCCTCAGCACCCACGTGGCCTTTCCCCCTTTGTTTCCCATCTAACCGGAACCAGCTATTGCTTGTTCCACACTTGGAGCCAGAGGCCTAGAGCGGGGCGGCCCGGCGTGGCGTAGGTGTTTGCGGGCGGCCACCAGAGGCAGGCGAGCGGGCTGCAGCCGGATATGGTGAGCCGGAGCAAAGGCTCAGCTGGTCGGGGGCGAGTGAGGATGCAGCCGCTGTGGGGCGCGGAGCATGCAGAGGCAGAGCCATGGCGGCGGCTCGAGTTGTGGCGGAGGGGAGGCACGGCATCGGCGAAATGGAGGCCGCGCGCTGGGGCGCAGCAGAGGCGAGGCGAGGTGACTCGGAGGCCTCGGCGGCTGGTCACGACCGCGGTTCGGTCGGGGTGGCTCGCAAAGCTCCGAGGCCGACGGCTCAAATGCGGCAGCGGCGGCTCACACGGATCGACAACGGTGGCAGGTCGCTGGCGCGGGGAGGCAGCTTGGCGGCAGAGGCAAGCGGAAGCGGTGAGCGCGCGGATCGACAACGACAGAGCAGCTAGTTATAGGAGGTATGAGGTGACGCGGCGAGCCGGTGGAGGCAGGCGAGGCGGGCATAGGCCTGCGCGGCGGGGCGAGGCCGCGGTCGCAGAGGCGAGCCGGCGGAGGCCGACGCAACGGCGGCTCGGGGCATGGCTGCAGCGGCCGAGCGATGCGGAAGGAGCCGACGCGCGGGTCGCCGAGGTGCAGCAGCTAGCGCGGCGTGGCGCTGACGGCAGAAGCTGGCTGGGGCGGGCGCGCGGCGAGTCAAAGCGAGGCGGAGCGCGGCGTGGACGGGCGCGAAGCCGGCGGCCTCGGCGATGCGAGGCTCGACTGGCCAGATGTGGGCGAGCTGGAGCAAGGGGCTCGGCGTGGCCAGCCGGCACAAGGCGCAGCGGGGCGAGGGCCGGCTCGAAGCCTGCGATGGCGAGTTAGGCGCGGCCGGCTCGAGGCGGGTTGAATGCGGGGGTTCGAAGTGGAGACGGCTGTCGGCCGGTTGAGGTGGAGGCAGCCGTGATGCGGTGGCGGCTGGCAAGAGCATTGGCACGGCGCGGAGACCGGCAAAGCAGCGGCGCGGGGCGGCTGTCGGCGGGCCGAGGTGGAGGCGGCCGTGTATCGGCGGCGGCTCGCAGACGCGCAGCGATGGAGTACTGAGTCCGTTTTGTGGCCGGCTTGGTGGCGCGGCGGGGCCAGTGCGGCTCAAGGCGGGGCCGACTGGGAGACGGAGACGAGGCCGACTCGAAGCCTGTGACGTCGAGTCAGGCGCGGCCGGCTCGAGGCAAGGAGGACCCGGAGACGAGGCTGCGACGGCGAGTTGGCTCGGAGACAAGATTGCGACCCAGATGGGGCTGGTTGACCACGGCGGCGGCTTAGAACTCCCTTCACGGCGGCTCAGAACTCACTTCACGGCCGTCGATGGAGCATGTAAGCCGCCCCTTCATGGTGCTCGGGGGTGACTCGTAGCAAAGAACGGCGGATTGGAGGCGAGGTGAGCGCGAGACGGGCCACGGCTGCAGAGGTCGAGTCCGTGACCTCCTCCCCCTCGTCGACTCTTTTTAGCGAGCCGGATCATGAAACTTTGTCGCCATCAAATACTTAGGGTTTGCACGTCAACAACGGCAGATTGATCCTGCTCTATACGCCCAATCAATATTAAACCTTCGGGAACTTCATCGACAAATTGGTTTTGATCTCTGATGATTCCGTCAATAGAGCTGATGAACTCAAAGTTTGATGTAGATCCTTCCAAAACGGCACTTCTTCACCGGAACAATTGCAAACTTCTCGATCCCTGAGGGAGATCCCTCCAAGAACACAACACCACCGTGCGCCAGCCCCACGATGGGCGCCAACTGTCGTGGATTTGTCACGGCAAGATGTCCGGGTTAACGGACTTAGGTGTGAGGCCATCACAACTATGTGGCGGCTTGAGAGGGGTTGGTCGGAATCAAGAGACGCGAGTTTACCCAGGTTCGGCCCCTCCGATGGAGGTAAAAGCCTACGTCATGCTTGTCTTGTATTGATGATGATAATGATCTCGGTTACAAGGGTGCGGAATTGCCACCTCTAATCTCGAGTGTCTCTAATTTTTCTATCTCTCCTGACTTGTCTATCTAAGACCTATCTATTGAGACCCCTAAAAACCTGACCCTCTTGGGGTGACCCGCCCCTCCTTATATAAGCTGAAGGGGCGATTTACATGTAGAGTCTAAGTCGGATTGAGACTTAACTTATTATGACTTTCCATCGCGGGCTTCTCCACATGGGCTTCTGAGCCCCGGGCTTCTTATATCCGACGGGCGGCTTACAACCGGGCGGCTTACACCCAGGCGGCTTACAACCGGGCTTATCTTCAAGACTCATCTTCAGGGACTCGTCTCCGGGACTTAACTGTCTGCCGGGTCATAACTGTCTTCCGGGTCATAACTGTCTGCCGGGTCATAACTGTCTGCCGGGTCACAACTGTCTGTCGGGTCACAACTGTCTGCCGGGTTATAACTGTCTGCCGGCTTACAACTGTCTGTCGGGTCATACCGCGGGGTATATCCCCGACAGCACCCCTGCAGGGTTAAATCTTTCGGAAAGCCGTGCCCACGGTTACGTGGCAACTTGGAAACTTGTTTAACACCCGGTAATAGTAAAATTGAAGTAAACTCCAATAAAATACACCAACTATGTGTGTAACTGTGACTGTCTCTGCTCGTGAACATGAACCGAGAGAGAACACGGTGGGGTTATGATTGACGTAAGTAGGTGTTCAGGATCACTTAGTGATCATGCTAGTTCACGACCATCTTACGTAGGCCACCATATTTACATTCATGTTCTCGTAAATTAGCCACCAAATACATGCTTAGTGCTTGCTGCAGCCTCACCACATAACCAATTCCTCACCTAAAGGTTTACATAGTTTCGGTACCCGGGTTATGAGATTTCTGAGTCCCTGTGGTTCACAGATTACAACAATACAGGTACAGGTGTTGACGAGTACGTGTCAGATGACCTGTCGCAGCTCCAGTGGGAGTATGATGAAGAACGTGGTCGGATGTATGTTACGTATCCAGACGAGTAGGGAGCTTTGTGGTGGTGATCCTGGGATAGCAAGACAGTTTATCATTGCTTCTTTTATCGTTTGTTTTCGTCCGTAGCCGGACCCTGCCTTCTGAATGATGTATGAATAATTTGTGTGGACTTGTAGGATAGCTTGTGGCGAGTGTACGCCAACTCATATATTCATCTCTTTCTACATGTATGCAATGTTTTACTGTACTTGCGAACGACGAGATGTGCTTCTATCCCCGTCGAGGCCGCAAGCCTTAATAGGGATAGGACCGCATCTTGGGCGTGACAAAAGAGTTGATGGAGTTGATGGCAGTGGAATCCCCTCTTCGAATGCAGAATCAACCTCCACGCAACCCTCCTAGACGAGGATTAGCGATGGCGTCGACTGTCAGGCGTCAGGATAATATGGCATAAATTTCATGGAACTTAGAATGCCAAGGGAAACTAATAACCGGAAGGAGATGATGAGAGGCAACATTTGGACCCCACGTGCGTGGTTCACACAGCCGCCTCCATAGCCCGCGTGAGGAGTGGAACATTATGGTCAATGATACTCAAATCGGATGAAACATGCCGGGGACAAGGTAAGGGTGGGGATAATCCATCATTACGAAAGGAATGTGAAACAAAATTCTATTAAACTAATTTTCATGTGTCTTAGTTTATTTATTTGCACCCGCCTAAGAACCCTATCTGGAGCAATAGAATCAAATATGGGCATGGGGGCTCAGAACAATTAGTTGACAAACGCGGAAATAAGGATCTGGAGGTTTGGACCCAAGAAAAACGAGGCATAAAGATCGTGATATCACAAAGGAAATCATGCAAACTTTGGTAACAATGTAAACCTAAATTAACTTCAGTGTACTAACACGAGCATTTTGGACATTAGCATTCATTCATGAATTCGGTGATATTTGCCCAGCTAAGAAAACTTGATCCTGTTTATTTCTTTTCATTTCCAGTTTTGAAACGTTTTCATCCAGAAAAAAAGGTTCGGGAGATTTGATCCTTCGTTGTGCCTTAGTCAATTTCATGTCGATGATCGATATGATCCGAGATTTCTCATTAATTCATTTGTTGGAGAAGTTTGTGAATAAACCTTCCCTTAGCAAAGAATCACATTTTATTCCAGTGTAACATTTACTGTGATGATGTAAAAATTTGAAGTGTTTGTTCTACATTTTCTTATGCGAACCACATGAATACATAAAGAATGTGTATAATACCTAGATATTGTTAGACGGGAGAGAGGGATTTGGTGGAATAGTTGTTCTATTGCTTGAGACTCGTGGGCATATATATAGGAGTACATGATCATCTTGGAGTACAAGTCAAGGCAGGAACAAATCCTAGTCTATTTATGTTTCCTAATAATCAATATACTCAACATCCCCCCGCAGTCACAACGGTAGCGACGCAGACGGTGAGACTGGAGAAGAATCCGAAGGTAGGCCGATGGTCATCCCCCCCACAGTCGTAACGGTCGATGCATCGCGGAAGTCGTGGTTGGAGAAGAAACCGACGAGGTTGCTCAAGCAAGGCGGTAGCCCTTTGTGCCGATGTCAAGGTAACCGAGAGCGTAGGGTGGTGTAGCCGTGGTCGAGGTAGCCGTGCGAAGAATGTCGTGGTCGATGTCGAGTCGGGGTAGCCGGTGTCGAGGTAGTCGCCGAGGAGCCGCGGGCGCAAGGAGGCGCCGGGTTAGTCATGGGCGCAGTGGTGTCGAAGTAGTGGAGCGCCGGGAAGAAGACGTAGTTGAGACGCGTCGCGCCGGGATTGCCAGGTCCGGGGACACGTCGTGGATGAAGGCACGCATCGGTGTTGCCAGCACCGGACATGCGTAGACGGACGAAGTCGATGTTGACGATGCGTTGCTCCAGGCTTGCCAGACCTGGGAACACATCGGGGACGAAGGCACGCGTCGGTGTTGCCAGCACCGGGCATGCGTAGACGGGGACCTGCACACAACTTGTACGCCATGTCGACGAGGCTAGCAGAGAAGGACTCGATGACGGTTGCGGCGCAAATCGGTGGGAAGCCGATGTCGCCCGCGGTGGTCGGAGTAGATGAAGTGGTCGGGGTAGACGACGGCGACGCTGGCGATGAGCTGGTGCTGGACGAAGAAGAAGGGGGTGGACTGGCGGCGCGGCTCGGGTGGGTGAGCTGTAGCAGCGTCGAAGAAGAGCGGCGGCGGTGGCCTGACGGCGGCGGCGGCGGCTGGTTAGGAGTGCGGCGGCGATGCTCAAAGTAGGCGAGAAAGAACCCGACAGCGTGACGAAGACCGGCGCGGACGATGGCGTTCCCGCGCCTAGGGAGGCGGCGCGGCACATGCCATGTAGAAGTCGACGCGCGGGACCAGCGGAGTGGACCGCGCACCGCGGCGCTAAGGCCCGAAGGGGCGACGAAGCGGCAACGCGCGGGTCGGGGCGACGGCGGCGTGGACCGCGTGCCACGGCGCTACGGCCCGAAGGGGCGACGCAGCGGCGGTGCGTGAGTCGGTGCAGCTACGGGGACGGCCTCCTGCGGCGGCAGGGACCTCGTGCCGCGGCACTACAGCCCAAAGGGGCGGTGTAGCGGCGGCTCGCGGGTCGGGGCAACCGCGGGAAGAACCACAGGGCGGCGGCACTGCGGCCCGATGGGGCAACGCAGCGGCAGCCCGTTGCTCGATCGGTGGAGGGGCGCGCTGTACTCGGGGACAGCCTTCACAGGACCTGCGGAGGCGCATGCAACCGACTGATCAGGTCAGTCGCATGGCGCGGATGGAGTCGATCGCGGCGAGCGGGTGATCAATCCAATCGCACGCGAGCTAGGGGGCGCTGCTCGGTGATGATGACGGCGTCGTGGACGATGAAGTGGGGTGTCGAGCAGACCAAGGCGACGGCGGAGAGCGGGGAGCGGCGTGCCGAAGGAGGCCGGCGAAGGGCCGGTGAGCCCGAGGCAGCCGGCAAGCCCGGCAACCGGCAGGCCCGGCAAGCCCGGCAACCGGCGAGCCGAGGCAGCCGGCAGGCCCGGCAAGCCCGGCAACCAGCGACCCGAGGTAGCCGGCAACCGCCAAGCCTAAGGCAGCCGGCAGGCCCAGCAACCGGCGACTCGAGGCAGCCGGCAGGCCCGGCAAGCAGCGACCCGAGGCAGCCGGCAACCGGCAAGCCTAAGGCAGCCGGCAGGCCCGGCAGCCGACAGTCCCAGTGCAGCCGGTGAGGAGGCCGGCAACCGGCAGGCCTAAGGCAGCCGATGATCCCGAGGCGGCCGGCGAGTGACGACAGAGACGGTAGGTGGATGATGCAGGCGTCCTGTTCGGCGCGGGGCGGCGACGGCCGGTGTAGAGCGACGGGCGGGCAGGTGCGCGGACGACGGCCGTGACGGGCTGCCGCGGCGCGCGAGGCCGCCGGGTCGAAGTAGAGGCCGGCTGGTCGCGCCGGTGTCGGAGTAGAGGCGCGGGGTCGGCGGCGGCGGCGGGCGACGCAAACCGATCTTAGATCGGAAAAACCAAAAAGAAAAACGTCTGATCAATGCGACCGGCGGGAGAGAGAAAAACCCGGATCAAGAGATCGGGAAAAAGACTCTCTAGGGCAGCCGGTCAACACGACCGGCGGACGAACCCTAGGTGCGGGCGGCGCAGCCCCCGGCGGCGGTCATGGAGGCTGACCGCCCCGGGGGCGGCGCGCAATGCGGAAGCGGTGAGTGGTGGCTAGGTCTAGAAACTTGCGGCAGATACCATGTTAAACGGGAGAGAGGGATTTGGTGGAATAGTTGTTCTATTGCTTGAGCCTCATGGGCATATATATAGGAGTACATGATCATCTTGGAGTACAAGTCAAGGCAGGAACAAATCCTAGTCTATCTATGTTTCCTAATAATCAATATACTCAACAGATATGAGCTTAAGATGTATCTGCAAGAAAGTCTTGTATCACAGTACGTACCACAATAGGAATTCTCACGGAGTGGGTACTTCCGTCTGACCATGTCAAGCTCCCGAAAGTGTATCCTCCTTGTACTCTCTGCCTTGTTGTGATTATCACCATAAACGTTGTGTTGACACACGAACGCGTCACGCGTACCCTCGATGCCGGGGGTGATGCACCGCAGCTCACGTCGAGGGAGGCCTGCCGGAAGCGCGATACGCAAGACAATCCGGCCGGCGCTTTTGAGACCCGAAACCCCGCGCTCCTGGGAGGGACCCCGTCAGGGAGCACGGTGGCAATGGGCTGCCCTAGGTCGATTCGCTCGCCCCTAGGGCCTCGGAGTTCGCAGCTCTCCAACACGAAGAACGACGAAGAACGAGGAAGAAGATACGAGGGTAGGATACAAAACGTAGGTGAAAAAGTAGTATAGATTGATTTGTTCGATTGTGTGTTGTGTCAATCGGCCATCACCTCTTCTATTTAAGAGGGGGTTGGACTTCCCGTACAAGTCATGGATTCATCTAGGCCTTCCTTACAAGAGAATTACATCAATTCACGTCCTAGAGTCCTAGCTCTAGCCTAACTCGGATTCAAACCGAACCTGCCTGAATCTGTGCGTCGACAAGCGGTAGTACCGCTCTAGGCAAGCGGTAGTACCGCCCTGGAGTGCCGCGCCACTTCCGCTTGGGGTCCTCGGGATTCCAGAAGTATTTTCGTAAGCGGTAGTCGATGCGGTAGTAAAACACGGTAGTACCGCCCAAGCGGTAGTACCGCTTATACAGGCGGTAGTACCGCTCCAGAAGCTGTCTTGATGAGCCGGCACGTCCATCTTGATCCCCGGTCTTCGACGGGCTGCCGCCTTCCCGGGAGTACCATCAGGGTATCTTGCCGGGTCGCTTTGCCGGATCGTCCTTGCCGGATCGCCTCCTTGCCGGACCATCTCCTTGCCGGATTGCCTCCTGCGGGGTCATCTCCTTGCCGGGCCGTCTCTTTGCCGGGCCATTTCCTTGCCGGATCGCCTCCTGCCGGGTTGTTTCCTTGCCGGGCCGTCTCCTTGCCGGGCCATCTCTTTGCCGGGCCATTTCCTTGCCGGATCGCCTCCTGCCGGGTTGTTTCCTTGCCGGGCCGTCTCCTTGCCGGGCCATTTCCTTGCTGGATCGCCTCCTGCCGTGTTGTTTCCTTGCCGGGTTTTCGTATTGGCAAGCTTCTCGCCGGCAATTCTTTCACACCGGCAAGCTTTTACTCGGGCGGTAAGATTCCATGCCGGCAAGCCTTTCATGCCGGCAATATGAATTTTCTCGTATAGAAGATCTTGCCGCTTGAGTTCACCTTTACTGTATTTTGCACCGTGCCAAAATCAGGTGTCAACACATGCCCCCCTGTTTTTCGGCAAAGTGTGTGTGCCGAAAAATAATTTGCATTAGGCTTGTTCTAAGGGCGATGTCAACACTCCATCGGCCATGTATATGTGCTTAGGGTGATAATTATATATCGGCCATTTCCCATTTAGGCTTCTTGCCATACACTTGGGTGGTATTTCTTCAAATATTTGCCATTAAGAGCTCGAGGTAGCAATGTTCCTTGCATGGACTCCACCAAATATGAATTTCCGGGAACTATTCTTGCAATCTTGAAAGGACCTTCCCAGCTTGGAGACCACTTCCCGAACTTTCTGTCCTTTGAACCAATCGGTAGAATCACCTTCCACACAAGATCACCAATCTGAAAATTCTTCAACTTGACCTTCTTATTGTAAGCTCTTGCTACCCTCAACTTGTCCCTTTCTATGGCCTTTAATGCAGCCAAACGCTTATCGGCAACCTCATCAATATTGTCCACCATCAAGTTATAAAAGTCCACTGCCGATAAATCATTTTGTTTGGCTATTCTCAAAGCATTCAAATTCACCTGCACCGGTAAAACGGCCTCTTGACCATATACGAGCTCATATGGAGTTACCTTTGTCGCACCATGCCTTGAGATTCTATGTGCCCACAAAGCCTCGGACAATAATTCATGCCACCTTCTTGGATTATCTTCAATTTTCTTCTTGATGAGCTTGATCAAAATTTTATTGCTAGACTCAGCTTGTCCATTGGCTTGAGCATAATACGGGGAGGAATTGAGCAACTTTATCTTATATGATTCGGCAAATTCTCTAACTTGATGTGACATGAAAGATGAACCTTGATCCGTAGTTAATGTTTGCGGAATGCCGAATCTATGAATAATGTGCTCACTTATGAATTGAATTACTTCCGTATGTGTCATATTCTTGAGAGGTATTGCTTCAGACCACTTAGTGAAATAGTCAGTTGCCACCAACACGAACCGATGCCCCTTTGAAGAAGAAGGATGAATCTCTCCAATGAAGTCTAATCCCCAACCTCTAAAAGGCCACGGCTTGATAATAGGATGTAACATAGCAGCGGGAGCCAACTGAATATCACCAAACTTTTGACAAGCTTCACATCCTTTATAATACCTGAAGCAATCGTTGATCATCGTCGGCCAATAAAATCCAGCACGTCGTAATAACCACTTCATCTTGGGGGCCGACTGATGAGTGCCGCAAATTCCTTCATGAACCTCTCCCATAGCAATTCTCGCTTGGTCTTCGTCCAAACACTTCAAGAGAACATCTTCAACCGTTCGGCGATAAAGACCATCGTCTCTCATTGTATATTTGAAAGCCATGCGCCGAACAGCCCTGTCCACTCTTCCACTCGGATTGCACAAGTAATCAATAATGGGCTTCCTCTAGTCATGATTTTCATCTGCACTAGATTCATTGTTAGTGACCGAATCAGTGGGCTCTGGTTCGGTTTCTCCTATGTTAGCAAGACAAGACATCAGCTTTAGAGAGATATGAAACATGCCATGATCGACATGATAGCCGGATGCTTGTTGTGCCAACTCGTTTGCTCTCCAATTATCATGTCTAGATATATGAGCAATGCTTAAATGATCCAAAGTAGAAATTATATCTAGACATTTATCAAGATAAACATTAAGTGATTCGTCTAAACATTGAAAAACTTTGGATACTTGTTGTACTACTAATAACGAATCACCAAAAGCCTCAATATGTGTAGCACCTATAGCAAGCAACATCTCTAAACCAAATAACAATGCTTCATATTTGGCTTGATTATTTGTGCAAAAATATTCTAAGCGGCATGAGGCTTCAAAAACAGCACCATGAGGAGATATATAAGCAATACCAACACCTTGGCCGTTGCTACAAACTGAACCGTCAAAATATAATCTCCATGGTATTAACGAGACAAGGTTTATATCAATATCTTGCTTGTCATCAATCCGATGCTCAACGATAAAATTAGCAACAATTTGGCCTTTCGTGGATTTTAGAGACTCATAAGCCAAATCATACTCAATTAAAGCATAAGCCCATTTACCAATTCTACCACTAAGAATTGGTCTATGCAACATGTATTTAATGACATCGGTTTGACAAGTTACTATGCAAGCACTTGGTACTAGATAATGTCTCAATTTTGTGCAAGCATAGTATAAGCATAGGCATAATTTTTCAATAAATGTATACCTTGTCTCGGCATCCAATAGGCGCCGGCTCAAATAAGTGATAGCATGCTCTTTTCCTTCGGTTTTTTGAGTCAAAACAGCTCCAATAACGCCTTCCTCGGCTGCAATGTAAAGTCTAAAGGGCTCTCTATGCTTGGGCGCCTTCATCACCGGAGGAGTGCACAAATAATTCTTAATCATATCAAATGCTTCTTGCTGTTTGCCCCCCCAAGTAAAATCAACATCATTCTTCAACCGAAGGATATGAGTAAATGCATCAACCTTCCCCGACAAATTAGCTATGAACCTCCTCAAATAATTGACCTTGACAAGGAATTTTTGCATATCTCTCTTGCATGTTGGAGCCTCCACTTTTTGTATAGTTTCTATCTTTCTGGGATCAATCTCTATGCCATCTTCATGAATAATGAAACCCAAAAATTTACCAGCCGACACGCCAAACGCACACTTCAAAGGATTCATCTTCAGCCCATATTTCTTCATCCTCTCAAAAGCTAAACGCAAATCGGCTAAGTGAGATTCAAAAGCATCCGATTTGACAACAATATCATCAATATAGACTTCAAGTATAACACCGAGTAAATCATGAAAGATCAAATTCATAGCCCTTTGATATGTGGCGCCGGCATTCTTCAATCCAAAGGTCATCACTGTCCATTCAAATAATCCAAGGAAAACGGGGCACCGAAAAGCCGTTTTGGACATGTCCTCTTCGGCCATGAAAATTTGGTTGTACCCCGCATTGCCATCAAGAAAACTAATAACCTTATGTCCAGAAGCATCATTAATAAGCATGTCGGCTATAGGCATAGGATACTCATCTTTGGGCGTAGCTCTATTCAAATCTCTGAAATCAATGCACACCCTCAACTTCCCGGACCCTTTCTTTTCCACTGGCACAATATTAGAAATCCACTCGGCATACCTGCAAGGTCTAATAAAATTAGCTTTAAGCAAACGACCGATCTCTTCCTTGATCCGGTCATATATTTTTGGATTGAACTTCCTAGCCGATTGTTTATACGGTCTAAAACCGGCTTTTATAGGTAACCGATGCTCCACTAGCTCTCGGCTTAAACCTGGCATCTCATGATATTCCCATGCAAAGCAACAAATATATTCTTTCAATAGCTCGATTAACTTGACTTTACAATCGGATTTCAAATTTTTGTTTACATATGTCGGCCTAGGAATTGAGCCATCTCCAATATCCACTTCTTCTAATGGATCGGCCGATGTAAAACCTTGTCCAAGTTTATCCATATCATCTAACTCCTCTATAGACTCATACATATCGTTCCCATTGGACCGATATTCTGCAAGCCACTTTTGTAACCACTCAGAGTTAGGATCCATTTAAATACATCATACCTTGGAGCCGATTGCCACCAACCGGCTTTAAAGAAACGGGTACGAAACCACTTTTGGTGGCACTGAGAAAATCAAACTCTGACAAGTCCCGTCCCGTCAAACAAGCAGCATTGGGGTGTTGCCAATCTACCGGTGCATCGGCTAAAGCAACGCAAGCCGAATTATCCGCATGAATGACTTCCACTTCATCATCAACCCACTGAATTAAAAACTGGTGCATAGTGGATGGCACGCATTGGTTTGCATGAATCCAATCACGGCCTAGGATGACGTTGTAGTTACCTTGTACCTCGGCGACAAACAATGCAGTAGCTAAAGTTTTGCTTCCAACCGTAAGCTCCACGTACATCACACCTTTGGCTTCGGTTTTCTCTTTGCCTTCAAATCCATTGAGCACCATATTGGTCTTCATCAATCTTTCGTCAGGCAAACCCAATTTCTTGAAGACTGAATAGGGCATGAGATTCACCACAGCACCACCATCAACAAGCATTCGAGTAATTGGTGATCCATTGATATGGCCCCTGAGGTACAACGGTTTCAAATGTGTCACTGGTTCTTTTGGCTTCTCAAATATTGCATTCTTAGGGCCAAAATCCAGCTGAGCCACCTCCCCTTCTTCATCTATAGCACGAAACTCAGCGGGTAAGTAAAACACCATGTGGATATCCATACCTTCATGTACCGGTGTAGGCTCACAATCCACCATATCGTCTTCCTTCTCAGGCGTGTTCATTGATTCTGAGATCTGTTCGGGCGGAGCGGAATCGATGGGTGTTGCGGACGATGTAATAGCAATGGCATCGTCCTCCTTTGGTGGTGCAGGTGTTGATGTAGCAGATGTAGAAACCACCGCATTCTGTATTTGTTTAGGCACCCATACTTGTTTTGTAGGTACCAAGGGCCGAATGTCATTGAACCACTCATCTCTTTGCTTCTCGGCCTCCTGTTCTGCCATCTCGTGACTTCTTAGCCTTTGTAGCTTCCTCTTTTGTGTTTTCGTTAGCCCTGGAGGACACCACTTAGGTTGCATATGTTTTGGATCTTTGGGCTTGGCTTTGCTCGTGCTAGCTTCATGATCACTAGCCGAGTGCTTTGGCGTGATAGCAAGTATCGGCTCAGCAGGGTTGCTACGCACAGTCGGCTGTTGTATGGTGAATGTTTCAGTACCCAAGATGAGTGAGTCAGCATCAACTTTTTCTTTGCCCTTTCCAGACTCAACCACTGCACTTGGTGATTTGGCACGCCACACCTGCTTGTTGATCCCTTCTTGATTATTCTGCATCGGCCGATTGACTCCATTGTTCAAACGGCCTCGTGTGGGATAAGAACGCCTCTCACGCATAGGTCTCCTTGGTTCTGCCCATCCTGGATGAAAAGCATAAGGGGCCATTGGGGGCTGCCCCCATCCTCCATTGAATCCTCCCATGTAGTATGGTGCATAAGGAGGTGGCGCCATCCACGGTCCTGGCGCCCATGACCCATATGGCCTTGTGTGATGCTGCAATTCTTGCCTCGGAGGTGATCTTGGGCGCTTCAAATTTGATGGCCGATTAGAGCCAGAATCGGCCGCTTGATTAGCATACTTGGACAGCAACATATCAAAAGTTGGCTTGGCTCTCTTGCGCTGCACTTTGGCTTCATTCAGCTTCCACTTGCCAACTTCCGGACTCTTGGGCTTGACAAATTTAACACGAGTGTCTTGTTGCTCCTGTGGTTGTCCCCCAAGTGTAGGATTCTTGACGGTGATCTTGATTATCTCTCCACCATCGGGTTGCTTGTCAAGCACCACTTGCCTTCCCAAGATCTTGTCGCCATCTCTGTTTTTCCTGGGCTCACCAATGACAACATTAGTTTTATTAGCGGATTCGGCCACCTCCGGCCGAATGAGTAACTTTTTCCCCTCCAAATCCAGAGTATTCATTGGGTAGGGCTACTTATCCACTTGCATTTTAGAAAAGTTCAATCGTCCGTCATTAATGGCCGATTGTATCTATCGTCGGAAAACATTGCAATCATTAGTTGCATGAGAAAAAGAATTATGATACTTGCAATAAGCACGCCGTTTCAGCTCTTCAAACGGCGGTAAAGTATGAGATATTCTAATAATCTTAGCTTGTAGCAAAGCATCAAATATTCTATCACATTTAGCAATGTTAAAAGTAAACTTCATCTCATCATCACGATTCTTATGAATCGGCTTTCGATCATGACAAGTAAAAGGTTTGGCCTTCGAGGGCCAAACAAATTCAGCAGCATAAACATCACCCTCATCGTCCGAATGATCACTATCATATTCAACCATATTCATCTTTGGACGATCAGTTTTATATCTATGCACTTCTTTGAGGTCCTTGCTTCGGCTTTCATGAGCCAAAGCCCTTTGTAAGACTTGGTTGATACTTATAAACTCATAGCCTTCTAGCTTTTCTCTAATTTGAGTTCTCAAACCATTAAGCACAAGATTTGCCAAGTCTCTCTCGGTTATCACTAAACTATAGCACCGGTTTTTTGTCTCTCTAAATCTCTTGACGTAATCGGAGACCGATTCATCATGCTTCTGCTTAACCGATGTAAGATGTGACAACTTAAGTTCATTGTCGCCGCTATAAAAATGATCATGAAATTTTTGCTCTAGTTGTGACCAAACACGAATAGATCCATGCGGCAAAGAAGAAAACCATGAAAATGCAGTACCAGTTAATGACAAAGGAAATAAACGCACTTTCAATTCATTTATCGAACCTGCTTCACCCAATTGTGCTAGGTATTGGCTAACATGCTCCCATGTGGTTTTCGTGCCCTCTCCATTAAACTTAACAAAATCTGGAATTTTATATCCTTGGGGGCACGGAATTGCATCAAAGTACTCAGGATACGGCTTTTGATAAATCCGATTCCTAGGTAATTCAACGCCAAAATTCTCTCAAAGCGTTTTAGCCATCTCCTCTCTAAAATTAGCTAAAGCATCGTCCATAGTAGACGATGGAGCTTGTGGCAATGGCATAGGAGGATTAGGGTTAGCAATTATGGGTGAAAATTGTGGCATGTTGGCCGAACCATAGTTCGGCGATGATCTACCAATGTTTCCACCTATCGGTAAGGTTTGGTTCGGTGTTGCCACCGAACTCTGCATATTCATGAAAGGATTAAGCGGTGCAGCCACAATTTGATTAGTATGGGTGGGCAAATAATTCATCGGCATGGGGGGCGCCGATGAGATAGGCAAAGCTGAATTAGGGTTTCCCATACTAGCAGGCATATTAGGCATATTCTTCTGAGCATTATTATTTTCTAAGAAAGCTTGATAGATCAGATTATTGCTATCAGAAATACGGCTCTCAATTTCAGCCCATTGCTCAGGAGAAAAGGTAGTACTTACAGAAGGTTTAACCTGATCGGCTTGAAGAGGAGGGAACTTGATTTCTCCAACAGGAGTGATATTGCCTTGGCGGTCCTTCTTGAAGTTTCCAAGGAACTCCTGCAACTCCTTCTCTTCACGCGCCTTCTTGTACTCCTCATAAGCTTGGCAATGCTCAGCCGATAACTCCTCCAGATTGGGCTTGATGATGTTATCGGTGTCAACTTCCGAGGGTTTGGGAAGATTGGACATGATGGATGATGATGATGATGATCAAAAGTCCCCAGCGGAGTCGCCAAAAAGTGTGTTGACACACGAACGCGTCACGCGTACCCTCGACGCCGGGGGTGATGCACCGCAGCTCACGTCGAGGGAGGCCTGCCGGAAGCGCGATACGCAAGACAATCCAGCCGGCGCTTTTGAGACCCGAAACCCCGCGCTCCCGGGAGGGACCCCGTCAGGGAGCACGGCGGCAATGGGCTGCCCTAGGTCGATTCGCTCGCCCCTAGGGCCTCGGAGTTCGCAGCTCTCCAACACGAAGAACGATGAAGAACGAGGAAGAAGATACGAGGGTAGGAGACAAAACGTAGGTGAAAAAGTAGTATAGATTGATTTGTTCGATTGTGTGTTGTGTCAATCGGCCATCACCTCTTCTATTTAAGAGGGGGTTGGACTTCCCGTACAAGTCATGGATTCATCTAGGCCTTCCTTACAAGAGAATTACATCAATTCACGTCCTAGAGTCCTAGCTCTAGCCTAACTCGGATTCAAACCGAACCTGCCTGAATCTGTGCGTCGACAAGCGGTAGTACCGCTCTAGGCAAGCGGTAGTACCGCTTCCAGCGGTAGTACCGCCCTGGAGTGCCGCGCCACTTCCGCTTGGGGTCCTCGGGATTCCAGAAGTATTTTCGTAAGCGGTAGTCGATGCGGTAGTAAAACACGGTAGTACCGCCCAAGCGGTAGTACCGCTTATACAGGCGGTAGTACCGCTCCAGAAGCTGTCTTGATGAGCCGGCACGTCCATCTTGATCCCCGGTCTTCGACGGGCTGCCGCCTTCCCGGGAGTACCATCAGGGTATCTTGCCGGGTCGCTTTGCCGGATCGTCCTTGCCGGATCGCCTCCTTGCCGGACCATCTCCCTGCCGGATTGCCTCCTGCCGGGTCATCTCCTTGCCGGGCCGTCTCTTTGCCGGGCCATTTCCTTGCCGGATCGCCTCCTGCCCGGTTGTTTCCTTGCCGGGCCGTCTCCTTGCCGGGCCATCTCTTTGCCGGGCCATTTCCTTGCCGGATCGCCTCCTGCCGGGTTGTTTCCTTGCCGGGCCGTCTCCTTGCCGGGCCATTTCCTTGCTGGATCGCCTCCTGCCGAGTTGTTTCCTTGCCGGGTTTTCGTATTGGCAAGCTTCTCGCCGGCAAGTCTTTCACACCGGAAAGCTTTTACTCGGGCGGTAAGATTCCATGCCGGCAAGCCTTTCATGCCGGCAATATGAATTTTCTCGTATAGAAGATCTTGCCGCTTGAGTTCACCTTTACTGTATTTTGCACCGTGCCAAAATCAGGTGTCAACACGTTGCGCTTTTACTACTGCTTTGGGTGAAATTGATCACGGATGGTTCCACAGACACATCTATCCCTGCTGGAGTTGGACCTCTCGACGAGAAGGAGGCGACTCTCGGCGACAACACCCCATTTCCAACAACGCTTACAGCCGGCGACACCTTCACCACCGGATTGCTAGACACATGAGATAAACATGAATTAGTTCTTGGATAAGGAGATGGCACACTGACTGTTCAAATATGTTCACACTAGGTGTTTCAAACAATTCGACAAATTCTCACTCGGCCATGTCCCAGTAGGAGTAAATTCGTTGTGCGATCTCGAAATCCACCAGTGCACAAGGCATAAATCCCTCGCACCCCACCAGGCTGTCGAGATTGTTGGCGGTGTACTGTGCGAAGATGAGGCCCTTGGCACCGGCCTCGATAGTATAATTGATGGCATAAGGGAGTATTAGCTGGGGCGACCACCGCGATGCCTCTTCTGGTGCATAACAGAGGACGGTTTTGCCCGTGACATTTGCGAAGGCCAGTGATTCCGGGTCGCAGCTGCTCAAAAAGTTTTAAAATTGAACATGGTTTCCTCCTGAAGCACGGCATTAACTATAAGGGATCAAATGTTGTCAAGAGACTGGTTTTCTTTCATTACCTTCCCGCATAAGCAAGGGCCTGAAAGCCTCTGCTTTTCATAGCTGCATTGTAGTTTAGAGATTGCCCCTGCGTTTGAAATCAGTCACAAATTAAATGACAAGTTCATTAACGGAAGCCACAGGATACTCTATACGTTTGGTGGAGAACCAGTAATGCGCCGTATATAGTATATATTGAATTAATTGCTAAGGAAAGCTTCAAGGAAGAGCTGACCATTTACTATTTCTCTTTTTGGATAAAGATTTAGTATTTTTTTTATGGGTTGGTTTGAACGTCCTTTCCGCATTCAGAGAGTCAAAAGTTTATTATTCAGCAAAACTATATGAGTAAGTTCGTGCACACTATAAGGCAAAGCCAACTTGACCAATCATGCCACCTTATTTTAACTATAGATTTTGCACCATATTCCTTTTGTCCATTAATATTTTCCATGGGATTTGAGTTGAGCTTGAGAATAGGCAAGGAGATAATGCTTTCCTACTATATGTTTCCTTAAAAGTGGCAAAAATAAGAAAATAATCTACATACTTCTAAAACAAAAGAGGAAAATAGTTTGTACTTACCACCAGCTTTTCATTGTTCCCAAGTGATATTAAGGTCGGGAAAGACCGGTCAATCGTGCTAGCAGCCACCGTGGTAACCCATGGCACGGTGTTTATCACCGTCTGCGACACAGGGCCATCGTTCCCTCCGGCAAACACGACAGAGATCCCTCTTTGCACAGCATGCAACGTCCCGGAGTACTCTGGTCCAAACCCTCCAAGCGAGAGCGACAAGACATCAACCCCGTCATGTATGGCATCGTCAATGGCAGCAAGGACCGCCGCGTCAGGGCAACCCTCGCCCACCCAGCACACCTTGTAGATACCGAGCCGCGCACGTGGTGCCCCACTGCGCGCCGCGCCCATGCCTAGGCCTCCATAGCTCACGCCCTGCACTTCTGTGCCGGCGATAGTTGAGGCGACGTGTGTGCCATGGCCGTTGAGGTCCCTAGGCGACTCATAGTCGCTCTTTAGCGACTCCGCACTGATGCCACGGCCATACCACCGCGCACCGATGACCTTTTTATTGCAACTGGTGGCATTGAACTTCTCGCCGGTCTGGCATTTCCCTTTCCACCGTGCCGGCACGGGCCCATACCCGTTGTCGTCAAAGCTTCGTGATTCGGGCCATATGCCTATAAAGAAGCATGCTTATGCATGGAGTTAATTGGTTCCTGGCTTTGGAATATTTCTGATGTTTTGTATTTAATCTTGAGGGTGGGACTGCGAACCTGTATCGATCACACCCACGATTACATCTTCACCGTACTTTGCTCTTTGGAGGAGCCCCGGTTGTTGTGGCGGCGGATTATAGTCAAGGCCAAGGAAGTCCCAGCTCCGAGTTGTGTGCATTTTGTGGAAAATATTGGGCTTCACAGTGACAACCTCAGGAAGTTCTACATTCAGAGTATGTTGATTAGTTCACGTCGGATCATGCAAGTTGATAAAAAGATAGCAAGCACATGCCACCTCAGGATTGACAACTAATATTCATACTTAAACAAATATGGTTGTGTAAATTGCAACGATGGTGCAGAGGCCATGGGGTTAACTTCCCCTTCTAAAAAAAGGGTTGACAATTACTTACTTGCGATTGCCACGGCTTGAGATTTGGTGAGCATCGCCGCGAACCCAGAAAATCCATGCTTGTAACTGTAAACTATCGACCTCGTGGCATCATCCTTGCTATTCCAAATAAAACAAAAGGGAGGTGGGAAAATCACGGCCGTTTCCTGCTAATAATACGTCTACGATGCGACACGAACCCGTATCCAGTAGTACCTCCCAAAAACAGATGTTAGCATGTCATGGTGCGACGCGATGACCACCGACGGGTCGTCGTGCTTCTTCTCCCCCATATACACAATGTAGAGCTGGAATTCCGACGAAATGCTTTCAGTAAAACACGGCAACCCGTTGGAAGGAAAATAAGCTAAATGCTGCGGAAAGAGGAGTCGGGGAGCATGGATCTTACTTTGCTCGACGCGTTGGCTGAAACTGAAAGAGGCAGCAGCGTCACCAGTAGCAGCAGAGCGCCGCAGATTGCTGCTCTGGAATCCATGTCTGGCTTCGAGAAGAGCGTTCCCTCGATCGTTTCTCCCTGCATGTATATATAGCAGCCAGGAACAAGAACAGGCATGGAGGTACAAGAACAGGAACAGTTCGGAAGAATTTGTCTGTGCGTGTTGCTGTTTCTCTTCCCTTTTGAGGGATTGTTTGTGTTGCTACTTGCTAGGTGACACACACGTCCGCAAGGAAGACCATAGATCCTTTTCCATCAGAGAAGAAGCACCGGCCGTGCTTTGATCAGGTCCGCCTGCGCCAGGGTTACACAGCCAGTACCAAACCGGATATAGATATTCTGTTCTCTGATGTAATGACCTGATCATTCCACTTTCAAACAATCTTCATTCATTTTAGGCTGTTTGCACTTGTGTCTAGGGGTGTAGAGCGGCGTCCCGCCAAGTCCCGCCAAGGTGCTACGCTAGCACAAATTAAACTAGCACAGTTCAATTCAGCTAAAACTAAGTTTTTCTCTTTTGTATACGAAGCGGGACGGGTACGGGCGCCGCTCTACACCCCTACTTGTGTCAATTTGTTTTTTAGAACCACATATGTCCTTGGTTGGTTCCCACTACTCATGTTGGAATTTTTGTCCAAAAGGACCACCTGTCGAGTGGAATTGCCAAAAGAGACCACTTTCGACTGGAATTGCCGGATCAGACCCCCACCTCGCCTGGCGGCAGGCGCGCCAGGTGACGCGTGGCACCGGTGCCGCCACCAGCGCAGGCGGCCGGCCGGAATCCCGTTTCGGCCACTGCTCGCTACGGAACGGACAAGGGGCCGTGGGCCCTGCCGCCACCACGCCAGGCGGCAGCCCTGTGCACATGCACGCGCGGAAAGCGACACTCCCGGCGCTGATTCCGAGACTGACGGCGCTGATTCCGCTGCTGCTTTATTTTCTGAAAGGAGATGCCGGTGCGCGCGCTGTGATTCCCTCTTGCTGTTTTATTTGTGAAAAGCAGATGCTGCTGCGCTCGCGGGAGGCAGCGTTGCTGTTGCGGACGCAACATCACGTTTTAACCTGTTGTGCCGACACTACAGTGCTCCTGTTCTTTTTATACGCGAAGCTGCTGCTCCGTGCGCACACACTTTGCCTCTGCCTGTGCCTGCTCTCCTGCTCTCTTGCTCTCTTGCGCTAGTGGCGGCAAGCCCCAGCCGCCTCCGCTGGTGGCGGCAGGTGCCACGCGTCACCTGGCGCGCCTGCCGCCAGGCAAGGTGGGGGTCTGATCCGGCAATTCCAGTCGCAGGTGGTCTCTTTTGGCAATTTCACTCGACAGGTGGTCCTTTCGGACTAAAATTCCTCATGTCGCTCTTAGTTTTTCAAACCTACACGGTTTTACCCTTGTTTCATCAAACTGTATTTTTTCGATTTCTTATTTAGCTCTAAAGTAGAGTAACTAAATCATAACTCAATTTCATCAATTCTGAAGTTGCTACCAACATGTGTGTGTGATGTGGTTCGTTAAACCATAGCTTAGAGCATCTGCAGCGCGAACCCCTACTCCAGCTCCAATATCTGGACCGGATGGTACAGACACTTTTAGGCCTTCAACGTGGACTCCTACTTCAGGTCGGACACGTCCAAATTCCCGCAGCCTGTCCCCAAATCAAGAGGCAGGGTAGGGGAGTCATCATGTCCCATTCCGACATCCCGAATCAAACAACCACCTCCTTGACCCCTCCTTTTTTTCAGACACCGTCTCTCCTCCACTCTTTGTCCCCGTTCCTGAAGCCCGACGCATGCCACCCGGGCCTTGCCCAACCTCCGCCGCTCCCACTAACCACCATTTGTTGATCATGCGGTCATTGTCTTCCTTGCCTTCGGGCGAGCGTTGCCACGATTAGGTCCCAGCGGCCCTCTGTCCGCCTTAGCAATCCTCAGGAGCTTCCAAAAACAGTGCTGCAAAATAATGTATACAAACTAAACAATTGGCTACGAACAATAGGCCATCCCTTAATGTGTCTCCTATAAGCAGTTCCAACAATGTATTAATGGTGACAACAGGGTTACATTTGAAATTCCTCTCAAATAGTCTTCTATATCAGATTGCTAGAGCAAAGGAATGTCCGCAGGCTTGTCTTATTCAGCCTCGGCGCTTCTCAGGAGTGGTAACACCCAACGAGCATAAGCTAAACCATATGTAGCTCAGAATTTCAGGTAGCAGTTGATAGCAAAAGAAATTTCCAGGCAATAACTGATTATGGCACTGTATTTTCTTCACATCTCAAATAGAGGTATGTCAAGAGATTACTGCATCTCTTTTGTTCTCTTGTCAAGGCCAGCATATCCTTTTTCTGGACTAGTTATACTATCCTGAGAAACTGCAGCAGTGAATGCACACCATCAAAAATCTTTTCTAAACATTTCCGTTCGATGTGTATGACCAGTACTCGTTGACGAGCTCACGGAAGAGAGATCCCTCGGTTTCCATGAGCTTCATGGGTTTGTCATACTCCACTGCTTTCCCTGGAAATGTATACAGCTCATCAGTATGGAATTCTATGCTGCGGAACCAATAAGTTGGCAATAAGAGGAACGTACCATCACTCATTGCAAGTACCATGTCACAGTCCATAACTGTTGGTATACGGTGGGCGACCGTAATAACGGTGCAATGTTTGAATTCTGTCTGGATCGTTTTCTGAAGGACGGCGTCTGTTGCGTTGTCTATAGAGGCCGTGGCTTCATCAAGAACTAAGATGCGGCACCTTTTCAAAAGTGTGCGGCCCAAACAAAAGAGCTGCCTTTGGCCCATGCTCCAGTTCGACCCGTCTTCCGCAACTGTATGGCAAGATATTGATTAGTACGATGAAGAACACAATTCCAGACATCATGCTAGCAAACTAATCCGACTCATATGCCTAGGACTACAAGCAGTTTGACAGATATATTGGCGCATGTATTTTGAATCATGAAATGACTGGAAGAGAATTGTATGTATCCTAATGGTTAAATTATAGGTACACTGAGGTTTCCTACCAAGTGAATCCAATCCTTGTTCCTTCTCCTGGACAACTTCAAGAAGTTGGCATTTGTCAAGAACCTGCAACACAATAGCATATGAACTAACCAATTTAGTGGGGTTTTTCAAGATGCACGTATGGCATAAACAGAGAATGGTAACTTGTCATTTGACAGGCCCATTAATCATATTATTCATCTCAATATGATAAGGTGCTTACTTTTCTGAAATTGTACATATATCACGCATCTTACCTCCCATATCTGTTGATCCGTGAACTGCCCAAGAGGATCTAGATTATATCTTACTGTACCCTGAAAAAGTGTTGGGTCTTGTGGAATGATGCCTAAACGCGAACGCAGGTCATGCAAGCCAAGCGTGGTGATGTCCACAGAGTCGATACTTATTGTCCCACCAGCAGGTTCAACAAGACGAAACAATGCACCAATTAAAGTTGTCTTGCCACTTCCTGTTCGACCAACTATACCAATTTTCAATCTACCTTCAAACTTGCAAGTGATACCATGTAGTACCAGGGGAGTATCTTCCCTATACCTAATCTGTCAGATGAAAATCAATAACATATGTTTGTTAGTATTTTTTAAAGGTTAAACCAAGTCAGGCATACATGTAACCTAGTCAGGCATACATGCATATTTCTATATTTGATTACCTTCAAATCTTTAAGCTCCACACTGCCAACCTGGGGCCAATCTGGTGCTGGCCGGTTTTCTTCAATAACTTCTGCTGCTTCACTTGGAATGTCCATGTACTGGTTCACCCGTTCGACAGATATTATTTTATTTGCAAGGTCACATTGCTTTTGAATAGAGCTAACAAAAGAATTATTTAAGGAAAGGCCATAGGACAATGCCATTCCAACAAAACCTGTGTCAAGTATGGTAAAAAGTAAATAGTTTTCTGAGGGTAATGTTCATTTCTTTATAATCTCGTGCATATTAAATGTATATTTATGAATAAGCTACATACCAGGGCTAAAAGTTCCTGCAGGAAGAAGAGCCATGACAAAGGCAGAAGAAGAAAGAACCGCAGCACTCATTATTTCCAGTCGTTGAATCAACCATTCAGTTGCTGCAAAGTTATAGAAGTATGGACCAGCATTCTTGTCAACTAGCTCCAGATTTTTAGCAAAGAAACGATCTTCTTCCTCAAAAGCACGTATTGTTATAGCCCCTGCGATCGATTCACCTAAGTGATTTGCTAGAGCAGACTTGGTAGTGCCATTTATTCGCATCAATTCCTTTGCCGAGGCTAAATAGTACCTCTGCATGAATAAACATAACAGATCTCAGTCAACGGGAATTGTGAAATGAAAAGAGTAGACTAATTTCACCTCTTGGATGAAAATAGCTGCATAATAGATCGCTCGGTGAATAAAATAACCAAAGGGAGTTTAGGCATTTAGCTATACAGAAAAAAGCCACACGAATTACCTGTAACCGAATTGCCAAAACTATCATTGGCAATGATACAAACAGAACTTGCCATGTAACAACAGCCAATACCCCAAGATTGCTATACGCATTTAAGCTGGAACTAAAGCCAAACATCAATGCAAATGGAACATCAAGGTCAATGATACTTAAATCTGAAGAGACCTGCAGGTTGGGGGAGGGTTAATCATTATTATAAAACATGGTAATGTTAAACTAAACTGTAGTTTATATAGTTGTGTTTGTTTCAGAATTTTTACCCGGCTAAGAATCCTGCCTAGGGGAGTAGAATCAAAAAAGGACATGGGTGCACGGAACAATGAATTAAGTAACTGGGAAAATAAGGATCTTGAAGTCTGCATGCCAAGAACAACGAAGAATATAGATCTTGATAGCACAAAGAACACTGTGCAAACTCCAATACCAATGTACACAGAAATTAACTTCAATGTAGTAACATCAGGATTTTGGACATTAGCGGCCATCCATGAATTCTGTGATATTTGCCCAGCTATGAAAATTATGTGAGACAGAACAGAAAGGGAGGCGTACAGGAAGCCTTTGTTCTGGCGCAGGTATAGGATATAAGGCTTAAGACCTGCGTCCCCTGATTCTCTTTCCTCTGTTTTGATCAGTTGATCTACTGGTGATGGCTTCACAGACTCTATATATCTGTTTCCACGAATACCATCTGTCTCCTTTATTGGCAAGTCCTTTGCTCTGTGACGGGCCATATTGTTAAGATCTGAAACACCAGTAGTATCTTTATGGGCATTTACAAGGTATTTAAATTCTTGACAATCTGACAATAAATCTTGATAAGGTGCAGACCGAATAACCTCCCCGTCTGACATTAACTGCAAAAAATTATCACTAGTTTTAGATGAATTCGACAAATATATACAGCTCACTGCAAACAAAATAAATTATTGTAGAACATATATCACGAGAGAGAGAGACCAGAATGGAGTCAAATACAGGTAGAAAATCCACTTGGTGGGTCACCAAAAGAACAGTCTTGTCTGACAGAACACCCATCACATAATCCTGTCAAACAAGTAAGAGCATTATTAAACAATTCATAATAAAAATAGGAATGCAATCTACTCCTTCTGATATGATGCTTACATTAAAGAGACTTGTTGCTGTATGGGCATCGACAGCACTGAAAGGGTCATCAAGAAGATAGATGTCTGCATTCTGGTATAGTGCACGAGCAAGCTGAACACGCTGCTTCTGACCACCACTAAGATTTACTCCTCTCTCCCCAATTTGAGTAAGGTCACCGAATGGCAGCATTTCAAGGTCCTTGACCAACGAGCACCTTGCAAGTGTTTCTTGGTACATTTGTCTGTCCATCAAAGATCCAAAGAGGATATTATCTTGTACTGTTCCTGTTTGGATCCATGCAGTCTGAGAAACATATGCTATTCTCCCACAGACTTGAATCTGAAGTATGTACACACAGATTAATGATCTGATATTAATTTCTAAGAGAAAAGGAAATAACTAGTCTACTTTATGTTGGCAACTATTATCAACTAAAATTATCATAACAACTTGGCAAAATCAAACAAGATGCAGTTGTTAACAGGCGGTACTTTGATAAAGAAATTGGAAACTAGCCGACTAAGGTTCTTAACCACACAGAGCAATATTGTGTTGCCTGATGCCCGACAAATATGGCGCTTGTACTTGCAGTGCAATGGCAAAATTTATCATGATACAAAATCTGCAATCTGATAAAAAAAGCCTAATGAATGTACCAATAACAATAAATTACAAGAGCAACAGTTATTTTCATGCATGAGAAAACCTAAAAGGGATAACAGAAGTACATAATGTGTTCAAGATAACAAAAGCGCATCATAACCTCACAAATGGACAGCCATTTGAGTTTCTACTTCATAAAAAAGATGAAGGTAATAGAAAAGCATACCGTGCCTTCGGTTTTGGGGACCTCTCCGAGTACAGCAGCCAAAAGCGTTGATTTTCCTGATCCTACCTCTCCACAAATTGCAATCTTTTCTCCAGCTTTGACCACCAGATTTATACTATTCAGAGTTGGCTTTGATGGATTCTCATCCCAGGAGAAACTGCATGAGTTCATCGCTATTGGGTAATCGATGCCCACATGGTATTTCTTCCTAACTTGCCCATTCAGCTCAGGTGCATCAAGAAACTTTGATATCCGAGTGAAAGCAACCTTAGCTTGTATTGCAACTGCGATAACAATTGGTATTGACCTAACTGGCTCCTGCACAAGACGCAGAGTTGCTACAGTGGTGAAGACGTTGCTAGCGTCAAGAGGGATTTCCAAAAGATAGCACGTTAGAAAGGTTGCCGCCGAAACTAAAACAGGTGATGACCAGAAAACGATACTATTGTATGCCCTCCTAAGCAAGAATGCTGACAACCACTTATACTCAACCTCCCTCAACCCCTCGATGACCTTCTTGAAATGAACTTCCCATGCATAAAGTTTCAAGATCTTCATATGAACTAATGACTCAGACATCGCCTTCAATCTCACATCTTGTGCTTCCATAAGCTTACTCTGAAATTTGTGTTGTAGCTTGGCCAATGGAGCATTACCGACTACGGTGATAACGATAACAGCCAATGATGAAACTGCTGCAGCACCAACTGCATTGTACAGAATTGCCAGAGCAATGCAAAGTTGAATAGTTGTTGTCCATGTTTGGTGGAACCAGTATGGGAATTCACCAACCCGGTAAGCATCAACCGTGACATAGTTCATAATTTGTCCAGAAGAGTGCCTCATTTTTGCGGAGTTTGATAACTTCTGTTGCTTCTTATAAATAGCTGCTGACAGGAATGACCTCACCTGGAGTCCTAATCTCCGAGTGCGGAAAAACCACTGCCTCTGCGACAAAGATTCGCAACATTTGCAAACAAACATTGTCGCAGCCAGCAGAAAGCCTTCATATTTAACAGTCCCTTTCCCAACTGATACATTGATGAATGCCTTGAGAAGCAATGGACCTATAGACAAGGTGAGCACCTTGAGCAAAGCAAAGAAACCTGAGACCATGATCCCACGCTTGTGACAAGAAACAATTGTCCACAAGATAGACGGTGTGGCATTTGGCTGGGACTGCTTGCGGTTCAGCTTCTCCAAGAATATCAGGTACTGGCTATGTGCTAGGTCAGTGGTTTGTAAAAGTGGCACATCTTTGTCCTCGAGAGGCTTCTCATAACCCATCTTCATCAAATGATTTAACCACCAAAATAACATCTTGCTGAAAAAACCAGCTTTGGCAAAAAGAGTCACCTGACTGTCAGAATCAGCCATCTGACCATCTGCCTCGGTGTTCAGGGGCTTGTATAAAGCATTTCCATTTCCTTCGTAACCCTCTTCGTCATGGCTGCACCGAATGCCTAAAAGTAGGAAGAGAAATGCACCCGGTAGGGAAAGAACATCTAAGCAAGCCTTAAAGGTAACTGTCTTCTCTGCAGCAATGCCAACAACTGAGGAACAACATATGAATGCTGCATAGGTGGTCACCAAAACCGACAAGAATTTAACAAATGAAGCTCCAAGAAACCGAGGCCTGATGCAGAAAGTAAAGCTGGAACAGATCAAACTGAATCCTTGAGATAATGCCATAAGCCACCAGTGTGGCAGGTAAACAGAAGCATCCTGATTGAAGATATTGCCCAGCATCGACAGTCCTAGGCCAAGATAAACCAAACCCAAGCAGCCACTGAACAACACTGCAGACAACTGTAGTGGTGAACTGAGTGTGAAGAGTTGCCGCATAGATGCTCTACTCTTCGGAATTTTGACAAGTAACTGGAGTGTGAGCACGAGTATAAGCAGCATGCCGATGCCAATCGCCACCAGATGATTTGTGCAAGTCGAAGAGTTGAATATTCCGTTCAATGCACATGAAAGTACATCTTGGTTGGAGCATACCGGGCTCCCACACAAGATCATTATCCAAGAACCTGAAGTAATGGCCAAGTATTAGAATGAGATTCCCAGCTTGTTTTAGTCCTCAACAAAGGTTGATTGTCAATAGGTAGCACCAAAGATGTAGCTATATATGGTTCTAAAATTATGTAGAATGAGAAATGTGAAGAGAGGACTAACTTGTGAGGAACCCCATCTGCGTAATCTCGAATGCACTGCTGCCGAGACGAGTGGATCAGGTCCTCTTCTGAATCTGCAGCAACCAATGAACTGGTCAGAATAAAGAACACTAGAACAGCTGAAGAAAACTGACAAAGAACAGATACTGAAAAAACTACTGGAGCAATATTACAAATTTGTGTATGTAATCACAGATACTCCCATGCTTACACAATGCAAAGACCACAGTGCGGCATAAAAATCAAGGAACCACAAAGCTGCGCCGTTTTTCATGCTCAACTGACCAATAACAAGCCTGAATACTCTGCACTATGAACTCTGCTCTCATTTTAATGGGATCTAAAAAAACAATAAGAAACACTAGTGGAGCAATATCAGAAACTCCTATATGCAACCACTGATATTCCCACGCTCGCACAACCTCGAGGAATTAAACTATTAAAAGCAGCCACAGATCCTGCAACTACTCAAGGAACCATGAAATCGAATGTAATCTGCGAGAAATCGAACAAAATCATGAGTTCATGACAATGCGCGAGCACCAAAGTCGGGCAAGAAACCCCAAACCTGAACCCCCCCCCCCCTTCCGCAGTGACCCCCTGCATTTGAAGACAAAGTTTCCCCCTTTTACCTCCTGAACGAACTAGTTCCTCCTTGACTTGTTGACTAGGTGGAGAATGGCGGCGGTACTGACCTGTGTAGCGGCTACGGAGGCCACCTCGCCGTCGTTGCAGACCGCGAGCTCCTCAGCGTGTTGACGGGCGGACGGACGAACGGCGGCAGGCCACTCAGTAGCTGCCCCTGGGGTTGGCGGGGCGCGGGCCTTTTCATCAGTGGAGGCCGGAGGAAGGATCCGCTGCGCTAGATGACAGGAGAGGAGAGCGACGGAGCGCACGCGGGCGCGCGCTTTCGTCACTGCTCGCGTCGTGGCGGCCCGCCGGCAAGCCGGCACCCGGGCTGTGGCTGCGGCTGTGGCTGTGGGGCGTGCCGGTGCCGTGCCCCGCATCGCTTCTGCGCCGCCAGCCTACCCTCCGACCGCGACCGCGACGAGCTACCCTGCTAACCGTACACGTGGACGGGGTGATAGGCTATGGACGCCGATATTCACCGTGACACAATGAACACCCTTGTCCAGTACCAAGAGCCAGCCCACACGACCCTGTGTGGGCGAATATTAAAACTGCCCAATCGTATTCCTCTCTTCCCCTAGCGGCTGGAACCCTAGCCGCCGCCAGGAGAGGACAATCTTTCAGCGTTGTCCTTCGGCGGCTCTCCTTTTAAAAAGGTGGTGAGGGGGGTCGTCGGATCCACGCATGTGGATCGTTTTTAGTCCTTGCAGTCTAGGGTTTTAGGTTGTTCATCGTCTTGGCTTCGGCAGCGGCGATGGCGGCGCTGAATAAAGATTATTCGGATCCTTCCCTAACGAGGCCATCGGTCCTATGGTTGGGAATGGATTTGAAAACCAGTATGTTCAAGCAAGGATGGCGTGGTGGCGGCGGCATCCTCGTGGTGGACTTGTGTCCTCGGGCTCCACCGTTGCGACGACGTTTGCTCCAGCATCGGAGCGGAGCTTGGGAGGTAGTCCAGGAGCGAAATGCGGATTGTGGTCTGCATCGACGACATCTGGAAGACGGAACGTGTGTTGGGTTCGTTGTTCGTGGATGGCAGGTATGGTTTCCTCCTTCGACGTCTTAGTTGTGGTGAGGTGTCAGATCTGGAGTTCGATGGCGTGTTCGGGGTGTTGCCCTGGTCTGATTCGTTCAATAGCAAGTGCTTCACTTTTGGTGAGCCACCTTGGAGGTCAGCAAAGTTGCATATCAGCGATGGAGCCGCGTCGAGCTCGGATGAGGAGGTGATTCGTCATTCTTTTCTTCGGTGGCTGCTGTGGTGGTGCCGGAGGCAGGTGACGAACGTTGGTGTCAAACTCAGAGGTGTTTTTCTATTTTTTCAGTTTTGTCATGTCGGTCTTTATGTGACTTGTACTTTGATCTTTATGATATGAAAATGAGACACATATTACCAAGCAAAAAAAAAACATTAAAACTGCCCACACGTTTGGTACAACCCCCCTCGCAATACGTATAAAGGGTAATATAGACATTTCACAATTTATACGTTGTGAGTAGTATACATACTAGTGCTGAGCGAGCAAATGGGCTGGCCCAATTCACAAGTGCTGAGCGAAGACGGGAATTTCACGAAAAAATTAATGCGCATACAACAGGAATCGAACTCGGAACCAAGAGATGCACGCTAGCGAGGGTTACCAACCGAGCTAGTGGCTGCGTACGGCTTAACTGCAGTGCTAAGTCTAAAGTATACTAACTATGGCAACAAGTCCCTTTTTACCTTTTCAATATTTCTTGAAAAAAATGTGAACAAAATTTATTGAAAATGAGAACGATGTTTCGAAATCGTAAAGAAACTTAGAATGTTCTTTTTTAAAATGTGAACAATATTTTTCAAAAATGTGAACAAATTTCGAAATCTGAACAATTTTTTAAAAAGTGAATTCAAGATACACACTGAACATTTTCTTAGAATACGGTGAAATTTATTCAAGAACAAACTAAACATTTTCCAAAATATAAGGTGAACATTTTTCAAATGCACATTGAACAAAATTTATGTACACGATGAACATTTTTTATACACAGTGAACATTTTTACGTTGAACATTTTTACACAGTGAACATTTTTACGTTGAACCTTTTTTAAACATGATTTTTTTTTTACAAAATGGAACAAATTGGAATTTGAAACTTTTATTCGAATTTGGAATTCTGAACTTTTTTGAAACGCGAACAGTATTTGGAAATTTAATAACAATTGGAAAATTCTGAACATGTTTTGAAAATTTTAAATTTATGGAAAAAAAAGGAAACATAATAAGGTAAAATAAAAATAAAAGAAAATGAATATATAAGCAAAAAAAAATTGGGGTCATTTCATGCATGTCCAAAAATACCATTTTCAACGAAGGGTGTTCGGGTAGGCCAGAAGGACGAAGTTGTTTGAGTTTTATACAATTCTTGCATTTACTGGAGTTTCTCGGTGAAAAATGGACAATAGAGGGCAGGATGTGATGGAACCTGCATACGCTGTTGAAATTCGTTCAAATCTGGCATCGATGCCTACCATGGGTATTCCCACCTTCTGGTAGAAGTTTTGGTCATTTCAAGAAAGTCTGAAACTAGATTATGGTCAATGGAGGGTGTCTAGATAGGCTGCAAAGCTCTATCTGAGAGCACGTTGTTTCTCGATATCCTTCAAATGGTCCCAATTTTTCATGTTCTTGTATGAACAATTTAAGGCAGCATGCCAAAATTGTTTGGTTTTTGATAATTTTTGCATTTTCTGAAGTTTTCTCGGTTTAGAAATACCAATAAATGGTCACACGTGCCGCAACTTGCATACGATGTCGAAAATCGTTCAAGCCAGGTAAAGAAAATTCACAGTTACATTTGTTACATAAGAAATAAAAAGAAAGCGAGTGTTTAAGCTGGGATAAAAAAACTGTTCAAAATGTTAGTCCTTAAGTTTGCACGCTCCTCATGTCACTTTAAAATTGTTTAAAGTGTTGTTTGAAAAAATGTTCTTACATTTTGAAATGACATATCTCTTTAAAATTATCAAAATGTTCATGCTTTTAAATAAATGTTGTTCTAAATTTTCAAAAAATGTTGATTCTTTTTCTAAAAAATGTTTTTAATGTGTTGTTCAAAAAATTGTTGGATTTTCACATACTATTCATTTTTTAAAGAAATTATACAGAATTTTCAATAAATGTTCGTGAAACTTGAAAAGGTGTCTATCTGCTGATTTACATGTAGAGTCCACATGTATTGCCTCCGATAGCATTGAGGTTGTGACGGCCATTGAAACGGCAACTTCAGGTTGCTATGCTACCATTCTTTGAGATATTAATCATCGTCGTGAAGATTTTCAAGCACTCAAAGGTCATTCACGAGAAGCGGGAACACAATGGGAAAGCTCATTCCCTCGCGAAGACGACTTCTTCCCTTCCTTTTGGGCGTCATGTGTGGCTTTCTGTTTTCTCCAATTTAATTTTTATCTCTATGAACATTGAGATTTAATAAAGGTTTACAGATTCTTAAAAAAAAGCATGCTGGTAGAGGATCGGGAAATAAATCTCTTATATTTATACTCCTTAATCGCTCTTATTAATTAGCCTAGCCTTATTAACTACGCACGCCCATGCACCGGCTACTGCGCGTGCATGAATATCTAGTCAGGGAGGGGCGAGCGCTAGAATAGCTAACCGGCAATTACGGTAGCTGACTAACAAGGCCTATAACTTTTGGTGCCAATACACTCAGATGGGTCGAGTTCTTATATTTACAGGTTTCACATATTTCACAAAGAGTAGTCAGCTCGATTGGTTAGCACTCACTTTGATGTGCAAAATAGTCGGCAGTTCGATTCTTGGCAGGTGCATGCATTATTTTTGTGAGTTTTTACTTTCTAAGAACGGCTGCGCTCCTAGAGCCGTTATCAAATGAGCCGGCCCAGTCGGGGTGCCTCCCTAAACTTGTATACATTTGACGGGAGGATGTACTTAATTATAAGGACCATCCTACTCTTTGCTATGAAGGGGTATAGACAAATCTCCTCCGTTAATGTGTTTAGGGGGTTGTACCGAAGTAGAAGTGTCATGACAATGCGCGAGCACCAAAGTCGGGCAAGAAACCCCAAACCTGAACCCCCCCTTCCGCACTGACCCCCTGCATTTGAAGACAAAGTTTCCCCCTTTTACCTCCTGAACGAACTAGTTCCTCCTTGACTTGTTGACTAGGTGGAGAATGGCGGCGGTACTGACCTGTGTAGCGGCTACGGAGGCCACCTCGCCGTCGTTGCAGACCGCGAGCTCCTCAGCGTGTTGACGGGCGGACGGACGAATGGCGGCAGGCCACTCAGTAGTTGCCCCTGGGGTTGGCGGGGCGCGGGCCTTTTCATCAGTGGAGGCCGGAGGAAGGAGCCGCGGCGCTAGATGACAGGAGAGGAGAGCGACGGAGCGCACGCGGGCGCGCGCTTTCGTCACTGCTCGCGTCGTGGCGGCCCGCCGGCAAGCCGGCACCCGGGCTGTGGCTGTGGGGCGTGCCGGTGCCGTGCCCCGCATCGCTTCTCCGCCGCCAGCCTACCCTCCGACCGCGACCGCGACGAGCTACCCTGCTAACCGTACACGTGGACGGGGTGATAGGCTAAGGACGCCGATATTCACCGTGACACAATGAACACCCTTGTTCGGTCGTACCCAAGAGCCAGCCCACACGACCCTGTGTGGGCGAATATTAAAACTGCCCAATGGTATTCCTCTCTTCCCCTAGCGGCTGGAACCCTAGCCGCCGCCAGGAGAGGACAATCTTCCAGCGTTGTCCTTCGGCAGCTCTCCTTTTAAAAAGGTGGTGAGGGGGGTCGCCGGATCCACGCATGTGGATCGTTTTTAGTCCTTGTAGTCTAGGTTTTTAGGTTGTTCATCGTCTTGGCTTCGGCAGCGGCGATGGCGGCGCTGAATAAAGATTATTCGGATCCTTCCCTAACGAGGCCATCGGTCCTATGGTTGGGAATGGATTTGAAAACCAGTATGTTCAAGCAAGGATGGCGTGGTGGCGGCGGCATCCTCGTGGTGGACTTGTGTCCTCGGGCTCCACCGTTGTGACGACGTTTGCTCCAGCATCGGAGCGGAGCTTGGGAGGTAGTCCAGGAGTGAATGTAGATTGTGGTCTGCATCGACGACATCTGGAAGACGGAACATGTGTTGGGTTCGTTGTTCATGGATGGCAGGTATTGTTTCCTCCTTCGACGTCTTAGTTGTGGTGGGGTGTCAGATCTGGAGTTCGATGGCGTGTCCGGGGTGTTTCCCCGGTCTGATTCGTTCAATAGCAAGTGCTTCACTTTTGGTGAGCCACCTTAGAGGTCAGCAAAGCTGCATATCAGCGATGGAGCCGCGTCGAGCTCGGATGAGGAGGTGATTCGTCATTCTTTTCTTCGGTGGCTGCTGTGGTGGTGCCGGAGGCAGGTGACGGACATTGGTGTCAAACTCAGAGGTGTTCTTTTATTTTTTCAGTTTTGTCATGTCGGTCTTTATGTGACTTGTACTTTGATCTTTATGATATGAATGAGACACATATTACCAAGCAAAAAAAAGAACATTAAAACTGCCCACACGTTCGGGCGCAGCAACGACGGCCCGCACGCCGAATCAACAACAACTACTCACCCCCACCCCATGAGCACGAACACATGTGTCCCCCCTCATCGAATCGCCACTGCCTCATCGTCACATGTAATTAACTTTAGTTGCTATGTCTAATTAACTGTAGTTACCATGTGTGATTAACTTTAGTTGTCATGTATCATTAAATATAGTTGCCATGTAACTAATTGGAGTTGCCACGTGTGGTCAAACCATAGTTGTCATGTATGGCCAACCATCGTTGCCATGTGTGATTAACTAGTTGCCACATATGAACAATTGTAGTTGACATCTACCACCGTGCGAGCGTCGTTCGGGCAAGGAGCAGTTTCACCTCAGGGCGACGCGAGAAACCATGCGCTAAGGACTGACTGGCGTCCGTTCGGGCGAGACGCAGTTCACCCACACGACATTGGGTGCTGACGTGGCTTCGTACCTAGATGGCAACCGCTGCAAGATTCGTGCAAATCAAAGAGAACGGTGATGACTATGTTTGGGCGAAGTTGATAAGTACCACACATGTGAGCGTTATCATTTAGGTAGGCTAAACGCAAACCCCTAAAATGGACATGCGGATATTTCTGAACCGGTATACTGGCCATTAATACGGAAGCCGGCCAGACGTTCTAATGAAATTTAACCAAAAGACATGATTTGATGCAAACTTACATAATTTTCATTCAAATCGGAGCACATTCATTACATTTTTTACATATGTCTGTCGAGGCGGTCTAGGCTATATTAACTTAGTCTAAATGATTGTCGGTCGCGGCCGCGCCCATTTCCAACGATATGTCTTTCTCATGTCCGGCAGCAGGCTCACCGACAGGCCATGCTGCCCATGAATTGAATCTTGAGCGGGAAGGGAAGAATAGCCTTCGTCTTCGCGAAGTGGGAAAACTCATTGGTCGGCCATGAGCCCACCAAGTTTAGCTTCATTGGGAGGGGAAGAATAGTGGCCTCCATCTCGGCGAAGGCGGGCAAGCTCATCGTTTGTGAGGCATGGCAAGAAGGTGGCAGTGGCCTTCTTGGGACCCAAGCAATGGCGGCCTCCCATGTTCTACTCTTCCTCGCTACCGGCGGCGGCTGTGGACTTGTCGGCCTTGTTGTGTCATGGCAGCGAGGCATGGCCGACGCGGAGTTGGCAACATCGTCGGTGCCATTGTCAAATTCCTCCTTTGTCGCGTCGAACTCTGTGAACATAGCCTATTTCTCCGCCCACGGAACGTGCAACCGCCAATCCACGTCTGCCACCATGCCCATGACAATGTTGTCGGTCACCTCGTCGTGAGAGATTTGCTCCTCCACGAGCCGATGCTCGTCGAGGAGTCGAAGGTTGTACCTATGGTTGGCCTGCATCTGCCGAAACGCTGCCTCCTGCTCTTCCATCACCGTGTCGGTGTAGTGTGCACGTGCCTCACCCATGGTGATGCCGGCATGGACCAGCAAGGCAGTGGTGTCTGCTCTTCATCGGTTGCCTCTTTCATTGGCTTGTCCACAGCATTGCCCTCCAGAGAGCTCGCTAAAAAGCCAGCCTAATGTCAGGCTCGGCGGGCCTGCCAACCGATCGCAATGGCGGAGAGCTCCTACTTCTATTCTTTCGACGGGCTCTTCCAAGGGATTTGCAAATCAAGGCCATGGTGGGTGTGGAGCAAAGACGAGATCAGGGTCAGAGGTGGGTTGCGGTTGTTGTTGGGCCTGGACACATTTAAATAGCAGGCAGATGGACGGACGAGTGGTGTTCGCATGTGGGCACCGAAATAGGTTCCTCGATAACTGCGCATGTTTAATGGAGGGAGGTGGACGGTTGGTGTTGTTTGAATGTGGAGAGAAGGTGCATGCACTGGGACGCGGCGCGGGCAGTGCTCTCAGCCGGCGCGCCGCTTCAAACCCGACTCAAGTGAGACGCATCCGCTCTTGCCCGACATGAGTGTGGCATTGATGCTCTGGAGGAGCGTTGACAAGCATGAATGCATGACAACCGCTTGCGCGAGATAGGGTGCGGGTGAGGGAGAGGGTTTTCTGTGGGTTTAGGGTGTCGGACGCTAACGTGGAAGTGGTCCGGACACTCGCAAAGGCCCCTTGGTTTGCGGAAAAACGGATGTCCGAACCGGTCAGTGGATTTTTTTAGAAAAGGAGGATGACCCGCGGCCTCTGCATCTCGTAGATGCATGCAGCCACTTCATTAATTATTCACAAAGACCTTACAAAGTAATACATCAATATGTGTAAAGCCTACATCTTGGCAACATATGTCGCTACTCCTATCCATTGATGAAGGGGTGCCGAATGTCCGAGCCGAATACCAAACAGACATCGCACCAAAGCCTAACATCTAAAGCCGGATGCCCTGAGCAAGCCACATACTGGGTCCGGTTCAAACCGGCCCGACGGACTCTCGTCGTCGCCGCCATCTTCCATCAATCCATCTTCAAAGCAGGTACCGACGCATCAACCTTGCTAGGCCTGCCGTCGACGCCCCCACGGCGCCAAACAACACCTCCTCCCTACGCGCATTCATCAGCACGCATCCGTCGCTGAGACTTTGCCGCGCCTCGCCGGCGAGACTCCACGACGTCGATGCGTCAGAGGGAACGCCGCTCCACCACAGATGCCGTCCACTGATCCCTCGAGCCTATGCACACCTCCAAGAATGATGCCCTCAAGAGGGGTACGACCAATGTTGAGGATATCGCTTATCGTTAGCGTCTCGGTCAGCTAGGGATAAGAGATTAATCAGAAATCGGCCGATTAATCGATTTTATCGGTCGACTATTAATCGGCCATTTTTTGCAAATCCCAGGTTCCCAACACTGAAATATGCTATATTCAACACCAAAAAAATATTGAATAGAAGTGTTACCTTGATTCCTAGCCCTTGAATCCTCGTACAATGACAACAAATAGGGCAATAGTACATACTGCATAACAAGGTCGACAAAAACACAAATAAACATAGTTTTTTGCAAACATAGTGCTAGGAACAGGCCTAATTTATCGGTAGATTCCTGATAAATCGCTTGTCAGAGTGATAAATCGGCCCAAAAGATAAACGGTGAAGATAAGACATAATCTTATCGGTCACCCCATGAGTAGTGATAAATCGGACGATAAATCGCTGAATCGGAAGATTTTTTAAATAGTGGGTACGACACATGGGTGTCGCGGTTCTTTGATTGGCTGATCTAGGGTTTCCCACGGAGGTAGCGGCTAGGGGTCTAGAACTTCTCCACGATGACGCCTTCAAGAAGGGGACGACGCAGAAAAACGCCGTCATCACCGACCTTGGCAACATGCCAAGAGTAGGGTTTTCATCCGGATCCATCCAAGGACCCTCCATCCAGCATCGTGTGCACGGGACCGCCACCGATCATCGCCACCACGCATGGAGGTCATACCGACTGATACGTCTCCAACGTATCTACTTTTCTAAACACTTTTGCTCTGGTTATGACCTCTAATTTGCATGATTTGAATGGAACTAACCCAAACTAACGTTGTTTTCAGCATAACTACCTTGGTGTTATTTTTTGTGCAGAAATAAAAGTTCTCGGAATTGGACAAAACTTTTTGTGGATTTTTTCTCGAAATTATAATGAATTATGGAGCAAAGACCTACCGGAGGGAGGCCACCTATGGTGCACAAGCCAACAGGGCACGCCCACCTTTGGGGCCCACGAGGCTCCTCCAACCCTAATTCCAGTCCTATAAAATCACATCTTCGGAGAATAAAATAGGAGAGAAGTTTTCATTGCGTTTCACGAGACGGAGCCGCCGCCACCTGATATGTCTCCAACGTATCTATAATTTTTGCTTGTTCCATGCTGTTATATTATCATTTTTGGATGTTTTACAATCATTTTATGACAACTTTATATCATTTTTTGGGACTTCCCTATTGACATAGTGCCAAAGTGCCAGTTATTGTTTTTGCTTGTTTTTTACTTCGCAGAATATCAGTACCAAATGGAGTCCAATCGCGACGAAACTTTTTGGAGATTTTTTCTAGACCAGAAGACACCCAGTGTGCCAAAGAAGTGCCAGAGAGATGGGCTGTGGAGGCCACAACCCACATGGGCATGCCAGGGGGGCCCCAGCACGCCCTGGTGGGTTGTGCCCTCCACGAGCCCCCCTCCACCGCCTCTGACGCCTATAAATTCCCAAATATTCAGAAAACCCTAGGGGAGTCGACGAAACACAATTCCAGCCACCGCAAGTTCCAGAACCTCGAGATCCAATCTAACACCATCACAGAGGGGTTCATCTTCTTCATAGGTGCCTCTCTGATGATGCGTGAGTAGTCCACCATAGACGCAGTAGCTAGATGGCTTCCTCTCTCTCTTTTGATTCTCAATACAATGGTCTCTTGGAGATCTATTTGATGTAAACTTTTGCGGTATGTTTGTTGGGATCCGATGAATTTTGAGTTCATGATCAGTTTCTATCCATGAATATTATTTGAGTCTTCTTTGATATCTTGTATGCATGATTACTTATAGCCTCGTATTTCTTCTTCGAATCTTTGGTTTAGTTAGGCCAACTAGATGAATTTTTCTTGCCATGGGAAGAGGTGCTTTGTGATGGGTTCGATCTTGCGGTGTCCTTTCCCAGTGACAGAAGGGGCAGCAAGGCACGCATGTATCGTTGCCATTAAGGGTAACAAGATGGGGTCTATTACTACATGAATCGATCTTGTATACATCATGTCATCGTTCTTATTGCATTACTCCATTTTTCCATGAACTTAATACACTAGATGCATGCTGGATAGCGGTCGATGTGTGGAGTAATAGTGGTAGATGCAGGCAGGAGTCGGTCTACTTATCTTGGACGTGATGCCTATATAATGATCATTGCCTTGGATATCGTCATGATTATTTGATCTTCTATCAATTGCCCAACAGTAATTTGTTCACCCACCGTGCGCTATACTCATGAGAGAAGCCACTAGTGAAACCTACGGCCCCCGGGTCTACTTTTCCAACATATTGCTTTCCGATCTAGCTTTTTGCCTCTTTGTTTTCGGATCTACTAAACCAAAAACCCCAAAATATATTGTTTCACTTTTTATTTTCTCTTTCTATTTTGTGTTCTTGAGAGATCTATCTCTCCTATCTATCACTACCTAATCTATATTTTTACCGTAGAGAGATTGACAAAATCTCTTTCGCGTCGGGTTGCAAGTATTTGTTATTTGTGTGCAGGTGCTGCTTATTGGGTGGTGGTGATCCTCCTACTGGTTCGATAACCTTGGTTTCATAACTGAGGGAAATACTTACCGTCGCTATACTGCATCATCCCTTCCTCTTTGGGGAAATACCGACGCAGTCTCAAGCCACGTCAAAGGAATTTTCTGGCGCCGTTGCCGGGTAGGAAGCGGTCTCTTCTACGTGCCAATCTCAGGCGCCGAGGAGACTCCATCATCATCTACCAGCTGGTTCCTAATCACAAATCTCATCTCCTTGCAATTACATTATTTGCCATTTGCCTCTCGTTTTCCTCTCCCCCACTTCACCAATTTTCCGTTTTATTCGCCCTCTTTTTGGTTTGCCTTTTTCTCGTTAGATCTCTTCCTTGCTTGCAATCTTGTTTGCGTAGTCACGATGACTCAAGAAAACACCAAGTTGTGTGATTTTTCCAATACTAATAACATTGATTTTATTAGTACCCCGATTGCTCCTCCCGCCACTAGTGCGGAGTCTTGTGATATTAATGCCGCTTTGTTGAATCTTGTCATGAAAGATCAATTTGCCGGTAATCCTAATGAGGATGCCGCGTCCCATCTAAACACGTTCGTAGAATTGTGTGATATGCAAAAGAAAAAAGATGTGGACAATGATATAGTGAAGTTGAAATTATTTCCTTTTTCCTTGCGGGATCGTGCAAAAATTTGGTTTTATTCTTTGCCTCGCAATAGTATCGATTCTTGGAATAAGTGCAAGGATGCTTTTATTACTAAGTATTTTCCGCCCGCGAAAATTATTTCCCTTAGGACACAAATCATGAATTTTAAGCAACTTGAGCATGAACATGTTGCACAATCTTGGGAAAGAATGAAATTGATGCTAAGAAATTGTCCTACTCGTGGTTTAAATCTTTGGATGACCATACAAAAAATTTATGCGGGATTGAATTTTGTCTCTAGAAATCTTTTAGATTCCGCCGCGGGTGGTACTTTTATGGAAATTACTTTGGGTGAAGCTACTAAATTGCTAGACAATATCATGGCAAATTATTCACAATGGCATACCGAAAGAGCACCTACTAGTAAAAAAGTTAATTCGGTTGAAGAAATTAGTACTTTGAGTGATAAGGTTGATGCTTTGATGAAATTGGTTGCTAGTAAAAATGCTCCTATTGATCTTAATGATGTGCCTTTGTCTACCTTGATTGAGCAAAATAGTTATTCCTTAGATGTGAACTTTGTCTCGCGAAACAATTTCAATAGCAATGCTTATAGAGGTAATTTTAATCCTAGGCCTTTTCCTGGAAATTCCTCTAATAATTATGGTAATTCTTCTTACAATAATAATAAGAACACCTCTGATCTTGAGAGTAATATTAAAGAATTTATCAATGCGCAAAAGGCTTTCAATACTACGATACAAGAAAAGTTGAATAAGATTGATGATATGTCTAGAAGCATTGATAGGATTTCTCATGATGTTGAAAATCTCAAGTTGAAAGCTTTTGTGCCTAAGATTGGTGAATCAATTAAAGCTTTATATGTCTCTATGGATGAAAGTAAGAAAAGAACCGCTATGCTTAGAGCTAAAAGAGAAATCTTAGAAAAATCGTTTTCTAGTGATTGCCTTCACAAAAATGATGAAGATCTTAAAGTAATTGGTGTTTCTTCTATTGATTCCTTGTTTAGCAATATTAATATTGATGATAAAGGGACTGAAGTAGAGTCAACTTTTGCTAGAAGGCGTCCTAATAATTTGGAGGGTGAAAATCTTGATGAAAAATTTGATAAAAGTGGGTTTGAAGAGGTCAAAACTTTAACAAGTAATGTGCCCACTATTTTGGATTGCAAAGACTTTAATTATGATAGTTGCTCTTTGATTGAATGTATTTCTTTGCTGTAATCCATGTTGAATTCACCCCATGCTTATGAGCAAAATAAAGCTTTTACTAAACATATTGTTGATGCCATGATGAAATCTTTTGAAGAAAAGTTGGAGTTGGAAATTTCTATTCCTAGAAAAATACATGATGAGTGGGAACCTACCATTAAAGTCAATATTAAAAATTATGAGTGCTTTGCTTTATATGATTTGGGTGCTAGTGTTTCCACGATTCTGAAATCTTTGTGTGATGTGCTTGGTCTCACCAATATTGAAGAATGTTCTCTTAATTTGCACCTGGCAGATTCTACTATTAAAAAACCTTTGGGAAGGATTAATGATGTTCTTATTCTTGCAAATAGGAACTATGTGCCCATAGATTTTATTGTGCTTGATATTGATTGCAATCCGTCTTGTCCCATTATACTTGGTAGACCATTTTTGCGCACTATAGGTGCCGTGATTGATATGAAAGAAGGCAATATTCGTTTTCAATTTCCACTAAGAAAGGGTATGGAACACTTCCCTAGAACAATAATTAAGCCACCATATGAATCAATCATGAGGGCATCCTATGGATCCAAATCCAAAGATGACAATACTTGAATCTATGCGTTATGCCTAGCTAGGGGCGTAAAACGATAGCGCTTGTTGGGAGGCAACCCAATGAATAAATAAATTTATGCTTTTTTCCTTTATGTTTTTGAGTGTTGACACAATTATGCCTATGTTATGATTGTGTTTTTAGGGTTTATTTAGTGTTTGTGCCAAGTAGAGCCTTTAGGATGATTCATAAGATGAGTAGAAGCGATGCTGAATCTGAAACAGAAACTTTGCGTCCAGTGTTTGAATTTTCATTTTTTATTGGAACGTGATCTTGAGCTGAAATTTTAACACAGTATTGCTATACAAATTATTTACGTTTTCCTAATGTTTCAGAATTTTTAGAGTTACATAAGTATGGTTAGAGTACAGATTACTACAGATTGTTCTGTTTAAGACAGATTCTATTTTCGTTGCATTGTGTGCTTGTTTTGATGGATCTATGGGTTATATTGAAGGGTATGAGCCATGGTAAAGTTAAAATACAGTAGGTATAAGGCAATAATAAAATATGAATGGGTTTACAACAGCACCTAAAGTAGTGATTTGCTTTATTATACTAACGGATCTCACGAAGATTTTGTTGAGTTTTGTGTGATTGAAGTTTTCAAGTTTTTGGTGAGATCACGATGGATGAAGGAATAAGGAGTGAAAAGAGCCTAAGCTTGGGTATGCTACAGCACCCCCAAGATATATCCAAAGAGAAACAAGCAACTAAGCTTGGGGATTCCCCCGAGTGGCATCCCCTCTTTCTTCTAACGACCATCGGTATTTTACTTGGAGCTATATTTTTATTCGTCACATATCATGAGTTTTGCTTGAAGCGTCTTGTATCATTTGAGTCTTTGCTTGCTTTGCTTGTTAGTTTGTCACTTGTATCCTTGCTGGACACACCTATTTGAGAGAGCCAAAATTATGCTATGATTTGTTAGAATTGCTCTTTGTGCTTCACTTAAACTTTTTGAGCTATATGATTGCTCTAGTGCTTCACTTATATCCTTTTGAGCACAGCGTGCTTGGAAACTTTTGTAGAAATACTCTCATGCTTCACTTATATTAATTTGAGAGTTAATAAATTTTGAAGAAATCCTCTCATGCTTCACTTATACCTTTTTGAGAGATGAAATCTCTATGCTCATGTGCTTCACTTAAATTTGTTTGAGCTTGTAAAAAAGCAATGGCAATATATGAAACTAGTCCCAAAGTGATAGATATCCAAGGAGGATATAATAAAAACTTTCATGAAGATCATTGGACAAATTAAACTTGATTCCTTGTAATAGTTTTGAGACATGATGATAGTAATATGTGAGTCATGTTAGTGAGTAATTATGCTTTAGTAGGAATATTGGTGTTAAGGTTTGTGATTACCTATGCAAGTACGAAAGTCAATAGCTATGTAATGAAGTTACATCCTACTTATGGTGCATTATTTGGTGTTAGTTATGCTCAATGCTCACTTATGTGAATTTTCGTTTCTTGGTTTGGTTGCTTCTCAATCTATTTGCTAGCCTCCATTTGTGCTAAGTAGAAATACTACTTGTGCATCCAAAATCTATAAACCAAGTTTTGCCTTATGAGTCCACCATACCTACCTATATGTGGTATTTCCATGTCGTCCCAAGCAAATTTGTATGTGCCATCTATAAATTTTCAAAATAAATTCTCTTTTGTGTGCTCGTACCGCTCATGAAACGGTGGGGAGTGTCCAATATTTTTCCATGCTAGATGTGTTATTCTCAAGATGAGTGTTTATTCACTTGTCATTGCACGAGAGTGCGGCGGTAATAGGGATGCCCATTCCCGTAATGAAAAAAAAGAAAAAAATATTTACTTTATGTTGTCAAATAATAAATTCTTTGGAAAGTGTTGGCATGGAAGGCAACCATGGATACGGCCCGCCATGGAATGTGAAAGAATGGTGGAAAAAGGAATAAACTTTATTTTCTGTTTGGGAACCGCATATGATATATCTAGCATGGAAAGTATTGTGAGCTACTTTGTCGTTTTCATTGACAGGAAAGGCATGCCACCCAAAATATTTTTCTCTCTCAATTTAAAACTTTGAGCTCTGGCACCTCTACAAATCCCTACTTTCCTCTACGAAGGGCCTATCTATTTACTTTATGCAATTTTTATTTTTACTTTGAGTCTCCATCTTCTCTTATAAAGCAACAACTAGGGGGCACTATGATCGTACTTGAGCATTGGGTGTAGCTAATATTTGAGTGTGTTTCATGAATGGATCAATGATTGAGCATGATGGGCTAGGGATAACTTTCTTTAGTGTTGATATTTTGAAAGACATGGTTGCTTGTTGGCATGCTTGAGTATTGAAGTCATTATGTTAAAACTAGACTATTCCTTTGAATCATCTACAAGTCCAAATGTCCATGCTACAAAAAAGAAAAGAATATGAGATGAACATGTTAGGCAACATTCCACATCTAAAATTCTGTTTTTATCATTTACCTACTCGAGGACGAGTAGGAATTAAGCTTGGGGATGGTGATACGTCTCCAACGTATCTATAATTTTTGTTTGTTCCATGTTGTTATATTATCATTCTTGGATGTTTTACAATCATTTTATAACAACTTTATATCATTTTTTGGGACTAACCTATTGACATAGTGCCAAAGTGCCAGTTGCTGTTTTTGCTTGTTTTTTTCTTCGCAGAATATCAGTACCAAATGGAGTCCAATCGCGACGACACTTTTTGGAGATTTTTTCTGGACCAGAAGACAACCAGTGGGCCAAAGAAGTGCAAGAGATGTGGGCTGTGGAGGCCACAACCCACGTGGGAGCGCCAGGGGGCCCCCGGCGCGCCCTGGTGGGTTGTGCCCTCCACGACCCCCCCTCCACCGCCTCTTACGCCTATAAATTCCCAAATATTCAGAAAACCCTAGGGGAGTCGACGAAACACAATTCTAGCCGCCGCAAGTTCCAGAACCTCGAGATCCAATCTAACACCATCAGAGAGGGGTTCATCTTCTTCATAGGTGCCTCTCCGATGATGCGTGAGTAGTCCACCATAGACCTACGAGTCCGTAGGCAGTAGCTAGATGGCTTCCTCTCTCTCTTTTGATTCTCAATACAATGGTCTCTTGGAGATCTATTTGATGTAAACTTTTGCGGTGTGTTTGTTGGGATCCGATGAATTTTGAGTTCATGATCAGTTTCTATCCATGAATATTATTTGAGTTTTCTTTGATCTCTTGTATGCATGATTACTTATAGCCTCGTATTTCTTCTTCGAATCTTTGGTTTAGTTAGGCCAACTAGATCGATTTTTCTTGCCATGGGAAGAGGTGCTTTGTGATGGTTCGATCTTGCGGTGTCCTTTCCCAGTGACAGAAGGGGCAGCAAGGCACGCATGTATCGTTGCCATTAAGGGTAGCAAGATGGGGTCTATTCCTACATGAATAGATCTTGTATACATCATGTCATCGTTCTTATTGCATTACTCCGTTTTTCCATGAACTTAATACACTAGATGCATGCTGGATAGCGGTCGATGTGTGGAGTAATAGTGGTAGATGCAGGCAGGAGTCGGTCTACTTATCTTGGACGTGATGCCTATATAATGATCATCGCCTTGGATATCGTCATGATTATTTGATCTTCTATCAATTGCCCAACAGTAATTTGTTCACCCACCGTGCACTATACTCATGAGAGAAGCCACTAGTGAATCCTATGGCCCTCGGGTCTACTTTTCCAACATATTGCTTTCCGATCTATCTTTTTGCCTCTTTGTTTTCAGATCTACTATACCAAAAACCCAAAAATATATTGCTGCACTTTTTATTTGCTCTTTTTATTTTGTGTTCTTGAGAGATCTATCTCTCCAATCTATGATATCCTAATCTATCTTTTTACCGTAGAGAGATTGACAACCTCTCTTGCGCGTCGGGTTGCAAGTATTTGTTATTTGTGTGCAGGTACTGCTTATTAGGTGGTGGTGATCCTCCTACTGGTTTGATACCTTGGTTTCATACTTGAGGGAAATACTTACCGTCGTTGTGTTGCATCATCCCTTCCTCTTTGGGGAAATACCGACGCAATCTCAAGCCACATCAAAGGAATTTCTGGCGCCGTTGCCGATGAGGAAGCGGTCTCTTCTACGTGCCAATCTCTGGCGCCGAGGAGACACCATCATCATCTACCAGGTTCCTAATCACAAATCTCGTCTCCTTGCAATTACATTATTTGCCTTTTGCCTCTCGTTTTCCTCTCCCCCACTTCACCAATTTGCCGTTTTATTCGCCCTCTTTTTCGGTTACCTTTTTCTCGTCAGATCTCTTGCCTTGTCATTATGGCTAGTTCTTCCTTTATTGCATGTACTCCCGATAATGAGGTTCTTAATTTTAAGCAAAGAGGAGGGGAGAACCTAAAAGATGCTTGGTATAGGATTTGCAATGCTCATAATAGATCTATCCACACTACTGGAATCAGGATCTTTGCCATCTGCCATGGCTGACGGAAAAGGCATGCATTGCGGACGGCAAAGGTCCTTTCCGTCTGCCAGCAGACGGCAAAGCAACCGGCATAGCAAGCCACGGTAAAGGGCACTTTGCCGTCTGCTGGCAGACGGCAAAGATGCAAAGGTCTTTGCCGTCTGCCAGCAGACGGCAAAGGGCATGGACGGCACACGCGGCAGCTTAGGTCCGTTAAGAGGTTAACGGCGTGCTTTGCCGTCTGCTGGCTGACGGCAAAGATGCAAAGATCTTTGCCGTCAGCCAGCAGATGGCAAAGCTTCCAAATAGGCCAGCCCAAAGCTCTTTGCCATCTGCCAGCAGATGGCAAAGTGCCTATATTGCCCCATTTAATTCTGTTTTTTCTTATATCAATTCATTTTCACAGAAAATCAAACACAAATATATATATATGACCAATATAGCATATCCAACACATATTACCAATAGTCATGAACACATATATATATCCAACACATGTTACCAATAGTAGCAAGTTTCATCCATACATATACATAGTTTCATCAATATTACACAGTTTCATCCATAGGTAGCAAGTTTCACAAAGTCAAAACAAAAACTAAAGACAAGCACTCCATATCTGAAATTGCAAGAAATGACCTAAAACTAAATATCTATTTTCCTAAAAACTATCTTATTACTAAGATCTTCTCTGGATCTTCTTCTTTTCTTCCAACCTGCATAACAAAAACACTAAGAAAGAGAGAATGAGTTAGGAGTAGAAATGTAGCATTTCACTTGGTGAAATGCAATGCTGTAGGGGCCAGCACTTGAGATCAAGACAATCTTAGTTAAGATCCTGATTTTCAAAGTGATCTTAATTAGAAAGCCAAATAGAGTAAACCAATACCATAGAGCCAAAGGAGAGAACCAGCCAAGGACCCAATCAAGAAGCCACCACAATTAGTAGTAAGTTAAATGCCAACACAAAGACCACTATCAGTACTAGCTCCAGGAATGAAGCCAACTAAAAACTAGTGATTAAAGCCAAGGATTAGACTTCATCACCACAATCAGTTTTGTCCAGTGACAATAGGTACATGTCACTGTGCAACGCCAAAAACAAAGCTCCAGGAGGAGATATACATCACAACCATCCGACCAGACCAAGTCCCAACACATCCAGCCACCAGCAGCTTAGAAGAGATAACTATCAAGGAGAGCTTGACACAGCATGCAAGCAGCTGCTGTTAACACCACAATCACCAAAGCCACCCGTGAGGACAGCACAAACACACACACAACTTAGTCACACCATTCAGGCCAGTATAAATAGGGCAGCCAACCGTAGAGTAGGGTCTGTTAGACACTTGGTGTCCAAAACATCAAACAGGACTGGGCCCAAAACCATATCTGTGAGATAGTGTGAAGCAGGTAGGAGGAGCAGGCTGTCCACAAGAAGCAGGTTTACCAGAATCCACAAGACCAAGCTACAGAAGACCTCAAGGTATACTTGAGGGATTATGTGCTCAGACAGCCTGGAAGTGCTAGGGCTAGTTCATCACAGCACGGGGATAGCCACATGTAAATTAAGCCTAAGAGAGGGGGGCTCAGACCAGCATCACTGCCCAAATCAGATGTAGTATCTGTCTTATCAGTAGAAAACTAGGAAAGTAACAGCCAAAACCAAGTATAGCATCTGTTCATAGGCTATTAGAAAGAGACCAATAGGAATAGCCAAACCAAGTGGTATCTGTTCATATCAGTATTAGAAGTAAAACAACTAAGAACAAGTGAGTATCTGTTCATGAGTAAAGTAACTATAGCATAGAAGAAATAGCAGGGTAGCACCCCAAATGATTATCTGCTTTTGCAGAACACAGCACCACACTTGCACCTGGTATTTTTCTGCAATTAGGGCACTCCACCCACAAGCACAGGGGGCTAGTACCATTATAAACTGCTACTGCAAGTAATAGCAGTAGCAACAAATAACAACAGAAGTGATAACTAATTTCCAAAGGTTAAACAGACCAATGGAAAAGAAAATGTAACACTAGAGATTCAGTTAACTGAATTAAGTAACAACTCCAGGAGCAACTACACAGAACAGAGCAGTACATGAGCATATATACTTCACAAATACACATAGATGGCCACTGACCAAAACCCTGACACAGCAAGAATCCATCACAGAGAGCTCCAACACAAGTTGATGCTCATCTACAACAGCTAACCACAGCTAATAGGGCCTCACATCCAACAAGATGAAGAGCTAGAGCTATGCATTAGAGAGATCAGAGGAGGGGAGCAAGGAGAAGCTCACCAAGAGGAGTTGTAGCCGAAGCAGGATGCAGCCACACCATCACTATGGTGTGACCAGCAGCACAACCAACACCACCACAGCACGCCGGAGCTCGCCAGAGAGCACCACAACGGCGGCGCCAGCGAGAGCACGGGCACGGAGGCAACCACCCAGGGGCACCGCAGCACGGAGGCGCCACCCAGGGGCACCACCGCGCCACGGCACATCCAGCACCGCCGGAGGATCCTCACGGCGACCGGACTATCATCGGAGAACCACGGCCGAACCACCACCAGCACCGAAATCCTAACGGGGAGAAACCGAAGGGGACGACCGCAGGAGGCGGGGAAAAGCAGATCGATGTGGAGGAATCGATAGAGCTTGTCGAGAGAAAGCAGTAGAGGGCCAGGGCGTCGCCGGAGACAGCCGGAGCGGCCGGAAATCGGCCGGCGTCCCGGCATGCTATATCTGGGAGGGAGACGAGACGCGACGCGATGCGGTGAGAAAGAGAGGGATGGATGTGACGAGGAGGAGTGAAGGGACTCACCTGAGTCACCGGAGCAACGCCGGAGCCACGCCGGCGACGTGGTGGCCGAAACCCTAGCCGCAGGGGAGGGTAGCGCGTGGTCGCAGGAGGACGCGCGCGTCGGATCTGGTCGGAGGGGATGGAGGAGCGGGGCGAGGGGATCACGTGGGTGTGCTGGGCGCCGTCGAATCCCGTCGGAGCTCGCCGGAATCGGCCGCCGTAGCTGCTCGCGCGATGGAGAGGGAGAGACGAGCGGGAGAGAGAGAGAGGGGTGGGGCCGGGCGGAGAGAGAGGGGAGAGAGAGAGAGGAGGTGGGGGCAACGGTTTTATTTTTTACCCGCAAAAAAAAGATAGCCCCACCTCTTTCTCTAGTGGGGTGGGGGGGAACGGCCGTTAGTTGGCCACTTTCTTTGCCGTCTGCTAGCAGACGGCAAAGAAAGTGGCCGTTAGGTGGTTCTCGTTAGTGGGCCACCCTCCCTCTTTGCCGTCTGCGAGCTGACGGCAAAGCTTCTATGCCGTCTGCTAGCAGACGGCAAAGAGCTGGCTGACGGCAAACATGATCTTTGCCGTCAGCTCTTTCTTTGCCGTCAGTTTTCTGTAAGCTGATGGCAAAGACCTTCTTTGCCGTCAGCTAGCAGACGGCAAAGAGCTGGCTGACGGCAAATTTGCTGATTCCAGTAGTGCCATAAGCAATCTACCGTTGTTCTTCTTCGCAGTTTTTATGTGGGCATCACCACTTGGTATAGATTCTTCCTTGATACGATTACCGGTGGGAATTTCTTGATGTGTCCATCTTTGGATGCTTTTAATGCTTTGGGAAGTTTAGTGGGATCACCACTTCTTATGATCAATGAAACAACTTTAACTCTTGAACATGTTATGGAGAGATTAGATGATATTGAAAAGAAGATGATTACCAAAGAACATCTTGAAAATTTGGATAAGAAAATGCATAATCTTGCTAATAAAGTTTGGGCTAAGGCGGGAGATGCCTTTAAATTGTTAAAGGAAAAAGAAACTATGGTTAACGAAAGGGTAGAAGAGAGTCCTTACCGGATTGATAAGTTGGAAGAAATTTTTAGTAACTTGGGTTCGGCTTTTTATTCTGTCAAAACTATTGAAAAACTCCCATAAAAAATTGCAAAACCACGCAAATCGCTAAGAACAAAGTTGCAACACCTAGTGGCCAGAAGGGAGATCTTAAAATGATTAGTATTCTTCCCGACTTTGTTGAAATAGTAAGAGACCCTATTTACGAAAATGAATTCTTTGGTATTTTTCCTAGAAGTGTTGTCATTGAGAGCATGCATGCTAAATCCTTGAAAAATTCTAGTTGTGTGATTGAGGAGTTGAAAACCAAAGATGACAATACTTGAAACTATGTGTTATGCCTAGCTAGGGGCGTAAAACGATAGCGCTTGTTAGGAGGCAACCCAATGAATAAATTTATTTTTGTTTTTTCCTTTCTGTTTTTGATTGTTGACACAATTATGCCTCTGTTATGATTGTGTTTTTATGGTTTATTTAGTGTTTGTGACAAGTAGAGCCTTTAGGATGATTCATAAGATGAGTAGAAGCGATGCTGAATCTAAAACAAAAACTTTGCGTCCAGTGTTCGAATTTGCATTTTTTACTGGAACGTGATCTTGAGCTGAAATTTTAACACAGTGTTTCTATACAAATTATTTACGTTGTCCTAATTTTTTAGAATTTATAGAGTTAGATAAGTATGGTTAGAGTACAGATTCCTACACACTGTTCAGTTTAAGACAGATTCTGTTTTTGTTGCATTGTGTGCTTGTTTTGATGAATCTATGGGTTATATTGAAGGGTATGAGCCATGTTAAAGTTAAAATACAGTAGGTATAACGCAATAATAAAATATGAATGGGTTTGCAACAGCACCTAAAGTAGTGATTTACTTTATTATACTAACGGATCTCACGAAGATTTTCTTGAGTTTTGTGTGATTGAAGTTTTCACGTTTTGGGTGAGATCACGATGGATGAAGGAATAAGGAGTGAAAAGAGCCTAAGCTTGGGGATGCTACAGCACCCCCAAGATATATCCAAAGAGAAACAAGCAACTAAGCTTGGGGATGCCCTCGAGTGGCATCCCCTCTTTCTTCTAACTACCATCGGTATTTTACTTGGAGCTATATTTTTAGTCGTCACATATCATGAGATTTGCTTGGAACGTCTTGTATCATTTGAGTCTTTGCTTGCTTTGCTTTTTAGCCTGTCACTTGTATCCTTGCTGGACACACCTATTTGGGAGAGCCAAAACTATGCTATGATTTGTTAGAATTGTTGTTTATGCTTCACTTAAACTTTTTGAGCTATAGAATTACTCTAGTGCTTCACTTATACCTTTTTGATCACGGTGTGCTTGGAAATTTTTGTAGAAATACTCTCATGCTTCACTTATATTAATTTGAGAGCTAGTAAATTTTGAAGAAATCCTCTCATGCTTCACTTATACCTTTTTGAGAGATGAAAACTTTAGGCTCATGTACTTCACTTAAATTTGTTTGAGCTTGTCAAAAGCAATGGCAATATATGAAACTAGTCCCAAAGTGATAGATATCCAAGGAGGATATAATAAAAACTTTCATGAAGATCATTGGACAAATTAAAGTTGATTCCTTGTAATAGTTTTGAAACATGATGATAGTAATATGTGAGTCATGTTAGTGAGTAATTATGCTTTAGTAGGAATATTGGTGTTAAGGTTTGCGATTCCCTATGCAAGTACGAAAGTCAATAGTTATGCAATGAAATTATATCCTACTTATGGTGCATTATTCGGTGTTAGTTATGCTCAATGCTCGCTTGTGTAAATTTTTGTTTCTTGGTTTGGTTGCTTCTCAATCTATTTGCTATCCTCCATTTGTACTAAGTAGAAATACTACTTATGCATCCAAAATCCTTAAACCAAGTTTTGCCTTATGAGTCCACCATACCTACCTATATGCGGTATTTCCATGCCGCTCCAAGCAAATTTGTATGTGCCATCTCTAATTTTCAAAATAAACTTCTCTTTTGTGTGCTCGTACCGCTCATGAAACGGTGGCGAGTGTCCAATATTTTCCATGCTAGATGTGTTATTCTCAAGATGAGTGTTTATTCACTCGTCATTGCACGAGAGTGCGGCGGTAATAGGGATGCCCATTCCCTAAATGAAAAAGAAAAAAATATATTTACTTTATGTTGTCAAATAATAAATTCCTTGGAAAGTGTTGGTATGGAAGGCAACCGTGGATACAGCCAGCCATAGAATGTGAAAGAATGGTGGAAAAAGGAATAAACTTTATTTTCTGTTTGGGAACCGCGTATGATATATCTAGCATGGAAAGTATTGTGAACTACTTTGTCGTTTTCATTGACAGGAAAGGCATGCCACTCAAAATATTTTTCTCTCTCAATTTAAACTTTGAGCTCTGGCACCTCTACAAATCCCTACTCCCCTCTGTGAAGGGCCTATCTATTTACTTTATGCAATTTTTATTTTTACTTTGAGTCTCCATCTTCTCTTATAAAGCAACAACTAGGGGGCACTATGATCGTACTTGAGCATTGGGTATAGCTATTATTTGAGTGTGTTTCATGAATGGATCAATGATTGAGCATGATGGGCTAGGGATAACTTTCTTTAGTGTTGATATTTTGAAAGACATGGTTGCTTGTTGGCATGCTTGAGTATTGAAGTCATTATGTTAAAACTAGACTATTCCTTTGAATCATCTACAAGTCCAAATGTCCATGCTACAAAATAAAAGAATATGAGATGAACATGTTAGGCAACATTCCACATCAAAAATTCTATTTTTATCATTTACCTACTCGAGGACGAGTAGGAATTAAGCTTGGGGATGGTGATACGTCTCCAACGTATCTATAATTTTTGCTTGTTCCATGCTGTTATATTATCATTCTTGGATGTTTTACAATCACTTTATAGCAACTTTATATCATTTTTTGGGACTAACCTAGTGACATCGTGCCAAAGTGCTAGTTGTTGTTTTTGCTTGTTTTTTACTTTGTAGAATATCAGTACCAAACGGAGTCCAATCGCGACCAAACTTTTTGGAGATTTTTTCTGGACCAGAAGACACCCAGTGGGCCAAAGAAGTGCCAGAAAGGTGGGCTGTGGAGAGCACAACCAACCAGGGCGCGCCAGGGGGCCCCCGGCGCGCCCTGATGGGTTGTGCGCTCCACGCCCCCCATCCACCTCCTCTGATGCCTATAAATACCCAAATATTCAGAAAACCCTAGGGGAGTCAACGAAAAACACATCCAGCCACCGTAAGTTCCAGAGCCTCGAGATCCAATCTAACACCATCACGGAGGGGTTCATCTTCTTCATAGGTGCCTCTCCGATGATGCGTGAGTAGTCCACCATAGACCTACGGGTTCGTAGGCAGTAGCTAGATGGCTTCCTCTCTCTCTTTTGATTCTCAATACAATGGTCTCTTGGAGATCTATTTGATGTAAACTTTTGCGGTGTGTTTGTCGGGATCCGATGAATTTTGAGTTCATGATCAGTTTCTATCGATGAATATTATTTGAGTCTTCTTTGATCTCTTGTATGCATGATTACTTATAGCCTCGTATTTCTTCTTCGAATCTTTGGTTTAGTTAGGCCAATTAGATCGATTTTTCTTGCCATGGGAAGGGGTGCTTTGTGATGGGTTCGATCTTGCGGTGTCCTTTCCCAGTGACAGAATGCGCAGCAAGGCACACATGTATCGTTGCCATTAAGGATATCAAGATGGGGTCTATTCCTACATGAATAGATCTTGGCTACATCATTTCATCGTTCTTATTGCATTACTCCGTTTTTCCATGAACTTAATACACTAGATGCATGCTTGATAGCGGTCGATGTGTGGAGTAATAGTGGTAGATGCAGGCAGGAGTCGGTTTACTTATCTTGGGCGTGATGCCTATATAATGATCATCGCCTTGGATATCGTCATGATTATTTGATCTTCTATCAATTGCCCAATAGTAATTTGTTCACCCACCATGCGCTATACTCATGAGAGAAGTCACTAGTGAAACCTACGGCCTCCGGGTCTACTTTTCCAACATATTGCTTTCCGATCTAATCTTTTTGCCTCTTTGTTTTCAGATCTACTATACCAAAAACCCAAAAATATATTGCTGCACTTTTTATTTGCCCTTTTTATTTTGTGTTCTTGATAGATCTATCTCTCCAATCTATCATATCCTAATCTATCTTTTTACCGTAGAGAGATTGACAACCTCTCTTGCGCGTCAGGTTGCAAGTATTTGTTATTTGTGTGCAGGTGCTTCTTATTAGGTGGTGGTGATCGTCCTACTGGTTCGATACCTTGGTTTCATAACTGAGGGAAATACTTACCGTCGCTGTGCTGCATCATCCCTTCCTCTTTGGGGAAATACTGACGCAGTCTCCAGCCACGTCACTTTACGATACGGAGCCGCAGCCACCTCCTGTTCTTCATCGGGAGGCCAGATCTGGAGCCCGTTTGGGGCTCTGGAGAGGGGAATCTTCGTTCTTCGTCATCATCAACCCTTCTCCGTCGCCAATTCCATGATGCTCCCCACTGGGAGTGAGTAATTCCTTCGTAGGCTTGCTGGTCGGTGAGGAGTTGGATGAGATTCATCATGTAATCGAGTTAGTTTTGTTAGGGCTTGATCCCTAGTATCCACTATGTTCTGAGATTGATGTTGCTATGACTTTGCCATGCTTAATGCTTGTCACTAGGGCCCGAGTGCCATTATTTCAGATCTGAACCGTTTATGTCATCACCATTATATCTATGTTCTTGATCCGATCTTTCTAGTCATATGCACCTGCTATGTGTTATGATCCGTAAACCCCGGAGTGACAATAGTCGGGATACTTTCCGGTGATGACGTAGTTTGAGGAGTTCATGTATTTACTATGTGTTAATGCTTTGTTCTGGTTCTCTATTAAAAGGAGGCCTTTATATCCCTTAGTTTCCTTATGGACCCCGCTGCCACGGGAGGGTAGGACAAAAGATGGCATGCAAGTTCTTTTCCATAAGCACGTATGACTATTTACGGAATACATGCCTACATTACATTTATGCACTGGAGCTAGTTCTGTGTCGCCCTAGGTTATGACTGTTATATGATGAATATTATCCAACGAGTTCACCGATCCAGTGCCTACGAGTTTTCCACACGTTGTTCTTGCTAAGTTACTATTGTTACTGCTACTGTTACACTTGCTACAAAACCTTTGCTATCACTGTTACCGTTACTGTTACTGCTACTACTGCTATCAAAACTATCATACTACTGTGCTATTGATCACTCTGCTGCAGATATTTAATCTCCAGGTGTGGTTGAATGGACAACTCAACTGCTAATACTTGCAAATATTCGTTGGCTCCCCTTGTGTCGAATCTATAAATTTGGGTTGAATACTCTACCCTCGAAAACTATTGCGATCCCCTATGCTTGTGGGTTATCAAGACCTTTTTCTGGCGCCGTTGCTGGGGAGCATAGCTATGTTTGTTGAGTCACTGGGGATTTATATCAATTGATCACTATGAAGAATCTGAAGGATACAAGAACCAAGATTTTTCCCTCTAAGACGAGGGGAGGTAAGGAATTGCCATCTAGCTCTGTACTTGATTCACCTTCGGTTATGAGTAAGCTTGCAACACCACCACATGCTATTAATCCTGATATGTCGCAAGTTATTGATGATGCTGCTTCTGCTATGAATGATGCTTATGATGATGCTAGTACCATGCTTGATGATAATGTGCCACTAGGTGAATTTCTTGATGAACAAATTGCTATAGCTAAAGAGAATGAAATTATTGAAACTGATGAGACTACTGAAGCTGATGAAGTCCTTGAAACTGAGAACTATGAAACACCTATTAGACCTAGCTCTCCTAGATTTGAAATGCCTAAGATACCTGAGGGTTATGTTATGGATGAGGAGATAGATAGAGAAATCCTTTCTTGTAAGGATAGAGATGATCTTAAGAAATTATTATGCAAGTATAAGGAAAAAAACTTTGAATGCTAGAATGAAATGTGATCCTAAGTTTTCTACTTCACATATCTTTGTTACCGATAAGGATTATGAATTCTCTGTCGACCCAGAGTTAATTACTTTGGTTGAATCTGATCCTTTTCATGGCTATGAAACTGACACTGTAGTGGCACATCTTACTAAGCTAAATGATATAGCCACCCTTTTTGCTCATGATGAGAAGATTCGCTACTACTATATTCTCAAATTATTTCCATTCTCATTAAAGGGTGATGCTAAGATATGGTACAATAATCTTTCTCTTGGTTGTGTACGTAGTCCCCAGGATATGATTTACTACTTCTTTGAAAAATATTTTCCTGCTCATAAGAAACAAGCTGCCTTACAGGAAATATTTAACTTCGTGCAAATTGAAGAAGAGAGTCTCCCACAAGCTTGGGGGAGGCTTCTCCAATTGCTTAATGCTTTGCCTGATCACCCTCTTAAGAAAAATGAAATACTTGATATCTTCTATAATGGACTAACTGATGCTTCTAGGGACTTCCTAGATATTTGTGCTGGTTGTGTTTTCAGGGAACGAACTGTTGAACAAGCTGAGGAACTATTGAAGAATTATGATGATTGGACTCTCCCTGAACCACCACCTAAACCCACTCCGAAGAATAGGGGTATCTTATTTCTCAGTCCTGAAGATATGCAAGAGGCAAAGAAATGTATGAAGGAAAAAGGTATTAAAGTTGAGGATGTTAAGAATTTACCACCTATTGAAGAAATACGTGGCCTTGACACACCACCACCTCCACAGGTGGTAGAGGTAAATTCTTTATTAAAGTTTGATGAAAGTGATATCCCTTACAATAAACATCCTAGTCAATGCTTATATGAGTTTGATAACTACATTAGGAAACAAGATCACTTCAATGCAAATGTTCTGAAACGATTCAAATATAATTCTGATATGATTGCTCGCTTGAGTGACTTGTTATTTAGAATCAGTAATGATGTTAGAGGTGTAGGAAAACATGCCTCTATGGTTCAAACCCAGTTAGAAGAAGTTGCTAAATCTCAAAGAGAACTGCTTAATGAAATGAATAATAATATGAATGATCGTGCTATTAGAGTAGTGACAAGAGGAGGTAGAATGACCCAAGAACCTCTTTATCCTGAAGGTCATCCTAAAAGAATTGAACAAGACTCTCAGAGAATTAACACTGATGCACCTAGTCCTTCCAAAAAGAAAAAGAAAAATGATAGGACTTTGCATACCTCTAGTGAACCTCAGAGAGAAAAACCTCCAAAAGATAATGATGTCTCTATTTCCGATGCTGAAACTCAATATGGTAATGAACATTCACCTAGTGATAATGAAAATGATAATGATGATGTTCATGAAGATACTCAACAGAACAATGATAAAGAACTAGATAATGATGTTGAAACAGAACTGCTGTTGATCTTGATAACCCACAACCTAAAAATAAATGGTATGATAAGAGAGACTTTGTGGCTAGAAAACATGGTAAAGAAAGAGAGCCATGGGTTCAGAAACCCATGCCTTTTCTACCTAAACCATCTAAGAAAAAGGATGATGAACAATTTGAACGCTTTGCTGAAATGATTAGGCCAGTCTTTTTGCGTACCCGCTTAACTGATATCTTAAAGATGCCCCCTTATGCAAAATACATGAAAGACATCATCACTAATAATAGAAAGATACCTGATGCTGAAATCGCCACCATGCTTGCTAATTATTCCTTTAAGGATGGAGTACCTAAAAAACTTGGAGATCCTGGAATACCAACTATACCTTGCTCCATTAGAAGAAATTATGTCAAAACTGCTTTGTGTGATTTGGGAGCTGGTGTTAGTGTTATGCCTTTTTCTCTATATAAAAGACTTGATTTGAATAAACTCATGCCTACTGAAATATCATTGCAAATGGCTGAAAAATCAATTACCATACCTATCGGTATTTGTGAGGATGTGCCCGTTGTTGTTGCAAATGTTACTATCTTAACAAACTTTGTTATTCTTGAGATGCCCAAGGACGACAACATGTCGATTATCCTTGGTAGACCCTTTTTGACTACTGCAGGGGCTGTTATTGATTGCAATAAAAGCAAAGTCACTTTTCATATCAATGGTAATGAGCATACAGTGCACTTCCCGAAGAAACAATTCCAAGTGAATGGTATAAATGTTATTGAAGAATCTCCGACACTCACTATTGGAAGTTTTCAACTACCTCTACCTACTGCCAAAAATAAATATGATATACTTATTGTTGGGGATATGCATATCTCTTTTGAGGTAACCTAGTGTTTTACGAAAGTTCTTTGGTTTCATGCTAATCGGAAGTGGTTGTTAATAAGACTTGATCAACCTTATTAATGGATCATTTTTGAGAGGTATGAAGTTGGTGAATCTAGTAGGCACAACCTTCTGCTCCCACATTTTGTTTTCTATTTTTCTTAGTCAAATAAAATAAAATACCATGTTTATCCTGTTTTCTGTTTTCTCCGTGCAATAAAAAATGACCCAAAAATAAAATTTCTCAGAATGTTCTGAAAATTTAACACGATTTTTTTCTGAATATTTCTGAATTTCTGGGGCAAATAACATCAGAGGGGGGTGCACCTGGTGTCCACGAGACACCAGGGCATGCCAGCAACCCCAGGCGCGCCCTGGTGGGTTGTGGTGCCCACGTGGGTCCCCTCACTTATTCCTTTAGCCCATGTCATCTCCTACCTCCAGAAAAAATCACCATAGCTCTCTCTCTCGTGTTCTTGCTCTCAAACCCGCGGATTTCGATCTCTTTGCTCGAAGCTCCGTCCGAAACTGTTTTGGGGGATTGCTACTTGGTATGTGACTCCTCCATTGCTCTGATTAGTTTTTGATTTAGTGGTTTATTTTTAGAATAATTAGCTACTCTTGGTGATGCTGTAGAGGGGCTTGCATGTTGAATTCTTAGAGTTCTAAGTAGTTTGAATGCTTAATACGACCTCTATGCATCCTTAGGAGTAGTTGCTATCAATCTTACGAAGTTTTGCTGACAAAAATTTTGTAGACTAAAATTTTGAGAAATTTATTTATAGGAATAAGTTGGATTTCTTTAGGAAGTTTTCCTCTAAGAAGAATGCTAAAGGAGTCATTTGGGAATCATCGGACAATGACCTCCACCTTCCGAGAACGGCGGAGGTGCGGCCGTGCGAATGGCCGCATAATGCCTTCATGGAGGAGGCCGGGTTCCATCAAGAGTTTGCCCAATTCGTTGCAAATACTGGGCTGGCCAATTTCCTCGCAGCTGAGTGTGACCAACACCACCTCCTTACAAATTCTTTTGTGCAAAGTTTTCATTTTCTGAGTAAGAATAATCCTCCTGAGGTGCAGTTTAAGCTATATGCTGAAACCCGTAAGATACCGCTCATTGCCTTTTGTGACATATGTTTGATCCCTTCTGATGGGGAATTAAGAGAGCCTAGACCAGCGGAGTTTGAGGACTTTCTCCTCACTTTGTGTCGGGACCCCGATCCTAAGCCATAAGAATCCAGCATGTAACACTTCACATTACTTTGCGGCCTCACGCACGGTTATCTCCACGGCTGCCACCTTACCTGGGCCGGGACCGTTTGCGCCTTTTGGCTCACGAATGTGAATATGTCGCTAGCATTCAAATGTCCAAGAACCCGGGTCGACATGACTAGTCGTAGAACCCAAATAGCACATCCGTACAGGGACAGGCATACGTAACCCAACAATGCAGGTGTCGGTCATCAGCGTGTGTAGACGAGTCATAGCAAGCTACCGGGACTCCATTAATTACGCCATGGGACATAAATGTCATCAACTGCGCGTAGACGAGTCATAGCAGGCTACATGGACTCCATTACACTGCGAGACATTTCCCCGAGGGGACAGACACAACAGCAAGAAGGATACACGCCGGTCAATCAATGTGTCCGGAGCAGTAGCAAGCTACCAAGGCTCAGTGGAAGCACAAAGAGGCATTTCCCCGTAAAGAGTACTACTAAAGGCACACAACTAGGTGTCGAATCTCATACATACCGTTACACGTCACACATACGCACGACATGTCCGATATGCATAGATACAACTATGGCATCACAACATAACCATAGAACAACAAAACATTTATTTAGGAGGCTCAGAAGAGCCTTACATAATGAGTTCATATAGGTAGGGGTCACATGACCCGACACTCAAGTCATACAAGCAACAAGCGGAAGCAAAACATGTCTGGGTACAGACATCTACTAAAAGTGGCTGGAGGAGCCTAAAAAGCTACAACGACCCTATCAAAGGAACCAGACCTCTGTCTGGCATTCCCAAGCTAATCCGGTCAACATCGATCTTCACGTCATAGGAATCACTAATGAGACTGACGTCTCCTCTGCAAAAACATAAATTAAGCAACCGTGAGTACAAAGGTACTCAGCAAGACTTACATCAGAACTAACTACATATGCATCATTTTCGACAAGGGGGTTGTGGAGTATATTGCAGCAAGCCAGCTTTGACTCTTGGCTGACCTATACTACGACTACAAGTACTTTCTTTGAGGTGGAATAATGCACACGAGTCCACATATTCACCATATCAATACACCACTATGGATCCACTCCCGTCTCCCTACGAGAAGGCCATCCATAGCACTCACACTTATCTTGCGCATTTTAATGTATCCATTTCACTTGTCTATGAACCACATAAGTTCTCCAAGTAGTCCATATCCGAGGACGCGGCTATTCGAACAGATTCATAACCCTGCAGGGGTGTACTTCTTCACACATGCTCTCGCCACTTATTGCCATGTGCACGTAAAAAGGCACCTCGGCAACCTTCAAGCGGAAGCCCATCGAGGGAGTCGGCCACGACCGTCAATCACACAAGTCCCTAGTCTAGGTTTATCGCCTATTTGAGACTGAACCCGCACGGAAGTCCGGCCGAAGTTTCCGCTACGGCCTCAAACGATGTGCGCAGGGTTCCCAAGCCCACCGTTTCGGTGCCACTTGGTACACCGTGCCACCGTGTATCTACCGCATCACAGCCCACCCCGGCGGGCAGCACTATGCATGGCCGCCAACCCTTTTCCTACAAACACCAGAAACTAGTTGCAACTCCTGGACAGAGATCAAGGCTGTTAATAGGTCGAGAGGGGTCGAGTTACCGGAACCCAATGTGTGGTAGTATCTTGTCTTGGATAACATACACAGAACTCAGTTCTTAAGGACGGTCCCAATGAGACAACCTGCCATGTACTCCTACATGGCCTCTCATCTCTACCTTTACCAAATCGTGTTCACACACTTAGCTCTCACACAGGAGGACAAGAACACTGCCATTCCGATTCATCGCCCAAATGGATCAGACCCGACGCAACACGACTCTAAGCATAGCAGGCACAGTAAGTAAGCAAGCATGGATGAGTAGGCATATCAAGGCTCAAACAGTTGCTACTCATGCTAAGTGGTTTCAACTATTTACTGTGACAAAGACAGGTCATGCAAAGGAATGGGTTCAACTACCAAGAACATGTAACAGTTGAATCGTCATTGTCCTAATGCAGTATAAGAGAGCAGGAGCGAGAGAGTAGGATATTATCGGGATGCTCAAGGAGGGGTTGCTTGCCTGACAGTTCTGAAGATAGCATTTCTCTTCATTAGTGTCAATGATTACAACGTCGGGACCATCGTCTACCGAGAAGGAACACCACCGACAAACAGGAAAGGAACACATTGATACGTCTCCAACGTATCTATAATTTTTGATTGTTCCATGCTATTATATTATCTGTTTTGGATATTTTATATGCATTAATATGCTATTTTATATTATTTTTGGGACTAACCTATTAATCTAGAGCCTAGTGCCAGTTTCTGTTTTTTCCTTGTTTTTGAGTAGTGCAGATAAGGAATATTAAACGGAGTCCAAACGGAATAAAATCTTCGGAATGATTTTTCTTGGACCAGAAGAAACCTAGCAGACTTGGAGACGAAGGCAGCAGACCTGCCGTGGAGTCACAAGCCACCAGGGCACGCCCTAGGGGGGGGGGGGGCGCCCCCTGGCTTGTGGCCCCACGGCAGCCCTCCTAACCCTATTCTTCGGCCTATAAATTCCCAAATATTCCCTGGATACCAAAAAGAGCCACGAAAATACTTTTCCGCCACCGGAAGCCTCTGTTCCCGTGAGATCCAATTTTGGAGCCTTTTCCGGTAATCTGCCGGAGGGGGATTCGATCACGGAGGGCATCTACATCAACTCCATTGCCCCTCCGATGATGCGTGAGTAGTTTACCATAGACCTTCGGGTCCATAGCTAGTAGCTAGATGGCTTCTTCTCTCTCTTTGTTCTTCAATACCATGTTCTTCATGATCTTCATGGAGATCTATCCGATGTAATACTCTTTTGCGGTGTGTTTGTCGAGATCCGATGAATTGTGGGTTTATGATCAGCTTATCTATGAATATTATTTGAATCTTCTCTGAATTCTTATATGCATGATTTCATATCTTTGTAAGTCTCTTCGAGTTATTGGTTTGGTTTGGCCAACTAGATTGGTAATTCTTGCAATGGGAGAAGTGCTTAGTTTTGGGTTCAATCTTGCGGTGTCCTCACCCAGTGACAAAGTAGGGGTAGCGAGGCACGTATTTGTATTGTTGCCATCGAGGATAAAAATATGGGGTTTTCATCATATTGCTTGAGTTTATTCCTCTACATCATGTCATCTTACTTAATGCGTTACTCTGTTCTTCATGAACTTAATACTCTAGATGCAGGCAAGAGTCGGTCGATGTGTGGAGTAATAGTAGTAGATGCAGAATCGTTTCGGTCTACTTGACACGGACGTGATGCCTATATGCATAATCATTGCCTTGGATATCTTCATAATTATTCGCTTTTCTATCAATTGCTCGACAGTAATTTGTTCACCCACCGTATTATTTTCCTTCATGAGAGAAGCCTCTAGTGAAACCTATGCCCCCTGGGTCTATTTTCCATATTATTTTTTCAGATCTATAAACCAAAAATACCAAAAATACCTCGCTGCATTATTTTTACTTTTGTTTTACTTTACGTTCTAGCAATCTTTTATATCTATCTCTATCAGATCTCATCCTTGCAAATAACCGTGAAGGGATTGACAACCCCTTTAAGCGTTTGGTGCAAGTGTTTGATTATTTGTGTAGGTACATCTATTGGGGACTTGCTTGTATCTCCTACTGGATTGATACCTTGGTTCTCAACAACTGAGGGAAATACTTATCTACTTTGCTGCATCACCCTTTCCTCTTCAAGGGAAAACCAGCGCATGCTCAAGAAGTAGCACACATTCAATGCAATGCAACAAACACGATGTATGCTATGGCATGTTAAAGCATTGAATTGACCTAGTGCAATAGATTGTCATATTAAGTGAAGTGGAATTCCAATATATAGTAAATTCCAACTCCAACACTATTTATTAATTTATCCTAATCATGAAATATCCTACTTGGTGATGTTAACTTGCTCAAACATGCATGAACATGGCATAAATAGATTCATTGGATTTTTATGATCATTTTTCATATATAATTTATTTTCATCTGAGTTACGATTGAATTTCTATGATTTTTTAAAGTTTATAACATTTTCTGGAAATTCCTGAATTATTTTATTACTAGAAATTCAATTAATGCGTCAGCAATACGTCAGCATTGTGTCAGCAGGTCAACAGGGCCGGCCAGGGTCAAACCTGACTGGCTGGACCCACATGTCAATGACACAGGGTCATCTCCAGAGGCTGACTGGTGGGGCCAGTCAACCCTGACGTGGCCAGGTCAAAGCTGGCCTGTGGGGCCCGTTAGTCAGTGACTGTAACTTTATTAAAAGGTTTTAATTTTTAAACAGTGATTAGTTAGTCCGTGGGGTCCATTTGTCAGTGTCATAGAGTGCTATTTAGGGGCATCATTAACCGCTAATGATGTTGCCACGTCACGCCCGCCGGCGGCTGAACGCCGGCGACCATTCGCGATGGCGGAGGTGCTCAGGATCGAGCTACGGGCCACCATTTGGTGCGCCGTTGAGCTATACGGAAAGCACGCACTCACGCACATCCAACGCAGCAAGCGACAGCAGCTGGGGTACACTGCATCGACGGCGGCGATGGCGTCCGCGGAGGCCGGAGCTCGGGCTCGAGCGGGTCCGGGGCTACAGGGCACGGGGCGGCCAGCTAAGCTGCTCAGAAGCTTCCTGGAAGCTCCAGGAGCTCGTCGGTGTGCTCGGAAGCGAGCTCCTCGCGCTCAGGCCACGGCGACCAGAGCTCGACCACGGCGGGGAGCTAGCTAGGGGCCGCGAAGAACCAGAGGAAGAGGGGGAAGAGGGGCAACGGCTCACCGCAGGTCTAGCAGAGGCGACGGCAAGGTCAGGGATGCACTCGTTGCCGCGAATCGAGGGCGAGAGTCACCGGAGCCCGAGGTTGAAGACGGCGAAATTGGCGGTGAATCATCCCGTCCAGCGTTGAACGGCTTGGTGAAGACGAGGGCGAGGTCGCTGCGGATCATCTGGACACTGAGGGGTGTCGAGGGGGGCTCGGTAGCTACGGTGGTCAGGGGCACACGGCCATGGCTGCGGCGGCCATCAAAGAGGAGGAGAGACAGAGCGAGGGGGAAGAGAGGAGAGGGGGTCGTCTCGATCTGGATGGAAGCGGCGAGGTTATCCCCGGCTTCCACACAAGCTAGCAGGCAGGAGGTGGCCGAGGCGCGTGCCCACGCGCGGCGACCACACGCGCATCCTCCTGGCGCGAGGAAGATGACGACTGGCGTCGGTTTCGTGCTGGGCCGGGCCGGCTTCAGTGCTGGACCAAACAGGTACGTTCCCCTTTCTTTTTATTTTTTTTGGTTTTCTGTTTCTGTTTGTATTTATCTATTTCTTTTGACACTGTTTTGAATTCAAATAGATTCAAAAAGGCTGCCAAAACTTCTCTGAATATGTTCATGTCACTCAATGGGCTTTTCCAAGAATGCATAAAATACCTCAGAGTATTTGAAGATATATCCTTTATAATATGAATATAAATCCAAATTCAAATATGATATTGATTTAAATTCAATGCCCAAAATATTCCATAAAATGTTCCTGAATTTTGGTTTGATATATAACCCTTGCCAAAATTCTCAGAACTATTTGAAAGGCATTTTGGAAACATTGAATGCAATTTTTGGGATTCTTTTCCCTTTTTTTTAATTTGAGGCTTTCACAAATCCTCAATTCAATTAAAAGAATAAATATGATGACATGATGATCTCAATGCAACTAGTTACAAGCAAAAATTCTAGGGCTGTGACAACTCACCCCCACTAAACAAGAATCTCATCCCGAGATTCAGGCGTAGGGTAACTGGCTGAGGAAACACAAACTAACATAATCTTCATGATCTGATTGCACTTCTCGAAGATGTCGATTCATTGCGTCATGATGATCTTCACATCTTTTCCTTTAGGATCTCCATCCAACATACGACAAAAGGAACAGAAGACTCTACAAGATTCGATCTTCTCAAAGATCGAGCAATTCATGATCAACTCATAGAATGAGACGTGAGAACGTCTCCTGAGCTGAGACACAAAACACACATCGAGGACGAAGGAATGAGATAGATAACGGAGGTTCAATTGGTAGGCAATAAGTCCATGTCAAAACAGATGGTACATGGGTTTCACAGTAGCGAGGAGTTAGTTGCCATAATACCAATACGGGGCACCTTAAGGGAGGTGACTTGTAGGGTTATTCCCTTAAGTGGGAAAAAGAATTACTTTTGATCCAAAGATCATTGAAACTCTTCGTACCAGGTTAAGGCGATTCACAATGATCATTTGAAGGAGTCCGAAAGAGATGGCATACTCAGATCGGAAAGGAAACTAGAGTTATAGAACCACTCGGCAACGGAAGACACATTCCAAAAGATGCCGAGAATATAACTCAGTGTCTGAGCGTGCTTTCAAGAACTTGAGCATTTCCATATTCACTAGGGTTTTACCAAAATCCATGCCAAGGATCCTGGCAACACATCATACTGCCAATATGAATAACGATGGAAGATGCAGATGCAAAGGAAGACAACACTTTCTCAGATTTCACCTTAGCTATGCCAAGGGAACGAAATCTGGATGATCGACCGAGAGACATTTAGCACTCTGCCTTTAATGTTCTCCTTGATCTTCTAACGTAACCCAATTATAGGAAATGTTTGACATCTAGCACATCAGGTATAGGTCGGACTTCGGGGGCTCAAGGGATCCATGAGAAATGACTTCTAGAATAAGTCATATGAAATTCTCATGGGGAAGTGGCTAAGATTGCTGATACAAGGTACTACAATAATAGGTCTTCCGGTTAGGTATGTTAGCCACAACATCACTTTACCGGGTTACACAAAGACCAATATTATAATTCTTGGGTAACGTTCCAACCATTACATCTGCCTGAGATTCAGATATGGTTGGTGATAGGATGTTTCAGACTCAGCAAGTCTGAAAAAGAAGGTTTGCAACACAAATCGATGAGATGGCGTTGTGGGATTCTCGGGAGATGAACTGCGAGAGCCAACTCCAAAACATGAGCTGGATTGCAAGACCCACATGAACACAGTGTCCAAGACAATTTGTGGTCATATGGAGAACTTACAACAAAACACTACCGAGTTCTGGGTGGGAACCATCATTGGAGGTAACGAAGTCCTTGCATAAGTCATATGATTAGTTCTTAGGAAGGAACTTCTTTTCCTTAACAAATCAATCCGTGGCTTGGTGTGCTAGGGATTGCATATGGAATGGAGATGATCAGTCTATCAAACCATAGAATACTTCGCACGGGCCTGACTAACTTGGGATGATTCCAAAGAAAGCAAAACAACTTTCTCAAATTCACGGCGGCAACTTGCATCAATGCACGCAAATTAGAGGAAGTCACTTCTTTCGCCTAATATACTTCATGTACTGGACATGAAGATATTACCTATAAAGTTTCCAATGCTAGCTTTATGTTCATCATGAATCATGGAGAGTATAAACAATGTTGTCGATGGGCTCAACAACAGTTCCTCGAGGTTTCCATGAAGATGGCAGTCCATAACTATGTGAACAAGGTGATAGCATCGGTCAGACCCAAGGATATAATGGTATCTGCTCGAGGATACATCCACGAGTAAAATAACATTACGATAATCGTTGGTTCTGATTTTGATTTGATGATAGCCCATACTCAAACCAAAGATGGGGCAAGACGATAGATACAACAGTTGATCACAAGGATCCACCGATGAAGGTATCATCTTTCTTCAACACACACAAAAACAAAAGAAGATATCCCCTTGGAATGAACTAAGTCAGGCGAAGCATTTATCTTCCAACTCTCCAAGTTGTTGTTTAGCTTAACCAACTAGCTCAGGGGTATCCAACACGGATTCTTGGAGAGGGGGTGGTTTATGGAAAAACCAACTTGATCACGAACTCAACATAACGGTCAGGGGACAACCTGGTGATACTTCCGAGAAGATATTCGGAAAATCCCGAACCACCAATATGTTATTAAGCTCGAGAACAATCTCGCTTTTCAGGGCAAGATGATGTGATCAAAAGAGCAAAGGATTGACACAATCCTAACTCATTAATCAAAAGTGCACCATGGAAAATGGACTAGGTAGCACGATCAATCTTTAGAGTGGTGATTCAATAACCAACACACCAAGGATGAAATTATTGTCCATTAACTACCAAGCAACGGCATTGCTAGGAGTATTGATTTCACACATCACGGTTCACTTGTCGGTACTCTGGTTACAAACAACACAGAGACCGAGGAATGAATGATGATGGCGAGAAGTATCACTGCACCAAGAATTCATAAGAGGTTGTGCAATTCTCATGACATTCCTGACATAAAGGGGGTAATACTTCGAGGTAGAACAGAACAAAGCTGGATTGGCAGTTTGATATGTGGAATACAACTGCCTTGACCCAATCCAAGAAATGGATAAGGTACTGGAGTTTGTTTCTCCTAGTCATTCGGGAATAGAATGGCTTGACGGACCACAAGAATAGTCGACATCGATAACACAATGCACAACTACTCTTAACTGTCGAATGAGAGTTAAAGGTTGGAATACCATTGAAAAGGGGCAACTCAAGAGCACATGATTTTTCAGAGTTGTGGATGCACAGATTGAATACGTCGAACAAAGTTCAACATGTTTCTTCTAGATAACCCATGCAGAAAGAAAGAGCTGACAGGGCCACAATTATAGAATGGAGAGCTCATCAAGAGCACTCATATTGTGATCTTTAGTTCAGGGGGAACTTTTGCCATGGCTGGTTCATGGTATTGGAAGAATGATAACTGTGAACCTTGAAGAGTAGAACAAGGTTACTAATATCCTAAAGGAGCGAGCAAATACTATCAACGGAAGTGAGCAGAATGATTCTTGGGTTCAAGAACTTAGAAATAGAATACCTATTGACTAAGTAGCATCACAGCATGCTTTCGATAATGATGGCCAGAATTATCACACTGGGAACTCAAAACACAACTAGGCTGTTGGGTGGTTCACTGAGACAACATGGTTTCATAAACACCTTTAACATATACGTTGAGGTAGTAGAGTACCTCAACACAGTAATTTGTGTGCTTTGTCTGGCCAAAAGACATTGAATCGGGATGAAAGGGTTTGCAATTGCATCAGATTATTTATAAACCTTGGATAACTCGGACAACACACTAGTAGAAAACAGGGCTTTGGTCCAGGCCTGAAATCCCATTAATCCCGGTTCACTCACGAAATGGGACCCATGGGGGCATCGGCCCCGGTTCGTGAGGCCAGGGCGCCGGCTGGGCCTCGTGGGCCATTGGTCCCGGTTCGTCTGACCCCTTTGGTCCCGGTTCCAGACACGAACCGGGACCAATGGGCCTCGCTCCTGGCCCACAACCATTGGTCCCGGTTTGTGGCTGGAACCGGGACCAAATGGTGTCCTTTAGTCCCGGTTCCAGCCACAAACCGGGACCAATGGTTGGCCTATATATACCCCCTGCCCGCGAGCAGAGCAGTGCACTGCTCTGTTTTTTTGGCCGGCTGTGGGAGAGCTTTGTGGTGCTCTAGCTCACCTCCTATGCACATGAGGTGTTCGATGAAATGCCCGAGCCACACTTAAGCTTTCTCCTCTCGAAGCTCCTTGTCCAAGCTCCATTTTCCTCAAGATTTGTCTAGGTTTGGTGGTCCGTCCTGTCCCGTCCCCGTCCTCACCGCCGTCGATCGCCCGCGCCCATCTCGGCGCCGGCACCACCGTGGTTAGCCTCTTCTTCTTATCTTCTTTCTAAAAGAAAAAAGTTCTTACTTGTATGATTTAGATAGATACTTGTGTAATTTTCTTACTTTTATTATTGTTTGTTATTATATAGTGCGATGGTTTTGGTATCCGCCTCCATCGGCCCTCGTCCTGTCTATGATTCGGATGTGGTATATATTATCTTTTATAACTATTTGTTTTATTTAGTGTTTATGACAATTATGCCGACCAACGTGACATAGATTTTTTAATCTAGGAGGTATGTGAACCGGAAATTCCAACCGACATAGAAATTCTTGTCGAGAAGTTAAATTTGGTTGAAAAAGAAAACAATTACTTGAAAGAAAAATTACAAAGAGTTGAAGAGGAGAAGATGAAGTTGGAGTTGCATGTTGCCGATGTCGTCGACGATCACAAGATCAAGATGGATGCAATGCGCTTGAAGATTAGAAAGATTAGAAAATATGCCATTCATACTGAGGCTTGGTATCATTATGCCGTAGGATCAATTGGTACCTTAGTTGCGGTTATGATCGCATTTGTTGTTGCATTTAAATTTTATAGTTTCAATGTATGTTTTAATTAGATGCTCTAGAGAGCTATATGTTGTTCAATAATGAGAACTATGTATGAACGTTATGTATTTATTTTGGTCACTACTGTACTTTGGCTTTAATGTGATGATGAATTTCTATTAATTTGGTCACTTCTCTATTCATGATATGCTGTAATGGTTTTTAATACACTTTATTATATAACGCACGCAGATGAACCGGCAATGGATGTACGGTGACCGACGCACCTCCGAGTATATTAAGGGCCTGCATAATTTTCTCGAAGCGGCTGAGGCAAACAAGCAGAATGGTTTTATGCATTGTCCATGTACTGTCTGTGAGAATACGAAGGCTTTCTCCAACTCTAAAACCCTTCACTTCCACATGCTTGAGAAGGGTTTTATGCCACACTATAATGTTTGGACCAAGCACAGAGAAAGAGGGGTTATGATCGAAGACAACGAAGAAGAAGAGGATGATGACAACTACCCGCCCCCTGAATACGGTGATGCTGCAATGGGGGAAGCTGAAGATCAAGAGGAACCAGACGATGTGCCCGATGATGATCTTCGCCGGGTCATTGTTGATGCACAGAGAGAATGCGAAAGTGAAAGGGAGAAGTTGAAGTTCGATCGCATGTTAGAGGATCACAAAAAAGGGTTGTACCCAAATTGCGAAGATGACAACAGAAAGCTCTGTACCACACTAGAATTGCTGCAATGGAAGGCAGACAATGGTGTATCTGACAAGGGATTTAGTTCGCTACTGAAAATAATGAAGAAGAAGCTTCCAGAGGATAACGAATTGCCCGACAGTACGTACGAAGCAAAGAAGGTTCTATGCCCTCTAGGATTGGAGGTGCAGAAGATACATGCATGCCCTAATGTCTGCATCCTCTACCACGGTGCGTACGAGGATTTGAACGCATGCCCGGTATGCGGTGCATTGCGGTATAAGATCAGAAGAGATGACCCTGGTGATGTTGAGGGCCAGCGCACCGGGAAGAGGGTTCCTGCCAAGGTGATGTGGTATGCTCCTATAATACCACGGTTGAAACGTCTGTTTAGAAACAAAAAGCATGCCGAGTTGATGCAATGGCACATAAAAGACCGTAAGAAAGACGGGAAGTTGAGAGCACCCGCTGACGGGTCGCAGTGGAGAAAGATCGAGAGAAAGTGGAGTGACTTTACAGGTGACCTAAGGAACGTATGGTTTGGTTTAAGTGCAGATGGCGTTAATCCTTTTGGGGAGCAAAGCAGCAAGCATAGCACATGGCCTGTGACTCTATGTATGTATAACATTCCTCCTTGGTTGTGCATGAAGCGGAAGTTCATTATGATGCCAGTGCTCATCCAAGGCCCTAAGCAACCCGGCAATGACATTGATGTGTACCTAAGGCCATTAGTTGATGAACTTTTACAGCTATGGAATGGAAGAGGTGTACGTGTGTAGGATGAGAACGAACATCGAGAATTTGACCTACATGCGTTGCTGTTTGTAACCATCAACGATTGGCCTGCTCTCAGTAACCTTTCAGGACAGACAAACAAGGGATACCACGCATGCACACACTGTTTAGATGACACCGACAGTATATATTTGGACAAATGCAGGAAGAATGTGTACCTGGGGCATCGTCGATTTCTTCCGACCAACCATCAATGTCGAAAGAAAGGAAAGCATTTCAAAGGTGAGGCAGATCACCGGAAGAAGCCCGCCCTCCGTACTGGTGATCACATACTTGATATGGTCAATGATTTACAAGTAATCTTTGGAAAGGGTCCTGGCGGACTATCTGTTCCGACTGACGATGCGGGACGCGCACCCATGTGGAAGAAGAAATCTATATTTTGGGACCTACCCTATTGGAAAGACCTAGAGGTCCGCTCTGCAATCGACGTGATGCACGCGACGAAGAATCTTTGCGTGAACCTGCTAGGCTTCTTGGGAGTGTATGGGAAGACAAAAGATACACTAGAGGCACGGGAGATTGTCTGTTTTGTAAACGAAGTGCATCCAGTTTTTGCCGTAACCCTCTCAACTTTTTAGCACATGCTATGTGGGTGAAATGATGATACCATGCCAACTTTCAACCTTTTCAGAGTTCATTTGTAGTGCTTTTCAATTTCATGGTCATTTAGCTCAAAAAAATCAGTAAATGCATGAAAAATACCAAATGAAGTCAGAAAGGGTTGAAAATTGATGATGTCGCTTTGAATGGTGCATTTTGAACACACAAAAAGTCTGGAGTTCAAATAAGTTCAAAAAAATGAAATCCCTTTGTAACAGATGAGTTTTCGTCCGAAACCCTGATACTTCGAAAGAGATTGTCCATTTTGTTCACGAAGTGCATCCAGTTTTTGCCGTAACCCTCTCAACTTTTTAGCACATGCTATGTGGGTGAAATGATGATACCATGCCAACTTTCAACCTTTTCAGAGTTCATTTGTAGTGCTTTTCAATTTCATGGTCATTTAGCTCAAAGAATGAACTAATAGCAAAAAGAATGAACTAGAAAACTTTTATGAAACTCTAATAGCAAAAAGAATGAACTAAAAATAATAAATTAAAATATCCTGTTATGATCAACTAAAACAAAACTATAATATTCTTCAATAGCAAAAAGAATCAACTAAAAAGCTTTTATAAAACTCTAATAGCAAAAGGAATCAACTAAAAAGCTTTTATAAACCTCTAGTATTTTTGAAACTAAAATTATATAACATTTATGCAACTAAAATTATCGAAGTATTCTTTGTTCAAAACATTAATAGCAAAAAGAATTTTCATAAAGATTTTTTTTGTTAGAAACTTTAATAGCAAACTAAAATAACCAAATCTGTTTTTGATTAAAACAGAAATTTAAAATAACCTAAAACTTACCAAATTGAATATAATGATAAAACACAGTAATATTAAATAGCAGGAAAAGGAATCACTCAAAAATCTATTTTTTTAGTAAAGTTATTCACAAACTAGTGATTCACACAAATTTCAAAAAATTCAAATTTAAACTATTCAAATTTGAAAACTAATGGCACTAACAGAAAGTTTATAATTTTTGTGACCTAAAAGCAAAAAGAATCACTGAAAAACAGTAAGTAGGAACAAAATAAAATAAATAAAGCAAAAAACAAAACAAAAAAACTGGATTTTTTTAAAAAAAATGCCACCTACTGTGCCACCACGGCCTGAATACGACTAGAAACCCAACCAACTTGTTGGGCCAGGATTCAAGCCCGCAGAAGGCCCAATAGGCCCACAGGCAGTGACAGATTAGGCCCGGAAGCTTGCAGTTGAGAGGAGCTCGAGAGGGTGTGCGCAGCAGCGCTTATAAACCACTCTCGAGCTCTCTCAGCTAGCGAGGTGGGACTAAAAATTTGGCCCCGGGCAGCACCACCCTTTGGTCCCGGTTGGTGGCACCAACCGGGACCAATGCACACCTTTAGTCCCGGTTGGTGCCACCAACCGGGACCAAAGGTCCCTGTTTCCCGCCCTTTGGGCTGCTGAAAACTGACCTTGGGTCCCGGTTGGTGGCACCAACCGGGACCAATGCACACCTTTAGTTCCGGTTGGTGCCACCAACCAGGACCAAAGGTCCCTGTTTCCCGCCCTTTGGGCTGCTGAAAACTGACCTTTGGTCCCGGTTGCCGGCACCAACCGGGACTAAAGGGGTGCATTGGTCCCGGTTGGTGCCACCAACCGGGACCAATGTTCTGGGTATATAAGTAGCACTTAGGAATTTTCAGTTCTCATCTCGCCCCCGACGACGCTGACGAAATCGACGCCGCCAGGCTGCCCGCCCGCCGCCCCCGCCGTCGCCGTCGCCGTCGCCGTCGCCCCAGCCGTCGCCGCCGCCCGCCGCCCCCGTCGTCGCCGTCACTGGCCGCCCCCGTCGTCGCCCGCCACCCCCGTCGTCGCTCGCCATCGTCGCCCTCGCCCGTCGCCCCCGTCGTCGCCCACCGCCCGCCGCCCCCGTCATCGCCACCGCCCCCCGACCGTTGCCCCCGCCGTCGCTCGCCGCCCCCGTCGTCGCCGCCGCCCCCGTCATCGCCGCCCCCATCGTCGCCCCTGCCGCCGCCCCCGTCGCCGCCCCCGTCGTCGCCGCCCCCGCCGTCGCCGACCCGTCGTCGCCCCCGCCGCCGCCCCCGTCGCCGCCCCCGTCGTCGCCGCCCTCGTCGTCGCCGCCCCCGTCGTTGCCCCCGCCACCGCCCCCATCGCCGCCCCCGTCGTTGCCGCCCCCGTCGTCGCCGCCCCTGTCGTCGCCGCCCCCGCCGTCGCCGTCGCCCCCCTCGTCGCCCGCCGGCCGCCGCCCTCGTCGTCTCCGCCGCCCCAGTCGTCGCCGCCCCCGTCGTCCGTCGCCCCTGCCCTCGCCCTCGTCGTCGCCTTGGTCAATTTTTTTTTTGTTCATACAATATTTTTTTTCATAGAAATTAGTTAAAATGAGGGGGGACGTCGCACATGACATGAGGTGGGACGTCGGACGTCAGACATGAGGGGTGAGCGTCGTTGTCGTCTACCCCCTCCCCGATAACTTCGACATGAGGGGGGACGTCGGACATGACATGAGGGGGGACGTCGGACCTCGGACATGAGGGGTGAGCGTCGTTGTCGTCTACCCCCTCCCCGATAACTTCGACATGAGGGGGGACGTCGGACATGACATGAGGGGGGACGTCGGACGTCGGACATGAGGGGTGAGCGTCGTTGTCGTCTACCCCCTCCCCGATAACTTCGACATGAGGGGGGACGTCGGACATGACATGAGGGGTGAGCGTCGTTGTCGTCTACCCCCTCCCCGATAACTTCGACATGAGGGTGGACGTTGGACATGACATGAGGGGGGACGTCGGACGTTGGACATGAGGGGTGAGCGTCGTTGTCGTCGGCCGCCGCTCCCTGCCCCGACGCCTAGCCCCCGATCTTTAGCTCATGTGAACATATTCCCATTGCTTTTTTTGTTCATAGAATATATATTTTTTGTTCATAGAAATTAGTTAAAATTTACCAAGCTACTAAGTTACTAAGTTAAAATGTTCATATATTCAAAATAAGTTAATTAAAAGACTCACTAAGTTAAAATTTACCCCCTCCCCGATAACTTTGACATGAGGGGGGGACGTCGGACATGCATGAGAGAGAGGCGGTCCGCTCGCCCGACCAACTATCGAGGCCACCCAAACCCTAGAAGAAAGAGCGTCGTTGTCGATCTACCCCGGCCCTCCCCGATAACTTCGACATGAGGGGGGACGTCGGACATGCATGAGAGAGAGAGGCGGTCCGCTCGCCCGATCAACTATCGAGGCCACCCAAACCCTAGAAGAAAGAGCGTCGTTGTCGATCTACCCCGGCCCTCCCCGATAACTTTGACATGAGGGGGGACATCGGACATGCATGAGAGAGAGGCGGTCCGCTCGACCGACCAACTATCGAGGCCACCCAAACCCTAGAAGAAAGAGCGTCGTTGTCGATCTACCCCCTCCCTAATGATGAAGCCTTGTTTGTATATTAATTGCCATGTTGTAATATTTACAGAAACTATGGATCAAAGAGACTTGGAACAAGAACAGTTGTTGGGGGAGATAATCCCCGCTGGACGTGATGTCTTGTCGTTTCTCAATGACACCGATGGTCTGGAAGGAGAGGATGACGGCTCCGGTGATCGAACAATGGAGGAGGAAGGACATGATCATGATGGCTCCGGTGACCGAATGCCGGAGGAAGAAGGAGACCATGATGACGGCTCCGGTGACCGAACGGAGGAGGGAGCTGTTGCAAAGTCCGGCGAGGTATATATATTAATTAAGCCTATGCTGACTAGCTAATTGATGCATTAATTGTTTTGGTATGTACATATATTAACTCTTCTTTCTTGTTTTATAGCCCTCCGGATCGAGCCAAACTTCGGTAACGAGACGAGGCCCGAAGAAAAGGTTGCGCAAGGATGAAAGGTTCACGATCACAGCACCCGCGGACGATGGCCATCCGATTGAACCCAAGCGGACCAAGGACGCATTTTCTGCTCAGTGCGGAGCTATTGTTAGGGACGACATCCTGATCAGCATCAAGCAATGGAATAAGCCTAAGGACGACGACCCTGAAGTTTCTTATGTCACCGATAGACAGAAAGATGATCTTTGGACCTCGCTGAAGGCAAATTTCACCCTACCGCCAGAGGAGGATCCGAATAAGCCAGTTATAGAGCCACTGGTCAAGGCGTGTGCTCTTAAGAAGATGGCAGATCTATTCAGGAGGTGGAAGAATGAGTTGAAATCAAAGTTTGTCGACAAAGGGAAGACTCCAAAATTCATCGGCCGATTTGAGAAGATAAGAGATCACTGGCCCGCATTTGTGGCCTACAAGACATCGGACAAGAGTAAGAAAATGTCAGAGACAAACAAGAACAATGCTGCAAAGAAGCAGTATCAGCATCACACGGGTCAAGTGGCTATCTCAAAGCCCGGCCATTGTAGGACAAAGCTGAGAATGACCTGATTGCTAAAGGGGTTGGTTCAAGGACTTGGTTCTTCGGGGTTGGGGGAACTGTGGACCCTGAAACAGGGAAGTGCCGTTGGACGGACGAGCAACTTGCAATACCCGTCAAGAAGCTTCAGAAGTATATCACCGCAGCGCAGGAAGGGACGTTCATTCCCGACAGAGAGAAGGACGAGCTGACTGAGGCCCTAGGGAATGCTGACCACCCTGGACGAACACCAGGCACACCAGGCTCCGTTCCGTGGAAGGTTGGGTTTCCCGACGCAGGCGGTTACGGAAGCCGGGAGAGAAAGAGGAAAGCGGAGCTGAGCGACATGCATAAGCTCAATGCAAGACTACAAAAGCTAGAGGAACTTGAGAGCCAGCTTGCTGCCGGCCAACCATCTCAGCGGCACGAAGCTACTCCAGAAGCTACCCCGCCATCTCAGCGGAGAAGCAGCGTGGCTTCCACGGAGCCCGTTCAGCGTGACTTCATGGCTCCTAGCTACCCCGTGGATACTATCACGGAGGCTCAACATTGCGAGCTTATGACGAAATGCCGGAACCTCACTTTCAAGGCGGCTGTCGGCTCTGTTGCACCTCCTCAACCCAACGGAACTTTTCACTGCCTTCCAATTCCATATGGCTATGCTGTTGTGATGGTGGATGAAGTAATGGAGGGATTTGAGGAGCTCGAGCTTGACCACTCTACAGGTGAAGGGGAGAAGCAGATGGTTCATGCTCTGAGGAGTACATGTCTATGGCAGAAGGAGTACATCAAGCTTCCAAACTGGACGCCTCCGCCTCCTCCTCCTCCTCCGGCGAGTCAGGGCACTCCACCTCCTCCTCCTCCTCCTCCTCCTCTGGCGAGTGATCAGGGCACTCCTCCTCCTTCTCCGGCTCCTCCGACGCGTGAGGGCACTCCGCCTCCTCCTTCGCCTACTCCGGCGCGTCGGAGCAGTCCGCCTCCTCCTCCGCCTCGTCGGCAACGGCTGAAGACAGACGCCGCCGCTCTGGCTCCTCCGGTGCGTCGGAGCACTCCGCCTCCTTCTCCGCCTCGTCAGCAACGACGGAAGAGAGACGCCATCGCTCCGGCGGCTAGCAGTACAAGCAGAGGCGGGAGGCAATTCAGATACGGTCCATCTCTCAAGCCTCTGGAAAAGTTACCATATGAGAGGACCGAGAAGGAAAACGAGGACATCTGTCGTGCCCAAGTGAGGGACCATTTTGCAAAGAAAACTCCACCTCCGAAGGAGAAGCTAGATCCGGTGAAAGTGAAGCGCACTATCGATGCCCTGAAGCGACCACCACCGCCTCCGCCGGATTCCAACTATGTCCGGATTCTTAAAAAGACATATGAAGATGCGCGGCGGTCGGGAAGTACTTCCAGTGATGCAAGGTTAGCAGAACGAAGAAGTGGGAAAACAATTCCCCAGCTCGACGAACAGGAGAAGCAATCGTGCCCCCCGCTCAAGGTGTCTAGCGATATTGCTAATCATCCAGGGATGGTGCCTGGTACCAATCCTGGTGATTACTTGGGGGATGATGTAATTTTTGAAACGGCTGAGATAACAAAAGAAGAATATAAATACGTGCACGGGAAGCCTCTCGTCAAACCTGATCCTCCTCCTCTAACAACGATGATGTACAAATTGCATGAGTGGTACATGAAAACCTGCAGGGAGTCTGGGAAAGACACTATGTATGTGGCAGTGAAACCAGAGCACGAATTCATTGGACTCAGCGTGATGCCTATTGAATTTGTGGAGTTATTTCAGTTATACAATCAACTGGCCCTCGACAAACAACTCATGACTTCCTACTGTCTGTAAGTATTACTTCTATACTTAAGTCTCTAGCTCAGCTCGTTCATTGCATGTATATATAATTATCCTCACTATATTATGCAGATTGAAGATCTTCGAATGCAAAAAAGCAGGAATCTTCGACGTTGGGTTCATTAGCCCAGATGCCGTAAATGAATGGACGGTACAAAATGAAATCAAAGAGACCGAGGAGAACTTGCTAAAGTCGTTCCTTATACATCAAAACAAAAGGGAAATACTCTTTCCTTACAACTTCAAGTGAGTGTTGCTGTCTTCTTTGTATACTCGGTTTCGCTTACTCGAGGTTAAGTAATGTAATTGATGAGTTATATATGCGTGCGCAGTTTCCACTTTATTCTGCTATCCATTAAGCTTGACGGGGCATTAGTAACTGTCTTAGACTCGAGACGTAAAGATCCCGAGGATTATGCGGACATGACTACAATGCTCAAGAAGTAAGTTCAGTCAATACCGGGACCATATCGGCATGCAACTTTCGTTAATTTCCTGATATCAAGTAATCATTTTCTTTGCCTGGCAGGGTTTGGAAGAAGTTCACCCGAAAGGTTCCCGGTCTAAACAAAGAGTTGCGATTTACGCACCCCAAAGTAAGTAGTACTAGCTAGTTCCGCGCATCTCTAATTGATTCAAATTTTCATCAATATATCATTACCATGCTTGCTTATCAGTTTGATTGAACTCTATTCTCGTAAAGTGCTTGTACTAGAAAGAAGGGACTGTTTTATGTGCATACTACGTATGCGAGTTCATTCGCCACTCGACCTCTGAGCGGGGCTTCTCTGACAAACAATTTGAAGTACGTAAATAATATTCACAATTTTATTTTATATATTACCATCAATTGTGTTGAGTTTTATTCATATATATGCATGTATTGACCCCCTTCTTTAAATTAGATCTGGCAGATGCGGGATGAACTTCTACCACATGATCGCATACGAGCAATTCAAGAGGAATTGGCGGGATTCTTTCTTGACCACGTCATACCTAAAGACGGAGAATACCATGTGGATTTGTGATTGGATCTTAGGTAGATGATGTTAGGGATTGTAAAAGATGTTATATTGTATATATGTAGTAGCGTCGGATAGATATACGAAAACTTGTTTTTTGACCAATCTCTCGGAGAAAGAGAGGTCGATCACTTCTCTCTATATATGTTCATGACGATCATGTGTACTTAATGGTTCCTTCATTTGCTTACTAGCTAGCGTGTCGAGTTCTCTCTATAGTATCTAGCGTCGACCAAGCACGGAGAAAGAGAGGACACTTCTCTCTATTAGCTAGCTAACACAATATGAAACCCCTAAATTAACCCTACAAAACCCCCTAAACCCCCCCCCCCTTTAAAAAAAAACAAAAACCCAAGCTCCTGCCAGATGCTGACGCGTGGATGCCTTTTGGTCCCGGTTGGTGTTACCAACCGGGACTAAAGGTCCTCCCTCCCCCGCCCCAGACAGCGCCACGTGGAGCCCCTTTGGTCCCGGTTCGTAAGCAAACCGGGACTAAAGGTTTTGGGCTTTAGTCCCGACCCTTTAGTCCCGGTTCCAGAACCGGGGCTAATGGGCCTCTGGAACCGGGACAAATGGGCCGTTTTCTACTAGTGGCATAACGGCTGTACGGGCATGAAATATGAAGCAACCTGCATGAAACTGACAACAAAACAACTGAATTCTTATAGGAACACAACAATTTTCCTATAAGTCTCCAGCATTGTAACTCATCATCCTGATAGATAGGTGAGAAGCCTAATTCTTAACCCTGTAGAATAAAGAAGAGGGTGACTCAGAATTAGAATGACACAAGGAAAGGAGTAAAAAGAATCTTACGTTCCCTTCCACAATCAATTCCCTTATATCACTAAAGCAGTTCTAGACTCAACATCGACCAGTTTGGCTTGGTAATCCTACAGGCAGTCAAGCTCTGATACCAACGCTGTCGGGACCCCGATCCTAAGCCATAAGAATCCAGCATGTAACACTTCACATTACTTTGTGGCCTCACGCACGGTTATCTCCATGGCTGCCACCTTACCTGGGCCGGGACCGTTTGCGCCTTTTGGCTCACGAATGTGAATATGTCGCTAGCATTCAAATGTCCAAGAACCCGGGTCGACATGACTAGTCGTAGAACCCAAATAGCACATCCGTACAGGGACAGGCATACGTAACCCAACAATGCAGGTGTCGGTCATCAGCCTGTGTAGACGAGTCATAGCAAGCTACCGGGACTCCATTACGCCGTGGGACATAAATGTCATCAACTGCGCGTAGATGAGTCATAGCAGGCTACATGGACTCCATTAAACTGTGAGACATTTCCCCGAGGGGACAGACATAGCAGCAAGGAGGATACACGCCGGTCAATCAATGTGTCCGGAGCAGTAGCAAGCTACCAAGGCTCAGTGGAAGCACAAAGAGGCATTTCCCCGTAAAGAGTACTACTAAAGGCACACAACTAGGTGTCGAATCCCATACATACCGTTACACGTCACACGTACGCACGACATGTCCGATATGCATAGATACAACTATGGCATCACAACATAACCATACAACAACAAAACATTTATTTAGGAGGCTCAGAAGAGCCTTACATAATGAGTTCATACAGGTAGGGGTCACATGACTCGACACTCAAGTCATACAAGCAACAAGCGGAAGCAAAACATGTCTGGGTACAGACATCTACTAAAAGTGGCTAGAGGAGCCTGAAAAGCTACAACGACCCTACCAAAGGAACCAGACCTCTGTCTGGGATTCCCAAGCTAATCCGGTGAACATCGATCTGCACGTCATAGGAATCACTAATGAGACTGACGTCTCCTCTGCAAAAACATAAATTAAGCAACCGTGAGTACAAAGGTACTCAGCAAGACTTACATCAGAACTAACTACATATGCATCATTTTCAACAAGGGGGTTGTGGAGTATATTGCAGCAAGCCAGCTTTGACTCTTGGCTAACCTGTACTACGACTACAAGTACTTTCTTTGAGGTGGAATAACGCACACGAGTCCACATATTCACCATATCAATACACCACTATGGATCCACTCCCGTCTCCCTACGAGAAGGCCATCCATAGCACTCACACTTATCTTGCGCACTTTAATGTATCCATTTCACTTGTCTATGAACCACATAAGTTCTCCAAGTAGTCCATATCCGAGGACGCGGCTATTCGAACAAATTCATAACCCTGCAGGGGTGTACTTCTTCACACATGCTCTCGCCACTTATTGCAATGTGCACGTAAAAAGGCACCTCGGCAACCTTCAAGTAGAAGCCCATCGAGGGAGTCGGCCACGACCGTCAATCACACAAGACCCTAGTCCAGGTTTATCGCCTATTTGAGACTGAACCCGCACGGAAGTCCGGCCGAAGTTTCCGCTACGGCCTCAAACGATGTGCGCAGGGTTCCCAAGCCCACCGTTCGGGTGCCACTTGGTACACCGTGCAACTTTGTATCTATCGCATCACAGCCCACCCCGTCGGGCAGCACTATGCACGGCCGCCAACGCTTTTCCTACAAACACCAGAAACTAGTTGCAACTCCTGGATAGAGATCAAGGCGGTTAATAGGTCGAGAGGGGTCGAGTTACCGGAACCCAATGTGTGGTAGTATCTTGTCTTGGATAACATACACATAACTCAGTTCTTAAGGACGGTCCCAATGAGACAACCCGCCATGTACTCCTACATGGCCTCTCATCGCTACCTTTACCAAATCGTGTTCACACACTTAGCTCTCACACAGGAGGACAAGAACACTGCCATTCCGATTCATCGCCCAGATGGATCAGACCCGACGCAACACGACTCTAAGCATAGTAGGCATAGTAAGTAAGCAAGCATGGATGAGTAGGCATATCAAGGCTCAAACAGTTGCTACTCATGCTAAGTGGTTTCAACTATTTCCTGTGACAAAGACAGGTCATGCAAAGGAATGGGTTCAACTACCGAGAACATGTAACAGTTGAATCATCATTGTCCTAATGTAGTATAAGAGAGCAGGAGCGAGAGAGTAGGATATTATCGGGATTCTCAAGGAGGGGTTGCTTGCCTGACAGTTCTGAAGATAGCATTTCTCTTCATTAGTGTCAACGATTACAACTTCGGGACCATCGTCTACCGAGAAGGAACACCACAGACAAACAGGAAGGGAACACATTGATACGTCTCCAACGTATCTATAATTTTTTATTGTTCCATGCTATTATATTATCTGTTTTGGATGTTTTATATGCATTAATATGCTATTTTATATTATTTTTGGGACTAACCTATTAATCTAGAGCCTAGTGCCAGTTTCTGTTTTTTCCTTGTTTTTGAGTAGTGCAGATAAGGAATATTAAACGGAGTCCAAACGGAATAAAATCTTCGGAATGATTTTTCTTGGACTAGAAGAAACCCAGCAGACTTGGAGACGAAGGCAGGAGACCTGCCGTGGAGTCACAAGCCACCAGGGCGCGCCCTAGGGGGGGCGCCCCCCTGGCTTGTGGCACCACGGCAGCCCTCCTAACCCTATTCTTCGGCCTATAAATTCCCAAATATTCCCTGGATACCAAAAAGAGCCACGAAGGCATTGCAGGATCATCCATTTATTGATGTAGCTGATTCTTTTCATAACATTCACTACAACTTAGTATTCAGCGTGGTTACCCGTGATGTTATTCCGTTGCTTGCACCTGCTTTTTTTGATTCTATTGCTAGGAACGGATACAGGATCATTCCTGAGGACATTACAGCCTACCGGGACAACCTGGCAACGGCCGAGGAGGAGCCCCAGGAGTGGGACGCTCAGGTGTTGTCGCCACCGCACTTCAACCTAGGACCGGATGGATATTACGGATGATGATTACCAAGCTAGGCCAAAAGCCTAAGCTTGGGGGAGTATGTATTTCCACCAACATTATATTCGTGTTTACACATTTCATTCCAGTGGTCGGTGTCCACACTTTTTCATTGTATTATCCATGCTAGTTTTATTTTCTTGCTTTCTTCTTGCGTGTTTGAAAAACTTTGATAAAATCCAAAAATATTTCCTCCTTATTTTCGTTTTTTCTTTCTAGTTTAATTTAATTGTAGTAGCAAAAGAAAACCCAAAAAGATTTCTCGTTTCTTCTTTTACTTGTTGGGAGCTCTCCCGTGTAAATAGTTTTTCTCATTTTTGTTTTCCCCTCTTTAATTTGCTTTCCTTAAGAAAAACCAAAAACTAAAAAAAACATTTCAGTGTGTTTCTCTGAAATTCTTTTCCTTTTATTTGAGTCTTACCAAGGAGAAGACCACAATGAAAATGTTGAGTGGCTCTCATATGCATTATTGTTAATCTAACAAAGAGCCCATGTTACTTTGTCTGCTCCTCTTGAATAAAATGTTTGCAGATTCCAGCTTAGTCCATGACACTCTTGCACTATTTTTATTTTCATATCATTCGGTCGTGCAAGTGAAAGGCAATAATGACGATATTTGACGAAGTGACTATGGCAGAGAGAAGCGGGTATGAACTCAACTTGTTTTTGTTTTTGTAAATATGTTTAACCTAGTATCCATGATTTAGCATATTATGATCAAACATGTTTGCATTGACAATTAGACATTATAGTTGCTCATGCCATGCTTAAGTAGTTAGGAGTGGATAATGATTTATCTTGGATGTCAACATGCATTAAAATGGTTGTGATGTAGTATGATGATATGGTATCCTCCTCCGAATGTTTCAAGTGGCTTGACTTGGCACATGTTCACGCATGTAGTTGAATCAAAACCATCATAGCCTTCACGATATTTATGTTCATGGTGTCCATATCCTACTCATGCTAGTATTCAATGTTTATTATTCATAATGCATGTTCATGACTGTTTTCGCTCCCTAGCTGGCCGCTTCTCAACCTATTTGATAGCCTTCACCTATACTAAGCGGGAATACTGCTTGTGCGTCAAAATCCTTAAACCAAAGTTATTCCAGATGAGTCCACTATATCTACCTATATGTGGTATTACCCTGCCGTTCCAAGTAAATTCGCATGTGCCACCTCTAAAATTTCAAATGAACATCTGTTTTGTGTGCCTGGACCGCTCATGGAGCGACAGGGGGCGGTCAGTATTGATGACCCACAAGTATAGGGGATCTATCGTAGTCCTTTCGATAAGTAAGAGTGTCGAACCCAACGAGGAGCAGAAGGAAATGACAAGCGGTTTTCAGTAAGGTATTCTCTGCAAGCACTGAAATTATAGGTAACAGATAGTTTCGTGATAGGATAATTCGTAACGGATAGCAAGTAACAAATGTAACAAAGGTGCAGCAAGGTGGCCCAATCCTTTTTATAGCAAAGGACAAGCCTGGACAAACTCTTATATAAAGCAAAGCGCTCCCGAGGACACATGGGAATTTCTGTCAAGCTAGTTTTCATCATGCTCATCTGATTTGCGTTCGTTACTTTGATAATTTGATATGTGGGTGGACCGGTGCTTGGGTGCTGCCCTTACTTGGACAAGCCTCCCACTTATGATTAACCTCTCTCATAAGCATCTGCAACTAGGAAAGAAGTATTAAGAGAAATCTAACCATAGCATGAAACATGTGGATCCAAATCAGCCCCTTACGAAGCAACGCATAAACTAGGGTTTAAGCTTCTTTCACTCTAGCAACCCATCATCTACTTATTAATTTCCAATGCCTTCCTCTAGGCCCAAATAGTAGTGAAGTGTCATGTAGTCGACGTTCACATAACACCACTAGAGGAGAGACAACATACATCTCATCAAAATATCGAACGAATACCAAATTCACATGATTACTAATAACAAGACTTATCCCATGTCCTCAGGAACAAACGTAATTACTCACAAAGCATATTCATGTTCATAATCAGAGGAGTATTAATTATCATTAAGGATCTGAATATATGATCTTCCACCAAGTAAACCAACTAGCATCAACTACAAGGAGTAATCAACACTACTAGCAACCCACAGGTACCAATCTGAGGTTTGAGACAAAGATCGGATACAAGAGATGAACTAGGGTTTGGAGAGGAGATGGTGCTGGTGAAGATGTTGATGGAGATTGACCCCCTCTCAATGAGAGGATCGTTGGTGATGACGATGGCTTCGATTTCCCCCTCCGGGAGGGAAGTTTCCCCGGCAGAACAGCTCCGCCGGAGCACTAGATTGGTTCTGTCCAAGTTCCGCCTCGAGACGGCGGCGCTTCGTCCCAAAAGCTCCCTTATGATTTTTTCCAGGTCAAAACCCTCCATATAGCAGAAGATGGGCACCGGAGGCCTGCCAGGGGGCCCACAAGCCACAGGGGCGCGCCCCCTGGCTTGTGAGTCCCTGGTGGGTCCCCTCTGGTATTTCTTTCGCCCAATATTTTTTATATATTCCAAAATAATTCTCCGTAGATTTTCAGGACTTTTGGAGTTGTGCAGAATAGGTATCTCAGATTTGCTCCTTTTCCAGTCCAGAATTCTAGTTGCCGGCATTGTCCCTCTTCATGTAAACGTTGTAAAATAAGAGAGAAAAGGCATAAGTATTGTACCATAATGTGTAATAACAGTCCATAGTGCAACAAATATCAATATAAAAGCATGATGCAAAATGGACGTATCAACTCCCCCAAGCTTAGACCTCGCTTGTCCTCAAGCGAAAGCCGAAATCGATAAATATGTCCACATGTTTAGAGATAGAGGTGTCGATAAAATACAATACGGACATGAAGGCATCATGGTCATCTATAGAACAGCAACATATATTGACATATAATTTCTTATGCTAAAGTAACAATTCATTCACAAGGTAAAGTATGAATCAAGAACTCTATTGAGAACCAACAAACTATGATCTCAGTCATTGAAGCAATTCAAATTTATCATAACGTAGGAAAGAGTCAATATAAGAGCTTGTAAAGCAAATCTACATACTCAATCATCTTTTAGTCTTTCATAATTGCTAACACTCACGCGGTACCTATGAGGTCAAAGCTTCAATCGGGCACAGAGAAAGATAGGGGCTTATAGTATTGCCTCCCAACTATTTACCTCAAGGGTAATGTCAACAGAAATAACTCATGCTCACCCACATCCGAGTGGATATATGTGTCTAGATCATTCCCCAACACATGACGCTTGCCAAGAGAAAAAGGCGAAATAAAGGAAGTGGTGAAGATCACCACGACTCTTGCACAAAGGTAAGTAGTAGAAAGTAAAGGTAACAGATGGGCCCTTCGCAGAGGGAAGCAGAGGTTGTCATGCGCTTTTATAGTTGGATGCGCAATCCCTTAATGCAAAAGAACGTCACTTTATATTGCCCCTTGTGATAAAGAACTTTATTATGCAGTTTGTCGCTTTTATTTCTTCCATATCACAAGTTCGTATAAAGTTTGTTTTCCTCACACTAATAGATCACACATATTTAGAGAGCAATTTTTATTGCTTGCACCGATGACAACTTACTTGAAGGATCTTACTCAATCCATAGGTAGGTATGGTGGACTCTCATGGCAAAACTGGGTTAAAGGAGTTTGGATGCACAAGTAGTATCTCTACTTGGTGCAAAGGTTTTGGCTGATATGGGGTGGAAGCAAGCGACACATGTTAAAGGATCTAAAACCATATAACTTCTATTCGGAAATAAGCAAACATAACCCATTATGTTGTCTTCCTTGTCCAACATCAACTTCTTAGCATATAATATTTTAATGAGTGCTCACAATCATAAAAGATGTCCAAGATGATATATTCATATGTGAACCTCTCTTTCTTTATTACTTCCTTTTAATTGCAACAATGACCAATAGCTTTGTTTGTCATCTCACAACAAATTTCAATCGACATACCTCTTATATGTGAAGTCATCACCCCCCATAAGATCATCATATATACTCTTTGCTTTTATTCTATACTTCTTTCTATTTCTTTTTCTCAAGATCATAGCAAGCAAGCAAAGCCCTCAACTCAAAACTACTCTTTATTATATAACTCTCGGACTTGCTTACATAGGGGGAACATAGAGCAAAACTCAAAACTAGATCACACTAAAGACTTTATTGTACTAGATCAAGATATAACCAAAAGGATCGAACTAAGAAAAACGACAAAAGTAAAAGATGTGATGGTGATACAATACCGGGCCACCTCCCCCAAGCTTGGTACAAGCCAAGGGGAGTGCCCATACCCATGTGTTTAGTTGTCTTTCTTCGGAGGTGGCGATGTTGGAGTTGTTGATGAGGTTGGAGGCTTGTCCTCCGTCTTCCAAGGCATGGGCTCACCATCGTAAAAAGATGAGCGAGTCTCTGGGATCCTCAAATCTGCAGCCAAACTCATTCTCTTAAATCTGTATTCATACTCACAGTTTTGGTTTTGCAGTTCATAGATCTGGGCTTGGAGATGCTTGATTTTCTCATAAAGCTTGAAGATGTGCTCCCCGATGTCCTTGGTGTCCAGCTTGTGCTTATGGGTAAACTCCGCGATCATCATGTGATTGGCATTGAGTCCTCGTTCCACCATCCCTTGGCACTTGAAGACTTGTTGCTCCATCGCTTCGAGCCTCGTCTCCACGCTTTCGGTCTTCTTTGGCCCCTCAACATCACGGATGTGCAGCACCCCCTCATGCATCTCAATGGTTTGAGGGTGTCGCAGCACCTCCGCAAGGTAGGGGTTGATGACCTTCTCAAAGAACTTGTCCGTTGAAGCACTTGGGGACGTCATGTCGATCTCAATCTGCTGCAGAAACAGCTCAAAACGAAAACAGGAGGTATTGTCGTGTTACGAAGGTCAAAACCTTCGAGAGATTATATAATGAATTTTTACCGACCCTAAGGAGTATACCACAAGAAAACGGAGTCCGGAGGGTACACGGGGTGGCCACAAGCCACAGGGGCGCGCCCAGGGGGGTAGGGCGCGCCCCCCTGGCTTGTCGCCTCCTCGTGCACTTTTTGGACTACTTTAAATTTTCCTAATTTATTAAATATTCCAAAACGGAGAAAAATTGCTATTGAAAAAGTTTTGGAGTCGGTTTGCTTACCGTAACACATACCTATTCCTTTTCGGAGTCTGAAACGTTCTGGTAGGTCACCCTAATGTACTCCTCCGGAGTTATGGTATTGATAATATTGGTTTCAACATTTATGGGAGTAACTGAGATATAATGTTTGATTCTTTGCCCGTTTACCACCTTCGGATTTGTGCCTTCGGCATTGTTGATCTTGATGGCACCGGAACGATATACTTCCTCGATAACGTAAGGCCCTTCCCATTTAGAGAGAAGTTTTCCTGCAAAAAATCTTAAACGAGAATTGTATAGCAAGACATGGTCACCTACATTGAATTCACGCTTTTGTATCCTTTTATCATGCCATCTCTTAACTTTTTCTTTAAACAACTTGGCATTCTCATAGGCCTGGGTTCTCCATTCATCCAGTGAGCTAATGTCAAATAACCTCTTCTCACCAGCAAGTTTGAAATCATAGTTGAGCTCTTTATTTTCCCAATAAGCTTTATGCTCTTGCTCTAGAGGTAAGTGACATGCTTTACCATAAACCATCTTATACGGAGACATACCCATATGGTTTTTATAAGCAGTTCTATAAGCCCATAATGCATCATCAAGTTTCTTAGACCAATTCTTTCTGGATCTATTAACAATCTTCTGCAAGATCAATTTAATTTTTCTATTGCTCAATTCTACTTGACCACTAGACCGAGGATGATAAGGAGATGCAATTCTATGATTAACATCATACTTAGCAAGCAATTTACGGAAAGCACCATGAATAAAGTGTGAACCACGATCAGTCATTAAATATCTAGGGACTCCAAATCTAGGGAAAATAACTTCTTTAAGCATTTTAATAGAAGTGTTATGATCAGCGCTACTAGTTGGAATAACTTCTACCCACTTAGTAACATAATCAACAGCAACTAGAATATGAGTATACCCATTAGATTGTGGAAAAGGTCCCATATAATCAAAACCCCAAACATCAAATGGTTCAATAACAAGAGAATAATTCATAGGCATTTCCTGACGTCTACTAATGTTGCCAATTCTTTGACATTCATCACAAGACAAGACAAACTTACGAGCATCCTTGAAGAGAGTAGGCCAATAAAAACCAGATTGTAGTACCTTATGTGCAGTTCTATCTCCAGCGTGGTGTCCTCCGTAGGCCTCGGAATGACACTTGTGAAGGATCTGTTCCTGTTCATGCTCAGGCACACAGCGTCTAATAACACCATCTACTCCTTCTTTATAAAGGTGTGGGTCATCCCAAAAGTAATGTCTTAAATCATAGAAGAACTTTTTCTTTTGTTGGTATGTGAAGCTAGGTGGTATAAATTTAGCAACAATGTAATTAGCATAATCAGCATACCATGGAGCATTGCGCGAAGCATTTATGACAGCTAATTGTTCATCAGGAAAGCTATCATCAATAGGTAGTGGGTCATCAAGAACATTCTCTAATCTAGACAAGTTATCTGCTATGGGGTTATCAACACCCTTTCTATCAATAATATGCAAATCAAATTCTTGTAGCAGGAGAACCCATCTAATAAGTCTAGGTTTAGCATCTTTCTTTTCCATAAGATATTTGATAGTAGCATGATCAGTGTGAACAGTTACTTTGGAATCAACAATATAAGGTCTGAACTTATGACAAGCAAACACAACTGCTAAAAATTCCTTTTCAGTGGTAGCATAGTTTCTTTGAGCACTGTCTAGAGTTTTACTAGCATAATGGATAACATTTAATTTCTTATCAACTCTTTGTCCTAGAACAGCGCCAACAGCATAATCACTAGCATCACACATAATTTCAAAGGGTAGGTTCCAATCAGGTGGTTGAACAACAGGTGCGGAAATCAAGGCTTTCTTAAAAATTTCAAATGCTTCTACACAATCATCATCAAAAAGGAATGGAACATCTTTTTGCAAAATATTAGTGAGAGGCCTAGAAATCTTAGAGAAGTCTTTAATAAATCTCCTATAGAAACCAGCATGACCAAGGAAACTTCTTATACCTTTGATATCCGTAGGGCACGGCATTTTTTCAATAGCATCAACTTTAGCTTTATCCACCTCAATACCTCTTTCGGAGATTTTGTGCCCCAAGACAATACCTTCATTAACCATAAAGTGGCACTTTTCCCAATTGAAGACAAGATTAGTTTCTTCGCATCTCTGCAAAACTCGATCAAGGTTGCTCAAGCAATCATCAAAAGAAGTTCCGTAAACGGAAAAATCATCCATGAAAACCTCAACAATCTTTTCACAAAAGTCAGAGAATATAGCCATAATACATCTTTGAAAGGTAGCAGGTGCATTGCATAAACCAAAAGGCATACGTCTATAAGCAAAAGTACCAAAAGGACAAGTAAAAGTGGTTTTTTCTTGATCCTCTTTTGACACAGGTATTTGAGAGAAACCAGAGTAACCATCTAGAAAGCAAAAATGTGTATGTTTAGATAGTCTTTCTAGCATTTGATCAATAAAAGGTAGAGAGTAATGATCTTTCCTAGTAGCTTTATTTAATTTCCTAAAATCAATTACCATTCTGTATCCTGTAACAATTCTTTGCGGGATCAATTCATTTTTATCATTAGGAACAACGGTAATACCTCCCTTCTTAGGGACACAATGAACGGGACTAACCCATCTACTATCAGCAATAGGATAAATTATACCTGCCTCCAGAAGCTTTAATATTTCATTTCTTACCACTTCTTTCATTTTAGGATTTAACCGTCGTTGGTGATCAACAACTGGTTTAGCATCAGGCTCCATATTAATTTTATGCTGACATAGAGTGGGACTAATGCCCTTAAGATCATCAAGAGTATATCCAATAGCAGCACGGTGGTTCCTCAAAGTTTTCAATAATCTCTTTTCTTCATGCTCTGAAAGGTTAGCACTAATAATAACAGGATATATCTCCTTTTCATCAAGATAAGCATATTTCAGAGTATCCGGTAATTGTTTAAGCTCAAACACGGGATCACCCTTGGGTGGAGGAGGATCCCCAAGTATTTCAACAGGCAGGTTGTGTTTCAAAATAGGCTGCTGATCAAAGAAAATCTTATCTATTTCATTCCTTTCATTCATATGCATATCGTTTTCATGATCTAGCAAATATTGTTCTAAGGGATCAGCAGGAGGCACAGCAATAGAAGCAAGACCAATAATTTCATCCTTACTAGGCAACTCTTTGTCATGGGGTTGTCTACGAAATTTAGAGAAATTGAACTCATGAGACACATCCCCAAAAGTTACAGTAACAATTTCTTTTTTCACAATCTATCTTAGCATTAACAGTATTCAAGAAAGGTCTACCAAATATAATGGGACAAAAATCATCTTGTGGGGAACCAAGAACAAGAAAATCAGTAGGATACTTTATTTTCCCACACAAGACTTCAACATCTCTAACAATCCCAATTGGTGCAATAGTATCTCCATTAGCAAGCTTAATGGTAACATCAATTCCCTCTAATTTAGCTGGTGCAATATCATTCATGATTTCTTGGTATAAGGTAAAGGGAAATGCACTCACACTAGCACCCACATCACATAAGCCATGATAACAATGATCTCCTATTTTAACAGAAACAACAGGCACGTCAACAATAGGTCTATGTTTACCTTTAGTATCAGGTCTAGCAATTCTAGCAGCTTCATCACAGAAATGAATAACATGCCCATCAATATTATCAACCAAGAGATCTTTAACCATAGCAATACTAGGTTCAATTTTAATTTGTTCAGGGGGTGTAGGTGTTCTAGTACAACTCTTACGAACCACAGTTGAAGCTTTAGCATGTTCCTTTATTCTAACAGGGAAGGGAAATTTCTCAATATAAGCAGTAGGAATGACAGGATCGGCATTATAAATAATAGTTTCTTCTTAAAATTTAATAGGTTCAACTACTTTAACTTCAATGGAGGATGATATTTAAACCACTTCTCCTTAGGGAGATCAACATGAGTAGCAAAAGATTCACAGAAAGAAGCTACTATCTCAGAGTCAAGTCCATATTTAGTGCTAAAATCACGAAAAGCATCGGTGTCTATAAAGGATTTAACACAATCGAACTTAAGGTTTATACCTGACTCCTTACCTTCGCCGAGTTCCCAATCTTCAGAGTTGCGTTTAATTCTTTCCAATAAGTCCTGTTTGAATTCAATATCTTTCTTCATAAAGGAACCAGCACAAGAAGTATCGAGCATGGATTGATCATTACGAGAAAGCCGAGCATAAAAATTCTGAATAATAATTTCTCTCGGGAGCTCATGATTGGGGCATGAATATAACATTGACTTAAGCCTCCCCCAAGCTTGAGCGATTCTTTCAACTTCACGAGGCCAAAAATTATAAATATAATTCCGATCACGATGAACCAGATGCATAGGATAAAACTTCTAATCAAATTCCAATTTCAATCGGTTGTAGTTCCATGATCCAATATCATCACATAGCCTATACCATGTCAATGCCTTCTCCTTCAAAGATAAAGGAAAGACCTTCTTCTTGACATCATCCTCGGGCAAACCTGCAAGCTTAAATAATCCACAAACCTCATCCACATAGATTAGATGCAAATCAGGATGTAATGTTCCATCTCCTGCATAAGGATTAGCTAGCAGTTTCTCTATCATACCCGAAGGAATTTCATAATAAATATTTTCAGTAGGTGCAGTAGGTTGAGGATCATCTCTTTGTGCTTCCGGTCGAGGTGAAGATACCCCGAACAAACCCCTCGAAGGATTATTTTCCATAGTAACAAGTGACAGTAAATTTCAGCACAGTATATAAATTTTTCCTTACCAAGTTCCACTCACCAAAGGAGCTTCACTCCCCGGCAACGGCGCCAGAAAAGAGTCTTGATGACCCACAAGTATAGGGGATCTATCGTAGTCCTTTCGATAAGTAAGAGTGTCAAACCCAACGAGGAGCAGAAGGAAATGACAAGCGATTTCAGTAAGGTATTCTCTGCAAGCACTGAAATTATAGGTAACAGATAGTTTCGTGATAGGATAATTCGTAACGGATAGCAAGTAACAAATGTAACAAAGGTGCAGAAAGGTGGCCCAATCCTTTTTATAGAAAAGGACAAGCCTGGACAAACTCTTATATAAAGCAAAGCGCTCCCGAGGACACATGGGAATTTCTGTCAAGCTAGTTTTCATCATGCTCATATGATTCGCGTTCGTTACTTTTATAATTTGATATGTGGGTGGACCGGTGCTTGGGTGCTGCCCTTACTTGGACAAGCCTCCCACTTATGATTAACCTCTCTCGCAAGCATCCGCAACTACGAAAGAAGTAGTAAGATAAATCTAACCATAGCATGAAACATATGGATCCAAATCAGCCCCTTACGAAGCAACGCATAAACTAGGGTTTAAGCTTCTGTCACTCTAGCAACCCATCATCTACTTATTACTTCCCAATGCCTTCCTCTAGGCCCAAATAGTGGTGAAGTGTCATGTAGTCGACGTTCACATAACACCACTAGAGGAGAGACAACATACATCTCATCAAAATATCGAACGAATACCAAATTCACATGATTACTAATAACAAGACTTATCCCATGTCCTCAGGAACAAACGTAATTACTCACAAAGCATATTCATGTTCATAATCAGAGGAGTATTAATTATCATTAAGGATCTGAACATATGATCTTCCACCAAGTAAACCAACTAGCATCAACTACAAGGAGTAATCAACACTACTAGCAACCCATAGGTACCAATCTGAGGTTTGAGACAAAGATTGGATACAAGAGATGAACTAGGGTTTGGAGAGGAGATGGTGCTGGTGAAGATGTTGATGGAGATTGAGCCCCTTTCGATGAGAGGATCATTGGTGATGACGATGGCTTCGATTTCCCCCTCCGGGAGGGAAGTTTCCCCGGCAGAACAGCTCCACCGGAGCCCTAGATTGGTTCTGTCCAAGTTCCGCCTCGAGACGGTGGCGCTTCGTCCCGAAAGCTCCCTTATGATTTTTTCCAGGTCAAAACCCTCCATATAGAAGAAGATGGGCACCGGAGGCCTGCCAGGGGGCCCACAAGCCATAGGGGCGCGCCTAGGGGGGTAGGGCGCGCCCCCTGGCTTGTGAGTCCCTGGTGGGTCCCCTCTGGTATTTCTTTTGCCCAATATTTTTTATATATTCCAAAATAATTCTCCATAGATTTTTCAGGACTTTTGGAGTTGTGCAGAATAGGTATCTCAGATTTGCTCCTTTTCCAGTCCAGAATTCCAGCTGCCGGCATTCTCCCTCTTCATGTAAACCTTGTAAAATAAGAGAGAAAAGGCATAAGTATTGTACCATAATGTGTAATAACAGTCCATAATGCAACAAATATCAATATAAAAGCATGATGCAAAATGGACGTATCAAGTATCTTCCATGTTAAGCGGGTTATTCTCATGATGAGTGTTTATTCACTCGTCCTTGCACGAGAGGGGCGGTAATAGGGATTCCCAGTCCCGAAATCAAAAATTGCAAATAATTAAACAAAACTCCCCCAGGAATGTTGTTAGTATGGACGGTACCCATGGATTCGGTTAGCTGTGGAGTGTGTTTGTTGGTGGAGGGGGAGTAAACCTTTACTATTACCGCTTGGGAACCGCCGCCAATGTGTTTAGCATGGAAGATATTGATAACTCTTGGACATAACGTTGACAGGAAGGATGCACCTCCCAAAATTATACTTATGTCTGATTGAAGCTTTGAGCTCTGACACCTCTGCAAATCTCTGCTTCCCTCTGCGAAGGGACTATCTATTTACTTTTATGTTGAGTAATCACCTTCTCAAATAAGCGCCATATCTGAGAGCACTATTGTCATCCTCGTGCATTTTGTATAGTTAATGTTGGGTGCAGCATGACTGGATCTTTTCTACCATGAATTACAATGTTTAGTCGCTGCTTGAACTTTGGAGGTGCTCTGCATTTATGTTTTGCAGTCTTAGAAAGGGCTAGCGAGATACCACTGTTGTCATATTATATCACGATTGTTTTGACAAAGTGTTGGCGCTTAAGATATTTTATTATTGCTCACTAGTTGCTTATGTCATTGATATGAGTTAATATAATTTTTAAGAGGTATTGCTGACATGGTTTGTCATAATCTTTGGTGAAAACCTGGGTGCTACTTAAGCATATGTATGTTGTCGGAGTAAACAAACAGGGGTGTTCGTTTCCCCTGACTTGTGCACGGACAGACAGCCACCAGCGTCCGGCAGCCACAACCTACAGAAGGTCAAGCCAACCCGGCAATGATCGAGACAAGACTTCAACAAGCTCAGCGCGGCAGCCCAAGCCTGGACTATGACATGCCAAGCACGTCCCCGACGCTTGCCGGGGACCAAGACGTACACACCTCCCAGAAGACCCGGCAAGCCACTCCATGGCAGGCACGACCCAGCCAGCCACCGCTCCACCGCATCGCTACGCCCGTCACTTATCGATGCAGTGTCGAGCTGATAACCCACAAGTATAGGGGATCAATTGTAGCCTTTCTCAATAAGTAAGAGTGTCGAACCCAACGAGGAGCTAAAGGTAGAACAAATATTCCCTCAAGTTCTATCGACCACCGATACAACTCTACGCACGCTTAACGTTCGCTTTACCTAGAACAAGTATGAAACTAGAAGTACTTTGTAGGTGTGATAGGATAGGTTTGCAAGATAATAAAGAACACGTAAATAAAAACTAGTGGCTGCTTAGATAAAGAAACAACTAAGTTAGTGTAACGAGTGTGGAAAAGTGGTGTTAGGAGTTGCGGAATTGTCCCTAGGCAATCGATAACTAGACCGGTAATCATTATTGCAATTTTATATGAGGGAGAGGCATAAGCTAACATACTTTCTCTACTTGGATCATATGCACTTATGATTGGAACTCTAGCAAGCATCCGCAACTACTAAAGATCATTAATGTAAAACCCAACCATAGCATTATAATGTATCAAGTCCTATTTATTCCCATACGCAAACAACCTACTTACTCGGGTCTGTGCTTCTGTCACTCACGCCACCCACCATAAGTGAATCATGAACATATTGCAAACCCTACAGCGGGGATCCCTCACGCTTGCGCGACACGGAGAGCAAAATAGGACAGAACCAATAATAAAACATGAAACTCAAACCAATCATGATCATCAATCAACCCATAGGACAACAAAAATCTACTCAGACATCATAGGATGGCAACACATCATTGGATAATAATATGAAGCATAAAGCACCATGTTCAAGTAGAGGGTACAGCAGGTTGCGAGAGAGTGGACCGCTGTAGATAGATGGGGGAAGGTGATGGAGGTGTTGGTGAAGATGACGGAGTTGTTGGAGCAGATCGCCGTCACGATGATGGCCCCGGCGGCGTTCCGGTGCCACCGGGAGAGAGGGGGAGAGAGCCCCCCTCCTTCTTCTTCTTCCTTGACCTCCCCCCTAGATGGGAGGAGGGTTTCCCCTCTGGTTCTTGGCATCCATGGCGGCGGAGGGGCGAGAGCCCCTCCGAGATTGGATCTCTCTCTCTGTTTCCTTCTGTTTCTGCGCTCCCAGATTCTGGCCTTTCACCGTTTCTTATATTCCCGGAGATCCGTAACTCCGATTGGGCTGAAATTTTAACACGATTTTTATCCGGATATTAGATTTCTTGCGGCGAAAGAAGGGCACCAACTGCCTTACGGGGTGGCCACAAGCCAGCCTGGCGCGCCCAGGGGGTAGGGCGCGCCCCCCTGGCTTGTGGTCACCTCGGGCATCGTCTCGCGTTGATTCTTTTTCCCAAAATTTACATATATTCCAAAAAAAAATCTTCGTAAGTTTTTATCCCGTTTGGACTTCGTTTGATATGGATTTTCTGCGAAACAAAAAACATGCAACAAACAGGAACTGGCACTGGGCACTGGATCAATATGTTAGTCCCAAAAATAATATAAAAAGTAGCCAAAAGTATATGAAAGTTGTAGAATATTGGCATGAAACAATCAAAAATTATAGATACGACGGAGACGTATCACGAGCCCTCAGGCGGCTAATCAGCTCTCGCTAAGCACGTGGTGACATATTGGAATGCAAGTTACGCTCGGTTGACACCCGCCCCGCGGCGTGTCAAGACCGTAAGAAACGACCGGCCAAGCGGTGGCAAGAGATTGCCGGGGATGCACCCCCAAGCGCCACCTAGGCAGGTAATCATGGCATTTTGTCCTAAATGTCAGAGTTAGGTAAGATAGCTCTGCTTAGCTATCTAATCGATAGATAATGTCTGTTTTGCCATTGTGGTAACCCCTTGCACTATAAAAGGAGGCACAAGGCAACCTAGCTCAAGGTTGGCAATTCGAACCCCCGAACACTTGTACTCGCATAGCAGCTCTTCCACCGACAGCAGTCCTTGCCGGAGTTAGGCGCTGTGCGTTCTTCGTGTTCCTCCAATCAATCCACCAAAAAGCAAGAGTAGGGTTTTACGCTTAGCAGCGGCCCGAACCTGGGTAAAATGCCTGTGTCCTGATTATTGCGTCGTCTCATGCTCTCCGCTCTTCGTGCAACGTGACCCCCCTTGCCGAACCACAAGGGACCTTTGGTCCCATAGGTGTTCGTGAGCATCCGTGCCCCGACATATGTAAACAAGAACAAAAGAATTCGTAAAAGTTTTTATTTATCACTTTCAGTTTGTCAACTGAATTGCTTGAGGGCAAGCAATGGGTTAAGCTTGGGGTACTTGATACGTCTCCGTCGTATCTACTTTTCCTAACGCTTTTGCTCTTGTTTTGGACTCTAATTTGCTTGATTTGAATGAAACTAACCCGGACTGACGCTGTTTTGAGCAGAACTACCATGGTGTTGTTTTTGTGCAGAAATAAAAGTTCTCGGAACTGGACGAAACTTTTTGGAGATTTATTTTACAATAAATAAAAATTACTAGAGCCAAGAACAACCAGAGGGGGTGCCTTGGTTGGGCACGATACACCAGGGCGCGCCACCCCCTCCAGGCGCGCCCTGGTGGGTTGTGCCCACCTCGTGGACCCGCTGACCCTAATTCCGGCACTATAAATTCCTATTTTCAGAGAAAAAATAGGAGAGAAAGTTTCATCGCATTTTACGATACGGAGCCGCTGCCACCTCCTGTTCTTCATCGGGAGGCCAGATCTGGAGCCCGTTTGGGGCTCCGGAGAGGGGAATCTTCGGTCTTCGTCATAATCAACCCTTCTTCATCGCCAATTCCATGATGCTCCCCACCGGGAGTGAGTAATTCCTTCGTAGGCTTGCTGGTCGGTGAGGAGTTGGATGAGATTCATCATGTAATCGAGTTAGTTTTGTTAGGGCTTGATCCCTAGTATCCACTATGTTCTGAGATTGATGTTGCTATGACTTTGCCATGCTTAATGCTTGTCACTAGGGCCCGAGTGCCATGATTTCAGATATGAACCGTTTATGTCATCACCATTATATCTTTGTTCTTGATCCGATCTTGCTAGTCATATGCACCTGCTATGTGTTATGATCCGTAAACCCCGGAATGACAATAGTCGGGATACTTTCCGGTGATGACCGTAGTTTGAGGAGTTCATGTATTCAGTATGTGTTAATGCTTTGTTCCGGTTCTCTATTAAAAGGAGGCCTTAATATCCCTTAGTTTCCTTATGGACCCCGCTGTCACGGGAGGGTAGGACAAATTAAAGATGTCATGCAAGTTCTTTTCCATAAGCACGTATGACTATTTACGGAATACATGCCTACATTGCATTTATGAACTGGAGCTAGTTCTGTGTCACCCTAGGTTATGACTATTATATGATGAATATTATCCAACGAGTTCACCGATCCAGTGCCTACAAGTTTTCCACACATTGTTCTTGCTAAGTTACTATTGTTACTGCTACTACTGCTATCAAAACTATCATACTACTGTGCTACTGATCACTCTGCTATAGATGTTTAATCTCCAGGTGTGGTTGAATTGACAACTCAACTTCTAATACTTGCAAATATTCTTTGGCTCCCCTTGTGTCGAATCTATAAATTTGGGTTGAATACTCTACCCTCGAAAACTGTTGCGACCCCTTATACTTGTGGGTTATCAACCGCCATGATGCTCACTACCGGGAGTGAGTAATTCCTTTATAGGCTTGCTGGACGGTGGTGGGATTGGATGATATTGATCATGTAATCGAGTTAAGTTTGATAGGGCTTGATCCATAGTATCCACTATGTTCTGAGATTGATGTTGCTATGGCTTTGCTATGTTTAATGCTTGTCACTATGGCCCGAGTGCCATGATTTCAGATCTGAACATATTATATTATCTCTGAATATAAGATTGATTTGGATCCTATCTTGCAAGTTGTATGCACCTATTATGTGTCTTGATCCGCATACCCCCAAGGTGACAATAATTGGGATTCTTTGCGGTGATTGCCGTAGTTTGAGGAGTTCATGTATTCACCATGTGTTAATGCTTTTTTCCGGTTCTCTATTAAAAGGAGGCCTTAATATCCCTTAGTTTCCAATAGGACCCCGCTGCCACAGGAGGGTAGGACAAAATATGTCATGCAAGTTCTTATCGCAAGCACGTATGACTATATACGGAATACATGCCTACATTACATTGATGAATTGGAGCTAGTTATGTGTCACCCTAGTGTGTAACTTTTACATGCTTGATGTCATCTAAATCATTATCCATCACCAATCTAGGTGCCTACGCTTTACATATACTGAATTTGCTAAGTTACTATTGCTACTGCTAGTGTCACAACTGCTACAAAATTGTTGCTGTCACTACTAAAGTTACTTTTGCTACTACTATTTTCTATGCTACTAAATCTTTGTTGCAGAGAGACATCCTAGGTGCGGTTGAATTGACAACTCAACTGTCAAGGCCAATAAATATTCTTTGGCTCCCATATTGTGTCGAACCAATAAATTAGGGTGAAATACTACTCATGAAGACTGTTGCGATCCCATATACTTGTGGGTTATCAAGACCTTTTTCTGGCGCCGTTGTCGGGGAGCATAGCTCTATTTATTGTGTTAACTTAAGGATATCCATTTGCTACTATGAAGAATCTGAAAGATAATCGAACTAAGATCGCCTCCTCTCGCACGAGAGGAGGTAAGAAACTGCCATCTAGCTCTGCTTTTGATTCACCTACTGTTTTGAATCAGCTTGTTACACCACCGCCTGTTGATCGTCCTGATATGTCACATGAACTTGATGATGCTACTTCTGAAATTAATGATGATACCATTGCTACACATGTTGAAACTGAAATTGTGCCACTGAATGCACTACTTGATGCTCATATTGCTAGAGCTAGGGAACTTGAAAATGCTGAAACTGATTATGACTTTGAATCACCTGTTACACCTCGGTCTCCTAATAGATATGAATTGCCTCATGTACCTGAAGGTTATGTTATGGATAAGGAAACATCTAGGGATTTCTTTGCTTGTGAAAAAAGAGATGATTTGAAGAAACTGCTATGCAAGCTAAACGAAAAATCTATGATGGAGAAAATGAAATATGATCCTAAATTTGCTACTTCTCCTATATTTGTTACTGATAAGGATTATGAGTTCTCTGTGGACCCTGAGTTGATTCCAATAGTAGAGTCTGATCCTTTCCACGGTTATGTAAATGAAACTGTTGTCGAACACCTTATGAAACTAAATGATATTGCTGCTCTGTTTACCAATGATGAAAAGATACGCTACTATTATATCTTAAGCTCTTTCCTTTCTCGCTAAAAGGCGAGGCCAAGGAATGGTTCCTTTCTCTTGCTCCTGGTTGTATGCGTAGTCCCCAGGATATGCTCCACTATTTTTCTGAAAAATATTTTCCTGCTCATAAGAAACAAGCTGCCTTACAGGAAATATTTAACTTTGTGCAAATTGAAGAAGAGAATCTCCCTCAAGCTTGGGGGAGGCTTCTCCGGTTACTTAGAGCTTTGCCTGATTGTCCTCTTAAGAAAAATGAAATTCTTGATATCTTTTATAATGGACTAACCGATGCTTCTAGGGACTTCCTAGATAGTTGTGCTGGTTGTATTTTCAGGGAAAGAACTGTCAGTCAAGCTGAATAATTATTGAATAACATATTGCACTAGGACGATGATTGGATGCTTCCTGAACCACCTCCAGAACCTATTCAGAAGAAGAGAGGTATTCTATTCCTCAACCCTGAAGATAAGCAAGAAGCAGAAAGATCTATGAAGGATAAAGGTATTAAAATTGAGGATATCAAGAAACTACCACCTATTGAAGAAATACATGGACTTGATACCCCGATACAGGTAGTAGAGGTAAACTCTCTCCGTTCTTTTAGTTAAAATGATATACCTTACACTAATACTCCTGAACAATGCATGGATGAATATGATAATTGTGTTGTTAAGCAAGAACACTTCAATAATTATGTTAAGGATCAATTGAGACGTAATGCCATGATGATAGACCGCTTAAGTGACTTGATGTTTAGAATTGCTAATGATGTAAAAGGTCTAGGTAAACATGCTTCCATGGTTCACACTCAACTAGACCAAGTTGCTAAGTCACAAAATGATTTGCTTGCTGAAGTAAATAATAATATGAATGATCATGCCGTTAGAGTAATGACTAGGGGAGGTCGTATGACCCAAGAACCTCTCTACCCAGAAGGTCATCCTAAAAGAATACAACATGATTCTCAGAAAATTAATGTTGATGCACCTAGTTCCTCTAAGAAGAAAAAGAAGAAGAAAAATGATAGGAACTTGCATGCTCCTAGTGAACCTCTTATAGAAACACCTACTGAGAAACATAATGATGTTTCTATCTCTGATGCTGAGACACAATCTAGTAGTGAACATGCACCTAGTGATAATGAAAAGGAAGACGAGAGTAATACTGTGCCTGTAGATGCTCCACCAGATAGTAATAAAGAACATGATAACAATGTAGAGATAGAACCTGCCAAGGATCTTGATAACCCACCTCCTAAAAATAAACATTATGATAAGAGAGACTTTGTTGCTAGAAAACATGGACGGGAAAGAGAGCCATGGGTTCAAAAACCCATGCCATTCCCTCGTAAGGCTTCTAAAAGTAAGGACAATGAGGATTTTGAATGTTTCACTGAAATGATTAGACCCGTCCTTTTGCGCACTCATTTGACCGATATATTGAAAATGCCTCCGTATGCTAAGTACACGAAGGATATTATCATTGGAAGTTTTGCAATTCCTCTACGTACTGTCAAGAAGAAATATTATATTCTTATTGTTGGGGAGATGCAAATCCCCATTGAGGTAACCTAGTGATATACAAAAATTCTTTGGTTGCATGTTAAACAAAAACGGTTGTTAATAAGACTTGATCAACCTTATTAATGGATCCTTTTCGGAAGGCATGTGATTGATGAATTTAGTACTCACAACTCTTTGTATCAAAAGTTTATCTTCTGTTATTTTCAGCTTTTATAAAATAAATTAGTTTGATTTTCCGTTTTTCTGTTTTTTCCCGTGCATAGAAAAATGCCCGAAAATAAAAAGTCTCAGATTGCCACAAACTTTTAACATGATTTTTTTTGGAATATATAAGAATTTTTGGCATAAAAATTGTAACAGGGGACTGCACCTGTGGGGCACAAGCCAAAAGGGCGCTCCCCCTAGGCCGTGCCATGATGGCTTGTGGGGCCCACAAGGGCCCCCTGCCTTATCCCTTCAGCCCACTCCTTCCTTTACCTCCAGAAAAAAATTCCCTAGCTCTCTCTCTCCCTTGTTCTTCACCTAGAAACTGAAATTTTCGATCTCTTTGCTCGGAACTCCGTTTCCAAAAGTGTTTTGCGGAATTGTTCCTTGGTATGTGACTCCTCCATTCCTCCAATTAGTTTTTGTTTTAGTGGTTTATATTTTGCATATTGTGCTGCACTTGGTGCTACAGAAAATGAGCTTGCATGTTGAATTCTTTGAGTTCCAAGTAGTATGAATGCTTGATATGGCCTCTAGGCATCCATATGAGTACTTGCTATCAATCTTGCAAAGTTTTATTGACATGAATTTGTGGCTCAATTTTTTTAGAAATTTGTGCTTAGGAAAATGAATTTCTTGAGGAAAGGTTCTTCAAGCCGGAGTCCCAAGGGAGTTGTTAGGAGAACTCAGGACCGCGGCATCAACATTGTGCGCAACACGGAGGTTAGGCCCTGTGAATGGCCACACACGCCCTTCATGAATGAAGCGGGTTTTTATGAAGAATTAATGCAATTCATTGCAAATGCCGGGCTTACAGACTTCCTCGTAGAAGAGTGTGACCAATATTATCTCCTTACTAATTCCTTCGTGCAAAACTTTTACTTCACAAATATGCCCGGTGCTCCCACAGTACGCTTTGATCTTTATGCCACCAACTATGAATTGCCTCTACATGATTTTTGTGAAATATGTTTGCTTCCTTCTGACGGGGGAATGCGTGAGCCTAACTGCGGGAGAAACTAGGGGCGTGTGATACGCCTCCAACGTATCTATAATTATTGCTTGTTCCATGATGTTATATTATCATTCTTGGATGTTTTACAATCACTTTATAGCAACTTTATGTCATTTTTTGGAACTAACCTATTGACATAGTGACAAAGTGCCAGTTGCTGTTTTTGCTTGTTTTTTACTTCACAGAATATCAGTACCAAACGGAGTCCAATCGCGACAAAACTTTTTGGGGATTTTTTTTGGACCAAAAGACACCCAGTGGGTCAAAGAAGTGCTAGAGATGTGGGCCGTGGAGACCACAACCCACCAGGGCACGCCAGAGGCCCTAGGCGCGCCCTGATGGGTTGTGCCCTCCTCGGGGCCTGATATGTGGGTGGACCGATGCTTGGGTGCTCTTACTTGAACAACCTCCCACTTATGATTAACCCCCTTGAAAGCATCCGCAACCATGAGAAAAGTATTAAGATAAAATCTAACCATAGCATTAAACGTTTGGATCCAAATCAGCCCCTTACAAAGTAGCGCATAAACTAGGGTTTAAGCCTCTGTCACTCTAGCAACCCATCATCTAATAACTACTCCACAATGCATCCCCTTAGGCCCATGAATGGTGAAGTGTCATGTAGTCGACGTTCACATGACACCACTAAGGTTATCACAACATACATATCATCAAAATATCGAACACATATCAAATTCACATGATTACTTGCAACATTACTTCTCCCGTGACCTCAAGAACAAAGGTAACTACTCACAAATAATAAACATGCTCAAGATCAGAGAGGTATTAAATGGCATATTAGATCTGAACATATAATCTTCCACCAAATAAACCATATAGTAATCAACTACGCAAGGTAATTAACACTACTAGTCACCCACAGGTACCAATCTGAGGTTCCAGTACAAAGATTGAACACAAGAGATGAACTACGGTTTGAGAGGAGATTGTGCTGTTGAAGATGTTGATGAAGATTGGCCTCCCAAAGATGAGAGGGGTGTTGGTGATGACGATACCTTCGATTTCCCCATCCGGGAGGGAAGTTCCCCCGACGGAATCGCTCCGCCGGAGGGCAAAAGTGCTCCTGCCCAAGTTCTGCCTCGAGGCGGCGGCGCTTCGTCCCGAAAGTCCTCCTCTGATTTTTTTAGGTTAAATGTGACTATATACCAGAAGATGGGCCCCGGAGGTGGGCGGACGAGGCCACAACCCATCAGGGCGCGCCCAGGGGGGTCTGGCGTGCCCTGGTGGGTTGTGCCCACCATGTTGGCCCTCTCTGGTACTTTTCTGCTCCAGTATTTTTTATTTAATACACAAATAATCTCCGTAAAATTTCAGCTTCATTGGAGTTGTGCAGAATAGGTATCTCTGATGTGCTTTTCTTGGGTCCAGAATTCCAGCTGCCGGTATTCTCCCTCTTTGTGTAAACCTTGCATGTTATGAGAGAAAAGGCATTAGAATCACTCTCTAAAGCATTATTATTGCACAAAGCATAATAAATAATAGTAGGAAATCATTATGCAAAATGGACGTATCAACTCCCCCAAGCTTAGACCTCGCTTGTCCTCAAGCGAAACCGATATTGAAAAGCATGTCCACATGATTTGAGAGAGAGGTGTCGATAAAAACAAAATACGGACATAGTAGCATCATGCTTATTATCATAACAGCAACAAACTCTATCATAAAACTTATTCAATACATTTTTATCATATAACTTCTCATGAACAAGTAACAATTCATCACAACATAGAAGTATGAAGCATAAACCTTATTGAAAACCAACAAATTGTGTTCTCAGTCAACTTTGCAACTACAATTCATCATATTTTCAGGAAGGGTCTCATGTCGGAGCCTTTTGGCAAGTCCACATACTCAACCATCATTTAGTCTTCTATGATTGCTAAAACTCACGGCATACCCATGAACAAAAAGTTTCAACCGGACACATAAGAAGATAGGGGCTTATAGTTTTGCCTCCCAATGTATTCACCTCAAGGGTGATGTCAACAATAATAACTCATGCCCACCCATATCCAACTGGATATATGTGCCTAGATCTTTCCTCACTACATGATGCTTGCAAAAAGAAAAAAGTAAAAAGGAATAGGGAAGAATACTTTGACTCTTGCATAAAACTAAATACATAAAAGTAAAAGATAGTCCCTTCGCAGTGGGAAGCAGAGGTTGTCATGCGTTTATTGGTTTGTATGTCCAATCCCTTAATGTAAAAGAATGTCACGCTATATTGCCCCCTATGATAGCAACCTTTATTATGCAGTCCGTTGCTTTTATTACTTTGCCATCATAAGTTCGGATAGTGGTCAATTTTCTCTTACACTAATTGATCAAAACACTTTTAGAAGCAATTTTTTATTGCCTTATTGCACCGATGACAACTTACTTGAAGGATCTTACTCGATCCATAGGTAGGTATGGTGGACACTCAAAAAATGAATTTGGGTTTGGGTTTTTGGATGCACAAGTAGTATCTCTACTTAGTGCGGAATTTTTGGCTAGCAAAGATATTGAGCAAGCACCACATGTTGAAGGATCGATGACAATATAACTTCTATGTAGATATGAACAAACATAAATCATTACGTTGTCTTCCTTGTCCAACGTCAACAATTTTGACATATAATATTTAATGGGGGCTCACAATCGTAAAAGATGTCCAAGATAGTGTATTTGCATGTAAAAGATGACCAATGCTATCTTTGTTAATCTCCAATAAATTTTACTACTTATACTTTTCCTTATGTGATGTCATTACTCACCATTAGATTAGCATATGATTCTTTTCATTTATTTTTCTTTCCTTTTATTTTGATTGCAACAAGAAAGTAGAGAGACAAAAACTCAAACTAACTTTATTATATAACTTTCACTCGATTACATAGATAGATAGGCCACGAAACTAACACATGAAAATAGATCATGCTAAACTTTTATTCAACTAAAGCAAAGGGAAACTAAAGATCGAACTAAAAATAGGCAAAAGTGAATAAAAGTGGTGGTGATACGATACCGGGGCACCTCCCCCAAGCTTGGCTCAAGCCAAGGGGAGTGCCCATACCCGTGTGCTCAAGTCTCCTTTGGTGGTGGTGTCGGTGTCAAAGCCGGCGGATCTCGGGTAGGGGGTCCCGAGCTGTGGATCTAGAATCGATGGGTAATAGGGGACGAAGGAGACGTTGTTTACCCAGGTTCAGGCCCTCCTATGGAGGTAAAACCCTACGTCCTGCTTGGTTGTATTGATGTGTATGAAGATTACAGAGTCGATCTACCTCGAGATCAAATAGTTAAACCCTAGATGAGTTCACCTACCCACTATGATCTAAACCCCTTGGTTTATATAGACACCAGGGGTACCTAGGGTTTACACATGATAAGTCTCCAGCCGGAAGTAAAGACGCTGATCCCCTCATCTTGACTTGGAGTGCACGTCGCGTCTTCGGAGGTTTCCTTCTAGAATACGGGGTCGTCGGATAGCCCGGTACTTCCTGCGATAATCAGAGAGCGGCCCACCAAGCCGACCTATGAGAGATAGGCCGGCGGCCCGAGGACCCCTCAGTCCAGGACTCCCTCAATAGCCCCCGAACTAGCCCCCAACGCCAGGGGTCATGACACTAGCAGCTTCGCGTGATCAGAGTCTTCGGCTTGCGGGGTGAGTTCTTTTTCCCCTTTATGATCGGCTGGCTCTAGCCCGGAAATCAAGGACGTGTAGTTATCCGAACATGTAGTTATCCGGACGCCATAAGTCGCTTAACCTCGAAGGCCAAACGTCAAAATGTGAATAGTATTTCCTGACAACCTTTCTGACAAAGGGTCGTGGCCTATCACGACCGCTGCGCCGGTTACTAAAACTCGATTCGCGGTTCGAGGCCGTTTCTCCATTGCACGTCTTATCAACGTGTAGATCGTGTCCCGTTCCTTACGGGTATGATTGATGCCCTGGGTTATCCCACGCACGCATAACGGCACGATTGTTTCGGGAAGTGGTGAGGCCCGCGGTGTAGTAAAAGGGAGGCTCTTGGTATTACGGCACCCCATAAAAGGGAGAAAACCCCCAAGGCCTATTCACGCTCCAAATTCGCACCCCTTGCCTCCTCAACCTTCCCAAGCTCCGAGAGCCCAGATCCAGTTCTTCCTCGATCTTCCTTCCGAGTTCGGCCATGGCTGGTTCAAGCTCCATGGGCAAGTGGGAGGCCTCCTCCGTCACCGACGACAACATCCGGGAGCTAAAGCGTGCCGGCTACCTCTCCGCCAACATCGCCCACCGTGCTCCAGAGGCGAATCAGGTGGTTCCCACACCGAAGCCGGGCGAGAGGGTGGTGTTCGTCCCCCATTTCATCCGGGGACTGGGCTTTCCGCTCCACCCCTTCGTCAGGGGCCTCATGTTCTTCTACGGGTTGGATTTCCATGACCTCCCCCCGAACTCTTTCATGCACATCTCGGCATTCATCATCGTCTAAGAAGCTTTCCTACGGGTACAGCCGCACTTCGGCCTGTGGCTCAAAGTGTTCAACGCCAAGCCGAAGACAGTTGCGGGTGCGCATGCGGATTGTGGTGGGGCGGTGATCAGCAAGCTCCCCCGTGTCGAGTGGCCGGACGGCACCTTTATCGACACGGTCAAGATCTGGCAAAAGGAATGGTTCTACATCACCGAACCGAGGAGCGTGGACTGGGTGGCTCATGCTGAGTTCAGATCTGGACCCCCCGCGAGGCTAACCTTGTGGCTCAAGAAAGGCCTTGACTGGGGGTCGGCCGCAGAGGTAAAATCGCTACAGAAGCGCATCTCCGCGATGGTTGAGGCCAAAATCGAGCTGGTCAACGTGATCCAGGTCATGCTCCGCCGCCGTCTCCTCCCCTGCCAGCACCGGGCCTCCCCAATGTGGGCTTACCAGCTTGAGGACCTGGCTACAGTGCGTCAATTCTTCCGCACTACCCACGAGAAATTGTGGAAAGTGCTGTTCAAGCCCCAGAAGAGCTGGCCGACCGAGGAGGAGGACACTGGCCTTGACGCCGAAACCCCTCCTACCAAGGTATGATGAAACTTTAACTCTCCGGCTCTGTTTTTTGATAAAGAGCTGAATCCCCTTCTTCCTCAACTTCACAGAATTGGCTGAGCAAGGCCGTGCACATTGACTGTCCGGCCCCGCAGCCCGAAGACCCTCGGTCGGATCTGTTGACGGAGATGCTCATCGTGGCGTCGTATTTGGCGCCAGAGAAGAAGGAGAAGAAGAAGAAAGGGGAGAAGTAGAAGGCCCAAGAGGGTCTTCGTCTAAGGGGTCTTCCGGATGCTAAGTCCGAGGAGACCCATGCCTCTTCCACTCACGAGGAAGAGCACGAGGATGAAGGGGAGTGTGACTCCCCCCTGACAAGGAAGAGGGCGGCGCCAGCGGACGCCACGGAGGATCTACCTCCTCCTGCCCCGAAGAGGACATGACGGACAAAGGCAGTACTGGCCGACGATAGCTCAGACTCCGATAAGGAGTCTGAGGCTTTAGAGTTCCTCGAAGGAACCCAAGAGTTAAGCCCCCAGCCCAGAGGTATGAATCCGAAGACCCTCTGGGTCACTTATATAGAGTGTTTTAATGCTAAATGGGCGAACGTCTTTCAATTTGCAGCCCGCCACGCGATCTCCTCACCGACCAAATCTTGGACGGGGAGTCTCTGCCCGCCGACCTGGCGGAAAGTGGGACTGTGTCACACCCTACGCCTCCTGAAGTCTCGAAGGAGGCCGCGGAGGTGTTATCGTGCCAGGCTCCTTCTGAGCCGAACACCGGCGGCGAGGGCGACGACGTTATGGCTGAGGTTAAAACCTCGGCCGCCGAAGACCAGGAGGAGGAACACCTCCTGGCAACCGAAGAGGGGGGACGAGGTCTGGTCCAGTCCCCTCCGAGGACATCTCCAGAGCACTCTATGCCTCAGGAGCTGCCCGCCCAATCCCCCACCGGAAGGAGGGTTGATAGGTCATCACTGGTGCCGCCCATGACTGGGTGGTCGGCCGTGATGGAGGAAGCTTTATCCGGCTCCTCCATCGCCGAAGATCACCGTGCCCTTATGGGTGCGGTTTTGCAAGGCATTCAGTCCGTTGATAGCAGACTGAAAGCGGCCTTCAATGGTTTCTTGACGGGCTTCAAGGTGAGCCACGTAATACTCCTTTTTCCAGAAAAAGTTAATTTACCAAATTTATGCAATCCTTATAAGTGTAGTAGCCCCCAAGCCGTGGGTGAGTTTGAAAAACTCACCCCGGGGGTCAAATGTCCAAAAATTAGTAACGATGCTCAAGGCACCCTTTGTCCCTCATTATTCTAAGAGCTCTGAGGAGTACTTAGCAGAGGGTCTGGATCCGACAGCCCGGGAGTTTTAATGCACATAAGTTGTTTTGTAGGCCTCGTCATTGGCGGCGGCCGCCAACGCAATGGAGCTTGCCGAGCTAAATCGGAAGCTCAAGAGCTCCGATGAGGAGCTCGATCGCCTGAACAAGAGGTTTGACGAGACGCAAGGTGAGTCCGAATTGTATCATTCGGGCTATTGTCTATCCTCATTGATTGAGATATCTGGATTGTTATTCATAAGTGTTATTTACTCATTGTTACCACAGCTGTGGCCACGGAGGTCGAGAACCTCAAGGCCGAGTTGGCAAAGGTGAGGCAGGAGGCCACGGATGAGAAGGCGGCGGCCAAACAAGTGGCAGCCAAACTGTTGCCGTTAATAGCCGTGAGCGACAAGCATGAGGCCCGGGAGGTAGAGGTGCAGCTGGAGCTCAAGGATGCCAGCACGAAGTGCGATGCCCTTGAGCAAAAGAGCGAAGACCAGGCCGCTGAACTATCCACGCTAGAATCCGAGCTCAAAGCGGAGCGAGTGGATAGGCGGTTTTTTGAAGAAGAACTCCGCCAAGTCAAGGCGATCATGGATGGTAAGCCGTACTTACTGCAATGTGCCTTTGGTGGTAACAGGTTTGTCTTGCTCACCCGGGTGTGGCATTCCTCAGGCGTCTTTACGGACCTCCCGAGGAGTGCAGCGGGCGCGAACAAATACTTCGCCTCTTGGGATGGGGATGTTGAGCCTCGGCTTATCTGGGCGCAGTTTCAAGCCCTTGAGCATCCTCCCCTCCTGAGCAAGCAGATGAAACAATTGATGGAGCTGCACAAGATGGCGGAGCCGGCCATGAAGGACCTCTGCATCCGGCTGTGGCCTAAACAGCCATTACCAAGCAGTTACTTCGGCTTGGTGCAGAAACTGTGTGACGCTGTGCCTCAGATTGACGCTCTAAAGCGTTCTACGTGTATCGAGGGAGCTCGGATGGCCTTTGCAAGGACCATGGTGCACTTGCCGAGGCTTAAGCCGATCGAGATGGCCACCGCGCCTCCACCCCCTGGGAAGGAGCATAGGCGCCCTGAGAAATACTTTTCCATCGTGATGGATGGTGCTCGGGCGATAGAAGCCCAATGCCCTAAGGATGTAATTTATGAATGAGCATTTTGCCATGTATCCGATCACTGTTCCGCTTTATAATGCGGTTGCATGGTTTATCATGTCTTTAATCTTTGTATTATTTTGACTCCTATGTGGCCGTTTTATCTAAAAGTTGCGAGTCGTCGGCTTCAACCCCGTGTAGATACTACATGAGGTGTTTCTACGTCCACACTGTGACCCTTAGCCGATGTATCGGTACCCGAAGGAGGTAGTGTGAAGGGGGAACAAGGCAATCAGACTATGATGCTTTAGTGCTTTCACTTAGCCGTAGGAGCTTGACTGCGGGGGCTGATGACTAGCCCCCAGTGTTTTGTGATATTTAGATACACGGAGATTGAAACCACCATCACATGGTTTGTAGATGTACAAACCCCTCGTATAACATGGAATAACCTGTATCGATTTTTAGTTTGACACTTATGCTCGGATTGCAGACCGGTTCTCGCTTATTATGACAGTCAGTTTTCGGCTTTCTCCACTGAGGTACTTGATCAGGCGAGCCGGAAGCACAATCGCAGTGGTTCTCCCTTTACCCTTTTAGCCGAATGAGCGGAACGTAAGAGGTCAAACACAGGAGCCGGGCAACCCAACCATTGACCCAAGACATAATTCGGAACCAATTCATATAACGCAACATCCGAGACGCCGAACACATAAACAATAGTGCTGGGGTGATGCTTGGGGTGATTTTTATAGTCAACCCCCGGTTTATTAGCCGGTCGCATCATAATATGTACCGAACAGCTTTGCTATCGGCGTCGGTGAGTAGAGAACAGAGTATGTGACATAAAATACAGCGAGGAGGTCGTAAAGGATGGTCTTTATTTCTGATGAATTCTTATAACTCAGACTGCCAAAGCAACTGTTACAGGTATTTTGAAATGAAAAATAAAGTTTACAAAGGAGAGGTTTTACCCGGGGTCTTCGATGGGTGGCTTGACGTCCTCAATTTGCCCTGTCGCATGTGTGCTCCTTTGCTCCCGAGGGGGTGCGTTCCTTTAAAGGTGACTGCTATCGGCGAACGGACCTTGGGAAGAGGATCTTGAGAAGTCGCCGCAGTATCGATGAACTTTATGCTTGGAAGGTCCTAGATGGTACCTGTGGTTTGTCCGAAGACATGTGTTGGCAGTAGTTCGGTCCAGCCGAACACTTTCCTTTTGATAGTGGGTCCCCACAGCTGCCCATGGTATTTTGAGCGCGAAGTTGTGCCTTCTTGGCACATATTTTACGGGGACTAGGTCTGTGCTGTGGGGGGCGTATCCCTATTTTTGTGGGGCGGAAGATGATTCCGGGAGTTCAGGTTGAGACCGAGCTCGTTTAATATCCTGACGTGCCTTTATGGCTGATTTGGGCGTCGGTCTATCGTTGCCGTACTGGAATTCGGCTGCCAGGGCCGCTGTGTGTTCCTCAGTTCGGAGAGAGCGCTCTGTTTTGCCATTGATAGTAATGACCCCCTGGGCCCGGGCATCTTGAGCTTCAGGTACGCGTAGTGGGGGACGGAGTTAAAGCGAGCGAGTGTTGTGCGGCCGAGTAGGGCGTGATAACCGCTGCAAAAAGGGACAATGTCGAAGATCAAGTCTTCGCTGCGGAAGTTGTCGGGCGAGCCAAACACTACTTCCAGATTCACGGTGCCCGAGCAGCGGGCTTCGACGCCTGGGATCACTCCTTTAAAGGTAGTGTTGCTAGGTTTGATCCTTGACGGATCTATACCCATCTTTTTCACCGTGTCTGAGTAAATCAGATTAAGGCTACTTCCTCCGTCCATTAGGACTCTAGTGAGGTGGTACCCATCGATAATGGGGTCTAGGACGAGGGCTGCCAAACCTCCGTGACGGATACTGGTCAGATGGTCCCATCGGTCGAAGGTGATAGGGCAAGCCGACCGTGGGTTATACTTCGGGGCTATGGGCTCTACGGCGTAGACCTCTCGACGGGCACGCTTCCTCTCCTTTTTTGGTATGTGAGTGGCATATATCATGTTCACAGTTTTTACCTCTCGAGGGAACTGCTTTTGTCCTCCATTGCTTGGACCGCGGGGCTCGTCATCGTCCTCACTACATGGGCTCTTGCCTTGTTCCTCGGCTGAGAGTTTGCCAGCTTGTTTGAATACCCAACAATTACGGTTGGTGTGGGTAGCGGTCTTGTCTTGGGTGCCGTGGATCTGGCAGGTCCTATCCATGATTTTGTCTAGCATGGTAGGTCCGTCCCGATTTCCTTTAGAAGGTTTCTTCCGCTGTCCGGATTTTGGGTTGCGGAAACCGGCATTAACAGTCGTGTCCTCCGCATCGCCGTTGTTGTGCCGACGTTTGTTTTTGTTACGTCGTGGTTTCCCTTTTCCATCCCGGAATTCGGAGGTGCCGGGGTCTTCAGGGTTATGGCCACGTCGAGCTAGCCAGTTATCCTCACCCGCGCAAAAGCGGGTCATAAGTGAGGTAAGGGAGGACATTGTTCTCGGCTTGTCCTGGCCGAGCTGACGAGCTAGCCACTCGTCCCGGATATTATGTCTGAAGGAGGCTATTGCCTCGGCGTCTGGGCAGTCAACGATCTGGTTTTTCTTGGTAAGGAACCGATTCCAGAATTGCCAAGCCGATTCACCTACTTTCTGGACAACATTGCTCAGGTCGGAGTAGTCCGGTGGCCAGACATAAGTGCCCTGGAAGTTAGATCGGAAGGCGTCCTCGAGCTCTTCCCAGCTCCCAATAGAATTCTTGGGGAGACTGTTTAACCAGTGTCGAGCTGGCCCCTTAAGTTTTAGGGGCAGATACTTGATGGCATGGAGATCATCTCCTCGTGCCATATGAATGTGGAGGAGGAAGTCCTCAATCCACACGGCTGGGTATGTTGTCCCGTCGTATTGCTCTATGTTAATGGGTTTAAACCCTTCAGGGAACTGATGCTGCATCACCACGTCTGTGAAGCACAGTGGGTGGGCAGCGCCTCTGACCCGAGCTATGTCGTGCCTGCGATCGGCGGTAAATCGGGCCCGGTTTTGTTCCCGACCTCTATTGTTGTGGTCGAGCCAAGACTGGTACCCGTCCCGTCTAGCGGGGGAGTACCCTCTAGATCCGTAGATGGATCTTGTGTGGCCTGCTCTATAATCCAGGTCCTGTCGTAAGTCGTACCTGTCCTCAGGCCCTGCTGGCTCTTTTCCTCTCCTGCGGGATACCGCGGGTCTGTACTCGGCCTCGCCGGTCGTCCTATCCCGTCCTCGGGGAGGGCGGTCCGGCTGGTCGTACGGAGTATGCCTGGGAGACGATGGTTCAAGGACCTCATCATCGAACTGCGGCAGCAGCCGCCGGCGAGGGTAGCTCTTGGGTTTGTCCGGTAGACCGGTACCGTACCCTTCTTCGGCTGCCAAGACCCTCGTCCATCTATCATTGAGGGTGTCTTGCTCGGCCTTGAGCTGTTGTTGTTTTGCCTTCAGGCTTCGGGCGGTGGCTAAAAGCTGCCGCCTAAACCGTTCCTGGTCCGCAAGGTTTTCGAGGACGGTGAAGTCTTCGGCTTCCAGGCTGTCCTCCTCCTCGACAGGGGGAAGGTAGTTGTCGTCCTCGGAATCATTAAGATCCTCGGTGTCGCGCCGATCTTCGGGCCTTTCCTGGTCTTCCAGTGGCTGTTCGGGAACTTCAGGGTCGCCGAGGTCTTCCGGGGTGTTGTTTTCCCCGGTGCCTGCCATGGCTTCCCTTCCCTTGTTTGCCTTAGATCATTTGCGCTGTTTCCGAAGCCTTGATGGCGCCTCACCGGATTTATCGCCATTATTAGGGGTGCGATCGCCCTTATCGTCGGGGGTGTCTACCATGTAGACGTCGTAGGTGGAGGTGGCAGTCCATCGCCCAGTGTTGACAGAGGTGGGGGCGCCATCCTCTTCATCCATATCTTCTGCCTCCTCGGAGGAGTAGTCCAGCATATCGGTTAAGTCTTCGATAGTGGCTACCAAGTGGGTGGTGGGTGGGTCGAAAAATTCCCCATGACCCGTCTTCAGACCGATATGAGCATGGGTCGAGGTTGGGTCGTCTGTGATTTTTATTGACAGGATCCGGTCCAGCGCCTCGTTGATCGCCGAGAGCTCGACCGGATCGATCTGCCTAGGACTTTCGGAGTTAACCTCCAATGTGTCCGTACAAAGAGAGTGTTCGGCAGGGGCCGGCCCCTGGTCCTCAGGTACTGTAACCGGATCCGGACTAAGAACCAGATCATCGGCAGGGATAGACCCAAGGGCGGAGCCGAGAAGGAGATCCGAAGTTAAGGCTTCGGAAACTTCGGGCTCGTTAGAAGAGATCGCGAGCCCAGCGAGTGAAAGATCACCCCGGGAGTCTACGGGGAACTCTAGGTTCCCGAATCTGATCTCCTGATCGGGGGCGAGATTCCCGATCCGACCAGGGTGGCCGGTCGGGTCGGCGTGCAGCACGATGCGGCCGAAAGCGAAAATCTATCCGGGGGCGAAGGAGCCCCCGTTACGGACTTCATCGCTACTGATTAGGCGAGCCTTCAATTCCTCTTGCGATCCCACAGTGGAACTCTCAATGAAAGCACCAATGTCGGTGTCAAAACCGGCGGATCTCGGGTAGGGTGTCCCTAGCTGTGGATCTAGAATCGATGGGTAACAGGGGACGAAGGAGACGATGTTTAGCCGGGTTCAGGCCCTCCTATGGAGGTAAAACCCTACGTCCTGCTTGGTTGTATTGATGTGTATGAAGATTACAGAGTCGATCTACCTCGAGATCAAATAGTTAAACCCTAGATGAGTTCACTTGCCCACTACGATCTAAACCCCTTGGTTTATATAGACACCAGGGGTACCTAGGGTTTACACATGATAAGTCTCCAGCCGGAAGTAAAGATGCTGATCCCCTCATCTTGACTTGGAGTGCACGCCGCGTCTTAGGAGGTTTCCTTCTAGAATACGGGGTCGTCGGATAGCCCGATCCTTCCTGCGATAATCAAAGAGCGGCCCACCAAGCCGGCCTATGAGAGATAGGCCGGCGGCCCGAGGACCCCTCAGTCCAGGACTCCCTCAGGTGGTGGTGAAGAAGGTGGTGTAGATGTATCACACTTCAACTTCAAAAGATGCTCCAATTTGCGGATGACTCTCCATAGGTTATGATGTGCTCTTCTAGCAAAATATTTTGACGGATGAGAAATTTATTCTGAACACGGACTGCTTCGAAAGCTCTAAAAGCTTTGATTTCAATAGGGGTGAGACGACTGTAATAATGTTGAAGGATATCTTATTCTTCTCCCTCCTTTGTTGGCATGGATTGCTCTCCTTCAGGGGGCTGATCCACCATAACCTCCTTGCCCTTCTCTTCCATGTTGGCTTCTTCTGGCCCCTCCCTCTTCAGCTCTATCTTCATTAGCCAGGCATCTTCTTCCACATTATTAGAAGAGGCAGAAGACATGATGCCTGACTTGACATATCTGACAGGAAAACAACCCGAAACATGAACAAAGGATTTTTCTGCAATGCGGTCGTCAAAACAGTCGGGGTATATATAGCGAATTTTTATTCTTGGGAAACAAGCATATGGAAGGAAAACGGAGTCCGGAAGGCATCCGAGGTGGGCACAACCCACGAGGGCACGCCCAGGGGTGCCTGGCAGGCCATGGCGTATCGTGCTCACCTCGATCACCTTCCGGTTTATTTGTTTATTTCCAAAATTTTAATATATTCCAAAACTGAAAAAAATATTTTTGTAGATTTTTCGGAGTCCGTTTACTTACCGTATCACATACCTCCTATTTTTAAGAATTCTGGAGTGTTCCGGAATGTTTCTTTTATGTGTTCCTCCGGTGTCATGGTTTGGATAACATTGCTTTCAACGTTAATAGGCGTACCTGAGATATAATGCTTAATTCTTTGTCCATTGACCACCTTCGGGTTAGTACCTTCGGCATTATTAATCTTGATAGCTCTAGAATGATAAACCTCTTCGTTAATATAAGGTCCTTCCCATTTGGAGAGAAGCTTACCATCAAAAAATCTTAAACGAGAGTTGAATAAAAGAACATAGTCACCTATTTTGAATTCCCGCTTTTGGATTCTTTTGTCATGCCATATTTTTACTTTTTCTGTAAATAGCTTGGCAGTTTCATAGGCTTGGGATCTCCATTCATCAAGTGAGCTAATATCAAATAGCCTCTTCTTGCCGGCAAGTTTGAAATCATAGTTAAGTTCTTTAATTGCCCAAAATGCCTTATGTTCTAATTCTAGAGGTAAATAACAAGCTTTACCATATACCATTTTGTATGGAGACATACCCATAGGATTTTTATAAGCTGTTCTATAGGCCCAAAGTGCATCATCTAATTTCGTAGACCAGTTCTTACGAGACCTATTGACATTTTTTTGTAATATTAATTTTATTTCTCTATTGCTAAGTTCAACTTGACCACTAGATTGAGGATGATAGGGTGATGCAATTCTATGGTTAACATCATATTTAGCAAGCGTCTTACGGAAAGCACCATGAATAAAGTGTGAACCACCATCAGTCATTAAATATCTAGGGACTCCAAACCTCGGGAAGACAACTGATGTCTACTACGCAACCTTCTTCTTGTAGACTCGTGTTGGGCCTCCAAGCGTAGAGTTTTGTAGGACAGTAGCAAATTTCCCTCAAGTGGATGACCTAAGGTTTATCAATCCGTGGGAGGCATAGGATGAAGATGGTCTCTCTCAAGCAACCCTGCAACCAAATAACAAAGAGTCTCTTGTGTCCCCAACACACCCAATACAATGGTAAATTGTATAGGTGCACTAGTTCGGCGAAGAGATGGTGATACAAGTGCAATATGGATGGTAGATATAGGTTTTTGTAATCTGAAAATATAAAAACAGCAAGGTAACTAATGATAAAAGTGAGCACAAACGGTATTGCAATGCTTAGAAACAAGGCCTAGGGTTCATACTTTCACTAGTGCAAGTTCTCTCAACAATACTAACATAGTTGAATCATATGTAAATCCCTCACGTGCGACAAAGAGTTCACTCCAAAGTCACAAATAGCGGAGAACAAACGAAGAAATTATTGTAGGGTACGAAACCACCTCAAAGTTATCTTTTCTGATCAATCTTATGAGCTATCCCTATAAGTCTCACGGACAGCCCTAGAGTTCGTACTAAAATAACACCTTAAGATACACATCAACCAAAACCCTAATGTCACCTAGATACTCCAATGTCACCACGAGTACCCATGGGCTTGATTATACGATATGCATCACACAATTTCAGATTCATCATGTTCAATCCAACACAAAGAACTTCAAAGAGTGCCCCAAAGTTTCTACCGGAGAGTCAAGACGAAAACGTGTGCCAACCCCTATGCATAGATTCCCAAGGTCACGGAACCCGCAAGTTGATCACCAAAACATACATCAAGTAGATTAATAGAACATCCAATTGTCACCACAGATATCCCATCGCAAGACATACATCAAGTGTTCTCAACTCCTTAAAGATTCAATCCGATAAGAAAACTTCAAAGGGAAAACTCAATTCATCACAAGAAGATAGAGAGGGGAAAACTCCATATGATTCATCTATATTAATAAAGCTCGCGGTACATCAAGATCGTGCCATCTCAAGAACACGAGAGAGAGAGATCAAACACATAGCTACTGGTACATACCCTCAGCCCCGAGGGTGAACTACTCCCTCCTTGTCATGGAGACTGCCGGGATGATGAAGATGGCCTCCGGTGATGGTTTCCCCCTCCGGCAGGGTGCCGGAACGGGCTCCCGATTGGTTTTTCGTGGCTCTGGAGGCTTGCGGCGGCGGAACTCCCGATCTAGGTTTGTTTCTGGGGGTTTCTATATTTATAGGAATTTTTGGCGGCGGAAACAAGTCCATGGGGGCGACGAGGTGACGACAAGCCAGGGGTGCGCGCCCTAGGGGGGGCGCGCCCCCCAGGCTTGTGGTGGCCTCATGGCTCTTCTGGCCCAACTCCAATGCTGCCTGGGCTTCTTCTGGTCCATAAAAAATCACCGTAGATTTTTATTCCGTTTGGGCTCCGTTTGATATTCCTTTTCTGTAAAACTCAAAAACACGGAAAAAATAGAAACTGGCACTGGGTTCTAGGTTAATAGGTTAGTCCCAAAAATAATATAAAGTTGTAGTAAAATGATTGTAAACCATCCAAGAATGATAATATAATAGCATGGAACAAGCAAAAATTATAGATACCTTGGAGACGTATCAGCATCCCCAAGCTTAATTCCTACTCCTCCTCGAGTAGGTAAATGATAAAAACAGAATTTTTGATGTGGAATGCTGCCTAACATGTTCATCATATTCTTATCTTCTTTGTATAGCATGGACATTTGGACTTGTAAATGATTCAAAGCAATAGTCTAGTTTTAACATAATGACTTCAATATTCAAGCATGTCAACAAGCAACCATGTCTTTCAAAATATCAACCCTAAAGAGAGTTATCCCTAGCCCATCATGCTCAATCATTGATCCATTCATGAAACACACTCAAATACTAGCTATGCCCAATGCTCAAGTATGATCATAGTGCCCCCTAGTTGGTGCTTATAAGAGAAGATGGAGACTCAAAGCAAAAATAAAAATTGCATAAAGTAAATAGATAGGCCCTTCGCAGAGGGAAGTAGGGATTTGTAGAGGTGCCAGAGCTCAAGTATAAAATTGAGAGAGAAAAAATATTTTGGGTGGCATGCTTTTCCTGTCAACGAAACGACAAAGTAGCTCACAATACTTTCCATGCTAGATACATTATAGGCGGTTCCCAAACAGAATGGGAAAGTTTTTACTCCCCCTCCACCAATCAATCACACTCCACGGCGAGCCGAATCCACGGGTACCATCCATACAAACAACAATCCTGGGGGAGTTTTGTTTCATTATATTTTGATTTGAATTTTGAGCATGGAACTGGGCATCCCGAATACCAGCCACTTTCTCGTGAATGATAGTGAATCAACACATATCGTGAGAATAACACACCTAGCATGGAAAAATATTGGATACTCCCCACCATTTCATGAGCGGTACAGGCACACAAAAAAGAAATTTTATTTTGAAAATTTAGAGATGGCACATACAAATTTACTTGGAACGGCATGGAAATACCGCATATAGGTAGGTAAAGGTAGACTCATAAGGTAAAACTTGGTTTAAGGATTTTGGATGCACAAGTAGTATTTCTACTTAGTACAACTGGAGGCTAGCAAATAGATTGGGAAGCAACCAAACCAAGAAACGAAAATTCACATAAGTGAGCATTGAACATAACTAACACCGAATAATGCACCACAAGTAGGATGTAACTTCATTGCATAACTATTGACTTTTGTGCATGCATAGGGAATCACAAACCTTAACACCAATATTCCTACTAAGCATAATTACTCACTAACATGACTCACATATTACTATCATCATGTTTCAAAACTATTACAAAGAATCAAGTTTAATTTGTCCCATGATCTTCATGAAAGTTTTTATTATATCCTGCTTGGATTTCTATCACTTTGGGACTAGTTTCATATATTGCCATTTCTTTTTTGACAAGCTCAAACAAATTTAAATGAAGCACATGAGCATAAAGATTTCATCCCTCAAAAAGGTATAAGTGAAGCATGAGAGGAAATGACAAGCTACTCACAAAAGATATAAGTGAGGATCAATGAGTAGTCAAACAATTAAGGAGCTATGTGAGGACTCTCTCTCCCTCAATAAATATTTTCAGATCTGAGTATTTTATTAAACAGTAAGCAAAAGAAAAATAGCACTCCAAGAATAGCACGCATCATGTGAACGAATAAAAATTTAGGCTCAACATAGGCTAACCGATAATTGTTGATGAAGAGAGGTGGGATGCGTAGCATCCCCAAGCTTAGATGCTTGAGACTTCTTGAAATATTTACTTGGGGTGCCTTGGGCATCCCCAAGCTTGAGCTTTTGTATCTCGTTCAATCCTCTCATATAAAGGTTTCACCTATTCTCAAAATCATCTTCCACACAAAACTCGAAAAGAACTCGTGAGATAGGTTAGTACACATAATAATAAATCAATTCTTTATGTATTGCCAAGACAAGTTGCATAATAATTTTCAAACATTAGGTACTGTATACTATCATTTCCACAATTTATATCTACCAATATAGGCTATGGAAACTATAGGATAAGTAGATAACAAAACTATGACAGCAATCTGTCCAAACAGAACAGTCTGTAGCAATTTATGAAAACAGTGTACTTCTGTAACTCAAAAAATTATGAAAATTTAGGAAATGCTATAAAATTTATATGAAATCACTGTGTAAAAATTTCAGAAACTTTCCATGTTCCAGTAAAATATGAAAATTCAAACACTACAGAAAAAGTTTCTGTTTTTACACAGCACATATCAAAACATGCAATACAAGCATCCTAAGGCAATTCTTGGAACTTTTTATTGAAAAACAAGATTATAAATGACACCTAACAGAGAACAACAAAATAATACGACGCTCCAAGCAAAACTCATATTATGTGACGAATAAAAATATAGCTCTAAGTAAGATATACCGATAGTGTTGAAGACGAAAGAGGGAATGCCTTCCGGGGCATCCCCAAGCTTAGGCGCTTGAGTCTTCCTTGGATAATACCTTGGGGGTGCCTTGGGCATCCCCAATCTTAGGTTCTTGTCACTCCTTATTCTCCTCATATCGGTGTCTCACCCAAAACTTGAAAACTTCAATCACACAAAACTTAACGGAACTTCGTGAGAAGGGTTAGTGTAATAAAGATAAATCATTCACTCATGTGCTGTCAAGACAAGGTTCATAATTGTTCTCACATAATACCTACTGTATTATATCATTCCCATAATTTATACTACTGAATATAAGCTATGGGAACACTAAAACAAGCAAACTATGCATGCAAAACAGAATCTGTCAAAAACAGAACAGTCTGTGAAGATCTGTAGTGTAGCCATACTTCCCTCTCTCTGAACATTCTGAAAAATTAGGACAACCTTAATAATTCGTATATCAAGACTTTGTAAAAATTTCAGATCATTATCAGGCTCCAATAAAAAATTAAAATTTCTGTACTGGAGGCAAAAGTTTCTGTTTTGGTTCAGCATCAATTCTACTCATCTTGTGAGTCATCCCAAAGGCTTTACTTGGCACTTTATTGAAATAAAAGGCACAAAACATGATTACTACAGTAGCTTAATCATGTGAACACACAAAAACAGTAGGTAAAAGTGTTGGGTTGCCTCCCAACAAGCGCTTTTCTTTAATGCCTTTTAGCTAGGCATGATGATTTCAATGATGCTCACATAAAAGATAAGAATTGAAACATGCAAGAGAGCATCATGAAGCATATGACTAGCACATATAAGTCTAACCCACTTCCTATGCATAGGGATTTTGTGAGCAAACAATTCATGGGAACAAGAATCAACTAGCATAGGAAGGCAAAACAAGCATAACTTCAAAACTTTGAGCACATAGAGAGGAAACTTGATATTATTGCAATTCCTACAAGCATATGTTCCTCCCTCATAATAATTTTCAGTAGCATCATGAAGGAATTTCACAATATAACCAGCACATAAAGCATTCTTTTCATGATCTACAAGCATAGAAAATTTGTCACTCTCCACATAAGCAAATTTCTTCATAATAGTGGGAGCAAACTCAACAAAATAACTATCATGTGAAGCATAATCCAATTGAAAATTAAAATCATGATGACAAGTTTCATGGTTATCATTATTCTTTATAGCATACATATCATCACAATAATCATCATAAATAGGAGGCATGCTTTCATCATAATAAATTTTCTCATCAAAACTTTGGGGACTAAACATATCATCTTCATCAAACATAGCATCCCCAAGCTTGTAGCTTTGCATATCATTAGCATGATGAATATTCAAGGAATTCATACTAACAACATTGCAATCATGCTAATCATACAAAGATTTAGTGGCAAAGATTTTAATAACTTCTTCTTCTAACACTTGAGCACAATTTTCCTTTCCATCATTTTCACGAAAGACATTAAAAAGATGAAGCATATGAGGCAACCTCAATTCCATTTTTTTGTAGTTTTCTTTTATAAAACCAAACTAGTGATAAAACAGGAAACTAAAAGATTCAATTGCAAGATCTAAAGATATACCTTCAAGCACTCACCTCCCCGGCAACGGCGCCAGAAAAGAGCTTGATGTCTACTACACAACCTTCTTCTTGTAGACTCGTGTTGGGCCTCCAAACGCAGAGTTTTGTAGGACAGTAGCAAATTTCCCTCAAGTGGATGACCTAAGGTTTATCAATCCGTGGGAGGCATAGGATGAAGATGGTCTCTCTCAAGCAACCCTGCAACCAAATAACAAAGAGTCTCTTGTGTCCCCAACACACCCAATACAATGGTAAATTGTATAGGTGCACTAGTTCGGCGAAGAGATGGTGATACAAGTGCAATATGGATGGTAGATATAGGTTTTTGTAATCTGAAAATATAAAAACAGCAAGGTAACTAATGATAAAAGTGAGCACAAACGGTATTGCAATGCTTAGAAACAAGGCCTAGGGTTCATACTTTCACTAGTGCAAGTTCTCTCAACAATACTAACATAGTTGAATCATATGTAAATCCCTCACGTGCGACAAAGAGTTCATTCCAAAGTCACAAATAGCGGAGAACAAATGAAGAAATTATTGTAGGGTACGAAACCACCTCAAAGTTATCTTTTCTGATCAATCTTATGAGCTATCCCTATAAGTGTCACGAACAGCCCTAGAGTTCGTACTAAAATAACACCTTAAGATACACATCAACCAAAACCCTAATGTCACCTAGATACTCCAATGTCACCACGAGTACCCATGGGCTTGATTATACGATATGCATCACACAATTTCAGATTCATCATGTTCAATCCAACACAAAGAACTTCAAAGAGTGCCCCAAAGTTTCTACCGGAGAGTCAAGACGAAAACGTGTGACACCCCTATGCATAGATTCCCAAGGTCACGGAACCCGCAAGTTGATCACCAAAACATACATCAAGTAGATCAATAGAACATCCCATTGTCACCACAGATATCCCATCGCAAGACATACATCAAGTGTTCTCAAATCCTTAAAGATTCAATCTGATAAGAAAACTTCAAAGGGAAAACTCAATTCATCACAAGAAGATAGAGAGGGGAAAACTCCATATGATTCATCTATATTAATAAAGCTCGCGGTACGTCAAGATCGTGCCATTTCAAGAACACGAGAGAGAGAGAGAGAGATCAAACACATAGCTACTGGTACATACCCTCAGCCCCGAGGGTGAACTACTCCCTCCTCGTCATGGAGACCGCCGGGATGATGAAGATGGCCTCCGGTGATGGTTTCCCCCTCCGGCAGGGTGCCGGAACGGGCTCCCGATTGGTTTTTCATGCCTCTGGAGGCTTGCGGCGGCGGAACTCCTGATCTAGGTTTGTTTCTGGGGGTTTCTATATTTATAGGAATTTTTGGCGGCGGAAACAAGTCCAGGGGGGCCACGAGGTGACGACAAGACAGGGGGCGCGCCCTAGGGGGGGGAGCCCCCCAGGCTTGTGGTGGCCTCGTGGCTCTTCTGGCCCAACTCCAATGCTGCCTGGGCTTCTTCTGGTCCATAAAAAATCACCGTAGATTTTTATTCCGTTTGGGCTCCGTTTGATATTCCTTTTCTGTAAAACTCAAAAACACGGAAAAAATAGAAACTGGCACTGGGCTCTAGGTTAATAGGTTAGTCCAAAAAATAATATAAAGTTGTAGTAAAATGATTGTAAAACATCCAAGAATGATAATATAACAGCATGGAACAAGCAAAAATTATAGATACGTTGGAGACGTATCAATAACCTCTTTAAGCATTCTAATGGAGGTGTGGTGATCAGCACTACTAGTTGGAATAGCTTCTACCCACTTAGTGACATAATCAACAGCAACCAAAATATCAGTGTACCCATTAGAGGAAGGAAAAGGTCCCATATAATCAAAACCCCAAACATCAAATGGTTCAACAACAAGTGAATAATTCATAGGCATTTCCTGATGCTTACCGATATTACCAATTCCCTGACATTCATCACAAGACAAAACAAACTTACGGGCATCTTTGAAGAGAGTAGGCCAATAAAAACTAGATTGTAGTACCTTGTGAGCAGTTCTATCTCCCGCATGATGTCCTCCATAAACTTCGGAATGACATTTTCGTAGGATTTGTTCCTGTTCATGCTCAGGTACACAACGTCTAATAATACCATCTACTCCTTCTTTATAAAGATGTGGGTCATCCCAAAAGTAATGTCTGAAGTCATAGAAGAATTTTTTCGTGTGTTGGTATGTGAAGCTAGGTGGTATATATTTAGCGACAATGTAATTAGCATAATCAACATACCAAGGAGTGTTTTGGGAAACATTTATTGCAGCTAACTGTTCGTCAGGGAAACTATCATCAATAGGTAGTGGGTCATCAAGAATATTTTCTAACCTAGACAAGTTATCAGCTACGGGGTTCTCAACTCCCTTCCTATCGACAATATGCAAGTCAAATTGTTGGAGCAAGAGAACCCACCTAATAAGTCTAGGTTTAGCATCTTTCTTTTCCATAAGATACTTTATAGCAGCATGGTCGGTGTGAACAATTACTTTTGAGTCAACAATATAGGATCTAAATTTATCACAAGCAAACATGACCGCTAAAAATTCTTTTTCAGTAGTAGCATAATTTCGTTGAACACTGTCTAGAGTTTTACTAGCATAATGGATAACATTCAGTTTCTTATCTACTCTTTGTCCTAGAACAGCACCAACAGCATAATCGCTAGCATCACACATAATTTCAAAAGGCAAGTTCCAATCAGGTGGTTGAACGATAGGTGCAGAGGTTAAGGCTTTCTTAAGTGTTTCAAAGGCTTCCACACAATCATCATGAAAAACAAAAGGAATATCCTTTTGCAAAAGATTAGTAAGAGGCCTAGAAATTTTAGAGAAGTCTTTAATGAACCTCCTATAGAAACCAGCATGACCAAGGAAACTGCGGATACCTTTAATATCTTTAGGACATGGCATTTTCTCAATTACATCAACTTTAGCTTTATCCACCTCAATACCTCGTTCAGATATTTTGTGCCCCAAGACAATGCCTTCATTAACCATAAAGTGGCACTTCTCCCAATTCAAGACAAGATTAGTTTGTTCACATCTCTGCAAAACTCGATCAAGGTTGCTTAAGCAATCATCAAAAGAAGTTCCGTAAACGAAAAAATCATCCATGAAAACCTCCACAATCTTTTCACAAAAGTCAGAGAATATAGCAGTCATACATCTTTGAAAGGTAGCAGGTGCATTGCATAATCCAAAAGGCATACGTCTATAAGCATAGGTTCCAAAAGGGCAAGTAAAGGTGGTTTTTTCTTGAGCGGATTGTGACATAGGTATTTGAGAGAAACCAGAATATCCATCTAGGAAGCAAAAGTGTGTGTGTGCTTAGATAATGTCTCTAGCATTTGATCAATGAAAGGCAGAGGATAATGATCCTTCCTAGTAGCTTTATTTAATTTTCTAAAATCAATTAACATTCTATAGCCTGTAACAATTCTCTGTGGAATAAGTTCATTTTTATCATTGGGAACAACGGTAATACCTCCTTTCTTAGGGACACAATGAACGGGACTTACCCATCTACTATCGACAATAGGATAGATTATACCTGCTTCTAGAAGTTTTAATATTTCAGTCCTTACCACTTCCTTCATCTTAGGATTCAATCGCCGTTGGTGATCAACAATAGGTTTAGCATCTGGTTCCATATTAATCTTGTGCTGGCATAGAGTGGCACTAATGCCCTTAAGATCATCAAGAGTATATCCAATAGCAGCCCGGTGCTTCCTTAGAATTTTTAATAATCTTTCTTCTTCATGTTCTGACAGGTAAGCACTAATAATAACAGGATATATCTTTTTCTCATCAAGATAAGCATACTTCAAAGTGTCAGGCAATTGTTTCAATTCAAACACAGGATCACCTTTAGGTGGAGGAGGACCTCCAAGAGTTTCAATAGGAAAATTGTGTTTCAGGAGAGGTTGTTGTTCAAAGAAAATTTGATCTATTTCATTTCTTTCACGCAAGTGCATATCATTTTCATGGTCAAGCAAATATTGTTCTAATGGATCAGTAGGAGGCACAACAATGGAAGCAAGACAAATTATTTCATATTTACTAGGTAACGCTTTATCACAAGGTTGTCTACTAAAATTGGAAAAATTAAACTCATGAGACACACCACCAAAACTGACACCGACAGTTTGTTTTTCGCAATCTATCTTAGTATTAACGGTGCTCAAGAAAGGTCTACCAAGGATAATGGGACAAAAGTCATCTTGTGGGGAACCAAGAACTAGAAAATCAGTAGGGTACTTTACTTTCCCACACAAGACTTCAACATCTCTAACAATCCCAAGTGGTGTGATGGTGTCTCTATTAGCAAGTTTAATAGTGACATCAATGTCTTTTATTTCAGGAGGTGCTATTTCATCCATAATTTCTTGGTATAAGGTAAAAGGAATAGCACTCACACTAGCACCCAAATCACATAAACCATGATAGCAATGATCTCCTAATTTTACTGAGACAACAGGCATGCCTCCTATGGGTCTATGTTTATCTTTTTCATCGGGTTTAGCAATTCTAGCAGCTTCATCACAAAAGTAGATAACGTGCCCATCAATATTTTCTACCAAGAGATCTTTAACCATAACAACACTAGGTTCTATTTTAATTTGCTCAGGGGGCTTAGATGTTTTTAGATTGCTCTTACGAACCACAGTTGATACCTTAGCATGTTCCTTTATCCTAACAGGGAAAGGTGGTTTCTCAATATAAGCGGTAGGTACAACTGGATCAACATCGTAAATGATGGTTTCTTCTTTAGCTATGACCGGTTCTTTAATTTCTTCTTTAATAGGGGGATGATATTTAAACCACTTCTCCTTAGGGAGATCAAGGTGAGTAGCAAATGCTTCGCAGAAAGAGGCTACTATCTCAGAGTCAAGTCCATATTTAGTGCTAAACTTGTGAAAAATATCGGTATTCATAAAAGATTTAACACAATCAAATTCAAGCTTTATACCTGACTCATTACCTTCGTCGAGTTCCCAATCTTCAGAGTTGCATTTAATTCTTTCTAAGAGATCCCACTTGAATTCAATAGTCTTCTTCATATAAGAACCAGCACAAGAAGTATCGAGCATGGATTGATCATTATGAGAAAGTCGAGCATAAAAATTCTGAATGATAACTTCTCTCGGAATGTCATGATTGGGGCATGAATATAACATTGACTTAAGCCTCCCCCAAGCTAGAGCGATAGTTTCTCCTTCACGAGGTCAAAAATTATATATATAATTCCGAACACGATGAACTAGATGCATGGGATAAAACTTTTGGTGGAATTCCAATTGCAAACGATTTCAGTTCCACGATCCAAGATCATCACATAGCCTATACCATGTCAATGCTTTTCCCTCCAAAGATAAAGGGAAAACCTTGTTCTTAACTTCATCTTCGGGTAAACCTGCAAGCTTAAATAATCCACATATTTCGTTCACATATAATAGATGCATATCAGGATGTTCAGTTCCATCTCCTGCATAGGGTTTAGCAAGCAGTTGTTCTACCATACCCGAAGGAATTTCATAAGTAATATTTTCAGTAGGTGTAGTAGGTTGAGGGACAACTAATTGTGGTTCCGGTCAAGGTGAAGATACCCCGAACAAACCCCTCAAAGGATTGTTCTCCATAGTAGCAAGTAGCAATAAATTTCAGCGCGTATTATAAGTTTTTCCTTACCAATTTCCTATTACCAAGAGCGCTTCACTCCCCGGCAACAGCGCCAGAAAAGAGTCTTGATGACCCACAAGTATAGGGTATCAATCGTAGTCCTTTTGATAAGTAAGAGTGGCAAACCCAACAAGGAGTAGAAGGAAATGACAAGCGGTTTTCAGCAAGGTAATCTCTGTAAGCACTGAAATTGTAGGTAACAAATAGTTTGATAGCAAGATAATTTGTAACGAGCAAGTAACGGTAACGGTAAATAAGGTGCAGCAAGGTAGCCCAATCCTTTTGAGGCAAAGGACAGGCCAGAACAATCTCTAGTAATAGGCAAAGTGTCCTTGAGGGTACACGGGAATTTCATCTAGTCACTTTTATCATGTTGGTTTGATTTGTGTTCGCTACTTTGATAATTTGATATGTGGGTGGACCGGTGCTTGGGTGTTGTTCTTACTTGAACAACCTCCCACTTATGATTAATCCCCTCGCAAGCATCCGCAACTACGAGAAAAGTATTAAGATAAAATCTAACCATAGCATTAAACGTTTGGATCCAAATCAGCCCCTTACGAAGTAGCACACAAACTAGGGTTTAAGCTTCTGCCACTCTAGCAACCCATCATCTAATAATTACTCCACAATGCATCCCCTTAGGCCCATGAATGGTGAAGTGTCATGTAGTCGATGTTCACATGACACCACTAAGGGAATCACAACATACATATCATCAAAATATCGAACACATATCAAATTCACATGATTACTTGCAACATGACTTCTCCCGTGACCTCAAGAACAAAGGTAACTACTCACAAATAATAAACATGCTCAAGATCAGAGAGGTATTATATGTCATATTGGATCTGAACATATAATCTTCCACCAAATAAACCATATTGTAATCAACTACGCAAGGTAATCAACACTACTAGTCACCCACAGGTACCAATCTGAGGTTCCGATACAAAGATTGAACACAAGAGATGAACTAGGGTTTGAGAGGAGATGGTGCTATTGAAGATGTTGATGAAGATTGGCTTCCCAAAGATGAGAGGGGTGTTGGTGATGACGATAGCTTCGATTTCCCCCTCCGGGAGGGAAGTTCCCCCGGCGGAATCGCTCCGCCGGAGGGCAAAAGTGCTCCTGCCCAAGTTCCGCCTCGAAGCGGCGGCGCTTCATCTCGAAAGTCCTCCTCTGATTTTTTATGTTAAATGTGACTATATACCAGAAGATGGGCACCGGAGGTGGGCCGAGGAGGCCACAACCCATCAGGGCGCGTCCGTGGGGGGGGGGGGGGGGGGGGTCTGGCGCGCCCTGGCGCGCCTCTGGTACTTTTCTGCTCTAGTATTTTTTATTTAATACAAAAATAATCTCCATAAAATTTCAGCTTCATTGGAGTTATGGAGAATAGGTATCTCTGATGTGCTTTTCTTGGGTCCAGAATTCCAGCTGCCGGTATTCTCCCTCTTTGTGTAAACCTTGCATATTATGAGAGAAAAGGCATTAGATCACTCCCTAAAGCATTATTATTCAACAAAGCATAATAAATAATAGTAGGAAATCATGATGCAAAATGGACGTATCAGGGCCCCTCTCCACCGCCTTTGATGCCTATAAATTCCCAAATATTCCAGAAACCCTAGAGGAGTCGACGAAAAACACATCCAGCTGCCGCATGTTCCAGAACCTCGAGATCCAATCTAACACCATCACAGAGGGGTTCATCATCCTCATTCGTGCCTCTCCAATGATGTGTGAGTAGTCCACCATAGACCTATGGGTCCATAGGCAGTAGCTAGATGGCTTCCTCTCTCTCTTTTGATTCTCAATACAATGGTCTCTTGGAGATCTATTTGACGTAAACTTTTGCGGTGTGTTTGTTGGGATCCGATGAATTTTGATTTCATGATCAGTTTCTATCCATGAATATTATTTGAGTCTTCTTTGATCTCTTATATGCATGATTACTTATAGCCTCGTATTTCTTCTTCGAATCTTTGGTTTAGTTAGGCCAACTAGATCGATTTTTCTTGCCATGGGAAGAGGTGCTGTGTGATGGGTTCGATCTTGCGGTGTCCTTTCCCAGTGACAGAAGGGGCAGCAAGGCACACATGTATCATTGCCATTAAGGATAACAAGATGGGGTCTATTCCTACATGAATAGATCTTGTCTACATCATGTCATCGTTCTTATTGCATTACTCCGTTTTTCCATGAACTTATTACACTAGATGCATGCTGGATAGCGGTCGATGTGTGGAGTAATAGTGGTAGATGCCGGCAGGAGTCGGTCTACTTATCTTGGACGTGATGCCTATATAATGATCATCGCCTTGGATATCATGATTATTTGATCTTCTATCAATTGCCCAACAGTAATTTGTTCACCCACGGTGAGCTATACTCATGAGAGAAGCCACTAGTGAAACCTACGCCCCCCGGGTCTACTTTTCCAACATATTGCTTTCCGATCTATCTTTTTGCCGCTTTTGTTTTCATATCTATTATTCCAAAAACCTAAAAATATATTGCTGCGCTTTTTATTTGCTCTTTTTATTTTGTGTTCTTGAGAGATCTATCTCTCTAATCTATCACTACCTAACCTATCTTTTTACCGTAGAGAGATTGACAACCTCTCTTTTGCGTCGGGTTGCAAGTATTTGTTCTTTGTGTGCAAGTGCTGCTTATTAGGTGGTGGTGTTCCTCCTACTGGTTCGATACCTTGGTTTCATAACTGAGGGAAATACTTACCGTCACTGTGCTGCATCATCCCTTCCTCTTCGGGGAAATACCGACGCAGTCTCAAGCCACGACAAAGGAATTTCTGGCGCCGTTGCCGGTGAGGAAGCGGTCTCTTCTACGTGCCAATCTCTGGCGCCGAGGAGACACCATCATCATCTACCAGGTTCCTAATCACAAATATCATCTCCTTGCAATTACATTATTTGCCATTTGCCTCTCATTTTCCTCTCCCCCACTTCACCAATTTGCCGTTTTATTCGCCCTCTTTTTCGTTTGCCTTTTTCTCGTCAGATCTCTTGTTTGCTTGTCATCATGAGGGATTTTGGTATGGCAGAAACAGATGATGGCAGGACTCCTAATATTGGACATTCTGGCAATCTGGATGCTAAAACTTTTGTTTTGGGGCAAGGGAACGTTATAGGAAAAGAAACTATCCAAGAATTTTTCAATTGCGTTGGGAATTTGACTCTCGATGATACTCCTATACTGAAAAGAACTAAAACTTACGCGGAAGCTATTTCAGCGCTAGTTCTGAAACTTGAAAATAGGTTTATTCGTACCCATCCTACCTTGCAAAGATTGTTTTATGAGCTACCCGTCATAAAAGATCCTAAAGCTAAGAAGCTAGCCACCCTTGTTCTCATGAATGAATTTGATCACATAGTACGGGAAGCTAGGGAGATCTTTGATTTCTATGGTATGAGCTGTGAAAAACCGGTAATAGGAGATATCCTTTACAATAGTGATTACATGTTGAGACATTTTCTTGGAAATAACATTTTTTTATGAGAATCTCAAAAAGGAAGTCCCCGTTTTAGATATGATCCAACAAGTTTTCAATGACGTAAATCAACAATATTCTTGGAGTGTGGCCGGGAATCAAAGAGGGTGCGTAGATGGACAACTTGATAGTGCTAAGGTTTCTATGGATGATGTGTTTCATGTTTTATTTGCGGAACCTCTTCACAAAAATACCTCTATGAAAACCAAAGATGACAATACTTGAATCTATGCGTTATACCTAGCTAGGGGCGTAAAACGATAGCGCTTGTCTGGGAGGCAACCCAATGAATAAATTTATTTTTGTCTTTTCCTTTCTGTTTTTGTGTGTTGACACAATTATGCCTCTGTTATGATTGTTTTTTTCTGTTTTATTTAGTGTTTGTGCCAAGTAGAACCTTTAGGATGACTAATAAGATGAGTAGAAACAATGCTGAATCGGAAACATAAACTTTGCCTCCAGTGTTCGAATTTTTATTTTTTACTGGAGCGTGATATTGAGCTGAAACTTTAACACAGTATTGCTATACAAATTCTTTATGTTTTCCTAATTTTTTAGAATTTGTAAAGTTACATAAGTATGGTTAGAGTACAGATTACTACAGACTGTTCTGTTTAAGACAGATTCTATTTTCGTTGCATTGTGTGCTTGTTTTGATGAATCTATGGGTTGTATTGAAGGGTATGAGCCATGGTGGAGTTAAAATACAGTAGGTATAATGCAATAATAAAATTTGAATGGGTTTAAAACAGTACCTAAAGTAGTGATTTGCTTTATTATACTAACGGATCTCATGAAGATTTTGTTGAGTTTTGTGTGATTGAAGTTTTCAAGTTTTGGGTGAGATCACTATGGATGAAGGAATAAGGAGTGAAAAGAGCCTAATCTTGGGGATGCTACAGCACCCCCAAGATATATCCAAAGAGAAACAAGCAACTAAGCTTGGGGATGCCCCGAGTGGCATCCCCTCTTTCTTCTAATGACCATTGGTATTTTACTTGGAGCTATATTTTTATTCGTCACATATCATGAGTTTTGCTTGGAGCGTCTTGTATCATTTGAGTCTTTGCTTGATTTGCTTGTTAGTTTGTCACTTGTATCCTTGCTGGACACACCTATTTGAGAGAGCCAAAATTATGCTATGATTTGTTAGAATTGCTCCATATGCTTCACTTAAACTTTTTGAGCTATAGAATTGCTCTAGTGCTTCACTTATATCCTTTTGAGCACGGTGTGCTTGGAAACTTTTGAAGAAATACTCTCATGCTTCACTTAGATTATTCTAAGATTTAGTAAATTTTAAAGAAATCCTCTCATGCTTCACTTATACTTTTTTGAGAGATGAAATCTTTATGCTCATGTGCTTCACTTAAATTTGTTTGGGCTTGTTAAAAAAGCAATGGCAATATATGAAACTAGTCCCAAAGTAATAGATATCCAAGGAGGATATAATAAAAACTTTCATGAAGATCATTGGACAAATTAAACTTGATTCCTTGTAATAGTTTTGAGACATGATGATAGTAATATGTGAGTCATGTTAGTGAGTAATTATGCTTTAGTAATAATATTGGTGTTAAGGTTTGTGATTCCCTATTCATGCACGAAAGTCAACAGTTATGCAATGAAATTACATCCTACTTATGGTGGATTATTCGGTGTTAGTTATGCTCAATGCTCGCTTATGTGAATTTTTGTTTCTTGGTTGATTGCTTCTCAATCTATTTGCTAGCCTCCACTTGTACTAAGTAGAAATACTACTTGTGCATCCAAAATCCTTAAACCAAGTTTTGCCCTATGAGTCCACCATACCTACCTATATGCGGTATTTCCATGTCGTTCTAAGAAAATTTGTATGTGCCACCTCTACTTTCCAAACTAAATTTATCTTTTGTGTGCTCGTACCGCTCATGAAACGGTAGGGGGTGTCCAATATTTTTCCATGCTAGATGTGTTATTCTCAAGATGAGTGTTTATTCACTTGTCATTGCACAAGAGTACGGCGGTAATAGGGATGCCCATTCCCGAAATGAAAAAGAAAAAAAATATTTACTTTATGTTGTCAAATAATAATTTCCTTGGAAAGTGTTGGTATGGAAGGCAACCGTGGATATGGCCGGCCATGGAATGTGAAAGAATGGTGGAAAAAGGAATAAACTTTATTTTCTGTTTGGGAACCGCCTATGATGTATCTAGCATGGAAAGTATGGTGATCTACTTTGTCGTTTTCGTTGACAGGAAAGGCATGCCACTCAAAATATTTTCTATCTCAATTTAAACTTTGAGCTCTGGCACCTCTACAAATCCCTACTTCCCTCCGCGAAGGGCCTATCTATTTACTTTATGTAAATTTTTATTTTTACTTTGAGTCTCCATCTTCTCTTATAAAGCACCAACTAGGGGGCACTATGATCGTACTTGGGCATTGGGTGTAGCTAATATTTGAGTGTGTTTCATGAATGGATCAATGATTGAGCATGATGGGCTAGGGATAGCTTTCTTTAGTGTTGATATTTTGAAAGACATGGTTGCTTGTTGGCATGCTTGAGTATTGAAGTCATTATGTTAAAACTAGACTATTGATTTGAATCATCTAAAAGTCCAAATGTCCATGCTACAAAAGAAAAGGTTATGTGCTGAACATGTTAGGCAGCATTCCACATCAAAAAATCTGTTTTTATCATTTACCTACTCGAGGACGAGTAGGAATTAAGCTTGGGGATGCTGACATGTTGACATAGTGCCAAAGTGCCAGTTGTTGTTTTTGCTTGTTTTTTACTTCGTAGAATATCAGTACGAAACGGAGTCCAATCGCGACGAAACTTTTTCGAGATTTTTTTTGGACCAGAAAACACCCAGTGGGCCAAAGAAGTGTCACAAAGGTGGGCCGTGGAGACCACAACCCACCAGGGCGCACCAGAGGCCTCAGTCGCGCCCTGATGGGTTGTGCCCTCCTCGGGGCCCCTCTCCACCGCCTCTGATGCCTATAAATTCCCAAATATTCCAGAAACACTAGAGGAGTCGACGAAAAACACATCCAGCCACCGCAAGTTCCAGAACCTCGAGATCCAATCTAACACCATCACAGAGGGGGTACATCATCCTCATTGGTGCCTCTCCGATGATGCGTGAGTAGTCCACCATAGACCTACGGGTCCGTAGGCAGTAGCTAGATGGCTTCCTCTCTCTCTTTTGATTCTCAATACAATGGTCTCTTGGAGATCTATTTGATGTAAACTTTTGCGGTGTGTTTGTTGGGATCCGATGAATTTTGAGTTCATGATCAGTTTCTATCCATGAATATTATTTGAGTCTTATGTGATCTCTTATATGCATGATTACTTATAGCCTCGTATTTCTTCTTCGAATCTTTGGTTTAGTTAGGCCAACTAGATCGATATTTCTTGCCATGGGAAGAGGTGCTTTGTGATGGGTTCGATCTTGCGGTGTCCTTTCCCAGTGACAGAAGGGGCAGCAAGGCACGCATGTATTGTTGCCATTAAGGATAACAAGATGGGGTCTATTCCTACATGAATAGATCTTGTCTACATCATGTCATCGTTATTTTTGCATTACTCCGTTTTTCCATGAACTTAATACACTAGATGCATGCTCGATAGTGGTCGACGTGTGGAGTAATAGTGGTAGATGCCGGCAGGAGTCGGTCTACTTATCTTGGACGTGATGCCTATATAATGATCATCGCCTTGGATATCGTCATGATTATTTGATCTTCTATCAATTGCCCAACAGTAATTTGTTCACCCACCGTGTGCTATACTCATGAGAGAAGCCACTAGTGAAACCTACGGCCCCCGGGTCTACTTTTCCAACATATTGCTTTTCGATCTATCTTTTTGCCGCTTTTGTTTTCAGATCTATTATTCCAAAAACCCAAAAATAAATTGCTGCACTTTTTATTTGCTCTTTTTATTTTTGTGTTCTTGAGAGATCTATCTCTCCAATCGATCACTACCTAATCTATCTTTTTACCGTAGAGAGATTGACAACCTCTCTTATGCGTCGGGTTGCAAGTATTTGTTCTTTGTGTGCAGGTGCTGCTTATTAGGTGGTGGTTGTTGGGGAACATTGCATGGGAAACAAAAAATTTCCTATGTTTCACAAAGATCAATCTAGGAGATGACCATCTACGAGAGGAGAGATTGCATTAACATACCCTTGTAGATCGCTAAGCGGGAAGCGTTAAGAAACACGGTTGGTGTAGTCGAACGTCTTCGCGATCCAATCACGATCCGTCCCGTGATCCAATCTTGATCCGTGTCGATCTAGCGCCGAACGGACGACACCTTTCGGTCACCAACATATATAACTCAATAATACCAAATCGTCACCGAAAGTTAAGTGTGCAGACCCCGCGGGTTCGAGAACTATGTAGACATGACCGAGACACCTCTACGGTCAATAACCAATAGCGGGACCTGGATGCCCATATTGGTTCCTACATATTCTACGAAGATCTTTATCGGTCGAACCACGATGTCAAGGATTTAGACAATCCCGTATGCAGTTCCCTTTGTCCATCGGTATGTTACTTGCCCGAGATTCGACCGTCGGTATCTCCATACCTAGTTCAATCTCGTTACCGGCAAGTCTCTTTACTCGTTCTGTAATACAAGATCCCGTGGCTAACTCCGTAGTCACATTGCTTGCAAGCGTCTTGTGATGCTGTGTTACCGAGTGGGCCTAGAGATACCTCTCCGTCACACGGAGTGACAAATCCCAGTCTCGATCCACGCCAACCCAACAGACACCCTCGGAGATACCTGTAGAGCACCTTTATAGTCACCCAGCTATGTTGCGATGTTTGATACACACAAGGTACTCCTCCGGTGTCAGTGAGTTGCATGATCTCATGGTCATAGGAACAAATACTTGACACGCAGAAAACAATAGAAATAAACTTGACACGATCATATGCTACGTTCATAGTTTGGGTCTTGTCCATCACATCATTCGCCTAATGATGTGATCCCGTTATCAAATGACAACTCATGTCTATGGCCAGGAAACCTTGACCATCTTTGATCAACGAGCTAGTGTAGTAGAGGCTCACTAGGGACATAGTGTTGTCTATGTATCCACACATGTATCTGAGTTTCCGATCAATACAATTCTAGCATGGATAATAAATGATTATCATGAACAAGGAAATATGATAATAACTAATTTATTATTGCCTCTAGGGCATATTTCCAACAGTCTCCCACTTGCACTAGAGTCAATAATCTAGTTCACATCACTATGTGATTAACACCCAATGAGTTCTGGGGTTTTATCATGTTTTGCTTGTGAGAGAGGTTTTTAGTCAATGGGTCTGCAACATTCAGATTCGTGTGCACTTTGCAATTCTCTATGTCATACTGTAGATGCTGCTACCACGCTCCACTTGGAGCTATTCCAAATGGTGCTCCTCTATACGTACCCAGATTGCTACTCTGAGTCATCCGGATTGGTGTCAAATCTTGCATCGACATAACCCTTTATCACCTCCATAATTGAGAAATATTTCCTCAGTCCTCAAGTTACTAAGGATAATTTTGACCGCTGTCCAGTGATCCACTCCTGGATCACTCTTGTACCCCTTGACAGACTCATGGGAAAGCACACACCAGGTGCGGTACACAGCATGTCATACTATATAGAGCTTACGACTAAGGCATAGGGGACGACCTTCATCCTTTTTCTCTCTTCTGCCGTGGTCGAGCTTTGAGTCTCACTCAACTTCACACCTTACAAATCAGGCAAGAACTCTTTCTTTGACTGATCCATTTTGAACTCCTTCAAAATCTTGTCAAGGTATGCACTCATTGAAAGTCTTATCAGGCGTCTTGATCTATCTCTATAGATCTTGATGACCAATATTTAAGTAGCCTTTTATCCAGGTCTTCCTTTGAAAAACACCTTTCAAACAACCTTTTATGCTTTCCAGAAATTTCTACATCATTACCGATCAACAATATGTCATCCACATATACTTATCAGAAATTCTATAATCCTCCCACTCACTTTCTTGTAAATACAAGTTTCTTATAAACTTTGCATAAACCCAAAAGCTTTGATCACCTCATCAAAGCATATATTACAACTCCGAGATGTTTGCTCCAGTCCATAGAAGGATCACTGGAGCTTGCATACCTTTTAGCATCCTTAGGACCGACAAAAGCTTCTGGTTGTATCACATACAACCTTTCCTCACGGAAACCGTTAAGGAAACTCTATTTTGACATACATCTGCCAGATTTCATAATCGTAAAATGCAGCAACTGCTAACACAATTCCAATAGACTTTAGCATCGCTACGGCAGAGGAAGTGTCATCGTATTCAACTCCTTGAACTTATCGGAAACCTCTTTGCGACAAGTCGAGCTTTATAAATGGTGACATTTACCATCAATGTCTGTCTTCCTTCTTAAAAATCCATTTGTACATAACGGACTGCCATTCATCGGGCAAGTCTACCAAAGTCCATACTTGGTTTTCATACATGGATCCTATCTCAGATTTCATGGCTCCTAGCCATTTGTTGGAATCCGGGCCCACCATTGCTTCTTCATAGCTCGTAGGTTCACTGTTGTCTAACAACACGACATCCAAGACAAGATTTCCGCACCACTCAGGGGCGGTACGATTCCTTGTCGACCTACGAGGCTCAGTAGTAACTTGGTCTGAAGTTTCATGATCATCATCATTAGCTTCCTCTTCATTTGGTGTAGTCGCCGCAGAAACATCTTTCTGTGTCGTGCTACCATCCAACTGAAGTGACGGTTCAATAACCTCATCAAGTTCTACCTTCCTCCCACTCAATTCTTTCGAGAGAAACTCTTTCTTGAGAAAGGACCCGTTTTTAGCAACAAACACTTTGCCCTCGGATCTAAGATAGAAGGTATACCCAACTGTTTCCTTAGGGTATCCTATGAAGATGCATTTGTCCGCTTTGGGTTCGAGCTTATCAGGTTGAAGTCTTTTCACATAAGCATCGCATTCCCAAACTTTAAGAAATGACAGCTTAGGTTTCTGCCAAACCATAATTCATACGGTGTCATCTCAACGGATTTAGATGGTGCCCTATTAAAGTGAATGTAGTTGTCTCTAATGTATAACCCCAAAATTATAGTGGCAAATCGGTAAGAGACATCATAGTACGCACCATATCTAATAGAGTGCGACTACGACGTTCGGACACACCATCACACCATGGCATTCCAGGCGGCGTGAGTTGTGAAACAATTTCCCCATTGTCTTAAGTTGCATACCAAACTCGTAACTCAGATATTCACCTCCACGATCATATCGTAGACATTTTATCTTCTTGTCACGATGACTTCAACTTCACTCTGAAATTGCTTGAACTTTTAAAATGTTTCAGACTTGTGTTTCATTAAGTAAATATACCTATATCTACTCAAATCATCAGTGAAGGTAAGAAAATAACGATATCCACCGCACGCTTCAACACTCATATGACCGCATACATCAACATGTATCATTTCGAATAAGTCACTTGCCCGCTCCATCATACCAGAGAACGGGATCTTAGTCATCTTACCCATGAGGCATGGTCCGCATGTCTCAAGCGATTCGAAATCGAGTGAGTCCAAAGATCCATCAACATGGAGCTTCTTCATGCGCTTTACACCAATTTGACCTTAGAGGCAGTGCCACAAGTATGTGGTACTATCATTATTAACTTTGCATCTTTTGGTATCAATATTATGAACATGTGTATCACTACGATCGAGATTCAATAAACCATTCACATTGGGTGCATGACCATTGAAGGTATTAATCATGTAAGCAGAATAACCATTATTCTCTTGACTTAAATGAACAACCGTATTGCAATAAACATGATCCAATCATGTTCATGCTCAACACAAACACCAAATAACTTTTATTTAGGTTTAACACTAACCCCGAAGGTAGAGGGAGCATGCGATGGTGATCACATCAACCTTGGAAACACTTCCAACACACATCGTCACCTCACCCTTAGCTAGTCTCCGTTTATTCCATAGCTTTTACTTCGAGTTACTAACACTAGCAACTGAACCGGGAGACATGCACGTGGAATTCAAGAAGTCAAGCCTCCCTAAAAGATACAAACCCGAGGTCCAATTTATCCCATCTCGTTTTCTGCAGGAGAGCAAGGCCGCATTATGCAAAAGGATATTAAAGCTCGAGTTGGAGAACGATGATCTAAGGGAGGAAAATTTTATGCTTAAATATAAGTTGAAGAAGAAGGCTTCATATCCACCACCTTCTTCATCACCACCACCAAAGGAAACTTGAGCACACGGGTATGGGCACTCCCGTTGGCTTGAGCCAAGCTTGGGGGAGGTGCCCAGGTATCGTATCACCATCACTTTTATTCACCTTTACCTATTTTAGTTTGATCCTTAGTTTCCCTTTGCTTTAGTTGAATAAAAGTTTAGCATGATCTATTTTCGTGTGTTAGTTTCGTGGCCTATCTATCTATGTAATTGAGTGGAAGTTATATAATAAAGTTTAGTTTGAGTTTTGTCTCTCTACTTTCTTGTTGCAATCAGAATAAAAAGAAAGAAAAATAAATGAAAAGAATCATATGCTAATCTTATGGTGAGTAATGACATCACATAAGGAAAAGTATAAGTAGTAAAATTTATTGGAGATTGACAAACATAGCATTGGTCAATGATGCAATTCATGAAAGAATTAATAAGGGAAGAGAAGATTCGCATGCAAATACACCATCTTGGACATCTTTTATGATTGTGATCCCCATTAAATATTATATGTCAAAAATTTTGACGTTGGACAAGGAAGACAATGTAATGATTTATGTTTGTTTATATTCACATAGAAGTTATATTGTCATAAATCCTTCAACATGTGGTGCTTGCCTAATATCTTTGCTAGCCAAAAATTCCGCACTAAGTAGAGATACTACTTGTGCATCCAAAACCCAAAACCAAACTCATTTTTGAGAGTCCACCATACCTACCTATGGATCGAGAAAGATCCTTCAAGTAAGTTGTCATCGGTGTAATAAGGCAATAAAAATTGCTTCTAAAAGTGTTTTGATCAATTAGTGTAAGAGAAAATTGAGCGCTATACGAACTTATGATGGCAAAGTAATAAAAGCGACGGACTACATAATAAAGGTTGCTATCATAGGGGGCAATATAGTGTGATGTTCTTTTACATTAAGGGATTGGGCATACAAATCAATAAGCGCATGACAACCTCTGCTTCCCTCTGTGAAGGGACTATCTTTTACCTTTATGTATTTACTTTTATGCAAGAGTCAAAGTATTCTTCCCTATTCCTTTTTTTACTTTTTCCTTTTGCAAGCATCATGTGGTGAGGAAAGATCTAGGCACATATATCCAGTTGGATATGGGTGGGCATGAGTTATTATTGTTGACATCACCCTTGAGGTGAATACGTTGGGAGGCGAAACTATAAGCCCCTATCTTCCTATGGGTCTGGTTGAAACTTTTTGTTCATGGGTATGCCGTGAGTGTTAGCAATCATAAAAGACTAAATGATGGTTGAGTATGTGGACTTGCCAAAAGGCTCCTACATGAGACCCTTCCTGAAAATATGATGAATTGTAGTTGCAAAGTTGACTGAGAACACAGTTTATTAGTTTTCAATAAGGTTTATGCTTCATACTTCTATGATGTGATGAATTGTTACTTGTTCATGAGAAGTTATATGATAAAAGTGTATTGAATAAGTTTTATGATAGAGTTTGTTGCTGTTATGATAATAAGCATGATGCTACTATGTCCGTATTTTGTTTTTATCGACACCTCTCTCTCAAATCATGTGGACATGCTTTTCAATATCGGTTTTCGCTAGAGGACAAGCGAGGTCTAAGCGTTGGGGAGTTGATACGTCCATTTTGCATCATGATTTCCTACTATTATTTATTATGTTTTATTGAATAATAATGCTTTGGGGAGTGATTCTAATGCCTTTTCTCTCATAATATGCAAGGTTTGCACAAAGAGGGAGAATACCGGCAGCTGGAATTCTGTACCCAAGAAAAGCACATCAGAGATACCTATTCTGCACAACTCCAATGAAGCTGAAATTTTATGGAGATTATTTCTGAATTAAATAAAAAATACTGGAGCAGAAAACTACCAGAGTGGGCCTGCCTGGTGGGCACAACCCACCAGGGCGCGCCAGCCCTCCAAGGCGCGCCCTGATGGGTTGTGGTCACCTCGGCCCACCTCCGATGCCCATCTTCTGGTATATAGTCACAATTAACCTTGAAAAAATCAAAGGATGACTTTCGGGATGAAGTGCCGCCGCCTCGAGGCCAAACTTGGGTAGGAGCACTTTTGCCCTCTGGCGGAGCAATTCCGCCGGGGGAAATTCCCTCCCGGAGGGGGGAATCGAAGCCATCGTCATCACCAACACCCCTCTCATCTTTGGGAGGCCAATCTTCATCAACATCTTCAACAGCACCATCTCCTCTCAAACCCTAGTTCATCTCTTGTGTTCAATCTTTGTACCGGAACCTCAGATTGGTACCTGTGGGTGACTAGTAGTGTTGATTACCTTGCGTAGTTGATTACTATATGGTTTATTTGGTGGAAGATTATACGTTCAGATCCATTATGCTATTTAATACTCCTCTGATCTTGAGCATGATTATTATTTGTGAGTATACCTTTGTTCTTGAGGTCACGGGAGAAGTCATGTTGCAAGTAATCATGTGAATTTGATATGTGTTCGATATTTTGATGATATGTATGTTGTGATTCCCTTAGTGGTGTCATGTGAACGCCGACTACATGACACATCACCATTCATGGGCCTAAGGGGATGCATTGTGGAGTAGTTATTAGATGATGTGTTTCTAGAGTGACAGAAGCTTAAACCCTAGTTTATGCGCTACTTCGTAAGGGGCTAATTTGGATCCAAATGTTTAATGCTATGGTTAGATTTTATCGTAATACTTTTCTCGTAGTTGCGGATGCTTGTGAGGGGGTTAATCATAAGTGGGAGGTTGTTCAAGTAAGAACAGCACCTAAGCACCGGTCCACCCACATATCAAATTATCAAAGTAGCGAACACGAATCAAACCAACATGATAAATGTGACTAGATGAATTCCCGTGTACCCTCAAGAACACTTTGCCTATTACTAGAGATTGTTCTGGCCTGTCCTTTGCCTCAAAAGGATTGGGCTACCTTGCTGCACCTTATTTACCCTTACCATTACTTGCTCGTTACCAATAACCTTGTTATCAAACTATCTGTTACCTACAATTCCAGTGCTTGCAGAGATTACCTTGCTGAAAACCGCTTGTCATTTCCTTCTGCTCCTCCTTGGGTTTGACACTCTTACTTATCGAGAGGACTACGATTGATCCCCTATACTTGTGGGTCATCAAGACTCTTTTCTGGCGCCGTTGCCGGGGAGTGAAGCGCTCTTGGTAAGTGGAAATCGGTAAGGAAAAACTTATATTACGTGCTGAAATTTATTGCTACTTGCTACTATGGAGAACAATCCTTTGAGGGGTTTGTTCGGGGTATCTTCACCTCGACCGGAACCACAATTAGTTGCCCCTTAACCTACTGCACCTACTGAAAATATTACTTATGAAATTCCTTCAGGTATGGTAGAACAACTGCTTGCTAAACCTTATGGAGGAGATGGAACTGAACATCCTGATATGCATTTACTATATGTGAACGAAATATGTGGATTATTTAAGCTTGCGGGTTTACCCGGAGATGAAGTTAAGAAGAAGGTTTTCCCTTTATCTTTGGAGGGAAAAGCATTGACATGGTATAGGCTATGTGATGATCTTGGATCGTGGAACTGGAATCGTTTGCAATTGGAATTCCACCAAAAGTTTTATCCCATGCATCTAGTTCATCGTGATCGGAATTATATATATAATTTTTGGCCTCGTGAAGGAGAAAGTATCGCTCTAGCTTGGGGGAGGGTTAAGTCAATGTTATATTGATGCCCCAATCATGACATTCCGAGAGAAGTTATCATTCAGAATTTTTATGCTCAGCTTTCTCATAATGATCAATCCATGCTCGATACTTCTTGTGCTGGTTCTTATATGAAGAAGACTATTAAATTCAAGTGGGATCTCTTAGAAAGAATTAAACGCAACTCTGAAGATTGGGAACTCGACGATGGTAATGAGTTAGGTATAAAGTTTGAGTTTGATTGTGTTAAATCTTTTATGAATACCGATACTTTTCATAAGTTTAGCACTAAATATGGACTTGACTCTGAGATAGTAGCCTCTTTCTGTGAAGCATTTGCTACTCACGTTGATCTCCCTAAGGAGAAGTGGTTTAAATACCATCCCCCTATTAAAGAAGAAATTAAAGAACCGGTCATAGCTAAAGAATAAACTATCATTTACAATGTTGATCCAGTTGTGCCTACCGCTTATATTGAAAAACCACCTTTCCCTGTTAGGATAAGGAACATGCTAAGGTATCAACTGTGGTTCGTAAGAGTAATCTAAAAACATCTAAGCCCCCTGAGCAAATTAAAGTAGAACCTATTTTTGCTATAGTTAAAAATCTCTTGGTAGTAAATATTGATGGGCATGTTATCTACTTTTGTGATGAAGCTGCTAGAATTGCTAAACCCGATGAAAAAGATAAACATAGACCTATAGAAGGCCTGCCTGTTGTCTTAGTCAAAATAGGAGATCATTGCTATCATGGTTTATGTGATTTGGGTGCTAGTGTGAGTGCTATCCCTTTTACCGTATATCAATAAATTATGGATGAAATAGCACCTGCTGAAATAGAAGACATTGATGTCACTATTAAACTTGCTAATAGAGACACCATCACACCACTTGGGATTGTTAGAGATGTTAAAGTCTTGTGTGGGAAAGTGAAATACCCTACTGATTTTCCAGTCCTTGGTTCCCCACAAGATGACTTTTGTCCCATTATCTTTCGTAGACCTTTCTTGAGCACCGTCAATGCTAAGATAGATTGTGAAAAACAAACTGTTGGTGTCAGTTTTGGTAATGTGTCTCATGAGTTTAATTTTTCCAAGTTTAGTAGACAACCTCGTGATAAAGCGTTATCTAGTAAGGATGAAATAATTGGTCTTGCTTCTATTGTTGTGCCTCCCACTGATCCACTAGAACAATACTTGCTTGACCATGAAAATGATATGCACTTGCGTGAAAGAAATGAAATAGATCAAATTTTCTTTGAACAACAACCTCTCCTGAAACACAATTTGCCTATTGAAACTCTTGGAGGTCCTCCTCCACCTAAAGGTGACCCTATGTTTGAATTGAAACAACTGCCTGACACTTTGAAGTATGCTTGTCTTGATGAGAAAAAGATATATCCTATTATTATTAGTGCTAACCTTTCAGAACATGAAGAAGAAAGATTGTTAAAAGTTCTAAGGAAGCACCGGGCTGCTATTGGATATACTCTGGACGATCTTAAGGGCATTAGTCCCACTCTATGTCAGTACAAGATTAATATGGAACCAGATGCTAAACCCGTTGTTGATCACCAACGGCGATTGAATCCTAAGATGAAGGAAGTGGTAAGAACTGAAATATTAAAACTTCAGGAAGCAGGTATAATCTATCCTATTGCTAATAGTAGAAGGGTAAGTCCATTTCATTGTGTCCCTAAGAAAGGAGGTATTACCGTTGTTCCTAATGATAAGAATGAACTCATTCCACAAAGAATTGTTACTGGCTATAGAATGGTAATTTATTTTAGAAAATTAAATAAAGCTACTAGAAAAGATCATTACCCTCTACCTTTCATTGATCAAATGCTAGAAATATTATCTAAGCACACTCACTTCTGCTTCTTAGATGGATATTCTGGTTTTTCTCAAATACCCGTGTCACAATCCGATCAAGAGAAAACCACCTTTACTTGCCCTTTTGGAACCTATGCTTATAGACGTATGCCTTTTGGTTTATGCAATGCACCTGCTACCTTTTAAAGATGTATGACTGCTATATTCTCTGATTTTTGTGAAAAGATTGTGGAGGTTTTCATGGATGATTTTTCCGTTTACGGAACTTCTTTTGATGATTGCTTAAGCAACCTTGATCGAGTTTTGCAGAGATGTGAACAAACTAGTCTTGTCCTGAATTGGGAGAAGTGCCACTTCATGGTTAATGAAGGCATTGTCTTGGGGCATAAAATATCTGAACGAGGTATTGAGGTGGACAAAGCTAAAGTTGATGCAATTGAGAAAATGCCGTGTCCTAAAGATATTAAAGGTATTCGCAGTTTCCATGGTCATGCTGGTTTTTATAGGAGGTTCATTAAAGACTTCTCTAAAATTTCTAGGCCTCTTACTAATCTTTTGCAAAAGGATATTCCTTTTGTTTTTGATGATGATTGTGTGGAAGCCTTTGAAACACTCAAGAAAGCCTTAACCTCTGCACCTACCGTTCAACCACCTGATTGGAACTTACCTTTTGAAATTATGTGTGATGCTAGTGATTATGCTATTGGTGTTGTTCTAGGACAAAGAGTAGATAATAAATTGAATGTTATCCATTATGCTAGTAAAACTCTAGACAGTGCCCAACGAAATTATGCTACTACTGAAAAAGAATTTTTAGCAGTTGTGTTTGCCTGTGATAAATTTAGATCCTAAATTGTTGACTCCAAAGTAATTGTTCACACCGACCATGCTGCTATAAAATATCTTATGGAAAAGAAAGATGCTAAGCCTAGACTTATTAGGTGGGTTCTCTTGCCCCAAGAATTTGACTTACATATTGTTGATAGGAAGGGAGCTGAGAACCCCGTAGATGATAACTTGTCTAGGTTAGAAAATATTCTTGATGACCCACTACCTATTGATGATAGTTTCCCTGACGAGCAGTTAGCTGCAATAAATGTTTCTCAAAACACTCCTTGGTATGCTGATTATGCTAATTACATTGTCGCTAAATATATACCACCTTGCTTCACGTACCAACAAAAGAAAAAAATCTTCTATGACTTGAGACATTACTTTTGGGATGACCCACGTCTTTATAAAGAAGGAGTAGATGGTATTATTAGACGTTGTGTACCTGAGCATGAACAGGAACAAATCCTATGGAAATGACATTCCGAAGCTTACGGAGGACATCATGAGGGAGATATAACTGCTCACAAGGTATTGCAATCTGGTTTTTATTGGCCTACTATCTTCAAAGATGCCCATAAGTTTGTCTTGTCTTGTGATGAATGTCAAAGAATTGGTAATATCAGTAAGCGTCAGGAAATGCCTATGAATTATTCACTTGTTGTTGAACCATTTGATGTTTGGGGTTTTGATTATATGGGACCTTTTCCTTCCTCTAATGGTTACACTCATATTTTGGTTGCTGTTGATTATGTCACTAAGTGGGTAGAAGCTATTCCAACTAGTAGTGCTGATCACCACACCTCCATTAAAATGCTTAAAGAGGTTATCTTCCCGAGGTTTGGAGTTCCTAGATATTTAATGATTGATGGTGGTTCACACTTTATTCAGGGTGCTTTCCATAAGATGCTTGCTAAATATGATGTCAACCATAGAATTGCATCACCCTATCATCCTCAATCTAGTGGTCAAGTAGAACTTAGCAATAGAGAAATAAAATTGATATTACAAAAAACTGTCAATAGGTCTCGTAAGAATTGGTCTAAGAAATTAGATGATGCACTTTGGGCCTATAGAACAGCCTATAAAAATCCTATGGGTATGTCTCCATACAAAATGGTATATGGTAAAGCTTGTCATTTGCCTCTAGAATTAGAACATAAAGCATTTTGGGCAATTAAAGAACTTAACTATGATTTCAAACTTGCCGGTGAGAAGATGCTATTTGATATTAGCTCACTTGATGAATGGAGAACCCAAGCCTATGAGAATGCCAAGTTATTTAAAGAAAAAGTAAAAAGATGGCATGACAAAAGAATCCAAAAGCGGGAATTCAAAATAGGAGACTATGTTCTTTTGTTCAACTCTCGTTTAATATTTTTTGCAGGTAAGTTTATCTCTAAATGGGAAGGACCTTATATTATCGAAGAGGTTTATCGTTCTGGAGCTATCAAGATTAATAACGCCGAAGGTACTAACCCGAAGGTGGTAAATGGACAAAGAATTAAGCATTATATCTCAGGTACGCCTATTAAGTTGAAAGCAATGTTATCCAAACCATGACACCAGAGGAACACATAAAAGAAACCTTCCAGAACACTCTACAATTCTTATAAATAGGAGGTACGTGATACGGTAAGTAAACGGACTCCGAAAAATCCGCAAAACTATATATTTTTCAGTTTTGGAATATTTTAAATTTTTTGAAATAAAGAAATAAACCGGAAGGTGATCGAGATGAGCACGATACACCAGGGCGCGCCAGTCACCCCTGGGCACGCCCTGGTGGGTTGTACCCACCTCAGATGCCTTCCCGACTCCGTTTTCCTTCCATATGCTTGTTTCCCAAGAATAAAAATTCTCTATATATACCCCCGATTGTTTTGACGACCGCATCGCAGAAAAATCCTCTGTTCTTGTTTCGCGTTGTTTTCCTGGCAGATCTGAAAATATGTCATCTCAAGGTTCAGAGGGGGATCACTATGTTGCAGACCCAAAGATCTTTAGAGAAATTTACCCCTACCTTTGGGCATCTGAAGAAGAAGGAGATACCGACTTGGAAGAAATAGTGGATGTTTGTCCTGACGCCAACTCTGAGGAAGAGGGGGTCCCTCTACCTCAGCCGGGAGACATGCACGTGTAATTCAAGAAGTCAAGCCTACCTAAAATATACAAACCTGAGGTCCAATTTATCCCATCTCATTTTCTGCAGGAGAGCAAGGCCGCATTATGCAAAAGGATATTAAAGCTCGAGTTGGAGAACAATGATCTAAGGGAGGAAAAATTTATGCTTAAATATAAGTTGAAGAAGAAGGCTTCATCTCCACCACCTTCTTCATCACCACCACCAAAGGAAACTTGAGCACACGGGTATGGGCACTCCCCTTGGCTTGAGCCAAGCTTGGGGGAGGTGCCCCGGTATCGTATCACCATCACTTTTATTCACCTTTACCTATTTTAGTTCGATCCTTAGTTTCCCTTTGCTTTAGTTGAATAAAAGTTTAGCATGATCTATTTTCGTGTGTTAGTTTCGTGGCCTATCTATCTATGTAATCGAGTGGAAGTTATATAATAAAGTTTAGTTTGAGTTTTTGTCTCTCTACTTTCTTGTTGCAATTAGAATAAAAAGAAAGAAAAATAAATGAAAAGAATCATATGCTAATCTTATGGTGAGTAATGACATCACATAAGGAAAAGTATAAGTAGTAAAATTTATTGGAGATTGACAAACATAGCATTGGTCAATGATGCAATTCATGAAAGAATTAATAAGGGAAGAGAAGATTCACATGCAAATACACCATCTTGCACATCTTTTATGATTGTGAGCCCCCATTAAATATTATATGTCAAAATTGTTGACGTTGTACAAGGAAGACAACGTAATGATTTATGTTTGTTCATATTCACATAGAAGTTATATTGTCATAGATCCTTCAACATGTGGTGCTTGCCTAATATCTTTGCTAGCCAAAAATTCCGCACTAAGTAGAGATACTACTTGTGCATCCAAAACCCAAAACCAAACTCATTTTTGAGAGTCCACCATACCTACCTATGGATTGAGAAAGATCCTTCAAGTAAGTTGTCATCGGTGCAATAAGGCAATAAAAATTGCTTCTAAAAGTGTTTTGATCAATTAGTGTAAGAGAAAATTGAGCGATATACGAACTTATGATGGCAAAGTAATAAAAGCGACTGACTGCATAATAAAGGTTGCTATCATAGGGAGCAATATAGCGTGATGTTCTTTTACATTAAGGGATTGGGCATACAAATCAGTAAGCGCATGACAACCTCTGCTTCCCTCTGCGAAGGGAGTATCTTTTACCTTTATGTATTTACTTTTATGCAAGAGTCAAAGTATTTTTCCCTATTCCTTTTTACTATTTGCTTTTGCAAACATCATGTGGTGAGGAAAGATCTAGGCACATATATCTAGTTGGATATGGGTGGGCATGAGTTATTATTGTTGACATCACCCTTGAGGTGAATATGTTGGGAGGCGAAACTATAAGCCCCTATCTTCCTATGGGTCCAGTTGAAACTTTTTGTTCATGGGTATGCCGTGAGTGTTAGCAATCATAGACGACTAAATGATGGTTGAGTATGTGGACTTGCCAAAAGGCTCCTACATGAGACCGTTCCTGAAAATATGATGAATTGTAGTTGCAAAGTTGACTGAGAACACATTTTGTTAGTTTTCAATAAGGTTTATGCTTCATACTTCTATGATGTGATGAATTGTTACTTGTTCATGAGAAGTTATATGATAAAGGTGTATTGAATAAGTTTTATGATAGAGTTTGTTGCTGTTTTGATAATAAGCATGATGCTACTATGTCTGTATTTTGTGTTTATCGACACCTCTCTCTCAAATCATGTGGACATGCTTTTCAATATCGGTTTTCGCTTGAGGACAAGCGAGGTCTAAGCTTGGGGGAGTTGATACATCCATTTTGCATCATGATTTCCTACTGTTATTTATTATGTTTTATTGAATAATAATGCTTTGGGGAGTGATTCTAATGCCTTTTCTCTCATAATATGCAAGGTTTGCACAAAGAGGGAGAATACCGGCAACTGGAATTCTGGACCCAAGAAAAGCACATCAGAGATACCTATTCTGCACAACTCCAATGAAGCTGAAATTTTACAGAGATTATTTTTGAATTAAATAAAAAATACTGGAGCATAAAACTACCAGAGGGGGCCTGCCTGGTGGGCATAACCCGCTAGGGCGCAACAACCCCCCTGGGCGCGCCCTGATGGGTTGTGGCCACCTCAGCCCACCTTCGGTGCCCATCTTCTGGTATATAGTCACAATTAACCTAGAAAAAATCAGAGGAGGACTTTCGGGACGATGTGCCGCCGCCTCGAGGTGGAACTTGGGCAGGAGCACTTTTGCCCTCCGGCGGAGCGATTCCGTCGGGGGAACTTCCCTCCCGGAGGGGGAAATCGAAGCCATCGTCATCACCAACACCCCTCTCATCTTTGGGAGGCCAATCTTCATTAACATCTTCAACAGCACCATCTCCTCTCAAACCCTAGTTCATCTCTTGTGTTCAATCTTTGTACCGGAACCTCAGATTGGTACCTGTGGGTGACTAGTAGTGTTGATTACCTTGCGTAGTTGATTACTATATGGTTTATTTGGTGGAAGATTATATGTTCAGATCCATTATGCTATTTAATAATCCTCTGATCTTGAGCATGATTATTATTTGTGAGTAGTTACCTTTGTTCTTGAGGTCACGGGAGAAGTCGTGTTGCAAGTAATCATGTGAATTTGATATGTGTTCAATATTTTGATGATATGTATGTTGTGATTCCATTAGTGGTGCCATGTGAATGTCGACTACATGCCACTTCACCATTCATGGGCCTAAGGGGATGCATTGTAGAGTAGTTATTAGATGATGGGTTGCTAGAGTGACAGAAGCTTAAACCCTAGTTTATGCGCTACTTCGTAAGGGGCTGATTTGGATCCAAATGTTTAATGCTATGGTTAGATTTTATCTTAATACTTTTCTCGTAGTTGCGGATGCTTGTGAGGGGGTTAATCATAAGTGGGAGGTTGTTCAAGTAAGAAAAGCACCCAAGCATCGGTCCACCCACATATCAAATTATCAAAGTAGCGAACACGAATCAAACCAACATGATAAAAGTGACTAGATGAATTCCCGTGTACCCTCAAGAACACTTTGCCTATTACTAGAGATTGTTCTGGCCTGTCCTTTGCCTCAAAAGTATTGGGCTACCTAGCTGCACCTTATTTACCGTTACCGTTACTTGCTCGTTACCAATAACCTTGCTATCAAACTATCTGTTACCTACAATTTCAGTGCTTGCAGAGATTACCTTGCTGAAAACCGCTTGTCATTTCCTTCTGCTCCTCGTTGGGTTCGACACTCTTATTTATCGAAAGGACTACGATTGATCCCCTATACTTGTGGGTCATCACAGTTCTGCTACCAGTGACCGTTCCCCTTATTATAGAAGCACTTAGTCACGGGTTTGGGTTCAACCTCAGGTTTCTTCACTGGAGCGGCAACTGGCTTGCCATTCATGAAGTTTCCCTTCTTGCCCTTGCCCTTCTCGAAACTAGTGGTTTTACTAACCATCAACACTTGATGCTCCTTCTTGATTTCTACCTTCGCGGTGTCAAACATCGTGAATGGCTCACGGATCATCTTCTCCATCCCTGGCATGTTATAGTTCATCATGAAGCTCCAGTAGCTTGGTGGCAGTGACTTGGAGAACTATGTCAATCACTATCTTATCTGGAAGATCAACTCCCACTTGATTCAAGTGATTGTAGCACCCAGACAATCTGAGCACACGCTCACCGATTGAGCTATTCTCCTTCATCTTGCAGGCAAAGAATCTTGTTGGAGGTCTCATATCTCCCAACAAGGGCACGAGCCTGAAATCCCAATTTCAGCTCTTGGAACATCTCATATGCTCCGTGACGTTCAAAACGTCTTTGGAGCCTCAATTCTAAGCCGTAAAGCATGACACACTGAACTATCAAGTAGTCATCAAAAGGTGTCTGTCAGATGTTCACAACATCCACACACGACGCTTGAGGGGGTGGCGCACCGAGCGGTGCATCAAGGACATGAGCCTTCTGTGCAGCAATGAGGACAATCCTCAGTTTACGGACCTAGTCCGCATAGTTGCTACTACCAACTTTCAACTTAGTTTTTCTCTAGGAACGTATCAAAATCTAGGGGAGCTACAGTGTGAGCTATCGATCTACAACATAATTTGCAAGGATACTTTTGACTATGTTCATGATAATGAGTTCAACTAATTATATTACTAAAGAACTCCCACTCAAATTAACCAACCCAAGTCCGATCATCACGTGAGATGAGGTGGTTTCAATGGTGAACATCTCCATGTTGATCATATCTACTATATGACTCATGCTCGACCTTTCGGTCTCTTGTGTTTCGAGGCCATGTCTGTACATGCTAGGCTCGTCAAGTTTAACCCGAGTGTTCCGCATGTGCAACAATGGCTTGCACCCGTTGTATGCGAACGTAGAGTCTATCGCACCCGATCATCACGTGGTGCTTCGAAATGACGAACTTTCGCAAAGGTGCACACTTGGGGAGAACACAATTTTATCTTGAAATTTTAGTGAGGGATCACCTTATAATGCTACCGTCGTCCTAAGCAAAATAAGATGCATAAAAGGATTAACATCACATGCAAATCATAAGTGACATGATATGGCCATGAACTTGTGCTTTTGATCTCCATCTCCAAAGCACCGGCATGATCTCCATCGTCACCGGCATAACACCATGATCCCCATCATCATGATCTCCATCATCATGTTGCCATCGGGGTTGTCGCGGCCACCATGCTTCTACTACTATTGCTACCGCTTAGCGATAAAGTAAAGCATTACATAGCGCTTAATGAGTGACATGCAGGCCACATAATAATTAAAGACAACCCTATGGCTCCTGCCGGTTGCCGTATCAATATGCAAGTTGATATAAACTATTACAAAAACATGATCATCTCATACATCAAATATATATCATCATGTCTTGGCCATATCATATCACAACATACCCTGCAAAAACAAGTTAGACGTCCTCTAATTTGTTGTTGCATGTTTTATGTGGCTGCTATGGGTATCTAGTAAGAATGATTCTTACCTACGCAAAACCACAACGGTGATATACAAGTTGCTATTTAACCTTCTACAAGGACCGCCTTTGTCGATTCCGATTCAACTAAGGTGGGAGAGACAGACACCCGCCAGCCATCTTATGCAACAAAGTTACATGTCAGTCGATGGAACCGGTCTCTCGTACGTGGACGAGTAAGGTTGGTCCGAGCCGCTTCATCCCACAATACCACTAAATCAAGAAAATACTAAGGAAGTAAGCAATTGGAATATCAATGCCCACAAACTCTTTGTGTTCTACTCGTGATGTCATCTATGCATAGACCTAGCTCATGATACCACTGTTGGGGAACGTTGCATGGGAAACAAAAAAATTCCTATGCTTCACCAAGATCAATCTAGGAGATGACCATCTATGACAGGATACATTGCATTTACGTACCCTTGTAGATCTCTAAGCAGGAAGCGTTAAGAAACGCGGTTGGTGTAGTCGAACGTCTTTGCGATCCAATCACGATCTGTCCCGCGATCCAATCTTGATCCGTTCTGAACTAGCGCCGAACGGACGGCACCTCCGCGTTCAGCACACGTACAACTTGATGACATCTCCGCCTCCTTGATCCAGCAAGCGAGGGCGGAGAGGTAGATGAGTTCTCCGACAGCACAACGGCGTGGTGGTGGTGGTGGTGGAGCAATCTTAGCAGGGCTTCGCCAAGCGCTGCCGCAGATGCGTTTTCGGTGGAGAAATAGATCTAGGGAGAAAGGGAGGGCTGCACCTATGGTTTTGGGGTGTGGCTGCCCTCCCTGTCCCTCTCTATATATAGGAGGAGGGGTATGTGGGGCGCAGCCCTAGCCCCTCCTCCAAGGAAGGGTTGGCCGGCCAGGTGGGGAGGAGTCCACCTCCCACAAGGGAGGTGGAAGCCCTAGGGAGGAGTCCCTCCTCTCCAAGGCACTCCCACCTACCACCTTGGACCAGGGGCTGGTGTGCCACCTCCTAGGCCCATGTGCCCCCCCGGGGTGGGTGGGCCCCTCCCGGTGGACCCCCGGAACCCTTTCGGCACTCCCGGCACACTACCGGAAACACCCGAAACCTTTCCGGAACCCGAATACCACTTTCCTATATATAAATCTTTACCTCTGGACCATTCCAGAGCTCCTCGTGACGTCCCGGATCTCATCCCGGACTCCGAACAACTTTCGGTCACCAACATATATAACTCAATAATACCAAATCGTCATCGAACGTTAAGTGTGCAGACCCTGCGGGTTCGAGAACTATGTAGAAATGACCGAGACACCTCTACGGTCAATAACCAATAGCGGGACCTGGATGCCCATATAGGTTCCTACATATTCTACGAAGATCTTTATCGGTCGAACCACGATGTCAAGGATTCAGACAATCCCGTATGCAATTCCCTTTCTCCATCGGTATGTTACTTGCCCGAGATTCGACCGTCGGTATCTCCATACCTAGTTCAATCTCGTTACCGGCAAGTCTCTTTACTCGTTCCGCAATACAAGATCCTGTTGCTAACTCCTTAGTCACATTGCTTTCAAGCTTCTTGTGATGTTGTATTACCGAGTGGGCCCAGAGATACCTCTCCGTCACACGGAGTGACAAATCCCAGTCTCGATCCACGCCAACCCAACAGACACCCTCGGAGATACTTGTAGAGCACCTTTATAGTCACCCAGTTACGTTGCGACGTTTGATACACACAAGGTACTCCTCCGGTGTCAGTGAGTTGCATGATCTCATGGTCATAGGAACACATACTTAACACGCAGAAAACAATAGCAATAAACTTGACACGATCATATGCTACGTTCATAGTTTGGGTCTTGTCCATCACATCATTCTCCTAATGATGTGATCCCGTTATCAAATGACAACTCATGTCTATGGCCAGGAAACCTTGACCATCTTTGATCAACAAGCTAGTCTAGTAGAGGCTCACTAGGGACATAGTGTTATCTATGTATCCACACATGTCTCTGAGTTTCCGATCAATACAATTCTAGCATGGATAATAAACGATTATCATGAACAAGGAAATATGATAATAACTAATTTATTTTTGCCTCTAGGGCATATTTCCAACAGTGGTGATCCTCCTACTGGTTCGATACCTTGGTTTCATAACTGAGGGAAATACTTACCGTCGCTGTGCTGCATCATCCCTTCCTCTTTGGGGAAATACCAACGCAGTCTCAAGCCATGTCAGCGTGTCAAACGCTAGAGCTACTAGTTTGCAATTTCCGTCCATGCATTACTTTTCTCTGTTTATAGGAAAATGCATAACTGCCATGGAACAGGGTGGTGGCCTCAGTGCCCCCACCCTGGCTATTCTACGCCGTGCACTTTATGGTGATAATACTTACAACATAGGAGCTATTGTTGCGCATTGATTAAACCTTAACCGAAACAAGGGCAAGGTTCATGGTGGTATTTATGCCACTCGCTTGGCAAAGCATTTTGAAATTGCTATATGCCCTACTGATTACTTATTGCCTAAGGTTTATGTTGATCACCAGTCTATGATGGAACACCAATTCATTGAGGAACCACAACCACCGTAACACCTTCGTTATAGTTTGGTGTTGAGCGAGAAGACTTGCGATATTATTCCTTTGCCTGCACCCTCTTTGTTTAACTATCATGCCAGGAACGGATACAAAATAATGCCAGAAGATATAATAGCTTACCGGAATGAGCTGGCGGCCGTGGAGGCCGAGGTTCAGGCGTGGGATGCTCAGGTGCCCCAGCCGGAACACTTTCCCGGACCTGATGGCTATTATCGGTGGTGATCACCGAGCTAGGCAAACGCCTAAGCTTGGGGGAGTACGTATTTCTCACCGACATTACATTCATGTTCACACACTTCATATAAATTGTTGGTGTTCATCCTCTTTCATTGTATATCCATATTAGTTTTATTTTTCCATTTTCTTCTTGTGTGTTTGAAAAACTTTGGAAAACCCAAAAACATTTCTCGCTTCTTTTTAGTTCCCTTTCCCCGTTTAATTATCTTTTGTACTAAAAGAAAACCCAAAAATATTTCCTTTGCATGTTGGGAGCTTTCCTGTGTAAATAGTTTTTCTTGTTCTTGTTTTTCCTTAGTTTATTTGCTCGCTTGAGAAAAAACAAAAACTCCAAAAATATTTCAGTGTGTTTCTCTGAATTTCTTTTCTTTTTGTTGATTCCTTGAAAGGAGAAGACCACGATGAAAATGTTGAGTGGCTCTCATATGCTTTATGCTGATCTAACAGAGAGCCAATGTTACCTTGTCTTCTCCTTTGTCCAAAATTGCCATGCAGATTCCAACTTAGTCCATAGTATTCTTGCACTATTATTATTATCACACCATTCGGTCATGCAAGTGAAAGGCAATAATGACGATATTTGATGAAGTGGTCGTGGCAAAGGAAGCTGGTATGAACTCTTCTTGTTTTTCGTTTTTGTAAATATGTTTAGCCCGTTCGATCTTGATTCATTATATTATGAGTGAACATGTTTATGATGACAATTAGAGATTATATCTTCTCATGCCATACTTAAATATCTAGTAGTGAATAATGATTTATCTTATAGGCCAACATGCATTAAAATGGTTATGATGTGGTATGGTAGTATGGTATTTCCCTCTGAGAAATTCAAGCAGCTTGACTTGGCCCATGTGCAAACATGTAGTTGATTCAAAATCAATGTAGCCTTCGTGATGTTTAAATCCAGAGTGTTCATATCCTACTCATGCTATGTCCAATGTTAATTATTCATAATGCATACCTATGACCGTTTTTGCTCTCTAGCTGGTCGCTTCCCAACCTATTGCTAGCCTTCGCCTGTACTAAGCAGAAATGTTGCTTGTGCATCCAAAACCTTTAAACCAAGTTATTACATATGAGTCCACCATACCTACCTATATGCGGCATTACCCTGCCGTTCCAAGTAAATTTGCATGTGCCATCTCCAAATATTCAAATAAACATCCATTTTGTGCACTCGTCTCACTCATGGAGCGACGAGGCGGTCGGTATCTTCCATGCTAAGTGAGTTATTCTCAAGACGGTCGTTTATTCGCCGTCATTGCACGAGAGAGGCTGGTAAAAAGGATGCCCAGTCCTGCATAATCAAAATTAATTAAACAAGACTCCTTGGTACTATTGATATGTTGGCAGGCATCCGTGCATTTGGTCAGCCATGGTTTGTGTATGGATGGTGGATAGGAGTAAACTTTACTATTCAGTTTGGGAACCGCCAATAATGAGTTTAGCATGGAAGATATTGAAAACCTTTGTCGTAACGTTGACAAGAAAAGTGCACCACCCAAAAACTATATTTCAATCCTGTTTTAAAACTTGAGCTCTCGCACCTCTGCAAATCAATGTTTCCCTCTGCGAAGTGCCTATCTATTTCTTTCTATGTTGAGTCATCATCCTCCTACTAAAAGCACCGGACTGGAGAGCACTTTTGTCATTCTTATGCATTGAGTCTAGTTAATGTTGGATGTGAGCATGACCGGATCTTTTCTATTCTGAATTATAATGTTTAGTCGCTGCTTGAACCTCAGGGGTGTGCTCTGCATTTAGGTTTTGCGGTCTCAGAAAGGGCTAGCGAAATACCATGTCACCATATTATATCATGATTGTTTTGATAAATTGTTGGCATGTGAGATATCTTATTATTGCTTGCTAGTTGGTTATGTATTGCCATGAGTTGATATGATGTTTAATTGTTATCATGAATGTGGTTATTTATAATTTATGCTGAAAACTTGAGCACCGGCTAAGCATGTGTATAAGGACGAGAGCAAAAGAGTTTGTAAAAGTTTTCTTTATCACTTTCAGTTTGTCAACTGAGATGCTTGAGGACAAGCAATGAGTTAATCTTGGGGGAGTTGATACGTCTCCAATGTATATACTTTTCAAAACACTTTTTCTCTGGTTTTGACCTCTACTTTGCATGATTTGAATGGAACTAACCCGTACTGACGCTGTTTTCAACAGAACTACCTTGGTGTTATTTTTGGTGTAGAAATAAAAGTTTTTGATAATTGGACGAAACTTTTTGTGGATTTTTTCTAGGAATTATAATGAATTATGGAGCGAAGACCTGCCAGAGGGAGGCCACCTGTGGGGTTGTGCCCTGATGGCTTGTGGGGCCCACGAGGCTCCTCCAACCCTAATTCCAGTCCTATAAAATCACATCTTCGGAGAAAAAATAGGTGAGAAGTTTTCATCGTGTTTCATGAGATGGAGCCACCGCCACCTCATGTTCTTCCTCGGGAGGGCTGATCTGGAGTCCGTTTGGGGCTTCAGAGAGGGGAAATCATCGCCGTCGTCATCACCAACCCTTCTCCTTCAACACCGCCATGATGCTCACCACCGGGAGTGAGTAAATCCTTTGTAAGCTTGCTGGACGGTGGTGGGATTGGATGAGATTGAACATGTAATCGAGTTAAGTTTGATAGGGCTTGATCTCTAGTATCTACTATGTTCTGAGATTGATGTTGCTATGACTTTGCTATGCTTAATGCTTGTCACTAGGGCCCGAGTGCCATGATTTAGGATCCGAACATATTATATTATCTCTGAATATAAGATTGATTTGGATCCTATCTTGCAAGTTGTATGCACCTATTACATGTCTTGATCCGCATACCCCAAGGTGACAATAATTGGGATTCTTTCCGGTGATTGCCCTAGTTTGAGGAGTTCATGTATTCACCATGTGTTAATGCTTTGTTTCGGTACTCTATTAAAAGGAGGCCTTAATATCCCTTAGTTTCCAATAGGACCCCGCTGCCACGGGATGGTAGGACAAAAGATGTCATGCAAATTCTTATCGCAAGAACGTATGACTATATACGTACATGCCTACATTACATTGATGAATTGGAGCTAGTTCTGTGTCGCCCTATTGTGTAACTATTACATGATTGATGTCATTTAAATCATTATCCATCATCGATCCACGTGCCTATGCTTTACATATACCGAATCTTGCTAAGTTACTATTGCTACTGCTACTGTCACAACTGCTACAAAATTGTTGCTGTCACTACTACAGTTACTTTTGCTACTACTATTTGATGTGCTACTAAATCTTTGTTGCGGAGAGATATCCCAGGTGCGGTTGAATTGACAACTCAACTGTCAAAGCCAATAAATATTCTTTGGCTCCCCTTGTGTCGAACCAATAAATTAGGGTGAAATACTACCCGTGAAGACTGTCGCGATCCCCTATACTTGTGGGTTGTCACCGGCCAGATCGGATCTGATCGGAGACTAGGCCCAATGCCTTCGCCACCGGGGTCAGATCTGATCTGACCCGCTGCCGCCGCGGGCATGCAGCCAGCTTACGATGGGCCGCCCCCACCGCGTCGTCTCGATGAGGACGTCGCCTCTGTGAGCCGCCGCCGCTGCGTCGCCGATCCCCGCGCCCGCCTGACTTCGCTGCCTGGCAAGACCGCCCCGCACCAGTCCTCCCGAGGCGCGAAGAACGGCGCCTCGCCACCGGCCACCGCGTGGGGCTTTGCCCCAGCGGCTCCGGCCGATGGCGAGGTGGGGGGAAGGTGGTGAGGAGGCGAGGGGAAGGAGATTGACGCCGCCACCCGAGTCGCCCGCGGGGGGGGGGGGAGGGACGACGCGGGAGCTGCAGATCCGATCTGTTGAGCTCCCTATCGGTCCGTGGATAGATGGGGTACCTGATGGCTCCATATTTTACGCATCTTTATAGCTCATTTGTTGCACATTAATCTTCGTATATCAAGTCATATCATGTTTCATTGAGCCAATTACTTGTCCATATGCATGATTTTCAGTTTTATCCTTTTCACACGAGCATTGCATAATCTTTTTTCTTTGGTAGTTTATTAGTTTTCTTTGTCTTTGTATCTTGTAGGTGTGATGGACTTCCCAAGCACTTAGCATGATGAAAGAAGTGCAAACGGTGGATATTGAGGACCTAGACTTAGCCATTTCGAAGGTGGAAAAAGTCATTTTTCCAACGTTCTCCAAATGAAGATCTAAAACCACAAATGGATCGGTGTCGTTCATACGAATCCAACGAGCCCAAAAACGTCAAATTTTGAGTTCGTATGAATAAATGACGACCGTTTTATCGAAAGAGGACACACCAAAAGACGACCTTTCGAACGACCGCGTGTTGTCGTTTCGACGGTCGTTTGACATGTAGGCAGCTCCGATAGTTGCCCTTGCAGACAGGATTCTTCACCGATTTCGTACCCAATTGTTCCCACGGGATCCTTGGCTCTTAATGAAGGGACTGGGAGAGGATAAGGTTCATCTAGAGCCCTTGGATCAAAGGAGAGAGGCCACATCAAGGGAGGAGGCTATGGGAGAGCTATTATATATTCACCTTCAATCCTAGCCGCTGCCAGGACATCTCATCACGTCTCATTCATCATCTCATCTTCAAGTCCAGCCGCCATCCACCTCAAGAACACCATTGTTGCAACCTTGAAGGAGACCGGAAGGGAGCCACCATGGTGTGGCGCGACCATGGGCCTTCGCTGCCATGCCGCCGTCATCACCATCACCATACGCATCATCGCCATCATCACCATCACTTCTTCCTCCTCCATCACGGTCTCCGTGATGGGTTGTAACAACTCTTGAACCCCCTTTATGTGTGATGTTATTTGAGTAATTGCCGGCTATGGGTCAGTCGATTAGTAAGTGGTTATTTCATATGTGTTGTCTAATTATGCGTGTTGCTTTGTGTTGCTTATTTGCCTTCGGTAATTTAGTGATGGGAGATGTCCTATCCATTAACTTATTTGGAGACATCCAACTCCTCAGGCCACACACAAAGTGTATAAATGGTTGTGCAAATCGATTGACCTATGACGTGACAAGTGAAGATATCTTGAGGGGAACATGATTATTCTAGGAGCACGGTTGTTCATAGAAACTAATGCCTTCGTCCCGTCCTCAAATCATGATGACCTTAATATCTTTGCGTTAGCCGCCTCAGGTATGGGACAAGAAGTAGGATGAATGAGTTATCTCAATAGCACATCTTGAGAGATAATGATATGTGAGGGACCGCCCACCAAAAGTAGACCACTGTATCCTATAATGTGATGAGTGGATTTTATGCATACTTTTTAGAGTATATTCTAGTGCCAAAATCCCTCATATCATACCCATCTAGCACGTATTCATGTCTCCAATGCATAGTTTTCGGTATTTACTTCTTTTACCAAGTTCATTGCACATATTTTATTTTTATTTAGTTTTTATTAGTTTTTCCTTGTTTTGTGGTCTTTGTAGGTGTGTTGACGTGTTCATGGACTTGTGACATCAAAAGAATCAAGCCAAGGGTCAAACCGGAGAAGTTCCAGGCATTTCTCAAAGTGTTCAAAATGAAGATCCAAGGCCACTGACGCATTGGGCTTTTCGCTAGCAATCTAATGAGCCCAAGAACGTCAAAATTGGAGTTCGTATGAAGAAATGACAACCAAAATACGAAACAGCTCCCGGAGTCTAGGGAGAAAGACGACCTTACATACGACCGAAGCCGCCCATTTGAGCGGTCGTTTGAGCTCCAGACAGCCACGAAAATTGGCCAGAACTTTCCAATTTTTACTCGGATTCCATCCCCATTTTTTCCTACGAGATCCTTGACGACCAAGGCTTGTTTGGGACGTGGATTTGGCTCCCCTTGAGCCCTTGGATGAAAGGGAGGAGGCTGGATCAACGAAGGAGACTCGAGGAGGCCTCCTATATGAAGACCTCCAACCCTAGCCGCCGTCTCATTCCATCTCGATCCTCCACAAGTCTCATCTACAGCCACCACACCTCCATTCCAGAAAACTCCACCATAGAGAAGGTCCAAGACAACGAAGGGAGAAGGGAGGAGGCGCCTCTCACATCCGGCGCATCTTCCCATCTCCATCTCCAACTCCATGTTGGATTCTAACTTGTCCATAAACTCTATGTACTCCATCACCATGTTTGAGTAATTTATTAGTTCTTGGGGGAATAAGATGAACTCTAGTATGTGCTAGTAACGATTGTCTTGTGTGATATGATATCCTCTTTGCATGTTTATGTTAGTAGTCTTCTCGATATTGGGTGAAGTCGACCATCCAATGTATGCCAATTTTGGACGGAAGGTTATTACTGCTGGCGAACCATGTGGTTATTGAGGTGGGTTAGTGACAGGCCCCATCTCCCTTCATAACGGATCGTTGCACTAGGGGGTAAAACGAATACCACTTTGGCTATGTCCATAGGGACCTTTCCCCCCTTAATCACTGTTTGATAACCGGAGTGGGGAAGGACGGTGTTGGTGTGTGTGATACGGGCTGCCGCGTGTATGCATGTATTTGTACCGGCTCCACGCACAAAGAGAAACATGTAAAGTGGCTTAGTATTCATAAAACGAACGTGTAGTGATGATTCCAAATACCTCGAGAACGCCCTTATTACTCAAGCATCGCTCCTTTACTTTACCCGCTATTTTATTTATGTTTTTACCTCCATGTAGTTGCTTATTTAAAACCACCCTTATTATCGTTTCCGCTAGCAACCAACGAATAGACTATTTCTAGATAATGCTCTAGGTGTGAACGTAGCCACGTAAGTGACGACGCAGCTGCGGGGTTGGTAGTTATGAGTGCACCACCACTCCCTGTGGGATCGACAAACTCTACTTACCGCGAATTCCAATAGCCTTGTACCCTTGCAGGTCATCATAATGCAAGTACTGACTTAGTCACAACATGGCATAGTCGTAAACCCTAACTCCATTCCGTGCCCGTACCGAACGAGGCCGTACCTAGATGCCAACAATCTCATCTAAAACATCACATACTTCTCTTAGTTTATTTCCTCTGCAAGTTTAGTATTTATTTTCCGTTCTCTCTAGTTTAGTTTAGTTCCTTGTTTTTGTCGATCCCTTGAAACTTATTTAAATGAGATATTTGCAAACTCCGGTTTGAGTGTGAGTGTGGTTGTGTTAGTGACAACAAAGTTGTGGGGATTGTGGTGCCATCCAATTCGTTCCCTGTGGGATCGACAAATCTTACTTATCACGACATTGCTATAGAGCCCTGTGCACTTGCAGGTCACCAGTACCATGTTGAATGGTAAAACACGTCCAGACCACGTGGTCCGAACGGATGCAGACAGATTAAGGGTCGGTGTTGAAGATACCCTTATTATTGTTAAAAAACACAATACAAACATAGATGTTCAAAATTCACGCCATGCACGCTCACACGCACTTTCTTCGTGTGAGCAACTCAGCCGACAAATATTAAAATTAGTAAAGTCACTGTATGCACCTCTTAATAGAACTTGAAGGGCGACAATGCGGGGGTGGCGATCCTAAAAGGTGGGTTGCTTGGGTGGCTCTTCGGCGAGCCCTTGGCGTCAGTGATGGTTGTGCAGATGGTTGTGTGGATGGTGAGGGATGGCAAGGTTGTCGCCAGTGGTGGCAGACTAATCTTGATCAAGATCTGGAGGCCCAGATCCATCATGGCGGACCTCTCCTTGGGATGGGCTCAATGGACATGGTTATGTGGCATGTTGTGAGGTAGGTATCACGTGAAAGCTTAACACTTCATCATTGATGACGACAATGCTTGCGGGTGTCATTTCCCTTTGGGGGGTATCATTGTGGCTCACCTAACTCCTTTTGTCAAGACTTTGGGCGAAAATCATTGTCCATGCTGACGAAATCAGTGGCACATTTTGCGTCATAACCCTCTTTGGGGGCAGTGGTGAGTGCAGGTTTTCTAAGACCGTGGTGGCGTCTTGGGTTGGGTTGGATTGTGACTTGAAGCTTCCTCGGTTTTGATAGTGGGCACTTCGTTTGCCTCCTCTCATATACACTTGACCATGTTGTCACGTTTCCATGTCGCTTCTGGTTGACGACAAGGTCGGCGCTCCATGGTGTGATCCGAGAGGACAAAGGGTGCTCTCCGACGACAGTTTGGTGGAACCTTATGGCGAAGTCTTGTGGTTTGATCTAGGAATCGCGAGTTCATTTGTCGTCGGGTGTTGGGATTTCTTCTTAGGGTGGTTCTGCCACTCTTGTGCCTTTGCTTGGCTGTAAGATGGACAACTGTACACTCCTTGTGTATTGTTCATAGTTGACGATGTTCGCCTTGTAAGTCTAGCCTTCTATGATCCAGGGTGATGCCTGGACAGTGCAGATACAAAGTGGGATCCAACTTTTTGCCACTTAAACATGCATGTTATGCAAAAAAACACATCCTTGGTATCACTCTCCTCCCATGATCTATTGTTGGAGATATGCCCTAGAGGCAGTTATGTGATGATGATACTTCTCTAATGTATCCATGAGTTATATGTATTGTCCATGAACATCATCACTTATATGTATCAATAACTATGTGACTTGTTTGTGAGATTATATATTATATGAATTGTTCTAATGTCTCTAGTTGATAAATTTATGTGGACACATATCTTTTGACTAGTATACACTTCGGTTGATCGCTATGTTTCACAAGTCATGGGCTTAGAGATGCTAACCCGATAGTATGGACTGGATGATGGTGATCATCGAGTCGTACATACCCAGTTTAAGACGAAACGTCATATTGTCATATATATGTTAGCCTCAAGTACGATGTATATGTCATGTCCTAGACTTGATGTCTCACATATTCTTGGTATGAGGATCGACTCACTTAGCGTGTATCAAACACTACTCCGTAACTGAGTAGTTATAAAGATAGCTTTCGGGTAACTCATGGAAGATTGCGGTAAGACATGGTTGACCAAGATGTACTCCATAACTAAGAAGTTATAAAGATAGCTTTTAGGTAAGTCATGGAAGATTGCGGTAAGACATGGTTGACCAGTATGTGATTTGCCCATCTGATATGGAGGGATATTCTCTAGGCCCTTTCGAGTGATCAAATTCGAAGAGTAAGGCCATGCAACTTGGGTTAAGTGTTAAGTGTCTTACTTGGTTTGAGATTCGAAAAATATGGCAATGCAACTTCAGTTACAATGTATATGTCATGTCCTAGACTTGAGTTCTCACATATTCTTGGTATGAGGATCGACTCACTTAGGTTCTATCAAACACTACTCCGTAACTGAGTAGTTATTAAGATAGCTTTCGGGTGAGTCATGGGACATTGTAGTAAGACACGGTTGACCAAGATGTGATTTGCTCATCTGATACGGAGCGATATTCTCTGCGTCCTCTCGAGTGATCAGATTCGAAAAATATGACCATGCAACTTGGGTTAAGTGTTAAGCCGGTTCAAGTCTGTATCACGGTTTCAAGAAGAAAGATTGAGCTACCACAAGGGTGACAAGTACTCACCTTGAGCTCAACAACATAAATTGTGAGGCAAAAGAAATGTTGCATATGACACATTGTCGAGGTCCGTCAAATGAATTTACGCGCACATGGGAGTTGACACATTTTGCTAGAAACTGCTACCAACTATCGACTCAAATCGTGCCATGTGTACGTGAACCTATAGGCCATGCACTTTAGGACTTGCAACCCAATTCGTATTAGGATCCAAATTAGATACGGATTAGAGTAGTAATGGGCCTCTAATGTAGAAGCCCATTACAGGGCTCTATATAAAGGGCAATGAGGCACATATTTTAGGGTTGATCCTTCTCTCCCTACCACACCTGCCGTCACCACTCCCCGCACCCATGTGTCGCGCGTCCGGACTTAGAGTCCACCGCTCGACGTTGCTCCCCGTATGTGTGGATATCTTTGTGAAAGCACATTTGCTCCCTTGGTGGTTTTGGTAATTAATAACAACATATATGTCATTGAACTAATGTTTCCACTAAGTATATTTCAAGAAAAGTTCAATGATGTGTTGGCAAAAGGATTGTGGAGAAACCCCTAGATACAAGGAAATGGATTGGCAAAGCTTCAAGCAAGAGGACTCTACATTTTACTTTGTGAAAAATCACTTTGAGTCCATAGGAAAGCCAATACTATTAAAAGGGGGTAAGGTACTGTTGGTGAACAAAATGCTCCACGTGCACAAGTGATAGTCACCAAAAATACCCACAAGCTCTTCCACAAATATTCTGTCTAGAACCCTACCACTAAAATCTGTAAGACCAACAATTCCTATTCGGTCTCACCGAGATTCAAACCCTAGACAGATCCTTAGCCAAACCCATCTCGGTACTACCAACATTCCACTTCGGTGCCACCGAGTTCAGTTGCCAACTTTCTGGTTAGCCATTTTCAAGCATCGATACCACCGAGTTTTGCCAATCGGTCTCACCGATATTTGGACCAACTTCCTGGTTAGCCATTCTCAAGAATCGGTACCACCGAGTTTTGTGAATCGGTCTCACCGAGTTTTTGGACCAACTCTCTGGTTAGCCATAGTCAAGAATTGGTACCACCGAAATTTGAGAATCGGTCTCACCGAGTTGTGCAATCTGACCGTTGGTCATCTAATCGGTACCACCGAGATTTATGTATCGGTCTCACCGAGATTCAAAAGTTGCTACCTTTGGAGCAGCTCGGTACCATCGATTTTTACACTTCGGTGTCACCGAGTTGGTCACTTTAGGTGTAACGGTTGGATTTTTGGGGATGCCTATATATACCCCTTCACCACCACCCACTCGAAAGAGAAGCACTCAGAACTATTCCATACTTGCCCCATCCAATTTTCTGAGAGAGAGCCACCTACTCATGTGTTGAGATCAAGCTATTCCATTCCTACCATATGAATCTTGATCTCTAGCCTCCCCAAGTTACTTTCCACCAAATCATTCTCTTCCACCATAGCCAAATTTGTGAGAGAGTGATTGTGTGTTGAAGCACAAGAGCAAGGAGTTCATCGACATTACCGAGCCTATTACCTTTTTAAGGGTGGTGCCTCCTAGATTGGTTAGGAGTCCCTTGGGATCCTCCTACTTCGTGTTGTGGAGTTGAACCAAGAAGTTTGTACGGGCAAGGAGATCGCCTACTTCGTGAAGATCTACCCATAGTGAGGCTAGTCCTTCGTGGAAGGAAGCCGTTATGGAATAGTCAAGGTTGCTTCTTCGTGGACCCTTATGGGTGGAGCCCTCCGTGGACTCTCGCGACCGTTACCCTCGGTGGGTTGAAGACTCCATAAACGTGGACGTACGATAGAACCACCTATCGGAACCACGGGAAAAAATCTTCGTGTCTTCAAATTGTGTTTGATCTTCCTTCCTACCCTCTACTACATATGCTTGTTGTTACTTTCCTCTGCTATACTCTTAGACATGCATGTGTAGGGTGTACTTGAATTGCTATAATCGCTAAAATCTGCCAACACTTAAAATTGGGAAAAGGTAGAATTTTTATTTGCTCAAGTAGTCTAATCACCCCCCCTCTAGACATACTTTCGATCCTACAAGTGGTATCAGAGTTTTGGTCTCCATTGCATTGGTCTCACAACCTAGGAGAGTATGGCGTCTAGTGAGGGAAATTATCACCGTAGAGGTCCGTACTTTGATGGCACAAATTTTGCTAGTTGGAAGCATAAAATGAAAATGCATATTCTTGGTCATAACCCTGCCCTTTGGGTTGTTGTTCGTGTTGGCTTGCAAGGTGAATTATTTGGTGATGGAAAGGACCGGAATCATGAAGCGACCGCGGATGAATTGAAGATGTTGCAATACAACGCTCAAGCATGTGACATTCTTTTCAACTGCCTATGCCCCGAAGAATTCAACAAAATCAGCCGTCTTGAGAATGCAAAAGAGATTTGAGATACTTTGGTCGATATGCAAGAAGGTACCAAATCCGTGAGAGAATCCAAGTTGGATGTTCTTCAAAGTCAGCTTGACAAGTTCAAGATGAAGGATGGTGAAGGAGTCGCTGAGATGTACTCTAGGCTAGCTCGCATCACAAATGAGATTGCCGGCTTAGGAAGCGAAGAAATGACCAACAAATGATACGACACCGTTTGCACATTGATCCAAATGATGCCCAACTACAAAGATCTCAAGCCTACGGAAGTCATTGGAAGGATTGTTGCTCATGAGATGACACTCAAGGACAAAGAAGAGCTTCACAACAAGTCTAGTGGTGCTTACAAGGCCACAAGTGATGCTCCCGCAACTTCAAGCGACAACCTTGTCACCAATGAAGAGATAAGCCTCATGGTCAAGAAATTCAACAAGTTCTACAAGAATAGAGGCAAAGAACGAAGCTCCAACTCAATATATGAATCGAAGCGTTCGTCAAGTCATGACCGAAACTGCTACAATTGTGGGAAGCCCGGACACTACTCCAATGAGTGCACGGCTCCCTACAAACGAAGAGAAGAGTCACCTAGAAGGCGAAGCTCAAGGAATGAATCACCTCAAAGAGAGAGAAGGAGTAGAGATGATCGTTATGAACGAAGACCCTCAAGGAGAAGTAGGGACTCGGAGAAGAAGGACAAGTACACCAAGAGCTACTCAAGAAGAAGACATCAAGCTCATGTTGATGAATGGGTTTCCGGCTCCGAATCCGACAACAACTCCGAGAGAAGCTATCACTCCAACTCTGACTATAGTCAAGATGAAGGTGTTGCCGGAATTGCACTAGTGACTAGCAACTCCTATGATCTATTTGATTCACCAAATGAAGGGAGTGGAAGTTGCTTCATGGCTAAAGGCCCCAAGGTATCACACCCCGAGTATCTTGATTTCAATAGTGATGAAGATGATTTACTTGGTGATGATGACTTGCTTTTTGATAAAACTAGTGATGTTAGTCAAAATGAACTTGATAATCTTCATGCTAGTCAAGATAAGTCGGTTGATGATGATAAGATGAAAATAGAACAACTAACTAAAGAATTAAACACTCTTAAGTTAGCCCATGAATCTACTCTAGAAGATCATAAAGAGCTTGTAAGGACTCATGAGAAGCTACGCTTCGAGAAGCTCACCTTGGAGCAAGAACATGAGTTTCTTAAAGCTATCAATGACGATCTCCGAAAGAAGACTTCATCTTATCTAGCCAAACGATTACTCTTATCTACATTCATGCCACAAGTTAAACCTAGACAAACTAGTAACAAAACCAAGAAAGGTTCTTCATCTAGTAGCAACAATAAAAATGCTAAATCTAATGATGTTGCTTCTAGTAGTTCTATTGATTCCACTAATGATGATTCTCTTAGCCAAGTTACACTTGAGCAAGAAAACGATTTATTGAAAGGGATTATAGAGAAAGGTATCTACAAGAGTCTTGCCGGGTGTAAGCAATTTGAGGAAATTGTACGCAAGCACGAAGGATACCGGAAGAACCATGGCATTGGCAACTTCAACGCAAATGGAGTTGAATGGGAAGAAGGTCAATACCCCAAGCCCAAGTTTGTTCCTCAAAGGGAGAAGTATGAACATACTCTTCCCAAGGGAACAAACACTCAAGATGACCTTCCACCACAAGACCACAAGCTCAAGGGCAAGAACAAGCTTCAAGAGGACATTGACTCATATGAAGATGAATCCCAAGCTTTGGTGGAGTGGGTTCCCAAAGCTACTTCAAGCTCAACTTCTACAAGTGCCACTTCAACACCAAGGATCCCCATAAAGTTGATGTGGGTCCCTAAGAAGAAGAACTAGAGAAGTTCTTGAGGGGTGACTCCGCCAATCAAATTCACTCACATTCATTATTGGCAAGAACTAGTTGCAATCAACGTCAACATCAAGCAATAGTTCAAGGAGTCACACATTCCCTCAAAGGTAAGAAAGGGACAAGGTAATCAAGAAATCCATGGACATCATCATGTATGCTTTGCACTCCATGTCCATAGATATCCTTGTATTTGTCTCTTGTGTGTTGGGACTAACCCATGTAGGTGAGAAAAGTAAGGAAACAACAAGGATGCTCCCAACTCTTGGTGATCTTCATCAACCTTGAGCATCTACCACTACATCACCCACATGAAGTCTTCTACGACAAACCCAAGGTTAGTTTATTCCTCCTATGGGGAGATGTCACATCAAGGGGGGGCTTTACTCTAAGACTTGAGTTAAAGCATCTCATAGTATGTGACAACATTAAATGCTTTATGTAAAAGTGGTAACCCCACTTGTGCTTAAACGATGAGTATGACCTATGATCAAGTCTTCTTACTTGGCTCCTAAGTCAATATACTCATATATAGATGACTCCGTCATCGCCAAAATGCTTGATAGATGCTAGTATGAATGTGCATGTTTGCCATGATTTCATTTGACATCTTATTGTGTGAGCATGTTGGTCTGCATTTCTTTAACCATCTGAGGACATCCAATTGTTGCTATTTGGCTTTTGATTTTTCTTTTACCAATTGGATGGACAAGAATGCCTAGGACCACTCTCTAGCTATCTATGCTTTCTCGTCTCATATTCTATTCTTTCTGCATCACAAAATTTGAACAAGTACTTTTCGATCTCTCTGGGTGAGGAGCACTCGGAGTTCCGTATCGACAAAGGACTGACCATTAAAGCCTCCCAAGTGCATCTCGGTGGAACCAATACCAAATTCTCGGTATCACCGAATGCCTAGGGTTGATCTGGTTTTCACACTCAGTATCACCGATTCCATCTTCTCAGTTACACCGAGTTTCCCTGTCAGCTGACAGTAGCGAAACTCGGTGACACCGAAAAGTTAGAACCGGTGTCACCGACAGCCACGGGTATATAAAGAGGCGGACCCGACTTTTGAAATTAATTCCTCAAACTTCATCCCCTCCAAAAACCCTAGCTGCCAAACAAGACCCCTGGTCGTTGCCTTCATCTTCCCGAGCGCCTCCGCCGTTGGAAGTCCACGCCGTCGACGGATTCTCCCCCTCCCCCCCGTCGCCGCCGTAGCGAGATCGTCACCAAGTTAGGGTATGATTTCGACCCCTCGTGCGCTCCCCTTTCCGAATCTTGCGCATTAGGACTTTTCCATCTATAAGACAAAGTTTGAGATCGATCTATCCACTAAAAATTTCATTAGACAAGAGAACGAATGATTTTTTAGGGTTTGCCGTCCGCGACTTGAATCTCGGTAACACCGAAGCAAAAGAATCGATAGCACCGATTCCCTTTTCTGGTCGATTGAGAACAACCTCGGTGAAACCGAGTGCCCATTTTCGGTCACACCGAAAGTGGTGCCACGTTTCTGTTTAGCAGGTTGTTTGTCTCGGTGGGTCCGAAAAGTTTGCATCGGTAGTACCGAAATTCACTTGTTAGAATGCAAATCTTAAGAAATTTTAGTTCAAATTTGAGAAAATCTTCTGCAATTTTGTGATGACTCAACCTATCCACTCTTCTATACTCTATTTCACAGGGTCAGAGATGTCAGGTTCTGATGATAGCCAAAATGACTTCAGAGAGAAGAATGTTGACATGAGCTCAGGCACTAGTCCTGAAGGGAGCTATGATGATGTTCCTAGCTCACCTGATCTGCCCAAGGCTGCAACTAGGGCAAGAAGTAAGCTCAATTCTGATGAGGAGGATGAAGACTTTATTCCAGAAGAGATGTCCAAGAAAGATGCTGCTGCCAAGAGCACTGTTGCTGCCACTTCATCCAAGAAGAAGGCTATAAGGAAAGAGTATGCTAGCTCAGGGTCAGTGAGAGCACCAGAGAGTGCCAGGGCAACAATGACTGTTGAGCCCTCCAAGAAGTCTATGCCTAAGAAGGCAGGAGAGAAGAAGAAGAGAGAAAGGACAAGATTTGTTAAAGCTAAAGTTCTTCCTTCTAATCCAGAGTATTTAGATGATGAAGAAGAGGAGGAAGAGCCAGCTGCCAAGGCTCCTCCTAAGAAGAAGAAGAAGCTCATGGCTGATGCTATCCCTAAGGATACATCATCCAAAGGCACCAAGACTGCACCCAAGAAGGCTGCTGCTGTTGCTAAACCCAAGAGGTTTTCCAGAGACATCCCAGCTTCTAGCAAGAACAAGACTTCCACTTTCAGGGAAGCTGAGGATGGTACTATGTCTACTTTGATGAAGCTAAGGCCACACCTTCTAGAGCATAATGCCATCCATCCTGTTGCTGAGGACATGAAGAAGAGGAAGGACTCGGGTTTGAGAGAGTGGAGAGCTGTTGATCCATATTCACAGAGGAGGAAGACTGTTGTGGACTACAAGTTCTATACAAAAGAACAACAAGACTTCTATGAAATAATTTTGCTTGACAAGAGCCCTGCTGTGAGTGATATGAGGTATGTGGACTAGAAGTACATCAAGGACAATGAGGATTACTTCCCAAGTGTGCAAGACAACTTCCACTGCATTGGTCTGGATAAGTTTGTTGGTAAGGAGTTTACTGCCTGGAATGATGAAATGATCATGCAATTCTACTCCACCGCTCATTTCTATGGAGATGGTAGAATTGTATGGATGACTGAAGGTGCAAGGTATGAATCCACTGTTGAGGAGTGGGCTGCCATCTTAGGAGTCCCAGAGGTGGAAGATGGTGACATTAATGTATACAATGAGCCCAAGGCAAATCACAATGCCATGAAGAACATGTACAAGGAGATTCCTGCTGCACATGTGAAGTCTCACAAGCTAGGATCTATCTATTTCCTCCAGGTTGGTCTACGCACGATCAACACTATCTTAAGGCATACCTTGATGCCTAAGTCTGGAGATGAGAAGATGATAAGAGGATACTCCATCAACATGCTGCTCCATCTAGATCAACATACGAGATTCAGAGTGATGGATCTGATTGTGGAGACTGTAAAGAGGGTTGCTACTGATCAGAAGCGCTCATGTTGCTATGCACCCTATATTCAGATGCTTATCAACTCCAAGTTGGAGAAGCACATATTTGCACTTGACCGACCACATTTGCCACTATTGCCAGAGCTAGAAGACAACGTTGTGGTGATGGACCCAGACCATCCCACCTCAGCTACAGCACAGGCACATGCAGAGGCAGCCAGAGACTCCAGTTCTCAGGTGCCAAGGTCTAGGAGTGAGCAGATGGATCTCCTACTTAGCTCTGTGCTCAGCATGCAGAAGGACATCAGCAACATATTGAAGAACCAGGAGAGCCTTGCGAGGATTGTTGGCAACAAATTTCATTCTCTCAACAACAAGGTGGATGAGCTCACAGTGACTGTGAATGAGCTCAAGAAGGAAGTTGACGCAATGCCTAGCCCTCACTCTACAGATGATGATGATGATGAGGATCGTGCACCTCTCAGGACAAGCACTCAGTTCACTACTCAGGCTAGATCAGCTACAGTGCCAGCTCCAGAGTTGAGACCTTCTTCATCAGCACCTGCTACAGCTTCTTCAGCTCCATCAGCTCCTCCAGTTCCTCCAGTTTCTATTCCGACTCCGTCCATGACGTCTGCAGACATCTTCGCTGATGTCGTTCTCTCGACTCCTTCATCAGCCACCGGAGGAGATCAGCCCCAGAAGAGCGCTTAGTTATATACCTTTGAACTTTTTGGTAACTTGTTGCCAAAGGGAGAGAAGATGTATATAGATCTTTAGGCTTCGAGAGAGAGAGAGCGTTGCTTTTTACCGCTTTACAAAAACATTGAACTTTTGGTTGGTTTGCTTGTGTTAAACTTTGTTGGTGTTTGATCATACACTTGATGTGTATTGCTACTATTTCCTATCCTTGTGATGCTTATGAAATGATCATTCACCTTTGCTTGATTGTGTTGTGCTATGATATTCATTCTTATTATTCTCGCACACCACCAAGTTGTATGTGACATCACTACTAGGGAAAACCTTATACACAGAGGTATAGCAGTAGCGCTGGTTAAAAGAGAGCGTTGCTGCTACTTAGTAGTAGCGCGCGTCAATGAAGAGCGCAACAGAAATGGTTATAGCAGCAGCGCGTCTACTGGAAAACATGCTACTACTATAATTCCCACCCTGTTGCCGGTAGGCTAGGAATAGTAGTAGCGGTGCCGCAGAAAGCACGCTACCGCTAAGTTCCTTGTAGTAGCGCGTTTCCTGTATAGAGCGCTACTGCTAAAAAAGAAAATAAAATGGAAAAGAAATAGAAAAGTAACTGAAAATGAAAGAAGTAGAAAAAGGAGAAATGAAAACAAGAAAATGTAAAGATAAACAAAAGAAAAACAAAAATAAAGGAGAAATGCATAGCAGTAGCGCTTGTCTCCACAAAGCGCTATAGTTACTATAGCAGTAGCGCGTTTTATAATCCCGCGCTATAGCTACGTTCCTTAGATAAAAGGAAAAGAAAAAGGAAAATAAATAACTACTTCCTATTGCAGTAGCGCGTTTTGGTAGAAAGCGCTATAGCTAGATTAGCTATAGCTATAGCGCTTTTTCCTACCAGCGCTACTGCTATTTCGACTTAACCCCGCGCGGGCTCAAAATTTTACTAAGTCCTTTCCCCCCTCTCCCCCAACTCCTCTGTCGCCGCCGTCAATCGCCCTGCCCGATCGAGCACGCCCTCGACCTCACCGCCGCCGCCCGAGGCCGCCCTCGACCTCACCGTCGCCGCCCTCAACCTCACCGCCGCCGCCCTCGACCTCACCGCCACCGCCCGAGCCCGAGCCCGCCCTCGCCGCCGACCGTAAGGCTCTCCCTCTCCTCTCCCCTGCCCTCCTCTCTCTCTCTGTTGCGATGATGTTCATATGAACCCTAGGTGTTTATATGAACCCTAGATTTGTTTAGGGCAGTAGGCATTTTTTTAGCATTTAGGAAAAAAGATTAGCAATTTTTTTTAGGAAATTAGCTAGGGCAAATTTTTATGAAAATGCCTAAATAGTAATTCCATTTAGCTTTAAATTAACAGAGGGTATATAAATAATGGTAGCATTTAGCTTTAAATTAATACAGGCTATAAACAAAAAACAGTAGCATTTAGCTATAAAACATTATTTGGACTATGGACCTGAATCTGGTCCAAATTTCATTCAAATGAAATTTGAATTATTTGGACTATGGACCTAAATGTTTTTGAAGAAATTGGGTGTAGGTACTAAGGTCCTTCTGTGGAAATTTTGGTGAGGTCAGAAGGGTTAGAGAAAATGGAGTTCCTTTGCAATTTCTAATAAGGTCAAGTATTGTTGGAATATTTGCTCTAAAACAATTTGGATGAAAAGAAAATAATGTGTGTGTGTGTGTGTGTGTGAGAGGAATAGCTAGAACAGAATTTGGGTTCTGTCCTAGGCAGAGAAGTGTTCATTTGCATATTCCATTATTGTTGATTATATCTTTTCACTGAAGTGGTCATGTTATATGCAAATTCCTCAATAGTGTTTGCTCATGTTATATGCAACATTGAAGTGGTTCGATTGTGCCCAAGTGGCCTTTTGTTGTTTGCAGGGAATGATTCCGAGTGGCCTATGTTTTGCCGGAATGTTGATTCATTTCCGTTCCGGCAAATTTCAGGCGCTCTATTTGTCCAGTTTGTAGCAAAGGTCATGCCGAAATTTTCCGTGAATTTCGGCATGACTTGTGCTACAAACTAGGACATATCGAGTGCCCGGGATTTGCCGCAACGGGAATGAATCAACATTCCTGCAAAACATTGGCCTTTTTTTTATGTCATTATTCATTTTTTTAGGTCTAGAATTAATTAACTAGATTTAATCGCAGGAAACATGGCTAGCAACGATGAAGGACAGGGTTATGGTGGACACTCGGCCGTCGTATGGACGCGTGCACGGCGTCGGAGACGGCGCCACGTGGAAGAAGTACTACCGTGAGACCACGGAGGAGAGAAAGGAAAGACGGAGGTTAAATGAAGAAAACATCGACAAGAAGGTTGCGATTGCGGTCGCAGCAGCGGTAGCTGCCGCAAAACAGGAGATTGCAGCTTCGTATGGTGTCTTGGTTCCGGATATCGTCAGTTGGGGTAGGCAAAATCCAAATAAAGAGGCAGCGGACTTTCCCCTTTCCAACTTCTTCGGGAGCAGCTCGACTAGCGTTGCACCAGCACCTGCTCCTGCACCAGCTCCTGCACCGGCTCCCGCACCTGCTCCTGCACCAGCTCCTGCACCAGCTCCTGCACCGGCTCCCGCACCTGCTCCTGCACCAGCTCCCGCACCTGCTCATAGCAGCCCGTCCTCCGTCTCGGACGTGCTCGGCGGTGCTTCGTCTTTGGCTGAGCTCGACGACCTCACGGTACCTGTCACACCGGCCCTCTTCAATAAATGTGTAATCTCCTGTTTCCGTTGCCTTTTGGATGTCTCACGTCGCAGACATGTCTTTGCAGGCCGACGTAACCCCATGCACCATATTGTACACCATCAGCGGCCAGAAGGTGGACGTGGGGAAGGCGACGATAGTGAAGCCGAAGGAACAACTGTTCCACAGCCGGCTGATCCCCCCTGACGTCTTCAAGGTTTCCGTGGCCAGTGTCAAACCGGGCCACGAGAATTTGGTTCCTCCGGTACTAGGGGGAGACGACGACGAGACCCCGCGGCGGCTTGGTGATTGCAAGAGGTGGGTCCTGTTGTGGCCAAAGAGTCTGCTTCGTCTGGAGGCGGCCGGGAGCACACCCACGACCACGCAGCCTCAGCAAGGTATGAACATCAACACCCCACCTACCCAATTAGCGTTGCCTGTCGTGCCGGGTGATAGCGGACGGGGTGAGGAAGAGGCTCCATTAGTCGCTGATGACGTCACCGCCGCCGAAGAAGCAATGCATGATATCGATGCCATCGATGAGGATGACGATGACACTCTACAGTATCTCAATACTGGCGCCTATGACGACGGAGGATTGATGGCTCAGCGTCATGAGTCGGTGCCTGAATTGCTGATTCCGGAGGCTGAACGTATTATAGATGACCTTCCAGTAGCAAAGAAGCATAGGAAGAGAGCGAGGAAAGGCAACAAAGCTGCTTCTACGATCCAGCCGCCTCCGCAGCCTCGGGTTCAAGACCGTATACCTGTCATGGGTGCGGCGAAATACCATATCCCCGGTGAACCAATCCTACCTAATAAGGCAGCGGTAGAGGCCATATACGGCGATCTCAGGAGACTTCATGACGATGTGCTGCGAAGAGAGAAAAGCCTGATCGCCTCGCAAAATCCAGGATACCCACTCTACGTGGTTAACGTGCTGCAGCAAAGGTTGTACGTCGACACATTCCCCGCGGAAAAGTTCTTCCTTTGATTCGATTACATCTTCGACATGTTTCACTTGAAAAAGCTGGATTTTACGTTTGTCCGCCTTTTTGCCTTGTACATGAACTACATCATCAGGATTGAGCAGATAACTTATATATGTGTCGCTGACCCGTACTTCATGCACGAGAGCCTCTTGGCAGTCTGCAAAAAGCACCGTGAATATGCGAGTAACTACATCGCCGATTTCATGGTCGGCAATAAGGACAAGGAGACGATTCTCGTGCCTTATCTTCCCATGTAAGTCATCCGCGCGGATATCCTTCCTTCGATTTCAATCATTTCATTTGCATGCGTGGAGGCTAATTTGAGGTGTACTTATTTTGCGCAGCGACGGGCGCGCCGTCCTCATCATCCTTTACCCCTGAGCCTCACACGCTCTTTACTTGGACTCGTCGAAGAACATGAAGAAAAAGGATTACACCCACATCAAGTCTGTTCTCGACAGTGCTATCTTTACGTACGGCGTACGGGGTGGAGAGATCATGCTCAGGAAGACAAAGAACCGCGCACCCTGCTTCGGCCATAAGACTGACTTCTGCTGCATCCAGCAACCGAGTGGTACTATCAGTGATGGATTCTATGTCCTCCACCACATGCAGGAGTTCAGACGGGATCAGCAGAACCTTCGCATGTCACCTAGATCCGGCGATGCCCATATTTTGCAATGGGCAAAGAACCTAGGAGATATCCCGGATCATCGTCTCCGAGCTGAGTTCTATCACATCCAGCGTGAACTTGCCCAAATCATCATGAAGGAGGTCCTCGAAAAAACAGGGATGTTCTACGAAGAAGGGCAAATGTCGCGGGAAGACGTCCGAACACGCGTAGCCGCTCAGCGTCTCGACCTGAAGCCTTTTCACTGCGCTCGGGGACTATCTCCCTGACTTGCATGGATGGCACGACATGTTGGAGTGATTGACGATATATGACAATGTGTCCGTTTAGTCCATACTTTCTCTATGACGAAACTTTGAGTTATGCACGACGAAACTTTATTTGTGATGTAATTAAACCGTCCTCCTCAACTAGCGAAGATCACTCTAGTTAGGGCATTTTGGGTACGATGAACTTTGTATGCTTATGATATGTTGCTTCTATTTTTGCCAAGTCTGTCTCTTTCTGTTGCTCAACTATATATGTTGCATATCATCAACTCATGTGAGGATGCAGGTGCATAGATCATCGATGGCGAAGAGTGCTACGCCAGGAGTATACGACGAGTGGCCGGAGTGTCAGGCCCAGGTGTACCGATTTCCGGTTTCCGAGCGACAGCCAGTAGTTAGTTTAGGTTCACGCTAGTGCGAGAGAGGGATACGAACCGACGCCTCAAGAAGTACTACATTATGTATGATGAGACATGTCATGTAACTTGTATAGCTATATCGTGATTATGACGTGACGACATGATTTGTGTTGGATGATATGATGAGACTATTATGTGTGTGATATGATGAGCATATTGCATGTTTATGATATGATTAGAATATTGTATGAAACCTGTACAGAAACATCACAAATACGTAGCAAAAAAAATGATATGAAAAAATATAGTAGTAGCGCTCTTTAGCGCTGGACAGGAAAACGCTGCTGCTAAAAGACTTAGCAGTAGCGCTTGTACAGAAAGCGCTACTGCTAAGTAGGTATAGCAGTAGTGCGTGTCAAAATGCGCTACTGATAGACTTAGCAGTAGCGCTGGTACATAAAGCGCTACTGCTAAGTAGGTATAGCAGTAGCGCGTGTCAAAACGCGCTACTGATAAACGTTAGCTGTAGCGCCGTATCAGCAGCGCGGTGACCCGCGCTACTGATACACCAAATACCCGCGCTACTGCTAGGGTTTTCCCTAGTAGTGCATGAAAGAGTGCCCCATGGACCTAATCGATTGTGCATTTGCATTCAAACGCAAATTCAAAATAATGCACAAATTTAGGGGGAGCTCTTGCTTATCACATACTTCTCAAAGCGACGATTATATTCATTGATTATATCATATGTCGAAGCTTTGATATATATGTTGTCATCAATTACCAAAAAGGGGGAGATTGAAAGCACATTTGCTCCCTTGGTGGTTTTGGTAATTAATAACAACATATATGTCATTGAACTAATGTTTCCACTAAGTATATTTCAGGAAAAGTTCAATGATGTGTTGGCAAAAGGATTGTGGAGAAACCCCTAGATGCAAGGAAATGGATTGGCAAAGCTTCAAGCAAGAGGACTCTACATTTTACTTTGTGAGAAATCACTTTGAGTCCATAGGAAAGCCAATACTATTAAAAGGGGGTAAGGTACTGTTGGTGAACAAGATGCTCCACGTGCACAAGTGATAGTCACCAAAAACACCCACAAGCTCTTCCACAAATACTCTGTCTAGAACCCTACCACTAAAATCGGTAAGACCAACAATTCCTATTCGGTCTCACCGAGATTCAAACCCTAGACAGATCCTTAGCCAAACCCATCTCGGTACTACCAACATTCCACTTCGGTGCCACCGAGTTCAGTTGCCAACTTTCTGGTTAGCCATTTTCAAGTATCGGTACCACCGAGTTTTGCCAATCGGTCTCACCGAGATTTGGACCAACTTCCTGGTTAGCCATTCTCAAGAATCGGTACCACCGAGTTTTGTGAATCGGTCTCACCAAGTTTTTGGACCAACTCTCTGGTTAGCCGTTGTCAAGAATTGGTACCACCGAAATTTGAGAATCGGTCTCACCGAGTTGTGCAATCTGACCGTTGGTCATCTAATCGGTACCACCGAGATTTATGTATCGGTCTCACCGAGATTCAAAAGTTGCTACCTTTGGAGCAACTCGGTACCACCAATTTTTACACTTCGGTGTCACCGAGTTGGTCACTTTAGGTGTAACGGTTGGATTTTTGGGGATGCCTATATATACCCCTTCACCACCACCCACTCGAAAGAGAAGATCTCAGAACTATTCCATACTTGCCCCATCCAATTTTCTGAGAGAGAGCCACCTACTCATGTGTTGAGATCAAGCTATTCCATTCCTACCATATGAATCTTGATCTCTAGCCTCCCCAAGTTGCTTTCTACCAAATCAATCTCTTTCACCATAGCCAAATCTATGAGAGAGTGATTGTGTGTTGAGGAGTCTATCATCTTGAAGCACAAGAGCAAGGAGTTCATCGACATTACCGAGCCTATTACCTTTTGGAGGGTGGTGCCTCCTAGATTGGTTAGGTGTCGCTTGGGAGCCTCCTACTTCGTGTTGTGGAGTTGAACCAAGATGTTTGTACGGGCAAGGAGATCGCCTACTTCGTGAAGATCTACCCATAGTGAGGCTAGTCCTTCGTGGAAGGAAGCCGTTATGGAATAGTCAAGGTTGCTACTTCGTGGACCTTATGGGTGGAGCCCTCCGTAGACTCTCGCGGCCGTTACCCTCCGTGGGTCGAAGACTCCATAAACGTGGACGTACGATAGCACCACCTATCGGAACCACGGGAAAAAAATCTTCGTGTCTTCAAATTGCGTTTGATCTTCCTTCCTACCCTCTACTACACATGTTTGTTGTTACTTTCCGCTGCTATACTCTTAGACATGCATGTGTAGGGTGTACTTGAATTGCTATAATCGCTAAAATCTGCCAACACTTAAAATTGGGAAAAGGTAGAATTTTTATTTGCTCAAGTAGTCTAATCACCCCCCCCCCCTCCCCCTCTAGACATACTTTCGATCCTACACTTGGAGCCATCGCATCTGCGGTGGTTGGACGACCGTTCGAGGGAACCACAAGGGGTTGTTCGAGGGATCCGCGAGGAAGAGACGTCTTAGCTGATCAATGACGCACATCAGCAACTCTACTTCCGATGTAGTGACTGCATTTAATGGTAAAACACGAACCCGTGATCTATCCCCGACAGTATGATCTTGATTGCGTGGTAGAATTTTTCTTAATTTGCCCTAGCTAGCGTTCCAAGTGCCCCAGCGTCTACTCTTACCATTTTGTTTTCTCTTCGGGCCATCTCCAACGCCTGACGTGAGAAGTGGATGCTAGTGGAATATCTCCCAGCCAATTGGTAGTTGCATCATCAATTCCCGGCATTTGGTGCGGCATCAGCGCAAAATCGTGCAACGAGCGGTTGACGATTTTTTACCGCACAAGCAGAGACAATAGTGTGATCAAAAACACTATCTCGATGTGTATTTCAAATTTAGATTAAAAAAATTCACATAAAGGGAACACATGTCTTATGAACATTCACTTTTTTTGGAATTTTTTGAAGCGCTATTTTTTTAAGATGGTAGCATGCGAGCACAGGAGAGTGAGTATCCAGTGCTCCGGGCACTCACGTGCTACGCTGATACGAGCATCTGGGAGCAAGGGCTTCCGTCAGTTTGTGATTTTTGTGCAAAACTCCCCTTTAGGAGTCCGAAAATTGCACATAAGTCCAGCCAATCCAGCAGCCCTCGTATGCCGTTCGATCTAAAATCTAATGGCCCAGAACTTCGTATCACGGGAGCACCTGAGCGCTTGGAGCACCTGATATTTTCTCGAGCACAGGATATGCACTCCACATGCTTTTACCATGGCTATGCCAACTGTCCGCCCCCGGCGAGACACCACCGTCGATGCTTCACTGGTGATTGGTGGTCTATTGTCGGAAAAAATAATTGGTGGTCTATTCGTGAGTTGTGTGCTGTTATTTCTTCAAATCTCACACACCTGTCAAAGTTTTTGGTCAAATCATCGCTGGTTAAATCGTCGCCGTCTACAGTCGGCATCACTCCTGCATAAGTAAGAGTACAAACTGAAAGCTATAATTAAATGTCTCGTCTTTGCGCTTCCAATACCACAATTTTAGGCTAATTCATGTGCACCCAGCAGACAATCCAGGATTTGTTAATAATAATATACACATTGATAACCTATTGTCAGAAAAATACACATCGACAGTCATTTTTTGTTCGAAACAGTCATGTAAGATCAACATCAAGCTTAATTTCCTTCTCCATCGAGATTATATAAAATTTCTCCACTAGATTCCCCATGGCTTGCTTTTTGGAAATGATAAATTTCGAACATTTGAATTTTAAGCATGGCAACCTGAACATTTTTCATGGTAACTTTAGTTAACGCGAAGTGGCAAGTTTAGTTGGCAAACATGATAATTTTCTGACAAAAAGCAAACTGGGACAAGATTGTCATGTTTACCAACTAAACTTAGCACCTCGCGTCAACTAAAGTTATCATAAAAAAACGTTCGGGTTGCCATTCTTAAAATCCGTACGTTCGGATTTTATCGGGTTCCTTGCTTTTGTCCACACACGCATGCATGATTGACGCAGGACCAGTGACACGGCCATTCTTAACTCGAAAAGGACCATATCAAACTCATTGGAGTCAACAGAAGCATATACGAAAAAGAAAAGGTGAACCATCCATAAATATACTAATGCTTTTTTGTTGTGTTCAGCCTCGGTGCTCTTGAAGAGTCGCAACACTCTACGAACATAATCGACATTTCCAGTAAAAGTAGACCGCAAAATAATTTCCCGGTAATGACTGAAAGATGGCACCGTATTTTCTTCAGATCTCCCGTAGATGAATCCCTCTGAGGTATATATACATCAAGAGATTACCATATCTGGTATTTATTCTTGTCGAGGCAGCAGTAGTAAGCACACACCATCAAGAATCTAGTCTAAATGTTTCCGTTCGATGTGTATGGCCAGTACTCGTTGACCAGCTCGCGGAAGAGAGATCCCTCAGTTTCCATGAGCTTCATGGGTTTGTCATACTCCACTACTTTCCCTGGAAATGTATGCAGCTCATCAGTATGGAATTCTATCCTGCGGAACCAATAAGTTGGCAAATAATAAGAACGTACCATCACTCATTGCAAGTACCATTTCACAGTCCATAACTGTTGGTATACGGTGGGCGACCGTAATAACCGTGCAATGTTTGAATTCTGTCCGGATCGTTTTCTGAAGGACGGCGTCTGTTGTGTTGTCTATAGAGGCTGTGGCTTCATCGAGAACTAAGATGCGGCAACTTTTCAAAAGTGTGCGGCCCAAACAAAAGAGCTGCCTTTGGCCCATGCTCCAGTTCGACCCGTCTTCGGCAACTGTATGGCAAAGATATCATGTTAGCAAACTGATCCGACTCATAAGCACATGTATTTTGTTAGATTTGTTGGCACATGTATTTTGAATCATAAAATGACTAGAGCAGAATTGTATGTTATCCTAATTTGTTTGGGGTTTAAAAAAAAAGATTAACTCTAGAATTTGAATCATAGGTACACTGAGGTTCCTACCGAGTGAATCCAATCCTTGTTCCTTCTCCTGGACAGCTTCAAGAAGTTGGCATTTCTCAAGAACCTGCAACACAATAGTATATGAATTAACCAATTTAGTGGTTTTTTTCAAGATGCACGTATGGCATAAACAGAGAATGGAAACTTGTCATTTGATAAGGTGCTTAGTTTTCTGAAATTGTAGATATATCACACGTCTTACCTCCCATATTTGTTGATCCGTGAACTGCCCAAGAGGATCTAGATTATATCTTACTGTACCCTGAAAAAGTGTTGGTTCTTGTGGAATGATGCCCAAACGCGAACGCAGGTCATGCAAGCCAAGCGTGGTGATGTCTACAGAGTCAATACTTATTGTCCCTCCAGCAGGTTCAACAAGACGAAACAATGCACCAATTAAAGTTGTCTTGCCACTTCCTGTTCGACCAACTATACCAATCTTCGATCTACCTTCAAACTTGCAAGTGATACCATGTAGTACCAGGGGAGTATCATTCCTATACCTAATCTGTCAGATGAAAATCAATCGCAGACGTTTGTTAGTATTTTTTAAAGGTCATACCTAGTCAGGCAGACATGTATATATTTGTCAGAATATTTAAAGGGTTTCACCTAGTCAGGCATACAGGCATATTTCTATATTTGATTACCTTCAAATCTTTAAGCTCCACACTGCCAACCTGGGGCCAATCTGGTGCTGGTCGATTTTCTTCAATAATTTCTGCCGCTTCACTTGGAATGTCCATGTACTGGTTCACCCGTTCGACAGATATTATTTTATTTGCAAGGTCACATTGCTTTTGAATAGAGCTAACAAAAGAATTATTTAGGGAAAGGCCATAGGACAATGCCATTCCAACAAAACCTGCGCCAAGTATGGTAAAAAGTAAATAGTTTTCTGAGGGTAATGTTGATTTCTTTATAATCTCGTGCATATTAAATGTATATTTATGAATAAGCTACATACCAGGGCTAAAAGGTCCTGCAGGAAGAACAGCCATGACAAAGGCAGAAGAAGAAAGAACCGCAGCACTCATTATTTCCAGTCGTTGAATCAACCATTCAGTTGCTGCAAAGTTATAGAAGTATGGACCAGCATTCTTGTCAACTAGCTCCAGATTTTTAGCAAAGAAACGATCTTCTTCCTCAAAGGCACGTATTGTTATAGCCCCTGCGATCGATTCACCTAAGTGATTTGCTAGAGCAGACTTGGTAGTGCCATTGATTCGCATCAATTCCTTTGCCGAGGCTAAATAGTACCTCTGCATGAACAAACACAACAGATCTCAGTCAACGGGAACTGTGGAACGAAAAGAGTAGACTAATTTCACTTCTTGGATAAAAATAGCAGCATAAAAGATCATTCGGTGAATAAAATAACCGAAGAGAGTTTAGGCGTTTAGCTGTACAGAAAAGAGGCACACAAATTACCTGTAACCGAATTGCCAAAACTATCATCGGCAATGATACAAACAAAACTTGCCATGTAACAACAGCCAATACCCCCAGATTGCTATAAGCATTTAAGCTGGAACTAAAGCCAAACATCAATCCAAATGGAACATCAAGGTCAATGATGCTTAAATCGGAAGAAACCTGCAGGTGGGGGGGGGGGGGGGGGGGGAGTTAATCCATTATTATAAAACCCGGTAATGTTAAACTGAACTCTAGTTTATACAGTTGTGTTTGTTTCAGAATTTACCCGGCTAAGAACCCTGCCTAGAGGAGTAGAATCAAAAAAGGACATGGGTGCACGGAACAATGAATTAAGTAACTGGGAAAATAAGGATCTTGAAGTCTGCATGCCAAGAACAACGAAGAATATAGATCTTGATAGCACAAAGAACACTGTGCAAACTCCAATACCAATGTACACAGAAATTAACTTCAATGTAGTAACATCAGGATTTTGGACATTATCGGCCATCCATGAATTCTGTGATATTTGCCCAGCTATGAAAATTATGTGAGACAGAACAGAAAGGGAGACATACAGGAAGCCTTTGTTCTGGCGCAGGTATAGGATATAAGGCTTAAGACCTGCGTCCCCCGATTCTCTTTCCTCTGTCTTGATCAGTTGATCTACTGGTGATGGCTTCACAGACTCTATATATCTGTTTCCATGAATACCATCTGTCTCCTTTGTTGGTAATTCCATTGCTCTGTGACAGGCCATATTGTTAAGATCTGAAACACCAGTAGTATCTTTATGGGCATTTACAAGGTATTTAAATTCTTGACAATCTGACAATAAATCGTGATAAGATGCAGACCGAATAACCTCCCCATTTGACATTAACTGCCAAAAATTATCACTAGTTTTAGACCAAATCGACAAATATATATACAGCTTACTAAAAACAAAATAAATTAAATCAGGAGAGAGAGACCAGAATGGAGTCAAATACGGGTAGAAAATCCACTTGGTGGGTCACCAAAATAACAGTCTTGTCTGACAGAACACCCATCACATAATCCTGTGAAACATGTAAGAGCATTATTAAACAATTCATAATAAAAATAGGAATGCAATCTACTCCTTCTGATACGATGCTTACATTAAAGAGACTTGTTGCTGTATGGGCATCGACAGCACTGAAAGGGTCATCAAGAAGATAGATGTCTGCATTCTGGTAGAGCGCACGAGCAAGCTGAACACGCTGCTTCTGACCACCACTAAGATTTACTCCTCTCTCCCCAATTTGAGTAAGGTCGCCGAATGGCAGCATTTCAAGGTCCTTGACCAACGAGCACCTTGCAAGTGTTTCTTGGTAGATTTGTCTGTCCATCAAAGATCCAAAGAGGATATTATCTTGTATAGTTCCTGTTTGGATCCATGCAGTCTGAGAAACATATGCTATTCTTCCAGAGACTTGAATCTGAAATACGTACACAAAGATTAATGATCTGTTATTAACTTCTTACGGAAAAGGAATTAATGAGCCTACTTTATGTTGGCAACTATTATCAACAAAAATTATCATAACAACTTTGCAAAATCAAACAAGATGCAGTTGTTACAGGCGGTACTTCGATAAATAAATTGGAAACTAGCCGACTTAAGGTTCTTAACCATACAGAGCAATATTGTGTTGCCCAATGCCCGATTAATATGGCACTTTACAATGGCAAATTTTCCGATAAAAGAAGGAACATAATGAATGTACCAATAACAATAAATTACAAGAGCAACAGCTTTTTTGTGCATGAGAAAACTCAACAGGGATAACAGAAGTACAACATAACCTCTAAAAAAGATGAAGGTAAGGTAATAGAAAACATAGCGTGCCTTCAGTTTTGGGGACCTCTCCGAGTACAGCAGCCAAAAGCGTTGATTTTCCTGATCCTACCTCTCCACAAATTGTGATCTTTTCTCCAGCTTTGACCACCAGACTTATATTGTTTAGAGTTGGTTTTGATGGATTCTCATCCCAGGAGAAACCGCATGAGTTCATCACTATTGGGTAATCCATGCCCACACGGTATTTCTTCCTAACTTGCCCATTCAGCTCAGGTGCATCAAGAAACTTTGATATCCGAGTGAAAGCAACCTTAGCTTGTATTGCAACTGCGATGACAGTTGGTATTGACCTAACTGGCTCCTGCACAAGACGGAGAGTTGCTACAGTGGTGAAGACGTTACTAGCGTCAAGAGGGATTTTCAAAAGATAGCATGTTAGAAAGGTTGCCGCTGAAACTAAAATAGGTGATGACCAGAATACGATACTGTTGTATGCCCTCCTAAGCAAGAATCCTGACAACCACTTATACTCAACCTCCCTCAACCCCTCGATGACCTTCTTGAAGTGAACTTCCCATGCATAGAGTTTCAAGATCTTCATATGAACTAATGACTCGGACATGGCCTTCAATCTCACATCTTGTGCTTCCATAAGCTTACTCTGAAATTTGTGCTGTAGCTTTGCCAATGGAGCATTACCGACTACGGTGATAATGATAACAGCGAACGATGAGACCACTGCAGCACCAACTGCATTGTACAGAATTGCCAGAGCAATGCAAAGTTGAATAATTGCTGTCCATGTTTGGTGGAACCAGTATGGGAATTCCCCAACCCGGTAGGCATCAACTGTCACATAGTTCATAATCTGTCCAGAAGAGTGCTGCATTTTTGCGGAGTTTGATAGCCTCTGTTGCTTCTTATAAATAGCTGCTGATAGCAATGACCTCACCTGGAGTCCTAATCTCCGAGTACGGAAATACCACTGCCTCTGCGACAAAGATTCACAACATTTGCAAACAAACATTGTCGCAGCCAGCACAACGCCTTCATATTTAAAGGTCCCTTTCCCAACTGATACATTGATGAATGCCTTGAGAAGCAATGGGCCTATAGATAAGGTGAGCACCTTGAGCAAAGCAAAGAAACCTGAGACCATGATCCCACGCTTGTGACAAGAAACAATGGTCCACAAGAGTGATGGCGTGGCATTTGACTGGGACTGCTTCGCCAAGAATATCAAGTACTGGTTATGTGCTAGGTCTGTGGTTTGTAAAAGTGGCACATCTTTGTCCTGGAGAGGCTTCTTGTAACCCATCTTCATCAAATGATTTAACCACCAAAATGACATCTTGCTAAAAAAACCAGCTTTGGCAAAAAGAGTCACCTGACTGTCAGAATCAGCCATCTGCCCATCTGCCTCGGTGTTCAGTGGCTTGTATAAAGCATTTCCATTTCCTTCGTAACCCTCTACGTCATGGCTGCACCGAATGCCATAAAGTAGGAAGAGAAATGCACCCGGTAGGGACAGAACATCTAAGCAAGCCTTAATGGTAATTGTCTTCTCTGCAGCAATGCCAACAACTGAGGAACAACATATGAATGCTGCATACGTGGTCACCAAAACCGACAAAATTTTAACAAATGAAGCTCCAAGAAACCGAGGCCTGATGCTGAATGCAAAGCTGGAACAGATAAAACTGAATCCTTGAGATAATGACACAAGCCACCAGTGTGGGAGGTAACCAGAAGCGTCCTGATTGAAGATATTGCCCAGCATCGACAGTCCTAGGCCAAGATAAACTAAACCCAAGCAGCCACTGAACAACACTGCAGACAAATGCAGTGGTGAGCTGCGCGTGAAGAGTTGCTGCATAGATGCTCTACTCTTCGGAATTTTGACAAGTAATTGGAGTGTGAGCACAAGTATGAGCAGCACGCTGATGCCGATAGCCACCAGATGATTCATGCAAGTGGAAGAGTCGAATATTCCGTTGAATGCACATGAAAGTACGTCTTGGTTGGAGCATACTGGGCTCCCACACAAGTTCATTATCCAAGAACCTGAAGTATTAATTGGCCAAGTATTCGAGAGAGATTCCCAGCTTGTTTTAATCGCCAACAACGTTGGTTGTCAAAAGGTAGCAACAAAGATGTAGCCATCTATGCTTCAAAAAATGATGTAGCTATATACTCCCTCCGTCCCAAAATAAGTGTCGCTTCACTAAATTATTTTGGGACGGAGGAAGTATGTAACATGAGGGTGAAAGGTGAGGAGAGGACTAACTTGTTAGGAAACCCATCTGTGCCGGGGCGAGTGGATCAGGATCAGGTGCTCTTCAGAATCTGCAGCAACCCATGAACTAGTCAGAACAAAGAACACTGGAACAGCTGAAGAAAACGGACAAAGACAGATACTGAAACTGAAGAAACCATGAAAAAACTGAATATAATCTGCGAGGGATCGGACAGAATCGTCATGACAATACGCGCGCGAGCGCCAAACACGGAAGAGAAAACCCCAAACCTAAACCCCCCTAGCTTCCGTACTGACGCCGACAGTTGAAAAGGAAAGGAACTTTTCCCCTTTTACTTCCAGAAGAAGAAGAAGCAGCTCCTCGTTGACTAGTAAGGTGAGGTGAGCAATGGCGGCAGTACTGACCTGTATAGCTAGAGGCTACGGAGGCCGCCTCGCCGTCGTTGTTGCAGACAGCGAGCTCCTGGCCTGAGTGTGTTGACTGCGCGGACGGAGGCACGGCAGGCCACTCCCGGCCCCTGGGGTCGGCGGGGCGCTGGACTTTTCATCCCGGGGCCGGGGGTAGGAGCCGCGGCGCTAGATGACAGGAGGGGACAGCGACAGAGCGCACGCGGCGGGCACGTGCATTCGTCGCTGCTCGCGTCGTCGCCGGTCGGGCGTGCCGTGCCCCGCATCGCTTCTCCGCCGCCGGCCTACCCGCGCGGCCGCGACGACCTACCCTAGTAACCACTGAAAAAAATAGCACGCTATACCGCCGCTAATAGCACGCTATAGCATATAAAGAATTGTATCGCTAAATTGATCAGTGTACAATGTCTCGTTAATAGCACGCTATAGCACACTATATCACGCTAATAGCATATTTTCAGGGGCGACCCTATTTCCTATAGCGCGCTATTTTTTTTCCTTGCTAGTAACCGAAAATATAAATATATTATAGATAAGGACATCCCTTATCCAACCACTCAGCTATGCATCGTGATTCGTGCAAACACCTTTTTTTTTCCTTCCGTATCCGTGCACATGGACAGGGTGATTGACTGCTTTTCTTGAGGGAGTACGTAATATATATCTATGGACGTATTTTAATCTTAGATACATCTATTTTTATTCATTTCTTCGACAAGTATTTTCGGATGGAGAGAACATTATTTACTCGTCTATTGTTATAAAAACATAATAAAATATAGATGTGTTTTCTTTTTATGAATACACATACATTCATCCTATGATACTCATACATACGCACATACACTAACCTCTATGAACGCACACGTACGCACTCTATTCCTATGAACACCCTCGTGGGACTGAGCCGGTACATCATCTTGAGATTGACGAAGTTGTCACAAATGTCTTCATAGTCCCACTGAATGCACATCGCATGAAGGCCTGAGATAAATCCAGGAGAATGAGATGCGCACTCACACACCTCTTAATCATAGATGGTCAAACGAATAGGGTAAAAATCCTAAGATAATGCAAGCACCCGTCTCAAGCATAAAACTTGAAGGGCGACAGTGAGGGCCCCTAAACTGGGTTGTGTTGCATTGGCGGCTCTCTGGCGAGCCCCGTGGCATTGATGATGGTTGTGCAGTTGGTTATGTTGATGGTGAAGGTTGGCGGGATTGCCGCCACATGTGGCAGACGAACCTTCATCCAAATCTAGCTAGAGGCCCAGATCCATCATGGCGAACCTGTACTTGGGATGGGCTCAATGGTCATGGTTTCATGGCCTCTTGGGGGGAGGGGGGCGTTGGTGAGTGAGGATATTCTACGACTTTGGTGGCGTCCTTGGGTTGGCTTGGATCATCGCTTGAAGCTTCGTTTGTTTCGACAGTGGGTGCTCCGTTTGCCTCCTCTAATATACACTTGACCACGTTGCCAGGTCTCCATGTCGCTTCTAGTCGCCAACAAAGTCGACCCTCCATGGTCTGATCCAAGAGGACAAAGGGTGCACTCCGAAGCCAGTTTGGTGGGACCTTATGGCGAAGTCTGGTTGTTTCATCCACGAATCACAAGTTCATTTGTCGTGTGTTCGGGTTTCTTCTTAGAGTGGTTCTGCCACTCCTGTGCCTCTGCTTGGTGGTAAGATGGACAACTGTGCAATCTTTGTGCATTGTTCATAGTTGGCGATGTTCGATATGGGGATATAGTCTGGATTTTTATTTTGGGTTTTTTTCAAACGTTAAAATGTATTTATTTTTTAAAGATGGTTAGCATGGGAGTATAGGATATGCACTGCACGTGCTTCTACCATGACGCTGCCGTCCCTGCTTCATTTGATAACAACAATGATTGGTGGTCTACCGTCAGAAAAAATGATTGGTGGTCTATTCGTAAGTTGTCTGCTAGTACTATTATTTCTTCAAGTCTCACGCACCCGTCAAAGTTTTTTGGTCAAATAAATAGTCGCCGTCTACAGTCGGCATGACTCGTGCAAAAGTAGGAGTACAAACTGAAAGCTACAATTAAATGTCCCTAAAATCTTTATGCTTCCAGTACCACAATTTTAGGCTAATTGATCTGCACCCAGCCACTCCAGGATTTGCTGATAATAATACATTGATAGCCTTACTGTCAGAAAAACACACATCAGACAGTCATTTTCAGCTCGAAACAGGCCTTTTCTCCAATGAGATCGACGTCAAGCTTCCTGCTCCAATGAGACGAGAGATCATATCGAATTTCTCCACTAGATTCCCCCTAATTTGGTTTTTCCCACACGTGCTTGCATGCATGATTGACACGGCGAATCTTAACTCAGAAAAGCATCTCATCGGACTCACAGGAGTCAACAGAAGCATATTCGGAGGAAGAGAAAAAAACTGAACCATCTAGGTAGGTATGCTTTTTTGTTGTGTCCAGCCTCGGTGCTTCTGAAGAGCGGCAACACTCAACGAACATATATAACCTAAACCGTACGTAGCTCGAAACTTCGGGTAGAAGTAGAGCGCAAAATAATTTCCCGGAAATGACTGAAAGATGGCACCGTGTTTTCTTCAGATCTCCAGTAGATGAATCCCTTCTAAATGTTTTCTCTTTTCGAGGCGGCAGCAGTAAACACACACCATCAAGAATCTCTTCTAAATGTTTCCGTTCGATGTGTATGATCAGTACTCGTTGACCAGCTCGCGGAAGAGAGACCCCTCAGTTTCCATGAGCTTCGCGGGCTTGTGTCATACTCCGCTACTTTCCCTGGAAATGAATGTGGCTCATTAGTGTGGATTATGGACTATGAATTATGAACAAATAAGTTGGCAATAAGGGTACATACCATCACTCATTGCAAGTACCATATCTCAGTCCATAACTGCCGGTGGGCGACAGTGATAAAAAGCATCTCTAGCAGACCCCGTATATCGCCGACCCGCAAAACTCGTTTACAATTCGCGGAAAAACGGCTATGCGGGCCGGCGCAGGTGGCGGCCGAGCAGACCCCGCATAGCGGAACTGTAAAACGGAATATTCGCGGATATTCCGTTTTATAGTTCCGCTATGAGGGGTCTGCTCGGCCGCAGCCCACGTCAACCCGCAAATCAGATGGGTTTTTATCTGAATTCGACACATATGCCACATCAGAATTATTAATTCAATATAAGATAAAATGTCAATATTACAATACAGCAATCATCCAAATTACAATAATTATTGAAATCACCTAAGCAAACTAAATAATTCAATACAAAACCGTCTCTTTCGGTTCTCATCGTCGTGCTCCTTCACGGCGAGGGCCATCACCAACATCTGCTGCCGATGGTTCTCAAGCAGCGTCTCAACATCCGAGTCGTCCGAATCGAACGAATCCTCGAGCAAAAACCTCTCGCGAGGGCTCAATTCCATCTAAAATCACAAATATGAACGCCGCATGAACCAATTATGCATATCACATCCGAAAGCAAAAGCACAAGTACTCACCGGCGCCTCGGGGCGGTGGCTCTGCGGCGGTCGATCCCGGGGCGGCGACGGCGACTCGGGACGGCTCTGCTCGGCGGATCCAGGGAGCCGGTGAAGCGGCTAGGTGGAACCGGGTGAGGGGCGCCCCGGCGGCGTGATTCCGTCCGCAGATAAGGCAGGAATAGCCGGCGGCGGATGGGCGGAACCGATGGCGGGCGACTGTGAAAGGGGGGTGGGGAACGCGTGCGGGCTGAAATGTCCCTCCCGCCAACCGCTTTTCTGAGATACAGGGCACCGTTGGGTCAAAGGGGAAACCTGTATTTTCGCGGGTTGGAGGTGGGATTTTACCGCGCCCCTCAAAATTTTTTACGTGTCCGCAGTGTCTGATCGGGAGGTTTTTTTCGCGCGGACACGTATTTTGACGGTTATTTTGCGGGTCGGGGCATAATATGGGGTTTGCTAGAGATGCTCTAAAAGATTAACAGAGCAATTAATGTTTGAATTCTGTCCGGATAGTTTTCTGAAGGAAACATCTGGCGAGTTGTCTATAGAGGCCGTGGCTTCATCAAGAACTAAGATATGGCACCTTTTCAGAAGTGTGCGACCCAAACAAGATCCCATACTCTAGTTAGACCCTTCTTCCGCAACTGTATGGCAAGATCTTGATTATTACAATGAAGAACAAAAGCTCTAATCTGCACCATTGGTCTGCCTCAAAAATTGTAAGGGGGTGTACCGAAGTACAGCCCGCAAACATTGATGCTTGGGATTTGTTTTTTGTGGAAGCAAGGAACCACCCATAATCACCCATGTTGAAGGACAAACTATTTCGAGTCAGCAGAGGAACTGCACATCGCTCAAGTGCTGCCTTTGGCAATTGTTACACTACACCGGCTACCACCTTCGGATCGGTTTGCGAATTCTGGGAAGCAAAATGTGCTCTTTGTATTGGTTTACTCTAACATCTCGAGAAGCAAGAGTCTGCATTATGGACTGTTCCGCCCAACAAAGGACCTCCATATACGGATTGTGTGGTGGTGGAAAAACTGCCCCTTGCGCATATATATATAGTGTTGATTCCCCTGCTACCAAAGGAGCTCATCAGGTCATCACATTGCCATGATCATTTGCATTACTATGGCATGGTAGATCATCATGCTTTTGTGTTCGGCAGAAATGCAGTTTTCACCACCGGAATTGCCCTGCCAAAAAGAAAACACAGATGCTGAACGCTGGCCTGTTCAGCCTGGGCTGAACGCTGGCCTTGAGATCTGGATTTGGTTTTGCTCTCAAGCTGATTATTATGTTGATGAATAGGGCGGACTGCTTACATGTGTACCCAGTTGTACGAACTTGTTTTTCTAGTGAAAACCTGAACCTTTTTTTCCCTTTACCACGAGATGTCTGAAGTCAGCGTGCTGTATGCATTTCGATGTTCCTTTTGTACCCTGTTTGTAGGTTCCATCTTTCTGTACTTGGAGAGTTTGGCTATGGTCTGCGTTGACGATGAAAACTTCAACTTGTTCACGCAGTCAACAGTCGTTTTTCCCACCTCTGAAGACGTACGAGAAGCAGTGCAGTCACGGGCTCACGGTAGACCCCGTCCAGTTGCATAGGCTACAGTATTTCCAGGTGCAGGACGAGTTATGCGCAAAAAGTAGACCAAGAAAGAGTTGACGAGGAGGGGAGAAACCAAGAGCAACTCCAACAGCTCCTCTATCTCTAAGATATCTATTGTTTATAGCAAGTTCGGGCAAAGAAAACTCTTCAACAGTTTCCGTAAAATATCCAGAACTTTAGAGAATCCCATAAAAATGACATTTTTTCCTCACATGTTTACGGAAAATCATCTTCCCGTATTTTTTTTTGGTGGGCTAGTAACCGCCCGAAACTTTTTTGTGGGCTAGTAACCGCCCGGAACGCGACTGTCACGTTGCCTTGCGTCGGCGACCAGCGCACCGCCTCGCACCAACCCTCGCCCGCGGCCATCGCACCGCCGTCATGTGTGTCATTGACTGGCGGGTTCTAGGCACTTATCTATTTCTATTTAATTAAAAATAAAATAAAATAGATTTAGGGGAAGAAGTTTAGGGGAACCGACAAAAGTTGTTTCCAGATAACTTCGGGAAATCCAATTCGGCTCCCGGGAGCACGTGCTCCTGCGCGCGAAAAATAAATTTTCAAATGTCAAAAAAATCCCAACAATTTTTTTTTTTGTATTTGTAGTCACATTCAAATGTCACCTGCAAAGTTTTAGGCAAAAGGTTAAACATTGTGACCTATGCAAAAATAACAAATTTGAACACCAAATGTTACCCCAAAATGTCACCCAAATTTGTTTTTTTCACCCACGAAATACTACTGCTCGGTTTCGTATGAAAATTGTCAAGCATGTTTGCTACACTGACACGAACATCCACAAAAAAATTCAGAATGTGCACGGGTTCTAAAATCTAAATATTATCCAAATGGTGAGCTACTGAATACCGTTTTCTCCTCTGATGCTTCCCCCACGTGGCGTGGCATTGAGTTTGGGCTTGAGCTCCTAAAACAAGGTTTGATCTGGAGAGTTGGTAGCGGTAGGAAAATTCAAATTGAAAGAGATCAATGGATTCCAAGGAAGGAAGGCCTTAAAACTGCAAGCTTTATTAGTCGATCCAGATTGAGATGGGTCAATCAGCTTATGATCCCGGGCACGAAGGAATGGAATGTTGAGCTAATCAGGAAAATATTTCATGCCTTTGACGCTGTTGAAATATGCAAAATCCGGATTCCATATTAGGAGGTGGAAGACTGTGTGGCATGGCACTATGAAAAAACGGGTGTCTTTACCGTTAAAAGTGCCTACAAGCTTGCTGATACACTCAAAAGAAATGGAAGGGGGGCGCCATCCAGCTCGTCGAACGAGCCCGGGAATAGAAGCATCTGGGATGTTATTTGGAAGGCAAATATCCCGGAGAAAATAAAGATTTTCGGATGGAGAGTGGCGACCCAATCCTTGGCAACTAAACATAATACTTTCAGAAGAACCATTATCAAAGAGGATGTGTGTGATATATGTGGGATGGAAAGTGAGGATGAATTTCATGCTGTAATATCATGCACTAGGAGTAAAGCGTTGTGAGCTGCCATGAGGACAAACTGGGAAATCCCAAGGGAATCAGATTTCAGACGAACAGGCGACGACTGTCTGCAGAACCTCCTTCTACCGCAATCAGACAATGTAAGAAATAATATAATGATGATCCTGTGGAAAGCTTGGAGCCTCAGAAATAACATTATCCATGGGGATGGCAAAGATACTGTTACTGGAGCGATGCATCAACTCCTCAAACTGAGCGACGATCTGCTAGTGGCTGTTCATGCGACTAGTGCTTCTGACAGTAAGTGTGCAATCACCTTTTTTGGTCAGAGCGATTGTAGGGCCTCTCCCCTGAAACCCTGTGTCTGGAGCGCCCCTCCTATAGGGACTGCTAAACTCAACTGTGATGCAGCTTTCTTTAGTGATTCGGGAGACACATGGGGGGCGCTGTGGCTCGTGATCATCGAGGTCACGTATACATTTCGGTCGATCGCAGGCTGAAGCAATGCATTTCAACTGAAGAAGCTGAGGCGTCTGCGGTTCTGATGGGATTAACGGAACTGGCGAAATTATATAAAGGCCCGGCCCCTGATCCTAGAGGTGGACTGCTCTGCTATGGGTCGAGACCTGCTTTTGGAGGAGACCTGCAGATTGGCCTGCTTTGCAGTTGTTGCTGACATAAAAAGGTTACTGTCTGCATTCTCAATGATTGACATCAAGGTGATCAACAGAGACCAAAATGAGCTGGCTCACAAGCACTAGTAGAAAAAGGACTTTACGTGAGCCCCATTAGTCCCGGTTTGGAAACTGACCGGTACTAATGTGACCATTAGTCCCGGTTCCAACGGCTAGGGCGGCCGCACGGGCACAACCACCTGTAGTCCCGGTTCAAACAGGACCTTTAGTCCCGGTTGGTTTCTCCAACCGGGACTAACCTGGACTAAAGGGTTGAGGCTTTAGTCCCGGTTGGTGTCTCCAACAGGGACTAAAGGTTAGACCTTTAGTCCCGGTTGGAGACACCAACCTGGACTAAAGGGGTTCTGAAATTTTCTGTTTTTAGTTTCTGTTTTAAATTGCTTATATCTTTTAGGATATTTGATGTTTTTGAGTGATTCTTTTTGCATTAGATTCAAAATTTTATATAATTTCTGTTTGTGCCATTAGTTTTCAAATTTGAATGGTTTAAATATGAATTTGTTCAAATGTGCTTCAAACCCTAGATTGTGAATAACTTGAGTTTAAAAATAGTTTTTAATTTAATTCTTTTTGCTCCTAGTCACATGTTAGATTATTGTCACAATAAGATTTATTTGGTTATTTTTAGAATGCATAAAAAGTCTAGAGTTGAAATAAGTTAAAAAAAATAAAATGCCTTTGTAACAGATGAGTTTTCATCCGAAACCTTGATACTTCGAAGGAGATGGTCCAGTTTGTACACGAAGTGCATCCAGTTTTTGCCGTAACCCTCTCAACTTTTTAGCACAAGCTATGTGGGTGAAATGATGATACAATGCCAAGTTTCAACCTTTTTAGAGTTCATTTGTAGTGCTTTTCAATTTCAGGGTCATTTAGCTCAAAAAAATCATTAAATGCATGAAAAATAGCAAATGAAGTTAGAAAGGGTTGACTCTGGCTTGGTTAACCTTAGTTGTGACTCTGGCTGGGACGGTGCTAGCAGATGTAGTCGACGGTAGGATTGGATGGACACCAACCCGGACTAAAGGGGTTCTGAAATTTTCAAACTCTACCCCCCCTATCGCCATTTCAGTTTTGAAAAAAACAAAAGAAAATGATAAAAACTTCAAAAATTAAAATCCTTCGAGATGTAGTTATGTTACTACATCGACTAGTTAGGAAAATTAAAAAACATAAATTTCGACATGTTTTACAAAAAAGTGTTATAAAAAAGTAAAACAGCTATAACTTTTGCATACGATGTCGAAAAAAAACGTATAATATATCAAAATGTTCAGCACGAGAAGTCGGTTTGGATTTCAACCGCCTTTGGCCGTTTTGCAATTTTTAGAATCCTCAAATTCTGAAAGGAAAAAAGTTATCATCAAATTTAAGTTTTTTCGAATTTTAAAATTTTTAAAAAAAATAAATGATGTCATATTTTGGATTCCTCACATTTTTCTGATAATAATGGATATATTATTTGTCGAATTTCGATTTACAGATTTAAAGATATTAATTGTGCCATATTAAATGAATAAATGGCAAAAAATGAATAAAATAATATTATTACTTATTTTATTTTCATTGAAATTCAATATTATTATTACTTATTTTGTTTATTTTAATAATTGTTTGGAATTCAAAAACTTAAATCATGTGACATCAAGACCTAAAGGTTAATAGGATTGATAGCTTACTATTGTCAGCAAAACAACAAGTGCAGACTTGAAAACTAGGGGCGATAGAACCTGAAAGTTAAGCGTGCTGGGGCTGGAGCAGTGAGGAGGGGTGATTAGAGATTAAATTATCAAATAATTCAAAGATTTGAAAATCAGAAAAAAAAACTTAAAAACAAATCAAAAAAATTTAAAAAAAATTCCTTTTAGTTCAACCGGGACTAAAGGTGGGTCCTCCAGCCCCAGCGATCGAGCGCAGCCACGTGGAGGGCCTTTAGTCCCGGTTTGTGACCAACCGGGACTAAAGGGGGGGGGGGCTTTAGTCCCGACCCTTTAGTGCCGGTTGCAGAACCGGGACTAAAGGCCCTTACGAACCGGGACTAAAGGCCCGTTTTCTACTAGTGAAGATTGCTGCTACAGCAAGAGCTTCAGGGGACCACTTGTTGGTGGCTGCTGTGCATACCACCGCGAGGAAACAATTGATCGCTGAGTGTATGCCGACCGCCAGTGCTTAGTTTGTACGCATTGGTTCTCAAAAAAAAAATTAGAATTTTTCGAAAACATTTTATGACATTTTTCATAGTACTGTTCATCCGGGAGCAAATGCTCTCGGGAGCCAAAACGCCCCTCCCGATAACTTCCCCTTACTTTTACGGCAAAGACATAAAACCAGTTTAACGAGAGGATTTTTTAAGGGAGTTGTTGGAGTTGCTCTTAAGGGTTATTCCTCGTGGGGCTCCCATCGGGATCACTTTTTTTGGCTTGGGAGTGCGCCAAGTGGTGTGCTCAGCCACTGCCACTTATCGCGTCCTCGGTGCTCCCTTTGAATTTAGATTTTTATTTTTATTTTTCTGTAAGTGTTTTTAGGTTTTAGATATGTTTTTGTTTGCTTTTTGATTTTTGTTTGGTTTTTCCTAGATTTTGAAGGATTTTTTTTCTTCAGAAAGCTGTACTTTTTCGTAAGAGGCACAACATGTGTTTTTGTGAGAAGCACATCTATGCTTCACGAAAAAGCGAAAGCACATCATGTGCTTCCACGAGAGCATAATTTTTTTTTCGCGAGAGGCACAACCTGTGTTGGAAGCACTGATTTGCTTCTATCAGAAACACATCATGTGCTTCAACAAGGAGCACAACTCAAATTGCTCAAACATCTCCGGTATATAGTAAACTCATATCTACGCATATGCCTTACAAAATTATCTTCTTCCAGGTGAACCGTTCGAAGAACAAGGCTAACCGTTTTTAGGTGAAATTTCAACACAAGACAGGATCTCGTAGCTATATTGTGCACTGAGAGGCTCTTGTAAGTAGTTGATGTTTCCTTATTTAGTTGTGCCATATTATCATATCTATATTCACTCGTTTCACATGCATAGAAATGCCCATGAGGACCCCAAAAAACGTGAACCTAATGCGATTAAAATTTTAAATGATTGTGCACACCGACCAAATGAAGGGAGTGACTTCACCTGTGAAACATTCACATTACCCACATATTATCACTTAAAGAAAAATTCTCGATTGCCTCCTAGAGCCAACCCTTGTGCATTACCCGCATGAGCAATGCACAATCACCGTAGTTCGTTCGCATGTGCTACGACCATGGCGATCCTCTTCCGATCTCCCACACCACCCACGTTTTTGTGATCAGATCCGCCGTCCCGCCACCGTTGTCGGTGATGTGAGCCCTCAGGTTCTGGAAGAGAGATGACTTGCCCCCGTTGTAGCATGTCACCACTCTGATGCCAATTGTTTGGTTTTTGTGGCGATTGCTACGTGAACGAAGATGGAAGACAAGTATTTGGGCTGCTCAAACAGCTATGTCTTCTCTTCTTCTTATTCAGGTTACATAAGGGAAAAGTGAAGAAAAACGACCTAACATTGAACTAACCAAAGTTTCTGAGCCCACAATGTTAATTTCCAACATCTTGATTAACGGTAGTTCTTTTGAATTTCCTTAGCAACGGCGGCGGCACAACAAACAACAACCACAACGACAAATACACTGATAGCCCTTTTCGATCTGAAACAGGCACGTGATCAACATCAAGCTTTCCTTCTCCATAATGAGATCATATCAAAAATTTCCACTAGATTTTCCATAATTTAGTTTTGTCCAAACATGCATGCATGGTTGATGCCTGCATTAATTCGAAAAACATCACCTCAGCCTGAATGGAGTCAACATAACCGTATTATTTCGCAATAAAAATCAGAACCATATTCGAAAGAAAACAAAAACAGAACCGGCACTGGCACCACCTAGGTAGGTATGCTTTTCTGTTCCGTTCAGCCTCGGCCGCTTTTGAAGATTGGCAATACTGAACGAACATAGGCTAAACCGTATGTAGCTCCAAGTTTCAGGTAGCTGTAGAGAGCAAAAGAATTTCCCGGGAAATGACTGAAAGATGGCACCGTATTTTCTTCAGATCTCAAATGGATGATCCCTCTGAGGTATGTCAAGCGATGACTATATCTAGTGTCTTCTCTTGTCGAGGCAGCAGCACCAAACACACACCATCAAGAGTCTCTTCTAAATGTTTCCATTTGATGTGTATGACCAATACTCATTGACCAACTCACGGAAGAGAGATCCTTCAGTTTCCATAAGCTTCGCAGGCTTGTCATACTCCGCTACTTTCCCTGGAAATGAATGTAGCTCATTAGTGTGGAATTATGGACTATGGAACTCTAGGCCCAGAACCTATAAGTTTGCAATAAGAGGAACATACCATCACTCATTGCAAGTACCATGTCGCAGTCCATAACTGTAGGTATACGGTGTGCGACCGTAATAACAGTGCAGTGTTTGAATTCTGTCCGGATCGTTTTCTGGAGGACAGCATCTGTCGAGTTGTCTATAGAGGCCGTGGCTTCATCAAGAACTAAGATCCGACACCTTTTCAAAAGTGTGCGGCCCAGACAAAAGAGCTGCCTTTGGCCCATGCTCCAGTTCGACCCGTCTTCCGCAACTGTATGGCAAGATTTTGATTAGTATAATGAAGAACAAAACTCCAGATGTCATGCTATCCAATTTTATGTTTGCCCAATTTGTTAGGGGCATAAAATAAATCACAGAATCCTACCAAGTGAATCCAATCCTTGTTTCTTCTCCTGGACAGCTTCAAGAAGTTGACATTTGTCAAGAACCTGCAACATAAACAGAAAAGGTAACCAATTTAGTGATTCCTTTTAAGATGTATGTACGCCATAAACAGAGAAAGGTAATAGGTGCTGAACTTTTTGAACTTGTTTATATCAAAGTAACTGAGCTAAATTATCACAGTACATAAGAAGGCTGCATCATGATTAAACATTGCATCAGGTTCGTTAGGTGTGATGCCTTCATCATAATTCTATCTGATCATTGGGTAAGACAAGAAAAGGCAACATACATATCTGTGTACACCTTACCTCCCATATTTGCTGATCTGAGAATTTCCCAAGAGGATCTAGATTGTATCTTACTGTACCCTGAAAAAGTGTTGGATCTTGTGGAATAATACCCAAACGCGAACGCAGGTCATGTAAGCCTATTGTACCGATGTCCACAGAGTCTATAATTATTTTCCCTTCAGCAGGTTCAACAAGGCGAAACAATGCTCCAATTAAAGTTGTCTTGCCACTTCCTGTTCGACCAACAATACCAATCTTATCTCTACCTTGAAACTTGCAAGTGATACCGTGTAGTACAAGGGGTGCATCTTCCCTGTACCTAATCTGTCAAACGAAAATCAACACCGTACGTTTGTTAGTGTTTTTAAAGGGTGTATCTAGTCAGACATACATGTATATATTTATATTTGATTACCTTCAGATCTTTAAGCTCCACACTGCCAACTTGGGGCCAATCTGGTGCTGGTCGGGTTTCTTCAATAACTTCTGGTGCTTCACTCTGTATGTTCATGTACTGGTTCACCCGTTCCACAGATATTATTTTATTTGCGAGGTCACATTGCTTTTGTATGGTGTTAACAAAGGAATTATTTAGGGAAAGGCCATAGGACAATGCCATTCCAATAAAACCTGCCCAAGTATGATATAAAGTAATTAGTTTTCTGATGGGAATGTTGATTTCTTTATAACCTGGTGGATATTAAATAAGTATATTTTCAATGACTTTGGCACATAGACATTGGGCATATATCATGTTACTACAAAGAAAGTAGGGTTTCATAGCAAAAGCTAAAATTTCATGACACCTAATACCAGGAGCCTATGAAAACATAGATAAAAGGTTCTTTGCATTGCGTATAATGATTTAATGCAAATCAGATGCATGAAAAAAACCATAAACTTGTCAAGCCCTTGAAAGTTGAAACAATTATGTGATGGTTGTACTTACAATAAGCTACTCTTAGTACAAACTTGAGTCATTTTTGAGTCACTTAATTTGGGACGGAGGGAGTACTTACCAGGGCTAAAAGATCCTGCAGGAAGAAGAGCCATGACAAAGGCAGAAGAAGAAAGAACCACAGCACCCATTATTTCCAGACGTTCAATCAGCCATTCAGTTGCTGCAAAATTAAGGAAGTATGGACCAGCATTCTTGTCAACTAGCTCCAGATTTTTAGCAAAGAAACGATCTTCTTCCTCAAAGGCACGTATTGTTATAGCCCCTGAGATCGATTCACCCAAGTGATTTGCTAGAGCAGACTTGGTGGTTCCGTTGATCCGCATCAATTCCTTAGCTGAGGCTAAATAGTACCTCTGCATGAACAAACATAACAATTCTCAGTCAATTGAAATTGTGAAACGAAGAGAGTAAACTAATTGACCTCTAGGATGGAAATAGCAACGAAATAACAAAAGAAATGGGAATTATCCAGACAGAAAAAAAAAGCCACACCAATCACCTGCAACTGAATCACCAAAACTATCATCGGCAGTGCTACAAACAGAACTTGCCATATAACAACAGCCAATACCCCCACATTGCTATATGCGTTTAAGCTGGAACTGAGGCTAAACATGAATGCAAATGGAATATCAAGGTCGACGATACTCAAATCTGAAGAGACCTGCAAGTTGGGGGGAGAGGGGGTTAATTCATCATTACCAAACGCACGAATGTAAAACATAATTCTAGCTGATACTTGTTCCAGAAATTTTACCCGGCTAAGAACCCTTCCTTGAGGAGTAGAATCAAAAAAGGACATAGGTGCACGGAACAATGAATTGAGCAACTGGGAAAATAAGGATCTTGAAGTTTGGACGCCAAGAACAACGACAAATAAAGATCTCGATAGCACAAAGAACATTGTGCAAACTCCAATACCAACGTACACAGAAATTAGCTTCAGTGTACTAACACGAGGATTCTGGACATTGGCAGCCATCCATGAATTCTGGGATATTTGCCCCGCTAAGAAAACTATGTGAGACAGCACAGAAAGAGAGGCATACAAGAAGCCTTTATTCTGGCGCAGGTAAAGCATATAAGGCTTAAGACCTGCATCCCCTGATTCTCTTTCCTCTGTCTTGATCAGTTGATCAACTGGTGATGGCCCCACAGACTCTATGTATCTGTTTACATGGATTCCATCTGTCTCCATTGTTGGTATTTCCTTTGCTCCGTAGGGGAGCTTACTGTTAGGATCTTGAGAACCAACAGTATCTTTATGTGCATTTACAAGGTACTTAAATTCTTCGCAATCTGCCAACAAATCTTGATAAGGTGCAGACTGAATAACCTCCCCATCTGACATCAACTGCCAAAAACATCACTTTTAGAGGAAATCGACAAAAAAAATACAGCACACTACAAACAAATATAAATCATAGTGGCATATAAATCATGAGAGAGAGAGAGCGAGAGAGGGAGGGAGAGAGAGAGAGACCAGAATGGAGTCAAATACAGGTAGAAAATCCACTTGGTGGGTCACCAAAAGAACAGTCTTGTCTGACAGAACACCCATCACATAATCCTGTCAAACAAGTAAGGGCCTTGATAAAACAGTTCACAATCGAAAGGAATGTAATCTGAGTCTGCTGATAAGACAGGTTCTTACATTAAAGAGGCTTGTTGCCGTATGGGCATCAACAGCACTGAAAGGGTCGTCAAGAAGATAGATGTCTGCATTCTGGTATAGTGCGCGAGCAAGCTGAACACGCTGCTTCTGACCACCACTTAGATTTACTCCTCTCTCCCCGATTTGTGTACGGTCACCGAATGGCAGCATTTCAAGGTCCTTGACCAATGAGCATCTCTCAATTGTTTCTTGGTATATTTGTTTGTCCATCAGAGATCCGAAGAGGATGTTATCCTGTACAGTTCCTGTTTGGATCCATGCAGTCTGAGAAACATATGCTATTTTCCCACAGACTTCAATCTGAAACATGAACATAAAGGTCAATGATCTGATATTAAAGTTCTTATTAAAAAGGAACTAATTAACACTTTTCATGTTGGCAACGTTATCATAGTAACTTGGCAAAATCAAACAAGATGCAGCTGTCAACAGGCTGTATTTTAATACAGAAAATCAGCAACTTGCCGACTAAGGTGCTCAACCACAGTGAGAAATATTGTGTTGCCCAATGCCAGAGGAATATGGCATTGTACTTAAAGTACAATGGGAAATTTATCATCATACAAAATCTGTAATCTGATAAAAAAAGGACCTAATGAATTTACGATAGCAATAAATTGCAGGAGCAACACATTTTTTAGTGCATGAGAAAACCCAAAAGGAATAACAAAAGAACATCAAGTATTTAAGATAACAAAAATATATCATAACCTAACAATTTTAGCAGCCATTTGATTTTCTAGTTAGAAAAAAGATGAAGATAATCGAAAGCATACCGTGCCTTCAGTTTTGGGGACCTCTCCAAGTACAGCAGCCAAAAGCGTTGACTTTCCTGATCCTACCTCTCCACAAATTGCAATCTTTTCTCCAGCTTTCACCACCAGATTTATATTGTTTAGAGTTGGTTTTGATGAATTCTCATCCCAGGAGAAACCGCATGAGTTCATCGCTATTGGGTAATCGATGCCCACATGGTATTTCTTCCTAACCAGTCCACTCAGCTCAGGTGCATCAAGAAACTTTGATATCCGAGTGAAAGCAACCTGAGCTTGTATCACAACTGCAATAACATCCGGTATTGTTCTAACTGGGTCTTGCACGAGACGCAGGGTTGCCACAGTGGTGAAGACATTGCTAGCATCAAGAGGGATTTCAAAAACATAGCATGTTAGAAAGGTTGCTGCCGAAACTAAAACAGGTGATGACCAGAACAAGAAACTGTTGTATGCCCTCCTAAGCAGGAATGCTGTCAGCCACTTATACTCAAACTCCCTTAATCCCTCGATGACCTTCTTGAAGTGAGCTTCCCATGAATAAAGTTTCAAGATCTTCATATGAACTAAGGACTCAGACATGGCTTTCAGTCTCACATCTTGAGCTTCCATAAGCTTAGTCTGAAATTTGTGTTGCAGCTTGGCCACCGGAGCATTACCAATTACAGTGATAATGATGACAGCCAATGATGAAACGGTTGCAGCACCAACTGCATTGTACAGAATTGCCAGAGCAATGCAAAGTTGAACACTTGTTGTCCAAGTTTGGTGAAACCAGTAGGGGAATTCCCCAATCCGGTAGGCATCGACAGTCACATAGTTCATAATTTGTCCAGAAGAGTGCTTCATTTTTGCGGAGTTTGATAGCTTCTGTTGCTTCTTATAAATAGCTGCTGACAGGAATGACCTGACCTGGAGTCCTAATCTCCGAGTGCGGAAAAACCACTGCCTCTGCGACAAGGATTCGCAACATTTGCAAACAAACATTGTCGCAGCCAGCACAAAGCCTTCATATTTAAAGGTCCCTTTACCGACTGATACGTTGATGAATGCCTTGAGAAGCAATGGGCCTGTAGATAAGGTGAGCACCTTGAGCAAAGCAAAGAAACCCGAGACCATGATCTCACGCTTGTGGCAAGAAACAATAGTCCACAAGATTGGCGGCGTGTCATGTGACTGGGACTGCTTGCTGCTCAGCTTCTCCAAGAACATCAAGTACTGGTCATGTGCTCGGTCTGTGGTTTGTAAAAGTGGCATATCTTTGTCCTCCAGAGGCCTCTCATAACCCAGCTTCATCAAATGGTTCAACCACCAAAACGACATCTTGCTGAAAAAACCAGCTTTAGCAAAAGAAGTTACCTGAGTGTCGGAATCAGCAATCTGACCATCTGCCTCAGTGTTCAGGGGCTTGTACAGAGCATTTCCTGTTGCTTGGTAACCCTCTTCATCATGGCTGCGCCGAACGCCATAAAGTAGGAACAGAAATGCACCTGGTAGGGACAGAACATCCAAACAAGCCTTAATGGTGATTGCCTTATCAGCAACAATGCCAACAACCGAGGAACAACATACGAATGCCGCGTACACGGCCACCAGAACCGACCAAAGCGGAACAAATGAAGCTCCAAGAAACCGAGGCCTGACGCTGAAGGCAAAGCTGGAAAGGACCAGACTGAATCCTTGAGCTAACGTCACAAGCCACCAGTGTGGCAGGTAAACGGAAGCATCCTGACTGAAGATGTTTCCCAGCATCGACAGTCCTAGGCCAAGATAAACCAGCCCCAAGCAGCCACTGAAGACCACCGCAGCCAGCTGCAGCGGTGAACCGAGTGCGACGAGCCCTTGAGCAGACGCTCTGCTCTTTGGGATTTTGGTAAGCAGCTGGAGTCCGAGCGCGAGTACGAGCAGCAAGCCGATGCCGGTCGCCGCCAGATGATTCGTGCAAGTGGAAGAGTTGAATACTTCCTTGAAGGCACATGAGAGTGCATCTTGGTTGGGGCATACTGGACCCCCACACAAGCTCATCGTCCAAGAACCTGATAAAATGGCCAAGCATTGGAGTGAAGTTTCCCAGCTTGTTTCCCAAAATGATGTAGCTATGTAACAAGAGATAGGGACTAACCTGTGAGGGACCCCATCTATGCGATCTCAGATTACAGCGCCAAGTTGATCAGCTTGCTCTTCCGGCCCTGCAGCGACAAAGGAAACGATTGTTTGCTGAACAAAGTGACAAGGAACGGTATTAAACGAGAATTGTTGTTTTCTGAACAACCGGACAAAGAACAGATACTGGAACAATTTGTGCTGGAGCAGGATCATGATTGTGTGTATGTACCCACATATATTTCCAAGCCCACACAAGACAAATATCGATGTGCGGCATTTAATAAAATAAATAAATCAAGGGACAACAAAGCTGCACTGTTCTTCATGACCACCGTCAGAAGTTCAGTTCAGAACAAGAAGAACTGTATGCAGGACAGGAGTGACCACCATGCATCTACGTTTCTCGCGAATCGCCATGGAGAGGTAGATCAGTCGGGACAATGATCGATTACCATTCACAGAATACGGAAGAGAATTAAACCCCCGTCCGCATCGACCCGCATTTTTTTTTCCTCTCTTCCAAAAAATTTCCCCTTTTATTTACTCCCCTGATGATGACGACTCGGTTCCTCCTTGATTGACAGGGTGGGCAATGGTGGCGGCACTGACCTGTATAGCGGGCGGCTACGGCGGCGGCCTCCTCGCCGTCGTCGCTGACAGCGAGTTCCTCGGCGTGTTGACGGGCGGCGGAGGACTCACGCGCAGCTCCTGGGTTCCGCGGGCCGCGGGCCTTTTCATCGGTGGAGGCCGGAGGTGGGTGGGTGGGAGTTGCGGCGCTTGATGACAGGAGGACGGAGGTAGGAGCCGAGGCGCTAGATGACAGGGGCGGAGAGGAACACACTGGCGCGCGCGTTCGTCACTGCTCGCGTCGTGGCGGCCCGCCGGCAAGCCGGTGCTGTGGCTGTGGCTGTCGGGCGTGCCGTGCCCCGCATCGCTTCTCCTCCGCCTGCAGTGATGAGACTCGTAATAACCGTACACGTGGATGTCGACTCTACCCAATGGCAGGACAAAGAACGCAAAACTAATACTCCCTCCGTCTCGTAATATAAGAGTAGTAGAAATTATAACCATTTTTTTCGCGGGTGAAATTACAAATCATATTTGTATACTACTACAACGAAGTCGTTTAAACACTAGAGCCGGGCAAAACTTGTTGTAGACGACCAACAACAACCCGGTACAACGCGCGCCACCACCACACACGCACACACCCAAGGCAAGATACACAAGCGCTAAGCACAGCAACACCACCCCAAGCACTACAAGAGCAGTCGGGTCCTCGACCGTGAACACGTCACCGTGAAGAGATGAGGCCGCATACGACGAACCGTGGGCTCCAAGGCGGCGCCTTCAGGAAGGATACGACACCGGAGCGCCGCCACCGCCCGACCCGAGGGTCAGGGTTTCCCCTGGAGCACCACGACGGGCAATGATGGCCGCGACGACGCCTTCAAGAAGGGAACGAGTTTCGCCGTCGCCGGTCCGTCCGTGGATAGAGTAGGTTTTCACCCTGGCCAATACTCACCGCCATCGAACGTCACACCCCGGCAACCATGCCGCCCACACGACCATGGTCACCGGGCAGCACCAAGTCACGGGCTTTGCCCAAGCGCACCGCGATACCACCACCAGGGCCGCCGCCCCGGCATCCAAGACCTTGACGCCACCTCACCCACCGCCCACCGCTACCCCAACCAAAGAGACGAGTGAAAAGGCCCCGCCTTTCGCACCCCTGAGCTGCCCCCAGTGCCGAGACCCAATAGGCCGGCCAAAACTAGCCTCCATCGGCTCATCCTGCCGCCGGGCGCGAGACGAGCTCGGTCCTGCTGCCGGGCGCGAGACGAGTCCGGTCCTGCTGCCGGGCGTGAGACGATCTCGGTCCTGCTGCCGGGCGCGAGTCCGGTCCTGCTGCCGGGCGCGAGATGAGCTCGGTCCTGCCACCGGGCGCGAGACGACCGATGGACCGCGGCTGGGAGAGGGCCAACCCATCGATGGAGGTAGCGCCCGAACGACGAGGAGAGGAATCGAAGGTCGACAAGGTCGCTCACCGACCGGCCGACGAGGAAGAAGTCCAACCACCGCCGTGACACGACCCAGACCACCGCCATGAGCCACCACCACGCCGTGGCGACCCACATCCACCGGGACCCCGAGGGGCAGCCCCGAGCCTTCTTGCAGCAGGAACACCACCACCCCCGCCGCCGAAGGTCGCCGCACGCAAAGCTGGCCAAAGCTCACACCGCCGCCAGCGCCACCCCAGCACGACCCACCACCAGCACCACTGCGCCGCCACCCCCCACCAGCCGACCACCACGGCAGGGGGCGGCCGCCCGCAGCCGAGGCCGGCCGAGACCCGCACCTCGCGAGGGCCAGATCCGCCACGACCAGGATCCGGTCGGGCCCGTGCCGGATCGGTCCATCGCGGCCGCGACGGCCCACACCGTCGCCCAGCAGCCCACCGCGCAACACCAGCAGCCGCCGCCGTCGCCGGGACGGCCGTCAACGCCGTGCCGCCGCGCCTTGCCCAGCGCCGCGCAAGCACGCGAGGAGGCTGCCCCGCGGCAGCCCTCCCCAGGCGAAGGGTGACAGGACCCGCCGCCGCCGACGCCGGCCGGGCTTTGCCCGACGGCGCGCTCTGGCGGCGGCGGGGGAGGGGGGGAGGGAGATCGAGGAGGGGAGGGAGCTGGCGGTGGGGGAAGAAGATCGAGGAGGGGAGGGAGCTGGCGGCGGCCGGTCGAGGGTTTCGCCCCCCCCCCCCCCCCCGCTCGCGGGAGCGGGTCGGGCGAGTTCTTTTTCGCTTTTCGCCCTGAAGGAACAACGCACTAAGGCCCTGAAGGGTTTCGCCCCCCCCCCCCCCCCCCCCGCTCGCGGGAGCGGGTCAACGTGTTAAGGCCCTGAAGGAACAACGCACTAGAACAACAATCATCGCCGATGAAGAGAAGAGTAGATCAGAATGATACAATCTGTAGACACACCAACGCAGAAGAATGAAGACTGGATCCAAACAAATCCAACCAAAACAAACACCGACTGAATCCCACAAGATCGGTCGGAGACACCTTCACACACCCTCCAGCGGCGTTAGACGCATCGCCCGGGACAGTGATTATGTGGGGAGGACCTTATTTCATCTTCAGGAGCCGCCGCCGCCGCCGCCTCGCCTTCCCGAGCAGGACACAAATCCTAAACATACTAAAGAAACACCTAAAAATGGGGCAGGAGCCCTCTCGCCGACACGGGTCAAGATCCACTGTGCCTCCATGACCCTAAGGACACAGGAGACGAGGCAGTTCGACGGTGGCACCGACGGGAGGCAAGAAAACCCTTGTCGCCTGGAGTCGCTGGTGGGAAGGTTCCCTTTCTTGGGGACAAATGATTCATTTGGTAGCAAAGATTCTACCTAGGAATCAAGAGATACTTGATTAATGTTTGCCAAGGAAGCTCAATGTAACATAATCAAGAGATGTTGGCTATTTGAAGTGACAACTAACACCGAATTCAAGAATTATACTATGGACTAGTTCTTGATTGATGAGGGGATCAAACACCAATATGCCTCCGCATATTCCCGTTACAAAAATGGTGCCGCGGAGAGAAAGAATCAAACACTTATAGATATGACAAGGACCATGCTTGATGAGTATATATCTCCATACAAGCTTTGGGCCGAAACCGTCAATACAATATGTCATAGTTCAAACCGGCTCTACCTCCGCAACCTCAAAATCAAGACCTCTTATAAACTTCTAATGAAGAAAAAGCTTAACGTCAAATACTTTTAACTATTGTGCTGGAAGTGTTCAGTTATCAACAAGAAAACCCGATTAGCTAAATTTGAGCCTAAAAATTATGAGGGCATATTTGTTGGATATGGGTCAAACTCTCACACTTACTAGTTCTCAATAAATCCACCAAATGTATCGAGTAAAAGGCAAATGTGGAGTTTGATAAGGATAACGCTAGCCATATGCTTAACACATGCAAGTCGAACGTTGTTTTCGGGGAGCTGAGCAGAAGAAAAGGAGGCTCCTAGCTAAAGTTGTGGCTCTCGTGTGAAGAAAATTATTTCTAGTGTTGTAGGCGATGAGACTCCTTCACAAGCTATAATGACTATGGAGATTTGCCATATTCTTCCACAAGAAACATCCCCAAGTTCAAGTAGAATAAGGAGTAAGAGCCATTTTTTTGGATCTTCCTCAAGGGAAGTCATCACCTCCAGCTTAAGTGGAAAATGCCATGAAAGATCAAACACCTATCCAAGAACATGATCATGTCCCTCAAGTTCCCGAGTAAGATCAATGGCAAGTTCAACCAAGCGATGCCGCACTAAATATTGAGGCCTAAGGTCAAGCTCAAGTGCAAGATCAAGCTCAAGATCAAGTTATATCAATGACTCCATGCATACCTAGTGATGAAACACTTGCATTGAAGAAGCAAAAGGTGGCATCAAGATTGTAAACTCTTGATCACCTCATCGACAAAATTCTTGGAAGCATCTATAAGGGGTAACTACTCATAAATTCTTTGCAAACTCTTGTGGGCATAACTCGTGTGTCTCTTGTGTTGAACCCCTTAATGTAGAAGAAGCTTTAGATGACTCGGATCGGGTAGATGTTATGCATGAAGAACTCAACACCTTCACCCGCAACAAGGTTTGAACCGTTGTGCAGAGGCCCAAAGGAAGAGATTACAATGCCATAGGAACCAAGTGGATCTTCAAAAATAAGCAACATAACATGGACAAGTTGTTAGAAACAAGACGAGGTTGGTGGATCAAGGCTTCACTCAAGTCGAAGGTTTGGACATCGGTGAAACTTTAGTCCCTGTTGCTTGTCTTGAATCTATGTGTATCTTGCTTGCATATGCTTCACACAATAATTTCAAGATTTATTATTGGTGCTCCTGGCTCAATTCGCACGCAATTAGCTAATCAGGAAAAGATACTACCATAACATTGTAAGCAGACACATATGCTCAAGTTTGATAAGCTATTGTGACCTTGCTAATGATACTATGAGCCTTACAATTCGGTACGGTTGGGAGGGTTGCATATTTAGTCCTTCTCGTTTACTGGGGCAAGGAAATCTTCAGGAATCTACTATGTTTACCTTCAGCAATTCCCAGGGGCAGCGACGGTACACTGTGTGCCGCATATAATTACTGTAGCAAGAGATGGCCCAAGAAATTTTGAGACAATCTCTTCTAGATATTTGTGTTCGAAGTGTATGACCAATACTCCCTAACCAGCTTGCAAAAGAGAGATCCTTCAGTTTCCATGAGCTTTGTAGGTTTGTCAAACTCCACTACTTTCCCTGGAGGAGTTCATATATAGCTCGTCAATACGGGAAATATCCACGATCAATTTGGTATCCTCAAAAAAATATAAATAAAATTACACTGCTTATAATTTTCTGGCAAGAGATACATACCGTCGCTCATTGCAAGTACCACATCACAGTCCATAACTGTTGGTATACGATGGGCAACTGTAATAACGGTGCAATATTTGAATTCTGTCCGGATCGTTTTCTGAAGGAGAACATCTGTTGCATTGTCTATAGAGGCTGTGGCTTCATCAAGAACTAAGATACGGCACCTTCTCAGAAGTGCGCGTCCCAGGCAGAAGAGCTGCCTTTGGCCCATGCTCCAGTTTGACCCACTTTCCACAACTATTATGACAGAATCTTGATCAGTACTATGGATGAGATAGTACTAAACATCATGGTAGCACAAGTATATAACTAATACACATACGAGTACTAACAGTTTGACATATCTATTTACACATGTATTTTCACACCTACTTTGAATTTCTGAAATGACCAGAGCTTTTCTGTTTGCCCAAGTTATTAGTTTTAAAAAAGGAACTCCAGAAAATAAATTATAGATGAACGTGAAGTTTCCTACCATGTGACTCCAATCCCCGTTCCTTCTCCTGGACAGCTTCAAGAAGTTGACATTTGGAAAGAACCTGTAGCACAATAACAAATGGAGTAACCACATCAGTTGATGGGAGGTCATCACCCATGTTTGAGTTCTCAACTCAAATTCTTGGACAAGTGAAAAGTTGACTAATTCCTCCTAGGGAATCTAGTTCTTATGAGAAAGGCAACTTGTCATTTGAGATTCCCCTAATTCAATTTATTCGCCCCATTTTATAATGTGCAGAACTTTCTGAAATCGTTAGGTAAATCTCAAAGTAACTGAGCTGAATTGCCACAATACTAAAAGAGGACGACCTCATGATTAAACATTGCATCAGGTTCTTTCAGTGTGATACCTTGTCATCATAATCTTATCTGGTCATTGGGCATGATGAGGCAAAACAACATAGTTAGCTGTTTAGAATCTTACCTCCCATATTTTTTCATCTGAGAATTGCCCAAGAGGATCTAGATTGTATCTTATTGTACCCTGAAAAAGTGTTGGATCTTGTGGAATGATACCCAAACGCGATCGCAGATCATGTAAGCCTATCGTACTGATATCCACAGAGTCTATAATTATTTTCCCCTCAGCAGGTTCAACAAGGCGAAACAATGCACCAATTAACGTTGTCTTGCCACTTCCTGTTCGACCAACTATACCAATCTTATCTCCACCTTGAAACTTGCAAGTAATTCCATGTAGTACAAGGGGAGCATCTATCCTATACCTAATCTGTTAAATGAAAATCCATCGCAGTCATTTGTTAGAAGTGTTAATAAGACTTTTTAACTTGTAAGGTTTATGTGTAAATATTTACATTTGTTACCTTCAAATCCCTAATCTCCATATTGCCATTTTTGGGCCAATCTGGTAACGGTCGATTTTCTTCAACGACTTCTGCTGCTTCACTTGGTATGTCCATGTACTGGCTCAACCGTTCCACCGAGATTATTTGATTCCCAAGGTTGCATTGGCTTTGAATAAAGAAAACAAATGATGTATTTAGCGAAAGACCATAGGACAATGCCATTCCCACAAAACCTGTGCAAGTATGAAAGCAAGGAACTAATTAGTTCTACCATCTGTAATGGCGCAAACTAAATGGTATCAATTACTTTATTTAATTAACTCCGGTGCGTAGGCATTAGGACTAGAATTACATCTTCATAAAAAATACAAACATATCCATAAAATCAAAACACCAAGTGGTGGCTTGAGAAATGTACAGAGTTCAATATTACAATAATCTGCCTGGCAGAGGGCGGCAAATATTGTTTTCTTGCAATAATAAACATTACTACCTCGGAGCATGACATTCTAAAAAGCACTCGATCAAAAATTTTGTAGGAGAAAAGAGGCATACCAGTCGTGGTTGATAGCACTAGTGGTGCATTCAACCAGACAGCGCCAAGCCCCTCATGTCTAGGTCAGCCACTTGATCGGTATGGGCCTAGGCCATCTTGGTCAGATGGACATGGGCCTCTCATTCAACACTCCCCCCTCAAGGGGTGACAGATATCTATCATTACTGTCTTGTCACATGCCAAACTGCATTCTTTAGTTTCCAATCCTTTAGTCAAGCAGTCTGGAACCTATTGCCCTAAATTCACATGCTCTATTTTGATGATCCTAACATATAGCTTTTCTTTGATGAAGAATCTATTTATTTCCACATGCTTGGTTCTACCATGTTGCACAGGTTGTTTGCTATGTTGATTGCTAATTTGCCATCACATCACACATTCAAACAACTAGACTTCAATATCTTCGAATAAATTTCTTGTCCACAACATCTCACTTAGCCCTTGAGTCATAGCTCTATATTCCACCTCAGCAATTGATTTGGACACAACAACCAGTTTCTTCTCCACAATACTAAGTTCCCACCAACAAAGACACAAAATCCTGAGGTAGATCTACGATCATCTAGGCAACTTGGCCAATCTGCACCACAATACCCATCCACATGTTAAGCTTTTCATGCACTAGCCAACGCAACCAAAAGTCCGAACTGATGGAAAGGGCTAGGCAATCCACATATACACTTCAACAACCCCTTTCACGTGTGACGCAAAAAGTCAACACGTGGATAGACTCAAGGGCATAGCTCAAGAGGCATATACGTGGACAAAGGGGCGCAACAACAATTTTTGGATAAATTGCGAAAGCCAAGACTTGAACTCAAGACCTTAGCTCCGATACCATGTTAAGCTTCATGCACTAGTCAACGCAACCAAAAGTCCGAACTGATGGAAAGGGCAAGGCAATCCACATATAAACTTCATGAGAAGCTGGTTACACTCAAATAACAGTCCCCTTCCTAAAGTTCCCTTCAAGTACCTCGGAATTCTATATACTGCTTCAAGATGATCACTCCTAGGTTTGTGCATGTATCTGCTTACCACACTTCCTGCAAAGGCAATATCAAGGCATATACGACATCAGTACAACAACCTCCCAAGTAATCTTTGATACCTCTCCATATTCACCGACTTTCCTCACTAAGCTGTCACTCTGTGGCTTTGATCAATTGGGGTTGAGGTTGCCCGACATCCTAGAATTTCTACATCACTTAGGAGATCTGAAGTATACTTCCTATAAGATAGCGCAATCCCCTTGGTTGACTACGCTGCGGAGACTAGGAACCAGGAGGGGGAATCCTCGGGACCAAGCCCCACCATCGTCGTGTCTCATGCTTAGCCACGCCACAGCAGGCGCGCCTCACACGCAGCTCACATGCCACCTCCGCGTAGCCCCGCAACGCCACCCGCCTTCACCCCGGACCCCCTGCCTCGCCGGTGGATGACACCATCGTCGCTGCCGTCTTCTCAGTCCCGCCTTCTTTCTTTTGAACAATGAAGAGTGTAGGAGATGCTCCTACATCCCCACCTTCTGATACCATGTAGGGTAGGAGGGGCATACCGTTTCGTGAAAAAAGATGCGCACCAGGTGTGGTCGACAACACCGGCGGCGCGGAGAACAACCAGACAACCTCAAGCCTCTCATGTCTTTCTTAGACAGAGGTTCCTCATGTCTCGAAATCACTAATTAAGGATACCCCTTGTGTAGGTCACTCCCATCTTCTCTGGTGGTGACAAGTGTCACACTTGTCAAAACATGATGTTTTCATAGATTCATTTATTCAAACCTTTTATCTCTTAAACCATGCGTCTGAATCACAAATTGTTTCCATTGTTGGTTTCTTGCATCAAAATCTTCGAAACTAGATCCCATGTTAATAGGTTTGGACGAACTTTTTTTCTGGAAAAACAATAATGGAAAATAAAAACAGAAACAAAAATACCGAAAGCACAACTATGCTTCACACGAAAGCACATTTTGTGTTGTTTTTCTTCACTTTTCGGGAAGTGCAACTATTTGGGGAAGCACAATTGTATTTTACACAGAAGCACAATGCTTCACCGTGAAGCACAATTGTGCTTTTCAATTTTCGGGAAGCACAATTGTACTTCAAGCGGGAGCACAATTGTATTTCAAGCCGAAGCATAACTATGCTTTTTACTTTTCGAGAAGTACAACTATGGTTCATGCGGAAGCACAACTGTGCTTGACCGGGAAGCACAATTTTTCTTTCCACATGACGTGCTTCATGCAAGAAAAACAAAAAGATTTTTCTTTTCGAGAAAACCTAGGAAAAAACAAAGCAAAAATCCAAAAACCCAAAAATAACTCAACAAAGCCATGGGTGCTCCATAGTTTATTGCAGACCCATGGCATGTCTAAAACGTTATATATATTCAAGATTGGAGGGCGTATCAAGCACGTTCTCATAGCAAAAGCTTATTTGAAGCAACGTGGTGCTCATATAATTGCATACCAGGGCTAAAAGTTTCTTGAGGGAGGATAGCCATGAGAAAGGCAGAAGAAGAAAGAACTGCGGCGCTCATTATTTCTATACGTTGAATCAACCATTCAGTGGCTGCAAAGTTGCAGAAATATGGGCTGGCATTCTTGTCAACAAGATCCAAATTTTTAGCAAAGAAACGATCTTCTCCCTCAAAGGCCCTTATTGTTATAGCCCCTGAAATCGATTCACCCAAGTGATTCGCTAGAGCAGACTTGGTAGTACCATTGATCCGCATTAGTTCCTTGGCGGACGCTAGATAGTACCTCTGCATGACCAAACATAAAAGGTTTCACTTATTAAAACTTTGAGTGCAAAACTGTGAATGAAATCAAATAATCAAAGAAATGAGGATTACCTGCAACCTAATTGCCAAAACTATCATTGGCACGGACACAAACAGAACTTGCCATGTAACAACAGCCAATACTCCTAGATTGCTACATGCATTTAAGCTGGTACCAAGGCTAAGCACTATTGCAAATGGAATATCAAGGTCAACGATACTCAAATCTGAAGAGACCTGCATTACAAGAAAAAGGGAACACGTTAATCCCTCATGAGAAAATCTCTGGGTGTAAAACAAAACTTTCACTTGTCGTATCACCATTCCTTTAAGAACTCTTACCCGGCTAAGAACCCTTCCTAGAGGTGTAGAATCAAAAAAGGACATTGGTGCATGGAACAATGAATTAAGTAGCTGGGAAAATAAGGATCGTGATGACTGAATCCCAAGAGCAACGACTGCTAAAGATCTTGATAGCAAGAAGATCATTGTGCAAGCTCCGATAATAATGTACACAGAAATTAACTTCAGTGTACTAACATGAGGATTTTGGACATTAGCAGCCATCCATGAATTCTGTATTATTTGCCCAGCTACGAAAATTATGTGAGAAATCATAGACAAGGAGAAATACAGGAAGCCTTTCTTCTGGCGCAGGTAAAGTAGATAAGACTTGAAAATTCCATCCCCTGTTTCTCTTTCCTCTTTCTTGATCAGTTGATCTGCCGGTGATGGCTTCACAGGCTCTATATACTCATGAATACCACCTGTATCATTGATTGATACTTCCTTGGCTCTTTGACGGGGTATGTTATTCTTACGATGCGAAACACCCATAGTATCCTTATGGGCATTTACAAGGTCTTTAAATTCTTCACAGTCTGCCAAAAGATCTTGATAAGGTGCAGACCGAATAACCTCTCCATCTAACATTAACTGCCAAAAACCATCGCTAGTTTTAGATGACATCAACAAATAAATAAAGCTAATTACAGATAAATATAAATCATATAGGCACAAATATTATCATATGGTGACTTTTTTTATGTGGAGAGAGATACCAAAATGGAGTCAAATACAGGTAGAAAATCCACTTGGTGGGTCACCAAAAGAACGGTCTTGTCTGATAGAGCACTCATGACATATTCCTGTTACAAAGAGCTTTGTAAAACAGTTCATGATCAAATAGTAATAAAATATGCATCCTCTGATATGATCCTTACATTGAAGAGACTTGTGGCTGTATGGGCATCAACAGCACTGAAAGGGTCGTCAAGAAGATAGATGTCTGCATTTTGGTATAGTGCCCGAGCAAGCTGGATGCGCTGCTTCTGACCACCACTAAGATTTACTCCTCTCTCCCCAATTTGAGTATGATCTCCATAAGGCAACATTTCAAGGTCCTTGACCAACGAGCACCTCACGAGTGTGTTGTGGTATCTTTCCCCGTCCATCGACGATCCAAAGAGAATATTGTCTTGCACAGTCCCAGATTGGATCCATGCATTCTGAGAAATATATGCTATTTTCCCACAAACCTGGATCTGAAATGTTTATGCGAAGATAAAGAATTTGATATCAAGCTGTTAGGAAAAAATTGAATTGATGAACATACTTCATCTTGGCAAATATTGTCAAGTATAATTTTCACAACAATTTTGCAAACCGAACTTGACACTGTTGTCAACAGGCTATGTTTATTTTAAACACGTAGTATAAATGTCCAAATTATGAAGTTTGTAAGAAAAAGACATACCATGCCTTCAGTTTTGGGGACCTCTCCGAGTACAGCAGTCAAAAGTGTCGACTTTCCTGATCCTACCTCTCCACAAATTGCAACCTTCTCTCCAGGTTTGACTGCCAGATTTATATTCTTTAGAGTTGGTTTTGATGTATTCTCATCCCACGAGAAGCTACACGAATTCATCGCTATAGGGTAATCAGTGCCACCATAATATTTCCTCCTAACTTGCCCGTTTAGCTCAGATGCATCATGAAACTTTGATATCCGAGTGAAAGCAACCTTAGCCTGTATCACAACAGCAATAACATCCGGTATCGTCCTAATTGGGTCTTGCACGAGACGTAGAGTTGCCACAAAGGTGAAGACATTGCTAGCATCAAGAGGGATCTCCAAAAGATAGCATGTTACAAAGGTTGCCACAGAAACCAAAGCAGGAGAAGCCCAGAACAGGAAACTGTTGTATGCCCTCCAAAGCAGGAATGCTGACAAACACTTGTACTCTACTTCCCTCAACCCCTCGATGACCTTCTTGAAGTGGCCTTCCCATGCGTAAAGTTTCAAAACCTTCATATGGACTAGTGCCTCAGACATGGCCTTCAATCTCACATCTTGTGCTTCCATAAGTTTACTTTGAAATTTGTGTTGGAATCTGGCCAGTGGAGCATTGCAGAGTACAGTGAGAATGATGACAACCAAGGATGAAATCATTGCAGCACCAACCGCATTGTATAGAATTGCCAGAGCAATGCAAAGCTGAACACTTGTTGTCCATGTTTGATGGAACCAATATGGGAATTCCCCAATCCGATAGGCATCGACGGTCACATAATTTATAATTTGTCCAGAAGAGTGCTTCATATTTGCTGCATTTGATAGCTTCTGTTGTTTCTTATAAATAGATGCTGACAAGACTGACCTCACTTGCAGTCCTAATCTCCGAGTGCGGAAATTCCACTGTCTCTCTGACAATGATTCACAGCATTTGCAGACGAACAATAATACAGCCAGCACATGGCCTTCGTATCTAAAGGTCCCTTTCCCAAGTGATACATTAATGAATGCCTTGAGAATTATTGGGCCAGTAGATAAGGTGAGAACCTTGAGCAAGGCAAAGAAACCCGAGACCAAGATGTCACGCTTGTGACAAGAAACAATAGTCCAAAAGAATGATGGTGTGGCGTGTGACGGCGACTGCTTCCTGCAATTCAGTTTCTCCATGAGCATCAAGTACTGGTTTTGCGCTCGGTCTGTGGTGCCTAAAAGAAGCATGTCTTTGTCCTCAAGGGGCTTCTCATAGCCCATCTTCATCAGAGGATTCAACCACCAAAATGTCATCTTGCTGAAAAAACCAGCTTTGGCAAAGGGGGTTACCTGACTGTCAAAATGAGCTACCTCACTGTCTGTCTCCGTGTTCAGGGGGTTGTACAAACCATTTCCATTTTCTCCATAACACTCTTCATCATGGCCGTGCCGAATGCCATAAAGGAGGAGGAGAACTGCACCTGGTAGGGACAAAACATCTAAACAAGACTTCATAGTGATTGTCTTCTCTGCAACAATGTCAACAACAGAAGAATAGCAAACGAATGATGTGTAGATGGTCAGCAAGACCGGCCAAGATCTGACGAATGCCGCTCCAAGAAACCGAGGCCTGATGCTGAAAGTCAAGCTGGTAAGGATCAGATTCAAACCCTGAGATAACGTCACAAGCCACCAATGTGGAAGGTAAACAATAGAAGCATCCTCCTGACCGAAGCTACTCCCCAGCATCCAGAGTCCTAGCCCAAGATAAATCAAACCCAAGCAGCCGGTGAACACCACAGCAGACAAGTGCAGCGGCGAGCCGAGCGTGACGAGCTGCCGCGCCGACGCTCTGCTCTGAGGAATTTTGACAAGCAGCTGGAGTGCGAGCACAAACCCGAGCAGCGCGGCGGCGCCGGTCACCGCCAGATGGTTCGTGCAGGTGGAGGAGTCGAGTATCTGCTTCAGGACGCATGAGGTGGCATCCTGGCCGGAGCATATCGGGCTCCCACACAAGCTCGTCACCCATGAAGAACCTAAAATGTGGTTACAGAGTATTGGGGTCAGATGGCGTTCCCAGATTGCCGTTGGCTGCCGAAAGCGATGCAGCATGAGGAAGTTGAGGGGAGGATTTACTTGTGAAGGAACCCATCTGCCGATTCAGGACGGATCAGCAGCTCCTGTTGCAGACCTGCGCCAATCAAGAACATGAAACAGGTTAGGACAGAAGAACAGATACTCTTTCTCATGGAGCAGAGCAGACAAAGAACAGACACGGACTGAAATTGCTCGTACTGGAGCAACATCGTGGAGTCCAACTCCGATGAAATTATTCTAGGGGAAGGGAGAGACGGAAATCTCAGTGCCCGCTGGGAGGGAACAAAAAGAGTCGCGGTGCCGCAGCAAAGGGGAACCCAAAGGTGGAGATCGTCAGTGATCGTCAATCGGCAGGGAAGAGCCAAGCAAGGAATGGTGCAAAGTGTTGACCTCTCTAGCAGGCTGTTGCTCGGTAGTCGGTAGTCGGCGGTACCGCGCGCGCCCCATTCGATCCCCTCCCCGGCGCGAGCTTGACGAAGGAAGAAACGGACGGACGGGCCGTCCAAATGGTAAGCTGCGCAGAGCAGTCTCGGACGTGCGTATGTAGTCCCAAAATTGATACTCCCTCCGGTCCTTAAGTAGATTTCACTAGGGAAATATATATAGGCATATTTTTTTGAACGCAGTACAGACGCAAGCGTTTATATACACGCGCATACACTCGTCCCTATGAACGCACCTACACACACCCTATTCCTACGAGCACCTCTGAGAGACTGAACCGGCATATCATCTTGAAATTTACGAAGTTACCATAGGCACCTCGTCGCCGACAAAGAATGTCTCCTGCCATTGAATGCGCATCACCGAAAATCCTGAAATAAATACAGAAATAAATGCGAGCACCAGGATTTGAACCCTGGTGGGCTGGGATACAACAGTCCCTCTAGTCATCTAACCACAGGTTGGTTCGATATATATATACATATTTTAGAACTTAGATTCACTCATTTTGTATATAGTGCGTAGTGAAATATTTAAAAAGACTTGTACTGTATTTAGGAATGAAGGGAGTATTTTTTTTTTCATACTATTATTTCATTAAAGAACCCAGGTCTACTATAAACCGAAAGCATGTTGTCAACCCATTGTCATCGCCCCTCCCACGCCGTAGCCAGCCGAATCTTAATGTAGTATATAGTTGGAAAGTCGTCATGCTAAGGCCCCATAGGACCACTCATCAGAATAGCAATCGTCGCCGACGAAGGGAAGTTTAGATCGGAAGGATCCAACATGTAAATACATGAATGAAGGTTGGATCCAAACAAATTCACCAAAGACTAATACCGACCAAATCCTGCAAGATCTGCCGGAGACACATCTCAACACTCCCATCGATGATGCTAGACACACTGCCAAAACGGGTTTGGAGGGAACGACCTTATTATATCTCCAGGGAGCCGCCGATGTCTCGCCTTCATGAGTATGACACAAACCCTAATCAAATTGAATACTCTAATTAAAAACGGAGTTGGATCCCTCCCGTCGACATAGGTTGGAGTCCACCGTGCCTCCATGGCCCTGTAGCCACCGGATTCAAGGTGGACAGTAGGTGAAGTACCAAGAACTCTTAATAACATGGTAAAAGTCACATCAAAGTCTCTGAACAACCATCCAGAACAAGCAGTGTTATCACCGTTATTACACCGAAGCCGGCTCAACCTTATCAACGACAACCATAAAGTCTTTGCGCACGTGGCCTTTAAGAATCAATCCCCCAAAGTCACGGTCGTCGATGTTGAAACTTTGAATCGATCCGAAGAATCTGAGACCAAACCTCGCCGTCCGTCCTGAGTCTCAGGCGACATGCATGAATGCGTGCCTGCCTCCAGCATTCTTTATGTGCGGCAGTTGAAATCTGCCTCCATCAGTTTCTTTGGATTGGATCGTACTGTCAGAGTTGTATATATTTAAACATCGTATATGCAAATGCAAAGCAGGTTCCGTTTTTTCAATTCACGCGTGGATCGCGAGGATGATCGACGGTGAGGTGATCGACCTCTGCAGCACCGATCTCGACCCTTTCCTTGATGCGTCATCGTACTTTAATGGTGGTTGAGCGCCTGAAGTGTTCTTGTTAGGAGTAGTGACGTGAGGTTTGAGCAATCTTGACGGACATACACACTAGTAGTAGTACGTAACAATAATTAGTCACCCGCAAAAAAAAAAAAAGTTGTCACACGAGCTCACGTTTTGTCACTTCAAGTTAGGCAGGTTTGATCAAATTAGGTTTGCTATTTGGTTCTAGCAGTAAGCTCCATATGTTGCCCATACAAAAAGCCTGACAAGATTTCCTAAGATAACTCAAAGCGTGGCTAAGAATTTAAACATGTAAAGTAAGGCAAATGTGATGAAAACTATGCGACAAACTATGACAAAGTTAGTCACCGATCAAGCGGGCCCGCAACGTTAGAGAGAAAACTCAAAAAAAAGTCCGATAATTTATCGTGCACATTCGCATACGTGTGGCAGCCTTGGCAAGGTATCCAAAAAATCTGTTAGCTGGTATCTGGTGCAGCGGTGCTTGTGGTGCATTCAAGGTCGGATGCATTTTTTTTAAAGAGGTAAATACATCGGTGATGCTTGAACTTGTCATGGATGTTCACTTTAATGGCTGAACTTAAAAAATACGCCGAAGTAGTTTTAAAACTTGATATGTACGTATAAATACGGTGGTAACCCCAGCCGTAGATGCAAAGTGTGTCGATGTGGAAGTGTATATGGCTGGCGTGGCACCGACATAGCGATGAAACAAGACTAATTGAATACTACATGTCTCAGTGACTAATGGATCCCGCTTGCCAGTATATTGGAAACTAAAAAGGAAAATGAGGCCGAATGGTACCACTAGTAGAAAACAAGGTACTAGTCCTGGTTTCAGAGTGCCTTTAGTCCCGGTTCTGGAACCGGGACAAACCAAACGGGACTAATACCCAAAACTTTTAGTCCCAGTTTGCTTACGAACCGGGACCAAAGGGGCTCCACGCGGCCGCTGCGGGGCGCCCAGGCAGGAGGACATTTAGTCCCGGTTGGTAACACCGACCGGGACTAAAAGGCAGCCACGCGTCAGCACCTGCCAGGCGCTGGGGTTTTTTTTTTTGAAAGGAGGGGTTTTGAGGTTTTCCTATTGTGTTTCCCCCTTTTATTTTTGTGTTTACCATTTTTATTTTACGCTTTTCATTCAACTCGACGCTAGCTACTACATATAGCAATGAAGGAACCATTACACAACATCGTCATGATCAATATATAGAGAGAAGTGACCTCTCTTTCTCCGTGCTTGGTCGAACAATATGCAACAAGTTTTCGTAAATCTATTCGACGCTATTACATATAGTACACGTTCATGCATATATACAATATAACATCTCTTACGATCCTAACTTCTATTACCAATCCTGATGGCATTCTCCGTCTTTAGGTATGGCATGCTCAACAAAGAATCCCGCCAATTCCTCTTGAATTGCTCGTACGCGGTCAGTTGGTAGGAGTTCGTCTCGTTTCTGCCAGATCTAATTTAAAGAAGGGGTCAATAAAACTCAACACAATTGATGGTAATAAAATAAAAATGTGAATATTGTTTACGTACTTCAAATTGTTCTAAAGATATGCCCCGGCCCCGCTCAATGGTCGAGTGGCGAATGAACTCGCAAACGTAGTAAGCACATAAATTAGTCCCGGGTGCCTGTCACAAGCACTTTACGAGAATAGAGTTCAATCAAAATGATAATCAAGAATCAATGAGAGATGCGCGGTACTAGAGTAATACTTACTTTGGGGTGTAAAAATTGCAGCTCTTTTTTCCATTTGACACCCTTAACCTGTTTGGTGAACTTTTTCCAAACCCTGCCCGGCAAAGAAAATGATTACTTGATATCAGGAAATGAACGAAAGTTGCCGATATGGTGCGATAATGATTGAACTTACTTTTGAAGCATTTCCCTCATGCTCGTCCACTCCTTAGGGTCTTTACGTCTCGAGTCCAAGACAGTTACTTTTCCATTTTCAAGCTGAATGTCTAGCAGAATAAAGTGGAAACTGCGCACGCATAACTCGTTAATTGCACTTAACCTCGAGTAAGCGAAACAGAATGTGCACAAGATAGTAACACTCACTTGAAGTTGTAAGGAAATAGTATTTCCTTTCTGGTTTGTTGTCCAAATAACGCATCTAGCAAGTTTTTCTCTGTATCGGCGGGAAAATCTTTTAACGTACATTCATTTATGAAATTTGGGTCAATGAACCCAATGTCATAGATTTGTAGTTGTTTGCATTCGAGGATCTTCATTCTGCATAATATAGTGTGAGAATAATTAATACATGCAATGAACGAGCTGAGCTAGAGACTTAATTACAGAAAAAATACTTATAGACAATAGGACCTGACGATAGTTTTGTCGAGCTCCTTTTGGTTGTATAACTGAAAAATTTCTTCAAATTCAACGAACAACATCTGCTTTTCATTGAAGAAGTGCTCATTTTTTATTCCCACCAAGATATTGTTGTTCCCCTCCTTGCAGTCTTCCAAGTACCATTCATGCAAATGTCGCATCCTCGTTGGTAGACCCTTGAGATCCTCACGTGTGACGAGAGGCTTCCCGTGCTCGTAGCTTAAGGATGGTACTACCTCAGCCGTTTCGAACTGTACCGAATCGGGTAAGTAATCATCAGCAGTGATAGCAAGACCATCGGCCGCTTTCTCTGGATCATTAGCGATATCGGTAACCACCTTGAGCGGAGGGCATGATTGCAGTTCTTGTTCGCCGAGCTGGGGAATTGTTTTCCCGCTTCTTGAGCCACTTCTACTTAAGCTTCCAGACCGCCTCGCTTGATCATATTTCTTTTGAATACATCGGTCATAGTTTGATGGCAGCGGAGGCGGTGGTGGTCGCCTAAGGGCATCCAGAGTTCGCTTCGCTTTCACCGGATCTATTTTGTCCTCTTCAGGTGGGCGTTTCGGTGCGAGCTGACGTTTCACATCGGCATCCACGATCTCGTTGAGTTCCTCCTTAGACCTCTCGTAGGGTAACTTGGGAAGAGGCTTGAGGCTTGGGCCGTATCTGAATCTCCTCTGTTTCGTACTGCTGCTAGCCGCCGGAGTGGCGGCGCCTCTCTTCCGTTGTTGCTTAGGCGACGGAGGAGGCGGAGTCCGATGACGCGGCGGAGATAGCTGAGGCGGAGGAGGATTCTGCTGAGGGGCCTCCTCCGTCGGAGTCCGTTGAGACGGCGGAGACGGCTGACGCACCGGAGACGGCTGACGCACCGGAGACGGCTGATGCACCGGAGACGGTTGACGCACCGGAGACGGCTGACGCACCGGAGATGACTCAGGCATCGGGGCCTCCTCCGTCTGAGTCTGCTGAGGCGGCGTCCAGTATGGAAGCACGATGTGTTCCTTTCGCCATAGACAGGTAGTCCTTAAGGCATATCGAAGAAGAAGCTCCCCTTCACCTGTAGTGTACTCAAGCTCCAGCCCATCAAATCCGTCCATTATTTCATCCACCCCGACAATAGCAAAGCCAGCTGGAATCGGAGTGCAATGGAAAGTTGCATCAGGTCGAGGAGGTAAGACATGGCCAACCGCCGCCTTCAAGGTCAGGTTATGACATTTCGCCATTAGCACACAATGTTCATTATGCGTGATATCATCCACGGGGTAGCGAGGAGCCGTGCTATCAGGATGAACGAGCTCAGTGGAAGCCACGCTGCTTCTCCGCTGAGATGGTGGGGTAGCATCGTGGGTAGTCTCCAATGAAGGATCTTCGTGCCGCTGAGATGGTTGGCCGGTAGCTCGCTGGCTCTTAAGTGCCTCTAGTTTCGCTAATCTTTCATTCAACTTCTGCATTTCGCTTGCTTCCTCTTTCTTCTTTCTCTGTCGGCTTCTGTAACCAGCGCTGTCGGGAAACCCAACCTTCCACGGAACGGAGCCTGATGTGCCTCGTGTTCGTCCAGGGTGTTCAGGATTCCCGAGGGCAAATGACAGCTCGTCCTTCTCTCTGTCGGGAACGAACGTCCCTTCTAGCGATTTCTTGATTGTTTCCTCAAGCTTTTTGAATGGTATTGCAAGTTGAGCTTTCGTCCAGACACACTTCCCTGTTTCTGAGTCCAAAGTTCCCCCAACCCGGAAGAACCAAGTCCTTGCCCGATCTGGCCAGTGCAATGTCGCTGGTTGGACATCTTTAGCAAGCAGGTCTTGCTCAGCTTTGTCCCACGTAGGCCGGGCTTTGCTGTAGCCACCCGACCCCGTAACATGGTGATACTCCTTCCTTGCGGCATTTTTCTTATTTGTAAGTGACATGTTCTTAGCCTTCTCCGATTTCTTGTGGGCCACAAATGCGGGCCAGTGATCTCTCATCTTCTCATATTGACCTCTGAATTCTGGAGTCTTGTCTTTCTCGACAAACTTCCTGTTCAATACTTTCTTCCAGTTCTTGAATAGTTCTGCCATCTTCTTAAGAGCAAATGCCCTGACCTTTCACTGTATAACTGGGTTATTCGGATCCTCCTCTGGCGGTAGACTGAAATTTCTCATCAGATTGGTCCAAAGATCACCTTTCAGTCTATCGTTGACATAAGGAACTTGAGGGTCCTTCTTCTTATTCCATTCTTGGCAGCTGATCGGGACGATGTCCCTAACAACCACTCCGCACTGATGTATAAATTTGTTCTTGGTCCGGTAGGGAGCAATCAGTTGGCCTTCTGGATAGACTTCTTCGATCGTGAACCTTTCTTGCGCGTCCAACCTTCTCATCGGGCCTCGTCTCCTTACCGAAGTGGAGCTCGATCCGGATGGCTAATTAAAAGAAGAAAGAAGCGTTAATATATGTACATATACAAAAAATAATAATGCATCTAGTCAGCAGAGGATTAATTAATATATACCTCGCCGGACTTTGAAGCAGTTATGGCTCCCTTCTCCATTCGATCACCGGAGCCGTCATGATCTCCTTCGTCCCCAGTTCGATCATCGGAGCCGCCATCCTCTCTTTCCTCACCATCGGTCTCGTTGAGAAACGACAAGTAGGTGAGATCGATATCACCTCCGTTGCGGATTATATCCCCCAACAACTCTTCTTTTTCTAAGTCTCTATCAGCCATAGTTTCTGCAAATATTACAACGTGGCAATATACAACCATGAGAGATGGATTAGTGGCAAACATAGACTTAATTACAACAAGGAATCATATGCATATGAGCAATGGATTAGTGGGAAACATCATGCAAAGTTCACAAGTTTTATAACAGTCAGTTTCAGACGATCGTCGAGGACTCCTCCCCCCTCATGTCTGATGAGTCGCCCTATCTTTCGAGAGAGGATACTTTGCGGACCGCCTCTCTCATGGCCGTTTGTAGTGAAGGCTGAATGGCCCAATATGCTTAGCGTAGTATTTTGACGGGGATGGTGGGTTTCGGGTTCGGGTATTACTGAAACGGGTTTGAACCCGTGACCGCCTCTCTCATGGTCCTCGAGGATACTTGCGGACCCCCACCCCCTCATGTCGAATTTATCATTCTACGAACATATGAAAATTCTCAAGTGCATTATGTTCATATGGTGGGACTGGCAACCTACGAAGCACCGATACAGCGACATTGATACGGTGATACGGGTACGGCGATACGGTAAACGACAATTTCTAAAAATAGCAATAAGGCGATACGGTAAACATATATAAGTAATAATAAAATGACATGGGCTGTCTCATTTTAAAAATCTCACTATCATCAATGGGGATAAAAATCTCACTATTACCGAAGCACCAATTTTAGAATTTTTTTCTTGATAACAATAAAGAAAGCACAATCTTCATTGAGTTCCTTTTTCTCATAACTATAAACAATAACTCTCACCTATGAACATGACGATAATTAACAATAAACAAGAACTCTCAAAAAGCAACAAGCCATCAGCATCAACAAGCCATGTTCAATGGGCTCACTGTGGGGGCAGGGGCCGGCGCGGCGACGTCGAGGCCGGCAGGGGCACGGCGACGGCGACGGGGCAGGGGGAGGCGACGGCGGGGAAGGGCGAGGCGACGACGACAGCGGGGCAGGGCGAGGCGATGGCGATGGCGACATAGGGGCAGGGCGCGGCGACGGCGACGACGACGTAGGGGCAGGGGCGCGACGACGGCGGGGCAGGGCGAGGTGACGGCGACGGTGGGGCAGGGCGCGGCGACGGCGACAGGGAGGAGGGCGCGCGAGGAGGTCCGACGCCGGCGACGGTCAGCGGGCTCGGGGACGGCAGGGCGTCGGAGAGGGCGACGGCAAAATCCGGCAGCCTGGCGGCGTCGATGTCGTCGTCGGCGCCGAGGAGAGAAGAAACTGCAATGGATTGGAAATTTTTCTAAGTGCCCTTTATATAGCCCCCCCTTTAGTCCCGGTTGGTAGCTCCAACCGGGACTAATGCCCACCCTTTAGTCTCGGTTGTAGCCACCAACCGAGACTAAATGTCAATTTTCAGCAGCCCAAAGGGCGGGAAGCAGAGACCTTTAGTCCCGGCTGGTGGCACCAACCGGGACTAAAGGGGGGCATTAGTCCCGGTTGGTGGCACCAACCGGGACCAAATGCCTGTGCCTGGCACAGCCGTGGTGCGGTTGGATGTTTAGTCCCACCTCGCCAAGCGAAGGTCGCCCGGACCTGTTTATAAGCCCCGCCGTGGCTGCAACGTTGAGCTCCTCTCTAAAGCAGGTCTGTGGGCCTAACCGACCTATTTCTGCTCTGTGGGCCTACTATGTGAACTTTGAATTTAGGTTGAATTTTCTCTATAAATTCGCATCTATTTTCACTTTTGCTATTTTTTATGTTATTTTTTTGCATATTAAAAGTTCTTAACAAAAAATACTTTATGAATATTCTTTTTGCTATTAAAGTTTTTTTTAAAAATAACTTTGATAATTTTAGTTGCATAAATTTTATATAATATTAAGTTAAATAACTTTGATCGGACGAAAACACGTCTATTACAAAGGAATTTCAATTTTTTTAAACATATTTGAACTCAAGACTTTTTCTGCATTCAATATGCACCATTCAAAGCTACATCATCACTTTTCAAACCTTTTCTGACTTCATTTGCTATTTTTCATGTATTTCATGATTTATTTTGAGCTAAGAAGACCCTGAGATTGAAAAGCATTGCAAATGAACTCTGAAATGGTTGAAAATTGGCATGGTATCATAATTTCACCCACATAGCATGTGCTAAAAAGTTAAGAGGGTTACGGAAAAAACTGGATGCACTTCGTGTACAAACTGGACAATCTCCTTCGAAGTATCAGGGTTTCGGACGAAAACTCGTCTATTACAAAGTGATTTCATTTTTTATACATATTTTAACTCAAGACTTTTTCTGCATTCAATATGCACCATTCAAAGCCACATCATCACTTTTCAACCCTTTTCTGACTTCATTTGCTATTTTTCATGCATTTCATGATTTATTTTGAGCTAAAATGACCCTGAATTGAGAAGCACTGCAAATGAACTCTGAAATGGTTGCAAGTTGGCATGGTATCATAATTTCACCCACGTAGCATGTGCTAAAAAGTTGAGAGGGTTACGGCAAAAACTGGATGCTCTTCGTGGACGAACTGGACAATCTCTTTCGAAGTGTCAGGGTTTTTGATGAAAACTCTTCTGTTACAAAAGGATTTCAATTTTTTAAACATATTTGAACCCAAGACTTTTTCTGCATTCAATATGCACCATTCAAAGCCACATCATCACTTTTCAAACCTTTTCTGACTTCATTTGCTATTTTTCATGCATTTCATGATTTATTTTGAGCTAAAATGACCCTGAATTGAAAAGCACTGCAAATGAACTCTGAAATGGTTGAAAGTTGGCATGGTATCATCATTTCACCCACATAGCATGTGCTAAAAAGTTGAGAGGGTTACGGCAAAAACTGGATGCACTTCGTGTACAAACTAGACCATCTCAACTTTTTAGCACATGCTATGTGGGTGATTTTAGTTAATATTTTAGTTGATTTTTTTAGTTCATTCTTTTTAACAAATAAATACTTTGATAATTTTAGTTAATATTATTTTGATTCTTTTTAGTTTATTCTTTTTAGTTAATGTTTTAGTTGATTCTTTTTAGTTCATTCTTTTTAGTTAATATTTTAGTTGATTCTTTTTAGTTCATTCTTTTTAACAAATAAATACTTTGATAATTTTAGTTAATATTATATTTAACTGCAGTGATATTCTAGATCAAAGCCATCATCAGAATAGTTGTGGAGAGAAAGTCTTCACTTTTTCTTCGCGTGTGTCCCTTGCTTATTGCGCCGTAACCATGGACAATCTTCATCACATACATCACAATGCTTCAGAAAGCTTGCTCACATCATACTAAATATTCTTACACACAAACCGTACTTAAACAGGGACATAATAGAAATAATAGTTCATATATCCATTACAGAAAGTACTGCATAATTGAAGATACCAATCCTACTCTTCCGGATTGCAAACCTACTCGTCCGAATCAGGAGACCCCCAAGCACTACATAATAGAGATAAAAGTGTTCGCCATTGCAAACACTACTCGTCGTCCGGATCAGAATACCCCCAAGCAGGAGATACTAGCGGTACGAGGTGACGCTGCCCATAATTGAAGATTCCAATCCTGCGGTACAACTCGTATGCAACATACCCATCTATTGCTGCATACTCAATGTTGATAGGGTCAAGTGGGGTCTTCTCCCAATGTTGGTGCCCTGACTTGGGGAATTTTGTCTTCATATCAGCGTAGTCCTCGTCGATCAGGGCGGCTGCCATATCAGCCATTGAAGTCTTATCATGCTCAAGCCTGAACCTGCCCTGAAGATCAATGTGGCATTCAGCTGGTATCTCAATACCCCAGGTGCGCCTCATCTTGATCTTGTCATTCGTTATATCAACGCTAGCAAAATATATGCCGCTGCGAAGGAACTCCATGAGTTTTGGACAGTGCTTGTCACTACTGCAACAACAAAATGGAACAAATGTGTTAATATGAATCATAACAAGTATATTTTAGAACAAGTATAATAAGAATCATAACAAGTATATTTCGGCACAAGTATAATAAGAATCATAACAAGTATAATAATTAAGAATCATAACAAGTATAATTCGGAACAAGTATAATAAGAATCATAACAAGTATAATAAGAATCATAGCAAGTTTCCTATTCCTATGCATTTCCTATCCTATGAATCAAAAGAAGCCCCTAAACTATGACATGTTCTCCCATGATGGCCAATATGCAACTACAAGGAAAGTTCTTATGCAATTTTCCTATCCTATTCCTATCCTCCTATTTCTATTCCTATGCAATTTTCCTAATCCTCCTATTCCTATGCAATTTTCTATTTCTTTGCAATTTTCCTATGAATCAAAGAAAAGTCCCAATTTTCCTATGAATCAAAGAAAAGCCCCCAATTTTCCTATGAATCAAAGAAAAGCCCCAATTTTCCTATGCATTTTTCCTATGAATCAAGGAAACTATGACATGTTCTTGACATTCCCAATCCTCCTATTCCTATGCAATTTTCCTATCCTATGAATCAAAGAAAAGCCCCAATTAAAACTATGACAAGTTTCGTATTACCTTGCCCACTGGAAGACCATGACATGTTGCTTAAAACAAAGTTGGATGACGGCAACATGGCGACCATCGACCGTGTACTCGAGATCGAGGCCCATGAACTTGTGTTTCTCCTCTTGAAGCCATTCCTCGAACATGGAAAGAAAACCCTCGATTTTGGCACTGTCGTTCGTGTAGACGACATGGAGATTGGTCGTGCCATGTGCGAGCACGTTCCCGTAGCGAGTGATTGGATTCATGGTGGAGGATGGGGAAGAAGAGAGGAGAGGGAGACGAACAGAAATGGAGGCCGATCGCGTTACTGTAGCGTTTCCCATGTATGATCTTGCGCGGAACAACTTCCAAGGCGCGGGATTTGAACGGTTGGGACCTTTAGTCCCGGTTTGAGCCACGAACCTGGACTAAAAGGGCTCGCACCAGGCGAACGGTTGCCACCACCCCTTTAGTCCCGGTTGGTGTCACCAACCGGGACACCAACCGGGACTAAAGGTCCCGTTCGAACCGGGACTGATGCGTGACGAACCCCAGCCGGCGTCCTAGCCGCTCGAACCGGGACTAATGCTCACATTAGTCCCGGTTCGTAATACGACCGGGACTAAAGCTCTGATCCGGCCTGGACCAAAGCCCTGTTTTCTACTAGTGTACTGGAACCAGTGACCTGGCGATGGCGGGGAACATAAGATAGCCAACAAACCAAGGAACTTATCATGGCAAGTACGTATCCTGGATCTTTTTTTTGGGGTCCAGAAAGATCCCGCACTGCATTGATCAAAGCAGTGGGAAGTACATCTTACATAAAAGACCCCAAAGAAACTGAAACTGAAAATTACAGGTTAGACCCTGGATCTTCCGAAAAAGACCCTGTAAAGAAACAGCAAACCAGATCGGGTCCAACTCCTCATCAACGGAACCAATCTTCGCCGGCGCTGGGGACGAACCACTTGGTCCGGCGAGAGCTCTGCAGTAGAACACCGCAGACTCCATCTTAGAGCAGCACCGCCTCCCATCAGGCATCTTGGCCAGAAGGAAAGAGAATGGCTGTCATTCGGCCAGAAGATACGTCGGATTGTCGACGAAGACCGACCGGCCATGGCAGGCACCATAGCTCCGTCGAAACCACCATCATATAAGCTCAGGATCCCCATCATCCGCCTCTAGTACAGAGGCCCTTCTCCAGATCAGGGGAGGACACCACCAACGCTGGAAGCTCGGATCCAGCGTTTCTAAGCATCAGGAGAGGAGGTCAAAGCAAGATCTCACACTCTTCCTTCCACCATCACCACAACAGCAGAAAATCAAGGGGAAGAACCATCACAACCTCCAAATCATGGGCAAGATCGAGCTTATTTGGAGGGATGCTGCCAGATCCAGCATCCCACGCTTCCCTTCACCATGAAGGCAAGGAAGAAGACGCCGACGACCACCATTGGAAGCTGCTCGTATGCTTCAGTGGCTTGTAACCCGACGGCATAGCGCCAAACCACGACATATCCGTCTTTGCATGCATGTTGGTCTGTCTCTCTCTTCTCTTTCTCTTTCTCCACCAACCCCAAACAAACATAAGGCTGCACCGTACTAACTGAGTGACAGCAGCAGCTCACTGGTGCATGCATGCAAGCGTGCTCCATGCCGGATGGATGGTCCATAGTTTGAACGAGCAAACATATACTAGTATAGTACTAGTACTGTCACCAGGTAAACTACAGAGATCAAAGGTGGCAGAATAGATGCATGTTGCACAGCCTACCGTCAAAGCGGCTTTGACGGTAGGGTATTTTTCATGTCAATGGACATAACGGCGTAGTCAAGGCCTACCGTCATGGACCTCGACGGTAGGTTGTTATAACTTAGCGTCATCCACCCTGACGGTAGTAAAAGGGCCAGATTCCAAAAAAAATTAAGATCAAGGTGGCTGAACTTTATAAAAAGGGTCAAAACACCAAAATCAACCTCCAGACGTGCTGCGGACGTTTAGGGACTGGGTTTCCAAATGAGTTGCACTTTCATCCCCTCCGGCGTTTGGAATTAAAAAGAAACAATTTTGCTAAAGCACATCTAGATGTGTCATAATTATCGCATATTTAAGCTTCATGTCATTGTTCTTATGCGGAGATTCGTACGATAATTTTGATTTTTTACTTTCTTTTTTCTTTCTTTGCTTGATTGAATCACTTAAATGCAATAACTAACGCACATCTAGATTTGCGCGAGACACATCCAAAGAAAAAAAGTCGTTTCTTATCGCATTCAGTGTTCCACGGCGGCGCGCCTCCACCTCCATCCCCTCCGGTCTCCCACCCCGACACCGGCGGCCGTAAGTTTCTTCCCGACTTAATTTTCTCGCGATTTTCCGGATCCGCGACGTCGAAGGCTTCTTCCTCCCTCGGATTTCCCCCCAGTCCCCGGATTCCCCTGCAGTTCAAGTTCTGGCCGGTGTCGGAGACGAGACGGCCTATAGATGGAGAGGGCGGAGGAGATCTGAGCAGGCCGAGGTTGCGCGCGATGGGGAGAAAGCTACCCCCTTCCACTCCGGCCTGGACGTGGACGGAGACGGCGGGAAGGGAGCGCAAAGGCCCCTCCTTGCCCCCCTGCAAGCGCCGGCGGACCCCCGAGGTAAGCGGCTGGGCTTCCCTCCCCACCGATGTAGTTCACCTCATCACTGGCCGCCTGCTGGCCGGCGACGTGGTGGACTACATCGTCTTCCGGGCCGTCTGCTCCAGCTGGCGCCGCTGCACGGACGACCCGCGGGATCCCACCCTGCGCAAACCGGACCTCTTGCCGCGCGGCTGGGTCGCCCTCTGCGACGGCGACGGGGTACGCCCGGACGACGCCGGCGAGGTCACCTTCTTCCACACGCGGACGGGCAGGCGCCTCCGTGTCCACCTGCCGGAGCTCCGGCGCCACAGGATCGTCGGCTTCACCCAAGGACTGATCATTCTTCTGAACAAACGCACCGTCGCCATCCGGGTGCTGCATCCCTTCACACGAGTCGTGGTCGACCTCCCGTCCCTCGTCCCCGTGTTCCACGACGCCGTCAGGAACCGCAACTCCGTGCTTGACATGAATGCCGCGGTCTGCAGCGCCTCCCCGACCTCCATTGCCGTGGTGGCCTGGTTCCCATGGACACAAGTGGTGATCAGCGCCGAGGCTGGCCGCCCAACCTGGGAGGTCCTCCACCGAGGGCTTTTCCTTAGGAGCATCTTGCCCTTCCAAGGAAGGCTTTACGCGGCAGTCGCCATGGGTGACTCAAGAGAGATCATGCAGCTGTACCCGAGAAGATCACCCCATCCTGTGCTTGCTCATGTTCCAAATGATTTTGGTGATCCGAGCCTATGCGGCTACTTCCTCGTGGAGTCCGGTGGGCGAGTGCTGCTTGCCATCCACCATTTAACTGCACAACATTGTGGCATGGAGCCCTTCCAGCGAAATGCCTATAAGCTATTTGCGTTGGACATCGACCGCGGTGAGCTGATCCCGGTGAACTGCCTCGGCGGCCACGCGCTGTTCCTCAACAGGGACCGGTGCCTCTCTGTTTCGGCCAGGGACCTCCCTTCTGTGAGCAGCAACTCCATTTACTTCTCCTTGCGCCGTATCCCTGTTGTGGTGCACTTGGTAAGGACAGGTTTCTCAGAGCGGCTAGCAGTGTCATGCCAAATACATGACGGGAAGGATAGGATCCGACCCTCCGTGCGCCCCTTCACCATCGCTGACCATCTTCTAGCCTACTGCCATCCTCATGAGTGGTAAGTCTGTTTTCTCAATTTTTCTTCTTTGCATGTATCATGTGCGATACTACATTATGACTGTCTTTTCTTCCCCTGTGAAGGACAAAAGGACTCATGTTTCATGAGTACCACTCTATACCTGAATCTTTCGAGGAATTGACGAAGTACATCAAGGCAAAAGATTCTGAACTACGGATTCCTCGCGTTGCAGTTCGTTGATCCAAAGGAAGAAACAGGGTCACAGCTTTCACACTAGCCAGCGAATAATGGAGGTATAAATAGTGTCAATAGACAGATGATGATGCATAATTCCCTTGCTGTCTCAGTTGGGATCTTTGTGTGGCTAGGTCAATTCATTGGTGGCTCCCAACGCAATGCACTCGAGTATTTTGAATTTGTTTAGCCAGCGGTTTGTCTATGCTATGCATATATAGTGGTGGTTCAGATCTGAGGTCTGGCGAATAAATTGGATCAGTCAAACATGGGCTCATTGCACCCTAAGGATATGCACAATGTGATAATTATTGGATTTACTTCCCCTCTAATCTGCATGCTGTTTAGGATCAAATTGCATGTGATGTTTGTACTTGAATGAGGCAACTTTTGATTAGCAGAATCCTACTAATGTAGGAACAGTGTATATGTTATCAGCATTTTTGGTCTCATTTTGATGTTTTTAAACCATATATGTGGTTATATGATTCAAGAGTCTTATCTTTTTCTTTATGTGAATAACAATGCTAGGTTGTGGAAACATATGCAGAAGGGAGAAGGATCTGGTGATTGTGTGGATTCTTGAGACATCAGCATGTTTAACTATGATTATATTCAAATATATCTGGTGTTAGGATAAGGAAAAAAATATCCAACCTCAACACAATCTAAAGGTGTACTGTTCTCATGAAGAACTGTTTAATTTTACCATGTAGCTATTTATGTTGTAACCTGTAGCACAAATTGTCTTGGTTACTGACAGTGCTAAAGGAAAAATGTGATGAGAGGAAGTTGTGTTTGTTGGTAACCTCCGAGAAGTTTCTAGTCCTTGTGGAAATTTTGTTGGAATACTGTGATGAGAGGAGTGCATATCCTTTGTTGGAGATTTTATCTCTTGTTAATACTTTCGAAAATATGTCATTTAAAAAAAAAGGAATGAATATATTCCGGTTAGACTTGGTGCCCAACAATATGGCTACTACCAGACCACTTCTCATTGTAAAACTAGAGTATTTGAGATGAATCGCCATGGTCTGTTTGAGATGGGAACTGCGGTGCTCCCAGTGTGCTTGCTGGTGATGTTTGCCTCCCACATGGTTTGGGACATGATAGGAACCAATTATTTTTTTGCACATTCGCATTGAACACACTTCCCAGAATGCTATCTTGGAGAATTCGAAATGAAAGCCGCATTCACTTACTGTGTGTAACAGATAAGATCTATTCTCTTCTACTTACTCTTAACCGATTAGTTTTTGGAGTTCGCACAGCTGAGTTTAGTTTCTCAACAATACCATCGAAAAAACAACCATTCTCAGCAATACAGCAAAAAGGAAACCCACCTATCTCCTGTCATCCAGTTGGGATATCTATCATCGATCGTGGCAAATCTTGAACTACAAACAATTCGTCTGCAAGCAGACATTCGAAACAATTCAGCAGGCATTTGGCAATTGGACACAAAGTTTGCAAGCAGCGCAGCGCCTCTGTCAAAGTTTGCAAGATGCGTTCCAAGGTTCAGAGAAAGCACGCTTAAAAGAAAATGCAGTGCACAAGCTAATACAAATGCTCTGTACCGTATGTTACACCGCGATATAAATTGGCACACTTCTTAACTGCAACAGCAAGTTGCTTTTCACTGAGGCAATACATCGAAACATATACTCCCTCCATCCCGAATTACTTGTCACATGTAATTTAGGACGGATGTGGTACAACTGAAACAACCAATCGCACGAAACCTTATTTATAAAGCCTTGCCAATACTATGAGCTTCCATTGAGCTTTGCTGATCAATGCGGTCGGCAGGGTTGTGAATTTGAAGCCCTCCCGTTTACAGAAAAAAAGGAAATCTCCAGGAACGTACTCTGTCCAGCTTCAGCAACTCTGAAGGGCAGCGGCGGTTCACTGTTCGCACTGATATCCAAAGAACCTATATTTATTTTCCATTCGACAGGTTCAACAAGGCGAAACAATGCACCTATCAATGTTGTCTTGCCACTTATTGTTCGACCAACTATACCAATCTTATCTATGTGCCTGTACAAACTCTTGCATCCTTTACATGTATAACTTGATAGGATCACAGGTGACTCCCAAGTGTCTAGGATGCACTCACCATCCAAGAGTAACAAGCAAAGCAAAGTCACCAGAAAATAGCTACTTGGAAGATTTTCAATCAAAACTTCTCTCGAGAATCCAAAGGAATCACTCACTATAAGGATACCCCATATAAAGCAACACATATTCTACAACATTTTGGCTATACGTTGAAAAATTCACAATAGATACGTATATTAAATGTTGAAGATATGCGTTGCAGATTTGCTATTCTTAACCCTACCGTGGGACATATGAAAAAAAAAACACAAGAAAGGGGAGAGGGGCGCGCGAGAAAACAGAGCCCCCGATGCCCCTCGTCTCTCCCAAATCGCCGCCACCAACCGCCATGTCACCCTCGTCCTCCCACCTCGCCGTCGGCCCTCCCATCCTCCCACCTCGCCGCCGGCCCTCCCCTCCTCCCACCTCGCCTCCGGCCCTCCCCTCGTCCCACTTCACAGCTCCGGTGGCTACCGGATCCGCCGCATCCCCCACCCACCCATCCCTCTCTCTCTTGACGCAGCTCTTCGTTGCACCACCTACGACGGCCGATTCAGGCGATGTCCGGCGTAGCACAGTCCGAGTCCCCTCACACCGCGGCGCCCTACCATCCGGCTAGCTCCGGCGTCGCGGCCACCAAATCCCACTCGCGACCTTCCCCCGACGGCTAGGGTTTCGGGCGTCGGCGCCGGTGGCCATGTCGTTCTCCTCTCGTCCGGTGAGTGAATCCCCTCCCCTGTCTTCGTCCTCTCTCTCTCTCTCCCTTTCTCTAATCTCTGTTCTTCTCTTCTCCTGTAGACGTCTAGGTATGCACCCCCGATTCTATTGCAGCTATTCCCTGTAAAAATGTTTGGCCCTTGTGCAATTCATTGACGAACACTGATAGGCCTGCAAACTAACATCCGTTCATTTACATTCATGCACTGATTGTTGTTCTATTAAATTATTAATTATTAGATATCAATGGAGCATCAACATTTAAAAAAAAAATCTTATACGCTGCCAACTCATCAATCCTTGTTAGATGAGTCGCTAATCCTTTAATTTTTTTTTATGTAGAGAAGTACTACTTCATATATGCAGACCCCATATTAAATAGTCTATTGCAAGAGTTATAATATATTTAAGGAGGGATCCAGTGTTAATAGGTCTCTGTATGGCAGTTTTGATGAGTTACTACTCAAAGTTTTTTGTTGCAATTTCACACTTTTCAGGAGTCTGATGGTCAGGTTATTTAGGTGGAGGGAGTAGCTTGCTAATGGTGGCTTTCACGTCCAGCTCAAATACTAGAGGACATGGACCTGTTGGGGGGAAGCACCTACACCTTTGTTTTAGTCAGCAGGTTAATTTATAATCCACATTGTTTCTTCTATGATGTTGCTTTGATGCTGTTGATATGATTCAGAACACCAATTGTAGAACAATGATAAATACTTCTCTCCACGCCTGTTAATGTACTGATTATTGTCTGCTCTTACTATTCTACACAATTTTGATTACTAGCTAAATACCCATGCGGTACTATAGGATAACAAACATTCAATTTCATGAACACGTCAAATGTGATACACTGTTTTTTAAAGGTAAATGTGATACACTGTTACTTTCCAATTGTATTTCCATACACTGACGTCCTTCTCTTCCTTCGGTTTGAAAAGCTATTATGCTGCTGCTCGGGACAAAGCAGCCATGGAGCTTCCTCCTCCTCTGGCATCAGGTGAGTTGGTCCACTCCTCCTCTCTGCTCTAGTTCGTGGCACATCAGGAGCCATTGTTATGCTAATAGCAAGTTGTACTTGACTTGTACAGGTTCATGTTTACACCATAGATTGATTGATGAGGTTTCAGTATAAAACGGAACATCCTACAATTATTATTATGGAAGCAATATTCTAAACATTAGTTTCTAACAGCATGTATATCGTTCCTCTGCAGTTTCATTATTTGGATATCAGAGTCGCCACATACAGAAAGCATAATAAGGTAATTAAGCCACTTTGCAATATATACTGGATTGTATAAATCCTGAGTAATGGTGTGTGTGTGGTTCTGAAACAGTCCTTAATTTTGTTCTAAAATTGGTGTTTTCCCACCCTTTTCATGTTCTCATAGAATAAAAGATGCACCACAAGGCTTTTTGTATTATGTCTGTATGTGTTGTGCAAATTGCACACACTCCAATTAAAGAATTGCTGTGATTAGTCATGGTCAGTGCATATATACCGTGTTGTGTGAAAAGTTTGTAGCTTCCGAGAAACTATAAGCATGTCTCTCCATCGTTTGTTAAGATTTTCATATTTAGGTACTTCTGGCTGTCTATATATACTGTATAAGTAGTGATTTTGTCCGGACTAATTTATTTTTACCCAAACACGATATCCCATGTTAACTAGCATGATGTGTTGAATAACTTAATCATCCCCTTTACCACAACTGGTGCATAACTAATATTTAAATTATGTTTACGAGCACAGACTGAAAGTTTATTCTTACTCTGTTATATTTTACTCATGCTTGGACCAGGATCTCATGAAGAAGTTGGAGAAGGGACACGAACAATTGGTGCAGGTTCGTGTTGCTCCAACAGACTGCATGCCGTAAAAAATGTGTTATCTTTGTCCCATTTGATATGTTCAACATTGGAGAAAATGTTAATACTCATGCAACGATTTCTGATACACTGAGACGCCCATATTAGGCTCATATATTTTAAGTCTGTAACCTGAACCACTCAAAGAAATGATAATAAAACCAATACTAACGGGTCATTGGTCACCTTGAGATAATTTACGAATGTATTTCTATCTAATATTTATGCAATGACTTGGACGCCAGGGTACCGTCACCCATGCTGGAGCAGAAAGGAACCGGTGTTAGCTACCTAGGTCCAAATGGATTCAGTCCACCTCTTCACCACCATGACCGACACCTACAACCTGGCTTGGTTGTGGTGCTACGTCAGCAAAGCAAGTCAGATCCCTCCAACTCTCAGGTTTCTTATTTCCAATACTTAATGTGATTAGATTGATTTTCTAGGACCCTGTGGATACATTGCTCATCACACAAAGCTAAAATACAACACTTTAAGATGTTGTACCGACTGTACAACACAAGCATGGTGACATGTATAGTCTTGTATTAAGAACAGAGAAATCATTGCACACATTGATGAATACGCGTGGTGTATACTGTGATTATAGAATCATCTGCTTGGTTTTTTTGGATTCCAGTGTGATGGTGAGGTCGTCTTACTAGAAGTAAAACCGTTGATGCTGTTCTGCATTCTGATAATGTTGATTGGCAGGGCGAGGTTTCAAAAGAGGGATGGTGGCGTCGTTTGAGTTGTACTGGCAGTTTGCTGTCGGCAGGGCCCTCATGTAGACGCCGGATGAGATGGTGCTTATCCCTGAGCTCATTGTCAGTCTCCAACTACAGTTCGAAGAGGTCTGTTGTTTTGTTTCTCATCTTGGTCTCTTCTTATTTCTTTCAGTCCATGAGCGCTGGACCACCAGCTCAAGAGCAAGGCCTTCTGCAAGGTACCAACCAGGTTGACACCTCTCTTCTTATTCCACACATTCATCACTACACTGTACAGATTCCAAGGGAATAATGCTGAAATAACGTGATGTTGTTACATGTTGGTGTAACTGTACTGATGCAGATCAGCTACAGATCTTTCATGTCTTTTGTTTGATGCCATGACTTGTCTACTTAATTCTGAAGTAAGCTACTAGGCAGCGCATTTATTTTCCAAGTCGTTTCAGGGAATTGTTCTTTTGGGATCATATTTCTTCTCTGCAAAAAGTAACCTCAACTTGCTTAATGGCCACATTCGGCAGTTGCTTCAACCTTCTGGACAAGACACACAGACATACAACTGTGTGACAACTTAACGTCTTTTGGGGGATATTAATAACAAAAGCAGAGCAATACCACTCAATGGGATGACTAATTAATTTATCCATCCAATCCAAGCACCACAAAAGTAGAGCATTACTATTCAAAGGGATTACTAATAAATTAACCTCTTAATTTATTTTTACAAGAATTAACCAGATAGTATCTCCTTGAATAGCTTCGAACTAGCTACTATTTATAAAATGCAGTGCCATGTTGAAATAGAGGAAGTGAAGCTGTGGTAGGTTATGCACCATGCTTAATTATTAGGATAGGGGTGTGTGATATTATTTTTTCTCCCGCACGAACTTTTTTGCTATTATAGTTCAAGTCTGTAACCCGAACCCCTCAAAGAAGCAGTAACAAAACTAATACTAACGGGTCAATGATGACTTGAGATAGGCTATGAATGTATTTCCATATACGATGTATGCTACAGTAGTAACTTGTTATGAACAACATACATTTCATGGTCTTCAACCTTTGTACGTGACTAATAAGTAATAACCTGCATCTGTCACTACTTGCATCATGTCAGTTCATTGTGTGTTAACAGTTCATTTTGTTATTTTCTTTGTAGATTCAATCAAAAGATATATGGATGATTCTATGGGTGCGTGGCAAGTATACTGCAATGATGATGATGATGTTCCGGTTCATGATGATGATGATGGATGCTTTCAGTTTTAGTTAAGTTGTAGGGATGCTCTTCTTGTTGGATGATGTTCCTCGGTTAAATTTTAGTTAAGTTGTAGGGATGTTGATGGATTTTTCCAGTTTAAGTTTCACTCTCAAGAAAATATTTAGAATATGGATCCAATTGGGATGATGTTCCTTCTGTAATATTCACTATTGTAATCCAACAATATTATTCAATATATGATTGCTTCTTCTTGTGAGTATATTGTCTTTTTTTCCTCACTTGATATACATAATTATCACCATTATGCGAATAATAATAATAATAATAATAATAATAATAATAATAATAATAATAATAATAATATTCACATGATATATGTACCAACACATGAAGTGTTGCAAATTCTTTGTTGCCAAGCAATGCGATTTCGCTTCCTGTACATTAAGCACCAACGTATAGAAGTGTTGTAGAACTTGATTTTATGTGTTGTACTCTTGCAACGGTTCCTTTTACCAACGACGGTATAAGCGTTGCATTAGCCGCTAGCAACACTGGATAAGGCTACGCATGCCAAACCGTTGGTAAAGACACTAACAACGCATATATGGACTTTTAGATACGGAAAAAAGCGTTGCTGTAGGGGGGTTCATGTTGTAGTGACTCTCTCGCAAAAGTATGAATGTGGTGAAAGAGATGATCTTCAGGACTAGGGTTTTGAGAAAGGGGTGTTATTGACCGTCAAAGAATCAAGAACTGAATCATGGAATCATCCAACACTTCTTTCTTCTCTCTTGCCTTGGATCACTCTTTCTCTATGTCATTGATAGATTGAGTGGATAGTGTAGTGGTTGCAAGAAGTGTGGGTGAGGGGAATGACTCGTGAAGGTACGGGATGTATGCAACCACAAAGGTTTATAGATGGGTAAATATATAGAGAGAGATCCAAATCTGACTGTTCCACACAGAAAAACTGTACAAGACATTCATAAGGTGAGATAAGAATAATGAAACCGGGTTTAAGTCATCATGGATGCAAATTTGAGTTCTTATTATGTCGAAAAAATCAACAAAGTGAAGCCCCTTCCACTTCTTTTAAAAGGAGGACATGATCAGAAAGAATGGTTATGATGAACAAGCAAACACTTGTGAAATTAAGACAATAGATAGATGGTGTTGCACAAACAAAACACATAGTACATTACCATCAACAATGCTACCTCTGGAACAAAGGAGAGAGAAAAATATAGGTGCCATCAATATTATTATTTTTCTTTTCGATGAAGGTATTTAAAAAACGGTGATGTCCTCATAGATTTAGTACAAAAAACAATGATTTTTTCATAGCGGACCACTAACCATGAATATCTCATTGTCATTGTCAAACATCAATGCTTAGCAAAAAAAATCTACTTAATACGTAAAACTCTTTGTTAAACTACAAGTGACATCAATAAATTAGGCTGTACACAAGGTGCTAAAATGAATAGCTCATCAGCATCCATATTTTTATTAGGACGCGAATAACTGGGGAACGATCCCCAGGGGATGCCCCTCGCGCGAACCAATCGCTCCCTAGGAACGATACGTTCGAGCAAACCCCTTCCCCTGAACGTATATAAGCTACAATTGGGCCAGAAAAATATCAGATCTCCCATGATTCCTACAAATATTGGGCATTTTGGACTCATTTTAAAAAGGTTGAACGCACATAGAAAAAAAATGCAATGTCTTGTTCTTTCCTCAAAGAAAAAGTAAAACTGCCATTGTTCAGTATTTCTCTTTGTCTAAAACAAAAAAAATCACACACAAAAAGAAATGCCACGTCTCAAAAAATGTATATGCATAACCACATCTAGAAAAATATATGTAAATTGCCACATGTAGAAAAATTATATAAAACTGCCACATCTAGTAAAAATATGTATAGCAAAACTGCTAGTTGTCATGTGAACAAAAACAAATATTTTAACTAAAATGCTATCATATAAAATCATGCATGGAAAAAATTTAAAATATACAAAAAAGGAAATTGTCGTGGCCGAGATAATAAAAATGCCATGAAGCTATAATAAAAAATGCCATGCTCTTAATAATAAAATGGCATGCTCTTAATAATAAAAAGTTCATGCTCCTAATAATAAAAATGACATGCTCTTAATAACAATAATGCCATGGCAAAAACATCGAAAAGATTGATGTGGATAATTTATATCTAAAAAGGCAATGTAAATAACATGGCAAAACTTGTATGAAATTGAGCAATACACATGGCAACCCTTAAAAAGTTTGTCATGGATAGTTTATAGCTAAAAAAGCAATGTAAATATCATGCCAAACTTGTACGAAATTGAGAGATACACATGGAAAAAACTAGCAAAAGCATTTTGAATATAGAACATGCCAAGAAACATTATCAAACTTTTTCCATGTTTTTAGGTACACAAAAGATTTATGAAAAAATTCCATCTCATATTTACAAAAATGCCATGGCAAAAAAAAGGCATCTTACATGGCATATGCATATTAAACTTACCATGGCAAAAAATGAACAGTACAAAAGCAAATCAGACAAGAATTGGGAATTGCCATGGCAGATGCATATTAAAATTGACATGGTTTGGACAATAAAATTGCCATGTATGTAAAAAAATCATCTCACATGGAAAATACATTTTTTATCATTGATAGAAAATTGTCATGGGGAAACATGTTGATTTGCCTTGGTATATACACACTAATTGCCATGGTTTCTACAAAGAGATGTTATCGTTTCTACAAAAATGCCATGGTTCCTTTAAAAAAAAATTGCCATAGGAACACATGTTTGGTTTGCCATGTTATATACATGTTATTGTTAGAAAAAATGTCATGGCAAATTACAAAAAAATGACAAACAAAAATGCCATGGTTTCTACAAACAAAAAAATTATGACACATATTGATTTGTCATGTATATGCATGTTATTGTTACAACAATGACATGGCAAATAACTTCTAAATAACAAACCATGGTAATTTAGTGGTTACATGATCTTGGTAAATTGCCAAGTCATATACTATGCGTGGCAAAAAGTAGAATTTCCGATTTGGTTCAATTTGTGAATCAGCCATGAACTCCACGACACTACTCCTGTCGCGCTCAAGGTTGGAAAAAGAGGTAGGCGTAAGCGAGGCAGTTGGCCTGTGCCTAGTGCCTAGGCGGTGCTTAAGCGCTCTAGGCGTAGCCTAAGCGGTAATATAGTTTCTACTATTAGGATGTATTTATGGTTATTATATGTGTATTATCTTAATTCAGAGTATAATTCAGAGCATACATATAAGTTAACTACCGGCTACTACAATTGGAATATGGCTTGTTTGACATATTAGTGCAATATGGCGTGATTTCTCTTTCGGTAGATAGTTTCTTGCATGTCCTGCCTAGGCTTTTGCTTATGCCCTAGGCGAGGCGTTTGGCCATTGCCTAGCGCCTAGGCGTGCCTAAGCGCCTCCTAGTCATTGCCTTTTCCAACAGCGTCACAGTACACAATATTTTTACTGGATGACATGGCAAAATTCAGAAAACATTGCAAGATTGAGATTGTAGCCATGTCAGCTTTTACATGAATCTTATATTTCCTAATTGGAGGCACCTTTTATGCCTTCTAATTAATCCACATCATCGAAATTAATAACACCGCTGGATTGTAAAATATACGTCCAAGATAAAGAGATAACTTGCGTAACACAGATGGTCACATGGCAAAAAAAATATGGCATGCAATGTTCTGAAACTTGCAAACTAAAAAAAATCATCTCCTCCGCTCTGTATATATTTTTAGACAAACATGGTTCCTAGAGTCCGGTCCAGAAAAAATAGCACCCACACGTTCGTTGCTGTGAAAAAAAAATTAAAAAACATCCATCCGTTCCTTTAAAAAAGAGGTAGCCTCCGTCTCAGAAAAAATTAGAGATAGCCTACTCCGTTACAACTCTACCGATAAAGTAGATGGGAGCCGTGAAGCTCTTATGCCAATTAAAAAAGTAAAAAACATCTCTCCCTAAAAAAAGGAAAAATATCCGCCTTGGCTCCTGTACATTTTTTCAAGCAACCACAGCTCCTGTACATGCCCGCACATTTCAATACTTCTCACTAATCCATGTCTACGAGTCATAGTGTAGTTTTTTTTTTTTTGAGATATCTTCCGTGTATTATTATTGCTCAAAGAAAATATTATCAACCCGTCAACGACTGCCTCAGGGCCTCAACGTCCAGCCTTCCCGTCAAACGAAATAAAAAATGTACAGAAAATTTTATTTTCCTAATCACAACGAGAGCAGACAAGTGAAAAAAAAAAACTAAATTAGAATCTGCAGCTCTCCACCATCCATTGCGAATTGGCGATTCTGCAGCCTGACCTTCCTCTCTTGTGCTGACGCCAGTCTTCACTCTGGATCAATATCAACTGTACGTGCATGGACTTCAAGCTCAGCTAGACATGTACGTGTGTGTCAATTAAAAAAAACATGTATGTGTGTATTTACTCTGCGCATCCCTAAACCTTACAACTCTACCGATCAAGTAGATGGGAGCGATGAAGCTCTTATGCCAATTAAAAAAGGAAAAGACATCTCTCCCTATAAAAAGGAAAAAACATCTCCCTTGGCTCCTGCCCATTTTTTCAAGCAACCACATCTTTTGTACATAGCCCCACATTTCAATACTTCTCACTAATCCACGCCATCAAAATTAATTACACCATTGAACTGTGAAATTTATTTCCAATATAAAAGTGAAAACTTGCTGAACAGAGATGACCCGGTCCAAAAAAATGAATCTTTGACGTAGTTAAAAAAACTATAGCGACAAAAAAGAAAAACAATGAAATCCAGGGATCTAATATAAACACATTAATCATAAAAGAAATTCTATAAGAATTTGTTGGTTGAGACAAGAACTTAAAATCTGGATAATCTATGCTGCTTACATTAATGAGGATATACGACAAACTCCTCTTTACATATGTATATTAATAACTATGATTTCAGATATGTTGATAGAAAACTGTGCACACATATGTCCATTATTGTGTATAGAAACATATTTTTCATAATTCTACTGTGCTTGCTATGTCAATAAAGATAAACATGCATGTATAACAATAAAAACTCATATTAACATATTCATATTATTGTTCGACATTTTTAATTAGTGACGACTTTGTTGTATTTGATATTAGAAGTGCTAGCCCGTGCAACTGCACGTGTTGATGACTAGTTGTTCTAATTCAAGTAGAAATGACAAAGGCATGTGACCAAAACCAAATTTCTGTATAAATGTCATGATACTATAAAAAATGTTTTTGTTGCACACCCATCTGAGCTTAAAAATCTTCCTACAATTCCCTACACACTGCCAAACATCTCAATTGATACCGCATTTTAACCATTTATGTCGCCACACACAAATCTAAAGGAAATTACCATGATTGTGAATTTTCTACACACATCACTTATATCAGAATGACCCAAGGATATAGGTTCCAGAGCAAACAAAAAAAGTAAATTGAAATATAGGTCAGTAAACTTGCTCAAGTATAGCAAGCAGGTCATTGTTATCCTGATTCGCACATCCGAATGGTCGAATTGGAGCAGGTGCCTCAAAATCACTACATGTCAATGTATCAACTACTCCCTCCGTATCGGTGCATTAGGCATGCACCGCGACCAAGACGAAGGGAAAAACGAGATAACTTAATATTTATTTGCTAATTAATACCATTGCATGCAAAAGACCACTGCATGCCATGCTAGATAGTCTCAAATCATTGAAAGCATACACGCCCCATGTCTCTTAATCCATACACGCCCCATGACTCTTTAATCCATGACAAGAAATAAGAAACGAGGTGGGAGTTAATTCCCCGGGGCTAAGCGTTTTGGGATTATTTGGTTTTCGTAATGTGGATAATACAAAGGTATGGAGACCACATGATATATGTGGTAAGCAACCTAAATTAATAAAAATATATACACACAGGTATGGAGGGAGTACCATGCCACATCATCTCTACAGTATACTTCGCACTTATATCTAAAAACAAACCGAATCTATCTAAAAATGTCATATCTGGATCGTACTCCTCGAGAACAAATGGGTGAGGCGTCTGAATCATGACCGAATCAACGGCACGGCCACCGCACCCCCACCGTCACCGTCACCTCCCCGACGCGCGCAAGGTGTCGTGCCACCGTTGCATGTGCTGGTGTTGCCGGCGAGGAGGACAAGAGTGGAAGGGAAGAAATGAGAATGGGGGCGTGGGTGGACATGCGTGAGAGGATAAGAAAATGGGGATGAGGACGTTGAGTGGGCACACGGAGCTAAGAGCATATACACCGCAACTTACAAATCCGGCCTCTCAAACGATTCGCGGATGCGCCCGGCCACGCCCGTGACCGTATCCGTACGGTCCCTCATATTTCGTTCCGTGCATCCATATACCTCAAATGCAATTCTCATATCATATGACATATGTGGTAAGCAATTTAAATTATTCAAAAAAAAATGCAATTCTCAAATTCATGTAATCCATTCATGTCGATCATCCGATACAAATTGTCCGAATTCAACAGTTCAAAACAAAGGAAATGAAATCATAGTTCAACAAACCGGACATGCCAAAATGAAATCCATGTCCGACCGACAAGTGGTGCTTGTCGGATCACTGGCCGGACAAGTTCGATCATGCGTCCTGCTCCACCTGGGCAGCCATCTCCGCCTGCATCCGGGCAGCCATCTCCGCCTTCATCCGGGCTGCCTTCTCCGCCTGCATCCTGGCCGCCTGCTCCGCTTCCGCAGCCGCCCTCGCCGCCTCCAGCGCCCTACGGTCATCGATCTCCTTCTTCTTCTCTGCAACCATTTCATGGCATGCTCATCCAAAGAGGATTCATCCGCCAACATGATCTTTGCATCCTCCGCGTCCCGTGCGAGGTGCAACCTCTCCTTCTCGAGCTCAATCTCTCCAAATGTCTTGGCCTTCTCGAGTTCCCATTTGATCGCCGTCTCTTGCTTCTCCAACTCGATCTTCTTCCTCTCAATTTCAAGCCTCCTCCCTGCCCTCTCCTTCTCCCACTTGTTTCCCATGACTTGCCGGTTATCCTTTGGCACAATAGCTTTTTCATTGGTGACGACAATGTCGTCGTCTTCATCGTCCAACCCAATGAATTGGTGGGAGCTTGAGCCATAATTTCTCTTCTTGTCGGCCTTGAGATCGGCCACAACTTGTTGGCACTTTGGCTTGCCATTCAATAAGAGCCAACAATGGCTAAAACCAAATGGCTTCTTCTCGAGCTCTTGATACAAAGTGACCGCAACCGCCGCCTAGCATACAACATACGTATGAGCATAAGAATGAAAAAACAATAAGCATATTGAAATGACAATAAGATGAGGCAATCAAGCTTACATGAGTTGCCACTCCCATCCCACTTGAAGACGTTTGGTCACTTGTGAGTAGTAACTGACGTAGTTGTTCACTTCTCCTTGAATGATCCCCCATCGATGTTGGAGAGATGCCACATTCTGGGTGGTCACGATAGGAAGCGGCTCCACATACTCCTTTCGTTCATGATAGTCCTTCCAACTCTTCTCCCAATACGTGCTCCCCTTTTGCTTGGTGCCGCTTATTGGATCCAATGTTGTGTCCAACCAAGATTTGACCAACAAGACGTCCTCAAATCTTGTGAAAGCCGAACCTCTTGCCTTTCTTCTTCTTCTTCTTCTTGCTCGGATCGGATGTTGCCCCAAGTACAAATGCGGCGGTCTCCTCCATTTCATATTCCATTTCGGCCGGATCTTCGTTGTCATTGATCATATGCTTGCCACGTATGCCTCCTACACGATCATGCTTTGCAAGCATTCATCATGTGTGAACTAGTGATCCATGCAAAACATTGAACATTTGATCGGACAGGAGGGAACGTACCCGGTCTTGTTCGATCATTCCATCGAACATGTTGAGTGCAGCCCGAGCGGTGGCGGTGCTCGTGATCATCCGCTCCCGAACGAGCTACGGCGACTCGCATTCGTCGACCGACGGTTTCTGCATGGACGGATAGCTCTCTGGAATGGCCCAGCCGGCCGTCGCATCCTCCTCGGTCCCAAGGGTGCCGGACGGCACAATCCGCGCCGGCGCTTGGATGGACGGGGTGCGGGGAGCCCGGCGTGCCGGGGGAGACATCTCCTCGATGATGCCCACACCTACCTGCGCCGCCAACTCCGCCTCCCTCTCTCGCTGCCGGCGACGGCGCATCTTACTGGCCACGTTCTCCGGCTTGCAAGACGAAGCAGACGAAGGGACGCCGACGGACGAGGTGGACTGCATCTCCGTCGCGGCGGTCGGGGACGGGCTGGAAGACATCACGGCGAAGGATCGGGACAGGTGGTGGGGATGGAGAGAAAGGGTGCCAGACGGCGAGGGGTCGCGCGGGAAATGTTGGAGGGCGGCGGGAGGAGAAGGAAGGGTTTGAAGAATTTGGGGCAATTTGCGGTGGGGTCGGGCTGTCGGGTCCGACGTGGCGGGCGTGCCCGGGCTCCTCCGTATCCGCCTCATATTTGGGCTGGATATGGGGGGTGTCGGTCAGCCCGGGCGTTTGAGACCGGTTTGAGAGGCCCGTCTGAGTCGTATTTTCGTGACCGGTCAGTGACCGTCCGGACGTTTGAGACGGGTTTGAAGGGTCCGGTTGTAGATGCTCTAACGTTTTGTTTTCACTGAGTCGTATTTCCATTTTATTAAGAACATTATGGTAATTTATACAAGCTGTATAAAGCAAGCATCGTTCACAGATTTTGAACAGGTTCAAGGATGAACATCTCGTGACTAGAACACCATGCATGCACAGGGAATCTACTAGCTCAATACTTTATAACTTGTAAGCGGGTCGTCATCGTAGGACGAGAAGAAGCGCTGCAGCTTGGACGACATCTCCGGGAAGACGCGGGTCGGCCGGTAGTCCTTGTTGAGGCAGACGACGGTCGCCGTCGCTTCCAGAACAAGCTGCCATGACATGCACTAAAGGAGATCAACGTTCATGTGGGATTGATGAGTAGAGTACGTACAAGGGGTGGTGATCGTTTGTGCGCGTACGTACCGTGCGGTCCGGCAGCGTCTCGATGATGTGATCCACGAGTATCCGCGTGCCCTTTATCTGGACTAGCCTCACCTTGACAACAAACTTGGCACCTCGCTGGGCATCAATCAACATATATACCAAGAGAGAATGATTAGTACTCTGTAAAGCTTGAGGTTTCTGGGCTTGAAATTAAAAACCTTGAGCCTTAAAGGTTTGGGATGCGACATACTAGTAGAGGCTTGAAGTACTTGAGGTTGAGTTCCAAGACTGCCATGGCGTTGCCGGTGCGTGCTATGGAGGTCATGCTGAAGCCAATGCTTGCAGCCATCTCCTCTCGAGCTTCATGTAATTTTTTTAGGTAAAAATTAAGATATATATAGTTGTGTGCATCAGTTGATACAGAGAAGAAAAAAAAGGTAAGAACCAACACTGAGACGAAAAGAAGTAAGAATCAACACTGTACATGTCCATATATAAAAGGTATATTCATTTTGGTGCCAACCTTTGTGGATGTAAACAACATACATGGCATTGTGAACGACTCCGTACTGGTCAAGTTCGCTGTCATGGACGGTCATCTCCAGTTGGAAGAACTTGTCCGTCCTAATGGAGTAGCACAACAAACCACAAATATGTATATACGGAGCTATTACATCGTACCAAATGTTCTCCAACGAATGCACGTAAGACTTAGTTTAATTCACGAGAACCTTAGCTGTGTGTCTTGGCGGATGATGCTGCCGTTGGAGATTCCCTGGGAGCAAGAGGCGAGAGCCCTCACATGGCGGGACCGATACGAATGGCGAGAGCGGTGTCCGGAGAGAGAACACGTAGCTCTGGCTCTGGCTCCAGCACCAGCAGCATGTTGAGCCAAGGAAGGTGGTGGGTGCTGGGCGTGGGGCGCGATATTGGTAGCAGGCTGCTGCATGGTGTTGGGTATGGTATGCATGTGCATATGCCCGTCTATATATAGCCGATGAGCCGGCGCTCGCATGCTTGTGCCGTTGTGCGGCGCTTCATTGTTGCCACTTTAAGTAGATGCCATCGCCTGCGTGCTGTCTTTCCTGTATTGATCAATCATGGATAATATTCTCAGGGCCGGCCATGGCCAACCCATAGCCCTGTACTGCTGCCTCCATAGCCCATGCCCTTAGTACTGTAGAAATTAATGGCAACTTGGAATGTGCCATATGCCTTCATTATCAACTCACAGTGACACGGTGCCTCTAAAAGGGCCAAGTAATGATGTTGGCATGTTGCCACGGCTACGTGGTGGTAGTTTTTCCTTTTTATGCGGAGATTTTGAAAAAAGTACTTCGGCGGATATTCTCACCTTCTAGCCTTTCATCTGCATTGCTGACACGGTCCTTGGAGAATTGCTAAGAACTCGGCGAGAACATTATTGAATTCATGCTTTAGTTGATTACTCCAAAACTCTGAATAGATGTAGAAGGACGACTCCTCTCGGCCTTAGATGAGGGATCGATGTAGGCCGTAAATATTATTTTTTATAATGCATTGGCTGGGTCTTGACCCCGACACCTATATTGAATGCATGCTCTAGTCAGTTACTCCCAAGAACGGATGGGAAAAGGCGAGCAACACATTTCAAGAGCATTTTCAATAGTTGTCGTTATAATTTGCCACATAGAATATATGATGATATTGCGGAAAGTAAATGAGGAGAGATCGAAGTTGTCAATATGACAATATGAACCAACACTTATTCAAAACTCCAAAGCGCAGAGAAAGAGCCAGCATACTACCTCCATTCCTGTGAATAAGGCATACACGCCGTGTTTCGAGAATCAAGTTTGACAATGCATTTCAGAAGAAAAAAATGTGGGTTATGCGTGACGAAATTTATACCGTCGAATTCATATTCGGAAAAAGTTTGCAATGGTATATTTTTAAAATGCATAACTTGTATAAATCTCAAAATACGTGTGTACCCTATTCAGTGGAATGGAGGGAGTATATACTCTCACATCTCTTATCGGACAACTTAAACTCACTCTATTGGAGTAGTTATATGGTGTGTTTTTGGTTGATGACATGCATTTTTTTTACCAAGAAATTATTCCCTGCCTAAGTTTACTAGAGCATCAAATTCATCAAGGAAAATAATCAACATATATGGTATCAAATAATAATCACAAGATCCATCATAAATCATATTTCCATATTGTGTTGATATGAAATTGTATCTGTTAATATTTTTTAATAAACTTCGATCAAAATTGAGAAAAAATAACCTAAGGGATAATACATGAGCCTTATTAAACGAGACTGGCTTTTCTACTCTTGGCTGTTAGTACACCCTTCTACTTATAACATTCACATCAAGTCCTCTCACCTTGAGATCCTAACCATGGCATGCCACTCCATTGCAATTTGCAGAACACCTCTGCACATGAACTACAACTAGAAGGGTTGCGCGCTTTGTTGCGTCGTTTGTGTTGTCGGGATTTTATAAACAAATGTTTGATTTGGCGCATGAGGGAGATGATGGTGTATGTTTTCTTTTTTTGTATATAATAATGTGTTGTTTTGGTGGGCCCTTTCTAGAGGTGTGATATTGTGTTATCTGCTAACCAACCCACATGTATGTGGCAAAGTTTCTTGCGCTTGCGATTGATGTACTATATTGGTGCTACAATGTTTTATGTCGACGGTTCTTTTTTTCTAGGTGACTACATGGTGTGCGGGACTCATGTGTTTTTATAGGCTAGTTCATGGGGGACACCATTCCCAACAAGTGTTCAGTCAAATGTCATTGAGCATTTTTAATCTTCTTGTTGTTTTCTAGAGCAAGCGCGATGGCGGGGTACTCGCTGGTGGAGAATGAGTTGTTGTACGATGCGTGGAAGGTCTTATTTGCGGATTTTGTAGGCATGAGGCAAAGAGGCTCAATTTTTTGGCAAACCATGCATGCTTTGTTTCATGAGCAAAAGAACTTCGCGCCCTACGAATTGCACGTGATCCATGAACACAATGTGGACTCGCTAGCCCATCGACGATACACCATCTCCAACTCCGTCATGAAGTATTGCGGTGTGATTGCACGAGTGGGCAGAATGTGGCCACTAGGCTCATCAACCATGGAGATCGTAAGTTTACTTCTCGTTGCTCTACAAGTTGGTCAATCCATTGATTCACTAAATGTTGCAACCTGATAATCATCGCAGTGTATTGTCCGAACGCGTTGCCGTGCTATAGCACCGAACTAAGGGCAGGCCATTTAGGTTCATACATTGTTGGATGAAGCTTCATAAAAAATGAGATGCTATATCTCGATTCCTATAATAAAAAATGATGCCATTTGAAGCATAGGATAGAAAAAAATTTATTGAGTCTAAGCTAATGTTTTATGTTTTTTTTAATATAAAGGATTGGTTTCTATCCTACATAGAAATATATAGGAATCCATTCGCACAAATCAAAACGCTCCAAAGATATTTTTCTTTAAAAATTCTATCCTATACAATTTCTACAAAAATCCTACAAACAGAAGGCCGCAAGAGAGAGAGCTGCCAGAACCAAAGTGTTTTCTCTAAGTACTTTTGAGAGTTTTTTTTTTCAGAAGTTGGATGCACGTTAAGAGAAAGAAAAAACCGAGCATGCAAAGTAGAGAGTGTGTGTGTTGAACATGGCTACAGTAGCATGACCTGCCATATAGCTGTCCGCTATAGCTGGATCAGGCCTAGTACTACCAATTGTGTACTAATTGTCGGCTCTAAAGTAGTTTCGGTCAGGTAATTAGTGAGAGACAAATGCCTGATTCGAGAGGCCGCATCTGCAAATGTACCGTGGCCTATTAATATCTTGCACCTATCTCAATGGGTGTCAATGGTGCCGATAAAGGGTGTGGGTAAGCCCAGGAGCAGCCACACCTTTCTCCTAACATTCATGTAATGTCGGTTACCTACCGACAGTTATCCCTGTTATTTGGCCCTCGCGACTTAGGTCATACTTGTCATGATCGCACTCAATTTCAATCAAATGGATAATCAAGATAAATTTGAACCGTGATGCCTTTTCTTAATTGTAACTTCAATTATGATGATTTTATGTTATTTATTTATCTGTCAGTTGCCCGGCCATAAGAAACGAACCCCCTGTGTCTAGAGGTGGCTTTTGGTCATGCTCTGACCAGGACGGTGTCAACGGGTAACCTCACACGAGATGTGGTCTCTCACACACGACTTCCTTATATCGTCATTTAGTAGGCGCATTTTGAATGCACCCATCACCAGTGGCGGAGCTTGAGCAAAATCCAAGAGGGGGCCATTACTTGAAGGGGAGCAAATTAATATGGAAGGAGGGGCTAATCTCTAGTTTAAACCTTAGTTAGTCTTAAAATATAGCATATGCTTTGGTGGGTGCAAAAATTAAGGGGGGGGGGGGGGGGGGCATGGCACCTGTTGGTCTACACGAAGCTCCGCCACTACCCATCACAACTTTTTTCGCCTCTCATCTATATTTCTGAACTGTGCACTATGTTAGAATAACCCGTTTTTTAAGGACAAGCAACCATAGCAAGAATCGAGACTTGTTAACAAGGTTCATCGACATGACTACACCCCTTGGGCATGACTATGGACAGTCCCCCTCGTGTGTTAATTCACATAGTACAGTAGACAACAAGTCCGTCGAGGCCATCTGACTGATCTTCGACTACCCACCACGATCGGTCCAGACACCTATGGAGGCGGCCAGACCATTATCTTATAGTCTATGTCTATGTCCAGTCTGCTAGTTTATGTCTTGTATATTTTTCTAACAATAAAAAACTACTGCAGATTTGATCGCCTCGGACAAAAATGTGATTGCATAGCACGGTAGAGTAGTACAATTGAACACTAGTAAAGCAGTGTAGTGGAGCCAAACAACAGGTTATATAGGGGCTGCAATTGGGACGCGGAGTTTCTCAACCCGAGCTCAAATGAGCTCGGGTAAATAGTAAATTCAAAAGAAAAACTGTTTTCTTTTTGTGAAAAACATTGACACTTCTAAGAGCTTGCAAAATTTCATTATGAAATCACATTCCTGGAAGGCGTGGAAAAAAAAAGCAAAATCGATACTCTGAAAATGCTACTTTCAAAGGCAGTTTGGAGCATTGATTTTGTTTTTGTTTTTTTGCCATGATTTCCACAAATGTGATTTCATGATGAAAATTTTCAAGCTCTTAGAACATTTGTCAATGTTTTTCACCAAAAAAATCATATTCTTTTTAGTTTATTTTGAAACAAAATCATTTTACTGTTCACCCGAGCTCATTTGAGCTCGGGCTGAGAAGGTGACTTTCCCTGCAATTAGTTATATAGTGAATGCAATTGATTAGGTGATTGCCCGTCCTGGAGAATCCAATAGGCAATGAGCTAAAAGCATCTCCAACGCGAGCCGCCGCATGACGTTGGCCCCGTGCACACTCACGGTCCATCCATCATGGACCGCCAAGCTGGATCGCCCGGGTCTGAGCCGTCGAAATAGATTGGACAGCTCGAATTGCCGAGCCGTCGCGGCAAGCCAGCCAGGAACGGACGTCGCCGAGGGCCCCTTCACCCTCAAAGAACCAAGGGAGACATGTTGCTAGCATCCTTTATAGGAGTTATTTTGTTCTTGGTTGACTTGTAGTTAAGGAAGATTAGATACGGTGAGTTGTAATAGCTAGATGTAGTTTTCAGATCTTGCTAGGCATGAGTTGTGTAGGTCGGTTACTAGCAGGGAGGTCTCTAATAGCTGCCCAATGTTAGGGCATTACCTCTTTTTAGGGTGCTTGGAGCAAAAACTCCCTTCAATAGCTGCCTTATCACAAAAAAATTGCAAAAACAAATTTGGGCAACCCTAAAATATGGCAGTCGGTGCCGCAAATATACAGCAAGCAGGCGGCTGTCGCAAAACCGAACTTCTTACAACCAGCCTCCATCCACTGTCGTGCCCGACCGTCCACATCGCCGCCTCCAGATCTGCAACTGTTTCACCCCCGCCATCATCAGATCCACTCATCTCTCTTTACCGCCGGTCGCCAAACGGATCACGTCATCGTAGCCGGAATCCGCCCAACCGACCGCGTACCCACAACCGAAATCTACCGCGCCGCTGTTGCATGTTCATCGCCTCTTGTCCTTGCCGCCACCTTCCCCGGCTGACCGGGTGCAACCGCCATGCCGCCGATGGGCAATGGCAAAACCGATTTCAAGGGTGTGCGGTTGTAGCCGGCCGACCGGTTCGGCGTCGAATTCCTATACGGTGGTCGGTCGTACTGGCTTGGCACCATCCCTGTCACATCTCAGATTTTCTTAAATTTGGAATATTTAAAATTTCACATAGAATTAAAAAAAATCTAGTAAAGCCTATGATTGTTCGTAGTTAGCTAACATTGCCTAGAAATTTGCTTGCCGATTGAACTCGACTGATCACCTAGAGGGTCAAAGGACATGCAAAACAAGTAGAAACCCCATAGGAAACTTAAGTTGAAACCCTAGCCACAGAAATCAGAAAGCAAAGAAAACCTTAAAGGGGTAAACAAAAAATAGAATTCCCAAAAGGAATTGGACAAAACAAATATTCAAACAAATGTAAGATGGGCCAAGAGAAAACCAAACAAGAAAATCTCAAAAGAAACATTTTGGCAAAATAAAATATATCCAAAAGATATTTAAACCAACCTAGAAATAAAGTGGCAGAAATTATTGTCCAAACGGGCCAATAAAATGTTCACCTATTCAGGAAATTCAGAACAGAACTTAGAGGAAGTTTGATTTCGAAAGAAAATTACATTCAAAACATATTTGAACTTACAAATAAATAAAAAACAAAAAGGAAAGAAAAAACAAAACAAAACAGAAAAGGGCCCAACCAAGCTAGCCACGGCCCAGCTAAGTCGTTGCCCCACCAACCCGCGCCCTGCCTCTCTCTCACCGCCACATGGGACCCACTCATCAGGGTCTTCGTCAACCCCCAACCGGAAGCCCACCACGTCGCACACACGCATGCACCCGAGCCACAACGCACGCAACCTCCCACATTCGCTGCCCTCCTGTGCACGCTAGCCCCTGTCGATGTGTGTTATAGGAAGGCCTCGACCCCCTCTTCATATTGCCCCAATCAATTGATCCCGAGCGTTGTCAGGCTAACAACAATCAACCCCCGCCTCCTCCACTTCCCTAATTGTCGTCGTCTCAACTTCGATGAGCATAGCCCTGCCCCAACCAATGGTTGCCCCCATTGTTTTCCCTGAGCCACGACGCATATTCTAGGCATCTTCGCCTTGCCCACAGCCCCCTGGAGCCCCGATGCCATCGTCAACCGAGCCAACCGCCACCAAGAGCTCAACTCCGATGAATCCGTAAGTGCTCCGGCTCTGAGACTTTGTCCATCGCGTCCGTTTCGTCCAGGCGCACCTACTGACCCCTTTATCCTGCCCAGAGACGCACCAAATAGACACGCACGTCTTCGCCAGAGGAGCACTGCCGCTGTGCCCATCTCCGACAAGCTGCCGACATCATCCCCGTCATCCCTAGGAGCAATAGACGCCACCATCACCTTCCTCACGTCGAAGCGAGCACCGTCGACTTTCCATCATCTCTGACGACCTCTAGAACGTCAGATCTGTCGAACCCGAGCCGCGCACCTTCGTGCCCATGTGTTTCGGCGACATCTCCGACCACCTAGCTCCAGTTAGCTCCCCCTCGATCTGATTTGAGCTGTCCACATTGGATCTAACACACCATACATGTCCACTTAAACGAATTGGTATGCACCAGTAGGAACAGGCCGCGTGTTCTAACTTCATCCATTTAAAAATTAAATCTCTGGATAATTGGCATTTTTTGTATAAAACCCCATGTATATTCAAACTATCATCACTTCTTATCTTAAACCCAAATCCAGTGAAACTTTTGGAAAAATGACCCTTATTAATTACACTTCCACCTATAGCAAACAAATTAACTTTTGAAAAGTTTAAAATTTACATTCAAATAGAATGAATTCAAGTTCAAATAGGGTCTAACTTGAAATTTATAAATCCAATTTGAATAATTCTTTTTGGAGGATAAACCTAGTGAAATATAGTTTCAATCAATCTCACTAAATTCCAAATTTGAATAATTTTGAATTATGAAATTCAGTGGAAGCTGAAATTCAAATGGAATTTAAAACTATTCAGGTTGACTTTTAAATAAAATACCTAACTGGAATAATTCCTTTTGTAATATAATTCAGTAACTCTAAGTAAACTTTAGTTTATAATTTTGGATTTATATTTAACTTCTAGAAATTCAAATACTATTTGAATACAGATCAAACTTAAACTGGTTATAGCTTCAGAACTATAAACTCAAATTGAATCAAACCTTTTGCATTACAAAAGAGGAACCCAAGTTAAACTTTACTAAATAACCTTGGAGTTATATGTGAATTTAGGAATCAAACTTAAATTGAATTTAGTTTAAATTCACATGAGGCTTAAAATCATTTAAGTATTCAAATTAAATGAAATCCTTTAGCAAATGAATTTAGGAAACAACATTAGTCAATATGAAATATTTGGGAACTTGAACCTAGCTTTCAAATTCAAACTTAATTTGAATTCAAATTCAAATCTTAAATCAAACTCAATTCAATTTGAATTCAAATTCAAATCTTAAATCAAACTCAATTCAATTTGAATTCAATTCAATTTGAATTCAAACAAGAAGAATTCTCATTCTAATTCAAGTTGAATTGCAACTCAAACTAAGATGATGAACCACGTAAATTTTTCAAAACAATTTGAAACCAATTCAATTATTTGAAAATAATTCATGATAAGCTTAAATGAACTTATTCAAATGAATTCAACTTATTCAACTTACTTAAACTTAATTCAAATAATTGAACCTATTCAAATTCAAATATGAAGTTCAAGAATTCAAACCAATTCGGACTTAAAGGAACTTAAGTCAGGATCAACTATGAAACTTCAAATGAAAGCTAGTCAAGCCTAATGTGTAGTCAAGCCCATGAAAGGTCAAAGGGTTTGAATTATCATTGTCATTGAGCATGACTCCACTTGCAAGATTCTTTTGATTGAATCGGACAAGCACAACCTTGCATCACATACTCCTAATGTGATGAACCCTTTTAATTTGAAACCTGCATGTGAACCCTTATGGCACATTTTGAGTGACAATCACTATGTTGTTTTCCAATCCCTTTATGAGTTGAAACATGACACATGATATCACAACACAATTTGCACTGACACCATGCACGACACTTGTGTTTGTTTTGTATTGTATGGTTGTTTATGATTACTCTTTACTTATGTTAGGTTGTACGAGGAGTGAAGAGTAACTTGATCAAGACCGTGAGATTGAAGAATCGTCAATACTAGGCAAGTGGAACATTTTATCATAACCTATATTTTCATGCATTCTAGTTTTTCCAACCAGAAAACCCCTTGTAAGATTTTGCTTGAGTGGACAGGAACCCAGTAGAAGAAACTTAGGTCCATTTAACTTGTTCTTTGTAACCATCGTGTAGTATGGCTTAGTTGCTATTATGAGGATTGCACTAGTGCAGAAAAGTATAGCTATGGCGTGACAAAAATGGCCTTGCTGGCGTGGACACCCAACGCCACCAATATGGCGCCACTGTTAGAAAATACTGCTGGCGTTGGAGGCCACGCCAGCAGTATTTGATATGTTAATGGCGTGCCACATGGCCAACACCAGCAGTAATATACGTCAGTGGTGGCATTACATGTTAGTGCAACGTCAACAATTTCATTTTCAGATTTAAACCTGTACAGCAGCACGATCCAACCAAAATGACAGCATAATCAAAGTTTAGAACAGTAATTAAACAGTACAATGCAAATACCAAAATATAAGTTCAACAGTATCTATTTATTCAAAAAAGTATCCAAAATTGGCAACAAGTAACACAAGTACACAAGTTCAACTAAACAGGAGGTGGTAACAACATGAGATATGCCATGCATGCATGCATGCCTACTAGCTAGCTAACTCGGCATTTCGGCGGGCGGAGTCAGGATCATAGTCTGGAGTAAGTGCATCATCATCATTGCTGCTAGCAGGCCTGTAGTAGACCATGATCTCGTCATGATCGTAGTCAATGTAGAACGTGGCTCTCTCCCTAGCTTCCATCTCGTAAGCAGTTGCAAGTGTTGTCCAACCAGGGCAGCCGAAATAGGTGTGGTTTGACTCGTTGGTGACAAGGCAATTGAAGCATTGGGAAGTCAGCTTCTTCATGAGGGTGCACTGGAATGTGATGGTTGCATCAAGCGGAACTCCAAACTTCTCTGAGAAGTCACGCCTTGCCCCTCAAGGGATGACCTGAGCAAAATTGAAAAAATAAGCAGTTAGACAATTTCGGCCACAACCATACCATATGAAACTCAATCAGAACATGTTGAACTAAATCATATATATACCGTCTTCGTGATGAAGTCCTTCGAAAGATCGATGAAGAACTTCCTATCCTTTTGGCATCTCAAAGCACCACAGTTCTTTCACGGGGCATCCATTTACTGCTGTCAATATCGTTGACCAAAGTAAGCATAGATCATTAAACTAAATAACTAACACATCAAAATAGAACATATAATAGTAATTAAGCAATTCTACAAACGATGCACGGTTCAAACATATAATAACATGCATAAAGTTAAACAGTCATTCATATACGAAATAGCTAGTGCTACGTCCATGTAGCAAGCTACTGGCCAGAGGGGCCGGCCTCGTGGTCGTCTTTGGCGGACCTACGATGACGCTATAGCGGCTGAACCTCCTCCTCCTCCGCCGCCACGAGGTTATCCCAATCTATAGGATCCTCCTCAGCACTCTTCCTCGCTGCATACTGAAGGAGCATCATCTTGTTGGTCTCTAAGAGTTTGTCATCTCTCGCAAGATCCGTTACTAATGGGTCGAACAACTGTTGCTCGGCCTGGAGGTTCTCCTTCTCCTCAGACCTAGTGCATATCCTTATGTTCTCCGGCGCGAGGAACTGCGCGTACTCACGACAATTAGGAAAGTTCAGAATCCCTTTTTCCTTATGATACTCAACCGCCTTTGCATCGTAGGCGCGCACCGCTAACTCTGGGGTGTCCCAGTGTCCAAGTTGGTGGACAACATTGTCCTTCGTAATGGTTGCATAGTACTTAGTCCCCTTCTGTCGCATACCACGAAACTTCGGAGCCATCTGATTGTACATGCAACACCTATATATATGATCAAGTATTCTTACTTGGCTCCTAAGTCAATATACTCATATATAGATGACTCCGTCATCGCCAAAATGCTTGATAGATGCTAGTATGTATGTGCATGTTTGCCATGATTTCATTTGACATCTTATTGTGTGAGCATGTTGGTCTGCATTTCTTTATCCATTCGAGGACATCCAATTGTTGCTATTTGGCTTTTGATTTTTCTTTTGCCAATTGGATGGACAAGAATGCCTAGGACCACTCTCTAGCTATCTATGCTTTCTTTTCTCATATTCTATTCTTGCTGCATCACAAATTTTGAACAAGTACTTTTCGATCCCTCTGTGTGAGGAGCACTCAGAGTTCCGTATCGACAAAGGACTGACCATTAAAACCTCCCAAGTGCATCTCGGTGAAACCAACTCCAAAATCTTGGTCTCACCGAATGCCTAGGGTTGATCTGGATTTCCATCTCGGTAAGACCGATTCCATATTCTCGGTTACACCGAGTTTCCCTGTCAACTGACAGTTGAGAAACTCGGTGGCACCGACAATTTCGAACCGGTCTCACCGACAGCGAAGGGTATATTACCTGGCGGACCCGACTTTTGAAATTCAACCGCAAAAGTCCGTTTTCCTCCAACCCTAAGCTGCCGGTCCGGGCCCCTAGTCGTCGCCCTTGCCTCCCCGTGCGTCTCCGTCGTTGGGAATGGTCGCCGCCGACGGAATCTTCACCGCCGTCGTCGCCTTAGCGGATCCTTCACCGAATTAGGGTATGGATCCGGCCCTCCTTGCGCTCCCCGTCCGATTCACACGCATTGGAGTTACTTTTATCGATAATCCACCGATTGCAATCCTCCCAATCCTCTAGAAATCTCAATAGCTTAGCGAACGAAAAAAATTTAGGTCTAGTCGTCCACAAAATCGAATCTCGGTGATACCGAGTCAGAAAAATTGGCTCTACCAATTTTGTTTTGTACTACTAAGGACAGTCTTGGTGAAACCGAGTGGTAATTTTCGATGTGACCGAAATTGCTGCCAAGTTTCTGTAAAGAGTTCTGTGAGTCTCGGTGGTACCGAAACATTTGGCTCGGTGACACCGAGATCCCTTTTTGCTGAAGACTATATCTAAGGATTTCTTTGTTCAAACCTTTGAAAAACATCTGCATTTTGTGATGACTCAATCCCTTCCACTCTTCTATGCTCTATTTCATAGAGTCAGAGATGTCAGGCTCAGATGATAGTGAGAACAACTTCAGAGAGCAAAGTGTTGACATGAGCTCAGGCACTAGTCCTGAGGGGAGCTATGATGATGTTCCTAGCTCTCCTGATCTGTCCAAAGTTGCAACCAGGGCAAGAAGGAAGCTCAACTCAGATGAGGAGGATGAAGATTTCATACCTGAGGAGCTGTGCAAGAAGGATGACACTGCCAAGAACACCACTGCTGCTGCCTCTTCATCCAAGAAGAAGAAGGCTATTAGGAAAGAGTATGCTAGCTCAGGGTCAGCCAGAGCACCAGAGAGTGCTAGAGCAACAATGACTCTTCACCTTGAGTCACCCCAAGGAAGTCTATGCCTAAGAAGACAGGGGAGAAGAAGAAGAGAGAAAGGACAAGATTTGTCAAAGATAAAGTTCTTCCATCTACTCCAGAGTATCTAGATGAGGAAGAAGAAGAGGAAGAGCCAGCTGCCAAGGCTCCTCCTAAGAAGAAGAAGAAGCTCGTGGCTGATGCTATGCCAAAGGCTACCTCATCCAAGGGCACCAAGACTGCCCCCAAGAAAGCTGCTGCAGACAAACCCAAGAGGTTCTCCAGAGAGATACCAGCTTCCAGTAAGAACCAGACCTCCACATTTAGGGAAGCTGAGGATGATGCTATGTCAGCTTTGATGAAGCTAAGACCACACCTTCCAGAGCACAATGCCAGCCACTTGCTTGCTGAGGACGTGAAGAAGAGGAAGGACTCTGGTTTGAGAGAATGGAGACCTGTTGATCCATATTCACAGAGGAGAAAAACAGCTGTGGACTACAGATTCTATACCAAGGAGCAACAAGATTTCTATGAAACAATCTTGCTTGATAAGAGCCCTGCTGTGAGTGACATGAGGTATGTGGATTGGAAGTACATTAAGGAGAATGAGGACTACTTCCCAAGTGTGCAAGACAACTTTCACTACATAGGTCTAGATGAGTTTGTTGGCAAGGAATTCACTGCTTGGAATGATGAAATGATCATGCAATTCTACTCCACTGCTCACTTCTATGGAGATGGTAGAATTGTGTGGATGACTGAAGGAGCAAGATATGAATCCACAGTTGAGGAGTGGGCTGCCATCTTAGGAGTCCCAGAGGTGGAAGATGGTGACATCAATGTCTACAATGAGCCCAAGGCTAGCCACAATGCTATGAAGAACATGTACAATGAGATCCCTGCTGCACATTTGAAGTCTCACAAGCTAGGATCCATTTACCTCCTCCAGGCTGGCGTACGCACTATCAACACCATCTTGAGGCATACCTTGATGCCAATGTCTGGAGGTGAGAAGATGATCAGAGGCTATTCCATCAACATGCTGCTCCATCTAGATCAACATACAAGATTTCGAGTGATGGATCTGATAGCGGAGACTGTGAAGAGGGTTGCTGCTGATCAGAAGCGTTCATGTTGCTATGCACCCTACATCCAGATGCTTATTAACTCCAAGCTGGAGAAGCACATTTTTGCACTTGACAGACCACATTTGCCACTATTGCCAGATCTAGAAGACAGCGTTGTGGTGATGGACCCAGATAATCCCACTTCATCTACAGCACAGGCACATGCAGAGGCTGCCAGAGACTCCAGTTCTCAGGTACCCAGGTCTAGGAGTGAGCAGATGGATCTCCTACTTAGCTCTGTGCTCAGCATGCAGAAGGACATCAGCGAGATTTTGAAGAACCAGGCGAGCCTCTCGAGGATTGTTGACAACAAATTTCACACTCTCAACAACAAGGTGGATGAGCTCACAGTGACTGTGAATGAGCTCAAGAAGGAAGTTGACGCAGTGCCAGCCCTCATTCTACTGATGATGATGAGAAGGATCGTGCACCTCTCAGGCCTAGCACTCAGTTCACTACTCAGGCTAGATCAGCTACAGTGCCAGCTCCAGAGTTGCGACCTTCTTCATCAGCACCTGCTACAGCTTCTTCAGCTCCATCAGCTCCTCCAGTTCCTCCAGTTGCTACACCGACTCTGTCCATGACGTCTGCCGACATCTTCGCTGATGCCGTTCTCTCGACTCCTTCATCAGCCACCGGAGGAGATCAGCCCCAGAAGAATGATTAGCTATATACCTTTGAACTTTTTGGTAACTTGTTGCCAAAGGGGGAGAAGATGTATATAGTTCTTTAGGCTTCGAGAGAGAGAGCGTTGGTTTTTATCGCTTTTCAAAACATTTGATATCTTTTGGTTTGATTGTGTTAAACTTTGTTGGTGTTTGATCATACACTTGATGTGTATTGCTACTATTTCCTATCATTGTGATGCTTATGAGATGATCATTCACCTTTGCTTGATTGTGTTGTGCTATGATATTCATTCTTATTATTCTCGCACACCACCACGTTGTATGTGACATGGAAGAGTGCCCCATGTACCTAATGGATTGTGCATTTGCATTCAAACGCAAATTCAAAATAATGCACAAATTTAGGAGGAGCTCTTGCTTATCACATACCTCTCAAAGTGACGATTATATTCATTGATTATCTCATATGTCGAAGCTTTGATCTATATGTTGTCATCAATTACCGAAAAGGGGGAGATTGAAAGCACATTTGCTCCCTTGGTGGTTTTGGTAATTAATAACAACATATATGTCATTGAACTAATGTTTACACTAAGCATATTTCAGGAAAAGTTCAATGATAGGGATGGCAAAAGGACTGTGGAGATACCCCAAGATGCAAGGAAATGGATTGGCAAAGCTTCAAGCAAGAGGACTCTACATTTTACTTTGTGAGAAATCACTTTGAGTCCATAGGAAAGCCAGTACTATTAAAAGGGGGTAAGGTACTGTTGGTGAACAAGATGCTCCACGTGCACAAGTGATAGTCACCAAAAACATCCACAAACTCTTCCACAATAGTCTGTCCAAGCCACTCATGAAAATCGGTGCAACCAACATTTCCCACTCGGTCCCACCGATTCCCAAACTCAGACAGACCCATGCCAAACCCTAGCCATTCGGTGCAACCGATTCTGCATCGGTGCCACCGAGTTCAGTTGCCAACTTTCTGGTTAGCTATTTTCAAGCATCGGTACCACCGAGTTTTGCCAGTCGGTCTCACCGAGATTTGGACCAACTTCCTGGTTAGCCATTCTCAAGAATCGGTACCACCGAGTTTTGTGAATCGGTCTCACCGAGTTTTTGGACCAACTCTTTGGTTAGCCATTGTCAAGAATTGGTACCACCGAGATTTGAGTATCGGCGTCACCGAGTTGTGCAATCTGACCGTTGGTCACCTAGTCGGTACCACCGAGAGTTATGTATCGGTCTCACCGAGATTCAAAAGTTACTGCCTTTTGGTCACTTCGGTACCACCGAGTTTTACACTTCGGTGTCACCGAGTTGGTCACTTTAGGTGTAACGGTTGGATTTTTGGGGATGCCTATATATACCCCTTCACCACCACCCACTCGAAAGAGAAGCACTCAGAACTATTCCATACTTTCCCCATCCTATTTTTCTGAGAGAGAGCCACCTACTCATGTGTTGAGATCAAGCTATTCCATTCCTACCATATGAATCTTGATCTCTAGCCTCCCCAAGTTGCTTTCCACAAAATCAATCTCTTCCACCATAGCCAAATCTATGAGAGAGTGATTGTGTGTTGAGGAGTTTATCATCTTGAAGCACAAGAGCAAGGAGTTCATCGACATTGCCGAGCCTATTACCTTTTGGAGGGTGGTGCCTCCTAGATTGGTTAGGTGTCGCTTGGGAGCCTCCTACTTCGTGTTGTGGAGTTGAACTAAGAAGTTTATGCGGGCAAGGAGATCGCCTACTTCGTGAAGATCTACCCATAGTGAGGCTAGTCCTTCGTGGACGGAAGCCGTTATGGAATAGTCAAGGTTGCTACTTCGTGGACCCTTATGGGTGGAGCCCTCCGTGGACTCTCGCGACTGTTACCCTCCGTGGGTTGAAGACTCCATAAACGTGGACGTACGATAGCACCACCTATCAGAACCACGGGAAAAATCTTCGTGTCTTCAAATTGCGTTTGATCTTCCTTCCTACCCTCTACTATACATGCTTGTTGTTACTTTCCACTGCTATACTCTTAGACATGCATTTGTAGGGTGTACTTGACTTGCTATCATTCCTAAAATCTGCCAACACTTAAAATTGGGAAAAGGTAGAATTTTTATTTGGTCAAGTAGTCTAATCACCCCCCCTCTAGACAGACTTTCGATCCTACAATAGATCAAAGCGAAGATGCGATGACCATTGTATTGAATATCAAGAAATAGAGAGATTGCCATCTAGGTACTAGCTATGGACCCGTAGGTCTGTGGTGAACTACTCACACATCATCATGAGGGCAGCAAGGTTGATGTAGAGGCCCTCCGTGATCGATCCCCCCTCCGGAAAGGTGCCGGAATGGAGCTCTAGATGGACTCACGACGGAACATAGACTTGCGGGGGCGGAAAAAGGGTTTCTGGACTGCCTCCGGGGTTTTTGTAATATTAGAGAATTTATAGGCCAGAGAGGGACGTCGGGAGAGCTACGAGGGGGCCACCACATATCAGGGCCCCTCCCTAGGGCGTGCCCTGATGTGTGGTGGGGCCCTCGTGTGCCTCCCGGCCTCCTTCCAAAGCTTTCAGGTCTTCTTTTGATCCAGAAAAAATCATCAAAAAGTTTTGTGGCAATTGGACTTCGTTTGGTAATGTAAACCTGAAAAGTAAAAAAACACGCAGAAAACAGCAACTGGCACTGGGCACTGGGTCAATAGGTTAGTGCTCAAAAATATTATAAATTGGTAAATAAAGACCCAACAAGTATCCTAGAATGATAATATATCAGCATGGAACAATCAAAAATTATAGATACGTTGGAGACGTATCAAGCATCCCCAAGCTTAATTCCTGCTCGTCCTCAAGTAGGTAAATGATAATAACAGAATTTTTGATGTGACATGCTATCCACTATGTAATCTTATGCATGTATGCTTATTGAGAAAAGATGAATCAACAAATATTAACATAGCAATATCTGAAGTGTCGGAAACATAATTATCAATCCTTAAAAGTATACGATCCTTAAGAAATGTTTACCCCCTATTCATCTTATTGTATTAGCAAGGCATGGCTCCATCTTCACCACATTAATACAAATGTTAAGCACCCCGGTGTCCAAGTCAGGCAATTGGATCGTACTTTTTCAATATGCATCAACTTGTTATTCTTCACACAATACATGAGCGTGAGCCATTGGACATAGCATTTAGGTGGAATAGAGTATGGTGGTAGATATCAAAGGGGTAAAAGTGGAGAAGATAGCCACGCATCAACTAGGCGTACCAACGGGCTATGGAGATGCCCATCGATAGATGTCAATGCAAGGAGTAGGGATTGCCATGCAAATGATGCACAAGAGCTATAAGTGTATGAAGCTTAATGAAGCTAAGTGGATGTGCTTCCAACTTGCTTGCTCATGAAGACCTCGGGCATTTGAGGAAGCCCGTCATAGGAATATACAAGCCAAGTTTTAAATAATGAATAGGTAATTCCCACTAGCATATGAAAGTGATATATCATGAGACTCTCTACATGAGGAGCATGGTGCCACTTTGAGGGACAAGTGTGGTAAGAGATAGTAGCAAAGTCCCTTCTCTCATTCTCTCTCATTTTTTGAATGGATGGTGGGCTCATTTGGCCTCCCCCATCTTTATTTTTTTCGTCCGGAGTTTCATCTCGACTTATGGGAGAATCATCGTCTCCATCATTCTTTCCTCACTGGGACAATGCTCTAATAATGATGATCATCACACTTTTATTTACTTACAATTCGATATGGAGAACTGATATTCAGATATGACTCTGTAGGAATGCCTCTGCCAGTGTACCAGGATGTGCAATGATCTAGCGTGACATGTATCAAAAATATGATGAACGGTGGCTTTGCCACAAATACTATGTCAGCTCTATATGATCATGCAAAGCAATATGACGATGAACAAACTAGTCATGTGAAGTGACGATGGAATTTGCATGGCAATATATCTCGGAATGGCTATGGAAATGCCATGATAGGTAGGTATGGTGGCTGTTTTGAGGAAGATATAATAAGGCTTATGTGCAACAGAGCGTGTCATGTCACGGGGTTTGGGATGCACCGGCGAAAGTTGCACCAATCCTCGAGGTGAGAACGGGCCATGCACGGTACCGAAGAGGGTAGAAAATTATGAGAAGGTGAGATTACGTATGTCCATGGTTTCACATTAGTCATAAAGAACTCATATACTTATTGCAAAGTTTTATTAGTTTATCATAAATCAAAGTACTACTCGCATGCCCCGAGGGAAGAGGTTGGTAGGAGTTAACCATCGTGCGCTTCCGACCCGAAACAACACTAGGATTTCAACGAGGAATAGAAATGCTCACACATCATCACCATGTCTTTAATTTTTAGATGAACAAAAGGGTCAACCGTTATTAATATCGACACTTCTACGGTTTAACAATTATGAGCTCACACCTTTTTCATATTACTACATCAATATCATTGACCCACAACTTCTTTATATGTGCTACATGATGGTTTTGATTATCACTCATTGAATACCTAATATTCTTGGACTAGTCTTTACGACCCATGCAAATTACCATCACTGTTTATTAACTCTCAAACAGATATAAGTGAAGAATGAGAGTGAAATTATTTCTATAAAATCTACACGCCACCGTGCTCAAAAAGATATAAGTGAAGTACTAGAGCGACTGCTAAGCTCAAAAGATATAAGTGAAGCACATAGAGTATTCTAACAAATTATGATGAAGGTGTGTCTCTCTTAAATCGGTGTGTCTAGCTAACAATTATTGTGGCAAACTGAAAGTAAAAGCAAACAACGCTCCAAGCAAAACTCATATCATGTGACGAATAAAAATATAGCTTCAAGCGACATACCGATGGATTTGAGACGAAAGAGGGGATGCCTTCCGGGGCATCCCCAAGCTTAGACGCTTGAGTCTCCTTTAAAATATTACCTTGGGGTGCCTTGGGCATCCCCAAGCTTAGGATCTTGCTACTCCTTATTCCTTTGTCCATCATGATAACACCCAAAACTTGAAAACTTCAATCACACAAAACTCTACAAAACTTCGTGAGATCCGTTAGTATAAGAAACATATTTCATACTTTAAGTACTGTTATAAATTTATTCAAATTTCACAAATGCATAATAGGTATTGTATTCTAACTTCTCCATGGCTTATACCCCCCGATACAATCCATAGCATAATCAAAACAAGCAACTATGCAAGCAAAAACAAAATCTGTTTAAAACAGAGCAGTCTGTAGAAATCTGTAGAGAACCTATACTTGTGTAACTCTAAATTTTTTGAAAAATTAGGACAACCTCGAAAATTTGTATAGAAACACTGTGTAAAATTTCGGATCATTATCGCGCTCCAGTGAAAAATGCAAATTCCTGTATTGGAGTCAAAAGTTTCTGTTTTGTTTCTGCATCGATTCTACTCAGCTTGTGAGTCATCCCAAAGGCTTTACTTGGCACAAACACTAATTTAAACACGAAAACATAATCATTATAGAGGCAATAATCATGCTATTGAAAATAAATAGAAAGTAATAAGAACTATTGGGTTGTCTCCCAACAAGCTCTTTCTTTATAGCCAACAAGATAGGCTTGAGATTTCAATGATGCTCACATAAAGGATAATAATTGAAGCACAAAGAGAGCATCATATAGCATGTGACAAACATATTTAAGTCTAAGATACTTTCTATGCATAGGCATTTTATAAGCAAACAAATTATCAAGACATGTGAAATCTTTTATATGCAAATAGGAAGAGTGAAGCATTAATAATTTCAATACAAAGAGAGGTATGTGAGTAACATGAAAATTCCTATAACCGTATTTGCCTATCTCATAATAATTACATGTAGGATCATAATCAAACTTAACAATATCACTACCATGTAAAACATTCTCTTTATGATCCATGCGCATATAAGTCTTATAATCGTCCAAGGTTGTGGGATCAAACCCACTTTTAGTAGTGTTGCAAATATCATAATCAATAATAGATTCGTCATGAAGCATAGAATTATCAAGATCACAAGAAACATCATGATTATCACCCCAATCATGATCACTAGCACAATTGATATTCATAGAATTTATACTAACAACATGGCAATCATGCTTTTCATTCAAGGAACAATCATGGATCACTTTATAAATTTCACAATTTTTAGATTCATGATTTTCAAGCAAGACCTCATAAAGATAATCTAGTGAACTATCACTAGCAATTGTTTCAACATAATTGGGTCTTTTGAAAAGATTAGCAAGTGGATAAGGATCCATTTATATTAAATTTTTGCTTTAAACCTTCTGTTTGTTTTTGATAAAGATAAAGATAACATAGCTAGGCAAGCGAGCAAGGTAACAAGCAAAGATAAATATTTTTTTGTTTTTGATTTTTATGAGACAAACTAAATATAACAGCAAATAAAAAGAAGAACAAGTGAATGAAAATTGTGCGAAGTAACTTGATAGTTGATGATGATATTCCCCGGCAACGGCGCCAGAAATCCTTCCTGATACTTGTGATCTGCGTTGGGTTTTCTGTGAAGAGGAACAGGTAATTGCAACACAAAGTGGGTAAGTATTTCCCTCAGTTATGAAACCAAGGTTTATCGAACCAATAGGAATATCAATCCTCAACCGTCTTCAGTGGTTGCACACAAATGAACAAACAACTTGCACCCAACGCAGCCAAGAGGGTTGTCAATCCCCTTGATTTCGTTATTTGCAAGCAAATGAGTTGTGTAGATAATTGTTGAAAAATATAAATTGCAAAATAAAATAAAAGATAAATAAAGGCAGCAAGGTAATTGTAGCGTTTGTAAATATATAAGTGAATAAACCCGGGGGCCATAGTGTTCCCTAGCGGTATCTCTCATGTAGGCAGCATACGGTGGGTAACAAATTACTGTTTGGGCAATTGATAGAAAAGCGGATAGTTATGCAATATTCACGGCAATGATCATGTGTATATAGGCATCACATCCATAAGCAAATAGGTCGACTCCTGCCTGCACCTATTACTATTACTCCACTCATCGACCGCTATCCATCATGCATCTAGAGTATTAAGTAAAACAGAGTAATGCTTGGAGAACGATGACATGATGTAGACAAAGTAAACTCAATTAATATGAATGACCCCCATCGTTTTATCCTTAGTAGCAACAACACAAAGACGCATCTTGTCCCCTACTTTGTCACCGGGATATAGAAACTTGCCATGTTGAACCTACCACAACGCACCACTCCCACCAATGAAATATCAATCTACTTGACTGACGTGGCTTGAGACTGCGTCGGTATTACCCCAAAGAGGAAGGGATGATGCAGCATAGTGACGGTAAGTATTTCCCTCAGTTATGAAACCAAGGTATCAAACCAGTAGGAGGATCACGCAACACTATGTAAACAGCACCTGCACACAAAGAACAAATACTTGCAACCCGACGCGAAAGAGAGGTTGTCAATCTCTCCACGGTAAAAAGATAGATTAGGTTGTGATAGATTGGATAGATAGATTAGGTTGTGCAGCAAGGTATATTTGGTTTTTTTGGAATAATAGATCTGAAGACAAAAGCGGCAAAAAGATAGATCAGAAAGCAATATGTTGGAAAAGTAGACCCGGGGGCCGTAGGATTCACTAGTGGCTTCTCTCATGAGTACAGTGACGTGGCTTGAGACTGCGTCGGTATTTCCCCAAAGAGGAAGGGATGATGCAGCACAGCGATGGTAAATATTTCCCTCAATTATGCCAGTTGGAGGATCACCACCACCTAATAAACAGCACCTACACACAAAGAACAAATACTTGCAACCCAACGCGAAAGAGAGGTTGTCAATCTCTCTACGGTAAAAAGATAGATTAGGTAGTGATAGATTGGAGAGATAGATCTCTCAAGAACACAAAATAAAAAGGGAAAATAAAAAGTGCAACAAGGTATTTTTGGGTTTTTGGAATAATAGATCTGAAAACAAAAGCGGCAAAAAGATAGATCTGAAAGCAATATGTTGGAAAAGTAGACCCGGGGGCCATAGGTTTCACTTGTGGCTTCTCTCATGAGTATAGCACACGGTGGGTGAACAAATCACTATTGGGAAATTGATAGAAGATCAAATAATCATGACGATATCCAAGGCGGTGATCATTATATAGGCATCACGTCCAAGATAAGTAGACCGACTCCTGCCTGCATCTACTACTATTACTCCACACATCGACCGCTATCCAGCATGCATCTAGTGTATTAAGTTCATGGAAAAATGGAGTAATGCAATAAGAATGGTGACATGATGTTGACAAGATCTATTCATGTAGAAATAGACCCCATCTTGTTATCCTTAATAGCAACGATACATGTGTACCTCGCTGTCCCTTCTGTCACTGGGAGAGGACACCGCAAGATCGAACTCATCACAAAGCACCTCTTCCCATGGCATGAAAAATCGATCTAGTTGGCCTAACTAAACCAAAGATTCGACGAAGAAATACGAGGCTATAAGTAATCATGCATATAAGAGATCAAAGAAGACTCAAATAATATTCATGGATAGAAACTAATCATCAACTCAAAATTCATCGGATCCCAACAAACACACCACAAAAGTTTACATCAAATAGATCTCCAAGAGACAATTGTATTGAGAATCAAAAGAGAGAGAGGAAGCCATCTAGCTACTGCCTACGGACCCGTAGGTCTATGGTGGACTACTCACGCATCATCGGAGAGGCACCAATGAGGATGATGAACCCCTCCATGATGGTGTTAGATTGGATCTCGAGGTTCTGGAACTTGCGGCGGCTGGATGTGTTTTTCGTCGACTCCTCTAGGGTTTCTGGAATATTTGGGAATTTATAAGCATCAGAGGCGGTGGAGAGGGGCCCCGAGGAGGGCACAGCCCATCAAGGCGCTCCCGGGGCCTCTGGCGCGCCCTGGTGGGTTGTGGTCTCCACGGCCCACCTCTCTGGCACTTCTTTGGCACACTGGATGTCTTCTGGTCCAAAAAAAATCTCCAAAAAGTTTTGTCGCGATTGGACTCCGTTTGGTACTGATATTCTGCGAAGTAAAAAACAAGCAAAAATAGCAACTGGCACTTTGGCACTATGTCAATAGGTTAGTCCTAAAAAATTATATAAAGTTGCTATAAAATGATTGTAAAACATCCAAGATTGATAATATAACAGCATGGAACAAGCAAAAATTATAGATACGTTGGAGACATATCAGCATCCCCAAGCTTAATTCCTACTCGTCCTCGAGTAGGTAAATGATAAAAGCAGAATTTTTGATGTGGAATGCTGCCTAACATGTTCATCACATAACCTTTTCTTTTGTGGCATGGACATTTGGACTTTTAGACGGTTCAAAGCAATAGTCTAGTTTTAACATAATGACTTCAATACTCAAGCATGCCAACAAGCAACCATGTGTTTCAAAATATCAACACTAAAGAAAGTTATCCCTAGCCCATCATGCTCAATCATTGTTCCATTCATGAAACACACTCAAATATTAGCTACACCCAATGCTCAAGTACGATCATAGTGCCCCCTAGTTGGTGCTTTATAAGAGAAGATGGAGACTCAAAAAAATTGCATAAAGTAAATAGATAGGCCCTTCGTAGAGGGAAGTAGGAGTTTGTAGAGGTACCAGAGCTCAAAGTTTAAATTGAGAGAGAAAAATATTTTGAGTGGCATCCCTTTCCTGTCATCAAAAATGACAAAGTAGTTCACAATACTTTCCATGCTAGATATATCATAGGCGGTTCCCAAACAAAAAATAAAGTTTATTCCTTTTTCCACCATTCTTTCACATTCCATGGCTGGCCGTATCCACGGTTGCCTTCCATACCAACACTTTCCAAGGAATTTATTATTTGACAACATAAAGTAAATTTTTTTATTTTTTCATTTCGGGACTGGGCACCCTATTACCACCGTACTCTCGTGCAATGACAAGTGAATAAACACTCATCTTGAGAATAACACATCTAGCATGGAAAAATATTGGACACCCCCTACCGTTTCATGAGCGGTACGAACACACAAAAAGGAAAATTATTTTGAAAAGTAGAGATGGCACATACAAATTTGCTTAGAACGGCATGAAAATACCGCATATAGGTAGGTATGGTGGACTCATAAGGCAAAACTAGGTTTAAGGATTTTGGATGCACAATTAGTATTTCTACTCAATACAAGTGGAGGCTAGCAAATAGATTGAGAAGCAACCAACCAAGAAACGAAAATTCACATAAGCGAGCATTGAGCATAACTAACACCTAATAATGCACCATAAGTAGGATGTAATTTCATTGCATAACTATTGACTTTCGTACTTGCATAGGGAATCACAAACCTTAACACCAATATTCCTACTAAATCATAATTACTCACTAACATGACTCGCATATTGCTATCATCATGTTTCAAAACTATTACAAGGAATCAAGTTTAATTTGTCCAATGATCTTCATATAAGTTTTTATTATATCCTCCTTGGATATCTATCACTTTGGAACTAGTTTCATATATTGTCATTGCTTTTGACAAGCTCAAACAAATTTAAGTGAAGCACATGAGCATAGAGATTTCATCTCGCAAAAAAATGTGAAGCATGAGAGGATTTCTTCAAAATTTACTAACTCTCAAAATAATCTAAGTGAAGCATGAGAGGATTTCTTCAAAAGTTTCCCAAGCACACCGTGCTCAAAAGGATATAAGTGAAGCACTAGAGCAATTCTATAGCTCAAAAAGTTTAAGTGAAGCATATAGAGCAATTCTAACAAATCATAGCATAATTTTGGCTCTCTCAAATAGGTGTGTCCAGCAAGGATACAAGTGACAAACTAAAAAGCAAAGCAAGCAAAGACTCAAATGATACAAGACGCTCCATGCAAAACTCATGATATGTGACGAATAAAAATATAGCTCCAAGTAAAATACCGATGGTCGTTAGAAGAAAGAGGGGATGCCACTCGGGGCATCCCCAAGCTTAGTTGCTTGTTTCTCTTTGGATATATCTTGGGGGTGTTGTAGCATCCCAAACCTTAGGCTCTTTTCACTCCTTATTCCTTCATCCATCGTGATCTCACCCAAAACTTGAAAACTTCAATCACACAAAACTCAACAAAATCTTCGTGAGATCCGTTAGTATAATAAAGCAAATCACTACTTTAAGTGCTATTGCAAACTCATTGAAATTTTATTATTGCATTATACCTACTGTATTTTAACTTTACCATGGCTCATACCCTTCAATATAACCCATAGATTCATCAAAATAAGCACACAATGCAACGAAAACAGAATCTGTCTTAAACAGAATAGTCTGTAGTAATCTTTACTCAAACCATAATTCTGAACTTTAAAAATTCTGAAAATTTAGAAAAACGTAAAGAATTTGTATAGAAATACTTTGTTAAAATTTCAGCTCAATATCACGCTCCAATAAAAAATGAAAATTCGAACACTGGAGGCAAAGTGTCTGTTTCAGATTCAGCATTGTTTCTACTCATCTTATTAATCATCCTAAAGGCTTTACTTGGCACAAACACTAAATAAAACATAAAAACACAATCATAACAGAGGCATAATTGTTTCAACACTCAAAAACAGAAAGGAAATAACTAAAATAAATTTATTCATTGGGTTGCCTCCGAACACGCGCTATCGTTTTACGCCCCTAGCTAGGCATAACGCATAGATTCAAGTATTGTCATCTTTGGTTTTTTATCCATAGGATGCTCTCATGATTGATTCATATGGTGGCTTAATTCTCGTTCTAGGGAAGTGTTCCATACCCTTTCTTAATGGAAACTGAAATCTAATATTGCCTTCTTTCATATCAATCACGACACCTATAGTTCGTAAGAACGGTCTACCATGTATGATGGGACAAGACGGATTGCAATCAATATCAAGAACAATAAAATCTATGGGCACATAGTTCCTATTTGCAAGAATAAGAACATCATTAATTCTTCCCAAATGCTTTTTAATAGTAGAATTCGCCAAGTGCAAATTAAGAGAACATTCTTCAATATTGGTGAGTCCAAGCACATCACATAAAGATTTCGGGATCGTGGAAACACTAGCACCCAAATCACATAAAGCAAAGCACTCATAATTTTTAATCTTGACCTTAATGGTAGTTTCCCACTCATCATGTAATTTTCTAGGAATAGAAATCTCCAACTCTAACTTTTCTTCAAAAGATTTCATCATGGCATCAACGATATGTTTAGTAAAAGCTTTATTTTGTTCATAAGCATGGGGTGAATTCAAAATGGATTGCAGCAAAGAAATACACTCAATCAAAGAGCAACTATCATAATTAAAGTCTTTGCAATCTAAAATAGTGGGCATATCACTAGTTAAAGTTTTGACCTCTTCAAACCCACTTTCATCAAAATTTTCATCAAGATTTTCACCCTCCAAATTATTGGGATGCCTTCTAGATAAAGTTGACTATACTTCAGTCCCTTTATCATCAATCTTAATATTACTAAACAAGGAATCAATGGGGGAAACACAAATCACTTTAAGATCATCATTTTTTCTGAAAGCAATCACTAGAAAACGATTTTTCTAAGAATTCTCTCCTAGCTCTAAGCATAGCGGTTCTTTTGTTACTTTCATACATAGAGACATACAAAGATTTAATTGATTCATCAATCTTAGGTGCAAAAGCTTTCAACTTGAGATTTTCCACATCATGAGAAATTCTATCAATGCTTCTAGACATATCATCAATCTTATTCAACTTTTCTTCTATCGTAGTATTGAAAGCCTTTTGCGCATTGATAAATTCTTTAATATTACTCTCAAGATCAGAGGTCTTCCTATTATTATTGTAAGAGGAATTACCATAGGAATTACCATAATTGTTAGAGGAATTTCCAGGAAAAGGCCTAGGATTAAAATTACCTCTATAAGCATTGTTATTGAAATTGTTTCGCGAGACGAAGTTCACATCTACGGAATCACTATTTTTCTCAATCAAAGTAGACAAAGGCACATCATTAAGATCAATAGAAGCATTTTTACTAGCAACCAACTTCATCAAAGCATCAACCATATCACTCAAAGTACTAATTTCTTCAACCGAATTAACTTTTTTACTAGTAGGTGCTCTTTCGGTATGCCATTGAGAATAATTTGCCATAATATTATCTAGCAATTTAGTAGCTTCATCCAAAGTAATTTCCATAAAAGTACCACCCGCGGCGGAATCTAAAAGATTTCTAGAGACAAAATTCAATCCCGCATAAAAATTGTGTATGATCATCCAAAAATTTAAACCATGAGTAGGACAATTTCTTAGCATCAATTTCATTCTTTCCCAAGATTGTGCAACATGTTCATGCTCAAGTTGCTTAAAATTCATGATTTGCGTCCTAAGGGAAATAATTTTTGCGGGCGGAAAATACTTAGTAATAAAAGCATCCTTGCACTTATTCCAAGAATCGATATTGTTGCGAGGCAAAGAAGAAAACCAAAATTTTGCACGATCCCGCAAGGAAAAAGGAAATAATTTCAACTTCACTATATCATTGTCCACATATTTTTTTCTTTTGCATATCACACAATTCTACGAACGTGTTTAGATGGGACGCGGCATCCTCATTAGGATTACCGGCAAATTGATCTTTCATGACAAGATTGAACAAAGCGGCATTAATATCACAAGACTCCGCACTAGTGGCGGGAGGAGCAATCGGAGTACTAATAAAATCATTATTGTTAGTATTGGAAAAATCACACAACTTGCTTCTTGAGTCATCGTGACTACGCAAACAAGATTGCAAGCAAGCAAGAGATCTGACGAGAAAAAGGCAAACAAAAAAGAGAGCGAATAAAACGGCAAATTGGTGAAGTGGGGGAGAGGAAAAAGAGAGGCAAATGGAAAATAATGTAGTTGCAAGGAGATGATATTTGTGATTAGGAACCTGGTAGATGATGATGGTGTCTCCTCGGCGCCAGAGATTGGCACGTAGAAGAGAGTGCTTCCTCCCTGGCAATGGCGCCAGAAATTCCTTTGACGTGGCTTGAGACTGCGTCGGTATTTCCCCAAAGAGGAAGGGATGATGCAGCACAGCGACGATAAGTATTTCCCTCAGTTATGAAACCAAGGTATCGAACTAGTAAGAGGATCACCACCACCTATTAAACAACACCTGCACACAAAGAACAAATACTTGCAACCCGACGCGAAAGAGAGGTTGTCAATCTCTCTACGGTAAAAAAATAGATTAGGTAGTGATAGATTGGAGAGATAGATCTCTCAAGAACACAAAATAAAAAGGGCAAATAAAAAGTGCAGCAAGGTATTTTTGGGTTTTTGGAATAATAGATCTGAAAACAAAAGAGGCAAAAAGATAGATCAGAAAGCAATATGTTGGAAAAGTAGACCCGGGGGCCATAGGTTTCACTAGTGGCTTCTCTCATGAGTATAGCACGCGGTGGGTGAACAAATTACTGTTGGGCGATTGATAGAAGATCGAATAATCATGACGATATCCAAGGCGATGATCATTATATATGCATCACGTCCAAGATAAGTAGACCGACTCCTGACTGCATCTACTACTATTACTCCACACATCGACCGCTATCCAGCATGCATCTAGTGTATTAAGTTCATGGAAAAACGGAGTAATGCAATACGAATGGTGACATGATATGTAGACAAGATCTATTCTTGTAGGAATAGACCCCATCTTGTTATCCTTAATAACAACGATACATGCGTGCCTCGCTGCCCCTTCTATCAGTGTGAGAGGACACCGCAAGATCGAACCCATCACAAAGCACCTCTTCCCATGGCAAGAAAAATCGATCTAGTTGGCCTAACTAAACCAAAGATTCGAAGAAGAAATACGAGCTATAACTAATCATGCATATAAGAGATCAAAGAAGACTCAAATACTATTTATGGATAGAAATTGATCATGAACTCAAAATTCATCGGATCCCAACAAACACACCGCAAAAGTTTACATCAAATAGATCTCCAAGAGAGCATTGTATTGAGAATCAAAAGAGAGAGAGGAAACCATCTAGCTACTGCCTACTGACCCGTAGGTCTATGGTGCACTACTCACGCATCATCGGAGAGGCACCAATGAGGATGATGAACCCCTCGATGATGGTGTTAGATTAGATCTCGAGGTTCTGGAACTTGCGGTGGTTGGATGTGTTTTTCGTCGACTCCTCTAGGGTTTCTGGAATATTTGGGAATTTATAGGCATCACAGGTGGTGGAGAGGGGCCCCGAGGAGGGCACAACCCATCAGAGCGCGCCCGGGGCCTCTGGCGCGCCCTGGTGGGTTGTGGTCTCGACGGCCCACCTCTCTCGCACTTCTTTGGCCCATTGGATGTCTTCTGGTCCAAAACAAATCTCCAAAAAGTTTCGTCGTGATTGGACTCCGTTTGGTACTGATATTCTGCGAAGTAAAAAACAAGCAAAAACAGCAACTGACACTTTGGCACTATGTCAATAGGTTAGTCCCAAATAATGATATAAAGTTGCTATAAAATGATTGTAAAACATCCAAGATTGATAATATAACAGCATGGAACAAGCAAAAATTATAGATACGTTGGAGACGTATCATATAGCACACGGTGGGTGAACAAATTACTGTTGGGCAATTGATAGAAAATCGAATAATCATGACGATATCCAAGGCGGTGATCATTATATAGGCATCACGTCCACGATTAGTAGACCGAAACGATTATGCATCTACTACTATTACTCCACACATCGACTGCTATCCACCATGCATCTAGTGTATTAAGTTCATGGGAAAACAGAGTAATGCAATAAGAACGGTGACATGATGTAGACAAGATCTATTCATGTAGGAATAGACCCCATCTTGTTATCCTTAATAGCAACGATACATCCGTGCCTCACTCCTCCTTCTGTCACTGGGAGAGGACACCGCAAGATCGAACCCATCACAAAGCACCTCTTCCCATGGCAAGAAAAATCGATCTAGTTGGCCTAACTAAACCAAAGATTCGAAGAAGAAATACGAGGCTATAAGTAATCATGCATATAAGAGATCAAAGAATACTCAAATAATATTCATGGATAGAAATTGATCATGAACTCAAAATTCATCGGATCCCAACAAACACACCGCAAAAAGTCATTACATCAAATAGCTCTCCAAGAGACCATTGTATTGAGAGTCAAAAGAGAAAGAGAAAGCCATCTAGCTACTGCCTACGGACCCGTAGGTCTATGGTGGACTACTCATGCATCATCGGAGAGGCACCAATGAGGATGATGAACCCCTCCGTGATGGTGTTAGATTGGATCTCGCGGTTCTGGAACTTGCGGCGGCTGGATGTATTTTTTGTCGACTCCCCTAGGGTTTCTGGAATATTTGGGTATTTATAGAACTCAAAGGCGGTGGAGGGGACTCCCGAGGCGGCCACAACCCACCAGGGTGCGCCGGGGGCCTCTGGCGTGCCCTGGTGTCTTGTGGGCTGCCTGGGGCCCCTCTCGGGAACTTCTTTGGCTCTTTGGCTTTCTTCTGGTCCAAAAAAATTCTCCAAAAAGTTTCGTCATGATTGGACTCCGTTTGGTACTGATATTCTGCGAAGTAAAAAACAAGCAAAAAACAACAACTGGCACTTGGCACTATGTCAATAGGTTAGTCCCAAAAAATGATATAAAGTTGCTATAAAATGATTGTAAAACATCCAAGAATGATAATATAACAACATAGAACCCGCAAAAATTATAGATACGTTGGAGACGTATCAGCATCCCAAAGCTTAATTCCTACTCGTCCTCGAGTAGGTAAATGATAAAAACTGAATTTTTGAGGTGGAATGCTGCCTAACATGTTCATCACATATTATTTTCTTTTGTAGCATGGACATTTGGACTTCTAGATGGTTCAAAGCAATAGTCTAGTTTTGACATAAAGACTTTAATACTCAAGCATGCCAACAAGCAACCATGTCTTTCAAAATATCAACACTAAAGAAAGTTATCCCTAGCCCATCATGCTCAATCATTGATCTATTCATGAAACACACTCAAATATTAACTACACCCAATGCACAAGTATGATCATAGTGCCCCCTAGTTGGTCCTTTATAAGAGAAGATGGAGACTCAAATTAATAATTGCATAAAGTAAATATATAGGCCCTTCGCAGAGGGAACTAGGGATTTGTAGAGGTGCCAGAGCTCAAGGTTTAAATTGAGAGAGAAAAATATTTTTGGGTGGCATGCCTTTCCTGTCAACGAAAATGACAAAGTAGTTCGCAATACTTTCCATGCTAGATACATCATAGGCGGTTCCCAAACATAAAGTAAAGTTTATTCCTTTTTCCACCATTCTTTCACAATCCATGGCTAGCCGTATCCACGGTTGCCTTCCGTACCAACACTTTCCAAGGAATTTATTATTTGACAACATAAAGTAAATTTCTTTTTCATTTTGGGACTGGGCATCCCTATCACCATCGTACTCTCGTGCAATCACAAGTGAATAAACACTCATCTTGAAAATAACACATCTAGCATGGAAAAATGTTGGATAGCCCCTACCGTTCCATGAGCGGTACGAGCACACAAAAAGGAAATTTATTTTGAAAATTAGAGATGGCACATACAAATTTGCCTAGAACGGCATGGAAATACCACATATAGGTAGGTATGGTGGACTCATAAGGCAAAAGTGAGTTTAAGGATTTTGGATGCACAAGTAGTATTTCTACTTATTAGTACAAGTGGAGGCTAGCAAATAGATTGAGAAGCAACCAACAAAGAAACGAAAATTCACATAAACGGGCATTGAGCATAACTAACACAGAATAATGCACCATAAGTAGGATGTAATTTCATTGCATAACTATTGACTTTCATTCTTGCATAGGGAATCACAAACCTTAACACCAATATTCTTACTAAAGCACAATTACTCACCAACATGACTCGCATATCACTATTATAATGTCTCAAAACTATTACAAGGAATCAAGTTTAATTTGTCCAATGATCTTCATGAAAGTTTTTATTATATCCCTCTTGAATATCTATCACTTTGGGACTAGTTTCATATATTGCTATTGCTTTTGACAAGCTCAAACAAATTTAAGTGAAGAACATGAGCATAAAAGTTTCATCTCTCAAAATAATATAAGTGAAGCATGAGAGGATTTCTTCAAAATTTACTAACTCTCAAATTAATCTAAGTGAAGCATGAGAGTACTTCTTCAAAATTTCAAAGCACACCGTGCTCAAAAAGATATATGTGAAGCACTAGAGCAATTCCATAGCTCAATTTTTTTAAGTGAAGCATATAAAGCAATTCTAACAAATCATAGCATAATTTTGGCTCTCTCAAATAGGTGTGTCCAGCAAGGATACAAGTGACAAACTAAAATGCAAATCAAACAAAGACTCAAATAATACAAGTCGCTCCAAGCAAAACTCATGATATGTGACGAATAAAAATATAGCTCCAAGTAAAATACCGATGGTCGTTAGAAGAAAGAGGGCATGCCACTCGGGGCATCCCCAAGCTTAGTTGCTTGTTTCTCTTTGGATAATACCTTGAGGGTGATGTAGCATCCCGAAGCTTAGGCTCTTTTTCACTCCTTATTCCTTCATCCATCGTGATCTCACCAAAACGTGAAAACTTCAATCACACAAAACTCAACAAAACCTTCGTGAGATCCGTTAGTATAATAAAGCAAATCACCACTTTAAGTACTATTAAAAACCCATTAAAAATTTATTATTGCATTATACCTACTGTATTTTAACTTTACCATGGCTTATACCCTTCGATACAAACCATAGATTCATCAAAACAAGCACACAATGCAACGAAAATAGAATCGGTCTTAAACAGAACAGTCTATAGTAATATGTACTCGAACCATACTTATATAACTCTAAATTTCTGAAAAATTAGGACAACGCAACGAATTTGTATAGAAATACTTTGTTAGAATTTAATCTCATTCTCACGCTCCAGTAAAAAATGAAAATTCGCGCACTGGAGGCAAAGTTTCTGTTTCAGATTCAGCATTGTTTCTACTCATCTTATGAATCATCCTAAAGGCTTTACTTGGCACAAACACTAAATAGAACATAAAAACACAATCATAACAGAGGCATAATTGTGTCAACACTCAAAAACAGAAAGAAAAAGGTAAAAATAAATTTTATTCATTGGGTTGCCTCCCAACAAGCTCTTCCTTTATAGCCATTAAGATAGGCTTGAGATTTCAATGATGCCCTCATGAAAGATAATAATAGCAACACAAAGAGAGCATCATGAAGCATAGGTAAAACACACTTAAGTCTAACATACTTCCTATGCATAGGCATTTTATAAGCAAACAAATTATCAAGGCAAGAAAAAACTAGCATATGGAAGGAAGAAGACAGAGACAATAGCAATCTCAACATGAAGAGAGGTAATTTAGTATCATGAAAATTTCTACAACCATAATTTCCTCTCTCATAATAATTACATGTAGGACCATAATCAAATTCAACAATATAGCTATCATAAACAATACTATCTTTATGATCAACATGCATAAAGTTTTTATCATCTTCCAAAATAGTGGGATTATCATCAACTAAAATTATGACCTCTCCAAACCCACTTTTATAAAAACATTCATAAGATTGAACACTCTCCAAATATGTGGGATTCTTTGTACCTAAAGTTGACGCTCTCCCAAACCAACTTTCGATACTATTGCAAACATTATTATCAATAACATATTCGACATGAGGCTTAAATAAATTTTCAAGACCATAAGAAGCATTATCACCCCAATCATGATCATTGCAATAAGAAGTGGACATGACAAAATTATCATCCCCAAGCTTGTAGTTTTGCATATCATTAACATAATTGACATTAATAAAATTTATAGTAACACCATTGCAATCATGCTTTTCAATCAAGGAGCTATCATGAATCACCTTATAAATTTCTTCTTTCAACACTTCATCAAAATTTTCTGATTCATGATTTTCAAACAAAACTTCATAGAGATAATCAAGTGCACTCAACTCACTAGCAATTGGTTCATCATAATTTGGCCTTTTGAAAAGATTAGCAAGTGGATGAGGATCCATATCAATAGATTTTTAGCAAGCGAAGATGCAAGCAAATAGAAGGCACGTGGCAACACAAGCAAAGATAATAAACAAGAAAAAAGGCAAACGGAAAAGAGGGCGAATAAAACGGCAAATTTTGTGAAGTGGGGGAGAGGAAAACGAGAGGCAAATGGCAAATAACATAATTGCAAGGAGATGAGATTTGTGATTAGGAACTTGATAGATCTTGATGATGTCTCCTCGGCACCAGAGATTGGCACGTTGAAGAGACTGCTTCCTCCCCGGCAACGGCGCCAGAAATTCCTTTGATGTGGATTGAGACTGCGTCGGTATTTCCCCAAAGAGGAAGGGATGATGCAGCACAGCGACGGTAAGTATTTCCCTTAGTTATGAAACCAAGGTATCGAACCAGTAGGAGGATCACGGAACACTATGTAAACAGCACCTGCACACAAAGAACAAATACTTGCTACCCGACACGAAAGAGAGGTTGTCAATCTCTCCACGGTAAAAAGATAGATTAGGTTGTGATAGATTGGATAGATAGATCTCGCAAGAACACAAAATAAAAGAGGCAAATAAAAAGTGCAGCAAGGTATTTTTGGGTTTTTTGGAATAATAGATCTGAAAACAAAAGCGGCAAAAAGATAGATCGGAAAGCAATATGTTGGAAAAATAGACCCGGGGGCCGTAGGATTCACTAGTGGCTTCTCTCATGAGTATAGCACACGGTGAGTGAACAAATTATTGTTGGGCAATTGATAGAAAATTGAATAATCATGACGATATCCAAGGCGATGATCATTATATAGGCATCACATCCAAGATTAGTAGACCGAAACGATTCTGCATCTACTACTATTACTCCACACATCGACCGCTATCCAGCATGCATCTAGTGTATTAAGTTCATGGTAAAACGGAGTAATGCAACAAGAATGGTGACATGATGTAGACAAGATCTATTCATGTTGGAATAGACCCCATCTTGTTACCCTTAATAGCAACGATACATGCGTGCCCCGCTGCCCCTTCTGTCACTGGGAGAGGACACCGCAAGATCGAACCCATCACAAAGCACCTCTTCCCATGGCAAGAAAAATCGATCTAGTTGGCCTAACTAAACCAAAGATTCGAAGAAGAAATACGAGGTTATACGTAATCATGCATATAAGAGATCAAAGAAGACTCAAATAATATTCATGGATAGAAATTGATCATGAACTCAAAATTCATCTGATCCCAACAAACACACCGCAAAAAGTCATTACATCAAATAGATCTCCAAGAGACCATTGTATTGAGAATCAAAAGAGAGAGAGAAAGCCATCTAGCTACTGCCTGCGGACCCATAGGTCTATGGTGGACTACTCACTCATCATCGGAGAGGCACCAATGAGGATGATGAACCCCTCTATGATGGTGTTAGATTGGATCTCACGATTCTAGAACTTGCGGCGGTTGGATGTATTTTTCGTCGACTCCCCTAGGGTTTCTGGAATATTTGGATATTTATAGAGCTCAGAAGCGGTGGAGGGAACTCCCGAGACGGCCACAACCCACCAAGGCGCGCCGGGGGCCTCTGGCGCGTCCTTGTGTCTTGTGGGTATTCTCATGGATACTTGTGGTGACATTGGAGTATCAAGGTGACATTAGAGTTGATTGATGCGTGTCATAAGGTGTTATTTTAGTACGAACTCTAGATAGATTGATCGAAAAGGATAACTTGGTGTTATTTTAGTACGAACTCCTGGATAGATCGATCGGAAAGGATAACTTTAACGTGGTTTCGTACCCTACAAACAATTTCTTCTTATGTTCTCCGCTAGATAAGAACTTTGGAGTGATTCTTCGTTGCACGTTGAGGGATGGTTATGTGATCCAATTATATTACCATTGTTGAGAGATTGCACTAGCGAAAGTATGGACCCTAGGCCTTGTTTTCAAGCATTGCAATACCGTTTGTGCTCACTTTTGTTACTTGCTACCTTGCTGTTTTTATATTTTCAGATTATAAAAACCTATATCTATAATCCATATTGCACTTGTATCACCATCTCTTCGCCGAACTAGTGCACCTATACAATTTGCCATTGTATTGGGTGTGTTGGGGACACAAGAGATTTCTTGTATTTGATTGCAGGGTTGTTTGAGAGAGACCATCTTCATCCTACACCTCCCACGGATTGATAAACCTTAGGTCATCCACTTGAGGGAAAATTGCTACTGTCCTACAAAACTCTGTGCTTGGAGGCCCAACACGAGTCTACAAGAATAAAGTTGCGTAGTAGACATCAAGCTCTTTTCTGGCGCCATTGCCGAGGAGGTGAGTGCTTGAAGGTATATCTTTAGATCTTGCAATTAAATCTTTTAGTTTCTTGTTTTTCACTAGTTTGGTGTTATAAAAGAAAACTACAAAAAATGGAATTGAGGTGGCCTCATATTATTCGTCTTTGTCATGTCTTTCGTGAAAATAAGGATTCAGAAAATTGTGCTCAATTCGTAGAGGAAGAAATTATGAAAATAATTGATGAGAATTCCTTGAATGATGAGCATGATAGAAATATTGCTAATATGAATTCTCTGAATATCCATGATGCTAATGATATGCAAAGCCACAAGCTTGGGGATGCTATGTTTGATGAAGATAATATTTTTAGTCCCCCAAGTTTTGATGAGCAAATTTATTATGATGATGGCATGCCTCCTATCTATGATGATTATGATGATGACATGTATGCTATAAAGAGTGATAGTAACCATGAAACTTGTCATCATGATTTTAATATTGAATGTGGTTATGTCAATCAAGTGTCTCATGATAGTTATTTTGTTGAGTTTGCTCCCACTACTTTGAATGAGAAGAATTTTGCTTGTGTGGGTAGTAATAAAAATTCTATGCTTGTGCATCATGAAAAGAATGATTTATGTGATAGTTATATTGTGGAATTCCTTCATGATGCTACTGAAAATTATTATGAGAGAGGAACATATGCTTGTAGGAATTGCAATAACATCAAGTTTCCTCCCTATGTGCTCAAAGTTTTGAAGTTATGCTTGTTTTGCCTTCCTATGCTAGAGTATTCTTACTCCCATAAATTGTTTGCTCACAAAATTCCTATGCATAGGAAGTGGGTTAGACTTAAGTGTGCTTGTCATGAGATTCATGATGCTCTCTTGCATGTTTCAATTACTATTCCTATGTGAGCATCATTGAAATCATCATGCCTAGCTAAAAGGCATTAAAGAAAAGCGCTTGTTGGGAGACAACCCAACACTTTTCCTTTCTGTTTTTGAGTGTTCAGATGATTGAGATACTGTAGTAATCATGTTTTGTGTCTTTTATTTCAATAAAGTGCCAAGTAAAGCCTTTGGGATGACTCACAAGATGAGTAGAATTGATGCTGAACCAAAAACAGAAACTTTTGACTCCAGTACAGGAATTTTCATTTTTTACTGGTGCGTGATAATGATCTAAAAAATTTACACAGTGTTCATATACAAATTTTTTAGGTTGTCCTAATTTTTAAGAACTTTTAGAGAAAGGGAAGTATGGTTATACTACCGATCTTAACAGACTGTTCTGTTTTTTAGAGATTCTGTTTTGCATGCATAGTTTGCTTCTTCTAGTGTTCCCATATCTTATATTCAGTGATATAAATTACAGGAATGGTATAATACAGTAGGTATCATGTGGGAACAATTATGAATCTTGTCTTGACAATACCTAAGTGAATGATCTATCTTTATTATACTAACCCATCTCACGAAGTTCCGTTAAGTTTTGTGTGATTGAAGTTTTCAAGTTTTGGGTGAGACACCGATATGAGAAGAATAAGGAGTGACAAGAACCTAAGCTTGGGGATTCCCAAGGCACCCCAAGGTAATATACAAGGAAGACTCAAGCGTCAAAGCATGGGGATGCCCCGGAAGGCATCCCCTCTTTCGTCTTCAACACTATCGGTATATCTTACTTGAAGCTATATTTTTATTCGTCACATATTATGTGTTTTACTTGAAGCGTCATTTGTATTTCGTTGTACTCTGTTAGATGTTATTTAAAATCTTGTTTTTCAATAAAAAGTTCCAAGAATTGCCTTTAGGATGCTTGCATTGCAAGTTTGATGTGTGCTGCGTAAAAACAGAAACTTTCTCTGTAGTGTTTGAATTTTCATATTTTACTGGAACGTGGAAAGTTTCTGAAATTTTTACACAGTATTTTCATATAAATTCTTTAGCATGTCCTCAATTTCATAATTTTTTGAGTTACAGAAGTACACTGGTTTAATAGATTGCTACAGACTGTTCTGTTTGGACAGATTGTTGTCATAGTTTTGTTATCTACTTATTCTATAGTTTCCATTGCCTATATTGGTAGATATAAATTGTGGAAATGATGGTAAACAGTAGATGATGTTTGGAAATTATTATGCAACTTTTCTTGGCAGTACATGAAGTGTTGCTTTTATTCTTATGTGTACTAACCTATCTCACGAGTTCTTTTCGAGTTTTGTGTGGATGAAGTTTTTGAGAATAGGTGAAACCATGATATGAGCAGATTGAACGAGATACAAAAGCTCAATCTTGGGGATGCCCAAGGCACCCCAAGTAAATATTTCAAGAAGTCTCAAGCATCTAAGCTTGGGGATGCTACGCATCCCACCTCTCTTCGTCAACTATCGGTTAGCCTATGTTGAGCCTAATTTTTTATTTGTCCACATGATATGTGCTATTCTTGGAGTGCTATTTTTGTTTTGCTCGCTGTTTAAATAAAATACTTAGATCTGAAAGTTTTCAGATGAGAGAGAGAGAGTTCTCAAATAGCTACGCATTTACTTAACTACTCATTGATCTTCACTTATATCTTTTGAGAGTAGCTTGTCATTTACTCTTGTGCTTCACTTATATCCTATGAGTAAATTGTTGAATGAATTGAATACCATGAAGTTGAAATTATATGCTCATATCATGCCTAGTAGTAGCTTCACATTGGGTTTAGAAAGTAAAATCTATTGAAGTTTGACAATCACAATATTGGTCATACAAGCAATTCGTGAATGATTAGTGAAAGATCGTGGATGTCGCCTAGAGGGGGGGTGAATAGGCGCTTTAAAATAATTACGGTTTAGGCTTGAACAAATGCGGAATAAAACTAGCATTTAATTTGTCAAGCACAAAACCTAAATCGACTAGGCTCACCTATGTGCACCAACAACTTATGCTAAGCAAGATAAACAACTAAGTGATAGCAAGATATATAACTAGAAACAATATGGCTATCACAAAGTAAAGTGCATAAGTAAAGGGCTCGGGTAAGAGATAACCGAGGCATGCAGAGACGACGATGTATCCCGAAGTTCACACCCTTGCGGATGCTAATCTCCGTTAGAGCGGTGTGGAGGCATAATGCTCCCCAACAATGCCACTAGGGCCACCGTATTCTCCTCACGCCCTCGCACAATGCAAGGTGTCGTGATTCCACTAAGGGACCCTTGAGGGCGGTCACCGAACCCGTACAAATGGCAACCCTTGAGGGCGGTCACCGAACCCGTACACTTTGGCAACCCTTGGGGGCGGTCACCGGTACCCGTCAAATTGCTCGGGGCGATCTCCACAACCTAATTGGAGACTCTGACGCTTGCCCGGAGCTTTACACCACAATGATTGAGCTCCGAGGCACCACCAACCGTCTAGGGCGCCAAAGCACCCAAGAGGAACAAGCTCTAGGGTGCTCAAACACCCAAGAGTAATAAGCTTCTCAACTACTAACTTCCACGTATCACCGTGGAGAACTCAAACCGATGCAACTAATGCAATGGCAAGAACACACGAAGTGCTCAAGTCCCTCTCTCTCAAATCCCACCAAAGCAACAAAAGCTATGGAGGAAAGTGAGAGGAAGAACAAGGAGAACACCAAGAACTCCAAGATCTAGATCCACAAGGTTTCCCTCACATAGAGGAGAAAGTGATTGGTGGAAAGATGGATCTAGATCTCCTCTCTCTATTCCCTCAAGAAGGAGCAAGAATCATTGGAGGGATTGAGAGATAGCAAGCTCGAAGAAGGTCAACAATGGGGGAAGAACACGAGCTAGACGGATTAAGGTCCAATGGGGAAGAAGACCCCCTTTTATAGGTGGGGAAAAATCCAATCGTTATCTGCCCTCTGCCCGCAGCCAAGCGGTACTACCGCTCCTCGGAGCGGTACTACCGCTTAGGCGGTACAACCAAACACTGGCCTGAAACACACTAAGTGTACCACAGTAGTGCCGCCGGAGCGGTACTACCGCTGCCCCTGGCGGTACTACCGCTTAGGGGGTTTAGTCCAGGAGAGGCAGCAGTAGTAGAGGCAGCCAGGGCGGCAGTACCATGCGAAGCGGTACTACCGTGCTAGTACCGCTCTACTACCGCTTAAGGGAAAATGGAAACAGAAGCGTGCACTGAGGAAACCCCGCAAGCGGTAGTGGCGGCGGTAGTAAGGGCGGTAGTACCGCCAGAGCGGTACTACCGTGCTACTACCGTGCAACTACCGTGAATGGCAAACTGGCAACAGAGAGTTGCACGCTCGGGGAAACCCCAAGCGGCAGTGCCACGGAAGTACCCAGCGGTACTACCGTGGGCACCAGCGGTACTACCGCTTGCATGCCACAGAAAATCCACAGAAAACAGAGGAAACAAATAAAACCAGAACTGCCATAACTTCTGCAAATGAGCTCCGAATTGAGCAAACTCAAGCTTGTTGGATAGATGACGACAAATACTATCCAACAACAACACCGGAGATATGCCTAACATATAGAGATGAGACACCTCTATGAATGAAGAACCGGCATAAACTCCAACACCGAAAACATCATAGAAGATGCATAGATGAACTCCGTTTTCGATGACCTCGAGCTTGTCATGAAGATGACCAAAAGCTCAAAGACTCACCAAGAGAAACACCGAACAAGAACCAAGAAAGATGATGCAAGGATGCAAAGGTTTGAGTTCTTGACGAACGATACGATAAAGTTACTCACTTGAGAGCCCCCCTTGATAGTACGGCTATCGATCCTATAACCCGGTCTCCCAACTACTACCATGAGACCGGTAAAATAGAAAACCTATCAAGGGCAAACCTTTGCCTTGCGCACAGTCCACTTGAGCTAGATGATGACGATCTTGACCTCCTCAAGTTGGACCACCTTTCTTGAATGCGCCGGCTCGATGAAGACTAGTTGATTGCTCCCCCATACTCCACTATGGGTGAGCCGCTCTTCGACACATCTTCACAAGTCCATTGTCACCACAATGGACGGGAAGCTTCAAGCAGTGATCTCTTCGTGATGCTCCACTTGAACTTGCACACCGCAATCTTGATGACGATCACCACTTGACGTCATCCTCCATGGGTTGTGTGATATCTTCCTTTTGATGCACGCTCATGGAAACAAACCTAACCCCACAAAGAACTCTCGCATAGAACACGGGTTAGTACACAAAGCGTAATGGACAATGCTTACCATACCATGAGATCACTTGATCTCGCTTGGTACATCTTCTACGCTTTGTGTGTTGATCAACTTGAATCACTCTTCATATGTAGTCTTGATCAACCTTGAATCTTTCCAACTCTCTTCATTAGGATGATGTCTTGAAGGTAAACATGAATGTTCACACAATCTTCTTCTTCAAGACATGCTTGCAATAGGCTCAACACTCACATGACCAATCTTTGGATAAATCCTTGAATAGCACCTTGGTCAACACATATTCTTCTTCTAATAACCTTAAAACCAACAAATGGTCTTCAAGCAATGCCTATGGACAAACCCTTCAAATATAACTCAAGGCAACCATTAGTCCATAGAGATTGTCATCAATTACCAAAACCAAACATGGGGGCAGCACATGTTCTTTCAATCTCCCCCATTTTGGTAATTGATGACAATCACTTTCAAGAGAGTTTATATAAGGAATTAAGCATCACCATGCAAAGCAACAACTAATAATGCAAGAGCATGTGATGCAAATGCTTAGGAACAAAACCAAAGCAAGCATGAAGAAATAGCTCTCTAAACTTCTCCACAAAACTCTCTAAACTTCTCCCCCATTGGCATCGATTGCCAAAATGGGCGAAAAGCTTAGAAGGCCAATATAATATGCGTTCCTCCATAAAGTGTGTATTTCTCAAAATATGAGTGGAATACAATACACATATCCAATGAAGAATAGTTGGAGGAAGACAAACTATATTGAGGAACCAAAGATTGCAAAAAGGATGATATGGCACAAAGACATACCAAAGAGAGAAGCAAGCAATCTAAGGATACCAAATGGACCAATCAATCAAATGATCCGACGAGCCACACGAATAACAGATATTATGATATGAGCAAATGAGTGTTCTAAAGAACATAGAGAAGCTCCCCATGATTTGTGCAATATTTAGTTTTGTATTTGGATACAACGTGCACAAAATTGGATCATCACTCCCCCAAAATCAATAGAAACTCACAACAAGTGCAAGTGAGCATAGATAAGAAACAAAGCATAGCACTTGCAACAAACAACTGGTTGAGCAACATGCACAAGGGACAACATAAGAATAGGCTCAATCAACGAGATGTGTGTGAGACATGGCACATAATTTGATAAGACTAATATAAGGATGAGCATTGAGCATCAACATAGTCCTGAAGAAATGTGTAACAGTGCAAGACATGTCCTTCCCACAAACACCAAGTTAGGAAGGTCACACACACAACAAGCAAATGGGTTCACACGCTCAATAATATGCAAATTTATAACCAAAGCTTGTGACAACCCATGGTGAAGATGGAAAATAAAAGGCTCGTTAAGACAAGCATGAGGAAAGCAATCTTCACCAAGAATGAGTGCACTAAGATGCAAATAAATAAGTTACGCACTCAAGAGACAAATGCTTTCACGGAGCCACCAAAGAAAATAGGAGAGAAAGAAAAGGTGGACGTGAAAGAAATAAGGATACCAATTGACAGCAAACTTTACCAAGAAAGAGTGCATCAAAAGCAAAGAGATGAGACTCACACTCCAACGGGAAAAGCTTTCACGGAGCCACCAAATTAATAATACAAGAAAGACAAGGTAGGCATGAAAGAAAGGATATCATCTAGAGATGTAATTTCTCTCAAGTGTATAAGGTTCTAGGTAGATAAAAATCATGATGATATCAATCCACAAAGAAGGATATACACACGAAATAGTTACAACATGAAGGAACAAGATATCCAAAAGGAAGTCATAAAATATACCAATAAGATCTTTGCTTGAAAGCATAAAGCACATGGCTTAATATTATCTCATAGTATATAAATGAACTTCAACTACACAAACATCAAAGACATCACAACTCGCAACAAGAGATCATTGTTGGGATGCTTTGAGAAAGGAAACAAGTATCACTAGAACGGATCAAGAAAATCATGCCATGATGTAACCTACACAAGGTTGAATGCAAGAAATGTATGCATGAAGTTGATACTTGTTACCGAGATAGCATTGGAATGATGTAGTAGATACCAAATGAATGTAGTAGATTGTAGTTCATTGATCATCCTAGCTTGACTCCAATAAGCACATGGTGACAACACCTTCCTTGTGAGTGAGCCGAGCATCCAATGCATCTCCAATTGTTCCTAGAACAACATCACAAACAAAATGGTGCCCAAACTCATTGGGACCAAAGAGTTAGAGAACCAACAACACATAGGACAAACTCCACATAAATATGTGCATATGGATATGAAATTGAGTTTCATGCACATCTCATCCAATTAGAGACTTGGTGGAGTTTCCCCTATATATTGGGTCAAAGAAAGAAAGCATGCCAAAGGAAATACATAAAGTAAATATGCATTCACAAGACTTTCAAGGACCAAAGGGAGATACAATTTGGACAAAACACCAAGTAAACCAAGAAGGCAACCAAAAGATTGACACGACATAAGGTTGTCCAAATTATATCAAAGAACCAACTCAACTCATGATTTAAGACAATTAGAGATCAACACATGAGAAGAGATGCCAATTGAAACCAAACCAAATCAACACATGATTTGATAAGATACCAATTGAAAAGATACCAAGTGAAAATAAGATACCAAATGAAGAAATAATCACTTGAAGGATACCAAATAAAAGATACAACAAGGAATGAGATACCAAAGAAACACAACAAATGAAAGATATCAAATAAAGAGATATCAAACTTCCAGAAGAGAGCAAGGTTCCAACAAAACAAACCAAACCCTCTACAAATTTCATGATGGCACAAAGCACCAAAAGGAAAAAAGTTTGCCTTCCACATAGTATAAGGAAGAGAACTTTCACATACAAATATATTATCTTGGACATCTTCTATGATTGTGAATACCAATTAATTATTTCCAAACTTGAGAAAATTAGTTGAAGTTGGACAAGGAAGACAACGTAATGAGTTATGGTTGTGTATATTTGCATAGAAGTTATATTCTTATGGATCCTCCAACATGTGGTGCTTGTTTAGAACCTTTTGCTAGCCAACACTTTGTACTAAGTAGAGATACTACTTGTGCATCCAAATCTTTGAGCCAAGTTTCTTCCATAAGAGTCCACCATACCTACCTATATATGGTATTTCACTACCATTCCAAGTAAATTTGCATGTGCCACCTCTAAACATTCAAATAAACATCTGTTTTGTGTGCCTGGACCGCTCATGGAGCGACGGGTAGCGGTCAGTATCTTCCATGTTAAGCGGGTTATTCTCATGATGAGTGTTTATTCACTCGTCCTTGTACGAGAGGGGCGGTAATAGGGATTCCCAGTCCCGAAATAAAAAAATGCAAATAATTAAACAAAACTCCCCCAGGAATGTTGTTGGTATGGACGGTACCCGTGGATTCGGCTAGCCGTGGAGTGTGTTTGTTGGTGGAGGGGGGGTAAACCTTTACTTTTACCCCTTGCGAACCGCCGCCAATGTGTTTAACATGGAAGATATTGATAACTATTGATCGTAACGTTGACAGGAAGGGTGCACCTCCCAAAATTATATCTATCTTTGTTTTTAAACAATGAGCTCTGACACCTTTGCAAATCCCTGCTTCCCTCTGCGAAGGGACAATCTATTTACTTTCATGTTATTTACTTTTCATGTTGAGTCAACTTCTCATTTCAACCTCAATTATTCTCTAGTTGGCAAGCATCATGTGGTGAGGAAAGATCTAGGCACATATGGCCAGTCAAATATATTTGATCATGACTTATTATTGTTGACAATTATCTTTATGATAAATGAGTTGGGAGGCGAAACCTTAAGCCCCTATCTTTCTCTGTGTTTGGTGGATGCCATTTGTTCTAAAATATGCTTTGAGTACTAGAAATCATAGAAGACTATATGATGATTGAGTATGTGGAGCTCTTACTTAGACTTTGTTGAGAATAAGTTGAATTGCAATTGTTTGGTGACTAAGAGCATAGGTTGTTAAGTTTCAAGAGAATTAATTGTTTGAACCATAACATGTGAATTGGTTGCTACTTTTTCATTACAAGTTTTATGAGAAAGAGTTGCTGTTATGATGCTAGGAAAAGTGGTTGAAATTATCATTGACCAAACTTATGCTCTATGCTAGCATTCACACTTCATAAATTAGTTCTTTTATCATTTACCTACTCGAGGACGAGTAGGAATTAAGCTTGGGGATGCTGATACGTCTCCAACGTATCGATAATTTATGAAGTATTCATGCCATATTCACCTATGTTTACAATACTTTTATATGGTTTTGATGCACTTTATATGATTTATTTAGAACTAACCCGGACTGACGTTGTTTCGGCAGAACTACCATGGTGTTGTTTTTGTGCAGAAAATGAAAGTTCTCGGAATCGCCCGAAACTTTTTGACGATTTTTTTGGAACAAAAGAGGCACTAGACGCTTCGTGGGAGGGCCAGAAGAGCCACGAGGTGGGCACAACCCACCAGGCACGCCCTGGTGTCTTGTGCCCTCCTCGTGGCCCATCTTCGCGTGAAACCGCCGCTCAAAAATCCTATAAATATAGAAACCATCAGAAATAACCCTAGACTCTCTGCTCCGCTGCCGCAACTCTCTGTATCGACGAAAAACCAATCTAGAGACGTTCCAGTACCCTGCCGGAGAGGGGAATCCATCTTCGGTGGCCATCTTCATCATCTCGGCGGAGGCCATGATGAGGAGGGAGTAGTCCACCCTCGGGGCTGAGGGTATGTACCAGTAGCTATGTGTTCAATCTCTCTCTCTCTCTCTCTCTCTCTCTCTCTCTCTCTCTCTCATGTTCTTGAGATGTCACGATCTTGATGTATCACGGGCTTTGTTAATATAGTCGGATCATATGATGTTATTCCATTGCTATCATGTTGTGATGAATTGAATCTTTCCCTTTGAGATATCGTTATGTTGGATTGAATATTGGATTTGAGAACACTTGATATATGTCTTGCATATGGATACCCGTGGTGACAATGGGGTGTTCTATTGATTCACTTGATGTATGTTTTGGTACTCAACTTGTGGATTCCCGAGGTAACATTGGGGTAATCTATGCATAGGGTTGATGCATGTTCTTGTCCTACGTTCTCTGATAGAAATCTTGGGGCACTCTTTGAGGTTCTTTGTGTTGGATTGAGTATTATGAATCTGAAATTGTTTTATGCGTATCATATAATTAACTCATGGATACTTGTGGTGACTTTGGAGTATCTAGGTGACCTTAGAGTTGGTTGATGCGTATCATATGGTGTTATTTTAGTACGAACTCTTGATAGATTGATCGGAAAGGATAACTTGGTGTTATTTTAGTACGAACTCTTGGATAGATCGATCGAAAAGGATAACTTCAAGGTGGTTCCATACCCTGCAAACAATTTCTTCTTATGTTCTCCGCTAGATAAGAACTTTGGAGTGATTCTTCATTGCACGTTGAGGGATGGTTATGTGATCCAATTATATTAGCATTGTTGAGAGATTGCACCAGCGAAAGTACGGACCCTAGGCCTTGTTTTCAAGCATTGCAATACCGTTTGTGCTCACTTTTGTTACTTGCTACCTTGCTGTTTTTATATTTTCAGATTACAAAAACCTATATCTATCATCCATATTGCACTTGTATCACCATCTCTTCGCCGAACTAGTGCACCTATACAATTTGCAATTGTATTGGGTGTGTTGGGGACACAAGAGATTTCTTGTATTTGATTACAGGGTTGTTTGAGAGAGACCATCTTCATCCTACACCTCCCACGGATTGATAAACCTTAGGTCATCCACTTGAGGGAAAATTGCTACTGTCCTACAAAACTCTATGCTTGGAGGCCCAACACGAGTCTACAAGAATAAAGTTGCGTAGTAGACATCACGTATCAATTCCCCCAAGCTTAACCCATTGCTTGTCCTCAAGCAATTCAGTTGACAAACTGAAAGTGATAAAGAAAAACTTTTACGAACTCTTTTGTTCTTGTTTACATATATATGCTTAAGTAGCACCCAGGTTTTCAGCAAAGATTATGACTAACCATGCCAGCAATAACTCTTAGAAATTATATTAACTCATATCAATGACATAAGCAACTAGCGAGCAATAATAAAATATCTCAAGCGCCAACACTTTGTCAAAACAATCGTGATATAATATGACAACAGTGGTACTAGCCCTTTCTGAGACCGCCATACATAAATGCAGAGCACCTCCAAAGTTCAAGCAAGGACTAAACATTGTAATTCATGGTAGAAAAGAAGTCATGTTGCACCCAACATTAACTATACACAATGCATGAGGATGACAATAATGCTCTCAGGTCTGGCGCTTATTTGAGAAGGTGATGACTCAACATAAAAGTAAATAGATAGTCCCTTCACAGAGGGAAGCATGGATTTGCAGCGGTGCAGAGCTCAAGATTTAAAACATAGATAGATATAATTTGGGAGGTACACCCTTCCTGTCAATGCTACGACCAAGAGTTATCAATATCTTCCATGCTAAACACATTAGCGGCGGTTCCCAAGCGGTAAAAGTAAAGGTTTACTCCCCCTCCACCACAATCACACTCCACGGCTAGCCGAATCCACGGGTACCGTCCATACCAACAACATTCCTGGGGGAGTTTTGTTTAATTATTTGTAATTTTTGATTTCGGGACTGGGAATCCCTATTACCGCCCCTCTCTTGTAAGGACGAGTGAGTAAACACTCATCATGAGAATAACCCTCTTAACATGGAAGATACTGACCGCCCCCTGTCGCTCCAATGGCGGTCCAGGCACAAAAAACAGACGTTCATTTGAATTTTTAGAGGTGGCACATGCAAATTTACTTGGAACGGCAGGGTAATACCGCATATAGGTAGATATGGTGGACTCATCTGGAATAACTTTGGTTTAAGGATTTTGATGCACAAGTAGTATTCCCGCTTAGTACAGGTGAAGGCTAGCAAATAGATTGAGAAGCGGCCAGCTAGAGAGCGAAAATGGTCATGAACATGCATTACGAATAATAAACATTGACTACTAGCATGAGTAGGATATGGACACCATGAACATAAATATCATGAAGGCTATGTTGGTTTTGATTCAACTACATGCGTGAACATGTGCCAAGTCAAGACACTTGAAACATTCAGAGGTGGATATCATATCATCATACCACATCATAATCATTTTAATGCATGTTAACATCCAAGATAAATCATTATCCACTCCTAGCTACTTAAGCATGGCATGAACAACTATAATCTCTAATTGTCATTGCAAACATGTTTGATCATAATATGCTGAATCAAGGATACTAGGCTAAACATATTTACAAAAACAAAAACAAGTTGAGTTCATACCCGCTTTTCTCTGCCACAGCTACTTCATCAAATATCGTCATTATTGCCTTTCACTTGCACGACTGAATGATATGAACATAATAATAGTGCAAGAGTGCCGTGGACTAAGCTGGAATCTGCAAACATTTTATTCAAGAGGAGAAGACAAGGTAACATGGGCTCTTTCTCAGATTAACAATAGTGCATATGAGAGCCACTCAACATTTTCATCGTGGTCTTCTCCTTGGTACGACTCAAATAAAAGGAAAAGAATTTTAGAGAAACACACTGAAATATGTTTGGAGTTTTTGGTTTTTCAAGAAGAAAGCAAATTAAAGAGGAAAAACAAAAACGAGAAAAACTATTTACACGGGAAAGCTCCCGGCAAGTAAAAGAAGAAACGAGAAAATTTTTTGGGTTTTCTTTTAATACTACAATTAATCTAAACTGGAAAGAAAAACCGAAAAGAAGTAGGAAATATATTATTTTTTGGATTTTCTCAAAGTTTTTCAAACACGCAAGAAGAAAGCGAGAAAATAAATCTAGCACGGATAATACAATGAAAAAGTATGAACACCGACAACTGGAATGAAATGTGTGAACATGAATGTAATGTCGGTGGATATACGTACTCCCCCAAGCTTAGGCTTTTGGCCTAGCTTGGTAATCACCATCTGTAGCGTGGATAATAGTTGGAGTGATAGCCTACCGAGGCCCTTGGTGCAAACTCCTCAGCCCTCCTGGCAGCTTCAACCTCCGCATTGTGCGCATGGGCCTCGCTCTCAAGAACATAATATCTTCCCCTACTGTGAAAGTCAAAGAGAGCAGGAGCAGGCAAAGTAACAGGCACAACGGTTTTTTTATTAAACTTCAAGTTATAGGTGTAATTAGTGATTGTGCCCTTAAGGAACTTATGACGCTTCATGGCCTCAAAGTCTAAGTACTGAGTAGGTAAAATGGGGTCATTAGGCCAAGGTGATACATTTAGTTTCTCTGCCACACGGGAGGCATAAATTCCTCCATAAAAATTACCACTAGCAGCGTTGTGCTGCAGTCTCCGTGCAACGATTGCTCCAAGATTATAACATTTATTTCCTGTTATAGCAGTGTGTATGAGACTCAAATCAGGAGCACACAGTGTGCTATAATCTTGTTTGCTTATGATACATTTGCCATTAAAGAGTGCGAAATAATGTATTGATGGGAAATGGATGCTTTTAATTCTTCCTTGATACCTGCACCTTCCATGAATTCGTCGCACGGCCACAAACATGATTTGGTAGAGGCATCTCGCATCGAGCTTTCACTTGATGAGGCCTCCGAGGACCTCCTCCTCGAAGAACTCCTAAAGAATTGCATTTTTATTTGCAAACAAATTTCTGAAATATTTTTGAGACACAAAATTTTGCTAACAAAACTTCGTGAAATTGATAGCAACTACTCCTAAGGATGCATAGAGGCCATATTAAGCATTCAAACTACTTAGAACTCTAAGAATTCAACATGCAAGCTCATCTACAGCAGCACCAAGAGTAGCTAATTACTCTAAAAATAACCCACTAAATCAAAAACTAATTGGAGCAATGGAGGAGTCACATACCAAGTAGCAATTCCTCCAAACAGTTTCGGAAACGGAGCTTCGAGCAAAGAGATCAAAATCCGCGGGTTTGAGAGCAAGAACATGGGAATGGAAGCTATGGTGATTTTTTCTGAAGGTAGAGGATGACATGGGCTAAAGGTATAAGTGAGGGGGCCCACATGGGGGCCATAGCCCACCAGGGCACGCTTGGGGTTGCTGGCGCGCCCTGGTGTCTTGTGGGCACCAGGTGCACCCCCCCCCCCTCTGGTATTATTTGCACCAGAAATTCAGAAATATTCGGAAAAAAATTGTATCAGATTTTCAGATCATTCTGAGGACTTTTATTTTTGGGTCATTTTTTATTGCACGGTGAAAACAAAAAATGGGATAAACATGGCATTTTATTTTATTTGACTAGGTACAACAGAAAATAAACGATGGGAGCAGAAGATTGTGCCTACTAGATTCATCAACTTCATACCTCTCAAAAATGATCCATTAATAAGGTTTATCAAGTCTTATTAACAACCACTTCCGATTAGCATGAAACCGAAGAACTTTCGTAAAACACTAAGTTACCTCAATGGGGATATGCATATCCCCAACAATAAGTATATCATATTTCTTTTTGGAAGTTGGTAGAGGTAATTGAAAACTTCCAATAGTGATTGTAGGAGATTCTTCAATAACATTTATACCATTCACTTGGAATTGTTTCTTCGGAAAGTGCACCGTATGCTCATTACCATTGATATGAAAAGTGACTTTGCTTTTATTGCAATCAATAACAGCCCCTACAGTATTCAAAAAGGGTCTACCAAGGATAATCGACATGTTGTCGTCCTCGGGCATATCAAGAATAACAAAGTCCGTTAAGATAGTAACATTTGCAACAACAACGGGCACATCCTCACAAATACCGATAGGTATGGCAGTTGATTTGTCAGCCATTTCCAATGATATTTCAGTAGGTGTGAGTTTATTCAAATCAAGTCTTTTATATAAGGAGAAAGGTATAACAGTAACACCAGCTCCCAAATCACACAAAGCAGTTTTGACATAATTTCTTTTAATGGAGCAAGGTATAGTTGGTATTCCAGGGTCTCCAAGTTTTTTAGGTACTCCATCCTTAAAAGAATAGTTAGCAAGCATGGTGGAGATTTCAGCTTCAGGTATCTTTCTTTTATTAGTGATGATGTCTTTCATGTATTTTGCATAAGGGGCCATCTTTAGGATATCAGTTAAGCGGGTACGCAAAAAGACTGGCCTAATCATGTCAGCAAAGCGTTCAAATTCTTCATCATCCTTTTTCTTAGATTGTTTAGGTGGAAAGGGCATGGGTTTCTGAACCCATGGCTCTCTTTCTTTACCATGTTTTCTAGCCACAAAGTATCTTTTATCATATCATTTATTTTTAGGTTGTGGGTTATCAAGATCAACACCAGGCTCTATTTCAACATCATTATCTAGTTCTTTATCATTGTTTGGTTGAGCATCCTCATGAACATCATCATTATCATTTTCATTATCACTAGGTGAATGTTCATTACCAGATTGAGTTTCAGCATCTGAAATAGAGACATCATTATTATCAGGAGGTTTTCGTATCTCAGGTTCACTAGAGGTATGCAGAGTCCTATCATTTTTCTTTTTCTTTTTATTTTTAGAAGGACTAGGTGCATCAGTGTTAATTCTCTGAGAGTCTTGTTCAATTCTTTTAGGATGACCTTCAAGATAAAGTGGTTCTTGGGTCATTCTACCTCCTCTAGTTACTACTCTAGCAGCAAAATCATTCTTTTGAGATTTAGCAACTTGTTCTAACTGAGTTTGAACCATAGAGGCATGCTTTCCTACCCCTCTAACATCATTACTGATTCTAAATAGCAACTCACTGAAGCGGGCAATCATATCAGAGTTATATTTCAATTGTTTCAGAACATGTGCATTGAAGTGATCTTGCTTCATAATTTAGTTATCAAACTCATATAAGCATTGACTAGGATGTTTATTGTAAGGGATATCACCTTCAACAAACTTTAATAAAGAATTTACCTCTACCACCTATGGAGGTGGTGGTCTGTCAAGGCCATGTATTTCTTCAATAGGTGGTAAATTCTTAACATCCTCAGCTTTAATACATTTTTCTTTCATAGATTTCTTTGCCTCTTGCATATCTTCAGGACTGAGAAATAAGATACCCCACTTCTTCGGAGTGGGTTTAAGTGGTGGTTCAGGGAGAGTCCAATCATCATAATTCTTCAATATATTATTCAATAATTCCTCAGCTTGTTCAACAGTTCGTTCCCTGAAAATACAACCAGCACAACTATCTAGGAAGTCCCTAGAAGCATCAGTTAGTCCATTATAGAAGATATCAAGTATTTCATTTTTCTTGAGAGGGTGATCAGGCAAAGCATTCAGCAATTGGAGAAGCCTCCCCCAGGCTTGTGGGAGACTCTCTTCTTCAATTTGCACAAAGTTAAATATTTCCTGTAAGGCAGCTTGTTTCTTATGAGCAGGAAAATATTTTTCAGAGTAGTAAATCATATCATGAGGACTACGCACACAACCAGGAGCAAGAGTATTGTACCATGTCTTAGCATCACCCTTTAATGAGAACGGAAATAACTTAAGGATATAGTAGTAGCGAATCTTCTCATCATGAGCAAAGAGGGTGGCTATATCATTCAGCTTAGTAAGATGTGCCACTACAGTTTCAGTTTCATAGCCATGGAAAGGATCGGATCCAACCAAAGTAATTAACTCTGGGTCGACAGAGAATTCATAATGCTTATCGGTAACAAAGATAGGTGAAGTAGCAAACTTAGGCTCACATTTCATTCTAGCATTCAAAGTCTTTTCCTTATACTTGCGTAGTAATTTCTTAAGATCATTTCTATCCTTACAAGAAAGAATTTCCCTAGCTATCTCTCCATCCAAAACATAACCTTCAGGTATCTTAGGCATTTCAAATCTAGGAGAGCCAGGTCTAATAGGTGTTTCATAGTCATCAGTTTCAAAGGCTTCATCAGTTTCAGCTATCTCATCAGTTTCAGTAATTTCATTCTCTTTAGCTCTAGCAATTTGTTCATCAAGAAATTCACCGAGTGGCACATTATCATCAAGCATGGTACTAGCATCATCATAAGCATCATTCATGGCAGAAGTACCATCATCAATAACTTGCGACATATCAGGATTAATAGCATGTGGTGGTGTAGCAAGCTTACTCATAACTGAAGGTGAATCAAGTGCAGAGCTAGATGGAAATTCCTTACCTCCCCTCATCATAGAGGGAAAAATCTTGGTTTTTGGATCCTTACGATTCTTCATAGTGATCAATTGATATAAATCCCAAGTGACTCAACAAATATAGCTATGCTCCCCGGCAACGGCGCCAGAAAAAGGTCTTGATAACCCACAAGTATAGGGGATCGCAACAGTTTTCGAGGGTAGAGTATTCAACCCAAATTTATAGATTCGACACAAGGGCAGCCAAAGAATATTTGAGAGTATTAGCAATTGAGTTGTCAATTCAACCACACCTGGAGATTAAATATCTACAGCAAAGTGATCAGTAGCACAGTAGAATGATAGTTTGATAGCAGTAATAGCAGTAACAGCAACGGTAGCAGTGATAGCAATAGTTTTGTAGCAAGTGGAACAGTAGCAGCAACAGTAGTAACTTAGCAAGAACAATATGTGGAAAACTCGTAGGCACTGGATCGGTGAACTCGTTGGATGATATTCATCATATAACAGTCATAACCTAGGGCGACACAGAACTAGCTCCAATTCATAAATGTAATGTAGGCATGTATTCCGTAAATAGTCATACGTGCTTATGGAAAAGAACTTGCATGACATCGTTTGTCCTATCCTCCCGTGGCAGCGGGGTCCATAAGGAAACTAAGGGATATTAAGGCCTCCTTTTAATAGAGAACCAGAACAAAGCATTAACACACGGTGAATACATGAACTCCTCAAACTACAGTCATCACCAGAAAGTATCCCGACTATTGTCACTCCGGGGTTTACGGATCATAACACGTAATAGGTGCGTATGACTAGCAAGATCGGATCAAGAACATAGATATAATGGTGATAACATAAACGGTTCAGATCTGAAATCATGGCACTCGGGCCCTAGTGACAAGCATTAAGCATGGCAAAGTCATAGAAACATCACTCTCAAAACATAGTGGATACTAGGGATCAAGCCCTAACAAAACTAACTCGATTACATGATGAATCTCATCCAACTCCTCACCGACCAGCAAGCCTATGAAGGAATTACTCACTCCCGGTGGGGAGGATCATGGAATTGGAGATGGAGAAGGGTTGATGATGACGAAGACCGGAGATTCCCCTCTCCGGAACCCCAAACGGGCTCCATATCTGGCCTCCGATGAAGAACAGGAGGTGGCGGCGGCTCCATATCGTAAAACGCAATGAAACTTTCTCTCTGATTTTTTTCTCCAAAAATAGGATTTTATAGCGTTGGAATTAGGGTTAGTGGGGCCCCGAGGTGGGCACAACCCACCAGGGCGCGCCTGGGGGGCTGGCGCGCCCTGGTGTATCATGCCCAGCCAGGGCTCCTCCTCCGGTGGTTCTTGGCTCCAGTATTTTTTATTTATTGTAAAATAAATCTCCAAAAAGTTTCGTCCAGTTCCGAGAACTTTTATTTTTGCACAAAAAACAACACCATGGTAGTTCTGTTGAAAACAACGTCAGTCCGGGTTAGTTTCATTCAAATCATGCAAATTAGAGTCCAAAACAAGGGCAGAAGTGTGAGGAAAAGTAGATACGACGGAGACGTATCATAGACCATTCTTAAATACTGCAGTGGCTGTTATTGATTGCAATAAAAGCAAGGTTAGCTTTCACGTCAATGGCAAGCAACATACCGTTCATTTTCCGAAGAAGAAAACTTTGGTTAATAATATTACTGTCATTGAGCCTACTCCCACGGTTATCATTGGAAGTTTTGCAATTCCTCTACCTACTGTCAAAAAGAAATATTATAATCTTATTGTTGGGGAGATGAAAATCCCCATTGAGGTAACCTAGTGATATACGAAAATTCTTTGGTTGCATGTTAATCGGAAACGGTTGTTAATAAGACTTCATCAACCTTATTAATGGATCCTTTTCGGAAGGCATGTGATTGATGAATTTAGTATTCACAACTCTCTGTATCAAAAGTTTATCCTCTTTTATTTTCAGTTTATATAGAATAAATTAGCATGATTTTTCGTTTTTCTTTTTTTCCCGTGCGTAGAAAAATGCCAGAAAATAAAAAGTCTCAGATTGCTACAAAATTTTGACATGAATTTTTCTGGAATAAATAAGAATTTTTAGCATAAAAATAACAGCAGGGGACTGCACCTGTTGGCACAATCCAACAAGGCGCCCCCCCTGGGTCGCGCCCTAATGCCTTGTGGGGCCCACAAGGCCCCCCTGCCTTATCCCTTCGTCCCACTCTTTCTCCTACCTCCAGCAAAAAATTCCTATCCATCTATCTCCCGTGTTCTTCACCCAGAAAGTGAAATTTTCGATCTCGTTGCTCGGAACTCCGTTTCCAAAACTGTTTTGAGGAATTGTTCCTTGAAATTTGTGCTTTGGAAAATGAATTTCTTGAGGAGAGGTTCTTAAAGCCGGAGCCCCAAGGGAGTTGCTAGGAGAACTCAGGACCGAGACATCAACCTTGTTCGCAACATGGAGGATAGGCCATGTTAATGGCCACATACGCCCTTCATGAACGAAGCGGGTTTCTATGAAGAGTTCATGCAATTCATTGCAAATGGCGGGCTTGCCAACTTCCTCGCAGATGAGTGTGACCAATACTATCTCCTTACTAATTCCTTCGTGCAAAACTTTTACTTCAAAAATACACCCGGTGCTCCCACGGTACGCTTTGATCTTTATGCCACCAACTATGAATTGCCTCTACATGAATTTTGTGAAATATGTTTGCTTCCTTCTGACGGGGGAATGCGTGAGCCTAAGCCCGAAGAGTTTGAGGGTTTCCTTCAAACCTTAACTGTGGAAGAAACTAGGGGCGTGTCAAACGCAAGGGCTACTAGTTTGCAATTTCCTTCCGTACACTACTTTTCTCTGTTTATAGGAAAATGCATAACTGCCATGGAACAGGGTGGTGGCCTCAGTGCCCCTACCCTGGCTATTCTACGCCGTGCACTTTATGGTGATAATACTTACAACATAGGAGCTATTGTTGCGCGTCGATTAAATCTTAACCGAAACAAGGGCAAGGTTGATGGTGGTATTTATGACACTCGCTTGGCAAAGCGTTTTGAAGTTGCTATACGCCCTACTAATTACTTATTGCCTAAGGTTTATCTTGATCACCAGTCTATGATGGAACAGCAATTCATTGAAGAACCACAACCACCGCAACACATTCTTTATAGTTTGGTGTTTAGCGAGAAAACTTGCGATATTATTCCGTTGCCTGCACCCTCTTTGTTTAACTATTATGCCAGGAACGGATACAGAATAATTCCAGCACATATAATTGCTTACCGGAATGAGCTGGCTGCTGCGGAGGCTGAGGCCCAGGCATGGGATGCTCAGGTGCCCCAGCCGGAACACTTTCCCGGACCTGACGGCTATTATCAATGGTGATCACCAAGCTAGGCAAACGCCTAAGCTTGGGGGGTATGTATTTCTCACCGACATTACATCCATGCTCACACACTTCATATAAATTGTCGGTGTTCATCCTCTTTCATTGTATATCCATATTAGTTTTATTTTCCCGCTTTCTTCTTGTGTGTTTGAAAAACTTTGGAAAACCCAAAAATATTTCTCGCTTCTTTTTAGTTTTCTTTCCTTGTTTAATTATCCTTATTACTAAAAAGAAAACCCAAAAAGGTTTCCTTTGCATGTTGGGAGCTTTCCCATGTAAATAATTTTTCTCGTTCTTGTTTTCCCTTAGTTTATTTACTTGCTTGAGAAAAACAAAAACTCCAAAAATATTTCAGTGTGTTTCTCTGAATTTCTTTTCTTTTGTTGAGTCTTTGAAAGGAGAAGACCACGATGAAAATGTTGAGTGGCTCTTATATGCTTTATTGTTGATTTAACAGAGAGCCAATATTACCTTGTCTTCTCTTTGTCCAAAACTGCCCTGCAGATTCCAGCTTAGTCCACGGTATTCTTGCACTATTATTATTATCACATCATTCGGTCATGCAAGTGAAAGGCAATAATGACGATATTTGACGAAGTGATCGTGGCAAAGGAAGCTGGTATGAACTCTTCTTGTTTTCCGTTTTTGTAAATATGGTTAGCTCGTTCGATCTTGATTCAGTATATTATGAGTGAACATGTATATGATGACAATTAGAGATTATAGCTTCTCATGCCATGCTTATATAGCTAGTAGTGAATAATGATTTATCTTATAAGTCAACCAGCATTAAAATGGTTATGATGTGGTATGGTAGTATGGTATTTCCCACTGAGAAATTCAAGCGGCTTGACTTGGCCCATGTGCAAACATGTAGTTGATTCAAAACCAATGCAGCCTTCATGATGTTTAAATTCAGAGTGTTCATATCCTACTCATGCTATGTCCAATGTTAATTATTCATAATGCATACCTATGGCCGTATTCGCTCTCTAGCTGGTCGCTTCTCAACCTATTGCTAGCCTTCACCTGCACTAAGCGGGAATGCTGCTTGTGCATCCAAAATATTTAAACCAAGTTATTCCACATGAGTACACCTATATGCGGTATTACCCTTCCGTTCCAAGTAAATTTGCATGTGCCAACTAACTCTAAACATTCAAATAAACATCTATTTTGTGCACTCGTCCCGCTCATGGAGCGACGTGGCGGTCAATATTTTCCATGCTAAGTGAGTTATTCTCGAGACGGTCGTTTATTCGCCGTCATTGCACGAGAGAGGTTGGTAAAAAGGATGCCCATTCCTGCATAATCAAATTTAATTAAACAAAACTCCTTGGGACAGTTGATATGTTGGCCGGCATCCGTGGATTCGGTCAGCCATGGTTTGTGTATGGATGGTGGATAGGAGTAAACTTTACTATTCTGTTTGGGAACCGTCAATAATGAGTTTAGCATGGAAGATATTGAAACCTTTGTCATAACGTTGACAGGAAAAGTGCACCACCCCAAAAACTATATTCCAATCCTGTTTTAAAAACTTGAGCTCTAGCACCTCTATAAATCAATGCTTCCCTCTACGAAGGGCCTATCTATTCATTTTTATGTTGAGTCATCACCCTCTTACTAAAAGCACCAAATCGGAGAGCACTATTGTCATTCTTATCCATTGAGTCTAGTTAATATTGAATACGAGCATGACTGGATCTTTTTCTATTCTGAATTATAATGTTTAGTCGCTGCTTGAACCTCAGAGGTGCTCTGCATTTATGTTTTGCGGTCTCAGAAAGGGCTAGCGAAATACCATGTCACCATATTATATCATGATTGTTTTGATAAATTGTTGGCATGTGAGATATCTTATTATTACTTGCTAGTTGGTTATGTATTGCTGATAACCCACAAGTGTAGGGGATCGTTTGTAGCCTTTTTCGATAAGTAAGAGTGTCGAACCCAACGAGGAGCTAAAGGTAGAACAAATATTCCCTCAAGTTCTATCGACCACCGATACAACTCTACGCATGCTAATGCTTGCTTTACCTAGAACAAGTATGAAACTACTTTGTAGGTGATAGGATAGTTTGCACGAATAAAACTAGGAGTACTTAGCGGGAATAAAACTACGAGTAAAAAGCAAGATAATAAAAGTTAGTTGTTTAGTAGAAAGTTTTTTGTCAAACAAGAAGGTTATTTGTCCCTAGGCAATTGATAACTAGATCGGTAATCATTCTTGAAATTTTACATGAGGGAGAGGCATGAGCTAACATACTTTCTCTACTTGGATCATATGCACTTATGATTGGAACTCTAGCAAGCATCCGTAACTACTAAAGATCATTAAGGTAAAACCCAACCATAGCATTAAGTATCAAGTCCTCTTTACTCCCATATGCAACAACCCACCTACTAGGGTCTGTGTATTCTGTCACTCACGCCACCCACCATAGGCAAATCATGAACACATTGCAACACCCTACAGCGAGGATCCCTCACGTTTGCATGAGACGGAGGGCACCATAGGACAGCACCATAATAAAATGTACAATCATACCAACCACGATCATCAATTAGCCCATAGGACAAAGCGGATCTACTCAAACATCATAGGATAGCCATATATCATTGGGAAATAGTATATGGAGTTGAGCACCATGTTTAAGTGGGGAGAAGGGGAGTTACACCGCTGCATAGAGGGGGAGAGAGTTGGTGTTGACGGCGGCGAAGTTGTTGGAGTAGATCGCCGTCACGATGCTTGCCCCGGCGGCGTTCCGGCGCCACCGGGAGAGAGGGGGAGAGAGCCCCCCTCCTTCTTATTCTTCCTTGGCCTCCCCCCTAGATGGGAGGTGAGTTCCCCCTCTGGTCCTTGGCCGCCATGGCGGCGGAGGGGTAGGAGCCCCTCCTAGATTGGATCTCCCTCTCTGTTCTCTTCTGTTTCGCGTTCCTGTTTTCTGGCCAAAAACCATTTCTTATATTGCTGGAGATCCGTAACTCCGATCGGGCTGAAATTTTGAGGGGATTTTTATCCAAAAATTAGCTTCCTTGCTCCCGAAGTAGAGCTCCAACCGACGTACGAGGTGGGCAGCACCCACCAGGCCGCGGTTGGGCCCCCTGGCCGCGCCCTGATGTATCGTGGGGGCTGTGGGCCTCCGTTTGCGTTGATTCCACTTCTCAAAATTCACAAATATTCCAAAAAAATCTCCGTAAATTTTTATCGCGTTTGGACTTCGTTTGATATGGTAATTCTGCGAAACAAAAACATGCAACAAACAGGAACTGGCACTGGGCAATGGATCAATAGGTTAGTCCAATAAATCATATAAAATGTTGCCAAAAATAGGTGAGAGTTGTATAATATTGGCATGAAACAATCAAAAATTATAGATACGATGGAGACGTATCAATTGCCATGAGTTGATATGATGTTTAATTGTTATCATGGATATGGTTATTTATGATTTATGCTGGAAACTTGAGCACTAGCTAAGCATGTGTATAACGACGAGAACAAAAGAGTTTGTAAAAGTTTTCTTTATCACTTTCAGTTTGTCAATTGAATTGCTTGAGGACAAGCAATGAGTTAAGCTTGGGGGAGTTGATACGTCTCCAACGTATTTACTTTTCCAAACACTTTTGCTCTGGTTTTGACCTCTAATTTGCATGATTTGAATGGAACTAACCTGGACTGACGCTGATTTCAGCAGAACTACCTTGGTGTTATTTTTGTGCAGAAATAAAAGTTCTCGGAATTGGACGAAACTTTTTGTGGATTTTTTTAGGAATTATAATGAATTATGGAGCGAAGACCTGTCGGAGGGAGACCACCTGTGGGGCACAAGCCAACAGGCCCCCCCTAGGTCGCGCCCTGATGGCTTGTGGGGCCCACATGGCTCCTCCGACCCTAATTCCAGTCCTATAAAATCACATCTTCGGAGAAAAAAAATCAAAGAGAAGTTTTCATCGCGTTTCACGAGACGGAGCCGCCACCACCTCCTGTTCTTCCTCGGGAGGGCTGATCTGGAGTCCGTTTGGGGCTCCGAAGAGGGGAAATCGTCGCTGTCATCATCACCAACCCTTCTCCATCAACACCGCCATGATGCTCACCACCAGGAGTGAGTAATTCCTTTGTAGGCTTGCTGGACGGTGGTGGGATTGGATGAGATTGATCATGTAATCGAGTTAAGTTTGATAGGGCTTGATCCCTAGTATCCACTATGTTCTGAGATTGATGTTGCTATGACTTTGCTATGCTTAATGCTTGTCACTAGGGCCCGAGTGCCATGATTTCAGATCTGAACCTATTATATTTTCATGAATATAACAGTGATTTGGATCCTATCATGCAAGTTGTATGCCCCTATTACGTGTCTAGATCCGCATACCCCAAGGTGACAATAATTGGGATTCTTTCCGGTGATTGTCGTAGTTTGAGGAGTTCATGTATTCACCATGTGTTAATGCTTTATTCCGGTTCTTTATTAAAAGGAGGCCTTAATATCCCTTAGTTTCCAATAGGACCGCACTGCCACGGGAGGGTAGGACAAAAGATATCATGCAAGTTCTTATCGCAAGCATGTATGACTATATACGGAATACATGCCTACATTATATTGATGAATTGGAGATAGTTCTGTGTCGCCCTAGTGTGTAACTGTTACATGATTGATGTCATCTAAATCATTATCCATCACCGATCCACGTGCCTACGCTTTACATATACTGAATCTTGCTAAGTTACTATTGCTACTACTACTGTCACAGCTGCTATAAAATTGCTGCTCTCACTACTACTGTTACTTTTGCTACTACTATTTGCCGTGCTACTAAAATCTTTGCTGCAGAGAGATATCCCAGGTGCGGTTGAATTGACAACTCAACTTTCAAGGCCAATAAATATTATTTGGCTCCCCTTGTGTCGAACCAATAAATTAGGGTGAAATACTACTCGTGAAGACTGTCGTGATCCCCTATACTTGTGAGTTATCAAGCCACAAAGAAGCGCAGGGCCGGTATCTTCGACGCTGGTGGCATAGCTACCGGATAGAACGGAAGTCGCGCTGCTGCGGCGGAATGATTCGCCGGACAGGGCCGGCTGCATTTGCCGTGGCGAGCTCATGGCGTAGCCAACAGGGCCCGACGGGAGCTCGACCAAGGCGGCGGAGTCCCAAACTTTCGACATGTCCGCCGACGTGGGTCCATAACTAAGAGGAGCTAACTAGTTAGGGAGAAGAATTGGAAGTGAATGTATTTTGAGAAACAAAAGGGCTTCCAACACTAGCTTATATAGGCAAAACTTAATGCTGGCGTTCACGAACAGTGAACGCCAGCACTACATAATATAGCTATGACGTGTCAGGACATCTGACGCCAGCAATATATTCCGACTGGTCAGCTCAGCAGGGCCCACATTTGGGTGGCGTTTCACTTTAAATCCACACCAGCACTAACTACACAAAGTTGGCGTAGCAATTCGTCCAACGCCATCGCTATTTGAAAAAGAATTGTGCTGGCGTTGCGCCAAATTGGTGCGCCACAAACATAAGTTGTGGTAGTCATTTCTCTACTATGTTGGGACCAAACATTATTTTTGAAAGTTTACAACTTCATGGATGACTACTTAAAAAAATTAATTAATTAATCATATGGGCGGTGCTTCGGTATTGCTTTGGTGGTCGCGTGTTGAATGGGCGACCGTCTAGGTATCAAAGGGATTGTACGAGTTTAAGGTGAGTATCTTGCATGTGTAACCATGAGTCAATATATAGGCTATGTCTTGACCAAGTAAGTTGCGGGAACCCCTCCGGCAGACTAGTAGATGTAGATATTGCATGTAGGTCAGACTGGATATGTCATTGGGTGTGGGATACTGTTTCCCAAAAGTCTCATCTTGGTCTACCTAGCTACTTCACAAGTGAAGTTTAGTAGTACAAGGGTGTGACTACGTCTTGCGGGTAAAATATGCATGCCTCTGTAGAGTGTAAAAATTGATCATGATTAGCCGTGTCCCTAGTTACGGACAACTATGAGCAACTTTACTGAGAATTGTCAGCTTGATCTCATCACCTCTTAATAAAGTTTAATGGGCTGAACAAAGGAATAATTACTAACCCGGTGTCATGTGTGGTGACCCACCGCTTAACCTGTGAAGCTGGTTTAGGGCAGTTGCATGAGTACGGCAGGGCCAAGTATGTATTGCTAATAGAGTAGACCACCAACTACAAAGGTAGGGACAAATTTGCTTTCCGCAAACTAAAAACCAACCTTACACCAAAAAGCATGTCTAGTCTGTTAAGCCTAACCTGATGAAGCTTGCCAATACATCCAATGTATTGACCCTTGTGACTGCAACGCATCATGTTGCAGGAATTTCCGTGTCAAAGGGGAAATACAAAGTAGGGATACGACGCTATACTCAACTCTTGCATGTGAATTAATTGACGTCACAAGACTAGATATTACTTATCTATTGCATGAATATTGTAAGCCGGCACTGAGATGAGCAAGGTATGTTGTAGAAGAGACTGGATTCGTAATGTAATACTATGTCATGTGTTATATTTTGGTATTTCATCATCGACTATGTATGTCAGTTATTGATATAGGGACTAAGACAATAAAGCACGGATATTTGGGGCCCCTTTCGGGGCCGGGTCATGACAATCCTGATGGCCAAGATTTCCGCCCGCACCTATGACTTCACGGTGTGGAGGCTCGGCCTGCCGCACGAGAGGCTCAACTTTCCAAAGATCAAGTCTCATCAGGTGGTGGAGCTCGTCGGGCTGGCGATGACCATTGAGTCTAGCTCCATCAAGCCGGCAGCCTACAATGTTGTCGAGGAGCGGAACAACATCCGAGAGAGCGACAAGAAGGTGATGTCAAGGTTTTCAAGGGAACACTCGGAGTACGTGCAGGAGTTCTACTAGAAGAGGGATCTTGATAAGTCGAAGCGCAAGAACGACACTGATGCAAGACCTTCATCACGGGTCAAGAAGGAGAAGGATGAAGGACCCTCCGATGTGGTCAACGCCGATTATGGCGTCAAGAGCAATGGATCCGATGAAATTGACTCGATAACCTGTAGTGTTTGTAGTTTGCATGTCGTAGTTTAGGTTTGCATGTCGTAGTTGAACTATGTTGTACGTATAAATTTTGAATGTGGTCGAAGTAGTTCTGAAGTATAAAATATTGTCGTAGTAGTTTGAATGTTCATTTAAAACAATGTGGTTTTTCTGTTATGAGTGCCCTGTTATAGAACAGCTGTTGGAGACGCCACTTTCTCGTGCCCAAAAAATCCACTTTTTGATGCCCTAAATTTTACTCCAAGCTTATTTTGGTATCCTAAATAGGGAAGCTATTGGATATGCTATAAAACCTCTACATAAGAAGAGGCATCATATGTAGAATAATGCAAGCTTGTATTGCGTCTACCACAAGAAAAGGATTTGGTCGTGTGAGTCAGCAAGTCACCAAAACCTGAGCAACTTATGCGGAGCTAAGTGTTTCAGCTCCTACATAGAGAGAAAGGAAAGAGGAGTCGAGTGATTCAACTAAGCTTCAATGCTAGTCTTGTGTGCTTGTGTTTGAGAGTAAACCTGTGTCGGGTCGGGCCGGGTTTCAGGTCGAGCTTGTAAAACTCCGACCTTCAAAATATCAGCACAAGCCTTGCCTGAAGCCCAAACTACCCTATTTTCTCAAGCCTGAGCCCGGTTCAAACTACGATTTTTTGAAATCACTAATTGAGAAGTACTCCTTTCAATAGTCACTTTCACCTCCTCAGGTTGAGACAAGTGGGGCACTGCACGTGTGCCACTTGTCGCGACCTTGGAGTTTTCCCTTTTTTCGTAGATCCATTATTTCAAAATGTTTTATCTCTTAAACCATGCGTCCAAATCTCGAACCGTTTTCACCGTTGGATTCCTCGCATCGAGATCTGCAAAACTAGATCCCATGTTGATAGGTTTTGACGAAAAAAATTTCACGAAAAAGCCCGAACAAAAAAACCGTGCCTATCACGGAAGGAAAAAAGAAAAACGTGTTTTTTCCGTTTCCTCTCGCGGAAAAAGAAAAACACGTATTCGTGACTCTCGTGGAAGCAAAACCATGCCTCTCGAGGAAGAAAAAAACACGTTTTTTTCGTTTCCGAGAGGGTGCCTCTTGCGAAAGCAAAACCGTGCCTCTCGAGGAACGAAAAAAAAACGTGTTTTTTTCGTTTCTAAGAGGCACGGCCGTGCCTCTCGCGAAAGCAAATCCGTGCCTCTCGCGGAAGCAAAATCGTACCTATCGAGGAATTAAAAGAAAAAAGAAAAAGTTTTTTTTCATTTCCGAGAGGCACTTGCGAAAGCAAATCCGTGCCTCTCGAGGAACGAAAAAAAAACGTGTTTTTATTTCCGTTTTCGAGAGGCACGACCGTGCCTCTCGCGGAAGCAAATCCGTGCCTCTCGCGAAAGCAAAGCTGTGCCTCTCGAGAAACAAAAAAAAACGTGTTTTTTCGCACAAAAATTTTTGTCCAAAAGCTAAGAAAGACCAGTGAAAAACTGAAACGCCGAAAAGAACCGGAAAAAAACCATCTAAAGAGCCGAAAACGCGTGCGAAAAAATAAAAAAAATAAAATCCAGAGGAAATGCTCATAGCACGACACGTGGCGATGGTTGAGCACGTGCCAAGTGATGGTGTCTGAGAGTGATCCTCCGAAGGCTCCCGAAAAAGCGTTCCTCAATTAGTTGCTCTCACGATTTTCAGTAGTTACACGTGCAAGCCCTGTCCAAAGCCCAAAAGTCCAGCCCAAAATCCTGAAAAGAGAAAGCTCAGCCCAACCTACCTTCCAGGCTACAAAACGCGGCCTGAGCCCAGCCTGAATGCCAAGCCCGGCCCAGCCCGGCCTGTGCACGCCCAGGTCTATTTGAGAGTGTGCGATACATGTCTCAGGAAGAGGGGGGCTTCTAGTACCGATAGATACAATGCTTTATCACGTCAAAAAAAGATACAATGCTTTATATCCAGTGTACAGCCAAAAACATACTCCCTCCGTCTCAAAATAAGTGTCGCAGATTTTGTACTAAACTAGTACAAATTTTATACTAGATCACCGACACTTATTTTGGGACGAAGGGAGTATATTACAAACAATGTAAAAAGACGGTTGTTAACAACAAAAGCAAGCTGATTTTCACTGGTGAAATACATCAAAGCATACACAACTGAAACTGATCACTCAAAACCTCATTTATAGTCAATGCATTCAGCATAAAAACTGCGAAACTACTACAAATGATGCTCAGGTGCATAGCCAATCGAGAAAAGATTCTACCATTGCATCGTAAGCAAACACGTATGCTCAAGGTCGTATCGCAGGCAGAGGTGCAATGTGCCTAAGGCGGTAAGGCCCTTACAGAGCAGTTTGATGAGCTGCAGTTACCTTGCCAATGCTATGAGTTCCCATTGAACCTCGTTGATCAGTGCGGTCAGCTCCCGGTTATTGGAGCACGGAAATCTTCAGGGACGTACTTTGTTCAGCTTCAGCAGCTATGAAGGGCAGCGACTGTCCACTGTGTATCGCACAGGATTTCAGGTTGCAATGGGTAGCAAAAGAAATTTGGAGACGAAAACTAACAGATGTTACTGTCTTCTCTTTGGACACCAAGTAGATGAATTCCCCTGGAGGTATTAAGCATAGATTATTGTGTGTTCTTTTTTGTGGAGGCAAGCATATCTCTTTTCTAAAAGCTGGTTTATGTTTTATCACCTGGAAAGCTGCAGCAAGCAAACAAATGAAATCGACAATCTCTCTCTTCTAAATATCTGTGTTCGATGTGTGTGACCGGTACTCCTCGACCAGCTTGCGAAAGAGAGATCCTTCAGTTTCCATGAGCTTTATAGGTTTGTCAAACTCCACTACTTTCCCTGAAAGTGTTCGTATAGAACTCATCAGTATGGGAAGATCCACAACACAAAAAGATCATTGTATTTCTTATAAGTTGCCGGCAGGAGGAACATACCGTCGCTCATTGCAAGTACCATATCGCAGTCCATGACTGTTGGTATACGGTGGGCCACTGTAATAACGGTGCAATATTTGAATTCTGTCCGGATCGTTTTTTGAAGGAGAGCATCTGTTGCATTGTCTATAGAGGCTGTGGCTTCATCAAGAACTAAGATACGGCACCTTCTCAGAAGTGCGCGTCCCAAACAGAAGAGCTGCCTTTGGCCCATGCTCCAGTTTGACCCGTCTTCCACAACTATTATGACCATATCTTGATCAGTACTATGAATGAGATAGTTCCAGACATCATGCTAAAAAAAGGATATAGCTAATACGCCTAGGACTATTAACAGTTTGACATATTTACTGCACATGTATTCTCACACCTATTTTGAATTTCTGAAATAATTAGAGCAGAACTTTCTGTTCACCCAATTTTTTAGTTTTAGAAAATGAACTCCAGAAACCGAAGTATAGAGTATAGACTAAGTGATGTTTCCTACCATGTGAATCCAATCCCTGTTCCTTGTCCTGGACAGCTTCAAGAAGTTGACATTTGTCAAGAACCTGCAGCAGAGTAACAAATGGAGTAACCACTTTAGCGATTTATTTTGAAATGTACATATACCACAATAAAATAAGAAATGAGGTGGGAGGTGTGGCTGTACACTCCTACCAAGATCACTCTTACCTCCCATATTTGTTGATCTGAGAATTTCCCAAGAGGATCAAGATTGTATCTTATTGTACCCTGGAAAAGTGTTGGGTCTTGTGGAATGATACCCAAACGAGAACGCAGGTCATGTAAGCCTATCGTACTGATATCCACAGAGTCTATAATTATTTTTCCTTCAGCAGGTTCAACAAGGCGAAACAATGCACCAATCAACGTTGTCTTGCCACTTCCTGTTCGACCAACTATACCAATCTTATCTCCACCTTCAAACTTGCAAGTAATTCCATGTAGTACAAGGGGGGCATCTTTCCTATACCTGATCTGTTGAATGAAAATCAATCGCATAAATTTGTTAGTAGTGTTCACAAGATTTCACCTTGTATGGTGTACATGTAAATATTTATATTTCATTACTTTCAAATCTCTAAGCTCCACATTGCCAACTTGAGGCCAATCTGGTAATGGACGATTTTCTTCAACAACCTCTGCTGCTTCACTTGGTATGTCCATGTACTGGCTCACCCGTTCCACTGAGATTATTTGGTTCGCAATGTTGCATTGGGTTTGAATAGAGGAAACAAATGACGTATTTAAAGAAAGACCATATGACAATGCCATTCCCACAAAGCCTGTGCAGGTATGAAAGCAAGAAAATGATTAACTCTACTATTGGTAATGTTAATATTCAGATATTAGTTGACAAGGGCACATAAGCATTAGGACTAGAACTGAATTTCCATAAGAGATACAAACATATCCATAAAATCATCAGAACATGGTAGCTTGAGAAATGTACGGTGTTTTATATTCCCCATACTCTGCCTGGCAGAACACGGCAAGTATAATTTTCTTGAAATATTAAATAAATACAAGATATTCTAGAAAGCATTTGGTCAAACTTTTATAATTTAGAGTGTTATTATATAAAAATATATTTGGATTGGTAAGGTCAAAATACTATCATTAGATTTTCATCATTATTTTCATAATGTAACCCTCTTCTAGTTTTCCACAAACATATACAATTATACATACAGTAAGTAATGGCCAAAGCTTGTTCGAGACCCATATCATTAGATTAAAACACTATCATTAGATTAAATAATTTTTTTTGAGACCCTTCATTATTTGGATTGGTAAGGTCAAAATACAATTATTAGATTAAATAAGTTTGTTCGAGACCCATGTCATGTCTACAACATCATCTATTTTATGAGTGGAGGGGGTATCAAATATGTTGTCATAACAAAAGCTTGCCCGAACTCAGCCAGAAGGCAATGAAAAGGTAGCAACATTTACATGGCAGTGCATCTAACATCTATCACAAATCAGTTGCAAGCATCGATGGAACGAGCTAGCTATTCAATTGTGTCCATTATTTGAAGCAACGTGGTGTTTATCAAATTTCTTACCAGGGCTAAAAGTTCCTTGAGGAAGCAGAGCCATGACAAAGGCAGAAGAAGAAAGAACTGCAGCGCTCATTATTTCCAGGCGTTGAATTAACCATTCAGTTGCTGCAAAATTATAGAAATACGGACTGGCGTTCTTGTCAACAAGATCCAAATTTTTGGCAAAGAAACGATCTTCTTCCTCAAAGGCCCTTATTGTTATAGCCCCTGAAATTGATTCACCTAAGTGATTCGCTAGAGCAGACTTGGTTGTACCATTGATCCGCATCAATTCCTTGGCCGAGGCTAGATAGTATCTCTACATGACCAAACATAACAGGTTAATGAGAAATTTGAATACAAAAAACTGTAGGCTGATTCACCCTCAGACAAAAAATAGCAGCAGAGAAATTATGCTTAGCAATAAAGAAACAAAGTTATGCCAAATACCTGCAACCTAATTGCCAAAATTATCATTGGCACAGCTACAAATAGAACTTGCCATGTAACAACAGCCAATACCCCTAGATTGCTATATGCATTTAAGCTGGTACCAAGGCTAAGCACGAAGGCAAATGGAATATCAAGGTCAACGATACTCAAATCTGAAGAGACCTGTATTAGACGAAAGGAGAACAAGTTAATCCATCTTGAGAAAACCTCTGGGTGTAAAGCATAACTAAAACTATTTGCATTTTCCATTCGATAAAGAATTCTTACCCGGCTAAGAACCCTTCCTAGAGGAGTAGAATCAAAAAAGGACATTGGTGCACGGAACAATGAATTGAGTAACTGGGAAAACAAGGATCTTGATGACTGCATCCCAAGAACGACGACTCCTAAAGATCTTGATAGCAAGAAGATCATTGTGCAAGCTCCGATAATAATGTACACAGAAATTAACTTCAGCGTACTAACATGAGGATTTTGGACATTAGCAGCCATCCATGAATTCTGTAATATTTGCCCGGCTATGAAAATTATGTGAGAAAGCATACACAAGGAGAAATACAGGAAGCCTTTCTTCTGGCGCAGGTAAAGCATATAAGGCTTAACACCTGCATCCCCTGTTTCTCTTTCCTCTTTCTTGATCAGTTGATCTGCCGGTGATGGCTTCACAGACTCTGTATATCTGCTTCCATGAATACCAACTGTCTCTTTGATCGATACTTCCTTAGCTCTTTGAGAGTGTGAGTTGTTATTAAGATCCGAAACACCCATCGTATCTTTATGGGCATTTACAAGGTCTTTAAATTCTTCACAATCTGCCAATAGATCTTGATAAGGTGCAGACTGGATAACCTCTCCATCTGACATTAACTGCCAAAAATCACCACTAGTTTTAGATTACATCAACAAAGCTAGAATTATCATCAACAAATAAATAAAAACTAGAAAATATCATCAACAAATAAATAAAGTATAGAAAATATCAGCAAACAAATAAATATAAATTAAAGAGGCATAAATATCATCAAATGGTGACTTTTCGTAGTGGAGAAAGTTACCAAAATCGAGTCAAATGCAGGTAGAAAATCCACTTGGTGGGTCACCAAAAGAACAGTCTTGTCTGATAGAGCACTCATGACATATTCCTGTGAGACAGAGCTTTGTAAAACCAAATAGTAATATAATCTGCACTCATGAATATGATTCTTACATTGAAGAGACTTGTGGCTGTATGGGCATCAACAGCACTGAAAGGGTCATCAAGAAGATAGATGTCTGCATTTTGGTATAGTGCACGAGCAAGCTGGACGCGTTGCTTCTGACCACCACTAAGATTTACTCCTCTCTCCCCAATTTGGGTACAATCTCCATATGGCAACATTTCAAGGTCCTTGACCAACGAGCACCTCGCAAGTGTGTTGTGGTATCTTTCCCTGTCCATCGACGATCCAAAGAGAATATTGTCTTGCACGGTTCCTGTTTGGATCCATGCATTCTGAGATATATATGCTATTTTCCCACAGACTTGGATCTGAAATGTTTATGCAAAGATCAAGAACTTGATATTAAGATGTTATGAAAATATGAATTGATTAATGTACTTCATGTTGGAAAATATTGTCAAGCATAATTTGTATAACAACTTTGCAAACCGAACATAGCAACTTTGAACATGATGCTGCTGTAAACAGGCTATCTTTCTTTTAAGCATGTCTAAATGTCTAAATTATGAATATGTCAGCCACTTCATCAGAAGATGGTGTTAGTAAAATAACATACCGTGCCTTCAGTTTTGGGGACCTCTCCGAGAACAGCAGCCAAAAGTGTCGACTTTCCTGATCCTACCTCTCCACAGATTGCAATCTTTTCTCCAGCTTTGACTAACAGATTTATATTCTTCAGAGTTGGTTTTGATGTATTATCGTCCCACGAGAAGCTACATGAATCCATCGCTATAGGGTAATCAACGCCAACATTGTATTTCTTCCTAACTTGCCCGTTTAGCTCAGGTGCATCAAGGAAGTTTGATACCCGAGTGAAAGCAACCTTAGCCTGTATCACAACAGCAATAACATCCGGTATCGTCCTAATTGGGTCTTGCACGAGACGTAGAGTTGCCACAAAGGTGAAGACATTGCTAGCATCAAGAGGGATCTTCAGAAGATAGCATGTTACAAAGGTCGCGGCCGAAACCAGAGCAGGAGAAGACCAGAACAGGAAACCATTGTATGTCCTCCTAAGCTGGAATGCTTGCAACCACTTGTACTCAACCTCCCTCAACCCCTCGATGACCTTCTTGAAGTGAGCTTCCCATGCATAAAGCTTCAGGACCTTCATATGAACTAGTGACTCAGACATGGCCTTCAATCTCACATCCTGTGCTTCCATAAGTTTACTCTGAAATTTGTGCTGCAGTCTGGCCAATGGAAGGTTGCAGAGTACGGTGAGAATGATGACAATCAACGATGAAATAGTTGCAGCACCAACCGCATTGTATAGAATTGCCATCGCAATGCAAAGCTGAACACTTGTTGTCCATGTTTGATGAAACCAGTATGGGAATTCCCCAATCCGGTAGGCATCGACGGTCACATAGTTCATAATTTCCCCAGAAGAGTGATTCAATTTTGCTGCATTTGACAGTTTCTGTTGTTTCTTATAAATAGCTGCTGACAGGAGTGACCTCACCTGCAATCCTAATCTCCGAGTGCGGAAATACCACTGTCTCTGTGATAGCGACTCGCCGCATTTGCAGACAAACATTAACGCAGCGAGCACATAGCCTTCATACTCAAAAGTCCCTTTACCAAGCGATACATTGATGAATGCCTTGAGTATTACTGGGCCTGTGGATAAGGTGAGAACCTTGAGCAAAGCAAAGAAACCCGAGACCAAGATGGCACGCCTATGACAGGAAACAATAGTCCAGAAGAATGACGGTGTGGCGTGCGACGGCGACTGCTTCTTGTCATTCAGCTTCTCCATGAACATCACGTACTGGTTGCGTGCTCGATCCGTGGCGCCTAAGAGTGGCATGTCTTTGTCCTCGAGGGGCTTCTGAAAGCCCATCTCCATCAGAGGATTCAACCACCAAAACGACATCTCACTGAAAAAACCAGCAGTAGCAAAGAGAGTGACCTGATCCTGATGAGTCTCAGAATCAGCCACTTCGCCGCCTGTCTCCTCCGTGTTGAGGGCCTTGTATAAACCATTTCCAGTTCCTCCATGACCCTCTTCGTCAAGGCCGTGCCGAATGCCATGAAGGAGCAGGAGAACCGCACCTGGCAAGCACAGAACATCCAGGCAGCCCTTGACGGTGATCACCTTCCCTGCAACAACAGCAACAACCGAAGAAGAGCAGACGAACGCCGCGTAGAGGACCAGCAAGGCCGGCCAAAAACTCACGAACGCCGCCCCAAGAACCCGAGGCCTGACGCTGAAGGCGAAGCCGGCAACGGTCAGATTCAGTCCCTGAGATAATGCCACAAGCCACCAGTGCGGAAGGTGAGAAGAAGCATCTTGATTAAAGCTACCCCCCAGCATCCACAGCCCCAGCCCGAGGTAAGCCAGACCCAGGCAGCCATTGAACGCCACGGCAGACAGGTGCAGCGGCGGCGAGCCGAGGCTGAGCGCGACGAGCCGCCGCGCCGACGCTCTGCTCTGTGGAATTTTCACAAGCAGCTGGAGCGCGAGTGAGAAGAGGAGCAGCGCGGCGATGCCCGCCGTTGCCAGATGGTTGGTGCAGGTGGAGGAGTCGAGTAGCTGCCCCAGAGCGCATGAGACGGCGTCCTGGCCGGAGCACACGGGGCTCCCGCACAAGCTCGCCGCCCAAGAAGAAGCTGTTACAGGGTACCGGAGTGAGATGGCATTCCGAGATTTCAGTTGGTTGCCGAGAGGTAGCATGAGGAGGAAAGGATTCATTACTTGTGAGGGAACCCATGCCCATCTGGTGGTGGTTGGAGGCGGATCGGTAGCTCCTGCTTCGTCTGCCCTGCGCCGGCCATGGACAGGAGGAAACCGAGTTAGGACAAGAGAAGAGACGCTCTGTTCCAAGAAGGAGCAGACGAGAAAAGAACAGAGACTGGAGCAACATCGTGGAGTCCAAATCCGATGAAATTATTCTGGTGGAAGGGAGACACGCAGACGAGACGCGGAAATCACAGTGCTACTGCTCGCCGGGAGGGAACACGCAGAGTCACGGTGTCGCATGAAAACCCACCCCGCACGCGGCAAAGAAAAGACAGAGTACTATCCGGACCTTTGCGTGGAGTAAGCAAGCGATGGTGCGAAGTGTGGACCTCCGGGCTGCCGGTGAGTACCTCCAGTAGCGCCGCCCCTCCTCTCCTCTCCTCGGTGTCTCGGTCGCCGGGAGCTTGACGAAGGAAGGAAGAGACCAACGGTAGATGGGTGTGGCAGGTCTCGGCGCATCAAAGCTCTTCTATCCGTGCGGGGACGGCGCGCCACTGCGCCGGAGGAGCAGGAGGATGATCGACCGTAGTAATAACTGCGGGCTCGGTGGCCACGCGTTGCCGTCGCGAGTCCGTCGTTTCTGCGCCGCGCTACTAGGCTTGAATCCTGAGCATGGGCATCTCTAGCGCTCGCTACCTGCATTTATTTTAAATACGGTTCAACTGAACCGAACAAAATTCATGCAAACACTGCGGATTTCATTAAAGTTCGGATGTAATTTACATGACACGGGCGATATTTTGACCATGTAACAAAAAACTATAAAAAAAACTCCATGCCGCACCGCCTATCGGAGGGCCGTGGCACCCTTGTCTGGCGGCTGCCTGGCGCTCCCGGAGGAGCCGCTTCGCCTCCTCCTGCGCGGTGCGGACGGCCGCTGCGGCAAGAGCAGACGGCGCCCGCGGAGCTCTGACGGCAGCCTTGCTGAGGTTGACGAAGGAGTCGCTAAGCGGCCACTTCTCGGCGATCTTGGCGAGCTCGTCATCAAAGCGGCGGCGACGGCGAGCTGTCGTCTCCGTGGTGTTGACGGGGCGATCAAGGGCCCACGCGGCAGCTAGGTCCGGGTATTGCGGACCCATTCCGGCGCTGCGTCGGACTTGGCGAACGCGAAGCGGCCCGCCACATTGCGTCGGTCGTATCACGCCAGCTGCCCCACCATGCGCTCCTCCTTGGATACGATAGCCCTCGAGCCCGAGGCACCGCTGTAACCGCCTCCTCCGAGCTAGTGGAGGATGCGGCCACGTGCCTTCATGATCGCGGGCAGCAGCTGCTACTTTATCAGGCGGCGGGTGTGGCATGGCGGTGACGAGGGCCCATCAATGCGAGCATACCGGCTGTGCGGTGGGGGCGACGCCGGCTCGTCCTTGACGCTGCGGAGGCGTTGATGGGATGTGGGGATCTGATGCGTCTCCAACGTATCTATAATTTTTGATTGTTCCATGCTATTATATTATCTGTTTTGGATGTTTTATATGCATTAATATGCTATTTTATATTATTTTTGGGACTAACCTATTAATCTAGAGCCTAGTGCCAGTTTCTGTTTTTTCCTTGTTTTTGAGTATTGCAGATAAGGAATATTAAACGGAGACCAAACGGAATAAAATCTTCGGAATAATTTTTCTTGGACCAGAAGACAACTACCAAGCTTGGAGACCAAGGCAGAGGAGCTGCCGTGTGGCCACAAGCCACAGGGGCGCACCCTAGGGGGGGGGGCGCCCCCCTGGCTTGTGGGCCCACGGCAACTCCCCCAACCCTATTCTTCAGCCTATAAATTCCAAAATATTCCCTGGATACCAAAAAGAGCCACGAAAACACTTTTCCGCCGCCAGGAGCCTCGGTTCCCGTGAGATCCAATCTTGGAGCCTTTTCCGGTAATCTGCCGGAGGGGGATTCGATCACGGAGGGCATCTACATCAACTCCATTGCCCCTCCGATGATGCGTGAGTAGTTCACCACAGACCATCGGGTCCATAGCTAGTAGCTAGATGGCTTCTTCTCTCTCTTTGCTCTTCAATACCATGTTCTTCATGATCTTCATGGAGATCTATCCGATGTAATACTCTTTTGCGGTGTGTTTGTCGAGATCCGATGAATTGTGGGTTTATGTTCAGATTATCTATGAATATTATTTGAGTCTTTTCTGAATTCTTATATGCATGATTTCATATCTTTGCAAGTCTCTTCGAGTTATTGGTTTGGTTTGGCCAACTAGATTGGTAATTCTTGCAATGGGAGAAGTGCTTAGTTTTGGGTTCAATCTTGCGGTGTCCTCACCCAGTGACATAGTAGGGGTAGCGAGGCACGTATTGTATTGTTGCCATCGAGGATAAAAAGATGGGGTTTTCATCATATTGCTTGAGTTTATCCCTCTACATCATGTCATCTTACCTAATGCGTTACTCTGTTCTTCATGAACTTAATACTCTAGATGCAGGCAGGAGTCGGTCGACGTGTGGAGTAATAGTAGTAGATGCAGAATCGTTTCGGTCTACTTGACACGGACGTGATGCCTATATGCATAATCATTGACTTGGATATCTTCATAATTATTCGCTTTTCTATCAATTGCTCGACAGTAATTTGTTCACCCACCGTAACACTTGCCATCATGAGAGAAGCCTCTAGTGAAACCTATGGCCCCCGGGTCTATTTTCCATATTATACTTTCAGATCTAAAACCAAAAATATCTTCCTGCAATCTTTTTACTTTAGTTTTACTTTCCGTTCAAGCAATCTATTCTATCTATCTCTATCAGATCTCATCCTTGCAAGTAACCGTGAAGGGATTGACAACCCCTTTATAGCGTTGGGTGCAAGTGTTTGATTGTTTGTGTAGGTACACCTATTGGGGACTTGCTTGTATCTCCTACTGGATTGATACCTTGGTTCTTAACAACTGAGGGAAATACTTATCTACTTTGCTGCATCATCCGTTCCTCTTCACGGAAACCAACGCATGCTCGAGAAGTAGCAGGATCCTCCTTCACGTGGCCTCCGATGTGGGGGTCGCGGTTGCATGGCGGGGACGCGGGTTCATCCTTCACTCGTCGGAGTGGGGATGCCAGCTCCCGCTTCACGCGGACACGCGTCAGGGAAGGTAGCTCCTCCTTCACGCTCGCCGGCGAAGGTGGCGTCAGGCCCATCTGACGGAGCCAGCGCTCCGTCATGATCTTCATGTGGTAGACGAATTATTCGTCCGCCAGAGCAGCCTCCACGAGGAGACGGGGTCGCTGCTGCGGCTCCTGGTCCTCCTCATTGTCGGAGGTGATGACTATCTCCTCCTTGCCGGAGGAGCCCGCCGCCCTACATGTGAATGGGCTCGAAGAGAAAGGGCGGCGACGCCAAGACCCGCCTCATGAGGAACTTCCGTGTCTCCTCCTGCTGGCGCGGAGAACCAGGACTTCGGCATCGCCGCTAGGCTCGGGGACGGTTCTCAAGGCGGGGGTTGCGGCTCTTTGCATCTTTGGCGCACGACTTAAATAGCCGCAGCTTGGTCAGGCCTGGGTGTGGTCAGCCCGCTTCAATTCGGCGCAGTGGATGGAGTTGATTTCTCGGGACGCGACGTCCGCATTAAAGCGGCGACGCCCGAGAGATCACGTCTGTCAGCGTCGCCCTCCCGTCCGGTCAAATCACGGGCATCAATGCCGGCCACTGCATACTGTGGCCCGCCATGAATGCGATGCGGCAAGCGGTGCAGGCGTTCGATGGAAAGCGCGGGAGAGGCAGGTGGGATTTTTGGGTGGGCCATGGTCGTGGCAGCGGTCCGGAGACCTACAAAGCCCCCTTACCCCACTTTGTCTCCGGTTTGCGGGAAAAAGCGCATTCGGACCGACGAGAGGGTCGATCCAGGACCACGTTGGATGACATAACACGTCCGAACCGTGTGGTCCAAACGATTGCGGGCGGTTTGTGGGTCAGCGTTCGAGATGCTCTTAGCATGCAGCCATGCAGGAAGTGGATGATCATGTTTTCTTTCCAAAGCAAGGAAGCGCGAGGCTGATAATGTTGTGTTGTCCATCTAGAAAAAGACGGTTTGCTATTTGTCAAGAGAGAAGATATTGTAGTGTAGTATAAGGGCATCTCCAAATCCGGACCTCAAACCTCTCGCAAGCGTCCTAATAGAGCTACTCGGCCGCAATCTGTCATTCAATGCGTCCTGCATCGGTCCGCAGACTAGTCCGGACGTTCGTTTTCTCACAAACCAAAAGCAAATCAGAGGGATATGCAAAAGTCCGAACACTGGCCATGTAGGAACCCGACATCACTGCCCACCCAAAACCCCGTCTGAATCCCACGTCTAGATCCTTCCCTCTTCCTTGCAATCGCTTTCTCTTTCGCTGACACCGTCGCTCTACCACCCCAGTCGCCCACCAAGCCATTGCCATAACTCTATGACCTGCACCGTTACACCAGGCCTCCATATCTCTTATCCTCCACCGCCGGTCCACACCTCTCGTCCGTCCATCGTGCGGGTACCATCGGCCCCTACGGAAGTCACCATGTCCGGCAAGTGTTTGGTGAAATGTTCGTGCTAAATTTGTTGTCCCTTATTTGAAGAAATGGATTCATACATGGAGTATATATATGAGCACTACATTGAGTCGTCTGACAAGGAGGACTACACGTATGAAATGACAAGATGTAGGCGGTCCTTGCAGACGCGGAGCAAGTGAAAGAGCATGTTCTCAATTTTAAGGGATCGATCAAGGGTAATCAAGTGGTCAATCGGAACATGACACGAGGCCATTTGACACTGATAGACGACTACTTTGATCCTGATGCTCCATCTGCTGACAATTTTCACGGGCGCTTTCGGATGCGACAAATGTCTTTGATCGCCTCTACCATGGCGTACAATCCTTTGATGACTACTTCATCTTGAAGAAGGATGTCGTAGGAAGGATTGTATTCTCTGGTTGCCAGAAGTGCACAGCCACATTGCGGATGCTTTCATATGGCACGGCCACATATTTGTGGGATGAATACATCTGAATGTCTGAGTGTTGGGGAACGTTGCATGGGAAACAAAAAATTTCCTACGCACACGCAAGATCTATCCATGTTGATGAGCATCTACGAGAGGGAGAGTGTATCTACATACCCTTGTAGATCGCTAAGCGGGAAGCATTAAGAAACGCGGTTGATGTAGTCGAACGTCTCCGCGATCCAAATCGCCGAGCGTCCCGCGATCCAATCACGATCTAGTACCGAACAGACGGCACCTCCGCGTTCAGCACACGTACAGCTCGATGACGATCTCCGCCTTCTTGATCCAGCAAGAGGGAGCGGAGAGGTAGATGAGTTCTCCGGCGGCGTGACGGCGCGGCGGCGGTGGTGGTGGAACTATTCCAATAGGGCTTCGCCTAAGCACCGCTGAAAACTAGAGGACTTGATCTATTGGGAGAGAGGGCTGCACCGTGGCTTACGGTTGAAGTGATTTGTCCTCTCTCCCTCTAGTATATATAGGAGGAAGGGGAGGGAGGACGGCGGCCCAAGGGTTGCCCCTTGGTGCGGCCGCAAGGAGGAGAGGTGAAGGAGTCCTACTCCAATCCTACTAGGAGTAGGATTCCTCTTCCTCCACTTGGAAACTCTTTCCACCTTTGTGTTTTCCCACCCCTAGCCGCATGGGCCTTAGTGGGGGGCTCGGCCAGCCCACTAAGGGCTGGCTTGACTCCTCCCACAGCCCATGAGGCCCTATGGGTCGAGACACCCCTCCCGATGGTCCCCGGTACCCCTCCCGGCACTCCCGGTACACTACCGAAATACCCAAAACTTTTCCGGTGACCAAAACGGGACTTCCTATATATCAATCTTTACCTCCGGACCATTCCAGAGCTCCTCGTGACGTCCGGGATCTCATCCGGGACTCCGAAAAACCTTCGGTCACCACCATACATAACTCTATACTACCGAAACGTCACCGAACCTTAAGTGTGCAGACCCTGCGGGTTCGAGAACTATGTAGACATGACCGAGACACTTCTACGGTCAATAACCAATAGCGAGACCTGGATGCCCATATTGGTTCCTACATATTCTACGAAGATCTTTATTGGTTGAACCTCTATGTCAAGGATTCAGTTAATCCCGTATGATGTTCCCTTTGTTCTTCGGTATGTTACTTGCCCGAGATTCGATCGTCGGTATCTCTATACCTAGTTCAATCTCGTTTACCGGCAAGTCTCTTTACTCGTTCCGTAATACAAGATCCCATGGCTAAAACTTTAACATTGCTTGCAAGGCTTGTGGTGATGTTGTATTACCGAGTGGGCCCTGAGATACCTCTCCGTCACACGGAGTAACAAATCCCAGTCTTGATCCATGCCCACTCAACAGACACCCTCGGAGATACCTGTAGAGCATCTTTATAGTCACCCAGTTAAGTTGCGATGTTTGATACACACAAAGTATTCCTCAGGTGTCAGGGAGTTGCATGATCTCATGGTCATAGGAACAGATACTTGACATGCAGAAAACAATAGCAATAAACTGACACGATCATATGCTACGTTCATAGTTTGGGTCTTGTCCATCACGTCATTCTCCTAATGATGTGATCCCGTTATCAAATGACATCTCATGTATATGGCTAGGAAACCTTGACCATCTTTGATCAACGAGCTAGTCTACTAGAGGCATACTAGGGACACAGTGTTGTCTATGTATCCACACATGTATTAGTGTTTCCAATCAATACAATTATAGCATGGACAATAAATGCAAGTTCTCTCAACAATATTGACATAGTTGAATCATATGTAAATCCCTCACGTGCGACAAAGAGTTCACTCCAAAGTCACAAATAGCGGAGAACAAACGAAGAAATTATTGTAGGGTACGAAACCACCTCAAAGTTATCTTTTCCGATCAATCTTATGAGCTATCCCTATAAGTGTCACGAACAGCCCTAGAGTTCATACTAAAATAACACTTTAAGATACACATCAACCAAAACCCTAATGTCACCTAGATACTCCAATGTCACCACGAGTACCCATGGGCTTGATTATACGATATGCATCACACAATTTCAGATTCATCATGTTCAATCCAACACAAAGAACTTCAAAGAGTGCCCCAAAGTTTCTACCGGAGAGTCAAGACGAAAACATGTGCCAACCCCTATGCATAGATTCCCAAGGTCACGGAACCCGCAAGTTGATCACCAAAACATACATCAAGTGGATCAATAGAACATCCCATTGTCACCACGGATATCCCATCGCAAGACATACATCAAGTGTTCTCAAATCCTTTAAAGACTCAATCTGATAAGAAAACTTCAAAGGGAAAACTCAACTCATCACAAGAAGATAGAGAAGGGAAAACTCCATATGATTCATCTATATTAATAAAGCTCGCGGTACATCAAGATTGTGTCATCTCAAGAACACGAGAGAGAGAGAGAGAGAGAGAGAGAGAGAGATCAAACACATAGCTACTGGTACATACCCTCAGCCCCAAGGGTGAACTACTCCCTCCTCGTCATGGAGACCGCCGGGATGATGAAGATGGCCTCCGGTGATGGTTTCCCCCTCCGGCAGGGTGCCGGAACGGGCTCCTGATTGGTTTTTCGTGGCTACAGAGGCTTGCGGCGGCGGAACTCACGATCTAGGTTTCTTTCTGCGGGTTTTGGTATTTATAGGAATTTTTGGCGTCGGTCTCACGTCAAGGGGACTCCCGAGGGGCCCACAAGCCAGGGGGGCGCCTCTCCGGTATCTTTTTGCTCCAGTATTTTTTATATTTTCCAAAAATATTCTCCGTAAATTTTCAGCCCATTCCGAGAACTTTTATTTCTGCACAAAAAACGACACCATGGTAGTTCTGCTGAAAACAGCGTCAGTCCGGGTTAGTTCTAATAAAATCATACCAAAATCATATAAAATTATTGTAAACATGGCATGAATACTTCATAAATTATAGATACGTTGGAGACGTATCAGCATCCCCAAGCTTAATTCCTGCTCGTCCTCGAGTAGGTAAATGATAAAAGAAATAATTTATGAAGTGTGAATGCTAGCAAGTGCACAAGTTTGATCAATGATAATTCCAATCACTTTTTCTAGCATCAATATAAACCATAAACAGTAGCTCATCTCATAAAACTTCTCATGATCAAGTAACAAGCTATTCACATGTTAAAGTATAGACCAGAAAGTTTCTTGAAAACTAACAAACCATATTCCTAGTCATCGAACAATTGCAATTCATCTTATTTTCAGGAAGGGTCTATGTAAGAGCTTTGATTTAGCAAATTCCACATACTCAACTATCATATAGTTTTCCATGATTATTGACACTCAAAGCATATTTTTAGAACAAAGAGCATCCATCGAACACAGAGAAAGATAGGGGCTTAATGTTTCGCCTCCCAATTTATTTATCATATAGATAATTGTCAACAATAATAATTCATGATCAAATATATTTGTGTGGATATATATGTCTAGATCATTCCCCAACACATGACGCTTGCCAAGAGAAAAGGCGAAATATAGGAAGTGGTGAAGATCACCATGACTCTTGCATAAAGGTAAGTACTAGAAAGTAAAAGATAGGCCCTTCGCAGAGGGAAGCATTGATTTGCAAAGGTGCCAGAGCTCGAGCTTTTAAAACAGAGATGAATAATAATTTTGAGCGGTATGCTTTCATTGTCAACATAACAACCGAGAGATCTCGGTATCTTCCATGCTAGATACATTATAGGCGGTTCCCAAACAGAATGGTAAAGTTTTTACTCCCCCTCCACCAACCAATCACACTCCACGGCGAGCCGAATCCACGGGTACCATCCATACAAACAACAATCCTGGGGGAGTTTTGTTTCATTATGTTTTGTTTTGATTTTTGAGCATGGAACTGGGCATCCCGAATACCAGCCACTTTCTCGTGAATGATAGTGAATCAACACATATCGTGAGAATAACCCACCTAGCATGGAAGATACTGACAGCCCCTAGTCACTATATGAGCGATTCAGGAATACAAAACAGAATATTATTTGAAGGTTTAGAGTTTGGCACATGCAAATTTACTTGGAACGGCAGGTAAATACCGCATATAGGTAGGTATGGTGGACTCATATGGAACAACTTTGGGTTTAAGGGTGTTTGGATGCACAAGTAGTATTTCTACTTGGTGCGGAAGTTTGGGCCAGTATGAGGTGGAAGCAAGCACCACATGTTGGAGGATCCATAACAATATAACTTCTATACAAATATACCCAAACATAACTCATTAAGTTGTCTTCCTTGTCCAATTTTAACTAATTTGCTCGAGTTTGAAAATAATTAATGAGCTCACAATCATAGAAGATGTCCAAGATAGTATATTTATATGTGGAATATCTCTTCCTTCAATATTCTTTCATGAATTGTTCAAGTGACCAATGCGGTGTTTGCTAACTTTCAATAAATTTTACCACCTATACTTATTATGTGTGAAGTCATTACTCCCCATGGGATAAGTATATGAAGCATATTTAATTTCAGATTTATGATATTCAATTCATTCAACCATTTACTCCTAGGATATAAGTGAAGCACGAGAGTGAATGACAAACTACTCCAAAAAGATATAAGTGAAGATCAATGAGTAGCCAACAATTAAATAACTATGTGAAGACTCTCTCATCTAAGAATTTCAGATCTTAAGTATTTTATTAAACATCAAGCAAAAGAAAAATAGCACTCCAAGAATAGCACGCATCATGTGAACGAATAAAATTTTAGGCTCAACATAGGCTAACCGATAATTGTTGATGAAGAGAGGTGGGATGCGTAGCATCCCCAAGCTTAGATGCTTGAGACTTCTTGAAATATTTACTTGGGGTGCCTTGGGCATCCCCAAGGTTGAGCTTTTGTACCTCGTTCAATCCTCTCATATCATGGTTTCACCTATTCTCAAAAACTTCATCCACACAAAACTCGAAAAGAACTCGTGAGATAGGCTAGTACACATAAGAATAAATCAACACTTTATGTACTGCAAAGACAAGTTGCACAATAATTTTCAAACATCATCTACTGTTTACTATCATCTCCACAATTTATATCTACCAATATAGGCTATGGAAACTATAGGATAAGTAGATAACGAAACTGTGACAGCAATCTGTCCAAACAGAACAGTCTGTAGAAATTTATGAAAACAGTGTACTTCTGTAACTCAAAAAATTATGAAAATTTAGGACATGCTAAATAATTTATATGAAAATACTGTGTAAAAAATTCAGAAACTTTCCACGTTCCAGTAAAATATGAAAATTCAAACACTACAGAAAAGGTTTCTGTTTTTACACAGCACACATCAAAACATGCAATGCACGCATCCTAAGACAATTCTTGGAACTTTTTATTGAAAAACAAGATTATGAATAACACCTAACAGAAAATAACAAAATATAATGACGATCCAAGCAAATCACATATTATGTGATGAATAAAAATATAGCTCTAAGTAAGATATACCGATAGTGTTGAAGACGAAAGAGGGGATGCCTTCCGGGGCATCCCCAAGCTTAGACGCTTGAGTCTTCCTTGAATATTACCTTGGGGGTGCCTTGGGAATCCCCAAGATTAGGTTCTTGTCACTCCTTATTCTCCTCATATCGGTGTCTCACCCAAAACTTGAAAACTTCAATCACACAAAACTTAACGGAACTTTGTCAGAAGGGTTAGTGTAATAAAGATAGATCATTCACTTAGGTACTGTCAAGACAAGATTCATAATTGTTTCCACATGATACCTACTGTATTCTATCATTCCCATCATTTATATCACTCAATATAAGCTATAGAAACACTAAAACAAGTAAACTATGCATGCAAAACAGAATCTGTCAAAAACAGAACAGTCTATGAAGATCTGTAGTGTAACCATACTTCCCAGTCTCTAAAAATTATGAAAAATTAGGACAACCTGAAGAATTTGTATATCAAGACTTTGTAAAAATTTCAGATCATTATCACGCTCCAGTAAAAATGAATATTCATGTACTAGAGTCAAAAGTTTATGTTTTGGTTCAGCATCAATTCTACTCATCTTGTGAGTCATCCCAAAGGCTTTACTTGGCACTTTATTGAAATAAAAGGCACAAAACATGATTACTACAGTATCTTAATCATGTGAACACACAAAAACAGAAAGTAAAAGTGTTGGGTTGTCTCCCAACAAACGCTTTTCTTGAATGCCTTTTAGCTAGGCATGATGATTTCAATGATGCTCACATAGGAATAATAATTATAACATGCAAAAGAGCATCATGAATCTCATGACAAGAACATTTAAGTCTAACCCACTTCCTATGCATAGGGATTTTGTGAGCAAACAATTTATGGGAGCAAGAATCAACTAGCATAGGAAGGCAAAACAAGCATAACTTCAAAACTTTGAACACATAGAGAGGAAACTTGATATTATTGCAATTCCTACAAGCATATGTTCCTCCCTCATAATAATTTTCAGTAGCATCACGAAGGAATTTCACAATATAACCAGCACATAAAGCATTCTTTTCATGATCTACAAGCATAGAAATTTTACTACGCTCCACACAAGAAAATTTCTTCTCATGACTAATAGTGGGAGTATCATAAAAGAATTGAATACTAAAAATTGGTTCCACATTAAAAGAGTAATATTCAGTAAAAGTATATTCATAATTATGACAAGTATCATAATAGTAATCATTACTCTTTTTCATCGCATAAGTATCATCACAATAATCATCATAAGTAGGAGGCATGCAATCTTTATAACAAATTTGATCATTCAAAGTAGGGGGGATAAAAAGATCATCTTCATTAAGCATAGCATCCCCAAGCTTGGGACAAACATTAATTGCAGCAAATAAATTCTCAAACATGTCATTTTCATCAAACATAGCATCCCCAAGCTTGTGGCTTTGTATATCATAAACATAATCACTCTCATCATTAATAGTATAAATAGCACCAATAGTACAGCAATTATTATCATCATATTCCAAGTTGGTGCCATAAATATTTTCAAGATTATAAGAAGTATCATTATCTTCCCAATCATAATTATCACAACAAGCAATAGGCATAACAAAATCATCCTCAAGTGTATCATCTTCCACAATTATTTTTGATTCATTCTCATGAGTCCTATCAATAATGGGAGCAACATTATTTGGGAGAGATACCTCTTTACCTTTACTTTTCCTTCTTTTCTTCTTCTTCACCAAATTATGTGTGGGTTTATTTAATTCCTCCAAGCTTCTTTTTGAAGAGGTTGGTTGAATAAAAAGCTCCTCCTCGTTACCTGATTCATCATAAGAAAAAATAGGAGGATATTGGGAAACCTCTTACCCTTCATTAGTATTCTCTTCATCTTCTATTTGTTTTCTTGTCTTTAAGTAATTGGCAATATAAGGATTCTCAATGCAATTTACCATGCAATACATATAGATTTCATTTAGATCAAAATCAATCATTTTCATGAGAACCCAAGCTAGAACATCCTTAGTTTTATGTTTCATTTCTTCATACCCCAAAAATAGACTAAGTTCATTATGATGCTCAAGGGTAATGAGGTTATCACAATTTTTGGACACAATTCGATCATGAAATAATTCACATTGGAAATTAAAATGACCACTTTCATTGCAAAGTTCACAAGGACGGCGAGAAATATTAAGTCTTTCAGCACAAACATATAGCCTCTCTTGCAACCATTTAGTTTCTAAATACTTATGCCTCTTACAAAATCTATCTTCCATTTTAGGCATGTCTTCACAAACTCTATGCACTCCACAAAAATTGACATGCTTATAAGAAATCTTTTTATCATGACTAGTGCAATCATCATTAGTACTATGGATATTCAAAGAATTCATACTAACAGCATTGCAATCATGCTCATCACTCAAAGATTTAGTGTCAAACATTTTAATAACTTCTTCTTCTAACACTTGAGCACAATTTTTCTTTCCATCATTTTCACGAAAGACATTAAAAAGATGAAGCATATGAGGCAACCTCAAATCCATTTTTTTTGTAGTTTTCTTTTATAGACTAAACTAGTGATAAAACAAGAAACTAAAAGATTCAATTGCAAGATCTCAAGATATACCTTCAAGCACTCAACTCCCCGGCAACGGCGCCAGAAATCCTTCTTGCTACTTCTTGAGCTTGTGTTGGTTTTCCCTTGAAGAGGAAAGGGTGATGCAGCAAAGTAGATAAGTATTTCCCTCAGTTGTTGAGAACCAAGGTATCAATCCAGTAGGAGGTACAAGCAAGGCCCCAATCTTTGCACCTACACAAACAATCAAACACTTGCACCCAACGTTATAAAGGGGTTGTCAATCCCTTCACGGTTACTTGCAAGGATGAGATCTGATAGAGATAGATATAAAAGATTACTAAAACGAAAAGTAAAATAAAAGTTAAAAGATTGCAGCAAACTATTTTTGGTATTTTTGGTTTATAGATCTGAAAATATAATATGGAAAATAGACCCGGGGGCCATAGGTTTCACTAGAGGCTTCTCTCTTGAAGGAAAATAATACGGTGGGTGAACAAATTACTATCGAGCAATTGATAGAAAAGCGCATAGTTATGACAATATTCAAGGCAATGATTATCCATATAGGCATCACGTCCGTGTCAAGTAGACCGAAACGATTCTGCATCTACTACTATTACTCCACACATCGACCGACTCCTGCCTGCATCTAGAGTATTAAGTTCATGAAGAACAGAGTAACGCATTAGGTAAGATGACATGATGTAGAGGGATAAACTCAAGCAATATGATGAAAACCCCATCTTTTTACCCTTGATGGCAACAATACAAATACGTGCCTCGCTACCCCTACTTTGTCACTGGGTGAGGACACCGCAAGATTGAACCCAAAACTAAGCACTTCTCCCATTGCAAGAATTACCAATCTAGTTGGCCAAACCAAACCAATAACTCGAAGAGACTTGCAAAGATATGAAATCATGCATATAAGAATTCAGAGAAGATTCAAATAATATTCATAGATAATCTGATCATAAACCCACAATTCATCGGATCTCGACAAACACACCGCAAAAGAGTATTACATCGGATAGATCTCCATGAAGATCATGGAGAACATGGTATTGAAGAACATAGAGAGAGAAGAAGCCATCTAGCTACTAGCTATGGACCCAAAGGTCTGAGGTGAACTACTCACACATCATCGGAGGGGCAATGGAGTTGATCTAGATGCCCTCCGTGATCGAATCCCCCTCCGGCAGATTACCGGAAAAGGCTCCAAGATGGGATCTCACAGGAACAGAGGCTTCTGGCGGCGGAAAAGTATTATCGTTGCTCTTTTTGGTATTGGGGGAATATTTGGGAATTTATAGGAGGAAGATTAGGGTTAGGAGGCCTGCAGGGGGGCCACTAGCCAGGGGGGTGCCCCCCCCCCTAGGGCGCGCCCTGCAGGCTTGTCGCCTCCCGGCAGGTCTCCTGCCTTCCTCTCCAAGTCTGGTAGGTTTCTTCTGGTCCAAGAAAAATCATCGCGAAGATTTTATTCCGTTTGGACTCCGTTTGATATTCCTTATCTGCAATACTCAAAAACAAGGAAAAAACAGAAACTGGCACTGGGCTCTAGGTTAATAGGTTAGTCCCAAAAATAATATAAAATAGCATATTAATGCATATAAAACATCCAAAACAGGTAATATAATAGCATGGAACAATCAAAAATTATAGATACGTTGGAGACGTATCAGAGGACAGCCTGGAAGCCGAAGATTTCACCATCCCCGAAAATCCTGCGGATCAGGAACGGTTTAGGTGGCAGCTTTTAGCCACCGCCCGAAGCCTGAAGGCAAAACAACAGCGGCTCAAAGCCGAACAAGACACCCTCAATGATAGATGGACGAGGGTCTTGGCAGCCGAAGAAGGGTACGGTGCCAATCTACCGGACCAACCTAAGAGCTACCCACGCCGGCGGCGGCTGCCGCAGTTCGATGACGAGGTCCTTGAAACATCGCCTCACAAGCATACTCCGTACGACCAGTCGGACCGCCCACCCCGAGGACGGGATAGGACGGCCAGCGAGGCCAAGTACAGACCTGCGGTACCCCGCAAGAGAGGAAAAGAGCCAGCAGAGCCTGAGGATAGGTATGACTTACGACAGGACCTGGATTATAGAGCAGGCCACACAAGATCCATCTACGGATCTAGAGGGTACTCCCCCGCTAGACGGGACAGGTACCAGTCTTGGCTCGACCGCAACAATAGAGGTCGGGAACAAAACTGGGCCCGATCGACCGCCAATCGTAGGCATGACATAGCTCGGGTCAGAGGCGCCGCCCACCTACTGTGCTTCACAGACGAGGTGATGCAGCATCAGTTCCCTGAAGGGTTTAAACCCGTTAACATAGAGCAATACAACGGGACAACAGACCCAGCCATGTGGATTGAGGACTTCCTCCTCCACATACATGTGGCACGAGGAGATGATCTCCACGCCATCAAGTATCTGCCCCTAAAACTTAAGGGGCCAGCTCGACACTAGTTAAATAGTCTCCCCGAGAATTCCATCGGGAGCTGGGAAGAGCTCGAGGATGCCTTCCGATCTAACTTCCAGGGCACTTATGTCCGACCACCGGACTCCTCCGACCTTGGCAATGTTGTCCAGAAAGCAGGTGAATTGGCTCGGCAATTCTGGAATCGGTTCCTGGCCAAGAAAAACCAGATCGTTGACTGCCCGGACGCCGAGGCAATAGCCTCCTTCAGACATAATATCCGGGACGAGTGGCTAGCTCGTCAGCTCGGCCAGGACAAGCCGAGGACAATGTCCGCCCTTACCTCACTTATGACCCGCTTTTGCGCGGGTGAGGATAACTGGCTAGCTCGACGAGGCCATAACCCCGAAGACCCCGGCACCTCCGAAGTCCGGGATGGAAATGGGAAACCACGACGTAACAAAAACAAACGCCGGCACATCAACGGCGATGCTGAGGACATGGCCGTTAATGCCGGTTTCCGCAACCCAAAATCCGGACAGCGGAAGAAACCTTCTAAAGGAAATCGAGACGGACCTACCACGCTAGACAAAATCATGGATAGGCCCTGCCAGATCCACGGCACCCAAGACAAGCCCGCTACCCACACCAACCGTAATTGTTGGGTATTCAAACAAGCTGGCAAACTCGCAGTCGAAGAGCAAGGCAAGGGCCAACGCAGCGAGGACGGTGACGAGCCCCGCGGTCCAAGCAATGGAGGACAAAAGCAGTTCCCTCTAGGGGTAAAAACTATGAACATGATATATGCCACTCACATACCAAAAAAGGAGAGGAAGCGCACCCTTCGGGAGGTCTACGCCATAGAGCCCGTAGCCTCGAAGTATAACCCATGGTCGGCTTGCCCGATCACCTTCGACCGACGGGACCATCTGACCAGTATCCATCATGGAGGTTTGGCAGCCCTCGTCCTAGACCCCATTATCGATGGGTATCACCTCACTAGAGTCCTAATGGATGGAGGAAGTAGCCTTAATCTGATTTACTTAGACACGGTGAAAAAAATGGGTATAGATCCGTCAAGGATCAAACCCAGCAACACTACCTTTAAAGGAGTGATCCCAGGCGTCGAAGCCCGCTGCTCGGGCACCGTGAATCTGGAAGTGGTGTTCGGCTCGCCCGACAACTTCCGCAGCGAAGACTTGATCTTTGACATTGTCCCTTTTCGCAGCGGTTATCACGCCCTACTCGGCCGCACAACATTCGCTCGCTTTAACGCCGTCCCCCACTACGCGTACCTGAAGCTCAAGATGCCCGGGCCCAAGGGGGTCATTACTGTCAACGGCAACACAGAGCGCTCTCTCCGAACTGAGGAACACACAGCGGCCCTAGCAGCCGAATTCCAGTACGGTGACGATAGGCCGACGCCCAAATCAGCCATGAAAGCACGTTAGGCTAGTAAATGAGCTCGGTCTCAACCCGAACTCCCGGAATCATCTTCCGCCCAACAAAAATAGGGATACGCCCCCCACAGCACAGCCCTAGTTCCCGTAAAATATGTGCCAAGAAGGCACAAGTTCGCGCTCAAAATACCATGGGCAGCTGTGGGGACCCACTATCAAAGGGAAAGTGTTCGGCTGGACCGAACTATTGCCAACACATGTCTTCGGACAAACCACAGGTACCATCTAGGACCTTCCAAGCGTAAAGCTCACCCACACTGCGGCGACTTCTCAAGATCTTCTTCCCAAGGTCCGTTCGCCGATAGCAATCACCTTTAAAGGAACGCAACCCCCTCGGGAGCAAAGGAGCAGACATGCGACAGGGCACATTGAGGACGTCAAGCCACCCATCGAAGACCCCGGGTAAAACCTCTCCTTTGTAAACTTTATTTTTCATTTCAAAATACCTGTAATAGTTGCTTCGGCAGTTTAAGTTATAAGAATTCATCAGAAATAAAGACCATCCTTTACGGCCTCCTCGCTGTATTTTATGTCACATACTCTGTTCTCTACTCACCGATGCCGATAGCAAAGTTGTTCGGTACATATTACGATGCGACCAGCTAATAGACCGGGGGCTTGACTATAAAAATCGACCCAAGCATCACCCCGACACTATTGTTTATGTGTTCGGCGTCTCGGATGTTGCGTTATATGAATCAGTTCTGAATTATGTCTTGGGTCAATGGTTGGGTTGCCCAGCTCCTGTGTTTGCCCTCTTACGTTCCGCTCGTTCGGCTAAAAGGGTAAAGGGAGAACCACTGTGATTGTGCTTCCAGCTCGCCTGGTCAAGTACCTGAGTGGAGAAAGCCAAAAACTGACTGTCATAATAAGCGAGAACCGGTCTGCAATCCGAGCATAAGTGTCAAACTAAAAATCGATAGAGGTTATTCCGTGTTATACGAGGGGTTTGTACGATTACAAACCATGTGATGCTAATTTCAACCTCGGTGTATCCGAATATCACAAAACACTGGGGGCTAGTCATCAGCCCCCACAGTCAAGTTCCTATGGCTAAGTGAAAGCAATAAAGCATCATAGTCCGATTGCCTTGTTCCCCTCGCACTACCGCCTTCGGGCACCGATACGTCGGCTAAGGGTCACAGTGTGGAGGTAAAAACACCTCGTGTAGTATCTACATGGGGGCTGAAGCCGACGACTCGCAACTTTCAGATAAAACGGCCACATAGGAGTCAAAATAATACAAAGCTTAAAGACATGATAAACCATGCAACCGCATTATAAAGCGGTACAGTCATCGGATACATGACAAAACGCTCATTCATAAATTACATCCTTAGGGCACTGGGCTTCTATCGCCCGAGCACCATCCATCACGGTGGAAAAGTATTGCTCGGGGCGCCTATGCTCCTTCCCAGGGGGTGGAGGCGCGGTGGCCATCTCGGTTGGCTTGAGCCTCGGCCAGTGCATCATGGTCCTTGCAAAGGCCATCCGAGCTCCCTCGATGCACGTAGAACGCTTTAGAGCGTCAATCCGAGGCGCAGGGGAGGATGCTCGGGGGCTTGAAATTGCGCCCAGAACAGCCGAGGCTCAACATCCCCATCCCGAGAGGCGAAGTATTTGTTCGCGTCCGCTGCAAGGTGCCTGAGGAACGCCACACCCGGGTGAGCAATGCAAACCTGTTACCACCAAAGGCACATTGCAGTAAGTATGGCTTACCATCCGCGATCGCCTTGACTTGGCGGAGTTCTGCTTCAAAGAACCGCCTATCAACTCGCTCCGCTTTGAGCTCGGATTTCAGCGTGGATAGTTCGATGGCCTGGTCTTCGTTCTTTTGCTCAAGGGCCTCGCACTTCGTGCTGGCATCCTTGAGCTCCAGTTGCACCTCTGCCACCCGGGCCTCGTGCTTGTCGCTCACGGCTTTTAACGCCGACAGTTCGGCTGCCACTTGTTCGGCCGCCGCCTTCTCATCCGCGGCCTCCTGCCTCACCTTTGCCAACTCGGCCTTGAGATTCTCGACCTCCGCGGCCACAGCTATGGTAACAATGAGTAAATAACACTTAGGGATAACAATCCGAATATCTCAATCAATGAGGATAGACAATAGCCCGAATGATACAATTCGGACTCACCTTGCATCTCGTCAAATCTCTTGTTCAGGCGATCGAGCTCCTCATCGGAGCTCTTGAGCTTCCGGTTTAGCTCGGCAAGCTCCACTGCGTTGGTGGCCGCCGCCGATGATGAGGCCTACAAAACAACTTATGTGCATTAAAACTCCCGAGCTGTTGGATTCAGACCCTCTACTAAAGTACTCTCCGGGGCTCTTAGAATAATGAGGGACAAAGGGTGCCTTGAGCATCGTTACTAATTTTTGGACATTTGACCCCCGGGTGGGTTTTTCAAACTCACCCAGGGCTCGGGGGCTACCACACTTATAAGGATTGCATAAACTTGGTAAATTAACTTTTTCTGGAAAAAAGAGTATTACGTGGCTCACCTTGAAGCTCGTAGACCGCTGAAGGCCTCTTTCAGTCCGCTATCAACGGACTGAATGCCTTGCAAAACCGCACCCATAAGGGCGCGGTGATCTTTGGTGATGGACGAGCCGGATAAAGCTTCCTCCATCACGGCCGGCCACCCAGTCTTGGGCGGCACCGGTGGTGACCTGCCAACCCCCCCTCCGGTGGGGGATTGGGCTGGCAGCTCCGGAGGCATAGAGCGCTCCGGGGATATCCTCGGAGGGGACTAGACCGGACTTCGTCCCCCGTCTTTAGTTGTCAGGAGATGTTCCTCCTCCTGGTCTTCGGCGGCCGAGGTATTAACCTCAGCCATAACCGGTGTTCGGCTCAGAAGGAGCCTGGCGCGATTAACACCTCCACGGCCTCCTTCGATACCTCGGGAGGCGTAGCATGTGACGCAGTCCCACTTTCCGCCAGGTCGGCGGACAGAGACTCCCCGTCTGAGATTTGGTTGATGGGGAGATCACGTGGTGGGCTGCAAATTGAAAGACGTTCGCCCATTTAGCATTAAAAGCTCTATATAAGTGACCCAGAGGGTCTTCGGATTCATACCTCTGGGCTGGGGGCTTAACCCTTGGGTTCCTTCGGGGAACCTTTTCAAAAGCCTCAGACTCCTTATCGGAGTCCGAGTTATCGTCGTCCAGGACTGCCTATGTCCGGCATGTCCTCTTCGGGGCAGGAGGAGGTAGGTCCTCCACGGCGTCCGCTGACGCCGCCCTTTTCCTTGTGAGGGGGGAGCCGCACTCCTCTTCATCCTCGTGCTCTTCCTCGTGAGTGGAAGAGGCATGGGTCTCCTCGGACTTAGTGTCCGGAAGACCCCTTAGACGAAGACCCTCTCGGGCCTCCTTCTTCTCCCCTTTCTTCTTCTTCTCCTTCTTCTCTGGCGCCGAATACGGCGCCACGATGAGCATCTCCGTCAACAAATCCGACCGAGGGCCTTCGGGCTACAGGGCCGGACAGTCAATTTGCACGGCCTTGCTCAGCCATTTCTGTGAAGATGAGGGAGAAGGGGTTCACCTCTTTGTCAAAAAACAGAGCCGGAGAATTAAAGTTTTATCATACCTTGGTAGGAGGGGTTTCGGCGTCAAGACCGGTGTCCTCCTCCTCGGCCGGCCAGCTCTTCTGGGGCTTGAATAGCACTTTCCACAATTTCTCGTGGGTAGTGTGGAAGAATTGACGCACGGTGGCCGGGTCCTCGAGCTGGTAAGCCCACATTGGGGAGGCCCGGTGTTGGCTGGGGAGGAGACGGCGGCGGAGCATGACCTGGATCACGTTGACCAGCTCGATTTTGGCCTCAATCATCGCGGAGATGCGCTTTTGCAGCGATTTTACCTCTGCGGCCGACCCCCAGTCAAGGCCTTTCTGGAGCCATGAGGTTAGCCTCGCGGGGGGTCCGGATCTGAACTCGGCAGGTGCCACCCAGTCCGCGCTCCTTGGTTCGGTGATGTAGAACCATTCCTTTTGCCAGATCTTGACCGTGTCGGTAAAGGTGTCGTCCGGCCACTCGACACGGGGGAGCTTGCTGATTACCGCCCCTCCACAATCCGCATGCGCGCCCACAACTGTCTTCGGCTTGACGTTGAACACTTTGAGCCACAGGCCGAAGTGCGGTTGTACCCGCAGGAAGGCTTCGCAGATGATGATGAACGCCGAGATGTGCATGAAGGAGTTCGGGGGCAGGTCATGGAAATCTAACCCGTAAAAGAACATGAGGCCCCTGACGAAGGGGTGGAGCGGAAATCCCAGTCCCCGGATGAAATGGGGGACGAACACCACCCTCTCGTCCGGCTTCGGTGTGGGAACCACCTGATTCGCCTCTGGAGCGCGGTGGGCGATGTTGGCGAAGAGGTAGCCGGCACGCTTTAGCTGTCGTTGTCGGTGACGGAGGAGGCCTCCCACTTGCCCATGGAGCCTGAACCAGCCATGGCCGAACTCGGAGGGAAGATTGAGGAAGAACTAGGTCTGGGCTCTCGGAGCTTGGGAAGGTTGAGGAGGCAAAGGGTGCCAATTTGGAGCGTGAATAGGCCTTGGGGGTTTTCTCCCTTTTATGGGGTACCGTGATACCAAGAGCCTCCCTTTTACTGCGCCGCAGGCCTCGCCACTTCCCGAAACAATCGTGCTGTTACGCGCGCGTGAGATAACCCAGGAGATTAATCATATCCCGTAAGAAACGGGACATGATCTACACGTTGATAAGACGTGCCAATGGAGAAACGGCCTCAAACCGCGAATCGAGTTTTTGTAACCGGCTCAGCGGTCGTGATAGGCCACGACCCTTCGTCAGAAAGGTTGTCAGGAAATACTGTTCATGCTTTGACGTTCGGCCTTCGAGGTTAAGCGACTTATGGCGTCCGGATAACTACATGTTCGGATAACTACATGTCATTGGCGGCCAGACTAGAGCCAGCCGATCATAAAGGGGGAAAAGAACTCACCCCGTAAGCCGGACACTATGATCACGCGAAGCTGCGAGTGTCATGACCCCTGGCGTTGGGGGCTACTGAGGGAGTCCTGGACTAAGGGGTCCTCGGGCCGCCGGCCTATCTCTCATAGGCCGGCTTGGTGGGCTGCTCTCTGATTATCGCAGGAAGGGCCGGGATATGTGACGACCCCGTATTCTAGAAGGAAACCTCCGAAGACGCAGCGTGCACTCCAAGTCAAGATGAGGGGATCAGTGTCTTCACTTCCGGCTGAAGACTTACCATGTGTAAACCCTAGGTACCCCCGGTGTCTATATAAACTCATCTAGGGTTTTGGCTACTTGATCTCGAGGTAGATCAACTCTGTAATCTTCATACACATCAATACAACCAAGCAAGATGTGGGGTTTTACCTCCATAGGAGGGCCCGAACCTAGGTAAACATCGTCTCCTTCGTCCCTTGTGACCCATCGATCCTAAACTCACAGCTCGGGACCCCCTACCTGAGATCCGCCGGTTTTGATACCAACCGCAAGGAGATGAGATTTGTGATTAGGAACCTGATAGATGTTGATGATGTCTCCCCGGCAAATGGCAAACTAGTGATCTTCGTGCATTGTTTAGTAAAAAGAGTAAGGAATGTCTACTACACAACTTGTTCTTGTAGACTCGTGTTCGGCCTCCAAGCGCAGAGTTTTGTAGGACAGTGGCAAATTTCCCTCAAGTGGAGGACCTAAGGTTTATCAATCCGTGGGGGGCGTAGGATGAAGATGGTCTCTCTCAAACAACCCTGCAACCAAATAATAAAAAGTCTCTTGTGTCCCCAACACACCAAATACAATGGTAAATTGTATAGGTGCACTCGTTCGGCGAAGAGATGGTGATACAAGTGTAGTAATGATAGTAGGTATTGATTTTTGTAATAGTAACAATAAAAAAACAGCAAGGTAGCAAGTAACAAAAGTGAGCACAAATGGTATTGCAATGCTTGAAAACAAGGCCTAGGGTCCGTACTTTTGCTAGTGTAATCTCTCAACAATGCTAATATAATTGGATCACATAACCATCCCTCAACGTGCAACGAAGAATCACTCCAAAGTTCTTATCTAGGGGAGAACATAAGAAGAAATTGTTTGTAGGGTACGAAACCACCTTAAAGTTATCTTTTCTGATCGATCTATCCAAGAGTTCGTACTAAAATAACACCAAGTTATCCTTTCCGATCGATATATCTAAGAGTTCGTACTAAAATAACACCATATGATACGCATCAACCAACTCTAATGTCACCTAGATACTCCAATATCTCCACAAGTATCCATGAGTTAATTATACGATACGCATCAAACAATTTCAGATTCATAATACTCAATCCAACACAAAGAACCTCAAAGAGTGCCCCAAGATTTCGATCGGAGAAAGTAGGACGAAAACATGCATCAACCCCTATGCATAGATTACCCCAATGTCACCTCGGGAATCCGCGAGTTGAGTGCCAAGACATAAATCAAGTGCTCTCAAATCCAGAAAAGTATTCAATCCGGTAATAACGAAATCTCAAAGGGAAAAGTCAATTAATCACAACAAGATAGAGAGGGGAAAACACCATATGATCCAACTATATTAACAAAGCACGCGATACATCAAGATCGTGCCAAATCAAGAACATGAGAGAGAGAGAGAGAGATTAAACACATAGCTACTGGTACAAACCCTCAGCCCCGAGGGTGGACTACTCCCTCCTCATCATGGAGACCATAAGGATGATGAAGATGGCCTCCGGTGATGATTTCCCCCTCCGGCAGGGTGCCGGAACGGGGTCTAGATTGGTTTTTCGTGGCTACAGAGGCTTGCGGCGGCGGAACTTCTGATCTAGGGTTATTTCTGGGGGTTTCTGAATATATAGGATTTTTGGGCGTCGGTTTCACGCGAAGATGGGCCACGAGGGGCCCACAGGACACCAGGGCGCGTCAGAGGGGGCTAGCGCGCCCTGGTGGGTTGCGGCCACCTCGTGGTTCTTCTGGCCCTCCCACGAAGCTTCTAGTGCCTCTTTTGTTCCAAAAAAATCGTCAAAAAGTTTTGTTGCATTTGGAGAACTTTTATTTCTGCACACAAAAAACAACACCACGGTAGTTCTGCTGAAAACAGCGTCAGTCCGGACTAGGTCCATGCAAATCATACCAAAATCATATAAAATTGTTGTAATTATGGCATGAATACTTCATAAATTATAGATATGTTGGAGACGTGTCAGCATCCCCAAGCTTAATTCCTACTCGTCCTCGAGTAGGTAAATGATAAAAGAAATAATTTATCAAGTGTGAATGCTAGCATAGTGCATAAGTTTGATCAAGATAATTTCAATCACTTTTCCTAGCATCATAACAGCAACTCTTTCTCATAAAACTCATCATGATAAAGTAGCAACCAATTCACATGTTATGGTTCAAACAATGAATTCTCTTGAAACTTAACAACCTATGTTCTTAGTCACCAAACAATTGCAATTCAACTTATTCTCAACAAAGTCTAAGTAAGAGCTCCACATACTCAATCATCATATAGTCTTCTATGATTGCTAGTATCAAAGCATATTTTTAGAACAAATGGCATCCATCGAACACAGAGAAAGATAGGGGCTTAATGTTTCGCCTCCCAACTCATTTATCTTAGAGATAATTGTCAACAATAATAAGTCATGATCAAATATATTTGACTGGCCATATGTGCCTAGATCTTTCTCCACCACATGATGCTTGCCAACTAGAGAATAATTGAGGTTGAAATGAGAATGCATACTATTGACTCTTGCATAAAAGTAAATACCGAAAGGTAAAAGATAGGCCCTTCGCAGAGGGAAGCAGAGGTTGTCATGTGCTTTTTGGTTTTGTACGCACAATCCCTTAATGCAAAAGAACATCACGTTATATTTCCCCTTATGATAGCAACCTTTATTATGCAGTCCGTCGCTTTTATTACTTTGCCATCACAAGTTCGTACAATGCTCAATTTTCTCTTACACTAAATGATCAAACACATTTAGAAGCAATTTTTATTGCCTTTTTACACCGATGACAACTTACTTGAAGGATCTTATTCAATCCATAGGTAGGTATGGTGGACACTCATGGCAATAAACTGGGTTTAAGGGATTTTGGATGCACAAATAGTATCTCTACTTAGTACGAATTTTTGGCTAGCAAAAGATCCTAAGCAAACACCACATGTTGGAGGATCCATAACAATATAACTTCTATGCAAATATACACAACCATAACTCATTGCGTTGTCTTCCTTGTCCAACTTCAACTAATTTGCTCAAGTTTGAAAATAATTAATGGGTATTCACAATCATAGAAGATGTCCAAGATAATATATTTGTATGTGAAAGTTCTCTTCCTTATACTAATCATTCACGAAATGCTTGTATGACCAATATTGTGATTGTCAAGCTTCAAAAGATTTCACTTTCTAAACCCAATGTGAAGCTACTACTAGGCATGATATGAACATATAATTCAACTTCATGGTATTCAATTCATTCAACAATTTACTCATAGGATATAAGTGAAGCACAAGAGTAAATGACAAGCTACTCCAAAAAGATATAAGTGAAGATCAATGAGTAGTCAAACAATAAAGTAGCTATGAGAGGACTCTCTCTCAATAAAGATTTTCAGATCTGAGTATTTTATTCAAACAGCAAACAAAACAAAAGTAGATTCCAAGAATAATACATATCATGTGGACAAATAAAAATTTAGGCTCAACATAGGCTAACCGATATTTGTTGAAGAAGAGAGGTGGGATGCGTAGCATCCCCAAGCTTAGATGCTTGAGACTTCTTTACATATTTACTTGGGGTGCCTTGGGCATCCCCAAGCTTGAGCTTTTGTATCTCGTTCAATCCTCTCATATCCCGGTTTCACCTAAGTCTCAAAAACTTCATCCACACAAAACTTGAAAAGAACTCGTGAGATAGGTTAGTGCAAATAATAATAATCAACACTTCATGTACTGCCAAGACAAGTTGCACACAAAAAATCAAACGTCATCTACTGTTTACTATCGTTTCCACAATTTATATCTACCAATATAGGCTATGGAAACTATAGGATAAGTAGATAACGAAACTATGACAGCAATCTGTCCAAACAGAACAGTCTGTAGCAATTTATGAAAACAGTGTACTTATGTAACTCAAACAATTATGAAAATTTAGTATGTGATAAATAATTTATATGGAAACACTGTGTAAAAATTTCAGAAACTTTCCACATTCCAGTAAAATATGAAAATTTAAACACTATAGCAAAAGTTTCTGTTTTTACACAGCTCATATCAAACATGTAACTCAAGCATCCTAAGAGGCAATTCTTGGAACTTTTTATTGAAAAACAAGATTATAAATAAAACCTAACATAAAATAACAAAATATAATGACGATCCAAGCAAAGCACATATTGTGTGACGAATAAAAATATAGCTCTAAGTAAGATATACCGATAATGTTGAAGACGAAAGAGGGGATGCCTTCCGGGGCATCCCCAAGCTTAGGCGCTTGAGTCTTCCTTGGATATTACCTTGGGGGTGCCTTGGGCATCCCCAATATTAGGTTCTTGTCACTCCTTATTCTCCTCATGTCGGTGTCTCACCCAAAACTTGAAAACTTCAATCACACAAAACTTAATGGAACTTCGTGAGATGGGTTAGTATAATAAATAAAGATCATTCACTTAGGTACTGTAAAGACAAGCTTCATAATTGTTCTCACATAATACCTACTTTATTATACCATTCCCATAATTTATACCACTAAATATAAGCTATGGGAACATTCAAACAAGCAAACTATGCATGCAAAACAGAATCTATCAAAAACAGAACAGTCTGTGAAGATCTGTAGTATAATCATACTTCCCTGTCTCTAAAAAATTTGAAAACTTAGGAAAACTTAAATAATTTGCATATAAATACTTTGTAAAAATTTAAGAATTTTTTGACGCTCCAGTAAAATCAGAGAAATTCTTTACTGGAGGCAAAAGTTTCTGTTTTTGCACAGAATCAAATCAACAAGTATCCATACTATCCCAAAGGCTTTACTTGGTACTTTATTGAAATAAAATACACAAAACATGATTACTACAGTAGTTTAATCATGTGAACACTCAAAAACAGAAAGTAAAAGTGTTGGGTTGTCTCCCAACAAGCGCTTTTCTTTAAAGCCTTTTAGATAGGCATGATGATTTCAATGATGCTCACATAGGAATAGTAATTGAAACATGCAAGGGAGTATCATGAAACACATGACAAGCACATTTAAGTCTAACCCACTTCCTATGCATAGGTATTTTGTGAGCAAACAATTTATGGGAGCAAGAATCAACTAGCATAGGAAGGCAAAACAAGCATATCTTCAAAACTTTGAACACATAGAGAGGAAACTTGATATTATTGTAATTCCTACAAGCATATGTTCCTCCATCATAATAATTTTCAGTAGCATCATGAAGGAATTCAACAATATAACTATCACATAAAGCATTCTTTTCATGATCTACAAGCATAGAAAATTTATTACTCTCCACATAAGCAATTTTCTTCTCATCCATTGTAGTGGGAGCAAACTCAACAAAATAACTATCATGTGACACTTGATTGACATAACCACATTCAATATGAAAATCATGATGACAAGTTTCATGGTTACTATCACTCTTTATAGCATACATGTCATCATCATAATCATCATAGATAGGAGGCATGCCATCATCATAATAAATTTGCTCATCAAAACTTTGGGGACTAAAAATATCATCTTCATCAAATATAGCATCCCCAAGCTTGTGGCTTTGCATATCATTAGCATCATGGATATTCAGAGAATTCATACTAGCAACATTACAATCATGCTCATCATTCAAGGAATTCTCATTAAGTATTTTCATAATTTCTTCCTCTACCAATTGAGCACAATTTTCTGAATCCTTATTTTCACGAAAGACATTATAAAAACGATACAAATGATGCAACCTAAACTCCATTTTTTGTAGTTTTCTTTTATAAAAAACAAACTAGTGAAAAACAAAAAACTAAAAGATTTAATTGCAAGATCTAAAGATGTACCTTCAAGCACTCACCTCCCCAGCAACGGCGCCAGAAAAGAGCTTGATGTCTACTACACAACTTGTTCTTGTAGACTCGTGTTAGGCCTCCAAGCGCAGAGTTTTGCAGGATAGTAGCAAAATTCTCTCAAGTGGATGACCTAAGGTTTATCAATCCGTGGGATGCGTAGGATGAAGATGGTCTCACTCAAACAACACTGCAACCAAATAATAAAAAGTCTCTTGTGTCCCCAACACACCAAATACAATGGTAAATTATATAGGTGCACTAGTCCGGTGAAGAGATGGTGATACAAGTGTAGTAATGATAGTAGGTATTGATTTTTTTAATAGTAACAATAGAAAAACAACAAGGTAGCAAGTAACAAAAGTGAGCACAAACGGTATTGCAATGCTTGAAAACAAGGCCTAGGGTCCGTACTTTTGCTAGTGCAATCTCTCAACAATGCTAATATAATTGGATCACATAACCATCCCTCAACGTGCAACGAAGAATCACTTCAAAGTTCTTATCTAGGGGAGAACATAAGAAGAAATTGTTTGTAGGGTACGAAACCACCTTAAAGTTATCTTTTCCGATCGATCTATCCAAGAGTTTGTACTAAAATAACACCAAGTTATCCTTTCGGATCGATCTATCTAAGAGTTCGTACTAAAATAACACCATATGATACGCATCAACCAACTCTAATGTCACCTAGATACTCCAATGTCACCACAAGTATCCATGAGTTAATTATACGATACGCATCAAACAATTTCAGATTCATAATACTCAATCCAACACAAAGAACCTCAAAGAGTGCCCCAAGATTTCTACCGGAGAAAGTAGGACGAAAACGTGCATCGACCCCTATGCATAGATTACCCTAATGTCACCTCAGGAATCCGTGAGTTGAGTGCCAAGACACAGATCAAGTGCTCTCAATCCATAAAAGTATTCAATCCGGTAATAACGAAATCTCAAAGGGAAAACTCAATTCATCACAACAAGATAGAGAGGGGAAAACACCATATGATCCAACTATATTAACAAAGCCCGCGATACATCAAGATCATGCCAAATCAAGTACACGAGAGAGAGAGAGAGAGAGATTAAAGACATAGCTACTTGTACAAACCCATAGCCCCGAGGGTGGACTACTCCCTCCTCATCATGGAGACCATAGGGATGATGAAGATGGCCTCCGGTGATGATTTCCCCCTCCGGCAGGGTGCCAAAATGGGGTCTAGATTGGTTTTTCGTGGCTACAGAGGCTTGCGGCGGCGGAACTTCTGATCTAGGGTTATTTCTAGGGGTTTCTGAATATATAGGATTTTTGGGCATCGATTTCACGCGAAGATGGGCCACGAGGGGCCCACAAGACACCAGGGCGTGCCAGAGGGGGCTGGCGCGCCCTGGTGGGTTGTGGCCACCTCGTGGCTCTTCTGGCCCTCCCATGAAGCTTCTAGTGCCTCTTTTGTTTCAAAACCATATAAAATTGTTGTAAATATGGCATGAATACTTCATAAATTATAGATACGTTGGAGACGTACCAACGATATTCGAAAAAAGAGTTCTTCTTATGTTGCCAAACGACTACTCTTGTCCATTTTTATGCCTCATGTTAATTCTAAGCAAACTAGTAAAAAGAGTAAGAAAGGTTTTTCATCTACTAACAACAACACTAATGCTAAATCTAATGATGTTGTTTCTAGTACTTCTATTGATTCCACTAATGATCCTCTTAGCCAAGTTACACTTGAGCAAGAAAACAATTTATTAAAAGGAATTATAGAGAAAGTGTCTACTAAAGTCTTGCCGGAAGTAAGCAATTCGAGGAGATTGTACGCAAGCAAGGATGGCATCGGAAGAACCAATGTGTTGGTTTTGAACGAAAGTTCAATGCCAATGGAGTTGAATGAGAAGAAAATCAATACCCCAAGACGAAGTTTATTCCTCAACAAGATAAGTATGATCCTACTCTCTTCAATGGAACACAAGCTCAAGATGATCTTTCACCACAAGACCACAAGCTAAAGGGGAAGGACAAGCTTCTAGAGGAGATTGACTCATTTGAATTGTGGGATGTGATGACATGTTATGTGATCATGCATAACATGATCATGGAGCAAGAGGGTGGAGATGTTCTTGCAACTCTTGAATTTGAGAACAGGGTGATCGTATCGAACTTTCAGATCAAAATCCAGCCACTTTTCATGAGTTTGTTCAAATGCAATAACAAATTCGACATCGAGCAACTCAAAAAGATTTGATTGAACACCTGTGAACGGTTAAAGGGGGCAAATAGAACCTATGTGCTAGTTGATTTCAAGTTTAAACTACTTTATTTTGAAAACTTTATTTGAATGTAATGTTCAAATTAGAACTACAATTTGATATGCAGTCATTTTAAACTTGCGGACTTAAAAGAAAGGTGAAAGTTTTGCGACCAGTTTTGAATGGCCGACTTCCGCATAAGTGTATGTGTGCTGATCTCCACTTATTCGTGGACCCGATACAGTGTTCGATCATTTGGTTAAGTGGTGTAATGTCAATCAATCCAAACCGTCCGGCAAATAAAATGTCATACCAGCATGGAGCAAGAGATAAAACGGGAACTTGGCCCGTGTCTGGTTGGCTCGATGTATATGTTTGAGATGTTTTATACTTGCGATGAATCTTTATGATAGATTTTATCCTTTTCGTGAAAATAATATATGATGACAACTTTCAAAAATAACACTTATATATTAAAAAAAGGCGCGGCATTTAATGTATCTTTTTTGAAACATGAATATACGGAATACTCCCTCCATTCCAATGAATAAGGTGTGCACGCATCCAAAAAATCAACTTTGACCATAAATTAGAGCAACCAAATTTGGATTATATGTGGTCAAAATTATACGTTGAATTTGTATTGAAAAAAAAAATCAATGGTATTTTTGAGTCACAAAAATATATATTATTCCTTTTAAGTTATGGTCAAAGTTGGAAGACAAACCGAAAAATGGATTCGTGATTTTATGGTAAAAAAAAAACATGGTGAATTTTAAAGTTTTGAACGAATATCGTTGTCATCAATTTACCCTTTTTCAAACATAGAACAAACTGATTTTTTTGTCGGCAAGGGCAAGTGCGGAGGTTCCTTTTAGGAAGTTGCCCTGTGGGGCGATAAAATCCTTTTAGGGGGTGGTACCAGGCATGAGACGATCACATCTCATTGATTGCCCCTGCTCCCTCCCCGGTAGTAACACGCAAGAGACACCATGTATGCCTGACTGCTCCCACAAATTGAATACGATTCGTCAGAACCAACGACCACTGCGGCTGTACAAAGATAGATAGATACGGACCACCATATGAGATCTCGATCGTCCTTTCCACATGGATCCTTTCATTATGCGTACTCCTACTTATCATACAGTACAAAATAGTGGTTGAGGGAAGTATAAATTGGATCTGTGTTGTTGTTGGATCGGGTACGTGTCTGGCTACTGATTTCGCATGGGGAAAAAAAGTGTGTGGCTACTGAGTAAAATGGCGCGAGGTCGACGAACCGTTGGTTCCACGGGAACTACGGAGGTTCGTGCACAACCCATCGACGCGGCGTTTGCAGGAATCCTCTTCCTCTGGACCATGCACGATGATTCCAACGAACCAGATCCTTCCTTTCTCTGCACTGCACTAAGCAGTGGTTCGTGGTAAGCAAGGGCATCCACAGTGTGTACCCAAACACCGCTGCCATGTACCCAAACACCACATCCACAGTAGTAGTAGGAACCAGATCCTCTGCACGTGAGTGAGAAATCGATGCAAAGTTGAGAAGAGAGAGCGAGAGCTGTTCATACGTACCAATTTGTGTCAAGAGTTATATAAAGACCATGTTGCACGAGATCAGAAAATGGCTACGTTCCTGAGAAACTGCACAGGTAGCACCGGTGCCAAATTGTACGTACGTATGGTAGATTTGGCTTTGGCACGTAGCGGGATCAGCCTAAAAATTGCAAGCGACGGCCCGCCTGCTCCGCGAATTCATTGTCACAATAGAATAGAATCAACCAACGACCTATTGTCACATCCCATGGGTTCAAGACGTCCACACTCCTACAAGATACTCCTGCTTCACTGACTGACAGCTTCAGTGGCCGACAGGCCCAGCGGCGAAGGCAGCCGAGGTGCTCGTTTGCCGCAGCCTCGGCATCACCAAGGACGGAGAAGATGTCACGGCTCGCGCCCTTGACGCCTTCACCAAGAAATTCAAGCAGCAGCTCCCACCTAAGGTGATCGCGGCCATGCGTTGCGTGGATTCTTCAAGCTCGATGACCCTGCTGCTGCTGCTGTGGAAGACGCCCTTATTGATCACGGAGGTGAGCAGGTTTTAGCCATGGACATGGGAGGAGATGCTACGGGGCAGCCGGCGCGTGCCTGATGCATGCTCTGCTCTGCATAGTTTCTTTAGGGATGTTGTACTGTATTAGTGCCCAATGTTGGTACAACCTCCATGCATCTCCAGGGGTGTTCGTGGTGTAGTTTGCCTGGGTGGCTGCTTATCAAAACCCAGGATGTTGTGTTCGTTTGCTGGGCATGCTAGTGCTTTGGATCGCAGAGAGTCTCTGCTACAAGCTACTGCCTCTGTATCAGGCCATGTTGGCCAGTCTACGTGTATGCTATTTCAAGCTTGTCAAACGATCATTTTCAAGGGTCTGCAAAATTTCCAATATGTCAGTACAACCCATTAACACTTTGCGCTGGAACGTGCGGGGGCTAAATTGTCCTGACCGGCGTGCGACGGTTAGCGCTGCCATCGCCGCCTCCTCCTGCCGGTTGGTTTGTCTCCACGAGACGAAATTACAAAACGTCGACCGGTTTGCTGCAACCTTTCTTGGGGGTAACAGACTCAATAATTTTGCCCAACGACTGGCAGAGGGGTATCCTGCTACTGTGGGATGAAAACTTGCTTGACCTCACTGACATCGTCTATACCATCTATTGTCTTTCGGTCATGGTTCGGATCCGTGTGTCCGAGGTGCACTTCAAGATTACCACAGTCTATGGTCCTACTGCTTCTTCCCAAAAAGATGCCTTTTTTGCTGAGCTTATCTCGTAAAAACCGCCGGCGGGCGTGTCCTCGCTCGCCGCAAGGGACTTCAATCAAATTTATCGAGCTCGGGATAAGAACAAGAGGAACGGCAATCTGAGTAGGATTACTCGTTTTCGAGCTGCCCTACAAACCTGTGAGCTAAAGGAGATACACCTGCAAAACAGAAGGTTCACTTGGAGCAATGAGAGTGTTGACACCCGATTTTGGCACGGTGCAAAATACAGTAAAGGTGGACTCAAGCGGAGAAGTCTTCTATACGAGAAAATTCACATTGCCGGCATGAAAGGCTTGCCGGTGAAATCTTGCCGCTCGAGCTGAAGGCTTGCCGGTTTGGCTTGTCGATTTTGAGTGCTTGCCGATTTCAGTGGAGGCCCAAACAGGGGTTGAAGATGACCCGGCAAGGAGACGATCCGGCAAGGAGACGACCCGGCGAGGAGACGATCCGGCAAGGAGACGACCCGGCGAGGAGACGATCCGGCAAGGGGATGACCCGGCAGGAGATCCGGCAAGGAAACGGCCCGGCAAGGAGACAGCCCGGCAAGGAGGCAGCCCGGCAAGGAGGCGATCCGGCAAGAAGATGACCCGGCAAGGCGACCCGGCAAGATATCCTGATGGTACTCCCGGGAAGGCGACAGCCCGTCGAAGACCGAAGATCAAGATGGACGCGAGGAGACGTAAGCCAGCCCATCAAGACAGCCTCTGGAGCGGTACTACCGCCCTCCAGAGCGGTACTACCGCTTGAGCGGTACTACCGTGTTTTACTACCGCGCCTACCACCGCTTACGAAAATTCTTCTGGTATCCCGAGACCCTTACTCGGTAGTAGTGCGGTACTCAGCTATACTCAGAGCGGTACTACCGCTTGTAGCGGTACTACCGCTTGACCAGAGCGGTACTACCGCTTACCGTCGCGCAGATTCGGGCAAGTTTTTGAAGAGTCCGAATTTGGCTAGTGTTTTTGATACTTTGTAAGGAAAGATGAATCCATGACTTGTACGGGAAGTCCAACCCCCTTTTAAATAGAAAAGGTGATGGCCGATTGAAACAACACACAATCGAACAAATCAATATACTACTTTTTCATCTACGTTTTGTCTCCTACCCACGTATCTTCTTCCTCGTTCTTCGTCGTTCTTCGTGTTGGAGAGCTGCGAATTCCGAGGCCCTAGGGGCGAGCGAATCGACCTAGGGCAGCCCATTGCCGCCGTACTCCCTGACGGGGTCCCTCCCGGGAGTGTGGGGTTTCGGGTCTCAAAAGTGCCGGCCGGATTGTCTTGCGTATCGCGCTTCCGGCAGGCCTCCCTCGACGTGAGCTGCGGTGCATCACCCCCGGCGTCGAGGGTACGCGTGACGCGTTCGTGTGTCAACACACTTTTTGGCGACTCCGCTGGGGAACTTTGATCCATCATCATCATCCATCATGTCCAATCTTCCCAATCCCTCGGAAGTTGACGCCGATAACATCATCAAGCCCAATCTGGAGGAGTTATCGGCCGAGCATCGCCAAGCTTATGAGGAGTACAAGAAGGCGCGTGAAGAGAAGGAGTTGCAGGAGTTCCTTGGAAACTTCAAGAAGGACCGCCAAGGCAATATCACTCCGGTTGGAGACATCAAGTTCCCTCCTCTTCAAGCCGATCAGGTTAAACCTTCTGTAAGTACTACCTTTTCTCCTGAGCAATTGGCTGAAATTGAGAGCCGTATTTCTGATAGCAATAATCTGATCTATCAAGCTTTCTTAGAAAATAATAATGCTCAGAAGAATATGCCTAATATGCCTGCTAGTATGGGAAACCCTAATTCAGCTTTGCCTATCTCATCGGCGCCCCCCATGCCGATGAATTATTTTCCCACCCATACCAATCAAATTGTGGCTGCACCGCTTAATTCTTTCATGAATATGCAGAGTTCGGTGGCAACGCCGAACCAAACCTTACCGATAGGTGGAAACATTGCTAGATCATCGCCGAACTATGGTTCGGCCAACATGCCACAATTTACACCCATAGTTGCTAACCCTAATCCTCCTATGCCATTGCCACAAGTTCCATCGCCTACTATGGACGATGCTTTAGCTAATTTTAGAGAGGAGATGGCTAAAACGCTTCGAGAGAATTTTGGCGTTGAATTACCTAGGAATCGGATTTATCAAAAGCCGTATCCTGAGTACTTTGATGCAATTCCGTGCCCCCAAGGATATAAAATTCCAGATTTTGTTAAGTTCAATGGAGAGGGCACGAAAACCACATGGGAGCATGTTAGCCAATACCTAGCACAATTGGGTGAAGCAGGCTCGATAAATGAATTGAAAGTGCGTTTATTTCCTTTGTCATTAACTGGTACTGCATTTTCATGGTTTTCTTCTTTGCCGCATGGATCTATTCGTGTTTGGTCACAACTAGAGCAAAAATTTCATGATCATTTTTATAGCGGCGACAATGAACTTAAGTTGTCACATCTTACATCGGTTAAGCAGAAGCATGATGAATCGGTCTCCGATTACGTCAAGAGATTTAGAGAGACAAAAAACCGGTGCTATAGTTTAGTGATAACCGAGAGAGACTTGGCAGATCTTGTGCTTAATGGTTTGAGAACTCAAATTAGAGAAAAGCTAGAAGGTTATGAGTTTATAAGTATCAACCAAGTCTTACAGAGGGCTTTGGCTCATGAAAGCCGAAGCAAGAACCTCAAAGAAGTGCATAGATATAAAACTGATCGTCCAAAGATGAATATGGTTGAATATGATAGTGATCATTCGGACGACGAGGGTGATATTTATGCTGCTGAATTTGTTTGGCCCTCGAAGGCCAAATCTTTTACTTGTCATGATTTAAAGCCGATTCATAAGAATCGTGATGATGAGATGAAGCTTACTTTTAACATTGCTAAATGTGATAGAATATTTGATGCTTTGCTACAAGAGATAATCAAGATCACCATCAAGAATCCTACACTTGGGGGGCAACCACAGGAGCAACAAGACACTCGTGTTAAGTTTGTCAAGCCCAAGAGTCCAGAAGTTGGCAAGTGGAAGCTGAATGAAGCCAAAGTGCAGCGCAAGAGAGCCAAGCCAACTTTTGATATGTTGCTGTCCAAGTATGCTAATCAAGCGGCCGGTTCTAGCTCTAATCGGCCACCAAATTTGAAGCGCCCAAGATCACCTCCGAGGCGAGAGTTGCAGCATCACACAAGGCCATATGGGTCATGGGCGCCAGGACCGTGGATGGCGCCACCTCCCTATGCACCATACTACATGGGAGGATTCAATGGAGGATGGGGGCAGCCCCCAATGGCCCCTTATGCTTTTCATCCAGGATGGGCAGAGCCAAGGAGGCCTACGCGTGAAAGGCTTTCTTATCCCACACAAGGCCGTTTGAACAATGGTGTCAATCGGCCAATGCAAAATAATCAAGAAGGGATCAACAAGCAAGTATGGCGTGCCAAATCACCAAGCACAGCGGTCGAGTCTGGAAAGGGCAAAGAAAAAGTTGATGCCGACTCACTCATCTTGGGCACTGAGACATTCACCATACAACAGCCGACTGTGCGGAACAACCCTACTGAGCCGATACTTGCTATCGCGCCAAAGCACTCGGCTAATGATCATGAAGCTAGCACAAGCAAGGCCAAGTTCAAAGATCCAAAGTATATGCAACCTAAGTGGTGTCCTCCAGGGCTGACAAAAACACAAAAGAGAAAACTACAGAGGATGAGAAGTCATGAGATGGCTGAACAGGAGGCCGAAAAGCAAAGGGATAACTGGTTCAATGACATTCGGCCCATGGTACCTACAAAACAAGTATGGGTGCCTAAGCAAATACAAAGTGCGGTAGTCTCTATATCTGTCACATCAGTGCCTGTACCACCAAAGGAGGACGATGCCACTGTTATTACATCGTCCGCGGCGCCTATTGATTCCGCTTCGCTCGAACAAATTTCAGAACCAATAGACACGCCCGAGGAGAAAGAAGATATGGTGGATTGTGAGCTTACACCGGTGCATGAAGGTATGGATATCAACATGGTGTTTTACTTACCCGCTGAGTTTCGTGCTATAGATGAAGAAGGGGAGGTGGTTCAGCTGGATTTTGGCCCTAAGGATGCAATATTTGAGAAGCCAAAAGAACCAGTGACACACTTGAAACCGTTGTACCTCAGGGGCCATATCAATGGATCACCAATTACTCGAATGCTTGTTGATGGTGGTGCTGTGGTGAATCTCATGCCCTATTCAGTCTTCAAGAAATTGAGTTTGCCTGACGAAGGATTGATGAAGACCAATATGGTGCTCAATGGATTTGAAGGCAAAGAGAAAACCGAAGCTAAAGGTGTGATTTACGTGGAGCTTACGGTTGGAAGCAAAACTTTGGCTACTGCATTCTTTGTCGCCGAGGTGCAAGGTAACTACAACGTCATTCTAGGCCGTGATTGGGTTCATGCAAACCAATGTGTGCCATCCACTGTGCACCAGTTTTTAATTCAATGGGTTGATGATGAAGTGGAGATCGTTCATGCGGATAATTCGGCTTGCATTGCTTTAGCCGATACACCGGTGGATTGGCAACACCCCAATGCTGCTTGCTTGACGGGACGGGACTTATCAGAGTTTGACTTTCTCAGCGCCACCAAGAGTGGTTTTGTACCCGTTTCTTTAAAGCCGGTTGGTGGAAATCGGCTCCAAGGTATGGCGTATTTAAATGGATCCTAACTCTGAGTGGTTACAAAAGCGGCTTGCGGAATATCGGTCCAATGGGAACGATATGTATGAGTCTATAGAGGAGTTAGATGATATGGATAAACTTGGACAAGGTTTTACATCGGCCGATCCATTAGAAGAAGTAGATATTGGAGATGGCTCAATTCCTAGGCCGACATATGTAAACAAAAATTTGAAAGCCGATTGTAAAGTCAAGTTAATCGAGCTATTGAAAGAATATATTTGTTGCTTTGCATGGGAATATCATGAGATGCCAGGTTTAAGCCGAGAGCTAGTGGAGCATCGGTTACCTATAAAAGCCGGTTTTAGACCGTATAAACAATCGGCTAGGAAGTTCAATCCAAAAATATATGACCGGATCAAGGAAGAGATCGATCGTTTGCTTAAAGCTAATTTTATTAGACCTTGCAGGTATGCCGAGTGGATTTCTAACATTGTGCCAGTGGAAAAGAAAGGCTCCGGCAAGTTGAGGGTGTGCATTGATTTCAGAGATTTGAATAGAGCTACGCCCAAAGATGAGTATCCTATGCCTATAGCCGACATGCTTATTAATGATGCTTCTGGACATAAGGTTATTAGCTTTCTTGATGGCAATGCGGGGTACAACCAAATTTTCATGGCCGAAGAGGACATGTCCAAAACGGCTTTTCGGTGCCCCGGTTTCCTTGGATTATTTGAATGGACAGTGATGACCTTTGGATTGAAGAATGCCGGCGCCACATATCAAAGGGCTATGAATTTGATCTTTCATGATTTACTCGGTGTTATACTTGAAGTCTATATTGATGATATTGTTGTCAAATCGGATGTTTTTGAATCTCACTTAGCCGATTTGCGTTTAGCTTTTGAGAGGATGAAGAAATATGGGCTGAAGATGAATTCTTTGAAGTGTGCGTTTGGCGTGTCGGCTGGTAAGTTTTTGGGTTTCATTATTCATGAAGATGGCATAGAGATTTATCCCAAAAAGATAGAAGCTATACAAAAAGTGGAGGCTCCAACATGCAAGAGAGATATGCAAAAATTCCTTGGCAAGGTCAATTATTTGAGGAGGTTCATAGCTAATTTGTTAGGGAAGGTTGATGCATTTACTCATATCCTTCGGTTGAAGAATGATGTTAATTTTACTTGGGGGGCAAAACAGCAAGAAGCATTTGATATGATTAAGAATTATTTGTGCACTCCTCCGGTGATGAAGGCGCCCAAGCATAGAGAGCCCTTTAGACTTTACATTGCAGCCGAGGAAGGCGTTATTGGAGCTGTTTTGACTCAAGAAACCGAAGGAAAAGAGCATACTATCACTTATTTGAGCCGACGCCTATTGGACGCCGAGACAAGGTATACATTTATTGAAAAATTATGCCTATGCTTGTACTATGCTTGCACAAAATTGAGACATTATCTAGTACCAAGTGCTTGCATAGTAGCTTGTCAAACCGATGTCATTAAATATATGTTGCATAGACCAATTCTTAGTGGTAGAATTGGTAAATGGGCTTATGCTTTAATTGAGTATGATTTGGCTTATGAGTCTCTAAAATCCATGAAAGGCCAAATTGTTGCTAATTTTATCGTTGAGCATCGGATTAATGACAAGCAAGATATTGATATAAACCTTGTCTCGTTAGTACCATGGAGATTATATTTTGATGGTTCAGTTTGTAGCAACGGCCAAGGTGTTGGTATTGTTTATATATCTCCTCGTGGTGCTGTTTTTTAAGCCTCATGCCGCTTAGAATATTTTTGCACAAATAATCAAGCCGAATATGAAGCATTGTTATTCGGCTTAGAGATGTTGCTTGCTATAGGTGCTACACATATTGAGGCTTTTGGTGATTCGTTATTAGTAGTATAACAAGTATCCAAAGTTTTTCAATGTTTAGACGAATCACTTAATGTTTATCTTGATAAATGTCTAGATATAATTTCTACTTTGGATCATTTTAGCATTGCTCATATATCTAGACATGATAATTGGAGAGCAAACGAGTTGGCACAACAAGCATCCGGCTATCATGTCGATCATGGCATGCTTCATATCTCTTTAAAACCGATGTCTTGTCTTGCTAACATAGGAGAGACCGAACCAGAGCCCACTGATTCGGTCACTAACAATAAATCTAGTGCAGATGAAAATCATGACTGGAGGAAGCCCATTATTGATTACTTGTGCAATCCGAGTGGAAGGGTGGACAGGGCTGTTCGGCGCATGGCCTTCAAATATACAATGAGAGACGGTGGTCTTTATCGCCGAACGGTTGAAGATGTTCTTTTGAAGTGTTTGGACGAGGACCAAGCAAGAGTTGCTATGGGAGAGGTTCATGAAGGAATTTGTGGAACTCATCAATCGGCTCCCAAGATGAAGTGGTTACAACGACGTGCTGGATTTTATTGGCCGATGATGATCAATGATTGCTTCAGGTATTATAAAGGATGTGAAGCTTGTCAAAAGTTTGGTGATATTCAGTTAGCTCCCGCTGCTATGTTACATCCTATTATTAAGCCGTGGCCTTTTAGAGGTTGGGGATTAGACTTCATTGGAGAGATTCATCCTTCTTCTTCAAAGGGGCATCGGTTCGCGTTGGTGGCAACTGACTATTTCACTAAGTGGTCTGAAGCAATACCTCTCAAGAATATGACGCATACGGAGGTAATTCAATTCATAAGTGAGCACATTATTCATAGATTCGGCATTCCGCAAACATTAACTATGGATCAAGGTTCATCTTTCATGTCACATCAAGTTAGAGAATTTGCCGAATCATATAAGATAAAGTTGCTCAATTCCTCCCCGTATTATGCTCAAGCCAATGGACAAGCTGAGTCTAGCAATAAAATTCTGATCAAGCTCATCAAGAAGAAAATTGAAGATAATCCAAGAAGGTGGCATGAATTATTGTCCGGGGCTTTGTGGGCACATAGAATCTCAAGGCATGGTGCGACAAAGGTAACTCCATATGAGCTCGTATATGGTCAAGAGGCCGTTTTACCGGTGGAGGTGAATTTGAATGCTTTGAGAATAGCCAAACAAAATGATTTATCGACAGTGGACTTTTATAACTTGATGGTGGACAATATTGATGAGGTTGCCGATAAGCGTTTGGCTGCATTAAAGGCCATAGAAAGGGACAAGTTGAGGGTAGCAAGAGCTTACAATAAGAAGGTCAAGTTGAAGAATTTTCAGATTGGTGATCTTGTGTCGAAGGTGATTCTACCGATTGGTTCAAAGGACAGAAAATTCGGGAAGTGGTCTCCAAGTTGGGAAGGTCCTTTCAAGATTGCAAGAATAGTTCCCGGAAATTCATATTTGGTGGAATCCATGCAAGGAACATTGCTACCTCGAGCTCTCAATGGCAAATATTTGAAGAAGTACCACCCAAGTGTGTGGCAAGAAGCCTAAATAGGCAATGGCCGATATATGATTATCGCCCTAAGCACATATTAATGGCCGATGGAGTGTTGACATCGTCCTTAGAACAAGCCTAATGCAAATTATTTTTCGGCATGCAAGCTTTGCCGAAAAACAGGGGGGCATGTGTTGACACCCGATTTTGGCACGGTGCAAAATACAGTAAAGGTGGACTCAAGCGGAGAAGTCTTCTATACGAGAAAATTCACATTGCCGGCATGAAAGGCTTGCCGGTGAAATCTTGCCGCTCGAGCTGAAGGCTTGCCGGTTTGGCTTGTCGATTTTGAGTGCTTGCCGATTTCAGTGGAGGCCCAAACAGGGGTTGAAGATGACCCGGCAAGGAGACGATCCGGCAAGGAGACGACCCGGCGAGGAGACGATCCGGCAAGGAGACGACCCGGCGAGGAGACGATCCGGCAAGGGGATGACCCGGCAGGAGATCCGGCAAGGAAACGGCCCGGCAAGGAGACAGCCCGGCAAGGAGGCAGCCCGGCAAGGAGGCGATCCGGCAAGAAGATGACCCGGCAAGGCGACCCGGCAAGATATCCTGATGGTACTCCCAGGAAGGCGACAGCCCGTCGAAGACCGAAGATCAAGATGGACGCGAGGAGACGTAAGCCAGCCCATCAAGACAGCCTCTGGAGTGGTACTACCGCCCTCCAGAGCGGTACTACCGTGTTTTACTACCGCGCCTACCACCGCTTACGAAAATTCTTCTGGTATCCCGAGACCCTTACTCGGTAGTAGTGCGGTACTCAGCTATACTCAGAGCGGTACTACAGCTTGTAGCGGTACTACCGCTTGACCAGAGCGGTACTACCGCTTACCGTCGCACAGATTCGGGCAAGTTTTTGAAGAGTCCGAATTTGGCTAGTGTTTTTGATACTTTGTAAGGAAAGATGAATCCATGACTTGTACGGGAAGTCCAACCCCCTTTTAAATAGAAAAGGTGATGGCCGATTGAAACAACACACAATCGAACAAATCAATATACTACTTTTTCATCTACGTTTTGTCTCCTACCCTCGTATCTTCTTCCTCGTTCTTCGTCGTTCTTCGTGTTGGAGAGCTGCGAATTCCGAGGCCCTAGGGGCGAGCGAATCGACCTAGGGCAGCCCATTGCCGCCGTACTCCCTGACGGGGTCCCTCCCGGGAGTGTGGGGTTTCGGGTCTCAAAAGCGCCGGCCGGATTGTCTTGCGTATCGCGCTTCCGGCAGGCCTCCCTCGACGTGAGCTGCGGTGCATCACCCCCGGCGTCGAGGGTACGCGTGACGCGTTCGTGTGTCAACAGAGAGGGAGAACAAAACATTGATCAAGCTCGACTCGTTCTTTTGTAATACCAATTGGGATATCGCCTTCAACACCCACGTACCGCATGCTCTGTCATCCTCTCTCCCTCTCCGGCCACTGCCCCCTGTTGCTTGTTGATGACAAGGGGACGAGGTGGCCTAGGAGCTTCAAATTCGAGAATTTTTGGGCGTCCATGCCTGGATTTCTTGACGTTGTCAGCAAGGGATGGAACGAAAGGGTAGATCACACGGAGGCCCATCATGCATTGTTTCACGAGCTCAAAAAACGCCACACGCCTTGCCGCCTGGAGTAAGGGACTATTTTCCAAAGCGAAGATTCACCTTCACGCTGCTCTTCTTGTGATCCTTCGACGTGATATCGCTCAGGAGAAGCGCCCCCTTTCTGTCGATGAGGTGGACCTTTGCTCTAGGCTTAAAAGGAGGGCTATTAGATTGGTTGTCTTAGAGTGATCCAGGAAAAGGCAACGTGCTAGGATTGCCAACCTTCGAGAAGGGGATGCGAACACAAAATTCTTCCATCACCGCATCAACACCCGGATGAGAAAAAATCATATTCATAGGCTAAAGCATGCCCACGGGTGGGTGACCGTTCATGAGGAAAAAGGAAAAAAATCATGACCACTTCTCCAGGGCCATGGGTAAGGGAGACTTGAGCTCTATGGACCTCAATTGGGGCGCGCTCGACCTTGGGCAGCACGACTTACATGAGCTTGAGACCATCATCACCGATGAGGAAGTGTGTGGCGCTATAAAGGAACTACCAAGCGATAAGGCGCCTGGCCCGGACGGTTTCACGGGCATGTTCTTCAAGAAATGTTGGTGGATCATCAAACACGACGTTATGACAGTCATAAATTGTTTTGACTCCCTCCATACCTCAAACCTTCATTGGCTCAATTCCACGAACGTGGTGCTCCTCCCCAAAAAGGAGGGGGCGGAAGGGATCTCTGACTATAGGTCGATAAGCCTAATCCAAGCGATTGCCAAAATTTTGGCGAAGGCGATATCCATGCGACTAGGTCCTCACATGAACTCCCTTGTCTCCAATGCCCAGAGCGCATCCATTAAAAAGGATCCATGACAATTTCATGTGTGTCTGGAACTTTGCCCGCCGGCTCCATAAATGCAAGGCCCCCGCTCTCCTATTCAAGCTCGACATTCGTAAGGCCTTCGGCTCGGTTAAATGGGAGTACATCATTGATCTCCTCCAAAGGAGAGGCTTCCCAAGCAAATTTCGAAATTGGATCACGGCTCTCCTCTACACGTCTTCATCGTGCATTATGTTGAATGGTGTGTCCGGTCCCATCCTCCACGTACAAGGCCTCCGGCAAGGAGACCCACTCTCTCCGCTGATCTTTGTGATTCCGATCGACCCGCTATGCCAACTTCTGGACCTTGCAATGAGGAAGGGCCTTCTCCACAAGATTCGCAATCATGGGGTTATGGTGAGAACCTCACTATATGCGGATGACGTGGTCGTGTTCATGGCACCCATTAAGTGGGATATCGGCAATCTTACATCCATCCTGAGGGGTTTTGGTGAAGTCACATGCCTCCACACCAACTTTCAAAAGAGCTCAGTCGTACCAATTCGATGCAACCATCTTAATCTGGGCTACATTCTCCAAGGGCTGCTGGCTAAGAGAGCTTCTTTTCTGATGACATATCTGGGTCTTCCCCTCTCGGTTTGGCAACTAAAGATGGTGGACTTCCAGTACCTAGTGGACAAGGCAGCTAGGAAGCTTGTCACTTGGGAGGGCCAAAACATTACCACCATCGGGGGTACCGCACTTGTCAAGTCGGTGATCAATTTCCACGCGGTGTTCTCCATTACCCCTCTTGTGGTCCCTCAAAGCATTCTACTCAACCTCAACAAGATTCAGAGGGATTTTCTGTGGTCCGCTTCTGATAGAACCTCTGGCGAAGAATGTAAGGTCAATTGGAAGATCGTTTGTTGCCCCCTCTAATATGGGGGGCTTAGGGTGCTCAACACTGAAAAAATCGTGTGGGTCTTGCAGCTCCGCTGGCCATGGTACGAATGGAAGGAGCCATTCAAACTTTGGGTTGGGTTGGGCAACCCTGGTGATAAAACGGATCTTGACTTCTTCTATGCGTCCACCACCATCACGGTTCGGAATGGGGCAATAACAACTTTTTGGGACTCACCTTGGTGTAGGGTAACGCAGCAGAAAACAAAAAATTTCCGACCTACGTACCAGCCCAGGATCACTATGGAGACTGCATACAAGGTTTGATCTGTTTCGTTACCGACTCGTAGCGCAGCGGAAGTAGAGTCGATGACGATCGGCGGTGCAGATCCCCGCAGCTAGGATTTACAACCTCCCAACCGCGAGGATGTACTCCCACATCTGCCCCTCGGACAGCCCTCCGGGAGGCGGTCGGACAGTCCCTCGGACGGTGTCGCGGACAGCCCTTCGGGAGGACCTTCGAAACTCGAACGATCACTCGGACAGCCCTTCGGGAGGACCCTCGAAACTAAGACGATCACTTGGACAGCCCTTCGGAAGGCACTCTCGAACTAAGACCGAAACTACGATCTCTCTACAGAGTTGCACACATACGATGTCATCTATCCGGCAGGGCTTCGCCGTCCAGAACTAGTTCCCACCGGAACCCAGACAGCCTTTCGGCTCTACGAAACTATTTCGCTGGGAGGGAGAGAGAAGCCAGACAAGTGAATGGCATGTGTATGAGAGCAAGCATGAGCTGATTTTGGAGAGCTCTCTCCACCTCTATTTATAGGAGGAGCAAGGGGTAGAGGAAAGACCAAAAGGACCTTCCTAGGATCTTTCCACCACATGCCACATAAGGGTGTGTAGAAGATATCCACCATGAGGTGGAAGGACACCTCAAGGAGGGCCCCCCCATGCCATGGCCAAAATTTGCAGCCCCCTTGGGGAGCTCCACCTCCCTTTCACACACCAAAAGTGGTTTTCTTCTAGAAGAAAAACCCCATTTGCAAATCAGCCCAAAAAGTGCTTTTCACTATTCACGAACACATTTTTCTGCGTCCGTTAAAACCCAAATTATTTCTGTGTGCCTAGAATAATTCTAGCACCCACCAAAACAATTTTGAACGCATTTCGAAACAATTTCGGAACAATGTTTCTTCAGCGAAAAGCAACCAAAGCGGTTCCGGCTGCTCCGGAACATTTCCGGTTTTTGTCCCGGAAAATTCCCAGAAGTTTCCAGAACACTTCTGGCATCCTCCAAGAATTTCTAGGCATGTGCCAGAACCAATTTGACTTAATGGAATACCCTGAAACAACTTTTCAGTTTCACCGGAACTATTCCGATATCCTCTCCGGAACGTTTCCGTTTTGTCCGAAACTTTTTCGGTGATTTTCTCTCAGACTCCCCGTCTAGTATTCAGCAGATAGATGACCCTTAAGCGTGTGACCCTATAGGTTCCGTGAAGTATAGACATGACCCGGAACCCCTTCCGATCAATGATCAACATCGGAGCCGTGGACACCCATATTGACCCCTATACCCACACGAATGAATATTCGAGTGAACCTCCAATTGCCGTGTGCTATTCCTGTTGCTTCGCGATATGTTACAAATACCCGAGGTGAGAAACATCGGCATCCTTGTGGATCAACACTTGTCCACAATGCCAGTTACCTCGTTGCCGGTTTTTGTTCTCTTTTCTCGTTTCTGTGTTCCGGTATCCCTGTGATCAAATCACACTTGTGTCTGGCCAGACGATGATGGATACCGTAACACCGAGAGGGCCCAGAGATATCTCTCCATCGTCGGAGGAGCAAATCCCAATCTTGAGCTATCAAGTTACTTGACATACTTTTCCATGAACCCGTAAGCCGCCGTAATAGCCACCCATTTACGGATGACGTTGAACAAACCCCAAAGTTCATGAAGCAAGCATGAAGAAACTCGATACTCTCATGGTCTAAGGAATCATGCAAACGTAAACCATCTCTGTGTTATTTACCATTAACTTATGACGAATGAATCTCATAGCATAACATCAATTCGGGTCGATTCAACACAAATGTTCTTCTAACATTGTGCCCTCAAAATTGTCGGCATAGCCATGCCCATGATCAGGAAAACAGGATCATCATGCAATACTTGAGCCAGTCTTAGAGGCCAAACTAGGAATACATTTTACCGTTTATTATTCCACACGTGCATATGAGTCTTCCTTCGAGCCTCGTGGTTATTGTAGACTCGAGAACCATAGCAGTTATAGCATGGAACATAAACCTAATTATGAACAGGGAGATAATCAATAACATTTATTATTGCCTCTAGGGCATATCTCCTACAATCTCCCACTTGCACTAGAGTCAATAATCTAGTCAATGCTAATGCACTTTACACCTATGGCATACTGGTGTAAAATATGCTTCGCATGTGGTATAGCCTGATGTCCAACGGATCTGACAACTTCAGCTCCGTGTGTAACTTTGCATATCCTTGTGTTTTCACGCTTTCACAAAATTCATATTTTGTGTGGATTTGGCTTTGTATATATGTGAATCACAGGTCAAAACCTTGATTCCTCGGACTGAGCTATGGAGCAACTATCTGCAATAGTGTCCCATCGACCAAAGCCATCTTGGAACCATACTAAGTTCATGAATGAACTATATGATTCAACATCTTCTTTGTCACTTCTAAAGCATCAACATACTTAGCCTTTGTTATAGAATTCGCCACAGTATCATGTTTGGAACAATTTCCAACTACCGTGCCACCATATTGTGTATTACACAAAAACCCTTAACTTAAATCGAAAATCGCATGGAGCATTGATGAAGACTGTATCGATGTAATTACTTACAATGAGCACTTCATAATCTCTGCTTGCGAGAAAACATGTCATCAGTACTACTCTAGTACTCAATGACATCTTTCACTGTTGTCCTATGATCAGTCCTTTTGATCACTTTGGTATCTATACTCGCAACAACTTTGGAGTATTGGACATATCTGGTTGTTTTTACATACCATGGAATACATGATTAATCCAAACACAAGAGTGTGTGGAATCACCATCATGTATTTTGCTCATCTGTGTTTTGAGACACCGAGTCTTGCAAAACTCTTTCCATGTGACTTCGGCAAGAATCACTCCTTAGCGTTTTAAATGCTAAAAGGTTTTAGCACCTTGTCAATATGTATTCATTGCTTAGCCCCATTAGGTAAATCTATCTCCATAGATCATCATGCCTAATATTGATGCTATTTAGCCTAAGTACTTCATCGAAAACTATTTTCAAATGAAGTCCTAATTCGTGTCAAGAAATTTATTTCCAATTAACAATGTGTCAAGCACACAAGGTTTTTAGAAATATTATTATGCTCCCACTTATTTTCTTGAATCACAAGCATCTTCGATACCCATTTGATGAAGTCAAACTCTTTTGACCATTTCATCAAAAACGAAGATTCCAACTCCATTTTGCTCTCTTCTGTCCATTGCTGGAACTCTGAAGTTTGCATACTTACTAGCATCCTCTGGATCGACAAATTACTTTGGACTGTATCACATACAAGTCCTAGGTTTCATTTCCATCAGATGGAAATCCTTTTGTCATCCATGTTTCATGTCTCATGATTGAAATATGTATTAATTGCTAGTTCAACCCGAACCGACTTTAAGCATCGCTACGGTGAGACAATCTCATCGTAGTCAACTCCTTGAACTTGTTATTGCAACAAGTCGAGCTTTATGGATAAAACATTTTATCCGTATCAGTTTTTTCCATAAATATTCATTAGACTCTAAGTCTTCCGACAGGTGTATCAAGATTTTAATCTTGAATCACTTATATGGAAACTATCTCGGATTGTATTGGCATTTAGCCAATTCTGGAGTCAGGGCCCATCAACGCTTCCTTGTGTATTGTAGGTATACTGTTGTCTAACAACAATATCTCGTTTGAGCACCTGATAGGTTTGCACGAGCTTTGCCTACGTGGTTCAGCTGCAAGTTCGACCGAAGTTCCTACATTTTATTGCAGAGACTTTCGTATCAGTCGCAGTAGGAAACTCCGGAATCATTTCCAAGGTTCCTTTCCTTTGATCTGATGACGAAGATACTGTTTATCTCGTCGAGTTGCACTGTCCTCCCACTCACCTTTTGTAAGAACTATTCTCTTTAAAAGCATACCGTTTTGCGGCAAAATCCTTTGCCTCGGTATAGTGGTGGGGGAATACCCAATGACTTGGCATAACCTTACAAAGTAGCACTTGTCTGATTTGGAATAGGTTTGTAACCTTTTACACAAGCCCCATATTCCAAATGTTAAGAAAAGATATAACATGGTTGGGCGTACCATACCATGGCGTCATTTCAACAGACCCGATGGAGCTCTTTTCAGTGTAAAAGCCGCAGTCTCTAAAGCATCACTTTAAAAGGGATAATGGCAAATCTATTTATGTCATCTTTGATCTTACCATGTCATAAATGGTTCGATTACATCTTCACGGACTTTCCACTTGCAGTGGTGTTCCGGGAGATGCAAGTTATGAAATCCCTTTCACAACTCATCAGACATTCGCTAAACTTGTAACTCAAATATTCCTTTCTGCAATCGAATTGTAGAAACATAATTTTCTTGTTACAACATTTTCTTCTTCATTTTGAAAACCTTTCGAATGATTTCAAAAGATCCAGACTCACGTCTCATCAAGTAAATATCCATATATCTACTTGAGTCATTTCTGAAGATAGATAAATCCACTACTTGCAACAACATTTATTGGACTACACACATCATAATGTATGATCACCAATATGTTCTATGCTCGTTCCTTATGGCCTGTGAACGGTATTTCAGTCACTTCACTTTTCAGAGGAAAGTTGCAAGTGTCAGATGATTCAAAATCAAACGACTTCAAAATCCGTCATAATGGAATTTTTCATGCGGGTTTCTCCAATGTGACCAAATGCAGTGCCACACTTATGTGGTATTCTTTTAGTCTTGCGACATTTAGCGTCAGTGTTATGGATGTATCATATTACCATCAATATTCACAACATACATCCCATCCTGGATGGAAGCATGGCCCTTCATGTTATTCATAACACCGAACATCAAAAGTTCTCTTATGAATAACCTTCTTGCAAGATACCTTATGCAAAGGGCTAGAGTATATGAAACTCTAAATGAATTATGAAAGTAAATATAGAGGTAATGTATTATTATCAATATTCATAACATACATCTCATTCATAATGAAAGTATGGCCCTCATGTTATTCATAACACCGAACATCAAAAGTTCTCTTATGAACAACCTTCTTGCAAGATACTTTATGCAAAGGGCTAGAGTGTGAAACTCTAAAATGAATTATGAAAATAAATACATAGGGAATACACCGATTGTTGGGGATATAACCCCGCGGTTAACCCTGTTGGCGACTCGTAGTGCAAGAGCCTAAGCCGGCCCAGGAAGGCAAGACGAGAAGACGACGACTTACAGGTGGGCCAGTTGAAGATCCAAAGCCTGGTGGCGGCTCAAGGCCCGAAAGGGTAAGCCGCCACGTGAAGACTTACCTTGTAAGACTAGGAAAGTAGAACCGGGGTCGGTTACGTTGTGTAACCCGACCCGGATTCTTGTAAGCCCAGGGTTTCTACCTATGTATATAAAGGTGAGCCCCTGCGGCGGGTGAGGGGGAGGAGAGACAGACAAGCCTTACGGCGAGAGAGATCAAGCAATCGAGAGTTAGGGCAAGCCAGCCGCCCCTTGTACTCAATATACCAGTTAATACAGCTTAAGCAGGACGTAGGCCTTTACCTCCACCGTGAGGGGCCGAACCTGGGTAAACCCGTGTCCCTTGTCCCGCTTAACCCCTTTGAGTCCACTTCCATGGCGTTGACTCCGAACCTAAGCCTTCGGGCATCTGCCGTGACAAAACCACGACAGTTGGCGCCCACCGTGGGGCTAGCGCTCGGTGGTGTTGAGTTCTCAAAGGGTGCTCTCCTCGGGGGCGAGGGGTACGTGGTCGGCGAGATGATTAAGAGCCGCCGCGGAAAGCTTTACATCGACGACGCCAGCTGGGGTCCTGAGGCTGACTCAATCGAGTACGGCTTCCGGGTCCCCTTCGGTGGAATCCATGTCTTCATCGGCAAGATTGGCGGATCTGAACCCGGGCCGGACATCTGCACCAACATCGTCGAGCCGGCCCGGCGCAAGCAACCCGCCCGGAGCATGCAACCCGCCCGTTCTGACCTGGGCAGGAAGCATGTCTTCGTCGGCTTCACTCAGGGCGTAGAACTTGAGGGTTCTGTGTCCGAGGAAGAAACTCACGACTACTCCGGGGAGGAATCTTCATGTGGGGAGACGGAATCGATCTATCAGCTTCAGGATGGAGGGCTTGGGGGTTACGACGAGCCTTACCCCGAGTCAGAATGCCATGAGCCGGAGGGTTATGAGCCGCCAAGTCATGCAGCCGTCTTCATGGCCGGTTCAGCGGCGGCTCAGGGCAGTACACCTGGTGCGGCCGTGTCCGGGTCAGGCGCGCCCCCGGCTCAAGTTCTCCTGGATCTGATGAACGAGCTTACAACCTTGATGGCAACCGAGGTCACTGTTGCGAACCAAGCGGCCCGCAATGCAGAAATCACTAGGTTGAAGGATCGGATGGCCGCGGTCCAGCAGGAAGTTAACGAGCTGAAGGCTCAGATGGATGCTGAGGCGGAGCGCCTTAAGGCAGATGCTCTTCGCCTCGAGATAGAGCAACAGTCGGCCGCGGCGGTTCAGCGGATGAGACATCAGTCCCGCTTGCCGGAGCAGTATGAAGCTACGAATCTCTTCAACACACCAGGAACGGGACGAAGTGTGCCTTTGGCCATAACCCGGACGGCGGAAATACCTGGGAGCTGGGCGGCGGTTCAGCGTCAAGACCCGCCAAGACGGGGCCAAAACCCGCCACCGCTTTATCAGACACCGCCGGGTCATTATTCCAACCCGGCGGAGAACATGGTGGCAGCAGCAACCAGGCTTGATACAATTCCGATCCCCGATGAGGCGCCTTATGCAGAAGAGGTGCGGAACGCCATCGGATATCTGCGCACGGCGATGGCCCAGCAAGAGAAGTATAACTACAGCCGGAGTCGCGTGCACTCAACGCCCATCCACAGCCATAGCTACAGCCGGCGTTATGAGTCGCCGGCGGTTTCTAGCAGCGAACGACATCATAACCCGCCGCAAGCGGATCGGGCGGCTCTGGATGCTCAAACATTGGTGGATAAGGCGAGAGCACGGCGAGAAGAGGCGGCTCAGGCAGCGGCGGCGTCTCAGGAACACACAGTCGCCCCTTCCGTTTCAGGAGGAGCGGGGTTGACTTCCAGGGCTGTGGGGGTACCGTGCCTGGTACCGGCTCTGCGGAATGAGCGTCTGCCGAAGGATTTCAAGGGTCCTCGTAAGGTGCCCAATTACACTGCTGATTTACCTCCAGAGGCCTGGGTGGAAAGTTATGAGCTAGCCATGGAGATGTTGGATGTTAGCGATGCGGTCTGCGCCAAGTATTTCATCATGATGCTGGAAGGGCCGCCTCGCACATGGTTGAAGGGTTTGCCACCCAACACCATTAACTCCTGGGCCGAGTTAAGGGCGAAATTCATCAAAAAATTTAAAGGAACATGCAAGCAGCCCATGACGATTGTGGACTTGGACCATTGTGTACAGCGTGAGGACGAGTCGGCTCATCACTGGGTCCGGCGGGTCTCTACTATCATCCACTCTTCGGAGCAGATTACGGCGGCTCAGGCGGTTTTAATTCTTGAGAAGAACTGTCACTTCACGCCTTTGAAGCAGAAGCTTGGCCGGCTCAAGCGGTCATGTCAAGACATGGGGGAGCTCATGGCGGCTCTCACCAAGTATGCGGATTCTGACAATACGAAGGACTCGGGCTCTGATGAGGAGAAATCAGGTCAGGGGAAGAAGGGTAGCAATGGCAAGGGTCAACAGCCGGGTACGGCTGGAAGTAACAACGCTGGAAAGCGGAAACACCCGGAAGGCGGGTCAGAGCTAGTGGCTAATACCAACACTGGGAATAACCGTGCTAAGGGCAATGGGAATTATAGACAGCCTTTTAACAGGGGTAAGATTCCCCTAGAGGAGATGCTTAATAGACCTTGTCCAGAGCACAGCCGGAATGGCAAGCAAGCAGATCATACCTGGGGAAATTGCAGCGTTATGCGGGATTTCCGGAACTACAGCATTCAGCAGCATCGTAACAACGGTAATGGCCCGTCGGGCGGTTCAGGGCCGGGCGGCCAGGGTCAAGGCAACCAACGAGGTCATAACCAACAGCCTGGTGGCGGAGGCCAGCAGCAGAATAACCAGTCAGGATATCAGAGTAACCCGAAGCAGCTCAGCGGGGGTCAGTACCACGTCTTCACAACCAACCTTGATAAGCGGGAACGGAAGGTACGCAAACGGGCGGTTAACGCGGTCATGCCGGCTCTACCACAGTATCTCAAGTGGTCTGAGTATGACATCACTTGGAGCAGGGCGGATCACCCGCCACGTGTTGATAACCCGGGGCAGCTAGCCTTAGTAGTTGCCCCCCAAGTGGGAGGATACAAGTTCACTAAAGTACTTACGGATGGCGGCAGCAGCATCAACATCTTGTACTATGACACCTTTCGCCGGATGAACTTACTTGACAAGGATCTTAAGCCTTCTTCAACAGCTTTTCACGGTGTGGTACCAGGAAAGTCGGCTTACCCAGTCGGGAAGATCTCTTTGGAAGTGGCATTTGGTGATGAACACAACTACAGGGTGGAGTCTCTATGGTTTGAGGTGGTCAAGATCAAGAGCCCGTACCACGCTATTTTTGGACGGCCGGCTTACGCGAAATTCATGGCCAGACCCTGTTATGTGTATTTGCAGCTCAAGATGCCCGGCTTGGAGGGAACGATTACTGTACATGGTGATCGGAAGACGGCTATGGAATGTGAGGAAGGTGATGCGGCTTACGCAGAGACAAGCTGTGCAGAGGTAGAACTTAATTTCTATAAGCAGAATGTTGACCCGGCAGATATGACCTCTCTGAAGAAACCCAACACGGAATCTGAGCCGCCCCTCAAGTTTTTGGCAGAAGATACTAAGTTGGTGGACTTTAAAACGGGCGACTCATCACAGCAGTTCACTATTGGGGCCAATATGGACCCCCAATAGGAAAGCGCGCTCATCGAATTCATCCGTGAGAATCGGGACATCTTTGCATGGAAGCCTTCTGACATGCCGGGTGTACCGAGAGAATTCGCTGAGCACCACCTTAATGTGGATCCTAAGTTTAAACCGGTTAAACAGTTCCTCCGGCGGTTTAACGAAGAGAGACGTAAAGCCATTGGAGAAGAGGTGGCCCGGCTCTTGGCTGCAGGGTTCATCGTCGAAGTGTTTCACCCGGAGTGGCTTGCTAACCCGGTGTTGGTACTTAAGAAGAACGGCACGTGGCGCATGTGTGTGGATTACACGGATCTCAACAAGGCGTGCCCGATTGATCCTTTTGCCCTCCCCCGCATTGATCAAATCATTGATGTCACGGCGGGTTGCGAGAGCCTATGTTTCCTGGATGCTTATTCCGGGTATCATCAGATCAAGATGGCGGTTGAGGACCAAGAGAAGACGGCTTTCATAACGCCTTTTGGTGCTTTCTGCTATGTGTCTATGCCTTTTGGGCTCAAGAGTGCCCAGGCGACTTATCAGCGCTGTGTGCAGAACTGTCTTCACAATCAAATTGGGCGCAACGTTCATGCTTATGTGGATGATATTGTGGTTAAGTCTCGGAAGAAGGAGACTCTGCTCGAAGACCTGAAGGAGACGTTTGATAATTTACGGGTTTACAAAATGATGCTTAACCCGGCCAAGTGTGTTTTTGGAGTTCCAGCAGGAAAACTCTTGGGGTTTCTAGTTTCAGAGCGAGGCGTTGAAGCTAACCCGGACAAGATAAAAGCTATTACCTCCCTGTCAGAACCGAAGTGTGTTAACGATGTTCAGCGCCTGGCGGGTCGAATCGCTGCGTTAAGCCGGTTCATAAGCCGCCTGGGCAAGAAAGCTATCCCCCTGTATCAGATGATGAAGAAGACAGACAACTTCATCTGGAGTAAGGAGGCGGGTTCTTAAGAGGCAGCTGTCTGAGCCGCCCGTCTTGGCTGCTCCGATTGAGAAGGAACCTTTGCTCCTCTACGTGGCAGCTAATAACAGAGCAGTCAGTGCCGCAGTGGTTGTGGAGCGAAAGGAGGCAGGGAAGGAATATCCGGTTCAGAGGCCGGTTTACTACATCAGTGAGGTGTTGAGTGAGTCTAAGCAGAGGTACCCCCATTGGCAGAAGCTGGTGTATGGGGTGTTCATGGCGAATCGCAAGCTGAAGCACTATTTCTTGGGTCACCCGATTACTGTGGTGAGCTCTGCCCCGTTGAGGGACATAATTCAAAACAGGGAGGCCACTGGTCGGATTGCAAAGTGGGCATTGGAACTTGGGCCTCTCAACCTGACGTACGTGCCTCGTGCGGCTGTCAAGTCTCAAGCTTTGGTGGATTTCATTAACGACTGGACAGAGCTGCAGGCGCCCGAGGAAAAGCCGGATAACACTTATTGGACGATTCATTTTGATGGGTCTAGACAGCTAGAAGGCTCGGGGGCTGGGGTTGTCTTAACCTCCCCTAAAGGTGATAAGTTCTGTTATGTGCTCAGACTAATGTTTACTTGTACTAACAATGCAGCTGAGTACGAGGCCTTGCTTCATGGTCTCCGCGTGGCGAAAGAGATGAGCCTGAGCCAGGTTCAATGCCTTGGCGATTCAGACCTCGTGGCTCAGCAGGTTTCAGGCACCTGGGACTCCAAAGACCCAAGGATGGCGGCTTATCGTCAGGCGGTGGATGAAATCGCTGGTCACTTCAAAGGCTATCAGGTGGACCATATTGACCGTCGTAAGAACGAGGCGGCTGACGCGTTGGCAAGACTCGGCTCACAGCGTAAGCCGGTGCCGCCTAACGTCTTCTTGGACGTGTTACACCACCCGTCTATCAAGCTGCCTTCAGAGGAAGACCTGGCTGTCCCTGACCCGGAGGGGCCATTGGTGGCAGCTCTACATGCTACTCCTGACTGGACGTTGCCTTACTTGGCATATCTGACGCGCGGCGAGTTACCAGAGGATGAGATCTTGGCCAGACAAATCATAAGGCGGTCTAAATCTATGACTATCTTCAATGGCGAGTTACATAGACGCAGCGTCACCGGCGTCTTTCAGCGGTGTGTTTCACCAGAAGAGGGTAAGGAGATTTTAAATGAAATTCACGCTGGCGACTGTGGTCATCATGCCGGCTCAAAATCTTTGGTGGCCAAGGCTTTCCGTCATGGTTTCTTATGGCTGACGGCTCATAAGGATGCGGAAGACCTGGTTCTTAAGTGTGACGGATGTCAGAAGTTTGGGCGTCGTGCTCACGTACCGGCTCAGGAGCTGCGTATGATTCCAATTACTTGGCCGTTTGCGGTCTGGGGGCTTGACATGGTTGGGCCCTTCAAAAGATCTAAAGATAAGAAGACCCACCTTTTGGTGGCGGTGGATAAATTTACCAAGTGGGTGGAAGCTGAGCCGGTCAGTAAGTGTGATGCGGCTACGGCGGTTCAATTCATTAAGAAGATAATCTACCGTTTTGGTTATCCTCACAGTATCATCACTGATAATGGTACAAACCTGTCCAAAGGGGCTATGCAGACGTTTTGTGAGAGTGAACATATCCGGCTTGATGTTTCGGCGGTTGCTCATCCACAGTCCAATGGTCAGGCGGAGCGTGCTAACCAGGAGATCTTGAAAGGTATCAAGCCCTGGCTTATGGTTCCTTTGCAGCGAACACCGGGTTCTTGGGTTGAGGAGTTACCATCAGTGATATGGAGCATCAATACTACTCCCAATAGATCGACGGGTTATACACCTTTCTTCATGGTTTACGGCGCGGAAGCTGTATTACCAAGCGACATACGTCATGACTCGCCGCGTGTGGCGGCTTATGTTGAGCAAGACAACGAGAGGGCGCGTCAGGATGCGCTAGATGCTCTGGAGGAGAAACGTGATCTGGCGGCGGCTCGTTCGGCGATTTATCAGCAAGACCTGCGTCGCTATCACAGCCGCCGAGTTAAGACCCGGACGTTTCAAGAAGGCGACTTAGTGTTGCGTTTGATTCAAGACCAGACGGATATGCATAAGCTATCTCCTCCATGGGAAGGGCCTTTTGTGGTCAGCAAGAATCTCAACAATGGGTCATACTACCTAGTTGACGTGCGAGACGAGTCAAATACCTCTGGGCAGGAGACCCGCCGACCGTGGAACATAGTTCATCTACGGCCTTATTACACTTGAGTCATTGACTCCCGCCGTTGTACATATCACATATATGATAAATAAAGTTGGCATCCCCATAAGCCGGGGCTTCTGCCGTTTTTTCGTGTATCTCAGATTGTGCACAAGTTATGTCATCGACAAGGTCAAATTGGGGTGCAGCGAGTTTAATACTTACCCCCAATTTTGATGATTTTTTCCAAATTGGGGTGCAGCGAGTTTAATACTTACCCCCTCTTTGATGACTTATTCCAAAATTGGGGTGCAGCGAGTTGAGAACTTACCCCCTCTTTTGATGATTTTTTCCAAATTGGGGTGCAGCGAGTTGAATACTTACCCCCTCTTTGATGACCTTTTTTCAAAATTGGGGTGCAGCGAGTTAGCCACTCACCCCCTCTTTTGATATTCTCTCCAATATTGGGGTGCAGCGAGTTGGCCACTTACCCCCTTTTTGGATGACTTGTAAGAGCAGAGAACATCATACATCATGCATTGCATCATGCATCGTGCATTACATCATACGTCATGCATTGCATCATACATCACACTTACATGTCATGCCGGTTTTGACAAGCCGGGTCAAGGAAAGATTATGAAACAAGATGCAAGACCATGAAAGACATCTCCGGATTGTGCTATTATAAGCCGCCCTTACAACAATACAGAAGTTTTCTGTCTTGTTTATTTTGCAGGTTTTATCTTTTTTGATAAGCCGCCATGGACCTTGAAAGCATGGTTGAGAGTAAGAGTATATGAAAGATATTATTCAAAAAGGGTTATACGCGCACGAAGGCACGACTCAGGCATTTCCGATGTCTCTACAGCTATTACAAAAGCTCTCCATGGAGTACAAGACAAGGCAAGATTAAAGTTTTTTACAAAAGTCAGCCTTGGCGGTTCAGACAGGCCGAGTTATCAGTTTCAGCCGAAAGTACAGCTCGCTGGCTAGTCATCCTTTGCCGGGTCTTCGACCTCTTCGATCTGAAGATTGTCGATATCCCAGTTGCAGCGTGTTAAGGCCTCAAATTGGGTCTGGTCGAAGAAGGGAGATGCATCAAGGTCAGGAGTGAAGAGCTGCTTACGACGTGCGGGAGTCAGGCTCTTCGATTCAAAGGTTGGGCCGCGCACGCGTTTGTTTTTCGCGTCATAAGCCGCCTGGTATGTGGAAAGGTCTAACTCATTGGCAAGACTTGAGGCCAGCACCCGGGAATCTTTCATACATTTGATGTAGTCGGCTTCTGTGAAATCTGAGCCGTCGACCTTTTTGGCTGGGAACCCGTCCGTCATTTCCGCTGTAGTTAACTCCGGGGCAAAAGCAAGACACCGGCTTAAAGCAGCCATGGCTCCCTGCCTGGCGGCTGACCGTTTGAGTTCTCCAACCTGTTTGGGCAGGGTGGATAGAAGTTCTATCACCCCCTTCATATGCTTTGGGATGCATTTCTCGGTCAGCATCGCCTTCATGGTGCAGAGGGTCCCGCAATATAACTGTTCGGTTAAGGAATAGATGGCTTTCAGCTTAATCACGCTGTCAGAAGCGAGTTGGCGGCTCCATTCACCTGCAAGATAGTCAAGTATTATAAGCCGCCTGTATGAGTTATTCAACAAGACAAGGTAATTTTCAAGTGCTTGGCACTTACTGAAGATCGCAGAGGTCATTCTGGAGATATGGTCTTTGAGAGTTTGTAGCTCATCAGACACAACCTTAAGCCGGCTTTTAGTGTCGTTGGCTCGTTGGGTTATAGCAGCTTTTTCCGCCTCAGCCGTCTTCTGATAAGCAGCGAGTTCAGCCCGGGTTTTCTCCAGCTCTGTCACGGCAACTCGCCATTTATTGTCCGCCTCAGCCCTGGCGGCTTGTTGCACAGTGAAATTTGACTCAGCAGTTGCTAAAGCTTCCTGCAGTGCGCAAAAGACAGTTTCAAAGGTTTTCAGTCAGGATATGATTCGCACATTGGTGAAACTATTGTGTTATAAGTCTCAAGCAGATTGCAAGCAATATACTTGACACTTGGGGGCTAATGCCTGTGTTTTTTCTCTAAGTCTACATGGCAGTCCTGGCTCATCTTTGTTAAGGTTAAACCGGCACTTGGGGGCTACACAGAGCTCTCCAAAGTTTACAATAGAGTTCTGGCTCATCGTCATGACCCGAACGAGGGGGCTACACTTGAATCAACCCTTTCAACTAAGTACCGGCTCAATATCAGTATTAACCCGATACTTGGGGGCTACAGGTATTATAATTTGAAGTATGACAAGAAGTATAAGACCCGGTCTACTATTTTGCAAGACTAAACCGGATCTTGGGGGCTACATAAGGGTATAAGGAAAGCAAGAAAGGAGCAGTACCTCAAATTTGGACTTCATAAGGCTAACAAGTTTTCGCTCCATGTTGTGGCTTGCGCTGAGACGATTTAAGTAGCCGGCATGAAGATCATCTGTAGACATCTTTTCCAACGAGGGCAATGCAAAGTCGAATCTTTCTGGCGAGTTCTCTTTAGCCTCGCCGGTGTGTCTTGTCAGCACATGAGAGGTCGATTGATAACCCGCCCCAGTAAGAGCGACGTTTTTGGTAGCTGGAGGGCTCGGCGTTTGGAAGTCAGTTCGTGGAGGGCTCGTAGGAGCGACCGTATCATGAACAGCCGGCTCGTGGGGCTGAGGATCATCGGTAGGTGTTTCTTTTATAGCTTCTGTAGGCTCAGCATGAGGTACAGGGGAAGCTGGCTTGGATCTCTCCGGCTCTTGGACAGTGAGGGCGGCTTCAGACCCGCCGGTTTTCTTCCGCTTCGCTTGAGCCCTAGAGAGCAAAAACAATTGTCAAATAAAAGACAAGATTGAAGAAAAATATAGTGCAAAGGAAAATGCATACTCTGGGTTGATTCTCAATGGAGGCAGCTTAGTGGCCGTTGAGTCGCCAGACGAAGGGGGCGAGTCCTGGAAAAGTTACAGTTCTTCAGGTAAAGTAAGGTTGCAAGACAAGACTGTTAAGATGATCAGACTTGAGTAAAAAGTACCTCTGCAGGATGCTTCCGGGAAGCCGGGGAGTTGGGTAAGCCGCCCATCAACTCCTCAGAGCCGGCACTCCGGGTCTGACGCCTGGAGGTGTGCTGTTGCTTTTTCAAAAGAAAATGGCAGTCCAAGTAAGCAAGAGGATGAGAGAATGGGACTTTTCGGATAACCCGCCGTTTCTTCTTTGGGGGAGAATTTTCTAAATCGGAGGAAATATTGATTACCTCAGGAGCGTCCACACGGCTGGTCTCTGGTTCAACCTGTGAAATAAATATCATCAGTAAGCTGTATAAAGAGACGGTCAGAAGAAGTCAAGCTTTACCTCTGAATCGTTAGACTCAGGAATGGAGGAGGCGGTGGTTCTCCTTTTATGAGCAAGGGTTTTACCCGCCCTGGGCTTCCTCACGGGCGGTTTGAGTTTTTTCTTCCAGAAATCTGAGCCGGCCTGCGCACAAGCCGCCAGAGAGGTTAAAAGATGCAAATTAAAACGAGCAAGACGAAGATTGTAAGGTTTCCAGAAGTTTTTCTTACAGGCGGAGCCGGGTTCTGGGCATAGAAGGGTCTCAGCCCAATTTTATCACAAATTTCCTGTTTTTCGCCGAGAAGATTTTTAACGCTATTGCTGATTTCCTGTTGTGACAATTGGGCGTTTGAGAAGCAGAGGGGGTCATTGGGTTCACCCGTGTATTCAAACATAAGCCGGTCACGCCGGCTCAGGGGCGATATTTGCCAACTGACCCAACAGCGGGTCAGGTCGACACCAGTTAATCCATTTGCAATCAAAGCCTTGATCTTGGCAATGGAAGTGGCATACTTCGCTCTTTCAGTAGTGGATAGCCTGTCGGGAAGTTCTCCGGAGCTGGGAAGCCGGGTAGGGCGGTAACCCGGCAGCGGATTTTCACCCTCCGGAGAAGTGTCTTTGCAATAAAACCAGGTCCTGTTCCAGTTCTTAGGATGACTTGGCAGGGTAGCAGATGGGTAAGGCACATCTCTCCGCCTCTGGATAGTCACGCCGTCGAGTTCCAGACTTGAGCCGCCTGCTTTCTCAGTTTGACGGTTGATATAATGGTAATCACGAAAAATGTCCACAGAAGGTTCTTCTTGCAGATACACCTCACTCAAGACTTGGAATTGGCAGATATTGGTGACTGAATTGGGGCCTATGTCCTGAGGGTGAAGCTTAAAAAAGTGCAGAACATCTCGGAAGAATTTAGACCCGGGCGGGCTGAAGCCGCGGACGAGGTGGTCAGCGAAAACAACGACTTCTTCGTCTTGAGGTCTGGGTCTTTTCTCTAAACCGGGAGCCCGCCACTGAATGACGTCACGAGCCGGTAACACGCCTATCTTCACATAGTCCAATAGTAGATCTTCGGTAACTCCGGATTGGACCCAGTCACAAGACGATGTTGCGCTTGACATATCGGCGGGGTAAGTGCTGAAATTTAAAAGCCAGAGGTATGTTGGCGGGTTAAGTGAAAGAAGCAATAGTCAAACTTTATGGCGAGTTACAAACATATGTGCTAAGCCGCCCGAAAGATCAATGGCGGGTCAGTCGTCAGTACCCCCAGGATGGCCCAAGATTTCACTAAGTATGGGACAAACAGATTTCACAATCTGCGGCAACATTTTTGGATCTACGAGCGGTTCGGAAAGGGGGAAAAACACTAACCCTAGCAGACAGTGGAAGAACAGATATATCAGGGACTCGTTAAGGCTGAAGCAGAATCAATCCGTACAAGATACTAAGGGGGAGCTGATCACTACCGCAATGTATTTTGACTCGATTTGAATTAAAATACCGTTCCTAGCCCTAAGAATGCGAAGAACAGGGATGAACTCCGGCGAGCTCCATGAACAGTACAGATCAAATGCGAGTCCAGGGAGAGGCAGAAGCTTTACCTTGATGATTCGAGGGAAGAGCGGAGGAGCACCGCGGTTTTCTGGTCCCGGTCGGGTTGGTGTAGTGGCCCGTTTCGAGTTCGCTGGAGAGGAGCGACGGCGACGGGACTGTTTGCTACCGTAGTCGCGACGGTGTCGCGAGGAGGAAGAAGAAGTGACACGGTAAAGGAGCGACCCTGTGCCCATTTATAAGGGTAGGTGGTGTAGTGAAACGGCAGGCCCGGAGATCGAGGAGGCGATATAGTTATCATTACTGAGATGGCGCCTCGTTTCTCGGATGGCGGGTAAATGAAAGATTCATTGTGATGTCACTGTTGGATATGGCGGGTTAGAGAAGACCAGTCAAAGTTGCAGTTCCAGAAGACCCGCAGAAGACCCGCCAACTGAAGAATTTAAATTGACATGAACAGGTTCAAATCAATTTGGGGCCTAATGTTGGGGATATAACCCCGCGGTTAACCCTGTTGGCGACTCATAGTGCAAGAGCCTAAGCCGGCCCAGGAAGGCAAGACGAGAAGACGACGACTTACAGGTGGGCCAGTTGAAGATCCAAAGCCTGGTGGCGGCTCAAGGCCCGAAAGGGTAAGCCGCCACGTGAAGACTTACCTTGTAAGACTAGGAAAGTAGAACCGGGGTCGGTTACGTTGTGTAACCCGACCCGGATTCTTGTAAGCCCAGGGTTTCTACCTATGTATATAAAGGTGAGCCCCTGCGGCGGGTGAGGGGGAGGAGAGACAGACAAGCCTTACGGCGAGAGTGATCAAGCAATCGAGAGTTAGGGCAAGCCAGCCGCCCCTTGTACTCAATATACCAGTTAATACAGCTTAAGCAGGACGTAGGCCTTTACCTCCACCGTGAGGGGCCGAACCTGGGTAAACCCGTGTCCCTTGTCCCGCTTAACCCCTTTGAGTCCACTTCCATGGCGTTGACTCCGAACCTAAGCCTTCGGGCATCTGCCGTGACAAAACCACGACACCGATGGAAGGCATAGTAACATTTACTATGTTCCCTGCGTGTATCTAAACCTCATCCCTGGCTAGTCTTTCAGGCCATAGTAGTTCTTACATCGAGTTGCAACAGAATGCAATCGAGCGGGTATCTTTGTGATTAACTCACAATACCCAAGAATTAGTGATTAACATGTTTAACCATAATTCCCAAGAACTATATCTTTGACCAGCCTTCTATACATCAAAAACTTGTATGACATTCATACATGAGCTGGATATTCCAGTCTTCTTTCCTTTGCCTTTATACTTCTAACAGTTTAACTTTTAGTATTTCTCCTACTCTCAGAAGAAGCATCCAACTTAAGAGTGGCGTTAGCCCCAGACTTCCTAGGCGTGAAAGTCTTACTAACACCCTTAGGACACTTCCTTTCTCTTTAAGTTGTTGTTTTATTCACCTTTCATCATATGACAGGCATTCTCCTGGATCCCTCTCTTATCAGTCTAATGCATAGTAAACTCCTTTACTAATAGTTTGCAAACAAACATTGCTTTGGATATCTCATATCTTTTAGCCTTTGTCTTTCCCTGAAAATGATTTTCAGATTCCATGAATATCACATAACTATCCAAACTTTCAAAGTTCGGGTCTCATGGAAGCAAACATATTGCATTTTGAATGAAAAGGAATTCTAGCTTTTGGATCGAAGGACGAGAGTCACATGATCCATAGCATTAGCGGGAGAATACCGAAAACATGCGATAGGACAAAGTCCTTCTCGGCACTCTTGAGGACAATCCTCACATTACGTTACCAACCGTAAAGTTTTAACCAGATATTTAACAGCTATTCAATTTTAATAGGGAAGGTGGAAACGCGAGCCATTATTCTACAACTATTATGCAAACCACACTTAGACAGCGTTCAAAATTAATTGCACTGAGAATTTAAACAAGTTAATTCTACAGTGCGCTCCCACTCAAATCAATATCTCTCATAATTGATTGTGAGTGATTCAAGACCGACATTTCCATTCAACGCCATTGTTCGAGATGAACACTGATGGCGCGAACTTCAATTGGTAGGCAAACTTGCCAATCACATCTCCATGTGACTCTTGTTCATCTTTCGATGCGTGTGTTCCGAGCTCAGGACGATCCTGCCATGAACGTCAAGATAACCAAGTGATCTTGCTGCGAGGTCTGACCTCACCCGCCTTACACCCGTACAATCGTTCGTACCCATATAGATCATGGCGCACCTCGAAAGGAAGGATGCTGTGACGGTGCTACACTTGGGAGAACACTAACTACTTGATATTTTTGTGAGAGATCACCCTAATAAAAGCGACTACCGCGCAATCAAGAAGGGTGCATCATAAGGGGTAAACATCTCAGGCAATTCATAATAGCATGATATGGTACAGCCCTTTCTGACGGAGAAGTCTTTTATTTCTTCGTCTCCGGCATTTGCGTCGGTGTTTACCTTCGCGAAGATTGCCACCACCTTGTCGATGCACCAGATAATATTGCTATCTCTATAGCTAATAAAATAAGTGCATTACATAAGGTTGACACGCAGGTCATTAAAGTGCAATCATATGGCTCCAACCATCATGCCGAATCATGACACGCAGGTCATGTTAATCAATTTACATTATATAGTCATCTCATACATAATCAAATTATAATGAGCACTGCTATACCACATCACATGCACATGCAAACCATCCTGCAAAACCAAGTTAGACGCCTCTAATCGGTCCATGCAAAAACTTGTTTTACGTGGCTTCTAAGGTTTCGAAACAAACCGAAGCTACCAACGTCCATCATCAAGCATGATAATCCAAGTCGCTAGATTAACATTGCGGGGTGTATGAAACACGAGATAATAAAATCTCGAGCCCCATACTGAACTTCGTCATACGCGTGACCCCCGTGCAGATCATATCTGCATTGCCCTTTCGTCTGCGAAACATCCATCTTTCTCAACTATGGTGGAACCCAAAGAACTGTTAGCACTTCGTTGATCTGTCAATCAGCATACTCAGGAGCAGCATGAAAGGATCGCGGATTGCCAGAACTTTGTGAGATTCCACCATGCCGTCAAGATCAGGACTACGCAAATTCCAGGGAAGCAACAAGAACATCGGGTAACAGATTTCATCTGCTACCCGCACAAATAATTTTCAGTAATAGATCTCATCTACTACCTAATTATATTGTGCAACACCCATACATCTCTATGTATTCTAGATCGCAACCTGCATCTACGCATAGCACGCTCTTGATGCCACTGTAGGGTAACGCAGCAGAAAACAAAAATTTCCCGACCTACGTACCAGCCCAGGATCACTATGGAGACTGCATACAAGGTTTGATCTGTTTCGTTACCGACTCGTAGCGCAGCGGAAGTAGAGTCGATGACGATCGGCGGTGCAGATCCCCGCAGCTAGGATTTACAACCTCCCAACCGCGAGGATGTACTCCCACATCTGCCCCTCGGACAGCCCTCCGGGAGGCGGTCGGACAGTCCCTCGGACGGTGTCGCGGACAGCCCTTCGGGAGGACCTTCGAAACTCGAACGATCACTCGGACAGCCCTTCGGGAGGACCCTCGAAACTAAGACGATCACTTGGACAGCCCTTCGGAAGGCACTCTCGAACTAAGACCGAAACTACGATCTCTCTACAGAGTTGCACACATACGATGTCATCTATCCGGCAGGGCTTCGCCGTCCAGAACTAGTTCCCACCGGAACCCAGACAGCCTTTCGGCTCTACGAAACTATTTCGCTGGGAGGGAGAGAGAAGCCAGACAAGTGAATGGCATGTGTATGAGAGCAAGCATGAGCTGATTTTGGAGAGCTCTCTCCACCTCTATTTATAGGAGGAGCAAGGGGTAGAGGAAAGACCAAAAGGACCTTCCTAGGATCTTTCCACCACATGCCACATAAGGGTGTGTAGAAGATATCCACCATGAGGTGGAAGGACACCTCAAGGAGGGCCCCCCCATGCCATGGCCAAAATTTGCAGCCCCCTTGGGGAGCTCCACCTCCCTTTCACACACCAAAAGTGGTTTTCTTCTAGAAGAAAAACCCCATTTGCAAATCAGCCCAAAAAGTGCTTTTCACTATTCACGAACACATTTTTCTGCGTCCGTTAAAACCCAAATTATTTCTGTGTGCCTAGAATAATTCTAGCACCCACCAAAACAATTTTGAACGCATTTCGAAACAATTTCGGAACAATGTTTCTTCAGCGAAAAGCAACCAAAGCGGTTCCGGCTGCTCCGGAACATTTCCGGTTTTTGTCCCGGAAAATTCCCAGAAGTTTCCAGAACACTTCTGGCATCCTCCAAGAATTTCTAGGCATGTGCCAGAACCAATTTGACTTAATGGAATACCCTGAAACAACTTTTCAGTTTCACCGGAACTATTCCGATATCCTCTCCGGAACGTTTCCGTTTTGTCCGAAACTTTTTCGGTGATTTTCTCTCAGACTCCCCGTCTAGTATTCAGCAGATAGATGACCCTTAAGCGTGTGACCCTATAGGTTCCGTGAAGTATAGACATGACCCGGAACCCCTTCCGATCAATGATCAACATCGGAGCCGTGGACACCCATATTGACCCCTATACCCACACGAATGAATATTCGAGTGAACCTCCAATTGCCGTGTGCTATTCCTGTTGCTTCGCGATATGTTACAAATACCCGAGGTGAGAAACATCGGCATCCTTGTGGATCAACACTTGTCCACAATGCCAGTTACCTCGTTGCCGGTTTTTGTTCTCTTTTCTCGTTTCTGTGTTCCGGTATCCCTGTGATCAAATCACACTTGTGTCTGGCCAGACGATGATGGATACCGTAACACCGAGAGGGCCCAGAGATATCTCTCCATCGTCGGAGGAGCAAATCCCAATCTTGAGCTATCAAGTTACTTGACATACTTTTCCATGAACCCGTAAGCCGCCGTAATAGCCACCCATTTACGGATGACGTTTAACAAACCCCAAAGTTCATGAAGCAAGCATGAAGAAACTCGATACTCTCATGGTCTAAGGAATCATGCAAACGTAAACCATCTCTGTGTTATTAACCATTAACTTATGACGAATGAATCTCATAGCATAACATCAATTCGGGTCGATTCAACACAAATGTTCTTCTAACATTGTGCCCTCAAAATTGCCGGCATAGCCATGCCCATGATCAGGAAAACAGGATCATCATGCAATACTTGAGCCAGTCTTAGAGGCCAGACTAGGAATACATTTTACCGTTTATTATTCCACACGTGCATATGAGTCTTCCTTCGAGCCTCGTGGTTATTGTAGACTCGAGAACCATAGCAGTTATAGCATGGAACATAAACCTAATTATGAACAGGGAGATAATCAATAACATTTATTATTGCCTCTAGGGCATATCTCCTACACTTGGCTCCTTGGCCATAAACCGAAGGACATCGCGCCCCTTTTTTTGAGGCCTCAAAGGGAAAAACATGGAAAGTGTGTGAGGCTCTCAAGAGCAATGCTTGGATCCTCAAGATAAAGCCCCCCGAAGTTGTGACCGGCGACCACATTCGAGAATTCTTCACCCTCTGGATGCTTCTGCAAGAGGTCCACCTGGAGGAACATGAAGAGGATGATATTGTTTGGAAGCACGCTAATGATGGGGTTTACTCGTCGGCCTCTGCTTATAGAACCCAATTCTTGGGATTGGTCCTCTCCCCCTTGGATCGCATGATTTGGAAGAGCTGGGCACCGCCAAAGGTCAAGTTCTTTGCTTGGTTGGCTAGACAAGATAGGATTTGGACCGCGGACAGACTGGCCAAGCGAGGGTGGGAAAATTGTGGCCTTTGTCCCTTTTGCAAAAGGAACAAGAAACCGGGACTCATCTCTTCTACAAATGTCGGTACACTCTTAGGCTTTGGAACATGGTGGCTGCAAAACTTGGGCTTGTCCATGTGAATACATCTTCGTGGCACTTGGACGACTCCGTCGGTGATTGGTGGGATCGTAGAACCGGCATGAACGTTTCTTCCCGAAAAGCTATGACTTCACTCACCATGCTAGTGTCGTGGGCAATGTGAAATGAGAGGAATGCTCGCATTTTCCGGCACAAGAGTGCGTCGCCTCCGATTGTCCTGAACATCATCTTGGAGGAGGCTAGGCTTTGGATCGCCGCAGGTGCAAAGAAACTAGGGAAAACTTTATTGCGTGAGTAATTGTCATGTATTTTTGTATGTGTCGTTTGTAAAACTCTATTCCCCTCTTAATTAATAGATGAGGCAAATCTTTTGCCTTCGTTTCAAAGGAAAAAAAGCACGTACTCGCAAGGTATTACACGAGTGTGGCACAGAGCAAACCTCTTCAGCAGGTTGGTCCTCTGGTCCTGATGCTTTTTGCTGCTCTTAGTCGTGTAATGATCTGTGCTCTGTTGCTCATCTCTGACAAACTTGTGGTAATAAGGTGAGTCTCTAAAACGTTAGTCTACGGAGGTAGTAGATGTTGTTTAATGTACTGTTCAACAATGTGATGATCGCCGAGGAGCCGCTCGGGCAGCATATGCTTGACGCATTTTCCAGGCGCTTCGCATAGATGTCTGCGGTTGGACAAAGCGATTTTATAAATGTCATAAACATGAGTTGGATCCATATTAATTGTCGCTGATTTAGTCCGACTTTATACTAAATCAGCAACAGCAACAGTTAATATGGATCGGAGGGAGTATCAGAATTGCCACTAGTTTTACTTCATTATACAGGCTCAGCCCCTTCCAACCTTGATATGCCTTAGTCACGTCTGACACTTTCCCATCATCTCAAAAAGGTAACCACATCTCACACGCTGTTGCTTCTGAGGGCAGCAGCAGATATCTTTACCACAATTTCACCCCTGACCACGAACAGGTTATTCTAAAATACTGATGTAACTGCAGAAATCACAAACAAAGAGAATGCATGCTTTTACTAACATAAACAAAATGTGGCACAAGGCTAGGTTTAACATACGGCCAACAGGGTTCAAAACAAAAGCATCGACACAAGAAAGCTTGAGTGGGTGTGCTGTTATGATCCTCAGGTTCAGGATTATGCATTATAATTCATTGTTGTGTTGGGTGTCAACAAAAAAATACCCGAAACGCTTTTGACAAGATATGGACGCAGGCAAAAAAAATCTGCAACCACGAGCATCAGTGACTTGCTCAACTCTGAACCTGGAACAGACCATCCACACTGCTTTTTGATAAATCTCTTCAAATAACATACTGAAATACCTGGATCTGGTAGCATCAAAGGGAAAAACAATGTCTCGGCATGGCATAATAGAGCATCACGATCAAAGAGGGGGGAAAACATGCTGAGACAGTAGTCAGTCCATACGAGCAAACATGTCTTCCACGGCTGTTCTTGAAGCTCCACTGCTTACCTCCTGATGAAGTCAAGCTTTGACGAGAATGTATTACTTTGGCATTGCAACATTGGAATAAACTAAAATAAGAGAATGCACATAAAAATGTATTACTTTCACTTTTTCTGTTTTTGCAAGTGTATTGTCAGTTATTAAGCAATTGCGTATCATATTTTACATGCCGACTGATAAAGGGGTGCCCAAAGCAGTTATTCAGCAATTAGCGATACACTCAAGCCACAAAGTATTCCTTCTGAACAATCCTATATCACTAAAAAATCCTATCCACAATCATAGCTCAGCCATAGAAAACAGGACACTGAAAAGCATACTAGGCAATCCCGATTTCCATGATATGAACTGCATGGTTATTATTAAGAGTTTAAGGTCATTAACTATCTCTTGATTCCCCTATCTATTCAGAGATGGTAGCTGCATAGATATAGGATATTCGAGTGTGTTTATTTGGACTGGAGTTCTTTGATGAGAATATTTATTTATCAGGTTTAAAAGCTTCAACAAGATGGCATCAAAATGCAAGCGACATTGTCCGTAAAAATATGCAAGACATAAGCAAAATGAGTTTTAATCTAAGATTTCTGGCCAACAAACCTTTGACCAAGCAACCCTTCGATATTGGTTTGCACTTTGCTCTACAACATTTCGATGCCTTTGAATCGAGTCGTCGCCCAACAAATCCTTGGCTTCTGATCTAGAAGAAAGAAACGAAAGCATTAGACTGAATTCAAACACTTACAGGCTTACTATGACACTCCGTGCACTTCATAAGGATCATACCTGCGGACAGATTCAACACTATAATGAATGTATTCGTCAACAATAGGTGCGTCAATGCAGGCTCCTTGTATTGTTTTGATTTTGCAGCCAAATTATTTTGCAAAGCATGCAGAGTACTCATGGTTACATAGGCCAGCTCAGAACCTGTTGCATCTTTCCATTTGAATTTCTGGAAGAGCAGTTTCAGAATTGATTGGTGGATGCACAAGGTTGCCATTATTTACTTATTATAACTGAATCTGCAGCAAGTAGTGACCTGTTTAGAAGATCAAATGTGTAGGGGATTACTGATTGCTCAAAAGAGAACATCAGACCTGCAATTTCACTTCACCTAGATGTGCGAGAGAATACAACAACAAAATTCCCAAGAAATTAGTAGTCGCAGCAACGAAATAGGGGATTCTTACACAGTGAAACCACCTAATCAGACCAGCACGCACGCAAGATCTAGCTGCAGAAAAAATGTAGAACAACGAGGCAGATTTAGCATGAAAGATGCGTGATTTCCATTTATCAAACCAGAGATTTGAACATTTGATGGCATCCTTCGGACATACTACAAGCAGGGCAAACAGCAAGAAGAGCAGACAACTACAGAGCCATAAACATCTAGCAGGATTCAGTCGCAGCTGACACATTACAGGGCGGATACAGAGCCTAGGCGCGCTCCCCGCGGATGCGGCGGGCGAGCTGGATGTCCTTGGGCATGATGGTGACGCGCTTGGCGTGGATGGCGCAGAGGTTGGTGTCCTCGAACAGCCCGACGAGGTACGCCTCGGCGGCCTCCTGGAGCGCGGAGACGGCGGAGCTCTGGAAGCGGAGGTCGGTCTTGAAGTCCTGCGCGATCTCCCTGACGAGGCGCTGGAAGGGGAGCTTGCGGATGAGGAGCTCCGTGCTCTTCTGGTACTTGCGGATCTCCCGGAGCGCGACGGTGCCGGGGCGGAAGCGGTGGGGCTTCTTCACGCCGCCGGTCGCCGGCGCCGACTTGCGCGCCGCCTTGGTGGCCAGCTGCTTCCGCGGCGCCTTGCCGCCGGTGGACTTGCGGGCGGTCTGCTTGGTGCGGGCCATCAGAGCTGGAGCTGGGGTGTCGGCGGCGAGGGATGGGTTGGTGCTGCTGCGGTTTGGAGATTGAGATTGAGATTTTTCTCGGTGGTGGATTCGGGGAGGGATGGAGGGGGGTTAAATAGGATCTGGGATTGGTTTTGGTGCTCTGCGCGGGATGATTTCATGGCAGTTTGGATTTGGATTTCGCCGGGCGGGAGGTGGAGGGCGGGACGGACGCCGTCGGATCGCGTCCAGATGGAGGGCGGGGATCCGAGTTTGCGGCCGTCACGCGGATCGCGATCCGTGTGCCTCGTGAGCGGTGCTGCTTTGCTGTGGTCCGTGGACGACATGGAAATAGCATTTCCATGACACTTGTTACTAATAGGAGTTTCTGAAGAATTGGTCACCATTAGTTAGAAAAGGACAAAAGGCTTAATTCCATAGCAATTTGTTACAAGGATGGTGAAAATTTTGAACGATCGATGATTTTTATGGCGGTCACATTTGACCTCTCTTGCATCAATCTTGCTTATCTTTTCTCCTTCCCAACACGGAGATATGTTGGAGCCTTTCTGAATTTCTCCTAATTTTGATTTTGCTTAAAAATTATGTCATGAAGCTGAAAAAAAAAACTAGAACGTTTAATATCCGTATTCATATATCCATCCGCTCTCTCGTTGTGCTAATCAAACGGGCTCCCTCCATGGTTGTTGCATCTCACAAAGAATTATTTAGGGGAGGCGCAGGGAGGGGGGGGGGGGGGGGGGGGGGCGGGGCGACCTTCGTCGTTGATGCCATAACCCTAAGGTTTACATGGTCACTTTTAAGATCGACTTCTTCTTTCTTAACAAGAAAAGGCACGGGAGCGCCATATATATTGCACCTCATATACAGTTTATAGCGTGAAGTACAAAGCCCATTGAAACAGACTAACACTGAGCTTTAGGACATGGTAGGCTCAACCGACGTGATTTTGTTTTCCCGCTCGCAAGGTGACTAGAGCAAAGCTTTTCTCCTCACGATCTCCATCCTCGAGCGCGTGGATACGCCTTTCCTCAGCCGGCCACTCCGATGAACGGTGGTGGGGAGGAAAATCCTAGTTCCTCGTCTGACGGTATAGAAAACCGTCAGTATCCTCGGTAGAGTGCCAAACATGGCCAGAAGTACCAGGTTGGGAATCACACGAGGGAGTTACCCAGGTTTTGGCCCTCATATTGAGGTAATACCCTATGTCTTGCTTCTGATTTGTCTTGGCGTGGATCACCTCGAGCGAGGGAGTTACAATGGAGTTGATGTATGAGTCTACCAAAACTCCGAGAGTATGTTCCACGGAAGTAGATGCGTATGGCTACCGCTACTCTCGCCTTATATAGGGGGTGATGGCTAGGGTTTACAGAGGATCTATACGATCTCACGTCGCAGTAATCTTGTCTTGTTCGCCAAGATGATCTCCAATCTTTATCCGGGGCCCCTATTGTCATCATAAGACTCCTTGCCATACCACCCTGGGCCAGGAGGCATTCCTACTTTTTGGCTTCCCGTTGAGAAGCCACCGCAGTGTATTGCACCGTCACTGGCGGTTAGCTCTGAGTTCTTCGCTCCAAGCTTGGTCGTACAGACCCTGTTGATGCGCTCGACCTCGAGCTGGTAGAAGGCCTCATGATTCTCCTTCTCCTCGTAGTGGGAGACCACGTGAGGCTCGACGAATACCAAGACGGGGTTGCCGAGGGAGGAGTATACCTTTGCCCGACCGCCATAGAAGCGGACTGCCTCGACGTCGTACGCGTGATCCACCTACTCCCCGGACTGGAAATTGCCAGGCCAACAGTTCTTCTCGTGTCCACATTGCACGTCTCATTGTGGCCAACCCCCGATATTTGTTTACTTTTTTTATTTTTAGTATTTTCTTCCACTGTTTTTCGTTATTTATTTTTTCATTGTTCTTTTCTTCTCTTTTATCCTTCAAAAAATTCCCATTAAAAAATGTTCTTTTCTTTTCTTTTGGTTTATCTTAGAATGTATTTTTAAATATGTTCATCATGTATTATAAAAAGTTGATCCTATAATAAAGCATTGAATGTGTATTTTTAAAATGTCCATCATTTATTATTTCATCCTATACTATAAAAATGCCTCCTTGTGCATTATAAAAATGCCCATCCTATATGATAAAAATGTTAGATTTTTTAAAATGTTCACGTGTTGTTAAAAAAATATTCATCATATATTAGAAAAAATCAATTTTATAAGGTGTATTATGTAAAAGTTCATCCTACCTTAATAAAATTGTTTAATATATATTTTGAAAATGCTCATCGTGTTTTATGAAAACTTTTATCCCATTTGTAAAAATCCCGTAATAAAAAAGTTCATGGTTTCAAAGTTTGTTCGGGATTTTAAAAATTTTGTTCAGGATTTTTTGTTTGTTTATAAATTTGAAAAGGATTCATGAATTTTAGAACAAGTTTACCTATTTGGAAAGGTTTACAAATTTGGAAGAACATTCCCAAATTCTGAACAAATTTTGAAATTCCAAACCTCTTCTGAAAATTGAGAACATTTTTGAGAAAAATAATCAGAATCGAAAACCGATTTGCTACAGTTCAGCCGGTCGCTATAGTGCTCGGAGGAAATGCTACAGAAAATGCTTGCTAGACCGGTCCAGCGCAGGCTCTCGTGGGTGCAGGCACCATGGTACAGTACAAGGGCGCCCCTATATCTCGCCTTCAACGAGTCCAGCTTCTGACTCGCTGAAGGGGAGAGCGAGATTGGCCGGCCCACGCGCACGGAAGGCCATAGCCTTTTATTTTTTTATATATATATTACAAAAAACACTCTACAAAAAATATTTGAAAATTTTTAATCAAGCATTCAGAAAAATGTTGAATTTGTTTAGATTTTTTTTGAATGTATTAAAAAAATTATGCATTTTTTTATCATGTATATGAATTTTTTTAATCAAGCATTTTTAAAAAAAATGTTGATCAAACATTTGGGAAATGTTAAATTTGTATAGAAAAATTGTTGACCATGTATTAGAAAATGATGAAAGAAGTTGATCATGTATATAAAAATGTTAACCAAACATTTGAAAAAAATGTTAAACAACTATTTTAAAAATGTTAATCAAGCATTTGAAAATTTTTAAATGTGTATGTTAAGAATGTTGACCATGTACTCCCTACATCCGGAAATACTTGTCGGAGAAATGGATGTATCTAGACGCATTTTAGTTCTGGATACATCCATTTTTATCCACCTGACTGACAAGTATTTCCGGACGGATGAAGTATTAAAAAGAGGATGGAATTTTTTGATCATGTATATAGAAATGTTAAGAATTTAAAAAATGTTGAACAAGTGTTTGAAAAATCTTAATCAAGCATTTGGAAAATGATATATGTGTATGGAAAAAATGTTGACCATGTATTAAAAAAATGTTAATATTTTTGTTTAAAAATTGTCACTCAAGCGTTTTTTAAATGTAGAAATAAAATGTTGATCATGTATTAAAAATGTTAATATTGTATTTGAAAAATATTAATCAAGCATTTGAAAAATGTTAAATGTGTGTAAATTTTTTTGACCCTGCATTACAAAAACATTTAATTTGTTTTAGAAAAATGTGGTTGGCATATATGAAAAATGTAAAATAATAGTCAAAAGAATAAAGAAAACCAAAAAAATGAAGAAACAAAATGCAGGAAAGAATGAAAAACAGAAAAGAAAAAACCCCAAAGAAGACCGCCTCGAGTCGCTTCATGTAGGGCTCGCTCGTACTACTTACTATGCATGGGACTTGGGTGGAGTGGCTAGCAGCGCCCATGATCTCCCTGGAGACCGGGGATCCATCCCTGCTTCTCCCCCTTTCCTCTACTCTTTTTACTTACTATATGCGCGTGCGAATGAGTCGGCCCAGTACGACAGGGAGGGAGGGAAAACCTTCAGCGAGAGCTGCAACCGTCCCGCTTAGGCCTTGTACAATGCTAGGTGCTTAGGGAGGTGCTTAGAAAATAAAACCGGGTTTTTCTGAAGCACCAGTGCCTATTTCTATAGGAGAGACGCCTAACTAAGCGTCTATCATGTACAAATAAGCACCGGTGGTTAAAGAAAGGCTGGTTTATTTTCTTAAGCACCTCCCCTAAGCACCTTGCATTGTACAAGGCCTTAATGCGAAACATAGCTCTCGCGCAATACAAGTTAAGATTTCTTCTTCTTTATGGCGTACTAATCCAACGGAAAGAAATGGCCTGGTTGGCTCAAAGCCCTGTCGAACTCGACAGGTGAGCCCTGCTCCTTGTTCGTCTCCTCTTAGTCTTAGAGCGTTTCCACGATCTATGAACTGAAGGGAATAGCAGGGGCGTAGGGCTGGATGTGGTAATAACACACGTTGAGGAGCCTCTAGCATGCACATCTGATCTCAGGTTGCACAACTAGTAGTTTTCTTTTACCAGCTGGACAGGGATTTAGTGGGTCTGAACTGAACAACTGAAACAGCAAACAACATTAGTACTTCCGGTTGATAGGAGGGCACTCAATTAACTTTGGATCGGCATCATGTGGCTAGTGCGGTTGGCCTGCTAACCCGTGAGGCTCCAGGAGCAATCTTTGCAATTTATTCCCATCCGTCTCTATCCTTGATTAATTGACACGATGGGTACACCTGCAATAGATGTTCAAATTAAGCTTTGAATTTTCGTTTATGTGCATAGTGCGATACTCAAAGGGAACCAGAATAACTTCTTAAGTTTGGTGTTTGGTATTTGCTCTAATGTCCTGGCAAAGCTGCACATAAACCTTTTATCTGTTTTCGACCAAGTTAGAGCCAGTTTTGCTCAAGGTGGTAGGAAAGTTTTGGTAGACATCTGAGATGCATTTATCTGCCGCATTGTGTTGAGCGGTTTAAAAGCTATGGATAGAGCAGCGAGTAACTCAGTAATATAGTGAAGCTTCAATTAAAGTGAGAATTGATTATTTTGTTTTTTCTTGAGAGAGGTATTCAACTATCATGGAGTAGAACTGTGATCAGCATGGACTGGTTCCTAAATATTGCTTTGTTCCATAGGGCTGGGAAGTGCCGGTGCCGAGGGTGTGACGTCGGGTTCTCGTCAAGGTGAAGGGAAGTGCATTGATGACCTTGTGTTCTAGTAGTTTCCAATTGTTGGGTCTGTTTTCTATTGCTTGCCATTCTCGACGTTGTTTGTTTCCTACATGGTTGGAGTTCCATGTTTGAATGTGTTTTTAGCACGTTGAGGTAAGAACTGTCTCACATGCACTACTTTGCTTCGGTTGGTGAATTCCGTCACATGTGGACTACTCCGTTGTGCTAGAGCCAGGTCGGTGAGAACCTCCACAACACCATGATTAGTCAACGTCATGGGTGAATACTCTGTAATGCTCATTGTGCAGTGCTAGTTATGAGAGTATTAAATTGTAAGTTGTTGTCCTTCCAAGGACTTGGTATTTGAATGATGTATTCTCATGATTTGTGAATTTCCAGTCTTAAGGTCTTTATTATACTTGTTAAGTAATTTGTACTCACCCTTGCTTTCTCTTTATTTGTTTTATTGGGATTTTAGGTATTCTGAGTAGTAGTGTCATGCATGGGCGCGAGTAGCACACCTTCATACATACACCTCACACCACTCACCCTTCCACTAGATACTTAACATTTACAAATTTCCTTTAGCGATTTATTATATGTCGGGCCGCTTAGCATTGTTGTCTTGTGTAGTACGAGCATGTAGATCTTTATCTCATTTATCATGATGGTATTGTGCCTTTAGTTGTGCAGTTGGTTATGTGAACTTTATTGATGCTATTGATTGTATATTCATTGATTTACTGGATGCCCTTAAAAGAAAAAGGGTTCTACCGAATTTTTGAGTTTTTTCTAGACTTTTAGAAATAAGCTAGTGTGGTAGCATTACCATGTTTGGCAGGAATCTTGGGTGTTGCATCCTAACTCTTGTGAATTTCACAAGAAATGTTAAGGAGGACTATTAATCCAGGCCAAGAATTTTGGTCCGTTAGAATCCTTAACTTTATCTGCAAGAAGATAGGTATCATGTGCAAATTTATACCGCCAAGAGGCAAAAGGGGTTTTCTCTTCCCTGAAAAGTTTCTCAATCCTCACGATCTAGATATAGTAGAGGGAATGAATAAGTTGGATACATTTTACTCCTTTTCGATGCAAAAAATATATGAATACCTACTTAGAACGTAATCACTTGGTAAAGTTGACAGGAGATTGAAATAAATCAGTTAATTGTTTATGAATTCTAAATAAGAGCATCATGAATCACAAGAATTGTATGCACCAAAGAGGCGGTTCGTCAGATTAATACTCTTCTTTTTTACTTGCTATCTGTGTGCTCTAAAAATACTTATTTTCTAATATAGGTGATTACAATACCAAGATGAACATATGCACATTTTAATGATCATTATTGGCATTTGGAAACCATTTTTGCTTGTCCATTTAATGTATTATGTATTATTTTTATTGGACATGCATGATGCTCAGAAAACAAATAGAAAGTCAACTTAAGGGACAATGTTACGTGGTTTTGATTAGTCACAAATTACAGATCCATGTCACTCGTAGGATGAGCTACTTCAGCATGACCACCAACCTCCTTAATTGAAGATCACTAGTAGAAAACAGGGCTTTGGTCCAGGCCGGATCAGAGCTTTAGTCCCGGTCGTGTTACGAACCGGGACTAATGTGAGCATTAGTCCCGGTTCGAGCGGCTAGGACGCCGGACGGGGCTCGGCAGGCATCAGTCCCGGTTCGAATGGGACCTTTAGTCCCGGTTGGAAACACCAACCGGGACTAAAGGGGGTGATACCGTTTAGTCCCGGTTGGTGTCTCCAACCGGGACTAACCTTTAGTCCCGGTTGGAGACACCAACCGGGACTAAACGGTATCACCCCCTTTAGTCCCGGTTGGTGTCTCCAACCGGGACTAAAGTGCTATGAAAAAGTAAAACGGCTATAACTTTTGCATACGGTGTTGAAAAAAAAACTTTAATATATCAAAATGTTCAGCACGAGAAACTGGTTTAATTACTAAAGGTCCTTTTCCAGTTGTTTTTTGTTTTTTGCTTTATTTATTTTCTTTTGTTTGTACTTACAGCGAAATATTTAGAGTTTTTGAGCGAAATTTGTGTGAATCACTAGTTTGTGAATAACTTTACTTTGAAAATAGATTTTTGAGTGATTCTTTTTCCTGCTGTTTAATATTAGTGTGTTTTATCATTATATTCAATTTGGTAATTTTTAGGTTATTTTAAATAGGTTTTTAATCAAAAACAAATTCTGTTTAGCTCTTTTAGTTTTATAGCTAAAAAAAATCAATAAATGCATGAAAAATAGCGAATGAAGTGGGAAATGGTTGAAAATTGATGATGTGGCTTTTAATGGTGCACGTTAAACGCACAAAAAGTCTGGAGTTTAAATAAGTTTAAAAAAATGAAATGCCTTTGTAACAGATGAGTTTTCGTCCGTAACCCAGATACTTCGAAAGAGATTGTCCAGTTTGTACACAAAGTGCATACATTTTTTGCCGTAACCATCTCAACTTTTTAGCACATGCTATGTGGGTGAAATGATGATACCATGCCAAGTTTCAACCTTTTCAGAGTTCATTTGTAGTGCTTTTCAATTTCGGGGTCATTTAGCTAAAAAAAACAATAAATGCATGAAAAATAGCGAATGAAGTGGGAAAGGGTTGAAAATTGGTGATGTGGCTTTGAATGGTGCATGTTGAACGCACAAAAAGTCTGGAGTTGAAATAAGTTAAAAAAATGAAATGCCTTTGTAACAGATGAGTTTTCGTCCAAAACCCTGATACTTCGAAAGGGATTGTCCAGTTTGTACACGAAGTGCATCCAGTTTTTGCCGTAACCATCTCAACTTTTTAGCACATGCTATGTGGGTGAAATGATGATACCATGCCAAGTTTCAACCTTTTCAGAGTTCATTTGTAGTGCTTTTCAATTTCGGGGTCATTTAGCTCAAAAAAATCTATAAATGCATGAAAAATAGCGAATGAAGTGGGAAAGGGTTGAAAATTGATGATGTGGCTTTGAATGGTGCATGTTGAACGCACAAAAAGTCTGGAGTTGAAATAAGTTTAAAAAAAATGAAATGCCTTTGTAACAGATGAGTTTTCGTCCAAAACCCTGATACTTCGAAAGGGATTGTCCAGTTTGTACACGAAGTGCATCCAGTTTTTGCCGTAACCCTCTCAACTTTTTAGCACATGCTATGTGGGTGAAATGATGATACCATGCCAAGTTTCAACCTTTTCAGAGTTCATTTGTAGTACTTTTCAATTTCGGGGTCATTTAGCTCAAAAAAATCAATAAATGCATGAAAAATAGCGAATGAAGTGGGAAAGGGTTGAAGATTGATGATGTGGCTTTGAATGGTGCATGTTGAACGCACAAAAAGTCTGGAGTTGAAATAAGTTTAAAAAAAATGAAATGCCTTTGTAACAGATGAGTTTTCGTCCGAAACCCTGATACTTCGAAAGGGATTGTCCAGTTTGTACACGAAGTGCATCCAGTTTTTGCCGTAACCCTCTCAATTTTTTAGCACATGCTATGTGGATAAAATGATGATACCATACCAAGTTTCAACCTTTTCAGAGTTCATTTGTAGTGCTTTTCAATTTCGGGGTCATTTAGCTCAAAAAAGTTAATAAATGCATAAAAAATAGCGAATGAAGTGGGAAAGGGTTGAAAATTGATGATGTAGCTTTGAATGGTGCATGTTGAACGCACAAAAAGTCTGGAGTTGAAATAAGTTTAAAAAAAGTGTTATGAAAAGTAAAACGGCTATAACTTTTGCATACGATGTCGAAAAAAAAGTGTTATGAAAAATAAATGATGTCATATTTGGATTCCTCACATTTTTCTGATAATAATGGATATATTATTTGTCGAATTTTGATTTACAGATTTAAAGATATTAATTATGCCATATTAAATGAATAAATGGCAAAAATTAAATAAAATAATATTATTACTTATTTTATTTTCATTGAAATTCAATATTATTATTACTAATTTTATTTTAAACTTTTTATTATTTTGGATTTTTTTTGAAATTTTTGCCTTTTTTGAAGTTTTTTGGAGTTTTTAAATTAATCATTGTTGTTTATTTTAATAATTGTTTGGAATTCAAAAAATTAAATCATGTGACATCAAGACCTAAGGGTTAATAGGATTGATAGCTTACTATTGTTAAGAAAACAACAAGTGCAGACTTGGAAACTAGGGGAGATAGAACTCGAAAGTTAAGCGTGCTGGGGTTGGAGCAGTGAGAGGATGGGTGACCGGCGGGTTGGAGCAGTGAGAGGATGGGTGACCGGCCGGGAAGTTAGACGATTTGGAATGAATGCTCCATGCTGGAGCAGTGAGGAGGGGTGATTAGAGATTAAATTGTCAAATAATTCAAAATTTTGAAAATCAGAAGAAAAAACTTTAAAACAAATAAAAAAATGTAAAAAAAATTCGAACAAATTCAAAAAAAAAAATCAAAAAAATACCTTTAGTCCTGGTTGGTAACACCAACCGGGACTAAAGGTCCTCCAGCCCCCGCTCCAGAAAGGTGCCACGCGGAGCCCCTTTAGTCCCGGTTCGTAATCCATCCGGGACTAAAAGTGGGGGCCTTTAGTCCCGATTGCTTAGTACCGGTTGGAAAACCGGGACTAAAGGCCCTTACGAACCGGGACTAAAGGCCCGTTTTCTACTAGTGGATCTAGATCACGTAACATAACATGGCCATTAATTGCAACACTACTCTAAGTGGGAGACTGTACGGCGTCAATATATATAGAATTTTGGAAGCTCCCAAGATGCTATATTGTGTACGCTTAGTTGCAACACATTGGTTCATGTCGACATGTAAACTTTATGCACAGAGAGAAGTAGTCAATGCAACATAAATCATTACAAATTGGCCTCTATGACCTATGAAATAGTGAAAAAAGAGTGGTTGCAAGAACTCACACCTCAAAATTCAAGTTTCAAACTATGTACTCGAGATCCGGATATAGTGCACATTTATGCTCATTAAAAAGGTAAAGATGGTTAGCATTTTCTGATCACATGCAAAGTGAATGCCATCTTGCCACCTATTCCCTTGTGTACGTATTTTTTTTTTCTGAGTGTGCTTAAATATGATGCCACCCAAGAAAACGAGCTTCATTGGTGAAATACCACCACCCGACAAAGAAGATGTCCTTCAAATTTATCAAACATCATTTAACTTACTATGTGTGTGATTTACTCAATACATAATTAGGAATATACATAATCATATTATTGACATGAACAAACTAGAATGATCTTTGGTGACCTGATGGGACTTATTTTTCTTATTCCCAATTATAGATTAGACTAGCGTAATGGTCTAAATAAATAAAAGAGTCAACTATAGGGATGGCCAGATAGGGCACATATATTTTACCATACAAGATAACTCTATCACTTGCTTAGCCAGGGCAGGTCCCTTAACATAAATACTTGGAATCTCTCATGATGCTTCCCTTGCTGAGCTGGGTGAACGACAAAGACATTTTTCTCTCGTCACAACATTGAACATGAAGGATTATCATAAGAGGTACTGGTGATATAATTTTACAATTAACATACCTCTCCCTTAGTAAATCAATATACTAAATTTTATGTGCATATTATGAACACAATACAAAATATTTTTTAACAAGCCTCAAATTGTTGAAAACATGACATGTAACAATCTAAAAGCCACATCCAAAGTCACTACAATATTTTATTATTAGTTCAAATCAATTGCAAGTGTAATGGATCCTAATACTAACATGATAATATAATCGTCATTATAGAATATGCAAGTTGTGATTGACATGCACTTTTACTTCTTATTTTCCATTAAAAAGTACTTGTCTTTATATGTAAATTTACCAAACACGTTTTTTACAATAATAGGTCACATAGTCTGATTGTTCCTTTTACTTATTTTGTTGCGAGGAGTATGATTAGTTGCCTCAAGTAGGTCACGAACTCCCAACCAGCTAAGTGTCAACTTATTTAGTTACTTTAGTTCAGTATATACTAGTTTAAGTTGGTCACCCTAGGTCAAATAAAATATGAACAGGAAATCTCTTATAGAGCATGGCGTTTCTACACACGACATATGCTCCCACATGAACAATAAATTTGAAAGAATACAAAAAAAGCTTGAAGTTTTTTTTGGCATCAAAGATGTTCGAGTGTTCTAGGTGCTTGCAATTGTTTTTGGAGAAATGACATCCGAGGAGCTATAGATAAATAAATATCGGTGCTTCAACATGCTTGCTTTTTTAGACCAGTTTTTATTGTTTGTAGAGCTCCTTGGATGCCATTTCTCCCTGAGATTATGTAAACATCTAAAGCACTTGACAATCTTCAGTAACAGGAAAAATCACATTTTATTTCTTTGAATTTATTGTTCGCTGGGGGAGCAGATGGGTAGCTATTTACAGTCTCTTATATTGCTTCTTTGGTTAACTTCATAGTGTTAACAATTGACTTGGTTGTGTCATATTAGTTAGAGAAATGGAGTTGGTTGTAGCATGAGTAGCTGAACATGAACAATTGACTTCTAAATCGGGATCTAGATCACTGGACTCATAACACAGCCATTAAATGCAAAAATTGCTCAAGTGCTTGACTTTGCGAGTCACTTTAAATAGTATTCTAGAAGTTCTCAAGATGCTATATTGTACACTTAACTGGAACACATAGGATTCGATCCTAGTATGAGTTGACAATTGGCTCGTAACGTGTACCCCTAGATCACCAAACTTCATCATGGCCATTAAGTGCTAAACTTGTTTAAGTGCTTAACTTTATGGTCTCACTCTAAATACTACTTCAGAACTTCTCAAGACGATCCATCCCGAGGGTAAAAGGTACACATTAAGATATACTAAAATCGCGAACTGAGCGTAGATCAGACGATTAAGTTCCTTGTGGTTGAACTAGCCCATCGGGGTTCAATTTCTAGAGTTGACACTACTGGTGCTCGCATTTTTCTCAATTTATTTCCAGTTTTCTGTCGATTTTCGTTCAGTGGAAAGAGACGTTCCCGTAGACAACGAAGGCGTCTGTGGTGACGTTATCAATCTCATGATATTGTGTCGACTTCGTATCTTAAAGATGCTTATAAGTATAGGCTGTGCGTGTGTGCCTTCATAGGAGGAGTGTATGTGCGTGTATATGGGCATTTGCATTGTACCGTGTTAAAAATGAGATATCAAAACCATGCATTATTTCACCCCTCTCGGGCTATCAACCTTTTCCAACGCTAGATCCGTACTTCATGTTTTTTTCGCCGTTGGACCATCTTGTAATCTTGGCTTCCCTTGAGTACAAGAGAGCACTACACATGCCGTGTTGCTGCTCATGTAACAGAAACCAATGTTCTTATGTTATTTGTACCTATATATAGTCGTAGTTGTGCGAGCGACAACCCCTAAAATAAAAAGCAAAAGTAGTGTATGCAACACTTGCCTTGCGGGTGAGCAAATTGTTCCGTGTGACGCAGTCAATGAAGGAAAGAAAACCAAACTGTGTGAATGAAGCGATCTATTATAAACACAAAAAACATGCTATTTACATTGGACTCCAAATACTTAAAACATGATATGGTCCAATCCTACCATCACCGCGAGAGGTAGTAACATTATTCAATTTTTACCTTTCCCGAAGCTTTTTTTCTTTCTATTTAATTTTAACATTAAACAATAGAAAAAACCCTAAAATCAATAAGTGCAAGCATAAACTTTCCATGTCTGAACAAAGCGTCGCAAAAGTTTCTAAGGAGATCTCTTGTCCAAGGTATAGATTGAAGTCCACTTGAAGACACTCCTATGATTCTATAAATAGAGACCCCACACCCTTCATTCTTCCACACACACCCACTGCCCCTCTACTAGCTCATCTGCCTTTTCTCTTCTCCTCGTCCTTAGCAATTCTTGCCATGGCTAGTCCATCATGCATTTTGTTTCTCCTCGCCGTTGCTATGCCAACATTTATTGCCCTCGCCAATACCCCTCATCCATATTGTGACCGTCCATGCCAAAATGAGCCTTAGTTGTGCGAGCGATCACCACTAAAATAAAAAGTAAAACTAGTGTATGCAACACTCGCCTTGCGGGTGAGCAAATTGTTCCGCATGACGTGGTCGATGAAGGAAAGAAAACCAAACTGTGTGAATGAAACGATCTATTATAAACACACCAAAAAATATGCTATTTACATTGGACTCCAAATACTGAAAACATGATATGGTCCAATCCTACCATCACCGGGAGAGTTAGTACCATTATTCAATTTTTACATTTCCTAATTTTTTTCTTTCTATTTACTTTTAACACTAAAGGATAAAAAACCCTGAAATGAATAAGTGCAATCATAAACTTCACATGTCCGAACAAAGCATCACAAAAGTTTCTAAGGAGATCTCCTGTCCAAGGTACGGATTGAAGTCCACATGAAGACACTCCTATAATTCTATAAATAGAGACCCTACACCCTCCATTCTTCCACACACATCCACTGCCCCTCTACTAGATCATCTTCATTTTCTCTTCTCCTCATCCTTAGCACTTCTTGCCATGGCTAGTCCATCATGCATTTTGTTTCTCCTCGCCGTTGCTATGCCAACATTTCTTGCCCTTGCCAATACCCCTCATCCATATTGTGACCATTCATGCCAAAATGAGCTTAGCTTGCACTTGTACTTGCACCAATTTGTTGCTGGTCCAAACCGCCCAAACCGCAATGAAGAATTTGTGTTAACCCCGGGCTATCCTCTTGGATTTGGTACAACCCTCATCCATGACTGAACCCTCACCAGTACAGTGAATCCTAGTGATACTATTATTGCACGTGCACAAGGCACACATATACAAGCGAGTAGAACCAATGCTAATGGTTGGTACATCTCTCAAAACATAGTTTTTCAGAGTGGCAGGTAATTCTTTTTATATTCTCTCTCGACTCAATGAATTAGGTGCAATTTTTTCCTTCAATTTGAACACATTATCTTGTCTATATATTAAGTTATTAGTTCAATAATTTTTAGTCAATATTTATACCACTTCATATATGTTAGAAACTCGTGGGAAAAATACAAAGAAATGTCTACTATACAATATGTGTTAATAGGACATGTACATGTTATTTAACTTTTAGTGCAATGGTAAGCACTCACTACCACATATACACATATTAAGTGCTAACACACACACACACACGCACACGCACGCACGCACGCATGCAAAGTAGTAATGTCTAGGCACACACTTTACTATAGAAAGCATACACAAAGTGGCTATGGTGACTTAACACCATACAAAGTGGCTATGGTGACTTAACACCATACACAAAGTGGCTATGGTGCTAGCATCCAGTCCATGCATCTAAATAACACAACATTTTCAAAACAGACCGATGAGGTTAGTATCTAGGGAAATTAATAAAGGGATACATTGCAGATTTTATCCTTTGACACATAGTTAATTTGATAATTGTTAAATTTTCCATACGTCTCTAACATTCTAATGCCCTCCATGTGAAGCTTTGCGGGATCTACACTTCAGGTGATGGGGACTTTAACTGAACGAACAGAAGGACAATGGTCTGTTCTTGGAGGGACTGGAGAATTTACTAAGGCACATGGTACTATAAAGTACAAAATGGATCCTTCCTCTAACATTGAGGACGGCATTAGGGAGCTTGATATTCATCTAATATACACCCCAAATTCCCCACAAGCTGTAAGTACAAGTGCAAGCTTTATCTAAATATTTCTCTTCTTTTCAACTAATATGCAAACTTGAACAAAGTTTTCAGTTCCATAGCCTGTATATGAACTAAGGTTGCTCCCACGAGTTACTCTATTGTGATAAAATATTCAGAAATTTCATTTATATAGATAATGGATTTTTAAATGGCTAAAATGATGCCAGTTAAAGAATTCCGTGTATTCAACCAAGAATATTCTTGGATCGCGAGTCAGGTTTCATAGGAGGAAAATGTATTTAAAATTGATGCAACAAATTCCATCGTCACATATAAAGTAAACTACTAAACGCTAAACAATACTTTTAAATGAAGGCGAACATGTAAGTTATATATGTCATTAACGCGGTTTCATTTCACTCCATGCAGACTCAATCAGGTACACCACCTCTTGCAAAACTGTTGGGTGGTTGTCATGCAATCGATAATTGTTGTTGCAAGAAATACTGATGCGATCAAGGATGCTTTACTCAGTGAGAGGGCGTGTAGTGGCACCATGAGTATCTTTCATTTCAATTAACATGTGGGTTTGAAGGATGGGAGTACCTGTCCTAAATAGTTGTACTATTTGTATTTGGTTCCTTTTGTATCGTGTGACTGTGTGTGTTTGGAGCTACTCATGCATTCTGCCTCTAGAATAATAAAGTTTGTATGGTTGGGGAAAATTCTTCTTCTTGAACAATTTTACCGTGTGGCTAATAATCTGCAAGGAGACCTCAAGAAAAATATTTTCTATCAACTAACATATAACACATGTTGCAACTCTCAAATTTCTAGATACGAATACATAAAATGTGTTATAGAAAAAAATCACATTTGTGTTGTGGGGCTAGCATTTTTTTAGATTTTTGATGGAATAACATTTATAATGAAAAAATAAAATGAAAGGAAAAATTAATATTGTTGTTATATTGAAAATAAAAACATGAAAAAAGAGATTAAACACAAGCTCTACTTTCATGTATTGTAGCACACATACGAGTGTACCTACATGGTTTCATTGATCCACATATATATGCACATGGGAATGAAATCTAGACCTACTTCGGTAGTCCTGTGAAGAGATACCTGTTGGAAATATGCCCTAGAGGCAATAATAATTTAGTTATTATCATATTTCCTTGTTCGTGATAATCATTTATTATCCATGCTATAATTGTATTGATTGGAAACTCAAATACATGTGTGGGTACATAGACAACACTGTGTCCCTAGTAAGCCTCTAGTTAACTAGCTCGTTGATCAAAAGATGGTGAAGGTTTCCTAGCCATGGACATGAGATGTCATTTGATAACGGGATCACATCATTAGGAGAATGATGTGATGGACAAGACCCAAACTATAAACGTAGCATATGATCGTGTCAGTTTATTGCTATTGTTTTCTGCATGTCAAGTATCTGTTCCTATGACCATGAGATCATGCAATTCACTGACACCGTAGGAGTGCCTTGTGTGTATCAAACGTCACAACGTAACTGGGTGACTATAAAGGTGCTCTACAGGTATCTCCGAGGGTGTCTGTTGGGTTGGCATGGATCAAGACTGGGATTTGTTACTCCGTGTGACGGAGAGGTATCTCAGGGCCCACTCGGTAATACAACATCACAATGAGCCTTGCAAGCAAAGTGACTAAAGAGTTAGCCACAGGATCTTGTATTACGGAACGAGTAAAGAGACTTGCCGATAACGAGATTGAACTAGGTATAGAGATACCGACGATCGAATCTCGGGCAAGTAACATACCGAAGAACAAAGGGAACAACATACGGGATTAACTGAATCCTTGACATAGAGGTTCGACCGATAAAGATCTTCGTAGAATATGTAGGAACCAATATGGGCATCCAGGTCCCGCTATTGGTTATTGACCGTAGAGGTGTCTCGGTCATGTCTACATAGTTCTCGAACCCGCAGGGTCTACACACTTAACGTTTGATGACGATTAGTATAGTTGAGTTATTGTGTTGGTGACCGAAGGTTGTTCGGAGTCCCGGATAAGATCCCGGACATGACGAGGATCTCCGGAAGAGTCCGGAGGTAAATATTGATATATGTGATAATAGTGTTTTGATCTCCGGAAGGGTTCCGGAATTCACCGGAGGGGGTTCCGGATGTTTACCAAAGTGTTCGGGTGCAGCAACACTTTATATGGGCCAAAGGGGTAAAGCCCACGAGGTATTGGAAAGTGCAAAAGGAAGTTTTGCTGCTGCCTTAAGCGGTACTACCGCTGTAAGGCAGTACTACCGCGTAAGCGGTACTACCGCTTGTGTGAAGCGGTACTACCGCTCAAGCGGTACTACCGCTCGTGAGCGGTACTACCGCTTGTGCGCGGTACTGCTGGAATCCGAGTTGGACTCTTTCCGTGCGGGCCAAACCGACCTTGTACGGGCAAAACCGACCTTGTGGAGGCTTTCTCTCCAAGTTTAGACCCCAGGGCTCAACATATAAATAGAGGGGCAGGGCTAGCACACGGTACACATCAAGATTTCCCCAAGCCGTGTGTCGGCAACCCTAACCCTCTAGTTCCTCCTCCGTCATAGTTTCCGTAGTGCTTGGCAAAGCCCGGCGGAGATTGTTCTTCACCAACACCGTCATCACGCCGTCGTGCTGCTGGAACTCATCTACTACTTCACCATCGCTCGCTGGATCGAGGAGGTGAAGGCGTCATCAAGCCGTACGTGTGTTGAACGCGGAGGTGCCGTCCGTTCGGCGCTAGATCGGAAGGACCGTGATCAGGATCGCGAGACGGTTCGTGATTTGATCACGGGACGGATCATGATGGGATCGCGGGATGGATCGTGATTGGATCGTGATGGGGTCGCGGGACGCTCGGCGATTTGAATCGTGAAGACGTTCGACTACATCAACCGCGTTTCTTAACGCTTCCGCTTAGCGATCTACAAGGGTATGTAGATTCACTCTCCCTCTCGTAGATGCTCATCACCATGGATAGATCTTGCGTGTGCGTAGGAATTTTTTTGTTTCCCATGCGACGTTCCCCAACAGTGGTATCAGAGCTAGGTCTATGTGTAGATGAGATCTCGAGTAGAACACAAAGGAGTTTGTGGGCGTTGTTATTCAGATTGCTTCCTCCCTTGGTCTTTTTTTGTTTCGGCGGTATTGTGGGATGAAGCGGCTCGGACCAACATTACTCGTACGCTTACGAGAGACCGGTTCCTTCAACTGACATGTAACTTCGTTGCATAAAGATGGCTAGCGGGTGTCTGTTTCTCCCACTTTAGTCGGATCGGATTTGACAAAGGCGGTCCTTGAGAAGGTTGAAAAGCAATTTTTATATCACCGTTGGTGTTTTTGCGTAGGTAAGAATCGTTCTTGCTAGATACCCGTAGCAGCCACGTAAAACTTGCAACAACAATTAGAGGACGTCTAACTTGTTTTTGCAGGGTATGTTGTGATGTGATATGGCCAATTACATGATGAGATATATGTGATGTATGAGATGATCATGTGTTGTATAGAATATCACGACTTGCATGTCGATGAGTACGGCAACTGGCAGGAGCCATAGAGTTGTCTTTAATTATTTTCGCCGTTTTGCTTTACTTTATCGCTATGAGTTAGCAATAGTCGTGGAAGCAACAGTCGGTGCGACAACCTCATGGCGACACGTTGATGGAGATCAAGATGATGGAGATCATGGTGTCATGCCGGTGACGATGGAGATCATGCCGGTGCTTTGGAGATGGAGATCAAAAGCACAAGTTCATGGCCATATCATGTCACTTATGATTTGCATGTGATGTTAATCCTTTTATGCATCTTATTTTGCTTAGGACGACGGTAGCATTATAAGGTGATCCCTCACTTAAATTTCAAGATAAATTGTGTTCTCCCCGAGTGTGCACCGTTGCGAAATTTCGTCGTTTCGAGACACCACGTGATGATCGGGTGTGATAGACTCTACGTTCACATACAACGGGTGCAAGCCAGTGTTGCACGTGCGGAAACACTCGGGTTAAACTTGACGAGCCTAGCATGTACAGACATGGCCTCGAAACACAAGAGACCGAAAGGTCGAACATGAGTCATATAGTAGATATGATCAACATGAAGATGTTCACCATTGAAACCACCTCAACTCACGTGATGATCGGACTTGAGTTGGTGGATTTGGATCATGTGTCACTCGAATGACCGGAGGGATGTCAATTTGAGTGGGAGTTTTTAAGTAATATGATTAACTAAACTCATTATCATGAACATAGTCAAAATGTCTTTGCAAATTATGTTGTAGATTACTAGCTCGCGCTGTAGCTCCCTTGAATTTTTATATGTTCCTAGAGAAATATAGTTGAAAGATGATGGTAGCAATAATGCGGACTGGGTCCGTGATCTGAGGATTGTCCTCATTGCTGCACAGAAGGCTTATGTCCTTAATGCACCGCTCGGTGCGCCACCCCCTCAAGCGTCGTCTGTAGATGTTGTGAACATCTGACAGGCACGTTCTGATGACTACTTGATAGTTCAGTGCGTCATGCATTACGGTTTAGAATTGAGGCTCCAAAACGTTTTGAACGTCACGGAACATATGAGATGTTCTAAGAGCTGAAATTGGGATCTCAGGCTCGTGCCCGTGTTGAGAGGTATGAGACCTCCAACAAGATTCTTTGCCTGCAAGATGAAGGAGAATAGCTCAATCGGTGAGCATGTGCTCAGATTGTCTGGGTGCTACAATCGCTTGAATCGAGTGGGAGTTGATCTTCCAGATAAGATAGTGATTGATATAGTTCTCCAAGTCACTGTCACTAAGCAACTAGAGCTTCGTGATGAACTATAAAAGGCCAGAGATGGAAATAATGATCCCTGAGCTGTTCGCAATGTTTGACACCGCGAAGGTAGAAATCAAGAAGGAGCATCAAGTGTTGATGGTTAGTGAAACCACTAGTTTCGAGAAGGGCAAGGGCAAGGAGGGAAACTTCATGGATGGCAAGTCAGTTGCTGCTCTAGTGAAGAAACCCAAGGTTGAACCCAAACCCGAGACTAAGTGCTTCTATTATGAGGAGAACGGTCGCTGAAGTGGAACAACCCTAGATACTTGGTAGATAAGAAGGCTGGCAACGTCGACAGAAGTATATTTGATATACGTGTTATTGATGTGTACCTTACTAGTACTCCTAGTAGCACCTGGGTATTAGATACCGGTTCGGTTGCTAAATGTTGGTAACTCGAAATAAAAGCTACGGAATAAACGGAGGCTAGCTAAGGGTGAGGTGACGATGAGTGTTGGAAGTGTTTCCAAGGTTGATGTGATCACCATCGCGCACTCTCTCTACCTTTGGGATTAGTGATGAACCTAAATAAATGTTATTTGGTGTTTGCGTTAAGCATGAACGTGATTAGATCAAGTTTATTGCAATACGGTTATTCATTGCAGTTAGAGAATAATGGTTATTCTGTTTACATGAATAATACCTTCAATGGTCATGCACCCAATAAGAGTGGTTTATTGAATCTTGATCGTAGTGATACACATGTTCATAATATTAATGCCAAAAGATACAAAGTTAATAATGATAGTACCACATACTTGTGGCACTGCCGCTAAATGTCATATTGGTGTAAAACGCATGAAGAAGCTCCATGCTGATGGACTTTTGGAGTCACTTGATTTTGAATCACTTGACACATATGAGCCATGCCTCATGGGCAAGATGACTAAAACACCGTTCTCTGGAACAATGGAACGGGCAAGTGACTTGTTGGAAATCATACATATTGATGTGTGCGGTCCGATGAGCATTGAGGCGCGCGGTGGTTATCGTTACTTTCTCACCTTCACTGCTGACTTAAGTAGATATGGGTATATTTACTTAATGAAACACAAGTCTGAAACGTTTGAAAAGTTCAAGCAATTTCAGAGTGAAGTTGAGAATCATCGTAACAAGAAGATTAAATTCCTACGATCTGATCGAGGAGGAGAATATCTGAGTTATGAGTTTGGCAGTCACTTAAGAAAATGTGGAATTGTTTCACAATTAACACCGCCTGGAACACCACAGCGTAATGGTGTGTCCGAACGTCGTAATCGAACCTTATTGGATGTGGTGCGATCTATGATGTCTCTTGCCGATTTGCCACTATCGTTTTGGGTTTATGCATTAGAGACAGCTGCATTCACTTTAAATAGGGCACCATCGAAATCCGTTGAGACAACGCCATATGAACTTTGGTTTGGCAAGAAACCAAAGCTGTCGTTTCTTAAAGTTTGGGGATGTGATGCTTATGTCAAAAAGCTTCAGCCTGAAAAGCTGGAACCCAAAGCGGAGAAATGCGTCTTCATAGGATACCCAAAAGAGACAGTTGGGTATACCTTCTACCTCAGATCCGAAGGCAAAGTGTTTGTCGCTAAAAACGGAACATTTCTTGAGAAAGAGTTTCTCTCGAAAGAATTGAGTGGGAGGAAGATAGAACTTGATGAGGTTGTTGAACCTTTACTTCAACCTGAGAGTAGCGCAGCGCAGAAAGATGTTTCTGTAGAGCCTACATCGGCTGAAGAGGAAGTTAATGATAATCATAAAGCTTCGGATCAAGTTGCTGTCGAACCTCGTAGGTCAACAAGGACGCGTACTGCTCCTGAGTGGTACGGCAACCCTGTCTTAGAGGTCATGTTGTTGGACAACGATGAACCTACGAGCTATGGAGAAGCGATGATGGGCCCGGATTTCAAGAAGTGGTTAGAGGCCATGAAATCCGAGATGGGATCCATGTATGAAAACAAAGTATGGACTTTGGAAGTATTACCTGAAGGGCGTAAGGCCATTCAGAACAAATGGATCTTTAAGAGGAAGACGGACGCGGATGGTAATGTCACCGTCTATAAAGCTCGACTTGTGGCAAAGGGTTTTTCACAAGTTCAAGGAGTTGACTACGATGAGACCTTCTCACCCGTAGCGATGCTTAAGTCCGTCAGAATCATGTTAGCAATAGCTGCCTTTTTCGATTATGAAATTTAGCAGATGGATGTCAAAACAGCGTTCCTTAACGGTTTCCTTAAGGAAGAGTTGTATATGATGCAACCAGAAGGTTTTGTCGATCCAGAGAATGTTGACAAAGTTTGCAAACTCCAGCGATCCTTCTATGGACTGGAGCAAGCATCTCGGAGTTCGAATATACACTTTGATGAGGTGATCAAAGTTTTTGTGTCTATACAAAGTTTATGAGAAACTTGTATTTACAATAAAGTGAGTGGGAGCACTATAGAATTTCTGATAAGTATATGTGGTTGACATATTGATTGATCGGAAATGATGTAGAATTTCTGGAAAGCATAAAGGGTCGTTTGAAAGGAGTTTTTCAAAGGAAGACCTGGAATGAAGCTACTTAAATATTGGGCATCAAGATCTATAGAGATAGATCAAGACGTCTGATAAAACTTTCAATGAGTACATACCTTGACAAGATTTTGAAAGAGTTCAAAATGGATCAGTCAAAGAAAGAGTTCTTGCCTGATTTGTAAGGTGTGGAGTTGAGTGAGACTCAAAGCTCGACCACGACAGAAGACAGAGAAAGGACGAATGACGTCCCCTATGCCTTATCCATAGGCTCTGTATAGTATGCCATGCTGTGTACCGCACCTGATGAGTGCCTTGCCATGATTCTGTCAAGGGGTACTAGAGTGGTCCAGGAGTGGATCACTGGACAGCGGTCAAGATTATCCTTAGTAACTAGAGGACTAAGGAAATGTTTCTCGATTATGGAGGTGATAAAGAGTTTGTCGTAAAGGGTTACGTCGATGCAAGCTTTGACACCTATCCGGACGACTCTGAGTAACAGTCAGGATACATATAGTGGAGCAGCCATTTGGAATAGCTCTAAGTGGAGTGTGGTAGCAGTGTCTATAGTATGACATAGAGATTTGTAATGTACACACGGATCTGAATGTTGCAGACCGTTGACTAAAGACCTCTCTCACATGCAAAGCATGATCGAACCCCAGAACTCATTGGGTGTTAGAACAATATAAATCACATGGTGATGTGAACTAGATTATTGACTCTAGTGCAAGTGGGAGACTGTTGGAAATATGCCCTAGAGGCAATAATAATTTAGTTATTATCATATTTCCTTGTTCATGATAATCATTTATTATCCATGCTATAATTGTATTGATTGGAAACTCAAATACATGTGTGGGTACATAGACAACACTGTGTCCCTAGTAAGCCTCTAGTTAACTAGCTCGTTGATCAAAAGATGGTGAAGGTTTCCTAGCCATGGACATGAGATGTCATTTGATAACGGGATCACATCATTAGGAGAATGATGTGATGGACAAGACCCAAACTATAAACGTAGCATATGATCGTGTCAGTTTATTGCTATTGTTTTCTGCATGTCAAGTATCTGTTCCTATGACCATGAGATCATGCAATTCACTGACACCGTAGGAGTGCCTTGTGTGTACCAAACGTCACAACGTAACTGGGTGACTATAAAGGTGCTCTACAGGTATCTCCGAGGGTGTCTGTTGGGTTGGCATGGATCAAGACTAGGATTTGTTACTCCGTGTGACGGAGAGGTATCTCAGGGCCCACTCGGTAATACAACATCACAATGAGCCTTGCAAGCAAAGTGACTAAAGAGTTAGCCACAGGATCTTGTATTACGGAACGAGTAAAGAGACTTGCCGATAACGAGATTGAACTAGGTATAGAGATACCGACGATCGAATCTCGGGCAAGTAACATACCGAAGAACAAAGGGAACAACATACGGGATTAACTGAATCCTTGACATAGAGGTTCGACCGATAAAGATCTTCGTAGAATATGTAGGAACCAATATGGGCATCCAGGTCCCGCTATTGGTTATTGACCGTAGAGGTGTCTCGGTCATGTCTACATAGTTCTCGAACCCGCAGGGTCTACACACTTAACGTTTGATGACGATTAGTATAGTTGAGTTATTGTGTTGGTGACCGAAGGTTGTTCGGAGTCCCGGATAAGATCCCGGACATGACGAGGATCTCCGGAAGAGTCCGGAGGTAAATATTGATATATGTGATAATAGTGTTTTGATCTCCGGAAGGGTTCCGGAATTCACCGGAGGGGGTTCCGGATGTTTACCAAAGTGTTCGGGTGCAGCAACACTTTATATGGGCCAAAGGGGTAAAGCCCACGAGGTATTGGAAAGTGCAAAAGGAAGTTTTGCTGCTGCCTTAAGCGGTACTACCGCTGTAAGGCAGTACTACCGCGTAAGCGGTACTACCGCTTGTGTGAAGCGGTACTACCGCTCAAGCGGTACTACCGCTCGTGAGCGGTACTACCGCTTGTGCGCGGTACTGCTGGAATCCGAGTTGGACTCTTTCCGTGCGGGCCAAACCGACCTTGTACGGGCAAAACCGACCTTGTGGAGGCTTTCTCTCCAAGTTTAGACCCCAGGGCTCAACATATAAATAGAGGGGCAGGGCTAGCACACGGGACACATCAAGATTTCCCCAAGCCGTGTGCCGGCAACCCTAACCCTCTAGTTCCTCCTCCGTCATAGTTTCCGTAGTGCTTGGCGAAGCCCTGCGGAGATTGTTCTTCACCAACACCGTCATCACGCCGTCGTGCTGCCGGAACTCATCTACTACTTCACCATCGCTCGTTGGATCGAGGAGGTGAAGGCGTCATCAAGCCGTACGTGTGTTGAACGCGGAGGTGCCGTCCGTTCGGCGCTAGATCGGAAGGACCGTGATCAGGATCGCGAGACGGTTCGTGATTTGATCACGGGACGGATCATGATGGGATCGCGGGACGGATCGTGATTGGATCGTGATGGGGTCGCGGGACGCTCGGCGATTTGAATCGCGAAGACGTTCGACTACATCAACCGCGTTTCTTAACGCTTCCGCTTAGCGATCTACAAGGGTATGTAGATTCACTCTCCCTCTCGTAGATGCTCATCACCATGGATAGATCTTGCGTGTGCGTAGGAAATTTTTTGTTTCCCATGCGATGTTCCCCAACAATACCTTTGTGTTTTTATCTTCTTATGTATATATACGTGTAAAATGCTTGAAATATTGACAAGGTTGAGCTATTGGCTCTTAATTTAGCTTTGGAATGCAACACGATGGTATTTTAATGTCCTAAGCCGCTCTCGTGCATTTCAAGATCAAGTTGATTGGGACTCAAAATCCCTCTACTCTGGTGGTGGATTATACAAAACTTCAGATCATTCAACTTTCTAAAATAAGCCACCCTAGATACTAGTTTAAGTCGGTCATTGGAGGTCAATTAAAATATTAATTAGGAATCTTCTGTGATGCTTCTCTGGCCAAGCCGATCGAAAGCGTCGGTATAATACCAGCAATGGTAAAAATTCTTTTTTTTTGCTGGTGAGCAATGGTAAAATTCATGATACATAAGTTGATTGTGCCAAATCGAGGTGTGTGTGTGTGTGTGTGTGTGTGTGTGTGTGTGTGTGTGTGTGTTATTACACTCTAGCTGATTCCACATTATCATTACTATACATTTAAGTTACAAAATAACAATAATCCGACCAAAAGGTTGTGCTTAATTATATGTTATTTTCCATTCTGTGCACTATTCCCTCTTACATGTGGTTGTATGGCCACGATTAATTATATATATTCATCAATAATTAATCCTCTTAATATATGGTTTATTTGTGCAAAGCGCTTTGACAAGTAGAAAAAATAGCTGTTTATTCCGTAACACCTTTGCATAACATAGCTTGGTTGCTTTTCCAATTTTGTGCGCAACATTATGTGACATGGATATTCCCACTGCCTTCTTTAGGATTATTTGTTCCATTTGAAGGTACAACTCATTTATACCTATTACCTACAATCCATGTTCAAGATTTCGTCTTATTAACCAGTTTACTTGCCGAGTAATCCCTACTCATCGAGTCACCGAGTAGCCGATAAACTGATAAATCACCCGGTTGATGGATGAACTTGCCGATTAGCCTATTAATTCCGTACTCGTCAGCCTGCCGAGCAGCTACCAGTTAACGAACTCGAAGCTAGGACCAACCCACTATGAGTTTAAGCAAAAAGAAATACTAGTTGCCCTACGTCGGTGTAGCTGCCATCATGCCATGGTAGAAGTCAATCTTTCTTTGGGAACCTCCTAGTCCGTGTATATCGTGGCAGATAGTGTGGAAACGCAACCCCCCTCCCCGCCCCGCTAAACTGGTCGGCTCAAGTAGGATAACGGGCACCTCCTCGAGCTTCTCTGGTGTGTTTTTATTTGTTCTTTTAGCGATTGTTTTTGCAAAAATGGATATTTAGTCATTTTTTAAGATGACGGTCGGTTTTTTATTAAGTACTTTCAGAATTTAGAAAATCTTCATGTTTTTTTTCGCAAATAAATGTTTGCGAATTTCAGAAAATTTTCTGATTAAAAAAATGTCGTGGATTCATTTTTTGCGAATTAAAAATTCTATATGAATTTCAAAAATAGTTCCTGAATTTCAAATAATGTTCCTGTATTCATTTTTTTGTGAAATAAAAATTTTTTTATTATTGTTTCATGTATTTCAAAATTTCTCTAATTTAGAAAATTATTCATCGATTTAAAAAAGTTAGCAAATTCAAAAATTGTTCGCGAATTTGGAAAAAAGTTCTGAAACGTTTCAAAAACTTGTGGAGTGTGTGTTTGCGGGCTATCCGCCGTGGTACCACGAAATAGGAATCACCCTTTTCATTAATCCAGCGGAAAAAACAGCCTATTGTGCCCAAAGCCCTGTTGAACTCAGCGAGCTCTCGTCCTTGTTCAACCGCAATCTTTACCTAATAATAAAGTAGCTATTGCTTTTGTCCGTCCATCCAAAAGATTGCCTCCAAAGTTGCCCTAAATTACCCACTATGCCACCCATAAGCGAAGAAAATGATTTGATTTTTTTTATCAAAGTCACCACTTGGTTCGGTTCTTATAGGGCGAGACCCTGAAGAATCACCAGGATGTGTGAGCCGTATTGGCCAGAGTGCGAGTTCTCTAGAGAGGAGACCCAGGTTTGATCCCTGGTTCGTGCACTTATTCTTCCCCCTTTTCTCTCTTTATGCAGCAAAGCATACACCTCCTCCTCCCCAGCACGGGTTCATGGGCCTGCCCATGTTTTATTATTTCAATTTTTTTCCTTCTTTAAATTAATTCGGGATTTTTCAAAATTTCAAATATAAAAAGTTGCGACATTTGAAGAAAATGTTCATGAAATCATAAAATGTTCAGGAGTTCAAAAAAGGTTCAGGAAATCATTAAATGTTCATGGATTCAAAAAATGTTGATGATTTAAAAAAATGTTCACATATTATAAAAGAATTCATTATTTTGAAAAAAATATGTTCACCAATTATAAAACGTTCATGACTTTGAAAATGATCATTTATTCAAAACATATTCGTGAATTCGAAGAAAATGTCTATGAAAATTTTACAAATGTTCACAAGAACTAAAAAAAATTGTGACTTTCAAAATTTGTTCCCCAATTTCAAAGAAGTTCATGGATTCAAAAAATATTCGCTGAGTGAAAAACTGTCCATGCATTTCACAAAAAAAGATAAGTGGACATCAACCTACAAAATTTGGTCACATGGATAACGCAACCATCATTAACAAGGGTGCAAAAAAGATAAGTGACAAAATGATGGGCCACCATGTTAAAATAGAAAAATAGAGGACACTCATATGTCGGGGTATTGAGTCATACTTATTTGGCTAGGGCGTAATACTTTTGTCTTCCGTTACAACGTGCGGACATATTTGCTAGTCACACAAAAAAAGATTTTAAAAAGAAATAAATAAAAAAAACATGTTCGACTCGTATCTGAAGCCCCCCCCCCCCCCCCCCCCCCCCCCATGCCGTTGTCGTTGTCAAGCTGCCTCCGATCCACCGTGCCGGGTGTTGTTGCCGCGCGGTCGCGGTGCCGCCACTAGAGAAGCCGCCGCTGGAGGCAAAGCAAGCCACACAACTGCTACTCCGCAACTCCTCACAGCTGCCCCTCAAAAAAAAAAAAAAACTCCTCACAGCTGGTTAGTCCCCTCTCAGTCTGAATGTGGTATTAACACACGTTGAGATTCCCGGAGCCTCTAGCATGTTCATCTGATCTCAGGTTGCACAACTAGTCTTTTTACCAGCTGAAAAGGGATTTGGTAGTTTTCAACAACTGAAACAACGTTAGTACTTCCGGTTGATAGGAGGGGCGCCATCTACTCCTTACATGCCATAGCACTCAATTAATTTTGAATCAGCATCATGTGGCTAGTGTGGTTGGCCTGCTGACCCATGAAGCTCGAGGAGTAGTCTCTGCACTTTATTCCCACCTGTCTCTATCCTTGATTAACTGGCACGATGAGCTACAACTACAATAGATGTTGAAATTAAGCTCTGAATTTTAGTATATCTGCAGATTCACTCAAAGTGAAGCAGAATATAACTTTTTATGTTGGGTATATTTGGTATTTGCTCTAATGTCCTCGCAAAGCTGCACATAATTCTGTTGTCCATTTTCAACCAAGTTAGAGCCAGTTTTGGTCTAGGTCACCTAGGCGGAGGTTGTAGGAAATTTTAGGTAGATTTCTGAGATGTATTTATTTGTTGCGTTGTGTTGAGCAGTTTAAAAGTTATGTACGAAGCGATAAGCAACTCAGTAATTTAGTCCATGGAATAGAATTGTGATACTCCATGTTGCTTTGCCTACGGCCGCCCCCTTCGGCATGGCCTTTGTCTTTTTTATTTTAGGGCTTGTTGAGTTGTGCCCTCGGCATAACCTGTCGTACTTTACGTGTGTGTGTTTGTGACGTGAACTTATGTATTGTATCTTTGTGGCTCTGGTGTTGTGCTGTATTTATACAACGGGACAAAAACCTTTTTCGGTAATAGAATTGTGATCAGCGTAGACTACTTCCTAAGTATAGCTTTGCTCCATATGTTTGGGAGGTGCGGATGCCGAGGGTGTGACGACGGGTTCTTGTCAAGGTTAAGGGAAGTGCATTGATGACCTTTTGTTCTGGTTGCCAATTTTTGGGTCTATTTTCTGTTGCTTGCCATTGTCGGTGTTGTTTGGTTCCTAGCTACATGGTTGGAGTTTCATGTTTGAATGTGTTTTTAGAAATATACTTGATTACAATACTGAGATGAGCAGATGAACACTTTAATGATCGTAGTTGTAATTTGAAAACCTTTTTTTTGCTTGTCCATTTAAAGCATTATGTATTATTATTTTTTGGACTTGAAGGACGGTCAGATAAAGTAGAGAGTCAACTTAAGGAAGAACATTACTGGTTTTAATTATTTCCACAAATTACAAATCCATGTCACTTGTGAGCTAGTACTCAGCATGACCAACAAGATCCTTAATTGAAGATCTAGATCACCTAACTTATTTTAACGTGGCCATTAATAGATACACCGCTCTAAGTGGGAGACTATGGGACGTCAATTTATATAGAATTTTGGAAGCTCCCAAGATGCCCTTTTATGTACGCATAGCGGAAACACATGTGTTCATGTCGTCATGTAACTTTAGATACGGAGAGAAGTAGACAATGCAGCATATTTCATTATTAATTGATCTTTTCAACCTGCAAGATAAAGAAAATATACAAAGAGTGGTACAAGAACTCAAACCTACAACTTTGAGTTTCAAACTGCGTACTCAAGACCGGAATATAATTCACATTTATGCTCATTAGATAGGTCAAGGTAGTTGGCATTTCCTTGTTACATGCAAAGTGAATGTCCACCTATTCCCTTGTGCACGTGTTTGTTTGTTTGTTTGTTTGTTTGTTTGTATGGGTGTTTATAAATATCATCCTACACACAAGACACCACCACCCAATGAACAAAATGCCCTGCAAATTCACCAACCACCATTTAACTTACTAAGTGTGTGCTTTATGCCTTGACTCAATACATAATTCGGGATATACATGATCATAGCATTGACATGAACAAACTTGAATGATTATTGGTGGCCTGATGGCACTTATTTTCCCCTTATTGCCAGATATAAATTAGATTAACGTAATGGTCTAAATAATTAAAAGAGTCAACTACATGGATGGTGCACATATATTTTACCATACAATATAAACACTTTCTTAGCCAGGCCAGTCCAGGTCCATTAACATAAAATAATTGGAATCTCCCATGATGCTTCCCTTGTCGAGCTGAGTGAACGACAAAGAAATTTTGCTCTACTCAGAGCCTTGAGAATGAAGGATTAACATAAGAGGTACTAGTGATGTAATTTTACAATGTACCCCTCCTTTAGTAAATCAAGATACAAAACTTTATGTGCATCTTACGAACACAATACAAAATATTTTTAACATGCCTGAAATTGCTGAAAACACGACATGTAATAGTCCTATAGCCACAACCAAAGTCACTACATATTCCTTTATTATTTCTAAGTTCAAACCTATTGCAAGTATAAGGGATCCTAATACTAACGCGATAATATAATCTTCATTGTAGAATACCTGCTCAGGATGTATTCACTTGGTAAAGTTGGTAGAAGCTAAGAGGCAGTCGTCAAATTAATAGTCTTCATTTTTACTTGCTATTTGTGTGCTCTACAAATACTTATTTTGCAATATACTTGATTACAGTACTGAAACGAACATGCACATTTTAATGATCATCGTTGGCATTTTAGAACCTTTTTTGTTTGTCCATTTAATGTATTATGTATTATTTTTATTGGACATGAATGACAGTCAAAACAAATAGAGAGTCAACTTAAGCGACACCATTGTGTGGTTTTGCTTAGTCGCACAAATTACAAATCCATGTCACTTGTAGCATGAGCTACTCAGTATGACCAACAAGCTCCTTAATTGAAGATCTGGATCACCTACTTAACATGGCCATTAATAGCTACACTACGCCAAGTGGGGGACTTTGCGACGTTAATATTTATAGAAATTTGGACCGATCCAAGATGCTCTATCTAGCTGAGACACAAGGGTTCATGTCGACATGTAATTTTATACACACAGAGAAGTAGGCAATGCAGCCTATATCATTATGAGTTGGCTTTTCCGACCTGCAAGATGGTGAAAAAAAGGAGTGGTTGCAGGAACTCACACATACAGTTTTGAGTTTCAAACTGCGTACTCAAGATCCAAACATAGTGCACATTTATGCTCATTAAATAGGTCAAGGTGATGATCATTTTCTTGTTACATGCAAAGTGAATGCAAGTTCGCCACATATTCCCCGGTGTACGTTTTTGTTTGTTTGTTCGTTTGCTTGTTTGTGTGTGCTTAAATATGATTACACGCAAGGAAATGACCTTGGTAGATGCCCTGCAAATTTATTAACCATCATTTAACTTACTATTTTTGTGACTTACTCAATACATAGGTAGGAATATACAAGATCATAGTGTTAACATGAACAAACTAGAATGATCTTTGGTGACATGATGGCACTTATTTCCCCCTTTTCCTAACAATATATTTGACTGGTGTAATGGTACAAATAATTAATAGAGTCAACCACATGGATCTGGAACATATATTTTACCATACAACATAAATATGTCACTTGCTTAGCCAGGTCAATCTAGGTCCCTTAACATAAAGTAAATTGGAATCTACAATGAAGCTTCCCTTATCCAGCTGAGTTAATGACAAAGACATTTTTGTACATTCAGATCCTTGAGCATGAAGGATTATCATAAGAGGTACTAGTGATGTGATTTTACAATGTATCTCTCCTTTAGTAAATCAAGATACATTTTTGTATGTGCATCGTGTGAACACAATACAAAATATATTTAATAGGCCTCAAATTTTTGAAAATGGGACATGTAACAATCTAATAGCACAACCAAAGACACTACAATATTCCATTATTAGTTTGAACCTATTGAAAGTGTAATGTATCCTAATACTGACGCGATAATATAACCTTCATAACAGAATATCAAAGTAGTGGGTAAATGAACATTTTACTTCTTATTTTCCAAGTTAAGGTTTTTTGTCTTAACATTTAAATTTACCGAGCATTTTTTTACAACTACAGGTCACTAAGCTTGATTTTTTTCCTTTTATTTTACTCCCTCGGTCCGGAAATAAGTGACGTTGTTTTAGTTCAAAGTTGAGCTAAAGCAAAGTCATTTATTTCTGCTTTAGTTCAAAGTTGAACTAAAATAATGTCACTTATTTCCGAACAGAGGAAGTATTTGTTGAGAGGAGTATGTTTTGTTGCTTCAAGTAGGTCTAAAGTCCCAACCAGCTAAAGTATCAACTTAGTTTGTTACTCTATGTTAGTATGTACTAGCATATGTTGGAAACTGGAGGTCCAATGAAGTAGGAATAAGAAATATCTTATAGAGCATGACATTTCTACACACGAGTTCATATGCTCCCGTGTGAACAATACATTTGAAAGAATGAAAAAAACCTGATTTTTTTTGCTTCAAAGATGTTTAAGTGTTCTAGATGCCTGCAAAACTTGGTGAAGAAACGACATCCGATGAGTTATAAACAAATGAACATCGATGCTCCGACATGCTCGCTTTTTTGAGAGCAGTTTTTTTTGTGTGTAGAGCTCCTTCGATATAATTTCTCCATGAAATTTTGCTGATACCTAAAGCACTTGACAGACATAAATGACAAAAAAAATCACAACTTTTCTTTGAATTTACCGTTCATGGGACATATAAGGTTGAGCATCGAAAGCACTCTCTGATCTCTAATGCTTCTTTGATTAACCAGATCCAAAGTTTCTGTCATATTAGCTAGAAAAATAAAGCCAGTTGTAGTATGAGTAGCTGAACATGAATAACTGCCTTCCAAATTGGGATCTTATTCACTAGACTCCATAACATGGCCATTAAATGCAAAACTTGCTTAAGTTCTAGACTCTGCGGGTCACTTTAAATAGAATTTTAGAAGTTTCCAAGACAGTATACTTTACAGTTAAGTGGAACTGATATCATACGATTGCAGTATGAGTTGCTGAGCTTTAACAACTGTCTCCCAACTTGTAGATCTAGATCACGGAACTCCATAATGGTCCTTAAATGCTACACTTGTTTAAGTGCTTGACTCTCCAACGTCACTTTAAATATTATTTTAGATGTTCTCAACATGAACCATCGTGAAGGTAAAAGTTACACACCTAGATACATTAAAACCATGTATTGTTCCATCCCTCTTAGGCCGTCAACCTTTCCGTCGGATTTGTACTTCATTTTTTTTGCCCATGGATCACATTGCAATCCAGGCTTCCTTTAAGTACTGAGCGCTACCCAAGCTGTGTTGCTGCTCAAGTAACAAAAATTAAAGATCTTATGTTATTTGGACCCACGGAACTTAGGTGTGTGAGCATTAGCCAAAAAATAAAAAGCAAAAGCATCATACACAACACATGCCTCGCAGGTGGGTGAATCGTTCTGCGCAACACGATCGATGAAGGAAGGAAAATGAAACTTTGCGAATTGAGCGATCTATTATAAACACAAGAAACTTGATATTTACATAGGAAACTAAATACTGGAAACATGATATGGTTCAATCTTACCATCACCATGAAAGTTAGTACCATCATTCCGTTTTTACCTTTCCTAATGATTTTTTCGATTTAATTTTTAATTTTAAATGATTCTAGAAAAACCTGCAATGAATATGTGCAACCATATAGTTCACATGTCTGACCAACCCAGCATAGATATTTTCTAAGGAGATCTGCCGTCCAAGGTATAGATTGAAGTCCACTTGAAGGCACTCTTATAATTCTATAAATAGAGACCATGTACCCTTCATTCTCCCAGACACATCCACTGCCCCTCTGCTAGCTCATCTGTCTTTTCTCTTCTCCCCGTCCTTAGCACTTCTTGTCATGGCTAGTCCATCGGGCATTTTGTTTTTGCTCGTCGTTGCAATGCCAACATTTTTAGCCCTCGCCAATACCCCTCATCCATATTGTGATCGCCCCTGCCAAAATGAGCTTAGCTTGCATTTGTACTTGCATCAGTTCGTTGCTGGTCCAAATCGCCCAAATCGCAATGAAGAATTTGTCTTAACCCCGGGCTATCCTCTTGGTTTTGGTACAACACTCATCCATGACTGGGCCCTTACCAATACAGTGAATCCCAGCGATACTATTGTTGCACGTGCACAAGGCACACATATACAAGCGAGTAGAACCAATGCTAACGGTTGGTACATCTCTCAAAACATAGTTTTTCAGAGTGGCAGGTAATTCTTTTTATATTCTTTCCCTACTCAATAAATTACACGCAATTTTTTTCTTACATTAGAATACATTGTCTTGTCTATATATTAAGTTTATTGGTTTAATAATTTTTACTCGATGTTTTTTTTTACCATTTCATATATGTTAGAAACTCGGGGAAAAATACAAAGAAATATCTACTATAAAATAGATATTATTAAAACATGTGCCTGTTATTTAACTTTTAGATTGCAATGGTACACACGACCACATATACATGTATTAAATGCTAACACGCACGCGCACGTGCCCACGCACACAGAGACACACACACATCATGCTTATACACTAAAATCATGAGAAATATACTACGAACACAAGATAGTAGTAATGTCTAGGCGTACACTTTACTATGGAAAGCATACACAAAGTGTCTATGGTGATTTAGCAACATACATAGGATAGCATAAAATGAGATATTTTATTCTAAGCGCCAACATCCCATCCCTGCATCAAAATATACTATATTTTCATAACAAATCGACGAGGTTAGTGTCAAGGGGAAATAATAAGGGAACATATTGCAGATTTTATTCTTCTATAATTGTTTAATCTTCCATACATCTCTAACATTCTGACGAGACTTGCTATACTGTTCATGTGAAGTTTCACGGGATCTACACTTCAAGTGATGGGGACTTTAACTGAACAAAGCGAAGGACAATGGTGTGTTGTTGGAGGGACTGGAGAATTTACTAAGGCGCATGGTACTATACAGTACAAAATGGACCCTTCCTCTAACATCGAGGATGGTATTAGAGAGCTTGATATTCATCTAATATACACCCCAAACTCCCCACAAGCTGTAAGTACAAGTGCAAGCTTTGTGTCTAATTATTTTCTCTTAGTTTCAACTAATATGTAAGTTTGAACAAAGTTTTGAGTTCCATAGCCCATACATTAACGAGGTTGCCCCTGCTTACTCTATAAAGATAGAAGTTTCAAACATGCCATTTATGTAGATAATTGGATTATTATATAGCTTAAATGTTGCCGGTTAAAGAATTTAGTCTATTCAGCCAAGAATTTTCTTGGATCATGAATCACATTTCATAGAAGAAAAATGCATTTAATACTGAAGCTACAATTTCTAGCGTCACATATGAAGTAATTAACTAACACTAGCCAATACTTTTATTTGAAGGCACACATGTGAGTTATATACGACATTAACGCTATTTCATTTCACTTTATGCAGACTGAATCTGGTACACCACCTCTTGCAAAATCATTGGGTGGTTGCCGTACAGTTGATAATTGTTGTTGTAAGAAATATTGATGCGATCAATGATGCTTTACTCAATCATAGTGCGTGATGTGACACCATGTATACCTTTCATTTCAATTAAGGTGTGGGTTTGAAGGATGGGAGTACCCGTCCTTAAAAAAATGCACTATTTCTTTTCAGTTCCCTTTGTATTGTGCGGTGTGTGTTTGGAGCTACCTCATGTATTCTGCCTCTTGAATAATAAAATTTGTAAGGTTGGGGAATTCTTCTTCTTGAACAAGACTCATAATCTTCAAGGAGACCTCAAAGATCTATATTTTCTATCAAGTAACATATTAGACATGTTGCAACTCTCGAACTTCTAGATATGAGTACATAAATATGTGTTATAGGAAAACACATTTGTGATTGTGAGGCTAGTATAGTTTTTAGAGTTGCAGTGGAATACCATTTATAATGAAAACATCTTGAAATGAAAGGAAAACAGATTGCTGTTGTTGTATAGTAAGAAAAACATGAAAAAGGATTAATCGCCATCTCTACTTTCATGCATTGGAGCACACCTACGAGTGTACCTATATGGGTTCGTTGATCATGACATATATACCCATGAGAATGAAATCTCGACCTACTTCAATAGTCTTGTGAAGAGATGAACTTTTATGTGTTTTTATCTTCGTATGTATGTATATGTGTGTAAAATGCTTGAAATACACAAAGTTGAGCTATTGTCTCTTACTTTAGCATTGAAATGCAACACGACAATATTTTCATGTCTTAAGTAGCTCTCATGCATTCCAAGATCATTTGATCGGACTCAAAATCCCCCAATCTATTTTGGTAGTGGATTATGCGTACATCATATCATGCAACTTTTTATATAAATAATCCACCCTAGATACTAGTCTAAGTTAGTCATTGGAGGTCAATTAAAACATGAAAGTAGAAATCTCTTATGATGTTTCTCTGACGAGGCCGATCCAAAGTGTCAGTATAATACAAAAAGCGATAAATTATTGATACATAAGTTGATAGTGCCAATTTGAGAGGGATTGTGTTCTATTATTAGACTCTAGTTGATTCCACATTATCATCACTACACATTTAAATTACAAAAAATGATCACCCCTGCGAATGGTTGTGCTTACTTATATGGCATTATCCGTTCTATGCATTATTCCTCTTAGACGGGATTGTATGGCCATGATTAATCATATATATCTGTCAAGAATTAATCATCTGTCCCCCCCCCCCCCCCCCCCCCCCCCCCACCCAAAAGGAATTAATCATTTGTGCAACGCGCTTTGACAAGTAGTAAAATAGTCATCTATTCCGTAACACCTTTGCATAGCATAACTTGGTTGATTTTTCCAATTTTCGGCGCAGCGTTATGTGACATGGATATTCCCTCTTTCTTTCGGAGTTACCTACACGTCCGCGGACACTGACCGGGCGTGCCTCATTTGTTGCCTTCCACATCCGCGTCCCTCATATCCAAACCCTCATATCCATACAATCCATGCAACGCTACATAAAGATAGTAGATCAAAAACAGTTCATCGGATCGATTGCATCGCCGAACAAAAGGAGCAGTTCATCGATAAATCCAAACTACAAACTACTTAAACATACTTAAAATATAAACAAAACGGGGAAGAGCGGAGGAAATCACCATTTCCTCGCTGCCCCCTTCCCCTTCAGGTCGTCCACGTGGCTATGCCCCTCCTCCGTGTAGGCGTCGGTGAGCGGTGGAGCGTCGTCCTTGTCATCGGAGTCAGAGGTGGACGCGTCGCTTTCGTCCTCGTCGGAGCTGCACCGCATGTCGGACAGCCTGCAGAGCAAGCGGTCCTGCTCCTTCGCGTGGCGGGCTGCCTTCGCCCTCGCCGCTGCCCCGCGCTTCGATAACTGGATGGCCAGTCGGAGCGCATCGGCATTCTTGCGGCGGAGGCGACGCGCATCCGTCTCCGCCGTCGTCAGCGAGCGACGGAGGACGCCCGTGGTGGGCCGGGCTGACATGGCGGGCATGCTCGGACACGCCCGGGCTCCCCATATCCGTCTCATATTTGGCCTAGATATGAGGGCCGGGTGTCGGTCAGCCTGGACATTTGAGACCCGTTTAGGGCGTCCGTCTGGGTCGATTTTTCCTGACCGGACGGCCTGGCCGGGCGTTTGAGATGGGTATAAGGGGTCCGGCTGTAGATGCTCTTACTACCTTAAACCTATGACCAAGCCATTATGAGTTTAAGCAAAAAAAAACTAGTTGCCAAGGTGCAAGTGCCATCATGCTATGGTACAAGTCAACCTTTCTTTAGAGACCTCCTAGTCCGTGTACCATGGCGAATAGCATGGAAAAACGCATTCTTCCCCATGCAACGCTAAACTGGGCCACCTTAGGTAGGATAGCAAGCACTACCTCAACCTTCTCCGGTGTTTTTTGATTGATTTTCCAGCGATTTTTTTTTTGCAAAAATGGATTTTTCAGTTAGCATTTTTAGACGTCGGCCAGTTTCCTATTAAGTACTTTCTAAATTTGAAAAATGTTCTCGAATTTTAAGAAGTATTTGCGAAAAACGGAAATGTTTGTGAATTGAAAAAAATGTTCGTGAATTCCATAAAATGTTCATGAATTTCCAAAAATTATCGCGGATTGAAAAAATGTTCGTGGATTAAAAATATATTTGTGAGGTCAAAAACATGTGCGTGAATTTGAAAACACGTTTGTTGATTTTAAAAAGGTTCATGAATTTCAATTTATTTATCTAATTTCAATAAATATTCACAGATTTAAATAACTTTGCAATTATTTTTGCGGATTTGGAAAAATGGTCTAGAACGTCCCAAAAACTGGTGGATTGCTCACTTGCTTGCTATCCACAGTGGTACCGCGAAATAGGAATCCCCCTTTTCTTTATGTCGCACTATAATCTAGCTAAAAGAAACGGCCAGTTGGGCTCAAAGCCTTGTCGGACTTGGCAGGCAAACCCTCCTCTTTGTTTCGGGAGCTCCTATTCGGCCCTTCAAGCGCCAGGGGTGCTCGATCGAATTTTATTTCCCCTGGTTCGCTCGATCGCATTTGAATAAACAATGAAAGAATTCGCAAAAAACATAAAAAATAGTTAATTCAAAATGTTCACATGTTTTCTCAAAAAGTTAATGAAATTGAAAAAAGTTCATCGAATTTGAAAAAAGGTTGTGGATTTTTAAAAAAAGATTAGGGAATTTGAAAAAAAGTTCAGGGATTTTTTTTTAATGTCCACAAATTTGGAAAAACTTCATCGAGTTGTATAAAAAAATTCATCAATTTTGAGGAAATAGTTCGTCGACTTGAAGAAAAGTTCACAAAGTAAATTCAATCAATATGAATAAACCCCATCGTTTTACCCTTAATGGCGTAATACAATACGTGTCATGTCCCCTTCTGTCACGAGGATTGAGCACCGAAAGATTAAACCCATCACAACGCACCACTCGCACTGAAGATAAACCAATCTAGTTGGCCAAACTAAACCGATAGATTGGAGAGCAATACGAAGCTATAACAATCACGCATATAAAACTTCGGTAAAGACTCAATATATTTTCATGAATAATCTGAATATAAACCCATAATTCATCGGATCCCAACAAGCACACTGCAAAGAAGGATTACATCGGATAGATCACTGCGGGAATCGCGGTGAACTTTGTATTGAAGATCATAGAGAGAGTGAGAGAGCCATCTAGTTACTAGCTATGGACCCGTAGGTGTGTGGTAAACTACTCACACATCATCATGGAGGCAGCAAGGTTGATTTAGAGGCCCTCCGTGATCGATCCCTCCTCCGGCAGGGCACCGGAACAGGGCTCCAGATGGCCTCCCGTCGGAATAGAGACTTGCGGCAGCGGAAAAAGTATTTTGGCTGGCTCTCGGGTGTTTTCCCGAATTTAGAGAATATATAGGAGTGGAATTAGGTCAGGAGGCTGCGAGAGGTGGTCCCAAGCCATCAGGGTGTGGCCACCCCCTGGGCGCGCCCTGTTGGCCTGGCGCCACCCCGTGTGGCCTCCGGTCTCTCTCCGAAGCTTCCAGGTCTTATTTTTGTCCAGAAAAAATCATTAAAAAGTTTTGGGGCATTTGGACGTCGTTTGATACAGTATTCCTGAAAGGCCAAAAACAAGCAGAAAACAACAACTGACACCGGGCAATAGGTTAATAGGTTAGTTCACAAAAATAATATAAAATAGCATATAAATGTATATAAAGTATCCAAGAATGATAATATAGTAGCATGGAACAATAAAAAATTATAGATACGTTGGAGACGTATCAACATTACCAAGCTTAATTCCTGCTCGTCTTCGAGTAGGTAAATGATAAATACAGAATTTTTGAGGCGACATGCTATCCAACATGTAATCTCTTTTAGGCATGATCTTCGAGAAACGATGAAGATGGGGAGAAAGCCTACTTGGAGGATCCACCTCTGTAATCCACTAAAGAAAGCCTGAACATCTCCTTTGAGCAGTTCAGCCGACGCCCACACTAAAGAGAGTCTATTTTCTATTGCTTGCCATTCTCGGCGTTGTTTGGTTCCTACATGGTTGGAGTTCCATGTTTGAATGTGTTTTTAGTACGGTGCGGTAAGAACCGTCCCACATGCACTACTCTGCTTCAGTCAGCGAATTCTGTCACATGTGGACTACCCCATTGTGCTAGAGCCAGGTCTGTGAGAACCTTCACACCATGATTAGTCAACTTCATGGGTGAATACTCCATGGGCAGTGCTAGTTATGAAAGTATTGAATTGTAAGTTGTTGTCCTTCCACGCACTTGGTATTTGAATGATATATTCTCTTAAGGCTCTTTCTTGTACTTGTTTAGTAATTTGTTCTTACCCTTGCTTTTATCTTTATTTGTATTTTAGGTATTTAGAGTAGTGCCATGCATGGGCGCGAGTAACACACCTTCATACAGACACCTCACACCACTCACACATTCCACTAGATACTTAAAATTCACAAATTTCCTTTAGCGATTTATTATATGTCGAGCTGCTTAGCATTGTTGTCCTGTGTAGTACGAGCATGTACATCTTTATCTCGTTTATCATGATGGTATTGTCACTTTAGTTGTGCAGTTGGTTATGTGATCTTTATTGATGCTATTGATTGTATATTCATTGATTTGATGGGTGCCCTTAAAAGAAAAAGGGTTCTACTAAAATTTCGAGTTTTTTCTAGACTTCTAGAAATAAGTTAGTGTGGTAGCATTACCATGTTTGGGAGAAATCTTGGGTGTTGCATTCTAACTTTTGTGAATTTCACAAGAAATGTTAAGGGGGACTATTAATTCAGGCCAAAATGTTTGGTTTGTGAGAATCCTTAACTTTATCTGCAAGGAGAGAGGTATTCTCATGTACAAATTTATACCGCCAAGAACCAAAAGGGGATTTCTCTTCCCTGAAAAGTTTCTCAATCCTCAAGATCCGTATATAGTGGAGGGAATGAATAAGCTGGATACATTTTACTCCTTTTCGGTGCAAAAATATATACGAATACCTGCTTAGAATGTAATCACTTGGTAAAGTTGGCAGGAGATTGAAATAAATCAGTTATTTTTCTATGAATTCTAAATACGAGCATCATGGCTCACAAGAATTTTATGCGCCAAAGAGGCGGTTCGTCAGATTAATACTCTTTTTTTACTTGCTATCCATGTGCTCTAAAAACACTTATTTTGTAATATAGGTGACTACAATACCAAGATGAATATATGCACATTTTAATGACATTGTTGGCATTTGGAAACCATTTTTTCGTGTCCATTTAATGTATTGTGTTTTATTTTTATTGGACATGCATGATGCTCAAAAAACAAATAGAGAGTCAACTTAAGGGACAATGTTACGTGGTTTTGATTATACACAAATCACATATCCATGTCACTTGTAGGATGAGCTACTTAGCATGAGCACCAACCTCCTTAATTGAAGATCTAGATCACGTAACATAACATGACCATTAATTGCAACACTACTCTAAGTGGGAGACAGTGGGACGTCAATATATATAGAATATTGGAAGCTCCCAAGATGTTCTATTGTGTACACTTAGTTGCAACACATTGGTTCATGTGGACATGTAAACTGTATGCACGGAGAGAAGTAGACAATGCAGCATAAATCATTACAAATTGGCTTTTATGACCTATAAAATAGTGAAAAAAGACCGGTTGCAAGAAGTCACACCTACAAGATATAGTGCACATTTATGCTCACTAAAAAGGTAAAGATGGTTAGCATTTTCTCATCACATGCAAAATGAATGCGAGTTTGCCACCTATTCCCTTGTGTAAGTATTTTATTTTTATTTTTTGCGAGTGTGTTTAAATATGATGCCACCCAAGAAAATGACCTTAATTGGTGAACACCACCACCTGAAAAAGAAGATGTCCTTCAAATTTATCAACCATCATTTAACTTACTATGTGTGTACTTTACTCAATACATAATTAGGGATATACATAATCATATTATTGACATGAACAAACTAGAATGATCTTTGGTGACCTGATGGCACTTATTTTCTTATTCCCTATTATAAATTAGTCTAGCGTAATGGTCTAAATAAATAAAAGAGTCAACTATAGGGATGCCCAGATGGGGCACATATATTTTACCATACAAGATAACTCTATCACTTGCTTATCCGGTCCCTTAACATAAATACTTGGAATCTCTCATGATGCTTCCCTTGCCGAGCTGGGTGAACGACAAAGACATTTTTTCTCTCGTCAAAGCATTGAACATGAAAGATTATCATAAGAGATACTGGTGATGTAATTTTACAATTAACGCACCTCTCCTTTAATCAAGATACTAAATTTTATGTGCATATTGTGAACACAATGCAAAATATTTTTTAACAAGCCTCAAATTGTGGATAACATGGCATGTAACAATCTAATAGTCACATCCAAAGTCACTACAATATTTTATTATCGGTTCAAACCTGTTGCAAGTATAATGAATTCTAATACTAACACGATAAAATAATCGTCATATGGAATATGCAAGTAGTGGGTGACATGCACTTTTTACTTCTTATTTTTCCATTTTAAGGTTCTTGTCTGTAAATTTACCAAGCACTTCTTTACAACAATAGGTCACATAACATGATTGTTCCTTTTACTTATTTTGTTGCGAGGGGTATGATTAGTTGCCTCAAGTAGGTCACAAACTCCCAACTAGCTAAGTGTCAACTTATTTAGTTACTTTAGTTTAGTATATACTAGTTTAAGTTGGTCACCCGAGGTCAAATAAAGTACGAACAAGAAATCTCTTATAGAGCATGGCGTTTCTACACACGGCTTCATATGCTTTCACATGAATAGTGAATTTGAAAGAATAGAAAAAAGCTTGATTTTTTGGCATCAAATATGTTAGAGTGTTCTAGGAGAAATGACATCCGAGGAGCTATAGACAAATAAACAACCGTGCTTCAACATGCTTGCTTTTTCTAGACCACTTTTTATTGTATGTAGAGCTCCTTGGATGTCATTTCTCCATGAGATTATGTAAACACCTAAAGCACTTGAGTAACAGGAAAAATCACATTTTATTTCTTTCAATTTATTGTCGTTGTGGGATCAGATGGGCTAGCTATTTACAGTCTCTTATATTTCTTCTTTGGTTAACTAGATCCAAAGTTTCTATCATATTAGTTAGAGAAATGGGTTTGGTTTTACCATGAGTAGCTGGACATGAACAATTGACTTCTAAATCGGGATCTAGATCACTGGACTCATAACACGGCCATTAAATGCAAAACTTGCTCTAAGTGCTTGACTTTGCGAGTCACTTTAAATTGTATTTTAGAAGTTCTCAAGATGCTATATATATCGTACAGTTAACTAGAACACATAGGATTCGATAGTAGTATGAGTTCCTGAGCTTTCACAACTGGCTCCTAACTTGTATACCTAGATCACCAAACTTCATAATGACCATTAAGTGCTAAACTTGTTTAAGTCCTTGACTTTGCGGTGTCACTCTAAATACTACTTCAGAACTTCTCAAGATGATCCATTGCGAGGGATAAGGGTACGCATTAAGATATACTAAAATCGCGAACCGAGCGTAGATAAGATGGTTAGGTTCCTTGTGGTTGAACTAGTCCACCAGGGTTCAAGTCCTATAGTTGACACTGGTGCTCGCATTTTTTCTCAATTTATTTCAAGCTTTTTGGCGATGCTCGTTCAGTGGGAAGAGACGTCCCCGTCGACAACGAAGGTGTTTGTGGTGACTTTGTCAATGTCAATATGTTGTGTCGACTTAGTATCTTAAAAATGCTTATCGGGGTAGGGTGTGCGTGTGTGCCTCGAGGAGTGTATGTGCATGTATGTGGGCATTTGTATTGTACTGTGTTAAAAAGGATAAATTAAAACCATGCATTATTTCACCCCTCTCATGCTATCAACCCTTTCAAACGCCAGATCTCTACTTCATGTTTTTTCTGGCCACTGGACCATCTTCTAACAGTGGTTTCCCTTGAGTACGAGAGAGCGCTTCACATGTCGTGTTGCTGCTCATGTAACAGAAATCTATGTTCTTATTTTATCTGTACCTATAGCCTTAGTTGTGCGAGCGATCACCACTAAAATAAAAAGTAAAACTAGTGTATGCAACACTCGCCTTGCGGGTGAGCAAATTGTTCCGCATGACGTGGTCGATGAAGGAAAGAAAACCAAACTGTGTGAATGAAACGATCTATTATAAACACACCAAAAAATATGCTATTTACATTGGACTCCAAATACTGAAAACATGATATGGTCCAATCCTACCATCACCAGGAGAGTTAGTACCATTATTCAATTTTTACATTTCCTAATTTTTTTCTTTCTATTTACTTTTAACACTAAAGGATAAAAAACCCTGAAATGAATAAGTGCAATCATAAACTTCACATGTCCGAACAAAGCATCACAAAAGTTTCTAAGGAGATCTCCTGTCCAAGGTACGGATTGAAGTCCACATGAAGACACTCCTATAATTCTATAAATAGAGACCCTACACCCTCCATTCTTCCACACACATCCACTGCCCCTCTACTAGATCATCTTCATTTTCTCTTCTCCTCATCCTTAGCACTTCTTGCCATGGCTAGTCCATCATGCATTTTGTTTCTCCTCGCCGTTGCTATGCCAACATTTCTTGCCCTTGCCAATACCCCTCATCCATATTGTGACCATTCATGCCAAAATGAGCTTAGCTTGCACTTGTACTTGCACCAATTTGTTGCTGGTCCAAACCGCCCAAACCGCAATGAAGAATTTGTGTTAACCCCGGGCTATCCTCTTGGATTTGGTACAACCCTCATCCATGACTGGACCCTCACCAATACAGTGAATCCTAGTGATACTATTGTTGCACGTGCACAAGGCACACATATACAGGCGAGTAGAACCAATGCTAATGGTTGGTACATCTCTCAAAACATAGTTTTCCAGAGTGGCAGGTAATTATTTTTATATTCTCTCTCGACTCAATAAATTAGGTGCAATTTTTCCTTCAATTTGAACACATTATCTTGTCTATATATTTAGTTATTAGTTCAATAATTTTTATTCAATGTTCATGTTTAAATTTACTACTTCGGATATGTTAGAAACTCGTGAAAAAATTACAAAGAAATGTCTACTATACAATATGTGTTAATAGGACATGTTCATGTTATTTAACTTTTAGTGCAATGGTAAGCACTCACTACCACATATACACATATTAAGTGCTAAGGCACGCGCCCGCACACACACGCACGCACGCACGCACGCACGCACGCACGCATGCACAAGAGTAGCAATGTCTAGGCGCACACTTTACTATAGAAAGCATACACAAAGTGGCCATGGTGACTTAACACCATACATCATATAGAGTAAAATGAGAGATATATTTCTAGGTGCTAGCATCCAATACCTGCATCTAAAGAATACTATATTTTCATAACAGGCCGATGAGGTCAGTATCTAAGGAAAATAATAGAGGGATGTATTGCAGATTTTATTCTTCAACAATAGTTAATTTGATAATTGTTAAATCTTCCATATGTCTCTAAAATTCTGATGCCCTCCATGTGAAGCTTTGCGGGATCTACACTTCAGGTGATGGGGACTTTAACTGAACAAAGCGAAGGACAGTGGTCTGTTGTTGGAGGGATTGGAGAATTTACTAAGGCACATGGTACTATAAAGTACAAAATGGATCCTTCCTCTAATATCGAGGATGGCATTAGGGAGCTTGATATTCATCTAATATACACCCCAAAGTCCCCACAAGCTGTAAGTACAAGTGCAAGATTTGTTTCTAAATATTTCTCTTATTTTCAACTAATATGCAAGTTTGAACAATGTTTTGAGTTCCATAGCCTGTATATTAACTAAGGTTATTCCCGTGACTTACTCTATCATGATAAAATAATCATATAAATGAATAGATAATGGATTTGTAAATGGCTAAAATGATGCCGGTTAAAGAATTTAGTGTATTCAACCAAGAATATTCTTGGATCGTGAGTCACATTTCATAGAAGGAAAATGTATTTAAAATCGATGCAACAAATTCCAGCGTCACATATAAAGTAAACTACTAACGCTAACCAATACTTTTAACTGAAGGCGAACATGTGAGTTATATATGATATTAATGATGTTTCATTTCACTCCATGCAGACTCAATCTGGCACACCACCTCTTGCAAAACTGTTGGGTGGTTGTCATGCAGTCGATAATTGCTGTTGCAAGAAGTAGTGATGCGATCAAGGATGCTTTACTCAGTGAGAGGGTGTGCAGTGGCACCATGTGCATGTTTCATTTCAATTAATGTGTGGGTTTGAAGGACGGGACTACCTGTCCTATATAGTGGTACTATTTGTTTTCGACTCCCTTTGTACCATGTGACTGTTTGTGTTTGGAGCTATCTCATGCATTCTGCCTCTAGAATAATAAAGTTTGTATGGTTGGGGAAAATTCTTCTTCTTGAACAATATTACTGTGTGGCTAATAATCTGCAAGGAGACCTCAAGATAAATATTTTCTATCAAGTAACATATAACACATGTTGCAACTTTCGATAGATATGAGCACATAAAATGTGTTATAGGAAAAAACACATTTGTGTTGTGGGGCTAGTATAGTTCTTAGATTTTTTATGGAATAACATTTATAATGAAAAAAATTAAAATGAGAGGAAAAATTACTATTGTTGTTATATTGGAAACAAAAACTTGAAAAAAGAGATTAAACACAAGATCTACATTCATGTATTGTAGCACACATACGAGTTCATTGATCCACACACATATACACATGGGAATGAAATCTAGACCTACTTCGGTAGTACTGTGAAGAGATAAACTTTTGTTTTTATCTTCGTATGTATATATATGTATAAAATGCTTGAAATATTGACAAAGTTGAGCTATTGACTCTTAATTTAGCATTGGAATGCAGTACGATGGTATTTTAATGCGATCTCGTGCATATCAAGATCCTTTGATTGGGACTCAAAATTCCTCAATCTATTCTGGTGGTGGGTTATACATAACTTCAGATCATTCAACTTTGAAAATAAGCCACCCTAGATACTAGTTTAAGTCGTTCACTGGAGGTCAATTAAAATATAAATTAGGAATCTCCTGTAATGCTTCTCTGGCCAAGCCCATCGAAAGCGTTAGTATAATACCAACAATGGTAAAATTCATGATACATAAGTTGATTGTGCCGAATCGAGGGGGGTTGTGTGCTATTACTACACTCTAGCTGATTTCACATTATCATTACTACACATTTAAGCTACAAAATAATGATAATCCTCCGAAAGGTTGTGCTTAATTATATGTTATTTTTCGTTCTGTGCCTGATTCCGTCTTACATGGGGTTGTTTATTCTGTAATTAAACCTCTTACTATATATATTCATCAATAATTAATCCTCTTACTATATGGTTTATTTGTGCAAAGTGCTTCGACAAGTACAAAAAATAGTTGTTTATTCCATAACACCTTTGTATAGCATAGCTTGGTTGCTTTTCCAATTTTGTGCGCAACGTTATGTGACATGAATATTCCCTCTACCTTCTTTCGGATTATTTGTTCCATTTGAAGGTACAACTCATTATTACCTACAATGCATTCCCCTGGAACTTGAACCTAGGACCAACCCACTATGAGTTCAAGCAAAAAAAGTAGTTGCCCTACGTCGTCTCCCCCCCCCTCCCCCCCGCGCGCGCTAACTAGCCGGCTCAAGTAGGATAACGAGCATCACCTCGAGCTTCTCTGGTGTTTTTTATTGGTTTTTCAGCGATTGTTTTTGCAAAAGTGGGTATTTAGTCATTTTTTAGATGTCGGTCAGTTTTTTATGAAGTACTTTCTGAATTTAGAAAATGTTCATATTTTTTTACACAAATTAAAATAAATGTTTGTGTATTTCAGAAATTTTCGCTATTAAAAAACGTGAAAAATTGTTGGGGATTCATTTTATGTGAATTAGAAAAATCTATGTGAATTTCAAAAATAGTTCCTGAATTTCAACTAATGCTCGTGTATTCGAAAAATGTTCATGAATTAAAATAATATTTCTTTATTCATTTTTTCCTGTATTTCAATTTTTCTCTAATTTAGAAAATCATTTAGTGATTCAAAAAAGTTAGCACATTTAAAAAATGTTCGTGAATTTGGAAAAATGTTCTGAAACGTGTCAAAAACCCGTGGACTGCGTGTTTACGGGCTATCCGCCGTGGTACCCCGAAATAAGAATGCCCTTTTCTTTAATTCAGCGGGAAAAACGGCTTGTTGGGCTCAAAGCCCTGTGTAACTCAGCAAGCTCTCCTCCTTGTTTGACCTCAGTCACAAACAAAGAAAAAAAACATGTTCCACTCTTCAGATACGAGTCGTATCTGAGGGCATGTACAATGGTTGATAAGATAGTCTTATCTTAAGTCTTGCATGTAATTTAGAGATGACAAAAAAATGTCTACAATGGGTCATCTCTTAGCCTTATCTTCAATAACTAGCTATTCCTAAAAACGTGGCGAGACATATTGTGCTAAGAGATAATCTCTTGTCTTCTCTTAAATAAGAGAAGACAAACCTTTTCTTATGAGTTCTCTCTTCTCCACCTCATCATTTATCCTACGTGACACTCCTAAGATAGCATCATTGTACATGCCCTGAAGCCCCCCGCCGCCTATGTCGTTGTCGTTGTCGAGTTGCCACCGAGCCACCGTGTCGGGTGTCGTTGCCGCTCGGCCGTGGGTGCCGCCACCAGAGAAGCCGTCGCTGGAGGCAAAGCCAAGCCGCACCACTGCTACTCTGCATTTCCTCACAGCTGCTTCGTCCCCTCTCAGTCTAGATGTGGTATTAATAAACGTTGAGATTGCCGGATCCTCTGGCATGTTCATCCGATCTCAGGGAGCGCAACTGTTTTTTTACCGGCTGAAGAGGAATTTAGTAGTTCTGAACGACTGAAGCAACATTGGTACTTCCGGTTAATATGAGGGGCGCCACCTTCTCCTTAAATTCTATAGCACTCAATTAATTTTGAATCGGCATCATGTGGCTAGTGCGGTCTGCCTGCTGACCCGTGAAGCTCCAGGAGTAGTCTTTGCACTTTATTCCCACCTGTCTATGTCCTTGATTAATTGGCACGATGAGCTACAACTGCAATAGATGTTGAGATTAAGCTATGAATTTAAGTATATGTGCAGGTTCACTCAAAGAGAAGCATAATATATCTTCTTATGTTGGGTATATTTGGTATTTGCTCTAATGTCCTCGCAAAGCTGCACATAATTCTGTTGTCCATTTTCAACCAAGTTAGAGCCAGTTTTGGTCTAGGTCACCTAGGCGGAGGTTGTAGGAAATTTTAGGTAGATTTCTGAGATGTATTTATTTGTTGCGTTGTGTTGAGTGGTTTAAAAGCTATGGACGGAGCGGCAAGCAACTCGTAATTTAGTCCATGGAATAGAATTGTGATACTCCATGTTGCTTTGCCTACGACCGCCCCCTTCGGCATGGCCTTTGTCTTTTTTATTTTAGGGCTTGTTGAGTTGTGCCCTCGGCATAACCTGGTCGTACTTTACGTGCGTGTCTTTGTGATGTGAACTTATGTATTGGATCTTTGTGGCTCCGGTGTTGTGCTTTATTTATAAAGCGGGGCGAAAGCCTTTTTCGGTAATAGAATTATGATCAGCATAGACTACTACCTATGTGTAGCTTTGCTCCATAGGTTTGGGAGGTGCGGGTGCCGAGGGTGTGACGACGGGTTCTTGTTAAGGTTAAGGGAAGTGCATTGATGACGTTTTGTTCTGGTTGCCAATTGTTGGGTCTATTTTCTGTTGCTTGCCATTGTCGGTGTTGTTTGGTTCCTAGCTACATGGTTGGAGTTTCATGTTTGAATGTGTTTTTAGAAATATACTTGATTACAATACAGAGATGAGCAGATGTACACTTTAATGATCGTAGTTGGAATTTGAAAACCTTTTTTTGCTTGTCCATTTAATGCATTATGTATTATTTTTTATTGGACATGAAGGACGGTCAGATCAAGTAGAGAGTCAACTTAAGGAAGAACATTACTGGTTTTAATTATTTCCAAAAATTGCAAATCCATGCCACTTGTGAGCTACTCAGAATGACCAACAAGATCCTTAATTGAAGATCTAGATCACCTAACTTAGTTTAACGCGGCCATTAATAGATACACTGCTCTAAGTTGGAGACTATGGGACGTCCATTTATATAGAATTTTGGAAGCTCCGAAGATGCCCTTTTAAGTACGCTTAGCGGAAACACATGTGTTCATGTCGGCATGTAACTTTAGATACAGAGAGAAGTAGACAGTGCAGCATATTTCATTATTAATTGATCTTTTCGACCTGCAAGATAAAGAAAAATATACAAAGAGTGGTGCAAGAACTCAAACCTACAATTTCGAGTTTCAAACTGTGTACTCGAGACCGGAATATAATTCACATTTACGCTCATTAAATAGGTCAAGGTAGTTGGCATTTCCTTGTTACATGCAAAGTGAATGTCCACCTATTCCCTTGTGCACGTGTTTGTTTGTTTGTCTGTATGGGTGTTTATAAATATCATCCTACACACAAGACACCACCACCCAATAAACAAGATGCCCTACAAATTCACCAACCACCATTTAACTTACTAAGTGTGTGCTTTATGCCTTGACTCAATACATAATTCGGGATATACATGATCATAGTATTGACATGAACAAACTTGAATGATTATTGGTAACCTGACGACACTTATTTTCCCCTTATTGCCAGATATAAATTAGATTAGCATAATGGTCTAAATAATTAAAAGAGTCAACTACATGGATGGTGCACATATATTTTACCATACAATATAAACACTTTCTTAGCCAGGCTAGGCCAGGTCCATTAACATAAAATAATTGGAATCTTCCATGATGCTTCCCTTGTCCAGTTGAGTGAACGACAAAGACATTTTTCTCTAGTCACAGCCTTGAGCATGAAGGATTAACATAAGAGGTACTAGTGATGTAATTTTACAATGTACCCCTCCTTTAGTAAATCAAGAAACAATACTTTATGTGCATCTTACGAACACAATACAAAATATTTTTAATAGGCCTGAAATTGCTGAAAACACGACATGTAACAATCCTATAGTCACAACCAAAGTCACTACAATATTCCTTTATTTGTTCTAAGTTCGAACCTATTGCAAGTATAAGGGATCCTAATACTAATGCGATAATATAATCTTCATTGTAGAATATGCAAGTAGTGGGTGATATGCACTTTTACTTCATCTTATTTTCAATTATATGGTTCTTTGTCTTTATTTGTAAATTACCAAGCGACTTTCACAACAATAGGTCACATAGCCTGATTGTTCCTTTTAATTTTATTGTCGAGGGGAGGATACATGATTAGTTGTCATGAACTCCCAACCAGCTGAAGTGTCAACTTATTTAGTTACTCTAGGTCAACATGTACTAGTTTATGTTGGGCATCCAAGGTCAAATAAAGTACGGATAAGAAATTTCTAATAGAGCATGGTGTTTCTACACATGAGTTCATATGCTCCCGCATGAACAGTGGTTTGGAAGAATAAAAAATCTGTTTTTTTGGCATTGAAGACGTTCGAGCGTTCTTGGTGCCTGCACAAATTTGTGGAGAAATGACATCGAGGAGCTATACACAAATAAACATCGACGATCCAACATGCTTACTTTTTGGAGAGCATTTTTTTGTGTGTGGAGCTCCTTGGGTGTAATTTCTCCATGAAATTGTACAAACACGTAAACCACTTGACCATCTTCAATGCAAATAAAATCACAATTTTCTTCTTCGAATTTACTATTTATTGGGGAAGCATATGAGCTCGAGCTCCAAACGAAATTACCGATCTCTTATAATGTTTCTTTGGTTAACCATATCCAAATTTTTGTCATATTAGCTAGATTAATAGAGTTGATTGTAGTATGAGTAGCTGAACATGAATAATTGACTTCTAAATTGGGGATCTGGATCAATGGACTTCATGACACGACCATTAAATGCAAAACTTGCTTAAGTTCTTGACTTTGCGAGCACTTTAAACATAATTTTGAAAGTTCTCGAGACACTATATTGTGCAGTTAACTGTAACACACAAGGATCGATTGTTGTATGAGTTGCTAAGCTTTAACAACTGGCTCCTAACTTGGAGATCTAGATCACCAAACTTGATTATGTAATCATTATTTTTTTTGTAGTGGATTCCCTTAAAAGAAAGGAGGTTCAGCAGAATTTTTGAGTTTTTTGAAGAATTGTAGAAATAAGTTAGTGTGGTAGCATCACCGCGTTTGGCATAAATCTAAGGTGATGGATCCTAACTGTTGTGACTTTCGCTAGAAATTTTCAAAAGATAATGGAAACGGATATATACGTTATTTTTTACTTCAGAGCGACAACCCCACAATCCATTATTCAATATGAAAGAAAACATATGTACAAAAGAGGAGGTTGAAGGAGGTAGGGGACTCAAAATCACCAATGATTACGCACTTACCTAACAATCAAAGGAGACTATTAATCCAAGCCAAGACATTTGGTCAGGTAGAATTTTTACTTTATGTGCAAGAAGATAGATATCATGTACAAATTTACATCGCCAAGAGGCAAAAGGAGGCCTCAATAAGCAGATACATTTTAATCCTTTACGATGAAAAAAAATATGAATACCTGCTCAGGATGTAATCACTTGGTAAAGTTGTAGAAGCTAAGAGGCGGTCGTCAAATTAATAGTCTTCATTTTTACTTGCTATTTGTGTGCTGTACAAATACTTATTTTGCAATATACTTGATTACGGTGCTGAGACGAACATGCACATTTTAATGATCATCATTGGCATTTTAGAACCTTTTTTGTTTGTCCATTTAATGTATTATGTATTATTTTTATTGGACAGGAATGGCAGTCAAAACAAATAGAGTCAACTTAAGGGACACCATTATGTGGTTTTGCTTAGTCGCACAAATTACAAATCCATGTCACTGGTAGCATGAGCTACTCAGTATGACCGACAAGCTCCTAAATTGAATATCTGGATCACCTACTTAACATGGTCATTAATAGCTACACTACACCAAGTGGGAGACTTCGCGACGTCAATATATACAGAAATTTGGACCCATCCAAGATGCTCTAGCCGAGACACAAGGGTTCATGTCGACATGTAATTTTATACACACAGAGAAGTAGGCAATACAGTCTATATCATTATGAATTGGCTTTTCTGACCTGCAAGATGGTGAAAAAAGGAGTGGTTGCAGGAACTCACACATACAGTTTCGAGTTTCAAACTGCGTACTCAAGATCCAAACATAGTGCACATTTATGGTCATTAAATAGGTCAAGGTGATGATCATTTTCTTGTTACATGCAAAGTGAATGAAAGTTCGCCACATATTCCCCGGTGTATGTTTTTGTTTGTTTGTTCGTTTGCTTGTTTGTGTGTGCTTAAATATGATCACACACAAGGAAATGACCTTCGTAGATGCCCTGCAAATTTATTAACCATCATTTAACTTAGTATTTTTGTAACTTACTCAGTACATAAGTAGGAATATACAAGATCGTAGTGTTAACATGAACAAACTAGAATGATCTTTGGTGACATGATGGCACTTATTTCCCCCTTTTCCTAACAATATATTTGACTGACGTAATGGTCCAAATAATTAATAGAGTCAACCACATGGATGTGGAACATATATTTTACCTTACAACATAAATCTGTCACTTCCTTAGCCAGGTCAATCTAGGTCCCTTAACATAAACTAGATTGGAATCTCCCATGAAGCTTCCCTTATCCAGCTGAGTGAACGACAAAGACATTTTTGTACAGTAAGATCCTTGAGCATGAAGGATTATCATGAGAGGTACCAGTGATGTGATTTTACAATGTATCCTCCTTTAGTAAATCAAGATACATTTTTTATGTGCATCGTGTGAACACAATACAAAATATATTTAACAGGCCTCAAAATTTTGAAAATGGGACATGTAACAATCTAATAGCACAACCAAAGACACTACAATATTCCATTATTAGTTTGAACCTATTGAAAGTATAATGTATCCTAATACTAATGGGATAATATAACCTTCATAACAGAATATGGAATTAGTGGGTAAATGAACATTTTACTTCTTATTTTCCAATTTAAGGTTGTTTGTCTTAACATTTAAATTTACCGAGCATTTTTTACAACTACAAGTCACAAAGCTTGATTTTTTTCCTTTTATTTTACTCCCTCGGCCTGGAAATAAGTGACGTTGTTTTAGTTCAAAGTTGAACTAAAGCAACGTCATTTATTTCTTCTTTAGTTGAAAGTTGAACTAAAATAATATCACTTATTTCCGAACGGAGGAAGTATTTGTTGAGAGGAGTATGTTTAGTTGCTTCAAGTAGGTCATGAACTCCCAACCAGCTAAAGTATCAACTTAGTTAGTTACTCTACGTTAGTATGTACTAGCATATGTTGGTAACTAGAGGTCAAATAAAGTACGAATAAGAAATCTCTTATAGAGCATGACATTTCTACACACGAGTTCATATGCTCCCGCGTGAACAATACACTTGAAAGAATGAAAAAACCTGATTTTTTTCGCTTCAAAGATGTTAAAGTGTTCTAGATGCCTGCAAAACTTTGTGAAGAAATGACATCCGATGAGGTATAAACAAATGAACATCGATGCTCCGACATGCTCTCTTTTTGGAGAGTAGTTTTTTTGTGTGTAGAGCTCCTTGGATATCATTTCTCCATGAAATTTTGCTAATACCTAAAGCACTTGACAGACATAAATGACAAAAAAATCACAATTTTTCTCTGAATTTACTGTTTATGGACATATGAGGTTGAGCATCGAAAGCACTCTCTGATCTATACTGCTTCTTTGATTAACCAGATCCAAAGTTTCTGTCATATTAGCTATAAAAATAGAGTCAGTTGTAGTATGAGTAGCTGAACATGAACAACTGGCTTCCAAATTGGGATCTTATTCACTAAACTCCATAACATGGCCATTAAATGCAAAACTTGCTTAAGTTCTTGACTCTGCGGGTCACTTTAAATAGAATTTTAGAAGTTCCCAAGACAGTATACTGTACAGTTAAGTGGAACTGTCGAACTGATATGATACGATTGTAGGAGATATGCCCTAGAGGCAATAATAAATGTTATTGATTATCTCCCTGTTCATAATTAGGTTTATGTTCCATGCTATAACTGCTATGGTTCTCGAGTCTGCAATAACCACGAGGCTCGGAGGAAGACTCATATGCACGTGTGGGATAATAAACGGTAAAATGTATTCCTAGTCAATCCTCTAGGACTGGCTCAAGTATTGCATGATGATCCTGTTTTCCTTATCATGGGCATGGCTATGCCGGCAATTTTGAGGGCACAATTGTTGGTAGAACACTTGTGTTGAATCGACCCGAATTGATGTTATGCTATGAGATACATTCGTCATAAGTTTATGGTTAATAACACAGATAAGTTAATGTTTGCATAATTCCTTAGACCATGAGAGTGTCGAGTTTCTTCATGCTTGCTTCATGAACTTTGGGGTTTGTTAAACGTCATCCGTAAATGGGTGGCTATTACGGCGGCTTACGGGTTCATAGAAAAGTATGTCAAGGGACTTGATAGCTCAAGATTGGGATTTGCTCCTCCGACGATGGAGAGATATCTCTGGGCCCTCTCGGTGTTACGGTATCCATCATCGTCTGGCCAGACACATGGTGATTTGATCACAGGGATGCCGGAACACGGGAACGAGAAAAGAGAACAATACCGGCAACGAGGTAACTGGCATTGTGGACAAGTGTTGATCCACGAGGATGCCGATGTTTCTCACCTCGGGTAATTGTAACATATCGCGAAGCAACAGGAATAGCTCACGGCAACTGGAGGGTCACTCGAATATTTATTCGTGTGGGTATAGGGATCGATATGGGTGTCCATGGCTCCGATGTTGATCATTGATCGGAAGGGGTTCCGGGTCATGTCTATGCTTCACCGAACCTATAGGGTCACACGCTTAAGGGTCATCTATCTGCTGAATACTAGACAGGGAGTCTGAGAGAAAATCACCGAAAAAGTTTCGGACAGCGGAAAAGTTCCGCAGAGAGGTCACCGGATGAGTTCCGGTGAAACTGAAAAGTTGTTTCAGAGGATACCATAAAGTCAAATTGGTTTTGGCACATGCCTGATAATTCTTGGAGGGTGCCAGAATCATTCTGGAAACTTTCTGGAATTTTCCGGGATGAAAACCGGAAATGTTCCGGAGCTGCCGAAACCGCTTCAGATGCTTTTCGCAGATGAAATCACTAAACCGGAATTGTTCCGGCTTGCGTTGAAAATTATTTTGGTGGGTACTAGAATTGTTCTAAGCCCACATGAATATTTTCAGTTCGATCAGACGCTGAAAAATGTCGTCGTGAATAGTGAAAGTGCTTTTTGGGATATTTTTGGAAAGCCACCTTTTGGGGCTTTGCTCCAAAAGATCTTGGGGATGACATGGATGGACAGGGGCCAATTTTGGGGCCCCACATGAGGGTGTGGCCGGCCACATGGTGGACTCCTTCATGGAGTCCCCCTTGTTCCTTGGTTTCACCTTTTAGGTCCTTGGGAAGGACTCCTTTCCATGTGGGTTTTGGGTCTTCTTGTAAAACCACCCTACCCCTTGGGTTTCCTATAAATAGGAGGTGTGTGGGCTGCCATAAGACACACTCTTGCTCTCATACACAAAGCCATGCATGATCTGGCATTCTTCTCTCCCTCCCAGCGAAATAGTTTCGTAGAGCCGAAAGGCTGTCTGGGTTCCGGCAGGAACTAGTTCTGGACGGCGAAGCCCTGCTGGATAGATGACACCGTATGTGTGCAACTCTGTAGAGAGATCGTAGTTTCGGTCTTAGTTCGAGAGTGCCTCCCGAAGGGCTGTCCATGTGACCGTCCGAGTTTTGGAGGTCCTCCCGAAGGGCTGTCCGAGTGACAGTCCGAGTTTCGGAGGTCCCCCCGAAGGGCTGTCCGCGACACCGTCCGGGGACTGTGCGACCGCCTCCCGGAGGGCTGTCCGCGGGGCAGATGAGGGTATACATCCTCGCGGTTGGGAGGTTGTAAAATCCTAGCTGCGGGGATCTGCACCGCCGATCGTCTTCGACTCTACTTCCGCTGCGCTACGAGTCGGTAACGAAAGTGATCAAACCTTGTATGCAGTCTCGATAGTGGTCCTGGGCTGGTGCGTAGGTCGGAAATTTTTTGTTTTCTACTGCGTTACCCAACAACGATTGCAGTATGAGTTGCTGAGATTTAACAAGTGTCTCCCAACTTGTAGATCTAGATCACGGAACTCCATAATGGTCCTTAAATGCTACACTTTTTAAGTGCTTGACTCTCCAACGTCACTTTAAATATTATTTTAGAAGTTCTCAACATGAACCATCGTGAAGGTAAAAGGTACACACCTAAACCATGGATTGTTCCATCCCTCTTAGGTCGTCAACCTTTCCGCCGGATCTGTACTTCATTTTTTTTTGCCCATGGATCACATTGCAATCCAGGCTTCCCTTGAGTACTGAGAGCCACCCAAGCTGTGTTGCTGCTCAAGTAACAAAATTAAAAATCTTATGTTATTTGGACCCACGGGACTTAGGTGTGCGAGCGTCAGCCAAAAAACAAAAAGCAAAAGCATCATACACAACACATGCCTCACAGGTGGGTGAATCGTTCTGCGCAACACGATCGATGAAGGAAGGAAAATGAAACTTTGCGAATTGAGCGATGTATTATAAAGACAAGAAACTTGATATTTGCACATGACACTAAATACTGGAAACATGATATGGTTCAATCTTACCATCACCATGAAAGTTAGTACCATCATTCCGTTTTTACCTTTCCTAATGATTTTTTCTATTTAATTTTTAATTTTAAAGGATTCTGGAAAAACCTGCAATGAATATGCTCAACCATATAGTTCACATGTCTGACCAACCCATCACAAATATTTTCTAAGGAGATCTCCCGTCCAAGGTATAGATTGAAGTCCACTTGAAGGCACTCTTATGATTCTATAAATAGAGACCATGTACCCTTCATTCTCCCACACACATCCACTGCCCCTCTACTAGATCATCTGTCTTTTCTCTTCTCCCCGTCCTTAGCACTTCTTACCATGGCTAGTCCATCTGGCATTTTGTTTTTGCTCGTTGTTGCAATGCCAACATTTTTAGCCCTCGCCAATACCCCTCATCCATATTGTGACCGCCCCTGCCAAAATGAGCTTAGCTTGCATTTGTACTTGCACCAGTTCGTTGCTGGTCCAAATCGCCCAAATCGCAATGAAGAATTTGTCTTAACCCCGGGCTATCCTCTTGGTTTTGGTACAACACTCATCCATGACTAGGCCCTTACCAATACAGTGAATCCCATCGACACTATTGTTGCACGTGCACAAGGCACACATATACAAGCAAGTAGAACCAATGCTAACGGTTGGTACATCTCTCAAAACATAGTTTTTCAGAGTGGCAGGTAATTCTTTTTATATTCTTTCCCTACTCAATAAATTACATGCAATTTTTTTCTTACATTAGAATACATTGTCTTGTCTATATATTAAGTTTATTGGTTTAACAATTTTTACTCGATGTTTTTCTTTTACCATTTCATATATGTTAGAAACTCAGGGAAAAATACAAAGAAATATCTACTTAAAATAGTTATTAATAAAACATGTATATGTTATTTAACTTTTAGATTGCAATGGTACACACAGTTGCAAGCACACACTACCACATATACATGTATTAAGTGCTAACACGCACGCGCACGCGCCCACACACACACAGAGACACACACACACACATCGTGCATATACACTAAAATCATGAGAAATATACTACGAACACAAGATAGTAGTAATGTCTAGGCGTACATTTTACTATGGAAAGCATACACATAGTGTCTATGGTGATTTAGCACCATACATAGGATAGCGTAAAATGAGATATGTTATTCTAAGCGCCAACATCCCATCCCTGCATCAAAATATACTATATTTTCATAACAAATCGACGAGGTTAGTGTCAAGGGGAAATAATAAGGGAATATATTGCAGCTTTTATTCTTCTATAATTGTTTAATCTTCCATACATCTCTAACATTCTGACGAGACTTGCTATATCGTTCATGTGAAGTTTCACAGGATCTACACTTCAAGTGATGGGGACTTTAACTGAACAAAGCGAAGGACAATGGTCTGTTGTTGGAGAGACTGGAGAATTTACTAAGGCGCATGGTACTATACAGTACAAAATGGACCCTTCCTCTAACATCGAGGATGGTATTAGAGAGCTTGATATTCATCTAATATACACCCCAAACTCCCCACAAGCTGTAAGTACAAGTGCAAACTTTGTGTCTAATTATTTTCTCTTAGTTTCAACTAATATGTAAGTTTGAACAAAGTTTTGAGTTCCATAGCCCGTACATTAACGAGGTTGCCCCCGCTTACTCTATAAAGATAGAAGTTTCAAACATTTCATTTATGTAGATAATTGTATTATTAAATAGCTTAAATGTTGCCGGTTAAAGAATTTAGTCTATCCAGCCAAGAATTTTCTTGGATCATGAATCACATTTCATAGAAGAAAAATGTATTTAATATTGAAGCTACAATTTCTAGCGTCACATATGAAGTAATTAACTAACACTTGCCAATACTTCTATTTGAAGGCACACATGTCAGTTATATATGACATTAACATTATTTCATTTCCCTTTATGCAGACTCAATCTGGTACACCACCTCTTGCAAAATCATTGGGTGGTTGCCGTGCAGTTGATAATTGTTGTTGTAAGAAATATTGATGCGATCAATAATGCTTTACTCAATCATAGTGCGTGCCGTGACACCATGTGTATCTTTCATTTCAATTAAGGTGTGGGTTTGAAGGATGGGAGTACCCGTCCTAAAAAAATGCACTATTTGTTTTTGGCTCCCTTTGTACTGTGCGGTGTGTGTTTGGAGCTACCTCATGTATTCTGCCTCTTGAATAATAAAATTTGTAAGGTTGGGGAATTATTCTTCTTGAACAATATTACTGTATATGGACTAATAATCTACAAGGAGACCTCAAAGATCTATATTTTGTATCAAGTAACATATTAGACATGTTGCAACTCTCGAACTTCTAGATCTGTGTACCTAAATATGTGTTATAGGAAAAACACATTTGTGATTGTGAGGCTAGTACAGTTTTTAGAGTTGCAATGGAATACCATTTATAATGAAAACATATTGAAATGAAAGGAAAAGAGATTACTGTTGTTGTATAGTAAGAAAAACATGAAAAAGGATTAATCGCCATCTCTACTTTCATGCATCGGAGCACACCTATGAGTGTACCTATATGGGTTCGTTGATCATGACATATATACCCATGAGAATGAAATCTAGACCTACTTCAATAGTCTTGTGAAGAGATGAACTTTTATGTGTTTTTATCTTCGTATGTATGTATATGTGTGTAAAATGCTTGAAATACACAAAGTTGAGCTATTGGCTCTTACTTTAGCATTGAAATGCAACACGACAATATTTTCATGTCTTAAGTAGCTCTCATGCATTCCAAGATCATTTGATCGGACTCAAAATCCCTAAATCTATTTTGGTAGTGGATTATGCGTACATCAAATCATGCAATATTTTATATAAATAATCCACCCTAGATACTAGTCTAAGTTAGTTATTGGAGGTCAATTAAAACATGAAAGTAGAAATCTCTTATGATGCTTCTCTAGCGAGGCCGATCCAAAGTGTCAGTATAAGACAAAAAGCGATAAATTCATGATACATAAGTTGATTGTGCCAATTTGAGAGGGATTGTGTTCTATTATTAGACTCTAGTTGATTCCACATTATCATCACTACACATTTAAATTACAAAATAATGATCACCCCTGCGAACGGTTGTGCTTAATTATATGGTATTATCCGTTTTATGCATTATTCCTGGGATTGTATGGCCATGATTAATCATATATATCTGTCAAGAATTAATCATTTGTGCAACGCGCTTCGACGAGTAGAAAAAGAGTCATTTATTCCGTAACACCTTTGCATAGCATAACTTGGTTGATTTTTCCAATTTTCGGTGCAGGGTTATGTGACATGCATATTCCATCTATCTTTCAGAGTTACCTATTAGAGCATCTACAACCGGAACTTGCTAATATGGGCCCTCATACGCCCGCAGACGCGCCCGGACACGTCCACTGATTGCATCGCCGAACAGAAGGAGCAGTTCATCGGCAAATCCAAACTACAAACTTTTTAAACATACTTAAAATATAAACAAAACGGGGAAGAGCGAAGGAAATCACCATTTCCTCGCCGCCCCCTTCCCCTTCCGGTCGTCCACGTGGTTGTGCCCCTCCTCCGTGTAGGCGTCGGCGTGCGGTGGAGCGTCGTCATCATCGGAGCCGGAGGTGGAGGCGTCGTTGTCGTCCTCGTCGGAGCTGCACCGCATGCCGGACAGCCTGTGGAGCAGGCGGTCCTGCTCCATCGCGTGGCGGGTCGCTTTCGCCTTCGCCGCCACCTCTTTCGTTGCCTCGCGCTTCGATAACTGGATGGCCAGTCGGAGTGCATCGGCATTCTTGCGGCGAAGGAGGCGCGCATCCGTCTCCGCTGTCGTTAGCGAGCGACGCAGGACGCCCGTGGTGGACCAGGCTGACGTGGCGGGCGTGCCCGGACACGCCCGGCCTCCCCCATATCCGCCCCATATTTGGGCTGGATATGAGGGGTGCCGGTCAGTCCGGGCGTTTGAGGCCCGTTTAGGGCGTCCGTCTGGATCGATCTTTCCTGATCAGACGTTGACCGGACAGCCTGTCCGAGCGTTTGAGACGGGTATAAGGGGTCCGGCTGTAGATGCTCTTACTACCTTAAACCTAGGACCAAGCCACTATGAGTTTAAGCAAAAAAAAAAAAAAAAAACTAGTTGCCAAGGTGCAAGTGCCATCATGCTATGGTACAAGTAAACCCTTCTTTAGAGACCTCCTAGTCCGTGTACCATGGCGGATAGCATGGAAAAACGCATTCTCCCCTATGCAACGCTAAACTGGGCCACCTTAGGTAGGATAGCAAGCACTACCTCGAGCTTCTCTCGTGTTTTTTGATTGATTTTCCGGCGATTGTTTTTGCAAAAATGGATTTTTCAGTTAGCATTTTTAGACATCGTCCAGTTTCCTATTAAGTACTTCCTAAATGTTCTCGAACTTTAAGAAGTATTAGCGAAAACCGGAAATGTTTGTGAAATCAAAAAAATGTTCGTGAATTCCATAATTCATGAATCTCCAAAAATTATTGCGGATTGAAAAAATGTTCGTGGTTTCAAAAATATATTTGTGAGGTCAAAAACATGTTCGTGAATTTGAAAACATGTTTGTTGATTTAAAAAAGGTTCATGAATTTCAATTTATTTTTCTAATTTCAATAAATATTCACAGATTTAAATAACTTTGCGAATTTTTTGCGGATTTGGAAAAATGTTCTAGAACGTTCCAAAAACTGGTGGATTGCTCACTTGCTTGCTATCCGCAGTGGTACTGCAAAATAGGAACCCCCCTTTTCTTTATGCCGTACTATAATCTAGCTGAAAGAAACGGCCAGTTGGGCTCAAAGCCTTGTCGGACTTGGCAGGCGAGCCCTCCTCTTTGTTCGGGGAGCTCCTATTCGGCCCTTCAGGCACTAGTGGTGCTCGATCGAATTTTATTTCCCCCTTGGTTCGCTCGATCACATTTGAATATACAATGAAAAAATTGCAAAAATTAAAAAAAAGTTCATCGAATTTGAAAAAATGTTAATTCAAAATGTTCACGTGTTTTTTCAAAAAGTTAATGAAATTGAAAAAAGTTCATCGAATTTTAAAAAATGTTGTGGACTTTAAAAAAAAGATCAGGAATTTGAAAAAAAGTTCATGGATTTTTTTAAATGTCCACAAATTTGAAAAAACTTCATCGAGTTGTATAAAAAATCATCAATTTTGAGGAAGTAGACTTGAAGAAAAGTTCACGAATCTTATTTTTTTCGTCGATCGAGGAAAAAAAGAAAAAATAGAAAACAAAAAAAGGTAAAAGAAGAAAAGGTGGAAAAAGATGGAAGTTACCAGATCCGGATAGTCGACGCGGGAGGTCGCTGGTTCGATTCACCACGAGGGAACATTTTTTGCGGTAACGGGCGCCTGAAGCGTCAAATGGAAACGCCCTTTGTTCGACCCTGTTGAACTTGTATCTGAAACCCACCCATAATTGTTGCCACCGGTGCCTACATCGTTGCCGACCCACCTCCGCGCCACCGTGCCGGGCATGGTTGTCGCTTGGCCTGGGGTGCCGCCACCAAAAAAGCCTTCGCCGGAGGCAAAGCCAAGCCGTACCAACTACTCTGCAACGCCTCACATTTGCTTTTGTCTCCTCTGAGTCTCCTAGCATTTCCACGATGTGTGAATTAAAGAGAATAGCAGGGGCACAGGGCTGGATGTGATATTAGCAAACGTTTAGATTGACGGAGCCTTTAGCATGTACTCCTACTCCCTCCGTTCCTAAATGTAAGTCTTTTTAGAAATTCCACTAGAAGACTACATACGAAGCAAAATAAATAAATTTACAGTCTAAAGTATGTCTACATACATCCGTATGTAGTCCGCTAGTGAAACCTCTAAAAAGACTTATATTTAGGAACGGAGGGAGTACATCTGATCTCAACTTGCATAGCTAGTTTTTCTTTTCTTTTACCAGCTGAACCTGGATTTAGTAGTTCTGAACAACTGAAACAAACATTAGTACTTCCGGTTGATAGGAAGGGCGCCATCTACCTTTTTTTTTGCTTGCCCATTTAATGTATCATGTATTATTTTTTATTGGACATGAATGATTGTCAAAACAAATAGAGAGTCAACTTAAGGGACACCATTACAGGTCAGTCCAGGTCCCTTAACATAAAATAATTGGTTGCATGATGCTTCTGTTTGTCGATCTGAGTGAATAACAAATACATTTTTCTCTAGTGATGTAATTTAGAAAGGCCCTCTCCTTTGCATGATGCGTTCACAATGAAGGATTATCATAAGCAATACTAGTGATGTAATTTAGAAAGGCCCTCTCCTTTAGTCAATCAAGATACACATTTTTATGTGCATTCTATGAACACAATACAAAATATTTTCAACATGTCTCAAATTGTTGAAAACAGGACATGTAACAATCCACTAGTGACATCCAAAGTCGGTACAATTATCCATTATTAGTTCAAACCTATTTCAAATTTTCAAGTAGTATAATGGATCCTAATACTAACACTATAATATAATCTTCATTATAGAATATGCAAATAGTGGGTGACATGCACTTCTTACTTCTTATTTTCCATTATGAGTTTATTTTTCTTTATATGTAAATTTACCAAATGTTTTTTTTATTACAAAAATAGGTCATGTAGCTTGCCTCAAGTAGGTCATGAACTCCCAACTAGCTAAAGTGTCAACCTATTCAGTTACTCTAGGTCGGTATGTACTAGTTTATGTTGGTCACCCAAGGTGAAATAAAGTAGGAATAAGAAATCTCTTATATAGCATGGCGTTTCTACTCACGAGTTCGTATGCTCCTGCATGAACATTAAATTATAAAGTATAGACCAAACCTGATTTTTTTTGGCATAAAAGATGTTCAAGTATTCTAGGTGCCTACAAAAATTTGTGGAGAAATCACATCCGAAGAGCTATAGACAAGTAAACATCGACCCTCCAACATGCTTGCTGTTTTGGAGAGAAGTTTTTATTGTGTGTAGACCTCCTTGGATGCTATTTCTCCATGAGATTATGCAGACACCTAAAGCACTTGGCCATCTTCAATGACAACAAAATCAATATTTTTTTGAATTTAATGTTCATTGGGGGCGCATATATATGAGCTCGAGCTCTCAAAGAAATTGCTGATCTCTTATAATGCTTCTTTGGTTAACCAGATCCAAACTTTTTGTCATATTAGTTGGACAACTAGAGTCGGCTGTAGTATGACTAGCTGAACATGAACAATTGGCTTCAATTTGGGGATCTAGATCACTGGACTTCATAGCATGGCCATTAAATGCAAGACTTTGCAAGTCACTTTAAAAAGAATTTAAGAAGTTCTCGAGATGCTATATTGTAGAGTTAACTAGAACACATAGGAGTCGGTTGCAGTATGAGTTGTTGAGCTTTAACAACTGGCTCCCAGCTTGTAGATCTAGATCACCAAACTTCATAATGGTCATTAAATGCTAAACTTGTTTATGTGCTTGATCTTGCAGCGTTAATTAAAATACTATGTTGTAGGTTCTCAAGATGATCCATCTTGAGGGTAAAAGGTACATATGAAGAGATATTAAGATCATGCATTGTTCCATTTCCCTCAGGCCATCAATCTTTCCAAACGTTGGATCTATACTTTTTTTTTCCTGGTCATTGGATCAAGTAGCAATCCTGGCTTCCCTTGAGTATTAGAGAGCGCTACAAATGTTGTGTTGTTGCTCATGTAATAAAAATCAAAGCTCTTATATTATTTGGACCTGTGATACTTAGGTGTGCGAGCAACAGCCTAAAAAAGCAACACCCAAGAAATAAAAGGCAAAAGCTGTTGGAAATATGCCCTAGAGGCAATAATAAAAGTAGTTATTATTATATTTCCTTGTTCATGATAATCGTTTATTATCCATGCTCTAATTGTATTAATTGGAAACACTGATACATGTGTGGATACATAGACAACACTGTGTCCCTAGTATGCCTCTAGTAGACTAGCTTGTTGATCAAAGATGGTAAAGGTTTCCTAACCATAGACATGAAGATGTCATTTGATAAAAGGATCACATCATTAGGAGAATGATGTGATGGACAAGACCCAAACTATGAACGTAGCATATGATCGTGTTAGTTTATTGCTATTGTTTTCTGCATGTCAAGTATCTGTTCCTATGACCATGAAATCATGCAACTCACTGACACCGGAGGAATACTTTGTGTGTATCAAACGTCACAACGTAACTGGGTGACTATAAAGATGCTCTACAAGTATCTCCGAGGGTGTCTGTTGAGTGGGCATGGATCAAGACTGGGATTTGTTACTCCGTGTGACGGAGAGGTATCTCGGGGCCCACTCGGTAATACAACATCACAACAAGCCTTGCAAGCAATGTGACTAAAGTGTTAGCCATGGGATCTTGTATTATGGAATGAGTAAAGAGACTTGCCGGTAACGAGATTGAACTAGGTATAGAGATACCGACGATCGAGTCTCGGGCAAGTAACATACCGAAGAACAAAGGGAACAACATACGGGATTAACTGAATCCTTGACATAGAGGTTCAACCGATAAAGATCTTCGTAGAATATGTAGGAACCAATATGGGCATCCAGGTCCCGCTATTGGTTATTGACCGTAGAGGTGTCTCGGTCATGTCTACATAGTTCTCGAACCCGCAGGGTCTGCACACTTAACGTTCGGTGACGTTTCGGTAGTATAGAGTTATGTATGGTGGTGAGCGAAGGTTGTTCGGAGTCCCGGATGAGATCCCGGACGTCACGAGGAGCTCCGGAATGGTCCGGAGGTAAAGATTGATATATAGGAAGTCCCGTTTTGGTCACCGGAAAAGTTTCGGGTACTTCGGTAGTGTACCGGGAGTGCCGGGAGGGTACCGGGGGACCATCGGGGGGGGGGGGGGGGGCTCTCGCCCCAAAGGGTCTCATGGGCTGTGGGAGGAGTCAAACCAGCCCCTAGTGGGCTGGCCGAACCCCCCACTAAGGCCCATGCGGCTAGGGGTGGGAAAAACCCAAAGGTGGAAAGGGTTTCCAAGTGGGGAGAAGGAATCCTACTCCTAGTAGGATTGGAGTAGGACTCCTCCACCTCCCACTTCGGCCGCACCAAAGGGGCAGCCCTAGGGGCGCCGGCCTCCCTCCCCTCCCTCCTATATATACTAAAGGGAGAGAGGGCAAAAGCACTTCAACCCAAAAGGCCATAGTGCAACCCTCTATCCCGATAGATTGATTCGTCTAGTTTTCAGCAGTGCTTAGGCGAAGCCCTACTGGAATAGTTCCACCACCGCCGCCACCGCGCCGTCGCGCTGTCGGAGAACTCATCTACCTCTCCGCTCCCTCTTGCTGGATCAAAAAGGCGGATCGTCATCGAGCTGTACGTGTGCTGAACGCGGAGGTGCCATCCGTTCGACGCTAGATCGGGACGGATCGTGATTGGATCGCGGGACGCTCGGCGATTTGGATCGCGAAGACGTTCGACTACATCAACCGCGTTTCTTAATGCTTCCCGCTTAGCGATCTACAAGGGTATGTAGATCCACTCTCCCTCTCGTAGATGCTCATCACCATGGATAGATCTTGCGTGTGCGTAGGAAATTTTTTGTTTCCCATGCAACGTTCCCCAACAGTGGCATCATGAGCTAGGTCTATGTGTAGATGAGATCACGAGTAGAACACAAAGGAGTTTGTGGGCGTTGATATTCAGATTGTTTCCTCCCTTGGTCTTTTCTTGATTCGGCGGTATTGTGGGATGAAGTGGCCCGGACCAATATTACTCGTACGCTTACGAGAGACCGGTTCCATCAACTGACATGTAACTTCGTTGCATAAAGATGGCTGGCGGGTGTCTGTTTCTCCCACTTTAGTTGGATCGGATTCGACAAAGGCGGTCCTTGAGAAGGTTGAATAGCAATTTGCGTATCACCGTTGTGGTTTTTGCGTAGGTAAGAATTGTTCTTGCTAGATACCCGTAGCAGCCACGTAAAACTTGCAACAACAATTAGAGGACGTCTAACTTGTTCTTGCAGGGTATGTTGTGATGTGATATGGCCGATTACATGATGATATATATGTAATGTATGAGATGATCATGTATTGTATAGAATATCACGACTTGCATGTCGATGAGTACGACAACCGGCAGGAGCCATATGATTGTCTTTAATTATTTTCGACGTTTTGCTTTACTTTATCGCTATGAGTTAGCAATAGCCGTGGAAGCAACAGTCGGCGCGACAACCTCATGGCGACACGTTGATGGAGATCAAGATGATGGAGATCATGGTGTCATGCCGGTGACGATGGAGATCATACCGGTGCTTTGGAGATGGAGATCAAAAGCACAAGTTCATGGCCATATCATGTCACTTATGATTTGCATGTGATGTTAATCCTTTTATGCATCTTATTTTGCTTAGGACGACGGTAGCATTATAAGGTGACCCCTCACTTAAATTTCAAGATAAAATTGTGTTCTCCCGTTTGCGTATTTGCATATCACCGTTGCGAAAGTTCGTCGTTTTGAGACACCACGTGATGATCGGGTGTGATAGACTCTACGTTCGCATACAACGGGTGCAATCCGGTGTTGCACAAGCGGAACACTCGGGTTAAACTTGACGATCCTAGCATGTACAAACATGGCCTCGGAACACAAGAGACCGAAAGGTCGAACATGATTCATATAGTAGATATGATCAACATGAAGATGTTCACCATTGAAACCACCTCAACTCACGTGATGATCGGACTTGAGTTGGTGAATTTGGATCATGTGACACTCGAATGACCAGAGGGATGTCAATTTGAGTGGGAGTTTTTAAGTAATATGATTAACTAAACTCATTATCTTGAACAATAGTCTAAGTTGTCTTTGCAATATTTATGTTGTAGATCATGGCTTGCGCAGTAGCACCCCTGAATTTTAATGCGTTCCTAGAGAAAACTAAGTTGAAAGATGATGGAAGTAACTTTGTGGACTAGGCCCGTAATCTAAGGATTATCCTTACGGCTTCCCACAAGGGTTATGTCCTTGATGCACCGCTTGGTGATCCACCCGCTCCAGTTGAGTCTCCAGACGTTGTGAACGCCTGGTAGGCTCGTTCTGATGATTACTCAATGGTTCAATGTGCAATGTTGTATGGCTTAGAACCGGGACTTTAAAGACGTTTTGAACGTCATGGAGCATATGATATGTTCCTAGAGTTGAAGTTTATCTTTCAGAAGAATGCCCGGATCGAGAGGTATGAGACCTCCGATAAGTTCTATGCCTGCAAGATGGAGGAGAACGGGTCTGTCAGTGAACACATACTCAAAATGTCTGGGTATTCCACATGTCTAGCTGAATTGGGGATGCCCCTTCCAGCAGAGGCGGTCACTGAAAGAGTTCTTCAATCATTGCCACCTAGCTACAAGAGCTTCGTGTTGAACTATAACATGCACGGGATGAACAAGTCAGTCGCCGAGCTGTTTGCGATGTTGAAAGTCGTTGAGTCTGAGATTCAGAAGGAGCATCAAGTGTTGATGGTCAATAAAACCACTAGTTTCAAGAAGAATGGCAAGGGTAAGAAGGGTAACTCCAAGAAGAGTGGCAAAGTAGTTGCCCCTCCCGTGAAGAAACCCAAGGCTGGACCCAAGCCAGAAACTGAGTGCTTTCATTGCAAGGGAACTGGTCACTGGAAGCGGAACTGCCCCAAGTATTTGGCTGACAAGAAGGCGGCCAACAACAAACAAGGTATATATGATATACATGTTATTGATGTGTACCTTACCAACTCTCGTTGTAGTGCCTGGGTATTTGATACCGGTGCGGTTGCTCACATTTGCAACTCAAAACAGGAACTGTGGAATAGACGGAGGCTGGCAAAGGACAAAGTGACGATGCGCGTGGGAAATGGTTCCAAGGTTGATGTGATCGCCGTCGGCACGCTCGCTCTTCGATTACCATCGGGATTAGTGATGAACCTGAATAATTGTTATTTAGTGCCTGCGTTAAGCATGAACATTATATCTGGATCTTGTTTATTGCGAGACGGTTACTCATTTAAATCAGAGAATAATGGTTGTTCTATTTATATGAGTAATATCTTTTATGGTCATGCACCCAATGTGAGGGGTTTATTCTTATTGAATCTCGATAGTGATGATACACATATTCATAACATTGATGCCAAAAGATGTAGAATTGATAATGATAATACCACTTTCTTGTGGCACTGCCGTTTAGGTCATATTGGTGTAAAACGCATGAAGAAGCTCCATGCTGATGGACTTTTGGAGTCACTTGATTTTGAATCACTTGACACATGTGAACCATGCCTCATGGGCAAGATGACTAAAACCCCGTTCTCTGGTACAGTGGAACGGGCAAGTGACTTGTTGGAAATCATACATACTGATGTGTGCGGTCCGATGAGCATTGAGGCGCGCGGTGGTTATCGTTACTTTCTCACCTTCACTGATGACTTAAGTAGATATGGGTATATTTACTTAATGAAACACAAGTCTGAAACGTTTGAAAAGTTCAAGCAATTTCAGAGTGAAGTTGAGAATCATCGTAACAAGAAGATTAAATTCCTACGATCTGATCGAGGAGGAGAATATCTGAGTTATGAGTTTGGCAGTCACTTAAGACAATGTGGAATTGTTTCACAATTGACACCGCCTGGAACACCACAGCCTAATGGTGTGTCCGAACGTCGTAATCGAACCTTATTGGATATGGTGCGATCTATGATGTCTCTTGCTGATTTGCCACTATCGTTTTGGGGTTATGCATTAGAGACAGCTGCATTCACTTTAAATAGGGCACCATTGAAATCCGTTGAGACGACGCCATATGAACTGTGGTTTGGCAAGAAGCCAAAGTTGTCGTTTCTTAAAGTTTGGGGATGTGATGCTTATGTCAAAAAGCTTCAGCCTGAAAAGTTGGAACCCAAAGCGGAGAAATGCGTCTTCATAGGATACCCAAAAGAGACAGTTGGGTATACCTTCTATCTCAGATCCGAAGGCAAAGTGTTTGTCGCTAAAAACGGAACATTTCTTGAGAAAGAGTTTCTCTCGAAAGAATTGAGTGGGAGGAAAATAGAACTTGATGAGGTTGTAGAACCTTTACTTCAACCTGAAAGTAGTGCGCCGCGGAAAGATGTTTCTTTGGGAGTAGGGCGTTTTGGTGACCGAGCTCCATGGAGCCCTTTATTTTTGAAAAATTCAAAATTCAAACTTTTCGACTTCAAAAAATTCCGAAAGAAAATATGCAACTATACAAGGATGAAATGTATGTGTGTGTAAAAATTCAAGATGAAATACTTTGAAATGCGACCTGTACAAAAAAGACAAATTTCTAGACTTTAAGGATGAATAGTATCATGTGTTAAAAAGCCTCAGATTTGTCTTTTTTGCACAACCTTCATTTCAACGTATTTCATCCTAAAAATTTACACACATGTGTGTTATGGCCCCATGTATATCTGTATTTTTTTTCCGATTTTAATGAATTGTAAAAATATGAATTTTCATGAATTTTTTGTTTTTCAAAAATCGGCCTCCATGGAGGCCGAGCTCCAAAAGGCATTTTCGGTTTCTCTGGAGCCTACATCAGTTGAAGAGGAAGTTAATGATGATGATCATGAAGCTTCGGATAAAGTTGCTATCGAACCTCGTAGGTCGACAAGGACGCGTACTACTCTAGAGTGGTACGGCAACCCTGTCTTAGAGGTCATGTTGTTGGACAACGATGAGCCTAAGAGCTATGGAGAAGCGATGATGGGCCCGGATTCCGAGAAATGGTTAGAGGCCATGAAATCCGAGATGGGATCCATGTATGAAAACAAAGTATGGGCTTTGGAAGTATTACCTGAAGGGCGAAAGGCTATTCAGAACAAATGGATCTTTAAGAGGAAGACGGACACGGACGGTAATGTCACCGTCTATAAAGCTCGACTTGTGGCAAAGGGTTTTTCACAAGTTCAAGGAGTTGACTACGATGAGACCTTCTCACCCGTAGCGATGCTTAAGTCCGTCAGAATCATGTTAGCAATAGCTGCCTTTTTCTATTATGAAATTTGGCACATGGATGTCAAAACAGCGTTCCTTAATGGTTTCCTTAAGGAAGAGTTGTATATGATGCAACCAGAAGGTTTTGTCGATCCAGAGAATGCTGACAAAGTTTGCAAACTCCAGCGATCCATTTATGGACTGGTGCAAGCATCTCGGAGTTGGAATCTTTGCTTTGATGAGGTGATCAAAGCGTTCGGGTTTATACAAGTTTACGGAGAAGCTTGTATTTACAAGAAAGTGAGTGGGAGCTCTATAGCATTTCTAATATCATATGTGGATGACATATTGCTGATTGGAAACAATATAGAAATGTTGGAAAGCGTGAAGGAATATTTGAACAAAAGTTTTTCAATGAAGGACCTAGGAGAAGCTGCTTTCATATTAGGCATCAAGATCTATAGAGATAGATCGAGACGCTTAATGGGACTTTCACAGAGCACCTACCTTGACAAAGTTTTGAAGAAGTTCAAAATGGATCAGTCCAAGAAGGGGTTCTTGCCTGTGTTGCAAGGTGTGAAGTTGAGTAAGACTCAATGCCCAGTGACTGCAGAAGATAGAGAAAAGATGAGTGTCGTCCCCTATGCTTCAGCCATAGGCTCTATCATGTATGCAATGCTGTGAACAAGACCCGATGTCAGCCTTGCCATAAGTATGGCCGGAAGGTTTCAAAGTGATCCAGGAATGGAACACTGGACGGCGGTCAAGAATATCCTGAAGTACCTGAAAAGGACTAAGGACATGTTTCTCGTTTATGGAGGTGATCAAGAGCTCGTCGTAAAGGGTTACGTCGATGCAAGCTTTGACACTGATCCGGATGACTCTAAGTCGCAAACCGGATACGTATTTATTCTCAATGGGGGTGCGGTAAGCTGGTGCAGTTCCAAGCAAAGCGTGGTAGCTGATTCTACATGCGAAGCGGAGTACATCGCTGCCTCGGAGGCGGCGAAGGAAGGTGTCTAGATGAAGGAGTTCATGACAGATCTTGGAGTAGTGCCTAGTGCACTAAACCCAATGACTCTGTTCTGTGACAACACTGGTGCCATTGCTCTAGCCAAGGAACCAAGGTTTCACAAGAGGACCAGACACATAAAGCAACGTTTTAATTCCATCCACGATTACATCAAGGAGGACGACATAAATATTTGCAAAGTACACACGGATCTGAATGTTGCAGATCCGATGACTAAACCTCTTCCAAGGGCTAAACATGATCAACACCAGAACTGTATGGGTGTTAGATTCATTACAATGTAAATCACATAGTGATGTGAGCTAGATTATTGACTCGAGTGCAAGTGGGAGACTGTTGGAAATATGCCCTAGAGGCAATAATAAAAGTAGTTATTATTATATTTCCTTGTTCATGATAATCGTTTATTATCCATGCTCTAATTGTATTAATTAGAAACAGTGATACATGTGTGGATACATAGACAACACTGTGTCCCTAGTATGCCTCTAGTAGACTAGCTTGTTGAACGAAGATGGTAAAGGTTTCCTAACCATAGACATGAAGATGTCATTTGATAACAGGATCACATCATTAGGAGAATGATGTGATGGACAAGACCCAAACTATGAACGTAGCATATGATCGTGTCAGTTTATTGCTATTGTTTTCTGCATGTCAAGTATCTGTTCCTATGACCATGAGATCTTGCAACTCACTGACACCGGAGGAATACCTTGTGTGTATCAAACGTCACAACGTAACTGGGTGACTATAAAGATGCTCTACAGGTATCTCCGAGGGTGTCTGTTGAGTGGGCATGGATCAAGACTGGGATTTGTTACTCCATGTGACGGAGAGGTATCTCGGGGCCCACTCGGTAATACAACATCACAACAAGCCTTGAAAGCAATGTGACTAAAGTGTTAGCCATGGGATCTTGTATTATGGAACCAGTAAAGAGACTTGCCGGTAACGAGATTGAACTAGGTATAGAGATACCGACGATCGAATCTCGGGCAAGTAACATACCGAAGAACAAAGGGAACAACATACGGGATTAACTGAATCCTTGACATAGAGGTTCAACCGATAAAGATCTTCGTAGAATATGTAGGAACCAATATGGGCATCCAGGTACCGCTATTGGTTATTGACCGTAGAGGTGTCTCGGTCATGTCTACATAGTTCTCGAACCCGCAGGGTCTGCACACTTAACGTTCGGTGACGTTTCGGTAGTATAGATTTATGTATGGTGGTGACCGAAGGTTGTTCGGTGTGTCGGATGAGATCCCAGACGTCACGAGGAGCTCCAGAATGGTCCGGAGGTAAAGATTGATATATAGGAAGTCCTGTTTTGGTCACCGGAAAAGTTCCGGGTACTTCGGTAGTGTACCGGGAGGGTACCGGGGGACCATCGGGGGGGGGGGGGGGGGCTCTCGCCCCAAAGGGTCTCATGGGCTGTGGGAGGAGTCAAACCAGCCCCTAGTGGGCTGGCCGAACCCCCCACTAAGGCCCATGCGGCTAGGGGTGGGAAAAACCCAAAGGTGGAAAGGGTTTCCAAGTGGGGAGGAGGAATCCTACTCCTAGTAGGATTGGAGTAGGACTCCTCCACCTCCCACTTTGGCCGCACCAAAGGGGCAGCCCTAGGGGCGCCGGCCTCCCTCCCCTCCCTCCTATATATACTAGAGGGAGAGAGGGCAAAAGCAGTTCAACCCAAAAGGCCATAGTGCAGCCCTCTATCCCGATAGATTGATTCCTCTAGTTTTCAGCAGTGCTTAGGCAAAGCCCTGCTGGAATAGTTCCACCACCGCCGCCGCCGCGCCGTCGCGCTGCCGGAGAACTCATCTACCTCTCTGCTCCCTCTTGCTGGATCAAAAAGGCGGAGATCGTCATCGAGCTGTACGTGTGCTGAACGTGGAGGTGCCGTCCGTTCGGCGCTAGATCGGGACGGATCGTGATTGGATCGCGGGACGCTCGGCGATTTGGATCGCGAAGACGTTCGACTACATCAACCGCGTTTCTTAACGCTTCCCGCTTAGCGATCTACAAGGGTATGTAGATCCACTCTCCCTCTCGTAGATGCTCATCACCATGGATAGATCTTGCGTGTGCGTAGGAAATTTTTTATTTCCCATGCAACGTTCCCCAACAAAAGCAGCGTACAAAACACATGCCCCACGGGTGGGTGAATCATTCTGTGCAACACGATAGATGAAGGAAATAAAACCAAACTGGTGAATTGAGTGATCAAGCATAAACACAATAAACATGCTGTTTATATAGGACTCCAAATACCGAAAACATGATATGGTCCAACCCTACCATCACCGCCAGAGTTGGTACCATTATTCCATTTTACCTTTCTTAAAGCTTTGTCATTCTATTTAATTTTAATTTTAAAGGATTCCAACAAAAAACCACAACGATATGTGCAAGCATAAAGTTCACATGTCTGAACAACGCATCACAATTTTTTTCTAAGGAGATCTTCCAACCAAGTTATTGATTTAAGTCTACTTGAAGGCACCCCTATGATTCTATAAATAGATACCATGTACCCTTCATTCTTTCACACACATCCACTGCCCTCTACTAGGCCATCCGCCTTTTCTCTTCTCCTCGTCCTAAGCACTTCTTGCCATGGCTAGTACATTATGCATTCTGTTTTTGCTCATTGTCGCAATGCCAATATTTCTAGCCCTCGCTAATACCCCTCATCCATACTATGACCGTCCATGCCAAAATGAGCTTAGCTTGCACTTGTACTTGCACCAGTTTGTTGCTGGTCCAAACCGCCCAAACCGCAATGAAGAGTTTGTCTTAACCCCTAGCTATCCTCTTGGATTTGGTACAACCCTCATCCATGATTGGACCCTCACCAATACAGTGAATCCCAGCGATACTATTGTTGCACGTGCACAAGGCACTCATATTCAGGCGAGTAGAACCAATGGTAGCGGTTGGTACATCTCTCAAAACATCGTTTTTCAGAGTGGCGGGTAATTCTTTTTATTCTCTCTCCTGACTCGGTAAATTATGTGCATTTTTTCCTTACATTAGAATACATTATCTTGTCTGTATATTAATCTTATTAGGGTAGTAATTTTATTAAATGTCATTAATTTAATTGTACCATTTATATGTCAGAAACTCGAAAAATACAAAGAAATATCTGCTATACAATAAGTATAAATAAAACATGTACATGCTATTTAACTTTCAGATTACAATGATACACATGGATGCAAGCACTCACTACCACATATACATGTATTAAGTGCTAAAACACACACATCATGCACATCCTCTAAAATCATGAGAAATACTGTGAACACAAGAGAGGCTCTAATAATGTCTAGGTGCACACTTTACTATAGAGAGAACACGCAAGTGTCTATGGTGATTTAACATCATTCATTAGATAGCCTAAAAATGAGATATGTATTTCTAAGCGCTAGTATCCCATCCCCGCATCTTACTATAGTTTCATAACATATCAACGAGGTTAGTATCTAGGGAAAATAACAAGATAATATTTTGCACATTTTCTTCTTTGACATATAGTTATTTTGACAATGGTTAAATCTTCCATACATCTCTAACACTCTGACGAGACTTGCTATGTCCTCCATGTGAAGGTTTGCGGGATCAACACTTCGATGTGGACTTTAACTGAACAAAGAGAAGGACAGTGGTCTGTTGTTGGAGGAACTGGAGAATTTACTAAGGCGCATGGTACCATACAGTACAAAATGGACCCTTCCTCTAACATCGAGGATGGTATTAGAGAACTTGATATTCATCTGATATACACTCCGGATTCCCCACAAGCTGTAAGTAAAAGTGCAAGTTTTGTGTCTAAATGTTTTATCTTATTTCCCACTGATATGCAAGTTTGAACAAAGTTTTAAATTCCATAGCCCACATATTAACTAAGGGTTGCTCTCGCGACTGACTCTACCGGGATAGAAGTTTAAAACATTTCATTTATATATATAATGTATTGTTATAAGATAAAATATTGCTAGTTAAATAATTTGTATATTCAGCCAAGAATTTTCTTGGATTGCGAGTCACATTTCATAGAAGAAAAATGCATCTAAAAGTGAAGCTACAATTTCTAGCTTCACATACAAAGTAATTAACTAACCCTAGCCAATTCATTTATTTGAAGGCACATTATGAGTTGTGTATATGACATTAAATTTATTTCATTTCACTTTATGCAGACTCAATCTGGTACACCACCTCCTGCAAAACTGTTGGGTGGTTGTCATGTGGTTGATAATTGTTGCTGCAAGAAATATTGATGCGATCAATGATGCTTTACACAATGAGAGTGTGTGCAGTGGCACCATGTGTATCTTTCATTTCAGTTAATGTGTGTGTATGAAGGATGGGAGTACCTGTCCTAGATGCATGTACTATTTCTTTTTTATTCCATTTGTATCGTGTGACTGTGTGTTTGAAACTACCTCATGTATTTTGCCTTTACAATAATAAATTTTGTATGGATGAGGAAAGTTATTCTTCCCGAAGAATATTACTGTGTATGGACTAATAATGCTGCAAGGAGAACCCAAGATCTATAATTTCTATCAAGTAACATATAACGCATGTTGCAACTCTTGCATTTCTAGATATGAGTACATAAATGTGTGATATAGGAAAAACACATTAATAATCGTGGAACTAGTACATTTTTTAGACTTGTAATGTAATAACTTTTATGATGAAAAATAAATAAGATGAAAAGAAAAGAGATCATTGGTGTTACATAGCACTAGTAGAAAACATGGCTTTGATCCGGGCCAGATCAGATCATTCGTCCCGGTTCTCTTACGAACCGGGACCAATGGTTGCATTAGTCCCGGTTCGAGCGGCCAGGGCGCCGGCCGGGCCTCGACAGGAACCAGTCCCGGTTTGTCTGACCCCTTTAGTCTCGGTTCCAGACACGAACCGAGACTATAGGGCCTCGCTCCTGGCCCAGCCCCTTTAGTCCCGGTGCTAGCCACCAACCGGGACTAAAGAGAGACCATTAGTCCCGGTGCTAGCCACCAACCGGGACTTAAGAGTTGCCTATATATATGCTCGCCCCTGCCCGCTCACTCTATTTTTTGGCCGGCCGGCGTGTGGGAGGTGTGCTGCTCTCTGTTCTCACCTCCTATGCACATAAGGTGTTCGATGAAATGCCGTAGCCACACTTAAGCTTTCTCCTCTCCAAGCTACATTTTCCCCAAGATTTGTTTAGGTTTGGCGGTGCACCAACTACACAAGTGTTCTAAAAGGTTAACGACTTCATCGTTTCATCTCTCACTGCTAGTTTAGCTCATTTCAAATGCTCTAGAAGTAGAGTGTGGTTTGTGGGTTTTAGTGGAGGAGTGTATGTGGGAGTTCTTTTGATTTAGACGCACAATTAGAGCTTATCTATTCATGATATTCTGGAATGGTTTTTGATACACTTAATTATATAATGCACGCAGATGAACCGGCAATGGATGTACGGTGACCGACGCACCTCCGAGTACATTGAGGGCCTGCATAAATTTCTCGAAGCGGCTAAGGCAAACAAGCAGAATGGTTTTATGTATTGTCCATGTACTGTCTGTGAGAATACGAAGGATTACTCTAACTCGAAAACCCTTCACTCCCACCTGCTTGAGAAGGGTTTCATGCCACACTATAATGTTTGGACCAAGCACGGAGAAAGAGGGGTTATGATGGAAGACAATGAAGAAGAAGAGGATGATGACAACTATCCTATGTTCCCTGAATACGGTGATACTGCAACGGGGGAAGCTGAAGATCAAGAGGCACCAGACGATGTGCCCGATGATGATCTTGGCCAGGTCATTGTTGATGCACAGAGAGAATGCGAAAGTGAAAGGGAGAAGTTGAAGTTCGATCGCATGTTAGAGGATCACAAAAAAGGGTTGTACCCAAACTGCGAAGATGACAACACAAAGCTCGGTACCAAACTGGAATTGCTGCAATGGAAGGTAGACAATGGTGTATCTAACAAGGGATTTGGTTCGCTATTGAAAATAATGAAGAACAAGCTTCCAAAGGATAACGAATTGCCCGACACTACGTACGAAGCAAAGAAGGTTCTCTGCCCTCTAGGATTGGAGGTGCAGAAGATACATGCATGCCCTAATGACTGCATCCTCTACCGCGGTGAGTACGAGGAATTGAACGCATGCCCGGTATGCGGTGCATTGCGGTATAAGATCAGACGAGATGACCCTGGTGATGTTGAGGGCGAGCGTCCCAGGAAGAGGGTTCCTTCCAAGGTGATGTGGTATGCTCCTATAATACCACGGTTGAAACGTCTGTTCAGAAACAAAGAGCATGCCAAGTTGTTGTGATGGCACAAAGAAGACCGTAAGAAAGACGGGAAGTTGAGAGCACCCGCTGACGGGTCGCAGTGGAGAAAAATCGAGAGAAAGTGAGGGGACTTTGGAGGTGACGCAAGGAACGTATGGTTTGGTTTAAGTGCAGATGTCATCAATCCTTTTGGGGAGCAGAGCATCAAGCATAGCACATGGCCCGTGACTCTATGTATCTATAACCTTCCTCCTTGGTTGTGCATGAAGCGGAAGTTCATTATGATGCCAGTGCTCATCCAAGGCCCTAAGCAACCCGGCAACGACATTGATGTGTACCTAAGGCCATTAGTCGAAGAGCTTTTACAGTTGTGTAATGGAAAAGGTGTACGTGTGTGGGATGAGCATAAACAAGAGGTATTTGACCTGCGAGCGTTGCTGTTTGTAACCATCAATGATTGGCCTGCTCTTAGTAACCTTTCAGGACAGACAAACAAGGGATACAACGCATGCACGCACTGTTTAGATGATACCCAAAGTATATATTTGGACAAATGCAAGAAGAATGTGTACCTGGGACATCGTCAATTTCTTCCGACCAAGCATGCCTTAAGAAAGAAAGGCAAACATTTCAAAGGTGAGGCAGATCACCAGAAGAAGCCCGTCCTCCGTACTGGTGATGATATACTTGATATGGTCAAGGATTTACAAGTAATCTTTGGAAAGGGTCCTGGCGGACAATCTGTTCCGAATGACGCTGAGGGACACGCACCCATGTGGAAGAAGAAATCTATATTTTGGGACCTACCCTACTGGAAAGACTTAGAGGTCCGTTCTGCAATCGACGTGATGCACGTGACGAAGAATGTTTGCGTGAACGTGCTAGGCTTCTTGGGCGTGTATGGGAAGACAAAAGATACACCGGAGGCACGGGAGGACCAGCAACGTGTGAACGAAAAAGACGGCATGCATCCAAAGCAGTATCAAGGTCCTGCCAGCTACGCTCTAACCAAAGCGGAGAAGGAAATCTTCTTTGAATGCCTGCTCAGTATCAAGGTCTCGTCTGGCTTCTCGTCGAATATAAAGGGAATAATAAACATGCCAGAGAAAAAATTCTAGAACCTAAAGTCTCATGACTGCCACGTGATTATGACGCAACTGTTTCCGGTTGCATTGAGGGGGCTTCTACCAGAAAATGTTCGATTAGCCATTATGAAGCTATGTGCATTCCTCAATGCAATTTCTCAGAAGGTAATCGGTCCAGAAATCCTACCAAGGTTACAGAATGATTTGGTCCAATGTCTTGTCAGCTTCGAGTTGGTGTTCCCACCATCCTTCTTCAATATTATGACGCACGTCCTAGTTCACCTAGTCGACGAGATTGCCATTCTGGGTCCTATATTTATACACAATATGTTCCCCTTTGAGAGGTTCATGGGAGTCTTGAAGAAATATGTTCGTAATCGTGCTAGGCCAAAAGGAAGCATCTCCACGGGCCATCAAACAGAGGAGGTCATTGGGTTTTGTGTCGACTTTTTTCCTGACCTTAAGCCGATTGGTGTCCCTAAATCACGGTATGAGGGGAGACTGAGTGGAAAAGGCACGCTAGGAGCGGATTCAATAATATGTAGGGACGGGCATTCCTGGGCGCAAGCACACTACACAGTTCTACAGAATTCTACCTTGGTGGCCCCGTATATCAATGATACAAGAATATTCTACGCTACAAACACCCGGAGCAGTCTGACGACTGGATTACACGTGAACACATCGGGACTTTCGGCGGTTGGTTGCAAATGCATCTCATGCGTAACAACACTGTTGGAGATGACCTGTACTTGTTGGCCAGGACACCATCTTCGACTGTATGGACTTACCAAGGGTACGAGATAAATGGTAATACATTTTACACGATCGCCCAAGATAAAAAGAGCACCAACCAAAACAGTGGTGTCCGCTTTGATGCAGCAATCACCAATAGGGCAAAGGACACATATTATGGTTACATAGAGGAGATATGGGAACTTGACTATGGACATGAATTTAAGGTCCCTTTGTTTCGGTGCAAATGGGTCAATCTGTCAGGAGGCGGGGTACAGTTACACCCGCAGTACGGAATGACAACAGTGGATCTCAAAAATCTTGGGTACACAGATGAACCATTCGTCCTAGCCAATGATGTGGCGCAGGTTTTCTATGTGAAGGACATGTATACCAAACCAAGGAAAAAAAAGATAAGGAAGCTAATACATCAAACGATGAGCCACAGCGCCACATAGTTCTTTCAGGGAAAAGAAACATCGTGGGAGTGGAGGACAAGACAGACATGTCGGAGGATTATGAAAAGTTTCATGAAATTCCTCCCTTCAAAGTGAAGGCTGACCCAAGCATCCTGTTAAACGATGATGATTATCCATGGTTACGGCGCAATAAGGAAGGGACACACGCGAAGAAAAAGTGAAGACTTTCTCTCCACAACTATTCTCATGATGGCTTTGATCTAGAATATCACTGCAGTTACATGTCAAGAAATGAAATCCCTTTTGTAATAGATGAGTTTCGTCCGAAACCCTGTTACTTCGAAAGAGATTGTCCAGTTTGTACACGAAGTGCATCCAGTTTTTCCCGTAACCCTCTCAACTTTTTAGCACATGCTATGTGGGTGAAATTATGATACCATGCCAAGTTTCAACCTTTTCAGAGTTCATTTGCAGTGATTTTCAAATTCAGGGTCATTTAGCTCAAAATAAATCATGAAATGCATGAAAAATAGCAAATGAAGTCACAAAATGTTTGAAAATTGATGACGTGGCTTTGAATGGTGCATATTGAATGCAAAAAAAGTCTGGAGTTAAAATATGTTAAAAAAATTGAAATCTCTTTTGTAATAGATGAGTTTTCGTCCGAAACCCTGTTACTTCGAAAGAGATTGTCCAGTTTGTACACGAAGTGCATCCAGTTTTTCCCGTAACCCTCTCAACTTTTTAGCACATGCTATGTGGGTGAAATTATGATACTATGCCAAGTTTCAACCTTTTCAGAGTTCATTTGCAATGATTTTATAAAACTCTAATAGCAAAAAGAATGAACTAAAAAGATTTTATAAAACTCTAATAGCAAAAAGGATGAACTAAAAAGCTTTTATAAAACTCTAATAGGAAAAAGAATGAACTAAAAAGATTTTATAAAACTCTAATAGCAAAAAGAATGAACTAAAAAGATTTTATAAAACTCTAATAGCAAAAAGAATCAACTAAAAAGAATCAAAATAATATTAACTAAAATTATCAAAGTATTTATTTGTTAAAAACTTTAATAGTAAAAAGCTTTTATAAAACTCTAATAGCAAAAGGAATCAACTAAAACATATGCAAAAAAATAACATTAAAATTTAAAAAACATAATATATGCAAAAAATAAAAAAAGGCCCACCTTCTAGCCACAACGGCCTGCATACGACTAGAAACCCTAGAAATGGGCCAGGATGCAGGCCCCCAGTGCTAGCAGGCCCAACAGGGCGTGAGATAGGCATGTTCTGCCTGCAATAGAGAGGAGCTCGAGAGGGCAGCGGCAGCAGCGCTTATAAACCACTCCGAGCCCCTCTCGACTAGCGAGGTGGGACTAAACTTTTGGCTACGAGAAGCACAGCCCTTTAGTCCCGGTTGGTGGCTCCAACCGGGACTAAAGGGGGGCCTTTAATCCCGGTTGGAGCCACCAACCGGGACTAAAGGGCTGTGCTTCCCGCCCTTTCGCCTGGCGAAAACTACCTTTAGTCCCGGTTGGTGGCTCCAACCGGGACGAAAGGGGGGCCTTTAGTCCCGGTTGGAGCCACCAACCGGGACTAAAGGTGGGACTATATAAGCACGACTTGGAAAAAATTCCAAATCCATCTACTTTCCCTCTTCCCCGACGGCGCAGAAAACCACCTCGACGCCGCCAGGCTGCCGGATTTTTCCATCGCCTCCCCGAGCCCGCTCGCGTCCCCGTCGCCGCCCCCGACGCCGTCCCCGTCGCCGCCCCCGTCGCCGCCCCCCGATGTCGTCGCCTCCCAGAGCCCGCTCCGGCCTCCTCCTCCTCCTAGGTGAGCCGCATGCCACACCGCCGTTCCCCTCCTCCTCCTAGCTAGCTATCCTCCGCCTGTGGTGGTCATGCGATGCTAGGGCTAGGATGTAATTTAGGAGGTATGCACAAGTGGATTGTGAACTAATTACACATTTATCCTAGATTAGATTTCGAAATTAGCGAATACCAAACAATCCTTTTCTTGAAGTGTTTTAACAACTGTAGAAGATTTTGGAGGGACGGAGGAGGGGGGTATATCAAAGCAAAACGGGTAAGAGGTGCCAAATTAACCTCGATTTATATATGGACTATTTAGTTAGGTAGACAAGGAAGGTGTATGCATGTTGTGGGACGACCGTTCATGTGGTGGTAATTAGGAGGAACGTATTTATGTACGCGCTAAGAGTGAAAAATACTTCCTATGTCCATGCAAGCACACTTTTTAAAATTTTAACGTTGACCAAAAAATAAAATGTGGTTTATGTGGCACAGTATGAATGCAAGTTACTATAATGTATAGCAAGTTAGTTTTATTTGTATTTACATAAACAACCACGCAAATGACTTACAATAGTTTTTGTTTCTTTATTTACTTCCATATGGTCTACGGTAATGCCAACCGGATGACATGGTGTCAATGTGGAGCGCCACACCCCCCATCCCCCACCCCCTCTTTTCCGGCACAGTTTGTGGTGTTAGTAAACAGGCATAAACATATTTATGTGTAGTGCAAGATTACTAAATGGTTGGGACAACACCATCTCAGTCATTCGGCTTTGGTCATAGATATATGATCTTAGTTTTGATTTACATGTTTTCGCAACATTTTTGTTGTTTCCCAGCAAGATATTGGTTTCCTGCCATGACTTCCCAACTCATTGGTTTGCTCTTTTTTCTAGTGATTAAGAAGCTCCCAAATTAATTAACCTGTATTTCATATATATGGTCTATTTAGTTCTGTGGACAATTACGGTGGATGCATGATGAGTCGTGGAAATTGTAATTACAATCAGTAATTAGAGGCTCATGCCATAGATCGCTCTTGTGTATGCCCCCCGGTGGTAATTTGAATGAACTTACCTAGAGAGTCTCTCCGGGTGAGGAATACTGATTACATTTGGAAGTAGTAGGTGAACAGAGGTTTACTAGTTCGATAATACAGAATTAATTAAGAGTGATCCACACATTATATTAACTGTTTAAAACAAAATCGACAGAGGTTGAGCAGCCACATACACATTTTCTCACCTTGCTCAGTTTTAAAAAAAGAGGTCTCGGGTTCTTTTTATTATGCAGAGAAAATACTATGGTTTGACAAATACTCTAGTATCAAAACTATAGTTTTTAGGCGCAGCCAAACAGTACCACAATTTGTTGTTTTATTGGGCCTTAAGTATTAAAAATGGTATTGTTGTTAAATAAAATGATATTTGCTATAGCCACAATTTGTTCTCGTCGACGATGCCAATCCCACATCCTCGTCGTCGACTCGGCGCCGACAACCAGTTTGAGAGGCGCCATGTCCGGGACTGGGCTCCGCCAGGCTGGCACTTGGGGGTGCTACCTTCCGGGGCGCGCAGTTTGGTGAGGAATCCGGGTATCGTCGTCGACCCGGAGCTTCTTTGGTGGCGGTCGCGTGGGCCACTATCGGTGCGGAGGCAACCGGCAACCGAGGAGGTGGTACGTCGTCGTGTCAGGGAGGAGGACGAGCACGTCCATCGCTACATGGTTGCGTTGGATGCGAGGTTCTCCAATACCTGGCAGTTCCTTCAGGGATCTCACCCGAGCTATGATCCTGTGATGGTTCCTTCTCTTTGGGTGTCCACTGCCCATGCTTCAGGAACCGCGAGTGAACTAGATTATTCGATAATATTCGAGCTGTATTAGTGATAATATTCGATGCTTCATTAACTGGATTATTGGAGATGTATTAGTGATATTATATGATAATATTATAAGAAGAGTCCCCGACGATCGCCGGTGCTATTATATGTATTAGTGATATTATATGATGATCTTGCTAAAAAAATTGCCGTTGATTTTAATCTTAGAATCATGAACACAGGAAATGTCGACGTCGTCTGACGACGATAGGATCCCTCAGTGCCCTTTGTGCTGGGATGACAGGGGTATATGCGACATTTATCCTCACCTAGACAATGATACGTCATTCACCGTCAAACTAACGGAAGAATTTAGTATTACTACGGTATGTAAAGACGACATGTATTTTTTGTTAATGAAGTATGACGTGTGCTTTTTTGCTTTAATTAACCTTTAATTTTCTTTTGTACAATTTGACTAGTGCGTTCCCTGTCATGCAAGATTCGTTGTCTTGGACAAGTTCCATTTCAAAGAGAAGTGTAGTACAGAGCTTAAGATAGCTCACCTAAGAACGGAGCATTACACTTTTGCTGTTAAGGTGAAAAATAACGAAGATCACACATATTTTGGTTGTTCTAGTTGGAGAGCATTTTGCAAGGTGTATGGGTTCGATGAGGACATGAACATTACCTTCGATCTTGGTAATGACGATGTTCGTGATAATAATATAGATATTTGGGTACATGCGGAGGATGACTTGATTCCGGTGCTACCTCCAGGTGCGTTTGTCAACAGATTTGTTAGGTAATTTATATTGATTATTGAAAAGTATTTGGTACTCATCCCGACTAAATTTCTTTTTTTTTAATTATTAGCTCATTTCCGTGCTACAAGAGTTACCCGACAGATAATAGATCGCACCTACTACAGTTATGACTCCGAGCTTACTTGGTTGGAGAAAAATCATCTGATATCATTTATTGATGATGTTGAGTATCATGCTAAACATTACATGGCTGGGAACATTTATCATGGATATGTGCCACTAGTGCACAAGTTGAACCGTTATAACATCACTTCAGACAACTTTGTAAGACTTTTTTACCATTGCGTCACTAGTCCATCTTTTTCATACATTCTTCTTAAGCAAAACTAGTTTAGCTAACAATGTTATTATTACTTATGTTCTTCAACAGGTACTTCCGCCAGAGACCGTGCCTAAATGGATGGTTACCACCGGTGATTTGCATATGGTTAGCTTACGCCCAATGTGGATGAGTTACCCTGGTAAATACAGAATATCTCGAAGTGAAGAAAGCCTGAAAATCAAAGGATGGAGCTAGGCAATAAAAGCATCCACGCAACCACTTGGACACGATGTCTTGATTGATGAATATAGGTTGATCACGCCACAAGTTGGAGATAGGTTGATCTGTATTCTTCAATGGGGAGATGCGGGAGTTCACCTTTTTTATGCTATTTTACCTAGGAGAGAGCAGTAGTTAGTGTTTCTAACTTGTGATTACTTGATCACTTGCTAGTATGATAACAACCAGAATGATGAGGAGTTCACCTTTTTTATGTTATTTTATCTAGAATGATGAAGAGTTGATTAAGATGATGATGAGTTGTTATATGACATATACCAGTACAAATTAGATGGATGCAATAGACCAAGTTGAATTAAATAAAAATGAAACCCTAAATGTAAAAGAATTGAAGGGTAAACACAAAAATAAAAGGGGGAAACACAATATGAAAACCCCTAAACCCCTCATTTCAAAAAAAAAACCCAGAGCCTGGCAGCTGCTGACGCGTGGCTGCCTTTTAGTCCCGGTCGGTGTTACCAACCGGGACTAAAGGTCCTCCTGCCTGGGCGCCCCACAGCGGCCACGTGGAGTTCCTTTAGTCCCGGTTTGTAAGCCAACCGGGACTAAAAGTGATGGGCATTAGTCCCGATCGTTTTGTCCCGGTTGCAGAACCGGGACTAAAGGCCCTCTGAAACCGGGACAGATGCCCTGTTTTCTACTAGTGTAGAAAAGAACTACATAAATATCGACTCCCATCATATGATGTGATCGTGTGTGGGGGTGCATGGTAACTAATAAATAAGTGGTCATGGAGGTGCCCCCTCCACCAGATGCCACCTCACACCGTTCCAGCCGTTACACACCATGTCGTCGTGAATCGTTCTGATGGTACATGTTGGTCCAGAGCGTCCTCACCTCCGTAGGGATACGTCCGTCTATTAATCGTGTGGGTCTCATCCTCCCCAGCAAAGTCGGATACCCACAATACCTGACACGGCCCATATCCGAGCGAAAATGAGCGCGTAGCGATTCTTGGACGAAATCATTAAAGAACACTCCCACATTCTTTAGTGGTGACAAATGGCGCGTTGCATTTGCGATACTTGTCACAACAAGGAGTTTTTATGGTTTTTTCGTCGACTCATTTTTAAAAATGTTTTATCTCTTGAACAATGCGTTAAAATTATAAACCGTTTTCACCATGCGTTTGTCGTGTCTCTTCAAAACTAGATCCCATATTAGTAGGTTTGGACACACTTTGTTTTTAAAAAAGGAAATAAGAAACAGAAAAAAAACGAAAACTGAAAAAAAGAAAAAAAAGGAAGCACAACTGTGCTCACACGGGAAGAACATTTTGTGATTTTCACTTTTCGGGACGCGGAAGCACAGCTGTGCTTTACCGTAAAGCACAATTGTGAATTTCACTTTTCAGGAAGCACAATTATGTTTTATCGTATAGGGCACCACAACCTTTCTAAACTTCCTGGAATAAGACCTTACTATATATATATACCCAGAGACCAGAGATGTGTATGGGAACTTGTTCCAACAATCTGAATAATATACTACCAAAGACTCGAAAGTGTGTCTATATCTCTAACAGGACAAAAAACATTAATTTCTTGCTGATCTCCAAACAGTAAGGTTCAGTTTCTTGCTGCTATTTACACTATTCAAGATAAGTATGCAGACAAAGCATTCATTCACAAGAAAAAACATGCATATGCTCAGTTAGCAACCACATAAATTGATTGCTAACTCTTGTGTGCATGCATTTTACTCATGTTAGCAAATCACACCAGTAACAGTTAGCTTTGGTAGTAACTATAAGAAGACGTGCCTTGTTGACCTGTAATCTAAAATAAACTCACTGTACCTTTCTCTCTCTGATTGATAATTACAGAGGTAAACATGGTAATTAGGTCCCTACTTCCTGCTCCGGAGCACTATGGTTCCGTTATCACTAGACTTTGCACTTTATTCAGACAAGCATGCAAAAGAGATATTCCTTTATAAGAGATACTCCCTCCGTTCCTAAACATAAGTCTTTTTAGATATTTCAATATGGACTACATACGAAGCAAAACGAGTGAATCTACACTCTAAAATATGTCTACATACATCCGTATGTAGTATGTATTGAAATCTCTAAAAAACCTTATATTTAAAAACGGAGGGAGTACTATTCATACTATGCATATAAAAACTAAACATTGGTTTTTCTCCTGTATAAGAGATAATATTCTCTTGTTATGATAGAACATGCTACTACCTGATGTCTTGATGCATCTCCTGCTTATTGCTGACACTACAACCTGCAGTTTATATGGGCCTACTTTCTGTACAGCAAAAAAAAAAAAAAAAATCTATGAATGAGCCTGGCAAAGGGAAAACAATACAAAGCATGACCTAAAGGAAAACAGTGGGGTTTAAGTCAACTTGAGGATCCTGTTTCTTTCTGAACCAGGCATCAACCACAAATAGCAGCCGAGGTGTAAACTTGCAAGCGCCCCTTTGTTATTACAGATCGATGCAGCTTATGCTCCCTCGGCCACCTAGGTTTTGGTAGTTAGTGTTCTACATGCGTTCAGGGCCAAAACAGAGGCTCAACGTCCAACAAAAAATATATTTCGACATGACGCAACCGACCCGCTGATCCTGCCACGCCATTCAAACCGTGAACATGTTCAGTAACAATCCAATCGATGTGGGCAAATGTCACCAGCAGGATCAGCAAAACACGAGGGAAACACATTGGATCCATCTATACAATGGCATCCTTTCTTCCCCAGTTTATATCTCAGACGGATAAAAATACTACGACAAAAGCAAGATGCTTTTCATAGGAGAAATATAAAAAGCAAATCGCATCTCTTTACCCAAAAAGGCTTTCGCCCCGCTTTATATATAAAGCAACGACCAACAATACATTGAATGGTCTGAAGCCTCATTCAACAAGTCAATGCATTCAGCATAAACATACCAAGCTACCGTAAATGAATGCATATTCGGCAAAAGATTAGCAAACACATATAGATCAGCAAACACATATTTGGCAATGCATACCAAGCTCAAACCGTATCGCAGGCTGAGCTTGTGGATGTGAAGTCCCTCCCATTTGGCCTTCTATGTCTGATTACTGGAGCAATGAAATATTCAGGGATTTTTACTCTGTTCAGCTTCAGCAATTCTGCATGCATAGAATTTTCTGCTAGCAATAGATGGCAAAAGAAATTTCGACACAATAACAGAAAGATAGTACTGTCTGTTAGACTGATATACATCTGAGGTAGCATAGATTACTGTATATCATGAAGCGTATCACTTTTTCTAAGCCGATTTATCTTTTATCTCTTGGAAAGATGCAGCAAGTAAATAATCAACACTGGACAGTCTCCTCTAAATATTTGTGTTTGATGTGTATGACCAATACTCATTGACCAGCTCGCGAAAGAGAGATCCTTCAGTTTCCATGAGCTTTGTAGGTTTCTCAAACTCCACTACTTTCCCTGGAAGTGTTCATATATGGTTCATTAGTATGTGAAATATCCACAATACATGTGGCTTCAAGTATACTCAATATTAGTTGCTTGAAATCAATAAGACGGCGAGTTCTATAATCAGGTCACTATATTAAGTTGGCAATAAGACAAACATACCATCGCTCATTGCAAGTACCATATCGCAGTCCATTACTGTTGGTATACGGTGTGCAACTGTAATAACAGTGCAATGTTTGAATTCTGTCCGGATCGTTTTCTGAAGGACAGCATCTGTCGCATTGTCTATAGAGGCTGTTGCTTCATCAAGAACTAAGATGCAGCATCTTCTCAAAAGTGCGCGTCCCAGACAGAAGAGCTGCCTTTGACCCATACTCCAGTTCGACCCATCTTCCAAAACTATTAAGACAAAGATCTTGATCAGTACTATGAATGAGATAGTTCCAAACATCATGCTAGCAAAAGGATATAGCTAATATGTCCAGGACTACTAACATTTTGGTATATTTATTGTCACGTGTATTTTCACACCTATTTTCAGTTTCTGAAATGATTAGTTAGAGCAGAGTTTTCTGTTTAGCCAATTTATTACTTTAAAAAATGAACTAAATAAACCAAAAAAAATAGACGAAGTTAAGTTTCCTACCATGTGAATCCAATCCCTGTTCCTTCTCCCGGACAGCTTCAAGAAGTTGACATTTGTCAAGAACCTGCAGAATAATAAAAAATAGAGTAACTACTTTAGTGATTCCTTTTGAAAGGGACATATGCCATAAACTCAGAAAGGGGGGCACTAAGCCTAGCTCAGCTTCAAGACGTGTGGCAATCAACCTTGTTTGAGTTCTCCTCAACTAAATTTTGGGTGCCTATTTCTTCAATAAGTGAAAAGTTGTCTAACTCCTCCTAGGCAATCTAGTTTTTCAATGAGAAAGGCTACTTGTCATTTCAGATTCCTCTAATTCAATTTATCCGCCCAATTTTGTTAATGTCCTCAACTTTCTGAAAGTTAGGTATATATCGAAACCATTGATCTGAATTGTGACAATACTAAAAGAGGACCGCCTCATGATTAAACATTACATCAGGTTCTTGTGGTGTGATATATTGTCAGCATAATATTATCTGTTCATTGGGTAAGAAGACAAAAAGCAACATTGTTAGCTGTGTAGAATCTTACCTCCCACATTTTTTCATCTGAGAACTGCCCAAGAGGATCTAGATTGTATCTTACTGTACCCTGAAAAAGTGTTGGATCTTGTGGAATGATACCCAAACGCGAACGCAGGTCATGCAAGCCTATCATACTGATGTCCACAGAGTCTATAATTATTTTCCCTTCGGCGGGTTCAACAAGTCGAAACAATGCACCAATTAATGTTGTCTTGCCGCTTCCTGTTCGACCAACTATACCAATCTTATCTCCACCTTCAAACTTGCAAGTGATTCCATGTAGTACAAGGGGAGCATCTATCCTATACCTGATCTGTTGAATGAAAATCAGTCGCATACATTTTTTAGAAGTGCTAATCGGATTATTTTACCTTGTAAGGTGTATGTGTAAATACTCCCTCCGATTCTCTTTACTCCGCATATAAGATTTGTCTGAAGTCAAACTTCGTAAAGCTTGACGAACTTTATAGGAAAAAATATGAACATTCACAATATGAATTCAATATCAATAGATGCGTCATGAATTTAATTCATATTGTGTAACTTTAGCATTGTAGATGTTGATACTTATCAATATAAATATGGTCAAACTTTATGCAGTTTGACTTCAGAAAAATCTTAAAGGCATAGTAAAAAGGACCAGAGGGAGTATTTATATCTGATTACCTTCAAATCCCTAATCTCCACATTGCCCTTTTGGGGCCAATCTGGCAACGGTCGATTTTCTTCAACAACTTCTGCTGCTTCACTTTGTATGCCCATGTACTGGTTCACCCGTTCGACCGAGATTATTTGATTCGCAAGGTTGCATTGGAATTGAATAGAGAGAACGAACGAAATATTTAGGGAAAGACCATAGGACAATGCCATTCCTACAAAACCTGTGCGGGTACAAAAGCAAGGAATTATCTACTATTTGTATTGTTAATATTCATAAACTGTGTAACTTTATAGTACCAAATACTTTATTTAGTTAATTTCGGCACATGAGCATTAGAACAAGTCTAATAAGGCCTAGCCAGCAGGCTATATGAGTTGTCATCTCATCAAAATCCTATTTGGAGGAGTGAGAAGAGAGGAGAGAGGTGTGCCTGACTATAGCACATGAATCTAGAAAAGTATAGAAATCATTTAGTCAAAATTTATAACTTTGATTACTATTATATAAGAAAGTATTTGGACTGGTAGGTCAAAATACTATTGCTAGATTTTTCATCAATATTATTTTCATACTATAACTCTCTTCTAGTTTTCTACAACCATATATACATATAAAACGTACCATTCAAATGATTTTGTTGGACACCCATGTCATGTTAACACATGCCTAATTTACGGTGGAGCATCAAGTAAGTTCTCATAACAAAAGCGTGTCAGAACTCAAGCAGAAACCAATGAAAAGGTAGAAACAATCACATGGCAATGCATGTACATTTATCGCAAATCAGATGGTACTCAACTTTGTCCAAATATTTGTAGCAACGTGGTGTTGATATAATTGCTTACCAGGACTAAAAGTTCCTTGAGGAAGAAGGGCCATGACAAAGGCAGAAAAAGAAAGAACTGCGGCACTCATTATCTCCAGACGTAGAATCAACCATTCAGTTGCTGCAAAATTGTAGAAATATGGACTGGCACTCTTGTCGACAAGATCCAAATTTTTAGCAAAGAAACGATCTTCTTCCTCAAAGGCCCTTATTGTTATAGCCCCAGAAATCGATTCACTTAAGTGATTTGCCAGAGCAGACTTGGTAGTACCATTGATCCGCATCAATTCCTTGGCCGAGGCTAGATAGTACCTCTGCATGAACAAACATAACAGGTTTCAGTTAATGAGAACAGTTTAATGCAAAACTATCATTGGCACGGATACATAGACATGAAGCTTAGCCATAAAGAAACAAAATCATATGAATTACCTGCAACCAAATTGCCAAAACTATCATTGGCACGGATATAAACAGAACTTGCCATGTAATAACAACCAATACACCTAGATTGCTATATGCATTAAAGATGGCACCAAGGCTAAATACAAATGCAAATGGAACATCAAGGTCAATGAGGCTCAAATCTGAGGAGACCTGCATTAGAACAAAAAGGGAACGAGTTAATCTATCATGAGAAAATTCTTGGTGTAAAAAACTGAAACTTGTTTTACCATTCGTTTAAGAACTCTTACCCTGCTAAAAACCCTTCCCAGAGGTGTAGAATCATAAAAGGACATTGGTGCACGGAACAATGAATTGAGTAGCTGGGAAAATAAGGATCTTGATGATTGGATCCCAAGAACAATGATTAATAAAAATCTTGATAGCAAGAAGAATATCGTGCACACTCCGATAATAATGTACACATAAACTAACTTCCGCGTGCTAACATGAGGATTTTGGACATTAGCAGCCATCCATGAATTCTGTGATATTTGCCCAGCTATGAAAATTATGTGAAAAATCATACACAAAGTGAAATACAGGAAGCCTTTGTGCTGGCGCAGGTAAAGCATATAAGGCTTAACACCTGCATCCCCTGTTTCTCTTTCCTCTTTCTTGATCAGTTGGTTTTCCTGTGATGGCTTCACATACTCTGTATTTCTGCTTCCATGAATATCATCTGTCACCTTTTCTGATACTTCTTCCTTAGATCTTTGCGGGGGTATATTTTTATTAAAATCCGAAGCACTAATAGTATCCTTATGGGAATTTACAAGGCCTATAAATTTTTCACAATCTGTCAATAGATCTTGATAAGGCGCAGACCGAATAATCTCCCCATCTGACATTAACTGCCAAAAACATCACTAATTTTAGATGGCATCCAAAAAAAAATAGAGATAATTACAGATCAAAATAAATCATAGAGACACAAATATCATCATATGGTGACATTTTCGAAGGGGGGAGAGGTACCAAAATGGAGTCAAATACAGGTAGAAAATCCACTTGGTGGGTCACCAAAAGAACAGTCTTGTTTGATAGAGCGCTCATGACATATTCCTGTTACAAAGAGCTTTGTAAAAAAGTCATAATCAAATAGTAAGACAATATGCATATGCTGGTTTGGTCCTTACATTGAAGAGACTTGTGGCTGTATGTGCATCAACAGCACTGAAAGGGTCATCAAGAAGATAGATATCTGCATTTTGGTATAGTGCACGAGCAAGCTGGACGCGCTGCTTCTGACCACCACTAAGATGTACTCCTCTCTCCCCAATTTGAGTACAATCTCCATATGGCAACATTTCGAGGTCCTTGACCAATGAGCAGCTCGCGAGTGTGTTATGGTATCTTTCCCCGTCCATCGACGATCCAAAGAGAATATTTTCTTGCACAGTCCCAGATTGGATCCATGCATTCTGAGAAACATATGCTATTTTACCGTAGACTTGGATCTGAGAATTTTATGCAAAGATCAGGAATTTTCTATAAAATTTTTATGAAAAATGAATTGAATAACGTAGTTCATGTTGGCAAATATTGTCAACCATAATGTTCATACACAACTTCGCAAACCAAACATGATGTCTTCTAATCATGTCTAAATTCTTAATATGGAAGCTATTGCATTAACAGATGATGTTAGTAAAAAATCATACCATGCCTTCCGTTTTGGGGACCTCACCGAGTACAGCAGCCAAAAGTGTCGACTTTCCTGATCCTACCTCTCCACAAATCGCAATCTTTTCTCCACCTTTGACTACCAGATTTATAGTCTTTAGAGTTGGGTTTGATGTATTCTCATCCCACGAGAAGCTACACGAATTCATCGCTATAGGTACAGGGTAATTAATGCCAACGTAGGATTTTTTCCTAACCTGCCCATTTAGCTCAGGTGCATCAAGGAAGTTTGATATCCGAGTGAACGCAACCTTAGCTTGTATCACAACACCAATAACATCTGGTATTAACTTTACTGGCTCTTGCACAAGACTTAGAGTTGCCACAAAGGTGAAGACATTGCTAGCATTGAGAGGGATTTTTAAAAGATAGCATGTCAGAAAGGTCGCTGCCGAAACCCAAGTCGGTGAAGACCAGAACAGGAAAGCGTTGTATGCCCTCCTAAGCTGGAATGCTGACAACCACTTGTACTCAACCTCTCTGAACTCCTCAATGACCTTTTTGAAGTGAGCTTCCCATGCATAAAGTTTCAAGACCTTCATATGAACAAATGACTCACACATGGCCTTCAATCTCACATCTTGTGCTTCCATAAGTCTACTCTTAAATTTGTGTTGCAGTCTGGTGAATGGAACGTTACACAGTATGATCATAATGATGATAACCAAAGATGAAATCATTGCAGCACCAACCGCATTGTATAGAATTGCCATAGCAATGCAAAGCTGAACACTTGTTGTCCATGTTTGATGGAACCAGTATGGGAATTCCCCAATCTGATACGCATCGACGGTCACATAGTTCATAATATTTCCAGAAGAGTGCTTCATTTTTGCTGCATTTGATAGCTTCTGTTGTTTCTTATAAATAGCTGCTGACAGGAATGACCTCACCTGCAATCCTAATCTCCGAGTGCGGAAATACCACTGTCTCTGTGACAATGATTCACAACATTTGCAGATGAACATTAACCCAGCAAGCACACAGCCTTCGTATTTAAAGGTCCCTTTCCCAAGTGATACATTGATGAATGCCTTAAGAATCAATGGTCCTGTTGATACGGCAAGAACCTTGAGCAAAGCAAAGCAGCCCGAGACAAAGATCGCACGCTTGTGACAAGAAGCAATAGTCCATAAGAATGATGGTGTGCCATGTGACGGTGACTGCTTCTTGCTATTCAGCTCCTCCATGAACATCAAGTACTGGTTGCGTGCTCGATCTGTGGCGCCTAGAAGTGGCATGTCTTTGTCTTCAAGGGGTTTCTTGTAGCCCATCTTTATTAGAGGATTCAACCACCAAAATGACATCTCGCTGAAAAACCCAGCTTTAGCAAAGGGAGTCACCTGACTCTCAGAATCAGCTACCTCTTCGTCTGAAAAAAAGAGGCATTTTACAGTAGGGACTAGGGACAGCCAAATATGAGCCGTACAATAAGCAGATCTGATGGTACAAATCGATCAATACTAGCCCAACAAAGTAGTAGTATTTTTCACCAGAGGGTAAATTTGGTAGATGAAATAACACATCCCATTATACTGGATAAAAAGGATAAAAGAAGCACCCAAAAGTAATTTTGGAGAAATCGAAACTGTCCATCGCGTTTATGGATCCATCTGCAGCGACCACGGCCGGAAACGACGGCGGAGCGTTGCGGCAGCTCGCCAACAGCAGCGTTATCTGCAAGTAGTAGCTATGTAGGTACACACTGAGTGCCTCTCCTTACAGGAAACCGAATGGCATTCTGCTAATTAAACATGAATCGTTCTGCGAATTCCAAAAATTCTCTGATCCATACAGCAATGAATCGGTCCATACTCTTTATGATCAATCTTCCTATTATATCTAGTCACCTAGACATGAATTAATCATTGGCACACCACACACTTGGTCAATAGACCAGTTCTGCTAATTAAGGCACGGGAAGAGAATCATTCTGTTCACGTATGCGCAGAGACAAATGTGGGGAGCGGCCGCTAAATTCCAACGCATGGTGCACCTCGGCTGCTGGCGAAGGCGGGGGCAGAGGCAGACTACCGGATGGGGCCTCCAGCAGGCTCGCAGAGCCAGGGACTGCCGGCGAGGGCGGGAACTGTGTGAGAGCGGCAGCGATCTGTTCTTTTCTACTGCAGCACAAGGAACTGCCGGCGACGACGGGGGCACGCGGCGCTGTTCCATGTGTATGCCTTTTTCTTAACTTATTACGGAGGCAGCGTTATTCGGATTACTTCTAACCCTGGATCAAATTATCCTTACAAAAGTAAAATCAAAATAGAAATACCTAAAGATGAGTTGCCCAGAATACCCCTATAATCAACGGTGGATATCATCTAATACTTCTAGCATATATGACTAGTAAATTGCACCGTAAAAGTCCTCGAAAAAAAATGACTTTAGCAAAGGTAGCAGAAGTGACGCGGCTAGCTATGAAGCAGGAGGAAGTTGAGAGAGGATTTACTTGAGAGGGAATCCATCTGCGCGTGCAACCTCTATTGCTTCAAATGGATCAGCTCCTGTCGCATCACTGCACCAATCATTAACATGAAACTAGTTAGGACAAACATACACTCTCTCTTTATGAAGAAGCAGACAAAGAACAGATACTGCAAATACTGGAATTAGAGCAACATCAGAGAGTCCAAATCCCATGAACTTATCCAGATGCATGCTTGCTCGGAACACAATGATCACAGTGCCGCATGAAAATAATGGAAACCCAAAGCTGAAGACGGAAACTGTACTCGTCAGTGACCATCAACTACCTTGTTAAGCCAGGGGAGAAGAAGCAACTGCAAGAACTGCTTTTTTTGGCTAGAAAAGATCGAGAGAGAAAGCAACAAAGATACCAGTACTGACCTCTCCAGGCTGCTGCTAGCTGGTGAGTAGTAGCACCCTCCTCCTCCTCCACGGTCCGTCAACAGTCTGTCCAAGGTTTTTCTCTTAATATGAGAACAACACTGTTAACGTGCCATATGTTTCGGAATCTCATGTCGTATGCTGAGAATCAAATCTTATTTAACCGATTCCAGTGGTAGCCACCAGCCTTATATTAATATACAACAAGTGGCTCCATATTTTTATATAAAGACTGACTAGCAAGATGTTGCTTACCGAGTTTAGTCGTCTTCTAAGTAGCAGTTATGCAAATGCTCAGTGGTAGACTTGTTAATTGTGGGTCTTGAATATACTGTGCAAACGGAATCCCTCCAGTGCCACATTTTGCAGATCGAAAGGCTTTTCGCCCTGTTCCATTTTTCACAGAAACGGAGCAACATCCAAGTCCATTCTTACATGCCTTGACGCAACCATCACATCTATCGAAGCAAAACCAGCCAAAGAAACACCCATCAATTTAGTAGAAAATAACAAATCCTACAGCTGAGGGGGCAGAGATAAATCTGGACATAACAACGCCCGTGTCTCGCCTCCGTGATCATCGGTGTCCCCGGCCCCAGCTGAAGTGTGGTTTATTCGTTCCTTCATCGTCACCTGAGCTGTGGAGCTTCCACTATCTTTGCTCCCATAAGGAGCAGGTACTTGTCCAGGATGTGCAGGTTCGGTTTGAGACACTCACACAATGGTCCTGCATTTGAGTGATCTCAATAGTCGCTGATACACCACCTGTAAACCAGACCATGATAATCCAGCAAAAAAAAAAATGTCATTGCGCAATTTCTAGGTAGTCCACAATATATCAGCAGTAGTCATATTCAAAGCAGCATTCTTGGAACTAGTGAGCCAAAATCTAGCCACCTATTCAAAATTAACAAATTCAGAGCATTGACAATTTCTTTCCACGTCACCTGCACCACATCACAACAAACGAATAGGGGTTGGCAGGTATCTTTCTCACAACACAACAAGCAAGAGTCGTCATCAACCTGTTGTTTGTTAATTATGACGGGTCAGGAGTTTATTATGGGATAAAAGCCACAACAATACATGTATCCTATAGATTCGAAACAGCCAGGACAAAAACTGACATAACTTCCCCAAATTTAATAACCACACAAGAACTGTGCATCTTCCGAAACGTCTGATCTGGTTCAGTTGTCAGGGTTAAGTCATTGACATTCGTGAACACAATCCATCACAGAATTGCATCACCAGACACAGAAATTTGCCACTTATGGGGTGGACAACAGGCCTAAGGTCATGGAGAGACCTACATAGCTCAGCTCAAAGCAACAAACTGGACTGGAATTTGCAGATTTACAAAGTTGATTTCCGAATCGACAAGTTTGCTGCCAATATATACATGTACAGTTTTGTGGATGGATACAGTTTCATGGCATCTCCATTGGTGAAGTGCTGATGATTTACGACAGATGCAAATGATAAGACTGTTTCATTTGTTGATCGCGCTTTAGCCTCAGATAGGTCAGCTTTTCACAATTAAAAGTTTCCCAGCAAAGTTCAACTATATAATTTGTCACAGGGAAAGAATCAAAAGGTAAACATAGACCCAGCAGTAATATATTTCTAAGCAGTCTGAACATTAAACGTTGAACGGCAATTTCAGTTTCTAGTAACTGCTGGAGCAAAGAAGACGATGAAACGAAAATGGAACATGCTCAAAAAATTCGGGTTGAGAACAGACCATATACTAATAGTAATATTCCGTATGTTCAGTTCAATCTCTACTCCCCTGCTGCTACTTGCTGATAGCCTGGCCGTGGCAAACGCTTGTAGTTGAGTTGGTCTTACCAGTAACAGAGCCGGCCGGCGTCCCCTCCCGCTCCCGCCCGCCGCTGCTGCACTCTTCTCCGGCGTGGGGAGCGACGGAGATGCGCGAACCCCGTGCCCCTCTTCCTCTCACGGTGGCCGCCGCCTCCTCCATTGCTCACCGGCCCCGAGCTGCCCCTACACTCCTTGCGGAGTGGCGCGACCTAAATCCATCCGGTGCGAGATCGGAAGGGAGGAGAGGAGAGCGGCTACATTTTCATGGAGGGCCAGGGCACGACGGCGGCGGAGGGAGCTGCGTTCCGGCCGGCAGGGGAGGAAGAAAGAAGCGATGGGCTCGGAAGAAGGGTGCAGTCGCGGACGTGGGCCCAAAGTGATTCCAGCCCAGGCCCTGCCAAATGCAGGCCCGGGGACTAGAAAGAAGGCAGATGGAAATAGACGAGTGCACGGAGCAACTAACTTTTTTTTAACACAGTACAGACGCAAGAGCTCATGTACACGTGCATACACTCACCCCTATGAACGCACACACTCATACCCTACCCCTATGAGCACCTCCGAAAGACTGAGCCGGCATATCATCTTGAAATTTACGAAGTAACCGTAGGCACCTCGTCGTCGACGGGAACGTCTCCTCCCACTGAATGCGCATCGCCGGAAATCCTGAAATAAATTCAGGAATAAATGCGAGCACCAAGATTTGAACCCTGGTGGGCTGAGAATACCACAGTCCCTCTAACCATCCAACCACGGGTTGGTTCGCCACGGAGCAACTAACTGAAGGGTACTTTTTGCGGGAGCCTCGCAAAGGTCATTTTTGATGGGTTGTGACTCGCTTTCAAGTCATCGTCATGAGTCACGTGTTAGACGCTTCCTCAAGATTTAATTTTAAATTTATTTCTATGTATGCTTTTTCATGTTTTAGATTACTTTCTTTAAGGGTTTTTTGGCTTTTTGGTTTCTGTCCATTTTTCCTAGGTTTTTGAGGGAATCGTTTTTGGCTTTTTTTCTGCATGAAATTACACTTTTTTTGTGTTTATGTGAGATGCATAGAAGCATTGTTGAGGAAATCGTTAATTGATAGCTGCTCGGTTGGCTGGCAAGTAGGGGATTAATAGGCTAATCGGCAAGTTAAGCGGCCAATTAATCAATTAATTGGACGATTTACCAGTTAACTGGTTAATTGGATGAATTCTTGAACAGGGCATAGAAGAAGGCGTTTTTTTTGCTTCCGTGAGAGGCACAAATTTGTTTCTCGCCAAGGCACAGATTTGCTTTCGTGCGAGACACATTTATGCATGTGCCTCTCAGAAAAAGCAACATGAGTTTTTATTTTCTTTCGTGAAGGGCACAGATTTGCTTCTCGTGGAGTGCTTTCATGAGACACACATGTATGCCTCTTGGAAAAATAAAAAAAATTGTTTTTCTTCCGCGGGATACACAAATTTGTGCCTCCGCAAGTTATATGCTTATTGTGAAGACACATGTTTGCTTCCGCAAGTTCTGCATCTCGAAAAGGAAAAAACGTATTTTTAGTCACATATTTGCTTCTCGTGGAGTCACAAATTTGCTTCCACGAGAAGCATAGTTGTGCCTCTCGGAAGAAAAAAAAAGAACGAAAAAACCGTGCTTTTGGCTGTTTTCTTCTTTCTTCTAGTTCTCTTGGTTTTTTCGTGAATTTTTTCGTCAAAACATATTAACACAGGATCTAGTTTTGAAGATCTTGACCTAAGAAATCCAACGGTAAAAACTATTCGGGATTTAAACGCATAGTTTAAGAGATAAAACATTTTAAATAAACAAATATACGAACAAAAAAACTCTAAGATTGCGACAAATGACACACATACAACGTGTTTAACCTGGAAAGGTGAGAGTGAGCTTTACAAAAGGTACCCTTTAATTAGTGATGTCGGTACTCACATCGTACCGTGCCATCATCTCCCTTCTCCTCCACCATCGTACCGTGCCATCATCGATTCTTTACACCTAATTCCGTCAATTTATATACGTTTGCAAGCCTGAAATATCAGCAAGCCTTCTCATGATCCAAGACAAAGAGAGAACGAAGAGCAAGACTCGATAAAGAAGGGAACATGCATGGCTCAAGCAAATTAGATCACTGCTCAAAGGGAATTATTTACGGTTTTGCTATTTTACAGTCGACTATTTTTCAATTCGCTGTCATTCAATTTTCTGTCCGTCCGATCTGGCGCTAAGATTTGCGCCGAGAACTCTGGTTTTCGGGCGCGGGTTTCTTTGTCGGACGATTTTTTTATTTTGGGCTAGCCCGTTAGCGCCCCCGGTGTCTCTCAGTTTTCTTTTCCTTTGCCTCCCTTTTGAATTTTTTTCTCATTTCATTTTAGGCGGCACTGTTTCGATAAAGCAGAGGGACAGAGAGGAGCAATAGGAGGAGGCGCTCGAGGGGCGGAGGAGAGGAGGCGATTCCGTCGGGTTCATGGCGTTTCCGAGCCCCCTCTCTGCTGGAGTTTGATTTTCCCTTTGATTCTCGGATCCCCGTGTTGGTTGTTCCTGTCTCTCCCTCTTTCTCGCGTTCGATTTGCGTTGTCTCTGTTCGTGTAGCTTCCAGATCTAGGGTGGTGGATTGTTGGTAGTCATTTTTTTGATGCATTGTTCTAGGTTTTGTGCGCTATTTGAAGATTTAGCGGCTTCTTCTGCTTCTCCCCATGGATGCCCGACTGCTTTTTGTGATTCCCCTGTTAGGTTTTAGGTGTCCTTGTTTGGATATGCTCGGTGAAAGTGCTGGTAGGTTGCTCATTTTTGTAGCTTTGTTGATATTTTGGTCTTCTGGTGGGGGGTTAGGGCTTGTGATTTCTGCTGTAGGTGCATGTTGTTGCCGTGTTGTTGCAGTCCGCCATTTTGCTCCCCTTCTGCTCGCCTAATATGTGTGTTTTGTGCTGTTAGTCATCGGTGTAGCCACTGGTAGGTGGGTGTTCTAGGTCATCTGGTGGTTGTGGTCGTTTCCCCCCTGCTAATTTGCTTCTTCTACTTTAGATGTAGAGGTAGGCGATTTTGTAGTTCTAGCGCTGGATTCCCCTGTTTTCTGATGGCCTGGGTGTCTAATCCGCGTGCATTTTTTGTCTGTACCTGTAGTTGTAGATGGCCTGGTCTGGGATTCTGCTGGCTTATGCAATGTTGATGTAGTTTGCCATTTGTAGTTTGATTTTGGCCGGCCTTTTGTTATGTAGATGTAGGTGTTTAGTTTCCCTGGTTCCATGCTAATATACCCCAGAATTTCACTGAATTTGTGTGTACTAGGCCTGTAGTGCTGATGTAGCCCAGTGTTAGCCAAATGGATTTTTCTTGTTTTTGTCGCCGTAATTTACCCCGAAATCACAGTGTAATTTTATCTCAGAATTTGAGTGTAATGCCCATGCTTCTTTATTGTAACTACAGTTCAATATACCCTAGAGTTATAGTGTAATTTAGCTCGGATTTGCACCGTAATATGCATAAAATTGCACTGTAATTTTCCAACCCTAAATTTACAGTGTAATTTCCCCAGATTTTCACTGTTTTTGTATGCTTCAGGACTGTAATTGTTGCATGGTTACACTGTATTATTTAGTACTTTTACACTGTAATTTGCATGGTTCAGCGTTGTAATTGTTCTAGGGGTTTCGGTTTTTTGTTTGATAGATTACTTTCAATTGCTTCATAACTGTAATTTATCACAGATTTTCTCCGTAATTTATACGCTACAAGTCTGTAATTGTTATATGCTTCAAATAGATTACAGTGATTTACCGCAGATTCTTGGTGTTCTTCAGTTAGCTTCCGTAATGAATTGTTGTATGGCTTACACTGTATTTTACGGCAGATTTACACTGTAATTTGAATGCTTAAGCACTGTAATTGTTATAGGTTTATGTCAGATAGATTACAAGTGGATTTTACTGCAGATTTACACTGTAGTATGAGTTCTTCCTGTGACATTCTCTGTAGATCCTCTTCAGTTACTGTCCTTATCATGCTCCTCATCTGGCATATTTGAAAAGAGGAATGTCAGTGTATGCATAACTATGAGCAGCAAACCATTTAGAAATAGATGGAAAGTGTTGGGTAATTAAAATGTTGCTCTGCCTGTATTTACGCTGTAAATTATAGTACACTACCTCTGAAGTTTCACTGTAATTTTGCTGTGTTTTTATAGCTCGCATACTTTCAACTTAATCTCCTGTGTATGAAGTATGTATTTTTGGGCTCCAGTAACTGTACTTCTTTGGTATTTACACTGTACTTCTTGGGTATTTACAGTGTAAATTCATCAGGTTTTACAGTGTAATTCCCTGGGTTAATGTATAATGTATTTTTTCAAGGGATTTACACTGAAATTCCTGGGTACTTACAGTGTAAGTTCATCAGTTTTTACAAGTGTAAATACCTGATAATAACAGTGTAATTCGTGGGATCTATGACTGTAATTCGTGGGTGTTTACAGTGTAACTTCATCAGTAATACAATTGTAAATTCCTGGGAACTTACAGTGGCATTTCCTTTGTATTTTACAGTGTAAATCCACTGTATTTTTTTTCAGGATTGCAGTGTAATTTCCATGCCTTTGTTATTGTAATTTTTTACATTAGACAGCAAAATTTCTGTAATTCCAGAGTTTTGCAATTGCTAGCGATCACACATTCCAAAGTCTCCTGTTGTCTCTGCAATATCTTTGTTACTAATTTCTCTGGTGGTTCTTTTTATAGTTGTTTTTCTCATGTAATAGGTCGAGCGGGGTGAAGGGGACGAAGAATTGGTGAAGCTGATGAAGGGGGTCAAGAATTGGTGAATGGCAGCTGTTCGGTGTGTTTTGTGGTCCCTCCTTTTCTGTTTTTGTGGAACCAGGTTATCGTCCAGGTTCTGTTGAATCGGGTTTATTTCCTGACCCGCTTAATTTTTGGAATACAGTGCTGGCGGGGGGTGGGTTTTGGACATACAAGTGGCATCTGCTTATTAGTCAGGAAATTTGAGTGTTTTCCAATTGTAAAACAGTCAAACGCTAAATAGACACTCCCAAAGATTATGTGGGGGCGGGATTGTGGAACATAATGATACACACGGGAAACAAAAAGAGGCAAAGCTACCTAAACCTCTATACGTGCTATGGTCATGGGCTAATTAAACATGCATTCCATTTATCATGGTTAGATCCTAATTAAATGAATTGAGGGCATAGTTAAACTAGATCCATGAGATATGTGGGTGCATAATCAAGGAAGAAGGATCCATGTTTTTTTTTTAAATCGGAAGTGCACACATTGCATGATGTAATTCCATCTATGGTAGTTTCCTCGGATTGTAAGGGTATGGATACATATGGTGTTTAGGCTGTAATTAAATGGATTGAGGTCCTACATAGATCAATTAAATCCTCCTGACCAATGACTAATTGTTGCATGTTTAATACTTCCTCCATCCCAAAATAAGTGTCTAAGCTTTAGTATAAATTTGTACTAAAGTTGGTACAAAGTTGAGACACTTATTTTAAGACGAAAGAAATATAAAACCGATAGGAATTTCTTATGAACCCTTGTGTCGGCGCTGGCAGGCGTTTTGGTGGATGAAGAAATTAGCTTGTCTTCTTTGTAACGAAATGCATGATGGTGTGTTTGCATATATAATTATCACCGTTGCACACAACTTTTTCTTCCATTGCAATACGCGGGCATATGTGCTAGTATATGTTCAATGTGAAAACAAAGACTTTACGTCCAACAAGAATATTTAGACATGACGCTACCGATTCAAAACAACATGTGCAGTAACAACCCAACGCATGTGAGCACGGTCAACATTAAACACGAGTGAAACGCATCCGATCCCATCTATACAATGGCATCCTTTTCCTGGAGGGCATTCAGCATAAAACTTGATGGGCTGCTGTAAATGACGAGGAAGTAGAATACATAAGCTGAAACTCGTATCGCAGGCAGAGGATGCAGATTTGATGTCCCTCCAACTTAGCGTTCTATATCTGATTACTGGAGCAAGGAAATCTTCAGGTTCAGCTTCACCAGTCCAGTGTATCAGTATTGCACAGGATTTCTGGTAGCAATAGATTGCAAACGAAATTTCCAGACAACTGACCAGTGCTCATTGACCAGACAACAATTCAGGGATTACTGTATGTCTTCAAGCGTAGCACTTTTTTTCTAAGAGCTGGTTTCTCTTTTATCTCTTGAAAAGCTGCAGCAAGTAAGCAATCAAAATTTGCAGTCACTTCTAAATATTTCCGTTCGATGTGTATGACCGGTACTCGTTGACCAGTTTGCGGAAGAGAGATCCTTCAGTTTCCATGAGCTTTGTAGGTTTTTCATACTCCACTACTTTCCCTGGAGGTGTTCATATATAACTCGTTAGTATGCGAAAGATCCAGAATACATTTTGGTTCAACTACAGTTTAGACATTCCACATTAATTTTGGGTCAATAAGACGATGAGTTCAATAAACAGGTCACTCAATGTTTCTTATAAATTGCCGGTAAGAGAAACATACCGTCGCTCATTGCAAGTACCATATCGCAGTCCATAACTGTTGGTATACGGTGGGCCACTGTAATAACAGTGCAATATTTGAATTCTGTTCGGATTGTTTTCTGAAGGATAGCATCTGTTGCATTGTCTATAGAGGCTGTCGCTTCATCAAGAACCAAGATGCGGCATCTTCTCAGAAGTGCGCGTCCCAGACAGAAGAGCTGCCTTTGGCCCATACTCCAGTTTGACCCGTCTTGCACAACTATTATGACAAGATCTTGATCAGTACTATGAATGAAACAGTCCCAACACCATGCTAGCAAAAGGATATAGTTAATATGTCTAGGACTACTACATTTTGACATTTTTATTGTCACATGTATTTTCACACCTATTTTCAGTTTCTGAAATCATTAATTAGAGCAGAATTTTCTGTTTAGCCAATTTATTAATTAAAAAAATAAACTACATAAACCAAAAAATAGATGAAGTGAAGTTTCCTACCATGTGAATCCAATCCCTGTTCCTTCTCCCGGACACCTTCAAGAAGTTGACATTTGTCAAGAACCTGCAGCATAATAACAAATAGAGTAACCACTTTAGTGAATTCCTTTGAAATGTACATATGCCATAAACTGAGAAACGGGGGCTCTAAGCCTAAGCTCAGTTTCAAGAGGTGTAGCTTTACACTCCTACCAGGCCATCACCCATGTTTGAGTTCTCCCCAACAAAAAATTGTGTGCCTATTTCTTCAATCGGTGAAAAGTTGTCTAGTTTCAGATTCCTCTAATTAAATTTATCCGGCCCATTTTGTTGATGTGCTGAATTTTCTGAAACCGTTAGGTATATATCAACGTAACTGAGCTGAATTGCGACAGTACTAAAAGAGGACTGCCTCATGATTAAACATTACATCAGGTTCTTGTTATGGGGGGCAACGACCAGTATATATACATGTACATGTGGTAACTATGCGGGAAACCACTCAATATAACTCTCACCCCCCCCCCCCCCCCCGAGTTTGATCCACAATACTGAGTTTGGGGACATAAAATCCATGTTGGCTCTAGTCTGGGCCTTCATAAAGAAATCGACCAACTGTAACTCGAAAGGCACATACTAAAGAGCAATAACCTGGTCCTGCACACGAGCGCGCACAAAAGAAGCATCAACACCAATATTCTTAGTGAGCTCATCATTCACAAGATGACGACAACGTGTTGGATCAAACAAGGGATCACCATCAAAAGCACGGAGCCGAACATTGAGCTCCATGGGAGTCTCAACAGTGCGCTCATTAGTAAGAACAACACGAGCAAGATGATCTTGTATATAGTTCTCTTGGGAAATAAAGAAGCCATCAAATGTAGAATACACCTCAATCCCAAGAAAGTAGCGAAAAGGGCCAAGATCAGACATAAGAATCTACTCACTAAACGTGTCTTAACAAAGGTAATGTACTCAGTTTCGTCGCTAGTGATGATTATATCATCAACATATAGAAGAAGAGTTTGACCATGGGGAGAAAGGTGGACAAACAACGCAGGATCATGAGCACTCATCGAAAAACCAGCGACAATCACCACATAGGCGAAACGCACAAACCAGGCGCAAGGGGATTGCTTAAGGCCATAGAGAGGGATGACAGACCATGTCATCAAGAACAGAATACCCAGGTGATGACTGCATGTAAGCCTCCTCGAACAACTCACCATTAAGACATTCTTAACATTAGGTTGAGATAAAGACCAATGGGAAACAAAGGCCACAATAAAAATTGTGCGAACGGTGGTCATATGGGCCACAAGAGAAAAAGTCTCATCATAATCACGACCATGCTCCTCCTGAAAACCACGATCCACAAGATGAGCTTCGTAGCGCTCAAGAGAACCATCGGAGTGAGTCTTAACCTTGTAGACCCACTTATAAATTATGGGACGAACCCGGGGAGGAAGAGAAACAAGAACCCATGTGCGAGCGCGCTCAAGAGAGCAACTCCTCTACCATCGCAAGCTGCCATTTTGATGAACACATACATCATGATAAAAAGTTGGCTCACGAACAGCAGCGCTAGCACTAGAAAAAACATAGCGGTCAATAGGCGGAAGCAGGCGATCATGTAAGCTAGAAGTAGGCTGAGTTGAGGAAGATGGCACATGAGAAGTAGATGACTCATCAATAGACTCATCCACACCACGTGGATGTCGAGTATAATAGTGGGAAAAGAAGGGAAGAATACGAAAGCGATAGACTTAGATGATGGAGACGGGAAGCCACCAGGGATGAAGGTGCAAAATCATGTGATAAGCAAGGTGAGGAAACCATAGGAGATGGCAGCGGCGGATCTGCGAAAGTCTAAGAAGTAGGAGCAGTGGATGGGTAGACAATGACTCAACACGAGTGATAGTTGTGTCAGAAAAAGTGAGGAAAGAAATATTCTCTACTGAAAAGCCGAGGAAGATGGACATGGGTAGAAGAAACGAGAATCATCAAAAGTCACATCCCAAGAAATACACATCCGACAACCGGGATCCCAACAATTATAGCCCTTATGCTCATCACTGAATCGTAAGAAGACACACTCAACAGACTGAACGATCTGTTTGGTGCATTCACGAGGGGCAAGAAGAATATAGCAAACACAACCAAACAAACAAAGTGCCGAATAACCAGGAGAACGATTAAAAAGACGCTCGAAAGGAATGACACCTTGCAAAGCAACAAATGACTGAATATTGATGAGATAGGTAGAAGTGGAAACAGCCTCAGCCCAAAAGTGAGGCGGCAGAAAGGCATCAATCATCAACACATGAGTCATCACAAGAAGATGACGATGCTTACGCTCAACAACAACATTCTGAGCATCAACACCAGGACATGAAAACTAAGCAAGAGTACCCTGCTCAGCAAGGACATCACACAACATCTGGAGATATATTCTCTAATAGTCAGCATAAAACAGACGAATATGAATAGAGAACTGATTGTGAACCATGACAGGAAAAAACTTATATAGAGAGATAACCTCACTGCGAGAAGGCATAAACTAAAGCCAAGTGTACCAAGAGAGATCATCTAAAATTTAATATATTATTGATGGACCCCTTTCGAAGCGAAGGGAGTCGGACACCGTACATCAGAACGAACAAAATCAAAAGAATGTTGAGACACTAACTCACTAGTATGATAAGGTAAGTGATGTTTGCCAAGCCTACAACCTGCAATCTAAAGAGACATCTCGTGAGACATTCCCCAAAAGATCTCAGGGGCTGTTTGGATTGCAGCCCCGATCCGCCACACCAAAAAAATGACGTTGACCTGAGCGCGAGCGCCTATTTGGATCAGCACCAATTAATTGGCTAGCCCCCGGCTCATTCACATCCCCAGTTCATTCCACGTCCAATTTATTGGCGACTACGTGGCGACCGATTCCTGCGCCAATATTTTGGCGAGTTAATGGTTGGCGTGGCCGCTACAGGCACAAACCAAACGACCCCTCAAAGAACTAAAGGCAGTACACGAGAACCACAAAGATGGCCAAGTCGATGATGCCACTGCTAAAAGGAACCGGTAACCGAAGCGACAGAAGTAGAGGGATTGTCGACATGGTGACAGTGGAAGGAACGTGAAGCCAGTCTAACTCCCAGACCCTAAGAGTCACGGCGGTGAGGGCTAGCACCAAGGAGGATACACATGCGATGCCTAAAGAGAACAAGTATCAACGTCAAGAATGACGTGACAACCAGAATCAGTAAACTGATCAATAGAAAACAGGTTCATGGTAAGTCGAGGAACATAAGCAACATCAGTAACAAAAAAAAAGTGTTTAGAGTGCCTCGACAAGCAACAGAAAGAGGAGTACCATCAGCTGCGAGAACATGAATAGGAAAAATTGAGAGATCTAAACGAGGACAATGTGGGAGGATCAGAAGACAAATGAAAAGAAGCTCAAGAATCCAAAAACTATGAGGATGTACCTGACTATGTAGGTGGTGCTCGCTCAGTGCCAGAACCATCAGTCATAGAACTTGTAGTACTCATCAAAGAAGAACCTGAAGCGTCAAGAGGATGCTCAAGTCACACAATATCCTGCTCAGTCAAGGTGATGGATGAGAGGTGTCGCAGTAGAAGCGCGGGTCCTAGAAGAAGATGTGTGTGCTTTGTTGCACATGTGCCGCTTCTTCACAAAGCAATCAGACTCGGGGTGACCATCCTTGTTGCAGTAGACACAATGAGCATGAGAGCGACCCTCACCACTACACAATGTAGCAGGAGCTCGAACAATGAGCACAAAGGGAACCTCAAGTAAACCAGCACCACACAGGCAAGACTCCTCAGCACGAATCTCATAAAGCGTATCCATAAGAGAAACAACCACGAGCAAATAGCTGAGCACGCCTTGTGGAGTCGAGACAAGAATTTTTAGACGTGATGAAATTCCAAGGCTGACTGCACAGCCTAGCAACACTGGCAAGTACCATGAGTAGCAGTGCGAAGAGAGTCGAGTTGGCGCCGGATAACAGAATTCTATGCGTAGAAATCATTAACAGTGGAGGCACCCTGCTAAGAGAGAGCTCCTGACGGGCCACAGAGAGGTATAAGGCATCAACAGAGGGCTAATAGCGTTGGTGAAAACATGTCCACATCTCAAAGACGATAGTGAGGCCCATAAACTAAGAGGGAAACTAACGCAAAACAGTGGATGTGAGAATAACTGCAGCACAAGCATCATCATCAAACCACTGAGTGTAAGCAGACAAAGCATCATGGCAAGTGGTAAAAGCCTCCTCATATGCCAAACTTGCTAGTTATAAGCATGAACCGCAACATCATTGACAACCTTAGTCACATCCTTAGCAGCCTGAGAAGCATCTACGACAAGAGCGGTTTCATCAGTGGGGTAGGATCCACAGGGTGAACCGGGTAGGGCGAATAGGGGGCCTCACCAGAAAGAACGCCCAAGAGACAATTGCCATTCATATGAATGTGCATAAAAGCAATAACTCGATGTAGTTAGTACCACCAAAAAATACCAGGCAACGAGGGATGACGGCATAGGCCGATGATGAAGATATGGTACTTGTTTTTTACGGGAGGAGCGAGCAACACAGATCGAGAGGTCGACAGCTGGTGGCCAGGAGGAAGTTGCGGACCAGATCAAACTAGGGGGGGGGGGAGACGGCATGAGGCGTGCATCGTCGCGAAATCAGGAGACGAAGGAGGCAGGTGGCGACGCTTATCTAGGAGGGCTGCGGGGGTCGGGCAAATAGATCGAGGAACCGACAAGATGGATCAGGGTGGAGCTGGCAGCACGGGCGGATTGAGCAAGACGTCTCGGGTCGAGCAAGGAGGGTCAGGTAGAGTTGGTTGAACATGCGTAGGAAGTGAGGCAGCAGCCAGCAGGGCAGCTATCCAAGACGAGGAAGCGGCGGCACACGAGAGGATGAAGCACGAGTTGAGCGTGCAAAAAAAGAAACTAGGGATCTAGTACCATGTTAGGAAAAATATGCAACTTGTATTTCCCCGGGGACAAGGATTAGTGTGTACACACACACACATGTACATGTGGTAAATTTGCAGGAAACCCCACATACAATGGGGAAAATACACATGCTATACATGGAATATAATAACTCTAACAGTTCTATTGGTGTGATACCTTGTCATCATAATCTTATCTTATCATCGAGTAAGATGAGAAAAAGCAACATTGTTAGCTATGTAGAATCTTACCTCCCATATTTGTTCATCTGAGAACTGCCCAAGAGGATCTAGATTGTATCTTATTGTACCCTGAAAAAGTGTTGGATCTTGTGGAATGATACCCAAACGTGAACGCAGATCATGTAAGCCTATCATAGTGATATCCACAGAGTCTATAATTACTTTCCCTTCGGCAGGTTCAACAAGACGAAACAATGCACCAATTAAGGTTGTCTTGCCACTTCCTGTTCGACCAACTATACCAATCTTATCTCCACCTTCAAACTTACAAGTGATTCCATGTAGTACAAGTGGAAGATCTATCCTATACCTGATCTGTCAAATGAAAATCAATTGCATACATTTGTAAGAAGTGTTAACAGGATTTTTTTTTTTACCTGGTAAGATGTACGTGTAAATATTTATATCTGCTTACCTTCAATTCCCTAATCTCCACATTGCCATTTTGGGGCCAATCTGGTAACGGTCGATTTTCTTCAACAACTTCTGCTGCTTCACTTTGTATGTCCATGTACTGGTTCACCCGCTCGACTGATATTATTTGATTCCCAAGGTTGCATTGGAATTGAATAGAGGCAACAAACATAATATTTAGGGAAAGACCATAGGACAATGCCATTCCCACAAAACCTGTGAAGGTACGAAAGCGAGGAATTAGTTCTACTATTTGTAATGGTAATGCAATTGGAATTAATTATACTATGATAGTATCAAATACTTTATTTAGTTAATTCAACACATGAGCATTAGGACTAAAACTGCATCTTCATAAAAGACACTCCCTCCGTCCTACAACGTAAGACGTTTTTGCAAGCTAGCATAACTTGCATAAATGTCTTACATTATGGGACGGAAGGAGTACAATCCTATACATATATCATCAGAACAAGTGGTAGCTTGAGAACGTATGGTGTTTTATATTCACCTTATTCTGCCTGGCAAAATGCAACATAAATATTTTTCTTGTAACAATAAACATTATTACTTTAGTTCATAAATACAAGGCGTTATAAAGCATTCGGTCAAAAAATTGTAATTTTGACTACTATTATATAACTAGAAAGTATTTGGACTAGCAGGTCAAAATACTATCAATAAATTTTCATCAATAACATTTTCATACCATAATTGTCTTCTAGTTTTCTACAAACATATACATATAAAAAGTAATGTTCAAATAAATTTTTCAGAAACCCATGTCATGTGTGAAATGTCATCTATTTACGAGTGGAGGAGTCAATGAAAAGGTAGCAATATTTACATGTCAATGCATCTAAGATCTAACACCTTTTGCAAATCAGATGCAAGCAACAATGGCCATAGAACGAGCTGGCTACTCCACTTTGTCCAAATATTTCAATCACCATGGTGTTCACATAATTGCTTACCAGGGCTAAAGGTTCCTTGAGGAAGAAGGGCTATGACGAAGGCAGAAAAAGAAAGAACTGTGGCGCTCATTATTTCCAGACGTTGAATCAACCATTCGGTTGCTGCAAAATTGTAGAAATACGGACTGGCGTTCTTGTCAACAAGATCCAAATTTTTTGCAAAAAAACGATCTTCTTCCTCAAAGGCCCTTATTGTTATAACCCCTGCAATCGATTCACCTAAGTGATTCGCTAGAGCAGACTTGGTAGTACCGTTGATCCGCATCAATTCCTTGGCCGAGGCTAGATAGTACCTCTGCATGACAAAACATAACAGGTTTCAGTTAATGAGAACTTTGAATACAAAAAATTGTAGGCTCATTCACCCTCAGAAAAAAAATAGCAGCAGAGAAAACAAATTGGTGAATGAAATAAAAATAATCACAGAAATTATGCTTAGCAATAAAGAAACAAAGTTATTACCTGCAACCTAATTGCCAAAACTATCATTGGCACAGCTACAATCAGAACTTGCCATGTAACAACAGCCAATACCCCTAGATTGCTATATGCATTTAAGCTGGTACCAAGGCTAAGCACAAAGGCAAATGGAATATCAAGGTCAACGATACTCAAATCTGAAGATACCTGCATTGGATGAAAGGAGAAAGTTAATCCATCATGAGAAAACCTCTGGGTGTAAAAGGTAACTGGTTTTTTTTGTATTTGCCATTTGATTAAGAATTCTTACCCGGCTAAGAACCCTTCCTAGAGGAGTAGAATCAAAAAAGGACATTGGTGCACGGAACAATGAATTGAGTAACTGGGAAAACAAGGATCTTGATGACTGCATCCCAAGAATGACGACTCCTAAAGATCTTGATAGCAAGAAAATCATTGTGCAAGCTCCGATAATAATGTATACAGAAATTAACTTCAGCGTACTAACATGAGAATTTTGGACATTAGCAGCCATCCATGAATTCTGTAATATTTGCCCGGCTATGAAAATTATGTGAGAAATCATACACAAGGAGAAATACAGGAAGCTTTTCTTCTGGCGCAGGTAAAGCATATAAGGCTTAACACCTGCATCCCCTGTTTCTCTTTCCTCTTTCTTGATCAGTTGATCTGCTGGTGATGGTTTCACAGACTCAGTATATCTATTTCCATGAATACCATATGTCTCCTTTATTGATACTTCCTTAGATCTTTGAGTGGGTTTGCTGTTATTAAGATCCGAAAGACCAATAGTATCTTTATGGGCATTTACAAGGTCTTTAAATTCTTCACAATCTGCCAATAGATCTTGATAAGGTGCAGACCGAATAACCTCTCCATGTGACATTAACTGCCGAGAATCATCAGTAGTTTTAGATAACATTAACAAAACAAAGCTAATTACAGATAAACAGCTAATTCTTTGAAGTGGGGAGAGGTACCAAAATAGAGTCGAATATGGGTAGAAAATCCACTTGGTGCGTCACCAAAAGAACAGTCTTCTCTGATAGAGCACTCATGACATATTCCTGTTAGAAAGAGCTTTGTAAAGCAGTTCACGATCAAATAGAAATAGAATCTGCATCTGCTGATATGATCCTTACATTGAAAAGACTTGTGGCTGTATGGGCATCAACAGAGCTGAAAGGGTCATCGAGAAGATAGATATCTGCATTTTGGTATAGTGCACGAGCAAGCTGGACCCGCTGCTTCTGACCACCACTAAGATTTACTCCTCTCTCCCCAATTTGAGTACAATCTCCATATGGCAACATTTCAAGATCCTTGACCAATGAGCACCTCGTGAGTGTGTTGTGGTATCTTTCCTCATCCATCGACGATCCAAATAGAATATTGTCTTGCACAGTTCCTGATTGGATCCATGCATTCTGAGAAATATATGCTATCTTCCCACAGACTTGGATCTGGAAAGTTTATGCAACGATCATGAATGTTATATAAAGCTGTTATGAAAAGATATGAACTGATTAGCATACTTCATGTTGGAAAATATTGTCAAGCATAATTTTCATGAATTGCGAACCAAACATGATGCTGATGGTAGCTAGTATTTCATTAACATATGAAATTAGTAAAGAAAAATGATACCATGCCTTCAGTTTTTGGCACCTCTCCGAGTACAGCAGCCAAAAGTGTCGACTTTCCTGATCCCACCTCTCCACAAATCGCAATTTTTTGTCCACCTTTGACTATCAGATTTATATTCTTTAGAGTTGGTTTTGATGTGTTCTCGTCCCACGAGAAAATACAGAAATTCATCTCAATAGGGTAATCAATGCCAACATAGTATTTCTTCCTAACTTGCCCGTTTAGCTCAGGTGCATCAAGGAACTTTGATATCCGAGTGAACGCAACCTTAGCTTGTATCACAGCTGCAATAACTTCTGGTATTAACCTTATTGGTTCTTGCACAAGACGTAGAGTTGCCACAAAGGTGAAGACATTGCTAGCATCAAGAGGGATTTTCAAAAGATAGCATGTCAGAAAGGTCGCTGCTGAAACAAAAACAGGTGAAGACCAGAACATGAAAGTGTTGTATGCCCTCCAAAGCAGGAATGCTGACAACAACTTGTACTCAACCTTTCTCAACCCCTCGATGACCTTCTTGAAGTGAACTTCCCAAGCATAAAGTTTCAAGATCTTCATATGAACTAATGACTCAGACATGGCCTTCAATCTTACATCTTGTGCTTCCATAAGTTTACTCTTACATTTGTGTTGAAGTCTAGCCAATGGAACGTTGCATAGTACGGTCATAATGATGACAACCAAAGATGAAATCATTGCAACACCAACCGCATTGTATAGAATTACCAGGGCAATGCAAAGCTGAACACTTGTTGTCCATGTTTGATGGAACCAGTATGGGGATTCTCCAATCCGATATGCATCGACGGTCACATAGTTTATAATGTTTCCAGAAGAGTGCTTCCTTTTTGCCGCATTTGATAGCTTCTGTTGTTTCTTATAAATAGCTGCTGACAGGAGTGACCTCACCTGCAGTCCTAATCTCCGAGTGCGGAAATACCACTGTCTCTGTGACAAAGATTCGCAACATTTGCATATGAACAGTAAAGCAGCGAGCACATAGCCTTCGTGTTTAAAGGTCCCTTTCCCAAGTGATACATTGATGAACGCCTTTAGAATTATTGGGCCTGTTGATACGGCAAGAACCTTGAGCAAAGCAAAGAAACCTGAGACCAAGATGGCACGCCTGTGACACGAAACGATAGTCCAGAGGAATGATGGCGTGGCGTGCGACGACGACCGCTTGTTTCCATTCAGCTTCTCCATGAACATCGAGTACTGGTTGCGTGCTCGATCTGTGGCGCCTAGAAGTGGCATGTCTTTGTCCTCAAGGGGTTTCTTGTAGCCCATCTTCATTAGAGGATTCAACCACCAAAATGACATCTTGCTGAAAAACCCAGCTTTACCAAAGGGAGTCACCTGAGTCTCAGAGGCAGCTACCTCACCGCCTGAAAAAAACAGCTTTAGCAAAGGTAGCAGTAGTGATTTAGCTAGCTATGTAAGATGAGGGGGTTGAGGAGAGGATTTACCTGTGAGGGAACCCATCTGTGTGTGCAATCTCTGTTGCTCCCAGGTGGACAAGCTCCTGTTGCAGCCCTGCGCCAATCATGAACAGAGAACATATACTCTTTCCTTATGAAGGAGTAGACAAGGAACATATGCTACATATACTGGTACTAGAGCAACCTCAGAGTCCAAAATGCAAATCCCATGAAATTACCTAGAGGGGACACACAAAAATTTGAACGCTCGCTCGGAACACAAAGATCACATTGCCACATAAAAGTAAAGAGAACCCAAAGCTGAAGAAGAAAACTGCACTGTTTTGTTTGGCTACAAAAAACTACAAGAACTGTTTTGTTTGGCAAAGATCGACAGGAAAAGCAACAAACTGCATCCGTATCCAAACTTAACATGAAGCAATGCACCGGTAGTAGCGCCTAAAGTTGGGAATGGGCCGGCCCGCTCTGGCCCAGACCTGGTCCCTGGTGGCCCCAAATAATACATGATAACTTGCATGATCGGTATAATTCAAGAATATGTTTCATTACCAGAACATGTCTAATCAACAAAACATGCAGGATTACATCACTAGGGCACACTGAAAAGGAAACCAGGACAAAATCCTCAGCCATGACCACAAGAACAGCCTGATGAACATAGATGAGCATTGTATATATCGCTTTAAATCACCCCAAAATGAACATGTTCCTGTTAGATTGATCTCTCCACCAATGGGCCCAACGGCTCATTGGGCCCTTGACCCACGCCCTGATCGGGGGCGTCCAGCCCAAGCAAGGCTGGTGGGCCCCTGTCGCGCAGTGCTATAAAGAGGAGGTGGGGACCACGGCAAAGGGCACGAGGTTCACCGCCGCCACTGTTCCCCACTCCTAACCCTAGACCGATCGAGAGGGTGGCGCTGAAGCGATGGGAAGCCCACCGACGCCACAACTACCTCGCCGCCGCCGTTCAACAGCAGCCATGGCCGGCACCGGGAGCTCGTCAGCTCAAGGAGAAGGTATCTCCTCCTCCTCCCATCTCTCTGTCACTCCCTCACAAATGGATCACAGACACATGCATAGACAGTCCAATCTATCCCGTATCCCTAGCCTACACGATCTAAAGGATACAACAATGGTATCAGAGCAAGGAGAAGGCATTGGATTTCGGGTAGAGATTAAATCAAAAGCAAATAAAAAGAAATCACAGAAAAGAGAGCGCTGCCGCTGTGCCGCGCCGTTCCTCTCGATCCCGGCGCGCATCGCCTAGCGAGGCACCGGGAAGAAGAACCGGACCCTCAAGAAGGGGACAGGGCGACCCCGCTGAGCCGCTTGACGGCGGCGCGCTCACCGTTGGGTGTTCGCGCACGCCGGCAAGAGGGCCAGGGAGGCCGCCACTCCATCTCCGGTCGCCGTCCGCCGGCCGTCGAGTGAAAAAGGGGAGCAGAGGCGGGCGCGACTGTGTCCCTCTTTCTCTGTAAGAGGAGGCAGAGGTTGGAGATGGTGGAGTTGGAAACGAAAAGGAGAACGGAGAGAGGGACTGGCCCGGCTCGGTGGCTCCGCCGGCGGCGGCCGGGGGGGCGGCCGGAGCGCAGCCGTTTTTCTGCTTCCGCCGTCGGCAGAAGAGAGCACGGACAGAATCGAAGAGATGAAAGAAAGAAGGAGAAAGGGGCTTGCGCGGGGCGGCGGCATCCGCCGTCGTCGCCGGCGGCCGGGGCGGCCGGCCGGGGAGCAGCCCGGGCTTCCGCCGCGACGGGACAGAGACGAAGGGGATCGGGGCGAACTGGGGGCTAGGGTTGCGACGGGAGCCCCCTCCCGATTTTGTTCTGGCTATGGTTGCGGACGTCCGTCCGATCAGATCGGACGGCTAGGAGGAAACCCTAGCTCGCTGCCTGGGCCAGTGGGCCGAAAGCGCGCTGGGCCTCTGGTCCGTCGGACCAGGCCGCAGCTGGCGCGGCTTGCTGCGGGCCTTTTGGGCCGGCTGGAGCTGCCGCGTGCGCTAGGCAGAGGCCGGCGCGGCTGGCGTTTTTACCTTTTCCTTTTCTGTCCAGTTTTTGGGCAAATTTAAATACAGTTTTTTCTACTCAAATTATTCAAAGAATTTTTTTTTTGTTTAGAAAATAGAAAAGTAAAAGTAATGCCTCTAAAAATAAAAAGTTCATGAATTTTTTATTCATGTTTTTCCGCTGCAAATAAAAATAAAAGTGCTCTTTTAAAAGTGAATAGAACTAAAGTAAAAGATTAAATTGTTGCTTCTCTAATGCAATTTTGAACAAACCGGTTAAAATTGCTTAGAGAGTAAAAGAGTACAGAATTGTTTCTGAATAGAATATTGTAAAGTTTCCGCTGCAAAGTAAAAGTTTTATCCTCCAATTAAATTGGAACCAACGGGAAAATTTAATTGGAAGAACTGTTCTTAGCAATGTTTTTCCCCTGTGGGTGAAATCAGATTCAGATAGTTTCCGCTATGACAAAAGAAAGATATTTGTTTTAAAGTTAAAATATGGTATTGTTATTTTCTAACCAACGTTGATGATAATAGTACTATAATTCTATGAGTCTTATGTTCAAAGCTTAAATCTCTGATAAATTTTGTATCAAAGTGATCAATTTTCAGAGAACAGATAAAGATCAAGAAATGCTCTTGAACTAGAGAAATGTATATTTCTTGTTCCCACTGCAATAAAGTTGATGATGATTATTATTTCTTAGTAAAGTTGTTTAATAGAAATACTATCATCACATTGTTTATGAGTTATATGCATTTTTGCTCAACGGTGATATGGAATTAATGTAGAAGGATGATGTTTTATTCTAATTCTGCCCAACGGTGATTTAGAATATAAAAGAAAGTTTTAAAAAGTTTAATGTGCATATTTTTAACCAGACCAACATAGGGTTATTTTTTATGCTCATTATTGTTGATTATTGGATAATTTTTCTCAGACTAAAAGTTTTCCATGCTTTCATTCGTGAAAGCGAATGGCTGGGTACTTGTGACCCGGAAGATGACCAAGAAAGGTCATAACGTGAGGGAGTATGTTCTCTCTAAAGAAAGGCTTCAAAAGAAAAGAATTCTTGGATATTAATTCAAGAAAAGAAAAGAGATAGATCATTGAGAGTCTTGGTTGACGAATGTTTTTCATGTACTCTCTATGAAGAAGATTTTTTAGTCAACATGATTTGAGATGAAACAAGCAACATGCGTGTTTAATTTGACCAACGTCGGATCAAGCATGTGTGTCAAAGAGCATTCGGATTTATTTCTGAATTTGATGATTGAATATGCAGTCAAAAGAGCCAATTCTGGCATTTTATGTCCCTTACAGGGAATTACCCGCATGGCGAGAAAAGTCTGGGAAAATACCTGCGTAACGGGGTAAAGTTGACATAGTATTATGTCAAAAATCCTGTATGGCGGGAGAAATTTTGGCAAAGGACTTATCTTGTATGACAAGAGAAAGATATGATGACTCATGTGCTTTTAATGTGTCCCACTCTGGGAGAAAAGTATGGAGTAGCTATTATGCTTTCCTAGTATCGACCGTACACCTTATGTGTAACGGTCATTAAGCACTCAATAAATCCAAAGAGAATAAAAGTTACAGACGAACCTAAAGATAAGAATGATATGCAAGTGTGACTTGCAAAAGTACTAATGATAAAGAACTCTGTTGAGTTTCTGAAATGGAATGAGGAAAAAGTACTCCCATACCAGTTAACAGATAACTTCATTTCGTATGAAGTAATCAGATAAATGAAGTAGATAATCGAAGTTTCCTCAATTCACAAGAGTTATGAATGGTTTTTCGAAATTGTGGCAGAAAAGTTCTTGCCACATTTCGAGGGGGAGAAAGAAATATGAGATAAATTATGAATGATGAAACTCCCCTATACTTTAGATAATGTGATGCACATTATGCATCTAAAGTGATCCATTATGCATCTAAACTCCCCTATACTTTAGATAATGTGATCGTCTGGGGGAGTACGACGGTCATAATAATACCCCTAAAGAAAAGAAATAGCTGTATTCCTGGATCTTTTACAGTTTCGAAAGCAGACTAAGGAATACTAAGACGGTGCTTAAAGTGCCATAAAGAAGAAAGTTTTAACAGAATAAACCCAAATAATAAAGTTTAAAGATACGCCATTTTTAGTGAAGATGGAGTAATCTGGGGGAGCATGGTATGAAAATACCTAAGACTCGAATAGATTGTATCTGGGGGAGCATGTTGTATGACCTATACAACACCTGTTGTTCGCTCTATAAAGGAGGAATGAGTAAACATGGATCTTGTGATAAAGGTCCCTGTAAAACCTATTGCCTCTTGGAAATGAAAGACTATACAATTAATTTGCCTCTTGGCAATGACAGAGCAACAACAGCCCCATATGAAAGAAGTGCCAGTACCTAAGACACAGATGGTCTCAAGGAATGAGAAAATCAGATACTTCTGATTACTATAAAGTCTATGTTAGTGAAATTCAAATGGAGGTTGATCCCACCTCATTTAAAGCGCTCAATCGAGCTTTGAGAAGTGTCTGTTTGTCTAAATGATAAGAGACTATGTGAGATGAAATAAAATTGGTGAATCCCGACGATGTTTGGGACTCATAAGTAATTTCCAATGGAGCATAAACAGTAGGCTGTAAAAGGTCTACAAGGTCAATGTGACTCCAAAGGAAATATGTAAAGGTGTAAAGCGCGACTTAAATCGAAAGATTTTGTGCAAAGAGAATGAATAAATTACAATGAGTGTTAGTGGCACATCATGATCGACATCATGATCTGAGTTACATCATATGAAAGTAAAGAACACAAGGGATACTGCTTCAAGAAGTCTTTTATGGACTAGAGCAAGTCTCTAGACAGTGGCATTTAAAGTTAGATGAATCAGATGTTATTTTGGGTTAAAGAAAATGAAAGGACAATTGTATTCATGCAAAGTTATAGAATGGGAAATTCATTTCCTAATCCTGTGCATGTGGATGACGTCCTACTTGCTAGTGGTGATGTCAATCTACTGCAGGAGGAGAAAAGAAGTTCTTGTCCTCAAAGTTCAAAAGAATGTTCTCGGTAGAGTGTCTCTCGTTATAAGTATCGAGATTCACCAAGAAAAGAATAAAAGGGGGTATTAGGAATGTCGCATGGACATGCTAAGAAAGGTCTCTAAAGTGTGCGTGCGAGAAAAACCTACGCCTGTTCTTATAGTCAAGGGTAATGGAACTGGAAACTATGGTGTTCCAAAAGTTGATGAGAAAAGATTGAAAACGGATATGGTACCATATGCTTCAGCTGTTGGAAGCTCAATATATTACCCTGACACAGTTCACGTATCCGGGTTGTTTTGGCAATATCCAGTCCATATATAGATCACTGGAATGGAGTCAAAGACATCGGCCTCATGCTGAAAGAAATAAGTGCTCTCAAAAGATTGTGAGTACAAAGACAGGACTTGTGAAATGTATAGCGAAATCCACAATTGTCGCTAACTTTCACACTTGGAGTTTTGGTGTGGGAAAGCTCCAAAGAATGAAACAATTATCATCATTGTGATGCAAAAACATGTTATAGCTTGATATGAGGCTGAGGGACAGGCAAAATGGTTAAGGAGACCTGTACCCGGAGTTGATAATGGTTGACAACAGCGATAACCATTTTAAGTTTTTCGCTCCTATGACAACGAGTCAAGTGTTGATGACAAACACACTGACACAGAGTTATGCGTTGTAAAGGAGAAAGTCCGGAATTATGTAGAAATGCTTGAAGCATAAAAGCAACAGACAAGTGTTTGCAGATTTGCTTATTAAAGGCTTACCGCCCAGTGTGTTCGGAGAACACACAGTCGACATGGGTTTTATGGTATAGTCTAACAGTTCCGGACAATAAAAGGGCCCAAGGTTAAAGAATCTGTTTCAAAACAGAGGAGTGTGTTGTAGGTGTTGATTCTATCGGGATAGACCGTGATGATGAGACATGCTCTACATGCAAATCTGTGATGGAACGAGTACTTTGAAAAGAGTTATTTCAAAGTATAAAGTTAAAAGTATATGATGAGATCAAGGGGGAGAATGTTAGATTGATCTCTCCACCAATGGGCCCAACGGCTCATTGGGCCCTTGACCCACGCCCTGATCGGGGGCGTCCAGCCCAAGCAAGGCTGGTGGGCCCCTGTCGCGCAGTGCTATAAAGAGGAGGTGGGGACCACGGCAAAGGGCACGAGGTTCACCGCCGCCACTGTTCCCCACTCCTAACCCTAGACCGATCGAGAGGGTGGCGCTGAAGCGATGGGAAGCCCACCGACGCCACAACTACCTCGCCGCCGCCGTTCAACAGCAGCCATGGCCGGCACCGGGAGCTCGTCAGCTCAAGGAGAAGGTATCTCCTCCTCCTCCCATCTCTCTGTCACTCCCTCACAAATGGATCACAGACACATGCATAGACAGTCCAATCTATCCCGTATCCCTAGCCTACACGATCTAAAGGATACAACAGTTCCAACATGAATAAGGTAACACCAGAGCATCAGATAGTACTTTCTACATCTCAAGCAAGTCGACAACTAGGAATCCACGATAGATCAGTCACTCCAGAAGAGTCGGCAGTATTGACTTTAGATTATGAATCTACATACGCTTCAAACCAACTGATACCTGCGCGCAAAGGGCTCGGCGCCTCCTCCTCCTCCTCCTTGCCCCGAGCTTGTTGACGCCCCGTGGTCCGTCCAAGCTAAGTTGCAGGGCTAGGGGACGCACACAAGCTCTTTTATTAATACGAGGACGATGCTGACAACGCTGGAACGTGATGCGTGCGTACAGCAGCACACGTCCTGTGATCTCCTGGGATATGTTGAGATCGCAGCTTGCGAATCAAATCTTCTGCAACCGATTCCGACAGTATCAATATATATTCACCACGCGCAGGCACAGTGGCCTCCATATTATTATTATTAATTAAAGGAGTGTGGAAAAGGAATCACCTCACGTGCCACATTTTCTACTCCTGCTCCACTGCACAGAAACGAAGCAGCATCCACCAGGTCAACTCTTAACAGCCAGCCAGCCATCCATCCATCCATCAAAATAGAACCAGCTGAAGCAGCATCCATCCGTCGGCGGCGCTAGTGCAGAGGAACTTGGCGACGAGGGCGGCGACATACCTCTTCCTTCTTGCGGACGCCCTGCCACGCCGCCTCATACCTCTGCTGCACGCAGCAACATCTCAGCTCCTCCCCCTCCTCTCTCCTTAGCAGCAGCAACCGCAGCTCCACCTTCTCGCCGGAACCAGCCAGCCAGCCGCCCTCGCCCCATCACACAGCTGCCGCTCCACACGCAGCTCCGCGCCGCACTTCCGCATGCGCGCACAGCACCGCCCAGATGCGCCGCCTCCTCACCGGACCGCATCGCCAGCACCGCTGCCTCAGGTGTCCCGCCAGCAACGACCTGGTCCGATACCATGTCATGAGAGGAAGAGACTATCAGCAACAGCTCGATGGTGTGTTGCGGCGCGCTGGGGCAGACACACTTGTGCCCTCCTTCAAGATCATGACTGGGACTCATGGGCCAATAGGGATGGGCCTCTCTCATACAACAAATACAATTTCAACTATTTCTGTGGTTCTGTAGCAACTCGCGCGACCCGTTATGCTAGTCGCAATATGAAAGGCAGTTCTTAACACAAAAGCATGCAAGCTGCTTCCCATTGATGAAATACATCGAAGCATATCCAAATGAAACCAACACAAATGCACTTCTTTACATTGCATAATCTGAAACCTCATTTATAAGGTCAATGCATTCAGCATAAACTTGCTAATCGACAAACGACTCGACCATAACACTGTCAGCAAACACATATGCTCATCCTGTGTCGCGGGCAGAGGTTGCAGATGGCGACGAAATCTTCAGGATTTGATTACTGGAGCGGGGAAATCATCAGGGATTTACTATGTTCAGGGATTTACTGGAGTGGAGGAATCTTCAGGGTTTGATTCTTTGGAGGTAGCATAGATTATCACAGTTTTCTAAAAGCTGATTTATCCTTTATCTCTTGGAGAGCTGCAGCAACTGAACAATCAAAATTGACAGTCTCTTCTAAATATTTCCTTTTGATGTGTATGACCAGTACTCATTGACCAGTTTGCAGAAGAGAGATCCTTCAGTTTCCACGAGCTTCATAGGTTTGTCATACTCCACTACTCTCCCTGGATTGGAAGTGTCCATGTATAGCTCATTACTATCGGAAAGATCGACAATGCATTCGGTTTCAAGTATAATTCAAATATATACAATATTGACTGATTCAGGTCAATAAGACAATGAGTTCTATAAACAGAACACGATATTTCTTATAAGTTGACGGTAAGAACGACATACCGTTGCTCATCGCAAGTACCATATCGCAGTCCATAACTGTTGGTTTACGGTGGGCAATTGTAATAACAGTGCAATACTTGAATTCTGTCCGAATCGTTTTCTGAAGGACAGCATCTGTTGCATTGTCTATAGAGGCTGTCGCTTCATCAAGAACTAAGATGCAGCATCTTCTCAAAAGTGCGCGTCCCAGACAGAAGAGCTGCCTTTGGCCCATGCTCCAGTTCGACCCGTCTTCCACAACTATTATGACCAGATCTTGATCAATACTATGAATGAGATGGTTACAAACATCATGCTAGCAAAAGGTTACAGCTAATATGTCTTGGCCTACTAACATTTTGCATATTTGTTGTCACATGTATTTTCACACCTATTTTCAATTTCTAAAATCATTAATTAGAGCAGAGTTTTCTGTCTAGCCAATTGATTATTTTTAAAAATGAACTACATAAAACAAAAAATAGATGAAGCGAAGTTTCCTACCATGTGAATCCAATCCCTGTTCCTTCTCCCGGACAGCTTCAAGAAGTTGACATTTGTCAAGAACCTGCAGCATAATAACAGATAGAGTAACCACTTTAGTGATTCCTTTTGAAACGTACATATGCCATAAAATGAGAAAGGGGGCCCTAAGCCTAGCTCAGTAACAGTGATTCCTTTTGAAAGGCAACTTAGTCATTTCAGTTTCCTCTAATTTAATTTATCCGCCCAATTTTATTATGTCCTGAACTTTCTGAAACCGTCAGTTATATATCAAAGTAACTGAGCTGAATTGCGACAGTACTAAAAGAGGTCTGACTCATCATGATTAAACATTACATCAGGTTCTTTTGGTGTTATACCTTGTCATCATGATCTTATCAGTAAGATGAGAAAAAGCAACATCATTAGCTGCGTAGAATCTTACCTCCCATATTTGTTCATCTGAGAACTGCCCAAGAGGATCTAGATTGTATCTTATTGTACCCTGAAAAAGTGTTGGATCTTGTGGAATGATACCCAAACGTGAACGCAGGTCATGTAAGCCTATCGTACTGATATCCACAGAGTCTATAATTATTTTCCCTTCAACAGGTTCAACAAGGCGAAACAATGCACCAATTAACGTTGTCTTGCCACTTCCTGTTCGACCAACTATACCAATCTTATCTCCACCTTCAAACTTGCAAGTGATTCCATGTAGTACAAGGGGAGCATCTATCCTATACCTGATCTGTTAAATGAAAATCAATTGCATACATTTGTTAGAAGTTTTAATAGGATTTTTTACCTTGCAAGGTGTACGTGTAAATATTTATATCCCATCACCTTCAAATCCCTAATATCCACATGACCATTTTGTGGCCAATCTGGTAGCGGTCGGTTTTCTTCAACAACTTCTACTGCTTCACTTTGTATGTCCATGTACTGGTTCACCCGTTCCACCGAGATTATTTGATTCGCAATGTCGCATTGCATTTGAATAGAGAGGACAAACGAAAAATTTAGGGAAAGACCATAGGACAACGCCATTCCCACAAAACCTGTGCAGGTAAGAAAACAAGGAATAAATTCTACCATTTGTAATGTTAGCATTTATAAACTGTATAATTGTATAGTATCAAATACTTTATTTAGTTAAAAATGCATTTTCATAGAAGATACAAAGCTATACATAAAATCGTCAGAACAAGTGGTAGCTTGAGAATGTACGGTGTTTTATATTCACCTTATTCTGCCTGGCAGAGTGCAGAAAATATATTTTTCTTGTAATAATAAGCATTATTACCTCAATTCGTAAATACAAGGCGTTATAGAAAGCGTTAAGTCCAAATTTTATACCTTGACTAGTACTCCCTCCGTTCCTAAATATAAGTCTTTTTAGACATTTCAATAGGGAACTACATACGGAGCAAAATGGATGAATCTACATTCTAAAATATGTCTATATACATCCGTATGTAGTTCAATAGTGAAATCTCTAAAAAAGACTTATATTTAGGAACGGAGGGAGTATTTACTATATGATGAAGTATTTGGACTGGTACGTCAAAATACCATCATTAGATTTTTCATCAGTATTATTTTCATTACTATAGCTCTCTTCTAGTTTTCTACAGACATATACATATAAAAGGTATCGTTCAAATAAGCTTGTGAGACACCCATGTCATGTGTAAAACGTCATCTATTTACGAGTGGAGGAGTATCAAGCAAGTCCTCATAACAAAAGCGTGTCAGAATTCAATCATAACTCAGTGAAAAGGTAGCGACATTTACATGTCAACGCATTTGAGATCAAGGTTTTCGAGTCGACGAGTCATTCTGGGGTAGCGACTCTTGAATAGTCGACCCTGGAGTTGCGACTAGTCGCGACTCGTGGACTAGTCGACATGTTGTTAAGTCAACTTTTTCTTACAACTCATCGACTAATCGACAACTAGTCGCGACTAGTCGTTCGACTCAAAAACAGTGTTTGAGATCCAAAACATTTTGCCAATCAGATGCAAGCAACGATGGCCATAGAATGATGGCCAAATATCTGAAGCACCATGGTGTTCATACAATTGCTTACCAGGGCTAAAGGTTCCTTGAGGAAGAAGGGTCATGATGAAGGCAGAAAAAGAAAGAACAGTAGTGCTCAGTATCTCCAGACGTTGAATCAGCCATTCAGTTGCTGCAAAATTATAGAAATATGGACTGGAATTCTTGTCAACAAGATCCAAATTTTTAGCAAAGAAACGATCTTCTTCCTCAAAGGCCCTTATTGTTATAGCCCCTGAAATCGATTCACCTAAGTGATTTGCTAGAGCAGACTTGGTGGTACCATTGATCCGCATCAGTTCCTTGGCTGAGGCAAGATAGTACCTCTGCATGACCAAACATAACAGGTTTCGGTTAATGAGAACACTTAATGCAAAACTGTAGGACAAATATAGCAGCACAGAACATGAATTGGTAATTGAAATCGAATAACCATAAGACATGTGGCTTAGCCCAAAGAAACAAAGTCATACCAATTACCTGCAACCAAATTGCCAAAACTATCATTGGCACGGATACAAACAGAACTTGCCATGTAATAACGACCAATACCCCTAGATTGCTAAATGCACTTAAGCTTGCACCAAGGCTAAATGCAAAGGCAAATGGAACATCAAGGTCAACAATAGTCAAATCTGAAGAGACCTGCGGAGAAGAAAAAAGGAACAGGTTAATCTATTGTGAGAAAAATCTCTGGGTGTAACACATAACTGAAATTTATTGTATTTGCCATTCTATTAAGAATTCTTACCCGGCTAAGAACCCTTCCTAGAGGAGTAGAGTCAAAAAATGACATTGGTGCACGGAACAATGAATTGAGCAACTGGGAAAATAAGGATCTTGATGTTTGTATCCCAAGAACAACAACAAATAAAGATCTCGATAGCACAAAGAACATTATGCAAACTCCAATACCAACGTACACTGAAATTAACTTCAGTGTACTAACACGAGGATTTTGGACATTGGCAGCCATCCATGAATTCTGTAATATTTGTCCAGCTACAAAAATAGTGTAGGAAATCATACACAAAGAGAAATACAGGAGGCCTTTGCTCTGGCGCAGGTAGAGCATATAAGGCTTAACACCTGCATCCCCTGTTTCTCTTTCCTCTTTCTTGATTAGTTGATCTACCGGTGAAGGCTTTACAGACTCTGTATATCTCCTTCCATGAACACCATCTGTCTCCTTTATTGATACTTCCTTAGATCTCCGAGTGAGTATATTTTTATTAAGATCCGAAACACCAGTAGTATCTTTATGGGCATTCACAAGGTCTTTAAATTCTTCACAATCTGCCAATAGATCTTGATAATGTGCAGACCGAATAACCTCTCCATCTGACATTAACTGCCGAAATAATATTAGTTTTAGATGACATCAACATATACAAAAAGCTAATTACAGATAAATGTAAATAAGACACAAATATCATCATATAGTGACTTTTCCGAAGTGAAGAGAGGTACCAAAATGGAGTCAAATACGGGTAAAAAATCCACTTGGTGCGTCACCAAAAGGACAGTCTTGTCTGATAGAGCACTCATGACATAATCCTGTTACAAAGAGCTTTGTAAAACTGTTCATAATCAAATAGAAATATTATCTGCATCTGCTGATCCTTACATTGAAGAGACTTGTAGCTGTATGGGCATCAACAGCACTGAAAGGGTCATCAAGAAGATTGATGTCTGCATTTTGGTATAGTGCACGAGCAAGCTGGACGCGCTGCTTCTGACCACCACTAAGATTTACTCCTCTCTCCCCAATTTGAGTACAATCTCCATATGGCAACATTTCAAGGTCCTTGACCAACGAGCACCTCGCAAGTGTGTTGTGGTATCTTTCCCTGTCCATCGACGATCCAAAGAGAATATTTTCTTGCAGAGTTCCTGATTGGATCCATGCATTCTGAGATACATATGCCATTTTCCCGCAGACTTGGATCTGAAAAAGTTTATGCAAAGATCATGAATTTGATATAAGGCTGTTATGAAAAGAATGAATTGATTAACGTACTTCATCTTGGGAAATATTGTCAAGCATAATTTTCATAAATTGCAAACCGAACATGAAGCTGTTGCCAACAGAATATGTTTCTCTTAATCGTGTCTAAATTCCGAATATGGCAGCTACTTCATTAACATATGAAGTTAGTAAAAAAACATACCAGGCCTTCTGTTTTGGGGACCTCTCCGAGTACAGCAGCCAAAAGTGTCGACTTTCCTGATCCTACCTCTCCACAAATCGCAATCTTTTCTCCACCTTTGACTATCAGATTTATATTTTTTAGAGTTTGTTTTAATGTGTTCTCATCCCACGAGAAGCTACATGAATTCATCGCTATTGGTTAATCAATGCCAACATAATATTTCTTCCTAACTTGCCCGTTTAGCTCAGGTGCATCAAGGAACTTTGATATACGAGTGAACGCAACCATAGCTTGTATCACAACCGCAATAACTTCTGGTACTAACCTTATTGGGTCTTGCACAAGATGTAGGGTTGCCACAAAGGTGAAGACATTGCTAGCATCAAGAGGGATTTTCAAAAGATAGCATGTCAGAAAAGTCACTGCTGAAACCAGAACAGGTGAAGACCAGAACATGAAAATGTTGTATGCCCTCCTAAGCTGGAATGCTGACAACCAGTTGTACTCAACCTTTCTCAACCCCTCGATGACCTTCTTGAAGTGAGATTCCCATGCATAAAGTTTCAAGACCTTCATATGAACTAATGATTCAGACATGGCCTTCAATCTCACATCTTGTGCTTCCATAAGTTTACTCTTAGATTTGTGTTGCAGTCTGGCCAATGGAACGTTGCACAGTACGGTCATAATGATGACAACCAAAGATGAAATCATTGCAGCACCAACCGCATCGTATAGAATTGCCAGAGAAATGCAAAGCTGAACACTTGTTGTCCATGTTTGATGGAACCAGTATGGGGATTCCCCAATCCGATACGCATCAACGATCACATAGTTCATAATATTTCCTGAAGAGTGCTTCATTTTTGCTGCATTTGATAGCTTCTGTTGTTTCTTATAAATAGCCGCTGAGAGGAGTGACCTCACCTGCAGTCCTAATCTCCTAGTGAGGAAATACCACTGTCTCTGTGACAATGATTCACAGCATTTGCAGACGAACAGTAAAGCAGCGAGCACATAGCCTTCGTGTTTAAAGGTCCCTTTTGTTGGATAATGAGCAACCTGTATTCACAGTGGGCCAAAGGCCAGTACATATACATGTGAGGTATACAAGCGGTAGTACCGCACTCAGAGCGCTAGTACCGCACTGGTGCGGTAGTACCGCACCAAACACACATCTAACACCCCCCCTCAAACTCATGGTGGATCAACAACACTGAGTTTGGAGAGAAAGAAGCCATGCTGCGCTCGAGTCTGTGCCTTCGTGAAGAAGTCCGCCAACTGTAACTCAGAGGGCACATAGTGAAGAGCCAGTGTCTGATCCTGCACTGTAGCACGTACAAAGTGGGCATCCACACCGATGTGCTTGGTGAGCTCATGCTTCACCGGGTCACGCGCAATATTGATAGCACCGGTACTGTCTGACAGTAAGGGAGTCGATGTAGTAGCAGACACACCAAAATCCTCAAGTAACCATCGTAACCAGATCACCTCAGCCGTCAGCATAGCCATCGCTCGCAACTCAGCCTCTGTACTCGAGCGAGAAACCGCAGTCTGTTTCTTTGTCTTCCAGGCAATAAGAGAGCCACCAAGGAAGACACAGTAAGCAGACAGCGAGCGTCGATCAGAGGGATCACTAGCCCACGTAGCATCAGAGTAGGCCTGGAGCTCGAGAGAACTGGAGCGGGGAAAGAAAAGGCAATGAGAGATCGTGCCACGAAGATATCGTAGAACACGGAGGAGGTGACTATAGTGGACAGAGGTGGGGGCTGAAACAAACTGACTGAGAATGTGGACAGGATAGGAGATGTCAGGACGCGTAACAGCAAGATATACAAGGCTCCCAACGAGGTGGCGATAGCGAGTGGGATTAGGAAGAGGGTCACCGTCAGAAGCACGAAGCTGAACGTTGAGCTCCATAGGAGTCACAACAGTGCGCTCATCACCGAGAGCGGCACGAGTAAGAAGATCCTGAATATATTTTTCCTGGGAGATGAAGAAGCCTGCAGAGGTCTCAGAAATCTCGATCCCAAGAAAGTAGCGAAGAGGACCAAGATCAGACATCAGAAACTGTTCCCGGAGGCGGGCCTTAACAAAGGCAATATGCTCAGAATCGTCACCAGTGATGATCATGTCATCCACATATAGAAGGAGAAGAGTCCGTCCACGAGAAGAGGTGTGGACAAACAGTGCTGGATCATGATCACTAGGCAAGAAGCCAGCGGCAGTAACGACAGAGGCGAACCGCGAGAACCAGGCGCGAGGGGCCTGTTTAAGACCATAGAGGGAGCGGCGAAGTCGGCAGACCATACCATCAGGAGCATAGTACCCCGGTAGTGGCTGCATATAAACCTCCTCACGCAACTCACCATTGAGAAAAGCGTTCTGGACATCAAGCTGAGATACAGACCAATGACGAACAGAAGCCACAGCAAGGAGAGTGCGGACAGTGGTCATGTGGGCCACAGGAGCGAATGTCTCATCATAATCGCGTCCCTGCTCCTGCTGAAAGCCACGAGCCACAAGACGAGCTTTGTATCGCTCAAGGGAACCATCGAAGCGAGTCTTAATCTTATAGACCCACTTGCAGGTGATGGGACGAACACCAGAGGGCAGAGAAACCATATCCCACGTGCCATTGCGCTCAAGCGCCGCAAGCTCCTCGGCCATCGCAAGCTGCCATTCAGGCTGAGTCATGGCAGCCCGATAGGTGGTGGGCTCAGCAATGGCAGAAAGACCATACCGGTCAGGAGAATAGCGATCAGGTGGGGGACAAGGCCTAACACGGAGGTTATGGACCGGCGGAGGCGTGAGAGGAGGTGCACTGGAAGTAGAGGGCACATCAGTAGGATCATCCACAGCACGAGGACGACGAGTGTAGTGGAGAGGAAACGGGGAGTGAGGTCGAAAGACTGGGGAGGAGGGTGGGGAGGGAGGGGATGGTGGAGACGAGGGAGAGGAGGAGGAGGGAGGGGATGGTGGAATCGGTGGTGTAGGGGGACGCACCGGGGGAGAGGGAAGAACAGGAGGCACAGTGGGAGATGTGTCAGGAAGGAGAAGGAAGGAAATATCTTCCACGGAAAAGCTCGAGGAGGAGGGACGCGGATAGTAAGAACGAGACTCATCGAACGTCACATCACGAGAAATGCGCAGACGGCGACCAACAGGATCCCAATAGCGATAGCCCTTGTGCTCATCACTGTAGCCAAGGAAAACACACTCAACTGACTGAGCAGTCAACTTGGTTCGTTCTCGCGGAGCAAGAAGAACATAGCACACGCATCCAAACATACGAAGAGCGGAGTAGTCAGGAGAGCGACCAGAGAGACGCTCCATAGGAATACCACCCTTCAAGGCAGCCGAAGGCTGAATGTTGATGAGGTGGGTGGATGCGGAAATGGCCTCAGCCCAAAAATGGGGTGGAAGAGAGGCGGCGATCATCATCGCACGAGCCGTCTCAAGCAAATGACGATGTTTGCGTTCAGCAACTCCATTCTGAGCATGGGCACCAGGGCAAGAGAATTGGGCAAGAGTGCCCTGCTCCGCAAGAAAACCACGCAACATGTGAGAGATATACTCTCCAGCTGAGTCAGCACGGAAGATACGGACAGGCGTGGAAAATTGAGTGCGAACCATGGCAGCAAAACGTTTATATATGGGGAGAACCTCGCTGCGAGATTTCATGCAATAAAGCCAAGTGTAGCGAGAGAAATCATCAATAAACAGAACATAGTAGCGATGACCCCCTTTCGAGTCAAAAGGAGCAGGACCCCATACATCAGAATGAACTAAGTCAAAAGGACGCTGAGATACAGACTCACTGGTAGGATACGGTAACTGAGTCTGTTTGCCAAGCCTACAACCTTCACAATGCAACGAAACATCACCGGAGACAGACCCTAAGACGCCTTGGTGTACTAATGAGGACAAGCGAGAGCCACAGATGTGACCAAGTCGATGATGCCACTGCTGGAAGGACGCGGAAGAGGAGGCAGCAAGAGCATGAGAACTGGCGTATGTGGTAGCAGCGGAAGGAACACGAAGCCAGTCAACCTCCCAAAGGCCCTCAGACTCACGGCGCCGAGGGCCACCGCCAACCAGAGCCTGAGTGCGACGATCCTGAACAGAGCAAGAGTCGGCATCAAGAATGACACGACAGCCAGAATCAGTAAGTTGGGCAGCGGAAAAGAGATTCATGGTAAGACGAGGAACATGAGAAACACTAGGAACCGAAAAAGACGGAGTGGAAAGGATGCCACGACTAGCAATAGGAAGAGGTGTGCCATCGGCAGTGAGAACATTAAGAGGAGAATCAAGAGGTCGAAGAGAAGATAAAGTAGAAGAATCAGAAGACATATGAAAACAAGCTCCAGAATCCAGAACCCACGAGGATGTACCTGACTGAGTAGGCTCCGGCGGGGGCGGAGTGGTGGTGGCAGTCACAGCGGCAACAGAACCCGTCGAGGAAGAACCAGAGGAAGCCAACATGCGCTTGAGCCGCACAATATCCTGGTCAGTGAGCGACAAAGTCGAGGAGGACGCACGAGTCCCACTAGAAGAAGAGCGCTTCAGGTCTTTCCGCTTCTTGTGACAATCAGACTCTGGGTGACCTGGCCTGTTGCAGTAGCCACAGAAGGTGTGCGAGCGCGGCCGACCCTCTCCTAAAGAAGGAGGGTGACCCGCCCCCCCTGGAGGTGTAGGCAGGAGCGGTGGAGTGGTGAGGCGAGCAGACGACACAGGAGCTCGGGCAGCAAGAACAGTGGGAACCACAAGCAGACCAGCAGAACGGAGGCATGTCTCCTCAGCACGAAGCTCTGCAAGCACCTCCGAAATAGGAACACGACCACGAGCAAGCAGGTGAGCACGCCGAGGCTCAAACTCTGGACGAAGGCGAGATAAGAACTCATGGAGGTGATGAAACTCCAAGTCAGACCGCACAGTCTGGCAACACCGGCAAGTACCACAAACAACAGTCCTGAGAGAGTCAAGCTGGCGCCAGATGGCAGAGCTCTGTGAGTAGAACTCATCAACAGAAGAGTCACCCTGATGAAGAGCGTGCTCCTGACGCACCACAGATAAGTAGAGAGCATCACCAGATGGCTGATATCGCTGACAAAGATAGGACCACATCGCAGCAACAGGACCGAGACCCATGAACTCAGACGCAAACTGAGGTAAGACACTCGCAGTAAGAACAGCAGCAGCTCGAGCATCATCGTTGCACCACTGAGTGTAAGCAGACAGATCATCTCGGTAAGCAGAAAGAGCATCTGAGTAGGCAGATACCTGCTGATCATAAGCATCAACCGCAGCATCGTCAAGGGCCTTGGTTGTATCCCGATCAGCCTGAGAAGCATCAGCAGCAAGAACAGGCGGCACCGGCGGGGTAGGAGCCACAGGTGCAACAGGGCAAGGCGGACAGGGAACCTCGCCAGAGAGAACGCCCCACAGGAGAAGACCTCGCATGTGGATGCGCATGAAACCCACAAACTCAGCATAGTTGGTGCCATCGAAGATCACCGAGCACCGAGGAACAGCGACATAGCCCGACGAAGACATGACGCCTGAGTGCGCGGTAGTACCACACTTCTCAGCGGTAGAACCGCTTCGAGCGGTAGTACCGCCCTTGCCAGCGGTAGTACCGCGCTGCGCAGGGCGGTAGTACCGCTATGCTACGCGGTAGTACCGCTTGTGCGGTACTTCCGCGGTCCAGTGCCGTGGGCACTTCCGCTTATTTTATGTCTTCTGGTATGCCTGGCCTTCAAGCGGAAGTAGGGCGGCAGTAACGGGCGGTAGTATCGCTTCGGGCGGTAGTACCGCTCTTGACAGCGGTAGTACCGCTTTGCACAGGGCGGTAGTACCGCTATGCTAAGCGGTAGTACCGCGCAGAGCCGCTGAATCGGGATCGGGATCGACCAAATCGCTGCCGAGCGAGGAGGAGCACAGGCAGGAGCTGGCCGGAGGAGGGAGGCGGGCGCGGGACGGCGCGGAGGGGGCCTGGCGGACGGGGGCGGCCGGAGCCGGCGCGGTCAGGGGCGGCCGGGTCGTCCGCGAGCAGGGGCCGGCCAGCGCGAGCAGGGACGGCCGGAGACCGAGCTGGCGCGAGGCAGAGGCGGCCGGCAACCGGCGCGGTGCGGGGTAGAGGACGGGGAGGAGCAGCCGCGGCCGGACCAGGCCGGCGCGGGGCAGAGACGTCGGCCGGAGTTGCTCTAGCGGCAGCGACGGTGGAGGTGGAGGAGGAACCTGGCATCTGATACCATGTTGGATAATGAGCAACCTGTATTCACAGTGGGCCAAAGGCCAGTACATATACATGTGAGGTATACAAGCGGTAGTACCGCACTCAGAGCGGTAGTACCGCACTCGGGCGGTAGTACCGCACTGGTGCGGTAGTACCGCACCAAACACACATCTAACACCTTTCCCAAGTGATACATTGATGAATGCCTTGAGAATTATTGGGCCAGCACATACAGTGAGAACCTTGAGCAAAGCAAAGAAACCGGAGATCAAGATGGCACGCCTGCGACCGGAAACAATTGTCCAGAAGAATGATGGTGTGGCGTGTGACGGCGACCGCTTCTTGCTATTCATCTTCTCCATGAACATCAAGTACTGGTTGTGTGCTCGATCTGTGGCACCTAGAAGTGGCATGTCTTTATCCTCAAGGGGTTTCTTGTAGCCCATCTTCATTAGAGGATTCAACCACCAAAATGACATCTTGCTAAATAGGCCAGCTTTAGAAAAGGGAGTCACCTGACTCTCAAAGTCAGCTACTTCACCACCTGAAAAACCCACCCTTAGAAAAGGTAGCAGTAGCGATATACGGTAGCTTGCTATGTAAGATGAGGAAGCTGAGGAGAGGATTTACTTGTGAGGGAACCCATCTGTGCGTGCAATCTCTATTGCTCCCAGGTGGAGAAGCTCCTGTTGCAGCCCTGCGCCAAGCATGAACAGGGGACCAGTTAGGACTTAGGAGCAGACAAAGAACACACGAGTACAGAGTGGAACAGATACTCAAATCTCACAGGGAACAGATACTCTTTCTTAATGAAGGAGCGGATACTAGAAATGCTGGCACTGGAGTAATCTCAGAGTCCAAATCCCATGAAATTATCTACAAGAACACACACAAATTTGAACGCACTCTCAGAACTCAAAGATCACATTGCCTCGTAAAAACCGAGGAAACCCAAATCAGGGTATGTTTGGCTACAAGAAACTACAAGAACTGCTTTGTTGTGCTAGGAAACCATGGCAATGATGCAAGTGTTGACCTCTCTAGGCAGTAGCCCTCCTTCTCCTTCTCCTCCTCCTCCTTGGTCAAGCTAAGCTGCAGGCCTCGGCGCCGCAAGCTCTTTTATAACTGCAATAGTGTATTCCATGGCCCCCTGATCATGGAAGGTAGTTACTACTTTGAGCCAGCCTGCTGGCGTGATGTGCATATGTAAGTTTTCTAATATATCCTGTGCGCATGGGCGGAGCTACTCCCTCCGTTCCATAATGTAGTGTGTCTTCGGTTTTCGAGCTTGAACTTTGACCATGAATTTAACCAACGAGACCGATTGCGGCGGGGGTAAAAACTATATCACTGAATTCGTATTGGTTAAATTCATGATCAAACTTAGATTTCGAGAAGCGCGGGCGCACTACATTGTGGAATGGAGGGAGTACTTGATGACATGGGTGTACAGAGTACGCCCATTATTTTTGGAAGGAGACCTAAAAGCTCATAGTTAATCTTATGATTAATTAGTATAACATCCTGCCTCTAAGCTCTGTACACCCAATCTAGAAATCTTGCCTCCGCCATGCTGAGATCTAAGTCTGAGAGTCAAATCTTCTGCAACTGACTGATATTGTAAGCTATCAACGGATTAATATACAGCGCGGGCAGTGGCATCCATATGAATATACTAGTAGTACTGTGCAAAGGGAATCAGCTCACTGCTCACATGCCGCATTTTTTTACTCACATGCCGCATTTTTTTACTCATGTCACACTGCATGGAGACGGAATCACCTCGTTCCACATTGATGTGGGTCAAAGCAGAACCAGCTGAAGCAGAATCCATCGGCGGTGCTGGTGCTGGTGCGGACGAGCTTGGCGACGAGGGGGGGCGACGTCGGCGGTGGAGAAGCCGCCGGGGCCTGGCCTTGGGTGACTGGGCTTGGGTGAGGCCGTAGGTTGGTTCGGACGAGGTAGTCGTCCAAGGAGGCGGTACGGTGGTGGTGGGAGAAGAGAGGAGGCAGGCCATGATGCAGCTTCGGAGGCGGAGATGGAGATGGGAGGTGGGTCGGAGCCGCCGCCGGCGGCGGCGGCGGCGAGGGAGTGGGGAAAAGCGATGGTGCCGGCTCTTGCAAATGTGAGGGCGTCGTGTGATCTGCCCGGTTTGGTTTGATTTTTTTTCAAAACTATGACATATTTTATAGCAAATTTGAAAACTAGAGGGGTGAACGAAAAAAACCCAGAAATATGACCCTGTCGACCGAAGGCTGGCCGAAGATGGGCCTATCGGCCTGCAGTTGGCCGAAGAGGGCTGGTCGGCCACCAGTGGGCCGACAAGTTGCCCATCGGCTGCCGCGCCCCCGAAAAGAGGCCTGTCGGCCTATAGGAGACCGAAGGGGGCCCGTCGGCCGGCACGAGACCGAAGAGCTCCTGCTAAGGCCGACGCCGCTCCTTTCTTCTTCCTCTGTTCGCTAGCTCCTCCTCTCTCTCTCGTTTTTCTCTGTACTCTCCACCCCCGCGCCGATCTCTTCCCTCGTCCACCCATTTTCCTATCCAACCCGCAGAAACAATAGATCATAGCATTCTCCGCCGGCCTACGGTATTTTTTTTTGCTATGGGGTAGTTTTTTGTGCGTGAGGAGGAGGAGGAGGTGGTGAGGAGGAGGAGTTCCGGTGGTGTTGTCCTGGAGGCCGACGAGGGCTCTTCGGCCTTACCCAGGGACACTTCGGCCTTAGCAGGAGCTCTTCGGTCTCGTGCCGGCCGACGGGCCCCCTTCGGTCTCCGGGAGGCCGACAGGCCTCTTTTCGGGGGCGTGGCAGCCGATGGGCAACTTGTCGGCCCACTGGTGGCCGACCAGCCCTCTTCGGCCAACTGCAGGCCGACAGGCCCATCTTCGGCCAGCCTTCGGCCGACAGGGTCATATTTCTGGGGTTTTTTCGTTCACCCCTCTAGTTTTCAAATTTGCTATAAAATATGTCATAGTTTTGAAAAAAAATCGTTTGGTTCAGCCCAAGTGTGGTCTGGCCGGTCTGGTTTAGCCCAAGTGTGGCTCCCACTCGTCAGCCTCATAGTTTTTTGGAAGCAAGGTGGCCCTTGCAAATGTGAGGGCGTCGTCTTCAGACTACCCACTGTGAAAGTAACATAGGTAGTAACATAGATTTCACCTAAGCAAAATATGTGATGTGGCAGCTAATTAATGAGAAGAGAGAGAAAATGAGTAACATAGGTAGTTACTCATTCTATGAGTAACATAACACATATTAAGGCAAGATGAGTCTATAAGCTAATAAATGAAAGGCTCAATGTTACTATGCCTATGTTACTACCCACTGTGAAGGTAGTAACTTAGACTAGTAACATATGCATGTTACTACTCTATGTTACTTCCCATTGTGGATAGTCTTAGTGAATAAAACGTGTTCATGATAAAATTTATGTTCAGAGAAACAAAGTAAATATGCCGACAATGGCAGATCGACAAAAAACAAAGAATCTCCGTGACCGCTGCACCCATCGGAGACCTCTCACCAAGCTTCTAGACTCCGAAGCGCCGGTACCAAACAGCGCCTCCAAAAAGAGACACGACAATGACGACGCTGCTGCCAAAGGTTTCCCTGGTACGCGGCAAGGAGAGAGGAAGGGTAACACCCGACACCCTTCAGGAAGACCCGCCGGCACCCTCGGACGCCACCGCGTCGGTGTCGGACAGGCCGGCAGGGATTTCTCCCGATCCCAACCATCAACCCGGGCGCTCCTAAGCACTCCACCATACCGCCCACCACCCTACGCCAGCACGATCTTGAAGCCACCCACGCTATCTCACCACGCCATAGAGAAGTGAGGCCTACACAACGAAGAAGAAGAGCCGCCAGGTACTAGGGGCAGCAGTAGCACCGACATGCGGGAGGGACCGACTCCACCGTCAATGACAATAAGCGACCGGACACAACAGCAGGAGCATAACAGGCACGCGGGCCCACAAGCCTAGCCGGCCCCCGTGATGCCCGTAAAGCTCCCGTTGTCGCGCTGCAGAAGGCATGTCGTTGGCGTCGCCGCCCCTGTCCGAGACGCCCCTCCTCTTCAATGCGCAGAAATCAGTGAGGCCCCGTCGGAGCCGGCCTGCCCGGACCCAGATCTGGACCGGGGGAGCACCACCAGGCCATCCTGCCGCCAAGGTGTGGCGTCGCCACCTCTTTGGCCGTCGGCCACCGCCTCCAGGCCTGTCGAGCCGCACCGCCGCCGACCTCCTGCCCCGAGAAAGAGGGCCGCGCGTGGGGAGAGAAGCTCCCGCCGTCGTCGACAACACCCGGGTGTAGCCCGGGGGGCGCCCGCCGACGGCGTGTGGGGGGGAGGGGAAGGGGAGGGAGGAGGAGTGGGACGGAGGGGGAGGGACCGGGGAGACGGCGCGAGGACGGGTCGGGAGGGGGAAAAGTCGCCCCCCGTGGTTACCATTTTCAAACCACATTGTTTACCCTAAACCGCATCAAGACCAGAACATATATGCTAGAATGGCTGCAGGGCACTCCTCTGGTATGCATATATAAGTTTATCTGACTTGGGTAATGTTTGATCTCACTTGTCAGCATTCAGTGGTATCCTCGCGTCGGTGATGCACTAGGTCCAAGCGTGATAGTAGCATTCTTACATTCATCACTGTTGTGTGTTTCCCAACAGAACTTAAAAGAGGTTTATTCATTGTTAATGAATTTTCAATAGGGCCATTAATCTTATTCGCTGCCCATCCAAGACAGACTACATGGTGAGGACAACAAAGATATCTATGGTGGAGGAACTCGCAACCGCCGAGGAAGCAGAGGTCGGAAGTTTGTTCTTCCAGTGGAAAGGGCATGGAGCAATCCCAAACAAAAAGACCGATGGCATAGCTAGAGGGTGAACAGAGTGGTCCATGGACCACCCTGAAATTTCCTTGTAGCATATACTCCCTCCGTCTCAAAAATGACTTAATTTTGCACTAACTTTAGTACAAAGTTGAGTCACTTTTGAATCACTTATTTTAGGACGGATGGAGTATATTATATCAAAAAATAAATAAATATAAATGATTAAAATTCGAATGGAAATCTCTACTGTTGGACCTCTACCCGAGCTTCTTGGGCTGGCTACACTACTGCCAGTGTCATGCACACGGCAAGGGCCTATTCATACGTTTTCGAAATCCACGAACCAAAGAAACGCTAAACTTGAAAGTACCCATTTTTTTAATTATTACCCCCTTTGAACTAAAACCACGACACTTATTTCCGATCGAAGGGAGTATTATAGATCTGTCCAGCGGAAATTGCAGCCTCTGGGCTTTCGCTAGTCAGTATTCTATATACATGGGTGATACCATTCCTTAAATGCTCCCATGATGCCAACTTTGAAAATCCAATTTCAAATGTTTCAAAAAAAACTGATTTTTTTGGATGTTCACAAGGTATGTGTCTACGATCCAAATTTGAAATACACATCGAGAAACAAAAAAGAAAAATCTAAGATGAATAGTGCCACAAATAGAAAAAAGAAAAACTGACACTATTCACATCAGGATTGCCTTTTTTTTCTCAATGTGCATTTCGAATTTGGAGCTGAAAATTTTAGGGGTTGTAGACACATTCCTTGTGAACATTCATATTTTTCCCAGAATTTTTGGAAACGCTTAAAATTGTTTTTTCTTGAAATGGGAGCACGTGGGAGTTGGTATCACTGGATATTCTCCCTCTACGTACGTTCAGCGCGAAAACAGAGCATTTACATCCAACAAAAAAAATTATACAAGATGCAACCGATCCACTGATGCAGCCAGTGATTCATTCAGTGAACTTATGCACCAACAACCCAATCCATGTGAGCAAATACAAACACTATATATACATTGCAATATGGCCAAGCAGTTCTTACAAAATCGCATCTTAACATTGCACAGTCTGAAACCTCATTCATAAAGTCAATGCATTCAGCATAAACTTACCAAGCTACTGTAAATGATGCGGAAATGGATGCATTACCTAATCGACAAAAGACTCTGACCATAACACAGTCAGCAAACACATATGCTCAAGGCGTGTCGTAGGCAGAGGTTACAGAACTGAAAGTCCCCCCGATTTAGCCTTCTACTATATCTTCAGGGGTTTACTCTGTTAAGCTTCACCAATACTGAATGGCAGCAGCAATCCACCGTGCATTGCACAGAATTTCTGGTAGCAAAAGAAATTTCCAGACAATAGCAGACAGATAGTACTGTCTTTCTTCAGATTCCAAATAGATGGAATCCTCTGAGGAAGCATAGATTACTGTAGGTCTTCAATCGTAGCACTATTTTCTGAAAGACGACTTGTCTTTTATCTCTTGGAAAGCTGCGGCCAGTAAACAATCAAAATTGACAGTCTCTTCTAAATATTTCCGTTCGATGTGTATGACCAGTACTCATTGACCAGTTTGCGGAAGAGAGATCCTTCAGTTTCCATGAGCTTTGTAGGTTTGTCATACTCCACTACTTTCCCTGGAAGTGTTCGTATATATAGCTCATTGGTATGGGAAAGATCGGCACTTCATTTGGTTTCAAATTTGAAGTATAATTAAAATATTCCATATTGATTGGTTGATAAGAGAAACATACCGTCGCTCATTGCAAGTACCATATCACAGTCCATAACTGTTGGTATACGGTGGGCAACTGTAATAACAGTACAATACTTGAATTCTGTCCGGATCGTTTTCTGAAGGACAGCATCTGTTGCATTATCTATGGAGGCTGTGGCTTCATCAAGAACTAAGATGCGGCATCTTCTCAAAAGTGCACGTCCCAGACAGAAGAGCTGCCTTTGGCCCATACTCCAGTTTGACCCATCTTCCACAACTATTAAGACAAGATCTTGATCAGTACTATGACTGAAATAGTTCCAAGTAGTACGATTCATGGTTGGAGATAAATCCATTGGTGGGTTCGAAGTACTTGGGCCTGCACCCTCCTCTATTGGTAGCGAATACGCCTAGGACTAATACAAGTTTCACATATTTAGTGGCACATGTATTTTTCACGCCTATTTCAATTTCTAAAATGATTAGAGCAGAGTTTCTGTTTGCCCAAGTTATTAATTTCAAAAATTGAACTCCAGAGAAAAAATTATAGATGGAAGTGAAGTTTCCTACCATGTGAATCCAATCCCTGTTCCTTTTCCTGGACAGCTTCAAGAAGTTGACATTTGTCGAGAACCTGCAGAATAATAATAAATGAAACAACCACTTTAGTACATTAATTTTGAGAAAGGGGGCCCTAAGCTAGCTCAGTTGGTGGGATGTGTGGCTGTATACTCCTACCAGCTGTCCAACCAATTTGTTTTGAGTTCTCAACTCGAATTTGGGTGCTTATTATAACCAAAAGTCTGAACTGATTGAGAAGGTTGGGCAATTCAAATATACTTCAACACTTCTTTTGATCAACAAAAAATTATCTAGTTCCTCCAATTCACTTTATTATGAGAAAGGCAACTTGTCTTTTGAGATTCCTCTAATTCACTTTATTCGCCCCATTTTGATAATGTGCTGAACTTTCTGATATCTTTGGTATATATCAAACTAACTGAGCTGAACTGCCACAGTACTACGAGGACAGCCCCATGATTAAACAATAAACATACATCAGGTTCTTTCAGTGTGGTACCTTTTCGTCATTATCTTATCTGATCATTGGGCAAGATGAGAAAAAGCAACATAGACGTGTACATCTTACCTCCCATATTTGTTGATCTGAGAATTGCCCAAGAGGATCTAGATTGTATCTTACTGTACCCTGAAAAAGTGTTGGATCTTGTGGAATGATACCCAAACGCGAACGCAGGTCATGCAAGCCTATTGTACTGATATCCACAGAGTCTATAATTATTTTTCCTTCGGCGGGTTCAACAAGACGAAACAATGCTCCAATTAATGTTGTCTTGCCACTTCCCGTTCGACCAACTATACCAATCTTATTTCCACCTTCAAACCTGCAAGTGATTCCATGTAGTACAAGAGGAGCATCTTTCCTATACCTGATCTGACAGATGAAAATCAATCGCATAAATTTGTTAGAAGTTCTAATAGGATTTTACCGAGTATAGGCGAACATGTAAATATATCTGATTACCTTCAAATCTCTAAGCTCCACATTGCCATCTTGGGGCCAATCTGGTGATGGTCGATTTTCCTCAACAACTTCTGCTGCTTCACTTTGTATGTCCATGTACTGGTTCACCCGTTCCACCGAGATTATTTGATTCGCCAGGTTGCATTGGTTTTGAATAGAGAAAACAAATGACATATTTAGGGAAAGACCATAGGACAATGCCATCCCCACAAAACCTGTGCAAGTACGAAAAGCAAGGAATTAGTTCTACTGTATTTTCATAGACTGTATAATACCAGATAATTTATTTAGTTCCTCGGGCACATAAGCATTAGGACAAACTGTATTTTCATAGAAGATACAAACCTATCCATAAAATCATCAGAACAAGTGGTAGCTTGAGAATGTTATGATGTTTTGTATTCACCATGTTCTGCCAGGTAAAGTGCAGCCAATATAATATTCATGCAAGAAATAACATTACTACCTTAATTCATTAATTCAGGGCATCCTATAAAGGATTCAGTCAAACATTTATAATTTTGATTACTATTATAAAAAAAGATCTGGACTAGCAAGGTCAAAATAATAACATCAGATTTTTCATCGATAATATTTTCTCAATATAACTCTCTTCTAGTTTTCTACAAATGAAATAAGTTTGTTGAAGACCCATGTCCTCTCTAAACCGTCATCTATTTACGAATGGATGGAGTATCAAGTATGCTCTCCTATCAAAATCTTCTCAAAACAAACAGAAGGCGATAAAAAGGTATCTACATTTACATGGCAATGCATCTAACATTCATAACAAATCAGATGCAACCACCGATGGCCATAGAACGGGCTGACTACTCAACTTTGTCCAAAATATTTGAAGCAACATGACGTTCATATAATTTCTTACCAGGGCTAAAAGTTCCTTGAGGAAGAAGGGCCATGACAAAGGCAGAAAAAGAAAGAACTGCAGCGCTCATTATCTCCAGACGTTGAATCAACCATTCAGTTGATGCAAAATTATAAAAATATGGGCTGGCATTCTTGTCAACAAGGTCTAAATTTTTTGCAAAGAAACGATCTTCTTCCTCAAAGGCCCTTATGGTTATAGCCCCTGCAATCGATTCACCTAAGTGATTTGCTAGAGCAGACTTGGTGGTACCATTGATCCGCATCAGTTCCTTGGCCGAGGCTAGATAGTACCTCTGCATGACCAAACATAATAGTTTTCAGTTAATGAGAACTTTTAATGCAAACTGCAGGCTTATTCACTCGGACAAAAACAACAGCAGAGAACATCAATTGGTGAATGAAATCAAATAATCATAGACATGATGCTTAACAATAAAGAAACAAAGTCATGCCAATTACCTGCAGCCTAATTGCCAAAACTATCATTGGCACGGACACAAACAGAACTTGCCATGTAACAACAGCCAGTACCCCGAGATTGCTATATGCATTTAAGCTGGCACCAAGGCTAAACACAAAAGCAAATGGAATATCAAGGTCAACGATACTCAAATCTGAAGAGACCTGCATTAGAAGAAAAAGGGAGCGAGTTAATCTATCATGAGAACATTCTCTGGGTGTAAAACGTAACTGAAACTTGTTGTATTTTCCATTGGTTTAAGAATTTTTACCCGGCTAAGAACCCTTCCTAGAGGAGTAGAATCAAAAAAGGACATTGGTGCACGGAATAATGAGTTAAGTAGCTGGGAAAATAAGGATCTTGATGTCTGGATCCCAAGAACAACGACTGCCAACGATCTTGATAGCAAGAAGAACATTGTGCACACTCCGATAATAATGTACACAGAAATTAACTTCAGTGTACTAACATGAGGATTTTGGACATTAGCAGCCATCCATGAATTTTGTGATATTTGCCCAGCTATGAAAATTATGTGAGAAATAATACAAAGTGAGAAATACAGGAGGCCTTTATTCTGGCACAGGTAAAGCATATAAGGCTTAACACCTGAATCCCCTGTTTCTCTTTCCTCTTTCTTGATCAGTTGATCTGCTGGTGATGGCTTCACAGACTCTGTATGAATACCATCTGTCTCCTTTATTGATACTTCCTTAGATCTTCGAGTGGGTGTATTGTTATTAACATCAGAAGCACCAATAGTATCTTTATGGGCATTTACAAGGTCTTTAAATTCTTCACAATCTGCCAATAGATCTTGATAAGGGGCAGACCGAATAACCTCTCCATCTGACATTAACTGCCAAAAATCATCATTAGTTTTAGATGACATCAACATATAAAAGAAAAATAATTGCAGCTAAATATAAATCAGACAAAAAATATCATCATATGGTGAATTTTCCAAAGTGAAGAGAGGTACCAAAATGGAGTCAAATACAGGTAGAAAATCCACTTGGTGCGTCACCAAGAGAACAGTCTTGTCCGACAGAGCACTCATGACATATTCCTGTCACAAAGAGCTCTGTAAAAAACCGTAATCAAATAGTAATATAGTATGCATCTGCTGATGTCCTTACATTGAAGAGACTTGTGGCTGTATGGGCATCAACAGCACTGAAAGGATCGTCAAGAAGATAGATGTCTGCATTTTGGTATAGTGCACGAGCAAGCTGGACGCGCTGCTTCTGACCACCACTAAGATTTACTCCTCTCTCTCCAATTTGAGTACAATCTCCATAGGGCAACATTTCAAGGTCCTTGACCAACGAGCACCTCGCCAGTGTGTTGTGGTATCTTTCCCTGTCCATCGGCGATCCAAAGAGAATATTGTCTTGCACGGTTCCTGTTTGGATCCATGCATTCTGAGAAATATATGCTATTTTCCCAGAGACTTGGATCTGAAATGTTTATGCAAAGATCATGGATTTGATATTAATCTGTTATGAAAAAGAATAACATCATGTTTCCAAATAATGTTTTTTTAGAAAGTGCAAAAGCTTTGCTTGTCATTGTATTGAAAAGGCAGGAACACTGTTATTTACATGCCCAAGTGGGCCGGAACAGAACAAAAAACAGAGCAAGGAAAGGAAAAGGGGAAGGGGAAGACCGGGGGAAATCAGTGGACATCCCAGCCTTCAGGCCAGCAGGCTGTTAGTCCGACAGCGCCCGCCTGGATCCATGTGCGACCCTCGTCGATGATGGCCCTAGGAAGGGTATGGTGGTCAGGATGCAAGTCGTCAAAGGTGCATGCGTTCCGGTGCTTCCAGAGCATCCAGGATGTGAGGAACACGGGGCTCACAAGTCCTTTGCGCCGCTCTTTTGGCGTCTTTTGCTTAGCAGTGTGCCACCAGTCGATGAGGGCTTCGCTGGGGCTGGGGTCGCAGACTGAGGCATGGGTCCAGGAGAGGACTTCCCGCCATACAACCCTGGAGAACGGGCAGTCCACAAGGAGGTGCTGCATTGCCTCCAAGGTTTGGCCACAGAACATGCATGATGGACCATGAGGCAGGTCTTGGTAAGAAAGACGCTGCGTAGTCCGGCAACAGTACATGGCTGCCAGCCAGAAGAATTTCACCTTCCTGGGAGCCCAGTACATCCATGTGAGCTTCCAGGAGCTGCAGCTAAAAGATCGCCTTGCAGCACGACTGCCGAGTAAACTCCGGACTCTGTCCGGCACCAATTATCATAACAACTTTGCAAACCGAACATGATTGCTGTCGTCAACAGGCTATGTTTCTTGTAAACATGTCTGAATGTCTACATTCTGAATATGGCAGCTATCTTCACTCTTATAAACACCGGCGGAGCTATGTACAACCCCAGCCCCCCCCCCCCCCCCCCCCCCAAGCTGGTGGCGGTTCGTTCACCCTAAGAGATTACCTCTTAAGTTGTCAAGAAATTAATTGCCACAATTATCGTACATTCTATATGGTACACAGATGTATAACGATTGATGTATATTTGAGATATTTTTAATGTATATTTTGAGATATTTTTTCAGTTGAAAAAACTAAAAATTACGACGACCCAAGTGTTTACACAAATCATGCAATAAAAATAAATTTATTAGCAATGCACCAGTGATTAATTTCCATAGCAGCACACAAGTATTAGCTAGTTTCGTTAAAAGATAAAGTTAGTAAAAACATACCGTGCCTTCAGTCTTGGGGACCTCTCCGAGTACAGCAGCCAAAAGCGTGGACTTTCCTGATCCTACCTCTCCACAAATGGCAACCTTTTCTCCAATTTTGACTGCCAGATTTATATTCTTCAGAGTTGGTTTTGATGGATTCTCATCCCATGAGAAACTGCACGAATTCATCGCTACAGGGTAATCAATGCCAACATAGTATTTCTTTCTAGTTTGCCCGTTTAGCTCAGGAGCATCAAGGAACTTCGATATCCGAGTGAACGCGACCTTAGCTTGTATCACGACGCCAATAACATCTGGTATTTGCCTGATTGGGTCTTGCACGAGACGTAGAGTCGCCACGAAGGTGAAGACATTGCTAGCATCAAGAGGAATTTTCAGAAGATAGCATGTTAAAAAGGTTGCTGCCGAAACCAGAACAGGTGATGACCAGAACAGGAAACTGTTGTATGCCCTCCTAAGCTGGAATGCTGTCAACCATTTGTACTCAACCTCTCTCAGCCCCTCAATGACCTTCTTGAAGTGGGCTTCCCATGCATAAAGTTTCAAGACCTTCATATGAATTAATGACTCAGTCATGGCCTTCAATCTCACATCTTGTGCTTCCATAAGCTTACTCTGGTATTTGTGTTGCAATTTGGCCAATGGCGCGTTGCAAAGTACTGTGATAACAATTACAACTAACGATGAAAGCATTGCAGCACCAACCGCATTGTATAGAATTGCCAGAGCAATGCAAAGTTGAACACTTGTTGTCCATGTTTGATGGAACCAGTACGGGAATTCCCCAATCCGGTAGGCGTCGACAGTCACATAGTTCATGATTTCTCCAGAAGAGTGCTTCATTTTTGCTGCATTTGATAGCTTCTGCTGTTTCTTATAAATAGCTGCTGACAGGAATGACCTCACCTGCAATCCTAATCTCCGAGTGCGGAAATACCACTGTCTCTGTGACAACGATTCACAGAATTTGCAGACGAACATTACCGCAGCAAGCACAAAGCCTTCGTATTTGAAGGACCCTTTCCCAAGTGATACATTGATGAATGCCTTGAGAAGCATTGGGCCAGTAGACAAGGTGAGAACTTTGAGCAAAGCACAGAAACCCGAGACCAAGATGGCACGCTTGTGACAAGAAACAATAGTCCAGAAGAATGATGGTGTGGCGTGCGATGGCGACTGCTTTTTGCGGTTCATCTTCTCCATGAACATCAGGTACTGGTCGTGTGCTCGATCTGTGGCGCCTAAAAGCGGCATGTCTTTGTCCTCAAGGGGCTTCTCATAGCCCGTCTTCATCAGAGGATTCAACCACCAAAACGACATCCTGCTGAAGAAACCAGCTTTAGCAAAGGGGGTTACCTGACTGTTAGAGTCAGCTACCTCACTCTCTGCCTCCGTGTTCAGGGGCTTGTATAGACCATTTCCACTTCCTCCATGACCCTCTTCATCATGGCTGTGCCGAATGCCGTAAATAAGCATGAGCACTGCACCTGGCAGGGACAAAATATCTAAACAGGCCTTAACAGTCAGCGCCTTCTCTGCAACAATATCAACGACCGAAGAAGAACAGACGAATGCCGCGTAGAGGACCAGCAAGACCGGCCAAAATCGAACAAATGCCGCTCCAAGAAACCGGGGCCTGATGCTGAAAGCGAAGCTGGTGAGGATCAAATTCAACCCCTGAGATACTGTCACAAGCCACCAATGCGGAAGGTAAGCAGAAGCATCCGGATTGAAGCTACTCCCCAGCATCCACAGTCCAATCCCAAGATAAACCAAACCCAGGGTGCCACTGAACACCACAGCAGACAAGTGCAGCGGTGAGCAGAGCGTGACGAGCTGCCGCCCAGACGCTCTGCCCTTTGGATTTTTTACAAACAGCTGGAGCGCGAGCGCGAACAGGAGCAGCGCGGCGATGCCGGTCGCCGCAAGATGATTCAGGCAGGTGGAGGCGTCGAATATCTCCTTGAATGTACATGAGGCCACATCTTGGTCGGAGCATATTGGGCTGCCACACAAGCTCGTCACCCAAGAAGAACCTGAAGTAGAGTTGCAGAGTACTTGAGTGAGATGAGATTTCAGTTTTGGCAACCGCCCAATATGAAAACTTATTTAGCCATGTAGTACAGTACTACGGCTAGACTAGAGTGAGATGAGATTATTCTCAGTTTTCAGTTTTGGTAACCATCCAGCATAGTTGTTGATGGTCAAAACTCAAAAAGGTAGCAATAGCGGTTACAGTCTGAAGAAATATGTTCGGCCATGTACAGTCTGAAGAACAATTTTAACACGAGGAATCTGGGGAGGCGAAATTACCCGTGAGGGAACCCATCTGCGCGATCTCTGCTGCTGTGTTTGCTCTTGTCTCTGTTCAGCCACCAACTGAAGAAGAAGAAGAAGAAGAAGAAGAAGAAGAAGAAGAAGAAGAAGAAGAAGAAGAAGAAGAAGAGACTAGTGAGGACAAAGAGCAGATACTGTTTTTAATGGAGAATACGGACAAGGAGCAAATCTCCTGAAAAAACACTTGTATTGTACTAGAGCCAGATCAGAGAGTTCCGAATCCACGAAAAAAAGAGTACAATCCGGGGACTCCCACGGCACCAAGATCAAGACGGGGGGAAACAAATCCACGGCGGGGAGAAGAAGAAGAAGACGAAGTTGCCAAGAAAAGAGCAGCGCACAGATCGCGCGCCTCCGCTGTGCCGGCGATGAATCCGCAGGAAACCTCGGCAGATATCTCCGGCAATGCCGAGAAGGCGACGATCGTCGAAAAAAAACAAGGGAGAAGACCCAACCCCCACCTTTTCCCTGGATCGAGCACGATTCCCGAGAGCAAGAAGACCTTTCTGGTCCAGGCGATGATGCCAGTGTTGACCCCTGTGCCCGCCGCCCGCCGGCGCCGCTGGGGGTCGAGAGCTCGGGACCGACGTCGGCGAGGCGCGGCGGGAGCTTAGCAGTGTTGACGAACGGGAAACGACCAACGGTCCGTCCTAAGTAGCCGCTGCGGAGCTCGGCGCCGCGAGCGAGCGAGCGAGGCTCCTTATTTACGGGCGGGGGCGGCACGGGGCGTGCGCCGCGGACGCGCACGTGACCGGGCCGACGACGTGCCCCGCATCGCTTCTCCTCCTGCTGTCGTCGCCTCCCGCGAGGTGGATGGCCCGAAATAACTGCGGGCGCGCGCGAGCCGGGTGGTCGATCGTCGTGCTATCGTCTGCGGGGTGACCGGGCGGCCACCGTGCAGCTGGAGCGAGCATTTTATACCGATCCAGGGAAATGCATGTGGCTACGGCTTTCCCTTCTTGGAAAAGCACCACTAGGGCTTCTGTAAGGATTCAGAGCAAACTACCCTTGTTCATCCTTTCTTCATGTTCTCATCATCCCATGTTTCCTCAAATTAACCATTTTGCGACGGCCTTACTGGAGACGTTGTTATATGAAAGAAGCGGCTTAGACACATGTTTTCATATCATGCCGTGAATAGTTATTCATCTTATAAGACCCTAGTTTTTTTAATGACATGATTAGCCCATTCTCATATCTTGTCCTCGTATAATCCCGATTATTGATGACTTGATCTTACTGTCTTACATTACTTTTTTTTTTTGCGCAAACTGTCTTACATTACTTTAATAATACTATGATTGTGTGTGTGTGTGTGTATCCACAAGTGCAGAGACTACCATGTGCATCCTGAATGTTCTTTAGGCATCTTGTGAGTGAATTGCAAGAAACGACCATATTTGGGGCATCGTTTGCAGAAAACCACGAGGTCACTAATTATTTGCAAAAAACATCGCACATTCAGTAAACTTTTTGCAAATTGCACCGATCAGGTGATTTAGCCTGGTTGATCACTTTCCGACAAGTGGGGTCAGATTGTAAGGGGATGATTTGACGAAAAATTCACATACTACACCCTGGATTTCACAAAGACACCCCTATTCAGAAAATGAAAAAGCAATAAGCCCCCCTCCCACCCTCGTCGTCTGCCTCCTCCGAGGTGTTGGCTGGCCACCGTGAGGCGGCCTCCGGTGAGACGGCCTCCCTACTCCCTGGTCTTTCTAGCGGGGCGACCTCCCTCCCCCCTGGCCGTCGTAGCTGGCCAGCGGCTGGCCGGCTGGCTAGCGGAGCTCTGTCGGCCTTGTCGCTGCTGCTCGTCACCTGCTCACCCCTACGCCTTGGGGGAGTCGCGCCGCCGCGCTCGTCGGGGCTGCAAGAGGAGGGAGACCACGCGTCTGACCCCGATCTCGTCTGGTCGTGCTCAGGTGCGTCGCCGCGCTCGTCGGGGCTGCAAGAGGAGGGAGACCACGCGTCTGACCCCGACCTCGTCTGGTCGTGCTCAGGTGCGCCGTCGGTGTCGTACATCGGCGGACATGAACGACGCCGAAGAGGGACGGGTGTGAGGCGGCGCTAGGAGGTTGCACATCCACGCCGAGGGCCACCACGCGTATGACCCCGACGCCGACGAAGCAGCCTCGTCCTCCACACGCGATAGAGCTGCTGCTCCCGGTGGTTGCGCCGTCGGAGGTCGGGCAGGGCGACGCGCTGCCCAGTCGCGTCGTAGCAGGTGGAGCCGCTGCTTCTCGTGGCTCGGCCGGCGCAGGGCAGGCGCGGTGGAGCTGCCGCTGCTCGTCGGCGCCGGGCAGAGTAGAGGTAGGGGAGCCGCCATGGCATCCCGACGGTCAGCAGCTTATGGGGGAGGGGTGGATTGCTTTTCTTTTTCAGATATAGGGGTGTATGTGTTAACTGTTTGCTGAGTCAGCTCCTTACAATCGGGTCCCATTTGTCAGAAAGTGATAAAACGGGTTAAATCGACCAATCAGTGCATACTGCAAAAAGTTTACTGAATGTGCGGTGTTTTTTGCAAATGATTAGTGACATCATGGTTTTCTGCAAACGATGCCCCAAATGTGATGTTTTTTTGCAATTCACTCGGCATCTTGTTGATGCAGAGGGGTTGTGTGTAATTGGTATCTGGTTGATATTAATATATTTCCATTTAAAAAAACAAATGCAGAGACAATGAGGTTTAACCTTTTTTTTTATGTGATTCGGAAGAAAGAAAATGTGTATCACCGGTGTGACCAGCGACGTCGTGATAGTGATATGTACATACCAAAGTTGTCGTTGCTTGTGGTTATTAAAAACCAACAGTGTTGCATACTGAGATTAACTCATACCACAAGGTTCCTTGTGGTGGAAGTAGTTCATTATGGTTCAGTTACTAGATTTGACAATGTTGCTCGCATAAATTCAGTGTTAACAACAATGTTCATTTAGTGGGACGAGATGTTTCCACCGACTATGAAGACGTTGTGTGTTAACTTCATCAATCTTAAAATATTATGTATGCTTAGTACTATCTCAAAGACGAACATAAAGTTAGTGTGTGGCTAAAAACAATGCATGTGAGCATCGGTGTTGATGGCTAAAAACAAACGGCAGTGCTGCCACGAGAGGTGTGGTACGTACGACTTGTCACGAGGAGGCAGCGATCGACAATGATTCGCTCGTGTATTTAAAATACAGTGCAAACATGGCCCGAACCAGGCCGTAGCAGTTGGGAAAACAGTCGGCATCATCATCTCATCGGTCCCTATCGACGAGGCCATGTGGTAATACTTCAACACGTTATCATGTTTCTGCTACACACATGCATGTATATGTATGCCTCCTGTCATGCTGAAGCGTGGATCGTCACGCCTGACGACGCCATAAAATTCGAAGGACGGCATCGCTCGGTGAGTATGTGGCGTACAACCACGGTGACAGTGAGCAAGGCTTGATTATGACAAGCCGACGCTCCAGTCCATAAGGCCAACTCCAACGCACGACCCGATCCCGTCCGGCTCCGCCCGTTTGAGGCAAAACGAACAGACCTGATGGCCCAGTGCGCGACGGCCTGGACTCATCTTGTCCGTTTTGTGTCCGTCCCGACCCATTTCGAGCGCAAACATGCGTCCGGTTTGGGTCCAGGCGGACAGCGAACGGACGTGCCTCTCGTCCGCATCGGTGCCGCGTGGCAGGCGGCCACCTACCTCCCACCGCCCAACTTAACTGCGCACGCGCGGTCGGGTCCACCTGTCATCCGCCCAGGCGGGCGGTCGCCGTCCTTCTTAAATGGGAAGCCGTGGACCGGTCACAGTCCACGCCCCACTCCAGTCCCTGCTGCCTCCTCGAAACCCGACCGCAAACCCTACTTCTCCCTTCCCCTTCCTCGAGCTCGCCGGCCGCCGCCAGCCATGGTGTGGTGGAGCACCGGCCGCAAGGGGCGCACGACCACGAGGCTGGTTCGTCCTCTGGCCGCCGCCGCGCCGTCAAATCAGAGCCCGCACCACCCCCACGGAGGGCCCCCGCCCTCCCGCATTCACCATCGCCCCTACGCCCGAGCACGACCGGCACTACATCCACGCGGATGTGTGCCGTCGTTATTGGAAGACCAGGACGCCGCTCCCTAGAGCGACGTTCACCTGCCCAATAACTGGCATCTGTCCGCGGATCGGCTGCCGATCCCGCCGGTCCCGATGAACGGCCGTGCCCACCGCGAGGAGATCGAACGCCGCCGCCGCCGCCTCCTGCCTGACGACCTGTACGACGACCCCAGGTACGCCGTCGACTCCGCTCTCTGGGACACCTGGTTTCGGGACGAGCACGACGTGCGGGGCGCGTCCTACTTTGCCGGTAGCTCGTCGGGCCCGCGGCGGCCACGTACAGAACGCCGAGCGCGTGCTCCGACCCCTCCCCAGGTGCGCGAGCGTACGCGGCATCACGCCGAAGCCGTCGCCTTCGCCCTCTTCGTCGCCACCACCACCTCCTAGCATGACAGAGGAGGAGGAGGCCCGGCTCATTCAACGTGTCATGGAAGACTCCATGAACACGCACGATGAGCGCCAATAGGTGGGCCTGGACACCATGATGGCCCTTTCTGTGGCCGGCGACGTGGCCGTACCGGAGCTGGAGATGCTGGACGTGAAGGAGGAGGTCAAGGAGGAGGTGTTGGAGGAGCAGCCGGTCACCGCGTTCCACCCGCACCTGGTGGGCCAGCGGTGGAGCTGGTCGTGCACGGCCACGGACATGGCCGACGCCGTGGGGGCCGTGAACTGGTGCCCCACGCCGTCGCGGTCACCGGAGCGCGAGACGTCGCCACGGGGGGAGGTGGTGCAGGCGCCTCCCACCTTCCAGGGACCACCGTCCCACCTCTGGACGCCGCCGCCCTACATCGACCTCACTGGCGACGACGACGATAACGGCGACGCGTGAGACGGCGACGGGCACGGCATCGACGGCCACGGCAGTAGCGCGCGGGCGGCGCTTTTCTTTTGTTTTAGTTTATGTTAATTATGTTTATGTTAAGAACTGTGGAACGGGCATCGACGGGCCGTGAAGAATGTTTAATTATTATGTTTTATGTTTGCGTTTATTTGATTTTTTCCGGCATTTCTTTGAGTTTTGCGATTTTTTTATATCACGTCCACCCCGGACATGATATGGGGTGCGGCCGCGCGTTGGGCGCACCGACACGGCAACGGCCCCAAACGGACATGGGCGACCCCATTGTCGCCCCAAACGGACGAAAGCAGGGCAAAACGGACGTCCGTTTGGGGTCGTGCGCTGGAGTTGGCCTAAGCTATTACTTCCTTTGTCCTAAATTAGTTGACGATCAAATGAATACATTTTAGACGTATTTTAATGCTACATACATTCGTTTGAACGTTAGCTAATTCTTGATAAAAAGAATACCAGCGAACGGAGCAATTATACTAGGGTTGCGTTGTCACTGTCACGCGAGCTCGGCGTGGTAGGCTTACGGCAAAAAAATACTCCTTTCATCCTAAAATAAGTGTCGCGTATTTAACACTAAATTAATATAAATTTTGTACTAGAACAACGACATTTATTTTGAAACGGAGGGAGTAGTTGTTAAATTACGTGCATCGATTGATCGTCGTAGGCAGATGGAGACAATCAAGCGGTCGAGGCATGTAGAGTGTAGACGAGTAATGCTGGACATACATGGGATTTTCAACGGATTCAACGGGCTGGTTGACGTGTAGGTATAGGATTGAAAATAAGGGAAAGGGAAGAGCTCACCCACGAGAAATTCTGGATGAGAGAGAACTACTTCCTCGATTTGGAATTAGTCTGGATGAGCGTCATATAATCTCGGACGGAGAGAGCACTTTGAAAGGAGTTTTTTTTTTTCATGGTAATACGTTTTTCATTTATAGAATAAGATCAAGTTACAAGACACGTAAACACCGACCTTACAACACTGAAAGGATAGAAAAAATCCTATGCAAAATACCATCGCATGTCCCTCTCCTTCGACACCACCAAAGCGGCCACCGAAAAAAAAGAAGACATATCACCTCTTCACCCGAGCTCGACGCAGCTCCATCGTTGATCAGCAGCTTTACGGATCTCCAAAGTAGTTTGCCAGAAGCAAAACCATTGCCGTTGAAAGAATCAGACCGGGGCAACATGTCTCCGGACACGCCATCGAACTCCAGATCCGACACCCCCGCATGACAACAACGTCTGAGGAGGAAATCAGAACTGCCATCCACCGACCACAAAACCAGCACAAGATGCACCATCTTCCAGCTGTCACTTGCGCTTGTTAAACGCATGTAATTGTCCGTGTGTTTAGCATCGTTGGAGTGTAGACCACGCCTTGGGTCCCACGTCTCAACGCGGACGTACGTACCAGGTCGTACGTACGTTATCTGCTGGCCGGTGATGTGATCAAGCGATAGGGATGCAAATGATCGATCATTGGACGGCGTGGATTGCACTGTATTTCACAGCTTATTTGTCAAGTAAAATGCAGCAGACGGCGTACCTGCTTTGCTGATTGTATCGCAATCAAAGACCTTTCGCCACGAAGCCTTTCTCTAGTTCGGTGTGCCAATACGAAATAGTGGTTCAGAAAAGCGTTCTGGCTTTGGAGCTTCATTGTGGGCTTGAGTGTAAGCTCTACTAGGTAGTATCGGTCATGACTACGACAGCCTATTGTAAACTACTCCCTTTGTCATATAATATAAGACAATTTTTAAGCTGTTTTAGCTTGCAAAGACATTTCATATTCTGAACGGAGGAAATACATGCTCCGTAAACACACGATCAGGACAGGGCAACCTTGCCATTAAATCAGGATCAACGACCTCTGCAGCTACGAAATATAGTACTACTGGCCTGCCCTAGATCCCGCCATGTCCTCCAAAGAAGGGTGTCGTTGTCAGTTTGGCACCAAGGACAATCAGTGGTCCTAGCGGAGTAGTGGAGTAGTTTCAGGGACGTACGGGGCTGCCAGGGTTTTGGTCTCCGTTTATTTAGAGCTCTTGGTTCGATGGTATGTCGATGCTTCTTGTGCAACATGCTTAGAGCGTCTCCAATGCAAACGTCTAAAACAGACATGACCGTTTAAAAAATATAAAACAGACATGGCATCCGTCTCCGAGCCTATCCGAACGCTGTTAGAGGATCTACAGCCGGTGGCAGGTCGTCCGGTCACTGACCGGTCATGAAATTTTGACTCAGCCGGACATCTCACAAATCCGAGCTGACCGGCATCCCTCATATCCAACCCAAATATGTGGTGGATATGGCGCGTCCGGGCACGCCCGTCACGTCGGCATGGCCCGCACTTGCCCGCATCGATCCCACATATATTCGTCCTCATTCGCTCGTCAGACCAAACCCTAGTCATTTCACTCCACTCCTATCCGCCACCCAAACCCCCATCCGGCGATCTCCGGCCTTCTCTAGCATGGCGGACAGCGGATCCGAATCTTTTTTTTTCGAAACGGAGGCAAAAGATTTGCCTCATCGATTAATTAAGGAGAAGAGAGTTGCCCGGTTAATTAATGGAAAACCGGGCGAAAACCGATACAAATCTACCACATGGGGACTACTCACATAACATGCAACCCCATAAGCACACAATCAGCTCGACAATTATACCCAACACATAACTATCACCAACCTCCACACAACTACATCGCAAGCATATACCCAACGAGAGTACCCTGACCGAAGACCATGAGCACCACCAAGACCACAGCGACAAGTTAGGCCATAAGATCAACCGAAGAGACTCATGATCATCCATCAAGCAGCCGCGGACGCCTTTCCCGCGTCGCCACTCTTCTTACTTTTGCTCTTGATGAGAGCCTCCTCCACAATCGCCTTGCCAGATCCAGGACAAGCCGCCTCCAAACGCTTGAGCAAGCTGTGAACCTCTAACTCGAAGAGAATCTCATCGACCTTGTCACGCACAGACATCACCTTCCCAACGGTCATGTGCGAGTGGGTGACCGCAACGTCTGAACCTCCGCTGTCCACAAAGGCGAGCGGCTGGCTGGGCACCAAAGGGTCAGGCGCAACCATACCGACCGCCTCAACATCATCAGCCGTAGAAACAACCGACACGACAACATCGCCCATGGGAGCCACTGACACGATTGACTCACGCACCTCCAGTTGCTCACATGACAAAGGCGAAACATACCCCTCACACGAGGTCACCGAAGAGTCCACCTCCACGCGCTCCACAGACAAAGGCGAAACAGGGCACATACATAGCTCCCGTAGGTCGGGCATGATCTGCAGAACTGGAGCCTCGGGCACGGCGATGGGCTCGCCCTCACTAGTACGCAACACAGGAGACAAGGTCAACAGTGACGATGAGTTGTCCCCAACACGAGGAGAGAAACATCCATATAGTTCTTGGCTCCCTTCCTCCGTGGAGGCAACACATGCCACACCAAGAGGGCAAGACGTCCGAGTGGCCGGCAACATAGTCGACACAAGGGTGAGCCTTCCGAGAGCAGCCTCTGCTCTCTCCAGAAAGCTCTCGGCCCGCGCCATCCAACCTTGTAGGAGTGCGGTCTGATCAGCCATTGCAGATTGCAACATCACATCGGGCTGGGTTGTCGAGGCAACGGTAGGAGAGACGACAGACGCCCAAGACCCGCGTGGAAGCATCTTGGGTGGGAGCGTGGATTTCATCGGACCCTCACATGAAGCTGCAGCAGGACGATGCACGGTACCGAGTAATGGTTGCACAGCAAAGCAAGACAATGAGCTTAGAGGACGCCATGGATTGCGACATCCACGAGCACGGTGACCGTTCTCCAAGCAACGGGAGCACCGAAATGGATCTCTGCACTCAGCCGCACAGTGCCCGCGAGCGAGGCATCTGCAGCATCGACCATGCATCCAAGCAGGGATGGGGTGAGGAGCCACTACCGGGGCTGGCAATATTGGACGACGCGGACCACGCCGGGGCAACACCTCTTGCCATCTCCCGCACGTCTCCGGCACACGTCCCACACCCGACTGAGCAGCGGTCAGGGCCAAGCCGTTGGCAGCAAGCTGTGTCGTACGGACCAGGATGGAGTCCATGGAGGCATCCTGTGGCATCTGTGGCACCAATTCTTCTTCTTCGTCGTCGTCTTCGTCATTGGCAGCAGAGCCACAAGTGCCCACACTAGTAGGCGTGAGAACCGAGGAATGGGGTGCGTTCTGGAGCAACATGGGCAAGGCCGTCTCCTCCTGGACATCAAGTGTCGTGACGAGCGAGCAGGGGCTCGCCGTATGCTGCAGGAACCCAGTCCGCAGGAGCTCCAGAGGTGCCTGAACTGGCCCCGGCAGGGATGAAGGCGTCGACGCCGGGGATGACGACAACTGGCCGGGGAAGACGCCGACAATGGAAGCAGGGGTGGCGCCGGTGCCGGCCCTCCGCCCACCTATGGACGAGTCGGCCTTGCGGGCGGCCAGCGCAGCCGCGGCCAGCGTGGAGGCGGAGACGACGGGCGAGGTCGAAGCAGTAGTCGACACAGGAAGCCTCGCGGACGCAGAAGCTGGCAACTTTCGCAGGGGCACCTCAGCCACCTTCACGGATTCCCCACCAACCTGGACGGGGCGGCCCAGCATCGGCTGCGGCAGCGCGAACAGGAGCTCCTGATCCGGATCGGATTGAGCAGCGGACGGAGGCGCCGGCAAGGCGGCGCACGCCGTGCAGCTAGCAGGCAGCTCGGTGGGAGGCGGCGGAAGCTTGCCGACCGGGACGGGAGGCTGCGACGAGGAGGCCGACGGAGCTGCTGGTCTTGAGGACGAAAGGGACGGCGCGAGGTTGCGGGGCCTCATCTTGTCGACCTGCTCGTCCATGCGGGAGAGAGAGGAAGAGCAGCTGGCGTGGAGGCCAGATCTGGACGCGGCGGGAGCAGGGCTGGTCGGAGTGCAGAGATCCGGCCGGCGGCGGCCGCCGCATGCTCACGCGGCCATGAGCGCGGACGCGATGCAGTTTTCCCAAGGATCCGAGTCTTTCACCACCAGATCCGTCGACCGCGAGCTCATCCCACGCGGCCCCAAGGAGGAAATGGCTGTCTGGCTTGAACTCCGCCGCTCCCGGGAGGCGGCCGCCCGACGGCAGTGCTCAAGCTCGCAACGTCGGGAATCCATTGCGTCGGCACAACCGGTGCCTGGATCCAGCATCGTTGCCTCATTGGAGGCGGTGCAGTCCGTCTGGCGTTCGAACATCGTGGCGGACACGCAACCCCTCCATTGGCGCGGCGTGCCCGCCGTGCTAGGCAGCAGGCGCAGGAGGCGGCGGAGGCGCTCGCGTCGGTGGACATTGAAGAGGCGGAGTCACACTCTCCGGCACCCCGTATGGTGCACCAGTGCAGGCGCCGCAACCGTGTCTTGGAGGACGTCGGCTCCTCTCAGGAAGGATCCGTCATCGACCTCACGTCCACCAGCACTGTCCGGGTTACGGGCTCCGACAAGGAAGAGTAGGGCATGGGAGACGGCGGGAGCTCGACTCTCGTGAGCCGGCTAATGTCCCATGTCCTACTCTACCTCGCCGGCGGCCGGAGCGACACTACGAGGGACGCAGCCAGCCGTCGGACATGGGCACGGCGGAGCCGAACGACCTCCACTTAGTATTAGGTTTACGATGCATGTAATAATATGGATTTGAGGTTTCTAATTTGATGTATCCAGTTGTAGAATGCATTATTTAATGCATAATCGATCAGTATCCACAAACACGTCCGGACGCATCCGCGGACGTTTGAAGGGTCGAATTTGCCAAGTCAAGTTGTGGATGCTCTAACAAATACTTCCTCCGTTCGGAATTATTTGTCGCTTAAATTAGATACACCCAATTTAAGCGACAAGTAATTCCGGACGAAGAGAGTACTCAATGGAGCCGGGTTTGAAGCCCTTTTCCACTAGTCTTGGTTAAAAAAGGCTGACAAGCGTTTGGGTCACCGTCAAATCTGGCTTTCTGCCAATTTTTTGGCCAGACGTTGCGATTCTCTGCCAACCTATGGGCGAGTTCCCGGCGGTGATTTCCTTGGCCAAACAGTTTGCACGCCCTCGTTTTGGAAGGGCTGAATCCAAACAAGCTCTTAGCCTGATCATTTTCAAAACAATAGTATAAGTGTATGTATCCACAGGTACAGAGGTCGGGAGGTTTAACCTTCCTTTTTACATATAAGAGCAAAATGTGTAGCATCCGACCGACGCCGTGACAGCAGATTAATACGCCGATGTGGACGTGCCAATTTGTGTGCTACTCGTGGTTCTTAAAAGCTCACCAGTGCTAGGTACCACAAGTGTATATACAACCGGGACGTACATGTGGCACGACTTATTGCGTGAAGCCAGCGATCGACAACGATCTGCTCGTTGATGTAGATAAAACACAGTACAAACATGGCCAGAGACAGGCCGTAGTAATTGGGAAAGCAGCTGCCATCTCATCTCGTCGGTCCCTGACTCCCTGTCGATGAGGCCACGTAAAACTTCTTCACTGCGTCCGTGCCATAGCCCCCATCGTCTTGCTTCTGCCACAGATGCATGCTCCTTGGTTTTTCTACTGATGCGTGGATCGTCACGGCCGACGACGCTATTAAATTCGATGGACGATGGACGACATCGATCGGTGGGTTGGCGTACATGTACAACCACAGTGACGGTAAGCATGACTTGATTCTCACAAAAGCCGACGCTCTAGTCCAATAGCTACGAACGAACAGGGCAACTAGCAGCGACGCGTCGTTGTTGTCACACGAGCTCAGCGTGATTGGCACACTTGTGGCAGAAATTAGTCGTTAGGTTACGTGTGTCGCTTGATCGTCGCGTGAAGGAGTAAATAGCATAAAACTACCACATTACGGGTAAGGTCAACGAAAAACTATCACTTTTTTTTATTGTTCAAAAAACTACCACAAAAGTGACCGGTTGTTTCAAAAAACCCAAATTGACATGTGATTAAATTTTAATTATGCTTATGACTACTGGGTCCCACCCATAAGTAAACCGTTTGTTTGACTGTTAACTGACACATGGGGCCCACATGTCAATGTCATTAAAATTCCACAAGCTAACAAAGTCGCCCTCTTCATCTCGCTCCATGGTCGTCCAGCACCGCGCCATGGCCGACGCAGCCCACCTCAGCGGCGATGGCGCCCGGCCCGCGCCATGGCCGGAGCAGCCCCACCACGGCGGCAAGGGCAAGGGTCGGCCGTGCGCAGCAGTGGCCACGGAGGCAGTGGCGGCTGCGGCGGCACGGAGCAGCGGCTGGCGGTGATGGTTGCGGCGAGCAGCGGCGCGGGGAGCAGCTGCGGCGGCAGGGAGCAGCGGCGGCTGTGGTGGCACGGAGTAGCGGCGGCGGAGAGCGGCGCGGGGAGCAGCGGCGGGGTGCAGCGGCCCAGCAGGGAGCAGCGACGATGGCGCGGGGTGCAGCGGCGGCGACGCGGGGAGCAGCGGCGGCGTGCAGCGGCGAGGAGCAGCGGCGGGGCGGGGAGCAGCGGCGGCGTGCAACAGCCCAGCGGGGAGCAGCGACGGCGGGGTGCAGTGGCAGGGAGGAGCGGCCCGCAACAACAGCACTTAGTAGCGGGGGCGTCAGGGAGCAAAGGATAGGGGGACCCGATTGCTTTTTTTTAAACATTATAAGGACCCGATTGCTTTTTTCTTAGGGACCGACATGTGGGCTCACAATGTCATAACGGTCAACTAACAATCTAATATAACGGCGATCTGACGTGTGGGCCCTTCTTGTCATAATCCCACTTAAAAGTTAACGGTTCGGCAACTTGGGTTTTTTGGAACAGCCGGCCACTTTTGTGGTAGTTTTTTAAACAATTAAAAAAAGTGGTAGTTTTCCGTTGACCTTACCTGTAATGTGGTAGTTTTATGCTATTTACTCTCCAGAAAAGCGTATCGAAGTCGGCTTGCAGTGTGAGCCGACTTTAGACAAATCTTATATGCGAAGTAAAAATGAACATGGATGTGTCAACGTTTTGGCCTCGGTTGGTTAAGGCATCTCCAACGTGGCTCGACAAGTTCAAACATGATGATCCGAACATTTTTAGGCCACCAACGTGGATTCTCATTTTGGGCTGGATCAGTCATTCAGTCCCATGTTCGAAATTCCCCGGGCTAGCCTTAAACTGGAGGGCGGTCTTCGGGAGTTCGGATGTTCACCACATCGACATATGACAATCTGGTCCCATCTGGAACATTGGCTAGCTCTAGCACCCTCGCCGCATTAACACTGTCTCGGCAGCCACCTGCCTACCCGCATTAAAGTCGAACCGGCCGTCACATCGTCTGAGAAGCCTACTTTGGCTTTTAAGTCGGCCGGCCTCCCCCTCCCCAAACCCCATCCACCCACTCCACCCTCTCTCACAGCCGTCAAACACTGCATCTCTATCATTTGACGCAACGGACAGGAAGATGACGGAGGCGGAGAAGAAGTGCCAATCATGGTGGCTGCTCGACGACTACCGCTTTGGTGCAGCCTCCACCATGCCAGGATGATGGATCCGGGGGAGTACCGGATCCAATACGCATCGTCGCCTGGTCGTCTTTGTCGACCGCTCCCCCGTCGTGAAGGAGGAGTTGGTCGACGATGACGGCATCAATTGGGCCAAACTCGCAGCAAAGGACTCGGCTGAGGAGAAGCCGCCCCAGCCCACCCCTTGCACGACGACGGACGACGAATTCCAGTGGCACCCTTGGGCTGTGTTGCGAAATTCATTGGTCGATCGGACTCTAGTGGCACAGTCCCCTCTACTCAACTGCAGTGTCCAGATCATAATTCCCCTCTACTCAACTGCAGTGTCCAGATCATAATTCACGTACAACCGTCCCCGCCGCCTCGTCGATGTTTTGGCCTTGATTTGTTATGACTTGGTATCCAAAGTAAAAAATCAGATTGCTGATTGTCTCGGGCTGGATGTGATGACGTCGGCGCTAGTGGGTCCTTCCTTTTTAAATGTGTATTTGCTTTCATATCTTGTAGTGGTTGTACCATTGTTGTCCATATAAGGTAATATGTTTATTGCAGTTTTTGGCCCCGTCACTTTTACACCAACTTTAAAACTCCCTCTTCCTCTGTTTTAAAATACAGTGCATAAGTTTTTTCCAAAGTGGAACATATCTATGTATGATGAAGATTATAGGAACCATCGACATTGATGACTTCATGTTGAATCTAATGAATACCGGTAATTTTGTATAGTGAATGTTTGCTTTTCCCAGGGGCAGATCCATTAGGGTGTCGGTGGGGCTGGGCCCACCCTAAGACCTTCGCCCAGCCCATATACCTTGTGAATAAATGAAAAAAAAAATGAAAAGGGCCTAGCCGAACTCACCTCCGCCTCACTCACACCCTAGCATTTTGGGCTGGATTCGTCACTGGTTTTTTCCTTATAAATTCGATCAAACATAGAGATGATTGACTCTTATAAAAAAAACTAACATGCACGGCGTTGAAACGGAATGAGTAATACTATAGTTGTGTGCATACGAACAAAGACAGGGAAATTTTACTTTTCATTTGGAAAAGAAAGCACATCTGTGAGTGCCTGAGTGGCGACCAGTGGCGGAGGACCCGGTAGGGCGAGGGCTGGCGGCCGCCCTACCTTGATTTGGCTGGTGGGCAAGGCACAAGGCGGCGCAGCCGCGCAGCGGCGTCGCCGGTGACTGAGTGACCAAAGCCCGCCCTATCTCAACTTTTGTCCGTCCTCCGCCACTGGTGGCGACAACAGATAAATCTATACGTCGACATGGACGTGCTAACTCTTTTGCTGCTCGTGGGTTCTTAAAAACCACCGGGGCTACGTACGTACCACAAGTCATACAACGGGGACGCGTGATGCCGACTTATTGCGAGAAGGCAGCGATCCACAATGATTTGCTCGTTCGTGTAAGTACTCCTCCATCCCAAAATAAATATCACGGATTTAATATTAAATTAGTATAAATTTTATACTAAATCAACTACTCTTATTTTGAAATGAAAGAAGTAGTAAATAAATACAGTAGAGTACAAACATGGCCCAAAACAGGCCGCAGTAGTTGAGAAGGCACTCGTCGGCATCTCGTCGGTCCCTGTCGATGTCGACGAGGCCATGTAAAACTTCTCCACCGCGTGCGTACCACAGCCCCATTGTCATGTTTCTGCCATGCGTCCTGTGGATCGTCATGACTGACGACGCTATAAAATTCGATGGACGACATGGCTCGGAGCAGTTGGCGTGGTCACAGTGAGCATGACTTGATTCTCACAAAGCCGATGCTCAGGTGAGTCCAGAAGCTACGAGCCAACGGAGCGATCAGCAGCGACGTGGGTCGTCACTGTCACACGAGCTCAGCATCGTAGACTTTATTATATGCTGTACATACATACAGCAAAAATAGCTGCTAGGCTACGTGCACGCTGCCCTGACCGACCGCTCGGATTGCATTTCGCAGCTCATTTATGACGTGCTACCCCTGTACCAAAATACAAGACTCTTTAGGCTACTTTGATGATACGGAGGGAGTAGAATGCAAGCAATCGGGGTGCCCCTGATTAGATGAGAATCAACAACGACCTTAGTACCCATGAAGCCTTTGTCGGTCGATCTAGGCCGGCGTATCAGCACAAGATAGTGGTCGAGGGTAGGCTATATACGATTACTAGGTATCGCTCATGACACGTGACAGCCTATTGATAAAGTGGCAAACTGCAAGCATTAATGTTATTAGATCACAAATCAACGACCTCTGCTGCAGCTAGATCCTGTCCTGGCAACCAAATAGGGTGTCGTTGTCAGTTTGGCACCAGGATAATCACTGGTAGCTGTTTTAGGGGCGTGGACGTGTGAAATTTAGTCTCGGTTGATTAGGGCTCTTCCTAGGCGATTCTTGTTCAGTGTATCCACAGTTGTGTTTTGTCTTACGGCTCCGTTGCAGTCCTGCAGCAACCAACGCATGAACAAGAAACCGTTTAGGACAATGAGCACGAGAAAATTGCACAAACCATTAAGTTGATTTTGCACAGAACACCTACTCTTCAGGTTTCTTGCATAAAATATCTGTTGACAGTGTAATTTGGCTAGGCAGTTTGGGCCAAATTAATTCAATTATTGATCCAACTAATCAGTTGCATTGGCTAAAGATGGCAGTTATCTAAGAAAAAGCTCGATCAGATTTCAGGGATACACGGAACTAGCACACTGTGCTATGGATATTTCCTAATCAATTTGATGTGCTAAGCTAACATATGAGGTTTGCATGGAGTATATATCTACGTGGTGAAGGAGTATGCTTAGTACATAATGAGCATTATTCACTGTGATAGCGACATGGCCAAAATATTTTATTATTTCCTTATAGTTACAAGAGTATTTCTACGTGACGTGGTTAGAACCTGGGCTAATACATCATCAAGCATGATGGGGACGTTGCCAGAGTATTTTATTATTTTCTTGTAGGCCCGAGAGGATTTGTAGGCGATCTATTAGCTTGAGTTGCCGATGTAAATTGTAAACAACTGAATCAGGACGTGTCCTAGTCGGTTTTATCTTCAGAGTTGTAAACTTATACGCCAAGTCCAGCGTGCCATATATATGTGAGGCCGTGGACGATTGAGAAGAACAATCGATCTATCAATACAAACATTACTTTTTTCACGTACGTTTTTTATCTTTTGTCTTAATCCAGCAAATAACTTTTCAAAGTTTAATGTTGACAAACTTATTCGGCTTGCTGAAATTTATGATTGGGACTTTACACAAGCTGACCGGTTGTTGCTAAGAGTAGACCTCCCAAGATTCCTTATGAACATCAGAAGAAGTGATGAACTTAATGAATGTCGGGATGTGTCCACACTTGCTCGGTTGATGGTTCAAACAACGAAACACACAACTTTCCAGTTGGTATATCGCCTCATTGAGTTGACACTCATTCTTCCTGTGGCCACTTCATCAGTTGAGCGAATATTTTCGGCAATGAAGATCATCAAGACAGATTTGCGCAACAAAGTATCAGATGATTGGCTAAATGATTTAATGGTGTGCTACTGTGAGAAAGAGATATTCAGAAGCATTCATGATAACCAAATCATGATACAGTTTCAAAAAATGAGGGACCAGAAAGGACATTTGCCTCATGAGTTTAATGTGATTCCTTGGAGGTATAGATGTGAGTGTTACTAGTTTTAATACTTAGTTGTGCATGACTTACTGTTGTATCACTAACAAGTGTGCTACTTTGGACAGATGTCTTGCGTTTGGTGACTTGGGCATACACTTCTATATTTTGGTGTGGTGTTCTAGAACTACAATACTAGTAAGAAGCAACATCTCATTGTCATTTCTTGTTGCTTCTCTAGTATTTTGATTCCCTGGTGTGTGAATTGTATGAACCATGATGTTTGGCAGATATTGTCTGTTCATATTGCCAATACCAATATTTAGTTCAAAATTCAGAATTTCTATAAAATTTCAAAAAATATAGTAAATACTAACTGTTCCAAGTAGTATTCTGGGAAAATTTGAGCACATTTGGACAAAAGAATTACGAGATGATGTAGTTTTTCATTGAACGGACATTTCAGTTTTTCCGCCCTCAACTTTGAGCCTACCCTCCAGTTTCGTTCTAGATTCGCCACTGGTTGTGGCCCAGGTACGTCCAAGAGTTCGCCTTCAATGGATTTCAAGTCTAACAACAGTATACGTACGTGTTGGGATTCAAGCCATGTACGCGGCCAGAAGTTTAATGCTAGTAACGTATATGATCTGCAGAGAAGTTCTTCAGCCAAGGATAATTCTTTGGCCACAGAAGTACGTCAGTACCGGCCAAAGGACCCGGGGGCAGCAGAACTCAGTCGGTCGCGCCTGGGACTAAACCGGCACTTCGCTGGTGCCCTACAGGACTTACGCACATTCAGAAGAGGTGTGTACAGAGATTGCGCGCATTGGAAATAAAAGAAAAGATAGCTGAAAAAGAGCGCGATGAATGGTTTGATCAAGATAAACCAATGGTGCCGACAAAAACTTGGAAGGCGAAGCGCATCACGGCGAAGGAACCCACGTGTAAAAGGGATGTGAAAAATTGTTGGGAAAATTAATTACTTGAGACGATTCATATTTAACCTTGCAAGGAAAATTGAATCGTTTGTTCCATTACTTCGGCTAAAGAATGAAGCCGAATTTACTTGGGGGGCAGAGCAGCGAGATGCTTTTAATAATATAAAGCGATGCTTATCAAATCCTCCAATATTGCGGGCGCCCAAGTCTGGTGTGCCGTTCAAGTTGTATGTTGCTGCACAAGATACAGTAATCGGCGCCGTGTTGGCACAAGAGGACAATGGGAAGGAGTATATCATTGCATACTTAAGTCGTCATTTGCTTGACGCCGAAACTCGGTACGTTTTTATTGAAAAGTTATGCTTATCTTTATATTACGCGTGTACCAAATTTCGGCCTTATCTCCTTTCTAGTACGTGTGTAGTAGCTTCCCAGGCTAACGTCATTAAGTATATGTTGCAACAACCGATTCTTAGTGGTAGGATTGAAAAATGGGCTTACGCGCTAATAGAATATGATTTAGCATATGAATCGTTGTGTGTTATGAAGGGTCAAGTTATCGCCGATTTTATTGTTGATCATAGGATTAAAGATGATGAAGATATTAATCATGTTAGCGTATGCCCATGGAAGCTATATTTTGATGGATCGGTTTGTAGGGACGGGCAAGGCGTCGGTAATGTTTTGGTTTCACCTAATAATGTTGTTTATGATACATCGATCCGTTTGGAATATCCTTGCACTAATAACCAAGCTGAGTATGAAGCTTTACTGTTTGGTTTACAAACTTTAGTTGATATGGGCGTAAAGGATATAGATGCTTTTGGTGATTCGCTTCTTGTAGTACAGCAAATTAAAGGCGAATTTCAGTGTTTTGATGGTTTATTAAATAGTTATTTGGACCGATGTTTAGATATCATTAAGTCTCTAGATACGTGCACCATCCATCATATACCTAGAGAAGAAAATTCTAGAGCTAATTGTTTAGCACAACAAGCATCCGGTTATCACATTAGTAAAGGAGTGTTTTTTATACTAGACAAGCCGATGCATGTTGATGTAGTAGATAAGTCTATAGTGTTGGATACTTTGTCACATGGTACACTTGGTCCTAGTTCAGTTCAACGACTAGCAGTACAATGTGGTGCAGATTCGGTGCATGAGTTACAAACGACCGAATTAGCAAATAATTTAGAGCCAAGGGATTGGAGAATTCCACTAGTCAATCATTTAAAGGATCTAAGTCAACCGAGAGATAGGAAAATTCGGCGACAAGCTTTAAAGTATACTTTGTCTAACGACGAGTTGTATCGCTGAACAATAGATGGGTTATTTTTAAAATGCTTGGATTCTGATCAATCTAATGTAGCTATGGGTGAAGTGCATGAAGGAATATGTGGGACACATCAGTCGGCTCACAAAATGCAATGGTTATTAAAAAGAGCGGGTTTTTATTGGCCGACTTTGCTAGAGGATTGTTTTCGGTACTATAAAGGTTGTGACGCATGTCAAAAATTTGGTAATATACAGTTAGCGCCCGCGGCTATGTTAAATCCCATAATTAGGCCGTGGTCATTTAGAGGATGGGGCCTAGATTTTATTGGTGAAATACATCCTTCGTCTTCTAAAAGACATCGCTTCGTCCTGGTAGCAACAGATTATTTTACTAAATGGACTGAAGCGGTTCCTTTAAGAAATATGACTCATAAGGAAGTTATCAGTTTTGTTTTGGATCATATTATTCACAGATTCGGTATTCCTAAGACTTTGACTACTGATCGAGGTGCTTCTTTTATGTCTCATCAATTTCGTGAATTTGCCGAACCTTTAGGAATTAAATTGTTAAATTCGTCGCCTTATTATGCTCAAACTAATGGACATGCCGAATCTAGCAATAAGACTTTAATTAAGCTTATAAAAAAGAAAATCGAGGAGCATCCGAAAAGATGGCATGAGGTATTTTCGGAAGCTTTATGGGCTCATCGAATATCTAAGCATGGATCGACTCAAGTGGCACCGTATGACTTGGTATATGGTCAAGAGGTGGTGTTACCTGTAGAGGTTAATTTACAAGCTCTTAGAGTGGCCAGACAAAATGATTTGTCGGTTGTAGATTATAAGGACTTGATGATGGATAAGATAGATGACATTTCAGAGGAGAGATTAAGAGCCTTGCGGGAAATTGAAAAGGAGAAATTAAGAGTAGCTAAGGCTTATAATAAAAAGGTGCAAGAAAAATCGTTTCAAATAGGAGATTTAGTGTGGAAAACGATTTTACCTATTGGAACTAAAGATAGAAAATTCGGTAAATGGTCGCCGAGTTGGGAAGGTCCGTATAAAATTGCGGAGATTGTTCCTGGGAATTCAAACTTTGTACAATCTTTTCAGGGAGAGAAGTTGTCCAAAGCTCTCAATGAAAAATATCTGAAAAGGTATTATCCTAGCATGTGGCAGGAGGCCTGAAGATGCAGTGGCCGATATGTTATTTCTAGTATCGCCCTAAGGAAAATTAGCCGATATATTATCTGGATATCGCCTTAAGCAATGACATGGTGTGATCGATTTCATCCTACGGTAACTGATATGGTGTTTTTGGTCAATGTAATTCTACCAAAAACAGGGGGGCATGTGTTGACAGTGTAATTTGGCTAGGCAGTTTGGGCCAAATTAATTCAATTATTGATCCAACTAATCAGTTGCATTGGCTAAAAATTGCAGTTATCTAAGGAAAAGCTCAGACCAGATTTCAGGGATACGCGGAACTAGCACACTGTGTTATGGATATTTCCTAATCAATTTGATGTGCTAAGCTAACATATGAGGTTTGCATGAGTATATATCTACGTGGTGAAGGAGTATGCTTAGTACATAATGAGCATTATTCAGTGTGATAGCGACATGGCCGAAATATTTTATTATTTCCTTATAGATGGTTAGAACCGGGGTTAATACATCATCAAGCATGATGCAGACGTTGCCGGAGTATTTTATTATTTTCTTGTAGGCCCAAGAGGATTTGTACGCGATCTATTAGCTTGAGTTGTCGATGCAAATTGTAAACAACCGAATCACGACGTGTCCTAGTCGGTTTTATCTTCAGAGTTGTAAACTTATACGCCAAGTCCAGCATGCCATATATATGTGAGGCCGTGGCCGATTGAGAAGAACAATCGATCTATCAATACAAACATTACTTTTTCACGTACGTTTTTTATCTTTATCGTTCTTCTCAACCGAGCCCTAGCAGCTCTAGGGTTTGGTCAATCTTTGCCGTTTTGCGCTGAAAAGCGGCCGGTTCTTCTCCACGAAAGCGAGATATCTTTGTTGCTTTGCTTGAAAAGCAATCGTTCGTCGTCACGAAAGTATGAAAGTTATCGTGTTGTTGCGCTGCAATTTTGCGTGGCAATAATATCATTTGTTGGTGTAACCTGTCGCGGCTAGTTGACATGATTCCTGATGAGTGCATCCCATTTGTAAGTCAAATGACGCAATAAAAACAGATAATATCCGCAGTTTTAGTTAGTCCGAGCGGACTAAGTTGCATGTTTTTATACCACGTTTGCACTTAGAAGCAGGAGTCACATATTAGAAATTATGTCAACATAGCAGAATGATGGATTAGATCTATCTGCAACAGATTGCACCAATAGACAATGTCTTGGCTAATTTTTTTAAAATATTATTATTTTTTATTAATTTTCTCACATATTACGCCGTTGGAAAAAATTACAGAAGTGTGATCCTATCGGCCTAGAGGAAGCCGACTGGATCCAGTCGGCCACGGGGAAGCCGACACGAGCCTGTCTGCCACTGGGCAGCCGATAAGTGGCCACTCGGCCACGTGGCGGCCGACTATTGGGCCGAGCACGTCACTCGGCTTGATGCCCTCCAGTCGGCTGCACCAAGGCCGACTGGGCCCAATCGGCTACGCCGAAGCCGATAGGACCCAGACCCCTTCGGCCGCGCCTCTCTCTTCCTTTCTTCCTCCTCTCTTCTCTGTTCTTTCTCTTCTCTCTCTCAACCGAAGCCCCCCGATTTTAACGTGCATATTTAGCCGATTTCTTCCTAGTTTTTCACCGTAGATTGCTTCTAGAGTGCTAGGGGATGCTAGGGTAACCTCGATCTCGTGATGGGGTAGCTCGTAGTGGTGGTGGTGACCATTGTGGAGGTGGTGGAGGTGGAGGTGGAGGTGATGGAGGTGGAGGTGGAGGCGGTGGAGGTGGAGATTCCGGTGTTCGTCGTCCGTTCGCGTGTTTGAAGGCCGCTGATACGTCTCCATCGTATCTACTTTTCCAAATTCTTTTGCCCTTGTTTTGGACTCTAATTTGCATGATTTGAATGGAACTAACCCGGACTGACGCTGTTTTCAGCAGAATTGCCTTGGTGCTATTTTTGTGCAGAAATAAAAGTTCTCGGATTGACCTGAAAATTTACGGAGAATATTTTTGGAATTAATAAAAAATACTGGCGAAAGAATCAACCAGAGGGGGTCCACCCATTGGCCACAAGCCAGGGGGGCGCCCCCCCCTAGGGTGCGCCCAGGTGGCTTGTGGGCCCCGTGCAACTCCTCCGACCTCAACTCCAACTCCATATAACCCTATTCGGGGAGAGAAAAATGAAGGAGAAGAGTTCATCGCGTTTCACGATACGGAGCCGCCGCCACCTCCTGTTCTTCCTCGGGAGAGCAGATCTGGGGTCCGTTTTGGGCTCCGGAGAGGGGAAATCGACGCCGGCGTCATCACCAACCATCCTTCATCACCAATTTCATGATGCTCTCCGCCGTTCGTGAGTAATCCCATCGTAGGCTTGCTGGACGGTGATGGGTTGGATGAGATTTACCATGTAATCGAGTTAGTTTTGTTAGGGTTTGATCCCTAGTATCCACTATGTTCTGAGATTGATGTTGCTATGACTTTGCTATGCTTAATGCTTGTCACTAGGGCCCGAGTGCCATGATTTCAGATCTGAACCTATTATGTTTTCATGAATATATATGTGTTCTTGATCCTATCTTGCAAGTTGTAGACACCTATTACGAGTTATGATCCGCATCCCCCAGGGTGACAATAACTGGGATTCTTTCCGGTGATTACCGTAGTTTGAGGAGTTCATGTATTCACTAAGTGCTAATGCTTTGGTCCGGTTCTCTATTAAAAGGAGGCCTTAATATCCCTTAGTTTCCATTAGGACCCCGCTGCCACGGGAGGGTAGGACAAAAGATGTCATGCAAGTTCTTTTCCATAAGCACGTATGACTATATATGGAATACATGCCTACATTATATTGATGAATTGGAGCTAGTTCTGTGTCACCCTATGTTATAACCGTTGCATGATGAATGCCATCCGACATAATTATCCATCACTGATCCGTTGCCTACGAGCTTTTCATATATTGATATTTGCTAAAGTTACTTTTCCGTTGCCACTATTACGATTGCTACAAAACCGCTACTGTTACTTTTGCTACCGTTACCGTTACTTCCATACTACTTTGCTACTAAATACTTTGCTACAGATATTAAGTCTTTCAGGTGTGGTTGAATTGACAACTCAGCTGCTAATACTCGAGAATATTCTTTGGCTCCCCTTGTGTCGAATCAATAAATTTGGGTTGAATACTCTACCCTCGAAAACTGTTGCGATCCCCTATACTTGTGGGTTATCAAGACCCTTTTCTGGCGCCGTTGCCGGGGAGCATAGCTCTATTCTCTGAGTCACTTGGGATTTATATCTGTTGATCACTATGAAGAATCTGAAAGACCCAAAAACCAAGATCTATCCCTCTACTACGAGGGGAGGTAAGGAACTGCCATCTAGCTCTGCACTTGATTCACCTTCTGTTATGAGTAAATTTGCGACACCACCACCTGCTATTGATTCTGATATGTCGCAAGCAATTGATGATGCCACTTCTGCTATGCATGATGCTTATGATGATACTTTGCTTGATAATACTGTGCCACTCGGTGAATTTCTTGATGAACAAATTGCTAGAGTTAATGCTGAAACTGATGATATTTCTGAAACTGATGAAATTATTGAAACTGAACACTATGAGACACCTGTTAGACCTAGCTCTCCTAGATATGAATTGCCTAATATACCTAAGGGTTATGTTATGGAGGGAGAGGTAGCTAGGGACTTTTTTGCTTGTAAGGATAGAGATGATCTTAAGAAATTACTATGCAAGTGGAAGGAAAAATCTTTGAATGCTAGAATGCAATATGATCCTAAGTTTGCTACTTCACCTATCTTTGTTACTGATAAGGATTATGAATTCTCTGTCGATCCTGAATTAATTACTTTGGTTGAATCTGATCCTTTTCCATGGTTATGAATCTGAAACTGTTGTGGCACATCTTACTAAATTGAATGATATAGCCACCCTATTTACTCATGAGGAAAAAATTTGTTATTACTATATTCTTAAGTTGTTTCCTTTCTCATTAAAGGGTGATGCTAAGATATGGTTTAATTCTCTTGCTCCTGGTTGTGTGCGTAGTCCCCGGGATATGATATATTACTTCTCTGAAAAATATTTTCCTGCCCATAAGAAACAAGCTGCCTTGCAGGAAATATTTAACTTTGTGCAAATTGAAGAAGAGAGTCTCCCACAAGCTTGGGGGAGGCTTCTCCAATTACTTAATGCTTTGCCTGATCATCCTCTCAAGAAAAACGAAATACTTGATATCTTTTATAATGGACTAACCGATGCTTCTAGGGACCACCTAGATAGTTGTGCTGGTTGTGTTTTCAGGGAACGAACTGTTGAACAAGCTGAACTACTATTGAATAATATATTGAGCAATGATAATGATTGGACTGTTCCCGAACCACCTCCAAAGCCAACTCCGAAGAAAAGAGGTATTCTATTTCTCAGTCCTGAAGATATGCAAGAGGCAAAGAAATCTATGAAAGAAAAAGGTATTAAAGCTGAAGATGTTAAGAATCGACCACCTATTGAGGAAATACATGGTCTTGATACCCCGACACAGGTAGTAGAGGTAAATTCTCTCCGTAGATTTGATGAAGGTGATAGTCCTTATAATAAGTCTGCTAGCCAATGCTTGGATGAGTTTGATAACTTTATTGTTAAGCAAGAAAATTTCAATGCTTATGTTAGTAGACAATTGAGACATAATGCTTACATGCTTGATCGCTTAGGTGATTATATGAATAGAACTATCAATGATCTTAAGCTTATTAGTAAACATGCTTCCATGGTAACTACTCAAGTAGAACAAGTACTTAAGGCACAAAATGATTTGCTTAATGAGATGAATGGTAAGAACAATGATCATTCTTTTAGAGTTGTGACTAGAGGTGGTAAAATGACTCAGGAACCTTTGTATCTTGAGGGCCATCCTAAGAGAATTGAGCAGGATTCTCAGAGAATTAATACTGATGCACCTAGTCGTCCCAGTAATAAAAGGAAAAAAGAATGATGATAGGACTTTGCATGCTGCTAGTGAACCTGTTATAGACACACCTGAGAATCCAAATGATATTTCTATTTCTGATGCTGAAACACAACCTGGTGATGAACATGAACTGGGTGATAATATTAATGATGATGTTCATGTTGATGCTCAACCTAGCAATGATAATGATGTGGAGATTGAACCTGCTGTTGATCTTGATAACCCACAACCTAAGAATAAAAGATATGATAAAAGAGACTTTGTTGTTAGGAAGCATGGTAAAGAAAGAGAACCATGGGTTCAGAAACCCATGCCCTTTCCTCCTAAACCATCCAAGAAAAAGGATGATGAGGACTTTAAGCGTTTTGTTGAATTGCTTAGACCTGTCTTTTTGCGTATGCGCTTGACTGATATTCTGAAAATGTCTCCTTATGCTAAGTATATGAAAGATATTGTGACAAATAAAAGAAAGATACCGGAAGCTGAGATTTCCACCATGCTTGCTAATTATACCTTTAAGGGTGGAATACCAAAGAAACTAGGAGATCCCGGAGTACCTACTATACCATGCTCTATTAAAAGAAATTATGTTAAAACTGCTTTATGTGACCTTGGAGCTGGTGTTAGTGTTATGCCTTTCTCTTTGTATCGTAGACTTGATTTGAATAAGTTGACACCTACTGAAATCTCTTTGCAAATGGCTGACAAATCAACTACTTTACCCATCGGTATTTGTGAGGATGTGCATGTCGTAGTTGCAAATGTTACTATCCTAACAGACTTTGTTATTCTTGATATTCCCGAGGACGACAGTATGTCGATCATCCTTGGTAGACCTTTTTTGAATACTGCAGGGGCTGTTATTGATTGCAACAAAGACAATGTCACTTTTCATGTTAATGGTAATGAGCATACGGTGCACTTTCCGAAGAAACAACCTCAAGTTCATAGTATCAACTCTATTGGAGAAACTCCAACAATTGCTATTGGAGGTTTTAAATTACCTCTCCCTACTGTCAAGAAGAAATATGAAATAATCATGGTAGGGGACATGCCTATCCCCGTTGAGGTAACTTAGTGTTATTCGAAAATTCTCCGGTTTCATGTTACTCGAAAGAAGTTTGTTAATAAGACTTGATCAACCTTGTTAATGAATTCCTTTTGACGGACATGAGATGGATGAATTTAGAAAGCACAACCTTCTGTACCCAACTTTTACTTTCTGTTATTTAGATTAAATAAAGCAAAAATACTATTATACTTCTATTTTCTGAATTATCCGTGCAATAAAAAATGACCTGAAAATAAAAGTTCTCCAAATGCCCTGAAAATGTAGTATGATTTTTTCTGGAATATTTAAGAATTTCTGGCACTGAGAACACATCAGGGGGCTGCACCAGTGGCCCACAAGCCTACAGGGCGCGCCCACCCCCCCTGGGCGCGCCTCCTGGCTTGTGGGTCCCACATAGGCCCCCCTCACTTATTCCAGCACCCATCCACTTCGTCTTCCTCCAGAAAAAATCCCACCATTGCTCAAGCCCGTGTTCTAGCTCATTTTGCTGCCATTTTCGATCTCCTTGTGCAAAGCTCCATTTGCAAAACTGTTTTGGGGGATTGATCTTCGGTATGTGACTCCTCCAATGGTCCAATTAGTTTTTGTTTTAGTGCTTTATATATTGCAAATTTTTGCTGCTGTGGTGACCTTGTTCTTGAGCTTGCATGTCAAATTTGTATGGTCCCAAGTAGTTTTGATGCATGATATAGCCTCTAGGCACTTGTGGGAGTAGTTGCTATAAGTTTTGTTCACCTTTATTTTGAGTCACTAAAAATTTCAGAAATTTTTCAGAGAAAGAAATGATGAGGAGATTGTTAAGAGGTTCTTCAAGTCGGGGCTCTAAAGAAGATGAAAATGAGGTGAAGAAGAAGTCCAAATACAATCTTCCTCGTGTTGCGGAGGTTCGGCCATGTGAATGGCCAAGTGATGCATTCTTGAGGGCGGCCGGAATTTATGAAGATTTCTATTATTTGGCAAAGAATGCAGGCATCACCGACTTCCTCAACGATAAGTGTGACCAGTACCTCCTACTCACTAATATCTTCGTGCAAAACTTTCACTTTTATCCTAGGAAAGATCCTCCCATGGTAGAGTTTTACTTGTATGATGTGCCTAAGAAGATGACACTTTATGATTTTTGCAATGTTTGCCAAATACCTTATGAGGGCAGCATCAGTGAACCACGTCCTAGAGACATGGAGGACTTTATTGCCGCAACCACTGTGGGGGAAGAGAGAGGGGTGTCAAAGGCAAGAGCAGCTAGTTTATATTTTCCTGTTCTACGCTATTATTCATTATTTGCGGGGAGATGTTTAGTTGGTCGTGGGGAGAGTGGAGGCCTTAGTGCTCCCGACCTCGCCATTCTGCGCCACGCTTTACTTGCTGATAGAACTTTTAGTCTGGGCGCTATGGTGGCCCAACGGTTGAACTTAAACCGTTCGAAGGGCCCCATATTCAGAGGTATCTATGCATCTCGTCTAGCCAAACACTTTAAGATATCCATTAGGCTTGACGAGGAAGAGGAAATGCTGCTACCCACAAGATATTTAGACTATGACAGTATGGTAGCATATGATTTTATTAGGAAGGATAATGATAGGAGGCTGCTTTACAACTTAGTATTTAGTCAGGGTACTTGTGAGATTATTGCTCTGCCTGCTTCTTCTTTGTTCGATATCCATTCAGGCAGGTACACTATTATGCCTGAGGACATCTACAGATATTGGGGTCTGTCGCAACCCCCAGCACTTGAGCCGGCACCAGCCCTTTATCCGTATCAGGATCCAGTTTTTCAGTGGGAGCCACAGGAGCTCGCCAACCAGTGGAACCCTCAGGACCCTCCGGAGTATCCAGGAGATGGTTATTTTCAGCCATGGCCCTAGACCAACTTAGGCCAAAAGCCTAAGCTTGGGGGAGTACGTATTTCTCACCGACATTACATTCATGTTCACACACTAATCTTAGTAGTCGGTGCTTATACTTTTTCATTGAATCATCCATGGTATTTTATTTCTTCTTTCCGCTTTCTTCTTATGTGCTTAATTAACCTTGAGAAAATAAAATAAAAATAGTTCTAGATTTACCTTTTAGTTTGTTTAGTTGTAGCATTAAAAGAAAACCCAAAAAGATTTCTCGTTCTTCTTTTGCTTGCTGGGAGCTTTCCCGTGTAAATATTTTTCCTTTCTTCTTTGGGTCGTAAGGAGAAGACCACAATGAAATGTTGAGTGCCTCTCATATGCATTATTGTTTATCTATCAGAGAGCCCATATTACCTTGCCTTCTCCTTTGAGTTATTGTTTGCAGATTCCAGCTTAGTCCCATGCACGTGCACTCTTATTATTATTCACACCGTTCGGTCGTGCAAGTGAAAGGAAATAATGACGATATATGATGAAGTGATTGAGATGGAGAAAAGCTGGTATGAACTCGACCTATTTTGTTTTTGTAAATATGATTAGCTCATCGTTCTGGATTCAGCTCATTATGGATGAAACATGTTTGCAATGAAAATTAGAGAATATAGTTACTCATGCCATGCTTAATTAGCTAAGAGTGTATAATGGTTTGTCTTCAGTGCCAACATGCATTTTTAAAATGGTTGTGATGTAGTATGATAGGATGGTATCCTCCTCTGAATGATTCAAGTGGCTTGACTTGGCACATGTTCACGCATGTAGTTGAAATAAAATCAACATAGCCTCCACGATGTTTATATTCATGGTGATTTATATCCTACTCATGCTTGCATTCAATGTTGGTTAATCTCAATGCATGTTTATGACTGTTATCGCTCTCTAGTTTGTCGCTTCCCAGTCTCTTGCTAGCCTTCACCTGTACTAAGCGGGAATACTGCTTGTGCATCCACTTCCATAAACCCAAGGTTGTTCCGTATGAGTCCACCATACCTACCTATATGCGGTATTTACCTGCCGTTCCAAGTAAATTTGCATGTGCCAAACTCTAAACCTTCAAATAATATTCTATTTTGTATGCCCGAATCGCTCATGTAGTGACTAGGGGCTATCGGTATCTTCCATGCTAGGTGGGTTATTCTCACGATGAGTGTTTATTCACTTGTCATTCACGGGAAAGTGGCTAGTAATCGGGATGCCCAGTTCCATGCTCAAAAATCAAATCAAAATATAATGAAACAAAACTCCCCCAGGATTGTTGTTTGTATGGACGGTACCCGTGGATTCCGCTCGCCGTGGAGTGTGTTTGATTGGTGGAGGGGGAGTAAAAACTTTATCACTCTGTTTGGGAACCGCCTATAATGTATCTAGCATGGAAGATGGCGAGATCTCTCGGTCATTATGTTAACAATGAAAGCATACCGCTCAAAATTATTATTCATCCCTGTTTTAAAAGCTCGAGCTCTGGCACCTCTGCAAATCAATGCTTCCCTCTGCGAAGGGCCTATCTATTTTACTTTACTGTTGAGTCATCCGCCTCTTATAAAAAGCACCAGTTAGAGAGCACCACCGTCATTTGTATGCTTTGTTATTAATTGATATTGAGTATGACTGTGACTGGATCTCTTTTACCATGAATTACAATTTCTAGTCAGCCCTTGTTCTTCAGAGGTGCTCTGCATTTATGTTTTGCGGTCTCAGAAAGGGCTAGCGAGATACCATTATATCATAGTGTATCATGATTGTTTTGATAAAATTGTTGTCATCCGAGATTTATTATTATTGCTCGCTAGTTGATTACGCCATTGATATGAGTAAATGTGAGACCTAAATGTTATTGTGAATATGGTTAGTCTATAATCTTTGCTGAAAACCTGAACATCAGTTAGACATATTTACAACAACAAGATCAAACAGAGTTTGTAAAAGTTTTTCTTTGTCACTTTCAGTTTGTCAACTGAATTGCTTGAGGACAAGCAATGGGTTAAGCTTGGGGGAGTTGATACGTCTCCATTGTATCTACTTTTCCAAACTCTTTTGCCCTTGTTTTGGACTCTAATTTGCATGATTTGAATGGAACTAACCCGGACTGACGATGTTTTCAGCAGAATTGCCTTGGTGCTATTTTGTGCAGAAATAAAAGTTCTCGGATTGACCTGAAAATTTACGGAGAATATTTTTGGAATTAATAAAAAATACTGGCGAAAGAATCAACCAGAGGGGGTCCACCCATTGGCCACAAGCCAGGGGGCGCCCCCCCCCTAGGGCGCGCCCAGGTGGCTTGTGGGCCCCCTGCAACTCCTCCGACCTCAACTCCAACTCCATATAACCCTATTCGGGGAGAGAAAAATGAAGGAGAAGATTTCATCGCGTTTCACGATACGGAGCCGCCGCCACCTCCTGTTCTTCCTCGGGAGGGCAGATCTGGGGTCCGTTTTGGGCTCCGGAGAGGGGAAATCGACGCCGTCGTCATCACCAACCATCCTTCATCACCAATTTCATGATGCTCTCTGCCGTTCGTGAGTAATCCCATCGTAGGCTTGCTGGACGGTGATGGGTTGGATGAGATTTACCATGTAATCGAGTTAGTTTTGTTAGGGTTTGATCCCTAGTATCCACTATGTTATGAGATTGATGTTGCTATGACTTTGCTATGCTTAATGCTTGTCACTAGGGCCCGAGTGCCACGATTTCAGATCTGAACCTATTATGTTTTCATGAATATATATGTGTTCTTGATCCTATCTTGCAAGTTGTAGACACCTATTACGAGTTATGATCCGCATCCCCCAGGGTGACAATAACTGGGATTCTTTCCGGTGATTACCGTAGTTTGAGGAGTTCATGTATTCACTAAGTGCTAATGCTTTGGTCCGGTTCTCTATTAAAATGAGGCCTTAATATCCCTTAGTTTCCATTAGGACCCCGCTGCCACAAGAGGGTAGGACAAAAGATGTCATGCAAGTTCTTTTCCATAAGCACGTATGACTATATATGAAATACATGCCTACATTATATTGATGAATTGGAGCTAGTTCTGTGTCACCCTATGTTATAACCGTTGCATGATGAATGCCATCCGACATAATTATCCATCACTGATCCGTTGCCTACGAGCTTTTCATATATTGATATTTGCTAAAGTTACTTTTCCGTTGCCACTGTTACGATTGCTACAAAACCGCTACTGTTACTTTTGCTACCGTTACCGTTACTTCCATACTACTTTGCTACTAAATACTTTGCTGCAGATATTAAGTCTTTCAGGCGTGGTTGAATTGACAACTCAGCTGCTAATACTCGAGAATATTCTTTGGCTCCCCTTGTGTCGAATCAATAAATTTGGGTTGAATACTCTACCCTCGAAAACTGTTGCGATCCCCTATACTTGTGGGTTATCAGCCGCCGTTCGTCGTTTTCTTCACACGCTTCAAGGGTAATATATTCAACGTCTATACCCGTAGTATTATGTTGTGTGAATATTAAAGTGTGTCGATTATTTTAGTTAATCCGGTAGCTTTGGGTAATATATTTAGGACTGTCAATTAGAGTTGGTTCGATTGAATATGTAGATGTCAAATATTTAGTTGTGTGGTAATTTTTAGTTGGTCCTGTAGCTTTGGGTAATATTTGGGTAGTTGTGGTAATTTTTAGTTGGTTCGGTAAAATTATCAGTTTGCCTTTTTCTTAATATTTGTCTTGTTGAATAATTTTTTAGGTCAACAGATATGTCTGATTTAGTGAAGTGAGTGTTTTACTACGGTCTTGGTAATGTCCAAATGACTGAGACAGGAGCTGATCTGACTGAATTTCAGTACGTTGAATTGCCAGTGACTGCCCCTGAAACATGGTCTGTTAGTCAGTTGACAGAATGGCTTGCCGGGTGTTTAGGGTTAAATACTGAAACACACACCGTGGGTGTTCATGCATTATGGACCCGATCCAGTTCGAATATTTTCTTCTATTTGAAGGAAATAGAGCGGGACTCTCAATGGGTGCGCTGGTTACAAGCTTGCTCGAGCAGGGGAGTTAATCTTGTCGCCTTAGTGCTTCCCGTCATGAAGCAGGTCAGTGCAAGTGAACCAGACGGTGGTTACGATTATGGCCAGTGCAGTGAAGGGATACATGATTCAATGTCAAATTATGCGTCCCATGCTGGAGATGATGTTTACGAATCAGGGCAGAGCAGTCATGTAGAAGGAGGAAATGCCGATGATTATGCCAGTGGCGAGGTGGATGCTGATGAGGTAGATGGACACATGCAAAACCAGATGGAAAATGAAGATAGAGATGGTGATATTGCTGATGATTCTGACAAGTCAGACGAAGAAGAGAACGTCCAGCAGGTGCCTAATCCTGCATCATGGAATCAGGACTTCTCAAATGCAATGGCCGTGAATGATGGCCATGATTCTGCGTGGCAATATCACCAGAACAACATTGCGATGGGTGCCATGTGTCCAAACAAGCAAGCTCTCAAGGATGCAATAATTAGTTGGGCAATGTCCACGCAAAGGGTTTTTGTAGCAGATGTGTCATGTCCGAAAAACTTGACAATGGTATGCAAGAACCTGGGTTGTCCTGCGAGGGTGCATGGCTATCTCCCTAAGTATGGCACAAACTGGATGACCAGTGACTTAGTTCATCACACTTGTGTTATTCCCTGCATCCCTCAAGATTATCCAAACCTTACGCCCACCCTCATTGCTCGGTTGCTTTATAGCGAGATAGTGGAGGGCAAAGCTATGGAAGTGAAGGCTATCCAGACAAAAGTCTTCGTCGGGTTCAAGTACAAAATATCGTATGGCAAGGCTTGGAGGGCTAAGCAGAGGGCACTTGAGACCAGATTTGGTTCGTATTTTGATGCATATGACTCTGTTGTCCGGCTCCTCCACACACTGCAGGACTGGAATCCAGGCACCTATATCGATATCCAAGACTTGTTCATGCCAGAGTTCCCAAATGTAAAGGTGTTGCATCAATTGTTCTTCTCTTTCGGTGTGTGCATAGAATCTTTCAGACATTGTCGACCAGTGATATGTGTGGATGGCACTTTTCTCACTGGCAAGTACAAGGGTCAGATCCTGGCCGCCATTGGTCAAGACGGTCAAAACCAAGTCGTTCATCTGGCATTTGCTTTTGTGGAAAGCGAGAACATTGAAAGTTGGACATGGTTCTTCAGGCAATTGAAAATAGTTGTTGTGCAGGATAAGCCGAATGTGTGCATTCTTCATGACAGACATGCAGGTATACTCAGTGCGATAAAGACATTGTCAAACCCTTGTCCTAAGGAACAAACTCCACTGCAGGACTTGCAGAGCCGTTGGTGCATGCGCCATCTTGGGGCCAATTTCTTCTCGCAGTTCAGAAATAAGAACCTCATGAATCTATTCAAGAAACTCTGCAAGCAGAACCAGCTATGGAAGTACAATTTGATACGTAACAGACTAAATACTTGCACGCTGAGACATGTCAGGGATAGGAGAGTTGCACGAGATGCAGCTGTGAGGGCACATGTTGAAGCAGTAGCTGCACAGTTAGCAACAGGATCAGCTGTCGTCGAGGAGGAGCCTGTTGGGCTTTGTGACTTGCCAGGATTTGTTCTACCTGGTACTAGGAGAAGGCTTGGGAGGACAATTAAAACCTTTGATCAGTGGATAGAGCATGAGCCTCTTGAGAGGTGGTCTTTGCTGCATGACACACATGGAGCAAGGTACGGTGTCATGACTACCAACCTCGCTGAAACATATAACTTTGTCCTCAGAGGAAATAGGGCTTTGCCACTTACAGCTATCGTTGAGGGAATTTTCTATGGTACGGTGAAGTATTTTAGAGATAGACCTCAAAGCGCCACCCTGCATATCACTAACAACCCGAACACACGTTACTGTGAAAGGGTTACGAAGTACATGAATGAAAAGATGGAAAAAGCCCGGTCACACACTGTTGTTGCCATCGGAAATCTAGAGCGAAGGTATGAGGTCCGGTTAGCTAACAACAAATTCGGATGTGCAAATGTGTCGAGGACACACGAGGTGAAAATTGGAAATGAAGTTCGGCCAACGTGCGAGTGCACATGCAACAAACCGAAGTTGCTTCACCTACCTTGCTCGCATGTACTTGCTGCTTGTGGGCAGTTAGGACTGGACGCAATCTCATTCGTATCTCCATACTTTTTGAAAGAGTCCATCCTCAATACCTAGACAGGTGAGTTGCTTGGTTTTCGATCAATGGGTAACTTCAACACCGTCGACCCTGCTGAACGGAGATACATTCCACACCCTGAGTTTATGCGTACAAGTAAAGGTAGACGACAGTGTCAGCGCATCCGGAATTATATGGATGAATCTGATGTCGGAGGGCGCACCATGCAATGCATTCTATGCAATGAATTTGGACATAGGGACCCTGAATGTCCCACTTTCGTCACTACCAGGGGGGGCGCTAGGCGTGGACGAGGCAGTCGTGGACGAAGAGGAGGAAGAGGGAGAGCAAGAGGAAGAAGCTAGGCTATCTTTAAATTTCTACTAAGTGTGGCACTATGTTTTAAATTTGTATTAAGTGTGGCACTATGTTTTAAATTTGTATTAAGTGTGGCACTATGTTTTAAATGTGTATTAAGTGTGGCACTATGTTTTAAATTTGTATTAAGTGTGGCACTATCTTTTAAATTTGTATTAAGTGTGGCACTATCTTTAAATGCACTATAGTAGAATGGAGGAACCGTCGTTGCTAAATCCAGAGATTGATAGTAAGCATCGTGCCGCGCTGTTATGTGAGCGCAAGCTCGACCCCCTTGTCACTCGCACTGCTAAGGTGGACTGGAAGATACACCCGGATTGGGTTGATAGGTACGTGTTTTATTTATTTATTTCAAGCCGGATTTAATGTGTCACACTAAATGAATTGTTATGCTTTCTGATATGCAGGTTGAAATGGGCTGGACTTTTACCTTTCGCGCGTGTAGTAGAGGCCACTGATACCTCTAGACCTGTTGCCATTGACTCCTCTCTGCTCACCTGCTTAGTGGACCGATGGAGGCCTGAGACCCACACATTCCACTTCCACTGGGGAGAGATGGCTCCTACTCTAGAGGATGTCTCACTGCTGCTGGGCCTACCCTTGGCGGGTCCTGCCATAGGACCGTTGGATGCACCGCCTGGTTGGGAGGCATCTATGGCACAACATTTCGAGGGTGTTTTTGATGGCGCTCCGGTTCTTGCGTCGGAGCCTCATGGACCTAAGTATGATTGGCTGCAACGTTTCAGTGTTAGTTCCTCAGCCACATATCTTTCGTTTGTCGTGTTTCTAGTTTTACAATTAAATTTGTTGTTTATTAATACCTTCTCTTTACTCAATACAGATCAAGAATTTCCCAAATGTCCCTCTGAATGCGACACAGATCACTCGTAGCCTGGAGGCGTACCTACTGTGGCTTCTCGTGAAGGTTATGTTCACAGAGAACCATGTCACCACTGTAAGTGCGCGCTACATCCCTATTGCACTGGAGATCGCGAGTGCTGAGATGCCGAATCAGATCACACCTAGGAGTTGGGGTTCGGCGGTCTTAGCAGCTACATACCGGGGTATGTGCAACAGTTGCCAGCTTGCGTCGGACAAGTCAGCCCTTCTTGGATGCCCTCTATTTTTACAGCTGTGATCCTGGGAGAGGTTCTCTATAGGACGGCCGAACATAGATGTCCAGGAGGGTTATCCTGCGGGGCACCTGTTCGATGCTGACGAAATCGACATGCCTACTTTCGGTCTGTGTTGGACGCGTCCCGAGGTATGTCTCCTGTTATAATTTAGTGCATGTTCTTTGCTCACACTATGGCCGAAAACTCACTTATAATCTGTGCAGAGACGCTATGCTGCTGAGCAGACTAGGCGAGCCTACACGGCATTAAACGAGCAGTTCGATACGTACACCGGGGTGATATGGCAGCCGTACACGCAAGCAGCCATACATGCCAGGTACCCCGGCGGTATTTCTGAGCTATGCACAAGACATCTTCACGAAACTACGATAATATACTGGACTACTTACCCAGCTATGTGTGGAGGGGGTTTTATAGGTTCAAAAGAGAATAATAGGCGGGAACTAAGAAGAGGGAAACTATGGCGGGAGATAATGGCGGGAACTAAGAAGCGGGAAACGATGGGGGAAGATATTGGCGGGAACGAACAAGTGGGAAACTATGGCGGGAACTGATAAGAGAGAAACGATGGCGGGAGATATTGGCGGGAAAAAGTCTTGCCGCCTGGTCTTGAGGGGCTATTTTGTCATTCTGGTCATCAGAAAATCATAGTTACGTACCAAATATGATTACATGCAACTATTGCCTTTGCCAACACCAATTGGAGCTAATTGGTCACGGGGAAGCCGATTAGTACTTATTGGTCACGACTAAGCCGATTAGGACTAATCGGTCACGGCTAAGCCGATTAGGACTAATCGGTCACGGCAAAGCCGACTGGAGCAAGAACAGTGTCGCCGACTGCCCTATCGGCCTATTCGAAGCCGACTGGGACTAATCGGCTTCCCCGTGGCCGACTGGAGCCAGTCGGCTTCCTCTAGGCCGACAGGATCACATTTTTGTAAAAAAATTCAACGGCGTAATATGAGAGAAAAATAATAAAAAAGTTAATATTTAAAAAAAAATAGCCGATGTCTTGTGTCGGTGCACTAAGGATTGGGTCCTTTAGTACCCCGTACTTGTGCACGGACAGTTGTAGCCACACCTGCGGCCAGGCCTGCCGGGGAACAACCGAATGCAAGTTCGTAAAGTCAAGGAGGCATCGAAGACAAGGCAATAATCAGAAGATAGAAGGCCGAAGGCTGGAGCCCCGGCAAGATCCTGCCGGGATGGCTCACGGCCCCGGCAAGACCTCGCCACTCTGTCACCGCTCCAGTGTAGCGACTAGCTTGTCGTTTAGCTGTTGTCCTCCTGGGTGCGTGTCAGATGCTAGTGGTAGAAGGGCTTAAGCGGTGCTGATGGGACGGCTTCTTTTCCCATCCCCAAGACGCTAAGGGACACCTCAACGGAGCATTAAATGCACTTGTCCTAAACTGTCAGTGTTAGGTATGATAGCACTGTAGCTACTTTTACACCTCATGTATGCCCTGTACGCCACTGTTGGTGACCCCTTCGAATGTATAAAAGGAGGCCCAAGGCGTAGCTACAGGGGGATCGGAGCTTCTCTGGCCCGTTCTGCATGTGTAGCTACTGTGTACTGTTCATCACAAGCGCTCCTAGAACCAGGGCTTAACACACCCAATACACTAAAGCAGGAGTAGGGTTTTACGCTTCTCAGCGGCCCGAACCTGGGTAAAACCTCCGCGTGTTGATTGTTAGATCTGCTCTTTGTGCAAACCTTCTCCCTGCCGAATCGTAAAGGGGTCCTCACGATCCCATAGGTGTCGTTTCTCCGACATCTTTGGCGCGCCAGGTAGGGGAATAAGGGTTGCATGAACCTGATCTGGTGATCAGCGCATCAGTTTCTTCACCAGCTTCATCGCCATGGCCCCCAAGAAGAAGGGTTTCACGGCGGTTGGTCCATCCACGTCCGCTGTCCCCGTGGCTACACAGACGGGAGACGGTGTAGACGCGGGCGGAGGAGGCAGAGGTTCTGAGCTTCCGCGACGTTCTGGTAATCATAGCCAGGTGAGCGGCGTCGTTCGCGCCGCCAGATCTAAGGACGGAGCTGCGCTGCGAGCAGGCGGTGTAACGAACTCCAGGGATGGAAGGGCGCCTTCCAAGACACTCACGCCGGCGCATGCGCCGCGGCCTTCTCAGGTCGCGCGCGATGAGCAGCGCCGCGACGTTGGTGGTACTAGGCGTCCCCACGGAAAGTCTCCTGAGCATCACCCTCGAGATGCGTGGGACCAGCATGCACGCCAACATGTTGGTGGAAGCGGCGCGCGGTCGCGGGACCGTGATGGAGCTCCTTCTAACATGGTTAGGAGTCAGAGCACCTCACGTTCCTCGCACCTGTCGCCGCCGCCTACATGAGCAGAAGCGCTGGCACGTGCACAGCTGCTTCTGAACTTTCCTCCTACCGCGGACAAGCTCGACGAATGGAGAGCTGCCATTCAGAGCCTCGTCGGCCTCGCCAACCAAGATAAGCCGGAGTAGGCGGAGCCCTCGCGGCGGCAGTCCATCGAGCCGGCACGCGTCGGCGGTGAGAAGACTGTGGGCGGTACAACTACGGTGTACTCTCCCCCACAGCGGCAGCAGCGGACGCTGACTTGACGGCTCAACACCCATGATGACGATTCCACGGCGTCGTCCGATCCGCGAACTCGCCGCGATCAACGTCAAGTTCTTCGGGAGCGAGGCAAGGAAGACACTCGAACTATCATCGAGCGGCGTCGGGAAGCGCGCCATCAATCTGATAAGCGTGGGGGACCCACTATAGATAAGCCTGCGCCGGGGTATCCTGTCGATCTACCTTACGAGGTGGGTTGTCCAGCGTTTACCCGTGAGCTGCGGCGAGTCCAGTGGCCCAATTCCCGCACGTTCAAGCCGGAGGTCCCGGAGAAATATGACGGCAAGACCCACCCGTCAGAGTTCCTGAGCATCTACACCATTGCGGTGCAGGCTACCGGGGCTCGTGACGACAAGATACTCGCCAACTACTGTTGGAAATATGCCCTAGAGGCAATAATAAATTGGTTATTATTATATTTCCTTGTTCATGATAATCATTTATTATCCATGCTATAATTGTATTGATTGGAAACTCAAATACATGTGTGGGTACATAGACAACACTGTGTCCCTAGTAAGCCTCTAGTTAACTAGCTCGTTGATCAAAGATGGTTAAGGTTTCCTAGCCATAGACATGAGATGTCATTTGATAACGAGATCACATCATTAGGAGAATGATGTGATGGACAAGACCCAAACTGTAAACGTAGCATATGATCGTGTCAGTTTATTGCTATTGTTTTCTGCATGTCAAGTATCTGTTCCTATGACCATGAGATCATACAACTCCCTGACATCGGAGGAGTACCTTGTGTGTATCAAACGTCGCAACGTAACTGGGTGACTATAAAGGTGCTCTACAGGTATCTCCGAGGATGTCTGTTGGGTTGGCATGGATCAAGACTGGGATTTGTTACTCCGTGTGACGGAGAGGTATCTCAGGGCCCACTCGGTAATACAACATCACAATGAGCCTTGCAAGCAATGTGACTAAAGTGTTAGCCATGAGATCTTGTATTACGGAACGAGTAAAGAGACTTGCCAGTAACGAGATTGAACTAGGTATAGAGATACCGACGATCGAATCTCGGGCAAGTAACATACCGAAGAACAAAGGGAGCAGCATACGGGATTAACTGAATCCTTGACATAGAGGTTCGACCGATAAAGATCTTCGTAGAATATGCAGGAACCAATATGGGCATCCAGGTCCCGCTATTGGTTATTGATCGTAGAGGTGTCTCGGTCATGTCTACATAGTTCTCGAACCCGCAGGGTCTACACACTTAACGTTTGGTGACGATTAGTATAGTTGAGTTATTGTGTTGGTGACCGAAGGTTGTTTGGAGTCCCGGATAAGATCCCGGACATGACGAGGATCTCCGGAAGAGTCCGGAGGTAAAGATTGATATATGTGATAATAGTGTTTTGATCTCCGGAAGGGTTCCGGAATTCACCGGAAGAGGTTCCGGATGTTTACCGAAGTGTTCGGGTGCAGCAACACTTTATATGAACCAAAGGGGTAAAGCCCACGAGGTATTGGAAAGTGCAAAAGGAAGTTTTGCTGCTGCCTTAAGCGGTACTACCGCTGGTAAGGCAGTACTACCGCGTAAGCGGTACTACCGCTTGTGTGAAGCGGTACTACCGCATAAGCGGTACTACCGCTTGTATGAAGCGGTACTACCGCTCGTGAGCGGTACTACCGCTTGTGCGCGGTACTGCAGGGATCCGAGTTGGACTCTTTCCCTGCGGGCCAAACCGACCTTGTGCGGGCAAAACCGACCTGGAGGAGGCTTTTACTCCAAGTTTAGACCCCAAGGCTCAACATATAAATAGAGGAGCAGGGCTAGCACACAGGACACATTAAGATTTCCCAAGCCGTGTGTCGGCAACCCTAACCCTCTAGTTCTCCCGTCATAATCTCCGTAGTGCTTGGCGAAGCCCTGCAGAGATTGTTCCTCACCATCATCACCACGCCGTCGTGCTGCCGGAACTCGTCTACTACTTCATCATCGCTCGCTGGATCGAGGAGGTGAAGGCGTCATCAAGCCGTACGTGTGTTGAACGCGGAGGTGCCGTCCGTTCGGCACTAGTTCGTGATCGGATCAAGGGACGACTTGCGATTTGGATCGCGGAGACGTTCGACTACATCAACCGCGTTTCTTAACGCTTCCGCTTAGCGATCTACAAGGGTATGTAGATTCAATCTCCCTCTCATAGATGCTCATCACCATGGATAGATCTTGTGTGTGCGTAGGAAAATTTTTGTTTCCCATGCAACGTTCCCCAACAGTGGCATCTGAGTTAGGTCTATGCGTAGATGAGATCTCGAGTAGAACACAAACGAGTTGTGGGCGTGGGTGTATACATATTGCTTGCCGTTACTAGTTGATACTTGATTCGGCGGTATTGTGAGATGAAGCGGCCCGGACCGACATTACGCGTACGCTTACGCGAGACAGGTTCCTTCAACTGACATGTAACTTCGTTGCATAAAGATGGCTAGCGGGTGTCTGTCTCTCTCACTTTAGTTGAATCGATTTCAATGAAGAGGGTTCTTTTAGAAGATCAAAAAGCAATCACTACACCACGTTGTGGTTTTGCGTAGGTAAGAACGGTTCTTGCAAACCCGTAGCAGCCACGTAAAATTTGCAACAACAATTAGAGGACGTCTAACTTGTTTTTGCAGGGTATGTTGTGATGTGATATGGCCAATTACATGATGAGATATATGTGATGTATGAGATGATCATGTGTTGTATAGAATATCACGACTTGCATGTCGATGAGTACGGCAACTGGCAGGAGCCATAGAGTTGTCTTTAATTATTTTCGACGTTTTTGCTTTACTTTATCGCTATGAGTTAGCAATAGTCGTGGAAGCAACAGTCGGTGCGACAACCTCATAACGACACGTTGATGGAGATCAAGATGATGGAGATCATGGTGTCATGCCGGTGACGATGGAGATCATGCCGGTGCTTTGGAGATGGAGATCAAAAGCACGAGTTCATGGCCATATCATGTCACTTATGAATTGCATGTGATGTTAATCCTTTTATGCATCTTATTTTGCTTAGGACGACGGTAGCATTATAAGGTGATCCCTCACTTAAATTTCAAGATAAAATTGTGTTCTCCCCGAGTGTGCACCGTTGCGAAAGTTCGTCGTTTCAGGACACGCCGTGATGATCGGGTGTGATAGACTCTACGTTCACATACAACGGGTGTAAGCCATGTTGCACGTGCGGAACACTCGGGTTAAACTTGACGAGCCTATCATGTACAGACATGGCCTCGGAACACAAGAGACCGAAAGGTCGAACATGAGTCATATAGTAGATATGATCAACATGAAGATGTTCACCATTAAAACCACCTCAACTCACGTGATGATCGGACTTGAGTTGGTGGATTTGGATCATGTTACACTCGAATGACCAGAGGGATGTCTATTTGAGTGGGAGTTTTTAAGTAATATGATTAACTAAACTCATTATCTAGAACAATAGTCTAAGTTGTCTTTGCTATATTTATGTTGTAGATCATGGCTCGCGCAGTAGCACCCCTGAATTTTAATGCGTTCCTAGAGAAAGCTAAATTGAAAGATGATGGAAGTGACTTTGTGGACTGGGCCCGTAATCTAAGGATTATCCTTACGGCTTCCCAGAAGGCTTATGTCCTTGATGCACCGCTTGGTGATCCACCCGCTCCAGTTGAGTCTCTAGACGTTGTGAACGCCTGGCAGGCTCGTTCTGAAGATTACTCAATAGTTCAATGTGCAATATTGTATGGCTTAGAACCGGGACTTCAAAGACGTTTTGAACGTCATGGAGCATATGAGATGTTCCAGGAGTTGAAGTTTATCTTTCAGAAGAATGCCCGGATCGAGAGATATGAGATCTCCGATAAGTTCTATGCTTGCAAGATGGAGGAGAACAGGTCTATCAGTGATCACGTGCTCAGAATGTCTGGGTACTCCACCCGTCTGGCTGAATTGGGGATGCCCCTTCCGCCAGAGGCTATCACTGACAGAGTTCTTCAATCATTGCCACCTAGCTACAAGAGCTTCGTGTTGAACTATAACATGCACGGGATGAACAAGTCAGTCGCCGAGCTGTTTGCGATGCTGAAAGCCGCTGAGTCTGAAATTCAGAAGGAGCATCAAGTGTTGATGGTCAATAAAACCACTAGTTTCAAGAAAAATGGCAAGGGTAAGAAGGGTAACTCCAAGAAGAGTGGCAAAGCAGTTGCTCCTCTCGTGAAGAAACCCAAGGCTGGACCCAAACCAGAAACTGTGTGTTTTCATTGCAAGGGAACTGGACACTGGAAGCGGAACTGCCCCAAGTATTTGGGTGACAAGAAGGCGGCCAACAACAAACAAGGTATATATGATATACATGTTATTGATGTGTACCTTACCAACTCTCGTTGTAGTGCCTGGGTATTTGATACCGGTGCGGTAGCTCATATTTGCAACTCAAAACAGGAACTGCGGAATAGACGGAGGCTGGCAAAGGACGAAGTGACGATGCGCGTGGGAAATGGTTCCAAGGTTGATGTGATCGCCGTCGGCACGCTCGCTCTTCGATTACCATCGGGATTAGTGATGAACCTGAATAATTGTTATTTAGTGCCTGCGTTAAGCATGAACATTATATCTGGATCTTGTTTAATGCGAGACGGTTACTCATTTAAATCAGAGAATAATGGTTGTTCTATTTATATGAGTAATATCTTTTATGGTCATGCACCCAATGTGAGGTGTTTATTCTTGTTGAATCTCGATAGTAATGATACACATGTTCATAACATTGATGCCAAAAGATGTAGAATTGATAATGATAATACCACTTTCTTGTGGCACTGCCGTTTAGGTCATATTGGCGTAAAACGCATGAGGAAGCTCCATGCTGATGGACTTTTGGAGTCACTTGATTTTGAATCACTTGACACATGTGAGCCATGCCTCATGGGCAAGATGACTAAAACGCCGTTCTCTGGAACAATGGAACGGGCAAGTGACTTATTGGAAATCATACATACTGATGTGTGCAGTCCAATGAGCATTGAGGCGCGCGGTGGTTATCGTTACTTTCTCACCTTCACTGATGACTTAAGTAGATATGGGTATATTTACTTAATGAAACACAAGTCTAAAACGTTTGAAAAGTTCAAGCAATTTCAGAGTGAAGTTGAGAATCATCGTAACAAGAAGATTAAATTCCTACGATCTGATCGAGGAGGAGAATATCTGAGTTATGAGTTTGGCAGTCACTTAAGACAATGTGGAATTGTTTCACAACTAACACCGCCTGGAACACCACAGCGTAATGGTGTGTTCGAACGTCGTAATCAAACCTTATTGGATATGGTGCGATCTATGATGTCTCTTGCCGATTTGCCACTATCGTTTTGGGGTTATGCATTAGCGACAGCTGCATTCACTTTAAATAGGGCACCATCGAAATCCGTTGAGATGACGCCATATGAACTGTGGTTTGGCAAGAAGCCAAAGCTGTCGTTTTTTAAAGTTTGGGGATGTGATGCTTATGTCAAAAAGCTTCAGCCTGAAAAGCTGGAACCCAAAGCGGAGATATGCGTCTTCATAGGATACCCAAAAGAGACAGTTGGGTATACCTTCTACCTCAGATCCGAAGGCAAAGTGTTTGTCGCTAAAAACGGAACATTTCTTGAGAAAGAGTTTCTCTCGAAAGAATTGAGTGGGAGGAAGATAGAACTTGATGAGGTTGTTGAACCTTTACTTCAACCTGAAAGTAGCGCAGCGCAGAAAGATGTTTCTGTAGAGCCTACATCAGCTGAAGAGGAAGTTAATGATGATGATCATGAAGCTTTGGATCAAGTTGCTATCGAACCTCGTAGGTCGACAAGGACACGTACTGCTCCTGAGTGGTATGGCAACCCTGTCTTAGAGGTCATGTTGTTAGACAACGATGAACCTACGAGCTATGGAGAAGCGATGATGGGCCCGGATTTCGAGAAGTGGTTAGAGGCCATGAAATCCGAGATGGGATCCATGTATGAAAACAAAGTGTGGACTTTGGAAGTATTACCTGAAGGGCGTAAGGCTATTCAGAACAAATGGATCTTTAAGAGGAAGACGGACGCGGACGGTAATGTCACTGTCTATAAAGCTCGACTTGTGGCAAAGGGTTTTTCACAAGTTCAAGGAGTTGACTACGATGAGACCTTCTCACCCGTAGCGATGCTTAAGTCCGTCAGAATCATGTTAGCAATAGCTGCCTTTTTCGATTATGAAATTTGGCAGATGGATGTCAAAACAGCGTTCCTTAACGGTTTCCTTAAGGAAGAGTTGTATATGATGCAACCAGAAGGTTTTGTCGATCCAGAGAATGCTGACAAAGTTTGCAAACTCCAGCGATCCATTTATGGACTAGTGCAAGCATCTCGGAGTTGGAATCTTCGCTTTGATGAGGTGATCAAAGCGTTCGAGTTTATACAAGTTTACGGAGAAGCTTGTATTTACAAGAAAGTGAGTGGGAGCTCTATAGCGTTTCTAATATTATATGTGGATGACATATTGCTGATTGGAAACAATATAGAAATGTTGGAAGGCGTGAAGGAATATTTGAACAAGAGTTTTTCAATGAAGGACCTAGGAGAAGCTGCTTTCATATTAGGCATCAAGATCTATAGAGATAGATCGAGACGCTTAATAGGACTTTCACAAAGCACATACCTTGACAAAGTTTTGAAGAAGTTCAAAATGGATCAGTCCAAGAAGGGGTTCTTGCCTGTATTGCAAGGTGTGAAGTTGAGTAAGACTCAATGCCCAGTGACTGCAGAAGATAGAGAAAAGATGAGTGTCATCCCCTATGCCTCAGCCATAGGCTCTATCATGTATGCAATGCTGTGCACAAGATCCGATGTCAGCCTTGCCATAAGTATGGCCGGAAGGTTTCAAAGTGATCCAGGAATGGAACACTGGACGGCGGTCAAGAATATCCTGAAGTACCTGAAAAGGACTAAGGGCATGTTTCTCGTTTATGGAGGTGATCAAGAGCTCGTTGTAAAGGGTTACGTCGATGCAAGCTTTGACACTGATCCGGATGACCCTAAGTCGCAAACCGGATACGTATTTATTCTTAATGGGGTGCGGTTAGCTGGTGCAGTTCCAAGCAAAGCGTGGTAGCTGATTCTACATGCGAAGCGGAGTACATCGCTGCCTCGGAGGCGGCGAAGGAAGGTGTCTGGATGAAGGAGTTCATGACAGATCTTGGAGTAGTGCCTAGTGCGCTTAACCCAATGACTCTGTTTTGTGATAATACTGGTGCCATTGCTCAAGCCAAGGAACCAAGATTTCACAAGAGGACCAGACACATAAAGCGACGTTTCAATTCCATCCGCGATTACATCAAGGAGGACGACATAAATATTTGCAAAGTACACACGGATCTGAATGTTGCAGATCCGATGACTAAACTTCTTCCAAGGGCTAAACATGAACAACACCAGAACTGTATGGGTGTTCGATTCATTACAATGTAAATCACATAGTGATGTGAACTAGATTATTGACTCCAGTGCAAGTGGGAGACTGTTGGAAATATGCCCTAGAGGCAATAATAAATTGGTTATTATTATATTTCCTTGTTCATGATAATCGTTTATTATCCATGCTATAATTGTATTGATTGGAAACTCAAATACATGTGTGGGTACATAGACAACATTGTGTCCCTAGTAAGCCTCTAGTTAACTAGCTCGTTGATCAAAGATGGTTAAGGTTTCCTAGCCATAGACATGAGATGTCATTTGATAACGAGATCACATCATTAGGAGAATGATGTGATGGACAAGACCCAAACTGTAAACGTAGCATATGATTGTGTCAGTTTATTGCTATTGTTTTCTGCATGTCAAGTATCTGTTCCTATGACCATGAGATCATACAACTCCCTGACATCGGAGGAGTACCTTGTGTGTATCAAACGTCGCAACGTAACTGGGTGACTATAAAGGTGCTCTACAGGTATCTCCGAGGATGTCTGTTGGGTTGGCATGGATCAAGACTGGGATTTGTTACTCCGTGTGACGGAGAGGTATCTCAGGGCCCACTCGGTAATACAACATCACAATGAGCCTTGCAAGCAATGTGACTAAAGTGTTAGCCACGAGATCTTGTATTACGGAACGAGTAAAGAGACTTGCCAGTAACGAGATTGAACTATGTATAGAGATACCGACGATCGAATCTCGGGCAAGTAACATACCGAAGAACAAAGGGAGCAGCATACGGGATTAACTGAATCCTTGACATAGAGGTTCGACCGATAAAGATCTTCGTAGAATATGTAGGAACCAATATGGGCATCCAGGTCCCGCTATTGGTTATTGATCGTAGAGGTGTCTCGGTCATGTCTACATAGTTCTCGAACCCGCAGGGTCTACACACTTAACGTTTGGTGACGATTAGTATAGTTGAGTTATTGTGTTGGTGACCGAAGGTTGTTCGGAGTCCCGGATAAGATCCCGGACATGACGAGGATCTCCGGAAGAGTCCGGAGGTAAAGATTGATATATGGGATAATAGTGTTTGGTCTTCGGAAGGGTTCCGGAATTCACCGGAAGGGGTTCCGGATGTTTTCCCGAAATGTTCGGGTATGAGAACACTTTATTTGGGCCAAGGGGTAAAGCCCACGAGGCTTAGGCAAGGTGCAAAAGGAAGTTTTGCTGGCGTCTGGGGTGGTACTACCGCTTATCGTAAGTGGTACTACCGCTACAGGCGGTACTACCGCTTATCGTAAGTGGTACTACCGCTACAGGCGGTACTACCGCTACAAGACAGGATCTGCGCAGTTAAGTGAAGCAACACAGAAGAAGAAGATGGTGCAGCGCCCAGTTTATTTTGTCAGCTCCCTTTTACAGGGGGCTAGGTCAAGATATTCTGGTGTGCATAAGTTGCTCTTTGGCCTCCTCATAGCCTCGAGGAAGCTACGCCATTACTTCCAAGCACACGAGATCACCGTTGTCACTCGCTTTCCGTTGCAGCGGATTTTGCGGAACCCAGATGCTACCGGCAGGATTGTGGAGTGGGCTTTGGAGCTGTCAAGTTTTGGTCTCAAGTTTGAAAGTACTTCGACCATCCAGAGCAGAGCCTTGGCGGAGTTCATTGCAGAATGGACCCCAACGCCAGATGAAGAAGTTCCAGAGTCAAGTCTCCCCGGCAAGGAAACAAATCAAGAGTGGATCATGTATTTTGATGGGGCTTTCTCGCTGCAAGGCGCCGGTGCTGGCATGCTGCTTGTCGCACCCACCGGAGAGTACCTCAAATATGTGATTCAGATGCATTTTCCCCGGGAAAGATCAACAAACAATACTGCCGAGTATGAAGGGCTGCTTGCCGGCCTCAGGGTCACGGCAGACCTTGGAATCAAGAAACTCATTGTCAGGGGTGATTCTCAGCTTGTCGTCAAGCAAGTGAATAAAGATTATCAAAGCCCGTTGATGGAAGCTTATGTAGATGAAGTGAGAAAGTTGGAAGAGCATTTTGACGGTCTGCAAATGGAGCACGTTCCTCGTGCAGAAAACAGCATTGTTGATGGCCTGTCAAAATGCGCTGCTCTCAAGTTACCTGTGGAACCAGGGACTTTTGTGCTTCGACTGACTCAACCATCCGTGACACCATCAATGGGACAAGAGAAGAGAAGAAAGTTGAGTTCCGGCAAATACTTCCCGGTAAAGCTCCCAGAAGCCGCCGGCAAAGAAGTTGCCGAGAACGACGCCAAGCTTGCCGGAGAGCGACAGGCTCCTGCAGAGCCTCAAGCTCTTGCCGTCGAGACAAACGCTCCCGCCAAGCTTGCCGGGGAACAGCAAGCTCCGGCAGGGTCTCGGGCCCTTGCTGTCGAGACGATTGCTCCCGCGGTAGAAGATGTGCCTTTAGTCCTTGCTGTCGAGCCCCAGGCTCCAGCATGGGCACAGCACATCGTCCATTTCCTTCAGACAGGAGAACTCCCTGAGGAACAGGAAGAAGCGGAAAAAGTAGCCCGACGGTCCAACATGTACGAGTTCGTGGACAATATCCTATACAGAAAGAGGCCGAACGGTGTGAAATTGAAGTGCATTTCTCGGGAAGATGGACTGGAGCTGTTGGCAGAGATACATGGAGGCATATGTGGCTCCCACATAGGATCAAGAGCACTTGCCTGTAAGGCATTCCGGCAAGGTTTCTTTTGGCCCACTGCTCTCCAGGATGCAACTGCGCTAGTAACCAAGTGTGAAGCATGCCAGTTTCATTCAAAGAAATTGCATCAACCAGCTCAAGCTCTTCAGACAATCCCTCTCTCCTGGCCATTTTCGGTCTGGGGGCTCGACATCTTGGGCCCTTTTCCCCGTGCTACCGGGGGCTTTGAGTACTTGTACGTTGCAATCGACAAGTTTACAAAGTGGCCGGAAGTGGAAGCAGTGAGGAAGGTGACAGCACAGTCAGCCGTCAAGTTCTTCAAAGGAATAGTTTGCCGCTTTGGTGTACCAAACAGGATCATCACCGATAACGGCACACAGTTCAAGAGCCGCACCTTCATGCAGTATGTCCAAGACCTTGGCGGCAAGATTTGTTTTGCTTCTGTTGCCCACCCGAGGAGCAACGGCCAGGCGGAAAGGGCTAATGCTGAAGTGCTGCGAGGCCTCAAGACGAGGACTTTCGACAAGCTGCGCAAGTGCGGAAGGCGCTGGATTGATGAGTTGCCGGTGGTTCTTTGGTCAATCAGGACGACACCGAATCGAGCCACCGGCCAGACACCCTTCTCCCTAGTATATGGGGCGGAAGCAGTTCTCCCCACGGAACTCACATACGGGTCACCTCGAGTGCTCGCTTATGATGAGCTTGAGCAAGAGCAGCTGCGGCAAGATGACGCTACGCTCCTTGAGGAAGATCGTCTTCAGGCTGCTGTGCGAGCTGCACGCTACCAGCAAGCCTTGCGCCGCTATCATAGCCGCAAGGTTCACGCCCGAAGTCTTGAGGAAGGTGACCTTGTTCTTCGGCGCGTTCAGTCCGCCAAGAATTCCAACAAGTTGACGCCGAAGTGGGAAGGCCCTTATCGGGTAGTGCGAGTCACCAGGCCTGGCGCAGTCCGCCTGGAGACCGAAGATGGCGTCCCAGTGAGCAACTCCTGGAATATCGAGCATCTTCGTAAGTTCTACCCATGAGGCACGGTTGCCGGGTCTCCCGGCAACCCCTTTTGTACAAGTCTTGCCGCTGAAGCATGTAATCCTTTGTACAAAGCCAGGCGCAGACCCTGTGCATAGTTGGATAAAGCTAAGTGTTTTGCAAATCTTGTTGATGTTCATGTTTACTTATGTGCATGTTTATCTGAGATATTGTATTACACTTATCTCTAGCAAGTGCTAACGAACCGCCAAGGTTCCATATCTCTATTTTCTCTTCTTTCTTTTTCTCAAAGGACAGAAGGTTCCCTCGCATGCAAGTTTGCCGGGGGGAAAGGATGGTATGGATACCGACAGGCGGCGTTCAAGGTTGACATCTTGCCGGAAGAAGTACAAGCGGAAAAGCTAAGTTGCTAAGTTGCAGAAACTTTAAACAAATTTTTCTATTTTTGTTATTCTCCTTGAACGATTTCAACTCTTGTATGGAAAACCTGCACGCGAAGGAACCTTGTTGTGATTGGTTGCGCCCTTATCCTATTTCGAGTCCGCTCAACAGTTTAGGTGGCTGCACTGATAACACCAAGGTCTCTTGCCGGTAGCGCCACCGCCAGCAGGCTGCTAAAGTCCCGCACCTAGCGCTCGCGGCAAGGGTGCGCGCGCCGGCAAGTTTCCAATCAAGCGTAGGGCGAATACATACAGAAAGAAATTAAACAAAGGGAATAGCATAGCATTCGCCAGAACGTAGCAAGTTATATTACATCAATCTTGCCACGATTCTAACATAAGATTAAAATTGTCTTTGACATGCAACGATGGCGGCAAGAGGGGGAGAAGCAGCTAATCCCGGCGATCGCCTTCAACTCTCTTGACTTGGCTTACCCTGTCAACGATGGGCGCGACAAGTTCTTCTGCCGCCTTGAGATCTGCATCCTTCGGCAAGCGGTCAAGGACGTTGGCGAGGTTGATGTTGGGGTTCCTGTGCACCACCTTGATGAGCACCTTCTGGAGGATGGCCCGGCAGAGCTTGCGGGACTCGTTAGCTAGATGAGCTTTTCGGTCTGAATGGAGCTGCTCCAGGGCTTCAAGCACACGGTCGAAGAACATGGTCGGCTTGGCGCTCGGGGACACCCTATCATCAGAAGAGTACCTGAAGCCTTGCAGGCCCATGGTGGACAATTGTGCGGCAAGCTTCTCCGCAACATCGACAAGCTTTTCAGTCCAGATTTGCACTCCTGACACATAGTCGTTGTGAGCGGCGGCAGCGCTCTTGAGCAGCTCCTACTCATTTCGGAAATCTTTGACCAAGGCCTTCTCTCGAGCCCTGCTGCCCTCAAGAGTCTCCTCCAGCGTGGCCAGTTTCTTTTTCAGATCTTCGATGGAGTCAGTGGCTGAAGAGAGCTGTTTGGTCTTGTCGGATATGGTGACCTGCATCTCCATCATGCTGTGGAGAGCTTTGTCTCTTTCAGCTTCGAGTGTTGAGATCTTCTTGCCGTGGTCCTCGAGATCTGCTTCCAGCTTCTTCACCCTCTCATCCAGCAAGTTCTTGGCAGCCTCTGCAGCTCCGGCAGCATCGATGGCCTCCTTTAGCTTGCCGGCATGGTCTGTGGTCAGGGCCTCAAGTGTCTCCCTGTGCTTCAGCTCCAGATCCTGGGTCCGCCGCGCGACAAGCCTTTCAATCTCCTCGTCCTTGGCGCAGAGCTTGTCGGCAAGTGCCTTCTCGCGAGCGGTCAGGTCGTCATCATGAGCCTCAAGCCCGACACGGAGCTCTCTTAGGCGTGCTTCCTCTATGGCGGCCTGTTGTTTGGCATCTTCCTGTGCCTGCTCAATGTCGGACTGCTTCATGAGGAGCTCGTCCCACCTTCGGCTCAGTTGCTCTTGACCCGCCCTCAACTCCTGAAAAGCTTCGGCAAACCAGGCCTGCGTTTCCTCAACGCGTTTCTGGAGATCTGCTTCAACCTTGTCGACAACCGCGGCCCTGGAGTCTAGTTTCTTCTTCCGGGCGCGGTGGAGTGCTTGGAGCTTCTGGTAGTTGTCGCCCATGGCCTTGAGGAGCTTCTCTTCTTCAGATTTGCTGCTACTGGCGCTTGGTTCATCAACGACCTCGAGCCCAGCAGCGGCGATGGCGTCTTCATCAAAGACTTCCCCTTCAGTTGGCACCCTAGTGCTTGCCGTGCCTGGGATGCTGACGAACAAGTTGTCGCCAATCTTGAGGTACTTGCTTGACGAGGGAGCTTCGGATGTTGGTGGCTGTTCCTCAACAGCCGCCTCCCCGGCAGCTGGGGGCCCTGTGTCCGGCGTAGCGCCAGGCGCTCCTGCGGCAGGGATGCCGTCAGTACGGTCACTAGCCTCCTCGCCGGCCCTCTCGGCGGATTCCTTGGCGGCCTCTTCCTGCGCAGCCCTGGCAGCTTCGGCGCTGGAATCCTTGGCGGCCTCGGTGGCAGCATTCTTGGCGGCCTCGTCAGCGGAAATCCTGTCAGCCTCGGCGGCAGCATCCCTGGCGGTCTCCTCGATGACGACATCGACATCCATATGCTTCACCGAGGGAATGTCTGGGGGCCAAGAAAACAAATCAAGATGAGATTGAGATGGAAGTTCAAGAAGACAAAAAAGAAGGAAAACAGAATAACAAATACATGTGCCAGCATTGGTTGCCGGCGTAGAGCTGCCGGTGCCCGTGCTTGCCGGCTCTTCCTCATCGCGGTAGAGCACGCTAGAGGAAGTCCTTGCCGGAGACCCATTCCTGGGCGGCGTGGTTGATGGAGGCGGCATATCAGGGGTAGCCTCTGACGGTTCTCCTTGTCGTTGCTCTCCTCCTGCACGTCTGGTGATGTCAGCAGTAAAGATGCACACCCCGGCACTTGCCAGCGGAAAGTGAGTAATAGACTCACGCTGGGGGCTGCGCCAGGGGCTGAGTCCAGGACTGCGTCGCGGGCTGGGATTCGGGCTGATGGCGACCGTCTCTGGCGCACCTGAGGTGCTTGCCAGCGGCTCCTCGCCCGTCGAAATCTTCGCCCTCTTCGCTATCCTCTGCGCCAATGTTTCCATATCCCTGTGGAGACAGGCCAAATCAAAATAAATGAGTCAAGAAAAACCAAAAACTCAGAAAGTGAAGGACGCGGCAAGATCCTTACTCTTCTTCTTCTTCTCCCGAGCTAAAGGCAGAGAGGTCGAAGTCGACTTCCGCCACGGGAGGAGGTGGAGGGGTGCTCCTGGGCCGCTTGGCTGCAGCGGGCATGGGTTGCTGATGAGCCCCTTGCCGTTGCGTGGCCTTGCCGGCTGCCCCCTTGCCGGGGGCTCCATCGCTCGAGGAAGGCTGGTGGACTGTGGTGCCAGAGGCGGCTCTCCGAAGAACGCGCCTCTTCCTCACTTCGAGAGTCGGGGCCTCCTCGAGCAGCTCTTCCTCGGTTGTATCCTCGGCAGAAGGGCCCCCGGTAGATGTGCCACCCTGCTCTTCGGCAGTCTCGCCTTGCCCGGCAAGATTCTCGTCCGGCAGCATTTCCCCTCCGCTGGTTTCCTCTTCCACGAAGCCGGCGCTGCCGGCCTCCGCAGCAAGATTTGCCTCCTCCGCCCTGGTGGCGATGTACGCTAGCTCTTCATCAGTGGTGGCGCGGACGAGGTTTTCTTCTGCGCGGATGGCCTTCTCCGACAAATTGTCAAAGAATTGTTGTGCCTGCTCCTCGGACGGCTCGATCCAAGTCCCGTCAAGGCTGTGGGCGTCAAACGCCGGCATCATGGCAATGATTGAAGTCAAAGCGGAGTTATTGCACAAAGGAACTATGCCTACCGGCAGTTTGCACACCACATCACCCCTGAACAGTTTCTGGCAGAGGGCTGCGTGCTGCATAAGCGTCAAGTTATGGTTCAGCCCAGGGCGCAGCCTCATGATGTCTGCCGCGTTCCGGAATTCCCAAGCTGGCCTCCCCTTGTTCTGCAGAGGGGCGATGCGCCGGCGAAGGAAATCGGCGCCTATCATCTCTATTGTGAGCCCGACAGCTCTGAGGCGGTGAATCCTGGTAGTAGCGACTGTGAGCTTCTTATCGTAAGGATCGAGGGCACTCCAGTCGTTGCTGCGCACTATCTTCGTCTGCCGTGGCAAGCAGAAGGGCTGGAGTTTTGTCTCTTGAATCCAGCACCACTTGGCCCGCCATTCATCCCACTTCTCACGGTAGGCCCCCTCTGGGTAAACCTCCTTGGTTCCTGGCCGTGGAATCCAAGCAATGGAACCGGAAAGGGCCTCGCCCTTTTGGATGCGAGGAATAAAGTAATGGCGGAAAAGGGCGGTGCTAGGGACTACTCCGGCGAAGTTTTCGCAAAGGTGAGCGAAAACTGACATGCATGTCACAGCATTCGGCGTGAAATCCAAAAGCTGGAAGCCGTATGTGAGCATGATATCGTTGAAGAAATCAGAGAAAAGAGGACAGAGCCCGCAGTAGAAGTAATCGGCAAAGAAGTGATACTTATTTGGGCCGCCTCTGGAAGAACCTGGACTCACGGAGGTGGCCGGGTGCGCTGTCGTCTCCGTCGCCCACATCATCTGGTACCGCTCCTTCAGGGTGCCCGCGTCGAGCAGCGGCGGAAAGACGGCGTGCTCCTTCCGCATCCGCGCCATCTTGCTCTCCGAGACAGCGGCGTCCACCTCCTTGCCCTTGCTTGCCTTGGGCGGCATGGCGACTGTGGGGGCTGGGGCCGAGGGCGGAGAGGGCGTGGAGGTATGGATGAATGGGAGGGGCTCTGTTTCGACTCGAGGAAGAAGACGACGGCGGTTCCCAGATTGGAAAAGACAAGAGGTAAATGAGCGGCGCCTCTGCGGATTCCTTCTTATGGGGAGGACGCGAGGCCGCCTCTTTATTAAAATAATATTGAAACGCTTTGCGAGCGTGCTGCTGTAACAGCCGTGCTGCGCACGTCCCCCACGTCCTGCATTCAATGGGCGTTGTGGGCGACGCAGTAAATGGAATGATTACGGTGGATAACTCCTGCCACGCGTGCCCGTGCACTGTTTGGGCCTGGCCCAACAACGCCTCGCACCCGTGTATGGCTCAGGCCCGGGGGCTCCTGTCGGTGCACTAAGGATTGGGTCCTTTAGTACCCCGTACTTGTGCACAGACAGTTGTAGCCACACCTGCGGCCAGGCCTGCCGGGGAACAACCGAATGCAAGTTCATAAAGTCAAGGAGGCATCCAAGACAAGGCAATAATCAGAAGATAGAAGGCCGAAGGCTGGAGCCCCGGCAAGATCCTGCCGGGATGGCTCACGGCCCCGGCAAGGCTCGCACCCGGCAAGACCTCGCCACTCTGTCACCGCTCCAGTGCAGCGACTAGCTTGTCGTTTAGCTGTTGTCCTCCTGAGTGCGTGTCAGATGCTAGTGGTAGAAGGGCTTAAGCGGTGCTGATGGGACGGCTTCTTTTCCCGTCCCCAAGACGCTAAGGGACACCTCAACGGAGCATTAAATGCACTTGTCCTAAACTGTCAGTGTTAGGTATGATAGCACTGTAGCTACTTTTACACCTCATGTATGCCATGTACGCCACTATTGGTGACCCCTTCGAACGTATAAAAGGAGGCCCAAGGCGTAGCTACAGGGGGATTGGAGCTTCTCCGGCCCGTTCTGCATGTGTAGCTGCTGTGTACTGTTCATCACAAGCGCTCCTAGAACCAGGGCTTAACACAACCAATATACTAAAGCAGGAGTAGGGTTTTACGCTTCTCAGCGGCCCGAACCTGGGTAAAACCTCCGCGTGTTGATTGTTAGATCTGCTCTTTGTGCAAACCTTCTCCTTGCCGAATCGTAAAGGGGTCCTCACGATCCCATAGGTGTCGCTTCTCCGACATCTTGTGCAACAAACCTGAAAAGCAGGTGTTCATTGCAAATTCGTCTTTAGTAGAGACGGTGATTTGTACAATTTCCTCCAAAGAACATATATAAGAAACAGACAATGAGTAAGAGGTTTTTTACGTTACCTTAATACTCCCTAAAGCATCTGCAGCATATCTCTTTTTTTTAAAGTCGTATAAAATAAGTTGGCCCAAAAACATGGGCCAGCATACTTTTGATGATAAAAAAGAACACGACACACCTTGAATAGAGGGGGGTCCAAATCAGGGGAGCGCTTATGTCTCACCTTCAACGAGTCGAGTCTTCCGACTCGCTGAATCACGCGCGTGTATATGGGCCGGATCGGTTCACTGTAGTACACTTTCTTTGTTTTGTTTTATGGGGTTTTTCATGTTTTAATTTTGTTTATTGATTCCATTTTTGTTCACATTTTTAAATATTGTAAACAAATATATTACAAAAAAATACTTTACATAATATTTTGAAATTTTTTATTCATGCAAATAATGTTAAACAAGTATATAAAAATACTAACCAAAGCATTTGAAAAAACAATGTTGAGCAAGTATTTCTAAACTGTTAGACAATACATTTAAAAAATGTTAAATGTGTACAGAAAAAATGTTGACCACGTATTAAAAAAATGATGAAACTTCTTGATCATGTCTATGAAAATGTTAATCAAGCATTAGAAAAACCGTTAAACAAATATTTGAAAAATGTTGATCAAGCATTTGAAAAATAGTAAATGTGTATAGAAAAAATGTTGACAAAGTATTTCAAAAAAAATGATTTTTTTCGATCATTTATATACAAAATGTTAATCAAGCATTTGAAAAAATGTTGAACAAGTATTGAATAAATGTTAATCAAGCATTTGGTAAATGTTGAATGTGTATAGAAAAAATATTGACCATATATTAAAAAAATGTTAATATTCCATTTAGAAAATGTTAATCAAGCATTTGAAAAAAATAAACATGCATAGAAAAATGTTGACCATGTATTAGAAAATGTTAACCTTGTATTTCAAATATAATAATCAAGCATATGAAAAATATTTTAAAAGTGCGTATAGGAAAATTGTTAACCATGTATTCAAAAAATGTTAATCTTGTATTTAAAAAATGTTAATCAAGCATTTGAATTTTTATATATGGGAATAAAACAATGTTGACCATGTATTAAAAAAGTTAAATTTGCTTGAAAAATGTTAAACGTGTATTAGAAAATGATTGTTGACATAAACAAAAATGTAAAATGAAAACCAAAAGAAACAGGGAAACCCAAAAAAAATGACGCGAATTTCTGATTTGTACGGTATTGTTGGCATAAACACTCTGTGCGTTCGGTTTATTCGGTTTACATGGTTCGGTTTATCGATTTTCCGGTTTGTACGGTATTAATACTTCGGTAAATACGGTATCTAATTAAGATATGGTTCGGTTTCGGTATATATCAAATTATTTCGGTATGGTTTCGGTATGTACCATAAAAACCAAAGTTGAAGCGAATTTAAAAATACATATAATTATTTACAAATTTATGACTCATAACATATACCTTTTTATACAAAGAGTACGTAACTATATGCAAGTGCATATGTATGCATGGATTCGATGGTTATGGACGTATTTAGCATCTTTGAAGAGAAATACGACTACGTTACAAGAAAAATGGATGTGTTTAGCAGGAAATCTGGCTCATGAACAAAAAATGACTACTTATATGGTTGTTCGTCTCAAGATATATAAATATATTTTATTATTTTAGTTTATTCAGTTAACCATTTGGTTTTTCGGTATATACCATAAAAACAAAGTTCAAAACGGTTTGAAAAGTTCATACCATATCAAAAACCATAAACCATAAAATTGGTTCGCTTCGGTTTATTTTCTGTATGGTTTTTTGGTTCGCTTTTAAAATGCACAGAGTGACTTGCCTCGGAAGGAGAAGATCCCAGTTTAGATCCGTCACACGCACATATTTTTAACTCTGTTTTTTTTCTTCGAAAAATGTTCTAGTGGACCGTTCCGACACTATAGCTTTCGACGCGAGAGTCGCTACCGTCACGCTTTATGCGAGAGATAGCGCTCGTGCCTAAGTACGCTGATATGTCTCGCCTAAAACGAGACAAGAGTAAGTTTCGCTGAAGGCGAGCTCCATATGGGACCTGCCCATCGCGCCGCCGGCCACAGGCTTTATTCTCATATATCTTCTACTCCTAATTGCACAGTCCGTACGTAGTTTTGTTCGTCCTCCCACCCCCACCGATCGAAAGAAAAACGTCCCAAGCCCCCCGTGCGGCCGCGCCCCCTCCCTCCCACCGATTTTTCCACCGCAAGCCAGATGGTTTTTTCCTCCAAAAAAAACCCGATCTACCTCCAACATCGCCGCTGCCAGACTCCTCACCCTCGCCGTACGTCGTTTCCCTCCCCTTCTCCGCCCGTAGCCGCCGCCGCACCTCGCACCCCATCCCTTTCCTTCTCGCCCTCCCCACCTCTTCCCCTACCCCTCCCCTACCACCGCTCCTCTGCTCCGGCCCCGACCCTCCACATGTTCTGCAAGGGTTTCGGAAGGATGGCTTTCCTGCTGAAGCTCCGGCTCGTCGGTGCTCCAGGCGGTTCGGTCCTTGTCCTCCTCCAAGGTCTTCGTTGGAGGTTTGTCCGATTTCTCCGTCTTGCACGTCTCATTTGTTACCTTTGCGCCACGAGATGAGATTTTCTTGTTTGGGTAAGCCCTCGTATTATACTGCCCTAACTTGTAATGTCGTAGCAGGCATCTCGTACAACAGGGATGAGAAGAGCCTTGGGGATGCCTTTTCCAAGTACGACCAAGTCGTGGAACGCATGTTCCTCTTATGTTTCTCCGTTTCTCATGGATGAAAGATGTGATCATGTGCATTATTCGTCAAACTGTTTGCATTTGCACTTGCACGTCAGATGCTGCTGAACCTTATGCTTTTTTTTTGTTATTCTGCTTCTACGTATAGTTTATTAGAGCATCTATAACCGGACCTTTCAAACCCTCCTCAAACGTTCGGGCAGGCCGCCCGGTCACTGTCCGGTCCTAAAATTTCGACCCAGACGGACCTCTCAAACGGCCCTCAAACGCCCGGGCTGACCGGCACCCCCCATATTCAGCCCAAATATGAGGCGGGTATGGGGGCGCCCGGTCGCGCCCGGGCACGCCCGCCACGTCGGACCCGACAGCCCGTCCCCACCCCAAATTGCACCAAATCCCCCCCGAAGAGCAGCCGGATCCATTTGCTATCTCATTTCTTCTTCCTCCTCCTCGCCGTCCGTCTCGCGCTCCGCCGCGTGGCAACAAACAGATCCACTTTGCAACAATGCAGGAAGCGGCTAGGAAGGATGTGGAGAGGGCATTTGGTATGCTTCAGGCTCGTTGGGGAATTGTGCGGAGCGCTGCAATGATGTGGGAATCAGAAACTTTGTGGCAGCTGATGACATGTTGTGTTATTCTGCACAATATGATTGTCGAGGATGAGGGTGAAGGTGTAGCCCAAACCAATGATTTCGAAGCTCCCGGAGAACAAGTTGAAATCCCGGAGGATCAAGATGCGGCCCAGCTTCAGAATTTTCTGCAGATGCATCAAAATCTTCGAAATCACCAGGTGCACACGCAGCTACTCAATGATCTTGTGGAGCACATGTGGATCCACAATGGCAACCAAGGAGGCAATGCTTGAGTTTGGCACTTCAAATAAATTTTATGTAAACGCTATGTACGCTTGATACCAACACTACTTATTTTATGTGCGACATGATCGACGTGCATGTATTTGCATAGATTTGAGAGTCCGAATTTGAGATATGTGGATGCACGGAACGAAATATGAGGGCCTGTCCGGATGCGCCCGCGGGCGTGTCCGGGCGCGTCCGCGGGCGTTTGAGGGGCCGGATTTGCCAAGTCCGGCTGTAGATGCTCTTACTGAGTCATGAATCATCTTACTGTAGCTTGTTTGTTATGTGCGGTGTACTGTCTTGGAGGCTACATTGATTGGTGTAATTGCTAAGGAAACTCTGTAATTTAATAGGATTCGGTGATCTATGCTACAATGATTTGTTGTGCTATCATAGATGCTATGTGTGAAGTTGAGTTTCGAGGGTACCATAGAACAACCCACTCTAATCTCATCCAACAAAATAAAGATTTTTTTAATAAGAGATAGAGATGGTCAGATTAGTTTCCTTGAAGTTAGAGATTATTTCAGTAATCATCAGTTCAACTCAACGAAATATCCAAGGCTAAATTAACCATCGGAAAATTTCTACCTTGTTAGGGAATTGAATCCTGTCACTGGCTACAAGGAGTGAATGCCTTATGCTTGTTCTTCAGACGGTTGGTGCTCTGTGGTCACAACAGTGTGTGTTTTTTTTGTGGTTGAACACAAAACAAAATTTATTACCTTTTGTGCATATCATAGGCAGTGATATTCTGGAACCTGGTCTGCATTGTCATATTTAATATTGACAGATCGTGCGATTGAGCACACGCTTATCAATGGTTCATCCGAATTAAGGGACATGCATTGTGGTGTTGGATGTTTTATTATTTCATATACTGCAGGGTGTTGAAGATGCATTTGCTTCTATAAGTAGTGTATTTTTTTAGTGATCGCCCGGGTGTAGTGGCTAGGTTATTGTGAGGAATGCATCCATTTGACAATCTGTAGCAGGAACTCAGTCCACTCATCTGGTCCAATTTCCATCGATACCTCTCTGTCCGCGTAAGTAGTAATAAATGGATGAGTAGCCAGAGAATTTCCATCTATAGTGGCTAGGTTAGTAAGAATAAGAATGCTTGCGTTACATACATTCCATTGGGTACTAAATAAATTAAATTCTTGCGAATAGCCAGAGAATTTAATTAGGAGGGAAACTAATTATGGTTGATAACTACTTAGTTGATTTGGGGTTGTGATTGTAGTCATAGATCCCTGCAGATGTTTCTAATGGGGCTCAGCGTGCTTTCCGGATCAAGATTTTCGCAGATCATTACTATCCTTACTTTTTTTGAGGGGCAGTACTACCCTTACTTACCTTATACTTGTGGATAAATCTTCATAAACAGTGATTTTAGGGTTAGTTCTCTCTGAAACCGAGCTGAGTGGCAAGCTAAATTAACTATTTCATGGTTCTTAAGAAGTACATAACATAATGCTAACTGTTTGTTCTGCATGTTCATATAACTGGTTACTGGTTATTTGTAAATATTCTATCTCTATTGTTGATAGAAGATAGACTGCACTATCGTATTTATTGTCCCTCCCTTGATTAGCCTTTGGCTCTTCTGGTGGGGTTTTTTTGCACAAATTTACGAGCTTGGCTTTATTTTGAAATAGAATACTTGGCTTGGCTTTTGACTGTTGTTGTATGTGTGATGGCAGATGGAATATATTTTCTCAGCCGGCACACTGAGAGATGCTTGTGATATACTAGCAGTTGTAAGTGTCAAACCTAATGAATTGTTTTTAGGTTATTTTTGTGTAGTTTCACCTCTTACATGCTCTGGTGATTTCTTAGATGTCTGCAATTTGTGATTGTACAAGAACATGTCGCGATGGTTTGGCTATTGCCCTCTGTAGGCCGTTACAAAAACATGCCGTGATTAATCTATTCCCCACTGGTAAATTAGAAGTTCTAGGTATATACATGTATGTTGCTTCGAAAGATCTTGCATGTTGTGAAGGTAAATCGTGGTAAATTAGATATCAGTTTCTAGGTTAATTCTAATGTAATGCAATTAACTTCCCATGAACTCTTAAAAAAAACTGTTTTTCTTCGGCTGCAGTATGCTCACCGAGTAGAATGGATGTTTTTGAGTACAAAAGTCTGAAAGCTTGTTCCACTATTATGTATAGTTTGTAGTAGCACTTCGGTCAGGTATAGTTCTAGCAAGTGTCGTTCATAGTGTTCCGTGTTATGATAGGGCATAGAAGATTATAGTTCTCATAGGCATCCAGCAGTTCGGAAGCTGTTGTAGTGCTGATAAATCTGTTCATTTTTTTTATTAGTAACACGTGATAAAGCAAAATATGTACATCAGTGCACAAGGAGTCCAACAGTCCTTATATTTCATGATGGAGGGAATAAGACGAACTTACAATGCTCAGTTTTTTGTGTCTCGCGTGTTGTTGTGCTATTTCAGGAGGAATATGAGAAGAGAATCAATGACAGCAGGGCCCGCAAGCTCATGTAAGCTGAAGAGGCAAACAATCTTCATAACGTGGAGCATACTCGCATTATCCTCATTTTGTAATCTATTAGATCTTCATAATTCTGCGCGGGGTGTGAAATTGGTTGCATTATTAACAAAAAATAAAAATAACAATATCTAAGATAATACTCCCTTTGTCCCATAATATAAGACCATTTTGCAAGCTATCTTAGCTTGCAAAATTGTATTATATTATGGGACTGGAGGAGTAGCTTTTATTGATAGATATTCAGATTGCACTAATGTGAACAATCCAGCTATATTTGCACGTCTATAGGTTGTGGAAGTTTCAAATGTTTAACTACACGGATATCACAATGATACATGTACAGATTGATGTACTAACTTTAATTTATTTCTCAAATGTTAAAATACGGTTAGAATAAGATCAGAATAGAAGAATTGTGTTTGCACGATGATGATGCGTGTGTTTGTCCATGTATTTTAGTATACACTAGAATCCATATAGTATATCTTGTTTGTGTTTTCTTTCAGATGAATTGTTTATTTTTTCAGATGAATTGTTATCTTGCTCGTGCTGGCCCTATGGATATAGTGGGACGGTTGGCGGGGGACTCCTCCTTTGAGGTCCGCGGGGAAGTACGGTGTGAACGTGAGAGGGCGCCATGGCGGTTAGTCCAGACAACCACGCCCCCCCCCCCCCCCCCCCCCCACACACACACACACACATGGGCTGGATTTGGGGGAGTCCAGACAGTTAAGACGTGTTACAACACGCCCGGACGTACGAGGGATAAATGAGCTTCGATCTTTGAGACGACCTTAATTATTATTTTTGATTCATTTATATGCATTATAGCATGTAGCAACATATTTACCTAAAAAGAACCTATCTACTGAAGCCATCTCTTGTTTTCACTCCTTCCTAACTAGGGGTGAAAACGGATCGGATAGCGCTCTTACCACTTTTGTTTTCATATTTTCAAAACGAATACAAATGCGAATACAGATGTTAACGTATACAGATGCGGATTGGATCTTATTTGAATATGGATACGTATCGGATGTTTGCTTGATTTGGAACAGATACGAATAATAGCAATATATTGCCTAAGTAAATTAGTCAATAGCTATGTGACATGAAATAATCAACTTGTGATGTACGATAACTCAATGATAAATAGGTTTATGAATAAATACTATTGTAATGCATACTAATTTCTAAGTTTAATCATACAAAGAGGAACATCTGACCACTTATTTGGCCTTTATGTTGGATAATTGTAATATTGGGTCTAGCATTTTAAAAAGTACCTCCCATAATTTTATTCGGATACGGATATATCCACTTCCATATCTATATTTGTGTCAAATTCTCATACCATATTTTTTTATGTGCTAAATAAATTTGGATACGGTTAATTTCAATTTCCAGTTTGGTTCGGATGCGGATGGTTTGGATACGAATAGGCATTTTCTTGAGCTATAGAGGAACATTATGAAAGGTATGTGAGGTAACTCCATCCATGGCCACACACCAACATATGTTTTGCACTATTATATATATGCTCTAACCTAGACAAATTTGTTTATTGTGAATGGAACAATGATGCGCCGTGATACAGATGTTCGACAGGCTGGAGGAGACCATATGCCAACACAAAACGCATCGGACATCAATGAGGAGCTGGACCTGCGCATCAGTTTTTTGTTGAATCAGACCCGCATACCAGGCTAATTGCAAGCATTGGGTAACTGCTGTGATTTTTGCATGTATGTGCCCAGTTATTCTGAAGCTATTTAATATATTAATGGTGTCAAGAGGACAAGTCCGGTTTCCTCATTTCGAGTACAAGTTTCTCTCCAAAACAAATTGTCTTTATACAACAAGTAGTACTTACTGTGTTTTTTGCATGACATCATGGTTCTCCCTTGTATTGCGAGGTTTGTGTCGGCGGCTGCAAGCCGAGGTTGCCTTAGTTGCCACTGACATTTGGGCAGTACATTTTGTCCCTTATTTCGGCGAGAAGATGATCATAGTTCTTCTATATTGATTAACCGTGTTATGATAAATACAAAGAATCTCATCAGCAGAGTTTTTAACTGTTTTGGGTGCGTATCAAAGAAACAAGCATGTACTGCTGTTGAACCACAATAAAGTTTGGCAACTTAGGCGGTAACAGAAATATGGAGAATCATTTGAGGGATTGTAAATGGTTCGGATAGCAAAATATGCACATTGGATATTGATTCAGTTTCCACGAAAGAATTTGCATTATGGGGATCCCCTACTTGGTGGAAGTTGTGGTGTCAAGTGTCAACGGAAGGGCAAGGAGCACGAGCATGTGAGAGAAATAGTGGAGTGTAGAGAGCAAGGGCTGGATGCTCCCCGATGAAGTGGTGTAATAGTAGCCAGCTTGAGAGACGACGATGCATGCAATCATCTTCATAACAGAATACAAATATGTTGCATGAGTCATCAATTTAAGTGATAAGAACTTGCTTCATGTGATTTGTACTCGGAAAAAGCGGGAACAAATTGTCTTTATAACAGCTAATCCGACAACAAGTGGTACACCTTGATCATTATGTGCATATGGTACCATTCTAGCTATTTTCCTTTATATGTGTGATTTTAATCCTGACATAGAAGGGTTCTTATGAGTGAAACTATTAGCTCTCATGCAATGCTTAAAAAAGAAAAATGAGACAATTTGGGATTTTTGATGTATTAGATTTGCTAAATTGTATGGGGGAAATTGTCAGAGCTTTCAGGAGGGACTTGATGACTAATGTTGGAAGACATTCAAAGTTGGATGCCTAATGTTGGACGACATTCAAACTTAAGGACGATGGAAATGCCTATGGCAATTTTGTGATCTTGGAGAAAACATATGCGGATTTGAGCTGGGTGGCAATGTAGAGCGGAAGCCAAGCGTCATCTGTTCGTCCGTTTGTTAGGGGTGATGGGACAACAACCTTGGAGGGAAAACGAGGTGAATTTGGAGTTGTGTGACAACATAACAATGTAATAATACACTGATCAAAGAGCTAAAGTTGAAGGCATCGTGGTAGATCCATTAGTTGGCCCGTGGCAACGCACGGGCTTTCTACTAGTATTTTTATGATTTGTGTTTTCGATTTTTGTTTTATTTTACTTTATTAAAATTAATGATATTTGATATGATGAAAGAAAATACATAAGACAATTAAAAGTGTTAGTAAAGCATTTAATAAATGTTTAATGTGAATGTGTATACAAAAAATATTTTTCATGGATACAAAATAGTACAACGTGAAGTGTGTGTATAAAACATGTAGACCAAGTATTTATAAGATGTTAATCCAAGCATGAAAGCAATGTTGAGCAAGTGTTCAAAAAATATATAACTTGTATTTGAAAAATATTAAATGTTTATATAAAATATGTTAACCATGTATTCAAAAGGTGTTAAAATTGTATTTGAAGAATGTTAAAGATGTAGAGAAAAACTGTTGACCATGTATTTAAAAAATGTTAAAGTTTTGTTTGAAAAATGTTAATCAACCATTTGAAAACATGTTAATCAAGTATTGAAAAATGTAAATCAAGCATTTAAAAGTGTTAAATGTGTATATAAAAACGTTGTCCATCTATTAAAAAATGATCAATTTGTTATCATGTACATAAAAATATTAATGAAGCATACGAAAATATTTTTAGAAAGTACTTGGAAAATGTTAATCAAGAATTTAAAAAATGTTGACCATATATAAAAAAATGAAAAATACTTGATCATGTATAAAATAAATGTTACTCCAGAATTTTTAGAAATGTTGAAGAATTATTTGAAAAATTATAATCAAACATTTGAAAAATGTTAAATGTGTATATAAACAATGTTGTCCATGTATTAAAAAAATGATGAATTTTTTTGATCAGGTAGATAAAATATTAATTAAACATTTCAGAAAAATGTTGAACCAGTATGAAAAATATTAATCAAGCATTAAAATATTAAACATATATAGAAAAAAATGATATTGTATTTTAAAATATTGAACCAGTATTTGAAAAAAGTGAAACGTGTACTAGGAAGATGTATTAGATATAACAAAAAAATGAAAAACAGTGAAAACCCTAGGGAAAACAAAAGAGAAATAGATAAAAATGAGAAACTAACAGACAAAACCACAAAAAAAGGGAAAAAAGAAAAGAAAAAAGCTATTGAGAACAAAGAAAGAAACAAAGAAAATAAAAAAATCAATAAAAACAGAGAAATAAACGAAGAAAAACCGGAAAAAATAACAGAAAGCATGTGGAAACCCGGTTCAATTTCTTATATTAGGTCGCGCCCTTGTAGACTAACACAAAACCGGTGAGTACTTTGTTGGAAATATGCCCTAGAGGCAATAATAAATTGGTTATTATTATATTTCCTTGTTCATGATAATCGTTTATTATCCATGCTATAATTGTATTGATTGGAAACTCAAATACATGTGTGGGTACATAGACAACACTGTGTCCCTAGTAAGCCTCTAGTTGACTAGCTTGTTGATCAAAGATGGTTAAGGTTTCCTAGCCATGGACATGAGATGTCATTTGATAACGGGATCACATCATTAGGAGAATGATGTGATGGACAAGACCCAAACTGTAAACGTAGCATTTGATCGTGTCAGTTTATTGCTATTGTTTTCTGCATGTCAAGTATCTGTTCCTTTGACCATGAGATCATGCAACTCACTAACACCGGAGGAATACCTTGTGTGTATCAAACGTCGCAACGTAACTGGGTGACTATAAAGGTGCTCTACAGGTATCTCCGAGGGTGTCTGTTGGGTTGGCATGGATCAAGACTGGGATTTGTTACTCCGTATGACGGAGAGGTATCTCAGGGCCCACTCGGTAATACAACATCACAATGAGCCTTGCAAGCAATGTGACTAAAGTGTTAGCCACGAGATCTTGTATTACGGAACGAGTAAAGAGACTTGCCGGTAACGAGATTGAACTAGGTATAGTGATACCGACGATCGAATCTCGGGCAAGTAACATACCGAAGAACAAAGGGAACAGCATACGGGATTAACTGAATCCTTGACATAGAGGTTCGACCGATAAAGATCTTCGTAGAATATGTAGGAGCCAATATGGGCATCCAGGTCCCGCTATTGGTTATTGGCCGTAGAGGTGTCTCGGTCATGTCTACATAGTTCTCGAACCCGCAGGGTCTACACACTTAACGTTTGGTGACGATTAGTATAATTGAGTTATTATGTTGGTGACCGAAAGTTGTTCGGAGTCCCGGATAAGATCCCGGACATGACGAGGATCTCCGGAATAGTCCGGAGGTAAAGATTGATATATGTGATAATAGTGTTTTGATCTCCGGAAGAGTTCCGGAGTTCACCGGAAGGGGTTCCGGATGTTTACCGAAGTGTTCGGGTGCAGCAACACTTTATATGAGCCAAAGGGATAAAGCCCACAAGGTATTGGAAAGTGCAAAAGTAGTTTTGCTGCCGCGTAAGCGGTACTACCGCTTGGGGAAGCGGTACTACCGCCCGAGCGGTACTACCGCTTGTGTGAAGCGGTACTACCGCCCAAGCGGTACTACCGCTTGTGTGAAGCGGTACTACCGCTTGTGCGCGGCTGTGCACGGTTCGGCAGGGATCCGAGTTGGACTCTTTCCCTGCGGGCCAAACCGACCTTGTGCGGGCAAAACCGACCCGGAGGAGGCTTTTACTCCAAGTTTAGACCCCAAGGCTCAACATATAAATAGAGGGGCAGGGCTAGCACACGGGATACATCAAGATTTCCCCAAGCCGTGTGCGGCAACCCTAACCCTCTAGTTCCTCCGTCATAATCTCCGTAGTGCTTGGCGAAGCCCTGCAGAGATTGTTCCTCACCACCATCACCACGCCGTCGTGCTGCTGGAACTCAACCACTACTTCATCATCGCTCGCTGGATCGAGGAGGTGAAGGCGTCATCAAGCCGTACGTGTGTTGAACGCGGAGGTGCCGTCCGTTCGGCACTAGATCGGAAGGATCGTGATTGGATCGCGGGACGCTCGGCGATTTGGATCGCGAAGACGTTCGACTACATCAACCGCGTTTATTAACGCTTCCGCTTAGCGATCTACAAGGGTATGTAGATTCACTCTCCCTCTCGTAGATGCTCATCACCATGGATAGATCTTATGTGTGCGTAGGAAAATTTTTGTTTCCCATGCAACGTTTCCCAACAGTGGCATCATGAGCTAGGTCTATGCGTAGATGAGATCTCGAGTAGAACACAAACGAGTTGTGGGCGTGGGTGTATACATATTGCTTGCCGTTACTAGTTGATACTTGATTCAGCGGCATTGTGAGATGAAGCGGCCCGGACCGACATTACGCGTACGCTTACGCGAGACTGGTTTTACCGCTGCGTGCACTTGTTGCATAAAGGTGACTGGCGGGTGTCTGTCTCTCTCACTTTAGTTGAATCGGTTCAATGAAGAGGGTTCTTTTAGAAGATCAAAAAGCAATCACTACACCACGTTGTGGTTTTGCGTAGGTAAGAACGGTTCTTGCAAACCCGTAGCAGCCACGTAAAATTTGCAACAACAATTAGAGGACGTCTAACTTGTTTTTGCAGGGTATGTTGTGATGTGATATGGCCAATTACATGATGAGATATATGTGATGTATGAGATGATCATGTTTTGTATAGAATATCACGACTTGCATGTCGATGAGTACGGCAACTGGCAGGAGCCATAGAGTTGTCTTTAATTATTGTATGACCTGCGTGTCAATCATTAAGCGCTATGTAATGCTTTACTTTATCGCTAAACGTTAGCTATAGTCGTGGAAGCAACAGTCAGCGCGACAACCTTATGGCGACACGTTGATGGAGATCAAGATGATGGAGATCATGGTGTCATGCCGGTGACGATGGAGATCATGCCGGTGCTTTGGAGATGGAGATCAAAAGCACAAGTTCATGGCCATATCATGTCACTTATGATTTGCATGTGATGTTAATCCTTTTATGCATCTTATTTTGCTTAGGACGACGGTAGCATTATAAGGTGATCCCTCACTTAAATTTCAAGATAAAATTGTGTTCTCCCCAAGTGTGCACCGTTGCGAAAGTTCGCCGTTTCGAGACACGCCGTGATGATCGGGTGTGATAGACTCTACGTTCGCATACAACGGGTGTAAGCCATGTTACACGTGCGGAACACTAGGGTTAAACTTGACGAGCCTAGCATGTACAGACATGGCCTCGGAACACAAGAGACCGAAAGGTCGAACATGAGTCATATAGTAGATATGATCAACATGAAGATGTTCACCGTTGAAACCACCTCAACTCACGTGATGATCGGACTTGAGTTGGTGGATTTGGATCATGTAACACTCGAATGATCGGAGGGATGTCAATTTGAGTGGGAGTTTTTAAGTAATATGATTAACTAAACTCATTATCTAAAGAACAATAGTCTAAGTTGTCTTTGCAATATTCATGTTGTAGATCATGGCTCGCGCAGTAGCACCCCTGAATTTTAATGCGTTCCTAGAGAAAGCTAAGTTGAAAGATGATGGAAGTAACTTTGTGGACTGGGCCCGTAATCTAAGGATTATCCTTACGGCTTCCCAGAAGGCTTATGTCCTTGATGCACCGCTTGGTGATCCACCCGCTCCAGTTGAGTCTCTAGACGTTGTGAACGCCTGGCAGGCTCGTTCTGATGATTACTCAATAGTTCAATGTGCAATGTTGTATGGCTTAGAACCGGGACTTCAAAGACGTTTTGAACGTCATGGAGCATATGAGATGTTCCAGGAGTTGAAGTTTATCTTTCAGAAGAATGCCCGGATCGAGAGATATGAGATCTCCGATAAGTTCTATGCTTGCAAGATGGAGGAGAACGGGTCTATCAGTGATCACGTGCTCAGAATGTCTGGGTACTCCACCCGTCTGGCTGAGTTAGGGATGCCCCTTCCGCCAGAGGCTATCACTGACAGAGTTCTTCAATCATTGCCACCTAGCTACAAGAGCTTCGTGTTGAACTATAACATGCACGGGATGAACAAGTCAGTCGCCGAGCTGTTTGCGATGCTGAAAGCCGCTGAGTCTGAAATTCAGAAGGAGCATCAAGTGTTGATGGTCAATAAAACCACTAGTTTCAAGAAAAATGGCAAGGGTAAGAAGGGTAACTCCAAGCAGAGTGGCAAAGCAGTTGCTCCTCTCGTGAAGAAACCCAAGGCTGGACCCAAACCAGAAACTGTGTGTTTTCATTGCAAGGGAACTGGACACTGGAAGCGGAATTGCCCCAAGTATTTGGCTGACAAGAAGGCGGCCAACAACAAACAAGGTATATATGATATACATGTTATTGATGTGTACCTTACCAACTCTCGTTGTAGTGCCTGGGTATTTGATACCGGTGCGGTTGCTCATATTTGCAACTCAAAACAGGAACTGCGGAATAGACGGAGGCTGGCAAAGGACGAAGTGACGATGCGCGTGGGAAATGGTTCCAAGGTTGATGTGATCGCCGTCGGCACGCTCGCTCTTCGATTACCGTCGGGATTAGTGATGAACCTAAATAAGTGTTATTTGGTGCCTGCGTTAAGCATGAACATTATATCTGGATCTTGTTTATTGCGAGACGGTTACTCATTTAAATCAGAGAATAATGGTTGTTCTATTTATATGAGTAATATCTTTTATGGTCATGCACCCGATGTGAGGGGTTTATTCTTATTGAATCTCGATAGTAATGATACACATGTTCATAACATTGATGCCAAAAGATGTAGAATTGATAATGATAATACCACTTTCTTGTGGCACTGCCGTTTAGGTCATATTGGCGTAAAACGCATGAAGAAGCTCCATGCTGATGGACTTTTGGAGTCACTTGATTTTGAATCACTTGACACATGTGAGCCATGCCTCATGGGCAAGATGACTAAAACGCCGTTCTCTGGAATAATGGAACGGGCAAGTGACTTATTGGAAATCATACATACTGATGTGTGCGGTCCGATGAGTATTGAAGCGCGCAGTGGTTATCGTTACTTTCTCACCTTCACTGATGACTTAAGTAGATATGGGTATATTTACTTAATGAAACACAAGTCTGAAACATTTGAAAAGTTCAAACAATTTCAGAGTGAAGTTGAGAATCATCGTAACAAGAAGATTAAATTCCTACGATCTGATCGAGGAGGAGAATATCTGAGTTATGAGTTTGGCAGTCACTTAAGACAGTGTGGAATTGTTTCACAATTGACACCGCCTGGAACACCACAGCGTAATGGTGTGTCCGAACGTCGTAATCGAACTTTATTGGATATGGTGCGATCTATGATGTCTCTTGCCGATTTGCCACTATCGTTTTGGGGTTATGCATTAGAGACAGCTGCATTCACTTTAAATAGGGCACCATCGAAATCCGTTGAGACGACGCCATATGAACTTTGGTTTGGCAAGAAGCCAAAGCTGTCGTTTCTTAAAGTTTGGGGATGTGATGCTTATGTCAAAAAGCTTCAGCCTGAAAAGCTGGAACCCAAAGCGGAGAAATGCGTCTTCATAGGATACCCAAAAGAGACAGTTGGGTATACCTTCTACCTCAGATCCGAAGGCAAAGTGTTTGTCGCTAAAAACGGAACATTTCTTGAGAAAGAGTTTCTCTCGAAAGAATTGAGTGGGAGGAAGATAGAACTTGATGAGGTTCTTGAACCTTTACTTCAACCTGAGAGTAGCGCAGCGCAGAAAGTTGTTTCTGTGGAGCCTACATTAGCTGAAGAGGAAGTTAATGATGATGATCATGAAGCTTTGGATCAAGTTGCTATCGAACCTCGTAGGTCGACAAGGACGCGTACTGCTCCTGAGTGGTACGGCAACCCTGTCTTAGAGGTCATGTTGTTAAACAACGATGAACCTACGAGCTATGGAGAAGCGATGATGGGCCCGGATTCCGAGAAGTGGTTAGAGGCCATGAAATCCGAGATGGGATCCATGTATGAAAACAAAGTATGGACTTTGGAAGTATTACCTGAAGGGCGTAAGGCCATTCAGAACAAATGGATCTTTAAGAGGAAGACGGACGCGGACGGTAATGTCACCGTCTATAAAGCTCGACTTGTGGCAAAGGGTTTTTCACAAGTTCAAGGAGTTGACTACGATGAGACCTTCTCACCCGTAGCGATGCTTAAATCCGTCAGAATCATGTTAGCAATAGCTGCCTTTTTCGATTATGAAATTTGGCAGATGGATGTCAAAACAGCGTTCCTTAACGGTTACCTTAAGGAAGAGTTGTATATGATGCAACCAGAAGGTTTTGTCGATCCAGAGAATGCTGACAAAGTTTGCAAACTCCAGCGATCCATTTATGGACTGGTGCAAGCATCTCGGAGTTGGAATCTTCGCTTTGATGAAGTGATCAAAGCGTTCGAGTTTATACAAGTTTACGGAGAAGCTTGTATTTACAAGAAAGTGAGTGGGAGCTCTATAGCGTTTCTAATATTATATGTGGATGACATATTACTGATTGGAAACAATATAGAAATGCTGGAAAGCGTAAAGGAATATTTGAACAAGAGTTTTTCAATGAAGGACCTAGGAGAAGCTGCTTTCATATTAGGCATCAAGATCTATAGAGATAGATCAAGACGCTTAATAGGACTTTCACAAAGCACATACCTTGATAAGATTTTGAAGAAGTTCAAAATGGATCAGTCCAAGAAGGGGTTCTTGCCTGTTTTGCAAGGTGTGAAGTTGAGTAAGACTCAATGCCCAGTGACTGCAGAAGATAGAGAAAAGATGAGTGTCATCCCCTATGCTTCGGCCATAGGCTCTATCATGTATGCAATGCTGTGCACAAGACCCGATGTCAGCCTTGCCATAAGTATGGTCGGAAGGTTTCAAGGTGATCCAGGAATGGAACACTGGACGGCGGTCAAGAATATCCTGAAGTACCTGAAAAGGACTAAGGACATGTTTCTCGTTTATGGAGGTGATCAAGAGCTCGTCGTAAAGGGTTACGTCGATGCAAGCTTTGACACTGATCCGGATGACTCTAAGTCGCAAACCGGATACGTATTTATTCTTAATGGGGGTGCGGTTAGCTGGTGCAGTTCCAAGCAAAGCGTGGTAGCTGATTCTACATGCGAAGCGGAGTACATCGCAGCCTCGGAGGCGGCGAAGGAAGGTGTCTGGATGAAGGAGTTCATGACAGATCTTGGAGTAGTGCCTAGTGCGCTTAACCCAATGACTCTGTTTTGTGATAATACTGGTGCCATTGCTCTAGCCAAGGAACCAAGATTTCACAAGAGGACCAGACACATAAAGCGACGTTTCAATTCCATCCGCGATTACATCAAGGAGGACGACATAAATATTTGCAAAGTACACACGGATCTAAATGTTGCAGATCCGATGACTAAACCTCTTCCAAGGGCTAAACATGAACAACACCAGAACTGCATGGGTGTTCGATTCATTACAATGTAAATCACATAGTGATGTGAACTAGATTATTGACTCTAGTGCAAGTGGGAGACTGTTGGAAATATGCCCTAGAGGCAATAATAAATTGGTTATTATTATATTTCCTTGTTCATGATAATCGTTTATTATCCATGCTATAATTGTATTGATTGGAAACTCAAATACATGTGTGGGTACATAGACAACACTGTGTCCCTAGTAAGCCTCTAGTTGACTAGCTTGTTGATCAAAGATGGTTAAGGTTTCCTAGCCATGGACATGAGATGTCATTTGATAACGGGATCACATCATTAGGAGAATGATGTGATGGACAAGACCCAAACTGTAAACGTAGCATTTGATCGTGTCAGTTTATTGCTATTGTTTTCTGCATGTCAAGTATCTGTTCCTTTGACCATGAGATCATGCAACTCACTAACACCGGAGGAATACCTTGTGTGTATCAAACGTCGCAACGTAACTGGGTGACTATAAAGGTGCTCTACAGGTATCTCCGAGGGTGTCTGTTGGGTTGGCATGGATCAAGACTGGGATTTGTTACTCCGTATGACGGAGAGGTATCTCAGGGCCCACTCGGTAATACAACATCACAATGAGCCTTGCAAGCAATGTGACTAAAGTGTTAGCCACGAGATCTTGTATTACGGAACGAGTAAAGAGACTTGCCGGTAACGAGATTGAACTAGGTATAGTGATACCGACGATCGAATCTCGGGCAAGTAACATACCGAAGAACAAAGGGAACAGCATACGGGATTAACTGAATCCTTGACATAGAGGTTCGACCGATAAAGATCTTCGTAGAATATGTAGGAGCCAATATGGGCATCCAGGTCCCGCTATTGGTTATTGGCCGTAGAGGTGTCTCGGTCATGTCTACATAGTTCTCGAACCCGCAGGGTCTACACACTTAACGTTTGGTGACGATTAGTATAATTGAGTTATTATGTTGGTGACCGAAAGTTGTTCGGAGTCCCGGATAAGATCCCGGACATGACGAGGATCTCCGGAATAGTCCGGAGGTAAAGATTGATATATGTGATAATAGTGTTTTGATCTCCGGAAGAGTTCCGGAGTTCACCGGAAGGGGTTCCGGATGTTTACCGAAGTGTTCGGGTGCAGCAACACTTTATATGAGCCAAAGGGATAAAGCCCACAAGGTATTGGAAAGTGCAAAAGTAGTTTTGCTGCCGCGTAAGCGGTACTACCGCTTGGGGAAGCGGTACTACCGCCCGAGCGGTACTACCGCTTGTGTGAAGCGGTACTACCGCCCAAGCGGTACTACCGCTTGTGTGAAGCGGTACTACCGCTTGTGCGCGGCTGTGCACGGTTCGGCAGGGATCCGAGTTGGACTCTTTCCCTGCGGGCCAAACCGACCTTGTGCGGGCAAAACCGACCCGGAGGAGGCTTTTACTCCAAGTTTAGACCCCAAGGCTCAACATATAAATAGAGGGGCAGGGCTAGCACACGGGATACATCAAGATTTCCCCAAGCCGTGTGCGGCAACCCTAACCCTCTAGTTCCTCCGTCATAATCTCCGTAGTGCTTGGCGAAGCCCTGCAGAGATTGTTCCTCACCACCATCACCACGCCGTCGTGCTGCTGGAACTCAACCACTACTTCATCATCGCTCGCTGGATCGAGGAGGTGAAGGCGTCATCAAGCCGTACGTGTGTTGAACGCGGAGGTGCCGTCCGTTCGGCACTAGATCGGAAGGATCGTGATTGGATCGCGGGACGCTCGGCGATTTGGATCGCGAAGACGTTCGACTACATCAACCGCGTTTATTAACGCTTCCGCTTAGCGATCTACAAGGGTATGTAGATTCACTCTCCCTCTCGTAGATGCTCATCACCATGGATAGATCTTATGTGTGCGTAGGAAAATTTTTGTTTCCCATGCAACGTTTCCCAACAGTGGCATCATGAGCTAGGTCTATGCGTAGATGAGATCTCGAGTAGAACACAAACGAGTTGTGGGCGTGGGTGTATACATATTGCTTGCCGTTACTAGTTGATACTTGATTCAGCGGCATTGTGAGATGAAGCGGCCCGGACCGACATTACGCGTACGCTTACGCGAGACTGGTTTTACCGCTGCGTGCACTTGTTGCATAAAGGTGACTGGCGGGTGTCTGTCTCTCTCACTTTAGTTGAATCGGTTCAATGAAGAGGGTTCTTTTAGAAGATCAAAAAGCAATCACTACACCACGTTGTGGTTTTGCGTAGGTAAGAACGGTTCTTGCAAACCCGTAGCAGCCACGTAAAATTTGCAACAACAATTAGAGGACGTCTAACTTGTTTTTGCAGGGTATGTTGTGATGTGATATGGCCAATTACATGATGAGATATATGTGATGTATGAGATGATCATGTTTTGTATAGAATATCACGACTTGCATGTCGATGAGTACGGCAACTGGCAGGAGCCATAGAGTTGTCTTTAATTATTGTATGACCTGCGTGTCAATCATTAAGCGCTATGTAATGCTTTACTTTATCGCTAAACGTTAGCTATAGTCGTGGAAGCAACAGTCAGCGCGACAACCTTATGGCGACACGTTGATGGAGATCAAGATGATGGAGATCATGGTGTCATGCCGGTGACGATGGAGATCATGCCGGTGCTTTGGAGATGGAGATCAAAAGCACAAGTTCATGGCCATATCATGTCACTTATGATTTGCATGTGATGTTAATCCTTTTATGCATCTTATTTTGCTTAGGACGACGGTAGCATTATAAGGTGATCCCTCACTTAAATTTCAAGATAAAATTGTGTTCTCCCCAAGTGTGCACCGTTGCGAAAGTTCGCCGTTTCGAGACACGCCGTGATGATCGGGTGTGATAGACTCTACGTTCGCATACAACGGGTGTAAGCCATGTTACACGTGCGGAACACTCGGGTTAAACTTGACGAGCCTAGCATGTACAGACATGGCCTCGGAACACAAGAGACCGAAAGGTCGAACATGAGTCATATAGTAGATATGATCAACATGAAGATGTTCACCGTTGAAACCACCTCAACTCACGTGATGATCGGACTTGAGTTGGTGGATTTGGATCATGTAACACTCGAATGATCGGAGGGATGTCAATTTGAGTGGGAGTTTTTAAGTAATATGATTAACTAAACTCATTATCTAAAGAACAATAGTCTAAGTTGTCTTTGCAATATTCATGTTGTAGATCATGGCTCGCGCAGTAGCACCCCTGAATTTTAATGCGTTCCTAGAGAAAGCTAAGTTGAAAGATGATGGAAGTAACTTTGTGGACTGGGCCCGTAATCTAAGGATTATCCTTACGGCTTCCCAGAAGGCTTATGTCCTTGATGCACCGCTTGGTGATCCACCCGCTCCAGTTGAGTCTCTAGACGTTGTGAACGCCTGGCAGGCTCGTTCTGATGATTACTCAATAGTTCAATGTGCAATGTTGTATGGCTTAGAACCGGGACTTCAAAGACGTTTTGAACGTCATGGAGCATATGAGATGTTCCAGGAGTTGAAGTTTATCTTTCAGAAGAATGCCCGGATCGAGAGATATGAGATCTCCGATAAGTTCTATGCTTGCAAGATGGAGGAGAACGGGTCTATCAGTGATCACGTGCTCAGAATGTCTGGGTACTCCACCCGTCTGGCTGAGTTAGGGATGCCCCTTCCGCCAGAGGCTATCACTGACAGAGTTCTTCAATCATTGCCACCTAGCTACAAGAGCTTCGTGTTGAACTATAACATGCACGGGATGAACAAGTCAGTCGCCGAGCTGTTTGCGATGCTGAAAGCCGCTGAGTCTGAAATTCAGAAGGAGCATCAAGTGTTGATGGTCAATAAAACCACTAGTTTCAAGAAAAATGGCAAGGGTAAGAAGGGTAACTCCAAGCAGAGTGGCAAAGCAGTTGCTCCTCTCGTGAAGAAACCCAAGGCTGGACCCAAACCAGAAACTGTGTGTTTTCATTGCAAGGGAACTGGACACTGGAAGCGGAATTGCCCCAAGTATTTGGCTGACAAGAAGGCGGCCAACAACAAACAAGGTATATATGATATACATGTTATTGATGTGTACCTTACCAACTCTCGTTGTAGTGCCTGGGTATTTGATACCGGTGCGGTTGCTCATATTTGCAACTCAAAACAGGAACTGCGGAATAGACGGAGGCTGGCAAAGGACGAAGTGACGATGCGCGTGGGAAATGGTTCCAAGGTTGATGTGATCGCCGTCGGCACGCTCGCTCTTCGATTACCGTCGGGATTAGTGATGAACCTAAATAAGTGTTATTTGGTGCCTGCGTTAAGCATGAACATTATATCTGGATCTTGTTTATTGCGAGACGGTTACTCATTTAAATCAGAGAATAATGGTTGTTCTATTTATATGAGTAATATCTTTTATGGTCATGCACCCGATGTGAGGGGTTTATTCTTATTGAATCTCGATAGTAATGATACACATGTTCATAACATTGATGCCAAAAGATGTAGAATTGATAATGATAATACCACTTTCTTGTGGCACTGCCGTTTAGGTCATATTGGCGTAAAACGCATGAAGAAGCTCCATGCTGATGGACTTTTGGAGTCACTTGATTTTGAATCACTTGACACATGTGAGCCATGCCTCATGGGCAAGATGACTAAAACGCCGTTCTCTGGAATAATGGAACGGGCAAGTGACTTATTGGAAATCATACATACTGATGTGTGCGGTCCGATGAGTATTGAAGCGCGCAGTGGTTATCGTTACTTTCTCACCTTCACTGATGACTTAAGTAGATATGGGTATATTTACTTAATGAAACACAAGTCTGAAACATTTGAAAAGTTCAAACAATTTCAGAGTGAAGTTGAGAATCATCGTAACAAGAAGATTAAATTCCTACGATCTGATCGAGGAGGAGAATATCTGAGTTATGAGTTTGGCAGTCACTTAAGACAGTGTGGAATTGTTTCACAATTGACACCGCCTGGAACACCACAGCGTAATGGTGTGTCCGAACGTCGTAATCGAACTTTATTGGATATGGTGCGATCTATGATGTCTCTTGCCGATTTGCCACTATCGTTTTGGGGTTATGCATTAGAGACAGCTGCATTCACTTTAAATAGGGCACCATCGAAATCCGTTGAGACGACGCCATATGAACTTTGGTTTGGCAAGAAGCCAAAGCTGTCGTTTCTTAAAGTTTGGGGATGTGATGCTTATGTCAAAAAGCTTCAGCCTGAAAAGCTGGAACCCAAAGCGGAGAAATGCGTCTTCATAGGATACCCAAAAGAGACAGTTGGGTATACCTTCTACCTCAGATCCGAAGGCAAAGTGTTTGTCGCTAAAAACGGAACATTTCTTGAGAAAGAGTTTCTCTCGAAAGAATTGAGTGGGAGGAAGATAGAACTTGATGAGGTTCTTGAACCTTTACTTCAACCTGAGAGTAGCGCAGCGCAGAAAGTTGTTTCTGTGGAGCCTACATTAGCTGAAGAGGAAGTTAATGATGATGATCATGAAGCTTTGGATCAAGTTGCTATCGAACCTCGTAGGTCGACAAGGACGCGTACTGCTCCTGAGTGGTACGGCAACCCTGTCTTAGAGGTCATGTTGTTAAACAACGATGAACCTACGAGCTATGGAGAAGCGATGATGGGCCCGGATTCCGAGAAGTGGTTAGAGGCCATGAAATCCGAGATGGGATCCATGTATGAAAACAAAGTATGGACTTTGGAAGTATTACCTGAAGGGCGTAAGGCCATTCAGAACAAATGGATCTTTAAGAGGAAGACGGACGCGGACGGTAATGTCACCGTCTATAAAGCTCGACTTGTGGCAAAGGGTTTTTCACAAGTTCAAGGAGTTGACTACGATGAGACCTTCTCACCCGTAGCGATGCTTAAATCCGTCAGAATCATGTTAGCAATAGCTGCCTTTTTCGATTATGAAATTTGGCAGATGGATGTCAAAACAGCGTTCCTTAACGGTTACCTTAAGGAAGAGTTGTATATGATGCAACCAGAAGGTTTTGTCGATCCAGAGAATGCTGACAAAGTTTGCAAACTCCAGCGATCCATTTATGGACTGGTGCAAGCATCTCGGAGTTGGAATCTTCGCTTTGATGAAGTGATCAAAGCGTTCGAGTTTATACAAGTTTACGGAGAAGCTTGTATTTACAAGAAAGTGAGTGGGAGCTCTATAGCGTTTCTAATATTATATGTGGATGACATATTACTGATTGGAAACAATATAGAAATGCTGGAAAGCGTAAAGGAATATTTGAACAAGAGTTTTTCAATGAAGGACCTAGGAGAAGCTGCTTTCATATTAGGCATCAAGATCTATAGAGATAGATCAAGACGCTTAATAGGACTTTCACAAAGCACATACCTTGATAAGATTTTGAAGAAGTTCAAAATGGATCAGTCCAAGAAGGGGTTCTTGCCTGTTTTGCAAGGTGTGAAGTTGAGTAAGACTCAATGCCCAGTGACTGCAGAAGATAGAGAAAAGATGAGTGTCATCCCCTATGCTTCGGCCATAGGCTCTATCATGTATGCAATGCTGTGCACAAGACCCGATGTCAGCCTTGCCATAAGTATGGTCGGAAGGTTTCAAGGTGATCCAGGAATGGAACACTGGACGGCGGTCAAGAATATCCTGAAGTACCTGAAAAGGACTAAGGACATGTTTCTCGTTTATGGAGGTGATCAAGAGCTCGTCGTAAAGGGTTACGTCGATGCAAGCTTTGACACTGATCCGGATGACTCTAAGTCGCAAACCGGATACGTATTTATTCTTAATGGGGGTGCGGTTAGCTGGTGCAGTTCCAAGCAAAGCGTGGTAGCTGATTCTACATGCGAAGCGGAGTACATCGCAGCCTCGGAGGCGGCGAAGGAAGGTGTCTGGATGAAGGAGTTCATGACAGATCTTGGAGTAGTGCCTAGTGCGCTTAACCCAATGACTCTGTTTTGTGATAATACTGGTGCCATTGCTCTAGCCAAGGAACCAAGATTTCACAAGAGGACCAGACACATAAAGCGACGTTTCAATTCCATCCGCGATTACATCAAGGAGGACGACATAAATATTTGCAAAGTACACACGGATCTAAATGTTGCAGATCCGATGACTAAACCTCTTCCAAGGGCTAAACATGAACAACACCAGAACTGCATGGGTGTTCGATTCATTACAATGTAAATCACATAGTGATGTGAACTAGATTATTGACTCTAGTGCAAGTGGGAGACTGTTGGAAATATGCCCTAGAGGCAATAATAAATTGGTTATTATTATATTTCCTTGTTCATGATAATCGTTTATTATCCATGCTATAATTGTATTGATTGGAAACTCAAATACATGTGTGGGTACATAGACAACACTGTGTCCCTAGTAAGCCTCTAGTTGACTAGCTTGTTGATCAAAGATGGTTAAGGTTTCCTAGCCATGGACATGAGATGTCATTTGATAACGGGATCACATCATTAGGAGAATGATGTGATGGACAAGACCCAAACTGTAAACGTAGCATTTGATCGTGTCAGTTTATTGCTATTGTTTTCTGCATGTCAAGTATCTGTTCCTTTGACCATGAGATCATGCAACTCACTAACACCGGAGGAATACCTTGTGTGTATCAAACGTCGCAACGTAACTGGGTGACTATAAAGGTGCTCTACAGGTATCTCCGAGGGTGTCTGTTGGGTTGGCATGGATCAAGACTGGGATTTGTTACTCCGTATGACGGAGAGGTATCTCAGGGCCCACTCGGTAATACAACATCACAATGAGCCTTGCAAGCAATGTGACTAAAGTGTTAGCCACGAGATCTTGTATTACGGAACGAGTAAAGAGACTTGCCGGTAACGAGATTGAACTAGGTATAGTGATACCGACGATCGAATCTCGGGCAAGTAACATACCGAAGAACAAAGGGAACAGCATACGGGATTAACTGAATCCTTGACATAGAGGTTCGACCGATAAAGATCTTCGTAGAATATGTAGGAGCCAATATGGGCATCCAGGTCCCGCTATTGGTTATTGGCCGTAGAGGTGTCTCGGTCATGTCTACATAGTTCTCGAACCCGCAGGGTCTACACACTTAACGTTTGGTGACGATTAGTATAATTGAGTTATTATGTTGGTGACCGAAAGTTGTTCGGAGTCCCGGATAAGATCCCGGACATGACGAGGATCTCCGGAATAGTCCGGAGGTAAAGATTGATATATGTGATAATAGTGTTTTGATCTCCGGAAGAGTTCCGGAGTTCACCGGAAGGGGTTCCGGATGTTTACCGAAGTGTTCGGGTGCAGCAACACTTTATATGAGCCAAAGGGATAAAGCCCACAAGGTATTGGAAAGTGCAAAAGTAGTTTTGCTGCCGCGTAAGCGGTACTACCGCTTGGGGAAGCGGTACTACCGCCCGAGCGGTACTACCGCTTGTGTGAAGCGGTACTACCGCCCAAGCGGTACTACCGCTTGTGTGAAGCGGTACTACCGCTTGTGCGCGGCTGTGCACGGTTCGGCAGGGATCCGAGTTGGACTCTTTCCCTGCGGGCCAAACCGACCTTGTGCGGGCAAAACCGACCCGGAGGAGGCTTTTACTCCAAGTTTAGACCCCAAGGCTCAACATATAAATAGAGGGGCAGGGCTAGCACACGGGATACATCAAGATTTCCCCAAGCCGTGTGCGGCAACCCTAACCCTCTAGTTCCTACGTCATAATCTCCGTAGTGCTTGGCGAAGCCCTGCAGAGATTGTTCCTCACCACCATCACCACGCCGTCGTGCTGCTGGAACTCAACCACTACTTCATCATCGCTCGCTGGATCGAGGAGGTGAAGGCGTCATCAAGCCGTACGTGTGTTGAACGCGGAGGTGCCGTCCGTTCGGCACTAGATCGGAAGGATCGTGATTGGATCGCGGGACGCTCGGCGATTTGGATCGCGAAGACGTTCGACTACATCAACCGCGTTTATTAACGCTTCCGCTTAGCGATCTACAAGGGTATGTAGATTCACTCTCCCTCTCGTAGATGCTCATCACCATGGATAGATCTTATGTGTGCGTAGGAAAATTTTTGTTTCCCATGCAACGTTTCCCAACATACTTAGTGGCTAGTAGCACCACACTGTAACCAAGAGGACCTAGGATAGAATCCCGCTCGGTCCCCTTTCCACTCCTCTATTCTTTTAACTTTTTTTGAGTATGCTAGTGGGTCGATCTATATGCTCGATGCAAGACTAGCTTATGTCTCGCTTAATGCGAGACATAGCGCTCGTGCGCAAACCTGGCCAATTGTGGCGTTCTTGATGTGCCGGCCCGTCATGGGCCAGACCCAGCATGGCATAGGCCGTTTATCTTTTATTGTTATATTTTATATATAGGCCCCTCCTAACCCCCTCCCCCACCATCATCAGCTCGCCGCCACATGAGGAGCGGCCGGTGAAGCCCGCTATGGGATCGAGAAGGGACGTCTAGAGGAGGGGTGAATAGACTACTTGACAAAAACAAAACCTAACATTTTCTCAATTTTAATGGTTGTCAGATTTTAGCAATAATAACAAGTCTAGCACACCCTACACATGCAAGTCAACGATAATAGCAGCGGAAAGTAAAGACTAGCACATGTAAGTAAGAGTAGAGAAAGGAAGATCGAACGCAATAGGGACTCGATGATTTTTTCCGTTGTTCCGATAGGTGGTGCTATCGTATGTCCACGTTGATGGAGACTTCAACCCACGGAGGGTAGCGGTCGCGAGAGTCCATGGAGGGCTCCACCCATAAGGGTCCACAAAGTAGCAACCTCGTCTATTCCATCACGGCTTCCGACCACGAATGACTAGCCTCATTCGGGGTAGATCTTCACAAAGTAGGCGATCTCCTTGCCTGTACAAACTTCCTAGTTCAACTCCACACACGAAGACGGAGGCTCCCAAGCGACACATAACCTATCTAGGAGACACCACTCTCGAAAAGGTAATAGGTGTGGTAAGAATATGAACTCCTTGCTCTTGTGCTAGAAAAGATAGTCTCCTCAACACACAATCACTCTCTCACAGATTTGGCTTGGTAGAAAAGGTTGATTGGGTGGAAAGCAACTTGGGGAGGCTAGAAATCAAGATTCATATGGTTGGAGTGGAAGATCTTGATCTCAACACATGAGTAGGTGGTTCTCTCTCAGAAAATGAATGGGGCAAGTATTGGTCTGTTCTGAGTGCTTCCTCTCTGAGTGAGAGGTAGGTCAAGGGGTATATATAGGCATCTCCAAAAATACAACCGTTACAACATTATTGCCCAACTCGGTGAAACCGAAGCAAAAACTCGGTTGCATCAACTAGTGCAAAATGTGGTAACTTTTGACATTTCAGTGAGTGATACGTCTCCAACGTATCTATAATTTTTGCTTGTTCCATGCTGTTATATTATCATTTTTGGATGTTCTACAATCATTTTACAGCAACTTTATATCATTTTTTGGGGACTAACCTATTGACATAGTGGCAAGTGCCAGTTGCTGTTTTTTGCTTGTTTTTTACTTCGTAGAATATCAGTACCAAACGGAGTCCAATCGCGACAAAACTTTTTGGAGAATTTTTTTGGACCAGAAGAAAGCCAGAGAGCCAAAGAAGTGCCCGAGAGGGGGCCCACGCAGCCCACAAGACACCAGGGCGCGCCAGAGGCCCCCGGTGCGCCCTGGTGGGTTGTGGCCGCCTCGGCAGTCCCCTCCACCGCCTCTGAGCTCTATAAATACCAAAATATTCCATAAACCCTAGAGGAGTCGACGAAAAATACATCCAGCCGCCGCAAGTTCCAGAACCGCGAGATCCAATCTAACACCATCACGGAGGGGTTCATCATCCTCATTGGTGCCTCTCCGATGATGCGTGAGTAGTCCACCATAGACCTACGGGTCCATAGGCAGTAGCTAGATGGCTTTCTCTCTCTCTTTTGATTCTCAATACAATGGTCTCTTGGAGATCTATTTGATGTAATGACTTTTTGCGGTGTGTTTGTTGGGATTCGATGAATTTTGAGTTCATGATCAGTTTCTATCCATGGATATTATTTGAGTCTTCTTTGATCTCTTATATGCATGATTAATTATAGCCTCGTATTTCTTCTTCGAATCTTTGGTTTAGTTAGGCCAACTGATACGTCCATTTTGCATCATGATTTACTACTGTTATTTATTATGTTTTGTTGAATAATAATGCTTTAGGGAGTGATTCTAATGCCTTTTCTCTCATAATATGCAAGGTTTACACAAAGAGGGAGAATACCGGCAGCTGGAATTCTGGACCTGAATAAAGTACATCAGAGATACCTATCCTGCACATCTCCAATGGAGCTGAAACTTTACGGAGATTATTTTTGGAATTAATAAAAACTACTGGAGCAAAGAACTACCGGAGGGGGCCACCCTCGTGGGCACAAGACACCAGGGCGTGCCAGGCCCCCTGGGCGCGCCCTGGTGGGTTGTGCCTTCCAAGGCCCACCTCCGGTGCCCATTTTCTGGTATATAATCACTTTTGACCTAGAAAAAGAAGAGAAGGTCTTTCGGGACGGAGCGCCGCCGTCTCGAGGCGGAACTTGGGAAGGAGCACTTTTGCCCTCTGGCGGAGCGATTCCGCCGGGGGGAACTTCCCTTCCGGAGGGGGAAATCGAAGCCATCGTCATCGCCAACACCCCTCTCATCTTTGGGAGGCCAATCTTCATCAACATCTTCAACATCACCATCTCCTCTCAAACCCTAGTTCATCTCTTGTGTTCAATCTTTGTACCGGAACCTCAGATTGGTACCTGTGGGTGACTAGTAGTGTTGATTACCTTGCGTAGTTGATTACTATATGGTTTATTTGGTGGAAGATTATATGTTCGGATCCATTATGCTATTCAATACCCCTCTGATGTTGAGCATGATTATTATTTGTGAGTAGTTACCTTTGTTCTTGAGGTCACGGGAGAAGTCATGTTGCAAGTAATCATGTGAATTTGATATGTGTTCGATATTTTGATGATATGTATGTTGTGATTCCCTTACTGGTGTCATGTGAACGTCGACTACATGACACTTAACCATTCATGGTCCTAAGGGAATGCATTGTGGAGTAGTTATTAGATGATGGGTTGCTAGAGTGACTGAAGCTTAAACCCTAGTTTATGCGCTACTTTGTAAGGGGCTGATTTGGATCCAAACGTTTAATGCTATGGTTAGATTTTATCTTAATACTTTTCTCGTAGTTGCGGATGCTTGCGAGGGGATTAATCATAAGTGGGAGGTTATTCAAGTAAGAACAACACCCAAGCACCAGTCCACCCACATATCAAATTATCAAAGTAGCGAACCCAAATCAAACCAACATGATAAAAGTGACTAGATGAAATTTCCGTGTACCCTCAAGAACACTTTGCCTATTACTAGAGATTGTTCTGTCCTATCCTTTGCCACAAAAGGATTGGGATACCTTGCTGCACCTTATTTACCGTTACCATTACTTGCTCGTTACCAGTTACCTTTCTATCAAACTATCTGTTACCTACGATTTCAGTGCTTGCAGAAATTACCTCGCTGAAAACCGCTTGTCATTTCCTTCTGCTCCTCGTTGGCTTCGACACTCTTACTTATCGAAAGGACTACGATTGATCCCCTATACTTGTGGGTCATCAAGACTCTTTTCTGGCACCGTTGCCGGGGAGTGAAGTGCTCTTGGTAAGTGGAAATCGGTAAGGAAAAACTTATACTACGTGCTGAAATTTATTACTACTTGCTACTATGGAAAACAATCCTTTGAGGGGTTTATTCGGGGTATCTTCATCTCGACCGGAACCACAATTAGTTGCCCCTCAACCTACTGCACCTACTGAAGATATTGGTTATGAAATTCCTTCGGGTATGGTAGAACAACTGCTTGCTAAACCTTATGCAGGAGATGGAACTGAACATCCTGATATGCACCTTTTATATGTGAACGAAATTTGTGGATTATTTAAGCTTGCAGGTTTACCCGGAGATGAAGCTAAGAAGAAAGTTTTCCCTTTATCTTTGAAGGGAAAATCATTGACATGGTATAGGCTATGTGATGATCTTGGATCGTGGAACTGGAATCGTTTGCAATTGGAATTCCACCAAAAGTTTTACCCCATGCATCTAGTTCATCGTGATCGGAATTATATATATAATTTTTGGCCTCGTGAAGGAGAAAGCATCGCTCTAGCTTGGGGGAGGCTTAAGTCAATGTTATATTCATGCCCCAATCATGACATCCCGAGAGAAGTTATCATTCAGAATTTTTATGCTCGGCTTTCTCATAATGATCAATCCATGCTCGATACTTCTTGTGATGGTTCTTATATGAAGAAGACTATTGAATTCAAGTGGGATCTCTTGTAAAGAATTAAACGCAACTCTGAAGATTGGGAACTCGACGAAGGTAATGAGTCAGGTATAAAGCTTGAGTTTGATTGTGTTAAATCTTTTATGAATACCGATACTTTTCACAAGTTTAGCACTAAATATGGACTTGACTCTGAAATAGTAGCCTCTTTCTGTGAAGCATTTGCTACTCACGTTGATCTCCCTAAGGAGAAGTGGTTTAAATATCATCCCCCTATTAAAGAAGAAATTAAAGAACCGGTCATAGCTAAAGATGAAACCATCATTTACAATGTTGATCCAGTTGTGCCTACCACTTATATTGAAAAACCACCTTTCCCTATTAGGATAAAGGAACATGCTAAGGTATCAACTGTGGTTCGTAAGAGTAATATAAGAGCACCTAAGACCCCTGAGCAAATTAAAGTAGAACCTAGTGTTGCTATGGTTAAAGATCTCTTGGTAGAAAATGTTGATGGGCATGTTATCTACTACTGTGATGAAGCTGCTAGAATTGCTAAACCCAATGAAAAAGATAAACATAGACCCATAGAAGGCATGCCTGTTGTCTCAGTTAAAATAGGAGATCATTGCTATCATGGTTTATGTGATTTGGGTGCTAGTGTGAGTGCTATCCCTTTTACCTTATACCAAGAAATTATGGATGAAATAGCACCTGCTGAAATAGAAGATATTGATGTTACTATTAAAGTTGCTAATAGAGACACCATCACACCACTTAGGATTGTTAGAGATGTTGAAGTCTTGTGTGGGAAAGTAAAATACCCTACTGATTTTCTAGTCCTTGGTTCCCCACAAGATGACTTTTGTCCCATTATCTTTGGTAGACCATTTCTAAGCACCGTCAACGCTAAAATAGATTGTGAAAAACAAACTGTCGGTGTCAGTTTTGGTGGGGTGTCTCATGAGTTTAATTTTTCCAAGTTTAGTAGAAAACCTCGTGATAGAGCGTTATCTAATAAGGATGAAATAATTGGTCTTGCTTCTATTGACGTGCCTCCTACTGATCCATTAGAACAATATTTGCTTGACCATGAAAATGATATGCACTTGCGTGAAAGAAATGAAATAGATAAAATTTTCTTTGAACAACAACCTCTCCTGAAACACAATTTGCCTATTGAAACTCTTGGAGGTCCTCCTCCACCTAAAGGTGATCCTGTGTTTGAATTAAAGCAATTGCCTGATACTTTGAAGTATGCTTATCTTGATGAGAAAAAGATATATCATGTTATTATTAGTGCTAACCTTTCAGAACATGAAGAAGAAAGATTATTAAAAGTTCTAAGGAAGCACCGGGCTGCTATTAGATATACTCTTGATGATCTTAAGGGCATTAGTCCCACTCTATGTCAGCACAAGATTAATATGGAACCTGATGCTAAACCCGTTGTTGATCATCAACGGCGATTAAATCCTAATATGAAAGAAGTGGTAAGAACTGAAATATTAAAGCTTCTGGAAGCAGGTATAATCTATCCCATAGCTGATAGTAGATGGGTAAGTCCCGTTCACTATGTCCCTAAGAAAGGAGGTATTACCGTTGTTCCTAATGATAAAAATGAACTCATTCCACAAAGAATTGTCACTGGTTATAGAATGGTAATTGACTTTAGAAAGTTAAATAAAGCTACTAGAAAAGACCATTACCCTCTGCCTTTCATTGATCAAATGCTAGAAAGATTATCTAAGCACGCACACTTTTGTTTTTTGGATGGATATTCTGGTTTCTCTCAAATACCTGTGTCACAATCTGATCAAGAGAAAACCACCTTTGCTTGCCCTTTTGGAACCTATGCTTATAGACGTATGCCTTTTGGTTTATGCAATGCACTTGCTACCTTTCAAAGATGTATGACTGCTATATTCTCTGACTTTTGTGAAAAGATTGTGGAGGTTTTAATGGATGATTTTTCCATTTACGGAACTTCTTTTGATGATTGCTTAAGCAACCTTGATCGAGTTTTGCAGAGATGTGAACAAACTAATCTCGTCTTGAATTGGGAGAAGTGCCACTTTATGGTTAATGAAGGCATTGTCTTGGGGCATAAAATATCTGAACGAGGTATTGAGGTGGATAAAGCTAAAGTTGATGCAATTGAGAAAATGCCATGTCCTAAGGATATTAAAGGTATTAGAAGTTTCCTTGGTCATGCTGGTTTCTATAGGAGGTTCATTAAAGACTTCTCTAAAATTTCTAGGCCTCTTACTAATATTTTGCAAAAGGATATCCCTTTTGTTTTTTATGATGATTGTGTGGAAGCCTTTGAAACACTCAAGAAAGCCTTAACCTCTGCACCTATCGTTCAAACACCTGATTGGAACTTGCCTTTTGAAATTATGTGTGACGCTAGTGATTATGCTGTTGGTGCTGTTCTAGGACAAAGAGTTGATAAAAATTGAATGTTATCCATTATGCTAGCAAAACTCTAGACAGTGCCCAACGAAATTATGCTACTACTGAAAAGGAATTTTTTAGCAGTTGTGTTTGCTTGTGATAAATTTAGATCCTATATTGTTGACTCCAAAGTTATTGTTCACACCGATCATGCTGCTATAAAATATCTTATGGAAAAGAAAGATGCTAAACCTAGACTCATTAGATGGGTTCTTTTGCTTCAAGAATTTGACTTACATATAGTTGATAGGAAGGGAGCTGAGAACCCCGTAGCTGATAACTTGTCTAGGTTAGAAAATATCCTTGATGACCCACTACCCATTGATGATAGTTTTCCTGACGAACAGTTAGCTGCAATAAGTGTTTCTCAAAACACCCCTTGGTATGCTGATTATGCTAACTACATTGTTGCTAAATATATACCACCTAGCTTCACATACCAACAAAAGAAAAAATTCTTCTATTACTTAAGACATTACTTTTGGGATGACCCACATCTTTATAAATAAGGAGTAGATGGTATTATTAGACGTTGTGTACCTGAGCATGAACAGGAACAAATCCTACGGAAATGTCATTCCGAAGCTTATGGAGGACATCATGCGGGAGATAGAACTGCTCATAAGGTATTACAATCTGGTTTTTATTGGCCTACTCTTTTCAAGGATGCCCGTAAGTTTGCCTTGTCGTGTGATGAATGTCAAAGAATTGGTAATATTGGTAAGCGTCAGGAAATGCCTATGAATTATTCACTTGTTGTCGAACCATTTGACGTTTGGGGTTTTGATTATATGGGGCATTTTCCTTCCTCTAACGGGTACACTCATATTTTGGTTGCTATTGATTATGTCACTAAGTGGGTAGAAACTATTCCAACTAGTAGTGTTGATCACCAGACCTCCATTAAAATGCTTAAAGAGGTTATCTTCCCGAGGTTTGGATTCCCTAGATATTTAATGACCGATGGTGGTTCACGCTTTATTCATGGTGCTTTTCGTAAGATGCTTCCTAATAATAATATGATGTTAACCATAGAATTGCATCACCCTATCATCCTCAATCTAGTGGTCAAGTTAAACTTAGCAATAGGGAAATAAAATTAATATTACAAAAAACCGTCAATAGGTCTCGTAAGAATTGGTCTAAGAAATTAGATGATGCACTTTGGGCCTATAGAACAGCTTATAAAAATCCTATGGGTATGTCTCCATACAAAATGGCACTTTGGGCCGAGCGGTAGTACCGCTTGTGCACGACCTGTGCACATAACGGTTGGATTTGGGGGGCCCTATAAAAGGGGGTCTTCTTCCCCCATTGCTCCCCAACCTTTGAGCTCGTGTTCTTCCCCCATTGTTGACCTTCTTTGAGCTTGCTAACTCTCAATCCCTCCAATGATTCTTGCTAGTTCTTGAGGGAAAAGAGAGAGGAGATCTAGATCCACATTTCCACCAATCACCTTCTCCTCTAAGTGAGGGGAACCCCTTGGATCTAGATCTTGGAGTTCTTCGTGTTCTTCTTCGTTCTTCCTCTCATTTCCTCCATAACATTTGTTGTTGTGGTGGGATTTGGGAGAGAAGGACTTGGGCACTCCGTGTGCCCTTGCCATTGCATTTGGTGCATAGGTTTGAGTTCTCCACGGTGATACGTGGAAGTGAGAAGTTGAGAAGCTTATTACTCTTGGGTGTTTGAGCACCCTAGAGCTTGTTCCTCTTGGGTGCCTTGGCGCCCTAGACGGTTGGTGGTGCCTCGGAGCTCAATCATTGTGGTATAAAGCTCCGGGCAAGCGTCGGGGTCTCCAATTAGGTTGTGGAGATTGCCCCGAGCAATTTGTACGGGTACTGGTGAACCGCCCCCAAGGGTTGCCATTCGTACGGGTTCAGTGACCGCCCTCAAGGGTCCCTTAGTGGAATCACGGCATCTTGCATTGTGCAAGGGCGTGAGGAGATTACGGTGGCCCTAGTGGCTTCTTGGGGAGCATTGTGCCTCCACACCGCTCCGAACGGAGATTAGCATCCGCAAGGGTGTGAACTTCGGGATACATCATCGTCTCCTCGTGCCTCGGTTATCTCTTACCCGAACCCTTTACTTATGCACTTTACTTTGTGATAGCCATATTGTTTGTTGCTATATATCTTGCTATCACTTAGTTGTTTACCTTGCATAGCATAAGTTGTTGGTGCACATAGGTGAGCCTAGTTGTTTTAGGTTTTGTGCTTGACTAATTAAACGCTAGTATTATTCCGCATTAGCTCAAGCCTAAACCGTAATTATTGTAAAGCGCCTATTCACCCCCCCCCCTCTAGGCGACATCCACGTCCTTTCACTTGGGCATCCCCAATCTTAGGTTCTTTTCACTCCTTATTCTCCTCATATCGATATCTCACCCAAAACTTGAAAACTTCAATCACACAAAACTTAACGGAACTTCGTGAGATGGGTTAGTATAATAAATAAAGATCATTCACTTAGGTACTGTCAAGACAAGATTCATAATTTTTATCACATAATAACTACTGTATTCTATCATTTCCATAATTTATATCACTAAATATAGGCTATGGGAACACTGAAACAAGCAAACTATGCATGCAAAACAGAATCCGTCAAAAACAGCACAGTCTGCGAAGATCTGTAGTATAACCGTACTTCCCTGTATCTAAAAATTCTGAAAATTTAGGAAAACCTGAATAATTTGTAATCAACACTGTGTAAAAAATTCAGATCATTATCACGCTGCAGTAAGAAATTACAATTCTTGTACTTGAGTCAAAAGTTTCTGTTTTGGTTCAGCATCAATTTTACTCATCTTGTGAGTCATCCCATAGGCTTTACTTGGCACTTTATTGAAATAAAAGACACAAAACATGATTACTACAGTATCTTAATCATGTGAACATACAAAAACAGAAAGGAAAAGTGTTGGGTTGTCTCCCAACAAGCGATTTTCTTTAATGCCTTTTAGCTAGGCATGATGATTTCAATGATGCTCATATAGGAATAGTAATTGAAACATGTAAGAGAGCATCATGAATCTCATGACAAGCACATTTAAGTCTAACCCACTTCATATGCATAAGGATTTTGTGAGCAAACAATTTATGGGAGCAAGAATCAACTAGCATAGGAAGGCAAAACAAGCATATCTTCAAGACTTTCAACACATAGAGAGGAAACTTGATATTATTGCAATTCCTACAAGCATATGTTCCTCCCTCATAATAAATTTCAGTAACATCATGAAGGAATTCAACAATATAACTATCACATAAAGCATTCTTTTCATGATCTACAAGCATAGAAAATTTATTACTCTCCACATAAGCAATTTTCTTCTTATTCATTGTAGTGAGAGCAAACTCAACAAAATAACTTTCATGAGATACATGATTGACATAACCAAATTCAATATTAAAATCATGATGACAAGTTTCATGGTTACTATCACTCTTTATAGCATACATGTCATCATCATAATCATCATAGATAGGACGCATGTCATCATCATAATAAATTTTCTCATCAAAACTTGGGGGACTAAAAATATCATCTTCGTCAAACATAGCATCCCCAACCTTGTGGCTTTGCATATCATTAGCATCATGGATATTCAGAGAATTCATACTAGCAACATTGCACTCATGCTCATCATTGAAGGAATTCTCATTAACTATTTTCATAATTTCTTCCTCTACCAATTGAGCACAATTTCCTGAATCCTTATTTTCACGAAAGACATTATAAAGACGAAACAAATCATGCAACCTAAACTCCATTTTTTGTAATTTTCTTTTATGAAACCAAACTAGTGAAAAACAAGAAACTAAATGATTTAATTGCAAGATATAAAGATATACCTTCAAGCACTCACCTCCCCGGCAACGGCGCCAGAAAAGAGCTTGATATTCTCGTAGACTTTGTTGGGCCTCCAAGCGCAGAGTTTTGTAGGACAGTAGCAATTTTTCCTCAAGTGGATGACCTAAGGTTTATCAATCCATGGGAGGTGTAGTATGAAGATGGTCTCTCTCAAACAACCCTGCAATCAAATAATAAAAAGTCTCTTGTGTCTCCAACACACCAAATACAATGGTAAATTGTATAGGTGCACTAGTTCGGCGAAGAGATGGTAATACAAGTGTAGTAATGATAGTAGGTATTGATTTTTGTAATAGTAACAATAAACAACAGCAAGGTAGCAAGTAACAAAAGTGAGCACAAACGGTATTGCAATGATTGAAAACAAGGCCTAGCGTCCGTACTTTCGTTAGTGCAATCTCTCAACAATGCTAATATAATTGGATCACATAACCATCCCTCAACGTACAACGAAGAATCACTCCAAAGTTCTTATCTAGCGGAGAACATAAGAAGAAATTGTTTGTAGGGTACTAAACCATCTTAAAGTTATCCTTTCCGATCGATCTATCCAAGAGTTCGTACTAAAATAACACCAAGTTATCCTTTCCAATCAATCTATCTAAGAGTTCGTACTAAAATAACACCATATGATATGCATCAACCAACTCTAATGTCAGCTAGATACTCCAATGTCACCACAAGTATCCATGAGTTAATTATACGATACGCATCAAACAATTTCAGATTCATAATACTCAATCCAACACAAAGAACCTCAAAGAGTGCCCCAAGATTTCTACCGGAGAAAGTAGGACGAAAACGTGCATCAACCCCTATGCATAGATTACCCCAATGTCACCTCGGAAATCCGCGAGTTGAGTGCCAAGACATAGATCAAGTGCTCTCAAATCCATAAAAGTATTCAATCCGGTAATAACGAAATCTCAAAGGGAACACTCAATTCATGACAACGAGATAGAGAGGAGAAAATACCATATGATCCAACTATATTAACAAAGCCCGTGATACATCAAGATCGTGACATCTCAAGAACACGAGAGAGGGAGATTGAACACATAGCTACTGGTACATACCCTCAGCCCCGAGGGTGGACTACTCCCTCCTCGTCATGGCCTCCGCCGGGATGATGAAGATGGCCACCGGAGATGATCTACTCTCTCCGGTAGGGTACTGGAACGCCTCCAGATTGGTTTTTCATCGATACAGAGAGTTTGCGGCGGCGGGACTTCTCATCTAGGGTTATTTCTGGGGGTTTCTAAATATATAGGATTATTGAGCGTCGGTTTCACGCGGAGATGGGCCACGAGTGGACCACAAGACACCAGGGCGCGCCAGAGGGGCCTGGCGCGCCCTGGTGGATTGTGCCCACCTCGTGGCTCTTCTGGCCCTCCAACGAAGCTTATAGTGCCTCTTTTGTTCCAAAAAAATCGTCAAAAATTTCGTTGCATTTGGAGAACTTTGATTTCTGGACAAAAAACAACACCACGGTAGTTCTGCTGAAAACAGTGTCAGTCCGGGTTAGTTCTAAATAAATAATGTAAAGTGCATCAACACAGTATAAAAGTATTGTAAACATAGGTGAATATGGCATGAATACTTCATAAATTATCGATACGTTGGATTCGATCGGAATCTGTACGGGGAGAGGAGCGGACGGAGCGAGAGAGAAGAGTGAGTGAGCTAGGGTTTCGGAGCGATGAGCCGGATGGGGTTTTTTGTGGGACAAAGGTGGGGTCGGTGGGTGGGCCGGGCCTGTCAGGCAAGCTTGCCCGGGCTCCCCATATCCGCCCCATATTTGGGCTGGATATGAGGAGTGCCGGTCAGCCCGGGCGTTTCAGGCCCGTTTGAGGGGTCCGGTTGGGTCGAATTTTTGTGACTGGTCAGTGACCGGGCGGCTTGCCCGGGCGTTTGAGGCGGGTTTGAGGGATCCAGCTGTAGATGCTCTTATGGGCCCCGACGAGGAAGAGTAGGGCATGGGAGACGGCGGGAGCTCGACTCCCGTAAGCCGGCTAGTGTCTCATGTCCTACTCTACCTCGCCGGCGACTGGACCGACACTACGAGGGGCGCAGCCAGCCGTCGGAAATGGACACGACGAAGCCGGACGACCTCCGCTTAGTATTAGATTTACGTTGCATGTAATAATATGAATTTGAGGTTTCTAATTTAATGTATTCGGTTGTAGAATGTATTATTTGATGCATGACCGGTCAGTATCCACGAACGCGTCCGCGGACGTTTGAGGGGTCGGATTTGCCAAATCAGGCTGTAGATGCTCTAACAAATATTCTCTCCGTTCGGAATTATTTGTCACTCAAATTAGATACACCCAATTTAAGTGACAAATAATTCTGGACGGAGAAAGTACTCGGTTTCGCTGTTATGCAATGGAGTCGGGTTTGAAGCCCTTTTCCTCTACTAGTCTTGGTAAAAAAAAGGCTGACAAGCGTTTGGGTCACCGTCAAAATCTGGCTTTCTGCCAATTTTTTGGCCAGCCGTTGCGATTCTCTGCCAACCTATGGGCGAGAACAGTTTGCACGCCCTCGTTTTGGAAGGGCTGAATCCAAACAAGCTCTTAGCCTGATCATTTTCAAAACAATAGTACGAGTGTACGTATCCACGGGTACAGAGGCAGGGAGGTTTAACCTTCCTTTTGTTTTTCATATATAAGAGCAAAATGTGTATCTGATCGACGCCGTGACAGCAGGTTAATACGTCGATGTGGGCGTGCCAATTTGTGTGCTACTCGTGGTTCTTAAAAGACACCAGTGAGGTACCACAAGTCATACAACCCGGGACGTACATGTGGCTTGCGTGGAGCCAGCGATCGACAATGATCTGCTCGTTGCTGTATATAAAACACAGTACAAACATGGCCCGAGACAGGCCGTAGTAATTGGGAAAGCAGCTGCCATCTCATCTCCTCGGTCCCTGACTCCCTGTCGATGAATGAGGCCATGTAAAACTTCTTCACTACCTGCGTACTAGCTCACATCGTCTTGTTTCTGCCACAGATGCATGCACGCCTCCTTGGTTTTTCTACTGAAGCGTGGATCGTCACGGCCGACGACGCTATAAAATTCGATGGACGACATCGATCGGTGGGTTGGCGTACATGTACAACAACAGTGACAGCAAGCAAGACTTGATTCTCACAAAAGCCGACGCTCTAGTCCAATAGCTACGAACGAACGGAGCAACTAGCAGCGACGCGTCGTTGTTGTCACACGAGCTCAGCGTGGTTGACACACTTGTGGCAGAAATTACTTGTTAGGTTACGTGTAACGCTTGATCGTCGTGCGTGCAGACAATCCAGTGGTCGCTCGGAAAAGCGTATCGAAGTCGGCTTGCAGTGTGACCCGACTTTAGACAAATCTTATATGCGGAGTGAAAATGAATGTGGATGTGTCAGCGTTTTGGCCTTGGTTGGTTAAGGCATCTCCAACGTGGCTCAACAAGTTCAAACATGATGATCCAAACATTTTTAGGCCACCAACGTGGATTCTCATTTTGGGCTGGATCAGTCATCTAGTCCCATGTTCGAAATTTCCCAGGCTAGCCTTAAACCGGAGGGCGGTCTTCGGGAGTTCGGACGTTCACCATATCGACATATGACAATCTGGTCCCATCTGGAACACTGGCTAGCTCTAGCACCCTCGCCGCATTAACATTGTCTCGGCAGCCACCTGCCTATCCGCATTAAAGTCGAACCGGCCGCCACACCGTCTGAGAAGCCTACTTTGGCTTTTAAGTCGGCCGGCCTCCCCCTCCCCAAACCCCATCCACCCTCTCTCACAGTCGTCAAACACTACATCTCCATCATTTGACGCAATGGACAGGAAGATGACGGAGGCGGAGAAGGAGTGCCAATCATGGTGGCTGCTCGACGACTACCGCTTTGGTGCAGCCTCCACCATGCCAGGATGATGGATCCGGGGGAGTACCGGATCCAATATGCATCGTCGCCTGGTCCGTCTTTGTCGACCGCTCCACCCGTCGTGAAGGAGGAGTTGGTCGACGATGACGACATCAATTGGGCCAAACTCGCAGTAAAGGACTCGGCCGAGGAGAAACCGCCCCCCAGCCCACCCCTTGCACAACAACGGACGACGAATTCCAGTAGCACCCCTGGGCCGAGTTGTGAAATTCATTGGTCGACCGGACTCTAGTGGCACAGTCCCCTCTACTTAAGTGCAGTGTCCAGATCAGAATTCACGTACAACCGTCCCTGCCGCCTCGCCGATGTTTTGGCCTCGATTTGTTATGACTTGGTATCCAAAGTAAAAAATCATATTGCTGATTGTCTCGGGCTGGATGTGATGGCGTCGGCGCTAGTGCGTTCTTCCTTTTTAAATGTGTATTTGTTTTCATATCTTGTAGTGGTTCTACCATTGTTGTCCATATAAGGTAATATGTTTATTGCAGTTTTTGGCCCCGTCACTTCTACACCAACTTTAAAACTCCCTCCTCCTCTATTTTAAAATATAGTGCATAAGTTTTTTCCAAAGCGGAACATATCTATGTATGATCAAGATTATAGGAACCATTGACATTTATGACTTCATGTTGAATCTAATGAATACCGGTAATTTTGTATAGTGGATGTTTGCTTTTCCCGGGGACAGATCCAGTAGGGTGTGGGTGGGGCTGGGCCCATCATAAGATCTTGGCCCAGCCCATATACCTTGTGAACAAATGAAAATAAAAATGAAAAAGGCCTAGCCGAACTCGCCTCCGCCCACGTCCTAGCATTTTGAGCTGGATTCTTTTTCCCTTATAAATTTGATCAAACATAGAGATGATTGACTTTTATTAAAAAAAAACTAACATGCACGGCGTTGAAGCGGAATGAGTAATACTATACTCCCTCCGTTCCTAAATATAAGACCTTGTAGAGATTGCACTATAGACTACATACGAAGCAAAATGAGTGAATCTATACTCTAAAATACGACTACATACATCCGTATGTAGTTCATAGGCTATTTATTTTTAAATAATACACTTTTTTTAATAAATTTGAGAAATATTACGCCGTTTTGATATTTTTCAAAAATAATATTCTGTCGGCCACGACGAAGACGATATGGTCCAATCGGTCTTGGCGAAGCCGAGTAGGTACAGTCGGCCACGGCTAAGCCGATTAGTGGCTAGCCCACCCGGCACACGGCCAGCCTGGTCGCATGCCGGTCAGGCTGGCCTATCGGCTTTGCCGAAGCCGATAAGTGGCTGTATGCATGCATGTGCGTTTGAACAGCACGGCACGTAAGATTTGCACGTACAGGCGTTACGTGCACTAGCTAGCTATACTAATCACGATAAGATCAACCAACAGCTAGCTAGTTACACACACGTACGTACGCTCGGATGGGAGTCCCAAGTCAACTGAGTGCTCCAGTTTGCAATATATTACTAGTGAGCATTGTCATCTTGGGTGCCATGACAAGCAATCAGCTTGAAACTTGCTAGTGTACGTGAGCTACTCCGCTTGCAACTGCATTTGCACTGCCTAGCTTTGTGAACGTACACATTTGCATGCATATAGCCGCTTATCTGCTTCGGCGAAGACGATAGGCCGGCCTGTCGGCGTCGCCGTAGCCGACTGCATGCGGGCCAGGCCGATTGGCCACGCGTCGGGTGGGCCAGCCACTAATCGGCTTAGCCGTGGCCGACTGGGTCCTACTCGGCTTCGCCCAAGCCGACTGGACCGTGTCGTCTTCGCCGTGGCCGACAGAATATTATTTTTGAAAAATATCAAAACGGCGTAATATTTCTCAAATTTATTAAAAAAAGTGTATTATTTAAAAAAAAATAGCAGTTCATAGTGAAATCTCTAAAAGGTCTTATATTTAGGAACGGAGAGAGTAGTTGTGTGCATACGAACAAAGACCGAGAAATTTTACTTTTCATTTGGAAAAGAAAGCACATCTGTGAGTGACGGAGCGGCGACAACAGATAAATAAATATATACGTCGATGTGGACGTGCTAACTCTTCTGCTGCTCGTGGGTTCTTAAAAACCACCGGGGCTACGTACGTACCACAAGTCATACAACGGGGACGCAAGAAGGCAGCGATCGACAATGATTTGCTCGTTGAGAAGGCACTCGTCGGCATCCCGTCGGGGCCCTGTCGATGTCGACGAGGCCATGTAAAACTTCTCCACTGCGTGCGTACTACAGCCCCATTGTCATGCTTCTGCCATGCGTCCTGTGGATCGGCATGACTGACGACGCTATAATTAAAATTCCATGGACGACATGGCTCGGAGCAGTTGGCGTACGTGCAACCACGGTGACACTGAGCAAGACTTGATTCTCACAAAGCCGATGCTCAGGTGAGTCCAGAAGCTACGAGCCAACGGAGCGATCAGCAGCGACGTGGGTCGTCACAGTCACACGAGCTCACCATCGTAGACTTTATTATATGCTGTACATACATACAACAAAAATAGCTGCTAGGCTACGTGTGCATGCATGCTTGACCGTCGTGCGTGCGTGCAGCCCAGATCGATCGCATTTCGCAGCTTATTTATGGCGTATTATCGCCGTACCGAAATACAAAACTCTTTAGGCTATTTTGATTTGATTGATTGATACGGAGGGAGTAGAATGCAAGCGATGGAGGTGCCCATGAAGCCTCCGTCGGCCGATCTAGGCCCGCGTATCAGGTTAAGATAGTGGTCGAGTGTAGGCTATAGTACGATTACTATGGCCCTGTTTGGTTACAGGGACTAGACTAGAAAAAGTTTCCTTTTAGTCCCTACGTAACCAAACAAGAGGGACTTTTTCTTAAGGGACTAGAAAAAGACTCTACTGGAGGGTCTTTTTTCTTTAGCACTGGGACTAAAAAAAAGTCTAGTCCCTTGCAACCAAACACCCCCTAGGTATAGGTATCGCTCATGACACATGACAGCCTATTGACAAAGTGGCAAACTGCAAGCGACGGCATTAATGTTATTAGATCACAATCAACGACCTCGGCAGCAGCTAGATCATGTCCTGTCACTAGTAGAAAACAGGGTACTAGTCCCGGGTCCAGAGGGCCTTTAGTCCCGGTTCTGGAACCGGGACAAAACAAACGGGACTAATACCCAAAACCTTTAGTCCCGGTTTGCTTACGAACCGGGACCAAAGGGGCTCCACGTGGCCGCTGCGGGGCGCCCAGGCAGGAGGACCTTTAGTTCCGGTTGGTAACACCAACCGGGACCAAAAGGCAACCACGCGTCAGCAGCTCGCAGGCGCTGGGTTTTTTTTAAGGGGGGGTTTAGGGGTTTTGGAGGGTTAATTTAGGGGTTTCATATTGTGTTAGCTAGCTATAATAGAGAGAAGTGACCTCTCTTTCTCCGTGCTTGGTCGACGCTAGCTACTATACATATAGAGAGAACTCGACGCTAGCTAGTAAGCAAATGAAGGAAACCATTAATTACACAAGATCGTCATGAACATATATAGAGAGAAGTGACATCTCTTTCTCCGTGCTTGGTCGAACAACAAGTTTTCGTATATCTATCCGACGCTACTACATATGTACAATATAACATCTCTTACAATCCCTAACATCATCTACCTAAGACCATTGCAATTCCACATGGTATTCTCCGTGTTCAAGTATGACGTGGTCAAGAAAGAATCCCGCCAATTCCTCTTGAATTGCTCGTATGCGATCATGTGGTAGGAGTTCATCCCGCATCTGCCAGATCTAATTTAAAGAAGGGGGTCAATACATATATATGAATGAAACTCAACACAATTGATGGTAATATATAAAATAAAATTGTGAATATTGTTTACGTACTTCAAATTGTTTCTCAGAGAAGCCCCGCTAAGAGGTATAGTGGCGAATGAACTCGCATACGTAGTATCCACATAAATGATTCTCGGGTGCCTGGTACAAGCACTTTACGAGAATAGAGTTCAATCAAACTGATAAGAAAGCATGATAATGGTATTGATGAAACTAGAATCAATGAGAGATGCGCGAAACTAGCTAGTACTACTTACTCTGGGGTGTGTAAATCGCAGCTCGTTGTTTAGACCGGGAACCATTCGGGTGAACTTTTTCCAAACCCTGGCAGGCAAAGAAAATGATTACTTGATATCAGGAAATGAACGAAAGTTGCCGATATGGTCCCGGTATTGATTGAACTTACTTCTGGAGCATTGCAGTCATGTTCGCATAATTCTTGGGATCTTTACGTCTCGAGTCTAAGAGAGTTACTAATGCCCCGTCAAGCTTAATGGATAGCAGAATAAAGTGGAAGCTGTGCACGCATAACTCATCAATTACATTACTTAACCTCGAGTAAGCGAAACCGAATATGCACAAGACAGTAACACTCACTTGAAGACGTAAGGAAAGAGTATTTCCCTTTTGTTTTGATGTCTAAGGAACGCTTCTAGCAAGTTATCCTCGGTATCTTTGGCGGCGTTTTGTACCGACCATTCATTTACGGTATTTGGGCTAATGAACCCAATGTCATAGATTTGTTTTTTTTTTTGCATTCGACCATCTTCAATCTGCATAATATATTGAGGATAGTTATATATGCATGCAATGAACGAGCTGAGCTAGAGACTTAATTATAGAAGTAATACTTACAGACAATAGCATGTCATGAGTTGTTTGTCGAGGGCCTCTTGATTGTATAACTGAAATAACTCCACAAATTCAACAGGCATCAGGTCGACTCCAGGGAAGTCGTGCTCTTTTTTAATTCTGATCATCAAACTGTCTTTACCAGACTTCCTGCAGGTTTCCATGTACCACTCATGCAATTTTTGCATCATCGTTGTTAGATGAGGATGATCAGGTTTGACGACAGGCTTCCCGTGCTCGTATCTAAAGACGTCCTCTGCTGCTACTACCTCAGCCATTTCAAACTGTACATCATCGCCCACGTAATCACCAAGAGTTGTAACGGGCAGTAGCACCGGATGATTAGCGATATCGCTAGACACCTTGAGCGGGGGGCACGATTGCTTCTCCTGTTCGCCGAGCTGGGGAATTGTTTTCCCACTTCTTCGTTTTTTGTCTCTTGCAGCACTGGAAGTACTTCCCGACCGCAGCGCTTCATCATGTGTCTTTGTAATTATGCGGTCATAGTTGGATAGCCGAGGCGATGGTGGTCGCTTCAGGGCATGCAGAGTGCGCTTCGCTTTCACCGGATCTACCGTTTCCTTCGGAGGTGGATGTTTCCGTACAAAATGGGACTTCACTTCGGCTGCACTGATTTCAGTGCGTTCCTCGTCAGTCCTCTCATATGGTAACTTTGGAAGAGGCTTGAGGCTTGGACCAAATTTGTATTTCTTCCAGCCTATTGTACTGCTAGCCGCCGGAGCGGCGGCGTCGACTCTCTTCCGCCGTTGCTGACGCGCCGGAGGAGGCGGAGTGCCCTGAAGCGCCGGAGGAGGAGGAGGAGGAGGCGGAGTGCCCTGACGCGCCGGAGGGGGCGAAGGAGGAGGGGGAGTGCCCTGACGCGCCGGAGGAGGAGAAGGAGGAGGCGGAGTGCCCTGACGCGCCGGAGGAAGTGGAGGAGGCGAAGTGCCCTGACGCACCGGAGGAGGCTGAGTCTGCTGAGGCGTCCAGTTTGGAAGCTTGATGTACTCCTTTCTCCATAGACAGGTACTCCTCAAAGCATTTTCCAGAAGAATAATATCCTCTTCACCTGTAGGGTTGTCAAGCTCCAGCCCCTCAAATCCATCCATTATTTCATCCACCGTCACAACAGCATAGCCATGTGGAATTGGACGGCAATGGAAAGTTCCCTCAGCTCGAGGAGGTACAACAGAGCCGACCACCGCCTTGAAGGTCAGGTTCTGGCATTTCGTCATTAGCTCGCAATGTTCAGCCTATGTGATACTATCCACGGGGTAGCGAGGAGCCGTGAAATCAGGCTGAACGAGCTCCGTGGAAGCCACGCTGCTTCTCCGCTGAGATGGTGGGGTAGCTTCTGGGGCAGCGTCGAAGGAAGGATCTTCGTGCCACTCAGATGGTTGGCCGGTAGCTCGCTGGCTCTCAAGTTCCTCTAGTTTTGCTAATCTTGCACTGAGCTTCTGCATTTCGCTTGCTTCCTGTTTCCTCTTTCTCTCTCGGCTTCTATAACCACCGCTGTTGGGAAACCCATGCTTCCACGGAACGGAGCCTGATGTGCCTCGTGTTCGTCCAGGGTGTTCAGGATTCCCGAGGGCCTCTGTCAGCTCGTCCTTCTCTCTGTCGGGAATGAACGTCCCTTCCTGCGCTGCCTTGATTGCTGCCTGAAGCTTCCGGAAGGGTATTGCAAGTTGCTCGTCCGTCCAAACACACTCCCCTGTTTCTGGGTCCAAAGTTCCCCCAACCCCGAAGAACCAAGTCCTTGAACGATCTGGCCAGTGCAATGTCGCTTGTTGGACATTCTTAGCAAGCAGGTCTTGCTCAGCTTTGTCCCACAACTGTCGGGCTTTGTAGTAGCCACCTGACCCCGTGTGATGGTGATACTTCTTCTTTGCAGCATTTTTCTTGTTTGTCAGTGACCATTTCTTACCCTTCTCCGATTTCTTGTAGGCCACAAATTCGGGCCATTGATCTCTTATCTTCTCATATCGACCGATGAATTTCGGAGTCTCCTCTTTCTCGACAAACTTTGTGTTCAACTCTTTCTTCCAGTTCCTGAATAGTTCTGCCATCTTCTTAAGAGCAAACGCCTTGACATTTCTCTCTATAACTGGGTTATTCGGATCCTCCTCTCGCGGTAGGCTGAAATTTGTCATCAGCTCGGTCCAAAGATCATCTTTCAGTCTATCATGGACATAAGAAACTTCAGGGTCCTTATTATTCTTATTCCATTGCTGGGTGTTGATCGAGACATAGTCCCTAACAACAACTCCACACTGATGTACAAATACGTCCTTGGTCCGCTTGAGAGCAATCGGTTGGCCATCTTTTGCGACTTCTGTGATTGTGAACCTTTCATCCGGGCGCAACCTTTTCTTCGGGCCTCGTCTCCTTACCTCGTCGGACTTTGCAACAGTTGAGGCTTCCTCCTCCGTTCGGTCACCGGAGCCGTGATCATGATCTCCTTCCTCCGCCATTCGGTCACCGGAGCCGTCATGATCTCCTTCCTCCTCCATTGTTGGATCACCGGAGCCGTCATCCTCTCCTTCCTGACCATCGGTGTCGTTGAGATACGACAAGGGATCACCTCCGGCTCGGATTATATCCCCCAACAACTGTTCTTTTTCTAAGTCTCTGTGATCCATAGTTTCTGCAAATATTACAACATGGCAATATACAAACATGAGATATGCAAATCAATACAAGGCAATGCAACAATACGATCATATAATATCACTAATACATCATCGAATAGTATCGCTAATACATCATCGAATATTATCATTAATACATCTCAAATATTATTATATAATATCACTAATACAGATATAGTTGACGTCTCGCGGCGTAGGCGTTGGACACCCAAAGAGAAGGAACTATGACAGGATCATAGCTCGGGTGAGATCCCTGAAGAACCTGCCAGGTATTGGAGAACCTGGCGTCCAACGCAGCCATGTAGCGTCGGACATGCTCGTCCTCCTCCCTGACACGGCGACGTACCACCTCCGCGGGGGCCGGCTCCCTCTGCACCGACAGTGGTCCACGCGACCGCCACCAAAGAACCTCTGGGTCGACGACGGGACCCTGATTCCTCACCAAGATGGGCGCCCCGGAAGGCAGCACCTCCCAGTGCCAGCCCGGCGGAGCCCAGTCCCGGACATGGCGCCTCTCAAGCAGGTGGTCGCCGGCGCCGAGTCGACGACGAGGATGCGGGCCGGGCATCGTCGACGTCGAGAACAAATTCTACAACTATTTAAATTCCTACTATTTAATAAACTTTAATAAAGATGATTGCATTTGACAACTATGACAATAATAAAATATTTAGCAACAATGACACATTTTCTACTTAAGCGATCGTCGGGGACTCCCCCCCGGCGATCCTCGAGGACTCCTCGGGTTCGCCGACTAAAACAACTAAAACTTTTTTACAACTAAAACAACTAAAACAACAAATTAATAAAACAAACTAAAACAACTAATAAAACAAACTAAAACAACTAATAAAAATACTAAAACAAACTAAAAAAACTAAAACGCGGGCGAGGGCCGGGGCAGGCCAGCGGCGCCGGCGCACGCGGCCGCGGTGGCCGCGGTGGCCGCGGAGGAGGGGGCAGGAGCTCACCGGCGACGACGAGCTCGGGGAGGAGGCGCGGGCGGCGACGACGGGGCTCGGGGAGGTGGCGCGGGCGGCGTCCGGCGTCGGGGGTGGCGACGACGTCGACGAGGATGAGGAGGCGCGCGGGGACGGGCTCGGGGCGGCGGTGAGGTCAGGCTCGGGGGCGGCGGCGACGACGGGCTCGGGGGCGGCGGTTAGGATGGGCTCGGGGGCGGCGGCGACGATGAGGATGGGCTCGGGAACGGCGGCGACGACGAGGATGGGCTCGGGGGCGACGGCGAGCTCCGGCAGCCTGGCGGCATCAGGGCAGGGCGTCGGCGTCGGGGCGAATGGGAGAGGTTGGGGGAGAATTCGACAAGTCCTGCCTTATATACCCAACCCTTTAGTCTCGGTTGGTGCCACCAACCAGGACCAATGCCCCCCTTTCGTCCCGGTTGGTGCCACCAACCGGGACTAAAGGTCAATTTCAGCAGCCCAAAGGGCGGGAAGCAGAGACCTTTGGTCCCGGTTGGTGGCTCCAACCGGGACTAAAGGGTGGCATTAGTCCCGGTTGGTGGCACCAACCGGGACGAAAGGGTGGCATTGGTCCCGGTTGGAGCCACCAACCGGGACTAAAGGGTTGGTCCTGGCTGTGGTGGGAGTTTAGTCCCACCTCGCCAAGCGAGAGGCGCTCGCACCGGTTTATAAGCCCGCCCCTCTCTGCCTTGTTGAGTTCCTCTCAAAGTGAAAATAGATGCCCTTATACGGGAAATTCGACCTGAAATCAAAGTGCATCACTTTGATTTCAGGTCGAATTTTCCCTATAAGCGCATCTATGTTCACTTTTGCTATTTTTTTATGTTATTTTTTTGCATATTAAAAGTTCTTAACAAAAAATACTTTATGAATATTCTTTTTGCTATTAAAGTTTTTAACAAAAATAACTTTGATAATTTTAGTTGCATAAATTTTATATAATATTAAGTTAAATAACTTTGATCGGACGAAAACACGTCTATTACAAAGGGATTTCAATTTTTTAAACATATTTGAACTCAAGACTTTTTATGCATTCAATATGCACCATTCAAAGCCACATCATCACTTTTCAAACCTTTTCTGACTTCATTTGCTATTTTTCATGCATTTCATGATTTATTTTGAGCTAAGATGACCCTGAATTGAAAAGCACTACAAATGAACTCTGAAATGGTTGCAAGTTGGCATGGTATCATCATTTCACCCACATAGCATGTGCTAAAAAGTTGAGAGGGTTACGGCAAAAACTGGATGCACTTCGTGTACGAACTGGACAATCTCTTTCGAAGTTTCAGGGTTTTGGACGAAAACTCATCTGTTACAAAAGGATTTCAATTTTTTAAACATATTTGAACTCAAGACTTTTTATGCATTCAATATGCACCATTCAAAGCCACATCATCACTTTTCAAACCTTTTCTGACTTCATTTGCTATTTTTCATGCATTTCATGATTTATTTTGAGCTAAGATGACCCTGAATTGAAAAGCACTGCAAATGAACTCTGAAATGGTTGAAAGTTGGCATGGTATCATCATTTCACCCACATAGCATGTGCTAAAAAGTTGAGAGGGTTACAGCAAAAACTGGATGCACTTCGTGTAAAAAATGAACAATCTCTTTCGAAGTATCAGGGTTTCAGACGAAAACTCATCAGTTACAAAAGGCATTTCATTTCTTGACATGTAACTACAGTGATATTCTAGATCAAAGCCATCATCAGAATAGTTGTGGAGAGAAAGTCTTCACTTTTTCTTCGCGTGTGTCCCTTGCTTATTGCACCGTAACCATGGATAATCTTCATCGTTTAACAGGGTGCTTGGGTCAGCCTTCACTTTGAAGGGAGGAATTTCATGAAACTTTTCATAATCTTCAGACATGTCTGTCTTGCCCTCCACTCCCACGATGTCTCTTTTCCCTGAAAGAACTATGTGGCGCTTTGGCTCATCGTATGATGTATTCGCTTCCTTATCTTTTCTTTTTCTCGGTTTGGTAGACATATCCTTCACATAGAAAACCTGCGCCACATCATTGGCTAGGACGAATGGTTCGTCTGTGTACCCAAGATTGTTCAGATCCACTGTTGTCATTCCGTACTGCGGGTCTACCTGTACCCCGCCTCCTGACAGATTGACCCATTTGCACCGAAACAAAGGGACCTTAAAATCATGTCCATAGTCAAGTTCCCATATGTCCACTATGTAACCATAATATGTGTCATTTCCCCTGTTGGTTGCTGCATCAAAGCGGACACCACTGTTTTGGTTGGTGCTCTTTTGATCTTGGGCGATCGTGTAAAATGTATTCCCATTTATCTCGTACCCTTTGTAAGTCAATATAGTCGAAGATGGTCCCCTGTCCAACGAGTACAGTTCATCTGCAACAGTGGTGTTACCCATGAGATGTGTTTGCAACCAACTGCCGAAAGTCCTGATGTATTCACATGTAATCCAGTCGTCACACTGCTCTGGGTGTTTGGAGCGCAGAATATTCTTGTGTTCATTGACATACGGGGTCACCAAGGTAGAATTCTGTAGAACAGTGTAGTGTGCTTGAGACCAAGAATGCCCGTCCCTACATATTATTGAATTCGCTCCTAGCGTGCCTTTTCCAGTCAGTCTCCCCTCATACCGCGATTGAGGGAGACCAATCGGCTTAAGGTCAGGAATAAAGTCAACACAAAACCCAATGCTTTCCTCTGTTTGATGGCCCATGGAGATGCTTCCTTCTGGCCTAGCACGGTTACGAACATATTTCTTTAAGACTCCCATGAACCTCTCAAAGGGGAACATGTTGTGTAGAAATACAGGGCCCAGAATGCCAATCTCGTCGACTAGATGAACTAGGACGTGCGTCATGATATTGAAGAAGGATGGTGGGAACACCAGCTCGAAACTGACAAGACATTGCACCAAATCACTCTTTAACCTTGGTAGGATTTCTGGATCGATTACCTTCTGAGAGATTGCATTGAGGAATGCACATAGCTTCACAATGGCTAATCAAACGTTTTCCGGTAGAAGCCCCCTCAATGCAACCGGAAGCAGTTGCGTCATAATCACGTGGCAGTCATGAGACTTTAGGTTCTCGAACTTTTTCTCTGCCATATTTATTATTCCCTTTATATTCGACGAGAAGCCAGACGGGACCTTCATACTGAGCAGGCATTCAAAGAAGATTTCCTTCTCTTCTTTGGTAAGAGCGTAGCTGGCAGGACCTTCATACTGCTTTGGATCCATGCCGTCTTTTTCGTGCACACGTTGCTGGTCCTCCCGTGCCTCCGGTGTATCTTTTGTCTTCCCATACACTCCCAAGAAGCCTAGCAGGTTCACGCAAAGATTCTTCGTCACGTGCATCACGTCGATTGCAGAGCGGACCTCTAGGTCTTTCCAATAGGGTAGGTCCCAAAATATAGATTTCTTCTTCCACATGGGTGCGCGTCCCTCAGCGTCATTCGGAACAGATAGTCCGCCAGGACCCTTTCCAAAGATTACTTGTAAATCATTGACCATATCAAGTATGTGATCACCAGTACGGAGGGCGGGCTTCTTCCGGTGATCTGCCTCACCTTTGAAATGCTTTCCTTTCTTTCGACATTGAAGGTTGGTCGGAAGAAATCGACGATGCCCCAGGTACACATTCTTCCTGCATTTGTCCAAATATATACTTTCGGTGTCATCTAAACAGTGCGTGCATGCGTGGTATCCCTTGTTTGTCTGTCCTGAAAGGTTACTGAGAGCAGGCCAATCATTGATGGTTACAAACAGCAACGCTCGTAGGTCAAATTCCTCTTGCGCATGCTCATCCCACACACGTACACCTTTTCCATTCCACAGTTGTAAAAGTTCATCAACTAATGGCCTTAGGTACACATCAATGTCATTGCCGGGTTGCTTAGGGCCTTGGATGAGCACTGGCATCATAATGAACTTCCGCTTCATGCACAACCAAGGAGGAAGGTTATACATACACAGAGTCACAGGCCATGTGCTATGCTTGTTGCTCTGCTCCCCAAAAGGATTAACGTCATCTGCACTTAAACCAAACCATACGTTCCTTGGGTCACCTGTAAAGTCCCCCCACTTTCTCTCGATCTTTCTCCACTGCGACCCATCACCGGGTGCTCTCAACTTCCCGTCTTTCTTACGGTCTTCCTTGTGCCATCGCATCAACTTGGCATGCTCTTTGTTTCTGAACAAACGTTTCAATCGTGGTATTATAGGAGCATACCACATCACCTTGGCAGGAACCCTCTTCTCGGTGCGCTGGCCCTCAACATCACCAGGGTCATCTCGTCTGATCTTATACCGCAATGCACATCATACCGGGCATGCGTTCAAATCCTCGTACGCACCGCGGTAGAGGATGCAGTCATTAGGGCATGCATGTATCTTCTGCACCTCCAATCCTAGAGGGCAGACAACCTTCTTTGCTTCGTATGTACTGTCGGGCAATTCGTTGTCCTTTGGAAGCTTATTCTTCATTATTTTCATCACCTTTTCAAATGCCTTGTCAGATACACCATTGTCTGCCTTCCATTGCAGCAATTCCAGTGTGGTACCGAGCTTTGTGTTGTCATCTTCGCAATTTGGGTACAACCCTTTTTTGTGATCCTCTAACATGCGATCGAACTTCAACTTCTCCCTTTCACTTTGGCATTGTCTCTTTGCATCTACAATGACCCGGCGAAGATCATCATCGGGCACATCGTCTGGCCTCTTGATCTCCAGCTTCCCCCATTGCAGCATCACCGTATTCAGAGGGCGGATAGTTGTCATCATCCTCTTCTTCTTCGTTGTCTTCCATCATAACCCCTCTTTCTCCGTGCTTGGTCCAAACATTATAGTGTGGCATGAAACCCTTCTCAAGCAGGTGGACGTGAAGGGGTTTTGAGTTAGAGTAATCCTTCGTATTCCCACAGATAGTACATGGACAATACATAAAACCATTCTGCTTGGTTGCCTCAGCCACTTCGAGAAAATTATGCAGGCCCTTAATGTACTCGGAGGTGCGTCGGTCACCGTACATCCATTGCCGGTTCATCTGCGTGCATTATATAATTAAGTGTATCAAAAACCATTACAAAACATCATGAATAGAGAAGTGACCAAATTAATAGAAGTTCATCATCACATTAAAACCAAAGTACAGTAGTGACCAAAATAAATACATAAAGTTCATACATAGTTCTCATTGAACAACATATAGCTCTCTAGAGCATCTAATTAAAACATACATTGAAACTATGTAAAACATTTAAATGCAACAACAAATGCGATCATAACCGCAACTAAGGTACCAATTGATCCAACGGCATAATGATACCAAGCCTCAGTATGAATGTCATATTTTCTAATCTTTCTAATCTTCAAGCGCATTGCATCCATCTTGATCTTGTGATCTTCAACGACATCGGCAACATGCAACTCCAATTCCATCTTCTCCTCCTCAATTCTTTTCAATTTTTTCTTCAAGTAATTGTTTTCTTTTTCAACTAAATTTAACCTCTCGACAAGAGGGTCGGTTCGAATTTCCGGTTCACATACCTCCTAGAAAAAAACATCTATGTCACGTTGGTCGGCATAATTGTCATAAACACTAAATGAAACAAATAGTTATAAAAGATAATATACCACATCCGAATCATAGATAGGACGAGGGCCGACGGGGGCGGATACCACAACCATGGCACTATATAATAACAAACAATAATAAAAGTAAGAAAATTGTACAAGTATCTATCTAAATCATACAAGTAAGAATTTTTTTTTCTTTTAGAAGGAAGATAAGAACAAGAGGCTCACCACGGTGGTGCCGGCGACGGGATCGGCGCGGGCGATCGACGGTGGGGAGGACGGGGACGGGACAGGACGGACCGCCAAACCTAGACAAATCTTGAGAAAAATGGAGCTTGGAGGTCGAGCTTGGAGAGGAGAAAGCTTAAGTGTGGCTCGGGCATTTGATCGAACACCTCATGTGCATAGGAGGTGAGAGCTAGAGCAACACACACCTGCACACGCCGGCCGGCCAAAAAACAGAGTGAGCGGGCAGGGGCGGGGGTATATATAGGCTTATCTTTAGTCCCGGTTGGTGGCCAGAACCGGGACAGAAGACCGACCTTTGGTCCCGGTTCCAGCCAACAACCGGGACTAAAGGTGCTGGGCCGGGAGCGAGGCCCATTGGTCCCGGTTCGTGTCTGGAACCGGGACCAAAAGTGTCAGACGAGCCGGGACCAATGGCCCCCGAGGCCCGGCCGGCGCCCTGGCCTCACGAACCGGGACTAGTGCACCCTTTGGTCCCGGTTCGTAAGTGAACCGGGATTAATGCCCTTATCCTGGCCTCAACCAAAGCCCTGTTTTCTACTAGTGTGTCCTGGCAACCAAATAGGGTGTCGTTGTCAGTTTGGCACCAGGACAATCACTAGTACTAGTTGTTTCAGGGCCATGGACGTGTCAAGTTTAGTCTCGGTTGATTAGAGCTCTTCGTTGGTGATTCTGGTTCAGTGTATGCACAGTTGCATTTTGCCTTACGGCTCCGTTGCAGTCCTGCAGCAACCAACACATGAAAAAAGAAACCAGTTAGGACAATGAGCATGAGAAAAATGCGCAAATCATTAACTATTACTATGATTGATTTTGCACAAAACACCTACTCTTCAAGTTTGTTGCACAAAGCATCATCCATTGGTGTAACCTGTTGCGGCTAGTTGACATGATTCCTGATTACTGCATCCCATTTGAAGTGCACATGAGGCAATAAAAACTACTAATATCCGCAGTTCTAGTTAGCCTGAGCGGACTATCGTTGCATGTTTTTATACCACGTTTGCACTTAGAAGCAGGACTCACATATTAGAAATTATGTCAACATAGTAGAATGATGGATTAGATCTATCTGCAACAGATTACACCAATAGACGATGTCTTGTGCAACAAACCTGAAAAGTAGGTGTTCATTGCAAATTAATCTTCAATAGTTGGTGACTTGTACATTTTTTTCCAAAGAGCTAGCAGATATAAGTAACATACAATGAGCAAGAGATTTTTTTTACGTTGGGTTGTTTGGTTTGAGATTAAGTTTGTCAAAATTTGTGACATCAAAGGTTAGGCAAATTTGACCAACTTAGGTGAGTGTTTGGTTCAAGACACATCTTAAGCAAGCCACACTAGGGTCTCACATTACATACACATAAAATGTGTGGTAATATTCCCTTGAACATGCCAACTCGTGGCTTTCATTTTTTTAAACTAACCTTAGCCAAATTTGGCAAAAAAGTGTGGCAATCCAAGGCATAGAACCAAACAGCTCCTTTATACTCCCTAAAGCATCTGCAGCATATTTTTTTGAAAAGTCGTATAAAATAAGTTGGCCCAAAAACATGCTCCAGCATACTTTTGATGATAAAAAAACACCTTGGCTCCCGTCGGCGCCACCGCCGGTCCGCCCCATCTCCGATGGCCTCTAGGCCATGGAGGTGCGGAGGATCTCGACCCCGTTCTCGTTCTTGTTAGATTCAGCGTCTTGGTTGGGGCTGTGTGGCGGCGGCGATATCCCTTAGTAGGAATAATGTCTCCCACGTTCTATCCCCGTCCCGATGGTGTGTCTAGCATCGTCGGAGGGCGTGTGGAGGTTTGTCTCCGTCGGATCTCGCGGGATTCGGTCGGTGCTGGTCTTCGGTGGATCTGTTTGGATCCGGTCTTCGTTCGTCTTTGTTTGGGTGTTTACAGGTTTGATCCTTCTGATCTACGACTTTCTTCATCGGCGATGGTTGCTACTTTGTTGCGCTGGTCCTATGGGGCCTTAGCACGACGACTTCCCGACTGTCTACTACAACAAGGTTTGCCCGGCTCCGGTGAGGGAGGGGCGATGACGGCGGTGCGCCTTCGGCTCGCTCCAGTGCTTGTAGTCGTCGCTAGATGGTCCACGGACATGGTTGTAATTTTTATTACCTCTGTTGTTCTTTGTACTGCCATGATTGAAGATGAATAGATTGGAAGTTTCTCGCAAAAAAAAGAAAAGAAAAAAGAGGGGAGGTCCTAATCAGCGCCTTCAGGTGCTAGTTGGCTAGCGGGCGCTCGAGCTCGAGTGTAGCGGGCCCAGGCTCAACTAGCCACTTTACTCGGCTGGAAGCGCTAACTCGCCCTCTAGTTTTTTCTAGAAAAAAAAAGTTTGCATCACTAGTAAACCAGGGAAAAAACCAGAGTGTCGGTATAATGCAAACAAGAAAAAATCGACACTCTGCTTTCTGTATATAAAATAAATTCATAAATTCCATTTTTCACATAAATTTAAAAAAGTCCACGGGAACCTAAAAATTATTCATGTATTTTAAAAAGTAGTTCACGAATATAAAGAAAGTTCACAAATATGGAAAACAAAGTTCATCGATTTTGAAAAAAATCATGAATTTTAAGAAGATCATCGATTTTGAAAAAAACATTTGAAAACAAAATCACGAGTTAAAAAAAACATTTGGAAAAGTTTATCCATTTTGGAAAAATCATGGATTTAAAAGAAAAAAATGTTCACAAAATTGAAAGAATTCATCAAATTTTGAAAAACATCATGATTTATAAAGAAAAAATAATCAATTTTAGAAATAGTTCATCGAATTTGAAAACAACTTCACCAAATTTTTTAAAACAAAGTTAAAAAATAGTAAAAAATGAACGAAATAAAGAAATTCCACGTGAAAACGCAGAGAAAAACGAACAGAAAGAATATGGCCTGGCCCGCTATTAGGGGTTTGAGCCTTGTCAAATACCACCGTGCCGTCGTCACTGTCCATAGAGCCACCCCATTGTCACCGTGTGCCACCCCTCATTGCCACCACGCACCACCTCGTCCTCGTCGTTGTCCCCTCCAATATCGCCACCACGCGCGCCTCGCCGCAGCCCGACCACCTGCTCTGTCGCCATCGGCTCACCTCTTCGTGGCCTGACAGCCTGCTCCACCGCCCCGACTGTCAAACTCTCATTGTCTTATTCTGCCACACATGCATGCATGTACCGTCATGACTCACGACGCTATAAAATTCACTGGACGACGCCGCTCAATGATTAGTTGGTGTACAACCATATTTTTGAAGAACCTTCATAGAGGCGGGGGCTCCCGCAATGCATATAGAAGAAGAGAGTTGGTCCAGTTAATGAGGGGAACCTGACCCAAAAATCATACAAGGCACAACCACATACACAACATGATTGATTAAGGGACAACCGTGCAAAAAAACGACCACGCGATTGATTAAGGGGCAAGCGTGCAAAAAAAAAAAACCACACGATGGATTAAGGGACAACTGTGCGAAAGCCCCATGACCGAGCAGACTAACTCACCACCCTCGCAGCACGAGGTCGCCACCCAAGCCAAGAAGAGTAGCAGGTCTATTCCATAGACCCGACGTTGCATAGTCGTCTGAGGCCGCCGCCTACATCCATCGTCCGGAACCGCCACTCCGACATCCCCCACGTGACAACAAGGCACCCCTGCACAACTCCCGAAAGCCCGTCGCCCATTCTACTTCCATAGGAGTTGTGGGGTTTCCCTCAAGAGGGAGGATGATGAAGCACAACAGCAAAAGTATTTCCCACAGTTAAGAATCAAGGTTTATCAAATCAGTATGAGGCAACAAACATACAACGTTAACGTCACCTGCACACAAACAAAATAATTGAGTGCATTCAACAAAGGTAAGGGGGTCATCACTCGGCCTTGTTCTTGTTAGCCAAAGGGTTAAAAGAAAATAATAGTAAAGATAGCAAAGGATAATAGTAACTAGGATAATGATATCAAATTGATAGCAATCGTAGAAACTAGCAAATATATGAAGAATGGACACGAGGGCCATAAGTTCAATAGAGGAATGAAAGCAAAATAGTGAAGGATAAACAAATTACTGTTGGACAATTGACAGAGTTGTGCATAGTTAGGAAGATCATCATGGCATGATCATTTTATAGACATTACGTCCATGATAAGTAGACGTTAAACTTAGTGACGTTACTAATATTACTCCACTACAAGACCGTTGTCCAGCAAATGCATCTCAAAGTATTAAGACAAGATTTCTTTTGTCCTACGGGTTAATTGTGGTATGGTGTGATTGATATGAGTTATATGAGTTGGTGTAGATCATCGCCATGATGATTCCTTCTGTGCCACCGGGAGAGAGGGGGAGAGATCTCCCCTCCTTCTTCTTCTTCCTTGGCCAACCCCCTAAATGGGAGGAGGGTTTCCCCTCTGGTCCATGGCTGCCATGGCTCTCGGAGTGCAGGAGCCCCTCCGAGATTGGATCTCTCTCTGTTTCTCTTCCGTTTTGCGCTCCTGTTTTTTTAAGTTTCACCATTTTTTATATTACCGGAGATCCGTAACTCCGATTGGGCTGAAATTTCGAGGGGATTTTTATCCGGATATTAGCTTCCTTGCGGCCAAAGGACACCCCCAACCGACCTCCGAGGTGGCCACAAGCTCAAAGGGCGTGCCCTAGCCCCAAGGCGCGCCCTCCGAGCTTGTGGGCCCCTCGGACATCGTCTGGAGTTGATTTATTTTCCTAAAAGTACATATATTTCAAAATAAATCTTCGTGAATTTTTATCGTGTTTGGACTTCGGTTGATATGGATTTTCTATGAAACAAAAAAACATGCAACAAATATGAACTGGCACTGGACACTGGATCAATATGTTAGTCAAAGAAAATCATATAAATTGTTCCAAAAGTATATATAAAAGTTGTAAAATAATGACATGAAATATTCAAAAATTATAGATACGACGAAGACGTATCAGATCCCCGAGTGTGATTAATATAGCGACGACCGGGGTATGTGCAACATGCCTCACCTGGAAAACGGTAGGTGCTTCACCATTAAGCTGGACGAGACCTTCGAAGTTTTTACGGTACGTAACGACGACAAGTATTTTTTTCGTAACGAAGCATGGCCTGTGCTTCTTTAATTCAACGTGTAATTTCTGTTTTTAAATTCGACTAGTGCATATCCTGCATTCAAGATGCTATGTCTTGGAGAAGCTCGATTTCGAAGATAATGGGAATATGGAGACGAAGATAGCTCACTTAAGGACAAAACACGGTTTCACTTTTGGGGTGAAGCTATACCATGCGGTAAATCACAACATTTTGGTTGCTGGAGTTGGAGAGGACTATGCAAGGCCTATGGATTTCAGGAGGATGTGAAAATAACCTTCGATAACTGTCCTGAAGATGACATTGAAAATAATATCGACATTTGGATGGATGTGGATATGCTTCTAGTTCTACTCTATGTGAGTTCATCAAACAAATGTGTTAAGTAATTTATATTATTTATTTCAAAATAGTTGACAACTTATTTCCATTAACAACTTATTTCCATTATCCAAGAAATATACAGAAGGTAGTAGATAATACCTACTACAGTTATGGCGCAGAACTAACTTGGCGGGAGAAAAACATCTTGTTTCGTTTTATTAATGGTGTTGAGACTTTCAAGAACAATTATGAAATTAACCAAAATTATGGCCAATACGTGCCACTAGTCCACGTGTTGAACTATGGTAACATCCATGGAGATAGCATGGTAAGATTTTTTTTACTATTGTATCACTAGTCAATCTTTTGCAGACATTCTTCCTAAGCTAAACTACATTGCTCACTGTCTTATTATTATGTTCTTCAATAGAAACTCCTGAAGGAATGTGTGTCTGATCTGATGTATATGGAAGGTGACGTGGATATTATTAGCTTACGACCAAGTTTGTCGGCGGCTTGATGCAGTCCATACTCAATTTCGCGAAGAGATGAGGACCTTAAAAATCAAAGGATGGAGAAAAACAATGAATGCGAGAAGGCAACTACTTGAAAGCAACATGGTGCGTAGATCACAAATTGGAGACATGTGAATCTCTATTCTTCATAACGGAGATGGAAGGGTTATCTTGTTTTATGCTATTTTACCTCCAAAAAAAGAGCAGGTCCTAGCTAGTACTTGTAATGTGCTCAAATGACGATGAGTTATTATATGACTACGGACGACGAGGTGTTATATGACCAAGATGACGATGAGGAGGCCATACTACTTGACATGTGTGCTAGAGTGATGATGAGATATTATATATAATTGTGTACCGTCCCAACATCATATCATCATACTAATTCAACTAGCTCACTGAATCCGTCCACTTTATTCTAATCCGTATTTATTCCACAACCTCTACATTGTTACCGTATAAAAATTGTATAGCGGTGTATAAATACAATATAAATGTAGAGAAATAAAATACGCATTAATACTAGTGGTGCGAGACATGGATGGTCGCTACTGCTATTTAGCAATAGCGTCGGACCAAACAAGTGCTATTGCAAGCTCCAGTAGCAGCATCGCCGATCACAAAACGCGTTACTGCTAATACTTAGCTGTAGCATCGTAGCTGTAGCGCAGCTGCCCACACTACTAGCAGGTATAACAAACATCGAGTATGGTGTAGGTGATCATATGCGTTCACTCCGTCTTACATTTGTTTACGGAGGGAGTACCATTCAAATTTCTCACTAGTTTCCCCTCAAAGAAAGAAAAATGTCATCCGAAATGCCAAAAGATGAAAAGAGAACTCGTTCACCAGCCAGCCAAAACAGAAGTCGTCCACCACGCTGTGAGACGCCGCTCATGGAGCCCACGGATCGCGATCCGCGTGACGGCCGCAAACCCGAATCCCCACCCTCCATTCGGCCGCGATCCAACGGCGCCCATCCCGCCCTCCTCCGCCCAGCCCGCCCGGCCGAAATCTGAAGCCCCCAAAATTATCGCGCGCGACGGCGCGAAGCACGAAACCCATCCTCGATCCCCTTTAAAACCCACCTCCATTCTCACCCAACCCACCACCACCAAGTGAAATCCCAATCTCCAAACACCAACCAGAGGGTAGCAGCAGCCAGATCCTTCTTCCGCAGCTCCGATGGCCCGCACGAAGCAGACTGCCCGCAAGTCCACCGGCGGCAAGGCGCCCAGGAAGCAGCTGGCCACCAAGGCTGCTCGCAAGTCGGCGCCGGCGACCGGCGGCGTCAAGAAGCCCCACCGTTTCCGCCCCGGCACCGTCGCCCTCCGCGAGATCCGCAAGTACCAGAAGAGCACGGAGCTGCTCATCCGCAAGCTCCCCTTCCAGCGCCTCGTCCGGGAGATCGCGCAGGACTTCAAGACCGACCTCCGCTTCCAGTCCTCCGCCGTCTCCGCCCTCCAGGAGGCCGCCGAGGCCTACCTCGTCGGTCTCTTCGAGGACACCAACCTCTGCGCCATCCACGCCAAGCGCGTCACCATCATGCCCAAGGACATCCAGCTCGCTCGCCGCATCCGCGGGGAGAGGGCCTAGGTTTCAGATCGCCGGCAATATACTGGGTAGTAGCTGTTCTTGTCTTGTGATCTGGATGTGTGTCGGGTGCATCTGTTCGTTTGTGTTGATATGATGTGTCGTCTGATCCTTTGTATCGTGGTGCTTGAATGAAATTGCAATGGAAAAGTTCAGTTATCATGCCAATTCTGTCCCCCGGTGTCACTGTTTGATTATAACTTGCTCCGTGATTCTGCAATGTTCTTGTGATATGAAGCAAGCTGATTATGCGAGTGATAGGTTTGGACAATATGCTGTTCCCCATGGGCTTCGCGATTTTGCTGCGGCTCTCTGTTATTTATCTTTGGTCCCTGTGTGATTCAGTTTCTTGCACTTTATTTTTTTTGCACGTTTCTGCAGGCATTTGATGGATTTCTTTTGGCTTTCTGCCATGTTTGATGTAATTCTTAACTAGTGTTGAGTTGGTTGATGTGGATTAGCTGAAGCTGAATCCTGCGTCACATTCACATCAACATGTTGCCACTTCATCTTGAGCTAGTTGGAAATTTGCAATGGATGTGATCTACTTTATCTCCGTTTCTCAGATCTTGTTAATAAGTTCTGTGATTGGATGTTATGTTGCTGAATGACATCCTTCTGGTGATGATTCTTGTGCTGAGTGTTTTTTGGCTGTGATTGTTCATGCCATGTCTTCATGATGATTCTTGTGGATCAAAAACTTGCTGTTGACAACTACAGTAGACACTACAATTTTTTTATCTGATCCTTTGAGTACTATCCATTTAATCTAACAAGTTTACAACATATAGTTGCACATTATAAGAGAAACAAGTACTGTGATTAAACTTGTGCTGTGACCAGCCTATGAGAGTATAGAACAGGACACACTTTAAGGCTATTATTTTCTGTATCATCCTACACCGCTGTTAACTGACAGAATGCGCAATTTGGTGTCAGCAGCACTCTCTTCGATTAAACTTGCGCTGTGATCAGTCCATGAGACTGTCTTAAAGTTTTCTTGAAAGATTAAAAGTGGATATGAGTACAAGCCACTCATCACTGCAGTTGCGATGATATTGTTTGCAGCTTCTGTGGCTCAATTCCACCCAAGCTCACGTAGTTCTGCGCTTCTCCGCAGGCCGTTGCACTTACAATGTCGCCGTTTACAAACTTTGGGTTAAAATTGTGAGCTCTGTTACTGAATCCAGAGCAAGCCTCGGTGTAATGCGGAAGCTACACGAGGAAGGCCAACCAGTTTCAGTAGTACTTGACACTTGTATTTTCAGATATGGATATGGACCAAAACGATTGATGTACTCATTGGATGGCAGAAATGATTCTAGAGAGAGAGATTACCATGAGCTTATGGATGCCTTAACATCTCAAGCATAACGGAATGTCTGTCGACCTACATGACCTATTGTTGTTCAGCAGTTTATTGTACTCAGCTCTATTCTAACTTGTCTTATACAACCATACTCATCCGGATCATTGCTGTTATGCCAAAGCTCGACGAGGAAGCTCGAGTGAAGTTGCTGGCCCCAATGCAAGTAGTTGAGGCGGCGCCATACATCGTGGAGTTCACCAAAATTCGTTAATGATTTTGGTCATTTCAAGTTAACCATCATTTGTAGTACCCCCAGTTACCTGTAATGTCTGACAACTGAAGGAAGAGTTTCCGTGATAGTCTATCATGTACAGAAAACTGCTTAAAACATCAGGTCAGCATCAGGTGACTTTTACAGTCTCCTGTACAGCAAACAATCCATGTCGAAATTCAGATAATGCTCGTAGTGTCATTTTGTCAGGAGATTTTCTTACCACAGGTGCCAACCGAGCCGATCACTCCATTTCCGACCTCCTTCATCGGTCGGAGCTGGATGGCATAGGAGAAGGGGCTAATCCCGGCGACTAACAACGACATGTCGAGCGTCTAGAACTTTATTTTTGTGCAAGACGTGGTGATCGAACCCGCATGCCAACGTTGTCAGACTTGGCGAAATAACCACTTCACCGCACTCAATTTGATGATTTATATCCGAAAACAACACTATTTGACCTTTGTTTCAGTCAAAGTACAAATTATTTGACAAAAAACGTATATTACAACGAAATTCACAAAATTAAAAAGTTCATGGATTTTCAATAGAAATGATCACAAAATCGAAAAGAGTTCATCAATTTTGAGAAAAATCATGAATTTGGAAAAAAAAAGTTCACAGACTTTAGAAAACTTCATTGATTTTGACAAAAAAAAGTTCACCGGATTTTGAAAATAGTTCACAGATTTCATTTTTTTTATACAGGAAAAGCTCATTAATTTAGAAAAAAGTTCAAAAATTCGAAAAAAGTTCATTGGACTTTGGAAAAAAAGTTTATCCATTTTTATAAAAGAAATTCACGCATTTTGAGAAAAAGAAAGAAATAGGGACAAGAAAAAAGAAAAAGACCGAGAAAAGAAAAAAAAAGAAAAGAAAAAGGAAGAAAATAGGAAAAAGGCATATACAAATCACAGTTGGCTACCTATCTTAGAGGTGAGCGTGGACATCGCTGGTTCAAATCACACCCGCGCGCTACTTTTTTTGCAGTATTAAATTAAACATAATAAAAGGAAGGGTAAACGGGCTGGCCCAGCATGGAGGGGGTGCCTATTTGATTGCGAAAATCACTATAACGGGCGTTGAAGGTGCCGAACATAGGATTCCTAGGAGAGCAACAAATCATCAGTAGTCCTTCCGAAGCCTCCATAAGGGTCACTTTTGGTAGGCTGAGAGGATGGCACTTGCGCACTCTTAGCCGTCACCACGTGTTCCTTCTGGGCGTGTTTTTCGGATTTTTTATTTATTCGTTTGTACGTGTTGTCGGCTGTTAGAAGATTTTTTCGATTTTGTTCGGCTTTTCGGTCCCTCCCCCCAGTTTTTTCTTAGATTTTGGAGAATTTGTTTTTATTTTTTTGTCGTGAAAAACATGTTTTCTTTTTTTCCCACGAGAAGCACATATTAACTTCTCGTGGTGGTACAGATTTGTATTTGTGATAGGCACGACGGTGCCTCTCGAAAAAGGCAAAAGAAAACACTTTTCTTTTCTTCCTGAGAGCCACGGATTTATTTCTCGTGAAGGCACGGATTTCTTTTCGCGAGAGGCACCTCTTGAAAAAGAATAAAAAACAAGTATTTTTTCCTTGCGCGAGAGGCACATATTTACTTCTCGTGGAGGCACGAATTTATTTTCTCGAGAGGCACGGTCGGTGCCTCTCGAAAAAAAATAATGTGTTTTTTTCCTTCGGCTAGAGGCATAATTGTGCCTCTCGGAAAAAAATGAAAAAAAATCCGCGTGTTTGTTTTTCTTTCACGAGAGGCACATATTTGCTTCTCGTGAAGGCACAATTTTGCATCTGCAAGAGGCACAGTTCGGAAAGGAGAAAAGAAAATGCTCCGATTCATGTTTTTTTGTATAAAAACAGTTCCTCGAAAAATATCATCATGGGATCTAGTTTTAAAAATCTCGACGCGAGGAATCGAACGATGAAAACTGTTCGAGCTTTGAGCGGAAATTTAAGAGACAAAACATTTTGAATAAACGGATCTAAAAAACGAATACTTATAGGTTGCGACAGGTGGCTTCTAACCGGGGAGAGGAGTGACCTTTATAAATAGTACTCCTTAATTTATAGAAATAAGAGGACTCATTAATTAGTGATTTCCGGTTTGCCTGCATCGACTATGGGCCAGTTCTTTTGAGCAGATTATAGAGAATCTCTTTCCCAAAAATCCTAAGCGAAAAGAACTCAGATTGACCTTCCAAAATCTTGATAGGATTGTGTAGAATCCTAGTGCAATCCAAAATCTCTGAAAACCTCGAATTTTCCCACAATCTCTGGATTCTGGCAGGTCCCTCAAAAGAAAACGTTTTGAGTTAACAGAATACCTCTATTGAAGCAGCTAATTACGACCACAATGCCACTAGCATCTCCACGCCTGCACGACTCTCGTTACGGCTAACCCTCGTTTCCCGTGTCCCCATTGAGCGCATTGAGGGTTGTAGGAGGCGGCTACGCCGCCGCCAGACGCGCCTCGCCGGCCCAATCCTTGCCGTCGTTGGACGCGTTTCGCCGGAAAATCCTCGCCGCCGCCAGACCCGCCTCGCCAACCCCGTCCTGGCCCTTCCAACCGCTGCCCCTGTTCATTCCCTTCCACTACGTTGACCGCCGCCCCTCTGGCCCATCTGCCACCCCCGGTCCTAACTCTGTTGCTGGAGGCCGACGCCGTCGGCCACCCCTTTCCTCTGAGCCAACCATCCCCGGTGATCTCCTTCGAGCAGTGCACACCGAGCGTCCCCTCCTCTCTTCTCATCTTTCTGTTTGACGCATGTGAGGAATTGTTGCTCCTTACTACATGGATGTATGGAATTGTTGAATTATGCTAGATGGATTATGTTGCTATATGTTAGTAATGAATGGATGGATGGTGCTAGTATGAACAACTTTTTGTTGTAATTTAAATGGTCTCTAATCTTGATTCTCCAAAATCCCGTGTCAAAAGAACTGGGCCTATATGTCGGCTTAAACGAGACGATAGCATTTCTCGCTTAAAAAAGGCGATACATGATTCGATCCTCGGTCTCGGGATGGCAGGCATCGCTGCTAACTAGTGGGCTAGACCATGTTCGTGGTATTTTGTAGGGCGCAATCAACTTAAGTATACTAGAACCGTTTTATCACAGGGTTTTCTACTTTTTTTTTCTGTATTTAAACCCTTTTTTCGTTCCTTTCCCCATTTTCACTATTTATTTATTTTCTTTCTTTTTCTTTGGTTTGATTGACTTCTTTTTTCTTTTTTTTTCACCGGTTTTTTTTTCAAGTTTATTTCTCTTGTTTTACTGGGTTTTCTCCTTTCTTTCCTTTTTATTGTTTTATTTTTTAAATTTCCTTTATTTATTTTTTGGGTTTTCACAAGTTTATTTAGTTAATTTTGTGTTCTTAAATTTTCTTCGGGTCTTTGTTTCTTTGAAGATTGACATTCTTTGAATAACCGGTCAACGTTTTTCCTATACACATTTTTTTCTTCAAATACTTGATTGATAATTTTCAAATAAAAAGATAAATTTTCTTGCGTATATGAAACATTTTTTATATACACATTTAATATTTTCCAAACGATTGATTAACATTATTTCACTTGTTCAACATTTTTTCAAATGCTTGATGAACATTTCTATATACATAATCAATTTTTTCATCATATTTTTAACACATGGCTAGCTTTTTTTACACACATTTAACATTTTTGAAATACTTGTTCAACATTTTTTTCAAACGCTGATTAACTTTTTGTATACACATGATCAAAAAAATTCATCATTTTTTTAAATCATGGTCAACATTTTTTTCATACATATTTATCATTTTAAAAATGCTTGATCAACATTTTTTAAATACTTGTTCAATATTCTTTTAAAGCCTGATTAACATTTCTAAATACATGATAAACAATTTATCATTTTTTAATACATGGTCAATATTTTTTCTATACACATTTAAGAAACTTCAAATTCTTGATCAACATTTTCAAATACTTGTTAAAAAAAATTCAAATGCTTGATTAACATTTTTGAAATACACGATCAATTTTTTTATACTTTTTTTCTTATACGTGATAAACATTTTCTATATACACATTTAACGTTTTTCAAATGCTTGGTCAACATTTTCAAATGTTTTATAGGGATTTTTTTAGTGTATATATTTATAATATTTTAAAGTATAAACAAAAGCAAAAAACGAAACAAAAAGCGTAAAAAAGAAAAGAAAAAAGGTCGTGCCCACCCGCGCTCCTGGGCCAGCCCATCTCGGTCTTGCCTTTAGCGTGGGCTCCAACCTTCTCACTGAAGGCGAGATAAAGCCCCCCCCCCCCCCCTCCCGGGTTTACTCGCGTCGTAATGGTTCGATCATGCCGATAGCTCTTGGGGTGTAAAGTTGAGTCCTGCTGGGCTGAACAAAGTTGGCCCGATTTAGCCCACAATCCCACCTCCGACAGTAGCATAAAATTTCTTATGATACGGTATCATAATATGATACTCTTTATCGTAAAAAAGTATGATACTCAACCCTCTCTTTCTTCATTGAATTATACACACTTCATTAAAATTACCCAGTTGGCATGCATGATACTTGTTTTTTACTTTTTTGCGGAAAAAATCTTGTATTACTCAATCAAAAAACAGGTACTGTCATGCTTAACAGCATCCAAAATGACCTCCGGTCTAGACCCAAGCCATACAACAGTTTGGCCTTGAGTCCTCCCAAAGGTTGTCAAAACATGACTAGAATTATTACAACTTCGCCGAATATGAGTAATACAAAGACTACGTTCGATCACACTATCTTTTATTTCTCTAACAAGAAAAGCGTATTTTGATCTGTTTGTATCTCCATTTTTCACCATGTTGACTGCCTTCAAACTGTCGCTTTCAATATCAATTGGTAGGTTGCTCTACTGTAGAGCTAGCAATAGTCCTTCTCGGATCGATACTAGTTATGATACCCCCACTACGACCAGCCTAAGGGCTCCTTTGATTTAAAGAAATTCTATAGGGTTTTTGGAGGATTGAGATCATTAGGAATTTTTCCTACATTGGTCCTTTGATTTCATAGGATTGGATCCCATAGGATTTCAGGTCGTACACGTGGGCCTCATCGATGGGGACTGAGGCAACCATTTTCCCAACCACCACGACCTGATTCGGGCCATTTCGATCTGTGCCAATACTTCCATTTATGTACAGCAACGAGGAAATTCTTAAGGAAAAAACGAAGTACCACAAGGGAAGCAAATCATTAGCGACTACTAGTCTTTAGTCGAGACATAATAAGTCAAACTATCTTGATTTTAATGAGCTTACCCATGGCAAGCAGGCTCCACCTATTGAAGCATCCACACGTTTCCTAAGCAGCTACATCGACACCCTCTTATGCATCAAACAACATCCTTCTAAGCAGTATGGGACATGTAGAGCAACAAACAGCAGTCTGGCTTCGTTGCACTTCGGCAGAGATTGAAACTATTTGTAATGCGGATTGTATTGATCCCAGTTAATCAATGAAAGCTTTTCATTCGCAAAAAAAAAAACTATCTTGATTTTTAAAATTTCATCATTGTTTTGATTCGAATAATTTTTTGTAGTGACTTTTTTATATTATGTTGTGGTATATCTTGTTCAAATAATTGTGTTTGATTGTTTAAAAATCATGTTATCTAGCTCGAGATTGATCCCAGATTGTTAGCTAAGCACCGAGACAATTTCTACAGTTCAATGTTGAGCTTCACTCAATTTGCGCTTGCTCAAATTTTAGTATAAATTAACTAAGCACGAAACAATTTCTATAGTTCAATGTTGAGCTTCGCTCAATGTGCGCCTGCTCCAATTTTAGTATAAAATTAGCTAAGCACGAGACAATTTCTACAGTTTAATGTTGAACTTCGCTTAATGGTTGCTCGAATTTTAGTATAAATTAAGTCGAGCCTAGTATAACATGCTCAAACTCGGTTTAGTTGCACCCGTTTGCAGCGGACTGAGTTCCAGTGACTTGCGTCACCAATGAACAGATGACGTGCTCTCTCTCCACACCGTCCGTTCCAGATTCGGCGGACAGGGCCGCGTGAACAGTACCATATCTACAGTATTTTTACCTACAACAACTTGCCCACGATATTCGGTCTACAGTGTCACATCTGCAGTGTCGCGTACAGTACTTCTGCTACGTTCCTTGATCTGAGCTGCCCATCGATTCATCCAATGCCTGGGTAGCCGCCAGTTACGGCGTGACTGGCCTTTGATCTCAATCCGTTTGCAGCCAGTGGTGGTGATGGACTGGTGGCCTGCGGAAGGCCAATCCACGCGTTAGGATTCCGTACGTACAAGAATCGAAAATTCTATACCGAACTCGACTGGGGTGTGATCCAGTAGCTAATCCTAGCACAATTGCTTTGCTCCGCATCAGCCCGCGAGATCAATTACCTAAAAACTCTACGTAAGTATAGCATTCCTCTATAAGAATATCTTGGAATTTGGATCCCATTTTCACAAAAACAAAATAAATAGATAAAAACTCGAGCATTGTTCATGTGACAATATTATTGAGACGCGTATTTCGACCATTCAAACTCGCGTACACTAGAAAAAAAACAAGTTTCCTTTATTGGACATGAGAGAAACCAAATCAACAAGATGAAACATCATCATCAGACAGATATGGAATTCAAATTCAGAACGACTTGATGAGAGCGACCAAATCACTGAGATGCGTGTGGGACGATCCACTTTCGTTCATGCCTTCCTCGGCAGCCATCTTCAACCCCTTCATCCTCTCACTGATCTCCCGCCCCTCTGCGCTCTCCATCATCCTCTCAATGGCGGCCTTGATCTTCGCCCTCTCCAGCCGATGCGAGCCGTCAACTTCCACCCCCACCTTCCACACGTCGGACACGTACCTGGCGTTGCCGTACTGGTCGCCGTGCAGCGGGTGGCAGATCATCGGCACGCCCTCCGAGATCGCCTCCACCGTGGAGTTCCAGCCGCTGTGGGTGAAGAAGGCGCCCACCGCCGGGTGCGCGAGCACCTCCTCCTGCGGCGCCCAGCTCACGATCATGCCCCGCCCGCGCAGCTCCTCCCCGAGCCCGTCGGGCAGCTCGCCGGACTCGAACCCGCGGATGAGCTTCGGCCGGACGACCCACACGAACGGCCGCTTGCTCAGGGCCAGCCCCCACGCCAGCTCCACGAACTCGTGCGGGTCCATGGCGGCCAGGCTCCCGAAGCTCACGTACAGCACGCTGCCGGGCTGCTGCGCGTCGAGCCAGCCGAGGCATCCGCGGTCCGCCTGCGTCTCGCCGAGGCTGCCGGCCTTGGCCGACGGCGCCAGCTTGTGGAGCGGGGCGACGGCGAACACCGGGACGGACAGCTCCTCGCGGATCCGCTCCAGGTTGGCGGCCTCGATGGCGCCCAGGGTGTTGATTATGAGTCCCGAGGACTGCCGCGCTCCGGCGACGGTGTGCCGGAGCAGCTCCGCGAAGTCCTCGAGCCGGCTCGTGTCGTGCCGCAGCAGATCCTTCACAAGGTAAGGCGGCAGCTCCTCCACTGGGTCGTCCTTGCGCGCATCTGCATAGATCCACATCGAGCAAATGATCTTCTCAGCTCGCGATGCATGGCTTGACTGATAATCGATCCAAGAATTTGATTCCTGATCTGATCTTTCCAAATTCGCGAATAAACCAAGGAAAATTAATCAAGCTAATGCATCACCTTGCACGGGCAAGTAGGCCTTGTCAATCAAGGTCTGGTACGCCATGTAGACCCGGAAGATGGCGGCGCTGGCGGTCATGATGCCGAGCGCCGGCACGCCGAGGCCCCTGGCCACGGCCTGCGCCGAGTACCACACGACGTCGGTGACGACGCAGAGGACGCCGCCGTCCTCCCCCTCCTCGGCGAGCATCGCCGCCAGCCGGTCCCTGAAGGGGGCCGCGGATGCGTCGTTCATGGCCATGACCATCCTGGCGATGTCCTCGGACGCCGCCAGCTCCGGGGCCACCTCCATGGGCAGGGACACGAAGCGGTAGTCGGCGGGGTAGTCGGCCGGGTCCGGCACCCGCTGCTCGGTGTGGAACACGGTGACCGCGAGGCCGCGGGCGTGCAGCGCGCCCGCGAGGCGGAGCACCGGGTTGAAGTGGCCGAGGAACGGGAACGGGAAGAAGACCACGCGGCGGCCGGCTCCGGCCATGGCTGCCGTCGATATGTCGTCTCTAGCGCTCTCTTCTTTCTCTTTCTCGCCGGGCGGCGGTGGGCAGAGAGCTGATTCCGTTTTGGGACTGATGAAACATGCAGCACAAATGGATGAGAAGACTTTATTGTCGCTCGACGAGACGACGCGAGCTGGCTGGCGCTGTCCCTGCCGCTGTGTGGGCCGTGGGGGACTACCCTTTCTCTATCACCATGTGGGCTATCTTCATTGGTCAGCATGATCGTTGTGTCGCAGAATCTCACGCCTGCCACGAGATGAATTAAGATGATTATCTTTTTTTTTTATGATTATCAAATGCTTGCTCCGATCTGGATTGGTAAGATTGATACCCGAGTTTTTTTTTATCGAGTTATCACATGACATGTGTGGTAAGCAACCTAAACTATTTAAAAAAGATTGATATCCGAGTTTAGTGCATCCATGCCAAAATATAAGACGGGTTTTTTACTTTTAAAAAAATACAACTCCCTCCGTACCAAAATATAAGATGGGTTTTTACTTCAAACTGAAGTGTAAAAATGTCTTGTATTTTGATATAGACGTAGTATTTCGTTTTGATCTACCGCTTGTTCGGGCATAAAACTCATCTATGATTGCAATGTATTGTCCCTTCAATTTTCAGTTTATTCAGATAGGTTTTTACATGCATGAACCGTGTGCGACTGCATCGGCCCCTCCTTCCCGTGTCTCACTATCCACCACCTCCGACCATGCCACACACCCCAGCCTACGAGCATGTTGCGCCTCATAACCCCACACCCTGCCGCGGGGCGGCCCAAGGGAGCGATCTTCATCTAGTGGGCGACCTCGATATTAGCACCTTCACTTGATACATGTGTTGCCTTACCGTGTATATGACCTGTGTATGCTAAATTGCTCATACAATATAATACACGTATGCTAAAATTATTGTACGTTGAAATGAGTGTGCAGTGGCTGGATACAATTCCCATGCAGCCCGGACGACGGCCTGGGCGTGAGGCCCATCTCCTTTTTTTTTCGAAACGGAGGCAAAAGCTTTGCCTCATCTCATTAATAAAGCAGAAGAGAATTGTCCGGTTAATAAACAGAAAACCGGACGAAAACCGTCACAAACCGCTGAGCGGCACACACATACTACCACACACCTCACATAGAGGGTCTCGTCAACATCACACACCGGTGTCATCGTCGTCACTTCTCCCCAACAGACGTCATCGCCCTCCCTAATCTCCGAGCAAGCGACTCCGACTTCGCCGAAGACAAAGTCGACCCAACCCACGCCGTAGAGGCTGTGAGAAACACAAGAAGCCCCGAGCCAAACTCGGCCACCCGCGCCAAGGACAGCACAACTCCGGCTCTAAGAGATAGCTCCGAAGGAGAACCATGCAAGGCTGGCGCCGCGGAAGACCACCGAACAGACCACCTGCTACCTGTCATCGTCGCCACAGGGGCCCCGCCGCCGCAGCTCCGACTTCACCGCAACAGAACAACCCGAGGTAATCCCACGAGCACGCCGGAGAAGAGCCGACTACCGCAACCATTGTCGTGCCTCCGACATCGCACACACCCATCATCGTTGCCACAGAAGCCTCGACGCCAACACCACCAACTTCCTACAGTCCCGCTTGATGATGCCTAGCTCCAAACACGAAGCCCCCAAGAGGGGATACGATGCTAGAGCACCGTCATCGTCCGACCCATGGATCTAGGGTTTCCCCCAAAGCTTCGGAGATTGGAGCTGAGAGTACCTCGACGATGCCAACAAGAAGGAAACGACGCTTGAAAGCGTCGCCATCGTCGGCTCCGGACATGCCGGAGACAAGCTTTCGCCCGGGTCAACCTCTCGAGCCCCGCACGTCATCAACAAGCCCTCCATCGAGCCACCGAGGTCAAATTCGGCCGGATCTGACCACCATCACCCTTCGCGACCTCCGAGCAGCAGGTCCGCGCCGCCCGGGCCCTCGTGCGCCCGCATCCATCACTGCAGGACTCCCGCCGCGCGCCAGATCCGCGCTCGCCCCTTGCACACACGCACCGTCGCCGCGGCCTCCATGCACGCCCGCGTCGACGCCGCCGCCAACCCGCGCGCCCCGCAGCGGGGACGAGCCTCGTCAGATCCGCGCCGTCCGGTGCCTGGGAGCACCGACGCCGCCCCACTGGCGTGCCGCCCCAAGTCGCCCCGCCGACGAAACCTCCGCCACCACCTCTGCACAGACGGGCCAGCCACCACCCCTCCGCCACCGAAGCGCCTGCCCAACTAGACCGTGCGCCAGAGCCAGGCCGCGCCGCTCGCGAGCACCGGCCCAAGATCCATGCCAGCGCCCCACCACGAGCACGCCGGCCACCCACCACGCAGCCCTCCACGCGCACGCCGTGTCGAGCTGCCACCGCCGCCCACACGCCGCGCCACGCCGCCGCACCCCGCGCCCGCTGAGGGAGTCCTGGATCAAGGGGTCCTCGGGAGGCCGGCCTATGTCTTATGGGCCGGACTGTATGGGCCACTTGCCGAATACTAGAAGAACCGAAGACTTCACCTCCACGAAGGAAGCATCGTGAATCGTGGCTTGTCCTCCACGTTTGGAGTAGCGAATAGGCATGTTTATCCCTTCGACGTGTAACCGACCATGTGTAAACCCTAGGGACCCCTGGCGTCTATATAAGCCGGAGGGTTTTAGGGTATAGAGGAAGAGAACTCATCTAGGGTTTTAGTCATACGATCTAGTGGTAGATCAACTCTGTAATCTCCATACACTCAATATAATCAAGCAGGACGTAGGGTGTTACCTCCATAGGAGGGCCCGAACCTGGGTAAAACCTTGTCCCCTTTGTCTCCTGTTACCATCGATCCAAGTATCATAGTTCGGGACCCCCTACCCGAGATCCGCCGGTTTTGACACTGACATTGGTGCTTTCATTGAGAGTTCCGCTGTGATCGCCGGAAGGAATCGATGGCTCGCTTAGTCATCAACGAAGAGGTCCGCAATCCAGGCAATTTTTTCCCCGGACAGATCTTCACCTTCGGCAGCGTTGTGCTGCACGCCGACCCGACTGGCCATCTAGGTCGCGTCGGAAGCTTCGCCCCTGATCAAGAGGTCAGATTCGGGAACTTAGAGTTCTCCGTAGACTCTCGAGGCGATCTATCACTGTCTGGGCTCGCGGTCTCGCCCGCCGTGCCCGAAAGCTCTGGGGCTTTAACCCCAGACACACTATTTGGCCCCTCCCTTGGGATCAACCCCGGCTCGGGCCCGATGTCCAGTCCGGATCAGGTCATAGCGCCCGATGCCCGGACACCAGTTCTTGCCGAACACTCCCCCCGCACGGACGCATCGGAGGTTCACTCCGGAAGCCCTGTGCGGGCCGACCCGACCGAGCTCTCGATACTCAATGAGGCTCTGGACCGGATCTCGTCGATGAAGATCACCGACGATCCAACCTCGATCTGCTCGCAGACCGGAGTTCAGACGGGACAGGACGAATTTTTTGTCCCACCCACCACCCACTTCATAGCCACTGTCGAAGATTTAACCGACATGCTTGACTATGCTTCCGAGGAAGCAGGATATATGGATGAGGAGGATAACGCCCTCACCCCCGCTAAGACCGGGCAATGGACGGCCACCTCCACATATGACGTCTACATGGTGGACACTTCGAAAAACAATGGCGACAAATTGGATGAAGCGCCTTCGAGGCGCCGGAAACCGCATAAACCATCCAAAGGAAAAAGGGGCGAAAATCCATCGATGGCACCGGAAACGGCGATACCCCGGATGACATCGGCAGTCCTGACATCCCCAATGACCCGATAGAGGATCAGGAGAGACCCAAAGACCATCGCGACCCTAATAATCCAGATGATCCCGAGGACGACGACTACCTCCGCTCTATTGAGGGGGAGGATAACGCGGATGCCGATGACTTTGCCATCCCTGACAATCCTGCGGACCAGGAACTGTTCAGGCAACAGCTAATATCCACGGCTCGCAGCCTGAAAGCAAAAGAGCGGCAGCTCAAAGCTGAACAGGACCACCTCAACGACCGATGGACGAGAGTCCTCTCAGCCGAGGAAGGATACGGCACCGGTCTATCGGACCAGCCCAAGAGCTATCCTCGCAGACGACTGCTGCCACAATTCGACGACGAGTTTACTGATATGCCGTCTCCCAAGCACACATCGTATGACAAGCCAGACCGCCCTCCTCGAGGACGAGACAGGGTGGCTGATGATACCGGCTATAGGCCGACGATACCCCGTCGACGGGGAAAGGAGCCACTAGAGCCCGATGACAGGTTTGACCTGCGACACGACCTGGACCATAGAGCAGGCCATACGCGATCCATCTACGGATCCAGAGGATACTCACCCGATAGACGGGAAGGGTACAGGTCTTGGTTCGACCGCAATGAAGATCGGGAACGAGCCCGAGCTAGGACAAACACCGATCACCGGCGCGTCATAGCTCGGGTTAGAGGCGCCGCTCACCCGCTGTGCTTCACAGATGAGGTAATGCGGCATCAGTTCCCAGAAGGGTTTAAACCCGTAAATATAGAACAATACGATGGGACAACTGACCCAACCGTGTGGATCGAGGATTTTCTCCTCCACATCCACATGGCACGAGGAGATGACCTCCACGCCATCAAGTACCTACCCCTGAAGCTCAAGGGGCCAGCTCGGCACTGGTTAAATAGCCTCCCCGAAAACTCCATTGGGTGTTGGGAGGACCTAGAAGAGGCGTTCCGATCTAACTTCCAGGGCACTTATGTTCGGCCACCGGACTCCTCCGATCTCAGCAACGTCGTTCAGAAGCCAGGAGAGTCCGCGCAGTTATTTTGGAACCGCTTCCTGACCAAGAAGAACCAGATTGTAGACTGTCCGGATGCTGAAGCTATAGCCTCCTTCAGGCATAATATTCGGGATGAATGGCTGGCCCGACAGCTCGGCCAGGACAAACCAAGGACAATGTCCACCCTCACGTCACTCATGACCCGCTTTTGCGCGGGCAAGGATAATGGCTCGCTCGACGTAGCCATAACCCCGAAGACCCCGGAACCTCTGAAGTTCGGGATGGGAACGTGAAACCAAAGCGCAACAAGAACAAGCGCCGGCACAATAATAGCGATGCCGATGACACGGCTGTCAACGCCGGCTTTCGCAATTCCCGCTTTGGGCAGCGGAAGAAGCCTCCTAAGGGCAAACACGACGGACCCACCCCGCTGGACAAGATTCTGGAGAGACCTTGCCAGATCCATGGCACTCAGGAGAAGCCCGCCAATCACACCAACCGTAACTGTTGGGTCTTCAAGCAGGCCGGCAAACTCGCAACTGAGGACCAAGGTAAGAGTCCACGCAGCGAGGACGAGGATGAGCCTCGTGGTCCGATCGGTGGCGGTCAAAAGAAATTCCCCCCAGAGGTGAAAACAGTAAACATGATCTACGCCACTCATATACCCAAAAAGGAGAGGAAGCGCGCCCTTCGAGATGTCTACGACATAGAGCTTGTAGCCCCGAAGTATAACCCATGGTCGGCATATCCGATCACTTTCGATCGACGCGACCATCCGACCAGTATCCGTCATGGGGGTTCGGTCGCACTCGTCCTAGACCCGATCATAGATGGGTACCACCTTACTAAGGTCCTCATGGACGGTGGAAGTAGCCTTATTTATTCAGATACGGTGAAAACGATGGGCATAGATCCTTCGAGGATCAAGCCCAGCAACACTACCTTTAAAGGAGTGATCCCGGGCGTTGAAGCTCGGTGCACAGGCTCTGTAAGCCTGGAGGTTGTGTTCGGCTCGCCCGATAACTTCCGAAGCGAGGACTTGATCTTCGATATCGTGCCTTTTCGCAGCGGCTATCACGCCCTGCTCGGCCGAACAGCGTTCGCTCGCTTCAACGCCGTCCCTCACTACGCATACCTCAAGCTCAAGATGCCCGGCCCTAGGGGGGTCATTACTGTAAACGGCAACACAGAGCGCTCCCTCCGAACTGAGGAACATGCGTTGGCCCTGGCGGCCGAATTCCATTACACCGATGATTGGCAAACGCCGACATCTGCCGTCAAGGCACCCAAGGCTGGGAAAAGAGCTCGGTCTCAATCCGAGGTACCAGAACCTTCCACTCCCTGTAAATAGGGACTCGCCCCCTATCGCACGGCCCCATTACCGGAAAAGTACGTGCCGAAGATGCACAACTTCGCGCTTAAAATTCCATGGGCAGCGGTGGGGACAAACTATTACAGGGTAGGTGTTCGGCTGGACCGAACTATTACCGTCAACACGTCTCCGGACACTCTACAGGTACCATAAAGTGCCTGCCACAAAGCGTCAAGCTCATCCATACCTCGGCGACTTCTCAAGACCCTTTCCCTTAAGGCCCGTTCGCCAAACTAGTAAAGCCCATAAAGGCATACACCTCTTTAGGAGATGCAGGAGCAGACAAGCGACAGGGCACATCGAGGACGTCAGGTCACCTATCGAACGCTCTCGGTACAAACCTCTCCTATAAAATTTATATTTCCTTTATCCTATACCTGTAAACAGTTGCATCGGCAATTTGAATAATAAGAGTTGTTGAGTCAAACACAGATATATCATTTTCTCTTTGATGTCCCTTTTCGGAACACTTTCTGTCTTCTCCCTCTCCTTGCGAACCTGTTTGGTATACTGTACGATGCACCCAGCTAATAGACCGGGGGCTCGACCTTAAAAATCGCCTTACTCGCAATCTCCTTAAATGTTCGGCGTCTCGGAATTCCGCTTTATATGCATTGGTTCCGAACTATGTCTTGGGTCAATAGTTGGGTTGCCCGGCTCCTATGCTTGCCCCTTTATGTTCCGCTCGTTCGGCTAAAAGGGCAAAGGGAGCACCGCTGCGATTGCGCTTCCGGCTAGCCTGGTCAAGCGCCTCAGCGGAGAAAGCCGAAAACTGACTGTCATGGTATGCGCGAACCGGTCTGCGAATCCGAGCTTAAATATATCTCGTCAGAGGTTATTCCGTGTCATACGATGGGTTTGGTGTTAGCACAAACCAGTGATATAGGCTTTGGCCACGGTTCATCCGAACATCACAAACACTTGGGGGCTCGTTGTTGGCTCCCGCACTCCTTTCTCGCGCCCCTATGGCTAAGTGAAAGCAATAAAGCATTATGGTCCGATTGCCTTGTCCGCCCCACACTACCGCCTTCAAGTGCCGATAGTTCAGCTAAGGGTTATAGTGCGGTTGGAAGAGACACCTCGTGCAGTATCTACACGGGGGCTGAAGCCGACGACTCGCAGCTTTCAGGGTTAACGGCCACAAAGGAGCTATAAAGGATGCAAAATATATAAGACATGATAAAAAAACCATGCATTTTAAATTTATACACGCTGACAAGTCTTCGGACATATTATAGCATTCTACTCATACTCATTCTCTCTTGTACACTGTGATTCTATGGCCCGAGCACCCTCCATAACTCCGGAGAAGTACAGCTCGGGGAGCCTATGACCCTTTCCAGGAGGCGGAGGAGCTGTGGCTACCTTCAGCGGATCCAGCCCTGGCCAGTGCACCTTGGCCCTCGCAAAGGTCATCCTTGCTCCTTCGATGCAGGAAGACCGCCTCAATGCGTCGATCCGAGGAGTGGCGTCGCTCAGCTTCCGCACCAGGCCGAAGTAACTGCCCGGCAATGGCTCGTTGGGCCACAGCCGGATACAGAGATCCTTCAGGGCCGGTTCCACCATCCGATGTAGCTCCATCAGCTGCTTCAGCTGCTCCACAAGGAGAGGAGAACGCTCGGGGGCTTCAAATTGCGCCCAGAATAGCCGAGCTTCATCTTCTTCTCCCCGCGAAGCATAGAACTGCTTCGCGTCCGCTAAGCCCTTCTGGAGGTCCGAGCATGCGCCTGAGGAACGCCATACCTGGTTAAGCAACTCGAACTTGCTGTCCCCGAAGATACACTGCAATGAATACGGCTTACCATCCATGATAGCTTTGGCTTGGCGGAGCTCCTCCTCAAATGACCGCCTATCCACCCGCTCCTTTTGGAGATCGGTTTTCAGGGTGGATAGTTCGGCGGCTTGCTCTTTCCCTTTCAGCTCAAGGACCTCGCACTTTTTGCTGGCGTCCTTGAGCTCCTGTTGAATCTCTTCTACCCGAGCCTCATGCTTATCGCTCGTGGCTCTCAGGGCGGATAGAGCGGTGGCCGCTTCTTTGGCCGCCGCCTTCTCAAGTAAAGCTTCTTGCTTCGCTTTCTCAAGCTCGGTTTTGAGCTTCTCTATCTCTTTCGCCGAGGCTGCGTAAGTATCGACTTATGTTCAGAAACCGTGTTGATAGAGCGGTAAAAAAGAGTTTCGATACTCTAATTCGGCTTACCTTGCGCCTCGTCGAATCTCTTGTTTAGAGCGTCAAGCTCGTCCTCGGAGCTCTTGAGCTTCCGATTCAGCTCCTCTAGCTCGGCGGCGTTCGTAGCCGCTGCCGTTGACGAAACCTGTATCACAGAGTTAAAGAGGTTTACAACCTCCGAATTTGTCATTAAAGCTGACCTTGTGTCCGGACCGCTATAAAGCTGTTATAACTATCCGAGCACATGTTGTCTTATGCACAGTTCGGAGGAAAATGTATTGTTGGACCCCCATGTAAGTTTTTCAAACTCACTTGGGGCTCGGGGGCTGCCATGTATATAACCTTAATGCAAAGAAAATAGTATTTCAAAGGACAGAACATTACGTGGCTCACCTGAAAGCCCGTCAGGAGACCATTGAAGGCCTCCTTCAGTCCGTGGTCTACGGACTGGATGCTCTGGAATACCGCACCCATAAGGATGCGGTGCTCACTGGAGATGGAGGCGCTGGACAGAGCCTCCCCCATGGCCGGCCACCCAGTGGTCGGCGGAGCCGGAGGGGATCGGGTAGCCCGATCTCCAGCCGGAGATTGAATTGGTACCTCCGGAAGCGTTGTGCGCTCCGGAGATGGCCTTGGAGGAGACTGGGCATTTCCATGTCCGGCCTCCTCGGTGTCCGGGAGAATCTTCTCCCCCGGGTCTTCGGTGGCCGAGGTGTTAGCCTCGACCATGACATCATCACCTCCACATCCAGTGTCCGGCTCCAGAGGAGCCTGTTGGGATGACACCTCTGTGGCATCCTTCGTGATGACCGGAGGAGAGGGGCGTGATGCGGACCCGCTCTCCGCTAGTTCGGCGGGCGGGGTCTCCCCGTCCGATACTTGATCGGTGGGGAGAACACATGGTGGGCTGCAAGTCAGTAGGCGCTCACATGTTAGGAACATTCGAAAGCTTTGCATCAATGACACGGAAGGGTCTTCGGATCCGTACCTTCGAGGTGGGGGCTTGACCCGGAGGTTCCTCCGCGGAACCCTCTTGAAGTCCTCGGACTCGGTGTTCGAGTCCGGACTATCGTCGGACGACGCCGCTTGTGTCCGGCGCGGTTTCTTCTGAGCGGGAGGAGCTACCTCCTCCGAGGCGTCCGATGACGCCGGCCTCTTTCCTGTGAGGGGGGAATCGCCTCCCCCCTCAGCCTCGTGTTCCTCCTCTTGATTTGAGGAGGCGTGAGTCTCTTCGGACCCAGCCTCTGGCTGGTCCCTGGCGCGCAGGCCTGCCCGGCCTGTTTTCTTCTTTTCCTTCTTCTCTGGCGCCTTGTAGGGCGCCACTACGAGCATCTCCAACAGCAGCTGAGACTTGGGGTCTTCGGGCTGTGGAGCCGGACACTTGATGCCCTAGGCCTTGCTCAGCCACTCCTACAAAGGTAATCGGAAAATGCTTAGACTATCTCTGAGAAGATGAAACCGGTGAAATAACACTACACTATACCTCGGGTGCGGGTTTGGCGGCACTCAAGCCCTTGTCCTCCTTCTTGCCCGGCCAGCTCTCCTGCGCCTTGAACAGCACCTTCCATAGTTTCTCCCGCGTGGTGCGGAAGAGTCGACGGACTGTGGGGTCGTCGCCGGTCCGATAATCCCACATGGGAGCACTCCGGTGCTGGCAGGGGAGGATGTGCCGCTGAAGCATGACCTGGACCACGTTGGTCAGGCCGACTCCCTCCCTGATTAGGGAGGCGATGCCCCTCTGCAGGTCCTCCGCCTCTGTTTCCGACCCCCAGTTGAGACCCTTCTTGACCCAGGAGGTCAATCTGGTTGGGGGGCCGGACCTGAATTCGGCAGGAACAGTTCCGCATTCAGCAGGAACAGTTCCTCCTTCCTCCTCCTTTGGCTCGGTGATGTAAAACCACTCCTTCTGCCAAGTTTTGATGGTATCGATGAAGGTGCCAGATGGCCACACTGCGCGCGGAAGCTTGCTGATGACTACCCCACCGCAGTCCGCATGTGCACCGGAGACGCACTTCGGCTTGATGTTGAAGACCTTGAGCCACAGTCCGAAGTGTGGCTCGACCCGCAGGAATGCCTCGCAGATGATAATAAAGGCGGATATATGCATGAAAGAGTTCGGCGGGAGGTCGTGGAAGTCGAGGCCGTAAAAGAACATAAGACCCCTCACAAAGGGGTGAAGTGGGAAACCTAATCCCCGGATGAAGTGAGGGACGAAGACCACCCTCTCGCCCGATTTGGGGGTGGGGATCACTTGGCCCTCCTCTGCATCACGATGGAAGACGTTGGCGGGGAGGTAGCCGGCGTCCTTGAGATCTCGGATGTCCTGGTCTTTGATCGTGGAAGCCTCCCACTTGCCGCTGGCCATGGCTGAGCTCGGAGGGGGAAGAATGGAAGACCTGGATCTGGGGCTCAGGGAGCTCGGAAGGTTGGGGAGCAGAGAGGTGAATGGAAGATGCGGATAAGCCTTGGGGTTTTCTTCCCCTTTTATTAAAGATTATTGCCGGTTAGCCTCCCTTCGCGGCGCCGTGAATCCCTCCTCTTCCCGAGGCGTGCGTGCCGTTGTACGTACGTGATTAAACATATCCCGTATAAAACGGGGCACGATCTGTGCGTTAATAGATCGTGCTGGTGGAAACGGCCTCGAGCCACGGACCGAGTCTTCACGACTGGTTTAAAGGTCGTGATGGGACGTGGCCTTTCATCTGAAAAGTTGTCAGAGGGCACTGTTGGTTCTCTGACGTTTGGCCTTCGAAGCCGAACTACTCGTGGTATACGGACGATCCATGATCGGAAGCATTACACGTCGACGGAGGCCGAGCTATAGCTCGGGCCGATCACTGTTTGGAGAAAGGAACTCGCCTCGCAAGCCGAAGACTCTGATCATTCAAAGCAGCCGGAGCTTGGACCCTTGGCGTTGGAGGCTAGTTCGGGGGCTACTGAGGGAGTCCTGGATCAAGGGGTCCTCGGGAGGCCGGCCTATGTCTTATGGGCCGGACTGTATGGGCCACTTGCCGAATACTAGAAGAACCGAAGACTTCACCTCCACGAAGGAAGCATCGTGAATCGTGGCTTGTCCTCCACGTTTGGAGTAGCGAATAGGCATGTTTATCCCTTCGACGTGTAACCGACCATGTGTAAACCCTAGGGACCCCTGGCGTCTATATAAGCCGGAGGGTTTTAGGGTATAGAGGAAGAGAACTCATCTAGGGTTTTAGTCATACGATCTCGTGGTAGATCAACTCTGTAATCTCCATACACTCAATATAATCAAGCAGGACGTAGGGTGTTACCTCCATAGGAGGGCCCGAACCTGGGTAAAACCTTGTCCCCTTTGTCTCCTGTTACCATCGATCCAAGTATCACAGTTCGGGACCCCCTACCCGAGATCCGCCGGTTTTGACACCGACACCCGCGCCGCGCCGCCTCTCAGATCTGACGTCCCGCGCCGCCACGCCTGAGCAGGAGGGAGAGGGAGCCCCGCCGCCGCCCAGGCTGACCGGGCTTTGCCTGTCAGCTCGCGGGGGCGGCGGCGGGGGGAGGGAAGAGGAGGGAGGCGGGGTTGCTCGGCGCTGGGCTGGGGCTCTCCCCGGCCGCCCGCGGAGGCGACGCGAGGAGAGAGTCGGGCAACCGGCCCATCTCCCTTGACGACTATAGCAAGTACTGTTGCAATAGTGCTACAGTCAATGAAGGTTGCCTCGAGACTGGCATGGTTCGCCTAGGCCTGGTCCATTCCTGGGTTCGTCACTGTGTCTGTACGTGCAATGAACTCGAGAAGTGACTACATTGAGTATTATGTTGCATTAAGTTGGAATCCGACTACCGTATGGTTTAGTTGGGTTTATGTATTCCTTAATTAAAGATGTGTGATGTTAAATGCATATTGGTATGTTGTTTTAGATCCAAAACATACAAGTGGCGAGCAGAATATATGACATGTCATTCGTACGTAAAATATTAGTGATATCTATTACAGGTCGTGCGTCATTGATATGCTTATTACTAGTGAGGAGCAAGTATACGCACATGTAAAAAATAGTTTTTTTGTGAAACATTGTTGTTCACTAACTAGTGGCGACTCCCAGTCCCAGTGATGGTTGTCTTGCTCGTTGGTGAAATAGAAAAGGTGTTCATCACTCGTAGCCTATCCTTTGGCAGTGGTTCGTTGTTGTCGACTTCTTTTGGTTTTGGTAGACGGCTTTTCAGCCGTGGGGTCACCCTGGTTCTGACGATCTTTCGGAGATTTTAGATGCGGCATTGAGTTTTTTCTCTTTGTGCGTTGCCGACAAGTGCAAGAGGGAGATGATGCTATATAGCCAAGAACTTGTGTTTTATTTTCTGCTTTTATAAAGATGGTATTATAAAGTTGGGTAATTCTGATTTATGGGCTTAACCTTTTTCTAAAGAGAAAAAAATCAGTGCCACTCGTTCTTAAAACCCACTAGTGCAAGTCATACAACGGGGAGAGAATATCACATGAAAACCAAGTTTTAAAGAAAAAAACATTTGAAAGTCATGTTTCAAAGTTTTGAAAAAAAAAACTATAAAAACTAAGGGTCGTAAGAGAGTGATGTTATACTGTCATGTGAAATTTAAAGTTTAAACACATTACTCTTTACCAGTTATGATAAGAAAAAATTTAGTAATGAATAGTGACAACTATTGTTCATCACTATTCAATGCTTCATCCGTTCCATAATGTAGTGCGCCCGCGTTTTCCGAGCTCTAAGCTTGACCTTATATTTAACCAACGAGACCAATTGCTACAGAAGCAAAAATTATACCACTGAATTCGTATCAAAATACAAATTTAGTGGTATAATTTTTCTCCCGCCGCAGTCGGTCTCGTTAGTTAAATGTATGGTCAAACTTAAATCTCGAAAAACACGACCGCACTACACTGTGGAACGGAGGGAGTACTAATTATGCTTTTTCCGTACCTCATAGATGGTACTCTTGTATTTGAACCTATAACATGTTTGAACTTTAAAATTTCACATGCTATTAGCACATGACACTCTTGGCATCTTTTTTTTCTGAAAAAGTTTGAAAACCTGAAGACATTGTTTTCACGTGCTTCATACCAGTTTTCACCGAAACTTCGAGCGTGGAGGTATGTACGTGCGGCACGACTTGTGGTAGGGAGCGGATCACCATTCAGGCATTCACCAATGATTTGCTTCCCTCGTGGCTGTCCATTAGGCCAACTCCAGCGCGCGACCCCATTCGGTCCGGCCCTGTCCGTTTGGGGCAAAACGGACTAAGCCCACGGCCCAGCGCTGTAGGGTAACGCAGTAGAAAACAAAAAAAATTGCCCTACGCACCAGCCCAGGACCACTATGGAGACTGCATACAAGGTTTGATCATTTTCGTTACCGACTCGTAGCGCAGCGGAAGTAGAGTCGATGACGAACGGCGGTGCAGATCCCCGCAGCTAGGATTTACAACCTCACAACCGCGAGGATGTACTCCCTCGCCTGCTCCCCGGACGGATCTCCGGGCAGCCCTTCGGGAGGCCTCAGGACAGTCCCTCGGATAGTCCCACCGGACGGATCCTCGGACAGCCCTTCGGGAGGACCTCAGAACAGTCCCTCGGATAGTCCCACCGGACGGATCCTCGGACAGCCCTTCGGGAGGACCTCAGAATTTCGGACGGTCACTCGGACAGCCCTTCGGGAGGCACTCTCGAACTAAGACCGAAACAACGATCTCTCTACAGAGTTGCACACATACGGTGTCATCTATCCGGCAGGGCTTCGCCGTCCAGAACTAGTTCCTGCCGGAACCCAGACAGCCTTTCGGCTCTACGAAACTATTTCGCTGGGAGGGAGAGAGAAGCCAGATAACATCAGATGGCATGTGTATGTGAGAAAGAGTTAGTCTTTAGGCAGCCCACTCCATCCCTATTTATAGGCCAAGCCCAAGGGTGGCTTCTCCAAGAAGCCAAGGGGGGAAATACCAAAGGGCCCTCAAGGTGGCTTCTCCAAGAAGCCACCCAAAAAGCACTTTCACTATTCACGACGACATTTTTCAGCGTCCGTTCGAACCGAAAATATTTATGTGGGTTTAGAACATTTCCAGTACCCACTAAAATAATTTTTGACGCGATCCGAAACAATTCTGGTTCAGTGATTTTCATCTGCGAAAAGCATCTGAAGCGGTTTCGGCAGCTCCGGAACATTTCCGGTTTTAATCCCGGAAAATTCCAGAAAGTTTCCAGAACGATTCTGGCACCCTCCAAGAATTAACAGACATGTGCCGAAACCATTTTGACTTTATGGTGTACTCCGAAACAACTTTTCGGTTTAGTGATTTTCATCTGTGAAAAGCAACTAAAGCGGTTCTGGCAGTCCGGAACATTTCCGGTTTTTGTCTTTGAAACATCTCAGAAGTTACCGGAACAATTCTGGTACCTTCCAATAATTTCCAGGCATGTGCCGAAATCAATTTAACTTTATGGTACACTCCGAAACAATTTTTTGGTTTTACCGAAACTCTTCCGATGTTCTCTCTCTCCGGAACTCTTCCGTTGTCTCCGAAACTTTTTCGGTGAATTTCTCTCAGACTCCCTGTCTAGTATTCAGCAGATAGATGACCCTTAAGCGTGTGACCCTATAGGTTCGGTGAAGTATAGACATGACCCGGAACCCCTTCCGATCAATGATCAACATCGGAGCCGTGGACACCCATATTGACCCCTATACCCACACGAATGAATATTCGAGTGAACCTCCAGTTGCCGTGTGCTATTCCTGTTGCTTCGCGATATGTTACAATTACCCGAGGTGAGACATGTTGGCATCCCCGTGGATCAACAACTTGTCCACTATGCCAGTTACCTCGTTATCGGTATTGTTCTCTTTTCTCGTTCCCGTGTTCCGGCATCCCCGTGATCAAATCGCAAAGTGTCTGGCCAGACGATGATGGATACCGTAACACCGAGAGGGCCCAGAGATATCTCTCCATCGTTGGAGGAGTAAATCCCAATGTTGAGCTATCAAGTTACTTGACATACTTTTCCATGAACCCGTAAGCCGCCGTAATAGCCACCCATTTACGGATGACGTTTAACAAACCCCAAAGTTCATGAAGCAAGCATGAAGAAACTCTATACTCTCATGGTCTAAGGAATTATGCAAACGTTAACCATCTATGTGTTATTAACCATTAACTTATGACGAATGAATCTCATAGTATAACATCAATTCGGGTCGATTCAACACAAATGTTCTTCTAACATTGTGCCCTCAAAATTGCCGGCATAGCCATGCCCATGATCAGGAAAACAGGATCATCATGCAATACTTGAGCCAGTCTTAGAGGCCAGACTAGGAATACATTTTACCGTTTATTATTCCACACGTGCATATGAGTCTTCCTCCGAGCCTCGTGGTTATTGCAGACTCGAGAACCATAGCAGTTATAGCATGGAACATAAACCTAATTATGAACAGGGAGATAATCAATAACATTTATTATTGCCTCTAGGGCATATCTCCTACAGACTCCCACTTGCACTAGAGTCAATAATCTAGTCAATGCTAATGCACTTTACACTTATGACATACTGGTGTAAAATATGCTTCGCATGTGGTATAGCCTGATGTCCAACGGATCTGACGACTTCAGCTCCGTGTTGTAACTTTGCATATCCTCGCGTTTTCACGCTTTCACAAAATTCATATTTTGTGTGGACTTGGCTTTGCATATGTGTGAATCATTGGTCGAAACCTAATTCCTCAGACTGAGCTATGGAGCAACTATCTGCAATAGTGTCCCATAGACCAAAGCCATCTTGGAACCATACTAAGTTCATGAATGAACTATATGATTCAACAACTTCTTTGTCGCTTCTCAAGTGTCAAGATACTTAGCCTTTGTTATAGAATTCGCCACAGTATCTTGTTTGGAACAATTTCCATCTACCGTGCCACCATATTGTGTATTACACAAAAAACCCTTAACTTAAATCGAAAATCGCATGGAGCATTGATGAAGACTGTATCGATGTAATTACTTACAACGAGCACTTCATAATCTCTGCTTGCGAGAAAACATGTCATCACTACTACTCTAGTACTTTAATGACATCTTTCACTGTTGTCCTATGATCAGTACTTTGATCACTTTGGTATCCATACTCGCAACAACTTTGGAGTATCGGACATATCTGGTTGTTTTACATACCATGGAATACATGATTAATCCCAACACAAGAGTGTGTGGAATCTCCATCATGTATTTCACTCATCAATGCTTTGGGACACCGAGTCTTGCAAAAACTCTTTCCATGTGACTTCGGCAAGAATCACTCCTTGGCGTTTTAAATGCTAAAAAGTTTTAGGATCTTGTCAATATGTATTCATTGCTTAGCCCTATTAGGTAAATCTATCTCCATAGATCATCATGCCTAATATTGAGGCTATTTAGCCTAAGCACTTCATCGAAAAACTATTTTCAAATGAAGTCCTAATTCGTGTTAAGAAATTTATTTCCAATTAACAATGTGTCAAGTACACACGGTTTTTAGAAATATTATTATGCTCCCACTTACTTTCTTGAATCACAAGCATCTTCGATACCCATTTGATGAAGTCAAACCCCTTTGACCATTCCATCAAAAACGAAGATTCCAACTCCACTTTGCTCTCTTCTGTCCATCGCTGGAACTCTGAAGTTTGCATACTTACTAGCATCCTCTGGATCGACAAATTACTTTGGAATGTATCACATACAAGTCCTAGGTTTCATTCCATCAGATGGAAATCCTTTTGTCATCCATGTTTCATATCTCATGATTGAAATATGTATTAATTGCTAGTTCAACCCGAACCGACTTTAAGCATCGCTATGGTGAGACAATCTCATCGTAGTCAACTCCTTGAACTTGTTATTGCAACAAGTCGAGCTTTATGGATAAACATTTTATCCGTATCAGTTTTTAGTTCCATAAATATTCGTTAGACTCTAAGTCTTCGAAAGGTGTATCAAGATTTTAATCTCGAATCACTTTTATGGAAACTATCTCGGATTGTATTGGCATTTAGCCAATTCCGGAGTCAGGGCCCATCAACGCTTCCTTGTGTATTGTAGGTATACTGTTGTCTAACAATAATATCTCGTTTGCGCACCTGATAGGTTTGCACGACCTTTGCCTACATGGTTCAGCTGCAAGTTCGACCGAAGTCCATACATTTTATTGTAGAGACTTCCGTATCGGTCGCAGTAGGAAACTCCGGAATCACTTCCAAGGTTTCTTTCCTTTGATCTGATGATGAAGATACTGGTTATCCCGTCGAGTTGCACTGTCCTCCCACTCACCTTTTGTAAGAACTATTCTCTTTAAAAGTATACCGTTTTGTGGCAAAATCCTTTGCCTCGGTATAGTGGTGGGGGAATATCCAATGACTTGGGATAACCTACAAAGTAGCACTTGTCTGATTTGGAATAGGTTTGTAACCTTTTACACAAGCCCCATATTCCAAATGTTAAGAAAAGATATAACATGGTTGGGCGTACCATACCATGGCGTCATTTCAACAGACTTGATGGATCTCTTTTCAGTGTAAAAGCCGCAGTCTCTAAAGCATCACTCTTTAAAAGGGATAATGGCAAATTTATTTATGTCATCTTTGATCTTACCATGTCATAAATGGTTCGATTACATCTTCACGGACTTTCCACTTGCAGTGGTGTTCCGGGAGGTGCAAGTTATGAAACCCCTTTCATAACTCATCAGACATTTGCTAAACTTGTAACTCAAATATTCCTTTCTGCAATCGAATTGTAGAAACATAATTTTCTTGTTACAATATTTTCTTCTTCATTTTGAAAACCTTTCGAATGATTTCAAAAGATCCAGACTCACATCTCATCAAGTAAATATCCATATATCTACTTGAGTCATTTCTGAAGATAGATAAATCCACTACTTGCAATAACATTTATTGGACTACACACATCATAATGTATGATCACCAATATGTTCTATGCTCGTTCCTTATGGCTTGTGAACGGTATTTCAGTCACTTCACTTTTCAGAGGAAAGTTGCAAGTGTCAGATGATTCAAAATCAAACGACTTCAAAATCCATCATAATGGAATTTTCCATGCGGGTTTCTCCAATGTGACCAAATGCAGTGCCACACTTGTGTGGTATTCTTTTAGTCTTGCGACATTTAGCGTCAGTGTTATGGATGTATCATATTTCAATCAATATTCATAACATACATCCCATCTTGGATGGAAGCATGGCCCTTCATGTTATTCATAATACTGAACAACAATTGTTGTTTTCATGAACAACTCTTTTGCAACAAACATTGTGCAATGGGCTAGAGTGTATGAAACTCTAAAATGAATTATGAAAGTAAACCCAGAGGTTATGTATTATTATCAATATTCATAACATACATCTCATTCATAATGAAAGTATGGCCCTTATGTTATTCATAACCCCGAACATTAGAAGTTCTCTTATGAATAACCTTCTTGCAAGATACTTTATGCAATGGGCTAGAGTGTGAAACTCTAAAATGAATTATGAAAGTAAATACATAGGGAATACACCGTTGGAAGGTATACTAACATTTACTATGTCCCTGCGTGTATCTAAACCTCATTCTTGGCTAGTCTTTCAGGCCATAGTAGTTCTTACATCGAGTTGCAACAGAATGCAATCGAGCGGGTATCTTTGTGATTAACTCACAATATCCATGAATTAGTGATTAACATGTTTAACCATAATTCCCAAGAACTATATCTCTGACCAGCCTTCTATACATCAAAAACTTGTATGACATTCATACATGAGCCGGATATTCCAGTCTTCTTTCCTTTTGCCATTATACTTCTAACAGATTAACTTTTAGTATTTCTCCTACTCTCAGAAAAAGCACCCAACTTAAGAGTGGCGTTAGCCCCGGACTTCCTAGGCGTGAAAGTCTTACTAACACCCTTCGGACACTTCCTTTCTCTTTAAGTTGTTGTTTTATTCACCTTTCATCATATGACAGGCGTTCTCCTGGATCCCTCTCTTATCAGTCTAATGCATAGTAAACTCCTTTACTAATAGTTTGCAAATAAACATTGCTTTGGATATCTCATATCTTTTAGCCTTTGTCTGTCTCTGAAAATGATTTTCAGATTCCATGAATATCACATAACTATCCAAACTTTCGAAGTTCGGGTCTCATGGAAGCAAACGTATTGCACTTGACTGAAACAGAATTCTAGCTTTTGGATCGAAGGACGAGAGTCACATGATCCATAGCATTAGCGGGAGAATATCGAAAGTATGCGATAGGACCAAGTCCTTCTCGGCACTATTGAGGACAATCCTCACATTACGTTACCAACCGAAAAGTTTTAACCAGATATTTAACAACTTATTCAATTTTAACAGGGAAGGTGGAAACGCGAGCCATTATTCTATAACTATTATGCAAATCACACTTAGACAGTGTTCAAAATTAATTGCATTGAGAATTAAACAAGTTAATTCTACAGTGCGCTCCCACTCAAATCAATATCTCTCATAATTGATTGTGAGCGATTCAAGATCCAAACTACAATTCAACGCCAAGGATGTATCCATCTCAAGTGACGAGAATTGCAATCGGTAGGCCAACTTGCCAATCACATCTCTATGTGACTCTTGTTCATCTTTCGATGGGCGTGTTCCGAGCTCAGGACTTTCAAGCTAGAACGTCAAGACAACCAAGTGATCTTGCTGCGAGGTCTCAACTCACCCGCCTCACACTTCTCTAATCGTTCGTCCCCATGTATCCATGTGATACCCCGAAGAGATAGGTGCCGTGACGGTGCTACACTTGGGAGAACACTAACTACTTGATATTTTTGTGAGAGATCACCCTAATAAAAGCGACTACCGCGCAATCAAAAAGGGTGCATCATAAGGGATAAACATCTCAGGCAATTCATAATAGCATGATATGGTATAGCCCTTTTTGACGGAGAAGCCTTTCATTTCTTCGTCTTCGGCATTCGCGTTGGTGTTCACCTTCGCAAAGATTGCCACCACCTTGTCGATGCACCGGATAATATTGCTATCTCTATAGCTAATAAAATAAGTGCATTACTTAAGGTTGACACGCAGGTCATTAAAGTGCAATCATATGGCTCCAGCCATCATGCCGAATCATGACACGCAGGTCATGTTAATCAAATTACATCATATAGTTGTTGGAAATATGCCCTAGAGGCAATAATAAAATGGTTATTATTATATTTCCTTGTTCATGATAATTGTTTATTATCCATGCTATAATTGTACTGATTGGAAACTCAAATACATGTGTGGGTACATAGACAAACAATGTGTCCTTAGTAAGCCTCTAGTTGACTAGCTCGTTGATCAAAGATGGTGAAGGTTTCCTGGCCATGGACATGTGATGTCATTTGATAACGGGATCACATCATTAGGAGAATGATGTGATGGACAAGACCCAAACTATAAACGTAGCATGTGATCGTGTCAGTTTATTGCTATAGTTTTCTGCATGTCAAGTATCTGTTCCTATGACCATGAGATCATGCAACTCACTGACACCGGAGGAATGCCTTGTGTGTATCAAACGTCACAACGTAACTGGGTGACTATAAAGATGCTCTACAGGTATCTCCGAAGGTGTCTGTTGAGTGGGCATGGATCAAGACTGGGATTTGTTACTCCGTGTGACGGAGAGGTATCTCAGGGCCCACTCGGTAATACAACATCACTATAAGCCTTGCAAGCAATGTGACTAAGGTGTTAGCCACGGGATCTTGTATTACGGAACGAGTAAAGAGACTTGCCGGTAACGAGATTGAACTAGGTATAGGGATACCGACGATCGAATCTCGGGCAAGTAACATACCGAAGAACAAAGGGAACAGCATACGGGATTAACTGAATCCTTGACATAGAGGTTCGACCGATATAGATCTTCGTAGAATATGTAGGAACCAATATGGGCATCCAGGTCCCGCTATTGGTTATTGACCGTAGAGGTGTCTCGGTCATTTCTACATAGTTCTCGAACCCGCAGGGTCTACACACTTAACGTTTGGTGACGATTAGTATAGTTGAGTTATTGTGTTGGTGACCGAAGGTTGTTCGGAGTCTCGGATAAGATCCCGGACATGACGAGGATCTCTGGAAGAGTCCGGAGGTGAAGATTGATATATGTGATAATAGTGTTTTGATCTCCGGAAGGGGTTCCGGATGTTTACCGAAGTGTTCGGGTGCAGCAACACTTTATATGGGCCAAAGGGGTAAAACCCACGAGGTATTGGAAAGTGCAAAAGGAAGTTTTGCTGCTGCCTTAAGCGGTACTACCGCTGGTAAGGCAGTACTACCGCTCAAGCGGTACTACCGCTCACGAGCGGTACTACCGCTTGTGCGCGGTACTGCTGGAATCCAAGTTGGACTTTTTCCTTGCGGGCCAAACCGACCTTGTGCGGGCAAAACCGACCTTGTGGAGGTTTTCTCTCCAAGTTTAGACCCCAGGGCTCAACATATAAATAGAGGGGCAGGGCTAGCACACGGGACACATCAGGATTTCCCAAGCCGTGTGCCGGCAACCCTAGCCCTCTAGTTCCTCCCGTCATAATCTCCGTAGTGCTTGGCGAAGCCCTGCAGAGATTGTTCCTCACCACCATCACCACGCCGTCGTACTGCCGGAACTCATCTACTACTTCACCATCGCTCGCTGGATCGAGGAGGTGAAGGCGTCATCAAGCCATACGTGTGTTGAACGCGGAGGTGCCGTCCGTTCGGCACTAGCTCGTGATCGGATCGAGGGACGACTAGCGATTTGGATCGCGGAGACGTTCGACTACATCAACCGCGTTTCTTAACGCTTCCGCTTAGCGATCTACAAGGGTATGTAGATTCACTCTCCCTCTCGTAGATGCTCATCACCATGGATAGATCTTGCGTGTGCGTAGGAAATTTTTTGTTTCCCATGCGACGTTCCCCAACAGTGGCATCTGAGCTAGGTCTATGCGTAGATGAGATCTCGAGTAGAACACAAAGGAGTTGTGGGCGTGGGTGTATACATATTGCTTGCCGTTACTAGTTGATACTTGATTCAGCGGTATTGTGAGATGAAGTGGCCTGGACCGACATTACGCGTACGCTTACGCGAGACTGGTTTCACCGCTACGTGCACTCGTTGCATAAAGGTGACTGGCGGGTGTCTGTTTCTCTCACTTTAGTTGAATCGGTTCAATGAAGAGGGTTCTTTTAGAAGATCAAAAAGCAATCACTACACCACGTTGTGGTTTTGCGTAGGTAAGAACGGTTCTTGCAAACCCGTAGCAGCCACGTAAAACTTGCAACAACAATTAGAGGACGTCTAACTTGTTTTTGCAGGGTATGTTGTAATGTGATATGGCCAATTACATGATGAGATATATGTGATGTATGAGATGATCATGTGTTGTATAGAATATCACGACTTGCATGTCGATGAGTACGGCAACTGGCAGGAGCCATAGAGTTGTCTTTAATTATTTTCGCCGTTTTGCTTTACTTTATCGCTATGAGTTAGCAATAGTCGTGGAAGCAACAGTCGGCGCGACAACCTCATGGCGACACGTTGATGGAGATCAAGATGATGGAGATCATGGTGTCATGCCGGTGACGATGGAGATCATGCCGGTGCTTTGGAGATGGAGATCAAAAGCACAAGTTCATGGCCATATCATGTCACTTATGATTTGCATGTGATGTTAATCCTTTTATGCATCTTATTTTGCTTAGGACGACGGTAGTATTATAAGGTGATCCCTCACTTAAATTTCAAGATAAAATTGTGTTCTCCCCGAGTGTGCACCGTTGCGAAAGTTCGTCGTTTCGAGACACCACGTGATGATCGGGTGTGATAGACTCTACGTTCGCATACAACGGGTGCAAGCCAGTGTTGCACGTGCGAAACACTCGGGTTAAACTTGACGAGCCTAGCATGTACAGACATGGCCTCGGAACACAAGAGACCGAAAGGTCGAACATGAGTCATATAGTAGATATGATCAACATGAAGATGTTCACCATTGAAACCACCTCAACTCACGTGATGATCGGACTTGAGTTGGTTGATTTGGATCATGTGACACTCGAATGACCGAAGGGATGTCAATTTGAGTAGGAGTTTTTAAGTAATATGATTAACTAAACTCATTATCTTGAACAATAGTCTAAGTTGTCTTTGCAATTTTTATGTTGTAGATCATGGCTCGCGCAGTAGCACCCCTGAATTTTAATGCGTTCCTAGAGAAAGCTAAGTTGAAAGATGATGGAAGTAACTTTGTGGACTGGGCCCGTAATCTAAGGATTATCCTTACGGCTTCCCAGAAGGCTTATGTCCTTGATGCACCGCTTGGTGATTCACCCGCTCCAGTTGGGTCTCCAGACGTTGTGAACGCCTGGCAGGCTCGTTCTGATGATTACTCAATGGTTCAATGTGCAATGTTGTATGGCTTAGAACCGGGACTTCAAAGACGTTTTGAACGTCATGGAGCATATGATATGTTCCTAGAGTTGAAGTTTATCTTTCAGAAGAATGCCCGTATCGAGAGGTATGAGACCTCCGATAAGTTCTATGCCTGCAAGATGGAGGAGAACGGGTCTGTCAGTGAACACATACTCAAAATGTCTGGGTATTCCACACGTCTAGCTGAATTGGGGATGCCCCTTCCAGCAGAGGCGATCACTGACAGAGTTCTTCAATCATTGCCACCTAGCTACAAGAGCTTCGTGTTGAACTATAACATGCACGGGATGAACAAGTCAGTCGCTGAGCTGTTTGCGATGTTGAAAGTCACTGAGTCTGAGATTCAGAAGGAGCATCAAGTGTTGATGGTCAATAAAACCACTAGTTTCAAGAAGAATGGCAAGGGTAAGAAGGGTAACTCCAAGAAGAGTGGCAAAGCAGTTGCCCCTCCCGTGAAGAAACCCAAGGCTGGACCCAAGCCTGAAACTGAGTGCTTTCATTGCAAGGGAACTGGTCACTGGAAGCGGAACTGCCCCAAGTATTTGGCTGACAAGAAGGCGGCCAACAACAAACAAGGTATATATGATATACATGTTATTGATGTGTACCTTACCAACTCTCGTTGTAGTGCCTGGGTATTTGATACCAGTGCGGTTGCTCACATTTGCAACTCAAAACAGGAACTGCGGAATAGACGGAGGCTGGCAAAGGACGAAGTGACGATGCGCGTGGGAAATGGTTCCAAGGTTGATGTGATCGCCGTCGGCACGCTCGCTCTTCGATTACCATCGGGATTAGTGATGAACCTGAATAATTGTTATTTAGTGCCTGCGTTAAGCATGAACATTATATCTGGATCTTGTTTATTGCGAGACGGTTACTCATTTAAATCTGAGAATAATGGTTGTTCTATTTATATGAGTAATATATTTTATGGTCATGCACCCAATGTGAGGGGTTTATTCTTATTGAATCTCGATAGTGATGATACACATGTTCATAACATTGATGCCAAAAGATGTAGAATTGATAATGATAATACCACTTTCTTGTGGCACTGCCGTTTAGGTCATATTGGCGTAAAACGCATGAAGAAGCTCCATGCTGATGGACTTTTGGAGTCACTTGATTTTGAATCACTTGACACATGTGAGCCATGCCTCATGGGCAAGATGACTAAGACGCCGTTCTCTGGAACAATGGAACGGGCAAGTGACTTGTTGGAAATCATACATACTGATGTGTGCGGTCCGATGAGCATTGAGGCGCGCGGTGGTTATCGTTACTTTCTCACCTTCACTGATGACTTAAGTAGATATGGGTATATTTACTTAATGAAACACAAGTCTGAAACGTTTGAAAAGTTCAAGCAATTTCAGAGTGAAGTTGAGAATCATCGTAACAAGAAGATTAAATTCCTACGATCTGATCGAGGAGGAGAATATCTAAGTTATGAGTTTGGCAGTCACTTAAGACAGTGTGGTATTGTTTCACAATTGACACCGCCTAGAACACCACAGCGTAATGGTGTGTCCGAACGTCGTAATCGAACCTTATTGGATATGGTGCGATCTATGATGTCTCTTGCCGATTTGCCACTATCGTTTTGGGGTTATGCATTAGAGACAACTGCATTCACTTTAAATAGGGCACCATCGAAATCCGTTGAGACGACGCCATATGAACTATGGTTTGGCAAGAAGCCAAAGATGTCGTTTCTTAAAGTTTGGGGATGTGATGCTTATGTCAAAAAGCTTCAGCCTGAAAAGCTGGAACCCAAAGCGGAGAAATGCGTCTTCATAGGATTCCCAAAAGAGACAGTTGGGTATACCTTCTATCTCAGATCCGAAGGCAAAGTGTTTGTCGCTAAAAACGGAACATTTCTTGAGAAAGAGTTTCTCTCGAAAGAATTGAGTGGGAGGAAGATAGAACTTGATGAGGTTATTGAACCTTTACTTCAACCAGAGAGTAGCGCAGCGCAGAAAGATGTTTCTGTAGAGCCTACATCAGTTGAAGAGGAAGTTAATGATGATGATCATGAAACTTCGGATCAAGTTGCTATCGAACCTCGTAGGTCGACAAGGACGCGTACTGCTCCTGAGTGGTACGGCAACCCTGTCTTAGAGGTCATGTTGTTGGACAACAATGAACCTACGAGCTATGGAGAAGCAATGGTGGGCCCGGATTCCGAGAAATGGTTAGAGGCTATGAAATCCGAGATGGGATCCATGTATGAAAACAAAGTATGGGCTTTGAAAGTATTACCTGAAGGGCGTAAGGCCATTCAGAACAAATGGATCTTTAAGAGGAAGACGGACGCGGACGGTAATGTCACCATCTATAAAGCTCGACTTGTGGCAAAGGGTTTTTCACAAGTTCAAGGAGTTGACTACGATGAGACCTTCTCACCCGTAGCGATGCTTAAGTCTGTCAGAATCATGTTAGCAATAGCTGCCTTTTTCGATTATGAAATTTGGCAGATGGATGTCAAAACAGCGTTCCTTAACGGTTTCCTTAAGGAAGAGTTGTATATGATGCAACCAGAAGGTTTTGTCGATCCAGAGAATGCTGACAAAGTTTGCAAACTCCAGCGATCCATTTATGGACTGGTGCAAGCATCTCGGAGTTGGAATCTTCGCTTTGATGAGGTGATCAAAGCGTTCGGGTTTATACAAGTTTACGGAGAAGCTTGTATTTACAAGAAAGTGAGTGGGAGCTCTATAGCGTTTCTAATATTATATGTGGATGACATATTGATGATTGGAAACAATATAGAAATGTTGGAAAGCGTGAAGGAATACTTGAACAAGAGTTTTTCAATGAAGGACCTAGGAGAAGCTGCTTTCATATTAGGCATCAAGATCTATAGAGATAGATCGAGACGCTTAATAGGACTTTCACAGAGCACATACCTTGACAAAGTTTTGAAGAAGTTCAAAATGGATCAGTCCAAGAAGGGGTTCTTGCCTGTATTGCAAGGTGTGAAGTTGAGTAAGACTCAATGCCCAGTGACTGCAGAAGATAGAGAAAAGATGAGTGTCGTCCCCTATGCTTCAGCCATAGGCTCTATCATGTATGCAATGCTGTGCACAAGACCCGATGTCAGCCTTGCCATAAGTATGGCCGGAAGGTTTCAAAGTGATCCAGGAATGGAACACTGGACGGCGGTCATGAATATCCTGAAGTACCTGAAAAGGACTAAGGACATGTTTCTCGTTTATGGAGGTGATCAAGAGCTCGTCGTAAAGGGTTACGTCGATGCAAGCTTTGACACTGATCCAGATGACTCTAAGTCGCAAACCGGATACGTATTTATTCTCAATGGGGGTGCGGTTAGCTGGTGCAGTTCCAAGCAAAGCGTAGTAGCTGATTCTACATGCGAAGCGGAGTACATCGCTGCCTCGGAGGCGGCGAAGGAAGGTGTCTGGATGAAGGAGTTCATGACAGATCTTGGAGTAGTGCCTAGTGCACTAAACCCAATGACTCTGTTCTGTGACAACACTGGTGCCATTGCTCTAGCCAAGGAACCCAGGTTTCACAAGAGGACCAGACACATAAAGCGACGTTTCAATTCCATCCGCGATTACATCAAGGAGGACGACATAAATATTTGCAAAGTGCACACGGATCTGAATGTTGCTGATCCGATGACTAAACCTCTTCCAAGGGCTAAACATGATCAACACCAGAACTGTATGGGTGTTAGATTCATAACAATGTAAATCACATAGTGATGTGAGCTAGATTATTGACTCTAGTGCAAGTGGGAGACTGTTGGAAATATGCCCTAGAGGCAATAATAAAATGGTTATTATTATATTTCCTTGTTCATGATAATCGTTTATTATCCATGCTATAATTGTATTGATTGGAAACTCAAATACATGTGTGGGTACATAGACAAACAATGTGTCCTTAGTAAGCCTCTAGTTGACTAGCTCGTTGATCAAAGATGGTGAAGGTTTCCTGGCCATGGACATGAGATGTCATTTGATAACGGGATCACATCATTAGGAGAATGATGTGATGGACAAGACCCAAACTATAAACGTAGCATGTGATCGTGTCAGTTTATTGCTATAGTTTTCTGCATGTCAAGTATCTGTTCCTATGACCATGAGATCATGCAACTCACTGACACCGGAGGAATGCCTTGTGTGTATCAAACGTCACAACGTAACTGGGTGACTATAAAGATGCTCTACAGGTATCTCCGAAGGTGTCTGTTGAGTGGGCATGGATCAAGACTGGGATTTGTTACTCCGTGTGACGGAGAGGTATCTCAGGGCCCACTCGGTAATACAACATCACTATAAGCCTTGCAAGCAATGTGACTAAGGTGTTAGCCACGGGATCTTGTATTACGGAACGAGTAAAGAGACTTGCCGGTAACGAGATTGAACTAGGTATAGGGATACCGACGATCGAATCTCGGGCAAGTAACATACCGAAGAACAAAGGGAACAGCATACGGGATTAACTGAATCCTTGACATAGAGGTTCGACCGATATAGATCTTCGTAGAATATGTAGGAACCAATATGGGCATCCAGGTCCCGCTATTGGTTATTGACCGTAGAGGTGTCTCGGTCATGTCTACATAGTTCTCGAACCCGCAGGGTCTACACACTTAACGTTTGGTGACGATTAGTATAGTTGAGTTATTGTGTTGGTGACCGAAGGTTGTTCGGAGTCTCGGATAAGATCCCGGACATGACGAGGATCTCCGGAAGAGTCCGGAGGTGAAGATTGATATATGTGATAATAGTGTTTTGAGCTCCGGAAGGGTTCCGGAATTCACCGGAAGGGGTTCCGGATGTTTACCGAAGTGTTCGGGTGCAGCAACACTTTATATGGGCCAAAGGGGTAAAACCCACGAGGTATTGGAAAGTGCAAAAGGAAGTTTTGCTGCTGCCTTAAGCGGTACTACCGCTGGTAAGGCAGTACTACCGCTCAAGCGGTACTACCGCTCACGAGCGGTACTACCGCTTGTGCGCGGTACTGCTGGAATCCGAGTTGGACTTTTTCCTTGCGGGCCAAACCGACCTTGTGCGGGCAAAACCGACCTTGTGGAGGTTTTCTCTCCAAGTTTAGACCCCAGGGCTCAACATATAAATAGAGGGGCAGGGCTAGCACACGGGACACATCAGGATTTCCCAAGCCGTGTGCCGGCAACCCTAGCCCTCTAGTTCCTCCCGTCATAATCTCCGTAGTGCTTGGCGAAGCCCTGCAGAGATTGTTCCTCACCACCATCACCACGCCGTCGTACTGCCGGAACTCATCTACTACTTCACCATCGCTCGCTGGATCGAGGAGGTGAAGGCGTCATCAAGCCGTACATGTGTTGAACGCGGAGGTGCCGTCCGTTCGGCACTAGTTCGTGATCGGATCGAGGGACGACTAGCGATTTGGATCGCGGAGACGTTCGACTACATCAACCGCGTTTCTTAACGCTTCCGCTTAGCGATCTACAAGGGTATGTAGATTCACTCTCCCTCTCGTAGATGCTCATCACCATGGATAGATCTTGCGTGTGCGTAGGAAATTTTTTGTTTCCCATGCGACGTTCCCCAACAGTAGTCATCTCATACATAATCAAATTATTATGAGCACTGCTATACCACATCATATGCACATGCAAACCATCCTGCAAAACCAAGTTAGACGCCTCTAATCGGTTTATGCAAAATTTATTTTCCGTGGCTTCTAAGGTTTCGAAACAAATCGAAGCTACCAACGTCCATCATCAAGCATGATAATCCAAGTCGCTAGATTAACATTCCAGGGTGTATGAAACACGAGATAATAAAATCTCGAGCCCCATACTAAACTTCGTCATACGCGTGACCCCCGTGCAGATCACATCTGCATTGCCCTTTCGTGTGCGAAACATCCATCTTTCTCAACTATGGTGGAACCCAAAGAACTGTTAGCACTTCGTTGATCTGTCAATCAGCATACTCAGGAGCAGCATGAAAGGATCGCGGATTGCCAGAACTTTGTGAGATTCCACCATGCCGTCAAGATCAGGATTACGCAGATTCAGGGGAAGCTACAGGAACATCGGGTAACAGATTTCATCTGCTACCCGCACAAATAATTTTCAGCAATAGATCTCATCTACTACCTAATTATATTGTACAACACCCATACATCTCTATGTATTCTAGATCGCAACCTGCATCTACGCATAGCACGGCTCTTGATGCCACTGTAGGGTAACGCAGTAGAAAACAAAAAAAATCGACCTACGCACCAACCCAGGACCACTATGGAGACTGCATACAAGGTTTGATCATTTTCGTTACCGACTCGTAGCGCAGCGGAAGTAGAGTCGATGACGAACGGCGGTGCAGATCCCCGCAGCTAGGATTTACAACCTCCCAACCGCGAGGATGTACTCCCTCGCCTGCTCCCCGGACGGATCTCCGGGCAGCCCTTCGGGAGGCCTCAGGACAGTCCCTCGGATAGTCCCACCGGACGGATCCTCGGACAGCCCTTCGGGAGGACCTCAGAACAGTCCCTCGGATAGTCCCACCGGACGGATTCTCGGACAGCCCTTCGGGAGGACCTCAGAATTTCGGACGGTCACTCGAACAGCCCTTCGGGAGGCACTCTCGAACTAAGACCGAAACAACGATCTCTCTACAGAGTTGCACACATACGGTGTCATCTATCCGGCAGGGCTTCGCCGTCCAGAACTAGTTCCTGCCGGAACCCAGACAGCCTTTCGGCTCTACGAAACTATTTCGCTGGGAGGGAGAAGCCAGATAACATCAAATGGCATGTGTATGTGAGAAAGAGTTAGTCTTTAGGCAGCCCACTCCACCCCTATTTATAGGCCAAGCCCAAGGGTGGCTTCTCCAAGAAGCCAAGGGGGAAAATACCAAAGGGCCCTCAAGGTGGCTTCTCCAAGAAGCCACCCAAAAAGCACTTTCACTATTCATGACGACATTTTTCAGCGTCCGTTCGAACCGAAAATATTTATGTGGGCTTAGAACATTTCCAGTACCCACTAAAATAATTTTCGACGCGATCCGAAACAATTCTGGTTTAGTGATTTTCATCTGCGAAAAGCATCTGAAGCGGTTTCGACAGCTCCGGAACATTTCCGGTTTTAATCCCGGAAAATTCCAGAAAGTTTCCAGAACGATTCTGGCACCCTCCAAGAATTATCAGACATGTGTCGAAACCATTTTGACTTTATGGTATACTCCGAAACAACTTTTCGGTTTAGTGATTTTCATCTGTGAAAAGCAACTAAAGCGGTTCCGGCAGTCCGGAACATTTCCGGTTTTTGTCTCTGAAAAATCTCAGAAGTTACCGAAACAATTCTGGTACCTTCCAATAATTTCCAGGCATGTGCCGAAACCAATTTGACTTTATGGTACACTCCGAAACAACTTTTTGGTTTTACCGAAACTCTTCCGGTGTTCTCTCTCTCCGGAACTCTTCCGTTGTCTCCGAAACTTTTTCGGTGAATTTCTCTCAGACTCCCTGTCTAGTATTCAGCAGATAGATGACCCTTAAGCGTGTGACCCTATAGGTTCGATGAAGTATAGACATGACCTGGAACCCCTTCCGATCAATGATCAACATCGGAGCCGTGGACACCCATATTGACCCCTATACCCACACGAATGAATATTCGAGTGAACCTCTAGTTGCCGTGTGCTATTCCTGTTGCTTCGCGATATGTTACAATTACCCGAGGTGAGACATGTTGGCATCCCCGTGGATCAACAACTTGTCCACTATGCCAGTTACCTCGTTACCGGTATTGTTCTCTTTTCTCGTTCCGGTGTTCCGGCATCCCCGTGATCAAATCGCAAAGTGTCTGGCCAGACGATGATGGATACCGTAACACCGAGAGGGCCCAGAGATATCTCTCCATCGTCGGAGGAGCAAATCCCAATCTTGAGCTATCAAGTTACTTGACATACTTTTCCATGAACCCGTAAGCCGCCGTAATAGCCACCCATTTACGGATGACGTTTAACAAACCCCAAAGTTCATGAAGCAAGCATGAAGAAACTCGATACTCTCATGGTCTAAGGAATTATGCAAACGTTAACCATCTATGTGTTATTAACCATTAACTTATGACGAATGAATCTCATAGCATAACATCAATTCGGGCCGATTCAACACAAATGTTCTTCTAACATTGTGCCCTCAAAATTGCCGGCATAGCCATGCCCATGATCAGGAAAACAGGATCATCATGCAATACTTGAGCCAGTCTTAGAGGCCAGACTAGGAATACATTTTACCGTTTATTATTCCACACGTGCATATGAGTCTTCCTCCAAGCCTCGTGGTTATTGCAGACTCGAGAACCATAGCAGTTATAGCATGGAACATAAACCTAATTATGAACAGGGAGATAATCAATAACATTTATTATTGCCTCTAGGGCATCTCTCCTACAAGCGCGCGTCGCCCTGGACGCATCTTGTCCGTTTTGTGTCCGGGCCGACCCATTTTCGGCGCAAACATGCGTCCGGTTTGGGTCCAGGCGGACAGCGAGCGGACGCGCTCGAGCCCTCCTCTCGTCCGCCTCGGGGACGCGTGGCGGGCGGCCACCTACCTCCCACCGCCCGTATTTACTGCGCACGACCGGTAGGCCCCGCCTGTCATCCAGTCAGGCGGGCGGTCGCCGTCCTTCTTTATGAGGAAGCCGTGGACCGGCACAGTGCACGCGCGCACTCCACTCCTGGTGCCTCCTCGGGACCGACACCAAACCCTAGCTTCCCCCCTCCCTCGAGCTCTCCGGCCGCCGACAACAATGGGGTGGTGGAGCACCGGCGGCAAGGGGAAGGGAGCGCACGACCACGAGGCCTCCTCCTCGTCCGGCCGCCGCCGCGCCGCAAGTGAGCCGCGCCGTTCTTCTCCTTCGCCACGGCCTGCTCCGGCAGCCTTCTCCATTGCCCCTCCGGGCGCCCCGGCGCGCGCCCGGCAGTACATCCATGCGGATGTGTGCCGCCGCTATTGGGAGACAAGGATGCCGCTCCCCTGGAGAGACGTCCACTTGCCGAACAACTGGCACCTGTCCGCCGATCGGGTGCCGATCCCGCCGGTGCCAATGAGCGGCCGTGCCCACCGCGACGAGATCCACCGCCGCCGATGTCGCCTCCCCGACGACCTCTACTACGACCCGAGGTACGCCGTGGATTCCCCCCTGTGGGACACTTGGTTCCGTGATGAGCACGACGTGTGGCGCGCGTCCTATTTTGCCGGCCAACACAACAGCCCGCGGCGGGCACGTGCAGAGCGCCGGGCGCGCCCTCCGAGCCCTCCCCAGGTGCGCGGGCATACGCGGGTGCGCGGCCTGACGCCGACCCCGTCGCCGTCGCCCTCTCCTTCGCCACCACCACCTCCTCGCATGACCGAAGAGGAGGAGGCCCGGCTCGTCCAGCGTGTCATGGAAGATTCCATGAACACGTACGATGAGCGCCAGTGGGAGGGGCTGGAGGAGATGATGGCCCTTTCCGCGGCCGGCGACGTGGCCATCCCGGAGCTGGAGATGGTCGACGCCGTGGAGGAGCAGCCCGTGGCGATGAAGGAGGAGGTGCACGAGGAGCAGCCAGTGGCCGCTTTCCACCCGCACCTGGTGGGCCAGCGCTGGACGTGGTCGTGCACGGCCACGGAGATGGCCCAGGGAGTGGGGGCCGAGCATTGGTGCCCCACGCCCCCGCGGTCACCGGAGCGCGAGTCATCGCCGCGCGGGGAGGTGGTGCAGGCGCCGCCAGCGCCGCCAACCTTCCAGGGGCCGCCTGCCCACCTCTGGACGATGCCGCCGTACATCGACCTCACTGGCGACGATGACGACAATGGCGGCGCCTGAAGACGGCGACGGGCACGGCAGCAGCACGGGGCGGCGCATTTTATCTGTTTTTTTTAGTTTGTTAATTAAGGACTGTGGGCCGTGGGGCCGTTGAACAATGTTTTATTAATGTATAATTATTAATGTTTGCGTTTTATTTACATTTTTCTGGCATTTTTTGTGTATTCCATTTTTTTTTAAATGCCCAGTCCGCCCCGGACGATTTGGGGTGCGGCCGCGCGTTGGGCGCACCGACCCGGCCACGGACCGATCCGGACATGGACAGCCCCATTGTCGCTCCAAACGGACAGAATCCGGCCCAAACGGACGTCCGGATGGGTCGCGCTTTGGAGTTGGCCTTAGTAGTGCTACCGGCTGGGTACAAAATGTCCGGAAACAGGCCATGGTGGTTGGGGAAGCAATCGGCATCTCCTTGGTCCCCATCTCTGTCGATGTGTACACGTTCAACCCCCATTTGTTTTCTATATATTGTTGCTTTTTTTTTAGGGAACTATATATACAGCTAGGAGTAGTAGTACCACACACGCTTGCATGCCACATTTTTTTTAATATTTCACGTACTCCTGGAGCACGGATCGTCACGACTGACGACGACATTTTTACAGGATAAGATACCGATCGATGAGGTGGTCCAGAGCCAGCAACAGTACCCATGGTTTTAATTTTATTTTCAGGAATTCCTGCGTCTTTGGAACCACCTAGAAGAAACGAGGGGGAGGGGGTACGTGTCCCAACACAGTAACACATAGGACCCCAGAAAGAAAGCAAATTGCACTCGGGTCCTCGGGATCCTGCACGCCGGAACTCGCCGTCGTCCAAGGCAGCGGCCGGAAAACGGAGCCACGATCCGTTCACTGAAGCGACATCACAACGAGGCTTTAGAGCATCTACAGCCGGACCTAGCAAATCTGACCCCTTAAACATCCGTGGACGCGCCCGGTCAGTGACCGGGCGTGTCCGTTTTGAGCCCCTATAATTTAGTCCGCGCAGCCACACTTCTCATTTTTCTTCTCATATGTCCGGTCACTTGCACGTGATTGGTGGAGAAGAAGAGAGAGAAAGAAAATAATGAATAAGAAAAGAGAAAAGGTGGTCCGGAGTGGGGTCGCGTCCTACGTGGTGGACTGACCGGGCGCGTCCGTGAGCCCTCATATCGGGCTCATATTTGAGATGGATATGAGAGGTGCCGGTCAGTCCGGACGTTTGAGACGGATATGAGGGGTCCGGTTGGATCGCATTTTTGTGACCGGTCAGTAACCGGGAGGGCGTTCCGAGCGTTTGAGGAGCATATAGGAGGTCCGGCTGTAGATGCTCTTACGGCCGAGTTGGACTCCAGTTTTATAGCCCAAGAGCAACCAGCAAGATGGGAGCATTATTACAGGCGAAGGAAGATGACGCGGCAAAGAAATGTTACACACCGAAGCAGAGACGGCATGGAAGGTCAGGTCACTGATATCCATCCGTCATAACCAGAGATGTAAACATTCGATGGCACTCTGATGTGGAACCAGAAACTTCCGGAGAACTGATCGTTGCAAGAAAGAAATGGAAACTAGGCTTGAGTGTAGACCGATTTGTTACAAGGATGATGAAAATGTTGAATGAATGGTAGCTTGTGTCAGATGAAGAGCTTTGGTTTCATTGTGAGTAGTGACTGAACCGAACCCAGGCTTGATTTCGTACTGTTTTATGCGATGCCCGTCAGATTTGCTCGCTGGCCTCTTTGTTTTCTATTGTTGCTAGGAGTACCACGCGCGCGCGCGCCCAACACGTCGCTGTTCGTCACCGGGATCGGCCCCTTCTCCCTCGCCATCGATCTCCGGCAGATGAAGGAGTTCCGCACTGGAGTGATCGTCTAGGGTGGTAAAAAAAATCTGCTGACAAAATGATACTACTAGAAACATGGTCTGAATTTTGTGAATTTTACAGTAAAAAAAAAAAGATGTACTGTTTGCTTGAGTTTCAGGCCAACTTCCCTCGCCAATGTTTTCAGCAGTTTTTTTTCTTTTCGAGATTGGATGTTTTCAGCAGTTCTCTGAACACGATGGACAGTCAAGGAAACTCTTCCTTCAGTTATCAGCCAGATCTCTGGGACAGTACAGGTAACCAGGAGTAGTACAAATGGTGGTTAGTATAACTTGAAATGACCAAAATAATCGGCGAATTTGATGAACTCCATGATGTACTGCACCTGCTGAACTATTTGCAGGACTTGTACAGCACTGGGGCTTGCAACTTCATGTTGTTCAGCATTGGGACTTGTACAGCACTGTTGCTTGAAACCTCCACATAGCAGGAATGATCTTGATAAGTGGTACAATAAGCTGCTGAACAATAGCTTGGCCAAGGATAGGTTGACGCTGCAGGATGCGTCAACCATCTACGCTGCAGGATGCGTCAACCATCTACGCTGACAAACATTCAATTATGCTTGATATGTTCAGGCATCAAGAAGCTCATGGTAATATCTCTCTCGAATCCTTTCTGGCATTCAATGAGCACACTGAGTCGTTTTGGTTCATGACCATATCTGAAACTATAAATGTCGAGTACTACTGAAACTGTTTGGGCGATGATTTCAGGGCGGAAGTTCTGGATACATTAATGGAGCTTACAATTTTGATCCAGATGTGTTCCAGCAAGTTTGTAAACGGCGACATTGCAGGTGGAACGGCCTGCGGAGAAGCGCATAACTACGTGGGCTGAGGTGGAATTCATGCCACATAAGCCGCAAACTATGTCATAGCATCTGCAGTGATGAGTGGCTTGTACTTATACCGGCCTTAATCTTTCAACAAAACTTTGTCAGACATAGTCTCGTAGGCTGATCACAGCACAAGTTTAATCAGAGAGTGTTGCTGACTAACACCAAATTGTGCACTGTGTCAGTTAACAGATGTGTAGGCTGATACAGAAATAATAGCCTTAAGGTGTGTCCTGCTACAAACTTGTTTCTCTTATAAAGTTAATTAGCACTGCATGTTGTAAACTTGTTACTAGATTAAATGGATAGTGCTGATTGCCAACTGCAAGTTTCTGATCCACAAGAACCATCATGAAGACATGAACAATCATAACCAGAAAAACTACAGCACAAGAATCATTTCCAAGATGATATCATTAACCAAACATAACGTCCAAGCACAGAACTTAATTAAGAAGCTCTGAGAAATGGAGATAGAGTAGGACCACATCCATTGCAAATTTTGAACTAGCTACCAGACAACACATAATTCAGAATCACATCACGTGTCGCCGCCTCGCCTTCAGCTAATCCACATCAACCAACCCAAACATAGTTCAGAATCACATCAAACAGAGGCTAAAGCCGAAATGAGTTCACCAAACGCCTGTAGAAATGTGCAAAGAAATTGAATCACACGGTGACCAAAGAAAAATAACAGAGCGCCCCAGCAAAATCAAGAAGCCCATGTGACACAGCATATCGTATAATTCCATGCTACATGCGACAACAAATAACACCATTGCAGAATCACATCACTGGAGGACGAAATTAGCATCAGACGATAACTGAACTTTCCATCAGAATCACATCACATATCGGCACTTCACCTTCAGGATTCAGCCATCCACATTAACCAGCCCAGCCAAGTTCAGAATCACATCAAACAGAGCCGAAATGCCTGCAGAAACGTGCAAAAAAATAAAGTGCAAGAAACTGAATCACACAGGGACCAAAGATAAATAACAGAGCGCTGCGGCAAAATCGCGAAGCCCATGAGGAACATCATATTATCCAACCCTATCACTTGCATAATCAGCTTGCTTCATGTCACAAGAACATTGCAGAATCACAGAGCAATTTATAATCAAACAGTGACAGTGTGCGGCAGAATTGGCATGATAACTGAACTTTTCCATTCCAATTCATTCGAGCACCACGATACACAGGAACAGACGACACATCATATCAACACCAACAAACAGAGGCACCCAACACACATCCGGATCACAGGACAAGAACAGCTGCTACGAAGTATTGCCGGCGAACCGAGACCTAGGCGCGCTCCCCGCGGATGCGGCGCGCGAGCTGGATGTCCTTGGGCATGATGGTGACGCGCTTGGCGTGGATGGCGCAGAGGTTGGTGTCCTCGAAGAGACCGACGAGGTAGGCCTCGGCGGCCTCCTGGAGGGCGGAGACGGCGGAGGACTGGAAGCGGAGGTCGGTCTTGAAGTCCTGCGCGATCTCCCTGACGAGGCGCTGGAAGGGGAGCTTGCGGATGAGGAGCTCCGTGCTCTTCTGGTACTTGCGGATCTCCCGGAGCGCGACGGTGCCGGGGCGGAAGCGGTGGGGCTTCTTGACGCCGCCGGTCGCCGGCGCCGACTTGCGCGCCGCCTTGGTCGCCAGCTGCTTCCTCGGCGCCTTGCCGCCGGTGGACTTGCGCGCCGTCTGCTTCGTGCGGGCCATCGGAGCTGGGGGAGGAGGATCTGGCTGCCGCTGCTACGCTGTGGCGTTTGGAGATCGGGATTTCACTTGCGGTGGTGGGTTGGGGAAGAATGGAGGCGGATTTTAAAGGGGATCGAGGGATGGGTTTGGTGCTTTGCGCGCGCGAAGGTTTGGGGTTTGGGTTTCGGCCACGCGGGACGGGAGGCGGAGGGCGGGATGGTCGCCGTTGATCACGGCCGAATGGACGGTGGGGATTCGGGTTTGCGGGAATGACGCGGATCGCGATCCGTGTGCTCCGTGACCGGTGCTGCACAGCGTGGTGGACGGGTTCTTTTTTTTTTTTTTGTAACTGAACGGACGGGTTCTTTTTTGGCAGACTGACGAACGAGTTTTCTCCTTTTAAGCATTTCAGATGGGGCAGTACTGTTACTGACTTTTTTATGATGGTACTGATCCAGGTTTTAAATTTCAGTTTCAAAAATATTTTAGCGGACGCCGAAATCACGGAAATTCAGTGTTTATAGGTTTTCATTTCGGCCAAGTGACCAGATTTTCTAATTGAATTTGACTAAGATCCAACGAAATATTTTGATTTTTTTCCAAAGAAATGTTGAAATTTTGTATACTAATGAAATCGTTGAAATAGTTTGAGCGAAAGACAATTATTTCAGTGTATATCAAAAGTAATGAATTTTCCAATATTTCAGGAAATTACAGTGAAAGTGAGAAACGTGCTACTTTTTTCAACAAAGTGAATACATTAATATCGCAAAGATATCAATTACACGCGGCCTATGTAACAACAAGATATTCAAAAGCATCCAGGATACACACCGCCAAAAGCAAAAAAAAAAACGCCACGACGATCAATCACTAGCATTAGCAACACACTAACCACCGCCGAAGACAACACCCAGGTTATAAAAAAGGCTCTCCAACAAAGATCGAAGATCTTGGTTTTCACTTTGGAGAAAGTCCAAGTTCACCCAAAAATAATGTGCCTTCAACAAAGTCATTGTCAGGTACAACCAATAAAGGCTAGACCTTGAGTTTTCACCCTGGGAATCGAGACTCGGTGCTCGAGGAGCTCCACCAAAAATGCAGTCCTCCAGTTCTGTCGCCCCCGCTTGCCGAGGCTGCTGTTGCAAGTCACCAAATACCTGGCACATAGTCTTCATCGCATCCAATACATTCTTCCATCAAATCTTTAAGACTCCAATCATAGCCGCCATGACTTTCTCCACCTCCATCAAAGCCTTGGAAATCTTGACTTAGACATGTCCCATGGTATTGATAAGAAAGCAAAGCTTCGCGCCGCGCCCACTTGAATCCGCAATGGTTGATAATATGGGCTCACACGATCGGATCTTTTCCAATCCAGATATCTAAGAGCACCATACGCAATCCGCGTAGATCTCCGACGAAGTAGACCAGAACACATCGGTGGCTAGATCAAGGAGGCAAGCATCCGTTAGAATGGCTACTTGGCCCAAGAAGAGCTAGGGCCAAACCACCATTATTTTGTCCAAGCTAGCAACCCCCACGCTGCCAGTCGACTCGCTCCTGGACGGCTCATCCCGATCCTCCACCGGCAGCCTATAGGCCAGGCCGGTGGAGAAGAAGACAACCCTCGCCGCCCGAAGCCCACGTCAATGACCGCCACGACCTCAAACGCGTCGGATGTGAGGCCGCCACTACTGATACGAGGATAATCAAGACGAGTAAGATCGTGTGACATTGCATGTGCACCTACATTGTACTCGGTGTTTGTTGCTCCCTCCGTTCACAATTATAAGTTGCTTTAACTTTTTTCTGATTCACATGTATCTAGACACATTTTAATGTGTTCGTTCACTCATTTCAGTCCGTCTGCAGTCTACTGAAATATATAAAATGCCTTATATTTGTGAATGGAGGGAGTAGAAAAATAAAAAGATATTGTTATGTAGTAGCCGGATGTCTCCAAACCTCCCCATTATATCCTCTATCGGGATAATTCCCCGTGGCACCCTCATCTCCTCCCTCGCCCTTGCATAGTTTTTTTGTACTCTTAAGGTCTCGTTGTCGTAAGTTTATAGAAACACAAAAATAGAAAAATACAGCATCACAATCTTATGCTTGGATGATTCATACATGGTTGCAATTAAACAATGTTTGTTTGATTGAACCATATAAGGAGAAAAAAAGGTGAAGAATCTTTTAAGAGGTTTGAGTTGACGCGCAATTTCCATTGACCCCGAGCGCAAGTAAATCATTGCAAAAAATATAATATGATTCAATTGAACAAATCAAACAAAACACACATACAAAAATTATAGATCTAGTCTCAGAAATTCTTATGTGCTTCCGGACCAGAGTGCCCTATAAAGACAAACTCGAACTAAATACATGTTTCTTTTTAATTGGGCACGTGAGAACAACTTTTCAAAATTGCACTACTAGTCTAACGAAAATCAAAAGCACATAAGTTACGATAGAAGGGGATACAACATGCTTAATCACACCATCTTCAGAATATATGGGTATTTCAAGCTTACATCATCGGATATAAGGCAAGAAGCCGTCCCGAACACTAGCGTCGAGATTTCAAGATCCAACCTTCCCCATTTAACAATTCGGGTTATCTTTATCTAAGCGACATGTGTGTATGGGTATGTTTGTTGAAATGTGATCACAATTATATGTTCCACCTTATTTATTAGTCACTTGTCAACATGGTGGCCCTTAGTAACCAGTAATTTTCAGAATAAGAGTAAATAGGTGAGTTGTTGACATGTTTAACTCCTGAGATTCTGGCTACCATACAGACCCTATTTTTATATAACCCATAGCAATAATACCTTCAACACAAGGTAAATCTTAAATACATATTAATCAAATTATATATATTTTTAAAATCAATTTAAGGAACATTTCAAGTATGCACCAAACATTTGTTTCAAGTGACCTGTTTTAAAATACATGTCCATGGTCTCGAAGTGCATTTCCAAAAGCCATTTTAGATTTCAGTTTCGTAGTTATTTCCATGTGATCACCTTGTTTGGATTTTTTTAGAAATTATTGCATAAATAATCACATAAAAGTCAATTATATCAGTCATATTCAATTCATTTTTAAATATTTCATTGTTTGGATTTTTTTGACAAAGTATTCCATATATGATCACACAAAAATCATTTATATTAGTCGTATTTTCGATCCATTTTTAAAATGTTTCATAGATACTTTAGTACTTCATAAAAAATGCGCAGGGTTGTTAGAGCAACTCCAACGGGGAGACCCAAACGGACGCGCGGTTTGTCCGCTTTTCGTCCGTTTGGGTCGGCCAAGCGGACGCTGGTGTCCGGTTTTGCAAATGGGTCGGCTAGTCCGCCCAACGCAGGCTTGGACGCAAATGGTCAGCGCGGATTTAAAAAAAACAATAAATGCCCAAACAACGATGTTAAACATAATTAAACATTAAACGCCGGTCAAAGTCGGCCCAAGTCCACATAAAACTTAATTAAACATAATTAAAAAAACGCGGCCGCCTGCCGTCTGCATTGTGACGCCCTGGTTTTGTGCTACAGTGATGTATGTAATTAAGCTACATTAATCCCACGCTAATGTTGCCATGTCACCACGATTACTGTTGTTAAACTCACGTTGGTTCAAACTCCGTTCAAATTCTGTTGCAAATTTAAATTCATTTAAAAGGTGGATTTAAAAGTTTGGCAAAACTGTAATTAAAAATGTTGGATGGATTGTAAATATTCCCTAAGGATTTATAAAATTGAAACCGGAATTTTTCGAAGTATTTTAGAGCCCCTAAATAATTAAAACAGAAGCTGGTTAAAAATAAAAATAAATAAGAATCCTACTGGACCTAAACAGGCCGGCCCACCCGGCCACTATAAGGGGGCCAGCTGGGGCGAACCCTAGCGCCCCAGCCAGCGCCCCGGCCGATTCCCCCTCCCCCCCACGCCGCCGCTCGCTCGCTCCCTCGCTCGCCCTCGCCCCCCTCCCCCGACGACTGGGACCGGTCGGCCCAGCCGCGCCCGGCCCCGTCTGCCCCCACCGATGCGGCCCCGCGCCGGCCGCCCCGACGCCGCCCCGCCGCCTCGACCTCGCCGTTCCGCCGCCGCCTCGCCGCCCCGTCGTCCCGCCGGCTCCCCCCCCCCCCCCGGCGACCGCCGCCGCGCCGGCCGGCTGCATGCGCGCACGCGCGCGAGTGTGTGCGTGTGCGTGTGCAGCGTGTGTGTGCGTGTAGTGTAGGTGTGTGTGTGTGGCATGTCCCACTGACATGCGGGGCCTACCCCGGTTAAAACTAAAATTTAAAAAATAAAATAAATATGAATTTTATAAATAAATATATATATTTATTAATATTAATAATTAATTAGGTAATTAGATGATTAAGATTAATTAGATTAATTAATTATTCTGTTAATTAATTAATTAAAATAAACAGTAATTATTACTGTTTTGAATAATTCGGATTAAATAATTAAATTAATTTCAGAATACTATTAAATCTTTAATAATTAATATAAAAAAAACCGTAGCTCGGATTAAAAAGTTTTGAACATGAAAGTTGCTCAGAATAATCCTACGATTCCAACTACGTAGTCCGTTAGTCTGTCACATGCCTCTAGCATAGCAAACATAGAACTTTTCCATCGATTTCGTCTGTCCGGTAGTAGTCCGAGACCCGGGAAATATCATCAGATATTATTCCGATCCGTCTGCGACGTATAATACTGCGTTAGTGCATGCCTAGCCCTGTATATTGTCATGTCAAGCATCGTGATACATTTGTCTGCTTTGTATTTATTGTTTCTCCCCCTCTTCTCCGGTAGACCCCGAGACTGACGGTGCTGCCGGGTACGACTACGTCGCCGACGATCAGCCTTTTGCCGCAGAGCAGCAAGGCAAGCAACCCCCCTTGAGCATTCTGATATCGCCTATTCCTTTTCCCTCTTATTTTTGCATTAGAATTTCGCTACTGTATTAGTTAGCTCCTATTCTGATGCATAGCCTGCTTTTGATAAACTGCTACAATACCTGCAATCATATCACTGCTTAGTATAGGTTGATCAATAATCCCCAGTGACCCCTTAGTCCCAGTTGCCCCTGCTTCTTCATCGAAGACTCGACGACCCGATGACTCGAAGACTCGGTCAACCGACCGACAAGCCAGGCCCCTCACATCACCGCACTCCCCCTTAGTTGTACGACTCTGCAGCGCTACTATCGAGTACCGAGGGTGACACCTCGTAAAGTACTCATGATGCTAGCCCTGTAGTGCAGCTAGTCGGTCATGGTTATCGAGGGTGATTCCTCTTTTACCACTCCCGACGATGACTCTGTCGTGCAACCCCTCAAGTGTGGGACCCTCGAGGGTGATTCCTCTAAGTCCACCTTGATGGTTTCATCGAGCGAGACCCCGTGAGGGTGATTCCTCAGGTTCCGTCTTGATGTTTTATACACACAGTTACTATGACCAGGTTAGTGAAACATGTTGGTGATGGGTCGGCCCTGAGGGGTACCCACGGTTTGATGATGATGAGGCGTGGACTGGCGAGAGAGGCCTTTGCCACATATCCTCGAGACGGGGCGATGGACCGCACTTCATGGGTCGTGCTTTCCCCGCATTAATAAAATGCTAATGGGTTGGGTATTTGATCTGAGTTGGGTCGTTGGCCTTTTTACGCACCAAACCATCGCGTGGGAGAAGTTATGGGTACTCAGCGTAGTTGTATCAGCCGAAGCTCTTCGGACGTCAGCAATGGAGCGGCGCGCGCCGGATTGGACTGGACGGTGCAGCTCTTGGACTGGAGTGTACTAGGTCTGTTTCCGGCCGCCCACGCATCGTGCAGGAGCGCAAGGGCAAGTGGGCGCACGAACCTGCGCGCTTAGGATTTAGATCGGCGGGCTGGCCTCTTCGTTGAGCTTAGGTGGGGCGACGACGTGCTGCTATCCCGAGGCCGGGCATGACCCAGGAAAGTGTGTCCGGCCGGAGGTGATCAGGCGTGTTGGAAATGCGGTGCACCCCTGCAGGGAAGAACAAACTATTCGAATAGCCGTGTCCACGGTAACAGGACGACTTTGAGTTGTGCCTTGACCTTATACAACTATAATTGTGATTTAATTTGAAATGAATTGTGGCTCCGAGATTGCTCCCTCGCAGGGAGTCGAGGAAGAATCTCTGGGCGTGGTTACTTAATTAAATTGCTACAATAATATGATTATATATGAAATATCAGTCTACTCTCTTCTAATGCTGCAAGATGTTGAAGATGCTAGTCTTCGATAGGACTAGGCCTTCTCCCTATTCTTGCTTTCTGCAGTCAGTCCAGATATAACCCCTCCCCTTGATAATGATGCATACTTAGCATAGTTCTGATGTCAGTCTTGCGAGTACTTTGGATGAGTACTCACCACTGCTTTGCATTCCTTTTCCCCTTCGATACGATTTCCGCGTTCAGACAATGGAGACCAGGAGATGGAGTACGCCGGAGACGACTACTACACCACCGCTGGAGCCTACTACTACGTTGTAGGGTAACGCAGCAGAAAACAAAAAATTTCCAACCTACGTACCAGCCCAGGATCACTATGGAGACTGCATACAAGGTTTGATCTTTTTCGTTACCGACTCGTAGCGCAGCGGAAGTAGAGTCGATGACGATCGGCGGTGCAGATCCCCGCAGCTAGGATTTTACAACCTCCCAACCGCGAGGATGTACTCCCTCATCAGCTCACCGGACGGATCTCCGGGCAGCCCTTCGAGAGGCCTCGGGATAGTCCCTCGGATAGTCCCACCGGACGGATCCTCGGACAGCCCTCCGGGAGGCCTCTGGACAGTCTTTCGGATAGTCCCACCGGACGGATCCTCGGACAGCCCTCCGGGAGGCCTCTGGACAGTCTTTCGGATAGTCCCACCGGACGGATCCTCGGACAGCCCTTCGGGAGGCCTCACGGACAGCCCTTCGGGAGGACCCCCGAAACTCGGACAGTCACTCGGACAGCCCTTCGGGAGGACCATCGAAACTCAGACAGTCACTCGGACAGCCCTTCGGGAGGCACTCTCAAACTAAGACCGAAACTACGATCTCTCTACAGAGTTGCACACATACGGTCTCAACTATCCGGCAGGGCTTCGCCGTCCAGAACTAGTTCCTGCCGGAACCCAGACAGCCTTTCGGCTCTACGAAACTATTTTGCTGGGAGGGAGAGAGAAGCCAGACAAGTCTATGGCATGTGTATGAGAGCAAGGATGAGATTTGGGCTGCCCCCTCCACCTCTATTTATAGGAGAAGGAGGGGTGGAGGGGCTGAAATTTCAGCCACATCCTTCCATGTCATCTCCAAGATATTTTGGAGCAAAAGCCAAAAAAGGTGGCTTTCCAAAAAGTAATCCAAAAAGCACTTTCACTATTCACGACGACATATTTCAGCGTCCGTTCGAACTGAAAATATTCATGTGGGCTTAGAACATTTCCAGTACCCACTAAAATAATTTTCAACGCGATCCGAAACAATTCCGGTTTAGTGATTTTCATCTGCGAAAAGCATCTGAAGCGGTTCCGGCAGCTCCGGAACATTTCCGGTTTTCTTCCCGGAAAATTCCAGAAAGTTTCCAGAACGATTCTGGCACCCTCCAACAATTATCAGGCATCTGCCGAAACCATTTTGACTTTATGGTGTACTCCGAAACAACTTTTTGGTTTAGTGATTTTCATCTGTGAAAAGCAACTAAAGCGGTTCCGGCAGTCCGGAACATTTCCGGTTTTTGTCTCTGAAAAATCTCAGAAGTTACCGGAACAATTCTGGTACCTTCCAATAATTTCCAGGCATGTGCCGAAACCAATTTGACTTTATGGAATACCCTGAAACAACTTTGCAGTTTCACCGGAACTATTCCGATATCCTCTCCGGAACGTTTCCGTTTCGTCCGAAACTTTTTTGGTGATTTTCTCTCAGACTCCCCGTCTAGTATTCAGCAGATAGATGACCCTTAAGCGTGTGACCCTATAGGTTCGGTGAAGTATAGACATGACCCGGAACCCCTTCCGATCAATGATCAACATCGAAGCCGTGGACACCCATATTGACCCCTATACCCACACGAATGAATATTCGAGTGAACCTTCAGTTGCCGTGTGCTATTCCTGTTGCTTCGCGATATGTTACAAATACCCGAGGTGAGACATGTTGGCATCCCCGTGGATCAACAACTTGTCCACTATGCCAGTTACCTCGTTACCGGTATTGTTCTCTTTTCTCGTTCCCGTGTTCCGGCATCCCTGTGATCAAATCACAAAGTGTCTGGCCAGACGATGATGGATACCGTAACACCGAGAGGGCCTAGAGATATCTCTCCATCGTCGGAGGAGCAAATCCCAATCTTGAGCTATCAAGTTACTTGACATACTTTTTCGTGAACCCGTAAGCCGCCGTAATAGCCACCCAGTAACGGATGACGTTTAACAAACCCCAAAGTTCACGAAGCAAGCACGAAGGAACTCGATACTCTCATGGTCTATGGAATTATGCAAACATTAACTATCTCTGTGTTATAAACCATTAACTAGTGACGAAAGTATCTCATAGCATAACATCAATTCGGGTCTATTCAACACAAGTGTTCTACCAACATTGCGCCCTCAAAATTGCCGGCATAGCCATGCCCATGATCAGGAAAACAGGATCATCATGCAATACTTGAGCCAGTCTTAGAGGCCAGACTAGGAATACATTTTACCGTTTATTATTCCACACGTGCATATGAGTCTTCCTCCGAGCCTCGTGGTTATTGCAGACTCGAGAACCATAGCAGTTATAGCATGGAACATAAACCTAATTATGAACAGGGAGATTATCAATAACATTTATTATTGCCTCTAGGGCATATCTCCTACATACGTGGAGAACGTCGACGCTCAGGAGTAGTTAGGAGGTTCCCAGGAAGGAGGCCTCGCCTCTTTCGATCCGCTGCTTATGTTTGTGCTAGCCTTCTTAAGGCAAAACTTGTCTAACTTATGTCTGTACTCAGATATTATTTGCTTCCGCTGACTCGTGCTTTGTCGAGCTTTGTATTCGAGCCCTCGAGGCCCCTGGCTTGTAATATGAAGCTGTATGACTTTAATTTGTGTCTAGTGTTGTGTTGTGATACCGATCAGTGAGTCCCTAATCTTGGTCGTACGCATTGCGTGATTGATTAGCATACGGTCGAGATCGGGGGCGTCACAAGTTGGTATCAGAGCTAGGTTTCGATCCTGGGACCTGTGGGTTATGGGCCCACATCTCAATCGGGTGGTATTAGGATCTTTTACTCCTCGAATATACTCTGGGTTCTAATCTCTCTTCTCTTTCGGGTTAAATTTTTTGCTAAATCTAACATTAGGTTCTCGTGATCACATCCACCGGAGAATTGTTTCGTCAAAAATTGTCTTCTTTGAAGTTATGATGCACGCACTGTCACTTGACATCTTGAATCTCCTTGTTACAGATGCGTCCCGCTAGGCAGATCGTTCGTCTGACCTTTGCGCACGATACGACTGGGTTCCCGGCCATTCTGACCGGCCTCTTGAAGAAGCTGGGATATCGCTGGTACCCCGAGTACACTGTTTACGAGGACTACCGCGAGTTCAACCAGGAACAGTATGAGGCTGAGATGGTTATCTGGGATCGACAGGACCTCTCCATTACTGAGTTGCACACCTTCCGTGGCATTGGAGTGACTGTTGAGATGGCAGTACAGGATGCTGCCTATGCTGCTATTGTTCGTCTCCGTGCAGCGAACCCTTGTTTGGAGGAGACGGCATACAAGTACACCCCATATGTCCCTACTGGAGTTGATACGGCAGCCGACGCTGAGGTCTTGACCCCTTTCGCGCCGCAGCGCAACGACCGGTCCTACACTGCTATCTGCACCCCCTACGTGAGTCGTCGTTACGACCCACAGGTTCTGGTCCAGTACACTGAGGCACTGGATCGCACTGTCAGGGCTCTTAACTTCGAGCTGTACGCCACCCGAGCTAGTCTTCATCAGGCTATGGAGCAGTTGTTGCCAGCAGTCCGTGCGAGGATACATCCGGAGCACATCCTTTACCCGCCTCGGACTGAGTTTCCTCCAGGTCTCAAATGGCCTGAGGTTGGAGGTCGTACTCCGGCACGTGGACCTGCGCTCCCGCTTAATATGCAGGTTCTGCATCGGAGTGTGCACGGGATGCAGGACCCTGCCACCAGGTTTCACATTCAGGGTCATGTGCAGTTCCGTGGCTACTTTCGTTGTCCCCGACGTTGATGTAGCTTATCGCTATGTCCCGTTGTTGTATCCCTCCACCGCGTGCCTGCGTGTCGCCTAGTTGTCTAGGTTATTTTCATGCCGGACCTATCGTCTGTTTTGTAACGAACTTATGGTTTGTAATAGACCTATGTATGGATCTGTATGTTGAAATTTGAACTACTATGTCGTATCTATTGCACTGCCTTCTTTGTGCAATTCACTTCATGAATGATTCATTGATTTTACAATTACCAAATGCTAAACTACCACTGTTAAAATTTGACAGAATGGTTAAGCCAGCTGGTCGTGGTCGTGGTGCGCCTGAACCACCACCACCACCGGACTACATGGCTGGTATGATGCAACAGTTTGAACTGAATCGCCAGTTTATGCAAGGGCTGATGGACCAGATCCCGAGGCCGAATATGAATCAGCAGCCAACCCTAATGACTCTGTAAGACTTTATGCGTCTCAACCCTGCGATCTACCGCAACTCAACTCAGCCGCTTGACGCAGATGACTGGCTCCGTGATATCACTTATGAGCTGGAGTCTTCAGGCGCCCCAGAGGCTAGCTATGTCACCTTTGCCTCGTACTTTCTGAAGGGCCCCGCTGCTCAATGGTGGGACAGCCACAGGCGTTCTCAGCCTGTTGGAACAATCATCACATGGCCAGAGTTCCAAGCTGTGTTCCGTGCTCGTCACATTCCTCAGGGAATTATGGATAAGAAGAAGCGTGAATTCCGCAAATTAGTCCAGGGCAACAAGACTGTGGATGCTTATCAGCGGGAATTTCTGGACTTATCTCGCTATGCTGAAGAAGACGTCGCAACTGATGCTCGTAGGCAAGAGAAATTCCATGAAGGCCTCCACCCGAATATCAAACTGGCACTCATTGCTCAAGACTTCGGTAACTTTGCCACCTTGGTGAACAAGTCTATTATAGTGGAAACGGGTCTGCAGGACTACAAGGACAGCTGCAAGCACAATCGTGACATGGGCTCATCTTCGGGCTCATCTGCTCAGAAGCGCAAGATCTGGATCCCCCACAACATGTACCATGCACCGCCTCCTGCTCCGAGGCCGTCCTATGCTGCACCTCGTCTGCCTCCACCCCCACCCAGGCAGCCGAGGCTCCCAGCTCCACCACCACGAGCTCTTGTTCCCCTTTCTCGTCCTGAGGATGGGCTGTGCTTCAAGTGTGGTCGTCCAGGACACCGTGCTAGAGAATGCAGGCAGAATCAGAATCAACTTGCACTGCCTACCAACCAGCCCCGCAACAACAATGCCAGGCCTGCTCAGGGACGTGTTCAAGCCAACAATATTGTTCTGAATGAAGTTCAAGACCAGCCTACTACTGTGATGGGTACTCTTCTCGTCAACTCAGTACCAACTTCTGTATTGTTTGATACAGGAGCATCGCATTCTTTTATGTCTGAAGATTTCGCATGCATGCATGACATTAAGTGTGAAGAGATGAACGTTCCAATAGTAGTAAACACCCCCGCGGGCCAATGTCAGACCTCCATTAATAGTCCCAATGTCACCATTGAAATTGAAGGGTTGGAATTCCATGCCTCCCCCATAATGCTGAAGTCTTCCAATATCGATCTCATTCTCGGAATGGATTGGTTGAAGGCACATACCGCTTCAATTGTTTGTGACACCAAAACCATCCATCTACTACATCCTTCGAATGAGATCGTAAGCTATCATGCTCATCTTGTTTGGAATGCTGAAGCCCGACTATATGCCATGAATGCATTAAATGAGTCACCTCTTGAGGGGATTGAAAACATTCCAGTTGTCCGGGATTTCCAAGATGTTTTTTCGGAAGAACTTCCAGGGATCCCCCCTGCTAGAGCTGTCGAGTTTGTCATCGACTTGGTACCTGGTACCACCCCTATAGCCAAGCGTCCGTATAAGATGCCACCACATGAACTCCTTGAACTTAAGCAAGAAATTGATAATTCGCTTCGTCTGGGTTTCATTCGTCCAAGTTCCTCTGCTTGGGGAGCACCTTCTCTCTATGTCAAGAAGAAAGATGGTACGAATCGGTTAGTTCAAGATTACCGTCCCATCAACCAAGCAACGATTCGAAACAAATATCCGCTTCCTCGGATCAACGATCTGTATGATCAACTTGCTGGTTCAGCGGTGTATTCAAAACTCGACTTGAGGTTGGGTTACCATCAGATCCGGGTTCGTGAAGAGGATATTCCCAAAACTGCATTTGTTACTCGCTATGGTTCATACGAGTACACCGTCATGTCCTTCGGCTTAACCAATGCTCCAGCAACCTTCTCTCGCCTGATGAACTATATATTCATGGATTACCTCGATAAATTCATTGTGGTTTATCTGGATGATATCCTGGTTTATTCCAAGAATAAAGAAGAGCATGCTGAACATCTTCGTCTTATACTGGAGAGGCTTCGAGAACATCAACTTTATGCAAAGTATTCAAAGTGTGAGTTCTGGATGGACGAAGTGACCTACCTTGGTCATGTGATCTCCAAGGATGGTATTGCGGTCAACCCTAAACGAGTTCAGGCTATTCTCGACTGGACTCCCCCGAAGAATGTCAAGCAAGTCAAAAGTTTTCTCGAACTCGCCAGCTATTGCCGTCGATTTGTCGAGAACTTCTCCAAGATTGCAAAACCCTTAACCAATCTGCTTCACAAAGGTGTTAAATATGAGTGGACAGAAAAATGTCAGGCGAGCTTTCAGGCACTTAAAGACAAACTGACGTCTGCTCCAGTGCTTGCTCCTCCGGATACTCGTAAGAACTTCGTCATCTATTGTGATGCTTCACGTCAAGGAATGGGTTGTGTCCTAATGCAAGAACGCAGAGTGGTTGCTTATGCATCTCGTCAATTGCGTCCTCATGAAGAGAACTACCCAGTTCATGACCTTGAACTTGCTGCAGTAATTCATGCACTGAAAGAGTGGCGGCAATACCTTGTTGGAAATCGTTGCGAGATCTACACCGATCACCAAAGTCTGAAGTACCTGTTTACTCAGCCAGATCTGAACCTCCGTCAACAGAGATGGATGGAGCGCATAGCAGATTACGATGTGGGTATTTCTTATACCCCAGGCAAGGCTAATGTAATGGCTGATGCCTTGAGCCGCAAGTCATACTGCAATCACCTTCAGGTTCACAAGGTTCACCCCCTTCTTCAAAAGGAATTCCGCAAGCTGAACCTCCATATTGTTCCTCAGGGTTATCTCGCTCCCCCTCCTAAAGGGTCATACAAAATGAACCTCCACGTTGTTTCCCAGGGTTCTCTTAATACCCTGGTTGCTAAACCAGATCTTGTGGACGTCATCAAGTGGATCCAGAAGTGTGACAGTGAAGTCGAGAGGATTAAATTCGATCTCGCAAAAGGAAAGCCTTCACCCTTCACTATTGCTGAGGATGGCGCTTTGTACTTCAAAGGCCGCCTAGTGGTACCGTGTAAGGAGAAAAACAATGATTTGACTCAGGAGGTCATGAAAGAAGCACATGACACTCCGCTGTCTATTCATCCTGGTAGTACCAAAATGTACCAAGACATTCGTCAAGGATTCTGGTGGTCTAACATGAAGCAAGACATTGCACGCTATGTTTCAGAATGTGACATTTGCTGTCGTATTAAAGCAGAACATCAAAGGCCTGCCGGAACTCTGCAACCTATTACTATTCCTGAATGGAAATGGGATCATGTTGAAATGGACTTCATTACTGGTTTTCCCAGGTCGCAGAAAGGTAATGATGCTATTCTTGTCGTCATTGACCGACTTTCCAAAGTTGCCCATTTTCTGGCCGTCAAAGAAACGATCACTGCTAGTCAGCTGGCAACTCTCTACATGTCCAGAATTGTTTCACTTCACAGTATTCCACTGGTTATCAGTTCAGACCGTGGCAGTTTATTCACTTCAAGATTCCGGGCAAGTTTCCAGGAAGCTATGGGAACTCATTTGTCATTCAGCACCGCTTTTCATCCACAATCCCAGGGACAAGTTGAAAGAGTCAATCAGATTCTCGAAGACATGCTTCGAGCTTGTGTCATTTCTTTCGGCAAGAAATGAGAGGAATCTCTCCCGTATGCTGAGTTCTCCTACAACAATAGCTATCAAGCTAGTCTGAAGATGGCTCCTTTTGAAGTATTATATGGACGTAAGTGTCGAACTCCTCTGAATTGGTCAGAAACTAGGGAACGTACACTTATCGGTCCGGATATGGTCTAACAACCTGGCGAGAAGGCTTATCTTCGAGTCACGCCAATGAGAGGAACACACCGCTTTGGAATCAAGGGCAAGCTGGCTCCTCGATATATTGGTCCTTTCACTGTTCTCGAAAGGCGTGGTAAAGTGGCATATCAACTGGAATTACCGTCAAACCTTTCTCAGGTTCACGATGTGTTCCATGTGTCGCAACTTCGTCGCTGCTTGAAGGATCCTATCCGAGCAGTGGATCATGATATGCTTGATCTGCAACAAGACCTTTCTTACAAAGAGCAACCAGTCCGCATTCTCGATGAAACTGAACGTCGGACTCGTCAGAAGGTTACCAAGTTCTTCAAGGTGCAGTGGGCAAATATTCTGAAGATGAAGCCACTTGGGAACGCGAAGATCTTCTTCGTGCAGAACACCCCGGACTCTTTCCTTCTACTTCTTGATTCTCGGGACGAGAATTCTTGTTAGTAGGGGAGAATTGTGACGCCCTGGTTTTGTGCTACAGTGATGTATATAATTAAGCTACATTAATCCCATGCTAATGTTGCCACGTCACCACGATTACTGTTGTTAAACTCGCGTTGGTTCAAACCCCGTTCAAATTCCGTTGCAAATTTAAATTCATTTAAAAGGTGGATTTAAAAGTTTGGCAAAACTGGAATTAAAAATGTTGGATGGATTGCAAATATTCCCTAAGGATTTATAAATTGAAACCGAATTTTTTCGAAGTATTTTAGAGCCCCTAAATAATTAAAACAGAAGCTGGTTAAAAAATAAAAATAAAAAAAATAAATAAATAAGAATCCTACTCGGCCTAAATAGGCCGGCCCACCCGGCCACTATAAGGGGGCCAGATGGGGCGAACCCTAGCGCCCCAGCCAGCGCCCGACCGATTCCCCCCCCCCCCCCCCGCCGCCGCTCGCTCGCTCCCTCGCCCGCGCCGACCCCCCTGACGGCTGGGACTGGCCGGCCCAGCCGCGCCCGGCCCCGTCTGCCCCCCCGACGCGGCCCCGCGCTGGCCGCCCCGACGCCGCCCCGCCGCCTCGCCGCCCCGTCGTCCCGCCGTCTGCGCCGCCCCCCTCACGCCGGCCGCCGCCGCCGCCCCTACTCGGCCTCCTCGGTGAGCCGCGCCGGCTCCCCCCCCGGCGACCGCCGGCGGCCGCCGCGCCGGCCGGCTGCGTGCGCGCACGCGCGCGAGTGTGTGCGTGTGCGTGTGCAGCGTGTGTGTACGTGTAGTGTAGGTGTGTGTGTGTGGGATGTCCCACTGACATGCGGGGCCTACCCCGGTTAAAACGAAAATTAAAAAAATAAAATAAAAATGAATTTTATAAATAAATATATTTATTAATATTAATAATTAATTAATTAGGTAATTAGATGATTAATATTAATTAATTAATCTGTTAATTAATTAATTAAAATAAACAATAATTATTACTGTTTTGGATAATTCGGATTAAATAATTAAATTAATTTCAGAATACTATTAAATCTTTAATAATTAATATAAAATAAACCGTAGCTCGGATTAAAAAGTTTTGAACATGAAAGTTGCTCAGAATAATCCTACGGTTCCAACTACGTAGTTCGTTAGTCTGTCACATGCCTCTAGCATAGCAAACATGGAACTTTTCCATCGATTTCGTCTGTCCGGTAGTAGTCCGAGACCCGGGAAATATCATCAGATATTATTCCGATCCGTCTGCGACGTATAATACTGCGTTAGTGCATGCCTAGCCCTGCATATTGTCATGTCAAGCATCGTGATGCATTTGTCTGCTTTGTATTTATTGTTTCTCCCCCCTCTTCTCCGGTAGACCCCGAGACTGACGGTGCTGCCGGGTACGACTACGTCGCCGACGATCAGCCTTTTGCCGCAGAGCAGCAAGGCAAGCAACCCCCCTTGAGCATTTCGATATCGCCTATTCCTTTTCCCTCTTATTCTTGCATTAGAATTTCGCTACTGTATTAGTTAGCTCCTATTCTGATGCATAGCCTGCTTTTGATAAACTGCTACAATACCTGCAATCATATCACTGCTTAGTATAGGTTGATCAATAATCCCCAGTGACCCCTTAGTCCCAGTTGCCTCTGCTTCTTCATCGAAGACTCGACGACTCGAAGACTCGGTCAACCGACCGACAAGCCAGGCCCCTCACATCACCTCACTCTCCCTTAGTTGTACGACTCTGCAGCGCTACTATCGAGTACCGAGGGTGACACCTCGTGAAGTACTCATGATGCTAGCCCTGTAGTGCAGCTAGTCGGTCGTGGTTATCGAGGGTGATTCCTCTTTTACCACTCCCGACGATGACTCTGTCGTGCAACCCCTCAAGTGTGGGACCCTCGAGGGTGATTCCTCTAAGTCCACCTTGATGGTTTCACCGAGCGGGACCCCGTGAGGGTGATTCCTCAGGTTCTGTCTTGATGTTTTATACACACAGTTACTATGACCGGGTTACTGAAACATGTTGGTGATGGGTCGGCCCTAAGGGGTACCCACGGTTTGATGATGATGAGGCGTGGACTGGCGAGAGAGGCCTTTGCCACACATCCTCGAGACGGGGCGATGGACCGCACTTCATGGGTCGCGCTTTCCCCGCATTAATAAAATGCTAATGGGTTGGGTATTTGATCTGAGTTGGGTCGTTGGCCTTTTTACGCACCAAACCATCGCGTGGGAGAAGTTATGGGTACTCAGCGTCGTTGTATCAGCCGAAGCTCTTCGAACGTCAGCAATGGAGCGGCGCGCGCCGGATTGGACTGGACGGTGCAGCTCTTGGACTGGAGTGTACTAGGTCTGTTTCCGGCCACCCACACATCGTGCAGGAGCGCAAGGGCAAGTGGGCCCACGAACCTGCGCGCTTAGGATTTAGCTCGGCGGGCTGGCCTCTTCGTTGAGCCTAGGTGGGGCGACGACGTGCTGCTATCCCGAGGCCGGGCATGACCCAGGAAAGTGTGTCCGGCCGGAGGTGATCAGGCGTGTTGGAAATGCGGTGCACCCCTGCAGGGAAGAACAAACTATTCGAATAGCCGTGTCCACGGTAACAGGACGACTTGGAGTTGTGCCTTGACCTTATACAACTATAATTGTGATTTAATTTGAAATGAATTGTGGCTCCGAGATTGCTCCCTCGCAGGGAGTCGAGGAAGAATCTCTGGGCATGGTTACTTAATTAAATTGCTACAATAATATGATTATATATGAAATATCAGTCTACTCTCTTCTAATGCTGCAAGATGTTGAAGATGCTAGTCTTCGATAGGACTAGGCCTTCTCCCTATTCTTGCTTTCTGCAGTCAGTCCAGATATAACCCCTCCCCTTGATAGTGATGCATACTTTAGCATAGTTCTGATGTCAATCTTGCGAGTACTTTGGATGAGTACTCACCACTGCTTTGCATTCCTTTTCCCCTTCGATACGATTTCCGCGTTCAGACGACGGAGCCCAGGAGATGGAGTACGCCGGAGACGACTACACCACCACCGCTGGAGCCTACTACTACGTGGAGAACGCCGACGCTCAGGAGTAGTTAGGAGGTTCCCAGGCAGGAGGCCTCGCCTCTTTCGATCCGCTGCTTATGTTTGTGCTAGCCTTCTTAAGGCAAAACTTGTCTAACTTATGTCTGTACTCAGATATTATTTGCTTTCGCTGACTCGTGCTTTGTCGAGCTTTGTATTCGAGCCCTCGAGGCCCCTGGCTTGTAATATGAAGCTGTATGACTTTAATTTGTGTCTAGTGTTGTGTTGTGATACCGATCAGTGAGTCCCTAATCTTGGTCGTACGCATTGCGTGATTGATTAGCGTACGATCGAGATCCGGGGCGTCACATGCATCTGGCGCCAGCCCTACGCATCGTCGTCCTCATCGTCGTCGGGGGCGGTTATGTCGATGAGATCCGGTGCCGGCCCAGCCCAAGGGAACGCGGCCTCCCACGCCTGAGCAGCGTCCTGCGCCGGCGCTGCCGGCGGCGCAGGCTGACGCTCTGCCTCCCGCTCCCGACGCTCCGCCTCCTCCTCCTCCGCCCACCTGCGCTCCAGCTTCATGTGCTCCTCGGCCTCGCGGGCCTCCCTCGCCAGCGCCAGCGACCTGTGGTGCAGGAGGTACTTCTGCTCCTGCTCCTCTGTGCACTTAAGCCAGACGGGAGGTGCGAAGACCCACTCCCGGAGCTGGCCGGTCCACTGGTAGTGCTCAGGCTGGCGCTCCTCGGCCTCAACCTTGGGCTCAGGGAGCACCGGAGCGGCCGGCGGAGCTGGAGGAGCAGGAGGAGGAGGCAGGACGCAGTCGCCCGCGGCGGACAGCGCGAGGGCTTCTTCGAGGCCTACCCAACGTGCCTCCTCTTCGCGCCTGCTCTCCTCGATGGCGTAGGCCGTTGCCTCCTCGAGGGCGGCCTGGTAGGCGGCCTCCTCCTCCTGCTCCTCTGGCTTCACTTCAGGGGGCGGTGGAGGGATGGCCGGATCGAAGAGGACGCCGTGGAGGCGCTCCTGCTCGTGCTCGACGGCGAACCAATCCTCCCAGTTAGGGGAGTCGGCTGCGTACGTCGGATCGCGCCGCTGCTCCGGAGTGAGGAGCTCGCGCCGCCGGCGGACCTCCTCCGCGTGCGCGCGCACAGACCGCGGCACTGCTGGGATGGGGATGCGGTCGGGGTCCAGATGCCAACCATGGGGGAGGTTGACATCTGGGTACGGGAGAGCTTGCCTGCACTGCCAGTGCCACCGAGCTTGGTGGACTGGGATGTACAGACGCTCCCGCGGTGGAGGGACGCGGCGAGGTGGCACCGGCGTCCGGGACGAGCTTGCGCCGGGGGTGAGCTTGCCCTTGCCCTTGCTGAAGAAGCCCATGGCGGCCGCTAGCGCTGGCTGGCTGGCTAGGGTTTCGTGGTCGCCGTCGGGGGAGCAAGAGTGGCCAGATGTGGACGTGAAGGGGAAGTGGATGAGGCCGGCCCCGCCGCACGCTTCGGATTAAAAAGGACGACGACCGACAGCTTGCTGCCGCTGCCAGGTGGGCCCGATGTTGGTGGCCGCGTTTAATACGACCGCGGGTGGTAGTTGTGCGGCCGGCATGTGGACCCGAGGGGGACGCGGAGAGGACGCGGGGCGCGTCCGGTTCGTGTCCGCGTGGACGCATTTCAGGCGCATTTTTGGGCCGGAAATGGGTCCGTGCGGACACGAAGTGGACGCAAAATGGAAATGGGTCTCCGCGTTGGGCCATCGTTTTTGTTCGCGCGGATCCAAACGGACATGGGCGGACGAAATGGGTCCTCCCCCTTGGAGTTGCTCTTAGAAGAAGAGACACGGGTTGGAGAGATTCACTAGCATGTTTTATAAGTAAAGCAGAAAATACACTCGAGTTGGCCAAGACCGGAGTTCTTGGACAGTGATCTTACATTTTCGTTTGATAAAGAAGGCTCCCCTCCGATTTCATATATCATAAACCATGATGTCTTGTTACACTGATATCACATGACCTTGATGAACTGTTCCTACTAACTACAAATGATACATACTTGCCTGAACTGGCTAAACAATACATACATACATAACATAAATACACACTAATATATATCCACTAAAAAATACATAGTATATACATAAAAACACCTGACGTATGCAAAATCTCTGCTCGAAGCAAAAAAAAAATCCACCTTCGGCTGTTACACTCTACTCATCCGTACGTGGCAGCAATGGCCTAGAAGGCCGGGCAAACCTTCCTGATGATCCAGAGAACAATGCCCCATATGAGCTCATCCTCTTTGGCCTTCACCTGATGCTCATGGCTCCTCGCGCTGATGTTTCTTCTCTGAACCTGGCTCCTGAGAGCAATGGCCTCCACCGCCTCGTACACCATTATTTCTCTCCCGGGATGCTGCTGCAGCTGCTAGCTAGTTGGACACAGAGTGAAGAAGAGACTGATTATTGGTTCTTGCTGGGAAGACTTGAGGATCCATCGATCTCTTGAGCATTTGTAGTCGTAGAGCTTGGTGTTGCGGGAAGGCAGGTAGGAAGGAGGAAGAGCTGGCTGGCTTGGCTGCCAAGGAAGTGCAGGTACAGTAAGCCGTGAGCAGCCATGTCGGGGACTCTGATTGAGTGATGGGTCAAGCAGTCAAACTACGTGTGATGACGACGACGGCTGGAATCATTTGAGAATGTTTCGTCGCTGCCACGTTTCGAGACAAGTCGTTCTGTTTTTTATGTAATAACTCTTATAGTATTTCGGCGAAGTATCGTGTGAAAATGGGCAATCAGTGAAAATCTGAAAAGTTCCATCACGGGATGTACTGTTCTGGGATTTTGGTTTATATATGCATGTATCTAAACAGTATATCAGGTCATGGCAAGGTCCATTGATTTGGCAATTTTCTGCACGCAATTCAGGTCGCCGAATCAAACAGAAGCAAATTCACATTCAGTACTAAGTGGCATACATCAATGGATTACATCAGAAATTATAAGAGATGCATGTCAATATATTAGAAGAGGGCTGGGGGAAGACCATGTACATTCAGTTACATACACATGAGCTACAGATGTAGTGCCACCATGGTTCATACATCTACTACTCCTATAAAAGGAAGAGAGGCGAAGATCCAAACAGTCAGAAACGTCCATTGATAATATCTAAAGGCCATAAATCTTTCTATGTTTAACACAGCAAACCACATCACTCCATCGCTAAACACAACAAACCACGATCATCAAAAAAAAAAAAACTAAACGACGATTCGGCCCGTTCCCTTCTTCCCAACCCACCGCGGCCTCCCTCCCCCCCCCCCCTCGCCTCGCCGCCGCCGGCCTCCTCGCCGCCCCGCCACCGCCGGCCACCTCGCCGCCCCCTCGCCCCGCCACGCCCCACCGCCGGGTTCGGTTCCCGCATGGCCGGACCTTGATCTGCACAAACCTGCTCAAGACGACGAGGACGATGGCGGGGATGCCGGTCGCTCGAGAGTGGACGGTGAGAACGCCGATGGATCTGCGCCTGCTGCGCACGATGGTGCCGCCACGACGGGTACGCCCGATTTCCCCACCTTTTCTTTTCTGTCAGCGACAGTAACTCTGCAACTGCAAGCTTCCCTTTGGTTGACTGAACTATCGTCGCTGTTGCTTGCTGCAATGGCTTGATCGCCGTTGTTTGATCGGTGTTCCTCTCACTAATAACGAGACTAAACCTCCGTCTGCTCCTGCCTGATTTTTGATTGGTTTTGGTAGCTTCTGCACCATCAAATTGGCAGTGCGACTCAGCAGGGGAGGGCTGGAAGGCCCGGTGGCGATGGCACTGCCGAGGGAAGAGGAGGGCCAGCCACAAAGCCTAGACGCAAGAGGTTCAGGCCTACTAATGAACTGCACACTGACCAGCCTCGCCAGGAGCAGGACCTCCCTGAAGGCGTCGCTGAACATGCTGAATGTGCAGGCAAAGTCCAGCATGACCTCGGTCTCAACAACGAACCTGCCAATTTGAACAATGCAATTGTCGACGACAAGGGCGGCGGCAGGGATGACGATCGCTCGAGAAGGGGCGATGATAGCGCCGCCGATGGATCATGACTTCGTGTTCTGTTCTTCATGCTCCCCCTTTTACATTCGCACTGAGTGTGAAGTGTTTATTTTAATCATAGGCTGTTAATTGTTCTGTTACTGTCGAAAGAGAAAGCCCAGCTTCGAAGCCTAAAGGAAATGACATCCCAGGAGCTATCGCTGAAGGTTTTCAGACCATGACGATACCGCCGGTGCCAGAGAGGGTATGCTTTCCTAATTTTCCCGTGGCTGCTCATATCTAATTGAAACAACTTTCATAGGTCGTATTATATGTAGCAGAGCTGAACATCTTTCCTAATTTCTCAACTTTGACAACTCTGCTGACAAGTTCTAGAAATAGTGCATTCTCTGGATTTTCTGGCATCAGGACTAACTTGCAATGTCTTTTTGCATAAAAAATCATCACCAAAATACTTTTATCATATATTGCTGGTGATACATAGTTTTGCTGAGTTTGCCTCTCGTGTGCTGCTATTATTACTGATCTACCAATACCAGTTTATATGCTAGAGTTTTACTGCCATGAATTAAGCTCCTAAATCTTAAATCTTATTTAACTGTTGGATGCAGGTAGTATGTGAAAGCACAACATGCTCCCTTGGTGGTTTTGATAATTCATGACAACATACATTGTCTCTTGGACTAATACCTTTACCTAGTGTATTTCAGATACAAGTCCATGGAGAAAAGGATTGGCAAAAGGAGATTGTGGAATACCCCAAGATGCAAGGAAATAGGTTGGCCAAGATTCAAGCAAGAGGACTATACATTTTACATTTGTGAGAAATCACTTTGAGTCCATAGGAAAGCCAATACTACTAAAAGGGGGTAAGGTTTTGCTGGTGAACAATATGCTCAAACGTGCACAAGTGATAGTCGCCAAAAACATCCACAAACTCTCCCACTAAAGTCTGTCCTAAGCCAAACACTCAAAATCGGTGCAACCAACATTCCAATCCCGGTGCCACCGATTCCAAACCCTAGACAGACTCAGCCAAACCCTAGTCACTTCGGTGCAACCGATTCCATACCGGTGCCACCGAGTTTAGGTTGCCAAGTTTCTGTTACGCAAATTCACATTTTTGGTACCACCGAGAATGTTGGATCGGCGTCACCGAGATTGGGAATCTGACCGTTGGTCACCTTATCGGTGCAACCGAGTTTCCTATATCGGTCTCACCGAGATTCAAAAGTTGCCACCTTTTGGTCGCTTCGGTACCACCGAGATTAACACATCGGTGTCACCGAGTTGGTCATTTTGTGTGTAACGGTTGGATTTTTGGGGATGCCTATATATACCCCTTCACCACCACCTACTCGAAAGAGAAGCACTCAGAACTATTCCATACTTGCCCCATCCAGTTTTCTGAGAGAGAACCACCTAGTCTTGTGTTGAGGTCAAGATCTTCCACTCCAACCATATGGATCTTGATTTCTAGCCTCCCCAAGTTGCTTTCCACCAATCCCATCTCTTCTACCAAGCCAAATCTGTGAGAGAGTGATTGTGTGTTGAGGAGTCTATCATCTTGAAGCACAAGAGCAAGGAGTTCATCGTCATTACCGAGCCTATTACCTTTTGGAGGGTGGTGCCTCCTAGATTGGTTAGGTGTCGCTTGGGAGCCTCCTACTTCGTGTTGTGGAGTGAACCAAGAAGTTTGTAAGGGCAAGGAGATCGCCTACTTCGTGAAGATCTACCCATAGTGAGGCTAGTCCTTCGTGGACGGAAGCCGTTATGGAATAGTCAAGGTTGCTACTTCGTGGACCCTTATGGGTGGAGCCCTCTGTGGACTCTCGCGACCGTTACCCTCCGTGGGTTGAAGACTCCATAAACGTGGATGTACGATAGCACCACCTATCAGAACCACGGGAAAAAATCCTTGCGTCTCCAATTGCGTTTAACTCCATATCTCTACTCTTTACTTCATGTGCAATGTCTTTACTTTCTGCTGCCATATTTGTTGACATGCATGTGTAGGGCTGTTAGACTTGCTAATTTGTCATGGAATGCTAAAATCTGCCAACCTATTAACTTGGGAAAAGGTTAGGTTTTTAATTCCTGCTTGTAGTCTATTCACCCCCCCCTCTAGACACTCTTCTAGTGATCCCACAGTATGTGACCCTGCAGAATATATAACTGGTAGGAAGTTAAGTAAATGTAGCTCTGGCAAGGTCTATGTTGGCAGACGAATAGATATGCCTGGTGGAGCATACAACGGTCGAAATGCGCACGAGGTTCTCTTATCTACCTGCATTAAATGGACACCGAAATTTGCTCTTGATTAATTTAAAATCTTATCCGTGTTTCACTTTAAATACATTTGTTTGTGCATCAATCGATTCAGAGGCTAGGTGAGATCCTCTTGTATATCTAAAAAGAATCTTATCTTCGTGTAGGTTGTACTAAAATTTGAACATCGGAAAAGCAGAGCAGGTTGCTATGATGCCCCACTAGAGTGGAAAGTATATTTGTAAGAACTATACATAATCATCCCTTTTCAAATTTGTATAGTTTTATGTGGAGGATGTCATGTTGTCCATTTGTGAGCAGGACTCTCAATGGCTGTTATGGCATACCATCGGTACACTACATGGGTCTTCAAGGAGACTACCACATTCTTGTGAGTTTAACTTTCTGAGAGAAAAAAATGCACTCAGAAGTGCCTCTCAACTCATTATGATATTTTCACTGAACAATCGTTCCAAATTTCAGATAATGGATATGCTTGGTCCTAACCTATGGGATGTTCGTGATTCACTGGAACAGAAGAAGTATTTTATCCATCTTTTCACCCTCTTTACTTGTTCTCCTTACTAGCTGAAAGTATGAACTCCCCTAACAGGATGCCATTTCAAATGGTTGCTCGTATTGCCGTTGAGACCATATCAATCATTGAGAAGATTCATTCCAAAGGGTAATTTAAAGCCATTTGATCTTTTTGAGATGCATTTTGCATAGCTTTTATTCACTGATGTTAACACGTGCTGCTCCTTCTATTATTCCCAGCTTTGTACATGGTGATGTCAAACCTGAAAACCTTTTGCTAGGTCAGCCTGGATCTGCTCAAGAGAATAAGCTTTTTCTCATTAATTTTGGCTTAGGTATGCTATTACATAAGGTAGTTTCATCCGTACATGAAGATATTCAGTTCGATGTTCTTAAAACACTATGCCCTTTGCTCAAAGGAATTGGCTACTCGATAGAATGTTGGTGCATTTTATGTCCTACTAACCTTTTTCACATGGTTCTTGATACTAAAATTATGCAGCATCCAACTGGAAATGGGAAAGAGGATCATCCAACTGGAAATGGTTTTTCACATGTCCCCGCCGGCCCCTCGCCCCGCCCCACCGCCCGCCTCCTCCCCGCCACCGCCGGCCTCCCCGCCGGCCCGGCCCTCGCGCCCCTCCTCTCTAGCGGACGCCCCGCCTCCGTCCGCGCCCCTCCTTTCCGCGGACGCCCCGCCATCGGCCACGCCCCTCCTTTCTGGCGGACGCCCCGCCACGGGCGCCCCACCTCCCCGCCACCGCCGGGCCTCCATTTTTCTTAGCAAGGTACCTTATGCCATATTTTTGTTCCATGTTTCTTGCCTAGAAGCAGTTTACAACATTCCATCAAATACAAAAGATACTAATTGATAAGCCTTTGGCTGTTGGAGGAAATTGTGTAGAAGCAATATTTTCTGTTAGTAGAAACCAGAACTGAATTATTTCAAGTGTTTATGGAATACAACGCCCATTTTCTACATTTCTCTTGGGGTTTCGAAAATGGAAACAAAACAAAGAGGCTTATTCCAGTCTGGTCCTGAGATCACATTTGGACTAAAAAATTGAAAACCTAAGTTCAAAATTACTTTCAGGATACTGAATAATCACATCATATTTTATGTTAGCAGTAAGGTGGCATAACGTAATACTTTAGCTTACTTACCAGATTACTGTGAGAAAACGCAGAGAGAAAATCTTTCAGTGTTCAGATATCTGGATAAGTAGTACCGCTCAGTACTGCTCAGTGACTACGATGTACTCATCCTTTTCCGGATTTTCAGCCGGAAACGCTCAAGTCGCCGGGGTACGGACCAGATCTGGAGTGACTCATTCCAGGCCCTCTGCTTCATGCAGTGTGCGTAGATCTTGTCCAGTCGGATTATCATCTCCGAGAACGTCGGCCGCGCCATCGGGTGCATGTCCCAGCGCTACTCGATCAATCTACATTGTGTAGGTTTCTTTAACCATCACTTCTTTTGTGCAGAAAAATCTGACATGGCTCACACACTCGGCTCAGTGCCTGCTGCTGCCTCCACCTCAAGAAGATGATATGCTCTCGTGCTGGAGGAGTGCTGACTGAATCTTTAAAAAATCCTATGATATTAGCGGTACGCATAAGTGCAACATGTTCCTTTCCAATGTCTTTACCTTGGATGTAGAGTAGAATGGTCATAAGAGTTGAGTTATGGAAGGTGTGGATTAGTTTGATTGAATGTTCAAAACACGTAAACTTGCTTGTTGATTCTGAACTCTGCTATGTTATTCATTTTTTATCACTAGAGCCGACGCCGACGAACAGTGGGGGTCAACAGTGGGGACAACAGCGACGGGCGCCGCCCGACCCCCTCCATGCGTCGTTGCCCAATCCTCCTGCGCGTTCGTGTGCGGCAGCAAGGGACGACCCCGTTCCTGTTCATGCATCAACCAACGCAGGTTCCACCATCCCTGCTCCCTTAGCGCGCCACCACCGCAGAGCACACACTTCCCGCTGCTCGCCATTGCTGCCCACCAGTGTCAACTCCTCTGTTTGCCCCCAATAACAGCAGCAACTGGGTCAGCGGCGCCTTCGAGGAACTCACCTACTTCTGGAACTCCACGGGCGACGTCGTAGAGGCATGGATCTCCTGCTACTTAGGCATCATGGAGTTGAATACTTAACATAATCAGGATGAAGCTAAATCTTCTGCTGGAAATGACTTCTCTGCTCTGAAGTATGTTTTGATTCACAATCCTATGTGTTTGGCTCAATTATATAGGATTTTGATGGGGTTAGCTTCCTTCGTTCGTTGCTCTATATTTCCACCGTGGGATTCTACCTAAGAAAGGTACTCTGTTCACAATCTGATTGTTATGTTTCTTAAAATATGGTACTGAAGGAGGCTTTGTAACTATCAAGGTACTCTGTTTACTATTTGATTGTCATGTTTCTTGAAATATGTATGACTGGTGTGTTCTCTCAGATAATATAAAGCATGGTTCTATATGCTCGCCTAATTTTGTAACTTTCAATGTTTTGTGGGGCCTTTCCCATCAACCGTAGGAATTGTACCTAAAGGTTCATCTCTGATTTTTCTATGGGCGTGACTAGCTATTTTACTTCATTATGTTGTTTCTTTGTCAATTCTGTTGAAGTTACTGCAGTTCACTGATCTGAATCATTGATCATCCACCTTGAAAGTTATAGTTGCTAAAGAAGTAGCAGGAGATTTAGAATATTTGGTCCGACAACTTTCACCTGTTCAGTTTGAGAATAAAAGCAGAAGAATGCATCCCACGAACAGTGATTAAGCATATTCATGGAAGAAAGCATTAAATATACAAAGGTCTCCACAAGGTTTGCATAAAAAGGTAATGTCCCATCTTTAAATGGTCCAAGTTTGTGGGACCGAGCCAACTTTGTTACTTACTAGATGTCTATATCATGCATGTTTAGGGCCTTGTCTCTATATTTTTAATGTGAATCACAGAGTAATATGTAAAATTACTCAGGCAATGGTGTATGTATTTAATTATAAGTACATGTTTGCTACAGCAGGGGAGAGTTGGTGTAGCATCATTAGTTTCTTTGTTGATATACCCAAAAGTTATCCTGTGTGATTGGACTCTTTGACATAGTGAGCGTCTAACGGGAGGGCTCCCAGGGGGAGGCACGACTGTCAGGGGCATCTCCTTTGTTTGGCCGCCGCTTCCCTTCGCCACCAGTGAACAACAGACAGCAGACGTGGCAGCGCATCATTGACTTGCCTACCATAGATTGACCACTGATGTTGGCGCTCCGCTCCACTACATCTCATGTTGTATATTTCCTCTCTTCATATCCAGATCCTAAAGTGTAGTATATAAATATGTTTAAATTCAGAAATAATGATTTGCCTTCTATCTTCACTTACTGTTTGGGTTAGTAAAAATGTAACTAAATTCAGCGGATGATGTTATATGAAGCCAGATTATTGGATTTTTTCTCTGATGTTATTGATGATCTGATCTAGAATTTGTATGATGTATAATCATCAGTTCAGTAGATAACTCCTTTATATTATTCCAAAGACTTGGCAACGAATAGCCTGTTTTCTCTTAATTTATTCTAAGAGGGATTAAAGTTATGAACATGATTCAGTGAAATTTGGCATAATGACGTCTTAAATTTGTAAATATAGGAAATTGTACTTTCTAGGTCTATTTCTCTATGGTCCTGCTTCTTAATTCGATTTTATCTTTCGTGGATTTTCAAAATGGACATCAAGGTTATCCTTTGTGTTTAGCATGCCTTCTTTATTGGTATTTTTTGGATATATTTTAATTATTGTTGAGTAAATGAGTACAAGTAAAAATAAGTTCAAACACTAAGCGAAAGCTTTGCCTTTTTAAATAAGCTAAAGATTGTCCAGGTAATCATAGGATATCAGGCGAAACAAATGGGCCAATCCCAATCTAGGACACGGCCAAACCCACTCTTGACAGCGTCAAACGACAATCACACAAACACACACCTGCTAGGGAACTCGCTCCCCTGAACAAGCCGCTCTTTCATCACTACCGGAAAGAAGTCATGAGGCACTCTACTGTGGTGACAAGCATTCCACATCCTACAATAGTTGCAACCCACACGACACCATTGCTCCAACACACCTTCTGCACTCAAAACGCTTTTGTGATCATCGCCCCGACTTGTCATTAAAAGAGACGTGCGTTGCACGTGCACGTTTACTAGTGCTATGTAGTGCATCAGCAACATTCATTGGATCAAGCAGTACTCTGCTTCAGGTATAGCATCATTTGCACATTCAGTTATATACAGTGCCTTGCAACATTCAGTGCAGTAAGCAGCGCCTAGGCTACCAGGTCGCCATCACATCTGAGCAGCACCAAGGCCGCTTGGTCGCCATTGCATCGGGTCGTCCTCGCGTCAGAGCAGCGCCGAGGCCGTCGGGTTGACTTCGCATCGGGGTAGCGCCCAGGCCACCGGGTCGACATCCAGTGCAGCAGCGCCGCAACTACCGGGTCGCCGTCGCATACGGACACAGAGAGGCTGCTAGCTCGTCATCAAATCGAGTAGCGCCGATGGCGCCGGTCCGCCGCCAGCGCGCCGTCGCATCGGCGCAACACGACATCGTGGCCGCTGGGTTGATGTCGCGTGGGCGCATGCTGGGTCTCCATCACGTGGGGGCAGCACCGCCGGCAGCCTAGAAGGTTGCGTGGTGGACCGCCGCCGTCCGTGGTGGAGCAGATGGCTTGGCAGCTGGGACGCCGTCGTCGTCGCGTGTCGTGGAGTACGGATGAGGAGATTTGGTGCGGGGGGATTTTAGTATTACTGACCTAGATAGATAATAAAACAAGGGGGTTATCTGCTAATATGTGTTTAAATGGATGGTTACAGTCCCACCTCCAATCCGTGCCGTCTCTTCTCAATCTGATGGTTCGTTATGGAATCTTCAGATTTTCACTGGTTGCCCATTTTCACAGGATACTTCACCCACATGTATTTGAGTTTCCAATCAATACAATTTAGCATGGATAATAAACATTTATCATGAACAATGAAATATAATAATAACCATTTTATTATTGCCTCTAGGGCATATTTCCAACAACTTTTTATTGAAAAACAAGATTATAAATAACAGCAATCAAATACTAACAAAATAAAATGACGCTCCAAGCAAAACACATATTATGTGACGAATAAAAATATAGCTCCAAGTAAGATAAACCGATACTGTTGAAGACGAAAGAGGGGATGCCTTCCAGGGCATCCCCAAGCTTAGACGCTTGAGTCTTCCTTGGATATTACCTTTGGGGTGCCTTGGGAATCCCCAAGCTTAGGTTCTTGTCACTCCTTATTCTTCTCATATTGGTGTCTCACCCAAAACTTGAAAACTTCAATCACACAAAACTTAACGAAACTTCGTGAGATGAGTTAGTATAATAAAGATCATTATCTTAGGTACTGTCAAGATAAGATTCATAATTGTTATCACATAATACCTACTGTATTCTACCATTCACATAATTTATATCACTGAATATAAGCTATGGGAACACTAAAATAAGCAAACTATGCATGCAAAACAGAATTTGTCAAAAACAAAACAGTCTGTGAAGATCTGTAGTATAACCATACTTCCCTGTCTCTAAAAATTCTGAAAAATTAGTACAACTTAAATAATTTGCATATAAATACTGTGTAAAAATTTCAGATTTTTTGACTCTCTATTAAAACCAGAGAAATTATTTACTGGAGGGCAAAGTTTCTGTTTTTGCACAGAATCAAATCAACAAGTATCCATACTATCCCAAAGGGTTTACTTGGAACATTATTGAAATAAAAGGCACAAAACATGATTACTACAGTAGCTTAATCATGTGAACACACAAAAACAGAAAGTAAAAGTGTTGGGTTGTCTCCCAACAAGCGCTTTTCTTTAATGCCTTTTAGCTAGTCATGATGATTTCAATGATGCTCACATAAGAATAATAATTGAAACATGCAAGAGAGCATCATGAATCTCATGACAAGCACATTTAAGTCTAACCCACTTCCTATGCATAGGGATTTTGTGAGCAAACAATTTATGGGAACAAGAATCAACTAGCATAGGAAGGCAAAACAAGCATAACTTCAAAACTTTGAACACATAGAGAAGAAACTTGATATTATTGCAATTCCTACAAGCATATGTTCCTCTCTTATAATAGTTTTCAGTAGCATCATGAAGGAATTCAACAATATAACTATCACATAAAGCATCCTTTTCATGATCTATAAGCATAGAAAATTTATTACTCTCCACATAAACAATTTTCTTCTCATTCATTGTAATGGGAGCAAAATCAACAAAATAACTATCATGAGATACATGATTGACATAACCACATTCAATATTAAAATCATGATGACAAGTTTCATGGTTACTACCACTCTTTATAGCATACGTGTCATCATCATAATCATCATAGATAGGAGGCATGCCATCATCATAATAAATTCGCAAATCAAAACTTGGGGGACTAAAAATATCATCTTGATCAAACATAGCATCCCCAAGATTGTGGCCTTGCATATCATTAACATCATGGATATTCAGAGAATTCATACTAGCAACATTGCAATCATGATCATCATTCAAGGAATTCTCATTAAATATTTTCATAAATTCTTCCTCTACCAATTGAGCACAATTTTCCGAACCATCATTTCACGAAAGACATGAAAAAGACGAAACAATTGAGGCAACCTAAATTTCATTTTTTTATAGTTTTCTTTTATAAAACCAAAGTAGTGAAAAACAAGAAACTAAAAGATTTAATTGCAAGATCTAAAGATATACCTTCAAGCACTCACCTCCCCGACAATGGCGCCAGAAAAGAGCTTGATGTCTACTACGCAACTTTATTCTTGTAGACTCGTGTTGGGCCTCCAAGCGCAGAGTTTTGTAGGATAGTAGCAATTTTCCCTCAAGTGGATGACCTAAGATTTATCAATCCATGGGAGGTGTAGGATGAAGATGGTCTCTCTCAAACAACCCTGCAATCAAATACAAGAAATCTCTTGTGTCCTCAACACACCCAATACAATGGCAAATTGTATATGTGCACTAGTTCGGCGAAGAGATGGTGATACAAGTGCAATATGGATGATAGATATAGGTTTTTGTAATCTAAAAATATAAAAACAGCAAGGTAGCAAGTGTAAAACAGCGAGCAAAACGGTGTATAAATGCTTGGAAATAAGGCCTAGGGTTCATACTTTTGCTAGTGCAATCTCCCAACAATGCTAACATAGTTGAATCATATGATCATCCCTCAACGTGCAACAAAGAATCACTCCAAAGTTCCTATCTAGCGGAGAACAATAAGATAAAATTGGTGTAGGTAGTAGAACCACCTCAAAGTTATTCTTTCCGATCAATCTATTGGGTTATTCCTATAAGTGTCACAAACAACCCTAGAATTCCTACTAGAATAACAGCCGTGCCCCGCCCCCACTCCTCTCTTCCTCCCTCCCTCGACTCCCTCTCCCTCTCCCCCCGTCGCCCCCTCCCGCCCCGGCTGCCGCCGCCCCCTCCCGCTGCCGCCCCGACCCCGCCGCCGCCCCCTCCCGCTGCCGCCCCGACCCCGCCGCCGCCCCCCGCCGCCCCACAGCAGAGCCCCGCCGACGCCCCCTCCCGCCCCCTCCGACCGCCGCCTCCTCGCCGCCACCCCCTCCCACCGCCCCTCCCCGCACCGCCACCCCCTCCCCACCGCCCCCTCCAAGCGGCGCCGACACCTCCCCTCCCCCTCCCCGTCGCCCCCAAGGTGAATTTTTCTGTTTTTTTCTGTTTTTTATTTATGTTAATTAGTTAGTTAGTTAATTAGGTTAGTTAGTTAGGTTAGTTTAGGTTAGAAGAAAAAAAAGAAGAAAAGAAGAAGGAAAAAAAGAAAAAGGGAAAAAGAAGAAGAAGAAGAGAAGAAGAAGAAGAAGAAGAAGAAGAAGAAGAAGAAGAAGAAGAAGAAGAAGAAGAAGAAGAAGAAGAGAGAGAGGAGGAGGAGGAGGAGGAGGAGGAGAAAAAGAAGAAGAAGAAGAAGAAGAAGAAGAAGAAGAAGAAGAAGAAGAAGAAGAAGAAGAGGAGAAGAGAAGAAGAAGAAGAGGAAGAGGAAAAATAGAAGAGGAGGAGAAAGAAGAAGAAAAAGGGGAGAAGAAGAAGAGGAGAAGAAAAGAAGAAGAAGAAGAAGAAGAAGAAATAGAGGAGAAAAATAATAAAATAGAAGTGGAAAAGTAGTTATATATAGAGAGATTTTTCTATCGGGATTGAATATTTGTGTTGATCGGGTGGATTTCAATGTGCAGTTGTTTCATCGCTGCGAGGGTTTGGTGTTCGACGACCTACCCCGTGCGTTGGACGAGCTCCCCTGCTGCGTTCGTGGGTGAGCACAAATGACATCTCCTCGCCCCCCCTTAATTTGCTCTGTTCCGGTCTTCATGCCGATGAAACTTGCTAGATATAGGTGTCTTCAATTCAACAGTATGCGTGACCAGTATGCGTCTCCCGTTCGAAAGGGCGGCATCTATAAATATGCATGTCTTTGCATATTTAGAACCGCCATCCTTTTGAATTGTCCAACGTTATCCATGGACAGCCCGAGTATGTGTACATTGGGTTCGTTTTCCCGTATGTTCTGCTCTGGATCCGATGCGGAATTTCGTCAGTGCCTCCCTGTTGTTCTCCGGGTACACATCCTCTCTGCTTATTGCCGAGACGTGTATCAGGAGAACAGCGGGGAGGTGCTGCTGAAATTCTGCGTCCGATCCGGAGCAGAGCATGGGAAAACGAACCCAATCTACACATACCCGGGTGGGATTAGGACCTATCTTTACCTATTAGCGTGTAGGTTGCATGGACGTAATAAAACTGACAAACTTGATTAACTGATGAATATATATGCTGAATTATATATATATTTCTTGTGTGTCTAGTAGCTACGCAAGATGAGTGATCGTGCGTGGATGTACACCGGTCACACTAGTCAGAAAGACATGACCAAAGAATGGTTAACAAATACCAAGGGGTTTGTGAGAGCCGCATTTGCAAATGGTCAGGATATAACATGGTGCCCCTGTCCCCGGTGCAACAACTTTAAAAAGCAGGCAGAGGGTGAAATGGGTAAACACCTGCAGAAGTGGGGTTTTACGCCTAATTATACGGTGTGGACTTTTCATGGTGAGTCTGCCCAACGTGCCAGAGCTGAGGTGGTTCGTCGTCGCACCGACGAGCATGGTACCGGGATCGAAGACATGGTGCAAGACTTTGATGATGCTCGGGATTCGGACGATGAGATGGAGGAATCTGCAAAGGCATTCTATGAAATGTTGGAGTCTTCAAAACGTCCTCTCCATGAGCACACTGAGCTTTGTCAGCTGGATGCCATCGCGCAAGTAATGGCTCTGAAGGCTCAATTCAACCTGGGAAGAGAATGCTACGACGCGATGATGACAATATTTGGACGCTTTCTACCCAAAGGCCATGTACTGCCTGCAAACCTGTACCATTCGGACAAAATCCTCCATGTACTTAAGATGCCCTATGAGAAGATAGATGCCTGTGAGAATGGATGTGCCTTATTTAGGCTTGAGTATGCGGACTTGAACTATTGTCCCATTTGCAAGTCTTCCAGGTATGTTGTGGTAGACAACGGTATGGGTGAGAAGAATCAGACCAAAATCCCCGTTAATGTTCTTCGTTATATGCCAATCGTACCAAGACTTCAACGTCTTTTCATGGTCGAAGAGACGGCCAGACAGATGACATGGCACAAATTGGGCAAAAGAACCGAACTAGATGCAGATGGGAATCAGATGTTGGTACACACTTCAGACGCTTTTGCCTGGAAGCACTTCGATGCATTACATAAGGATAAAGCGGCGGATCCAAGGCATCCTCAAGTCGCCATCGGCACTTATGGGTTCAATGTGTTTGGTATGATGACAACCCAATACAGTTGTTGGCCTGTATTTGTCATTCCACTCAATCTCCCCCCGGAGAGATTATGAAAAGAAAGAACATTTTCCTGACGTTGATAATTCCAGGGCCCAACTATCCGGGGAAGAATATGAATGTGTACATGCAGCCGTTTAAGGATGAATTGCAAGAAGCTTGGGATAATGGGATCAAGACATACGACGCCGCTACAAAACAAAACTTCATGATGCATGTGTGGTACATGTACTCGATGCATGACTTGCCGGCGTATGCGCTATTCGTTGGCTGGTGTGTGCATGGAAGGTTCCCGTGCCCCACATGCAAGGCAGCTCTTCAGTTCCGTTGGCTGCAGGCAGGTTGCAAGTTTTCTTGCTTCGACTTGCATAGACAGTTCCTGGATCCTCGCCATAAGTTCAGAAAAGACAAGAAGAATTTCATCAAAGGTAGAGTTGTGAAAAACTCTGCACCACCTGCGTTGATAGGCCAACAGACCCTGGATCAGATAAACGCTCTCGAGCCTGATCCAAAGCATCCAGGGTATTTCAAAGGGTATAATTCGCAACACGCCTGGACTCACAAGACATGCTTATGGGATCTGCCTTACTTCAAAGACCTCCTTTGCCCACACAACATCGACGTCATGCACACTAAAAAGAATATCGCCGAGGCCCTTTTTGGTACATTGTTCGGCATAGAGGGGAAGTCAAAGGATAATCCTAAGGCTAGAGTCGATCAGGAGGCTCTATGTGATAGACCGTTACAAAACATGCGACAACCGAAAGGAAAGCAGAACTGGACAAAGCCAAAGGCATGGTTCAATCTTGGAAGGCCAGCTATGAGGGAAATGATCTTGTGGGTGAAAATGCAGTTGATGTTTCCCGATGGGTATGCAGCGAATCTAAAGAGGGGAGCGAGTCTTGACAAACTGAAAATATTTGGTCTCAAGAGTCATGATTGGCACAAATGGCTTGAGCGGGTAATGCCGGTGATGTTGCGTGGCTTTATCCCTAAGGATGAATGGCTAGTACTGGCAGAGCTGAGCTATTTCTTCCATTCTCTTTGTTCAAAAGAACTATCGCCTGTCGTGCTGTCTGAAATGGAGAGTTGGCATCAGAGTTGATATGCAAGTTAGAGAAGATCTTTCCATCGGGCTTCTTTAATCCAATGCAGCATTTGATTTTGCATCTCCCGACCGAGGCAAGATTGGGGGGGCCCATGCAAAATCGTTGGTGCTACACAACTGAGAGGATGCAGAAGACGCTTCGAGCAAAATGTAAAAATAAACATCAAATCGAAGCATCGATGGCCGAGGCATTCATTACCGAGGAGGCGGCAAACTTCGTGACAACACACTACGATGCCAAAAATCGTCATTTGCATAATCCGAAGCCTCGGTACAATGATAACGACCCTAAAAAAGGTCGATCCAACCTCAGCCTATTCAAAGGGAAGCTCGCACCAGCCGGTGCTTCGAAAGGAATAGCGTTGGATGTCGAAGAATGGCGGACCATTTCGTTGTATATCTTCAACAACCTAACAGAAGTGCGGCCGTACATCGAGTAAGTTCTCGGTACATTGTTTCGCAACTTCTAATTCCTTTGAACTGCTCTTATTAGCAGATATTTGATACAGTCGATACGTCGCCAAATTCTCAGATGGAGCGGCGATCCAAAAGGATTCCATCGAAGAGTATGAGCTTCTGGCAAAGCATGGAGGCGGCTATCCCGGTTTCATCTCTTGGTTCAAACAAACGGTAATTTCCATTAGACCATTTCATTTCTTCATCTATTTGCGGCTAATGCAACAATCCCTTCGTATTAAACTTGTAGGCTAATTCAGAGTCTATGGACGCCGAATTGAGACAAGTCACTAATGGTTTTGACTATAAGGTCTGTTCATTTGACAAATACGACATCAACGGGTATCGCTTTCGTACCTTTGGCAAAGAGCTATCTATGGCCGACCGAAAGTCTACAAATTGTTGTGTCTCTGCTATCGGCGAAGGAGGTACCGAGTATTATGGAAGAGTTGAAGCAATTTATGAACTTCTATTCTATGGTGAAAACCCACCGAACGTCGTAATCTTCAAATGCTATTGGTTCCAGCCGAAGGAGACTAGAAGGACTCAATAACATATAGGGCTAGTCGAAATCAAACAAAGCACCCATTTAGATGTTCCCGATGTCTATATTACGGCTCAACAGGCGACCCAAGTTTTCTATCTACCGTGGGCCTGCCAAACTGATCCAAATCTGAATGGTTGGGATGTCGTTTATGAAGTGCCGCCACATTTTAGACCACCTCCCCTCAATGAAGAGGATTATGAACCTCACATTAACCCAAACACATATGAAGGAGAATTCTTCCAAGAAACACGTCTTTCCAAAAAACGTTTCAAGAACCGCTCTACTTCACCCCTGAACATTGAAGTAGACAACGACTGTGAATCCGACTTCACCCCTGAGCCAGAACAAGAAGAGCCGGAACAAGAAGAGGTTACTGCTGCGGATGACCTGTCAATGCTTGACCGATTACATAAAGGAGGCCTTCCACATGTTGTTCCCGATAGTGATGATGATGATGCATTTATTGATGATAGTGATGATGATGATCCCGGAGCATATATAGACAATCAAGATTATTATTAGTTCATGTCAGGTATTCAATTTTTATTATATACATGATGATGATACACTTAAATTATATACATGTCGGTATTCAATTTTTATTATTCATGTTGGCATTCAAATTTTTTATGTTGTACTAATTTTGTTCACTCTTTGTCATGGCAGGTGTTGAAAGATGGTGGGCGCGGGTCCAGAGCGTTCCGCAGCTCAGTCTTCGTCGGCACGTGGTGGGAGGGGTACTTCCCTTCCACCACAGCATCTCCGGAGAGCATTGCTCGACTGTATGCAGACACAGGCGGGAGCTTCTTCGTCGGCGTCGTTGCCCACCGGGAGAGGAGGTCGGGGGAAGAAGAGAGGTACACGTGCCCGTGTTGGGAGAGGTAGGAAGGCTGCTACGCCTTCCTCGCCGCCACCCCCAGCCAATTCACACGAGCACAAGACTGCTAGGGTGGACCCGTCTGAGGAGGAGGCTATGCGGACTCCGGTCCATGAGCCTAGGGTGGACCCGTCTGAGGAGGAGGCTAGGTGGACTCCGATCGACGAGCCTTCGTCCCAGGAGACTCCTGTCCCACAGGCTTCGTCCCACGAGACTCCTGTCCCACAGGCTTCGTCCCATGAGACTACGGGGCAGAGCAGGGATCAGGGTACGTCCCAACAGACCCAATGGGATAGCTGGCCGGAGCCGAGTGGCCATGCTGATTGTGGCGGGGATGGGTTTCCTGATAGCGAGGACGAGGTGGTTGAGGGGGGGAAGGTCTACCAGCGTGGTGGTACATGGCTCCCCCCCCGTGCCGACGACCCGCGAGCAGAGGTGGTTGATTAGGCCTAAGGGGGAGAAGTAAGTGCATTTACTCTTTTTTAGCCTTTTGCCTTCACGTTTCTTCAAATATCTAATGCGTTGGCTTTGTCATACTGCAGGGGTTGGACTCATGCCAAGGGTGCTCGCAGGCCCAACTCCGTCCTTGGTGTGATTTGCCGGCACAACTTTCCAGGGTTTGTCACGTTGCCCGGTGAGGGCCAGGTTCGAGAGCTTGGATTGACCTGGGAGCACTACTTGGCTGCCCCGGCCCCGCCGGAGACTAGGATCGACGGTGTCTTGTGCCACACGAGGGCCGACATGGTGATCAGACAGTTTTGGGTAAGTTTTCCTTTACACAATTAAAAATCAACAATAGCTATTTATTGTACTAATCAGTGTTGTCTTGTTTGATTGTAGACCTTCTACAGGTGTGAGGAGGGGTACGAGGAGACCGCGGCAAAGGTTATCGAAGGCGAGTGCAAGCGCCTACTACAGAACTTACGGCACGAGGCTCGACCGCAGGCTGTTCGAGACTACTACGCCTCGTTGAAAGTTAAGAAGGAAAAGACGAAGTGCCGCGGAAAGTTTCTGGACAAGGAGTAGTACATGAAGGTAATCACCTTTTCTTAAGGCCTTGTACTTAGTTTCCTTGATTTGATTCGTAGGCGTAGTGCTCAAATTAATCTTTACTCACTTAGGTGCCCCCGGGATGGTGTGCGGATAAGATGGATTGTTGGGAGGCGTTGGTGGATGAGTGGTGCTCAGAGCAATGGCGAGCCGTCCACGACAACGCCAAGGACTGGCATGCCAAAATGGTTGGTGTGCCACACCATCAAGGCAGCGCCGACCTATATCAGTTCGGGGAGAACTGGGTATGTGGTTTGCTTCATTATTCATGCAATTCATTCTTGATGCTTGCTTGAGCCCTTTACTAATACTTTGTTCCTCTCTCTCTTTTTTAGGCGCATCACAATAACACGGAGGTGCCAGGGATGTACGACCTCTATGCCATGGCCCATACTGCCTCGTACAAGAAGGCGAAGGCATTCTCTGAGTCTGACCTCGATCATCCTGAGAACTTCACCAATATCTCCTCCCACCACAAGCTCGTGAGGTACAGAGATGTGGGGAAGAAGGTGAATGGGGAGGACTTCAACCCGAGCCAGCATCCTATTGATCCAGAGCTGGTGATGGTGGCTGGCGGCGGGAGGCCCCATGGCTCGATAGCCATTGGAGATGGACTTATACGGTCTTCTCGCACTCTCCGGGAGATCAAGGCGCGCCAAACAAGCTCCTGTCCTGAGATAAGGCCTCGTCCACGGCCAGTCGAGCTCGCCATCGAGGTTAGTCATACGGACTCAGATAGCTTTCCTCCATTACATTGTGTGTGCGAACAAAGATGATTACAATGCTAACGAGGAGTTGTGTTGCAGGCTGCTCTGCAGAAAGAGAGAGAGGCAACCCAAGCGCTTCTGGAGGAACATGCCCGACAGGCGGCGGAGGAGAAGAGGGATTTGGAGGAGAGGACGACTAAGTTGTTGGAGGAGGAGAGGGCACGGAACGATGCGTCTAACCGGGCCCTGTACGAGCTCAGCGTGGTAAGTTTCTTCTTCATATTAGCCAAATCATGCACTACAGGTTCGTTTCATTAATAACCAATATGATTGACTTGTCAAAACCAAATGTGCAGTCTATGTGCGAGAAGTCCGGCCAGACCCCTCCGCCGATGCCAGTCATTACCATGACGGGAACGGTGAGTTTCATTTGAATGGTCATTAGTTACTAGTCTTAACATTTCAGTGTCATCATGCTAACGAGAGTTTGCAAATGATCTTTGGTGCAGCATAACTCCCGAGCCGCATGATGACCCACAAGTATAGGGGATCTATCGTAGTCCTTTCGACAAGTAAGAGTGTCGAACCCAACGAGGAGCAGAAGGAAATGACAAGCGGTTTTCAGCAAGGTATTCTCTGCAAGCACTGAAATTATCGGTAACAGATAGTTGTGTGATAAGATAATTCGTAACGGGTAACAAGTAACGAGTGTAACAAAGGTGCAGCAAGGTGGCCCAATCCTTTTTGTAGCAAAGGACAAGCCTGGACAAACTCTTATATAAAGCAAAGCGCTCCCGAGGACACATGGGAATTACTGTCAAGCTAGTTTTCATCATGCTCATATGATTCGCGTTCGTTACTTTGATAATTTGATATGTGGGTGGACCGGTGCTTGGGTGCTGCCCTTACTTGGACAAGCCTCCCACTTATGATTAACCTCTCTCGCAAGCATCCGCAACTACGAAAGAAGAATTAAGATAAATCTAACCATAGCATGAAACATATGGATCCAAATCAGCCCCTTACGAAGTAACGCATAAACTAGGGCTTAAGCTTCTATCACTCTAGCAACCCATCATCTACTTATTACTTCCCAATGCCTTCCCCTAGGCCCAAATAATGGTGAAGTGTCATGTAGTCGATGTTAGAGATATGACACGCAATCGATACGATGAAGAACGGAATCAAGCAAAGGGACACAAGATTTTAACGTGGAAAACCCCTCCAACACGAAGGGGAAAAAACCACGGGCGCCAGCCAGCCAAACTTCACTATGATCGGGAGAGGTTACAAACGCCGGGGATTTACAACTAATCGACTTATCCCGTGCGGCGACTTACAAGAGGTATATATAACACAGGTGTCCTAGGTCAACCCTGATCCGTACCAAGCCTACCGGCGACGGGCCTCGCTCCGCTCGCTCGTCAGAAGTTGGCCTTTCTCTTTATATTGGAATTTGGAGCATAACATAACAGTCGACGTTCACATAACACCACTAGAGGAGAGACAACATACATCTCATCAAAATATCGAATGAATACCAAATTCACATGATTACTTATAACAAGACTTATCCCATGTCCTCAGGAACAAACGTAACTACTCACAAAGCATATTCATATTCATGATCAGAGAAGTATTAATTATCATTAAGGATCTGAACATATGATCTTCCACCAAGTAAACCAACTAGCATCAACTACAAGGAGTAATCAACACTACTAGCAACCCACATGTACCAATCTGAGGTTTTGAGACAAAGATCGGATACAAGAGATGAACTAGGGTTTGGAGAGGAGATGGTGCTGGTGAAGATGTTGATGGAGATTGACCCCCTCTCGATGAGAGGATCGTTGGTGATGACGATGGCTTCGATTTCCCCCTCCGAGAGGGAAGTTTCCCCGGCAGAACAGCTCCGCCGGAGCTCTAGATTGGTTCTGCCCAAGTTCAGACTCGAGACGGTGGCGCTTCGTCCCGAAAGCTCTCTTCTGATTTTTTCCAAGTCAAAACCCTCCATATAGCAGAAGATGGGCACCGGAGGGCTGCCAGGGGGCCCACAAGCCACAGGGGCCGCCCTGGGGGGTAGGGCGCGCCCCCAGGCTTGTGGCCTCCTGGTGGGTCCCCTCTGGTATTTCTTTCGCCCAATATTTTTTTATATATTCCAAAATAATTCTCCGTAACTTTTCAGGACTTTTGGAGTTGTGCAGAATAGGTCTCTCATATTTGCTACTTTTCCAGTCCAGAATTCCAGCTGCCGGCATTCTCCCTCTTCATGTAAACCTTGTAAAATAAGAGAGAAAAGGCATAAGTATTGTACCATAATGTGTAATAACAGCCCAGAATGCAATAAATATCAATATAAAAGCATGATGCAAAATGGACGTATCAACCTCCCCCAAGCTTAGACCTCGCTTGTCCTCAAGCGAAAGCCGAAATCGATAAATATGTCCACATGTTTAGAGATAGAGGTGTCGATAAAATAAAATACGGACATGAGAGCATCATGATCATCTTTAGAACAACAATACTGATTGATATATAATTTCTTATACTAGAGTAACAATTCATTCACAAGGTAAAGTATGAATCAAGAACTCTATTGAGAACCAACAAACTATGATCTCAGTCATTGAAGCAATTGCAATTTATCATAACATCGGAAAGAGTCAATATAAGAGCTTGTAAAGCAAATCCACATACTCAATTATCTTTTAGTCTTTCATAATTGCTAACACTCACGCGGTACTTATGAGGTCAAAGTTTCAATTGGACACAGAGAAAGATAGGGGCTTATAGTTTTGCCTCCCAACTATTTACCTCAAGGGTAATGTCAACAGAAATAACTCATGATCACCCACATCCGAGTGGATATATGTATCTAGATCAATTCCCAACACATGACGCTTGCCAAGAGAGAAAGGTGAAATATAGGAAGTGGTGAAGATCACCACGACTCTTGCATAAAGGTAAGTACTAGAAAGTAAAAGTAACAGATAGGCCCTTCGCAGAGGGAAGCAGAGGTTGTCATGGGCTTTTATAGTTGGATGCGCAATCTCTTAATGCAAAAGAACGTCACTTTATATTGCCGCTTGTGATAAAGAACTTTATTGTGCAGTCTGTCGCTTTTATTTCTTCCATATCACAGGTTCGTATAAAGTTTATTTTCCTCACACTAATAGATCATACATATTTAGAGAGCAATTTTTATTGCTTGCACCGATGACAACTTACTTGAAGGATCTTACTCAATCCATAGGTAGGTATGGTGGACTCCATGGCAAAACTGGGTTGAGGGTGTTTGGATGCACAAGTAGTATCTCTACTTGGTGCGGAAGTTTTGGCTGATAAGGGGTGGAAGCAAGCGTCACATGTTAAAGGATCTATAACCATATAACTTCTATTCGGAAATAAGCAAACATAACCCATTATGTTGTCTTCCTTGTCCAACATCAACTTCTTAGCATATAATATTTTAATGAGTGCTCACAATCATAAAAGATGTCCAAGATAATATATTTATATGTGAACCTCTCTTTCTTTATTACTTCCTTTTAATTGCAGCAATGACCAATCGCTATGTTTTTCAACTCACAACAAATTTCAATCGACATATTTCTTGTATGTGAAGTCATCACTCCCCATAAGGTCATCATATATACTCTTTGCTTTTATTCTATTCTTCTTTTTCTCAAGATCATAGCAAGCAAGCAAAGCCCTCAACTCAAAACTACTTTTTATTATATAACTCTCGGACTCGCTTACATAGGGGGGACATAAAGCAACACTCAAAGCTAGATCATACTAAAAACTTTATCCTACTAGATCAAGATATAACCAAAAGGACCGAACTAAGAAAAACGATAAAAGTAAAAGATGTGATGGTGATACGATACCGGGGCACCTCCCTCAAGCTTGGCACAAGCCAAGGGGAGTGCCCATACCCATGTGTTTAGTTGTCTTTCTTCGGAGGTGGTGATGTTGGAGTTGTTGATGAGGTTGGAGGCTTGTCCTCCGTCTTCCAAGGCATAGGCTCACCATCGTAAAAAGATGAACGAGTCTCCGGGATCCTTAAATCTGCAGCCAAACTCATTCTCTTAAATCTGTATTCATACTCACAGTTTTGGTTTTGCAGGTCATAGATCTGGGCTTGGAGATGCTCGATTTTCTCGTAAAGCTTGAAGATGTCCTCCCCGATGTCCTTGGCGTCCAGCTTGTGCTTATGGGTAAACTCCGCGATCATCATGTGATTGGCATTGAGTCCATGTTCCACCATCCCTTGGCACTTGAAGACTTGCTGCTCCATTGCTTCGAGCCTTGTCTCCACGCTTCCGGTCTTCTTTGGCCCCTCAACATCACGGATGTGCAGCACCCCCTCACGCATCTCAATGGTTTGAGGGTGTCGCAGCACCTCCGCAAGGTAGGGGTTGATGACCTTCTCGAAGAACTTGTCCTTCGAAGCACTTGGGGATATCATGGCGATCTAGATCTGTCCGGAAAACAACTCGAAACAAAAACAAGAGATATTGTTGTGATACGAAGGTCAAAACCTTCGGGAGATTATATAATGAATTTTTACCGACCTAAAGGAGTATACCACAAGAAAACGGAGTTCGGAGGGTACACGGGGTGGCCACAAGCCACATGGGCGCACCCAGGGGGGTAGGGCGCGTCCCCTGGCTTGTCGCCTCCTCGTGCACTTTTCGGACTACTTTAATTTTTCCTAATTTATTAAATATTCCAAAACAGAAAAAATTGCTATTGGAAAAGTTTTGGAGTCGGTTTGCTTACCGTACCACATACCTATTCCTTTTCGGAGTCTAAAACGTTCTGGTAGGTCTCCCTAATGTACTCCTCCGGAGTTATGGTATTGATAATATTGGTTTCAACATTTATGGGAGTACCTGAGATATAATGTTTGATTCTTTGCCCGTTTACCACCTTTGGGTTAGTGCCTTTGGCGTTGTTGATCTTGATGGCACCGGAACGATATACTTCCTCGACAATGTAAGGCCCTTCCCATTTAGAGAGAAGTTTTCCTGCAAAAAATCTTAAACGAGAATTGTATAGCAAGACATGGTCACCTACATTGAATTCATGCTTTTGTATCCTTTTATCATGCCATCTCTTAACCTTTTCTTTAAACAACTTAGCATTCTCATAGGCCTGGGTTCTCCATTCATCAAGTGAGCTAATATCAAATAACCTCTTCTCACCAGCAAGTTTGAAATCATAGTTGAGCTCTTTGATTGCCCAATAAGCTTTATGTTCTAGTTCTATAGGTAAGTGACATGCTTTACCATAGAGCATTTTATACGGAGACATACCCAGAGGGTTTTTGTAAGCAGTTCTATAAGCCCATAATGTATCATCAAGTTTCTTAGACCAATTCTTTCTAGATCTATTAACAATCTTTTGCAAGATCAATTTAATTTCTCTATTGCTTAACTCTACTTGACCACTAGACTGAGGATGATATGGAGATGCAATTCTATGATTAACATCATACTTAGCAAGCAATTTACGGAAAGCACCATGAATAAAGTGTGAACCACCATCAGTCATTAAATATCTAGGGACTCCAAATCTAGGGAAAATAACTTCTTTAAGCATTTTAATAGAAGTGTTATGATCAGCACTACTAGTTAGAATAACTTCTACCCACTTAGTAACATAATCAACAGCAACTAGAATATGAGTATACCCGTTGGACTTTGGAAAAGGTCCCATATAATCAAAACCCCAAACATCAAATGGTTCAATAACAAGTGAGTAATTCATAGGCATTTCCTGCCGTCTACTAATATTACCAATTCTTTGACATTCATCACAAGACAAGACAAACTTACGAGCATCCTTGAAGAGAGTAGGCCAATAAAAACCAGATTGTAATACCTTGTGTGCAGTTCTATCTCCAGCGTGGTGTCCTCCGTAGGCCTCAGAGTGACACTTGTGTAGGATCTGTTCATGTTCATGCTTAGGTACACAACGTCTAATAACACCATCTACTCCTTCTTTATAAAGGTGTGGATCATCCCAAAAGTAATGTCTTAAATCATAGAAGAACTTTTTCTTTTGTTGGTATGTGAAACTAGGTGGTATAAATTTAGCAACAATGGAGCATTACGTGAAGCATTTATGACAGCTAATTGTTCATCAGGAAAGCTATCATCAATAGGTAGTGGGTCTTCAAGAACATTCTCTAACCTAGACAAGTTATCTGCTATGGGGTTCTCAGCACCCTTTCTATCAACAATATGCAAATCAAATTCTTGTAGCAAGAGAACCCATCTAATAAGTCTAGGTTTAGCATCTTTCTTTTCCATAAGGTATTTAATAGCAGCATGATCAGTGTGAACAGTAACTTTGGAATCGACAATATAAGATCTGAACTTATCACATGCAAACACAACAGCTAAAAATTCCTTTTCAGTAGTAGCATAGTTTCTTTGAGCATTGTCTAGAGTTTTACTAGCATAATGGATAACATTCAATTTCTTATCAACTCTTTGTCCTAGAACAGCACCAACAGCATAATCACTAGCGTCACACATGATTTCAAAGGGTAGGTTCCAATCAGGTGGTTGGACAACAGGTGCAGTGATCAAGGCTTTCTTAAGAATTTCAAATGCTTCTACACAATCATCATAAAAAACGAATGGAACATATTTTTGCAAGAGATTAGTGAGAGGCCTAGAAATCTTAGAGAAGTCTTTAATAAACCTCCTATAGAAACCAGCATGACCAAGGAAACTTCTTATACCTTTGATATCCGTAGGACACGACATTTTTTCAATAGCATCAACTTTAGCTTTATCAACTTCAATACCTCTTTCGGAGATTTTGTGCCCCAAGACAATACCTTCATTAACCATAAAGTGGCACTTTTCCCAATTCAAGACAAGATTAGTTTCTTCACATCTCTGCAAAACTCGATCAAGGTTGCTTAAGCACTCATCAAAAGAAGTTTCGTAAACGGAGAAATCATCCATGAAAACCTCAACAATCTTTTCACAAAAGTCAGAGAATATAGCAGTCATACATCTTTGAAAGGTAGCAGGTGCATTGCATAAACCAAAAGGCATACGCCTATAAGCAAAGGTACCGAAAGGACAAGTAAAAGTGGTCTTCTCTTGGTCCTCTTTGGCACAGGTATTTGAGAGAAACCAGAATAACCATCTAGAAAGCAAAAGTGTGTGTGTTTGGATAGTCTTTCTAGCATTTGATCAATAAAAGGTAGAGGGTAATGATCTTTCCTAGTAGCTTTATTTAATTTCCTATAATCAATTACCATTCTATATCCTGTAACAATTCTTTGCGGGATCAATTCATTTTTATCATTGGGAACAACGGTAATACCTCCCTTCTTAGGGACACAATGAACGGGACTAACCCATCTACTATTAGCAATAGGATAAATTATACCTGCCTCCAGAAGCTTTAATATTTCATTTCGTACCACTTCTTTCATTTTAGGATTTAACCGTCGTTGGTGATCAACAACTGGTTTAGCATCAGGCTCCATATTAATTTTATGCTGACATAAAGTGGGACTAATGCCCTTAAGATCATCAAGAGTATGTCCAATAGCAGCACGGTGCTTCTTCAGAGTTTTCAATAATCTCTTTTCTTCATGCTCTGAAAGGTTAGCACTAATAATAACATGATATATCTTCTTTTCATCAAGATAAGCATATTTCAGAGTATCCGGTAATTATTTAAGCTCAAACACGGGGTCACCCTTGTGTGGAGGAGGATCCCCAAGAATCTCAACGGGCAAGTTGTGTTTCAAAATAGGATGCTGATCAAAGAAAATCTTATCTATTTCATTCCTTTCATTCATATGCATATTGTTTTCATGGTCTAGCAAATATTGTTCTAAGGGATCAGTAGGAGACACAGCAATAGAAGCAAGACCAACAATTTAATCTTTACTAGGCAATTCTTTGTCATGGGGTTGTCTACGAAATTTAGAGAAATTTAACTCATGGGACACATCCCCAAAGCTTACAGTAACAGTTTCTTTCTCGCAATCTATCTTAGCATTAACGGTGTTCAAGAAAGGTCTACCAAATATAATGGGACAAAAATCATCCTGTGGGGAACCAAGAACAAGAAAATCAGTAGGGTATTTTACTTTCCCACACAAGACTTCAACATCTCTAACAATCCCAATTGGTGATATAGTATCTCTATTAGCAAGCTTGATAGTAACGTCAATATCTTCTATTTCAGCAGGTGCAATATCATTCATAATTTCTTGGTATAAAGTAAAGGGAATTGCACTCACACTAGCACCCACATCACATAAGCCATGATAACAATGATCTCCTATTTTAACAGAAACAACAGGCCTGCCAACAATAGGTCTATGTTTATCTTTAGTATCAGGTCTAGCAATTCTAGCAGCTTCATCACAGAAATAAATAACATGTCCATCAATATTATCAACCAAGAGATCTTTAACCATAGCAATACTAGGTTCAACTTTAATTTGGTCAGGGGGTATAGGTGTTCTAGCATAGCTCTTACGAACCACAGTTGAAGCTTTGGCATGATCCTTTATTCTAACATGGAAAGGTGGTTTTTCAATATAAGCAGTAGGAACAACAGGATCAACATTATAAGTAATGGTTTCTTCTTCAACTTTAATAGGTTCTACTACTTTCACTTCAATGGGAGGATGATATTTAAACCACTTCTCCTTGGGGAGATCAACATGAGTATCAAAAGATTCACAAAAGGAAGCTACTATCTCAGAGTCAAGTCCATATTTAGTGCTAAATTCACGAAAAGCATCGGTGTCTATAAAGGATTTAACACAGTCAAACTTAAGGTTTATACCTGACTCCTTACGTTCGTCGAGCTCCCAATCTTCAGAGTTGCGTTTAATTCTTTCCAATAAGTCCCATTTGAATTCAATATCCTTCTTCATAAAAGAACCAGTACAAGAAGTATCGAGCATGGATTGATCATTACGAGAAAGCCGAGCATAAAAATTCTGAATAATAATTTCTCTTGAGAGCTCATGATTGGGGCATGAATATAACATTGACTTAAGCCTCCCCCAAGCTTGAGCGATACTTTCTCCTTCACGAGGCCAAAAATTATAAATATAATTCCGATCATGATGAACCAGATGCATAGGATAAAACTTCTGATGAAATTCCAATTTCAATCGGTTGTAGTTCCATGATCCAATATCATCACATAGCCTATACCATGTCAATGCCTTCTCCTTCAAAGATAAAGGAAAGACCTCTTCTTGACATCATCCTCGGGCAAACCTGCAAGCTTAAATAATCCACAAACTTCATCCACATAGATCAGGTGCAAATCAGGATGTAGTGTTCCATCTCCTGCATAAGGATTAGCTAGCAGTTTCTCTATCATACCCGAAGGAATTTCATAATAAATATTTTCAGTAGGTTCAGTAGGTTGAGGAGCAACTCTTTGTGCTTCCGGTCGAGGTGAAAATACCCCGAACAATCCCCTTAAAGGATTATTTTCCATAATAACAAGTGACAGTAAATTTCAGCACACTATATAATTTTTTTCCTTACCAAATTCCACTCACCAAAGGCGCTTCACTCCCCGGCAACGACGCCAGAAAAGAGTCTTGATGACCCACAAGTATAGGGGATCTATCGTAGTCCTTTCGATAAGTAAGAGTGTCGAACCGAACGAGGAGCAGAAGGAAATGACAAGCGGTTTTCAGCAAGGTATTCTCTGCAAGCACTGAAATTATCGGTAACAGATAGTTTTGTGATAAGATAATTCGTAACGGGTAACAAGTAACGAGTGTAACAAAGGTGCAGAAAGCTGGCCCAATCCTTTTTGTAGCGAAGGACAAGCCTGGACAAACTCTTATATAAAGCAAAGCGCTCCCGAGGACACATGGAAATTACTGTCAAGCTAGTTTTCATCATGCTCATATGATTCGCGCTCGTTACTTTGATAATTTGATATGTGGGTGGACCGGTGCTTGGGTGCTGCCCTTACTTGGACAAGCCTCCCACTTATGATTAACCTCTCTCGCAAGCATCCGCAACTACGAAAGAAGAATTAAGATAAATCTAACCATAGCATGAAACATATGGATCCAAATCAGCCCCTTACGAAGCAACACATAAACTAGGGCTTAAGCTTCTGTCACTCTAGCAACCCATCATCTACTTATTACTTCCCAATGCCTTCCCCTAGGCCCAAATAATGGTGAAGTGTCATGTAGTCGACGTTCACATAACACCACTAGAGGAGAGACAACATACATCTCATCAAAATATCGAACGAATACCAAATTCACATGATTACTTATAACAAGACTTATCCCATGTCCTCAGGAACAAACGTAACTACTCACAAAGCATATTCATATTCATGATCAGAGAAGTATTAATTATCATTAAGGATCTGAACATATGATCTTCCACCAAGTAAACCAACTAGCATCAACTACAAGGAGTAATCAACACTACTAGCAACCCACAGGTACCAATCTGAGGTTTTGAGACAAAGATCGGATACAAGAGATGAACTAGGGTTTGGAGAGGAGATGGTGCTGGTGAAGATGTTGATGGAGATTGACCCCCTCTCGATGAGAGGATCGTTGGTGATGACGATGGCTTCGATTTCCCCCTCCGGGAGGGAAGTTTCCCCGGCAGAACAACTCTGCCGGAGCCCTAGATTGGTTCTGCCCAAGTTCCGCCTCGAGACGGCGGCGCTTCGTCCCGAAAGCTCTCTTCTGATTTTTTCCAGGTCAAAACCCTCCATATAGCAGAAGATGGGCACCGGAGGGCTGCCAGGGGGCCCACAAGCCACATGGGCGCGCCCTGGGGAGTAGGGCGCCCCCCCAGGCTTGTGGCCTCCTGGTGGGTCCCCTCTGGTATTTCTTTCGCCCAATATTTTTTATATATTCCAAAAATAATTCTCCGTAACTTTTCAGGACTTTTGGAGTTGTGCAAAATAGGTCTCTCATATTTGCTCCTTTTCCAGTCCAGAATTCCTGCTGCCGGCATTCTCCCTCTTCATGTAAACCTTGTAAAATAAGAGAGAAATGGCATAAGTATTGTACCATAATGTGTAATAACAGCCCATAACTCAAAAATGGCATAATAGCCTTGGTAACCTCATAAATGCCATATATTTAGCTTATTATCTTGTAAAATGACACAATAAGCTTAGTTAGGTGAAAAATTGCATAATTACCTAGGTTTGCTCTAAAATGACACAAATAAGCAATAAGAAGAAGAAAAACAAGAGGAGAAAGAGAAAGAGAAGAAAAACGCTTCATCATCATCATCATCATCATCTTCTTCTTCTTCTTCTTCTTCTTCTAGATCTTCTTCTACTTCTTCTAGTATTCTTCTTCTAACTTTCTCATTTCCAATTTTGCAGATTTGATTCACTTCACGGCAGCTTGCTTTGATGGAGTGCTAGTGTTTACTTTCTGTTTTCATTTTGTATCGATGAACTTATGTGAAACTTTCTACCTATGGATGAAAATATTGTAATATGGATGAAACTATGTATGTATGGATGAAACTATTGTAATATGGTGAAACTTGCACTTTTGATTTGATATGTTTGTTGGATGATCATATTCATATGGTATGGATATGGGTTTTGTGAAATATATATGTATATCATACATTTTGCTTGTGAAAATGCTTGGATATATCAAAAATAAATATAAAAGAGGCAATATGGTCACTTTGCCGTCTGCCACCGACGGCAAAGGTGGCTTTGCCGTCTGCCACCGACGGCAGAGGTGACACATGGCAGCCGCCTGTGCAACCTGGGAACACCAAGCCTGGGGCCATTTGTCCCCTTTATCGTCAGGGGGCCGACGGCAAAGGGGGCCGACGACAAGGGGGGGCAGACGGCAAAGGTAGCAGACGGCAAAGGGGGCTGACGGCAAGGGGGGGGGGGGCAGACGGCAAAGGGGGCGGACGGCAAAGGGTGCCGTTAGCCACCTAACGGGGATAACGTCGGTGCTACGCCGTCGAGTGTCTTTGCCGTCTGCCCCCTGACGACAAACAATCTTTGCCGTCCGGTGAGCCCAGACAGACGACAAAGAACTCCTTTACCGGAGTTCACAGTGCCAAAACTATGGCCGTCTGCCGGCTGACGGCAAAGTGGTTTGCCGTCCGCTGTCCTATCCTTTGCCGTCTGCCATGGCAGACGGCAAAGTTCCTGATTCCAGTAGTGAATGATACATATCAATCAACCCTAATGTCACCTAGATACTCCAATGTCACCTCAAGTATTCGTGGGTAAATTATGTGACATGCATCAAACAATTTCAGATCTATCATATTCAATCCAACACAAAGAACTTGAAGGAGCACCCCGAGATTTCTATCGGAGAACGTGGTATGAAAACGTGCAATCAACCCCTATGCATAGATCCCCTAGGTCACCAGAATCCGCAAGTTGATGCCTCAACATATATCAAGTGAATCAATAGAATACCCCAATGTCACTATGGGTATCCCACGCAAGACGTACATCAAGTGTTCTCAAACCATAATATTCAATCCAACATAACGAGATCTCAAAGGTACAGATTCAATTCATCACAACAAGGTAGCAAGGGAATAACATCATATGATCCGACTATATTAACAAAGCCCGTGATACATCAAGATCGTGCCATCTCAAGAACATGAGAGAGAGAGAGAGATTGAACACATAGATACTGGTACAAACCGTCAACCCCGAGGGTGGACCACTCCCTCCTCCGCATGGCCTCCGCCAGGATGATGAAGATGGCCACCGGAGATGATCTACCCTCTCCGGCAGGGTACTGGAATGCCTCCAGATTGGTTTCTCATCGATACAGAGAGTTGCGGCGGCGGAACGGAGTGTCTCTCTTTATTTCTGGGGTTTCTGGTATTTATGAGATTTTTCAGCATTGGAATCACGCCAAACGGAGCCACATGGGCCCCACCATATATCTCACCGCGCCACTAGGGGGCGCGGCCTGTTGCATGGTGGCCCACTGGCACACCCCCTCCGGCAGGTCTTCGCTCCAATGTTGCTTATTTCCTCTAGAAAAAATCACAAAAAAGTTTCGGGCGATTCCGAGAACTTTCATTTTCTGCACAAAAATACCACCACGGTTATCCTGCTGAAAACAACGCCAGTCCGGGTTAGTTCTAAATAAATCATATAAAGCACATCAAAACCATATAAAAGTATTGTAAACATAGGTGAATATGGCAGGAATACTTCATAAATTATCGATACATTGGAGACGTATCACCAGCCACTCAGAATGGTAGACTTCACGAATGAACTCGGCAGCTAGGAGCCGAGCGATCTCTTCACCAATGGCCTTGTGCTTTTTGACGGAGGATCGACGCAAGTGCTCCTTGACCATCTTGATATTCGGATCGACTCGGAGTCGGTGCTTAGCCAGTTCCCTGGGAACCCCCGGCATGTCAGATGGCTTCCACGCGAAGATATCCCAGTTCTCACGGCGGAACTGGATGAGCTCGGCTTCCTATTTTTCGCCGAGTGTCATTGAAATGTTGGTTGGAGCAGCACTCGGATCGTTTGGGTGAATGTGAACCTGCTTAGTCTCACCGGCCGACTGGAAAAGTGATTCCGTTGCTGGTCGTTTGGACTTGACCAGATCTGCCATGTCCACCGCTTTCTTGTACCCATCGAGTTCCACTGCGAGTACTTGTTCATTGGCAATCTTGGAGCCCTGCTGGAGGCACTCCTCGGCGACTACCCGATCGCCGGTCACCGTGATAACTCCTCTCGTCCCTTGCATCTTAAGTTTAAAATACACGTAACATGGACGAGCCATGAAACGTGCGTAGGCAGGCCTACCCAGGATGGCGCGATAAGCGCTTCGAAAGTCCACCACTTCGAACGTCAAGCGTTCCTTTCGGAAATTCTTTTGCCCTCCGAACACGACGTCCAGAGTGATCTGGCCGAGTGACTCGGCTTTCTTCCCGGGGATGACCCCGTGGAAATGCATGTTACTCTTGCTCAGTCGGGACATCGGAATGTCCATTGCTCTGAGCGTGTCCGCGTAGATTATGTTGAGCCAGCCGCCCCCGTCCATGAGGACTTTGCGCAGTCGGACTCCATTCACCGCTGGATCAACAACCAGCGCTGCCTCCCAGGGGTGGCTATGTGGGCTGGGTGACACGACTGGTCGAAGGTAACGTGAGTCTTCGTCCAGTTGAGGTACTCGACGGCAGTCGGAGCTGCCATATTCACCTCCCGATTGACGACCTTCAACCGGCTCTTGCTTTTGATGTCAGCAAAGATCATGTTCAGGATCTTGTCGACGTTCGGATACTCGGGAGTGATGTGGCTTGAGACTGCGTCGGTATTTCCCCAAAGAGGAAGGGATGATGCAACAGAGCGACAGTAAGTATTTCCCTCAGTTATGAAACCAAGGTTATCGAACCAGTAGGAGGATCACCACCACCCAATAAGCAGCACCTGCACACAAACAACAAATACTTGCAACCTGACGCGAAAGAGAGGTTGTCAATCTCTCTACGGTAAAAAGATAGATTAGGTAATGATAGATAGGAGAGATAGATCTCTCAAGAACACAAAATAGAAAAGGCAAATAAAATATGCAGCAATATATTTTTGGATTTTTGATTTTGTAGATCTGAAAACAAAGATGCAAAAAGATAGATCTGAAAGCAATATGTTGGAAAAGTAGACCCGGGGGCCGTAGGATTCACTAGTGGCTTCTCTCATGAGTATAGCACACGGTGGGTGAACAAATTACTGTTGGGCAATTGATAGAAAATCGAATAGTCATGACGATATCCAAGGCGATGATCATTATATAGGCAGCACGTCCAAGATAGGTAGACCGACTCCTGCCTGCATCTACCTCTATTACTCCACACATCGACCGCTATCCAGCATGCATCTAGTGTATTAAGTTCATGGAAAAACGGAGTAATGCAATAAGAACGATGACATGATGTAGACAAGATCTATTCATGTAGGAATAGACCCCATCTTGTTATCCTTAATAGCAACGATACATGCGTGTCTTGCTGCCCCTTCTGTCACTGGGAAAGAACACCGCAAGATCGAACCCATCACAAAGCACCTCTTCCCATGGCAAGAAAAATTGATCTAGTCTGCCTAACTAAATCAAAGATTCGAAGAAGAAATACGATGCTATAAGCAATCATGCATATAAGAGATCAAAGAAGACCCAAATAATATTCATGGACAGAAACTGATCATGAACTCAAAATTCGCCGGATCCCAAAAAACACACCGCAAAAGTTTACATCAAATAGATCTCCAAGAGACCATTGTATCGAGAATCATAAGAGAGAGAGAGGAAGCCATCTTGCTACTGCCTACGGACCCGTAGGTCTATGGTGGACTACTCACGCATCATCGGAGAGGCACCTATGAAGAAGATGAATCCCTCCGTGATGGTGTTTAGATTGGATCTCACTGTTCTGGAACTTGCGAAGGATGGAATTGTGTTTCGTCGACTCCCCTAGGGTTTTTGGAATATTTGGGAATTTATAGGCATCAGAGGCAGTGGAGAGATGTCCCGAGGAGGGCACAACCCATCAGGGCTCGCCGGGGCCCTCCTGGCGCGCCCTGGTGGGTTGTGGTCTCCTCGGCCCACTTCTCCGGTACTTCTTTGGCCCACTGGGTGTCTTCTGGTCCAGAAAAAATCTCCAAAAAGTTTTGTCGCGATTGGACTCCGTTTGATATTGATTTTCTGCGAAGTAAAAAACAAGCGAAAACAACAACTGGCACTTTGGCACTATGTCAATAGGTTAGTCCCAAAAAATGATATAAAGTTGTTATAAAATGATTGTAAAACATCCAAGAATGATAATATAATAACATGGAACAAGCAAAAATTATAGATACATTGGAGACGTATCAACATCCCCAATCTTAATTCCTACTCGTCCTCGAGTAGGTAAATGATAAAAACAGAATTTTTGATGTGGAATGCTGCCTAACATGTTCATCATATTCCTTTCTTTTGTATAGCATGGACATTTGGACTTATAGATGATTCAAAGCAATAGTCTAGTTTTAACATAATGACTTCAATACTCAAGCATGCCAACAAGCAACCAAGTCTTTCAAAATATCAACACTAAAGAAAGTTATCCCTAGCCCATCATGCTCAATCATTGATCCATTCATGAAACACACTCAAATATTAGCTATACCCAATGCTCAAGTACGATCATAGTGCCCCCTAGTTGGTGCTTATAAGAGAAGATGGAGACTCAAAGTAAAATAAAAAGTGCATAAAGTAAATAGATAGGCCCTTCGCAGAGGAAAGTAGGGATTTGTAGAGGTGCCAGAGCTCAAGGTTTAAATTGAGAGAGAAAAATATTTTGGGTGGCATGCTTTTCCTGTCAACGAAAACGACAAAGTAGCTCACAATACTTTCCATGCTAGATATATTATAGGCGGTTCCCAAACAGAAAATAAAGTTTATTCCTTTTTCCACCAAACTTTCACTTTCCATGGCGGGCCGTATCCACGGTTGCCTTCCATACCAACACTTTCCAAGGAATTTATTATTTGACAACATAAAGTAAATATTTTTTTCTTTTTCATTTTGGGAATGGGCATCCCTATTACCGCCGTACTCTCGTGCAATGACAAGTGAATAAACACTCATCTTGAGAATAACACATCTAGCATGGAAAAATATTGGACACTCCGCACCGTTTCATGAGCGGTACGAGCACACAAGAGAGAAAATTTATTTTGAAAATTTAGAGATGGCACATACAAATTTGCTTGGAACAGCATGGAAATACCGCATATAGGTAGGTATGGTGGACCCATAAGGCAAAACTTGGTTTAAGGATTTTGGATGCACAAGTAGTATTTCTACTTAGTACAAACGGAGGCTAGCAAGTAGATTGAGAAGCAACCAAACCAAGAAACGAAAATTCACATAAGTGAGCATTGAGCATAACTAACACCGAATATTGCACCATAAGTAGGATGTAATTTCATTGCATAACTATTGACTTTCGTACTTGCATAGGGAATCACAAACTTTAACACCAATATTCCTACTCAAGCATAATTACTCACTAACATGACTCACATATTACTATCACCATGTTTCAAAACTATTACAAGGAATCAAGTTTAATTTACCCAATGATCTTCATGAAAGTTTTTATTATATCCTTCTTGGATATCAATCACTTTGGGACTAGTTTCATATATTGCCATTGCTTTTTGACAAGCTGAAGCAAATCTAAGTGAAGCACATGAGCATAAAGATTTCATCTCTCAAAATAGTATAAGTGAAGCATGAGAGGATTTCTTAAAAATTTACTAACTCTCAAATTAATCTAAGTGAAGCATGAGAGTATTTCTACAAAAATTTCCATGCACAGCTTGCTCAAAAAGATATAAGTGAAGCACTAGAGCAATTCTATAGCTCAAAAAGTTTAAGTGAAGCATAAAGAGCAATTCTAACAAATCATGGCATAATTTTGGCTCTCCCAAATAGGTGTGTACAGCAAGGATACAAGTGAAAAACAAACAAACAAAGCAAGCAAAGATACAAGACGCTCCAAGCAAAACTCATGATATGTGACGAATAAAAATATAGCTCCAAGTAAAATACCGATGGTTGTTAGAAGAAACAGGGGATGCCACTCGGGGGCATCCCCAAGCTTAGTTGCTTGTTACTCTTTGGATATATCTTGGGGGTGCAGTAGCACCCCTAAGCTTAGGCTTTTATCACTCCTTATTCCTTCATCCATCGTGATCTCACCCAAAACTTGAAAACTTCAATCACACAAAACTCAACAAAATCTTCATGAGATCCGTTTGTATAATAAAGCAAATCACTACTTTAGGTGCTGTTGCAAACCCATTCATATTTTATTGTTGCATTATACCTACTGTATTTTAACTTTACCATGGCTCATACCCTTCAATATAACCCATAGATTCATCAAAACAAGCACACAATGCAACGAAAATAGAATCTGTCTTAAACAAAACAGTCTGTAGTAATCTGTACTCTAACCATATTTATGTAACTCTAAAAATTCTGAAAAATTAGGAAAACGTAAGGAATTTGTATAGAAACACTGTGTTAAAATTTCAGCTCAAGATTACGTTCCAGCAAAAAATGAAAATTCATATACTGGACGCAAAGTTTCTGTTTCAGATTCAGCATCACTTCTACTCATCCTATGAATCATCCTAAAGGTTCTACTTGGCACAAACACTAAATAAACCATAAAAACACAATCATAACAGAGGCATAATTGTGTCAACACACAAAAATAGAAAGGAAAAAGCAAAAAATTATTTATTCATTGGGTTGCCTCCCAACAAACGCTATCGTTTTACGCCCCTAGCTAGGCATAACGCATAGATTCAAGTATTGTCATCTTTGGTTTTGGCCACTTTGTGAGGGCCTTCTCGAATCCGGGGGGCTCTTTATGCTTCCCCAATTTTTTTGGAGAAGAAACCATCTTGAGATCCAAAATATCCAAATGCTTATTGCAAAGGGTAATCAAAGTATTCAAGCGATTGAGGTTCCCACTAATATGTTTGAGGGGTTCGTGATATTTTTGTAACTCGACCAAGTGCTTATGTAACACCCAATTTGTCGAGAATTTGAACTCCCTCTTGTGAAAAAGCAAGCCCCTTTTTTGGTGGAGGAACCCCCAAAATCCCTTCCAAAACTTCATAAGCGGCATTTGCATCAAGTTCAATAAAATTCCCCTTTGAGGCAAAATCCAAAAGCTCTCTATGATGCAAAGCCAATCCAATGAAAAAATTTCTAAGAGAAACTTTTGCGTCTCCTTTTAGATTGGAAATACGATAAGATTCCATTAGCCTATACCAGTCATCTTTCAAATTTCCCCTTTGTTTTTGCTTGAAGTATAGAACTTCAAAGTCCGGTGACAAAGGGGGAGTAGTAACGCTAGTCATAGCAACAAAAAGAGATCCGGCGAGAAAAAGGCAAACGGAAAAGTGGGGGCGAATAAAACGGCAAATTGGTGAAGTGGGGGAGAGGAAAACGAGAGGCAAATGGCAAATAATGTAATTGCAAGGAAATGAGATTTGTGATTAGGAACCTGGTAGATGATGATGGAGTCCCCTCGGCGCCGACGATAGGCACGTAGAAGAGACCGCTTCCTCCCCGGCAACGGCGCCAGAAATTCCTATGACGTGGCTTGAGACTGTGTCGGTATTTCCCCAAAGAGGAAGGGATGATGCAGCACAACGACGGTAAGTATTTCCCTCAGTTATGAAACCAAGGTTATCGAACCAGTAGGAGGATCACCACCCAATAAGCAGCACCTGCACACAAAAAACAAATACTTGCAACCTGACGCGAAAGAGAGGTTGTCAATCTCTCTACGGTAAAAAGATAGATTAGGTAATGATAGATAGGAGAGATAGATCTCTCAAGAACACAAAATAGAAAAGGCAAATAAAATATGCAGCAATATATTTTTGGGTTTTTGATTTTGTAGATCTGAAAACAAAGATGCAAAAAGATAGATCTGAAAGCAATATGTTGGAAAAGTAGACCCGGGGGCCGTAGGATTCACTAGTGGCTTCTCTCATGAGTATAGCGCACGGTGGGTGAACAAATTACTGTTGGGCAATTGATAGAAAATTGAATAGTCATGACGATATCCAAGGCGATGATCATTATATAGGCATCACGTCCAACATAGGTAGACCGACTCCTGCCTGCATCTACCTCTATTACTCCACACATCGACCGCTATCCAGCATGCATCTAGTGTATTAAGTTCATGGAAAAACAGAGTAATGCAATAAGAACGATGACATGATGTAGACAAGATCTATTCATGTAGGAATAGACCCCATCTTGTTATCCTTAATAGCAACGATACATGCGTGTCTTGTTGCCCCTTCTGTCACTGGGAAAGAACACCGCAAGATTGAACCCATCACAAAGCACCTCTTCCATGGCAAGAAAAACCGATCTAGTCTGCCTAACTAAACCAAAGATTCGAAGAAGAAATATGATGCTATAAGTAATCATGCATATAAGAGATCAAAGAAGGCTCAAATAATATTCATGGATAGAAACTGATCATGAACTCAAAATTCATCGGATCCCAACAAACACACCGCAAAACTTTACATCAAATAGATCTCCAAGAGACCATTGTATTGAGAATCATAAGAGAGAGAGAGAGAGGAAGCCATCTAGCTACTGCCTACGGACCCGTAGGTCTATGGTGGACTACTCACGCATCATCGGAGAGGCACCAATGAAGAAGATGAACCCCTCCGTGATGGTGTTTAGATTGGATCTCGCGGTTCTGGAACTTGCGGCGGCTGTATTATGTTTCGTCGACTCCCCTAGGGTTTTTGGAATATTTGGGAATTTATAGGCATCAGAGGCGGTGGAGAGGGGTCCCGAGGAGGGCACAACCCATCAGGGCGCGCCGGGGCCCCCCTGGCGTGCCCTGGTGGGTTGTGGTCTCCTCTGCCCACTTCTCCGGTACTTCTTTGGCCCACTGGGTGTCTTCTGGTCCGGAAAAAATCTCCAAAAAGTTTTGTCGCGATTGGACTCCGTTTGATATTGATTTTTTGCGAAGTAAAAAACAAGCGAAAACAACAACTGGCACTTTGGCACTATGTCAATAGGTTAGTCCCAAAAAATGATATAAAGTTGTTATAAAATGATTGTAAAACATCCAAGATGATAATATAACAGCATGGAACAAGCAAAAATTATAGATACGTTGGAAACGTATCAGGGAGCATCCTCACATTTCTTGTCGTCGTCCTTCTCAGCAGAGGTTTCTCTACCCATCTCTTGCTTGAGCATTCGGCACTCCCAAGTTGTGTGCTTAGAGTAGATCATGTTGCCCTCTTCATCTTTCTTAATATGGACAACACAGGGTTGATATAATACCTCCTTTTGTACTTGGGCTTCTTCTTATTAGCCCAATCCTTCTTTTTATTTTTCTTCGTCTTAGGCTTCCCTTGGCCTGGGACCGCAGCAACTTCTGCATGTCCTGGAGGATCAGCTTTCCGTTTCTGCTTTTTGCCTGCGTTTCCTCCCGACTGAGGGGTGTCGTCAGCTCGTCCTTTGCTGCTTCGGAGGCGGTCTTCTTCCTCGCCATTGGCATACTTGTTAGCAATTTCCATGGCCCGACTAAGAGACAGATCTCCTGATAGACCAAACTTCAGGATGAGTTCTTGATAACGAGTGCCTGCCTTGAAGGCGCAGACGGCCTGATGGTCGATAACGTTCTCAACCATGTTATGCAGCACAGTCCATCACTGAATGTACTCCCGGGGAGTTTCATTGTTCTTATGGACACAGTGCTGCAATTCTGTCAATCCACCCGAACGCTTGTAGGTGCCTTCAAACGTCTTGATGAACACCTACGCCAGGTCCTCCCAGCAGTAGATGCTGTTAGAAGGCAACTGGTTCAATCAAGCTCGTGTAGATCCCTCCAGCGTGAGAGGAAGATGCTTCATTGCCACAAAATCATCGCCGCCTCCAATCTGGACGGCCACTCGGTAGTCCTCGAGCCATGTTTCCGGCTTAGACTCGCCGTTAACCTTTTCGATCCCTGTTGCCAACCTGTAGTCGGAGGGAATCTTGGCCTCTCGGATGCACCTACTAAAACACTCGAGCCCTGACGTTCCCCATCCGCTCACCCGGTCTCTGACCAATCGGTTCTTGTCCACCACGTTCTACGTGATGATAGATCTGGCGTTGAGCAGCGGGGGCCGCCGGCCACCTTCTTCGTAGCCCCTGGGCCGAGTGGGACTCCGATTGCGGTCCTCTTGTCGAGGTCGCCCACCATCATAAGGCCGATTGCCATACGAATCACCCCTCAGAGGGGGGGGGGGGTCCGACTGACGTCGCGGTCGTCGCGCCTACATCCTCCATGCCGACCTCTCGGAGGAGGAGGAGAATATCGACGCTTCCCATGAGCATACGGGCTGTGCACGGACTGAACTGTGTCAGCCCGAGCGGATTTGCTATAGATGCGCTGGTGCGACTGGGACACCTCTGAATTTTGCCTCAGGGCGGTCTTCAGCAGAGTCTGGATCTGCCGAATGCCCTCTCCAGCCGCAGAACCAGATGGCTGAATAGATTCAGCTATCCGAGTAGCTGCGGACAGGTTCTCCATCGGTGTGCGCATCACCGATATCTTGGCGGTCTGTCACCCGGAAATAACCGCTGCCGACTGTAACTGGAGCTGGGCTACTCCCTAGCCGCGCGGTCGTCGAGTGACCGCTGGAGTCGCTCAAGGCGCTCACGCTCAGCCAAGGTGGCTTGGCGCGTAGCCTCCAGAGCTATCTCCTGTGGGGAAGTTCCCATGATGGGGATGAGTAGGACTTCGTCGTCCCGCCTCCTCCTCTCCTCCCGTTGCTCCCGACTGAGAGGCTCGGGAAAATAGGCCTCGGTGTGACCGTCGCTGCGGCCGCTGTCTCGGCCACGGGAGCCTCCTGCAGAGTACCCAGGAGGTCCGTGGTTGGTAGTGTGCACCATCAATATTTCTGCAGCGTTCTCGCTGCTTTCGCACTCAGACACATCGGACAACTCGGCGCCCATTGTGGGGGACAAGCTGACGGTGGGTTCACCGGAGTCAAGTACGGCCACCTGCTCGGAGGCAGGATGATGCACCATAACGTGCTTGAGCCACCGCTGCAGCCGCGAACGCCCGGAGCGCTTCCGGCGGCTAGAAGCCAGACGAGCTGGCACAGAGCCATAAGGCTCCGGCGGCTATCGCAGAAGGACATCGTGCGCCGCCGCACTGAAGTGTGTCGCTCCGTAGGCAGGAAACGCGTCTGGGTCCAGTGGTGCCTCGTGCAACCAAGCTGAACTGTCAGCGACGAAGCGGAGGCTACCGAAGAGGATCTCACCGCCGAGTGCTGATGTCTACTACGCAACTTTATTCTTGTAGACTCGTGTTGGGCCTCCAAACGCAGAGTTTTGTAGGACAGTAACAATTTTCCCTCAAGTGGATGGCCTAAGGTTTATTAATCCGTGGGAAGTGTAGGATGAAGATGGTCTCTCTCAAACAACCCTGCAATCAAATACAAGAAATCTCTTGTGTCCCCAACACACCCAATACAATGGCAAATTGTATAGGTGCACTAGTTCGGCAAAGAGATGGTGATACAAGTGCAATATGGATGATAGATATAGGTTTTTGTAATCTGAAAATATAAAAACAGCAAGGTAGCAAGTGTAAAACAGCGAGCAAAACGGTGTATAAATGCTTGGAAATAAGGCCTAGGGTTCATACTTTTGCTAGTGCAATCTCCCAACAATGCTAACATAGTTGAGTCATATGATCATCCCTCAACGTGCAACAAAGAATCACTCCAAAGTTCCTATCTAGCGGAGAACAATAAGATGAAATTGGTGTAGGTAGTAGAACCACCTCAAAGTTATTCTTTCCGATCAATCTATTGGGCTATTCCTACAAGTGTCACAAACAGCCCTATAATTCCTACTAGAATAACACCAATGATACATATCAATCAACCCTAATGTCATCTAGATACTCCAATGTCACCTCAAGTATCCGTGGGTAAATTATGCGACATGCACCAAACAATTTCAGATCTATCATATTCAATCCAACACAAAGAACTTGAAGGAGCACCCCAAGATTTCTATCAGAGAACATGGTATGAAAACGTGCAATCAACCCCTATGCATAGATCCCCTAGGTCACCGGAATCCGCAAGTTGATGCCTCAACATATATCAAGTGAATTAATAGAATACCCCAATGTCACTATGGGTATCCCACGGAATACATACATCAAGTGTTCTCAAACCATAATATTCAATCCAACATAATGAGATCTCAAAGGTAAAGATTCAATTCATCACAACAAGATAGCAAGGGAATAACATCATATGATCCGACTATATTAACAAAGCCCGTGATACATCAAGATCGTGCCATCTCAAGAACACAAGAGAGAGATTGAACACATAGCTACTGGTACAAACCGTCAGCCCCGAGGGTGGACTACTCCCTCCTTGTCACGGCCTCCGCTGGGATGATGAAGATGGCCACCGGAGATGATCTACCCTCTCCGACAGGGTACTGGAACTCCTCCAGATTGGTTTTTTGTCGATACAGAGAGTTGCGGCGGCGGAACGAGGAGTCTCTCTTTATTTCTGGGGTTTCTGGTATTTATGGGATTTTTCAGCGTTGGAATCACGCCAAACGAAGCCACGTGGGCCTCACCACATATCTCACCGTGCCCCTAGTGGGCGCGGCCTATTGCGTGGTGGCCCACTGGCACACCCCCTCCGGCAGGTCTTCACTCCAATGTTGCTTATTTACTCCATTAAAAATCACAAAAAAGTTTCGGGCGATTCCGATAACTTTCATTTTCTGCACAAAAACAACACCACGCTAATTCTGCTGAAAACAACGTCAGTCTGGGTTAGTTCTAAATAAATCATATAAAGTGCATCAAAACCATATAAAAGTATTGTAAACATAGGTGAATATGGGTATCGATACGTTGGAGACGTATCACCATCCCCAAGCTTAATTCCTGCTCGTCCTTGAGTAGGTAAATGATAAAAGAAATAATTTATGAAGTGTGAATGCTAGCTTAGTGAATAGTTTTGATCATTGATAATTTCTGTCACTTTTCTAGCATCATAACCAGCAACTTTTCTCATAAAAATCATCATGATAGAGTAGCAATCAATTCACATGTCATGGTTCAAACAATGCATTCTATTGAAACTTAACAATCTATGTTCTTGGTCACCAAACAATTTCAATACATCATCAATTCTAAGTAAGAGCTCCACATACTCAATTATCACATAGTCTTTTATGATTGCTAATAATCAAGGCATATTTTTAGAACAAACAACATCCATCGAACACAGAGAAAGATAGGGGCTTGATGTTTCGCCTCCCAACACACTTATCATAAAGATAATTGTTAACAATAATGAATCATGATCAATATATTTGAGTGTATATATATGTTTGGCTCTTTCCCCACCACATGGTGCTTGCCAACTAATAGATTGAGGTTGGAATAAGAAGTTGACTCAACATGAAAGTAAGTAGATTGTCCCTTCACAGAGGGAAGCAGGGATTTGCATATGTGCCAGAGCTCATTGTTTAAAACAGAGATGAATATGTAATTTTGAGTGGTGTGCCTTTCCTGTCAACGTCACAACAGAGTATTCAATATCTTCCATGCTAATCACATTATTGGCGGTTCCCAAACAGAATTTAAATTTTTGCTCCCCCTCCACCATTTAATCACATTCCATGGCTGGCCGAATCCATGGTTGCCCTCCAAACAATCAACTTTCTAGGGGGAGTTTTTGTTTATTTATTTTTGTGTTATGCAGGACTGGGAATCCTTTTTACCAGCCTCTCTCGTGCAATGACAAGTGAATAAACACTCATCTTGAGAATAACTCGCTTAGCATGGAAGATAATGACCGCCCTGTCGCTCCATGAGCGGTACGAGCACACAAAACGAATGTTTATTTGAATGTTTAGAGGTGGCACATGCAAATTTACTTGGAATGGCAGTGAAATACCATATATAGGTAGGTATGATGGACTCTCATGGAAGAAACTTGGCTCAAGTATTTGGATGCACAAGTAGTATCTCTACTTAGTACGAATTTTTCGCTAGCAAAAGGTTCTAAACAAGCACCACATGTTGGAGGATCCATAACAATATAACTTCTCTGCAAATATACCCAAACATAACCATTACGTTGTCTTCCTTGTAATACTTCAACTATTTGATCAAGGTTGAAAATAATGGATGGATATTCACAATCATAAAAGGTGTCCAAGATAATATATTTATATGTGAAAGTTCTCTTTCATATACTAATCATTCATGAATTGCTTGTATGACCAATTTGATGATTGTCAAACTTCAATAGATTTTACTTTATAAACCAGATGTGAAGCTACTACTAAGCATAAAGCACATTGACATTTTCCTATTTATGATATTCAATTCATTCACAATTTACTCTCCAGATATAAGTGAAGCACATGAGTAAACCTCAAACTACTCTCAAAAGATATAAGTGAAGATCAATGAGTAGGTAAACAATCAAGTAGCTATGTGAGGGATCTCTATCTCTCAATAAATATTTTCAGATCTGACTGAGTATTTTATTTAAACAGCAAGCAAAATAAAAATAGCACTCCAAGAATAGCACATATCATGTGGGCAAATAAAAATTTAGGCGCAACATAGGCTAACCGATAATTGTTGATGAAGAGAGGTGGGATGCATAGCATCCACAAGCTTAGATGCTTGAGACTTATTGAAATATTTACTTGGGGTGCCTTGGGCATCCCCAAGATTGAGCTTTTGTATCTTGTTCAATCCTCTCATATCATGGTTTCACCTATTCTCAAAAACTTCATCCACACAAAACTCGAAAAGAACTCGTGAGATAGGTTAGTACACATAAGAATAAATCCACACTTCATGTAATGCCAAGAAAAGTTGCAAAATAATTTTCAAACATCATCTACTGTTTACTATCGTTTCCACAATTTATATTTACCAATATAAGTCATGAAAACCATTGGAGAAGTAGATAACAAAACTGTGACAACAATCTGTCTAAACAGGACAGTCTCTAGCAATTAATTTAGAAAGTGAACTTCTGTATCTCTTAAAATTATGAAAATTTAGGACATGCTAAAGAACTTATATCAAAATACTTTGTAAAAAATTCATAAACTTTCCACATACCAGTAAAATATGAAAATTCAAACACTACAGCAAAAGTTCCTGTTTTTACACAGCACACATCAAACATGCAATTCAAGCATCCTAAAGGAAATTCTTGGAACTTTTTATTGAAAAACAAGATTATAAATAACATCAAGCAAATACTAACAAAATAAAATGACGCTCCAAGCAAAACACATATTATGTGACGAATAAAAATATAGCTCCAAGTAAGATATACCAATAGTGTTGAACACGAAAGAGGGGGTTCCTTCCGAGGCATCCCCAAGCTTAGGCGTTTGAGTCTTCCTTGGATATTACCTTGGGGGTGACTTGGGAATCCCCAATCTTACGTTCTTGTCACACCTTATTCTTCTCATATCGGTGTCTCACCCAAAACTTGAAAACTTCAATCAGACAAAACTTAACGGAACTTCGTGAGATGGGTTAGTATAATAAATAAAGATCATTCACTCAGGTACTGTCAATACAAGCTTCATAATTGTTCTCACATAATACCTACTGTATTCTACCATTCACATAATTTATATCACTGAATATAAGCAATGGAAACACTAAAACAAGCAAACTATGCATGCAAAACAGAATCTGTCAAAAACAGAACAATCTGTGAAGATATGTAGTATAACCATACTTCCGTGTCTCTAAAAAATCTTAAAAATGAGGAAAACCTGAAGAATTTGTATATAAAGACTGTGCAAAAATTTCAGATCATTATCAAGATCCAGTAAAAAATGAAAATTCCTGTACTGGAGTCAAAAGTTTCTGTTTTGGTTCAGCATCAATTCTACTCATCTTGTGAGTCATCCCAAAGGCTTTACTTGGCACTTTATTGAAGTAAAAGACACAAAACATGATTACTAAAGTATCTTAATCATGTGAGCACTCAAAAACAGAAAGTAAAAGTGTTGGGTTGTCTCCCAACAAGCGCTTTTCTTTAAAGCCTTTTAGCTAGGCATGATGATTTCAATGATGCTCACATAGGAATAATATTTGAAACATGTAAGAGAGCATCATGAATCTCATGACAAGAAAATTTAAGTATAAACCACTTCCTATGCATAGGGATTTTGTGAGCAAACAATTTATGGGAACAAGAATCAACTAGCATAGGAAGGCAAAACAAGCATAACTTCAAAACTTTGAACACATAGAGAGGAAAATTGATATTATTTCAATTCCTACAGGCATATGTTCCTACCTCATAATAATTTTCAGTTGCATCAAGAAGGAATTTCACAATATAACTATCACATAAAGCACTCTTTTCATGATCTACAAGCGTAGAAAATTTATTACTCTCCACATAAGCAATTTTCTTCTCATTCATTGTAGTGGGAGCAAACTCAACAAAATAACTATCATGAGGTACATGATTGACATAACCAAATTGAAAATTAAAAACATGATGACAAGTTCCATAGTTATAATTATTCTCTATAGCATACATGTCATCATCATAATCATCATAGATAGGAGGCATGCCATCGTCATAATAAATTTGCTCATCAAAACTTGGGGGACTAAAAATATCATCTTCATCAAACATAGCATCCCCAAGCTTGTGGCTTTGCATATCATTAGCATCATGGATATTCAGAGAATTCATACTAGCAACATTGCAATCATGCTTTTCATTCAAGGAACTATCATGAATCACTTTATAAATTTCACAATTTTTAGATTCATGATTTTCAAGCAAGACCTCATAAAGATAATCTAGTGAACTCCCACTAGCAATTGTTCCAACATAATCGGGTCTTTTGAAAAGATTAGCAAGTGGATGAGGATCCATTTATCTTTATTTTGTAGTATTTTTTATAAAACCAAACTAGTGAAAAACAAGAAACTAAAAGATTTAAGTGCAAGATCTAAAGATATACCTTCAAGCAGTCACCTCCCCGGCAACGGCGCCAAAAAAGAGCTTGATGTCTACTACGCAACTTTATTCTTGTAGACTCGTGTTGGGCCTCCAAGCGCAGAGTTTTGTAGGACAGTAGAAATATTCCCTCAAGTGGATGACCTAAGGTTTATCACTCCGTGGGAGGTGTAGGATGAAGATGGTCTCTCTCAAACAACCCTGCAATCAAATACAAGAAATCACTTGTGTCCCCAACACACCCAATACAATGGCAAATTGTATAGGTGCACTAGTTCGGCAAAGAGATGGTGATACAAGTGCAATATGGATGATAGATATAGGTTTTTGTAATCTGAAAATATAAAAACAGCAAGGTAGCAAGTGCAAAACAGCGAGCAAAATGGTGTATAAATGCTTGAAAATAAGGCCTAGGGTTCATACTTTTGCTAGTGCAATCTCCCAACAATGCTAACATAGTTGAATCATATGATCATCCCTCAACGTGCAACAAAGAATCACTCCAAAGTTCATATCTAGCGGAGAACAATAAGATGAAATTGGTGTAGGTAGTAGAACCACCTCAAACTTATTCTTTCCGATCAATCTATTGGGATATTCCTATAAGTGTCACAAACTGCCCTAGAGTTCCTACTAGAATAACACCAATGATACATATCAATCAACCCTAATGTCACCTAGATACTCCAATGTCACCTCAAGTATCTGTGGGTAAATTATGCGACATGCATAAAACAATTTCAGATCTATCATATTCAATCCAACACAAAGAACTTCAAGGAGCACCCCAAGATTTCTATCGGAGAACGTGGTATGAAAACATGCAATCAACCCCTATGCATAGATCCCCTAGGTCACCGGAATCCACAAGTTGATGCCTCAACATATATCAAGTGAATCAATAGAATACCTTAATGTCACTACGGGTATCCCACGCAAGACGTACATCAAGTGTTCTCAAACCATAATATTCAATCCAACAAAACGAGATCTCAAAGGTAAAGATTCAATTCATCACAACAACGTAGCAAGGGAATAACATCATATGATCCAACTATATTAACAAAGCCCGTGATACATCAAGATCGTGCCATCTCAAGAACATGAGAGGGAGAGAGAGATTGAACACATAGCTACTGGTACAAACCGTCAGCCTCGAGGGTGGACTACTCCCTCCTCGTCATGGCCTCCGCCGGGATGATGAAGATGGCCACCGGAGATGATCTACCCTCTCCGGCAGGGTACTGGAACGCCTCTAGATTGGGTTTTCATCGATACAGATAGTTGCGGCCGCGGAACGGGGAGTCTCTCTTTATTTCTGGGGTTTCTCGTATTTATGGGATTTTTCAGCATTGGAATCACGCCAAATGGAGCCACGTGGGCCCCACAATATATCTCACCGTGCCCCTAGGGGGGGCGCGGCCAGTTGCGTGGTGGCCCACTGGCACACCCCCTCCGACAGATCTTCGCTCCAATGTTGCTTATTTACTCCAGAAAAAATCACATAAAAGTTTCGGGCGATTCCGAGAACTTTCATTTTCTGCACAAAAACAACACCACAGTAATTCTGCTGAAAACAACGTCAGTCCGGGTTAGTTCCAAATAAATCATATAAAGTGCATCAAAATCATATAAAATTATTGCAAACATAGGTGAATATGGCATGAATACTTCATAAATTATCGATACGTTGGAGACTTATCAAGTGCCAACATGATGACTGACGTGGCTTGAGACTGCGTTGGTATTTCCCCAAAGAGGAAGGGATGATGCAGCACAGCTACGGTAAGTATTTCCCTCATTTATGAAACCAAGGTTATCGAACAAGTAGGAGAACCACGCAACACTATGTAAACGATACCTACACACAAAGAACAAATACTTGCAACCCGACGCGTAAGAGAGGTTGTCAATCTCTCGACGCTAAAAAGATAGATTAGATTGTAATAGATTGGGTAGATAGATCGCACAAGAACACAAAATAAAAGAGGCAAATAAAAAGTGCAGCAAGGTATTTTGGAGTTTTTGGAATAATAGATCTGAAAACAAAAAGCGGCAAAAGATAGATCGGAAAGCAATACATTGAAAGAGTAGACCCGGGGGGCGTAGATTTCACTAGTGGCTTCTCTCATGAGTATAGCACACGGTGGGTAAACAAATTACTGTTGGGCAATTGATAGAAGATCAAATAATCATGACGATATCCAAGGCGATGATCATTATATAGGCATCACGTCCAAGATTAGTAGACCAAAACGATTCTGCATCTACTACTATTACTCCACACATCGACCGCTATCCAGCATGCGTCTAGTGTATTAAGTTCATGGAAAAACGGAGTAATGCAATAAGAACGGTGACATGATGTAGGCAAGATCTATTCATGTAGGAATATACCCCATCTTGTTATCATTAATAGCAACGATACATGCGTGCCTTGCTTCCCCTTATGTCACTGGGAGAGGACACCGCAAGATCGAACCCATCACAAAGCACCTCTTCCCATGGCAATAAAAATCGATCTAGTTGGCCTAACTAATCCAAAGATTCGAAGAAGAAATACGAGGCTATAAGTAATCATGTATATAAGAGATCAAAGAAGACTCAAATAATATTCATGGATAGAAAGTGATCATGAACTCAAAATTCATCGGATCCCAACAAACACACCGCAAAAAGTCATTACATCAAATAGATCTCCAAGAGACCATTGTATTGCCAATCAAAATATACAGAGAAAGCCATCTAGCTACTGCCTACGGACCCGTAGGTCTATGGTGGACTACTCACGCATCATCGGAGAGGCACCAATGAGGATAATGAACCCCTCCATGATGGTGTTAGATTGGATCTCACGGTTCTGGAACTTGCGGCGGCTAGAAGTATTTTTCATTGACTCCTCTAGGGTTTTTGGAATATTTGGGTATTTATAGAGATCAGAGGCGGTGAAGGGGGGTCCCGAGGCCACCACAACCCACCAGGGCGCGCCGGGGGCCTCTGGCGCGCCCTGGTGTCTTGTGGCCCCCCTGGGCCTCCTCCCGGGTGCTTCTTTAGCCCACTGGCTTTCTTCTGGTCCAAAAAAAATCTCCAAAAAGTTTCATCGCGATTGGACTCCGTTTGGTACTGATATTCTGCGAAGTAAAAAACAACCAAAAAACAGCAACTGGCACTTGGCACTATGTCAACAGGTTAGTCCGAAAAAATGATATAAAGTTGCTATAAATGATTGTAAAACATCCAAGAATGATAATATAACAGCATGGAACAATCAAAAATTATAGATACGTTGGAGACGTATCAGCATCCCCAAGCTTAATTCCTACCCATCCTCGAGTAGGTAAATGATAAAAACAGAAATTTTTTGTGGAATGCTGCCTAACATGCTCATCACATATTCTTTTCTTTTGTAGCATGGACATTTGGACTTTTAGATGGTTTAAAGCAATAGTCTAGTTTTGACCTAAAGACTTTAATACTCAAGCATGCCAACAAGGAACCATGTCTTTCAAAATATCAACACTAAAGAAAGTTATCCCTAGCCCATCATGCTCAATCATTGATCCATTCATGAAACACACTCAAATATTAACTACACCCAATGCACAAGTATGATCATAGTGCCCCCTAGTTGGTGCTTTATAAGAGAAGATGGAGACTCGAAGAAAAGTAAAAATTGCATAAAGTAAATAGATAGGCCCTTCCCAGAGGGAAGTAGGGATTTGTAGAGGTGTCAGAGCTCAAAGCTTAAATTGAGAGAGAAAAATATTTTGGGTGGCATGCCTTTCCTGTCAACGAAAACGACAAAGTAGTTCTCAATACTTTCCATGCTAGATACATCATAGGCGGTTCCCAAACATAAAATAAAGTTTATTCCTTTTTCCACCATTCTTTCACAATCCATGGCTAGCCGTATCCACGGTTGCCTTCCATACCAACACTTTCCAAGGAATTTATTATTTGACAACATAAAGTAATTTTCTTTTCATTTCGGGACTGTGCATCCCTATTACAGCCGTACTCTCGTGCAATGACAAGTGAATAAACACTCATCTTGAGAATAACACATCTAGCATGGAAAAATATTGGACACTCCCTACCGTTTCATGAGCGGTACGAGCACACAAAAAGGAAATTCATTTTGAAAATTAGAGATGACACATACAAATTTGCTTAGAACGGCATGGAGATACCGCATATAGGTAGGTATGGTGGACTCATAAGGCAAAACTGGGTTTAAGGATTTTGGATGCACAAGTAGTATTTCTACTTAGTACAAGTGGAGGCTAGCAAATAGATTGAGAAGCAACCAACCAAGAAACGAAAATTCACATAAACGGGCATTGAGCATAACTAACACCGAATAATGCACCATAAGTAGGATGTAATTTTATTGCATAACTATTGACTTTCGTGCTTGCATAGGGAATCACAAACCTTAGCACCAATATTCTTACTAAAGCATAATTACTCACCAACATGACTCACATATCACTATCATCATGTCTCAAAACTGTTACAAGGAATCAAGTTTAATTTGTCCAATGATCTTCATGAAAGTTTTTATTATATCCCTCTTGAATATCTATCACTTTGGGACTAGTTTCATATATTGCCATTGCTTTTGACAAGCTCAAATAAATTTAAGTGAAGAACATGAGCATAAAAATTTCATCTATCAAAATAGTATAAGTGAAGCATGAGAGAATTTCTTCAAAGTTTACTAACTCTCAAATTTATCTAAGTGAAGCATGAGAGTATTTCTTAAAAAATTTAAAGCACACCGTGCTCAACAAGATATAAGTGAAGCACTAGAGCAATTCCATAGCTCAAAAAATTTAAGTGAAGCATATAGAGCAATTCTAACAAATCATAGCATAATTTTGGCTCTCTAAAATAGGTGTGTCCAGCAAGGATACTTGTGACAAAGTAAAAAGAAAAACAAGCAAAGACTCAAATAATACAAGACGCTCCAAGAAAAACTCATGATATGTGACGAATAAAAATATAGCTCCAAGTAAAATAACGATGGTTGTTAGAAGAAACAGGGGATGCCACTCGGGGCATCCCCAAGCTTAGTTGCTTGTTTCTCCTTGGATATTATCTTGGGGGTGCTGTAGCATCCCCAATCTTAGGCTCTTTTCACTCCTTATTCCTTCATCCATCCCGATCTCACCCAAAACTTGAAAAGTTCAATCACACAAAACTCAACAAAACCTTTGTGAGATCCGTTAGTATAATAAAGCAAATCACCACTCTAAGTGCTGTTGCAAGCCCATTCATATTTTATTATTGCATTATATCTACTGTATTCTAACTTTACCATGGCTTATACCCTTCAATACAAACCATAGATTCATCAAAACAAGCACACAATGCAACGAAAACAGAATCTGTCAAAAACAGAACAGTCTGTAGTAATCTATACTCTAACCATACTTCTGTAACTCTAAAAATTCTGAAAAATTAGGAAAACGTAAAGAATTTCTATAGAAATACTGTGTTAAAATTTCAGCTCATTATCACGCTCCAGTAAAAAATGAAAATTCCTACACTGGAGTCAAAGTTTCTGTTTCAGATTCAGCATTGTTTCTACTCATCTTGTGAATCATCCTAAAGGTTTTACTTGGCACAAACACTAATTAAAACAAAAAAAACACAATCATAACAGTAGCATAATTGTGTCAACTCTCAAAAACAGAAAGAAAAAGATGAAAATAAATTTATTCATTGGGTTGCCTCCCAACAAGCGCTATCGTTTTATGCCCCTAGCCAAGCATAAAGCATAGATTCAAGCATTGTCATCTTTAGTTTTTGCTACTTTTGTGAGGGCTTTTTCAAACCCAGGGAGCTCTTTACGCTTCCCCAAATTTTCAAGAGAAGAGACCATCTTGGGATCTAAAATATCCAAACGCTTATTGCAAAGAGTAATCAAAGTATTCATGCGATTGAGGTTTCCACTAATATGTTTAAGAGGTTCATTATATTTTTGCAACTTGACCAAATGTTTATGTAAATCACCCAATTTGTCTATAATTTGAACCCCTTCTTGTGTAAAATAAAACCCCTTTTTTGATGGAGGAACCCCCAATATCCCTTCCAAAATTTTGTAAGCGGTATTGGCATCAAGCTCAATAAAGTTCCCTTTAGCGGCAAAATCCAAGAGTTGTCTATGATGCAAGGCTAATCCTATGTAAAAATTTCGAACCAAAATCTTAGCATCTCCCTTTAAATTGCAAATGCGATAGGATTCCATTAACCTATACTAGGCATCTTTCAGATTTTCCCCTTGTTTTTGTTTGAAGTATAGAACTTCAAAATCTGGTGACAAAGAGGGAGTAGTGACGCCAGTCATGGCAACAAGGTAGGCAAACAAGAGATCTGACGAGAAAAAGGCAAACGAAAAAGAGGGCAAATAAAACGGCAAATTTGTGAAGTGGGGGAGAGGAAAACGAGAGGCAAATGGCAAATAATGTAGATTAGGAACCTGATAGATGTTGATGATGTCTCCCCGGCAACGGCGCCAGAAATTCCTTTGACGTGGCTTGAGACTGCGTCGGTATTTCCCCCTAGAGGAAGGGATGATGGAACACAACTACGATAAGTATTTCCCTCAGTTATGAAACCAATGTTATCAAACCAGTAGGAGAACCACGCAACACTATGTAAACAGTACCTGCACACAAAGAACAAATACTTGCAACCCGACGCATAAGAGAGGTTGTCAATCTCTCCACACTAAAAAGATAGATTAGATTGTAATAGATTGGATAGATAGATCGCACAAGAACACAAAATAAAAGAGGCAAATAAAAAGTGCAGCAAGGTATTTTTGGGTTTTTGGAATAATAGATCTGAAAACAAAAAGCGGCAAAAGATAGATCGGAAAGCAATACGTTGAAAGAGTAGACCCGGGGGTCGTAGATTTCACTAGTGGCTTCTCTCATGAGTATAGCACACGGTGTGTAAACAAATTACTGTTGGGCAATTGATAGAAGATCAAATAATCATGACGATATCCAAGGCGATGATCATTATATAGGCATCACGTCCAAGATTAATAGACCGAAACGATTCTGCATCTACTACTATTACTCCACACATCGACCGCTATCTAGCATGCGTCTAGTGTATTAAGTTCATGGAAAATCAGAGTAATGCAATAAGAACGGTGACATGATGTAGACAAGATCTATTCATGTAGGAATATACCCCATCTTGTTATCATTAATAGCAACGATACATGTGTGCCTCGCTTCCCCTTATGTCACTAGGAGAGGACACCGCAAGATCGAACCCATCACAAAGCACCTCTTCCCATGGCAAGAAAAATCGATCTAGTTGTTCTAACTAAACCAAAGATTCGAAGAAGAAATACGAGGCTATAAGTAATCATGCATATAAGAGATCAAAGAAGACTCAAATAATATTCATGGATAGAAACTGATCATGAACTCAAAATTCATCGGATCCCAACAAATACACCGCAAAAAGTCATTACATCAAATAGATCTCCAAGAGACCATTGTATTGACAATCAAAAGAGAGAGAGAAAACCATCTAGCTACTGCCTACGGACCCGTAGGTCTATGGTGGACTACTCACGCATCATCGGAGAGGCACCAATGAGGGTCATGAACCCCTCCGTGATGGTGTTAGATTGGATCTCGCGGTTCTGGAACTTGCGAAGGCTGGAAGTATTTTTCGTTGACTCCTCTAGGGTTTCTGGAATATTTGGGTATTTATAGAGCTCACAGGCGGTGGAGGGGGGGTCCTGAAGCCACCACAACCCACCAGGGCAGGCCGGGGGCCTCTGGCGCGCCCTGGTGTCTTGTGGCCCCCCCGGGCCTCCTCCCGGGTGCTTCTTTAGCCCACCGGCTTTCTTCTGGTCCAAAAAAATCTCCAAAAAGTTTCATCGCGATTGGACTCCGTTTGGTACTGATATTCTGCGAAGTAAAAAACAAGCAAAAAACAACAACTGGCACTTGGCACTATGTCAATAGGTTAGTCCCAAAAAATGATATAAAGTTGCTATAAAATGATTGTAAAACATCCAAGAATGATAATATAACAGCATGGAACAATCAAAAATTATAGATACGTTGGAGACGTATCAATGACATGGAAAACTAAATCTCCACTTGCGCCGGAGTTTGCTAGACGTGCTGCCCTACGGTGTGCGCCAACTGTCGTGGGTGTAATGCTGACAGTAGTACGGGGGGTACATAAGTGTAAGGGCGAAGCCTAGCTACGGCGCAAGTGTAACACTCGGATGTACGAGTTCAGGCCCCACTCGGAAGTGGTAAAGACCCTACGTCTCGAGCCCTGGGGCTTAGTTTTTTGCTTATGAGTGTATCTGAATACACGGAGTTCGTAACCCCCGCTCTGGCGCGAGGGGGTGGCTTATATAGAGTGCGCCACCTCCTGCCGAGCGCCATTACTAGGGCAATAAATGATGGTAGCTGCTGGAGTTACTCGAAACGGATGCGTTAACTAGAGGCGTTACAGGTAACATAATCTTAACAGCACTTTATACTAATTAAGTCTCTCAAACGTTGTAGCTCCTGCGTCGCCTCTGCTTCTTCACGTCCGAGTGCCAAAGACCGGCCGACTGGCTGACGACGTCCGAGTGACTTCCATGGATCGAGTGGATCTAGTACATTCGTCCGGATGCTAAGGTAGTCCAGAGACTTCCATGAACTTGTAGGACCCCAGGTGTACCCTAGATGTAAGGTACATGACCTTACCAAGGGTAGGTGACCTCATCAGCCATCGATCTCAACATGACCCCTATGGGTGGTGGATCGTCCTCCGGGGGAAGCGGAAACGACAACGCGAGCTCCCATCCAATGCCATGGAGCACGCCCGCAACCTGTTCGACCCAATGCCGGGTGCGGACGACGAGGCCAACCGCTTGTTCATGGAGAGCATCATCTTCGAAGGTTGTGGTGGTGGTGGTAGTGGTGGCATTCCCTTAGATCCCGACGAGACGCAAAGCCAAGATGGCCGAGCCCCCTTCATGGCCGGCCACGAGGGCATGGGCAACACGTAACGTGGAGACAATGAAAGCACGGTTGACCCCTTCATGGAGGACCAACTCGGCATGGGCAGCTCTTTCCCGCTAGAGCACGAGTTCCCGGAAGACTATGGCCTAGACGAAGAGGATGATGAAGTGGACATCGATGGGGAGCCATTGTTTTTCGAGGCCGAGCTCGCCACCAAGCCGATGCAAAAAAGAAGTGGAAGAGCAAGCGGACCAAAGCATACACGAGGGATGAGGACAAACTCCTTTGTGAATGTTGGAGAGACGTTGGACAAGACCCCAAGATAGGCACCGAGCAAAAGCATTCGACATTTTGGCTAAGAGTGCATCGCGAGTTCCACGAACGTAAGAAGTTTAAGCCGTACCAATTTGAGAGCAACCGTGGGTGGGTTTTGCCCGGCAAGCGTTGGAGGGTGATACAACAAGAGTGCAACAAGTTTTGTGCCACCCTTGAGAGCATCGAGGCCCGTCCCGTGAGTGGCCTCGGCATCAAAAACATGGTATGCCGACATGTTTTGCCTCATAAGCTTGCTACATATTTTGCCTCATAAGTTTGCTCATTTAGCTTGCTCATTTGATTGTCCATTACCTAATACGCTTGACCGTATGCTTGCCGACAAGCTCGCTCATATGCTTGCTTGTCCATGTGGTTGCTTTTCCATTTGTAGGCCTTTCAAGCTTTGGAAGCATTCAAGGCCCAACATGATGGCAAGTCCTTCAACCTCACCCATTGTTGGATGGTCATCAACGGGGACGAGAAGTTCACGACGCAATATGCCGCCATCAGGGCGCGTGGAGGGAAGGCGGCCGTTGAAGAGCATGGTGAGGGGGAGAAACCGCGGCTGCGGGGAAAGACCAACTACAAGAAAGAGGACAAGCGCGACGCGGCGTCCCTTGCCTTGCAAGCTACTTTGCAAGGCATGATCATCAACAAGGATTCAAGAGGGGAGAAGCGCCGACAAGACAAGGACGAGCAAATTAAGGCCTTCATGGAGATCCAAAAGAAGAAGTTCGCGTTGGAGGCGAAGATGCTCGAGATCGAGGCCACCAAAGCTGCCACCAGATCAAGAGAAATCCGGCTCGCAAAGGGGTCGAGATCATGAAGGTGGACTTGAGCACGGTCTCTCTGAGGAAGCGGTCTTAGTTTGAGAAGATGCAGGCCGACATACTCAACCTCAATGACGAATGATCCATGGCCGAGAGCGCCATATTTTTTGTATGCCCGCAAGTGTGTGGGCATGACCACGGCCGAGATGGCGAGGTAGAACTATAGTCTCATTTTGTGTGCTGGCATGTCTGTCGGCCGCTGGCAAGTGCGCCCAACAAAAACTGCGTACTTTTTTTGGAGGCTTGGCATATGTATGTCGGCCGCTGACAAGTCGCCGACATGAACTCTTGGCAATGGCATGGCCGCTGGCATTATCTCTCACTGGGGGCCTTTTTTATGAAAAAATATACGGACAAAAATAGGTCACTCCCTTAGGCACACGGTCGATCCATTTATAAAAGGGGTAGACGAGCCGACTTAAACGGACAAAAGACGGATAAACCGCGCGTCCGTTTGGATCGACCGGTTGGAGTTGCTCTTTAACTCTTAAGAGCAATGGCCTCCACCGTCTCATACACCATTATTTCTCTCTCGGACTGCTGGTGCTGATGCTACTAGCTAGTTGCGTGCATAGTGAAGAAGAGACTGGCTATTGATTCTTGCTGGGAAGATCTTCAGTATTTGTACTGACAAAATTTGGTGCTGCGGGAAGGCAGGCAGGAAGAAGGAGCTGGTTGGCTTGGCAGCCAAGGAAGTACTGTAAGCTGTAAGCAGAATATGTCGCCATATCGGGTACCCTTGATGGAGTCAATGGATCAAGTTGTCAAACCAGTGCGTGTGACGACGTCTGAAATCATTTGAGAACGCTTCATTTCTGACAAGAGTAGTTCGAGCGGCAAAGCAGTGTTGCTCTGTTCTTTACTACAGTATAGTATAGTTTTGGTAACAGTTGACGGAGGCAAGATGGATTTGACTACCCATTCTTTTCTCAAGGACTTGACGTCTCTTTTTTTTTTGTGCGGGGAAAAGGGAATTTTATTCAAGATTTATAGAGTTACAATCACGAGGCACCAGATCCTCAATACAAGGTGGGATATGGTTAAGCCACACCGATGTAGTACTCTCTGTGCGACTATATTTTGCCAAATGATGTGCTACTCTATTTTGATTTCTCCTAATCTTTTGTGGAATAAACTTCCCAAGAGCCATTAGCCTATTAATCTCTGTAACAATGTGCCCATAAGCCGAACGTGCCAAACGACCAAAATAAAGGGAACCGATAGCCTCTGAAGAGTCCGATTGAATAATGACTGGAAGCTTTGTATGTTGGATAGAAAGCGCCAAGCCTTGCATAATCGCATGTAACTCGGCTTCCAAAGCCTCGTTGCAGTTGAACAAAACGCGATAGGCTGAAAATATGACCGTCCCGTCAGGATTTCTCAATATCATCCCAGCCGCCGCTGAGCCATCAGACTCCAAGAAAAAACCATCGACGGACAGGGCCACGTGGCCAGCCGGCGGCGGAGGCCATGGAACTTCCGGTGAAGCCTTTTCTTCATTCATAAATACCCGTTCTGCAATTGCTGGCATTTTTCCTTTCATCACATCCTCAACACTATATCTTTGAGCGACTGCAAATGACTTGAAATAACTGTCGAGATAGTCCACTGACCACTGTAACATCAACATGGGGCACATCCTTCCGATGAATCAAATCCGTCCGGAGCTGCCAAATACGCCAAAGTAACATAATTACTATATCACGTGTGTCATCAGTACACTGCAAGAGTACATTCAACAGCCATTCGTTACCATTATCAACTAGCATATTGTCATTTAGTAGTGTCCAAACCCTCCTCATCTCAGTCCACACGTCCCTTGTATGGCTGCAACTTATTAGTGCATGGAAAGAACTCTCTGTATCCAGTCCGCATAAGAGACAAGTAGACCTAGAAGACAAATGACGATTGGCCATACAAGCAGTCGTAGCCAATGCCCCGACTGCAGTCTTCCGGGCAAAGACTCGCATTTTACGAGCGACTGCCGAGCGCCAAATACAACTCCAGATGGACCGGTCCCCATCTGGGTGACTACTTGAGGCACCACCAGCATGTGCGTCATCATGGTCTGCCGTTGCAAGAAAATAAGCACTTTTAACTGTAAAACATCCACTCTTCTCTGGCTGCCAAGTGAAGAAATCTGGGCGACGACTCGGTGATGCGCGTATTTTGAGAATTTCACGCACATCCATGTCCCAGAAATATTCATTCACCCGTTGGACAATCCAAGCACCATTCTCGTCCAAAAAATCCGACACCCAGTTATAACGACAATTACACTTTGGGGTGATAGGTCTCAAAGATGGTCCTCGAGGAATCCAAGGGTCCCTCCCAGTTCTGATAGTAGTGCCATCACCCACTCGCCAAATGATTCCCTTTTTAACCAGCTCAAGCCCATACTGCTGAGGGACCTCAATACCTTTCCATACTGCTGAGGCGTTACCAGGAAAAACTGTATCCAATAGATTGCCATTAGGGTAGTACTTTGACCGTAAAAGGCAGGCACATAAGCTATCTGGGTTATCAAGTAACCGCCAGGCCTGTTTTGCCAGAAGAGCCTGATTGAAAGCTCGCATGTCACGGAAGCCCATACCACCCTTCGACTTTGGTAACCACATTATGTCCCAACTTAGCCATGCCATTTTGCGCTTACCCTTTTCAACACCCCACCAATATTGCCGCATCATCCGTGTCAGATCATCACAAACAGATGCCGGCAATCGAAAAACACTCATCACATAGGTGGGGATAGCTTGAGCTACAGATTTAATTAATAATTCCTTACTACCCGAAGACATGTATTGTTCACTCCAATCCACAAGTCTTCTACGTAACCTCTCTTGCACGGTCTGAAATCTTCCTTTATGCATCCTCCCTTCCGGAACCGGCAACCCCAAATACTTAGGTTCAAAAATCTGTTGTGTCACCTCTAGAATATTCCTTACTTCCGCAGACACCGCAGGTTGACAATTGTCAGAAAAAAGGATGGAACACTTTGAAGGGTTGATCAGTTGTCCAGTGGAGGACGCATAAGTGTTCAACAAACCTTTAACCAACATAGCCTGCTGCTCAGTAGCCTGGAATAAGAGCAATGAATCATCCGCAAAAAGGAGATGTGAGATAACCGGGGCTCTTCGACATATCTTGACACCTTCAAGACCATCCTCTGCTACAGACTTGTTGATTAACGTAGAAAGTGCGTCAGCAACAAATAAAAATAAAAAGGGAGATAACGAATCACCTTGGCGGAGGCCTCTGGATGGTGTAAAGGATTCCAGAAGTTTCCCATTAAATTTCACTGAATATTTAACAGAAGAAACACATGCCATTATACGAGAAATCCATAACTGCGAGAAACCCCACTTGATCAACGCCCTCTCCAAAAAATCCCAGTCAACACGATCATAAGCTTTTGAAAGATCCAGTTTGTAAGCACATAAGGCCGGGGCATCCTCCCTCAACGACTGAATATGATGGATACACTCAAAAGCAATGATAGAATTATTCGATATAAGACGTCCAGGAATAAAAGCGCTCTGGTTTTCTGAAATCAAATCAGTGAGCAAAGGACGTAATCTATTCACCAGACATTTGGACACAATCTTGTATATTACATTGCACAGACTAATTGGACGAAAGTCCTTCAGATCCTTGGGGTGAGGAACTTTGGGAATCAGGACGATTGCCGTATCATTAACGCCCTCTGGCATTACACCCGTCTCAAAAAATTCCAGAACAGCCGCAACAATTTCAGATTTAAAGACCGCCCAATTACGCTGATAAAATCGCGCTGGGAAACCGTCCGTACCTGGAGCCTTGAGGGGGCCAATCTGAAAAAGAGCATCCGCAACTTCCTTCTCAGAATAAGGTGCACATAAAGTTTCATTCATATCATCGGTCACTTTGGGAACAATACAATCCAATACGGACTCAGGTGAGAGAGTTGGATCCTTGGTAAAGATTTCTTTAAAATAAGAGGTTGCCATCCGCTCCATCTCCGACGGAACATTACACCAAGAGCCATTGGATTTACGTAGACGATGTATGTGATTCCTTCGTGCCCTCCAAACCGCCCGCCTGAAAAAATATTTGGTATTCCGCTCCCCTTCCTTGAGCCAGGTAATGCGGGAGCGTTGCAACCACAACACTTCCTCCCTATAAATAAGTTCATCCAATTCATTCATTTTATTACGAATCAAAACACGGTCTGCATGACCCAGTTTGAGATTAGCAAGCTCCTCACGCAGCCTCTCAATGTCCCTAGTAACATTACCAAAATTCTGTTGACTCCAAGACGGAGATTTTTCATCACTTCTTGCAGCGAATTAGCAACAGCAACTAGATTACCCGCTGGCCTATTGTTGTCCCACGCTCCAGCCACAACATCCGGGAGGCCAGGGTAACGCTCCCACATGAGTTCATACCGTGGTGATGACCTGCGATGTTGCGAGTCATCATTAGGCACCATCTGCAATAATACCAGACTATGATCCGAGCAAGGGGTGGTCAAATGGAGCACGCGCGAAGCCGGAAAAATATCATGCCATGCCTCGTCAGCCACCGCTCGGTCGAGACGAACCTGTACATTGCAGTCTCCATACTGGTCATTGTCACATGTGTACGGAAGACCGGAGAATCCCAAGTCCTCCAGCTCGCACAATAAAAGATAGTCTCTGAACGCTGACATTTGGCTCTCTGCCCGCATCGATCTCGACAAATGCTCGTGTTGCCATAAGGCCTCATTAAAATCACCGCATACAAGCCAGGGATCCTGAGATACTGCCCTCAATCTTGTTAAATGATCCCACATTAAATGACGATTTTCGACACGAGGCTCGCCATACACAAAAGTACTTCTCCAGCTAATACCAAGGCTCTGATCTTCCACACACACATCAATGTATCTACTACAAGAATCAAGAACGGTCACTTGCAAAGATTCGTCCCAAAAAAGAGCCAGACCCCCACTCCGTCCGTCACTACTCACACCACAAAATCCCTTCAAGCCTAGTCTCCACTTCAGTTTCTCCACTTTCTCAACTGCTTGTCTTGTTTCACTAAGAAAGACAAGCTTGGGGAAGTTGGTTTTAGAGAGGGCCAACACCTTACGAACTGTCCGGCGGTTCCCCAGCCCCCGGCAGTTCCAAAACATGAGATTCATTGCTCCCGGCGGTGCCCCTCTGGGGAGCCCGCCGATATATCATCCTTGTCGTTCTCACATATATCCTTCTTAGCCCTTTTACCACTTGAACTTGATGTTGGGGATGAATCCAGATCGTCACCCTTCCCATCTGTTAGTGCAAGCATACCTCCATCCGACAGCCTTGTCAGGCCAGTTTCAATAGTGTCCACATTCAGACGCTTACGGATGCTCTTATCCACTAGCATAGCAGCAGCCGTACTATTCCTTTCAGGGCTAGCAGCTGTGACATGCAGGTTTCCATCACCTGCATTTTTATCATGCTTATTCTAGTGCTTGAAAGCAGTGCCACCCTTATTCTGAACGCCTGGCTGACCACCACCAGTGCTACTATTGTCTCCCCGTGCGCCACCATCAAACTCGGAACGGCCTCTATACGTAGCGTCCGCGTCTAACCAGTCACCGAATTTCAGATCCTTTGCATCATGAATTCCTCTTCCACATTCTTTAAATTCATGTCCAACTAGTCCACATAATTTGCAAAAACGAGGGGTTTCTCATACCTAACCAGGTAAACTTGGCGTTATTTCCCTCGAACTATGCTGACAAACTTAGTAAGGGGTAAGCGGATATCATGCCTCACCCGGACCCTAATATAGTCACCACGAGAGTTGCCGTTCAGTCGCATCTCTTGAATCTGCCCAGAATTTTTCAGCAACTTCTCTATCATCTCTTTTTTGCAATACACATCCGGTATCTTATGAATCTGGAGCCATATTGGCACATATGCGATTTCCACATCCTCTGCTTGACTAAAGCCATCATATGGGCATAGAAGCACTGCCCAGAACCTGAAAATCAAGGGACCCTGCATCATCATCCTCTCCCAAACCCCCAGGCATGAAGCTTGGACGACAAAAAGGTTTGGACCGACAGGGCGGAACCTAACAGCTTGTGCAGGGTTCCATGCAGCTCGTATCTCTTTGAAGAAAGCCGTGTGGCTGAAGGATTTGTGGGTGTGAACCCTAGCCAACGCAAGCCATCTGGTACTTTGTCAGGGCCCTTCCCTAGCCCATACGTGTACGTGGGCTTGCCTCTGGACCTCACATGGGCTAGGCCTGGTGCTGCACTCCGTTCGCTACATGCTACAAATATCTCGAGAGGATGCAGCGAAGAGATCATCCAGTGGATCACGGCTCGAACCGGCGGCGGCTACCTCCTTCCCTTCCCTCTCTCTTTCCCCTACCTCTAGTTCATTTGTGTATCCAATTCCTGTAATAGCTACTGGATTCGTAGGATCAAGTCAGTGTAGATCGTGTATTCGTGTGTACCACGTCTGTATCCTAACATCTGGTACGTGGTTACGTGTATTCGTAGATGTCAGGGCCCTCCCCTAGCCCATACGTGTATGTGAGCTTGCCTCTGGACCTCACATGGGCTAGGCCTGGTGCTGCACTCCGTCCGCTACACGCTACAAATATCTCGAGAGGATGCAGCGAAGAGATCATCCAGTGGATCACGGCTCGAACCGGCGGCGGCTACCTCCTTCCCTTCCCTCTCTCTTTCCCCTACCTCTAGTTCATTCGTGTATCCAATTCCTGTAATAGCTACTGGATTCGTAGGATCAAGTGAGTGTAGATCGTGTATTCGTGTGTACCACATCTGTATCCTAACATCTGGTATCAGAGCCAGACACCACCCTTCCGCCCTCGAATTCTTCCCCAAATTTTCTTTTCCACCACCACCATCCGCCGGAATCGTTGAAGGGCCATGGATCCGGCGATCAAGGAATATTTCGAGCGGCTCAACGCTGCGCTCGACGCCTTCCGCGTCGACCTCCGCACCAACACCGATGCCGTCAAGTCCTACACCGCCAAACTGGACGCCCTGGTCATTGGGCAGCCAGATCCGGAGAAGAGGGTCTCCAAGACCAGCGTAGCCGTCGCTGCTCTGCAGCAGGGACACGCCTCTCCCTCGGCGACGCTCGGTGAGGAAGGGCTCAACGCGCCCATCTTTGTTCTACTTCCCGCAACCGACGCAGTCTCCTCGCCCATGCCCATGGGTGTGACCCTCTATGCCTGCAACGACAAATCCGTCGACACCCACATCGACCCTACTCCACCAGCCGTTGTCAAGGAGGTCCGCAACACCGCTGCTGTGGAGAACCAAGGCATGGCAACGGAGGCTCAGGCTGCCAATATCGCCCTCGACGTCGAGCTCACTCCCACTACACCTTCCTCCCACGAGAAGTACAGGCCAGACATCTCTGGGCATGATGCCTGCGTTTCGGATGAATCTCTGAGTTCGCCAGTCACTCGCCCGGCAGAATTGGTGCCTTTGATTGCCCTCTCGTCCTTCTTGCTGGAGTTGGCTGTTGTCCATCAATCAAATGCACTGGCGCTCATCAGGTGTTCGACAGAATACCTCATCCAGGGCGATGACCGGGTGCGGCCTAGGCTTGCACAGAACAAGATTTCTTCGCCCCCGCCCAATGTCAGCACCTTCCTCAAGCATGCAACGCTGTTGTGCAACAACATCAATGACAACCTCGCATATGTGTCAAATGGAGAAGAATTGCAGCTTGAGGAACTACACTGGCAACCATGGCCGCCGTCTTTGCGAGTGTGGATCAAACACAGGGGATGCATGCTCAGTCCTAGTCCGTGGCCGACATTCCAGTACCATTTAGATGCAAGCTCTTCCGACGACCCATGCTCAGCTATACATAGTCAGTCTCATGAAGTTTCCAGGTTTAGTGTTGGGCTAGTGTTGTTCTTGTTCAGAGATGAGGATCCTCTTCAAGTTTGCAGATGTTTACATTGGAGAAAAAGTTGGAGAACAGTGTCCATGAACTTCACCGTTGCAGGAAGTGTGCCAGTCGTATCTTCTGTGCAGTCGTTATATGAATTCCATCCTCACGTTCCACAAACTTCTTGTACCAGTATGTTCTCTGTTTCAACTGAGCTACAGAGTTACGATGGACCCAAACTCTGACCAAGACCATGGCCGTTTTTTGAGTTCAATCAAGAGACCATCCAACGGAAGCTACAATGGACATCTGTTTCAGGTAATGGCCTAGCAATGCATGTCTTGTTCGAGCAACACTTGTGTAGTCAGCTCAATCTATGGGTAATGAACATGCCAATGTATGAGCAATTTAAGAAGATTTTAGAGAGGTATGCAACCACTCGTGGTGCTAAAGGATTGAGTGAAATAGAATTTCGCAATGTGGATGCTTGGTCTGACCTTCGGGGGCCATTTGCTGCTGCTATTCATGTGTCCTGTACTGTCTTCTCTGGTCATGAGTTGGTGGGGATTCATCGCAAGCAATTGCCGAGTCAAGAGACGACCCAGCTGAAGCCACTGTGGCCATCACTTTCATGCAATTATCGAGCAATACAGGTCTTGAGAATGTCAGCGCGGTATCTATCACGTGTTCAGTTCAAACTATGTCCCTCTAAGAGGGCCTCTTATGCATTTCGTGCTCAAGATGTACAGTCGAGGGTTGGGTTCAGCCAAAAAAATATTCAGCTGAAGCTACCAGGGCCATCTTTGTCCTGTGATATGTGTGTACTTACCTTGGCGAGCTCCTCAACAAGCTACAACTTATGTGTTTGTTCTCCTGATAACAAGTGTGTGTTGGTGATTCAGTGCTTGACACATTCCATTCAAGAGCCCATTGACAGTGTACAGAAGAGCCGAGTGCACACTAATGCGGTGTGTGCTTTTGTTGTTTGCATGTTTCAACAGAGAAGTTCTCTAAATTGGGTGTTGCAGCTCAATTTGAACCAGCGACCCCCTCTTGCGGATTTGGGAACAGTGGACTCGAATACAACCAATCTGTGTACTTCCATTGTACATCTACATGATTTGGTTCCTCACAGGATATTGGGCATGTCTGGAAGTGTACGATCGGGTGGTAATCAGTACAGGTGTGAATTGAGAGCTGAAGGACTAAATGGCACTAATTTAGTGGAAACTGAAAGTGGCCAATACATTAAAATGGAAGATATTATAAAATATTGCTCGATCCGTCTGCTGTTCCAACTGTACAAAATACAGCAGATCCTTAGGATTCATATTCCTATTCATTTGCTGGCACGGTTCTTCTCTTTGGACATAAAAAACTGGCTTCTCTGGGCTCCAGCCACTTTGAGTAAGGATGTGAATTTTCTGTCCCAAAAGAGCAGCAACGGTGGCTTACTTCTAATGGCCAGATCAACTCAAAGCCATCATCTCACAGATTTTGCCATGCGAAGAAAGTGTTGTCTTGAACTACTCCCAGCACTTGATGTGTGCATAGCTATGCATTCAGAACTTCTATCATCTATGGGAAAGCTGAGCCTCTCCGAGTTGCTGTCGGATGATTATAATTGCTTCTTTTATTGGCTTCAGTCTGGCTACTATTCGTTCATCATCAATGTTCATGTGAGGGGGTGTGGAATGGGAACCTCCAAGTTGGGAATGATATGGGATCCAGGAGGACTGTATTCGCCACCACCTTTGAGCAAGGTTCCGTCGTCCACAAGTACTACCTCGGCTTCGACCACGGCCACAACAACAACTTCATTGGCGCCTTTTTGGATGGGGTCATTATCGTCTACTACTCCCACATCGTTCAAGTCAGCAATGGCTGCCACCGCGATTTCGAGCTAGTCAAGGACCATCAAGTGCAATTGGATCCGAGAGGTTCTCGGTGGCATCGGCTTGGGGGCAAGCCGAATTTCAAGGAGGGAGGGATGTCAGGGCCCTCCCCTAGCCCATACGTGTACGTGGGCTTGCCTCTGGACCTCACATGGGCTAGGCCTGGTGCTGCACTCCGTCCGCTACACGCTACAAATATGTCGAGAGGATGCAGCGAAGAGATCATCTAGTGGATCATGGCTCGAACCGGCGGCGGCTACCTCCTTCCCTTCCCTCTCTCTTTCCCCTACCTCTAGTTCATTCGTGTATCCAATTCCTGTAATAGCTACTGGATTCGTAGGATCAAGTGAGTGTAGATCGTGTATTCGTGTGTGCCACATCTGTATCCTAACATACTTTCCTTCAGAACCTGATCCTCTTCATCTATTACCAGGTCGTCGAACACCTCACCTTCCAGATCGAGTTGGTCGAAGTACGATCCCAGGTCATCCAGCCCGCCACCAATGGGGGCGCTGTTAGTCGCAGACCGAACATCCGCTAGGGAAGCCATAGCCTCTCGTGCGAAGGAGCGCAGGAGAGTAGTACAGGCGAGACAACACCACGAAGGGATCCGTGGGACGGAACTCAACGGCGTGGAATCGCCGAAGAGGAGCCAAACCCTAGCCGCCAGCGGTTACGGGAAAAAAGCACGCCTTTGACACCGAAGGAAACAACGGTTGCATATTTTGCTAGCACGTGCATGTATAAGGGTATTTTTAATTGATCCTTTATATATAACAGAGGATCCGACGGAGTAAACTTAGTGAAATATTTTTACTTCATTAAGATTTGGTCGGACCTAACCGACTCACTATATGCAACAGAGTAAATTTTAGTTTTTTCTAACTATGCAATTCTATTATACATTGCAACTACATATCATCACACATATATGAATATTTAAGCAAATCACAAATAAAATTTACACGCCGAATTTAAAGTTTACAAACCAAATCTGAACATACCAGATGATCCAAATGTAGCAAATAACATATGATAAAACAACTAGGACTCGTTAAGACGTTGCCAGTAATGCTCAATAAGATCTTGTTGAAGCTAAGCATGACCTTGTCGGTTCTCGGTCTTGGGATGCTCTTCAAGGAATGCCAGGATCATGTTCATATTATACTCTAGCTCAACTGGAGTCCCGTTGGTGATGTATCGAAAGTTCTCAGGCATACCCCTCTCGTTTTCAATGATCATGTTATGCAATACTCCCTCCATCCGGGTTCAAGACATGCTTTCATTTTGAGCCAAAGTTTGACCATGAATTTAATTAATAAAACATAAATTATATGTCACAAAAATTATACCATAGAAAATCTTTTTCAAATACAAATCCAACAATATACTTTGTGTAACATATACTTTATATATTTTTAATGCATGGTCAAAGTTAGACACAAAATATAAGGGGGCCCAATAAACCCGGACGGAGGTTGTATGATGCAACAAGTCATTATCTGCCATAGAACCTTGGAGTTCAAGTACTCGGCAGGGGAACAATTGCAAAGCACTTCTGAAGCACACCAAAAGCTCTCTCCACATCTTTCCTAGCAGCTTCTTGACACTGGGCGAAGTGAATATTTTTGTTATCTTTTGGACGCGAAATTGTTTTGACCAAGGTGGCCCATCAACATTCCATGGTGGATAGATGCCATATGTAAGGTAGTAACCCATTGAATAGTTGTGCCCATTGACCGAGTAGTTGCAAGCAGGAGCATCTCCTGTAATAAGCCTACAAAACAGTGGTGATCTCGACATCACATTCAAGTCACTGTGAGAATTAGGAACCAAAGAATGAATGCCATATCTAAAATCCTTCGTTGCAACTGCCTCAAGAATGATCGTTGGGTCCTTACAGTGACCTTTGTACTGACTTGTCCACCCCGCATGACAATTCTTCCATGTTCAGTGCATACAGTCTAAGTGATTCAAGCATCCCTGGCCATCCTCTTGCTTCACTCTCTGTCATCAGCCTCTGGGTATCTTCCTCATTGGGTTCTCTCGAGTACTCTGGGTCAAAGACAACGATCACTGCTTTAGCGAACCTTCTAACGGCCACCAATATTGTGTCTTCACCAATGCGGCCATAGTCGTCAACTGCATCGGCCGAACACCCATATGCCAAGACTCGAACAGCTGCAATGCACTTACCTCTCAATTTGCATTTCTCTAGAGCTTGAACCAGTCATTATACCCCTCAACGGCTTTTGTAATGGTGAGAAAAAGACTTTTGTGCATCTAAAAGCAGCGGTGAAAGTACTTATCCGAATAGGTTGGTTTTGGATGAAAGTAGTCGACTCTCATGATCTTGGCATGACCCTCCGCTTTATCACGGTTGATGTGCGGTCAAACTGTGATCCTCCCCTAGGCCGTCGAACAACATCATTGAAAATCATACATAAAACGGTGTCATCGTCCTCTTCTTCCTTTTCGGATGACGACGAGTCCTCGAAGACCATCTCCCTCAACCTCTTCATCTACAATTCAAACGGCTACGTTCAAATCAAACGGTTCGGTTTAAAAAGAAACGAACAAAAAAATCAGCTAGGCAATTTGTCGAACACTTCCAGTGCGGTGGTGCTGCACCGGTCGACCGGTGTCGTTTAGACCAAAACCGGCAGGCGGCGACACGTGCGAATGATCGCAAGCAAGGTGAGATGCGGCGGCTGACAAAAAATGGAGAAGATTCTAAGCAATCCGACGAACTGACTATGGCGACGATGATCGCGTTTCACCTTGACTCCGGCGACGACGACGGGGCCGAACGAGCTCGACGTCGGGGAGAAGGGCGGCGGGGGCCAAGAAAGGCAACTAGGTAGCGGCCGGGCCGGCGGGCGGTCGACGGAGGCACGTCAGCGATGATGCAGTGACGGGAGGCGACGCGAAGGAGAGACTCGGCTTTTACTCGAAGCCGCAGCGGCCGAGTATATTTGGGGAGGGAGAGACGCCGGAGGATAATTTCCTCCTCTACGGCGGATTAGGGATCGGTTAGGTGCGCGTTAGAGGAGTAAAACCGACCTTTTACTCCTCTAACGTTTGGATAGGGGACCAGTTAGAAATTCTCTAAAACAATTCTTAGCTACGAAATGATTCAATTATTCACCAGTCGAACGCCTTGCTGCGCGCTGTATGCGATGGCCGGGAGCCGTGCGTGTGTGATTCTCGCTGACCGGAGCAGCAACCCGGAACGAACCCTGCCCGCGCTAGAAGAAGAACTGCCCGCGCTAGGAAAACATACGGCGCTCCAGGCTGCTGCACAAACGCTAACAGCGTCATATAACTGAAACTAAAGCAGTTCTGAACAGATCGATACCAAGCACTATTTAGATCACCATCACCACCAAAGCCGGGCGACATATTATTTCAGGAACAACATTTGCACGCACATATCCAACATTATTGTAGCAGGAGAATTGCTAGACGATGCAAACAGTAGGGAAGAAGTGGAACTGATCAACATGCACGTGGAGTCATCGGTCATGGCTCATGGGTTGACGAAGACGTCGAGCTCGAGGACGGCGTTGGGGTGGTCCAGCCGGACGGTCTTCCACAGCACGTACCCTGTAGCCATCCTGAACTACCCCGTGCCGCCGACCACCGACAGCTCCCGCACCGCCGCGCCGATGTCGTCCCGGCCGACCACCGTCACGGAGGATCCCGCGTAGGGGCCCGACGTGAGCACCACGTCCATGGTCACCAGCAGCTCCGGGTTCCCCTTAGACGCCCACACGTACCGCCCCTGCGCGTGCCCCACGCCCGTAGACGTCGCCGACGAGGTCTCCGTCAGCGCGTCGTCGATCACGATCGTGTCGCCGAAGTGGCCGCGTGGCCCGTCCAGCACCTGCACCGCCGTCGGCGCCGGGCCCGTCAGCACGTCGTGCATGTAGAAGTGCAGGTGCGCCGACGCCCCGGACACCGCCGCCGGCCGCGCGGCAAGGACGACGACCAACAGGGCGAGCAGCGCGGAGCAGCGGAGCCTGCCGGGAGCCATGGAAAGAGAGCTCGGTGTGCGTCTGTGTGTGATGTCCTCTGATTGATCCGCATCCTTGTGTGATGTATGTATACCCAAACAAGAAATGTGGGGAATTGATTGCAACGCTCGCCCATTGTTGATAATGTTGCTGAGGTGTATGGTATTGGTAGTGCCGGTATGATGATTTCTCAATGATCATGTCGGGTTTGTTTGCATTGAGAGCAGCGGTTGATGCGTCGTCTTCCCAACAGGGCCGCGTTTATGTTGTGTTCCTTCACTGTGGATGGAGCGCGCATGCATGGTCCCTCCATGGCGTGGCGTGATCTGTGCATCGCTAGCTGCAGATCTAAGATCTATCCGGATTCCCGGCACGGTCACACACTGAAAGTTATCAGTGCCATCGATTCCCGGCACGGCGGAGCGCCTACATCCATTCGTACACATGATATGTTCAATATTCCCGAACAAGTGGGTGTGACTGATATATATTGATCCAACGGAACAAAACATGCAGGAGTTGTTAGAAGAAGAAACACGGGTCTGAGAGATGGACCTAACATGTTTCATAACAAGTAAAGCAAAATATACACTCAGGAGTTGGACAAGTCCGGAGTTCTTGGACTGTGATTTTAATTACACGACCTTGATGAACTGTTCCTACTATCTACAAATGATATACCTACCTGCGCCTGGCTAAACAATACATAGTAATATACTAGTATATACATGCAAACACATGACGTTATGCAAACATCTCTGTTCGATGACACCTTCAACTGTTTACACTCTACTCATCCGTACGTGGCAGCAATGGCCTAGAAGGACAGGCAAACCTTCCTGATGATCCAGGGAACAATGCCCAATATGAGCTCATTCTCCTCCGTGGATTTCACCTGATGGCTGATGCTCGTGGCTTCTCGCACTGATGTTTCTTCTCTGAAGCTGGCTCCTTAGAGCAACAGTAACAGCCCAAGAGCATCCCTTGCCTTATTTGTAATATATTTCTCATGTGTGACCTTCTATGGATGTTATCATGTTATCATGAGTTTGAGTTCTACTTGCCATTATCATCTTATGCATCATGCCATCATGATCATCATATCAAATGCATAATATTCTTGCCATGTTTGCTTTGTGATTGTTGTGATGTGGTGTGCTGGTATGTGTTGCCTTGATTGAAGTGCTCCTCTATTTGTTACCCCCTTTCAAGAAAAACTATCCCCTTGCCTCTCTTATTCAAATATTGCAATATGTGGGGATTTAGTTGCTGTTTTAATATGTTAAAAATGTTGCACTACTTCTATAAATCCTGTTAGGAATTTTGGTTCAACTCTTATAAATGTTTGGAAAATCTTACCTTTGCATTCTTGGCAAAACAGAGTCCTATAAATAAAATAGGCGATTTATTTGCTTGCTCTAAAAATGCCAATTCTATTTTTCTTAAATAGAGTATAATTTGGTGTTTCCAAACATATTTTTCTTCCTCCCAAATTCTTTTCAAACTTGCCTGGTTTATTTTCTCTTGAGCTGTTTTATTTTAAAAGGGTAAGGCCTGTGTTTTATTTTGCGCAGAGAGAGAGTGGCCGGCCCATCTGGGCCTCCTCCTTCCTTCCTTCCCTCCAGCGGCCCAGCTAGCTCCCGCGCGCGCTCTCCTTTCCAGCGTGGCGTGAGCCGGGCCCGCTCGTCAGCCTCTCCCTTCCTCCCTCCTTCTTCCTCCTTTCCAGCTCCCTCTCAGTGAGAGCGCGAGCAGGGCCCCGCCGTGGCTGAGGTGGCGAGGGAAGCCGTGCCTCCAGGGCCTATATAGCCTCGGCGTCCGTGCCCTCTCCCTAGGGTTTCCCCCTTTCTCTCCGCGCCGCCGCCACCCTCCCTTCTCTTCCCTTCTTCCCTGGTAAGTTCAGAGAGAGAGAGAGGTTCAGTTTCGTCAGAAGCAGAGCGCCGCTGCAGTCGTCGTCGTCGCCTTCGCCTCCGGTGGGTCCTCCTCGCCGTCCAAGATGCCAGGGTGGTTCGCGGAGCTGCCCGCGTTGGGTTCCCGGCGTTAGGAGGACCGGAGCGCCTCCGCACGGTCGGCCCGTCGTCGCGTCATCATCTTCCTCCGCTCCGTCAGGCAGCGCCGCCCCTCTTCGCCTCTTCTTCGCGCGCCTGGATTTCTGGCCCTCTGGTGAGCTTCAGAGATCCCCTCGCCTCGCCCCTTTGCTTTCGGTAGGCTGCAGCCGCTCCCTGTCGCCGTAGTTTCGCCGTCGTCGCCGTTGTCGAGCCGAGCGCAAGCTTGTGCTCGAGCTCCTCGCTGCCGCCGCGTTCAGTAGAGTTGGGTGCGGAAATGGGTTCGCTTCCGAGCTCGCAACCTCCGCCCGTGCCCGCTGTCCTATATTGCCGTCGCCTCGCCGGGAATTTCGTCGCCGCCGTGTCTCTGTCGCCGGCCAGAGGGGAATCCCCTTGGTGTTTTGATTTGTTGCGTAGAGCCACTCCTCTGTTAAGTACCGGCTCGATAGCGTAGTGGTAGCGGCTCGCTCTCTCGACCGAGAGGTCCGGGGTTCGATTCCCCCCGGCCCCTTTTATTTTTCCGCGTGTGTGCTGTGTATTCTATGTGTGTGTGTGCGTTGTGTATCTCTGTGGCCTGCGTGTGTGGATCCCGTGTGGCTGCGCGTGGGATCCAGTGTGCCTGTGCTGTGTGGCTGTGTGTGTTCCTGTATGTGTGTGTGTGTGACAGGTGGGCCAGTGGGTCCACCTTGTCATACTCAGGAGGGGCCTGGTGTCTATGCCAGTGGGCCCCCCTCCTTCTATTATTTATTTTGTTGTTTTAATCTTTCTGGTTTGTTTTTATCCTGATCTGGTAGCCTGCCAAATCAGGATATTGCCATATTTGGTCATGTGCAAATAGGGTAGGTTTTGGCTTATAAGTGCATGTGTGGTTTTTCAATTGTGGTTTTGGGCATTTTATCTACATGAACATATGAGTATGATATATGATTTTGGGGTAGAATTTCCCAAGGAATCCAATGGTGCAGTTTGTTTTGTGTTTTGAGCAAGTTGCAAAATGTCACTTTTGTCCCAACATGCCATTTTGTCATTTTCATATGATTTAATCTATGCAAAATATGTGAAACTTGTCAACATGGATATGCTAGTGTTTTGTGGGTACTAGGCCCTGGTATTTTTGTTTGGCATGATAAGCTTGTGGATAAGTAGGTTTCTTGCTGTTATCATGCTAAGATAATAACACTGGTTTCATGTCTTAAAAATATTGCTAAGTGTTGGATCTGTTATTTTCTTGCTATGTTTAGAGGATGGTTCCCATGGATGTAGTGCTCCTTGAATTTGGGCCCTTATCATGTTTTGTTTAGCTCTTCATGCTCTACCTATTTGTGCTAAGAACTTGGGCATTACGCCCTTGCATCATATTTAAAACCTGCTGTCAAGTTGCCATTCTGTTAATATGTGTCCAGTTTTGCCCTTGCTAAAATTGTCTAAGTCTGAGAATCTGTTGTTATTTTTATGCCATGTTTAGAGGTTGCTACCAAGAGCTATGTTGTCTTCTAGCTCATGCTCAGTGCTAATGTTTTGTTGTATATGTTGCCCTCTATACTCCTGTTAATTTTCATGCCACGAAATGCCCTCTAGCATATTTAAATCATGCTGTCAATATGCCATCTGGTTAACTCAGATTCCACAAAACTGGAATTTTCACTAAGTCCCTGAAATCTGTTTCAACATGCCATCTTGTGAGTATATTTGCTATTGATCCATGCTTCCTTTATAGTTTGTGTAGATAGATGATTTGATAAGCTTGCTGTATAGTTTCTGCACATGCCTTGGTTTTGATTTAAAACTTGCTGTAGCTCTGGCTAGGTGTGTGACAAGATGCCATGTTGCTGTTTGTGGACAGATTGTGTGTTTGAATGTTTTGTGACTTGTGGGAGCTATACTCCATTGTTTTGCTTGATCTTTAGCTCTATTCTTGCTAGATTTTCATTTCCTATCCAGTGGCATCCTTGGAACACCAAGGTATAGCTCAGAGATTGCCTCATGTTGTGTTTTGTCTCCGTTAACGTTCGTACCTTGCCGTGAGCGTACCGTGAGCTATGTTACTCCGTTTGCAACGTTCTACATATGCATTTGCATTGTTTTTGCATGAAGCATCCATATTTTCCATGATCATGCATGTCCAAATAAGTAATATTGAGGTTCTGTCCAGAATACTAAACAACTTAATAAATGCATGTGAAACATGACTAGCATAGGCTTACCATGCTATATTTCTTAATATGACCATGCATCATCTTGTTTGCGCATTGCACCTCGCTGTTTGTTTATTTGGTGCTGTTCTCTTTGGGTAGACGCGAGTGTTGAGCCTGAGTACGAGGATCCCGGAGAGTACAACTACGAGGACCCAGCTCTTTGTCCCTCTGAAGAACCAACAGGCAAGATGATCATACCCGGATCCCGACACTATTTTTGCCTTGCTAGATGTCTCGCTTTTACCGTTATGTTACGTTACCTACCACTTAACTGTCAGCCTCCTAAATTGCCATGAAAGCCTCTAACCCCCCTCAACTACCTAGCAAAACTTTGATTGGCTATGTTACCGCTGCTCAGCCTTTTTCTTATAGCGTTGCTAGTTGCAGGTGCAAGCTTTCCATGTGCCAACATGGATTTTGTTTATATCACTCTATTTACTGCTATTTAAATTAATGCACATATATATCTGGCAACGGTGGAAGGCTTGGCATTTTGCTCAGTGTTTTGTTCCGCTTTTGCCGCACTAGTTCCGAGTACCGGTGTTATATTCCATATTTTGCGCTCCTAACATGCTCGGGGTTGTTATGGGGACCCCCTTGACCATTCGTTTTAGATTAAAACTTGTCTGGCAAGACCCAACTTGGTACTACATTTTCTAAACAACTTAATAAAAATTGCATAGGGCATAGCTACCCCGTGGATAATTAATCAACAACTCGGGCCAGTGCTCCTCATGAGTGTTGGTCCAAACTAGAGCCGTGTGCGGGGCCAACCCGGGGCAACTCGGGAGATGTCTATCAGGCCATTGTACGCTGTGCTTATCCGGTCGTGTCCTGAGAACGAGATACACGGCTCTTATCGGGTTCGTCGACACGTCGGGCGGTCTTGCTGGACTTGTTTTACCTTTCTCGAATGTCTTGCGCGAGGAATTCCGGTTTTTCTTCGGGCTATCTCGAGGTTGCGGTTTTCCAGTGGAATGACCAAGGAAGATCACGAGATTCGTGGTCGAGGTTATTCTCGCGGCGTGTGGTTAGTTTGTGATGGATGAGTGGGAGCACCCCTGCAGGGTTTAATCTTTTCAGAAAGCCGTGCCCGCGGTTATGTGACAACTTGGAAATTTGTTTAACACCCGGTTATAGTTAACTTGAAGTAAACTCCAATAAAATACACCAACCGTGTGCGTAACCGTGACCGTCTCTGCTCGTGAACATGAACCGAGAGAGAACACAGTGGGGTTATGAATGACTTAAGTAGGTGTTCAGGATCACTTAGTGATCATGCTAGTTCACGACCGTCATACGTATGCCACCATATTTACATTCATGTTCTCGTAAGTTAGCCACCAAATATATGCTTAGTGCTTGCTGCAGCCTCACCACTTAACCAATTCCTTACCCAACGGCTTACATAGTTTCGGTACCCGGGTTATGAGATTGCTGAGTCCCTGTGGCTCACAGATTACAACAATACAGGTACAGGTGTTGATGAGAACGTGCCATACGATGTGACTCAGCTCCAGTGGGAGTACGACGAGGAGAGTAGACGCATGTATGTTACGTATCCAGACGAGTAGGGAGCTTCATGGTGGTGATCCTGGGATAGCGAGACAGTTTTACATTGCTTCTTTCATCGTTTGTTTTCGTCCGTAGCCGGACCCTATCTTCTGAGTGATGTATGAATAATAATTGTGTGGACTTGTAAGATAGTTTGTGGCGAGTGTAAGCCAACTCATATACTCATCTCTTCCTACATGTATTGCAATGTTTACTGTGCTTGCGAACGACGAGATGCGCTTCTATCCCCGTCGAGGCCACAAGCCTTAATAGGGATAGGACCGCATCTTGGGCGTGACAGCAACGGCCTCCACTGCCTCGTACATCATTATTTCTCTCCCAGGATGCTGCTGCAGCTGCTACTAGCTGTGCCCAAAGTGAAGAATAGAGTGGTTGGTTCTTGCTGGAAAGACATGATGATCCATCGATTTCTTGAGTATTTGTACTCGTAGAGCTCGGTGCCGCGGGAAGGAACGAAGGAGGAGCTGGCTGGCTTGGCAGCCAAGGTAGCACAGTAGTAAGCTGTAAGCAGGACATGTTTGTCGCCATGTTGGGGACTCTCTGTCCGATGGAGTCGTAAGTCAAGGCAGTCAAACTAGCAGGCCTGTATTGTGTGGTGACGACGACGTGTGAAATGAAATCCTCTGAGAACGTTTCGGCCCGGGGTAGTTCGAGTAGCAAAGAGTGCTCTTGTGTTCTTTGTAATTTTTGCATGACTTGACGGCAAAATGGATTCGACTGCCCCTGCTTCTTTTCTGAATAATTGACGTGAAGGGAAGCAACGGTTGCACATTACTGGCACGTGCGTGCATATTTCGGAAGTGGAAACAATTCTTAGCTGTGAAATCCAGCCGAGACTCGAGAACACCTCTGCAGCTGTGTGTGGTGTCCGGTCAGTGTGCGTACGTGCGCGATGCGTGTGTGTGAGAGCAACTCCAAGCTGCGCGACACGCTATTTTCTTTTTACAGGGTCGAAATAGTTTTTTATAGCGCGCAGCAGGGCGTTTGCTTAGCAGGCGCTGCAAAATATGGCGCGGCGCTATAGCTCCAGCAGGCACGCTAAATTTACAACGTCCGCGTCCAGCACAAACAACATTTTTCACTGAAAATAAAATCAAGAAAATCAAACACACACAATATAAATCAACAATAAATAGTTCAATTGTTATTACAACTCGCACAAACAACATTTCTCACTGAAAATAAAACCAAAAAAATCAAACACACACAAAATAAATCAACAATAAATAGTTCAATTATTATTACAACTCAAACAAATAGTTTTTTTTCCAATACAACAAATAGTTCAGCAATACAACATCAAACTAATTTTGACGGCCATGCCATGCCCACCACTCCTCGATTAGATCCTCTGGAAGATCATCATGCGTCTCGGCACGTCGAAATGCATGATAGGAGGCAATAAATCGGGCCACCCTCGCAGCCCTCCTCCACATTCGCACGGGACGTCCCAACAATTCATACTGAGAATAGTCTAAATCTTGCCCACGCTCATTCTCGATGATCATGTCATGAATGATCACGCAAGCGTTCATGATGTACCAAGGTATCTTTTGATCCCAAAATCTAGCCGGTCCTCTCACAATAGCAAATTGGGCTTGCAAAATTCCAAAAGCTCTCTCCACATCTTTCCTAGCCGCCGACTGAACATTGTGGAAATCAAGATTTTTCTTACCTTGCGGTGCCGTCAACGGCTTCATAAATGTTTCCCACCTTGGGTAGATGTCATCTGCAAGATAGTAGCCATAATTGTATGTATGGCCATTTGCTACAAACTCCACCGGTGTAGTTTCACCATTTGCAATCTTATTCATGAGTGGTGACCGATTAAGAACGTTGATGTCATTCAAAGATCCAGCCATTCCAAAAAAAGCATGTCAAATCCAAGTCTCCTGATCGGTCACTTCTTCAAGGATTATAGGGGAACCCTTTTTCTGGCCGTGAAATTGACCATGCCATGCCTTAGGACAATTCTTCCAACTCTAATGCATGCAATCTATTGAGCCAAGCATACCTGGGAACCCGCGAGCTTTGTTCATCTCCAAAATCCTTGCGGTGTCTTCAGCATTGGGAGCTCTCAAATATTTCGGATCGAACACTTGCACAATTCCGACTGCGAAACGCTTGACATACATGATGGCTTGACTCAAACCCATGGCCAAGTGGTCGTCAACGAGATCCGCCAGAATACCGTATGCCAACATACGCAAAGCGACAGTCACCTTTTGAAATGTGTTATACCCGAGTTCTCCGGCGGCATTCCTCTTTTGCTGAAAAACTCGATCATGGCTCGCCAGTTTCTCTGCAATGTGTTTGAACAATTCGATGCTCTTCCTGAAACGGCGTCGAAAATAGGACTCGAGGTATGTGGCATCCTCTGCAAAATAGTTCCTCATCAATCTGTTGTGGGCATCGATCTTATCCCTCCACAATTTCTGGCGACCCATAACCGAACCACCGTGCCTCGGTTTCTTATTGACGTGCATAGCTACGATTATTGTGAGTTCCTTGATAACCCACAAGTATAGGGGATCGCGACAGTCTTCACGGGTAGTATTTCACCCTAATTTATTGGTTTGACACATGGGGAGCCAAAGAATATTTATTGACCTTAACAGTTGAGTTGTCAATTCAACCGCACCTGGGATATCTCTCTGCAGCAAAGGTTTAGTAACACGGCAAATAGTAGTAGCAAAAGTAACAGTAGTAGTGACAGCAGCAATTTTGTAGCAGTTGTGACAGTAGCAGTAACAATAGTGACCTAGCAAGATTCAGTATATGTAAAGCGTAGGCACGTGGATCGGTGATGGATAATGATTTAGATGGCATTGATCATATAACAGTTACACACTAGGGTGACACAGAACTAGCTCCAATTCATCAATATAATGTAAGCATGTATTATGTATATAGTCATACGTGCTTGCGATAAGAACTTGCATGACATCTTTTGTCCTACCCTCCCGTGGCAGCGGGGTCCTATTGGAACCTAAGGGCTATTAAGACCTCCTTTTAATAGAGAACCGGAACAAAGCATTAACACATGGTGAATACATGAACTCCTCAAACTACGGCAATCACCGAAAAGAATCCCAATTATTGTCACCTTGGGGTATGCGGATCAAGACACGTAATAGGTGCATACAACTTGCAAGATATGATCCAAATCAATCTTATATTCGTGAAAACATAATATGTTCAGATGTGAAATCATGGCACTCGGGCCCTAGTGACAAGCATTAAGCATAGCAAAGTCATAGCAACATCAATCTCAGAACATAGTGGATACTAGGGATCAAGCCCTATCAAACTTAACTCGATTACATGATCAATCTCATCCAATCCCACCGCCGTCCAGCAAGCCTACAAAGGAATTACTCACTCCCGGTGGTGAGCATCATGGCGGTGTTGATGGAGAAGGGTTGGTGATGACGACGACGACGATTTCCCCTCTCCGAAGCCCCAAACGGGCTCCAGATCAGCCCTCCCGAGGAAGAACAGGAGGTGGCGACAGCTCCGTCTCGTGAAACGCGATGAAAACTTCTCTCTGATTTTTTTCTCCGAAGATGTGATTTTATAGGACTGGAATTAGGGTCGGAGGAGCCACGAGGGCCCCACGGGCCATCAGGGCGCAGCCTAGGGGGCGCCCTGATGTGTGGTTGCCCCCTGGCACACCCCCTCCGGCAGGTCTTCGCTCCATAATTCGTTATAATTCTCAAAAATAATTCACAAAAAGTTTCGTCCAATTCCAAGAACTTTTATTTCTGAACAAAAATAACACCAAGGTAGTTCTGCTGAAAACAACGTCAGTCCGGGTTAGTTTCATTCAAATCATGCAAATTAGAGGTCAAAGCCAGAGCAAGAGTGTTTGGAAAAGTAGATAAGTTGGAGACGTATCAACCCCCCCAAGCTTAACTCATTGCTTGTCCTCAAGCAATTCAGTTGACAAACTGAAAGTGATAAATAAAACTTTTACAAACTCTTTTGTTCTCGTCGTTATACACATGCTTAGCTAGTGTTCAAGTTTTTAGCATAAATTATAAATAACCACATCCATGATAGCAACTAGACATTATATCAACTCATGGCAATACATAACCAACTAGCAAGCAAATAATAAGATATCTCACATGCCAACAATTTATCAAATGATCATGATATAATATGGTTACATGGTATTTCGCTATCCCTTTCTGAGACCGCAAAACATAAATGCAGAGCAACTCTGAGGTTCAAGCAGCGACTAAACATTATAATTCAGAATAGAAAAAATTCAATCATGCTCGTATCCAACATTAACTAGACTCAATGCATAAAAATGACAATAGTGCTCTCTGGTCTGGTGCTTTTAGTGAGAAGATGATGACTCAACATAAAAATAAATAGATAGGCCCTTCGCAGAGGGAAGCATTGATTTGCAGAGGTGCCAGAGCTCAAGTTTTAAAACAGAATTGGAATATGGTTTTGAGTGGTGCACTTTTCCTGTCAACGGTACGACAAAGGTTTTGAATATCTTCCATGTTAACTCATTATTGGTGGTTCCCAAACAGAATAGTAAAGTTTACTCAAATCCATCATCCATACACAAACCATGGCTGGCCGAATCCACGGATGCCTGCCAACATGTCAACTGTCCCAAGGAGTTTTGTCTAATTAATTTTGATTATGCAGGACTGAGCATCCTTTTACCAGCCTCTCTCGTGCAATGACGGCGAATAAACAACCGTGTTGAGAATAACTCATTTAGCATGGAAAATACTGACCGCCTCGTCGCTCCATGAGCGAGATGCATGCAAAAAATAGATGTTTATTTGAATGTTTAAAGATGGCACATGCAAATTTACTTGGAACGGCAGGGTAATACCGCATACAGGTAGGTATGGTGGACTCATGTGGAATAACTTGGTTTAATGGTTTTGGATGCGCAAGCAGCATTTCCGCTTAGTACATGTGAAGGCTAGCAATAGGTTGGGAATCGACCAGCTAGAGAGTGAAAACGGTCATAGGCATGCATTGCGAATAATTAACGTTGGACATAGCATGAGTAGGTTATGAACAATCTGAATTTAAACATCATGAAGGATGCATTGATTTTGAATCAACTACATGTTTGCACATGGGCCAAGTCAAGCCGCTTGAATTTCTCAGAGGGAAATACCATACTACCATACCACATCATAACTATTTTAATGCATGTTGATCTATAAGATAAATCATTATTCACTACTAGCTGTTTAAGCATGGCATGAAAAGCTATAATCTCTAATTGTCATCATGAACATGTTCACTCATAATATGTGATACGTCTCCAACGTATCTATAATTTTTTATTGTTCCATGCTGTTATATTATCATTCTTGAATGTTTTATAATCATTTTATAGCAACTTTATATCATTTTTTGGGACTAACCTATTGACATAGTGCCCAGTGTTAGTTGCTGTTTTTTGCTTGTTTTTTACTTCGCAGAATATCAGTACCAAACAGAGTCCAATTGCCACGAAACGTTTTAGAGATTTTTTTTGGACCAGAAGAAACCTTGGGAGCCAAGGAAGCACCTTGGGGGAGGCCCTAGGGGCCCACGATACACCAGGGCGCGCCAGAGGCCCCCGGCGTGCCCTGATGTATCATGGGGCCCATGGAGGTCTTTTCCACCGCCTCTCAGCTCTATAAATCCTCAGAAATTCCAGAAAACCATAGAGGAGTCGACGAAACACAATTCCAGTCGCCGCAAGTTCCAGAACCACGAGATCCAATCTAACACCATCACGGAGGGGTTCATCATCCTCATTGGTGCCGCTCCGATGATGCCTGAGTAGTCCACCATAGACCTACGGGTCTGTAGGCAGTAGCTAGATGGCTTTCTCTCTCTCTTTTGATTCTCAATACAATGGTCTCTTGGAGATCTATTTGATGTAATGACTTTTTGCGGTGTGTTTGTTGGGATCCGATGAAGTTTGAGTTCATGATCAGTTTCTATCCATGAATATTATTTGAATCTTCTTTGATCTCTTATATGCATGATTATTTATAGCCTCATATTTCTTCTTCGAATATTTGGTTTATTTAGGCCAACTGATACGTCCATTTTGCATCATGATTTCCTACTGTTATTTACTTTGTTTTTTTGAATAATAATGCTTTGGGGAGTGATTCTAATGCCTTTTCTCTCATAATATGCAAGGTTTACACAAAGAGGGAGAATATCGCCAGCTGGAATTTTGGACCCAAGAAAAGCACGTCAGAGATACCTATTCTGCACAACTCCAATGAAGCTAAAATTTTACGGAGATTATTTTTGCATTTAATAAAAAATACTGGAGCTCAAAACTACTGGAGGGGGCCTCCCAGGTGGGCACAACCCACCAGGGCGCGCCAGGCCCCCCTGGGCACGCCCTGATGGGTTGTGGTCACCCAGGCCCACCTCCGGTGCCCATCTTCTGGTATAAGGTCACTCTTGACCTAGAAAAAATAAGAGGAGGACTTTCGGGATGAAGTGCCGCCACCTTGAGGTGGAACTTGGGCAGGAGCACTTTTGCCCTCCGGCTTAGCGATTCCGTCGGGGGAACTTCCCTCCCGGAGGGGGAAATCGAAGCTATCGTCATCACCAACACCCCTCTCATCTTTGGGAGGCCAATCTTCATCAACATCTTCAACAGCACCATCTCCTCTCAAACCCTAGTTCATCTCTTGTGTTCAATCTTTGTACCGGAACCTCAGATTGGTACCTGTGGGTGACTAGTAGTGTTGATTACCTTGCGTAGTTGATTACTATATGGTTTATTTGGTGGAAGATTATATGTTCAGATCCATTATGCTATTCAATACTCCTCTGATCTTGAGCATGATTATTATTTGTGAGTAGTTACCTTTGTTCTTGAGGTCACGGGAGAAGTCATGTTGCGAGTAATCATGTGAATTTGATATGTGTTCGATATTTTGATGATATGTATGTTGTGATTCCCTTAGTGGTGTCATGTGAACGTCGACTACATGACACTTCACCATTCATGGGCCTAAGGGAATGCATTGTGGAGTAGTTATTAGATGATGGGTTGCTAGAGTGACAGAAACTTAAACCCTAGTTTATGCGCTACTTCGTAAGGGGCTGATTTGGATCCACATGTTTAATGCTATGGTTAGACTTTGTCTTAATACTTTTCTCGTAGTTGCGGATGCTTGCGAGGGGGTTAATCATAAGTAGGTTGTTAGTTCAAGTAAGAACAGCACCTTAGCACCGGTCCACCCATGTGACACCCTGGGTTTAAGCTACAGTGATGATTGTAATTAAGCTACAGTAATGATCATGAACAATGCCTAATCATTTTGCTAAGTGGAGCTTGATCAAGTTTGGATTCAAATTCCAATTCAAATTTCATTTCAAATGCCCTAGGATTTTATGGTGATAAAATAAATTCTCAAACAGCATAAGTAAAATGTTGCATATTTGTGAAAAATCATGAAACAAATATTGTTGAGGAAAACAACATCACCAAGCTTCTGGTGTGGACCCCACCATCAAAACAGAGCCATTTTTGCATTTAAAATGCCCTTTAAATTACATGGTAAATTCCAACAGTACCCAAAAATGCTCAAAGTGGATGTGGCCCTCCAATATATTGCAAGTTAATTGTTGGGCCATATGGCACATTTTTGCATTAAAGAAAATTGGCAAAAAGAAATGAAAATAGAAAACAAAAACAGAAATAAAACAGAAAAGAAATAAAAGAAAAGGGGCAAAGGCCCACTTACCTGGCGCAGCCACAGTGCGGCCCAGCCCACGCTTACCTGCCCGTCGTCCTTCTTCTCCCCCGTGTCGCCTCGCCCGCGGCTGAGAGCGCCCGCGCCGGCCACCGCTCGCCACGGCGACGCGAGCAGGTGGCTGGGGATAAGGGCACCCTCGTCCACCTCCCCTACACGCCCTCCCACATTCGCTTCCTCTCCCTCTCCCTCACTCGCTCTCTTCCCCCCCTCCAGATCCGCCGCGCCCGCACCACCGTCGCCATGGCCACCGGTTAGCGCGGCCACCGCCTTCTGTTCGTCGCTCCGCCGTGTCCAGCGTCACCGCCGACCTCGACTCCGTCGCCTACGCCTCGCCGTTGGAGCCCGGAGTCGCCGCAACGCCATCCCCGAGCCTCCTTCTTCCTCGGATCCCCGCCGCCGTTCGTCGACGTTCTGGCCACACCGAGCCGTCCCCGAGCCCGCTAAGCACACCTGCAGGACCACTGTGAGGCCCCGCTTCCTTCCCCTTCTTCCCCTGGTCGAATCCGTAGCCGTAGCCGTCGATTTCGCCGGAGCCCGATTGCGCCGCCGCCTCTGCTCGTCGCCGGCGTGGCTCCGATAACCTTTTGGTCACGGGCTCGGGGCCATTGTGATCGCGCGCGCACGTAGGTCGTCGCTAGCTGCTTAAATCGCCCGCGCGCGCAACGTATCGCCGTCCTCGAACCTCACCCGAGAAGCTCCCCGCCGACGAGGATGTGGCGCTCAGCTCCGACCACCGTAGCTCGAGCTGAGGCCCGGAATGGATCGGCGACGATCTCTGCTCGCGGTAGGAAGAAACGGCGGTCGATTTGAACCCCAGAGCTGCATTTCCGAGCCCGGCCGTGCTTTTGGGCGCTCGCCGGAGTAGCTCCGGCGATGGACGCCGGCCGCCGCCGACGTGGCTGACCTAGGGCCACCCCCAGGGCCACTGCCAGTGGGCCAGGCCAGCCCCAGTTGACCAGTTGACTTGGTCAACTGGCTGACTGGACGTTGCCCAGTCACTGACTGGTGGGGCCTCAAGCCCCCTGTGCCTGTGACAGGTGGGCCACCCCTGTCAGGCCACTAACTAGTTAGTTAAGTTAATTAAAATAATTAGTTTAGGTTAATCAGTCACTGACAGATGGACCCCACTACTAATTAACCCTGTTTAATTTAATTAAAAACCTGAATTAACACTGAGTCTATGACATGTGGGACCCACTGGTCAGGTTTGACCTGGCCAGCCCCCTGTTGACTGCTGACGCAATGCTGACGTCATGCTGACGTCACATTACACTGTTCTGGATAATGTTGATTTAATAAATAGAATTAATTCCAGAAATTGTTTTAAACTTTGAAAAAATCATATAAAATAATCTGTAGCTCAGATGGAAAAACTTTATACATGAAAATTGATCAGAAAAATCCCACAAATCCAAATATGTCATCCATTCATCTGTCACATGCCTCTAGCTATCTGAACATGCAACTTTTTGCCTGTTTCGGATAGGTGAATAGTGCATGACATTATTAAAATAATTCCAAATAAATTTCTAAATTAACTATCGCACCTAGATAGGCCGTAAACACCCCTAGCCCTGCGTATTGCCATGTCATGCATCATGTTGCATCTGTGTGCTTTATATTTATTGTTTCTTCCCCCTCTTCTCTCCGGTAGACCCCGAGGCTGACGGTGCTGCCGTGATCGACTACACCGCCGATGACCAGCCTTTTGCCGCAGAGCAGCAAGGCAAGCAAAACCCCCTTGAGCATTCCGATATCACCCATCTCTCTCCCTCTTATGCTTGCATTAGATTTTGCTACTGTATTAGATAGCTCCTATTCTGATGCATAGCCTGTTTTTGATGAACTGTTACTTTACCTGCAATCATACCAACTGCTTAGCATAGGTTGATCAGTGAACCCCTGAGACCCCCTTAGTCCCAGTTGCCCCTGCTTTCATCGACGACACCGAGGACTTGAAGACAGAAGACTCAGTCGTCATGACTGACAAGCCGTTACCGACACATCACCACACACCCCTTTAAGTATGGCACTGCAGAGCTACTACCGAGTGCCGAGGGTGATACCTCACTTAGCACTCCCGGTGTTAATTCTATAGCGTAGCTATCGGTCATTGGTATCGAGGGTGATTCCTCCTTCCCATTTCCCGGTAGCGACTCTTGCCTTACTCATACCTCGAGTGGGATCCATCGAGGGTGATTCCTCGGATAACCACTTGGTGTATAGACTCACAGTTACTATGACCTGGTTACAGAAACTTGTTGAAGACGGGTCAGCCCCAAGGGTACCCACGAGAGTGATATTGGTGGGGTGCGCCGCTAAGGCACCCGAGAGATATTGGTGGGGTGCGCCGGTAAGGCACCCGAATGTTATTGGCGGGGCGATGGACTGCATTTCATGGTTCGCGCTTGCACCGCACTAATAAATTGCTAATGGGTTGGGTACTTGATCTGAGTTAGGTCGTTGGCCTTAATACGCACTAACCATCACGTGGGAAAGTTATGGGCACTCAGCGTCGTTGTATCAGCCGAAGCTCAGCGGACGTCGGCAATGGAGTGGCGCGCGCCGGATTGGTCTGGAACACATCGCGCTTGTTACTAAGGGGTGCTAGGACTTCTTCCGGCCACGTTCGCATCGTGCAGGAGTGCAAAGGGTGATTGGGCCCATGACCCTTGCGCGCTTAGGATTTAGACCGGCGGGCTGGCCTCTTCGTTGAGTCTAGGTGGGGCGACGACGTGCTGATATCCCGAGGCCGGGCATGACCCAGGAAAGTGTGTCCGGTCGGAGGTGACTCAGGCGTGTTGTGATATGTGGTGCACCCCTGCAGGGATGATTAATCTATTCGAATAGCCGTGTCCACGGTAACAGGACGACTTGGAGTTGTACCTTGACCTTATACAACTATAATTGTGACTTTAAATTGAAATGAATTGTGGCTCCGGGATTGCTTCCTAGCAGTGAGTCGAGGAAGGATCTCTGGGCGAGGTTACTAAATAAAATTTTGCTACAACAATATGACTATATACGAGATGCAGGTCTACTCTCTTCTAATGCTGCAAGATGCTGAAGATGCTAGTCTTCGATAGGACTAGGCCTTCTCCCTATTCTTGCTTTCTGCAGTCAGTCCAGATATAATCCCACCCCTTGATAATGATGCATATCTAGCATAGTTATGATGTAAGTCTTGCGAGTACTTTTGATGAGTACTCACGCTGCTACGCCTTTCTCTTTTCCCCCTCGATACATTGCTGCGTTCAGCTGATGGAGCCCAGGAGTTGGAGTACGCTGGAGATGTCGACTACTACCACTCCGACGGATGGCGCTTATTACGACGTAGACTTCTCCGACGTCCAGGAGTAGTTAGGAGGTTCCCAGGCAGGAGGCCTCGCCTCTTTCGATCCGCTGTTTATGTTTGTGCTAGCCTTCTTAAGGAAAAACTTGTCTAACTTATGTCTGTACTCAGATATATTTGCTTCCGCTGACTCGTGTTTATGTCAAGCTTTGTATTCGAGCCCTCGAGGCCCCTGGCTTGTAATATGAAGCTGTATGACTTTATATTTGTGTCTTTTGTTGTGTTGTGGTATCAATCAGTGAGTCCCTAATCTTGGTCGCACGCATTGTGTGCATGATTAGCGTACGGACAATAATGGGGGCGTCACAACCCACATATCAAATTATCAAAGTAGCGAACACGAATCAAACCAGCATGATAAAAGTGACTAGACGAAATTCCCGTGTACCCTCAAGAACACTTTGCCTATTACTAGTGATTGTTCTGGCCTATCCTTTGCCTCAGAAGGATTGGGCTACCTTGCTCCACCTTGTTTACCGTTACCGTTATTTGCTCGTTACCAATTACCTTGCTATCAAACTATCTGTTACCTACAATTTCAGTGCATGCAGAAATTACCTTGCTGAAAACCGCATGTCATTTCCTTCTGCTCCTCGTTGGGTTCGACACTCTTACTTATCGAAAGGACTACGATTGATCCCCTATACTTGTGGGTCATCAAGACTCTTTTCTAGCGCCGTTGCCGGGGAGTGAAGCTCTCTTGGTAAGTGGAAATCGGTAAGGAAAAATTTATACTATGTGCTGAAATTTATTGCTACTTGCTACTATGGAGAACAATCCTTTGAGGGGTCTATTCGGGGTATCTTCACCTCGACCAGAACCACAATTAGTTGCCCCTCAACCTATAGCACCTATTGAAAATGTTACTTATGAAATTCCTTCGGGTATGTAGAACAACTGCTTGCTAAACCATATGCAGGAGATGGAACTGAACATCCTGATATGCATCTTTTATATGTGAACGGAATTTGTGGATTTTTTAAGCTTGCAGGTTTACCCGGAGATGAAGTTAAGAATAAGTTTTTCCCTTTATCTTTGGAGGGAAAAGCATTGACATGGTATAGGCTATGTGATGATCTTGGATCGTGGAACTGGAATCGTTTGCAACTGGAATTCCATCAAAAGTTTTATCCTATGCATCTAGTTCAACGTGATCGGAATTATATATATAATTTTTGGCCTCGTGAAGGAGAAAGTATCGCTCTAGCTTGGGGGAGGCTTAAGTCAATGTTATATTCATGCCCCAATCATGACATCCCGAGGGAAGTTATCATTCAGAATTTTTATGCTCGGCTTTCTCATAATGATCAATCTGTTGGAAATATGCCCTAGAGGAAATAATAAAAGTAGTTATTATTATATTTCCTTGTTCATGATAATCGTTTATTGTCCATGCTATAATTGTATTGATTGGAAACTCAATTGCATGTGTGGATACATAGACAACATTGTGTCCCTAGTTTGCCTCTAGTGGACTAGCTCGTTGATCAAAGATGGTAAAGGTTTCCTAGCCATAGACATGAGATGTCATTTGATAACGGGATCACATCATTAGGAGAATGATGTGATGGACGAGACCCAAACTATGAACGTAGCATATGATCGTGTCAGTTTATTGCTATTGTTTTCTGCATGTCAAGTATTTGTTCCTATGACCATGAGATCATGGAACTCACTGACACCGAAGGAATACCTTGTGTGTATCAAACATCACAACGTAACTGGGTGACTATAAAGATGCTCTACAGGTATCTCCAAAGGTGTCTGTTGAGTTGGCATGGATCGAGACTGGGATTTGTTACTTCGTATGACGGAGAGGTATCTCAGGGCCCACTCGGTAATACAACATCACAATAAGCCTTGCAAGCAATGTGACTAAAGTTTTAGCCACGAGATCTTGTATTACCGAACAAGTAAAGAGACTTGCCGGTAACGAGATTGAACTAGGTATACAGATACCGACGATCGAATCTCGGGCAAGTAACATACCGAATAACAAAGGGAACAGGATACGGGATTAACTGAATCCTTGACATAGAGGTTCAACCGATCAAGAACTTCATAGAATATGTAGGAACCAATATGGGCATCCAGGTCCCGCTATTGGTTATTGACCGTAGAGGTGTCTCGGTATTGTCTACATAGTTCTCGAACCCGCAGGGTCTGCACACTTAACGTTCGGTGACGTTTCAGTAGTATTGAGTTATGTATGGTGGTGACCGAAGGTTGTTCGGAGTCCTAGATGAGATCCCAGACGTCACGAGGAGCTCCGGAATGGTCTAGAGGTAAAGATTGATATATAGGAAGTCCTATTTTGGCCACCGGAAAAGTTTCGGGTATTTCCGGTAGTGTACCGGGAGTGCCGGAGGGTCATCGGGAGGGGCCACCCACGCCGGGAGGCCACATGGGCCTGAGGGGGGGGTGCACCAGCCCTTAGTGGGCTGGGCAAACCAGCCCCACAAGGCCCATGCGGCTAGGAAAGGTTGGAAAGGAAAAACCCCAAGTGGAGAAGGTTTCCAATTAGGAAGATGGAATCCTACTAGGAGTTGGATTGGTGGGAGGCTCCACCTCCACCTCCTTCGGCCGAACCCCTAAGGGAAACCCTAGGGAGGCAGCCTCCTCCCCTCCCTCCTATATATACTAGAGGAATAGAGGCCCCAAAGACACAAGTCCACGTGCTAGTTCTCTATTCCCTAGTTCCTCCACCAAATAGATTCCGACGGTGCTTAGGCGAAGCCCTGCCGGAATAGTTCCACCACCACCACCGCCGCGCCGTCACGCTGCCGGAGAACTCATCTACCTCTCCGCTCCCTCTTGCTGGATCAAGAAGGCGGAGATCGTCATCGAGCTATACGTGTGCTGAACGCGGAGGTGCCGTCCGTTTGGCGCTAGATCGTGATTGGATCGCGGGACGGCTAGCGATTTGGATCGCGAAGACGTTCGACTACATCAACCGCGTTTCTTAACGCTTCCCGCTTAGCGATCTACAAGGGTATGTAGATCCACTCTCCCTCTCATAGATGCTCATCACCATGGATAGATCTTGCGTGTGCGTAGGAAATTTTTTGTTTCCCATGCAACGTTCCCCAACAGTGTCATCAGAGCTAGGTCTATGCGTAGATGAGATCACGAGTAGAACACAAAGGAGTTTGTGGGTGTTGATGCTCAGATTGCTTCCTCCCTTGGTCTTTTCTTGATTCAGCGGTATTGTGGGATGAAGCGGCCCGGACCAACATTACTCGTACGCTTATGAGAGACCGGTTCCATCAACTGACATGTAACTTCGTTGCATAAAGATGGCTGGCGGGTGTCTGTCTCTCCTACTTTAGTTGGATCGGATTTGACAAAGGCGGTCCTTGAGAAGGTTGAATAGCAATTTGTGTATCACCGTTGTGGTTTTTGCGTAGGTAAGAATCGTTCTTGCTAGATACCCGTAGCAGCCACGTAAAACATGCAACAACAATTAGAGGACGTCTAACTTGTTTTTGCAGGGTATGTTGTGATGTGATATGGCCAATTACATGATGAGATATATGTGATGTATGAGATGATCATGTATTGTATAGAATATCACGACTTGCATGTCGATGAGTACGGCAACCGGCAGGAGCCAAAGGGTTGTCTTTAATTTATTTTTGCCATTTTGCTTTACTTTATCGCTATGAGTTAGCAATAGTCGTAGAAGCAACAGTTGGCGCGACAACCTCATGGCGACACGTTGATGGAGATAAAGATGATGGAGATCATGGTGTCATGCCGGTGACGATGGAGATCATGCCAGTGCTTTGGAGATGGAGATCAAAAGCACAAGTTCACAGCCATATCATGTCACTTATGATTTGCATGTGATGTTAATCCTTTTATGCATCTTATTATGCTTAGGATGACGGTAGCATTATAAGGTCATCCCTCACAAAAGTTTCAAGATAAAATTGAGTTCTCCCCGAGTGTGCACCGTTGCGAAAGTTCGTCGTTTCGAGACACCACGTGATGATCGGGTGTGATAGACTCTACGTTCGCATACAATGGGTGCAAGCCAGTGTTGCACGTGCGGAACACTCAGGTTAAACTTGACGAGCCTAGCATGTACAGACATGGCCTCGGAACACAAGAGACCGAAAGGTCGAACATGAGTCATATAGTAGATATGATCAACATGAAGATGTTCACCATTGAAACCATCTCAACTCACGTGATGATTGACTTGAGTTGGTGAATTTGGATCATGTGACACTCGAATGACCGGAGGGATGTCAATTTGAGTGGGAGTTTTTAAGTAATATGATTAACTAAACTCATTATCTTGAACAATAGTCTAAGTTGTCTTTGCAATATTTATGTTGTAGATCAATGGCTCGCGCAGTAGCACCCCTGAATTTTAATGCGTTCCTAGAGAAAGCTAAGTTGAAAGATGATGGAAGTAACTTTGTGGACTGTGCCCGTAATCTAAGGATTATCCTTATGGCTTCCCAAAAGGCTTATGTCCTTGATGCACCGCTTGGTGATCCACCTGCTCCAGTAGAGTCTGCAGACGTTGCGAACGCCTGGCAAGCACGTTCTGATGATTACTCAATGGTTCAATGTGCAATGTTGTATGGCTTAGAACCGAGACTTCAAAGACGTTTTGAACGTCATGGAGCATATGATATGTTCCTGGAGTTGAAGTTTATCTTTCAGAAGAATGCCCGGATCGAGAGGTATGAGACCTCCGATAAGTTCTATGCCTGCAAGATGGAGGAGAACGGGTCTGCCAGTGAACACATACTCAAAATGTCTGGGTATTCCACCCGTCTGGCTGAATTGGGGATGCCCCTTCCGACAGAGGCGATCACTGACAAAGTTCTTCAATCATTGCCACCTAGCTACAAGAGCTTCGTGTTGAACTATAACATGCACGGGATGAACAAGTCAGTCGCCGAGCTGTTTGCGATGTTGAAAGTCACTGAGTCTGAGATTCAAAAGGAGCATCAAGTGTTCATGGTCAATAAAACCACTAGTTTCAAGAAGAATGGCAAGGGTAAGAAGGGTAACTCCAAGAAGAGTGGCAAAGCAGTTGCCCCTCCCGTGAAGAAACCCAAAGCTGGACCCAAGCCAGAAACTGAGTGCTTTCATTGCAAGGGAACTGGTCACTGGAAGCGGAACTGCCCCAAGTATCTGGCTGACAAGAAGGCAGCCAACACCAAACAAGGTATATGTGATATACATGTTATTGATGTGTACCTTACCAACTCTCGTTGTAGTGCCTGGATATTTGATACCGGTTCGGTTACTCACATTTGCAACTCAAAACAGGAACTGCGGAATAGACGGAGGCTGGCAAAGGACGAAGTGACGATGCGCGTGGGAAATGGTTCCAAGGTTGATGTGATCGCCGTCGGCACGCTCGCTCTTCGATTACCATCGGGATTAGTGATGAACCTGAATAATTGTTATTTAGTGCCTGCGTTAAGCATGAGCATTATATCTGGATCTTGTTTATTGCGAGACGGTTATTCATTTAAATCAGAGAATAATGGTTGTTCTATTTATATGAGTAATATCTTTTATGGTCATGCACCCAATGTGAGGGGTTTATTCTTATTGAATCTCGATAGTGATGATACACATGTTCATAACATTGATACCAAAAGATGTAGAGTTGATAATGATAGTAACACTTTCTTGTGGCACTGCCGCTTAGGTCATATTGTTGTTAAACGCATGAAGAAGCTCCATGTTGATGGACTTTTGGAGTCACTTGATTTTGAATCACTTGACACATGTGAACCATGCCTCACGGGCAAGATGACTAAGACCCCGTTCTCTCGAACAATGGAACGGGCAAGTGACTTGTTGGAAATCATACATACTGATGTGTGCGGTCCGATGAGCATTGAGGCGCGCGGTGGATATCGTTATTTTCTCACCTTCACTGATGACTTAAGTAGATATGGGTATATTTACTTAATGAAACACAAGTCTGAAACGTTTGAAAAGTTCAAGCAATTTCAGAGTGAAGTTGAGAATCATCGTAACAAGAAGATTAAATTCCTGCGATCTGATCGAGGAGGAGAATATCCGAGTTATGAGTTTGGCAGTCACTTAAGACAGTGTGGAATAGTTTCACAATTGACACCGCCTGGAACACCACAGCGTAATGGTGTGTCCGAACGTCGTAATCAAACCTTATTGGATATGGTGCGATCAATGATGTCTCTTGCCGATTTGCCACTATCGTTTTGGGGTTATGCATTGGAGATAGCTGCATTCACTTTAAATAGGGCACCATAGAAATCCGTTGAGACGACGCCATATGAACTGTGGTTTGGCAAGAAGCCAAAGTTGTCGTTTCTTAAAGTTTGGGGATGTGATGCTTATGTCAAAAAGCTTCAGTCTGAAAAGCTGGAACCCAAAGCGGAGAAATGTGTCTTCATAGGATACCCAAAAGAGACAGTTGGGTATACCTTCTATCTCAGATCCGAAGGCAAAGTGTTTGTCGCTAAAAACGGAACATTTCTTGAGAAAGAGTTTCTCTCGAAAGAATTGAGTGGGAGGAAGATAGAACTTGATGAGGTTGTTGAACCTTTACTTCAACCTGAGAGTAGCGCAGCGCAGAAAGATGTTTCTGTAGAGCCTGCATCGGTTGAAGAGGAAGTTAATGATGATGATCATGAAGCTTCGGATCAAGTTGCTATCGAACCTCGTAGGTCGACAAGGACGCGTACTGCTCCTGAGTGGTACGGCAACCCTGTCTTAGAGGTCATGTTGTTGGACAACGATGAACCTACGAGCTATGGAGAAGCGATGATGGGCCCGGATTCCGAGAAATGGTTAGAGGCCATGAAATCCGAGATGGGATCCATGTATGAAAACAAAGTATGGGCTTTGGAAGTATTACCTGAAGAGCGAAAGGCCATTCAGAACAAATGGATCTTTAAGAGGAAAATGGACGCGGACGGTAATGTCACCGTCTATAAAGCTCGACTTGAGGCAAAGGGTTTTTCACAAGTTCAAGGAGTTGACTACGATGAGACCTTCTCACCCGTAGCGATGCTTAAGTCCGTCAGAATCATGTTAGCAATAGCTGCCTTTTTCGATTATGAAATTTGGCAGATGGATGTCGAAACATCGTTCCTTAACGGTTTCCTTAAGGAAGAATTGTATATGATGCAACCAGAAGGTTTTGTCGATCCAGAGAATGCTGACAAAGTTTGCAAACTCGAGCGATCCATTTATGGACTGGTGCAAGCATCTTGGAGTTGGAATCTTCGCTTTGATGAAGTGATCAAAGCGTTCGGGTTTATACAAGTTTACGGTGAAGCTTGTATTTACAAGAAAGTGAGTGGGAGCTCTATAGCGTTTCTAATATTATATGTGGATGACATATCGCTGATTGGAAACAATATAGAAATGTTGGAAAGCATGAAGGAATATTTGAACAAGAGTTTTTCAATGAAGGACCTAGGAGAAGCTGCTTTCATATTAGGCATCAAGATCTATAGAGATAGATCGAGACGCTTAATAGGACTTTCACAGAGCACATACCTTGACAAAGTTTTGAAGAAGTTCAAAATGGATCAGTCCAAGAAGGGGTTCTTGCATGTATTGCAAGGTGTGAAGTTGAGTAAGACTCAATGCCCAGTGACTGCAGAAGATAGAGAAAAGATGAGTGTCGTCCCCTATGCTTCAGCCATAGGCTCTATCATGTATGCAATGTTGTGCACAAGACCCGATGTCAGCCTTGCCATAAGTATGGCCGGAAGGTTTCAAAGTGATCTAGGAATGGAACACTGGACGGCGGTCAAGAATATCCTTAAGTACCTGAAAAGGACTAAGGACATGTTTCTCGTTTATGGAGGTGATCAAGAGCTCGTCGTAAAGGGTTACGTCGATGCAAGCTTTGACACTGATCCGGATGACTCTAAGTCTCAAACCGGATACGTATTTATTCTTAATGGGGGTGCGGTAAGCTGGTGCAGTTCCAAGCAGAGCGTGGTAGCTGATTCTACATGCGAAGCATAGTACATCGCTGCCTCGGAGGCGGCGAAGGAAGGTGTCTGGATGAAGGAGTTCATGACAGATCTTGGAGTGGTGCCCAGTGCACTAAACCCAATGACTTTGTTCTGTGACAACACTGGTGCCATTGCTCTAGCCAAGGAACCAAGGTTTCACAAGAGGACCAGACACATAAAGCGACGTTTCAATTCCATCCGTGATTACATCAAGGAGGAGGACATAAATATTTGCAAAGTACAGATGGATCTGAATGTCGCAGACCCGATGACTAAACCTCTTCCAAGGTCTAAACATGATCAACACCAGAACTGTATGGGTGTTAGATTCATTACAATGTAAATCACATAGCGATGTGAGCTAGATTATTGACTCTAGTGCAAGTGGGAGACTGTTGGAAATATGCCCTAGAGGCAATAATAAAAGTAGTTATTATTATATTTCCTTGTTCATGATAATCGTTTATTATCCATGCTATAATTGTATTGATTGGAAACTCAATTGCATGTGTGGATACATAGACAACACTGTGTCCCTAGTATGCCTCTAGTGGACTAGCTCGTTGATCAAAGATGGTCAAGGTTTCCTAGCCATAGACATGAGATGTCATTTGATAACGGGACAACATCATTAGGAGAATGATGTGATGGACGAGACCCAAACTATGAACGTAGCATATGATCGTGTCAGTTTATTTATATTGTTTTCTGCATGTCAAGTATCTGTTCCTATGACCATGAGATCATGCAACTCACTGACACCGGAGGAATACCTTGTGTGTATCAAACGTCACAACGTAACTGGGTGACTATAAAGATGCTCTACAGGTATCTCCGAAGGTGTCTGTTGAGTTGGCATGGATCGAGACTGGGATTTGTTACTCCGTATGACGGAGAGGTATCTCAGGGCCCACTCGGTAATACAACATCACAATAAGCCTTGCAAGCAATGTGACTAAAGTGTTAGCCACGGGATCTTGTATTACGGAACGAGTAAAGAGACTTGTCGGTAATGAGATTGAACTAGGTATAAAGATACCGACGATCGAATCTCGGGCAAGTAACATACCGAAGAACAAAGGGAACAAGATACGGGATTAACTGAATCCTTGACATAGAGGTTCAACATATAAAGAACTTAGTAGAATATGTAGGAACCAATATGGGCATCCAGGTCCCGCTATTGGTTATTGATCGTAGAGGTGTCTCGGTCATGTCTACATAGTTCTCGAACCCGCAGGGTCTACACACTTAACGTTCGGTGACGTTTTGGTAGTATTCAGTTATGTATGGTGGTGACCGAAGGTTGTTCGGAGTCCCGGATGATATCCCGGACGTCACGAGGAGCTCTGGAATGGTCCGGAGGTAAATATTGATATATAGGAAGTCCCGTTTTGGCCACCGGAAAAGTTTCGGGTATTTCCTGTAGTGTACCGGGAGTGCCGGAGGGTCATCGGGAGGGGCCACCCACGCCGGGAGGCCACATGTGCCTGAGGGGGGGTGCACCAGCCCTTAGTGGGCTGGGCAAACCAGCCCCACAAGGCCCATGTGGCTAGGAAAGGTGGGAAAGGAAAAACCCCAAGTGGAGAAGGTTTCCAATTAGGAAGAAGGAATCCTACTAGGAGTAGGATTGGTGGGAGGCTCCACCTACACCTCCTTCGGTCGAACCCCTAGGGGAAACCCTAGGGAGGCTGCCTCCTCCCCTCCCTCCTATATATACTGGAGGATTAGAGGCCCCAAAGACACAAGTCCACGTGCTAGTTCTCTATTCCCTAGTTCCTCCACCAAATAGATTCCGACGGTGCTTAGGCGAAGCCCTGCCGGAATAGTTCCACAACCACCGCCGCCGCGCCGTCGCGCTGCCGGAGAACTCATCTACCTCTCCGCTTCCTCTTGCTGGATCAAGAAGGCGGAGATCGTCATTGAGCTGTACGTGTGCTGAACGCGGACGTGCCGTCCATTCGGCGCTAGATCGTGATTGGATCGCGGGACGGCTAGCGATTTGTATCGTGAAGACGTTCGACTACATCAACCGCGTTCCTTAACGCTTCCCGCTTAGCGATCTACAAGGGTATGTAGATCCACTCTCCCTCTCGTAGATGCTCATCACCATGGATAGATCTTGCGTGTGCGTAGGAAATTTTTTGTTTCCGATGCATAGTTCCCCAACACAATCCATGCTCGATACTTCTTGTGCTGGTTCTTATAGGATGAAGACTATTGAATTCAAGTGGGATCTCTTAGAAAGGATTAAACGCAACTCTGAAGATTGGGAACTCAACGAAGGTAATGAGTCAGGTATAAATCTTGAATTTGATTGTGTTAAATCTTTTATGAATACCGATACTTTTCACAAGTTTAGCACTAAATATGGACTTGACTCTGAGATAGTAGCCTCTTTCTGTGAAGCATTTGCTACTCATGTTGATCTCCCTAAGGAGAAGTGGTTTAAATATCATCCCCCATATTAAGGAAGAAATTAAAGAACTGGCCATAGCTAAAGAAGAAACCATCTTTTACAATGTTGATCCAGTTGTGCCCACCGCTTATATTGAAAACCCACCTTTCCCTGTTAGGATAAAGAAACATGCTAAGGTATCAACTGTGGTTCGTAAGAGTAATATAAGAGCACCTAAACCCCCTGAGCAAATTAAAGTAGAGCCTAGTGTTGCTATGGTTAAAGATCTCTTGGTAGAAAATATTGATGGGCATGTTATCTACTTTTGTGATGAAGCTGCTAGAATTGCCAAACCTGATGAAAAAGATAAACATAGACCCATAGAAGGCTTGCATGTTGTCTCAGTTAAAATAGGAGATCATTGCTACCATGGTTTATGTGATTTAGGTGCTAGTGTGAGTGCTATCCCTTTTACCTATACCAAGAAATTATGGATGAAATAGCACCTGCTGAAATGGAAGACATTGATGTCACTATTAAACTTGCTAATAGAGACACTATCACACCACTTGGGATTGTTAGAGATGTTGAAGTCTTGTGTGGGAAAGTAAAATATCCTACTGATTTTCTAGTCCTTGGTTCCCCACAAGATGACTTTTGTCCCATTATCTTTGGTAGACCTGTCGTGGTTTTGTCACGGCAGATGTCCTAGTGAAAGGACTTAGGTTCGAGGCCATCGCTAAGGCGGTGAGCTCGAGGGGGTTGATCGGAATCGAGAGACAAGGGGTTATCCAAGTTCGGCCCCTCGGAAAGAGGTAAAAGCCTACATCCTGCTTTGTGTGGTATTGACTGGTTATCGATTACAAGGGAGCGAGTTCGCTTGACCTAGCTATCGATCAGATGTTTCCTGCCTAAATCGCCTAGGTAACCCGCCTTTATATACACAGGTCAGGGCCCTGGGCTTACAAGAGTCCGAGTTGGGTTATACTTGATAACCGACCTCACCTCTAACTACACATGCCTTGTCTAACAAGCCGCCTCCGGTGGCTTACACCACCGGGTTGTACATCATCTTCCGGCTCTGGGCCTCCAGGCCCATTAAACAAGCTTGTGCCAAACCTTGTCTCTAAGCCGCCAACCACATGACCTGGCCCCACCTGGGCAGGTCTTACCACGGGGTTATATCCCCAACATTAGGCCCCAGATTGATTTGAACCGGTTCATGTCAATCTTCAAGTCTTCTGGTTGGCGAGTCTTGCATTCTCTCATAATCTTCATAACCCGCCAAAAATGGACGGCGGCGTTTCTGATAAACCTTCATGACCTGCCGTGACGTCATCAGGAAAATCAAAAAAGATTCCCCTGTCGTCAGAGCGGACCTTTCTCCATAAATATGACCAGCCCGAGAATCGAGGCACTTTCTTACTCAATCATCATCGTGCCTCCTCGATTCCCGCACCGGACCGTTGTTGTTCCATCACATCCTCATAAATAGGCATGGGGGGCCCTATTATTTCACTTTCCCCGCCGCTGCCTTCTTCTTCCTCCTCCAGACGCTCGCGCCGCCGAAGCTCGCCGCGTCGACTGGACCTCTCCATCTTCTCCAACACTGGCCGCTGCATCAACCTGATCTTGTCCAGAGCATTCCCGCGTTCGTCCGCATTCTCAAGGTTCCATTGTTGCCCCTTGTTAGATCTGCACTAGCCTTTTAGATTTGTCCCGAGTTCATCAGTTTTCCTTGGTGTTCATCACCGCTCATCAGAGCGTTCTTCACAGATTAAATAATGAACACTCCTTTAAACTTTATAACGCTGCCCAAATCACGCGGCCGTCCGTTCAATAATCAGGCCATACTCATTGCAGATCTACAGATCATTTTAATCTGCCTAGAGGTCGCCTGTTCTTCCACTGGCTTTTTAGGGTTAAAATTATTTTTCTTTTTCCCTCGTCCGTAGATCTTAAATCAATAGTTGTGGCTGTTGGAAGCTGTTTCTCCACACTTTGCAACTTTTCAGTACGCGCTGATAAACTTGACCCGCCGTAAGGCTGCCGGCTCATGCTGTCATATCACAACCAGCTTCGGCGGTTCATAACTTTGTATTGACCCGCCACACCCCGTCACCATTTCTAGTCATAACGACCTTGGTCATAATGTATTTTTAACCCGCCAAATACTCATACCTTCCGCAGTTTCTTAAGCCGCCGCCATGTCTAAAGTCCCGTCCACCTGCAACTGGGTAAGGTCTGGGGTGACTGAGGAATCACTCAAAGACTTTGTCACTATGGGAGTTCTGCCAGCTCAGGATGTTATCCATTGGCGGGTTCCAGGCAACGAAACCACTCCTGAGCCCAAAGACGGGGAGGTCATTGTGTTCACAGACCATCTTCTTCGTGGCTTCTCCCCGCCCGGGTCTAAGTTTTTCCGGGATGTCTTACACTCGTTCAACCTGCATCCCCAAGACATTGGCCCCTACTTTGTCACCAATCTGTGCCAGTTTCAGACCCTCTGTGAAGTTTATCTGCAAGAAGAGCCGTCTATTGACCTCTTCAAAGAATATTTCTACATTAACCGCCAAACAAAGATGGCAGACGGATTGAGCCTCGAGCTCGAAGGCGTCACTCTTCAAAGACGGAGGGATGTACTCTTCCTAGAAGCAACTCTGCCGAGTCATCCCAAAGAATGGAATAAGACTTGGTTTTACTGCAAGGACACTTCACCAGAAGGGGAGCACCCGCTGCCGGGTTACCGTCCGTACCGGCTCAGCACTGATACAAAACTCCCAGACCGAATGTCTACTACAGAACGCGCCCAATATGGCCCAACCTTCTCAAAGATAAGGGCCTTGTTAGCCAATGGGTTAACCGGTGTTGATCTGACCCGCTGCTGGGTCTCTTGGAGGATTCTGTCGTTGAGTCGCCACGGCGCTTTAATGTGTCAATACACCGGCGAGGTATCCGACCCTCAACGCTTCAACCAGACCGCCTTGACAGATCCGAATCTCAATACCATTGTAAAGTCTTTACTGGGAGAGACTCAAACCGCCTGCAGCAAGACGGGGTTAAGCCCCTTTTATGTACTTAACCCGGTGATAACCCACAAGTATAGGGGATTAGTTGTAGCCTTTCTCGATAAGTAAGAGTGTCGAACCCAACGAGGAGCTAAAGGTAGAACAAATATTCCCTCAAGTTCTATCGACCACTGATACAACTCTACACACGCTTAACGTTCGCTTTACCTAGAACAAGTATGAAACTAGAAGTACTTTGTAGGTGTAACGGGATAGGTTTGCAACATAATAAAGAACACGTAAATAAAATCTAGGGGCTGCTTAGATGAAGAAACAACTAAGTTAGTCTTAGTAGAGAGCTTTTTGTCACAAGAAAGTTATTTGTCCCTAGGCAATCGATAACTAGACCGATAATCATTATTGCAATTTTATATGAGGGAGAGGCATAAGCTAACATACTTTCTCTACTTGGATCATATGCACTTATGATTGGAACTCTAGCAAGCATCCGCAACTACTAAAGATCATTAAGGTAAAACCCAACCATAGCATTATAAGGTATCAAGTCCTCTCTATTCCCATACGCAAACAACCTACTTACTCGGGTCTATGCTTCTATCACTCACGCCACCCACCATAAGCGAATCATGAACATATTGCAAACCCTACAGCGGGGATCCCTCACGCTTGTGCGACACGTAGAGCACCATAGGACAGCACCAATAATAAAACATGCAACTCAAACCAATCATGATCATCAATCAACCCATAGGACAAAACGGATCTACTCAAACATCATAGGATAGCCATACATCATTGGGAAATAATATATAGCGTCAAGCACCATGTTTAAGTAGAGATTACAGCGGGGAGAAGAGGTGTTGAACCGCTGCATAGATGGGGAGAGAGTTGGTGATGATGGCGGCGAAGTTGTTGGTGTAGATCAGCGTCATGATGATGGCCCCAGCGGCGTTCCGGTGCCACCGGGAGAGAGGGGGAGAGAGCCCCCCTCCTTCTTCTTCTTCCATTACCTCCCCCTAGGTGGGAGGAGGTTTCCCCTCTGGTCCTTGGCCTCCATGGCAGCGGAGGGGCGAGAGCCCCTCCGAGATTGGATCTCTCTCTCTGTTTCCTTCTGTTTCTGCCTTCCCAGATTCTGGCCTTTTACCGTTTCTTAAATTCCCGGAGATCCGTAACTCCGATTGGGCTGACATTTTAACACGATTTTTATCTGGATATTAGCTTTCTTGCGGCGAAAGAAGGGCACCAACCGCCTTAAGGGGTGACCACAAGCCACCCTGGCGCACCCTACCCCCTAGGGCGTGATGACCCACAAGTATAGGGGATCTATCGTAGTCCTTTCGATAAGTAAGAGTGTCGAACCCAACGAGGAGCAGAAGGAAATGACAAGCGGTTCTCAGTAAGGTATTCTCTGCAAGCACTGAAATTATCGGTAACAGATAGTTTTGTGATAAGATAATTCGTAACGGGTAGCAAGTAATAAGTGTAACTAAGGTGCAGCAAGGTGGCCCAATCCTTTTTATAGCACAGGACAAGCCTGTACAAACTCTTATATAAAGCAAAGCGCTCCCGAGGACACATGGGAATTACTGTCAAGCTAGTTTTCATCATGCTCATATGATTCGCGTTCGTTACTTTGATAATTTGGTATGTGGGTGGACCGGTGCTTGGGTGCTGCCCTTACTTGGACAAGCCTCCCACTTATGATTAACCCCTCTCGCAAGCATCCGCAACTACGAAAGAAGAATTAAGATAAATCTAACCATAGCATGAAACGTGTGGATCCAAATCAGCCCCTTACGAAGCAACGAAAACTAGGGTTTAAGCTTCTGTCACTCTAGCAACCCATCATCTACTTATTACTTCCCAATGCCTTCCTCTAGGCCCAAATAATGGTGAAGTGTCATGTAGTCGACGTTCACATAACACCACTAGAGGAGAGACAACATACATCTCATCAAAATATCGAACGAATACCAAATTCACATGATTACTTATAACAAGACTTATCCCATGTCCTCAGGAACAAACGTAACTACTCACAAAGCATATTCATGTTCATAATCAGAGGAGTATTAATGATCATTAAGGATCTGAACATATGATCTTCCACCAAATAAACCAACTAGCATCAACTACAAGGAGTAATCAACACTACTAGCAACCCACAGGTACCAATCTGAGGTTTTGAGACAAAGATCGGATACAAGAGATGAACTAGGGTTTGGAGAGGAGATGGTGCTGGTGAAGATGTTGATGGAGATTGACCCCCTCTCGATGAGAGGATTGTTGGTGATGACGATGGCTTCGATTTCCCCCTCCGGGAGGGAAGTTTCCCCGGCAGAACAGCTCCGCCGGAGCCCTAGATTGGTTCTGCCCAAGTTCCGCCTCGAGACAGCGGCGCTTCGCCCCGAAAGCTCTGTTATGATTTTTTTCAGGTCAAAACCCTCCATATAGCAGAAGATGGGCACCGGAGGGCTGCCAGGTGGGCCACAAGCCACAGGGGCGCGCCCAGGGGGGTAGGGCGCGCCCCCCTGGCTTGTGACTGCCTGGTGGGCCCCCTCTGGTATTTCTTCCGCCCAGTATTTTTTATATATTCCAAAATAATTCTCCGTAAATTTTCAGGACTTTTGGAGTTGTGCAGAATAGGTATCTCGGATTTGCTCCTTTTCCAGTCCAGAATTCCAGCTGCCGGCATTCTCCCTCTTCAGATATACCTTGTAAAATAAGAGAGAAAAGGCATAAGTATTGTACCAAAATATGTAATAACAGCCCATAATGCAATAAATATCAATATAAAAGCATGATGCAAAATGGACGTATCAGGGCGCGCCCCTATGGCTTGTGGGCCCCTCGGGCACCGCCTTCTGTTGATTCCACTTCCCAAAATTCACATATATTCCAAAAAAAATCTCCGTAAGTTTTTATCCCATTTGGACTTCGTTTGATACGGATTTTCTGCGAAACAAAAAACATGCAAAAAACAGGAACTGGCACTGGGCACTGGATCAATATGTTAGTCCCAAAAACTAGTATAAAAAGTTGCCAAAAGTATATGAAAGTTGTAGAATATTGGCATGAAACAATCAAAAATTATAGATACGACGGAGACGTATCAGCATCCCCAAGCTTAATTCCTGCTCGTCCTCGAGTAGGTAAATGATAAAAAAGATAATTTTTGATGTGGAATGCTACCTAGCATAATCTTGATCATATAATCTAATCATGGCATGAATATTAAGACACGAGTGATTCAAAGCAATAGTCTATCATTTGACATTAAGACAATAATACTTCAAGCATACTAATAAAGCAATCATGTCTTCTCAAAATATCATGGCTAAAAGAAAGTTATCCCTACAAAATCATATAGTCTGGCTATGCTCCATCTTCATCACACAAAGTATTAAATCATGCACAACCCCGGTTTTAGCCAAGCAATTGTTTCATACTCTAGTATTCTCAAACTTTTTCAACTTTCACGCAATACATGAGCGTGAGCCATGGATATAGCACTATAGGTGGAATAGAATATGGTGGTTGTGGAGAAGACAAAAGGAAAGAGATAGTCTCAGATCAACTAGGCGTATCAACGGGCTATGGAGATGCCCATCAATAGATATCAACGTGAGTGAGTAGGGATTGCCATGCAACGGATGCACTGGAGCTATAAGTGTATGAAAGCTCAAAAGAAACTAAGTGGGTGTGCATCCAACTTGCTTGCTCACAAAGACCTAGGGCAATTTGAGGAAGCCCATCATTGGAATATTCAAGCCAAGTTCTATAATGAAAAATTCCCACTAGTATATGAAAGTGACAACATACGAGACTCTCTATATGAAAAACATGGTGCTACTCTGAAGCACAAGTGTGGAAAAAGGAATAGTAGCATTGCCCCTTCTCTCTTTTCTCTCATTTTTTTGTTTTTTGGTGGGCTTCTTTGGCCTCTCTTTTTTATTTGGCCTTCTTTGGCCTCTTTTATTTTTTTTGTAAAGTCCGGAGACTCATCCCAACTTGTGAGGGAATCATAGCTTCCATCATCCTTTCCTCACATGGGACAATGCTCTAATAATGATGATCATCACACTTTTATTTACTTACAACTCAAGAATTACAACTCGATACTAGAACAAAATATGACTCTATATGAATGCCTCCGGCGGTGTACCGGGATGTGCAATGATCTAGCGTAGCAATGACATCAAAAAACGGACAAGCCATGAAAACATCATGCTAGCTATCTTACGATCATGCAAAGCAATATGGCAATGATGGTGCGTGTCATAATAAACGGAACGGTGGAAGTTGCATGGCAATATATCTCGGAATGGCTATGGAAATGCCATAATAGGTAGGTATGGTGGCTGTTTTGAGGAAGGTATATGGTGGTTGTTTTGAGGAAGGTGGGTTTAATGCACCGGCGAAAGTTGCGCGGTACTAGAGAGGCTAGCAAAGGTGGAAGGGTGAGAGTGCATATAATCCATGGACTCAACATTAGTCATAAAGAACTCACATACTTATTGCAAAAATTTATTAGTCATCGAAACAAGGTACTACACGCATGCTCCTAGGGGAAGGGTTGGTAGGAGTTAACCATCGCGCGATCCCGACCTCCACACAAAGGATGACAATCAATAAATAAATCATGCTCCGACTTCTTCACATAACGGTTCACCATACGTGCATGCTACGGGAATCACAAAATTTAACACAAGTATTTCTACCAATACACAATTACTCACTAGCATGACTCTAGTATCACCATCTTTATATCACAAAACAATTGAAAGGAATCAAGCACATCATATTCAGTGATCTACAAGTTTTATGTAGGATTTTATGACTAACCATGTGAATGACCAACTCCTGTTAACTCTCTAAATAGATATAAGTGAAGCATGAGAGTTTAATTCTTTCTACAAAAGATATGCCCATGCTCTAACAAATATAAGTGAAGCAAAAGAGCATTCTACAAATGGCGGTTTTCTATGTGTAGAGAAACAGGCAATCCAAACTTCAAATGATATAAGTGAAGCACATGAAGCATTCTATAAAGCCATACTCAAAAGATATAAGTGAGGTGCAAAGAGCCTTCTATAAATCAACCAAGGACTTTCTCATACCAGCATGGTGCATTATTAAAATAAAAATAAAAAGCACACGACGCTCCAAGATTTACGCATATCATGTGACGAATAAAAATATAGCTCCAAGTAAAATTACCGATGGTTGTTAGAAGAAAGAGGGGATGCCTTCCGGGGCATCCCCAAGCTTAGTTTATTGGGAGTCCTTGAATATTACCTTGGGGTGCCTCGGGCATCCCCAAGCTTAGTCTCTTTCCACTCCTTATTCCTTCATCCATCGTGATCTCGCCCAAAACTTGAAAACTTCAATCACACAAAACTTAACAAAACCCTCGTGAGATCTGTTAGTATAATAAAGCAAATTACCACTTTAAGTACTGTTGCAAATCCATTCACATTTTATTTTTGCATTGTAGCTACTGTATTATAACTTCTTTATTGCTTATACCACCGATACAATCGGTAGTTTCATCAAAACAAGCAAAACAATGCATCAAAAACATAATCTGTCTTAAACAGAACAGTCTGAAGCAATCTGCACATTTACTATACTTCTGTAACTCTAAAAATTCTGAAAACTTAGGATAAAATAAACAATTTGTATAGAAGTACTGTGTAAAAATTTCAGAAACTTTTGACATTCCAGTAAAAAATGTAAATTCACGCACTACAGCCAAAGTTTCTGTTTTTGCACTGCACACACCAAACAAGCAATCTAATTATCCTAAAGGCAAATCTTGGCACATTATTTTTATAATACAATGGATTTATACAAGGGGATAATTATTTTTCATGAAAAGTTTATGTAATTAAGATTCACAAGGTTTCCATGGGCATGAACAAAGTTCAAGGCATGCTCCCATTTTAACAATGCTCGTCTCTCTCACTTTCACTTTTCTTTTTGAAAAAGTTTTAGGTTCCCCTCTTTATTTTTTTGTTTTTTAAACTATATAAAAGCACACAACAGAATAAAATGAATCTCTAAAACTTCTGGGTTGTCTCCCTGGCAGCGCTTTCTTTAAAGCCATTAAGCTAGGCATAAAGTGCTCAAGTAATTGATCCACCCAGATCCCGAGGTATATCAAAGCCAATTTTAATTAACAATGATTTGTAATTTAGTAGTGAGCACAGATTAACATATACCATGCAACAACAAAGTCTAACTCTCTTCCTATGCATTGGCATATCATAAAAGAACAATTCATGCACATCAAGTAAAGGCCAATACATAGCATAAGCAGTTTCTTGCAATTTTATCATATTGGAAACATAGAGAGGTGGAGATGTAGTTCCTCTCTCATAATAATTGCAAGTAGTAGAAGCAAGCACATGCATATTATATCTATCAAAATCATCATGTGTAATAGTAAAAGGCAACCCATCTATATAATCCTTAATAAGTGCAAACTTCTCCGATATAGTGTAGTTGGGAGAATTCAAAAAGATAATAGGACTATCATGTGTGGGTGCAATAGCAACAATTTCACGTTTAACATAAGGAACTATAGCAAGTTCATCTCCATAAGCATCATTCATATTGGCATCATGGCCACAAGCATAGCAAGCATCAAGTTCATCAAAAAGGGATATTTCAAACAAATCCAAGGGATCATAGCAATTATCATAGCATTCATCCTTCGGTAAGAACGAAGGGAAATTAAACAATGTATGAGTTGAAGAGTTACTCTCATTAGAAGGTGGGCACGGGTAGCTAATCCGCTCTTCCTCCTTTTGTTCTTCGCTCTCCTTCTCATCTTTTTCATCCAATGAGCTCACAGTGTCATCAATTTCTTCTAACATAGTTTCCTGCAAAATATTAGTCTCCTCTTAGACAGCGGAGGAGTCCTCAATATATGGCTTAACATAAGCATTAGAAGCATAGTTTTCATAGCAATATTTAAGTATGGCAAAACTTTCAGATTTGTAAAGAGTAGCATCATACTTTTCAATCAAAGAAGCAATTTCATAAGCACCCTTAAAAGCAAAAAATTCTTCAATTTGCTCAATATCATAGTAATTATAAACACCCTTGGCATAAGAAGATACAATTCCATTATCCTTAAACTCACATTGATAGGGAAGGTGTTTTTTAGGGTCTTCAGAACAACAAGTAAAATCATAAATTTCGCATAAATTCCAAGCATAGCATTGCAAAGTATTAATATGATGCCATAAAAGTTTCCCTTTTTGAGATAAGCGGTGTCGCACATAATAAGCATGCTCATTTAATGATTTGCCCTCAACTAAGCTAGTTGGGGTTTCAGCACGAGCACAAACAGATCGAAGATGATCCAAGTAAAAAGCTTCAACAGTGTGATAGATTTTGGGTGGTTCTTCAACCATTGGTGTAGTAGGTTAAACTAATATTTTTGGTATTTCGTGTTCCATATCCATAACTAAAGATAGAGAACAACTTAGAACAGCAAATAAAATCTACTTAGTGATAAAGCAAACAAGCACACACGAGAATATTCACCCCACGCTATTGCTCCCCGGCAACGGCGCCAGAAAAAGGTCTTGATAACCCACAAGTATAGGGGATCAATTGTAGCCTTTCTCGATAAGTAAGAGTGTCGAACCCAACAAGGAGATAAAGGTAGAACAAATATTCCCTCAAGTTCTATCGACCACCGATACAACTCTACGCACGCTTAACGTTCGCTTTACCTAGAACAAGTATGAAACTAGAAGTACTTTGTAGGTGTAACGGGATAGGTTTGCAAGATAATAAAGAACGCGTAAATAAAATCTAGGGGCTGCTTAGATGAAGAAACAACTAAGTTAGTCTTAGTAGAGAGCTTTTTGTCACAAGAAAGTTATTTGTCCCTAGGCAATCGATAACTAGACCGGTAATCATTATTGCAATTTTATATGAGGGAGAGGCATAAGCTAACATACTTTCTCTACTTGGATCATATGCACTTATGATTGGAACTCTAGCAAGAATCCGCAACTACTAAAGATCATTAAGGTCAAACCCAACCATAGCATTATAAGGTATCAAGTCCTCTTTATTCCCATACGCAAACAACCTACTTACTCGGGTCTATGCTTCTATCACTCACGCCACCCACCATAAGTGAATCATGAACATATTGCAAACCCTACAGCGGGGATCCCTCACGCTTGCGCGACACGGAGAGCACCATAGGACAGCACCAATAATACAACATGCAACTCAAACCAATCATGATCATCAATCAACCCATAGGACAAAACGGATCTACTCAAACATCATAGGATATCCATACATCATTGGGAAATAATATATAGCGTGGAGCACCATGTTTAAGTAGAGATTACAGCGGGGAGAAGAGGTGTTGAACCGCTGCATAGAGGGGGAGAGAGTTGGTGATGACGGCGGCGAAGTTGTTGGTGTAGATCGTCATCACGATGATGGCCCCGGCGGCGTTCCGGTGCCACCGGGAGAGAGGGGGAAAGAGCCCCCCTCCTTCTTCTTCTTCCTTGACCTCCCCCCTAGATGGGAGGAGGGTTTCCCCTATGGTCCTTGGCCTCCATGGCAGCGGAGGGGCGAGAGCCCCTCCGAGATTGGATCTCTCTCTCTGTTTCCTTCTGTTTCTGCCTTCCCAGATTCTGGCCTTTTACCGTTTCTTAAATTCCTGGAGATCCGTAACTCCGATTGGGCTGAAATTTTAACACGATTTTTATCCGGATATTAGATTTCTTGCGGCGAAAGAAGGGCACCAACCGTCTTAAGGGGTAACCACAAGCCACCCTGGCGCGCCCTACCCACTGGGGGGTGCCTCTATGGCTTGTGGGCCCCTCGGGCACCGCCTTCTGTTGATTCCACTTCCCAAAATTCACATATATTCCAAAAAAATCTCCGTAAGTTTTTATCCCGTTTGGACTTCGTTTGATATGGATTTTCTACGAAACAAAAAACATGCAACAAACAGGAACTGGCACTGGGTACTGGATCAATATGTTAGTCCCAAAAAGTAGTATAAAAAGTTGCCAAAAGTATATGAAAGTTGTAGAATATTGGCATGAAACAATTAAAAATTATAGATATGACGGAGACTTATCACCCGGCTCCAGATGTGAGTCTTTCCATCCTAACCTTCATCCATTTTTAATATTGTACTTCATATATTGCATTTTGACCTTTCTGTCAACGCACATACCATAATGTAGGCCGGCTCTTCCTTCTGGAATAAGAGGTTACCCCCTTCCCTTAAGAAAAAGAGCAAAGTCCCAAAGGCAACCAAAACTAAGGCACCGGCCCATAGGAAGAAGCAATCAACCGAAGAATTATTCGACCTGGATGATTCAGAGGTAGAACTTGACTCCCTTGGCCTTTTCTTTATACAACTCATTGACAATGATTACTCACACGAGGAGGCAGAGACAAGTCATGCTGATGTTGCAGAGGTAACCATTATCTCTTCTGACTCAGAACTTTTACCCATAAAGAGAATACGGCGGGCTGTAAGGAAAATAAAATGTTCTCGCCCTTTCACTCACTTGAATCCCAACTTTCCTTTGAAGAAGCAGCAAGGTGACAACAGACGTCAGACCCGGAGCACCGGCTGTGAAGATCTTTTGGCTTGATTACCAAACGATCCGGCTCCTCGAAAACGGCCCACTGAAGTACTTCCTTGCCTTGAATTTATTGCTCCTGTATGCTAGTCTTGTGTTGCAATTTATATTTGACAATGCTAACTTTTCAGGACTCGCCTCCCTCTTCCAGCGACTCAACCGCCTCCAAGTTGCCTCCTCTTATTATCAACCCGGGGTAAGTATTTTTTTCATCCCACTCCATGTGTTAATAGTCTATCCTTGCTCATTGATGTATAACTTCACCTTTGCTCACAGGGCTCAAGCCAAACGAAGGAAGGTAGGCGGGTCAGCCGCCACTCCTGAAGTTCCAGAGTCGGCAAACCCCAAGCCTAACACCCCTGAGGCACACATTGAGCCGTCTGAAGCTGCCAAAGATGCTCATGAAAAAACTCCCCAGCATAATGAGCTGGCTGATATGGATATTGAGGCTCCCGAGGTTCATCCGGAAGCCGATCCTAAGCCGCCCAGCCCTCAACCGACAAATGAAGACATGGCTTCTCATGAAGAAGTTACGATTACTGGGGCGGCTTACAAATCCCCGACTCCTTCCAAGAAACTATCAAAGCATACCAGCGAGGACGAGGCGGCTCATCTTAAGGGAGAAAAGATTCAATTTGATATCCCTAACCTGGAAAAGCTTACCACCGAAGAGTTGCACTCTGGCTATCTGAGCCGTCTGTCCGCCAGCCGTGATATGCAGGCCAACTTGGTTGGCATGATGAAGAAAAAATACGAGGTATTCCACTTCCCTTGCCTCTGCATATATATATATACTTATGTAACCCCCAAGAACCGGTTTACCTCTCAAAAGGTCAGCCGGGTCTTCCATTACTTGCAATCTTTTGATGAATCACCTTGTAGCTCCCAAGGGCCGGGTCATTACATAAGTAATGAGCCGGCACTCAATCATATAATAAGAACCGGCTGTAGCCCCCAAGGGCCGGGTCATTATATCAATAATGAACCGGCACTCAATCATAGATTAAAAGCCAAGTGTAGCCCCCAAGGGTCGGGTCATTATATCAATAATGAACCGGCACTCAATCATAGATTAAAAGCCAAGTGTAGCCCCCAAGGGCCGAGTCATTATATCAATAATGAGCCGGGTCTATAAGAAAAACTGAGACACATTAGCCCCCAAGTGTCAAGTATATTGCTTGCAATCTGCTTGGGACTTGCAATAATTCTGCTGTACTCCTGAAAAACCAGTATGAGCCGGACAGGCGGCTTAAAACTGACAATGTTTCCTTGTTACGACTTATCTTATGCAGGAATCTTTAAACGCCGCCGAGTCCAATGTGTCAGACCTGAAGAAGAGCCTGGCACTGCAGCAAGAGAGACGGGCAGAGGCCGATGCCAAGTACCAGATCACTTTGACTGAGCTAGATGTGATCAAGGGTGAGCTGAAAGCTTTCAAGAAATCCGCTGAAACGAGCCAAGCCGCCCTGACCAAGCGCGCAGAAGATGCTGAAGGCCGCCTTAAGACGGTGACCAACGAGCTGAGTCATCTGAAAAGTCAGATCGCTCGTATGATTGGAGCTGTCTTTGGTAAGTGTTCTTTTAACCTTCAACATTCATTTCAAAAAAGAAATCCTCAAGAATCCTTTCAGGCTGCTTATAATACTTGACTTGCTTGTAGGTGAATGGAGCCGCCAACTTTCAGATGACAGTCTGTTAAAGCTAAAGGCTTTATACTCACTTGCTGAACAGCTATATGCCGGGTCACTGTTCACCATTAAAGCTGTCATGACCGAGAAGGGTGTGCCAAAGGTTATGAAGGGCGTGCTAGAAGTCCTCTCCACCATCCCAAAGCAAATAGAAGAACTGAAGAGATCAGCCGCCCGTAAGGGCGCAATGGCTGCTTTGAGCCGGTTGCTAGCTTATGCTCCTGAGCTTAACCCGGCCGAGATGATGGATGGCTTTCCTCAGTTGAAGGACGACGGCTCAGAGTTCACGCAAGACGATTACGCCCGCTGTATGAAGGCATCCCGAATCTTGGCAAGCCAGCTGGCCGAAGAAGCTGACCTGTCGGTATATCAAGCGGCTTATTCTGAAGAAAATAAGCGAGTTCGAGGGCCCACTTTTGAAGCGAAAAGCCTAATTCCTCAACGCCGTAAGCACCTCTTCGCTCCTGACGTTGATCCTTGTCCAATCATGCACGATGAAGCCAAATTTGAGGCTTTAACAATCTGCAATTGGGATGTGGACAACCTCCAGATGCGGGAAACCGAAGACCCGGCGCAGGATGACCCGGCGACGAGCTAGACAAAGAACTTACGTCCTGCGAAGGTAACCCGGGCATGTTAATATGCCGGGTTATATGTTGCTGCCAAACTTTTTAAGTCTGCAGATTTTTGGGCTCATTGATAGCCTTGTAATAGCAGTAGAAAACATTTTGACCGCCTGCTCTTGTGCCTTTGATGCACTTTTGAAACTTCTTTCAGCCCATATACCAGCATCTTAGCATGTTTGTCTTGATATATAATCATCAGACTGCCTCAACTTGCTAGGCGGGTTAGACTCCATGAGCAATGCTAAGCCGGAGTCACCCAAAAACTTAGAATCTTATCATGAAAAATTCCTGCAAAAACAAGTAACTTGCATATTTCTTGCCTTATAAGCCGGCTTTAAAGGCACAGCAGGACAAGATAGCTCTTATTTTTTGAAAAAAAAAATTGTATTGCTTCCGAAGAAGCGAGGCGTAAAAACCTTAAAACCTCGTAAGCCGGCTCTCACGTGACATAAATCCGTTGTTTAAACCTTAGCAAGTTCAGGGTCTTTAAAAGATTGACATTGCTAAGAGTACCAACAGGCCACATAGCGGAGAGACTACAGCACACAAGGCAAGTTTATCCTAGCTCACTGTAAGCCGGCCCTCTCGTGACAAAAGCCGCCGTTTAAACCTTGACAAGTTCAGGGTCTTTGTGCGAGAATAACTTATGAAAGTTCAGGGTCTCTGAGCAAGATTGGCTGTCAAGAGTTCGGCGGGTCACATGGCGGAGTAGCAAGTTGCAAACAGGCAGGTTTAACTCGAACATGGCATGTAAAGCCGGGCCAAGAGGGTATGAAAGCTAAACCCAGTGGGTTGGAAGCCCCCAAGTGACCTGATGAAGGATCAACTCCTTTGCACTAATTTAGTGCGGAAAAAACGACAGAGGCCCCTAATCATGGGGATGCCAACTTTATTATATCATAAAAGATGGTATATACAATGACAGGAATATGTACATTGATAAGAGCCGGCGGCTCAAGTATAGTATGGCCGAAGGTGAGCAATATTCCACGGCCTCTTGGTCTCTTCACCAGAAGTGCGAGACTTGTCACTCTCCCGTATGTCAATGAGATAATAGGAACCATTGTTGAGATTTCTGCTGATCACAAACGGTCCTTCCCAAGGAGGTGATAACTTATGCATATCTGCCTGGTCTTGAATCAGCCGGAGTACTAAGTCGCCTTCTTGGAACGTCCGGGTCTTGACCCTGCGGCTATGATAGCGACGCAGGTCCTGTTGGTAAATCGCCGATCAAGCTGCTGCAAGATCCCGTTCTTCGTCCAAGGCATCCAAAGCATCCTGACGCGCCGCCTCGTTATCAGTTTCCACGTAAGCCGCCACTCTGGGCGAGTCGTGACAGATATCACTGGGGAGAACAGCTTCTGCGCCATAGACCATGAAGAAAAGCGTATAGCCTGTTGACCTGTTGGGGGTGGTTCTTATGCTCCAAAGAACTGAAGGTAACTCTTCCACCCAACAACCCGGCGTGCGCTCCAAAGGAACCATAAGCCGGGGCTTTATCCCTTTCAAAATTTCCTGGTTAGGACGTTCTGCTTGACTATTAGACTGTGGGTGAGCCACAGAAGATACATCGAGGCGGATATGCTCACCGTCGCAAAACTCCTTCATAGCCCCCTTGGATAGCTGAAAGGACGTGGATGTCGCCTACAGGGGGGGTGAATAGGCGCTTTAAAATAATTACGGTTTAGGCTTGAACAAATGCGGAATAAAATTAACGTTTAATATGTCAAGCACAAAACCTAAAACAACTAGGCTCACCTATGTGCACCAACAACTTATGCTACGCAAGATAAACAACTAAGTGATAGCAAGATATAAAGCATGAAACAATATGGCTATCACAAAGTAAAGTGCATAAGTAAAGGGCTCGGGTAAGAGATAACCGAGGCACGCGGAGACGACGATGTATCCCGAAGTTCACACCCTTGCGGATGCTAATCTCCATTCGGAGCGGTGTGGAGGCACAATGCTCCCCAAGAAGCCACTAGGGCCACCGTAATCTCCTCACGCCCTCGCACAATGCAAGATGCCATGATTCCACTAAGGGACCCTTGATGGCGGTCACCGAACCCGTACAAACAAGGTTGGGGCAAACTCCACAACTTAATTGGAGGCTCCCAACAACACCACGAAGCTTCACCACAATGGATTGTGGCTCCGAGGTGACCTAAAATGCTCGGGGCAATCTCCACAACCTAATTGGAGACCCCGAAGCTTGCCCGGAGCTTTGCACCACAATGATTGAGCTCTGAGGCACCACCAACCGTCTAGGGCGCCAAAGCACCCAAGAGGAACAAGCTCAAGGGTGCTCAAACACCCAAGAGTAATAAGCTTCTCAAACTTCACTTCCACGTATCACCGTGAAGAACTCAAACCTATGCACCAAATGCAATGGCAAGGGCACACGAAGTGCCCAAGTCCTTCTCTCCCAAATCCCACCAAAGCAACTAATGCTAGGGAGGAAAATGAGAGGAAGAACAAAGAAGAACACGAAGAACTCCAAGATCTAGATCCAAGGGGTTCCCCTCACATAGAGGAGAAAGTGATTGTTGGAAATGTGGATCTAGATCTCCTCTCCCTTTTCTCTGAAGAACTAGCAAGAATCATTGGAGGGATTGAGAGTTAGCAAGCTCGAAGAAGGTCAACAATGGATCCTATAACCCGGTCTCCCAACTACCACCATGAGACCGGTAAAATAGAAAACCCTATCAAGGTCAAACCTTTGCCTTGCGCATAGTCCACTTGAGCTAGATGATGACGATCTTGACTTCCTCAAGATGGACCACCTTTCTTGATTGCGCCGGCTTGATGAAGACTAGTTGATTGCTCCCCCATGCTCCACTATGGGTGAGCCACTCTTCGGCACATCTTCACAAGTCCATTGTCACCACAATGAACGGCAAGCCTCAAGCATGATCTCTCCGTGATGCTTCACTTGAGCTTGCACATCGCAACCTCGATGACGATCTCCACTTGATGTCATCTTCCATGGGATGTATGGGATCTGCCTCTTGATGCAAGCCCATGGAAATATACCTAACCCCACAAAGAACTCTCACGTAGACCATGGGTTAGTACACAAAGCGTAATGGACAATGCTTACCACACCATGGGATCACTTGATCCCTCTCGGTACATCTTGTACGCTTTGTGTGTTGATCAACTTGATTCACTTTTTGACTTAGTCTTGATCAACCTTGTATCTTATCTTCTCTCTTCATAAAGATGATGTCTTGAAGGTAAACATGAATGCTTACACAATCTTCTTCTTCAAGACATGCTTGCAATAAGCTCAACTCTCACATGACCAATCTTTGGATAAAACCTTGAATACCACCTTGGTCACCATATACACTCCTTGAAACCAACAGATGGACTTCAAGAAGTACCTACGGACAAATCCTTCGAATATAACTCAAGGCAACCATTAGTCCATAGGGGTGTCATCAATTACCAAAACCACACATGGAGAAATGTGCTCTTACAATCCCCCCCCCCCCATTTTGGTAATTGATGACAACCACTTTCAAGAGAGTTTATATAAGGAAATAAGCACAACCAAGCACACACACATGTAGAGCAAAGCATATCTATTTGTGAGATGCAAATTCTTAAGCAATAAAAAGCACAACTCTCTAAGCTTTCCAAACTAAACTCTCTAAACTTCTCCCCCATTGGCATCGATTGCTAAAATGGGCGAAAAGCATAGAAAGCCAATATAATAGGTGTTCCTCCAAAAGGTGTGTATTTCTCAAAATATGAGTGCAATGAAATACACATATCCAATGATAAGTAGTTGGAGGAAAACAAACTATATTGAGGATCCAAAGATTGCAAAAAGGATCGTATGGCACAAAGACATACACCAGAGTGAAGCAAGCAATCGAAAGATACCAATTGGAACAATCAATCACATGGTCCTACCAGCCACATGAATAAAAGATATTATGATATGGGCAAAAGAGTGTTTATAAAGAAACTAGAGGAGCTCCCCATGATTTGTGCACAAATAAGAATTTTTGTATTTGAATACAAGTGCACAAAATAGGATCATGACTCCCCCAAAATCAATATAAACACACAACAAGTGCAAGCAAGTAGATAAGACAATGAGCATAGTACTTGCACTAAATATATGGTTGAGCAACATGTAAAAGAGGCAATCTTAAGAATAGGCTCAACCAAAATGATGTGTGTGAGTCATGGCAAAGCACTTGAGAAGACTAGTATAAGGATGAGTATTAAGCATCACCATAGTCTTGATGAAATGAGACACAAAGTGCAAGCCATATCCTTCCCACAACACAAACCACTGGCAAGTGGGTCCACAAGCTTACTAATAATAGAATTAAAATCCAACGCTTGTGACAACCCCTGGTGAAGATAGGAAATAATAGCATTGTCAGGAGGAGGGATACCAATCAAAATGGCAAAACCCTCGTGAAGACAAGCATGAGGAAAATAATCTTCACCACCAAAGAGTGCATCAAGATGCAAGGATATAAGATCCGCACTAAAGACAGATTCTTTCACGAAACCACCAAGTAAATAAAAAAGGAAATGCAACGGTGGACGTGAAAGAAAAGAGGATATCAACTAGAGATGTAACTTCTCTTATGTGTATAAGATTCTAGGTAGAGGGCAATCATGATGATATATCCACAAAGAATGATGTACACACGAAATAGTTATAAGAAGGAACAAACAAGATATCCAAAAGGAAGTCATAAATATACCAATAAGATCTTTGCTTGAAAGCATAGCACATAGCCTAATATTTTCTTATTGTACATAAATGAACTCTCAATACACGAACATCAAAGACATCACAACTAGCAATATGACATCATCGTTGAGACGCTTTGAGAAAGGAAACAAGTACCACAAGAATGACTCAAGAAATTCATGCCATGATGCAACCTATAAAAGGTTGAATGCGAGAAATGTATGCATGAAGTAGATACTTGTTACCGAGATAGCATTGGATTGATGTAGTAGACAATGGTTCTTCGATCATCCTAGCATGGCTCCAATAAGCATATGGTGTCAACACCTTCCTTGTAAGTGAGCCGAGTGTCCAATGTATCTCCAATTGTTCCTAGAGCAACAATACAAACAAAGTGGTACCCAAACTCATTGGAACCAAAGAGTTAGAGGACCAACAACACATAGGACAAACTCCACATAAATATGTGCATATAGATATGAAATTGAATTTCATGCACACTTTAGCCAATTTATGTCATAGTGGAGTTTCCCCTATATATTGGGTCAAGGAAAGAGAACATGCCAACGAAAGTACATGTAGTAAATATGCATGCTCGAGGCTTTCAAGAATCAAATCAACACACAGTTGATAAGATATCGAAAGATAAGGTATCAAGTGAAAATAAGATACCAAACGAAAAATTATCACTTGACGGATACCAACTAAAAGATACATCAAGGAATGAGATATCCATTGACACATGCCAAATAGAAGGAAACAAGATACCAATTGAAGGAAAACAAGAGGTATCAAGTTCCCAAAAGAGAGCTAGGTTCCAAACAAACCAAACCCTCCGCAAATTTTCATGATGGCACAAAGCACCATAGAGAAAAGGCTTGCCTCCCACCAACACACACTTGATGAAGATCAAAAGATTTTATGATAAAAACATAAAGAGAGTGTACTAAAGGAAATAGGATAGCTCCCCCAAAAGATGTGCATTATATAGAATTTGCATTTGAATACAAAATGCATACGATGGGATCATCACTTTCCCTATATCTATAGAAACACTAGACATGCTCAAAAAGATCCACAAGAGGCAAGGAAGACAAACGATAAATAAAAACATATGTAAAGATGATTAGCAAATTCTACCACTTAAAAAGAATACCAATTGTCAAAGGACAAGAAGTATTTGGAAATAATTCCCATTGGTAGATTGCAAATAGATCCAACATCATCTTTACTCCTAAATCACAAGCAAATTACACTTGTAGAGCTAGCATGCCACCTAGGAACAAGATAAATTATAATATCAAATCTAAGTGGCAATATCTCAAATGTACACATTCTCTGGGCTTGTAATATGCACATAGCATATTACTCCCCCATAATGTGATAACCCAACGTTAATAACAAGTGGCAAATAAAATCCAACAAGAGATGATTAATGGACCATTTAGAATCTGAATTTCTCATGAGAATACATACCACATAGAAGCTAGATAATCTTGTAATATCAATACTAAGTGGTATTCCTCATGTACACACATTTTTAGGATTGTGAAGTGCACAAAGCACATCACTCCCCCAAAATGGGATAATCCATTAATCTCTTAAGAGAGCCAACTAAGATAAGATAAGATGCAAAAAGGCTCAACACAATACGCACACGTACATGATGTGCAAACCAACATACCCATACTTGATTACTCAAGACAAGCAAGCCAGAGGTACACCATATACAAACACATGCAAGGTACAAAACCACAACATGCAAAGGGGCAAGTAACTATTAATGTAAACAATTTAAGTACAAGTTACCGCAAGGAGGACATTGTATATAGGATAGAAACTCGATAGTCAAAATGACTTGGCTTGAGATAATATGAATGATGAAGATCCCTTAATTCTTCATAATGTAGCCAAGTGTCCAATGCCCTCCAACAATACCTATTGATCAAGTTTGAGCTTGTTGGTCCCCAACCAAGTTGGGTCCTAAGAGGTTAGTCACAATAGGCTTGGCTACCCAAATGGTTCTTTTCTTGACACCACTTTGAGTACCAACAAACTTGGCAAACACATTGCCAACCTTATCCTTCCCAAGAGAATAGATGTCATCAATGATAATTGGGTTGGATACTTTACCATTAGTGCATGAAGAAGCAAAGTGACCCTTCTCATGACATAAGTAGCAACATCTACCCTTTACTTTCTTCTCAATTGATTTCTCAACTTGAGGAGTGTTGACTTGGGTCTTCTTGGGAAGTGGCCTTTCTTCAACTTGACGTTGAGCATGAGATTGAACTTGTGGCCGCTTCCCTTGTTGCTTGTCGCTATGGGCTTCTTCTTCAATTGGCAAGATCTAACATGGTGCCCATCTATTTTGCACTTGAAGCAAACAATCTTGGCCGAGTTCTTGACTTGATCTTGGCCCTTCTTCTTGTTGCTCTTGGACTTCTTCTTCTTATTGGAGTTGAATCCAAGTCCACCTTTGTCATTTGGAGATTTTTGCACACTCAAGATATTGTTGAGTGTGGACTTCCCTTCATGACCCTTTTCCAAGTATTTCTTCAAAGAAGTGACTTGGGCCTTAAGCTCATTGATTTCCTCTACATGGTTAGTATGGACACAAGTACTAGAGGACGTATACGCTTCATCGTTAGAGCAACAAGGCAAGGAAAGTAATTCATCACAAGATGTAGCAACATTATGAGCAGATGAACTACGAGGACTAGCACATGGCAATAAAGCATTTCTACTAGATGTAGTGCTAATGTCCACATGAGGCTCACTAGATGTTACCTTAGTAGTACTAGCCTCATGAGCTATCTTTAGCACATTATGGGATACTAGAAGATCACCATGAGAGCTCGAGAGCTTTTCATGACTTTCTCCCAATTTCCCATAATTGCTAGATAGCAACTCAAGTTGAGCCCTTAGCTCAACACTCTCCTTCAAAATGGATGCTTCACAAGAGATAGAGTTAGTAGCACAAGCATCATCATTAACAACAAAATGAGAAGGCAACTTGGCAAGCTCTTTAGCATATGCAGCTTCAAGTTGAGAATGAAACTCGGTGAGTTCAATGAGCGAACTCTTAATGTCCCTTGAGCCATTTTCGAGGTGCTGAAAGTCCTCAAGGACTTGAGCATGAGCAACTTCAAGCTTATCATTTTTAGTTCTAAAATCATTAGCCACCTCGAGAGCTCTATCATGGGATTCCTTTAATCTGGAAAATTCTAGAGCAAAGGTCTCCTTAAGAGATTCCTTGGTGGTTTGTTCATTTTCAAGAGCTTGAGATAGCTCCGCGATCTCATTAGCGTAATCACGCTCATGCCCTTCCATTTTATCAATGGTGGCCTCATGCTCCTCGAGATGAGCTTCCAACTCCTCAATATATTTCTTGCCGTCAATGGCAATAGACATGATTTCCATGAAGTTGGAACGAGCAATTTTATTCTTATGAAGAGCTTTAAAAACCATTTCTCACTTAATTTTTAAGGAAGCAATATTATCACTCTGTTCATCATTATCATCAACATCATCATCGTGAGATATATTGAGATTCAAAGTAGGAGATACCTTTGAAGCCTTAGCCATAAGGCAAAAGTGAGAAACAATAGATGATGATGTAGGATCCCTTGAAGCACCATTCAAGACCACATCTTGTTCCATGGAGTGTTGGGTTTCCTCTACATTATTAGCACAACAACTCGAGGAAATAGATACATTTTTATCATGGCAACAAGATATAGCAAGCATATCATCATGAGATTTAGTCGAGCAATTTCTACATGATATGCAAGGACTATCAACACAAGCATGTGAAACATTTAGAGTGCTCGAAGTGCTAAAGTCCAAAGATGAGGCATTGCAATAAGATAGTGATGAAGTATCATCAACAATAAGCCCACTATCATCATTACAATGATCACCACTACTCACCATATCATTACCTTATGGCAATCTACATGTAGGTGGAGTAGATGAAGTTGAGAAGACAACACGACCGGAGGAGGAGGGAGAACAATCATCCCTACAAATCTTGGACATACCATATTTATCTTGAAGCTTTGTCCATAACTCATGAGCATCCCGGAATGGCATGAGTTGAAATATAACTACATTGCTCAAAGCATCAAAAAGCACATTAGAAGCCTGAGCATTGAGATAAGGGTTTTTTTCATCCTCTAAAGATATGTGTTGAGAATCCTTTGGAGGAGAAAAACCCAAATCTACAATTCGCTCCAAATTTGGGTCCATGACCCTAAAGAGATTAAGCATGCGAATTACCCAAACATCAAAATTTGTGCCATCGAAACTAAGAGTGTCAGAGAATCCTAATCCCCTAGTCGACATCCTTACTCTCTAGGTGGTTAAACCTAATAATGAGAGACCTAGCTCTAGTACCAATTGAAAGGACGTGGATGTCGCCTAGAGGGGGGGTGAATAGGCGCTTTAAAATAATTACGGTTTAGGCTTGAACAAATGCGAAATAAAACTAAAGTTTAATATGTCAAGCACAAAACCTAAAACAACTAGGCTCACCTATGTGCACCAACAACTTATGCTACGCAAGATAAACAACTAAGTGATAGCAAGAATAAAGCATGAAACAATATGGCTATCACAAAGTAAAGTGCATAAGTAAAGGGCTCGGGTAAGAGATAACCGAGGCACGCGGAGACGACGATGTATCCCGAAGTTCACACCCTTGCGGATGCTAATCTCCGTTTGGAGCGGTGTGGAGGCACAATGCTCCCCAAGAAGCCACTAGGGCAACCGTAATCTCCTCACGCCCTCGCACAATGCAAGATGTCATGATTCCACTAAGGGACCCTTGAGGGCGGTCACCGAACCCGTACAAACAAGGTTGGGGCAAAATCTACAACTTAATTGGAGGCTCCCAACAACACCACGAAGCTTCACCACAATGGATTGTGGCTCTGAGGTGACCTAAAATGCTCGGGGCAATCTCCACAACCTAATTGGAGACCCCAAAGCTTGTCCGGAGCTTTGCACCACAATGATTGAGCTCCGAGGCACCACCAACCGTCTAGGGCGCCAAAGCACCCAAGAGGAACAAGCTCAAGGGTGCTCAAACACCCAAGAGTAATAAGCTTCTCAAACTTCACTTCCACGTATCACCGTGGAGAACTCAAACCTATGCACCAAATGCAATGGCAAGGGCACACGAAGTGCTCAAGTCCTTCTCTCCCAAATCCCACCAAAGCAATTAATGCTAGGGAGGAAAATGAGAGGAAGAACAAAGAAGAACACGAAGAACTCCAAGATCTAGATCCAAGGGGTTCCCCTCACATAGAGGAGAAAGTGATTGGTGGAAATGTGGATCTAGATCTCCTCTCCCTTTTCCCTCAAGAACTAGCAAGAATCATTGGAGGAATTGAGAGTTAGCAAGCTCGAAGAAGGTCAACAATGGGGGGCAACCTCGAGCTCAAGAGATAAGGTTCAATGGGGAAGAAGACCCCCTTTTATAGGTGGGGAAAAATCCAACCGTTATGCTCACAGCCCGCACAGAGCGGTACTACCGCTCATGGCAGCGGTACTACTGCTAGGGCAGTGGAAGCCCTTTGAAAAACAACAGCGAGGAGGCAAAAGGCCAGTAGAACCGCCGGAGCGGTACTACCGCTCGTCCTCACGGTACTACCGCTAGGGATAGCGGTACTACCGCTAAGGGTAGCTGTACTACTGCTTACGAGCGGTACTAAAAAAAATACATCCGTGCCTACCACCGCTGGACTAAACACGAGATTTTGGTCCGGAGCGGAAGTAGCCACGGTAGTAGCCGCGGTAGTACCGCTCTGGAGCAGTAGTAAAAAATTACATCCACTCCAAGCGGTAGTACCGCGGTAGTAGGCGCGGTAGTACCGCTCTGGAGTGGTAGTAAAAAATTACATCCGCTCCAAGCGGTAGTACCGCGGTAGTAGGCGCGATAGTACCGCTGCAGCCTTTTAAGAACACCAAAACTGCCACAACTTCTGCAAACGGACTCCGAATTCAACGAAACCAAGTTTGTTGGAAAGCTAACGACATGGGCTAACACAATCTTGATAGCAATATCAATAATAAGCAAATTAGAAAAGGCCCATAAGAAAATGGTGAGAACCCTTCCTCGAATAAGACCGGTAAAACCTCCAACACCGAAAACGCAATAGAAGAAGCATATGAAATCCGTTTTCGATGTACTAGAGCTTGTCACGAAGATAACCACAAGCTCAAGAACCCACATAGAGAAAAGCCAACCAAGAACCAAGAAATATGATGATGCCAAGAATGCAATGGTTTGAGCTCTCAACGAACGATACGATCAAGCTACTCACTTGAGAGCCCCCCTTGATAGTACGGCAATCGATCCTATAACCCGGTCTCCCAACTACCACCATGAGACTGGTAAAATAGAAAACCCTATCAAGGTCAAACCTTTGCCTTGCGCATAGTCCACTTGAGCTAGATGATGACGATCTTGACTTCCTCAAGATGGACCACCTTTCTTGATTGCGCCGGCTTGATTAAGACTAGTTGATTGCTCCCCCATGCTTCACTATGGGTGAGACACTCTTCGGCACATCTTCACAAGTCCATTGTCACCACAATGAACGACAAGCCTCAAGCATGATCTCCCCGTGATGCTTCACTTGAGCTTGCACATCGCAACCTTGATGACGATCTCCACTTGATGTCATCTTCCATGGGATGTATGTGATCTGACTCTTGATGCAAGCCCATGGAAATATGCCTAACCCCACAAAGAACTCTCACGTAGACCATGGGTTAGTACACAAAGCGTAATGGACAATGCTTACCACACCATGGGATCACTTGATCCCTCTCGGTACATCTTGTACGCTTTGTGTGTTGATCAACTTGATTCACTTTTTGACTTAGTCTTGATCAACCTTGTATCTTATCTTCTCTCTTCATAAAGATGATGTCTTGAAGGTAAACATGAATGCTTACACAATCTTCTTCTTCAAGACATGCTTGCAATAAGCTCAACTCTCACATGACCAATCTTTGGATAAAACCTTGAATACCACCTTGGTCACCATATACACTCCTTGAAACCAACAGATGGACTTCAAGAAGTACCTACGGACAAATCCTTCGAATATAACTCAAGGAAACCATTAGTCCATAGGGGTGTCATCAATTACCAAAACCACACATGGAGAAATGTGCTCTTACAATAGGTTTGAGCCATTGTCAGTAATGATGCTATGAGGATAGCCAAACCAAAAAATCAGCTTTTTGACAAACTGAACAGCTGTTGCGGCATCACACTTGCTGACCGGCTCAGCTTCAACCCACTTAGTAAACTTGTCAACCGCCACCAAGAGGTGGGTATTCTTGTCTTTAGACCTTTTAAAAGGCCCTACCATATCAAGCCCCCAGACTGCAAACGGCCAGGTGATTGGAATCATCCGTAGCTCTTGAGCCGGCACATGGGCACGTCGCCCAAATTTCTGGCACCCGCCACATTTACTGACCAAGTCCTCTGCATCTTTATGAGCTGTTAACCAGTAGAAGCCGTGTCTAAAGGCCTTGGCCACTAAAGATTTTGACCCGGCGTGATGACCACAATCGCCGGCATGCATTTCTTGCAAGATCTCACAGCCCTCATCCGGAGAAACACAGCGCTGAAAGACACCAGTCACACTGCGCCGGTGTAACTCGCCATTGACAATAGTCATAGACTTGGACCGCCTTATGATCTGTCGTACCAGATTTTCATCTTGAGGTAACTCGCCGCGGGTCAGATATGCCAAATAAGGCAATGTCCAATCAGGAATTGCGCGGAGAGCCGCCACCAATTGCTCTTCCGGGTCTGGTATAGCCAAATCCTCCTCCGATGGTAACTTGACCGACGGGTGATGCAAAACGTCCAAGAACACATTAGGCGACACCGGCTTACGCTGAGACCCCAGTCTTGACAATGCATCAGCCGCCTCATTCTTCTGCCGATCGATATGATCCACCTGATAGCCCTTGAAGTGGCCAGCAATAACATCAACCGCCTGGCGATAAGCCACCATGCGAGGGTCCTTAGAGTCCCACGTGCCAGAGACTTGCTGAGCCACCAGGTCTGAGTCGCCAAGACATCTGACCCGGCTCAAATTCATCTCCTTAGCCACACGAAGCCCGTGAAGTAAAGCCTCATATTCTGCTGCATTATTAGTACAAGGAAACATTAGCCTCAAAACATACCAGAATTTATCACCTCGTGGGGAAGTTATGACAACTCCAGCCCCCGAGCCTTCCAATTGACTGGAACCTTCAAAGTGAATCGTCCAATAGGTATTGTCCGGCTTCTCCTCAGGTACTTGACACTCTGTCCAGTCATTGATAAAGTCCACCAGGGCTTGAGATTTTACAGCCGTCTGGGGCACATATTTCAGATTGAGAGGCCCAAGCTCAATTGCCCACTTAGCAACCCTACCAGTAGCTTCTCTGTTTTGAATGATGTCTCCCAAAGGAGCAGAGCTAACCACCGTGATCGGGTGCCCGAGGAAATAAAGCTTCAGCTTACGATTGGCCATGAATACACCAAGCACCAGCTTCTGCCAATGTGGGTATCTTTGCTTGGATTCTGACAAAACCTCACTAACATAGTAAACCGGCATCTGGACTGGGTACTCCTTACCCGCCTCCTTGCGCTCCACCACAACTGCAGCACTGACAGCTCTATTGTTAGCCGCCACATACAAGAACAGAGGCTCCTTTTCCACAGGAGCAGCCAAAATGGGCGGCTCAGCCAACTGCTTCTTGAGCGTCTCAAACGCCTCATTAGCCGCATCACTCCAGACGAAGTTATCCGTCTTCTTCATCATCTGATATAATGGAATTGCCTTCTCACCTAGGCGGCTTATAAACTGGCTCAGAGCAGCAATACGACCCGCCAGGCGCTGAACATCGTTAATACACGCCGGTTTAGACAAAGAAGTGATGGCCTTTATCTTGTCCGGGTTAGCTTCAATGCCACGCTCGGAGACCAAGAACCCCAAGAGCTTGCCTGCAGGTACACAAAACACACACTTTGCCGGGTTAAGCATCATCTTGTAAACCCGCAGATTATCAAAGGTTTCCTTCAAATCAGCCAGCAGAGTCTCCCTTTTCCTTGACTTGAGCACAATATCATCCACGTAAGCATGAACATTGCGCCCAATTTGACCATGAAGACAGTTTTGCACACAACGCTGATAAGTCGTCTGGGCACTCTTGAGCCCAAAAGGCATAGACACATAGCAGAAAGCTCCAAAAGGCGTAATGAAAGACGTCTTCTCTTGGTCTTTGACTGCCATCTTGATCTGATGATAACCTGAATAAGCATCCAGGAAGCATAGACTCTCACAACCCGCCGTTGCATCAATGATCTGGTCGATACGGGGGAGAGCAAACGGATCAACTGGACACGCCTTGTTGAGATCGGTATAATCAACACACATGCGCCACGTGCCGTTCTTCTTGAGTACCAACACCGGGTTAGCTAACCACTCTGGGTGATAAACTTCGATGATAAACCCTGCTGCTAAGAGCCGGGCTACCTCTTCTACAATAGCCTTTCGCCTCTCCTCGTTGAACCGACAGAGGAACTGTTTGACCGGCTTAAACTTAGGATCCACATTAAGGTGATGCTCAGCGAATTCTCTCGGCACACCCGGCATGTCAGAAGGTTTCCATGCAAAGATGTCCCAATTCTCACGGATGAATTCGATGAGCGCGCTTTCCTATTTGGGATCCATATTGGCCCCAATAGTGAATTGTTGCGATGAGTCGCCCGGGTTAAAATCCACCAGCTTAGTATCTTCTGCCACGAACTTCAGGGGCGGCTCAGATTCCGGTTAGGTTTCTTTAACGGGGTCATATCTGTCGGGTCAACATTCTCCTTATAGAACTTGAGCTCCGCCTCAGCACAACTTGACTCTGCATATGCCGCATCGCCTTCCTCACATTCAAGGGCAATCTTCCGATCACCATGCACGGTAATCATTCCTTTTAACCCGGGCATCTTGAGCTGCAAATAGACATAGCAAGGCCTAGCCATGAACTTGGCGTAAGCCGGCCGTCCGAACAAGGCGTGGTACGGGCTCTTGATCTTGACCACCTCAAACCATAAAGACTTGATGTCTACTATGCAACCTTCTTCTTGTAGACTCGTGTTGGGCCTCCAAGCGCAGAGTTTTGTAGGACAGTAGCAAATTTCCCTCAAGTGGATGACCTAAGGTTTATCAATCCGTGGGAGGCGTAGGATGAAGATGGTCTCTCTCAAACAACCCTGCAACCCAATAACAAAGAGTCTCTTGTGTCCCCAACACACCCAATACAATGGTAAATTGTATAGGTGCACTAGTTCGGCGAAGAGATGGTGATACAAGTGTAATATGGATGGTAGATATAGGTTTTTATAATCTGAAAATATAAAAACAGCAAGGTAACTAATGATAAAAGTGAGCAAAAACGGTATTGCAATGCTTAGAAACAAGGCCTAGGGTTCATACTTTCACTAGTGCAAGTTCTCTCAACAATACTGACATAGTTGAATCATATGTAAATCCCTCACGTGCGACAAAGAGTTCACTCCAAAGTCACAAATAGCGGAGAACAAACGAAGAAATTATTGTAGGGTACGAAACCACCTCAAAGTTATCTTTTCCGATCAATCGTATGAGCTATCCCTATAAGTGTCACGAACAGCCCTAGAGTTCGTACTAAAATAACACCTTAAGATACACATCAACCAAAACCCTAATGTCACCTAGATACTCCAATGTCACCACGAGTACCCGTGGGCTTGATTATACGATATGCATCACACAATTTCAGATTCATCATGTTCAATCCAACACAAAGAACTTCAAAGAGTGCCCCAAAGTTTCTACCGGAGAGTCAAGACGAAAACATGTGCCAACCCCTATGCATAGATTCCCAAGGTCACGGAACCCTCAAGTTGATCACCAAAAGATACATCAAGTGGATCAATAGAACATCCCATTGTCACCACGGATATCCCATCGCAAGACATACATCAAGTGTTCTCAAATCCTTAAAGACTCAATCCAATAAGAAAACTTCAAAGGGAAAACTCAATTCATCACAAGAAGATAGAGAGGGGAAAACTCCATATGATTCATCTATATTAATAAAGCTCGCGGTACATCAAGATCGTGCCATCTCAAGAACACGAGAGAGAGAGATCAAACACATAGCTACTGGAACATACCCTCAGCCCCGAGGGTGAACTACTCCCTCCTCGTCATGGAGACCGCCGGGATGATGAAGATGGCCTCCGGTGATGGTTTCCCCCTCCGGCAGGGTGCCGGAACGGGCTCTCGATTGGTTTTTCGTGGCTACATAGGCTTGCGGCGGCGGAACTCCCGATCTAGGTTTCTTTCTGGGGGTTACGGGATTTATAGGAGTACTTGGCGTTGGAATCAAGTCAGGGGGACTCCCGAGGGGCCCACAAGCCAGGGGGCGCGCCCTAGGGGGGGGACGCGCCCCCTAGGCTTGTGGCTGCCTCGGGACTCCTCTTCGGTATCTTTTTGCTCTAATATTTTTTATATTTTCCAAAATATTCTCCGTAAATTTTCAGCCCATTCCGAGAACTTTTATTTCTGCACAAAAAACGACACCATGGTAGTTCTGCTGAAAACAGCGTCAGTCCGGGTTAGTTCTAATAAAATCATACCAAAATCATATAAAATTATTGTAAACATGGCATGAATACTTCATAAATTATAGATACGTTGGAGACGTATCAGCATCCCCAAGCTTAATTCCTGCTCGTCCTCGAGTAGGTAAATGATAAAAGAAATAAATTATGAAGTGCGAATGCTAGCAAGTGCACAAGTTTGATCAATGATAATTCCAATCACTTTTTCTAGCATCAATATAAACTATAAACAGTAGCTCATCTCATAAAACTTCTCATGATCAAGTAACAAGCTATTCACATGTTAAAGTATAGACCAGAAAGTTTCTTGAAAACTAACAAACGATATTCCTAGTCATCGAACAATTGCAATTCATCTTATTTTCAGGAAGGGTCTATGTAAGAGCTTTGATTTAGAAAATTCCACATACTCAACTATCATATAGTCTTCCATGATTATTGACACTCAAAGCATATTTTTAGAACAAATAGCATCCATCGAACACAGAGAAAGATAGGGGCTTAATGTTTCGCCTCCCAACTTATTTATCATATAGATAATTGTCAACAATAATAATTCATGATCAAATATATTTGTGTGGATATATATGTCTAGATCATTCCCCAACACATGACGCTTGCCAAGAGAAAAAGGCAAAATATAGGAAGTGATGAAGATCACCATGACTCTTGCATAAAGGTAAGTACTAGAAAGTAAAAGATAGGCCCTTCACAGAGGGAAGCATTGATTTGTAAAGATGCCAGAGCTAGAGCTTTTAAAACAGAGATGAATAATAATTTTGAGCAGTATGCTTTCATTGTCAACATAACAACCGAGAGATCTCGGTATCTTCCATGCTAGATACATTATAGGCGGTTCCCAAACAGAATGGTAAAGTTTTTACTCCCCCTCCACCAATCAATCACACTCCACAGCGAGCCGAATCCACGGGTACCATCCATACAAACAACAATCCTGGGGGAGTTTTGTTTCATTATATTTTGATTTGATTTTTTTGAGCATGGAACTGGGCATCCCGAATACCAGCCACTTTCTCGTGAATGATAGTGAATCAACACATATCGTGAGAATAACCCACCTAGCATGGAAGATGCTGACAGCCCCTAGTCACTATATGAGTGATTCGGACATACAAAACAGAATATTATTTGAAGGTTTAGAGTTTGGCACATGCAAATTTACTTGGAACGGCAGGTAAATACCGCATATAGGTAGGTATGGTGGACTCTCATGGCAAAACTGGTTTAAGGGTGTTTGGATGCACAAGTAGTATTTCTACTTGGTGCGGAAGTTTTGGCTTGTATGAGGTGGAAGCAAGCACCACATGTTGGAGGATCCATAACAATATAACTTATATACAAATATACCCAAACATAACTCATTAAGTTGTCTTCCTTGTCCAATTTTAACTAATTTGCTCGAGTTTGAAAATAATTAATGAGCTCACAATCATAGAAGATGTCCAAGATAGTATATTTATATGTGGAATCTCTCTTCCTTCAATATTCTTTCATGAATTGTTCAAGTGACCAATGCGGTGTTTGCTAACTTTCAATAAATTTTACCACCTATACTTATTATGTGTGAAGTCATTACTCCCCATGGGATAAGTATATTAAGCATATTTAATTTCAGATTTATGATATTCAATTCATTCAACCATTTACTCATAGGATATAAGTGAAGCACGAGAGTGAATGACAAACTACTCCAAAAAGATATAAGTGAAAATCAATGCGTAGCCAACAATTAAATAACTATGTGAAGACTCTCTCATCTAAGAATTTCAGATCTTAAGTATTTTATTAAACAGCAAGCAAAAGAAAAATAGCACTCCAAGAATAGCACGCATCATGTGAACGAATAAAAATTTAGGCTCAACATAGGCTAACCGATAATTGTTGGTGAAGGGAGGTGGGATGCGTAGCATCCCCAAGCTTAGATGCTTGAGACTTCTTGAAATATTTAATTGGGGTGCCTTGGGCATCCCCAAGCTTGAGCTTTTGTATCTCGTTCAATCCTCTCATATCATGGTTTCACCTATTCTCAAATACTTCATCCACACAAAACTTGAAAAGAACTCGTGAGATAGGTTAGTACTCATAATAATAAATCAACACTTTATGTACTGCCAAGACAAGTTGCATAATAATTTTCAAACATTAGGTACTGTATACTATCATTTCCACAATTTATATCTACCAATATAGGCTATGGAAACTATAGGATAAGTAGATAACAAAACTATGACAGCAATCTGTCTAAACAGAACAGTCTGTAGCAATCTATTAAACCAGTGTACTTCTGTAGCTCAAAAAATTATGAAACATTTATATGACAACTCTGTGTAAAACATTCAGAAACTTTCCACATTCCAGTAAAATATGAAAATTCAAACACTACAGCAAAAGTTTCTGTTTTTACACAGCACACATCAAACATGCAATGCAAGCATCCTAAGGCAATTCTTGGAACTTTCTATTGAAAAACAAGATTATAAATAACACCTAACAGAGAAAAACAAAATAAAATGACGCTCCAAGCAAAACACATATTATGTGATGAATAAAAATATAGCTCTAAGTAAGATATACCGATAATGTTGGAGACGAAAGAGGGGATGCCTTCCGGGGCATCCCAAAGCTTGGGCGCTTGAGTATTCCTTGGATATTACCTTGGGGTGCCTTGGGCATCCCCAAGCTTAGGTTCTTGTCACTCTTTATTCTCCTCATATCAGTGTCTCACCCAAAACTTGAAAACTTCAATCACACAAAACTTAACGGAACTTCGTGAGATGGGTTAGTATAATAAAAAAAGATCATTCACTTAGGTACTGTCAAGACAAGATTCATAATTGTTCACACGTGATACCTACTCTATTCTATCATTCCCATAATTTATACCACTAAATATAAGCTATGGAAACACTAAAACAAGCAAACTATGCATGCAAAACAGAATCTGTCAAAAACAGAACAGTCTGTGAAGATCTGTAGTGTAACCATACTTCCCTGTCTCTAACAATTCTGAAAAATTAGGACAACCTGAAGAATTTGTATATCAAGACTGTGTAAAACTTTCAGATCATTATCACGCTCCAGTAAAAAATTAAAATTCCTGTACTGGAATCAAAAGTTTCTGTTTTGGTTCAGCATCAATTCTACTCATCTTGTGAGTCATCCCAAAGGCTTTACTTGGCACTTTATTAAAATAAAAGGCATAAAACATGATTACTACAGTAGATTAATCATGTGAACACACAAAAACAGAAAGTAAAAGTGTTGGGTTGTCTCCCAACAAGCGCTTTTCTTTAATGCCTTTTAGCTAGGGATTTTGTGATGATTTCAATGATGCTTATATAAGAATAGTAGTTGAAACATGCAAAAGAGCATCATGAATCTCATGGAAAGCACATTTAAGTCTAACCCACTTCCTATGCATAGGGATTTTGTGAGGAAACAATTTATGGGAACAAGAATCATCTAGCATAGGAAGGCAAAACAAGTGCAACTTCAAAACTTTGAACACATAGAGAGGAAACTTGATATTATTGCAATTCCTACAAGCATAAGTTCCTCCCTCATAATAGTTTTCAGTAGCATCATGAAGGAATTTCACAACATAACTATCACATAAAGCATTATTTTCATGATCTACAAGCATAGAAATTTTACTACTCTCCACACAAGAAATTTTCTTCTCATTCATAATAGTGGGAGCAAACTCAACAAAATAACTATCATGAGATACTTGATTGACATAACCACTTTGAATATTAAAATCATGATGACAAGTTTCATGATTACTATCACTCTTTATAGCATATGTGTCATCACAATAATCATCATAGATAGGAGGCATGCTTTCATCATAATAAATTTGCTCATCAAAACTTGGCGGACTAAACATATCATCTTCATCAAACATAGCATCCCCAAGCTTGTAGCTTGGCATATCATTAGCATCATGAATATTCAAGGAATTCATACTAACAACATTGCAATCATGCTCATCATTCAAGGAATTCTCATTAAGTATTTTCATAAATTCTTCCTCTACCAATTGAGCACAATTTTCCAAACCATCATTTTCACGAAAGACATTAAAAAGACGAACCAATTGATGCAACCTAAACTCCATTTTTTGTGGTTTTCTTTTATAAAACCAAACTAGTGAAAAACAAGAAACTAAAAGATTTAATTGCAAGATCTAAAGATATACCTTCAAGCACTCACCTCCCCGGCAACGGCGCCAGAAAAGAGCTTGATGTCTACTACGCAACCTTCTTCTTGTAGACTCGTGTTGGGCCTCCAAGCGCAGAGTTTTGTAGGACAGTAGCAAATTTCCCTCAAGTGGATGACCTAAGGTTTATCAATCCGTGGGAGACGTAGGATGAAGATGGTCTCTCTCAAACAACCCTGCAACCCAATAACAAAGAGTCTCTTGTGTCCCCAACACACCCAATACAATGGTAAATTGTATAGGTGCACTAGTTCGGCGAAGAGATGGTGATACAAGTGTAATATGGATGGTAGATATAGGTTTTTGTAATCTGAAAATATAAAAACAGCAAGGTAACTAATGATAAAAGTGAGCGAAAACGGTATTGCAATGCTTAGAAACAAGGCCTAGGGTTCATACTTTCACTAGTGCAAGTTCTCTCAACAATACTGACATAGTTGAATCATATGTAAATCCCTCACGTGCGACAAAGAGTTCACTCCAAAGTCACAAATAGCGGAGAACAAACGAAGAAATTATTGTAGGGTACGAAACCACCTCAAAGTTATCTTTTCCGATCAATCGTATGAGCTATCCCTATAAGTGTCACGAACAGCCCTAGAGTTCGTACTAAAATAACACCTTAAGATACACATCAACCAAAACCCTAATGTCACCTAGATACTCCAATGTTACCACGAGTACCCGTGGGCTTGATTATACGATATGCATCACACAATTTCAGATTCATCATGTTCAATCCAACACAAAGAACTTCAAAGAGTGCCCCAAAGTTTCTACCGGAGAGTCAAGACGAAAACATGTGCCAACCCCTATGCATAGATTCCCAAGGTCACGGAACCCGCAAGTTGATCACTAAAAGATACATCAAGTGGATCAATAGAACATCCCATTGTCACCACGGATATCTCATCGCAAGACATACATCAAGTGTTCTCAAATCCTTAAAGACTCAATCCGATAAGAAAACTTCAAAGGGAAAACTCAATTCATCACAAGAAGATAGAGAGGGGAAAACTCCATATGATTCATCTATATTAATAAAGCTCGCGGTACATCAAGATCGTGCCATCTCAAGAACACGAGAGAGAGAGAGAGAGAGAGATCAAACACATAGCTACTGGTACATACCCTCAGCCCCGAGGGTGAACTACTCCCTCCTCGTCATGGAGACCGCCGGGATGATGAAGATGGCCTCCGGTGATGGTTTCCCCCTCCGGCAGGGTGCCGAAACGGGCTCCCGATTGGTTTTTCGTGGATACAGAGGCTTGCGGCGGCGGAACTCCCGATCTAGGTTTCTTTCTGGGGGTTACGGGATTTATAGGAGTACTTGGCATTGGAATCAAGTCAGGGGGACTCCCGAGGGGCCCACAAGCCAGGGGGGCGCGCCCCCTAGGCTTGTGACTGCCTCGGGACTCCTCTCCGGTATCTTTTTGCTCCAGTATTTTTATATTTTCGAAAAATATTCTCCGTAAATTTTCAGCCCATTCCGAGAACTTTTATCTCTGCTCAAAAAACGACACCATGGTAGTTCTGCTGAAAACAGCGTCAGTCCGGGTTAGTTCTAATAAAATCATACCAAAATCATATAAAATTATTGTAAACATGGCATGAATACTTCATAAATTATAGATACGTTGGAGACGTATAAGACTCCACCCTGTAGTTGAATTCATCCCCAAAGGCTACCTCCAAGGAAATCTTTCCAACTGGATAAGCCGACTTTCCGGGCACCACGCCGTGAAAACCGTTGAAGAGGGTTTAAGATCCTTATCAAGCAAGTTCATCCGGCGGAACGTGTCATAATACAGGATGTTGATACTGCTGCCACCATCCATAAGCACCTTGGTGAACACGTAGCCTCCAACTTGGGGGGGCACCACCAAAGCCAACTGCCCCGGGTTATCCACACGCAGCGGGTGTGATAACCCACAAGTATAGGGGATCGCAACAGTTTTCGAGGGTAGAGTATTCAACCCAAATTTATTGATTCGACACAAGGGGAGCCAAAGAATATTCTCGAGTATTAGCAGCTGAGTTGTCAATTCAACCACACCTGAAAGACTTAATATCTGCAGCAAAGTATTCAGTAGCAAAGTAGTATGGAAGTAACGGTAACGATGTCAAGTGACAGTAGCAGTATTGCAGTGATTGTAACAGTAGCAACGGAAAAGTAACTTAGCAAAGATCAATATGTGAAAAGCTCGTAGGCAATGGATCAGTGATGGATAATTATGTCGGATGGCATTCATCATGCAATGGTTATAACATAGGGTGACACATAACTAGCTCCAATTCATCAATGTAATGTAGGCATGTATTCCATATATAGTCATACGTGCTTATGGAAAAGAACTTGCATGACATCTTTTGTCCTACCCTCCCGTGGCAGCGGGGTCCTAATGGAAACTAAGGGATATTAAGGCCTCCTTTTAATAGAGAACCGCACCAAAGCATTAACACTTAGTGAATACATGAACTCCTCAAACTACGGTAATCACCGGAAAGAATCCCAGTTATTGTCACCCTGGGGGATGCGGATCATAACTCGTAATAGGTGTCTACGACTTGCAAGATAGGATCAAGAACACATATATATTCATGAAAACATAATAGGTTTAGATCTGAAATCATGGCACTCGGGCCCTAGTGACAAGCATTAAGCATAGAAAAGTCATAGCAACATCAATCTCAGAACATGGTAGATACTAGGGATCAAACCCTAACCAATCTAACTCGATTACATGGTAAATCTCATCCAACCCATCACCGTCCAGCAAGCCTACGATGGAATTACTCACGAACGGCGGAGAGCATCATGAAATTGGTGATGGAGGATGGTTGGTGATGATGACGGCGTCGATTTCCCCTCTCCGGAGCCCAAATCAGACTCCAGATCTGCCCTCCCGAGGAAGAACAGGAGGTGGCGGCGGCTCCATATCGTAAAACGCGATGAACTCTTCTCTCTGATTTTTTTCTCCGTAAATAGGGTTATATGGAGTTGGAGATGAGGTCGGAGGAGCCACAGGGGCCCCACAAGACAGGGGGGCGCGCCCCCTGGCTTGTGACCAGGTGGTGGCCCCTCTCCGGTTGATTCTTTCGCCAATATTTTTTATTAATTCCAAAAATATTCAGGTCAATCCGAGAACTTTTATTTCTACACAAAAATAACACCAAGGCAAATCTGCTGAAAACAGCGTCAGTCCGGGTTAGTTCCATTCAAATCATGCAAATTAGAGTCCAAAACAAGGGCAAAAGAGTTTGGAAAAGTGGATACGTTGGAGACGTATCAACTCCCCCAAGCTTAAACCTTTGCTTGTCCTCAAGCAATTCAGTTGATAAACTGAAAGTGATAAAGAAAAACTTTTACAAACTCGATTTGATCTTGCTGTTGTAAATATGTCTAACTGATGTTCAGGTTTTCAGCAAAGATTATAGACTAATCACATTCACAATAACATTTAGGTCTCACATTTACTCATATCAATGGCTAATCAACTAGCGAGCAATAATAATAAGTCTCGGATGACAACAATTTTATCAAAACAATCATGATACAATATGACATAATGGTATCTCGCTAGCCCTTTCTGAGACCGCAAAACATAAATGTAGAGCACCTCTGAAGAACGAGGACTGACTAGACATTGTAATTCATGGTAAAAGAGATCCAGTCACACTCATACTCAATATCAATTAATAGCAAAGCATACAAATGATGGAGGTGCTCTCTAACTGGTGCTCTTTATAAGAGGAGGATGACTCAACAAGAAATAAAATAGATAGGCCCTTCGCAGAGGGAAGCATTGATTTACAGAGGTGCCAGAGCTCGAGCTTTTAAAACAAAGATGAATAATGATTTTGAGTGGTATGCTTTCATTGTTAACATAACAACCAAGAGATCTCGATATCTTCCATGCTAGATACATTATAGGCGGTTCCCAAACAGAATAGTAAAGTTTTTACTCCCCCTCCACCAATCGATCACACTCCATGGCGGGCCGAATCCACGGGTACCGTCCATACAAACAACAATCTTGGGGGAGTTTTGTTTCATTATACTTTGATTTGATTTTTGAGCATGGAACTGGGTATCCCGAATACCAGCCACTTTCTCGTGAATGATAGTGAATCAACACATATCGTGAGAATAACCCACCTAGCATGGAAGATACTGACAGCCCCCAGTCGCTACATGAGCGATTCGGGCATACAAAACGGAATACTTATTTGAAGGTTTAGAGTATGGCACATGCAAATTTACTTGGAACGGCAGGTAAATACCGCATATAGGTAGGTATGGTGGACTCATATGGAACAACTTTGGGTTTATGGAGATGGATGCACAAGCACTATTTCTGCTTAGTACAAGTGAAGGCTAGCAGAAGACTGGGAAGCGACCAACTAGAGAGCGACAACAGTCATAAACATGCTTTGAGATTAACCAACATTGAATGCAAGCATGAGTAGGATATAAATCACCATGAACATAAATATCGTGGAGGCTATGTTGGTTTTGTTTCAACTACATGCGTGAACATGTGCCAAGTCAAGCCACTCGAATCATTCAGAGGAGGATACCATTCTATCATACTACATCACAACCATTTTAATATGCATGTTGACACTCAAGACAAACCATTATACACTCTTAGCTAATTAAGCATGGCATGAGTAACTATAATCTCTAATTGTCATTGCAAACATGTTCAACCCACAACAAGCTGAATACTGAACGATGAGCTAATCATTTACAAAAACAAAATAGGTCGAGTTCATACCAGCTTTTCTCCATCTCAGTCACTTCATCATAGATCGTCATTATTGCCTTTCAGTTGCACGACCGAACGGTGTGAATAATAATAAGAGTGCACGTGCATTGGACTAAGCTGGAATCTGCAAGCAATAAATCAAAGGAGGAGGCGAGGTAATATGGGCTCTCTGAAAGATAAACAATAATGCATATGAGAGCCACTCAACATTTTCATCGTGGCCTTCTCCTTACGACCCAAAGAAAAGAAAAGAAAGCTATTTACACGGGAAAGCTCCCAACAAGCAAAAGAAGAACGAGAAATCTTTTTGGGTTTTCTTTTAGTACTACACTAAACAAACTTGAAAGTAAAGCTATAACTAATTTTTTTTGGATTTTCTCAAGGTTAATGAAACACACAAGAAGAAAGCAAAAAGAAAAAATAAACTACCATGGATGGTACAATGAAAAAGTATGAACACCGACAACTGGAATGAATGTGTAAACATGAATGTAATGTCGGTGAGAAATACGTACTCCCCCAAGCTTAGGCTTTTGGTCTAAGTTGGTCTAGGGCCATGGCTGGAAATAACCCTCTCCTGGGTAATCCGGAGGACACTTAGGGTTCCACTGATTTGCGAGCTCCTGTGGCTCCCACTGAAAAACTGGAGCCTGATACGGGTCAAGGGCTGGTGCAGGCTCAGGTGCTGTGGGTTGCGACAGGCCCCAATATCTGTAAATGTATCCGGGCATAATAGTGTACTTGCCTGAATGGATATCGAACAAAGAAGAAGCAAGCAAAGCAATACTCTCACAAGTGCCCTGACTAAATACTAAGTTGTAAAGTAGCCTCTTATCATTACCTTTCTTAATAAAATCATGTGCTACCATACTATCATAATCTAAATATCTTGTAGGAAGCAGCATTTCATCTTTCTCGTCAAGCCTAATAGGTATCTCAAAGTGTTTAGCTAAGCGAGATGCATAGATACCTCCAAATATGGGGCCCTTCGAACGGTTTACGTTCAACCGTTGGGCCACTATTGCACCCAGACTAAAAGTTCTATCAGCAAGTAAAGCGTGGCGCAGAATGGCGAGGTCGGGAGCACTAAGGCTTCCACTCTTGCCGCGACCAACTAAACATCTCCCCGCAAATAATGAATAATAGCATAAAACAGGAAAATGTACACTAGCCGCTCTTGCCTTTGACACCCCTCTCTCTTCCCCTACAGTGATTGCGACAATAAAATCCTCCATTTCTCTAGGGCGTGGTTCACTGATGCTGCCTTCATGAGGTATTTTGCAAACATTGCAAAAATCGTAAAGTGACATTTCCTTAGGCACATCATATAAATGAAATTCTACCATGGGAGGATTCTTCCTAGGATAATAGTGAAAATTTTGCACGAAAGTATTAGTAAGTAGGAGATACTGGTCACACTTATCGTTGAGGAAGTCGGTGATGCCTGCATTTTCTGCTAGATAATAGAAATCTTCATAAATTCCGGCCGCCTTCAAAAATGCTTCACTTGGCCATTCACAGGGCCGAACCTCCGCGGTGCGAGGAATATTGTATCTAGGCTTCTCATTTTCATTTTCCTTAAAACCCCGGCTTGAAGAGCCTCTCAACAATCTCCTCATCATTTCTTTTTCTGAACAATAAATCTGAAATTTTTAGTGACTCCAAATAAAAGTGAACAAAACTCAACAAAACTTATAGCAACTACTCCCACAAGTGCCTAGAGGCTATATCATGCATCAAAACTACTTGGGACCATACAAATTTGACATGCAAGCTCAAGAACAAGGTCACCACAGCAGCAAAAATTTGCAATATATAAAGCACTAGAACAAAAACTAATTGGACCATTGCAGGAGTCACATACTGATGAACAATCCCCTAAAACAGTTTTGCAAATGGAGCTTTGAGCAAAGAGATCGAAAATGGCAGCAAGATGAGTTAGAACACGGGTTTGAGCAATGGTGTGATTTTTTCTGGAGGAAGACGAAGTGGATGGGGGTGGAATAAGTGAGGGGGCCCCACGTGGGACCCACAAGCCAGGGGGGCGCCCTGCATGCTTGTGGCCCACTGGTCCAGCCCCTTGATGTATACTCAGTGCCAAAAATAATTAAATATTCCAGAAAAAATCATACTAAATTTTCAGGGAATTCCGAGAATTTTTATTTTCAGGTCATTTTTCAATTGCACGGATAAATCAGAAAACGAAGAAATAATGGCATTTTTACTAAATTGAAACTAAAGAACAGAGAATAAAAGTTAGGTACAGAAGGTTGTGCTTTCTAAATTCATCCATCTCATGCTCATCAAAAAGAATCCATCAATAAGGTTGATCAAGTCTTATTGACAAACTTTTTCCGAAGGACATGGAACCGGAGAATTTTCGAATAACACTAGGTTACCTCAATGGGGATATGCATGTCCCCAACAATAAGTACATCATATTTCTTTTTGACAGTAGGAAGAGGGAATTCAAAGTCTCCAATAATAATCGTTGAAATCTTTTCAATGGAGTTGATACTATGAACTTGAGGTTGTTTCTTCGGAAAGTGTACCGTATGCTTATTACCATTAACATGAAAAGTGACATTGCCCTTGTTGCAGTCCATAACAGCCCTTGCAGTATTCAAAAAGGGTCTACCAAGGATGATCGACATACTGTCATCCTCGGGAATATCAAGAATAACAAAGTCCGTTAAGATAGTAACGTTTTCAACCACAATAGGCACATCCTCGCAAATACCGATGGGTAAAGCAGTTGATTTATCAGCCATTTTCAAAGAGATTTCAGTAGGTGTCAACTTATTCAAATCAAGTCTACGATATAAAGAGAAAGGCATAATACTAACACCAGCTCCAAGGTCACATAAAGCAGTTTTAACATAATTTCCTTTAATAGAGCATGGTATAGTAGGTACTCCGGGATCTCCTAGTTTCTTTGGTATTCCACCCTTAAAAGTATAATTAGCAAGCATGGTGGAAATCTCAGCTTCAGGTATCTTTATTTTATTTGTCACGATATCTTTCATATATTTAGCATAAGGAGACATTTTCAGAATATCAGTCAAGCGCATACGCAAAAAGACAGGTCTAAGCATTTCAACAAAGCGCTCAAAATCCTCATCATCCTTTTTCTTGGATGGTTTAGGAGGATATGGCATGGGTTTCTGAACCCATGGTTCTCTTTCTCTACCATGCTTCCTAGCAACAAAGTCTCTTTTATCATATCTTTTGTTCTTAGGTTGTGGGTTATCAAGATCAATAGCAGGTTCAATCTCCACATCATTATCATTAATAGGTTGAGCATCAACATGAACATCATCATTAATATCATCACTAGGCTCATGTTCATTACCAGATTGTGTCTCGGCATCAGAAATAGAAATATCATTTGGGTTTTCATGTGAATCAATAACAGGTTCACTAGCAGCATGCAAAGTCCTATCGTCATTATTTTTCCTACTATTACTGGGACGACTTGGTGCATCAATATTAACTCTCTGAGAATCTTGCTCAATTCTCTTAGGATGGCCCTCAGGATACAAGGGTTCCCGAGTCATTCTACCACCTCTAGTCACAACTTTAACAGAATGATCATTGTTCTTACTAATCATCTCATTAAGCAAATCATTATGTGCCTTAAGTACTTGTTCTACTTGAGTAGTTACCATGGAAGCATGTTTACTAATCAGCTTAAGATCATTAACGGTTCTACTCATATAATCACCTAAGCGATCAAGCATATAAGCATTATGTTTCAATTGTCTACTAACATAAGCATTAAAATTTTCTTGCTTAACAATAAAATTATCAAACTCATCCAAGCATTGGCTAGCAGACTTATTATAAGGAATATCACCTTCATCAAATGTACGGAGGGAATTTACCTCTACTACCTGTGTCGGGTTATCAAGACCATGTATTTCTTCAATAGGTGGTAGATTCTTAACATCTTCAGCTTTAATACCCTTTTCTTTCATAGATTTCTTTGCCTCTTGCATATCTTCAGGACTGAGAAATAGAATACCTCTTTTCTTCGGAGTTGGCTTTGGAGGTGGTTTGGGAATAGTCCAATCATTATCATTGCTCAATATATTATTCAATAGTAGTTCAGCTTGTTCAATAGTTTGTTCCCTGAAAACACAACCAGCACAACTATCTAGGTGGTCCCTAGAAGCATCAGTTAGTCCATTATAAAAGATATCAAGTATTTCATTTTTCTTGAGAGGGTGATTAGGCAAAGCATTAAGTAATTGGAGAAGCCTCCCCCAAGCTTGTGGGAGACTCTCTTCTTCAATTTGCACAAAGTTAAATATTTCCTGCAAGGCAGCTTGTTTCTTATGGGCAGGAAAATATTTTTCAGAGAAGTAATATATCATATCCTGGGGACTACGCACACAACCAGGAGCAAGAGAATTAAACCATATCTTAGCATCACCCTTTAATGAAAAAGGAAACAACTTAAGAATATAGTAGTAGCGAGTTTTTTCCTCATGAGTGAATAGGGTGGCTATATCATTCAACTTAGTAAGATGTGCCACAACAGTTTCAGATTCATAGCCATGGAAAGGATCAGATTCTACCAAAGTAATTAACTCAGGATCGACAGAGAATTCATAATCCTTATCAGTAACAAAGATAGGTGAAGTAGCAAACTTGGGATCATATTGCATTCTAGCATTCAAAGATTTTTCTTTCCGCTTGCGTAGCAATTTCTTAAGATCATCTCTATCCTTACAAGCAAGAAAGTCCCTAGCTACCTCTCCTTCCATAACATAACCCTCGGGTATATCACGCAATTCATATCTAGGAGAGCTAGGTCTAGCAGGTGTATCATAGTGTTCAGTTTCAATAATTTCATCAGATTCAGAGATATCATCAGTTTCAGCATTCACTCTGGCAATTTGTTCATCAAGGAATTCACCTAGTGGCACAGTAGTATCAAGCAAAGTATCATCATAAGCATCATGCATAGCAGAATTAGCATCATCAATTACTTGCGACATATCAGAATTACTAGCAGGTGGTGGTGTCGCAAATTTACTCATAACAGAAGGTGAATCAAGTGCAGAGCTAGATGGCAGTTCCTTACCTGTCCTCGTAGTTGAGGGGTAGATCTTAGTTTTGGCCTCTTTCAGATTCTTCATAGTGATCAACAGATATAAATTCCAAGTGACTCAGAGAATAGAGCTATGCTCCCCGGCAACAGCGCCATAAAAAGGTCTTGATAACCCACAAGTATAGGGGATCGCAACAGTTTTTCGAGGGTAGAGTATTCAACCCAAATTTATTGATTCGACACAAGGGAAGACAAAGAATATTCTCGAGTATTAGAAGCTGAGTTGTCAATTCAACCACACCTGAAAGACTTAATATCTGCAGCAAAGTATTCAGTAGCAAAGTAGTATGGAAGTAACGGTAACGATGGCAAGTGACAGTAGCAGTGTTGCAGTGATTGTAACAGTAGCAACGGAAAAGTAACTTAGCAAAGATCAATATGTGAAAACCTCGTAGGCAATGGATCAGTGATGGATAATTATGTTGGATGGCATTCATCATGCAACGGTTATAACATAGGGTGACACAGAACTAGCTCCAATTCATCAATGTAATGTAGGCATGTATTCCATATATAGTCATACGTGCTTATGGAAAATAACTTGCATGACATCTTTTGTCCTACCCTCCCGTGGCAGCGGGGTCCTAATGGAAACTAAGGGATATTAAGGCCTCCTTTTAATAGAGAACCGCACCAAAGCATTAACACTTAGTGAATACATGAACTCCTCAAACTACGGTAATCACCGGAAAGAATCCCAGTTATTGTCCCCCTAGGGGATGCGGATCATAATTCGTAATAGGTGTCTACAACTTGCAAGATAGGATCAAGAACATATTTATATTCATGAAAACATAATAGGTTCAAATATGAAATCATGGCACTCGGGCCCTAGTGACAAGCATTAAGCATAGCAAAGTCATAGCAACATCAATCTCAGAACATAGTAGATACTAGGGATCAAATCCTAACCAATCTAACTCGATTACATGGTAAATCTCATCCAACCCATCACCGTCCAGCAAGCCTATGATGGAATTACTCACGAACGGCGGAGAGCATCATGAAATTGGTGATGGAGGATGGTTGGTGATGACGACGGCGTCGATTTCCCCTCTCCGGAGCCCAAATCAGACTCCAGATCTGCCCTCCCGAGGAAGAACAGGAGGTGGCGGCGGCTCCGTATCGTAAAATGCGATGAACTCTTCTCTCTAATTTTTTTTCTCCGCAAATAGGGTTATATGGAGTTGGAGATGAGGTCGGAGGAGCCACAGGGGCCCCACAAGACAGGGGGGCGCGCCCTAGGGGGGGCGCGCCCCCCTGGCTTGTGACCAGGTGGTGGCCCCTCTCCGGTTGATTCTTTCGCCAATATTTTTTATTAATTCCAAAAATATTCTCCGTAAATTTTTAGGTCAATCCGAGAACTTTTATTTCTGCACAAAAATAACACCAAGGCAATTCTGCTGAAAACAGCGTCAGTCCGGGTTAGTTCCATTCAAATCATGCAAATTAGAGTCCAAAACAAGGGCAAAAGAGTTTGGAAAAGTGGATACATTGGAGACGTATCAGGGTGATCCTCCCTGCTCCAAGTTATGTCATACTCGGACCACTTCAAGTACTGCGGGAGAGCCGGCATGACCGCATTAACCGCCCGCTTGCGCACCTTCTGATCCCGCTTGTCGAGGCTTGTCATGAAAACATGGTATTGTCCTCCACTAAGCTGCTTTGGGTTACTCTGATACCCGAACTGATTGTTTTGTTGCTGACCTCCATTGCCAGACTGTTGATTATTACCTCCATGGTTTCCTTGACCTTGATAGTCAAAACCGGAACCGCCTGCACCAAAGTCGGACCCAGGAGAACCGGATCCTGACCCGCCGGACGGTCCACTGCCGCCACCTTGATGCTGGTTAATGCTGTAATTCCGGAATTCCCGCATGACCCAACAATCCCTCCAAGCATGAGTGGATGGTTTTTCAGGAAGACTATGTTTCGGGCAAGGAGCATTCAACATCGCCTCCATATTGAAAGGCTTGGATTTACCGAAAGGCGGCTTGTTGTTGCCCTTGCCACGGTTATTCCCAGTACTAGTGTTGGCCACCAGATCTGACCCGCCGTCCGGGTGCTTCCGCTTTCCGCCATTGCCATTATTATTATTTCCTCCCCCATTCTGCTGTTGACTCTTGCCATTGTTATTCTTCTTACCCTTGGCCGATTTCTCGTCATCGGAACCAGGGTCCTTCGTGCTGTCAGAGTCTGCATACTTAGTGAGAGCCGCCATGAGCTCCCCCATGTCCTGGCATGAACGTTTGAGCCGGTCAAGCTTCTGCTTCAGGGGCAAAAAGTGGCAATTCTTCTCCAGAATCAGAACCGCTTGAGCCGCCGTAATGTTATCAGAAGAGTGGATGATGGTTGAGACCCGCCGGACCCAATGATGGGCCGATTCATCCTCACGCTGCACGCAATGATCCAAATCCACAATCGTCATGGGCTGCTTGCACGTTCCTTGAAAATTCTTGATGAACTTCGCCTTCAACTCGGCCCAGGAATTAATGGTGTTGGGTGGCAAACCCTTCAACCACGTGCGAGCCGGCCCTTCCAACATCATGATGAAATACTTGGCGCAAACTGCATCACTGATGCCTAACATCTCCATGGCTAGTTCATAACTCTCGATCCAAGCTTCCGGAGGCAGATCGGCAGTATAATTGGGCACTTTGCGGGGACCCTTGAAATCCTTTGGCAGGCGCTCATTTCGCAAGGCCAGCACTAAGCACGGCACTCCCACAGCCCTGGAAGTTACTCCGGCTCCCACCAAAATAGAAGGGGCTACGGTGGGTTCTTGATAAGCCACCGCAGCTGCCGCTGCTGCCGCTTCTCAATGTGCTCTCGACCAGTCCACCAACGCCTGGGCATCCAGAGCCAGCTGATCATCTCGCGCCGGGTTCCGACGTCGCTCACTGCTAGAGATCGCAGGCGACTCTAGGCGCCGGCTGTAACTGCGGCTCGGGATGGGGGTTGAATGCACGTGACTCCAGCTATAAGTATACTTCTCCTGCTGTGCCACCGCTGTCTGCAAGTATCCAATGGCGTTCCGCACTTCCTCCGCGAAAGGCGTCCCATCAGGGATGGGGATCGTGCCAAGTCTGACCGCCGCTGCCACCATGTTCTCCGCCGGGTTAGAATAAGGACCAGGCGGTGTCGGAAAAGGCTGTGGCGGGGTCTGATTCCTGCGGGGCGTGTCTTGTTGGCGATGCTGAGCCGCCGCCCTGCTCCCAAGCACTTCTACCGTCCGAGTTACAGTCAGAGGTGCATTCCGTCCCGTCCCTGGCGTGTTGAAAAGATTCCTGGCCTCATATTGATCCGGCAAACGGGACTGATGCCTCATCCGGTGAACTGCGTCTGCGGTCTGCTGCTCCAGGTCAAGGCGAAAAGCTTCCGCCCTAAGGCGCTCCGACTCAGCATCCATTTGAACCTTCAGTGCATTGATTTCCTCTTGGACTCCGGTCATCTGGTCCTTCAACCTTGCAATCTCCGTGTTACGGGTTGCTTGGTTTTTGACCATGACCTTGGTTCCCATCAGAGTTGTAAGTTCATTCATCAGATCCAGCAAAACTTGAGCCGGCGGCCTGTCTGATCCGGACCTGGTTGCACCAGCGACCGTGCTACCAGGAGAAGGCGCCGATCCTGCCATGAAGACAGCGGCGCGGCTCGGCGGCCCATAATATTCCGGCTCACGGTATTCCGGCTCAGGGTAGCCCTCGAAGTAGCCCCCAAGCCCGCCGTTATGAAGCTGATAGATTGATTCCGCCTCCCCGCTCGAGGATCCATCCTCTGAGCAGATGAAGGTTTCCTCCCGTGACATGGAACCTTCAAATTCCGCGCCTTGGGTAAAGCCGACAAAGACGCGCTTCCGGCCCGGGTTAATTCGGGCGGGTTGTGCGCGCCGGGCCGGCTCGGCGAGGTCGGTGCAGATGTCCGGCCCGGGCTTAGATCTGCCGATCTTGCCGATGAAGACGTGAATTCTGCCGAAGGGGACCCGGTACCCGTACTCGATTGAGTCGGCCTCGGGGCCCCAGCCAGCATCGTCGATGTAGAGCTTGCCGCGGCGACTCTTGGTCATCCTGCTAACGGCGTAACCCTCGATCCCTGGGAGAGAACCCTTCGAGAACTCCACACCACCGAGCGTCAGCCCCACGGTGGGCGCCAACTATCGTGGTTTTGTCACGGCAGATGTCCTAGTGAAAGGACTTAGGTTCGAGGCCATCGCTAAGGCGGTGAGCTCGAGGGGGTCGATCGGAATCGAGAGACAAGGGGTTATCCAGGTTCGGCCCCTCGGAAAGAGGTAAAAGCCTACGTCCTGCTTTGTGTGGTATTGACTGGTTATCGATTACAAGGGAGCGAGTTCGCTTGACCTAGCTATCGATCAGACGTTTCCTGCCTAAACCGCCCAGGTAACCCGCCTTTATATACACATGTCAGGGCCCTGTGCTTACAAGAGTCCGGGTTGGGTTATACTTGATAACCGACCTCACCTCTAACTACACATGCCTTGTCTAACAAGCCGCCTCCGGCGGCTTACACCACCAGGTTGTACATCATCTTCCGGCTCTGGGCCTCCAGGCCCATTAAACAAGCTTGTGCCAAACCTTGTCGCTAAGCCGCCAACCACATGACCCGGCCCCACCTGGGCGGGTCTTACCACGGGGTTATATCCCCAACAAGACCTTTCTTGAGCACCGTCAATGCTAAGATAGATTGTGAAAAAGAAACTGTCGGTGTCATTTTCGGTAATGTGTCTCATGAGTTTAATTTCTCCAAGTTTAGTAGACAACCTCGTGATAAAGCGTTATCTAGTAAGGATGAAATAATTGGTCTTGCTTCTATTGATGTGCCTCCTACTGATCCATTAGAACAATATTTGCTCGACCATGAAAATGATATGCATTTGCGCAAAAGAAACGAAATAGATCAAATTTTCTTTGAACAACAACCTCTCTTGAAACACAATTTGCCTATTGAAACTCTTGGAGGTCCTCCTCCACCTAAAGGTGGTCGTATGTTTGAATGGAAACAATTGCCTGACACTTTGAAGTATGCTTATCTTGATGAGAAAAAGATATATCCTGTTATTATTAGTGCTAACCTTTCAGAATATGAAGAAGAGAGATTATTGAAAGTTCTAAGGAAGCACCGGGCTGCTATTGGATATACTCTTGATGATCTTAAGGGCATTAGTCCCACTCTATGTCAGCACAAGATCAATATGGAACCTGATGCTAAACCCGTTGTTGATCACCAACGGCGATTGAATCCTAAGATGAAAGAAGTGGTAAGAACTGAAATATTAAAGATTCTGGAAGCAGGTATAATCTATCCCATATCTGATAGTAGATGGGTAAGTCCCGTTCATTGTGTCCCTAAGAAAGGAGGTATTACCATTGTTCCCAATGATAAGAATGAACTCATTCCACAAAGAATTGTCACTGGCTATAGAATGGTGATTGATTTTAGAAAATTAAATAAAGCTACTAGGAAAGATCATTACCCCCTACCATTCATTGATCAAATGCTAGAGAGACTATCTAAGCACACACACTTTTGTTTCCTAGATGGATATTCTGGTTTCTCTCAAATACCTGTGTCACGATCCGATCAAGAGAAAACTACCTTTGCTTGCCCTTTTGGAACCTATGCTTATAGACGTATGCCTTTCGGTTTATGCAATGCACCTGCTACCTTTCAAAGATGTATGACTACTATATTCTCTGATTTTTGTGAAAAGATTGTGGAGGTTTTCATGGATGATTTTTCCGTTTACGGAACTTCTTTTGATGATTGCTTAAGCAACCTTGATCGAGTTTTGCAGAGATGTGAACAAACTGATCTCGTCTTGAATTGGGAGAAGTGCCACTTTATGGTTAGTGAAGGCATTGTCTTGGGGCATAAAATATCTGAACGAGGTATTGAGGTGGATAAAGCTAAAGTTGATGCAATTGAGAAAATGCCATGTCCTAAAGATATTAAAGGTATTCGAAGTTTCCTTGGTCATGCTGGTTTTTATAGGAGGTTCATTAAAGACTTCTCTAAAATTTCTAGGCCTCTTACTAATCTTTTGCAAAAGGATATTCCTTTTGTTTTTTATGATGATTGTGTGGAAGCCTTTGAAACACTCAAGAAAGCCTTAACCTCTGCACCTATCGTTCAACCACCTGATTAGAACTTGCCTTTTGAAATTATGTGTGATGCTAGTGATTATGTTGTTGGTGTTGTCCTAGGACAAAGAGTTGATAAGAAATTGAATGTTATCCATTATACTAGTAAAACTCTAAACAGTGCCCAACGAAACTATGCTACTACTGAAAAAGAATTTTTAGCAGTTGTGTTTGCTTGTGATAAATTTAGATCCTATATTGTTGACTCCAAAGTTATTGTTCACACCGATCATGCTGCTATTAAATACCTTATGGAAAAGAAAGATGCTAAACCTAGACTCATTAGGTGGGTTCTTTTGCTTCAAGAATTTGACTTACACATCGTTGATAGAAAAGGAGCTGAGAACCCCGTAGCTGACAACTTGTCTAGGTTAGAAAATATTCTTGATGACCCACTACCTATTGATGATAGTTTCCCTGACGAACAGCTAGCTGCAATAAGTGTCTCACACAACACACCTTGGTATGCTGATTATGCTAATTATATTGTCGCTAAATATATACCACCCAGCTTTACTTATCAACAAAAGAGAAAAAAATTATATGACTTGAGACATTACTTTTGGTATGACCCACACCTTTATAAAGATGGAGTAGATGGTATTATTAGGCGTTGTGTACCTGAGCATGAACAGGAACAAATCCTACGGAAATGTCATTCCGAAGCTTATGGAGGACATCATGCGGGAGATAGAACTGCTCATAAGGTATTGCAATCTGGTTTTTATTGGCCTACTCTCTTCAAGGATGCCCGTTAGTTTGTCTTGTCTTGTGATGAATGTCAAAGAATTGGTAATATCGGTAAGCGTCAAGAAATGCCTATGAATTATTCACTTGTTGTCGAACCATTTGACGTTTGGGGTTTTGATTATATGGGGCCTTTTCCTTCCTCTAATGGGTACACTCATATTTTGGTTGCGGTTGATTATGTCACTAAGTGGGTAGAAGCTATTCCAACTAGTAGTGCCGATCACCACACCTCCATTAAAATGCTTAAAGAGGTTATCTTCCCGAGGTTTGGAGTCCCTAGATATTTAATGACCGATGGTGGTTCACTTTTTATTCATGGTGATTTCCGTAAGATGCTTGCTAAATATGATGTTAACCATAGAATTGCATCACCCTATCATCCTCAATCTAGTGGTCAAGTTGAACTTAGCAATAGAGAAATAAAATTGATATTACAAAAAACTGTCAATAGGTCTCGTAAGAATTGGTCTAAGAAATTAGATGATGCACTTTGGGCCTATAGAACAACTTATAAAAATCCTATGGGTATGTCTCCATATAAAATGGTGTATGGGAAAGCTTGTCATTTGCCTCTAGAACTGGAACACAAAGCATTTTGGGCAATTAAAGAGCTCAACTATGATTTCAAACTTGCCGGTGAGAAGAGGCTTTTTGATATTAGCTCACTAGATGAATGGAGAACCCAAGCGTATGAAAATGCCAAGCTATTCAAAGAAAAAGTAAAAAGATGGCATGACAAAAGAATCCAAAAGCGGGAATTCAAAATAGACGATTATGTTCTTTTGTTCAACTCCCGCTTAAGATTTTTTGCAGGAAAGCTTCTCTCAAAATGGGAAGGACCATATATTATTGAAGAGGTTTATCGTTCTGGAGCTATCAAGATTAATAACGCCGAAGGTACTAACCCGAAGGTGGTCAATGGACAAAGAATTAAGCAATATATCTCAGGTACGCCTATTAACGTTGAAAGCAATGTTATCCAAACCATGACACCGGAGGAACACATAAAAGAAACTTTCCGGAACACTCCAGAATACTTAAAAATAGGAGGTATGTGATACGGTAAGTAAACGGACTCCGAAAAATCCGCAAAAATGTTTTTTGTCAGTTTTGGAATATTTTAGAATTTTGGAAATAAAAAAATAAACCGGAAAGTGATCGAGGTGAGCACGATACACCAGGGCGCGCCAGGCCCCCCTGGGCGCGCCCTGGTGGGTTGTGCCCACCTCGGATGCCTTCCCGACTCCGTTCTCCTTCCAAATACTTGTTTCCCAAGAATAAAAATTCTCTATATATACCCCCGACTATTTTGACAATCGCATCGTAGAAAAATCCTCTGTTCTTGTTTCGTGTTGTTTCCCTAGCAAATCTAGAAATATGTCGTCTCAAGATTCGGAGGGAGAGAGCCATGTTGATCCCTATGTTCCAGACCCGAAGATCTTTATGGAAATTTACCCCTATATATGGACCTCGGAGGAGGAAGAAGATGCTACCATGCAGGAAATAAAATATGACAGCTCTGAGGAAGTGGATGATCCATTGCCTCAACCTGGAGATATGCATGTGGAATTCAAGAAATCAAGCCTCCCTAGAAGATACAAACCTAAGGTCCAATTTATCCCGTCTCGTTTTCTGCAGGAAAGCAAGAAGGCCCTATGCCAAAGGATATTAAAGCTTGAGTTGGAGAATGATGACCTAAGGGAAGAAAAGTTTATGCTTAAATATAAGTTGAAGAAGAAGGCTTCCTCTACACCTCCATCTTCTTCATCACCACCACCAAAGGCGACTTGAGCACACGGGTATGGGCACTCCCCTTGGCTTGAGCCAAGCTTGGGGGAGGTGCCCCGGTATCGTATCACCACCACTTTTATTCACCTTTACCTATTTTAGTTCTATCTTTAGTTTCCCTTCGCTTTAGTTGAATAAAAGTTTAGCGTGATCTATTTTCGTGTGTTAGTTTTGTGGCTTATCTATCTATGTAATCGAGTGAGAGTTATATAATAAAGTTTAGTTTGAGTTTTTGCCTCTCTACTTTCTTGTTGCAATCAAAATAAAGAAAAGAAAAACAAATGAAAAGAATCATAGGCTAATCCTATGGTGAGTAATGACATCACATAATGAAAAGTATAAGTAGTAAAATTTATTGAAGATTGACAAACATAGCATTGGTCAATGAAGCAATTCATGAGAGAATTAATAAAGGAAGAGAAGATTCACATACAAATACACTATCTTGGACATCTTTTATGATTGTGAGCCCCCATCAAATATTATATGTCAAAATTGTTGACGTTGGACAAGGAAGACAACGTAATGACTTATGTTTGTTCATATCTACATAGAAGTTATATTGTCATCGATCCTTTAACATGTGGTGCTTGCCCAATATCTTTGCTAGCCAAAAATTCCGCACTAAGTAGAGATACTACTTGTGCATACAAAAACCCAAACCCAAACTCTTTCCTTGAGTGTCCACCATACCTACCTATGGATCGAGAAAGATCCTTCAAGTAAGTTGTCATCGGTGCAACAAGGCAATAAAAATTGTTTCTAAAAGTGTTTTGATCAATTAGTGTAAGAGAAAATTGAGCGTTATACGAACTTATGATGGCAAACTAATAAAAGCGACGGACTGCATAATAAAGGTCTCTATCATAGGGGGCAATATAGCATGATGTTCTTTTACATTAAGGGATTGGGCATACAAACCAATAAGCGCATGACAACCTCTGCTTCCCTCTGCGAAGGGCTTATCTTTTACTTTTATGCACTTACTTTTATGCAAGAGTCAAAGTATTCTTCCCTATTCCTTTTTTTTTTCTTTTGCAAGCATCATGTGATGAGGAAAGATCTAGGCACATATATCCAGTTGGATATGGGTGGGTATGAGTTATTATTGTTGACATCACCCTCGAGGTGAGTGAGTTGGGAGGCAAAACTATAAGCCCCTATCTTCCCACGTGTCCAGTTGAAACTTTTTGTTCATGGGTATGCCGTGAGTGTTAGCAATCATAGAAGACTAAATGATGGTTGAGTATGTGGACTTGCCAAAAGGCTCCGACATGAGACCCTTCCTGGAAATATGATGAATTGTAGTTGCAAAGTTGACTGAGAACACAGTTTGTTGGTTCCCAATAAGGTTTATGCTTCATACTTCTATGTTGTGATGAATTCTTACTTGTTCATGAGAAGCTTTATGATAATAATGTATTGAAATAAGTTCTTATGTTAGAGTTTGTTGCTGTTATGTTAATAATCATGATGCTTCTATGTCCGTATTTTGTTTTTAGCGACACCTCTCTCTCAAAACATGTGGACATGCTTTTCAATATCGGCTTTCGCTTGAGGACAAGCGAGGTCTAAGCTTGGGGGAGATGATACGTCCATTTTGCATCATGATTTCCTACTGTTATTTACTTTGTTTTGTTGAATAATAATGCTTTGGGGAGTGATTCTAATGTTTTTTCTCTCATAATATGCAAGGTTTACACAAAGAGGGAGAATACCGGCAGCTGGAATTCTGGACCCAAGAAAAGCACGTCAGAGATACCTATTTTGCACAACTCCAATGAAGCTGAAATTTTACGGAGATTATTTTTGCATTTAATAAAAAATACTGGACCTAAAAACTACCGGAGGGGGGCTCCCAGGTGGGCACAACCCACCAGGGCGTGCCCTGATGGGTTGTGGTCACCCAGGCCCACCTCCGGTGCCCATCTTCTGGTATAAGGTCACTCTTGACCTAGATAAAATAAGAGGAGGACTTTCGGGACGAAGCGCCGCCTTCTCGAGGCGGAACTTGGGCAGGAGCACTTTTGCCCTCCGGCGGAGCGATTCCGCCGGGGAACTTCCCTCCCGGAGGGGGAAATCGAAGCTATCGTCATCACCAACACCCCTCTCATCTTTGGGAGGCCAATCTTCATCAACATCTTCAACAGCACCATCTCCTCTCAAACCCTAGTTCATCTCTTGTGTTCAATCTTTGTACCGGAACCTTAGATTGGTACCTGTGGGTGACAAGTAGTGTAGATTACCTTGCGTAGTTGATTACTATATGGTTTATTTGGTGGAAGATTATATGTTCAGATCCATTATGCTATTCAATACTCCTCTGATCTTGAGCATGATTATTATTTGTGAGTAGTTACCTTTGTTCTTGAGGTCACGGGAGAAGTCATGTTGCGAGTAATCATGTGAATTTGATATGTGTTTAATATTTTGATGATATGTATGTTGTGATTCCCTTAGTGGTGGCATGTGAACGTCGACTACATGACACTTCACCATTCATGGGCCTAAGGGAATGCATTGTGGAGTAGTTATTAGATGATGGGTTGCTAGAGTGACAGAAGCTTAAACCCTAGTTTATGCGCTACTTCGTAAGGGGCTGATTTGGATCCACATGTTTAATGCTATGGTTAGACTTTGTCTTAATACTTTTCTCGTAGTTGCGGATGCTTGCGAGGGGGTTAATCATAAGTAGGTTGTTAGTTCAAGTAAGAACAGCACCTTAGCACCGGTCCACCCACATATCAAATTATCAAAGTAGCGAACACGAATCAAACCAACATGATAAAAGTGACTAGACGAAATTACCGTGTACCCTCAAGAACACTTTGCCTATTACTAGTGATTGTTCTGGCCTGTCTTTTGCCTCAAAAGGATTGGGCTACCTTGCTGCACCTTGTTTACCATTACCGTTATTTGCTCGTTACCAATTACCTTGCTATCAAACTATCTGTTACCTACAATTTCAGTGCTTGCAGAAATTACCTTGTTGAAAACCGCTTGTCATTTCCTTCTGCTCCTCGTTGGGTTCGACACTCTTACTTATCGAAAGGACTATGATTGATCCCCTATACTTGTGGGTCATCACCAACTAGATCAATTTTTCTTGCCATGGGAAGAGGTGCTTTGTGATGGGTTCGATCTTGTGGTGTCCTCTCCCAGTGACAGAAGGGGCAGCGAGGCACGCATGTATTGTTGCTATTAAGGATAACAAGAAGGGGTCTATTCCTACATGAATAGATCTTGTCTATATCATGTCATCGTTCTTATTGCATTACTCCATTTCTCCATGAACATAATACACTAGATGCATGCTGGATAGCGGTCGCTGTGTGGAGTAATAGTAGTAGATACAGAATCGGTTCGGTCTACTAATCTTGGACGTGATGCCTATATAATGATCATTGCCTTGGATATCGTCATGATTATTTGATCTTCTATCAATTGCCCAACAGTAATTTGTTTACCCACCGTGTGCTATTTTCTTGAGAGAAGCCACTAGTGAAATCTACGGCCCCCGGATCTATTCTTTTAACATATTGCTTTCCGATCTATCTTTTCCCGCATTTATTTTTAGATCTATTATTCCAAAAACCCAAAAATACCTTGCTGCACTTTTTATTTGCATCTTTTATTTTGTGTTCTTGTGCGATCTATTTATCCAATCTATTACAAACTAATCTATCTTTTTACCGTGGAGAGATTGACAACCTCTCTTGCGCGTCGGGTTGCAAGTATTTGTTCTTTGTGTGCAGGTACCGTTTACATAGTGTTGCATAGTCCTCCTCCTGGTTCGATAACCTTGGTTTCATAACTGAGGTAAATACTTACCGTAGTTGTGCTGCATCATCCCTTCCTCTTTGGGGGAAATACCGACGTAGTCTCAAGCCACATCAAAGGAATTTCTGGCGCCGTTGCCGGGGAGAAGGTACGAAAGTAGTCTCCCGTCAACGTGCCAATTTCTGGCGCCGTTGCCGGGGAGACATCATCAACATCTATCAGGTTCCTAATCAAAAATCTCATCTCCTTGCAATTTACATTATTTGCCATTTGCCTCTCGTTTTCATCTCCCCCACTTCACAAAAATGTGTCGTTTTATTCGCCCTCTTTTTCGTTTGCCTTTTTCTCGTCAGATCTCTTGTCTGCTTACCTTGTTGCTATGACTAGCATCACTACCCCCCTTTGTCACCAGATTTTCAAGTTCTATACTTCAAACAAAAACAAGGGGAAAATCTAAAAGATGCTTGGTATAGGTTAATGGAATCCTATCGCATTTGCAATCTAAAGGGGGGTGCAAAGATTTTGCTTCGGAATTTTTACATAGGATTAGCTTTGCATCATAGACAACTCTTGGATTTTGCCGCTAATGGGAACTTTATTGAGCTCGATGCCAATACCGCTTACAAAATTTTGGAGGGGATATTGGGGGTTCCTCCACCAAAAAAGGGGTTTTCTTTTACACAAGAAGGGGTTCAAATTTTAGAAAAATTGGGTGATTTACATAAACATTTGGTCTAGTTGCAAAAATATAATGAACCTCTTAAACATATTAGTGGAAACCTCAATCACATGAATACTTTGATTACTCTTTGCAATAAGCGTTTGGATATTTTAGATCTCAAGATGGTCTCTTTTCCTAAAAATTTGGGGAAGCGTAAAGAGCCTCCTGGGTTTGAGAAACCCCTCACAAAGGTGGCAAAAACTAAAAATGACGACACTTGAATCTATGAATTATGCCTAGCTAGGGGCGTAAAATGATAGCACTTGTTGGGAGGCAGCCCAATGAATAAATTTTATTTTTGCCTTTTTCTTTCAGTTCTTGAGTGTTTGCATGATTATGCTACTGTTATAGTTGTGTTTTTTATGTTTTAATTAGTGTTTGTGCCAAGTAAATCCTTTGGGATCATGTTGGGTGATAGTTGATTTGATCTTGTTGAAAAACAGAAACTTTTGCGTCCAGTAGCAGAATTTTCAAAAATCACAGAAGTGACGAAAAATTCTGAATATTTTACAAAAGGTTGATATACAAATTGCCGACGTTGTCCTAATTGTTCAGAATTTTTTGAGTTACAGAAGTATGGTTAGAGTACAGATTACTACAGACTGTTCTGTTTTTGACAGATTCTGTTTTTGTTGCATTGTGTGCTTGTTTTGATGAATCTATGGCTTGTATTGGAGGGTATAAGCCATGGTAAAGTTAGGATACAGTAGATATAATGCAATAATAAAATATGAATGGGTTTGCAACAATACTTTGAGTGGTGATTTGCTTTATTATACTAACGGATCTCACGAAGGTTTTGTTGAGTTTTGTGTGATTGAAGTTTTCAAGTTATGGGTGAGATCACGATGGATGGAGGAATAAGGAGTGAAAAGAGCCTAAGCTTGGGGATGCTATGGCACCCCAAGATAATATCCAAGGATAAACAAGCAACTAAGCTTGGGGATGCCCCGAGTGGCATCCCCTCTTTCTTCTAACGACCAACGATATTTTACTTGGAGCTATATTTTTGTTCGTCACATATCATGAGTTTTGCTTGGAGCGTCTTGTATTATATGAGTCTTTGCTTGAATTGATTTTTAGTTTGTCACAAGTATACTTGCTGGACACACCTATTTGAGAGAGCCAAAATCATGCTATGATTTGTTAGAATTGCTCTATATGTTTCACTTAAATTTTTTGAGCTATGAAATTGCTCTAGTGCTTCACTTATATCTTTTTGAGCAAGGTGTGCTTTAAATTTTTGAAGAAATACTCTCATGCTTCACTTAGATTAAGTTGAGAGTTAGTAAATTTTGAAGAAATACTCTCATGCTTCACTTAGATTAATTTGAGAGTTAGTAAGTTTTGAAGAAATTCTCTCATGCTTCACTTATATTATTTTGAGAGGTGAATTTTTTTATGCTCATGTTCTTCACTTAAATTTATTTGAGCTTGTAAAAATCAATGGCAATATATGAAACTAGTCCCAAAGTGATAGATGTTCGAGAAGGATATAATAAAAACTTCTATGAAGATCATTGGACAAATTAAACTTGATTCCTTGTAATAGTTTTGAGACATGATGATAATAATATGTGAGTCATTTTGGTGAGTAATTATGCTTTAGTAAGAATATTGGTGTTAAGGTTTGTGATTCCCTATGCAAGCACGAAAGTCAATAGTTATGCAATGAAATTACATCCTACTTGTGGTGCATTATTCGGTGTTAGTTATGCTTAATGCCCGTTTATGTGAATTTTTGTTTCTTGGTTGGTTGGTTCACAATCTATTTGCTAGCCTCCACTTGTACTAAGTAGAAATACTACTTGTGCATCCAAAATCCTTAAACCTAGTTTTTCCATATGAGTCCACCATACCTACCTATATGCGGTATTTCCATGCCTTTCCAAGCAAATTTGTATGTCTCATCTCAAATTTTCAAAATGAATTTCCTTTTTGTGTGCTTGTACCGCTCATGAAGCGGAAGGGGGTGGCCAATATTTTCCCATGCTAGATGTGTTATTCTTAAGATGAGTGTTTATTCACTTGTCATTGCATGAGAGTACGGCGGTAATAGGGATGCCCAGTCCCGAAATGAAAAAGAAATTCCCTTTATGTTATGAAATAATAAATTCCTTGGAAAGTGTTGGTATGGAAGTCAACCGTGGATACGGCTAGCCATGGATTGTGAAAGAATGGTGGAAAAAGGAATAAACTTTATTTTCTGTTTGGGAACCGCCTATGATATATCTAGCATGGAAAGTATTGAGAACTACTCGGTCGTTTTCATTGACAGGAAAATCATGCCTCTCAAAAAAATTATCTATCAATTTAAGCTTTGAGCTCTGGCACCTCTACAAATCTCTACCTCCCTCTGCGAAGGGCCTGTCTATTTTTTATGCAATTTTTACTTTTATTTGAGTCTCCATCTTCTCTTATAAAGCACCAACTAGGGGGCACTATGATGATTGTTGTGCATTGGGTGTAGCTAATATTCGAGTGTGTTTCATGATTGGATCAATGGTTGAGCATGATGGGCTAGGGATAACTTTCTTTAGTGTTGATATTTTGAAACACATTGTTGCTTGTTGGTATGCTTGAGTATTAAAGTCTTAATGTCAAAACAAGACTACTGCATTGAACCATCTAAAAGTCCAAATGTCCATGCTTCAAAAGAAAAGAATATGTGATGAACATGTTAGGCAGCATTCCACATCAAAAATTCTGTTTTTATCATTTACCTACTCGAGGACGAGTAGGAATTAAGCTTGGGGATGCTGATACGTCTCCAACGTATCTATATTTTTTTTATTGTTCCATGCTGTTATATTAACATTCTTGGCTGTTTTATAATCATTTTATAGCAACTTTATATCATTTTTTGGGACTAACCTATTGACATAGTGCCGAGTGCCAGTTGCTGTTTTTTGCTTGTTTTTTACTTCGCAGATATCAGTACCAAACGGAGTCCAATTGCCACGAAACTTTTTGGAGATTTGTTTGGACCAGAAGACAACTTGGGAGCCAAGGAAGCACCTGGGGGGAGTCCCGTGGGGCCCACAATACACCAGGGCGCGCCAAAGGCCCCCGGTGCACCCTGATGTATCGTGGGCCCACGGAGGTCTTTTCCACCGCCTCTCAGCTCTATAAATACTCAGAAATTCCAGAAACCCTAGAGGAGTCAACGAAACAAAATTCCAGCCGCCACAAGTTCCAGAACCACGAGATCCAATCTAACACCATCACGGAGGGGTTCATCATCGTCATTGGTGCCTCTCCGATGATGCGTGAGTAGTCCACCATAGACCTACGGGTCCGTAGGCAGTAGCTAGGTGGCTTTCTCTCTCTCTCTCTCTTGATTCTCAATACAATGGTCTCTTGGAGACCTATTTGATGTAATGACTTTTTGCGGTGTGTTTGTTGGGATCCGATGAAGTTTGAGTTCATGATCAGTTTCTATCCATGAATATTATTTGAATCTTCATTGATCTCTTATATGCATGATTATTTATAGCCTCGTATTTCTTCTTCGAATTTTGGTTTAGTTAGGCCAACTAGATCGATTTTTCTTGCCATGGGAAGAGGTGCTTTGTGATGGGTTCGATCTTGCGGTGTCCTCTCCCAGTGACAGAAGGGGCAGCGAGGCATGCATGTATCGTTGCTATTAAGGATAACAAGATGGGGTATATTCCTACATGAATAGACCTTATCTACATCATGTCATCGTTCTTATTGCATTACTCCATTTCTCCATGAACTTAATACACTAGATGCAAGCTGGATAGCGGTCGATGTGTGGAGTAATAGTAGTAGATGCAGAATAGTTTCGGTCTACTAATCTTGGATGTGATGCCTATATATTGATCATTGCCTTGGATATCGTCATGATTATTTGATCTTCTATCAATTTCCCAACAGTAATTTGTTTACCCACCGTGTGCTATTTTCTTGAGAGAAGCCACTAGTGAAATATATGGCCCCGGGGTCTATTCTTTTAACATATTGCTTTCTGATCTATCTTTTTCCGCATTTATTTTCAGATCTATTATTCCAAAAACCCAAAAATACCTTGCTGCACTTTTTATTTGCATCTTTTATTTTGTGTTCTTGTGCGATCTATTTATCCAATCTATTACAAACTAATCTATCTTTTTACCGTGGAGAGATTGACAACCTCTCTTGCGCATCGGGTTGCAAGTATTTGTTCTTTGTGTGCAGGTACCGTTTATATAGTGTTGTGTGGTCCTCCTCCTGGTTCGATAACCTTGGTTTCATAACTAAGGGAAATACTTACCATAGCTGTGTTGCATCATCCCTTCCTCTTTGGGGAAATACCGACGCAGTCTCAAGCCATGTCAATATACTGAATCATGATCGAACGAGCAAAACATATTTACAAAAATGGAAAACAAGAAGAGTTCATACCAGCTTCCCTTGCCACGATCACTTCGTCAAATATCGTCATTATTGCCTTTCACTTGCATGACCGAATGATGTGATAATAATAATAGTGCAAGAATACCGTGGACTAAGCTGGAATCTGAAAAGCAGTTTTGGACAAAGGAGAAGACAAGGTAATATTGGCTCTCTGTTAGATCAACAATAAAGCACATGAGAGCCACTCAACATTTTCATCATGATCTTCTCCTTTCAAGGACTCAACAAAAAGAAAAGAAATTCAGAGAAACACACTGAAATATTTTTGGAGTTTTTGTTTTTCTCAGGCAAACAAATAAACTAAGGGGAAACAAGAACGAAAAAAATTATTTACACGGGAAAGTTCCCAACATGCAAAGGAAATCTTTTTGGGTTTTCTTTTTGGTACTAAGGTAATTAAAATGGGAAAAGAAAACTAAAAAGAAATGAGAAATATTTTTGGGTTTTCCAAAGTTTTTCAAACACACAAGAAGAAAGCGGGAAAATAAAACTAATATGGATATACAATGAAAGAGGATGAACACCGATAATTTATATGAAGTGTATGAACATGAATGTAATGTCGGTGAGAAATACGTACTCCCCCAGGCTTAGGCATTCGCCTAGCTTGGTGATCACCACTGATAATAGCCATCAGGTCCGGGAAAGTGTTTCTGCTCGGGCACCTGAGCATCCCATGCCTGGGCCTCGGCCTCCACGGCAACCAGCTCAATCCGGTAAGCGATTATATCTTCTGGCATTATTCTTTATCCGTGCCTGGCATGATAGTTAGACAAAGAAGGTGCGGGCAAAGGAATAATATCGCAAGTTATCTCACTATACACTAAGTTGTAACGAATATGATGCGGTGTTTGTGGTTCCTGAAGAAATTGGTGTTCCACCATAGATTGGTGATCAAGATAAACCTTAGGCAACAAATAATCATTAGGGCGTATAGCCACTTCAAAACGAGTTGCCAAGCGAGTGGCATAAATACCACCATGAATCTTGCCTTTGTTTCGGTTAAGATTTAATCGACGCGCAACAATAGCTCATATGTTGTAAGAATTATCACCATAAAGTGCATGGTGTAGAATAGCAAGGGTAGGGGCACTAAGGCCACCACCCTGCTCCATAGCAGTTATGCATTTTCCTATAAATAGGGAAAGTAGTGCACGGAAGGGAATTGCAGACTGGTAGCTCTAGCATGTGACACGCCCCTAGTTTCTCCCACGGTTAAGGTTTGGAGGAAATCCTCAAACTCCCCAGGTTTAGGTTCACGCATTCCCCCGTCAGAAGGAAGCAAACATATTTCACAAAATTCATGTAGAGGCAATTCATAACTGGTGGCGTAAAGATCAAAGAGTACTATGGGAGCACCAGGCGTATTTTCGAAGAAAAAGTTTTGCACGAAGGAATTGGTAAGGATATAGTATTGATCACACTCATCTGCGAGGAAGTTGGTCAGCCCGGCATTTGCAATTAATTGCGTGAACTCTTCATAGAAACCCACTTCGCTCATGAAGGGTGTATGTGGCCATTCGCATGGCCTAACCTGCGTGTTGCCAATAAGGTTGATATCTTGGTCCTAAATTCTCCTAGCAACTCCCATAGGGCTCCGACGTGAAGAACATTTCCTCAATAAATTCATTTTCCTAAGCACAAATTTCTGAAATTCTTGAGCCACAAATTCATGTCAATAAAACTTCACATGATTGATAGCAACTACTCATATGGATGCCTAGAGGACATATCAAGCAATCATACTACTTGGAACTCAAAGAATTCAACATGCAAGCTCATTTTCTGTAGCACCAAGTGCAGCACATTATGCAAAATATAAACCACTAAAACAAAAACTAATTGGAAGAATGGAGGAGTCACATACCAAGGAACAATTCCTCAAAACAGTTTCGGAAACGGAGTTTCAAGCAAAGAGATCGAAAATTTCACTTTCTGGGTGAAGAACATGGGAGAGAGATGGCTAGAAATTTTTTGCTGGAAGTAGGAGAGAGTGTGGGACGAAGGGATAAGGCAGGGGCCCCCTGTGGGCCCCACAAGCCGTCAGGGCGCGACCTAGGGGGGCGCCCTGATGTGTGGTGCCACACGGGTGCAGCCCCCTGTTGTTATTTTTATGCCAATATTTTTTATTTATTTCAGAAAAAAATCATGTTAAAATTTGGTGGCAATCTGAGACTTTTTATTTTCTGACATTTTTCTACGCACGGGAAAAACGGAAAACCATGCTAATTTATTTTATAAAAACTGAAAATATCAGAGGGTAAACTTTTGATACAAGGAGTTGTGAGTACTAAATTCATCAATCACATGTCTTCCGAAAAGGATCCATTAATAAGGTTTATCAAGTCCTATTAACAACCGCTTCCAGTTAACATGAAACCGAAGAATTTTCATATGTCACTAGGTTACCTCAATGGGGATTTGCATCTCCCCAACAATAAGATTATAATATCTCTTCTTGACAGTAGGTAGAGGAATTGCAAAGCTTCCAATGATAACCGTGGGAGTAGGTTCAATGACATTAATATTATTCACCAAAGTTTGCTTCTTCGGAAAATGCACGGTGTGTTGCTTGCCATTGACGTGAAAGGTAACCCTGCTTTTATTGCAATCAATAACAGCCCCTGCAGTATTTAAGAATGGTCTACCAAGGATGATCGACATATTGTCGTCCTCGGGCATATCAAGAATAACAAAGTCTGTCAAGATAGTAACATTTGCAACCACAACAGGAACGTCCTCGCAAATTCCAATAGGTAAAGCGGTGGACTTATCAGCCATTTGCAAAGATATCTCGGTAGGTGTATGCTTACTCAATTCAGGTTTTTTATAAAGGGAGAAAGACATAACACTAACACCGGCTCCTAAATCACATAAAGCAGTTTGAACATAGTTTCTTTTAATGGAGCAAGGTATTGTGGGTATGCTAGGATCTCCTTGCTTCTTAGGTATTCCTCCATCAAAAGAATAATTAGCAAGCATAGTAGCAATTTCAGTTCCAGGTATCTTTCTTTTGTTAGTAATAATATCCTTCATATACTTAGCATACGGAGGCATTTTCAATATATCGATCAAGCGAGTACGCAAAAAAGACGGGTCTAATCATTTCAGCAAAGCGTTCAAAATCTTCATCATCCTTATTCTTAGAAGGCTTATGAGGGAATGGCATGGGTTTGTGAACCCATGGCTCTCTTTCCCTTCCATGTTTTCTAGCAACAAAGTCTCTCTTATCATAGCGTTTATTTTTAGGAGTTGGGTAATCAAGATCCTCAGCAGGTTCTATTTCTACATCATCATCATGTTCTTTATTACTATCTGGTGGAGCATCTACTTGCACATTACTATCCTCCTTTTCATTATCACTAGGAGCATGTTCACTACCAGATTGTGTCTCAGCATCAGAAATAGAAACATCATTATGTTTCTCAATAGGTGTTTTTGCAACAGGTTTACTAGAAGCATGCAAGTTCCTTTCATTTTTCTTTTTCTTTTTCTTATTAGAGGAACTAGGTGCATCAACATTAATTCTCTGGGAATCCTGTTCTATTCTTTTCAGTATGTATCGTTGCCATTAAGTATAAGAAGATGGGGTCTATTCCTACATGAATAGATCTTGTCTACATCATGTCATCGTTCTTATTGCATTACTTCGTTTTTCCATGAACTTAATACACTAGATGCATGTTGGATAGCGGTCGATGTGTGGAGTAATAGTGGTAGATGCAGGCAGGAGTCAGTCTACTTATCTTGGACGTGATGCCTATATAATGATCATCGCCTTGGATATCGTCATGATTATCTGATCTTCTATCAATTGCCCAACAGTAATTTGTTCACCCACCGTGTGCTATACTCATGAGAGAAGCCACTAGTGAAACCTACGGCCCCCGGGTCTACTTTTCCAACATATTGCTTTCTGATCTATCTTTTTGCCTTTTTCTTTTCAGATCTACTAAACCAAAAACCCAAAAATATATTGCTGCACTTTTTATTTGCCCTTTTTATTTTGTGTTCTTGAGAGATCTATCTCTCCTATCTATCACTACCTAATCTATCTTTTTACCGTAGAGAGATTGACAACCTCTCTTTCGCGTCGGGTTGCAATTATTTGTTATTTGTGTGCAGGTGTTGCTTATTGGGTGGTGGTGATCCTCCTACTGGTTCGATAACCTTGGTTTCATAACTGAGGGAAATACTTACCGTCGCTGTGCTGCATCATCCCTTCCTCTTTGGGGAAATACCGACGCAGTCTCAAGCCACGTCAAAGGAATTTCTGGCGCCGTTGCCGGGGAGGAAGCGGTCTCTTCTACGTGCCAATCGCTGGCGCCGAGGAGACACCATCATCATCTACCAGGTTCCTAATCACAAATCTAATCTCCTTGCAATTACATTATTTGCCATTTGCCTCTCGTTTTCCTCTCCCCCACTTCACCAATTTTCCGTTTTATTCGCCCTCTTTTTTGTTTGCCTTTTTCTCGTCAGATCTCTTGCCTTGTCATTATGGCTAGTTCTTCCTTTATTGCGTGTACTCCCGATAATGTGGTTCTTAATTTTAAGCAAAGGGGAGGGGAGAACCTAAAAGATGCTTGGTATAGGATTTGCAATGCTCATAATAGATCTATCCATAAGCAATCTACCATTGTTCTTCTTCGCAGTTTTTAGGTTGGCATCACCGCTTGGTATAGATTCGTCCTTGATACGATTACCGGTGGGAATTTCTTGATGTATCCATCTTTGGATGCTTTTAATGCTATGGGGAGTTTAGTGGGATCACCACCTCTTATGATCAATGAAACAACTTTAACTCTCGAACACGTTATGGAGAGATTAGATGTTATTGAAAAGAAGATGATTACCAAAGATCATATTGAAGATTTGGATAAGAAAATGCATAATCTTGCTAATAAAATTGGGGCTAAGGCGGGAGATGCCTTTAAATTGCTAAAGGCAAAAGAAACCGTGGTTAATGAAAGGGTAGAAGAGAGTCCTTACCGAATTGATAAGTTGGAAGAGATTGTTAGTAACTTGGGTTCGGCTTTTTCTTCTATCAAAACTATTAAAAAAACTCCCGTAAAAATTAGCAAGACCACGCAAGTCACTAAGAACAAAGTTGCTACACCTAGTGGCCACAAGGGGGATCTTAAAATGATTAGTATTCATCCCGACTTTGTTGAAATCGTAAGAGACCCTATTTACAAGAATGAATTTCTTGGTTTTCTTCCTAGGAGTGTTGTTATCGAGAGTATGCATGATAAATCCTTGAAGAAATCTAGTTGTGTGATTGAAGAGTTGAAAACCAAAGATGACAATACTTGAATCTACGCGTTATGCCTAGCTAGGGGCGTAAAACGATAGCGCTTGTTGGGAGGCAACCCAATGAATACATAATTTTTTGCTTTTTCCTTTCTGTTTTTGAGTGTTGACACAATTATGCCTCTGTTATGATTGTTTTTTATGGTTTATTTAGTGTTTGTGCCAAGTAGAGCCTTTAGGATGATTCATAAGATGAGTAGAAGCGATGCTGAATCTAAAACAGAAACTTTGCGTCCAGTGTTTGAATTTTCATTTTTTACTGGAACGTGATATTGAGCTGAAACTTTAACACAGTGTTGCTATACAAATTATTTACGTTGTCCTAATGTTTCATATTTTTTATAGTTACATAAGTATGGTTAGAGTACAGATTACTACAGACTGCTCTGTTTAAGACAGATTCTGTTTTCGTTGCATTGTGTGCTTGTTTTGATGAATCTATGGGTTGTATTGAAGGGTATGAGCCATGGTAAAGTTAAAATACAGTAGGTATAATGCAATAATAAAATATGAATGGGTTTGCAACAGAACCTAAGTAGTGATTTGCTTTATTATACTAACGGATCTCACGAAGATTTGTTGAGTTTTGTGTGATTGAAGTTTTCAAGTTTTGGGTGAGATCACGATGGATGAAGGAATAAGGAGTGAAAAGAGCCTAAGCTTGGGAATGCTACAGAACCCCCAAGATATATCCAAAGAGAAACAGGCAACTAAGCTTGGGGATGCCCCCGAGTGGCATCCCCTCTTTCTTCTAACGACCATCGTATTTTACTTGGAGCTATATTTTTATTCGTCACATATCATGAGTTTTGCTTGGCGCGTCTTGTATCATTTGAGTCTTTGCTTGCTTTGCTTATTAGTTTGTCACTTGTATCCTTGCTGGACACACCTATTTGAGAGAGCCAAAATTATGCTATGATTTGTTAGAATTGCTCTATATGTGTCACTTAAACTTTTTGAGCTATAGAATTGCTCTAGTGCTTCACTTATATCTTTTTGAGCACGGTGTGCTTGGAATTTTTTGTAGAAATGCTCTCATGCTTCACTTAGATTAATTTGAGAGTTAGTAAATTTTGAAGAAATCCTCTCATGCTTCACTTATACCTTTTTGAGAGATGAAATCTCTATGCTCATGTGCTTCACTTAAATTTGTTTGAGCTTGTCAAAAGGCAATGGCAATATATGAAACTAGTCCCAAAGTGATAGATATCCAAGGAGGATATAATAAAAACTTTCATGAAGATCATTGGACAAATTAAACTTGATTCCTTGTAATAGTTTTGAGACATGATGATAGTAATATGTGAGTCATGTTAGTGAGTAATTATGCTTTAGTAGGAATATTGGTGTTAAGGTTTGTGATTCCCTATGCATGCACGAAAGTCAATAGTTATGCAATGAAGTTACATCCTACTTATGGTGCATTATTCGGTGTTAGTTATGCTCAATGATCGCTTATGTGAATTTTTGTTTCTTGGTTTGGTTGCTTCTCAATCTATTTACTAGCCTTCATTTGTACTAAGTAGAAATACTACTTGTGCATCCAAAATCCTTAAACCAAGTTTTGCCTTATGAGTCCACCATACCTACCTATATGTGGTATTTCCATGCCGTTCCAAGCAAATTTGTATGTGTCATCTCTAAATTTTCAAAATAAACTTCTCTTTTGTGCGCTCGTACCGCTCATGAAACGGTGGGGAGTGTCCAATATTTTTCCATGCTAGATGTGTTATTCTCAAGATGAGTGTTTATTCACTTGTCATTGCACGAGAGTGCGGCGGTAATAGGGATGCCCATTCCCGAAATGAAAAAGAAAAATTATTTACTTTATATTGTCAAATAATAAATTCCTTGGAAAGTGTTGGTATGGAAGGCAGCTGTGGATACGGCCCGCCATGGAATGTGAAAGAATGGTGGAAAAAGGAATAAACTTTATTTTCTGTTTGGGAACCGCCTATGATATATCTAGCATGGAAAGTATTGTGAACTACTTTGTCGTTTTCGTTGACAGGAAAGGCATGCCACCCAAAATATTTTTCTCTCTCTCAATTTAAACTTTGAGCTCTGGCACCTCTACAAATCCCTACTTCCCTCTGCAAAGGGCCTATCAATTTACTTTATGCAATTTTTATTTTTTACTTTGAGTCTCCATCTTCTCTTATAAAGCACCAACTAGGGGGCACTATGATCATACTTGAGCATTGGGGGTAGCTAATATTTGAGTGTGTTTCATGAATGGATCAATGATTGAGTATGATGGGCTAGGGATAACTTTCTTTAGTGTTGATATTTTGAAAAACATGGTTGCTTGTTGGCATGCTTGAGTATTGAAGTCATTATGTTAAAACTAGACTATTGCTTTGAATCATCTACAAGTCCAAATGTCCATGCTACAAAAGAAAAGAATATGAGATGAACATGTTAGGCAGCATTCCATATCAAAAATTCTGTTTTTATCATTTACCTACTCGAGGACGAGTAGGAATTAAGGTTGGGGATGTTGATACGTCTCCAACGTATCTATAATTTTTGCTTGTTCCATGCTGTTATATTATCATTCTTGGATGTTTTACAATCATTTCATAGCAACTTTATACTATCATTTTTTGGGACTAACCTATTGACATAGTGCCAAAATGCCAGTTACTGTTTTTTCTTGTTTTTTACTTCGCAGAATATCAGTGCCAAACGGAGTCCAATCGTGACGAAACTTTTTGGAGATTTTTTCTGGAACAGAAGACGCCCAGTGGGCCAAAGAAGTGCTAGAGAGGTGGGCTGTGGAGGCCACAACCCACATGGGTGCGCCAGGGGGCCCTCGGCGCGCCCTGGTGGGTTGTGCCCTCCACGGGGCCCCCCTCCACCGCCTCTGACGCCTATAAATTCCCAAATATTCAGAAAACCCTAGGGGAGTCGACGAGAAACACATCCAGCCGCCGTGAGTTCCAGAACCTCGAGATCCAATCTAACACCATCACGGAGGGGTTCATCTTCTTCATAGGTGCATCTCCGATGATGCGTGAGTAGTCCACCATAGACCTACGGGTCCGTAGGCAGTAGCTAGATGGCTTCCTCTCTCTCTTTTGATTCTCAATACAATGATCTCTTGGAGATCTATTTGATGTAAACTTTTGTGGTGTGTTTGTTGGGATCCGATGAATTTTGAGTTCATGATCAGTTTCTATCCATGAATATTATTTGAGTCTTCTTTGATCTCTTATATGCCTGATTACTTATAGCCTCGTATTTCTTCTTCGAATCTTTGGTTTAGTTAGGCCAACTAGATCGATTTTTCTTGCCATGGGAAGAGGTGCTTTGTGATGGGTTCGATCTTGCGGTGTCCTTTCCCAGTGACAGAAGGGGCGGCAAGGCACACATGTATCGTTGCCATTAAGTATAAGAAGATGGGGTCTATTCCTACATGAATAGATCTTGTCTACATCATGTCATCGTTCTTATTGCATTACTTCGTTATTCCATGAACTTAATACACTAGATGCATGCTGGATAGCGGTCGATGTGTGGAGTAATAGTGGTAGATGCAGGCAGGAGTCAGTCTACTTATCTTGGACGTGATGCCTATATAATGATCATCGCCTTGGATATCGTCATGATTATCTGATCTTCTGTCAATTGCCCAACAATAATTTGTTCACCCCGGCCACTAGTGAAACCACTAGTGAAACCTACGGCCCCCGGGTCTACTTTTCCAACATATTGCTTTCCGATCTATCTTTTTGCCTTTTTATTTTCAGATCTACTAAACCAAAAACCCAAAAATATATTGCTGCACTTTTTATTTGCCCTTTTTATTTTGTGTTCTTGAGAGATCTATCTCTCCTATCTATCACTACCTAATCTATCTTTTTACCGTAGAGAGATTGACAACCTCTCTTTCGCGTCGGGTTGCAAGTATTTGTTATTTGTGTGCAGGTGCTGCTTATTGGGTGGTGGTGATCCTCCTACTGGTTTGATAACCTTGGTTTCATAACTGAGGGAAATACTTACCGTCGCTGTGCTGCATCATCCCTTCCTCTTTGGGGAAATACCGACGCAGTCTCAAGCCACGTCAAAGTGACAGCAGCAATTTTGTAGTACTTGTGACAGTAGCAGTAACAATAGTAACCTAGCAAGATTTAGTATATTGATACATCTCCAACGTATCTATAATTTATGAAGTATTCATGCCATATTTACAACAATTTTATATGGTTTTGGTATGATTTGCATGGAACTAACCCGGACTGACGTTGTTTTCAGCAGAACTACCGTGGTGTTGTTTTTTGTGCAGAAATAAAAGTTCTCCAAATGCAACGAAACTTTTTGACGATTTTTTGGAACAAAAGAGGCACTAGAAGCTTCGTGGGAGGGCCAGAAGAGCCACGAGGTGCCCACAATCCACCAGGGCGCGCCAGCCCCCTTTGGCGCACCCTGGTGTCTTGTGGGCCCCTCGTGGCCCATCTTCGCGTGAAACCGACGCCCAAAAATCCTATATATTCAAGAACCCCAAGAAATAACCCTAGATCAGAAGTTCCGCCGCCGCAACTCTCTGTATCGACGAAAAACCAATCTGGAGGCGTTCCAGTACCCTGCCGGAGAGGGTAGTTCATCTCTGGTGGCCATCTTCATCATCCCGGCAGAGGCCATGACGAGGAGGGAGTAGTCCACCCTCAGGGTTGAGGGTTTGTACTAGTAGCTATGTGTTTAATCTCTCTCTCTCTCTCACTCTCTCTCTCTCTCTCTCTCTCGTGTTCTTTATTTGGCACGATCTTGATGTATCGCGGGCTTTGTTAATATAGTTGGATCATATGGTATTTTCCCCTCTTTATCTTGTTGTGATGAATTGAGTTTTCCCTTTGAGATTTCGTTATCACCGGATTGAATAATTTTATGGATTTGAGAGCACTTGATCTATGTCTTGGCACTCAACTCGCAGATTCCCGAGGTGACATTGGGGTAATCTGTGCATAGGGGTTGATGCACATTTTTGTCCTACTTTCTGTGGTAGAAATCTTGGGGCACTCTTTGAGGTTCTTTGTGTTGGATTGAGTATTATGAATCTGAAATTGTTTGATGCGTATCATATAATTAACTCATGGATACTTGTGGTGACATTGGAGTATCTAGGTGACATTAGAGTTGGTTGATGCGTATCATATGGTGTTATTTTTGTACGAACTCTTAGATAGATCGATCGGAAAAGATAACTTGGTGTTATTTTAGTATGGACTCTTGGATAGATCGATCGGAAAGGACAACTTTAAGGTGGTTTCGTACCCTACGAACAATTTCTTCTTATGTTCTCCACTAGATAAGAACTTTGGGGTGATTCTTCGTTGCACGTTGAGGGATGGTTATGTGATCCAATTATATTAGCATTGTTGAGAGATTGCCCTAGCGAAAGTACGGACCCTAGGCCTTGTTTTCAAGCATTGCAATACCGTTTGTGCTCACTTTTGTTACTTGCTACGTTGCTGTTTTTTATTGTTACTATTACAAAAAAATCAATATCTACTATCTTTACTACACTTGTATCACCATCTCTTCGCCGAACTAGTGCACCTATACAATTTACCATTGTATTTGGTGTGTTGGGGACACAAGAGACTTTTTATTATTTGGTTGCAGTGTTGTTTGAGAGAGACCATCTTCATCGTACGCCTCCCACGGATTGATAAACCTTAGGTCATCCACTTGAGGGAAATTTGCTACTGTCCTACAAAACTCTGCGCTTGGAGGCCCAACACGAGTCTACAAGAACAAGTTGTGTAGTAGACATCATATATGTAAAGCGTAGGCACGTGGATCGGTGATGGATAATGATTTAGATGACATTGATCATATAACAGTTACACACTAGGGCGACACAGAACTAGCTCCAATTCATCAATATAATGTAAGCATGTATTTCGTATATAGTCATACGTGCTTGCGATAAGAACTTGCATGACATCTTTTGTCCTACCCTCCCGTGGCAGCGGGGTCCTATTGGAAACTAAGGGATATTAAGGCCTCCTTTTAATAGAGAACCGGAACAAAGTATTAACACATGGTGAATACATGAACTCCTCAAACTACAGCAATCACCGGAAAGAATCCCAATTATTGTCACCTTGGGGTATGCGGATCAAGACACGTAATAGGTGCATACAACTTGCAAGATAGGATCCAAATCAATCTTATATTCGTGAAAACATAATATGTTTAGATCTGAAATCATGGCACTCGGGCCCTAGTGACAAGCATTAAGCATAGCAAAGTCATAGCAACATCAATCTCAGAACATAGTGGATACTAGGGATCAAGCCCTATCAAACTTAACTCGATTACATGATCAATCTCATCCAATCCCACCCCCGCCCAGCAAGCCTACAAAGGAATTACTCACTCCCGGTGGTGAGCATCATGGCGGTGTTGATGGAGAAGGGTTGGTGATGACGACGACAACGATTTCCCCTCTCCGGAGCCCCAAACGGACTCCAGATCAGCCCTCCCGAGGAAGAACAGGAGGTGGCGGCGGCTCCGTCTCGTGAAAACTTCTCTCTGATTTTTTTCTTCGAATATGTGATTTTATAGGACTGGAATTAGGGTCGGAGGAGCCACGAGGGCCCCACAATCCATCAGGGCGCGACCTAGAGGGGGCGCCTTGATGTGTGGTCGCCCCTGGCACACCCCCTCCGACAACTCTTCGCTCCATAATTCATTATAATTCTCTAAAATAATTCATAAAAAGTTTCGTCCAATTCCGAGAACTTTTATTTGTGCACAAAAATAACACCAAGGTAGTTCTGTTGAAAACAGCGTCAGTCCGGGTTAGTTTCATTCAAATCATGCAAATTAGAGGTCAAAACCAGAGAAAAAGAGTTTGGAAAAGTATATACGTTGGAGACGTATCAACTCCCCCAAGCTTAACTCATTGCTTGTCCTCAAGCAATTCAGTTGACAAACTGAAAGTGATAAAGAAAACTTTTACAAACTCTTTTGTTCTCGTCGTTATACACATACTTAGCTAGTGTTCAAGTTTTCAGCATAAATTATAAATAACCACATCCATGATAGCAACTAGACATTATATCAACTCATGGCAATACATAACCAACTAGCAAGCAAATAATAAGATATCTCACATGCCAACAATTTATCAAAATGATCATGATATAATATGGTGACATGGTATTTCGCTAGCCTTTTCTGAGACCGCAAAACATAAATGCAGAGCACCTCTGAGGTTCAAGTAGCGACTAAACATTATAATTCGGAATAGAAAAGATCCAATCATGCTCGTATCCAACATTAACTAGACTCAATGCATAAAAATGACAATAGTGCTCTCTGGTCTGGTGCTTTTAGTGAGAAGATGATGACTCAACATACAAATAAATAGATAGGCCCTTCGCAGAGTGAAGCATTGATTTGCAGAGGCGCCGGAGCTCAAGTTTTAAAACATAATTGGAATATGGTTTTGAGTGGTGCACTTTTCTTGTCAACATTACGACAAAGGTTTTCAATAGCTCTTCCTCTTGAATATCAAATTTTTCGTCAAAAGAATCGTAGGACGAACTCATCTAGAATATTGAATTTAAACTAGTTTAAAACTACAAACAACATGCATCAAATTCATCTACAAAATATAAAGTTGAAGTATACATACCTTGCAAGCGTTTTGTCAAACACCTTGTGGGCGTTGAGCTCCAAACGTTCGCCGGGCGCTCTTCGTCGGAAGAATGGTGCGCTCGTGGGGCGGTGGCGAGGAGAGGAGGTGGAGGAAGCAACGGCGGCGCGCGAGGATAGGCGGAGGAAGCGCTGACGGGTCGCCGGAGAAAATGGGGAAGTTTCCAGGCGGCGGCGCCAGCGCCTGAAGTCTTAGATCTGGCGGTTGGGGAAGTCGCGCATGAGTTGTCGCTGTCCAGCGCGCGGGAGCGGGCACAGCAAATACACCGCGCACGATGTCGTTTTCATCCGCGCGCCGAACCTACTTTACCGTGTGCGCGATTTTTGCGCGGCTGCAGGAGCGCCCAACTCGGGTCCGCGCGCGCTAAAATCGGGTTTTTTCCAGTGCACCGCTAAGATAGCACGCCTCTTGGAGTTGCTCTGATGCTTGCTGACCGGAGCAGCAACATGCCAGCATACGTCTGGTTCGTGTGCATGGCCGGTTCCGTCCTCCGCCTCCCCTCCCCATCCAGCGCACAATCGGTAGAGGAGCCACGCGAAGGCGGACGGATCGGTCACTGACCGGTCACGAAACTCAATTTAGATAAACGTATGGCTGACCGGCATCATTTACACTTAGTCTAAACATGAAGCGGATATAAAAAGACCGGGACGCGTCCATCACGTCGGTCTGAGGCCGTGCCGGACACGGAATTGTCCGGAAACCCAACAATCCGACATGACGTCTCCTCGGGTGAAGGTGTGAATGTCGCGTGGCGCCGCTCCGGCTCGCCGCCCGGGGCCAAAGTCCGGCTATTTAAGTTGTCCGCCCCCCGAATCCTAGCCACAACCTTTTACGCCCTCTCCTCGCCGCCAACCCAAGCAATTCCTCCCCGTCTCCACCTCCCTATTCCCTCATCGTCCGCCATGGCCCGGCAAAAGAAGACGACCTATGCTATGCTCACGTCGGAGCGTCGCTTCCAGATCGAGGAGGAGATCTAGATGAGGCGTGCTGCCTACATTGTAGCCGGTCTGCCTCCGGACTCGCCAGAGTTAAAGGAGGAGGAGGAGGTGGAGCAACCAAGGGAGGAGGAGGAGATGCAACATCTGGTTTTGATGGAGGTGACAGATCCGGAGGAGGAGCTGGCACCAGCTCCGGGCTTCAACGTGGACGACGCGGAGGCAGAGTTCACGGTCATCCAAGCGGCCGAGATGCGAAGAAGCAGGCCATCCTGGAGACCATTCAGGATGGGGCCTATGTGGAGGCCAACCGAGAGTGCATCCGACAAGAGCAGAGGGCGACCGATGCGTTTTTTGCCGAACTCGACGCAAAGGTGGAGGCCGACGCGGAGCAACATGAGTTGCGTCTGCCCCATGTACCCAGAGCCCGGGACGAAGATTGTGTACATCTGTGACGACGACGTACGTAGATGTCTTATTTGCATGCTTTGTATGATTTTAAGATTTCATATATGAGGTGTTCGGATACAAAGAGATATTTGAGGAGTGACCGGTCAGTACCAGTAGATGTGACCGAACGCGTCCATGAGCGTTTGAGGGGGCCGATTTGTCAAGGGCGGCTATAAATACTTAAAATTACTTATGAGCACCGTTACATTTTTTCTCGTGTCTACATTTTTGCTTCTAATTTCAGTGAAATACTCCGCGTCTCAGCAAATCAAACGAGCACAGCAACCTGGCCCACTCAACAAGTGAGAAATGCTGCCATGGATGACGATCCGTGCCTTACCCGCAGAACCACGTCTCCATCGTCCATTCACCCACATGTGGCCGTCCGTTTTTGTGAACGGACACTGACCAAGCCGTCCGGCCGGGCGTTTGAGGCAGGTTTGAAATGTCCGGTTGCAGATGCTCTCAACCATAGATGGGTTCCACGCCGTAGATGATTTAACCAAGATGTATATGTTCCCCAAAATAAAAACCAAGATGTATATGTGACAAACGCTGTTTTGCGGATGGCTATAAAGGGACTAGTGATGAGCGATGTTACGTTCCTTCCCGGGTCTACATTTTTGCTTCAGTGAAATACTCTGCGTACCAGCAAATCAAATGAGCACAACAACCTGGCAGTCAACAAGTGAGAAATGCTGCCACGGATCACGATCCGTGGCCTTCCCGCAGAACCACATCTCCACCGTCCATTCACCCCTGATCCAACGTCCCACCCGACCCCGCGCGCTCCTCCCTCCGTGGCGCCAAAGATCAGGCCAGACCCCGAAAATTTCCGCTCCAAATTCTCAGGCTTCGCGCCATCCCCCCAAATCCCCACCCCACCCCTTCTTAACCCATCCATCGCTCCGGCAAATCCTCACAACTCACACCGCCGCCGCCGCACCACCGATCTCTCAGTAGACACCCCACCGCTCGCCCATCCCACCCGCGCCGATGGCCCGCACGAAGCAGACTGCCCGCAAGTCCACCGGCGGCAAGGCGCCGAGGAAGCAGCTGGCGACCAAGGCGGCGCGCAAGTCCGCCCCGGCCACCGGCGGCGTGAAGAAGCCCCACCGTTTCCGCCCCGGCACCGTCGCGCTCCGTGAGATCCGCAAGTACCAGAAGAGCACCGAGCTGCTCATCCGCAAGCTCCCCTTCCAGCGCCTCGTCCGCGAGATCGCGCAGGACTTCAAGACCGACCTCCGCTTCCAGTCCTCCGCCGTCTCCGCCCTCCAGGAGGCCGCCGAGGCATACCTCGTCGGTCTCTTTGAGGACACCAACCTCTGCGCCATCCACGCCAAGCGCGTCACCATCATGCCCAAGGACATCCAGCTCGCCCGCCGCATCCGCGGGGAGAGGGCCTAGGTTTGGGGTCGCCGGCAATACTGGGTAGTAGCTGTTCTTGTCTTGTGATCTGGATGTGTGTCGGGTGCTTCTGTTTGTTGGTGTTGATATGATGTGTCGTCTGGCCCTATGTATCGTGATGCTTGAATGAAATGACAATGGAAAAGTTCAGTTATCATGTGATGCAGATTTCAGTGCCATTGTTTGCAACTTCTGGTGCTTCTGTTTGTTGGTGTTGAGATTATCTGTCGCCTGGTCCTGTTTATCGTGATGCTTGAATGAAATGGCAATGGAAAGTTCAGTTATCATCTGATGCAGATTTCAGTGCCATTGTTTGCAACTTCTGGTGCTTCTGTGTGTCGGTTGATTATTATCTTCGTTTCGTCTTGTGTATCGTGGTGCTTGAATGAAATTGCATGGAAAGCTCAGTTATCGTCTGATGCTAATTTTGTGCACCAGTGCTACTTTTGTCCGTGATTCTGCAATGATGTTCTTGTGGTGTTGCAGTGACCGATTTGGACAATCTGTGATGCTAGCTGTCCCATGGGTTTGGTGATTTCGCTGGTGTGCTCTGTTATTTTTGTTTAGTCTCTGCGATTCAGTATTTTTACACCTTTTCGCACGATCGTACAGGGATTTGATGAACTCATTTGGGTTTTCCGCTCTGTTCGACGTGATTCTGAATTATGGTTGGGTTGGTTGACTTGGATTAGCTGAAGGCGAAGTGGCGACAGGTGATGTGATTCTGAATTATGTGTCGTCTGCTAGTTCGAAATTTGCAATGAACGTCTGCTAATTAAGTCATGTGCTTGGATGTTGCGTTTGGCGAATGATATCATCCTGGGGATGATTCTTGTGCTGGAATTTTTCTGGTTGTGATCCTTCATGATGGTACTTGTGCATCAGAAATTCGTAGTCGACAATTACAGCAGACTACAATTTTCAGTCTGATCCTATCAGTACCATCCATTTCATCTAACAAGTTTATAACATGTACTGTAGTTCATTATAAGAGAAACACTCTATAACATGACACAATCTTTTGGCTCTTATTTTCTGTATCGTTCTACACAGCTGTTAACTGACACGATGACAGAATGCATAATTTCGTGTCAGCAACATTGGCTCTGCCTAAACTTGTGCTGCGATCAGCCTATGAGACTACACCTGACAAATTTTCGAAAGATCGGAAGGCGGATACGAGTAGGAGCCACTCATCACTGCAGATGCTATGATATCGTTTGCAGCTTCTGTGGCATGGATTCCATCCCAGCTCACGTAGTTCTGCGGGTCTCCGCAGGCCGTCGCACTCGCTATCTTGCCCTTCACAATCTTGCTGGTGCCACAGTACAGATCTGGGTTAAAATTGTAAGCTCCGCCGCCGTATCCGCAGCAAGCCTTGGTCCCATACTTGAGCCCTGAAATCATCAGCAGACCAGCTTCAGTACCACCCTATACTTGTAATAAGTTCAGATATGGCCATGAACCAAACCGATTCATGTATGTACTCGTTGGATGGCAGAAAAAGATTCGAGAGAAAGCTCACCATGATCTTCTGGATGCCTGAACAGCTCGAGCATGGCAGAATATTTGTCGACCAACACGATCGACGCATCCCGCAGCGTCTTCCGAACCTCGGCCAAGCTGCTGTTCAGCAGTTCATTGTAGTAGACAACCGCGCCATTGTAACTTGTCATACATCCATACTCATCAAGATCATCGCTGCCATGAGGAAGCTCCACGAGGAAGGCCGGGTAACAGCCGATCGGCGCCATGTTGAACACCATGAATTTGCGGGCCCCGATGCCGTACAAGTCCTGCAAACAGTTGAGCAGGTGCCACACATGATGGAGTCCATCAGAATGGCCAATTGTTTCGATCATATGAAGTTATGCCAACCGTCATTTGTGCTACTCCAAATTACCTGTATAGTCCATGATATCTGGCTGATGACTGAAGGAAGCGTTTGCTTGACACCCTCGATGCCCCGCGACGCCAGGTTGGAGGTGAAATCATTCTGGCCGATGTCGATCGTGTAGAGAGAATCGGCGAAAACGTCGGGCGGAGGAAGTTGGCCTGAAACTCAAGCCAACGATCAGTCTCTGTTTGAGCTGTAAAATTCAGACAATGTAGTGTTTTTTTTTTTTTGTGGCCAGGAGAACTTTTTACCAGTGGTGCCGGCGGAGGCGATGGCTCTGTTGGTGAGCTCCTTCATCTGCCGGAGCTGGATGGCGAGGGAGAAGGGGCTGACGCCGGTGATGAAGAGCGACGTGTCGGGCAGCAGCGCCGTGGAGGCGAGCGTGGCGAAGTTGGCGCCGTGCCGGAAGTCGGAGCCGACGGACCGCAGGTAGGGGCTCAGCAGCGGCAGCCCCATGGCCTGAGCTGATCACCACCGTCAAGTCGTCAGAATCGATCAAACCAACGGCTGGATAGAGCGGCGAGTAGTGTCGCGTATAGGTGCCTACCTATGAAGTCGATGACGAGGCGGCCGAAGTAGGTGACGCCGAACGGGGGCGGCTGCGCCGGGAAGGCGGCCCAGAAGCCGCCCGTGTCGGAGTTGGAGTCGCCGAAGTTGAACACGGCCGGGAACCTGCACCGGCGCCACTCGCCGGCCGCGGCGCCGATGCAGCAGCAGCACAGCGCCGCCGGCAGGAGCAGCTGCCACGCCGACCCGATCCTCATCCCGGGGAGTAAAGCAACGTGCGAGCGAGCGAGCGAGCCCACAGCGGCGCTGTGGTGGTGTGCGTACAAGAGGGCGTGGCGAAGCAAGCTTGCCATGCTTATACAGCGGTGCTGGGGTTGGAGATTTGATCGCGTTTCGTACTGATGGAGTTCAATCTGCAGTTCGTCCCTGCAGAGTGCAGATATATATCGTCACGGAAGATGTATGTATATCGAGGTCAAAGGCTGATGCAATAATAGTGCGTTTCTGTTTTGGAAGCACGGCGCTGCACGAACTATACATAACATGTAGTCCTGGGTCCTAACATTTCTTTGAAGCTGGTACGGTGGGCAGCTGAAGGCCTTGATGGTAAGCTTCACGCTGGCAAGAAGTCCCACACGAGAGATCTTCTCAGCAATACATACACACATATCTGGAAAATAACGTGCTGTGATGAAATGTAGCGACACGCCAATCATGGCCCTCGCAACTGACAGACACACTGAGCCACTCCAGACTCCATTACAAGTTGCAGGTACAATGTAGTACAACGTTGGCTAGAAGCGGGGCCTGTCTCACTGTACATATGTTGGCTAAGCGTGGACAATGTTATGTTATGCTGAGCAGGTGCTGGATAACTTTGTCGGGGTCGTTGTCGTGCATCGCCAGCAGCTCGGGGACGTTCCGGGACGTGAACCCCATCTCGTGGAGGGCATTGTAGGCTTTCACAAACTCCTTCACCTGCGGGACAAGGTCAACAAACCACCAGGTTTATACTCCCTTCTTGTGAGTTTTGCCAAAAAATGAAACTCCAGGAGAAAATTGCACAATACAGAAGATAGACGGCAGAGGCGGAACCACATACGATTGAATGAACGAATGAATGATGGACACAACACAAATTCTTCCAAGGGGTTCGACTAGGGATACAGAGCGGACAGGTTTGTGGGCTACAGCCTAGTACAAATCCATCTTTAGTTTAGTGTTAATCTTCTGGCCAGAAATGAACTAGTTTGCTGGTTTTGCGACGCCACTTGCATCCCTAGGTTCGACTACTAATCACGATACAACTGTTACTAGTTAAACTATGCGATTTATGACACCTTTACCCAGATTGGAAAGCACTGTACTCACTATTTTATTTTTTGGGCTAAATGTACATAACAACACTCCCTCTGTCCCATATGGGACAGAGGGAGTGTTTGTTAAGAGCAATTCTAAGTAGGCAAGCATTTTCTCCCATAGAGACAACTACTTCAACAAGTTTGAACTTAGACTGGATAGAACAGCACGCATAGTACAGTTCTCCTATCGATTAGTGTGTGGCGCCAAAAAAAAAAAAATGGACCTAAGTTAACTGCAAAATGTAACATCCATCTGCTGTTTGTACCGATGTGATTGGCCACAATGAAAGATAGTATTGGTTTACTGATACAGCCACAGTACAGCAGAGCATTGGTTTTTGTAACTGATGATGATGGAAGATAGTATATATTGATAAAGGTAAAAGAGGAGAAAGAGCATGCCTTCGTTGGATTATCTCCATAATTTAGCACAGCAAATGAAACAGCTTCGCGTCCAAGCCCCATCGCCATATACTTCTCCACAAGTGGATCCCCTGGTGTAGTAGCCTGAAAAAGGGACAAAACAGAAAGAAAAAAAGTATTCAGAGATACACTATTACACTAGTAGACTTCGATGAATATACCCAACTGTTATAAACATCTGGCGTGCATTTATCATGTGTAATGATGCAGCTAAGTTAGCGATGCAAAGGAGGCAAGGAGCCTCTAGCAGAGTCATAAAATAGACTACAGAGAAATGTGCTACTCCCTCCGATCCATATTAATCGGAGAGAGTAATATCCACAACACCAAATATATATACTAGAAAAATATATTTATGATGAATCTAATGAAACTTATTTCGTGTTGTAGATTTCTATAGACTTAGGGCAAAGCTAGGACTTCAAATAATTTGGAACAGAGGGAGCAGAACCAATCTTTTTTTCTAAAGTAGCAGAACCTTGGTACCAAGCTGGCAATGACTACATAACTTAAGGTTGCGGGCTTAACAACATAATTTTCTTGCAATGTTCTAAGTAGGCAAGCATTTTCTGCCATAGAGACAACTATTTCAACAAGTTAGAACTTAGAATGGATAGAACAAGCTGCACAGCCATATGTCTGAGGCTAAACTAGCTTAGCCAGTATACCCTCATGATTTTCTTGTAATTTTCAAGGGAGATTTAAATGGATTTTCAGTCATAGGTCCAGGGCAACAGCCATGGCAGCCCCAGGCAAGTCTCTGCCCCTGCTTAAGGTTAAAAGTGACTTTGAGTCCGAGCTAATAGAAACTCCAAGCAAAATGTAACTTAGATGTACATGAGAAAGTGGATTCATGTTGGGTCTAATAGAAAAGGGCATAAAAAGGACCAACATAAGAGGCGTTGCTAGACCAGACTGCAAAGATTATTGTAATTTCACCATATTAATGTACTGCTGCTTTGGCAGAGACGGAGGGGGGTGGGTGGGGGGGGGGGGGGGGGGGGGGGAGCGAGAGATATTGATTACCATAGAAGTTGTGGAAGTTGAGTGTCTTGGCCCTCTTGGCAGCTGTTGTTGTTGGTGTTGCTGCTGTGGTGGTGGTGGTGGTGTCTGCCTTTCGATTACAAACTTCCCCCAGTTGGGGTTTTCCTTCTCTGCCTCCGCAAGAATCTTCCTTTCATACTCAAAATCAAAGTTAAAGGTGCTGCGGGGAACTTCTACCATCTGTGGCGCCAACTGAGGCTGAAAACATATACCAGATAACACTAATTAAGAGGTGCCAAATTTTCCAAACACCGTGAGGGGAAGTGTAAATAAAAAAAACAGCGAATGACTATGTAATAAATAATTTATGCATTGCATAACTGTACAATTTTGCAGAACGGCGGGCTGCTTCTCTAGAAAACGAACAGAATATAACGAGTGTTGAGAATCACATCCTCATACATTTCAACTCATACTATCAACTATCACACCAACATTCTAGGATCCAAGTCTTAAGTAGTGACAATGGCAAGGGTGGCTACCCAACTAAAATAAAAGGATCTAATAAAAGTCACAGGCAAGTTCTTCCACTCATCTACTGTAAACCATAACAAGTAGAACACACTAATTATTCCCATGTACTCCTTACTCCTTAGACATTTTCATGTAGACATACTCTGCATCCACTGTTTAGAAACACCATCAGAGTAAGCTGCACCATTTATATTTCCAGTAGTTTACTAACGACGGAATGGTCCATCAGGAGAAACTGAGACGCCCTTGCAAACTTATCAAAACCTGCAACCTGCATATGTGGGTCCGGACCCACATATCACGGATAGCCTACGGATAAGAAGGATATTTTACTAACATTAATCGCGATGACAAAGGGCACTAATTGGACAGCTAAAGCTGACTCCTGGTGGATCGTATGATGCTAATAATCCATCATCTGTATATTTCTGGTATATAGACGTGTGCTAAACGAGGACAAAAACAAACAGGAAGTTTGATGAGTTATTAACTAAACTGTCCGAATGCATCATAAGTTATTCATTCCTTTTCACAAGCCCAAGGAAAATGAACGGCAATAGAAAACTTAACACCCCATGGTGGTATGGTCTATGTCCAGTCTAGCCAATGCACATAAGTTAAACACACCCATTTAAATATGAAACAACATTTATTTTTGCTTAAAAGCCTGTAACCTAGAGAAGAGATCTATCTGTTTGGAGTAACGCTCTTAATAATGCAGAATGAAAATTACACTCATTCATCAACAGAATTTGTTTGGTACCAAAGCCAACCAACAGCTCTTGCACAAGAGAACAGGAAAGTAGGGATTGAATAACAAATCATATAACTTACAGGAGGGGTTATCCGATATTCTGGCTTTATAACAACTTGTATGCCCACTGCAGAGAAACAATGAATTATGTTAGTAAACCACGAACTGTTCTCAATAACAGTACAGAAGGGCACAATATTGAGCAGTTTGTTAGTCTGGCTGGCATGATGAGAACAACAAAAATAGATACAAGTAGGCACTCCATTCTCTGTATAACAATTCAAAGTCTAACCAATCTCTCCCAATATTTTTGAATTTTCAGCATGACCCCCTTCTTCGCGAGGAAGCATGCCCTAATAACAAGCTAAATTAAGTTACACATGTAATGGCCAAATTGGGGGAAATTACTAGCTAAACAAGTTTAAGCACACACATATGCCAGCTACAAGAGAAATGACGGGGTTAAAAGACCAATGGACAAACTCAGGTAAAACTGCCTCAGTTACAGGTCTAGATTGTTCAAGTCCACCTTCCAATCAGGGCCTCCTAAATCAGAACTCAAATAAGAGATCCGCTGACCTAACGCGCACGAAACCACTCTCAAATCGATCGAACGAACGATCTGGTGAACCCTACTCGAGACAGCACGGAGCACCCGCGTTCTCCGCTACCGAACAGCCCACCAACCAGGGCACCAATCGACCGTACAGCATCGAACCAGTACGGAGTAGGGGAAGAGGGGATTACTCGATGTGGAGGAGGAGGAGGAGGACGGAGCGGGGGGCGGGGCGGCGGGGGACGAGGGGGCTGCGGTGGCGTGGAGGTAGGGCGCGGCCCGCTGCGGCGGTGGGCCGGCGGCGCCGTGGGTGGGCTGGCCGACGCGCGGGTAGAGGGACGAGCCGCCCCCGCCCCCGCCCCCGCCGGCTCCGCCGTAGGAGCCGGAGCCCGACCGGCTGCGGAATTCGTAGTCCATCGGCGCCGGCGCGGGGGTGGTGGCGGTGGCGGTGGCGGTGGCGGTGGTGGGCGATCGGTCGCGGGGGCACGCGGTTTGGAGGGGGCTAGCGACGGAGCGGAGTCGTGTTCGTCTTCGTCGGTCGGGCAAGAAAGAAAGTGTATACAGACTCCCTCAAAGAAAAAAAGACCTTCAAAAAAAGAAAGAAAAAAAGAAGTAGAGTATGTTTTTTTCGAGACAAGGCGCGCGGTGGTGACGGTAGCGGCCCGCCCGCGGGTTCTCGTTGCAAGCAAAGATGGGCCGGGCCATTTAATTTTTTCTGTACATTCTACAGATCCGGTTTTGGGAACTGACTACAAGGCTCCTGTTTTCCATCAGTTTCAGGAACCCTGTAGAATATTCTGGCCTATTCTTTTCCTTTCTCCGTTTTTTGTTGTTTCCTTCATGTTTTTTATCTGTTTTCTTTGGGTTTAGAAAATACTCACGTTGACAAATATTTGTTCGCAATTTAAAACATGTTCCTGTCTTTATGTATTTTTTTCGTAAATTCAGAAAATGTTCACATTTTTGAAATGAGCCGAATATCCAGCGAACATCATATTTTTAAGCATAACAAATGGAACGTTTTCATGGCAAATTATGTTTGCCGAGGATGGCGAGTTTAGTTGGCGAGCATGAAGAATCTATTTCACTTAATTTTTTCCAAAAATTTCAGTAGTTGTAAACTAAATTTGCCATCCTTTCGCCAATATAAATTGCCATGAAAAACATTCGATTTACCATGTCTTTTAAAAAATGTTCGGGAGTTTACAAATGTTCCTGTGTTAAAAATTATTCACAAGATCACAAAATGTTCGCATTTCCAATAATCTTTTGAAATTTGAAAAATGTTCACATTTTCAAATTTTGTTCATGAATTCAAAAAATGTTTCCAGAGTTTTATAAAAACATTGACGTTTCCAAAATATGTTTATAATTTTCAAAAAATGTTTGTGTTTTCGACAACTATTCAGGAAATTCCAAAAATGTCTTGGGTTTCAAATCTTGCACACAAATTCAAAAAAAATGTTTGTGTTTTCGAAGGATGTTTGGGAATTTGACAAAGTATTTGCATTTTAAAATAATTGTTCACCTTTTCTAAATTTATTCACAAATACAAAAAGTATTTTCGTTCCCAATAAAATTCCGTCTTAAAAATAATTTATGATTTATGAAAGTAATTAAAAAAATGTACATGTTTCCCAAAAAAGAATAGAATTTTAATTTTAGAAATCATGTTTTTTGATTTATGTAAAAAAAATCGAAATTTCATATTTTTAATAGTATTTTCCTTATTTCTGGAAATGCGAAACGAAAAAATCACATAATAACAAAACCCGACAGAAGAAAATTTTTTTAGGGCGCCTCACTACCTTTATAGAGTCACTATAAAGCGATCGTTGAACTGGTCGACCCACTCTGCGCGAAATGGGGGCTATTTGACATAGTAAGCGTCAAACAGGACCTCCCTATCAAAGGTCCTTCACGCACTATGCCCCAAGTAAAGCGCGGCGGTTCTCTTGTGTCCATGGGCCATGTGGGCCACCCCCTGTGTTGTTGTCCTCGGTCAAGGGGTTGTAGTGCACCCATAGCAGATGATTCTTTTCGCTTTTTGCTGTGCATGACATTATGAGTACGAGGGTGATCTAGGTTCGTTATGCATTCCGTATGATGATTGAAACGAAGAAGAGATGAGAGAATTGAGTAGAAGAGACCACATGCTTCGCGTTAGCGGAGCGCTCGAGATGGAAGAGGCTATGGAGTGTTAAGGTACTGGGCAAGCTCAGATTATTTGTTTGGCGACTTGCCCATGTCTTGGATGGATATGATTCCAAAAGCAAAGTTCTCTTATTTGACGACATAAAGAACTTTCATCTAGAACACTTTACAACTTGAGGTCGTCTTGATACAGAAAATGCCCATCATGTCAATATAACTTCCACGCACAAATCAAGTCGGACGGGTTAAAACCTAACAATATACTGGCCCCTCTCGAGGGTCCGGCTATACCGCGCTAATTGTTGTCCTACTGACCTCACCTTCCTTTGGGTTCAAGACATTCTTTGTGATCATGTCACTTTTGAGCATCAACTCTCTTTACGATGTAGATGGGAACTTACCGCAAGTGCTCGGGGTCATCCTCTGATAGAGATTATGTTCAAGGTCCATGTTTTTCTAGGATGGCGACACTCGTTGGCTCTCTTCGGCTACATATTTCCTTCTATGGATTTCCGCCAAGCTAGAGGGTGCTGTTGCTGCTACCTGCTAAATATTGGCATCGTGATTCCATTTGACTATGTCCGTGCCACTCCTCGATACACTGCTCGTGTTTCTCTCCTTCATGTTGCTCGTCGGATTTGTAGGACTGTAGAGCTTTATCATGTCTCCACATCACCGAGGGATTTTATTTTCCTTGGGTTTAATCAACAATGTTTTCCCCTCGGTTGTGAAGGATTTGAATTTGGTCTCCACATCATGTCTCTTTTGAAATGAAATCATATTCATCTCGGGATCCCCCATGTGGTTATTTACAAAAAAAAGCACCCCTCGCAATAATAATAATTGAGTCGACTCATGGCTCCGCGAATATTAAGGAGAACCTGCTAGAGAAGAATTTGTTGCATTAATGATTGAAAGGTTGTACCAAGTTGCATAATTTTTGTTGGTTTCACCCAAATTGTTTTTACTGACCCGCAGAGAAAAGGACTACGACTATGATGTGATGGATGCTCTAAGACTACAAACAAAACTCTCACACCCCTCATCTCGTCTTCCTTTTGAATGATCGTAGCTAATGTATGTCCTCTTTTCTCCCCCACACCCACTTCAACTCTACAGTACTCTCGCTATTGCTTCGCTATCGCCTACATCAAGTCGAGGCACGAATAAACTCACCTTGAGCTAATTACCCATTTGTTCAAACCAAAATCCCAAATGTTGTGTATGCCCACCATTGACTCCAAACGCCTCCAAACATCTCTTACATGTACCGTCTAACATATTCATATGGGCCTGGATATGTCTCGATATCCATCCCATTAACTCAATTTTTACTAAGACAAAGGGGCTAGGAAAAGCGAGCATCTTGTTTTGCAACAATAGATTGTATCATAAGTTGGCATCGACACACATGGAAACTTGCCTTCATTTGGAGCCACCCATGCACACACCTATCATGGAAGTTGTGTCCTCGTATCATCTTCTTCCATGCAGATGTCACACCTCCTAACCAAGCATACATAGCATTCTGCACCATCACATGGTGCCTTGACAGGTTTTAGCACCTATGCATCATTACAAATAATGTCATATCATCTCGAGTGGTAGTGCAAGATTCCTCAAGACCGAGTTGACGTGGTTCCATGTCAAAAAATACACCACATGCTACCAAAATACACAACTTCGGTGGCTTTGGCATCAATAAGACCGCCTAACCTACCTACTTGATTCAGCCAGGACATGTGAATCTGACTTTGTTTGATTTTTGGAGAGGGTGTTCGAGGATGGTGTTTATGAAGAGGAAAGGACATGAAGTGGGAGTAAGAGCCAGTCTTGTTTTTTGTGTTACTAACAGATGACTAGGATTTAGTTGCACTAGCAAAGTACGTACAAGTGATATTTCCACTTGTGCTACTGGGGTACTACCTATGTCTTACTTAGGTACACTAATGTATAATGCTAAGCTTAGGAATATGGATTGTAAGAAAGCAGAAGATAAGATGTATAAAAAGTTAGTAACTTGGCAGTGGAGGTTGATGTACTATGGTGCTAAACTGATTTTGCTTAAATCGTGCTTATCTAGTGTTCCTTATTACATGATGTCAATGTTCCCTATTCCTAAAGGTTCTTTCCATAGTGCAATTTTGTGTGTGAAGAGATTACTATGAAAGACAGTGACAACTCTCACAAACATACTTTAGTTAAATGGGAGGAAGCATGTCAACATGTAGATCAGGGAGGTTTGGGGTCAGTGCATCTTGGAATTACGAATGTATGTTTGTTAAGCAAATGGTTGTGGAGACTGGAAAATGAAGAGGGTAAACGACAGGGAAGTTATTAAGAACTAATATTGTGGTACAATTTTACTTGTGAATGTTAAAAGAAAACCAGGACAATCCCATTTTATGCATGGAATTCTTGTTATAGAAATAGCTTTTATAAATTTACTAGGAAAAAAATGGGGAATGGTAAGATCATAAGGTTCTCCGATGATAAATGGCTCAATGATTATGCCCTATGTAACACATTTCCTAGATTGTATAATGTTAGTGTTAGTTTTAACATAACAGTAGGTAACATTTTGAGGAGAGATGGAATAATATTGATTTTAGGAGAAACATTAGGGGTGAATTAACTGAATCATGGCAGCAACCACAAGACTTGTGTGTTGGAGTAGTGTTAAATGAGGAAAATGATAAATGTGTTTGGATTTTAATAATTCTAGTAATTTGTTTGTTAATCCCATGCATTTTATGTTAAAAGCTCTACAAGTGAAATGTCCATTTAGGTGACTATGGTTTATAAAAGTACTTTGAAGAGTAAAGTCTTTTTGTGGTTGATGTTTATAAATAGTATTCTTACTAAACATAACTTGTTAAAATGAGGTTGTGTAGGAGCAGAATTTGTGACAGAGAGGAAACGGTGGATCACTTGTCTATACATTGTAGTTTGGCTACATATATGTGTGTGTGTGGCAGTGGCGGCGGCGCGCTTTGGGTATCCATATGAATTTGTGCTCTATTAGAGAAATATGTGTGTGGGTTATGATTTTTCCTGGCAAATACAAATGTTTAGTAGCAGTGTGAGTGACGACGGTAATTTAGGCTACATGGAAGTGTAGGAACAATGCTTGCTTTAACAATGTTTATGACGGTGAAAACACCGGGTGTATCCGACCTCCCAGGAAGTCGATCACCAGACTGACCTCGGGGCCCAATTGTGGACTATGCCCCTCTCCTTGTTAGGAGGCCTCCCAACATTTCGGCCTCACGGAAGTCGGACCTCACAGACGTGAGGCCTCCCAAGTGAGGCCTCACAGAAGTCGGGCCTCCCAAGTGAGGCCTCCCACAAGTCCGGCATCAGGACGGCGCCAGCAACTTATACTCCAAGACATTTACTCTAGTAGATCAACTTGGGTTGCAATAAATGTAAGCCCACTGATAACCCACAAGTATAGGGGGTCGCAACAGTTTTCGAGGGTAGAGTATTCAACCCAAATTTATAGATTCGACACAAGGGGAGCCAAAGAATACTTGAGAGTATTAGTAGTTGAGTTGTCAATTCAACCACACCTGGAGATTAAATATCTGTAGCAGAGTGATCAGTAGCACAGTAATATGATAGTTTGATAGCAGTAGTGACAGTAACAGTAGCGGTAACAGTAGTAGCAATAGTTTTGTAGCAGTTGGAACAGCAGCAACAGCAATAGTGACTTAGCAAGAACAATAAGTGGAAAGCTCATAGGCACTGGATCGGTAACTCGTTGGATGATATTCGTCATGTAACAGTCATAACCTAGGGCGATACAGAACTAGCTCTAGTTCATCAATGTAATGTAGGCATGTATTCCGTAAATAGTCATACGTGCTTATGGAAAAGAACTTGCATGACATCTTCTGTCCTACCCTCCCGTGGCAACGGGGTCCATAAGGAAACTAAGGGATATTAAGGCCTCCTATTAATAGAGAACCAGAACAAAGCATTAACACATGGTGAATACATGAACTCCTCAAATTACGGTCATCACCGCGAAGTATCCCAAATATTGTCACTATGGGGTTGACGGATCATAACACGTAATAGGTGCATATGACTAGGCAAGATCGGATCAAGAACATAGATATAGAGATGATAACATAAATGGTTCAGATCTGAAATCATGGCACTCGGGCCCTAGTGACAAGCATTAGGCATAGCAAAGTCATAGCAACATCAATCTCAGAACATAGTGGATACTAGGGATCAAGCCCTAACAAAACTAATTCGATTACATGATGAATCTCATCCAACTCCTCACCGACCAGCAAGCCTACGAAGGAATTACTCACTCCCGGTGGGGAGCATCATGGAATTGGCGATGGAGAAGGGTTGGTGATGACGAAGACCGAAGATTCCTCTCTCCGGAGCCCCAAACGGTCTCCAGATCTGGCCTCACGATGAAGAACAGGAGGTGGCGGCGGCTCCGTATTGTAAAACGCGATGAAACTTTCTCTCTGATTTTTTTCTCCGAAAATACGAATTTATAGTGGCGGAATTAGGGCAAGTGGGGCCACGAGGTGGGCACAACCCACCAGGGCGCGCCCAGGGGGCTTGGCGCGCCCTGGTGGGTGCTGGCCACCCTGGCCCCCTCTTCGGTGGATTTTGGCTCCAATAATTCACATATATTCTGAAATAATTCTCCAAAAAGTTTCGTTCCATTCCGAGAACTTTTATTTCTGCACAAAAACAACACCATGGTAGTTCTGCTGAAAACATCGTTAGTCCGGGTTAGTTCCATTCAAATCATGCAAATTAGAGTCCAAAACAAGGGCAAAAGGGTGAGGAAAAGTAGATACGTTGGAGACGTATCAACTCCCCCAAGCTTAAACCTTTGCTTGTCCTCAAGCAAATCAGTTGACAAACTGAAAGTGATAAACAAAAACTTTTATGAATTCTTTTGTTCTTGTTTACATATATATGCTTAAGTAGCACCCAGGTTTTCAACAAAGATTATGACTAACCATGTCAACAATAACTCTTAGAAATTATATTTACTCATAAAAATAACATAAGCAACTAGCGAGCAATAATAAGATATCTCAAGCGCCAACTCTTTGTCAAAACAATCATGATACAATATGACAATAGTGGTATCTCGCTAGCCCTTTCTGAGACCACAAAACATAAATGCAGAGCACCTCCAAAGTTCAAGCAGCGAATAAACATTGTAATTCATGGTAGAAAAGATCCAGTCATGCTGCACCCAACATCAACTATACGCAATGCATGAGGATGACAATAGTGCTCTCAGTTCTGGCGCTTATTTGAGAAGGTGATGACTCAACATAAAAGTAAATAGATAGCCCCTTCGCAGAGGGAAGCATGGGTTTGCAGCGGTGCCAGAGCTCAAAGTTTAAAACAGAGATAAGTATAATTTTGGGAGGTACACCCTTCCTGTCAACGTCATGTTGGGGAACGTTGCATGGGAAACAAAATTTTTCCTACGCACACGCAAGATCTATCCATGGTGATGAGCATCTACGAGAGGGAGAGTGGATCTACGTACCCTTGTAGATCGCTAAGCGGGAAGCGTTAAGAAACGCGGTTGATGTAGTCGAATGTTTTCGGGATCCAGATCGCAAGCCGTCCCGCGATCCAATCACGACCCGTCCCGCGATCCAATCACGGTCCTTCCGATCTAGTGCCGAACGGACGACACCTCCGTGTTCAGCACACGTACAGCTCGATGACGATCTCCACCTTCTTGATCCAGCAAGAGGGAGCGGAGAGGTAGATGAGTTCTCCGGCAGCACAACGGTGTGGTGGCGGTGGTGGTGAACTAATCCGGCAGGGCTTCGCCGAGCTCCGCCGAACTAATCTAGAGGAGAAACGATCTAGAGGAAGAAGTGGGCAGCACGTGGCAATTAGGGTTTTTGGGCTGCCCTCAAATCCTCTAGTATATATAGGAGGAAGGGAGGGGAGGAGGCAGCCTCAAACCCTCCACAAGGAGGATTCGGCCGAACCACCTCAAGGAGGTGGAATCCACCTCCTACTAGGAGGTGGATTCGTTTTAGGAAGGTGTCCTACTCCTTCCAACCTCCACCTTTTTCCTCTTGGGCGCATGGGCCCCCATGGGGTCGGCTGCCCAGACCACCAGGGGCTGGTGTGCCACCTCTTGGGCCCATGTGCCCCCCCGGGGTGGGTGGGCCCCACCCGGTGGACCCCCGGAACCCATTCGTCACTCCCGGTACATACCGAAAGTACCCGAAACTTTTCCGGAACCCAAATACCACTTTCCTATATATCAATCTTTACCTCCGGACCATTCCGGATCTCCTCGTGACGTCCGGGATCTCATCCGGGACTCCGAACAACCTTCGGTCACCAACATACATAACTCAATACTACCGAAACGTCACCGAACGTTAAGTGTGCAGACCTTGCGGGTTCGAGAACTATGTAGACATGACCGAGACACCTCTACGGTCAATAACCAATAGCGGGACCTGGATGCCCATATTGGTTCCTACATATTCTATGAAGATCTTTATCGGTTGAACCTCTATGTCAAGGATTCAATTAATCCCGTATAATGTTCCCTTTGTTCTTCGGTATGTTACTTGCCCGAGATTCGATCGTCGGTATCTCTATACCTAGTTCAATCTCGGTACCGGCAAGTCTCTTTACTCATTTCGTAATACAAGATCCTGTGGCTAACTCTTTAGTCACTTTGCTTGCAAGGCTCATTGTGATGTTGTATTACCGAGTGGGCCCTGAGATACCTCTCCGTCACACGGAGTAACAAATCCCAGTCTTGATCCATGCCAACCCAACAGACACCCTCGGAGATACCTGTAGAGCACCTTTATAGTCACCCAGTTACGTTGCGACGTTTGATACACATAAGGTACTCCTCCGGTGTCAGTGAATTGCATGATCTCATGGTCATAGGAACAGATACTTGACATGCATAAAACTATAGCAATAAACTGACACGATCATATGCTATGTTTATAGTTTGGGTCTTGTCCATCACATCATTCTCCTAATGATGTGATCCCGTTATCAAATGACATCTCATGTCTATGGCTAGGAAACCTTGACCATCTTTGATCAACGAGCTAGTCTATTAGAGGCATACTAGGGACATAGTGTTGTCTATGTACCCACACATGTATCTGAGTTTCCAATCAATACAATTATAGCATGGATAATAAACGATCATCATGAACAAGGAAATATGATAATAACTAATTTATTATTGCCTCGAGGGCATATTTCCAACACGTCACGACCAAGAGTTATCGATATCTTCTATGCTAAACAAATTAGCGGCGATTCCCAAGCGGTAAAAGTAAAGGTTTACTCCCCCTCCACCAACAACCACACTCCATGGCGGGCCGCATCCATGGGTACCGTCCAAACCAACAACTTTCCTGGGGGAGTTTTGTTTAATTATTTTTGATTTTTGATTTCGGGACTGGGAATCCCTATTACCGCCCCTCTCGTGTAAGGACAAGTGAATAAATACTCATCATGAGAATAACCCACTTAGCATGGAAGATACTGACCGCCCCCTGTCGCTCCATGAGCGGTCCAGGCACACAAAACAGATGTTCATTTGAATTTTTAGAGGTGGCACATGCATATTTACTTGGAACGGCAGGGTAATACCGCATATAGGTAGGTATAGTGGACTCATCTGGCATAACTTGGTTTAGGGGTTTTGATGCACAAGCAGTATCCCCGCTTAGTACAGGCGAAGGCTAGCAAGTAGATTGAGAAACGGCCAGCTAGAGAGCGAAAACGGTCATGAACATGCATTACATATAATCAACATTGAATACTAGCATGAGTAGGATATGGACACCATGAACATAAATATCATGAAGGCTATGTTGGTTTTGATTCAACTACATGCGTGAGCATGTGCCAAGTCAAGCCACTTGAAACATTCAGAGGAGGATACCATATCATCATACCGCATCACAACCATTTTAATGCATGTTGACACCCAAGATAAATCATTATCCACTCCTAGCTACTTAAGTATGGCATGAACAACTATAATCTCTAATGGTCATCGCAAACATGTTTGATCATAATGAGCTGAATCAAGGGATACTAGGTTAAACGTATTTACAAAAACAAAAACAAGTTGAGTTCATACCCGCTTTTCTCTGCCACATCCAATTCATCAATTGTCGTCATTATTGCCTTTCACTTGCACGACCGAATGATAAGAAAATAATAATAGTGCAAGAGTGCCATGGACTAAGCTGGAATCTGCAACATTTTATTCAAGATGAGAAGACAAGGTAATATGGGTTCTTTGTTAGATGAACAATAATGCAGATGAGAGCCACTCAACAATTTCATCGTGGTCTTCTCCTAGGTACGACTCTAAGTAAAAAGACAAGAATTTTAGAGAAACACACTGAAATATTTTTGGAGTTTTTGTTTTTTCTTGCAGAAAGCAAATTAAAGAGGAAAAAGAAATTGAGAAAAAACTATTTACACGGGAAAGCTCCCAACAACTAAAAGAAGAAGCGAGAAATCTTTTGGGGTTTTCTGTTGATGCTACAATTAAACTAGAAAGAAAAACTAAAAAGAAGTAGGAAATATTTTTGGGTTTTCTCAAAGTTTTTCAAACACACAAGAAGAAAGCGAGAAAACAAATCTAGCACGGATATTACAATGAAAAAGTATGAACACCGACAACTGGAACGAAATGTGTGAACATGAATGTAATGTCGGCGGAAATACGTACTCCCCCAAGCTTAGGATTTTGGCCTAGCTTGGTAATCACCATCCGTATGAATAATAATCTGGGCGATGGCTCACCGAGGCCCTCAGAGCAAACTCCGCGGCCCTCCTGGCAGCTTCAACCTCCGCGTTGTACGCATGAGCTTTGCTCTCAAGAACATAATATCTTCCCCTAGTGTGAAAATCAAAGAGAGCAGGAGCAGGCAAAGCAACAGGCACAACGATTTTTTTTATTAAATCTCAAGTTATAGGTGTAGTTGGTGGCCGTACCCGTAAGGAACTTATGACGCTTCATGGCATCAAAGTCTAAATACTGAGTGGGTAGGATGGGGTCATTAGGCCATGGTGAAACATTTAATCTCTCAGCTACACGGGAGGCATAGATTCCTCCATAAAAATTACCACTAGCAGCATTAAGCTGCAACCTCCGTGCAACAATTGCACCAAGATTATAATCCTTATTCCCAGTTATGGCAGTGTGTAAGAGACTCAAATCATGAGCACACAGTGTGCTACAATCTTGTTTGCCTACAATACATTTACCGTTAAAGAGCGCAAAATATTGTAGTGATGGAAAATGGATGCTGTTAATTCTCCCTTGTGTAACCCCCTTTCTTCGCCAAAGTAAAGATTAACTAAAAATGATTCGTACTCAGCTTTTGTTAGTTCAACGAGGGAACCCTCATATGGAAGTTTGCATGCTTTGCTAAACATTTCTAACGGCATGGTAAAGGAATGATCGTACAGGTTGAATGAAACTCTAGACTCACTGGGAAAATATTTAAATTTCTTTGTGAAGGTTTTTGTGAGTTCGAGGTGTTGGGGGCACTTATCTACGATGAAGGGAGCAAGCTCTGTATTGTGAATAAATTGATCAAATTCCTCCTTAATACCTGCACCTTCCATGAACTCGTCGCAAGGCCACAAGCATGATTTGGTGGCGGCATCTCGCATCGAGCTTTCGCTTGGTTCAACATAAGACTGTCGAACTGAGCTTCCACTTGATGAGGCTCCCGAGGATCTCCTCCTCGAAGAACTCCTAAATAATTGCATTTTTATTCCTATAAAAATTCTGAAAATTTTTAGTGCACAAAATTGTTTGTCAACAAAACTTTGTAAGATTGTTAGCAACTACTCCTAAGCATGCATAGAGGCCATATTGAGCATTCAAACTACTTAGAACTCTAAGAATTCAACATGCAAGCTCATCTACAGTAGCACCAAGATTAGCTAATTACTCTAAAAATAACCCACTAAAACAAAAACTAATTGGAGCAATGGAGGAGTCACATACCAAGTAGCAATCCCTCCAAACAGTTTCGGAAACGGAGCTTCGAGCAAAGAGATCGAAATCCGCGGGTTTGAGCGCAAGAACACGAAAATGGTGGCTGTGGTGATTTTTTGCTGGAGGTAGGTGATGATGTGGGCTAAAGAGATAAGTGAGGGGGGCACGTGGGGGCCACAACCCACAAGGGCGCGCCTGGGGGTGCTGGCGCACCCTGGTGTCTTGTGGGCACCAGGTGCACCCCCCTCTGGTGTTATTTGCTCTAAAAATTCATAAATATTTGGAAAAAAATCGTGTTAAATTTTCAGGGCATTGTGAGAATTTTTATTTTTGGGTCATTTTTTATTGCACGGAGAAAACAGAAAACATGGTAAACATGGTATTTTATTCTATTTGACTAACTAAAACAGAAAATAAAAGGTGGGAGCAGAGAGTTGTGCCTACTAGTTCATCGACTTCATACCGCTAAAAAAATGATTCATTAATAAGGTTGATCAAGTCTTATTAACAACCACTTCTGTCGGGGATATACCCCGCGGTATGACCCGGCAAACAGTTATGACCCGGAACAGTTATGACCCGGCAGACAGTTATGACCCGGAACAGTTATGACCCGGCAGGCAGTTATGACCTGGAACAGTTATGAACCGGCAGACAATTATGACCCGGAACAATTATGAACCGGCAGACACACAGTGCCTGAAGATGAGTCCCGGAGATGAATCCTGAAGATGAGTCTTGGAGATAAATCCGACTGTAAGCCGCCCGGCGTAAGCCGCCCGGGACTCAGAAGCCCACGAAGAGAAGCCCGCAATGGGAAGTCATAATAGGTTAACTCTTAATCCGACTTGGACTCTACATGTAAACCGCCCCTTCGACTTATATAAGGAGGGGCGGGTCACCCCAAGAGGGTCAAGTTTTTAGACGTCTTGATAGACAGGTCTTAGACAGACAAGTCATTAGAGATAGACAGATTAGAGGCTCTCGAGACTAGAGGTAGCGATTCCGCACCCTTGTAATCGAGATCATCATCATCATCAATATAGACACAAAGCAGGACGTAGGCTTTACCTCCATCGGAGGGGCCGAACCTGGGTAAACTCGCGTCTCTCGATTCCAACAAACCCCTCTCAAGCCGCCACATAGTTGCGATGGCCTCACATTTAAGTTCTTTCATGAGGACATCTTGCCGTGACAAATCCACGACAGTTGGCGCCCACCGTGGGGCCATGCACGGTGGTGTTGAAATTCTTGGAGGGATCTCTCCCTGGGGTCGAGAGCTTCGCAACTTTCCGGATGAAGAAGACCCAGTTTAGAAGGATCTGCGTCAGCTTCAAGTTCATCAGTCCAGATTTACAATTTGTGGGATTTAAGTCACCCTCCTCCACCTGACCGGCTACTCCTCCCCGTCTGCAAGCCGCCCCCGCGCCACGTCGTGCATCGACCGTGCACCCGCCAGGTCTCATCCGCGCCCGCCATCCGGCACCGCCTCGCTTTCAGGCCGCCAGCCCCGCTCCTGGTCAAGCTGACGGTCCACGCTGGCTCGGTCTCCTCCCCGCGGCCGGCTTTGCTCCGCCCGGCCACCGGCTTCGCCCAGGCCTCCCTCGCTGTGCCTCTGCTGCTGCCGTGCTCGCCGATGCGAGCCGCCGTTCGGCCATCCACCGCGCCGCGCGTGCGAGCCGCCCCTCTCCGAGGCCTCGCCCTGTTGTGCCGGCTCTACCCCCACAGCACCGCCTTGCCGCAGCTGCTGAGCCGGCCCCGCTCCGAGCCACTGCTCGCCTGCGCCAGGTGCCGTGGTTTGCCTCGCGCGCCTGCTGAGCCGGCCCCGTTCCACTGCGCCTTGCCCTCGCGCGTCCGCTCGAAGCGTCCGAGCCGTCGTGACTCGTCTCCTCCCCTCTGCACCCGCTCCGGCTCGCCGCGGCCGACCGCGGCCCGCCCGCCTGACTCCGGCTATGCCTCGGGCCGGTTGCCCTCTGTGCCACCTCGATGTCACCCCGCCTCCACGCGCCACCCTCGAGGCCGCCTCGTCCCGGCCTCCGCCAGAGCTGCCGCGAGCCGCCGCCCTAGCTCGCCTACGCCTCGCGCGGCCTCTGCCGCAAGCGGCCGCCATGGCCCGCCGGCGCGCCTCCTCCAAGCCGACGCCGCCAAGCCGCCGTCGTGAGCTCCGCCTCGGCCATGGCTGCGCGAGCCGCCCTGATCGAGCTGCTGCCGCAAGATCCGCCTCTACCGCAAGCCGGCACCACCGAGCCGCCCCGGACGTTTTTTCGCTCCACTTTGCTCGAGCAGACCCTCCATCATGGCTCCGGCTTGCCTCCGCCGCGCCTGCGCCTGCCTCGCCGTTGCGGTCTCGTCCAAATCGGCACTGGCTCCGCGCCGCCTCGCCGTATCTCCCTCGCACATGCCCGCTTCTGCTGTGGCTCGCTGCGAGCCGGCCCTCTGCTGGCCACTCTCGCGCCTTGCAGCCACCGCCACCGCCTTGCGCCGCCGCTGCGCTGGACCCGCCGTCACCGCCTTGCGCCGCCGATGCGCTGGACCCGCCGCCGTGGCCTCATCTTGAGCCGCCCTCACGCGAGTGTACACCCGCGCTGGCTCTGCCTACGAGCACCGGCGCCCAGTCGGGAGCTCTCAAGCCGGCACCGTGACGGTTGCCTCCCCCTCCCCTGCGTTGGTGGTCGGAGGAAGAAAAGGATAAGGAAAGAAAGGGGGTGAGGAAGAAAAATGAAGGAAGGCCACGTGGGTGCTACTACTGCTTTCAAAGTGCATCCAGGACAATTATTCATTGCCAAAGTGGCATTATACCGCGGAGATGGAGGCGTGCCAACATCATTCTGCACAGGTGGTTGTCCGTGTTGCATTACTCAACGGACTCACGCATCGGCTTCCGACGCCATGACCGCACCGGCTTACAACGCCGCGGCCGTCTCTCGCGGCCGCACCGGCTTACAACGCCGCGTCCGTCTCTCGTGACCGCACCGGCTTACAATGCCGCGGCCGTCTCTGGTGACCGCGCCGTCTTCAAACACTGCGGCTGACTTCTATGTCTACATCAACACGCCAGGGGCCACATACACCAGTACGAGCCGTCCTACGAGCGCTCGTGAGTCGCCAACCTGCGGTCCAGTCTACATCGACATGCTGGTGCCGTGCTTGCTCGTTCAAGCCGCCAAACGGACGCTCATGAGTCATCGCCCTGCGGTCCGGTCTACATCGACATGCTGGTGCGGTGCTTTCTCGTTCAAGCCGCCCAACGGACGCTTATGAGTCGCCGCCCTACGATCCGGTCTATTCCAACAACTCTGAAGCAAGTCATGATATATTATCAGCCTCTGCCTCCACCGGATGGCTCAATGGATAGGCGGGCAAGTCGCCGCCACTGCGTTTTGGTTAACTTCAACAACCAGCAGGTATGAACCGCTGGCCGGATTACTGACAAAAATCATATGGGATCATTTATAACCCGCCATCTCAACTTTCTGTGGGTTCATGTTGCGTTATCAACGCCAACAACATACAATGGGTGTCGCGAAGATCATCCACTCGCCACACGCTTTTGGCGTCAATAAATTTCAGTTATCAGCCGTCAACCATATGCCGGCTTATGCCACAGTCAACTATGAAGACTCTCAAACCGCCTCTTCGAGTCGACTTAAGACTCGGGGGCTACAGACATGGCTCGCCACGTTTTGGTCGTTTTCAACAAAGAACCTCGGGTCATTGCGAGGAAGAAAACCCGGTCCCGGGGGCTGCTGCCTTATTGGCGGAAGATTTAAAGTCGCCCAAGAGGACGAGCCGCCATGTTGCGACCGTTCAAACATGGGTGCCCGGATTTATTGGATCATCATATGGCCACTTGGGGGCTTCCAACTCTATGAGTTTAGCTTTCATACCCTCTTGGCTGGCTTTATATGTCATATTCGAGTTAAACCTGCCTGTTTGCAACTTGCTACTCCACCATGTGACCCGCCGAACTCTTGATAGTTAATCTTGATAAGAGACCCTGAACTTTTATAAGTTATTCTCGCACAAAGACCCTGAACTTGTCAAGGTTTAAACGGCGGCTTTTGTCACGAGAGAGCCGGCTTACAGTGAGCTAGGATAAACTCGCCTTGTCTGCCGTAATCCCTCCGCTATGTGGCCCGTTCGTACTCTTAGCAATGTCAATCTTTTAAAGACCCTGAACTTGCTAAAAGTTTAAACGGCGGATTTATGTCACATGAGAGCCGGCTTACGAGGTTAAAAACCTTGAGTTTTTTCAAAAAACGGTACAGAGCTAGTCTCTTTTTGTCGAGCCTTGAAAGCCGACATTTTTATACTCTGTTATCATACACATACATCATCATACATTACATCATACATTGCATCATCATTGCATCATCATATCATGCATCATATATGCATGGATATCCTGGTTTACATTGCAGGAACCGGTTGTCAAAACCGGGTTACATATTCCAATCCTTAATAGCCAACATGGCTGGATTTTCATTATGGTTGTTATAACCAGTATTGCGTAATTGAGGGTTTCAAACCGGGTTATATTATCCAAATCTTAAATAGCCAATGTGGCTGGATTTTTACTATGGTTTTTATAACCTATATTGGATGATTGAGGTTTTCAAAGCCCCTTCAGAGTAATGGCTGTTATTCCCTCATCCAAAAATACCAGCTCACAACAGGGAGCATGGTTCAACATTGATATGTCAAGCATTCAACAATATCATCCATATAATGGATATGATTTATTCTGCAATGGAAAGAATAGTCCCGAGTCGCTGCAGGCATACGACCCGGCACTTGGGGGCTACATTATTCAAATCAAAGATTATATCAAGTATGCAAGTCCCATGTCGCTTCAAGCATGCACCATGGCACTTGGGGGCTAATGCAAGTTGCTTTTTAACTCATCACATTACCAACGAACCCGGTTATCGCAGGGAGATGAGCCGGCCTTCAGTCATTTTCTAAGTCTCAGCCCAGTATTATTTTACTGAGCCGACCCTTGGGGGCTACACATTGCTCATCAAGCCTACATAATCAAGCTCTGCAGAAGTCCCTGCTCATTATTGCATAATGACCCGGCCCTTGGGGGCTACACTGGCTGAAGTATTATGAGCAATTACAAGTTCCAGGTTGCTGCAGGCAAGACAACCCGGTACTTGGGGGCTACATATGTGGAACATTCAACTTATGACTGGTGACTCAAACGAACAATTCAAGTTTTCTCTAGAGTTGCAATATGTATATTGAAGCAAGTCTTAAAAGCTATCACTACGTTCCCCTCTTAAGACTTGGGGGCTACAGGTAATATGGATATAAGGAAGTCTGAAGTATTGAAAGTTGGCACAACATCAGACGAATTTTGATCAAGACAAGGCAATGGACAATAAGGATTATTATTTTTTCTCCAAGGAGCCAGCATCAGTATATTGATATGACAGAGTTTCAGAATTTTCAGGAGCTGATCAACTGGTCTTTTTGAGTGGGCCGGTCCCTTTACATATTCTTATTTCAGGAGCTTACCATGAATAAATTCAAGCTAACCTGGGGGCTAATGTCGGGGATATACCCCGCGGTATGACCCAGCAGACAGTTATGACCCAGAACAGTTATGACCCGGCAGACAGTTATGACCTGGAACAGTTATGACCCGGCAGACAGTTATGACCCAGAACAGTTATGAACCGGCAGACAATTATGACCCGGAACAGTTATGAACCGGCAAACACACAGTGCCTGAAGATGAACCCCGGAGATGAATCCTGAAGATGAGTCTTGGAGATAAATCCGGCTGTAAGCCGCCCGGCGTAAGCCGCCCGGGACTCAGAAGCCCACGAAGAGAAGCCCGCAATGGGAAGTCATCATAGGTTAAGTCTTAATCCGACTTGGACTCTACATGTAAATCGCCCCTTCGACTTATATAAGGAGGGGCGGGTCACCCCAAGAGGGTCAAGTTTGTAGACGTCTCGATAGACAGGTCTTAGACAGATAAGTCATTAGAGATAGATAGATTAGAGGCTCTCGAGACTAGAGGTAGCGATTCCGCACCCTTGTAATCAAGATCATCATCATCATCAATATAGACACAAAGCAGGACGTAGGCTTTACCTCCATCGGAGGGGCCGAACCTGGGTAAACTCGCGTCTCTCGATTCCGACCAACCCCTCTCAAGCCGCCACATAGTTGCGATGGCCTCACACTTAAGTTCTCTCATGAGGACATCTTGCCGTGACAAATCCACAACAACTTCCGATTAGCATGAAACCGAAGAACTTTCGTAAAGCACTAAGTTACCTCAATGGAGATGTGCATATCCCCAACAATAAGTATATCATATTTCTTTTTGGCAGTAGGAAGAGGTAATTGAAAACTTCCAATAGTAACGGTCGGGGATTCTTCAATAACATTTATACCATTCACTTGGAAATGTTTCTTCGGAAAGTGCACCGTATGCTCATTACCATTAATATGAAAAGTGACTTTGCTTTTATTGCAATCAATAACAGCCCCTGCAGTATTAAAAAAGGGTCTACCAAGGATAATCGACATGTTGTCGTCCTCGGGCATCTCAAGAATAACAAAGTCCGTTAAGATAGTAACATTTGCAACAACAACGGGCACATCCTCACAAATACCGATAGGTGTGGCCGTTGATTTGTCAGCCATTTGCACTGATATCTCAGTAGGTGTGAGTTTATTCAAATCAAGTCTTTTATATAAGGAGAAAGGCATAACACTAACACCGGCTCCCAAATCACACAAGGCAGTTTTGACATAGTTTCTTTTAATGGAGCAAGGTATAGTCGGTATTCCAGGATCTCCAAGTTTTTAGGTACTCCATCCTTAAAAGAATAATTAGCAAACATGGTGGAGATTTCAGCTTCAGGTATTTTTCTCTTATTAGTGATGATGTCTTTCATATACTTTGCATAAGGAGCCATCTTCAGAATATCAGTTAAGCGGGTACGGAAAAAGACTGGCCTAATCATTCCAGCAAAGCGCTCAAATTCCTCATCATCCTTTTTCTTAGATGGCTTAGGTGGAAAGGGCATGGGTTTTTGAACCCATGGCTCTCTTTCTTTACCATGTTTCCTAGCCACAAAGTCTCTTTTATCATATCGTTTATTTTTAGGTTGTGGGTTATCAAGATCAGGAGCAGGCTCTATTTCAACATCATTATCTAGTTCTTTATCATTACTAGGTTGAGCATCATCGTGAACATCATCATTATCATTTTCATTATCACTAGGTGAATGTTCACTACCAGATTGAGTTTCAGTATCGGAAATAGAGACATCATTATTATCAGGAGGTTTTTGTGTCTCGGGTTCACTAGAGGTATGCAAAGTCCTATCATTTTCCTTTTTCTTTTTCTTCTTAGAAGGACTAGGTGCATCAATATTAATTCTCTGAGAGTCTTGTTCAATTCTTTTAGGATGACCCTCAGGATAGAGTGGTTCTTGGGTCATTCTACCTCCTCTAGTTACTACTCTAGCAGCAAAATCATTCATATTATTATTCATTTCATCAAGCAATTCTTTTTGAGACTTAGCAACTTGTTCTAACTGAGTTTGAACCATAGAGGCATGCTTCCCTACACCTCTAACATCATTACTGATTCTAAATAGCAAGTCACTCAAGCGAGCAATCATATCAGAATTATATTTCAATTGTTTCAGAACATGGGCATTGAAATGATCTTGCTTCATAATATAGTTGTCAAACTCATATAAGCATTGACTAGGATGTTTATTGTGAGGAATGTCATTTTCATTAAACTTTAATAAAGAGTTTACCTCTACCACCTGTGGAGGTGGTGGTGTGTCAAGGCCATGTATTTATTCAATAGGTGGCAAATTCTTAACATCCTCATCTTTAATACCTTTTTCCTTCATAGATTTCTTTGCCTCTTGCATATCTTCAGGACTGAGAAATAAGATACACCTCTTCTTCGGAGTTGGTTTAGGCGGTGGTTCAGGGAGAGTCCAATCATCATAATTCTTCAATATGTTATTCAATAATTCCTCAGCTTGTTCAACAGTTCGTTTCCTGAAAACACAACCAGCACAACTATCTAGGAAGTCCCTAGAAGCATTGGTTAGTCCATTATAAAAGATATCAAGTATTTCATTTTTCTTGAGGGGATTATCAGGCAAAGCATTAAGCAACTGGAGAAGCCTCCCCAAAGCTTGTGGGAGACTCTCTTCTTCAATTTGAACAAAATTAAATATTTCCCGTAAGGCAGCTTGTTTCTTATGAGCAGGAAAATATTTTTCAGAGAAGTAGTAGATCATATCCTGGGGACTACGCACACAACCAGGAGCGAGAGTATTGTACCATGTCTTAGCATCACCCTTTAATGAGAACGGAAATAACTTAAGGATATAATAGTAGCGAATCTTCTCATCATGAGCAAAGAGGGTGGCTATATCATTCAGCTTAGTAAGGTGTGCCACTATAGTTTCAGTTTCATAGCCATGGAAAGGATCAAATTCAACCAAAGTAATTAACTCTGGGTCGACAGAGAACTCATAATCCTTATCGGTAACAAAGATAGGTGAAGTAGCAAACTTAGGATCACATTTCATTCTAGCATCGAGTCTTTTCCTTATACTTGCGTAGCAAATTCTTAAGATCATTTCTATCCTTGCAAGAAATAATTTCTCTAGTTATCTCTTCGTCCATAACATAACCTTCAGGTATCTTAGGCATTTCAAACTTAAGAGAGCTAGGACTAATAGGTGTTTCATAATCATCATCAGTTTCATAGGCTTCATCAGTTTCAGCAATCTCATCAGTTTCAGTAGTTTCATTCTCTTTAGCTCTAGCAATTTGTTCATCAAGAAATTCTCCTAGTGGCACATTATCATCAAGCATGGTACTAGCATCATCATTCGCATAATTCACAGCAGAGGTAGCATCATCAATAACTTGCGACATATCAGGATTACTAGCATGTGGTGGTGTTCCAAGCTTAATCATAACAGAAGGTGAATCAAGTGCAGAGCTAGATGGCAGTTCCTTACCTCCCCTCGTCTTAGAGGGAAAAATCTTAGTCTTTGGATCCCAGATTCTTCACAGTGATCAATTGATATAAATCCCAAGTGACTCAACAAATATTAATATGCTCTCCGGCAACAGCGCCAGAAAAAGGTCTTGATAACCCACAAGTATAGGGGATCGCAACAGTATTCGAGGGTAGAGTATTCAACCCAAATTTATAGATTCGACACAAGGGGAGCCAAAGAATACTTGAGAGTATTAGCAGTTGAGTTGTCAATTCAACCACACCTATAGATTAAATATCTGGAGCAGAGTGATCAGTAGCACAATAATATGATAGTTTGATAGCAGTAGTGACAGTAACAGTAGCGGTAACAGTAGTAGCAATAGTTTTGTAGCAGTTGGAACAGTAGCAGCAACAATAGTGACTTAGCAAGAACAATAAGTGGAAAGCTCGTAGGCACTGGATCGGTAACTTGTTGGATGATATTCGTCATGTAACAATCATAACCTAGGGCGATACAGAACTAGCTCCGGTTCATCAATGTAATGTAGGCATGTATTCCGTAAATAGTCATACGTGCTTATGGAAAAGAACTTGCATGGCATCTTTTTTCCTACCCTCCCGTGGCAGCGGGGTCCATAAGGAAACTAAGGGATATTAAGGCCTCCTTTTAATAGAGAACCGGAACAAAGCATTAACACATGGTGAATACATGAAATCCTCAAACTACGGTCATCACCGCGAAGTATCCCAAATATTGTCACTATGGGGTTGACGGATCATAACACGTAATAGGTGCATATGACTAGGCAAGATCGGATCAAGAACATAGATATAGAGATGATAACATAAACGGTTTAGATCTGAAATCATGGCACTCGGGCCCTAGTGACAAGCATTAGGCATAGCAAAGTCATAGCAACATCAATCTCAGAACATAGTGGATACTAGGGATCAAGCCCTAACAAAACTAAGTCGATTACATGATGAATCTCATCCAACTCCTCACCGACCAGCAAGCCTACGAAGGAATTACTCACTCCCGGTGGGGAGCATCATGGAATTGGCGATGGAGAAGGGTTGGTGATGACGAAGACCGAAGATTCCCCTCTCCGGAGCCCCAAATGGGCTCCAGATCTGGCCTCCCGATGAAGAACAGGAGGTGGCAGCGGCTCCGTATCGTAAAACGCGATGAAACTTTCTCTCTGATTTTTCTCTCCGAAAATAGGAATTTATAGTGGTGGAATTAGGGCAAGTGGGGCCACGAGGTGGGCACAACCCACCAGGGCGTGCCCAGGGGGCCTGGCGCGCCCTGGTGGGTGCTGGCCACCCTGGCCCCCCTCTTCGGTGGATTTTGGCTCCAATAATTCACATATATTCTGAAATAATTCTCCAAAAAGTTTCGTTCCATTCCGAGAACTTTTATTTCTGCACAAAAACAACACCATGGTAGTTCTGCTGAAAACATCGTTAGTTCGGGTTAGTTCCATTCAAATCATGCAAATTAGAGTCCAAAACAAGGGCAAAAGGGTGAGGAAAAGTAGATACGTTGGAGACGTATCACCCACTTGGGTCTATATAACCCTACCATGTCCACTTATATAAAGGGAGGTAGGGGCCTTTCAAGCCGGCATCCAATCTATTCACAAGATCTCTCATGCTGCCTTCTGTTCTTTTTAGTCTGCACATAAGTTTTGTCCGAAGTCAAACTATCTTTACTTTGACCAAACTTACAGAGAAAAGTATCAACATTCACAACGCCAAATTAATATTGTTAGATTCATTATGAAATGTAGTTTAATAGTATATATATTTGATATTGTAGATGTTGATAATTTTTAATATAAATTTGGTCAAACTTTGCAAATTTTGACTTGACAAAAATCTAATAAGCGGAGTAAAAAGAACCGGAGGGAGTACGAGACAACACTAGCTATCAATACAATCAAACATGCATGATGTAAGGTATTACCTCCAGTGTGACGGCCAGGACTTGGGTAAGCCTGATACTTGTGATCTGCGTTTGGTTTTCCGCGAAGAGGAACGGGTAATTGTAGCCCAAAGCGGATAAGTATTTCCCTCAGTTATGAAACCAAGGTTTACCGAACCAATAGGAATATCAATCCTCAACCGTCTTCAGCGGCTGCACACAAATGAACAAACAACTTGCACCCAACGTGGGCAAGAGGGTTGTCAATCCCCTTGACCTCGTTATTTGCAAGCAAATGAGTTGTGTAGATAATTGTTGATAAATATAAATTGCAAAATAAATAAAAATTAAATAAAGGCAACAAGGTAATAATAGCGTTTGTAAATTTATAAGTGAATAGACCCGGGGCCCATAGTTTTTCCTATCGGCATCTCTCATGTAGGCAGCATACGGTGGGTAACAAATTACTGTTGGGCAATTGATAGAAAAGCAGATAGTTATGCGATGTTCACGACAATGATCATGTATATATAGGCATCACGTCCATAAGCAAATAGGCCGACTCCTGCCTGCACCTATTACTATTACTCCACTCATCGACCGCTATCCAACATGGATCTAGAGTATTAAGTAAAAGAGAGTAATGCTTGGAGAACGATGACATGATGTAGACAAAGTAAACTCAAACAATATGAATGAACCCCATCGTTTTATCCTTAGTAGCAACAACACAAAGACGCATCTTGCCCCCTACTTTGTCACTGGGATATAGAAACTCGCCAGGTTGAACCTACCACAACGCACCACTCCCACCGATGAAATATCAATCTACTTGGCCAAAGCATATCAATAGATCGGAGAGCATTACGAAGCTATAATGATCATGCACTTAAGAGATAATATAATTCAGAGGCATCTCAAATACTTTTCATGAATAATCCAAACATAAACCCACAATTCATCGGATCCCAACAAACACACCGCACAATAGGATTACATCGGATAGATCAAAGCGAAGATGCGATGACCATTGTATTGAAGATCATAAGAGCAAGTGAGAGATTGCCATCTAGGTACTAGCCATGGACCCATAGGTCTATGGTGAACTACTCACACATTATCATGAGGGCAGCAAGGTTGATGAAGAGGCCCTCCGTGATCGACCCCCCCTCTGGCAGGGTGCCGGAACGGAGCTTCAGATGGCCTCGCGACGGAACAGAGACTTGCGGCGGTGGAAAAAGGGTTTTGGGACTGCCTCCTGGGTTTTTAGAATATTAAGGAATTTATAGGCCGAAGAGGGACGTCGGGAGGCGCCCGAGGGGGCCACCACATATCAGGGCTCGCCCCCCAGGGCGCACCCTGATGTGTGGTGGCGCTCTCGTGCACTGCCTGGCTTCCTTCCGAAGCTTCTAGGTCTTCATATAGTCCAGAAAAAATCATCAAAAAATTTCATGGCAATTGGACTTCGTTTGGTACAGTAAACCTGCAAAAGGCAAAAACACGCAGAAAACAACAACTGGCACTGGGCATTGGGTCAATAGGTTAGTGCTCAAAAATATTATAAATTTGTAAATAATGACCCAAAAAGTATCATAGAATGATAATATATCAGGATGGAACAATCAAAAATTATAGATACATTGGAGACGTATCAAGCATCCCCAAGCTTAATTCCTGCTCGTCCTCGAGTAGGTAAATGATAAAAACAGATTTTTTGATGTGACATGCTATCCACTATGTAATCTTGTGCATGTATGCTCATTGAGAAAAGATGAATCAACAAATATTAACATATCAATAATTGAAATGTAAGAAACATAATTGTTAATTCTTAAAAGTATACGATCCTTAAGAAATGTTTACCCCCCATTCATCTTATTGTATTAGCAAGGCATGGATCCATCTTCACCACATTAATACAAATATTAAGCACCACGGTGTCCAAGTCAGGCGATTGGTTCGTACTTTTTCAATATGCATCAACTTTTTATTCTTCACGCAATACATGAGCGTGAGCCATTGGACATAACATTTGAGTGGAATAGAGTATGGTGGTATATATTTCAATATGCATCAACTTTTTCAATATGCATCAACTTTTTATTTTTCAAGGTAGGAAGTGGTGAAGATAGTCTCACATCAATTAGGCGTACCAACGGGCTATGGAGATGCCCAACGATAGATGTCAATGCAAGGAGTAGAGATTGCCATGCAAATGATGTACTAGAGCTATAAGTGTATGAAAGCTCAAATGAAGCTAAGTGGGGTGTGCATCTAACTTGCTTGCTCATGAAGACCTCAGGCATTTGAGGAAGCCTGTCATAGGAATATACAAGCCAAGTTTGTAATAATGAATAGGTAATTCCCACTAGCATATGAAAGTGATATATCACGAGACTCTCTACATGAGAAACATGGTGCCACATTGAGGCACAAGTGTGGTAAAGGATAGTAGCAACGTCCCTTCTCTCATTTTCTCTTATTTTTTTGAATGGATGGTGGGCTCATTTGGCCTCCCCCATCTTTATTTTCGTCTGGAGTCTCATCTCGACTTATGGGAGAATCATCGTCTCCATCATTCTTTCCTCACCGGGACAATGCTCTAATAATGATGATCATCACACTTTTATTTACTTACAACTCAACATGGAGAACTGATATGAAGATATGACTCTGTATGAATGCCTTTGGCAGTGTACCAGGATGTGCAATGATCTAGCGTGGCATGTATCAAAAACATTATGAAAGGTGGCTTTGCCACAAATACTATGTCAACTCTATATGATCATGCAAAGCAATATGACAATGAACGAACTAGTCATGTGAAGTGACGATGGAATTTGCGTGGCAATATATCTCAGAATGGCTATGGAAATGCCATGATAGATAGGTATGGTGGCTGTTTTGAGGAAGATATAATAAGGCTTATGTGCAACAGAGCGTATCATGTCACGGGGTTTGGATGCACCGGCAAAAGTTGCACCGATCCTTGAGGTGAGAACGGGCTATGCACGGTACCGAAGAGGCTAGCAAATTCTAAAAAAGGTGAGATTGCGTATGTCCATGGTTTCACATTAGTCATAAAGAACTCATATACTTATTGCAAAGTTTTATTAGTTTATCATAAATCAAAGTACTAATCGCATGCCCCGAGGGAAGAGATTGGTAGGAGTTAACCATCGCGCGCTTCCGACCCGAAACAACACTAGGATTTCAACGAGGAATAGAAATGCTCACACATCATCACCATGCCTCTTTAATTTTTAGATGAACAAAAAGGTCAACCTTTATTAATATCGACACTTCTACGGTTTAACAATTATGAACTCACACCTATCTCATATTACTACATCAATATCATTGACCCACAATTTCTTTATATGTGCTACATGATGGTTTTGATTATCACTCTTTGAATACCTAATATTCTTGGACTAGTCTTATGACCCATGCAAATTACCATCACTATTTATTAACTCTCAAACAAATATAAGTGAAGAACGAGAGTGAAATCATTTCTATAAAATCTACACGCCACCGTGCTCAAAAAGATATAAGTGAAGTACTAGAGCAACTGCTAAGCTCAAAAGATATAAGTGAAGCACATAGAGTATTCTAACAAATTATGATGAAGGTGTGTCTCTCTTAAATAGGTGGGTCCAGTAAACAATATTGTGGCAAACTTAAAGTAAAAGCAAACAAAAGCAAACGACGCTCCAAGCAAAACTCATATCATGTGACGAATAAAAATATAGCTCCAAGTGACATATCGATGGATTTGAGACGAAAGAGGGGATGCCTTCCGGGGCATCCCCAAGCTTAGACGCTTGAGTCTCCTTTAAAATATTACCTTGGGCTGCCTTGGGCATCCCCAAGCTTAGGCTCTTGCTACTCCTTATTCCTTTGTCCATCAAGATAACACCCAAAACTTGAAAACTTCAATCACACAAAACTCAACAAAACCTCGTGAGATCCGTTAGTATAAGAAACATATTGCATACTTTAAGTACTGTTGTAAATTGATTCAAATTTCATAAATGCATAATAAGTACTGTATTCTAACTTCTCCATGGCTTATACCCCCCGATACAATCCATAGCATAATCAAAACATGCAACTATGCAAGCAAAAACAGAATCTGTCTAAAACAGAACAGTCTGTAGCAATATATAGATAGACTATACTTATGTAACTCTAAAAATTCTGAAAAATTAGGACAAACTCTAACATGTGTATAGAAACACTTTGTAAAAATTTCAGATCATTATCACATTCCAGAAAAAAATGAAAATTCCTGTACTGGAGTCAAAAGTTTCTGTTTTGTTTCAGCATTGATTCTACCCATCTTGTGAGTCATCCCAAAGGCTTTACTAGGCACAAACACTAATTTAAACACAAAAACGCAATCGTTACAGAGTCAATAATCATGCTATTATAAATATACAGAAAGTTTAAAGCAAAAATTTAAGATAACTATTGGGTTGCCTCCCAACAAGCGCTATTGTTTTATGCTCCTAGCTAGGCATAATGCATAGTTTCAAGTATTGTCATATTTGACACTCCACCCATAAGTGGCTCTCATTATTGATTAATAAGGTGGTTTAGTTATCTTCCTAGGGAAGTGTTCCATCCCTTTCTTTAATGGTAATTGGAATCTTATGTTTCCCTCTTTCATGTCAATGATTGCACCTATAGTTCGTAAGAAAGCCTTCCTAGTATTACGGGACAAGAAGGATTGCAATCAATATCAAGAACAATGAAATCTACAGGAATATTATTTTTATTTTCAATAATAATCACATCATTAATTCTACCTAAAGGTTTCTTGATGGTAGAATCCGCAAGATGCAAGTTGAGGGAACAATTTTCAATATTAGTGAGACCGAGCACATCACAAAGAGTTTTAGGAATAGTTGAAACAATAGCACAAAGGTCACACAAAGCATTGCATTCATATTTATTGATATTTATTTTGATAGTAGGTTCCCACTCATCATGCAATTTTGTAGTAATATAAACTTCAAGCTCAAGTTTCTCATCGTAAGCTTTTATCATAGCTTCTACTATATGTTCAGTAAAAGCTTTGTTTTGTTCATAAGCATTGGGTGAGCTAATAATGGATTGCAACAAGGAAATACATTCTACTAAAGAGAAATTATCATAATTAAAGTCCTTGTAATCCAAGATAGTGGGTGCATCACTAGTTAAAGTTTTGACCTCTCCAAACCCACATTTTTCAGTTTTAGCATCAAAATCATCACCCTCCAAGCAAACGGGACGCTTCTCTACTAAAGTTGACTCATCTCAAACTCCTTTATCATTTCTATTCAGAGAAGTAAATAAAGATTAAATAGGAGAAACACCAATCATTTTAAGATCTTCATCATGATTCCGGTAAAAACCGGGTGGAAGAGCTTTTTCTAAGAATTCTCGCTTAGCTCTCAACTTAGTGGCCCTCTACTTACTTTCATTAATAGATATTTGGATAGATTTAATAGCATCATTTAAATCATGCTTGGGTGGCAAATATTTATTTTTAAGAGTTTCCACATCAAGAGCAATTCTATCCATGTTTTTAGCCAAAGTGTCAACTACATGCAATTTTTCTTCTACCATAATGTTGAAAACCTTTTGAGAAATAATAAATTATTTAATTATGTTCTCAAGATCAGAGGGCATCCTATTAGAATTTGTAGAAGAATTTCCATAAGAATTACCATAAGAATTTCCATAATTGTTAGAGGAATTACCGAGATACGGTCTAGAATTGAAATTTCCTCTATAAGCATTGTTATTGAAATTATTTCGCGAGACAAAGTTCACATCAATAGCATCATTATTTTGATCAATCAAAGTAGATAAGGGAACATCATTGGGATCATCATGAGCATTTTTACTAGCAACCATATTCATAAGAGCATCCACTTTTTCACTCAAAGTAGCGATTTCTTCAACAGAATTTACCTTCTTACCGGTTGGAGCCCTTTCGGTATGCCATTGAGAATAATTTGTCATAATGTTTTCCAGAAGTTTTGTGTCCTCTCCTAAGGTCACATCCATAAAGGTACCACCTGCAGCAGAGTCCAGAAGATTTTTAGACACAAAGTTTAGTCCAGCATAGAAATTTTGGATAATCATCCACATATTTAAACCATGAGTTGGACAATTTCTTATCATTAATTTCATCCACATGCTCTTGATCTTGCTGTTTAAAATTCATTATTTGATTTCTAAGGGAGATGATCTTAGCGGGAGGAAAATACTTGGCAATAAAAGCATCTTTACACTTATCCCATGTTCCAATACTATTACACGGTAAAGATGAAAACCAAGCTTTAGTTTTATCTCTTAGTGAAAAAGGAAATAATTTTAATTTCACAATATCATTATCCATATCCTTTTTCTTTTGCATGTCACATAATTCAACAAAGGTATTAAGATGTGACGCGAGATCCTCATTAAGACTTCCCGAAAATTGATCTTTCATGACAAGATTTAGCAATTCAGCATTAATATCAAAAGCCTCCGCACTAGTGGCGGGTGGTATAGGTGTAATAATAAAATCATTATTATTAGTATTTGATAAATCACAAAAATTAGTAGTATCTTGAGACATGGTGACCGAACAAGCAAAGTAACAAGCAAGACAAGTAAACTAGCAAGCAAAGAAGTAAACTAGTAACAAGCAAAGATAAATATTTTTGTATTTTTGATTTTTATGAGAAAAGCTAAATATAACAGCAAATAAAAAGAAGAACAAGTGAATGAAAATTTGTGTGAAGTTACTTGGTAGTTGATGATGATATTCCCCGGCAACGGCGCCAGAAATCCTTCCTGATACTTGTGATCTACGTTGGGTTTTCCGTGAAGAGGAATGGGTAATTGCAGCACAAAGCGGATAAGTATTTCCCTCAGTTACGAAACCAAGGTTTATCGAACCAATAGGAATATCAATCCTCAACCGTCTTCAGCGGCTGCATACAAATGAACAAACAACTTGCACCCAACGCGGGCAAGAGGGTTGTCAATCCCCTTGATCTCGTTATTTGCAAGCAAATGAGTTGTGTAGATAATTGTTGATAACTATAAATTATAAAATAAATAAAAAGTAAATAAAGATAGCAAGGTAATAATAGCGTTTGTAAATTTATAAGTGAATAGACCCGGGGGCCATAGTTTTCCCTAGCGGCATCTCTCATGTAGGCAGCATACGGTGGGTAACAAATTACTATTGGGCAATTGATAGAAAAGCGGATAGTTATGCGATGTTCATGACAATGATCATGTATATATAAGCATCACGTCCATAAGCAAATAGGACGACTCCTGCCTGCACCTATTACTATTACCCCACTCATCGACCGCTATCCAGCATGGATCTAGAGTATTAAGTAAAACAGAGTAATACTTGGAGAACGATGACATGATGTAGGCAAAGTAAACTCAAACAATATGAATGAACCCCATCATTTTATCCTTAGTAGCTTCATCACAAAGACGCATCTTGTCCCCTACTTTGTCACTGGGATATAGAAACTCGCCTGGTTGAACCTACCACAACGCACCACTCCCACCGATGAAATATCAATCTACTTGGCCAAAGCATATCAATAGATCGGAGAGCATTACGAAGCTATAATGATCATGCACTTAAGAGATAATATAATCCAGAGGGATCTCAAATACTTTTCATGAATAATCTGAACATAAACCCACAATTCATCGGATCCCAACAAACACACCGCACAATAGGATTACATCGGATAGATCAAAGCGAAGATGCGATGACCATTGTATTGAAGATCATAAGAGAGAGATTGCCATCTAGGTACTAGCTATGGACCCATAGGTCTGTGGTGAACTACTCACACATCATCATGAGGGTAGCAAGGTTGATGAAGAGGCCCTCCGTGACCGATCCCCCTCCGGCAGGGTGCCAAAACGGAGCTCCAGATGGCCTCACGACGGAACAGAGACTTGCGGCGGCAGAAAAAGGGTTTCAGGACTGCCTCCTGGGTTTTTAGGATATTAGGGAATTTATAGGCCGAAGAGGGACGTCGGAAGGCGCCCGAGGGGGCCACCACATATCAGGGCGCAGACCCCCAGGGCGTGACCTGATGTGTGGTGGGGCCCTCGTGCACCTCTTGGCTTCCTTCCAAAGCTTCTAGGTCTTCATATAGTCCAGAAAAAATCATCAAAAAGTTTCGTGGCAATTGGAGTTCGTTTGGTACAGTAAACCTGCAAAGGCAAAAACACGCAGAAAACAACAACTGGCACTAGGCACTGGGTCAATGGGTTAGTGCTCAAAAATATTATAAATTGGTAAATAATGACCCAAAAAGTATCCTAGAATGATAATATATCAGCATGGAACAATAAAAAATTATAGATACGTTGGAGACGTATCAAAGCCCTCGTCCTGTTTGAATCTTATTTTGATCCTCCATGCGCGCTCCATCCCATTAGCAAACCTATTCAGGGATGTGTCGATTTTCAGTACCGACAATTTACCCTTATGATCCTAGTAGTGTACTTACTCAATTTGATTATTGGTTAGAGTCTTGATCTGGTTTACATAAACAGAAAATACGAGGGTTGCAAGTAAAAGGAGTAAAACTGCTTTTACAGGTTGCGACTTATATATACAACCGGAGAAAGGGGTGGGCTCCATTGGTGTTGCAGATTGTCAGATAAGCCCTGAAGATTTTTTCCCGATAAAGGGCGCTTTTATTAACTCAAAATGTAGCATCAAACGGATACAAAGCATGATGAGCAGCATCCGACCTATGCATAATTAAGATACACACAACCAAACACTAACAGTCTAACAAAAGGAAATAAAAACCCCGACATATTGGCAATACTAGAGTCATATAGGACCGACATTATGCCTATGCCGAAGGAGTTGGTGGATCAATCCGGAGATTATGTTGCCACCCATGCTAGGTTAAACCTCCGTGGCCACCCGCTCCAACCGCATACACACCGCCTTAAACAACAGTTGGTACTCCATTTGGTGTAGCACAGACCATGCAAGAAGCGAGTGCGTACAACGAAAATTAACTGCAAAGGTGAAGAGTTTTGGCCTTCAAATACCAAATCATTTCTACATAGCCAAAGCGACTATAACGACGCATATGCTCTCACCCTTATTAGCATTCTGAATCTATTTGAAACGCCGTAGAGCCAATGGTCAACAATATTGGCAACACTTGTGGGAGGATACAAATTAGACGCTATTTGGATGACTGACCACGTAGAACGTGCAAACTTGCATTGAAAAAAGAGGTGTTTGATTCTCTCATTGTGTGTACAAAAGCTACAATTCTGGCTTCCTTGCCAATTTTGACGGGCGAGGTTATGTCTTTGGTTAGCACAACTCCCCTCCGAAGATACCACATGAAGATTTTAATTTTTAGAGGAATCTTAGATTTTCAAATTTTCTTGTTATTATCCACTCGGACCCGTGAATGCATCATCGCATGGTACATAGAGTCAACTACGAAAGACCTAGATGTAGTAAGGTTTTAGTGAAATACATCTTCCTTGTATCGGGTTAATTGAGTCCAATCGCGACAACATATTTTACCATAACATAAGACGGAGGCCAATCAAATCCCGCCAGAAAGAAATATCCAACGAGAATGAACTGAGCACATGCACAAGAGTATCATTCTTATCGCAAACAATGCGGTACAAAGGCAGATATTGTTCTCGAAGGCTGGCATTCCCTAGCCATTTTTCCTCCCCAAAAGAATCTCCGACCCGTCTTCTATCGCGAAGGATACAAAGTGGAAAATATGTTTGTTTGCCGCCATTAGATCAACCCAAAAGTGAGAGTTGTCAGGTTTCGAATAGGCATGCTCGGAGGCTGGCATTGCAAAGCCATTTGTCCTCCCAAAAATGAATCTCCGACCCGTCTTTTACTGCGAAGCATCCAAAGTGGAAAATATGTTTGTTTGCCGCCATTAGATCAACCTAAAAGTGAGAGTTGTCCGGTTTCCAATAGGCCAAGGGCACTGCTTCTTGGCCAAGATAGTTATTGCCTAGCAGGATTTACCAAACACCATCCTCAGTAAGTAGTTTCAACAACCATTTACTAAGTAAGGCATCATTCTTGACCTGCAGGTCATGAATGCCAAGACTACCTTGATCTTTTGGACCACACTCCACTTGGCCAGGCTGTATATTTTCTATTCACTGTCTCCTTGCCAAAATAATCTAGATCCAAAGTAATCCATTCTTTGCAAGACCCCTTTTGGGAGTTGGAAAAAAATAAAGCATATAGAGAACCATATTTGTGAGAACAGAATTGATCAAAACCAACCATCCTCCAACGGAGAGCAACTTGCCTTTGCAACTGCTCAACCGTTTCTCTAAGCGCTCCTCTACATGTTTCCACTCTACATTAGTGAGACGTCTACAATGAATCAGAATTCCCAAATGTTTAATCGGGAATTGGCCTTGCGCACAACCAAACAGATTAGCACAATCAACCACTGCCTCACAAGCTTCTCCAAAGCAGAACAATTTGCTCTTATGGAAGATAATTTTAAGACCCGACACTTGCACAAACGCCGAAAGCAAGAGTTTCATGTTTCGAGCCTTATCTAGGTCATGCTCCATAAAAAGAATTGTACCATCGACATATTGTAAAATGGAGAGGTCGCCATCCACGAGATGTGACACTACTCATGCAATCTGACCGTCCTACTTGGCATGATCAATCAGAATTCCCAACTTGTTAGCAACAATGTTAAATAACATTGGAGACATGGGGTCACCCTAGCGTAGTCTTTTTTTGGAAGTAATGTCCTACACCATCATTGACTTTGACAACCACACTACCTCCAGTAACAAAAAATTGGATCCACTGTCGCCATTTATCGAAGAATCCTTTCATTCTTAGTGCTTGTTGGAGAAATGACCATTTGACCTTGTCATAGGCCTTTCCAAAGTCAATCTTAAAAATTACTCCACTTATGGTTTTTTGGTGCATCTCGTGCACAATCTCATGTAAGATCACTACTCCGTTGAGTATATTTCTTCCTTGCATGAAAGTTGTTTGACATGGACAACCGGCATGGTCAGCAACCTTGTTGAGCCTATTAGTAGACACTTTGGCAAAACTCTTGAAGCTGACATTAAGGAGACACATGAGTCTATATTGCTGGATCCGCTCAGCCTCTGTATTTTTCAGCAATAAAACGATCTCACCATAATTAAGCTTGAATAGATCAAGTTTGCCGACATGAAGACACTTGAACAATTCCAGTAGGCTAGTCTTGATGACATCCCAAGTTTTAATAGAATTTTGCGGGGAAGCCATCAGGGTCTGGAGCTTTGTTATATTTTATTTGGAACATCGAAGTTATTACCTTCTCTTTAGAAAAGGTGTCGTGAGAATATTTTTCTCTTCTACCGTGACTTGTGGAATATCATCGGTTCGGGTCTTGTAAAGGGAGAAATTCCCTTCATCTGCCAACCTGAATAGAGATTTGTAGTATTTGGTTATATAACTTTTGAGTTATGCCTGACCTTCGATCCCCTCCTCATCTTGTTGGAGACCAAAAATACACTTTTCCTATGTTGACCATTGGCGATCAATTGGAAGTATTGTGTATTACTGTCTTCTTTCAAGATGAAGTCGGTATACCAAGTGAAGCCCGTAGTGACTTAGTGCTTGTTTTCAGTTTGATCTTGAGGCTTTATATTATGTTTCAAGTAGAAAGTTCGTAATAGTGTAGGTTGAACCGGAGTTGTTGCTGTGGTCAAGTCATTGGGATGCTTGTGATTGAGGGAGTGTGGTGGTTCTGAGCATGATCGAACCCGAGGGCGATTATGCCCATGGATGATTTCATATTATCAATTTTCATGATTGGGAGCTATGCTCCTTATAATTCGTATACAGTTTCGATGAGCGTAGGCGACACCAAGTCAAGGCACAAACGAACCCATTGTGAGCTCATTCCCAATCCAGCCACCAGGTTCGCTCATCGCCGTGAGGTCATCCTCTCCTCCTTCATTGCCCCCTCAGTTCCTGCCGCCGCCTGCTCTTCCTGATCAAATAGCCCGCAAGGGCTAGTGTTGAAAACCATGGTGCGATGTCCGGTCGCATAACTTGCAAAAGCGGGCGCGCGAGGTCTAGACTAGAAAAATTCAAAGACAACACATGTCTTGCAAATTTTCTATAGGTGCCCAATTGCCGTCTAAATCCTCAATCATTGGACATATAAGCATAAAACATTCCATGTTCAAAAAAAGAAGAAGAAAAGCAGCCACCACACATCACGACCGCACGTTAATAATCTACTAAACCCCCAGGTGTACATTGCTAGGCTAGAAACAGCAACCCCTTCGTCTCATTAGCCCCCCGATGACGATGTCGCTCCTGTTCCAATTCAAAGCTCGTCCCACCAGAGCCAGCCAGGCCAGGCCAGTTTTGTTGCCTTCCACTTCCACTTGCTACCCCAACAGCAGTCCCATCATCGATCGTCGCGTCCCTGCAGCTCCTGTCACGCTCTCACGCATAACGACAGTTTGCACCTTTCCACGCCCCTCACTTTGTCCCTTCCGCCGTCTGCGCCCGCCGCCGGCCCGTTCCTGTCCGGTATCTCTCGCCCCCCCTGCGCCTCGGCATCTTTGCGTCGTCGTCGAGCCGCCGTTGTTCGCTAGCTTCCCTGGCAATAGTTTGGTCTCTTGCGTTGTCCCGGTCTGCTCAGCTTAGAAGATTGACGACCCCTTGGACCAGATCGAGCGGTTACGTTTGACCCCAGAATTTTACTACTGACCCTCTAGATACTTAGATCACGTACGTGCGTATCGTGTCCACCGTATCCTGGAGACACTGCCCAACCAATTCATCATACGTAGATTTTTTTTTTGAACACAGTACAGACGCAAGCGTTCATATACACGCGCATACACTCACCCCTATGAACGCACACACGCACACCCTACCCCTATGAGCACCTCCGAGAGACTGAGCCGGCATATCATCTTGAAATTTACGAAGTCACCGTAGGCAACTCGTCGTCGACGGGAACGCCTCCTCCCACTGAATGCGCATCGCCGGAAATCCTAAAATAAATTCAGGAATAAATGCAAGCATCAGGATTTGAACCCTGATGGGCTGAGAATACCACAATCCCTCTAACCATCCAACCACATGTTGGTTTGCATCGAATCCTACGTACAAATTGACCGACCGAGGATGATACGTACATGCATGGGCGGTAGATACGCGGAGAAAGGCTGCGGCTGTACATACGTACGGTGGATCGGTTTGGTCTGGTAGAGATTTTCAAGGATCTCTCGTTTCCCAAAATAAAACTAGAACTTGATCGCCCCGTCCATCTAAATCGATCTGATTATCATTACTTACTTAATCTTAATCATCGATCGTCATCCGGCAGAGAAGGCAACGGGGCGATCGCGTACGTAAATGGGGGAGGCGTCGGGCCCCGTGTGTCATGGACGCGCGCGCACGTGAGTCCACATTGCTTGATTCTTGGTAGCGTTACGGGAGCGCGCGCGATTCCCTCCATCCAATCCAACCATCCAAAAATAAAAATATCTCCGTCGCAGATCAATCTGTTAAACAGTTGCCTATTACGCTGGGAGATCCTATAAACGGGCAGAGTACGTCTTCTCCCCTTCCCAAAGCTTCGGGTTGCATTGGCCGATCCACCTCCTCCTCCTCCCTTTCCACCTCCCCTCCGCTTCGTCTTCCAGGACCTGTTCTCACTCTCTCGATCAGTCCACGAGGAGGGCGCCAATGGTGCAAGTCGTCGTTGCCGGCGGGAAGACCGCGGACCAGCACCGCCGGAGGATCGTCAAGGAGGAGGAAGCGGAAGAGGCCGTGGACGTGCCGCTGCCGAGAGTCCTCCGCGTCTCGTGCGAGGATCGGGACGCCACCGACTCCTCCAGCGACGACTCGCCGCGGCCGGGACGCCGCTTCGTGGAGGAAATACACCTCGAGCAGCCGCCGAGGATGATGGCGTCGCCGCAGCCGCATGCTTCTCCTTTCCGGAGAGGGGTCGTCCACGGCGCCAAGAGGAGGGCCGACACGGCGGCGGAGGAGCCCAAATTCCGCGGGGTGCGTCGACGGCCGTGGGGTAAATACGCGGCGGAGATCCGCGATCCCAACAAGGGCGTCCGGGTCTGGCTCGGCACCTTCGACACCGCCGAGGAGGCTGCCATGGTCTATGACAGTGCGGCCCTCCGGCTTCGTGGGCCATCGGCCACCACGAATTTTCCTACTTCCCCATCTCCGTCTGGCACCGATCCTGCTGCCGATGGTGATGCTGGTCATCTCCTTGCGGCGGCCACGTACGAGGAGTCAAGCGACGAGTCACAGTTTCTCGGCTCGCCGGTCTCTGTCCTCAGGCCGCTCGAGGTTGCGGCGTCATCCCCTGTTCCGGCCAGTTTGAAGATTCCAACGGACACATGCCGTAGAGGCAGCGACAGCTCTCCGTTTTGCAGCGCCAATGTCATCGTGCCGCCAGAGGACGAGGACTGCATGTTCCCCGGTCTCTCATTTGCTACACCGCCGATTTTTGACGATGATATCATGTTGTCATCACATCTTGAGGTCCATGCATCTACCATCGAGCCGGTGAGTTTACTGGACATTGGAGAGCTTCCGATGTGGCGAGAGGTGGACATCTTTTTTGAAGATGTTTCTCCTGCCTCGCCGCTTAGAGAGCTATGATTGATCAGGAGTTAATCACCTGTATGTATAGATGAAATTCTTTATTTCAAGTTAGCATATGTGTAAGTCGATGATGGTCATTTCGTGAAGTCTGGTTGGGCAAAATTGTCAAGATCAAGGTATTTTATATATGAGAGATGCGGCTGGCCAATTTGGTCGAAGTCGGAATAATTTTATACTCCCTTCATTAAAAAAGTTTAATGGAGTTTTCATCTATAATTTTCGCATTTTGTTTTGCTCTGTATTTGTTTGTTCGGTCCACACAATATTCATATTGCGGGAAAGATTCAGCCCAAAAGGCAGAGAGCACATTCTCTTCCCTGCACCATAGTCGGTATTCTGGGCTAAAGGAAGCCGACGGTGTAGGATGGATCGCACATCCGATACATCGCACAAATGTTCGCGCTGGAGTGTTCTTTGTATTGTGTCTCTGTAGAACATTTCTGTTGATGGAAAAGAAAATCGGATGTGGCACTGAACCCATCATATTTCCATGGTGCTCCCCTCAAACACATTTTCCATTTCTGCTCCTATACCGAAAAAGGGTTTCCCCCCAGTTTATATTATAAAGCAACCGCATCAACATCGAACCACATGATACATTTGCTAGGGCCTCAGCACAAGCACGCCCAAACGAAACAAAAGAGAAACATAAGAGAAAATAATGCCAACACCGTCGGATCAACGAAAACGATAATGACTCGAAACCGCTGCACCCACCGGAGAATTCCACCATGCTCCTAGCACTCCAGAACGCCGCATACTGAGCAACACCTTCAAGAAGGGACGCAACGACGACGACGCTGCTGCCCGGACATGTCCTAGGGTTTCCCCCGGTATGCGAAGGGGCGTGGGGGGGAGGGGCAAATCCGACGCCCTTCAGGAAGGCACGATGGCACCCACGAGCGTCACCGCGTCAGTGTCGGACACGCCGACAAGGATTTCTCCCAACCGCCAACCAACCACGACCCCAGGCGATCCATCGTGCTCCACCATACTTGCCGCCCACCAATATGCGCCACCTCGGTCTTGCAGTCACCATCGCCGTCTCACCGTGGCAAGCGAAGCGAGACCGGCGGGACCAAAAGAAAGCAGCCGGGAACGATGAGCGGCAGAATCAGCACCCACGTGGGAGGAGACAACCTCCACCGTCCTCGACGGTAACCGACCGGACGCGAATCAGGAGCAAACCAGGCACCCCTGCCCGGCCGAGCCCGAAACGGGCTCGTGAAGCTCCCGATGCCGCGCTGCAGTACGCGTGTCGCAGGCTCCGCCACCCCCCGCACGAGCCACCCCTCTGTCCGCCAGAGACGACGCAGGAGAGCACAGGCCAGGCCCGCCCAGACCCAGATGGGGCCCAAAAGGGCCCAGATCTGGGCCGGGAGGGCGCCACCGCCAGCCACCGCGCCGCCCCGCAGCCAAGCAGCCGCGCCACCGCCGCCTCGCCACCCGGGACGCCGCGCCGTCGCCGGATTCGTCGCCGGCCTAGGTGCTCCGCCGCCGGCCGCCACCACCCGAGCTGTAGCGCCGCGCGGGGGGAAGGACGGGGCCGCCGCCACCGGCACCACACGGGCAAGGCCCAGTGGCCTCTGCCGGCGGCGGCGGGAGGGGGAAGGGAGAGGGAGGCGCTGGGAAGGGGAGGGAGGAGAGCCCCCGGTCAAAGAGGCATCTCTGCTCCTATACTTCAAGACCAAACGAACTTCCCTACAAGTAAGTGATTAACATCAGCACAAAATTACATGACTTCGTATATAATCGAAAATGATACACTTACGGACTACCTAAGCACTTGAGTTACGGACCTCTTCTTCTAACCAATCACTCCACCCCGTGAATTTAACTGTGGACCCCCTTCCCTGTTTTTCCTCCAACGAAAAAAGGCCACACAAGCCCGTAAGCTAATTCCGTAAGCTGCCCGTCCGTAGGTGTAGCATCGTTGGTATATAATTTGCACCAAATTGCATGACTGTCGAACACATATATAATTAATTATAATTAGAATAACGGATGGAGAGCCCGGACGAATACCCTCATGTTTGCTTTGCACTTAGATGTCGTATATACTAGAATACTAGATGCAAAGCGCGCCTTCTCACACCGTTTCTCGATTTCTCTGTTTGGCAAATACATAGAAAATATCACATACCAAACAAAAGTAGGCAACCCCTTGTAAAAAGTAGAAAAATAATAATGTAGAACAGACATGTTTTACTTAGAACACATCAAGTAAAGTAGTGACGTGAAATAAGCGCACTTCTCTCCTAAAAGTATCCTATTCAGATTAAGGTGTATATATTAGAAATATTTCCATAATGTGATTTCCCCCTTCCATTGTACTGGTTATCATGTTCGCAGCTTACATGATACTAGAGTTTTGCTACATGGTTACATCTGAAGTCCTCAAAGGTACTAATACATTAATCCTTGGAATCTGCCATGTACCAATGTGGCTTTGGTGCTATCAGTATTTTGTACTAATACATTGATCCTTGGAATCTGCCATGGACTAATGTGGCTTTGGTGCTATCAGTATTTTGTCAGATGATGTTGGTCTCCAAAGCTATTCAGACTTATCTTTGCTAGACGGAAACATTTGAGCAATGATTTATGCGACTAAAGTCCAGGATCAAGACTAGAGCTAAATATTGCACATATTTAGTGATTTTTTCTTTGCTGCCAGTATAAATTACTTATTACTCCTATTCAAGGGGAAACCAACCAATGTAGAGTCGGTTGTACTGCTATTATGCGTTCTGTATGTTGGATGCTTGTTGACTCTTGTCACGCTTAGTGGCTTTATTAATTTAAAGTCGGGCAAAGGCCTTTTATCTAAAAACCAACCAATGTAGAAGTGTAAACAAGTTAAAACTGCTATAGACAACAAAATTATATCTACTCAAATACAGAAAAGCAAAATATCTTATAATATGCTTCAGCTATATAACACCATTGGAAATGTACAAAAGAACTATCTTTATCTGATGGAATCAGAAACGTATTGTTGTTGTTAGAATTAGAAAAACTAACTTCCATTTTTACACTTACGGATCCCTTGTCTACCATTCACGCAATCTGCTCCTATAATTCATCAATATCTTCACACATTCATCTGACTTTTCTAGTTTGTATTAGTGAAGATGTCAATGAATCAAAATAAATATGAACAAAACATAGAGTTCTAGAAAAAAAATGTGTTGTTATTAACAGAAGTAAATAACATGCATCATCCTACAAAGCTGATAGTATCACAATGAACAAAACATTTTTTGTGAAACTACTCACATCAAACAGAACTTAGGTAAGGTAACTCCATTGTGTGGCAGAATTATGCCTGGTGACATGATATCAAGCGCATTGTATATCAGAAGCAAGTAACGTCAGTGTCCCTCTATAGCATAACATGAATCCCCGAACACATCACTTGGTCCCAAAAAATTCATATGCGAGAACATGTTGTAGGTACCTTGTTTGTGAGTCTATCATCAATTGTGGAGCAACTGATGTTTTGTGGCCATGTCCCCACTCCTCCATCACAAATGAGCTCTCCAACACCATATCTTAATGGTGTTGAAGACGGTGTCATCTACTATGTTGATATGCGGTAGAGCAACTAATTTCCTTGAAATCCAACTTTTGACTTCATAAGAAATATTTGTATGCTTCAATGAGAAAAAAATAATTCGGTAATACTAAAGTGTCATGTGTACATGATTCACCCATGCATATAGAGAAGCTTGAAATACTAAACCCTGCATTGAACTTATTTATAACTCCTATGGAATAAATAAATGGTGCTTTTGTGCTCAACTTCCGTGGAACGTGATTATTTTAAGCTTGAGAGGCATGAATGAGTGATAAAAATGAGTAAGCTCTTGAATCAACTTCACATGCATCTTATTTTACCGGTAGAGGAATTTCCATGATAAAAAACATGACAATACTCCACATGGCTTTATGTCTACCTAAATTTTAACGATGGTTAAGAAAATCCTGAATCTGATGGATCAAGCCTGAAAAACGAGTCACCTAAGAATAAAAAAACACCTATATATTTATATGAAGCTATCCCTTAGAGATTTATGACAAGTGGTCATTACTTCAGATAACCAAGTTCAGCACTAATGGAAGAAATACCAACAAAAGTAAATCATCATTCCACTCATGTGAACGATCTTTAATAGTGGCTTCGGGATGAGTTCGTAAGGCACATGCTTTCATGCATGAGATTCTTGATCACCATATCATCATACATGTTGAAATAGATTGGCATCAGAAAGGTACCATAAAATCGGCAATCCATGCACCTACCATGCTAGTAAAACAATAGGTCCTAAAATACGGCACATCCCAATTATATAGTTTGAGAAGGGAAAACGAAAGCATAAAATAAAATGAGTATTCTCTTGGTAAAGCTGTCCTTAAATTAACTATTACAACACTAAATCCATTTTGAGATACAAATCTAATTTTGTTGTAACTAATGGTCAAGACCTTGCAACTATTGAAAACATAAGAAAAAAATTCAGAGAATTTTCTTCATACTACTCCTTGTCACAATAGTGTGTTTGTAAAATTCTGGATTCATATAAAATAATCTACTCTGTGAGAAAAACTGATGCTTGTTGTCAAACCATGTGAAAACACACATTGGCTTGCACCACTACATGTAAATAAACCTGAAGATTTTTTTAATTGAACCCCTCTGCTATCTATGGAAAAAATAGTATAGGTATCTAATACCACAATCATACACCAATGATCAAAATAAAATAGACCAATCATATCTCAGCGTACACCAACACAAATCTCATGTGGAACTAATAAACGGCAATGTCCACAAAAAGGGAAAAATGAGTTGGGCCATATGGCCTCACCTTGATGCAGGAGGGAAATTGGAGTCACATGAGGTTGTTGCAATCATCGGAGGAGATGCGGCGCTCTTCCTCACGTGGTGGCAACGACCACCAATGCATCATGGGAGGATTATGGATGACCGGATATGACAAATGCGAGAGAGGAGGCTAGTGGAGTTTGTTCTCATTGCCATTGGATAGAATATGCAAAGACCGTCGGTGGAGGTGCAGAGGAGTGACGCCTCATATCAATGTCGAAGACGCAATAGAGCTCGCTACCCACGGCATGTCCCCCATAAAAAAGTGCAAACCCTAGCCACACTTTCTTTTCTGTGTGGAGGCATGGGTAATAGTTTTACTTTTCTACTGGTTTACCTGTGAGTAGGCCCAGTGAACCAGTCACTTAATGACGGGCCGAGAAACAACCCTCACAACCCATCATAGGGCAAGATTTTGAAAGGCATCAACCCAAGAGGCGAAGCCCACAGAACCAAGTCAAAATCGGGCACCTAATCCAAAATCAAACTCCTCAATTGAATTGAATGAGGCCTCTAATCTTAGGGAGCTTAGAGGATCTCTAGCCCATCCCTTAAAATTTAGCTCCTCAAATGGCCCCTTATACCTTAACTTCTTATACTGAAGGTGTTAAATAAAAATGGCCCCTAGTTGAACCCTAAAACCACCCCTCAAAATATTCTTTGCCAAATCTAGTTTCTTGTTTATGTACTACATTTAAATTACATATTTCCCACATATTAAATCTAAACTTAATAATAAAGTTCACATAATTCACGAATATTACAAATTTAAAGCTTACACATCAAATTATTCAAATTGAAACATGCGAAAGGGTCCAAATGAAGTAAAGAGCACGATAGAAGTACAACAATCTTGGAGCCACTAATGATCAACAAGATCATCTTGGAGCCGATTATGAACTTCTTGGACGTCGATGCTTCAATGCACTACGAGGAATATTTTTATCATGTTCGCATCGTGTTTCGTCTCAACATGAACCTCATTGGAGATGTACCGAAGTTTTAATGTCCTGCAAGTGCACATGGTTTAGCTGTAGCCTTTTCGAAGTAAGAGTATCGATCCCACAAGGAGCGCAACAATTGGACTTTGTCTCTCTTAGTGATTTAGATTACAGTGCATGCAAATTAGTTCTGATCCCAAACAAAGGGGAAACATAGGTTTAATATATTGAGTGGTGTTTGCCAACATGGAAATAAAGAGCAATATTAAAATAAAAGAGCGCAAGACGTAAGAAACGGTTATTGAAATTGATAGTACTAAAGCGTTCTTAGTGAGTCTGGATTCCCCACTAGCTAGTATGTGTCTAACACGACCGATGCCTAAGCATAATTTTAACTCGGATCCCTAAGCCACTTTATATGTTCTATAATTGGGTGTAGCCGAGTACAGATCCGTGGATACATGGAGCAACCCCATATCCCATACGCCACTACCATTCATTCCCACTCCGTTTACCGAATGGTAATTAAGAGTTTCCCCGAGGAAGCAACTAAGGTGGTCCCCATTTATTCCCCATTGCAATGATTCAGGAAGGAGGGAGATAAGCACTATCACTACCGACCTCCGCATCCCACCTTCACACTGTAATAACTGTCCGTCCCAAAGAGGCATATGTTAGATGGTCGACTTCACCATCATCAAGAAGATCATTAACGTATACATATAAAGAGGATGTCAAATTCTATTATAATTCAATGGTGAACATACTAGGGTTCCTTCATATCCCCAAGAACTAGGAAAACTACTCGCACATCGAGGGAAATGGCCCTAACAACAGTCACATTAAATATCTTCTGATTCTGCATGGCTATGTTGTCTAGAATTTCCTTCAGCTTGTCATCATCCTCTATTTCTTCCATTCCTTCTATCCCTAGGCCAGGATCCCTTACATAGTACATATAATCCCTCAAACCATATCCCTCAATCTCTATCAGTGCTACTAGATTGTAAAATGCGATGTCTGACAATATCATACTTCTCTCAAGATTGTCTTTGTCATGAAAATGCATGCTCAATTCCCAAACTTCATCATCCAGACTGAAAAAAACATAGCAACTAATGAAATACTAGCAAATATGTGTTTAATTAAAACACTAATTATGAAGCAGAACATAGCAAATATGTTTTGATAAAAACACTTATTAAAAAGCAAAACATATCAATTTAAACACTTATTAAAAATCAGAAACTAAATAAAAACAGTGAAATACAATGCAACTAATTAAACAACAGTTAATTTGACACAGCATACCTGACCATAGGGTTAAAAATGCATCTAATTTCAACTAAATTATAAACTACATCTAATTTCAGAAACAAATTTCAGCAATATGAACCCTAACCCTAACCCTAGCAACACAATGTGTAATGGAGAACGAGAATGGGAAGGGGAGGGATCTCACTGTACGCCGCCGCTGGATGACGCGATGTGCTGGCTTCCCGTCGGATTGTCCTTCACCGCCGCGGCGAAGGATATAGCTGCCACGTATTCCAAAGAATACTGCACCTCCTCACCCTTGCTAGGGTTCGAGCTCCCGCAAAGCTCGCTTGAGTCGGGATCTGCGTCGCCTCCCCCATTGCGGGAGGCCCGCCGCAGCCGGCACCACCTGGTTTCGCCGGAGTAGCCATCGCCAGAGTGGAGAGAGGAGTGTGGAGAAGTTGTTTGACCGGGTCGGTTGAACAGCCAACACGGTCTTTTGACCGGGTCGCCCGAACGGCGCCGTCTCACGCCGTCTAACGGTGTCGGGACGGGGGCGGACGGCTGACAGTGCCACGTCCGCACAAGTCGGGCCCCACCTGTCATAAACCCACTTAACTGACCCGATCCGCCAATCAGTGTTTTCTGCAAAACGATTACTGAAGACATGGTGTTTTCTGCAAAGAAAGTGTATAGTAGTGTTTTCTGCAAAACTCGCCTACAAACTGGTGGTTTTCTGCAATTTACTCGTGTGTGAGGCACGAGAACAGATCACATCTGCTCCATGCGCACCGCCCATGTCGTTCCTTTTGCTGCTGCTGCCGCCGGTGACTTCATATCGTTCACCGCATACATAGTTGACGAGAGAACATGCCTCCGAAACCCCGCCTCTCCGGATCCTGTACGGGAGAGGGGCGATTAGGTGTTTGGGGAGCGTCTCCTATGCGACTGCTAACCGCCATTCGTCTGCTTCCTCTATGTCCGCGTCACTTTCATCATCACCATGTCCACCGACGCCGAACGTGCTGCCGCCGAGAAGCTCGAAGCCGAGAAGAAGGCCACCGATGACGACGCTGTTGCCGCCGCCGCCACGGCCTCTTCATGGCCGATCGGAGGGTATAACATGTTTATCCCTCTCGAGTTTATTTCTGTTTTAACAGTATTAGCTATGTGCGTACATGTTTCTACTATATGAGTAGTACATGCTATTTTGATCCGTAATCAGTATGTCAGTAATTTTGTCAATGCCATGATCGTGATTATTTCCTGGATTAATTTAATTAAAAAAATTCCTATTTACTCAGCAATCTGTTTCCTGATGTACACTTGTCTCTGTTCCTTTCTTTCAATTTGGAGAAGCATTTCATGTCTTCTCTTTCTACCTTCATATATGAGTATAACTGTTTTTCACTATAGTCTTTTACATGAGTTACAAGATCTGGTAGGCACATGTACATGGCATATGGTATACAGTACTCATTTTTTTTTTCTGTAAAGTAAAATGCAATTATGATCTAGTTGTGCTTCTAGCTGTTAGAAGTGCTTCCATTATCTACCGGCTGCAGTCTCTAACTATTTTGTGTTCTCTTTTTTTGTAAATTGTAACAGAAAATTAAGGATTTATAAACGTCATGTTGATATGAGGGGTTGCTGCAGTTGGACTGATGTACTTGACAGAAGCATCAGGGAGAGAGGTGACTTAGGGAGGGCACTTGACATGTGATTATTCCATAGTGTAAACTAATTAGCCTCGGCAAGCGGGGGCGGCAACACTGGAGGTCTACAATTTCGGTGGTGCTCCTCGAGTACCGAGTCTTGATTCCCAGGGTGAAAACTCAAGGTTTGGTCTTCATTGGTTGTACCTGGCAATGGCCTTGTTGAAGGCATTGTTTTTGGGTGAATTCGGACTTTCTCCAGGGTGAAAACTCAAGATCGTCGATCGGGCAACGACAACGCTTGTGCTTTGTTTCCTTCTTGGAGGCGTTGCTTTCGGAGAACCTTTTTTGTATGCTGGGTGTGTTGTCTTCGGTGGTGGTTAGAGTGTTGTTATTGCTAGGGACTGATCGCTGTGGCAGTTTTTTTTTTGTTTTTGGCTGTGTGTATCCTTGATGTCTTTAGACATTTTGTTGGTACAGAGGCCGGGTGTAATTGGTATCTTCACGATATTAATATATTCCCTTTCTCGAAAATTAGACTCTGGTCGTTTTAGTAACTGTATTTTCTGCATTTCAGAGTAGTGTCAGTGGCTGCACTTCCTAGTTAAGTTCAGGTGTTCGCTTTTACTGTAGTCTTCCTTTCACTTTTGTATTTGAGCCTCATGACGTTGTTATAAAGTAGAGACTTGATATTGTTGCTGACAGAGACAACGTACATACATATGGTTGTAATTGGTTGAGAAAAGCGACTGAAACTCAATTGGTTTTCATCCGCTGTGAAATAGACAGTCCCTAAAGATATAATACAACTGAACAACCCAATACACTGGACAACAATTAGCGCATGGCTAATAGAAGAGCCTGCTGCCGGCTCTATGTTAGTGTCACATCTGTTGTAGCCTTCCTACAAAAGTACTCATGAGTAATAAGCTGACTGTTGATCGGCTATACTCCCTCCGTTCCTAAATATAAGTCTTTTTAGCGATTTCATTATGAACTATATATGAATATATATAGACATATTTTAGAGTATGGATTCACTTATTTTGCTCCGTATGTAGTCGGTAGTGGAATCTCTGAAAAGACGTATACGTAGTTCATAATGTAATCTCTAAAAAGACTTATATTTAGGAACGGAGGAAGTCTTATAAGTCTTTTTAGAGATTTCAATAGGGGGCTACATACGGAACAAAATGAGTGAATCTATAATCTAAAGTATGTCTATATATATTCGTATGTAGTCCCCTAGTGAAACCTCTTAAAAGACTTATATTTAGGAATGGATGGAGTAGTATTCAATGCATGCATAAAGAGATGGGCAAAGGAAACACACACTGATTGGCTGGTAGAAATAAGCGTCAGTTTCATCATAGATTGTGTTGTAGCCTGCCGATACATGGAGCGTCATCTCCCTTCTCTCTCTTGGCTTCTCTCTCTCCTCCGGTTAGGATTTTGCTGATGTAAAACATTTTATAGCCTGCTGAGTAGGACCTATTAAACTTACTCTTAAAAGCCTGGTTTGACGAACAATAAAAAACAGACGCGGATAACTAACACATGACATCAGCTTACTTCAGGTGAATGAGACCAACTCATGGGTCACCTAGATGAGTTCTAGTCACGATTGTTTTTCAAAACTATGAGTATATTTATAGCAAATTCGGACAATATATGGCTGAATGCAAAAATGGCAAAAATATTACCCTGTCGGCCTGCGGTGGGCCGACGGGGGGCCTGTCGGCCAGCAGTGGGCCGATAGGTGCCTGTCGGCCTCCGGGCGACCAACAGTAGGCCCGTCGGCCTGCGGGCGGCCGATAGGTGCCCGTCGGCCTGCGGGCGGCCGATAGGTGCCTGTCAGCCTCCGGGCGACCGACAGCCCCTGGATAAGGCCGACCGCCCGGTTTCTTCCTCCTCTGGCTCGCTCATCCTCTCTCTCTCTCGTTTTCTCTACCGAATGTCCTCCCCTTCCGATCTCCTCCATCCTCCACCCATTTTCCTATTGAATCCGCTAAAACAATAGATCATACCCATCTCCACCGGTCTACGGTCTCATTTGGGTAGTTTTTTTTTTGTTTGGAGGAGCCATGGTGGGGTGGTGGAGGTGTAGATGGTGAGGAGGTGGTGTGGTTGAGAGGAAGAAGAAGGGGACACACGCGTCGAAGGTATACCGATTTTTTTTAGTTTAGGTTAGTTTTTTTATTGTACGTAAAATTAGTTTATGTAGTGTACGTGTACGTGTACATTTTTGTTTAGGTTAGTAGTCATTTTAGTGTACGTGTTGGTAGTGTAAGTTTATTTAGTTTACTTAGTGTAGTCATTTTTAGTATACGTTTATTTAGTGTACGTATGTTTATTTTAGTGTAGGTTTATTTTAGTATAGGTTTATTTAGTGTAGGTTTATTTTAGTGTAGGTTCTTTTTAGTGTAGGTTTATTTAGTGTACGTAGGTTTATTTTAGTGTAGGTTTATTTTAGTATAAATTTGTTCGTTGCGATTAATGAAAGATGGCAATGTCTGACAGGTGAAAATGTCTGAATCAGTAAATTTTACTGTTTACTACGGCCCTGGTAATGTTCGATATAATGAGTTGGGGGTTGATCTTAGCGAGTTTAAGAATGGCGTCATGACACTTTCACACCCGGACATACTGGACATTAGACAGTTGAAGCACTGGTTGACAACTAGTTTTGGGCTAGATCCTGAAGTATGTTCCGTCAGTATTCATGCATTGTGGACAAAATCCTGTAAAAATGTCAAGTGGGAGTTGATGCCGATAGATAGGAGCCAGCATTGGGTGACCCTGTTAAGTCGTTGCCGAGACCGAAGAATCCACCCATATGCCCTAGTGCAACCAGTGGCGAAGGAGGAGAATACGGTACAACTTCACGTGGGGTATGAACCAGGCCAGGGTAGTCAAGTGGCTAACGAGAATTATTTATCCGGGTCACAACCACCGGATGTGGATGCTAGCCAAGCCGAGAAAGAGTCAGACTACATGCCACACAATGTTTGTGGTCATGATACTGGGCAGAGTATTAAGTCAAAAATATTGGTTGGTTCTGGTGTTGCTGATGGGGATGAGGAAGGCGATGAAATGCAGAGGGTGATGGAGGAAGAGGACGAGGATGGATTTGCGGAGGATTTGGATTCTGAAAATTCTGAGGATGAAGTGGAGGTACCGATTCCTTCTGCATGGGATCAGGACATATTCACCGGCCTTACTGTCAACGATGGCCATGAGACTCCATGGCAATATAATCTGAACCAAGTCCAGATAGGGGCTATGTTTGATACAAAGAAAAAATTGAAGTATGCGGTGATAAAGTGGGCTATGTCTACGCAGAGGGTTTTCCGGACACACATATCGAGTCCAACAAACTATACCGTGAAGTGTGTTGAAACAGGTTGTCCTGCGAAGGTGCACGGGCACGTGCCGAAGTATAACATCCACTGGGTTGTCAGCAATGTGGTCCCACATAATTGTGTGAGGAAAAACCTGTTGGTTAGTCATCCAAACCTGACTTCAACTCTCATTGCGCAACTCATGTATACTGAGATAGTGGAGAAGAAAGATATGGAAGCAAAACACATCCAGAGAGCAGTGAAGGTCAGATGGAATTATGACATTCCATATGGGAAGGCTTGGAGGGCTAAGCAGAAGGCTATGGAGGAAAGGTTTGGGACGTTCTTCGACTCATATGATAATGTTGTCCGTCTCCTTGACATACTGAAGGAGAGAAATCCCGGCACTTATGTTAACATACAACACACGAGGTTGGACATTATACCAGATCACAAGGTGTTGAAACGAGCATTCTTCTCTTTCGCTATGTGCATCGAAGCTTTCCGGCATTGTCCTCCTGTGATGTTTGTGGATGGTACATTCCTGACTGGTCAGTACAAAGGGCAAATCCTGACTGCTATTGGTGTGGACGGGAACAATCAAATCATCCCACTAGCCATGGCATTTGTGGAGGGTGAGAACTTTCCGAGCTGGGTATGGTTCTTCCGGCAAGTTAAAATTGCGATCGTGAAGGACCGACCAAACGTGTGTGTCATTCATGACAGACATCCTGGTATATTGAAGGCCGTGAAGACACTAAGGAATCCAACTGCTGACGAACCAACACCTTGGAAGGACTTGCAGAGCCGGTGGTGCATGCGCCATCTTGGGGCTAATTTTTTCTCACAGTTCAAGAACAAACGGTTGATGAACTTGTTTAAAAAATTATGCAAGCAGAACCAGCAGCGTAAATACCATTTTATTTGGTCAAAACTTGATGAGTTCACTAAGAAGCAGGTCCGCGCGAGGAAGAAAATGGAAGCAGATCAGGTTAAATTAGCAACACTCATGGCGGAGCTAGAGGAGCCAGTAGGTCTTTGTGACTTGCCAGCAATTGACCCTCCTAATACCAAGAGAAAGAAGGGCAGGGCAATAAAGGATTTTTCTGAGTGGATAGAGAAAGAGCCTCCAGTGAATTGGTCTTTGCTGCATGACACCCATGGAGCTAGGTATGGCCACATGACAACCAATCTTGCAGAGGTGTATAACTTTGTACTCAGAGGGAATAGAGCATTGCCACTCACAACTATTGTGGAGGCTGTATTCCATGGCACTTTGAGATATTTTAGAGAAAGGAACGAGTTAGCAAAGAAGCATATTGCAGACAATCAGAACACACCTTATTGTAGCCGTGTCATGGAGTACATGGCAAAGAAGATAGAGAAAGCAAAGAAGCACACTGTCAGACTCATAGGTAATCAGGAAAGGAGGTATGAGGTTCAGCTACCTACTGATGGTTTTGGTTCTGCAAATGAGGTGAAGACGCACGAGGTAAAAATTGGAACGGAATTTTATCCAACTTGTGAGTGTACATGCAACAAACCGAAGTTGTTGCACCTGCCTTGCTCACATGTGTTGGCTGCCTGTGGCCAGATTGAGTTGGACGCTATCTCCTTCGTGTCCCCATACTATTTAAAAGATGCAGTAGTCAATGTCTGGACAGGTGAGATGACAGGGTTTAGAGTCGTCGGTAATTTCAACAAGGTAAAAGATGGGGAGAGAGTATACATCCCGGATCCAGAACTTCGGCGAACAAGCAGGGGCAGACGTAAGGTAAAGCGCATCCGTAACGATATGGACCAATCTGAAGCTGGTGGAGCAACCAGACAATGTTTGCTATGCGCGGCTTACGGGCATAGGATGAAATATTGTCCCGACCTGAACAAAGACGGTGCTTCCACTTCGACGAGTGCTTCCACATCGACAACTGCTACCACAGTAGCAAGAGGCGGACGTGGTTGTGGCAGTCGTGGTGGTCGTGGAAGTCGAGGCCGAAGGGGCAGGCAAGGAAGAAATAACTCAGAAGCTATATAATGTGTAATATGTCTGGACTATGTTTTAATGTGTAATATGACGGACTATGTTTTATTCTGTAATATGTGCGGTCTATGTTTTAATGTGTAATATGACGGACTATGTTTTATTCTGTAATATGTGTGGTCTATGTTTTAATGTGTAATATGACGAACTATGTTTTATTCTGTAATATGTCTGGACGATGTTATAATTTGTAATATGTCTGGACTATGTTTTAATTTGTAATATGTCTGGGCTATGTTTTAATTGCAGATATGGCTTCGTATCCGTTGCTTAATGGGAATATCGATAGAGGGCACCGGGCCGCACTTATGGAAGCGGGCAAGAACTTAGACGTGTTGATCACTCGCACCCCAATTCGTAACTGGATGATACACCCTTTATGGGTTGATAGGTATGTGTCGGTACAGTGACTTACTATGTTTGAAATCCTTTTGATAGCCGCTAACTGTATGCTACATTCTCTTTATTTTGAAGGTTAAGTTGGGCAGGACTTCTACCCTTGGCACGGCTGGTTGAGGGTACATTGGATGAGTGGGTTGAACATCCGGACTTGGATGAGGAAGGTGAACCAATGCAGTTACACAAGAGGCAAGTGGCACGTTTCTCTTACGACAGGTCACTGCTTACCTGCTTAGTAGATAGATGGAGACCAGAGACACATACGTTTCACTTTCCCTGGGGAGAGATGGCTCCTACTCTACAAGATGTGTCTTTCTTGTTGGGATTACCTTTGGCCGGTGCTGCCATAGGTCCTTTAGAGAAAGAACCTTTGGCCGGTGCTGCCATAGGTCCTTTAGAGAAAGAACCTGCCTGGCTAGCACTGATGCAGACACGTTTTCTAGCTGCGGTGCCAACTGCTGTGCCCTTAGACAAAGATCCTCACGGGCCTCATTTTAAGTGGTTGAGCCAGTTTCAGGTAACCTTCTCAGTGAGCTGAACATATTTTATTTTCCTAGTTGCCCTTACTAGATAGTTTACACAATTGTATGATTTCTATACAGATTGTCCGGTTAGGGTACCCCGGAGTTGTGTTGTCAGAGGCACAGATTGATCGATCCCTAGAGGCATACATTATGTGGTTGTTCGGCAAGACGATGTTCACGGAGAACCACGTGACCACTGTCGATGCACGACTCATCGGTATTGCACGAGAGATAGCTGACGCACGTTGCCCGGGGGACATTCAGCAGAGGAGTTTTGGTTCTGCTGTGTTAGCGGCTACGTACAGAGGACTGTGCAAAGCTTGCGTGTTGAACTCTAGAAAATCAGCTCTTGTTGGATGTCCACTATTGTTGCAGCTCTGGTCATACGAGAGATTCCCTATTGGTCGACCCTATGTCTGCGTTGATAAACCTTTTGGTTTGGAGGACATGGCTGGGACTTATGTGCCTTCTATCGGCGACTTGCCTACTATGGGATCTGTGTGGACACGGAGAGAGGTATTTTCATATTAAGTAACAATATGAATTACTAATGTTTATTTCTTGCCATTCAATAGAATTACTAATGCTTATTTGTTGTCATGCACAGAGACAGTTCGCGCATAGCCAGGTGAGGGGCTGCTACCCCTCCTTCACGGCGCAGTTTGATAGTTTGCACGAGGATCAAGTTATCTGGGAGCCATACTCCCATCACGCTATATTATCCAGGTGTCCAGCTGGGATTTCTGGATTGTGCACTAGAGATCGGCACTATTGGATGACCAAGGCCAAGTTGGTGTTCGACGTGACGGTTGAGGAGATGGCTCTTCATAGGGTGATGAGACAGTTCGGTCTATGCCAAGAGCCTGACATTCCAGTTATTCCACACGTACCAGATCACGTGCACAAGTAAGACATACTATTTTACTTCTCATGTCTGCATTCAGAATATAACATTTCAATCTCAGGTACACTCGCTCAGGAGGAAACAAGTCCCAGGATTCTTGGCTTCGTGACATTAGCCCTTACGTGGACGAATGGACTACTGCGCCGACAAATATCTGGGATGAAGTTCGGCCCTTTCACTGGGACAACTTCGGGTTGTATCTGCAGCGTTACCGGCATAGCACGAGGATCTACTTGGTTCCATCAGCAGCTCCTGATCAGATCGAAGCCCCTCTCACCAGCGATCTGTTCCCAACTGCCTCTGTTGTCGGGACCAGACGCCACGCGGTACGTGCTATGTTTCTCACATGTTAAGTTTTTTCTTAACCTGAACATATACAATTGGTTAACTATTCGTGTTGTCTGCCATACAACGATGATCTAATTGGTTAACTCTCCGTGTATAGAGTGACTTGGCATGCGAGGTGCTAGAGGAGGTTTCCTCTTTAATGGAACGCTTTGAGAGAGGAGATAATATCCCACCGCAAGAGCACGTCTCATGGTTGAGGGGTCTTCATGAGAAGGTTCGTGGGATTTACGCAGCTGTTACATGTAGACGATCTTCGGATGTTGCTATTCCTCGTCCAGCACATCGTCCGCCACGCCCCTCTCTGCAGCGTTCAGAACCTCGAACCTCTGTGCACCGTTCGGAACCACGACCTTCACAACGAGGGACCTCTTCCTGGCAGCATACACCTCCTTCACAACCAGGGAGCTCTTCCTGGCAGCATACACCTCCTTCACAACCAGGGAGCTCTTCTTGGCATAATCAGATGGACCTAGGTAACACTACTTTGTGCATTCTTTTAAACATTCTAGGTTCGCAAATCAATTTTACATGTTTTACTTTACCGTAGTCGGCAGCCAGTCGCAACCGTTCATGCAGTCTAATGTCCAGTCACCGATGCTTAGTGGTGGTGGTTCGTTCTTTGCCGGCGACGGCGACGACGATGACCGAGCTGCAAACACCTATGAGTTCTCGCAGACAGTTCTTCACACTCCACCACCACCATGGACGCAGGAGACACAGACACTGACAGACGATGTGGTCTATGGTCGTGGTCATCGTGAGACTCGTTGTGACGCCCCCGACTTAATCGTGCACTAATCATACATGCAAACGTGCACGATCAAGCACAGGGACTCACGGGAAGATATCACAACACAACTCTAAACTCAAATAATAAGCATAAATCATCATGTTACAAGCCAGGGGTCACGAGGACCCGAATACATAAGTCATACACACAAATGATATCTGAGTACAGACATAGTTAGTCACGGGTGCCATAAGATGGCTAGCACAAACAGGGGATACAGATCGAAAAGGCGCAGGCCTCCTGCCTGGGAACCTCCTAACTACTCCTGGTCGGCTGGATCGATCCAGAAGTAAGTACCATCGGGACCCTCCTGGTAGTAAGCTCCGGCGGTGGCATCTGGCTCCTGGGCTCCATCGTCTGATGTATCAACAATAGGGTATGGGGGAAAATAATAGCAAAGCAACCGTGAGTACTCATCCAAAGTACTCGCAAGACTGACATCAGAACTACGCTAAACATGCAATGGTATCAAATGAGAAGGCTGTATTTGTGGACTGTATTGCAGAAACGCCAGAGGAGAGAGAAAGGCCTAGCCTATCGAAGACTAGCATCTTCAAGCAGTCTTGCAGCAGCAGAAGAGAGTAGATAGCAGTAGCATACATGTTGTCATACAGTAGCAATGCCCTGAGATCCTTTCTCGACACCCTGCGAGAAAGCGATCCCGAGAGCAGTATTAACAGTTTATCATGTATCATCATCTCTTTATAGTTGTCATGGATCCGGGCACAACTCCAAGCGTCCTGTTACCGTGGACACGGCTATTCGAATAGATATCTTCCCTGCAGGGGTGCACTACTGTTACCCAACACGCTCGATTACCTCCGGCCGGATACACTTGCTGGGTAATACCCGGCCTCGGGTGATCGACACAACGCAGCCCGACCTAGAGCTCAGCAGAGAGGTCAACACGCCGGTCTAAATCCTAAGTGCGCAGGGGTCTTGGGCCATCGCCCTCCGCACTCCTGCACGTTACGTGACTGGCCGGAGAAACAGGCGCGACACTGGACAACCCAGTGAAGTAACCAGCCCAATCCCGGCGATCAGCCCGCAAAGTAACTTGTGACGTCTGAAGAGCTTTCGGCTGATACTACGATGCAGAGGGCCCCATTAAACCATTATCCCACGTGGTGGTAGTGCGAAATGGGCACGACGACCCACTCAGATCAAATACCCAGTTCCGTTAGGCGTATTTAGTATCGCGCGGGTGCTCTTGGAGCCGACCCGTCTTTAATGATATTCGCTCGCGGGCACCCTTGGGGCCAGCCCGACTTTACATTTCCCCGCGGGTACCTCTCGAGGTGGACCCGCCTGTAACAAAGGTCAAAGTAACCGTGTGTCCAAGTAACGAGGAGGAATCCGAGGAATCACCCTCGATGGATTCCCACTCGAGGAGTTGCGCGACGGTAGCTTAGCGGAGGTGATGTAAGAGGAATCACCCTCGATAACACACATCCGGGAAGCTATTCTACAGAGGCACCATCGGAAGTGAGCTAAGAGGTATCACCCTCGGCACTCGATGCTAACCCTGCAGTGTCGGGCAATTCAGGGGTTGTGCAGTGATGTGCTGTCTTCAGTCCATCTGTCTTCAGTCCTAAAGCGGAGCAACTACAGCAAGGGAGAGGGGCCACAGATGGTTTACCACCCAATCCTATTCTAAGCAGCTCGGACAATTGGCAGTTATCATAAGCAGTTACAAGGACAGGCTATGCATCAGAAATAGGATAAAACATAATAGCAGCAATTTCTAATGCAAGCAGGAGGGAGAAGGAATTGGGTGACAAAGGCATGCGTCAAGGGGGTTTGCTTGCCTGGTTGCTCTGCGGCAAAGGCGGGATCGTCGGACGGCTGGTCTTCGGGGACGTAGTCGTACTCTGTAGCAGCGGCGTCGGCGGGCACCAAGTCTAACGAGAGAGAAGGGGGAGAGGAAACAATAAATTCACGGCAAAATACAATCACTCATGCATGGCATGCCTAGAATGAGATGCAGATGGGTGCTACAATCTAATTATATGATTTAGTTAACTCTTGGGAATTAATAAAAATTTAATTGGATTTGATTTATTAAAGTGGTGCACTATTCATCTACTGCAAACGGTCAAAAAGTTCCATGTTCAGATAGCTAGAGGCATGTGACAGATGAATGGATGGCATATCTGGATTCGTGGCATTTTTCTGATCAACTTTCATATATAAATTATTTTCATCTGAATTACGGATTAAAAGATATGAATTTTTAAAGTTTTAAACATTTTCTGAATTTATTTAATTATTAAATCAACATTATCCAGAACAGTGCTGTGCTGACGTCAGCCTGACGTCAGCATGACATCAGCACGCAACAGTGGGGCTGTTACTGTTTGAACCTGACATGTGGGGTCCACATGTCATAGACTGTAGCTAATTTCATTTTAATTTACTCTAAACAGAGTCTAATTAACAGAGTGGGGCCCATATGTCAGTGAGTGTTTTAACTAAACTAATTATTTTAATTAATCTAATTAGTGATTAGGCTAGCTGACAGGGGAGGACCCACCTGTCATAGACACAGGGGTGAGGGGCCCCACCTGCCAGTGACTGGGCAGCCCAGTCAGCCGAGTTGACCGAGTCAACTCGGTCAACTGGGGCCAGCGGGGCCCAGGGGCAGTGACCCAGAGGCGGGCCCGACCACGCCACGTCGGCGGTGGCCGGCGGCAAGCCGCCGGCGACCATATCAGCGGCGGCGCACGTCGGGAGCGGCCGGAAAACGCGCACAGGGCGCCGTTTTGGACGCGGCCAGCCGCGTTCGAACGGCTGGTCGACGCCGCGTCGATCTACGGTGGTCTCGCGGGCCAATTCGGCCGGAGATGGCAGCTACGACGACGACGGCGGACGGCGGCGCTCGGCCATCTCACGAACGGTGGCTACACGGCACGGCGAACGGCTAGAGCTAGCGCAACGGGACCGCGCGGAGGCGTGGAGCACGGCGGTGGGCTCGCATGAGCATGATAACGACGGAGACGACGGCAACGGGCACATCGGCGGCGGGGCTCTCGGGCGGCGATGGCGACTACGGCTATGGCGGCTAATCCGCACGCGAGAGAGAGGGAGAAGGAGGGGGAAGGCTCACCGAGCGGCACACGGTGGCCCGTGGAAGCTTTGGAGCGCAGGAGAGCTCGGGGGCGACGAGGATCGCCGACGGCAACGGGTTCGGGGTCGAGCTCGATTCGCGCGATGTGGAGGCGTAGAGCTCGGGCGGAGACGCGCAGCCGACGTAGGGGAGGCAGGCGGAGAGGATGGACTCGCCGGAGAGGCAATCGGAGCCCGGCAGCCGCGCTAATCCACGGCCATGGCGGCGGCGACGACGGGTGCTCGCGCGAGAGGGCGATGCCGAGCGAGAGAGAGGGATTTGGGGGCGCTAGGGTTTCGGGAGAGGGCCGAGGTGCACGGGGGCCACTTAACGACGACGGAGAGCCGCGGGATCGACGACACGGCGACGCCCGGCGACCGGATGCGAGCGCCAGCCGACGCGTGCAGGAGGAGGGAGAAGGCGCGCTGGTGGGCTGGGCCGGTCACTGTTCCATTAAGGCCCAGCCGCACAGTGAGTTGTTTTCGTTTTCCTTTTTCTTTTCTATTTTCTGTTTAGGCAACTGTTTTGCAAATTGCTCTGGCACTAAGACAATTTTAATAAATGTGTGAGTTAGCTCATAATTCAAGTGCATTATACCAATCCACCAGAAATTGGTTTCGTAAAAATATGATTTCATTTTAAATCCTATTAAATAATTTAGTGTTAAATTGTTGCTGTTAGCTACTGTTTGAGGTTGGTGGGGCCACTTAACCAATTTAATAAATGTTAGTAATATTTTTATAATTGCCTATGAATTATTTACAACATTTTGAACATTTTAGTTTCTATCTTTGAACAACTTTTAATTTCACTTAAGATTTAATTTGCAATTTGAATTAGAATTGAATTTGAGCCATGATGCAAATGATGCTTATGCAAAGTTTAAACATGATGACATGGCATTAACAAGGGTGATCACTGTAGCCATTACAAGGGGGTGTTACACTCGTCCACCGCCTGAGCGCTTATCGCCTTCCGGTCCTCGTCCGAGGAAGACCAAGATTCGTCGCCGTCCCCAGCAGTGATATGGTTATCAGATTCCTCCCAGGGCACCACCTCCTTTCCAGCCCGGTGATACTTTTATCTATGCATGAGACATATTTCTATCTATGTTTGTTTCAGACTTTTATCTATGCATCAGACATCCTTCATGTATGTGTTACTATCTATGTATGAGTCATTATCTATGTAAGAGACTGATTTGTTTTCAAGACACTTGTCTACTTCATATTAGTAGTACATCTGAATTAAACGGTACGACTCAACTAAACGGTACAAGATACATTTCCAAACAGACTACAACAGAAAATTAAGATAGAAGTACATCTAAATTAAACGGTACAAGATACATCTTGCTGCGAATTTTAAGATACAACTTGCTGCAATGCGAACGTTACGATACAATAACATAAATCTACTGAGTCCAACGGGGATATTTTCCTTTTCCATCACCAGCTTCTTCTGCTGCCTTGGCTGCACGAGCCCTTTCTTTATTTATCTGCCTCTCAGCCTCACGGGCCTCCTGTCGCTGTCGGTAAACCTCCGCCAGTCGAAGTCCCTCTTCTCGGTTTTTCTTCTTCATCTCATCAAGAAAAGCCCTCTGCTTCACACAGTACTCTTGCCACTCTCTCTCCTGCTCTGCTTTCTCCTCTGCTGCCGCCTTCGCGCGGCGCTCTTCCGCGTCCAAACTTGCCCATGCACGACAACCTCTTTCACGAATTTCGGTCACCGCCCAGTCCGGTTTTTTCGTGTCAATTCAACGATAGTACATGCACAGAGGCGGAGGAGACTACAACAAAAATAGAAATAGAAATATCAAATCAACAATAATATCAACAACGTGTTTATTCTTCGTGACTGAAACATACCGGAGGACTGATGTACGGTGAAGTAGCAACGGGTGGATCTTCCTCATAATTGGCGCACATGAAAAACTTCATGCCCAACCAATCTGAAAAATCCGTCACCTCCTTCACCTTGCAGAGATCGCCACACCAACAACGAAGTACTTCCACCCCCCGAGGCAAAGTCGCACTCTTCATTTTCGTAGGCCTAATGCTTTGATCCGAGCAAGGCAAACTCATACTGACTAGCGCGTTGGTGTTAACTGCGGCTGGACGATGGAGAAGAGAGTGAGAAAGAGCAAGCAGTGTGGGCAGAAAGCAAAGAGAAGAGCGTGACAGAGCAGGCAACGGCATCTCGTATATAAAGATGAGGAGCACTGTGTTGTCGGTGCAAGAAAATAAAACACGCGCGTGCGATTCTGCCAATCACTACAGTCTGCCATGGAAAGCAGCACATTTTGCTGCAGTGTAGGCATCGGAATTAGCGTCTGCGCATGGGAAAAGCTAATTTGTATCGTAGAATAAATAAATAAATACTGCATCTGAATTGGAATATTTTGCTCCAGTGGGCATCGGAAAAGCTAATTTGTATCGCAGATAATTAAGATACAAGTACATCTGAATTAAACGGTACGACTGACCTTAAATAATACTGCATACAAACTCAGCGTCCTAATTTGTATCGCAGATAATTTGCTGCACTGTGGGCATCGGAATCAATGTCTGCGCATGGGAAAAAGCGAGCGCATTTTGCTCTGCGTCCGGCCGAAGGAGCAGCCGTCGGTGGCGGCAGGCCCCGCCATGCAAATCAGCTGCCAATCACTACAGTCTCCGTATGGTATGTGGTCTATTTGCACTGTGCAGGAATTATAATGCATTTAAGTGGAAAAAAACTTCAGTACAAAATATAACACCAATACCCGGTTACATGTCACAATGCTGGCCAATCAACAGGATACCTAATTAACACTGTGACCATGCACATGATGTACTTCACAGTCTATAAGTACCATCACTACGACAGATCACTACGGCAGAGGGTTGAAAACAACAGCAAGCTCATGATCACGCTCTTTGAAAGTTATGAGCACCAAATTGTTTACTTCAATAGACGATGCCCGAAGAAAATTACCGAAACCTTCCTTGTTTAACACCATTCTGTTACCCAAGCCAATAAAGTAGGAACAAGGAATGCTCACAGATATATCATCATCTTCAGAATCCAAAGTAATTTCAAGAGTTAAAGAACCAGTCCTAGGAATTGCGCAAAAATCATTCAAACTCCTCACAACCATGCTCGGAATAACCTGACAAAAAACATCAAGTTATATGATGTTCAGCTTAGAAATTTTGAACAATATACTAGAGCAAAGAACAAATAAATAAACAGTAGCCAAAAACAAAGCTCACCATATGTTGACCATTAACATTCATCGAATCAATCCTATGAACAAAAGGAGTACACAATATGTAGTTGTCATCAAAGAGCTGTCGCGACATGACCCACGTTTGGTGATAATTCAGACTGACACCACGACTATAGAAACAACTGTCAACAAGTTCCCTCTGAGTTTCACTCAGATCCTCAAGAGCTACAAAAAAATAATTTCACAAATTGAGCAGAACAGCATAACGTATGAGCCGAAACAAAACTTAAAATCACTCAAAAAAATTACTTACCAACACAGGGTAAAGGGAACAACGTAACACCATCCCGATGAAAATCAACAGCAATCAAAGTTCCATAGTGCTCAAGCCTAACAGTCATCATGTCACGATGACGGAGACCATAATCATTCACAAGTTCCTCCCAGGAAGGACCATGGAATTTACTGCTCACCCGACCATGTGTAAACAGAACACCATATAAGTTACCCTCACTGTTGTGAAGAGCAAGATCAATATCTGTGTCACCCCTCCGAATAGCTAAAGCTCTGCACTCCTCAATGTACCGAGCAAGATGTGATCTAACACTGCACGGGACATACTACAAAAAGAATGGAAGCAAACATCATAATCATATAAACAAAGGCATTACAATACATTCCAAGGAAAACAACATCAACCATATGCCACAATCAGATAAACAAGATATAGAATCTTACAACACGCCTTGAACAACGACGATCCAGCACCACGGTGAAGACAGACGCAGAAGAATCAAACGAAGAACAAGGGCCAACTGGAGCTCGGCAAAAGGGGCAAGCCATTACAACCTCGCGGACTCCTTGCACCACCGGAACTCCTCCTCCGCACGCACAGAAAACTACCCCGTAGCAAAAAAAAATACCGTAGGCCGGCGGAGAATGCTACGATCTATTGTTTCTGCGGGTTGGATAAGAAAATGGGTGGACGAGGGAAGAGATCGGCGCGGGGGTGGAAGCACCAGAGAGCAACGGGAGAGAGAAGAGGAGCTAGCGAACAGGGGAGGAAGAAAGGAGTGGCTCGGTCGGGCTGAGCACTAGGAGGGTCGCTGTATGGGCCTATCCAGGGGCTGTCGGTTGCCCGGAGGCCGACAGGCACCTATCGGCCGCCCGCAGGCCGACGGGCCAGCTGTTGGTCGCCCGGAGACCGACAGGCACCTATCGGCCCACTGCTGGCCGACAGGCCCCCCGTCGGCCCACCGCAGGCCGACAGGGTAATATTTTTGCCATTTTTGCATTCAGCCATATATTGTCCGAATTTGCTATAAATATACTCATAGTTTTGAAAAAAAATCTCTAGTCACTCCCAGGAGTTAAATGCTTTTAAATGCTTTCAAGCGATGGGCTAGAGATAGATTCCACGTCACATTACCTTACGACACAACGGTATACGCTTCAAATTGTACAACTATGTAATGTACGTACATTCTTCGATCACGAATGAGTGAATACACGAGCCGTTTTATAGCCGTTGTTGGCTTCTTCAACCACGTCTCCTGGCGGCAACAATGGCGACCAAGGAGACGGCGGCCACCGACGACGCCCAGATGACGCCGGGGCGGTAGCGGACGAGGAAGTTCTGCATCCTCTTGTCGTGGAACCGCCTCACTTTCTCGATCTGCACGTCCATGGCCATGAACACCGACGGGTACGTCGCATAGCCGTCGATCCGCTTGACCAGCTCGTGCACCTCGGCACCCGACGCCCCGCCGCCGCGCACGGCGCCGGCGCGGTGGAGGATCTTGGCGTCGGCCGCCTCGTCGACGAGCTCGTTCATCATCTGGAAGTAGCGCGTCACCGGCTTGCTCTGCTCCTGGTACTCCCGAGCCAGCAGGTTCCTGGCCACCGTGGCCAGCTTGAAGTCGTACACCAGCGCCGGCAGCTGCAGCCTGGCGTACGCCTCGTCGAACTCCACCGCGGCGCGGCCGTCCTCCCCCGGCGCGATCCGCACGCCGGAGCGGCTCAGCTCCCTGGCCGTCGGCATGCGGGACGTCTTGCCGCCGCCGGCCGCCCCCTTCTCCGCGCTGGGCGGCGTCGGCACCACGGTGGCGTGCAGGAAGTCCAGGAGCGTGCGCTCGTGGTCGCCGTCGTATTGGGCGCGGTCCACGGCCGGCAGCTGCCTGTTGAAGAAGGGCGAGTAGTACCAGCAGAAGGGCCTGACGACGTCGTCGAAGAAGGTGGCGGCGGTGAAGCCCAGCTGGTACCCCTGGAGGCGCTCCCGGAGCGGCTCGAACCTGGCGTCGGTGGCGCCGACGTGGCGCACCGCGTCCTGGACGCGCTCGACGACGCCGAGGACGCGCTCGAGGGGGAGCTGGTTCTCCAGCTTGATCACGTCCGTGACGATGTCCTGCATGTGCGTGGACCTGAACCCCTCGTCGACGGCGTCGCGGCTGAGGCCCGCGGCGGCCTCGACCAGCCTCGTGAGGAAACCGACGACGAGGAAGACGGCGTCGATCACCCGCTTGTCGTCGTCCGTCCCTTCGTCGTCGTCGTCGGGCAGCTCCGCCGCGGCCGTCTTCTTCTCCTCCGACTCAACATCGCCGCCGCCCGCGCCGGCTAAAAACCAGAGCGTGCACGCACGCACGGTCAGCGCGAAGAAAGAAATCGTATCGTACGTGCACATTATTCCTCTAAACTAACGGTGTCATGCGTTGCGTACCGTCAGACGTGGCCGAAACGGCCATGGCGCCGGAGGCTGCTTTGGTGAGGACGTCCGTCATCGCCGTGGTCGCGCCGTCGGTCTGCTGCGGTGGTGGGTGGGCGCGGGAGCCGCAGGCGCGGGCGAGGGTGAGGAGGAGGCTGGTGGCGAGGGGCTTGGCGCCGTCGTCGACGTGGCGGCCGGTGACGGACTCGTAGACGAGCGCCGCCTTGACCCAGAGGCTATTGCGGCGGTCGATGCCGCTGCCGCCGTCGCGCGCGAAGAAGACGCTCCGCGGCACGAACTCGGACGGGTTCTCCGCCTTCATCCGCCTGTACGCGGCCGACTCCAGCATCGTCTCCGTCGGCGCCATGGACGAACGGACACACACGATATCGAGCTGGTGGTGCCTGGCTACCTCGTTGGTCCAGGCAAGTAGAATGAGATGGCTAGAGATGAGGCGCCAAGAGAGATTTATAGGCTGGTTTTTCCAGGACCTGGTGATGCAGTGCGCACGTAATTCGGCATGTGATCGCAGGGACAAGGAATCGAGGTTGGTCACGACGTACGTCCAACGAGGAAGGATCGATACCTAGTTGACATGACCCGCCCTGGTTTTCTTGTTGGGTCAGGCCTATATGAGGGTGGTCACGCCAAGCATAAAGCTAGTAGTACTAGTAGGTTGGTTTGCAGGGGAGGAGGAAGGAAGGGTGTGCCAATGAGAGCCCGGCAGTGCCCGGGAGCACAAGGCACACCTGACCTGGGCCCGTCGCCCCCTCCTGTCTCGGAAGATTCATCGACGACGCCATTGGTCCACTGCAGCACCTTCACCGTCACTACTCACCAAGTCACCATTGCCTTGCCTCAGAAAAAAAAAAAGCAAGTCACCATTGCCACGACGCGACGACGACAACAGAAGATAGAATCCTCCAACAGATAAAAAATTATCAGCTAAGGACAAGATAACATATACAGAAAGGCAACAAACTTCATCATCCCTACGGCTAAAGAGTCACCAGTTGGTTCCTGATTTCAGCTGTAACACCCACCGAGAGAGGCTGCCAACTGAGTGGTGCTTCGCCGTCAACCATTCCCGCAGCACCCCCCCCCCCCCCCCCCCCCCCTCCCTTATTCCCCAAAACTGTAACTGTCATCCACCCGAAGCTGCCACCGCAGCGGCGCAACCGTCATCTACTCTCGAACCGGCGAAGCAAGCAAGCAGGCGCGTTGCGACTCTACTGTAGCAGGACAACGCAATGTACAGGGGTATCCTCCTTCCGGGCCGCGGAAGGATGAGGAACATGCCTTCGGAGCTCAAGGAGACTGGCGCTTCGACCTCCCCAGTCCCCGTCTACATGACGTAGGGTTGGTCCACGAAGGCCCACTCGAAGATCTGCTCGTACTGCTCGGCGGCATGGTCCCACGTATGGTCTTTCGTCATGCCTCGCTTCATGAGCCCCTCCCATGAGGGCTTGTGCTCCCTGAATGTCGAAATCGCGGTTCGCAATGCCTGCAAGACGGTAGGAATCAAGGGTCAAATTCCATATTCTACTGACAGAACAGCCCGACATTTCTGGTTCCACAAATGATAGGCAACAGACGTCATTCTGGCTACCATCAGAGAATCAAACCATGGAATGAATTCATCGGTACAAAAGTTAGCAGAATCCAACCCAAACGCCTTAGGGAAATCAATTAAATGATTCGTAGTGACAAAGTGAGTCCATCATGGTGAGGTCATATACATGGTACCAGGATAAGCTATAGCCAAGATCGATCTGATAACCAGACAAGAGTTCAGCAAAAACTTACCCACAACATTTTTTCCACGGTTAGTGGTGAGAATGCCCACCTGCAAATATAGAACAGTAACACATTGCATGTCAATTTATGGTGGAATGTACCCTGAAGACATTGCGACTGTTAAACTGGTTCCAGAAAAAGGAACACTGAAAGTTAGCCAAAACGAGCAGCACGTACCCTGTACCCTCCTCTCCTTTTGCACCAAAAGGGTTGAAGGTCTCCACTGTGTCCTGTTGAATACACAAGACAATTAGAACATTTGCGTTGGATCCAACATAAGTATAATTTTTAGGACAGTTGTCTTACTCGAAGGCCCCCAGTTCCATGAACAACAGGAACTGTACCATATTGCATAGCGTATAGCTGATTAAGACCGCAAGGTTCAAATCTGGATGGCATTAACAATATATCGCACCTGCACAAAAAGAGAGACATAAAAAACCGATATATCTAAGCTGACAACAAAGTTCTTATTAATTAGTTCTCTGTATACCCTGCAGTTATTCTGTGGGAAACTGGAACACTAAATCCAACCCATCCACGGAATTTATCCTTGTAGCTCGACTCAGTAGATCTCATCCAGCCTTCAAAGACTGGATCCCCAGATCCAAGCATGACCTGTAAGAATAAGAAGTAAAAAGATATCGATGATCAACTGGATCTAGTTGGGTACAAACTGCTAAAACCACCCTAGGCCCCCCTTCTCTTAGTCTTCAGCCGAATGCTGAAACAAGGAATGTTGGAATGGAGATAAGAGCATGGCTACAGTTCACCAAGCCAATTTTATTGTAGAGTATGTTTGTTGCATGCATGCATGTGTTTGAATGCAAAAACATGTTGTTGAGTGACTGTTTGACCACATAGACTACAGGATAGCCCAGCTATAGTGGCACTGCATGGTCAGTACTACACATACATTTACTGCTTCCAACTTTGTTTCAAAGTTTGCAGCCGCATTTTACTGAATAGCGTTACAATTCTCACGGAAAGCAATAACTGGAACTTATGTCTGTATTATACTACCACACACCTACATGTTTGATTCACACTCTAGTCCCAAGCAAAGGAATATGGACTTACAAACTGCACGTCTTCCCTCATGAGATCTGGAATGGCCATTTTAATGAGATCAATGCCTTTCTGGTAATCCAGTCTTCCAATGAAGCCAATCTGTGAATCAAGCTAATGAGATGATTGGCGAGTTTATTTTATTTTTGATGGATTTAAAAAAAATCTTGGTGGTTGGTATCTAACCAGAGGAACATCCTCCCTCACAGGTAAACCCAGCTCCCTCTGCAATTCAGCTTTACATTTGGCCTGACAAATATGCCAAACCACATAGGATTAGTTAGTGATAACATCATGGGAAGCAAACTAGCAAAGAAAAAAAGTAGATCACATATACATGTTATATATAGGGTACTATCCACAAACCTTTCCAGAGAGGTCATCGACAGAATAATGATGAGGGAGACACTTGTCCGTGGTGGGGTTCCAATCATTAATGTCAATTCCGTTTACAATTCCTGCATACCCAAAGAGCAAACTGAATTAATTCTTGCAGTCCATCCATCTATTTCCATGAAGATTGTTTAAGAAGAAGATGAGTGGATCCAAATATAGTTACCATTCAATACACTTTTCCGGGAGCTTAAGAGCTCATTGAGGCCTTGTCCACCTTCAGCAGTTGTGACCTCCCATGAATAACCCTAGAAACAAAAGATTAAATGCTTTCTTAATTGGGTGAAAGACAGCGCAATCGAACTGGAGAACAACTCACAAAAAAAAGTACGAGTATTTCACCTGACTGACGGTCACAATTCGATCTGCTGTCACAACTGCACCTTTCAAGAAGTTAACTGCCTCACCCTTGTCAAGGGCATGCCTCCTTGCCCATTCTGGAAATACCCATTCTAAAGCTCCATACCATTCAGGTGGCAATCCCAGATCAGGATATGTACTTGCGGGCTCCACACCCTAATGACATTGAAATAAGATACAGTATGACGATACAAGTGAACTGATTTTTAAAGCCATTTACAGATAATGAAAAGTGATAGATCCAAACCTGATGTGCTAAATTATGTATGACAAGAGTGCTGCGGGAATCTCTGTAAACTCCATATGGTCTATATTTTGCAGCAAGAAGGCTGAATAAAAATGACTGAAGTCAGCAACAAAGTTGATTATGTAATGAAAACCAATTTAACACGCAACACTGGTGACAAAATGGGGAACACGACATGACAGAACAGCACAAGAGCAAAAGGAAATATGCATCTAACATTGACATTTGCACAAGATAAGCCAGCCAGCTGACATCAAGCAGCTACAATTCACCATCTGAACATTGTTAAGAGGAACGAGTAGTGTCCAAACATGCTGAACCATATTTGTGACTCGTATAATGGAACAAATGAATTGCCTCCATAAGCCTCACACTGTTCCTAAAACACATGCACCATGATCTCCCCAAAACACATGCATATCATGCTCGTAGAGTCTTGACCTTTACTTTTACAGGTATAACTGCAAATTACAGTGTGAAGCTTAGGTGGTACCCAGGGTCCGCAAGATACTAAAATCATCAAAACATAGGAATGCATTTTTCAGATTATCTGAAAATTGGTGGCAGCAGACCACCAGTCCACCCCCTCAGCCGTGAGAAAAGGTACATCTCCGGTGATCATGCTCATAGCTTGGTGGATTTGGAAGCAGAGCAGCACGGTCATCTTCGACGAATCGAAGTTGCGCAGTCTAGCATTGCTAGCTTGCTCGACACAATTAAGGCTGAGACCCGGCTGTGAGCGAAAGCTGAGGCAGTGGGGCTTGCATCATTTCTTCTGGCACCGCCTAGTTCTCAGGGGTGTGGTGTTGTAATTTCAGGTATGGCCCCTCTTTGGGCTTGTACAAAACACTTTTTCTATTAATGCATTGAGACACATAGCTTTAGGCATTTTCTCGGGGTGAAAATCAGATTAGCTATGAAATAGTGAAGTATAATCTCTGAACTTGTAAATCTCAAAACAAATTATGTTTGCCACAATAAATTGCTACCTAATGTAAAGATGATTGATCGAGGAAATCCTTAGAATTATTCACGCCGGTAACTTTTAGACTCCATAAGCATATATGCAATTTAAGAACAGACGTGAAAAGAAGCATAAAAGAAATGTAGTATAACATGGGCACACTACAAGGAGAGAATGAGTAAAGGATTGGACTTTCAGATCCACAAACAACATACACTGGCACAAGGCTGGCATGCCAATCGTTCACAACAAACATGCAACTCTGTCCATAAATATATCCTCCCAATTCAAGGATTAGTGGGGCCTCACAAGCAGCATAGCAAAGGAGTGTGTATCTGAACTGCACGACATAGATCAGCCAGTCAGTTTAGGTGATACGACCTACGACTTGATCAACTAGGAGTTTAGTGTAGCAGCGTAATGTACCTGATTATCACCAAAAGCACCAAAATTATCTCCATACAAACTTCCTGGTCTATGATATGATGGATGATCAACAAACACCTGAACAAAAGTATTAATAGACATGAGAATAAAAGTAAACAGCCCAAAAAATGCAAGCATTAGGCAATCACCGCTTAAGAGTAAGAAATAAACATTTGACCAACTTAACAACGTATATTTCAACATCGGTACTGTTGTAAAGAGCAAAAAAGGTATCACTGGACAAAAATATCACCAGATGATATGTGGAACGAAAACTACTGCTTTGGAAGTTCCTGATAGCATCTAAAGTGATCTTCATTTAGTAAAACAATGAAAATATTTGGGGGTGCCGTCAGTCACTAGCCCCCTCACTTTTTGGTGTCACCACCTGCTTTTTTGGTTCTTCTGCCATTGTTAGCTCTTTGAAAAATAACTTGGTTGCTTTCTATTTATACGACGGGAGAGTGCCCGCCTTTTATTAAGGGACCAAAGTGTCTCCCTTGCACCCACATTTTCTCCTTACAACAATGATGGTGCACTGAACGTGCAGTACTCCCATGATCGAGGCCAAGATAAACTGTATACTCCAAGTGCATTTGGCAAAATAAAATTGGCGCTTTAAGATTTTACACCTTATTCACATGAAGTGCTTGCTGTAAACAGAAATGCAAAATACTAACCACAAATGTGCAAGCAGTGGTGGCGCTACGTGGCTGTGGGCTCAGCCAATCTACTGCTTTTCCAATAAAATAAACTTTAGTTTTCAAATTCCACGCATTAGTCCCTGGAAGTTAAAGGCACCGACGCCAAAAAATACTAAGCACATGCATGACTTCCATGGATATATCATATTTTGACCGTCATGCGCAAGATTACAATGGAAATAACAAGAAAGTATGGAGATCACATTCACATATGTATTTGCAAGGCTAAAAGGAAGTGTAAACAAGGATAAACAGTCACTACAATTCAACAGAAAAGAATAAGGTGATTGTATACCCACCCAATCGACGTTGTCTCTATACTCATGAAAAAAGGTGACTTCATGTGATCCCCCAAAGCATGGAATCTTAATGTGCTTCCCGGTGTATAATGCCCTTGCATAGTTTTTATCAGAGGTCCCATTTAAGTATCTCGGCATTACAACCATCACACGGTGACCACGAGCAGCAAGAGCAATTGGTAACGAACCACAAACATCTCCCAGCCCCCCTGACTTTGCATAAGGAGCAGCTTCACCAGTCACAAACACGATGCTACGTGTAATTTTAGCTTGAGGTTGCTCCTTGGCATCCATGATCTCAGAATCCTGCTCACTTGCAGCCACAATTATGCTGTCGATGGAATCCTCAGTAATCCCTGGTTGAAAAATGGAAAATATTCATATGGTATATTTGTCCAGACCAGAGTGAGGACAGGCACTAGCAGAACATGATTAATTAATCCTCAGAAGATCACATTCTTTAAAAATTGTGTGACAACAGGTTAACATTAATAAGAATGGCGCAACCTGCATTCTGTTCTCAGCTAGATGCCAAATTCAGAATGTCTAACAGCAAACACAAAGTAGCAGCCCAACGGAGAATCTAACAAAGAGTGAACTGGGTGTAGTGGTATGCAAAGCGCATATGGTCCCAGCCTCCCAGGTGCCCATGTGACTTACTAGGTGCATACTGCAGGGGCCTCCCATTCCATTGAAAAATAAGACAGTAACACACGGATCTTCAGTTTAGCTACTGCTACTGTACTCAAAGGTGGAAGCACCTTCTAGTTCCTGTAATATAAAACAGAAAGAAGCATTGCATTCCTTGAAGGGGGGCGCCCATGTGTCATGTCCACTATGATATCAGTAAAATCAGTTGATTGCTGAGAAAGTGAGAATATACTATTGGATGACTGATAAACCCCAATGTAATGTTAGGATTTTCGGTACAGCGACTCACACCGTTTTTGGTAATAATACCAGGCCAAGCAAAAGACAAACTCGTCAATTTAACTACGTTCCCAACATGCGTGCACTTTGGCCTAGCCTCAGAGTCTTCTTTCTAGTACTAGCAGTAGTAATAAATTACGATGCTAGTCCAGTGATGTGTCTGCTGAGACCCAACCACGTGCGCAGGCCCCGATACCTCGGCGGTGCACCGCTATCGTATCGACACGCCACGCCACCCCAATCAATCATCGCAGGATCCAATAAAATGTCTAGAAAAATATATTGACTCGCATCGGCGTCGATTTCTATCTAGTACGCATGCTGGTGAATCTGGACGACTGATGAACAACGATCAGAGTTGAGTCGACTGAACATCCGTCAGTGAGAAATCGACAGAAAATTCTGATATACAGCCCTACTCCGGAGTAGTATTTGGCGAAACGTGCAACGGGTTACACACGGGACGCGTGATCTGGGGGTGGATTGAACTGACGGCGGTACCTTCGAGGATGAGGTCGGGGGCGAGTTCCCCCACGCCGGCGTCGGGCAGGGGCGGCTGCGTCGGGGCCGGCGACTGGGCGGGCGCGGGCGGCGGCGGCGCGAGGAATCCGGGCACGACGGGCGGGGCCAGCTGCTGCTGCTGCGCGGGGCGCGCCGCCGGGCCCTCCCTGCTGAGCTCGGCGATGTAGCGCCCCCGCGCCACGCGCCGGAGCCGCGCGCGGACGACGCAGGCGGACGCCCGGTGCGCCGGATCGGCGCGCAGGCGCACGCTGGGGGCCAGGCACCCGGCGCCGACGCCCGTCGCCGCCATCTGGAGGTGAGCCCGCAGAAAACAGAAGGAGGTGCGGTGGATCGCCCCGCTGGGTGCGAGCCGGGGCGCGCCTCGCCTCTCGACTCGAGGTCTGTGCCTCTCTCTCCTGCGCTGCCGCTGCTGCTGCCGCGGGGCGCGCTCCCCGGGGTTTTAGTACGCTGCCTGCAAAAGCGGATCGCGGGGTTTGCCTGCGCTGCGGCTGCGTCGCCGAGGCCGAGGTGATGGGTGATGACTGATGAGCCGGTGCCAACTCGGTGTGCGGGGAGAGAGAGAGTGTGTGTGGGAGTGGCGCGGAGGGAGGGACGGACGGACGGAAGCGCAGCTGCGGTTTTCAGTGGCTGTGTGCGGCCCGTGCCTCCGTGGCTCCGTGGCCATATCTGGCTCTGGCTGCCACGGTTTGCTCGTGAGCGGCGCGTTTCCGTGGTGACCCCCGAAAGGCGCATGTGCTTTTCGGTTGGGCCTTCCTCGCTTGCGTGGAGTGCCGACATGTACGCACGCTCTCGCGAGAAAAGAGCTGGGCCGTCCAAAATGAGAGAGGATGCTTCACACGCGAAAATGGACCAAGACAATTGCGTGGGTCTTTAACTCCTGAAACTTAGACTAAAAAAAAAAGGGTAAGTATACTAAAAATATATATACTCTGTTTTATCTCTAAAAAAAACAGTGAAGCTCTGTTTTAAAAAAAAGTAGTGAGAGGATGTTGTTGGTAGTGTTTATGCTATTTCTCTAATGTGTAGTAAATTTTCGATACATGGGTGTTGTTAATGACTTTTTTTGCATGCAATATTCTAATTGATGGATCGAAACTTTGCAATGAATAACCACCAGGCAACAGGTTTAGATGTGTGTCGCTCATTGACGGAAATAATGGATGAATCAACTTCATAGATGGAAAAGGAGATGATATGGGGATAAATGGCTAGGAGGCAAGGCAGCAACGACGTGTGCAAAAGGCATGGTAAGAATGTCAAGACGAGCTGTATTAGCTAAGAAGGACTATTTGAATGATAAATAATAAACTCGAGACCACTTGGAGCACATTTGTGGCCTCTAACCTCTCGATTCTTCTTAGGTTCTTCCTTACCTACAAAATCCCACCCCTTCATGATGTGCTTTATGGACTTGGAGGCTACAACCATGCTCAAAAATGAGGGAGGGGGGGGGGGGGGGGGGGGGAGGGGTCCGGCTTACTTTTATTGGACAACATCGTTTATATGCAAAAACATCGACTATTTTGTGAATTGATCGCTTTTTCTGTTACCAGGCAAGAATTCCCCCTTTCAAAATCCTGCAAAATGGATATGGAAGTCATGTGTGCTAGATAAGTTAGCACTTAACACTATTTAAAATGGATTTGAAAAACAATGTTTGGGAAATCAAAAGAATTCATGATTTTGAAATAAAATGTTTGTGTATTCAGAATATGTTCGTGACATTTGAGCAAATACTCATGAAAACAAAAAATGTTCACGAAAAAATGCTCACAAAACTCAAGAAATGTTCGCGATGTTGAAAATTTGTTCCATATTTCAAAAAAAGTTCATTGAATGAAAATGTTCATTCATTTCAAAAAAACATTCGTCGAAAACAAATTAATTTGGTTATTTTCAAATTTTTTCCCAAAATTTAAAAATGTTCATCAATTTGTTTTGACAATTTCAAACAATGTTTGTGTATTTTAAAAATGTTCACGATTTTAAAACAATGCTCGCAAAGTTGTAAAAAATGTTCGCAAATTTGAACAGTGTTCATGATTTCCAATAAAACTGTTTGTGAATTCAAAAAAGCATTCATGTATTTGAAAATTATTCCTGTATTTCCGAAAAAACAAGAATTCAAAATATTTCTTAATTTCGAAAAACTGTGCATGGTTTTGAAAAACTCGAAATTTTAAAGTACATTTGTGGTTTGGAAAAATTTCATGATTTCAAAAAGGTCCACGAGTTTAAAAAGTTCACGGATTAAAAAAACGAAAAATAAAGAAAACCAAAAGAAAAGGAATAAGAGAAAACATAAAGAAAAATAAAAAGGAAAAAAGAAAGGAAAACGAAGAAACTGGTTCATGGAACAGGTGGGCGAGAAAAAACGAACGGCCCCATACAAAGGAGGAGCGATTGACAGGGGTATGCACTAGGTCGCTACCCAACGACCTATGCGCCAAATAGGAAGCACACATGTTAAATAATACCACCTCGCCTTCTTCCATCGAATTTCAAACTTAAGATTTCACTTTGGCAAGGAAAACCATGACCAAAGTTTTAAATTATCTGGGTACGCCACTGTTGTACTTTTGATCATAGACATTTATGTTGCAAAAAAGCTTAATTTTTTTATAGTCACATCATAATTGAGCAGGTTAAAATTTCCATAGAAAATCCTAATTAAGTATTCATGTCATCGTCAATTAGGTTTGCAGATTAATTTTAATAGCAATCATATAATGCTCAATATAACCGATGCTAGTAGCCAGTTAGAAAACCCTGCACAATTTCCGTCACTTAGGGGCTAACTATTTTGTGGACGATTGAACGATGGAACACGAATAGTTGTCTTGAGATCAATGACTATATTGTGAAAACGACAACCATCATTCGAGAGGATGAGAGGGGGGATAAGAGGCGAAACCGATGTGTGTGGGGAAGGGTGTTGGGTGGGCTTTAGCCATGCATAATGTGTCATGAGCTCGTGATATATTTTTTCCTCCCATTGCAACGCACGGGCAAGTTCGCTAGTTCTTCTCACGAGGGAGTCTCCAGCTAGAATTTTGAGCTGGCGACTCATGACTCGGCCTTCCACTCCTCGCTACCAAGTTTGTATTTGAACTCTATGATCAAAATGTTAGAATTTTAGAAACATTTCATGAATAAGGTCTACTCAAGACCTTAAATATGTTTTTCAATTTTTTTGTTTGGATTATTTCATGTACTTTCAGTTTAAATTTGAATTATATCTACTAAATACCTAGACATCAATTTAACGCATTAAAAATAGCAAATGAACCCTGAAATGGTAAATTTTGACATGAAACATGCAATAGTCTATATTAGTGTACAAAAAAAGTTTGAAGGTGACGAAGGAACTGTCACTTCGACTTCAACCCTCCCACCTTTCAAAACTAAGATTCTCCTAGGAAATGCTTCATTTTATTAGCAATGTATGTCACAACTTAAACCACATACTATTGAGGCCAGATCATGATACCATGACAATTTCGCCAAAATATGGTTGTACATTGCTTTCTAACTGACGCATCTCTCAAGAAGCATCACAACTTTCAAGCCAAACTATGGAGTTTGTATTTGCCGGAACATTTTCTACATCGGTTGCACATAATATTTTGTGCACAGCTTCCTTTTACACTAGTAAGCACAAATGTGCCCTCCTTTTTGAATCCCGCTGTGGAAAATGTTGCATTTTTTATTTTCTGATATACCAAGGTAAATTCCCTTGTGTAATACCTTTATTTTTCTTATCTAAAATAGCACTAACTTTTTGCACAAGAAATATATTACATTACATTGCTAAGCCGAATTTCGGGACTTGTCTGGGACGACCTTTTGCTATTTTAAAAACATTAATTGCATTTCTAGCTAATTATTAGATAATATTGATTTCTGAACTACAAATGTATAAGAAATGGACTATATCAAGGAAAATTCATACTTGGGTATACATATATTTATAGCTCCTTGTATAAAATACATATATTTATATTTGGGTATACATATTTTGCATACATTTATAGCCGCCTTCCCCATCAATTTCTCCTTGCTCTCATTAGTGGAGCTCGAAGGCTACAAATCTTCACAGGTTCTTTCTTACCTACAAAATCCCATCCTTGATGATGTGTGTTATGGACTTGGAGGCTACAACCATGCTCGGAAAGAAGGGGGAGTTTCGGCTCACTTTTACTAGTCGTCAACCCGTGCAGGCGCACAAGGTTGCTCATTACACACATGTTTTACAAAAATTATTGATATGAGCTTAAATATGGAGTATTTAGATTTCACCAGTTCCTTGTTGATGTTACCGTTTGTATATTATTAAGAGTATGTTGTGTTGTTTTTAATTATAATTTATTAGTTTTGTATGTGTAATTTATTACTCTGCATATCTCTACCCCTAAAGGGGGACTTGGTAGATTCTGTTTCAGGTTTTTTCGTCTCCCCTCTCACATTTGTCTGGTTTTTTTGCCTCACCTATTTCGTCTGTTTTTTTGCCTCACCTCCCAACATCCTCTCCCGTTGGTTTTTTTCGCTTCACCTCCACACAACGAGAAAAAAATCTGAATGGATCAGGACTTTCCATGCGTGCGCAAGTTATTTAGTAATATCATTATGTGAAAAAATCTATCACGCACAATCTCAAATCAATCTCCATAGGACCAAATCTAAATTAATTAATGTCTTTATGTGATCCAGTCTTTCCAAACCCGACCCCTGCGCCTGCCCGATCTGAATCAAGAGGTCTTCTCCCGTCCGTCCCGTCCCTTGTGACAGCCATGAAAGAGAGAAGGAAGAGCAGAGAGGAGCGCAGTTGCGATGTGCCGGGCCGGTAGAGACATGGCCGGCATGTAAGTCAATCTCTACTCCTAAAGGGGGACTTGGTAGTCTCCGCTTCACGTTTTTTCCCACCTCTCCTCCCACCTTCGTATGGTTTTTTTCGCGTCACCTATTCGTCTGGTTTTTTTGCCTCACCTCCCACCATCCTCCCCCGCTGGTTTTTTCCGCTTCACCTCCACACAACGAGAAAAAAATCTGAATGGATCATAACTTTCCATGCGTGCGAAAGTTATTTATTAATATCATTATGTGAAAAAATCAATCACGGTCAATCTCAAATCAATCTCCTTGACTGTAAATCAATCACGATCAATAGACATGCATCTCAAGCGTCGCCCTTGACTGTAACTCTGTGGTGTTTTGCCGAGAAGGCAGTTGCGTCTCTGACTGCAACTCTGTGATTTTTTTGTCGAAACGGCCAGTTACATGTCTGCCATCAGGCACGTAACTGCAAGTGTTTCTTTCGGCTGCAACTCTAGGTTTTTGTCGGGAGGCAAGTTGCATGTCTGCCACCAAGCATGCAACTGCAACTATTGTCCACAACCGCAACTCCGTGATGTTTTGTTGGGAGAGGCAATTGCATGTCTACCACTAGGCATGCGACTACAAGTGTCGCCCCTGATTGCACATACGTGGTGTTTCTGTTGAAAAGGGCAGTTGCATGTCTACCATTAGGCATGCAGCTGCAGCTGCAAGTGTTTCCTTCGACTGCAACTCTAGTGTTTTCGTTGAGAGCGGCAATTGCTTGTTTGTCACCAAGCATATATCTGCAAGTATCGTCACGGACTGCAACTCTATGGTGTTTTGTCGGGAGGGGCAGTTGCATGTCTATCACTGGGCAACCGTATGTGTCGCCCCTGATTTGCAATTTTGTGGTGTTTCTGTCGTAAAGGGAAGTTGTATGTCTGTCACCAGGCATGCAACTGCAAATGTTTCTCCCGACCGCAACACGTATTTCCGTTGGGAGCGGTAGTTGCATGTCTGCCACCAAGCATGCAACTGAAAGTGTCGTCCCCGGCTGTAACTTTGTGGTGTTTTGTTGGGGGGGGGGGGGGGGGGTGAATTCTACCTGCAAGTGTCACGCCCGATTGCAAATCTGAGGTGTTTTGCTCGAAAAGGGCAGCTACATATCTGCCACCATGAATGCAAATAAAGTATTTCCCTCGACTGCAACTCTACGTTTTTCGTCGTGAGAGGCAATTGCATGTCTGCTGCCAAGCATGCAACTGCAAGTGTAGCCCCGGCTACAACTTCATGGTGTTTTGTGAGGAGGGACAGATGCATGTCTATCATTAGCATGCAACTCCAAGTGTCTACCACTAGAGTTGCACACATTTTTTATATCTTCTTAATTAACATAACAAGTTGCACGTTCCTCCATCCATATGTAACTGCATGTAAAATACTTTGTGTGAAATTTTGTTTTACATTTTCTTTATGATTTTCAAATGAAAAATATTGTTGTGTAACTGGAGTTATACGCTCACACACTGTCGAGTAACCATAGTTGCATGTGCATTTATGGTGCGCAACTATGCAGAATACACAATTGTTTGTCAACATATGCACACCGCAGCGTAGTCGCACACAACTTGTTCGTTTTCTTCTTTTCACTTTTATTGTTTGTTTTATTATTATATCTTTGTTATAGAAATGATTTTTTAAATTTCTTAACAATATAAAATGATTACAAAAATACTTTTTTCTTATGTAAGTGGTGTCTTGTAATGGATAATAGTTTTAAAAAATACGATAGTAATTTGGTCGGTTGAATAGAAACTGAGAATTTTTTATTCTATGACACGCTAGTACAACTCAGTCATAGCTTGATTGATTTCTCAAGCAACCAGCTGCCTCGGCTCGCTGATGCACACGCAATAAGCCAGAAATTGATCCAGCCCTTTTGCGTGTCTACTTTTCCTTCCAATCTTGTTTTCGTTTTTCAACTTTTTTTGGGGGGCAATTTTCTTTTTTCAACTACAGGCAATGAAGTTGTAACAAAAAAAAAGGTCAGCCTGATCAAACGGAAAAAAGATAAAAACCTTTCTAGAACAGAAGCCCGACCTACAAAGGAAAACACAACCTACATGTGAGCAGTGGCGGAGCTTGACATGAATCTCGGGGGGGGGGGGGGGGGGGGGGCAAAGCAAAAATATGGACAACTAGGAGGGCAAAGAACTGTTTTTTTCCTTACCTAAGCCATGTACAGTAGTTTTTCTTCATTGTTTTGCTAGGGCTGGGGGGGGGGGGGGGGGGGGCACGGCCCCCTCAGACTTGCACTAAGCTCCGCCAGTGCATGTGAGACAAACCAGCCAAAAAAACAAATAAAAGGAGAGCAGGCCAACAGATTCTCAAAAAAGAAGGAGAGCAGGCCAACCGGGCGAACATGAAAAGGCTAGGTTTGACGCCAAGTCTTAGTTGACTGAGTTCTAGACCGACCCTATTTTAAATTGTTGGGATCGAATAATTATTCCTTACGTCTGTAGGCACAAAACAATAAAGGATTTCTTCCCGTTTTCCCATCGATATTCCTTATTCCCCTCTCGCGTTTTCTTTGAATTGTCGTAAGGAAATGTTCTATTACCATTTTCAGGTTGCTGCTTCATATTTTTCCTGGCATGGAAAATGAGGATTTCTAGTAGCGGGAGAAAGGTAATTGATCCATTACATGATGAGATAATTAAACATTCCCTTAATCTGATGGTCGTGGTGAACTTCATTAAACAGCTCCATACACCGATACACGCAGAGTGCATCAGTTTTGATGGGCGATACATGCATATGCTAGTCCCGGCACATGATCTGATGGTCGTGGTGAACTTCCTATGCAATGCTAACTAGTCCTCGCTATTACAAGTGGCCTTGCTTGACAGCTCAAAGGTGGGATTCTTGGAGAGTCGATGTGCTTCTATTGAGTGGGTGCAGATGTTCAACGATTGCATTGCTGAGCTCGACCTCCGGGAATTAGATAGGGTGGGTGCCAGGTATACCTGGGCCAACCGCCAGGCCAACCCGACCCGCTCCGTCCTGGACCGGGTCCTGGTCTCTCCAGAGTGGGAACTCCGATGCCCCCTCGCCTCCCTCCGTGCTATCACCCGGATCGGCTCGGATCACGTCCCTCTGCTCCTCTCCTTGGAGAATGATCGCCCACCTCCCCCACCTCGATTCCGCTTCGAAACCTTATGGCTTAATCAGAATGGTTTCGCTGACGCGGTTCGCGCACGGTGGATGGAGGCTCGGTTGGCCCCCCATCGGTCCATCTCCGCGGTCGACCACTGGCACTTCTGTGCCAAGCGCGCGAGACAGTTCATGAAGGGGTGGGGTGCCAACCTGGGTCGAGATCTGAGGGAGCGCAAGAAATCCATTCTTGCTGATATTCAGGCGCTCAACCTTCGGGCAGACTCGGTGGGTATCTCACCTGACGAGTGGATGCTGCGCTATGATCTCGAGGACCAGCTCTCGACCATATACACGGACGAGGAGGCATACCGGCGTCTCAGAGGCTCGCAGAGATGGGTCCTCCAGGGTGACGCCAATACGGCATATTTCCAAGCGATCATTAATGGCTGTAGGCGCGGAACTCCATCCCCTTGCTATGGGATGGAGCGACTCTCCTCCAGCGTCCGGCTGACATTCATGAGCATGTAGATGGCTTCTACAAGGCTCTCTTCTCCCCTCCTCCTCGGAGTGGCCTGGCCCTGGCCGCAGACTTCTGGTCCGGTCCTCAGCGTGTCTCTGCCGAAGAGAACGCGACCTTGACGGCCCCGTTCTCTGAGGAGGAGGTATGGTCCGCCATCAAGGGCATGAACCCAGCATCCGCCCCGGGCCCCGATGGCCTGCCGGTTAAGTTCTTCCAGGTCTTCTGGGGAGTCATTAAAAATGAGGTGATGGCCCTACTCGAGGAGTTTTTCGTCGGGTCCATCAACCTCCACCGCCTCAACTACGGAATCATCACCCTGATCCCCAAGGTCACTGGCGCCTCGGAGATCTGCCAGTTCCGTCCCATTACGATGATCAACGTGATCTTCCGTATCCTGGCAAAGGGGTACGCCAATAGGGTGACCCCTTTGGCTGACCCTATCACCCACCACGACCAATCAGCCTTCATCCGCGGCCGATATATTCTGGATGGGGTCCTGGTGTTCCACGAGGTCCTCCATGAGGTCCGAGCTAAACACCTCAAGGCGGTTTTCCTCAAAATAGACTTTCACAAAGCCTATGACACAGTTAGCTGGCCCTTCCTTCGGGAAGTGCTGCTTAGGAAGGGGTTCGATGACCGCTGGGTTACCTGTGTAATGCAGCTGGTCTCGTCCGGTCGGACCGCGGTTAACATCAATGGGGAGATCGGCTCCTACTTCCCCACCCTATGTGGGGTTAGGCAGGGCGACCCCTTTCCCCCTTTCTCTTCAATATGGTGGTTGACGCCTTGGCATTCATTTTGGATAAGGCCAAGGCCGCGGGACACATCCAGGGCCTTGTCCCGCACCTCGTCGATGGACTTGGTGTGTCCCTCCTGCAATACGCCGATGACACCATCATCATGGTGCAGGGTTCCGCGGACGATATCGTGAACCTGAAGTTCCTCCTGCTTTGCTTCCAGCAGATGTCGGGTCTTAAGATTAACTTCGACAAGAGCGAGGTGATGGTGATGGGCTACTCCCCGGAGGAGAGCCAAAGTATCGTTGACAGGCTTAACTGCCAGCTGGGCGTATTCCCCACCTCCTACTTGGGGATCCCCATCAGCGACTCGCGCCTGTCCGTAGCGGACTTGCGACCGACCGTCCTTAAGATCCAACACCGGATAGAGCCCTGGCAGGGCCGGTGGCTGTCCAAGGCCGCGAGGACGATCCTCATTAACTCCTCCTTGTCTAGCCTGCTCCTGTTCATTATGAGCTTCTACAGCTTGCACGAGACCCTGCATCATGAGATCGACACCATCCTGGTGAGGTTCTTCTGGGCTGGCGAGTTGGACAAGCAGAAGTACCATATGGTACGCTGGCCCGATATCTGTCGGCCGAGAGACCAGGGCGTATTGCATGGGATCATGTCCTCCAAGCGCATGAAACATTGCCCTTCTGACCCGTTGGCTCTGGCGGATCGCTAACGGGACGTGTAGCTTGTGGCTCCAGATCATCCGGAATAAATATTTGCGGGGCCAGCCGCTTGCCTTCTGTCAGAGATCCGGCGGCTCCCAGTTTTGGCAGTCTGTCGTCCAGTTACTCCCGATCCTTCACATCGGGACATCCATTGAGGTTGGTTCCGGCTCTTCCACCCTATTCTGGTTTGACCGGTGGGCCGGGCTGGAGCCCTTCGCGGCTAGATTCCCGACCCTATTCGCTATCGCGGTGGAATCCCGGATATCAGTCGAGGCCGCCCTTTCCGACCTTGGGCGCCTTGCGTTCCGACGGCCATTTGGGCCTGAGGACCGGTTAGCCTGGCACGAGCTTCTGGAGGTAGTCGCCCTCCACGAACCGGCCTTCGATCAGCCTGTAGACCGTATCTCATGGCACCTTGAGCCCTCGGGCTATTTCTCCACGAAGTCTCTCTATCGGGCCATCGCCGCCTCGCCTACGCCTGCGGCCTTCGAGCTGATCTGGACGGTCAGGCTCCCCCTGAAGATCCGGATCTTCTTGTGGCAGTGGATCCGCGGATGAGTCCCTTCCGGCGTTGAGGTGCTCAAGCGGAATGGTCCGGGCGATGGCATATGCCCACTTTGCGGGACTGCCGAGGACTCGAATCACATCTTCTTCTCTTGCGTGTCTGCCCAGTTTCTCTGGAGCTGCCTTTGGGAGGTCTTGGGTGGACGTTGGTGTAACACCAACTTCCCAGACTTATTCACCGAGGTCCAGTCCTCCCCCCCCCCCCCACCGGGCCGCCACATTAGGTGGCTGGCCATCGGAGTTCTGGCCTGGACGCTTTGGACGGTTCGCAATAAACTTGTGATTCAACACGTGCCTCTCCGCCGTGCGACTGACGCCGTGTTCAAAATGTGTGGATACTTGCAGCTCTGGCGGCCGCTTAGCCGTCACCAGGATCACGACGCCATCAACACTCTTACAACCGACCTCAGGACGATATCTCTTCGCTTGGCGCCACCGCTTCCGCCACCACCTCCAGAGCCGGACTAGGCGCCTCTCTTCGTCTCGCGCGCGTGCGGACTTCTTGCCTGGTTTTTTCCTTTTATTCAGGGCTTGTTGAGCTGTGCCCTCAGCAGAACCTTATTGTACTCTTTGTTGTGCTACCTTGTGTGCGTGTGTAACTCTTGATGTACCTTGTGGCTGTGGTTGTTGCTTTATCTATAAAGCGGGGCGAAAGCCTTTTTCGGTTAATATGTGATCTTTAAATCATAAATAGTTGTTGAAATTTTATTGAAAGGAATTAATATTTAGTATGATCTGCCATGTGAATAGCCTTTCCCTGATAATATTTTCAGCCCAGCAAGAGAAGTCGTAGAGAAAGATATTTTCCGTGGGAGCAGCCACGCATCAAATTTTACTATTTTAAATTGTAGGGATCAAAGCATTATTCCTTACGTCCGTAGGCACAAAACAAAAACAAAGGATTTCTTCCCGTTTTCCCATCGATATTCCTTATTCCCCTCTCGCGGTTTCTTTGAATTTCCGTAAGGAAATGTTCTATTACCATTTTCAGGTTGCTCCTTCATATTTTTCCTGGCATGGAAAATGAGGATTTCTAGTAGCGGGAGAAAGGTAATCGATCCATTACATAATGAGATAATTAAGCATCCCATAATCTTTTATTAAACAGCTCCATACACGCAGGGGGCATCAGTTTTGATGAAAGATACATGCATGCATCCTAGTCCCGGCACATGATCTGATGGTCGTGGTAAACTTTCTATGCAATACTAACTAGCCTCTGGATTTGCTAGCGTGGCTGCGCGTCGAGCCAGCCATCGGGAGAGATGTACGACAAGCTGACGAATCTAGCGATTTCTTTGCCGCTCAGCTGCTTGGCCCACGGTACTCGCTCCGTCGTGTTGGACCCCGCCCCTGTGCACTCTGATTCCACCATCGTTAGCGATGCCCTGCAAGTAAACCGAACACCAAGAAAATCATTTATGTGAGCACAGAAGCACACGATCCTGGCTCAAGAAAACATTTTATTCTCTTTTCTTGAAAACAATCATGCATACACATGACTAAGTATTAATTTGATGGTAAATACCATGTTCGTTGTGCCGCTTGGAAGAATTAATTTGAGTGTACAAAATTGTACTCACTCTGTTTCTAAAGATAAGTCTTTCTAGAGATTTTACTAGGGACTACATACGGAACAAAATGAAATAATCTACGTTCTGAAGAATGTTTATATACATCCGTATGTAGTTTATAGTGAAATCTTAAGAAAGACTTATATTTAGGAACGGAGGAGCAAAAAAAGTACTCCCTCCAATCCATAATAGGTGCCCTGGTTTTAGTTCAGATTTGAAATAAAATCATGGCACTTATTATGAATGACAGGGAGTACTATTCTAGGCACCCATTTTCTTGGGTTTAAAGTATACAAGTTGCCATTTTTTGTCGAAAAGGTCAGGAAGTGCATAATATACTACCATATACACCATCAATTTTTAGAATTAGGAAACTAAATATGTGCAAGCGCACTAGGAAGCACAAAATCCATTCTGGATGATTCGCTTGTTTTAAACTCACTCTTTGCCCTTGGAGTTCCAGACGTCCCAACCTTGGCGGTCCACAACGATAGACATGTAGGTCTGGTAGAAGATGACCCTAGCATAGTCTCGCCATGGGCGTCCCAGGTATATCGGCATGAAGCCGCCCACCTTGCACTCCCTGAACACAAATGCGGTATCATCTTTGTCACTGTCCCGCCCGTGTGCCGTGATGGATCCCAGCATCTTTGTTAACTTTCCCGTCCACAAATAACATCCCTACATGCACGCAGGTACACACACAATTCCGTCATCGACAACACACATGTCAAGACCTGATAGACATGTCTGATTTAATTTGCACCTGAAAGATGGACCGGGCGTTGCCGAAGATGAAGTCCACGGCGCCGCCGATAACACAATTCTCATAGTAGTGCCTCCCAGACATATCGCACAACGTGTCCTGAACACTGAAGAAGCCGCACCCATAGAATGACGATCGGTCCCCATCAACTAGGGCAGCCACCGCTTGCGCCAGGCTGACGCCGTCATATGTGTTCTACAATGATAACTTGGAGGGTGCGCGACGCCCTCAAGGAGAACGCTTGGATGCTCCAGATCAAGAGGGACACCGTCATCACCGGAGACCACGTCCGGGAGTTCTTCACCCTTTGGATGCTCACTCATGATTTTCACCTCGATGACCACGACGAGGATGACATTGTGTGGAAGCACTCCATGGACGGGATTTACTCGGCGTCCACTGCTTACAAGGCGCAGTTCCTTGGTTTGACGCTATCCCCTATGGACTTCATGGTGTGGAAAGTCTGGCCCCTCCAAAAGTTAAGTTTTTTGCTTGGCTTGCATTGCAAGGGCGGATTTGGACTGCCGACCACCTGGAGCGTCGAGGCTGGGCAAATTGTGGCCTTTGCCCCCTATGTAAGAGAGAACAAGAGACGACCATTCACCTCTTCGTTAGGTGCCGTTACTCTACACGGCTGTGGAACATGGTCATCCAAAAATTTGGGCTTGCGCACATGGACACCACCACTTGGCATCTCCACGCATCCCTCTTCGAATGGTGGGACAAGAGGACCGACACGACGAACTCCAATAGGCGAGCTATGGCCACTCTCACTATGCTTGTCTCGTGGACAATTTGGAATGAGAGAAACGCTAGGGTGTTCCGGCACAAGAGCGCGCCGCCTCCAATCCTTCTCCAACTTGTAACCAATGAGGCAAAGCTTTGGGTAACCGCCGGCGCTAAGAAACTAGGGAAAATTGTAATAAGCGAGTAATTGTCAGGCCGTGTTGGGTCAGGTCTTGTAACACTCCAACACTCTATCCTTCTCATTTAATAGATGAGGTAAATCTTTTGCCTCCGTTTCGAAAAAAAAAAATAACTCACGTCATGGCATACCGGTGTTGAGAAAAACCATTGGGTGGCATACTAACCTTGAACGTGATGTTGCGGGCCACAAAATCGTCGGCATGAGAGGCGAAAGTTGGGGTGTCGGCGGTGGTGGACGACCCGCCGGCGTGGTCGCCCCACTCGATGGACGTCTCCAGCCTCCCCTCGCCTTCCAGCAGGATGAAACTTTTGTTAAATGGCACAACCACCTTCTCACTTCATCGTGTATCCATTACGAGAATACGAAAAAGCATAGTCAAAATCTGCTTCGTTATCATACCAATAACCTACGCACATGGTGTATGTATATGAAAGATTTTTCTGTTGAGACAACGTTTATATGAGAAACAAATGAAAGATGCACAAATCACATGTAAGTGCCGGCGGCGACGTGGACTCGGATCCATTGGTTGTTGCCGAAAGGGACGGAGTCGATGGCTGCTTGGATAGACTTGAAGTCACCACGTCCCGTCTGGTCGACCAAGATGCTTTTAGCCACCGCCTGAGCAGCGTCGCAACGGTGAGATGTCTCGGGTGTAAAGGCCATGAAGAGTGCTCCAACACTAATGGCCACGGCCAGCCGTTGCCGTAGTGTGAGTTTCTTCATGTCTCCTCGTCTTGTACTACCTGTTAGTCTAGAGAGATGAAAAAGAAAGAGCTGATACTGATATATAATGAAGCTCGACAAAAATTCGAACCAACTGGGAAAGAAATATTCTCCGGTTTGGAAAATGAGCAATCACTGATGGGTGCTCCGGATATGGTAAGTGACTGATTCCGAATCGCATCTTTCCATGTGTGGCGAACGGTGATATCTTTCCATTTCGTCTTGTACATGCGCTCCGACAATGCAGAGGGCACGTATAGTATTGTTGGGCGGCTTCTCCGCTTGTGCTATGGGATGGCATGGTGCATGAGTTTTTTTTTTAACACGGTACAGACGCAAACGCTCATATACACGCGCATACACTCATTCCTATAAACATACACGCACAGACTATCCCTATGAGCACCTTCGAGAGACTAAACTGGCATATCATCTTGAGATTTACGAAGTCGCGCCTCGTCGTCGAAGGGAACGTCTCCTCCCACCGAATGCACATCGCCGAAAATCCTGAAATAAATCCAGGAATAATGCAAGCACCAGAACTTGAACCCTGGTGGGCTGGGGATACCACTGTCCCTCTAACCATCCAACCACATGTTGGTTTGCCATGGTGCATGAGTTGTGTCTACAAATGTCGTGTGGTAAAAACTACTTTTTTTTTTGCGAGATTGTGGTAAAAACTACTTAGATGGTCGTCTGGCTCTGTTGTCGACCTGCTTAGTTCGTTGCTTTCGCGATGATGATGGTGGGTACGAGGGTTTCCTAAGCAGCAGCAAGCAGCCACCATGGAACTTTGGGTCCCCTCATCTCCGGCTACCATGTGGGGCCTTGGATCTTTAAGAGTTATATATGTTTTTCGTCAACGTCTGGGGATCATCGTTTTTCGTCTGGCTCTATATGTTCCTAGTCATAGGAGTTACTTTGTATTTCTTGTGATCTTAGATCCAAATCAGTGTACTTTTTCCTTTGATTTTAGATCCAAATCAGTGTATCTGTAATTGTTATGAATATGAACAAAAGAAAATGATGATTGGTACTACCTCCGCCTCGGTTTACAGGGCTTGCGCGTAGTTCTAGGTTGGCAATTTAACTAGCTAAATATATATCATATGTGATGAAAAATATATGTTTAGAAACTACATCCTATTAAGAAACTAATGATATACTTTTTATAACATATAATGCATATTTAGTTATTCAAATCAATGACCTAGAACCACGCACATGCCCTCTAAACTGAGACGGAGGGAGTAGGTGCTGTGCTGTTACGGCTTGTCAATCGTGCTCAGCTTCGAACCGGTTGGGTCAAACAGGTAAAAATACGAGCAGCCAAAAGTGCATGTCTGGTGCATTCCGTTCCTTTTTCTTTTCCCGAAAAGGCCACAGAGAGATATATAACCAACGTTCATCATCACAAGCACCCCCCAAAAAAACAAGAACTTACATATAAGAGCATCTTCAACACTGACCTAAAATAGAGAACTGGAAATTTGATTTGAAGCACCAGAAAATGACTTTTAGGGCATAAAATAAAATAAAACTCGAACAACAGCCCTAAAATAGGGCACCACTACTCCAACAATTGCCTTAAAATAGTGCACCCGAAACATCCAAACAATTGCAAATTCGATCCTCCAAACATTCAAAGTTTTAAACATGCAAACTTAAACATAGTTCGACTACAAACATGCAAACTTAAACTAGGAACAATACTCATCGTTGAGATTGTCCCAATCAATGTCGTCATCATTCTCGTCCTCCTTCTTCACCTCGTTCTCCAACTCGAACTCGATCACCCACCAGGGGCCAACCTCGTCCTCCTTCTTCACCTTCCTCTTCGTCAGCTTGTTGTGTTGCGTCCAGTACTCGTCTACCACATGCAAACCTCACCATAGCCGCCTCGTTGCTCTCAAGGATGCCTCGCTGCTCCAAGAAGATACATGTATCCCTCTTCTCCGCGCGGGTCATAAACTTCACATTAGGACCAATGAACTCTGCCACCTCCCAGGATTCGTTTTTCGCAAAATTCAGCTCACGCTTCGGCCTGACAAGCCTCCAACATGCAATGTCGAACGCGCGTGCAGCGATGTCGAAGGTCTTGAGCCAATGCAACTGCCATCACACGTGAGCTCATCGGCGTAGCAGTCGGACTGCCGCAACCGAACGCCATAATAGCCGAACTTGCTCCTCGGCTCACGACGCCATGGCAGCTGATTCGCGTTTGGTTGTGGTGTGGCGGGACGGCAGCCGGTGCATCCGCGGGTTGGGGGTGTGACAGTGGCCGGATCCAAAGGTGTGAACACACAGGAGGGGCCGATGGTGGCGGTGGATCCGACCGTGGAGAGGCGCGACGCTGGTGGATTTGGTCAGGTTAGGCCAGATTTGTGGCAACGAAGACGCATGAGCGTCAAAAGTCAAACCTTCTAAACTTTGATCAAGTTTGTGGAGAAAAACCTTTACATATAGAATGCCAAACATATATCATTAGATTCATCATAAGACGTGGTTTCATATTTTACTATATATTTGGTACTACTAAATATTTTTAGATTCATATATCATTAGATTCATCATATAGAATGCCAAACATATATCATTAGATTTATCATAAGACGTAGTATTATAGATATAAATATTTTTCTCTATAAAGATGATCAAAGTTTACTAAATTCGACTTTAACAAAATCTATACACACTACATTATCGAATGGAGGGAGTATTTAATTTGGAATTAAACTAACAATATTTTGGAAAAATATGCATGTAAAACGAGGGTCCTCATCGTTGGCTGCAGAGTGTTGTTCTTTCACATGCAAGCATAATTAATAATGTCTAACCAAATGGCGGCTTGCATTTGTAGATCTATGTTAAATACCTGGGCATGGCGAGAAGAGTAATTTGTTTTGATTAGAAAAGACAACACAATTGGACTTCAAAGGTACATGCATGAAACAAGTTTCTGTAATATAGGTAGATGGTGTCAACAAACAAAATGTATATATATACTAGAACACAAGAATGCGAACAAGGGAACTAAGTTTCCAAATGCTGTACGTGGAGAGTTGCACGCAACTGCAGATCCTTCTTCTTCCTAGCAGTGATTCCCATGGTTTCTGTCATATCAAGAGCATCAGGAGAAGTGCCATCTGGGAGAGTCCAATCGAAATGAAACAGAAGGCTTGCGAGAGCAAGCTCCGCAATGGCGATCCCGAACAGCATCCCGGGGCAGATCCGCCGCCCGGCGCCGAACGGTATAAACTCGAAGCAGTTGCCTTTGTAGTCCGTCGCGCTATCCATGAATCTCTCCGGAACGAATGCATCCGGTTCGTCCCAGTATTCCGGGTCCCTAGAGATAGCCGAGTATTTTGCACTGTTCCTGGCACTCCTTGGGCAGCAAGAATGGCCCGGGTGGGTGTAGTCGCAAGGTCTCCTTGATGATGCAGTGCAAGTAGCTCAGCTCGCCTAGACCCTCCTCGGTTACCTTCTTTTGCCCCATGAATGCTCCCCTGACCTCAGCTTGTGCCCTAGACATGGTGCTCGGCTTTCGCATCAACTCCGCCATGGCCCACTGTAGAATTGTGGCCGGTGCCTCGCTCCCCGCTGCAAAAAGATCCTGCGTTTTTTGCCTGTTGGTGAAACGTGGATTGCTACGGTAGAAAAAAAAATGTACTGTGTGTAGCATCTAGCATGTGACAAAATTACTTACGAAAATGACCACTTTGAGGTTGTCCATGGTGAGGGGGAACTGAAGGTTGCCATCTCGCTGGATCCTCAAGAGGACATCGATGATGTCTTTCTCCTGGTGTTCTTCCTCCGAGGATCTCCTGTCGACATGCTCATCGATGACGCGTCCAATGAATGCTAGCACCGAGTCTCGAAACACCTCGGCCCTGCGCAGCGTGCCGCTGAGGGCACGCACCAGCCTCGATGAGGGGAACAGGTCGGGCAAGGTGAAGCCACCGACGACCTCCACCGCCTCATCGACATAGTGTAGCAACGTGTCGTGCTCCTTGAACCGGCCGCCCATGATGCAGTGCACCGTCGTGTGCGTCACGTACGTGGCCAGCATCTTACTCAGATTCACCACCTCCGACGACTCCAACGAGTCGTCGGCGATGGACCGGATGAGCCGGGCCACCTCCTCCTCGCGGATGGGCCGGAAAGAAGTGATGTTCCTGGCGCCGAGCAGCTCCAGGATGCAGATCTTGCGGAGCTGCCGCCATTCGGCACCGTACGGGGCGAACGCGATCCCCGTGCCGCGCTCGCTGAGGACCTTGGCAGACGAGCTCAGCGGCCTCGTGCAGAAGATGTGGTCGTGTGTCTTGGTGATCTCCTTGGAAGCTTCCGCCGTGGAGGCGACGATCACCGGAACCTCGCCGAACCTGAGGAGCATGAGAGGCCCGTGGCGTCGGGACAGGTCACGTAGGGCACGGTGTGGCACGGAGCCTAGGAGATGGTGGAGGCTGCCGATGACAGGAAGCTGCCATGGGCCAGGAGGGAGCCGAAGACCGCCATGGCGAGAGGTAAGGGAACCTCTACAGATCCTCATCAAGTATACAAGGGGAAGAAGAGCTAACAAATAATAGTATGCATCGTTGTCCATGATCTACTACTCCGTGTTGTCGGCTGGGATTTCCACTTAATTTTGTGGGGGACGTTAAGTGCTTATACAAGTCTGAACAAAAAAAGGATTTTCAAAAAAGATCATAGATAATTCTAGCAACAGAGACAAGAGTGTAGAGAATATATATATAGGCCGCGGGTTGCTGCTCTTGTTAGTCTAGGATTTCTAATATAGTAAGGAATTTCGAGCGTGTTTCTTACTTCCATACGTACGGGCAGTACGTTTGTACTTTGTACTATGTAATTAATTCTAGTTTAAGATCATCGTCTCAATTGCTATTCATCGACTTTGATCTATCCTAGTAATGGCGCAGTATGGTTGCGTCCGTCAACCAATGCAGAGGCGGAAGTGCGATACATCTATCTTGGTTTTCAAGAGAGAAAAAGTACAAAAATGATAAATCCAGAACGTTCGGGATTTGTTCATGGCAAATCAAACGTTTTTTATGCAAAATTTTAGTTGATGCGAGTATAACAAATTAAGTTGTCAGGCACGGCAAATTTTTTTGGTAAAAAACAAACTAAGGGTGAAATTGTCATGCCTACCAACTAAACTTACCATGGTCAACAAATTTTGAGTGTGTTAGAGCTTGGTGTGATAGCTTCGACAAACAAAGAAGTTTTCAGTGTGTTTCTCACTTCCATATGGGCGATATGCAGTTATGCACTATGCGATTGATTTTAGTTTCCTATCATGTTCAGTTCTTGTTCATCAAATCGATCAATCCCAATGGTTCAATAACTTCTAGTCTAGGACTAAAGGGCTTCTAGGACCAAAGAAATTTCGAACGTGTTTCTAAGTCCCATATTTCTCACGTTCATTAGGTACGAATGTACTATGTGATTCCAGTTTCGTACCATATTCAGTTTCTGTTCATCGAGATTGACCTATCCCGTTAATGGCATAGGGGCGTCTAGAACATGTTAGAATAAATCCGAGGCCACCGCCGATCATCCGAGGACCAAGCAATCACACGAAGCACGACACCAAGATTTGTTAACGAGGTTCACCGATATGGCTACATCCCGGGGCTTGACTACGGGCGCTCCTCCCGTGACACCATCACAATACTGCACCCTGGCCGCCCTGGGCACCGGCACACGTCGCCGGCTCCCCCTGCGTTCCTGTGCTATTATGTTGGCATAGGTTACATCGTGTGTCTACCCCTGCTATATATGAGAGGTCAAGGATACAAGTGTCCTATTAGGACACGATTCCATATCCTACTAAACACAATACTACTCAGAGTCCAACTGTAACCTACCTTGTACACAATATTCGACACAATTCCAACAAACTCCACCTTGGCGAATATTCTCCACCACCTTGAATTCGTCCATGCGTCAAACTTCCATGTACATTGGACTTGAGCTTATCCCATGAGCACCGCTGCTACTCCAAAGACTCCATGTGACTCCACCTGCAACTTGTAGTCCCTTCTTTTCTTGACCATAGTCAACGCTCGAACGAATTAAGTCTCACTTTACTCTAGTCTGTGCTCCCAACTTCCAGAGTATCCATTCAACGCCATCACACACCGATCACTGACCTGTGTGAAAGTGAACAAACTCACATATTGGGTGTCACACATAAGAGTTACCTGAACTCAAGATCACCGCTCTTCCTTGACCGTCTGTCTGAAACTTGAAGAAATTTCACCGTTGCTTGTCGTCATCCCGAGTCAAATTTGCAGTTGTCTCATCACATGTATGACCACCAGAGCCCCTGGCCCGTCTCCATGTCCCGTGCGTACCGCACGCCTCGTCGCTATTACCGCGTCGAGCCTCCGCTGTCCCGGTCGAGTCTCAAGGGTCGCGAACCCACACCACTCAACCCCCACTGCAGAGTACCACCGATCATCACCGACCGATGAGGAGTTTCACACTTCCATCAGACCACTGGGCTCCAGTCCGAACTACGTGTCTCTCGCTTTTCCCCGCTGAATAGGCCTCGACTCTCTGTGCACTTACGCCGTAGCCCCTCAATCCAGCTCCACCTTCAACATGACTCCATGGTAGATGATCAGTCAACCCTCGCGCCCTGTCGACTTCAAGCTCTCATGTGCACCGTCTTGAATCAACCCCGCGCCATAGTCTTGTCGAAGCCACACAAGCTGTCAGGCCTGCACCGCGTGTTTCCACGCCCAGAAGTCGGTCACCATCAGCATCACGCTCCTACGTCGTCGTCGTCGATTCCACCACCGTCTTCTGTACCAACCGACTCGCGTCGATCCGTCAGACTGTCCAGTCCAACCCAGTCAAAATTCACCGACTGCATGACACGCTCGAGGCTCCCAAATCATCTTTCCCTGAACTTCTATCCATCACATGATAATTCCATCTTAGCTGACATGACTTCCCGCAACGCCTTCAAGCATCCCTGTTGTGCCAACAAATCTTTCATCCATGTCTGTCATAACCCAAGGTTTTCAGTTCTGTTGAACTTCTCCACCTCAAACCCGATGTCCGATGACGTCATGATTCTTCATACGGCTGACCGCGTGAAAAATTATCTGAGCTTTCCTCACGATGCCCAAGTGCACGAGCAAAACCTGAGAGGTATACCCCCGTGTACTAATAGCAAATCAACCAAACTTGGTCTTACGTGATAACTCTTGTCTCAACTCAACTTCCCGATGCTGGCTGTTGCTTTGTCAACGTCTTCTGCTAATTCCGATGGATGCATATCCCCTTGATGGATTTCTTTCGCCGATTGATTTACCTGCCTTTCTCCGTGTCAGTGTGGAGACTCGGTCTCCTTTTTTTTCCAAAACAAATCTCGCGAACGCATTAGGTTGTATGCACGCAGCTCATGGCCGATCCACCACGTACTAGAAGCCTCCCGCATCAGCCGGCCTTGTGCCTAGCCATGGGCCAGCAAGTGGCCACCTGCCCAGCCGTCTCCGAGTGGGCCTTGGACCGTACTGCACCGCCCCGCCCGGACGTAGCCTCCGCTGCTGCTTGCTCCGCGAGGACGTCCGCGTGTACCACGCACGGATCGAATCGATCCGATTTCGCCGACAATTCGGCTACTACACGTCCCGCCGCTGCCGCTTCATGCACGCCATGTCGCCTGTACGCTCGCCCGATCGATCTACGATCGCCGTACGTCTCGACGCTCGACTGATTGCATACTCGTACATGTGCCTTCCACTGATATGCTTTTTTCCAATCTTGCCGAGAACCACGCTGCAGCCCGTTGCATCTCAGACTCGATACTTCCTCCAGATCAACAATCCACGACCTTCGAACAACCTACCTCATGATACCACTTGTTAGAATAAATCCGAGTCACACCGTCGATCATCCGAGGACCAAGCAATCACACGAGCACGACACCGAGATTTGTTAACGAGGTTCACCGATATGGCTACATCCCCGGGGCTTGACTACGGGCGCTCCTCCCCGTGACACCATCACAATACCGCACCCTGGCCGCCCTGGGCACCGGCACACGCCGCCGGCTCCCCCTGTGTTCCTGTGCTATTATGTTGGCATATGTTACATCGTGTGTCTAACCCGCTATGTATGAGAGGCCTAGGATACAAGTGTCCTACTTGGACATGATTCCATATCCTATGTAAACACAATACAACTACAAGTCCAACTGTAACCTACCTTGTACACAATATTCGACACAATTCCAACAGAACCAAGGGATGGCAAACGTGTTCATTGTTTTGAGCATTCAAACGTGTTCTTTTCATAGAACTAGACAACAACCTGTGCGTTGCTGCAGAATTTATATCAACGAAATTGTCAAAAAATAAAATAAAATATGTGAGACCTAGATGGTTAGGTTGGCGGCTGGTAGCTTATGACTCAGCTGGCAAGTAGATTGACATTTTTTATTGAGAAACACCAAAGAGGTTTAGCTGGCGACGTCGCTTGCATAATTGTAGGTACGAAAGACAACAAAAAACACTTATTTTTTTGCATATTCCTTATCCTTGGCACAATTCTTATGTTGTTGCTTCTCTACACAAGTAATATGCCATATTATGCATGGTTGTGTGCATCATGCGATGCAGAGGCTGGGATAATCTCCTTTTAAAAAAAAATGCCATAATATGCGAGCTGCGCTGAATAACATAAAAAATGAGATCCATAAGCACTAGCACCCATGACATATTTTTATAGAAAAAGCCCACCAGGATGAGGCATCAGAAATTCGCTCGGGATTCGAATCCTGGACGCAGGATACACCACTGTGTACCCTTCCCACTAGGCTACTGTCTAGTTCTCCCGCTGAATAACATGAATCATAAATCTGGGCAAATGAACATAATGAACTTTAGCACATAAGGCATGTCCAGAACTATGCTTTTATCCAAGTCCGAAGCATACTGATGTTCATTGTTGTTCATGCGAAATAAAATATCACAAGACAGAGGAAGCGAGATATAAAACTTGTTTTCCAGAATTATTGGTAGACATGAAAAAAGTTTCATTTCACACACTAATCTATGCATATATGTTGCTTTCAAGATGGTAAGAAAATGAGAAGGATAATTGCCTAAGAGGGTGATTCCTAGTGACAATGTAGTTCCCCTTGTTGGAATTAACCACGTTGTCATAGTCCGGCTAGGATGCACATCAACCAAGAAAACTTTGATGGAAAAGGTTGTCATCGTAATAGGGATTGCACCTCAACATGGCAGCCCTCAATTCTGCTCTGTGTGACTTGTACTATTCTAGGCTTCCTCTTTGCCTCAAATGATTAAACTCATCAATTACACAAACCACATTTCTTACCTCAAACCTCTTTATAATCTTCCCACAGAGTAGGTTTCCTACTAGCTAGCTATTGATCGGAAAACCAATTCGGCTCCCGGGTCCAGATGATCCTGGAATCTGGACCGCCTGTTCCCCTCGTGATCCGGGCCAGTCAGTATATTGCAGGACGTATTCAAGTTTGTCCACGAATATGCTACAGTGCGATGGCCCACAACTGATGCCATTTAATAGTCCCGCGTCCGTCTTCTTGCCGTTGGTACAGACGGAGGAACGCTGTCCATGTGCCCTGTTGCTGTCACCTGTGCATCCAACATAGCCAGCATGCAAGTCAGGCAGAGCCTGGCGCCCACTTGAAAATCGAAAATTAAATACAGCTACAGTCAGCTGTAGTTTCACTCCTACACCAGCTTACATCTCCACAAACGCAGCATGATTTGATTTGCTACCCTATACTACAAATCATCAATGGAAAAAACGCAACACCCACACAACACTAAGCCTGATTTGCCATGAACTTCACACCCAGGCGGTTAGTGCAGGTGTTTTTCCTATGCCCTGCCAAACTACAGTTGCTGCACTTGGCCTCTTTCCTGGGTTGTTTTGGTAAGTCACCACTCTGCGGACATGTAGTTCTCTTGTGACCCTGCCCTCTGCAAATGCTAAAAATCGAGTTCTCTTGCTCATCTGTTCATATGGTGCTCTGTCCCTGTTGTTTGTTGGCCTCCCAGTTTTTCGCTTCCGTAATGGTGCAGACAGCCTCTAGGAGAGGGTTACCTTCATGAACTGTTTCACCAATTCAATTTGCTTCCACCAGAACATCCGTCGCTGCTGCAGCTCCATTGCTCGTCGACGGTCTGTCTTCAAGTGCCAGCCCATCTCGCTGGTTCTCGAATTATGCAAGTGCAGCGATACCATCCTTCAGGATTTGCATCCCCTTCTCATATGCCTTCACACATGCATCGCCGAACCTGACCAACTCCATAGCATGAACCTACAGTGTGGAGTGCTATGCATCACAGTCATGTTCACTGCATTTACACCACTGAAGCACGAGTTAACTAAAATGTCACACATAAAACATATTCAGTACAAAAGCAATACTATTCAGTACAAAAGCAAATGTCCCTAGCACGACGCATGATGTTCTTTTTCTTGGGTAATGCACAAACAAGGGGATCAGATGATATCTTCAAACCTTAGCCGGGAGCATAAACTGACCATAATGCATCACCAGCAAGACCTGATTGACCGTTAAACACTCATGATATCTTCAATTGTTTTAAGATATCATCTGATACCAAGGGTATGCAAGTTTTATCTACCATCGCGCAAACACTCCTGCTGAGTCAATGAATGGTTGTCGGTAGCCCGTAACAATCGGATCAATGTTGGGCACTCACAGCTGCATGGCCTGCTATTTTCGGCTTACCTCTGCAACCAGAAAAAAGTGATTTCACAACTCAGGCCGTTAAGAATGAAAAGATAGATCAATCTAATATCCTGCATGCATTTCGTCATTTCTGCGGGATTGGTGCAGTCAAGTAACCATTCCCATGTTCAGAGCACTATGCATTATTTACTGAATCCATCCGTTTCTGAAAAAACTAAGAGCTGCCGATTTAAGCTACAACACAAGGAGCTGCTCAATTGTTGATGGATTCAATCAATCATTTTCCCATGTTCAAACCCCTATAAATTAGCTAGTAAATGCATCAATTTCTCTCAAGACACTAAGAAACTTCTGAATTTAAGCTACAGTACACGACCACCTTATGCACAGCGGGCACACAATAATTTCAATGATAGGATTCACCACAGGGGAACCTTAAATTGCTCAGGTCGTTCCAAAATTTTTACTACTACCAGCTAGTACCAAGCAAAAATGTGTCAATTCATTCTTACCTTTTTGTTCACCTCACCACGGTTCCTAGGGATCAATTTTCCCCATCGACTATGCTGATGTTGCATTTTCACTGTCGGCACGGTTATGAATCACATCAAGCTGCTCTACAGCCTCAGGACCACGGCCTGCAGCTTCTTCATCCAGGACGTACACATTGCCTGCTTCGCCCTCGCTGCACGCCCAGGGCCGGCCCTGGGGAGGGGCAGGGGGGGCGGCCGCCCCGGGCCCCCAGCATCCAGGGGCCCTCCTCAAGTATGTAGGTAGGCTATGTGGCAACATATTTACGTGTCTATGGGCTGGGCCACACGTAGCACGCAGATAAACGCGTAAATACGCATGCAGCAAGCCGCTGTCAGCGCAGCGATTGAATCTTTCCTTCGTCCACGTAAAAAGAGGAGCGCTTGATCCCTTCCTGATCAGCTATTCCATCACGTATTCACGCAGCAATTCCCAGCAGCCGCCGGCGCTTGGTCTGTCCAGAACTGCGCGCTCGTCGCTCCTATTTCGATTTCTCCTAAATCCTAATTTCAGTTCGCCGATTCCAACTCCGAGAGGCCCCCGTCGCCACCCTGATTTGCTCTCCATCTTCAGACTCTAGGCGTTGTATAGCCGTATAGGCACACGCACATAATCGATTCGACCATCCGAGGTATATCCTATATTCATATTGCCGTTCCCTGGATGCATAGCCGGCACGGCGCGGCGCCGTTCTACAATTGATTGGATTTTCTTATTTATTTTCTCCATTGTGTGTTATCAAGAATTGATTGAATTTTCTTATTTATTTTCAGCATTGTGTGTTATCATGTCTTCCAGAAAGCATGCATCTGTAGTACTGAAAGAAAGAAAGAAATTGTAGATGACTTGGTACAATCACAGCGCGGATATCCATATGGATTAGTAATAGTTGTAGTGGAGAAGCAAACTATTGTTAATCAAGAAGACGACGAAGACAATGTTAACATCGACACGGACGATAACAGTGTGAGTGATCATGCATTCATATTCAATTTATCTGCTATAGAATCTAGTAGTTCTGATGAAGAACCAATTTTTATTATACATAAATTTATGATCCAAGAAATTGGTGTAATCTTGATAGAAAATCAAGGGACATTTCATGTATACAACACACATATATCTATAATTATTTCGATGTTTAAGTTAGGGGGCCTCTAGTTATAGTTTCGTCCCGGGCCCCCAAAATCTGAGGACCGGCACTGTGCACGCCGAGTCACCGCGGATCTCCATGAGCGCCGCCGCGCTAGCCGCCTCGTCCGGGAAGATCGGCAGCCTGCACCCAGTTTCCACCGAACCCCTAAGGTTTCTTGTCGCCGGACGGTGATGAGACACAAAATTTTCTGTACAAGGGAACTATTTACCTGTCGACGGGAGAGACGGGGAAGTCCATCGCCATGGTGCGGCTGAGCTGCTCGGAGACAACTTCCGCGGCCCCAAGTATACACGCACCCTGGGACCTCTCCGCGGCGGCGGCCGCCGCCGCCGACGCCACTGCCTCCGCCGCCGACGCCACTGCCTCCGCAAGTTCTTCTCCTCGATTCCCCTTTCGTCAAATAGGGCCGAGTAGATGGGGATGCATTCATTTGCATCCTCTGGATCCATGTGACGAACAACGCTTGGTACAAAATGCCCCCACGCTAACAGCCGTTTGCCTCCGTCCTCTGACACCATACGTACAGAACGCCTGCGCCTGCGTATTCCCTATTTGTTTTGTCCCGTATTGGTAAATCAAATAATGTGCTGCACGGATCGCAAAGCTCAGCTGGACAGCACGGATAGCAGGATCAACTGGACCCGAGAGCCAAAACACCCCTCCCGCTATTGATGCTATATATGTACGTATAATTGTTGGGAACGTAGTAATAATTCAAAATTTTCCTACGTGTCACCAAGATCAATCTAGGAGATGCTAGCAACGAGAGAGAGAGGGAGTGCATCTTCATACCCTTGAAGATCGCTAAGCGGAAGCGTTGCAAAGAACGCGGTTGATGGAGTCGTACTCGCGGCGATTCAAATCGCGGAAGATCCGATCCAAGCGCCGAACGGACGGCGCATCCGCGTTCAACACACGTACAGCCCGGGGACGTCTCCTCCTTCTTGATCCAGCAAGGGGGGAGGAGAAGTTGAGGGAGAGCTCCGGCAGCAAGACGGCGTGGTGGCGGTAGAGCTCGTGGTTCTCCGGCCGAGCTTCGTTAAGCACTACGGAGGAGGAGGAGGTGTAGGAGGGGGAAGGGCTGCGCCAGGGGCAAGGGGGTGCGGCTGCCCTCCCACCCCCCTCTATTTTTATAGGCTGAAAGGGAGAGGGAGCTAAGGGGGGGGGGGGGGGCGGCGGCTAAGGGGGGGAGCTTGCCCCCCAAGTTGGTGGGAGGCGCCCCCACCCCCTAGGGTTCCCAACCCTAGGCGCCTTGGGCCCTTGGGGGGGGGGGGGGGGGCGCACCAGCCCACTAGGGGGCTGGTTCCCACCCATATTCAGCCCACGTGGTCCTCCGGGGCAGGTGGCCCCTCCCGGTGGACCCCCGGAACCCTTTCGGTGGTCCCGGTACAATACCGATAAACCCCGAAACTTTTCCGGTAACTGAAACTGGACTTCCCATATATAAATCTTCACCTCCGGACCATTCCGGAACTCCTCGTGACGTCCGGGATCTCATCCGGGACTCCGAACAACTTTCGGTAACCACATCCAATTCCCATTACAACTCTAGCGTCACCGAACCTTAAGTGTGTAGACCCTACGGGTTCGGGAACCATGCAGACATGACCGAGACACCTCTCCGGCCAATAACCAATAGCGGGATCTGGATACCCATATTGGCTTCCACATGTTACACGATGATCTCATCGGATGAACCACGATGTCGGGGATTCAATTAATCCCGTATACAATTCCCTTTGTCCATCGGTATGTTTATTACTTGCCCGAGATTCGATCGTCCGTATCCCTATACCTTGTTCAATCTCGTTACCGGCAAGTCTCTTTACTCGTTCCGTAACACATGATCCCGTGACTAACTCCTTAGTCACATTGAGCTCATTATGATGATGTATTACCGAGTGGGCCCAGAGATACCTCTCCGTCACACAGAGTGACAAATCCCAGTCTCGATTCGTGCCAACCCAACAGACACTTTTGGAGATACCTGTAGTGCACCTTTATAGTCACCCAGTTACGTTGTGACGTTTGATACACCCAAAGCATTCCTACGGTATTCGGGAGTTGCACAATCTCATGGTCTAAGGAAATGATACTTGACATTAGAAAAGCTCTAGCAGACGAACTACACGATCTTGTGCTATGCTTAGGATTGGGTCTTGTCCATCACATCATTCTCCTAATGATGTGATCCCGTTATCAACGACATCCAATGTCCATGGTCAGGAAACCATGACCATCTATTGATCAACGAGCTAGTCAACTAGAGGCTCACTAGGGACATGGTGTGGTCTATGTATTCACACATGTATTACGGTTTCCGGTTAATACAATTATAGCATGAACAATAAACAATTATCATGAACAAGGAAATATAATAATAACCATTTTATTATTGCCTCTAGGGCATATTTCCAACAATAATCTGTCTCCGTAATTGATCGAGATCAAGGAAATACAATTATAGGTGCGACACACACCTATTGCCATCAACTCGCATCCTCGTATGTACGTGTATGTGAAAGAACATGTGCTGCCCCCATGTTTGGTTTTGGTAATTGATGACAATCTCTATGGACTAATGGTTGCCTTGAGTTATATTTGAAGGGTTTGTCCATAGGCATTGCTTGAAGACCATTTGTTGGTTTCAAGGTTATTAGAAGAAGAATATGTGTTGACCAAGGTTATTCATGGAGTTATCCAAAGATTGGTCATGTTGATCAACACACAAAGCATAGAAGATGTACCGAGTGGGATCAAGTGATCTCACGGTATGGTAAGCATTGTCCATTACGCTTTGTGTACTAACCCATGTTCTATGCGAGAGTTTTATGTGGGGTTAGGTATGTTTCCATGGGCTTGCGTCAAGAGGAAGATCTCATTCAACCCATGGAGGATGACATCAAGTGGTGATCGTCATCAACATTGCGGTGTGCAAGTTCAAGTGGAGCATCATGAAGAGATCACATGCTTGAAGCTTGCCGTCCATTGTGGTGACAATGGACTTGTGAAGATGTGCCAAAGAGTGGCTCACCCATAGTGGAGTATGGGGGAGCAATCAACTAGTCTTCATCGAGCCGGCACAATCAAGAAAGGTGGTCCAACTTGAGGAGGTCAAGATCGTCATCATCTAGCTCAAGTGGACTATGCGCAAGGCAAAGGTTTGCCCTTGATAGGTTTTCTATTTTACCGGTCTCATGGTGGTAGTTGGGAGACCGGGTTTTAGGATCGATAGCCGTACTATCAAGGGGGGCTCTCAAGTGAGTAGCTTTATCGTATCATTCGTAGAGAGCTCAAACCATTGCATCCTTGCATCATCTTTCTTGGTTTGTGTTTGGTGTTTCTCTTTGTGAGTCTTTGAGCTTTTGGTCATCTTCATGACAAGCTCGAGTTCATCGAAAACGGAGTTCATATATGCATCTTCTATGATGTTTTCGATGTTGGAGTTTATGCCGGTTCTTCATTCATAGAGGTTTCTCATCTCTATATGTTAGGCATATCTCCCCTGCCACTTCTTATTATAACCAGTCGCTGTTTGGATAGTACTCGTTGTCTTCTATCCAACAAGCTTGAGTTTGCTCAATTCGGAGCTCATTTGCAGAAGTTATGGCAGTTCTGGTTTTATTTGTATCCTCTGTTTTCTGTGGATTTTCAGTAGCTTGCAAGCGGTAGTACCGCTGGTGCCCACGGTAGTACCGCTTATGCGGTAGTACCGCTGGTACTTCCGTGGCACTACCGCTTGGGGTTTCCCCGAGCGTGCAACTCTCTGTTGCCAGTTTGCCGTTCACGGTAGTAGAGCGGTAGTAGCACGGTAGTACCGCTCTGGCGGTACTACCGCCCTTACTACCGCCGCCACTACTGCTTGCGGGGTTTCCTTCTGTGCACGTCTCTGTTGCCGTTTTCTGTTAAACGGTAGTAGTGCGGCTGTAGTGCGGTAGTACCGCTCAGAGCGGTAGTACCGCTCTGCTGGGCAGTAGTACCGCTTGGTGCGGTACTTCCGCCCTGCACTACCGCTGCTCTACCGCTTGTGTTTCGCAGAGTGTGCAAGTTTCTGTTGCTCGTTTCGGTTTAGCGGTAGTACCGCTTGGGTGGACGGTAGTACCGCTTGGTGCGGCACTACCGCTCCAGTCCCGTGTTCTCGCCTGCTGTTTTTGAATTACTACCGCTTAAGCGGTAGTACCGCTCGCAAGAGCGGTAGTACCGCTTGTACGCGTCCAGCACGGGTAACAGTTGGATTTGGGGTGGCCCTATAAAAGGGGTCTTCTTCCCCAACGGTTATCTTATCCTTTGAGCTCATTTCTCCCCCCATTGTTGACCTTCTTGAGCTTGCCTATCTCTCAATCCCTCCAATGATTCTTGCTCCTTCTTGAGGGAAAAGAGAGAGGAGATCTAGATCCACATTTCCACCAATCACTTTCTCCTCTAAGTGAGGGGAACCCCTTGGATCTAGATCTTGGAGTTCTTGGTGTTCTCCTTGTTCTTCCTCTCACTTTCCTCCATAGCTTTTGTTGCTTTGGTGGGATTTGAGAGAGAGGGACTTGAGCACTTCGTGTGTTCTTGCCATTGCATTAGTTGCATCGGTTTGAGTTCTCCACGGTGATACGTGGAAGTTAGTAGTTGAGAAGCTTATTACTCTTGGGTGTTTGAGCACCCTAGAGCTTGTTCCTCTTGGGTGCCTTGGCGCCCTAGACGGCTTGGTGGTGCCTCGGAGCTCAATCATTGTGGTGTAAAGCTCCGGGCAAGCGTCGGGGTCTCCAATTAGGTTGTGGAGATCGCCCCGAGCAATTTGACGGGTACCGGTGACCGCCCCCAAGGGTTGCCAAAGTGTACGGGTTCGGTGACCGCCCTCAAGGGTTGCCATTTGTACGGGTTCGGTGACCGCCCTCAAGGGTCCCTTAGTGGAATCACGGCACCTTGCATTGTGCGAGGGCGTGAGGAGAATACGGTGGCCCTAGTGGCATTGTTGGGGAGCATTGTGCCTCCACACCGCTCTAACGGAGATTAGCATCCGCAAGGGTGTGAACTTCGGGATACATCGTCGTCTCCGCGTGCCTCGGTTATCTCTTACCCGAGCCCTTTACTTATGCACTTTACTTTGTGATAGCCATATTGTTTCTTGTTATATATCTTGCTATCACTTAGTTATTTATCTTGCTTAGCATAAGTTGTTGGTGCACATAGGTGAGCCTAGTCGATTTAGGTTTTGTGCTTGACAAATTAAACGCTAGTTTTATTCCGCATTTGTTCAAGCCTAAACCGTAATTATTTTAAAGCGCCTATTCACCCCCCCCTCTAGGCGACATCCACGATCTTTCAATATGTACGTGAGTTGTTGCCGGTGAAGAATTGATCCAGTTGCTTAGTACTATCGTTGTACGTGTGTGTTGGCCAAAAACATCAGTCGGATAGAACACATCAAGCAGCAGGGTTGTGCAAGTGCGCCTCCCCGATGGAAAGTACTTGTCTGCTTAGAATCGTATGGGACCAATGCCTACAATTGGTATCAGAGCTTTCTATGCATCTGAAACATTTATTTTATACTAGTAGAGCGCTCGTGCGTTGCCACATGCTTTTGAAATATTTTGCTGGAGTTGGATAAGTATAATGTATGTTAAATTTTACATGTAGAGAAAAGATAACACATGCACAATTGGTTAATAATTGAAGTCCACTTCACTTACAATGTAAACTAATAACAAAAAGGCAATTTGACAATGTATACATCTAGATCGATTATCCAACTGAAAATCTGTAACAAATTAAGGTCTACTTGATGCGCTTAAGAAATTCTCGCACAATATCAAGAATGTTGTTTTTGGCTTCATTCGAACGATATTTGAGTAAGTACAATAGAAACTTCTTCATCAACTCATACCCATCATGCCCAAGCAATATATGTAGTTAACACGAATATTTCATGTTGAAGGTCTCAAAAATGTGTAACGAAGAATACCCATCGTGCAAACAGGACGAACCAATTCTTTACCGTTCCACGAGAGCATAAATTGCTCAACAAAATGGCCAGACATACCCCTGCAATTTTATAAATTAAATTATCTTGAATATAGTGATAAAGAAAATAAATGTTTATATTTTGAATGTTATGATAATGAAATATATAAATTTACCTTCCATGCCCGTTGGAATAACTGGCAGAAATAAGTGTTGCCATCTCGATATATCAGAATTCCAGTCAGGTTGCTTTATTTCGAGTGCGTTGTTGAATTCCCTCACAACTCAATTCCTATTCCTTGAGATTCACTGGTCCCAGGAAAGAAAACCTCCAACCGAACATGTCCCCGATGGAGCGATTTCATATTGAAAGATGGAGAGCCCATTCGCTCACTCCCAAGGGGCGACATATCTTTGTTGTCCCTTTCAGATCTAAGGCATTTTCCTTGATATCATGTTCCTTTTGATTTTGTTAACCAATTTCTCTACCAACATGAAATTCATATTTCTGGACGATATTGTATTGACCTAATTTTGTGTTATTTAGATATTTGATGAAAAAATTGTCGTTGAGGATCTGGACGTGAGATGTAGAAGGGCTCACAACTCTTGATTAATTCCAGCCACATAGTTGACCTGTTTGTATCTGGTTGGAAAACCTCGGGAATAGTTGTGTAGCCTAGCAAGGAGGTGGGACAACACCCTCATCGTCGGGCTTGATCTTCTACCTTAGCCGAGTCATGCCAAGGACAGTCGCGCTACCACGCCATCGATCCCATCCCGCCGAGGGCGACCAACACGGCGACGCGACTTGCTACACACCGTAGCGCCGCTACCTTCTCCGAGTGTGGCGGCCACCGGAGGATTAACACCATTGACTTTCAGGTTTGCCCCACTCATCCCACCTACCCTACTCGTTTGTTGTTACTGCCAGCATGGTTGTCCCTCCTCTCGATTGCCTTTATGCCCACAACACGCACGACCTTCTTGTTTACTTCACCAGGGCGTGTGAGAGATAACTGGGGCATGGGCTCCTTACATCGACATGGGTAGACAGAATTCGCACCTCAGGGCCAACGTCCCAAGAGGAAACTGAGGCACAATGAAACCTGGAATATTTAATGAACTAAAAATCATGAATGGGGTAATTCTAATCCCTTAGACAAACATGTCCATGAGAGTGCCAGCTTCTTCCAGCACCCAAAATCATACTAATTCTCTAGGATCTAACAAGAGTTGCAATGCAATGTGACATCAAGCTATGGGCATAGTTCTTGACGAAGCTTCCCTCCCCTTCCTTCCCTTCTGCAGTCCACATCAGTCCCTCGCATCCCCGCTTATCCTCTTCTCCGAGCCACCACTGCCATCTAGTTTCCTTCAAGATTTCATGTGAAAAGTATGAGGGCCCACACTGTAGATAAAATTATCAATAAATCTCATGTCTATTTATATCAAGAGTAACAAAAATAGCATATGGAATCAAAACGGAGAGCCCCCAAAATGGAAGTCTATCAAAATTTAGTGAAGAAATCCAAATCACCACCATGATTCCACAACCAATTTAGTGAAGAAATCCAAATCACCACCATAATTCGACAACCAACTGATTAAAGTTTCTACATAGTACCAGTCATAAAGTCTTTTCATTGCTCGCATGAAAATAAATTAAAATAGCTCAAGAAATGAAATCAAAACCTGAACAATGAAATATGTTCAGAAATTAGTGACACAAGAACTCATCTAATTAGTTTAATGATTCTTTCTATACATAACATTATATTCCCTCCATTCCTAAATATAAGTCTTTTTAGAGATTCTACCATGGACTACATACGGAGCAAAATGAGTGAATCTACACTCTAAACTATGTCTATATACATCCGTATGTAGTCTATACTAAAATCTTGAGAAAGACTTATATTTAGGAACGGAGGGAGTACTTGGTATGGAATATAGTAAAAAAATTAAAAAAAATTGACGTATAAATCCTGAAAATCAATACTACCTGACAACTTGAACATCAGCTATTTGGAGAACATCATCAATAAGAAAACCATATTGAATCTTCGACAACTCCCTAAACTTCTTCCATCTCGAGTCATGCTACTCCTTCCAGAATTTGTTCAATGTTCTGAAGAAATTACTTAGTTAACCTCTAATGATAATTAATAATGACAAAAATTACACTATGTCATGTGGTTAAATTAAACTTCCTAGATATAAATAGAGATGAGAGGTGCACTTTTACATGGATTAATTCCTTGGACGTTTGGGAACTCATGTGGAGCTACAAGGTCAAATTAGCTATGCAAGGCCTTTTGTTTCGAGGATGAGAGGTCCATGCTTTTATTGAGCTGAGATCAAGACGCTGCATATGGCAGCCAGCAGAAAGAAAGCAAATAAAACTCTTGTTATGGGCACAAGAGAATCATAGATGAGCACAAGAGAAAAAGTTTTGGTCATCATCTTTTGTCTTCTTCATCATGATGCAGTCCCTCAGCTTTTCTACATACATGGTAATGTACTTTTAGATACATACCAAAATTGTGGGATGACAAGAGCATACGTTTACGTAAAATATATGGCATGCATCACAACAGTGGGATCATCTCATGAAGTTTAGGTAGCAAGACAACTCACTAAACAATCAATTATGAGCACTCAACAATCAGGATCATCAAGCTTTGGGTCTAGCATTTCGTGGGTAAGCTTTTCAGTTTTTTTATTCTTTTCTTCTCTTTCTGTAACTGGAACTCGAGTGATTGTACACATCAACCAGTTAAAAACACACTGTCTTTTTACATGCTTTTCTTCATATTTTATATGTGACTATAAGTAGATATAGAATTATTGTGAACACATCAACAGAAGTTCCTGAAACTTCTATGCAGGATTTAAAATTTTAAACAATCAAAGAACAAATGGCAACTATGGGGAAGCCCAAATAATATATGTATTCTCCTTTTGTTTCCCATGTGTTGTTTTAGAATGTAAAAATAGAAATTAGACCAGCTTTATGTCATTGGATAAGAAATGACCACGGTGATTGAAATCTAGATTCTAGAGTGAAAAGGTTAGTCCAAACAAAACAACATAGACATGTTTGATTTTTTTAACTCACCTGCATAACAAGAAGATTATTTAGCACCATCGTCATGTTTGTCCGGCTCCCGTCTAAGCACCATCATTGCCTCCAGCGGCACATCTGATAATGCCTCTGGCTCCGCTTCCCTCTATAATGGCCTCTTCATTCAAGCTAATAGAAAATATTCCTGGAAGAATAGTAGAACAGACAACCCATTGTCAATGCATCCGGGAAAACATAAAATCAGGATATTATCTTTTAAGAAAAGTTATATCAATTCAGCCGCCCAATCCACCCCGGTCGAGCTTCAGCAGAGATAAGTGACCCCTCCTCCTGCCCCCTCTCTTCTTCTCCTTGGCTCTTCCTCCCCGTCTCCTTTTCCTGCCCTCCTGTACGTACTCTGCAAATCAGTGAACAAAAAGCATAAAAGTAATGAAGTAAGTAAAATCACTATAATCGTTTAAATGAAATATTATGATCAGGAACATGTGTGTTTCTAAATATCGCTTAAAGGCAAGTCAGTGGCCAGTTGGTACAGCAGGAAAAAAACAACCTTTTCTGTACACAATCCTAAAGCTTATTTACCTTTTAAGTCGGATTTGTCTTTTGTCTTAATGAAGTAGCCCCCGACCAAAATCTGAAGCAGTGCTCCGTTACTGCAGTTCATTGTAAAATATTGTGAACAAAAAAATATAGTTGACACATCTTGTGTGGTAAACAATCGAAAAGGTGGCTTGCATCACTCCATGGTTCAGAGCACCTGTCAGCAAGGTGGTACAACCGAAGATCTCCACAATGTCCAGAGTGCTATCCATGGCCTCCAGCAGGCCCGCTGTGAGGAACAGGGAGTGCTCGCAGCAATGTGGATGACTTCTGCTTATAGAATCCACAAGGATTAAGCTATAAGGTGCTCACAAACCTTGTTCAGGTTGCAATGGTGGCTCCTTTGTACTACGAATAAACCACCAAGGTCTGTACCCAAAAGTTGTTGCTGCACCCAAAATAATCCACAATGAAACACATAATCAGCTGACCAAAGACAACTCGAACTAAGTAACAACAGAGTATAAATGAAGACGGTAGATTTGTTATTACAGCAAGTGAGGGAGATGAGAGCCTTTTGATCAGGAAAGGTACGATTATTGCATTCTTCTTAGCATCTAAAGCAAGTCAGCCACATAGGAGTCGCTTGTTGCATCAGATCTCTCTGTAGCATCTTTGCACGTGAGCTCTTCCAAATAGCTCTAGATCACCACACCATAATCGTAGTTAATAAATGAACAAGAGCATAAATCAATAAAACAATTGGCTGTACAGGGATGCAGCATAGAAGCTCGCAAGACGCCTTGTTCTTCTCGAACTTCTTTACCTGCAGATAATGAAAAAAGGTAGTCTGAATTCTCCAGGAAATCAAGGCAGTAACTCCCTGGTCTAGACTCACATTCCAATTGCATTCTAGTACATCACAGAAATAAACAATAGTCCCACAATTTACAGACCATGAGTAAGAAACAATCATGCTGCTTGAACTAACTGACAGGATCTGAAACACAACAAACATAACATATATGGTTCACTAATCAAAAATACTATACATATTTGACCCAAGGAAAAATATATTTCAATTTACCATAAAAGCGCACCTTCAGTTCTTTTTGCATGGCCATGTCTGCATACAATTTGTCAAGCTTCTGAACCCTGAGCTTAAACTTCTAAGTCAAGACAGAGAGAAAAATGTATCTAGAAAAATAAAGTTATGTCGTAGAGGGAAAACAGGGATGAACTTCTACTGATGTATTTGAGAGGATAAGTTCGACGATGACAAATCGGAGTAATCCAGAGTGACTATCCCTGCCATAAATTGTTTGGTACATCGCACTATGCCTGTTACCTAAAGATTGACAAATGAGAACCCCTACCAACTCATCAAAATCCCACATCAGTTCCAGTACCATGTTGTTTCCTCAAAAAATCATATAACACCAATGTTGGAACTACCATAAAGATCGGATAGGATAAAAACGGGAATGGGATCCTTTACCCTGGTGGGAGGTTGTCGATGTAACATACCAGAGTTATTGTTCCCTCTCCTGTAAGTTGGAAGTTGGAAGTACACCAAGGCAGGTCTAGTAGAATGCCAGTGTGCGCACCAAGCACCATGGTGTCTCCTCCTCCCGGGCATATGTGCTGGAGATCCTCCTCCACTCGTTGCACCAGACCTCTCTATATATGCAATAGCGGTATAGCAGAACATCAAATTTAGCAAAGGGGGCATGGCAAACACACATGACACCCCACAAATCCTCGACAACTATCAACATAAATATACACATCCTCCGCTACCCACCCCGAGCTGGTCACAGGCATTCACCCCGGGCATATGTGCTGGAGAGAAAATGGTGCATCGCTCCACTTCTACAGTTTTTATGGAGGGTAGTTTAACCAAAATTAAAGTTTGAGAAGTTGGATAGGCCATGAATGTACACTGACTGACCTGTAAATCTTTCATCTTGATGCCAACGGCAATGGAGACCAGAAGCTTTTCTTCAGACAACAAGGGCTTGAGCTCAACCAGAACCTGCTTCACTGCAATTTCATATATGCATAATATCATAAGCACGCAAATCAAAAGGCCAAATTGTTAAATCTGAGTCGTCAGTGACGCATCAGTAACTAAGTGCCTTCACGGGCTGAAAATACTACCTAGTACACTTACCAATCTGGGGCTTGACGGAGATGACGATCACATCACTGTCATCGACAAGAAGGAAAAAACATCACATGAGACACGGAGTGTCTGTCAGGCATGAACGTGTGACAGACAGACATAGATGCTTGGCTGCTTTGAGCGGAGGGAGGCGGGGTCAATCAGATGGGGAAGGAGAAACGGACCTGGGTGTTGGAGGCGAGGATGGTGGCACCGAGGGAGGCGAAGGCGGCGCCGCGCTCGGGGCGGCGGGGCGCGGTGCGGACGGCGGGGCGCGGTGCGGACGGCGGAGGCCGGGAGGACGCCCGGCGCCGCGACGTCGCGCGCGATGCTCTCGGCCAGGTTCCCCGCGCCGACGAAGCCCAGGCGGAACGCGTCATCGCCGCCGTTCGCGTTCATCCCGTCCTCCGCCAGCAACTCCCCAACATCCAGGTCCATGCACCTCCCCGTCACGTGGGAGTACTCCCCGTCTGTTTGGTGTGGCGGCGCGGACGGTATCAGGCGGCCGCCCGTGGTGGGGACGGAAGATCTGCCGGAAGCTTTGGCGGCGCTGTCGCATGGGGGAGTGGGGAGGTGGAGCTGTTCCTGCCGCCCCGACCGAACAAGAGGTCGGGCCAAGTGCCCCTTTAGGAGTAGAGATACGTTTAACATTTATTTCATACACATACATAGTCGAAACCACCTCCTCAGTTCTTCAGGCGTCAAATACAGGCGTTGGTCATCCCATGGGATAGACAAGCCGTGGCCCAATAATGCTTCCTTAGTCGTCTAACATATTCCCTTCGTCGCTCGCACGTCTTTTTTATCTGACTAATTACGTGCACCTCCGTTGTCACGATGGTCCAACATTCTTTTCATCACAATAATCTGTAGCCTGGGTCATGCATGTAAGTAAATTAATATCATTGAAAGGTGTACGGGAAAGTGCGGTAAAATATAGTGTGGAATCAAATGGTGCTCGACGTTATTGGGGACGATAAGTTAATTAAGGTGGAGTTCATGTGATGTTGTAAAAGGTAAATAATTTATATGATTGAGCGGCGTATTTTGTAAGTGTGGTCAAATATGACATGGTGCGAAAAAACTGGCTAAATGAATGAAAATCGATGGCGACATATCGTGGGAGGGAGAGAACTGGTTGGCGAAAATTTTTACCTGGCAGAAAAAGAAACGCTTCTTATTTCTTAAGTAGTATAGATTTGGCACTTTCACTCTCTCATAGGTATGTTTTTTTCTTGCTTTTGCTGCTGCATTGCAGAAGTTTTTTTGTGTGAGGAATTTCCTTTTTTTGTGAAATAAGAAATCGTTTATGATTTTGAAAACAATGTTTGAAAATTTTAAAATAATGATCACTGGCAGTCATGAATTTTAAAAAAACATCATGTATTTCAAAAAACGTTTGTGGGATTTGAAAAAGTTCATGGATTAAAAAAAAAGATTGCGATTTTAAATAGTTCTTGAACTCCTAAACATTGTCGAATTCAAAAAAATCTTGAATTCAAGAAAGTTCGCTAGTTCAAAAGAAGTTCACGGGATTTGCAAAAAGTTCGTCTATTTGGAAAAGTTCACGAATTGAATAAATGTCACACATTTTTTAAATTGTGAAAAATGGAAAAATGAAACAGCAAAATAGGAAAATGAAAAGGTAAAAAAGAGAAGTAATAAAAACCGAATAGAAAAAAGAACACGTCTGAAGCTTCCCAAAGCCGGCTGGGAACGTTCGGAAAGAAAAAGAAAGCGAGCCATTCAGTGCGATGTAGTGCATTACGGAAAGAAAAAAAAAACAGGTCGAGCCAAAGATGTTAATCCTCAAATAGTACTCCAATGTAAGTCATGTCCTCAAATAATGGCATGACGGCCTGAGCCCAGGAGAAGGCAACGAGGTAGGCTGGACAGGCTACATTTGTCATATTTTAGAGGAAAGGTCGCAACCTGACTTTAAATTAATAAAACCATCAGGCAACAGAGTAACAAGGTTTTTCTTAAAAAAAAACAGAATAACGAGGTCAAACATCACCCGCAATAAAAGTAACGCACCGCATAAGTTTAGAAGGAGGCCACAACCGGCAGACAAGCCCGCAGGCCCACAAACCCTCACACCAAACACCCAAAACATTAACTAAGAGGCTTGACGACGACGTGGAGCATCAACTACTACGGCTGTTGTGGACCAGCACGATCACCGCCTAGGATAGTGCTTGTCGAAGAACGAACGCGGGAAATAAGAAGCTCTAAAGCCGCCTTGTCGCCGTCCTTAGTCAGAGACTTCCACTGCTGCAAAAAGATAGAGAATTTGAACAAACAGTCAACCGCCTTGTTAGGGAACACATGTTCAATGGTAAAGTTGTAACGGGTCGTCTACAAGGTCCAACACATGGCAGGGAACCCGAACCAGAACAACATCCTGGTTTGGCCCAGCAGTGGGGAAGCGAGAGAACGGAGCTCAGCATTGTTATTCGGGGCCCAAGACATGGCCAACCACTCACGGAGACAGCTCCAAAAGAACTTAGCTAAAGGGCATCGAAAAAGAATGTGGTCCGTATCTTCAAGGCTGCCGCACAGGGCACAAAACTTCGAGCCCGGCCCATGCCGTTTCTCAATCTGATCCGCAGCCGGCAAACGGCCACGCATGACCTACCATATAAATTTTTTGATCTCTGGCAGCACCCTGGCCGCCCAAACAGGCTTAAACTTGTTAACCATCGAACCCAAAGACAACACACGATAACAAGACTTAATAGAGAAACGATTAGTGGCAGAATGTGGCCAAGAGACCACATCCTAAGATTCCAAAAGCGCAGGGAGGAGAGCAACAAGACGGTGCCAATCATTCAACTCTACATGAGACAGGGCCCCGGCGAAAGCCAGTCCCACTCCCTGGCAGCGAGCTCCGCGACGGAGGCCGAAGGAGACGCGAAGAAAAGAGAGTAGGACCGGCTCCGTTTCTAACAGTGAGAAGTTGGTGCCACTAACAGTGAGAAGTTGGTGCCACTCCAATAAAAACAAAAGAAAAAAGGACCGGCTCCGTTTGCCTGATCTAAGAGAGATCAGGCCGTTCGTCCTTGTCCTGCTCGTGCATTTCCTCCTTTGCCCTAGCTGCTCCAAGATCCATGCATCCGGCACGCCGCTACGACTCCTAGAAATCATCGGTCATGCTATGGCGGAGATCTCGCCCCTCCCCCTCCACCGGGTAATCGAAGCCAGCCGGTGGGACGCCGAGCGCCTCCTCGGCCGCCTCATAGTCCTCGTCTACTCCGCCTTCCTCGACGCCGGTTTCGTGCCCCATGCCCACGGAGTCCCGAAGCACCGGCGGGTCCCCAGGCGGGTGGGCGCCACGGCCTCGACTCTGTCTCTCGTGTACGCCACACCGCACCTGCCGGCCGGTTAACATTTGAGAAAGCATAGGCTTTCCTACACCCCTTATCTAGCCATTCATTTCCCTGCCGGCCGCGGCCGTCGTGCTAAGGATGCGAAAGCATGGGATGTAGATCGTGTTCTACGTATGCGTGCCCAGACTCGCACGACCTGAACCAGGAGTGCGCTGGGTGTGCGTGGACGCACGCGCCGCGGCGCCGCTCATGTGCGGCGGCCTGGACGACACGACGCGCGCTCAGACGGGTGTTGGCGCCTGCGGGATGGTCGCGCTCTGGATGGAGCTCGCGGAGAAGCTGTGCCGGGGTGTCCTCGTCAACCTTTGCCGTGAGAACGGTGTGGTGCTGTGCCGTGAGAATGCCTTTGTGTTGCTCCCCGGCGACGTCATGCTTGCAATCCTGGCGAGGCTCACCGACGGCTTGGACCTCTTGGGAGTGACGAGCACTTGCACGGAGCTGAGACACCTCGTGGCCGACCACGACAGCGAGCTCTGGAAGCACAGGTATAAGGCCTTGTGCTTGTCGACATTGGGCGACGACTCGCCCGAGACGAGCTGGATGGAGGGATGGTGCAAAGAGAAACAGGTTCTTTTACGCAAAGATTTCCGTATAATATTGTTAGCCAGAAAGTTTGACGCAGCTACAAAGCGTCGCGCGGCGGCATGACAAACGTCGCCTTGGCCTTGCGCTTAAGCATCCACAAAATGCGTTTACCGCCCTTAGCTGCACCAAATGTTTGGCACGTATGTTTCGTTAAGAAATACAGTATAATACTCCCTCCGTCCCAAAATAAGTGTCGCAGATTTTATACTAAACTAGTACAAATTTTGTATTAGATCATCGACACTTATTTTGAGACGGAGGGAGTAATAATTAAGGAGTTTTCAAAATATGAGCTTCCTAAAGCTAGTTTGCTTTAGTAATAGGGATCAAACTTCAGAAGCAACATCAGCTTGCATGTATCTTTACTATAAAATGGAAGTTGATAGCCTTTTATTTCCGCATCTCCTCCCATGATCGTCTCATCCCGGTTTTTTCCATAAAAAAACCCCATGTCTTCACACTCGCCTCTCATATGTAGTAATTTCCCGAATCACAAAAAAAAAAAAAACCATCTCTCCCTATCTCCCGTCGACAACCTCCTCCCCCACGCCTCCCTACACCTCGCCATCGCAGACCTCCTCCTGTGTTTCTTCCCTCACCACGCCGCCGCTAGCATACCCATGTGCACCTCCCTGCACCGCTCTCATCTCTCTCTTTCGTTGCGAGGAGAACCACCCTGGCTTGCCCCCCTAACCGCGACGTCCAGATCGAGGTCTCCGTACCGGATCCATGCAGATCAAGGTTCTCTGTCGTTAGGTCCATGAAGATATGACGCCATCGTCGTATGGGTCGCTGATGGCCGCCCATGACCCCCTCGTTTGCGAGCCATGTCGATCTGGGTCTCCACCTCACGTCGATGAGGTGTCTCCCTCGTGACGACCTCATCTTCCTCCTCAAGCCTTCACTGTCGCCTCCATCTTCCGTTCCTGACTGCGTGAGCCCAACGCGCGAGAACGAGGTTGACCATGGGGCGGAACCCAGCCAACGGGCTTCGACGCGGTGGTCGTTTTCAAGGAGTGGTGGTCCAAGCCGACGAGAAGTGACCCTGGGTTGCCAGCCCTCCTCTTGTTGCTATCTTCTATGTCCCTGATGAGGAGGGTCCAGAGAAAGCATGGTGCATTCCTCCTCCTTTATGGGAACTCTAATAGTAGAGATTTTATGCACTTTAGGAGGACTTTGTAAATTGTGTGCTATAGCTTACGGACAACATATAACAAAGGAATTTTGTAATATGCATGTCATGTTTCTGTTGATTGTGTAATACGCATGCCATGTCATTTTGGGATGACAACAATGATCATATATCTCAAAATGCGTGTTTATATGTTTGATGCAATGTTTTGTATGCTGAATGCTTGAAATGAAATCAATGAGTTAGAGCCAGAAAACAATTGATGCAATGCTAGTTATGTATTAAATAATGTGTTTAAAAATGGCAACGACCATAGTGAAAGAACATAGGACACATGCATAATGTTCAGTAAAAAGAGAAGAGCGACATATTAATGTAGTTGATTTATTTTGCTAAGATGGTGTTTGTTGTTATGTGCAACAATAGCTTCATTTGGGATGCTCTGTCTAGCAATTTACTTTTCACACTAGATGTGCCATACCTCAGTTGAGTATATAGGAGCACCGCGCCACCTTCGAACTCCAAACATGACCAAGCAAATTATAGTTGCGAGTCAATTAGCCTTATATAGGTGTGAACTCCTTCAATGCAGTTGCGAGGTGCTGCAATCTATTTTGAAGATCTCTCTAACATTGTGAAGGGACAAACCTTTGTCTCATGACTTGTTTCATCTTTTCCCAAGTGCTAATGCGATAACGGCCCAGAAGTAGCTGATTTTCTGGTAGTTGATTCCACCAAGTGAACCATCTGAAAAATCTGATCATACTGTTCTTCTCAATCAAAATATGCATCAGGGTCTTCCTTTCCCATGAACTTGGGGACCTGCAACTTGATTCTGCTATGTCATCTCGACCATCTCGATCACGACGTTCTGCACTGCGCCCATCATCACCATAGGCAACAACACGATGGTATGGGATACCATCATAATCATCAAGTCATATCCATGACCATGGGCAGCACGCTCATGAGGGTCATAGTAGTGTCCACGAGGGTCATGGTCTAGCCCACGAAGTTGTCCTCCTCGCATCACTCCATGAGAATCAACACCACGCTCACAAGCAGCAGCCGCATGTCCACCGTAGCTATTGTTATCATCTTCCAAGGCACCATCTGCAGTAGCCTGCACGGAATTCTCATTCCGGTCTTCATCAAGTGGACCAATAGGGTGTTGTCGGTGTCGAACCCCATCACCACCTGCTGAGGGCAGGGATGAAAGAACTACCTTCAGTTTTTGGTGGAGCTTGATGGGGTAAACAAAATGGGGCTTGTGCTAAAATCAAGTTGATGCAAACCAATAAAATACGTGAATAGATCTGCTGGAACTTTGCACCAAGGTTGAAAAACACACAACACACACAAGCTTCTGAAAATTTTCTATCAACTTGAAACTTTTGGATCTTACACAACACTTTCTCAACGTAAGGAAGTGTAAAGGATGTCCTTGATTGTAGAGAGTAGAGGATGTCCTTGATTGTAGAGAGTAGAGGATGTTGTACCCTCCATGGCCCACACCCCCTTGATCATTGAGCAATGAAAACATAAGGAATACCATCTGTGATTCTCATCATTTGCAGCTTGTATGTGGTCATGTATGCATGTGTTCTCTTCAGGTTCAAGTAGTGACAATTGCTGCTCGACTAACCGATGAATAGGGTTGTCCATATGAGATATTTGTTCCATCTTGCCCACCATACTATCTAGTTCAGAACCATCATGTGATGGTCATTTCAATATACCGAATATGATATCCAACAAGAAGCTTCCTGCTAAGCCCTCGTGTTGGTGCAACTCAGCGGTGTCGCCAATCAAGTATTTCCCTGATAGAGTGCTCAAAAGGGTTGTGATTATGTGTACCATAGGGAGGTGATGGGTGTTGCCGCCAAGCATTGGGGTTCTAAATGGGGAGTAGCACTTGAAAGTGATCAGTATAGTAAGCTGAGATCCAACTCTTGCATCACCAGCTGTTTGTTCATGCTTGCATGCGTCCACTCCAGGTTCAGGTTCAGGGAATGACAAGTGATGCTCAACTGACAAGGAAATAAAGTTGTCCAGCTTATGGTAAACTCGGTGAACCATAGAACAATAGGCTTGCTGCATTATGTACACATGTAGCTCAAATACACTCTCAACATCAAAGCTATTGTGTAGTTGATGAGGAAATTCAACTGAGATGTACTGAAAGTCATGTGAGGTTGGTTAGAATTGCATCCTCGGGCGAAACAAACACTTCCATTAAATTCCCCTAGACTCAAAATTTTCTAGTGCACTGACAAGCTCATAAGCTGAATTTTTCTCTACAATTTGTCACCAATAATAATACTACATAAAATAGCATGCTCCAGTATGTAATGCTCCAACAAGTTACAATGCTCTTGGATTTTACACACAAGGTGTCTAGCAGTATCCAACTTCCTGGACTGCTCATGAAGAACTAGAAATAGATCCTCAGTATATTCCACTGAACCAAGGGTATGGGGAGATGTAGTTACATGCCAACACAAATTAGTAACACAGAAACAAAATGTAACAGGGAGCTTGGTTTAGGTATTCTGACCACACACTTATTGCTCGGCAATTGCAAAAAAATATGGGAGCTTTAGCTGAACATTTTTTGACTGAACAACAAACCTCGGCTGTACATCTTGAGCACGAAGTTCATAAGAGGACTACACAAAAAGATAATGCAGCACACTATTTCATATGGCCCAAGTTGCATGAAGTGAAGAAAAATACTGCTCGAACATTTTGTGCACAGAGTACCTATTTTCTGCCTCGTCTGAAATAGATGTGGGGCCACATTAGCAAGATAGGAATATTGTAGTTTAGGAGCAGTAGTATTAGAACATGGACAGAATTCTGAACGCCGATTTTGACCTTCATGTAATAGCTGCTTAGTGAAACATGAATCATCATTGTACTGTTTCAAAGACCACAAGCACGAGTGTTGACCTGGGAGTAACTTGGTGTAGTTTCCACATAAACTATTCACTGAAGTATTTGCGTTAGTTCTGACTTCACACTTGCCCAATAATTTTCTCTTTCGTGCATGGTTGTTTCTGATTGCCCATGCTCAGTTTGGGTTCTACTCCATGCAACCATAGATAAATTCAGAAGTTCTGGAATGGCTTGAGCTGCCCCTAAAATTTGTTCCACTGATCCCGAACCCATCCATGCATCAGCCCTTGTGCTTGCACAACTAGCAAACTCCCAAGAAGGCCATGGTTGCAAATCCACTAAAATGACAATCAAAGTCTCCAAGTAAGTATGAAACAACAATTATTGCAATTCGCTCCCCTCCTTGGTTGATGGTCATGTGGCCACCAAACATAACCAGACACACTAGTCTCCGCAAGCGATGCCACGGCACAAAAGAATGTCATCTTCTGCATTCTGCACTTGAATTGGCGGCGGCCATGGTTGTGGTTCTGTTCCCTTCCGCGATGGTGGCAGGAGCAAACCTTTGCTCTCGAACACAAGATGAATGTCATACCATGTGCGTGCAGTAAACGTCTGGTGTAGCAGGGACCTGTTGAAAGGATCGATAGGGTTGACTAGAGGGGGGTGAATAGGAAACTACCAATTTTTAACTTTTCTTTAACAAATTAGGTTTAGCAACAAATAGGTTGTCTAGATATGCAACTAGGTGAACACCCTATATGATGCTAACACCAATAACACCATTAGAAAGCAAAGGATACAACATAAGTAAAGCTTGCACAAAGTAAAGGTAAGAAGTAACCACAAGTGGAACCGATGGAGACGAGGATGTGTTACCGATGTTCCTTCCCTTTGAGGGGAAGTACGTCTCCGTTAGAGTGGTGTGGAGGCACAATGCTCCCCAAGATGCCACTAAGGCCATCGTATTCTCCTCACGCCCTCACACAATGCGAGATGTCGTGATTCCACTAGTGGTGCTCTTGAAGGCGGTGACTGGACCTTTACAAACAAGGTTGTGGCAATCTCCACAACTTAATTGGAGGCTCCCAACACCACCACGAAGCTTCACCACAATGGAATGTGACTTCGAATTGACCTTTTCCGTCTAGGGTGCTCAAACACCCAAGAGTAACAAGATCCGCAAGGGATTAGTGGGGGGAATCAAATTTCTCTTGGTGTAAGTGTAAATCGGGGCCCTCTCAAGCAAACCCTAGAATCTCAACAAGTTTTGTTGGCTAGGGAGAGAGATCGGGCGAAAATGAGCTTAGGAGCAACAATGGAGTTTTTGGGAGGATAAGAGGTAGATCTCTTTGGGGAAAAAGACCCACTTATATAGTGGGGAAGGAATCTGCATGTTACCTGCCCACCAGCCACACATCGGCAGTAGTACCGCTCCGGGGAGCGGTACTTCCGCCCGCACGGAAGACCTGCTCGCTGGCCACAGCTGACTCTGTTAGGAAGGCGGTAGTGCCGCCAGAGCGATACTACCGCTCCTGCCTGCGGTAGTATCATTGGCGCTGTAGGAGGAGCAGATCCAAGCAGTAGTGGAGGGACAGCGGTACTACCGCTTGTTACTACCGCCCCTACTACCGCTCGAGTGGCGCGGGTCATCAGAAACCACGCGCGAGGGTGTCTGGTGCTCCGCGACGGGTGCCCGAGCCACCACATCAACAGTAGTAGGGGGGCAGCAGTACTACCGCTTGTTACTACCGCCCTACTACCGCTCCAGTGGCGTGGGCCATCAACCAGCAGGTGCGAGGGCGTCTGGTGCCCCGCGACAGGTGCCCGAGCCACCATAGTGGTACTGCCGCACACCAGAGCGGTAGTACCGGCTAGGAGCGGTACTACCGCGCTGATCCAAGCGGTACTTCCGCTTAGGTGACTTAGAGGTAGCAAGGTCACAGGGCAGAAGCTCCATTGTGCCTGGAAAGGACATGGGTGCGAATGTGTACATGTTGATTCCACCCAACCTTTCCAAATGCGGACCCCCTCTTGATAGTACGGATTTTCCTACGACTCAAGTCCACCAACACTAAATCGTTGGAAAACAATCGTCTTCTCTTTTACCCACCGGAGGGGAAATTAACCGTCTCGTGCCACCTGATAATCTCTGAAAGCTTAATGCACATGGTTAGTCCGCAAATGCATTGTCATCAATCACCAAAACCACTAGGGTAGAAATATGCCCTTACAATCTCCCCCTTTTTGGTGGATTGATGACAACACGGGATTTGCACAGAGGATATCATAATAAGTAAAAGCAAACCCCAAAATCTAGAAAATATAGATAGGCTCCCCCTAAATGTGTGCACTATTCTTAGATATGCTATTGGAATGCAAAGTGCACACACTAGGATCAACACTCCCCCTATATTTTTATAGACCGACACCTACTTGCATTAATAGAAAGAGTGAAGCATGAATGCAAGATAAGATATGTGAGTATAAGTAAAGGGCACAAGATAAGTATAACTCACTGTTGGGGAACGTTGCATGGGAAACAAAAATTTTCCTACGCACACACAAGATCTATCCATGGTGATGAGCATCTACGAGAGGGAGAGTAAATCTACATACCCTTGTAGATCGCTAAGCGGAAGCGTTTAAGAAACGCGGTTGATGTAGTCGAACGTCTCCGCGATCCAAATCGCAAGTCGTCCCTCGATCCGATCACGAACTAGCGCCGAACGCACGACACCTCCGCGTTCAACACACGTACGGCTTGATGACGCCTTCACCTCCTCGATCCAGCGAGCGATGGTGAAGTAGCGGTTGAGTTCCAGCAGCACGACGGCGTGGTGATGGTGGTGAGGAACAATCTCTACAGGGCTTCGCCAAGCGCTACGGAGATTATGACGTAGGAACTAGAGGGTTAGGGTTGCCGCACATGGCTTGGGGAAATCTTGATGTGTTCCGGGTGCTAGCCCTGCCCCTCTATTTATATGTTGAGCCCTGGGGTCGAAACTTGGAGAAAGAGCCTCCTCAAAGTCGGTTTGGAACAAAAGGAAGAGTCCTTCTCGGATTCCAGTACCAAACGCCACGGTTCCCGGCGTCTGGCCCAGACGCCATGGGCCTCGGCGTCTGGCCCAGGGCCAGACGCCAGGGTTCCTGGCGTCTGGACCCTGCCCTCTGCAAAACTGCCTTTTGCTAACGCCCCGTGGGTCTCACCTCTTGGCCCAAACATATCGTCCAATATATCGATCTTTACCTCTCGGACATTCCGAGACTCCTCGTCATGTCCGTGATCTCATCCAGGACTCCGAACAACTTTCGGTCACCAATATAACAACTCAACTATACTTATATCGTCACCAAACGTTAAGTGTGTAGACCCTGCGGGTTCGAGAACTATGTAGACATGACCGAGACACCTCTACGGTCAATAACCAATAGCGGGACCTGGATGCCCATATTGGCTCCTACATATTCTACGAAGATCTTTATCGGTCGAACCTCTATGTCAAGGATTCAGTTAATCCCGTATGCTGTTCCCTTTGTTCTTCGGTATGTTACTTGCCCGAGATTCGATCGTCGGTATCTCTATACCTAGTTCAATCTCGTTACCGGCAAGTCTCTTTACTCGTTCCGTAATACAAGATCTCGTGGCTAACACTTTAGTCACATTGCTTGCAAGGCTCATTGTGATGTTGTATTACCGAGTGGGCCCTGAGATACCTCTCCGTCACACAGAGTAACAAATCCCAGTCTTGATCCATGCCAACCCAACAGACACCCTCGGAGATACCTGTAGAGCACCTTTATAGTCACCCAGTTACGTTGCGACGTTTGATACACACAAGGTACTCCTCCGATGTCAGGGAGTTGCATGATCTCATGGTCATAGGAACAGATACTTGACATGCAGAAAACAATAGCAATAAACTGACACGATCAAATGCTACGTTCTTAGTTTGGGTCTTGTCCATCACATCATTCTCCTAATGATGTGATCCCGTTATCAAATGACATCTCATGTCAATGGCTAGGAAACCTTAACCATCTTTGATCAACGAGCTAGTCAACTAGAGGCTTACTAGGGACACAGTGTTGTTTATGTACCCACACATGTATTTGAGTTTCCAATCAATACAATTATAGCATGGATAATAAACGATTATCATGAACAAGGAAATATAATAATAACCAATTTATTATTGCCTCTAGGGCATATTTCCAACACTCACATACTAAGACATAAAAGGATAATAGTAGGGTAGCATATGTCTCACACCATACGACTCGGTCTTAAAAGTCTCACAAACACAAACCAAAGCAAAGCGAATGATAGAAGAGTTCACGAGTGAATAAACACAAGCAGCTAAACCTAACACTCGTGACTCGGCAAATCCCTTACACTCTCTCCCCCTTTGGCATCGAGACACCAAAATGGCAGAGAGGACTAAGATGGCATACAGTGGTAGCAGCTCAGGGGACTATCATCAATACTCGTCGGACTCGGAGTTGTAGCCAGTGGTGCGAGCAGGACCAGAACTGCCGGGAGGAGCTGAAGAGCTAGGTGGAGTAGAAGAACCAGGCTGAGCATCATCTGAATCCCACTTGAAGTGATGTGATATCCAGACATCCTGATCGGTGATGGACTCCTCAGACCCACTCCGAATCTCCATCCCCACATGCTTGCCAAGCGCCTTGTGACGACTGATAGCATTCTTCTCAGCAACATGAGCCTTGTACTGACCGTGAGCCTATAGACAAAATAGTTTCTTCATCTTCTCCTTAAGTTTCTGAGCCCAAGATGGCTCGGCACGAGAGAGCGCAGAACGAGTGGAAGTGCCACCCTGGACCTCAAAGTCCTCATCATCCTCGTCATCCTCACGTCCTCATCCTCAACATCAGGTATGTCCATCTCAGGAGCAGCATAGTTCGCCCACTTGTCCTGGCGGAGGTGTACAACCTTGTGGGAAATCAACTCACCGTGCTCAAAGCGGATGCCAGGAAAGGTATTTGCCCAAGTGCTCTCAATCAGATGCATCAAGTACAGACCATAGACAGGAACCTTGCATTCAGAGATGGCAGAGAGAAGTTCAAACCACATTACATGAGAAATATCCAGGACCTCTACCTCGTCATTCTTCCTCACATGCTGACAAAAGAGCAACATATCCACCAGGTAGGAGTGTACCATATCCAAGTTTCCAACTCGGGGAAAAAGAGTGTTTCTGAAGATGCGGTGCATAATATCAAGAAAGGGCTCAAGTACATAGGATGACTTGACAGTGGTGGAGGAGATCTTCTCACTGCTATAGGGCCAGAGATGCCTCTTGTGAGTGGATGTGGTCTCCTTGTGGGGGCGAAATCCAACTGGGGTATGGAGCCCCTTATTCTCAATGTTTAACAAGTCCATGAACTCCTTCCGAGTAGCAGTCAGCTTCCTCCCATTTGACATCCAAGTCAGGGTCCGGGCCTCATCATTCCCGAGATGAACTGTAGCATAAAACACTGCCACCATCTCTGCATCAAAGTCCTTGTTGAACTGCATAATTGTTGGGGAACGTTGCATGGGAAACAAAAAATTTCCTACGCACACATAAGATCTATCCATGGTGATGAGCATCTACGAGAGGGAGAGTGAATCTACATACCCTTGTAGATCGCTAAGCGGAAGCGTTAATAAACGCGGTTGATGTAGTCGAACGTCTTCGCGATCCAAATCGCCGAGCGTCCCGCGATCCAATCACGATCCTTCCGATCTAGTGCCGAACGGACGGCACCTCCGCGTTCAACACACGTACGGCTTGATGACGCCTTCACCTCCTCGATCCAGCGAGCGATGGTGAAGTAGTGGTTGAGTTCCAGCAGCACGACGGCGTGGTGATGGTGGTGAGGAACAATCTCTGCAGGGCTTCGCCAAGCACTACGGAGATTATGACGGAGGAACTAGAGGGCTAGGGTTGCCGGCACACGGCTTGGGAAATCCTGATGTGTCCCGTGTGCTAGCCCTGCCCCTCTATTTATATGTTGAGCCTTGGGGTCTAAACTTGGAGTAAAAGCCTCCTCCGGGTCGGTTTTGCCCGCACAAGGTCGGTTTGGCCCGCAGGGAAAGAGTCCAACTCGGATCCCTGCCGAACCGTGCACAGCCGCGCACAAGCGGTAGTACCGCTTCACACAAGCGGTAGTACCGCTTGGGCGGTAGTACCGCTTCATACAAGCGGTAGTACCGCTCGGGCGGTAGTACCGCTTCACACAAGCGGTAGTACCGCTCCGGCGGTAGTACCGCTTCACCAAGCGGTAGTACCGCTTACGCGGCAGCAAAACTACTTTTGCACTTTCCAATACCTTGTGGGCTTTATCCCTTTGGCTCATATAAAGTGTTGCTGCACCCGAACACTTCGGTAAACATCCGGAACCTCTTCCGGTGAACTCCGGAACCCTTCCAGAGATCAAAACACTATTATCACATATATCAATCTTTACCTCCGGACTATTCTGGAGATCCTCGTCATGTCCGGGATCTTATCCGGGACTCCGAACAACTTTCGGTCACCAACATAATAACTCAATTATACTAATCGTCACCAAACGTTAAGTGTGTAGACCCTGCGGGTTCGAGAACTATGTAGACATGACCGAGACACCTCTACGGCCAATAACCAATAGCGGGACCTGGATGCCCATATTGGCTCCTACATATTCTACGAAGATCTTTATCGGTCGAACCTCTATGTCAAGGATTCAGTTAATCCCGTATGCTGTTCCCTTTGTTCTTCGGTATGTTACTTGCCCGAGATTCGATCGTCGGTATCACTATACCTAGTTCAATCTCGTTACCGGCAAGTCTCTTTACTCGTTCCGTAATACAAGATCCTGTGGCTAACTCTTTAGTCACTTTGCTTGCAAGGCTCAATGTGATGTTGTATTACCGAGTGGGCCCTGAGATACCTCTCCGTCATACGGAGTAACAAATCCCAGTCTTGATCCATGCCAACCCAACAGACACCCTCGGAGATACCTGTAGAGCACCTTTATAGCCACCCAGTTACGTTGCGACGTTTGATACACACAAGGTATTCCTCCGGTGTCAGTGAGTTGCATGATCTCATGGTCAAAGGAACAGATACTTGACATGCAGAAAACAATAGCAATAAACTGACACGATCAAATGCTACGTTTACAGTTTGGGTCTTGTCCATCACATCATTCTCCTAATGATGTGATCCCGTTATCAAATGACATCTCATGTCAATGGCTAGGAAACCTTAACCATCTTTGATCAACGAGCTAGTCAACTAGAGGCTTACTAGGGACACAGTGTTGTCTATGTACCCACACATGTATTTGAGTTTCCAATCAATACAATTATAGCATGGATAATAAACGATTATCATTAACAAGGAAATATAATAATAACCAATTTATTATTGCCTCTAGGGCATATTTCCAACAATAATATGAGTAATTCCCAGCTTCACACAAAGTTCACGAGCCTCTCCATAGTATTGGGCATTCTTTTCCAAAAACTCCATATCAATGGACTTGACATGTGGCACATACAGGTTTTCCTTGAACAGGAGCACATCATTGTAGATAGACACTTGCTGCCGAGTCCAGAAGGGACAGTTGCGAAGAGAATGGTCTTGAGGATTAACATACGGGTCTTGACGGTGAACAAGCCAGAACTCTTTGACGGGTATCTGATTCATGGATGGCTGCTTCTTGCTAGCAGCCTTCTTCGTCTTCTGCTTGGGAGGAGCATTGGGGTTCGATGAGCTATCCTCCTTTGAGGTGCTATGGCGCTTTGAGCCACCATCACGGCTAGGGTTCAACCAACGCTCCTGACGAGCAGAGTTGCTACCACCTGGAACCCAAAAACACCAAGCGAGGAAAAGCAAGTGTAAAATAGTTGCATAAGCCAAAAGAAAAGGAACGAGTAAATCTGGAGGGAAGTGAGAAAACATGGGCATTTGGCAGCACAAGCGGTAGTATCGCTGACCAGAGCGGTAGTACCGCCCTCAAGCGGTAGTACCACTCCAGGAGGAGTGGTAGTACCGCGCGGGCGGAGACCACGGGGGCAACTACTACCGTCGGTCAAATCCGGTACTACCGGTGAAGTCAAATGCACATATTGACCACTAGAACTACACATCTACTCCCTAGCCATCTTCCACAACGAACTCATGCCTCGATTTGACTAAAAATCGATGAATGCATCTCGTATTGTCCAAAACCTAGATTCAAAAAGGAGAACCATAGGAGAGAAAAACGGGGACAATACCGACATCCATGCCAAGAGGAGAGGGTGGGGATTGATTCCACCGGTCGGAATTGCGGAAGAATGGTCGGAAACGGAGGTCCGACGGCGACCTTCGTGGCCCTGGAGTCGCCTGGAGAGAGAGAGAGCCACGAGAGAGATGGGATGAATGGGTATGGGGAAGTGTAAACTTCCCCTGCCCCGCCCCACAACCCATCGTGGGAACTCACAAGCAGTAGTACCACCCACAGGGCGGTAGTACCGCTCCGGTACTACGGCGTGGCAGAAGGCCGGGTACTAACGCTCCAGCGGTAGTACCGTGGGTGGCGGCGGTAGTACCGCTTGTTACTACCGCCCTTTCCATCGGGAGTACCGCCATGGGTGACCACAAGGCAGAAAAAGAAGCTACAAAGGGTGGGTTATGCAAATTTTGAAGAGGTTGGAGACACAAAGACCAGCAAATGGTAGATAACGCTCCAAGTATAGGAAAAATAGAGATGGAAAATAAGACTTGGACTGACACAAAACACGAATAAGCTCTTCAAAAGCAAATACGTCACTAGGAGGGGGCGGTGGCCGGAGCCACCTATATTTAAGTCACTTGGTATGGCACCACAAAGATTTTAACCTTGGGCCCATGACCAAAACTCGTCTTTGAAGCACAAGTACCATCACAAATGACTAATGTGAAAGATTTGATCAATTTATGCATAATAAGGGGAGGAATAGTTCATTGAGAGAACTACACTCCCCCTATGTCCATGCCTACATCTAAACAAGACATAATGATGAGTGCGGTGGGGTGTGCAATACTACAAGCCACATTGCTCGAATAAATGATATTTAGCTCATGCCTTAACTCGCGAAATCTTGCTTCATCCAATGGCTTCGTGAAAATATCTGAAAGTTGCTCATTGGTATTGAGGTGGATAAGATCAATTTCTCCGCGCTTGATGTGATCCCGGATGAAGTGATGACGAATCTCAATGTGCTTCATCTTGCAATGTTGCATCGGGTTGTTGGAGATCTTGATAGCACTCTCGTTGTCAAAGTAGAGGGGTACTTTGTCACAAGTGACACCGTAATCCTTTAAAGTTTGCCTCATCTAGAGCAACTGTGCACAACAACTTGCTGCAGCTACATACTCGGCCTCAGTGGATGAGAGAGAAACACAGTTTTGTTTCTTTGAAGACCAACTTACCAAAGAGCGACCAAGGAATTGGCAACCTTCGGAAGTTGACTTCCTCTCCACACGATCTCCCGCCCAATCCGAGTCCGAGTATGCTATGAGATCAAATGAAGCACCTTTGGGGTACCATAAGCCAAAGTTTGGGGTATGAGCCAAATATCGAAAGATTCGCTTGACAGCCACATAGTGACTCTCCTTAGGCGCGGATTGAAATCGTCCACAAATTCCCACACTCAACATGATATCTTGCCTAGATGCACAAAGTTAAAGCAGGGATCCAATCATGGAGCGATATACCTTTTGACCCATGGCTTTACCATTGGGATCACTGTCAAATTGGCATTTGAGCGGCATGGGAGTGTTGTCCTTGGCCGGCTTGAGATCATCCAACTTGAACCTCTTGAGCATGTCTTGAGTATATTTTGCTTGGTTGATGAAGGTTCCTTGACTTCGTTGCTTGACTTTCAATCCAAGGAAGAACTTCAACTCTCCCATGATGGACATCTCAAACTCTTTGGTCATTAGTGGGGAAAACTCATCATTAAAAACTTTGTTAGAAGAACCAAAGATAATATCATCAACATATAGTTGGCATACGAACAAGTTCCTGTTAACCCTCTTTGTGAAAAGAGTGGGATCGATTTTCCCAATTTCAAACCCACGGTCTTGCAACATCTCGGTAAGGTGCTCATACCGCACACGTGGGGCTTGTTTAAGGCCATAGAGTGCCTTATCGAGAACGTATACATGATTGGGGAACTTAGGATCCTCAAACCCCGAGGAGGTTGCTTGACATATACAAACTCCTGAAGTGGACCATTAAGAAAAGCACTTTTCACATGCATTTGATATAATTTGAAATCATGATGAGATGCATATGCAAGCAACATGCGAATAGATTCAAGGCGAGCAACGGGAGCAAAGGTTTCACCGTAGTCAATACCCTCGACTTGGGAGTAACCTTGTGCCACTAATCTTGCCTTGTTGTGAATGACGACACCGTTCGCATCTTGCTTGTTCTTAAAGATCCGTTTGGTTCCAATGACATTGTGATTCTCCTTTGGTCTTGGCACCAATCGCCACACTTTGATGCGCTCGAAGTTGTTGAGTTCATCGTGCATGGCTTCAAGCCATTCCCTGTCCTCGAGCACTTCTTGTACCTTGAGGGGTTCAATACAAGAAACAAACGCATGATGCTCACAAAAGTTTGTTAATTGTCTACGAGTGGTTACCCCTTTACTCAAGCTTCCGTAGACGTTATCCAACACATGTTGATGAGTTCGAAGCTTGTTAGCAATCTTGGCGGCATGGCGCTCTAATATTTCCTCCATAGAGGGTTGGGGAAGACGATCTTGAGAACTTGGAGCGTCGTCATGAGCTTGCTATTGATCTTGAGTTTGCTCTTGGGAAGAAACTTGATCTTAGGCATCACTTGGTGCATCACCATCATCATGAGGTTGATCTTGCCCTTATCTTGTTCACTTGGTTGAGGGCCTTCACTTTGTTCTTCGAAAGCGTGTGGGTCTTGTGTAGGTGATGGTTCCACTTGCGTGGAACATTGTCCTTCTCCTTCGGCCACAAGGGGTTCCTCAACGGGTAGGAAGTATCCCACACCCATTCTTCTTATGGCTTGGCGAGGAATTTCATCACCTACATCACAAAGACCGCTTTGCTCTACTTGGGAGCCGTTATTTTCATCAAACTCTACGTTACACATCTCCTCAATGAGTCCAGTGGACTTGTTGAGAACACAATAAGCATGAGAGTTTGTAGCATAACCAACAAATATGCTCTCTTGAGCTCTAGGTTAAAATTTAGACAAGCGAACACCTTTCTTGAGAATGAAACAGATACAACCGAACACCCGGAAGTACTTGAGGTTGGGCTTGTTGCCGGTAAGTATTTCATATGGAGTCTTGTTCAAGTCTTTGCGGAGGTAGAGCCGATTAGATGCATGACACGCAGTGTTGATGGCTTCAGCCCAAAAGTTGTACGGATATTTGAATTCCGCCATCATGGTCCTTGCCGCATCCATCAACGTCCGGTTCTTCCTCTCCGCAACACCATTTTGTTGAGGGGTATAGGGTGCAGAGTATTGGTGCTTGATCCCCTCATCACTGAGAAACTCGTCCAAGGAGTAGTTCTTGAACTCGGTGCCATTGTCACTTCTAATCATCAATATCTTTGCATCATGTTGGCGTTGAGCTTCATTTGCAAAGTCGATGACGGTTTGTTGGGTCTCACTCTTCCTCTTGAAGAAATATACCTAGGTGTATCTTGAGTAATCATCCACAATCACCAAGCAATATTTTCTTCCCCCAAGACTATCAAATGATGGAGGACCGAAGAGATCCATGTGAAGGAGCTCTAGGGGCCTCTTGGATTAAATAGTAGTCATGGGGCGGTGAGACGTCTCATGTAGCTTTCCCTCGATACTAGCACTGCAAGCACGATCTTTGGCAAAACTCACATTTGTTAGTCTATGAACGTGATCCCCTTTGAGGAGACTTTGCAAAGATCTCTTATTGACATGGGCTAACCGGCGATGCCAAAGCCATCCGACATCAACTTTAGCCATTAGGCACGTCGCGGTCTTAGTGGGTTGCTCCGAGAAGTTGACCACATAGAGACCGTTTTCGACATGCCCAACAAAGGCTACTTTAAGAGTCTTGCTCCACAAAAGGGCCACAATGTCAATACCAAAGAAAGTACTAAAATCCATGAGTGCAAGTTGACGAACGAAAAGTAAATTGTATGCAAGGGTCTCAACAAGCATGACTCTCTCAATGGTTAAGTCCGGAGAGATAACCACCTTGCCAAGACCCAATATCTTTGAAATTGTGTCATCACCAAAGGAGAGTTGAGTGGCCAAGGATGTGTCGGTTCGAACGTCCACCACCAAGTCCTTGCTTCCGGTCATATGATTTGTTGCTCCGCTATCAAGCAACCATGACACCCCTCCGGAAGCAAACTCCTACAATAGATCAATGCTTGGATTTAGGTACCCATTCTTTAATGGGTCCTTTCATGTTAGTAACAAGGGTCTTAGGAACCCAAATAGACCATTCAATGTACTCATAAGAAGAACCAACATATTTGGCATAAACATGCCCATCACTAGCACGACATAAGACATAAGAGGGGTTAAAATCGCCTGCCTTGTTGGAGGAGGTGGTCTTGCCCTTCTTGGCATTACCACCCACAACAATGTCCTTCTTCTTCTCATGAGTGACCTTCCCCGCTTTGACAAAGGTTTCCTTGAGCGGGGGAGCTTGCTTGGTCTTCAAATTCTTCTTCTTCTTAGACTTGGGTGCAAACCCAATCTCTTTCTTTGATATGACTTCCTTTTGATTGCTCAAAAGGTCATTAAGATTCTTCTCACCTTGGATACATGTCACAAGGCCTTTCTCAAGTTGCTCTTTCAACTTAGCATTTTCCTCCACAAGGTGCGCATGCTCACAACAAGGGTTAGTAGCAATGGCATTATCAATTAACACAAAAGGAGGACACGTGGCTATTTCCTTAGTAAGTTTTACTTGGAGTTGATCATGAGACTCCTTGAGAGAGGCATGAGCATCCTTCAATGCCTTGTGAGCCTTGTCAAGTGCGTCAAACTCTTCCTTGAGTCTATCTTGGCCAACCCCAAGTGCAACCTTATCAGATTTGAGCACACGATTAAGAACAATAGCATGATCATGATCTTTACGTACTTTAGCAAGGTAAAAAATTTGTGACTCCTCAAGAGCCAAACGAATACCTCGCTCTTCCTCAAGAGCAATGGAAAGATCTGCTATCTCATCGGCATAATCACGACTATGCCCCTTCAACTCCTCGAGGGATTCCTCTTGAGACTCAATGATATCATTGGCCTCACCAAGTTGTTCCAAAAGAGCAACAAAGTGCTTCTTGGATTCGCCTTTGAGTTTACACAAGAATTTGTCAAACTCATTCTCATCCTCCTTCGCCTCCTCATGTTCATCCACACAATCCAACAAATAAGGAGTGGTAGAAATGGAAGTTTTAATGTTCGAGGTTTTGACGTTGGGGGTTACCTTGGTGATACCTTTGGCCATAAGGCACCTAGCAGTGTGGTTCTCGTTGGGGCGTCGAAGAGAGACACCTTGGGTGGGGTAGAGGATGCAATTGCCACTATAGCCATTGCCATCCCTTCACCACTTGTATCTTCGTCATCAACATCATCATTGGAGGGGTACTCTTCTTGAGCCACCAACACCTTGTGAGGCGCCTTCTTGGTAAAGTTGTTCTTGTTGGGGAAGGACTTGGCCTTATCTTTGCGGATGAGTTTGCCACCATTGTTTTCCCTCTTCTCAAATGGGTAATCCATCACGAAGTGACTCACATTACCACAGTTGTAGCAAGTCCTCACACGTTGCTTGCCTTTTGACCCACTTGAGTTGTTCTTGGAGAAGTTGGGCCTTGTGTTTCTCTTGTTGCCCCAAAATTGCCTAGATGCGAGAGCCATGTACTCATGGTAAGCATATTTGGTGTCTTTGGGGCAACCCTCCTATTCCTCCTCTTCTTATTCTTCTTGAATAGCCTTGGCCTTCAAAGCAAGGTTGGATGATGATTTCTTTGACCGTTGTACACGAGCTAGAGCATTGTCGGCGGTATTGTTCAAGATATTCATTGCAATAAACTCATCCAACACGTCGCTTGACGACAGGGAATGAAAGTCCGGTCTTTGACGGATAACGGAGGACATGGCCTTGTTGAATGGCATGATGACCTTGAGAAACTTACGCTTGGTCCATTTGTCATACGTATCCTTGCTTCCATGATCTTGAAGAGCAACGGCAAGAGTTGTCACTCTCTGGTAAAGCTCACGTGGGTCCTCATCTTCAATCATCACAAACTCATCAGCTTCATCAAGCACTACCTCAAAGTTGGACCGTTGAATGCTTGAGATGCCCTTGTATAAAGAGACAATGTGTTCCCAACAATCCTTAGCACGAGTGAAGGGACGCAAGTGAGATAGATCTTCGGGAGGCACTGCAGCTTGAAGAATGAACAAGGCAGAGTGATTGAGTTGATTGTCGGCCTCTTCTCTTGGGGGTGAGGTTGTTTGGATCATGCGGGTAGTATCCTTGCTCAATGATTCTCCAAAGTTGAGTTGAGCTGTGATTCAAATGAGACTTGATGCGAAAAACCCAATTAGCAAAATCATTCTTAACAAGTTTAGGAGGAGGACCAAGATTAACTATATGAGGTGGGTGCACCGGTCCTCCATAGACCACGGGAGGGGGTACCAAGGCAAAGGTACCCGTCCCATTATTTCCTTGAGGTAGCTTGTTCTTATCAGTGCTAGCCCCATATTTATTGGAGTGGACATCCGATGACGATGTAGAGGGATTAACCACTTGCATCGGATCGGTAGAAAGTTTGAGACTATCAAGGAAATCTTTAAAAATGGACTTGATCTCGGTCGTCATAGAAGATTTAAGTGAGGCCATTGCCTCATTTAAATCCTCTCAGGATACCGTGCTCAAGCCCTCGGCCTCGGGTGTTTCCACAACCCGATCCCCGTCGTTAACCATACTCTTTGGGTGGTAAACCACTCAATAAAGAGACATAGCTCTGATACCAATTGAAAGATCGATATGGTTGACTAGAGGGGGGGGGGGGTGAATAGGCAACTACCAATTTTTAACTTTTCTTTAACAAATTAGGTTTAGCAACAAATAGGTTGTCTAGATATGCAACTAGGTGAACACCCTATATGATGCTAATAACAATAACACCACTAGCAAGCAAAGGATACAACATAAGTAAAGCTTGCACAAAATAAAGGTAAGAAGTAACCACAAGTGGAACCGATGGAGACAAGGATGTGTTACCGAAGTTCCTTCCCTTTGAGGGGAAGTAAGTCTCCGTTAGAGTGGTGTGGAGGAACAATGCTCCCCAAGATGCCACTAAGGCCACCGTATTCTCCTCACGCCCTCACACAATGCGAGATGCCGTGATTCCACTAGTGGTGCTCTTGAAGGCAGCGACTAGACCTTTACAAACAAGGTTGTGGCAATCTCCACAACTTAATTGGAGGCTTCCAACACCACCATGAAGCTTCACCACAATGAAATGTGGCTTCGAATTGACCTCTTCCGTCTAGGGTGCTCAAACACCCAAGAGTAACATGATCCGCAAGGGATTAGTGGGGGGAATCAAATTTCTCTTGGTGTAAGTGTAGATCGGGGCCCTCTCAACCAAACCCTAGAATCTCAACAAGTTTTATTGGCTAGGGAGAAAGATCAAGCGAAAATGAGCTTAGGAGCAACAATGGAGTTTTTGGGAGGATAAGAGGTAGATCTCTTTGGGGAAAAAGTCCCACTTATATAGTGGGGAGGGAATCTACTCGCTACCTGCCCACCAGCCGAACATCAACGGTAGTACCGCTCCGGGGAGCGGTACTTCCGCCCACATGGAAGACCTACTCGCTGGCCACAGCTGACTCTGTCAGGGAGACGGTAATGCCGCCAGAGCGATACTACCGCTCCTGCATGCGGTAGTACCGCTGGCCCTGTAGGAGGAGCAGATCCAAGCAGTAGTAGGGGGCAGCGGTACTACCGCTTGTTCCTACCGCCCCTACTACCGCTCCAGTGGCGCGGGTCATCAGACACCAGACGCGAGGGTGTCTGGTGCTCCGCGACGGGTGCCCGAGCCACCACAACTGCAATAGTAGGGGGGCAGCGGTACTACCGCTTGTTACTACCGCCCTACTACCGCTCCAGTGGAGCGAGCCATCAGACACCAGACGCGAGGGCGTCTGGTGCCCCGCGATAGGTGCCTGAGCCACCACAGCGGTACTGCCGCGCACCAGGGCAGTAGTACCGGCCAGGAGCGGTACTACCGCGCTGATCCAAGCGGTACTTCCGCTTAGGTGACTTAGAGGCAGCAAGGTCACAGGGCAGAAGCTCCATTGTACCGGGAAAGGACAGGGGTGCGAATGTGTATGTGTTGATTCTACCCAACCTTTCCAAATGCGGACCCCCTCTTGATAGTACGTATTTTCCTACGACTCAAGTCCACCAACACTAAATTGTCGAAAAACAACCGTCTCCTCTTTTACCCACCGGAGGGGAAATTAACCGTCTCATGCCACCTGATAATCTCGAAGCTTAATGCACACGGTTAGTCCGCAAATGCATTGTCATCAATCACCAAATCCACCAGGGTAGAAATATGCCCTTACACCTGCATGATCAAGGTATGTAATGATGGGTAGTATGCAAGTCGAAGATATGTTACTCTGTGCGAGTATAGGCCGCACCTGATTGTCGTCGTGGATGAGGTATTATGTCGAATACCTTACGTGCGACATGGAACATGACTGAGGGACATTATTCAGCTACAGCGCGAGGGTCAAGAATGCAAGCACGGGCACCAATTCCACGGTACATGCAACCAGCGGAATCGTAGGCGCATCCAAAATGTCTGCGTCATGCCTGCAAGGTCGGCGATCCGAGTCTCCGTTGCCACGACTTGGTTCTCCTCAGGAACGGTGTCGCAGACCTTCTGGATAACAGCGGGCAAAGCAGTGGTGTTGATGGAGTCGGCGAACTTGCCGTCATGTGCACAGAGGACCGTGTTGGTGATCAATGACGAGCCGAGCACCACGACCGCGAGGAAGCTATGGGACATAACCGGGGCATCCGTTGGGGTTGTGGTAGCGGGAGAAAAAGCCGAGTCAATTCCTTCCTCATTTTCTGTCACCAAGGGAGAGGCGCGCCCCTGCCCTAGACCAGCGGTGGCCACACCGGTTCCAGAGATCCTCTTCTCCAGGCCTGGTCGTCAAACGACTAGAGCGTCTAGTGTGGCGATGTAGGACATGACGGCGTTGGTGTTGGCGTCGAGCCACTCGAAATAGTCCTTGGTCGATGGATCCAAGGCCCTTCAACGATTCCCTCTGATGACGGTGGTGGTGAAAATTTAGGGAAGAATTTGGATGTGGAAGGGTGATGCGTGGCTCTGAATACCAGATGTTAGGTACCCAGTAGTCTTCCTCTCGATCGAGCTACATGAAATGGGAAAAGAGAGGAAAAAGAAAGAGAGAGTCGTCGCGACGAGCCGTCCATGATCTGTTGGATGATCTGCTCATTGCCTACTCCCAGGTATTAGTAGTTGCACCAGTTTGTTGGGTCATGAACAAGCTAGGCCTATGAGCTTGCCCCTTTGGCAAACCCATGTATGCGTACATGTTGGGAGGAGCTCCTAAGTCCCAACAAGCGCGAGTAGCTAAACAAAGCAAGCGCGGGGAATCTCCTAAAAAAATACAAACGTGGAAGGAGCAACGCCACCGACCGCCGTCGCCACCGTGCGTCTGTTCGGGGAAGGATGGAGCACGAGAACTATATCTCGCTTATAGCGAGACTATATTCAGTCTCGTGTGAAGACTTTCCCGCGTTCATCCTGTACTGGGTTTGCCATTCTATTACCACGCGTTAGTTCGCTGCAGGTTTTTTTTGTTTCGTTTTTCCCTTCCATTTTTTTGTTTCTTCTCTGCTTTTTCTATTTCCTTCTAGTTTTTTTTTAAAAAATTCTGTTTTCCTTTGCTTTTTCACCGTTTTTGTTTGTTTTCTCATGGTTTTCACCATTTATTTTCTTTTTTTCTTTGTTTCTTCTTGATTTTTCACTTGTTTTTCCGATTTTATTTCTTTCTTCCTTCATTTTTCTTTGTTTCTTTCTTGGGTTTCTTTTTTTTCTTCCGTTTCCACAATCTTCCTTTGTTTTTTCTTGTATTTTTAAACACATGTCCATTATTTTCATACATATCTGTATATTTTATCTATGCATGAAGAACATTATTTTATACATGTTGAGCATTATTTTATACTTGTTTAACTTTTTTCGAAAACATAATTAACATTAAAAAAACATAATGTTTGATGAGTACTTTTTCATACACATTGTCCATTTTTTCCTATATATCAGGAACATTTTTATTACATGTTTAACATTTTTAAGTATATGATTAACATTATTTTATACATGCTCAATATTTTTAAATTTTTTTCTTTTAATGTTTAAATTTTATTAATACAGGTTTTACGTTCTTTGCATATATCTACAACACTTTATTGTACACCTTTCACATTTTCTAAATAGATGATTAATATATTTTTCAATTTTTATATTTCATGACTACTTTTTTCATACACATTGTACCTTTTCAATATATATCAGGAACTTTTTTATACATGATTAATATTTTTTTAAATATACTATTAATATCTTCGTTGATACATGATCATCTTTTTTTCACATGCTTGATTAAATTTTTTAAACTACGTAGTCTACTTTTTTCATACACATCAGAAACAATTTTTAATACATGTTTAACATTTTCAAATGCTAGATCAAAAAAATTAAATGTTTTATGCAGACTACTTTTTGTAATATATATTTAAAATATGTGGAAGTATGAAAAGTAAAAAAAATATGAAAACCAGAAATGTGAGAAAAAAATAAAAAATGAGGTTGTGGCCTCCCGCGAGCTGGGCCGGACCATCTGGTGCTTCCCTTTACACGAGGGTTCCTTACACCTCGCTATAAGCACTTTTTTTTTTTGTCTAAACACGCTATTTATTGATGATAAAAAACGAGGTTCATGAGAAGACAATTTAGATCAGGAGGATTAAGGAGTCACAAATGACGTCCTAAAGATAAACCTAAAGTGTGTTTAGCAGCTTACTCTCTTGTTCGTCAAAGATAAAGAAACAACTCGTAAATTGTGGTGCAGTCACTTTGACCTCCTTGATAATGCTTGCATAGAGGCTGCCTCAAAGATAAATGAACATAGGGGCGCCGATGGAATCGGTGCTGGTCTGTGATGGAGGAATACAGAGAGGCCGGAGGCGGCCCTCGAGAGAGCGTGGGCTGGGTCGAGGGCCCGAGGCCTTAAGCCCAGGACGGCGATGGTGTCAGGTTCCTTGAAATACCCCCGAGTTCGCCTTGGCGCCCAGCGTAACCGCCGCAACCAACAGCCAACAGAGCTCGCCTCTCCTCGCCGGAGCGCCAAGAAACCTCTCGCCACCGCGCAGCGCCACCGCCTCTGCCCTCCAGCGGCCAAGCAGCGGCGAGCCGATGGACCGGTTCCAGGACGGGCACCACGTGTGGCTGCGGAGCCGCGTGCACGGCACGTACCTCAACGCCAACAGCGACGGGAAGAGCGTCTCCCTCCGCGGCCGCCGCGCCTCGATGAAGGCCGCGTGGACGGTGCACATCTACCACGGCGAGGGCGAAGCCGTGTACCTGCTCCTCCACAGCGCCGCCTACGGCCGCTACCTCGCCGCCACGGCCCGGCGGGCGCCGCTCGGGCTCGGCCACAACGGCTTCCGCGCCGAGCAGCGCGACTACGATGAGCCGGAGGTGCAGGCCATCATGTGGCAGGCCGTCGGGGCGGGCTCCGGTGACGACGTCATGCTCCGCAACGTCGACGGCCGCTACCTCCGCGCCAACGGCAGGTACCTCCGCTGGAACACCGGCGTCGGCGTCGAGGACATGGACAGGGCCAGCACCATGATGTACTGGATCGTCGAGCCCATCCCCGCCAGAGAGGCGGGCATGCCTGACCTTCCTGACCCGCCCGTGAGTTCGCCATGACCAGCTTCTCGAATTGCCAAATTCATTCGCTCTAGAGCAATTCCTGATCTGGTCTTGCCAAATTCCTGCTTCTTGACTCAACTGCAGAAACACTTCATCGGCCAGGCGTGGCGGATGATCGTGCTCGGCCAGGCGTCGCGGCAGATCGTGTTCGTGCGAGCCAACGCCGAGGGGTTCTACGACGAGCTCGGCTGGCACATGTTTGATTTCTGGGGGAGGTCCGTGAACCACCTGAGGAACGAGCTGTCCGACCGCATCGCCTTCATCGACGGCCAGGACCCCGACGGCATCGCCATGTGCGTCCGGGCGGGCCGCTACGGGAGGCTGACTCCTCTCGTCGTCGACCTGCCCCGCTACGCTGGCCACGCCGAGACCCACCATATTGTCGTGATGATGTCCGGGACCCCTGGTGAGAGCCTCCCTCCATGTCACAACTCACAACTTCCTAAAGATTTCCTCATGGTAGTCTTGATTGATCTTGTTATGCACAATGTACATATTTTGTGTTTGAAAAAAAGTTTACTGAAACTGTTACAGTCTGACAAACAGTTTACTGAAATGGTTGTAGTCTGAAAAAAGTTAACTGAAACTACTGTAGTCTGAAACTTGTTAGGTGTTGGGAATTGTCTGCAGCTGTAGTAATCTTGTAGATAAATGAAATATGGTCTGTGGCTAGTTGGTTATTGCGGGAAAATTATTATGGAACTTAAAAGTTCAAATCAGTTGATTCATCTCTTTTCAGCCTTAACAGAGAAGATGGTGATATCCCTTTGATTTGGCCCATTTTACTTGCATTGAATAACCTGTGAACAAACTTTATGTTCCATTAAAACAACACTAAGCTAAATATATTTATTTATTTCGCATGACTCTGAGATTTAGATTGTTCATGTGCTCCCTACTGATCTTCTTTAGTGAGAAATGTACTGTTGGTCTCGAATCTGTTATGCACAATGCACAGATGTTGGTGTAGATACTATTTTGCTGCATGATCATGATATTAGTGGAGTCCTAATCTGATATTAATTATGATGCGCTTATCTTGGGAGTTTGCTGAAACTGTTGTAGTCTTGTACAAGATGGCAGAAGTAGTTTGATGGAAATAGTAGGTGCCATGTGGATTTATCAGTCTGTGACTCTGTACACATGGTAAAAGATGGTCTGAACACTTCTGTCTTTGATTCAGATAATTCAGTATGTCCATTTCGTATAATTCTGCCGCTAGGTGAAATTATGGGCCCTAAAAGACAAACCTTTGTAGAGAAGACACTAATTTTCTAACCTGTGAATAAAATTCAGGTAGTGTCTTACAATAGGGAATAAAAAGCTTAGTGCCTTGCACATAATATCGTTTCTGGTTTTGTCTTGTTTACATCATTAGTGATTATTGATTATTGGTCTGACGCCTAACTGGTTCATACTTTCTGTTCGATACCCTGATGTCAACGCAATATAGAGAAAGCTCAGAGCGGGAGGACTGACAGTTCACCTTTTCATAAGTTGCGCCACCTCGGATACGATGACAGCAGAACTGGACACCAACTTTTGCCTATAGACACATAGATATAGGTTCAGAAAAACTCAGCGGCTCTCGTGTTTCTTTGGCTACCTAAACTTGGTGAAACTGTTGCGTGCAATGGCTGAATAACACTGTAGTGATGCTGGTTGTAGTAGTCGTTTTAGCGCCGCTCTTCTGACATTCATCTCTCTGACGTGATTGCCACTGCTTCAGAGCATTTCACTGTAGTTTTTTTTTATGTGTGTGTGCAATGAGTTGCTGATTCTGCAGTTTTTTTAGATCATGCATTCCGCATAACTGGAAAATACAGTGGTTTTTGCAGTGAGTTGATGTTCCTGCATTCCTTTTGTACTACGCATTTCTCTTAGTGAAGTATCTAATCACTTTACGAGCGTATTAATTCCAAGACTGGGGTTGGAGCGAATTCATTGGGCAATTGCCTGACTCCACAGCTTAATAAAAAGAAGCTTCTCTGATGCACAATTTTATTGGCCAGTATCTCCGAAGAACAACAAGAAATGAAGACGGTCTTTCTCTGAAATGCCTCACGCTTGAAACTACCTCGATAGTCGATCTGAAATGACCGGCAATAGGGCTCCACCCTGAACCTGATGACCTCTGAAGAATATAACACTTGGAACAACGAAGAGAGGAATTGGTATGAGAAATGGATGGACGCTCAGGATATTCTCGCTAAAGTGGTGATCAACGACTGAGATCACTCGTAGGCTTCACTGTATCTCTTACCACAACATCCTTCATTTGCTAGAATGAACTGGCCAGTGAGGTTATTTCAAAAGAAAAAAAAACTGGCCAGGGAGGCTGTCGTGCTGCTCCCGCTTAGTCCTGGTCCTAGTTATAAAAGCTTCTATGATCAGTGGATCCCATCTTGCCCTTTCTCAGGTAGGCATCCATTTCTGCGACAAGTAATTTGGGACGGAGGGAGTATTATAAATTTGTAATAGCTTGGTTACCTTATAACCGTAGCTAGTACTTGAAGAATTAGATTGATCTCTGCAAGTTGTATCGCTACTCATCTGAGAGTGATTGCTGAGACCATTCCGTGTTCGTTTCCTGTAATTCGTTCTCAGATCCCGTCAAATGGTATCACTAGCCACTCTATCCTTGGAGGCGAATTGGTTCATATCGAGCAGCGGTTGGGATCTCTCGGCGGTAGACTGTTCCTGTCGGTGGCGGAAGGACGAGGTCATTGCCAAGGATATTTAGGATTTTCCTTGGTAAAATTTTGGAGCTGTTTTCAATCTGGCCATGAGCACCCGCACAAAGCACACCGAGATCACCGAGGAGCTACACATTCTGTGTGATGAGGTGACAACGGTGATCATAGAGAAAAAAATCCGAGGTTCCAACCGATATTTTCTCTCACTACCAAACATGTCATCTCTTGTGATGAAAGTCCTTGTGACGGGAAAGAACCATCATCTAAGATCATTTTCTATGATGGTGACCATCACAAGCTAATGTCCACCCCAAACACCCCCCCACCCGCATGTTGGGTGATGGTTCGGTCTAAATTTAGGTGACACAGGTTAAGTGTCAGAAGTCATGTGCATATTCGGTGACTGTTTTGAGTGTCATCGAAAATGATGGACGGGTTAGTGAAAGAAATATAAATACAAAAATTACCGATTGTTTTTGCAGATGGATTATTTTGTGGCATGTTTTTTGTTAACAGAAATTGCACGGAATAGAGATCACTCGGTTCCCTCATAAACAAAGGAATTGGGAACATAGATGATGAGGTAAGGTTGTGCTCGAGTACCATGTTTCATGGAATAGGGATCGTTTGATTCCATCATAAACAAAGGTATTGGCAACAATGGAGTAGGGTTTATTGGAAATATGCCCTAGAGGCAATAATAAATTGGTTATAATCATATTTCCCTGTTCATGATAAATATTTATTATCCATGCTAGAATTGTATTCACTGGAAACTTAAATACATGTGTGGATACATAAACAACATTGTGTCCCTAGTGAGCCTCTACTAGACTAGCTCGTTGATCAAAGATGGTTAAGGTTTCCTAACCATAGACATGAGTTGTCATTTGATAACGGGATCACATCATTAGGAGAATGATGTGATGGACAAGACCCAACCGTAAGCATAGCATTTGATCATATCACTTAGTTTATTGCTACTGCTTTCTTCATGTCAAGTATCTGTTCCTAAGACCATGAGATCATGCAACTCCCTGACACCGGAGGAATACCTTGTGTTCTATCAAACGTCACTTCGTAACTGGGTGATCATAAAGGTGCTCTACAGGTATCTCCAAGGGTGTCTGTTGGGTTGGCATGGATCGAGACTGGGATTTGTCACTCCGTATGATGGAGAGGTATCTCTGGGCCCTCTCGGTAATACAACATCAAAAGAAGCTTGCAAGCAATGTGTCTAAGGGGTTAGTCATGGGGTCTTGTATTACGTAACGAGTAAAGAGACTTGCCGGCAATGATATTGAACTAGGTATGGATATATCGACGATCGAATCTCGGGCAAGTAACATACTGACAGACAAAGGGAACTGCATATGGGATTGACTGAATCCTTGACATCGTGGTTCGACCGATAATGATCTTCGTGGAATATGTGGGAACCAATATGGGCATCCACGTCCCTCTATTTCTTATTGACCGGAGAGGTGTCTCAGTCATGTTTGCATGATTCTCGAACCCATAGGGTCCGCACGCTTAATGTTCGATGAGGGTAGAGTAGTATCGGTGTCGGAGATATAACTCCACGGTATAACCCGCCCTAATGGGCCGGGTCAACACATTGACCATCGTGTGGCCCAGTTCAGAGTAGGCCGTGTCTTAAGTGCAAAACTAAGTAAGGTGGCGGCCGATCAAGACGCCGGGCGGCCATAACCTGAAGACGGCGGCTCAAGGCCCATGAAGCTAAGGATGCCGGTTTACGTTTACGTAAAGCGCAAGATAAGTTAGAGATGTAGTAAGTCACGGGTCATAGTATGACCCGTGACTCTGCTGTAAACCCTAGGGCTTGACCTGTATATAAAGGCATACCCCTAGGGCCGAAAGACTCAAGTCACAACCTCTCGATAGCTAGGCTAGCGATTCCGCACCCTTGTAATTGAGATCCATCCATCTAATACACGAATAGCAGGACGTAGGCTATTACCTCCATAGGAGGGGCCGAACCAGGGTAAACCCGACTCTCTCTCTCGCTTAACCCCTTCGAGTCACCACCAAGTGGCGATGACCTCACACCTAAGTCCTGTTACGAGGACATCTGCCGGGTTGATAAAACCATGACAGTTGGCGCCCACCGTGGGGCTCTCGCCCGGTGGAGTCGAGTTCTCGAAGGGAGCCCTTCCGGGGTTCAAGAATTAAGTGGTCGGACGTATGACCAAAAGCCGCCGCGGAAGGATCTACATCGATGACTCTGGCTGGGGCCCCGACGCCGACTCAGTTGAGTATGGTTACCGGGTCCCCTTCGGCAAGATCCAAGTCTTCATCGGCAAGATCGGCGCGACGGTACCCGAGCCGGACATCTGCTCGAACATCGTCGAGCCGGCTCGGCGTACTCAAACCGGTCGGCGTCGAGCCGGCCGAAGCCATGACGCTATCAAAACTTCTCGGCGAGCCGGCCCTCTGCATGAGCCGGCCATCGAAGAAACGATCGTCATCAAATCGGGTTCTAAACTTGGAATCTCGCTTGGAGTGGAAACTCGCGAGGAGCGCCGAGGCCCCCCTCAACAGGTCCCGGCTCATGCTATGGTAAGCACGGCGACGCAGACACCACTTACGTCTGGATCCCTTGGCGGCTCTGATGAAGCGGATGGCGACTCAGGCAAGGAGCTCCGGCGGCATGCTGGGCAAGGAATTTTCCAGAAAAACCCGAGGCAGCTAAGTTGTGGCCAATACCATGTGTTCACCACAAATACCTGCAAGCAAGACAGCAAGGTTAAGAGCAGGGCTGTCAATATGGCTGAGCCGGCTATCCCTAGGTATCTTAACTGGTCCGAGCACGGGATCACCTGGAGCAGAGAGTATCATCCCCCCCGGGTTGACAATCCAGGCGGTTTGGCCTTGGTGGTGGCACCGCAAGTTGGAAGATATACTCTGTCCAAGGTTCTCATGGATGGAGGCAGTAGCATAAACATACTGTACTACGAGACGTTCCGTCGAATGAATCTGTCAAAGAGCACGTTGTTTCCTTCGACCACGGTTTTTCATGGGATCGTCCCTGGAAAGTCGGCTTATCCAATCGGGCGGATTAAGCTCGATGTGGCCTTTGGAGATGATACCAACTATTGGTGCGAGTCATTGATGTTTGAAGTGGTCAAGATCAGGAGCCCTTATCATGCACTTTTTGGGCGGTCGGCTTACGCTCGTTTCATGGCTCGCCCATGTTATGTCTATCTGAAGCTCAAGATGCCAGGACTTAAAGGGACCATAACTGTGGACGGGAACCGCAAGATAGCCCAAGAGTGCGAGGAAGGAGACGCGGCCTACGCTGAGTCAGCTTGCGCCGCAGAGGAATTGAAGTTCTACACTGCCAACATCGACCCGGCTGATATGAGTCCTCTCAAGAAGCCTAATACTGAGTTAGAACCCGAGCTCAAGTTCAAGCCGGCTGAAAATACGAAGCAAATCGACTTCACTCCAGGCGACTCGTCCAAGCAGTTCACCATCGGGACCGGCTTGGATCCCAAATAGGAAAGCGCGCTCACACTAGTAGAAAACAGGGCTTTGGTCCAGGCCGGATCAGAGCTTTAGTCCCGGTCGTGTTACGAACCGGGACTAATGTGAGCATTAGTCCCGGTTCGAGCGGCTAGGACGCCGGCCGGGGTTCGTCACGCATCAGTCCCGGTTCGAACGGGACCTTTAGTCCCGGTTGGTGACACCAACCGGGACTAAAGGGGCGGTGGCAACCGTTCGCCTGGCGCGAGCCCTTTTAGTCCCGGTTCGTGGCTCAAACCGGGACTAAAGGTCCCAACCGTTCAAATCCCGCGCCTTGGAAGTTGTTCCGCGCGAGATCATATACATCGGAAACGCTACAGTAACGCGTCTGGCCTCCATTTCTGTTCGTCTGCCTCTCCTCTCTACTTCTTCCCCATCCTCCACCATGAATCCACGAACTCGCTATGGGAACGTGCTCGCACATGGCACGAACAATCTCCATGTCGTCTACACGAACGACAATGCCAAAGTCGAGGGTTTTCTTTCCATGTTAGAGGAATGGCTTCAAGAGGAGAAACACAAGTTCATGGGCCTCGATCTCAAGTACACGGTCGATGGTCGCAATGTTGCCGTCGTCCAACTTTGTTTGAAGCAACATGTCATGGTCTTCCAGTGGGCAAGGTAATACGAAACTTGTCATAGTTTTAATTGGGGCTTTTCTTTGATTCATAGGATAGGAAAATTGCATAGGAATAGGAGGATTGGGAATGTCGAGAACATGTCATAGTTTCCTTGATTCATAGGAAAAATGCATAGGAAAATTGGGGCTTTTCTTTGATTCATAGGAAAATTGGGGCTTTTCTTTGATTCATAGGAAAATTGGGGCTTTTCTTTGATTCGATCATAGGAAAATTGCATAGGAATAGAAAATTGAATAGGAATAGGAGGATTAGGAAAATTGCATAGGAATAGGAATAGGAGGATAGGAAAATTGCATAAGAATTTTCCTTGTAGTTGCATATTGGCCATCGTGGGAGAACATGTCATAGTTTAGGGGCTTCTTTTGATTCATAGGATAGGAAATGCATAGGAATAGGAAACTTGCTATGATTCTTATTATACTTGTTATGATTCTTATTATACTTGTTCCGAATTATACTTGTTATGATTCTTATTATACTTGTTAATTATATGATTCTTATTACACTTGTTATGATTCTTATATTATACTTGTGCCGAAATATACTTGTTATGATTCTTATTATACTTGTTCTAAAATATACTTGTTATGATTCTTATTATACTTGTTCTAAAATATACTTGTTGCAGCAGTATTTAACACATTTGTTCCATTTTGTTGTTGCAGTAGTGACAAGCACTGTCCAAAACTCATGGAGTTCCTTCGCAGCGGCATATATTTTTCTAGCATTGATATAACGAATGACAAGATCAAGATGAGGCGCACCTGGGGTATTGAGATACCAGCTGAATGCCACATTGATCTTCAGGGCAGGTTCAGGCTTGAGCATGACAAGACTTCAATGGCTGATATGGCAGCCGCCCTGATCGACGAGGACTACGCTGATATGAAGACAAAATTCCCCAAGTCAGGGCACCAACATTGGGAGAAGACCCCATTTGACCCTATCAACATTGAGTATGCAGCAATAGATGGGTACGTTGCATACGAGTTGTACCGCAGGATTGGAATCTTCAATTATGGGCAGCGTCACCTCGTACCGCTAGTATCTCCTGCTTGGAGGTATTCTGATCTGGATGACGAGTAGTGTTTGCAATGGCGAACACTTTTATCTCTATTATGTAGTGCTTGGGGGTCTCCTGATTCGGACGAGTAGGTTTGCAATCCGGAAGAGTAGGATTGGTATCTTCAATTATGCAGTACTTTCTGTAATGGATATATGAACTATTATTTCTATTATGTCCCTGTTTAAGTACGGTTTGTGTGTAAGAATATTTAGTATGATGTGAGCAAGCTTTCTGAAGCATTGTGATGTATGTGATGAAGATTGTCCATGGTTACGGCGCAATAAGCAAGGGACACACGCGAAGTAAAAGTGAAGACTTTCTCTCCACAACTATTCTGATGATGGCTTTGATCTAAAATATCACTGCAGTTAAATATAATATTAACTAAAATTATCAAAGTATTTATTTGTTAAAAAGAATGAACTAAAAAGAATCAACTAAAATATTAACTAAAAAGAATGAACTAAAAAGAATCAACTAAAATATTAATTAAAAAGAATGAACTAAAAAGAATCAAAATAATATTAACTAAAATTATCAAAGTATTTATTTGTTAAAAAGAATGAACTAAAAAATTGAAATCCTTTTGTAACAGATGAGTTTTCGTCCGAAACCCTGACACTTCGAAAGAGATTGTCCAGTTTGTACACGAAGTGCATCCAGTTTTTGCCGTAACCCTCTCAACTTTTTAGCACATGTTATGTGGGTGAAATGATGATACCATGCCAACCTTGCAACCATTTCAGAGTTCATTTGCAGTGCTTTTCAATTCAGGGTCATTTTAGCTCAAAATAATCCTCTGCTGACTAGATGCATTAATTTTTTTGTATGTACATATATTAACGCTTCTTTCTTCTTTTAATTAGCCATCCGGATCGAGCTCCACTTCGGTAAGGAGACGAGGCCCGATGAGAAGGTTGGACGCGCAAGAAAGGTTCGCGATCGAAGAAGTCTCTCCAGAAGGCCAACCGATTGCTCCCTACCAGACCAAGAACAAATTTATACATCAGCGCGGAGTGGTTGTTAGGGACATCATCCCAATTAGCTGCCAAGAATGGATTAAGAAGAAGGACCCTCAAGTTCCTTATGTCAACGATAGACTGAAAGATGATCTTTGGACCAATCTAATGAGAAATTTTAGTCTACCACCAGAGGAGGATCCGAATAACCCAGTTATACAGCGAAAGGTCAGGGCGTTTGCTCTTAAGAAGATGGCATAACTATTCAAGAACTGGAAGAAAGTATTAAACAGGAAGTTTGTCGAGAAAGACAAGACTCCAGAATTCAGAGGTCAATATGAGAAGATGAGAGATCACTGGCCCGCATTTGTGGCCTACAAGAAATCGGAGAAGGCTAAGAACATGTCACTTACAAATAAGAAAAATGCCGCAAGGAAGGAGTATCACCATGTTACGGGGTTAGGTGGCTACAGAAAAGCCCGGCCTACGTGGGACAAAGCTGAGCAAGACCTGCTTGCTAAAGATGTCCAACCAGAGACATTGCACTGGCCAGATCGGGCAAGGACTTGGTTCTTCGGGGTTGGGGGAACATTGGACCCAGAAACAGGGAAGTGTGTCTGGACGAAAGCTCAACTTGCAATACCATTCAAAAAGCTTGAGGAAACAATCAAGAAATTGCTGGAAGGGACGTTCGTTCCCGACAGAGAGAAGGACGAGCTGTCATTTGCCCTCGGGAATCCTGAACACCCTGGACGAACACGAGGCACATCAGACTCCGTTCCGTGGAAGGTTGGGTTTCCCGACAGCGCTGGTTATAGAAGCCGACAGAGAAAGAAGAAAGAGGAAGCAAGCGAAATGCAGAAGTTGAATGAAAGATTAGCGAAACTAGAGACACTTGAGAGCCAGCGAGCTACCGGCCAACCATCTCAACGGCACGAAGATCCTTCATTGGAGACTACCCACGATGCTACCCCACCATCTCAGCGGAGAAGCTACGTGGCTTCCACTGAGCTCGTTCATCCTGATAGCACGGCTCCTCGCTAGCCCGTGGATGGTATCACGCAAAATGAACATTGTGTGCTAATGGCGAAATGTCATAACCTGACCTTGAAGGCGGCGGTCGGCCATGTCTTACCTCCTCGACCTGATGCAACTTTCCATTGCACTCCGGTTCTAGCTGGCTTTGCTATTGTCGGGGTGGATGAAATAATGAACGGATTTGATAGGCTGGAGCTTGAGTACGCTATAGGTGAAGGAGAGCTTCTTCTTCGATATGCCTTAAGGACTACCTGTTTATGGAGAAAGGAACACATCGTGCTTCCATACTGGACGCCGCCTCAGCAGACTCAGGCGGAGGAGGCCTCGGTGCCTGAGTCGTCTCCGGTGCGTCAGCCGTCTCCGGTGCGTCAGCTGTCTCCGGTGCGTCAGCCATCTCCGCCGCCTCAGCGGACTCCGACGGAGGAGGCCCCTCAGCAAAATCCTCCTACGCCTCAGCTGTCTCCGCCGCGTCATCGGACTCCGCCTCCTCCGCCGCCTAAGCAACAACGGAAGAGAGGCGCCGCCGCTCCAGCGGCTAGCAGCAGTACGAAACAGAGGAGATTCAGATACGGCCCAAGCCTCAAGCCTCTTCCCAAGTTACCCTATGAGAGGTCTGAGGAGGAACTCGACGAGATCGTGGATGCCGATGTGAAACGTCAGCTCGCATCGAAACGCCCACCTGAAGAGGAGAAAATAGATCCGGTGAAAGCGAAGCGAACTCTGGATGCCCTTAGGCGACCACCACCGCCTCCGCTGCCATCAAACTAGGACCGATGTATTCAAAAGAAACATGATCAAGCGAGGCGGTCGGGAAGCTTAAGTAGAAGTGGCTCAAGAAGTGGGAAAACAATTCCCCAGCTTGGCGAATAAGAACTGCAATCATGCCCTCCGCTCAAGGTGGTTACCGATATCGCTAATGTTCCAGAGAAAGCGGCCGATGGTCTTGCTATCACTGCTGATGATTACTTACCCGATTTGGTATAGTTCGAAACGGCTGAGGTAGTACCATCCTTAAGCTACGAGCACGGGAAGCCTCTCGTCACACGTGAGGAGCTCAAGGGTCTACCAACGAGGATGCGACATTTGCATGAATGGTACTTGGAAGCCTGCAAGGAAGGGAAGAACGAAATCTTGGTGGGAATAAAAAATGAGCACTTCTTCAATGGAAAGAAGATGTTGTTCATTGAATTCGTCGAAAATTTTCAGTTATACAACCAAAAGGAGCTCGACAAAACTATCGTCAGTTCCTATTGTCTGTAAGTATTTTTTCTGTAATTAAGTCTCTAGCTCAGCTCGTTCATTGCATGTATTAATTATCCTCACACTATATTATGCAGAATGAAGATCCTCGAATGCAAACAACTACAAATCTATGACATTGGGTTCATTGACCCAAATTTCATAAATGAACGTACGTTACAAGATTATCCCGCCGATACAGAGAAAAACTTGCTAGATGCGTTACTTGGACAACAAACCAGAAAGGAAATACTATTTCCTTACAACTTCAAGTGAGTGTTACTATCTTGTGCACATTCTGTTTCGCTTACTCGAGGTTAAGTGCAATTAACGAGTTATGCGTGCGCAGTTTCCACTTTATTCTGCTAGACATTCAGCTTGAAGAGGGAAAAGTAACTGTCTTGGACTCGAGACGTAAAGACCCTAAGGAGTGGACGAGCATGAGGGAAATGCTTCAGAAGTAAGTTCAATCATTATCGCACCATATCGGCAACTTTCGTTCATTTCCTGATATCAAGTAATCATTTTCTTTGCCGGGCAGGGTTTGGAAAAAGTTCACCAAACAGGTTAAGGGTGTCAAATGGAAAAAAAAGCTGAAATTTTTACACCCCAAAGTAAGTACTACTCTAGTACCGTGCATCTCTCATTGATTCTAGTTTCAATACCATTAGCATGCTTGATTATCATTTTGATTGAACTCTATTCTCGTAAAGTGCTTGTGGCAGGCAGCCGGGACTAATTTATGTGCTTACTACATTTGCGAGTTCATTCGCCACTCGACCACTGAGCGGGGCCGGGGCATATCTTTAGAACAATTTGAAGTACGTAAACAATATTCACATTTTTATTTTATTACCATCAATTGTGTTGAGTTTTATTGACCCCCTTCTTTAAATTAGATCTGGCAGAAGCAGGACGAACTCCTACCAACTGATCGCGTACGAGCAATTCAAGAGGAATTGGCGGGATTCTTTGTTGAGCATGTCATACCTAAAGACGGAGAATGCCATCAGGATTGGTAATAGAAGTTAGGATCGTAAGAGATGTTATATTGTATATATGCATGAAGGTGTACTATATGTAATAGCGTCGAATAGATTTACGAAAACTTGTTGCATATTGTTCGACCAAGCACGAAGAAAGAGAGGTCACTTCTCTCTATATATTGATCATGACGATGTTGTGTAATGGTTCCTTCATTGCTATATGTAGTAGCTAGCGTCGAGTTGAATGAAAAGCGTAAAATAAAAATGGTAAACACAAAAATAAAAGGGGAAAGACAATAGGAAAACCCCTAAACCCCTCCTTTCAAAAAAAAACCCCAGCGCCTGGCAGGTGCTGACGCGTGGCTGCCTTTTAGTCCCGGTCGGTGTTACCAACCGGGACTAAAGGTCCTCCTGCCTGGGCGCCCCGCAGCGGCCACGTGGAGCCCCTTTGGTCCCAGTTCGTAAGCAAACCGGGACTAAAGGTTTTGGGTATTAGTCCCGTTTGGTTTGTCCCGGTTCCAGAACCGGGACTAAAGGCCCTCTGGAACCGGGACTAAAGGCCCTCTGGAACCGGGACTAGTACCCTGTTTTCTACTAGTGTCATCAAGTTCATCCGTGAGAATCGGGACATCTTTGCATGGAAGGCATCTGACATGCCTAGAGTCCCGAGAGAACTTGCTGAGCACCACCTTAATGTAGATCCCAAGATGAAACCAGTGCGCCAGTACCTCCGTCGTTTTAATGAGGAGAGACGCAAGGCCATTGGAGAAGAGGTGGCCCGGCTCCTAGCTGCCGGGTTCATCGTGGAAGTTTTTCATCCTGAGTGGTTGGCTAACCCGGTGTTGGTGCTGAAAAAGAACGGCACTTGGTGCATGTGTGTCGACTACACCGATCTCAACAAAGCCTGTCCCAAGGATCCTTTTGCCCTTCTGCGTATTGATCAGATCATTGATTCTACGACGGGTTGTGAGCATTTATGCTTTTTGGATGCATACTCCGGGTATCATCAGATCAAGATGGCTATTGAGGACCAAGAAAAGACGACTTTTATCACTCCCTTTGGGGATTTTTGCTATTTCTCCATGCCTTTTGGACTCAAGAGTGCTGGGGGGACTTACCAGCATTGTGTCCAGAATTGCCTCAAGCCACTGATCGGGCGTAATGTTCATGCATATGTTGATGACATCGTGGTGAAATCTCAGAAGAAAGAAACACTACTGGATGACATCAAAGAAACGTTCGACAATCTTCGGGTATACAAGATGAAGCTTAACCCGGCGAAGTGCGTTTTTGGCGTTCCCGCGGGCAAGTTATTAGGGTTTCTGGTTTCTGAGCGAGGCATCGAGGCCAACCCGGACAAGATCAAGGCCATGACATCATTATCCGAGCCAGCGAACGTGAATCAAGTTCAACGGCTCATAGGACGCATCGCAGCTTTAAGCCGATTCATAAGCCGCCTGGGAGAGAAGGCGATCCCTTTTTATCAGTTATTGAAAAAATTAGGCGACTTCAAGTGGACGGACGAAGCCGACAGAGCTTTTGAATCACTCAAGCAACAACTTGTTAACCCGCCCGTCCTGGCTGCTCCCATGGAAAAAGAGCATATGCTCCTGTACATTGCCGCCAACTCCAAGGTGGTAAGTGTTGCGGTTGTGGTCGAGCGGAGTGAAGAGGGAAAGGAATATCCGGTTCAACATTCGGTTTATTTCGTCAGTGAAGTCTTGACCTTATCCAAACAGCGGTACCCACATTGGTAGAAGCTAGTTTTTGGGATCTTCATGGCAAGCCGGAAGCCGAAGCATTATTTCCAGGAACACCCGATAACTGTAGTCAGTTCATCACCTCTTGGCAATATCATACAAAACCGAGGGGCCACATTCAGAATAGCCAAGTGGGCCGTTGAGCTTGGTGACCACCACTTAAAGTATATGCCCCGAACCGCCATCAAGTCCCAAGCTTTGGTGGATTTCATTAACGACTGGATAGAGATACAGGTTTCAGAAGATAGGCCAGATACCACGTATTGGACTATACACTTTGACGGGTCTAGACAGTTGGAAGGCTCGGGGGCTAGAGTTGTGATATCCTCTCCAAAAGGTGACATGTTTTGTTATGTCTTACGGATCATGTTCCCATGTACTAATAATGCAGCTGAGTATGAAGCACTCCTACATGGGCTTCGGATAGCCAAAGAGATGAATCTTAGTCGGGTCAGGTGTTTGGGCGACTCAGACCTAGTGGCACAGCAAGTTTCAGGGACTTGGGATTCTAAGGATCCTCTCATGGCGGCTTACCGACGAGCGGTCTCTAATGTGGCGGGTCATTTCCAAGGTTATCAGGTCGATCATATAGATCGCCGGCTCAATGAGGCGGCTGATGCTTTGTCTAGACTTGGTTCCCAGAGAAAACCGGTGCCACCTAACGTCTTTTTAGACATCCTTCACAATCCATCCGTCAAGTTACCATCGGAGGAGGACCTAGCTATCCCTGACCCGGAAGCACAGCTGGTGGCGGCTCTGTGTGTCACCCCTGATTGGACTGTGCCATATTTGGCTTATCTGACCCGAGGAGAGCTTCCAGAAGATGAAGTCGACGCTCGTCAAATCATCCGGCGATCAAAATCTATGACTATCATCAATGGCGAATTACATCATCGAAGCAGCACTGGCGTGTTCCAACGGTGTGTTTCGCCTAAGGAAGGTCCGGAAATACTTAATGAAATCCATTCTGGCGATTGTGGGCACCACGCCGACTCACGATCGTTGGTCACCAAGGCCTTTCGACATGGATTTTATTGGTTGACGGCTCATGTCGACGCAGAGGAGATTATGCGCAAGTGTGATGGGTGCCAAAAGTTTGGTCGACAGGCTCATGTACCGGCTTAGGAATTGCGCATGATACCAATTACTTGGCCATTCGCAGTCTGGGGGCTAGATATGGTTGGCCCATTCAAGCCGTCTTCTGATAAAAAGACCCACTTACTGGTGGCGGTTGATAAGTTTACCAAATGGATTGAGGCAGAGCCGGTCACCAATTGCGATGCGGAGACCGCAGTCAAATTCCTAAAGAAGCTGATTTTCCATTTCGGTTACCCTCACAGCATCATTACCGACAATGGTACAAATTTGTCCAAGGGAGCCATGGAGCAGTTCTGCCAGAGGGAGCACATCCGGCTCGATTTAGCAGCGGTAGCACATCCGCAGTCCAACGGGCAAGCTGAAAGAGCCAACCAAGAAATTTTAAGAGGGATCAAACCCCGGCTCATGGTGCCCCTTGAGCGAACGCCGGGTTGTTGGGTTGAAGAACTCCCCTCAGTACTTTGGAGTATTCGAACAACGCCCAACAGATCCACAGGATACACTCCTTTTTTTCTTGGTTTATGGAGCTGAGGCGGTTCTCCCGAGCGATATTCTTCATGACTCGCCTCGGGTGACTGCTTATGTTGAGGCGGATAATGAACAAGCACGACAAGACTCCCTGGATGCCTTGGAAGAGGAACATGACTTAGCAGCGGCCAGATCTGCAATATACCAACAAGACCTACGTCGCTATCACAGCCGTAGAGTCCGAAGCAGTACCTTTCAAGAAGGCGACTTAGTTCTCCGTCTGATTCAAGACCAAACGGGGATGCACAAGCTCTCCCCGCCCTGGGAAGGCCCTTTCGTTATCAGTCGAAACCTCAATAATGGTTCATATTATCTGGTCGACCTATGAGAGGATTCATACACTTCTCAGGAGGAAACAACCCGGCCCTGGAATATCGCACACCTGCGGCCTTATTACACTTAGGAGCCACCGACTCACATTTTTTGTAATTCCCCCCCCTGCACAATTCTGTATATACTTCTTTATGTTCAAATATAATAAAGCCGGCATCCCCGAAACTCGGGGCTCTGCCGATTCAGCCTATAAATTGAGCATGAGTCTTTATTGTTTGAAACATAGGTCACTTGGGGGCTTCCAACTCATCAAGTTTAGCTATCTCACCATCTTGACCCGGCAAAGACGCCACTAAAAATTGGTTAAACCTGCCTGTATGTTTGATGCGACTCCGATCAGATGACCCCATGTACTCTTGAAAGTCAATCCCTTTCCGGACCCTGAACTTTTAAGGTTAAAACATTGGCTTGTGCCATGAGAGAGCCAGCATACAGAAAGCTAGGACAAACCATGGGTTATTATGCCCGCTTCATAGAAGCAAGACTTGAGCCTCGAAAGCTAGTCTCTCTTTTTCTCCGAGTCTCATTGAGCCGGATTATATATATATATATATATATATATATATGTACTTACGTTTTTTCAGGTACAAATCTATCCTTGCCACCGGCTTATATTCGGATGGCCGGGTTATATAACTGAGTTCATATCATGACCAGTTTACAGATCACCTGTCCTCATAATATTGAAGGGGAAATCAATTGACTTGCGTCTCGAAAAAAGCAGGCCATGGTGCCGGCTTACTCTGGATTTGCTTTGTGGATAAAGATGGCCCGAAATCAAGCAAGCAAGAGGCCGATACAAAGAGTGGCACACATATATTAACAAAGAAGCCTGTAAGTCAGAGTTTAAACACCGGCAAAAGGCGCCAAACTTGCACGATGGCACGACAGAGCAAGTTCAAAGTTATGAAAAGTACTACTCCTATTACAGGCTCTTAGTGGAGCCACATAATCCTTCGCAAAAAGTTTGTCTTGCACCAGCACTACTGGAATTCAGTTATTTGCCGTCTGCCATAGCGGACGGCAAAGGGCAGGACCACCGACAGCAAAGCCTTTGCCGTCGGGCAGCAGCCGGCAAAATTTCCGGCACTGAGAACTCCGGTAAAGGAGTGCTCTGCCATCTGCCTTTATACAGCGGACGACAAAGTGTTTTTGCCGTCAGGCAGCAGACGGCAAAGCGACTGGATGGCCTAAACTTGAGTTAGGCCCGTTAGTGGCTAACGGAGCCTTTGCCGTCTGCCACTCCCCCTTTGCCGTCCGCACCCTATGCGAGGGGAAGGGGGGCGGTGAGGGGGGAGGGGGATCTGCGGTGGTGGGGGCGGCGCGGGGGAGGGGGGGCAGCGATGGGGGGAGGGGGCTTGCCGTGGGGAGCTGGCCGCGCACGGGAGGAGAGAGTGCGGGAATAATTGGGCCGGGGGGAAAACGGCCGTTAAGGGGCATCCCCTTTGCCGTCCGCTTGCGGACGGCAAAGCTGAGCACGGCAGACGGCAAACACCAGGAGGACGGCATACCTCTTTGCCAGTGGGACCAAGGTCCAGTGGGACCTATCTAGCCTCTTTGCCGTCTGCCTTTAGGGTCTTTGCCGTCTGCTGGCAGACGGCAAAGGAATAGCAGATAGCAAACAGAACCGTTGCCGTCAGCCAGCTCTTTGCCGTCTGCTTTATGGTAGCAGACGGCAAAGACCTGGCAGACGGCAAATAACTGAATTCTAGTAGTGCATGGGGCTCGTTTGGCGAGGCGACTCATCCATCTTTCAGGCCGTCTTCAAGCTGTATCGTCAGCCGCCTCTGGATCTGACCCCGCCGGCTCGTCGTCGTGTTCAACCTGCTGGCCTTTCTGTTGCCAACGAATTGAGAGCAAAGATTCAAAATTTGCAGTCCCTTCAACAAGAGCTGACGCGTCAATGTCAGGAGCAAAAGTTGTCTTACGGCGAGGCGGCACCAGGTCAGACGGCTCATCCTTGGGTGCGTTGATGTGTTCATTATCAACATTGTAGGCTGGATGATATTTTGAAGGTCTACCTCGTCGGCTATCATAGACGCCGGTGGCCGGGTCTCCAAAAGACATTTGGCGTAATCTTCACGAGTGAAGACTGACCCGTCAAGCTTAAATTCTGGAAAATCGCCTTTCAGCTGCTCCACATCCAATTCTGGCAGATAAGCCTTTGCTCGAGCAAGCGCCATGTTCGCTCCCACATGAGCTGCCGATTTTCAAGTTTCAATCACCCATTGCGGCACCGTGGAGAGCTGCTTCAACATGTCTTTGATGCTTCTCGGAGGATACTTCAAGTTTTTCACAGCCATGATGGAATATACGGAGCCCGTGAATAGCTGTTCTACGTATGTGAAAATGGTCTTCAGTTTTACAATTGGCAGCTCGACGAGATTGTGATTTTTTGGCCCTGCATATAAGAGAAAGGTTCAATAAGTCACCACCAAGTTTACAAAGCCGGCACGTTGATGAAAGCGAGGCGAAACATGTACCGAAGATTGCTGTCAACATATCATTGATCTGCTTCACCAGAATGACATATTTCTTCTTTACTAGGCCCAAGTTCTTCTCGGCCTTTTCTGCACGTTTGGTCAAGACAGCCTTCTCCGCCTCGACAATTTTACGGCTTGTTCTAGACGTTCGTTGGCCTCACGGGCAGAATTTTCAAAGTAAGCCGCCGTGGACTCAGCTTCAGTTTTCAGTCTCTTTTCCTCCTTCAGCCATTTCTGCAGTCTCACAGCAACAGACTCAGCTTCTTCACAATATCCCTGATGGATACATAACAAAACATCAGCAAGTATGGTTTACAAGTCCCAAGAAGATTGCACACAAATATCCTTGACACTTGGGGGCTAATGTAATTCATCTCTTTTCAAGTTAAAGAAGGAAAAAGACCCGACTCGTCTCAAGAATATGAGCCGGCCCTTGGGGGCTACATGTCGAAATTCTTCAATCTTAAAAGACCCGACTCATCTCAAGAAGATCAGCCGGCCCTTGGGGGCTACAGGTCGAAATTTTTCAATCTTAAAAGACCCGACTCATCTCAAGAAGATGAGCCGGCCCTTGGGGGCTACAGGTTGAAAATCTTTTATCTTAAAAAGACCCGACTCATCTCAAGCAGTTGAGCCGGCCCTTGTGGGCTACAGGTTGAAATTCTTCAGACTTCGAAGACCCGACTCATCTCAAGAAGATGAGCCGGCCCTTGGGGGCTACAGGTTGAAATGCTTCAGACTTTGAAGACCCGACTCATCTCAAGAAGATGAGCCGGCCCTTGGGGGCTACATGGATATTACAGGTATTCAATTATCCTATAAAAACCGGCTTATCATAACAAGCTGGTCTTTGGAAGCTAATGGTAGTATGCAAGATAATGGTGAAAAGGGGAAATTACCTCATATTTATCCTTCATAGCATTTATCATGCTCTTTTGAATTTCCCGGCTCTCAGATAGCCGGGTCAAGTACTCTTGATACAGGTCTTCAACACCAAGTATGGATAAATCTAGAGATTCCATTTTGGCCTTTCCCTTGTCCAAAGTTGCTGGCTCATCTTTGCTCACAATTTTAGCTAAGGAAGTGGAAGCAGTGGGGGCTTGAAAATTTTCTTTGACAAACACAACGTCTGGAGCGTTGTGGTCAGATGACTCAATTTCAGGAGCAGCATCCAAAGAAACCAGCTCATTCATTTTAGGCATCTCAGTAGCAGCCTTCGGCTCTACCCTCGCATCAGGCTCCTTTTCAACAGAAGAATCAACCATTGGAGTCATCTTCAGTAGAATTGGTACCTCTTGGCTCGTTGGTCCAGAGGATGACTCGCCTTTCCGTTTGGACACAACGGCTTTGGCCCTGGATTATCAGTGTAACAAAAGTTATCATAAGTTGAGATCAAGACAATGAAAGATACAATATGGACTTCGTAAAAGATGAAACGCTTACCCATGATTGACATTGAAAGGGGGAAGCTGTGATGCGCTTGAGTCGCCTGATGATGAGGGGGAATCCTGATAAAGGGAATCTGAAGGACTGAGAGGTTGTTTAAACAAGCCAGCCCTAGGGCAAGAATCAGTTGGACTATGGGGCACCTCATAGCGTGGTTTGTGAGCCGGCGGCACGTAAGACAAACTAGGGTCTTCATCATCCCGAATCTTGCGTTTCGATGAGCCGGCGAATTGTGTCCTCTTCAAAAGAAAGTCAGGAGCCATATGAGCTTCTGAGTGTGATAATTTAACTTTCCGAACGGCTTGTCTTGGTTTCCGAGGAGCAAGCACTTCTGAAGGATTGAGGAAAATTGGAGTTACCTCAGTTTCGACGGCTTGGCTACATGCCGAGTCGTCCTGACAAGAAGGTGCGTCAGCAAGTTCATTAAACAGACGGCCGAGAGAATCAAGTTCTACCTCAGATTCCTCCTCCGAAGATGACACAGAGACCGGGGCATTCTTTTTTCCCGCAGCAGGAAGGGAGGCTTGAGGTTCAACTTTCCAAAAGTTAGAATCCGCCTGCAAATATATAAAACACATAATGAGCAAAGGCGAGTCAAGAGAAGCATGGATAAGTGACAATGGAAATAGTTAATACCTGAGGTGGCAGGTTGAGAAGGTAAAAAGGACCCAAGCCGGTGACGCTGCATAACTCCTTTGATACAGAGAAAAACTTCTTTGTTTCCTTGGTCAGAACTTTACGGCAAGATTCTCACGGGAAAATCGTTGAGGATCGTTTGAGGCATCCGAATAATCACACATCAGGCCATCCCTTAACCTGACGGGTTGGATCCGCCACTTTAGCCAGCAAGGAATTAGATCCTTCCCAGTCAGGCCATGTGCGGTCAGGGCTCTCAGTTTTGTGTGAAGAGGTGCCGAATTTACTCTCTCTTCGTCAGTTGGCCAACTCGGGAATTCCATTTTACCAAGTCTCTCCGATCTGAAACCCGGCAAGGGATTTTCTCCTTCAGGTGAAGTATCTCTACAATAGAACCAGGTTTTGTTCCACCCCTTGGAATGACTCACTGATACGTCTCCAACGTATCTATAATTTTTGCTTGTTCCATGCTGTTATATTATCATTCTTGGATGTTTTACAATCATTTTATTACAACTTTATATCATTTTTTGGGACTAACCTATTAACATAGTGCCAAAGTGCCAGTTGCTGTTTTTGCTTGTTTTTTACTTCGCAGAAAATCAGTACCATACAGAGATGAAACACTGCGGGGATTTTTTTGGATTTTTTATGGACCAGAAGAAACCAGATGGGCCAAAGAACACCAGAAAAGGGGGCCCAGGGTGGCTAGCACCGACATGGGCGTGCCAGAGGCCTCCTGGCGTGCCCTGGTGGGTGCTGGGCACCTCCGGCACCCCCTCAACCGACTATCGTGCCTATAAATTCCCTGGAAATCCAAAAACCCTAGGGGAGTTGACGAAACACAATTCGAGCCGCCGCAAGTTCCAGAACCACGAGATCCAATCTAAACACCATCACGAAGGGGTTCATCTTCCTCATAGGTGCCTCTCTGATGATGCGTGAGTAGTCCACCATAGACCTACGGGTCCGTAGGCAGTAGCTAGATGGCTTCTTCTCTCTCTCTCTTATGATTCTCAATACAATGATCTCTTGGAGATCTTTTTGATGTAAACTTTTGCGGTGTGTTTGTTGGGATCCGATGAATTTTGAGTTCATGATCAGTTTCTATCCATGAATATTATTTGAGTCTCCTCTGATCTCTTATATGCATGATTGCTTATAGCATCGTATTTCTTCTTCGAATCTTTGGTTTAGTTAGGCCAACTAGATCGATTTTTCTTGCCATGGGAAGAGGTTCTTTGTGATGGGTTCGATCTTGCGGTGTTCTTTCCCAGTGACAGAAGGGGCAGCAAGACACGCATGCATCGTTGCTATTAAGGATAACAAGATGGGGTCTATTCGTACATGAATAGATCTTATCTACATCATGTCATCGTTCTTATTGCATTACTCCGTTTTCCATGAACTTAATACACTAGATGCATGCTGGATAGCGGTCGATGTGTGGAGTAATAGAGGTAGATGTAGGCAGGAGTCGGTCTATCTATCTTGGACGTGATGCCTATATAATGATCATTGCCTTGGATATCGTCAAGACTATTCGATTTTCTATCAATTGCCCAACAGTAATTTGTTCACCCACCATGCGCTATACTCATGAGAGAAGCCACTAGTGAACCCTACGGCCCCCGGGTCTACTTTTCCTATCATATTGCTTTCCGATCTACGTTTTTTGCAATCTTTGTTTTCAGATCTACAAAACCGAAAACCCAAAAATACCTTGCTGCATATTTACTCTTTTTATTTGTGTTCTTGAGAGATCTATCTCTCCTATCTATCACTACCTAATCTATCTTATTACCGTAGAGAGATTGATAACCTCTCTTTCATGTCGGGTTGCAAGTATTTGTTGTTTGTGTGCAGGTGCTGCTTATTGGGTGTTGGTGATCCTCCTACTGGCTCGATAACCTTGGTTTCATAACTGAGGGAAATACTTACCGTCGCTATGCTGCATCATCCCTTCCTCTTTGGGGAAATACCGACGCAGTCCAAGCCACGTCAAAGGAATTTCTGGTGCCGTTGCCGGGGAGGAAGCGGTCTCTTCTACGTGCCTATCGTAGGTGCCGAGGGGACTCCATCATCATCTACCAGGTTCCTAATCACAAATCTCATCTCCTTGCAATTACATTAGTTGCCATTTGCCTCTCGTTTTCCTCTCCCCCACTTCACCAATTTGCCGTTTTCTTCGCCCTCTTTTTCGTTTGCACGTTTTCTCGTCAGATCTCTTGCTTGTTTCCATGACTAGCGTTACTACTCCCCCTTTGTCACCAGATTTTGAAGTTCTATACTTCAAACAAAAACAAGGGGAAAATTTAAAAGATGTCTGGTACAGGCTAATGGAATCCTATTGTATTTCCAATCTAAAAGGAGATGCAAAAGTTTTACTTAGTAATTTTTATATTGGATTGGCTTTGCATCATAGAGAGCTTTTGGATTTCGCCTCAATGGGCAATTTTATTGAACTTGATGCAAACGCCGCTTATGAAGTTTTGGAAGGAATCTTGGGGGTTCCTCCACCAAAAAAGGTGCTTGCTTTTTCACAAGAGGGAGCTCAAATTCTTGACAAATTGGGTGACTTACATAAGCACTTGGTCGAGTTACAAAAATATCATGAACCCCTCAAGGATATTAGTGGGAACCTCAATCGTATGAACACTTTGATTACACTTTGCAATAAGCGTTTGGATATTTTGGATCTTAAGATGGTTTCTTCTCCTAAAAATTTGGGGAAGTGTAAAGAGCCCCTCGGATTCGAGAAGGCCCTCACAAAAGTGACCAAAACCAAAGATGACAATACTTGAATCTATCCAATATGCCTAGCTAGGGGCGTAAAACGATAGCGCTTGTTGGGAGGCAACCCAATGAATAAATAAATTTTTGCTTTTTCCTTTCTGTTTTTGAGTGTTGACACAATTATGCCTCTGTTATGATTGTGTTTTTATGGTTTATTTAGTGTGTGTGCCAAGTAGAACCGTTAGGATGATTCATAGGATGAGTAGAAGTGATGCTGAATCTGAAACAGAAACTTTGCGTCCAGTATATGAATTTTCATTTTTTTTTTCTGAAACGTGATCTTGAGCTGAAATTTTAACACAGTGTTGCTATATAAATTCCTTACGTTGTCCTAATTTTTTAGAATTTTTAGAGTTACATAAGTATGGGTATGGTACATATTACTACAGACTGTTTTGTTTGAGACAGATTCTGTTTTTGTTGCATTGTGTGCTTGTTTTGATGAATCTATGGTTTGTATTGGAGGGTATAAACCATGGTAAAGTTAAAATACAGTAGTTATAATGCAATTATAAAATTTGAATGGGTTTGCAACAGTACCTAAAGTAGTGATTTGCTTTCTTATACTAATGGATCTGATAACCCACAAGTATAGGGGATCGCAACAGTTTTCGAGGGTAGAGTATTCAACCCAAATTTATTGATTCGACACAAGGGGAGCCAAAGAATATTCTCGAGTATTAGCAGCTGAGTTGTCAATTCAACCACACCTGAAAGACTTAATATCTGCAGCAAAATATTCAGTAGCAAATCAGTATAGAAGTAACGGTATCGATGGCAAAGTGACAGTAGCAGTTTTGTAGTGATTGTAACAGTAGCAACGGAAAAGTAACTTAGCAAAGATCAATATGCGAAAAGCTCGTAGGCAATGGATCAGTGATGGATAATTATGTCGGATGGCATTCATCATGCAACGGTTATATCATAGGGTGACACAGAACTAGCTCGAATTCAACAATGTAATGTAGGCATGTATTCCATATATAGTCATACGTGCTTATGGAAAAGAACTTGCATGACATCTTTTGTCCTACCCTCCCATGGCAGAGGGGTCCTAATGGAAACTAAGGGATATTAAGGCCTCCTTTTAATAGAGAACCGGACCAAAGCATTAGCACTTAGTGAATACATGAACTCCTCAAACTACGGTAATCACCGGAAAGAATCCCAGTTATTGTCACCCTGGGGGATGCGGATCATAACTCGTAATAGGTGTCTACAACTTGCAAGATAGGATCAAGAACACATATATATTCATGAAAACATAATAGGTTCAAATCTGAAATCATGGCACTCGGGCGCTAGTGACAAGCATTAAGCATAGCAAAGTCATAGCAACATCAATCTCAGAACATAGTGGATACTAGGGATCAAACCCTAACAAAACAAACTCGATTACATGGTAAATCTCATCCAACCCATCACCGTCCAGCAAGCCTATGATGGAATTACTCACGAACGGCGGAGAGTATCATGAAATTGGTGATGAAGGATGGTTGGTGATGACGACGGCGTCGATTTCCCCTCTTCGGAGCCCAAATCAGACTCCAGATCTGCCCTCCCGAGGAAGAACATGAGGTGGCGGCGGCTCCGTATCGTAAAACGCGATGAACTCTTCTCTCTGATTTTTTTTCTCCCTGAATAGGAATATATAGAAGTGGAAACGAGGTCGGAGGAGCTTCAGGGGCCCCACAAGACAGGGGGGCGCGCCCTAGGGGGGGGGGGGGGCGCCCCCCTGGCTTGTGGCCAGGTGGTGGCCCCTCTCCGGTTGATTCTTTCGCCAGTATTTTTTATTAATTCCAAAAATATTCTCCGTAAATTTTTAGGTCAATCCGAGAACTTTTATTTCTGCACAAAAATAACACCAAGGCAATTCTGCTGAAAACAGCGTCAGTCCGGGTTAGTTCCATTCAAATCATGCAAATTAGAGTCCAAAACAAGGGCAAAAGAGTTTGGAAAAGTAGATACGTTGGAGACGTATCAACTCCCCCAAGCTTAAACCTTTGCTTGTCCTCAAGCAATTCAGTTGATAAACTGAAAGTGATAAAGAAAAACTTTTACAAACTCTGTTTGATCTTGCTGTTGTAAATATGTCTAACTGATGTTCAGGTTTTCGGCAAAGATTATAGACTAACCACATTCACAATAACATTTAGGTCTCACATTTACTCATATCAATGGCATAATCAACTAGCGAGCAATAATAATAAGTCTCGGATGACAACTATTTTATCAAAACAATCATGATACAATATGACATAATGGTATATCGCTAGCCCTTTCTGAGACCGCAAAACATAAATGCAGAGCACCTCTGGAGAACAAGGACTGACTAGACATTGTAATTCATGGTAAAAGAGATCCAATCATACTCATACTCAATATCGATTAATAACAAAGCATACAAATGACGGAGGTGCTCTCTAACTGGTGCTCTTTATAAGAGGGGGATGACTCAACAAGAAATAAAGTAGATAGGCCCTTCGCAGAGGGAAGCATTGACTTACAGTTAAAAACAGGGATGAATCATAATTTTGAGAGGTATGCTTTCATTGTCAACATAACAACCAAGAGATCTCGATATCGTCCATGCTAGATACATTATAGGCGGTTCCCAAACAGAATAGTAAAGTTTTTACTCCCCCTCCACCAATCAATCACACTCCACGGTGGGCCGAATCCACGGGTACCGTCCATACAAACACAATCCTGGGGGAGTTTTGTTTCATTATACTTTGATTTGAACTTTGAGCATGGAACTGGGCATCCCGAATACCAACCACTTTCTCGTGAATGATAGTGAATCAACACATATCGTGAGAATAACCCACCTAGCATGGAAGATACTGACAGCCCCCAGTCGCTACATGAGCGATTCGGGAATACAAAACAGAATATTTATTTGAAGGTTTAGAGTATGGCACATGCAAATTTACTTGGAACGGCAGGTAAATACGCATATAGGTAGGTATGGTGGACTCATATGGAACAACTTTGGGTTTATGGGGATGGATGCACATGCAGTATTCCCGCTTAGTACAAGTGAAGGCTAGCAAAAGACTGGGAAGCGACCAACTAGAGAGCGACAACAGTCATAAACATGCTTTAAGATTAACCAACATTGAATGCAAGCATGAGTAGGATATAAATCACCATGAACATAAACATCGTGGAGGCTATGTTGGTTTTGTTTCAACTACATGCATGAACATGTGCCAAGTCAAGCCACTCGAATCATTCAGAGGAGGATACCATTCTATCATACTACATCACAACCATTTTAATATGCATGTTGGCATGCAAGACAAACCATTATACACTCTTAGCTAATTAAGCATGGCATGAATAACTATAATCTCTAATTGTCATTGCAAACATGTTCAACCCATAACGAGCTGAATACTGAACGATGAGCTAATCATATTTACAAAAACAAAATAGGTCGAGTTCATACCAGTTTTTCTCCATCTCAGTCACTTCATCATATATCGTCATTATCGCCTTTCACTTGCACGACCGAACGGTGTGAATAATAATAAGAGTGCACGTGCATTGGACTAAGCTGGAATCTGCAAGCAATAACTCAAAGGAGAAGGTGAGGTAATATGGGCTCTCTGAAAGATAAACAATAATGCATATGAGAGCCACTCAACATTTTCATCGTGGCCTTCTCCTTACGACCCAAAGAATACTATTTACACGGGAAAGCTCCCAACAAGCAAAAGAAAAACGAGAAATCTTTTTGGGTTTTCTTTTAATACTACAGCTAAACAAAATAAAAGGTAAAGCTAGAACTATTTTTTTGGATTTTCTCAAGGTTAATTAAACACACAAGAAGAAAGCGAAAAGAAGAAATAAACTACCATGGATGGTACAATGAAAAAGTATGAACACCGACAACTGGAATGAGTGTGTGAACATGAATGTAATGTCGGTGAGAAATACGTACTCCCCCAAGCTTAGGCTTTTGGCCTAAGTTGGACTAGGGCCATGGCTGGCCCGGATAATATCCAAAGTCATAGTTGGGGTTGTACTGGGCTGCAGCAGCTACTGCCTGAGCGGCCGCAGCACGGAGGCGAGCGGCTTCCGCCTCTCTCTCGGTCTCGTTTGCCTCCTCTCTGGTTATAAAGTATCTCCGTTTTTCCTGAAAGTTAAAGAAGGCAGGAGCAGGAAGGGTAATATGGACAGCACGCTATCTGTCGAAAATTAGTCTGTACAAGAGGGGTTGTTCGTTTCTCTGAAGAAACTGGTAGCGCACCATAGTCTCATAATCAAGAAAAGCAGGTGGTAACTCAATATCATTTCCCCTTATGGGTACCCCAAGATAGTTAGCTACACGAGTGGCATAAATCCCGCCAAAGAAATCTCCTTCCTTAGCATTTTTATGTAGCCTCCTAGCAATAATAGCTCCCAGGTTATATCGTCTATCACCCATGACCGCACTTTTAAGAATACTAAGATCAGGTACGCAAAGGTGGCTATGATCATGTTTACCGTTAATACATCTACCTATGAAGAGAGCAAAATAATGTATGGCAGGAAAGTGAATGCTCCCCAAGGTAGCCTGTGTAATGTTTCTAGTTTCTCCCACAGTGATGCTAGCAAGAAAATCATTGTATTCAGTTTTGTGAGGTTCACTGTGGCTACCCCATTGTGGAATTTTGCATGCATCATTAAAATCTTCTAAGTCCATAGTATAAGATTCATCATAAAGATTAAATAGAACGGAATGATTATTATGCCTGGATGAAAATTCAAACCTCCGCACGAAGGAATCAGTGAGTTGATAATATTGCTTGCATTGGTCTGAAACAAAATCTTCAAGGCCAGCATTTTGCATGTACGCGTAGAACTCCTCCTTGAAACCGACTTGAGCCATGAATTGATTCGACGACCATTCACAAGGCCGCACTTGAGCTTCCCTCGGTGGTTCGAAGTCGGGGTCATGTAACGAGAGTCTCGGGGCCTTCTTGCTCGAGGAACCACCTTGGTATATTCTCCTTAACATTTTTTCTTTCTCTGAAAAATTTCTGAAATTTTAGTGACTACAAATAAAAGTGAACAAAACTCAACAAAACTTATAGCAACTACTCCCACAAGTGCCTAGAGGCTATATCATGCATCAAAACTACTTGGGACCATACAAATTTGACATGCAGGCTCAAGAACAAGGTCACCACAGCAGCAAAAAATTGCAATATATAAAGCACTAGAACAAAAACTAATTGGACCATTGGAGGAGTCACATACCGATGAACAATCCCCTAAAACAGTTTTGCAAATGGAGCTTTGAGCAAGGAGATCGAAAATGGCAGCAAGATGAGCTAGAACACAGGTTTGAGCAATGGTGGGATTTTTTCTGGAGGAAGACGAAGTGGATGGGGGCTGGAATAAGTGAGGGGGCCCCACGTGGGACCCACAAGCCAGGGGGCGCGCCCTGCAGGCTTGTGGCCCACTGGTGCAGTCCCCTGATGTATACTCAGTGCCAAAAATTCTTAAATATTCCAGAAAAAATCATACTAAATTTTCAGGGAATTCTGGGAACTTTTATTTTCAGGTCATTTTTCTATTGCACGGATAAATCAGAAAACGAAGAAATAATGGAATTTTTACTAAATTGAAACTAAAGAACAGAGAATAAAAGTTAGGTACAGAAGGTTGTGATTTCTAAATTCATCCATCCCATGCTCATCAAAAAGAATCCATCAATAAGTTTGATCAAGTCTTATTGACAAACTTTTTCCGAAGGACATGGAACCGGAGAATTTTCGAATAACACTAGGTTACCTCAATGGGGATATGCATGTCCCCAACAATAAGTATATCATATTTCTTTTTGGCAGTAGGAAGAGGGAATTCAAAGTCTCCAATAATAATCGTTGAATTTTTTTCAATGGAGTTGATACTATGAACTTGAGGTTGTTTCTTCGGGAAGTGTACCGTATGCTCATTACCATTAACATGAAAAGTGACATTGCCCTTGTTGCAATCAATAACAGCCCCTGCAGTATTCAAAAAGGGTCTACCAAGGATGATCGACATACTGTCGTCCTCGGGAATATCAAGAATAACAAAGTCCGTTAAGATAGTAACGTTTGCAACCACAACAGGCACATCCTCGCAAATACCGATGGGTAAAGCAGTTGATTTATCAGCCATTTGCAAGGAGATTTCAGTAGGTGTCAACTTATTCAAATCAAGTCTACGATATAAAGAGAAAGGCATAACACTAACACCAGCTCCAAGGTCACATAAAGCAGTTTTAACATAGTTTCTTTTAATAGAGCAAGGTATAGTAGGTACTCTGGGATCTCCTAGTTTCTTTGGTATTCCACCCTTAAAGGTGTAATTAGCAAGAATGGTGGAAATCTCAGCTTCCGGTATCTTTCTTTTATTTGTCACAATATCTTTCATATACTTAGCATAAGGAGACATTTTCAGAATATCAGTCAAGCGCATACGCAAAAAGACAGGTCTAAGCAATTCAACAAAGCGCTCAAAATCCTCATCATCCTTTTTCTTGGATGGCTTAGGAGGAAAGGGCATGGGTTTCTGAACCCAAGGTTCTCTTTCTCTACCATGCTTCCTAGCAACGAAGTCTCTTTTATCATATCTTTTATTCTTAGGTTGTGGGTTATCAAGATCAACGGCAGGTTCAATCTCCACATCATTATCATTACTAGGTTGAGCATCAACAGGAACATCATCATTAATATTATCACTAGGCTCATGTTCATTACCAGATTGTGTCTCAGCATCAGAAATAGAAATATCATTTGTGTTTTCATGAGTATCTATAACAGGTTCACTAGCAGCATGCAAAGTCCTATCGTCATTCTTTTTTCCTTTTATTACCGGGACGACTAGGTGCATCAGTATTAATTCTCTGAGAATCTTGCTCGATTCTCTTAGGATGGCCCTCAGGATACAAAGGTTCCTGAGTCATTTTACCACCTCTAGTCACAACTGTAACAGATTGATCATTGTTCTTACCATTCATCTCATTAAGCAAATCATTTTGTGCCTTAAGTACTTGTTCTACTTGAGTAGTTACCATGGAAGCATGTTTACTAATAAGCTTAAGATCATTGATAGTTCTACTCATATAATCACCTAAGCGATCAAGCATGTAAGCATTATGTTTCAATTGTCTACTAACATAAGCATTGAAATTCTCTTGCTTGACAATAAAGTTATCAAACTCATCCAAGCATTGGCTAGCAGACTTATTATAGGGAATATCACCTTCATCAAATCTACGGAGAGAATTTACCTCTACTACCTGTGTCGGGGTATCAAGACCATGTATCTCTTCAATAGGTGGTAGATTCTTAACATCTTCAGCTTTAATACCTTTTTCTTTCATAGATTTCTTTGCCTCTTGCATATCTTCAGGACTGAGAAATAGAATACCTCTTTTCTTCGGAATTGGCTTTGGAGGTGGTTCGGGAATAGTCCAATCATTATCATTGCTCAATATATTATTCAATAGTAGTTCAGCTTGTTCAACAGTTCGTTCCCTGAAAACACAACCAGCACAACTATCTAGGTGGTCCCTAGAAGCATCGGTTAGTCCATTATAAAAGTAATCAAGTATTTCGTTTTTCTTGAGAGGATGATCAGGCCAAGCATTAAGTAATTGGAGAAGCCTCCCCCAAGCTTGTGGGAGACTCTCTTCTTCAATTTGCACAAAGTTAAATATTTCCTGCAAGGCAGCTTGTTTCTTATGGGCAGGAAAATATTTTTCAGAGAAGTAATATATCATATCCTGGGGACTACGCACACAACTAGGAGCAAGAGAATTAAACCATATCTTAGCATCACCCTTTAATGAGAAAGGAAACAACTTAAGAATATAGTAATAACGAATTTTTTCCTCATGAGTGAATAGGGTGGCTATATCATTCAATTTTGTAAGATGTGCCACAACAGTTTCAGATTCGTAACCATGGAAAGGATCAGATTCTACCAAAGTAATTAACTTAGGATCGACAGAGAATTCATAATCCTTATCAGTAACAAAGATAGGTGAAGTAGCAAACTTGGGATCATATTTCATTCTAGCATTCAAAGATTTTTCTTTCCACTTGCATAGTAATTTCTTAAGATCATCTCTATCCTTACAAGCAAGAAAGTCTCTAGCTACCTCTCCTTCCATAACATAACCCTCAGGTATATCAGGCAATTCATATCTAGGAGTGCTAGGCCTAGCAGGTGTATCATAGTGTTCAGTTTCAATAATTTCATCAGATTCGGAGATATCATCAGTTTCATTCACTCTAGCAATTTGTTCATCAACAAATTCACCCAGTGGCACAGTAGTATCAAGCAAAGTATCATCATAAGCATCATGCATAGTAGAAGTAGCATCATCAATTACTTGCGACGTATCAGAATTACTAACAGGTGGTGGTGTCGCCAATTTACTCATAACAGAAGGTGAATCAAGTGCAGAGCTAGATGGCAGTTCCTTACCCGTCCTCGTAGTTGAGGGGTAGATCTTGGTTTTAGCTTCTTTCAGATTCTTCATAGTGATCAACAGATATAAATTCCAAGTGACTCAGAGAATAGAGCTATGCTCCCCGGCAACGGCGCCAGAAAAAGGTCTTGATAACCCACAAGTATAGGGGATCGCAACAGTTTTCGAGGGTAGAGTATTAAACCCAAATTTATTGATTCGACACAAGGGGAGCCAAAGAATATTCTCGAGTATTAGCATCTGAGTTGTCAATTCAACCACACCTGAAAGACTTAATATCTACAGCAAAATATTCAGTAGCAAAGCAGTATAGAAGTAACGGTAACGATGGCAAAGTGACAGTAGCAGTTTTGTAGTGATTGTAACAGTAGCAACAGAAAAGTAACTTAGCAAAGATCAATATGCGAAAAGCTCGTAGGCAATGGATCAGTGATGGATAATTTTGTCGGATGGCATTCATCATGCAACGGTTATATCATAGGGTGACACAGAACTAGCTCCAATTCATCAATGTAATGTAGGCATGTATTCCATATATAGTCATACGTGCTTATGGAAAAGAACTTGCATGACATCTTTTGTCCTACCCTCCCGTGGCAGCGGGGTCCTAATGGAAACTAAGGGATATTAAGGCCTCCTTTTAATAGAGAACCGGACCAAAGCATTAGCACTTAGTGAATACATGAACTCCTCAAACTACGGTAATCACCGGAAAGAATCCCAGTTATTGTCACCCTGGGGGATGCGGATCATAACTCGTAATAGGTGTCTACAACTTGCAAGATAGGATCAAGAACACATATATATTCATGAAAACATAATAGGTTCAGATCTGAAATCATGGCACTCGGGCCCTAGTGACAAGCATTAAGCATAGCAAAGTCATAGCAACATCAATCTCAGAACATAGTGGATACTAGGGATCAAACCCTAACAAAACTAACTCGATTACATGGTAAATCTCATCCAACCCATCACCGTCCCGCAAGCCTACGATGGAATTACTCACGAACGGCGGAGAGCATCATGAAATTGGTGATGAAGGATGGTTGGTGATGACGACGGCGTCGATTTCCCCTCTCTGGAGCCCAAATCAGACTCCAGATCTGCCCTCCCGAGGAAGAACAGGAGGTGGCGGCGGCTCCGTATCGTAAAACGCGATGAACTCTTCTCTCTGATTTTTTTCTCCCCGAATAGGAATATATAGAAGTGGAAACGAGGTCGGAGGAGCTTCAGGGGCCCCACAAGACAGGGGGGCGCGCCCCCCTGGCTTGTGGCCAGGTGGTGGCCCCTCTCTGGTTGATTCTTTCGCCAGTATTTTTATTAATTCCAAAAATATTCTCCGTAAATTTTCAGGTCAATCCGAGAACTTTTATTTCTGCACAAAAATAACACCAACGAAATTCTGCTGAAAACAGCGTCAGTCCGGGTTAGTTCCATTCAAATCATGCAAACTAGAGTCCAAAACAAGGGCAAAAGAGTTTGGAAAAGTAGATACGTTGGAGACGTATCAGGATCTCACGAAGATTTTGTTGAGTTTTGTGTGATTGAAGTTTTCAAGTTTTGGGTGAGATCACGATGGATGAAGGAATAAGGAGTAGCAAGAACCTAAGCTTGGGGATGCTACCGCACCCCCATGATATATCCAAAGAAGCCTCCCGGATTCGAGAAGGCCCTCACAAAAGTGACCAAAACCAAAGATGACAATACTTGAATCTATCCAATATGCCTAGCTAGGGGCGTAAAACGATAGCGCTTGTTGGGAGGCAACCCAATGAATAAATAAAATTTTGCTTTTTCCTTTCTGTTTTTGAGTGTTGACACAATTACGCCTCTGTTATGATTGTGTTTTTATGGTTTATTTAGTGTGTTTGCCAAGTAGAACCGTTAGGATGATTCATAGGATGAGTAGAAGTGATGCTGAATCTGAAACAGAAACTTTGCGTCCAGTATATGAATTTTCATTTTTTTTCTGAAACGTGATCTTGAGCTGAAATTTTAACACAGTGTTGCTATATAAATTCCTTACGTTGTCCTTTCAGAATTTTTAGAGTTACAGAAGTATGGGTATGGTACAGATTACTACAGACTGTTTTGTTTGAGACAGATTCTGTTTTTGTTGCATTGTGTGCTTGTTTTGATGCATCTATGGTTTGTATTGGAGGGTATAAACCATGGTAAAGTTAAAATACAGTAGGTATAATGCAATTATAAAATTTGAATGGGTTTGCAACAGTACCTAAAGTAGTGATTTGCTTTCTTATACTAACGGATCTCACGAAGATTTTGTTGAGTTTTGTGTGATTGAAGTTTTCAAGTTTTGGGTGAGATCACGATGGATGAAGGAACAAGGAGTAGCAAGAACCTAAGCTTGGGGATGCTACCGCACCCCCAAGATATATCCAAAGAGTAACAAGCAACTAAGCTTGGGGATGCCCCCGAGTGGCATCCCCTCTTTCTTCTAACGACCATCGGTATTTCACTAGGAGCTATATTTTTATTCGTCACATATCATGTGTTTTGCTTGGAGCGTCTTGTATCTTTGCTTGCTTGGTTTGTTAGTTTTTCCTTTGTATCCTTGCTGTACACACCTATTTGAGAGAGCCACAATCATGCTATGATTTGTTAGATTTGCTCTATGTGCTTCACTTAAACTTTTTGAGCTATAGGAATTGCTCTAGTGCTTCACTTATATCTTTTTAAGCATGGTGTGCTTGGAAACTTTTGTAGAAATACTCTCATGCTTCACTTAGATTAATTTGAGAGTTAGTAAAATTTTGAAGAAATCCTCTCATGCTTCACTTATACCTTTTTGAGAAATGAAATCTTTATGCCCATGTGCTTCACTTAAATTTGTTTGAGCTTGCCAAAAAGCAATGGCAATATATGAAACTAGTCCCAAAGTGATAGATATCCAAGGAGGATATAATAAAAACTTTCATGAAGATCATTGGACAAATTAAACTTGATTCCTTGTAATAGTTTTGAAACATGATGATAGTAATATATGAGTTATGTTAGTGAGTAATTATGCTTAGTAGGAATATTGGCGTTAAGGTTTGTGATTCCCTATGCATGCACGAAAGTCAATAGTTATGCAATGAAGTTACATCCTACTTGTGGTGCATTATTCGGTGTTAGTTATGTTCAATGCTCACTTATGTGATTTTTCGTTTCATGGTTTGGTTGCTTCCCAATCTTTTGCTAGCCTTCATTTGTACTAAGTAGAAATACTACTTGTGCATCCAAAATCCTTAAACCAAGTTTTGCCTTATGAGTCCACCATACCTACCTATATGCGGTATTTCCATGTCGTTCCAAGCAAATTTGTATGTGCCATCTCTAAATTTTCAAACTAAAATTTCTCTTTTGTGTGCCCGTACCGCTCATGAAACGGTGGGGAGTGTCCAATATTTTTCGATGCTAGATGTGTTATTCTCAAGATGAGTGTTTATTCACTTGTTATTGCACAATAGTGCGGCAGTAATAGGGATGCCCATTCCCGAAATGAAAAAGGAAAAATATTTACTTTATGTTGTCAAATAATAAATTCCTTGGAAAGTGTTGGTATGGAAGGCAACCGTGGATACGACCCGCCATGGAAAGTGAAAGTTTGGTGGAAAAAGGAATAAACTTTATTTTCTGTTTGGGAACCGCCTATGATATATCTAGCATGGAAAGTATTGTGAGATAGTTTGTCGTTTTCGTTGACAGGAAAAGCATGCCACCCAAAATATTTTTTCTCTCTCAATTTAAACCTTGAGCTCTGGCACCTCTACAAATCCCTACTTCCCTTTGCGAAGGGCCTATCTATTTACTTTATGCAAATTTTATTTTTTTTTGAGTCTCCATCTTCTCATATAAGCACCAACTAGGGGGCACTATGATCGTACTTGAGCATTGGGAATAGCTAATATTTGTGTGTGTTTCATGAATGGATCAATGATTGAGCATGATGAGCTAGGGATAACTTTCTTTAGGGTTGATATTTTGAAAGACATGGTTGCTTGTTGAGATGCTTGAGTACTGAAGTCATTATGTTAAAACTAGACTATTGCTTTGAATCATTACAAGTCCAAATGTCCATGCTATACAAAGAAGAAAAGAATATGATGAACATGTTAGGCAGCATTCCACATCAAAATTTTTGTTTTTATCATTTACCTACTCGAGGACGAGTAGGAATTAAGCTTGGGGATGCTTGATACCTCTCCAACGTATCTATAATTTTTGCTTGTTCCATGCTGTTATATTATCATTCTTGGATGTTTTACAATCATTTTATTACAACTTTATATCATTTTTTGGGACTAACCTATTAACATAGTGCCAAAGTGCCAGTTGCTATTTTTGCTTGTTTTTTACTTCGCAGGAAATCAGTACCATACAGAGATGAAATGCTGCGGGGATTTTTGTGGATTTTTTACGGACCAGAAGAAACCAGATGGGCCAAATAACACCAGAAGAGGGGGCCCTGGGTGGCTAGCACCCACATGGGCGCGCTAGAGGCCCCCTGGCGCGCCCTGGTGGGTGCTGGGCACCTCCGGCACCCCCTCAACCGACTATCATGCCTATAAATTCCCTGGAAATCCATAAACCCTAGGGGAGTCGACGAAACACAATTCTAGCCGTCGCAAGTTCCAGAACCGCGAGATCCAATCTAAACACCATCACGGAGGGGTTCATCTTCCTCATAGGTGCCTCTCCGATGTTGCGTGAGTAGTCCACCATAGACCTACGGGTCCGTAGGCAGTAGCTAGATGGCTTCTTCTCTCTCTCTCTTATGATTCTCAATACAATGGTATCTTGGAGATCTATTTGATGTAAACTTTTGCGGTGTGTTTGTTGGGATCCGATGAATTTTGAGTTCATGATCAGTTTCTATCCATGAATATTATTTGAGTCTCCTTTGATCTCTTATATGCATGATTGCTTATAGCATCATATTTCTTCTTCGAATCTTTGGTTTAGTTAGGTCAACTAGATCGATTTTTCTTGCCATGGGAAGAGTTGCTTTGTGATGGGTTCGATCTTGCGGTGTTCTTTCCCAGTGACAGAAGGGGCAGCAAGACACGCATGTATCGTTGCTATTAAGGATAACAAGATGGGGTCTATTCCTACATGAATAGATCTTGTCTACATCATGTCATCGTTCTTATTGCATTACTCCGTTTTTCCATGAACTTAATACACTAGATGCATGCTGGATAGCGGTCGATGTGTGGAGTAATAGAGGTAGATGCAGGCAGGAGTCGGTCTATCTATCTTGAACGTGATGCCTATATAATGATCATTGCCTTGGATATCGTCATGACTATTCGATTTTCTATCAATTGCCCAACAATAATTTGTTCACCCACCATGCGCTATTCTCATGAGAGAAGCCACTAGTGAACCCTACGGCCCCCGGGTCTACTTTTCCTATCATATTGCTTTTCGATCTACGTTTTTTGCAATCTTTGTTTTCAGATCTACAAAACCAAAAACCCAAAAATACCTTGCTGCATATTTACTCTTTTTATTTGTGTTCTTGAGAGATCTATCTCTCCTATCTATCACTACCTAATCTATCTTATTACCGTAGAGAGATTGACAACCTCTCTTTCGCGTCGGGTTGCAAGTATTTGTTGTTTGTGTGCAGGTGCTGCTTATTGGGTGTTGGTGATCCTCCTACTGGTTCGATAACCTTGGTTTCATAACTGAGGGAAATACTTACCGTCGCTGTGCTGCATCATCCCTTCCTCTTTGGGGAAATACCTACGTAGGCTCAAGCCACGTCACACACCTTCATCATAATTTGTTAGAATACTCTATGTGCTTCACTTATATCTTTTGAGCTTAGCAGTTGCCGACACAGTCCAAGCCACGTGAAAGGAATTTCTGGCGCCGTTGCCGGGGAGGAAGCGGTCTCTTCTACGTGCCTATCGTAGGCATTGAGGGTACTCCATCATCATCTACCAGGTTCCTAATCACAAATCTCATCTCCTTGCAATTACATTATTTGCCATTTGCCTCTCGTTTTCCTCTCCCCCACTTCACCAATTTGCCATTTTCTTCGCCCTCTTTTTCGTTTGCACTTTTTCTCGTCAGATCTCTTGCTTGTTTCCATGACTAGCGTTACTACTCCCCCTTTGTCACCAGATTTTGAAGTTCTATACTTCAAACAAAAACAAGGGGAAAATTTGAAAGATGTTTGGTACAGGCTAATGGAATCCTATCGTATTTCCAATCTAAAAGGAGATGCAAAAGTTTTACTTAGTAATTTTTATATTGGATTGGCTTTGCATCATAGAGAGCTTTTGGATTTCGCCTCAATGGGCAATTTTATTGAACTTGATGCAAACGTCGCTTATGAAGTTTTGGAAGGAATCTTGGGGGTTCCTCCACCAAAAAAGGGGCTTGCTTTTTCACAAGAGGGAGTTCAAATTCTTGACAAATTGGGTGACTTGCATAAGCACTTGGTCGAGTTACAAAAATATCATGAACCCCTCAAGGATATTAGTGGCAACCTCAATCGTTTGAACACTTTGATTACCCTTTGCAATAAGCGTTTGGATATTTTGGATCTTAAGATGGTTTCTTCTCCTGAAAATTTGGGGAAGCTTAAAGAGCCGCCCGGATTCGAGAAGGCCCTCACAAAAGTGACCAAAACCAAAGATGACAATACTTGAATCTATCCAATATGCCTAGCTAGGGGCGTAAAACGATAGCGCTTGTTGGGAGGCAACCCAATGAATAAATAAATTTTTACTTTTTCCTTTCTGTTTTTGAGTGTTGACACAATTATGCCTCTGTTATGATTGTGTTTTTATGGTTTATTTAGTGTGTGTGCCAAGTAGAACCGTTAGGATGATTCATAGGATGAGTAGAAGTGATGCTTAATCTGAAACAGAAACTTTGCGTCCAGTATATGAATTTTCATTTTTTTTCTGAAACGTGATCTTGAGCTGAAATTTTAACACAGTGTTGCTATATAAATTCCTTTGGTTGTACTAATATTTCAGAATGTTTAGAGTTACAGAAGTATGGGTATGGTACAGATTACTACAGACTGTTTTGTTTGAGACAGATTCTGTTTTTGTTGCATTGTGTGCTTGTTTTGATGAATCTATGGTTTGTATTGGAGGGTATAAACCATGGTAAAGTTAAAATACAGTTGGAATAATGCAATTATAAAATTTGAATGGGTTTGCAACAGTACCTAAAGTAGTGATTTGCTTTCTTATACTAACGGATCTCACGAAGATTTTGTTGAGTTTTGTGTGATTGAGGTTTTCAAGTTTTGGGTTAGATCACGATGGATGAAGGAATAAGGAGTAGCAATAACCTAAGCTTGGGGATGCTGCCGCACCCCCAAGATATATCCAAAGAGTAACAAGCAACTAAGCTTGGGGATGCCCCCGAGTGGCATCCCCTCTTTCTTCTAACGACCATCGGTATTTCACTTGGAGCTATATTTTTATTCGTCACATATCATGTGTTTTGCTTGGAGAGTCTTGTATATTTGCTTGCTTTGTTTGTTAGTTTTTCCTTTGTATCCTTGCTGTACACACCTATTTGAGAGAGCCACAATCATGCTATGATTTTTTAGAATTGCTCTATGTGCTCCACTTAAACTTTTTGAGCTATAGGAATTGCTCTAGTGCTTCACTTATATCTTTTTGAGCACGGTGTGCTTGGAAACTTTTGTAGAAATACTCTCATGCTTCACTTAGGTTAATTTGAGAGTTAGTAAATTTTTGAAGAAATCCTCTCATGATTCACTTATACCTTTTTGAGAAATGAAATCTTTATGCTCATGTCCTTCACTTAAATTTGTTTCAGCTTGCCAAAAAGCAATGGCAATATATGAAACTAGTCCCAAAGTGATAGATATCCAAGGAGGATATAATAAAAACTTTCATGAAGATCATTGGACAAATTAAACTTAATTCCTTGTAATAGTTTTGAAACATGATGATAGTAATATGTGAGTTATGTTAGTGAGTAATTATGCTTAGTAGGAATATTCGCGTTAAGGTTTGTGATTCCCTATGCATGCACGAAAGTCAATAGTTATGCAATGAAGTTACATCCTACTTGTGGTGTATTATTCGGTGTTAGTTATGTTCAATGCTCACTTATGTGATTTTTTGTTTCATGGTTTGGTTGCTTCCCAATCTTTTGCTAGCCTTCATTTGTACTAAGTAGAAATACTACTTGTGCATCCAAAATCCTTAAACCAAGTTTTGCCTTATGAGTCCACCATACCTACCTATATGCGGTATTTCCATGCCGTTCCATGCAAATTTGTATGTGCCATCTCTAAATTTTCAAAATAAAATTTCTCTTTTGTGTGCCCGTACCGCTCATGAAATGGTGGGGAGTGTCCAATATTTTTCCATGCTAGATGTGTTATTCTCAAGATGAGTGTTTATTCACTTGTTATTGCACGAGAGTGCGGCGGTAATAGGGATGCCCATTCCCGAAATAAAAAAGAAAAATATTTACTTTATGTTGTCAAATAATAAATTCCTTGGAAAGTGTTGGTATGGAAGGCAACCATGGATACGGCCCGCCATGGAAAGTGAAAGTTTGGTGGAAAAAGGAATAACTTTATTTTCTATCTGGGAACCGCCTATGATATATCTAGCATGGAAAGTATTGTGAGCTACTTTGTCGTTTTCGTTGACAGGAAAAGCATGCCACCCAAAATATTTTTTCTCTCTCAATTTGAACCTTGAGCTCTGGCACCTCTACAAATCCCTACTTCCCTTTGCGAAGGGCCTATCTATTTACTTTATGCAAATTTTATTTTTGCTTTGAGTCTTCATCTTCTCTTATAAGCACCAACTAGGGGGCACTATGATCGTACTTGAGCATTGGGAATAGCTAATATTTGTGTGTGTTTCATGAATGGATCAATGATTGAGCATGATGAGCTAGGGATAACTTTCTTTAGTGTTGATATTTTGAATGACATGGTTGTTTGTTGACATGCTTGAGTACTGAAGTCATTATGTTAAAACTAGATTATTGCTTTGAATCATTACAAGTCCAAATGTCCATGCTATACAAAGAAGAAAAGAATATGATGAACATGTTAGGCAGTATTCCACATCAGAAATTCTGTTTTTATCATTTACCTACTCGAGGACGAGTAGGAATTAAGCTTGGGAATGCTTGATACGTCTCCAACGTATCTATAATTTTTGCTTGTTCCATGCTGTTATATTATCATTCTTGGATGTTTTACAATCATTTTATTACAACTTTATATCATTTTTTGGGACTAACCTATTAAGATAGTGCCAAAGTGCCAGTTGCTATTTTTGCTTGTTTTTTACTTCGCAGGAAATCAGTACCATACAGAGATGAAATGCTGCGGGGATTTTTGTGGATTTTTTACGGACCAGAAGAAACCAGATGGGCCAAAGAACACCAGAAGAGGGGGTCCAGGGTGGCTAGCACCCACATGGGCGCGCTAGAGGCCCCCTGGCGCGCCCTGGTGGGTGCTGGGCACCTCCGGCACCCCCTCAACCGACTATCGTGCCTATAAATTCCCTGGAAATCCATAAACCCTAGGGGATTCGACGAAACACAATTCTAGCCGTCGCAAGTTCCAGAACCGCGAGATCCAATCTAAACACCATCACGGAGGGGTTCATCTTCCTCATAGGTGCCTCTCCGATGTTGCGTGAGTAGTCCACCATAGACCTACGGGTCCGTAGGCAGTAGCTAGATGGCTTCTTCTCTCTCTCTCTTATGATTCTCAATACAATGGTCTCTTGGAGATCTATTTGTTCTAAACTTTTGCGGTGTGTTTGTTGGGATCCGATGAATTTTGAGTTCATGATCTGTTTCTATCCATGAATATTATTTGAGTCTCCTTTGATCTCTTATATGCATGATTGCTTATAGCATCATATTTGTTCTTTGAATCTTTGGTTTAGTTAGGCCAACTAGATCGATTTTTCTTGCCATGGGAAGAGGTGCTTTGTGATGGGTTCGATCTTGCGGTGTTCTTTCCCAGTGACAGAAGTGGCAGCAAGACACGCATGTATCGTTGCTATTAAGGATAACAAGATGGGGTCTAATCCTACATGAATAGATCTTGTCTACAACATGTCATCATTCTTATTGCATTACTCCATTTTTCCATGAACTTAATACACTAGATGCATGCTGGATAGCGGTCGATGTGTGGAGTAATAGAGGTAGATGCAGACAGGAGTCGGTCTATCTATCTTGGACGTGATGCCTATATAATGATCATCGCCTTGGATATCGTCATGACTATTCGATTTTCTATCAATTGCCCAACAGTAATTTGTTCACCCACCGTGCGCTATACTGATGAGAGAAGCCACTATTGAACCCTACGGCCCCTGGGTCTACTTTTCCTATCATATTGCTTTCCGATCTACGTTTTTTGCAATCTTTGTTTTCAGATCTACAAAACCAAAAACCCAAAAATACCTTGCTGCATATTTACTCTTTTTATTTGTGTTCTTGAGGGATCTATCTCTCCTATCTATCACTACCTAATCTATCTTATTACCGTAGAGAGATTGACAACCTCTCTTTCGCGTCGGGTTGCAAGTATTTTTTGTTTGTGTGCAGGTGCTGCTTATTGGGTGGTGGTGATCCTCCTACTGGTTCGATAACCTTGGTTTCATAACTGAGGGAAATACTTACCGTCGCTGTGCTGCATCAGCCCTTCCACTTTGGGGAAATACCGACGCAGTCCAAGCCACGTCACTCGCCAATTTTGATTCTGGGAAGCCATTCTTATTTCTCTTCTGAATGGTGACGCCACCAAGCTCGCAGGAAGCACCATTTTTGGTTTTCGTTTGACGGTTAAGATAAAAGAACTCTCTGAACAGAGTAATGGAAGGCTCAACCTGGAGGTACACCTCACATAACACTTGGAATTGATAAATGTTTGTCATGGAATTCAGACTAATGTCTTGAGGCCTGAGCTTAAAGAAGTGCAAGAGGTCTCTGAATTTTTTTGACCCGGGAGGGCGGAAACCCCGGCGCAGATGATTAGTAAACACTACAACCTCTCCTAGTTGCGGTTGTGTAGATGATTCTTCTTCAGGAGCCCGCCACTTTATGGTTTTTCGAGCCGGCAAAAGGCCCTGATCCACAAGTTCTCTAAGGTGAGTTTTGGACTCTTTACTCTTTGTCCAGTTGCAAACTTTAGAGCTTTTCGAAGCCATGGCGGGTTATACAGTAGCTACAAGAGTAGTAAGGAGAATAAGTCGGAGCAGATTATAAGTCGCCCATATTAAAGCATGGTTATAAGCCGGCGAAATTTGAGGAGGTCAAAAGGATATCTTCAACACTTAGCAGCAACATTGGGTCACAAACAGGATTTTATGAAAGTTCCTCTCTGGGTGGATCTAATTAAGCGAAGAAAAAACAGTGGTATATATGTTCTAGCCGACGGAACAACCGAAACTGCAGCAGTCCAAAGGGTAATCCTTGATGGTTCATTTTAGATCTACTTTAAAGAAAAATAAAGCGGAGGATGTTCTACGAATATGCTGCAATGAGTGGATGATGAGCGGATCTACTAATAAAGTTTCGGATGAACATTATGGGACTAGCAAGAGCACCAAAAAATGCTCAAACCCTAAAAGGCGGGGATTCCTACCAGATGACGTTGGAGCAAAGACGAAGATGATTGAGTTTGTTTCGACAGTCGCGAAAAGGCTTGACGATGCCGGCAATGGAACGGAAGGACCTTGAAGTCGCCCTGGGAGCCTTTGCTGAAGATCAGTCAATGGAGAAGTAGGAGGAGGAAGACAATGAGGAAGGACTCCAGTGGGGTCCAGCGGGGCATATTTATAATAGGAAGCAAGTGAAGCGGCACCTCAAAAAGACGAAGCGACCGTGGTGAGTTTGTGGCTACAAGCGCGCCTCGATTTTCGCACCCACCTAGATTTGGCGTGGTCTTCGAGGGGATACGTTATGATGGCGTTGAAGAACAACGGTAAGCAAAGATGACGTCATGAACGTTGGGAAAATGACAAGTGCGAAAGCAGAGCAAGCCGGCGTTGTGAAATCTGCTGAAGATACCAGTTAAAAGATGAGTCGCCGCACACAAAGATGAGCCACCACAGGAAAGAAATCTATTGACATGAATGAATTCAAATCAATCTGGGGCCTAATGTCGGGGATATAACTCCACGGTATAACCCGCCCTAATGGGTCGGGTCAACACATTGACCATCGTGTGGCCCAGTTCAGAGTAGGCCGTGTCTTAAGTGCAAAACTAAGTAAGGTGGCGGCCACAACCTGAAGACGGCGGCTCAAGGCCCATGAAGCTAAGGATGCCGGTTTACGTTTCCGTAAAGCGCAAGATAAGTTAGAGATGTAGTAAGTCATGGGTCATACTATGACCCAGACTCTGCTGTAAACCCTAGGGCTTGACCTGTATATAAAGGCATACCCCTAGGGCCGAAAGACTCAAGTCACAACCTCTCGATAGCTAGGCTAGCGATTCCGCACCCTTGTAATCGAGATCCATCCATCTAATACACGAAAAGCAGGATGTAGGCTATTACCTCCATAGGAGGGGCCGAACCTGGGTAAACCCGACTCTCTCTCTCACTTAAACCCTTCGAGTCACTACCAAGTGGCGATGGCCTCACACCTAAGTCCTGTTACGAGGACATCTGCCGGGTTGATAAAACCACGACAATCGGGATATGTATATTGGTGACCAAATGTTGTTCAGAGTCCTGGATGATATCCCGGACGTCACGAGGAGCTCCAGAATGGTCCGGAGGTAAAGATTTATATATGAGAGGTCATATTCAGGGTTTCGGAAAATGTTCGGGATTTTTCGGTATTGTACCGGGAAGGTTCTAGAAGGTTTCGGAGTGGGGCCCACCTGCATGAGGGACCCACATGGACGTGGGTAGTGTGCCAGACCCCACACCCATGGTCTAGGCACAGCAAGATCTCCCCTTAAAAGGAATATGATAATATCCTGAAGGGATAAGATCAAGATCCAAAAAAAGGGGGGATAGCGATCGATGGGGAAGAAAAGGAGGGATTTTCTTCCTCCCCCCTTGACTAACGACCCTAGGGGCTTGGAGGGCAAGCCACCATCCCCTCCCATGCCCATATAAAGGTGGGGAGGTGCAAGGGGGCAGCATACCTTCCCACGGCCATGGCCCTCCTGCCATCTCTCCCGTTTCTTCCTCGTACATCGTTCCGGAGGCGCTTGGAGAAGCCCTGCCCGCATTGCGACACCACCATATTCATCATGCCGTTGTGTTGGTCGAGATCCCATCTACCACTCCGCCCTCGATCGCTGGATCGAGAAGGCAGAGACGTCATCGAGCGGTACGTGTGTTGAACGCGGAGGTGCCGTCCGTTCGGCGCTTCATCGGATTAGATCGCGATTGGATCGTGAAGAGTACGACTACTTCAAACGCGTGATACACACTTCCGCTTAATGGCCTACGAGGGATGTGGACACACTCTCCTCTCTCGTTGCTATGCATCTTCAGAGATAGATCTTGGGTGTTCGTAGGATTTTTTTGCTTCCCATGCAACGTTACCCAACAATGGCATGATGAGCTAGGTCTATGCGTAAATGATATGCACGAGTAGAACACAAAGAAGTTGTGGGCGTTGATATTCATATTGCTTACCTTCCTTGTCTTAGTTTGATTTGGCAGTATTGTGGGATGAAGCGGTCAGACCAACTTTACTTGTCCTCGCACAAGAGACCGGTTCCACCGACTGCCATGCAACTTGTTTTGTATAAGGTGGCTGACGGGTGTCTGTCTCTCCCACTTTAGTTGAATTGGATTTGACACAGGTGGTCCTTGTAGAAGGTTAAAAGGCAACATGATTATCACCGTTGTGGCTTTGCGTAGGTAAAAACGGTTCTTGCTAGTTCCCCATGGCAGCCACGTAAAAGTTGCAACAACAAAGTAGAGGACGTCTAACTTGTTTTTGCACGGCATGTTGGGATATGATATGGCCAAGACGTGATTTGATATATGTTGATGTATGAGATGATCATATTTTGTAATAGTTATCACGACTTGCATGTCGATGAGAACGGCAACCGGCAGGAGCCATAGGGTTGTCTTCAATTTAATTCATGACCTGTGTGCCAATCTTTAAACGTCATGTAATTACTTTAACTTTGTTGCTATGCGTTATCAATAGTTGTAGAAGCGTTAGTTGGCGAGACAACCACATGATGACACAGTGATGGAGATCATGGTGTCATGCCGTTGACGATGGGGATCATGTCAGTGCTTTGGAGATGGAGATCAAAAGCACAAGATGATGATGGCCATATCATGTCACTTATTTGATTTGCATGTGATGTTTATCTTTTATGCATCTTATTTCGCTTAGGACGACGGTAGCATGATAAGATGATCCCTTCACTTAATTTCAAGAAAAGGTGTTCTCCCTAAGTATGCACAGTTGCGAAAGTTTGTCGTTTCGAAGCACCTCGTGATGATCGGGTGTGATAGACTCTTCGTTCACATACAACGGGTGTAAGCCAATTTTACACATGCAAAATACTTGGGTTAAACTTGACGAGCCTAGCATGTATAGACATGGCCTCGGAACACGAAGACCGAAATGTCGAACATGAGTTATATAGTAGATATGATCAACATGGAGATGTTCACCATTGAAACCAACTCATCTCACGTGATGATTAGACTTGGGTTGGTCGATTTGGATCATGTAACACTTAGACAACCTGAGGGATGTTGATTTAAGTGGGAGTTCATTAGTAATTTGATTAACTAAACTAATTATCATGAACATAGTCTAAGTGTCTTTGCAAATTAGGTTGTAGATCAATAGCTCACGCTGTAGCTCCCCTGGATTTTAATATGTTCCTAGAGAAAGACTAAGTTAGATAGTGTAAGCAATTATGCGGACCGGATCCGTAATCTAAGGATTGTCCTCACCGCTGCACTGAAGGCTTATGTCCTTGATGCATCGCTCGGCGTGCCAACCCCTCCAGCATCGTCTATGGATGTTGTGAACGTCTGGCAGACACGTTCTGATGACTACTCAATAGTTTAGTGCGCCATGCTTTATGGCTTAGAATCGGGGCACCAAAGACGTTTTGAACGCCACGGAGCATATGAGATGTTCCAAGAGCTAAAATTGGTATTTCAAGCTTGTGCCCGTGTTGAGAGGTATGAGGCCTCTGACAAGTTCTTTGCCTACAAGATGGAGGAGAATATCCCAGTCAGTGAGCATGTGCTCAGAATGTCTGGGTGCTACAATCGCTTGAATCAAGTGGGAGTTAATCTTCCAGATATGATAGTGATTGACAGAGTTCTCCAGTCACTGTCATCAAGCTACTAGAGCTTTGTGATGAACTATAACATGCAAGGGATGGAGAAGATGATCCCTGAGCTATTCTCGATGCTTAAGGCCGCGGAGGTAGAAATCAAGAAGGAGCTTCAAGTGTTGATGGTTAACAAGACCACTAGTTTGAAGAAGGGCATGTGCAAGAAGGGAAACTTCAAGAATGGCAAGCCACTTGCCGCTCCAGTGAAGAAACCCAATGTTGGACCCAAACTCGAGACTGAGTGCTTCTATTGTAAGGGGAACAATCACTGGAAGCAGAACTGCCCCAAGTACTTGGCAGATAAGAAGGCTCGCAACGCCAACAAAGGTATATTTGATATACATGTTATTGATGTGTACCTTACTAGTACTCGTAGTAGCACCTGGGTATTTGATACGAGTTCAGTTGCTACTATTGGTAACTCGAAACAAAAGTTGCGGAATAAACGGAGACTAGTTGAGGACGAGGTGACAATGCGCGTTGGAAGTTTCTCCAAGGTTGATGTGATCGCCATCGTCACGCTCGCTCTACCTTCGGGATTAGCTTTAAACCTAAATAAATGTTATTTGGTGTCTGCATTGAGCATGAACATGATTGGATCGTGTTTATTGTGAGACGGTTATTCATTTAAGCCGGAGAATAATAGTTGTTCTGTTTACATGAATAATACTTTCTATGGTCATGCACCCAATGTGAATGGATAATTGAATCTCGATCGTAGTGATACACATGTTCATAAAATTGATGCAAAAAGATGCAAAGTTAATAATGATAGTACCACATACTTGTGGCACTGCCGCTAAGGTCATATTGGTGTAAAGCGCATGAAGAAAGTCCATGCTGATGGGTCTTTGGACTCACTCGATTTCGAATCGCTTGAGACATGCAAACCATGCCTCATGGGCAAGATGGCTAAGATCCCGTTTTCCGGTACGATGGGGCGGGCAAGTGACTTATTGGAAATAATACATACCAATGTATGCAGTCCAATGAGTGTTGAAGCGCGCGGTGGATATCGTTATTTTCCTACCTTCACTAATGATTTGAGTAGATACGGGTATATTTACTTAATTAAACACAAGTCTGAAACGTTTGATAAGTTCAAGCAATTTCAGAGTGAAGTTGGAGATCATCGTGACAAGAAGATAAAATGTCTACGATATGATCGTGGAGGTGAATATCTGAGTTACGAGTTTGGTATGCAATTTAAGACAGTGTGGAAATTGTTTCACAACTCACGCCACCTAGAACACCACAGTGTAATGGTGTGTCCGAACGTCGTAGCCATACTCTATTGGATATGGTGCGTTTTATGTTGTCTCTTACCGATTTACCACTATAGTTTTGGGGTTATGCATTAGAGATAATTACATTCACTTTAAATAGGGCACCATCTAAATCCATTGAGACGACGTCGTATGAATTATGGTTTGGCAAGAAATCTAAGCTGACGTTTCTTAAAGTTTGGGGATGCGACGCTATGTCAAGAGGCTTCAGCCTGATAAGCTCGAACCCAAAGTGGAGAAGTGCATCTTCATAGGATACCCTAAAGAAACAATTGGGTATACCTCCTATCACAGATCCGAAGGCAAGTCTTGTTGTCAAGAATAGATCATTTCCAGAGAAGGAGTTTCTCTCGAAAGAAGTGAGTGGGAGGAAGGCAAAACTTGATGAGGTTATCGAACCTTCACTTCAATTGAAGGGTACCATAACAAAGAAAGATGTTCCTATGATGCCTACACCATTTGAAGAGGAAGCTAATGATGATGATCACGAAACTTTGGATCAAGTCACTACCGAGCTTGGCAGGTCGACAAGGACACGTACTGCCCCTGAGTGGTATGGTGATCCTCTCTTGGAAGTCATGTTATTGGACAATAGTAAGCCTGCGAACTATGAGGAAGCAAAGGTGGGCCCATATTCTGACAAATGGCTAAAGGCCATGAAATCTGAGATAGGATCAATGTATTAAAACCACGTATGGACTTTGGTAGACTTGCCCGATGACCGGCAGACCATTAAGTACAAATGGATCTTTAAGAAGAAAACAGATGCTGATGGTAATGTCACCATTTATAAAGCTCGACTTGCTGCAAACAGGTTTCCGACAAGTTCAAGTAGTTGACTACAATGACACTTTCTCACCCATAGCGATGCTAAAGTCTGTTGGGATTATGTTAGCAATTGCTGCGTTTTTCGATTATGAAATCTGGCAGATGGATGTCAAAACAGCGTTTCCTTAACGGTTTCCTTGAGAAAAGGTTTTATATGATACAACCGAAAGGTTTTGTTGATCCTAAGGATGTTAAAAGGTATGGAAGCTCCAGTGATCCTTCTATGGACTGGTGCAAGCATCTCGGAGTTGGAATATACGCTTTGTCGAGGTGGTCAAAGCTTTTGGCTTTATACAAAGTTTACGAAGAAACTTGTATTTACAAGAAAGTGAATGGGAGCTCTATAGCATTTCTGATAAGTATATGTGGATGACATATTGTTGATTGGAAATGATGTAGATTTTTTGGAAAGCACAAAGGGTTGTTTGAAAGGATTTTTTCAAAGGATGGTAAAGCTGCTTACATATTGGGCATCAAGATCTATAGAGATAGATCAAGATGCCTGATAAGTCTTTCAGAGAGCACATACCTTGACAAGATTTTTAAAGAGTTCAAAATGGATCAGTCAAAGAAGGAGTTCTTGCCTATATTGTAAGGTGTGAAGTTCAGTAAGACTCAAAGCTCGACCATGACAGAAGAAAGAGAAAGGACGAAGGTCGTCCCCTATGCCTCAGTGACGTGGCTTGAGACTGCGTCGGTATTTCCCCAAAGATGAAGGGATGATGCAGCACAGCGACGGTAAGTATTTCCCTCAGTTATGAAACCAAGGTTATCGAACCAGTAGGAGGATCTCCAACACCCAATAAGCAGCACATGCACACAAACAACAAATACTTGCAACCCGACACGAAAGAGAGGTTGTCAATCTCTCTATGGTAATAAGATAGATTAGGTAGTGATAGATAGGAGAGATAGATCTCTCAAGAACACAAATAAAAAGAGTAAATATGCAACAATATATTTTTGGGTTTTTGGTTTTGTAGATCTGAAAACAAAGAATGCAAAAACATAGATCGGAAAGCAATATGTGGAAAAGTAGACCCGGAGCCCGTAGGGTTCACTAGTGGCTTCTCTCATGAGTATAGCACACGGTGGGTGAACAAATTACTGTTGGGCAACTGATAGAAAATCGAATAGTCATGACGATATCCAAGGCAATGATCATTATATAGGCACCACATCCAAGATAGATAGACCGACTCCTGCCTGCATCTACCTCTATTACTCCACACATCAACCTCTATCCAGCATGCATCTAGTGTATTAAGTTCATGGAAAACAGCGTAATGCAATAAGAACGATGACATGATGTAGACAAGATCTATTCATGTACGAATAGACCCCATCTTGTTATCCTTAATAGCAACGATACATGCGTGTCTTGCTGCCCCCTCTGTCACTGGGAAAGAACACCGCAAGATCGAACCCATCACAAAGCACCTTTTCCCATGGCAAGAAAAATTGATCTAGTCAGCCTAGCCAAACCAAAGATTCAGAGAAGAAATACGAGGCTATAAGTAATCATGCATATAAGAGATCAAAGAAGACTCAAATAATTTTCATGGATAGAAACTGATCATGAACTCAAAATTCATCGGATCCCAACAAACACACCGCAAAAGTTTACATCAAATAGATCTCCAAGAGACCATTGTATTGAGAATCATAATAGAGAGAGAAGAAGCCATCTAGATACTGCCTACGGTCCCGTAGGTCTATGGTGGACTACTCACGCATCATCGGAGAGGCACCTATGAGGAAGATGAACCCCTCTGTGATGGTGTTTAGATTGGATCTCGCAGTTCTGGAACTGGCGGCGGCTGGAATTGTGTTTCGTCGACTCCCTTGGGGTTTTTGGAATATTTGGGAATTTATAGGCATCAGAGGCGGTGCGGAAGGGGGCCGAGGAGGGCACAACCCATCAGGGCATGCCGGGGCCCCCCTGGCACGCCCTGGTGGGTTGTGCTCTCCACAGCCCACCTCTCCGGCAGTTGTTTGGCCCACTGGGTGTCTTTTGGTCCAGAAAAATCTCCAAAAAGTTTCGTCACGATTGGAATCCGTTTGGTATTGATTTTCTGCGAAGTAAAAAACAAGCAAAAACAACAATTGGCACTTTGGCACTATGTCAATAGGTTAGTCCCAAAAAATGATATAAAGTTGTTATAAAATGATTGTAAAACATCTAAGAATGATAATATAACAACATGGAACAAGCAAAAATTATAGATACGTTGGAGACGTATCAGCATCCCCAAGCTTAATTCCTACTCGACCTCGAGTAGGTAAATGATAAAAACAAAATTTTTGATGTGGAATGCTGCCTAACATGTTCATCACATTCTTTTCTTTTGTATAGCATGGACATTTGGACTTATAATGATTCAAAGCAATAGTCTAGTTTTAACATAATGACTTCAATACTCAAGCATGTCAACAAGACCATGTCTTTCAAACTATCAACACTTAAGAAAGTTATCCCTAGCCCATCATGCTCAATCATTGATCCATTCATGAAACACACTCAAATATTAGCTATGCCCAATGCTCAAGCACGATCATAGTGCCCCCTAGTTGGTGCTTATAAGAGAAGATGGAGACTCAAAGCAAAAATAAAAATTGCATAAAGTAAAAGATAGGCCCTTCGCTGAGGGAAGTAGGGATTTGTAGAGTTGCTAGAGCTCAAGGTTTAAATTGAGAGAGAAAAATATTTTGGGTGGCATGATTTTCCTGTCAACGAAAACGACAAAGTAGCTCACAATACTTTCCATGCTAGATATATCATAGGCGGTTCCCAAACAAAAAATAAAGTTTATTCCTTTTTCCACCAAACTTTCACTTTCCATGGCGGGCCATATCCACGGTTGCCTTCCATACCAACACTTTCCAACAATTTATTATTTGACAACATAAAGTAAATATTTTTTTCTTTTTCAGCACAGCGACGGTAAGTATTTCCCTCAGTTATGAAACCAAGGTTATCGAACCAGTAGGAGGATCTCCAACACCCAATAAGCAGCACCTGCACACAAACAACAAATACTTGCAACCCGACACGAAAGAGAGGTTGTCAATCTCTCTATGGTAATAAGATAGATTAGGTAGTGATAGATAGGAGAGATAGATCTCTCAAGAACACAAATAAAAAGAGTAAATATGCAGCAATATATTTTTGGGTTTTTGGTTTTGTAGATCTGAAAACAAAGAATGCAAAAACGTAGATCGGAAAGCAATATGTGGAAAAGTAGACCCGGAGCCCGTAGGGTTCACTAGTGGCTTCTCTCATGAGTATAGCACACGGTGGGTGAACAAATTACTGTTGGGCAACTGATAGAAAATCGAATAGTCATGACGATATCCAAGGCAATGATCATTATATAGGCACCACATCCAAGATAGATAGACCGACTCCTGCCTGCATCTACCTCTATTACTCCACACATCAACCTCTATCCAGCATGCATCTAGTGTATTAAGTTCATGGAAAACGGAGTAATGCAATAAGAACGATGACATGATGTAGACAAGATCTATTCATGTACGAATAGACCCCATCTTGTTATCCTTAATAGCAACGATACATGCGTGTCTTGCTGCCCCCTCTGTCACTGGGAAAGAACACCGCAAGATCGAACCCATCACAAAGCACCTTTTCCCATGGCAAGAAAAATTGATCTAGTCAGCCTAGCTAAACCAAAGATTCAGAGAAGAAATACGAGGCTATAAGTAATCATGCATATAAGAGATCAAAGAAGACTCAAATAATTTTCATGGATAGAAACTGATCATGAACTCAAAATTCATCGGATCCCAACAAACACACCGCAAAAGTTTACATCAAATAGATCTCCAAGAGACCATTGTATTGAGAAACATAAGAGAGAGAGAAGAAGCCATCTAGCTATTGCCTACGGACCCGTAGGTCTATGGTGGACTACTCACGCATCATCGGGGAGGCACCTATGAGGAAGATGAACCCCTCCGTGATGGTGTTTAGATTGGATCTCGCGGTTCTGGAACTTGCGGCGACTGGAATTGTGTTTCGTCTACTCCCTTAGGGTTTTTGGAATATTTGGGAATTTATTGGCATCAGAGGCGGTGCGGAAGGGGGCCGAGGAGGGCACAACCCATCAGGGCGCGCCGGGCCCCCCCTGGCGCGCCCTGGTGGGTTGTGCTCTCCACATCCCACCTCTCCGGCAGTTGTTTGGCCCACTGGGTGTCTTCTGGTCCAGAAAAAATCTCCAAAATTTTTTGTCGCGATTGGACTCCGTTTGGTATTGATTTTCTCCGAAGTAAAAAACTAGCAAAAACAGCAACTGGCACTTTGGCACTATGTCAATAGGTTAGTCCCAAAAAATGATATAAAGTTGTTATAAAATGATTGTAAAACATCCAAGAATGATAATATAACAGCATGGAAAAAGCAGAAATTATAGATACGTTGGAGACATATCACTCAGCCATAGGCTCTGTACTGTATGCCATGTTGTGTACCACACCTGACTTGTGCCTTGCCATGAGTCTGGCAAGGGGGTACAAGAGTGATCCAGGAGTGGATCACTTGACAGCGATCAAAATTATCCTTAGAGGACTACGGAAATATTTCTCGGTTATGGAGGTGATAAAGAGTTCGTCGTAAGGGGTTACGTCGATGCAAGCTTTGACACCGATCCAGATGACTCTAAGTGGCAAACCAGATACATATAGTGGAGAAGTCATTTGGAAAAGCTCCAAGTGGATCGTGATAGCAGCATCTACAGTATGACATAGGAATTTGCAAAGTGCACACGGATCTGAATGTTGCTGACCCGTTGACTAAAATCTCTCTCACAAGCAAAACATGATCAAACCCCAGAACTCGTTGGGTGTTAATCACATGGCGATGTGAACTAGATTATTGACTCTAGTGCAAGTGGGAGACTATTGGAAATATGCCCTAGAGGCAATAAGAAATTGGTTATTATCATATTTCCCTGTTCATGATAAATGTTTATTATCCATGCTAGAATTGTATTGACCAGAAACTTAGATACATGTGTGGATACATAAACAACACCGTGTCCCTAGTGAGCCTCTACTAGACAAGCTCGTTTATCAAAGATGGTTAAGGTTTCCTTACCATAGACATGAGTTGTCATTTGATAACGGGATCACATCATTAGGAGAATGATGTGATGGACAAGACCCAATCGTAAGCATAGCATTTGATCGTAGCACTTAGTTTATTGCTACTGCTTTCTTCATGTCAAGTATTTGTTCCTAAGACCATGAGATCATGCAACTCCCTGACACCGGAGGAATACATTGTGTTCTATCAAACGTCACTTCGTAACTCGGTGATCATAAAGGTGCTCTACAGGTATCTCCAAGGGTGTCTGTTGGGTTGGCATGGACCGAGACTAGAATTTGTCACTCCGTATGACAAAGAGGTATCTCTGGGCTCTCTCGGTAATACAACATCACAAGAAGCTTGCAAGCAATGTGTCTAAGGGGTTACTCACGGGGTCTTGTATTACGGAATGAGTAAAGAGACTTGCCGGTAACGAGATTAAACTAGGTATGGATATACCGACGATTGAATCTCGGGCAAGTAACATACCGACAAACAAAGGGAACTACATACAGGATTGACTGAATCCTTGACATCGTGGTTCGACCAATAATGATCTTCATGGAATATGTGGGAACCAATATGGGCATCCATGTCCCGCTATTGGTTATTGACCGGAGAGGTGTCTCGATCATGTCTGCATGATTCTCGAACCCGTAGGGTCCGCACGCTTAACGTTCGGTGACGATAGTTTAGTATCGGGATATGTATGTTGGGGAAAAATGTTGTTCGGAGTCCCGGATGAGATCCCTAAAAAGGGGATAGCGATTGATGGCGAAGGAAAGGAGGGATTTCCTTCCTCCCCCTTGACCAACGATCCTAGGGACTTGAAGGGCAAGCAACCAGCACCTCCCACGCCTATATAAAGGCGGGTAGGCGCAAGGGGATACCTTCCCACGGCCACGGCCCTCCTCCCGTCTCTCCCGTTTCTTCCTTGTAAGTCGTTCCGGAGGCGCTTGATGAAGCCCTGCTGGCACTACAACACCACCATCTCCACCACGTCGTCATGTTGGTCGAGATCCCATCTACCAATCCGCCCTCGCTCACTGGATCGAGGAGGCAGAGACGTCATCGAGCCGTACGTGTGCTGAACGCGGAGCTGCCGTCCATTCGGTGCTTCATCGGATTGGATCGCGATTGGATCGTGAAGAGTACGACTACTTCAACCACATGATACATGCTTTTACTTAACGGTCTACAAGGGTAAGTAGACACACTCTCCCCTCTCGTTGCTATGCATATCCATAGATAGATCTTGGTTGTTCATAGGAAATTTTTTGTTTCCCATGCGACGTTACCCAACAGGGTTGTGCTCGACTACCACGTTACCAACGAGGCGGCGCGAGAGGGCAACACGGCAAGGCGACGTGCATCTGATTCGGCTTTATCGATTAGGTGATGCAAATTATTATGAAATTGAATGTTTTGCAGGCAATGGGTTAAAATGGATAACTGATTCAATCAAGATGACCTCGAAACAATCAAAAGGTGAAAAGTAGTTTATGGAATTGGTTGTTGCTCACAAGAACGAAGGTGAAAATATGCTATGCCCATGCAGTATGTGCAATAATTTTTTGTGACATGACATGATATAGACCTTATTGATAGTCGCATACACATCAATGTATGTCCACCGCCTATATAAGGTGAGTCTCTCATGGGGAAGTGGTGAGCAATGTTGAAAGCTAGAGTACCGATCATGGTGGTTATGCAATTCTTCTTTTTCTTTTGAAAACCTATCCAACCAATTTTTCCTTCAGGTAGCACTAGTGCAGGCGCCTGCTATACAAACGGTTTTTAACCCCTTTCCGTGACGTAGTCTCAAACCGTCGCCTTGCATGTGTGGGCGATAGGGGGGTGGCTATCCCACACGACACGGAAAACCCGTCGGCGATGGCTGCGACCGGTCACACACGATGAGCAAAAATATGTCGTGTGCGATTGGAAGGGCCATCACAAACAAATATTTTTGGGAAGTCATGTGAGATGTGCTTAGCAACCCACACAGTGAATCCCAAACGTACTTTTCCGTTCGCATTCTACATCACACACAATTTTCTGCATAACATCGTCTGTGTTAGGGGTGGCCATCACACACGGTTCCTAGAAGAAACTGTTTGACATAGGGCTGTCCATCACAAACACGTTTTACGTGAAAACGTTTGCGAATGTGTCTTCTAACGCACACAGTTTACGGCCGGAAGTCGTGTGTGATTTTCCACTGATCAAACACGCCAAATTTCCAGGAACCGTGTGGGTTTGGTGAGGTAATCACCCACGGTGTTCTATGACAAACCGTCTGCAATATGAAACCACAATAATCGGGCTAATTGCTCTATTATTTATAATCCATCTAGTAAAGAAATTGACACTTCATTTCAAGCACACAATATATTTCATTTCGTATTACGACAACGAGGATTTCATAATTGGAATAAATCAGAGTACAACATCATATAGGCATATACTACCTAGCTACCCAATTACATGACATGACCGAGTTTCACATGCAACATCTAAAACCTTTGGAAAATAGCATCATATACGGTAAATAGACAGATGAATTTCGTCTAGGAAACTGTTGAAGCGGAAGGCAAAATTGAGCCTTCGCTGATGTTGAAGGTCCTTCCAACTTTATGCCAGTGCCTGTGGATTGTTGCCCGCCCATCCTTCATTCTCTTGTGGAAGACTTCAAGATTATACCGTGGGTGATGTATGAATACCTTCCTTGCCTCTTGACCATACAGGTGGTTTGAGACGTACTCATCGATGAACTGCTTTGGAAAGGACTGCAAACAAAGATATGCATAAATTTCCTTTCGAAAAATTGTAATGTCACAAAGGGAAAAAAGACAAGGTAAAAACGATAGTGCCATCCTATAGTTCACTGATGTCTTCTTCATTGTGCAGACAAACAACTTGTTATTTTTTGTCGCAAGTTTCTTTATCTTAACAATCTTTCTAAGTTTCTTGATTTGACTGATATTCATGAACACATCATTTCCCCACATGCAAAATGGGTCGAACAGTGGGTCTAAACCTCTTACAGCAGGACCTACATGTGCAAGACCAAACTATTATTAGAAACCTAAATATTAGAATGGTTCGTGCAATTGCACAATAATGTGCTATTAGCCAAAGGATCATGAAAGTGCAAACCTCGATGGTAAACTTCAGTGTCTCCCATTGTTCCCCCTGTAACGCATTTAAGATAGATATTGATCAGGTTTTAAGTGAGATTTGGAGTGCTATCAGTAAAATATGTTAATGAAAAATAAACGCATTCCAGATCCAACATATTAATTCAAGCCACATGGAAAAGCCAAGCGTGCTAAGAACTATGAAATATAGCAATTGTATGTTTCACATGCATAACAATACAAAACTATACCAACATTAATCGAACATCACATTGCAGATGATCACCAAAACAAATGAACCAAACAGTTAACTGAGCATCACAGTGGACAATAGAACATACTAGAACGTCAGATTGCATAGTAGCATTACTTGCATATTTCACTAGAATTTCTTAAGGAAAGGCAGGAGCAGCACATGCAACAGGTAAAGCAAACATGCTTAACAGGCGTAGCTACCTAAAAACAGGTCATTAGTAATTAAGCTAAAAAACAAGCTATTCCTCATTGTCGGAGATATCGATAACAATGGGCTTGGAAGAGGGCGAGGCTGACGTGGCTTGAGACTGCATCGGTAGTTCCCCAAAGAGGAAGGGATGATGCAGCACAACGACGATAAGTATTTCCCTCAGTTACGAAACCAAGGTTATCGAACCAGTAGGAGGATCACCACCACCCAATAAGCAACACCTGCACACAAACAACAAATACTTGCAACCCGACGCGAAATAGAGGTTGTCAATCTCTCTACGGTAAAAAGATAGATTAGGTAGTGATAGAAAGGAGAGATAGATCTCTCAAGAACACAAAATAAAAAGAGCAAATAAAATATGCAGCAATATTTTTTTTGTTTTTTTGGTTTTGTAGATCTGAAAACAAAGATGCAAAAAGATAGATCTGAAATCAATATGTTGAAAAAGTAGACCCGGGGGCCGGAGGGTTCACTAGTGGCTTCTCTCATGAGTATAGCGCACGGTGGGTGGACAAATTACTGTTGGGCAATTGATAGAAAATCGAATAGTCATGACGATATCCAAGCCGACGATCATTATATAGGCATCACGTCCAAGATAGGTAAACCGACTCCTGCCTGCATCTACCTATATTACTCCACACATCGACCGCTATCCAGCATGCATCTAGTGTATTAAGTTCATGGAAAAATGGAGTAATGCAATAAGAATGATGACATGATGTAGACAAGATCTATTCACATAGGAATAGACCCCATCTTGTTATCCTTAATAGCAAGGATACATGCGTGTCTTCCTGCGCCTTCTGTCACTGGGAAAGAACACCGCAAGATCGAACCCATCACAAAGCACCTCTTCCCATGGCAAGAAAAATCGATCTAGTTGGCCTAACTAAACCAAAGATTCAAAGAATAAATACGAGGCTATAAGTAATCATGCATATAAGAGATCAAAGAAGACTCAAATAATATTCAAGGATAGAAACTGATCATGAACTCAAAATTCATCGGATCCCAACAAACACACCGCAAAAGTTTACATCAAATAGATCTCCAAGAGACCATTGAATTGAGAATCATAAGAGAGAGAGAGAGAGAGAGAGAGAGAGAGGAAGCCATCCAGCTACTGCCTACGGACCCGTAGGTCTATGGTGGACTACTAACGCATCATCGGAGAGGCACCTATGAAGAAGATGAACCCTCCTTGATGGTGTTTAGATTGGATCTCGAGGTTCTGGAACTTGCGGCGGCTGGAATTGTATTTCGTCGAGTCCCCTAGGGTTTTCGGAATATTTGGGAATTTATAGGCATCGGAGGCGGTGGAGAAGGGCCCCGAGGAGGGCACAACCAATCAGGGCGCGCCGGGGCCCCCCTAGCGCGCCCTGGTGGGTTATGGTCTCCTCAGCCCACTTCTCCGGTACTTCTTTGGCCCACTAGGTGTCTTCTGGTCCAGAAAAAATCTCCAAAAAGTTTTGTCGCGATTGGACTCCGTTTGGTATTTATTTTCTGCGAAGTAAAAAAACAAGCGAAAACAACAACTGGCACTTTGGCACTATGTCAATAGGTTAGTCCCAAAAAATGATATAAAGTTGTTATAAAATGATTGTAAAACATCCAAGAATGATAATATGACAACATGGAACAAGCAAAAATTATAGATACGTTGGAGACGTATCAGCATCCCCAAGCTAAATTCCTACTCGACCTAGAGTAGGTAAATGATAAAAACAGAATTTTTGATGTGGAATGCTGCCTAATATGTTCATCATATTCTTTTCTTTTGTATAGCATGGACATTTGGACTTGTAAATGATTCAAACAATAGTCTAGTTTTAACATAATGACTTCAATACTCAAGCATGTCAACAAGCAACCATGTCTTTCAAAATATCAACACTAAAGAAAGTTATCCCTAGCCCATTGTGCTCAATCATTGATCCATTCATGAAACACACTCAAATATTAGCTATGCCCAATGCTCAATTACGATCATAGTGCCCCCTAGTTGGTGCTTATAAGAGAAGATGGAGACTCAAAGTAAAAATAAGAATTGCATAAAGTAAATAGATAGGCCCTTCGTAGAGGGAAGTAGGGATTTGTAGAGGTGCCAGAGCTCAAAGTTTTAAATTGATAGAGAAAAATATTTTGGGTGACATGCCTTTCCTGACAACGAAAACGACAAAGTAGCTCACAATACTTTCCATGCTAGATATATCATAGGCGGTTCCCAAACAGAAAATAAAGTTTATTCCTTTTTCCACCGAGCTTTCACTTTCCATGGCGGGCCGTATCCACGGTTGCCTTCCATACCAACACTTTCCAAGGAATTTATTATTTGACAACATAAATTAAATATTTTTTATTTTTCATTTCGGGAATGGGCATCCCAATTACCGCCGCACTCTCGTGCAATGACAAGTGAATAAACACTCATCTTGAGAATAACACATCTAGCATGGAAAAATATTGGACACTCCCCACCGTTTCATGAGCAATACGAGCACACAAAAGAGAAAATTTATTTTGAAAAATTTAGAGACGGCACATGCAAATTTTCTTGGAACGGCATGGAAATACCGCATATAGGTAGGTATGGTGGACTCATAAGGCAAAACTGGGTTTAAGGATTTTGGATGCACAAGTAGTATTTCTACTTAGTACAAATGGAGGCTAGCAAATAGATGGAGAAGCAACCAAACCAAGAAACAAAAATTCACGTAAGCGAGCATTGAGCATAACTAACACCGAATCATGCACCATAAGTTGTATATAACTTCATTGCATAACTATTGACTTTCGTGCATGCATAGGGAATCACAAACCTTAACACTAATATTCCTACTAAGCATAATTACTCACTAGCATAACTCACATATTACTATCATCATGTTTCAAAACTATTACAAAGAATCAAGTTTAATTTGCCCAATGATCTTCATGAAAGTTTTTATTATATCCTCCTTGGATATCTATCATTTTGGGACTAGTTTCATATATTGTCATTTCTTTTTGGCAAGCTCAAACAAATTTAAGTGAAGCACATGAGCATAAAGATTTCAACTCTCAAAAAGGTATAAGTGAAGCATGAGAGGATTTCTTCAAAATTTACTAACTCTCAAATTAATCTAAGTGAAGCATGAGAGTATTTCTACAAAAATTTCCAAGCACACCGTGGTCAACAAGATATAAGTGAAGCACTAGAGCAATTCTATAGCTCAAAAAGTTTAAGTAAAGTACACAGAGCAATTCTAACAAATCATAGCATAATTTTGGCTCTCTCAAATACGTGTGTACAGCAAGGATACAAAGGAAAAACAAACAAGCAAAGCAAGCAAAGATACAAGACGCTCCAAGCAAAACTCATGATATGTGACGAATAAAAATATAGCTCCAAGTAAAATACCGATGGTCGTTAGAAGAAAGAGGGGATGCCACTCGGAGGCATCCCCAAGCTTAGTTGCTTGTTACTCTTTGGATATATCTTGGGGGTGCGGTAGCATCCCCAAGGTTAGGCTCTTATTACTACTTATTCCTTCATCCATCGTGATCTCACCCAAAACTTGAAAACTTCAATCACACAAAACTCAACAAAATCTTCGTGAGATCCGTTAGAATAATAAAGCAAATCACTACTTTAGGTGGTGTTGCAAACCCATTCATATTTTGTTATTGCATTATACCTACTGTATTTTAAATTTGCCATGGCTTATACCCCCCGATACAAACCATAGATTCATCAAAACAAGCACACAATGCAACGAAAACAGAATCTGTCTTAAACAGAACAGTCTGTAGTAATCTGTACTCTAACCGTACTTCTGTAACTCTACAAATTCTGTAAAATTAGGACAACGTAAGGAATTTATATAGCAACACTTTTTTAAAATATCAGCTCAAGATCACGTTCCAGCAAAAAATGAAAATTCATATACTGGACGCAAAGTTTCTGTTTCAGATTCAGCATCACTTCTACTCATCCTATGAATCATCCTAAAGGCTTTACTTGGCACAAACACTAAATAAACCATAAAATCACAATCATAACAGAGGCATAATTGTGTCAACACTCAAAAACAGAAAGGAAAAAGCAAAAATTTATTTATTCATTGGGTTGCCTCCCAACAAGCGCTATCGTTTTACGCCCCTAGCTAGGCATACACTACTAGGGAAAACCTTATACACAGAACGTTAACAGTAGCGCTGGATAAAAAGTAGGCATACACTGTAGCGCGCATCCAGGACAAGCGCTACTGCTAACTACTTAGCAGTAGCGCGGCACCAAAAACACGCGCTACTACTAATATTGCCCCACCGTTGCCGCTAGGCTAGGTTTAGTAGTAGTGCGCCCAGGCTAACCGCGCTACTGCTAACAGAATAGTAGTAGCGCGTTTTTGGGTAGGATGCTACGGCTAAGTTTGAACCTGGCCGCATGGCGGGCCCCACTTAGCAGTAGCGCCTCTCCCAGAACCGTGCTACTGCTAGCTTTTTAGCAGCAGCGTTGTTTACTACCCAGCGCTACTGCTAAAACCGCACCGAACACCTTTTCCCTCCTCCCTCCCCCCTCCCCTATCCTCTTCCTTCACTTTCCCCTAGCTCCCACCTCCTCTCTCCCTCACTTTGCTTCTTCCTCACTACTTCTCCCCCCATTACTCTCCTTCATCTACCTCCCTCTCTCTCTCTCTCTCTTTATTGCTCCTACCTAACTACACCACCTCCATTAATGCATAGATCTCCTTTCTCTTTTTCCTTCCCCCTCCACTAGGTAGTTGAACTCATCTCCTTCCCAAACTAGCTAGGTAGATCTAGCATTTAGTGAAGTGACCTATGTACCTCCCTAACTAGATCTAGCCATGTCAAGAAGTTAGCTTTGTCCACTTTTGATCATTCCCTAGGTGTGTTGACATCGATCGAAATCATCATCACCGTGCTCGATCTCGAGATAGGTGATTAAAAATTTGTGCTTTTGCAAGAATGGAAATATGTGTATGTGTGCGATATGACATAATCGGGCGATATGATGGAAATTGTGTGTGTGGCATGAGTTGCCGCTGATGTGTGCTTGAGTTACCTATGTTTTGCCGAAATGTCGATTTATTTCCGTTTCGGCGAATTTCGGGCAAACTCTATATGTCCTATTTTTAGGGAAGGTCATGCCGAATTTTTGTATGACTTTGATGCATGCATGCATTTTTATAATCAGTTTGTTTATTATTACCGTGCAGGCATTCATGATGGTCAGTGGAACGATGGTGGAAAGGTGGTGGCGGTCGGCGGTGCAGGACATGAATGAAAATAACCGGACAGAGATTATATGTCCGTGTCGAAGATGCAAAGGAGGAGTTTGGCTCGACCCCTATGAGGATGGTCGTGTGATGGCGCACCTGCTCATGACTGGTTTCATGGATGGCTATACTCGAGGTCTGTTTTCTGGGACTTGGAGTACTGGCACAAACTCGACACGCCACATTGCCTTGATCAAATGCATATCTGTAAGAATGTCCTTGAGAGCTTGCTTGCGACACTGATGAACATGCCGGATAAGACCAAGGATGGGACGAAGTCAAGAAGAGACTTGCAAGATTTGAATATCAGGGCAGATCTGCACATGCCGCCCCGTAAAAAGTTAGAGGAGACAGAGATAGAGACGGAGGCGCGGGAGAAGAAGGGCAAAAAAGTGAAGGAAGAGGATTATTACCCCCCTTCTTGCTTCACCTTAAGTCCGGCTGAGATCGATCAATTCTTCAAGTGCCTTACCGGAATCAAAGTTAGTTCCGATTACTGTGGGCAGATAAGCAGATTTCTAGACACGAAGAAGAAAAGGTTCAGCGCGATAAAGTCCCATGACTGTCATGTGATGATGAAGCAGATACTACCTGTTGCCCTTAGAGGGATAATGGACAAGCACGTCCGTGAGACGCTTATTGGTCTCTGCAACTTTTTTGACGTCATCTCTTGAAAGTCGATCAGTGTGAAGCAGCTCCAAAGGCTACACGAAGAGATCGTTGTGATACTAAATGAGCTTGAGATGTACTCCCCGCCCGCGTTCTTTGACGTCATGGTGCATCTGTGTGTCCATATTGTGGACGACATAATAGACCTGGGGCCGTCATTCCTGCACAACATGATGCCGTTCGAGAGGATGAATGGGGTCATCAAAGGATTCGTTCGTAACATGTCCCGTCCGGATGGAAGTATCGTCCAGGGCTATCTGACGCAAGAGTGCATCTCTTTCTGCGAGAATTATCTATATGGCGGAGACCGGCCTGGTGTTGGTTTGCCCGTTAAGAAGCTCCTTGGGAGGCTCAAAGGAGAAGGTCACTCCAACGGTCGCAGGGAACTGCATGTGGCCTACTCGGATCGACGTAACGACTTTGATAGAGCAAACTTAGTAGTTCTACAACACCTAGACGAGGTAGATCCTTTCGTTACACTGCACAAAGAAACCATCGCAAAGAAGTATCGTGATCGGGGGCTATGCAGGACGGATGCCGAAGTTACTAGAGAGCACAACTCCACTTTCCTGCATTGGTTCAAAGAGCATATTCTTGCTAATCCCCTGGAAGAGGGCTCTAAGGACGGATGGCTCATATATGCCTTAGCACATGGCCCCTCGGCCAACCTCGTGACCTATCAGGCATACGATATCAACGGATACATGTTCTACACGGAGGCCAAAGATATGAACAGTGGTTTTCAGAACTCAGGGGTGACGATGGAATGCATGACCGGCAGCGACAACAGCGCACCTAAGAGATTTTACGGAAGGGTCGAGGAGATCTGGGAGCTTGACTACTCTGGACTACACACCGTGACGATGTTTCGTGTCAGATGGGCTAAGAATGTCGAAAGAGAAAACCGGTATTTCACTACCATGACTATATACCCGACGCCAAGAGCGCTACCGTGAACGCCATTGCAAAAAAACGAGCCATGGGTACACGCTAACCACGTGACACAATGCTTCTTCATAACCGACTCGAGCAATCCCAGCCGTGTTGTCGTGAGGAGAGGCAAAAGGAACATCATAGGAATTGATGGAGTCGCCAACGAGGAAGACTACGACCAGTACGGCAACCCGATGAGGGAAGATGGCGATGACGATGAAGTATACGTCAAAAGAAGAATCAATACTACATTACCTAAGAAAGATCGTACTCCATGGAAAAGGAAAAGTCACAATGAGGGGCTCAATTATTCGTCAACGAACAAGAAGGGAAAGAAGCTCACTCAAAAACAAAAACATTGACACTGATCGAGAAATGGTTATCGGTCAAATGATGTCATATATATGTTCCTATTTTGTGTACACACTTATCCGTTATGCATGGGTCAAATGATGTAATGTATATATATGTTCCTATTTTGTATACACACTTAACCGTCAAATGATGCAATATATATCGCCTTAGTTATATACATTGTATCACCTTTCCTTCGTTCCTGCTCTCGGAAAAAAAGAAAAAGCAGAAAAGAAAAGAAAAAGAAAATAGAAGAAACAAACAGGAAAGGAGTGATAGCAGTAGCGCGTTTCTAAAAAACGCGCTATAGCTATGTCAAGTAGCAGTAGCGCGTTTTCATAAAACGCGCTATAGCTATGTCAAGATAGCAGTAGCGCGTTTTCTCAAAATGCGCTATAGCTACTTTAGCTATAGCGCGTTTTATAGAAACGCGCTACTGCTATCTTGACATAACCCCCACGCGGGCTTCCTCCTGCATCCCATTCCCTATTCGATCCCTCTCCTCCACGCGACGCCGCCGTCGCCCTCCGTCGCCGCCCTTCGTCCGTCGCCGCCCTCCGTCGCCTACCCGCGCGCCCTCCGTCGCCTGCCCGCGCCCCGTCCGTCGCCGCACGTGCGCCCTCCGTCGCCGCCCGCTTCTCAACCCGCACCCGTCTCCCCCGAGCTCCACCTCGCCGCCGGCATCTCCCCCGAGCTCCACCTCGCCGCCGACGTCTCCCCTAGCCCCTTGTAAGTCCTCTGCCCCTCTTTCTCTCTCTTTGCGTAATTAATTAGTATGAACCCTAGGACAGATTAGGTAGTATGAACCTAGTCAAATTAGGACAGAAAATTAGCTAGGTTTCAAATTAGGACAGAAATTTAGCTAGGCTAAATTTAGTTTCAAATATTGTGAAGAAAAAGGACTTATTGCATTTTCTTCAAGTTCTACATTTTTCTTGCTGTTATATGCAAATTTGAAGTGGACATCTGATATGTGGACATGTGATTTGGACATGTGATGTTTGGAATTTGGACATGTGATGTTAGGAAAATGATGGTTATGTGTAGGGTAAATGATCCGAGTGGCCTATGTTTCACCGGAATGTTGATTCATTTCCGTTCCAGTGAATTTCAGCCGCTCGATATGTCCACTTTTTAGCAAAGGTCATGCCGAAATTTCCCATGAATTTTGGCATGACCTGTGCTAGAAAGTAGGCATATCAAGTGCCGGGATTTGCTGGGAAACGACATTCCGGCAAACCATAGACCTTTTTTTATGTCATTACTCATTTTTATTATAGTTTAAGAATTAAACAAGGAGACTTAATCGTAGGAAACATGTCGAACAACGAAGAAACAGGGCCTTCTGACCACGATGCAGACGAGATGGATTATGAGGGTGAACAACAGTACCTCGACTTTTTGTCTGCTAAGCACAGTCAAGGTTTGCAGGACGGCCTCGATGATGGTACTGACGCCGACATCGACACCGACGGCGCCGACACCGATGGCGGTGCCGACACCGGCGGGGAAGGTACCGGCGGGGAAGATGCCGGCAGGGAAGGTACCGGCGCCGAAGCCGCTACCGAAAAGAAGAAGCAAAGGATACGAAAACCTAAGAAACTCGGCATCGGACGACTGGTGATCACAAAGATGGCCCCTGGCAAGTTTGAGCCATTAGAGCCGGAAGAACCTCATAAGTGCTACGGGAACCAAGTCGGATGCATCCTACGGGAATGCACGAGCATCAACGACGATGACATAAGGGGTAAAGAACATTTGATGCAGTTGCTCCTGACGAAGCTGCACAAGAGATTCAAGATCACCGACCGGGATGACGCCATAGAACACCAGTGGGATGATCCGAAGATGAAAAAGATTAACAATTACGCCATGGGCATGTTTAGCAATGATTTGGCCTCCTGGAAAGGGAGGGTGAAACGAGCTATTGAGGCTGAGGAACCCCTGTCCAAGATTCTGGAGGAAAATCCGACTCTTACGGAAGAGGAGTTCCAAAAGTTCAAGGACACTTGCGCTACCGAGGCAACCAAGGCTAAGGCTGCAAAATTCAAGAGCCTTCAGCAAAGGAACACGGGGAACCAACGCCTCGGAAGCCGTGGCTACCTTGGAAAAAGGCACGTATGGGATAAGGAGGACGCGGAACGTGAAGCCGCGGGTCTCCCGGACCCCTTCGCGAAGTTCACCAACCCCTTGGAGCATGACTTCATCAGGGCCCGCTACAAGTGGGACAAGGAAAAGAAGGTTTTTTACACGGACAAGATCACGAGGAAATTGATTAGAATACTGGTAATTGTTCTTTTACCACCTTACATTTAGCTTCCAATCAAGTCGACTACACATTCATAAACGGTTCACATTCCTTCTGCAGGACAAGCAACACAAGCTTGCAGTCGAAAGCCAGTTTTCGTCGATGAGGCCCAAGTGGGACACCCCTCTCAACCGGGCCTTGAACGAACTTAAGGGACTCCCTTTGGACCAGCGGCCGCAATATGGACGTGTGCACGGCGCCGGAGATGGCGCCACGTGGAAGGTCTTTTACAACGAGGGCCCGGAGGCCAAGAAGCAGAAAAAAGAAGTTCAGCCAGGCGGACATCGACGAGAAGGTGAAGCTTGCGTTCGAGAAAAAAGCAGCTAAGGACGCGAAAAAAGCAGTCGAGGAGAAAAATGAGTTGCTACAGCAGGCAGTCGCTGCAGCTGTAGATGCCTGCAGAAATGATTTCGCTACTAACTTGATCCCGGCTATCATCAACTGGTTGAAGGAAAATCCAGACAAGACGGTATATGATTTCCCCATGCCCAGCTTCGTCGGGAGCAACTCGGTGAACAACACAACCGCACCATCACCTGCTCACGCAACCGCGCCTGCTGCCGCACCCGCACCCGCACCCGCTCATAGCAGGCCATCCTCAGTCTCTGGCGCGCTAGGCGGGCCTTCGTCTTTGGCTGAGCTCGACGCCCTCACGGTAATTACATGTCGCACCAACATATATGTAGACTATTCCATTTTTGTTGCCTTTCGGATGTTTTACGCCGCAGACATGTCTTTGCAGGCCGACGAAACCCCGTGCACCGTACTATACTTGATCAAAGGCCAGAAGGTGGACGTGGGAAAGGCGGTGATAACGAAGCCCTTGGAACTCTCGTTCCATGGCCAGCCGATGCCTGGTGAGCACTTCAGGGTTACCTTGTCGAGTGTGAAATCGGGGCACGAAGATTTGCCTCCAGTACGGCTAGGGGGAGAGGATGACGAGACCCCGCCGCGGCTTGGAAACTGCAAGGGTTGGGTGCTGCTATGGCCGAAGAATCTTCTTCGTTTGGAGCCGGCCGAGAGCACACCAATAACCACACATCAGCAAGCAGGTATGAACACCACCACCCCGCCTACGCAATTACCAGCGCCTGTAGTGCCGGGTGAGAGCGGCGGTGTTAGAGCATATTTATCCATATGTGGTTTTGGTAATTGTTGACAATCCCTATGGACTAATGGTTGCCTTGAGTTATATTCGAAGGATTTGTCCGTAGGTACTTCTTGAAGTTCATCTGTTGGTTTCAAGGAGTTTATATGGTGACCAAGGTGGTATTCAAGGTTTTATCCAAAGATTGGTCATGTGAGAGTTGAGCTCATTGCAAGCATGTCTTGAAGAAGAAGATTGTGTGAACATTCAAGTTTACCTTCAAGACATCATCTTTGTGAAGAGAGAAGAGAAGACACTAGGTTGATCAAGATTAAGGCAAAGAATGATTCAAGTTGATCAACACACAAAGCGTAGAAGATGTACCAAGTGGGATCAAGTGATCCCATGGTATGGTAAGCATTGTCCATTACGCTTTGTGTACTAACCCATGGTCTACGTGAGAGTTCGTTGTGGGGTTAGGTATATTTCCATGGGCTTGCGTCAAGAGGAAGATCTCATACAACCCATGGAGGATGACATCAAGTGGTGATCGTCATCAAGGTTGCGGTGTGCAAGTTCAAGTGAAGCATCATAGAGAGATCATGCTTGAAGCTTGCCGTCCATTGTGGTGACAATGGACTTGTGAAGATGTGCCAAAGAGTGGCTCACCCATAGTGGAGTATGGGGGAGCAATCAACTAGTCTTCATCGAGCCAACGCAATCAAGAAAGGTGGTCCATCTTGAGGAGGACAAGATCGTCATCATCTAGCTCAAGTGGACTATGCGCAAGGCAAAGGTTTGACCTTGATAGGGTTTTATATTTTACCGGTCTCATGGTGGTAGTTGGGAGACCGGGTTATAGGATCGATAGCCGTACTATCAAGGGGGGCTCTCAAGTGAGTAGCTTGATCGTATCGTTCGTTGAGAGTCAAACCATTGCATTCTTGGCATCATCATCTTTCTTGGTTCTTGGTTGGCTTTTCTCTATGTAGGTTCTTGAGCTTATGGTCAGCTTTATGACAAGCTCAAGTTCATCGAAAACGGAGTCCATATGCATTTTCTATGATGTTTTCGATGTTGGAGTTTTTGCCGGTTCTTCATTGATAGAGGTTTCACATCTCTATATCATTGGCATTTTCATACTGCCTCTTCTTAGGATGGTACTTGTCGTGTGCTATCCAACAAGCTTGAGTTTGCTCAATTCAGAGCTCGTATGCGAAAGTTATGGCAGTTTTAGTGCCAGAGCTGTTTTTCTCTAAACAGGCGGTCGTACCGCTCGGTACCACGGTAGTACCGCTTGGGCGGTACTTCCCCTATGTACTACCGCTGCTACTTCCACTTATATTTTGTTCTTTGGTCAAGGTGGTTTTCTGTACGGTAGTAGTGAGCGGTAGTAGGGCGATAGTACCGCCCGCGCGGTACTACCGCTCTCTAGTACCGTTTCTACTACCGCTTATTTCTGGGGTCTGGCGTCTTACTGCATCCCAGCGGAAGTACCGCTGGGTAAGACGGTAGTACCGCTCCGGCGGCACTACCGCCTCGAGGTTTTGCCATTTTGCACGTTTTCCCTAAAAACTACCGCGCAGGCGGTAGTACCGCTTAGCCGAGCGGTAGTACCTCTTGTGCATGACATGTGCACATAACGGTTGGATTTGGGGAGGCCTATAAAAGGGGGTCTTCTTCCCCATTGCTCCTAATCCTTCGAGCTCGTGTTTGCCCCCCATTGTTGACCTTCTTTGAGCTTGCTATCTCTCAATCCCTCCAATGATTCTTGCTAGTTCTTGAGGGAAAATGGAGAGGAGATCTAGATCCACATTTCCACCAATCACTTTCTCCTCTATGTGAGGGGAACCCCTTGGATCTAGATCTTGGAGTTCTTCATGTTCTTCTTTGTTCTTCCTCTCATTTTCCTCCCTAGCATTAGTTGCTTTGGTGCGATTTGGGAGAGAAGGACTTGGGCACTCCGTGTGCCCTTGCCATTGCATTTGGTGCATAGGTTTGAGTTCTCCGCGGTGATACGTGGAAGTGAACTTTGAGAAGCTTATTACTCTTGGGTGTTTGAGCACCCTAGAGCTTGTTCCTCTTGGGTGCCTTGGCGCCCTAGACGGTTGGTGGTGCCTCGGAGCTCAATCATTGTGGTGTAAAGCTCCGGGCAAGCGTCGGGGTCTCCAATTAGGTTGTGGAGATTGCCCCGTGATACGTCTCCAACGTATCTATAATTTTTGATTGTTCCATGCTATTATATTATCTGTTTTGGATGTTTTATATGCATTGATATGCTATTTTATATTATTTTTGGGACTAACCTATTAATCTAGAGCCTAGTGCCAGTTTCTGTTTTTTCCTTGTTTTTGAGTATTGCAGATAAGGAATATTAAACGGAGTCCAAACGGAATAAAATCTTTGGGATGATTTTCCTTGGACCAGAAGAAACCTACCAGACTTGGAGATGAAGGCAGGAGACCTGCCGGGACGCGACAAGCCACCAGGGCGCGCCCCTAGGGGGGGCGCGCCCTCCTGGCTTGTGCCCCCCCAGCAGGCCTCCTAACCCAATTCTTTGGCCTATAAATTCCCAAATATCCCCCCAATACCAAAAAGAGCCACGAAAATACTTTTCCGCCATCGGAAGCCTCTGTTCCCGTGAGATCCCATCTTGGAGCCTTTTCCGGTAATCTGCCGGAGGGGGATTCGATCACGAAGGGCATCTACATCAACTCCATTGCCCCTCCGATAATGCGTGAGTAATTCACCTCAGACCATCGGGTCCATAGCTAGTAGCTAGATGGCTTCTTCTCTCTCTTTGTTCTTCAATACCATGTTCTTCATGATCTTCATGGAGATCTATCTGATGTAATACTCTTTTGCGGTGTGTTTGTTGAGATCCGATGAATTGTGGGTTTATGATCAGATTATCTATGAATATTATTTGAATCTTCTCTGAATTCTTATATGCAATATTTCATATCTTTGCAAGTCTCTTCGAGTTATTGGTTTGATTTGGCCAACTAGACTGGTAATTCTTGCAATGGGAGATGTGCTTAGTTTTGGGTTCAATCTTGCGGTGTCCTCACCCAGTCACAAAGTAGGGGTAGCGAGGCACGTATTTGTATTGTTTCCATCGAGGATAAAAAGATGGGGTTTTCATCATATTGCTTGAGTTTATCCCTCTACATCATGTCATCTTACCTAATGCGTTACTTTGTTCTTCATGAACTTAATACTCTAGATGCAGGCAGGAGTCGGTCGATGTGTGGAGTAATAGTAGTAGATGCAGAATCGTTTTGGTCTACTTGACACGGACGTGATGCCTATATGCATAATCATTGCCTTGGATATCGTCATAACTATGCGCTTTTCTATCAATTGCTCGACAGTAATTTGTTCACCCACCGTATTATTTTCCTTCATGAGAGAAGCCTCTAGTGAAACATATGGCCCCCTGGTCTATTTTCCATATTATATTTTCATATCTATAAACCAAAAATACCAAAAATACTTTGCTGCAATCTTTTTACTTTTGTTTTACTTTTCGTTTTAGCAATCTTTTATATCTATCTCTATCAGATCTCATCCTTGCAAATAACCGTGAAGGGATTGACAACCCCTTTTAGCATTGGGTGCAAGAGTTTGATTGTTTGTGTAGGTGCGAAGATTTGGGACTTGCTTGTATCTCCTACTGGATTGATACCTTGGTTCTCAACAACTGAGGGAAATACTTATCAACTTTGCTGCATCACCCTTTCCTCTTCAAGGGAAAACCAATGCAAGCTCAAGAAGTAGCAAGAAGGATTTCTGGCGCCGTTGCTGGGGAGATCTACATCAAGCCTACCAAGTACCCATCACAAACTCATCTCTTGCATTTACATTATTTGCCATTTGCCTCTCGTTTTCCTCTCCCCCACTTCACCAATTTGCCGTTTTACTCGCCTTTTTCTCACCGGATCTCTTTTTGTCTACTTGAGTTACCATGTGCCTTCTATTTGCTTGCATCTTTGCTTGTTAAAAATCTATTGATATGGATCCTCATCCACTTGCTAATCTTTTCAAGAGATCCAATTGTGATGAACCAATTGCTAGTGAGTTGGGTGTACTTGATTATCTCTATAAAGTTTTGCTTGAGATTCGTGAATCTGAAAATTGTGATGAAGTGATTCACGATGTTTCCTTGAATGAAAATCATGATTACAATGATATTGTTATAAATTCTATTAATATCAATTGTGCTAATGATATGCAAACCCACAAGCTTGGGGATGCTATATTTGATGAGTTTGCCATGACAAATACTTATTGCAATGATCATGATTGGGGTGATAATGCTTCTTATGATCTTGATAATTTATTTAATACTCATGATGAATATGATATTGAAAGTGGGTTTGGAAGGGTGTCAACTTTAGGCATTATTTATTCCACTGTTTTGGAGAGTGTTCAATCTTATGAAATTTTTGATAAAAGTGGGTTTGGAGAGGTCATGACTTTAGTTAATGATAATTCCACTATTTTGGAAGAGTGTCAACTTTGCATGCATGTGGATCATGAAGAGAAAATTTTATATGATAGTTATATTGTTGAATTCCTTCATGATGCTACTGAAATTTATTATGAGGGAGGAACATATGCTTGTAGGAATTGCAATAATATCAAGTTTCCTCTCTATGTGTTTAAAGTTTTGAAGTTATGCTTATTTTGCCTTCCTATGCTAGTTGATTCTTGTTCCCGTAAATTGTTTGCTCACAAAATCCCTATGCATTGGAAGTGGGTTAGACTTAAATGTGTTTTTTCATGCTATTCATGATGCTCTTTTGCATATCTCAATTACTACTTTTTATGTGAGCATCATTGAAATCGTTATGCCTAGCTAGGGGCGTTAAACAATAGCGCTTGTTGGGAGGCAACCCAATTTTATTTTTATGCTTTTGTTTTTGCTTCTGTTTTTGAGTGCTTTACACATTATTAACTCTGTAGTAATTGTGTTTTGTTTTTTTAATTAGTGTTTGAGCCAAGTAAGACCTTTGGGATGGTCTACGGTGATTGTGATTTGATTTTGCTGAAAAAAAGAAACTTTTGCGCTCAGTCCAGGAATTTTATAAATTCACCAGAGCGTCGAATGAGTCTGAAATTTTTACAAAAGATTTATATACAAATTTTCCTGATTTTCCTAATGTTTCAGAATTTTTGGAGTTACAGAAGTGTTTGAAGTCTATAGATTTCTACAGACTGTTCTGTTTTAGATAGATTCTGTTTTCTTTGTGTTGTTTGCTTATTTTGATGTAGCTATGGGTTGTATCGGGGGGTATGAACCATGGAGAAGTTGGAATACAGTATATATTACACCAATATAAATAAATAATGAGTTCACAATAGTACCTAAAGTGGTGATTTATTTTTCTTATACTAACGGATCTCACGAGTTTTCTGTTGAGTTTTGTGTTGTGAAGTTTTCAAGTTTTGGGTAAAGATTTGATGGACTATAGAATAAGGAGTGGAAAGAGCCTAAGCTTGGGGATTCCCAAGGCAACCCAAGCCATATTCAAGGATACCAAAGAGCCTAAGCTTGGGGATGCCCCGGAAGGCATCCCCTCTTTCGTCTTCAATCCATCGGTAAATTTACTTGAGGCTATATTTTTATTCACCACATGATATGTGTTTTGCTTGGAGCGTCTTGTATGATATGAGTCTTTGATTTTTAGTTTGCCACAATCATCCTTTCTGTACACATATTTTGAGGGGGACACGCATTAATCGTGAATTTATTAGAATACTCTATGTGCTTCACTTATATCTTTTGATCTAGGCAATGTTGCTCTAGTGCTTCACTTATATCTTTTTAGAGCACGGTGGTGTTTTATTTTATAGAAATAATTGAACTCTAGTACCTCACTTATATTATTTTGAGAGTCTTTAAACAGCATGGTAATTGGTTTAGGTTATGAATTTAGTCCTAATATAATGGGCATCCAAGAGGGATATAATAAAAACTTTCATATAAAGTGCATTGAATACTATGAGAAGTTTGATTCCTTGCATATAGTTTTGCGATATAAAGATGGTGATATGAGAGTCATGCTAGTGAGTAATTGTGGATTGGTAGAAATACTTGTGTTAAAGTTTGTGATTCCCGTAGCATGCACGTATGGTGAACCGTTATGTAACGAAGTCGGAGCATGATTTGTTTAATGATTGTCATCCTTTGTGTGAGGGTCGGGAGCGCGCGATGGTTAACTCCTACCAACCTCTCCCCTAGGAGCATGCGTCTAATACTTTTCTTCGATAACTAATAGACTTTTGCAATAAGTATGTGAGTTCTTTATGACTAATGTTGAGGTCATGGATTATACGCACTCTCACCCTTCCACCTTTGCTAGCCTCTTTAGTACCGCGCAACTTTCGCCGGTGCATTAAACCCACCACATACCCTTCCTCAAAACAGCCACCATACCTACCTATTATGGCATTTCCATAGCCATTCCGAGATATATTGCCATGCAACTCCCACCGTTCCGTTTTTCATGACACGCACCATCATTTTCATATTGCTTTGCATGATCGTAAGATAGCTAGCATGATGTTTTCATGGCTTGTCCGTTTTTTGATGTCATTTGCTAGGCTAGATCGTTGCACATCCCGGTACACCACCGGAAGCATTCATATAGAGTCATATTTTGTTCTAGGTATCGAGTTGTAATTCTTGAGTTGTAAGTAAATAAAAGTGTGATGATCTTCATTATTAGAGCATTGTCCCGTGAGAGAACAGGATGATGGAAGCTATGATTCCCTCACAATTTGGGATGAGTCTCCGGACTTTACAAATAATAAAAGAGGCCAATGAAGCCCAAATAAAAAAAAAGAGGCCAGAGATGCCCACCAAAAAAAATGAGAGAAAGAGAGAAGGGACAATGCTACTATCTTTTTCCACACTTGTGCTTCAAAGTAGCACCATGATCTTCATGATAGAGAGTCTCCTATTTTGTCACTTTCATATAACTAGTGGAATTTTTCATCATTATGCACAACCACTTAGTTTCTTTTTGAGCTTTCATACACTTATAGCTCTAGTGCATCCGTTGCATGGCAATCCCTACTCACTCACATTGATATCTATTGATGGGCATCTCCATAGCCCGTTGATACGCCTAGTTGATGTGAGACCATCTTCTCCTTTTTCCTCACAACCTCCACCATATTCTATTCCACCTATAGTGCTGTATCCATGGCTCACGCTCATGTATTGCATAAGAGTTGAAAAGGTTTGAGAACATAAAAGGTGTGAAACAATTGCTTGACTTGTCATCAGGGTTGTGCATGATTTAAATACTTTGTGTGGGGAAGATGGAGCATAGCCAGACCATATGATTTTGTAGGGATAGCTTTCTGAGGCCATGTTATTTCGAAAGGACACAATTGCCTTGTTAGTATGCTTGAAGTATTACTGTTTTTATGTCAATATTAAACTTTTGTTTTGAATCTTACGGATCTGAATATTCATGCCACAATAAAGAATATTACATGGATAAATATGTTGGGTAGCATTCCACATCAAAAATTCTGTTTTTATCATTTACCTACTCGAGGACGAGCAGGAATTAAGCTTGGGGATGCTTGATACGTCTCCAACGTATCTATAATTTTTTGTTGTTCCATGCTATTATATTATCTGTTTTGGATGTTTTATATGCATTAATATGCTATTTATATTATTTTTGGGACTAACCTATTAATCTAGAGCCTAGTGCCAGTTTCTGTTTTTTCCTTGTTTTTGAGTATTGCAGATAAGGAATATTAAACGGCATCCCAACGGAATAAAATCTTCGGGATGATTTTTCTTGGACCAGAAGAAACCTACCAGACTTGGAGATGAAGGCAGGAGACCTGCCGGGAGGCGACAAGCCACCAGGGCACGCCCCTAGGGGGGGGCGCCCTCCTGGCTTGTGGCCCCCCAGCAGGCCTCCTAACCCTATTCTTCGGTATATAAATTCCCAAATATTCCCCCAATACCAAAAAGAGCCACGAAAATACTTTTCCGCCACCGGAAGCCTCTGTTCCCGTGAGATTCCATGTTGGAGCCTTTTCCGGTAATCTGTCGGAGGGGGATTCGATCACGGAGGGCATCTACATCAACTCCATTGCCCCTCCGATGATGCGTGAGTAGTTTACCTCAGACCTTCGGGTCCATAGCTAGTAGCTAGATGGCTTCTTCTCTCTCTTTGTTCTTCAATACCATGTTCTTCATGATCTTCATGGAGATCTATCTGATGTAATACTCTTTTGCGGTGTGTTTGTCGAGATCCGATGAATTGTGGGTTTATGATCAGATTATCTATGAATATTATTTGAATCTTCTCTGATTCTTATATTCATGATTTCATATCTTTGCAAGTCTCTTCGAGTTATTGGTTTGGTTTGGCCAACTAGATTGGTAATTCTTGCAATGGGAGAAGTGCTTAGTTTTGGGTTCAATCTTGCGGTGTCCTCACCCAGAGACAAAGTAGGGGTAGCGAGGCACGTATTTGTATTGTTGCCATTGAGGATAAAAAGAAGGGATTTTCATCATATTGCTTGAGTTTATCCCTCTACATCATGTCATCTTACCTAATGCGTTACTCTGTTCTTCATGAACTTAATACTCTAGATGCAAGCAGGAGTCGGTCGATGTGTGGAGTAATAGTAGTAGATGCAAAATCGTTTCGGTCTACTTGACACGGATGTGATGCCTATATGCATAATCATTGCCTTGGATATCGTCATAACTATCCTCTTTTCTATCAATTGCTCGACAGTAATTTGTTCACCCACCGTATTATTTTCCTTCATGAGAGAAGCCTCTAGTGAAACCTATGGCCCCCGGGTCTATTTTCCATATTATATTTTCAGATCTATAAACCAAAAATACCAAAAATACTTTGCTGCAATCTTTTTACTTTTGTTTTACTTTTCGTTTTAGCAATCTTTTATGTCTATCTCTATCAGATCTCATCCTTGCAAATAACCATGAAGGGATTGACAACCCCTTTTAGCGTTGGGTGCAAGAGTTTGATTGTTTGTGTAGGTGCAAAGATTGGGGACTTGCTTGTATCTCCTACTGGATTGATACCTTGGTTCTCAACAACTGAGGTAAATACTTATCAACTTTGCTGCATCACCCTTTCCTCTTCAAGGGAAAACCAACGCAAGGTCAAGAAGTAGCACCCCGAGCAATTTGTACGGGGACCGGTGAACCGCCCCCAAGGGTTGCCAAAGTGTAGGGTACCGGTGACCGCCCCCAAGGGTTGCCATTTGTACGGGTTCGGTGACCGCCCTCAAGGGTCCCTTAGTGGAATCACGGCATCTTGCATTGTGCGAGGGCGTGAGGAGATTACGGTGGCCCTAGTGGCTTCTTGGGGAGCATTGTGCCTCCACACCGCTCCGAACGGAGATTAGCATCCGCAAGGGTGTGAACTTCGGGATACATCATCGTCTCCTCGTGTCTCGGTTATCTCTTACCCGAGCCCTTTACTTGTGCACTTTACTTTGTGATAGCCATATTGTTTCTTGTTATATATCTTGCTATCACTTAGTTGTTTATCTTGCTTAGCATAAGTTGTTGGTGCACATAGGTGAGCCTAGTTGTTTTAGGTTTTGTGCTTGACATATTAAACGTTAGTTTTATTCCGCATTTGTTCAAGCCTAAACCGTAATTATTTTAAAGCACCTATTCACCCCCCCCTCTAGGCGACATCCACGTCCTTTCAGGCGGACGACGCGAGGAAGGGGGTCCAATAGTGGCTGATGTAATCGCCCCCGTAGAACAAAGAATGGATGATGAGATGAACGAGGACCCTCTTCGGTTCCTCAATACAGGGGCCTATGGCGATGACTTAGAATTGATGTGTCAGCCATATGATGACTCGGGCTATCAGCATGCTGATGAGATGGATGATCTGCCCGGGCAGGAACGTCCTAGCAGGGTTGATTGCAAGAAGTCTCTCTTCATGCAATCCTCATAGGACATGCCTAAAGATGCTCCCTCAACACAGGCACAACTAGCCGAGGGTCGTACAGTGCTTAGCCCGACAACACTGGGGCAGGGGTTAAGGAAGGGTCTAGAAGGTCAGCCCAAGAAAAAGGAGAGGAGGAGACCGGCGGGGAAAGGCTCTGCTGCCTACAAACAAGCCAGAGCACATAGCAGCCAGACGTCAGATTTTGAAGAGCGTGTACCCGTCAAAGGTGCGGCCATGTTCCATGTCACGGGCGAGCCGATCCTACTGCCGAAACCGCTGGAGGCAATATAAGGGGATCTCAGGAGACTGGACGACCATGTGCTGTCGACTGAGAAAAGCCTACTAGCCTCGAAGGATGCAGGATATCCGACATACGCGGCTCGTGTGCCTGAGGGGAAGTGCTACGTTCACACATGGCCCGCGGAGGTGTTCTTCCTGTGGTTTGACCATATCTTCGAGATGTTTCTGACAAGGCGTCTCGATTTTACAATCGTCCGCCTTTTTGCGCTACATATGAGCTTCGTCATTAAGAGAGAAGAAGTCTCGCAAATCTGTGTGGCGGATCCATACTACATGCACGAGTCCTTCTTGAGTCTCGGCGACTTTGAGCGTAAAACTGCTAGGGAGTACCTCGAAAACTTCATGGTAGAGAATAAGGACCAGGAAATTGTCCTCCTGCCTTATCATCCAAAGTAAGTCAGTGCCGGACAACCCTTTCGTACATTTCAATCATTCTTTACCCGCGAGTCTCCCATATGGAGAATAATTTGAGGTGTTCTTTTCCCCGCAGCAACGGGCGCGCCATCCGTATCGTTCTTTACCCGCGAGTCTCCCACGCCGTGTATTTCGACACTACCAGAAACTACGAGAAGAAGGACTACAGCCACGTAATGAATATTCTAGATGATGCTCTCCAAGGCTTCAGCTTGAGGGGTGGCCACCTGCAGATCAGGAAACAAAGGAACCGCAAGACGGGTTTCTCGGATAAAACTAACTTCTGCGGCATCCATGTCCCGAAACAAAGTAGGAACGATGGCTTCTACCTCCTCCATCTCATGATGGAGTTCAGAAGGGATCACCAAAAGCTTCGCATGACAACCAGAAATGATGGTCATATCCGCAAGTAGGTAGAATCTCAAGGAGAAGCGGATTATAAACGTAGAGATGACTTCTTTCGCATCCAGAGGGACCACTAGTAGAAAACAGGCCATTAGTCCCGGTTGGGAAGGGCCTTTAGTCCCGGTTCCCCAACCGGGACTAAAGTATAGAGACTAAAGGGTCCAAGCCTTTAGTCCCGGTTGGCTACGAACCGGGACTAAACCCTGGCCACGTGCTCGGCAGCGCGCGCCAGGGCATGGGGACCTTTGGTCCCGGTTGGTAACACCAACCGGGACTAAAGGTTTAGGGGTTTAGGGGTTTAGGTGTTTAATTAGTGTTTATTGTTTATTTTCCTTTTCATTTTGTGTTTTCCATTTAACTAGCAAAGTGTCCCGCTCAATGCGCGGGCTAGAACTTTAAACTATTTAGTAATGACATCATATTATTTGATTTGTTTATAGTAAAATCGGTAGCACATTTGTTGGTTTCTATTTTCAATATAATTTTATATCGCTATATACGTATTTAGCATTATTATATTTACCAATGAATATTGTTGTCAAATAAATTGCATATGTCATTCTTCGGGAAATGACTATTATTTAAAAAAGGCACATGATATACTTTTTCATTCTCAATATTATTTTGGATCCATCCCATGAGTAGAATAAGATATGCAAGGTGCCACGGATGGTGAACATAAACTTGTAAGCAAATATGAAAGTTGGTGGTTGGTTGCAAGAGATTTATTTCAGTTTCCCAAGGTTATAGGAAATTTAATAATACATATCAGTAGTAAGTGGAGTAAAATACATACGTTATTTTCTAATTGTTCTTGTCATGGAATGCCAGATAAAACAAAAATTCCCTCGTCTTTTGTATCAAATTGTGTAACTATCACTATACTATCTTGTCCTCCATTAAGCACACCCCATCTTTTATTTTTTATCAAGCTTATTTAAAAAATGGAAATAACGTGGGATCTAGGTTTGCATAGTTGAACTCAAATATTTAGCTAATAAATATATTGCCACTCATGATGAGCTGACCATTTGGTACATTCACAAAAGAGATATTACAATATTTCGCAATCTTGATAAAGGGAACACATTCAAAGATAACATATATATTAACATTGTGGACATACTATAGAAGTCCATATGCACAATGAACACACGAACGATTGCATTATATTCGATTTTAAGGTAATGCTATAAGATAGAACAATAGTAGAATATGAAATAAAAAAATGTTCCTAGAAAGTGCACTTCATTTCTTCTATATTACAATCTCTCAGTGGAATTCATGAGTGCCAACTTTTTCAGAAAACTACAAATGTACACTCTGAATCTTTTGCAAAAGAACAGAAAAGGCACTCAAATATAAATCATGAACTAATATTTATGTACAAAAAAGAGTATATGCATCGTATAGGATATATAAATATGTCTACATTTTTTAATATGCTTGTTAAATTTATGTCTAATGAATTACATTAGCATGGTGTGTCATCTCTGCTCTATAAAGAGAGCCCGCACGTGATCATTATAATACGACTGATGTGGTTGATGAGGGTGCAGTCCAAATTTTAGGTGTATTGTCAGTATTATCTATCGATATTCTTACTAAGTATGAAAGATAAATCCTCCATTCAAATTTGATTAAGCTATTATGTGCAAAACTGAAACATAAAGTCCATATACACTTAGTAGAGACTAAGTTTGAACAAACTACGGACCGACTGTCAACATAACATGATGTGGCTTTATACGCTTTACATCCAAAACTGATTCTCCATCTCCTCATGGAGCAATGATTGTCAATAACATTAATGGCATTATTTAGAGTGCATGTGTACCCGATTGTAATTAGGTAACTGAGAGCGAGAATACATGTGTGAATTGTGAAGAGTTGGACATATCAGATTCTGCATAAATGAAAATCAAACGGCTTGATACTTTGTAAGAGCCAGTGACTATGAAAACTCGTAGCATGCATTAAACTTGAAGTTTTTCCAATCGAGCAAATTTTAAGTAAATCTCGCAAACCCAGAAATGTGCCAATATTCGATAAGGGGTAAAGTTTTAAAATCATGTAGAGTCATCAAGAGTTGGAAGAGTTAGTCATAAAAATTGACAGGATTTGACCGGTGAATATCAACTAAAACTTTCACATGCAGAAAGATAATGAAAAATAGTTGATCTATAGGGCAGCCAAGCAAAAACTTCCTTTTGTGACCAAGAACAATAACAATCATATACCAGAAGTATATATATGAAATCCAATTTCCAAAAATAAATAAAAAATCAGTAGTGCGCCTAGCAAATCTTCCTAATTACTGCTATAACACAGGGATGTTACCTATATGGTGGAAGAAGTTAGATGGTGATTGTATTACACAATGGCAACTTATGTGTGACAATGCATTTCTCCTCTCCTCCTTAAAGGATTATTAATGTCGACAAATCTTAGGAATGTATATGAACCAAGATATAAATAAATGGACTATCATTTCAATATTTGCTCGTGACCAATAAAATAAAAAGATAGTTGAGAGATGAAAAAGGTAATTACTCTTTATTTTGCTTCTGCACTAATTAGTTACATAGCTAAACTTCACACACATGCACACAAAATAAAGACTAAAGTTAATTCTTTAATATTATATAGCCATGTACTTACTGGTTGTGTCGTAAAATTTCTAGATATCAGCATGAAGCAATAGAACCCGGGGAATGACATCTCTATCTCCTGATATGTGCCATGAACTGTATCAGTAAGTAGTAAATCATGTGATTGCAGGTAGATAAATTGAAGGAAACAAAAAAGTCGGTCAATATCCATGACTATACGTACATGTTCCTGTGTATTCTTAGGCCCCATCTACACGTTACTGATCTTGGCGGACGTCTCTCCTACTCTAGTTTCTTTATCCTCAGCGTCCCAGCAACAATGACAACGTCCAGTAGCCATACGACAATAGCAAATCTAGTATCCAAGCGACAACATCAAGTTGGCCATGCTGAGATTAACCATACACATCTACATATACCTGCACAAGATGGGTATATAGGTGTCTATATGCGCATCCCGCTGGCTTAATCGATCTGCATGCTATGTGTGTGTGAGTCAGCTCCATGGAGAATCGATCAAGTGCTTATCTCGGGTATTTGTGTCTCCTCGTAAAGAAATCTGCTTCAAACAGGCACGTATTAGTATGCCTTCTTCGGAAAATACCCTTGTCGGAGCGACGTCTAGCACGAATCCGACACACCCGTAGGTACGGACGCAGCGGCCACAACGTAGTCTCGTTGAGAAGCACACATGTAAAGACCAAGAAAACCTTAGCCGCTTCCCACGATCTAGCTAACTAGGTTATTCCAGCCATGGGTGACTCATGTCTTGATCGCTAGCTAGTGGGGATTGCAGTAAAGGGAGTTGGACGTCAGCCATGTGGTAAAGGGTGGAGGACGTCAGCTATGCGGCAAATAGAGAAGATACTGGCACGTATCTGGTAGGCCAAACGGAGGTAGGGCTGCAGGGCCTTTTTTTTCTTTTGCATGAGGGAGTATGTTACATAGATCTAATGGACAGGATTTATTATTTTTTAAAGGTCCACACGATCAAGGGTTGTTAATTTCTAATTAACGTACAATTTTCTAGCATTTTCTGTTCCCTACCTCCGTATTTTGCTTTTAGTAGATAATAGATTCTTTTTCATTTCAAACATATTTTACGCTACTACATATTGTACACGTTATGCATATATAATAGAATTTCGCGTAGAACCGATCATATATCATAAAATTTCTCGTACAAGCAATCATATATCATAGAATTTCTCTTACGACCACATGCATACACACATATATATATATATATATATATATATATATATATATATATATATATATATATTCAATTTCGTATATACAATTTATCGTACAATTTGCAGATCATTTGCGGGTCGGGTAATGGTATTCTCCGTCGGGAGATATGACCTGCTGAAGCAAAAATCCCGCAATTTCCTCTTGAATTGCTCGTATGCGGTCCGTTGGTAGGAGCTTATCCCGCATCTCGTGCATCTTTAAAGAAGGAGATCAATATGAACCTGTTAGTTATGCGTATATGTATTAGATCATGATAAAAAAATATGAATGGTTTTTACGTACCCAAAGATCTCTTGCACTCTTGTTGCTTTCGGTCATAAAGCGAATGTTCTCGCAAACGTAATATGCACATATTTTAGTCCCCGTTGTCTGCCTCATGCACTTTACGAGAATAGAATTCAATCAGATAATAATGAAGCATGACAATGGTATTGAAACTAGATTTAAAGAGATGTGCGGACGTAGCTAGTACTACTTAATTACCCTGGGCTTTCGCCATCTCAACTCTGGTTTCCATTCACCGGTGACCTCTTTGATGAAACGTTTCCAAACCCTGCCCGGCAAACAAAATGAATAAAGGAGTTATTAATTATTTGATATCAGGAAATGAACTAATAAAGAAGCCAACATAGTGCGTCAATGATTGAAATTACCTTTCGAGCAACGAATGCAAGCTTATGTAATCTTCAGGGTCTTTACTTAGCGAGTCCAGTATTTCAACAGTTCCATCGTCAACTCTAATGATTAGAAGGATCCAGTGGTAGCTGCGCACACGATTTGTATAAGCGGGCATGCATAACTCATCAACTACACTTAACATCGAGTATATATATAAGCAAAAATATAATTTGTAGTACAAGACAGTAACACTCACTGGAAGTTCCAAGGTAAAATTATTTCTAGTTTGTACTTTAGGGCCTTCAAAAACCTTAGAAGCAATTTCTCCGTGTCTTTAGGGTGCCTTCTCAACACTTCTTCATTGATGGTATTTGGGTCAATGAACCCAATGCCATAGACTCCAGCTCTTTTCAATTCAAAAATCTTCATTCTGCATAATACCACACAAAAGAATATAGCGAGTATAATAACATGCAATGAATGAGCTGAGCTAGAGACTTAAATTACAGAAAGAAATCACTTACAGACAATAGCAACTGACGATAGATTTGTCGAGTGCTTTTTGATTGAATAACTGAAAAAATTCTTCATTTTCAATCCAAAATCTTTTTCATGGACATAATGCTCTTTGTCGATTTTCACCATGAGGCTCTCTCGCCCGTCCTTTACTTCTCTCATGTACCAGTCATGCAATTTGTACATTTGCGTTGTTAGAAGCTTCTCGTCGTCAGGAGTGACCAGAGGTTTCCCGGGGACATATTGCCATGCTATTTCATTCGGATCTAACGGTGGAAATTCCTCGATCTCTAGGAATTGTTCAACGGTGATACCGAGCATTCTAGCATTCTCTCTATCAGCGTCGGTTATTACCACGTTATTGGCACTCACCTTGGGCGGGCTGATCGATTGGACTGCCTGTTCTCCGAGCTGGGGAATAGTTTTCCCGCATTTACTACTACCGCTCGACTTCTGTCTTTTCTGGGATTCATAGGACTTGGTAATACAGCGTTCATAGTCTGATACTGGTCTTTTCTCCGCCGGTTTAGCTGCATCAATAAAGTGTTGTACGACCTCGTCGGGTATTTTCTCCTTTGGCGGCGGGGGCGCTTTCGGTCCAAAATGGGCCCGCAAAGCGAGATTCACTGATTCATCGAGTTCCTCGTCAGTCTTCTTGTAAGATAACTTCTTTTTGGCAGGAGGCTCGGGTTTCTTATTTTGTGTTCTCTTCCGCTTTGGAGATGCTGTTTTTCGATATCGCGGACGTCTCGCGCTACGCTCCGTCTCGGTGTGGGATGGACTCTGCTGACGTGGCGGAGCTTGATATCGTGGAGTCGCCATGCGCTCCGTCTCGGGGTGGGATGGATTCGGCTGGCGCGGCGGAGATGGATATGGCGGACTCACCCTGCGCTCCATCTCGGGGAGGGTTGGAGTCTGCTGACGCGGCGGACTTGGAGGAGGAGTCGTTGGCCTTGGCACCGAGTTTGAAAACACGATGCATTCCTTTTTCCATAAAACGACACAACGCCTGGCTTCTCCCAGTGTCCGCTCCCCTTCACCTCCAGGGTAGTCAAGATCTAGAGATTCATATGCCGACACAACTTGATCGACCCCGACATGAGCATAGCGAGGTGGAATCGAATTGCCGTGCAAAGTTGCTTCAGGTCCACTCGGTAAAGCAAAGCCGTCTGCCGCCTTCATGGATATGTTCTTCAGTTTCACGTGTAGCTCACAAGGTGTCGACTCTAGGATATCATCCACGGGGTAGCGAGCCAGCAGTGCATCATCGGTCGGGACCCCGTGGAACCCACGCTGCTTTTCGGCATAGATGATGGAATGGTACCAGCTAATGCTGGATCTGGTTGCTGCTGCTGCTGAGACGCGCCTTGCTGGCTAAGTTTGTTGATTTGCTCCTGCTGCATGTTATATTTGCGTTCCAAGTCCTGAATCCGATCTACTTCATGCTTCTTCTTTCTATCACGACTTCTGTAGCTGTCGTTCCAATCCGCAAACCCCAGAAACCACGGAGGCATGCCTTTGCCTCGTGTTCGTCCCGGGTGTTCAGGATTCTTGAGGGCACGCGAAAGCTCGTCCTTCTCTCTCTCGGGCTCGTACACACCCGCTCGAGCTTCTGCTATTGCTTTAAGTAACTCGTCCGTGGCTTCTTTAAGACTTGCTAGTTCAAGAACCTCCCCTGTCTTTGGGTCCAACTTTCCCCCATGTGCATAAAACCAAGTCCTGCACCTCTCGGGCCAAGTCTCTGTTACTGGAGTGACCCCTGCAGCCTTCATGTTTCTCTCCGATTCATCCCACTTAGGCAACCCATACTTGTAGCCGCCTGGCCCCAGACGATGGTGCCACTTTTTTTGTTGGCATTTATCTTGTTTATTCTCGACAATTTCTTAGCTTCTTCTGATTCCTTGAACTTCAGAAATTCGTCCCAGTCATCTGCTAACTTCACATATTCTCCTTTGAATTTTGGAGTCTTCCTTCCATTTTCCACGTAACTTTTCCATAATCTTTTCTTCCAAGACTGGAATTGTGTGGCCATCTTCCTAAGAGCACACTTCTTGACTTTCTCCCGTTGGAGATCTGTGAGACCCTCTGGTAGGGTGAAATGTTTCATGAGCTCCTCCCAAAGCAGATCTTTTGCTCTTTGGCTGACAAAAGAAACTGCTTGGGTATCTTTAGGTTGATTCCATTCTTGAACGGTGATCGAGATTTGGTCCCTAACAATAACTCCGCATTGACGTATAAATTTGTCCGCATTCTCTTTAGGAGCAATCGGTTCGCCATCTGCTCTGATTTGATCGATGCTAAACTTTACGCCTTGTTTCAACTTTTTTGTCGGGCCACATTTAACCCTTGTAGAAGATTTGCTCGATCCGGAGGGCTAAAAGGAAGAAAGATTCGTTAATATATACAAATCAATCAATACATCTGATGATCACCAGAGGGCAAATTAATACCTCGCCGGACTCTGTTAAATGGACAAAAATTTCTTCGCCATCGTCATTGTCAGATGGTTCGCCTTCGTCTCTTGGTTGTTCTTCCTCAATTCCCTCACCGGATGGGTTAAGGTATTGTGAGCCATCATCTACTTCATTCTCTTTGTTTCCGGAGCGTATCAGGTCGTACATGGAATTCTCTTGATCATGGTCTCTGTCTCTACCATCCATAGCTTAACTAATCCAGAACAAATATAAAACAATTAGAATGCATTCAATAAGCAGAACCGGAGATATGCAAATCAATACAAGCCAATGCAACAACAAATGCGATCATATAATATCACTAATACATCATCGAATAGTATCACTAATACATCATCGAATATAATATCACTAATACATCATCAGAATAGTTGACGTCTCGCGGCGCAGGCGGTGGACACCCAAAGATAAGGAACTATGACAGGATCATAGCTCGGGTGTGATCCCTGAAGAACCTGCCAGGTATTGGAGAACCTGGCGTCCAACGCAGCCATGTAGCGTCGGATGTGCTCGTCCTCCTCCCTGACATGGCGACGTACCACCTCCGCGGGGGCCGGCTCCCTCTGCACCGACTGTGGTCCACGCGACCGCCACCAAATAACCTCCGGGTCGACGATGGAACCCTCATTCCTCACCAAGCTCCGCGCCCCGGAAGGCAGCACCTCCCAGTGCCAGCCCGGCGGAGCCCTGTCCCGGACATGGCGCCTCTCAAGCAGGTGGTTGCCGCCGAGTCGACGACGAGGATGCGGGATGGGCATCGTCGACTCGAGAACTTATAAACGTGGGATTTTCCTAACAATGATTATCATTTTATTATCCTACTCATATTTATAAAAAAATTCAGCAACATCTAAACACATCTAAACATCAAACATCTAAACATCTATCTAAACATCAAACATCTATCTAAACATCAAACATCTATCTGAACATCAAACATCAAACATCTAAACATCTATCAAACATCTATCTGAACATCAAACATCAAACATCTAAACATCTATCAAACATCTAAACATCTAAACATCTGAATGGATTTGGGGATCAAGGGCCTCACCTTGACGAACGGGCCGGCCGGACGGGAAGAGCTGGAGGCAGGGGGTCAATGGAGGCGGCGGCACCGGGGTAAGACTAGCAACCTTTAAAGAGACATAAATAAACAAATGTTACTTTTACTAAATGTGAGACCTATCTCAAATAAACAAATACGCCGCTATCCTAATGCATGTGAGAATAACATTCTTGTAACAAATTATAAATATAAGTATGCCTTCAGTTCAAAATGTGAGAATCACATTCTTGTAACAAATTATACATGTCATAGCAGAAGAGGGCAAACACATTACAATTTTAAATGTATTGACTACAGTACGCCTACTAGAGATCTCTCAATTTTGGTCTTCATATTAAAAATACTACTACGAACATCTCTCAATTTTGACCTTGCGTGTCAAAATACTAATCTCTAATTAATTTCGGTTTTCTGACATATAATGCTAATTGGGAGATTTTAGTTTAGCAGCTATGAACAGAAAATCGCCACCAAATGGCATAACGATGAATCCGGGCTCCGCCCCTGCTCTGACTCATGCTCGCCATCACGCCGTCACGCCTTCTCCGTCGCCTTCAGTGCCGTCGGCATGGACTGGGCAAGTACATCGTGGCCTTCGGCACGCTCAAGGGGATGGCCATGGCGCCACCACACTCGGGTAGGCCGGCGGCCATGGCGCCGCCGCGCGCGCTCGGGCATGGCGAGGGGAGGTCAGGGCAGCGGAACAGAGAGGGGGGAAGGAGGCGGAGGCTCACTGTGGGAGGAGTGGGCGCAGCAGGGGCTCGTCGACGGGCAGCAGGGGGCGGGCAAACGTCGAGGACTGGCGGCGAGGAGCGGCGACGGACACGAGCAGCCTGGCGGCGTGGTGTGGTTTCGGCGTCGGGGGGGAGAAACTAAGGAGGGAGCGCGCGCTTTAAATACCCCGGGACTCTATAGTCCCGGTTGGTATCTCCAACAGGGACTAAAGACCCTTTAGTCCCGGTTGGTATCACCAACTGGGACTAAAGGTCCTCCCTTTAGTTCCGGTTGGATCCACCAACCGGGACTAAAGGCCCATCTTTTCGGCAGCCCAAATTCCGCGTGGGAAGGGACCTTTAGTCCCGGTTGGTAGCACCAACCGGGACTACAGCTGTATTTTCTCTTTTTTGTTTTGTTTTGTTTTTCTAATTTCTGTTTTTAGATTTGGAATAACTGTTAGAATATTTATAGTTTTTTAATGAATCTTTTTGCTTTAGGTCAAAACAATTACAAACTTTCTGTTAGAGCTAGTAGTTTTCAAATTTAAATAGTTTAAATTTGAATTCATTTGAAATTTGTGTGAAACAGTAATTTGTGAATAACTTTAGTTTCAAAATAGATTTTTGAGTGATTGTTTTTCCTGTTGTTTAATATTAGTATGTTTTATCATTATGTTAAAGTTGGGAATTTTTATGATGATTTAAATAGGTGTTTTAATCAAAACCAGATTCTGTTTAACTCTTTTAGTTTTATACCTTCATTTGTTTTAATCAAAATCACCCAAATGAACTCCAGACTTTTTGTGCATTCAATATGCACCATTCTAAGCCACATATTCAAATTTCACTCCTTTCTAACTTCATTTGCTATTTTTCATGCATTTAATGATTTTTTTGAGCTAAACGACCCTGAAATTAAAAAGCACTACAAATGAACTCTGAAAAGGTTGAAACTTGGCATGGTATCATCATTTCACCCACATAGCATGTGCTAAAAAGTTGAGAGGGTTACGGCAAAAACTGGATGCACTTCGTGTACAAACTAGACCATCTCCTTCGAAGTATGAGGGTTTAGGACGAAAACTCATCTGTTACAAAGGCATTTCATTTTTTTTAAACTTGTTTCAACTCCAGAATTTTTGTGCGTTCAATATGCACCATTCTAAGCCACATATTCAAATTTCAACCCTTTCTAACTTCATTTGCTATTTTCCATGCATTTAATGATTTTTTGAGCTAAACGACCCTGAAATTAAAAAGCACCACAAATGAACTCTGAAAAGGTTGAAACTTGGCATGGTATCATCATTTCACCCACATAGCATGTGCTAAAAAGTTGAGAGGGTTACAGCAAAAACTGGATGCACTTCGTGTACAAACTAGACCATCTCCTTCGAAGTATGAGGGTTTCGGACGAAAACTCATCTGTTACAAAGGAATTTCATTTTTTTAAACTTGTTTCAACTCCAGACTTTTTGTGCATTCAATATGCACCATTCTAAGCCACATATTCAAATTTCACCCCTTTCTAACTTCATTTGTTATTTTTCATGCATTTAATGATTTTTTTGAGCTAAACGACCCTGAAATAAAAAGCACTACAAATGAACTCTCAAAAGGTTGAAACTTGGCATGGTATCATCATTTCACCCACATAGCATGTGCTAAAAAGTTGAGAGGGTTACGGCAAAAACTGGATGCACTTCGTGGACAAACTAGACCATCTCCTTCGAAGTATGAGGGTTTCGGACGAAAACTCATCTGTTACAATGGCATTACATTTTTTTTAAACTTGTTTCAACTCCATACTTTTTGTGCATTCAATATGCACCATTCTTAGCCACATATTCAAATTTCAACCCTTTCTAACTTCATTTGCTATTTTTCATGCATTTAATGATTTTTTTGAGCTAAACGACCCTGAAATTAAAAAGCACCACACATGAACTCTGAAAAGGTTGAAACTTGGCATGGTATCATAATTTCACCCACATAGCATGTGCTAAAAAGTTGAGAGGGTTACGGCAAAAACTGGATGCACTTCGTGGACAAACTTGACCATCTCCTTCGAAGTATGAGGGTTTCGGACGAAAACTCATCTGTTACAAAGGCATTTCATTTGTTTTAAACTTGTTTCAACTCCATACTTTTTGTGCATTCAATATGCACCATTCTAAGCCACATATTCAAATTTCAACCCTTTCTAACTTCATTTGCTATTTTTCATGCATTTAATGATTTTTTTGAGCTAAACGACCCTGAAATTAAAAAGCACCACACATGAACTCTGAAAAGGTTGAAACTTGGCATGGTATTATCATTTCACCCACATAGCATGTGCTAAAAAGTTGAGAGGGTTACGGCAAAAACTGGATGCACTTCGTGTACAAACTAGACCATCTCCTTCGAAGTATGAGGGTTTCGGACGAAAACTCATCTGTTACAAAGGCATTTCATTTTTTTTAAACTTGTTTCAACTCCAGACTTTTTGTGCTTTCAATATGCACCATTCTAAGCCACATATTCAAATTTCAACCCTTTCTAACTTCATTTGCTATTTTTCATGCATTTAATGATTTTTTTGAGCTAAACGACCCTGAAATTAAAAAGCACTACAAATGAACTCTGAAAAGGTTGAAACTTGGCATGGTATCATCATTTCACCCACATAGCATGTGCTAAAAAGTTGAGAGGGTTACGGCAAAAACTGGATGCACTTCGTGTACAAACTAGACCATCTCCTTCGAAGTATGAGGGTTTAGGACGAAAACTCATCTGTTACAAAGGCATTTCATTTTTTTTAAACTTGTTTCAACTCCAGAATTTTTGTGCGTTCAATATGCACCATTCTAAGCCACATATTCAAATTTCAACCCTTTCTAACTTCATTTGCTATTTTCCATGCATTTAATGATTTTTTGAGCTAAACGACCCTGAAATTAAAAAGCACCACAAATGAACTCTGAAAAGGTTGAAACTTGGCATGGTATCATCATTTCACCCACATAGCATGTGCTAAAAAGTTGAGAGGGTTACAGCAAAAACTGGATGCACTTCGTGTACAAACTAGACCATCTCCTTCGAAGTATGAGGGTTTCGGACGAAAACTCATCTGTTACAAAGGAATTTCATTTTTTAAAACTTGTTTCAACTCCAGACTTTTTGTGCATTCAATATGCACCATTCTAAGCCACATATTCAAATTTCACCCCTTTCTAACTTCATTTGTTATTTTTCATGCATTTAATGATTTTTTTGAGCTAAACGACCCTGAAATAAAAAGCACTACAAATGAACTCTCAAAAGGTTGAAACTTGGCATGGTATCATCATTTCACCCACATAGCATGTGCTAAAAAGTTGAGAGGGTTACGGCAAAAACTGGATGCACTTCGTGGACAAACTAGACCATCTCCTTCGAAGTATGAGGGTTTCGGACGAAAACTCATCTGTTACAATGGCATTACATTTTTTTTAAACTTGTTTCAACTCCATACTTTTTGTGCATTCAATATGCACCATTCTTAGCCACATATTCAAATTTCAACCCTTTCTAACTTCATTTGCTATTTTTCATGCATTTAATGATTTTTTTGAGCTAAACGACCCTGAAATTAAAAAGCACCACACATGAACTCTGAAAAGGTTGAAACTTGGCATGGTATCATAATTTCACCCACATAGCATGTGCTAAAAAGTTGAGAGGGTTACGGCAAAAACTGGATGCACTTCGTGGACAAACTTGACCATCTCCTTCGAAGTATGAGGGTTTCGGACGAAAACTCATCTGTTACAAAGGCATTTCATTTGTTTTAAACTTGTTTCAACTCCATACTTTTTGTGCATTCAATATGCACCATTCTAAGCCACATATTCAAATTTCAACCCTTTCTAACTTCATTTGCTATTTTTCATGCATTTAATGATTTTTTTGAGCTAAACGACCCTGAAATTAAAAAGCACCACACATGAACTCTGAAAAGGTTGAAACTTGGCATGGTATTATCATTTCACCCACATAGCATGTGCTAAAAAGTTGAGAGGGTTACGGCAAAAACTGGATGCACTTCGTGTACAAACTAGACCATCTCCTTCGAAGTATGAGGGTTTCGGACGAAAACTCATCTGTTACAAAGGCATTTCATTTTTTTTAAACTTGTTTCAACTCCAGACTTTTTGTGCTTTCAATATGCACCATTCTAAGCCACATATTCAAATTTCAACCCTTTCTAACTTCATTTGCTATTTTTCATGCATTTAATGATTTTTTTGAGCTAAATGACCCTGAAATTAAAAAGCACCACAAATGAACTCTGAAAAGGTTGAAACTTGGCATGGTATGATCATTTCACCCACATAGCATGTGCTAAAAAGTTGAGAGGGTTACAACAAAAACTGGATGCACTTCGTGTACAAAACTGGACCATCCCGGCTACTCACTAGAGAAGAAAAGTGATGACGGTGCAGCCAATCACATCCCAGAGTGGGATCTTGTGTCCCTTGATTATTGCACCGTAACCATGGACAATCTTCATCATTTAACAGGATGCTTGGGTCAGTTTTTACTGCGAAGGGAGGAATTTCATCAAACTTTTCATAATCTTGTGACATGTCTGTCTTGTCCTCCACTCCCACGATGTTTCTTTTCTCAGAAAGCACTATGTGGCGCTTTGGCTCATCGTATGATGTATCCGCTTTCTTATCTTTCCTTTTTCTCGGTTTGGTAGACATGTCCTTCACATAGAAAACTTGCACCACATCATTGGCTAGAACGAATGGTTCGTCTGTGTGCCCAAGATTGTTGCGATCCACTGTTATCATTCCGTACTACGGGTCTACCATTACCCCTCCTCCAGTCAGTTTGGCCCATTTGCACCGGAACAAAGGGACCTTCAAATCACCTCCATAGTCAATTTCCCATATCTCCTCTATGTAACCGTAATATGTGTCCTTTTCCTTGCTGTTTGCCGCATCGTCAAAGCGGACACCACTGTTTTGGTTGGTGCTCTTTTTATCTTGGGCGATCATGTAAAATGTATTCCCTTTTATCTCATACCCTTGGAAAGTCAATATAGTCGAAGATGGTCTCTTGGCCAACAAGTACAAGTCATCTTCAACATTGTCGTCATTCATGAGATGTGTTCGCAACCAACCGCCGAAAGCCTCAATGTGTGTACGTTGAATCCAGGGGTCAGACTTCTCCGGGTTCTTCGAGCGTATAATATCCATGTGTTTCTCGATATACGGGGTCACCAAGTAGAATTCTGTAGAACTGTGTAGTGTGCTTGCGCCCAAGAATGCCCGTCCCTACTTATTATTGATTTTGGTCCAAGCGTGCCTTTTCCATGCAGTCTCCCCTCATGCCGCGATTGAGGAACACCAATCGGTTTAATGTCAGGAATAAAGTCAACACAAAACTCAATAACCTCCTCTGTTTCATGGCCCTTGGAGATGCTTCCTTCTGGCCTAGCACGGTTACGAACATATTTCTTTAAGACTTCCATGAACCTCACAAAGGGGAACATATTGTGTAGAAATACAGGACCAAGAATGGCAATCTCTTCGACTAGGCGAACTAGGACGTGCGTCATAATATTGAAGAAGGATGGTGGGAACACCAACTCGAAACTGACAAGACATTGGACCAAATCATTCTGTAAGCTTGGTAGGATTTCCGGATCGATTACCTTCTGAGAAATTGCATTGAGGAATGAACATAGCTTCACAATGGCTAATCGAACATTTTCTGGTAGAAGCCCCCTCAACGCAACCGGAAGCAATTGCGTCATGATCACGTGGCAGTCATGAGACTTTAGGTTCTAGAATTTTTTTCTTTGCCATATTTATTATTCCCTTTATATTCGACGAGAAGCCCGACAGGACCTTCATACTGAGCAAGCATTCAAAGAAGATTTCCTTCTCTGCTTTGGTAAGAGCGTAGCTAGCAAGACCTTGATACTTCTTTGGATGCATGCCGTCGTTTTCGTGCACACGTTGCTGGTCCTCCTGTGCCTCTGGTGTATCTTTTGTCTTCCCATACATGCCCAGGAAGCGTAGCAGGTTCACGCAAAGATTCTTCGTCATGTGCATCATGTCGATTGCAGAGTGGACCTCTAGGACTTTCCAATATTCTAGCTCCCAAAATATAGATTTATTCTTCCACATGGGTGTGCGTCCCTCAGCGTTAGTCGGAACAGATTCTCCGCCAGGACCCTTTCCAAATATTACTTGTAAATCCTTGACCATATCAAGTATGTCATCACCAGTACGGAGGACGGGCTTCTTCCGGTGTTCTGCCTCACCTTTGAAATGCTTGCCTTTCTTTCTTAAGGCATGCTTGGTCGGAAGAAATCGATGATGTCCCAGGTACACATTCTTCTTGCATTTGTCCAAATATATACTTTCAGTCTCATCTAAACAGTGCGTGCATGCATGGTATCCCTTGTTTGTCTGTCCTGAAAGGTTACTAAGAGCAGGCCAATCATTGATGGTTACAAATAGCAACGCTCGCAGGTCAAATTCCTGCTGTTTGTGCTCATCCCACGCACGTACACCTTTTTTATTCCACAGCTGTAAAAGTTCATCAACTAATGGCCTTAGGTACACATCAATGTCGTTGTCGGGTTGCTTAGGGCCTTGGATGAGCACTGGCATCATAATGAACTTTCGCTTCATGCACAACCAAGGAGGAAGGTTATAGATACATAGAGTCACAGGCCATGTGCTATGCTTGCTGCTCTGCTCCCCACATGGATTAATGCCATCTGCACTTAAACCAAACCATAAGTTCCTTGGGTCATCTGCAAAGTCCGGCTACTCTCTCTCAATTTTTCTCCACTGCGACCCATCAGCGGGTACTCTCAACTTCCCGTCTATCTTATGGTCTTCTTTGTGCCATCGCAACGACTTGGCATGCTCTTTGTTTTGGAACAAATGTTTCAACCGTGGTATTATAGGAGCATACCACATCACCTTGGCAGGAATCCTCTTCCTGGGGCGCTCGCCCTGAACATCATCACCAGGGTCATCGCGACCGATCTTATATCGCAATGCATTGCATACCGGGCATGCATTCAAATTCTCGTACTCACCGTAGTAGAGGATGCAGTCATTAGGGCATGCATGTATCTTCTGCACCTCCAATCCTAGAGGGCAGACAACCTTCTTTGCTTCGTCTATACTGTCGGGCAATTCGTTGTCCTTTGGAAGCTTATTCTTCATTATTTTCAGCACCTTTTCAAATGCCTTGTCAGATACACCATTCTCTGCCTTCCATTGCAGCAATTCCAGTGTGGTACCGAGCTTCGTGTTGTCATCTTCGCAATTTGGGTACAACCCTTTTTTTTGATCCTCTAGCATGCGCTGCAACTTCAACTTCTCCTTTTCACTTTCGCAGTTTCTCTTTGCATCAGCAATGACCCAACCAAGATCATCATCGGGCTCATACGATGCCTCAGCTTCTTCTTCTTCATTCTCTTCCCCCATTGTAGTACCATCATATTCAGGACACCCAGGATAGTTGTCGTCATCCTCTTCTTCTTCATTCTCTTCCATTAGAACCCCTCTTTCTCCGTGCTTGGTCCAACAATTATAGCCGGACATGAAACCGGACGTAAACAGGTGGACGTGAATCTGTTTTGAGCTAGAGTAAGTCTTATCATTCTTACACACACCACATAGACAACACATAAAACCATCCCGCTTGTTTGCCTCAGCCGCACACAAAAAACTCTGCACGCCATTAATGAACTGGGGAGAGCGTCGGTCATCGTACATCCATTGCCGGTTCATCTTCATTACACAACACCGAAAAGACCAAATTAATACAAGTTCATACATAAAGTTCATACACACTTTTTTTCTCATAAAACAACATACAACTATCTAGATAAAACATTTAAATGCAACAACAAATGCGATCAAAATCGCAACTAAGGTAGCAATTGATCCAACAGCATAATGATACCAAGCCTCTTTATTAATGGCATATTTTCTAATCTTTCTAATCTTCAAGCGCATTGCATCCATCTTGATCTTGTGATCATCGACGACATCGGCAACGTACAACTCCAATTTCATCTTCTCTTCTTCAACTCTTTTCAATTTTCCTTTCAAATCCTCGTTTTCTTTTTCAACTAAATTTAAGTTCTCGACAATAGGGTCGGTTGGCATTTCCGGTTCAACTACCTCCTAGATAAAAATATCTATGTTAACTTGATGGGCATAATTGTCATTAACACGAAATGCAACAAATAGTTATAAAAGAGAATATACCACATCCGAATCGTAAACCGGACGAGGGCCGACGGGCACGGATATCATAACCATGGCACTATATATAACAACAATCATACAAGTAAGAAAATTATGCAAGTAACTATCTAAATCATACAAATACAATTTTTTTAATAAAAAGGATAAGAACACAAGAAGAGGCTCGCCAAGGTGGTGCCGGCGACGGGACGGTGCCGGCGATCGACGGTGGTTAGGACGGGGACGGGAAGGCACACTAAGTAAACCACACCTACACATATGCAAACTAAGGAGTTAATTTGAGCTCAAATTGCATATAAATCAAAAAAACTACCACATAATTAGACCCAAACTAAAACCCACAAATCACTATACTTATAAAGCATTGCACGAGCTGATCTAGCAATAAGATATGAAAGGACAAAGTTGCTAACCTTTGTGGACACTTGGATGGATTGGGGTGCCTCAAATCTTGAAAAATCTTGGAAAAAATGGAGGGAGGAGCTTGAGCTAGGGGAAGAACAGAGAGGGGAATTCGAATGGAGAAAACAGAGAAATGGAGTCGGGCTGGACGAAGGGTTTATATAGGGAAAGCTTTAGCCCCGGTTGGTTATACAAACCAGGACTAAAGGTCCACCTATAGTCCCGGTTTGTATCACAAACCGGGACTAAAAGGGCTCGTGGGGGCCCCAGGCTGACACCAGCCTGCCACCACCCCTTTAGTCCCGGTTTGTGATACAAACCGGGACTATAGGTTCCAAATGAACCGGGACTAATGGTGCCCGTGCCCCCCGACCGGTCCTAGCCGTTGGAACCAGGACTAATGGTCACATTAGTCCCGGGCCAAAGCCAAACCGGGACTAAAGGGTTAAACGGAAGGCCTGTTTTCTACTAGTGGACATTGCGACGATCATCGTGAAAGAAGTCGTCGAAAAGAAGGGGATGTTCCACCACGGCCCTATATCGCGAGCTAACATCCGAACTCCCATAGGCATGCAACGTCAGGACCTCACGCCGTTCAAGAAGCTAGGGTGCATCCTCGATGATCTGGAAGGATGGAAGTTCTAGTGATTTACGATGCCGATGATGATGATATGTGTCGGTTGAACTTGTATACTTTCTGTAGCGATGAAACTTTGTGATGTCCACGGTCCCTGCCGAACTTGCGTAACGCTACTTTGTTAGTTTGGGTACGATGACCAGCGTACCTCTAATTAATTATTTTGCATACAATGAAACTGCGTTGATTATTTATGTTTACTATATGTTGCATCTAGTTGCTAACCCTTTCTTTTCGTGTTGCTCAAGTATATTTTGTTGCATATGATTGTACATTCTCTTTATGAAGATGCATCTCTAACAGGTACCTAGATCCTTGATGGCAAAGAACAAGTGCTATGTCGTGTACATAGGGAAGGTTCCGGGAGTGTACGACGAGTGGCACGAGTGTCAGGCGGAAGTGGATGAGTTCTCGGGCGCCAGCCATAAAGGCTTCAAAAGCAGACAAGAAGCAGAAGCTAGTTACTTGAGGTTCACGCTAGCGCGAGAGAGGACTCATAACCGCCTCCTGTACTGCATAGTTCCGCTCTCACTCATAGTGATAGCTCTTCTCGTGTATTTCATTGTTTAGATGGATGACGATGTAGTTGCAAGTATTCTAGACTTATATCGCTATTTTCGAGATGATGACAAGAGACCACTTTGTGTTGGATGATAATTATGATGATGACATGATTTGATGAGACTATTTGTATGTGTATGCTATGATTACATTTGTATGTGTATGATATGCTAGAGATTATTGTATAAAGCCTATACAAATACAAAACAAATATGTAGAAAAAAACCAGAAACTAAAAAAACTAGCAGTAGGGAGGGGAGTAAAGTTAGCAGCAGCGCACACTTAGCAGTAGCGCGGCTTACTGTAGGGCGCTACAGCTATTAGCAGCAGCGCGTCCTGGTGAAGCTCGCTACTGCTACCCATGTATAGCAGTAGCGCGTTTCAACATGCGCTACTGATACAAGTTAGCTATAGCGCCGTATCAGTAGCGCCGGTACCCGCGCTACTGATACACCTAAGACCCGCGCTACTGCTAGGATTTTCCCTAGTAGTGATAACGCATAGATTCAAGTATTGTCATCTTTGGTTTTGGATGAGGTGCTTTTGTCAAGAGGTTTTGCAAATAGAACTCGAAACACATGATCCATACCAACCTTAGCACTATCAAGTTGTCCCTCTACGTACCCCCTTTGATTTCCGGCCACAATCCAAGAATATTGTTGGTTTACGTCATTGAAAACTTGTTGGATCATATCTAAAACGGGGACTTCCTTTTTAAGATTCTCATAAAAAATTTGATTATTTCCAAGCAAATATATCATCATGTAATCACTATTGTAAAGGATTTCTCCTATTACCGGTTTTTCACGACTCATACCATAAAAGTCAAAGATCTCCCTAGCTTCCCGTACTATGTGATCAAATTCATTCATAAGAACAAGGGTAGCTAACTTCTTAGCTTTGGGATTCTTTAAGACGGGTAGCTCATATAACAATCTTTGGAAGGTAGGATGGGTACGAATAAATCTATTTTCAAGTTTTAGAACTAGCGTCGAGATAGCTTCCGCATAAGATTTAGTTCTTTTCAGTATAGGAGTATCATCGAGAGTCAAATTCCCAACACAATTGAAAAACTCTTGGATTGTTTCTTTTCCTATAACGTTCCCTTGCCCCAAAACAAATGATTTAGAATCCAGATTACCAGAACGTCCAATTTTAGGAGTCCTGCCATAATCCGTTTCTGCCATACCAAAATCACTCATGGTGACAAACAAACAAGATTGCAAGAAAGGAAGAGATCCGGCGAGAAAAAGGGAAACGAAAAAGAGGGCGAATAAAGCGGCAAATTGGTGAAGTGGGGGAGAGGAAAACGAGAGGCAAATGGCAAATAATGTAATTGCAAGGAGATGAGATTTGTGATTAGGAACCTGGTAGATGATGATGGAGTCCCCTCGGTGCCTACGATAGGCATGTAGAAGAGACCGCTTCCTCCCCGGCAACGGCGCCATAAATTCCTTTGACGTGGCTTGAGACTGCGTCGGTAGTTCCCCAAAGAGGAAGGGATGATGCAGCACAGCGACGGTAATTATTTCCCTCAGTTATGAAACCAAGGTTATCGAACCAGTAGGAGGATCACCACCACCCAATAAGCAGCACCTGCACACAAACAACAAATACTTGCAACCCGACGCGAAAGAGAGGTTGTCAATCTCTCTACGGTAAAAAGATAGATTAGGTAGTGATAGATAGGAGAGATAGATCTCTCAAGAACACAAAATAAAAAGAGCAAATAAAATATGCAGCAATATGTTTTTGTTTTTTTGGTTTTGTAGATCTGAAAACAAAGATGGAAAAAGATAGATCTGAAAGCAATATGTTGGAAAAGTAGACCCGGGGGCCGTAGGGTTCACTAGTGGCTTCTCTCATGAGTATAGCGCACGGTGGGTGAACAAATTACTGTTGGGTAATTGATAGAAAATCGAATAGTCATGACGATATCCAAGGCGATGATCATTATATAGCCATCACGTCCAAGATAGGTAGACCGACTCCTGCCTGCATCTACCTCTCTTACTGCACACATCGACCGCTATCCAGCATGCATCTAGTGTATTAAGTTCATGGAAAAATAGAGTAATGCAATAAGAATGATGACATGATGTAGACAAGATCTATTCACGTAGGAATAGACCCCATCTTGTTATCCTTAATAGCAACGATACATGCGTGTCTTGCTGCCCCTTCTGTCACTGGGAAAGAACACTGCAAGATCGAACCCATCACAAAGCACCTCTTCCCATGGCAAGAAAAATCGATCTAGTTTGCCTAACTAAACCAAATATTCGAAGAAGAAATACGAGGCTATAAGTAATCATGCATATAAGAGATCAAAGAAGACTCAAATAATATTCATGGATAGAAACTGATCATGAATCAAAATTCATCGGATCCCAACAAACACACCGCAAAAGTTTACATCAAATAGATCTCCAAGAGACCATTGTATTGAGAATCATAAGAGAGAGAGAGAGAGAGAGGAAGCCATCTAGCTGCTGCCTACGGACCCGTAGGTCTATGGTGGACTACTCACGCATCATCGAAGAGGCACCTATGAAGAAGATGAACCCCTCTGTGATGGTGTTTAGATTGGATCTCGAGGTCCTGGAACTTGCGGCTGCTGGAATTGTGTTTCGTCGATTCTCCTTGGGTTTTTGGAATATTTGGGAATTTATAGGCATCAGAGGCGGTGGAGAGGATCCCCGAGGAGGGCACAACCCATCAGGGCGCGCCGGGGCCCCCCTGGCGTGCCCTGGTGGGTTGTGGTCTCCTCGGCCCACTTCTCCGGTACTTCTTTGGCCCACTGGGTGTCTTCTGGTCCAGAAAAAAATCTCCAAAATGTTTCGTCGCGATTGGACTCCATTTGGTATTGATTTTCTGCGAAGTAAAAAAACAAGCAAAAACAGCAACTGGCACTTTGGCACTATGTCAATAGGTTAGTCCCAAAAAATGATATAAAGTTGTTATAAAATGATTGTAAAACGTCCAAGAATGATAATATAACAACATGGAACAAGCAAAAATTATAGAGACGTTGGAGACGTATCAGAGGCCCCCACATCATGGGTGCCCTCCTCGTAGTGGTGGGTGGCCTCAGCCTGTCCGGGCACCAACCTGCCGGCTCTGGAGTTGAGGAAAGCATGGGCACCCTGAGAAAACAACTCGTAGTCGTCGTCGAAGGCAAAATCGGATCTCTCGAGAAAACACAACGAGTTGTTGTTCAAAGCAGACAACCGTGTGGCGGCTTCCGCGCGTGAGGCGTCGACAGTGGCCTCGACGGCGATGTGCTGCTCCAAGATCTGGGGGTTGGCACGCAAGGAAGCCATTGCGGCCACATCCGCTGCCAGGTGCTCCTTGAGATCCTGGCTATACTGCGTGCACCATGTCTTTCGGTGGAAATTATGTGGGGGTGGGCTGGTGATTTTGGTGGAATGTGTCGCACCGGCGGTCGGGGCATGTGGAATGGAGGAGGAGGGGGTGGAGAGGGAGGGGTGTGGGGAAGGTGTGGATTACCTAACTAGATGGAGGAGGGCGAGCAACAGGAAGGAGCATCGCCGACGAGGAGGCGGCACTGCAAGCAAGCTGTGCATGTTTGAACTTAGGAAAGGAAGGGGGAAGCAGGGGGTCTGGCTTTGTTTGGTACGAGGGGCGGGGGAGGTAGATATTTGGGTGGCAGCCCAAAATTTCGTTTGGTGCGACGAAAAAGTAGCGCACACAGTCACATCGGACACCATCCCTTTACCATAACTGTGTGAGATATTCAACAACACAAACGAATCCTATAGTTGATCCTGTCTGTGATGAGACTGAACGTGGAAATTTTGGTCTCCAAGCTTCCGGCGTAAGATATCGGATACTACATTGCACACGGTACTTGCATTTCATTTTCCTTTGGAAGAGAAAATGGGGATACGGCAGCAAATTTTGGTCCGAATTTCCCTCGTTACATTGGTCATCGACGTCATTGCTTAATTTAACAACACTTGCAAATTTGAGTACTACACAAAAGAGCCTACAGCACTGCCCGCACTTACTTAATCGAGCAACTAATAAACATTAGTTAGTTGGCCTAAACATTACTCTAACAAAAGACCATCGCGCTAGACGGAGACTAATATTCCGCCTGGCATTCGTCGATCTCCGCCGCCTCCTCGATGACCGGCTACCGCTCGACGACCTCCGGGGTAACGAGATCCATGGGATCCTGATAACCCATAAGTATAGGGGGTCGCAACAGTTTTCATGGGTAGAGTATTCAACCCAAATTTATAGATTCGACACAAGGGGCACCAAAGAATATTTGAGAGTATTAGCAGCTGAGTTGTCAATTCAACCATACCTGGAGATTAAATATCTGCAGCAAAGTGATCAGTAGCACAGTAGTATGATAGTTTTGGATAGAAGTAGTAGCAGTAACGGTAACAGTAACAGTGATAGCAATAGTTTTGTAACAAGTTTAGCAGTAGGAACAGCAGTAGTAACTTAGCAAGAAAAATATGTGGAAAACTCGTAGGCACTGTATCGGTGAACTCGTTGGATGATATTCATCATATAACAGTCATAACCTAGGGCGACACAAAACTAGCTCTAGTTCATAAATGTAATGTAGGCATGTATTCCGTAAATAGTCATACGTGTTATAGAAAAGAACTTGCATGACATCTTTTGTCCTAACCTCCCGTGGCAGCGGGGTCCATAAGAAAACTAAGGGATATTAAGGCCTCCTTTTAATACAGAACCGGAACAAAGCATTAACACACGATGAATACATGAACTCCTCAAACTACAGTCATCACCGGAAAGTGTCCCGACTATTGTTACTCCGGGGTTTGCGGATCAGAACACGTAATAGGTGCGTATGACTAGCAAGATCGGATCAAGAACATAGATATAATGGTGATAAAATAAATGGTTCAGATCTGAAATCGTGGCACTCGGGCCCTAGTGACAAGCATTAACCATGGCAAAGTCATAGCAACATCAATCTCAGAACATAGTGGATACTAGGGATCAAGCCCTAAAGAAACTAACTCGATTACATGATGAATCTCATCCAACTCCTCACCGACCAGTAAGCCTACGAAGGAATTACTCACTCCCGGTGGGGAGCATCAAGGAATTGGCGATGGAGAAGGGTTGATGATGATGAAGACCGAAGATTCCCCTCTCCGGAGCCCCAAACGGGCTCCAGATCTGGCCTCCCGATAAAGAACAGGAGGTGGCGGCGGCTCCGTATCGTAAAACGTGATGAAACTTTCTCTCTGATTTTTTTCTCCAAAAATAGGATTTTATAGCGTCGGAATTAGGGTCAGTGGGGCCACGAGGTGGGCACAACCCACCAGGGCACGCCGGGGGGGACTGGCGTGCCCTGGTATCTTGTGCCCATCCAGGGGCCCCCCTCCGGTGGTTCTTGGCTCCAATATTTTTGATTTATTGTAAAATAAACTCCAAAAAGTTTTGTCCAGTTCCGAGAACTTTTATTTCTGCACAAAAAGAACACCATGGTAGTTCTGCTGAAAACAGAGTCAGTCCGGGTTAGTTTCATTCAAATCATGCAAGTTAGAGTCCAAAACAAGGGCAAAAGTGTGAGGAAAAGTAGATACGACAGAGACGTATCAGATCCGTCGCCACATACTCCAGCACCTCGTAGTCTTCTTTGACCATCTCCTTGGATAAGGCCGCCATGAGCCGGGCATGGGCGGCCTTGCTCCGGGCATGGACGGCCACAATCTTGGCTAGGGAGGCCACCGACGAACGTACGCCAACTCGAGCACACTCAGCGATTACCAACTCATCGGACATGGGTTGTCGGCCGGTGTCGGAGAAGGCAAATGTAATTTGTGCAGTGACCGACATGAGATGGGCATGGGCGGCATCGAGATGGGACTGGGCGTCCGTCATTAGGGCTACGGCGACCCCCGAGAAACTGACAGCTGATGTGCCATTCTCGCCATTTGCTATCCCCGTCGCGGTTGTTGCTGCCGCCCTCTCACCTGCAGCAGCTTCCCTTTTGGTTGCTGCAGCCACCCTGTCGGAGGTAGCAGCCGCGTTCAAGCATCTTGAGAGTGCGCTCATGGCTGATGCGGCCGCGCTCGGGCAGGAGTGGGTTGCCGAAGTTGCCCTCACGACGGGGTTCCACGTCCCCATCTTTCATCGGCGACGATTGAAAAGTAAAATGCTTTGGGGAGTCCGTGCGGTAAACTGGCCGGCGGTGTACTGTAGCCGACGAAGCTTCCGTCCTAAGCCATGGATTATGACTTTATGAGGATGGGCCCAAGATGTTTTGTACTGCGTCACACATGATTCATGAACTTGAACTCTTTGTGAAAGACTTGATTTTCAAAATGTTTTTGAAACAAAAAATGAGGTTACTTCGACGAAGGACGGTGTTTGGATTGCACTAAGATTTATCTGCAGTGAACACTTACCAATAGCTGGGTTGTGCTAAAATATGGAATTATTCAGGGTCCGTTTGGCATTTTTATGCATTAATTGAGTTTTCTAGGCATTTAATGTGTATAATTCAAATTTGAACTATCGTCCCAATGTCCGGTGCGTCAAAATGGGATGATAATCATATTAGTGTCCATGGCTTCATCTTAAGGTCACGGGCAAGAAGTGGGAATGAATTTCAAACATATCGGGGTCTTGGCTCGGCCTCAAACGTTGAGAAACTTGGTTTTTAAATTACTGTAAATCCAAAACGCGTCAGAAATTCTAAAAACTTGGCATGTTGTCATGACATGGCCCATATGTGCCATTGAAAAAAATTGTCCAACTTGGGACAATTATAGGCACAAGTCCCTTACGAACCGGAGCTTCTCACTACAAGCTTGGTGGTTCCGATAAGGAACACGTCACCTTAATTACGTGGGCAAAACGACATCCGCTCATCTTCTCGCCTTGAACTTTTGTTAGAGGCAACATAGACCAGTAAGAGTGTCTTGCTAAAATATGGAATTATTCATGGTTCTTTTTGCATTTTCATACGTTAATTGAGTTCTCTAGGCATTTAATGTGGATAATTAAAATTTGAACTAAAATGACAAGGTCTGGTGCATCAAAATGGGTTGAAAAACCATATAATGTCCATGGCTACTTTGGGCCCCATGCATGATATGTGAATGGATTTCAAACATCTAGGGGTCTTGGCTCGGCCACATACATTGAGAAGCTTGGTTTTACATTCATGTATAAATCAAAAAATCGTCATAATTTCATGAAACTTGGCATGGTGTCATGACATGACTCATACGCGCCCTGGTGAAAAAATGTCCGATTTGGGACAAGTTTTGCAACAAGCCCCCCACAAACCTGAGCTTCTCACGGGAAGCTTTTGTGGTTTTGATATGGAACGCATCACATTATGTGGGCGAATCGACATCCGTTGCATCTTCTCGTTTTGAACTATATATTTCTAGAGGCAACATATACCGAAATGAAAGCCGTTCCAAAAATATGAAAAATATACATGGTTCGTTTGGCCTTTTTATACATTAATTGACTTTTATATGCATTATTTAACGTGCATAATTCAAATTTGAACTACAATCACAAGGTCTGGTGCATCAAAATGGGTTGAAAATAATATAAGTGTACGTGCATCTTTAGGATCCCATTCAAGATATGGGAATGAATTTCAAACATCTCACGGTCTTGGCTCAGGCACACATACATTGAGAAACTCGGGTTTTAAATCATGTATAAATCAAAAACTCGTGAGAAAAGTCATGAAACTTGGCATGGTGTCATGACATGCATGGCTCATATGTGCCCTAGTAAAATAATATCCAATTTGGGACAAGTTTTGGCACAAGCCTCTAACAAACCTAAGCTTCTCACGAGAAGCTTTTGTTGTTTCAATATGGAACACGTCACCTTTTGTGAGCGAATCAACATCCGCTGCACCTTCTCATCTTGAACTATATATTTCCAGAGGCAACATATACCAAAATGAGTGTCGTGCCAAAATATGAAATTATACATGGTTCGTTTGGACTTTTTATACATTAATTGACTTGTATATGCATTATTTAATATGCATAATTCAAATTTGGACTACTAACACAAGGTCCAGTGCATCAAAATGGTTAGAAAACCATTTTAGTGTGCATGAATCTTTAAGTCCCATGCAAGATATGGGAATGAATTTTAATCATCTCGGGGTCTTGGCTAGGCGAGAGAAACATTGAGAAACTCGGGTTTTAAATCATGTAAATCAAAAAACTCGTCAGAAGATTCATGAAACTTGGCTTGCTGTCATGAACATGGCACATAAAGGCGTCATATCATTTTGTTTTCCTATTTGAGACTCGTTTTTTAATATATTTTTTCTTGTGGCGCCCGAGCCGCTGTTTAATAGGCGGCTTTACTGCCCACTCACTCACAATCCTCTCTACATCTTCGCCTCACATTCCCCTCCATCATTTAGACCCCCACGGTGACCTACGCCATGGTGCACAAGGATCATATGCCACTAGTCTTCCAGTTTGGTGAAGTTGACACCGAGCCAGAAGAGATAGAACATAAAGACGAATGGGACGCCATGGACATGGCCCTGGAAGAGCTGCATGCCGCTGCGGATGCTGCCCCGACGCACTCGCTAGCAACCATTCCCGTGCCCGCGCCAGCAACCATCCCCGCGGCATTGACGGGCTGGTCGCCGAGCATCATCGCAGCGCTAGAAACCGCGGGCGTTAGGGAGATCCCCGCGGACCCGCACGAGCTCATGTACGTGCAAGAGCCAGCGCCTCCTCCATCGCCCGTGCTCGTGCGCACCACTTCACACGCCACACCGGTACCAGTGCACGTGCCCGCACCCACGGCGCCCGACCCCGTGCGCGTGCCTGCACCCGTCACGGGCCCCTCAGCGGATTGGGACGCCGCGTCTACAGCTTCCTCGCAGCGCCGCTAGTCACTGCCCCCTGGGCCCGTGCCTGTCGATCGCGCGACAACCGGCTCTTTGATTGTGAAGTCCATAACATTCTATTCTCGTTTGAAGAACTGCACAACTTCGCCCCGGAGCACGAGAACGCCACCACAGGACGCCGCAGCCGCCGCCGCAACTAGTTTTCTTTATATTGTATCTCGATTGTATGAATGTAAAGTCAAAGCTTGACTGAATGAAATCTATGGTTTGATGAACTAAGTATTTATCTCTGAATTCACATAGCAAACAAAAAACCATCATCGTTTTCTGTGAATAAACACTCATCACAAACGGTTCAGGTTGAATACCCGTATACAGATCGACATCTATCTTTCCTTCGCCCGTAAGCCAAGTGAAAATATTGGCGCCAAGGATTTGTGCAATGCGTCATCTCAAACGTTTCTCTCATATGACCCGTGTGCCTAGTACAGACAATCCAGGAAGATTTGCATCTATCATATTGGGTAAATTTCCATGTGTCAAATCGGAAGCATTGGCATCTGTCAATCTAGTAACATTTGGCATTTGTCAACATTGTAGCACTGGCATTTGTCGAATTTCGCAGGAACAAAATCATTATTACGGTGCACTTTTGCAACTGAAATTCAGCAAACATGGATTTCATTTATAGATTAACCATTGGTCTTTGTACAAAATAGTTCAACTCGACAGCTGAATCGAACAAAATTTTCCCCAATTGTTGCCAACCACGTACTAAAATAGCTAGTTCAACTATATATACTAGCTAATTTAAAGTATGTGATACAGTTCAACCATATCTATAGTTAGATGAACTGAACAAAATAGCCCCTAAATACTAGTACTACGGAGGGGCTTTGTACCACTTCCAGCAGAATCGAGCGCGCTCAGTAAGAGCAAGTGGAGGAGGAGCCTGCCGACGAGTTGCTGGAGTCGTGTCCGTTGCCTGCTAATGCTGCCATCCGGCGCTCAAGACGCCCCTCCTAGAAGCGATGGGACTCGTCTTAGATCTCCGCATTCCGCGCCGCCGCTGCGGCTTCTCCTACGGCCATGACATCGGTGAGCTTCTTCGCATGCGCGACCTGGCGCTCCACCTCCTTCTCTAGGAAGTAGATGTAGCGCGCAAGGGTTGCGACGCGGAAGCTTGGCGGCGGGCCTTTGGCAGCCTCCACCTCCTGCATTTGGGCTTTGGTGGCGGAGCGGGTGATGACCCCGCCGCCTGACGACGGGGTTGTGGCAAAGACGGACGACGGTGGGGTGGCGGCCCCGGCGGCTGCCGGCGTGTTGGCAGCCACGGCGGCCACCGGCAGCAGCTGCCTTTGGGCAGCGGTGGTGGAGCGTGTAGTTGGTGGCGTGCGCACACCCACTAGGGACGCCACGTGCACCACACGCTTGAGAGGACTGCCGTGCCGACGCGGTGAAGCCTCCCAGCTGGAGCTGTCCTCTGGCGAAGTGGCTGGGCGACGACGAACGGCCGGTGCCATTGGCAATTAGGGGGGAATCAAACTAGACAAGCTACGGGGAGGGAGGGGATGAAGGCAATGTGGAGTCACCGGCCGTGAGGGTTTATATAGCAGGCCGGAAAGCATTGGGGATTTCACTGAGCCGGGCGGGAAGCTAGAGCCGTAGGACGGTTTTGTGCGCGGGAACCTGCGTGGTTGTGCGCGGGAACGGGCTCATCAAGCGGACGCCTGGCCAAAAGCGGTGCCGAAGCATGCACTAGAATCCTCGGGCGGGAACGCGGTGACAAGGCGCGAGAGAGGAGGACGGGGTGATGCGCATGCACACGGGTCATAATAATAAAACGTCTACGATATTAATACAGGCAAACGGCACTTCCCAACGAAGCGTCGGTAATGATTTCATCCATCGCTGACAATTGTTTGGCAGCAACCGTCTGCCAACAACCCACACAGCTTGTGAGTATGAATCGTTTGGGTTATTATTGGTCTTCCCACACAATTCTGATGAATGAACTGTTTGCTTGGTATCACACACACCTTGTTATGGTAACTCGTTTGTGTTCTAGCTCGATCAACGCAAACAGTTTGTCTGAATGAACTGTATGCCGTACTTCACACACATGTGTATTTTGAGAACCGTTTGTGTTATCTTGTCTAATCGCAAACAGTTCATAAGCACCAACTGTATGCCCAGCATCACACATGCAACTATTTTCTGAATCGTATTTGATGGATCCGCCATCGCACACAGTTCGTGTCATTAGCGACGGAGCTTGAACTATACCGTTTGCAATTGATGGATCGCATACAGTTTCCACGAAGGGTCTCTGATTGATGTGTCGTCTTTGGACCATTCTGTAGTAGTGTAGTATGGTGCAACATAATATCATCACATATCAGTATCTTTTATGAAACAATTCATCATGGTTACATACGAAAGTCTTATTCATATCGAGGCTTTGTTTAGGAATCAAGGAAATCCGTATGAAATTTGTGAGATGATCATATGTAATAGTTCATTTTCTGTAGCAACAATGAAAATTTGACACAATCATGTGGAGTTAAATCTTTAAATTTAATGCAAAGACTATCCTCTGCCCATGACTTAACTTTCTTGCATCATACAATCTTGCGATCATCCGCCGATCAACCATATGTATATCAGAATCGTAATGTTTGTGTTGTGCATTAAATTGATGTGCACATAGAAGAAATCTTGAGCGGGGAAATATATATATGCAATTTGTGCCATTTATAGATTCTGTAGAACATGCTTTATAAGATAGACAAGATCAACACTCTGATGTCAGTGTTTGACCTTCTACACAGTCACATGGCAAGTCAAAATAGTATGCGCAATATCACGACATATAGTAAGATACACTTTGATTATATAGCACATAATGGTTCATATATGTGACGTAGGTATATATATATTGGGCGAGGCATATATTATTAGTGCAATTAAAATATACATTCATTGTCCGCCGAAAGTATATTGACAATATCACTCCTAGTGAAATACGCCCATGCTTGATAGAATTATGTGTCCACTAATGAAGGCAGTGGGAATCCACTATATGAGTAGTCCCCTATAAGAATAGGGTTATGGGTGTTGATATGCACTAGGTTAAAAATCAGATCTACATCTATAAGGCATGCCATGAATGTGGAGGCTAGCCACTACTCTCAAGATGGAATTATAATTCCCATGTGTTAGCAACAACCATTTCACACTATTGTAAAATTGCATATTAGTTAATCTTTTTCATATCATGTTGATGATTACACTTATTAATTGCACAATAGTTATGTTTTTGTTGTTATTACTAGATATGAAATTGCTAGTCTTGATATGTCATAAATTGGATATGATATTTCATAGAGTGGATATTTGTCACTAGCATTCATATTCTAATTAATCATGATTTACCATTTGAACAAGATTCGCTATATAGTGATGCTATAAGTATCGCACCCTCCTCATCGTCCTCTCCATACAGACACTCTTTCGGTACCATACCTCCCATAGTTTTATCCAAATCTCGTAGTTTTCCCCTAAAAAAGCCTCAAATTTCTTCCATGAATCAAAGAGTCAACCAGGAGTGGAACCCCTCTGAGGTAGAGGGGGCAAGATCAATCATTGATTATCTGAACAACTACTACAACAATGATGGCACCAACCATGACAAGAACAAGAAGCATGACATCGTGGCCAATCTCCAAACAAGGTTCCCTAGGAAGACCATGCAACAGGTAACAGACTTGTATGATGATCTTGTTGCGGAGATGCATATGTTGCAGTGCCCAGAGAAGGAGTATGATTTTACCAATAGTGACCATGGTGTCATTTACACCGTGGATGGCCTTGTGAATAAAAACTTTGGACTGCAAGAGGAGGCTGCCATGGAAGGAATGGGTATTTTGTTTGGTCTTCCATTAGAGACTATGCCAACCATGGAGATACAAGAAGAGGTGCCGATGGTGGAGGAGAACAAGGTGGTGTTGGAGAATAAGATGTGCATCCATCAACCAGTGCTTGCACCACGTGCCAAGGGATCGTGGACCACAGAGGAACACGGGTAATTCATGTTTCATCCTTCCTAATTTTCCATGGGAGTTAAGAAAAACTATTTCCTTTTTATTATTGTTTGGAAATGTCAGGTGTATTTTAAAAGAAATCATAATATTAACCATTATCTGGGTATTCATTCTCATGAATGGGAGGTTAGTTTTTTATTTTCACTATACTCATAGTGCCCATTTCACATTTACCAGAAACAATAGTACAAAGATGTATATATTTCGTTTGTGAATGGTCGACTTTATTTCCTTATTGTGCCTCCCTTAATAAGTTAACACCACCGACGCTTGTCCCTGCAACTAAAGATATAGTTATTAATTATATATTCGTAGTGAGAGTGAAATTACAATTGCAAGTATTATCATGGTCTATTGATATCTATTATCAATATGACCATGGTAGTTATGGAATTCCTTATTCATAAATCATATGTTGTCACATATTATGTAGGAACATCGTAAAAGATAAACAAAGATGTCCTTTACAAAATTAGCACGAGGGTTAATAGTTGGTTATAAGGTTTAATAATCCAACTCTTGCATTTTTCTCACTGATATATTAAATAATCAATATGTACTTGAAAGAATCAACCTAACTACTTCATCTTGAACATGGTTATTCTAGGCTCTTTCTCCGTGGCTTGCGTGTATGTGGTCGTGGAAAATGGAAGGCCATATCAAAGTACTTCGTCACTAGTAGGACTCCAGTCCAGATTTCGAGTCATGCACAGAAGTACTTCATGAGGCTACAAAGAAAATGTTCAGGAATCCAACGTTACACCATCAACGATGTGGAGCTCGATGATGCTAACCCATGGAAAATGGAGAATGGTTATAATTTCTGGCAAGCACTCGCCTTGCCAAGTTTTGATTTGCAAACTCCTTCGGCTCCATTTGTCACCATGAACAATATCGTCTAGTTTGGAGCTGTCTTTCTTCGAGAAAAGGGGTTAGTTGTCAGTATGGTGTGAGAATTATATGATGCTATCGTCGCAGTAGGGGGCAGTGAACTTTGTTGCTACTAGTATACAAGTACTACTTAAATTTCCTTTAACGCATCGTATGTGATATCATGTATAAGATGTTGTGATTTAAATTATATTTGCATATGTGTTTGGAGAGTCAATAAAATATGTTGTTACTATTTACTATGGTTGTTGTATAAACATTACAGCTGAGATTGATGTGGCATCAGTAGTAACACACCTTTTTCTATGGGTGGGTCCTACATGTAAGGAGGTGTGACATGACAAGTCAAGAAGGTGAAAACCAGCCTCATTAGTGAAAATCTGTGTCAACCAAACTCAGGGTTGATTCTTGAACGGATTGACAAGTTGGTTGTGTGCAATAACTAGTTTTGTAGTTCAGGGTTGAGAACAAAGTGGTAAGTTGAGGATTGAAAAGTGAACTTATCTCAATTGGAAACGTTTATCTGAACACATATGCTGAACGTACGTGTTCATTTTTCTAGAGAATATGTAGAGTGATTCCAAGTCCTTGGAGGCTTCAGGAAAAATTGAGGGGGCAAAGAGAAGCTTTATTGTTAAGACGGAGCGGACATGTCTCCCATTACACTTTAGCACACGATTCGGTTCTATTGGACCATAGAGTGTAAACACAATAGTATCTTGGAACATGACTACAGAGGCCAACTGGATCCTAAGAGCCAGCGAGAAGTTTGCGCCTGAGAGGCAAGCCTTTAAAAAACATTGTTTTGAGAAAATTCTATCACTTCTTAAGTTTTTATTGATCTTTAGAGAAATTATAAGATCAATCTAAGGCTGGAAACAAACTCACCAACACCACAAATTATTTTTTATTTAGATCTTCGGACAAAATGTTTGGTTGTGGTTGAATTTCCACTCCTTCGGTGTAACAAGCCAAGAGCAACATTCCATATTTGTATCATTGCCATATTATCAACCTTGTATGACTTGCCATTATTGGTTTGAATTTGAAATGCATAATGGTTGCCTGTTGTCATCATTTGTGATCTTCATCAATTATGGATTGTGTGTGTTGTGATGTGTGGGTGTTTGAGTGGTAGGATTTGCCTACATGTTGTGCTTTGATCATTTGCAAAACCCCATCATTTGCATCCCATAAACCCTTTTCCTTCCTTATTTCTCTCTTATTTTGCAATGTGTGTTTTCCCTGCCTTATTTTAATGTCCACTATATTTCTAAATTCCCTAGACCATGACAAGAAGCAATACTCCATTTTACAGCTCATTTAAAGTTGTTTTGTTTAGATTAATAAATGCATCAAGTTTGAATTAAATTCAAAATTACTTTATTTTTTATTTCAAAAAATGTCCAAACCAAATTTATTAAATAGAGCATAAATCCAGGGTCTTAAATATATTTTTATGCCAAGTAAGATGTGGCAGACGAGAAGAGTAAAATCTATAAGTTCCAAGGGGGCCTCAGAGAAGACCTTTAGTTTGCACTTGTTCTCGTCGATACGACCCAGTTTGATCAGTTTTACAACTTGGCTCTAAGGCTAGAAGTAGCTCAACTCAAGCCCAAGGCTTCCAAGAAGCCATTCAGAGAGTCCAACCCCTCGTCGTCTTCCTCTGAAGTGGTTCCCAAGTAGCAGAAGTATTGGGTTCCTCCTCCTCCTCTGTTTTGTCCTCACCAGCAGAAGCATATTGGTGGCTGTAGTTCTTCCCACCCACCCAACCTAGTGAGCCAGCAGAGACCTCAGGCACCTAGGACAGGTGGTCCTCCTCCAGCCCACACTCGTCCGCTTTCAGAGGTTTCTGATACGTCTCCATTGTATCTGTAATTTTTGATTGTTTCATGCCAATATTCTACAACTTTCATATATTTTTTGCAACATTTTATATTATTTTTGGCACTAACTTACTTATCTAGTGCCCAGTGCCAGTTACAGTTTTTTGTGTGTTTTTTGTTTCATAGAAATTCCATATCAATCGAAGTCCAAACGCGATAAAAATTTACGGAGACTTTTTTGGAATATATGTGAATTTTGGGAATAAGAATCAACGCAACACGATGCCCGAGGGAGGCACAAGCCAACAGGGCGCAGCTAGAGGGGTTGTCTGCGCCCTGATATCTTGTGCCTCCCCCTTCAGTCGGTTGGGGCCCTACTTTCGCTGCAAGAAAGATAATTTTCCGATAAAAATCCCCTCAAAATTTCATCCTGATCGGAGTTAAGGATCTCCGGATATTTAAGAAACGGTGAAGGAGTCAGAAAAAAGTTACGAAAACAGAAGAGAAACAGAGAGAAAGATCCAATCTCGGAGGGGCTCCTGCCCTCCGGGAGCCATGGCGGCCATGGACCAGAGGGGAAACCCTCCTCCCGCCTAGGGAGGAGGCCATGGAAGAAGAATACGAAGGAGGGGGGGCTCTCTCCCCCTCTCTCTCGGTGGCGCCGGAGGGCTGCCGGGGCAACCATCGTGATGGCGAACTACACCAACAACTTCGCTGCCGTCACCACCAACTCTCTCCCTCCTCTATGCAGAGGTGTAAAACCTCTCTTCCCCGCTGTAATCTCTACTTAAACATGGTGCTTAATGCTATATAATATTATCCAATGATGTGTGGCTATCCTATGATGTTTGAGTAGATTTCTTTTGTCCTATGGGTTAATTGTGGTATGATGTTATTGATATGAGTTGTATGTTGATGTGGTGCTCTGACGAATGGCGAGCCATCCACGACGATGCCAAGGAACGGCGTGCCCAAATGGAAGGTGTGCCACACCATCAAGGCAGCGCCAACTTATTTCAGTTCGGGCGGAACTGGGTATGTGGTTTGCTTCATGATTCCTGCAATTCATTCTTGATGCTAGCTTGACCCCTTTATTAATACTTTGTTCCTCTCTTGTAGGCGCATTACAATAAGACGGAGGTGCCACAGGTGTACGACCTCTATGCCATGGCCCATACTGCCTCGTACAAGAAGGTCAAGGCATTCTCTGAGTCTGACCTCGACAATCCCAAGAACTTCACCAACATCTCCTCCCACAACAAGCTCGTGAGGTATAGTGATGTGGGGAAGGCAGTGAATGGGGAGGACTTCAACCCGAGCCAGCATCCTATTGATCCAGAGCTGGTGATCATAGCTGGTGGCGGGAGGCGCCATGGCCATATTGCCATTGGAGATGGACTTATACGGTCTTCGCGCACTCTCCGGCAGATCAAGGCGCGCCAAACGAGCTCCTGTCCTGAGATAACGCCTCGTCCACGGCCAGTCCAGCTCGCCATCGAGGTTAGTCATACGGACTCAGATAGCTTTCCTCCATTACATTGTGTGTGCGAACAAAGATGATTACAATGCTAACGAGGAGTTGTGTTGCAGGCTGCTCTGCAGAAAGAGAGAGACGCAACCCAGGCGCTTCTGGCGGAACAGGCCCGGCAGGCGGCGGAGGAGAAGAGGGATTTGGAGGAGAGGACGGCTAGGTTGTTGGAGGAGGAGAGGGCACGGAACGATGCGTCTAACCGGGCCATGTACGAGCTCCTCATGGTAAGTTTCTTCTTCATATTAGCCAAATCATGCACTACATGTTCATTTCATTAATAACCAATATGATTGACTTGTCAAAACCAAATGTGCAGACTTTGTGCGAGAAGACCGGCCAGACCCCTCCGCCGATGCCAGTCATTACCACGGCTGGAACGGTGAGTTTCATTTCAATGTTCATTAGTTACTAGTCTTAACATTTCAGCGTCATCATGCTAACGCAAATGATCTTTGGTGCGGCATAACTCCCGAGCCGCATCGCACGATCCTTCTCCAGGGCCTACTAGTGCTCCAGGTGACACCGGCCTGAGCAACCCCGATGCTTCACCTCCGTGATGACGAGGACGGTAGGCCTTAATATGCCACTTACTTGGCTCATTTTCTCAAACAAAAGACAAACTTAGCACTTAGACAAACTTAGCACAAAGACAAACTTAGCACAAAGACAAACTTAGCACTTAGACAAATGTCGTATTTTACCTAAGTTAGCTTTGTTTCCTCTAAAAAGACATAGTAAGCTTACTTACCTCCAAAATGACATATTGTACCTAAGTTAGCTCTAAAATGACCTATACTTAGCATTGTTTCCTCCACAATGACATAATAAGCTTTGTTAACTCAAAAATGGCATAATAGACTTGGTAACCTTATAGATGCCATAGACTTAGCTTATTTTCTTGCAAAATGACACAATAAGCTTAGTTAGGTCAAAAATGTGATAATTACCTAGGTTAGCTCTAACATGACACATATAAGCAATAAGAAGAAGAAAAACAAGAGGAGAAAGAGAGAGAAGAAAAATGATTCTTCATCATCTTCTTCTTCTAGATCTTCTTCTACCCCTAGATCTTCTTCTACTTATTCTAGTATTCGTATTCTAACTTTATTATTTCCAATTTTGCAGATTTGATTGAGTTCATGACAGCTTGCTTTGATGTAGTGCTAGTGTTTACTTTCTGTTTTCATTTTGTATCGATGAACTTACGTGAAACTTTCTACCTATGTATGAGACTATGTATGTATGGATGAAACTAATGTAATATGGTGAACAATGTGACATTTGATACTTTTAATTTGGTATAATTGTTGGTTGATCATATCCATATGGCAGGGATCTTGTTTCTGTGAAATATATATATATATACATATCATATATTTGACTGTGAAAATTGTTGAATATAGCAAAAACAAGCAAAAAAGACGGTGGCCGTCGGCATAGCGGGGGCGGACGGCAAAGCGTTGGGCGGGGTCGTCGGGGGCGGACGGCAAAGGGCTGGGCAAGGCCGTCCAGGGCAGACGGCAAAGGCCTGTGTGGGGACGTCCGGGGCAGACGGCAAAGACTTTGGTGGGGTCCGTTAGCCACCTAACGGTGCTAACGTCAGTACTACGCCGTCCAGGCTCGTTGCCGTCTGCAGGCTGACGGCAAAGAATCTTTGCCGTCCGCTGTGCAAAGGCAGACGGCAAAGGACCTCTTTGCCGAAGTTTATTCGGCCCAAAATTTTGCCGTCCCCTGGCGGACGGCAAAGGTCTTTGCCGTCCGTGGTTGTGCCTTTGCCGTCTGCCATGGCGGACGGCAAAGAACCTGATTCCTGTAGTGTCTTGTGTTGAGGTCATGATCATCCACTCCAACCATATGGATCTTGATTTCTAGCCTCCCCAAGTTGCTTTCCATCCAATCAATCTCTTCTACCCAAGCCAAACCTGTGAGAGAGTGATTGAGTGCTGAGGAGACTATCATTTGAAACACAAGAGAAAGGAGTTCATCGTTACTATCGCATCTATTACCTTTTGGAGGGTGGTGCCTCCTAGATTGGTTAGGTGTCGCTTGGGAGCCTCCTACTTAGTGTTGTGAAGTTGAACCAAGAAGTTTGTACGGGAAAGGAGGTCGCCTACTTCGTGAAGATCTACCCATAGTGAGGCTAGTCCTTCGTGGACGGAAGCCGTTATGGAATAGTTGAGGTTGCTACTTCATGGACCCTTTGCGGGTGGACACCTTCGTGGACTCTCGCGACCTCTACCCTCCATGGGTTGAAGACTCCATAAACATGGACGTACAATAGCACCACCTATTGGAACCACAGGAAAAATCTTCGTGTCTTCATATTGCGTTTGATCTTCCTATCTCAACTCTCTTACATATGCTTGTCTTTACTTTCCGCTACCATACTTGTTGACTAGCATGTGTAGGGTGCACTAGACTTATTAAAATTGCTAAAATCTGCCAACCAATTAACTTGGGAAAAGGTTAGGTTTTTAATTTATGCAAGTAGTCTATTCACCCCCCCTCTAGACATCCCTTCTAGTGATCCCTCACCCCCTCTCTCCAAGTGGCGCCGGAGCGCCGTCGGGGCAACCATCGTGACGGCGATCTACACCAACAACTTCGCCGCCATCACCACCAACTCTCTCCCCCTCTATGCAGCAGTGTAAAACCTCTCTTCCCCATTGTAATCTCTACTTAAACATGGTGCTTAATGCTATATATTATTATCCAATGATGTGTGGCTATCCTATGATGTTTGAGTAGATTTCTTTTGTCCTATGGGTTAATTGTGGTATGATGTTATTGATATGAGTTGTATGTTGATATGGTGCTGTGCTAAGGTGCCCTCCATGCCGCGCACACGTGAGGGAATCCCGCTGGAGGGTTCGCAATATGTTCATGATTCGCTTATAGTGGGTGGCTAGAGTGACAGAAGCTTACACGTTTGCGTATGGGAGTAAAGAGGGCTTGATGTTCAATGCTATGGTTGGGTTTACCTTAATGATTTCTAGTAGTTGCGGATGCTTGCTAGAGGTCCAATCATAAGTGCATACGATCCAAGTACGTAAATTAAGTGTGTTAGCTTATGCCTCTCCCCCATTGCATACGACAAGTATCAATCATATTATATTCAATTGCCTATGGACAATCTTTTCTTTTGCGCTACAAAAAGCTTTCTACTAAAAGACTAACTTAATTAAATCATTATTAAAATAGCCCCTAACTTTTATTTACTTGTTCTTTATTACCTTGCAAAACTATCTCTACACCTACTAAGTACTTATAGTTTTATTTGCGCAAAATAGTTTCATACTTGTTCTAGGTAAAGTAAGTGTTGGCGTGCGTAGAGTTATATCGGTGGTCGATGGAACTTGAGAGAATATTAATTCTACCTTTAGCTCCTCGTTGGGTTTGACACTCTTACTTATTGAAAAAGGCTACAACCGATCCCCTACACTTGTGGGTTATCAAGACCTTTTTCTAGTGTCATTGCCGGGGAGCAATAGTGTAGCGGTTGATATTCTCGTGTGTGCTTGTTTGCTTTATCACTAAGTAATTTTATTTTCTGTTATATGTTGTTATATATCTTTAGTTGTGGATATGGAACACAAAACACCAAAAAAATTAGATGTACTTGCTACTCATGGAGATGGGGAACCTCCTAAAACCCTCGACGCTGGTTATGTGAAAAACATTAAATACTACTTTGATAATCCTGAGAAATCCCCATTAAACTTGATAATGGGAGACATGTTGGATCAACGTGAGTACTTTAGGGATTATCGCTTGTCTCAAAAAGGGAAACACTTATGGAATCAAAATAAAATGTTGCATTGGTATGCTTGGAATTTATGCCATAGATGTGATTATACTTGTTGCTCTAAGAATAAGGGTCTACACCTTCCCTTTCAATGTGAATTAGATGATAATAAAACCTTGGCTTCTTATGCTAAGGGTATATATGATTACTATGATGTGGAACAAATAGAAGAATTCGCTTTTAAGGGTTCTTATGAAATTGAATCATTCTTTGAAAAGTATGATAACTATGATGATGCTGTTTACAGATCTGAAAATTTTGCCATACTTAAATATTTCTATGAGAATTATGAATACAATGCCGATATTAATGAATTTATTGAGAAAATGTCTGCTGCCTTGGAAGAGGCTAATATTTTGCAGGAATCTATGGAAGAAGAAATTACTGAAACTGTGAGCTCATTAGATGAAAAAGATGAGGAGAAGAGCGAAGAACAAAAGGAGGAAGAGAGGATTAGCTACCCATACCCACCTTCTAATGAGTGTAATTCTTCAACTCATACATTGTTTAATTTCCCTTCGAGCATACTGAAGGATGAATGTTATGATGATTGCTATGATCCCTTGGATTCGTTTGAAATATCCCTTTTTGATGAACTTGATGCTTGCTATGCTTGTGACCATGATGCCAATATGAATTATTATTATGTAGATGAACTTTCTATATAATTCCTTATGTTAAGCATGAAATTGTTACTATTGCACCCACACATGATAGTCCTATTATGTTTTTGAATTCTCCCAACTACACTATATCGGAGAAGTTTGCACTTATTAAGGTTTATATTGATGGGTTGTGTTTTACTATCACACATGATGATTTTGATGAATATAATATGCATGTGCTTGTTGCTCCTACTTGCAATTATTATGAGATAGGAACCAAATCTTGACCTCTCTATGTTTCCAATACGATAAAATTGCAAGAAACCACTTATGCTATGTATTGGCCTTTACTTTGTGTGAATGAGTTGTTCTTTTTTGACATGCCAATGCATAGGAAGAGAGTTAGACTTTGTTGTCACATCATATATATCACTTTATGCTCACTACTAAATTACAAATCATTGTTAATTAAAATTGGCTTTGATATACCTTGGGATCCGGGTGGATCAATTACTTGAGCATTATATGCCTAGCTTAATGGCTTTAAAGAAAGAGCTACCAGGGAGACAACCCGGAAGTTTTAGAGTGTCATTTATTTCTATTGTGTGATTTTAAAATAATTAAAAACAAAAAAAATAAAGTGGGGAACCTAAAACTTTTTCAAAAAGAAAAGTGTAAGAGAGAAGGACGAGCGCTGTTGAAGTGGGGGCTAGCCTTAAACTTTGTTCATGCCCATGGAAAGCTTTGTGAATCTTGATTACAGAAAATTTTCGAAAAAAGAATTATCCCCTTCTATAAATCTATTGTATTATAAAAATAATGTTCCAAGAGTTACCTTTAGGATGTTTAAATTGCTTGTTTGGTATGTGATGTGTAAAAACAGAAACTTTTGCTGTAGTGTTTGAATTTTCATATTTTACTAGAGCATGCAAAAATACTAAAAATTTTACACAGTACTTTTATGCAAAAAAAATTATCACATCCTAATTTTCAGAATGTTTTGAGTTACGTAAGTATAGGTTTCATCTGCATCTTTACATATTGTCCTGTTTTTCACAGATTGATGTTATAGTTGCTTTCTCTACTTATGTTTGAGTTCTTGTTGAGCCCCATTGACTTGGCAGCCATAGAATTGTGATAGCATACAGTAGTTAATGTTGGATTATAATTATACAATAATTTGATGGCAAGACATGATGGGATTTGGGGTTATATGTACTAACCTTTCTAATAAAAATTCCGTTAAGTTTTGTCTGGATAAAGTGTTCGAAGATCGAGGAGGTATCGATATGAGAAGAATAAGGAGATGCAAGAGTTCAAGCTTGGAGATGCCCAAGGCACCCCAAGTAAATATTCAAGGAAACTCAAGCATCCAAGCTTGGGGATGCCACGGAAGGCATCCCATCTTTCTTCTTCAACAATTATCGGTATGTCTCGATTTTTGTTTTGTTCACATGATATGCGTAAATTCTTGAGTGTCCTGTGCCTTTTATTTTACTTTTAGCAATGCACATGCTGGTATGGGAAAGTCCATGGTCGATTTATAGAATGCTCTTTGCACTTCACTTATATCTTTTGAGTATCGCTTTATAGAATGCTTCACGTGCTTCACTTATATCATTTGAAGTTTGATGCCTGTTTCTCAACATATAGAAACCCGTTATTTGTAGAATGCTCTTTTGCTTCACTTATATTTATTAGATCACGGTCTTTTGTAGAAATAAATTAAACTCCCATGCTTCACTTATACCTATTTAGAGAGTCAACAGGAATTGGTCATTCACATGGTTAGCCATAAAATCCTACATAAAACTTGAAGATCACTGAATATGATATGTTTGATTAATTGCAATAGTTTTGCGACATTAAGATGGTAATATGTGGGGGTACTACTGAATGATTGTGGTATAGTAAGAATATTGATGTTGAGGTTTGTGATTCCCGAAGCATGCATGTATAGTCTCTAGTTATGCGATGAAGTTGGAGCATAATTTATCCTTGATTGAAATCCTTTGTGATATTATAATCGGGGGGGGGGGCGATGGTTAAATCCTCCCAACCTCCTCACTTCAACGGATAAAACCTTGCAATAAACCCTCGCTTCGAGAGAGCTAATAAAACCTTGCAATAAGTATGTGAGTTCTTTATGACTAATGTGAATCCATGGATATACGCAGTCTCACCACCTCATATTTGCTAGCCTCTTCAGTACCGTGCATTGCCCATTCTCACCTTGAGGATCGGTGCAACCTTTGCCGGTGCATCCAAACCCTGCGACATGATACACTCTGTTGCACATAAGCCATCTTATATCTTCCTCAAAACAACCACCATACCTACCTATCATGGCATTTCCATAGCCATTCCGAGATATATTGCCATGCAACTTCCATCATCATCATATACATGACTTGAGCATTCATTGTCATATTGCTTTGCATGATAGTAAGATAGCTAGCATGATATTTCCATGGCTTGTCCGTTTGTAAGTAAATAAAAGTGTGACGATCATCATTATTAGAGCATTGCCCCAGTGAGGAAAGGATGATGGAGACTATGATTCCCCCTACAAGTCGGGATGAGACTCCGGACAAAAAATAAAAAATGGGGGAGGCCAAATGAGCCCACCAAAAAAAAGAGAGAGAAAAAGGGGGAGGCAAAAGGTGCCCACCTAAAATGAGAGAAAAGGAGAGAAGCGACTTTGCTACTATCCTTTGCCACACTTGTGCCTCAAAGTGGCACCATGTTCTTCATATAGAGAGTCTCCTGAGTTGTCATTTTCATATGCTAGTGGGATTTTTTCATTATAGAACTTGGCTTGTATATTCCAATGACGGGCTTCCTCAAATGCCCGAGGTCTTCATGAGCAAGCAAGTTGGATACACACCCACTTAGCTTCAGTTGAGCTCTCATACACTTATAGCTCTAGTGCATCCGTTGCATGGAAATCCCTACTCCTCGCATTGATATCTATCGATGGGCATCTCCATATCCCGTTGATACGCCTAGTCGATGCGAGACTTTCTTCTCCACTTTTTACCCCTTTGATATCTACCACCATATTCTATTCCACCCTTATGTTATGTCCATGGTTCACGCTCATGTATTGAGTGAGTAATAAAAAGCTGAAGCGTGTTAAGAAGTACGATCCAATTGCTTGGTTTGACACTGAGGTGCTTATGATTTATACTTTATGCTAGGAAGACCAAGCATGACAGGCTATATTATTTTGTAAGGATAGGATTCTTTGGCACTGTTATTTTGAAAGGACATGATTGTTTGCTAGTAAACCTGAGTATTAATGTCTTTATGTCAAATGATAGACTATTGTCTTGAATCACTTGTATCTTAATATTCATGCCATGATTAGACATTTGTTCAAGATTATGTTAGGTAGCATTCCACATCAAAAAATTATCTTTCTATCATTTACCTACTCGAGGACGAGCAGGAATTAATCTTGGGGATGCTGATACGTCTGCGTCTATCTATAATTTTTTATTGTTTCATGCCAATATTCTACAATTTTCATATATCTTGGGAAACATTTTATATTATTTTTGAGACTAACTTACTTATCTAGTGCCCAGTGCCAGTTCCTGTTTTTTGTGTGTTTTTTGTTTCGCAAAAATTCCACATCAAACGAAGTCCAAACACGATAAAATATTTGGGAAGAAGAATCAACGCAACATGATGCGCGAGGGAGGCACAAGCCAACAGGGCGCGGCCAGAGGGGTTGGCCGCACCCTGATAGCTTGTGCCTCCCCATTAACTCGGTTGGGGCCCTACTTTCGTCGCAGGAAAGACAATTTTCCTATAAAACTCCCCTCAAAATTTCAGCCCGATCGGAGTTACGGATCTTCGGATATTTAAGAAACGGTGAAGGGGTCAGAAAACAGTCGTGAAAACAGAAGAGAAACAGAGAGATAGATCCAATCTCTGAGGGGCTCCTGCCCTCCGGGAGCCATGGCAGCCATGGACCAGAGGGGAAACCCTGCTCCCACCTAGGGAGGAGGCCAAGGAAGAAGAAGAAGAAGGAGGGGGGCTCTCTCCCCCTGAAAGCACATATGCTCCCTTGGTGGTTTTGATAATTCATGACAACATACATTGTCTCTTGGACTAATAGCTCTACCTAGTCTATTTCAGGTTTAGTCCACAGGGAGGATTGGCTAAAGGATTGTGAGGAGACCCCAAGATGCAAGGAATAGGATTGGCCAAGCTACAAGCATGAAGACTCTACATTTTACTTTGTGACAAATCAGTTTGAGTCCATAGGAAAGTCAATACTATCAAAAGGGGGTGAGGTAATAATGGTGAATGAAATCCTCAAAATGATCAAGTGATAGCCACCAAATACACTCACAAGCTCTCCCTCAAATATTCTGTCTTAGACCCTACCACTCAAAATCAGTGCCACCAAGAATTTCCTATCGGCTACACCGAGTCAAAACCCTAGACAGAAACCCTAGCCAAAACCTACCTCTCGGTACTACCAAGTTTCATATCGGTGCTACCGAGTTTCAGTGACCAACTTTCTGGTATCTCATTTACAAAAATCAGAATTTCCGAGAATTGTGAATCGGTCTCACCGAGTTGTGTAACTGCCCTCGGCCACTCATATCGGTACCACCGAGATTCATATATCGGTCTCACCGAAAATGCCAAAGTTGCCACATTTTGAACTAGTCGGCCACCGAGTTTCACTTCGGTTTCACCGAGTTGGGCAATAATGTTGTAACGGTTGGATTTTTGGAGATGCCTATATATACCCCTCCACCACATCCCACTCGTAAGAGAAACACTCAGAACAGACCCACTTGTCATATCCAATTTTCTAAGAGAGAGATACCTAGTCTCACTACTGGAATTCAGTTATTTGCCGTCTGCCAGATCTTTGTCGTTTGCTGGCAGATGGCAAAGAAGGTCTTTGCCGTCTGCTGTCGTAAAGCAGACGGCAAAGAGCTGGCTGACGGCAAAGGTTATGTTTGCCATTTGCTAGTCCTTTGCCGTCTGCCAGCAGACGGCAAAGACCCTAAAGGCAGACGGCAAAGAGGCTAGATAGGTCCCACTGGACCTTGGTCCCACTGGCAAAGAGGTATGCCGTCCTCCTTGTCTTTGCCGTCTGCCATGCTTGGCTTTGCCGTCCACAAGCAGACGGCAAAGGGGATGAACCTCTAATGGCCATTTTCCCCCCGGCCCCATTACCCCCGCACTCTCTCCCCCCGGCCCCCCTCTCTCTCTCCACCCACACACACCGCGCGCGGCCAGCTCCCCGCGGCGAGCCCCCTCCCCCCATCGCCGCCCCCGCGCCGCCCCACCACCGCAGCTCCCCGCTGCGAGCCCCCTCCCCGCGGCGAGCCGCCTCCCCCCTCGCCGCCCCCCTCCCCTACGCCGCCCCCACCACCGCAGCTCCCCGTGGCGAGCCCCCTCCCCCCCTCGCCGCCCCCTCCCCCGCGCCGCCCCCACCACCCGCGCTGAGCCCCCTCCCCCCCCTCGCCGCCCCACTCCCCCGCGCTGGCCCTCCTCCACCCGCGCCTCCCCGCGATGCCCCACCGCCGGAGCAGGACGCGGCACCGCCCCCCTCTCTGCGGCATTCCTCCCCCGTGCCAGCCCTCCTCCACCACCGCGCCGGCCCTCCTCCACTGGCCCTGCAAGGTGAGCTTTTTTCTTTTTTTCTATTATTTACTGTTTAGTTTAGGTTACTAGTGCTAGTTTAGTTTAGTTTACTGTTTTTTTTTCTGTTTTTTATTGTTTAGTTTAGGTTAGTGCTAGTGCTTGTTTAGTTTAGGTTAGTGCTAGTGTTTAGTTTTTTTTACTGTTTACTTTAGTTTACTGTTTAGTTTAGGTTAGGTTAATTTGTGTTTGGTTTAGGTTAGGTTAATTTGTGTTTGGTTTAGGTTAGTGTTAGTTTTAGGTTTAGGTTTATGTTTAGATAATTAGAAGAAGAAGAAGATAGATGAGAAAAAATAAGAAGAAAAGAAGAATAAGTAGAAGAAGAGGAAAAAGGAAAAGAAGAAGAAGAAGAAGAAGAAGAAGAAGAAGAAGAAGAGAGGAGGAGGTGAAGAAGAAGAAGAAGAATATGAAGAAGAAGAAGAAGAAGAAAACTGACCCCCGACGCCACTGACCCCCGACCCCACTGACCCCCGACCCCCGACGCCACTGACCCCCGATGCCACTGACCCCCGACCCCCGACGCCACTGACACCTGACCCCGACCCCCGACACCTCTTCGGTCTCCTGTTGACCGAAAAGGTGCTCTTCGGCCTTCCAGAGGCCGACGGGGTCAAAGTTTATTAAATTATGAGTTAGGTCATATATATATATATATTTCGATTTTGTTATAAAAACATCATATTTGTGTTGATCGGGTGGATTTCAATGTGCAGTTGTTCGACGACCTCCCCGTGCGTTTGACGAGCTCCCCGACGCGTTCGTGGGTGAGCACAAATGACATCTCCTCCCCCCCTTAATTTGCTCTGTTCCGGTCTTCGTGCCGATGAAACTTGCTAGCTGTAGGTGTCTTCAATCATTAGTATGTGTGACCAGTATGTGTCTCCCGTTCGAAAGGGCGGCATCTATAAATATGCATGTATTTGCATATTTATAACCGCCATCCATTCGAATTGTCCAACGTTATCCATGGACAGCCCGAGTATGTGTAGATTGGGTTCGTTTTCCCTTATGCTCTGCTCCGGATCTGATGCAGAATTTCGTCAGTGCCTCCCTGTTGTTCTCCGGGTACACATCCTCTCTGCTTATTACCGAGACGTGTATCAGGAGAACAGCGGGGAGGTGCTACCGAAATTTTGCGTCGGATCCGGAGCAGAGCATGGGAAAACAAACCCAATCTACACATACTCGGGTGGGATTAGGACCTATCTTTACCTATTAGCGTGTAGGTTGCATGGACGTAATCAAATTGACAAACTTGATTAACTGATGAATATAGATGATGAATTATATATATATTTCTTGTTTGTTTAGTAGGTAGGCAAGATGAGTGATCGTGCGTGGATGTACACCGGTCACCCTAGTCAGAAAGACATGACCATTGAATGGTTAACAAAAACCAAGGGGTTTCTGAGAGCCGCATTTGCAAATGGCCAGGAAATAACCTGGTGCCCCTGTGTCCGGTGCGACAACCATAAAAAGCGGACACGGGATGAAATGGGTAAACACTTGCAGAAGTGGGGTTTTACGCCTGATTATACGGTGTGGAGATTTCATGGTGAGTCTGCCCAACGTGCCAGAGCTGAGGTGGTTCGTCGTCGCACCGACGAGCATGGTACCGGGATCGAAGACATGGTGCAAGACTTTGATGATGCTAGGGATTTGGACGATGAGATGGAGGAATCTGCAAAGGCCTTCTATGAAATGTTGGAGTCTTCAAAACGTCCTCTCCACGAGCACACTGAGCTTTGTCAGCTGGATGCCATCGCTCAAGTAATGGCTCTGAAGGCTCAGTTCAACCTGGGCAGAGAATGCTACGACGCGATGATGACAATATTTGGACGCTTTCTACCCAAAGGCCATGTATTGCCTGCAAACCTGTACCAGTCGGACAAAATCCTACGCGCGTTTAAGATGCCCTATGAGAAGATAGATGCCTGTGAGAATGGATGTGCCTTATTTAGGCTTGAGTATGCGGGCTTGAACTATTGTCCCATTTGCAAGTCTTCCAGGTATGTTGTGGTAGACAACGGTATGGGTGAGAAGAGTCAGACCAAAATCCCAGCTAATGTTCTTCGGTATATGCCAATCATACCAAGACTTCAACGTCTTTTCATGGTCGAAGAGACGGCCAGACAGATGACGTGGCACAAATTGGGCAAAAGAACCGATCTAGATGCAGATGGGAATCCGATGTTGAGACACACCTCAGACGCTTTTGCGTGGAAGCACTTCGATGCATTACATAAGGATAAAGCGGCAGATCCAAGGCATCCTCGAGTCGCCATCAGCACGGATGGGTTCAATGTGTTTGGTATGACGGCAACCCAATACAGTTGTTGGCCTGTATTTGTCATTCCACTCAATCTCCCCCCCCCCCCAGAGAGATTATGAAAAGAAAGAACATTTTCTTGACGTTGATAATTCCAGGACCCAACTATCCGGGGAAGAATATGAATGTGTACATGCAGCCGCTTAAGGATGAATTGCAAGAAGCTTGGGATAATGGGATCAAGACATATGACGCCGCTAAAAACAAAACTTCAAAATGCATGTGTGGTACATGTACTCGACGCATGACTTGCTGGCGTATGCACTATTCGTTGGCTGGTGTGTGCATGGAAGGTTCCCATGCCCCACATGCAAGGCAGCTCTTCAGTTCCATTGGCTGTAGGAGGGTCGCAAGTATTCTTGCTTCGACTTGCATAGACAGTTCCTGGATCCTCGCCATAAGTTCAGAAAAGACAAGAAGAATTTCATCAAAGGTAGAGTTCTCAAAAACTCTGCACCACCTGCATTGATAGGCCAACAGACCCTGGATCAGTTAAACGCTCTCGAGCCTGATCCAGAGCGTCCAGGATATTTCAAAGGGTATAATTCGGAACACGCTTGGACTCATAAGATATGCTTGTGGGATCTGCCTTACTTTAAAGACCTCCTTTGCCCACACAACATCGACGTGATGCACACTGAAAAGAATATCGCCGAGGCCCTTTTTGGTACATTGTTCGGCATAGAGGGGAAGTCAAAGGATAATCCTAAGGCTAGAGTCGATCAGGAGGCTCTATGTGATAATCCAAAGGATAATCCAAAGGATAACCCTCGCCTTCACGTTTCTTCACATATCTAATGCGTTGGCTCTGTCATACTGCAGGGGTTGGATTCACGCCAAGGATGTCCGCAGGCCCAACTCCATCCTTGGTGTGATTTTACGGCATAACTTCCCGGGGTTTGTCACGTTGTCCGACGAGGGTAAGCTTCCAGAGGTAGGATTGAACTGGGAGCACTACTTGGCTGCCCCGGCCCCGCCGGAGGAGATGATCGACGATGTGTTGTGCCACACGAGGGCCGACATGGTGATCAGAAAGTTCTGGGTAATTTCTCCTTTACACAATAAAAAATCAATAATAGCTAGTTATTGTACTAATCAGTGTTGTCTCGTTTGATTGCAGACCTTCTACAGGTGTGAGGAGGGATACGAGGAGGCCGCGGCAAAGGTTATCGATGACGAGTGCAGGCGCTTACTACAAAACTTACGGCACGAGGCTTGGGTACAGGCTGTTCAAGACTACTACGCCTCGCGGCGTATTAAGAAGGACAAGTCGTCGTGCCGCGGAAAGTTTCTGCACAAGGAGCAGTACATGAAGGTAATTACCTATTCTTAAGGCCTTGTACTTAGTTTCCTTGCTTTGATTCGTAGGCGTAGCTCTCAAATTTCTCCTTACTAACTTAGGTGCCCCCGAGATGGTGTGCGGATAAGATGGATTGTTGGCAGGCGTTGGTGAATGAGTGGTGCTCTGACGAATGGCGAGCCATCCACGACGATGCCAAGGAACGGTGTGCCCAAATGGAAGGTGTGCCACACCATCAAGGCAGCGCCAACTTATTTCAGTTCGGGCGGAACTGGGTATGTGGTTTGCTTCATGATTCCTGCAATTCATTCTTGATGCTAGCTTGACCCCTTTATTAATACTTTGTTCCTCTCTTGTAGGCGCATTACAATAAGACGGAGGTGCCACAGGTGTACGACCTCTATGCCATGGCCCATACTGCCTCGTACAAGAAGGCCAAGGCATTCTCTGAGTCTGACCTCGACAATCCCAAGAACTTCACCAACATCTCCTCCCACAACAAGCTCGTGAGGTACAGTGATGTGGGGAAGGTGGTGAATGGGGAGGACTTCAACCCGAGCCAGCATCCTATTGATCCAGAGCTGGTGATCATAGCTGGTGGCGGGAGGCGCCATGGCCATATAGCCATTGGAGATGGACTTATACGGTCTTCGCGCACTCTCCGGCAGATCAAGGCGCGCCAAACGAGCTCCTGTCCTGAGATAACGCCTCGTCCACGGCCAGTCCAGCTCGCCATCGAGGTTAGTCATACGGACTCAGATAGCTTTCCTCCATTACCGGGCCATGTACGAGCTCCTCATGGTAAGTTTCTTCTTCATATTAGCCAAATCATGCACTACATGTTCGTTTCATTAATAACCAATATGATTGACTTGTCAAAACCAAATGTGCAGACTTTGTGCGAGAAGACCGGCCAGACCCCTCCGCCGATGCCAGTCATTACCACGGCTGGAATGGTGAGTTTCATTTCAATGTTCATTAGTTACTAGTCTTAACATTTCAGTGTCATCATGCTAACGCAAATGATCTTTCGTGCGGCATAACTCCCGAGCCGCATCGCACGATCCTTCTCCAGGGCCTAGTAGTGCTCCAGGTGACACCGGCCTGAGCAACCCCGATGCTTCACCTCCATGATGACGAGGACGGTAGGCCTTAATATGCCACTTACTTGGCTCATTTTCTCAAACAAAAGACAAACTTAGCACTTAGACAAACTTAGCACAAAGACAAACTTAGCACTTAGACAAATGTCGTATTTTACCTAAGTTAGCTTTGTTTCCTCTAAAAAGACATAGTAAGCTTACTTACCTCCAAAATGACATATTGTACCTAAGTTAGCTCTAAAATGACCTATACTTAGCATTGTTTCCTCCACAATGACATAATAAGCTTAGTTAACTCAAAAATGGCATAATAGACTTGGTAACCTTATAGATGCCATAGACTTAGCTTATTTTCTTGCAAAATGACACAATAAGCTTAGTTAGGTCAAAAATGTGATAATTACCTAGGTTAGCTCTAACATGACACAAATAAGCAATAAGAAGAAGAAAAACAAGAGGAGAAAGAGAGAGAAGAAAAATGATTCTTCATCATCTTCTTCTTCTAGATCTTCTTCTACCCATAGTGGGCAGCCAAGAAGCCTCCCCACGCGTGCCTGCCTCGCTATTTGCACCCGCGCATGCACCTACCCAGCCGCGCGTACACCCACGTGGCTACGCCGGGCCCGACTGTCAGCGAGAGGCTACAGTGAACCCACCCCTCACCTTTTCGTCTAGCTCGCGTTGTCGCCATGGGGATCGCAAGCCCGAGCGCGTCGCTGCTCCACGTCAGTGTCCGGGCCCCTATTTAAGTTTCCCTTTGTGTCCCAGCACCCCCTAGGGTTTCCCTCTTCCCCATCCGCTGTCGCCAGGTGAGCTTTGCCCACCATAGTCGTCGGCACTCTGCTTTCCCAAATGGATCCGAGAGCACAAGCTCGTCGCCGGCGTGCCCTCCGTCGACTCCAGCCACGACAAGCGTGTCCGTCTGCTTCCTCGACGTCCCCGATGTCCACTATGGCACCACGGGACGCCAAGACGACATCGCCTTCTTCGACTCCGTCTGCTTCGGCCACCTCCGCCTCGTCGTCGATTCCGGCCAACTCTGACCATGCCACGGCAAGCAGAGGTCGTCTCTGAGCTCCTGGTACGTGCGTGCTCCTCCCCATGCCCTCTCCTTGCGTAGATCACCGTCGTAGCCGCGTTTTCCATGAGCACCCGAGTGCATCTCCGTCGGACCTCGTCGATGGCTAGGATCTCGGCATTTGTTATGTGCGTGCGTAGAACCAGTAGGTTCGTGATGTCGCTAAGGTTTCGTTTTTTGCATTCCGCCACTCGATTTGGTCACCGGAACTCCACCGGCAAAACCACCACCATGTCTGCCTCGTCGTCGTAGTGCTCTGCTTGCTCTGCTGCGTGTATCACTAATTCGTGGGACCGAGAGGTCCCGGGGGTTAAGTCAAACCCCCATCGAACCCTTTCCTAACAAAACGACCGAGCCAGCCCGGCTGGTTCGACCAAACCAGCCCGGGCCACTGACCAGCATTCGAATCCCCCTCGTCGCATGGTTTCCCCCTTTTTTGATTTAGCTGAGTCACTAACAGGGGTGGCCCCACCTGTCAGCGACCCTGGCTTTATTTCCTCTCTGTGGTGGCCCAAGGGCCCACCTGGCAGTCTCTCGGGCTAGCCCCCCCTCGGTGTAAATATAATTTTAGCCCCTGTTTGTTTTATTCCAAATCGGGGCATTCCATTTTTGGTATATTTCCATTTCTATCTATTTCCAATTTAGGCAGGTTTTCACTTATAGCATTTGTGGAATTTTCCAATATATAACACATGCATATTATATATGAATTTGGGGTAAAAAAATCCAAGGAAAGCATTTGTGACATTATTTTTGAATTTTGAGAAAGTTTTGGTGCGTGTCATTTTTGTACTATTAGGCATTTTTTGATTTTTGTGTGAATTAATCCATGCACCATATGAATTAACTTTGAACATGTGATATGACCATTTTCATATGAACTTGCTCCAGGTATTTTTACCATGCCATGAAATCCTTGTTAAAGTGCTGTTATCACCTTGCAAACATGCCTAGACAAAACTTCTATTTTGAAGATATCTAAATTTCACTAAGTCTGAAACTGGATTTGAAACATAGCTTTTTGTCTTGATGATTGCCAAGAATTCTTAGCTCCTTTGCAAATGCTCACTTTGGATGTTTTGAATTACATGTTATAGACTATCTTGTTGTGCCATTTGATGCCATGTAAGATCTTTTCTTCATATTTCTTTCTTTCTACAAACATGCCAACTTGTTAGAAACTGTTGCATGACTACCCAGTTTTTCACTAAGTCTGAGAATCAGCATGTTTCATTACGGCCTTTTGTCTTGATCATTGCCATGAATCTGTGGGTCTATTGATTGTGCTCATGTTGGATGATTTGTAGTCCATTATACCTACTACCATGTTGTGCAATTTCATGCCATGATAAGTCATGTAGCTTGCTGTGAACCTACCTTCATGTTAATACTGCTCTATAAAAATCTATTATTTTCACTGTCATAATTTGTTAACTCATATAGCCATTTTGTGAGCTCATTTCCAATTGATCAATGCATATAAACAACCCGAACCTTTTGGATGAAATATTGCGCATCATATATACTATAGCTACATGTCTTGTTTGAGCATTTTAAAACCCTGTAGCTTGCTGTTTTGATGGTTGTAAAGTGCCTTGTTGTTGTTTGTGGCAGATTGCATAGTAATATTGTTTTGGGGACTGTGTGAGTTCTATGCATTGGTTTTTCATGATATTTATATGCATTTCATCTAGACTTCCATATCCTGTCCAGTGGCATGCTTCGAATGCCAAGATTTTGCCACTATCCTTCCTTTTGTCTAGATCTATCTCGGTTTGCTTCTGTATCTTGTCGTGAGTGTTCCGAGAGATCTGTAACTCTGATTGCGATGTTCTTTATATGCATTTGCATCATTTTCATGAGTAGAATCCATTTTGACATGTTCATGCATGTCATAATAATTAATATTATTGTTCTGTCCAGAATGTTAAAAACAACTAAATTGCGTATGAACTGTTGCTTGATCCATGCTTCACATGGATCGAGACTTCATTTAATGTGACTAGTGTTGGATTGCCATGCTAAATATATTCCGAGTGACGAGTTTGAGTTCGAGGAATCTGTCGAGAATGCTTACGAGGAGCAAGCTTGTTATCCCATTCAAGAATCTCAAGGCAAGATGATCATTACCCTGGATACAATTACTATCTTTACTGTGCTAGTTGTCTCGTTGCTATCTCTATGTCTCGTTACCTACCACTTGTTTGACAAGCCTCCCAACATGCCATGATAAGCCTCTAACCCTCCAAATCCTATCAAACCATTGTTTGAATAAGTTACCACTTGCTCAACCCCTCTTATAGCGTTGCTAGTTGTAGGTTGATAATCCCCAAGTGCAAGGAATCATCGTAGAAATTTCCAAAGGTGGAAGTGATAAGTATGGAGTGTCGAACCCACAAGGAGCTAAAGGTAAGATCAATTTTCTCTCAAGTCCTATCTGCCACTAATACGACTCTACGCACGCCGAACGTTTGCTTCCAACTAGAAACGAGAAATAAAACTACGTTGTGGGTATGAAGAGGATAGCTTTGCATGATATCGGAGAGCTAAAATATAAAAATAGGTGCTGTTATCATAAAGTTAGAATATATTACAATGTATTACAAACAGCGAGGGTGGAATAATGATGGGTCGATGTGCGGAATTGTCCTAGGCAATTGTTAACAAGATCGGTAATCATTATTGCAATTTTATATGAGGGAGATGCATAAGCTAACATACTTTCTCTACTTGGATCATATGCACTTATGATTGGAACTCTAGCAAGCATCCGCAACTACTAAAGATCATTAAGGTAAAACCCAACCATAGCATTAAAGCATCAAGTCCCCTTTTATCCCATACGCAACAACCCACCTACTCGGGTTTATGCTTCTGTCACTCAAGCAACCCACTATAAGAGAATCATGAACGTATAGCAACACCCTACAGCGGAAATCCTTCATGTGTGCGCGGCACGGAAGGCACCATAGGATAGCACCAAAGTAAAACATACAACTAAAAACAATCTAGATCATCAATCAACCCAAAGGACAAAAGTAATCTACTCAAAACATCATAGGATGGCAACACATCATTGGATCATAATATGTTGCATAAAGCACCATGTTCAAGTAGTGGATTACAGCGGGGTGCGGGAGAGTGGACCGCTGAAAGGAGATGAGGATGGTGATGAAGAAGGTGATGTTGATGAAGACGATCACCACGGCGATGGTTCCCCCGATGGCACTCCGGCGCCACCGAGAGAGAGGGGGAGAGGGTCTCCCCCTTGTGCTTCCTCCTCCATGGCCTCCCCCCTGGTTGGGGGAAGGTTCTCCCTCTGGTCCTTGGCCTCCATGGCGATGATGGCCCCTCCGTCTTCCTCCTCCATGGTCTCCGGTGATGGTGACCCCCTCCGGCAAGGTGCCGGAGAGGGCCAAGATTGATCTTTCGTGGCTCTGGAGACTTGCGGCGGCGGAACTTCCGATCTAGGTTTATTTTCGGAGATTTCTATATTTATAAGAGTTTTTGGCGCGCCCTAGGGGGGGCGCCCCCCTCCCTTGTGGCTTCCTCGGCCTTCCTCTACGGTGACTTTTCACTCTAGTATTTTTTATATTTTCCAAAAATATTCTCCGTAAATTTTCAGCTCATTCCGAGAACTTTTATTTCTGCACAAAAACAACACCACAGTAGTTTGCTGAAAACAGCGTCAGTCCGGGTTAGTTCCAATAAAATCATACCAAAATCATATAGAATTATTGTAAACATGGCATGAATACTTCATAAATTATAGATACATTGGAGACGTATCAGCATCCCCAAGCTTAATTCCTGCTCGTCCTCGAGTAGGTAAATGATAAAAGAAATAATTTATGAAGTGTGAATGCTAGCAAGTGCACAAGTTTGATCAATGATAATTCCAATCACTTTTTCTAGCATCAATATAAACCATAAACAGTAGCTCATCTCATACAACTTCTCATGATCAAGTGACAAGCTAATCTCATGTTAAAGTATAGACCAGAAAGTTTCTTGAAAACTAACAAACCATATTCCTAGTCATCGAACAATTGCAATTCATCTTATTTTCAGGAAGGGTCTATGTAAGAGCTTTGATTTAGCAAATTCCACATACTCAACTATCATATAGTCTTCCATGATTATTGACACTCAAAGGATATTTTTAGAACAAATAGCATCCATCAAACACAGAGAAAGATAGGGGCTTAATGTTTCGCCTCCCAACTTATTTATCATATAGATAATTGTCAACAATAATAATCCATGATCAAATATATTTGTGTGGATATATATGTCTAGATCATTCCCCAACACATGACGCTTGCCAAGAGAAAAAGGCAAAATATAGGAAGTGGTGAAGATCACCATGACTCTTGCATAAAGGTAAGTACTAGAAAGTAAAAGATAGGCCCTTCGCAGAGGGAAGCAGAGGTTGTCATGCGCTTTTTGTTTTTGGATGTGCAAACCCTTAATGCAAAGGAACGTCACGTTGTATTGCCCTTTGTGATAGCAACCTTTACTATGCAGTCCGTCGCTTTTATTTCTTTACCATCACAAACTCGTACAACGCTTGTTTTCCCTCACAATAAAAGATCATACATATTTAGGAGCAATTTTTATTGCTTTTTGCACCGATGACAACTTACTTGAGGGTTCTTACTCAATCCATAGGTAGGTATAGTGGACTCTCATGGCAAAACTGGTTTAAGGGTGTTTGGATGCACAAGTAGTATTTCTACTTGGTGCGGAAGTTTTGGCTAGTATGAGGTGGAAGCAAGCACCACATGTTGGAGGATCCATAACAATATAACTTCTATACAAATATACCCAATCATAACTCATTAAGTTGTCTTCCTTGTCCAATTTTACCTAATTTTCTCAAGTTTGAAAATAATTAATGAGCTCACAATCATAGAAGATGTCCAAGATAATATATTTATATGTGGAATCTCTCTTCCTTCAATATTCTTTCATGAATTGTTCAAATAACCAATGCGGTGTTTGCTAACTTTCAATAAATTTTACCACCTATACTTATTATGTGTGAAGTCATTACTCCCCATGGGATAAGTATATGAAGCATATTTAATTTCAGATTTATGATATTCAATTCATTCAACCATTTACTCATAGGATATAAGTGAAGCACGAGATTGAATGACAAACTACACCAAAAAGATATAAGTGAAGATCAATGCGTAGTCAATTAGTTAAATAGCCATGTGAGGACTCTCTCTCATTCAAAATTTCAGATCCAATGATTTTATTCAAACAGCAAGCAAAAGAAAAAATAGCACTCCAAGAATAGCACGCATCATGTGAACGAATAAAAATTTAGGCTTAACATAGGCTAACCGATAATTGTTGATGAAGAGAGGTGGGATGCGTAGCATCCCCAAGCTTAGATTCTTGAGACTTCTTGAAATATTCACTTGGGGTGCCTTGGTCATCCCCAAGCTTTAGCTTTTGTATCTCGTTCAATCCTCTCATATCATGGTTTCACCTATTCTCAAAAACATCTTCCACACAAAACTTAAAAAGGACTCGTGAGATAGGTTAGTACACATAATAATAAATCAACTCTTTATGTACTGCCAATACAAGTTGCATAATAATTTTCAAACATTAGGTACTGTATACTATCATCTCCACAATTTATATCTACCAATATAGGCTATGGAAACTATAGGATAAGTAGATAACGAAACTATGACAGCAATCTGTCCAAACAGAACAGTCTGTAGCAATTTATGAAAACAGTGTACTTCCATAACTCAAAAAATTATGAAAATTTAGGACAGGCTAAGGAATTTATATTAAAATACTGTGTAAAAATTTCAGAAACTTTCCACGTTCTAGTAAAATATGAAAATTCAAACACTACAGCAAAAGTTTCTGTTTTTTTTTTACACAGCACACGTCAATCATGCAATGCAAGCATCCTAAGGCAATTCTTGGAACTTTTTATTGAAAAAAAAGAATATAAATAACACCTAACAGGGAATAACAAAATATAATGACAATCCAAGCAAAGCACATATTGTGTGACGAATAAAAATATAGCTCCAAGTGAGGTTACCGATAATGTTGAAGACGAAGGAGGGGATTCTTCCGGGGCATCCCCAAGCTTAGGCGCTTGAGTCTTCCATGGATATTACCTTGGGGGTGCCTTGGGCATCCCCAAGCTTAGGTTCTTGTCACTCCTTATTCTCCTCATATTGGTGTCTCACCCAAAACTTGAAAACTTCAATCACACAAAACTTAACGGAACTTCGTGAGAAGGGTTAGTGTAATAAAGATAAATAATTCACTTAGGTACTGTCAAGACAAGATTCATAATTGTTCCCACATGATACCTACTGTATTCTATCATTCCCATAGTTTACACCGCTAAATATAAGCTATGGAAACACTAAAACAAGCAAACTATGCATGCAAAACAGAATCTGTCAAAAATAGAACAGTCTGTGAAGATCTGTAGTTTAGCCCTACTTCCCTGTCTCGAAAAATTCTGAAACATTAGGACAACCTAGGAAATTTGTATGTAAATCATGTGTAAAAAATTCAGATTAAAAGCAGGTTCCAGTGAATTTACAAAATTCCTGGACTAAGAGCAAAAGTTTCTGTTTTTGCACAGAATCAAGTCAACTATCATCCACACTATCCCAAAGGCTTTACTTGGCACTTTATTGAAACAAAAGCTATAAAACATGATCATACAGTAGCTTAATCATGTGGACACACAAAAATAGTAGGGGTAAATATTGGGTTGTCTCCCAACAAGCGTTTTTCTTTAATGCCTTTCTAGCTAGGCATGACATTGATACACTTCCAAGCCTAATTCTGATAGAAATTTTATTCATACTCTAAAAAATATAAGTGAAGTTCATAGAGCATTCTACAATTAATGAAGATTAACCAATACCCAAGCTCAAAATATATAAGTGAAGCACAGGAAGCATTCTATAAAGCCATACTCAAAAAGATTTAAGTGAAGCACAAAGAGCATTCTACCAAGCCATACTCAAAAGATTTAAGTGAAGCACATGAAGCATTCTACAAAGCCATACTCAAAAGATTTAAGTGAAGCACATGAAGCATTCTACAAATCAATGAAGTACTATATCATACTAGAAGGGTGCATAAAAGGAAAAGAAAAACACTAAAGACGCATATCATGTGAACAAAACAAAAACCGAGGTATACCAATAATTGTTGAAGAATAAAGATGGGATGCCTTCCGGGGCATCCCCAAGCTTAGATGCTTGAGTCTCCTTGAAATATTTACTTGGGGTGCCTTGGGCATCCCCAAGCTTGAACTCTTGTCTCTTCGTATTCTTCTTATATCGATACCTCCTCGATCTTCGAACACTTCATTCACACAAAACCTAACAAAACCGTCGTGAGATCCGTTATTATAATAAAGCAAAATACTACTTTAAGTACTGTTGTGGACTAATTCCAAATTCATATTAGCATTATATCTACTGTATTACAACTTCACCATGGTTCGTACCCCCCGATACTACCCATAGATTCATCAAAATAAGAGAACAATGCATAGAAAGCAGAATCTGTCTAAAACAGGACAGTCTGTAGCAATCTGGAAACTTCGTATACTTCTGTAACTCAAAAAATTCTGAAAATTTAGGAAAAATTAAAAAATTTGTATAGAAGTACTGTGTAAAAATTTCAGAAACTTTTGACGTACCAGTAAGAAATGTAAATTCATGCACTACAGTTAAAGTTTCTGTTTTTGCACCGCACAAAGCAAACAAGCAATCTAATCAACCTAAAACCAAATCTTGGCACATTATTTTTATAATACAATGTATATATACAAAGGGATAATTATTTTTTAGAAGCTTCCATGAAAAATTCTACATTGTTTCCATGAGCATGAACACAAGTGTTCAAGGTCGACCCTCACTTCTCGAATGCACAACTTTCCAATCACTTCTCATTTTGAAAAACTTCTTAGGTAAGAGGCAAGTAACTCTTTTTGTATTTTTCATTATTTATTTATTTTGTTTGTTTCACCCACAACTAAAGAAAGCAAAAATGGAAAACAAAATCTACTAATGAAGAAAGCAAACAAGCACACACGAGAATATCAACCCCACGCTATTCCTCCCCGGCAAAGGCGCCAGAAAAGAGCTTGATAATCCCCAAGTGCAAGGAATCATCGTAGCAATTTCCAAAGGTGGAAGTGATAAGTATGGAGTGTCGAACCCACAAGGAGCTAAAGGTAAGATCAATATTCTCTCAAGTCCTATCTGCCACTGATACGACTCTACGGCACGCTGAACGTTTGCTTCCAACTAGAAACGAGAAATAAAACTACGTTGTGGGTATGAAGAGGATAGCTTTGCATGATATCGGAGAGCTAAAATATAAAAATAGGTGCTGTTATCATAAAGTTAGAATATATTACAATGTATTACAAACAGCGAGGGTGGAATAATGATGGGTCGGTGTGCGGAATTGTCCTAGGCAATTGTTAACAAGATCGGTAATCATTATTGAAATTTTATATGAGGGAGAGGCATAAGCTAACATACTTTCTCTACTTCGATCATATGCACTTATGATTGGAACTCTAGCAAGCATCCGCAACTACTAAAGATCATTAAGGTAAAACCCAACCATAGCATTAAAGCATCAAGTCCCCTTTTATCCCATACGCAACAACCCACCTACTCGGGTTTATGCTTCTGTCACTCAAGCAACCCACTATAAGCGAATCATGAACGTATTGCAACACCCTACAGCGGGAATCCTTCACGTGTGCGCGGCACGGAAGGCACCATAGGACAGCACCAAAGTAAAACATACAACTTAAAACAATCTAGATCATCAATCAACCCAAAGGACAAAAGTAATCTACTCAAAACATCATAGGATGGCAACACATCATTGGATCATAATATGTTGCATAAAGCACCATGTTCAAGTAGTGGATTACAGCGGGGTGCGGGAGAGTGGACCGCCGAAAGGAGATGAGGATGGTGATGAAGAAGGTGATGTTGATGAAGACGATCACCACGGTGATGGTTCCCCCGATGGCACTCCGGCGCCACCGAGAGAGAGGGGGAGAGGGTCTCTCCCTTGTGCTTCCTCCTCCATGGCCTCCCCCCTGGTTGGGGGAAGGTTCTCCCTCTGGTCCTTGGCCTCCATGGCGATGATGGACCCTCCGTCTTCCTCCTCCATGGTCTTCGGTGATGGTGACCCCCTCCGGCAGGGTGCCGGAGAGGGCCAAGATTGATCTTTCGTGGCTCTGGAGACTTGCGGTGGTGGAACTTCCGATCTAGGTTTCTTTTTGGAGATTTCTATATTTATAAGAGTTTTTGGCATTGGTCCCACGTCCGGAAGGTTCCCGAGGAAGTCACAAGCCAGGGGGGCGCGCCCTAGGGGGGCGCCCCCCACCCTTGTGGCTTCCTCGGCCTTCCTCTACGGTGACTTTTCGCTCCAGTATTTTTTATATTTTCCAAAAATATTCTCCGTAAATTTTTAGCTCATTCCGAGAACTTTTATTTCTGCACAAAAACAACACCACGGTAGTTGTGCTGAAAACAGTGTCAGTCCGGGTTAGTTCCAATAAAATCATACCAAAATCATATAGAATTATTGTAAACATGGCATGAATACTTCATAAATTATAGATACGTTGGAGACGTATCATAGGTGCAGGTGGATCCATGTTATAATATGGATATCTTGGGATATCAGATATTATTCTTGCTATTTAATTTAATGCATCTATACATTGGTAAAGGGTGGAAGGCTTGGCCTTTTGCTTGGTGTTTTGTTCCACTCTTATCGCCTTAGTTTCCGAGTACCGGTGTTATGTTCCATATTGAGCTCTCCTAACATGCTTGGGGTTGTTATGCGGACCCCCTTGATTTTCGTTTTGGGATAAAACTCTTCCTGCAAGGCCTAGCATTGGTACTATTTTCTCAATAACAACTAAAACTTGCATAGGGCATGATCACTCCGTGAATAATTAATCAACAAACTGGGTCAGTGCTCCTCATGAGTGTTGGTCCAAACAGAGTCGTGTGTCGGGCCACCCCGGGGCAACTTGGGTGTTTAATTTCGTCACTATACGTGCGGCTCCTATCAGGATCTGGCCTGTCGGGCAGTCTTCCTGGATTTTTTTTACCTTTGACGAACGTCTTGTGCCTCGGGATTCCGAGGATACTACGGGCTATCCCGCGGTTGAGGTTTTCCACCGCAGCTTGTGGTTAGTTTGCGATGGATGATTTGGACCACCCCTGCAGGGTTAAATCTTTTTGAAATTCGTGCCCGCGGTTATGTGGCAACTTGGAAACTTTATAATACCCGATAATAGAAAATTTGAACTAAATCCAATTAAAATATACCAACCGTGTGCGTAACCGTGATCGTCTCTTTTCGAGGGAGTTCGGGAAGAAAACACGGTGGGGTTATGATTGATCGTAAGTAGGTGTACAGATCACTTCTTGATCATATCTAGTAATGATCGCCATGCGTAGAACACTCATCTTACTCTTGTACTCGTAAGTTAGCCAATTAAACTGCTTAGTGTTGCTGCAACCTCACCACTTAACCATATCCCACCCATATAAGTTTGGATAGTCTCGGTACCCTGGGTAATATGATTGTTGAGTCCTCGTGGCTCACAGATTACTACAACACCACAGGTATAGGTATAGATGCTCTTGTCGATGATGATGCCACAACACTCCAGTGGGAGTATGATGAAGAACGTGGACGCATGTACGTGACTTACCCCGATGAGTAGAGGAGGAGGCCTTGGCCGGCAGCCTGGGATTTGCTTGATGATGTCACCACTCTCGTTTGATTTCGTCCGTAGTCAGACCCTGTTCTTCTAGATGATGTTTGTATGGATGTTTGTATTCGAATATTTAATGTTGTAGCATGTGGTGAGTGTAAGCCAACTCCATATACGCATCTATTATTTACATGTATTGTGATGATATTCATTCTTGTGAAGCGACTCGAAATGCACTTCAATCCTTATCATGGCCCTCGCGCCTTCGTTAGGATTGTACCGCATTTTGGGTATGACATTCGGCTTCAAAATTCCTACACTCCACGGTTTATGCACAATTTCTGCAAAAACTAGGAATGGTCAATTATTTTTTCGAGACCTCATCAAGCATACACCATCAAAGATGGTAGGGCAGTTGGACGACAAACCAGACAAACAATGTTTACAATATATAACAAAAGCAACACTATGTGTAGCCTATGATGTCAGCTTACATCAGAACTTTGCCAAAGCCCTTTTTTCATTTTAATGGAGTAGTCCTACAATTTCTTAGGCATCAACATGCATGCACACCAGATGGCATGGGTTCTAACACCGCCACTGAACACATGTGTAGATTACCATCTCGGCCAAGGTCTTAACTTGAACAAACAGAATAAGCCTCTATGGTGTGTCCAAAATCTCAAACAGAAAACGATATCAACTAAAGGTTAAAGAAACAGAAAGCCTTTCAACAAACATATAATAGACATTATTGCTTCCTTCGCCTTTACCGTCATTGAGAAGACAAAGTGACGGGTGAGATAAGCATCTAAAAACAGATTGCATGATCTAGAGATCTTGATTTCTTGAAATCTAATTGTACGAGCACCATGGAGACACTAGAAGCAACATCACACGTCCACACATACACAAAAGGAGCCGAGTGAATCTTATTGTGTCACAATGACACTCCATTCCAACTAAGGAACAAGTTGAACATGGATGGCCGTTTCAACGTCGAAGCTAGCACAGGAGGAGCAAGGTTGGAGCCAGGGATCTTAATAGAGTGGGGGCAATGAAAGATAGAAAATGTTGAGGGGGGCAAATATACAAATTTAGAGCACTTTGAAGTAATAATATATGGTTGTTTTTAGAAAAAAGTTTGCCATGGGGGGACCATGGCCCTTAGCTCACCCCTCGTTGGCTCCGTCCCTAGCATTATCGTTAGGGAAACGACTCAATTGCACTCTCCTCTTGCAGGCATTTGCAAAATTGTGTGAGTCCTTTAGATGGTGAAATTTTGTCATGCATGGAAAGAATCAGGCTTGCTCAGGAATGGAGTTTGAAGCCGCTTATCATTGAAACCGATTGTGAACTAGCGGCCAAGGCTATCATGCGATGAGAGCCAGATCGATCGGCCAACGAACAAATTGTTAAGGAGGTTAGACACCTACTCCCTATCAGGATAATCATCATGTCATCTCCATGGTCTGCCGATCGAGGAATTATGTGGCGCATCGCCTCGCTCAGCTAGGACTTCATAGCATGCATACCTGATGAAATTGATGTGGTGTACCAGAATGAGTGTATGTTGAATAACGAGATAAATAAAAGAGGCTTGTTTTTGCCAAAAAAAAGTGAAACACCAAAGAACTAACCACTAAAAAGCTGTAATTAACACTAAAGAGTTGAAAGTGACACGCCAAAGAGTAAGGATGGCAATTTTACTCATCTACCTGTTACTACTGAGTTGAGATAATTGATTTTTTTCGCCAAATGTGTTGTCAATGAGTGTAAAATTGTGAACAACTTATGTATTATTTGTTCCATCCGCTGGGTACCCAATGGATACGGGTACCCGTTGGATATGGGTGTGGGTATGGGTAAAGTTTCATACTCATGGATACAGGTATGGGTAGAATTTTGTACCCACTAACTATACAGTTATGTGCAGTGCAGGCATTCAGCACACCATAGAACACACTGCTCGCAAGCTCCAACTTGGAGAGACATACGGTGTGCGGGGCGGCTAGCGTCCAGAAACCCTAGCCGCCGCCGCCGCCAAAAGAGCCAACTTTCCGGCGGCGTTTTCCGGCGGCTCTCCTCCGTCGGCGACCTCTTGGTCGTCGGTCGTGAGGGGAGTCGCCGGATCCCGCGCGTGCGGATCGTTTTTCTTTAGGTTTTAGGCCCTAGTACCTTAGGTTTTTGGATCGTCCCACGTCATGGCTTCGACGGCGGCGACGACGATGCTGAATAAAGAAGCTTCAGATTCTTCTCCGGCGAGGCGATCGTCTCTATGGTCGATGATGGATTTGGGAACCAGTCTGTTCAAGCGGGGATATCGTGGCGGCGACGACATCCTTGCGGTGGACTTGTGTCCTCGGGCTCCGCCGTTGCGACGGCGTCTGCTCCAGCGTTGGCGCGGAGCTTGGGAGGTAGTCCAGGAGCGGATGCAGATTGTGGTCTGCATCGACGACATCTGGAAGACGGAGCATGTGCTGGGTTCGTGGTTGATGGATGGCAAGTATGGTTTCCTCCTTCGGTTCTTAGTCGTAGTGGGGTGCCAGATCTGAAGTTCGATGGCGTGTCCGGAGTGTTGCCCCGGTCTGATTCGTTCAACGGCAATGGCTTCATCTTTGATGAGCCACCTTTGAGGTCCGTAAAGCTGCATATCAGCGATGGAGACGCGTCGAGCTCGGGTGAGGAGGTGACCCGTCATCTTTTTCTTCGGTGGCTGCTATGGTGGTGCCGGAGGCAGACGACGGACGTTGGTGTCAAGCTTAGCGATGTTCTGCTATCTTTTCAGTTTTGTCGTGTCGGTCTTTACGTGACCTGTAATTTGATCTTTATGATATGAATGAGACGTATTACCATGAATAAAAAAACACACAAGCGAGCAACAGCAGGCTGATGGTGGTTCGCTCGCCTCCTCGGCGCCGTCACGCTGCCGGGCGGGCGTGGCGGCATACTTGCGGCCGACCACAGGCGGGGAGAGGCGCTGCCGACCACCGGTGGACGCTTCGTGGCGGCGACCGTTTCATGGCGGCGACGGCGCGTTGGGGCAGCGCGGAGGGAGAGGTTCGCCAGTGAAGAAGGGAAGGAGAGGTGCTGCCGACCACGGCCGCCGCGGTCTGTGCGGGGAAAGAGGATGGAACCCGTGCGGGCCTGTGCGGGAGCGTGGGCCGCGCCGAGAAAACGGCCTGCAGGCCCGAAGCCCGAAGCCCTGGACGGCGAGCGATGGGGTCAGGCACCTTGAAATACGCCCGGCTTCGCCTTGGCGCCCAGCGTAACCGCCGCAACCAACAGACAACAGAGCTCGCCGCCTCTCCTCGCCGGAGCGCCAAGAAACCCCTCGCCTCGCCCCCACCGCGCAGCAGCGCCCCAGCGCCGGCGACCGATGAACAAGTTCCACGACAGGCAGCACGTGTGGCTGCGGAGCAGCGTGCACGGCACGTACCTCAACGCCGATAGCGACGGGAGGAGCGTCTCCCTCCGCCGGCGCCGCACGTCGCTCAAGGCGTTGTGGGCGGTGCACATCTACGAGGGCGACGTGCCGTACCTGCTCCTCTACAGCGCCGCCTACGGCCGCTACCTCGCCGCCACGGACACGCGGGCGCCGCTCGCCCACCTCGGCTTCCGCGCCGAGCAGCGCGACTACGACCAGCCGGTGCTGCCGGCCATCATGTGGCGGGCCACCCACACGGGCTTCGGGGGCGACGTCTTCCTCCACAACGTCGGCGGCCGCTACCTCCGCGCCAACGGCAAGCACACCGGCAAGTACCTCCGCTGGAACAACGGCGTCACCGTCGACGACATGGACAACGTCAGCACCATGATGTACTGGACCGTCGAGCCCATCCCCCTCAGAGGATCGGACATGCCTCAGCCTGGCTTTGCTGCCCCGATTCCGGTATGACCCGAGTCTTCATACCTCTTGAATTGATTTCGGCGGATTGAGCGAATTGGGTGTCAATTTGTGTTCGTTTCATTCGCCCGGGAGAAATTTCTGCTTCTGTTCTTGCCAAATTTACGATTCCTGGGTGCATCGCATTTGTGTTTTCAGTCAGTCAGAAAATTCAGAGTATCACCTGAACATAAATAACCATGGTTTCTTGCGACTCGACTGCAGAGCCGCATCCCCCGAGAGCTCTCCGTCATGCTGGGACGCGAGCGAGGGGCGTGGCGGCTGATCCGGTTCGTGCGAGCGACCGCTGAGGGGCACTACGCCCATGACGGCAACGGCTGGTCCGAGTTCCATTTCAGGGGGAGGTACGTGTACCACCTGAGGAACGAGCTTGTCAAACGCATCAACGCCGAGGTGCACTTGTTCGAGCTCGCCATGTGCATCCGAGCGGGCTGCTACGGGCGTTTGACCCCGCTCATCACCAACCTGCCCCACGGCGGCAACGGCGAGACCCTCCAGATTGTCGCCTACCTGTCCGAGACCCCTGGTGAGACCCACTCTCCATGTCCTGATGGTGCCAACAAGTTTACTGAATTTGTTTTAGTCTACTTGTGCTTCAAAAACAGTTTACTGAAAGTGTTATATATAGTCTGCGAAAACAGTTTACTGAACTTTTAGGGCTTTGGAATTGTCTGCAGCTATGGTCTGTGGTAGTTGGTTATAATTGGAGGAGCAAATCGTTTCGTAATTAACATTTTACATCCATAGAGAATATTGGTGAATGTAAAATCCGCAACTATGGAACTGAAATAGACGAATCTTTTAATTAATCTGTTTCAGACTTCCATAGAGAGTATTGTAATATCCGTTTGATTTGATTTATACTGTTTACTTGTGTTGAACAACCTGTGAACAAAATTCAGGCTCCTAAAATCTAAATTAATTCTGGTTTCTGCACATGAGTTGTATTGTTTTCAGATTTCATTCATGAGCTGTATTATTGGTCTTGTTATACATTTTTATTTTGCAAAATGTACCGGTGGTCTTGAATCTGTTCTACACGGTCTACATATGTTGGATTAGATACTGTTTACTGCATGAACATTTTATGTAGAGTCTTAGTTAGTGAGGTGCTTATCTGATCATGCTTGGAAAAATAATATTATGATAGGTTTTCTTAGGACTTGGGACTTTTCTGAAACTGTTGTACTGTCGTAGAAAAGTAAAAGTAGGTGGATACGAACGGTAGGTGCCAATTCCATATGGATTTATCTGTCTCTGCTTCAAAAACAGTTTACTGAAAGTATATAATCTCAGAAAACAGTTTACTGAACTTTTAGGAGTTTGGAAATTGTCTGCGACTATGGTCTGTGGCTAGTTGGTTATAATTGGGGGAACAAATCATTTCATAATTATCATTTACATTCAACCTTGATATGGGAAGTGTTGGCTTCAAACTACTGTCCTTGCTCAACATAATTCAGTTCCTTTATTTGCAACTGTTTGCTATCTGTAAAAACCATGGAACTGAAATAGACGAATCTTTTAATTAATCTCTTTCAGCCGTACACAGAGAAGATTGTGATATCTGTTTGATTTTCTTTAGCCTGTTTACTTGTCTTGAATAACCTGTGAACCAAATTCAGGCTCCTACAATCTAAATTAATTCTGGTTTCTGCACATGAGTTGTATTAATTATTGATCTTGTTATTCATTTTATTTTGGAAAATGTATCGGTGGTTTTGAATATATTCTACACAGTGGACATATGTTGGATTAGATACTGTTTAGTGCATGAACATTTTACTTAAGAGTCTTAGTTAGTGAGGTGCTTATCGGATCATGCTTGGAAAAAGGATATTAAGATAGGTTTTGTTAGGACTTGGGACTTTTCTGAAACTGTTGTACTGTTGTAGAAAAGTAAAAGTAGTTGGATAGGAACAGTAGGTGCCAATGCCATATGGATTTATCAGTCTGTGACTCTGTGTACACACTACACAGTGTAAATGATGGTCTGAACTCTGAAGCTAGTAAAAACTACTGGTTCCACATTTCTTTTATTGATTCAGATAATTCAGTTCATCCATTTCGCACTATTTTGCCACTAGTAGAAATTATGGAGCCTAAATAGCCAAATCAAGTTCAGTCGGCTCATTTCATCTTCGCAGAAGATACTAGATTTCTAACCTGTGAACAAAATTGAGGTGGTATCCTAAAATAGATAGTGCATAAAAGCTTAGTTCCCAGCACATTATATTGTTTTAGGTTTTGTCTTCTTGATCTTGTCATTATGTTGTTATTGATTATCGGTCTGCTGCCTAATTGCCTCATTATTTCTGTTAATTCAGCCTATGATGAGCTAGAGCACCCGGATGTCTACTCAGAGTAGAGAAAGATCAGAGCAGGAGTCCTGATAGTTAACCTCCTCAGAAGTTTGGCCACCTCGGACACAATGACAGCAGAACTGGACGCCTACTTTTGCATATAGATAGATATAAGTTGAGAAAACTGTGTTTCTTATGCTAGCTAAACTTGCTCTGTTCTGCCTGTTTTGGCCTCGCGGTTTTATGATTCAGAACTGCTGAAAGCGTTGCGTGCAGTGGTTGTAGTAGTCGTTTGAGTGTCGCTCTTCTAGCATTTATTTCTGTGGTGCTTCCTGGATGAAGCATTTAAATGTAGGGGTACTTGCAATGAGTTGATGATCTTCCATTCCTTTTGGATGATGCGTGCACTTCGTATAAATGAATAATGCAGTGCTTCTTGCTAGTAATGAGTTGATGATCTTGTGCACATTACATTGTTTTAATGTTTTGTTCATAAGCTGCCTTCTTTTTGTTTTGATGTCTTGTTTGAGCAGACACTAGTTTTCATTCTGACATACTAGTGCATCTTATTCACTTCACCATTGCTAGCTGCATTTCTCTTAGACGAAGCATCTAACATCAACACTGATTTGGTGGCTCTTAGGCGATGATCTTGAGTTTAGCTGTGCGGCTTCAAGTTTCAGTCCAATGAAGGGTTCAGAGAGGTTCATTCGTGGAAAATAAACATGCACAGTTTTCTTTTACAGAATTTACCAAAATGATGCTGTAATCTTTGCTCTTAATATACCAAGTGGCTAGCATTTGTCAGTAACATTTTTGTGTTCTGAATTTATGAGGTAGTAAGATCACACACTTGAGCCCAGGAACTCAACCAGTAGCCTTGCAATGATGTGTCAGCAGTGAACACAAATGTTGTTATTGTGGACTCATAGCGATTGGAACTAACAACATTTAGCATACCAACTACTGTACTTCTGACAGAAATTGCAGGCATTCTAGTTCTTGCTCCTTGGGGTGTAAAATTCTGAAAGCGGGAAAGAGTCTCTGAGATCCCAATAATAACACTGCCATGAGGTTGTTCTTTATGCGCATTTTTACGCTCTAGTTTCTGAAATTAAGGACATGCTGCAGCGAACACTCCTTGTTACTCCCTCCGTTCCTAAATATTTGTCTTTTTAAAGATTCAACTACAGACTACATACGAAGCAAAATGAGTTAATCTACACTCTAAATTATGTCTAGATACATCCGTATGTAGTCCGTAGTGAAATCTTTAAAAAGACAAATATTTAGGAACGGAGGGAGTAGATTTCTATGAATCTATTTTCTGAATTCGTAATGCGGAGGCACCCCACTATTGGGGCACATACATTATCCTTGCAACTAGCTTGCACACGCACTGACATACACAAGCACAAGAAGATGATGATGAAGATGTGGTTTACTCATAAACAATATGTGTTGTCAATTCCATGTTCCTCTGATGCACAATTTTTCTAGCTAGTATCTCTGAAGAACAACTGTTCAACAAAAAAGTATCTCTGAAAAACCGCTAGCATAAACTTGGATGGAAACGATCGATCTTTCTTTGACATGACTTCTCACAGAACATACTCGAACGTTCAACAAGATGTCGAGATAATTATAAAATTAATTTATTGTTGAAAGACAAAGTCAATTTCTTTCTATAAAAGGAGGATAACCCTTGGACTTTGCATCCATCACCGAAGGCAAACACAAATGAGGCAATGAATACTCTTTTTCTTTGATTATAATGGAATGTAGGGGCTGTTGGGGAACGTTGCATGGGAAACAAAAAATTTCCTACGCACACGCAAGATCTATCCATGGTGATGAGCATCTACGAGAGGGAGAGTGAATCTACATACCCTTGTAGATCGCTAAGCGGAAGCGTTAAGAAACGCGGTTGATGTAGTCGAACGTCTCCGCGATCCAAATCGCAAGTCGTCCCTCGATCCGATCACGAACTAGTGCCGAACGGACGGCACCTCCGCGTTCAACACACGTACGGCTTGATGACGCCTTCACCTCCTCGATCCAGCGAGCGATGATGAAGTAGTAGATGAGTTCCGGCAGCACGACGGCGTGGTGATGGTGGTGAGGAACAATCTCTGCAGGGCTTCGCCAAGCACTACGGAGATTATGACAGGAGAACTAGAGGGTTAAGGTTGCCGACACACGGCTTGGGAAATCTTGATGTGTCCCGTGTGCTAGCCCTGCCCCTCTATTTATATGTTGAGCCCTGGGGTCTAAACTTGGAGAGAAAACCTCCACAAGGTCGGTTTTGCCCGCACAAGGTCGGTTTGGCCCGCACGGAAAGAGTCCAACTCGGATTCCAGCAGTATCGCGTACAAGCGGTAGTACCGCTTACGATAAGCGGTAGTACCGCCTGTAGCGGTAGTACCGCTTACGATAAGCGGTAGTACCACCCCAGACGCCAGCAAAACTTCCTTTTGCACCTTGCCTAAGCCTCGTGGGCTTTACCCCTTGGCCCAAATAAAGTGTTCTCGTACCCGAACATTTCGGGAAACATCCGGAACCCCTTCCGGTGAATTCCGGAACCCTTCCGGAGACCAAACACTATTATCCCATATATCAATCTTTACCTCCGGACTCTTCCGGAGATCCTCGTCATGTCCGGGATCTTATCCGGGACTCCAAACAACCTTCGGTCACCAACAAAATAACTCAACTATACTAATCGTCACCAAACGTTAAGTGTGTAGACCCTGCGGGTTCGAGAACTATGTAGACATGACCGAGACACCTCTACGATCAATAGCCAATAGCGGGACCTGGATGCCCATATTGGCTCCTACATATTCTACGAAGATCTTTATCGGTCGAACCTCTATGTCAAGGATTCAGTTAATCCCGTATGCTGTTCCCTTTGTTCTTCGGTATGTTACTTGCCCGAGATTCGATCGTCGGTATCTCTATACCTAGTTCAATCTCGTTACCGGCAAGTCTCTTTACTCGTTCCGTAATACAAGATCTCATGGCTAACACTTTAGTCACTTTGCTTGCAAGGCTCATTGTGATGTTATATTACCGAGTGGGCCCTGAAATACCTCTCCGTCACACGGAGTAACAAATCCCAGTCTTGATCCATGCCAACCCAACAGACATCCTCGGAGATACCTGTAGAGCACCTTTATAGTCACCCAGTTACGTTGCGACGTTTGATACACACAAGGTACTCCTCCGATGTCAGGGAGTTGTATGATCTCATGGTCATAGGAACAGATACTTGACATGCAGAAAACAATAGCAATAAACTGACACGATCATATGCTACGTTTATAGTTTGGGTCTTGTCCATCACATCATTCTCCTAATGATGTGATCCCGTTATCAAATGACATCTCATGTCCATGGCTAGGAAACCTTCACCATCTTTTGATCAACGAGCTAGTCAACTAGAGGCTTACTAGGGACACAGTGTTGTCTATGTACCCACACATGTATTTGAGTTTCCAATCAATACAATTATAGCATGGATAATAAACGATTATCATGAACAAGGAAATATAATAATAACTAATTTATTATTGCCTCTAGGGCATATTTCCAACAGTCTCCCACTTGGACTAGAGTCAATAATCTAGTTCACATCACTATGTGATTTACATTGTAATGAATCGAACACCCATGCAGTTCTGGTGTTGTTCATGTTTAGCCCTTGGAAGAGGTTTAGTCATCGGATCTGCAACATTTAGATCCGTGTGTACTTTGCAAATATTTATGTCGTCCTCCTTGATGTAATCGCGGATGGAATTGAAACGTCGCTTTATGTGTCTGGTCCTCTTGTGAAATCTTGGTTCCTTGGCTAGAGCAATGGCACCAGTATTATCACAAAACAGAGTCATTGGGTTAAGCGCACTAGGCACTACTCCAAGATCTGTCATGAACTCCTTCATCCAGACACCTTCCTTCGCCGCCTCCGAGGCAGCGATGTACTCCGCTTCGCATGTAGAATCAGCTACCACGCTTTGCTTGGAACTGCACCAGCTAACCGCACCCCCATTAAGAATAAATACGTATCCGGTTTGTGACTTAGAGTCATCCGGATCAGTGTCAAAGCTTGCATCGACGTAACCCTTTACGACGAGCTCTTGATCACCTCCATAAACGAGAAACATGTCCTTAGTCCTTTTCAGGTACTTCAGGATATTCTTGACCGCCGTCCAGTGTTCCATTCCTGGATCACTTTGAAACCTTCCGACCATACTTATGGCAAGGCTGACATCGGGTCTTGTGCACAGCATTGCATACATGATAGAGCCTATGGCTGAAGCATAGGGGATGACACTCATCTTTTCTCTATCTCCTGCAGTCACTGGGCATTGAGTCTTACTCAACTTCACACCTTGCAAAACAGGCAAGAACCCCTTCTTGGACTGATCCATTTTGAACTTCTTCAAAATCTTATCAAGGTATGTGCTTTGTGAAAGTCCTATTAAACGTCTTGATCTATCTCTATAGATCTTGATGCCTAATATGAAAACAGCTTCTCCTAGGTCCTTCATTGAAAAACTCTTGTTCAAATATTCCTTCACGCCTTCCAACATTTCTATATTGTTTCCAATCAGTAATATGTCATCCATATATAATATTAGAAACGCTATAGAGCTCCTACTCACCTTCTTGTAAATACAAGCTTCTCCGTAAACTTGTATAAACTCGAACGCTTTGATCACCTCATCAAAGCGAAGATTCCAACTCCGAGATGCTTGCACCAGTCCATAAATGGATCGCTGGAGTTTGCAAACTTTGTCAGCATTCTCTGGATCGACAAAACCTTCTGGTTGCATCATATACAACTCTTCCTTAAGGAAACCGTTAAGGAACGCTGTTTTGACATCCATCTGCCAAATTTCATAATCGAAAAAGGCAGCTATTGCTAACATGATTCTGATGGACTTAAGCATCGCTACGGGTGAGAAGGTCTCATCGTAGTCAACTCCTTGAACTTGTGAAAAACCCTTTGCCACAAGTCGAGCTTTATAGACGGTGACATTACCGTCCTCGTCCGTCTTCCTCTTAAAGATCCATTTGTTCTGAATGGCCTTACGCCCTTCAGGTAATACTTCCAAAGTCCACACTTTGTTTTCATACATGGATCCCATCTCGGATTTCATGGCCTCTAACCACTTCTCGGAATCCGGGCCCATCATCGCTTCTCCATAGCTCGTAGGTTCATCGTTGTCAAACAACATGACCTCTAAGACAGGGTTGCCGTACCACTCAGGAGCAGTACGCGTCCTTGTCGACCTACGAGGTTTGATAGCAACTTGATCCACAGCTTCATGATCATCATCATTAACTTCCTCTTCAGCTGTTGTAGGCTCTACAGAAACATCTTTCTGCGCTGCGCTACTTTCAGGTTGAAGTAAAGGTTCAACAACCTCATCAAGTTCTATCTTCCTCCCACTCAATTCTTTCGAGAGAAACTCTTTCTCAAGAAATGTTCCGTTTTTAGCGACAAACACTTTGCCTTCGGATCTGAGGTAGAAGGTATACCCAACTGTCTCTTTTGGGTATCCTATGAAGACGCATTTCTCCGCTTTGGGTTCCAGCTTTTCAGGCTGAAGCTTTTTGACATAAGCATCACATCCCCAAACTTTAAGAAACGACAGCTTTGGCTTCTTGCCAAACCAAAGTTCATATGGCATCGTCTCAACGGATTTCGATGGTGCCCTATTTAAAGTGAATGCAGCTGTCTCTAATGCATAACCCCAAAACGATAGTGGCAAATCGGCAAGAGACATCATAGATCGCACCATATCCGATAAGGTTCGATTACAACGTTCGGACACACCATTACGCTGTGGTGTTCCAGGCGGTGTTAGTTGTGAAACAATTCCACATTGTCTTAAGTGACTGCCAAACTCATAACTCAGATATTCTCCTCCTCGATCAGATCGTAGGAATTTAATCTTCTTGTTACGATGATTCTCAACTTCACTCTGAAATTGTTTGAACTTTTCAAATGTTTCAGACTTGTGTTTCATTAAGTAAATATACCCATATCTACTTAAGTCATCAGTGAAGGTGAGAAAGTAACGATAACCACCGCGCGCCTCAATGCTCATCGGACTGCACACATCAGTATGTATGATTTCCAATAAGTCACTTGCCCGTTCCATTGTTCCAGAGAACGGCGTTTTAGTCATCTTGCCCATGAGGCATGGCTCACATGTGTCAAGTGATTCAAAATCAAGTGACTCCAAAAGTCCATCAGCATGGAGCTTCCTCATGCGTTTTACGCCAATATGACCTAAACGGCAGTGCCACAAGAAAGTGGTATTATCATTATCAATTCTACATCTTTTGGCATCAATGTTATGAACATGTGTATCATTACTATCGAGATTCAATAAGAATAAACCCCTCACATCGGGTGCATGACCATAAAAGATATTACTCATATAAATAGAACAACCATTATTCTCTGATTTAAATGAGTAACCGTCTCGCAATAAACAAGATCCAGATATAATGTTCATGCTTAACGCAGGCACTAAATAACAATTATTCAGGTTCATCACTAATCCCGATGGTAACCGAAGAGCGAGCGTGCCGACGGCGATCACATCAACCTTGGAACCATTTCCCACGCGCATCGTCACTTCGTCCTTTGCCAGCCTCCGTCTATTCCGCAGTTCCTGTTTTGAGTTGCAAATATGAGCAACCGCACCGGTATCAAATACCCAGGCACTACAACGAGAGTTGGTAAGGTACACATCAATAACATGTATATCATATATACCTTGTTTGTTGTTGGCCGCCTTCTTGTCAGCCAAATACTTGGGGCAGTTCCGCTTCCAGTGTCCAGTTCCCTTGCAATGAAAGCACACAGTTTCTGGTTTGGGTCCAGCCTTGGGTTTCTTCACGAGAGGAGCAACTGCTTTGCCACTCTTCTTGGAGTTACCCTTCTTACCCTTGCCATTTTTCTTGAAACTAGTGGTTTTATTGACCATCAACACTTGATGCTCCTTCTGAATTTCAGACTCAGCGGCTTTCAGCATCGCAAACAGCTCGGCGACTGACTTGTTCATCCCGTGCATGTTATAGTTCAACACGAAGCTCTTGTAGCTAGGTGGCAATGATTGAAGAACTTTGTCAGTGATAGCCTCTGGCGGAAGGGGCATCCCCAATTCAGCCAGACGGGTGGAGTACCCAGACATTCTGAGTACGTGATCACTGATAGACCTGTTCTCCTCCATCTTGCAAGCATATAACTTATCGGAGATCTCATATCTCTCGATCCGGGCATTCTTCTGAAAGATAAACTTCAACTCCTGGAACATCTCATATGCTCCATGACATTCAAAACGTCTTTGAAGTCCCGGTTCTAAGCCATACAATATTGCACATTGAACTATTGAGTAATCTTCAGAACGAGCCTGCCAGGCGTTCACAACGTCTAGAGACTCAACTGGAGCGGGTGGATCACCAAGCGGTGCATCAAGGACATAAGCCTTCTGGGAAGCCGTAAGGATAATCCTTAGATTACGGGCCCAGTCCACAAAGTTACTTCCATCATCTTTCAATTTAGCTTTCTCTAGGAACGCATTAAAATTCAAGGGTGCTACTGCGCGAGCCATGATCTACAACATAAATATTGCAAAGACAACTTAGACTATTGTTCAAGATAATGAGTTTAGTTAATCATATTACTTAAAAACTCCCACTCAAATTGACATCCCTCCGGTCATTCGAGTGTAACATGATCCAAATCCACCAACTCAAGTCCGATCATCACGTGAGTTGAGGTGGTTTCAATGGTGAACATCTTCATGTTGATCATATCTACTATATGACTCATGTTCGACCTTTCGGTCTCTTGTGTTCCGAGGCCATGTCTATACATGCTAGGCTCGTCAAGTTTAACCCGAGTGTTCCGCATGTGCAACACTGGCTTGCACCCGTTGTATGTGAACGTAGAGTCTATCACACCCGACCATCACGTGGTGTCTCGAAACGACGAACTTTCGCAACGGTGCACACTCGGGGAGAACACAATTTTATCTTGAAATTTAAGTGAGGGATCACCTTATAATGCTACCGTCGTCCTAAGCAAAATAAGATGCATAAAAGGATTAACATCACATGCAAATCATAACTGACATGATATGGCCATGAACTTGTGCTTTTGATCTCCATCTCCAAAGCACCGGCATGATCTCCATCGTCACCGGCATGACACCATGATCTCCATCATCTTGATCTCCATCAACGTGTCGCCATGAGGTTGTCGCGCCGACTGTTGCTTCCACGACTATTGCTAACTCATAGCGATAAAGTAAAGCAAAACGGCGAAAATAATTAAAGACAACTCTATGGCTCCTGCCAGTTGCCGTACTCATCGACATACAAGTCGTGATATTCTATACAACACATGATCATCTCATACATCACATATATCTCATCATGTAATTGGCCATATCACATCACAACATACCCTGCAAAAACAAGTTAGACGTCCTCTAATTGTTGTTGCAAATTTTACGTGGCTGCTACGGGTTTGCAAGAACCGTTCTTACCTACGCAAAACCACAACGTGGTGTAGTGATTGCTTTTTGATCTTCTAAAAGAACACTCTTCATTGAAATCGATTCAACTAAAGTGAGAGAGACAGACACCCGCCAGTCACCTTTATGCAACGAGTGCATGTAGCGGTGAAACCTGTCTCGCGTAAGCGTACGCGTAATGTCGGTCCGGGCCGCTTCATCTCACAATACCGCCGAATCAAGTATAAACTAGTAATGGCAAGCAATATGTATACACCCACGCCCACAACTCGTTTGTGTTCTACTCGAGATCTCATCTACGCATAGACCTAGCTCTGATACCATTGTTGGGGAACGTTGCATGGGAAACAAAAAATTTCCTACGCACACGCAAGATCTATCCATGGTGATGAGCATCTACGAGAGGGAGAGTGAATCTACATACCCTTGTAGATCGCTAAGCGGAAGCGTTAAGAAACGCGGTTGATGTAGTCGAACATCTCCGCGATCCAAATCGCAAGTCGTCCCTCGATCCGATCACGAACTTGTGCCGAACGGACGGCACCTCCGTGTTCAACACACGTACGGCTTGATGACGCCTTCACCTCCTCGATCCAGCGAGCGATGATGAAGTAGTAGATGAGTTCCGGCAGCACGACGGCGTGGTGATGGTGGTGAGGAACAATCTCTGCAGGGCTTCGCCAAGCACTACGGAGATTATGACAGGAGAACTAGAGGGTTAAGGTTACCGACACACGGCTTGGGAAATCTTGATGTGTCCCGTGTGCTAGCCCTGCCCCTCTATTTATATGTTGAGCCCTAGGGTCTAAACTTGGAGAGAAAACCTCCACAAGGTCGGTTTTGCCCGCACAAGGTCGGTTTGGCCCGCACGGAAAGAGTCCAACTCGGATTCCAGCAGTATCGCGTACAAGCGGTAGTACCGCTTACGATAAGCGGTAGTACCGCCTGTAGCGGTAGTACCGCTTACGATAAGCGGTAGTACCGCCTGTAGCGGTAGTACCGCTTACGATAAGCGGTAGTACCACCCCAGACGCCAGCAAAACTTCCTTTTGCACCTTACCTAAGCCTCGTGGGCTTTACCCCTTGGCCCAAATAAAGTGTTCTCGTACCCGAACATTTCGGGAAACATCCGGAACCCCTTCCGGTGAATTCCGGAACCCTTCCGAAGACCAAACACTATTATCCCATATATCAATCTGTACCTCCGGACTCTTCCGGAGATCCTCGTCATATCCGGGATCTTATCCGGGACTCCGAACAACCTTCGGTCACCAACAAAATAACTCAACTATACTAATCGTCACCAAACGTTAAGTGTGTTGACCCTGCGGGTTCGAGAACTATGTAGACATGACCGAGACACCTCTACGATCAATAACCAATAGCGGGACCTGGATGCCCATATTGGCTCCTACATATTCTACGAACATCTTTATCAGTCGAACCTCTATGTCAAGGATTCAGTTAATCCCGTATGCTGTTCCCTTTGTTCTTCGGTATGTTACTTGCCCGAGATTCGATCGTCGGTATCTCTATACCTAGTTCAATCTCGTTACCGGCAAGTATCTTTACTCGTTCCGTAATACAAGATCTCGTGGCTAACACTTTAGTCACATTGCTTGCAAGGCTCATTGTGATGTTGTATTACCGAGTGGGCCCTGAGATACCTCTCCGTCACACGGAGTAACAAATCCCAGTCTTGATCCATGTCAACCCAACAGACATCCTCGGAGATACCTGTAGAGCACCTTTATAGTCACCCAGTTACGTTGCGACGTTTGATACACACAAGGTACTCCTCCGATGTCAGGGAGTTGTATGATCTCATGGTCATAGGAACAGATACTTGACATGCAGAAAACAATAGCAATAAACTGACACGATCATATGCTACGTTTATAGTTTGGGTCTTGTCCATCACATCATTCTCCTAATGATGTGATCCCGTTATCAAATGACATCTCATGTCCATGGCTAGGAAACCTTCACCATCTTTTGATCAACGAGCTAGTCAACTAGAGGCTTACTAGGGACACAGTGTTGTCTATGTACCCACACATGTATTTGAGTTTCCAATCAATACAATTATAGCATGGATAATAAACGATTATCATGAACAAGGAAATATAATAATAACTAATTTATTATTGCCTCTAGGGCATATTTCCAACAGGGGCGGTGGTCCAATTTCTACTTGGGGTATAAACTTTTCTTTTTGGACCAGGTACACAAACTTCCTAGGCTCACCATTGTGTGACTCCTGCAAAAAGTAAACATTGAGGGGCCATTATCATGTCTAAGGGCATCTCCAAAGGGGACCCTCAAATCGCTCACAAACGTTCAGACCAAGCTGTTCGGACGCAGTTTTCCATCTAACGCCGTCCAGCACTGGTCCATGGACCACTCCACGTGTCTGTTTTTCCACAAACCGAGCAAACTTAGGGGGGGGCTTTGCGGGAGTCCGGATGGAGGATTATGCGGATGAAATGGCGATGATGCAAGCAGTCCTTATAGACGCGGAGCATGTGGAAACCCATCGGGGTGCATTTGGAGAGGGCATTTGAAGTGCTCCAAGCCCGTTCTGTAGTTGTTTATAGACGTACTAAACAATGGGATCTAGAGACCGTTGTGGGAGGTGATGATATTTTGTGCGATCATGCGCAACATGATCATGAAGGATGAGGATGAAGATGCTGCCAGAGATCTGGAATTTGAGAACATGGGTTACCTATCTAAATTTCAAATAAGAATCTGGTCACATTTGATGAGTTTATTCAAATACATCAACAAATTTGAGATCGACTAACTCATGAGCAGCTGAAGAAAAAAACGATTGAGCATCTATGGGCGATTAAAGGGGACAAGTAGAACTTATATGCGAGTCGAATTCATGTTTGAACTATTTTACATTGGAACTATCGTCTCATTTGAATATTTTCACTAATCGAAGATTTGATATGCTATTATTTTGGGTATTGTGCAATTAAATAAATAAGGACATGCGTTTTGGAAACAAGGCTGGATGACAGGCTCTCGTATCCGTATCCAAGGATAAATAGAGTATCGTTTTGGGAGGCGGCGTTGAAGATGTCCTAAAACCTCACCAAGTGTCCATCCTTAAGGATGGGATAACGACGGCAACGTATATCATGGTGATGCTACATGTTGATTATGATGTTAGTTGATGTCACAGTTTTCGTCATGGGTCCTAGCGAGGCCACTGGCATCTCACCCCGGATCTTAACCCGAAACATGCACGAAAAGCACCTCTGACGAATCAGAAATTCAGATGAAGATGATGCCAACTTTAAATTGAAGAAGCAGAAAGCCTTCTACAATAGAACATATAGGCATATACTCTCTCCCCTTCATTTTAATGGGCCCAACTCCAAAAACTCTTGTACGAGTGTAGAGTTTTCCATAGAAAAATGGGATTCGAACCGACGATCTATAATCATGTACTCCCTCCAACCCATATCAATTCTCATTGATTGTACAATTCATATGGATCGGAGGGACTACTGTTTTTCACATTATTTATTTCCCATCTGATAAGAGAATCAAAACAGAATTAAAGGGGACACTTAGGAGTGGGTGCGGACCCTCGTACACTCATCACATGGTGAATATACTGGATAGCACATGTGCATGAGTATGTTGCATGGTAGGTAATTAAGGCGGTTGCTTTTCCTAAGCATAATGTGAGCAAATATAGCGAAATTGACAACAACAAAATGTGTCGGACCTTCTAAAACGAGGAGGTGAGGGGGATAAGTGTTTCCTCTGACTTACGGCCATTGAGAAGAGAAAAAGAGCCAGATGGGATAAACCACCTGAACATTGGCACTTGGTCGATGAGATCCGGATTCGTTGAACTCTAACTCTACTGCCTCCACTGTGACACTATAAATCACACCATAAATACTTAAATAAAGCCGAGAGGCTCTTATTGGTTGAGTCATTGTCCCGCCGCCATAGCCATGCCATGTTGAATAGAAAACATGAAATTCTAGAACTAAAAACACACCGAACATTTTGATCCATGACCTCTTCCACCTACTGGGGCCAACGACCATCGAAGGTGACAAATACCAATCGAAGACTAACTTCCTGGCAATGCCCTCGATAACCCCATGCGGGCAGTTATGTTTATCGATTAACTAAGCAAAGTATATCAAATTAAAGAAATATAAACAAATATGAAAACGACTCAAGAAACTAAAAGACACATCAACATTAGTGTAAGACATTGTCCCTATACCCCAGCGTTTGGCATCTATACTTTCCTATGTTTGGTAGAGCAAAAGATCAACATGCGCATCTTGGATTTAGCTAAGCAGCTTCAAAGAACCTGCATGAGTCAGTCACCCACCCTCAAATTCTAATATTGTTGATGCTTTTCCTTTGAATTGCAAGACACCAAACCATTTTTTTTGTCACTAGGGCGTTGAGGAAGATGAAAAGAAGCACACAACAATAGTGAATCAAGAGGGCAATGGAGCCAGTTACCTGATCGCCGGCAAGGATTTGTTCTATTAGGGGACATGTTTGGGCTTATTTTGCTTCCTACGGGGTGTTGATGGTCCAAAATGTCCCCCATCAAGGTTGGCGGGTTCGAAGGTGTTCCATTGTCCCTCATATCTGATCCTCTAAAGCCCCGTAAAGTTTGTAAATATTAGCCATGATACACACAAAGCTCATCTGGCCCAATGACCAAACCACAAATCCTCGTGAATCCACCTTCTCACACAAAGTCACACTTCACATCCATATGTCGTCATTGGGCACTACCTCCCCTTTTCCTTTCCCTCCTGAAGCATGATGCCTAGTCGTCTCGAGCTACACCACTAGCCATGTCATACTACCCGTTGCTTCCCTACTCCACCCTCAGTAATGAGCTATCCAAGCCTTGATCGACGATGTCATCATGCCGCCTCTGTTTTCCGTTTCTGACCTCAAGCCTTCAAGCGTACACACGTGTATCACTAGGAGGCAACCGAGGAGGGTCTACGCACGGGACCAAATACGTGTCAAGGGTCAGGGCAACTCCAACGCACGACCCCAAATTGTCCGCCCGCGTCCGTTTGGGGGTAAACGGACACAAATCACGGCCCAACGCGCGGCCGCAAACGGATAAATGTTCATTTTTGTTTCGCTTTCGACCCATTCCCGGCCCAAGTTTGGGCCGCGTTTGCGGCCAAACGGACACGCACGGACGGGCGTGTCGCGTGCCCTTGGCCTCCCCTGGCCCGTCCTACGGGGACACATGCCATTTTCTTCCTCCTCTGTCCTCACTCCTCGCTCCCCCCTCCGCCCTCCACCCCTCGCCATCGCCGACGCCACCCACACCGTCCACCTTGTCCGTCGGCGGCACGACCCCTTTTCTTCCTCCACATGTTCTCGCTCCGCCCTCCGCCCGCGGTCGTCCACCTTGCTTTGCTGCCTGAGAAGGGACTCGACGTGCCCTTTCCGACCGCGTCTCCATCACGATCACAAGGTGTTCGACACTTTGCTCGCAAGGTACCATGGATAGTAGGGATGAGTATTTCTTTCACAACTTTGTTTGTTCATCGGATGACTCGTCCTCGGACGATGAGGACATAGTAATGGCATCATTGGTTGTCCGTGACCACATTAGTAGGATGCGGCCTCGGTTCAGGGGATCAATCCCCGGCCATGCTCCGGCCTTCAACCGAAATAGGAAGAAAGGGCACGCCCTCCTATATTTCGATTACTTTGAGAATAACGCACTCTACAAACCTCATCAATTTCGTCGCCGCTTTCAAATGAGGAGGCATGTGTTCAATCGTATTCGGGAGGGAGTAGTAGCATATGACCCATACTTTAACTACAAAGAGGATGCCCTTGGGAAGCTTGGCTTCTCTTCTTATCAGAAATACACTGCGGCTATTTGCATGCTTGCATATAGAATTCATGGTGATCTTGTGGATGAGTACGTTCGTATGAGTGAGTCCACGTGTCTGCAATCAATATACAGTTTCTGCAAGGCCGTGGTGCTGTGTTTGGCCCTGAATACCTGAGAGAGCCAAATGCCACTGATACAGAGAGGTTGTCGATGATCAATGCAGAGAGGGGCTTTCCGGGCATACTTGGTAGTATCGATTGTATGCACTGGAAGTGGAAGAACTGTCCATTTGCTTGGTAGAGGCAGTACAAGGGGCATGTGAAAGGTGCCACTGTCATACTTGAAGCGGTGGCTTCACAAGATCTGTGGATATGTCATTCATTCTTCGGCATGGCTGGTTCTCACAATGATATTAGCGTTCTTCAGCATTCTCCAGTGTTTGCAAGACTTGCAGAAGGCCACTCTCCGGAGGTCAACTTTGAGATCAATGGGCACTATTACAACAAGGGATATTACCTAGCTGATGGTATTTATCCCCAGTGGTCAACTCTTGTGAAGACCATACCCAATCCGCAAGGAGAGAAAAGACAGAGGTTTGCCCAAAAGCAGAAGAGTGTTAGGAAAGATATGGAGCGTGCATTTGTTGTGCTTCAGTCTCGATGGGGTATCGTTCGAAACCCTGCATTGACATGGAGCACTCAGAAGCTTTGGGAGGTGATGACTGCTTGTGTGATCATGCACAACATGATAGTTGAGGATGAACATGATGGCAGAATCTACGACCAAGGGTTTGATTTCCAGGGTGAGAATGTTGAGCATGAGCACCCACCTCCTGCAACCTTTCAACGGTTCGTCCAGTTCCATCATGAGATGCGTGATCGGGACATAGCTGCAAGATAACTTGGTTGAGCACATGTGGAAACACATTGGCAATCAGTAGATCTATCGGTTTAATCTCTTTACGTGCGCACAAACTTTGAGTGGTTTTGTAAGAATATTTCATATTTTTAAAATTTTGATTGAGTTGTAATAAAAGACTACTTCGGACATGGAATCATTTATTTTGCATGATTTGAACCATTTTTGCTATGCTTGATTTTATTGTACTTGACCTTCAACGGACGAGATGAGGTCGAAGATGCGGCCGCGCGTTGGGCGCCCGGCCGACCCAAACGGAAATTCGGGCGGATACGGTCCCATTTCCATTCCAAATAGACGAAATCCGGACAAAACGGACGTTCGTTTGGAGTCGTGCGTGGCCTCAGAGAACAAAAAGATATGACCCCAATGTCGGAATAGGAGGTGGGTAACAGGAACGCTTTGCTAAGGGGGGCGGGGAAGCAAGAGTGATCCCTCGCCAGTTGCACGTATCTTTTGGTGGTTTGCCTTCTCGCCGTTGTCGCTCTGCCCCGCGTCGCTGCTTGCCGTCAGGGCGGGTGTGGCGGGGCAGGGCAAGGAGAGGAAGTAATGCCACGGGCGGGCGTGCCGCTGGGGAAGGGAAGGAGGGGCGCTACCGGCTGCCGCCGCCACGGGCGTGTTCGGGGATCGCAAGCGAGGCCACGCTCGGGAGTGTGTGCCAGGCCGAGTAAACGGCCCGCAGGCCCGAAACCCAATGTCCTGGACGGCGATGGTGTCACGCACCTTCAAATACCCCGCCTTCGCCTTGGCGCCCGGCGTAACCGCCTCAACCAACAACAGCCAACAGAGCTCGCCTCGCCTCGCCAGAGCGCCAAGAAACCCCTCGCCTTGCCCCCACCTCTCGCCACCGCGCAGCGGCCCAGCAGCGGCTAGCCGATGGACCGGTTCCAGGACGGGCACCACGTGTGGCTGCGGAGCCGCGTGCACGGCACGTACCTCAACGCCAACAGCGACGGGAAGAGCATCTCCATCCGCGGCCGCCGCGCCTTGATGAAGGCCGCATGGACGGTGCACATCTACCACGGCAAGGGCGACGCCGTGTACCTGCTCCTCCACAGTGCCGCCTACGGCCGCTACCTCGCCACCACGGCCCGGTGGGCGCCGCTCGCCCGCTCGGGCTCGGCGCCTCGGCCACAACGGCTTCCGCACCGAGCAGCGTGACTACGATGATCCGGAGGTGCAGGCCATCATGTGGCAGGCCGTCGGGGCGGGCTCCGGTGACGACGTCATGCTCCGCAACGTCGACGGCCGCTACCTCCGGGCCAATGGCAGGTACCTCCGCTGGAACACCGGCGCGTCGAGGACATGGACAGGGTCAGCACCATGATGTACTGGATCGTCGAGCCCATCCCCGCCAGAGAGGCGGGCATGCCTGACCTTCCCGGCCCTCCCGTGAGTTCGCCATGACCAGCTTCTCGAATTGCCAAATTCATTCGCTCCAGAGCAATTCCTGATCTGGTCTTGCCAAATTCCTGCTTCTTGACTCAACTTCAGAAACACTTCATCAGCCAGGCGTGGCGGATGATCGTGCTCGGCCAGGCGTCACGGCAGATCGTGTTCGTGCGAGCCAACGCCGAGGGGTTCTACGACGAGCTCGGCTGGCACATGTTCGATTTCTGGGGGAGGTCCGTGAACCACCTGATGAACAAGCTGGCCGACCGCATCGCCTTCATCGACGGCCAGGACCCCGACGGCATCGCCATGTGTGTCCAAGCGGGCCTGTCGTGGGAAATGGACACCTATGGGATCAAGGAGATCCCTTTACGGTTCGGCAAGGGGAGAGGGTTGCACAAAGAGCAGATCTAACGAACAGCACACGGGGGATTTTACCCAGGTTCGGCCGCACGGATGCGTAAAACCCTACTCCTGCTTTGATTGTATTACAATGGATGTTCTTGGCCAAGTTCCGGGAGCTACAGTAGCAGCTACGCATGCAGAACGGGTCCAATCTCAGAAGTGCTCTCCCCCTCTCTGTACGCCTCGGGCCTCCTTTTATATGAGTCAAAGGGGCTAGCACAGTGGCGTACGAGATAAGGCATGAGGTGGAAAGTAGCTACAGTGTTATCACAGTGTTATCATACCTAACCCTGACGTCCTAGGACAAACTCATTAAATGCACCGTGAGGTGTCCGTCAAGGTGTCCCTTAGCGTCTTGGGCTTGGAAAAGCTTTACGGGGGATGGGAAAAGCAGCCATCCCATCAGCACCGCTTAAGCATCTCGTGGCCAGCATTACGTCACATCACCATGAGGACAAGCCCTAAACGACAAGGCTGGCCGCTGCACTGGAGCGATAGCGCTGCACTGTGCAGAGCCTTGCCGGGGCTGAATGCTTGCCGGACCCGGGGCTTGCCGGGACCGGGTCTTGCCGGGTGCGAGGCCTTGCCGGGTGCGAGGCCTTGCCGGCAAGGGTCTTGCCGGGCCTCCGCAACCCTTTGGTCTTCTGTCTGATCGTTGACTTGAACGCCTTCTTGGCATCTTAGTCTAGTGATTACTCCTAGCTATCCCCCGGCAAGGCTTGCCGCGGTACGGCTACAACTGCCCGTGCACAAGTAAGGGGTACTAAAAAGACCCATACTTTAGTACATCGACAGGAGCCCCCGGGCCTAGGCCATACACGGGTGCCAGGCCTGTTGGGCTAGGCCCAAAACAGTGCACGGGCACGCATGGCAGGGAATAACTGCTCGCAATCATTATCTCTTTTACCACGCCCCTCCACTACGCGCATTAATCGCGCGAAGTGGGAGACGTGGGCGGAAACTCCACTGCAAAAGCGGGCGGTAAAGAGCCTGCCTCGCGCCTTCCCCATAAAAAAGGGAATCGCAGAGGGCACTGCTCATTTACCCCCTCCGCCTTTCCAATCTTAATCTCAGAGCCGTCGCCATCGTCTTCTTCCTCGCGCCCAAAGCAGAGCTTTTCTCCCTCCACCCGCCTCCACCGCGCTCTCGACGCCTTCAGCGCCCACTTCCATAGCCATCATGCCGCCCAAGCCGAGCAAGGGCAAGGCGGCGGAAGCGGCCGCCGCGGAGAGCAAGTTGGCGAAGATGCGGAAGGAACGCGCTGTCTTCCCCTCGACGCTTGACGCGGAGACCTTAAAGAAGAGGTACCAGTTCGGATGGGCGAAGGAGACCACGGCGCATCCAGCCACCAGAGTGAGTGTAGCTTCTCGTAGGGCAGAGCCAGGAGATTATCCCTTCTTTGCTGATTACTTCTGGTGCGGCCTCTGTCCTCCGTACTCGGATTTCTTCGTAGATATCATGCTCACCTACGGCTTCCAGCTGCTAGATTTCACGCCGAATGTCGTGACTTGCATGTCCGTCTTCGCGCACCTTTGCGAGAATTTTGTCGGGGTCATCCCGACCACTACACTTTTCCGGCACTACTTCTACCCCCGCATCCAAAAGGGTGACGCCCTCACCGGCAGCATCACTTGGATTTCGAGGACGGCAACCAAGGAGACGTACCCAGAGGGGCTCTACCGCGAGAGATGGGATGAGTGGCGCGGCAAGTGGTGCTGGCTCTGGGAAAAGGAGCCCCAACCGTTCTGTGAGGTGCGGAAGCAGAAGGTGGTCCGCGGCAAGGACTGGAGCGCCGCGGACCCTGACAACAGCAAGCTCACCATCGCCATCACCAGGATACAGCGCCTCAGGGCTGCCGGGTTGAAGGTGGAGATGATTGCTTCAGATTTCCTTCGCCGGCGCATCGCCCCACTGCAGAACAAGGGGTGCCCTGCCTGGGAGTACACGAACGCTGCCGACGTCATGAGGGTGCGGCCTGGGCTGGATAATGATCTGACAGCCATGGGGCATGCAGCCCTCTGCCAACAGCTGTTCAAATCCGGCGCAGTGGGAGAGTTGCCGGCAGGCGTCGTCCCACTATGCAACAACTCGTTGCTGACCTCCTTCATCGCCATGATGCCGGTGTTCAATGTCCATAGCATCGACGAGAGGTGGATCGAGCCGTCCGCGGAGCAGGCGCTGGCGTTCTTCGACAACTTGACGGAGTAGGCCATCCGCGAGGAGAACCTTGTCCGCGCCACCACGGAGGAGGAGCTCGCCTACATCGCCAGCAGGGCGAAAGAGGCGAACCTTGTCAAAGAAGCCGGCAGCGCTGAGTCCAGCGAAGGCGAGGACCCACTGCGGGAAGATCTTGCCGGACGAGACAAGGCTGCCGGGGAGCCGAGCGGAGCCACTGCTGGGAGCTCTTCTGCCGGAGGCGCCGCCGAAGAGGAAGAAGAGGAGGAGGAAGAGCCCCCAGCTCTTCAACACAGGAAGAGGCGCGTCCTCCGGAAGAACACCACTGGTGCTCCAGCCCGCCAACCTTCCTCAAGTAGCGAGGCTTCCGGCAAAGGGGCGGCCGGCGAGGCCGCACCGCAACCTGCCGCTGCCAAGTGGCCCAGGACCACTCCTCCTCCTCCGTCAGGTACCGCGGCGGGGGTCGGCTTCGACCTCTCCGCCATCAGCTCCGAGGAAGAAGAAGAAGAGTAAAAGTCCCGCCACAGCTTTGATTCTTATCTTTCTAGTTTTGCTTGATTAACTTGCTCTGTTCCCGTCTCCACAGGGAAATGGAGACCTTGGCGCAGAGGATGGCGAAGAGGGCCAAGACCTCAACAAGCGTCGAGCCGCCGGCAAGCACCTCGGGCGTGCCGGAAATGGTTCTCGTCGGCTCGGAGTCAAGCCCAGAACGCAACCCTCAATGCAGCCCTCGACGCAGCCCCCGGCGCAGCCCCCAGCGTGAGTCTTCTACTCACTACCCACTGGCGCATGCCGGGGTGTGCATCTTCTCAGCTGACATCTCCGGGCGTGCAGGAGTGGAGCAACAACAAGAGGCAACAGCGGGAGCTGCCTCTGCCGTGCCGCCTCCATCGACCACACCGCCAGGGAGGAATCTTCGAGCGAGCCCTACCGCGACGAAGGGGAGGGGCCGGCGAGTGCAGGCTCCGGCAACCCCTTCCTTGACGCAGGTAAAGTTACTTGCCCCAAAGAACTTGCCGCTTTGGTTTTTCTTCTTTTTGTCTTCTTGAACTTCCTTCCCAGCTTCATCTTAATCGACTCCTTGGCTTTCGATCTTCTTCTGACAAAGCTCATGGACACTGACGTTGTCATTGAAGAGACTTCCAAGGATGCCGCCACTGAAGCCGACAAGGTTACCGCTGAGGAGGCCGCCAAGCATGCCGCCGCCGAGGCCGCCAAAGCTGCTGCCGCCGAGGCTGCTGCTGTCGAGGCCGCCAAGGCCGCTGCCGCTGAGGCCGCCAAGGCCGCACAAGAGGAGGCCGCCAAGACGCCCGCCGAGGGAGCCGGCGAGGAGACCCGTGGCCATACTGACGGCGCTTCCGCTGCAGGAGCGCCAGGCGCTTCTACTGCCGCGGGGCCCTCAACTGCCGAAGACCAACCCTCGTCGTCCAAAGCCCCTTCCTCAAGCCAATACATCAGGGCCGGCAAAAACGTTGTGAGCATGCCGGGGTCGGCAATCATCGAAGAGCTGGTTGAAGGAGAACATCTTGACGGGGAAATCATCGTCGCCGCCGCCAGCGAGCTCAAGGAGGAGCAGCTACTCCAAGCCATGAATGACAACTATCGGAAGCTCCAAACGCTCTACCGCGCCCGGAAGGAGAAACTGGACTCCCAGGCAGCGCTCGTCGAGGCAGCGGAAGGAGACTTCCAACAACGCGTCACGAAGACACAGGCTTGGTACGGCGAGGCCCTCCAAGAGCTGAATGTTTATCGGGAGGAGCTGGCGGAAGAGCGGAACGCCCTCCTGCTGAAGCAATCAGACATCGAGAAAGCGCAGGAAGAGGCCGCCCAGCAAGCCGCCGCGGCAGGAGCCCTCTTGACGCAGCGCCGCATCGGCCTTGACGCCCAAGAAGAGGACCTTGCCGCGCGCGAGGCGGCGCTTGCCGCCAAGCTTCGCAACAAGGATGAAGAGCTCGAAAGTCTTGTCGCGCGGCGGGTCCAGGAGCTTGAGCAGAAACACTTGAAGACGCTCAGAGCTCTAACTGAAGACCATGCTGGCAAGCTCAAAGAGGCCCTTGACGCTGCCGGAGCTGCAGAGGCCGCCAAGAACTTGCTGGAGGAGAAGACGAAGCAGCTGGAGGCCGCTCTCGAGGACCACGGCAAGAAGGTCTCAACACTCGAGGTCGAGAGAGACAAGGTTCTCCACAACCTGATGGAGACGCAGGTTGCCGTATCCGAGAAAGTCCAGCAGCTTTCCTCCGTCAAGAACTCCATTGAAGATCTGAAGCTGAAGCTATCCACGCTGGAGGAGTCTCTTGAGGCTGCCCGAGTTCGTGAGAAGACTCTTATCAAAGACCTCCACGACGAACAGGAGCTGCTCCAGAACGCCGCCGCCACACACAACGAGTACACCTCTAGCGTGAAGCTCTGGACTGCCAGGCTGGCGGACGTCGCCGAGAAGCTTGGCGCGGAGCTGGAGGCCATGGGCTTGCCGGGCTTCGGATACTCTGCCGATGACAACGTATCCTCAAGCGCCAGGCTAACCATGTTCTTCGAGAAGCTCGTCGATGCCCTCAAGCTACTCCAGGTGAACCAAACAAGCAAGCTGGCCGACGAATCCCGGAAACTCTGCCAGCTCGTCCTCCGGAAGGTGTTGATGAAGGTGGCGTGCAGGAACCCTGGCATCGACCTCTCCAAAGCATCGAAAAGCTTGCCGAAGGACGCGGACGTCAAGGCTCTTGAAGAGCTTGTCGCGCCCATCGTCGATCGGGTGAGCCAGGTGAAGAGGGTCGAGGGCGACCGCCGGGATTAGCTGTAGCCTCCTATCTCTTCTCCATCTTGCCGCCGGCGTCACATGTAAAAGACAAAATTGCTTTTATGTCAAAAATGCGGCAAACACTGGATGTAATATAACTTGCTCTATTTGAATTAAGGCATGCTATTCCCTTTGTTCAATTTCTTTCTGTATGGCGTATACCCTACGCTTTGCTGGGAACTTGCCGGAGCATAACCCAGTCGCGAGCGCTGGATTCGGGTTGTCAGTAGCTTGCGGGCGGTGCTGCTCACGGCAAGAAATCTTGATGCTTTCAGTGCGGCCACCTAGTTTGTTGAGCGGACTCGAAAAAGAGTAAGGGCGCAGCCGATCACGACAAGATTCCATCGCGTGCAGGTTTTCCATACAAAGCCAAAATCGTTCAAGGGAATCCAGCCTTACAAAAATCAAAATCTGCTTAAGGGGTCCAGCAACTTAGCTCTGCTTTTCGTCGCTATTCTTCTTCTTCCGGCAAGGCGCCAACCTTGGACGTCGTCTGGTATCCATACCACCATTCTCCTTCCCCCCCCCCCCCCCGGCAAACTTGCGCGCGAGGGAATCTTCTGTCTCTTGAGAAAAAGAAAGAAGAGAAAATAAAAGTATGGAACCTTGACGGTTTGTTAGCTCTTACCGGGATGTAGTGCAATACACATCTCAGTTAACACATGCATATAAAATGACATGGAATCAACAAGAAACGTAAAGCACACAGATCTTATTAAATATGCACAAAGGATGTGCCTGCTCTGTACAAAGGATTACATGCCACCGGCAACACTTGTACAGAATGGCGTTGCCGGGATCTTGCCGGAGCGTTACGCTGCCGCGAGCGCTGGATTCGGGTCGTCAGCAGCCTGCTGGCCGTATCGCTATCACAGCAAGAAACCCGAACAACTACGCCTTACGGGTAGAACTTGCGAAGGTGCTCGATGTTCCAGGAGTTGCTCACTGGCAAGCCCTCTTCGGTCTCCAGGCGGACAGCGCCAGGCCTGGTGACTCGCACTACCCGGTAAGGGCCTTCCCACTTCGGCGTCAACTTGTTGGAATTCTTGGCCGACTGAACGCGCCGAAGAACAAGGTCGCCTTCCTCAAGACTCCGGGCATGAACCTTGCGGCTATGCTAGCGGCGCAAAGCTTGCTGGTAGCGAGCGGCTCGCACAGCAGCCCGAAGACGGTTCTCCTCAAGGAGCAGCGCGTCATCTTGCCGCAGCTGTTCTTGCTCGAGCTCATCATAAGCGAGCACTCGAGGTGACCCGTATATGAGTTCCGTGGGGAGAACTGCTTCCACTCCATAGACCAGAGCGAAGGGTGTCTGGCCGGTGGCTCGATTCGGCGTCGTCCTGATCGACCAAAGAACCGCCGGCAGCTCATCAATCCAGCGTCTTCCATGCTTGTGCAGCTTGTCGAAAGTTCTGGTCTGGAGACCACGCAGCACTTCAGCGTTCGCCCTTTCCGCTTGGCCATTGCTTCTCGGGTGAGCAACAGAGGCAAAACAGATCTTGCCGCCAAGGTCTTGGACGTACTGCATGAAGGTGCGACTTGTGAACTGCGTACCGTTGTCGGTGATGATCCTGTTCGGTACACCAAAACGGCACACAATCCCCTTGAAGAACTTGACTGCTGACTGTGCTGTCACTTTCCTCACTGCTTCCACTTTTGGCCACTTCGTGAACTTGTCGATGGCAACGTACAAGTACTCAAAGCCCCCGGCAGCGCGGGGGAAGGGACCCAGTATGTCCAGCCCCCAGACCGAGAAGGGCCAGGAGAGAGGAATCGTCTGGAGAGCTTGAGCTGGCTGATGAAGTTGCTTCGAATGAAACTGGCACGCTTCACACTTGGTTACTAGTGCCGTTGCATCCTGGAGGGCAGTAGGCCAGAAGAATCCTTGTCAGAATGCCTTGCCGACAAGGGCTCTCGAGCCATGTGGGATCCACATATGCCCCCATGAATCTCTGCCAACAACTCTAGTCCATCCTCCCGAGGAATACACTTCAATTTCACCCCGTTCGGTCTCTTTCTGTACAGAATGTCATCGACGAACTGGTACATACTTGACTGAAGGGCTACTTTTTCAGCTTCTTCCTGCTCTTCGAGGAGTTCTCCTGTCTGAAGGAAACGGACTATTTGCTGTGCCCATGCCGGAGCTTGTGGCTCGACAACAAGGACTAAAGGCGACTCTTCAGTTGCGGGAGTATTTGCTTCTACGGCAAGAACCTGAGGTTCTTTGCGGAGCAGCTTCTCACCGGCAATTGGTATTTCTTCGGCAGCAGGGGCGCTTGCTTCAGCGGCAAGAACCTGAGGTTCTGCGCGAAGCCGCTGCTCACCGGCAACCGTGTCGTTCCCGGCAAGATTCTTGCCAGGGGCTTCGGGAAGCCCTGTCGGGAAGTACTCGCCGGTACTTAACTTTCTTCTCTTATCAGGCCTTGTCGATGGCGACATGGATGGTTGAGTCAAGCGGAGCACAAAAGTCCCTGGTTCCACAGGTAGCTTGAGTGCGGCACGCTTCGACAGGTCGTCGGCAATGCTGTTCTCTGACCGAGGAACATGCTCTGTCAGAAGACCGTCAAAGCGCTCCTCCAGCTTCCTCACTTCATCGACGTAAGCTTCCATTAACAGGCTCTGATAATCTTTGTTGACCTGCCTCACGACGAGCTGGGAGTCACCTCTGACGATGAGCTTCTTGATCCCAAGGTCTGCCGCGATCCTGAGACTAGCAAGCAGTCCTTCATACTCTGCCGTGTTGTTGGTCGATCTCTCCCGGGGAAAATGCATCTGGATGACGTACTTGAGGTGCTCTCTGGTGGGTGCGACAAGCAGCACGCCGGCACCGGCGCCTTGCAGCGAAAAAGCCCCATCAAAGTACATAATCCATTCGTGATCTGTTTCCTTGCCGGGAATCGCTGATTCTTGAACTTCGTCGTTTGGCATTGGGGTCCATTCTGCAATGAACTCTGCCAAGGCTCTGCTCTGGATAGTTGAAGAACTTTCAAACTTGAGACCAAAGCATGACAGCTCCAACGCCCACTCGACAATCCTGCCGGTTGCTTCTGGGTTCCGGAGAATCCGTTGCAGTGGAAAGCGAGTGACGACGGTAATCTCATGTGCTTGGAAATAATGGCGCGGCTTCCTCGAGGCCATAAGGAGGCCGAAGAGCAGCTTTTGCACGCCAGAATATCTCGACCTAGCCCCCTGCAATAGGGAACTGACGAAATAGACTGGGCGCTGCACCATCTTCTTCTTCTGCACTGCTTGACTTGACTGCGCGGATCTTTCCTCGTTGGCACCAGATCCTGCCGGGGCTGGCCCCGGCAAGTCGCTTGGCGGACCTGCCGTTGCCGCTGCATCCTTCTCCGCTTCTGTCTCTGCCACCAGCGCAGCACTAACCACTTGATTCGTTGCCGCTAGATATAGCAGCAACGGCTCTTGTGGCCTAGGTGCGACTAGTATTGGCGGAGAGGAGAGGTACTTCTTCAAATCCTGCAGTGCTGCCTCCGCTTCTGGAGTCCATTTCATTGGACCCGCCTTCTTCAAAATTTTGAAAAATGGCAGGGTGCGCTCAGCGGACTTGGAGATGAACCTGCTCAGAGCAGCAACGCAGCCGGCAAGTCGGCGCACATCCTTAACTCATCTCGGCGCTTCAATCTGCTCAATTGCCTTGATCTTGTCGGGATTGGCTTCAATTCCACGCTGAGATACAAAGAACCCAAGAAGCTTGCCGGATGGAACGCCAAACACGCACTTCTCGGGATTGAGCTTCAGGTTGATCCTGCGCAGGTTTGCAAAAGTCTCCTCCAGATCTTGAATGAGCGTTGCCTTGTCCTTGGTTTTGACCACTATATCATCCATGTAAGCTTCCATATTTCTATGGAGCTGGGTCTCAAAACCAATCTGGACGGCTCTCGCGAAGGTCGACCCAGCACTTTTCAACCCGAAAGGCAAACGCAAGAAGCAGTATGTGCCACATGGGGTGATAAACGCGGTCTTCTCTTTTTCTTCTCTCGCCATAAAGATCTGGTGGTAGCCTGAGTATGCGTCAAGAAATGACAGCAAATCGCAGCTGGCAGTGGAATCCACAATCTGGTCGATGCGCGGCAAGGGAAAGGGATCTTTCGGACAGGCTTTATTGATATCTGTAAAGTCAATACATAGCCTCCATTTACCGTTCGCCTTGCGCACAACAACTGGATTGGCCAACCATGTAGGATGGAGGACTCCTCTAACCAGGCCTGCCACCTCAAGCTTCTTAATCTCTTCGGCAATGAATTCTTGCCGCTCCAAAGCTTGCTTCCGCACCTTCTGCTTGACGGGCCGCGCGTGGGGACAGACAGCTAGGTGGTGCTCAATTACTTCCCTGGGAACACCGGGGATGTCAGATGGTTGCCATGCAAACACATCGACATCCATCCTTGGACCTGTTGCTCGTCCGTCTCGGATCGCCGGAACACCGTGGAAGCTCGGAGCCGCCACCTCCTCCACCCGCGTCTACCCCGTCGCCTGTGCGCGCAGCATCAGGCACGACGGATGCAGATGGACCAACCGCCGTGAAACCCTTGTTCTTGGGAGCCATGGTGGTGAAGATGATCAAAGATCTGACGCGCTGATCTCTAGATCAGGTTCGCACAACCTCGATCACCCCCTATCTGGCGCGCCAAAGATGTCGTGGGAAACGGACACCTATGGGATCAAGGAGATCCCTTTACAGTTCGACAAGGGGAGAGGGTTGCACAAAGAGCAGATCTAACGAACAACACACGGGGGATTTTACCCAGGTTCGGGCCGCACGGATGCGTAAAACCCTACTCCTGCTTTGATTGTATTACAATGGATGTTCTTGGCCAAGTTCCGGGAGCTACAGTAGCAGCTACGCATGCAGAACGGGTCCAATCTCAGAAGTGCTCTCCCCCTCTCTGTACGCCTCGGGCCTCCTTTTATATGAGTCAAAGGGGCTACCACAGTGGCGTACGAGATAAGGCATGAGGTGGAAAGTAGCTACAGTGTTATCATACCTAACCCTGACGTCCTAGGACAAACTCATTAAATGCACCGTTAGGTGTCTGTCAAGGTGTCCCTTAGCGTCTTGGGCTTGGAAAAGCTTTACGGGGGATGGGAAAAGCAGCCATCCCATCAGCACCGCTTAAGCATCTCGTGGCCAGCATTACGCCACGTCACCATGAGGACAAGCCCTAAACGACAAGGCTGGCCGCTGCACTGGAGCGATAGCGCTGCACTGTACAGAGCCTTGCCGGGGCTGAATCCTTGCCGGACCCGGGGCTTGCCGGGACCGGGTCTTGCCGGGTGCAAGGCCTTGCCGGGTGCGAGGCCTTGCCAGCAAGGGTCTTGCCGGGCCTCCGCAACCCTTTGGTCTTCTGTCTGATCGTTGACTTGAACGCCTTCTTGGCATCTTAGTCTTGTGATTACTCCTAGCTATCCCCCGGCAAGGCTTGTCGCGGTACGGCTACAACTGCCTGTGCACAAGTAAGGGGTACTAAAAAGACCCGTACTTTAGTACACCGACAGGGCCGCTACGGGAGGCTGATTCCTCTCGTCGTCGACCTGCCCCGCTACGCTGGCCACGCCGAGACCCACCATATTGTCGTGATGATGTCCGGGACCCCTGGTGAGAGCCTCTCTCCATGTCACAACTCACAACTTCCTAAAGATTTCATCATGGTAGTCTTGATTGATCTTGTTATGCACAATGTACATATTTTGTGTTTGAAAAAAAGTTTACTGAAACTGTTACCGTCTAACAAACAGTTTACTGAAATTGTTGTAGTCTGAAAAAAGTTAACTGAAACTACTGTAGTCTGAAACTTGTTAGGTGTTGGGAATTGTCTGCAGCTGTAGTAATCTTGTAGATAAATGAAAGATGGTCTTAACAGAGAAGATGGTGATATCCGTTTATTGGGGGGAAATCATTATGGAATTTAAAATTTCAAATCAGTTGATTCATCTCTTTTCAGCCTTAACAGAGAAGATGGTGATATCCGTTTAATTTGGCCCATTTTACTTGCATTGAATAACCTGTGACAAAACTTTAGGTTCCATTAAAACAACACTAAACTAAATATATTTATTTATTTCGCATGACTTTGAGATTTAGATTGTTCGTGTGCTCCCTACTGATCTTCTTTAGCGAGAAATGTACTGTTGGTCTCGAATCTGTTATGCACAATACACAGATGTTGGTGCAGATACTATTTTGCTGCATGACCATGATATTAGTGGAGTGCTAATCTGGTATTATGATGCGCTTGTCTTGGGACTTTGCTGAAACTGTTGTAGTCTGATGGTAAAAGTAGTTTGATGGAAATAGTAGGTGCCATGTGGATTTATCAGTCTGTGACTCTGTACACATGGTAAAAGATGGTCTGAACACTTCTGTCTTTGATTCAGATAATTCAGTATGTCCATTTCGTATAATTCTGCCGCTAGGTGAAATTATGGGCCCTAAAAGACAAACCAAGCCCATCTCATTTCACCTTTGTAGAGAAGACACTAATTTTCTAACCTGTGAAAAAAATTCAGGTAGTATCTTACAATAGGGAATAAAAAGCTTAGTCCCTTGCACATAATATTGTTTCTGGTTTTGTCTTGTTTATATCATTATTGATTATTGGTCAGACACCTAACTGGCTCATACTTTCTGTTGATTCAGCGTACGATGAGCGGCGATACCCTGATGTCAACGCAATATAGAGGAAGCTCAGAGCGGTAGGACTGACAGTTCACCTTTTCATAAGTTGCGCCACCTCAGATATGATGACAGCAGAACTGGACACCTACTTTTGCCTATAGACACATAGATATAGGTTCAGAAAATTCAGCAGCTCCCTTGTTTCTTTGGCTACCTAAACTTGGTGAAAGTGTTGCATCCAATGGCTGAATAACACTGTAGTGATGCTGGTTGTAGTAGTCACTTTAGCGCAGCTCTTCTAACATTCATCTCTCTGACGTGATTGCCACTGCTTCAGAGCATTTCACTGTAGTTTTTTTTTCTGTGCAATGATTTGCTGATTCTGCAGTTTTGTCAGATCATGCAGTCCGCATAACTGGAAAATGCAGTGGTTTTTGCAGTGAGTTGATGGTCCTGCATTCCTTTTGTACTATGCATTTCTCTTAGTGAAGTATCAATTCCTGCATCACTTTAAGAGAGTATTAATTCCAAGACTGAGGTTGGAGCGAATTCATCGGGCAATTGCCTGACTCCACAGCTTAATAAATACTAGAAGCTACTCTGATGCACAATTTTATTGGCCAGTATCTCCGAAGAACAACAACAAATGAAGACGGTCTTTCTCTGACATGCCTCACGCTTGAAACTACCCTGAACCTGATGACCTCTGAAGAATATAACACTTGGAACAACGAAGAGAGGAATTGGTATGAGAAATGGATGGACGCTCAGGATATTCTCGCTTAAGTGGCGATCAACGGCTGAGATCACTCGTAGGCTTGTCTGTATCGCTTACCACAACATCCTTCATTTGCTACAATGAACTGGCCAGTGAGGCTATTTCAAACCAAAAAAAACCTGGCCAGGGAGGCTGTCGTGCTGCTCCCACTTAGTCCTGATTAGTTATAAAAGCTTCTACGATCACTGGATCCGCATCTTGCCCTTTCTCAGGTAGGCATCCATTTCTGTGACAAGTAATTTGGGACGGAGGGAGCATTATAAATTTATAAAGCTTGGTTACTTTAGAACCGTAGCTAGTACTTGGAGAATTAGATTGATCTCTGCAAGTTGTATCACTACTCATCTGAGAGTGATTGTTGAGACCATTCCGTGTTCGTTTCCTGTAATTCGTTCTCAGATCCCGTCAAATGCTATCACTAGCCACTCTATCCTTGGAGGCGAATTGGTTCATATCGAGCAGCGGTTGGGATCTCTCTTAAAATCACACTATCCCTGTCTGGGCTATGGCGGCGGTAGACATCATCCTGTCGGTGGCGGAAGGGCGAGGTCATTGGCAAGGATTTAGGATTTTCCTTGGTAAAGTTTTGGAGCTGTTTTCAATCTGGCCATGAGCACCCGCACAAAGCACACCGAGATCACCGAGGAGCTACACATTCTGTGTGATGAGGTGACAACGGTGATCATACAGAAAAAAATCCGAGGTTCGTACCGAGTTTTTCTCTCACTACCAAACATGTCATCTCTTGTGATGAAAGTCCTTATGACGGGGAAAGAACCATCATCTAAGATCATTTTCTATGATGGTGACCATCACAAGCTGATGTCCACCCCAAGCGCCCCCTCCCCCGCATGTTGGGTGATGGTTCGGTCTAAATTTAGGTGACGCGGGTTAAGTGTCAGGAGTCATGTGCATATTCGGTGACTGTTTTGAGTTTCATCGAAAATGATGGACATGTTAGTGAAAGAAATATAAATACAAAAATTACCGATAGTTTTTGCAGATGAATTATTTTGTGGCATGTTTTTCGTTAATAGAAATTGCACCGAATAGAGATCACTCGGTTCCCTCATAAACAAAGGAATTCGGAACAACGGTATGATGAGGTAAGGTTGTGCTCGAGTACCATGTTTCATGGAATAGGGATCGTTTGATTCCCTCATAAACAAAGGTATTGGCAACAACGGTACTGCGACGTAGGGTTTGTTGGAAATATGCCCTAGAGGCAATAATAAATTGGTTATTATCATATTTCCCTGTTCATGATAAATGTTTATTATCCATGCTAGAATTGTATTAACCGGAAACTTAGATACATGTGTGGATACATAAACAACACCGTGTCCCTATTGAGCCTCTACTAGACTAGCTCGTTGATCAAAGATGGTTAAGGTTTCCTAACCATAGACATGAGTTGTCATTTGATAACGGGATCACATCATTAGGAGAATGATGTGATGGACAAGACCCAACTGTAAGCATAGCAGTTGATCATATCACTTAGTTTATTGCTACTGCTTTCTTCATGTCAAGTATTTGTTCCAAAGACCATGAGATCATGAAACTCCCTGACACAGTAGGAATACCTTGTGTTCTATGAAACGTCACTTCGTAACTGAGTGATCATAAAGGCGCTCTACAGGTATCTCCAAGGGTGTCTGTTGGGTTGGCATGGATCGAGACTGGGATTTGTCACTCCGTATGACTGAGAGGTATCTCTGGGCCCTCTCGGTAATACAACATCACAAGAAGCTTGCAAGCAATGTGTCTAATGGGTTAGTCACGGGGTCTTGTATTACGTAACGAGTAAAGATACTTTCCGGCAATGATATTAAACTAGGTATGGATATACCGACGATCGAATCTCGGGCAAATAACATACCGACAGACAAAGGGAACTGGATACGTGATTGACTGAATCCTTGACATCGTGGTTTGACCGATAATGATCTTTGTGGAATATGTGGGAACCAATATGGGCATCCACGTACCTCTATTGGTTATTGACCAGAGAGGTGTCTCGGTCATGTCTGCATGATTCTCAAACCCGTAGGGTCCGCACGCTTAATGTTCGGTGATGGTAGAGTAGTATCGAGATATGTATGTTGGTGACCAAATGTCGTTCAGAGTCCCGGATGAGATCCCGGACATCACGAGGAGCTTCGAAATGCTCCGGAGGTAAATATTTATATATGGGAAGTCATATTCAAGGTTCCAAAAAATGTTCGGGATTTTTCGGTATTGTACCACGAAGGTTCTAGAAGGTTCCGGAGTGGGGCCCACCTGCATGGGGGACCCACATGGACGTGGGTAGTGGGGCCACGTCCCACACCCCTGGTCTAGGCGCAGCAATATCTCCCCTTAAAAGGAATAGGATAATATCCCGAAGGGATAAGATCAAGATCCAAAAAAGGGGGGGATAGCGATCGGTGGGGAAGAAAAGGAGGGATTTCCTTCCTCCCCCCTTGACCAACGAACCTAGGGGCTTGGAGGGCAAGCCACCATCCCCTCCCACGCCTATATAAAGGTGGGGAGGCGCAAGGGGGAAGCATACCTTCCCATGGCCACGACCCTCCTCCCGTCTCTCCCGTTTCTTCCTCGTACATCGTTCCGGAGGCGCTTGGTGAAGCCCTGCCGGCATTGCGACACCACCATCTCCATCACGCCGTCGTGTTGGTCGAGATCCCATCTACCACTCCGCCCTCTCTCGCTGGATCGAGAAGGTGGAGACATCATCGAGCTGTACGTGTGCTGAACGCAGAGGTGTCGTCCGTTCGGCGCTTCATCGGATTGGATCGTGATTGGATCGTGAAGAGTACGACTACTTCAACCGCATGATACACGCTTCCGCTTAACGGTCTACAAGGGTACGTAGACACACTCTCCTCTCTCGTTGCTATGCATCTCCAGAGATAGATCTTGGGTGTTCGTAGGATTTTTTTTGTTTCCCATGCAACGTTACCCAACAGTGGCATCATGAGCTAGGTCTATGCATAAATGATATGCACGAGTAGAACATAAAGAAGTTGTGGGCGTTGATGTTCAGATTTCTTACCTCCCTTGTCTTAGTTTGATTTGGCGGTATTGTGGGATGAAGCGGTTGGACCAACTTTACTTGTCCTCGCACAAGAGACCGGTTCCACCGACTGACATGCAACTTGTTTTGCATAAGGTGGCTGGCGGGTGTCTGTCTCTCCCACTTTAGTTGAATCGGATTTGACACAGGCGGTCCTTGTAGAAGGTTAAAAGGCAACTTGATTATCACCGTTGTGGCTTCGCGTAGGTAAAAACGGTTCTTGCTAGTTCGCTATTGCAGCCACGTAAAATTTGCAACAACAAAGTAGAGGACGTCTAACTTGTTTTTGCAGGGCATGTTGTGATGTGATATGTCCAAGACGTGATTTGATATATGTTGATGTATGAGATGATCATATTTTGTCATAGTTATCACGACTTGCATGTCGATGAGAACGGCAACCGGCAGGAGCCATAGGGTTGTCATCAATTTAATTCATGACCTGCGTGTCAATCTTTAAATGCCATGTAATTGCTTTTACTTTATCGCTATGCGTTATCAATAGTTGTAGAAGCATTAGTTGGCGAGACAACCACGTGGCGACACAGTGATGGAGATCATGATGATGGAGATCATGGTGTCATGCTAGTGACGATGGGGATCATGTCGGTGCTTTGGAGATGGAGATCAAAAGCACAAGATGATGATGGCCATATCATGTCACTTATTTGATTTGCATGTGATGTTTATCTTTTATGCATCTTATTTCGGTTAGGACAACGGTAGCATTATAAGATGATCCCTTCACTTAATTTCAAGAAAATGTGTTCTCCCTAAGTATGCACCATTGCGAAAGTTCGTCGTTTCGAAGCACCTCGTGATGATCGGGTGTGATAGACTCTTCGTTCGCATACAATGGGTGTAAGCTAGTTTTACACATGCGAAATACTTGGGTTAAACTTGACGATCCTAGCATGTACAAACATGGCCTCAGAACACGGAGAGCGAAAGGTCGAACATGAGTCATATAGTAGATATGATCAACATGGAGATGTTCACCATTGAAACCACCTCATCTCACGTGATGATTGAACTTGGGTTGGTGGATTTGGATCATGTAACACTTAGACAACCTGAGGGATGTTGATTTAAGTGGGAGTTCATTAGTAATTTGATTAACTAAACTAATTATCATGAACATAGTCTAAGTGTATTTGCAAATTAGGTTGTAGATCAATAGCTCGCACTGTAGCTCCCCTGAATTTTAATATGTTCCTAGAGAAAGACTAAGTTAGATAGTGTAAGCAATTATGCGGACCGGGTCTGTAATCTGACGATTGTCCTCACTGCTGAACAGAAGGCTTATGTCCTTGATGCATCGCTCGGTGTGCCAACCCCTCTAGCGTCGTCTGTGGATGTTGTGAACGTCTGGCAGACACGTTCTGATGACTACTCGATAGTTCAGTGCGCCATGCTTTACGGCTTAGAATCAGGGCACCAAAGGCGTTTTGAATGCCACGGAGCATATGAGATGTTCCAAGAGATGAAATTGGTATTTCAGTCTCGTGCCCGTGTTGAGAGGTATGAGACCTCCGACAAGTTCTTTGCATGTAAGATGGAGGAGAATAGCCCAGTCAGTGAGCATGTGCACAAAATGTCTGGGTGATACAATCGCTTGAATCAAGTGGGAGTTAATCTTCCAGATAACATAGTGATTGACAAAGTTCTCCAGTCACTGTCACCAAGCTACTAGAGCTTTGTGATGAACAATAACATGCAAGGGATGGAGAAAATGATCCCTGAGCTATTCTCGATGCTTAAGGCCGCGGAGGTAGAAATCAAGAAGGAGCATCAAGTTTTGATTGTTAACAAGATCACTAGTTTGAAGAAGGGCAAGGGCAATAAGGGAAACTTCAAGAATGGCAAGCCACTTGCCGCTCCAGTGAAGAAATCCAATGTTGGACCCAAACTTGAGACTGAGTGCTTCTATTGTAAGGGGAACAGTCACTGGAAGCAGAACTGCCCCAAGTACTTGGCAGATAAGAAGGCTGGCAACATCAACAAAGGTATATTTGATATACATGCATGTTATTGATGTGTACCTTACTAGTACTCGTAGTAGCGCCTGGGTATTTGATACCGGTTCAGTTGCTAATATTGGTAACTCGACACAAAAGCTGTGGAATAAACGGAGACTAATTGAGGACGAGGTGACGATGCACGTTGGAAGTGTCTCCAAGGTTTATGTGATCGCCATCGTCACGCTCGCTCTACCTTCGAGATTAGCTTTGAACCTAAATAAATGTTATTTGGTGTCTGCGTTGAGCATGAACATGATTGGATCGTGTTTATTGCGAGATGGTTATTCAGTTAAGTCAGAGAATAATAGTTGTTCTGTTTACATGAATAATACTTTCTATGGTCATGCACCCAATGTGAATGGATAACTGAATCTCGATTGTAGTGATACACATGTTCATAACATTGATGCAAAAAGATGCAAAGTTAATAATGATAGTACCACATACTTGTGGCACTGCCGCTAAGGTCATATTGGTGTAAAGCGCATGAAGAAACTCCATGTTGATGGGTCTTTGGATTCACTCAATTTTGAATCGCTTGAGACATGCAAATCATGCCTCATGGGCAAGATGGCTAAGACCTCGTTTTCCGGTACGATGGAGCGGGCAAGTGACTTATTGGAAATAATACATGCTGATGTATGCGGTCCAATGAGTGTTGAAGCGCGTGATGGATATCGTTATTTTCCTACCTTCACAAATCATTTGAGTAGATATGGGTATATTTAGTTAATGAAACACAAGTCTGTAACGTTTGATAAGTTCAAGCAATTTCAGAGTGAAGTTGGAGATCATCGTGACAAGATAAAATGTCTACGATATGATCGTGGAGGTGAATATCTGAGTTACGAGTTTGGTATGCAATTTAAGACAGTGTGGAAATTGTTTCACAACTCATGCCACCTAGAACACCAAAGTGTAATGGTGTGTCCAAACGTCGTAGCCGTACTCTATTGGATATGGTGCGTTTTATGATGTATCTTACCGATTTGCCACTATAGTTTTGGGGTTATGCATTAGACAATTAGATAGGGCACCATCTAAATCCATTGAGACGATGTCGTATGAATTATGGTTTGGCAAGAAATCTAAGTTGTCATTTCTTAAAGTTTGGGGATGCGACACTTATGTCAAGAGGCTTCAGCCTGATAAGCTCGAACCCAAAGAGGAGAAGTGCATCTTCATAGGATACCCTAAACAAACAATTGGGTATACCTCCTATCACAGATCCGAAGGCAAGTCTTGTTGTCAAGAATGGATCGTTTCCAGAGAAGGAGTTTCTCTCGAAAGAAGTGAGTGGGAGGAAGGCAGAACTTGATGAGGTTATCGAACCTTCACTTCAACTGGAGAGTGCCATAAGAAAGAAAGATGTTCCTATGATGCCTACACCAGTTGAAGAGGAAGCTAATGATGATGATCATGAAACTTTGGATCAAGTCACTACCGAGCTTCGCAGGTCGACAAGGACACGTACTGCCCCTGAGTGGTATGGTGATCCTGTCTTGGAAGTCATGTTGTTGGACAACAGTAAGCCTGCGAACTATGAGGAAGCAATGGTGGGCCCGGATTCTGACAAATGGCTAAAGGCCGTGAAATCCGAGATAGGATCCATGTATGAAAACCAAGTATGGACTTTGGTAGACTTGCCCGATGACCGACAAGCCATTAAGTACAAATGGATCTTTAAGAAGAAGACATATGCTGATGGTAATGTCACCATTTATAAAGCTCGACTTGCCGCAAAGAGGTTTCCGACAAGTTCAAGGAGTTGACTACGATGACACTTACTCACCCGTAGCGATGCTAAAGTCTGTTGGGATTATGTTAGCAGTTGCTGCATTTTTCAATTATGAAATCTGGCAGATGGATGTCAAAACAGCGTTTCCTTAACGGTTTCCTTGAGAAAAGGTTGTATATGATACAACCGGAAGGTTTTGTTGATCCTAAGTGTCGTGGGATTGACCCTGACAATAATACTAGGGGGTACGAATGGAGGGGCGATGTCTAGCTACGGCTCAGGTGTTTCACTCGGATGTGTACGAGTTCAGGCCCCACTCGGAAGTGGTAAGAGCCCTACGTCTCGAGCCCAGAGGCTGGTTTGTTTTGCTTATGGGGGAGTATGAGAATACAAGTGTCGGAACCTTGCTACGGCGTCTGGCAGTGGCATATATAGAGTGCGCCACCACCAGCTGAGCGCCGCAATAAATGCTAGTTAAAGCTACGTTACAGGAATTGCCGCTTTAACTAGAGCGTTACCGGTAACGCACGTCTGATCAATTCCAGAGGAGGTCCCTTCATATAACTCAACGCTATGTCTCCTGGACCATTGAGTTCCTGTTGACCGAGTGTGGCTGTGGCCATCCGAGTGCATCTTCAGGTTTGTCCGAGTGACTCTTCAGGCGTGTCCGAGTGCACTTCCACCTCTGGAGCTTGAATGTCGATGAGGGTCCCTAGGTGGGCCAGGAAGTCAGTCTTGTGACCCTACCCATGGTAGACGACCTCATCAATAGCCCCCGAATTCGTGAGGTTTGAATGGTCGGGTGATAGACATTCGGGAATGTCAACGACACCCTGGAGGTGCTTCAAAAAATGACCTGGATCATTTCTCACCTGGCTCCAAATCTTGACGGATTCAGGATTATCATTCCTTGGTCGAACGACTTAATTTTCATATTCGATGTTATCTCTGTAATTGAAGTGTTTCTCTGGAGAAACGATCTGAATGCTCAGATGTTCAATCCGAGTGTCTCGTCGTAGACTGCATGGTCATTCGGCTTTATGAATGGATCGTCAGGCGATCCGGAGCGCGGAGCTATCCCCTTATAAGGTATGAAGAGGTCTTCATGCGTTCGAAATCGCGGAGAGCGCGCGCGGACGCATGATGAAACGGTTACTCCGCAGGATTTGGGGGTAGTGGGCACGACGCCTCGATAACCGCGCCGTGATTTTCGCCACGTGTCCCTAAGAGCCTGTACAGCAGATCCGCGGATCTCTCTCCGTTTGCGGATTGACGCCACAGATTACGCCCAATTTTTAATATAAGAGGTAAGGGCACTGTGCGGGGGGGGGGGGGGGGAACAGATCTCACTTCTTCTCCCTTCCTTCGGCTTCTCCGACGCCAGCCTCCACAGAGAACTCCGCCGCGAGCATAGCCCAGTATCACCGGAGATGAGCCGCGCGGCGACCGCGAAGGCTAAGCGGGTGAAGAAAGGCTCGCGCGGTTCTTCCTCGAGCGCCAGTATGCCAGCGGGATGGACCCAAGGCGACTGGATGGTGTCACGGGTCACTGAAGCCCGGTTGCCCGAGATGGAGGACCAGGGTCTGCTGTCCCCAGGGAGCTGGCGATTGCCGAAGGCGGGCGAAGATGATCCTTCGCCGCAAGGGAACGAGCGCGTTCTCCTAGTGACTCATCTGGAACGAGGTTTTTCACTTCCTCCCCATCCGTTCTTCCGCCGCTTCTTGGATTTCTTCGGTGTCCAACTTCACCACATTCCACCCAATGCCATGGTCTACCTAGCTGCTTTCGTTTCTTTGTGTGAGAACTTCCTGGGGTGCCACCCACATTGGGGCCTGTTTAAGCACTTGTTCACCTGCCGGGTGATGCCCGTGAAGAAACCCACTCGGTCAGAGGATAAGACCAACGTGGTCCAACTGTGCGGGGGATTGGGTATCCAGCTGTGGGGTAAGGTCTCCTTCCCAGCGATCAACTTTCCCGACTCGGTGAAGGGCTCGCAGGAGAACTGGTTCTATTGCCAGGATATCCCAGTCGGGGAAAATCAACCAGGACTCCCCCTGTATACGTCGGAACGCATTCAGTCTCTTCCCCGACTGACTATAACCAAAGAAGAGAAAGTAGATGTAGACATCCTGGTAGTTGCTCTGGTAGCCTTAGTGCAGAAGGGCGTCAACGGATTAGACTGTTGGAAATATGCCCTAGAGGCAATAATAAATTGGTTATTATTATATTTCCTTGTTCGTGATAATCCTTTATTATCCATGCTATAATTGTATTGATTGGAAACTCAAATTCATGTGTGGGTACATAGACAACACTGTGTCCCTAGTATGCCTCTAGTTAACTAGTTCGTTGATCAAAGATGGCCAAGGTTTCCTGGCCATAGACATGAGATGTCATTTGATAACGGGATCACATCATTAGGAGAATGATGTGATGGACAAGACTCAAACTATAAACATAGCATATGATCGTGTCAGTTTATTGCTATAGTTTTCTGCAAGTCAAGTATCTGTTCCTATGACCATGAGATCATGCAACTCACTGACACCGGAGGAATACCTTGTGTGTATCAAACGTCACAACGTAACTGGGTGACTATAAAGATGCTCTACAGGTATCTCCGAGGGTGTCTGTTGAGTGGGCATGGATCAAGACTGGGATTTGTTACTCCATGTGACGGAGAGGTATCTCAGGGCCCACTCGGTAATACAACATCACAATAAGCCTTGCAAGCAATGTGACTAAGTGTTAGCCACGGGATCTTGTATTACAGAACGAGTAAAGAGACTTGCCGGTAACGAGATTGAACTAGGTATAGAGATACCGACGATCGAATCTTGGGCAAGTAACATACCGAAGAACAAAGGGAACAGCGTACGGGATTAACTGAATCCTTGACATAGAGGTTCAACCGATAAAGATCTTCGTAGAATATGTAGGAACCAATATGGGCATCCAGGTCCCGCTATTGGTTATTGACCGTAGAGGTGTCTTGGTCATGTGTACATAGTTCTCGAACCCGCAGGGTCTGCACACTTTAGGTTTGGTGACGTTTCGGTATAGTAGAGTTATGTATGGTGGTGACCGAAGGTTGTTCGGAGTCCCGGATGAGATCCTGGACATCACGAGGAGCTCCGGAATGGTCCGGAGGTAAAGATTGATATATAGGAAGTCCTGTTTTGGTCACCGGAAAAGATTCGGGTATTTCGGTAGTGTACCGGGAGTGCCGGGAGGGGTACCGGGGACCATCGGGAGGGGTGTCTCGACCCAAAGGACCTCATGGGCTGTGGGAGGAGTCAAACCAGCCCCTAGTGGGCTGGCCTAACCCCCCAACTAAGGCCCATGTGGCTTTGGGTGGAAAAAATCCAAAGGAGGAAAGGTGGAAAGGGTTTCCAAGTGGAGAGGAGGAATCCTACTCCTAATAGGATTGGAGTAGGACTCCTCCACCTCCAATTTCGGCCAAACCTTGAGGGTTTGAGGTTGCCTCCTCCCCTCCCTCCCTCCTATATATACTAGAGGATTTAGAGGGAAGAGCTAACCCTAATTGCCACGTGCTCCCTCTACTTCATCTAGATCGGTTTCTCCTCTAGTCTAGTTTCAGCGGTGCTTAGGTGAAGCCCTGCCGGAATTGTTCCACCACCATAGCCGCCGCGCCGTCGCGCCGCCGGAGAACTCTTCTACTTCTCCGCCCCTCTTTATGGATCAAGAAGGCGGAGATCGTCATCGAGCTATACGTGTGCTGAACGCGGAGGTGCCGTCCGTTCGGCGCTAGATCGGAAGGACCGTGATCAGGATCGCGAGACGATTCGTGATTTGATCGCGGGACGGATCGTGATAGGATCACGGGACGGATCGAGATTGAATCGCGAGATGGATCGTGATGGGATCGCGGGACGCTCGGCAATTTGGATCGCGAAGACGTTCGACTACATCAACCGCGTTTCTTAACGCTTCCCGCTTAGCGATCTACAAGGGTATGTAGATCCACTCTCCCTCTCGTAGATGCTCATCACCATGGATTGATCTTGCGTGTGCGTAGGAAAATTTTTGTTTCCCATGCAACGTTCCCCAACATAGACTTGCTAGAGGTTTTCTTTCAGAGGAGAATCCAACCATTGCAATCTAGAGTTCATCCCATGTGGGGATATACCGGACCAGACGACATCACTCGGATGCACCCCGAAGAACTTGACGAAGAGACGGTTGAAGCCAAGATCAAAGCAGTCACTCTAGCACGAGATAACCCCAGGGGAAGCAGGGAGGTGCTTCCACTCTCAGCAAAAAATCCGCCGAATGAGGTAATTTCAGAGTCCCACCTGTTATCCGAATGATATAGTTGTTCTTGCCGAATATCATCTTGACTGATCTATTCTTCATTCGGCAGGCTTTCGTGGGCTTGATTAGTGAAATTCCAGTCGTCAATCGAGGTCCGATTGATGTGGCGAGCGATACAGACCTCGCGGGAGAACCAACCGGAGTAGAAGAAGAAGAAGGTGGCGACGACGAAGACGATGACGACGAGGAGGAATCGGACGGGAGTTACGAGGTGGAGTCCTCGCGCTCGGAAGGCAGCATGCCCGAATCCCGCTCCAAGTCACGCCACGACCCGGGGGTTGCTGGCGGCGACCCGAAGGCGTCGAATGTTGTCAAGCCGACTGCCAATGCCCCCTCGACCCGTCATTCGAAACATGGTCGTGCAGAACTGGCATCGTCGCCTGAGAAGGTTGCAAAGGAAGCTAAAGTTGTTGCTACGAAACCTCGGAAGGCCGTGCCCATTCCGAGGATCAAGATGACCATCCCGGTGGCTTCGGCGTAAGAACTTTCACTCGAAAATCATTGTCGAGATCTATCCGAGTGAGTTTAACTATCCGAATGTTTCCTTTGTGGTGCTGATACTTCAACCACTTCGCCTGACCCCCAAACTCTGGAGAAGGAGCGAGCCGAAGCAGACGCGGCGTCTTCGAAGGGTAAACTTCGAAACTTTTCTTGTATATGTTGCGATTTTGCTTCTGCTCATTTCCGAATGACTTTTGTATATTTTGTAGCTCTGAATGAAGTGATCGACCTCGATGTGGTTGACAAAGCTGATCTGCCAAATCGTACTGCGAACATAGAAGGTGCAATGTAGGAGCCATCACTTGCCGGTGCTTTGGCATCATCGCAGGGAATCAGCTCGGGCGCTAGAATCGCACTCGGAACTGGCACGTCAACTCTTATGCCGACTCCTCGTGAGACCACCATCTTCTCGCTACACCATGTCCCAGAGGACCAGACGGGAGCGAGCAAAGAGGCACTGATCCAGCTGGAGCTGATGTGTGATAAACTGAAGACGGCGTACGACGCGAGTGCGGCATTGCAGAAGAATGTCCGAGTAAGTACTCTCGTAAGTACCTTCCTCATTCGGCGTCTTGGTCAATTTGTCAATGGTTTAAGACCCGAGTGGGTTTGCATCTGGGCACACCTGCTGGGTGTTGACTTTCCAGTGGGGGCGCGCTGAGCGCACCCACTGGGTGTAGTCCTCGAGACTGCCGTCGACTGAAGCAGTCGGCGGTAGTCTAATAGCAAAGAAATGTATGTCCTGACTTGAACTTAAATTTTCCAGTGGGGGCGCGCTGAGCGCACCCACTAGGTGTAGTCCCCGAGACTGCCGTTGACTGAAGCAGTCGGCGGGAGTCTTAGAGTTTTTGGAATCTGACCGAATGATCTGTACATATTATCCGATTGACGAATCGTATGTCTTCTTGATCATAATTTTTCTTCCATTTGTCGTTTGTAGTCCGTTTGTGAGCTCGGGAGCCATTATAATGCTCTGAAGGAGGAGGTGTTGACCTTGCGTCTCGACCTTGATGCTGAGAAGGCCAAGAGCGTCCGATTGGAGCAAGAGAAGAATGCATTGGAAGGTATTACTCTCCCTGACCGACTGTTACCGTCTCTATTCTTTCTCCCTGTCCGACTGAGTCTACTTCGTCAGATCTTCATGGATAAAATCGTAAGCTTGTCGAGAGACTGAAGAGTTCTGTTTCTTTAGTGACTGTGAAGACAGCCCTTGAGAAGAAGGACACGGAACTGGCAGTAGCTCAGAAGGAGGCCAGTCGGAAGGCCAAGGAGGCTGATGAGAAGCTGAAATCAGTCGGGAAGTTAGAAGAGGAGAAGAAAACCCTCGAGGTCGCTGTGAAGAAGTCCAGGGAAGAACTCGCCGAATGGAGGACCAAACTTGAACATATCACTGCCACGAAGGCTGAGCTGGAGCAATTCGTCGAGGAGTTTGGTGACACCGTGAGTGAAAAGCTCAAAGGTAAACTCTCTCGAATGACCCATGTGTATTTTTGAACAACCAAATGAAATTTGCTTGACTTTGATTCCTTTTTTGTTCGGCTGAACCCAGAATTCTGCTTCGATATTGGTGAAGAGACCGACAAGATCGAGAAAGAGCTAGATCCATCCCGAGAACTGCTCAAGGACAGTGCTGCCTTGGCCTTTCTCCGTCTGGAAGAACGCGTCGACGAAGCAGTTTCGTTCATCAAGAGGCTCCGTACTGGCATCACGGACATTGAAAAGGAACTCTTCTCCAATGAAGAACCCTCCAAGGACCTCTAATCCATTCTTAACCGAGTGAGAGACGTCCCGCACCGAGTGAAGATCTGGAAGAAATCAGCGGCCCGAGCCGGAGCTGACATTGCTCTCTCACTAGTTCGGGTCCACTGCAAGGGAGTGGACGAGAAGAAACTGAAGTCCTTGGAAGTTGCCAATCGGAAGCATGCCAGAATTCAAGACTTCATGGAGATGTTCATGGAGGCGGCCACCCGGATTGCAGAGAGCCTTGACCTGGACACTTTCGTCGAAGTAGTGCCTAACCCCGAGTGATTGTTGGGTTAAAAACTTCTTTAAACATTTGCCTCGGAATGCCGAGTAGTATCTGTAAGACTTTTAATGAGCCTGAGGCTCATATCGTCCGTACTTCTGCTTTGAACGATGCAGTTCTCATCTGCCTTATCTTAACTTGATCTTTGATCTTTTGAGTGTTTTATACTCGAGCGATTGCAGGATCGCGCATGGGGTTTCGAGTGTGTACAATATTCGCACTTGGCGTGAATTTCAACTTAGGCGATGCGGGGCCGCGGCTAAGCCCCCGAGTGCGGGCAAGACCCTCACTCGGAGTAGTTTGTCCTTAGATGAACAATGATGGTCCTGTTCATCTTGACAACCGAGTGAGGAGGATGTCCCACTTGAAAAGTTTCTTAACTTAGGCGACGCGGGGCCGTGGCTAAGCCCCCGAGTGCGGGCAAGATCCTCCCTCGGAGTAGTTTGTCTTTAGACTAACAATGATGGTCCTGTTCATCTTGACAACCGAGTGTGGAGGATGTCCTACTCGAAAAGTTTCTTAACTTAGGCGACGCAGAGCCGCGGCTAAGCCCCCGAGCGCGGGCGAGACCCTCACTCGGAGTAGTTTGTCCTTAGACGAACAATGATGGTCCTGTTCATCTTGACAACCAAGTGTGGAGGATGTCCTACTCGAAAAGTTTCTTAACTTAGGCGACGCGGAGCCGCGGCTAAGCCCCCGAACGTGGGCGAGACCCTCACTCGGAGTAGTTTGTCCTTAGACGAACAATGATGGTCCTGTTCATCTTGACAACCGAGTGTGGAGGATGTCCCACTCGAAAAGTTTCTTAACTTAGGCGACGCGGAGCCGTGGCTAAGCCCCCGAGCGCGGGCAAGACCCTCACTCGGAGTAGTTTGTCCTTAGACGAACAATGATGGTCCTGTTCATCTTGACAACCGAGTGTGGAGGATGTCCCACTCGAAAAGTTTCTTAACTTAGGCGACGCGGAGCCGTGGCTAAGCCCCCGAGCGCGGGCAAGACCCTCACCCGGAGTAGTTTATACTTAGGCAAAATCAGGTTTGCGGCTAAGTGTTTGTGTTTTACACCCACAGGGGGTGGCAGTCAAATTTCAACAAGATATAATGAAATAAAACATTATTCATCGAGATCACTCGGATTCATTACTGGAATGACAAGCTAAAGTAGTTATGTTCTAGGTGTAGAACTTGCGAAGCAGGTCTGCGTTCCAAGTCTGAGGCTCTTCTACTCCATCTTTGATATTGTAAAGCCGGTAGGCTCCATTGTGCAAGACTTTGGAGATTGCATACGGCCCCTGCCACGGAGGCGCTAGCTTGTGGGGTTTCTGCTTATCCAGTCGGAGAACAAGGTCTCCTTCCTGAAAGGCTCGGCCCTGGATGTGTCTGTCATGGTAACGCCTCAGATCCCGCTAATAGAGCATCGATCTGATGAGGGCCAGCTCTCTCTCTTCCTCCAAAAGGTCGAGGCCGTCTTGCCGAGCGGATTCGGCTTCAGCTTCATCATATAGTTCCACTCGGGGGGAATTGTGCTGAAGATCACTCGGTAAAACTGCCTCTGACCCGTACACCATGAAGAAAGGTGTGCGCTTCGTAGAGCGGTTCGGGGTTGTCTGAATGCCCCATAAGACAGAAGGCAATTCTTCGACCCAAGCTCCAGCAGCGTACTTCAGGTCTCTCATCAATCGGGGCTTCAGACCTTGCAGAATCATTCCGTTTGCGCGCTCTACCTGCCATTCGACTACGGGTGAGCCACTGAGGTGAAATTAACCCGAGTGCCTTGAGAGAAACAGAATTCACGGAACTCTTCTGAGTCGAAGTTCTTCCCATTATCTGTGATGATATCATGCGGTATGATACGTCCATTTTGCATCATGCTTTTATATTGATATTTATTGCATTATGGGCTGTTATTACACATTATGGTACAATACTTATGCCTTTTCTCTCTTATTTTACAAGGTTTACACGAAGAGGGAGAATGCCGGCAGCTGGAATTCTGGACTGGAAAAGGAGCAAATCTGAGAGACCTATTCTGCACAACTCCAAAAGCCCTGAAAAGTTACGGAGAATTATTTTGGAATATATAAAAAATAATGGGCGAAAGAAATACCAGAGGGGACCCACCAGGGAGTCACAAGCCAGGGGGGGCGCGCCCTACCCCCCTAGGCGCCCCCCTGTGGCTTGTGGGCCCCCTGGCAGGCCTCCGGTGCCCATCTTCTACTATATGGAGGGTTTTGACCTGGAAAAAATCATAAGGGAGCTTTCGGGACGAAGCGCCGCCGTCTCGAGGCGGAACCTGGGCAGAAGCAATCTAGGGCTCCGGCGGAGCTGTTCTGCCGGGGAAACTTCCCTCCCGGAGGGGGAAATCGAAGCCATCGTCATCACCAACGATCCTCTCATCGAGAGGGGGTCAATCTCCATCAACATCTTCACCAGCACCATCTCCTCTCCAAACCCTAGTTCATCTCTTGTATCCGATCTTTGTCTCAAAACCTCAGATTGGTACCTATGGGTTGCTAGTAGTGTTGATTACTCCTTGTAGTTGACGCTAGTTGGTTTACTTGGTGGAAGATCATATGTTCAGATCCTTAATGATAATTAATACTCCTCTGATTATGAACATGAATATGCTTTGTGAGTAGTTACGTTTGTTCCTGAGGACATGGGATAAGTCTTGTTATAAGTAATCATGTGAATTTGGTATTCGTTCGATATTTTGATGAGATGTATGTTGTCTCTCCTCTAGTGGTGTCATGTGAACGTCAACTACATGACACTTCACCATTATTTGGGCCTAGGGGAAGGCATTGGGAAGTAGTAAGTAGATGATGGGTTGCTAGAGTGACAGAAGCTTAAACCCTAGTTTATGCGTTGCTTCGTAAGGGGCTGATTTGGATCCACATGTTTCATGCTATGGTTAGATTTATCTTAATTCTTCTTTCGTAGTTGCGGATGCTTGCGAGAGAGGTTAATCATAAGTGGGAGGCTTGTCCAAGTAAGGACAGCACCCAAGCACCGGTCCACCCACATATCAAATTATCAAAGTAACGAACGCGAATCATATGAGCATGATGAAAACTAGCTTGACAGAAATTCCCATGTGTCCTCGGGAGCGCTTTGCTTTATATAAGAGTTTGTCTAGGCTTGTCCTTTGCTACAAAAAGGATTGGGCCACCTTGCTGCACCTTTGTTACATTTGTTACTTGCTATCCGTTACGAATTATCTTATCACAAAACTATTTGTTACCGATAATTTCAGTGCTTGCAGAGAATACCTTACTGAAAACCGCTTGTCATTTCCTTCTGCTCCTCGTTGGGTTCGACACTCTTACTTATCGAAAGGACTACGATAGATCCCCTATACTTGTGGGTCATCAAGACTCTTTTCTGGCGCCGTTGCCGGGGAGTGAAGCGCCTTTGGTGAGTGGAACTTGGTAAGGAAAATTTTATATAGTGTGCTGAAATTTACTGTCACTTGTTACTATGGAAAATAATCCTTTGAGGGGCTTGTTCGGGGTATCTTCACCCCGACCGGAAGCACAAAGAGATGCTCCTCAACCTACTGCACCTACTGAAAATATTTATTATGAAATTCCTTCGGGTATGATAGAGAAACTGCTAGCTAATCCTTATGCAGGAGATGGAACACTACATCCTGATTTGCATCTAATCTATATGGATGAAGTTTGTGGATTATTTAAGCTTGCAAGTTTGCCCGAGGATGATGTCAAGAAGAAGGTCTTTCCTTTATCTTTGAAGGAGAAGGCATTGACATGGAATAGGCTATGTGATGATATTGGATCATGGAACTACAACCGATTGAAATTGGAATTTCATCAGAAGTTTTATCCTATGCATCTGGTTCATCGTGATCGGAATTATATTTATAATTTTTGGCCTCGTGAAGGAGAAAGAATCGCTCAAGCTTGGGGGAGGCTTAATTCAATGTTATATTCATGCCCTAATCATGAGCTCCCAAGAGAAATTATTATTCAGAATTTTTATGCTCGGCTTTCTCATAATGATCAATCCATGCTCGATACTTCTTGTGTTGGTTCCTTTATGAAGAAATATATCTACTTCAAATGGGACTTATTGGAAAGAATTAAACGCAACTCTAAAGATTGGGAACTCGACGAAGGTAAGGAGTCAGGTATAAACCTTAAGTTTGATTGTGTTAAATCCTTTATAGACACCGATGCTTTTCGTGATTTTAGCACTAAATATGGACTTGACTCTGAGATAGTAGCTTCTTTCAGTGAATCTTTTGCTGCTCATGTTGATCTCCCTAAGGAGAAGTGGTTTAAATATCATCCTCCCATTGAGGTGAAAGTAGTTGAACCTATTAAAGTTGAAGAAGATACTATTATTTATAATGTTGATCCTATTATTCCTACTGTTTATATTGAGAAACCACCCTTCCCTGTTAGAATAAAGGAACATGCTAAAGCTTCAACTGTGGTTCATAAGAGTTATACTAGAACACCTACACCCCCTGAACAAATCAAAGTTGAACCTAGTATTGCTATGGTTAAAGATCTCTTGGTTGATAATATTGATGGGCATGTTATTCATTTCTGTGATGAAGCTGCTAGAATTGCTAGACCTGATGCTAAAGATAAACATAGACCTATTGTTGGCATGCCTGTTGTTTCTGTTAAAATAGGAGATCATTGTTATCATGGCTTGTGTGATGTGGGTGCTAGTGTGAGTGCAATTCCCTTTACCTTATATCAAGAAATTATGAATGATATTGCACCAGCTGAATTAGAGGAAATTGATGTTACTATTAAGCTTGCTAATAGAGATACTATAGCACCAGTTGGGATTGTTAGATATGTTGAAGTCTTGTGTGGGAAAATAAAGTATCCTACTGATTTTCTTGTTCTTGGTTCCCCACAAGTTGATTTTTGTCCCATTATATTTGGTAGACCTTTCTTGAATACTGTTAATGCTAAGATAGATTGTGAGAAAGAAACTGTTACTGTAAGTTTTGGGGATGTGTCTCATGAGTTCAATTTCTCTAAATTTCGTAGACAACCCCATGACAAAGAATTGCCTAGTAAAGATGAAATTATTGGTCTTGCTTCTATTGTTGTGCCTCCTACTGATCCCTTAGAACAATATTTGCTCGACCATGAAAACGATATGCATATGAATGAAAGGAATGAAATAGATACAATTTTCTTTGATCAGCAGCCTATTTTGAAACACAACCTGCCTGTTGAAATACTTGGGGATCCTCCTCCACCCAAGGGTGATCCCGTGTTTGAGCTTAAACAATTACCGGATACTCTGAAATATGCTTATCTTGATGAAAAGGAGATATATCCTGTTATTATTAGTGCTAACCTTTCAGAGCATGAATAAAAGAGATTATTGAAAACTCTGAGGAAGCATCGTGCTACTATTGGATATACTCTTGATGATCTTAAGGTCATTAGTCCCACTCTATGTCAGCATAAAATTAATATGGAGCCTGATGCTAAACCGGTTGTTGATCACCAGCGACGGTTAAATCCTAAAATGAAAGAAGTGGTAAGAAATGAAATATTGAAGCTTCTGGAGGCAGGTATAATTTATCCTATTGCTGATAGTAGATGGGTTAGTCCCGTTCATTGTGTTCCTAAGAAAGGAGGTATTACCGTTGTTCCTAATGATAAAAATGAATTGATCCCGCAAAGAATTGTTACAGGATATAGAATGGTAATTGATTTTAGGAAATTAAATAAAGCTACTAGGAAATATCATTACCCTCTACCTTTTATTGATCAAATGCTAGAAAGACTATCCAAACATACGCATTTTTGCTTTCTAGATGGTTATTCTGGTTTCTCTCAAATACCTGTGTCAAAAGAGGATCAAGAAAAGACCACTTTTACTTGCCCTTTCGGTACCTTTGCTTATAGACGTATGCCTTTTGGTTTATGCAATGCACCTGCTACCTTTCAAAGGTGTATGATGGATATATTCTCTGACTTTTGTGAAAAGATTGTTGAGGTTTTCATGGATGATTTTTCCGTTTACGGAACTTCTTTTGATGATTGCTTGAGCAACCTTGATCGAGTTTTGCAGAGATGCGAAGAAACTAATCTTGTCTTGAATTGGGAAAAGTGCCACTTTATGGTTAATGAAGGTATTGTCTTGGGGCAAAAAATCTCCGAAAGAGGTATTGAAGTTGATAAAGCTAAAGTTGATGCTATTGAAAAAATGCCGTGTCCTACGGATATCAGAGGTATAAGAAGTTTCCTTGGTCATGCTGGTTTCTATAGGAGGTTTATTAAAGACTTCTCTAAGATTTCTAGGCCTCTCACTAATCTTTTGCAAAAAGATGTTCCATTCGTTTTTGATGATGATTGTGTAGAAGTGTTTGAAATTCTTAAGAATGCCTTGATTTCCGCACCTATTGTTCAACCACCTGATTGGAACCTACCCTTTGAAATTATGTGTGATGCTAGTGATTATGCCGTTGGTGCTGTTCTAGGACAAAGAGTTGATAAGAAATTAAATGTTATCCATTATGCTAGTAAATCTCTAGACAGTGCTCAAAGAAATTATGCTACCACTGAAAAGGAATTTTTAGCAGTTGTGTTTGCTTGTGATAAGTTCAGACCTTATATTGTTGATTCCAAAGTAACTATTCACACTAACCATGCTGCTATTAAATATCTTATGGAAAAGAAAGATGCTAAACCTAGACTTATTAGATGGGTTCTTCTGCTACAAGAATTTGATTTGCATATTATTGATAGAAAGGGTGCTGAGAACCCCGTACCAGACAACTTGTCTAGGTTAGAAAATGTTCTTGATGACCCACTACCTATTGATGATAGCTTTCCTGATGAACAATTAGCTGTCATAAATGCTTCACGCAATGCTCCATGGTATGCTGATTATGCTAATTACATTGTTGCTAAATTTATACCACCTAGTTTCACATACCAACAAAAGAAAAAGTTCATCTATGGTTTAAGACATTACTTTTGGGATGATCCACACCTTTATAAAGAAGGAGTAGATGGTGTTATTAGACCTTGTGTACCTGAGCATGAACATGAACAGATCCTTCACAAGTGTCATTCTGAGGCCTACGGAGGACACCACGCTGGAGATAGAACCGCACATAAGGTATTACAATCTGGTTTTTATTGGCCTACTCTCTTCAAGGATGCTCGTAAGTTTGTCTTGTCTTGTGATGAATGTCAAAGAATTGGTAATATTAGTAGACGTCAGGAAATGCCTATGAATTACTCTCTTGTTATTGAACCATTTGATGTTTGGGGTTTTGATTATATGGGACCTTTTCCACAGTCTAACGGGTATACTCATATTCTAGTTGCTGTTGATTATGTTACTAAGTGGGTAGAAGCTATTCCAACTAGTAGTGCTGATCATAACACTTCTATTAAAATGCTTAAAGAAGTTATTTTCCCTAGATTTGGAGTCCCTAGATATTTAATGACTGATGGTGGTTCACACATTATTCATGGTGCTTTCCGTAAGTTGCTTGGTAAGTATGATGTTAATCATAGAATTGCATCTCCTTATCATCCTCGGTCTAGTGGTCAAGTAGAACTAAGCAATAGAGAAATTAAATTGATCTTGCAAAAGACTGTTAATAGATCTAGAAAGAATTGGTCTAAGAAACATGATGATGCCTTATGGGCTTATAGAACTGCTTACAAAAACCCTATGGGTATGTCTCCGTATAAAATGGTTTATGGTAAAGCATGTCACTTACCTCTAGAACTAGAACATAAAGCTTATTGGGCAATTAAAGAGCTCAACTATGATTTCAAACTTGCTGGTGAGAAGAGGTTATTTGACATTAGCTCACTTGATGAATGGAGAACCCAGGCCTATGAGAATGCCAAGTTGTTTAAAGAAAAAGTTAAAAGATGGCATGATAAAAGGATACAAAAGCGTTAATTCAATGTAGGTGACCATGTCTTGCTATACAATTCTCGTTTAAAATTTTTTGCAGGAAAACTTCTCTCTAAATGGGAAGGACCTTACATTATTGAGGAAGTTTATCGTTCCGGTGCCATCAAAATCAACAACGGCGAAGGCACAAATCCTAAGGTGGTGAACGGGCAAAGAATCAAACATTATATCTCAGGTACTCCCATAAATGTTGAAACCAATATTATCAATACCATAACTCCGGAGGAGTACATTAGGGAGACCTACTAGAACGTTTCAGACTCCGAGAAGGAATAGGTATGTGTTACGGTAAGCAAACCGATTCCAAAACTTTTCCAATAGCAATTTTTATCCGTTTTGGAATATTTAATAAATTAGGAAAATTTAAAGTAGTCCGAAGAGTGCACGAGGAGGCGACAAGCCAGGGGGGCGTGCCCTACCCCCCTGGGCGCGCCCCTGTGGCTTGTGGCCACCCCGTGTACCCTCCGGACTCAGTTTTCTTATGGTATACTCCTTCAGGTCGGTAAAAATTCATTATATAATCTCCCGAAGGTTTTGACCTTTGTATCACGACAATACCTCCTGTTTTCGTTTTGAGCTGTATGCAACAGATTTAGAGCAAGATGTCGTCCCAAGATTCCGATGGGGAGAGCTATGTATCGCATTACCTTGCCAATCCCAAGCTCTATGGGGACCTAGATCCTTATGGATTGTTCTCGGAGGAGGAACAAGAAGGCAAGTATGAGGTAGAAAGCTCGGATGAAGAGGAGATCCCCCTGCCTCGACCAGGAGATATGCACGTGGAGTTCAGGAAATCAAGCCTCCCAAACACAAGAAGAAAACCCAAGGTTCTATTTATCCCTTCTCGTTTCCTGCAGGAGAGCAAGCAAGAATTATGTCAAAGGATATTGAAGCTCGAGCAGGAAGTAGACGATCTAAGAGAACAGAATTTTATGCTTAATAGGAGACTAGACAAGCTTCCAACCTCATCAACAACTCCAACATCACCACCTCCGAAGAAAGACAACTAAACACATGGGTATGGGCACTCCCCTTGGCTTGTGCCAAGCTTGGGGGAGGTGCCCCGGTATCGTATCACCATCACATCTTTTACTTTTATCGCTTTTCTCAGTTCGATCCTTTTGATTATATCTTGATCTAGTAGAATAAAGTCTTTAGTGTGATCTAGTTTTGAATTTTGCTTTTTGTTCTCCTATGTAAGCGAGTCCGAGAGTTATATAATAAAAAGTAGTTTTGAGTTGAGGGCTTTGCTTGCTTGCTATGATCTTGAGAAAAATAAATAAAAAGAAGTATAGAATAAAAGCAAAGAGTATATATGATGATCTTATGGGGGGTGATGACTTCACATATAAGAAGTATGTCGATTGAAATTTGTTGTGAGTTGACAAACATAGCGATTGGTCATTGTTGCAATTAAAAGGAAGTGATAAAGAAAGAGAGGTTCACATATAAATATATTATCTTGGACATCTTTTATGATTGTGAGCACTCATTAAAATATTATATGCTAAGAAGTTAATGTTGGACAAGGAAGACAACATAATGGGTTATGTTTGCTTATTTCCGAATAGAAGTTATATGGTTATAGATCCTTTAACATGTGATGCTTGCTTCCACCCCATATCAGCCAAAACTCCCGCACCAAGCAGAGATACTACTTGTGCATCCAAACACCCTTAACCCAGTTTTGCCATGAGAGTCCACCATACCTACCTATGGATTGAGTAAGATCCTTCAAGTAAGTTGTCATCGGTGCAAGCAATAAAAATTGCTCTCTAAATATGTATGATCTATTAGTGTGAGGAAAATAAACTTTATACGAACTTGTGATATGGAAGAAATAAAAGCGACAGACTGCATAATAAAGTTCTTTATCACAAGGGGCAATATAAAGTGACGTTCTTTTGCATTAAGGGATTGCGCATCCAACTATAAAAGCTCATGACAACCTCTGCTTCCCTCTGCGAAGGGCCTATCTGTTACTTTTACTTTCTAGTACTTACCTTTATGCAAGAGTCGTGGTGATCTTCATCACTTCCTTTATTTCGCCTTTCTCTCTTGGCAAGCGTCATGTGTTGGGGAATGATCTAGACACATATATCCACTCGGATGTGGGTGATCATGAGTTATTTCTGTTGACATTACTCTTGAGGTAAATAGTTGGGAGGCAAAACTATAAGCCCCTATCTTCCTCTGTGTCCGATTGAAGCTTTAACCTCATAGGTACCGCGTGAGTGTTAGCAATTATGAAAGACTAAAAGATGATTGAGTATGTGGATTTGCTTTACAAGCTCTTATATTGACTCTTTCCGACGTTATGATAAATTGGAGTTGCTTCAATGACTAAGATCATAGTTTGTTGGTTCTCAATAGAATTCTTGATTCATACTTTACCTTGTGAATGAATTGTTACTTTAGCATAAGAAATTATATGCAATATATGTTGCTGTTCTAAAGATGACCATGATGCCTTCATGTCCGTATTTTATTTTATCGACACCTCTATCTCTAAACATGTGGACATATTTATCGATTTCGGCTTTCGCTTGAGGACAAGCGAGGTCTAAGCTTGGGGGAGTTGATACGTCCATTTTGCATCATGCTTTTATATTGATATTTATTGCATTATGGGCTGTTATTACACATTATGGTGCAATACTTATGCCTTTTCTCTCTTATTTTACAAGGTTTACACGAAGAGGGAGAATGCCGACAGCTGGAATTCTGGACTGGAAAAGGAGCAAATCTGAGAGACCTATTCTGCACCACTCCAAAAGTCCTAAAAAGTTACGGAGAATTATTTTGGAATATATAAAAAATAATGGGCGAAAGAAATACCAGAGGGGATCCACCAGCGAGTCACAAGCCAGGGGGGCGCGCCCTACCCCCCTGGGCGCGCCCCTGTGGCTTGTGGGCCCCCTGGCAGGCCTCCGGTGCCCATCTTCTGCTATATGGAGGGTTTTGACCTGGAAAAAATCATAAGGGAGCTTTTGGGACGAAGCACCGCCGTCTCGAGGCGGAACCTGGGCAGAACCAATCTAGGGCTCCAGCGGAGCTGTTCTGCCGGGGAAACTTCCCTCCCGGAGGGGGAAATCGAAGCCATCGTCATCACCAACGATCCTCTCATCGAGAGGGGGTCAATCTCCATCAACATCTTCACCAGCACCATCTCCTCTCCAAACCCTAGTTCATCTCTTGTATCCGATCTTTGTCTCAAAACCTCAGATTGGTACCTGTGGGTTGCTAGTAGTGTTGATTACTCCTTGTAGTTGACGCTAGTTGGTTTACTTGGTGGAAGATCATATGTTCAGATCCTTAATGATAATTAATACTCCTCTGATTATGAACATGAATATGCTTTGTGAGTAGTTACGTTTGTTCCTGAGGACATGGGATAAGTCTTGTTATAAGTAATCATGTGAATTTGGTATTCGTTCGATATTTTGATGAGATGTATGTTGTCTCTCCTCTAGTGGTGTCATGTGAACGTCGACTACATGACACTTCACCATTATTTGGGCCTAGGGGAAGGCATTGGGAAGTAGTAAGTAGATGATGGGTTGCTAGAGTGACAGAAGCTTAAACCCTAGTTTATGCGTTGCTTCGTAAGGGGCTGATTTGGATCCACATGTTTCATGCTATGGTTAGATTTATCTTAATTCTTCTTTCGTAGTTGCGGATGCTTGCGAGAGAGGTTAATCATAAGTGGGAGGCTTGTCCAAGTAAGGACAGCACCCAAGCACCGGTCCACCCACATATCAAATTATCAAAGTAACGAACGCGAATCATATGAGCATGATGAAAACTAGCTTGACAGAAATTCCCATGTGTCCTCGGGAGCGCTTTGCTTTATATAAGAGTTTGTCCAGGCTTGTCCTTTGCTACAAAAAGGATTGGGCCACCTTGCTGCACCTTTGTTACATTTGTTACTTGCTATCCGTTACGAATTATCTTATCACAAAACTATGTGTTACCGATAATTTCAGTGCTTGCAGAGAATACCTTACTGAAAACCGCTTGTCATTTCCTTCTGCTCCTCGTTGGGTTCGACACTCTTACTTATCGAAAGGACTACGATAGATCCCCTATACTTGTGGGTCATCAAGACTCTTTTCTGGCGCCGTTGCCGGGGAGTGAAGCGCCTTTGGTGAGTGGAACTTGGTAAGGAAAATTTTATATAGTGTGCTGAAATTTACTGTCACTTGTTACTATGGAAAATAATCCTTTGAGGGGCTTGTTCGGGGTATCTTCACCCCGACCGGAAGCACAAAGAGATGCTCCTCAACCTACTGCACCTACTGAAAATATTTATTATGAAATTCCTTCGGGTATGATAGAGAAACTGCTAGCTAATCCTTATGCAGGAGATGGAACACTACATCCTGATTTGCATCTAATCTATATGGATGAAGTTTGTGGATTATTTAAGCTTGCAGGTTTGCCCGAGGATGATGTCAAGAAGAAGGTCTTTCCTTTATCTTTGAAGGAGAAGGCATTGACATGGTATAGGCTATGTGATGATATTGTATCATGGAACTACAACCGATTGAAATTGGAATTTCATCAGAAGTTTTATCCTATGCATCTGGTTCATCGTGATCGGAATTATATTTATAATTTTTGGCCTCGTGAAGGAGAAAGAATCGCTCAAGCTTGGGGGAGGCTTAATTCAATGTTATATTCATGCCCTAATCATGAGCTCCCAAGAGAAATTATTATTCGGAATTTTTATGCTCGGCTTTCTCATAATGATCAATCCATGCTCGATACTTCTTGTGTTGGTTCCTTTATGAAGAAATATATCTACTTCAAATGGGACTTATTGGAAAGAATTAAACGCAACTCTAAAGATTGGGAACTCGATGAAGGTAAGGAGTCAGGTATAAACCTTAAGTTTGATTGTGTTAAATCCTTTATAGACACCGATGCTTTTCGTGATTTTAGCACTAAATATGGACTTGACTCTGAGATAGTAGCTTCTTTCAGTGAATCTTTTGCTGCTCATGTTGATCTCCCTAAGGAGAAGTGGTTTAAATATCATCCTCCCATTGAGGTGAAAGTAGTTGAACCTATTAAAGTTGAAGAAGATACTATTATTTATAATGTTGATCCTATTATTCCTACTGTTTATATTGAGAAACCACCCTTCCCTGTTAGAATAAAGGAACATGCTAAAGCTTCAACTGTGGTTCATAAGAGTTATACTAGAACACCTACACCCCCTGAACAAATCAAAGTTGAACCTAGTATTGCTATGGTTAAAGATCTCTTGGTTGATAATATTGATGGGCATGTTATTCATTTCTGTGATGAAGCTGCTAGAATTGCTAGACCTGATGCTAAAGATAAACATAGACCTATTGTTGGCATGCCTGTTGTTTCTGTTAAAATAGGAGATCATTGTTATCATGGCTTGTGTGATGTGGGTGCTAGTGTGAGTGCAATTCCCTTTACCTTATATCAAGAAATTATGAATGATATTGCACCAGCTGAATTAGAGGAAATTGATGTTACTATTAAGCTTGCTAATAGAGATACTATAGCACCAATTGGGATTGTTAGATATGTTGAAGTCTTGTGTGGGAAAATAAAGTATCCTACTGATTTTCTTGTTCTTGGTTCCCCACAAGTTGATTTTTGTCCCATTATATTTGGTAGACCTTTCTTGAATACTGTTAATGCTAAGATAGATTGTGAGAAAGAAACTGTTACTGTAAGTTTTGGGGATGTGTCTCATGAGTTCAATTTCTCTAAATTTCGTAGACAACCCCATGACAAAGAATTGCCTAGTAAAGATGAAATTATTGGTCTTGCTTCTATTGTTGTGCCTCCTACTGATCCCTTAGAACAATATTTGCTCGACCATGAAAACGATATGCATATGAATGAAAGGAATGAAATAGATACAATTTTCTTTGATCAGCAGCCTATTTTGAAACACAACCTGCCTGTTGAAATACTTGGGGATCCTCCTCCACCCAAGGGTGATCCCGTGTTTGAGCTTAAACAATTACCGGATACTCTGAAATATGCTTATCTTGATGAAAAGGAGATATATCCTGTTATTATTAGTGCTAACCTTTCAGAGCATGAATAAAAGAGATTATTGAAAACTCTGAGGAAGCATCGTGCTACTATTGGATATACTCTTGATGATCTTAAGGTCATTAGTCCCACTCTATGTCAGCATAAAATTAATATGGAGCCTGATGCTAAACCAGTTGTTGATCACCAGCGACGGTTAAATCCTAAAATGAAAGAAGTGGTAAGAAATGAAATATTGAAGCTTCTGGAGGCAGGTATAATTTATCCTATTGCTGATAGTAGATGGGTTAGTCCCGTTCATTGTGTTCCTAAGAAAGGAGGTATTACCGTTGTTCCTAATGATAAAAATGAATTGATCCCGCAAAGAATTGTTACAGGATATAGAATGGTAATTGATTTTAGGAAATTAAATAAAGCTACTAGGAAATATCATTACCCTCTACCTTTTATTGATCAAATGCTAGAAAGACTATCCAAACATACGCATTTTTGCTTTCTAGATGGTTATTCTGGTTTCTCTCAAATACCTGTGTCAAAAGAGGATCAAGAAAAGACCACTTTTACTTGCCCTTTCGGTACCTTTGCTTATAGACGTATGCCTTTTGGTTTATGCAATGCACCTGCTACCTTTCAAAGGTGTATGATGGATATATTCTCTGACTTTTGTGAAAAGATTGTTGAGGTTTTCATGGATGATTTTTCCGTTTACGGAACTTCTTTTGATGATTGCTTGAGCAACCTTGATCGAGTTTTGCAGAGATGCGAAGAAACTAATCTTGTCTTGAATTGGGAAAAGTGCCACTTTATGGTTAATGAAGGTATTGTCTTGGGGCACAAAATCTCCGAAAGAGGTATTGAAGTTGATAAAGCTAAAGTTGATGCTATTGAAAAAATGTCGTGTCCTACGGATATCAGAGGTATAAGAAGTTTCCTTGGTCATGCTGGTTTCTATAGGAGGTTTATTAAAGACTTCTCTAAGATTTCTAGGCCTCTCACTAATCTTTTGCAAAAAGATGTTCCATTCGTTTTTGATGATGATTGTGTAGAACCGTTTGAAATTCTTAAGAATGCCTTGATTTCCGCACCTATTGTTCAACCACCTGATTGGAACCTACCATTTGAAATTATGTGTGATGCTAGTGATTATGCCGTTGGTGCTGTTCTAGGACAAAGAGTTGATAAGAAATTAAATGTTATCCATTATGCTAGTAAATCTCTAGACAGTGCTCAAAGAAATTATGCTACCACTGAAAAGGAATTTTTAGCAGTTGTGTTTGCTTGTGATAAGTTCAGACCTTATATTGTTGATTCCAAAGTAACTATTCACACTAACCATGCTGCTATTAAATATCTTATGGAAAAGAAAGATGCTAAACCTAGACTTATTAGATGGGTTCTTCTGCTACAAGAATTTGATTTGCATATTATTGATAGAAAGGGTGCTGAGAACCCCGTACCAGACAACTTGTCTAGGTTAGAAAATGTTCTTGATGACCCACTACCTATTGATGATAGCTTTCCTGATGAACAATTAGCTGTCATAAATGCTTCACGCAATGCTCCATGGTATGCTGATTATGCTAATTACATTGTTGCTAAATTTATACCACCTAGTTTCACATACCAACAAAAGAAAAAGTTCATCTATGGTTTAAGACATTACTTTTGGGATGATCCACACCTTTATAAAGAAGGAGTAGATGGTGTTATTAGACCTTGTGTACCTGAGCATGAACATGAACAGATCCTTCACAAGTGTCATTCTGAGGCCTACGGAGGACACCACGCTGGAGATAGAACCGCACATAAGGTATTACAATCTGGTTTTTATTGGCCTACTCTCTTCAAGGATGCTCGTAAGTTTGTCTTGTCTTGTGATGAATGTCAAAGAATTGGTAATATTAGTAGACGTCAGGAAATGCCTATGAATTACTATCTTGTTATTGAACCATTTGATGTTTGGGGTTTTGATTATATGGGACCTTTTCCATAGTCTAACGGGTATACTCATATTCTAGTTGCTGTTGATTATGTTACTAAGTGGGTAGAAGCTATTCCAACTAGTAGTGCTGATCATAACACTTCTATTAAAATGCTTAAAGAAGTTATTTTCCCTAGATTTGGAGTCCCTAGATATTTAATGACTGATGGTGGTTCACACTTTATTCATGGTGCTTTCCGTAAGTTTCTTGGTAAGTATGATGTTAATCATAGAATTGCATCTCCTTATCATCCTCGGTCTAGTGGTCAAGTAGAACTAAGCAATAGAGAAATTAAATTGATCTTGCAAAAGACTATTAATAGATCTAGAAAGAATTGGTCTAAGAAACATGATGATGCATTATGGGCTTATAGAACTGCTTACAAAAACCCTATGGGTATGTCTCCGTATAAAATGGTTTATGGTAAAGCATGTCACTTACCTCTAGAACTAGAACATAAAGCTTATTGGGCAATTAAAGAGCTCAACTATGATTTCAAACTTGCTGGTGAGAAGAGGTTATTTGACATTAGCTCACTTGATGAATGGAGAACCCAGGCCTATGAGAATGCCAAGTTGTTTAAAGAAAAAGTTAAAAGATGGCATGATAAAAGGATACAAAAGCGTTAATTCAATGTAGGTGACCATGTCTTGCTATACAATTCTCGTTTAAGATTTTTTGCAGGAAAACTTCTCTCTAAATGGGAAGGACCTTACATTATCGAGGAAGTTTATCGTTCCGGTGCCATCAAAATCAACAACGCCGAAGGCACAAATCCTAAGGTGGTGAACGGGCAAAGAATCAAACATTATATCTCAGGTACTCCCATAAATGATGAAACCAATATTATCAATACCATAACTCCGGAGGAGTACATTAGGGAGACCTACTAGAACGTTTCAGACTCCGAGAAGGAATAGGTATGTGTTACGGTAAGCAAACCGATTCCAAAACTTTTCCAATAGCAATTTTTATCCGTTTTGGAATATTTAATAAATTAGGAAAATTTAAAGTAGTCCGAAGAGTGCACGAGGAGGCGACAAGCCAGGGGGGCGTGCCCTACCCCCCTGGGCGCGCCCCTGTGGCTTGTGGCCACCCCGTGTACCCTCCGGACTCAGTTTTCTTATGGTATACTCCTTCAGGTCGGTAAAAATTCATTATATAATCTCCCGAAGGTTTTGACCTTTGTATCACGACAATACCTCCTGTTTTCGTTTTGAGCTGTTTGCAACAGATTTAGAGCAAGATGTCGTCCCAAGATTCCGATGGGGAGAGCTATGTATCGCATTACCTTGCCAATCCCAAGCTCTATGGGGACCTAGATCCTTATGGATTGTTCTCGGAGGAGGAACAAGAAGGCAAGTATGAGGTAGAAAGCTCGGATGAAGAGGAGATCCCCCTGCCTCGACCAGGAGATATGCACGTGGAGTTCAGGAAATCAAGCCTCCCAAACACAAGAAGAAAACCCAAGGTTCTATTTATCCCTTCTCGTTTCCTGCAGGAGAGCAAGCAAGAATTATGTCAAAGGATATTGAAGCTCGAGCAGGAAGTAGACGATCTAAGAGAAAAGAATTTTATGCTTAATAGGAGACTAGACAAGCTTCCAACCTCATCAACAACTCCAACATCACCACCTCCGAAGAAAGACAACTAAACACATGGGTATGGGCACTCCCCTTGGCTTGTGCCAAGCTTGGGGGAGGTGCCCCGGTATCGTATCACCATCACATCTTTTACTTTTATCGCTTTTCTCAGTTCGATCCTTTTGATTATATCTTGATCTAGTAGAATAAAGTCTTTAGTGTGATCTAGTTTTGAATTTTGCTTTTTGTTCTCCTATGTAAGCGAGTCCGAGAGTTATATAATAAAAAGTAGTTTTGAGTTGAGGGCTTTGCTTGCTTGCTATGATCTTGAGAAAAAGAAATAAAAAGAAGTATAGAATAAAAGCAAAGAGTATATATGATGATCTTATGGGGGGTGATGACTTCACATATAAGAAGTATGTCGATTGAAATTTGTTGTGAGTTGACAAACATAGCGATTGGTCATTGTTGCAATTAAAAGGAAGTGATAAAGAAAGAGAGGTTCACATATAAATATATTATCTTGGACATCTTTTATGATTGTGAGCACTCATTAAAATATTATATGCTAAGAAGTTAATGTTGGACAAGGAAGACAACATAATGGGTTATGTTTGCTTATTTCCGAATAGAAGTTATATGGTTATAGATCCTTTAACATGTGATGCTTGCTTCCACCCCATATCAGCCAAAACTCCCGCACCAAGCAGAGATACTACTTGTGCATCCAAACACCCTTAACCCAGTTTTGCCATGAGAGTCCACCATACCTACCTATGGATTGAGTAAGATCCTTCAAGTAAGTTGTCATCGGTGCAAGCAATAAAAATTGCTCTCTAAATATGTATGATCTATTAGTGTGAGGAAAATAAACTTTATACGAACTTGTGATATGGAAGAAATAAAAGCGACAGACTGCATAATAAAGTTCTTTATCACAAGGGGCAATATAAAGTGACGTTCTTTTGCATTAAGGGATTGCGCATCCAACTATAAAAGCTCATGACAACCTCTGCTTCCCTCTGCGAAGGGCCTATCTGTTACTTTTACTTTCTAGTACTTACCTTTATGCAAGAGTCGTGGTGATCTTCATCACTTCCTTTATTTCGCCTTTCTCTCTTGGCAAGCGTCATGTGTTGGGGAATGATCTAGACACATATATCCACTCGGATGTGGGTGATCATGAGTTATTTCTGTTGACATTACTCTTGAGGTAAATAGTTGGGAGGCAAAACTATAAGCCCCTATCTTCCTCTGTGTCCGATTGAAGCTTTAACCTCATAGGTACCGCGTGAGTGTTAGCAATTATGAAAGACTAAAAGATGATTGAGTATGTGGATTTGCTTTACAAGCTCTTATATTGACTCTTTCCGACGTTATGATAAATTGGAGTTGCTTCAATGACTAAGATCATAGTTTGTTGGTTCTCAATAGAATTCTTGATTCATACTTTACCTTGTGAATGAATTGTTACTTTAGCATAAGAAATTATATGCAATATATGTTGTTGTTCTAAAGATGACCATGATGCCTTCATGTCCGTATTTTATTTTATCGACACCTCTATCTCTAAACATGTGGACATATTTATCGATTTCGGCTTTCGCTTGAGGACAAGCGAGGTCTAAGCTTGGGGGAGTTGATACGTCCATTTTGCATCATGCTTTTATATTGATATTTATTGCATTATGGGCTGTTATTACACATTATGGTGCAATACTTATGCCTTTTCTCTCTTATTTTACAAGGTTTACACGAAGAGGGAGAATGCCGACAGCTGGAATTCTGGACTGGAAAAGGAGCAAATCTGAGAGACCTATTCTGCACCACTCCAAAAGTCCTAAAAAGTTACGGAGAATTATTTTGGAATATATAAAAAATAATGGGCGAAAGAAATACCAGAGGGGATCCACCAGCGAGTCACAAGCCAGGGGGGCGCGCCCTACCCCCCTGGGCGCGCCCCTGTGGCTTGTGGGCCCCCTGGCAGGCCTCCGGTGCCCATCTTCTGCTATATGGAGGGTTTTGACCTGGAAAAAATCATAAGGGAGCTTTTGGGACGAAGCACCGCCGTCTCGAGGCGGAACCTGGGCAGAACCAATCTAGGGCTCCAGCGGAGCTGTTCTGCCGGGGAAACTTCCCTCCCGGAGGGGGAAATCGAAGCCATCGTCATCACCAACGATCCTCTCATCGAGAGGGGGTCAATCTCCATCAACATCTTCACCAGCACCATCTCCTCTCCAAACCCTAGTTCATCTCTTGTATCCGATCTTTGTCTCAAAACCTCAGATTGGTACCTGTGGGTTGCTAGTAGTGTTGATTACTCCTTGTAGTTGACGCTAGTTGGTTTACTTGGTGGAAGATCATATGTTCAGATCCTTAATGATAATTAATACTCCTCTGATTATGAACATGAATATGCTTTGTGAGTAGTTACGTTTGTTCCTGAGGACATGGGATAAGTCTTGTTATAAGTAATCATGTGAATTTGGTATTCGTTCGATATTTTGATGAGATGTATGTTGTCTCTCCTCTAGTGGTGTCATGTGAACGTCGACTACATGACACTTCACCATTATTTGGGCCTAGGGGAAGGCATTGGGAAGTAGTAAGTAGATGATGGGTTGCTAGAGTGACAGAAGCTTAAACCCTAGTTTATGCGTTGCTTCGTAAGGGGCTGATTTGGATCCACATGTTTCATGCTATGGTTAGATTTATCTTAATTCTTCTTTCGTAGTTGCGGATGCTTGCGAGAGAGGTTAATCATAAGTGGGAGGCTTGTCCAAGTAAGGACAGCACCCAAGCACCGGTCCACCCACATATCAAATTATCAAAGTAACGAACGCGAATCATATGAGCATGATGAAAACTAGCTTGACAGAAATTCCCATGTGTCCTCGGGAGCGCTTTGCTTTATATAAGAGTTTGTCCAGGCTTGTCCTTTGCTACAAAAAGGATTGGGCCACCTTGCTGCACCTTTGTTACATTTGTTACTTGCTATCCGTTACGAATTATCTTATCACAAAACTATGTGTTACCGATAATTTCAGTGCTTGCAGAGAATACCTTACTGAAAACCGCTTGTCATTTCCTTCTGCTCCTCGTTGGGTTCGACACTCTTACTTATCGAAAGGACTACGATAGATCCCCTATACTTGTGGGTCATCACGGTACTCCGAACTAGAAGATGATTTGCCGAATGAAACTAACGGCAGTATCTGCATCCAAACTCTTGAGGGGCTTCGCTTCGACCCACTTGGTGAACTTGTCAACCACGACGAGCAGATGTGTGAATCCACTCGACCCAGTCCGTAAGGGACCGACCATATCAAGGCCAAGTGATCGGAATTGTCTTGAGCGCGGATGCTGGCTTGTGGGACTTATTCTTGTAGAACTGACACCCGACACATAGGTCTACCAGGTCCCTTGCTGCTTCATTGGCTCGGGGCCAATAAAAACCAGCTCGGAAAGCTTTAGCGACCAAAGTCCGAGAGAACGCATGGTGGCCACAAGTTCCCGAGTGGATTTCGTGTAAGATTTGCAGCCCTTCCTCTGGGGAGATGCATTTTTGGGTGACTCATGTGGTGCTTTTCTTGTACAACTGATCACCCATAACTTCGAATGACTTGGATCGACGGACGATCCGACGGGCTTCTTCTTCATCTTCGGGTAGTTCTTGTCTGAGCAAGTATGCCAAATAGGGTTGAGTCCACTCGGGAGTGATTACCAGCATTTCGTGGACCAGATCCACTATGGCTGGAACTTCAACCTCAGTCGGATCAGATGGACCGACTGCTTGCGGGGGCTCCTCTATGAAAGGATCTTCTGCGATTGTTGGAGCACGCAGATGTTCAAGGAATATGTCTTTCGGGACCGCTCGCCGAGTGGACCCAATCTTTGCCAGATCGTCTGCTGCCTGATTCTTTGCGCGAGGAATGTGATGCAGTTCTAGGCCTTCAAAATTCTTCTCCAGCTTCCTGACCGCGTTGCAGTATCCGGTCATTGCTAGACTCTGAATGTCCCACTCCTTCATCACTTGATTGACAACGAGGTCCGAGTCGCCGTAGACCATCAACCGACGAATGCCAAGTGATATGTCCATGCGGAGCCCATATAGGAGGGCTTCATATTTGGCCTCATTGTTCGATGAGTCAAAATGGATTTGGAGGACATAGTTCAGCCGGTCTCCTTTGGGAGAGACCAGAACCACGCCAGCCCCCGAGCCATTGAGCATCTTGGATCCATCAAAGAACATAGTCCAGTGTTCGGGAACACTCGGAATTGGTTGCTCCTGCTCGATCCACTCGGCCATAAAATCAACCAATGCCTGGGACTTAATTGCTTTTTTAGCTTCAAACTTGATCTCCAGCGGAAGGAGCTCGATTGCCCACTTAGCCACTCGGCCGGAGGCATCCCTGTTATGCAGGATCTCCGATAGGGGAGCGCTGCTGACAACCGTGACCGAGTGGTCTTGGAAGTAATGAACCACCTTTTTGGCAGTCAGGTAAATGCCATAGACCAGCTTTTCGTAGTGCGAATACCTTTGCTTGGAAGGGGCTAGCACTTCTGAGATGTAATATAAGGGTCTTTGAACTTTGAATGCTTTTCCTGGCTCTTCGCGCTCTACCGCAAGGACTGTGCTCACCACCTGGCTGGTTGCCGCAATGTACAGGAGTAGAGGTTCCTGGCTGCCCGGAGCATCTAACACCGGCTGGGTGGAAAGCAATGCCTTGAGTTCCGTGAACGCGGCTTGCACTTCATTAGTCCACTCGAATTTGTCGGACTTCTTCATCAATCGGTAGAGAGGGAGTGCCTTCTCTCCGAGTCTTGAAATGAATCGGCTCAAGGCCGCAAGGCATCCTGTCAACCTTTGCACGTCATGTAAGCGCTCTGGTTGCTTCATTCGGACTATGGCGCCGATTTTGTCTGGATTGGCGTCGATCCCTCGTTCGGAAACGAGGAAACTGAGTAACTTTCCTGCTGGCACTCCGAATGTGCACTTAGCTGGATTCAGCTTTATCCCAAAGCGCCGCAGGTTCGCGAAGGTTTCGGCGAGGTCAGCCAGGAGGTCGGAACCTTTCCTAGACTTGACCACGATATCGTCCATATAGGCCTCCACGTTCCGGCTGATTTGCTTTTGCAAGCACTTCTGGATCATGCGCTGGAAAGTGGCTCCGGCATTCTTCAAGCCGAATGGCATCGTGACATAGCAAAAGCACCCGAATGGGGTGATGAAGGCTGTTTTTATTTCATCAGGACCGTACATTCGGATCTGATGGTACCCGGAGTACGCATCCAGGAACGACAGTCATTCGCATCCGGCTGTGGAGTCTACGATCTGATCTATACGAGGTAAAGGAAAATGATCCTTCGGGCAGGCCCGATCGAGATGTTTGAAGTCAATACACATACGGAGTGACTTGTCCTTCTTCGGTACCAAGACAACATTCGCGAGCCACTCGGAGTGGTAAATCTCGCGGATGAACTCGGCGGTGAGGAGCCGAGCTATCTCTTGACCAATCGCCTTATGCTTCTCCACGGAGGATCGGCGCAAATACTCCTTGGCTGGCATGGCCTTGGGGTCGGTTCGGAGTCGGTGCTCAGCCAGTTCCCTAGGAACACCAGGCATGTCAGACGGTGTCCATGCGAAGATGTCCCAGTTCTCACGGAGGAACTGGATGAGCTTGGCTTCCTATTTGTCTCCGAGTGAAGTGGAGATGTTCGTCGGAGCGGCGCTCGGGTCACTCGGATGGACATGAACTTGCTTAGTCTCGCCAGCTGACTGGAAGGCTGATTCTGAAGCCAGCCTCTTTGGCCTGAGCAGATCAGTCGTATCCACCTCTTTCTTGTACCCTTCAAGCTCAACTGCAAGCACTTGTTCATTGGCTATCTTCGTGCCCTGCTGAAGGCACTCTTCGGCGACCTTCCGATCACCAGTGACTGTAATCACCCCCTTGGGTCCTTGCATTTTGAGCTTGAGATACACGTAACATGGTCTGGCCATGAAACGCGCGTAGGCAGGCCTACCCAGGATGGTGTGGTAAGCACTGCGGAAGTCAACCACCTCGAAGGTTAGTTTTTCCTTTCGGAAATTCTTCTCGCCGCCGAAGATTACGTCCAGCGCAATCTGGCCGAGTGATTCTGCCTTCTTTCCAGGGACGATCCCATGGAAATGCATGTTGCTCTTGCTCAATCTGGACATCGCGATGCCCATAGCCTTGAGCGTGTCGGCGTATATGATATTAAGCCCGCTACCTCCGTCCATTAGGACCTTACGCAGTCGGACACCGCCCACCGCTGGGTCAATGACCAGCGCCTGCCTCCCAGAGGTGGCAATGTGGGGCGGGTGATCGGACTGGTCGAAGGTGACAGGCGTCTTCGTCCAGTTGAGGAACTTGGGTGCAGTCGGAACTACCATATTAACCTCTCGATTGATAACCTTCAGCTGCCTCTTGCTCTCAACATCGGCGAAGATCACATTGAGGACTTTATCCACTTTAGGATACTCGGAAGTATCTTCTTCCTCTTCGACATCGATCTTTTCACTCGAGGGCTTAGCGCCCATCTCCTGCTTGAGCAGGCGGCATTCCCGAGTGGTGTGCTTCGGAAGCACAACGTTGCCTTCTTCATCCGTCTTGGTATGAATCTGGCACGGTTGGTCAAGAATGTCGGATTTGTACTCGGATTTCTTCTTGGGAATCCATTCTTTCTTCTTCTTCTTGGGCTTCGGCTTGCCTTGCCCTTGCCCTTGAGCGGCTACGACTTCCGCCTTGCCGGAGGTGTCAGCTTTCCGCTTCTGATTCTTCCTGGCGTTGCCTCCCGATTGAGGGGCGTTGCCGGCTCTCGCTTTGCCGCTTTGGAGGCGGTCTTCTTCTTCACCATTAGCGTACTTGTTCGCAATCTCCATGGCCCGACTGAGGGACAGATCCCCAGATCGGCCAAACTTCAAGACTAACTCCCGATACCGAGTGCCTGCCTTGAAGGCGCACACGGCCTGATGCTCGGTGACATTTTCCACGGTGTTATGCAACGTGGTCTAACGCTGAATGTACTCTCGAAGAGTTTCATTGTTCTTCTGAACGCAGTGCTGGAGTTCCGTCAGTCCACCCGGACGCTTGTAAGTGCCTTCGAATGTCTTGACGAACACTCGGGACAAGTCATCCCAGCAGTAAATGCAGTTGGCAGGCAACTGATTTAGCCACGCCCGTGCAGATCCTTCCAACATGAGCGGAAGGTGCTTCATGGCAACAAAATCGTTGCCGCCACCGATTTGGACAGCGTCTCGATAATATTCCAGCCACGTTTTTGGCTTGGACTCGCCATTGAACTTTCCAATTCTGGTTGCCAGTCGGTAATTGGGGGGTATTTCTGCCTCTCGGATGTATCTGCTGAAGCATCCAAGACCAGAAACTCCCCAGCCGCTCGCTCGGTCTCTGTCATATCTGTTCCGATCAACCACTCGCTGAGTGATGTCCGATCGGGCATCGTAGCCCCTCTGTCGAACAGGACTCCGCTCGCGGTTTCTCTTGAGTGAATAGCCTCCGTCATAAGGACGTTGGCCACGTGGACCGCCCCTCGGTGGGGGAGTCCGACTGAAATCGCGGTCATCATGCCCGCGCCCTCCGTACGGACCTCTCGGATGAGGAGGAGTTCGCGGATACTTCCTCGGCACGAGCGGGCTGTGAGCCAACTGCACAGTATCTGCCCGAGTAGATTCATTATGAATGCGCTGGTGAGATTGTGATACCTCTGAGTTTTGTTACAAGGCGGTCTCCAGCAAAGCCTGGATCTGCCGAATGCCCTCGCCTGCTGCCGAATTGGACGGCTGGATCGAATCTGCGATCCGAGTGGCTGCGGCCAGATTCATCAAAGGCGTACGCATCGTCGGGATGGTGTACGGGCGCTCCTTCGTGAATGTCAACTGGCGGCGGCTACGGCTGGAACTAGGAAGTTCCCTTGCCACGTGTTCGTCGAGTGAATGCTGCAACCGCTCGAGACGCTCACGCTCAGCCAAGGTAGCTTGGCGAGCGGCCTCGAGGGCTATCTCTTCGGGGGTGTTCCCCGCAATGGGCGTCTGGAGGACTTGGTCGTTCCTACGCCTGATTTCCTCCCGCTGCTCCCGAGTGAGCGGTCAGGGAATGTAACCGTCGGTACTGGCGTTACGGTGGTCGCCGTCCCTATCGCGGGCGTCTCCCGCTGAATACCCTGGAGGGGCAGCGTCTCGGGACGGGCCGGCCATCAAGACCTCTGCCACTTCGCCGCTGCTCTCGAAATCAGCAGCATCGGAGGAGTCGTCATCCGAAGACGAGAAAAGGCAATGGACTGACTCATCAGCTTCGAGTGCAGCCACTTGCAGCCCTGCGGCCTGCGTCGCCACAGCGTGCTTGATCCAGCGCTGCAGCCGAGAGCACCCGGAGCGCCGGCGAGAAGCCACAAGACGAGTCGGAGAAGTCGGTTGATAGGGCGTAGACGGTTGCCGGTGAAGAACTCCGAACGTCGTCGCGCTAAAGTGCACTGCGCCGCGGGCGGGCAGTGCCTTAGCGTCCAGCGGTGCCTCTTGCAGCCATGCCGAATCGTCGACGGCGAAGCTGAGGGATTCGAAGAAGATCTCGCCGCCAAAAGCATTCATGATGAACGGGAGAATAGAAACTCCACCTGTGCCGGAATTCGCTAGATGCGCAGCCCCATGGTGGGCGCCAACTGTCGTGGGATTGACCCTGACAATAATACTAGGGGTACGAATGGAGGGGCGATGTCTATCTACGGCTTAGGTGTTTCACTCGGATGTGTACGAGTTCAGGCCCCACTCGGAAGTGGTAAGATCCCTACGTCTCGAGCCCGGAGGCTGGTTTGTTTTTCTTATGGGGGAGTATGAGAATACAAGTGTCAGAACCTTGCTACGGCATCTGGCAGTGGCTTATATAGAGTGCGCCACCACCAGCCGAGCGCCGCAATAAATGCTAGTTAAAGCTACATTACAGGAACTGCCGCTTTAACTAGAGCGTTACCGGTAACGCACGTCTGATCAATTCCAGAGGAGGTCCCTTCATATAACTCAACGCTACGTCTCCTGGACCGTTGAGTTCCTGTTGACCGAGTGTGGCTGTGGCCATCCGAGTGCATCTTCAGGTTTGTCCGAGTGACTCTTCAGGCGTGTCCGAGTGCACTTCCACCTCTGGAGCTTGAATGTCGATGAGGGTCCCTAGGTGGGCCAGGAAGTCAGTCTTGTGAACCCTACCCATGGTAGACGACCTCATCACTAAGGATGCTAAAAGGTATGGAAGCTCCAGCGATCCTTCTATGGACTGGTGCAATCATCTCGGAGTTGGAATATACGCTTCTACGAGGTGATCAAAGCTTTTGGGTTTATACAAAGTTTATGAAGAAACTTGTATTTACAAGAAAGTGAATGGGAGCTCTATAGCATTTCTGGTAAGTATATGTGGATGACATAATGTTGATTGGAAATGATGTAGAATTTCTGGAAAGTGTAAAGGGTTGTTTGAAAGGATTTTTTCAAAGGAAGACCTGGGTAAAGTTGCTTACATATTGGGCATCAAGATCTATAGAGATAGATCAAGACGCGTGATAAGTCTTTCACAGAGCACATACCTTGACAAGATTTTTAAAGAGTTCAAAATGGATCAGTCAAAGAAGGAGTTCTTGCCTATATTGTAAGGTGTGAAGTTGAGTAAGTCTCAAAGCTCGACCATGAAAGAAGAAAGAGAAAGGACGAAGGTCGTCCCCTATGCCTCAGTCATAGGCTCTATACTGTATGCCATGCTGTGTACCACACCTGATTTGTGCCTTGCCATGAGTCTGGAAAGGGGGTACAAGAGTGATCCAGGAGTGGATCACTGGATAGCAGTCAAAATTATCCTTAGAGGACTAAGGAAATATTTCTCGGTTATGGAGGTGATAAAGAGTTCGTCGTAAGGGGTTACATCGATGCAAGCTTTGACACCGATCCAGATGACTCTGAGTAGCAAACCAGATACGTATAGTGGAGCAGTCATTTGGAAAAGCTCCAAGTGGTGCGTGATAGGAGCATCTACAGTATGACATAGGAATTTGCAAAGTGCACACCGATCTGAATGTTGCTGACCTATTGATTGAAACCTCTCTCACAAGCAAAACATGATCAAACCCCAGAACTCATTGGGTGTTAATCACATGACGATGTGAACTAGATTATTGACTCTAGTGCAAGTGGGAGACTACAGGAAATATGCCCTAGAGGCAATAATAAATTGGTTATTATCATATTTCCATGTTCATGATAAATGTTTATTACCCATTCTAGAATTGTATTGACCGGAAACTTAGATACATGTGTGGATACATAAACAACACCGTGTCCATAGTGAGCCTCTACTAGACTAGCTCGTTGATCAAAGATGGTTAAGGTTTCCTAACCATAGAGATGAGTTGTCATTTGATAACGGGATCGCATCATTAGGAGAATGATGTGATGGAAAAGACCCAATCGTAAGCATAGCATTTGATCGTATCACTTAGTTTATTGCTACTGCTTTCTTCATGTCAAGTATCTATTCCTAAGACCATGAGATCTTGCAACTCCCTGCACCGAAGGAATACCATGTGTTCTATCAAACGTCACTTCGTAACTCGGTGATTATAAAGGTGCTCTACAGGTATCTCCAAGGGTGTCTGTTGGGTTGGCATGGATCGAGACTGGGATTTGTCACTCTATATGAAGGAGAGGTATCTCTGTGCTCTCTCCGTAATACAACATCACAAGAAGCTTGCAAGCAATTAATGTGTCTAAGGGGTTACTCACGGGGTCTTGTATTATGGAACGAGTAAAGAGACTTGCCGGTAACGAGATTAAACTAGGTATGGATATAGCGACGATCGAATATCGGGCAAGTAACATACCGACAAACGAAGGGAACTACATACAGGATTGACTGAATCCTTGACATCGTGGTTCCACCGATAATGATCTTCGTGGAATATGTGGGAACCAATATGGGCATCCAGGTCCCGCTATTGGTTATTGACCGGAGAGGTGTCTCGGTCATTTCTGCATGGTTCTTGAACCCATAGGGTCCGCACGCTTAACGTTCGGTGACGATATAGTAGTATCGGGATATGTATGTTGGTGACAAAATGTTGTTCGGAGTCCCGGATGAGATCCCTAAAAAGGGGATAGCGATCGGTGGGGATGGAAAGGAGGGATTTCCTTCCTCCCCCTTGACCAACGATCCTAGGGGCTTGGAGGGCAAGCCACGAGCACCTCCCACGCCTATATAAAGGCGGGCAGACGCAAGGGGGCAGTATACCTTCCCACGGCCAAGGCCCTCCTCCCGTCTCTCCCGTTTCTTCCTTGTACGTCGTTCCGGAGGCACTTGGCGAAGCCATGCCAGCACTGCAACACCACCATGTCCTCATGTTGGTCGAGATCCCATCTACCACTCCGCCCTCGCTCGCTGGATCGAGGAGGCAGAGACGTCATCGAGCCGTACGTGTGCTGAACGCGAAGGTGGCATCCGTTCGGTGCTTCATCGGATTTGATCGCGATTGGATCGTCAAGAGTACGACTACTTCAACCGCGTGATACATGCTTCTACTTAACGATCTACGAGGGTATGTAGACACACTCTCCCCTCTCGTTGCTATGCATCTCCATAGATAGATCTTGGTTGTTCATAGGATTTTTTTGCTTCCCATGCAACGTTACCCAACAGGGTTGTGCTCTACTACCACGATACCAATGAGGCGGCTCGAGAGGGCAACACGGCAAGGCAACGTGCATCTGATTTAGTTTTATCGATTAGGTGATGCAAATTATTATGCAATTTAATGTTTTGCAGGCAATGGGTTAAAATGGATAACTGATTCAATCAAGATGACCCAGAAACAATCAAAAGGTGAAAAGTAGTTTATGGAATTGGTTGTTGATCACAAGAACGAAGGTGAAAATATGTTGTGCCCATGCAGTATGTGCAATAATTTGTTGTGACATGACATGATACAGACCTTATTGATAGTTGCATACACAACAATGTATGTCCACCGCCTATATAAGGTGGGTCTATCATGGGGAAGTTGTGAGCAATGTTGAAAGCCAGAGTACCGATCATGGTGGTTATGCAATTTTTCTTTTTCTTTTGAAAACCTATCCAACCATTTTTTTTCTTCAGGTAGTATGGCGCAACATAATATCATTACATATCGGTATCTTTTATGAAACAATTCATCATGGTTACATACGAAGTCTTGTTCATATCGAGGCTTTGTTTAGGAATCAAGGAATTCTGTATGAAATTTGTGAGATGGTCATATGTAATAGTTCATTTTCTGTAGTAACAATGGAAATTTGACACAATCATGTGGAGTTAAATCTTTAAATTTAATGCAAAGACTAGCCTCTGCCCATGACTTAACTTTCTTGCATCATACACTCATGCGGTCATCCGCCGATCAACCATATGTATATCTGAATCCTAATGTTTGTGTTGTGCATTAAATTGATGTGCACATAGAAGAAATCTTGAGCGGGGAAATATGCAATTATATATATATATATATGCAATTTGTGCCATTTATAGATTCTTTAGAACATGCTCTATAAGATAGACAAGATCAAGACTCTGATGTCAGTGCTTGACCTTCTACATAGTCTCATGGCAAGTCAAAATAGTCTGCGCAATATCACGACATATAGTAAGATACTCTTTGATTATATAGCACTTAATGGTTCATATATGTGACGTAGGTATATATATTTTGGGCGAGGGATATATTATTAGTACAATTAAAATATACATTCATTGTCCGCCGAAAGTATATTGACAATATCACTTCTAGTGAAATACGCCTATGCTTGATAGAATTATGTGTCCACTAATGAAGGCAGTGGGAATCCACTATATGAGTAGTCCGCTCTAAGAATAGGGTTATGGGTTTTGATATGCACGAGGTTAAAAATTAGACCTACGTCTATAAGGCATACCATGAATGTGGAGGCTAGCCACTACTCTCAAGATGGAAATATAATTCCCATGTGTTAGCAACAACCATTTCACACTATTGTAAAAATGCATATTAGTTAATCTTTTTCATATCATGTTGATGATTACACTTATTAATTGCACAATAGTTATGTTTTTATTGTTATTACTAGATATGAAATTGGTAGTCTCGATATGTCATAAATCGGATATGATATTTCATAGAGTGCATATTTGTCACTAGCATTTATATTCTAATTAATCATGCTATACCATCAGAACAAGATTCGCTATATAGTGATGCTAGAAGTATCGCACCCTCCTCATCGCCCTCTCCATACAGACACTCTTTCGGTACCATACCTCCCATAGTTTTATCCAAATCTCATAGTTTTCCCCTAAAAAAGCCTCAAATTTCTTCCATGAATCAAAGAGTCAACCAGGAGTGGAACCCCTCTGAGGTAGAGGGGGCAAGATCAATCATTGATTATCTGAACAACTACTACAACAATGATGGCACCAGCCATGACAAGAACAAGAAGCATGACATCGTGGCCAATCTCCAAACAAGGTTCCCTAGGAAGACCATGCAACAGGTAACAGACTTGTATGATGATCTTGTTGCGGAGATGCATATGTTGCAGTGCCCAGAGAAGGAGTACGATGGTACCAATAGTGACCATGGTGTCATTTACACCGTGGATGGCCTTGTGAATAAAAACTTTGGACTGCAAGAGGAGGCTGCCATGGAAGGAATGGGTATTTTGTTTGGTCTTCCATTAGAGACTATGCGAACCATGGAGATACAAGAAGAGGTGCCGATGGTGGAGGAAAACAAGGTGGTGTTGGAGAATAAGATGTGCATCCATCAACCAGTTCTTGCACCACGTGCCAAGGGGTCGTGGACCACAGAGGAACACAGGTAATTCATGTTTCATCCTTCCTAATTTTCCATGGGATTTAAGAAAAACTATTTCAGTTTTCTTATTGTTCTGAGATGTCACGTGTATTTTAAAATAAGTCATATTATTAACCATCATATGGGTTTTCATTCTCATGAATGGGAGGTTAGTTTTTTATTTTCACTGTACTCATAGTGCCCATTTCACAATTACCAGAAACAATAGTACAAAGATTTATATATTTCGTTTGTGAATGGTTGACTTTATTTCCTTATTGTGCTTCCCTTCATAAGTTAATACCACTGACGCTTGTCCTTGCAACTAAAGATATAGTTATTAATTATATATTCGTAGTAAGAGTGAAATTACAATTGCAAGTATTATTATGGTCTATTGATATCTATTATCAATATGACCATGGTAGTTATGGAATTCCTTATTCATAAATCATATGTTGTCACATATTATATAAGAACATCATAAAAGATAAACAAAGATGTCCTTTACAAAATTAGCACGAGGGTTAATAGTTGGTTATAAGGTTTAATACTCCAACTCTTGCATTTTTCTCACTAATATATTAAATAATCAATATGTACTTGAAAGAATCAACCTAACTACTTCATCTTGAACATGGTTATTCTAGGCTCTTTCTCCGTGGCTTGCGTGTATGTGGTCGTGGAAAATGGAAGGACATATCAAAGTACTTCGTCACTAGTAGGACTCCAGCCCAGATTTCGAGTCATGCACAGAAGTACTTTATGAGGCTACAAAGAAAATGTTCAGGAAGCCAACGCTACACCATCAACGATGTGGAGCTCGATGATTCTAACCCATGGAAAATGGAGAATAGTTATAACTTCTGGCAAGCACTCGCCTTGCCAAGTTTTGATTTGCAAACTCCTTTGGCTCCATTTGTCACCATGAACAATATAGTCTAGTTTGGAGCTATCTTTCTTCGAGAAAAGGGGTTAGTATAGTTAGTATGGTGTGAGGATTATATGATGCTGTTGTAGTAGGGGCCAGTGAACTTTGTTCCTACTAGTATACAAGTAATACTTAAATTTCCTTTAACACATCGTATGTGATATCATGTATAAGATGTTGTGATTTAAATTATATTTGCATATGCGTTTGGAGAGTCAATAAAATATGTTGTTACTATTTACTATGGTTGTTGTATAAACATTAAAGCTGAGATGGATGTGGTATCAGTAGTAACACACCTTTTTCTCTGGGTGGGTCCTACATGTAAGGAGGTGTGACGTGACAATGCTAACCGGCAAGTCAAGAAGGTGAAAACCAGCCTCATTAGTGAAAATTGGTGTCAACCAAACTCAGGGTTGATTCTTGAACGGATTGACAAGTTGGATGTGTGCAATAACTAGTTTTGTAGTTCAGGGTTGAGAACAAAGTGGTAAGTTGAGGATTGAAAAGTGAACTTATCTCAATTGGAAACGTTTATCTGAACACATATGCTGAACGTACATGTTCATTTTTCTAGAGAATATGTAGAGTGATTGCTAGTCCAAGGAGGCTTCAAGAAAAATTGAGGGGGCAAAGAGAGGCTTTATTGTGAAGACGGAGCGAACATGTCTCCCATTACACTTTAGCACACAATTCGGTTCTATTGGACCATAGAGTGTAAACACAATAGTATCTTGGAACACGACTACAGAGGCCGACCGGATCCTAAGAGCCAGTGAGAAGTTTGTACTTGAGAAGCAAGCCTTTAAAAAACATTGTTTTGAGAAAATTCTATCACTTATTAAGTTTTTATTGATCTTTAGAGAAATTATAAGATCAATCTAAGGCTAGAAACAAACTCACCAACACCACAAATGGTTTTTTATTTGGATCTTTCGACAAAATGTATGGCAGTGGTTGAATTTCCACTCCTTTGGTGTAACAGCCCAAGAGCAACATTCCATATTTGTATCATTGCCATGTTATCAACCTTGTATGACTTGCCATTATTGGTTTGAATTTGAAATGCATAATGGTTGCCTCATGTCATCATTTGCATCATGGCATCAGTTGTGATCTTCATCAATTATGGATTGTGTGTGTTGTGATGTGTGGGTGTTCGAGTGTTAGGATTTGCCTACATGTTGTGCTTTGATCATTTGCAAAACCCCATCATTTTCATCCCATAAACCCTTTTCCTTCCCTATTTCTCTCTTATTTTGCAATGTGTGTTTTCCCTGCCTTATTTTAATGTCTACTATATTTCTAAATTCCCTAGACCATGCCAAGAAGCCATACTCCATTTTACATCTCATTTAAAGTTGTTTTGTTTAGATTAATAAATGCATCAAGTTTGAATTAAATTCAAACTTAGTTTATTTTTTTATTTCTAAAAATGTCCAAACCAAATTTATTAAATAGAGCATAAATCCAGGGTCTCAAATATATTTTTGTGCCAAGTAAGATGTGGCAGACGAGAAGAGTAAAATCTATCAGTTCCAAGGGGGCCTCAGAGAAGACCTTCATCTTGCAGTTGTTCTCGCCGATACGACCTAGTTTGATCATTTTACAACTTGGCTCTAAAGCTAGAAGCAGATCAATTCAAGGCTGAGGCTTCCAAGAAGCGGTTCAGAGAGTCCAACCCCTCATCGTCTTCCTCTCAAGTGGTTCCCAAGCAGCAGAAGTATTGGGTTCCTCCTCCTCCGTTTTGTCCTCAGTAGCAAAAGTGGATTGGTGGCCATGGTTCTTCCCACCCACCCAACCTAGTGAGCCATCAGAGACCTCAGGCACCTAGGATAGGTGGTCCTCCTCCAGCCCACACTCATCCGCTTTCAGAGGTTACTGTAGGATCGCAAGTATGTCTAGAGGGGGGGATGATTAGACTACTTGACCAATTAAAAATTCAACCTTTTCCCAATTTTAGTTGTGGGCAGATTTTAGCAATGATAGCAAGTCAAGCACACCCTACACATGCATGTCTAAGAGTATAGCAGCGGAAAGTAAAGACAAGCACATGTAATAGAGGTAAGGGTTAGAAGATCAAACGCAATTGTTGACACGAAGATTTTTCCCGTGGTTCCGATAGGTGGTGCTATCGTACATCCACGTTTATGGAGTCTTCAACCCACAGAGGGTAACGGTCGCGAGAGTCCACGAAGGGCTCCACCCATAAGGGTCCACGAAGTAGCAACCTTGACTATTCCATAATGGCTTTAGTCCACGAAGGACTAGCCTCACTATGGGTAGATCTTCACGAAGTAGGTGATATCCTTGCCCGTACAAACTTCTTGGTTCAACTCCACAACACGAAGTAGGAGGCTCCCAAGCAACACCTGACCAATCTAGGAGGCACCACCCTCCAAAAGGTAATAGGCTTGATATTGATGATGAACTCCTTGCTCTTGTGCTTCAAGATGATAGACTCCTCAACACTCAATCACTCTCTCACAGATTTGGCTTGGTAGAAGAGATTGATTGGGTGGAAAGCAACTTGGGGAGGCTAGAAATCAAGATCCATGTGGTTGGTGTGGATGATCTTGATCTCAACACAAGGGTAGGTGGTTCTCTCTCAGAAATTTGGATGGGGCAAGTGTGGAATAGTTCTGAGGGCTTCTCATTCGAGTGAGAGGTGGTGGAGGGGTATATATAGGCATCTCCAAAAATCCAACTGTTACACCATTATTGAGCAACTCGGTGAAACCGAAGTAAAAACTCGGTGGCACCGAAGTGTTCAAAATGCGGCAACTTTAGGAATCTCGGTGAGACCGATATATGATTCTCGGTGGTACCGATATGAGTGGCCGAGGGCAGTTTCCAAACTCGGTGAGACCGATTCACAATTCTCGGAAATTCCGATTCTTATGAAACAGATATAATAAAGTTGGTCACTGGAACTCGGTGGCACCGATGCAAAACTTGGTAGTACCGAGAAGGGTTTGTGGCTAGGGTTTCTGTCTAGGGGTTAAACTCGGTGTAGCCGATACGAAAGTTGGTAGCACCGATTTTGAGTGGAAGGGTTTTTAGACAGAATCTTTGTGGGAGAGCTTGTGGGTGTTTTTGGTGACTAGCACTTGTGCACGTGGAGCAATTTGTTCACCAACAATACCTTACCCCCTTTTAATAGTATTGGCTTTCCTATGGACTCAAAGTGATTTCTCACAAAGTAAAATGTAGAGTCTTCTAGCTTGAAGCTTTGCCAATCCATTCCTTGCATCTTGGGGTATATCCTCACAATCATTTGCCAAGCCATCATTGAACTTTTTCCTGAGATATACTTAGTGGAAAACATTAGTCCAATGAAGTATATGTTGTTATTAATTACCAAAACCACCTAGGGAGAAGTTGTGCTTTCAGTTATTGATATGTCTCTGTCGTATCTATAATTTTTAATTGTTTCATGCCAATATTCTATAACTTTCATATACTTTTGGCAACATTTTATATTATTTTTGGGACTAACTTACTTATCTAGTGCCCAGTGCAAGTTCCTGTTTTTTGTGTATTTTTTGTTTTGCAGAAATTTCATATCAAACAAAGTCCAAACGCGATAAAAATTTACGGAGACTTTTTTTGGTATATATGTGAATTTTTGGAAGAAGAATCAACGGAACACGATGCACGAGGGCTGCACAAGCCAATAGGGCGAGGCCAGGGGGGTTGGTCGTGCCCTAATAGCTTGTGCCTCCCCTTATGTCGGTTCCGGCCCTACTTTCGCTGCAATAAAGATAATTTTCCGATAAAAATCCCCCCAAAATTTAAGCCCAATCGGAGTTACGGATCTCCGGATATTTAAGAAACGGTGAATGGGTCAAAAAATAGTCGCGAAAATAGAAGAGAAACAGAGAGATAGATCCAATCTCGGAGGGGCTCCTGCCCTCCGGGAGCCATGGCAGCCATGGACCAGAGGGGAAACCCTCCTCCCACCTAGGGAGGAGGCCAAGGAAGAAAAAGAAGGAGGGGGGCTCTCTCCCCCTCTCTCCTGGTGGCACCGGAGCGCTGCTGGGGCAACCATCGTGACGGCGATCTACACCAATAACTTCGCCGCCGTCACCACCAACTCTCTCCCCCTTCTATGCAGCGGTGTAAAACCTCTCTTCCCCGTTGTAATCTCTACTTAAACATGGTGCTTATTGCTATATATTATTATCCAATGATGTGTGGCTATCCTATGATGTTTGAGTAAATTTCTTTTGTCCTATGGGTTAATTTTCGTATGATGTTATTGATATGAGTTGTATGTTGATATCATGCTGTGCTAAGGTGCCCTCTGTGCCGCGCACATGTGAGGGAATCCCGCTGAAGGGTTTGCAAAATTTTCATGATTCGCTTATAGTGGGTGGCTAGAGTGACAGAAGCTTACATGTTTGCGTATGGGAGTAAAGAGGACTTGATTTTCAATGCTATGGTTGGGTTTACCTTAATTATTTCTAGTAGTTGCGGATGATTTCTAGAGGTCCAATCATAAGTGCATATGATCCAAGTACGGAAAGTGTGTTAGCGTATGCCTCTCCCTCATTGCATATGACAAGTATCTATCATATTATATTCAATTGCCTATGGACAATCTTTTCTTTTGCGCTACAAAAAGATTTCTACTAAAAACTAACTTCATTAATCTTTATTAAAACAGCCCATAACTTTTATTTACTTGTTCTTTATTACCTTGCAAAACTATCTCTACACCTACTAAGTACTTCTAGTTTTATTCCCGCAAAATAGTTTCATACTTGTTCTAGGTAAAGTAAGCGTTGGCGTGCGTAGAGTTGTATTAGTGGTTGATAGAACTTGATAGAATATTAATTCTACCTTTAGATCCTCATTGGGTTTGACACTCTTATCAAAAATGGCTACAAACGATCCCCTACCCTTGTGGGTTATCAAGACCTTTTTCTGGCGCCGTTGCCGGGGAGCAATAGCGTAGCGGTTGATATTCTCGTGTGTGCTTGTTTGCTTTATCACTAAGTAATTTCATTTTATGTTATAAGTTGTTTTATATCTTTAGTTATGGATATGGAACACGAAACACCAAAAAAATTAGTTGTACTTGCTACTCATGGAGATGGGGAACCTCCTAAAACCCTCGACGCTGGTTATGTGAAAAACATTAAATACTACTTTGATAATCCTGAGAAATCCCCATTAAACTTGATAATGGGAGACACGTTGGATCAACGTGAGTACTTTAGGTATTACGCTTGTCTCAAAAAAGGAAACACTTATGGGATCAAACTAAAATGTTGCATTGGTATGCATGGAATTTATGCCATAGATGTGATTATACTTGTTGCTCTAAGAATAAGGGTCTACACCTTCCCTTTCAATGTGAATTTAATGATAATGAAACCTTGGCTTCTTATGGTAAGGGTATATACGATTACTCTGATGTGGAACAAATAGAAGAATTTGTTTCTTTTAAGGGTGCTTATGAAATTGAATCATTCTTTTTAAAAGTATGATAACAATGATGATGTTGTTTATAGATCTGAAAATTTTGACATACTTAAATATTGCTATGAGAATTATGAATACAATGCCGATATTAAGGAATTTATGGAGAAAATGTCTGCTGCCTTGGAAGAGGCTAGTATTTTGCAGGAATATATGGAAGAAGAAATGGCTGAAACTGTGAGCTCATTAGATGAAAAAGATGAGGAGGAGAGCGAAGAACAAAAGGAGGAAGAGCGGATTAGCTACCCGTACCCACCTTCTAACGAGAGTAACTCTTCAACTCATACATTGTTTAATTTCCCTTCGCACATACCGAAGGATGAATGTTATGATGATTGCTATGATCCCTTGGATTCGTTTGAAATATCCCTTTTTAATGAACTTGATGCTTGCTATGCTTGTGGCCATGATGCCAATATGAATTATTCTTATGGAGATGAACTTGCTATAGTTCCTTAGGTTAAGCATGAAATTGTTGCTATTGCACCCACACATGATAGTCCTATTATCTTTTTGAATTCTCTCAACTATACTATATCGGAGAAATTTGCACTTATTAAGGATTATATTGATGGGTTGCATTTTACTATTACACATGATGATTTTGATGAATATAATATGCATGTGCTTGCTGCTCCTACTTGCAATTATTATGAGAGAGGAATAAAATCTTCACCTCTCTATGTTTCCAATACGATAAAATTGCAAGAAACCACTTATGCTATGTATTGGCCTTTACTTTGTGTGAATGAATTGTTCTTTTTTGACATGCCAATGCATAGGAAGAGAGTTAGACTTTGGTGTCACATGATATATATATATACAGCCCGTCTATTCTGACAACGATGTTAGAATAACTATTCTGACAACACTTCTGAATTTCACGGTTAACGTGACTGCACTGCATCCCATCAAACGAGCACTGCAATGTCGACAGAAAAAACCCGACGCGTTTTTCGGCACCGTTTTCGCTCCAGTTTCTAAACCGTTTGTCGGAACGAGACGTATAATATACCGTTGGATAGCTACAGAAAATCCGCAACTTTTCCATTTTGACCACTTTTCGTGATTCCCCGACGTATAATATACCGGTTTAAGAGCAGTTTCGAAAACGGTGACCACCCGACGAGTGGCAGCGAGCGTATTTTTGCTTTTTTTCTAAACCGCTCGTCGGAATGAAGCAAACGATACGGCGTTGGAAAGATATCGTCAAGCCGCAACTTTTTCATGTTGAACACTTTCTCTAATTCCTTACGGCTTGAGAGTAATTTCAAATTTACTAAAAAAATGGAATTCTGTTTTTCAAATTTTTTGATGTTTTCGGTACGGTTTTCGCTCCAGTTTTTTAACCATTTGTCGGAACGACGCGTGTGATACGGCATTGGAAAGCTGTGCAACACGCGTAACTTTCATATGTTGATCATTTGTTGAGATTCCTCATGGTTTTAAATGAATTTTGAAAACGGTGCGTCTGCGTACGAGTGGCAGCAAGAGTATTTTCGTATTTTTTCCAAATCGCTCGTCGGAACGATGCAAGTGATATGGCATTGGAAAGATATCGACGAGACGCAACTTTTTCATGTAGAACACTCTCTATAATTCCTTACAGTTTAAGAGCAATCTTCAAATTACCGAAATGCGGATACTCTGTTTTTTGCGACACCAAAATCGACGCGTGAACCTCATCTGACAGAAGAACGCACTGCTTTAGACGGAAAACCGCACTGCATCAGACGGACATGTGAAGTTCATGGTTTTTTCGTCAAACATAAATTTTCCCAGGCAAAGAAGTGGCCCACACTGCATCGGACGGGCGAGTGAACTTCATGGTTGTTGTTCGTTTTTTCATACTTATTATTTTCCATACTTATTGGATTTATTTATTTTGTCACAAAACAAACTACAATATTTTTCTCAACATTTTTCCCAAGGAATAAAAGTGAACCTCTCAACGAACCAAACCGAACCTCTCGACAAAAATTAACACAATCAGCTCGCATCACACACATCCGTTTGCAATCAAAAGAATCACGCTACTAGATGCCGAACCACATGTAAGCCGCCGATGAGCTGCACGACATAGCTGTTCGTACTGCATCTCGTGCAACACAGCACACACAGCATCCGTTTTTTCAAGAGGTCCGGCGAGCTCCCTTCTTCTGCAATAAACAGTAAAACGAAACAACAACGTCAGGGCCATCAGAACAACAAACCAAGGGACATGAGAAAAGAATAGAAGTACAACAGGGCCATCTGAACCGCACACGCAGCCCATCCGAGCTGCACGCCTTGGCCATCTGAACCCCGCCAGCGAACTACATGGTTGCGACGAGTGTACTTGACGGCGCCACTGCCGGACACATCAACCTGCCGGGAGCCGAACTGCACTCCTCAGAATATGCCCACATCGCGGACTCCACATCGTGCTCAGAACCAAGCCACAATGCGCAGCAAAATCCAGAGGACAAAATGTCAATCAAACTACTAAGAAAATTAGTCCAGTTTTTCATACACAAAATCTAAAGAGAGAAACACAGCAAATTGATGTCACTGCAGCAGTGCTATGATGGATTCAGTGTGTGCAGGCGGCCGAATCCTGTCTCCTCGCTCGCTCCGAGCTGCATGCCCGCTCGCTTCGAACTGCAAGACGCACACAGCGCATGGCACCACCGATGAAACCAAACTGCACCGGTATCCTTGACCATCTTCAGGCCAGCTCGCAGGAGGGGAGGGGAAGCAGGAGAGCTCCCCGTGGGGATGGGGATCCCACGACATGGAGCCAGTGGGTCTGTGGCGCATCACGGAACTCGTTGATGTAGGAGAGGAGCTGGATTCGGGCCGATGAGAGGGTCTCCGGCGAGGGAGCACGAGGTGGTCAGCCACGTCCGCGCCTCGATCCCATCTCCTGCTGGCGCGGCAGGGCCATCTCCACCCGGATCCATCGCCGAGAGGTGCGCATCGGGGCGAGGTGGGGAGGGGGGGGGGGGGGGGGGGGGGGGTGGGTGGTGGGGGGGGTGGATGGTGGGGGGGGGGGGGGGGGGGGGGGCAGGAGATCCAGCCAGGCCTCAACGGGATCTGGCGCGGTGCCATGGCGGGGAAGGAGCCTCCCGCTAGGAAGGTCATGGCGGGGCGGTGCGCCCGAATCCACACCGGCAGCGCGCGGGGAACCTGGGGGCGGCCGTCCTTGTCCATGCAGATTCGGAGGCAGGGGAGTGGGGGAGGTGGGGCCGTCGGTTGAGGCCGCACCTGGGGCCGGTCGAGAGGAGGAGGAGGTGGGGTGGTGCCGGCGTGGAGGAGGAGGAGGCGGGGAGGTGCCGGCCTGGAGGAGGAAAAGGTGTTTTTTTTGTGCTAATGCAGTTTTTTCGGGTTGCTTTGTGGTCCGGTTCAAGATGACGGAGCAGTGTAGAAGTGATGTCAGAATAAGGTTTGGTGTCACAATAAGACTCTTAAGGGGTGTTGTTAGAATAGACCCATACTATATATATATATATATATATATATATATATATATATATATATATATATATATATATATATATATATCACTTTGTGCTCACTACTAAATTACAAATCATTGTTAATTAAAATTGGCTTTGATATACCTTGGGATGTGGGTGGATCAATTACTTGAGAACTATATGCCTAGCTTAATGGCTTTAAAGATAGCGCTGCCAGGGAGACAACCCGGAAGTTTTAGAGTGTCATTTATTTCTGTTGTGTGCTTTTAAAATAATTAAAAACCAAAAAAATAAAGTGGGGAACTTAAAACTTTTTTCAAAAAGAAACGTGAAAGTGAGAAGGACGAGCACCGTTGAAGTGGGGCTAGCCTTGAACTTTGTTCATGCCCATGGAAAGTTTGTGAATTTTGATTACAGAAACTTTTCAACAAAAATAATTATCACATTGTATAAATCCATTGTATTATAAAAATAATGTGCCAAGATTTACCTTTAGGATGTTTAAATTGCTTGTTTGATATGTGCTGTGTAAAAACAGAAACTTTTGCTGTAGTGTTTGAATTTCCATATTTTACTGGAGCATGAAAAAATTCTGAAATTTTTACACAGTTCTTTTATGTAAACTTTTTATCACGTCCTAATTTATCAGAATGTTTTGAGTTACGTAAGTATAGGTTTCATCTGCATCTTTACAGACTGTCCTGTTTTTCACAGATTGATCTTATAGTTGCTTTGTCTGCTTATGTTTGAGTTCTTGTTGAGCCCATTGACTTTGGAGCCATAGAATTGTTATAGAATACAGTAGGTAATTTTGGATTATAATTATACAATAATGTGATGGCAAGACATGATGGGATTTGGTGTTGTATGTACTAACGTTTCTAATAAAAGTCCCGTTAACTTTTGTGTGGATGAAGTGTTCGAGGATTGAGGAGGTATCGATATGAGAAGAATAAGGAGAGGCAAGAGTTCAAGCTTGGGGATGCCCAAGGCACCCCAAGTAAATATTCAAGGATACTCAAGCATCTAAGCTTGGGGTTTCCCCGGAAGGCATCCCATCTTTCTTCTTCAACAATTATCAGTATGTCTCGGTTTTTGTTTTGTTCACATGATATGAATAAATTCTTGGAGCGTCGTGTGCCTTTTATTTTACTTTTTAGCAATGCACCATGCTGGTATGGGAAAGTCCATGGTCTATTTATAGAATGCTCTTTGCACTTCACTTATATCTTTTGAGTGTGGCTTTATAGAATGCTTCATGTGCTTCAATTATATCATTTGAAGTTGGATGCCTGTTTCTCAACATATAGAAAACCGTTATTTGTAGAATGCTCTTTTGCTTCACTTATACTCCCTCCGTCTCAAAATAAGTGTCTCAACTTTGTACCAACTTCAGTACAAAGTTGTACTAAGGTTAAGACACTTATTTTAGGACGGAGAGAGTATTTATTAGAGCATGGTCTTTTGTAGAAATAAATTAAACTCTCATGCTTCACTTATACCTATTTAGAGAGTCAACAGGAATTGGTCATTCACATGGTTAGTCATAAAATCCTACATAAAACTTGAAGATCGCTGAATATGATATGTTTGATTCCTTGCAATAATTTTGCGACATTAAGATGGTAATATGTGGGGGTACTACTGAATGATTGTGGTATAGTAAGAAATCCTTTGTGTTGTTATAACCGGGGGGGCGATGGTTAAATCCTCCCAACATCCTCCCTAGGGGCATGTGAGTAGTACTTTGCTTCGAGAGAGCTAATAAAACCTTGCAATAAGTATGTGAGTTCTTTATAACTAATGTGAATCCATGGATATACGCATTCTCACCACCTCATATTTGCTAGCCTCTTTGGTACCGTGCATTGCCCATTATCACCTTGAGGATCGGTGCAACCTTTGCCGGTGCATCCAAACCCCGGGACATGATACGCTCTGTTGCACATAAGCCACCTTATATCTTCCTCAAAACAGCCACCATACCTACCTATCATGGCATTTCCATAGCCATTCCGAGATATATTGCCATGCAACTTCCATCATCATCATATACATGACTTGAGCATTCATTGTCATAATTCTTTGCATGATCGTAAGATAGCTAGCATGATATTTCCATGGCTTGTCCGTTTTTTGATATCTTTGCTACGCTAGATCATTGCACATCCTGGTACATTATACGTCTCCAACGTATCGATAATTTATGAAGTATTCATGCCATGATTGCCTATGTTTACAATACTTTTATATGGTTTTGATGCACTTTATATGATTTATTTAGAACTAACCTGGACTGACGTTGTTTTCAGCAGAATTACCGTGGTGTTGTTTTTGTGCAGAAAATAAAAGTTCTCGGAATTGACCGAAACTTTTTTATGATTTTTTCTGGAGAAAATAAGAAATACTGGAGCGAAGAACCACCGGAGGGGAGCCACCCGTGGGGCCCAAGCCATCAGGGCGAGACCCCCCTAGGTCACGCCCTCATATGTGGTGGGGTCCACGAGGCTCTGTTGCGCGTGATTCCAACGCTAAAAAATCCTATAAATCCCAGAAACAAACGAAGACTCTCCGTTCCACCGCCGAAACTCTCTTTATCGATGAAAAACTAATCTGGAGCCTTTCCAATACCCTGCCGGAGAGGGAAATCATCATCCGGTGGCCATCTTGATCATCCCGGTGGAGGCCATGACAACGAGGGAGTAGTTCACCCTCGGGGCTGAGGGTATGTACCAGTAGCTATGTGTTCAATCTCTCTCTCTCTCTCGTGTTCTTGAGATGTCACGATCTTGATGTATCACGTGCTTTGTTAATATAGTCGGATCATATGATGTTATTCCCTTGCTACCAGGTTGTGATGAATTGAACCTTTCCCTTTGAGATATCGTTATGTTGGATTGAATATTTTGGTTTGAGAACACTTGATGTACATCTTGCATGGGATACTGACGTGGCTTGAGACTGCTTCGGTATTTCCCCAAAGAGAAAGGGATGATGCAGCACAGCGACGGTAAGTATTTCCCTCAGTTATAAAACCAAGGTATCGAACCAGTAGGAGGATCACCAACACTACGTAAACAACACATGCACACAAAGAACAAATACTTGCAACCCATCGCAAAAGAGAGGTTGTCAATCTCTCTACAGCAATAAGATAGATTAGGATATGATAGAATGGATGGATAGATCTCTCAAGAACACAAAATAAAAGAGGCAAATAAAAAGTGCAGAAAGGTATTTTTGGGTTTTTGGAATAATAGATCTAAAAACAAAAGTGGCAAAAAGATAGATCGGAAAGCAACATGTTGGAAAAGTAGACCCGGGGGCCGTAGGTTTCACTAGTGGCTTCTCTCATCAGTATAGCACACGGTGGACGAACAAATTACTGTTGGGCAATTGATAGAAGATCAAATAATCATGACGATATCCAAGGCGATGATCATTATATAGGCATCATGTCCAAGATTAGTAGACCGAAACGATTCTGCATCTACTACTATTACTCCACACATCGACCGCTATCCAACATGTATCTAGTGTATTAAGTTCATGGAAAAACGAAGTAATGCAACAAGAACGGTGACATGATGTAGACAAGATCTATTCATGTAGGAATAGACCCCATCTTCTTATCCTTAATAGCAACGATACATGCGTGCCTCGCTGCCCCTTCTGTCACTGGGAGAGGACACCGCAAGATCGAACCCATCACAAAGCACCTCTTCCCATGGCAAGAAAAAATCGATCTAGTTGGCCTAACTAAACCAAAGATTCGAAGAAGAAATACAAGGCTATAAGTAATCATGCATATAAGAGATCAAAGAAGACTCAAATAATATTCATGGATAGAAACTGATCATGAACTCAAAATTCATCGGATCCCAACAAACACACCGCAAAAGTTTACATCAAATAGATCTCCAAGAGACAATTGTATTGAAAATCAAAAGAGAGAGACAAAGCCATCGAGCTACTACCTACGGACCCGTAGGTCTATGGTGGACTACTCACGCATCATTGGAGAGGCACCAATGAGGATGATGAACCCCTCCGTGATGGTGTTAGATTGGATCTCGCGGTTCTGGAACTTGCGGCGGCTGGATGTGTTTTTCATCGACTCCCCTAGGGTTTCTGGAATATTTGGGAATTTATATGCATCAGAGGTGGTGGAGGGGGTTCCCGAGGCGGCCACAACCCATCAGGGCGCGCCCGGGGCCCCTGGCGCGCCCTGGTGGGTTGTGGGCGGCCTGGGCTCCCTCCTGGTAAATTCTTTGGCCCACTGGCCTTCTTCTTGTCCAAAAAGTTTCGCCGCGATTGGACTCCGTTTGGTACTGATATTCTGTGAAGTAAAAAACAAGCAAAAACAGCAACTGACACTTTGGGACTATGTCAATAGGTTAGTCCCAAAAAATGATATAACGTTGCTATAAAATGATTGTAAAACATCCAAGAATAATAATATAACAGCATGTAACAAGCAAAAATTATAGATACGTTGGAGACGTATCAGCATCCCCAAGCTTAATTCCTACTCGTCCTCGAGTAGGTAAATGATAAAAATAGAATTTTTGATGTGGAATGCTGCCTAACATGTTCATCACATATTCTTTTCTTTTGTAGCATGGACATTTGGACTTTTAGATGGTTCAAAGCAATAGTCTAGTTTTGACATAAAGACTTTAATACTCAAGCATGCCAACAAGCAACCATGTCTTTCAAAATATCAACACTAAAGAAAGTTATCCCTAGCCCATCATGTTCAATCATTGATCCATTCATGAAACACACTCAAATATTAACTACACCCAATGCTCAAGTATGATCATAGTGTCCCCTAGTTGGTTCTTTATAAGAGAAGATGGAGACTCAAATATAAAATAAAAATTGCATACAGTAAATAGATAGGCCCTTCGCAGAGGGAAGTAGGGATTTGTAGAGGTGCCAGAGCTCAAAGTTTAAATTGAGAGAGAAAAATATTTTGAGTGGCATTCCTTTCCTGTCAACGAAAACGACAAAGTAGTTCACAATACTTTCCATGCTAGATATATCATACGTGGTTCCCAAACATAAAGTAAAGTTTATTCCTTATTCCACCATTCGTTCACAATCCATGGCTGGCCGTATCCACGGTTGCCTTCCATACCAACACTTTTCAAGGAATTTATTATTTGACAACAAAAAGTAAATTTTCTTTTTTTTTCATTTCGGGACTGGGCATCCCTATTACCGCCGTACTCTCGTGCAATGACAAGTGAATAAACACTCATCTTGAGAATAACACATCTATCATGGAAAAATATTGGACACCCCCTACCGTTTTATGAGCGGTACGGGCACACAAAAAGGAAATTTATTTTGAAAATTAGAGATGGCACATACAAATTTGCTTGGAACGGCATGGAAATACCGCATATAGGTAGGTATGGTGGACTCATAAGGCAAAACTGGGTTTAAGGATTTTGGATGCATAAGTAGTATTTCTACTTAGTACAAGTGGAGGCTAGCAAATAGATTGAGAAGCAACCAACCAAGAAACAAAAATTCACATAAATGAGCATTGAGCATAACTAACACCGAATAATGCACCATAAGTAGGATGTAATTTCATTGCATAACTATTGACTTTCGTACTTGCATAGGGAATCACAAAGATTAACACCAATATTCTTACTAAAGCATAATTACTCACTAACATGACTCACATATTACTATCATCATGTCTCAAAACTATTACAAGGAATCAAGTTTAATTTGTCCAATGATCTTCATGAAAGTTTTTACTATATCCTCCTTGAATATCTATCACTTTGGGACTAGTTTCATATATTGCCATTGCTTTTGACAAGCTCAAACAAATTTCAATGAAGAACATGAGCATAAAGGTTTCATCTCTCAAAATAGTATAAGTGAAACATGAGAGGATTTCTTCAAAATTTACTAACTCTCAAATTAATCTAAGTGAAGCATGAGAGTATTTCTCCAAAAAAATTCCAAGCACACCGTGCTCAAGAAGATATAAGTGAAGCACTAAAGCAATTCCATAGCTCAAAAAAATTAAGTGAAGCATGTAGAGCAATTCTAACAAATCATAGCATAATTTTGGCTCTCTCAAATAGGTGTGTCCAGCAAGGATACTAGAGACAAACTAAAAATCAAAGCAAGCAAAGACTCAAATGATACAAGACGCTCCAAGCAAAACTCATGGTATGTGATGAATAAAAATATAGCTCCAAGTAAAATACTGATGGTCATTAGAAGAAAGAGGGGATGCCACTCGGGGCATCCCCAAGCTTAGTTGCTTGTTTCTCTTTGGATATATCTTGGGGGTGCTGTAGCATCCCCAAGCTTAGGCTCTTCTCACTCCTTATTCCTTCATCCATCGTGATCTCACCCAAAACTTGAAAACTTCAATCACACAAAACTCAACAAAACCTTCTTGAGATCCGTTAGTATAATAAAGAAAATCACCACTTTAAGTACTGTTGAAAACCCATTCATATTTTATTATTGCATTATAACTACTGTATTTTAACTTTACCATGGCTTGTACCCTTCAATACAAACCATAGATTCATCAAAACAAGCACACAATGCAACGAAAACAGAATCTGTCTTAAACAGAACAGTCTGTAGTAATCTATACTCTAACCATACTTTTGTAACTCTAAAAATTCTGAAACATTAGGACAACGTAACGAATTTGTATAGCAACACTGTGTTAAATTTCAGCTAATTATCACGCTCCAGTAAAAAATGAAATTCGCACACTGGAGGCAAAGTTTCTGTTTTAGATTCAGCGTTGTTTCTACTCATCTTATGAATCATCCTAAAGGCTTTACTTGGCACAAACACTAAATAAAACATAAAAACACAATCATAACAGAGGCATAATTGTGTCAACACTTCAAAAACATAAAGAAAAATATGAAAATAAATTTATTCATTGGGTTGCCTCCCAACAAGCGTTATCGTTTTACACCCCTAACTAGGCATAAGGCATAGATTCAAGTATTGTCATCTTTGGTTTTTGCTACTTTTGCGAGGGCTTTCTCAAACCTGGGGGACTCTTTGCGCTTCCCCAAATTTTCAGGAGAAGAGACCATCTTGACATCCAAAATATCCAAACGCTTATTGCAAAGAGTAATCAAAGTATTCATGCGATTGAGGTTCCCACTAATATGTTTGAGAGGTTCATTATATTTTTGCAACTCGACCAAGTGTTTATGTAAATCACCCAATTTGTCTAAAATTTGAATCCCCTCTAAAGCCCCTTTTTTGATGGAGGAACCCCCAATATCCCTTCCAAAATTTCATAAGCGATGTTTGCATCAAGATCAATAAAGTTCCCTTTAGCGGCAAAATCCAAGAGTTATCTATGATGCAAAGCTAATCCTATGCAAAATTTCGAAGCAAAATATTTGCGTCTCCTTTTAGATTGCAAATGCGATAGCATTCCATTAGCCTATACCAGGTATCTTTCAAATTTCCCCTTGTTTTTGTTTGAAGTATAGAACTTCAAAATCTGGTGACAAAGGGGGAGTAGTAACGCTAGTCATAGCAACAAGCAAGAGATCTAACGAAACAAAGGCAAACGAAGAAGAGGGCGAATAAAACGGCAAATAGGTGAAGTGGGGGAGAGGAAAACGAGAGGAAAATGGCAAATGATGTAATTGCAAGGAGATGAGATTTGTGATTAGGAACCTGGTAGATGATGATGGAGTCCCCTCGGCGCCTACGATAGGCACGTAGAAGAGACCGCTTCCTCCCCGGCAACGGCGCCAGAAATTCCTTTGACGTGGCTTGAGACTGCGTCGGTATTTCCCCAAAGAGGAAGGGATGATGCAGCACAGCGACGGTAAGTATTTCCCTTAGTTATGAAACCAAGGTTATCGAACCAGTAGGAGGATCACCACCACCCAATAAGCAGCACCTGCACACAAACAACAAATACTTGCAACCCGACGCAAAAGAGAGGTTGTCAATCTCTCTACGGTAATAAGATAGATTAGGTAGTGATAGATAGGAGAGATAGATCTCTCAAGAACAGAAATAAAAAGAGTAAATATGCAGCAATATGTTTTTGGTTTTTTGGTTTTGTAGATCTGAAAACAAAGATTGCAAAAAGATAGATCGGAAAGCAATATGTTGGAAAAGTAGACCCGGGGGCCGTAGGGTTCACTAGTGGCTTCTCTCATGAGTATAGCGCACGGTGGGTGAACAAATTACTGTTGGGCAATTGATAGAAACTTCAAATTTTCCCCTTGTTTTTGTTTGAAGTATAGAACTTCAAAATCTGGTGAAAAAGAGGGGGTAGTAACGCCAGTCATAGCAACAAGGTAGGCAAACAAGAGATCTGATGAGAAAAAGGCAAACGAAAAAGAGGGAGAATAAAAACGGCAAATTTGGTGAAGTGGGGGAGAGGAAAATGAGAGGCAAATGGCAAATAATGTAATTGCAAGGAGATGAGATTTGTGATTAGGAACCTGGTAGATGTCGATGGTGTCTCCTCGGCGCTAGAGATTGGCACGTAGAAGAGACCGCTTCCTCCCCGGCAACGGCGCCAGAAATTCCTTTGACGTGGCTTGAGACTGCGTGGGTATTTCCCCAAAGAGGAAGGGGATGATGCAGCACAGCGACGGTGATTATTTCCCTCAGTTATGAAACCAAGGTATCGAGCCAGTAGGAGGATCACCAACACTACGTAAACAGCACCGGCACACAAAGAACAAATACTTGCAACCCGACGCGAAAGAGAGGTTGTCAATCTCTCTATGGTAAAAAGATAGATTAGGATACGATAGATTGGATAGATAGATCTCTCAAGAACACAAAATAAAAGAGACAAATAAAAAGTGCAGCAAGGTATTTTTGGGTTTTTGGAATAATAGATCTAAAAACAAAAGCGGCAAAAAGATTGATCGGAAAGCAATATGTTGGAAAAGTAGACCCGAGGGCCGTAGGTTTCACTAGTGGCTTCTCTCATGAGTATAGCACACGGTGGGTGAAAAAATTACTGTTGTGCAATTGATAGAAGATCAAATAATCATGACGATATCCAAGGCGATGATCATTATATAGGCATCACGTCCAAGATTAGTAGACCGAAACGATTCTGCATCTACTACTATTACTCCACACATCGACTGCTATCCAGCATGCATCTAGTGTATTAAATTAAGTTCATGGAAAAACGGAGTAATGCAATAAGAACGGTGACATGATGTAGACAAGATCTACTCATGTAGGAATATACCCCATCTTGTTATCCTTAATAGCAACGATACATGCATGCCTCACTGCCCCTTCTGTCAGTGGGAGAGGACACCACAAGATCGAACCCATCACAAAGCACCTCTTCCCATGGCAAGAAAAATTGATCTAGTTGGCCTAACTAAACCAAAGATTCGAAGAAGAAATACGAGGCTATAAGTAATCATGCATATAAGAGATCAAAGAAGACTCAAATAATATTCATCGATAGAAACTGATCATGAACTCAAAATTCATCGGATCCCAACAAACACACCGCAAAAGTTTACATCAAATAGATCTCCAAGAGACCATTGTATTGAGAATCAAAAGAGAGAGAGAAAGCCATCTAGCTACTGCCTATGGACCCATAGGTCTATGGAGGACTACTCACGCATCATCGAAGAGGCACCAATGAGGATGATGAACCCCTCCGTGATGGTGTTAGATTGGATCTCCCGGTTCTGGAACTTGCGGCGGCTGGATGTGTTTTTCGTCGACTCCTCTAGGGTTTCTAGAATATTTGGGAATTTATAGGCATCAGAGGCAGTGGAGGGGGTTCCCGAGGCGGCCACAACCCATCAGGGCACGCCCGGGGCCCCTGGCGCGCCCTAGTGGGTTGTGGGCGGCCTGGGCTCCCTCCTGGTAACTTCTTTGTCGCACTGGCCTTCTTCTAGTCCAAAAAAAATCTCCAAAAAGTTTCGTCGCGATTGGACTCCATTTGGTACTGATATTCCGCGAAGTAAAAAAACAAGCAAAAACAGCAACTGGCACTTTGGCACTATGTCAATAGTTTAGTCCCAAAAAATGATATAAAGTTGCTATAAAATGTTTGTAAAACATCCAAGAATGATAATATAACAACATGGAACAAGCAAAAATTATAGATACGTTTCAGACGTATCAGATACTCGTAGTGACATTGAGGTATTCTATTGATTCACTTGATATATGTTGAGGCATCATCTTGCGGATTCCGGTGACCTTGAGGATCTATGCATAGGGGTTGATTGCACGTTTTCATACCACGTTCTCTGATAGAAATCTTGGGGTGATCTTTAAAGTTCTTTGTGTTGGATTGAATATGATAGATCTGAAATTGTTTGATGCATGTCGCATAATTTACCCACGGATACTTGAGGTGACATTGGAGTATCTAGGTGACATTAGGGTGGATTGATATGTATCATTGGTGTTGTTCTAGTAAGAACTCTAGGGCTGTTTGTGACACTTATAGGAATAGCCCAAAAGATTGATCGAAAAGAATAACTTTGAGGTGGTTCTACTACCTACACCAATTTTATCATATTGTTCTCCGCTAGATAGGAACTTTGGAGTGATTCTTTGTTGCACGTTGAGGGATGATCATATGATTCAACTATGTTAGCATTGTTGGGAGATTGCACTAGTGAAAGTTTGAACCCTAGGCCTTATTTCCAAGAATTAATATACCATTTTGCTCGCTGTTTACTATTTATTACCTTGCTGTTTTTATATTTTCAGATTACAAAAACCTATATCTACCTTCCATATTGCACTTGTATCACCATCTCTTCGCCGAACTAGTGCACCTATACAATTTGCCATTGTATTGGGCGTGTTGGGGACACAAGAGATTTCTTGTATTTGATTGCAGGGTTGTTTGAGAGAGACCATCTTCATCCTACACCTCTCACGGATTGATAAACCTTAGGTCATCCACTTGAGGTAAAATTGCTACTGTCCTACAAAACTCTGCGCTTGGAGGCCCAACAAAGTCTACAAGAATAAAGTTGCGTAGTAGACATCAAGCCGTTTTCTGGCGCCGTTGCCCAGGAGGTGAGTGCTTGAAGGTATATCGTTAGATCTTGCAATTAAATCTTTTAGTTTCTTGTTTTTCACTAGTTTGGTTTTATAAAAGAAAACTACAAAAAAATGGAATTTAGGTTGCCTCAATTGTTTCGTCTTTTTAATGTCTTTCGTGAAAATGATGGTTCAGAAAATTGTGCTCAATTGTTGGAGGAGGAGTTTATGAAAATACTTAATGAGAATTCCTTGAATGATGAGCATGATTGCAATGTTGCTAGTATGAATTCTCTGAATATCCATGATGCTAATGATATGCAAAGCCAGAAGCTTGGGGATGCTATGTTTGATGAAGATGATATTTTTAGTTCCCCAAGTTTTGATGAGCAAATTTATTATGATGATGGCATGCCTCCTATATATGATGATTATGATGATGACAGGTATGCTATTAAGAGTGATAGTAACCATGAAACTTTTCATCATGATTTTAATATTGAATGTGGTTATGTCAATCATGCATCTCATGATAGTTATTTTGTTGAGTTTTCTCCCACTACAATGAATGAGAAGAAAATTGCTTATGTGGAGAGTAATAAATTTTCTATGCTTGTAGATCATGAAAAGGATGCTTTATGTGATAGTTATATTTTTGAATTCCTTCATGATGCTACTGAAAATTATTATGAGGGAGGAACGTATGCTTGTAGGAATTGCAATAATATCAAGTTTCCTCTCTATGTGTTCAAAGTTTTGAAGTTATGCTTGTTTTGCCTTCCTATGATAGATGAATCTTGCTCCCATAAATTTTTTTCTCACAAAATCCCTATGCATAGGAAGTGGGTTAGACTTAAGTGTGCTTGTCATATGCTTCATGATGCTCCCAATGTGTTTCAATTCTTTACTTTTATGTGAGCATCATTGAAATCATCATGCCTAGCTAAAAGGCATTAAAGAAAAGCACTTGTTGGGAGACAACCCAACACTTTTCCTTTCTGTTTTTGTTTGTTCACATGATTAAGATACTATAGTAATCATGTTTTGTGTCTTTTATTCAATAATGTGCCAAGCAAAGCCTTTGGGATAGTATGTATACTTGTTGATTTGATTTTGTGCAAAAACAGAAACTTTTGCCTCCAGTAAATAATTTCTCTGATTTTACTGGAGCGTCAAAAAATTCTGAAATGTTTACACAGTATTTATATGCAAATTATCTAAGTTTTCCTAATTTTTCAGAATTTTTCGAGATAGGTAAGTATGGTTATACTACAGATCTTCACAGACTGTTCTGTTTTTGACAGATTCTGTTTTGCATGCATAGTTTGCTTATTTTAGTGTTCCCATAGCTTATATTCAGTGATATAAATTATGTGAATGGTATAATACAGCAGGTATTATGTGAGAACAATTATTAATCTTGTCTTGACAGTACCTAAGTGAATTATCTTTATTTATCATACTAACCCATCTCTCGAAATTCTGTTAAGTTTTGTGTGATTGAAGTTTTCAAGTTTTGGGTGAGATACCGATATGAGGAGACTAAGGAGTGACAAGAACCTAAGATTTGGGATTCCCAAGGAACCCCCAAGGTAATATCCAAGGAATACTCAAGCGCCTAAGCTTGGGGATGCCCCGGAAGGCATCCCCTCTTTTGTCTTCAACACTATCGGTATATCTTGCTTGGAGCTATATTTTTATTCGTCACATAATATCTGTTTTGCTTGGAGCGTCATTTTATTTTGTTAATATTTTCTTGCTGTTATTTATAATCTTGATTTTCAATTAAAAGTTCCAAGAATTACCTTTAGGATGCTTGAATTGCATGTTTGATGTGTGATGTGTAAAAACAGAAACTTGTGCTATAGTGTTTGAATTTTCAAATTTACTGGAACGTGGAAATTTTCTGAAATTTTTACACAGAATTTTCATATAAATTATTTATCATTTCCTAAATTTTCATAATTTTTAGTGTTACATAAGTGCACTTTGTAAATTAATTGCTACAGACTGTCCTGTTTAGACAGATTACTGTCATAGTTTTGTTATCTACTTCTCCGATGGTTTTCATGACTTATATTGGTAGAATAAATTGTAGAAATGATAGTATACAGTAGATAATATTTGAAAATTATTATGCAACTTGTCTTGGCAGTACATTAAGTGTTGATTTATTTTTATGTGCACTAACCTATCTCACGAGTTGTTTTCAAGTTTTTGTGGATGAAGTTTTTGAGACTTAGGTGAAACTGGGATATGAGAGGATTGAACGAGATACAAAAGCTCAAGCTTGGGGATGCCCAAGGCACCCCAAGTAAATATTTCAAGAAGTCTCAAGCATCTAAGCTTGGGTATGCTACGCATCCCACCTCTCTTCGGTTAGCCTATGTTGAGCCTAAATTTTTTATTCGTTCACATGATATGTGCTATTCTTGGAATGAATTTTTATTTAGTTTTGCTGTTTGAATAAAATACTCAGATCTGAAAATATTTATTGAGAGAGAGTCCTCACATAGCTACTTAATTTTTTGACTACTCATTGATCTTCACTTATATCTTTTGAGAGTAGTTTGATGTTTACTCTTGTGCTTCACTTATATCCTAAGAGTAAATTGTGAATGAATGAAATATCATAAATCTGAAATTATCAATGTGTTATATTCTTAGTAGCAAGTTCACATTTGGTTTAGAAAGTAAAATATATTGAAGTTTAATAATCACTGTATTGGTCATATGAGCAATTCAAGAATGATTAGTATAAGAAAGAGAACTTTCACATACAAATATATTATCTTGGACATCTTTTATGATTGTGAATACCCATTAATTATTTTCAAACTTGATCAAATAGTTGAAGTTGGACAAGGAAGACAACGTAATGGTTATGTTTGGGTATATTTGCATAGAAGTTATATTGTTATGGATCCTCTAACATGTGGTGCTTGTTTAGAACCTTTTGCTAGCCAAAACTTCGTACTAAGTAGAGATACTACTTGTGCATCCAAATCCTTGAGCCAAGTTTCTTCCATGAGAGTCCACCATACCTACCTATATATGGTATTTCACCGCCATTCCAAGTAAATTTGCATGTGCCACCTCTAAAACCTTCAAATAAACATCCGTTTTGTGTGCTCGTACCGCTCATGGAGCGACGGGGCGGTCATTATCTTCCATGCTAAGTGAGTTATTCTCAAGATGAGTGTTTATTCACTTGTCATTGCACGAGAGAGGCTGGTAAAAAGGATGCCCATTCTTGCATAATACAAAAATAAATAAATAAAAACACCCCCTAGAAAGTTGATTGTTTGCAAGGCAACCGTGGATTCGGTCAGCCATGGAATGTTTTGAATGGTGGAGGGGGAGTAAAATTTCAATTCTGTTTGGGAACCGCCAATAATGTGATTAGCATGGAAGATATTGAAAACCTTGTTGTGACGTTGACAGGAAAAGCACACAACTCAAAATTACATATTCATCTCTGTTTTAAACAATGAGCTCTGGCACCTATGCAAATCCCTGCTTCCCTCTGTGAAGGGACAATCTATTTACTTTCATGCTATTTCCTATTCATGTTGAGTCAACTACTTATTCCAACCTCGGTCTATTAGTTGGCAAGCATCATGTGGTGGGGAAAGATCCAAATATATATATCCAGTCAAATATATTTGACCATGATTCATTATTGTTGACAATTATCTTCACGACAAGTATGTTGGGAGGCGAAACATTAAGCCCCTATCTTTCTATGTGTTCGATGGATGTTGTTTGTTCTAAAAATATGCCTTGAGTATTAGCAATCATAAAAGACTATATGATAATTGAGTATGTGGAGCTCTTACTAGACTTGATGATGCATTGAAATTGTTTGGTGACCAAGAGCATAGATTGTTAAGTTTCAAGTGAATGAATTGTTTGAACCATGACATGTGAATTGATTGCTACTCTATCATCATGATTTTTATGAGAAAAAGTTGCTGGTTATGATGCTAGAAAAGTGACTGAAATTATCATTGATCAAACTTATATATTATTCTAGAATTCACACTTCATAAATTATTTCTTTTATCATTTACCTACTCGAGGACGAGCAGGAATTAAGCTTGGGGATGCTGATACGCACTACTGCTGGATGCTGCTAACGTGACACATCAATCAGAGACCCTTCGATGAAACTATGTGCGATGCATGAATCGAAAACGGTATAGTTCAAGCTCCGTCACTAATGGCACGAACTGTGTGCGAAGGCGGATCCATCAAATACGATTCAGAAAGTTGTTGCGTGTGTGATCTACGGCAGACAGTTTGTTCTTCTGAACCGTTTGTGATTAGCGAAGATAACAGAAACGGTTACACATATCCAGATGTGTGCGATAGTGGGCACACAATTCATCACTACAAACTGTGTGCGATAATATAGCAGAACACAAACGATTCAGTATAACAAGATGTGTGCGATATAGGGCACACAGTTCACTACATAAACTGCGTGCGATAATATAGCAGAACACAAACGATTCAACATAACAAGATGTGTGCGATAGAGGGCAAATAGGTCAGTAATCACAATTTTTTAGTTGTGGGCAAACGGTTGCTGGTATACAATTTGTCAGCGATTGATGAAATCATCACCAACGGGTTTTGTAGTTTTGTCCGTGTGTACTGTGATTTGCTCTGTCTGCGCAACATCTATGCTGCCTACACAAACGATTGCACAGATCAAGATGTGTGCGACAGACGGCATACCGTGCGCTCGGATGAAATGTGTGAGCCAAAATAACACAAACAATTGGGCGTAACAAGATGTGTGTGATGCCCAGCAAATAGGTCAGTAATCTAAATTGTGTGGAAAGACAGAAAATAATACAGACGATTCATGGTAATAAGCACCTGATTCAGAAAGTGATAGCACAAATTTTCGTTCGCACTCCTACATAATCGACTAAAGAACATAATAGTGACATTACATATCAGCAAGGTTCAGAAAACAGCAAAATGGAAACAGCGACTCGTCGTCATTGTTGTGGGGCTGGCCTGTTGGTTCGCCAATGTAGAAATAGCTTCTGCACTCATGCAACATCCTCTCTATGGAAGTAGGATCCGCTTTCGGGTCGGCGATGACCATATTCTTGAACGCTTCATAGGCCCGGACTTTCCTCTGCTCATACCCCATCACGGTAGCTCCGGTCTCATGGAAAATTCCGTCCACGGCCAAATGCCTGCGTACGGCCCACCTACGATGGAGATATTCAAAACGGTCGTAAACAACATAGTCAAGAGTTGCGCGCTGTGCTAGAGCGGTAGGAGACTGCAGTAAGGAGGTTGCTGCCCTTATCAAGGCCAAATCCACGCGAGCCGGCAAGGCAATGGCGAACTGGTCGGTGGATGATGCCCTTTCAAAGGCCACAGCCGCGCGTTCCGCGCATAGAACAACGCTTGCCCGCAACCGATCTGATGTAACCTTCATCTCTTCCGCTATTGCCGCCAAGGCCTCCGGACCCTCAGCAGCACGTACTGCCGCCAAGGCCTCTGGACCCTCAGCAACGCGTACCTGCCTCAACCGCACGCTCCTCCGCAGCGGGGTCCTCCGCGCAGATGACATGTCTAATGTTGAGGATTTTGTGGAGGCAAGGACAGTGGGGAGAAGAAGGACAAATTTGGGGGGTGCGAGAGGGGAAAGAGACGATGGAGAGCGAAGAGTGGTGATATTTATTTATGACCCTATACACGATTGCAGACAGTTGCTATATGTGTTCCGTGTGCGATTATGTGTGCACGAAAAGAACTCAAAGACTGTGAAAATGCTTCCTGCGCAAGCGCAAGCGCCAGCCACAACGGTAAATTATAAAATGATAAAATCTCCAACCCCCTTGGCAGCAGCTAGCCATAAATAACCACAGCGATGGCCGACAGCGGCGAGTCAACGATCCCCTGGCTAGTTGCCACACACACCATCAAACCCCCAATGACGGCGGAATCGAGGCTGCGTGCGTGATGGTCGGCTTGAGGATCGACGACCATGCCGCTACCTCTCCCGACGACAGCCAGACGAGGCAGGAATCAGGACATGAGCAAGTTAAGAAGTTAGCCAGGGTCGTCTTGAAAGCAGCTAGCGATCGCCAGCGGGCGATATTGCGGGCTCGGCGCAGAGTGCGCCAGATGGTGCGGGTGGCGGAGCAGGAACCGCGACGCCGCAAGGACAACTGCGTCAGTGGCCACCGCACGAGGCGCATGCTTATGTCCCAGATGGAGGAGGATGCAGCTCCGGACGCCGGGGGAGGACTTGCGGCCGTTGCTGTAGAATTGGCGATGGTCAGGGTCTCGTCGGCCGCCATCGTTGAGGTTGACCCTTCCTCGGTCGATCAAGGTGTAGGTCATCGACTTGGTGACCTCCTTTCCTCCTAAGACAAGGAACGACACGATATCGATGGACGATGGCAGTTGTGCGTGCTGGGTCGGCGTTAGGGGTAGTAGCACTTTTGTGCGCGCGCAGTTCATATGTATTATATTGATGTAAAATTAATAGCGAGCTAATTTTTTGTAAATTACTCCGCCAACTATGCACTGTACCAATTTGAGTAGGTAAATGCTCGATTGAATTGCTAATGCCTGATTTGTGCTTGCACTCTGGACACTACGGTTGCGTTCGTCGACGGCAGCCGGCTGCGACAGGTGTCGTCGAGCTCAAAGATTTGGTCGGGCCGAGGTCGAGAACGAGCAAGTATACAACAATGCGAATGAGGAAGAAGGGGGAGAGGGTCGGGGACTCGGGGTAGAGGGTCCGCGTAGGAAACGGTTCGTAAACATGAACCGTGTGTGATTACTGCCATTAAAGTTTTTGTTGGGACCTTAATTTAGTGCATGTACGAACTAAAATCCCAACTATAGTTTACGGGTGTGACGGGAGAAGTTTGGATTGACATTCGATCGCGGTGCATCCTACGATGCGCATGCGCGATCCGTGTGGCTGGTGTTCTGGCCAATCAGAACACACGGCAAAATGGGGGTGAACGCACACGGCATTCGCAAAGTAACTGTTTGCCCAAACAAATCACAAAGTTTCAAGGGAAACCCATATTTCCTTGGTCGTTTCTCCATTATTATTTTTCTACTATCAACATACCCACTAGAATGCAACATGTCCAAAATTCACATTCTTTAATGTTCGTTTACCATACTTAGTCTTTTTTGTGTACTTTTCTAGGCATTTACTGCTTATAATTCAAGTTCGAACGTTTTATTCATGAAAAGGTGTTCAAAACATGTTATCTCATATGGTGCCCAGGCATGACCTTAATACGATTCGGTAAAAATTTGAGGAGGTATATATGGATAATGTCGTGATAGACACTCTTCATATATCAGACCATCACCTATGGAGTTTCATGGCTCGGAGAGCGAAAATCGCCATGTTTTCAAGGGGAACCCATATTTCCTTGGTCCTTTCAACTTGATTTATTTTCTACGATCAACATACCCACTAGAATGCGTCATGTCCAAATTTCACAATTTTCAGGCTCATTTATCGTATTTGGTCCCTTTTGTGTACTTTCTAGGTCCTTTGTGCTTATAATTCAAGTTAGAACGTTCTGTACATGAAAAGGCATTCAAAAAGGACTCAAAAATTCGTAATTGTGTTGTTGAATAAGTTTTCATGTATTTTATAGGAAACTAATACAATTTTAGAGGATATGTGTGGGAAGAGGCAACCAGAGATGTGTCGTTTATTTGTTTTGTAACTATAGAAAAAATGGAAAACATGCCTGAAGAACATGTTATCTCGTGTGGTGCCCGAGAATGACCTCAATATGATCCGGTAAAAATTTGAGGAGGTATGGATAATGTCGTGATAGACACTCTTCATAAACCGGACCATCGCCTATGGAGTTTCATGGTTCGGGGAGCGAAAATCGCCATGTTTTCTAGGGGAACCCATATTTTTCCTTGGTCCTTTCAACTAGACTTATTTTATATGATCAACATACCCACTAGAATGCACCATGTCCAAATTTTACAATTTTCAGGCTCGTTTATCGTATTTGGTCCCTTTTGTGTACTTTCTATGTCCTTTGTGCTTATAATTCAGGTTAGAACGTTCTGTACATGAAAAGCCGTTAAAAAGGACTCGAAAATTTGAAATTGTGTCGTTGAATAAGTTTTCATGTATTTGATAGGAAACTAATACAATTTTAAAGGATATGTTTGGGAAGAGGCAACCAGAGATGTGTCGTTTATTTATTTTTGTAACTCTAGAAAAATGGAAACCATGCTTGAAGAACATGTTATCCCGTGTGGTGCCCGGGCATGACCTCAATATGATTCGGTAAAAAATTGAGGAGGTATGAATAATGTCGTGATAGACACTCTTCATAAACCAGACCATCACCTATGGAGTTTCATGGTTCGGGAGCGAAAATCGCCATGTTTTCAAGGCGAACCCATATTTTTTCCTTGGTCCTTTCAACTAGATTTATTTTCTACGATCAACATGCCCACTAGAATAATGCACCATGTCCAAATTTCACAATTTTCAGGCTCATTTATCGTATGTGATCCTTTTGTGTAATTTCTAGGTCCTTTGTGCTTATAATTCAGGTTGGAACGTTTTGTACATGAAAAGGCGTTCAAAAAGGACTAGAAAATTCGTAATTGTGTCGTTGAATAAGTTTTCATGTATTTTATAGATAACTAATACAATTTTAAAGGATATTTATTTTTGGGAAAAGGCAACCAGAGATGTGTCGTTTATTTATTTTGTAACTCTAGAAAAATGGAAAACATGCTTGAAGAACATGTTATCTCGTGTGGTGCCCAGGCATGACCTCAATACGATTCCGTAAAAATTTGAGCAGGTATATATGGATAATGTCGTGATTGACACTCTTCATATACCAGACCATCACCTATGGAGTTTCATGGCCCAAAGAGCGAAAATCGCCATGTTTTGAAGGGGAACCCATATTTCCTTGGTCCTTTCAACTAGATTTATTTTTTGCGATCAACATACCCACTAGAATGCACCATGTCCAGATTTCACAATTTTCAGGCTCGTTTATCGTATTTGGTCCCTTTTGTGTACTTTCTAGGTCCTTTGTGCATATAATTCAGGTTAGAACGTTATGTACATGAAAAGGCGTTAAAAAGGACTCGAAAACTCGTAATTGTGTCGTTGAATAATTTTTCTTTTATTTTATAGGAAACTAATACAATTTTAAAGGATATGTGTGGGAAGAGGCAACCAGGGATGTGTCGTTTATTTATTTTGTAAGTCTAGAAAAATGGAAAACATGCTTGAAGAACATGTTATCTCGTGTGGTGCCCGGGCATGACCTCAATATGATTCGGTAAAAAATTGAGGAGGTATGAATAATGTCTTAATAGACACTCTTCATAAACCGGACCATCACCTATGGAGTTTCATGGTTCGGGGAGCGAAAATCGCCATGTTTTCAAGGGGAACCCATATTTCCTTGGTCCTTTCAACTTGATTTATTTTCTACGATCAACATACCCACTAGAATGCACCATGTCCAAATTTCACAATTTTTAGGCTCGTTTATCGTATTTAGTCCTTTTTGTGTATTTTCTAGGCCTTTTGTGTTTATAATACATCTTTAATGACAAACGCTTTCTTACAACAAACCGTTTGCAAAGCGTCCGATGGAACGAGAGAGAGAGAAGACTTGAATTTTTTCCGACGCGGTATCACCAATTTTCTCTTTTCTCGCACACGGGTATTTGATGCGCTTCGTCTGCGTTGCGTGTCCCCCCCCCCCCCCCCCCCCCGCGTAAGGTTCGAGTTTCATCGCCAAATTTTCAACAGGCGTGCGATTTCAGTAGTTATTCCTCCCACCCCATACCCACCCATCACATTTCCCCCTATCCCCACCGCCCCCCTCTCCCCCCGCTCTAACTGTAGCCCAAACCGCCGCCACTGCTGCAACCAAATCTACGTTCTGCACTAGTCTCGCTCGGCGATCTAGTGAGGTAACCTCCGATCTCCATCACCGCCCCGGCCCGATAGCTCAGATGGAGCATGCGAACCACCCTCACGCCTCCACATCCCCACCCCCTATCGCCGAGCATCCCCGCGTAAGCCCAACCACATATCACGCGGAGGTCGAGGAGCTGGTCATGGCGGTCGATGACGTGGTGAACGCTATGCGCGCCGACCCGGACGAACACCTCGCCGCCGACGCCGCCAACTTGGTGCGGGCTCTGGCCTTGATGAAATCCCCAAGCAACGACCCCCCGGGACTTACCAAGTATGAACTGTCTAGTTCATTTTTACGAATACCATTATAGCGCTGTTTAACCGTGTCAATTTCAGTATCAACGGTACACGTTTAAATTGCCATGTTAGGTTGTCTGTACTTTGTAGTCAACACGTCCGTTGTTCATTTCAGTTATGCGCAGTGTGTTGTTCAAGTATGAACTGTCCAGTTCAATTTTACCAATACCAGTTACAAACTTACAATGCCTATGCTAGGTTGTTGTTAAGCCTGCTGTAGTGAACAGTTATATCCATTATTTATGTTGTCCATTCGGTACTGTGCTACTCTTCGCAAAGAAGATATCACTGGAGATGATGTCCTTCAATTACCATTAGATATTTTTGGTGCATGTTAACCCTGTTGTAGTTCACATGCCTTTCCTTGTACTTACGTAGTTTCATAATGCACGACGATGTTGTTTACCGTCGAGGTTAGTCACATCCCAATATCTTATACTCCCTCCGTCCCATAATATAAGACGTTTTTTGACACTACACTAGTGTTAAAAAACGTCTTACATTATGAGACGGAGGGAGTAGTATTTTACATCATTTGTTCAGTTGTAGTTTAGCTTCTAACATTTACTTGTTGCTTGTAGGTACATATGTTAGCGGTACTGATCCACGCTGCGACCAGCAGGAACACCTAGCCACCGACTTTGTGCGGGCTCTGGCCGAGTTGAAGTACCCCAGCAACTACCCCTCGGGATTTACCAAGTATGAACTGGCTCGTGATGTTTAACTGTGTCAATTTCTGTTTCACTGGTACAAGTTTTAATGACTATGTTAGGTTGTCTGAACTCTGAAGTTAACACATCCAGTTTAATTTCACCAATACGTGTCCCTTTGTTACCGTGCTACTCCTCGCAATGAAAATATCACCGGAGATATTGTCGTTTAGTTAACATTTGTTATTTTTGGTGGATGTTAACCCTGTTGTATTTAACACGCCTTTGTATGTGCTTATGTAGGGCTACGATGTGTGATGCTGTTGTTTACCATCGAGGTTAGTCACCTCCCATTTTGTTATAATATTTTACATCATTTGTGCAATTGCATCTTATGTTCTAACATCTATTTGTTGCTTGTAGGTACATATATCAGCGGTACTGATTCACTCTTCGACCCCCTTTGCATATGGGGAAATGAGATAAACATGAACAAGCTTCAAGTGAGGAAACTAAGAAAAATTGTTAGGCAGAAGAGACATCTGATTGGAATTAAACTCTTTATTTACACTTTATCCAAGACATGAGTGAACTTTAGGATGGTAAGTAATCTGTTGCCTTCTTTTCCAGCCCAGAACAAGTTACTCTATTAGACATGAATACCTGAAAGTTGTCTCTTTTCAGTGGTTTCCGAAGGAATTTACTCAAGATTACCTAGCAAACTACCTGACTGATGTGGAGGCAACGAAGGTTATAGTATATAATTCATGCTACCATGATAACGGTCTAGAAGTCTTCCTGAAGGCGGTGAAGGATGGACGGGCGATCATCATAAGGGGTTGGACAAAAGTTGTGCGCACCTTTGGCATGGAGGAGGGCACATGATGGGTATTCCACTTCTTCAACACCATCGACAGCCAAAAGCATTTACAATTCTCTCTTCACCTTTACTGCCTCTAGTACCATATTGTGGTTCATCATATTTAATCTTTTACCGAACTATGTAACCATGGAACATGTACTGAGCTTTTGATTTATGCATTGGTTGTTGAACCATTGTAATTAGGGTATGTATTGATGGGTGTGAAATCCACATTTCATAACTCAAAATTTGAAATTTCCAATTCTAATAATAAATTAACGAAAATAAGCTACCAGGTGATAAATTACAGCGCACACAGCTAGAATGATTAAACCGTGTGCGATGGTTTCATATGTCACACACGATTGTTTGAATAATAGTGTGTGTGATTATCAGCTTTACAACACACGGTCGCATATTTTGCGCGTGTGGGATGCGCGCACTGTCACACGCGCATTTGCATGCCGTAACTGTGTGCGCTTGCCGCTAATAGCACAAACTGTTACAAACCTACGTGCATGTGCAATGTAGGACGATCAAGAGACGGTTGACATACGTTTTGCGTGTGCGATTCGAATAAGTATCGCACACGAATATATCTATGCCATCGTCTCGGATGTGTGCTTGACCACAAACGTAGCATCAAAGTGTGGCGTGTGGGATAGGCTACGACTTCGCATACGTTTACGTTAGGCGAATCGTCAACACGTGCTCGCACCATCGCAGATGATGTTTCGGTGTCGTGTGGGATGACCCCACCCCTATCGCCCACACATGCAAGGCGACGATTCGGAACTACGTCGCGGAAAGGGGTTAAAAACCGTTTGTATAGCACGTAACGGTACGAGTGACGTCTCCAACATATCGATAATTTATGAAGTATTCATGCCATGATTGCCTATGTTTACAATACTTTTATATGGTTTTGATGCACTTTATATGATTTATTTAGAACTAACCCGGACTGACGTTGTTTTCAGCAGAATTACCGTGGTGTTGTTTTTGTGCAGAAAATGAAAGTTCTCGGAATTGTCCGAAACTTTTTTATGATTTTTTCTGGAGAAAATAAGAAATACTGGAGCGAAGAACCACCGGAGGGGAGCCACACGTGGGCCACAAGCCATCAGGGCGCGACCCCCCTAGGTCGCGCCCCACTACAAGAAATATGCCAACTTGTGACCTTCTCTTAGTGACCCCAGCTGAAGTGGTCGTAAATCCACGGCCATTTCGCTAGGAAGGGCTCAAACCCTGAAATTGCCTTACACCAAATGGTCATAAAGCAAACAACAGTGGTCGACGACCTTATTTCTACCTGATTACGACCAATATAAATGGTCATGAGGTTGTGAACGTGGATGCATTGGTACTTAAGGCCACCTCCTTTTTATATGTATACAAAAAATGTACAATGTGTAAAACCAAATATAGACATCAAAACATATGTATGAAAAGATGTTTTTTGTTGGGAATATATGAAAAGATGGTAATCATGTATTTGAAAAATGTTAAACATATATAAACAATCCATGTGAGCTCATAATCCAATCTTGGTTTCTGGTAATATTTTCAGTCTATGAAGCAACTATATTTTATATTGCTTTATAATGGCTGAAAATTTACCAGGACATGACCCTGCCCATAGAATCTCCCTCCACCAAATTTTAGCTCATTTAATTTATCCAATTTCCCTCAATATTTTTCCTAATTTTTTGTTCAGTGGAGAGCATTGTGAAGGAAGTACCATTTTTATTTATCCAAATGGTATCAAATTTTTAGAGTGCCTTCATATGCCCAAATTATCATCCTTCTCCAAATTGCAGCTCAATCCAATCATCTATGTGAGCCCAGCATCAATTTCTATTTTTTGTCCAGATTAGCACATTGCAAAGCAAGTGGTATCTAGACCCCTCCAATTTCCCTCAAAGTTTTTGGGCTCTATTCCATATTCAAATCATTGCCACATGCCAATATTCAGCTCCATTTGCCTAGTAAATCTTCATCTGCAAATTTCCAAAGTTTCTATCGAGAGAGAAGCTTTGTGAAGAAAGTACTAGCTAGGATTGTCTAAATAATATGAGATTTTTCCAAATGTTTCAGATATTCAAATAATCACTCTGCACAAAATTTGAGATTTATCCAGCAATCCATGTGAGCTCATCATCCAATCTTTTATTCTGGTCATATTTTCAGTTTCTGAACCAACTATATTTTATATTGCTTAATTATTTATGAAACTTTACCAGGGCATGTTTCTACCTATATAACTTGCCTCCACCAAATTTGAGCTCATTTCATTTAGCCAAATTTTGTCAATAATTTTCCCAAGTTTCTGTCTAGAGAAGAGCATTGTGAAGGAAGTACCATTTATATTTATACAAATGGTATGAAATTTGTACAGTTCCTTCACATGCCCAGATTACCATTCTCCTCCAAATTGCAACTCAAGCCAATCATCTATGTGGGCCCAGCATTAATTTCTATTTTCTGTCCAGAGAAGAGCATTGTGAAGGAAGTACCAATTTGGCATGTACAAATGGTATAAAATTTTTACAGTGCCTTCCTATGCCCAAATTACTATCCTACACCAAATTGCATCTCAATCCATTTATTTATTTGATCCCAGCTTCAACATTCATATTTCTGTCCAATTTGGTATTTTGTAAAGCAAGTGCCACTTAGGCTCCTCCATTTGAGCTGAAAATTTGCCAAGACAGTCTCCTTAGTATATGATCATCCTCAGCCAAAACCCAGGCCCATTGTCCATGTTCATTTCCCCCACCGCTAATCAAACACTTGGCTGCTAATTCATGTTTGAGCTTAGTTTAGTCTCCTCGTGAGATTATTCTGTTGTATTCTTCTTCCTAGCACCTACCGGGGGAGTGCCCAACCCATAAGACATGCCTAGGCCACCCAGAACGCGTGGCAACGCTAAGGTCACGCGGTGACCACGCGACTGGCATGCCAGTTTGCGCGCTCTGGAGTTGGGGCCATCGTCCACCGTCCAAACCTCGATGTCTCGCCACCAAACCATGTATATCTGATTAAATAGATACTTATGTACCTAGAAAATATTTTTGAAAAAAAACATGAGCAAACTATAAGACAGCTGCAATTCAAATTTGACCCGCTTCCTACTGAATCGGGGGAAATTTGTCTTTTTCACGAGAGGTGGCTCAAAGCTGTTGACACCCAACCATTTAGTCAATTGTATATTAAATATGACCTAATATTTTAGAAAAATGATTCGGTCCAATTTTGCAACAAATATATGGTAGGTCCTTCACAAAAAAACTCATTTTGGGCACTCGAAAAATGGAAAATGTATTTTCCGTCCAAAGAAAGTGAAAACTTCCTTAGAAAACATTGTTTGTCATTCCAATATGCACCCTTGTGCACAATATGAGATGATTTGAGCAAACTATGCCATGAATGTGGCCATAAGATTGATCATTTGGCTCGAAAGTCATGAATCTTCACACATGATAGCTCATTTTTCAGAACACTTTTTTAAAATAATTGTCGTATTACAAGTTTATTATTTTTCCTGGTAACTTGCTCACATATAATGACACAATGTGAAGGTTTTTCAATTTTTTGATTTTTTTTGAATTTTTCATGCCCATTTCAAAATGCGGTCAAAACGACGGACATGACCGTTCCAAGCTAGGGGTTGAATCTTGGAAAACTTTTGGTGTTTCTATGATTAAATAGATACTTTTGTACCTATAAATGATTTTTTAAGAAAATAAAAAGCAATCTATGAGGCAGCTGCGGTTCAAATTTGACCCGCTTCCTACTAAATCGGGGGAAATTTGTCTTTTTCACGAGAGGTGGCTCAAAGCTTTTGACACCCAACCATTTAGTCAATTGTACATTAAATATGACCTAATATTTTATAAAAATGATTCGGTCCAATTTTGCAACAAATATATGGTAAGTCCTTCACAAAAAAACTCATTTTGGGCACTCGAAAACTGGATAATGATTTTTCCGTCCAAAGATATTGAAAACTTCCTTAGGAAATATTGTTTGTGATTCCAATATGCACCCTTGTGTACAATATGAGATCATTTGAGCAAACTATGCCATGAATGTGGCCATAAGATTGATCATTTGGCTCGAAAGCCATGAATCTTCACACATGATAGCTCATTTTTTAGAACACTTTTTTAAAATAATTGCCGTATTACAAGTTTATTATTTTTCCTGGTAACTTTCTCACATATAATGACACAATGTGAAGGTTTTTCAATTTTTTGATTTTTTTCTAATTTTTCATGCCCATTTCAAAATGCGGTCAAAACGACGGGCATGACCGTTCCAAGCTAGGGGTTGAATCTTGGAAATTTTTTGGTGTTTATATGATTAAATAGATACTTTTGTACCTATAAATGATTTTTTAAGAAAATAAAAAGCAATCTATGAGGCAGCTGCAGTTCAAATTTGACCCGCTTCCTACTCAATCGGGGGAAATTTGTCTTTTTCACGAGAGGTGGCTCAAAGCTTTTGACACCCAACCATTTAGTCAATTGTACATTAAATATGACCTAATATTTTAGAAAAATTATTTGGTTCAATTTTGCAACAAATATATGGTAGGTCCTTCACAAAAAAAACTCATTTTGGGCACTCGAAAAATGGAAAATGAATTTTCCGTCCAAAGAAAATGAAAACTTCCTTAGAAAACATTGTTTGTCATTCCAATATGCACCCTTGTGCACAATATGAGATCATTTGAGCAAACTATGCCATGAATGTGGCCATAAGATTGATCATTTGGCTCGAAAGCCATGCATCTTCACACATGATAGCTCATTTTTTTAGAACACTTTTTTAAAATAATTGCCGTATTACAAGTTTATTATTTTTTCTGCTAACTTGGTCACATATAATGACACAATGTGAAGGTTTTTCAATTTTTCAATTTTTTTGAATTTTTTATGCCCATTTCAAAATGCGGTCAAAACGGCGGGCATGACCGTTCCTAGCTAGGGGTTGAATCTTGGAAAACTTTTGGTGTTTCTATTATTAAATAGATACTTTTGTACCTAGAAATGATTTTTGAAGAAAATAAAAAGCAATCTATGAGGCAGCTGCGGTTCAAATTTGACCCGCTTCGTGCTGAATCGGGGGAAATTTGTCTTTTCCTCGAGGGGTGTATCAAAGCTTTTGACACCCAACCATTTAGTCAATTGTACATTAAATATGACCTAATATTTTAGAAATATGATTCGGTCCAATTTTGCAACAAATATATGGTAGGTCCTTCACAAAAAAACGCATTTTGGGCACTCAAAAAATGGAAAATGAATTTTTCGTCCAAAGAAAATGAAAAATTCCTTAGGCAACATTGTTTGTCATTCCAATATGCACCATTGTGCACAATATGAGATCATTTGAGCAAACTATGCTATGAATGTGGCCATAAGATTGATCATTTGGCTCGAAAGCCATGAATCTTCACACATGATAGCTCATTTTTGAGAACGCTTTTTTAAAATAATGCTGTATTACAAGTTTATTATTTTTCCTGGTAACTTGGTCACATATAATGACACAATGCGAATGTTTTACAATATAAGAGCAACTACAACCGGACGACCCAAACGGACGCGCGGTTTGTCCGCTTTTCGTCCGTTTGGGTCGCTCGTCCGCCTATCCGTGTCCGCTTTTTTAAATGGGTCAGTCGGTGCACCCAACTGGAAGTAGGTGGACGGGAGCACTGTGTTAGTAAAATAATAGGAGAGAGGTGGATGGGGGTGGGCCATCGAATTAAATAAGAAGGGAGAGGTGGGTGGGTGGGTGACAAGTGGGTCTGCCCGGACATAGGCAAACGACGCAGACACAAAAAGCGTCTGCTTTGTGTCAGCATGTGACCCAAATGTGACCCAAATTTGAGTCAGAAATGGGTCCGCGCGGACACAAAGCTGACACAAAATGGAAATGGGTCTCTGCGTTGGGCCATCGTTTTTGTCCGCGCGGACCAAATGGACATGGGCGGACGAGATGGGTCCTCCGGTTGAAGTTGCTCTAACTTGATTGAAAATTTTAGTGCTGCCATTTTGCAATACATTCTTGATAGTTGCTTCACAAACACCCATATTTTTAGCACTTCAAAATTATTTTCAATGTCACATATCTCGGACCAATCAGAACGTAGAACCACTCTTCCCATGGATCACCACATTGTAACCGATCTGAGCCGTCCACATCTCATGGATCCAACGTCTGTCAACCCACCCCTCCTACCAAAAAGAGAAAGAAAAAAACACCACCAAACCCTTCCTTCCCGAGAAGGCACGCGCTGCCACCGCCTCCTCCCCGATCCAGATCTCTTTGTCGCCTCCTCCCCGATCCCATCCCGTCGCCGCCGCCGCCGCCATCGTCTCCCTCGGTGCCGGGCATCCCCACCGGCGACCTCGCTGCCCTTCTCCCCGTCAGCGCCGCCCCCACCTTCACTCTCTTCCCTTGGTCGGCGCGTGACTGTGGAGGGAGATCCGCGGCGCGGCACCACCGGTTCGTCGTCAAGCGCGGCTGCTCGTCAACGCACGCACGGCTTCGAGAGCTGGCAGCGGCAGATCCGCGCCAGTGGCCGCGCCGCGCGAGGAGCTTCCTGTTCTGCGGCCACTTCGTGGCCTCTTCCCCTCTGCGTGCCGCCGGTAGAGGACGAGGAGCTCTCGTCACGGCCCCCTCTTCTCCACGGCGATGCTTCCGTGTCAGCGACGGAGGTCGAGGTCGCGCACAGCGGGAAGAGGAGCTAGTGAGTGGGCTTGCTTCTTCTGGGGACGCCGCTCGTCCGCTGATCCAACCACGTCATGGAGGTCGTCAAGGTGCAACCCTCTCCCTCTTCTCCGTTTCAATTTGGCAGGCCCTGATGTGGTTTTCTCACTCACTCACGCACATGAAAACCATGGCCTTGTTGCTCCGTTCGTGCAGGATCTGTTCGAGAACCTCCATTACTGAATTTGGTGTTGCTCTGTTCTTGCTACCCCTGAAGTTGGCGTTGCTCTGTTCTGAGACGCAGCTCCAAATCTTGCCATTACCTCAAGCACATGGAGGTTTGATTTTTGCCGGCTTGCCATTACCTCACTCACGCACATGAAGACGCAGCTCATTTTTTGTTTGACACATTCACAATTACAGTCTGTGGTCTGCCTGAGGCCAGCGTTAGATAGAGGTACATTACTATAGCCTGTGAGTGTGAGGCGTCATGCGACAGCAGCGTGAACTCGTACAAGAGGCTGACTTTTCCTCATGAACATGTAGGAGAGACTTGTTGTTTGAAGCCTGAATGGCCAGCCCATTACAGACCAGTCTGGTTTACACTGAGCATAGACTAATGCCTACTAGCACCCAAGTAGTATGGTTTAAGTCGTAATTTTTTTATGTTCTCTATTACGTTGGCCCGCCCAGCTATTTGGTTGTAGCTCCGCCACTGAGGTTGGTTGCTGACTTGAAAGCGAATTTAGTTTAGTCCTGTGGACTGGATGTCTAGGTTTGATGTCGACTGTTCCTGTCGAGATTGCCACGAGTGAGCGGTTCTTCTGCAGGTCAGGGATGATCTGTGGACATGCTTATGCGACTGTGATTGTGACGCTTTAGTGATTTGCAAGATATAAGTTTTTCTTGTTAAGCCTGGTTTATTCTTATTTGGATGTGACGCTCAGTTTGTATCATCTGCCAGGGTGCTGCGTAACTCTGCTTTTCTTTGTATATATATACATGTGCTTATTTTCATGGTGCTACCTAACTGTGTTTTTCTTTTTATGTATGCTTATTTGGCTGTGGCGGCCAGTTTCTAGCTTTTGCAGTGGTGCTAACTGTGCTTTTCTTTCATGTGTGCAATGCAGTGCAGTAGATCACAACATCCCCAGAAGCAATGGCGACGTATAAGCTTGATCTTTTGTTTTAGAGGAAAGTTGTTTCAGAGGAAAGGTGTGGGGGCTTTCTGGCTTCCAATTTGAGGTATATAGGTTAACCCCATCCAACCAACTCTACACTTGATCATCTGTTTTAGAGGAAAGTTGTTTGATCATTTTGGCACACACACACAGACACACAAAACGTTGGACTCCTTTCAAATATAAAGCTTGCTTGTTAACCCAAAGGTTTCTGTATACGTTGATCAACAGCAACGGCGGATTTAAAGGATTTGACGAGCGGCTGATGGCAGACCTAAGCTTGGGGCAAACAAAAGGCGCGGACGACTTCGAGGCCATTTCTGCAAGGTCTTTCTCGACCTCCAACTTATGAATTTCAGTTGAAATGTTTGCTTACCCGCTATGTCCCTGAAATATAATCATGCTTTCATTCTGATTTGTAAATAATGGATGGCTTGCCCAAAAGATGCTGATAACTTTTCTGGTAGCCTGCGTTGTATTGCAGCTCATTTTTTATTAAAAAAAACAACCATGTGGCCCACTGGTTCTAGTATAGCATGTTTTCATTTGCAGTTTGGGTAAGACTATAAGGCTATCTTCGTGCAGTTTGGCATGGATGACTTCCAAATTATTTGGCATGTCTCTGTTCTTATTTAATCCAGTGATAAGTGGAGATACCCTATATTTTCCGCTTACTATTTGGAGGTGTCTGCTAAATATTTGAGGATGCTTTATATATGTCCCTAGATGTCCTTATGCAATACCTGATATGATAACATGACCTGAATTAGGACTATTACCTGCTCATTGGCTACACCGGTGCATTTCTGTTTTGAATATTCTGTACTTGTTCTTGCATGATAGATATTGGTCGTTGGATATTGCTGGAAACTAGCTATGTCACATCAATTTCTTGGTTGTCTAGTTTGTTATGTCACATCAATTGTATGCTTTTTTGGCTTCAGAAACTAGCAATCTTGGATCTTAATTGCTAGAACAAATATATCATAGGCCTGCCTAGCACATCACCCGTTCTCGCATTATTGTGATAATGCATCTCCTAGTTCATATGTTTTAAGATTAAATAAGCTTTCTTGTGCAATATATCAATTTGTTCTCTGTTTAAAGGACTTCTTATTGTTGTTACTGAATGTTATGGATTGTTGTTGTGATCGAATTTTGTTTCACTAACGGAGATTAGCTCCTTTACTTGCTCTGGTTTGGTTAAGACTGATGATGCCATGGATAAGAACACACACATTACTATTAAGTTTAAAAGTTATGTTGAAACAAGGTGGAAGCATGTTCTTTCTTGCAAATGTTCTGTTAGCTAATATGAAGATAGAGCATTGAGTTTAATCCTTTACCGATGATTGTTGTTGTTTGGTAGCAGTAATGCGATATACGAATTACAACATCTCAAAGATACTAAAGTATATTGTTGTATTTGTTTTGTTCTATCTAATGGGTTGAGGGGCATCAACCTTTTTTTGCCAGATTACATTGTTTAAGGAAATATTTAATTCCAGTGTTTAAAAGAAGTTAAAGGACTGCAGGTCTACGTTTATATCATATTAAATTGACTCTGCACATCTTTTTGTTCAGACTTTGCTGCTCGGTATGTTGCTTACAACTTACAAATTGACCACAAGTTTTCATATCTCTCTGTTCAGGCTTACAGTCTGAGTACTCTGACAGAAGTCCAAGAGTTGCAATTATGGATCTGATAGAGCTCGGGTTAGTCAAACTGTAGCAGGTAAAACTTTGATTTTAGTTTGGCTACTGCTTCGTAGGTCCAGCATGTTCCTAGTTGCTCTTGGTAATCAATACGTTAAGTGTTTGGTATGCATAAGTGTAGCATTTTTTCTCTCTGTGTGTGTGCATTTTAGGGATCTATACAGCTTCCAGATTGTTTTACCAAATCTGGCTGAACTGTGTCCAGTGACATTTTACTATGCTAGTTCAGTTATTTGGATGATCCTGACAGCATTGGTCCGCTTTTATTTGAGGCAGCAACTAGGGCTTTTGATCTTCTTTGTGAGATGCCTTGAATAAGCTAGCAATGCCAACTTTCCTACCAGAGTCAAGTACTAAATCTAGCAATACAAAGTGCAGCAACAACGGATTGCCTATTAGCTTATTAACCTAAGTATGTATAGGCGTCCAGGATGCAAAGCCCTTCAAATTTTTTGGAACCTGACTCTGCTTGTAAATCTAGTTATTGTCTTTAAAGCTCCACAATTGAAAAGATGGTAGAATAATGCATCAACTTGAGATATGCTTGGATGTTACACTAGGTGTCAAAATGATAGTAAAACCTAGGCTCTTGCATGGTTCTCGAATTAATTTTTCTATTTTATTTCTAACAAATATTGCCTATGTTGAGACTCTAAACATGTGGATGTTCCTCTCATTTACAGGAGTTCTAGCCGAAGAAATTCGAAGAAAGCTCGAAGCCCCAGTTAGCGACTTGCTTTATATGTTATTGAACTTGTAATGCTAAATTTGTTGAGAATTTTGATGTACCGTTGAACATGTTACTCAAATGCTGGATGTTATGTACATATACTCAAAATATGATTTGTTGTTTACTTGAAATGCATTCTTAGACTGAAAAGTGGCCGAAAAAAGTATATGTCGTATTGAATTTGTGCTGATTGTGTATGTCTATTCTACAAAATAAGAGGCATGGTCCAAATGGAAAAAGTGCTGAAATGTCTACTGGACCAAATCTATTTGGGCTTTGAAAAGAGGCCTGAAACATATTGGCAGCAATTAAGGCTGAAAATTAAATAGAAATGCGTAAAAAAGGCAGATGCCCAAAAAAGAAATGGATAGTAAAAGGCCATGGTCTAGAAAATAAAAATGCTAAAATGTTGGGCTTAGCCCGTGTAGCTGGCCAAATTTGGCAGGAAAAAACATATAAATGGGATGAATTAATGGGCTTGGCCCATATAGGTACCGAACTGGACCGGGCTGATTCTTATCAACGACCAATTCAATTGGTCGCAATTTTGCCACGTCAGCTTGCCACGTTGGATCTGACATGGCCCGGACAGGCTGCCAGTGACCAAAACAATTGGTCGTAGAACCAACGACCTTTTACATATCACAAAGAAGGTCGTTAAGTTTCATTAAAGATGGTCAGCTTTTGACCAACTGTTTTTGGTCACAAAAAGGTCAAAAATGAAAAACAATGACCATTCAACGACCAATATTGATGGTCGCAAGTTAACATATTTCCTGTAGTGCCCTGATATGTGGTGGGGCCCATGAGGCTCCGTTGCGCGTGATTCCAACACTGAAAAATCCTATAAATCCCATAAACCCCAGAAATAAATGGAGATTCCCCGTTCCGCCGCCGCAACTCTCTGTATCAACGAAAAACCAATCTGGAGCCTTTCCAGTACCCTGATGGAGAGGGAAATCATCATCTGGTGGCCATCTTGGTCATCCCGGTGGAGGCCATGACGAGGAGGGAGTAGTTCACCCTCGGGGCTGAGGGAATGTACGAGTAGCTATTTGTTCAATCTCTCTCTCTCTTCTGTGTTCTTGAGATGTCATGATCTTGATGTATCACGGGCTTTGTTAATATAGTCGGATCATATGATGTTATTCCCTTGCTACCACGTTGTGATGAATTGAATCTTTCCCTTTGAGATATCGTTATGTTGGATTGAATATTTTGGTTTGAGAACACTTGATGTACGTCTTGCGTGGGATACCTGTAGTGACATTGGGGTATTCTATTGATTCACTTGATATATGTTGAGGCATCAACTTGAGGATTCCGGTGACCTTGGGGATCTATGCATAGGGGTTGATTGCACGTTTTCATACCACGTTCTTCGATAGAAATCTTGGGTGCTCCTTGAAGTTCTTTGTGTTGGATTGAATATGACAGATCTGAAATTGTTTGATGCATGTCGCATAATTTACCCACGGATACTTGAGGTGACATTGGAGTATCTAGGTGACATTAGGGTGGATTGATATGTATCATTGGTGTTGTTCTAGTACGAACTCTAGGGCTGTTTGTGACACTTATAGGAATAGCCCAAAAGATTGATCGGAAAGAATAACTTTGAGGTGGTCCTACTACCTACACCAATTGTATCTTATTGTTCTCCGCTAGATAGAAACTTTGGAGTGATTCTTTGTTGCACGTTGAGGGATGATCATATGATTCAACTATGTTAGCATTGTTGGGAGATTGCACTAGTGCAAGTATGAACCCTAGGCCTTGTTTCCAAGCATTATATACCGTTTTGCTTGCTGTTTACTACTTGTTACCTTGATGTTTTTATATTTTCAGATTACAAAACCTATATCTACCATCCATATTGCACTCGTATCACCATATCTTCGCCGAACTAGTGCACCTATACAATTTTCCATTGTATTGCGTGTGTTGTGGACACAAGATATTTCTTGTATTTGATTGCAGGGTTGTTTGAGATAGACCATCTTCATCCTACACCTCCCACGGATTGATAAACCTTAGGTCATCCACTTGAGGGAATATTGCTACTGTCTTGCAAAACTCAGCGCTTGGAGGCCCAACAAAGTCTACAAGAATAAAGTTGCGTAGTAGACATCAGGCTTGTGCCTCCCTCGGGCACCGTCTTGCGTTGATTCCGACTCCAAAAATTCAAATATATCCCAAAAAAATCTCCGTAAATTTTTATCGCGTTTGGACTTCGTTTGATATGGAATTTCTGCGCAACAAAAAATAGGAACTGGCACTGGGCACTGGATAAGTAAGTTAGTCCCAAAAATAATATAAAATGTTGCCAAAAGTATATGAAAGTTTTAGAATATTGGCATGAAGCAATCAAAAATTACTGATACGACGGAGACGTATCACTGCTCAATCCCGTCAGAAGAGCTATTATGATAGCAAACACCGTGACGTGGTGTTCAAAATTGGAGACCATGTCTATCTACGTGTTTCTCCTATGAAAGGTACTCAAAGATTCGGTATCAAGAGCAAGCTTGCACCAAGATTTGTGGGTCCTTTCAAGATAATTGACAAAAGAGGCAATCTTGCCTACCAACTTGAGCTTCCTTCCAACTTCTCAAATGTGCATGATGTGTTTCATGTCTCTCAGCTCCACAAATTCTTCAAGACTCCTGAGCGCACTGTTGATTTCCAAGGTATTGATATCCAAGAGGAATTATACTATCGTGAGCATCCCATTACTATCCTTGAAGAAACCGAGCGCAAAACTCGCAACAAGTCCATCAAATTTCTCAAAGTCAAGTGGTCACATCATTCTGACTGTGAAACAACTTGGGAACGTGAGGATCTCTGTTATGAATATCCCAATTTCTTCCATTCCTAGATCTCGGGGCGAGATCTCTTTGTAGTGGGGGAGAGTTTGTAATAGCCCAAGAGCAACATTCCATATTTGTATCGTTGCCATGTTATCAACCTTGTATGACTTTCCATTGTTGGTTTGAATTTGAAATGCATAATGGTTGCCTCATGTCATCATTTGCATCATGGCATCATTTGTGATCTTCATCAATTATGGTTTGCGTGTGTTGTGATGTGTGGGTGTTTGAGTGGTAAGCTTTGCCTACATGTTGTGCTTTGATCATTTGCAAAACCCCATCATTTTCATCCCATAAACCCTTTTCCTTCACTATTTCCCTCTTATTTTGCAATGTGTGTTTTCCCTGCCTTATTTTAATGTCCACTATATTTCTAAATTCCATGGACCATGTCAAGAAGCCCTCCTCCATTTTACACCTCATTTAAAGTTATGTTGGTTGGATTAAAAAATGCATCAAGTTTGAATTAAATTCAAACTTAGTTTATTTTTCTATCTCTAAAAATGTCCAAATCAATTTTATTAAATAGAGCATAAATCCAAGGTCTCAAATATAGTTTTATTCTAGCCTAAAACCTCTCCATTTGCCTCTGGCAGTTTTTCCTTTTGTTTTCCATTTCAGAAATGGGAAAACATTTCAGAGAGAAAAAGAACAGCCGGCCCAGTCGCAGCCCAGCCCAGTAGCATAGCCACAACCAAGCAGCCTCCCCGCATGCGCCTGCCTCGCCGTTTCGCACCCACACATGCACCTACCCAGCCGCCCGTACACCCACGTGGTTAGGCGGGCCCGACTGTCAGCGAGAGGCTACAGTCGACCCGCCCCTCACCTTTTCGTCTAACTCGCGCTATCGCCATGGGGACCGCAAGCCCGAGCGCGTCGCTGCTCGACCTCGGTGTCCGGACCCCTATTTAAGCTTCCCTATGTGTCCCAACACCCCCTAGGGTTTCCCTCTTCCTCCTCCGCCGCCAGGTGAGCTTTGCCCACCATAGTCGTCGCCCCTCTGCTTTCCCAAACGGATCCGAGAGCACAAGCTCGTCGCCGGCGTGCCCTCCATCGACTCCAGCCACGACAAGCATGTCCGTCTGCTTCCCCGACGTCCCCGATGTCCACCATGGATCGTGGGACGCCAAGACGACATCGCCTTCTTCAACTTCGTCCGCTTCAGCCATCTACGCCTCGTCGTCGATTCCGGCTAACTCTGACCATGCCACGGCAAGTGGAGCTCGCCTCTGAGCTCCTAGTACGTGCGCGCTCCTCCCCATGCCCTCTCCTTGCGTAGATCACCGTCGTGGCCGCGTTTTCCATGAGCACCCGAGCACATCTCCATCGGACCTCGTCGACGGTGAGGATCTCTATTAGTGCATCTAGTGCCCCTTAGTGATTTTGGTGTATTGAAGACTTATAGGTTAGGAAATAATGTGTTTGTGAGTGTACACAGGTTCTATAAGTCGCTGAGGAGTTTGATATATCCGAAGAATGTCGACCCCTAAAAATGAATGTCTTCAACTGAAGACTTTGATGCTTTCTTGAAGACTTTAAAAATGAAGAATTCGGTGTGACCTTGAAGATATTGATACGAGGACTATGAAGCGTGAAGACTTTTGTTTTCGTAGTTTCATTTCCTTTCTTTGTGTCATAGGAAACACTGATACTTGTGATCTGCGTTGGGTTTTCTGTGAAGAGGAACGGGTTATTGCAGCACAAGGTGGGTAAGTATTTCCCTCAGTTATGAAACCAACGTTTATCGAACCAATAAGAATATCAATCCTCAACCGTCTTCAGCGGCTGCACACAAATGAACAAACAACTTGCACCCAACGCCGGCAAGAGGGTGGTCAATCCCCTTGATCTCGTTATTTGCAAGCAAATGAGGTGTGTAGATAATTGTTGATAAATATAAATTGCAAAATAAAATAAAAATTAAATAAAGGCAACAAGGTAATAGTAGCATTTGTAAATATATAAGTGAATAAACCCGGGGCCCATAGTTATCCCTAGCGGCATCTCTCATGTAGGCAGCATACGGTGGGTAACAAATTACTGTTGGGCAATTGATAGAAAAGCGGATAGTTATGCGATTTTCACGGCAATGATCATGTGTATATAGGCATCACGTCCATAAACAAATAGGCCGACTCCTGCCTGCACCTATTACTATTACTCCACTCATCGACCACTATACAACATGCATCTAGAGTATTAAGTAAAACAGAGTAATGCATGGAGAACAATGACATGATGTAGACAAAGTAAACTTAAGCAATATGAATAAACCCCATCGTGTTATCCTTAGTAGCAACAACACAAATACGCATCTTGTCCCCTACTTTGTCACTGGGATATAGAAACTTGTCAGGTTGAACCTACCACAACGCACCACTCCCACCGATGAAATATCAATCTACTTGGCCAAAGCACATCAATAAATCAGAGAGCATTACAAAGCTATAATGAACATGCAATTAAGAGACAATATATTTCAAAGGTATCTCAAATACTTTTCATGAATAATATGAAGATAAACCCACAATTCATCGGATCCCAACAAACACACCGCACAATAGGATTACATCGGATAGATCAAAGCGAAGATGCGATGACCATTGTATTGAAGATCAAGAGATAGAGAGATTGAAATCTAGGTACTAGCTATGGACCCGTAGGTCTATGGTGAACTACTCAAACATCATCATGAGGGTAGCAAGGTTGATGTAGAGGCCCTCCGTGATCGATCCCCCCCTCCTGCAGGGTGCCGGAACGGAGCTCCAGATGGCCTTGCAACGGAATAGAGACTTGCGGCGGTGGAAAAAGGATTTCGGGTCTGCCTCCGTTATTTTTAGGGTGAAAGAGTTTATAGGCCAGAGAGGGGCGTCGAGACGCAGCCGAGGGAGGCACAATCCATCAAGGCGCCCCCCACGGGTCGCGCCCTGTTGGCTTGTGCGGCCCTCGTGCGGCCCCCGGCCTCCTTCCGAAGCTTCCAGATCTTCTCTTGGTCCAGAAAAAATCATCAAAAAGTTTCATGGCAATTGGACTTCGTTTGGTAATGTAAACCTGAAAAGTAAAAAACACGCAGAAAACAACAACTGACATTGGGCACTGGGTCAATAGGTTAGTGCTCAAAAATATTATAAATAGGTAAATAAAGACCCCAAAAGTATCCTAGAATGATAATATATACGCATGGAACAATAAAAAAATGATAGATACGTCGGAGACATATCAAGCATCCCCAAGCTTAATTCTTGCTCGTCCTCGAGTAGGTAAATGATAAAAACAAATTTTTTGATGTGACATGCTATCCATTATGTAATCTTATGCATGTATGCTCATTGAGAAACGATGAATCAACAAATATTAACATAGCAATAATTAAAGTGTACGAAACAAAATCATCAATCTTTCAAAGTATACGATCCTTAAAGAATGTTTACCCCCTATTCATCTTATTATATTAGCAAGGCATGGCTCCATCTTCAGCACATTAATACAAATGTCAAGCACCACAGTATCCAAGTCAGGCAATTGGATCGTACTTCTTCAATATGCATCCACTTTTTATTCTTCATGCAATACATGAGCGTGAGCCATTGGACATAGCATTTAGGTGGAATAGAATATGGTGGTAGATATCGAAGGGGTAATGTCGGGGATATTACCCCGCGGTATAACCCGGCCTGAAGTATGACCCGGCCGGGACTTGACGACTCATTGGTGACCCGGCAGGCGGGTCAGAGAAACGACAAGACCCAACGGCCCAGAGGGCGGCTCATGGGAGGGCCGACTCATGTTATGGTAGGCCGGCTCATAGAGAAGGCCCAAGGAAAGGAAAGACTCCCTCACAAAGGAAACAGGACCCGGATTAGGATTCAAGAGAGATTAGTCCTAATCCTACTCTTAGTAGGACTCTACATGTAAACCTACCCCTTCCACTTATATAAGGAGGGGGTAAGGCACCTCTAGAGGGACAAGTTGAAGTCATTAGAGATAGACAGATTAGAAACCCTCGACACTAGAGGTAGCGATTCCGCACCCTTGTAATTGAGATCATCGTCATCATCAATACACACAAAGCAGGACGTAGGCTTTTACCTCCATCGGAGGGGCCGAACCTGGGTAAACTCGCGTCTCTCGATTCTGACCAACCCCTCTCAAGCCGCTACCTAGTTGCGATGGCCTCACACCTAAGTTCTCTCACGAGGACATCATGACGTGACAAAACCACGACAGTTGGTGCCCACCGTGGGGCTGCGCACGGTGGTATGGCGTTCTTAAAGGACCTCTCCTAGGAATTGAGAAGTTCGCAATTGGTCGGATGAACAAAAGCCGGTGCGGAAGGATCTACACCAACTCCGAGTTCATCAGTCAAGACGGAAAAAGTTTCAGCAATGGCATAAAAAATACCGGCTCAGAAGATTATTTTGAAAGTGTTTGCTGCGAAGCGATCCAATTCATACACTGTAACAGGAACACCTCAACTATAACAATCGGATTGAAGGTGATCAAGACCATGTCAAAATCCGTTTGGAAGCGAAAATTTCGAAAGTACAAGTACATCAGCATCCTAGAACCAGCCGACAACGCTGCACTCGTGAAGCAACATGCTGGTGCAGACGAATTCCGGGAAGTAGCACATCGCCTCAAATACTAATTGGGCACATGAGTTCAAGTACTTAGTATGTACGTACTAATTGCTTTTGGAGTACAGCAAAGCCAAGTCTAGGTAAAAAGAAAAAGAAAAAAAGTCAAGGATACGACCCGGAGAAGGATACGGATGCTGATTCGCCAAGCCGGCCCCGACACGAAAGCAGATGTGACCACGGACTCGCTCGCCGCCGACCTCCGCCGCGTTGAGCCGCTGCCCCGGCCTCACCGTGCCTCCGCCCAAAGCTGTTGAGCCGCCGCCGCCCTAACTCGCCTCTGCCTCGCACGGCATCTGCCGCAAGCCGCCGCCATGGCTCGCCGGCGCGCCTCCTCGTCGCTCCGTGTCCGAGCCGCCCCGCTCCGCCTCTGCCGCGGCCGGCTCTCCACCGCGGCTCCCACATATGGCCTAAGTGGCTAGGTTGTTATGCAGTCGCCGCAATGATCCTCTGAAATTGCAGTCGCGACGTCACGTACCGCATCTTGGTACCGGACGCGGCCTCCGCCATGGCCGGCGACCTGCAACGCCTCATCAAGGCTCGTGCCACTGCCCGTCGCCGCCCAGTGCCTCTCCCTCGACCCGGCGTTGCTCTTCCCCTCCGCATAGCTGCCGCTCCTCTCTGACCCGTCTGCCTTGCTTGCGTCCCTGCATTCACCGCCGCCCGCTCTCTTCGTCTACCCCTCGAACATGGTGGGGACATGCGCGGCAGCAAGTTGCGGCGCCCAGCGGACTCGCAGTAGCCAGCGTGGCTTGTTGCATCGGGCGGCAGGGCGGCGTGGTGTTTGTTCAGGGGCGGGGCGCGGCAACAGACTTGGAGCCGAGCAGTAGCTGTGCGTGGTTATGGCGGTCTCGATCCGGATAAAAAAAGGGAGAGGGAGCTGGAGACAGGGGAACGACGAGATGCTTCTCGGTTTGATGGATAGGACGGACGTGGGGCTATGGGACTGGAAAAACATGGCCATATGAATAGAAGGGATCAAACTAGTGCTGCTGCCAAGCACCACTCTCTAGGTGTGATTGATGATTACCACTACTTCTTGTCAGACTAATCCATCACCACGTGAGGGACAAAACCATAAATATATGGATCTGAAATTCGCTGCAGACATTCAGGAAAAATAGTACCAAGGTCCATCATGTCATGAGGACATGTCCAGAATCAAAGGAAGAGCTATACCAACGCAGGCCTGCTCAATAACGGACAACGCACGCGACAGAATTTATTTTTAATCCATATATGTTATACTCGAGTCGGGGACTCGCAGGAGGCCGCGCCATCATCGTCATGCGTCCACACGCTGGACGGCAAACTTGCGTTGTCCATCGTCCCCGTGTTTCGTATTTTTTAACAAATCTGGCCCTTTTCAGCGACTTCAACCACATCTGGCCCCTGGGCAAAACTAATTCGGAATCTGGCCCCTGGGGTCGGCGCCACACCGCATGGCGTCGAAGTTGTACATCTCGGCGCCATACTAACCGGCGCCGAGATGTACATGTTCGGCGCCATATTTGTGTGGCGCCGAGCAAATCTGACCCCTAGGGTTCCTGTGGGCCCTCTGGGGTCGGCGCCAAGTAACATGGCGCCGAAGTTGTACATCTCGGCGCCGCTTAGTATGGCGCCGAGATGTACAACTTCGGCGCCATGTTACTTGGCGCCGACCCCAGGGGCCAGATTCCGAATTAGTTTTGCCCAGGGGCCAGATGTGGTTGAAGTCGCTGAAAAGGGCCAGATTTGTCAAAAAATACCCGTGTTTCAGTCCACAACGACCATCCGGATGTCACACTAGTGTCCGACAACACGGGCTGCCCGGCGAATGCGCGCACAGACCACCGTCCTATGGCCCAGCTTGCGTCGATACGTCAGAGCACCCCCCCCACCCCCCCAAAAGAGGAGTAGGTCAATCTGCGTGTCTAAACTCGGTTTGCTCCGTCCGCGTTCATCCGATAAAAATACCAGGTGCTATTCGCCCTATCTATTTTTTCAGTACATATTAAATTCTTCAAAGAACAATTACTCTGACTAGTATATTCTACTATGCAGGACAAGTGTTCACGAAAAAAGAGACGCCATACCATGGGTACAGAGCACGCGACAACATCATCTGCACCGGCGTCTGCGCATGCCGCGCCGCCTCATGAACAGGCGCAAAAGTCGCCGCCCCTGCGGTCTGGTCTACATCAATTCGCCGGGACCGCGCCCGTGGTCGACTCGCCCGACCGTGCAAGCTTGCAACCCCGCGGCTGACTCATCTGTCCGCGCCTGAGGCCAACTCACCCGCGTCCGTGCCGCTTCCAACGCCGCGGCCATCACTACCGTCCACCCCCGCGGTCTGGTCTACATAAACACACCGGAGCCGCACCCGTTTGCACGAGCTGCTTAGTGAACACACGCAAGTCACCGCTCCTGCGGCCCGGTCTATTCCAACAAACTCTGGAGCAAGTAATCATATATTATCAGCCTCCGCCTGCACCGGATGACTCAATGGACAGACGCACAAGTCGCTGCCACTGCAGTTTGGGTTAACTTCAACAATCAGCCGGGACGAACCATCGACCGGATTATTGAAACAACTCATACAGGATCATCTATAACCCGCCACGGTCGACCTCAACCTTCCGTGGATTCACATTGCGTTGTCAACGCCAAGGACATACGATGAGCATCATGAATATCATCAACTCGCCACATCGTCTCCAGTTTGGATAAATTCCATCGTTCAGCTGTGAAATATATGCCAGCTTATGCCACATTCAACTATGAAGACTCTCAAGCCGCCTCTTCGAGTCAACTTAAGACTCGGGGGCTACACAGACATGGCTCGACACATTTTGTCGTTTCAACAAGAACCCCGGGTCATTGCAAGGAGGTTAACCCAGTCCCGGGGGCTGCTGCCTTATTGGCGAAGAAGTTAAAAGTCGCCCAAGAGGACGCGTCGCCATGATGCGCCGTTCAAACATGGGTGCCCCGCCGTATGGGCGAGAAATTAAAAGTCTCCCAAGAGGACGAGCCGCTATGATGCGCCGTTCAAACATGGGTGCCCTGATTTATTGGATCATCATATTATGATCAATGGAATAAAGCCGGCTTATTTGGACCCCAGATGTTTTGCAGTAGTAGCATTGTCTCCTGTATATCCTATGGCCGAGCTTTTCCATGATCATAGGTCACTTGGGGGCTTCTAACTCAATGAGTTTAGCTTTCATACCCTCTTGACTGGCTTCCATGCCATATATGGGTTAAACCTACCTGTTTGCAACTTGCTACTCCGCCAAGTGACCCGCCGTACTCTTGACAGTCAATCTTTCAATAAGACCCTGAACTTGTCAAGGTTAAAACGGCGGCTTATGTCATGAGAGAGCTGGCTTACACAGAGCTAGGATAAACTCACCTGTCCGCTGTAGTCTCTCCGCTATGTGGCCCATTTTGTACTCTTAACAGTCAATCTTTTTTAAGACCCTGAACTAGTTAAGGTTAAAACGACGGATTTATGTCACGTGACAGCCGGCTTACGAGATTAAAGGTGTTCATGCCAAGCTTCTTGGAAGCAAAAAAACCTTGAGCTTTTTGAAAATAAGAACAATAGTTGATCTCTTTGGGTTGTGCCTTCATGGCCGACTTACAAATATTTGAGATATACATGTATATATTCTCTGTTAGTTGTTTTTATCATATACATACATCATCCTGCATTGCATCATGCATCATACATGCATATCAAGCCGGTCATCAAACAGGGTTACATCATAACCTCTGCATGAACAAATAGATCTTTGATAGCCAAAATGGGTGGATCTTCATCATGGTTTATCATAACCGATATTAAATGATTGGGGTTTTTCAAGCCAGCTCGGAAGAAATTAATATTCTCGAAGAGCCGCCCTATCACATATAATGCCGTGTCATCTAATTGACCGGCTCTTGGATTTTTTCAATCTGTGCTTTGTAGTAAACTACAACACTTATGGATTTCTCAAACATATATTACTGGGTTACAGTACAACCACGGTTAAGGATTCATTCAAGTCAGATCAATATCAGTTCAAGAGCATTTCTGAAGTGCATTATGATGGGTTATATTACACTCACACAGTCCCAAGTCGCTGCAGGCAGACAACCCGACACTTGGGGGCTACATCATATGATGTTTTTATTTTCAAAGGGGAAGTGCATATAAGTCCCGAGTCGCTGCAGACAAACGACCCGACACTTGGGGGCTACACTGCTCAGATCAAATTTTCTAAAGTCCCAAGTCGCTGCAGGCATGCAACCCAGCACTTGGGGGCTACAGTATTCAGCTGTTCAAACAGATTATAAGGTCTAAATTGAAGACCCGACCCATCACATACTGATGAGCCGGCCCTTGGGGGCTACACATGTGAAATACAAGACACTCAGTCTATATCTGGCGACTCAGATGACAACCCAGATTTTTAAATATTCAACACCAAGTTCAAAGTCCCAGGTTGTTGCAGGCAAGACAACCCGGCACTTGGGGGCTACACTGGCTGAATTTTTATAAGGTATAAGACAATTACAAGTCCCAGGCTGCTGCAGACAAGACACACAATCAAAGATATTATTGAGAAGCACCAAATCATCATGGATAAACTTGGAGCTTGGGGGCTACAGGTAATATGGAGATAAAAAAATAGCAGAACATTTTCAAGCTATCAAATTTTGAGTGAGCTAGGTCTCATATCTTGGTGAAGTTGAAGCATTGAAAGCCGGCTCAACATTACACGGATTTCTTTATAAGTTTATCAAGTCAACTGGAGTCCGCTTGTTTTGACCTGGCAGCACCAACAATCACGACCCGGCATCATCAATGATTATGACCCGGCAGAGTTTATATAAGCAACCCGACTTCGCAAGTTGGCAAGTTCTACATCCATAAATCAACAACATTTTTATCATAAGTTGACGTCTACTACATCTGACGACCCGACAAGATCCCCGCGTCCCATGAAGTGGTTCGACAACAGACGAATTTCTTATTCCCAAGGTTTTCATCAAGCCAAAGTATTGGAGGCCGACTCAACGGCATATGGACGTTTTATTCCCAATATTTTATTGCAAAGGACACATACCAGCAAGATGATTGTGAAGACGGCTCGTTAATATGAAGAAGAAACCCGGATTTTCAAGGAGCTACTTCATTAAGCCGGTCAGTGGAGCAAGCCGGTCCCTTAACATATTTGTTATTCTTATTTCAGGAGCTTACCATGAATAAATTCAAGCTAACCTGGGGGCTAATGTCGGGGATATTACCCCGCGGTATAACCCGGCCTGAAGTATGACCCGGCCGGGACTTGGCGACTCATTGGTGACCCGGCAGGTGTGTCAGAGAAATGACAAGACCCAACGGCCTAGAGGGCGGCTCATGGGAGGGCCGACTCATGTTATGGTAGGCCGGCTCACAGAGAAGGCCCAAGGAAAGGAAAGACTCCCTCACAAAGGAAACAAGACCCGGATTAGGATTCAAGAGAGACTAGTCCTAATCCTACTCCTAGTAGGACTCTACATGTAAACCTACCCCTTCCAGTTATATAAGGAGGGGTAAGGCACCCCTAGAGGGACAAGTTGAAGTCATTAGAGATAGACAAATTAGAAACCCTCGACACTAGAGGTAGCGATTCCGCACCCTTGTAATTGATATCATCATCATCATCAATACACACAAATCAGGACGTAGGCTTTTACCTCCATCGGAGAGGCCGAACCTGGGTAAACTCACATCTCTCGATTCCGACCAACCCCTCTCAAGCCGCTACCTAGTTGCGATGGCCTCACACCTAAGTTCTCTCACGAGGACATCATGCCGTGACAAAACCACGACAGGTAGAAAGTGGAGAAGATAGTCTCGCATCAACTAGGTGTACCAACGGGCTATGGAGATGCCCATCGATAGATGTCAATGCGAGTTGTAGGGATTGCCATGCAAATGATGCACTAGAGCTATAAGTGTACGAAAGCTCAAATGAAGCTAAGTGGGGTGTGCATCCAACTTGCTTGCTCATGAAGACCTTGGGCATTTGAGGAAGCCCGTCATAGGAATATACATGCCAAGTTTGTAATAATGAGTAGGTAATTCCCACTAGCATATGAAAATGATATATCATGAGACTCTGTGCATGACGAGCATAGCGCCACTTTGAGGCACAAGTGTGGAAAAGGATAGTAGCAAAGTCCCTTCTCTCATTTTCTCTCATTTTTTGAATGGATGGTGGGCTCATTTGGCCTCCCCCTTCTTTATTTTTCGTCCGGAGTCTCATCTCGACTTGTGGGAGAATCATAGTCTCCATCATTCTTTCCTCACTGGGACAATGCTCTAATAATGATGATCATCACACTTTTATTTACTTACAACTCGATATGGAGAACTGATATGAAGATATGACTCTGTATGAATGCCTCTGGCAATGTACCAGGATGTGCAATGATCTAGCATGACATGTATCAAAAATATGATGAAGGGTGGCTTTGCCACAAACACTATGTCAGCTCTATATGATCATGCAAATCAATATGATGATGAACGAACTAGTCATGTGAAGTGACGATGGAATTTGCATGGCAATATATCTCGGAATGGCTATAGAAATGCCATGATAGGTATGTATGGTGTCTGTTTTGAGGAAGATATTATAAGGCTTATGTGCAACAGAGCGTATCATGTCACGGGGTTTGGATGCACTGGCGAAAGTTGCACCGATCCTCGAAGTGAGAATGGGCTATGCACGGTACCGAAGAGGCTAGCAAATATGAGAAGGTGAGATTGCGTATGTCCATGGTTTCACATTAGTCATAAAGAACTCATATACTTATTGCAAAGTTTTATTAGTTTTATCATAAATCAAAGTACTACTCGCATGCCCCGAGGGAAGAGGTTGGTAGGAGTTAACCATCGCGTGCTTCCGACCCGAAACAACACTAGGATTTCAACGAGGAATAGAAAAGCTCACACATCATCACCATGCCTCTTTAATTTTTAGATGAACAAAAGGGTCAGCCTGTCTTAATATCAAGACTTCTACGGGTCAACAATTATGAACTCACACCTTTTTCATATTACCATATTAATATCATTGACCCACAATTTCTCTATATGTGATACATGATGGTTTTGATTATCACTCATTGGATACCTAATATTTTTTTGAAACTAGTCTTATCACCCATGCAAATTACCATCACTATTTATTAAATCTCAATAAAATATAAGTGAAGAACGAGAGTGAAATTATTTCTATAAAATCTACATGCCACCGTGCTCAAAAAGATATAAGTGAAGTACTAGGGCAACTGCTAAGCTCAAAAGATATAAGTGAAGAACATAGAGTATTCTAACAAATTATGATGAATGTGTGTGACGTGGCTTGAGCCTACGTAGGTATTTTCCCAAAGAGGAAGGGATGATGCAGCACAACGACGGTAAGTATTTCCCTCAGTTATGAAACCAAGGTTATCGAACCAGTAGGAGGATCACCACCACCCAATAAGCAGCACCTGCACACAAATAACAAATACTTGCAACCCGAAGCGAAGGAGAGGTTGTCAATCTCTCTACGGTAAAAAGATAGATTAGGTAATGATAGATAGGAGAGATAGATCTCTCAAGAACACAAAATAGAAAAGGCAAATAAAATATGCAGCAATATAATTTTGGGTTTTTGGTTTTGTAGATCTGAAAACAAAGATGCAAAAAGATAGATCGGAAAGCAATATGTTGGAAAAGTAGACCCGAGGGTCGTAGGATTCACTAGTGGCTTCTCTCATGAGTATAGCGCACAGTGGGTGAACAAATTACTGTTGGGCAATTGATAGAAAATCGAATAGTCATGACGATATCCAAGGCGATGATCATTATATAGGCATCACGTCCAAGATAGGTAGACCGACTCCTGCCTGCATCTACCTCTATTACTCCACACATCGACCGCTATCCAGCATGCATCCATTGTATTAAGTTCATGGAAAAACGGAGTAATGCAATAAGAACGATGACATGATGTAGACAAGATCTATTCATGTAGGAATAGACCCCATCTTGTTATCCTTAATGGCAATGATACATGCGTGCCTTGCTGCCCCTTCTGTCACTGGGAAAGGACACCGCAAGATCGAACCCATCACAAAGCACCTCTTCCCATGGCAAGAAAAATCGATCTAGTCGGACCAACTAAACCAAAGATTCGAAGAAGAAATACGAGGCTATAAGCAACCATGCATGTAAGAGATCAAAGAAAGACTCAAATAATATTCATGGATAGAAACTAATCATGAACTCAAAATTCATCGGATCCCAACAAACACACCGCAAAAGTTTACATCAAATAGATCTCCAAGAGACCATTGTATTGAGAATCATAAGAGAGAGAGAGGAAGCCATCTAGCTACTGCCTACAGACTCGTAGGTCTATGGTGGACTACTCACGCATCATCGGAGAGGCACCTATGAGGAAGATGAACCCCTCCGTGATGGTGTTTAGATTGGATCTCGAGGTTCTGGAACTTGCGGCGGCTGGAATTGTGTTTCGTCGACTCCCCTATGGTTTTTGGAATATTTGGGAATTTATAGGCGTCAGAGGCGGTGCAGAGGGGCCCCGTGGAGGGCACAACCCATCAGGGCACGCCGGGGGCCCCCTGACGCGCCCTGGTGGGTTGTGGTCCCGACAACCCACCTTCTAGGCTCTTCTTTGGCCCACTGGGTGTCTTCTGGTCCAGAAAAAAATCTCCAAAAAGTTTCGTCGTGATTGGACTCCGTTTGGTACTGATATTATGCGAAGTAAAAAACAAGCAAAAACATTAACTGGCACTTTGGCAACATGTCAATAGGTTAGTCCCGAAAAATGATATAAAGTTGTTATAAAATGATTGTAAAACATCCAATAATGATAATATAACAGCATGGAACAAGCAAAAATTATAGATACGTTGGAGACGTATCAGCATCCCCAAGCTTAATTCCTACTCGCCCTCGAGTGGGTAAATGATAAAAACATAATTTTTGATGTGGAATGCTGCCTAACATGTTCATCATATTCTTTTATTTTGTATAGCATGGACATTTGGACTTATAGATGATTCAAAGCAATAGTCTAGTTTTAACATAATGACTTCAATACTCAAGCATGTCAACAAGCAACCATGTCGTTTAAAATATCAACACTAAAGAAAGTTATCCCTAGCCCATCATGCTCAATCATTGATCCATTCATGACACACACTCAAATATTAGCTATACCCAATGCTCAAGTACGATCATAGTGCCCCCTAGTTGGTGCTTATAAGAGAAGATGGAGACTCAAAGTAAAAATAAAAATTGCATAAAGTAAATAGATAGGCCCTTCGCAGAGGGAAGTAGGGATTTGTAGAGGTGCCAGAGCTCAAAGTTTTAAATTGAGAGAGAAAAATATTTTGGGTGGCATGCTTTTCCTGTCAAGGAAAACGACAAAGTAGCTCACAATGCTTTCCATGCTAGATATATCATAGGAGGTTCCCAAACAAAAAATAAAGTTTATTCCTTTTTCCACCAAACTTTCAGTTTCCATGGCGGGCCGTATCCACAGTTGCCTTCCTTACCAACACTTTCCAAGGAATTTATTATTTGATAACATAAAGTAAATATTTTTTCTTTTTCATTTCGGGAATGGGCATCCCTATTACCGCCGCACTCTCATGCAATGACAAGTGAATAAACACTCATCTTGAGAATAACACATCTAGCATGGAAAAATATTGGACACTCCCCATCGTTTAATGAGCGGTACGAGCACACAAAAGAGAAAATTTATTTAGAAAATATAGAGATGGCACATACAAATTTGCTTGGAACGGCATGGATATACTGCATATAGGTAGGTATGGTGGACTCATAAGGCAAAACTTGGTTTAAGGATTTTGGATGCACCAGTAGTATTTCTACTTAGTACAAATGGAGGCTAGCAAATAGATTGAGAAGTAACCAAACCAAGAAACGAAAATTCACATAAGTGAGCATTGAGCATAACTAACACCGAATAATGCACCACAAGTAGGATGTAATTTCATTGCATAACTATTGACTTTCGTACTTGCATAGGGAATCACAAACCTTAACACCAATATTCCTACTCAAGCATAATTACTCACTAACATGACTCACATATTACTATCATCATGTTTCAAAACTATTACAAGGAATCAAGTTTAATTTTCCCAATGATCTTCACAAAAGTTTTTATTATATCCTCCTTGGATATCTATCACTTTGGGACTAGTTTCATATATTGCCATTGCTTTTTTGACAAGCTCAAACAAATTTAAGTGAAGCACATGAGCATAAAGATTTCATCTCTCAAAACGGTATATGTGAAGCATGAGAAGATTTCTTCAAAATTTACTAACTCTCAAATTGATCTAAGTGAAGCATGAGAGTAATTCTACAAAAATTTCCAAGCACACCGTGCTCAAAAAGATATAAGTGAAGCACTAGAGCAATTCTATAGCTCAAAAGATTTAAGTGAAGCATAGAGAGCAATTCTAACAAATCATGGCATAATTTTGGCTCTACCCAATAGGTGTGTACAACAATGAAACAAAGGAAAAACAAACAAGCAAAGCAAGAAAAGATACAAGACGCTCCAAGCAAAACTCATGATATGTGACGAATAAAAATATAGCTCCAAGTAAAATACCGATGGTCGTTAGAAGAAAGAGGGGATGCCACTCGGGGGCATCCCCAAGCAAGCTTAGTTGCTTGTTACTCTTTGGATATATCTTGGGGGTGCGGTAGCATCCCCAAGCTTAGGCTTTTATCACTCCTTATTCCTTCATCCATCGTGATCTCACCCAAAACTTGAAAACTTCAATCACACAAAACTCAACAAAATCTTCATGAGATCCGTTAGTATAATAAAGCAAATCACTACTTTAGGTGCTGTTGCAAACCCATTCATATTTTGTTATTGCATTATACCTACTGTATTTTAAATTTACTATGGCTCATACCCCCCGATACAAACCATAGATTCATCAAAACAAGCACACAATGCAACGAAAACAGAATCTGTCTTAAACAGAACAGTCTGTAGTAATCTGTACTCTAACCGTCCTTCTGTAAATCTAAAAATTCTAAAAAATTAGGAAAACGTAAGGAATTTGTATAGAAATACTGTGTTAAAATTTCAGCTCAAGATCACGTTCCAGCACAAAATGAAAATTCAAATACTGGACGCAAAGTTTCTGTTTCAGATTCAGCATCGCTTCTACTCATCCTATCAATCATCCTAAAGGTTCTACTTGGCACAAACACTAAATAAACCACAAAACACAATCATAACAGAGGAATAATTGTATCAACACACAAAAACATAAAGGAAAAAGCAAAAATAAATTTATTCATTGGGTTGCCTCCTAACAAGCGCTATCGTCTTACGCCCGTAGCTAGGCATAATGATTTCAATGATGCTCACATAAAAAGTAGTAATTGAAATATGCAAAAGAGCATCATGAATTGCATGACAAACACATTTAAGCCTAACCCTCTACCTATGCATAGGGATTTTGTGAGCAAACAATTTATGGGAACAAGAATCAACTAGCATAGGAAGGCAAAATAAGCATAACTTCAAAACTTTGAACACATAGAGAGGAAACTTGATATTATTGCAATTCCAACAAGCATATGTTCCTTGTAGGGGAACATTGCATGGGAAATAAAAAATTTCCTACGCACACGCAAGATCTATCCATGGTGATGAGCATCGATGAGAGGGAGAGTGTATCTACGTACCCTTGTAGATCGCTAAGCGGGAAGTGTTAAGAAACGCGGTTGATGTAGTCGAACGTCTTCGCGATCCAAATCGCAATCCGTCCCGCAATCCAATCACGATCCGTCCCGCGATCCAATCACGGTCCTTCCGATCTAGCGCCGAACAGAAGGCACCTCCGCGTTCAACACACGTACAGCTCGATGATGATCTCCGTCTTCTTGATCCAGCAAGAGGGAGAGGAGAGGTAGATGAGTTCTCCGGCAGCGCGACGGCGCGGCGGCAGTGGTGGTGGAACTATTCTAGCAGCGCTTCGCCTCAACACTGCTGAAAAACTAGAGGAACTAATCTATCGGGAGAGAGGGCTGCACTGTGGCCTCTTGGGTTGAAGTGCTATGGCCCTCTCTCCCTCTAGTATATATAGGAGGGAGGGGAGGGGCCGGTGCCCTAGGGATCCTCCCCTAGGGTCGGCCGAAGTGGGGAGGTGAAGGAGTCCAACTCCAATCCTACTAGGAGTAGGATTCCTCCCCCACTTGGTTTTCCTTTCCTCCACTTGGACTTTCCCACCCTTAGCCGCATGGGCCTTGTTGGGGGAGTTCGGCCAGCCCACTAGGGGCTGGTTCACCTCCTCCCACAGCCCATGAGGCCCTTTGGGGCGAGAGGCCCCTCCCGATGGTCCCCCGGTAACCTCCCGGCACTCCCGATACACTACCGAAGTACCCGAAACCTTTCCGGTGACCAAAACGGGACTTCCTATGTATCAATCTTTACCTCCAGACCATTCCGGAGCTCCTCGTGACGTCCGAGGTCTCATCTGGGACTCCGAACAACCTTCAGTCACCACCATACATAACTCAATACTACCGAAACGTTACCGAACGTTAAGTGTGCAGACCCTGCGGGTTCGAGAACTATGTAGACATGACTGAGACACCTCTACGGCCAATAACCAATAGCGGGACCTGGATGCCCATATTGGTTCCTACATATTCTACGAAGATCTTTATCGGTTGAACCTCTATGTCAAGGATTCAGTTAATCCCATATGCTGTTCCCTTTGTTCTTCGGTATGTTACTTGCCCGAGATTCGATCGTCGGTATCTCTATACCTAGTTCAATCTCGTTACCGACAAGTCTCTTTACTCGTTCCGTAATACAAGATCCCATGGCTAACTCTTTAGGTACTTTGCTTGCAAGGCTTATTGTGATGTTGAATTACTGAGTGAGCCCTGAGATACCTCTCCGTCACACGGAGTAACAAATCCCAGTCTTGATCCATGCCAACTCAACAGACACCCTCGGAGACACCTGTAGAGCATCTTTATAGTCACCAAGTTACGTTGCGACGTTTGATACACACAAGGTATTCCTCCGGTGTCAGTGAGTTGCATGATCTCATGGTCATAGGAACAGATACTTGACATGCAGAAAACAATAGCAATAAACTGGCACGATCATATGCTATGTTCATAGTTTGGGTCTTGTCCATCACATCATTCTCCTAATGATGTGATCCCGTTATCAAATGACATCTCATGTCTATGGCTAGGAAACCTTCACCATCTTTGATCAACGAGCTAGTTTAACTAGAGGCTTACTAGGGACACATTGTTTGTCTATGTACCCACACATGTAATTGAGTTTCCAATCAATACAATTATAGCATGTATAATAAACGATTATCATGAACAAGGAAATATGATAATAACTAATTTATTATTGCCTCTAGGGCATATTTCCAACAGTCTCCCACTTGCACTAGAGTCAATAATCTAGTTCACATCACCATGTGATTTACATTGTTATGAATCTAACACCCAATGAGTTCTGGGGTTCGATCATGCTTTGCATGTGACAGAGGTCTTTAGTCAACGGTCTGCAACATTCAAATCCGTGTGTTCTTTGCAAATCTATATGTCATACTGCAGATGCTACCACGCTCCACTTGGAGCTAATCCACATGGCTGCTCCACTATACGTATCCGGATTGCTACTCAGAGTCATCCAGATTGGTGTTAAAGCTTGCATCGACGTAACCCTTTACGACGAACTCTTTATCACCTCCATAATCGAGAAATATTTCCTTAGTCCTCTAGTTACTAAGGATAACTTTGACCGCTGTCCAGTGATCCACTCCTGGATCACTCTTGTACCCCTTGACAGACTCATGGCAAGGCACACACAGGTGCAGTACACAGCATGGCATACTATATAGTGCCTATGGCTAAGGCATAGGGGACGACCTTCTTCCGTGGTCGAGCTTTGAGTCTCACTCAACTCCACACCTTACAAATCAAGCAAGAACTCTTTCTTTGACTGATCCATTTTGAACTCCTTCAAAATCTTGTCAAGGTATGTACTCATTGAAAATCTTATCAGACGTCTTTGATCTATCTCTATAGATCTTGATGCCCAATATTTAAGTAGCTTTTTATCCAGGTCTTCCTTTGAAAAACACCTTTCAAACAACCTTTTATGCTTTCTAGAAATTTCTACATCATTTCCGATCAACAATATGTCATCCACATATACTTATCAGAAATTCTATAGTGCTCCCACTCACTTTATTGCAGATACAAGTTTCTCATAAACCTTGTATAGACCCAAAAACTTTGATCACCTCATCAAAGCGTATATTCCAACTCCGAGATGCTTGCTCCAGTCCATAGAAGGATCACTGGAGTTTGCATACATTTTAGCATCCTTAGGACTGACAAAACCTTCTGGTTGTATCACATACAACCTTTCCTCACGGAAACCATTAAGGAACCTCTGTTTTGACATCCATCTGCCAGATTTCATAATCGAAAAATGCAGCAACTGCTAACATAATTCCAACAGACTTTAGCATCGCTACGGGTGAGAAAGTCTCATCGTAGTCAACTCCTTGAACTTGTGAAAAACCCTTTGCCACAAGTCGAGCTTTATAGACGGTGACATTACCGTCCGCGTCCGTCTTCCTTTCAAAGATCCATTTGTTCTGAATGGCCTTTCGCCCTTCAGGTAATACTTCCAAATCCCGTACTTTGTTTTCATACATGGATCTCATCTCGGATTTCATGGCCTCTAACCATTTCTCAGAATCCGGGCCCATCACCGCTTCTCCATAGCTCGTAGGTTCATCGTTGTCCAACAACATGACCTCTAAGACAGGGTTGTCGTACCACTCAGGAGCAGTACGCATCCTTGCCGACCTACGAGGTTCGATAGTAACTTGATCCGAAGCTTCATGATCATCATCATTAACTTCCTCTTCAACTAACGTAGGATCCACAGAAACAACTTTCTGCGCTGCGCTACTCTCTGGTCGAAACAAAGGTTCAACAACCTCATCAAGTTCTATCTTCCTCCCACTCAATTCTTTCGAGAGAAACTCTTTCTCGAGAAAGGAGCCGTTTTAGCAACAAAGACTTTGTGCTTGGATCTAAAATAGAAGGTTTACCCAGCTGTTATGTTAGGGTATTCTATGAAGATGCATTTGTCCACTTTGGGTTCGAGCTCATTAGGTGAAAACCCTTTTTCACATAAGCGTCGCAGCCCCAAACATTAAGAAATGACAGCTTAGGTTTCCGCCAAACCAAAATTCATACGGTGTCATCTCAACGGACTTAGATGGTGCCCCTTTTAAAGTGAATGTAGTTGTCTCTAATGCATAGCCCCAAAACGATAGTGGCAAATCGATAAGAGACATCATAGTTCGCACCATATCCAATAGAGCATGACTACGACGTTCGGACACACCATCACACTATGGTGTTCCAGGTGGCGTGAGTTGTGAAACAACTTCCACATTGTCTTAAGTTGTATACCAAACTCGTAACTCAAATATTTACCTCCACGATCATATCGTAGACATTTTATCTTCTTGTCACGGTGATCTCAAACTTCACTCTGATTTTGTTTGAACTTTTCAAACGTTTCAGACTTGTGTTTCATTAAGTAAATATCCCCATATCTACTCAAATCATCAGTGAAGGTAGGAAAATAATGATATCCACCGCACGCTACAACACTCATTGGACCGAATACATCAACATGTATTATTTCCAATAAGTTACTTGCCCGCTCCATCATACCGGAAAACGGGGTCTTAGTCATCTTGCCCATGAGGCATGGTCCGCATGTCTCAACCGATTCGAAATCAAATGAGTCCAAAGATCCATCAGCGTGGAGTTTCTTCATGCGTTTTACAACAATATGACATTTAGCGGCAGTGCCACAAGTATGTGGTACTATCATTATTAACTTTGTATCTTTTGGCATTAATATTATGAACATGTGTATCACTACGATCAAGATTCAATAAACCATTCTCATTGGGTGCATGACCATTGAAGGTATTATTCATGTAAACAGAATAACCATTATTCTCTAACTTAAATGAATAACCATATTGCAATAAACATGATCTAATCACGTTCATGCTCAACGCAAACACCAAATAACATTTATTTAGGTTCATCACTAATCCCGAAGGTAGAGAGAGCGTGCGATGGTGATCACATCAACCTTGGAAACACTTCCAACACTCATCTTCACCTCACCCTTAGCTAGCCTCCGTTTATTCCGTAGCTTTTATTTCGAGTTACTAACATTTAGGAACTAAACCGGTATCCAATACCCAGGTGCTACTAGGAGTACTAGTAAGCTACACATCAATAACACGTATATCAAATATACTTCTGTTGACGTTGCCAGCCTTCTTATCTACCAAGTATCTAGGGTTGTTCCGCTTCAGCGACCGTTCTCCTCATAATAGAAGCACTTAGTCTCGGGTTTGGGTTCAACCTTGGGTTTCTTCACTGGAGCAGCAACTGACTTGCCATCCATGAAGTTTCCCTCCTTGCCCTTGCCCTTCTCGAAACTAGTGGTTTTACTAACCATCAACACTTGATGCTCCTTCTTGATTTCTACCTTCGCGGTGTCAAACATCGCGAATAGCTCAGGGATCATTATTTCCATCCCTGGCATTTTATAGTTCATCACGAAGCTCTAGTAGCTTAGTGACAGTGACTTGGAGAACTATATCAATCACTATCTTATCTGGAAGATCAACTCCCACTCTATTCAAGCGATTGTAGCACCCAGACAATCTGAGCACATGCTCACCGATTGAGCTATTCTCCTTCATCTTGCAGGCAAAGAATCTTGTTGGAGGTCTCATACCTCTCAACACGGACACGAGCCTGAGATCCCTATTTCTGCTCTTAGAACATCTCATATGTTCCGTGACGTTCAAAACGTTTTGGAGCCTCAATTCTAAGTTGTAATGCATGACGCACTGAACTATCAAGTAGTCATCAGAACGTGCCTGTTAGATGTTCACAACATCTACAAACGACGCTTGAGGGGGTGGCGCACCGAGAGGTGCATTAAGGACATAAGCCTTCTGTGCAGCAATGAGGACAATCCTCAGATCATGGACCCAGTCCGCATTATTGCTACCATCATCTTTCAACTCTATTTCTCTAGGAACATATTAAAATTCAAGGGAGCTACAGCGCGAGCTAGTAATCTACAACATAATTTGCAAAGACATTTTGACTATGTTCATGATAATGAGTTTAGTTAATCATATTACTTAAAAACTCCCACTCAAATTGACATCCCTCTGGTCATTCGAGTGTCACATGATCCAAATTCACCAACCCAAGTCCGATCATCACGTGAGATGAGGTGGTTTCAATGGTGAACATCTTCATGTTGATCATATCTACTATATGACTCATGTTCGACCTTTCGGTCTCTTGTGTTCCGAGGCCACGTCTGTACATGCTAGGCTCGTCATGTTTAACCCGAGTGTTCCGCACGTGCAACACTGGCTTGCACCTGTTGTATGTGAACATAGAGTCTATCACACCCGATCATCACGTGGTGTCTCGAAACGACGAACTTTCGCAACGGTGCACACTCGGGGAGAACACAATTTTATCTTGAAATTTAAGTGAGGGATCACCTTATAATGCTACCGTCGTCCTAAGAAAAATAAGATGCATAAAAGGATTAACATCACATGCAAATCATAAGTGACATGATATGGCCATGAACTTGTGCTTTTGATCTCCATCTCCAAAGCACCGGCATGATCTCCATCGTCATCGGCATGACACCATGATCTCCATCATCTTGATCTCCATCAACGTGTCGCCATGAGGTTCTCACGCCAACTGTTGCTTCTACGACTATTGCTAACTCATAGCGATAAAGTAAAGCAAAATGGCGAAATAAATTAAAGACAACCCAATGGCTCCTGCCGGTTGCCGTACTCATCGACATGCAAGTCATGATATTCTATACAATACATGATCATCTCATACATCACATATATCTCATCATGTAATAGGCCATATCACATCACAACATACCCTGCAAAAACAAGTTAGACGTCCTCTAATTGTTCTTGCATGTTTTACGTGGCTGCTACGGGTATCTAGCAAGAACAATTCTTACCTACGCAAAAACCACAACGGTGATACACAAATTGCTATTCAACCTTCTCAAGGACCGCCTTTGTCGAATCCGATCCAACTAAAGTGGGAGAAACAGACACCCGCCAGCCATCTTTATGCAATGAAGTTACATGTCAGTTGATGGAACCGGTCTCTCGTAAGCATACGAGTAATGTTGGTCCGGGCCGCTTCATCCCGCAATACCGCTGAATCAAGAAAAGACCAAGGGAGGAAGCAATCTGAACATCAACGCCCACAAACTCCTTTGTGTTCTACTCGTGATCTCATCTACACATAGACCTAGCTCTGATACCACTGTTGGGGAACATTGCATGGGAAACAAAAAATTTCCTACGCACACGCAAGATCTATCCATGGTGATGAGCATCTACGAGAGGGAGAGTGGATCTACGTACCCTTGTAGATCGCTAAGCGGGAAGCGTTAAGAAACGAGGTTGATGTAGTCGAACGTCTTCACGATCCAAATCGCAAGCCGTCCCGCGATCCAACCACGATCCGTCCCGCGATCAAATCACAGTCCTTCCGATATAGCGCCGAACGGATGGCACCTCCGCGTTTAGCACACGTACAGCTCGATAACGATCTCCGTCTTCTTGATCCAGCAAGAGGGAGCGGAGAGGTAGATGAGTTCTTCGGCAGCGCGACGGCGTGGCGGCGGCGGTGGTGGAACTATTCCAGCAGGGCTTCGCCTAAACACTGCTGAAAAACTAGAGGAACTAATCTATCGGGAGAGAGGGCTGCACTGTGGCCTCTTGGCTTGAAGTGCTATGGCCCTCTCTCCCTCTAGTATATATAGGAGGGAGGGGAGGGGCCGGCCGAAGTGGGGAGGTGGAGGTGTCCAACTCCAATCCTACTAGGAGTAGGATTCCTCCCCCACTTGGTTTTCCTTTCCTCCACTTGGACTTTCCCACCCTTAGCCGCATGGGCCTTGTTGGGGGGGGGGGGGGGGGGGCGGGTTCGGCCAGCCCACTAGGGGCTGGTTCACCTCCTCCCACAGCCCATGAGGCCCTTTGGGGCGAGAGACCCCTCCCGATGGTCCCCCGGTACCCTCCCGGCACTCCCAGTACACTACCGAAGTACCCGAAACCTTTCCGGTGACCAAAACGGGACTTCCTATATATCAATCTTTACCTCCGAACCATTCCGGAGCTCCTCGTGACATCCGGGATCTCATCCGGGACTCCGAACAACCTTCGGTCACCACCATACATAACTCAATACTACCAAAACGTCACCGAACGTTTAGTGTGCAGACCTGTGGGTTCGAGAACTATGTAGACATGACCGAGACACCTCTACGGTCAATAACCAATAGCGGGATCTAGATGCCCATATTGGTTCCTACATATTCTACGAAGATCTTTATCGGTTGAACCTCTATGTCAAGGATTCAGTTAATCCCGTATGTTGTTCCCTTTGTTCTTCGGTATGTTACTTGCCCGAGATTCGATCGTCGGTATCTCTATACCTAGTTCAATCTCGTTACCGACAAGTCTCTTTACTCGTTCCGTAATACAAGATCCCGTGGCTAACTCTTTAGTCACTTTTCTTGCAAGGCTTATTGTGATGTTGTATTACCGAGTGGGCCCTGAGATACCTCTCCGTCACACGGAGTAACTAATCCCAGTCTTGATCCATGCCAACTCAACAGACACCCTCGGAGACACCTATCGAGAATCTTTATAGTCACCCAGTTACGTTGCGACGTTTGATACACACAAGGTATTCCTCCGGTGTCAGTGAGTTGCATGATCTCATGGTCATAGGAACAGATACTTGACATGTAGAAAACAATAGCAATAAACTGGCACGATCATATGCTATGTTCATAGTTTGGGTCTTATCCATCACATCATTCTCCTAATGATGTGATCCCGTTATCAAATGACATCTCATGTCTATGGCTAGGAAACCTTCACCATCTTTGATCAACGAGCTAGTTTAACTAGAGGCTTACTAGGACACATTGTTTGTCTATGTACCCACACATGTAATTGAGTTTCCAATCAATACAATTATAGCATAGATAATAAACGATTATCATGAACAAGGAAATATGATAATAACTAATTTATTATTGCCTGTAGGGCATATTTCCAACATTCCTCCCTCATAATAAATTTCAGTAGCATCATGAAGGAATTCAACAATATAACTATCACATAAATCATTCTTTTTATGATGCACAAGCATAGAATTTTCATTACTCTCCACATAAACAAATTCCTTATCATCCATGGTAGTGGGAGCAAACTCAACAAAATAACTATCATGAGACACTTGATTGACATAACCACATTCCAAATAAAAACCATGATGATAAGTTTCATGGTTATCATTACTCATTATAGCATACGTGTCATCACCATCATCATAAATAGGAGGCATGCAATCATCATAATAAATTTTCTCATCAAAACTTGGGGGACTAGAAATATCATCTTCATCAAACATAGAATCCACAAGCTTGTGGCTTTGCATATCATTAGCATCATGAATATTTAGAGAAATCATACTAGCAACATTGCAATCATGCTCATCATTCAAGGAACTATCATGAATCTCCTTATAAATTTCTTCTTTCAACACTTCATCAAAATTTTCAGATTCATGATTTTCAAACAAAACTTCATAGAGATAATCAAGTGCACTCAACTCACTAGCATTTGGTTCATCATAATTTGGCCTTTTGAAAAGATTAGCAAGTGGATGAGGATCCATATCAATAGATTTTGAACAAGCGAAGATACAAGCAAATAGAAGGCACATGGCAACACAAGCAAAGATAGTGAACAAGCAAAAAGGCAAACGAAAAAGAGGGCGAATAAAACGGCAAATTTGGTGAAGTGGGGGAGAGGAAAACGAGAGTGAAATAGCAAATAATGTAATTGCAAGGAGATGAGATTTGTGATTAGGAACATGGTAGATGATGATGGAGTCTCCTCGGCGCCTGAGATAGGCACGTAGAAGAGACCGCTTCCTCCCCGGCAACGGCGCAAGAATTCCTTTGACGTGGCTTGAGACTGCGTCGGTATTTCCCCAAAGAGGAAGGGATGATGCAGCACAGCGACGGTAAGTATTTCCCCCAGTTATGAAACCAAGGTTATCGAACCAGTAGGAGGATCACCACCACCCAATAAGCAGCACCTGTACACAAATAACAAATACTTGCAACCTCACGCGAAAGAGAGGTGGTCAATCTCTCTACGGTAAAAAGATAGATTAGGTAATGATAGATAGGAGAGATAGATCTCTCAAGAACACAAAATAGAAAAGGCAAATAAAATTTGCAGCAATATATTTTCGGGTTTTTGGTTTTGTAGATCTGAAAACAAAGATGCAAAAAGATATATCGGAAAGCAATATGTTGGAAAAGTAGACCCGGGGGCCGTAGGATTCACTAGTGGCTTCTCTCATGAGTATAGCGCACGGTGAGTGAACAAATTACTGTTGGGCAATTGATAGAAAATCGAATAGTTATGACGATATCCAAGGCGATGATCATTATATAGGCATCACGTCCAAGATAGGTAAACCGACTCCTGCCTGCATCTACCTCTATTACTCCACACATCGACCGCTATCCAGCATGCATCTAGTGTATTAAGTTCATGGAAAAACAGAGTAACGCAATAAGAACGATGACACGATGTAGACAAGATCTATTCATGTAGGAATAGACCCCATCTTGTTATCCTTAATGGCAACGATACATGCGTGCCTTGCTGCCCCTTCTGTCACTCGGAAAGGACACCGCAAGATCGAACCCATCACAAAGCACCTCTTCCCATGGCAAGAAAAATCGATCTAGTCGGCCTAACTAAACCAAAGATTTGAAGAAGAAATACGAGGCTATAAGAAATTATGCATATAAGAGATCAAAGAAGACTCAAAATATTCATGGATAGAAACTGATCATGAACTCAAAATTCATCGGATCCCAACAAACACACCGCAAAAGTTTACATCAAATAGATCTCCAAGAGACCATTCTATTGAGAATCATAAGAGAGAGAGAGGAAGCCATCTAGCTACTACCTACGGACCCGTAGGTCTATGGTGGACTACTCACGCATCATCGGAGAGGCACCTATGAGGAAGATGAACCCCTCCGTGATGGTGTTTAGATTGGATCTCGAGGTTCTGGAACTTACGGTGGCTGGAATTGTGTTTCGTCGACTCCCCTATGGTTTTTGGAATATTTGGGAATTTATAGGCGTCAGAGGCGGTGCAGATGGGCCCCGTGGAGGGCACAACCCATCAAGGCGCGCCGGGGGCCCCCTGGCGCGCCCTGGTGGTTTGTGCTCCCCACAGCCCACCTTCTAGGCTCTTCTTTGGCCCACTGGGTGTCTTCTGGTCCAGAAAAAATCTCAGAAAAGTTTCGTCGCGATTGGACTCCGTTTGGTACTGATATTCTGCAAAGTAAAAAAACAAGCAAAAACAGCAACTGGCACTATGTCAATAGGTTAGTCCCAAAAAATGATATAAAGTTGTTATAAAATGATTGTAAAACATCCAAGAATGATAATATAACAGCATGGGACAAGCAAAAATTATAGATACGTTGGAGACGTATCGGTGTGTCTCTATTAAATAGGTGTGTACGGCAAACAATGATTGTGGCAAACTGAAAGTAAAAGCAAACAAAAGCAAACGACGCTCCAAGCAAAACTCATATCATGTGACGAATAAAAATATAGCTTCAAGTGACATACCGATGGATTGAGAGGAAAGAGGGGATGCCTTCCGGGGCATCCCCAAGCTTAGACGCTTGAGTCTTCCTTAGAATATTACCTTGGGGTGCCTTGGTCATCCCTAAGATTAGGCTCTTGCATCACACAAAACTCAACAAAACTTCGTGAGATCCGTTAGTATAAGAAACATATTGCATACTTTAGGTACTGTTCTAAATTGATTCTAATTTCATAATTTCATAATAGGTACTGTATTCTAACTTCTCCATGTCTTATACCCCCCGATACAATCCATAGCATAATCAAAACAAGCAACTATGCAAGCAAAAACAGAATCTGTCTAAATCAGAACTGTCTCTAGAAATCTGTAGAGAACCTATACTTATCTAACTACAAAAATTCTAAACAATTATGAAAACCTCTAAATTTTGTGTAGCAACACTGTGTAAAAATTTCAGATCATTATCACGCTCCAGTAAAAAATGAAAATTTCCGTACTGGAGTCAAAAGTTTCTGTTTTGTTTCAGCATCGATTCTACTCATCTTGTGAGTCATCCCAAAGGCTTTACTTGGAACAAACATTAATTTAAACACAAACATGTAATAATTAAATAGGAAATAACCATGTTATAAAAAACAAACAGAAAGTTTAAAGCAAAATTTTTAAGATAACTATTGGGTTGCCTCCCAACAAGCGCTATTGTTTTATGCCCCTAGCTAGGCATAATGCATAGTTTCAATAATGTCATCTTTGACACTCCACCCATAAGAAGCTCTCATGCTTGATTCATAAGGTGGTTTAATTCTCTTTCTAGGGAAATGTCCCATCCCTTTCTTTAATGGGAATTGGAACCTTATGTCTCCCTCTTTCATGTCAATGATTGCACCTATAGTTCGTAAGAAAGGTCTTACAAGTATTATGGGACATGTAGGGTTGCAATCAATATTAAGCACAATGAAATCTACAGGAACATAATTTTTATTTTCAATAATAAGCACATCATTAATTCTACCTAGACAATTCTTAATGGTGGAATCCGCAAGATGCAAGTTAAGGGAACAATCTTCAATATTAGTGAGACCAAGCACATCACAACGGGATTTAGGAATAGTTGAAACACTAGCACCAAGGTCAGACAAGGCATTGCATTCATATTTATTTATCTTTATTTTGATAGTAGGTTCCCACTCGTCATGCAATTTTCTAGGAATATAAACTTCAAGCTCAAGTGTCTCATCATAAGCTTTTACCATAGCTTCTACTATATATTCGGTAAAAGGTTTGTTTTGTTCATAAGCATTGGGTGAGCTAATAATGGATTGCAACAAGGAAATACATTCTACTAAAGATAAATTATCATAATTAAAGTCCTTGTAATCCAAAATAGTGTGCACATCACTAGTTAAAGTTTTGACCTCTCCAAACCCACGTTTTTCAGTTTTAGCATCAAAATCATCACCCTCCAAGCAAACGGGATGCTTATCAACTAGAGTTGACTCATCTCCAGTCCCTTTATCATTTATATTCAGAGTGGTAAATAAATATTGAATAGGATAAGTACTAATCATTTTAAGATCTTCATCATGATTCCGGTAAAAACCGGGTGGAAGAGCTTTTTCTAAGAATTCCCAATTAGCTCTCAAATTAGCGGTCCTCTCCTTACTTTCATTAATAGATATTTGGATAGGTTTAATAGCATCATTAAAATCATGCTTGGGTGGCAAAGCTTTGTTTTTAAGAGTTTCCACATCAAGAGCAATTTTATCCATGTTTTTAGCCAAAGCATCAACTGTATGCAATTTTTCTTCTACCATAGTGTTGAAAACCTTTTGAGAATTAATAAATTATTTAATTGTGTTCTCAAGATCAGAGGGTATCCTATTAGAATTTGTAGAATAATTACCATAAGAATTTCCATAGTTGTTAGAGGAATTACCGGGATATGGTCTAGAATTGAAGTTTCCTCTATAAGCATTATTGTTGAAATTATTTCGCGAGACAAAGTTCACATCAATAGCATCATTATTTTGATCAATAAAAGTAGACAAGGGCATATCATTGGGATCAACATAAGCATTTTTACTAGCAACCATATTCATAAGAGCATCCACTTTTTCACTCAAAGTAGCGATTTCTTCAACAGAATTTACCTTCTTACCGGTTGGAGCCCTTTTGGTATGCCATTGAGAATAATTTGTCATAATGTTGTCCAGAATTTTTTTGGCCTCTCCTAAGGTCACATCCATAAAGGTACCACCTGCAGTAGAATCTAGAAGATTTCTAGACACAAAGTTTAGTCCAGCAAAGAAGTTTTGGACAATCATCCACAAGTTTAAACCATGAGTTGGACAATTTATTATCATAAATTTAATTCTCTCCCAAGCTTGTGCAAAATGCTCTTGATCTTTCTCTTTAAAATTCATTATTTGATTTCTAAGGGAGATGATCTTAGCAGGAGGAAAATACTTGGCAATAAAAGCATCTTTACACTTATCCCATGTTCCAATACTATTACGAGGTAAAGATGAAAACCAAGCTTTAGCTTTATCTCTTAGTGAAAAAGGAAATAATTTTAATTTCACAATATCATTATCCATGTCCTTTTTCTTTTGCATACCACATAATTCAACAAATGTTTTAAGATGTGACGCGGGATCCTCATTAGGACTTCCCGAAAATTGATTCTTCATGACAAGATTTAGCAATGCAGCATTAATATCAAAAGCATCCGCACTAGTGGCGGGTGGTATAGGTGTAATAATAAAATCATTGTTATTAGTATTTGAGAAGTCACACAACTTAGTAGTATCTTGAGACATGGTGACTGAACAAGCAAAGTAACAAGCAAGACAAGTGAACTAGCAAGCGAAGAAGTAAACTAGTAACAAGCAAAGGCAAATATTTTTGTGTTTTTGATTTTTATGAGACAAGCTAAATATAAAAGAAAATAAAAAGAAAAAAAGTGAATGAAAATTTGTGTGAAGTTATTTGGTAGTCGATGATGATATTCCCCGGCAACGGCGCCAGAAATCCTTCCTAATACTTGTGATCTGCGTTGGGTTTTCCGTGAAGAGGAACGGGTTATTGCAGCACAAGGTGGGTAAGTATTTCCCTCAGTTATGAAACCAAGGTTTATCGAACCAATAGGAATATCAATCCTCAACCGTCTTCAGTGGCTGCACACAAATGAACAAACAACTTGCACTCAACGCGGGCAAGAGGGTTGTCAATCCCCTTGATCTCGTTATTTGCAAGCAAACGAGGTGTGTAGATCATTGTTGATAAATATGAATTTAAAAATAAAATAAAAAGTAAATAAAGGCAGCAAGGTAATAGTACCGTTTGTAAATATATAAGTGAATAGACCTAGGGGCCATAATTTTCCCTAGCGGCATCTCTCATGTAGGCAGCATACGATGGGTAACAAATTACTGTTGGGCAATTGATAGAAAAGCGGATAGTTATGCGATTTTCACGGCAATGATCATGTGTATATAGGAATCACATCCATAAACAAATAGGCCGACTCCTGCCAGCACCTATTACTATTACACCAATCATCAACCGCTATCCAGCATGCATCTAGAGTATTAAGTAAAACAGAGCAATGCATGGAGAACGATGACATGATGTAGACAAAGTAAACTTAAGCAATACGAATAAACCCCATCGTGTTATCCTTAGTAGCAACAACACAAAGACGCATTTTGTCCCCTACTTTGTCACTGGGATATAGAAACTCGTCAGGTTGAACCTACCACAACGCACCACTCCCACCGATGAAATATCAATCTACTTGGCCAAAGCACATCAATAAATCGGAGAGCATTACGAAGCTATAATGATCATGCAATTAAGAGATAATATATATCAAAGGTATCTCAAATACTTTTCATGAATAATCTGAACATTAACCCACAATTCATCAGATACTAACAAACACACCGCATAATAGGATTACATCGGATAGATCAAAGCGAAGATGTGATGACCATTGTATTGAAGATCAAGAGATAGAGAGATTGCCATCTAGGTACTAGATATGGACCCGTAGGTCTGTGGTGAACTACTCACACATCATCATGAGGACAGCAAGGTTGATGTAGAGGCCCTCCGTGATCGATCCCCCCTCCGGCAGGTGATACATCTCCAACGTATCTATAATTTTGCTTGTTCCGTGCTGTTATATTATCATTCTTGGATGTTTTACAATCATTTTATAACAACTTTATATCATTTTTTGGGACTAACCTATTGACATAGTGCCAAAGTGCCAGTTGTTGTTTTTGCTTGTTTTTTTACTTCGCAGAAAATCAATACCAAACAGAGTCCAATCGCGACGAAACTTTTTGGAGATGTTTTGTGGACCAGAAGACACCCAGTGGGCCAAAGAAGTGCCGGGGGAGTGGGCCGAGGAGACGACAACCCACCAGGGTGCGCCAGGGGGGCCCCAGCGCGTCCTCATGGGTTGTGCCCTCCTCGGGGCCCCTCTCCACCGCCTCTGATGCCTATAAATTCCCAAATATTCCAAAAACCCTAGGGGAGTCGACAAAACACAATTCCAGCCGCTACAAGTTCTAGAACCTCGAGATCCAATCTAAACACCATCACGGAAAGGTTCATCTTCCTCATAGGTGCCTCTCCGATGATGCGTGAGTAGTCCACCATAGACCTGCGGGTCCGTAGGCAGTAGCTAGATGGATTATTCTCTCTCTCTTATGATTCTCAATACAATGGTCTCTTGGAGATCTATTTGATGTAAACTTTTGCGGTGTGTTTGTTGGGATCCGATGAATTTTGAGTTCATGATTAGTTTCTATCCATGAATATTATTTGAGTCTTCTTTGATCTCTTATATGCATGATTACTTATAGCCTCGTATTTCTTCTTCGAATCTTTTGTTTAGTTAGGCCGACTAGATCAATTTTTCTTGCCATGGGAAGAGGTGCTTTGTGATGGGTTCCATCTTGCGGTGTTCTTTCCCAGTGACAGAAGGGGCAGCAAGACACGCATGTATCGTTGCTATTAAGGATAACAAGATGGGGTCTATTCCTACATGAATAGATCTTGTCTACATCATGTCATCGTTCTTATTGCATTACTCCGTTTTTCCATGAACTTAATACACTAGATGCATGCTGGATAGCGGTCGATGTGTGGAGTAATAGAGGTAGATGCAGGCAGGAGTCGGTCTATCTATCTTGGACGTGATGCCTATATAATGATCATCGCCTTGGATATCGTCATGACTATTTGATTTTCTATCAATTGCCCAACAGTAATTTGTTCACCCACCGTGCGCTATACTCATGAGAGAAGCCACTAGTGAACCCTACAGCCCCCGAGTCTACTTTTCCAACATATTGCTTTCTGATCTACCTTTTTGCAATCTTTATTTTCAGATCTACAAAACCAAAAACCCAAAAACATATTGCTGCATATTTTATTTGCCTTTTCTATTTTGTGTTCTTGAGAGATTTATCTCTCCTATCTATCACTACTTAATCTATCTTATTACCGTAGAGAGATTGACAACCTCTCTTTCGCGTCGGGTTGCAAGTACTTGTTGTTTGTGAGCAGGTGCTACTTATTGGGTGGTGGTGATCCTCCTACTGGTTCGATAACCTTGGTTTCATAACTGATGGAAATACTTACCGTCGTTGTGCTGCATCATCCCTTCCTCTTTGGGGAAATACTGACACAGTCTCAAGCCACGTCAGCAGGGTGCCGGAACGGAGCTCCAGATGGCCTTGCGATGGAACAGAGACTTGCGGCGGCGGAAAAAGGGTTTCGGGACTGCCTCCGTTATTTTTTAGGGTGAAAGAGAATTTATCGGCCAGAGAGGGGCGTCGGGAGGCAGCTGAGGGAGGCACAAGCCATCAGGGCGTCCCCCCTGGGGCACACCCTGTTGGCTTGTGCGGCCCTCGTGCGGCGACCTCCTTCCGAAGCTTCCAGGTCTTCTTTTGGTCCAGAAAAAATCATCAAAAAGTTTCGTGGCAATTGGACTTCGTTTGGTAATGTAAACCTGAAAAGTAAAAAACACGCAGAAAACAACAACTGGCACTGGGCACTGGGTCAATAGGTTAGTGCTCAAAAATATTATAAATTGGTAAATAAAGACCCAAAAAGTATCCTAGAATGATAATATATCAGCATGGAACAATAAAAAATTATAGATACGTTGGAGACGTATCAAACATCATACTGTTAAAGGGGGTCAAGGTAATTCTAAGGGAAAATTTCCAAGTGGTGCTCATCTCAAAGCCTACACATACCCAAAACCTTTGAGTGAAGCCTTTGGAAATCTCTTACAGTTCAGTCAATTTCTTCAGTGACAGACATGAAATTCTTCTGGTCTCTGAGGAATTTGTTCTGACCGAGGAGTTAGGATTTCACCAGTGCGAATTGCCTACCGTGAGGAATATGATAGCCCTGGGGAATTTGAGAGTTCAAATCTCCGACCGTTGTTGTGCCTTGCGCCAGCTGTCCAGATATCGTATCCACATAACGGTCACATCATTAGGGGCATTTATGTCATATAATGTCGGGTTGCACCCTGGCTATAAATAGCCGCCCGCCACAACCACTAGCTGGTTGGCTACTCCGAGAGAGATTGACAAGTGTCATTTGAGAGCAACCCATCCTCCGAGGACTTTGAGAGAAAATCATCAGTGAGTAAAAAACCAAAACCCAAAGTGATTGAGCATCATTGAAGAGATTGTTCCTGTGTGGAACCGATGCTTTTTACCTTTGAAGACTGTGCATCTTCCAGGCGGTTAGGCGTCATGGTCTAGAGCATCCGCAAGAGGGAATTGTGGATCGCCGGGTGACCGAGTTTGTGAGGGTTTGGAAGTCTACCCTGAAGACTTACCACGAGTGTTGGGCGAGGTCTGTGTGACCTTAGCTCAAGGAGAATACGGTAAGGATTGTGTGTCCTTTGGTTTAAATACCAAGCCGCTCCAAACCAGACGTACGACTGTCACAGCAGTTGGAACTGGGTCATCAAATCATTGTCTTCACCGAGCTCCTGGTTCTATTTCCTCAACCCTTTCATTTCCTCATTTACTTGTTGATGAAATTAATCGTTACTGTTTGCAGACTTTGACTGAAGACTTTCTCAATTCCCTCATCTCAAATTCTTCAGTCACTTTGTCTATTGCTTGCTTATCCTATTTTCACGCTACATGTGCTCTGTGTATGTTTCATTTCCTCATGATGACTATGATACTACTATGTTTCACATGCACTTGAGTACTTATTCTGCTGCTAGTATTTCATCACTTAGCAAATTCCTCATCTAGTAATTCCTCAGTAACGAATTTGTAAAAATTGCCTATTCACCCCCCCTCTAGTCGATATAACGCACTTTCAATATCGAGATCTGTTATGTGTGTGCTCAGAACCAGTAGCTTCACGCTGTCGCTAAGGTTTCATTTTGCATTCTGCCGCTCGATTTGGTCACCGGCACTCCACCGGCAAAACCACCGCCGTGTCTGCCTCGTCGTCGTTGTGCTCTGGTTGCTCTGCTGCGTGTATGATACGTCTCCAACGTATCTATAATTTTTGCTTGTTCCATGCTGTTATATTATCACTCTTGGATGTTTTACCATCATTTTATAACAACTTTATATCATTTTTTGGGACTAACCTATTGACATAGTGCCAAAGTGCCAGTTGTTGTTTTTGCTTGTTTTTTACTTCGCAGAAAATCAATACCAAACGGAGTCCAATCACGACGAAACTTTTTGGAGATTTTTTCTGGACCAGAAGACACCCAGTGGGCCAAACAAGAGCCAGGAAGGTGGGCTGTGGAGAGCACAACCCACCAGGGCACGCCAGGGGGGGGCCGGCGCGCCCTGATGGGTTGTGCCCTCCACAGGGCCCCTCTGCACCGCCTCTGATGCCTATAAATTCCCAAATATTCGAAAAACCCTAGAGGAGTCGACGAAACACAATTCCAGACGCCGCAAGTTCCAGAACCTCGAGATCCAATCTAAACACCATCACGGAGGGGTTCATCTTCCTCATAGGTGCCTCTCCGATGATGCGCGAGTAGTCCACCATAGACCTACGGGTCCGTAGGAAGTAGCTAGATGGCTTCTTCTCTCTCTCTTATGATTCTCAATACAATGGTCTCTTGGGGATCTATTTGATGTAAACTTTTGCGGTGTGTTTGTTGGGATCCGATGAATTTTGAGTTCATGATCAGTTTCTATCCATGAATATTATTTGAGTCTTCTTTGATCTCTTATATGCATGATTGCTTATAGCATCGTATTTCTTCTTCGAATCTTTGGTTTAGTTAGGCCGACTAGATCGATTTTTCTTGCCATGGGAAGAGGTGCTTTCTGATGGGTTCAATCTTGCGGTGTTCTTTCCCAGTGACAGAAGGGGCAGCAAGACACGCATGTATCGTTGTATTAAGGATAACAAGATGGGGTCTATTCCTACATGAATAGATCTTGTCTACATCATGTCATCGTTCTTATTGCATTACTCCGTTTTTCCATGAACTTAATACACTAGATGCATGCTGGATAGCGGTCGATGTGTGGAGTAATAGAGGTAGATGCAGGCAGGAGTCGGTCTATCTATCTTGGACGTGATGCCTATATAATGATCATCGCCTTGGATATCGTCATGACTATTTGATTTTCTATCAATTGTCCAACAGTAACTTGTTCACCCACCGTGCGCTATACTCATGAGAGAAGCCACTAGTGAACCCTACAGCCCCCGGGTCTACCTTTCCAACATATTGCTTTCCGATCTATCTTTTTGCAATCTTTGTTTTCAGATCTACAAAACCAAAAAACCAAAAACATATTGTTGCATATTTACTCTTTTTATTTGTGTTCTTGAGAGATCTATCTCTCCTATCTATCACTACCTAATCTATCTTATTACCGTAGAGAGATTGACAACCTCTCTTTTGCGTCGGGTTGCAAGTATTTGTTGTTTGTGTGCAGGTGCTGCTTATTGGGTGGTGGTGATCCTCCTACTGGTTTGATAACGTTGGTTTCATAACTGAGGGAAATACTTACCGTCGCTGTGCTGCATCATCCCTTCCTCTTTGGGGAAATACCGACGCAGTCTCAAGTCACGTCAAAGGAATTTCTGGCGCCGTTGCCGGGGAGGAAGCGGTCTCTTCTACGTGCCTATCGTAGGCGCCGAGGGGACTCCATCATCATCTACCAGGTTCCTAATCACAAATCTCATCTCCTTGCAATTACATCATTTGCCATTTTCCTCTCGTTTTCCTCTCCCCCACTTCACCAATTTGCCGTTTTATTCGCCCTCTTCTTCGTTTGCCTTTGTTTCGTTAGATCTCTTGCTTGTTGCTATGACTAGCGTTACTACTCCCCCTTTGTCACCAGATTTTGAAGTTCTATACTTCAAAAAAAAACAAGGGGAAATTTGAAAGATGCCTGGTATAGGCCAATGGAATCCTATCGTATTTCCAATCTAAAAGGAGACGCAAAAGTTTTTCTTAGAAATTTTTATATTGGATTGGCTTTGCATCATAGAGAGCTTTTGGATTTCGCCTCAAAGGGCAATTTTATTGAACTTGATGCAAATGCCGCTTATGAAGTTTTGGAAGGGATTTTGGGGGTTCCTCCACCAAAAAAGGGGCTTGCTTTTTCACAAGAGGGAGTTCAAATTCTTGACAAATTGAGTGACTTACATAAGCACTTGGTCGAGTTACAAAAATATCATGAACCCCTCAAACATATTAGTGGGAACCTAATCGCTTGAACACTTTGATTACCCTTTGCAATAAGCGTTTGGATATTTTGGATCTTAAGATGGTTTCTTCTCCTGAAAATTTGGGGAAGCGGAAAGAGCCCCCCGGATTCGAGAAGGCCCTCACAAAAGTGGTCAAAACCTAAGATGACAATACTTGAATCTATCCATTATGCCTATCTAGGGGCGTAAAACGATAGCGCTTGTTGGGAGGCAACCCAATGAATAAATAATTTTTTACTTTTTCCTTTCTGTTTTTGAGTGTTGACACAATTATGCCTCTGTTATGATTGTGTTTTTATGGTTTATTTAGTGTTTGTGCCAAGTAAAGCCTTTAGAATGATTCATAGGATGAGTAGAAGTGATGCTGAATCTGAAACAGAAACTTTGCGTCCAGTATATGAATTTTCGTTTTTTGCTGGATAGTGATCTTGAGCTGAAATTTTTACACAGCGTTGATATACAAATTCCTTACGTTTTCCTAATTTTTTATAATTTTTAGAGTTGCAGAAGTATGTTTAGAGTACAGATTACTACAGACTGTTCTGTTTAAGACAGATTCTGTTTTCGTTGCATTGTGTGCTTGTTTTGATGAATCTATGGGTTATATTGAAGGGTATGAGCCATGGTAAAGTTAAAATACAGTAGGTATAATGCAACAATAAAATATGAATGGGTTTGCAATAGTACCTAAAGTAGTGATTTGCTTTATTATATTAACGGATCTCACGAAGATTTTGTTGAGTTTTGTGTGATTGAAGTTTTCAAGTTTTGGGTGAGATCACGATGGATGAAGGAATAAGGAGTGATAAAAAGCCTAAGCTTGGGGATGCTACCGCACCCCCAAGATATATCCAAAGAGAAACAAGTAACAAAGCTTGGGGATGCCCCCGAGTGGCATCCCCTCTTTCTTCTAACAACCATCGGTATTTTACTTGGAGCTATATTTTTATTCGCCACATATCATGAGTTTTGCTTGGAGCATCTTGTATCTTTGCTTTCTTTGTTTGTTTGTTTGTTTTTCGTTTGTATCCTTGCTGGACACACCTATTTGAGAAAGCCAAAATCATGCTATGATTTGCTAGAATTGCTCTATGTGCTTCACTTAAACTTTTTGAGCTATATGATTGCTCTAGTGCTTCACTTATATCTTTTTTGAGCACAGTGTGCTTGGATTTTTTTTTTTGTAGAAATACTCTCTTGCTTCACTTAGATTAATTTGAGAGTAGGTAAATTTTGAAGAAATCCTCTCATGCTTCACTTATACCTTTTTGAGAGATGAAATCTTTATGCTCATATGCTTCACTTCAATTTGTTTGAGCTTGCCAAAAAGCAATGGCAATATATGAAACTAGTCCCAAAGTGATAGATATCCAAGGAGGATATAATAAAAACTTTCATGAAGATCATTGGACAAATTAAACTTGATTCCTTGTAATAGTTTTGAAACATGATGATAGTAATATGTGAGTCATGTTAGTGAGTAATTATGCTTAGTAGGAATATTGGTGTTAAGGTTTGTGATTCCCTATGCATGCACGAAAGTCAATAGTTATGCAATGAAATTACATCCTACTTGTGGTGCATTATTCGGTGTTAGTTATTCTCAATGCTCACTTATGTGATTTTTCGTTTCTTGGTTTGGTTGCTTCCCAATCTATTTGCTAGCCTTCATTTGTACTAAGTAGAAATACTACTTGTGCATCCAAAATCCTTAAAACCAAGTTTTGCCTTATGAGTCCACCATACCTACCTATATGCGGTATTTCCATGCCGTTCCAAGCAAATTTGTATGTGCCATCTCTAAATTTTCAAAATAAATTTTCTCTTTTGTGTGCTCGTACCGCTCATGAAACGGTGGGGAGTATCCAATATTTTTCCATGCTAGATGTATTATTCTCAAGATGAGTGTTTATTCACTTGTCATTGCACGAGAGTGTGGCGATAATAGGGATGCCCATTCCCGAAATGAAAAGGAAAAAATATTTACTTTATGTTGTCAAATAATAAATTCCTTGGAAAGTGTTGGTATGGAAGGCAACCGTGGATACGGCCCGCCATGGAAAGTGAAAGTTTGGTGGAAAAAGGAATAAACTTTATTTTCTGTTTGGAAACCGCCTATGATATATCTAGCATGGAAAGTATTGTGAACTACTTTGTCGTTTTCGTTGACAGGAAAGGCATGCCACCCAAAATATTTTTCTCTCTCAATTTAAAACTTTGAGCTCTGGCACCACTACAAATCCCTACTTCCCTCTGCGAAGGGCCTATCTATTTACTTTATGCAATTTTTATTTTTGCTTTGAGTCTCCATCTTCTCTTATAAGCACCAACTAGGGGGCACTATGATCGTACTTGAGCATTGGGCATAGCTAATATTTGAGTGTGTTTCATGAATGGATCAATGATTGAGCATGATGGGCTAGGGATAACTTTCTTTAGTATTGATATTTTGGACATGGTTGCTTGTTGACATGCTTGAGTATTGAAGTCATTATGTTAAAACTAGACTATTGCTTTGAATCATTATAAGTCCAAATGTCCATGCTATACAAAAGAAAAGAATATGATGAACGTGTTAGGCAGCATTCCACATCAAAAATTCTGTTTTTATCATTTACCTACTCGAGGACAAGTAGGAATTAAGCTTGGGGATGCTGATACGTCTCCAACGTATCTATAATTTTTGCTTGTTCCATGCTGTTATATTATCACTCTTGGATGTTTTACCATCATTTTATAACAACTTTATATCATTTTTTGGGACTAACCTATTGACATAGTGCCAAAGTGCCAGTTGCTGTTTTTGCTTGTTTTTTACTTCGCAGAAAATCAATACCAAATGGAGTCCAATCGCGACGAAACTTTTTGGAGATTTTTTCTGGACCAGAAGACACCCAGTGGGCCAAACAAGAGCCAGGAAGGTGGGCTGTGGAGAGCACAACCCACCAAGGCGCGCCAGAGGGCCCCCGACGCGCCCTGATGGGTTGTGCCCTCCACGGGGCCCCTCTGCACCGCCTCAAATTCCCAAATATTTGGAAAAACCTAGAGGAGTCGACGAAACACAATTCCAGCCGCCGCAAGTTCCAGAACCTCAAGATCCAATCTAAACACCATCACGGAGGGGTTCATCTACCTCATAGGTGCCTCTCCGATGATGCGTGAGTAGTCCACCATAGACCTACGGGTCCGTAAGCAGTAGCTAGATGGCTTCTTCTCTCTCTCTCTCTTATGATTCTCAATACAATGGTCTCTTAGAGATCTATTTGATGTAAACTTTTGCGGTGTGTTTGTTGGGATCCGGTGAATTTTGAGTTCATGATCAGTTTCTATCCATGAATATTATTTGAGTCTTCTTTGATCTCTTATATGCATGATTGCTTATAGCATCGTATTTCTTCTTCGAATCTTTGGTTTAGTTAGGCCGACTAGATCGATCTTTCTTGCCATGGGAAGAGGTGCTTTGTGATGGGTTCGATCTTGCGGTGTTCTTTCCCAGTGACAGAAGGGGCAGCAAGACACGCATGTATCGTTGCTTTTAAGGATAACAAGATGGGGTCTATTCCTACATGAATATATCTTGTCTACATCATGTCATCGTTCTTATTGCATTACTGCATTTTTCCATGAACTTAATACACTAGATGCATGCTGGATAGCGGTCGATGTGTGGAGTAATAGAGGTAGATGCAGGTAGGAGTCGGTCTATCTATCTTGGACGTGATGCCTATATAATGATCATCGCCTTGGATATCGTCAGGACTATTCGATTTCTATCAATTGCCCAAGAGTAATTTGTTCACCCACCGTGCGCTATACTCATGAGAGAAGCCACTAGTGAACCCTACGGCCCACGGGTCTACTTTTCCAACATATTGCTTTCCGATCTATCATTTTGCAATCTTTGTTTTCAGATCTACAAAACCAAAAAACCAAAAACATATTGCTGCATATTTACTCTTTTTATTTGTGTTCTTGAGAGATCTATCTCTCCTATCTATCACTACCTAATCTATCTTATTACCATAGAGAGATTGACAACCTCTCTTTCGCGTCGGGTTGCAAGTATTTGTTGTTTGTGTGTAGGTGCTGTTTATTGGGTGGTGGTGATCCTCCTACTGGTTCGATAACTTTGGTTTCATAACTGAGGGAAATACTTACCATCGTTGTGCTGCATCATCCCTTCCTCTTTGGGGAAATACCGACGCAGTCTCAAGCCACGTCAGTGTATCACTCATTCGTGGGCCCGAGAAGTCCCGGGGGTTAAGTCAAACCCCCATTGAACCCTTTCCTAGAAAAACGACCGAGCAAACCCGACTGGTTCGACCAAACCAGCCCAAGCCATTGACCCTCTTTAGAATCCCCCTCGTCGCATGATTTCCCCCTTTTTCGATTTTGCTGAGTCACTAAGAGGGTGGCCCCACCTATCAACGACCCTGGCTTTATTTCCTCATTGTGGTGGCCCAGGGCCCACCTGGGAGTCTCTGTGGCTAGCCCTCCCTCGGTGTACATATGATTTTAGCCCCTGTTTGTTTTATTCAAAATCTGGGCATTCCATTTTTGGTATATTTCCATTTCTGTCTATTTCCAATTTAGGCAGGTTTTCACTTATAGCATTTGTGGAATTTTCCAATATAGAACATATGCATATTATATATGAATTTGGGGTAGAAAAATCCAAGGAATCCATTTTTGACATTATTTTTGCATTTTGAGAAAGTTCTGGTGCATGTCATTTTTGTATTATTAGGCATTTTGTGATTTTTTGTGTGAATTAATCCATGCACCATATGAATTAACTTTGAACATGTGATATGATCATTTTCATATGAACTCGCTCCTGGTATTTTTGCCATGCCATAAAATCCTTGTTAAACTACTGTTATCACCTTGCAAACATGCCTAGACAAAACTTCTGTTTTGAAGATATCTAAATTTCACTAAGTCTGAAACTGGATTTGAAACATAGCTTTTTGTCTTGATGATTGCCAAGGATTCTTAGCTCCTTTGCAAATGCTCACTTTGGATGTTTTGAAGTACATGTTATAGACTATCTTGTTGTGCCATTTGATGCCATGTAAGAGCTTTTCTTCATATTTATTTCTTTCTACAAACATGCCAACTTGTTAGAAACTGGTGCATGACTACCCAGTTTTTCACTAAGTCTGAGAATCAGCATGTTTCATTATGGCCTTTTGTCTTGATCATTGCCATGAATCTGTGGGGATATTGCTGGTGCTCATGTTGGATGATTTGTAGTCCATTATATCTACTACCATGTTGTGCAATTTCATGCCATGATAAGTCATGTAGCTTGCTGTGGACCTGCCTTCATGTTAGTAGTGCTCTATAAAAATCTGTTATTTTCACTGTCATAATCTGTTAACTCATATAGCCATTTTGCGAGCTCATTTCCAATTGATCAATGCATATAAACAACCTGAACCTTTTTGATGAAATATTGTGCATCATATATACTATAACTACATGTCTTGTTTGAGCATTTTAAAACCCTATAGCTTGCTGTTTTGATGGTTGTAAAGTGTCTTGTTGTTTGTGGCAGATTGCATTGTAATATTGTTTTGGGGACTGTGTGAGTTATATGCATTAGTTTTCATGATATTTATATGCATTTCATCTAGAATCCCATATCCTATCCAGTGACATGCTTCGAATGCCAAGATTTTGCCACTATCCTTCCTTTTGTCCAGATCTATCTCCGTTTGCTTCCGTATCTTGTCGTGAGTGTTTCGAGAGATCCATAACTCCGATTGCAATGTTCTTTATATGCATTTGCATCGTTTTCATGAGTAGAATCCATTTTGACATGTTCATGTGTCATAATAATTAATATTGTTGTTCTGTCCAGAATGTTAAAAACAACTAAATTGGGTATGAAGTGTTTCTTGATCCATGCTGCACATGGATCAAGACTTCATTTAATGTGACTAGTGTAGGATTGTCATGCTAAATATATTCCGGGTGACGAGTTTGAGTTCGAGGAATCTGTCGAGAACGCTTACGAGGAGCAAGCTTGTTATCCCATTGAAGAATCTCAAGGCAAGATGATCATTATCCTGGATACAATTACTATCTTTACTATGCTAGTTGTCTCGTTTCTATCGCTATGTCTTGTTACCTACCACTTGTTTGACAAGCCTCCCAACATGCCATGATAATCCTCTAACCCTCCACATCCTAGCAAACCATTGTTTGACTAAGTTACCGCTTGCTCAGACCCTCTTATAGCGTTGCTAGTTGCAGGTGCAGGTGGATCCATGTTATAATATGGATATCTTGGGATATCACATATTATTCTTGCTATTTAATTTAATGCATCTATACATTGGTAAAGGATGGAAGGCTTGGCCTTTTGCTTGGTGTTTTGTTCCACTCTTGTCGCCTTAGTTTCCGAGTACCGGTGTAATGTTCCATATCGAGTGCTCCTAACATGCTTGGGGTTGTTATGGGGACCCCCTTGATTTTCGTTTTGGGATAAAACTCTTCCTGCAAGGCCTAGCATTGGTATTATTTGCTCAATAACAACTAAAACTTGCATAGGGCATGATCACCCCGTGAATAATTAATCAGCAAACCGGGTCAGTACTCCTCATGAGTGTTGGTCCAAACAGAGTCGTGTGTCGGGCCACCCCGGGGAAACTTGGGTGTTTAATTTCGTCACTATATGTTGTGCTCATCTGGCAGTGTCCTGAGAACAAGATACGTGTGGCTCCTATCAGGACCTGGCCTGTTGGGCGGTCTTCTAGATTTTTTTTAACCTTTGACGAACGTCTTGTGCACCGGGATTCCGAGGATACTACGGGCTATCCCGCGGTTGAGGTTTTCCACCGCAGCATGTGGTTAGTTTGTGATGGATGATTTGGACCACCCCTGCAGGGTTAAATCTTTATGAACTTCGTGTCCGCGGTTATGTGGCAACTTGGAAACTTTATAATACCCGGTAATAGAAAATTTGAACTAAATCCAATTAAAATACACCAACCGTGTGTGTAACCGTGATCGTCTCTTTTCGACGGAGTTTGGGAAGAGAACACGGTGGGGTTATGCTTGATCGTAAGTAGGTGTTCAGGATCAATTCTTGATCATGTCTACTAACGACCGCCATGCGTAGAACACTCATCTTACTCTTGTACTCGCAAGTTAGCCAATTAAACTGCTTAGTGTTGCTGCAACCTCACCACTTAACCATATTCCACCCATATAAGTTTGGATAGTCTCGGTACCCAGGGTAATATGATTGTTGAGTCCCCGTGGCTCACAGATTACTACAACACCACAGGTACAGGTAAAGATGCTCTTGTCGATGATGATGCCACAACACTCCAGTGGGAGTATGATGAAGAACGTGGACACATGTACGTGACTTACCCCGACGAGTAGAGAGGGAGGCCTTGGCCGGCAGCGTGGGATTTGCTTCACGATGTCATCTTTTTCGTTTGATTTCGTCCGTAGTCGGACCCTGTTCTTCTAGATGATGTTTGTATTCGAATATTTAATGTTGTAGCATGTGGCGAGTGTAAGTCAACTCCATATACTCATCTATTCTTTACATGTATTGTGATGATATTCATTCTTGCGAAGCGACTCGAAATGCACTTCAATCCTTATCGTGGCCCTCGCACCTTCGTTAGATTTGTACCGCATTTTGGATATGACATTCGGCTTTAAAATTCCTACACTCCACGGTTTATGCACAATTTCTGCAAAAACTAGGAATTGTCAATTATTTTTTTCGAGACCTCATCAAGCGTACACCATTAAAGATGGTAGGGTAGTTGGACGACAAACCAGATAAACAATGTTTACAGTATATAACAAAAGCAACACTATGTGTAGCCTATGATGTCAGCTTACATCAGAAGTTTGCCAAAACCCTTTTTTTCATTTTTATGGTGTAGTCCTACAATGTCTTAGGCATCAACATGCATGCACACCAGATGGCATGAGTTCTAACACCGCCACTGAACACATGTGTAGCATTACCATCTCGACCAAGGTCTTAACTTGAACAAATAGAATAAGCCTCTATGGTGTGTCCAAAATCTCAAACAGAAAACGATATCAACTAAAGGTTAAAGAAACAGAAAGCCTTTCAACAAACATATAATAGACATTATTGCTTCCTTCGCCTTTACCGTCATTGAGAAGACAAAGTGACGGGTGAGATAAGCATCTAAAAACAGATTGCATGATCTAGAGATCTTGATTTCTTGAAATCTAATTGTACGAGCACCATGGAGACACTAGAAGCAACATCACACGTCCACACATACACAAAAGGAGCCGAGTGAATCTTATTGTGTCACAATGACACTCCATTCCAACTAAGGAACAAGTTGAACGTGGATGGCCGTTTCAACGTCGAAGCTAGCACGGGAGGAGCAGGGATGGAGCCAGGAATCTTAATAGAGTGGGGGCAATGAAAGATAGAAAATGTTGAGGGGTGGCAAATATACAAAAATAGAGCACTTTGAAGTAATAATATATGGTTGTTTTTAGGAAAAAGTTTGCCATGGGGGGACCATGGCCCTCAGCACACGCCTCGCTGGCTCCGTCCCTGGCATTATCGTTAGGGAAACGGCTCAATTGCACTCTCCTCTTGCAGGCATTTGCACAATTGTGTGAGTCCTTTAGAAGATGAACTTTTGGCATGCATGGAAATAATCAGGCTTGCTCAGGAATGGAGTTTGAAGCCGCTCATCATTGAAACTGATTGTGAACTAGCGGCCAAGGCTATCATGCGATGAGAGCCAGATCGATCGGCCAACGCACAAATTGTTAAGGAGGTTAGACACCTACTCCCTATCAGGATAACCATCATGTCATCTCCATGGTCCGTCGATCGATGAATTATGTGGCGCATCGCCTCGCTCAGCTAGGACTTCATAGCTTGCATACCTGATGAAATTGATGTGGTGTACCAGAATGAGTGTATGTTGAATAACGAGATAAATAAAAAAGGTTTGTTTTTGCAAAAAAAAAGTGAAACACCGAAGAACTAACCACTAAAAAGCCGTAATTAACACTAAAGAGTTGAAAGCGACACACCAAAGAGTAAGGATGACAATTTTACCCATGGGTACGGGTACACGCGGGTACCGTGCCCGCAAGGGCAGGGTATAGGCACACTTTTATACCCATGGATAGTACTCATACCCTACCCGTTAAGCCGTGGGTAGGGTGATATAGCCTTGTACCCGTGGGTATGCCAGTACTCTACCCGCTTGTGAATTAATGTTAAGTTGTCGTGATGTCGTCGATTCATCATTAATTTGTCATGTGACTCATCTACTCCTATTTACTTATGAGTATGTTGTGATTTCTAAATTTTGATAGTGATCATGTACTCATCTACCTGTTATTGAGTTGAGATAATTGATTTTTTTATCAAATGTGTTGTCAATAAGTGTAAAATTGAGAATAACTTATGTATTATTTGTTCCACCCGCTGGGTACCCAATGGGTACGTGTACCTGTCGAATATGGGTATGGGTAAAGTTTCATACTTATAGGTACGGATATGAATAGAATTTTGTACCTACTAATTATACGGTTATGGGTATAATATTGCTTTACCCGATGCATACCCTGCCCATTGCCATCCTTAGCAAAGAGTAACACGCCAACACCACGAGGCGTCGTGCAGACATTCAGCATACCACAGAACACACAAGCGAGCAACAGCAGGCGACACACCCTAGCAGAATCGCTGGATCTGATGGTGGTTCGCTCGCCTCCTCGGCGCCGTCACGCTGCCGGGCGGGCGTGACGGCGTACTTGCGGCCGACCACCGGCGGGGAGAGGTGCTGCCGACCACCGGCGGACGCTTCGTGGCGGCGACCGTTTCATGGCGGCGACGGCGCGTTGGGGCAGCGCGGAGGGAGAGACTCGCCAGTGAAGAAGGGAAGCAGAGGTGCCGCCGACCACGGCTGCCGCCGCGGCGCGTCTGTTCGGGGAAAGAGGATGCAACCCGTGCGGGCCTGTGCGCGAGCGTGGGCCGCGCCGAGAAAACGGCCTGCAGGCCCGAAGCCGAAGCCCGAAGCCCGAAGCCCGAAGCCCGAAGCCCTGGACGGCGATGGGGTCAGGCACCTTGAAATACCCCCGGCTTCGCCTTGGCGCCCAACGTAACCGCCGCAACCAACAGCCAACAGAGCTCGCCGCCTCTCCTCGCCGGAGCGCCAAGAAACCCCTCGCCTCGCCCCCACCGCGCAGCAGCTCCCCAGCGCCGGCGACCGATGAACAAGTTCCACGACAGGCAGCACGTGTGGCTGCGGAGCAGCGTGCACGGCACGTACCTCAACGCCGACAGCGACGGGAGGAGCGTCTCCCTCCGCCGGCGCCGCACGTCGCTCAAGGCGGCGTGGGCGGTGCACATCTACGAGGGCGACGTGCCGTACCTGCTCCTCTACAGCGCCGCCTACGGCCGCTACCTCGCCGCCACGGACACGCGGGCGCCGCTCGCCCACCTCGGCTTCCGCGCCGAGCAGCGCGACTACGACCAGCCGGTGCTGCCGGCCATCATGTGGCGGGCCACCCACACGGGCTTCGGGGGGGACGTCCTACTCCACAACGTCGGCGGCCGCTACCTCCGCGCCAACGGCAAGCACACCGGCAAGTACCTCCGCTGGAACAACGGCGTCACCGTCGACGACATGGACAACGTCAGCACCATGATGTACTGGACCGTCGAGCCCATCCCCCTCAGAGGATCGGACATGCCTCAGCCTGGCTTTGCTGCCCCGATTCCGGTATGACCCGAGTCTTCATGCCTCTTGAATTGATTTCGGCGGATTGAGCGAATTGTGTGTCAATTTGTGTTCGTTTCATTCGCCCGGGAGAAATTTCTGCTTCTGTTCTTGCCAAATTTACGATTCCTGGGTGCATCGCATTTGAGTTTTCAGTCAGAAAATTCAGAGTATCACCTGAACATAAATAACCATGGTTTCTTGCGACTGGACTGCAGACCCGCATCCCCCGAGAGCTCTCCGTCATGCTGGGACGCGAGCGAGGGGTGTGGCGGCTGATCCGGTTCGTGCGAGCGAGCGCCGAGGGGCACTACGCCCATGACGGTAACGGCTGGTCCGAGTTCCATTTCAGGGGGAGGTACGTGTACCACCTGAGGAACGAGCTTGTCAAACGCATCAACGCCGAGGTACACTTGTTCGAGCTCGCCATGTGCATCCGAGCGGGCTGCTACGGGCGTTTGACCCCGCTCATCACCAACCTGCCCCACGGCGGCAACGGCGAGACCCTCCAGATTGTCGTCTACCTGTCCGAGACCCCTGGTGAGAGCCACTCTCCATGTCCTAATGATGTAATCTGCTTGTGCTTGTGCTTGTGCTTGTTTACTGAAAGTGTTTACTGAATTTGTTTTAGTGGGTGCTAATCTGCTTGTGCTTGAAAAACAGTTTACTGAAAGTGTTATAGTCTGAGAAAACAGTTTACTGAACTTTTAGGGGTTTGGAATTGTCTGTGGCTAGTTGGTTATAATTGGGGGAACAAATCATTTCATAGTTAACATTTACATTCAACCTTGATATGGGAAGTGTTGGTTTCAAACTACTGTCCTTGATCCAGATAATTCAGTTCCTTTATTTGCCGCCCTTAAAAACCATGGAACTGAAATGGACAAATCTTTTAATTAATAACTTTCGGCCCTACACAGAGAAGATTGTGATATCCCTTTGATTTTATTTGGCCTATATAATTGTTTTGAATAACCTGTGAACCAAATTCAGGCTCCTACAATCTAAATTAATTCTGGTTTCTGCACATGAGTTGTATTAATTATTGATCTTTTATTCATTTTTATTTTGGAAAATGTACCTGTGGTTTTGAATATATTCTACACAGTGGACATACGTGGGATTAGATTCTGTTTACTGCATGAACATTTTACTTGGAGTCTTAGTTAGTGAGTTGCTTATCTGATCATGCTTGGAAAAAGGATATTATGATAGGTTTTGTTAGGACTTGAGACTTTTCTGAAACTGTTGTAATGTTCTAGAAAAGTAAAAGTAGTTGAATAGGAACAGTAGGTGCCAATGCCATATGGATTTATCAGTCTGTGTACACACTACGCAGTGTAAATGATGGTCTGAACTCTGAAGCTAGTAAAAACTACTGGCTCCACATTTCTTTTATTGATTCAGATAATTCAGTTCATCCATTTCGTACCATGTTGCCGCTAGTAGAAATTATGGAGCCTAAATAGCCAAACCAAGTTCAGTCAGCTCATTTCATCGTCGCAGAAGATACCAGGTTTCTAACCTGTGAACAAAATTGAGGCGGTATCCTAAAATAGATAGTGCATAAAAGCTTAGTTCCCAGTACATTGTAATGTTTTAGGTTTTGTCTTCTTGATCTTGTCATTATGTTGTTATTGATTATTGGTCTGCTGCCTAATTGCCTCATTATTTCTGTTAATTCAGGCTATGATGAGCTAGAGCACCCGGATGTCTACTCAGAGTAGAGAAAGATCAGAGCAGGAGTCCTGATAGTTAACCTCCTCAGAAGTTTGGCCACCTCGGATACAATGACAGCAGAACTGCACGCCTACTTTTGCATATAGATAGATGTAGGTTGAGAAAACTGTGTTTCTTATGCTAGCTAAACTTGCTCTGTTCTGCCTGTTTCTACGAACTGCTGAAAGCGTTGCGTGCAGTGGTTGTAGTACTCATTTGAATGTCGCTCTTCTAGCATTCATTCCTGTGGTGCTTCCTGGATGAAGCATTTTAATGTAGGGGTACTTGCAATGAGTTGATGATCTTCCATTCCTTTTGGATGATGCGTGCACTTCGTATAAATGAATAATGCAGTGGCTCTTGCTAGTAATGAGTTGATGATCTTGTGTTTCTGTTAGGTTTTGCACTCGGTACAAATGCAAAATTTAGCCGGTTCTTGCTGTGAGCTGGTGATCGTGCTTCTAGTTGTGCTGTTTTGAGTGTTGGCCAGGGAGTAGGAATCAGATTTTATCCAAACAACAGCTCCCCCTTTCCAATCTTGTTTGTTGGTTATGTGCAACAACAGCTCCATGCAGTTCAAGGAGGTTCATTCACGGAAAATAAACATGCAGTTTTCTTTTAAAATATTCACCAAAATGATGCTGTATTCTTTGCTCTTAATTACCAAGTGGTTAGCATTGTCAGTGACATCTTTGTCTTCTGAATTTATGATGATAGTAAGATCACACACTTGGACCCAGGAACTCAACCAGTAGCTTTGCAATGCAGAGTCAGCAGTGAACACAAATGTTGTTATTGCCGACTCATATCGATCGGAACTAACATTCAGCATACCAATTACTTCTAACAGAAATTGCAGGCCTTTTAGTTCTTGCTCCTTGGGGTGTAAAATTCTAAAAGCGGGAAAGAGTCGGTCTCCAGGGGTTTTGATTTGGTTCTGTAGCCAGTCTTCCCCTCCGTTTGTTTCTTTCTTCTAGTTTTGGGCTCTTCTTTTAGTGCCCTCCTTTGTAATTTTCTTTTGCGCCTCGTGTGCGCTTACATGTATCTGTACTGACTGTCAAGTCACCTTCGAGTTGGAATATAACAAGCAGTGGGGTTTTTGCCCCCCCCCCCCCCCCCCCCCCGCGTCAATCTCGAAAAAAAAGATCCTGATAATAACACTGCCATGAGGTTGTTCTTTATGCGCATTTTTCTGCTCTAGTTTCTGAAATTTGGACATGCTGGTGTACTGGTGTCCTAGAGTTTCTGAAATTTGGACATGCTGGTTGTTTCTGCTCTAGTTTCTGAAATTAAGGACATGCTGCAGCGCTCTGTGCTCACCACGCAGCTGCCTACATGCTGCAGCGAACTCTCCTTGTTAGATTTCTGTGAATATATTTTCTGAATTCGTAATGCGGAGGCACCCCACTATTTGGGCACATATATTATCCTTGCAACTAGCTTGCACACGAACTGACATGCACAAGCACAAGATGATGATGATCAAGATGTGGTTTACTCATAAACGATATGTGGTTAGTTTTTCTTTACAGGAGTGTTGTTAATGTGCGATAGGCGAAAGCGTATTACCTTGACCTGAGACGACGCCCTACATGTTATAGGCAGGGGCGCACATCCCTGAAGCGCATACATCATTGGAGATTTTCCAGGAGAGTTACAACTTTGAGAACAAGGGATAGAGATGGTTACAAAGAGATAAGATTTCATCTAACTACCTGACCTATCTCCTCACGCCTCCTCACGCCGTGACTTGAAATAGCCAGACGTGACACAACTTTGTGTTTAGACGTGACATAACTTTGTGTTTGACACCCTCCCTTAATCACAACTTCATCAAGTTGAGATTATGTTTAAAGTATTCAAAGCTTCTTGTAGGCAAGGCCTTTGTGAATCCATCGGCAATTTGATCCTTGCAAGCCAGCCTTTTTTACCAAATCTATTGCATATTTTTCCTGAGAGAGATGAAGTCCATCCTCATGTTTCTTCACTTCTATCCCTAGGAAATAATGCAAGTCTCCAAGATCCCTGAAAGCAAACTTTGCACTTATATCCTTTAAAAGTCCTGTAGTGGCCTCGTCAGATGAACTTGTAACAATAATGTCATCAACATTTGTTGTAAATAAACAACGAGATGTCAGACTTAGAAGGAACAAAGTCAAGTGTTTGCATTTTGTGACTGGGCGCGAGTACCATGTCTTTGGAGCTTGCTTCAATCCATACAACGCTTTATCAAGCTTGCACACATGAGAGGGTCAAGTTTTGTTTTCAAACCCAGGAGGTTGTTTCCTGTACACTTCCTTTTCTAGAACACCATGAAGAAACGCGTTCTGCACATCTAGTTGTCTGAGACTCAAATTCCTGGAAACAGCAATAAACAAAACAAGACGGATGGTGGCAGCTTTTATAACAGGACTAAATGTGTCCTCATAGTCTATACCATACCGTTGTTTAAATCCCTTTGCCACAAGTCTTGCCTTGTAGCGATCAATGATTCCATCAAATTTTCTTTTGATCCTGAATACCCACTTGCAATCAATGAGATTTTTACCTTGCTGTGGAGGAACTAAATGCCATGTTTTATTTCTCTTCAACGCCATGTATTCTTCTTTCATAGCCTTCTTCCATTTTTCATCCTCAAGTGCTTCTTCAAGCGTGTGTGGTTTACCTGGTTCACCTGTGGAACAAACCATTCCATATTTTGTTACATGTTTGTAATTGACTAGTTATATTACCCCTTTTTGCAGCCGTGTACGACGTGGTGATGATGCAATCTGCACTTGGGGCGCAGAGGATCACGTGTAAGCTACAAGAGTCGTTGCAGATGCCAATCCCGAGGCAGATTTGGGAGCAGCACCAACAGTTTCTGTGGCCGCAGGCAAAACAGCGAGGCGCGTGGGAGTCATAGAAGATCCTGTCTGGCGGGGCTCATCATTGCCCCGTGATGGGTGTGTGGCACCTCTAGCGCTAGCACCTAGTCCCGCGCTGGTCGGTCGACGCAGATCGTGCCACTTGTAGCACACCGGTTGGGCCGGGAAGCGCACACCCGCGGACCCAAAAGGAGGCGGACAGGTGGCCGCGCGTGGTTTACACGGGTCGGTGGGAGCACCGCCACCAGTCGTGGGCTGCCGCGTGGCGAGCGAGTAACCACTCGCAGTCGGGCACACCAGACATAGCTGATGGTGCGGACTCCGGGGCAGATCTGGCTGGCCCGTCTGCGGGCTCGGATCTTGGAGCAGATCCGGCTGACAGGTCTGTCGCATGTGCAAGCGCCGATCACGAGGGAGATTTGCTCCCTGAGTCGTGGCACGTAAAATATGGCCCGGTGGAGCAGATTTCTTCATCATTTTCATGTCCGTTTTTTTCCAGCGCAATCTCCCGCTTCATCACACAACTCATGCATAGTGGTGAGAGGGTTAGTCAACATATGATCATCGCAATTATTTTCCCCTTGAGCTAGACCGATGAGAGTAGGTGACAAAAGAAGGATTTATTTAGAAAGCAAAGCACCGGCATTGGGATGAAGGTCAGCAAAGGGAAATTTGGTCTCACCGAATACAACATCACGCGAAGATGTAGACACGCCTAGTAGAGACATCTAGATATTTGACCCCTTATGTTGGGCACTATAACCTAGAAAAACACATTGTATGGACCGAAACATGAGTTTGCGAGTGGTGTGGAGACGGAGATTGGGCCAACAAGTACAAATAAAAAACACGTAGTGATGTGTAATCTGGTTTGATGTGAAGAAGCCTTTCTATAGGATTTTCATTGTTTATGACACGACTAGGGAGCATGTTGATGATGTAAACACTAGTAAGAAACGTTTCATCCCGGAATTTGAGTGGCATGGAAGCACCTGCTAGAAGAGCTAAGCCAACTTCAACTATGTGTCTATGCTTTCGTTCAGCAGACCTGTTTTGTTGGTCAGCATCTGGGCATGACACATGATGATATGCCAAGAGTTTGGAAGAAGGAATTTAATTTCTCATATTCCCCTCCTCAGTCGGATTGGACCGCAATGATCTTGCTATCAAACTTGCGTTCAACAAGTGCTTGGAAGCTTTTAAAAACTTGGTAAACTTAGGATATTTTCTTGAGAAGATATATCCACGAAAATTTGCTATAGTCATCAATGAAGCTAACGTAGTAGGTGTGTCTACCAACAGAACTAGGGGCAGAACCCATACATCAGAAAATATTAATATCAATGGGCGAGTAGAGACACTAGTAGAAACTGGATAAGGAAATTGATGACATTTTGCTCTTTGGTAAGAATCACAAATAGTTTCAACATTACGCTCACCAACAAACGGGAGCTTATTTTTCCTAAGAAAACGTTCAACTAAGGAAAATGAAGCATGTCCTAAACGGCCGTGCCAACGTGTCGACGAAAGTTTGACAACACCATGGGCTTGTTTATTGAATCTTCTAAGCTCCGGAATCAACCGGTAAAGCCCTCGAACACATCTACCTCGATAGAGTACTTTCTTCGTGGCATGATCCTTAATCAAAAAGAAAAAATGATGAAACTCGATGAAAACATGGTTGTCAATGGTAATTTGATGAACGAAAAGAAGATTGTTGTTGGCACAAGGGACATGCAAAATTTTGCGAAGATGAATTTTACGGGAACGTGTATGTATAACCGAATGACCAACGTGACGTATCCTCATACTTGCACCACTGGCAGTGTGTATCTGATCCTTCCCGTGGTACTTCTCATGGAGGGTCACTTTCTCGAGCTCACCCGTGAGATGGTTGGTCGCGCCGTTATCAAGATATCAGTTGATATCGACGCCATAGGACCCATCGATGGCAGCAGCAACCTTGTCACCATCTTCATAGGAGGTGTCATGTTCATCGAATCGATACCAACAATTTTTGGCCGTGTGCTCTGGCTTCCCCCAAATCTGGCAGCGCATGGAATTGGAGCGGGACTTGCTGGAGCCACCACGACGACCCCTGTTGTTGGTGGAGTTGGGGCGTACACTGCGGGAGCCAGAGCTATTGGGGTTGCCGCCACCTCCTTGCTTGCCCTTGGAACGAAGAGGACCGCTGTGACGGGAGGAGTAGCCACCACGTCTGCGAGTCACCTCGTTCTCAGAGGATTTGAAGCCGCCACCGGAGCTCTGGAATTGAGCCACGCGCTGATCAAAGTTGTTGAGCATGGCAAAGAGCTTGTCGAGGGAGACGGGAGTGACGCGGGCATCAAGGGCCGAGACGAGGGGTTGGTAATTCCTGTCCATCCCGTGGAGGATATAGGAGATCAACTCGTCATCCTAGATGGGCTTGCTGGCCGCAACGAGTTCGTGGGCAAGGCCGCGCATGGAGGCGGAGTAAGCGACCACCGATTGGTTGCCCTTCTGTGCATTGATCAAGGCAGTGCAGATGTTGACACGGCTCAAAGACTGCGAGGAAAACATGCTTGCCAGCGCCGCCTAGAGTGCATACATGGTGGTGATCGCGGTCACCGTGATGAGCACCTCTTTCAATAGGTTGTTGAGCAGGTAGCCAAGCACCAGCTGATCCTCCCGGACCCAGATGGGGTGGAGAGGGTTGGGCTTGGGAGTTTCCTTCCCGTCCTTGTCCTTGGTGACGAGAAGCCGAGCCGGCTCCGGCATGGTGTCGTCGACGTAGCCGAAGACGTTGGCTCCCCTCAGCCGCGGCTTGATCTGTGTGTGCTAGAGAACATAATTGGTGCGGGAGAGCTTCTCCGCGACAGGCCGTTTAGGTTCGGTTGGAAGGAGCCGGGGGAAGACATGGCTCACACTATTGGAGATCGAAAGCAAGATGAGTTTGGGAAGAGGTTGCTCTTATTACCATGTGCGATTGGTGAAAGTGTCTTACCTCGACCTGAGGCGATGCCCTACATGTTATAGGCAGGGGTGCACAGGCCCGGCCCTGGGGCAGGGCGAGCGGGGCGGCCGCCCCGGGCCCCCGAACGCAAGGGGCCCCGCTGGAAGTGCATATACGTAGCAGAGGATCCGACAAGCAGCTATGGCCTCCGTACTCGATCCTTTTTCCATGTAACCTCCGGCTGCTGCGGTGCCCTGAGATCAGAGCGAGGGCGCACAAAAATGAACTCCCTACTCACATGGGCCATAGGCCTTTTCCCTTGGCCGATGACGTGATATTTTAACTGGGAAAACTTGGTGGGCCAGATTGCTAGAGCTACTGAGAAAAAAGAAAGAGAGCACAACACCGGTACAGTTTCCATCAAAAAAAGTACCATGTTACAATTCTGCTAACAAACGCTAGGGTGTGACTTTTAAAAATCAGCAAGTACAAGAGTCCTTTCTGAGTTTCTGTGGTCTCCTTGTTTTTTGTTTTCGAAAACACAGTGCCACTCATATATACGCGAATAAATTCATCCGTATAAACAGACACGCAGATCATACGTCTATAAGCACCTCCGAGAGACTGAGCCGAAATATCATCTTGAGATTGACGAAGTCACTACGGGCGCCTCGTAGTCGACGGAAACGTTTCCTTTCACTGAAAGTACGTCACCGAAAATCCTGAAATAAATTCAGGAATAATGCAAGTACCAGAATTTGAACCCTGATGGGTTAGGGATATCACGATGCTCCTAACCATCCAACCACAGGTTGATTTGCTTGTGTGGCCTTGCTCTCATCTTAGCATGTTCAATACAGTTGGTTTTATTTAGCAGTCATGTACGGTACTTTATTAGCAAACGAATTACTTTGGTTTAACATCTAATTTCTATGTATAATATCAACTCTACCACATCAATATTTTAGCTCGTCCTCACACACTGCTCTACACTTAGCTAGTAATACTGGATCTAGCCCAAATTAGTAACCCACCGCGCAACCAAAACAACTGGCGCACAACACAACACACCATACTAACATATTTATGTGAAGCTCCGCTTGATCTCGATCAGGTGTATCGTCTCTTGTGTAATGATTCGTTTTCAGATATCGTTGTGTGGCAACCACCAACAATGGAGAAACCCCGTCACCGAGAGGCAAGATGTGAGTCACTAGGTGAAGAAGTACTTTATTTTAATTCTTAATAGTGGGTGACACATTTCGTTAAATTTTTTCCACCTGCCACTTTGAATATAGGAGTGTTAGCCGAAAGTTTCAATGTGTATAAATTATTTAATGCAATATTGCTTTTGTCTACACTATAAATGGTTATTGGTATCATTTTATATCTACATATATTAATTTTTATTTTGATGCATAAATTAAGGGGCCTCGGGTTCTAGTTTTGCCCCGGGCCCCCGAAATCTCAGGACCGGCCCTGGGGGCGCACATCCCTGAAGCGCATACATTGTTGGAGATTTTCCAGGAGAGTTACAACTTGGAGAACAGGGATCGAGATGGTTACAAAGAGATAAGATTTCATCTAACTACCTGACCTATTCCTCCCACCTTGACTCCTCACGCCATGACTTGAACATAGCCAGACGTGATACAACTTTGTGTTTGACAGTTAATTCCAATTTCCTCTGATGCACAATTTTACTAGCTAGTACTCCATCTCTACATGTAAAAAAACGTCTTACATTTTAAGACAGAGGGTAGTATCTCTGAAAAATTGCTAGCATAAACTTGGATGCAGACGATGGGTCTTTCTTTGAGAGGAGTTCTCACAGAACAGATCTGCACGTTCAGCAAGATGTCGATATCGCGGGATGGCATAGGCAGAAATTACAAAATTAATTTTTTTTGGGTAGACAAAGTCAACTTATTTCTAGAAAAGAAGGATAACTCTTGGCCTCTGCATCAATCACTAAAGACAAACACGTCTAAGGCAAAGAATATTCCCCTTTGTGACCAACAAGAGGACTTCATTACCTGGCATTTCGATTCACAGTGTCATTTTTCTGTCCGGTCTGCATATAAAATTCAGTTAAGCCTTACTCAACAACAGGCAAATACTGAAATAGGGGACTGTTCATCGGGAACGGAATGGCGTAAGAAGATTTGGCAGTCGATCTGGAAGCTTCACTGTCCTCCAAAAGTCCAGTATTTTCTATGGAGGTTTGCCCATAATAGCCATCCTATGCTTATGAACATTGAACGTAGGGGGGTGGAATTGGACACACGATGCAGTATGTGTTGACGTCTCTTTGAAGATGGCGGACACCTGTTTCTCCGATGCAAAGAAGTAAAAAAGGTGTGGCGTGCCAGACAGCTAGAAAATGTGAGACAGTCTCTGCTCGTTTGTCAATCACCAATGGAGGTCCTTGAGTCTATTTTTGCCAGGCTGAGCTTACCAAGCTCCGAGTGGTGGCCTTGCTGTGGAAGTGGTGGAACGAACGAAATAGAGAGAGACATGGGGAGAAGGGAAAGTAGTGGCTGCACCCACCTTCGGTGCACCCACGCAGTGAATAGTAAATTCGAAAAAAATAGAAAAAAAATTCAAAAAATTCTGAAACTTGGTGGAAGTGATTATGAGCAAATGTTTTAGGAGCTTGCAAAGTTTGGTCACCAAAAAACATCAAATGATCTCCATACGAAACGAAATACAAATGATGTTGTGCACCCACGTTACTGTTCACATGTTTTCAGTACAAACTTTGTTTTTTTGTACAGATTTCCTCGGATGTTATTTCGCCACCAAATTTTGCAAGCACCTAAAACATTTGGTCATAATAACATCCACAAAGTTTCAGAATTTTTTGAAATGTTTTGCTAAGATTTTTATCGTGGGTGCACCGTGGGTGCACAAAAACCACACTCGGGGGAGAAACGGCTGATGCCTGATGCTTTTGATTCTCAAGTTTCACTCGAAGTGGCACAATGGGGCATGTTCTTTTCACCAAAACTGAGTATTCAGACTACGAACACCAGCAAGTGGAGGGCGCCCCCGGATGATTTTGTCAAAATCAATGTAGACGGAGCTTACAACCACACCACTGGGTCAGAAGGATGGGGTTGCATAGCAAGGGCACCGGACGGGGATATTTTTTTGCAGCAGGTGGTCCTCTCAGCAGCTTGTCTGAACCACTACATGCAGAAAGTATTGCATTGCTGAAGGCGATTGAACTTTCAGGGAGTTTTGGAATGGGCAGGGTCATTTTTGAGACAGATTGCATACATTTGAAACAAGCTGTGTGCTCTGACGCAAATGATAGATCGATGCTGGGTACTCTTTTCAGAGAAGCAAAGTACCGGCTCCTTCTGGGTTTCATCGAGTACCGAGTTGAGTTTTCCCCTAAAATCTGTAACACTCCAGCGCATGTGCTGGCATACACATAGGGATTTTGTAATTTCCGAACGTTCTGCTTTTGGCAACAGATCCGAACACCTCGTCTGCCGATGCGCTCGCCCTCGCTAGTATTACACATATCCCGATTTTTCCGACGAGGGTTAAATGCGAGGCACGAAACTAGAGCTGGTATCCAGCTGAGCTAGGTCTCGTTGTTGTGCTAATTGTAGAGAATAGTTCTATTTGACCAGTGTTAACTACATAAAGATTGACACTACAAGTAAACTGATACGGGGCAAACCCGAGGATTGCCTGATCTTCACGAATTGGAGGTGGATTTGGGGAAAAAACGAAGAACGCGAGGGGAAAACGTGGAGAAATCAAAGGGAAAACACTCTATTGGACAAGATCCACACCAAGTACTCCTCAATCACAAGCAATACAAGAGGTGCATCAAGATCCAAGTACAACAATGTAAATAAGGATACATATGTAGTTCATCCCAAATCCCAAAGGGAGATGAGGTCTTGAATCCACTAGGGATCTTCCCTCGGAAGGGGCCTTGACATCCTCTATGGATCTTCTCCGGTGGAGGCCTCGGTCTCCATGAGAAGTAGAGGAAGGAGCAAAGCTCAAGAATGAGCTATCACCTTGCTAACCCTAGAATGGAGGTGGGGGTGGAGTATTTATAGTGCTTAGCCACGAAGGGGTAAGTGAGAGGGAGATACATGGGCCTCGGGCCTGTCCATGCGCGTAGGCAGGCGGTTGTACCGGTGGTTGGACCGGTTGTACCGGTCATGTTGCAATTGGCAGAACAACCAGGGCGGGACCGGCCTTGAACCGCTCGAGAGCAGAAGGTCGGGCGATGTTGGAGCGTTAGTTGGCGGTGGTGGACCAGTTGTACCGCCCGGCCGGTAGTTGACCGGTTGTTGGCCGGTTGTACCGCTAACTCCAGTGCTGGCACAACTCCTCTTCTTCCTTCTCCGCTTCCAAGCTTCCCTCGCGGATGGTGTAGATGTATGTAGGTGCTGGCACTCCTCCTAATCCTCTGTTAAGCTCCGACAATACCTATGCATGCACACGAGAGGAGTGTCAAGTAGTATACCATCCTCGAAGGGGTCAAGTGAACACGTGTAAAGGAGATGATTCACCTTTATGTATGTGAAGTAGATGTTGCACGTGTCACTTGCCAAACGGGATCTTGTCATGGTGATGTTCATAGGATGCTCCACATCATCCCCTCCCCCTTGGGAAAGATCCGTCCTCGGATCAAGATCTAAATCACCATGGGAAGGAGATGGCGTCGCCGTGTAGAAGTGGGCGATCACCAAGCTCTCATCATCATCAAGCTCTAAAGGGGCACTCCCCAATGTCTCACCATCTTGTAATTCCTTCAAAAGGAGCAAAGACAACAAACACTTGGAAAAACAAATGTGGTTAGCGTTAGTGCATAACCAAGCATTCAAGTGGTGAATCACCGCATAAGTGTTGTCATCATGCATAACATATGGTGTGACAAGGGATGGTGGCATGGCATGTAAGCATACAAATTGAGCGTAAGCAATGCAATCATGGAACCAAGTATGCAAAGGTGAGGTAGGGATGCAAATATGTGTGACAAAATAACAAGCATCTACCTCTTGGTCATAGCAATCATGCACAAAGCAATCAACAAACGGTCTATGGTAGGCATATGAATCATTCACAACACCAAGTAAAATGAAGTGTCTATACACATGGGGCAATCCAACGTGCAAGATAATCCAAGCATAATGTGCACAAGGTGTAGTGAAGATTGTGAGACACTCAACACAATAGATAGAGCAATTGGTCATCATGTGTGAGGCAAGCAAGCGAAGCATGTAGCAAGCAATGTGGCATGGCAAATGTGAGGAAATGACATTATTGAAACCAAGCATATGATAGGAGCAAACAAACCAAAAGTTGGATGCAACACACAAGGCATATATGGCATGAGGCATGGAAATATGGCAATCAAGAATGAAAGTAATATCTCTAGCATGTGTGCAAGTAAGTGGTCCAAGATGACCAATATATGTCATGGTACAAGCAACACAAGTAGGATGAGCCACAACATCCATGCTCAAGAAGGATGACACCTCAAAAGCGTGACCTTGTGCGTCTGTCACAATGCCGATGCGCAAGCAAGTGCGATGTAGAAACGTGTCGGTGTAGCATGGCTCACTCTCAAGAGCTCGGATGGTCAACTCACGTGAAGTGGAAGTTGACATGTAATCGAAGTATCCTACACATACACACAACAAAGCGAAGAATGTATGTGCATGGTAGACAAACACATCATCCATCATGATGGTTCTCTTCTCTTGCACATAATAATTAGAAGCAAAAGTGCATGAATAATATGATGCAACAATGGATATATTCATGGCACTAGGCATATGGTGCAAAGAAGGAAGGCAAGCATGCTTCACATGAAAGATGTCAAAAGCTCCAATAATATGAGAGAAAGCTATGGGGGCAATCTCATTCACAAAATTCATGGCATTGTTGCACTCAATACATGGAAAATCTAGCATGAGAGAGGCAACACATGGAGACATATGACAATATGCAATATCAAGCATGTGCGAAGCATGGCAATGGTTGTCATCAACCGCATGAAAGGAACAAGTAATAATCATCGGTGATGCAACATAAGCAAGCATAATGATCATGTTGTGCAAACTAGTAGTGCGAAGATGCAACATACTAGAGTAAATCATGGCAATCATGTCATGTGAGCAAATAGTAAGCATATGCGATGCACATGACATATCGCAAGCACGGAAACAAAACATGATCAATGTATCATCATAGGCATGGGTCACCAAGCAAACATGGCAATAGCAAGAAATATCTCCCCCAAGCTAACATGGCAATAGCAAGAAATATCTCCCCCAAGCTTGCAAATACACATATAAGTCATATAAGCACTTGTCATATGAGATGCAAAGCATGGGTCACAAATACATGTCAAGGGCATAGAAATGAGCATATCATGCAAAGTGAACATGGCAATATGGGCATAAGATGTGTAATGAGCAAGAATCCATATCCATGTGAGAGCCATGTAGAAGAAATGCGCGAAGTATTTGCGCAAAGAGGGTGGGTGGAGGGTAAGCACTCCATGGTGGCGCACGTCTTCGTTGCTCTCGAGAGCTCGTTTCGTCAACTCGTGAGCTTACGAGGTTGACGAAGAATCATGTGGACCTACACAAGAAGGAGACACACGAAACAAGGTGTGTGCGTGGTAAATGTACACATCATCCATCATGATGTGTATGTGTGCGTGAGAGTTAGCACAAGATAAGCAATGCTCAAAGAAATTTGAGGCATGGTATAGGAATACGTCATCCATCATGCAATTATAGTTATTATGCTCAACATTAGTGGGACGCAAATTATAGCAAGTGTGTGGCGCAAGCATATCATTCATATCAATGCCAAGCATTTTGTGCACACAAATATGGGGATCATGCAAAGTGTAGGATGGATCAAAATCTCCTAAGAGGTATGAGGAAACTATGGGGGTCTCCTCATGTGCAAGAGCGGTAGCATAGGATGGAAAAGAAGAAGAACATCCAAGACAATGCATTTACAAAGCATGGTGTTCATGGCATGGCATATGTGAACAATTGCACAAATGATGCAAAGGGAGCATGGCAATATCATCACAAGAAAACACTACAAGAAATCTGTTAATCCATGACGGATTTCGAGTGACGTTTTCGTAATCCGTCACAGAAACCGTCACATATTAGAAAAGTGCAAAGGGGATCCAAAATGATAGCCATATTATGATGGACATTGAGGTATCGTCACAGAAACCGTCATGGATCGACCACCTGGGCCTAGTCGGGCCTAGCCTTTTTTTTCTGTTTATAGAGCATTGGACTGTCACGGGCGACTCTTGCTGATATGTCGTGTGTATGGCCCACCTGTTAGTCAGATGTAATCAACAATATGGAAAAACATGGACCGAAACTAACAGACCACGCGCGCGAGAATGAAAATTTTAAGTCGCCAGCGCAAGGAGTCAAAATTTTCGAGACTGCCCTTTTAACCCTAATTCCCCTTCCCTTCTCCCATATCCTCCCGTAAGAACCATGAGCCGCCGCCACTCCACCTATCCTCCTCGCGTCGCTCCAGGTCGGCACTGGCGGCGCCGGCACTGAACCACCCCACGTCCGTCGGGCGCTTCCTCATCTATCCCGCGCCGGGCGCCTCCCCATCTACCCCATGCCGGACCCTCCCCGTCTACCCCATGCCATGCCCGTCCCCATTTAGATCGCGGCCTCGAGATACGGCGGCCCAGTGCTACCCCTCGAACTGAGGCGGAAGGGGTGGCGGCGCTACCGAGTGCTGGATTTCGAAGTCCCCGAGGTCGCCGGCGACGGGCATGGATCCAGCTCCATCCGGCGGCGGGCACAGATCCACCTCCATCCGGCGGTGGGCACGGATCCTGCTCCATCCAGCAGCGAGCCAACATGAGTGAGGAATCACCCAACCCCCACACGCTTCTCCTGATCTATTTGTTTGTAGGTATTGTGATATTACACACTTTATTATTTGGGTTGGGGGATCTGCAGGTCTGTCTCGTGGGGATGGTCAGCGGCAAGGCGGAGCGGAATACGGATGTTTCCTTCACACTCGACGACGGCACCCGTCGCATTGATTTTGTCAGACGGTGAGTGCAGCTCGGCAAATGGCTTGCTTGTACTAGAGTTCTAGAGGTATTTTAGGTGTACAATTTTACACTCTTGTTTGGATTCCATTGCTGGATGTTGGCTGTGGGATTTGTCCAATGCCGCAGCTTCAATCTTCACTAGATGAAAATGTTATTGGCTGTTAGTACGATAGTGCAAGAAATCCCGTAATGGGAATTAAACCAACATATTTTTAACCGTCTCTAACTAATTCAGTAATTAAGTTCCAAGCTGATCTTGGTTTCTGTTGGAAATATGCCCAAGAGGCAATAATAAATTAGTTATTATCATATTTTCTTGTTCATGATAATCGTTTATTATCCATGCTATAATTGTATTGATTGGAAACTCAAATACATGTGTGGGTACATAGACAACACTATGTCCGTAGTATGCCTCTAATAGACTAGCTCGTTGATCAAAGATGGTCAAGGTTTCTTAGCCATAGACATGAGATGTCATTTGATAATGGGATCACATCATTAGGAGAATGATGTGATGGACAAGACCCAAACTATAAACATAGCATATGATCATGTCAGTTTATTGCTATAGTTTTCTGCATGTCAAGTATCTATTCCTATGACCATGGGGTCATGCAACTCACGGACACCGAAGGAGTACCTTGTGTGTATCAAACGTCACAACGTAACTGGGTGACTATAAAGGTGCTCTACAGGTATCTCCGAGGGTGTCTGTTGAGTGGGCATGGATCAAGACTGGGATTTGTTACTCCGTGTGACGGAGAGGTATCTCAGGGCCCACTCGGTAATACAACATCACAAATGAGACTTGCAAGCAAAGTGACTAAAGAGTTAGCCACAGGATCTTGTATTACGGAAGGAGTAAAGAGACTTGCCGGTAACGAGATTGAACTAGGTATAGAGATACCGACGATCGAATCTCGGGCATGTACCATACCGAAGAACAAAGGGAACAGCGTACGGGATTAACTGAATCCTTGACATAGAGGTTCAACCGATAAAGATCTTCGTAGAATATGTAGGAACCAATATGGGCATCCAGGTCGCGCTATTGGTTATTGACCGTAGAGGTGTCTCGGTCATGTCTACATAGTTCTCGAACCCGCAGGGTCTGCACACTTAAGGTTCGGTGACGTTTCAGTAGTATTGAGTTATGTATGTTGGTGACCGAAGGTTTTTCGGAGTCCTGGATGAGATCCCGGACGTCACGAGGAGCTACGGAATGGTCCGGAGGTAAAGATTGATATATAGGAAAGTGGTATTTGGGTTCCGGAAAAGTTTCGGGCACTACCGGTAGTGTACCGAGAGTGACGAATGGGTTCCGGGGGTCCACCAAGTGGGGCCAACCCACCCCAGGGGGCACATGGGCCTAGGAGGTGGCGCACCAGCCCCTGGTGGGCTGGGCATCCAGCCCCAAGAGGCCTATGCGCAAGGGGTGGGAGAGGAGGCCAAGTGGGAAGGAGTCCCACTAGGATTCCACCTCCCTTGTGGGAGGTGGACTCCTCCCCTATCTTGTGCGCCAAGGCCCTAGGTTTTTCCCTAGGGCGCCTCCCACCTACCACCTCTACTCCTATATATATTGGAGGGTTTTGAGGGCAGCCACCACCTGAAAAGCCACGTGCTGCCCTCCCTCCCTCTAGATTACTTCTCCTCTAGATCTGTTCGGTATAGCTTAGCGAAGCTCTGCCGGATCAGCTCCACCACCACCGCCACCACGCCGTTGTGCTGCCGGAGAACTCATCTACCTCTCCACCCTCGCTTGCTGGATCAAGGAGGTGGAGATCGTCATCGGGCCGTACGTGTGCTGAACGCGGAGGTGCCGTCCGTTCGGCGCTAGATCTGAAGGACCGCGACTGGATCGCGGGATGGATCGTGATGGGATCGCGGGATGGCTTGCGATTTGGATCGCGAAGACGTTCGACTACATCAACCATGTTTCTTAACGCTTCCCGCTTAGCGATCTACAAGGGTATGTAGATCCACTCTCCCTCTCATAGATGCTCATCACCATGGATAGATCTTGCGTGTGCGTAGGAAAATTTTTGTTTCCCATGCAACGCTCCCCAACACTTTCCTCATAGACTAGCAATTAATTAATCACTCTTAGATAATCTGGTTGTCCTCTTGCCTGAAAATAAAGGGACAAAACTACGCGCCACCGCCTATGTGTGCTCGCACTCTTGCCTCCCAGCCGATTAATCAATCACAGTAATATCTTGCACTGCACATCTGTCCATGGCTGGCCTGTGAGACGAGGCTGATTAGATTGATTCCTTCCTCTGTTTGGCACTCCTTTTGTCGTTTGTTGTCACTGGGATAGTGGGTTATTCCTCCCTTATTCTTCTCTTTTTATGATTGAATCTTTAAGTTTTGCATTCATATGGTTGCAAGCAACGCCTGATGTGTTCTATGTAAACATTGGAATTTTACTTCGTGTTTCACTTCCTAACATGGATGAGAGTACATCTTCATCCAGATGTACTTATTGTTTCTCTAGCATGCTAATCTTTGTCTGGTTTTTTCTATTTTGATTAAGTAGGTAACAATACATAGTGAAACCCTTGAAATGATCTTAATTACTGCCTTGGTATCTTATTCAACTTAAATTTACCTGAGTTCTTAATATAGTTATTTAAATAATCCTTCTGTTTTCCCTTCTTCTTTGGGTTTGCAAGCTAACTGTTTAACTGATGCCGAATTTTCTTGCTTATTATAGCGGAGGTGAAGGATTTTGTACTATTGTCCTTTCGGAAATGCGTGTACACAGAATTGCAATCTCAAGTGGCGATCGAAGTGAAGTTTGTGTATTTTTCTTTAAGATAACTAATAGATGGTATATTACTTTCGCTTCAGATTTAGGAGCGTTCGGTCTGCTACATAGTGCATTTGTTCAGTCTCAAAATTTCAGTGTTATTACTAGTATATTATTTATATTTGGTGTTAAGTCACACCATGTCATTAGTGGAAGCATACTGGAAAGAATAGTTAATCAATGGGGTGAAGATAAACTTAAATGTTATGTAACAACCAGAACTAAAGGAAAAATGAGATCTATGTTTATTCTCTTGAATTATTTACTCTATACGTTTTCATGTGAGGGCTCTTTATAAGAAGCAACTGATTCATTTAGAAAATAATGTTAATAATTTATGTGCATATAATTAACTAATGTTTACATTTTTTAACACGATACTAGTTTAGTTGGTTCCTTGTCATGTACCCTTTTTTAGTACTTTTCCACAGATTCATTTTATTGTGAAGACAGTAATCAGGAAGTGGTATGTATAAAATTTCAAGTGTCGATGCTACAACATAAAATTTCAAACAACACTTTTTAGTTCAAAGTATAGAAAAAATAGGTTTAATAATTTATTGTCATTACATAAAGCTAGATTGATTATGAAAAATATGTAGTTGAATTAGGAAGAAAAACATGCTAAAAAATATGTTTTGTATATCTGGTATGATAAATCTGCTTTGTCTCAATTCTTTATGCTAATTCAGGTCAATTGAACACTAGCAGTCCTTTATGATTTTTGAACTTTGATAGACTCTACGTTCACATAAAACGGGTGCAAGCCAGTGTTGCAAGTGCAGAACACTCGGGTTAAACTTGACGAGCCTAGCATGTACAGACATGGCCTCGGAACACAAGAGACCGAAAGGTCGAACATGAGTCATATAGTAGATATGATCAACATGATGATGTTCAACATTGAAACCACCTCAACTCACGTGATGATCGGACTTGGGTTGGTGAATTTGGATCATGTATCACTCGAATGACCGGAGGGATGTCAATTTGAGTGGGAGTTCTTAAGTAATATGATTAATTGAACTCATTTGTCATGAACATAGTCTAAAGTTGTCTTTGCAAAGTTATGTTGTAGATCGATGGCTCGCGCTGTAGCTCCCCTGTGTTTTTAATACGTTCCTAGAGAAAATAGAGTTGAAAGATAATGGTAGCAATTATGCGGACTAGGTCCGTGATCAGAGGATTGTCCTCATTTGCTGCACAGAAGGCTTATGTGCTTGATGCACCGCTCGGTGCACCACCCCCTCTAGCGTCGTCTGTGGATGTTGTGAACATCTGACAGGCACGTTGTGATGACTACTTGATAGTTTAGTGCGTCATGCAATACGTCTTAGAATTGAGGCTCCAAAGACGTTTTGAACGTCACGGAGCATATGAGATGTTCCAAGAGCTGGAATTGAGCTTTCAGGCTCGTGCCCGTGTTGAGAGGTATGAGACCTCCAACAAGATTCTTTGCATGCAAGATGAAGGAGAATAGCTCAATCAGTGAGCATGTACTCAGATTGTTTGGGTGCTACAATCGCTTGAATCGAGTGGGAGTTAATCTTCCAGATAAGATAGTGATTGATATAGTTCTCCAAGTCACTGCCACTAAGCTGCTAGACCTTCGTGATGAACTATAACATGCCAGGGATGGAGAATCTGATCCCTGAGCTGTTCGCGATGTTTGACACCGCGAAGGTAGAAATCAAGAAGGAGCATCAAGTGTTGATGGTTAGTAAAACCACTAGTTTCGAGAAGGGCAAGGGCAAGGGCAAGGAGGGAAACTTCATGGATGGCAAGCCAGTTGCTGCTCCAGTGAAGAAACCCAAAGTTGAACCCAAACCCGAGACTAAGTGCTTCTATTATGAGGAGAGCGGTCGCTGAAGCGTAACAACCCTAGATACTTGGTAGATAAGAAGGCTGGCAACGTCAACAGAAGTATATTTGATATACGTGTTATTGATGTGTACCTTACTAGTACTCCCAGTAGCACTTGGGTATTAGATACCGATTCAGTTGCTAAATGTTAGTAACTCGAAATAAAAGCTACGGAATAAACGGAGACTAGCTAAGGGCGAGGTGACGATGTGTGTTGGAAGTGTTTCCAAGGTTGATGTGATCACCATCGTATGCTCTCTCTACCTTCGGGATTAGTGATGAACCTAAATGTTATTTGGTGTTTGCGTTGAGCATGAACGTGATTAGATCGTGTTTACTGCAATACGGTTATTCATTTAAGTTAGAGAATAATGGTTATTCTGTTTACATGAATAATACCTTCAATGGTCATGCACCCAATATGAATGGTCTATTGAATCTTGATCGTAGTAATACACATGTTCATAATATTGATGCCAAAAGATGCAAAGTTAATAATGATAGTACCACATACTTGTGGCACTGCCGCTAAATGTCATATTGGTGTAAAGCGCATGAAGAACTCCATGTTAATGGATCTTTGGACTCACTCGATTTCGAATCGGTTGAGACATGCGGACCATGCCTCTTGGGCAAGATGACTAAGACCCCATTTTCCGGTATGATGGAGCGGGCAAGTGACTTATTGGAAATGATACATGTTGATGTATGAGGTCCAATGAGTGTTGTAGTGTGCGGTGGATATCGTTATTTTCTTACCTTCACTGATGATTTAAGTATATATGAGTATATTTACTTAATGAAACACAAGTCTGAATCGTTTGAAAAGTTCAAGAAAATTCAGAGTGAAGTTTGAGATCATCGTGACAAGAAGATAAAATGTCTACGATATGATCGTGGAGGTGAATATCTGAGTTACGAGTTTGGTATACAACTTAAGACAATGTGGAAGTTGTTTCACAACTCACGCCACCTGGAACACCATAGTGTGATGGTGTATCCGACCGTCGTAGTCGTGCTCTATTGGATATGGTGCGTACTATGATGTCTCTTATCGTTTTGCCACTATCGTTTTGAGGTTATGCATTAGAGACAACTACATTCACTTGAAATAGGGCACCATCTAAATCCGTTGAGATGACTCCGTATGAATTATGGTTTGGCAGAAACCTAAGCTGTCATTTCTCAGAGTTTGGGATTGCGGCGCTTATGTCTGATAAGCTCGAACCCAAAGCGGAAAAGTGCATCTTCATAGGATACCCTAAGGAAACAGTTGGGTATACCTTCTATCTCAGATCCGAGGGCAAAGTGTTTGTTGCTAAAATGGATCCTTTCTCGAGAAAGAGTTTCTCTCGAAAGAATTGAGTGGGAGGAAGATAGAACTTGATGAGGTTGTTGAACCTTTATTTTCCACCAGAGATGTTTCTGTAGAGCCTACATCAGTTGAAATGGAAGTTAATGATGATGATCATGAAGCTTCAGATCAAGTTTCTATCGAACCTCGTAGGTCGACAAGGGCGCGTACTGCTCTTGAGTGGTACGGCAACCCTGTCTTAGAGGTCATGTTGTTGGACAACGATGAACCTACGGGCTATGAAGAAGCGATGGTGGACCCGGATTCCGACAAATGGCTATGAGCCATGAAATCCGAGAAAGGATCCATGTATGAAAAACCAAGTATGGACTTTGGTAGACTTGTCCGTTGAACGATAGGCCGTTGAGTAAAAATGGACCTTTAAGAAGAAGACAGACGCTGATGGTAAATGTTACCATTTATAAAGCTCGACTTGTCGCGAAGAAGTTTTCGACAAGTTCAAAGAGTTGACTACGATGAGACTTTCTCACCCGTAGGGATGCTAAAGTCTGTTGAGATTATGTTAGCAGTTGCTGCATTTTTTGATTATGAAATTTGGCAGATGGATGTCAAAACATAGTTTCCTTAACGGTTTCCGTGAGGAAATGTTGTATGTGATACAACCGGAAGGTTTTGTCACTCCTAAGGATGCTAAAAGGTGTGCAAGCTCTAGCGATCCTTCTATGGGCTGGAGCAAGCATCTCGGAGTTGGAATATACGCTTTGATGAGGTGATCAAAGTTTTTGGGTTTATACAAAGTTTATAAGAAACTTGTATTTGCAAGAAAGTGAGTGGGAGCACTATAGAATTTCTGATAAGTATATGTGGATGACATATTGTTGATCGGAAATGATGTAGAATTTCTGGAAAGCATAAAGGGTTGTTTGAAAGGAGTTTTTCAAAGGAAGACTTGAATAAAGCTACTTAATTGTTGGGCATCAAGATCTATAGAGATAGATCAAGACGCTTGATGAGCCTTTCAATGAGTACATACCTTGACAAGATTTTGAAAGAGTTCAAAATGGATCAGTCAACGAAGGAATTCTTGCCTGATTTGTAAGGTGTGAAGTTGAGTAAGACTCAATGCTCGACAACGGCAGAAAAAAAGAGAAAGGACGAAGGTCGTCCCCTATGCCTTAGCCATAGGCTCTATATAGTATGCCATGATGTGTACCGCACCTGTGTGTTCCTTGCCATGAGTGTGTCATGGGGTACAAGAGTAATCCAGGAGTGGATCACTGGACAGCGGTCAAAATTATCCTTAGTGTCGTTGTTTTGTCATGCCAGATGTCCTCGTGAAAGGACTTAGGTTCGAGGCTATCGCTAGGCTGAGCTCGAAGGGGTTGATCGGAATCGAGAGACAAGAGTTACCCAGGTTCGGCCCCTCGGAAAGAGGTAAAAGCCTATGTCCTGCTTTGTGTTGTATTGATTGGGTATCAATTACAAGGGAGCGAGTTCGCTTGACCTAGCTATCGATCAGTTGTTTTCTGGCCTAAGCCGCCCAGGCAACCCGCCCTTATATACACGGGTCAAGGCCCCTGAGCTTACAAGAGTCCGGGCCGGGTTATACTTGACCACCGACCTCGCCTCTAACTATACATGCCTTGTCTAACAAGTCGCCCCCGGCGGCTCAAGCCCACCGGGTTACATCCTGTCTTCTGGCTCTGGGCCTCCCGGCCCATTGGATAAGCTTACTCTTAACTTTGTCGTAAGCCGCCAACCACATGACCCGGCCCCACCTGGGCGGGTCTCACCCTGGGGTTATATCCCCAAGATTAGGCCCCAGATTGATTTGAACCGGTTCATGTCAATCTTCAAGTCTTCTGGTTGGCGAGTCTTGCTTTCTCTTATAATCTTCACGACCCACCGAAAATGGGCGATCGTTGCGCCTGACAAGGTTTCTTGACCCGCCGTGACGTCATCAGAAAAATCAAAAAAGATTCCTCTGACGTCAGAGCGGATCTTTCGTCATTAATATGACCAGCCCGAAAATCGAGGCGTCTTGCTAGTTTAATCATCATCGTGCTCCCTCGATTCCCGCACCGGACCAATTGAAAGACCTTTATGCCCTTATAAATAGGTGCGGGGGGTTATCGTTTTCATTTTCCCCCGTCTCCAGCTTCTTCTTCTTCTTCCTCCGAACGCCCGCAACGCCGAAGCCAGTCGCGCCGCTTGATCTTCGTCGTCTTCACCGACATTGGCCGCTGCATCAACCTGAGACGAACCAGAGCTCCCGCGCAGCTGCCGCACCTTTAAGGTTCCAATCCTGCCCCCTGCAGATCTACACTAGGGTTTCTTTGAATCCATAGAGTTCGTCGGTGTTCATCACCATTCGCGGGAGCGCTCTTCATCGATCGGTGGAAAACACCTTCTTTGAAGCCTCGCGATACTGCCGGAATCCCGCGGCCGCCCGCTCCGCACTTATGCCGCACTCATTGTAGATCTGTAGCTTGTTTGAATCGGAGTAACGGCCACCTGTTCCTCCGCTAGTTCTTTTAGGGCTAGAATATTTTTCTTTTTTCCTCGCCCGTAGATCTTGGATCCGTAGTTGTAGTTGCGGAAGCTGTTTCTCAACACTTAGTCATTTTTCTCAATATGCGTGGATAAACTTGACCCGCCAAAAATGCTGCCGGCTCACTTCGTCTCGCCACAAGTATCTTCGGCGGCTCACAGTTTTTACTGACCCGCCCAATGTTATCGCCATTTATAGCTGTAGCAATCTTGGTCAAAATGTATTTTTAAGCCGCTGAATATTCATGCCTTCCCGCAGCTTCCTAAGCCGCCACCATGTTGAAGACTCCATCCACGTGCAATTGGGTTAAGTCTGGAGTGACCGAAGAGTCTCTCAAGGAATTCATCACCATGGGGGTTCTGCCGGCTCAGGACGTCATCCATTGGCGGGTTCCAGGAAATGAAACCATCCCTAAACCCAAAGACGGGGAGGTCGTTATCTTTACAGATCACCTTCTTCGGGGCTTTTCCCCGCCCGGATCAAAATTCTTCCGAGACATCTTACACGCGTTCAATATGCACCCCCAAGACATCGGCCCAAATTCTGTGACCAACATGTGCCAATTCCAAACCTTCTGCGAAGCCTACCTTCAGGAAGAGCCGTCGGTTGACCTTTTCAAGGAATACTTTTACATCAACCGCCAGACGGAAATGGCAGACGGGTTAAGCCTTGAGCTCGGGGGTGTCACTCTTCAGAGGCGGAGAGACATACTCTTCCCAGCGGCGACTCTGCCAAGTCACCCCAAGGAGTGGAACAAGACTTGGTTTTATTGCCGAGACACTTCACCAGAGGGGGAGAGTCCTCTGCCGGGTTACCGTCCTTACCGGCTTAGCACAGATACAGAGCTTCCAGATAGAATGTTAGCCGCCGGGCGTGTTCAATATGCCGCCACCTTCTCAAAGGTCAGGGCCCTGCTGGCCAACGGATTGACGGGTATCGATCTGACCCGCTGCTGGGTCTCCTGGAGGATTCTGCCGGTAAGCCACAGTGGCGCTTTAATGTGCCAGTACACCGGCAGACTGGATGACCCTCAACGCTTCACCCGGACCCCTCTGAAGGACCAGGATCTTAACACCATTGTCAAGTCTCTGCTGGGGGAGACATTAGCCGCCTGCAGCAAGACTAGCCTACACCCCTTTTCTGCACTTAACCCGGCTCCGGATGTAAGTCATTTCATCCTGGCCTCTATCCATTCTTTTGCTGTTGTATTTTACATTCTTATTGAACCTTTTTCCTGCCAATATGCCTTGTCATACATAGGTTGGCTCTTCCTTCTAGAAAAAGCTGTTGCCTCCGACTCTCAAGAAGAAGAACAAGGTCCCATAGGCATCAAAGCCTAAGGTGCAGACCCGCAAGAGGAAACAGTCAACAGAAGAGCTATTTGACTTGGACGATTCAGAGGTAGAACTTGACTCCCTTGGCCTTCTCTTTATGCAACTTATTGATGGCAATTACTCACAGGAAGAAGCTGAAACAAGTCATGCCGACGTTGCCGAGGTAACCATTGTCTCCTCTGACTCGGATCTTTCACCAATAAAGAGAGTACAGCGAGCTGTACGGAAGGTAAAGAGTTCCCGTCCTTTTGCTTACTTGAGTCATAACTTTCTTTTGAAGAAACAGCAAGATGATAGCAGACGTCAGACCCGGAGCGCCGGCTCTGGAGACCTTTTAACCGGTTTACCAAATGCACCGGCCCCTCGGAAACAACGCACTGAGGTATTTCCTTGCCCTAAACTTGCTTTGTCTGTACATTATCCTTGCAGCTTATTGACTATTACGTAATGCTAACTTTTTCGAGGACTCGCCTCCTTCTTCTGGCGATTCAACTGCCTCCAAGCTGCCCCCTCTCATTATTAACCCGGGGTAAGTATTTCTATATCCCGAAATGTGCTTTAGTGTGTCGCACCTATCATGACATATCCAACATTGTCTTTGTTCACAGGGCTCAAGCCAAACGAAGGAAAGGGGCCGGGTCATCCTCAACTCCTGATGTCCAAGACCCGGAGATCCCAATGCCCAATATTCCTGACTCTCATATTGAGCCTTCTGAAGCCGCCAAAGACGCCCCTGAAGAGGTTCCACCACAGGCTGAGTCGGCTGCCATGGATATTAAGGCTCCTGAAGCCCATGCAGACTCTACTCCTAAGCCGCCCAGCCCCCGGCCGTCAACTGAGAACATGGCTTATTATGAAGAAGTCATTGTTACCGGGGCGGCTTACAAACCTCCTACTCCTTCACGTGCACTATACAAGCATATGAAGGTCGATGAAGCGGCTCCTTCCCAAGAAGAGAAGACTCCAGCTGTTCTCTGCAATTTGGATAATCTTACTGCTGATGAATTACATTCCGGCTATCTGAGCCGTCTGTTTGCCAGCCGAGACATGGAGGCCAGCCTGGTTACCAAGATGAAGGCAAAATATGAGGTACTTTACCTCCCTTTGCCTCTTCATATATATATATATATATATATATATATATATATATATATATATATATATATATATATATATATATATATATATATATATATATATATATATATATGTAGCCCCCAAGGGCCGGTTGACCTCTCAAAAGGTCAGCCGGGTCTTGTATTAATTCAGCAACTTTTTTGAATAATCCTCAACATGTGAAACATGTAATGAAAGCCAAATGCAGCCCCCAAGGGTCGGGTCATTACCTAAGTAATGAGCCGGCACTCAACAATAGTGTAAGCGCCGATCGTAGCCCCAAGGGCCGGGTCATTACCTAAGTAATGAACCGGCACTCACTCATAGAATAGGAGCCGATTGTAGCCCCCAAGGGCTGGGTCATTACCTAAGTAATGAGCCGGCACTCACTCGTAGAGCAAGTGCAAATCATAGCCCCCAAGGGCCGGGTCATTACCTAAGTGATGAGCCGGCTCTAGGAGTAAAAATTTGAGACACATTAGCCCCCAAGTGTCAAGTAAATTGCCTGCAATCTGCTTGGGACTTGCAATCCTTGTACCAACTTTTGGCATAAACTGTGTGAGCCGGACTAGCGGCTTAAAACTGAAAACTTTGCTCTGTCATGACTTATTATATGCAGGAGTCTTTGAACGCCGCTGAGTTGATCGTGACAGATCTGAAGAAGAGCTTAGCAAAGCAACAAGAAGGCCGAGCTGAGTCTGATGCTAAATGTCAGATTGCTTTGACTGAGTTGGACGTGATCAAGGACGAGCTCAAAACTTTCAAGAAAGACGCCGAATCGGTCCAAGCCGCCCTGACCAAGCGTGCTGAAGATGCAGAGGGCCGGCTCAAAACTGCGACTGATGAGCTGAACACCCTGAAGGGCCACATAACCCGTATGATAGGAGCTGTGTTTGGTAAGTACCTTTAACCATAAAAAATACTGCTCAATACCTTTCCCAGGCGGCTTATAAAAATTTCTGACTTGTCTGTAGGTGAGCGGAGCCGCCAACTGGCCAGCGACAGCCTGCTTAAGCTCAAGGCCTTATACTCTCTAACAGAGCAACTTTATGCCGGGTCTCTGATCACCATCAAGGCTGTCATGTCTGAGAGGGGCATTCCAAAGTTTATGAAGGGCGTGCTGGAAATCATGTCCACTATCCCAATGCAGCTTCAAGAATTGAAAAGATCAGCCACCCGTAAGGGTGCAATGTCTGCTTTAAGCCGGTCGCTGGCTTATGCCCCAGAACTTAACCCGGACGAAATGATGGACGGCTTCCCGGCGCTGAAGGACGACGGCTCTGAGTTTACGCAAGAAGACTACACCCGTTGCCATAAGGCGTCCCGGATCTTGGCAAGCCGGCTGGTCGCAGAAGCTAACTTATCAGTGTACCAGGTGGCTTACTCTGCAGATAACAAGCGTATTCGAGGGCCGACTTTTGAAGCCAAGAGCCTAGTTCCCCAATGCCGTAAGCATATCTTCGCTCCTGAGGTTGACCCATCTCCAATCATGCACGATGAAGCTATGTTTGAAGCTTTGACAAATTGCAATTGGGATGTGGACAACCTCCAGATCGAAGAAATCGAAGACCCGACGCAGGATGACCCGGCGGCGAGCTAAAGAAAAAACCTTGCATCATGTAACCCGGCCTTGTTTATTTCGCCGGATTAAGATTTGTTGAAAAAACTTGAAGTCTTCAACGCTTGGGGCTTTTGAGTAGCCTTGTAATAGTTATAGAAAACTCTTAACTGCATGTTCTTGCACCTTTGTTGCTATGGTTGAAAGCTCTGCTGGCAATTCATCGTTTGATATGCAATCACTTGGACTATTTTTAACTCGCCGGGCGGCTTATACTCCAAGCCGGAAATTTTCCAAAACTTAGAATCTTACCATGAGAGTATCTGCAAGAACAAACACTTGTATGTCTCATCCTATAAGCCGGCTTTAAAGGCACAGCAGGACAAGATAACTCTTGTTTTTATGAAAACATTTTGTTTCCGAAGAAACTAGGTGGCAAGCCTGAAAACTTGTAAACCGGGCCTCACGTGACATAAATCCGTTGTTTAAACCTTAGTAAGTTCAGGGTCTTTTAATAGATTGACATTGCTAAGAGTACAACAGGCCACATAGCGGAGGGGGTACGGTAGACAAGACGAGTTTATCCTCGCTCACTGTAAGCCGGCTCTCTCGTGACAAAAGCCGTCGTTTAAACCTTGACCAGTTCAGTGTCTTCGTGCGAGAATAACTTAGAAAAGTTCAGGGTCTCTTATCAAGAATAACTTTCAAGAGTTCGGCGGGTCACATAGCGGAGTAGCAAGTTGCAAACAGGTAGGTTTAACTCGGACATGGCGGAAACCGGGTCAAGAGGGTAAGTAAGCAAAACCCATAGGGTTGGAAGCCCCCAAGTGACCAATTTAAGGATCAACTCCTTTGTAATATAAACCTGGACAAGAGGGTTTAAAAGCCCCCAAGAGACCGGATCAAGGATCAACTCCTTTGTATGTAATTTCATGGCGGAAAGCCGGGTCAAGAGGGTTTAAAAGCCACAAAGCGACCTGATGGAAAGGATCAACTCCTTTGTATGACACTCAGTGTGGAGAAAAATGGCAGAGGCCCCTAATCATGGGGATGCCAACTTTATTATATCGTAAAAGATGGTTTATACAATGACAGGGATATGTATATTGATGAGAGCCGGCTGGCGGCTTAAGTATAGTATGGCCGAAGATGAGCAATATTCCATGGCCTCTTGGTCTCCTCACCAGAAGTGCGAGACTTGTCACTTTCCCGTATATCCATGAGATAGTAAGAGCCATTGTTGAGATTTCTGCTGATCACAAACGGCCCTTCCCAAGGAGGTGACAACTTGTGCATATCTGACTGGTCTTGAATCAACCGGAGTACTAAGTCGTCTTCTTGGAACGTCGGGGTCTTGACCCTGCGGCTATGATAGCGACGGAGGTCTTGCTGATAAATCGCCGATCGAGTTGCTGCAAGATCCCGCTCTTCGTCCAAGGCATCCAAAGCATCCTGACGCGCCGCCTCATTGTCAGTCTCCACATAAGCCGCCACTCTGGGCGAGTCATGACGAATATCACTGGGGAGAACTGCTTCTGCGCCATAAACCATGAAGAAGGGCGTATAGCCTGTAGACCTGTTGGGGGTGGTTCTTATGCTCCAAAGAACAGATGGTAACTCCTCCACCCAACAACCCGGCGTGCGCTCCAAAGGGACCATAAGCCGGGGTTTGATACCTCTCAAAATTTCATGATTAGCACGCTCAGCTTGACCATTAGACTGTGGGTGAGCCACCAAAGATACATCAAGACGTATATGCTCCTCATCACAGAATTCCTTCATAGCCCCCTTGGACAGATTTGTACCATTATCAGTGATGATACTATGTGGATAACCAAAACGAAAGATCAGCTTTTTGATGAACTGAACTGTTGTTGCTGCATCGCACTTGCTGACCGGCTCAGCTTCAATCCACTTAGTAAACTTATCAACCGCCACCAAGAGGAGGGTCTTCTTGTCTTTAGACCTCTTAAAAGGTCCTACCATATCAAGCCCCCAGACTGCAACCGGCCAGGTGATTAGAATCATCCGTAGTTCTTGAGCCGGCACATGGGCACGTCGCCCAAATTTTTGACACCCGCCGCATTTAGTGACCAGATCCTCCGCATCTTTATGAGCTGTTAACCAGTAAAACCCGTGTCGAAAAGCCTTGGCCACCAATGATTTTGACCCGGCATGATGACCACAATCGCCAGCATGAATTTCTTGCAAGATCTCACGGCCCTCATCAGGAGAAACACAGCGCTGAAAAACACCAGTCACACTGCGTCGATGTAACTCGCCGTTGATAATAGTCATAGACTTAGACTGCCTTGTGATCTGCCGTGCCAGAGTCTCGTCTTGAGGTAACTCACCGCGAGTCAGGTACGTTAGATAAGGCAATGTCCAGTCAGGAATCGCACGAAGAGCTGCCACCAATTGCTCCTCCGGGTCAGGTATAGCCAAGTCCTCCTCCGACGGTAACTTGACCGATGGGTGATGCAAAACGTCCGAGAACACATTAGGCGGCACCGGCTTACGCTGAGACCCCAGCCTTGATAAAGCGTCAGCTGCCTCATTCTTCCGGCGGTCAATATGATCCACCTGATAACCTTTAAAATGGCCGGCAATAACATCAACCGCCTGTCGATAAGCCGCCATGTGAGGGTCCTTAGAATCCCAGGTGCCAGAGACTTGCTGACCCACCAGGTCTGAGTCGCCAAGACATCTGACCCGGCTCAAGTTCATCTCCTTAGCCACCCGGAGCCCATGAAGCAAAGCCTTGTATTCCGCTGCATTGTTAGTACAACGAAACATTAGCCTTAAAACATAACAGAACTTTTCACCTCGTGGGGAAGTTAAAACAACTCCAGCCCCCGAGCCTTCCAATTGCCTGGATCCATCAAAGTGAATCGTCCAATAAGTATTATCCGGCTTCTCCTCAGGAATTTGACATTCTGTCCAATCATTGATGAAATCCACCAGGGCTTGAGACTTGATAGCTGTCCGGGGCACATATTTCAGATTAAGAGGCCCAAGCTCAATTGCCCACTTAGCAATCCTTCCAGTGGCTTCTCTGTTTTGGATTATATCTCCCAAAGGAGCAGAACTAACCACTGTGATCGGGTGACCAAGGAAATAATGCTGCAGCTTGCGATTGGCCATAAACACCCCAAGCACCAATTTTTGCCAATGAGGGTATCTTTGCTTAGACTACGTCAGGACCTCACTGACATAATAAACCGGCCGCTGGACTGGATACTCCTTACCTGCCTCCTTGCGCTCCACCACAACTGCAGCACTGACAGCCTTGTTATTAGCTGCCACATATAAGAGTAGAGGTTCCTTTTCCATGGGAGCGGCCAGAACAGGCGGCTCAGCCAACTGTTTTTTGAGCGCCTCAAATGCCTCATTAGCCGCATTACTCCAGATGAAATTGTCTGTTTTCTTCATCATCTGATACAGAGGAATAGCCTTCTCACCCAGGCGGCTTATGAACCGGCTCAACGCAGCGATTCGACCCACCAGGCGCTGAACATCATTGATGCATGCCAGCTCAGACATGGAAGTAATAGCCTTTATCTTGTCCGGGTTAGCTTCAATGCCACGCTCAGAGACTAAAAATCCCAAGAGCTTGCCTGCAGGCACACCAAAAACACACTTTGCCGGGTTAAGCATCATCTTGTAAACCCACAAATTGTCAAAGGTTTCCTTCAAATCAGCCAGCAGAGTCTCCTTCTTCCTGGACTTGACCACAATATCATCCACATAGGAATGAACATTGCGCCCAATTTGACCATGAAGACAGTTCTGCACACAACGCTGGTAAGTCGCCTGGGCACTCTTGAGCCCGAAAGACATAGACACATAGCAGAAAGCACCAAAAGGCATAATGAAAGCCGTCTTCTCTTGGTCTTTAACTGCCATCTTGATCTGATGATACCCTAAATAAGCATCCAGGAAGCACAGACTCTCACAACCCGCCGTCGCGTCAATGATTTGATCAATGCGGGGGAGAGCAAACGGATCAATTGGACACGCCTTGTTAAGATCCGTGTAATCCACGCACATACGCCAAGTGCCATTCTTCTTGAGTACCAACACCGGGTTAGCAAGCCACTCTGGGTGAAAAACTTCAACGATGAACCCTGCTGCCAAGAGTCGGGCCACCTCTTCCCCAATAGCCTTGCGCCTCTCCTCGTTAAACCGACGGAGGAATTGCTTAACCGGCTTAAATTTAGGATCCACATTAAGGTTGTGCTCAGCGAATTCTCTCGGTACACCCGGCATGTCAGAAGGCTTCCATGCAAAGATGTCCCAATTCTCACGGATGAATTCGATGAGCGCGCTTTCCTATTTGGGATCCATATTAGCCCCAATAGTGAACTGTTGTGATGAGTCACCCGGCGTAAAGTCCACCATCTTGGTATCTTCTGCCACAAACTTGAGGGGCAGCTCAGATTCTGTGTTAGGCTTCTTCAATGGAGTCATATCTGTCGGGTCAACATTTTCTTTATAAAACTTGAGCTCCGCCTCAGCGCAACTTGACTCTGCATAGGCTGCATCACCTTCCTCACACTCGAGAGCCGTCTTCCGATCACCATGCACAGTGATCGTCCCATTTTACCCGGGCATCTTAAGCTGCAGGTAAACATAGCAAGGCCTAGCCATGAATTTGGCGTAAGCCGGTCGACCGAACAAAGCGTGGTAGGGGCTCTTGATTTTGACCACCTCAAACCACAAAGACTCCACCCTGTAATTGAATTCATCGCCAAAAGCTACCTCCAAGGAAATCTTTCCCACTGGATAAGCCGACTTTCCGGGTACCACACCATGAAAAACTGTTGAAGAGGGCTTAAGATCCTTGTCAAGCAAATTCATCCGGCGGAAAGTGTCATAGTACAGGATGTTGATGCTGCTGCCACCATCCATAAGCACTTTAGTGAACACGTATCCTCCCACTTGGGGGGCAACTACCAAAGCCAACTGCCCCGGGTTATCAACACGCGGCAGGTGATCCTCCCTGCTCCAAGTTATGTCATACTCAAACCATTTCAAATATTGCGGGAGAGCCGGCATGACTGCATTAACCGCCCGCTTGCGCACCTTCCGGTCTTGCTTGTCGAGGCTGGTTGTAAAAACATGGTACTGCCCTCCATTAAGCTGCTTGGGGTTACTCTGATACGTGGATTGGTTATTTTGCTGCTGGCCTCCACCGCCAGACTATTGATTATGACCTCCATGGTTCCCTTGGCCCTGATGGCCTGAGCCTGAGCCGCCCGGACCAAAAACAGACCCGGAAGGACCGGATCCTGACCCGCCGGATGGTCCACCGCCGCCGCCTTGGTGCTGGTCAGCATTGAGGTTTCGATACTCGCGCATGATCCAACAATCCCTCCAAGCATGAGTAGACGGCTGACCTGGAAGGCTATGCTTCGGGCAAGGAGCACTCAGAATTGCTTCCATGTCAGCAGGCTTGCGCTTAAAAGGCGGCTTGTCGTTCCCCTTGCCACGGTTATTCCCAGTGTTGGTGTTGGCCACTAAATCTGACCCGTCGTCCTGGTGCTTCCGCTTCCCGCCATTGCCATTATTGCCATTTCCTCCCCCGTTCTGCTGTTGACCCTTGCCATTGTTATTCTTCTTGCCCTTGGCTGATTTCTCATCATCGGAGCCAGGGTCCTTCGTGCTATCGGAGTCTGCATACTTGGTGAGAGCCGCCATGAGTTCCCCCATGTCTTGGTATGAGCGTTTGAGCCAGCCAAGCTTCTGCTTCAAGGACTTAAAGTGGCAATTCTTCTCTAGAATCAAGACCGCTTGAGCCGCCGTGATGTGTTTAGAAGAGTGGATGATGGTTGAGACCCACCGGACCCAGTGATGAGCCGACTCATCCTCACGCTGCACACAATGGTCCAAATCCATAATCGTCATGGGCTGCTTGCACGTTCCTTGGAAATTTTTGATGAACTTCGCCTTTAACTCGGCCCAGGAATTAATGGTGTTGGGTGGCAAGCCCTTCAACCACGTGCGAGCTGGCCCTTCCAGCATCATGATGAAATACTTGGCACATACTGCATCGCTGACGTCTAACATCTCCATGGCCAGCTCATAGCTTTCAATCCAAGCCTCTGGAGGCAGGTCAGTAGTATAATTGGGCACCTTGCGAGGACCCTTAAAATCCTTCGGCAGACGCTCATTCTGCAAAGCCGGCGCCAAGCACGGCACTCCCACAGCCCTGGAGGTTACTCCTGCTCCTACTGAAACGGAAGGTGCAACTGTGGGCTCCTGGTAAGCCGCCGCAGCTGCCAGAGCCGCCGCCTCTCGTTGCGCTCTCGCCCGATCCACCAGTGCCTGAGCATCAAGGGCCGCCCGATCAGCTCTCGGCGGGTTTCGATGTCGATCACTGCTAGAAACCGCCGGCAACAAATAATGCCGGCTGTAGCTATGGCTTGGGATGGGGGTTGAGTGCACGCGACTCCGGCTATAAGTATATTTCTCTTGCTGGGCCACCGCTGTCTGCAGGTATCCGATGGCGTTCTGCACCTCCTCTGCGAAAGGCGCCTCATCGGGGATGGGGATTGTACCAAGCCTGGTTGCTGCTGCCACCATGTTCTCCGCCAGGTTAGAATAATGACCCGGTGGCCTCGGAAAACACTGTGGTGGGGTCTGGTTCCGGCGGAGCGGGTCTGGCTGCTGATGCTGAACCGCCGCCCGGTTTCCAGGTACTTCCGCCGTCCGGGTCACGGTCAAAGGCACATTCCGTCCCGTCCCTGGCGTGTTAAAAAGATTTCTGGCTTCATACTGATCCGGCAAACAGGATTGATGCCTCATCCGATGAACCGCCGCTGCAGATTGCTGCTCTAGCTCAAGGCGAAAAGCATCCGCCCTAAGGCGCTCCGCCTCAGCGTCCATCTCAGCCTTCAGCGCATTGATTTCCTGTTGGACTCCGGCCATCTGGTTCTTCAACCTCGTGATCTCCGTGTTACGGGCCGCTTGGTTTTCAGCAGTGACCTCGGTTTCCATCAGAGTTGTGAGCTCGTTCATCAGATCCAGAAGTACTTGAGCCGGCAGCCTGCCAGCTCCAGACCCGGTTGCACCGGCGGCTGTACTACTAGGGGCCGGCGCTGAACCCGCCATGAAGACAGCAGCGCGGTTCGGCGGCCCATAGTCTTCCGGCTCATGATACTCTGGCTCGGGGTAATCCTCGACGTAGCCCCCAAGCCCGCCGTTATGAAGCTGATAGATTGATTCCGTCTCTCCGCTCGAGGATCCATCCTCTGAGCAGATGCGAGTTTCTTCCCGCGACATAGAACCTTCAAGCTCCATGCCCTGGGTGAAGCCGACGAAGACATGCTTCCTGCCCGGGTTAACACGGGCGGGTTGCATGCGCCGGGCCGGCTCGACGATGTCGGTGCAGATGTCCGGCCCGGGTTTAGATCCACCAATCTTACCAATGAAGACGTGAATTCCACCGAAGGGAACCCGGTGCCTGTACTCGATTGAGTCGGCCTCGGGGCCCCAGCCGGCGTCGTCGATGTAGAGCTTGCCGCGGCGACTCTTGGTCATCCTGCCAACGGCGTATCCCTCGATCCCTGGGAGAGAGCCCTTCGAGAACTCCACACCACTGAGCGCTAGCCCCACGGTGGGCGCCAACTGTCGTCGTTTTGTCACGGAAGATGTCCTCGTGAAAGGACTTAGGTTTGAGGCCATCGCTAGGCTGAGCTCGAAGGGGTTGATCGGAATCGAGAGACAAGAGTTACCCAGGTTCGGCCCCTCGGAAAGAGGTAACAGCCTACGTCCTGCTTTGTGTTGTATTGATTGGGTATCGATTACAAGGGAGCGAGTTCGCTTGACCTAGCTATCGATCAGTTGTTTTCTGGCCTAAGCCGCCCAGGCAACCCGCCCTTATATACACGGGTCAAGGCCCCTGAGCTTACAAGAGTCCGGGCCGGGTTATACTTGACCACCGACCTCGCCTCTAACTATACATGCCTTGTCTAACAAGTCGCCCCTGGCGGCTCAAGCCCACCGGGTTACATCCTGTCTTCTGGCTCTGGGCCTCCCGGCCCATTGGATAAGCTTACTCTTAACTTTGTCGTAAGCCGCCAACCACATGACCCGGCCCCACCTGGGCGGGTCTCACCCTGGGGTTATATCCCCAACACTTAGTAACTAGAGGACTAAGGAAATATTTCTCGATTATGGAGGTGATAAAGAGTTCGTCGTAAAGGGTTACGTCGATGCAAGCTTTAACACCAATCTAGATGACTCTTGGTAGCAAGTCCGGATACATATAGTGGAGCAGCCATTTGGAATAGCTCCAAGTGGAGCGTGTTAGCAGTATCTACATTATGACATAGTGGTTTGTCTCGTGGGGATGGTCAGCGGCAAGGCGGAGCGGAATACGGATGTTTCCTTCACACTCGACGACGGCACCCGTCGCATTGATTTTGTCAGACGGTGAGTGCAGCTCGGCAAATGGCTTGCTTGTACTTGAGTTCTAGAGGTATTTTAGGTGTACAATTTTATACTCTTGTTTGGATTCCATTGCTGGATGTTGGCTGTGGGATTTGTCCAATGCCGCAGCTTCAATCTTCACTAGATGGAAATGTTATTGGCTGTTAGTATGATAGTGCAAGAAATCCCGTAATGGGAATTAAACCAACATATTTTTAACCGTCTCTAACTAATTCAGTAATTAAGTTCCAAGTTGATCTTGGTTTCTGTTGGAAATATGCCCTAGAGGCAATAATAAATTAGTTACTATCATATTTCCTTGTTCATGATAATCGTTTATTATCCATGCTATAATTGTATTGATTGGAAACTCAAATACATGTGTGGGTACATAGACAACACTATGTCCCTAGTATGCCTCTAATAGACTAGCTCGTTGATCAAAGATGGTCAAGATTTCCTAGCCATAGACATGAGATGTCATTTGATAATGGGATCACATCATTAGGAGGATGATGTGATGGACAAGACCCAAACTATAAACATAGCATATGATCATGTCAGTTTATTGCTATAGTTTTCTGCATGTCAAGTATCTGTTCCTATGACCATGAGGTCATGCAACTCATTGACACCGGAGGAGTACCTTGTGTGTATCAAACATCACAACATAACTGGGTGACTATAAAGGTGCTCTACAGGTATCTCCGAGGGTGTCTGTTGAGTGGGCATGGATCAAGACTGGGATTTGTTACTCCGTGTGACGGAGAGGTATCTCAGGGCCCACTCGGTAATACAACATCACAAATGAGCCTTGCAAGCAAAGTGACTAAAGAGTTAGCCACAGGATCTTGTATTACGGAACGAGTAAAGAGACTTGCCGGTAACGAGATTGAACTAGGTATAGAGATACCGACGATCGAATCTCGGGCAAGTAACATACCGAAGAACAAAGGAAACATCGTACGGGATTAACTGAATCCTTGACATAGAGGTTCAACCGATAAAGATCTTCGTAAAATATGTAGGAACCAATATGGGCATCCAGGTCGCGCTATTGGTTATTGACCGTAGAGGTGTCTCGGTCATGTCTACATAGTTCTCGAACCCGCAGGGTCTGCACACTTAAGGTTCGGTGACGTTTCAGTAGTATTGAGTTATGTATGTTGGTGACCGAAGGTTTTTTGGAGTCCTGGATGAGATCCCGGACGTCACGAGGAGCTCCGGAATGGTCCGGAGGTAAAGATTGACATATAGGAAAGTGGTATTTGGGTTCCGGAAAAGTTTCGGGCACTACCGATAGTGTACCGAGAGTGACGAATGGGTTCCGGGGGTCCACCAAGTGGGGCCAACCCACCCCAGGGGGCACATGGGCCTAGGAGATGGCGCACCAGCCCCTGGTGGGCTGGGCAGCCAGCCCCAAGAGGCCTATGCGCAAGGGGTGGGAGAGGAGGCCAAGTGGGAAGGAGTCCCACTAGGATTCCACCTCCCTTGTGGGAGGTGGACTCCTCCCCTATCTTGTGCGCCAAGGCCCTAGGGTTTTCCCTAGGGCGCCTCCCACCTACCACCTCTACTCCTATATATATTGGAGGGTTTTGAGGGCAGCCACCACCTGAAAAGCCACGTGCTGCCCTCCCTCCCTCTAGATTACTTCTCCTCTAGATCTGTTCGGTATAGCTTAGCGAAGCTCTACCGGATCAGCTTCACCACCACCGCCACCACGCTGTTGTGCTGCCAGAGAACTCATCTACCTCTCCACCCTCGCTTGTTGGATCAATGAGGTGGAGATCGTCATCGAGCCGTACGTGTGCTGAACGCGGAGGTGCCGTCCGTTCGGCGATAGATCGGAAGGACCGCGACTAGATCGCGGGACGGATCGTGATGGGATCGCGGGACGGCTTGCGATTTGGATCGCGAAGATGTTCGACTACATCAACCGCGTTTCTTAACGCTTCCCGCTTAGCGATCTACAAGGGTATGTAGATCCACTCTCCCTCTCGTAGATGCTCATCACCATGGATAAATCTTACGTGTGCGTAGGAAAATTTTTGTTTCCCATGCAATGTTCCCCAACAGTTTCCTCATAGACTAGCAATTAATTAATCACTCTTAGATAATCTAGTTGTCCTCTTGCCTGAAAATAAAGGGACAAAACTGCGCGCCACCGCCTATGTGTGCTCGCACTCTTGCCTCCCAGCCGATTAATTAATCACAGTAATATCTTGCACTGCACATTTGTCCATGGCTGGCCTGCGAGACGAGGCTGATTAGATTGATTCCTTCCTCTGTTTGGCACTCCTTTTGTCGTTTGTTGTCACTGGGATAGTGGGTTATTCCTCCCTTATTCTTCTCTTTTTATGATTGAATCTTTAAGTTTTGCATTCATATGGTTGCAGGCAACGCCTGGTGTGTTCTATGTAAACATTGGAATTTTACTTCGTGTTTCACTTCCTAACATGGATGAGAGTACATCTTCATCCCGATGTACTTATTGTTTCTCTAGCATGCTAATCTTTGTCTGATTTCTTCTATTTTGATTAAGTAGGTAACAATACATAGTGAAACCCTTGAAACGATCTTAATTACTGCCTTGGTATCTTATTCAACTTAAATTTACCTGAGTTCTTAATATAGTTATTTAAATAATCCTTCTGTTTTCCCTTCTTCTTTGGGTTTGCAAGCTAACTGTTTAACTGATGCCGAATTTTCTTGCTTATTATAGCGGAGGTGCAGGATTTTGTACTATTGTCCTTTCGGAAATGCGTGTACACAGAATTGCAATCTCAAGTGGCGATCGAAGTGAAGTTTGTGTATTTTTCTTTAAGATTACCAATAGATGGTATATTACTTTTGCTTCAGATTTAGGAGCGTTCGGTCTGCTACATAGTGCATTTGTTCAGTCTCAAAATTTCAGTGTTATTACTAGCATATTCTTTATATTTGGTGTTAAGTCACACCATGTCATTAGTGGAAGCATACTGGAAAGAATAGTTAATCAATGGGGAGAAGATAAACTAAAATGTTATGTAACAACCAGAACTAAAGGAAAAATGAGATCTATGTTTATTCTCTTGAATTATTTACTCTATACGTTTTCATGTGAGGGCTCTTTATAAGAAGCAACTGATTCATTTAGAAAATAATGTTAATAATTTATGTGCATATAATTAACTAATGTTTACATTTTTTAACACGATACTAGTTTAGTTGGTTCCTTGTCATGTACCCTTTTTTAGTACTTTTCCACAGATTCATTTTATTGTGAAGACAGTAATCAAGAAGTGGTATGTATAAAATTTCAAGTGTCGATGCTACAACATAAAATTTCAAACAACACTTTTTAGTTCAAAGTATAGAAAAAATAGGTTTAATAATTTATTGTCATTACATAAAGCTAGATTGATTATGAAAAATATGTAGTTGAATTAGGAAGAAAAACATGCTAAAAAATATGTTTTGTATATCTGGTATGATAAATCTGCTTTGTCTCAATTCTTTATGCTAATTCAGGTCAATTGAACACTGGTAGTCCTTTATGATTTTTGAACTTTGAGGTACATATATAATTATGTCCCTTGTATCCCATCTCATATTGAAGTGTGGTCTGAGATAATTATGTACCTTGTATGCCATGAGGGCTAATCACTAAATGGGAGAATGCCTGCTCTTTTTTTTCTTCCAACATATGTTATTGTTCTTTACAATTCCTAGGTGTTCTTAATCTAGATGTGAAGGTTATGGTCTGAAAGCATTAGGCTAAATCTGAACCATTAGGTTCAGCTTTGTTCTAAAGTGCTTAACTGGAGTTCTCTCATGTTCTTTGTAAAGAATTCTATTAGCACAATGAGATCACTACATGGGTCATTTAATTGCGTACAATGGTCTTGCCTTCGAGTGTTTTTATGTTACATGCAAAAATCAAGTTTATTGATAGAAAATAGCTTTAATTGATGAAGAAAGTATGCCTCATGTATTACTATGTTCAGATTTTGTTAACTGTGAACTACATTATATTGTATGGAATCATCCACTTAGATACCCCAAGCCCTGTCAGGTGCATATAAACTTGACTATTTATTGTACTTGATGAATATGAAATGATTTGTTCATCCTTTGTTTTAAAATGATGTTGACCTTTCTATATTTCGATCATAAAATCTCATATTTATAGAACAAAACTTTTAGCTCGTAACCAATCTGCTTTTTAATGTTTTTTTGCATGCTTGCTTGGAAAATCAACTAATATTATTACTCTCTATATTCATTTGGGAGCTGACTGTTATTACTTATTATAATTTTGGTATGTGTTTTGGATTCTACGCAGGTTTCATGTTACTAAAGATTGAAGGTTTTCTGCTGGAATTACTTGGGTCCGGATAGCAAGCCGGAAGCAGTGGCGTAGTGTTGGAAATTATAATCAGCTAGTAGTGCATTTTTTCATGGAAGTCATGTTACTCAAAGTTGTTTTAAAAATTGCTTATAGCGCTTTCTAGATATGCTTGTGATGTTTTCATATTAAGATTTGTTTTATGAAATCAGACCAAATTGTTGGAAGTTTGTATTGTCATGTATACAAATGCTATTACGTGATTGAATACAATTTGGTTATCTTGTTATAAATTGGGTTGCATCGAGAAAACAGTCTGGACTAAAAAAGGGGCTAACGGGTTGGACTAAAAAAACAGGTTAACTAATGGCTGGACCAAAATAAACAGCTAATGGGTTGGACAGGATCAAAATTATTGGGCCAAAACCCAAATTGGGATGGTTTTTACATGGGCCATGTTGGTTGCCACATCAGATCCACGTGGATATCATGTTAGTTCCACGTTGCTTCCAGGTCATGAAAATCGGTGACGGTTTGTTTCGTCAGAAAGGTTTGGGCCTAGTTTGGGCCTAGGGCAGATCCATGACAGTCAAGAGCCGTCATGGAAGGTGCGGTGTCAAATTATGATGCGATATACATGACGGAATTGAAGTCCGTCGTGGATGAGCACGCATGACAGTTTTTGGCAGGGCCGTGACGGACTGGGACCATCACGTATTAACAGGTTTCTTGTAGTGAAAACAAATGCCAATAACCATGGGCTTGTCATCTATGCCATATGTGCAAATTGGGTTAATTTTAATGGCATATGCATAGGTACTACGATGAGATTGCGAAGATGCAATATGGGAGATCTCATGCATAGCATATGACAAGTCAAGCAGATTGTCAAACATGATGTGACCAATAGAGTTCTCACAAGATATCCTATGTAACATGGCATCACAACTAATAGACTCCGCATGAGAATCGTCAAACTCATCAATGGCTAATTCATCACATGTGAAAGTCGCATAATCGTGAAGCATGGCAATAGGGGAATCATCATCATGCAAGCAATCAATGTCCACTAGTGGGACAAGAGCATCACCTTCACCTATGTTACCTTTTGTATTCCACACATGTGGTGTAGGTGAGGTGGCATAGACCAACTCGTGGTCCTCGTCATCGTGATGGAACCATGTGGGGGGTGCATCATATTCCACCATGGCCATCGTCTTGCCCAAAGGGAGGACGAAGTCGCCGAGGATCGGCGCGTCATCATATATGGGACCTAGCACCAAATGAGAAGACACAATAGAGGTAGAGGTTAAGTTGTTAGAAATCGAAATGGCCTCACATGCCCTATCAACTACCTCACTCGCTCTATGTGGTGGTGGCTCACTCACTCCCTCTAGGTAGTTGCACTCATACTCACATATGGTGGAGTCACTCATCTCACTCAAGTGGTGGGGGTTGTGGCTCTTCTCACATGGGAATTGGGGCACTCATCACATATGGGGCTAGTGGTGAAGTCACTCTCACTCTCAATATGGTGGCATAAGTCTCTCAACTCGTCTCCAAACGCCGCCGTGGTCGAAGGGAAAATCCCATGCTCAACCATGTCGTCACCGTCACCGTGGATGAAGGCCAAAGATGGCGCATCATCACTCTCGCCTCCAAAGATGGAAGCATCATCCTTGCTCGTTACCTTGTCTCTCGCCTCCAAAGCATGTTCCTTGAGTCGCTCCGTGGTCGTAGTCGTCATTGCGCCGTCTTAAAAAAGAGTCATGGAGGACTCGGCATCGTCAATGCCACAAAGAGTGATGGCGGTGAAGTCGGACTTGGGAGCGTCGTCTTGGAGCTCGTCGGGCTTGGACATCTTGGTGGTACCGTCCTCATGCTCGTCGTCTTGGAGCTTGGTTGTCGTGAAGTGTGCTTGGGGTCGAGTAGCCTTGGCCTTGAGTGCTTGTGCCGCCTTGACAGCATCAATGTAGAGTTCATCGAGAGACTCATAGTTGTCGGTGAAGATAGTCTTGGCGATGTCGTTGTTCAATCCCATCATGAAGTGGAACTTCATCCAAGTGGGGTCGTCCAATCCAGCACGTCGCAAGGCTCTCCTCATCTCCATGAAGTACTCATCGAGGGACTTGGATCCTTGTATGGTGTTATCCAAGTGGCATTGAAGATGTTCCGTGTATGTAGGAGGCACGAACTCTCTCCGCATAGCTTTCTTCGTCTTGGACCAACTCATGTCGAAGCTCTTGGAAGATGTGTGAAGCCACCATGTCGACGCATAGTCGTGGAAGTTTCTTGTGGCGCACTTCACTTGTTCTTCGGAAGGGACTTGAAGTAGCTTGAGGTAGGTGTCCATCTTGCGCTCCCACTCGAGGTACTCTTTGGGGTCATGAGTCCCATAGAATTGAATCTCGAAGTCGATGTCGAAGTCGTAGTAGCTCGTGGAAGTCATGGACTGGAGCTTGGGAAGCTTCTCTTGAGGTGCGTGTCGGCGAAGATGCCAAGGTAGGAGGTGAAGTCATCGAGCGGTGGTTGGTGTCGAGCTCGTGACCTTCACACTTGTTCATCGTTGGACACCTTGATGTTGGTGTCGTTATTTCTTCATGTCGTTGATGGTGTCGATGCCGGTGAGATATTGTCGGAGATGGTTGCTCGGGAGCATGTGCACTTGAGCGTCTTCTCGAAGATGAGGAAGACCTCTTGCTTTTGTTGATGAGGACCTTGAGCTCCTCCAAATGAGCATCCATCTTGGCGTCGATGGTTTTATTCATGGCATCGAACTCGTCGTCGTTGTTGTAGACCGAAGGAGATGTGCCGTCCCTATACATTGAAGCACTTGAGAAGGTGTGAGAACGAGATGGAATGAACATACCAAAGTTATGTAACACCCCAAAAATTTAATCATGTTTTATTAATTAAAATTTTTGCCAGGAATATTTATTTCTCATTTTTCTGGATTTTCTATTAACTTCAGAGCCACTCCTTCTAATTGAAACTTTTGAATAATGTTGTGTGACTTGAATGTGTTATTAAATCATTTTATTTCATTTAGTAAAACCAGTGGAATTATTTTTATAATAAAACTTGTCAAGTTTTAATTCTTTTAAAAGCTTTTTCATTCTTTTAAAGGCCTAAGTTGCACTGCAACCACTTCATAAATTCATTCATTAATTCCACAAGAATTTGTAGATAGCATGTGATGTCCCTGGATCACTTTTATGCAAAAACCCAACTTGGTGTTTTGGAAAAATTGAGCAAATCATCCTCATTTGCATTCTGGTCCAGTTTGGCAGTTTGTACTGCAACCCTATTTTATTTTGCTCTAATTGCCTTGGGATTTTTCCTGCTTGTAGTTATCCCTACCAAACCCTTAAGTCCAGGAGATCAGGATCATTGCAATATTTTAACCCCATGCAATAATGCCCCATAGTTTCTGTCCAGAAACAAACTTTTGCAAAACTTACACTAGGGAGTTTTTGATTTTGCCAGTATAACCTAGCCATCATGTTGTGGACCTAAGGAGACCCCAACCTGGAGATTTTGGTGGCCTGAAAACCTCTCTTGATGCCCATGACATTTTGTCAAACACCCTGGGTGCACGGCCAGAATTGGCATGCTCCTAAGAGTGTATTATGAAGTTGATCCCCTGGTCTAACCAAGATGTCCCCTAGCTTTGTTTTGCCCCCTAACATAGTTCTGTTAATTTTTAGCTCCATCATAGCCCATTAGCATGATGTGGCAATCTGTCGAACAGGTGTTGTGTGATACGTCTCCAACGTATCTATAATTTATGAAGTATTCATGCCATGTTTACAATAATTTTATATGATTTTGGCATGATTTGATTAGAACTAACCCGGACTGACGCTGTTTTCAGCAGAACTACCGTGGTGTTGTTTTTGTGCAGAAATAAAAGTTCTCAGAATGAGCTAAAAATTTACGGAGAATATTTTTGGAAAATATAAAAAATACTGGAGCAAAAAGCTGGGCCAGGAAGTGACCGAGGAGGCCACAAGCTTGGGGGCGCCCCCCCCCCCCCCGTAGGGCGCGCCCCCTGGCTTGTGGGCCCCTCGAGCACTTCCCTGGCGTGATTCCAACGCCAAGACCTCCTATAAATCGAGAAACCTCCAGAAATAAACCTAGATCGGAAGTTCCGCCGCCGCAAGTCTCCAGAGCCACGAAAGATCAATCTTGGCCCTCTCCGGCACCCTGCTGGAGGGGGTCACCATCACCGGAGACCATGGAGGAGGAAGACGGAGGGGCCATCATCGCCATGGAGGCCAAGGACCAGAGGGAGAACCTTCCCCAAACCAGGGGGAGGCCATGGAGGAGGAAGCACAATGGGGAGACCCTCTCCCCCTCTCTCTCGGTGGCGCCGGAGTGCCATCGGGGGAACCATCGCCGTGGTGATCGTCTTCATCAACATCACCTTCTTCATCACCATCCTCATCCCCTTTCAGCAGTCCACTCTCCGCACCCCGCTGTAATCCCCTACTTGAACATGGTGCTTTATGCAACATATTATGATCCAGTGATGTGTTGCCATCCTATGATGTTTTGAGTAGATTACTTTTGTCCTTTGGGTTGATTGATGATCTAGATTGGTTTGAGTTGTATGTTTTACTTTGGTGCTGTCCTATGGTGCCTTCCGTGCCGCACACACGTGAAGGATTCCCTCTGTAAGGGTGTTGCGATACGTTCATGATTCGCTTATAGTGGGTTGCTTAAGTGACAGAAGCATAAACCTGAGTAGGTGGGTTGTTGCGTATGGGATAAAGGGGACTTGATGCTTTAATGCTATGGTTGGGTTTTACCTTAATGATCTTTAGTAGTTGCGGATGCTTGCTAGAGTTCCAATCATAAGTGCATATGATCCAAGTAGAGAAAGTATGTTAGCTTATGCCTCTCCCTCATATAAAATTGCAATAATTATTACCGATCTTGTTAACAATTGCCTAGGACAATTCCGCACACCGACCCATCATTATTCCACCCTCGCTGTTTGTAATATATTGTAATATATTCTAACTCTATGATAACAGCACCTATTTTTATATTTTAGTTCTCCGATATCATGCAAAGCTATTCTCTTCATACCCACAACATAGTTTTATTTCTCGTTCCTAGTTGGAAGCAAACGCTCGGCGTGCGTAGAGTCGTATCAGTGGCAGATAGGACTTGAGAGAATATTGATCTTACCTTTAGCTCCTTGTGGGTTCGACACTCCATACTTATCACTTCCACCTTTGGAAATTGCTACGATGATTCCTTGCACTTGGGGATTATCATTGTGCACGTCCAGAGCGCGAGCAGAGCGCGCTTATTGCACGCACCCGCAGCCGCGTCGCCGCGCCCCACCAACCCCGTCCCCTAGCCTTTGCTTGCTCGTAGGGCCGCACTCCGACCCCTCCAGCTCTCCAGAGCCACTCGGCCGCCCCCTGCCACCTCGCAGCGCCGCCGTCAAAGCACGTTGGCGGCTTGCCTTCGGCTGCAGCTCACCGCTGCCATGGCCGGCGCCGCCCAAGCCACAGCCGCCCGCCAGCTGCCCCTGGAACAGGCCATCCTCATCCGCTCGCCCTGCCGACCCCGCTAGCCATCGCCACGTCGCCCTGCGACAACAGTGGCGGCACACCGCCAGTCCTATCCACGGCCATCGCCGAACCGACCTCACCCGGCTATAAGAGGAGCCCCCTCGAGCTCTAGACAACTCAAGCCGCTCCTCACCTTCCCCATTTGGTCCCCCGAGGCAACCAGACGACCGGAGGAGCTCATCTCCCTCGTTTCCGGCCGAACTTCCGCCGCCGTCCCTCTGTCTATCCCGGGCAAGCTAGAGCCTCCCCCTCTCCATGCTCTCGACCATTAGCTCCACCTAGACCCCGGGAACCCATTCCCGCTTCCAATTTCACCCGGGAGCCACGGTGTGCAAAGCTCCCTCCATGGCTGAAGCTCCTTCCGCCATTGATGAAGCGCTGCTCACCCTAGAGCCCCCCGAATGCTTCCTTCCCCTCCATGAGATGCGGGTCATCCTCCTGAGCACGTGGGTATGCCGGGCGTTGAGAACGGCGACTCCTAGCGCCGGCAATCGTCACCGGAGTCGCCTCTGTTTCGTCCCAGGAGCGCGGGAGGTGGGGGATGAACCCGACAGGTGGGTTCCACCTGTCGGCGAGACAGCTTTCCCCCTCGATCGCGCAGCTGCTCGGACGTGCCTTCCCCGCGAGAATGCGTATTTCAGTGAGCACGTTTTCCTATTCGAGAGACGTGTTCTGAATGAACCGTTTTCTTTTTCAGGTTTTTATTAAAAACAGAGTTGACCCCAACTTTGACTGGCCTTAACTTTTAAACCAAAACTCCAATGAATTTGATTATTTTTCCTACCTCTCTAAAATTTCACCTAGTTTATTTTAGGATTGATTTGAAAATTTTCCAAGACAACTTTTTGAACTGTTTTGAATTGTGTGTTAATTCGAATATTTTTAAAAATAGGAAAGGGAGAGGAGACCAAACTTTCAACAATTTTGAAGTGCACCTCACCTCTCTACACATGGAAGGCAAGCATCCTGAACCCTGATATGATACTAGTTGTGTGTTGTTTGCTAGAACGAATGATTTCCTGCATTATGTTAACATGAAGTGTGCATTATTTCATGTGAGAGTGTGATCATGCTTATAAGTGCATGATGAGAATTTTCTTGCTATTGATATTGAGATGCATGTGATAGTTGTCACCACCTTATGCCACTCATGCCTACCGGGAGGAATCCGGAGGAGTCTCTGTCTCGGGTAGACACGAGCTCGGTGCTGACATTTCGTTGGAGCGAGAATGATCAGTAAGGCGTGATGGGGTATGATAGGTGGTGATTCTGTCTGAGATTGTGAAGAGCAATTGTTGTGCTAACCTTGCAGGGAAAACATAAACCTCCTGAGTCGATCATAGATCGAGTCTTGTTCCAGTAACCCCCATACTTGTTTCGTACTACCACTTGTCCCTATCGCAGGTAGGGTACGGTTCAGTAAGTTGTCAACCCCTTTCTTGGCACACACCGTACAGAGAGGCCACAGTGGAAGATACCGGAGGCATCTAGTAGGCATGCCACTTGGTCCGGGGGCATGGGTGTTCCGGTGGGTCTGAGGGGGTCGCTCCCCTGTTTTGCGCGCGATATAAATTTTGTGATCCCATGATAGTCGAGGTTGTAGCCTCCCCACTTAGAGTTTTGCTTAACGAGTGTCGTGGGTGATTCCAGGCACCGGTGAGTTAAGCTGGTGTGTGCGGGTTAGGTGTGTTTTCAATTCAAAGACCGTAAGCGAAATTAGTCCCGGTGGACTAAAGGAATCTGTTACTCGTGGGTAAAGAGTACACCCTCTGCAAAGTTTACATCTATTCGAATAGCCGTGTCCGCGGTTAAGGACTACAGTCTGGGATGGGTCGAGTGTCGGTCTTAGTGTCGGTCTTCGGAGGAATTCTTCTAAACTTGAACATTGATCATGAAGTATGATGAATGATGATTATGATTATTGTTATTGTGGACTAACCATTTATATCATCTGGAATATTGAGTATCCCTGGGATGGTTCTACCTCCGGGATACTTATTGTGATTATTATTTTATAAGCCCTTTATGTGGTGTCGCACAGATGCCCGACTGTGGCCTACTTGTATTTACCTTCCTTATAAGCCCTTTATGTGGTGTCGCTCAGACGCCCGACTGTGGCATGCATGTTGTTTACCTTATATATAAGCCCTTTATGTGGCGTCGCACAGACGCCCGACTGCGGCATGCCTGTTATTTATTTTCTTCATAAGCCCTTTCTGTGGCGTCGCTCAGACACCCGACCGAGGCATGTTTCATATTCTTAACCTTTCGAGGCATCGCTTCAGACACCCGATTGGTATCAATTATTTTTATCCCTAAATGCTTATTTGTATTTAATATGAATAACCTGCTTGCTTGCATCATAAATTTTATTTTGTGACTGACAGGATGATCGTGAATTATTTCAGTGTTTGATTATCACATGCTATATTATATCTGTGTTCATGATGTTTGCGAGTACATTCAAAGTACTCACTAGCTTGTCCCTGGCTATTGTCTTGGCCAGATTTCTTGCTTGGAGAGGAGCACTTTGACGACAGCCTCGGAACCTAGGCAACGGAGACCGCAGCCACGCGAAGATAGGAATTATCCAGGTCAATTGTTCCTATGGGAAATGGAGTCCCATAGACGTTGATGATCCGCAAACCGCTTCTGCCATCAACCACTAGAAACTTTTGTTGTACTCATAGACCACAATGGTCTTGTACTTCAGATTTTGTATTTTGCTTGGAATTTCTGTATCAAGATTGTGTCTCATCAGCTAACAGTAATCCTAGGGCTGGTGACCACAAGGACCATTTAGTGGGAAATTAATATCCTGGAAATCCGGTCCTGACAACCTTGGTATCAGAGCCAGGCTGACCATTGGCTAATCCTATCTTAGCCGGGTCAAGAAAACCTAGGTTACTACCCACCCAAACCCTACCATAACCATAGCCTATCCTATCCTATCCTATCTGATAGCCCACACTGTGACCCCGACACCTTTCGGCAGTCGGTGCCCAACCTATCAGCCTAGCCCAGAGGCCACACGCCTGTGACCAACACCTGAGTTGTCCCATTCGCAAGCGTGCGAAGGAAGACTCCGTTTTCTTTCTATAAAGGAAACGTTTGCCCGAAACCAGCACACAACAGCCTCCTATCCGAAAACCAAGCCAAAATGCCTGGTGCCATTGTGCGCAATGGAACCACCGCGACCGACCTTGGAGGTTTTGTGACCATCCTAGCCAACCTCACCCGTCGTGCCTTTGCATTAGAAGAACCCCCAGAATATATTGTGTTCCAGGAGCACACGGGTGATGCCATTCATCACTTTTGGGCCACGGTGCACGTCTTCGGTAGGGGTATCTCGCCAGAACGCCCCTATTGGTTCACCGGAAGGACAACTTCCCATGAGCCGCAAGCCATCCACAATGGTCTTGTACTTCAGATTTTGTATTTTGCTTGGAATTTCTGTATCAAGATTGTATCTCATCAGCTAACAGTAATCCTAGGGCTGGTGAGCACAAGGACCATTTACTGGGAAATTAATATCCTGGAAATCCGGTCCTGACAAGTTACCTCTTTCCGAAGTTGTAGGTGGATCTCAAATACCAGAATGTATGCAAGGAAAAGATTGCACTTGGCGAAAAACCTTATCCAATCCTCACAACCTACACAAATGGCTTATAGTGGAGCTCGGTGGGGTTAGTGGCACCAATTCATGCAAATTGAAGTCCAAGATATTGTAAATGTTGAAATAAATCCAAAGGACTCAAAATGCAAAGCAAGAGATCACAAATATAGAGGAGGGCAATAGAGGAACACACGCGGTGGGATAATGGGGCGTGTGCAACTATAGGGATGAGCAATACAAAATTGCTAACGAACACTAAGCTCGTGTTGCACAAACAAAAGGAGAGACGCTAGCTTGATTGCACGTATGGGCATGATTCACCACTTGGCACCAATCCTATTCATGCAAGCATAACGTTTCCTATTCATGTATCCTCATGCACAAGTATCTCTTTTCTTGCTCAACTCTTTTTGCTTATAAGCTTATGATATTTCTTTCTTGCTTAGAAGTTTGTTTTGCTCTTTTCTCTTCCTTTCCACTATTCTTATTGAGCCTCAACCAAATATATGAGACAAGTATCACAATATATGCACGGGAGCAAGCAATGGCACTATATGATATTTCCAATGATGCAGCAATATGATATCGTATCACTATGGTGCACAAGTTTTCGCGAAGCCCGGCAATACTCGGATAGCTAGTCTCAATAGGTATTAAGGTATGCGCAAAGATGGTGGGGCTATCAAGGTGTAATGGAAAGGAAGGAAAAGTGTATGACGGAATGGATACCTTCGTCACACTTAACCTTTCACGAAGTCGGGAGTAACCGGCCTTGCTTCCGGTTGAAGATGGTCTCAAAGGATGGATGGCCGTCGTCGATGTGGAACGTCGGTGGTCGATGTAGTCGAAGGCGCGATACAAGTCACCGGTGGTGGATGAAGATGTAATCGTCCCTAAGTAGCCGAAACACCTTAGGAGACTCAAATCACAACTCAAGCAACAACAAATGCAATAGTAACCAAAATGGGTTAGGTTGCGGAAGTCTATGGTGGAAATGCGAATGATATGGTGGAGGGCCTAGGCAAACTTGCTAAAATTTGAAAAATATGATGAAGTCAAATGGTGGTGAAACCAAGATGAGCAGCTCCGACACGTCGATAGCTTCCAAACGAGCCAAAGAACACTCAAATCGGAGTTCGGGAGTGGAAGTTATGGACGAAACTGCGAATCAACCGAAGCTGAAACTGGGGATTAGCGGTTGTACCGCTTGGGGGGGGTTGTACCGCTCATGGACATCCTGGGGGGGGGGGGGAATTAGCGGTTGTATCGCTAATTGCGGGGAGGGGGGGTTGTACCGCTCCTGTAGCGACCGGGGGGGAATTAGCGGTTCTACCGCTAATTGGGGGGGTTGTACCGCTCCTGGGGCAAAACTAGGGGGGCAGTTGTACCGCTTTGGGGGGGCGGTTGTACCGCTCATGTCGGGAAAATTTCTCAGATCTGGGCACGGGAAGAACTCGAGGGCGGACCAAAATCGAAATTTTGGACCAAATTGAAGGGGAATAGAAAAATTAGGGGATGGGGACGCAAAGGGGAGTGGATCTACTTGCTAAACACCAGATCCACGGATCAAAATCAACAAAAACTCACAAGAAACAACAAATCACAAGAAATTTTTTGGGGCTCTTTTTGTGGGGAATTTTCGAAATTGGTAAGAAAAACTCGAACTAAAGCAAGAAAAGTGAGGGGTAGGGCTCGAAATTCGTGGCAACCTTGCTCATGATACCAATATGATACGGGGCAAACCCGAGGGTGGCCCGATCTTCACGAATTGGAGGTGGATTTGGGGAAGAACACGAAGAACACGAGGGGAAAACGTGGAGAAATCAAAGGGAAAACACTCTATTGGACAAGATCCACACCAAGTACTCCTCAATCACAAGAAATACAAGAGGTGCATCAAGATCCAAGTACAACAATGGAAATAAGGATACATATGTAGTTCATCACAAATCCCAAAGGGAGATGAGGTCTTGAATCCACTAGGGATCTTCCCTCGGAAGGGGCCTTGACATCCTCTATGGATCTTCTCCGGTGGAGGCCTCGGTCTCCATGAGAAGTACAAGAAGGAACAAAGCTCAAGAATGAGCTATCACCTTGCTAACCCTAGAATGGAGGTGGGGGTGGAGTATTTATAGTGCTTAGCCACGAAGGGGTAAGTGAGAGGGAGATACATGGGCCTCGGGCCCGTCCATGCGCGCAGGCAGGCGGTTGTACCGGTTGTACTGGTCATGTTGCAATTGGCGGAACAACCGTGGAGGGACTGGCCTTGAACTGCTCGAAAACAGAAGGTCGGGCGATGTTGGAGCGGTAGTTGGCGGTGGTGGACCGGTTGTACCGCCCAGCCGGTGGTTGACCTGTTGTTGGCCGGTTGTACCGCTAACTCCAGTGCTGGCACAGCTCCTCTTCTTCCTTCTCCGCTTCCAAGCTTCCCTTGCGGATGGTGTAGATGTATGTAGGTGCTGGCACTCCTCCTCATCCTCTGTGAAGCTCCGACAATACCTATGCATGCACACGAGAGGAGTGTCAAGTAGTATACCATCCTCGAAGGGGTCAAGTGAACACGTGTAAAGGAGATGATTCACCTTTATGTATGTGAAGTAGATGTTGCACGTGTCACTTGCCAAACGGGCTCTTGTCATGGTGATGTCCATAGGATGCTCCGCATCATAAACTGAACCTGGAGATCAAACCAGGCAAAGCACGTGCCCGTTACAAACTTACCACTTCATGTGTTTATCACAAGGGAATAAAAACTTGGTTTTGCACTATCATATCTACTATAATGGATTGAAAAGTAAAGGGGTGAACGTATTAATTTCCGTAACAAATACAAGAAAAAAGGTTGTTTAAAATTTCTTCTCGCTAACTTCTGGATAAACATCGTGGTAAAATATGCACCACGGTCTTAATAACTTACGCATAAAACACAGTGGCAACTAGATCCGGGGAAAAATTTGTTGAAAACGTACCCCGGTAACTTTTGTGTAAATATCATGGTGATATACGCACATCAAGGCTGATTACTCACGTACAAACGTCGTGATAACTTTTGATCCCGGATAAAAGTTGTTGAAAAACATACCCTGGTAACTTCTGTGCAAATATCATGCTAATATACGTACATTAGAGCTGATAACTCACGTACAAGCGCCATTGTAACCTTTTTTGGACCGAGAAAAAGTTGTTGAAACCATACTCCGGTAACATGTTTGTAAATAGCATGGTAATATAAGCCCAAAACAGATGAGAACTTACGTACAAACGCCGTGATAACCTTGACCCGATGAAAAATGTTTTTAAAAACATACCACCTATAATTTCTGTGTAAATATTATGGTAATATATGCGCTACAGACCTGATAACTTACGTACAACCGTCGTGATAATTTTTTCACCGCTTGAGAAAAATGTATTGAAAACATTCCCGAGGTAACTTCTGTTTTACTTGCATAATAATTTACAAACCACGAAGATGGTAAATCACGTATAAATACCATGGTAAAATTTTTGACCTGGAAATAAAGTGTTGGGGGGGGGGGGGGGTTGTTGAAACATACCCCGGTAACTTCATCGTAACTAGCGCAGTACGGTATGCATCACATGCCTGATAATTTACATACAAACATTGTGGTATTTTTTTAAGCAGGAAAAATAGTTGTTGAAACATACAGCAATATCTTCTCTAGTGCATGTATGCATGTGTTTGTGGGAAGAAGGTTTGGAGAAACATTTTTTATGCCCAGTAATTTGTATGTAAACAACATGATAAGCTATGTAGCAAATGTGTGATAACTTACTTGACGCTGGTGTGGTAACTTTTGACCCCAAAAAAAGTCGTCAGAACATATCAACATGGGATCTAGTTTCGAAGATCTCGTCGCGACAAATTTAGTGGTGAAAACGGATTTTTAATCGGATTTTCGGTTTAAGAGATAAATCATTTTGAGTTTGTAGGATAAGAAGAATCTTTTTGCTGATGTCATCAGATTTTTTTTATTTAACTTACATGCATGCATGCACAAGAGAAAGACGCAGGTTGCATGCAGCCACACGCGCGAGATCAGAGAAAGGCAGATCGCGGGCAAGATTAGCGATCGTAGGAATCATTTGTACCTTTTCATATAATCAGAACGATCGGACGTTATGACAATCCATATATATATATATTCTTTTCTATGATTATAATGTGACTATAGGGGAACACGTCTAAGGCAATGAATATTCTTTTCTATGATTATAATGCGACTGTAGGGGCAGTGGTCCAATTTCTAGTCACGATATAAACCTTTCTTTTTGGACCAGGGTACAAACTTCCTACACTCACCATTGTGTGATTCCTACAAAAATAAACGTGAAGGGGCCATTATTATGACTAAGTGCATCTCCAAAACGGATCATCAAATCACCCGCAAATGTCCGGACCGAGCTGTTCGGATGCAGTTTTCATCTAACTCCGTCCAACATCGGTCAATGGACCACTCCACACGTCCGTTTCCCCGTAAATCAGAATCAAACTAGGGGGCTTTATGGGAGTCCGGAACACCGACGAGTAGAACTTCGACACCCTAGCCCACCCAAAACCACACCCCGGACCCCACGTTCTCCACCATCCCCCCTTTCTCTGCATTCGCTTCCTCCCTAGACGTCGCCGCCGTTGTACCACCCCGGCCGCCTGCCAAGCCCATCCCGTACCTCCATGACTCCACTCGTTTGCCATGCCGCTTTGCCTAAGCCATTATTCCACACCTCTCGTTCATCTGTCACATAGGTACCATCGGCCCCTATAGATGTCGTTTGTGGGGATCACCACGCCCGACCAGTCTTTGGTGAAATGCATGTGCCAAAATTTTGTTTTTTTCTTCCCTCTTTGAAGAAATGAGTTCGTACATGGAGTACATCTACGATCACTACGTTGAGTCGTGTGATGGCTCGTTCGAGGAGGAGGATTATGCATATGAAATGGCGATGATGCAGGCGGTCCTTGTAGACGTGGAGCATGAAGAAGCCCGTTGGAGTGCATTTGGAGAGGGATTTTGAAGTACTCCAAGACCGCTTTGCAGTTGTTCGTGGACCTGCTAAACAATGGATCTAGAGAACTTGTGGGAGGTGATGACATGTTGTGTGATCATGCACAACATGATCGTGAAGGATGAGGATGGAGATGTTGCTGGAGCTTTGGACTTTATGGGTTATCCTATCCAACTTTCAATCAGAATCTGGTCACCTTTGATGAGTTTGTCCAAATGCATCGACTAACTCATGAGCAGCTTAAGAAAGATCTGATTGAGCATTTGTGGACGGTTAAAGGGGACAACTAGAACTACTGTCGCATTTGAATATTTTCACTCATTGAAGATTTGATATGCTATTATTTTGAGTGTTGTGGGCTTAATATAAAAATAGGGACATAAGTTTAGGGGGCAAAGTTGGATGACCGGCTCCCCAATCCATATCGGTGGATAGATAGTTTGTCTGTTTGGGGGGGTGACGTTGAAGATGTCCTAAAACCTCACCAAGCGTCCACCCTTGAGGGTGGGATAACAACGACAACATATATCATGGTGATGCTACATGTTGATTACGATGTTAGCTGATATCACAGTTTTCGCCATGGGTCCTAGCGAGACCACACTAGCATCTCGCCCTAGGTCTTAACTCGAAACATGCACGAAAAGCACCTCAGACGCATCAGAAATTCAGATGAAGATGATGCCAACTTAAGACTGAAGAAGCAGAAAGCCTTCCACAGAAGAACATATGGGCATAAATTCCCTCCCCTTCATTTCAATGGTCCCAACTCCAAAAACTCTTGTTCCAATGTAGAGCCTCTTTGATTTGCATGATTTGTAAAACAAGGGGAATAGGAAAAACAGAGAAATAGAGTGGCATGTCATCCTTAATCCTACATGATTAGTATGAGCATTTGGCTGTGCACAGGGAAAACGTAGGATTCTTCACATGAGGTTAAAGTGGATGAAAGTTTTCCTATGAAAGCTAGTACAAGTGAATCCATGAAAAAATTCCTATGGATTGCAATCCTATGAATCAAACAACCCACAAAGGAAACAAATTCTAATGAATAGAATCCTCTAAAATCCCTTTAGAAATCTTTTGAATCAAAGATGGTCGTAGAGTTTTCCAAAAAAATGGGATTCGAACCGATGACCTATGATCATGTGCTGCCTTCGATCCATATTAATTGTCGCTTTTTTATTTGTTTCCCATTTAATTAGAAAATCGAAAAAAAATTAAAGGTTGCACTTTACAATGGGTGCGGCCCCTCGGTACACTCATCACATGCCCAATATACAGGCTAGCACATGCGCATGAGTGTGTTGCATGGTAGATAATTAAAGCGGTTGCTTTCCCTAAGCGCATTGTAATCAAATATAGCAAAAATTGACAAAAAAACCGAGTTGGGCCTTCTAAAACGAGGGGATTGAGTGGGGAGGACTACTTCCTCTGACTTTACTACCATTGAGAAGAGAAAAGGAGGCAAATGGGATAAACCACCTAAACAGTGGCACTTGGTCAAAGGGATCCAGATTCGTCGAACTCTAACTCTACTAGCTCCACAACTACACTATAAAGCACACAACAAATACTTCAATGAAGCTGGTGGGCTCTTATTGGTTGAGTCATTGACGCACCACCATAGCCACGCCATGCTAAATAGAAAACTTGAAAGTCTAGAAATAAAAACACACTGAAGATGTTGATTCAAGACCTCTTCCGCCTACTGGAGCCAAAACGACCACTGAGGGTGACAAATACCAACTTCCTGAACATGCCCTCGACAACCCCATGTGAACAGTCTGGTTTATCTATTAACTAAGCAAATGCATCAAATTAAAGAAACATAAACAAATATGAAAACATTTCAAGAAATCGAAAGACACATCAACATTCGTGTAAGACATTGTCCTTCTACCACCAACCTTTCACATCTCTACTTTCCTATGTTTAGTAGAGCAGAAGATCAGCATTCACATCTTGGACTCAGGGGCGGACCTAGGTAGAGCTTGCCAATGTCACTGGACAGTTGACACCGGGTCCAGTTTGCACTTACTTAATGTAATCCATTGATTTAGTGTGCACTTCGTTGAATTGCTTGACATGTAGGCATGTGTTCTTCTATATGGACACCGGGTAATTTCCTGTCTGAGTCAGCGTTCACCTTGCTTGAACTTACCTAAGCAACTTCAAAGAACCTACATGAGTCACTCATACTCGAATTCTAAGATTGTTTGGGCTTTTCCTTTGAGTTGCAAGTCACAAAACTATTTTTTGTTGCCGAGGCATCGAGGAAGATGAAAAAAAGCACACAAAAAAGTGAATCAAGATGGTAGCGGGGCGTTTACCTGATCCCCGGCGATGATTTATTCTATTAGGGGACATGTTTGGCCTATTTTGCTTTCCTGTGAGGGTGTTGATGGTCCAAAATATCTCCTCGTCAAGGTTGGCGGGTCCGAAGGCGTTCCACTATCCTTGATATCCATTCCTCTAAAGCATCGTAAAGAGTGTAAAGATGGACCACGATACACATAAAACTCATTTCACCCAACGACCAAACCATACATCCTTTTGGATCCACCTGCTCACACATAGTCGGACTTCACATCCATATGTTGTCGTGCGCCATTACTTTCCATCGATGCCTAGTCGTCTCAACCCACACCACTAGCCCTGCCATACTACCCGTTGCTTCCATACTCCATCCTCAACAAAGAGCTACCCAAGTCCCAGTCGACGATGTCATCATATCGGCTCTGTTCAGGGCCGGTCCTGAGATTTCGGGGGCCCGGGGCAAAACTAGAACCCGAGGCCCCTTAATTTATGCATCAAAATAAAAATTAATATATGTAGATATAAAATGATACCAATAACCATTTATAGTGTAGACAAAAGCAATATTGCATTAAATAATTTATACACATTGAAACTTTCGGCTAACACTCCTATATTCAAAGTGGCAGGTGGAAAAAATTTAACGAAATGTGTCACCCACTATTAAGAATTAAAATAAAGTACTTCTTCACCTAGTGACTCACATCTTGCCTCTCGGTGACGGGGTTTCTCCATTGTTGGTGGTTGCCACACAACGATATCTGAAAACGAATCATTACACAAGAGACGATACACCTGATCGAGATCAAGCGGAGCTTCACAGAAAGATGTTAGTATGGTGTGTTGTGTTGTGCGCTAGTTGTTTTGGTTGCACGGTGGGTTACTAATTTGGGCTAGATCCAGTATTACTAGCTAAGTGTACAGCATTGTGTGAGGACGAGCTAAAATATTGATGTGGTAGAGTTGATATTATACATAGAAATTAGATGTTAAACCAAAGTAATTCGTTTGCTAATAAAGTACCGTACATGACTGCTAAATAAAACCAACTGTATCGAACATGCTAAGATGAGAGCAAGGTCACACAAGCAAATCAACCTGTGGTTGGATGGTTAGGAGCATCGTGATATATCCCTAACCCATCAGGGTTCAAATTCTGGTACTTGCATTATTCCTGAATTTATTTCAGGATTTTCGGTGACGTACTTTCAGTGAAAGGAAACGTTTCCGTCGACTACGAGGCACCCATAGTGACTTCGTCAATCTCAAGATGATATTTCGGCTCAGTCTCTCGTAGGTGCTTATAGACGTATGATCTGCGTGTCTGTTTATACGGATGAATTTATTCGCGTATATATGAGCGGCACTGTGTTTTCGAAAACAAAAAACAAGGAGACCACAGAAACTCAGAAAGGACTCTTGTAATTGCTGATTTTTAAAAGTCACACCCTAGCGTTTGTTAGCAGAATTGTAACATGGTACTTTTCTTGATGGAAACTGTACCGGTGTTGTGCTCTCTTTCTTTTTTCTCAGTAGCTCTAGCAATCTGGCCCACCAAGTTTTCCCAGTTAAAATATCACGTCATCGGCCAAGGGAAAAGGCCTATGGCCCATGTGAGTAGGGAGTTCATTTTTGTGCGCCATAGCTGCTTGTCGGATCCTCTGCTACGTATATGCACTTCCAGCGGGGCCCCTTGCGTTCGGGGGCCCGGGGCAGCCGCCCCGCTCGCCCTGCCCCAGGGCCAGGCCTGGCTCTGTTTTCCGCTTCTAACCTCAAGCCTTCAAACATGAATCGTCACATCGCACAATTGTTTCGGCCTAGTTAAACCGTCATGCCAAAAACATGAATGGCTCCCCATCAGCAAGACCCATGTACTACACATCACACAATTGTAGAAACACAGAGTGAGGCATAAAAGGAAAATTGTGTAATTGAGATCAAATCGGCCTAGGACAAACACCACACCAGCAGGCAGCAGAGCACACACACAACACACATGCTTAGAAGCACACACACAACACACATGCTTAGAGCATCTCCAGCCGTTCGGCGCCCCCAGGGGCTGAAATAGCGCCGCTTGGGGGTCAACCGGCGATAAAAACGGCGTGGGGGCGGTATGGTTCCCAGTCGCCCCCCCCCCCCCCCTAGTTGGCCCCCGACGCCGATTTTTTAACACAAAAAACCTACAAAAATCAGCCAAAATGACACAAATTTGAACAAAGTTCAGGCGATCATTCATATTTGTACAAAAAACTAAAATAAGACATAATAAAAATAAAACTACGCCGTCCTGCGCGCCGTCGCCGTCGCCGCCTTCTACATGCCGAGGAGCCTGTAGAAGGCGGTGTCGTCGCCGCCGTCGTCGCCGTCCTGCGCGCCGCCGCCGCCGTCCCTGCTGCAACCCTGCCCTGGGTCGCCGAAACGATGCAGCTCGGGGTTGGAGGGCCCGGGCGCCTCCTCGTCGTTGTCGTCGAGGATGACGACGCCACCCTCCTCGTGGCCGCGGTGACGAGAGGCGATCTCCTCGAGGGCGCGGCGCTGACACTCCATCTCCTCGCGGACGTAGTCGTCCCGCGCCCATTTGAGGGCGGTCTCGTCGGCGGCGGCCATGGCGAGGTGCTCCTGCTTGACGGCGACGGGCGTCGCCGCCGCATCTGGCTCCGTCTTCGGCCTGACAAGGCGGAGGTGGCCGCGGGAAGGGGGGAAGGCTCGCGGCGGCGTCTCGCGGGGCTCTTCCTTCACGGCGGCGAGCGGCATCCGTGCGCCGGAAGAGTGGGAGTGGGAGCCGGAAGACGACGACGACGTCCCGGCCATGTGCCTCGGCTGCCACGAGGATCCTCTCCGGCGCGAGATGGACGGTGGCGCCGGGTACTCGATGCGCGACGAGTTGCCGCCCTCGATGTGCTCGATGACGGCTTCGAGTGTGCGCCCGGGGACGCCCCACCATAGCCGACACCCCTCAGAGTTGTGGCGCCCGCGGCTTGGAGCGCCTTTCGTGGAGGCGAGCTGCTCCTCGTGGCGGCGCTCGAAGTACGCCGTCCATAGGTTGTGGCTGTCCGGGGCGTACCTCAGCTGCTGGCGTACCGTCTCCGACAGCGACGACCGGATCCTGGCGATCTCGGCGCGTCGCTTGGCACCAGTGGGCACCGGAGGCACCGGGACCCCGCCGACGCTGAGCCTCCACGAGCCTGGCACCCACATATCGGGCGGCGTCGGGTACTCCGCCTCGTACAGGAGGTGAGCCTCGTCCTCGTGCAGGTGGCGGCAGCTGAAGCCGTTGACGGCCGCACCGTCGCCTGGGTAGCGCTCTGCCATGGCGAAGAAGGGGAAGAAGGGGGTCAGCGGCGAGAGTGAGAGAGAGGCGGCGAGGAGGAGTGGTCTGCTACCGGCGAGGAGGGTCGGCTTTTATAGCAGGGCAAGGCAACGAGCGGGCGGCAGTCGTGTCTCCGCGTGGCGGGAGAGGTGTGGACGCGCGTCGGCGCGCGTTCACTGCACCGTCCGTGAGGAATCAATGGAGGCTGACCGGCGGCAACCTTCGCATTGATTCCCGCGGAAAACCGAGGCGACGAGGACAACGAAACGCCCGGTCGCTGACTCGGCGGGCCCATACGTTTTCGCGCCAAAAACGTTTCGCCGGGCACCCCAAACGCCCCCAGCGTGCCGGGTTCGGCCTGGGTCCGTCAGCGCCAAATTCGACCCCAGCCAACGAAATTTGGACCGTTGGAGACGCGACTGGACCGATTTTCCCTAGCGGACGATAAAAAAAAGTGCCCTGGGGCCTGGTGCGAGTGGAGATGCTCTTAGGATGGCAAGCGGGCGAGCAGCAGCGAAGCAGCAAGAACTCACACGCACGCCACTCCCTAGCCTAGCAGTTTCCCCGGATCTGATCCTAGCAATCTCAGAAGCAGGCTTCTCTCCTTGCCTCCTCGCCCTCGTTGCGCTGCCTAGCTTCGCTGTTACCAGGCGGGCGCGGCGGCGTGCGGGCGGAGTGCCGGGGCAGGGCAAGGAGGGGAAGCAATGCCGCCGGCCGATTCTTCTCCGCGCCGGGGCGCAGGGACAGCGTCGAGGGAAGGGGAGGAGTGGCGCTGCCGGCCGCCGCCGCCACGCGTCTGTTCGGGAATCGGGGGAGAGGCGGCGCTCGGGACCGTGGGCCGGGCCCACGAAACGGCCCGCAGGCCCGAAACCCAAAGCCCTGGACGGCGATGGTGTCAGCCTGTCAGGCACCTTCAAATAACCCCCCCTTGGCGTTGGCGCCCGGCGTAACCGCCGCAACAAACAGCCAACAGAGCTCGCCTCCTCTCCTCGCCGGAGCGCCAAGAAACCCCTCGCCCCCACCTCTCGCCACCGCGCAGCAGCGACCACCGCCTCTGCTGGCCAGCGCCGGCGACCGATGGACAACTTCCAGCAAGTGCAGTACGTGCGGCTGCGGAGCCACGTACACGGGAAGTACCTCGGCGCCGACAGGGACGGGAGGAGCGTCTCCCTCCGCCAGCGCCGCGCGTCGCTGAAGACGGCGTGGGGGGTGCACCTCATCCCGGGAGATGAGGAGCACCTGCTTCTCTACAGCGCCGCCTACGGCCGCTACCTCGCCACCACGGCCACGCCGGCGCCGGTCGCCCACCGCGGCTACCGCGTCGAGCAGCGCGACTACGACCAGCCGGAGGTGCAGGCCTTCAGGTGGAAGGCCACCGAATATGGCTTAACCCACGAGAGCGTCCTTCTCTGCGACACCAACGGCCGCTACCTCCGCGCCAACGGCAAGCACACCAGCAAGTTCCTCGGGTGGACCACTGGCGTCACCGTTGACGACGACGTATGCGTCAGCACCATGATGTACTGGACCGTCGAGCCCATCCCCCTCAGAGGATCGGACATGCCTCAGCCTGGCTTTGCTGCCCCGATTCCGGTGAGTTCGCCATGACCTCTTGAATTGCTTTCGGCGGATTGAACGAATTGGGTCATTGTGTGTCGTTTATTTACACCGAGATTGTCATTTGTGTTAATTTCATTCGCCCGAGAGAAATTTCTGATTCTGTTCTTGCCAAATTTACGATTCCTGAATCGCATTTTTGTTTTCAGTCAGAAAATTCAGAGCATGTTTACACCTGAATATAAATAACCATGGTTTCTTGTGACTCGACTGCAGAGCCGCATCGCCCAAGAGCTCTCTGTCATGCTGGGACGCGAGCGAGGGGTGTGGCGGCTGATCCGATTCGTGATAGCCAACTCCGAGGGGGTCTACGCAGAGGACGGGAATGGGTGGATCCAATTCCACTTCGGGGGCAGGTACCTCAACAGCTTGCGGGATGAGGTGCGCAGGCGCTTCAACGCCCCGGTGCGGCCGGGACAGACATTTGCCATGTGCATCCGAGCGGGCCGCTACGGGCGTTTGACCCCACTGTTGAAGAATCTCCCCCAGGGCGGCCTTGGCGAGACGGTTTGCATCGTCGTCTACCTGTCCGAGACCCCTGGTGAGAGCCAATCTCCATCTCCTAATGATCTCCTGATGGTGCCAACAAGTGAAACAGTTTACTCAAGTTGTTTTAGTCTGCTTGTGCTTCAAAAATAGTTTACTGACTCTGTTATATTCTGAGAAAACAGTTTACTGAACTTTTAGGAGTTTACACAGTGGACATATGTTTACTGCATGATTTTTTTTTCAGAGTCTTAGTTAGTGAGGTGCTAAATCTGATCATGCTTGGAAAAAGTATATTATGATAGGTTTTGTTAGGACTTGTCTGAAACTGTTGTAGTCTTTTAGAAAAGTATTAGTTGAATAGGAACAGTAGGTGCCATTGCCATATGGATTTATCAGTCTGTGTACACACTACAGTGTAAATGATGATCTGAACTCAGAAGCTAGTAGAAACTACTGGTTCCACATTTCTTTTCTTGATTCAGATGATTCACTTCATCCATTTCGTATCATTTGTCCGCTGGTAGAAATTATGGAACCTAAAAACCCAAATCAAGTTCAGTCATCTCGTTTCATCTTTGCAGAGAAGACACTAAGTTCCTGTGAACAAAATTCAGTACTACCCTACAATAGATAGTGCATAAAAGCTTACTTCCTTGCACATTTTATATTTTTTTTAGGTTTTGTATCCTTGATCTTGTCACTATATTGTTAATTGATTATTGATCTGCCGCCTAACTGCCTCATTATTTCTGCCAATTCAGCCTATGATGCGCTGCGATACCCGAATGTCAGCGGAGCGTAGAGAAGGATCAGAGACGGATTCCTAACAGTTCACCTCTTCAGAAGTTTGGCACCTCGGACTCAACAGTGGCATAACTGAACGCCTGCTTTGGCATCTGGATAGATATAGGTTGAGAAAACTCATAGGCTCTTGTGTTTCTTCTGCTAGCTAAACTCTGAGATACCGGTTGTAGTAGTCGTTGCAGTGTCACTCTTCTGACATTCATCTCTGTGATGTGGTTCTTACTGCTTCTTGGATGAAGCATTTCACTGTGGGGTTCTTGCAGTGAATCGATGATCCTGCATTCATTTTGGATGATGGCTTTGCATAAATGGAAAATGTAGTGGTTGTTGCCAGTAATGATTCGATGATCCTGTTTTCTGTTAGGCTACGCATGTAGTTGTTTTTTTATCTTGTTTTTCATTGCGACGTCTTGATCTTATTTTTCTACTGTAGGGGTTCTTGCAATGAGTCAATGACCCTGCAACATTTTTAGACGGTGTGTTTTGCATAAATGGAAAATGCAATGGTTCTTGCAATGAGTTGATGATCTTGTATTTCTTTTAGACTATGCATATGTTATAAATGAAAAATGTAGTGGGTTCTTGCTGTCAGCTGGTGATTGTGTTTATAGTTGTACTGTTTTGAGTGTTGGCCAAGGATCAGGAAAGGAACAAAGTTTCAGGTTTCTGAACATTACGTTGTTTTCAGGTAAGCTGCCTCCTTTCTCTTTTGTTGTCTTGTTTTAGCAATATGAGACTGTTCATCTGCTGGAAGGGTTGCTGTACCTGTGACATGGTGACTAACTGCCTCAGTTTTCTGCTTAATTCATGTAATGGGGGTCCCAGCTGCATGCATTTCTCTTAGATGAAGCACCTGATATCAACACTAGTTTGGTGGTTCTTGCTTGTGAGTTGAGCACTTGAGTTGCTGTTTTTGACTTCAAGTTTCAGTCCAACGAAGGGCACCCCCTTTCTAATCTTGTTTTTTTTTTTTTTGGTTATGTGCTATGGCAGCTCCATTTGTTTTCAGCAGTTTACCCTTTCCCATAAGATCGATCATACTCGGGAAAGATTTCATGAAAAATTCAGTTCCATTAGCCTGTTTTCTGCGTTGAATTGACAAAATTCAGGCTCCTACAATCTAAATTAATTATGGTTTCTGCACATGAGTTGTATTGTTTTCAGGTTTCATTCATGAGCTGTATTATTGGTCTTGTTATTCATTTTTATTTTGCAAAATGTACCGGTGATCTTGAATCTGTTCTACACAGTGTACATATGTTGGATTAGATACTGTTTACTGCATGAACATTTTATTTAGAGTCTTATCATGATAGGTTTTGTTAGGACTTGAGACTTTTCTGAAACTGTTGTACTGTTGCAGAAGAGTATAAGTAGTTGAATGGGAACAGTAGGTGCCAATGCCATGTGGATTTATCCATCTCTGCTTCAAAAACAGTTTACTGAAAGTATTATAATCTGATAAAACAGTTCACTGAACTTATAGAGTTTGGAGTTGTCTGTGGCTATGGTCTGTGGCTAGTTGGTTATAATTGGGGGAACAAATCATTTCATAATTAACATTTACATTCAACCTTGATATGGGAAGTGTTGGTTTCAAACTACTGTCCTTGATCCAGATAATTCAGTTCCTTTATTTGCAACTGTTTGCCGCCCGTAAAAACCATGGAACTGAGATAGACGAATCTTTTAATTAATCTCTCTTAGCCGTACACAGAAAAGATTGTGATACCCGTTTGATTTTATTTAGCATGTTTACTTGTGTTGAATAACCTGTGAATCAAATTCAGGCTCCTACCATCTAAATTAATTCTGGTTTCTGCACATGAGTTGTATTATTGATCTTGTTATTCATTTTTATTTTGGAAAATGTACCGGTGGTTTTGAATATGTTCTACACAGTGGACATATGTTGGATTAGATACTGTTTACTGCACGAACATTTTACTTAAGAGTCTTAGTTAGTGAGGTGCTTATCTGATCATGCTTGGAAAAAGGATATTATGATAGGTTTTGTTAGGACTTGGGACTTTTCTGAAACTTGGTGTATTGTTGTAGAAAAACAAAAGTAGTTGAATAGGAACACTAGGTTCCAGTGCCATATGGATTCATCTATCTGTGTGCACACTAAACAGTGTAAATGATGGTCTGAACTCTGAAGGTAGTAGAAACTACTGGTTCCACATTTCTTTTCTTGATTCAGATAATTCAGTTCATCCATTTCGTACCATTTTGCCGCTAGTATAAACATATATTAAAGCTGCTAAGCAGCAGCCCCTCTCATGCGTTTGCCCTTTGAGCTAAGTTGCTTCATACATTGACACGTGTTGGACTGATTTTTCCTTTTTTCTAACTTTTTTACTTTATTTGCTAATTACCACTGGAGGCTATCAAAGTATCAAAATATAGACGTGCGCCTTGCTATCCACACCAATTCATCTCATTCATTCTACTCCCTCCGTTCATACAGATAAGCTCTTTTAGAGATTTCAGTAAGAACTACATACGGAGTAAAATGAGTTAATCTACACTCTAAAATACGTCTATATGCATCAGTATGTAGTTCATATTTTAATCATATTTTAATAAAGACAAAATACTTATGGAGTAAAATGAGTTAATCTACACTCTAAAATACGTCTATATACATCAGTATGTAGTCCGTATTTTAATCGTATTTTAGTAGAGACAAAATACATAGCCGTGACTCTAAAATACGTCTATATACATCAGTATGTAGTTCGTATTTCAATTGTATTTTAGTACAGACAAAATACATAGCCGTGAGGTCTTCTATGAGCGACACATGTGTCTGGTTCACTTTTTTTTAACACTGTTCATTCTCGATTTTGCAGTGTGTCTACACCAAGGGAAAAATAGCACGCTATAGCATTGCTAATAGCAAGTTATAGCGTTCTGAGCAATTCCTCGCTAAACAAGTTCTGAGCAATTCCTCGCTAAACAAATCAGTGTATAATTTCTCACTAATAGTGTATTTTAAAGGTAATGCTATAGCACACTAATTTTTTCATTTGTTTAGACTAGACTAGATGTTTCTCATAAACTCCAGAAACTATGCAGGTCCCACCCTATTACTTTATCGTCTCACACCGGTCTAGCGCAACCGCATCTTCTTCTCTTCTTTCTCCTCCCGGTTCAAATCCACCCTTCCATATGCATCAGAAGCGTCGACTCCCCCGTGGTTGTCGAACGACGCTCCGCCTCTCCTCATGGCAGAAAAGCACCGCATGCCCCAACCTCGCCCACTCAACCGTGCCTACCCTCGCTGGCTATGGAACCAACGTGGCCGCCGGCTTGAATTTCTTGGGATGGGATGCTCACACCCGACCTCAACATGACGCACTCTCTGTTAATGCTTCTCCTCGCTGGCCGTGGGAACCAGAGCCACGAACTCGGCAGCCTCACCATCCTCGAGTACCCGGCACCCCTCAACGACCCCCGCCAACTCCGGCTACCTCGCCAACCTTATCGTGGCCGTCTCCCTGACTCCCCGGTTCCAGCGCCTTGCCTCGACCGCTTCCACCTTGCTGACCGCCTCCGTTACATCACGACGGATGCGTCCCCAACCCCAACTCTGGTAACCGTTTGCTCCTATTTGACCACATACGATTTTTCTTTCTCGCCACGACCTGCGACCCTACGTCTTACGTGTTTTGATGCAAGTAATGTTTTGTCAGTTTTGGAGACTGCAATTTTTTTAGTTTTTTTAGGATATACATTTCAGTATGATGCTTTCCTAAGAAATAAGTTGTGAACACATGTTGAATTTGATGCTTATCCCTTGTGGAATGAGTATTAATAGTTTATAGTTAGCATAGAAAGACTGACTGGCTAACCTAATAGCTTTATCATCTTACAAAGGTTGTCAAATATTGTGCCAATGAATGTTCATGACCAAACCTTGATAATATTGCTTGTGGTATTGGCAAATTGTGAGGTGATTATATTTGATTAATTCTACTACCTATTCAAAGGCTTTGCATCTATATGTTTGATAGGTAATAACAGGCTTTGTAGAAAGACATAAATGTTGAATAGGGATTGAGATGAATATGTCAGATTAAGATGAGTATGCAAACTCCATTTCATTCCCGCATACAACAAACCAAACCTTATATAACCAGAGAAGTTTTGACTATCTGAGGCTATACACAATGTAGTAAATGTACTGTCTACTTAACCATATGTTATAGTTTAAATGCATGAAAAAGGCTCATGATCTCATCTTCTAAATGCAAAAATTGAAATAAAAGAAAGGTTCATGACCTGATGTTTTGAACATAGTGTCCTCTTCTGTACAAAGAGTTCATGTTCGATGTTTGGTAGCTTTACTACGCATGGTCTAGGGACCAGATAATGTTTTACTAATTGTTACCGTGTTACATGATCGCTACATCAAATGAATGCAAAAAATATGAGAAATGCTTGGCATGTCCCCTTTAGTTGAGGTTAGTGAATTGTTTTTCGCATTATCTTTTGTATATTGAAAGCCTCCGGTTTCCCTTTCTTACTAAAATAAGTAATTCTATTTGCTTCTGCGGAATAAATCAAATATATCTATAGTATGCTAATTAAGCCCAACAAAATTCACATGTTCATTGTGTTGTTGAAGGTGCATTATGAAAGGGGAATGAACAATAGATAACATTCAATTTATTGGCATATATGATACTTTCCAGTGTTCAACATCATGAGCGAAGTAGATAAGTGAAAGGGAGTAATCACATAAGGATAATATGCACTAACAGCTACCAAGCTAAAAAATCTGATTATTTTCACTTTATGAAGTGTATAACTTTTTAGTCCAAAGTTCACTTCAGTGGTACTCCTTCGCTCATCCTTGTATGTATGCGACCAGAGTATATAATCGAACCAACAATTTATAATTATTTCAATAGTTCGTACTCTCCTCACGCTACTTAGTAAAACTTAATAACATAAAGCAAACTCGAGAAACCAACAAATTAAGGTACAATTTTACCAACAACGGGCTCATACATGGGCGCGGCGTGGCGCGGCGCCTTCCGTCTCCTAGTAGAAATTATGGAGCCTAAAAAGCCAAATCAAGTTCTGTCAGCTCATTACATCTTCGCAGAAGATACTAGGTTTCTAACCTGTGAACAAAATTGAGGTGGTATCCTAAAATAGATAGTGCATAAAAGCCTAGTTCCCAGCACATTATATTATTTTAGGTTTTTTTCTTCTTGATCTTTTCATTATGTTGTTATTGATTATCGGTCTTCTGCCTAATTGCCTTATTATTTCTGTTAATTCAGCCTATGATGAGCTGCAGCACCCGGATGTCTACTCAGAGTAGAGAAAGATCAGAGCAGGAGCCCTGATAGTTAACCTCCTCAGAAGTTTGGCCACCTCGGACACAATGACAGCAGAACTGGACGCTTACTTTTGCATATAGATAGATATAGGTTGAGAAAACTGTGTTTCTTATGCTAGCTAAACTTGCTCTGTTCTGCCAGTTTTGGCCTCGCGGTTCTATGATTCGGAACTGCTGAAAGCGTTGCGTGCAGTGGTTGTAGTAGTCGTTTCAGTGTCGATCTTCTAGCATTCATTCCTGTGGTGCTTCCTGGATGAAGCATTTTAATGTAGGGGTACTTGCAATGAGCTGATGATCTTCCATTCCTTTTGGATGATGCGTGCACTTCGTATAAATGAATAATGCAGTGGCTCTTGCTAGTAATGAGTTGATGATCTTGTGTTTCTGTTAGGTTTTGCACTCGGTACAAATGCAAAATTTAGCCGGTTCTTGCTGTGAGCTGGTGATCGTGCTTCTAGTTGTGCCGTTTTGAATGTTGGCCAGGGAGTAGGAATCAGATTTTATCCAAACAACAGCTCCCCCTTTCCAATCTTGTTTGTTGGTTATGCGCAACAACAGCTCCATGCAGTTCAAGGAGGTTCATTCACAGAAAATAAACATGCAGTTTTCTTTTAAATATTCACCAAAATGATGATGTATTCTTTGCTCTTAATTACCAAGTGGTTAGCATTGTCAGTGACATCTTTGTCTTCTGAATTTATGATGATAGTAAGATCACACACTTGGACCCAGGAACTCAACCAGTAGCTTTGCAATGCAGAGTCAGCTTTGCAATGCAGACCCAGGAACTCAACCAGTAGCTTTGCAATGCAGGTTGAGAAAACTGTGTTTCTTATGTTAGCTGAACTTGCTCTGTTCTGCCTGTTTTGGCCTCACGGTTTTATGATTTAGAACTGCTGAAAGCGTTGCGTGCAGTGGTTTTAGTAGTCGTTTGAGTGTCGCTCTTCTAGCATTTATTTTTGTGGTGCTTCCTGGATGAAGCATTTAAATGTTGGGGTACTTTGCAATGAGTTGATGATCTTCCATTCCTTTTGGATGATGCGTGCACTTCGTATAAATGAATAATGCAGTGGTTCTTGCTAGTAATGAGTTGATAATCTTGTGCACATTACATTGTTTTAATGTTTTGTACATAAGCTGCCATCTTTTTGTTTTGATGTCTTGTTTGAGCAGACACTAGTTTTCATTCTGACATACTGGAGCATCTTATTCACTTCACCATTGCGGCTTGAAGTTTCGGTCCAACGAAGGGTTCAGAGAGGTTCATCCGTGGAAAATAAACATGCACAGTTTTCTTTTACAGAATTCACCAAAATGATGATGTAATATTTGCTCTTAATATACCAAGTGCCTAGCATTTGTCAGTAACATTTTTGTCTTCTGAATTTATGATGGTAGTAAGATCACACAATTGAGCCCAGGAATTCAAACAGTAGCCTTGCAGTGCTGTGTTAGCACTCAGCAGTGAACACAAATGTTGTTATTGAGGACTCATAGCGATCGGAACTAACAACATTTAGCATACCAACTACTGTACTTCTGACAGAAATTGCAGACATTTTAGTTCTTGCTCCTTGGGGTGTAAAATTCTGAAAGCGGGAAAGAGTCTCTGAGATACCAATAATAACACTGCCATGAGGTGGTTCTTTATGGGCATTTTTACATTATAGTTTCTGAAATTAAGGACATGCTGCAGCGAACACTCCTTGTTAGATTTCTATGAATCTATTTTCTGAATTCGTAATGCGGAGGCACCCCACTATTGGGGCACTGCATTATCCTTGCAACTAGCTTGCACACCACTGACATACACAAGCACAAGATGATGATGATGATGATGAAGATGTGGTTTACTCATAAACAATATGTGTTGTCAATTCCAAGTTCCTCCGATGCACAATTTTTCTAGCTAGTATCTCTGAAGAACAACTGTTCAACAAAAAAGTATCTCTGAAGAACCGTAGCATAAACTTGGATGGAGACGGTCGACCTTTCTTTGACATGAGTTCTCACAGAACAGCCTCGAACGCTCAACAAGATGTCGAGATAATTATAAAATTAATTTATTGTTGAAAGACAAAGTCAACTTCTTTCTATAAAAGGAGGATAACCCTTGGACTCTTGCATCCATCACCGAAGGCAAACGCGACTGAGGCAATCAATACTATTTTCTTTGATTATGATGGAATGTAAGGGCAGTGGTCCAATTTCTACTTGGGGTATAAAGTTTCTTTCTGGACCAGGTACAAGCTTCCTACGCTCACCATTGTGTGACTCCTGCAAAAAGTAAACATTAAGGGGCCATTATCATGTCTAAGGGCATCTCCAAAACGGACCCTCAAATCGCTCACAAACGTTTAGACCGACTTGTCCAGACGCAGTTTTCCATCTAACGCCGTCCAGCACCGGTCCATGGACCAGTCCATGCAAAGGCGTAGCCAGGTTCAGCTCACGCCCCGGGCCAACAGCCTAGGTACAGTAGTAAACAGTGTCAAATAGTGTTCTGGTTGCTACAGTGAACGAACATACGAGCTGCCACGCCCCAGGCCATGGCCCGGGTAGCCTGGGGCCTGACTACGCCCCTGAGTCCATGTGTCCGTTTTCCCACAAACCGGAGCAAACTAGGGGATTGGGGGGGGGGGCTTTGCGGGAGTCCGGATGAAGTATTATGCGGATGAAATGGCGATGAGCTCCTTGATCAGCAAGTAAGCCTACAAGTAAGTAGGGCCGACGACAATTTGTTTGATAGTTTTTCAATCTTCTTCCTTCTATGCTTAGAGCAAGTGGAAATGACCTCCTTGATCAGCAAGTAAGCAAGCGGAAACCCGCATAAAAGAGGACTCCACTTATAGACATTAAGGATATTATAGTATAGATCTAGCTAGCCCCCTACGTGTCCTCTGATTACTGATGCGGTATCCTTGGTTACTTGTAGTTGCATTCAATACAGGCGGTTCTGTTGTACAATTGATTAGCCAACCAAACTTGTTCTGTTGTTCTCGCCAAACTCGTTGGTTGTTGAGTGACGGGTCTGGAACGGAAGGAATATTTCAACTAATGAAATCTGCCATGTTTAGCCCGGAAGGTAGTGGGCTTTCACCCGTACTCGCCCTTCCACTTCACACTTACTAAATTAGGCTGAGTGTATGCGCACATGAAAACAAACAGAAAACGAGTGAGCACTCTCTTTCTATAGACAACGGTCAAGTCTGCGATCCAAACAGTGATGAAAAGAGTTCTCAAATCTTTCATGGATGGACGTGAAAGAAGGAAGAACCAAATGGTGTTGCTTCCTCAAAGCGAGCTGCGGGTACCCGATCAAGGGACTAATGAAACACCATACATGTCATACATAAGCTCCACTCATCCCTCCGCCAGCCCAACCTAAGTTTCTATCGGACTGGGCTATTCTTCAATCCAGTGCCCTAATCCTTTCAAACTTGGGTCCAGAAAATAGTGCTATTGTACAACATGGGGGGAGCCAGGGACTCAACTAACATTAAGAACTTTTCATACTGGTGGAGTATTCACAGGGGGTACTGCCGACCTTGTACGATCCCCTTCGAATGGAAAAATCCAATTCAATGAGAATTTGGTTCACCCCACAGCATTATATCTTTATCGAAGAGAGCTTATTTCTCACTATTTCTACCATTCGAGGGGGAAGCCATTACGAGGATGCGAGCTTGCCAACAGAACCGGTTGGAAGTCCCGGCGATGGCGCAAGCAAGCCAAGAACTGGAAGCAAAGCGGGCTATTGACCACACAACTATAGTCAAATCAGAGAAGAATCCACAATTTGATTGTATACTTAACCATTTCTTTTTTTGAAACGAGGAACTACTCACAATGAATCCACTAATTGTTGTTGCTTCTGTTATTGCTACTGGATTGGCCGTAGGGCATGCTTCTATTGGACCTGGAGTTGGTCAAGGTACTGCTACAGGACAAGATGTAGAAGGTATTGCGAGACAGCGAGAAGCAGAAGGTAAAATACGAGGTACTTTATTGCTTAGTCTAGCTTTTATGGAAGCTTTAACAATTTTTGGACTAGTTGTGGCACTAGCGCTTTTATTTGCGAAACCTTTTGATTGTTATTACTTTTGCAAGAGCTATGATGTCATTCCTTGCGGCAACCACTGGAATATTACAGAACGATCCAAAGAGAAAGGATTGTCATTTCCCTACCATTCAATCTTTCACCTGCCAGATTTATTGTCACTATTTTATTATAGTGGGTATTAGTATCCATTGGATATCCATCCGCATAACACTTCAGCTCTGACTTTTATTGATAAGAAGAATGTCTACTCTGCGTGGTTAACAAGCGTTTTCGGTCATCTAGCGTGGACTTCTGACTCTAAGTAGAAAGTCTTTCTCATCTACCTCTTCCATCCAAAACCGTTGACCCCAATTCCAAGAAAAAGGAAGGTATTCCCTTCACAGAGCAGAGAGAAATCTTTAGCTGAACTTCTCATCCTACCTACCAACACATTCTGTTATCAAAAGCATCGAAACTATCTAATCGAAGATAGAATTCATGCCTGTGGAAAGTAAGCAATTTCATCATTTTCCTTTGCAACACAATGATGCAGGCGGTCCTTATAGACGCGGAGCATGCGGAAGCCCGTTGGGGTGCAGTTGGAGAGGGCACTTGAAGTGCTCCAAGCCTGTTCTGCAGCTGTTCATGGACCTACTAAACAATGGGATCTAGAGACCATTGTGGGAGGTGATGGCAAGTTGTTTGATCATGCGCAACATGATCATGAAGGATGAGGATGAAGATGCTGCCGAAGGTCTGGAATTTGAGAACATGGGTTACCCTATCCAAATTTCAAATAAGAATCTGGTCACATTTGATGAGTCTATCCAAATACATCAATAAATTCAGCATCGACTAACTCATGAGCACCTTAAGGAAAATCTGATTGAGCATCGGTGGGCGATTAAAGAGGACAAGTAGAACATATATGCAAGTTGAATTCATGGTTGAACTAGTCATCATATCATTTGAATATTTTCACTAATCGAAGTTTTGATATGCTATTATTTTGGGTGTTGTGGACTTAAAAAATAGGGACATGCGTTTAGGGAACAAGGCTGATGAGCGGCTCTCGTATCCATATCCATGGATAAATAGAGTATTGTTTTGGGGGTCGTTGTTGAAGATGTTGTAAAACCTCACCAAGTGTACCCCTTGAGGATGGGATAACGACGACAACATATATCATGGTGATGCTATATATTGATTACGATGTTAGTTGATGTCACAGTTTTCGTCATGGGTCCTAGCGAGGCTACTAGCATCTCGCTTGGGTCTTAACCCAAAACATGCACGAAAAGCACCTCACACGAATCAGAAATTCTGATGAAGATGATGCCAACTTAAGATTGAAGAAGCAGAAAGTCTTCCACAGCAGAACATATAGGCATGTACTCTCTCCCCTTCATTTCAATGGGCCCAACTCCAAAAACTCTTGTACCAGTGTAGAGTTTTTCCAGAGATAAATGGGATTCGAACCGACGACCTATGATCATGTACTCCCTCCGATCCATATCAATTGTCGTTGATTGTACAATTCATATGGATCGGAGGGACTACTATTTTTCACATTATTTATTTCCCATCTGATAAGAAAATCAAAACAGAATTAAAGGGGCACTTAACAGTGGGTGCGGACCCTCGTACACTCATCACATGGCCAATATACTGGCTAGCACATGTGCATGAGTATGTTGCATGGTAGGTAATTAAGGCAGTTTCTTTTCCTAAGCATAATGTGAGCAAATATTGCGAAATTGACAACAACAAAATGTGTTGGGCCTTCTAAAACGAGGAGGTGAGGGGGAGAAGTGCTTCCTTTGACTTACGAAAATTGAGAAGAGAAAAAGAGCAACATTCAAAAAAAAGAGAAGAGAAAAAGAGCCAGATGAGATAAACCACCTGAACAGTGGCACTTGGCCGACAAGATCCAGATTCATTGAACTCTAACTATACTACCTCCATTGGGACACTATAAAGCACACCACAAATAGATAAATAAAGTCGAGAGGCTCTTATTGGTTGAGTCATTGTCCCGCGGCCATAGCCATGCCATGCTGGATAGAAAACTTGAAATTCTAGAACTAAAAACACACTGAACATGTTGATCCATGACCTCTTCCGCCTATTGGGCCAATGACCACCGAAGGTGACACCTACCAATCAAAGACTAATTTCCTGGCAATGCCCTCGATAACCCCATGCGGACAGTCTGGTTTATCGATTAACTAAGCAAAATACATCAAATTAAAGAAATATAAACAAATATGAAAACGATCCAAGAAACCAAAAGACACATCAACATTAGTGTAAGACATTGTCCCTCTACCCCCAGCGTTTGGCATCTCTACTTTCCTATGTTTCACCTAAGCTCAACATGCACATCTTGGATTTACCTAAGCTTCTTCAAAGAACATGCATGAGTCACCCACCCTCAAATTCTAAGATTGTTGGGGATTTTCCTTGAGATGCAAGACACCAAATCATTTTTTGTCACTAGGGCGTTGAGGAAGATGAAAAAAAGCACACAACAAGAGTGAATCAAGATGGCAATAGAGTCGGTTACCTAATCTCCGACAAGGATTTGTTCTATTAAGGGATATATGTTCGGGCCTTTTTGCTTCCTACCAGGTGTTGGTGGTCCAAAATGTCCCTCGTCAAGGTTGGCAGGTTTGAAGGTGCTCCAGTGTCCCTCATATCCGACCCTCTAAAGCCCGGTAAATTTGTAAAGATGAGCCACGATACACACAAAGCCCATATGTCCCAATACCAAACCATAAATCCTCGTGAATCCACCTGCTCATACACAGTCACACTTCACATCCATATGTCACCGTTGGGCACTACTTCCCCTTTTCCTTTCCCTCCCGAGCATGATGTCTAGTCGTCTCGAGCTACGCCACTAGCCATGCCATACTACCCATTGATTCTCTACTCCACCCTTAACAATGAGCTACCCAAGTCCCGATCGACGATGTTATCATGTCGCCTCTGTTTTCCGCTTCTGACCTCAAGCCTCCAACTGTACACACGTGTATCACTAGGAGGCAACCAGGGGAGACCCCCTCCCCACGGGGACCAAATACGTGTCAAGGGTCCGAAACCAGAAGAAAATTGCCCCAATGTCGGGATACGAGGTGGGCAACATGGACGCTTTAGCTAAAAGGGGCGGGGAAGCAAGAGTGAGACAACATGTCAATCTGAGCAGCAGAACCAACCAATGACGTTGTCGTTGCCAAGATAGGCAGAGACAAACCATAAACTTCCGTCGAACATCAATAGTTACACCGTCATGCCAAAACATGAATGGATCCCCAACAATCAGATCCATGTACTTAACATGACACAATTTTACAACAACCGGGTTATTTCCACATCACCACAATTGCAGAAGACAAAGTGGAACATGATAAAAGAAAAAATGTGTAACTGAGATCAAATCGGGCTAGGACAAACATGAGCACACCTGCAGACAGCAGGTGTCACGCACGCACACGCAGCACACAGGCTTAGCACAGGGCAGAGGATGGCAAGCGAGCGAGCAGCAGCAAGCAGCAAGAACTCACACGCACGTCACTCCCTAGCAGTCTCCCCGGATCTAGCGCGTTATAACGCCGCTAATAACACGTTATAGCATATTGAAAATCATCTCGTTAAATTAATATATGTATAATGTCTCGCTAATAACACGCTAATAGCATATTTTCAGAGACACCGTTATTTTGTATAGCGTGCTATTTTTTTCCTTGATCTGAGGGTGGTTTGCCTCCTCGCCGTCGTCGCGCTGCCTCGCTTCGCTGGTGCTGGGCGTGCGTGGCGGCGTGCTGAGGCAGGGCAAGGAGAGGAGGCAATGCCGCCGGCCGATTCTTCGCCGCGCCGGGGCGCAGGGGCAGCGTGGAGGGAAAGGCTCGCCGGGAAGGGGAGGAGTGCCGCCGCCGGCTGCCGCCGCCACGCATCTGTTCCTGTTCGGGAATCGGAGGAGAGGCGACGCTCGGGAGCGTGGGCCGGGCCGAGGAAACGGCCCGCAGGCCCACGTCTTGCCCAAAGCCCTGGACGGCGATGGTGTCAGGCACCTTCAAATACCCCGCCTTGGCGTTGGCGCCCGGCGTAACCGCCTCAACCAACAGCCAACAGAGGTCGCCGGAGCCCCAAGAAACCCCTCTGCTCTCGCCACCGCGCAGCAGCGCCCAGCGCCTCTGCTCTCCAGCGCCGGCGACCGATGGACAACTTCCACGACAGGCAGTACGTGTGGCTGCGGAGCCGCGTGCACGGCACGTACCTCCACGCCAACAGCGACGGAAAGAGCGTCTCCCTCCGCCGCCGCCGCGCGGCGCTGAGGGCGGCCTGGGCGGTGCACATCCACCAAGGCAACGCGCCGTACCTGCTCCTCTACAGCGCCGCCTACGGCCGCTACCTCGCCGCCACGGCCACGCGGGCGCCGCTCGGCCACATCGGCTTCCGCGCCGAGCAGCGCGACTTCGACCAGCTGCAGTTGCAGGCCATCATGTGGGAGGCCGCCGAGACGGGCTTCCCGGACGACGTCCTACTCCGCAACGTCGGCGGCCGCTACCTCCGCGCCAACGGCAAGTACACTGGCAAGTACCTGGGCTGGCACAAGGGCGTCACCGTCGACGACATCGACAACGTCGTCAGCACCATGATGTACTGGACCGTCGAGCCTATCCCCCTCAGAGACCCGGACAGGCCGCTAGGCCTAGCTCCGCCGAATCTGGTGAGTTCGCCATGAACTCACCCCGAGTCTTCAGAGTCTTGAATTTCTTTCGGCCGATTGAGCGAATTGGGTTATTGGGCGTCGTTTATTTGCACCGAGATTGGCCAAATTTGCACCAAATTTGCGCCGTTGGTTGGCAACTCTGTTTCTTGCGACTCGACTGCAGGCCCGCAGACCCCGAGAGCTCTCCGACATGCTGGGACGCGTGCGGCCTGTGCAGCGGCTGATCCGGTTCGTGCGAGCGAGCGCCGAGGGGGCCTTCACCGAGGACGTGGACGGCTGGTCCGAGTTCCAGTTCAGGGGGAGGTACGTGTACCAGCTGAGGAACGAGCTGTACAGCCGCATCGGCCCCCACCCACACCCCTACCTCCTCCCCTACGACATCGCCATGTGCGTCCGAGCGGGCCGCTACGGGCGTTTGACCCCGCTCATCGTCAACCTGCCCCACGGATGCAACGGCGAGACCCTCCAGATTGTCGTGTACCTGTCCAGGACCCCTGGTGAGAGCCACTCACCATGCCCCAACTTCGTAATGATCTCCTGATGTCTTTGACTGAATTTGTTACGCACAATGTACAGATTTACTGAATTTAAACTGTTATAGTCTGAGAAACTGTTTACTGAAATTGTTGTAGTCTGAAAAAACAGTTAACTGAAACTTTTAGGTGTTTGGAATTATCTGCAGCTGTTGTTGTCTTGCAGTTTAATTTATTGTTCATTTCACAGCAACCTTCATATGGGAAGTGTTGGTTTCATACTACTGTCCTTGATTCAGATAATTTAGTTCCTCTGTTTGGTGCTATTTGCTCCCAGTAAAAACTATGGAACTGAAATAGACGAATCAGTTAATTAAATGTTTTTTCAGCCTTAACAAAGAAGATTGTGATATCCGTTTTATTTCATTGAGCCTATTTTACTTGTGTTGAATAACCTGTGAGCAAAATTCAGGTTCCTACAATCTAAATTAAATCTAGTTTCTGCACATGAGCTACATTGTTGCCAGGTTTTGTACATGAGTTGTATTATCGGTCTTGTTATTTTATTTTATTTTGGAAAACTTTGAGATTTAAATTGTTGGTCTGCTTCCTAGTGATCTTCTTTGCCCAGAAATGTACTGGTGGTCTTGAATCTCTTTTGCGCATACGTCAGATTAGATATTGCTTACTGCATGGACATGATATTTAGAGTCTTAAAATTCAAAAGAAATATTTAGAGTATTACTTTAGTGAGTGCTAGTCTGATCGTGCTTGGAAAAAGGATATTATGATAGGTTTATTTAGGACTTGGGACTTTTCTGAAACTGATGTAGTATTGTAGAAAGGTAAAAGTAGTTGAATGGGAATAGTAGGTGCCAATGCCATGTGGATTTATCAGTCTGTGTACACATGGTAAAAGATTGTCTGTACTCTGAAGCTAGTCGAAACTACTCATTCCACATTTCTTTTCTTGATTCAGATAATTCAGTTGGTCCTTTTCATAACATTTTGCCGCTAGTAGAAATTATGGAACGTAAAATGCCAAATCAAGTTCAGTCATCTCGTTTCATCTTTGCAGAGAAGATACTAAGTTTCTAACCTGTTAACAAAATTCAGATAGTATCCTACAATAGATAGTGCATAAAAGCTTAGTTCCTTGCAAAGTATATTGTTTCAGGTTTTGACTTTTTGATCTTGTCATTTATATTGTTTTACTGATTAATGGTCTGATGCCTAACTGACTCATTATTTCTGCTTATTCAGCCTATGGTAGGCTGCGATACCCAGATGTCCATGTCCACGCAGAGTAGTGAAAGATCGGAGCAGGAGTCCTGAGAGTTCACCTCCTCAGAATTTTGGCCGCCTCGGACACAATGACAGCTGAACTAGACGCTTACTTTTACATATAGATAGATATAGGTCGAGAAAACTTATCAGTTCTGCTAGCTAAAACTTGCTCCGTTTTGTCGACGAGGCAGGGGGAACCTGTCTGTTCTGGCCTCGCGGTTCTATGATTCAGAACTGCTGAAACCGTTGCCTCCAACCGTTGGGGTGTCGCTCTTCTGGCATTTACCTGTAGGGGTTCTTGTGATGGGTTGATGATCTTCCATTTCTTTTTTGGATGATGATGCACTTCGTATAAATGAAATGGCAATGGTTCTTGCCAGTAATGAGTTGATGATCTTGTGTTTCTGTTAGGCTACGAACTTACTACAAATACAATATGTAGCGGGTTCTTTCTGTGAGCCGCTGATCGTGCTTCTAGTTGCGCTGTTTTGAGTGCTGGCAAAGGAGTAGGAAAATGAATTTGTAATGTATGAACAAAATTCAGATTTTATCCAACAGCGCTACAAGAAGAAAACTAGCTTCTGCACATTACATTGTTTTCAGGATTTGAACATAAGCTGTCTTCTTTTTCTTTCGCTGTCTTGTTTGAGCAGACACTAGTTTTCATTCTGCATTTCTCTTAGATGAAGCATCTGACATGAACACTGATTTGGTGGCTCCTGCTGCGAGAGTTGAGCACTTTGTGTCCCCCTTTATATCCTGTTTTGTTGGTTATGTGCAACAGCAGGTCCATTTGTGGTATTCTGTTTAGCAATTTACTCTTAAGAAGATCCATCATAGTTCAGAGAGGTTTATTATGAAAAAGAAACATGTACAGGGTTTTAACAGGATTCACCAAAATGAGGATGTAAACTTTGTACTTAGTTACCACAAATGGCTAGCATTTGTCAGTAATGTTTTTGTCTTCCCAATATACTATATCACTAATCTCTCTAGAATTGAAGGCCTCTCATTCAATTGAGGTCACCAATTTGGAATTGGGTCACCGATTTTGACTGGGTCAACAATCTTATTCAATTATTTTAATTCACTATGCTCTCTTATTTTAGAGCTCTCCTATTTCATTGTGAAATTGGATTTGGTTCATGATTTTGACCGGGTCAATAATTTTTCAAATTAATTGGAAGCAACCGTCCTAGGCACCCTCTCATCAACGAAAAAAATAGCGCCAACATGCGATACTGTAGCACGAATATAGTACATGCAGCCACTGACACCGAATTTTTTTCACAGAAGTGTGAGTTGATTAGCAGACAACACAAAATCACACCGCGAAAGCCCACCAGAACACCGCATTATATGAATGAAAAAGAAAAAAAACACTCCATCATCTTCTCCACTAACCAAACCTAATACTCACTCCATTCTAAAATATAAGGTGTATTAGTTTATTGAAAAGTCAACTTTTTAAAACTTTGACGAAGTTCACAGGCAAAAATATCGACATCCACAATACTAAATAATAATAAAAATATGAAAATTCATTTCATGATGAATCTAAGAATCCAATTTGATTTTATGGATATTCATATATTTCTATAAAAATGTTTTCAATTTCAAAGAGGTTTGACTATTCAAAAAACTAATACACCTTATACTTTAAGAAAGATTAAGTACAAAGAATATGAATATTCAAAAACATCAACAACGTAGCAAAGCGCGTCCAACCCTTCTAGTTCCTGATGATAGTAAGATGACATACTTGGGCCCTGAAAGGCTGGGACTCAATCAGTAACTTTATTAGTTATGAATCATAACTAATAAAATTCAGCATGCCAACTATTTCTGATAGAAATTGCACGCATATTTGTTCTTGCTTCTTTGGGGTGTAAAATTCTGAAACATTCTCTGAGATCCCGATAATAACACTGCCATGAAGATTGTACTTTACACGTCTGTTTTTTTGCTCTAGTTTGAATACACTGATCAGTGCAGTTTCTGGAACTAAGGACATGCTCTAACGAATACGCTGACTAGATTGTTGTGAATCTGTTTTGTGAATTCTTAACTCGGAGGCACCCCAATATTTGGGTGTGGGCACTTTTTTTTTAAACGAAGGCAAAAGCTTTACCTCATCATATAGCAAAGAAAACAAGGGCACATGTGCCAAACAACTGAGACTACTCTCGCAGCATCAAAGTCTCAAGTGCTTAGCACCGGCCAAAACCCTGAGGGAAGCCTCCTGTTTGATTTCAGCAAAAACAGCAGAAGGCATGGAGGAGATCCCACGGAAGACACGAGTATCATGCTCGTTCCAAATTTCCCACACCGTGAGCGGGAGAAGGGAGGACATAGCCCGGCGTCGTCTGCCTCCAGGAAGGGACAAGGAGGTCCACCACTCTTTGGCCGACGTAAAAACGCTCCAGGAGGCGATGTCCAAGCCTTCCAAGCCAAGCCAGGACTGGATCATCCTCCAAATGCGCATGGATACCGGCAAGTGAAGAGCATCTGCGCGGCCGACTCTCCCTGTACCTTGCAAAGTTGACAATCACCCCAATTTGGCCAACCCCGACGTTGCAATCTGTCAGCTGTTCATATTCTATCTTAAAGCACAAGCCATGCAAAGATCTTTCATTTAGGAGGGCCCCAGTTTTTTTACACCAACGGGTTCATAGTTGTAGGATCAAGGTCATCAAACGGTCAAATTTGGTTTTTTGACTTTTTTCTTAAATTTAAGCAGGATCTAACCCCGGTTAAAAAATAAATCAGGATCTGACCTTTTTTCTATCATCATGGTCTTTGGCGGTAGAGTAACACTGCCTACCGCCATGGTCTACGGTGATAGGATTTAACTGCGTTATCACGTCGTTATAACATGAAAAATACCATACCATCAAGGTCTTTGACGGTAGCCAGTTATACCCTACCGCCAGGCTTCTTGGCGGTAGGATCTGCACTACCTTTGCTTTGCTCGAGTGCAATACTCCTACTACTGGATGTAGGTTTTTCATTTTCTTTTTTACTGTCTCCTGGAAAGGCTGCTGCGAGCCAAGAGAAAGACATGCATCCTATCTGTAGGTGTAGTAATTTGCAACTCCCCTTCGCCTAGGAACGTACTCTACCTAGCTCAAAGCAAGCCAGGCCGATGCATGCTTTAACGATTGGCATAGACTATACATGTACGGTGTCATGCCTCCTGGGTCCTGGCTCTGCAGTCTACTCCATTCTACAACCTTATCACTATTTGATCATAAATACAGACAACCCTCCTCTCATTTTTAGATGCAGGGGCTTTGTTTCATCTTTGTATATTCGGACGGGAGCAGCCTTCGCTCAGAAGATCGGACGGGAGGAGTATGACACTTGCTACGCAGCATGCATGTGACTCTGGCCTTTCCTCGAGCAAAATAAGGTCGAGCGGGCCTACCGTCAAAGAGCATGGCAGTAGGGATACACAACCGTCAAAGGTCATGGCGGTAGCGCACGACACAGTTAAGTTCTACCGTCATTGACTTCGGCGGTAGATTGTGTAACCCTACCGCTAAAGACTATGACGGTAGGAAAAGTGGTCAGATCTTGAAATTTTTCCGAACCAGGGTCAGATCGTGCTTAAGTTTTAGAAAAGGGTCAAAACACCAAATTTGGCCTCATCAAACCGGGCCACCACATCTTTCAATGAGCGTCCAGATGATTGTGTGAGGAGTGCAATCATGCAGCTGAATGGGAGCAATCCTCTCCTGGAGAGCCACAAATCGAGAATGTGTTGCACGGAGGTCACCTTGGTTGTGTTAATGAGACGAACCCAATAATAAGTTTGCAAAGCTTTTTGGACGCAACCTTTGATGAACTGGGAGATGCTGAAAATGGATGGTGCGGTATCCTTGGGCTTGATCCCACCTAGCCACGGCAAGTGCTAGAACTTGGCCGTCTCTCCCGTCACTAAGGGTGATGGAAGTGGCCTTGTTGAAAAGATCCATGCCTTCGTCGTCACAAGGTGTACCTAGCGCGACCCAAGCTCTACCTGGATCCTTCCACTCCCACCAAGGCCAGCGCAAGCTAAGGGCATGGGAGAGTTTGTCTAAGACCAGGATGCCCAGACCACCCAAGGACGTTGGCCTACACATATTCTCCCATTCCACTTTGCATTTCCCTCCATTGACCTTGTCTGTGCAAGCCCAAAGGAGCGCCCTCACGATCTTAACGATATCTAGCAGAACACATTTCTTCATATGTAGAGGGATGGGGTGGTGGATAGCTTGGGAGGTGAGGACCAACTTGACGTAAGTATTTCACCCAGCCATAGTGATGTTGGTCCCTCTTTGAAAGGACGTGGATGTCGCCTAGAGGGGGGGGGGGGTGAATAGGCACTTTAAAATAATTACAGTTTAGGCTTGAACAAATGCGAAATAAAACTAACGTTTAATATGTCAAGCACAAAAACCTAAAACAACTAGGCTCACCTATGTGCACCAACAACTTATGCTAAGCAAGATAAACAACTAAGTGATAGCAAGATATAAAGCATGAAACAATATGGCTATCACAAAGTGAAGTGCATAAGTAAAGGGCTCGGGTAAGAGATAATCGAGGCACGCGGAGACGACGATGTATCCCAAAGTTCACACCCTTGCGGATGCTAATCTCCGTTCGGAGCGGTGTGGAGGCACAATGCTCCCAAAGATGCCACTAAGGCCACCGTAATCTCCTCACGCCCTCGCACAATGCAAGATGCCGTGATTCCACTAAGGGACCCTTGAGGGCGGTCACCGAACCCGTACAAATGGCAACCCTTGGGGGCGGTCACTGGTACCCGTACAAATTGCTCGGGGCAATCTCCACAACCTAATTGGAGACCCGACGCTTGCCCGGAGCTTTGCACCACAATGATTGAGCTCCGAGCCACCACCAACCGTCTAGGGCGCCAAAGCACCCAAGAGGAACAAGCTCTAGGATGCTCAAACACCCAAGAGTAATAAGCTACTCAACTTCTCACTTCCACGTATCACCGTGGAGAACTCAAACCTATACACCAAATGCAATGGCAAGGGCACACGGAGTGCCCAAGTCCTTCTCTCCCAAATCCCACCACAACAACAAATGTTATGGAGGAAATGAGAGGAAGAACGAAGAAGAACACGAAGAACTCCAAGATCTAGATCCAAGGGGTTCCCCTCACTTAGAGGAGAAAGTGATTGGTTGAAATGTGGATCTAGATCTCCTCTCTCTTTTCCCTCAAGAACTACCAAGAATCATTGGAGGGATTGAGAGATAGCAAGCTCGAAGAAGGTCAACAATGGGGGGCAAACTCGAACTTAAGAGATAAGATGCATTGGGGAAGAAGACCCCCTTTTATAGGTGGGAGAAAATCCAACCGTTACCCCCACAGCCCGCACACAAGCGGTAGTACCGCCCCTAGGAGTGGTACTACCGCCCACCAGTAGAACTGAGCAGCAGTAGAAGGGCGGCGGTAGTACCGCTTGGTACTACCGCCACTACTACCGCTGCGGCTGGAGGGCTGGCGCGGGATACCAGACAAGTGTCTGGAGCTGTCTGGTGCCTCGCGCGAGTTCCCCGAGCCACCCCACTTCCCCCCCCCAGCGGTACTACCGCTAGCCAGGGCGGTAGTACCGGCTATAAGCGGCACTACCGTGCTGGCCAGAGCGGTACTACCGCGGGAGAGAAACAAGAACCCAAGCAACCAGATGGATACAGTAAAACCAGAACTGCCATAACCTTCGCATATGAGCTCCGAATTGAGCAAACTCAAGCTTGTTGGATTCAGGACGACAAGAGCTATCCAACAGAGATATATACAAATGCCAATGATATAGAGATGTGAAACCTCTATGAATGAAGAACCGGCAAAAACTCCAACATCGAAAACATCATAGAAGATGCATATGGACTCCGTTTTCGATGAACTTGAGCTTGTCATGAAGCTTGATACGTCTCCAACGTATCTATAATTTTTGATTGTTCCATGCTATTATATTATCTGTTTTGGATGTTTTATATGCATTAATATGCTATTTTATATTATTTTTGGGACTAACCTATTAATCTAGAGCCTAGTGCCAGTTTCTGTTTTTTCCTTGTTTTTGAGTATTGCAGATAAGGAATATTAAACGGAGTCCAAACAGAATAAAATCTTTGGAATAATTTTTCTTGGACCAGAAGACATCTACCAAGCTTGGAGACCAAGGCAGGAGAGCCGCCGTGTGGCCACAAGCCACAGGGGCACGCCTAGGGGGGTAGGGCGTGCCCCCCTGGCTTGTGGGCCCACGACACCTCCCCCAACCCTAATCTTCGGCCTATAATTCCAAAATATTCCCTGGATACCAAAGAGAGCCACAAAAACACTTTTCCGCCACCAGGAGCCTCGGTTCCCATGAGATCCAATCTTGGAGCCTTTTCCGGTAATCGGCCGGAGGGGGATTCGATCACGAAGGGCATCTACATCAACTCCATTGCCCCTCCGATGATGCGTGAGTAGTTCACCACAGACCTTCGGGTCCATAGCTAGTAGCTAGATGGCTTCTTCTCTCTCTTTGCTCTTCAATACCATGTTCTTCATGATCTTCATGGAGATCTATCCGATGTAATACTCTTTTGCGGTGTGTTTGTCGAGATCCGATGAATTGTGGGTTTATGTTCAGATTATCTATGAATATTATTTGAGTCTTTTCTGAATTCTTATATGCATGATTTCATATCTTTGCAAGTCTCTTCGAGTTATTGGTTTGGTTTGGCCAACTAGATTGGTAATTCTTGCAATGGGAGAAGTGCTTAGTTTTGGGTTCAATCTTGCGGTGTCCTCACCCTGTGACATAGTAGGGGTAGCGAGGCACGTATTGTATTGTTGCCATTGAGGATAAAAAAGATGGGGTTTTCATCATATTGCTTGAGTTTGTCCCTCTACATCATGTCATCTTACCTAATGCGTTACTCTGTTCTTCATGAATTTAATACTCTAGATGCAGGCAGGAGTCGATCGATGTGTGGAGTAATAGTAGTAGATGCAGAATCGTTTCGGTCTACTTGACACAGACGTGATGCCTATATGCATAATCATTGCCTTGGATATCTTCATAATTATTCGCTTTTCTATCAATTGCTCGACAGTAATTTGTTCACCCACCGTAATACTTGTCATCATGAGAGAAGCCTCTAGTGAAACCTATGGCCCCCGGGTCTATTTTCCATATTATACTTTCAGATCTAAAACCAAAAATACCAAAAATATCTTGCTGCAATCTTTTTACTTTTGTTTTACTTTCGGTTCAAGCAATCATATCTATCTATCTCTATCAGATCTCATCCTTGCAAGTAACCGTGAAGGGATTGACAACCCCTTTATAGCGTTGGGTGCAAGTGTTTGATTCTTTGTGTAGGTACATCTATTGGGGACTTGCTTGTATCTCCTACTGGATTGATACCTTGGTTCTCAACAACTGAGGGAAATACTTATCTACTTTGCTGCATCACCCGTTCCTCTTCACGGAAACCAACGCATGCTCGAGAAGTAGCAAGAAGGATTTCTGGCGCCGTTGCCGGGGAGATACATAGCAAGTCAAGATAAGAACTTTTCCGTCAACTTGTCAATTTCTGACGTGGTTGCCGGAGAGATCTACATCAAGCCAACCAAGTACCCATCACAAACTCATCTCTTGCATTTACATTATTTGCCATTTGCCTCTCGTTTTCCTCTCCCCCACTTCTAAAACGATTTTCCAAAAAGATTTGCCTTTTTCTTCGCCCTTCTTCCGCTCGTCTTTTCGGTTGCTTTTTGTTTGCTTGCGTGATAGATCGTTTTGTTTCCACTATGTCTGAATCTGGGAAGGTTACCATTGAAAATTTTGAGGGTGTTGCTAGTACAAATCTTGAGGAAAAACTTGGTTCTTGCTCTCTAAATCATGAAACTGAATCTCCTCCTAATTATAAAGCTAAAACTTTTCAAGTTGGGGACGGTAATATCATTGGGAAGAGTGTTATTCAAGAATTCTTTGATTGTACGGGAGTAATGCCTATGAATAAGAGATCTATTCTTCTTAGCACAAATTGTTATGCGGATGCTATTGTCATGCTCATTGAAAAGTTGGAAAGAAAATTTGTGCACCTTCACCCCGCTTTGCAAAAGGTGTTTTATGAACTTCCCAACATTAATCACCCTAAGACTAAAAAGATTGCTACTATCATCCTTATGCGTGAATTTGATTTTATCTTAGATGAAGCTAGGGAAATTTTTTCTTTCTATAAAAAGGATATTGAGCACCCTCCAATTGAAGAAATCTTACATAATAAAGAAACCTTGCGTAGCTTTGAGTCTAGGGACTATCAATCTTACCGTGATAATCTTGCAAGAAGAGTTCCCTATCCTGAAATTTCCCAAACCATGTATCTTGAAACCTATGATGAATTTGATTGGATCACTAGGGGCATTTAGGAAGGATTCAATGATGATTGGTTAGAAGAAAAAATCAGGGAACCCATTAAAAATGAGATACGTGTTTTATATGATGATGTTTACGGTGATGATCCTGATTTTGAGTTTATGAATATCAAAGTTACTAATCAAAGTCCTTTTCATGAACTAAGTTCTCCTATTAGAAAGGATAGAAAGAAATTAAAGGATTTGCTAAAGAGGGTTTTGGAATATAAGGTCGAGGATGGATTGCATACCAAAGGTGACAATACCTAGATCTATTGCGTTTTGCCTAGCTAGGGGCGTTAAACAATAGCGTTTGTTGGGAGGCAACCCAATTTTATTTTTGCTTTCTGTTTTTTGCTTCTGTTTTGGTGTGTTTTGCACATTATTACTTCTGTAATAATTGTGTTTTCTTGTTTAAATTAGTGTTTGAGCCAAGTAAGACCTTTGGGATGGTCTACGGTGTTTGTTGATTTGATTTTGCTGAAAAACAGAAACTTTTGCTCTCAGTCCAGGAATTTTGTAAATTCACTGGAATGTACTTTTGATCTGACATTTTTACACAAGATTGATATACAAATTTCCCTGATTTTCCTAATTTTTAAGAATTTTTGGAGTTACAGAAGTATTCGAAGTCTATAGATTGCTACAGACTGTTCTGTTTTTAACAGATTCTGTTTTCTTTGTGTTGTTTGCCTATTTTGATGAATCTATGGGTTGTATCGGGGGGTATGAACCATGGAAAAGTTAGAATACAGTAGATATTACACCAATATAAATAAAGAATGAGTTCACAACAGTACCTAAAGTGGTGGTTTATTTTTCTTATACTAACGGATCTCATGAGTTTTCTGTTGAGTTTTGTGTTGTGAAGTTTTCAAGTTTTGGGTAAAGATTTGATGGACTATGGAATAAGGAGTGGCAAGAGCCTAAGCTTGGGGATGCCCAAGGCACCCCAAGCCATATTCAAGGATACCAAAAAGCCTAAGCTTGGGGATGCCCCGGAAGGCATCCCCTCTTTCGTCTTCAATCCATCGGTAAATTTACTTGAGGCTATATTTTTATTCACCACATGATATGTGTTTTGCTTGGAGAGTCTTGTATGATATGAGTCTTTGCTTTTTATTTTGCCACAATCATCCTTGCTGCACATCTTTTTGAGAGAGACACGCTGATTCGTGAATTTATTAGAATACTCTATGTGCTTCACTTATATCTTTTGAGCTAGGCAATGTTGCTCTAGTGCTTCACTTATATCTTTTTAGAGCACGGTGGTGTTGTATTTTATAGAAATTATTGAACTCTCGTACCTCACTTATATTATTTTGAGAGTTTCTTAAAACAGCATGGTAATTTGTTTAGGTTATGATTTTAGTCCTAATATAATGGGCATCCAAGAGGGATATAATAAAAACTTTCATATTAAGTGCATTGGATACTATGAGAAGTTTGATTCCTTGCATATAGTTTTGAGATAATGGAGATGGTAATATGAGAGTCATGCTAGTGAGTAGTTGTGAATTGGAAGAGATACTTGTGTTGAAGCTTTTGATTCCCGTAGCATGCACGTATGGTGAACCGTTATGTAACGAAGTCGGAGCATGATTTGTTTAATGATTGTCGACCTTTGTGTGAGGGTCGGGAGCGCGCGATGGTTAACTCCTACCAACCTCTCCCCTAGGAGCATGCGTCTAATGCTTTGTTTGATAACTAATAGACTTTTGCAATAAGTATGTGAGTTCTTTATGACTAATGTTGAGTCCATGGATTATACGCACTCTCACCCTTCCACCTTTGCTAGCCTCTCTAGTACCGCGCAACTTTCGCCGGTACATCAAACCCACCTTCCTCAAAACAGCCACCATATATTTTCCTCAAAACAGCCACCATACCTACCTATTATGTCATTTCCATAGCCATTCTGAGATATATTGCCATGCAACTTCCACCGTTCCGCTTTTCATGACATGCACCACCACTTTCATATTGCATATAGAGTCATATTTTGTCATAGGTATCGAGTTGTAATTTTTCTTTTGAGTTGTAAGTAAATAAAAGTGTGATGATTTTCATTATTAGAGCATTGTCCCGTGTGAGAAAAGTATGATGGAAGCCATGACTCCCTCACAAGTTGGGATGAGTATCCGGACTTTACAAAAAATAAAAGAGGCCAGCGAAGCCCAAATAAAAAAAAGAGGCCAAAGATGCCCACCAAAATAAAAAAAAATGAGAGAAAGAGAGAAGGGACAATTGCTACTATATTTTTCCACACTTGTGCTTCAAAGTAGCACCATGATCTTCATGATAGAGAGTCTCCTATTTTGTCACTTTCATATAACTAGTGGATTTTCATCTTGCACGACCACTTAGTTTTCTTTTTGAGCTTTCATACACTTATAGCTCTAAGTGCATTTGTTGCATGGCAATCCCTACTCACTCACATTGATATCTATTGATGGGCATCTCCATAGCCCGTTGATACGCCTAGTTGATGTGAGACTATCTTCTCCCTTTCCCTTGCAACCTCCACCATATTCTATTCCACCTATAGTGCTATATCCATGGCTCGCGCTCATGTATTGCGTGAGAGTTGAAAAGGTTTGAGAACACCAAAAGTGTGAAACAATTGCTTGACTTGTTCATCGGGGTTGTGCATGATTTAGATACTTTGTGTGGGGAAGATGGAGCATAGCCAGACCATATGATTTTGTAGGGATAACTTTCTAAGGACATGTTATTTCGAAAGGACACGATTGCCTTGTTGGTGTGCTCGAAGTATTACTGTTTTCATGTCAATATTAGACTATTGTTTTGAATCTTACGGATCTGAATATTCATGCCACAATAAAGAATATTACATGGATAAATATGTTAGGTAGCATTCCACATCAAAAATTCTGTTTTCATCATTTACCTACTCGAGGACGAGCAGGAATTAAGCTTGGGGATGCTTGATACGTCTCCAACGTATCTATAATTTTTGATTGTTCCATGCTATTATATTATCTGTTTTGGATGTTTTATATGCATTAATATGCTATTTTATATTATTTTTGGGACTAACCTATTAATCTAGAGCCTAGTGCCAGTTTCTGTTTTTTCCTTGTTTTTGAGTATTGCAGATAAGGAATATTAAACGGAGTCCAAACGGAATAAAATCTTCGGAATAATTTTTCTTGGACCAGAAGACATCTACCAAGCTTGGAGACCAAGGCAGGAGAGCCGCCGTGTGGCCACAAGCCACAGGGGCGCGCCCAGGGGGGTAGGGCGCGCCCCCCTGGCTTGTGGGCCCACGGCAACTCCCCCAACCCTAATCTTCGGCCTATAAATTCCCAAATATTCCCTGGATACCAAAGAGAACCACAAAAATACTTTTCCGCCGCCAGGAGCCTCGGTTCCCGTGAGATCCAATCTTGGAGCCTTCTCCGGTAATCTGCCGGAGGGGGATTCGATCACGGAGGGCATCTACATCAACTCCATTGCCCCTTCGATGATGCGTGAGTAGTTCACCACAGACCTTCGGGTCCATAGCTAGTAGCTAGATGGCTTCTTCTCTCTCTTTGCTCTTCAATACCATGTTCTTCATGATCTTCATGGAGATCTATCCGATGTAATACTCTTTTGCGGTGTGTTTGTCGAGATCCGATGAATTGTGGGTTTATGTTCAGATTATCTATGAATAATATTTGAGTCTTTTCTGAATTCTTATATGCATGATTTCATATCTTTGCAAGTCTCTTTGAGTTATTGGTTTGGTTTGGCCAACTAGATTGGTAATTCTTGCAATGGGAGAAGTGCTTAGTTTTGGGTTCAATCTTGCTGTGTCCTCACCCAGTGACATAGTAGGGGTAGCGAGGCACGTATTGTATTGTTGCCATCGAGGATAAAAAGATGGGGTTTTCATCATATTGCTTGAGTTTGTCCCTCTACATCATGTCATCTTACCTAATGCGTTACTCTGTTCTTCATGAACTTAATACTCTAGATGCAGGCAGGAGTCGATCGATGTGTGGAGTAATAGTAGTAGATGCAGAATCGTTTCGGTCTACTTGACACGGACGTGATGCCTATATGCATAATCATTGCATTGGATATCTTCATAATTATTCGCTTTTCTATCAATTGCTCGACAGTAATTTGTTCACCCACCGTAATACTTGCCATCATGATAGAAGCCTCTAGTGAAACCTATGGCCCTCGGGTCTATTTTCCATATTATACTTTCAGATCTAAAACCAAAAATACCAAAAATATCTTGCTGCAATCTTTTTACTTTTGTTTTACTTTCCGTTCAAGCAATCATATCTATCTATCTCTATCAGATCTCATCCTTGCAAGTAACCGTGAAGGGATTGACAACCCCTTTATAGCGTTGGGTGCAAGTGTTTGATTCTTTGTGTAGGTACATCTATTGGGGACTTGCTTGTATCTCCTACTGGATTGATACCTTGGTTCTCAACAACTGAGGGAAATACTTATCTACTTTGCTGCATCACCCGTTCCTCTTCACGGAAACCAACACATGCTCAAGAAGTAGCAAAGCTGACCATAAGCTCAAGAACCCACATAGAGAAAAGCCAACCAAGAACCAAGAAAGATGATGATGCCAAGAATGCAATGGTTTGAGCTCTCAAATAACGATACGATCAAGCTACTCATTTGAGAGCCCCCCTTGATAGTACGGCTATCGATCCTATGACCCGGTCTCCCAACTACCACCATGAGACCGGTAAAATAGAAAACCCTATCAAGGTCAAACCTTTGCCTTGCGCATAGTCCACTTGAGCTAGATGATGACGATCTTGTCCTTCTCAAGATGGACCACCTTTCTTGATTGCGTCGGCTCGATGAAGACTAGTAGATTGCTCCCCCATACTCCACTATGGGAGAGCCACTCTTCGGCACATCTTCACAAGACCATTGTCACCACAATGAACGGCAAGCTTCAAGCATGATCTCTCCGTGATGCTTCACTTGAACTTGCACACCGCAACCTTGATGACGATCACCACTTGATGTCATCCTCCATGGGTTGTATGAGATCTTCCTCTTGACGCAAGCCCATGGAAATATACCTAACCCCACAACGAACTCTCACGTAGACCATGGGTTAGTACACAAAGCGTAATGGACAATGCTTACCATACCATGGGATCACTTGATCCCACTTGGTACATCTTCTACGCTTTGTGTGTTGATCAACTTGAATCATTCTTTGCATTAATCTTGATCAACCTTGTGTCTTCTCTTCTCTCTTCACAAAGATGATGTCTTGAAGGTAAACATGAATGTTCACACAATCTTATTCTTCAAGACATGCTTGCAATGAGATCAACTCTCACATGACCAATCTTTGGATAAAACCTTGGATACCACCTTGGTCACCATATAAACTCCTTGAAACCAACAGATGAACTTCAAGAAGTACCTACGGACAAATCCTTCGAATATAACTCAGGGCAATCATTAGTCCATAGGGATTGTCATCAATTACCAAAACCACACATGGATAAATGTGCTCTTACACTCTTCCATCAGATAACTTGGTGCACATTTTGTCAATAAAAGGCTGAAATTTGATATGGCTCTAACTAGATGGACGGAGAGAGGCAGCCCAAAGTATTTATTCGGGAAGATGATCAGCCCGTCGGGAAGTTTGCCAACACAAGGTCAAGATCAATCTGGGAGCATCTGATAGGGGAAACCATACTGTTGTGAACATTGTGACCAGGCCAATGATGTGTCCAAATTCATTGAGGATGTGCGCCATGCGCCTGTTGGAAATATGCCCTAGAGGCAATAATAAATTGGTTATTATTATATTTCCTTGTTCATGATAATCGTTTATTATCCATGCTATAATTGTATTGATTGGAAACTCAAATACATGTGTGGGTACATAGACAACACTGTGTCCCTAGTAAGCCTCTAGTTGACTAGCTTGTTGATCAAAGATGGTTAAGGTTTCCTAGCCATGGACATGAGATGTCATTTGATAACGGGATCACATCATTAGGAGAATGATGTGATGGACAAGACCCAAACTGTAAACGTAGCATTTGATCGTGTCAGTTTATTGCTATTGTTTTCTGCATGTCAAGTATCTGTTCCTTTGACCATGAGATCATGCAACTCACTGACATCGGAGGAATACCTTGTGTGTATCAAACGTCGCAACGTAACTGGGTGACTATAAAGGTGCTCTACAGGTATCTCCGAGGGTGTCTGTTGGGTTGGCATGGATCAAGACTGGGATTTGTTACTCCGTATGACGGAGAGGTATCTCAGGGCCCACTCGGTAATACAACATCACAATGAGCCTTGCAAGCAATGTGACTAAAGTGTTAGCCACGAGATCTTGTATTACGGAACGAGTAAAGAGACTTGCCGGTAACGAGATTGAACTAGGTATAGTGATACCGACGATCGAATCTCGGGCAAGTAACATACCGAAGAACAAAGGGAACAGCATACGGGATTAACTGAATCCTTGACATAGAGGTTCGACCGATAAAGATCTTCGTAGAATATGTAGGAGCCAATATGGGCATCCAGGTCCCGCTATTGGTTATTGGCCGTAGAGGAGTCTCGGTCATGTCTACATAGTTCTCGAACCCGCAGGGTCTACACACTTAACGTTTGGTGACGATTAGTATAATTGAGTTATTATGTTGGTGACCGAAAGTTGTTCGGAGTCCCGGATAAGATCCCGGACATGACGAGGATCTCCGGAATAGTCCGGAGGTAAAGATTGATATATGTGATAATAGTGTTTTGATCTCCGGAAGGGTTCCGGAGTTCACCGGAAGGGGTTCCGGATGTTTACCGAAGTGTTCGGGTGCAGCAACACTTTATATGAGCCAAAGGGATAAAGCCCACAAGGTATTGGAAAGTGCAAAAGTAGTTTTGCTGCCGCGTAAGCGGTACTACCGCTTGGTGAAGCGGTACTACCGCCCGAGCGGTACTACCGCTTGTGTGAAGCGGTACTACCGCCCAAGCGGTACTACCGCTTGTGTGAAGCGGTACTACCGCTTGTGCGCGGCTGTGCACGGTTCGGCAGGGATCCGAGTTGGACTCTTTCCCTGCGGGCCAAACCGACCTTGTGCGGGCAAAACCGACCCGGAGGAGGCTTTTACTCCAAGTTTAGACCCCAAGGCTCAACATATAAATAGAGGGGCAGGGCTAGCACACGGGACATATCAGGATTTCCCAAGCCGTGTGCCGGCAACCCTAGCCCTCTAGTTCCTCCGTCATAATCTCCGTAGTGCTTGGCGAAGCCCTGCAGAGATTGTTCCTCACCACCATCACCACGCCGTCGTGCTGCTGGAACTCAACCACTACTTCATCATCGCTCGCTGGATCGAGGAGGTGAAGGCGTCATCAAGCCGTACGTGTGTTGAACGCGGAGGTGCCGTCCGTTCGGCGCTAGTTCGTGATCGGATCGAGGGACGACTTGCGATTTGGATCGCGGAGACGTTCGACTACATCAACCGCGTTTCTTAAACGCTTCCGCTTAGCGATCTACAAGGGTATGTAGATTCACTCTCCCTCTCGTAGATGCTCATCACCATGGATAGATCTTGTGTGTGCGTAGGAAAATTTTTGTTTCCCATGCAACGTTCCCTAACAGTGGCATCAGAGCTAGGTCTATGCGTAGATGAGATCTCGAGTAGAACACAAACGAGTTGTGGGCGTGGGTGTATACATATTGCTTGCCGTTACTAGTTGATACTTGATTCAGCGGTATTGTGAGATGAAGCGGCCCGGACCGACATTACGCGTACGCTTACGCGAGACTGGTTTTACCGCTGCGTGCACTTGTTGCATAAAGGTGACTGGCGGGTGTCTGTCTCTCTCACTTTAGTTGAATCGGTTCAATGAAGAGGGTTCTTTTAGAAGATCAAAAAGCAATCACTACACCACGTTGTGGTTTTGCGTAGGTAAGAACGGTTCTTGCAAACCCGTAGCAGCCACGTAAAATTTGCAACAACAATTAGAGGACGTCTAACTTGTTTTTGCAGGGTATGTTGTGATGTGATATGGCCAATTACATGATGAGATATATGTGATGTATGAGATGATCATGTTTTGTATAGAATATCACGACTTGCATGTCGATGAGTACGGCAACTGGCAGGAGCCATAGAGTTGTCTTTAATTATTGTATGACCTGCGTGTCAATCATTAAGCGCTATGTAATGCTTTACTTTATCGCTAAACGTTAGCTATAGTCGTGGAAGCAACAGTCAGCGCGACAACCTTATGGCGACACGTTGATGGAGATCAAGATGATGGAGATCATGGTGTCATGCCGGTGACGATGGAGATCATGCCGGTGCTTTGGAGATGGAGATCAAAAGCACAAGTTCATGGCCATATCATGTCACTTATGATTTGCATGTGATGTTAATCCTTTTATGCATCTTATTTTGCTTAGGACGACGGTAGCATTATAAGGTGATCCCTCACTTAAATTTCAAGATAAATTGTGTTCTCCCCAAGTGTGCACCGTTGCGAAAGTTCGTCGTTTCGAGACACGCCGTGATGATCGGGTGTGATAGACTCTACGTTCGCATACAACGGGTGTAAGCCATGTTACACGTGCGGAACACTCGGGTTAAACTTGACGAGCCTAGCATGTACAGACATGGCCTCGGAACACAAGAGACCGAAAGGTCGAACATGAGTCATATAGTAGATATGATCAACATGAAGATGTTCACCATTGAAACCACCTCAACTCACGTGATGATCGGACTTGAGTTGGTGGATTTGGATCATGTTACACTCGAATGATCGGAGGGATGTCAATTTGAGTGGGAGTTTTTTAAAATATGATTAACTAAACTCATTATCTAAAAACAATAGTCTAAGTTGTCTTTGCTATATTTATGTTGTAGATCATGGCTCGCGCAGTAGCACCCCTGAATTTTAATGCGTTCCTAGAGAAAGCTAAGTTGAAAGATGATGGAAGTAACTTTGTGGACTGGGCCCGTAATCTAAGGATTATCCTTACGGCTTCCCAGAAGGCTTATGTCCTTGATGCACCGCTTGGTGATCCACCCGCTCCAGTTGAGTCTCTAGACGTTGTGAACGCCTGGCAGGCTCGTTCTGATGATTACTCAATAGTTCAATGTGCAATGTTGTATGGCTTAGAACCGGGACTTCAAAGACGTTTTGAACGTCATGGAGCATATGAGATGTTCCAGGAGTTGAAGTTTATCTTTCAGAAGAATGCCCGGATCGAGAGATATGAGATCTCCGATAAGTTCTATGCTTGCAAGATGGAGGAGAACGGGTCTATCAGTGATCACGTGCTCAGAATGTCTGGGTACTCCACCCGTCTGGCTGAGTTAGGGATGCCCCTTCCGCCAGAGGCTATCACTGACAGAGTTCTTCAATCATTGCCACCTAGCTACAAGAGCTTCGTGTTGAACTATAACATGCACGGGATGAACAAGTCAGTCGCCGAGCTGTTTGCGATGCTGAAAGTCGCTGAGTCTGAAATTCAGAAGGAGCATCAAGTGTTGATGGTCAATAAAACCACTAGTTTCAAGAAAAATGGCAAGGGTAAGAAGGGTAACTCCAAGCAGAGTGGCAAAGCAGTTGCTCCTCTCGTGAAGAAACCCAAGGCTGGACCCAAACCAGAAACTGTGTGTTTTCATTGCAAGGGAACAGGACACTGGAAGCGGAATTACCCCAAGTATTTGGCTGACAAGAAGGCGGCCAACAACAAACAAGGTATATATGATATACATGTTATTGATGTGTACCTTACCAACTCTCGTTGTAGTGCCTGGGTATTTGATACCAGTGCGGTTGCTCATATTTGCAACTCAAAACAGGAACTGCGGAATAGACGGAGGCTGGCAAAGGACGAAGTGTCGATGCGCGTGGGAAATGGTTCCAAGGTTGATGTGATCGCCGTCGGCACGCTCGCTCTTCGATTACCGTCGGGATTAGTGATGAACCTAAATAAGTGTTATTTGGTGCCTGCGTTAAGCATGAACATTATATCTGGATCTTGTTTATTGCGAGACGGTTACTCATTTAAATCAGAGAATAATGGTTGTTCTATTTATATGAGTAATATCTTTTATGGTCATGCACCCAATGTGAGGGGTTTATTCTTGTTGAATCTCGATAGTAATGATACACATGTTCATAACATTGATGCCAAAAGATATAGAATTGATAATGATAATACCACTTTCTTGTGGCACTGCCGTTTAGGTCATATTGGCGTAAAACGCATGAAGAAGCTCCATGCTGATGGACTTTTGGAGTCACTTGATTTTGAATCACTTGACACATGTGAGCCATGCCTCATGGGCAAGATGACTAAAACGCCGTTCTCTGGTACAATGGAACGGGCAAGTGACTTATTGGAAATCATACATACTGATGTGTGCGGTCCGATGAGTATTGAGGCGCGCGGTGGTTATCGTTACTTTCTCACCTTCACTGATGACTTAAGTAGATATGGGTATATTTACTTAATGAAACACAAGTCTGAAACATTTGAAAAGTTCAAACAATTTCAGAGTGAAGTTGAGAATCATCGTAACAAGAAGATTAAATTCCTACGATCTGATCGAGGGGGAGAATATCTGAGTTATGAGTTTGGCAGTCACTTAAGACAGTGTGGAATTGTTTCACAATTGACACCGCCTGGAACACCACAGCGTAATGGTGTGTCCGAACGTCGTAATCGAACTTTATTGGATATGGTGCGATCTATGATGTCTCTTGCCGATTTGCCACTATCGTTTTGGGGTTATGCATTAGAGACAGCTGCATTCACTTTAAATAGGGCACCATTGAAATCCGTTGAGACAACGCCATATGAACTTTGGTTTGACAAGAAGCCAAAGCTGTCGTTTCTTAAAGTTTGGGGATGTGATGCTTATGTCAAAAAGCTTCAGCCTGAAAAGCTGGAACCCAAAGCGGAGAAATGCGTCTTCATAGGATACCCAAAAGAGACAATTGGGTATACCTTCTACCTCAGATCCGAGGGCAAAGTGTTTGTCGCTAAAAACGGAACATTTCTTGAGAAAGAGTTTCTCTCGAAAGAATTGAGTGGGAGGAAGATAGAACTTGATGAGGTTGTTGAACCTTTACTTCAACCTGAGAGTAGCGCAGCACAGAAAGTTGTTTTTGTGGAGCCTACATTAGCTGAAGAAGAAGTTAATGATGATGATCATGAAGCTTTGGATCAAGTTGCTATCGAACCTCGTAGGTCGACAAGGACGCGTACTGCTCCTGAGTGGTACGGCAACCCTGTCTTAGAGGTCATGTTGTTAAACAACGATGAACCTACGAGCTATGGAGAAGCGATAATGGGCCCGGATTCCGAGAAGTGGTTAGAGGCCATGAAATCCGAGATGGGATCCATGTATGAAAACAAAGTATGGACTTTGGAAGTATTACCTGAAGGGCGTAAGGCCATTCAGAACAAATGGATCTTTAAGAGGAAGACGGACGCGGACGGCAATGTCACCGTCTATAAAGCTCGACTTGTGGCAAAGGGTTTTTCACAAGTTCAAGGAGTTGACTACGATGAGACCTTCTCACCCGTAGCGATGCTTAAGTCCGTCAGAATCATGTTAGCAATGGCTGCCTTTTTCGATTATGAAATTTGGCAGATGGATGTCAAAACAGCGTTCCTTAACGGTTACCTTAAGGAAGAGTTGTATATGATACAACCAGAAGGTTTTGTCGATCCAGAGAATGCTGACAAAGTTTGCAAACTCCAGCGATCCATTTATGGACTGGTGCAAGCATCTCGGAGTTGGAATCTTCGTTTTGATGAGGTGATCAAAGCGTTCGAGTTTATACAAGTTTACGGAGAAGCTTGTATTTACAAGAAAGTGAGTGGGAGCTCTATAGCGTTTCTAATATTATATGTGGATGACATATTGCTGATTGGAAACAATATAGAAATGCTGGAAAGCGTAAAGGAATATTTGAACAAGAGTTTTTCAATGAAGGACCTAGGAGAAGCTGCTTTCATATTAGGCATCAAGATCTATAGAGATAGATCGAGACGCTTAATAGGACTTTCACAAAGCACATACCTTGATAAGATTTTGAAGAAGTTCAAAATGGATCAGTCCAAGAAGGGGTTCTTGCCTGTTTTGCAAGGTGTGAAGTTGAGTAAGACTCAATGCCCAGTAACTGCAGAAGATAGAGAAAAGATGAGTGTCATCCCCTATGCTTCGGCCATAGGCTCTATCATGTATGCAATGCTGTGCACAAGACCCGATGTCAGCCTTGCCATAAGTATGGTCGGAAGGTTTCAAAGTGATCCAGGAATGGAACACTGGACGGCGGTCAAGAATATCCTGAAGTACCTGAAAAGGACTAAGGACATGTTTCTCGTTTATGGAGGTGATCAAGAGCTCGTCGTAAAGGGTTACGTCGATGCAAGCTTTGACACTGATCCGGATGACTCTAAGTCGCAAACCGGATACGTATTTATTCTTAATGGGGGTGCGGTTAGCTGGTGCAGTTCCAAGCAAAGCGTGGTAGCTGATTCTACATGCGAAGCGGAGTACATCGCTGCCTCGGAGGCGGCGAAGGAAGGTGTCTGGATGAAGGAGTTCATGACAGATCTTGGAGTAGTGCCTAGTGCGCTTAACCCAATGACTCTGTTTTGTGATAATACTGGTGCCATTGCTCTAGCCAAGGAACCAAGATTTCACAAGAGGACCAGACACATAAAACGACGTTTCAATTCCATCCGCGATTACATCAAGGAGGACGACATAAATATTTGCAAAGTACACACGGATCTAAATGTTGCAGATCCGATGACTAAACCTCTTCCAAGGGCTAAACATGAACAACACCAGAACTGCATGGGTGTTCGATTCATTACAATGTAAATCACATAGTGATGTGAACTAGATTATTGACTCTAGTGCAAGTGGGAGACTGTTGGAAATATGCCCTAGAGGCAATAATAAATTGGTTATTATTATATTTCCTTGTTCATGATAATCGTTTATTATCCATGCTATAATTGTATTGATTGGAAACTCAAATACATGTGTGGGTACATAGACAACACTGTGTCCCTAGTAAGCCTCTAGTTGACTAGCTTGTTGATCAAAGATGGTTAAGGTTTCCTAGCCATGGACATGAGATGTCATTTGATAACGGGATCACATCATTAGGAGAATGATGTGATGGACAAGACCCAAACTGTAAACGTAGCATTTGATCGTGTCAGTTTATTGCTATTGTTTTCTGCATGTCAAGTATCTGTTCCTTTGACCATGAGATCATGCAACTCACTGACATCGGAGGAATACCTTGTGTGTATCAAACGTCGCAACGTAACTGGGTGACTATAAAGGTGCTCTACAGGTATCTCCGAGGGTGTCTGTTGGGTTGGCATGGATCAAGACTGGGATTTGTTACTCCGTATGACGGAGAGGTATCTCAGGGCCCACTCGGTAATACAACATCACAATGAGCCTTGCAAGCAATGTGACTAAAGTGTTAGCCACGAGATCTTGTATTACGGAACGAGTAAAGAGACTTGCCGGTAACGAGATTGAACTAGGTATAGTGATACCGACGATCGAATCTCGGGCAAGTAACATACCGAAGAACAAAGGGAACAGCATACGGGATTAACTGAATCCTTGACATAGAGGTTCGACCGATAAAGATCTTCGTAGAATATGTAGGAGCCAATATGGGCATCCAGGTCCCGCTATTGGTTATTGGCCGTAGAGGAGTCTCGGTCATGTCTACATAGTTCTCGAACCCGCAGGGTCTACACACTTAACGTTTGGTGACGATTAGTATAATTGAGTTATTATGTTGGTGACCGAAAGTTGTTCGGAGTCCCGGATAAGATCCCGGATATGACGAGGATCTCCGGAATAGTCCGGAGGTAAAGATTGATATATGTGATAATAGTGTTTTGATCTCCGGAAGGGTTCCGGAGTTCACCGGAAGGGGTTCCGGATGTTTACCGAAGTGTTCGGGTGCAGCAACACTTTATATGAGCCAAAGGGATAAAGCCCACAAGGTATTGGAAAGTGCAAAAGTAGTTTTGCTGCCGCGTAAGCGGTACTACCGCTTGGTGAAGCGGTACTACCGCCCGAGCGGTACTACCGCTTGTGTGAAGCGGTACTACCGCCCAAGCGGTACTACCGCTTGTGTGAAGCGGTACTACCGCTTGTGCGCGGCTGTGCACGGTTCGGCAGGGATCCGAGTTGGACTCTTTCCCTGCGGGCCAAACCGACCTTGTGCGGGCAAAACCGACCCGGAGGAGGCTTTTACTCCAAGTTTAGACCCCAAGGCTCAACATATAAATAGAGGGGCAGGGCTAGCACACGGGACATATCAGGATTTCCCAAGCCGTGTGCCGGCAACCCTAGCCCTCTAGTTCCTCCGTCATAATCTCCGTAGTGCTTGGCGAAGCCCTGCAGAGATTGTTCCTCACCACCATCACCACGCCGTCGTGCTGCTGGAACTCAACCACTACTTCATCATCGCTCGCTGGATCGAGGAGGTGAAGGCGTCATCAAGCCGTACGTGTGTTGAACGCGGAGGTGCCGTCCGTTCGGCGCTAGTTCGTGATCGGATCGAGGGACGACTTGCGATTTGGATCGCGGAGACGTTCGACTACATCAACCGCGTTTCTTAAACGCTTCCGCTTAGCGATCTACAAGGGTATGTAGATTCACTCTCCCTCTCGTAGATGCTCATCACCATGGATAGATCTTGTGTGTGCGTAGGAAAATTTTTGTTTCCCATGCAACGTTCCCCAACAGCGCCATGGTGTTAATGTCCTCCTTGATGGGCTCCAGGAAGATGGCAACATCGGCAGGGGCGGAGACAGGCCCCAGGCCGGGGGGGCCCAGGCCCGGGGCGTGAGGCCCATTTCGTTCGTATACTGTAGCAAAACACTGTAGCGATCGCTACAGTAAACAAAGGGGGCCCGGGGCGATGGGCTGGGCTGGATCCGCCACTGAACATCGGCATAGAGCAAGGTGCGCAGGAAAGGGCGACGCCCGCGCAGCCAATTCAAGTTACTGTTGCGGGTGGCAATCTCAAGGATATGCTGCAAGGGGTCGATGGCGAGCACGAAGAGGAGGGGTAACAACGGGTCACCCTGACGCAGGCCACGGTCGTGAGCGAAAGGCTGACCGGGATCCCATTAAGGATGACTCTGGACAAGGCCGAAGACCATAGTGTAGCAAGCCAATCTCTGAAATGCGAAGCAACAAGCGAATCTCCGAAATGCGAAGGGAAGACCAGCCGCTGCAAACAGGTCAAACATGTACTCCTAGCTGATATAGTCAAAGGCTTTTTTGATGTCGGGCTTGCATAACAGGGCCAAGATTTTTGTTGCGCTAACCTTACAAGCATAATCACGAACAAAAAGGAAGTTGTTATGGATGATCCTTGTCTTGATAAAAGCATTGTGAGCTTGGGAGGTGGGCTCGCTCATGAAAGGATCAAGCCGGGAGGCCACCATCTTGGCAATGATTATTGCCCAAGCTCTCACACATACATGTATACCTGCTTCCTAACTGTCCGCTTGTCATAGGAAATTAGTTAGATTTAATTGATTTGCCCACTCCTAACATTACATGAGACGTTTAGCCCCCCTTTTATCTTGAATTTCTAGTTTCTTTTAGCGAAACACAAGACACACATACCACCGTTGAGAAGAGAAGAAGAAAATGGGATAAACCACTTAAACAACGGCTCGCTCGTTAAACTCTAACTCCACTAGCTCCACACCAACACTATAAAATAGCACCACGGATACTCAAATAGAGTTCAGAGGCTCTTATTCATCAAGTCACTACCCCCACCGTCATGCATGGTGACGTCATGCCAAATAGAAATCTTGAAAGTGTAGAATTTAAAACACATCCAACATGTTGATCCATGACTTACTCCACCTCTTGGGGCCAAAATAACTATGAGGAGCAACAAATATAATCAATATGCGTGTGGAAAACTAACTTCATGGCGATGCCCTTGATGACCACATGCAAACAGCGCGATTTTATCGATTAACTAAGCAAACTAAGTTAGATTAAAGAAACAAAAATAATTATGAAAATAATCCAGTAAATAAATAGATACATAAACATTCATGTCAGACATCGTCCCTTTACCCAAACCTTTCTCATCTGGACTTTCATAGGATTTTGTAGATAAAAAGATCAACATGCACATCTTGGATTTTCCTAAATGACTTCGAAGAACATGCACGAGCCCCCCACCATGGAATCCTAAGATTGTTAGGGCTCTTCTTTGAATTGCAGGCCCTCAACCCTCCTTAATTTAGACCGTGGCATCACGAAAGATCACCAAAAGCACAACAATAGTGAATCAAAATAGCAAAGGGGGCCTAATTACTCGGTCCTCAACGGGGAATTGTTGTATTAGGGGGTGAATTTGAGCTCATTGTGCTCCCCGTAGGGTTGTTGATCGTCCAAAATGTTTCCCCATAGGGATTGGGCAGGCTCGGGGGCGTTCCACTGTCCGTCGCACCTGAACCCCATGAATCCCTGTAAAGGTGTGTACGTATCGGACATGATTCCCACAAAGCCCATCGAGCCCAATAACAAACCCCAAATCCTCATGAATCCACACACAGTCACACTTCACATTCATACGCTGCCTATGACCACTACTTCCTTTTTCCTCCCTTTCCCATGCATGATACCGACTCGTCTCGAGCTACGCCACTGACCCTGTTATATTGCCCGCCGCCTCCATAGTCCACCCTCACCAAGAAGCTACCCAAGCCCCAATCGACGTTGTCATCCTGCCACCTCTGTTTTCTACTTTTTACCTCAAGCCTCTGGGCGTACACACATGCATCGCCACGAGGTTCTAGTAGCCGGTGTGGGTCTCCCCATGGGAACAAATACCCGCCAAGGGTCTGAGGCGAGAAGAAAATGGCCCCGACGCCGAGATATGAGGTCGGTAACGGAAACACTTTTGCTCCATGGGGACAGAGAAGAAAGAGTGGTCTTTGACCGAGGATGTCCGTGTTGACATCTTAAATAGTGAAACAAGAGCACTATACAACATGACAATCTCAGCAACACCAATAATGTTATCGCTGTCAAGATAGGCCAAAACACCCATGAACATCCGTCGAACGTAAGTCGTTAGTGTCGATAAAAAGATCCCTACCAGCACAGGATAACTTGGCATCGTGCAATTTTACAACAAGCGGATAACTCCACATGACTTACAATTACAGCCGACAAAGTGAAACATCAAAATAACGAGTAACTGAGATTAGATCAGGCTAGGACAAACACCAGCACACCACCAGGTGTCACGCACGCACGCACACGCAGCACAAGCTAGCACAGGGCAGGGGACGACAGCAAGCAGCAGCGCGGCACGCCCTAGCATTCTCGCCGGATCTGATGGTGGCTTGCCTCCTCGCCGTCGTCGCTCTACCTCGCTTCGCTGGTGCCGGGCGGGCGTGGCGGGGCGGGGCGGGGCGAGGCAGGGCGAGGAGAGGAAGCAATGCCACCGGCCGATTCTTCGCCGCGCCGTTGCGCTGGTCGCTGGGGCGGCGGCGTGAACTCGCCGGGAAGGAGAGGAGGGGCGCTGCGCTGCCGGCCGCCGCCGCCACGCGCGTGTTCGGGAATCGCAAGCGAGGCCGCCGCGCTCGGGAGTGTGGGCTGGGCCGACTAAACGGCCCGCGGGCCCGAAACCCGAAGGCCTGGACGGCGATGGTGTCAGGCACCTTCAAATACCCCGCCTTCGCCTTGGCGCCCAGCCTAACCACCTCAACCAACAGCCAACTGAGCTCGCCTCTCCTCGCCGGAGCGCCAAGAAACCCCACCTCTCGCCACCGCGCAGCGCCCCGCGCCGGCGACCGATGGACAAGTTCCACGACAGGCAGCACGTGCGGCTGCGGAGCCGCGTGCACGGCACGTACCTCCACGCCAACAGCGACGGGCGGAGCGTCTCCCTCCGCAGGCGCCGCGCGATGGTGGAGACGGCGTGGACGGTGCACATGTACCACGGCGAGGGCGACGCCGTGTACCTGCTCCTCCACAGCGCCGCCTACGGCCGCTACCTCTCCGCCGCGGCCACGCGGGCGCCGCTCGGCCACCTCGGCTTCCGCGCCGAGCTGCGCGACTACGACCAGCCGGAGGTGCAGGCCATCATGTGGCGGGCCGTCGAGGCGGTTTCCAGTGACGGCGGGGACGTCATGCTCCGCAGCGCCGGCGGCCGCTACCTCCGCGCCAACGGCCGCTACCTCCGCGCCAACGGCAGCGGCAGGCACCTCCCCTGGAACACCCGCGTCAGCGTCGACGACGCCGACAACATGAGCACCATGATGTGCTGGACCGTCCAGACCGTCCCCTCCAGAATGGATGTGCCTATCCCTCATCATCCTGTTCGTGTGAGTTCGCCATGACCCGCTTCTTCATACATACTTGTCGAATTACAGTCACTTTCATTAGTTGGTGAGCAATTTCTGGTTCTGTTCCGTTGCTCTGTTTCTTGACTTGTTGCGCCCTCGATCAAGAACGCATTTGTGTTTTCGATCAGAAAATTCAGAGTGTCGTCTATCGTCCTGCTTCTTGATCTCTGCTCCTGAACATAACCATGGATGGTTCTTTGCGACTCCTGCAGCCCCCCGGCGACTGGTTCGGGCTCAGGCCGGGGGTGTGGCGGACGATCCGGTTCGTGCGGGCGAACGCAGAGGGGTTCTACGCTGAGGAGGAAGGCTGGAATGCCTTCCCTTTCAGGGGGAGGTCCGTGCACCATTTGAGGGACGAGCTGGCCACCCGCGTCAACCTGCACATCTTCAACATGGTCGCATGCGTCCGAGCGGGCCGCTACAGGAGGCCGACGCCGCTCGTCGTCAACCTGCCCCATGGCGGCTCCGGGGAAACCCTCGAGATTGTCGTCGTCCAGTTCGGGACCCCTGGTGAGAGCCTCCCTCTCCATGTCCTAACTGCCTGATGATCTCCTAATGGTGGCAACAGGTTGACCGGTAGTCTTTATTAAATTTGTTATGAACAATGATCGGCATGTTACTGATAGTACAGATTTTGGTGTCGATTTCCTGAATGTCCTTGAAAAACAGCTTACTAAAACTGCTAAAGTCTGAGAAACAGTTTACTGAAATTGTTAATGGTCAGCTGAATCTGCTGCCGTCTGAAGCTGTTTTTTTAGGGGTGTCCGAAACTCTTCGTTAGCAATTGTCTTGCACTTGTAAAGCTGCTCAATGGCTAGCTTTTTATTGTGGGGAACAAATCATTTCACAAGTAACATGCTTGCACTCAACCTTGATGTGAAAAGTGTTGGTTTCATGCTTGATTCAGATATGGAAAGTGTTGGCTTCACAAGTAACATGTTTACAGTCAAACTGGATTCAGACAATTCAGTTCCTCTATTTGGTCCTATTTCCCGCCAGTAATGTTTTTTCTTTGTAAAGCTAGTAAAATTACGGAACTTAAAATGCCAAATCAGTTGAGTCATCTCTTAATTCAGCATTAACAAAAAAGATTTAGCCCATTTTCCTTGTGTTGAATAACCTGTGAACAAATTCTGGTTCCTACAATACTAAATTAAATACAGTTCCTGCACATGAGCTGTATTGTTTTCAGGTTTTGTACATGAGCTGTATTTCTTGGTTTTGTTATTTTATTTTATTTTCGCAAAACTCTGAGAATTAGATGGTTGATCTTCTTCGGTGAAAAAACAATGTAGTGGTCCTGAATCTGTTTTGCACAAATGAACATATATGGGTGTAGATACTATTTGCTGCATGAACATGATATTTGGAGTCTTACTTTAGTCGAATGCTAATATGATCGTGCTTGAAAACACGATATTATGATGCTTGAAAACACGATATTATGATAGTAGGCGCCATGTGGATATATGAGTCTTTGTACGCATGATAAAAGAGGGCCTGAAGTGAGTAAAACCTATGAACAAATCACAGGTAGTCATCTGCAGATTTCATATTTGTCCTTCATTCAAGTAAGTAACATCTGCTGCTGGCAGAAATTATGGAACCTACAAAGCCAAATCAAGTTCCATCAGCTGATTTCATATTTGCAGAGAAGAAACTAATCTTCTAACCTATGAACTAAATTCAGGCTGTATCTTACAGTGGATAGTATAAAAGCTTAGTTCCTTGCACATTATATTGCTTGAAGTTTTGTCTTGTTGATATTGTTATTGATTATTAGTTTGTCGCCTGACCGCATCATTGTTTCTTCTAATTCAGGCTATGCTGGGGTGCGACACCCGGCTTTCTTGTCATAATAGAGCAAGATCAGATCAGAGTCCCGACAGTTCACCTCTTTAGAAGTTCCCCCCCCCCCCCCCCCCCCCCCCCCTCGGACACGATGACAGCAGAACTGGATGCCTGCTTTTGGCCCTGCTTCGATCTCAGAACTGGATGCCTGCTTTTGGCCTTCAGATAGATAGATTTAGGTTCAGAAAAATCAGCAGCTGTGTTGTTCAGAAAAATCAGCAGCTAGACTTGCTTCGATCTCTTTTGGCCTTGCGGTTCCTATGGTTCAGGACTGCTCGAATCCTTGCGTCCAATGGTTGAACAGTTTTGTAGTGGTGCTGGTTGTAGTAGTTGTTGCAGTGTCGCTCTTCTGACATTTATCTCTGCTATGTCATTGCTACTGTTTCCTGGATGAAGCATTACACAGTAGATGTTCTTGCAGTGAGTTGATAATGTTGCATTGCTTTTTGCTGGATGGATTTACTTTTGCATACATTGAGAATGTAGTGGTTCTTGCAGTGACCTGATGATCATGCATCTCTTTGAGATGATGCACTACACTGTAGATGTTCTATTTATTACTCCCTCCGTCCAGAAATTCTTGTCGCGCAAATGCATAAAAATGGATGTATCTATAATTAAAATACGTCTAGATACATCCATTCCTATGACAAGTATTTCTGGACGGAGGGAGTATTATTTTTGAGAGAGAAAGAGAACACTATAGATGTTCTGGAGTGAGCTGATGATCTTGTTTTCCATTGCCCGTTTTGATCTTGTTTTTCAGTGTAAGGGTTCTTGCAATGAGTCGATGGTCCTGCAATTTTTTTAGACGATACATTCTGCATAACTGGAAAATGCAGTGGGTTTTACTTTTTCCTATGAGCCGGTGGTTTTATTTGTGTCTGTTGCTGTTTTGAGTGTTGGCCAAGGAGCAGGGAAGGAATTTGTAATGTGTGAACTTGTTTTCAGATTTGTATGTACATATAAGCTGCCTTCTTCTTCCTTTGCTGTCTTGTTTTAACAATTTGATTGAGATTATTTAGTGATGTGCTGGAAGCGGGACGGTTGCAGTACATGTGACATGAGGCCTGACTGCTTAGCTCACCTAAGATTCACCAAAACGAAGCTGCTTAACTGTATCTTTTCTGTTAATTACGGAATGGCTAGCACTGGCCAGTAATGATTCTGATGATAGTTCAGACAGTCGACGTAGAACATCACAGGTAGCCCGAGTCGACACACTTGGGCTGGAATCAGTCGGTTGATAAAACATGGTCTCCCATAGATGACATTCAGCACGCCAACGATTTAGGACGGAAATCGCAGGGTGTAAGATTCTGAAAGTGGAAAAGATTATGTGAAATGTCACGTCCACGACTTCAGGTGTGACTGTGAGTGTGACGGACGACAAGCCTTTGGACTGTGGACCCACTTGTCAGAGTAATGGGGATTGCCAGGGGGGTCGATCGATGGACCTGTGTCAGTCTTGTAGCTGTGTGTGTGCCTATTTGTTCTCCTCTGTACTGAACGAACAGAGCATTCTGAACTGTATGGAAAAAGTCTGAAACCCTCCTAGTTGTTGTGTGCATCTCTCTCTTACTCATCCCAAATTCTCGACATACCTCCTACTCCCTCCGTTCCTAAATACTCCCTCTGTTCCTAAATATAAGTCTTTTTTAGTGAATCTCTAAAAAAGACTTATATTTAGGATCTGAGGGAGTATAAGTCTTAGTAGTTGTGTGCAACGATGGATCCAGAACGCATCGACTTCGTGTCGGACGTGCTGGCGAATATCCTGACGCGCCTCCCGCCGAACACCCGCCGCCGTCTCCGCCTCGTCTGCCGGCACTGGCGCGACGTCATCGGCACGCGCACGGCCACCAACCTGCTGAGCCGCGCCAAGACACTCGTCGCCGGCACGGGCTCCGCCTACATCATCGACAACCTGCCGGCCCCAGGGAAGCCCAGAGCCCTGTGGGCCGAAGTCGTCACGGAACACCTCTACGGGGCCATGAGCGTGGTCGGGACCTGCAACGGCCTCGTCTGCCTCTGCGACGACTGGGAGATCGGCGGCGCGGTCACCGTGGCCAACCCTGCCACCCACGAGGCGCTGAGCCTCCCATCGCTGCCGCCGCCGCGCGCTGGTGGTAACCAAAGCACGTGCCACGGCAGGAGCTGGCACGCGGCCTACGGCTTCGCATACCTCCCGACCTCGGTGTCGGTGTCAAATCCGGCATATCTCGTAGTAGGGGTCCTAAGCTAGGCGTCTTGAAACGATGGTAACATAGACACAGGATTTTTACCCAAGTTCGGGCTCTCTCGAGGAGATAATACCCTACGTCCTGTTTTTGATTATATTCATATGGGGGATAGTACATCGTACAGGTATCTACCACGAGATTGTTGTAATGAATATGAGATTGAGATTGTCTATTGACTAGCCTGGCCTCGGTTTATATAATACACCAGAGGCCTAGGGTTTAGAGGAGTCATTGTCTTGTGCGCCAAGTCTTGTGGAATCTCCCTTGTATGCATCATGGGCTGCCCGAAGTGGCCCATTAGTGAATCACCCAGGGGGTCCTCGGCCCGACCCACTGGTCGGGAGACGACGTGGTGAGTACCCCCTAGTCCAGGACACCATCAGTAGCCCCCTGAACCGGTCTTCAAGTTGGGGACGCTCCTCGGTTCTTCCGAACTGTTCTCCGTCTTCAGACGCCAGTCTTGAAAACTGGTTCAACAAATCTTGCTATCTCCGATCTTGAGGATTGCTGAGGTGTATCCGAAGAGTTCACATGTTGGGCATCTGAGGAGCCTTTATCAATGTCTTATTATTTTTTACGCCACACCTCGGGTTTGAAGTGTCTCCCGTGCGGCGGTGTCCTCTTGCGTCCAAGCTCCAACGTCGGACTGCATCCGAGGTGTCTTTTTTACATCCGAGCTCCAACGCCGGACTGTGTCCGAGCTCCAACGCCGGATTGTATCCGAGGTATCTTTTTGCAGCCGAGCTCCAATGCCGGTATGCATCCGAGGTGTCATAGATTACCTCGGTCTTGAAAAGGTTGAAGGAGTTCAACCGAGCTTAATGCCGAAAATGCCTTTTATGGAGCCAGCCACTTGCATCCAAGCTTTATGCCGGACTGCTTCCAAGGTGGTGCACCACCTTGGTCTCGGGCTGCTTTTTGATTGGTGCAATTTATCCTCTGCCAATATATATAGCCAGTAGCCCTCAAGGTGCGTGTCGGTCTAAAACCCGGGATGCACGTGAAGGATAAAATAAAACCACTAATTTCAGTAGCCCCTGAGACTCAGGTCGATTCGCGAAATCGGCCTGAGGATCAATTCCTTGCTCGGCAGCATACTTTAGGAATTAAAATGCGTTGTGCAGTAGCCCCCGAGACTCAGGTTGGGTGCGGCCGACCAACCCGTGGATCGTAATCTCGTCGAAAACTGTTTTGCACTTAAATTTTCTGCATTGAATCGTCAATGCAGTAGCCCTCGAGCCTTAATTTGGGCATGGGTGGTCGAATTAAGGATCGATATTTGTTTGACACAAACTTTGTTACGTTTGACATAATTTACGTGTAATGATTCTATGTATCCAAGTACTTTACATCATTAATGCTCGAATCCGAATTGTACAAGACTTTGTTGACGGACCATCGGCTTCAACCTCCTCGGCCAGTAGCCGAGGAGTGTTTGTACTACTTTATAAAGCCTTTATAAGGGCTAAGTTTTACGGCAAACAAGGCAATCCGGCCATACGGTTTTATAAACAAAGTACGCTGAGAGATATGTTATATTACTATTTAACGTAAGAAACATCTTCTGGGAAAAATAGTTCCTTTATAAGTTCCTTTTCCCAGGCTATCATGTTGACCATGATCGTGAAACCTCACCTTCGATCAATGTGGGAGGAAAATAGCGAGGATTTAGTTTGGGAAATGTTCCCGAAATCAGTGGTCTTTAATGACCTGAAATTTTCACTTCCGTCGTTGCCGACCAATTATATTCTTAAGATGACTAGCTTTCGGCTTCATCCAGTCTGAGGTACTAACCCGGATGACCCGGAAGTAACAATCACAGAGGTGCTCCCTTTACCTCCTAGCCGAACAATCGGGAACGTAGGGGGTAAGCACAGGAGCCAGGCAACCCAGCTTGGTCAAAATCTTAAGGCAAATTGATGCATATTTATGGCTTTATAACGATGATTACGGAAGGCAGCACTCGCATATTGAATACAAATGCTTGTTATGCTATATGCTATTTTGACTCATTTGTGACCGTTTATCATTTGAGAGTGGCCCATCGTCGGCTTCTACCCCTTTATAGATGCTACGCAGGGTGTTTCCGCAGTAACAAGACAACCCTTAGCCGACGTCTCGGTGCCCGGAGGTGGTTGTGTTAGCGGAAACGAGGCAACCAGATATCTAGGCTTTATAACTTTCACTTAGTCATAGGAGCTTAGAGTTTGGGAGGCCAGTTACTAGCCCCCGGTTAGTGTTCGGCGTCAGCCGAGGTCAAGCCATTAACACTTCGGCCAATTTTATGGAAGGCCCATGGGGTAACCTCTATCGGTCTATAGTTTGACAGAGTCCTCGGATCGCTTGACCAGTTTGCGCTCATTGTGACAGTCAGTTTTCGGCTTTCTCCACTGAGGTACTTGACCAGTTAAATCGGAAGTACAATCGCAGTGGTTCTCCCTTTGCACACCTAGCCGAACAAAGCGGAATGTAGGAGGCAATCACAGGAGCAGGGCAACCCAACTTTTGACCGAAGACACAATTTGAAACCGATGCATATAAAGTAATATCCGAGAATGTTTTGCCGAGGACCGCTCGGAGTACCTTGGCTTTCGGTGGGTTCAGCTCTAGTCGGAGTCCCCCGTTGATATTGTCGATACTTTGAAGGCATCCGATGTTGTACTACGAGAGCTATGCTGGAGACACACAATATCCCCCGAGACTCGGGTTGGGTGCGGCCGACCAACCTGAGGATCGAATCTCCTCGGGAACTAGTCCAGATGTCATGTGCATTTCGCCAACGCCGAGGTGTAAGTCGGCAGGAAAGATACCGAGCTGTGGGCCGAAAAAGATCTCCCGAGCTGAATTATTACGCAGGGCACCTTGGTCATGAGGATGTCCCGCCTCCTAAAAAAAACATACAGATAGCTTAAAAGTGCTATAAGCTCGAAAAGCCAAAAAACTTATGTAAAAACTTTGACATCCGAACTAAATCAAATTTCTTGGTGCTAATCCGACAATTGGTCTTAGAATTAATATGTTCTTCGGTCGTGCTTTAACATGATACATCCGATCTCCAGACTTCAAGCGGGTCAGCCTTCGGCTTCAACCTCCTATCCCGAAGGCGGAGTGCTTCTCAGGCCAGTTTAGCGAACTAAACTCGAACGGCTTTAGAGAGAAACCAGGCTACCCAACTATTGACCAAACACTCGCGTCGAAAAAAGGAGTAGTAGAAAAAGACTTTGCAACAACCAAGAAGAAAACAACATTTATTATAAAATGGCTCATATAAATTTAAGAGCCCCCAGTTATCATGGGAAAAATAAGTGTTTTTAACAAACAACGCTATTAACAAGCTAAGTTTTTAACAAACAACATTTTTGTTTAACACAAGTATAATGCTAGGTAGAAACACACAGGAATTAAAGATTGAAAAAAGGTTGAGCATGAAAGCGACTTAGCTGGTTAATGTGCTCGGTGTCACGTGTGCCGAGCTTGTAGCGGGTCAAGGTCCCAGCCCCCAAGCCGGTCATGAGGTAGCCGACGAAGAGCTCGGTTTGATGAAGTGACAACACAACACTTCCGAAGGGCCGAGGAGAAACCCCCGGTCCAGCCGAGGAGACGGAGTAGTTCGGTAGGGTGACGGTGAAGCCCCCACGCCAGTCAACCAAGTCGACGACACAATTTGGTTGATGGAGGCGGGACGACGATGTAGGCATGCCAAGGTGACCGCGTGACACAGCCGATGTCGATTACCTATGCACACAACATAGTGCAAGCCAAGAGTAATAACAACTAAAGGTAATAATATATTTAAAAAAATTCTTCTACTTAGTTAATTTATGAGTGAAGCAAATAATTAAAGGAATATCGCCTGGGCGTCGAGGTGCCTGAGCAAAGAGCTCCGTTTTGATGAAGTGGCGACGCTGCATGGTCGATGTTGCGAGGCAAAGTCCCCAGTCCAGCTAACATGACGAAGTTGGTCGGCTGGTGACGCCGAAATCCCTGGAGCAGGTTGATGAAGAGACGACGAAGCCCCCGGTCTAGCCAAGGTGACAGAGCAGGTCGGCTGGTGACGCCGAAGTCCCATGCCAGCCGAGGTGTCGAAGCAGGTCGGCGTGGCGGATGTCGACTTGAAGAAGCGACGGCGCGGCGATGCCGACGCAGGTCGGAATTTGTGACGCGGTCAATGCTGGCTTGAGAAGAGACCGTGCGACGATGCTGTCGCGCCCGACCAGTGCAATCCGTGGGGCGACAATCTTGTCTTGATAATTATTTGTCCCTCACGATGCCGAACTCTTGGTCGGCTCGCCGAGGTGATGATCCGAGGTGGTTATCGTCGGCTCGATGGAGCGACGGCACAGTCGATGTTGGCGCAGGTCGGTAGCCGTGGAGCAACGTGGTCGGGCCGGTTTGACATCGGCGCGACGGTGAAGATCGCCTCGGAAAAGACTCAAAATTTGCGGGCACGTGTTTCAAAACAACACACAATACCCTAGGAGAAAAAAAATCCTCAAAAAGGATGTCCAATATCTCGTTCATGAAGAAAGATGAATTCGGGTCGGATTCGTTTTCGCGCAGAAAACAGATCGGAAAATTGATGCACTCATCGGACGTTCGCCAGAGTTTGAACGGTCGGATCGAGCTGAAATATTGAGGGGTGATCGGTATGGGAATTTTGCAGTCGATGAACGGTGGGATCTTCCAAAAAATGTCCGATCTGGAATCTGGACACCTCGCCCTAAACTCGTCCAGATTCCCACCAGATTCGACAGGGCTCCGGTAGATCGGAGATCGCCGGAGATTCCTTCATCGGAATACGACGAAATTTTACAGGGTTGTTGTAGGCTCAATTCCGCACAATTCCACAGAAGCAATCGTCAAGGTGACGCTCGAGGAAGCGGGGACGGCGAACACGAGTCGCTGTCCAGAAAAACTACACGGTTGCTCGAGGACGATGTCAACATCGAGCCCCCGAGCTCCATGGATGATTTCTCGTGATCTTGATAGAGATCGGAGATGATGACGATGAAAGTATCCGTCCGATCTTGACAATCCGACACGGAGCGCAGTCCTCGGTCCAGCCGAGATGACCAGTAGAGCCGGCGACGAAGATGCCAACATCGACAACAAAGCTCGGTCCAGCCGAGATGACCAGTAGAGCCGGAGATGATCTGAATTCCCATCGCACCGCGGCGACTGCCAGCAGGCTCTCAATGAAAGCACCAATGTCGGTGTCAAATCCGGCATATCTCGTAGTAGGGGTCCTAAGCTAGGCGTCTTGGAACGATGGTAACATAGACACATGATTTTACCCAGGTTCGGGCTCTCTCGAGGAGATAATACCCTACGTCCTGCTTTTGATTGTATTCATATGGGGGATAGTACATCGTACATGTATCTACCACGAGATTGTTGTAATGAATATGAGATTGAGATTATCTATTGACTAGCCTGGCCTCGGTTTATATAATACACCAGAGGCCTAGGGTTTAGAGGAGTCATTGTCTTGTGCGCCAAGTCTTGTGGAATCTCCCTTGTATGCATCATGGGCTGCCCGAAGTGGGCCATTAGTGAATCACCCTGGGGGTCCTCGGCCCGACCCACTGGTCGGGAGATGACGTGGTGAGTACCCCCTAGTCCAGGACACCATCACTCGACGCTCTACAAGGTCGTGCGTGCACGTCCCGTGCCACCTGGACCGGTCCGTCTACGACACGGTGCACGTGGTCACGCTGGGGGAGGCGTCGTGGCGGGACATGCCGGCCGGCCCCGCCGCGAGATGTAACCTCGGCGGGAACGTCGTCGGCGTCGACGGCGTGGCCTACTGGACCACGCCGGAGGCCTACAAGGTCGTGCCGTTCGACCTCGAGCACGAGAGCATCACGCCCATCATGTCACTGCCCTCCGTGCTGTCCGACTCCACAAAGGGCGGCATCTGGCGCCTAGGAGAGGTGCGCGGGAGGCTGGCCATCGTCTCCTGCCACACCTCGTGGACGGTGGACACGACGGAGGTCTGGGTAATGGAGGGTGAGACGGGGCAGATCAGGTGGGGCCGCTGGTACGTCGTTCAGATGACCAACCCGCGGCGCCGATCGCGACCGGGGACGCCGCCGAGCAGCTGGTTTCAACGTCTCGCGTGGCCGCTCTTCCTTCACGGCGAGCGCATCCTGACATGGCAGACGGAGTGGCCAATACACCGAGGTTGTGTCTTGTGCATGCACGCACCGATCTACGACACGATGAGAGCGAAGCGCGGCGTGGTGAATGTCAGCGAGACGAATCGGGGGACGGTGATCACCAGCACCGGCATGGCTGAGGACTGCCGGACGTTCGCTTGCGTCGAGACCAATGTATGTCAAGGCTTGTTCAACCATACATCGATTGAGCTCATGGTCCATTCTCGGTGCCATAATTTGCGGTTGTGAACTTGTGAGCGACGGTTGATATTGCATAAGTCCTACCTATTGATTTGTTTGTGCTACGTTTTTCTCTTAGGATGTGAGCTGTTATCAGTCGGGTGATTTCGATTATTTTTCCATTTTTTCTTTCTGGACTTGCTGTTGGATTATAAATGAGCTTAGGTCCATATGAGACAATAATTCTTGGTTAATCTATATGACACATGTGAGCGTACGGCAAGTGATGTGAAGTTTAGGGCCAGTTCTTTTGTGGCTTCTAGCAGCTTATGATGGGTTGGGCTTAACTTATTTCCATCACCACTTCCTTCACAATGAGAATAAGCTGGGGATAGATGTCGGGCCCCTTTCTGGGAATAAATCACAGAAGAGCCCTTGAGTCATACCAGCCCCAAGGACCACTAGTGGACTCCCTTGATATAGATAACCAGTACAAATATAATATTACACGGGGTTGAGTCAGGGTGACTCAACAAACTTTATTACAGACTTGCCAATATACTACGGTGGTGGAATATGACAGTGGTGTGGTGTACTCTCATACTGATACAATAAAATAGAGCCAAGTGTCAGAGTGAGACTTGACTACTTTATTTCTGTAGCTCAGCGGATGATACATGTGGTAGACTCTTATATCACAGGTGGTCTGACTGAGACTCCTCTAAGCGTCGGGCTCGCTAGCGCAATCCTCTTCCACAAGCTCGTCCTCCTCCAAGTCTGGCCAAGTAAATAGCCAGGGACAAGCCAGTGAGTACGTTGGAATGTACTCGCAAACATAATTGAACAAAAGATATACCGAATGCATATGCTCATGGTGTGAAATGCTCATACTATTCATAACATATATATATGCCTGCTGGCAGGGTTAAATCATGGCATGATAAAATTTGTAACTCGTGCAGACGTGAGGCGTTAGTAGTAAGAATTATAAAAGAAGAATGCCGGTCGGATGTCTAAAAATGACACCTCGGTAGGTCTTTAAGAGAAATGCCAAACGGGTGTCTAAAAGAGAAATCGGACGAGACAGAACCATCCGGAAACTCAAGCGACACCACGAGAGGTCTCGAAAAGAAATGCCAATCGGGTGTCTAAAAGAGAAATCGGACGAGATAGGACCATCCGAGGACTCAGGCGACACCACGAGAGGTCTTGAAAAGAAATGCCAATCGGGTGTCTAAAAGAGAAATCGGACGAGATAGGACCATCCGAGGACTCAGGCGACACCACGAGAGGTCTTGAAAATATAACTGAATGCCCGGGGTAGTCTAGCCGGCCCCTGAGACACTCCGAAGATATAATAAGAGAAACAGGTTAGTCCACAATAATATTCGTATCATCAAAATATATTCTTGATAATATTAGTAACGACAAAAAATTTATCCTGCAAAATATTCATGCTTGTTGTTAAATTATTTCCTCCGAAAACCGACACCGGGACCGACACTTGACCCACCCAGCTAACGTCCTTGACCGCGGACACGGCTATTCGAATAGATATAACTCTGCAGAGGGTGTACTCTTTACCCACAAGTAAAGGATTTCTATAGCCAGCACCGAGACGCTGACTAATTCCCATTACGGTCTTTGGGTTGAAAACACACCTGACCAGCACACACCAGATTAACCGTCCGGATGCCAGGAATCACCCAAAGCATCTTTCCAGAAAAACTCTAAGACGGGGAGACCATCGTCTCGACTAGCATGGGATCACTATTCATACGCGCGGATTACAAGGGGTGCCCCCCTCTCGGCTACACTGCCGGAAACACCCATGCCCCCTGACCAAGTGACATGCCTACCATGGGCCAATGGTATCTTTCACTATGGCCCCTCTGTACGGTGTGTGCGGGAAAGGGGTTAACATCTTACTGAACCATACCTTCCTTGCGGAAGGACCCGTGGTAGCACGGTATACAGCTAGGTGTAACGGAACAAGACTCGTTCTAGGTCGACTCAGGAGGTGTTTGTTATTATTATAGCCGGTATACTCCACATATGTCACCGTGACACCACCGTGTCAAACGTGACCCGTGCCCACCGGCACGTCCAAGGCAGGAGCTTTACTTCTGGAGGCTCACAGCCTTCAATCATGTTAGAAAAATTCTTGAGCTTGGGTGTAGTGCAAGCCAAGTGCAAGAAATGACCATGCGTGCATGCACATGCGATAATACTACATATGTGGTGCAAACTTTAACTGATGCAACCATGCAATGCAATCACCATATCCAAAGTTCATATATGCTTGCCTTTTCCAAAGTAGTCAGGAGAAAACCCTTCCAATTTTCCAGCAAAGTTTTCTTCTTCTTTTTCTGAAAAAGGAAATCCAAATTTAAATTCAATTCATTTTTTTATTACAGTACAAAAACTTGTCTCAAAATATTTTTAAAAAAATATAAAAAAAACTAGAGAGAAAAACAAGAAGAACAGAAAAAGAATCAAGTCATTTGAATTTGTGGTTTAAAAGTTATAAGTAGTCAAAGTTCCAGTCAAATCTGTTTTTATTAAACACATAAAAGAAAACGTTTCGGATGTAAGTACGCTTTCCAGAGAAGAAAGCGTAAATAACAGAATACATTTTCTGTTTAAACGCAGAAAAGGAGAGAAAGCTGACGGGTGGGGTCCACCCGTCAGGTTCAAATTCGAACGCGCTTCGTGCGCAGTACAGAAGAGGTGCGGCGATCGCCGGCGACGATCGCCGGTGTATCGGTGGGTGGCGATGGTGTGGTCGAGCTCGGAAAGGGTTCCCACACCGGTGAGGAGTGGTGGTGGTCACCGGCGATCACCAGGACGCCGGTGAGGTCGACGCCGGCGGACGGTGGTTCGGGTGGTGTTGGAGATCACCGGAGAAGGCTTGGGAGGTGAAATTGGAGTGCGGAATCGTCGAGTGGATGCAAGAGAGAGCTTCTGGTGGAGTTTTAGCGGTGGTGGTGGAGTAACGACGACGAACTGGTCGGGGACAGAGGCGGTGGAGCGGTGGTCGGAATCGGGGAAGGAGGCCTCCCCGAGGTCGGGGAGTGCATGAAAGGGCGATTGGCAGGGTGTGGAGGCGGTGCAGGGGATCTGCGAAGCTTGAGAGGGCCTTTTATAGGCGATTCAAGGGCGACCGAGGCGGAATGGATGACGCCGGAGTAAATTCCGGCCGACGAGGTAGTTAGGGCGGTGGCCGTGGGCGGCGAGGGGGTTATTGTGGATGGTGGAGCGTTCTGGTAGGATCGGCATGGACGAGCTCGTGCTCCTTGGCCTCTTCCGCAGCAAGGTGTCCGCACGGGAGTGGCGGCCGTGCCCGGCTCCGGCGACTGCCAAGAGGGGTCCAGTGGGTTTGGCGGCGAGGGAAGTGTGCGGAGGAGGTGCCGCGTGGAGGGAGAGGTAGGTCGGGGTGGGTGCGGCGCAGTGATGGTGGCTGGTGGTGTGCTGACCCCTTTGGTCCGCCATGGCGGCGAGCGGCGGTGGATGCACCGGCCAGCCACCGGCCAGATGATGGCGAGAGACTGATGAGAGGGGTCCGTGACGATGCATTAAAGATGGAGTGAGGCAGCAACGACGAGGAGGAGTGCAAGGCACGGCACTCTGTCCCGATTCCCTCTTATCTGAAAATCTTCAGTTTTCTGAATTTTCCGACAGCTATAAACAGTGCACAAGAGGTGTTTGATAAAATGCCAGAGGGGTCTAGGCATTATAGTAGTTTGCAGGGATTTTTGTGGTGATGTGTTGATGCTCAAAAATAGGTTTGCCAAAGTTTCAGAATTTTTGGATCTATAAAAATTGAGTTTGTATCAGAGAGATTAAATCTGGTCCAAATTTGAATTGAAGGTAATTTGAAATTTTTGAACAGTGGCAACCAAAGTTTTTGGTGAAATGGGTCATAGGTACTGTCTAGTTGCTAGAACAATTTTTTGCGGGAGCAGAAGACTTGTAGAAAATATGGTTCCTTTGTAAACCAAAGAAATTATGGATAATATAAATTCCAACTTTGGAATTTAGTAAATATTGTAGAAATATTTTTGTAAGATGGAAAAGAGTTGATTGCTGCCCTATAGAGTGAGAATGATATATGGAATGTTTTGAGGAGTGGTAGAAAGATTGTTTGGATGGATTTTGTAGGTGTCAGAGAAGAGAAGAGCTTCTTCTTGAAATGCTTTGGTTTTGTCAAAAACTTTTCTATAAAAAAAATGTTTGAATTCTAAGAATCATTTACCAAATAAAACCATAAATCAAATCAGACCCTTTCCTGGAAAATTTTGAACTCAACTAAAATTTGAAAAGGTTCCCAAACAAAAGGAAGAAAATAGGATCAAAATGGTTTCCAATGAATTTATTTTAAAGAAAAGATTTTGAAAATCCAGAAGAATATTTTTGGGGTGTTACAGCACCTACCCCCTTAAGAAAAATCTCGTCCCCGAGATTTCAGCTGTCCCTCAAACAGGTACGGATATTCAGCCCTCAAGTGATCCTCTCTTTCCCATGTTGCTTCTTCCTCGGTGTGATTACTCCACTGAACCTTGTAAAATTTTATCACATTCTGCCGGGTCCTCCGTTCTGACTCCTCCAGAATTTTTATAGGTCGTTCTCTATATGTGAGGTCTGGTTGAAGATCTAGGTTGTGATGTTGTATTTGCTTGTCCGGGTTACTGACACATCTCCTTAGTTGTGACACGTGAAACACGTCATGAACATCTGATAATTCAGCGGGTAACTCTAGTTGATAGGCAACCTTGCCCCTTCTTGCAATCACTCTGAATGGTCCAATAAACCTCGGTGCCAATTTTCCTTTGACTTTAAATCTCTGTAGTCCCCTCGTTGGAGATACTCTGAGATACACGTATTCCTCTGGTTCAAAGCTAACCTGACGGTGTTTCTGGTCATAGTAGCTCTTCTGACGGCTTTGAGCCACTCTTAATCTATCCTGAATGAGCCTCACTTTTGTTTCTGCTTCTTTAAGAATTTCTGGGCCAAAGATTCGGCTATCCCCGGTTTCAGACCAATTGAGTGGGGTACGGCATCGTCATCCGTACAGGGCTTCGAAGGGTGACATCTTTAAACTGGCTTGGTAACTATTGTTATATGAGAATTCCGCGTATGGTAAACTGTCTTCCCAGCTGACTCCGTACGTGAGCACACATGCTCTCAGCATGTCCTCCAATATTTGATTTACCCGCTCAGTTTGTCCTCCGGTCTGTGGGTGATATGCTGTGCTGAATGTCAGTTGAGTCCCTAAAGCTTGCTGTAGGTGCTCCCAAAATCTAGAGACAAACTGGGTGCCTCTATCAGAGACTATGGTCTTGGGTATTCCATGTAAGTAAACAATCCGGGAGAGGTATAGCCTGGCAAGCCTCTGTGTTGAGTATGTAGTTTTTACTGGTATGAAATGTGCCACCTTGGTTAATAAATCTGTTATAACCCAGATAGCATAATTTCCGTGTCGTGACCTTGGCAATCCGACGATAAAATCCATTCCTATTACATCCCATTTCCATTCAGGTACTCTGAGTGGCTGCAATAGTCCTGCTGGCCTCTGATGTTCTGCTTTTACACGCTGACAAGAATCACAGCGTGCAACGTATACGGCTATGTCTCTTTTCATCCCGTGCCACCAAAATCTTTCTTGTAGATCCTTGTACATCTTGGTTCCCCCTAGGTGAATAGAGTACGGAGTAGTGTGAGCTTCTACCAAAATTTGTTGCTTTAACTCCTCTTCGTTTGGTACACATAATCTTTTCCTAAACCATAAAATTCCCTGGCTGTCTATGGTGAATTCGGACGCCTTGCCCAATTTTATTTTCCTCTTGATTCCCTCAATACTTGGATGTCCTTTTTGGGCTTCTTTGATCTGATCTTCTAATGTTGGTTTTATTTCCAGCTGAGTAATAGTCCCTTCCGTGACTAGTACCATGTTGAGTTTGGCAAATTCCTGGTTGAACTCTTGTTGTGTGAATTGCATACTGCCATCGTGGGTGCATGGGTTCCTGCTCAGAGCGTCTGCTACAACATTTGCTTTACCAGGATGGTAATGAATTCCCACATCATAATTCTTAATCAATTCAAGCCAGCGATGCTGTCTCAAATTTAATTCTGGCTGGGTGAAAATATACTTAAGACTTTTATGGTCCGTGTATATCTCACATCGATTACCCAGAAGATAATGTCGCCATTCCTTGAGTGCATGTATTACTGCTGCTAGCTCCAAATCATGAGTAGGATAATTCTCTTCATGTCGTCGTAGCTGTCTTGAAGCATATGCTACAACTTTTCCTTCTTGCATTAACACACATCCAAGACCTTTCCTGGATGCGTCACAATATATCTCAAAAAATTTTGTGTACATCAGGCACTACTAGAACGGGTGCTGTTGTTAACCTCTTTTTCAATTCTTGAAAACTTTTCTCACAGGCTTCGGTCCATTCAAACTTCTTATCTTTCTTGAGTAACTGGGTCATGGGTTTGGCTATGGTGGAGAATCCTTCGATGAATCTCCGATAATAACCGGCCAGACCGAGAAAACTTCTGACCTCTGTCACGTTTGTGGGTTGCTTCCATCCCAAGACATCTTTCACTTTACTCGGGTCCACTGCTATTCCTTCCTGTGTCAGTACGTGTCCAAGGAAACCAACTTCCCGTAGCCAAAATTCACACTTGCTGAATTTGGCGTATAATTGATTTTTCCTTAATTCTTCCAAAACTATCCGAAGATGTTGCTCATGCTCTTCAGGCGTCTTGGAGTAAATGAGTATATCATCGATAAATACGACCACGAACTTGTCCAAGTATTTCATGAAGACCTTGTTCATGAGATGCACAAAATAAGCAGGAGCGTTGGTTAAGCCAAAGGGCATTACTGTGAACTCATATAATCCATATCTGGTGGTAAAGGCGGTCTTGGGTATATCTGATGATCGGATTTTTAATTGATGGTAGCCTGACCTCAAATCTATTTTTGAGAAAACCTTGGCTTCTGCTAGCTGTTTGAACAAGTCATTTATCCTGGGCAGTGGATATTTATTTTTGATGGTGACCATGTTAAGTGCCCTGTAATCAATACATAGCCGTAGGGTACCATCCTTTTTCTTAGCAAATAAAACTGACGAACCCCACGGTGATGAGCTAGGTCGAACATAACCTTTCTCCATAAGTTCCTTAATCTGTTTCTTTAACTCAGCTAGTTCTGTTGGAGCCATGCGGTATGGCTTCTTATATATGGGAGTTGTTCCAGGTGCCAATTCAATAACAAATTCAATTTCGCGGTCCGGGGGCATTCCTGATAGCTCCTCAGGAAACACATCGGGATACTCGCAGACTACTGGAACCTTGCTTAATTCTGCCATATCCACTTGATTTAATTTTCCTTGTGATGTAGAAATCCCCCTGGTGCCAAACTTTATTGTTTTCCCTTGGTAATTTGTGAGAGTCACTGTGCGGTTGTAGCAGTCTATGAAACCTTTGTTGGTAGTTAACCAATCCATTCCCAAAATAATGTCCAGATCGACTGCTTCCAGTACAATGAGGTTGGCTAAAAATTTCATTCCTTTGATTTCAATGATCACATCCTTGCAGTACCATTGTGTGCTTTGCTTTGATCCCGGGGACTGAATAACCATGGAATTTTGCAAAGGCGAAAAAGAAAACTGATTCTCCGAGGCAAACCTTTTGGAAATGCATGAGTGGGAAGCTCCAGAATCAAATAAGACTGTAGCATTAATTGAGTTGACAGGGTACATACCAAATACAATATCTGGTGCATTCTGTGCTTCCTCAAAGGTCACGTGGTTGAGATGCCCCTTCCTTTGGTTGTTATTGGGGTTGAAATTGTTGCGTCTTGGATTTGTACCGCGGCCATTGTTGTTGGTCTTGAAGGTGTTGTTCCCCTGTTTTGGGCATTGTTTGGAGTAATGCCCTTCTTCTCCGCAGGCATAGCAGGTGATACCAGGACGGAATACTGTACCTTTGGTCCTGTTGTTGATGGCATTGCGGTTCTGCTGTGGTGCTGTAACTGCTGGTCGGGATGCCATAGGCCTCTGAAATTCACTCCTGGGTCTGTTGTTGCGAACCTGTGCTGACTGGTTCATACGGCGTTTGCGAATTTCATTCATGTTGCGGTGTTCGTTTTCCAGTATGATGGCCTTGTCTACCAGTGTCTTGAAAGCTGGGAAGGTATGGACCACTAGTTGGCACTTCAGAGATGGAATCAGTCCATCAAGAAATTTTTCCATCTTCTTTTTTTCTGTCATGTATTCATCGTTGGCGTACCGGGCCAGCTGAGTAAACTGGTCCAGATATTGCATCACTGTGGTGCCTCGCTGCTTGAGATCCTCAAACTCCCTTTTCTTCAATTTCATAATGCTGCTGGGAATATGTGCTCCCCGGAAATTTTCCTTGAATTGTTCCCATGTCATATTTGCTCCATCGGGGTGCGTGTGACACAAATTCTCCCACCATGATCCTGCTGTTCCAGAAAAATAGTGTGGAGCATATAGCACTTTTTCCTGGTCCGTACACTGAGCGATAACCAGTTTCCTCTCAATATCACGCAGTCAATCGTGTGCCTCCAACGGTTTGTCTGTGTGAGTAAAGACCGTTGGTTTTGTCTTCTGCAGTTCAGATAATTTGGATTTGAGTTGGTGCTGCTCCTGGTGATTCCCCATATTGATTAAGTGCTGCATCATCTCTTGGTGCTGTTGCTGGCTTTGCTCGTACAGATGGCATACTTGTGAGAATGCTGAGTCGCCACTTTGTTGGCTTGTCTGTCCTTGTGTGAAGTTATTTCCCATCTGTCCAAAATTGTCCTCTGGTGGAGTTGGCATGGAACGGGTCCAGGGGCGATGCATTTTCTTTCTGGGGTATTTGTGTAACACCGATGAGAAAGAAATAACAGGGAAAAGAAAATAGATTTTTTTAAACACTGGAAATAATTTCCCCCCAGAATGTAGTACAAAAGGTTAACAGTTTATATCACACAAGCAGATTTAATTATGCATGCCAAAAATGTTACTACTGACTTGAGTGCTAGCGATCGTGCCTATGGCTTCCTACAGTCATCCTGGCTCTGATACCAAGGTTTGTCGGGCCCCTTTCTGGGAATAAATCACAGAAGAGCCCGTGAGTCATACCAGCCCCAAGGACCACTAGTGGACTCCCTTGATATAGATAACCAGTACAAATATAATATTACACGGGGTTGAGTCAGGGTGACTCAACAAACTTTATTACAGACTTGCCAATATACTATGGTGGTGGAATATGACAGTGGTGTGGTGTACTCTCATACTGATACAATAAAATAGAGCCAAGTGTCAGAGTGAGATTTGACTACTTTATTTGTGTAGCTTAGCGGATGATACATGTGGTAGACTCTTATATCACAGGTGGTCTGACTGGGACTCCTCTAAGCGTCGGGCTCGCTAGCGCAATCCTCTTCCACAAGCTCGTCCTCCTCCAAGTCTGGCCAAGTAAATAGCCAGGGACAAGCCAGTGAGTACGTTGGAATGTACTCGCAAACATAATTGAACAAAAGATATACCGAATGCATATGCTCATGGTGTGAAATGCTCATACTATTCATAACATATATATATGCCTGCTGGCAGGGTTAAATCATGGCATGATAAAATTTGTAACTCGTGCAGACGTGAGGCGTTAGTAGTAAGAAATTATAAAAGAAGAATGCCGGTCGGATGTCTAAAAATTACACCTCGGTAGGTCTTTAAGAGAAATGCCAAACGGGTGTCTAAAAGAGAAATCGGACGAGACAGAACCATCCGGAAACTCAAGCGACACCACGAGAGGTCTTGAAAAGAAATGCCAATCGGGTGTCTAAAAGAGAAATCGGACGAGATAGGACCATCCGAGGACTCAGGCGACACCACGAGAGGTCTTGAAAAGAAATGCCAATCGGGTGTCTAAAAGAGAAATCGGACGAGATAGGACCATCCGAGGACTCAGGCGACACCACGAGAGGTCTTGAAAATATAACTGAATGCCCGGGGTAGTCTAGCCGGCCCCTGAGACACTCCGAAGATATAATAAGAGAAACAGGTTAGTCCACAATAATATTCGTATCATCAAAATATATTCTTGATAATATTAGTAACGACAAAAAAATTATCCTGCAAAATATTCATGCTTGTTGTTAAATTATTTCCTCCGAAAACCGACACCGGGACCGACACTTGACCCACCCAGCTAACGTCCTTGACCGCGGACACGGCTATTCGAATAGATATAACTCTGCAGAGGGTGTACTCTTTACCCACAAGTAAAGGATTTCTATAGCCAGCACCGAGACGCTGACTAATTCCCATTACGGTCTTTGGGTTGAAAACACACCTGACCAGCACACACCAGATTAACCGTCCGGATGCCAGGAATCACCCAAAGCATCTTTCCAGAAAAACTCTAAGACGGGGAGACCATCGTCTCGACTAGCATGGGATCACTATTCATACGCGCGGATTACAAGGGGTGCCCCCCTCTCGGCTACACTGCCGGAAACACCCATGCCCCCTGACCAAGTGACATGCCTACCATGGGCCAATGGTATCTTTCACTATGGCCCCTTTGTACGGTGTGTGCGGGAAAGGGGTTAACAACTTACTGAACCATACCTTCCTTGCGGAAGGACCCATGGTAGCACGGTATACAGCTAGGTGTAACGGAACAAGACTCGATCTAGGTCGACCCAGGAGGTGTTTGTTATTATTATAGCCGGTATACTCCACATATGTCACCGTGACACCACCGTGTCAAACGTGACCCGTGCCCACCGGCACGTCCAAGGCAGGAGCTTTACTTCTGGAGGCTCACAACCTTCAATCATGTTAGAAAGATTCTTGAGCTTGGGTGTAGTGCAAGCCAAGTGCAAGAAATGACCATGCGTGCATGCACAAGCGATAATACTACATATGTGGTGCAAACTTTAACTGATGCAACCATGCAATGCAATCACCATATCCAAAGTTCATATATGCTTGCCTTTTCCAAAGTAGTCAGGAGAAAACCCTTCCAATTTTCCAGCAAAGTTTTCTTCTTCTTTTTCTGAAAAAGGAAATCCAAATTTAAATTCAATTCAAATTTTTATTACAGTACAAAAACTTGTCTCAAAATATTTTTAAAAAAATATAAAAAAACTAGAGAGAAAAACAAGAATAACAGAAAAAGAATCAAGTTATTTGAATTTGTGGTTTAAAAGTTATAAGTAGTCAAAGTTCCAGTCAAATCTGTTTTTATTAAACACATAAAAGAAAACGTTTCGGATGTAAGTACACTTTCCAGAGAAGAAAGCGTAAATAACAGAATACGTTTTCTGTTTAAACGCAGAAAAGGAGAGAAAGCTGACGGGTGGGGTCCACCCGTCAGGTTCAAATTCGAACGCGCTTCGTGCGCGGTACAGAAGAGGTGCGGCGATCGCCGGCGACGATCGCCGGTGTATCGGTGGGTGGCGATGGTGTGGTCGAGCTCGGAAAGGGTTCCCGCACCGGTGAGGAGTGGTGGTGGTCACCGGCGATCACCAGGACGCCGGTGAGGTCGACGCCGGCGGACGGTGGTTCGGGTGGTGTTGGAGATCACCGGAGAAGGCTTGGGAGGTGAAATTGGAGTGCGGAATCGTCGACTGGATGCAAGAGAGAGCTTCTGGTGGAGTTTTAGCGGTGGTGGTGGAGTAACGACGACGAACTGGTCGGGGACAGAGGCGGCGGAGCGGTGGTCGGAATCGGGGAAGGAGGCCTCCCCGAGGTCGGGGAGTGCATGAAAGGGCGATTGGCAGGGTGTGGAGGCGGTGCGGGGGATCTGCGAAGCTTGAGAGGGCCTTTTATAGGCGATTCAAGGGCGACCGAGGCGGATCGGATGACGCCGGAGTAAATTCCGGCCGGCGAGGTAGTTAGGGCGGTGGCCGTGGGCGGCGAGGGGGTTATTGTGGACGGTGGAGCGTTCCGGTAGGATCGGCGTGGACGAGCTCGTGCTCCTTGGCCTCTTCCGCAGCGAGGTGTCCGCACGGGAGTGGCGGCCGTGCCCGGCTCCGGCGACTGCCAAGAGGGGTCCAGTGGGTTTGGCGGCGAGGGAAGTGTGCGGAGGAGGTGCCGCGTGGAGGGAGAGGTAGGTCGGGGTGGGTGCGGCGCAGTGATGGTGGCTGGTGGTGTGCTGACCCCTTTGGTCCGCCATGGCGGCGAGCGGCGGTGGATGCACCGGCCAGCCACCGGCCAGATGATGGTGAGAGACTGATGAGAGGGGTCCGCGACGATGCATTAAAGATGGAGTAAGGCAACAATGACGAGGAGGAGTGCAAGGCACGGCACTCTGTCCCGATTCCCTCTTATCTGAAAATCTTCAGTTTTCTGAATTTTCCGACAGCTATGAACAGTGCACAAGAGGTGTTTGATAAAATGCCAGAGGGGTCTAGGCATTATAGTAGTTTGCAGGGATTTTTGTGGTGATGTGTTGATGCTCAAAAATAGGTTTGCCAAAGTTTCAGAATTTTTGGAGCTATAAAAATTGAGTTTGTATCAGAGAGATTAAATCTGGTCCAAATTTGAATTGAAGGTAATTTGAAATTTTTGAACAGTGGCAACCAAAGTTTTTGGTGAAATGGGTCATAGGTACTGTCTAGTTGCTAGAACAATTTTTTGCGGGAGCAGAAGACTTGTAGAAAATATGGTTCCTTTGTAAACCAAAGAAATTATGGATAATATAAATTCCAACTTTGGAATTTAGTAAATATTGTAGAAATATTTTTGTAAGATGGAAAAGAGTTGATTGCTGCCCTATAGAGTGAGAATGATATATGGAATGTTTTGAGGAGTGGTAGAAAGATTGTTTGGATGGATTTTGGAGGTGTCAGAGAAGAGAAGAGCTTCTTCTTGAAATGCTTTGGTTTTGTCAAAAACTTTTCTATAAAAAAAATGTTTGAATTCTAAGAATCATTTACCAAATAAAACCATAAATCAAATCAGACCCTTTCCTGGAAAATTTTGAACTCAACTAAAATTTGAAAAGGTTCCCAAACAAAAGGAAGAAAATAGGATCAAAATGGTTTCCTATGAATTTATTTTAAAGAAAATATTTTGAAAATCCAGAAGAATATTTTTGGGGTGTTACAATAGAGCAACTTCCCGCAGCAGCCCACTTAAAGCGAAGGGATATATTGCATTGCCACTCTTGTTCACCCATTTTGCAGGGAAAATGCCACCGAGCCCTACCCCAAATCCCTTCGTCACGACCCCAGCACCTCTCACAGAGAAATGATTCACGAGCGAAGCTAGGTTTGCTCCCCAAGCCAGCCGCCACCGCAATCGGTCCACGTCGATCCAGCTCCTCTGCGCCCTTCCCTTCGCCGCCTTCAACATGGACGCCGATGCCACTCCGGCAGGTAGCATCGTCGCCGCTCCCCACCTTCTGTCCGTCGCCGACGACGTGGACAGAGGCTAACCCCTCCCACAACCATCCCTCCAACAACAACCACCGGCTACCTTCTTCGCCAGTGATTGTTCAGCATCGATGTCCATGTCCTCCGGCGAGCTCACCTTCACCCTGCATCTCTGTCAAGCCCGCATCAGAATAAATGTAGTCCAAGGGTACTACAGACAATTCATCGAACCTAAGAGAAAATAACCTAAAACGACGGAACCTAAAAGAACTGGGTGGCTTATTCTCGTGGACTAATTTCCACGACGACTTCTCTGAGGCTTATTCCTATCGCAGCTTATGCATAAGTTGCACCTCAAAAGAACTGGCCCTTAGTACCATACTGTTACAGTAGTAAGAGTGAGACCCCTTAGTAAGGGTTGATCTATCACTTGTAATTGGGAGCTTGGGAATAGGAGTTGTACACGCGCTCCTCCTCCTCCTCCGCCGCACACCAAGCCACGCCACGCCTCGCCTCATTAGGACGCACACGCCGCTGGTTGCGGGAATGAGCCGAGCCTTATTTTTACCCGTAAAAAATGGTTAATTAATTGTGGATTAATTAACAAGTCGCTAATAAGGAGGCGCCGGCTGTGGAGTGTAACCTAATCAGTGTGCTGCTTCTGGCGACTGCTCCCGATCCGTCCCCGTCTCCGTCATCTTCTGCTTCGACTACGTCCCCTGCATCGAAACCATGGTCGACGACGCCGCCGTCGCCGATGCCGCCGAGAAGAAGGCCACGGATGACGCCGAGGCTGCTGCTGCCACCGCCGCATTGGCTTGGCCAACCGGAGGGTATGATTTGTTCATCCCTCATTTACTCGTTCTCGTGCTAGCCGTATATGCCATGTTCATAGATATTCCGTTTCTATGTACTGTACGTGCTAGTATGCTTAGATATCGGTATGAATTGCATATCGTATTTACCATGCTTGTTATTTACTCGTGAATTAGTCTAGCCGTACATGAACTCCTCAAACTACGGCAATCACCGGAAAGAATCCCAATTATTGTCACCTTGGGGTATGCGGATCATGACACGTAATAGGTGCATACAACTTGCAAGATAGGATCCAAATCACTCTTATATTCATGAAAACATAATAGGTTCAGATCTGAAAACATGGCACTCGGGCCCTAGTGACAAGCATTAAGCATAGCAAAGTCGTAGCAACATCAATCTCAAAACATAGTGGATACTAGGGATCAAGCCCTATCAAACTTAACTCGATTACATGATCAATTCCATCCAAACCCCTCACCGACCAGCAAGCCTACAAAGGAATTACTCACTCCCGGTGGTGAGCATCATGGAATAGTCGATGGAGAAGGGTTGGTGATGACGACGGCGACGAATCCCCCTCTCTGGAGCCCCAAACGGACTCCACATCAGCCCTCCCGAGGAAGAACAGGAGGTGGCGGCGGCTCCATCTCGTAAAAGGCGATGAAATCTTCTCTCCTATTTTTTTTCTCCGAAGATGTGAATTCATAGGACTGGAATTAGGGTAGGAGGAGCCACGTGGGCCCCACAAGCCATCAGGGCGCGCCCAGGGGGGTGGGTGTGCCCTGTTGGCTTGTGGCCCACAGGCAGCCCCCTCCGGTGGATCTTCGTTCCATAATTCATTATTTATTCCAAAAATAATTCACAAAAAGTTTCGTTCAATTCCAGAAACTTTTATTTCTGCACAAAAATAACACCAAGGTAGTTCTGCTGAAAACAGCGTCAGTCCGGGTTAGTTCCATTCAAACCATGCAAATTAGAGTCCAAAACTAGAGCAAAAGTGTTTGGAAAAGTAGATACGTTGAAGACGTATCAGGTGCTCCGGGCGAAAGCTCGCCAGGTCTTACCGGCCGACGGCGTTGGTTTCCGCGGACGTCGTGTCACTTCCTTGGAGGCGCAGGCATGGATTCCACCCCCTGCACACCCTCGGTTCCAGCTCTTCGGGTGAAAGCCTAAGGCCCAGCTGGGTCGGGCGACGGCGTCGACATCATCGCTTCCTTCTTTGGAGTGTCGTCTTGAAGAGCATTGGATCCCGTTTGCACGCTCCATGGGCTTGACGCTCGCCGCATTGCGGTCGGCAGGTGCACATCTGGCAATGGTGATGTGATGCGCTTCTTGTGTGGCAACGATGGCGACTTCGGGCGGAGTTGGGCCGCTGCTGAGCTTTGGTAGTCGGTCTCATCCGACATGTTCGAGGGGTTGTCGTGCCTCACTTGTCTTCCTGAAGTCGAAGCTGTAGAGGAGGTGCCTCCGCGGTGACGATGACACGAGACGGGGGTGGTCGGTTCCGGTACCGGCTCGGTGCAGGCTCAGAGCTTTTCCCCTGCAATGCTCGTCGACAGAGTCGGAGCTGCCTGGTTGTTGGCGCGTGCGGTGGACTGTTTGGCATCGACCGGCGCATGCCTCGACGCTTTTTTGCGGTGAGGGCTACATCGGTGGTCGTTAATGGTGGAGTCGGAGTCGCCCTCTCGTGGAGGTGTGATGACGATGACACCGAATTGCAACCTCGACGACGCTTTTCTCTTCGACGGCGTGTGTGCGTTCTTGTGTGGGTTGCCAGGTTGCTTTATAGGCATTGTTTTTGCGGGCATGTTGTGAAGGTTTTCGCCCGGTTTTTCGTTAAATTAACTGGGCAACTCTCTTCGACCTTTTTAATGAATCGGGCCCTAAGATCGTGTTTTAAAAAAAAAGACATCGGGTCAAGCTTAACAAACACAAGTATACCAGGTAGGCAGGTACCACTGGCAAAAGAACAAGCTACCAACCCACATCCACGCAGCGAACCAACCTGTGGTTGGATGATTAGAGGGACTGTGGTATCCCCAGCCCACCAGGGTTCAAGTCCTGGTGCTTGCATTTATTCCTGGATTTATTTCAGGATTTCCGGCTATGCGTATTCAGTGGGAGGAGACGTTCCCGTCGACGACGAGGCGCCTACGGTGACTCCGTAAATCTCAAGATGATATGCCGGCTCAGTCTCTCGGAGGTGCTCATAGGGGTAGGGTGTGCGTGTGTGCGTTCATAGGGGTGAGTGTATGCGCATGTATGTGAGCGCTTGCGTCTGTACTGTTAGAAAAAAACAAACATCCACGCAGCGACAGAGGCATTCAGGCAGGAGGAGGCACACAAGGTCACCAGCAGTCAGCACCCTCTAGAAGCGAGCCGCGCGAACCCACTAGCTTGCCGAGGAGCGAGCACGCTCATGCCGTAGAATTCGCGCCTCGCCGGATCTGATGGTGGTTCGCTGGCCCATCGCCGCTGTCTCGCTGCCTTGCTTCGCCGGCACCGGACGGGCGTGGTGGCGTGAGGCGCGCCAGGGCAGGGGAAGGAGAGGGCGCAATGCCGCCGGCCGTTCCGTGCCTCCGCGCCGTGTGCTGGGGGAGGCGCGGAGGGAGAGGCTCGCCGGGGAAGGGAAGGAGCGGCGCTGCGTGGCGACCACGGCCGCCGCCGCCGCGCGTGGGCCTGTGCGGGAGGAATAGAGAGAAGACCACCGCGCTCGGGATCTGGGCCGGGCCGAGCAAGCCCACCTTGTGCCCAAAGCCCGGTATGGCGACGGTTACAGCCTTACAGGTACCTTGAAATACCCCGCCTTGGCGCCCAACGGCTTTCGCCTCTGCTTTCCTCCTCCTCGCCGGAGCCCCAAGAAACCAAGAACCCACCATCCATCCCCACCTCCGTCTCGCCCCCGCTTCTCTCCCCACCGCCCAGCCGCCCACCTCCTCTGCTCTCCGGCGGTCCAGCGCCGGCGGCGACCGATGGACCAGTTCCACGACGGGCACCACGTGCGGCTGCGGAGTCGCGTGCTCGGCAAGTACCTCCACGCCGACGACGACGTCCAGGGCGTCTCCCTCCGCGACCGCCGCGCCTCGCTGAACCAGGCGTGGACGGTGCACATCTACAACGGCAACGGCGTGCACGTGCTCCTCCACAGCGCCACCTACGGCCGCTACCTCGCCACCACGGACACGCGGGCGCCGCGCGGCCACCGCGGCTTCCGCGCCGGGCAGCGCGACTACGACCAGCCGGAGGTGGAGGCCATCATGTGGCGGGTCGTCAGGTCCGGCTTCGGGAACGACGTCCTGCTCCGCGACGCCGACCACCGCTACCTCCGCGCCAACGGCAAGTACCGCACCTGGAACACCGGCGTCACCGTCGAAGCCAGCGACCACGTCAGCGCCATGATGTACTGGACCGTCGAGCCCATCCCCGCCAGAGAGGACACGCCTGGCCTTCCAGGCCCGATTCAGGTGAGCTCGCCATGACCCGCTTCTCGTTAACTCTCGAATTGCTTCCAGCGGCGCCTATCGATTGAGCGAATTGGGTTTTCTTGGGCGTCTTTAATTTGGATCGCAGTTCAACTGCAGGGATGGCGAGTTGTATTAATCCCGTTCTTCCAAATTTGGGTGCTGTTCTTGCCGTTGGTTGTTGCGTTTGTGTTTTCCATCAGAAAATTCAGAGTACTAGCGAACATAACAATGGTTCTTTGCTACCCAACTGCAGAGCCCCCCTCCGACGATTTTCTGGCGCGAGCCGGTGATGTGGCGGCAGATCAGTGACCCCGACGGCGTACATGGCGTCGGACCCCGACGGACCCATCTACTCCCAGTACTGCTGGTCCACGTTCCAGTTCAGGGGGAGGTCCGTGTTCCACCTGAGGAACGAGATGGCCAGGCGCACCCGCTTCATCCTGGAAGGCCGTCAACCCTTCGACCTCGTGATGTGCGTCAAAGCAGGCCGCCACGGGCGTCTGACCCCGCTCTTCGTCGACCTGCCCCGCGGCGACCTCTTACCGACCTTCTGGATTGTCGTGTTCCTGTCCGGGACCCCAGGTGAGAGCCACTGTCCATGTCCCAACTTCTTAATGATCTCCTAATGGTGGTGACTGGCAAGAACTGAACCGGTGGCCTTGATTGAATTTGTTATGAACTATATGCTGCATGTCCGTGATCTTTGTGGTTGTATTTTATTGGGGTGCTAATCTGCTTGTGCTTGAACCAGTTTGCTCAAACTGTTATAGTCAGGGAAACAGTTTACTGAAATTGCTGTAGTCTGAAAAATAGTTAACTGAAACTGTTAGGACGTAAATGTCTGAAACTGTTGTAGTCTTGTAAGTAACTGCTGTAGTCTCTGGCTAGATGGTTATTGGGGCAACAGATCTTTTCATAACATCTTTACACATAAACCTTGATATGGAAAGTGTTGGTTTCAAACTACTCACAATCAACAGATCATTTCAGTACTTCCGTTTGGTACTATTTCCACCAGTATAAACTATTGTGTATAAAGCTAGTAAAGATTATGTAACTTAAAAGGCCAAATCAGTTGATTAATGTCTTTTCAGCCTTAACAGTGAAGATGGAGTTATCCGTTCTATTTGGCCTATTTTTACTTGGGTTGGATTAACCTGTGAACAAAATTCAAGTTCCTACAATGCTAAATTAAATCTAGTTTCTGCACATCATATTGTTTTCAGGTTTTGCACACGAGCTGTATTCCTGGTATTTTTTATTTTTCCTGTTGTTTTGTAAAACTCTGAGATTTGGATTGGTGATCTGCTTCCTAGTGATGATATTCTTTGGCGAGAAATGTGCTGCTGGTCTTGAAATCTGTTAATGCAAAATGCACAGATGTTGGTGTAGAGACTATTTGCTGCATGGACATGATATTTGGAGTCTTACTTTAGTGCTGATCATGCTTGGAAAAAGGATTTTATGATAGGTTTTGTTAGGATTTTGGAACTCGTCTGAAAATTAGAAGTAGTTGAATGGAAATAGTAGGTGCCTTGTGGACTGATCAGTATGTGCACACATGGCAAAAGATGGTCTGAAGCTAGTAGAAACTACTGGTTCCGCATTTCTGTTCTTGCTTCAGATAATTCGGTTCATCCATATCGTAACATTTGCCACTGGTAGAAATTATGGAACCTAAAAGGCCAAATCAAGTCCAATCGTTTCTTTCCATCTTTGCAGAGAAGATACTAATTTTCCAACCTGTGAAGAAAATTCAGCTTGTATCCTACAATAGCCATAAAAGCTTTAGTTCCCTGCACATTATACTGTTGCAGGTTTTGCCTTTTTTTTTTATCTGTATACATGTTTCAGATTTTCGTCTTGATCTTATCATTATATTGTTATTTATTATCGGTCTTCCGCCTAACTTGCTCATTATTTCTGCTAATTCAGCCTACGATGCGCTGCGATTCCCGAATGTTGACGCAGAGTAGAGCAAGATCAGAGCAGGGGTCCTGTCAGTTCACCTCTTCTGAAGTTTCGCCACCTCGGACACAATTACAGCAGAACTGGACGCCTACTTTTGCATGTAGATAGATATAAATGTTCAGAAAACTCAGCAGCCCTCGTGCTTCTTCTGCTAGCTAAACTTGCTCTGATCTCCTGACAGGACAGGGAGAACCCCTGTCTGTCTGTTTTGGCCTCTTGTTCCTTTTGGATGATGGATGCATTTTGCATTAATGGAGAATGTAGTGGTTCTTGCACTGAGATGATGGTCCTGTATTTCGTTTAGATGATGCATTTCATATATACAACAAATGCAGTTGGGCACTGAGCTGACGATATTGTGTTTCGTTGCGCCCGTTTTCATTTTGTTTTTCTGTGTAGGGTTTCTTGAAATGAGTCGATGATCCTGCAAACTTTTTAGACGATGCGTTTTGCATGCATCGAAAGTGCATCCTGCAATGTGTTTCTTTTACACTATGCATTCGTTATGAATGAAAAATGTAGCGGGTTCTTCCCTGAGTGGTGATCGTGTATTTGGAGGATGCATTTCGTATATAAAAAAAGTGCAGTTGGTTCTGCTGATGATATTGTTTATTATTGCGCCGTTTTGGTCTGTTTTTCAGTGTAGGGGTGATTGCAATGAGTCGATGATCCTGCAGTTTTTTAGGCGATGCATTTTCGCATAAATGAAAAATGCACTTGTTCTTGGAATGAGCTGACGACCATTTTTTTCCACTATGCATTCGGTATGAATGGAAAAATGTAGCGGGTTCTTCCTATGAGCTGGTGATCGTGTTTTCAGTTGTGCTGTTTTTAGTGTCTCGTGTGTTGTTGTGATGCCGAGCACCTGAACTCTGAACGAGGCCACAGATGACACCTACATTTTGCCGTTCGTTGATGTCCTCCCTTCTAAGTCGACCGAATCGTTGGATGAGTGCAGTAGGATTTCGGTATTTCGCTGTGGAGACGTTAAATATTCTAGTAAGTACATGGTAACTGAATTCGAGTAGAATTCTTAATCACTATATGATATGAGCATAGGAGACTTCACATCTAACTGAACCGATACCCGAAAAAAAAATGAACCGATAAACCCATGTATGCATATTCAGCTACATTTCGGATAAAAAGGAACTGTCGGTGAGTATAGCTGTGTTATTGGAGGGGTATACCTTACGGGTGTGGTACATACTAAGTCAGTATCCAGCTCTCTATAATATTGTGCAACGTAAAGATGCGTTCGTTGCCTCAATATTACAGTCAGTACCTCTAAATATTCAGTTTCGACGAGCTTTGATAGGTCATCGATGGGAGGAATGGCTACATTTAGTCAGAAGACTTATGGATGTTCAGTTATCGGACGAGCCCGATAGGCTTCAGTGGAAGCTAACAACTACTGGCATCTTTTCAGTTAAATCGATGTATCTGAACCTTATTGACACAACTGTAATCTCCAAATCGAATCATATTTGGAGGGTCAAGGTGCCCTTAAGAATCAAAGTCATCATGTGGTTTGTTCACAAGAAGGTGATTCTAACTAAAGATAATTTGTCAAAGCGCAATTGGCAGGGAAGTACACGATGTAGCTTTTGTGATCATGAGGAAACAATCAAACACCTTTTTCTCCATTGTCCGTTAGCAAAAAATTTACGGCAAACAGTTCGCATAGCCTTTAATATCACTCCCCCAGATAGCATTGACACGTTGTTTGGTACGTGGCTAAATGGGGTGGACATAAACATCGCTAGACATATTCGCATAGGGGTACTACACAGGGCATCAACGTTGATCCGTACGTGGTCGTTACTCACTCCTGCGGAAACCAGGGAGCCTTTGGTTACTGGGTCTATCCGGTGGGAGATGATAGCGCGGGATATCTACAACCGGATAGATGGTTAGGCATCTAGGCCTATTTTCGCCGGTTGTGGCATCATTCGTTTTTTTAAACTTTGTTTTTGTTGCTCATTGAGAGCTTGTTCGGAACCGCAGACTATTTGTTTTTGTCCGTTAATAAAGGGGCCGCATGCATCATTCTGATGCAGAGGCCGGAGGTAATCCTCCTTTTCTAAAAAAAACATACTAAGTCCATATATGATGGTACACCCGCGGCACCTGCACCCAATCGTGCTAGAGTAAACACGAGGAAGGGGATAAGGATGTACTCGCCGAGTTCGGGATTGTGTTATTATAGGAGATATTTTCATCATGTCTCCCCGAAGATAGCTACCTAATTACCCACATAGGTTGGCCTATGCAAAGATTACCCACATAGGTTGGCCTATGCAAAGGTCCCGACGGCCGCCACCAAAGGATCATCCGCGCTAGGAGAACAATACGCTCAGAACCACTAGTAGAAAACAAGCCTTTGGACCGGAGCATTAGTCCCGGTCAGGTTTTGCACCGGGACTAATGTGTCCATTAGTTCCGGTTCATGAGGCTAGGCTTTAGTCCCGGTTCGTGAGGAACCTCTAGTCTTGGTTGGTGTTACCAACCGGGACTAAAGGGGTGGTGGCAGGGTTGCGGTGGGCTGGGGCCCATGCGAGACCCTTTAGTCCCGGTTGATGACACCAACCGGGACTAGCGATGGACCTTTAGTCCCGGTTGGTATCACCAACCGGGACTATAGAAATCCCTATATATAGATGCTTCTTCCAGCCCGAGCCCAAGCTCTCCTTTCTTTCCTCTTTGTTTTCTTCCTTCCCCTGAGCTCATGAGGATTGGAGGCACCCCATCCATTTTTGCCAAGATTTGTGAAGATTGGAGGCACCCCATCGTTTTAAAAGGTTAGCAACTTCATAATTTCATCTCTCATTACTATTTATTGAGTTTCATGCAATTTGTGGGTTTTAGTTTGGGAGTAATTATGTGGGAGTTCATTTGATTTATATGCATGCAATTTGAGCTCAAATCCTCTTCTTAGTTTGCATGTGTAGGTGTGGTTTACTTAGTGCCTTTCCGTCCCCGTCCTCGTCCTCACTGCCGTCGATCGCCTGTGAGCATGGTGCCAGTTGAGTTCACAAAAGGTGCAAATTTTTCGGTTGTCTTGTATATGCCGATCCAAGTCTCGATTTTTCTGGTTGCTTTCTGGTGCCAGGATTGTTGAAGTAACTGTTCGGCATATATAAGATAACCGAATAATTTGCACCTTTGATTCTGGGTTGAAAGCCATAGTTATGCTCCACAAGTATTCTGATGGTCACTGCAGTTACATGAAGGCGACGTATTAACTAGCAAGGTTGGCATCCGTTTTAATTTTTTGTAAATTTATGTCTGGACAAAATCCTCAGTTTGGACAAAGTTCTCAGTCTAAACAAAGTTCTCAGTCTGGACGAAATCCTTAGTCTGGACAAAGTTCTCAGTCTAGACAAAGTTCTCAGTCTAAACAAAGTTTTCCGTCTAGACAAAAATATCAGTCTAACTGTTCGGCATATATAAGATAACTATATGTTGTTTTCTGAGAACTATGTATGAACTCTATGTATTTATTTTTGCAGTAATAACATTTGATCACTATTAATTTGGTCATTTCTCTATTCATGATGTTCTGTAATCGTTTTTGATATACTTAATTATATAATGCAGATGAACCGGCAATGGAGGATGTACGGTGACCGACGCACTTCCAACGCACTTCGTTTAAGATAAGAAGTTTGAAGAAGTTTTATTATAAATTGAGATTGAATTTCAAAAGTTTCATTATAAATTGAGATAGAAATTTCAGAAGTTTTAAGATAAGAAGTTTCATTATAAATACATCATGCATTATAATTTTTTAATAAAAAATAGGTCTAGAAAGTTTTTGTAAAAAAATTACGTACTTTTGGTCTGTCAGAGCTCCTTATGTGACTTTCATGTTTCTTCTTGATGGAGGAATCCCGACTGTTGTCGCGGGGGTCGTTTCCTCTTCTTCTTCTCGCGTTATTGGAAATATGCCCTAGAGGCAATAATAAGGTGGTTATTATTATATTTTCTTGTTCATGATAAATGTTTATTATCCATGCTATAATTGTATTGATTGGAAACACAAATACATATGTGGTTACATAGACAACACTGTGTCCCTAGTATGCCTCTAGTAGACTAGCTCGTTGATCAAAGATGGTCAAGGTTTCCTAGCCATAGACATGAGATGCCATTTGATAACGGGATCACGTCATTAGGAGAATGATTTGATGGACAAGACCCAAACTATGAACGTAGCATATGATCGTGTCACTTTATTGCTATTGTTTTCTGCATGTCAAGTATCAGCTTCTATGACCATGAGATCATGTAACTCACTGACACCGGAGGAGTACCTTGTGTGTATCAAATGTCGCAACGTAACTGGGTGACTATAAAGATACTCTACAGGTATCTCCGAGGGTGTCTGTTGAGTGGGCATGGATCAAGATTGGGATTTGTTACTCCGTGTGATGGAGAGGTATCTCAGGGCCCACTCGGTAATACAACATCACAACAAGCCTTGCAAGCAATGTGACTAAAGTGTTAGCCACGGGATCTTGTATTACGGAATGAGTAAAGAGACTTGCCGGTAACGATATTGAACTAGGTATAGAGATACCGACGATCGAATCTCGGGCAAGTAACATACCGAAGAACAAAGGGAACAACATACGGGATTAACTGAATCCTTGACATAGAGGTTCAACTGATGAAGATCTTCATAGAATATGTAGGAACCAATATGGGCATCCAGGTCCCGCTATTGGTTATTGACCGTAGAGGTGTCTCGGTCATGTCTACATAGTTCTCGAACCCGCAGGGTCTGCACACTTAACGTTCGGTGACGTTTCGGTAGTATTGAGTTCTGTATGGTGGTGACCGAAGGTTGTTCGGAGTCCCGGATGAGATCCCGGACGTCAAGAGGAGCTCCGGAATGGTCCAGAGGTAAAGATTGATATATAGGAAGTCCCGTTTTGGTCACCGGAAAAAGTTCGGGCGTCACCGGTAGTGTACCGGGGGTGCCAGGAGGGTTCCGGGGGTCCATCGGGAGGGGGCCACCCACTCCGGGGGGCACATGGGCCTTAGAGGTGGCGCACCAGCCCTTAGTGGGCTGGTCAAGCCAGCCCCTAAGGGCCCATGCAAAGAGGAGAGAGGAGGGCCAAGTGGGGAGTCCTCCCAGGACTCCACCTCCCTTGTGGGAGGAGGAATCCTAGTTGGGGGAGGACTCCTCTCCCTTGGTTCGGCCGAACCCTCCTTGGTGGAGGGTTTGGGGCTGCCTCCTCCCCTCCCTTTCTCTTATATATACTAGAGGTTTTGAGGGCAACCTCTCACCTGAAAAGCCACGGCTGCCTCTCTCTCCCTCTAGATCTGTTCTCCACTAGATCGTCTCGGTTGCGCTTGGCGAAGCCCTGCCGGGACAGCACCACCACCACCGTCACCACGCCGTCGTGCTGCCGGAGAACTCATCTACCTCTCCACTCCCTCTTGCTGGATCAAGAAGGCGGAGATCTTCATCGAGCTGTACGTGTGCTGAACGCGGAGGTGCCGTCCGTTCGGTGCTAGATCGGGACGGATCGTGATTGGATCGCGGGACGGCTTGCGATTTGGATCGCGAAGACATTCGACTACATCAACCGCGTTTCTTAACGCTCCCCGCTTAGCGATCTACAAGGTTACGTAGATCCACTCTTCCTCTCGTAGATGCTCATCACCATGGATAGATCTTGCGTGTGCGTAGGAAAAAAATTTGTTTCCCTTGCAACGTTCCCCAACAGTGGCATCATGAGCTAGGTCTATGCGTAGATGAGATCTCGAGTAGAACACAAAGGAGTTTGTGGGCGTTGATATTCAGATTGCTTCCCTCCTTAGTCTTTTCTTGATTCAGCGGTATTGTGGGATGAAGCGGCTCGGACCAACCTTACTCGTCCACGTACGAGAGACCGGTTCCATCGACTGACATGTAACTTTGTTGCATAAGATGGCTGGCGGGTGTCTGTCTCTCCCACTTTAGTTGAATCGGATTCTAAAGAGGTGGTCCTTGTAGAAGGTGAAATAGCAACTTGTATATCACCATTGTGGTTTTGCGTAGGTAAGAATCATTCTTGCTAGATACCCATAGCAGCCACGTAAAACATGCAGGAACAAAATAGAGGAAGTCTAACTTGTTTTTGCAGGGTATGATGTGATATGATATGGCCAGAAACATGATGAGATATATGTGATGTATGAGATGATCATGTTTTGTATAGATTATCACGACTTGCATGTCGATGAGTACGGCAACCGGCAGGAGCCATAGGGTTGTCTTTAATTTATTTTCGCCATTTTTTGCTTTACTTTATCGCTATGAGTTAGCAATAGTTGTAGAAGCAATAGTTGGCGCGAAAACCTCATGGCGACACGTTGATGGAGATCAAGATGATGGAGATCATGGTGTCATGCCGGTGACGATGGAGATCATGCCGGTGCTTTGTAGATGGAGATCAAAAGCACAAGATCATGGCCATATCATGTCACTTATGATTTGCATGTGATGTTAATCCTTTTTATGCATCTTATTATGCTTAGGATGACGGTAGCATTGTAAGGTGATCCCTCACTAAAATTTCAAGATAAAATTGTGTTCTCCCCGAGTGTGCACCGTTGCGAAAGTTCGTCGTTTCGAGACACCACGTGATGATCGGGTGTGATAGACTTTACGTTCACATACAACGGGTGCAAGACAGTGTTGCACATGCGGAACACTCGGGTTAAACTTGATGAGCCTAGCATGTACATACATGGCCTCGGAACACAAGAGACCGAAAGGTCTTACATGAGTCATATAGTAGATATGATCAACATGGAGATGTTCACCATTGAAACCACCTCATCTCACGTGATGATCGGACTTGGGTTGGTGAATTTGGATCATGTGACACTCGAATGACCTGAGGGATATCAATTTGAGTGGGAGTTTTTTAAGTAATATGATTAACTAAACTCATTATCTTGAACAATAGTCTAAGTTGTCTTTGCAAAATTTATGTTGTAGATCAATGGCTCGCGCAGTAGCACCCCTAAATTTCAATGCGTTCCTAGAGAAAGCTAAGTTGAAAGATGATGGAAGTAACTTTGTAGACTGGGCCCGTAATCTGAGGATTATCCTCACGGCTTCCCAAAAGGCTTATGTCCTTGATGCACCGCTCGGTGAACCACCCGCTCCAGTAGAGGTTGCAGACGTTGCGAACGCCTGGCAGGCACGTTCTGATGATTACTCAATAGTTCAATGTGCAATGTTGTATGGCTTAGAACCGGGACTTCAAAGACGTTTTGAACGTCATGTAGCATATGAGATGTTCCAGGAGTTGAAGTTTATCTTTGAGAAGAATGCCCGGATCGAGAGGTATGAGACCTCCGATAAGTTCTATGCTTGCAAGATGGGGGAGAACGGGTCTGTCAGTGAACATGTACTCAGAATGTCTGGGTATTCCAACCGTCTGGCGGAGTTGGGAATTGTTCTCCCGCCAGAGGCGATCACTGACAGAGTTCTTCAATCACTGCCACCTAGCTACAAAAGCTTCGTGTTGAACTATAACATGCAAGGGATGAACAAGTCAGTCGCCGAGCTGTTTGCGATGTTGAAAGTCGCTGAGTCTGAGATTCAGAAGGAGCATCAAGTGTTGATGGTCAATAAAACCACTAGTTTCAAGAAGAATGGCAAGGGCAAGAAGGGTAACTCCAAGAAGAGTGGCAAAGCAGTTACCCCTCCCGTGAAGAAACCCAAGGCTGGACCCAAGCCAGAAACTGAGTGCTTTCATTGCAAGGGAACTGGTCACTGGAAGCGGAACTGCCCCAAGTATCTGGCTGACAAGAAGGCGGCCAACACCAAACAAGGTATATATGATATACATGTTATTGATGTGTACCTTACCAACTCTCGTTGTAGTGCGTGGGTATTTGATACCGGTTCGGTTGCTCACATTTGCAACTCAAAGCAGGAACTACGGAATAGACGGAGGCTTGCAAAGGACGAAGTGACGATGCACGTGGGAAATGGTTCCAAGGTCGATGTGATCGCCGTCGGCACGCTCGCTCTTCGATTACCATCGGGATTAGTGATGAACCTGAATAATTGTTATTTAGTGCCTGCGTTAAGAATGAACATTATATCTGGATCTTGTTTATTGCGAGACGGTTACTCATTTAAATCAGAGAATAATGGTTGTTCTATTTATATGAGTAATATCTTTTATGGTGATGCACCCATTGTGATGGGTTTATTCTTATTGAATCTCGATAGTAATGATACACATGTTCATAACATTGATGCCAAAAGATGTAGAGTTGATAATGATAGCACCACTTTCTTGTGGCACTGCCACTTAGGTCATATTGATGTAAAACGCATGAAGAAGCTCCATGCCGATGGACTTTTGGTGTCACTTGATTTTGAATCACTTGACACATGTGAACCATGCCTCATGGGCAAGATGACTAAGACCCCGTTCTCTGGAACAATGGAACGGGCAAGTGACTTGTTGGAAATCATACATACTGATGTGTGTGGTCCGATGAGCATTGAGGCGCGCGGTGGATATCGTTATTTTCTCACCTTCACCGATGACTTAAGTAGATATGGGTATATTTACTTAATGAAACATAAGTCTGAAATGTTTGAAAAGTTCAAGCAATTTCAGAGTGAAGTTGAGAATCATCGTAATAAGAAGATTAAATTCCTGCGATCTGATCGAGGAGGAGAATATCTGAGTTATGAGTTTGGCAGTCACTTAAGACAATGTGGAATTGTTTCACAATTGACACCGCCTGGAACACCACAACGTAATGGTGTGTCCGAATGTCGTAATCGAACCTTATTAGATATGGTGCGGTCTATGATGTCTCTTGCCGATTTGCCACTATCGTTTTGGGGTTATGCGTTAGAGACAGCTGCATTCACTTTAAATAGGGCACCATCAAAATCCGTTGAGACGACGCCATATGAACTGTGGTTTGGCAAGAAACCAAAGTTGTCATTTCTTAAAGTTTGGGGATGTGATGCTTATGTCAAAAAGCTTCAGCCTGAAAAGCTGGAACCCAAAGCGGAGAAATGCGATTTCATAGGATACCCAAAAGAGACGGTTGGGTACACCTTCTATCTCATATCCGAGGGTAAAGTGTTTGTCGCTAAGAACAAGTCATTTCTCGAGAAAGAGTTTCTCTCAAAAGAATTGAGTGGGAGGAAAATAGAACTTGATGAGGTTGTTGAACCTTTACTTCAACCAGAGAGTAGCGCAGCGCAGAAAGATGTTTCTGTAGAGCCTGCATCGGTTGAAGAGGAAGCTGATGATGGTGATCATGAGGCTTCGGATCAAGTTGCTATCGAACCTCGTAGGTCGACAAGGGCACGTACTGCTCCTGAGTGGTACGGTAACCCTGCCTTAGAGGTCATGTTGTTGGACAACGATGAACCTACGAGCTATGGAGAAGCGATGATGGGCCCGGATTCTGAGAAATGGTTAGAGGCCATGAAATCCGAGATGGGATCCATGTATGAAAACAAAGTACGGACTTTGGAAGTATTACCTGAAGGGCGAAAGGCCATTCAGAATAAATGGATCTTTAAGAAGAAGACGGATGCGGACGGTAATGTCACCGTCTATAAAGCTCGACTTGTGGCAAAGGGTTTTTCACAAGTTCAAGGAGTTGACTACGATGAGACCTTCTCACCCGTAGCGATGCTTAAGTCCGTCAGAATCATGTTAGCAATAGCTGCATTTTTTGATTATGAAATTTGGCAGATGGATGTCAAAACAACGTTCCTTAATGGTTTCCTTAAGGAAGAGTTGTATATGATGCAACCGGAAGATTTTGTCGATCCAGAGAATGCTAACAAAGTTTCCAGCGATCCATTTATGGACTGGTGCAAGCATCTCGGAGTTGGAATCTTCGCTTTGATGAGGTGATCAATGTAGGGTAACGCAGCAGAAAACAAAAATTTTCCGACCTACGTACCAGCCCAGGACCACTATGGAGACTGCATACAAGGTTTGATCTTTTCGTTACCGACTCGTAGCGCAGCGGAAGTTGAGTCGATGACGATCGGTGGTGTAGATCCCCGCAGCTAGGATTTACAACCTCCCAACCGCGAGGATGTATACCCTCATCCGCCCCACGGACAGCCCTCCGGGTGGCGGTCGGACAGTCCCCCGGACGGTGTCGCGGACAGCCCTTCGGGAGGACCTTCGAAACTCGAACGGTCACTCGGACAGCCCTTCGGGAGGACCTTCGAAACTCGGACGGTCACACGGACAGCCCTTCGGGAGGCACTCTCGAACTAAGACCGAAACTACGATCTCTCTACAGAGTTGCACACATACGGTGTCATCTATCCGGCAGGGCTTCGCCGTCCAGAACTAGTTCCCACCGGAACCCAGACATCCTTTCGGCTCTATGAAACTATTTCGCTGGGAGGGAGAGAGAAGCCAGATAACATCAGATGGCATGTGTATGTGAGAAAGAGTGAGAGTGGAGAGTGCATCTCCACCTCTATTTATAAGAAAACCCAAGGGGTAGGGTGACACTTGAAATACCCAAAATGCCCTTCACAAGGGCACAAAGGTAAAAGCAAGTGGGCAGCCCTTATCCTTCCATGTCATCCCTAGAGATATTTGTGAGTAAAGCCCCAAAAGGTGGCTTTCCATAAAGTAATCCAAAAAGCACTTTCACTATTCACGACGACATATTTCAGCGTCCGTTCGAACTGAAAATATTCATGTGGGCTTAGAACATTTCCAGTACCAACTAAAATAATTTTCAACATGATCCGAAACAATTCCGGTTTAGTGATTTTCATCTGCAAAAAGCATCTGAAGCGGTTCCGGCAGCTCCGGAACATTTCCGGTTTTCATCCCGGAAAATTCCAGAAAGTTTCCAGAATGATTCTGGCACTCTCCAAGAATTATCAGGCATGTGCCGAAACCATTTTGACTTTATGGTGTACTCCGAAACAACTTTTCGGTTTAGTGATTTTCATCTGTGAAAATCAACTAAAGCGGTTCCGGCAGTCCGGAAGATTTCCGGTTTTTGTCTCTGAAAAATCTCAGAAGTTACCGGAACAATTCTGGTACCTTCCAATAATTTCCAGGCATGTGCCGAAACCAATTTGACTTTATGGTACACTCCGAAACAACTTTTCGGTTTTACCGAAACTCTTCCGGTGTTCTCTCTCTCCGGAACTCTTCCGTTGTCTCCGAAACTTTTTCGGTGAATTTCTCTCAGACTCCCTGTCTAGTATTCAGCAGATAGATGACCCTTAAGCGTGTGACCCTATAGGTTCGGTGAAATATAGACATGACCCGGAACCCCTTCCGATCAATGATCAACATCGGAGCCGTGGACACCCATATTGACCCCCATACCCACACGAATGAATATTCGAGTGAACCTCCAGTTGCCGTGTGCTATTCCTGTTGCTTCGCGATATGTTACAAATACCCGAGGTGAGATATGTTGGCATCCCCGTGGATCAACAACTTGTCCACTATGCCAGTTACCTCGTTACCGATATTGCTCTCTTTTCTCGTTCCCGTGTTCCGGCATCCCCGTGATCAAATCACAAAGTGTCTGGCCAGACGATGATGGATACCGTAACACCGAGAGGGCCCAGAGATATCTCTCCATCGTCGGAGGAGCAAATCCCAATCTTGAGCTATCAAGTTACTGGACATACTTTTCCATGAACCCGTAAGCCGCCGTAATAGCCACCCATTTACGGATGACGTTTAACAAACCCCAAAGTTCATGAAGCAAGCATGAAGAAACTCGATACTCTCATGGTCTAAGGAATCATGCAAACGTAAACCATCTCTGTGTTATTAGCCATTAACTTATGACGAATGTATCTCATAGCATAACATCAATACGGGTCGATTCAACACAAATGTTCTTCCAACATTGTGCCCTCAAAGTTGCTGGCATAGACATGCCCATGATCAGGAAAACAGAACCATCATGCAACACTTGAGCTAGTCTTAGAGGCCAGACTAGGAATACATTTTACCGTTTATTATTCCACACGTGCATATGAGTCTTCCTCCGAGCCTCGTGGTTATTGTAGACTCGAGAACCATAGCAGTTATAGCATGGAACATAAACCTAATTATGAACAGGGAGATAATCAATAACATTTATTATTGCCTCTAGGGCATATCTCCTACAATCAAAGCGTTCGGGTTTATACAAGTTTACGGAGAAGCTTGTATTTACAAGAAAGTGAGTGGGAGCTCTATAGCGTTTCTAATATTATATGTGGATGACATATTGCTGATTGGAAACAATATAGAAATGTTGGATAGCGTGAAGGAATATTTGAACAAGAGTTTTTCAATGAAGGACCTAGGAGAAGCTGCTTTCATATTAGGCATCAAGATCTATAGAGATAGATCGAGACGCTTAATAGGACTTTCACAGAGCACATACCTTGACAAAGTTTTGAAGAAGTTCAAACTGGATCAGTCCAAGAAGGGGTTCTTGCCTGTATTGCAATGTGTGAAGTTGAGTAAGACTCAATGCCCAGTGACTGCAGAAGATAGAGAAAAGATGAGTGTCATCCCCTATGCTTCAGCCATAGGCTCTATCATGTATGCAATGTTGTGCACAAGACCTGATGTCAGCCTTGCCATAAGTATGGACGGAAGGTTTCAAACTGATCCAGGAGTGGAACACTGGACGGCGGTCAAGAATATCCTGAAGTACCTGAAAAGGACTAAGGACATGTTTCTCGTTTATGGAGGTGATCAAGAGCTCGTCGTAAAGGGTTACGTCGATGCAAGCTTTGACACTGATCCGGATGACTCTAAGTCTCAAACCGGATACGTATTTATTCTCAATGGGGTGCGGTAAGTCGGTGCAGTTCCAAGCAGAGCGTGGTAGCTGATTCTACATGCGAAGCGGAGTACATCGCTGCCTCGGAGGCGGCGAAGGAAGGTGTCTGGATGAAGGAGTTCATGACAGATCTTGGAGTAGTGCCCTGTGCATTGAACCCAATGACTCTGTTCTGTGACAACACTGGTGCCATTGCTCTGGCCAAGGAACCAAGGTTTCACAAGAGGACCAGACACATAAAGCGACGCTTCAATTCCATCCGCGATTACATCAAGGAGGAGGACATAAATATTTGCAAAGTGCACACGGATCTGAATGTCGCGGACCCGTTGACTAAACCTCTTCCAAGGGCTAAACATGATCAACACCAGAACTATATGGGTGTTAGATTCATTACAATGTAAATCACATAGTGATGTGAGCTAGATTATTGACTCTAGTGCAAGTGGGAGACTGTTGGAAATATGCCATAGAGGCAATAATAAAGTGGTTATTATTATATTTCCTTGTTCATGATAAATGTTTATTATCCATGCTATAATTGTATTGATTAGAAACACAAATACATATGTGGTTACATAGACAACACTGTGTCCCTAGTATGCCTCTAGTAGACTAGCTCGTTGATCAAAGATGGTCAAGGTTTCCTAGCCATAGACATGAGATGTCATTTGATAACGGGATCATGTCATTAGGAGAATGATGTTACGGACAAGACCCAAACTATGAACGTAGCATATGATCGTTTCAGTTTATTGCTATTGTTTTCTGCATGTCAAGTATCTGTTCCTATGACCATGAGATCATGCAACTCACTGACACCGGAGGAATACCTTGTGTGTATCAAATGTCACAACGTAACTGGGTGACTATAAAGATGCTCTACAGGTATCTCCGAAGGTGTCTGTTGAGCTGGCATGGATCGAGACTGGGATTTGTTACTCCGTGTGACGGAGAGGTATCTCAGGGCCCACTCGGTAATACAACATCGCAAAAAGCCTTGCAAGCAAACTGACTAAAGAGTTAGCCACAGGATCTTGTATTATGGAACGAGTAAAGAGACTTGCCGGTAACGAGATTGAACTAGGTATAGAGATATCGACGATCGAATCTCGGGCAAGTAACATACCGAAGAACAAACGGAACATCATACGGGATTAACTGAATCCTTGACATAGAGGTTCAACCGATAAAGATCTTCGTAGAATATGTAGGAACCAATATGGGCATCCAGGTCCCGCTATTGGTTATTGACCATAGAGGTGTCTCGGTCATGTCTACGTAGTTCTCGAACCCGCAGGGTCTGCACACTTAACGTTCGGTGACATTTCGGTAGTATTGAGTTATGTATGGTGGTGACCGAAGGTTGTTCGGAGTCCCGGATGAGATCCCGGATGTCACGAGGAGCTCCGGAATGGTCCAGAGGTAAAGATTGATATATAGGAAGTCCCGTTTTGGTCACCGGAAAAATTTCGGGCGTCACCGGTAGTGTACCGGGGGTGCCGGGAGGGTTCCGGGGGTCCATCGGGAGGGGCCACATTGGCCTTAGAGGTGGCGCACCAGCCCTTAGTGGGCTGGGAAAGCTATCCCCTAAGGGCCCATGCGAAGAGGAGAGAGGAGGGCCAAGTGGGGAGTCCTCCCAGGACTCCACCTCCCTTGTGGGAGGAGGAATCCTAGTTGGGCGAGGACTCCTCCCCTTTGGTTCGGCCGAACCCTCCTTGGTGGAGGGTTTGGGGCTGCCTCGTCCCCTCCCTTCCTCCTATATATACTAGAGGTTTTGAGGGCAACCTCTGTTGGGGAACGTTGCATGGGAAACAAAATTTTTCCTACGCACACACAAGATCTATCCATGGTGATGAGCATCTACGAGAGGGAGAGTGAATCTACATACCCTTGTAGATCGCTAAGCGGAAGCGTTTAAGAAACGCGGTTGATGTAGTCGAACGTCTCCGCGATCCAAATCGCAAGTCATCCCTCGATCCGATCACGAACTAGTGCCGAACGGACGGCACCTCCGCGTTCAACACACGTACGGCTTGATGACGCCTTCACCTCCTCGATCCAGCGAGCGATGGTGAAGTAGTGGTTGAGTTCCAGCAGCACGACGGCGTGGTGATGGTGGTGAGGAACAATCTCTGCAGGGCTTCGCCAAGCGCTACGGAGATTATGACGGAGGAACTAGAGGGTTAGGGTTGCCGCACACGGCTTGGGGATATCTTGATGTGTCACGTGTGCTAGCCCTGCCCCTCTATTTATATGTTGAGCCTTGGGGTCTAAACTTGGAGTAAAAGCCTCCTCCAGGTCGGTTTTGCCCGCACAAGGTCGGTTTGGCCCGCAGGGAAAGAGTCCAACTCGGATCCCTACAGTACCACGCACAAGCGGTAGTACCGCTTCAAACAAGCGGTAGTACCGCTTGAGCGGTAGTACCGCTTCATACAAGCGGTAGTACCGCTTATGCGGTAGTACTGCTTCACACAAGCGGTAGTACCGCTTATGCGGTAGTACCGCTTCACACAAGCGGTAGTACCGCTTATGCGGTAGTACCGCTTCACACAAGCGGTAGTACCGCTTACGCGGTAGTACTGCCTTACCAGCGGTAGTACCGCTTAAGGCAGCAGCAAAACTTCCTTCTGCATTTTCCAATACCTCGTGGGCTTTACCCCTTTGGCTCATATAAAGTGTTGCTGCACCCGAACACTTCGGTAAACGTCTGGAACCCCTTCCGGTGAATTCCGGAACCCTTCCGGAGATCAAAACACTATTATCACATATATCAACCTTTACCTCTGGACTATTCCGGAGATCCTTGTCATGTCCGGGATCTTATCCGGGACTCCGAACAACTTTCGGTCACCAACAAAATAACTCAACTATACTAATCGTCACCAAACGTTAAGTGTGTAGACCCTGCGGGTTCGAGAACTATGTAGACATGACCGAGACACCTCTACGATCAATAACCAATAGCGGGACCTGGATGCCCATATTGGCTCCTACATATTCTACGAAGATCTTTATCGGTCGAACCTCTATGTCAAGGATTCAGTTAATCCCGTATACTGTTCCCTTTGTTCTTCGGTATGTTACTTGCCCGAGATTCGATCGTCGGTATCTCTATACCTAGTTCAATCTCGTTACCGGCAAGTCTCTTTACTCGTTCCGTAATACAAGATCTCGTGGCTAACACTTTAGTCACATTGCTTGCAAGGCTCATTGTGATGTTGTATTACCGAGTGGGCCCTGAGATACCTCTCCGTCATACGGAGTAACAAATCCCAGTCTTGATCCATGCCAACCCAACAGACACCCTCGGAGATACCTGTAGAGCACCTTTATAGTCACCCAGTTACGTTGCGACGTTTGATACACACAAGGTACTCCTCCGATGTCAGGGAGTTGCATGATCTCATGGTCATAGGAACAGATACTTGACATGCAGAAAACAATAGCAATAAACTGACACGATCATATGCTACGTTCATAGTTTGGGTCTTGTCCATCACATCATTCTCCTAATGATGTGATCCCGTTATCAAATGACATCTCATGTCAATGGCTAGGAAACCTTAACCATCTTTGATCAACGAGCTAGTCAACTAGAGGCTTACTAGGGACACAGTGTTGTCTATGTACCCACACATGTATTTGAGTTTCCAATCAATACAATTATAGCATGGATAATAAACGATTATCATGAACAAGGAAATATAATAATAACCAATTTATTATTGCCTCTAGGGCATGTTTCCAACAGTCTCCCACTTGCACTAGAGTCAATAATCTAGTTCACATCACTATGTGATTTACATTGTAATGAATCGAACACCCATGCAGTTCTGGTGTTGTTCATGTTTAGCCCTTGGAAGAGGTTTAGTCATCGGATCTGCAACATTTAGATCCGTGTGTACTTTGCAAATATTTATGTCATCCTCCTTGATGTAATCGCGGATGGAATTGAAACGTCGCTTTATGTGTCTGGTCCTCTTGTGAAATCTTGGTTCCTTGGCTGGAGCAATGGCACCAGTATTATCACAAAACAGAGTCATTGGGTTAAGCGCACTAGGCACTACTCCAAGATCTGTCATGAACTCCTTCATCCAGACACCTTCCTTCGCCGCCTCCGAGGCAGCGATGTACTCCGCTTCGCATGTAGAATCAGCTACCACGCTTTGCTTGGAACTGCACCAGCTTACCGCACCCCCATTAAGAATAAATACGTATCCGGTTTGTGACTTAGAGTCATCCGGATCAGTGTCAAAGCTTGCATCGACGTAACCCTTTACGACGAGCTCTTGATCACCTCCATAAACGAGAAATATGTCCTTAGTCCTTTTCAGGTACTTCAGGATATTCTTGACCGCCGTCCAGTGTTCCATTCCTGGATCACTTTGAAACCTTCCGACCATACTTATGGCAAGGCTGACATCGGGTCTTGTGCACAGCATTGCATACATGATAGAGCCTATGGCTGAAGCATAGGGGATGACACTCATCTTTTCTCTATCTCCTGCAGTCACTGGGCATTGAGTCTTACTCAACTTCACACCTTGCAATCCAGGCAAGAACCCCTTCTTGGACTGATCCATTTTGAACTTCTTCAAAACTTTGTCAAGGTATGTGCTTTGTGAAAGTCCTATTAAGCGTCTCGATCTATCTCTATAGATCTTGATGCCTAATATGAAAGCAGCTTCTCCTAGGTCCTTCATTGAAAAACTCTTGTTCAAATATACCTTTACGCTTTCCAGCATTTCTATATTGTTTCCAATCAGTAATATGTGATCCACATATAATATTAGAAACGCTATAGAGCTCCCACTCACTTTCTTGTAAATACAAGCTTCTCCGTAAACTTGTATAAACTCGAACGCTTTGATCACCTCATCAAAACGAAGATTCCAACTCCGAGATGCTTGCACCAGTCCATAAATGGATCGCTGGAGTTTGCAAACTTTGTCAGCATTCTCTGGATCGACAAAACCTTCTGGTTGCATCATATACAACTCTTCCTTAAGGAAACCGTTAAGGAACGCTGTTTTGACATCCATCTGCCAAATTTCATAATCGAAAAAGGTAGCTATTGCTAACATGATTCTGACGGATTTAAGCATCGCTACGGGTGAGAAGGTCTCATCGTAGTCAACTCCTTGAACTTGTGAAAAACCCTTTGCCACAAGTCGAGCTTTATAGACGGTGACATTACCGTCCGCGTCCGTCTTCCTCTTAAAGATCCATTTGTTCTGAATGGCCTTACGCCCTTCAGGTAATACTTCCAAAGTCCATACTTTGTTTTCATACATGGATCCCATCTCGGATTTCATGGCCTCTAACCACTTCTCGGAATCCGGGCCCATCATCGCTTCTCCATAGCTCGTAGGTTCATCGTTATCTAACAACATGACCTCTAAGACAGGGTTGCCGTACCACTCAGGAGCAGTACGCGTCCTTGTCGACCTACGAGGTTCGATAGCAACTTGATCCAAAGCTTCATGATCATCATCATTAACTTTCTCTTCAGCTAATGTAGGCTCCACAGAAACAACTTTCTGCGCTGCGCTACTCTCAGGTTGAAGTAAAAGTTCAACAACCTCATCAAGTTCTATCTTCCTCCCACTCAATTCTTTCGAGAGAAACTCTTTCTCAAGAAATGTTCCGTTTTTAGCGACAAACACTTTGCCTTCGGATCTGAAGTAGAAGGTATACCCAACTGTCTCTTTTGGGTATCCTATGAAGACGCATTTCTCCGCTTTGGGTTCCAGCTTTTCAGGCTGAAGCTTTTTGACATAAGCATCACATCCCCAAACTTTAAGAAACGACAGCTTTGGCTTCTTGCCAAACCAAAGTTCATATGGCGTCGTCTCAACGGATTTCGATGGTGCCCTATTTAAAGTGAATGCAGCTGTCTCTAATGCATAACCCCAAAACGATAGTGGCAAATCGGCAAGAGACATCATAGATCGCACCATATCCAATAAGGTTCGATTACGACGTTCGGACACACCATTACGCTGTGGTGTTCCAGGCGGTGTCAATTGTGAAACAATTCCACACTGTCTTAAGTGACTGCCAAACTCATAACTCAGATATTCTCCTCCTCGATCAGATCGTAGGAATTTAATCTTCTTGTTACGATGATTCTCAACTTCACTCTGAAATTGTTTGAACTTTTCAAATGTTTCAGACTTGTGTTTCATTAAGTAAATATACCCATATCTACTTAAGTCATCAGTGAAGGTGAGAAAGTAACGATAACCACCGCGCGCCTCAATGCTCATCGGACCGCACACATCAGTATGTATGATTTCCAATAAGTCACTTGCCCGTTCCATTGTTCCAGAGAACGGCGTTTTAGTCATCTTGCCCATGAGGCATGGCTCACATGTGTCAAGTGATTCAAAATCAAGTGACTCCAAAAGTCCATCAGCATGGAGCTTCCTCATGCGTTTTACGCCAATATGACCTAAACGGCAGTGCCACAAGAAAGTGGTATTATCATTATCAATTCTACATCTTTTGGCATCAATGTTATGAACATGTGTATCATTACTATCGAGATTCAATAAGAATAAACCCCTCACATTGGGTGCATGACCATAAAAGATATTACTCATATAAATAGAACAACCATTATTCTCTGATTTAAATGAGTAGCCGTCTCGCAATAAACAAGATCCAGATATAATGTTCATGCTTAACGCAGGCACCAAATAACATTTATTTAGGTTCATCACTAATCCCGACGGTAATCGAAGAGCGAGCGTGCCGACGGCGATCACATCAACCTTGGAACCATTTCCCACGCGCATCGTCACTTCATCCTTTGCCAGCCTCCGTCTATTCCGCAGTTCCTGTTTTGAGTTGCAAATATGAGCAACCGCACCGGTATCAAATACCCAGGCACTACAACGAGAGTTGGTAAGGTACACATCAATAACATGTATATCATATATACCTTGTTTGTTGTTGGCCGCCTTCTTGTCAGCCAAATACTTGGGGCAGTTCCGCTTCCAGTGTCCAGTTCCCTTGCAATGAAAACACACAGTTTCTGGTTTGGGTCCAGCCTTGGGTTTCTTCACGAGAGGAGCAACTGCTTTGCCACTCTTCTTGGAGTTACCCTTCTTACCCTTGCCATTTTTCTTGAAACTAGTGGTTTTATTGACCATCAACACTTGATGCTCCTTCTGAATTTCAGACTCAGCGGCTTTCAGCATCGCAAACAGCTCGGCGACTGACTTGTTCATCCCGTGCATGTTATAGTTCAACACGAAGCTCTTATAGCTAGGTGGCAATGATTGAAGAACTCTGTCAGTGATAGCCTCTGGCGGAAGGGGCATCCCTAACTCAGCTAGACGGGTGGAGTACCCAGACATTCTGAGTATGTGATCACTTATAGTGCCGTTCTCCTCCATCTTGCAAGCATAGAACTTATCGGAGATCTCATATCTCTCGATCCGGGCATTTTTCTGAAAGATAAACTTCAACTCCTGGAACATCTCATATGCTCCATGACGTTCAAAACGTCTTTGAAGTCCCGGTTCTAAGCCATACAATAATGCACATTGAACTATTGAGTAATCATCAGAACGAGCCTGCCAGGCGTTCATAACGTCTAGAGACTCAACTGGAGCGGGTGGATCACCAAGCGGTGCATCAAGGACATAAGCCTTCTGGGAAGCCGTAAGGATAATCCTTAGATTACGGGACCAGTCCACAAAGTTACTTCCATCATCTTTCAACTTAGCTTTCTCTAGGAACGCATTAAAATTCAGGGGTTCTACTGCGCGAGCCATGATCTACAACATAAATATAGCAAAGACAACTTAGACTATTGTTCAAGATAATGAGTTTAGTTAGTCATATTACTAAAAAACTCCCACTCAAATTGACATCCCTCCGGTCATTCGAGTGTAACATGATCCAAATCCACCAACTCAAGTCCGATCATCACGTGAGTTGAGGTGGTTTCAATGGTGAACATCTTCATGTTGATCATATCTACTATATGACTCATGTTCGACCTTTCGGTCTCTTGTGTTCCGAGGCCATGTCTGTACATGCTAGGCTCGTCAAGTTTAACCCGAGTGTTCCGCGCGTGCAACATGGCTTGCACCCGTTGTATGTGAACGTGGAGTCTATCACACCCGATCATCACGGCGTGTCTCGAAACGACGAACTTTCGCAACGGTGCACACTCGGGGAGAACACAATTTATCTTGAAATTTAAGTGAGGGATCACCTTATAATGCTACCGTCGTCCTAAGCAAAATAAGATGCATAAAAGGATTAACATCACATGCAAATCATAAGTGACATGATATGGCCATGAACTTGTGCTTTTGATCTCCATCTCCAAAGCACCGGCATGATCTCCATCGTCACCGGCATGACACCATGATCTCCATCATCTTGATCTCCATCAACGTGTCGCCATAAGGTTGTCGCGCCGACTGTTGCTTCCACGACTATTGCTAACGTTTAGCGATAAAGTAAAGCATTACATAGCGCTTAATGATTGACACGCAGGTCATACAATAATTAAAGACAACTCTATGGCTCCTGCCAGTTGCCGTACTCATCGACATGCAAGTCGTGATATTCTATACAACACATGATCATCTCATACATCACATATATCTCATCATGTAATTGGCCATATCATATCACATCATACCCTGCAAAAACAAGTTAGACGTCCTCTAATTGTTGTTGCAAATTTTACGTGGCTGCTACGGGTTTGCAAGAACCATTCTTACCTACGCAAAACCACAACGTGGTGTAGTGATTGCTTTTTGATCTTCTAAAAGAACCCTCTTCATTGAAATCGATTCAACTAAAGTGTGAGAGACAGACACCCGCTAGCCATCTTTATGCAACGAAGTTACATGTCAGTTGAAGGAACCTGTCTCGCGTAAGAGTACGCGTAATGTCGGTCCGGGCCGCTTCATCTCACAATACTGCCGAATCAAGTATCAACTAGTAACGGCAAGCAATATGTATACACCCACGCCCACAACTCGTTTGTGTTCTACTCGAGATCTCATCTACGCATAGACCTAGCTCAGATGCCACTGTTGGGGAACGTTGCATGGGAAACAAAAATTTTCCTACGCACACACAAGATCTATCCATGGTGATGAGCATCTACGAGAGGGAGAGTGAATCTACATACCCTTGTAGATCGCTAAGCGGAAGCGTTTAAGAAACGCGGTTGATGTAGTCGAACGTCTCCGCGATCCAAATCGCAAGTCGTCCCTCGATCCGATCACGAACTAGTGCCGAACGGACGGCACCTCCGCGTTCAACACACGTACGGCTTGATGACGCCTTCACCTCCTCGATCCAGCGAGCGATGGTGAAGTAGTGGTTGAGTTCCAGCAGCACGACGGCGTGGTGATGGTGGTGAGGAACAATCTCTGCAGGGCTTCGCCAAGCGCTACGGAGATTATGACGGAGGAACTAGAGGGTTAGGGTTGCCGCACACGGCTTGGGGATATCTTGATGTGTCACGTGTGCTAGCCCTGCCCCTCTATTTATATGTTGAGCCTTGGGGGTCTAAACTTGGAGTAAAAGCCTCCTCCAGGTCGGTTTTGCCCGCACAAGGTCGGTTTGGCCCGCAGGGAAAGAGTCCAACTCGGATCCCTACAGTACCGCGCACAAGCGGTAGTACCGCTTCAAACAAGCGGTAGTACCGCTTGAGCGGTAGTACCGCTTCATACAAGCGGTAGTACCGCTTATGCGGTAGTACCGCTTCACACAAGCGGTAGTACTGCCTTACCAGCGGTAGTACCGCTTAAGGCAGCAGCAAAACTTCCTTCTGCATTTTCCAATACCTCGTGGGCTTTACCCCTTTGGCTCATATAAAGTGTTGCTGCACCCGAACACTTCGGTAAACGTCCGGAACCCCTTCCGGTGAATTCCGGAACCCTTCCGGAGATCAAAACACTATTATCACATATATCAACCTTTACCTCTGGACTATTCCGGAGATCCTTGTCATGTCCGGGATCTTATCCGGGACTCCGAACAACTTTCGGTCACCAACAAAATAACTCAACTATACTAATCGTCACCAAACGTTAAGTGTGTAGACCCTGCGGGTTCGAGAACTATGTAGACATGACCGAGACACCTCTACGATCAATAACCAATAGCGGGACCTGGATGCCCATATTGGCTCCTACATATTCTACGAAGATCTTTATCGGTCGAACCTCTATGTCAAGGATTCAGTTAATCCCGTATACTGTTCCCTTTGTTCTTCGGTATGTTACTTGCCCGAGATTCGATCGTCGGTATCTCTATACCTAGTTCAATCTCGTTACCGGCAAGTCTCTTTACTCGTTCCATAATACAAGATCTCGTGGCTAACACTTTAGTCACATTGCTTGCAAGGCTCATTGTGATGTTGTATTACCGAGTGGGCCCTGAGATACCTCTCCGTCATACGGAGTAACAAATCCCAGTCTTGATCCATGCCAACCCAACAGATACCCTCGGAGATACCTGTAGAGCACCTTTATAGTCACCCAGTTACGTTGCGACGTTTGATACACACAAGGTACTCCTCCGATGTCAGGGAGTTGCATGATCTCATGGTCATAGGAACAGATACTTGACATGCAGAAAACAATAGCAATAAACTGACACGATCATATGCTACGTTCATAGTTTGGGTCTTGTCCATCACATCATTCTCCTAATGATGTGATCCCGTTATCAAATGACATCTCATGTCAATGGCTAGGAAACCTTAACCATCTTTGATCAACGAGCTAGTCAACTAGAGGCTTACTAGGGACACAGTGTTGTCTATGTACCCACACATGTATTTGAGTTTCCAATCAATACAATTATAGCATGGATAATAAACGATTATCATGAACAAGGAAATATAATAATAACCAATTTATTATTGCCTCTAGGGCATGTTTCCAACAACCTCTCACCTGAAAAGCCACGGCTGCCTCTCTCTCCCTCTAGATCTGTTCTCCACTAGATCGTCTCGGTTGCGCTTGGCGAAGCCCTGCCGGGACAGCACCACCACCACCGTCACCACGCCGTTGTGCTGCCAGAGAACTCATCTACCTCTCCGCTCCCTCTTGCTGGATCAAGAAGGCGGAGATCGTCATCGAGCTGTACGTGTGCTGAACTCGGAGGTGCCGTCCGTTCGGCGCTAGATCATGATTGGATCGCGGGACGGCTTGCGATTTGGATCGTGAACACGTTCGACTACATCAACCGCGTTTCTTAACGCTTCCCGCTTAGCGATCTACAAGGGTACGTAGATCCACTCTCCCTTTCGTAGATGCTCATCACCATGGATAGATCTTGCGTGTGCGTAGGAAAAAAATTTGTTTCCCTTGCAACGTTCCCCAACATATATACCTTGGTATATTGCGCGAGAGAAGAAGGGGAAACGACCAGGACCGACGGTCGAAATATTAGTGTGAGGTAGTGTCCACCAACATACACCACCATATAAGTGTGATAGAGTGCGCACCATACACACCATGAGGCATGAGAGTTTTTCTAAGGAAAAACCTTGACAGACCAAAAGTCACGCCATGTTGAATTAGGTCTATTTGGACATGTGTCTATGTTATTGCAGGGAACACCACCTTAATTACAAGTTAATAACATTTGATTTATATGCATGCAATTTGAGCTCAAATCCTCTTCTTAGCTTGCATGTTTAGGTGTGGTTTACTTAGTGCCTTCCCGTCCCCGTCCTCATCCTCACTGCCGTCGATCGCCCGCGTCGTCCCGTCACCGGCACCACCTTTGTGAGCCTCTTGTTCTTATCCTTTTTATTTGTAAAAAAAATCTTATGTAGATAGTTAATTGTATAATTTTCTTACTTGTATGATTGTTTTTGAGGCACATAACCGGAAGAAGCCTGGCCACCGTACTGGTGATGATATACTTGATATGGTCAAGGATTTAAAAGTAATCTTTGGAAAGGGTCCTGGCGGTAAATCTGTTCTGAATGACGCTGATGGGCATGCACCCATGTGGAATAAGAAATCTATATTTTTGGAGCTAGAGTATTGGAAGAAGAAACCATTTGTACTGCTTTTCAATTTCAGGGTCATTCAACTCAAAAAAATCATTAAATGCATCAAAAATAGCAAATGAAGTTAGAAAACATTGAAATTTGAGGATGTGGCTTTGAATGGTGCATATTGAATGCACAAAAAGTATGGAGTCGAAATGATTTAAAAAACGAAATGCCTTCGTAACAGATGAGTTTTCGTCCGAAACCCTCATACTTCGAAGGAGATGGTCCAGTTTGTACACGAAGTGCGTCCAGATTTTGCCGTAACCCTCTCAACTTTTCAGAACATGCTATGTGGGTGAAATGATGATACCATGCCAAGTTTCAACCTTTTCAGGGTTCATTTGTACTGCTTTTCAATTTCAGGGTCATTCAGCTCAAAAAAACATTAAATGCATGAAAAATAGCAAATGAAGTTAGAAAGGGTTGAAATTTAAGAATGTGGCTTTCAATGGTTCATATTGAATGCACAAAAGGTATGGAGTTGAAATAATTAAAAAAACGAAATGCCTTTGTAACAGATGAGTTTTCGTCCGAAACCCTCATACTTCGAAGGAGATGGTCCAGTTTGTACACGAAGTGCATCCATTTTTTACCGTAACCCTCTCAACTTTTTAGAACATGCTATGTGGGTGAAATGATGATACCATTCCAAGTTTCAACCTTTTCAGAGTTCATTTGTACTGTTTTTCAATTTCAGGGTCATTCAGCTCAAAAAAATCATTAAATGCATGAAAAATAGCAAATGAAGTTAGAAAGGGTTGAAATTTGAGAATGTGGATTTGAATGGTGCATATTGAATGCACAAAAAGTATGGATTTGAAATAAGTTAAAAAATGAAATGCCTTTGTAACAGATGAGTTTTCGTCCGAAACCCTCATACTTCGAAGGAGATGGTCCAGTTTGTACACGGAGTGCATCCAGTTTTTGTCGTAACCCTATCAACTTTTTATCACATGCTATGTGGGTGAAATGATGATACCATGCCAAGTTTCAACCTTTTCAGAGTTCATTTGTACTGCTTTTCAATTTCAGGGTCATTCAGCTCAAAAAAATCATTAAATGCATGAAAAATAGCAAATGAAGTTAGAAAGGGTTGAAATTTGAGGATGTGGCTTTGAATGGTGCATATTGAATGCACAAAAAGTATGGAGTTGAAATAATTTTAAAAAATGAAATGCCTTTGTAACAAATGAGTTTTCGTCCGAAACCCTCATACTTCGAAGGAGATGGTCCAGTTTGTACACGAAGTGCATCTAGTTTTTGACCCTCTCAACTTTTTAGCACATTCTATGTGGGTGAAATGATGATACCATGCCAAGTTTCAACCTTTTCAGAGTTCATTTGTACTGCTTTTCAATTTCAGGGTCATTCAACTCAAAAAAATCATTAAATGCATGAAAAATAGCAAATGAAGTTAGAAAGGGTTGAAATTTGAGGATGTGGCTTTGAATGATGCATATTGAATGCACAAAAAGTATGGATTTGAAATAAGTTAAAAAATGAAATGCCTTTGTAACAGATGCGTTTTCGTCCGAAACCCTCATACTTCGGAGGAGATGGTCCAGTTTGTACACGGAGTGCATCCAGTTTTTGTCGTAACCCTATCAACTTTTTATCACATGCTATGTGGGTGAAATGATGATACCATGCCAAGTTTCAACCTTTTCAGAGTTCATTTGTACTGATTTTCAATTTCAGGGTCATTCAGCTCAAAAAAATCATTAAATGCATGAAAAATAGCAAATGAAGTTAGAAAGGGTTGAAATTTGAGGATGTGGCTTTGAATGATGCATATTGAATGCAAAAAAAATATGGAGTTGAAATAATTAAAAAAAACGAAATGCCTTTGTAACAGATGAGTGATTAAAACAAATGAAGGTATAAAACTAAAAGAGTTAAACAGAATCTGGTTTTTGATTAAAACACCTATTTAAAATATCCTAAAAATTCTCAGATTGAAGATAATGATAAAACATACTAATATTAAACAACAGGAAAAACAATCACTCAAAAATATATTTTTAAACTAAAGTTATTCACAAACTAGTGATTCACACAAATTCCAAAAGAATTCAAATTTAAACTATTTAAATTTGAAAACTACTGGCACTAACAGAAAGTTTATATTTTTTTGACCTAAAGCAAAAGGATTCATTCAAAAACTATAAATATTCTAACAGTTATTCCAAATCTAAAACAGAAACTGTCCTGTTTAGAAAAACAAAACAAAACAAAAAATAGAAAATAGACCTTTAGTCCCGTTTGTAACCACCAACCGGGACTAAAGGTCCCTTCCCGCGCGGAATTTGGGCCGCTGGAAACGGAGGACCTTTAGTCCCGGTTGGTGGCTAGAACCGGGACTGAAGGTTCTTTAGTCCCGGTTGGTGATACCAACCGGCACTAAAGAGTCCTGGGGTATTTAACCGCGCGTTCTTCTTCCTCCTCATTTTCTCCACCGACGCCGAACCACACCACGACGCCGCCAGGCTGCCGGAGATCGCCGTCATCGTTCCGTCGCCAGGCTGCTCGCCCTTCTTCCCCATCGAAGATCGCCACCGCCGTCCACCTCGCGTCGTCACCAGCCGCGCTCTCAGCTCCGCCGGCCGTCCCGTCCAGTTCGGCGCCATCCCCGACCCCCTCTACCTCCGCGCGCTGTGGTGAGCTCCTCTTCCCCCTGGCGCCATCCCCCCACCCCCCGCGGTCACCGCCGCCCGCGTCGACGCCGACGCCGTCGCCGATGACCTCAATAGATATACGTACTAATGCACTTAGTATAAATTAGCATATATGTTGCCATGTTTAGTTGTATATAGCAAATTTTTAGATATACATATAAATTTGTACATGGCAACGTATATATGTACTATATATGTTTGGTATATATGTACAAATTTAGTATTATGCTAATGAACTCAGTACATATATAGATCCATTAGTTATTATATTTGTATCATATTTAATTTGTACGTTTATCTAATTAGATATACGTACAAATGTAGTATTATGCTAATGAACTCAGTACATGTATAGATCCATTAGTTTATATGTTGCCATATACTATATATGTTCTAATTAGATATACGCACTAATGAACTCAGTACAATTTTTTCATACATTGTTCAGAAAATTAGTGAATACACACGGTATGAGAAATACCTACTCTTTTGCATGAAAAGTGGTTGAAAAACTATGCATTTTTCATACAATTATACATGGCATGAGGTAGCTACTCTTCCACCATAACATTCTGCAAAAATTTAAATACTAAATTGTTAATCTTAGAAAAAATTTAAGAAAAAAAATTCCGTCGATTTTTAATCTTATAATCATGAACACAGGAAATGTCGACGTCGTCTCACGACGAGGGGAGGTTCCCTGAGTGCCCTTTGTGCTGGGATGACAAGGGTATATGCGACATTTATCCTCACCTAGACAACGGTACATTCTTCACCGTCAAGCTAATGGAAGAATTTAGTATTATTACGGTATGTAAAGACGACATGTATTTTCTGTTAATGAAGTATGACATGTGCTTTTTTGCTTTAATTAACCTTTAATTTAGTTTTGTACAATTCAACTAGTGCGTTCCCTGCCATGCAAGATTCGCTGTCTTGGACAAGTTCCATTTCGAAAAGAAGTATAGTACAGAGCCTAAGATAGCTCACCTAAGAACGGAGCATTACACTTTTATTGTTAAGGTGAAAAATAACGAAAATCACACATATTTTGGTTGTTCTAATTGGAGAGCATTTTGCAAGGCGTATGGGTTGGATGAGAACATGAACATTATCTTCGATCTTGGTAATGACGATGTTCGTGATAATAATATAGAAATTTGGGTGCATGCGGAGGATGACTTGATTCCAGTTCTACCTCCACGTGCGTTTGTCAACAAATTTGTTTGGTAATTTATATTGATTATTGAAAAGTATTTGGTACTCATCCCGACTAAATTTCTTTATTTTTAATTATCAGCTTATTTCCGTGCTACAAGAACTACCCGATAGATAATAGATCAGACGTACTACAGTTATGACTCCAAGCTTACTTGTTTGGAGAAAGATCATCTCATCTCATTTATTCATGATGTTCAGCATCATAATGAAAATTACATGACTGGTAAAATTTATCATGGATATGTGCCACTAGTGCACAAGTTAAACCCTTATAACATCACTAGAGACAACTTTGTAAGAATTTTTTTAATCTTGTGTCATTAGTTCATCCTTTTCATACATTGTTCTTAAGAAAAACTAGTTTGCTAACTATGTTATTCTTACTTATGTTCTTCAATAGGTACTCCCGCCAGAAACCGTGCCTAAATGGATGTTTACCAAAGGTGATTTGCATATGGTTAGTTTACGGCCAATGCCGATGAGTTACCCTGGTAAATACACGATATCTCGAAATGAGAAAACCATGAAAATCAAAGGATGGAGCAAGGCAATAAAAGCATCCAGGCAACCACTTGGAGACTATAGCTTGCGCAAGCCCCAAGTTGGAGATAGGTTGATCTGTATCCTTCAATGGGGGATGCAGGAGTTCACCTTTTTATGCTATTTTACCTAGTAGTTAGTGTTGGTAACTTGTGATAACTTCGTGTAGAGCTGTTTAACTAGCTAGTATGATAACAACTAGAATGATGAGGAGTTGATTAAGATGATGATGAGTTGTTGGATGTTGAATGATGATGATGATGAGTTGTTATGTGACATATACCAGTACAAATTAGATGGCGTATTTTCCTCTAGTTCTACTTGGTCTATTGCATCCATCTAATTTGTACCGATGTTGGATGTTGTTCTTCCATAATTTATACTGATGTTGTATATTAATATGTGTAACCGCGTGAAAATACAATATAAATAAAAAAGAAAAGGGAAACACAAAATGAAACACGGCCTTTTAGTCCCGGTTGGTGTCACCAACCGGGACTAAAGGTCCTCCAGCCCACGGCGCTTGCAGGCAGCCACGTGGCCGGGATTTAGTCCCGGTTCGTGGCTAACCGGGACTAAAGGGTAGGAACCTTTAGTCCCTATTTATTAGTCCCGGTTGGTGAACCGGGACTAAAGGCCCTACCCAACCGGGACTAACGGCCGTTTCTGCACTAGTGAACTTAGCTCTTTGCAGATCCAATCTACCCATTCTATTCCTCCATAGGTCAACATTACATGCATGATCACTCGCAAAAAAAATATATTACATGCATGATGTAGTGCTATTACACATCTAGGAGCTTGGACCTTGGTAAAACCATCGTGTCTTATTTCAGTTGACAAGATTCCTTTGGAAGCCACCCTTCTCCATATTGTTCTCCATGATTTCTCGTTATATCGACGAGGTATCAATCATCAACATCTGGAGCCCTCGTGCACCCCCAACGGATCCTACCCATGGTGTCGCTCTTGAACTATGGGATCTTTCCCACCTTGGTGTTTCCGAGCAACGCATCTACTTTGACTCCGACCATGCCCTATAAAGGAAGATGAAACAACTCGATGATGGTCTTGTGACGTTACCTCGGGCCCCTACCGAGTGTTCTAAGGCTAGATGAGCATGTTCTCTTGCACGATCTTTATGGCGAAAAAGGCTAGGAAAAGAAGGAGGGGAGAAGCGGCAAAAGGACTCTCAAACTAGCATTTGGAGTTTGAGAGTGGAGCTGCAAAGATGGAACAAGAGAGACAAAGAGGTCGCGTAGGCCTCAGTGGTGTCCACCCAGTTCGAGGTTAAAACCTCCCACGCGCAAACCAGCTTCGGGGTGGGGGGGGGAGGGAGGGGGTACTCGAACGCCCCCACATGTTGGCCCTCGAGCTCTCCTTTAACGTGCAATTATCTGCTATTCCAGTGTGGTGATTGGTCACTAATTATCATATTAGCTAACATACACCTGCAACAACCACTCACATGCAGCTTGAATGCCCGACAAATTAGGAAAGCGCATGTGTGGGCTTTTCCATTGAGTGGTGTATTATTAATGCAACGGCCTAAAAAAGGTACAACATTTGGTGGTATTTTGATCCAATAAACCATGACAGAGAGAGTACTATACTAAATGAAATAGGTGGGGGCCTCATACTACTCACCGTCGAGGCGTCGACTAAGGCTGGAGAGAAGAGGTGAGGGGCCAGTAGCTGGAGATCCAGAGGGGGCTAGGGGAGGAAACATGGCTGAGAGAACACCAAAGGAAGTACCAGTCTAGGAGTGTAGACTACAGTACACCATGTGTATTGGGCCTTAGGGTCTTCTTTGTAAAAAAATTATTTCCATTTCGATCTATCTCCAATGAAGGCTACCTAACAAATACAATAATAATTTACATGAAAGGTGAGACCCTCACCCTACTCGTCGCCGATTAAGGATGGAGAGAAGTGGGAATAGAGCCAGGGAGAAAACTAGAGTATTCGATTATAGCCTAGGAGTGTAAGCAATGCACCACACAAGTTGGGTCTTAGGATCCTTCTTTGCATACATTTTTTGTTTCTCAGTAAAACCCATTACTCCCCTTGGCATATCAATACAGACCCCCGCCCCCCAAGGATGCTCCCATCCCCGCTTTTGTCTCTCATCCCTCCGCCTCTTGGGAGTTGCTCATACATATATCTTTGACTCCTCTCTTATCCAGTGGCAGAAGAGGAGGCCGGAATACATAGTAAGTCTAGGGCTAGGTCTAGGTTTAAGTTTGCTCATGTGACGTCTAGTGTTATGCTATGATGGAGCTTCACTCCTATGCTTACGAGTGGCATCAGGTGGTTGCCTTGTTCTTCTCCCGGTCGGCTTTCATGGCTGACAGTGACTCTGCCAAAATAGGCTAATCTTCCTCGTCCCTTTTTCGTCGTCGTTGGGGGTAAGGAAGGACAGAGTGATCCACATTCTGGCCCTTCAGGTCCGGAGCATCGTGGGGTGATATGTGTGTGCTTTGTCTGTCTTTGATCACTATAGCATCCTCGAGCATCGAAGTTGAAGAGCAAGTCCGCAGATGTCTTTGATGTGCTTGTTGGTTTGTTAGGGTTGATCATCACCTACATGTCAACCTATCACTAATGTCCTTTGCTACCATTTTTAACGTTACTAGATGCCTCTTTTCCTTGCTGCCGATGGTAAGGTTGTCTTCAGAGACCATGGCTCAAGCATTTCCGACAGGTCGTTGTTTGCCCCACAAAGGCATTGTGTCTCTTGTAACATTTCCGAGGTCGTGTCTACAAATCAAAAAGACTTGGTTGCATTTTTTTATTTTTTTGGAAGACAAGAATGCCTCTCTCCGGGAAATTGGATCATCGGCCACACTTTACTTCTTCATTTAACTAGTAAGCTTGCACGTGCAACGCACGTCTTACTTTTTTTTTTGCAAAAACGCATGTCTTATTGTTTTGCAAAAACGCATGTCTTACTTGTCATCAAATATTATCAAAATATGGGTTGATATTCACATAGTTTTTCATCCATACATGATATATCTCCAATAACAATGTTTTTCATGTGGAGGCAAAACTAAATGACATGGACAAATGAAGAAGGTGCAAATAAGATGAAAGATCACTTATTAGCATTTTTTGTAGCCATGTTACAAGTCCCCTTAGTTTTTTACCTAGCTTGATGAAAGTATTCATAGAGAGTTTGTATTGTAAATCTCAAGGAAAATACAAATATCCAAATCGAAACTTCACATAGTCAAATTAGAGTGGACATACATCCAAGTCCCCACTTTGCATGTCCAAATTAAGTCCAACTAAAACAAATGTTAAGAAACATAACACATGTCTACCCAAAAAAGGAAATGACTGAATATAATAGATATATCTGGTAGTATGGTAATATTTGATATGCCACAATGTTTCTTTATTTCTCAATTATTATCATAAAGAAAAATCAATAAAAAGACACAAAACTAAAATTGTACTTATAATAGACTCAAGGGATCATCACTATCTAGTTCACATGCCCCTGGTAGTCCAACAATTAATCTAAAATACGGCAACTTACTATAGAGTAGGTGTACAAACATGCTAATCTTCACTGGCAAGAAAACAATATTTTTCATATAGTCAAAACGTCCCGAACAGCAAGATATTAATCGGATGTTATCATCTTACTGAACCCTTCATAGAAAGCATTGAAAAACGACGAATGATTTAGAAGTTGATCTGTTGATCAGTATACTTTGGCAATGGTTGTGCTGCATATAAATTCCAAACAAAAATCTCAAAAAGGCACAAAAAATCAGGTTACTCACAAACTCCATGTATCCATCACATATTTTCCATGTGATCATGAGGAAGACTGTCACCCAATAATCCATGAGAACATTGCAACGAAATGCCTACTGGTAAGGCGTTTCTAGTATTCTTTTTCTTGAGAAACTTCTCCTTTTCCCTCTCCCTTCTCCCCTTCTTTGCTTCCCGTGCCACCCTGTCCTCCTCTTTCCTCAAACGCTCTGCTGCAGTTTCCTGAAAATCAAGAACTGGAACTCCTATTTCAACGCACTTCAGAAAGTGGCAAAGCTTAGCATACCCATTGCCTAGTATCAAAGTTAAACTGCTTCAGCTATAAATGTTGTAGACTTCGCTCCATATGGAATAAGGAATATCAATCAAATATTCGGTACTAAATGTAATTCTACTACAACAAATTATATATGTTCTCTTTGTAAAATTTGCCGTACTCCTCATATCATAGGTGCAATGTCACATGCAAGGTTATGAGATCATTTTTGTAGTTAGAAACTTAGGCTTCAGATATTTATGAGGTTAGTAAGCAAAAGGTTGTCTGTCGCAGTGTCCTCATTTATCTCGGGCCAATCAAAATGCTTCAACAGTGCACCCTGATCCACCTCTTCCAGTAATGCAACTATGAGAAAAAAGAAGAGATGTTAGCTAATAATGACACGCAGACATGAACACAGACACATAATTAGCAAGTTGCAACCTACAATCATTTATTTTCCCACTTAGTCCACTCATACCTATAATCCATAGAGACTGGCCATCTATAAATTTGTAACATAGCTCAGTATTCAATCCGAGGCTTCCATCTCATGTTTTAACTACAACAATCTTAAAAACTTTATGAAAAAAAAACAGAAACTCCCAATCTGCAAACTATCCCACAAAATTTCCATGTACAACAACCTGACATCATAAGTAAGTCTCCAACCTGACATCATAGGCTGGCCTGCAAACATTTTCAACTGCACAGGCATCATAGGTAGGCCTCCTTGTGGACTACAACATAGATATACCTTAGTAACCTCCATGAACACCTGAAAGTCAAGATTATCAGCTAGAACAATAGAAGATATTAATAAACAGTAATAACATGAACATAGATCGTCCAAAGCAAAGGGGAAGAACTGAGAGGGGGGAGAAGAGGCTTACCACCAAGTTTCGTCTCTGGCGGTGGCAGTGAGGAGAACGGCAACAACTTCTGAGGGACAGACTAAAGCGTGCTTCAGTTCCCCTCACACGAGCTGCAGACCAACCTACACCTTTGAAATTGTTAACAGGAGCTTAATTTGTGAAGTACCGCCAAACACCCAAGAAACAAAACACTAAGGCCCAAGAAAACAACACGAAAATAGATTGAAGCACACGTACAATTGAGGCTGCAGCGGAATTTGCCAGAGATGAACGGGGCCTTTGACGCAGAATAGACCGATCAAAGGCCCTGAAAATTACAAAAAATATAAGACCTTATTATTGATAATTGTTGCAATTACACGGCATGCCTCTAAAGTATTTGCAATTATGGCATTTGCAGTAATCTGAATGTGTAGCACAACTCTGAATTTTGTATCGTAGGTCAGTTGTGCTGACTCAGACCAGAAGCATGTATTTGTACAAATTTCAAGAAAAATGACACTTGTTAAGTATTAAAAGGTGAAACTCTGAATTATGTGCCATAGGACAATTATGCTCACTCAGGGTTGCAGCTTTGTACGCGTACAAAGTTTTAAGAAAAGTAGCGCTTCAACAACTATGAAAAGATGATACGCAAATGCCAACTGGAAGCATCAGAATCAAACAAGCATAAACAGCAGTTCTGACAATTAATTTTTCTGGTTTGCTAGGGCCCTAGTCCTCCACGGTTTATCAAGTAACTATAGTCGAAACTAAACAGAGGTGGAACAGAAAACAAAATCTGCGCCATATGAGTGCAGAATTTTGTCTCTGGAGATCCATGTCGAAACATTCAACGGTCTCTTGCAGAATGACAAGGCCGGGGAAGAATACCTTCATATGAGTCCAACGACGGAATAGAGGAAACTTGTGCGGATCTCGAACCAGCAGGGAACGGAGAGAAAACTTTTGGAACGTCCACTCATCTCTGCATTGATGAGAGATTCAGGATTGCATCTGATGACATTATATTTGTTAGGTGATTTTGCTTCTGGTTTGGGGGCATTTGTCATGATGTTTATCTTCAACAGAAGTTGTTTTTTATTGTGAAAATTAGAGGACCCCCAAAATGCATCTGAACATCATTGAGATGATAAAGCAGTATATAGTGTTTGTTTTTAGGACCCTCAAGATGCATGTGGATGAAGGTAAAACCATGGGGAAGTTAAGAAATCCGTACAAGCATATAACTGAACATAAATACTTATGGAAGTGAAGCATATAACTGAACATAAATACTTGTGGAAGTGAAGAAATCAGTACAAGCATATAACTGAACATAAATACCGAAACATGATTTACCAGAAAGGATATGGGTGTCGTCGGCACACCAGTTGGTGAGGGATTTATTATCGCAGAAAGAGCTCCCCGGGCGTGTCCTGGGAGGTGTGGAGGGCTGTTAGCGGCGTGCGTGGGGAGGCGTGGAGGGCCGGCGCGCGAGGCGGCTGCCGGGCGCGGCAGGGCAGAGCAGCGGCGGCCCAGCACAGAGGCGCGCTGGCGAAGGAGCAAGGGCCGCCGGGTGCGAAGGCGCACTGCTAAGGAGCAGGACAGCAGGTGCGGAGAGGCGCCGCGCTCGATGAGGAGCAAGGGCAGCCATGCACCACCGCCACACTTCGTCCCTTCGATCTCTCTCATCCGGTGGACGCAATGAAGAGACGGCAACCCCTCGTCTAGATCCACCACAGCTGACACCATCGCCGCGCTTTTCTTCGCTCGCTCTCTTCCACGGCCAACGTGAGGAACGGGGATGGGGCAACCCCTCTAGTCCAGATCGAACGTGGGGCAGGTTTGGAAATGTATCACGGGAAAGAAGGAAACTGCAGAGAAAATAAATCGTGGGAATAGACGTGAATACGTGATGACCTTTTTGTGGGTAAAACGTGGATGCGTGGCACCAATGGCAGTGTGGGTAATTACGTGTGCTAAAAAAACGTGGTTAGTGGCTTGATGTTAAACATGGGAACAATCTGATACATTGGATGTGAAAAGATGAACGGTGCAGATATTTTGGATCTCCGCCTTTCGTTCTTTTTTAGGGGTATATAAAGTGTGACAAATCATCCAAATTCCCCGCCCCTCTCCGGTCTCCATGGTCCACCCGCCCACTCCTGAAAATCAGAGGGAAATAGAAGGCCGAAACAGAAACAAAGGGAGGGTAGCAGCGCACACCAGGTCAGGAATCTAGCTGTGAGCAACGAAAAAAAAAGAGAGCGAGAGCGCGTCTCATGGTGGTTTGCTTGGCTAGTGCCCCCGCGGGCGTGCGCCGCGCCAGTGGCCGGGGCACCCGGGGAAGGCGAGGGAGCAATGCCGCCGGCCGTTCCGTGCCCCCGCGCCGTCGTGCTGGGGAGGCGTGGAGGGAGCGCCTCGCCGGGGAAGGGGAGGAGCGGCGCCGCCGACCACGGCCGCGGCCGCCGCCGCGCGTGGGCCTGTGCGGGAGGAATAGGGAGAAGGAGGACCGCCGCCAAGGTCGGGAGTGTGGGCTGGGCCGAGAAAAGGGCCCACAAGCCCATGTCCTGCCCAAAGCCCGCTACGGCGGTACCTTGAAATACTCCGCCTTGGCGCCCGAGCGTAACCGCACCGCCGCAACCAACAGCTCCCCGTCGCCGGAGCGCCGACAACAAACCAAGAACCCATCATCCCCACCCCCCCTCTCCGCCGAGCAGCGCCCGCCTCCTCTGCTCTCCAGCGATCCAGCGCCGGCGGCGACCGATGGACCAGTTCCACGACAGGCAGCACGTGCGGCTGCGGAGCCGCGTGCTCGGCACGTACCTCCACGCCGACACCGACGGGGAGCGCGTCTCCCTCGGCCGGCGCCGTGAATCGCTGCACGCGGCGTGGGCGGTGCACATCCACCCATGCCCCGACGGCCCGTACCTGCTCCTCCACAGCGCCGCCTACGGCCGCTACCTCGGCACCACGTTCAAGCCGGCGCCGCTCGGCCACCACGGTTTCCGCACGGAGCAGCGCGACTACGACGACGAGCCGGACTTGATGGCCGTCATGTGGCGGGCCGCCGGGGCGGGCTTCGGGGACGTCGTCCTGCTCCGCAACGTCTCCGGCCGCTTCCTCCGCGCCAACGGCAGGTACCTCCCCTGGAACAACGGCGTCACCGTCGACGACAACGTCAGCGCCATGATGTACTGGACCGTCGAGACCATCCCCGCCAGAGACGGCCCCCCTGGCCTTCCAGGCCCGATTCACGTGAGTTCGCCATGACCAGACCTGCTTCTTGAATCTTGATAACTCTCGAATTGCTTCTTGAATCAATTGAGCAAATTGAGATATTGGGATCGCGAATTATTGGTTCTTTGATCTCCTGGACATAACATAACCATGGTTCTTTTGGACTCAACTGCAGACCCCCAGCCCCGGATACCACTCCCTCATGCTCTGGCGCAACCCGGTGGTGTCACGGCTGATCCGGTTCATGCCGTCCGATCCCAACGGCCCCATCTACTCCCAGTACTGCTGGACCACGTTCCGGTTCAGGGGGAGGTCCGTGTTCCACCTGAGGGAGGAGCTGGCCAGGCGCATCGCCTTCGTCCTGGACGGGCGTCAGTCCTTCGACCTCGTAATGTGCGTCCGAGCGGGCCGCCAGGGGCGTCTGACCCCACTCGTCGTCGACCTGCCCAGCAGCGGCTACGGCGAGACCCTCTGGATTGTCGTCTTCATGTCCGGGACCCCAGGTGAGAGCCACTCTCCATGTCCCAACTTGCTAATGATCTCCTTCGTAATGGTGGCAACAAGTGAACCCGTAGTCTTGACTGAATATGTTAACAAATATGCAATGCGCGATGCACAGATTTTGTGTAGATGCTATTTGCTGCATGGCCATGATATTTTAGGTTTTATTTGAAGTGGGGTTGCTAATGTACTTGTGCTTGAACCAATTTACTGAAAATGTTATAGTCTGAAGAAAAGTTTACTGAAATTGTTGTAGTTTAATAAACAGTTAACTGAAACTGCTGTAGTCTGAAACTGTCATACTCTTGTAGATAATTAAATGATGGTTATTGTGGCAACAGATCATTTCATAACATTTTTACACACAACCTTGATATGGAAAGCATTGGTCTCATACTATCCGCCTTGATTCAGATAATTCAGTACCTACATTTGGTACTATTTTTTGCCATCAGTAAAAAAAATTGGGTAAAGCTATTGAAAATTATGGAACTTAAAAAGCCAAATCATCTCATTACTCTATTTTCAGACTTAGCTGAGAAGATTGATATATCCGTTTGATTTCGCCTATTTTACTTGGGTTGAATATCCTCTGAACAGAATTCAGGTTCAAACAATACTAAATTAAATCTAGTTTCTGCAAATCATATTGTTTTCAGGTTTTGCACATGAGCTGTATTTTTAGTCTTGTATTTTAATTATTATTTTTAAAAATTCTGAGATTTGGATTGCTGATCTGCTTCCTACAAATATTATTTGGAGAGAAATATGTTGGTGGTCTTGAAATCTTGTATTGCAGAATGCACAGATATTTGGAGTCTTACTTCAGTGGAGTGCTAATCTGATCCGTCTTGGAAAAAAGATTCTATGATAGTACTCCCTCTATCAACTAATATAAGAGCGTTTAGATCACTAAAGTAGTGATCTAAACGCTCTTATATTAGTTGACAGAGGGAGTAGGTTTTATTAGGACTTTGGAACTTGTCTGAATAGTAAAAGTAGTTGAATGGAAATAGTAGGTGCCATGTGGACTTGTCAGTCTGTGCACACATGGCAAAGCGTGGTCTGAAGGTAGTAGAAACTGCTGATTCCACATTACTGTTCTTGATTTAGATAATTCAGTTTGTCCATTTCATAACATTTGCGCTAGTTGAAATTATGGGACCTAAAAGGAAAATCATTTCGTAACATTTGCCGCTTAGTTCCTTGCACATTATATTGTTTCAGGTTTGATCCTATTGATCTTGTTTGTTATTTGGTCTTCCGCCTAACTGACTCATTATTTCTGCTATTTCAGCTTATGACGCACTGCGACACCCGGATGTCGATGCAGAGTAGAGAAAGATGAGAGCGGGAGTCCTGTCAGTTCACCTCTTCAGAAGTTTCACCGCCTCGGACATGATGGCAGCAGAACTGGATGTGTACTTTTGCATATGGAAGATACACATAGGTTCAGAAAACTCGGTAGCTCTCGTGTTTTGGCCTTGTGGTTGTATGATTCAGAACTGCTGACAGCATTGCGTCCAGTGATTATACTAATCGTTGGAGTGTCACTCTTCTGCAATTCATTCATCTCTATGATGTGCTTGGTACTTGCAATGAGTTGATCTTGCATTTCTTTTGGATGGTGTATGCACTTCTTATAAATGAAAAAAATGCAGTGGTTCTTGCCAGCACTGAGTTGATGATCCTGTGTTTCTGTTAGGCCCTTGGCAGAAATGCAAAATGTAGTGGGTTGACGCTTTGAGCTGGTGATGGTGCTTGTAGTTGTGCTGTTTTGAGTTTTGGCCAAGGATCATGAAAAGGAATTTGTCTCGTGTGCCGAGCATCTGGGTTCTGAACGCGGACACATCTGTACTGCAATTCCTTTGCAACATCTTTACTCCAAGTGCTCCTATCAGATTTGGAACTTTATTGTCCAACCTGCCATTCCTTTGTAAAATCTGTAGTGCAATGTTTCCCAATTTGTGTGTACATCTAGAGGTTGCTTGGCCGATTGCTAGCTCTGTTCACCCATCCCATAACCTGAAACTGTTTTGACAGTGTTAATATGTTTTCTAGTCAAATTCAGTCTGTCATAACGTCTTGTCCTGTCAGTATCAGGTCATTGGGGGTAGAACCTACTGAAACTAGGTTGATTTCTGACGACAACCCAGGTAAGGTAAATATAATAGCACATAGCAATTGAACACTCCGGAGCCCTAATCTTTTTTAACAGTCAAACACCTATTGTGCAAACTGAAAGCAGTCCAACCTAATGACCACACACCGATTAATCAATAATGAATGAAGTCTACTGGAAACTGAACGATTTAGACAGCCACTTCTACTCTGCGTGTAAGGAAGGTCAAATGTACCACGCCATGGTGATTTGTTGGTGCCAAGTACTCCCTCCATCCCAAAATAAGTGACTCAACTTTGTACTATTTGTCTGTAGATATTACTTGCACATAATTCATCGAAACCTGCATTTGAATATGCTGAGAATTTCATGGACTCCAATGTTTCCCAGCACTGCCCCTTGGCCCCTCCTCCCACTGCTCTGCTATGTTGCTCCGTGTCGTCGTCACCATAGTACTTGCTTCCAACTTGCGCACCATATCCTCTCTGTTTGTTCCTACTCTGTCCTTTCTTTTCTACCAATGCAAAGTACATTGAACTATGCTCAGGTCTCAGTGTTGCTACAATTGCAAGATCTATTTCTCACCAGTGGCATGGAACTGCTCCATCCAGCACAAACATGGTACTATGTGCCTTTTGGATAGGCCTATGAATTTTGCGAAGCAGGAGGTAGGAAACACATATTGCTTTATACTTTCCCATAAGATCTAACTGGAACATGGAGAAGCCTGAAACCCCACATTTTTTCCATAGGACATCATCCTTGTCATTGCAAACTACTTTCGCTCTAAACTCCAAATACATTTTGTTCACTGACTTGTTTCAGGCCGAGCTTCAGTACATTCCCATGAGTCTTCAGAGCTATAGTTAAACTGAGAAAGCAATCACAAAATCATAACATAAAGGATACATTTATGAATACACATCAAGCTATTCCGTAGTTGTGACCATGGCAGTAATTATATTCAAATAGCAACTGAGATTTGACAAGACGCTATAGGAACAAAAGATGATCGCAAACAGCATACACTGAATATTCAAGTTTCCATGGTAATCAAACTGACTTATCTCATGTGTAATGAAACTTCAGAGTAGTTCTTTCGAAGAAAAATAAAAGGTGTAAACCTCAAAATACAGACAGTGAATAATCAAGTCACCTAGCAGTCATAGTAACCGATCTCACGTAATTCAAAATCATGGAAGAAAGTTAAAAAAAGGCTTGCTTCCAATATGTAACATAATTTAATAGTTGTGCTGACCAAGTTATTGAAGTATAAAATACTCCCTCCGTCCCAAAATAAGTGTCTCAAGCTTAGTACAAATTTGTATTAAAGCTAGTACAAAGTTGAGACACTTATTTTGGGACAGAGGGAGTATGAACAACAATACATGGCAAATAGAACACACCGCTGTCACTCATTACTCGTTAAGAGTGTTAATCTAGAGCAAAAGACGGAGATAGCAAAGAGTCATGTTAGCTTAAAAGATCACGTACCTGATAAAGCTGTTCCATGGTTCATGAGGGATTCATATGTGAACCTGGTCAATATTTAAAAAACGCAGTTACCCTCTTGACTAAAAAAAAGGACCCAGATATTAATTGCAAAAAGTGCAGCCATACAGGTAATACACGTTTCGAATGATATTAATTTTCCTTAAAAGGACTGTACAAGGACATTCATAATAAACCCAAGGAATGAACGTATTCTGTCAAGCTCATTTTCCTCCACCCACTCCGTTGGAGATGCAATACTTTTGGATATTGTATGGTAGGATGACTACTATCTTAATGTGTTCTAAAGCTTATATGTAAGCAAGATGCTGTCCTACACATCGATCTTTAGAGGAACACACCTATATGAGCCCGACTGCTGGTCACAGTTTATAAGATTGGGGTGATCTCTAGTAAGCTCATGAATAGGCCAGGAGTGTGACTAATATGCTCCACCCAAAGGGTCAGCCTTGGGCAGCCTAGTACTAGTAAGACATATGGTAAAACTTCTTTACACCAAACTGACAATTCAAGGCATAGTCCATTATTCAGTTGTGAAGAAGTGTAGCTGCGTAATCTAGGTGAAGCTCAACCTTAACATGTCTTCACTGAAATGCTGGTATATCAAAACAGTGATTGAAACAGAGGACATAATGGGCCCTTGAGATCTGGTGGGGGATTGTTGAAATATGAGGTGGGTCTAGAGCCCATTTAACAATTTCAGAAAATCTACAAGGGCCCATGTGGATTATATGGCACTAGGGGGAGTGGGAAGTTTAGTACGACCCCGAAAGTTGTAGAGGAGTTGGACCTCCTTATAAGGGATCCTTTTCATATGCTATTGGATCTTGAGAAGAGAAGTGGTCCTCGTGCACTCCTCCTCTGCCGCCCGCCGTGCCGCGCCGCGACGCGGGAATGAGCCGAGCCGAGCTCATACCTATGCGCTTATTTTTGCCGGAGCCGAGCCGAGCTCATACCTATGCGCTTATTTTTGCCGGTTGATACGTCTCCAACGTATCGATAATTTATGAAGTATTCATGCCATATTCATCTATGTTTACAATCCTTTTATATGGTTTTGATGCACTTTATATGATTTATTTAAAACTAACCCTGACTGACGGTGTTTTCAGCAGAATTACCGTGGTGTCGTTTTTGTGCAGAAAATGAAATTTCTTGGAATCGCCCGAAACTTTTTGGTGATTTTTTCTGGACCAAATAAGCAATATTGGAGCGAAGAACCACCAGAGAAGAGCCACGAGGTGGGCACAACCCACCAGGGCGCGCCAGAGGGCCCAGGCGCGCCCTGGTGTCTTGTGCCCTCCTCGAGGCCCATCTTGGCGTGAAACCGACGCCCAAAAATCCTATAAATATAGAAACCATCAGAAATAACCCTAGACTCTCCGCTCCGCCGCTGCAACTCTCTGTATCGACGAAAAACCAATCTGGAGACGTTCCAGTACCCTGTCGGAGAGGGGAATCCATCTCCGGTGGCCATCTTCATCATCCCGGCGGAGGCCATGACGAGGAGGGAGTAGTCCAACCTCGGGGCTGAGGGTATGTACCAGTAGCTATGTGTTCAATCGCTCTCTCTCTCTCTCTCTCTCTCTCTCTCTCGTGTTCTTGAGATGACACGATCTTGATGTATCACGGGCTTTGTTAATATAGTTGGATCATATGGTGTTTTCCCCTCTCTATCTTGTTGTGATGAATTGAGTTTTCCCTTTGAGATTTTGTTATTATCAGATTGAATACTTTTATGGATTTGAGAGCACTTGATGTATGTCTTGCATGCGGATACCCGTAGTGACATTGGGGTATTCAAGTGATTCACTTGATATATGTTATGGCGTCAACTTGCGGATTCCGGTGACCTTGGGGATCTACGCATAGGGGTTGATTGCACGTTTTCATGCCTTGTTCTCCGATAGAAATCTTGGGGCACTCTTTGAGGTTCTTTGTGTTGGATTGAGTATTATGAATCTGAAATTGTTTGATGTGTATCGTATAATTAACTCATGGATACTTGTGGTGACACTCGAGTATCTAGGTGACATTAGAGTCGGTTGATGCGTATCATATGGTGTTATTCTAGTACGAACTCTTAGATAGATCGATCGGAAAGGATAACTTGGTGTTATTTTAGTACGAACTCTTGGATAGATCAATCGGAAAGGATAACTTTAAGGTGGTTTCGTACCCTACAAAAAATTTCTTCTTATGTTCTCCGCTAGATAAGAACTTTGGAGTGATTCTTCTTTGCACGTTGAGGGATGGTTATGTGATCCAATTATATTAGCATTGTTGAGAGATTGCACTAGCGAAAGCACGGACCCTAGGCCTTGTTTTCAAGCATTGCAATACCGTTTGTGCTCACTTTTGTCACTTGCTATCTTGCTGTTTTTATATTTTCAGATTACAAAAACCTATATCTACCATCAATATTGCACTTGTATCACCATCTCTTCGCCGAACTAGTGCACCTATACAATTTGCCATTGTATTGGGTATGTTGGGGACACAAGAGATTTCTTGTATTTGATTGCAAGGTTGTTTGAGAGAGACCATCTTCATCCTACACCTCCCACGGATTGATAAACCTTATGTTGGGGAACGCAGCAGAAAACAAAAATTTCCGACCTACGCACCAGCCCAGGACCACTATGGAGACTGCATACAAGGTTTGATCTTTTTCGTTACCGACTCGTAGCGCAGCGGAAGTAGAGTCGATGACGATCGGCGGTGCAGATCCCCGCAGCTAGGATTTTACAACCTCCCAACCGCGAGGATGTATACCCTTATCCGCCCCACGGACAGCCCTCCGGGAGGCGGTCGGACAGTCCCCCGGACGGTGTCACGGACAGCCCTCCGGGAGGACCATCGAAACTCGGACAGTCACTCGGACAGCCCTCCGGGAGGCACTCTCGAACTAAGACCGAAACTACGATCTCTCTACAGAGTTGCACACATACGGTGTCATCTATCTGGCAGGGCTTCGCCGTCCAGAACTAGTTCCCACCGGAACCCAGACAGCCTTTCGGCTCTACGAAACTATTTCGCTGGGAGGGAGAGAGAAAGCCAGATCATGCATGGCACTTGTATGTGAGAAGGGATTGAGTTTTGTGGGCAGCCCACTCACCTCTATTTATAGGAAAACCAAGGGGTAAAGTGGCCATTTCCAAAAACCCAAAAATGCCCATGAAGGAACACTTCCACAAGGGCATATTAGGGAAGTAATGGAACAAGTGGGGCCCCATGGTGGAGCCCCATATGTGGCCGGCCACCATCTCATGGGCCCCCCCAAGGGGGTTGCTTAGCCTCCAAGTCCTTCTAGAAACCTTTTGGAAATATCCCAAAAGGTGACTTTCCATAAATATCCCAAAAAGCACTTTCACTATTCACGACGACATTTTTCAGCGTCCGGTCGAACTGAAAATATTTATGTGGGCTTAGAACATTTCTAGTACCCACTAAAATAATTTTCAATGCGATCCAGAACAATTCCGGATTAGTGATTTTCATCTGCGAAAAGCATCCGAAGCGGTTCCGGCAGCTCCGGAACATTTCCGGTTTTTCTTCCGGAAAATTCCCAGAAGTTTCCAGAATGATTCTGGCACCCTCCAAGAATTATCAGGCATGTGCCGAAACCAATTTGACTTAATGGTATCCCCTGAAACAACTTTTCAGTTTTACCGAAACTGTTCCGGTGTTCTCTCTGCGGAACTTTTCCGCTGTCCGAAACTTTTCCGGTGTCCGAAACCTTTTTCGGTGATTTTCTCTCAGACTCCCTGTCTAGTATTCAGCAGATAGATGACCCTTAAGCGTGTGACCCTATAGGTTCGGTGAAGTATAGACATGACCCGGAACCCCTTCCGATCAATGATCAACATCGGAGCCGTGGACACCCATATTGACCCCTATACCCACACGAATGAATATTCGAGTGAACCTCCAGTTGCCGTGTGCTATTCCTGTTGCTTCGCGATATGTTACAAAAACCTGAGGTGAGACATGTTGGCATCCCCATGGATCAACAACTTGTCCACTATGCCAGTTACCTCGTTACCGGTATTGTTCTCTTTTCTCGTTCCCGTGTTCCGGCATCCCCGTGATCAAATCACAAAGTGTCTGGCCAGACGATGATGGATACCGTAATACCGAGAGGGCCCAGAGATATCTCTCCATCGTCGGAGGAGCAAATCCCAATCTTGAGCTATCAATTTACTTGACATACTTTTCCATGAACCCGTAAGCCGCCGTAATAGCCACCCATTTACGGATGACGTTTAACAAACCCCAAAGTTCATGAAGCAAGCATGAAGAAACTCGATACTCTCATGGTCTAAGGAATTATGCAAACGTTAACCATCTCTGTGTTATTAACCATTAACTTATGACGAATGAATCTCATAGCATAACATCAATCCGGGTCGATTCAACACAAGTGTTCTACCAACATTGTGCCCTCAAAATTGCCGGCATAGCCATGCCCATGATCAGGAAAACAGGATCATCATGCAATACTTGAGCCAGTCTTAGAGGCCAGACTAGGAATACATTTTACCGTTTATTATTCCACACGTGCATATGAGTCTTCCTCCGAGCCTCGTGGTTATTGCAGACTCGAGAACCATAGCAGTTATAGCATGGAACATAAACCTAATTATGAACAGGGAGATAATCAATAACATTTATTATTGCCTCTTGGGCATATCTCCTACAGACTCCCACTTGCACTAGAGTCAATAATCTAGTCAATGCTAATGCACTTTACACCTATGGCATACTGGTGTAAAATATGCTTCGCATGTGGTATAGCCTGATGTCCAACGGATCTGACGACTTCAGCTCCTTGTGTAACTTTGCATATCCTCACGTTTTCACGCTTTCACAAAATTCATATTTTGTGTGGACTTGGCTTTGCATATGTGTGAATCATTGGTCGAAACCTGATTCCTCAGACTGAGCTATGGAGCAACTATCTGCAATAGTGTCCCATAGACCAAAGCCATCTTGGAACCATACTAAGTTCATGAATGAACTATATGATTCAACAACTTCTTTGTCGCTTCTTAAGCGTCAACATACTTAGCCTTTGTTATAGAATTCGCCACAGTATCTTGTTTGGAACAATTTCCAACTACCGTGCCACCATATTGTGTATTACACAAAACCCTTAACTTAAATTGAAAATCGCATGGAGCATTGATGAAGACTGTATCGATGTAATTACTTACAACGAGCACTTCATAATCTCTGCTTGCGAGAAAACATGTCATCAGTACTGCTCTAGTACTCAATGACATCTTTCACTGTTGTCCCATGATCAGTACTTTGATCACTTTGGTATCTATACTCGCAACAACTTTGGAGTATTGGACATATCCAGTTGTTTTACATACCATGGAATACATGATTAATCCAAACACAAGAGTGTGTGGAATCACCATCATGTATTTTGCTCATCAGTGTTTTGGGACACCGAGTCTTGCAAAAACTCTTTCCATGTGACTTCGGCAAGAATCACTCCTTGGCGTTTTAAATGCTAAAAAGTTTTAGCATCTTGTCAATATGTATCTTTGCTCAGCCCCATTAGGTAAATCTATCTCCATAGATCATCATGCCTAATATTAAGGCTATTTAGCCCAAGCACTTCATCGAAAAACCCTTTTCAAATGAAGTCCTAATTCATGTCAAGAAATTTATTTCCAATTAACAATGTGTCAAGCACACAACATTTTTAGAAATATTATTATGCTCCCACTTACTTTCTTGAATCACAAGCATCTTCGTTACCCATTGATGAAGTCAAACCCCTTTGACCATTTCATCAAAACACGAAGAATCCAATTCCTCTTTGCTCTCTTCTGTCCATCGCTGGAACTCTGAAGTTTGCATACCTACTAGCATCCTCTGGATCGACAAATTACTTTGGATTGTATCACATACAAGTCCTAGGTCTCATTTCCATCAGATAGAAATCCTTTTGTCATCCATGTTTCATATCTCATGATTTGAAATATGTATTAATTGCTAGTTCAACCCGAACCGACTTTAAGCATCGCTACGGTGAGACAATCTCATCGTAGTAAACTCCTTGAACTTGTTATTGCAACAAGTCGAGCTTTATGGATAAAACATTTTATCCATATCAGTTTTTAGTTCCATAAATATTCGTTAGACTCTAAGTCTTCCGAAAGGTGTATCAAGATTTTAATCTTGAATCACTTATATGGAAACTATCTCGGATTGTATTGGCATTTAGCCAATTCCGGAGTTAGGGCCCATCAACGCTTCCTTGTGAATCGTGGGTATACTGTTGTCTAACAACAATATCTCGTTTGCGCACCTGATAGGTTTGCACGAGCTTTGCCTACGTGGTTCAGCTGCAAGTTCGACCGAAGTCCATACATTTTATTGTAGAGACTTCCGTATCAGTCGCAGTAGGAAACTCCGGAATTACTTCCAAGGTCTCTTTCCTTTGATCTGATGACGAAGATACTGTTTATCTCGTCGAGTTGCACTGTTCTCCCACTCACCTTTTTGAAAGAACCATTTTCTTCAAAAAGCATACCGTTCTTTGTGGCAAACCTATTTGCCTCGGTATTATGGTGGGGAAATACCCAATGACTTGGGATAACCTACAAAGTAGCACTTGTCTGATTTTGAATAGGTTTGTAACCTTTTACACAAGCCCCATATTCCAAATGTTAAGAAAAGATATAACATGGTTGGGCGTACCATACCATGGCGTCATTTCAACAGACCCGATGGAGCTCTTTTCAGTGTAAAAGCCGCAGTCTCTAAAGCATCACCTTTTAAAAGGGGTAATGGCAAATTTATTTATGTCATCTTTGATCTTACCATGTCATAAATGGTTCGATTACATCTTTACGGACTTTCCACTTGCAGTGGTGTTCCGGGAGGTGCAAGTTATGAAACCCCTTTCACAACTCATCAGACATTCGCTAAACTTGTAACTCAAATATTCCTTTCTGCAATCGAATTGTAGAAACATAATTTTCTTGTTACAATATTTTCTTCTTCATTTTGAAAACCTTTCGAATGATTTCAAAAGATCCAGACTCACGTCTCATCAAGTAAATATCCATATATCTACTTGAGTCATTTCTGAAGATAGATAAATCCACTACTTGCAACAACATTTATTGGACTACACACATCATAATGTATGATCACCAATATGTTCTATGCTCGTTCTTTATGGCCTGTGAACGGTATTTTAGTCACTTCACTTTTCAGAGGAAAGTTGCAAGTGTCAGATGATTCAAAATCAAACGACTTCAAAATCCATCATAATGGAATTTTCCATGCGGGTTTCCCCAATGTGACCAAATGCAGTGCCACACTTGTGTGGTATTCTTTTAGTCTTGCGACATTTAGCGTCAGTGTTATGGATGTATCATATTTCCATCAATATTCATAACATACATCCCATCTAGGATGGAAGCATGTCCCTTCATGTTATTCATAATACTGAACAACAATTGTTGTTTTTATGAACAACTCTTTTGCAACAAACATTGTGCAATGGGCTAGAGTGTATGAAACTCTAAAATGAATTATGAAAGTAAACACAAAGGTAATATATTAATATCATTATTCATAACATACATCTCATTCATAATGAAAGTATGGCCCTTATGTTTATTCATAACACCGAACATCGAAAGTTCTCTTATGAACAACCTTCTTGCAAGATACCTTATGCAAAGGGCTGGAGCTTGAAACTCCAAAAGAATTATGAAAATAAATACATAGGTAATACACCGATGGCAGGTATAGTAACATTTACTATGTTCCCTGTGTGTATCTTAACCTCATTCCTGGCTAGTCTTTCAGGCCATAGTAGTTCTTACATCGAGTTGCAACAGAATGCAATCAAGCGGGTATCTTTGTGATCAACTCACAATACCCAAGAATTAGTGATCAACATGTTTAACTATAATTCCCAAGAACTATATCTTTCACCAGCCTTCTATACATCAAAAACTTGTATGACATTCATACATGAGCTGGACATTCCAGTCTTCTTTCCTTTTGCCATTATACTTCTAACAGTTTAACTTTCAGTATTTCTCCTACTCTCAGAAGAAGCACCCAACTTAAGAGTGGCGTTAGCCCCGGACTTCCTAGGCGTGAAAGTCTTACTAACACCCTTCGGACACTTCCTTTCTCTTTAAGTTGTTGTTTTATTCACCTTTCATCATATGACAGGCGTTCTCCTGGATCCCTCTCTTATCAGTCTAATGCATAGTAAACTCCTTTACTAATAGTTTGCAAACAAACATTGCTTTGGATATCTCATATCTTTTAGCCTTTGTCTTTCTCTGAAAAGGAATTCTAGCTTTTGGATCGAAGGACGAGAGTCACATGATCCATAGCTTTAGCGGGAGAATACCGAAAGCATGCGATAGGACAAAGTCCTTCTCGGCACTCTTGAGGACAATCCTCATATTACGTTACAAACCGTAAAGTTTTAACCAGATATTTAACAGCTTATTCAATTTTAATTGGGAAGGTGGAAACGCGAGCCATTATTCTACAACTATTATGCAAATAACACTTAGACAGTGTTCATAATTAATTGCACTGAGAATTTAAACAAGTTAATTCTACAGTGCGCTCCCACTCAAATCAATATCTCTCATAATTGATTGTGAGTGATACAAGACCCGCATTTCAATTCAACGCCATTGATGGTAGCATCACAGATGACGAAAATCTCAATCGGTAGGCAAACTTGCCAATCACATCTCTATGTGACTCTTGTTCATCTTTCGATGCGTGTGTTCCGAGCTCACGACTTTCATGCCTAAACGTCAAGACAACCAAGTGATCTCGCTACGAGGTCTCAACTCACCCGCCTCACACTTCTCTAATCGTTCGTACCCATGGTAGCATGGCGCACCCCGAAAAGTTAGGTGCCATGACGGTGCTACACTTGGGAGAACACTAACTACTTGATATTTTTGTGAGAGATCACCCTAATAAAAAGCGACTACTGCGCAATCAAGAAGGGTGCATCATAAGGGATAAACATCTCAGGCAATTCATAATAGCATGATATGGTATAGCCCTTTCTGACGGAGAAGTCTTTCATTTCTTCGTCTTCGGCATTCGCGTCGGTGTTCACCTTCGCGAAGATTGCCACCACCTTGTCGATGCACCAGATAATATTGCTATCTCTATAGCTAATAAAATAAGTGCATTACATAAGGTTGACACACAGGTCATTAAAGTGCAATCATATGGCTCCAGCCATCATGCCGAATCATGACACGCAGGTCATGTTAATCAAATTACATCATATAGTCATCTCATACATAATCAAATTAATATGAGCACTGCTATACCACATCATATGCACATGCAAACCATCCTGCAAAACCAAGTTAGATGCCTCTAATCGGTTCATGCAAAAACTTGTTTTACGTGGCCTCTAAGGTTTCGAAACAAACCGAAGCTACCAACGTCCATCATCAAGCATGATAATCCAAGTCGCTAGATTAACATTGCGGGGTGTATGAAATACGAGATAATAAAATCTCGAGCCCCATACTGAACTTCGTCATACGCGTGACCCCCGTGCAGATCTCATCTGCATTGCCCTTTCGTCTGTGAAACATCCATCTTTCTCAACTATGGTGGAACCCAAAGAACTGTTAGCACTTCGTTGATCTGTCAATCAGCATACTCAGGAGCAGCATGAAAGGATCGCGGATTGCCAGAACTTTGTGAGATTCCACCATGCCGTCAAGATCAGGACTACGCAAATTCAGGGGAAGCAACAGGAACATCGGGTAACAGATTTCATCTGCTACCCGCACACATAATTTTCAGTAATAGAACTCATCTACTACCTAATTATATTGTGCAACACTCATACATCTCTATGTATTCTAGATCGCAACCTGCATCTACGCATAGCACGGCTCTTGATGCCACTGTTGGGGAATGCAGCAGAAAACAAAAATTTCCGACCTACGCACCAGCCCAGGACCACTATGGAGACTGCATACAAGGTTTGATCTTTTTCGTTACCGACTCGTAGCGCAGCGGAAGTAGAGTCGATGACGATCGGCGGTGCAGATCCCCGCAGCTAGGATTTTACAACCTCCCAACCGCGAGGATGTATACCCTCATCCGTCCCACGGACAGCCCTCCGGGAGGCGGTCGGACAGTCCCCCGGACGGTGTCACGGACAGCCCTCCGGGAGGACCATCGAAACTCGGACAGTCACTCGGACAGCCCTCCGGGAGGCACTCTCGAACTAAGACCAAAACTACGATCTCTCTACAGAGTTGCACACATACGGTGTCATCTATCCGACAGGGCTTCGCCGTCCAGAACTAGTTCCCACCGGAACCCAGACAGCCTTTCGGCTCTACGAAACTATTTCGCTGGGAGGGAGAGAGAAAGCCAGATCATGCATGGCACTTGTATGTGAGAAGGGATTGAGTTTTGTGGGCAGCCCACTCACCTCTATTTATAGGAAAACCAAGGGGTAAAGTGGCCATTTCCAAAAACCCAAAAATGCCCATGAAGGAACACTTCCACAAGGGCATATTAGGGAAGTAATGGAACAAGTGGGGCCCCATGGTGGAGCCCCATATGTGGCCGGCCACCATCTCATGGGCCCCCCCCAAGGGGGTTGCTTAGCCTCCAAGTCCTTCTAGAAACCTTTTGGAAATATCCCAAAAGGTGACTTTCCATAAATATCCCAAAAAGCACTTTCACTATTCACGACGACATTTTTCAGCGTCCGGTCGAACTGAAAATATTTATGTGGGCTTAGAACATTTCTAGTACCCACTAAAATAATTTTCAATGCGATCCAGAACAATTTCGGATTAGTGATTTTCATCTGCGAAAAGCATCCGAAGCGGTTCCGGCAGCTCCGGAACATTTCCGTTTTTTCTTCCGGAATATTCCCAGAAATTTCCAGAATGATTCTGGCACCCTCCAAGAATTATCAGGCATGTGCCGAAACCAATTTGACTTAATGGTATCCCCTGAAACAACTTTTCAGTTTTACCGAAACTGTTCCGGTGTTCTCTCTGCGGAACTTTTCCGCTGTCCGAAACTTTTCCGGTGTCCGAAACCTTTTTCGGTGATTTTCTCTCAGACTCCCTGTCTAGTATTCAGCAGATAGATGACCCTTAAGCGTGTGACCCTATAGGTTCGGTGAAGTATAGACATGACCCGGAACCCCTTCCGATCAATGATCAACATCGGAGCCGTGGACACCCATATTGACCCCTATACCCACACGAATGAATATTCGAGTGAACCTCCAGTTGCCGTGTGCTATTCCTGTTGCTTCGTGATATGTTACAAAAACCCGAGGTGAGACATGTTGGCATCCCCGTGGATCAACAACTTGTCCACTACGCCAGTTACCTCGTTACCGGTATTGTTCTCTTTTCTCATTCCCGTGTTCCGGCATCCCCGTGATCAAATCACAAAGTGTCTGGCCAGACGATGATGGATACCGTAATACCGAGAGGGCCCAGAGATATCTCTCCATCGTTGGAGGAGCAAATACCAATCTTGAGCTATCAAGTTACTTGACATACTTTTCCATGAACCCGTAAGCCGCCGTAATAGCCACCCATTTACGGATGACGTTTAACAAACCCCAAAGTTCATGAAGGAAGAATGAAGAAACTCGATACTCTCATGGTCTAAGGAATTATGCAAACGTTAACCATCTCTGTGTTATTAACCATTAACTTATGACGAATGAATCTCATATCATAACACCAATCCGTGTCGATTCAACACAAGTGTTCTACCAACATTGTGCCCTCAAAATTTCCGGCATAGCCAAGCCCATGATCAGGAAAATAGGATCATCATGCAATACTTGAGCCAGTCTTAGAGGCCAGACTAGGAATACATTTTACCGTTTATTATTCCACACGTGCATATGAGTCTTCCTCCGAGCCTCGTGGTTATTGCAGACTCGAGAACCATAGCAGTTATAGCATGGAACATAAACCTAATTATGAACAGGGAGATAATCAATAACATTTATTATTGCCTCTAGGGCATATCTCGTACACCTTAGGTCATCCACTTGAGGGAAAATTGCTACTGTCCTACAAAACTCTGCGCTTGGAGGCCCAACATAGTCTACAAGAATATAGTTGCGTAGTAGACATCAAGCTCTTTTCTGGCGCCGTTGCCGGGGACGTGAGTGGTTGAAGGTATATATTTAGATCTTTCAATTGAATCTTTTAGTTTCTTGTTTTATCACTAGTTTGGTTTTATAAAAGAAAACTACAAAAAAATGGAGATTAGGTTGCATCATTTCTATCGTCTTTGTAATGTCTTTCGTGAAAATAAGGAGTCACAAAAATGTGCTCAATTGGTAGAGGAAGAAATTATGAAAATACTTAATGAGAATTACTTGAATGATGAGTATGATTGCAATGTTGCTAGTATGAATTCTCTGAATATCCATGATGCTAATGATATGCAAAGCCACAAGCTTGGGGATGCTATGTTTGATGAAGAAGATATTTTTAGTCCCCCAAGTTTTGATGAGCAAATTTATGTTGATGATGGCATGCCTCCTATCTATGATGATTATGCTGATGACATGTATGATATAAAAAGTGATAGCAACTTTGAAACTTTTCATCATGATTTTAATATTCAATGTGGTTATGTCAATCAAGTATCTCATGATAGTTATTTTGTTGAGTTTGCTTACACTACTATGAATGAGAAGAAAATTGCTTATGTGGAGAGTAATAAAAATTCTATGCTTGTGCATCATGAAAAGAATGATTTATGTGATAGTTATATTATTGAATTCCTTCATGATGCTACTGAAATTTATTATGAGGGAGGAATATATGCTTGTAGGAATTGCAATAATATCAAGTTTCCTCTCTATGTGTTCAAAGTTTTGAAGTTATGTTTGTTTTGCCTTCCTATGCTAGTTGATTCTTGCTCCCATAAATTGTTTGCTCACAAAATCCCTATGAATAGGAAGTGGGTTAGACTTAAATGTGCTTGTCATGAGATTCATGATGCCCTCTTACATGTTTCAAATACTATTCCTATGTGAGCATCATTGAAATCATCATGCCGAGCTAAAAGGAATTAAAGAAAGGCGCTTGTTGGGAGACAACCCAACACTTATACTTTATGTTTTGATGTGTTCACATGATTAATATACTGTAGTAATAATGTTTTGTGCCTTTTATTTCAATAAAGTGCCAAGTAAAGCCTTTGGGATGACTCACAAGATGAGTAGAATTGATGCTGAACCAAAACAGAAACTTTTGAATACAGTACAGGAATTTTCATTTTTTATTGGAGTGTGATAATGATCTGAAATTTTTACACAGTGTTTATATAAAAATTCTTCAGGTTTTACTAATTTTTCAGATTTTTTATAGACAGTTAAGTATGGCTATACTACAGATCTTCACAGACTGTTCTGTTTCTGACAGATTCTGTTTTGCATGCATAGTTTGCTTGTTTTAGTGTTTCCATAGCTTATATTTAGTGGTATAAATTATGTGAATGATAGAATACAGTAGGTATAATTTGGGAACAATTTTGAATCTTGTCTTGACAGTACCTAAGTGAATGATTTATCTTTATTACACTAACCCTTCTCATGAAGTTCCGTTAAGTTTTGTGTGATTGAAGTTTTCAAGTTTTGGGTGAGACACCAATATGAGGAGAATAAGGAGTGAAAAGAACCTAAGCTTGGGGATTACCAAGGCACCCACAAGGTAATATCCATGGAAGACTCAAGCGCCTAAGCTTGGGGATGCCCCGGAAGGCATCCCCTCATTCGTCTTCAACACTATCGGTATATCTTACTTAGAGCTATATTTTTATTCGTCATGTCATATGAGTTTTGCTTGGAGCGTCCTTTTATTTTGTTATTTTATGTTAGGTGTTATTTATAATCTTATTTTTCAATAAAAAGTTCCAAGAATTGTCTTTAGGATGCTTGAATTGCATGTTTGATGTGTGCTGTGTAAAAATAGAAACTTTTGCTGTAGTGTTTGAATTTTCCTATTTTACTGGAACGTGGAAAGTTTCTGAAATTTTTACACAGTATTTTCATATAAATTATTTAGCCTGTCCTAAATTTTCATAATTTTTTGAGTTACAAAAGTGCACTGGTTTAATAAATTTCTACAGACTGTTCTGTTTGGACAGATTGCTGTCATAGTTTTGTTATCTACTTATCCTATAGTTTCCATAGCCTATATTGGTACATATAAATTGTGTAAACAATAGTAAACAGTAGATGATGTTTGAAAATTATTGTGCAACTTGTCTTGGCAGTACATGAAGTGTTGATTTATTCTTATGTGTACTAACCTATCTCACGAGTTTTGTGTGGATGAAGTTTTTGAGAATAGGTGAAACCATGATATGAGAGGATTGAACGAGATACAAAAGCTCAAGCTTGGGGATGCCCAAGGCACCCAAGTAAATATTTCAAGAAGTCTCAAGCATCTAAGCTTGGGGATGCTACGCATCCCACCTCTCTTCGTTAACTATCGGTTAGCCTATGTTGAGCCTAAATTTTTATTTGTTCACATCATGCGTGCTATTCTTGGAGTTCTATTTTTGTTTAGTTTGCTGTTTGAATAAAATACTCAGATCTGAAAATCTTCATTAAGAGAGAGAGTCCTCACATAGCTACTTAATTGTTTGACTACTCATTGATCTTCACTTATATCTTTTGAGAGTAGCTTGTCATTTACTCTTGTGCCTCACTTATATCCTATGAGTAAATTGTTGAATTAATTGAATACCATGAAGTTGAAGTTATAGGTTCATATCATGCCTAGTAGTAGCTTCACATTAGGTTTAGAAAGTGAAATCTTTTTGAAGCTTGACAAGCACAATATTGGTCATACAAGCAATTCGTGATTGATTAGTATAAGGAAGAGAACTTTCACATACAAATTTATTATCTTGGACATCTTCTATGATTGTGAATACCCATTAATTATTTTAAAACTTGAGCAAATTAGTTGAAGTTGGACAAGGAAGACAAAGTAATGAGTTATGGTTGTGTATATTTGCATAGATGTTATATTGTTATGGATCCTCCAACATGTGGTGCTTGCTTAGGATCTTTTGCTAGCCAAAAATTCATACTAAGTAGAGACACTACTTGTGCATCCAAAAACCCTTAAACCCAGTTTCTTGCCATGAGAGTCCACTATATCTACCTATATGCGGTATTACCCTGCCGTTCCAAGTAAATTTGCATGTGCCACCTCTAAAATTTCAAATGAGCATCTGTTTTGTGTGCCTGGACCGCTCATGGAGCGACAGGGGGCGGTCAGTATCTTCCATGTTAAGCGGGTTATTCTCATGATGAGTGTTTATTCACTCGTCCTTGCACGAGAGGGGCGGTAATAGGGATTCCCAGTCCCGAAATAAAAAAATGCAAATAATTAAACAAAACTCCCCCAGAAATGTTATTGGTATGGACGGTACCCGTGGATTCGGCTAGCCGTGGAGTGTGTTTGTTGGTGGAGGGGGAGTAAACCTTTACTTTTACCGCTTGGGAACCGCCGCTAATGTGTTTAACATGGAAGATATTGATAACTCTTGGTCGTAACGTTGAAAGGAAGGATGCACCTCCCAAAATTATATTTATCTCTGATTTAAGCTTTGAGCTCTGGCACCTTTGCAAATCCCTGCTTCCCTCTGCGAAGGGACAATCTATTTACTTTCATGTTATTTACTATTCATGTTGAGTCAACTTCTTATTCCAACCTTAGTCTATTAGTTGGCAAGCATCATGTGGTGGGGACAGATCCAAACATATATATCCAGTCAAATATATTTGATCATGACTTATTATTGTTGACAATTATCTCTATGATAAATGAGTTGGGAGGCGAATCATTAAGCCCCTATCTTTCTCTGTGTTCGATGGATGCCATTTGTTCTAAAAATATGCTTTGAGTACTAGCAATCATAGAAGACTATATGATGATTGAGTATGTGGGGCTCTTACTTAGACTTTGTTGAGAATAAGTTGAATTGGAATTGTTTGTTGACTAAGAACATAGGTTGCTAAGTTTCAAGAGAATTCATTATTTGAACCATAACATGTGAATTGGTTGCTACTCTATCATGATGATTTTTATGAGAAAAACTTCCTTGTTATGATGCTAGAAAATTGACTGAAATTATCAATGATCAAACTTATATATTATGCCATCATTCACACTTCATAAATTAGTTCTTTTATCATTTACCTACTCGAGGACGAGTAGGAATTAAGCTTGGGGATGCTGATACGTCTCCAACGTATCGATAATTTATGAAGTATTCATGCCATATTCATCTATGTTTACAATACTTTTATATGGTTTTGATGCACTTTATATGATTTATTTAGAACTAACCCTGACTGACGCTGTTTTTAGCAGAATTACCGTGGTGTTGTTTTTGTGCAGAAAATGAAAGTTCTCGGAATCGCCCGAAACTTTTTGGTGACTTTTTCTCGACCAAATAAGTAATATTGGAGCAAAGAACCACCGGAAAAGAGCCAAGAGGTGGGCACAACCCACCAGGGTGTGCCAGAGGGCCCGGACGCGCCTTGGTGTCTTGTGCCCTCCTCGAGGCCCATCTTGGCGTGAAATCGACGCCCAAAAATCCTATAAATATAGAAACCATCAGAAATAACCCTAGACTCTCTGCTCCGCTGCCACAACTCTCTGTATCGACGAAAAACCAATCTGGGGACGTTCCAGTACCCTGCCGGAGAGGGGAATCCATCTCCGGTGGCCATCTTCATCATCCCGGCGGAGGCCATGATGAGGAGGGAGTAGTCCACCCTCGGGGCTGAGGGTATGTATCAGTAGCTATGTGTTCGATCTCTCTCTCTCTCTCGTGTTCTTGAGATGGCACGATCTTGATGTATCACGGGCTTTGTTAATATAGTTGGATCATATGGTGTTTTCCCCTCTCTATCTTGTTGCGATGAATTGAGTTTTCCCTTTGTGATTTTGTTATTATCGGATTGAATACTTTTATGGATTTGAGAGCACTTGATGTATGTCTTGCATGCGAATACCCATAGTGACATTGGGGTATTCAAGTGATTCAGTTGATATATGTTATGGCGTCAACTTGCGGATTCCGCTGACCTTGGGGATCTACGCATAGGGGTTGATTGCACGTTTTCATGCCTTGTTCTCCGATAGAAATCTTGGGGCACTCTTTGAGGTTCTTTGTGTTGGATTGAGTATTATGAATCTGAAATTGTTTGATGAGTATCGTATAATTAACTCATGGATAATTGTGGTGACATTGGAGTATCTAGGTGACATTAGAGTTGGTTGATGCGTATCATATGGTGTTATTCTAGTACGAACTCTTAGATAGATCGATCAAAAAGGATAACTTTGTGTTATTATAGTATGAACTCTTGGATAGATCGATTGGAAAGGATAACTTTAAGGTGGTTTCATTTCCTACAAACAATTTCTTCTTATGTTCTCTGCTAGATAAGAACTTTGGAGTGATTCTTCGTTGCACGTTGAGGGATGGTTATGTGATCCAATTATATTAGCATTGTTGAGAGATTGCACTAGAGAAAGTACGAACCCTAGGCCTAGTTTTCAAGCATTGCAATACCGTTTGTGCTCACTTTTGTCACTTGCTACTTGTTGCTTTTATATTTTCAGATTACAAAAACCTATATCTACCATCCATATTGCACTTGTATCTCCATCTCTTCGCCGAACTAGTGCACCTATACAATTTGCCATTGTATTGGGTGTGTTGGGTACACAAGAGATTTCTTGTATTTGATTGAGGGTTGTTTGAGAGAGACCATCTTCATCCTACACCTCCCACGGATTGATAAACCTTAGGTCATCCACTTGAGGGAAAATTGCTACTGTCCTACAAAACTCTGCGCTTGGAGGCCCAACATAGTATACAAGAATAAAGTTGCGTAGTAGACATCACCGGCCAGTAACGGAGTGTCCGTAATGTACACGCCACGATCTGAGACGTAGGATCGTGGGCTGTTGTCAGACATGGATCTAGCCCACGTCTCTCCAACCGGACGCGCATATATATGCGATGCTGACCCTAGCCACCACGAGAACAAATCACATCTACTCCACACGAACTGCCCCTGTCGTTCCTTTTGTTGCCGCTGCCGCTGGTGACTCCATCCAGTTCATCGCGTACACGGTTGATGGGAGAGCAGGCCTCCGAAACCCCGCCTCTCTAGATCCTGTACGGGAGAGGGGCGATTAGGTTTTTGGGGAGCGATTCTACGCGACTACTCGCTGCCGTTCGTCCCCGTCCTCTTAATCCTCTACGTCTGTGTCACCTTCGTCATCACCATGTCTCCGCCAACCGATCTCGTACGTGCCTCCACCGAGAAGCTCAAAGCTGACAAGAAGGCCACCGAGGACGCTGCTGCTGCCGCGACCTCTCCATGGCCGTTGGGAGGGTATAACATGTTTAACCCTCTCATGTTTATTTCCGTTTTACCAGTACTAGCTATGTGCGTTGATCTTTCTACTATATGCATAGTACATGCTAGTCTGGTTCGTAATCAGTATGTCAGTAATTTTGTCAATGCCATGATCATGATTATTTCCTGGATTAATTAACTTGAAAAATTGCATATGTACTCAACACATGTGATAGAGCTATTGCTAGTACCAAATCCCATAAATAATTAACCCTGCCTGCCATGTTGGATATGGAAGCTAAAGGATCTTATACCTTTTTGACAAAATAACTCTATAAGGAATAACTATTTTTTTGCGGGGAAAAAGCATTTCGTTAATTAATTATCATCTTACAATCATTTATGATGATAATGCTAATCTCCTGAGGGATATTTGCAAGCCAACATGTTGTGCGTTGCTGTCTACGTCCTATAGCTCCCATAGTGTCTGCAACTTTGTTTTGAGTCCGACTAATCTTTTGGATTTGTGCTTGTCGTTTCCTGAGGAGCTCCAAAATTTATGCAGCCTGGAACACACTAGTCGAAAACAGGGCTTTGGTCCTGGCCAAATCAGAGCATTAGTCCCGGTCATGTTACGAACCGGGACTAATGGGAGCATTAGTCCCGGTTTGAGAGGCTAGGATGCCGGCCGGGCCTCGGTAGGCATCAGTCCCGGTTCGGCTGGGACCTTTAGTCCCGGTTCCAGCCACCAACCGGGACTAAAGGGGTTGCTGTCCTTTAGTCCCGGTTTGTTTCTGGAACCGGGACTAAAGGGTATGCCTTTAGTCCCGGTTTTAGATACAAACCGGGACTAATGTTTTGCCTATATATATCCACGCCCCCATCTCCTCTGTTTTATGGCCGTGGAAGGGTGTGGGAGGTGTGTGCTATCCTGTTCTCTGTGACACCCTGATTTTGGCAACTTTTTCTTTCCAAAATTATTTGGATTTTATTTGCAATTTAGCTGATTTTCAAAAACCTCTTCAGTGGAGTTGATCTATGCCTTGCTAAAATTTCTTCAAGCATCTCCAAACCTTTGTCATCTTGATAAAACCTTTCCATGCTCTCTTGGATAATTTTTCAATATTTAATCTTTTCTCAAAAATCATTTTCATAATTTGGGAATTTAGGCCATCACCATGGGTTGTGAAGCAACCTATAGTTTGGGTGGTCAATTAATTCCCAAACTTTTTCCCCATTTTCTTATCATCATAAGATTTCATATTCTCCAAAAATATTTAATTGCCCAATGGGAAATTTTGGCCAGAATAATTATTTTGTTTCTGACCAGAATCTGTCCATTGTGAAGCAACCCTATTATTTCTATTCCAGAAAATTCCTAATAAATTCCTCTAGCTCTTAGGGATCCTATCTTGCCTCAATATCCAAAAATATCATCTTGGCTAGTGCAACTTTTGAGCAGCAGGGCTCTGACAAGTTTCTGTATTTTTGAAACCTCTGTGAAGGAAGTGCTAGCTAGAGATGCCTAATCATCCTGAGATTTTTATGGCATCTGCTATGTGCAAAATAACTCCCTTCCACCAAGTTTCAGCATTTGCAGAGCAACCAATTGAGGGCCACAAGCTCATTTGTGTTCTGGGCCAGAATGATAGTTTCCAAAGGAACCCTATCCATTTCTTCTTCAAACCTTCTCAATTTTTGCCAGAAGATAGTCCTTCCAATCCTGATAGCCCTAGACATCTCCTCTGGCTCCATCCCTATCTCCTTTTCTCTCTAGAGTCTCCTCAAGATTGCTGGCAGAATCTGTAGCTGAGGCTACACCTCATGGCAGGGTGAACCTGGTCGAGCCAGTGACCCAGGGAGGCTAAATGGTCGAGGGTCGACCCCATGGACAAGGTGCGCCAGGCGGGCGTGTCCTCCTATTGGCCACACCAGTGGTTATCGCGGGGCTGGCATGCCACAGCGCGCGCTCTGCGCAGCGCCAGGGACGGGTCAGCTCGCCCGAGCCGTCCATCGCCGCTCCCTCCTTGTCCTCTGGTGTCGACATCATTGCGGGTCGCCGCGTGGATCCTCCCGAACCCTCCCGGTCACCGGAGAAGGCCGCCGTCGCTCCCGGCCAAGCGTCGCCACGGGCAGAATAGTGGGCTTCGTCCACTGTGGTCGTCCGCACGTCATTGATGACTCTGGACCCGTCCCGTCGCGCCCCTCTGCCCTCTTCCATCCCGTCGACGCTCCCGGCCAGCCAGCGCACCGTACAGGCGCTGGCGACGTGGCTGAGCCTCGCCGCTTTGGGAGAGATCGCCGCGCCTCGCCCTCCGCCTGTTTAAAGCCCCCCAGTCCCTCCGAGCTCGTCGGCCACCTCCTCATCATCTCAATTGCATCCCCGAGCAACGAGCCAAGGCCGAGAGGCCCTCTGGCCTCGAACCTCGCTGGAGCTCCGCCATCTGAGGTCTCCTCAGTGCCAGCAGTCCCTCGCCTTCCCGAGCCCATTCGATCTCTCCATCGGGCTCAGGGTAGTTCCCTGGTGCTCCCCGTCCTCCTGCCCAAGTCTCCCATCGCCGGAATCGCCGTCTCCGATCCCACCCGAGCGCCGCCGCCGCCGGAGACGAAGGGGACGACGCCGTCCGGCCATCTCTTGCCAATTTGCGGGTACATGCGTGATCGCCCTCGAGTGCCCGATCCATTCCCGTAGCTCCCCGACCCTATCGCCGTCTCTACCGCCGGCGACCGTCGCCAGAGCGCCGCCCCTCCTCTGTTCCCTCCTCCCTCCTTCTGTTTAAATAGAGCCGACCCCACCCGTCAGTGGGTCAGTCGCGCCCGAAGCGGTACGCAAGTGGAGGCGTACTCAGGCTTTACGCCTTCGACGTGGCCGACTCTGGGATTTCTGGAATTTCAGTTTTAGTTAATTTAAAACAGATTTTTGAACCAACTTTGACCATCAATAACTTTTTATCTACAACTCCAATGCAGTTGATTCTTTTTGCATTGTGTTTGTCTTAAGCCCCTTTAGTTTGTGGTAAATTTTGGTATTTTTCCAATGATCACAGAATTTCTATTTAGCAGAATTGCTTTATGTGACATTTTCCAATTGTATTTGAAAATACTTTCAGAAGGAGAATTTGGTGGTTGTGAAGATCCAGAGTGTTTGAACCACCCAACAGAGCAAGGCAAGCCATGATACCCAATTCATGCATGCATTTCCATAGCATTGCATTTTTTTATATACATTAGGATGATTTATGTGATATAGTTTAATTCATAGTATTAATTAAATACTCAAGAATCATGTTGAACCACTATTGTTGTCATATAACTTAGTGGTTGATCTTGAGTCACCTGTCCGGGCATACTCGTGCAACCACATTTGCCGGTATGGGACGGCCCTGACCGGGTCTGACTGCGTGATCTTTCACCGGTACCTCCAAAGAGGGAGGGTTATGCACGGCGTGCTACCCTGATCAGGTAAGTGGTGATAACCCTGTGAGCCCAGTTGATAGTTAAGTTTGTGCCGGCGTCCCCGTTTGGGTCTACAGAGTTTGGCCACGACGGTGGCAGGTGTCATGAGGACACAGGGGGCACCCAAGGCTGACCTCCGGGGGAGGAAGAGTGCCGGTGGTACGATGAAAGAGTCACGAGTCAGGCAGGTTTTGTTGAAGCAACGCTGGTCCACCCGAGTGGTCTCGAGGCCAGGGCCAGGTGTTTCATGGTGTGGGTAAAGTGCGCATCCTCTGCAGAGTGTAAAAATCTATTCGAATAGCCGCGTCCACGGTATTGGACAGCCCGTCCAGACCTCAGTAAGAGATCAATCATATTACTGATATTAATGATGGAAGAACTCGTCTTGTGTTCGGAAGTACAAAGTGGGTATGAGTATTCCGAGGGTTGTGGGACAACCCGAAAGAGAGTAAGTTGGTGATCAGTACAGTAAGTGAATTACCTTGATGATATCATGTTGATTGCCATGCTATTGTTTGCTGCATTACTTGGTTGTTATGAGCTTGCGAGTACATTCAAAGTACTCACCTGGCGTATCATGCCAGATGCAGGAGAATCCGAGAACAGAGGTCCTGAGGGTGCTGGCTATGCTAACTAGGATGTGTCCACAACAGTGTCCCTGTGGATGGAGTCGCGCTATGTTCCGCTACGCTATAGAAGTACCCAGTATCCGAGGCCCTGCTATGTGACATAAATAATGTAGATACTGTCATAGCACCGAGGGTGCCTTTGGCCTCGTCTCCCTTGTAAGATATGTGCTTGTACTCGACTCCTATCAATAAAATTCAGTTCTGTTCTGTGCCAAGTTGTTGTGTGTTTCCAAAAGACATGATCTCTGGGTTGGAAACATTGGTAATCCGGTTCTCTGAGCCGGGGTGCCACAACGCTTGGTATCAGAGCCATGCTGACTGTAGGACACCTAGTTAGCCAGCGCTAGCACCGCGATTAGTATAGGATCCTGAGTATGCATTTGATTGCTGCATTTGATTGCTGCATGGCATGCATCATATTTCATTCTTCCACTAACGGTGGTCTTGTGAGTGTAGATGGCACCGGTCCCATTCCACTATCATTTTGAGCCTGCACCATCCACCTTTCCAGTTCTGCTCCGGAACGTCTGGCTTCGACTGTACCCTCACGGCGAAGATCCAGTGTACCAGGTGTTTCGGGAGCAGCTTGCTGAGTCGGTGTACGAGTACCATGCAGAGGCTTTCATGATCGCGAGCTCGGACCTTGGCTGCTACTCTCGCTCTACCAAGGGTGGGACGGCTTCCACTCCGGAGCTGGCGATTGAGTTTGCCGCAATGGAGGCTCTCACTGACTTGCGTTTCCACGAGGTTGAGATGCAGACTCATCCAGGTTTCCTCTATTATCCCACCCCGTCGCCTACGACAGGGCGAGTCATTTTCGCCCCTGTTGACCCGACATGTGACCGTGCGACTGCTGTGCTGTCTCGTTATCTGAACGCCAGCTACCGTATGATCATATCCCTGGCTGAGGAGCTGTCTCGTGTCTTAGTGGCGCTTGCAGCCGTGACCCCAGTGCCACCTCCACCTCAGACTACCCATCCACCCATGCATCCACCACCAGTTCCACTGCCACCCAGATTTGATGCTCCTTCTACCTCCACTGTGCCACCAGGCTTTCCGTCTGGTAGCCGTCGTGAGACCCCAGCTGAGTGGGCCTCGCTTCTTGCCACTCCAGCAGCTCCGATGCTGAGGCGTCGTGCTCCTTCTACCCCAGAAGGAGAACCGTCCCAGCAGCGTCGTCGTGTTTCCTTTGATCTGGAGGATGAGATCCATATCATCAGTTCCGACTCCGACTCAGGATCAGATGACGAGGAGTCTGTGGTTTGGCAGTGTTCGTGCCATCAGTGCCACTAGAGTGGAGGCATGAGTTGTTGAGCATGCATCTTTGCATATGTCAACTGCCGTATGAGCAGTCTAGCCATGTTATTCCCCTACTAGCTTGCCATGTATGATGTTGGGTTATCTTGTATAATTATGTGGTTTGCTTTATTCGCCTTCTTTTTCGCGTATTTTTCCTTCTGGTGTCATATAACTGTGCTTCCCCTGATGAATATTTCTCATCGAGTCGGTATTTTGGCAATGGGAACAAATTTAGGATGAAGAGAAGTTGTAGCCAAGGCGGCAATGGAACCCCCGTCCGTCGATCCGCCAGACAAGCAGGTCAAGCACCGGAAGATCTACCACCCCCACCACCTCAAGCACCTACTACTGATCAGATCATGAGAATGTTTGAGGAAAAGAGAAACCAAGATCTTATGGAATTCTTGAAGAGTATGCAGACTATGGTAGGTCAGAATCACAATCACAATGGGTCACACTCCAGGCTGTCTGATTTCCAGCGCACCAAGCCACCCAATTTTGGTCAAGCTGTGGATCCAATAGAAGCAGATGATTGGCTAAGGACCATCGAGAAGAAGTTGGAGATAGCCCATTGCGAGGATTCAGACAAGGTTCCGTTTGCCACTCATTACCTGGAAGGGCCAGCAGCCATATGGTGGGATAACACAAAGGCAACATGGTCTTCTGAAGAAGAAATTACTTGGGAGAAATTCAAGGAATTGTTCCGCAAATATCATATTCCCACTGGCATAATGAAGGTGAAACAAAGGGAGTTCCTTACTTTGACCCAAGGAACCATGTCGGTAGCAGAGTACCTTAACAAGTTCAACAATCTGTCACGGTACTCTACATATGATGTGGCCACCGAAGAGAGAAAGATAGACCGGTTCCTGGGAGGACTGAACCACTCTCTCCGTTGTCAGCTATGCATGTTAGACTTCCCTGACTTCCAGACGCTGGTGGACAAGGCCTTTATAGCCGAAAGGGAGCACAAGTCCGGACAAGACAACCATAAGCGGAAGTTCGAACCCAAGAAGGACAACCGGGAGCCGTATGCTCAGAAGCCGCGCACGTGGCAGCCAGGCACCTCTGAATATAAGCCTACCTAGAGCAATGGTAGCAACAATAACAAGACAGTGAGCCAGACCAAGACCTTCGGCAAACAGCCCGTGATAGAAGACTGCCACCGCAACAATAGCTGTTTCACTTGCGGCCAGAGTGGACACTACTCTAAACAGTGTCCCACCAACAATGGGAAGCCATCCACTGAAGTCAAGCCGCAGGTCAACACCATAGGACGCCGCCCCAATCATAACCTCTGCCATGGACGCGTTCACCATATCTCCGCCGAGGAAGCCTGCGAAGCCCCAGAAGTAGTCCTTGGTATGTTTTCTATTAACGACATACCTGCAGTTATTTTATTTGATTCCGGGGCTTCCCACTCGTTTATTTCGCGGAGTTTTGCCACCTTGCACAAATTTTCGCCGTCGCTTTTAGACAAAATCATGGTGGTACAATCCCCTGGCTCCCTGCTCAGAACAAAATTGATCTATAGAGATCTGGAAATTTCAATACAAGGTGTTAAGTTTCCAGTTGCCCTCATTGCCATTGAATCCTCGAGATTGGACGTAATACTGGGAATGGACTGGTTGACACCACATAAGGTGTGCATCAATTGTGCCAGCAGGACAGTAACCTTGGTCAACCCAACCGGGTAAACCGTCCAATTCCTTGCCAGCAAGATGATATCAAAGGAGGGAATGGCATATCAAGCTACCGCCATGGATATGAACTTGATTCCGGTAGTCTGCGAGTTTCCGGACGTATTTCCCGAAGAGTTACCCGGAATGCCTCCAGACCGGGAATTGGAGTTTGCAATCGAAGTGGTTCCCGGCACTGCTCCAATTTACAAGAAATACTATCGTATGCCAGGACCAGAGTTGGCAGAGTTAAAGAAGCAACTGGATGAACTGCTGCAGAAAGGGTATATTTGCCCAAGCATCTCGCCATGGGGATCACCCGTGCTTTTTGTCAAGAAGAAGGATGGAAGTCTACGTATGTGCGTAGATTATCGTCAGCTGAACGAGGTCACCATCAAAAACAAGTACCCGCTTCCTCGCATTGACGACTTGTTCGACCAGCTGAATGGAGCCCGGGTATTCTCAAAGATTGACCTTCGAACTGGATATCATCAGCTAAAGATTTGAAAAGAGGATATCCCCAAGACAGCGCTCACCACCCGATACGGACTGTATGAATTCACAGTCATTTCATTTGGACTAACGAATGCTCCAGCCTACTTCATGAGCATGATGAATAAAGTCTTCATGGACTTTTTGGACAAATTCGTGGTGGTATTCATCGATGATATCCTGATATACTCCAAAGATGAAGAGGAGCATAAGAAGCATCTCCGGGCTGTCCTAGAAAGGTTAAGAGGCCACCGCTTGTACGCCAAGTTTAGCAAGTGTGAATATTGGCTAAAAGATGTGGAATTTCTGGGGCACATTCTGTCAGAACAAGGAGTAGCCGTCGACCCCAGCAAGGTAACCGCAGTATTAAACTGGAAGACCCCAGCCACGGTGACCGAAGTCCGCAGTTTCCTGGGATTGGCAGGCTATTACCGACGCTTCATAGAAGGCTTCTCTAAGATAGCCAAGCCCCTGACGGAGTTGCTCAAGAAGAACCAAAGGTTTGTCTGGACGGCGGAATGTGATAGTAGTTTCCTGGAATTGAAGACCAGGCTCACTACCACCCCTGTTCTAGTTCTTCCAGACATACATAAAAGCTTCGATATATACTGCGACGCTTCCAGACGTGGACTCGGCTACGTATTGATGCAAGAAGGGAAGGTTGTAGCATATGCATCCAGACAGCTATGATCTCATGAGGAGAATTACCCTACGCACGATTTGGAGCTAGCAGCCGTAGTGCACGTCCTGAAGATTTGGAGGCATTATCTCATTGGCCAACGCTGTGAAATATACACGGACCATAAGAGTCTTAAGTATATTTTCACTCAGCCGGATCTGAATCTCAGGCAACGAAGATGGCTTGAGCTAGTCAAGGACTATGATATTGGGATAAATTATCATCCGGGGAAAGCCAATGTGGTCGCAGACGCTCTCAGCAGAAAGCAAGGCACCGTGAATGCCCTAATGGGAAGGATGCACCCAAGGTTGCAAGAGGAGTTCGCTGAGCTCAACATGGTGCTATGCGGACCAACTACATCGGACACGTTGGAAATTACCCCCACCCTTATGGAAGAAATAAAGAAGGCCCAAGAGCCAGATGAGGGAATCAAAAAGATCAAGGAGCTGAAAGGGAAAGCCAAGTCCTTCCACGTGGATGATCAAGGCACCGTATGGTTCGAGAAGCGGATATGCGTGCCCGATCAAGATAATCTGAGGCAGCGAATCCTCAAAGAAGCTCATGAGTCCTCATATTCCATCCACCCGGGAGGAACAAAGATGTATCAGGATCTGAGAGAGACATTTTGGTGGACAGGAATGCGAAAAGATATAGCATATTATGTCGCCTGCTGTGATATCTGCAACAAAGTTAAGGCGGAACACCAGAAACCCGCTGGGCTACTGCAACCCTTACCGGTACCCCAGTGGAAGTGGGACGACATCTGTATGGACTTTATCGTTGGACTACCCAAGTCAGCAAGAGGCAACGATGCTATTTGGGTCATTGTGGATCTACTCACAAAAGTGGCTTACTTCATTCTAGTAAAGACCACTTTCAATGCAAATCAGCTGGCACAGCTCTACATGTCTCGGATAGTTAGCCTCCATGGAGTCCCTAAGTCCATCACCTCAGACAGAGGTTCTCTGTTCACCTCAGCATTCTGGCTGCGTCTACACCAAGCCTTGGGAACCATGCTGAAGCATAGTACGGCATACCACCCGCAGACAGACGAGCAGACAGAAAGGGTGAACCAGATACTGGAGGATATGCTTCGGTCATGTGCCCTCACCCATGGACCTAAGTGGGAAGACAGTCTACCTTATGCGGAATTCTCATACAACAACAACTATCAGTCAAGCTTGAAGATGTCACCGTTTGAGGCATTATATGGGCGGAAGTGCCGCACTCCTTTGAACTGGTCTCAGACGGGGGACAGCCGAATCTTTGGTACAGACTTGATGCTCGAGGCTAAGAAGCAAGTTAAGGATATCCAGGAACGCCTTCGGGCAGCCAAGTCTCGTCAGAAGAGTTACTATGATCCAAAGCACCGGGAAGTGACCTTTGAGCCCGGAGAATATGCATATCTCCGAGTAACTCCTATGAAAGGAGTAAAGAGATTCAATACTCGGGGAAAACTTGCACCAAGGTATATAGGCCCATTTCCAGTGGTTGCTAGAAGAGGTAGAGTGGCTTATCAGTTGGAATTACTGCCAAAACTGTCAGAAGTGCACGATGTGTTTCACATATCACAACTAAGGAAGTGCATTGCACCACCGATCAAGCAAGCGGACATGAGTGAGTTAGAACTGGCTAAAGACCTTACCTACGAACAGAAACCTGTAAGGATCCTGGATGAGATGGAAAGGACCACCAGAAGCAAGGTAATCAGATTTTATAAGGTGCTGTGGGAACACCACACAGAGGAAGAGGCTACATGGGAAAGAGAAGACTTCCTAAAATCTGCATATCCATACTTGTTCCCTGAGCAACCGAATCTCGAGGACGAGATTCATCCTAAGGGGGGTAGGTTTGTGACACCCTGATTTTGGCAACTTTTTCTTTCCAAAATTATTTGGATTTTATTTGCAATTTAGCTGATTTTCAAAAACCTCTTCAGTGGAGTTGATCTACGCCTTGCTAAAATTTCTTCAAGCATCTCCAAACCTTTGTCATCTTGATAAAACCTTTCCATGCTCTCTTGGATAATTTTTCAATATTTAATCTTTTCTCAAAAATCATTTTCATAATTTGGGAATTTAGGCCATCACCATGGGTTGTGAAGCAACCTATAGTTTGGGTGGTCAATTAATTCCCAAACTTTTTCCCCATTTTCTTATCATCATAAGATTTCATATTCTCCAAAAATATTTTATTGCCCAATGGGAAATTTTGGCCAGAATAATTATTTTGTTTCTGACCAGAATCTGTCCATTGTGAAGCAACCCTATTATTTCTATGCTAGAAAATTCCCAATAAATTCCTCTAGCTCTTAGGGATCCTATCTTGCCTCAATATCCAAAAATATCATCTTGTCCAGTACAACTTTTGAGCAGCAGGGCTCTTACAAGTTTCTGTATTTTTGAAACCTCTGTGAAGGAAGTGCTAGCTAGAGATGCCTAATCATCCTGATATTTTTATGGCATCTGCTATGTGCAAAATAACTCGCTTCCACCAAGTTTCACCATTTGCAGAGCAACCAATTGAGGGCCACAAGCTCATTTGTGTTCTGGGCCAGAATGATAGTTTCCAAAGGAACCCTATCCATTTCTTCTTCAAACCTTCTCAATTTTTGCCAGAAGATAGTCCTTCCAATCCTGATAGCCCTAGACATCTCCTCTGGCTCCATCCCTATCTCCTTTTCTCTCTAGAGTCTCCTCAAGATTGCTGGCAGAATCTGTAGCTGAGGCTACACCTCATGGCAGGGTGAACCTGGTCGAGCCAGTGACCCAGGGAGGCTAAATGGTCGAGGGTCGACCCCATGGACAAGGTGCGCCAGGCGGGCGTGTCCTCCTGGTGGCTACACCAGTGGTGATTGCGGGGCTGGCATGCCACAGCGCGCGCTCAGCGCAGCGCCAGGGATGGGTCAGCTCGCCCGAGCCGTCCATCGCCGCTCCCTCCTTGTCCTCTGGTGTCGACATCGTTGCGGGTCGCCGCGTGGATCCTCCCGAACCCTCCCGGTCGCCGGAGAAGGCCGCCGTCGCTCCCGGCCAAGCGTCGCCACAGGCAGAATAGTGGGTTTCGGCCACTGTGGTCGTCCGCACGTCATTGATGACTCCGGACCCGTCCCGTCGTGTCCCTCTGCCCTCTTCCATCCCGTCGACGCTCCCGGCCAGCCAGCGCACCGTACGGGCGCCGGCGACGTGGCTGAGCCTTGCCGCTTCGGGAGAGATCGCCGCGCCTCGCCCTCCGCCTATTTAAAGCCCCCCCCGTCCCTCCGAGCTCGTCAGCCACCTCCTCATCATCTCAATTGCATCCCCGAGCAACGAGCCAAGGCCGAGAGGCCCTCTGGCCTCGAACCTCGCCGGAGCTCTGCCATCTGAGGTCTCCTCAGTGCCAGCAGTCCCTCGCCTTCCCGAGCCCATTCGACCTCTCCATCGAGCTCAGGGTAGTTCCCTGGTGCTCCCCATCCTCCTGCCCAAGTCTCCCATCACCGGAATCGCCGTCTCCGATCCCACCCAAGCGCCGCCGCCGCCGGAGACGAAGGGGACGACGCCGTCCGTCCATCTCTTGCCATTTTGCGGGTACGTGCGTGATCGCCCTCGAGTGCCCGATCCATTCCCGTAGCTCCCCGACCCTATCGCCGTCTCTACCGCCGGCGACCGTCACCGGAGCGCCGCCCCTCCTCTGTTCCCTCCTCCCTCCTTCTGTTTAAATAGAGCCGACCCCACCCGTCAGTGGGTCAGCCGCGCCTGAAGCGGTACGCAAGTGGAGGCGTACTCAGGCTTTACGCTTTCGACGTGGCCGTCTCTGGGATTTCTGGAATTTCTGTTTTAGTTAATTTAAAACAGATTTTTGACCCAGCTTTGACCATCAATAACTTTTTATCTACAACTCCAATGCAGTTGATTCTTTTTGCATTGTGTTTGTCTTAAGCCCCTTTAGTTTTTGGTAAATTTTGGTATTTTTCCAATGATCACAGAATTTCTATTTAACAGAATTGCTTTATGTGACATTTTCCAATTGTATTTGAAAATACTTTCAGAAGGAGAATTTGGTGGTTGTGAAGATCCAGAGTGTTTGAACCACCCAACAGAGCAAGGCAAGCCATGATACCCAATTCATGCATGCATTTCCATAGCATTGCATTTTTTTATATACATTAGGATGATTTATGTGATATAGTTTAATTCATAGTATTAATTAAATACTCAAGAATTATGTTGAACCACTATTGTTGTCATATAACTTAGTGGTTGATCTTGAGTCACCTGTCCGGGCATAATCGTGCAACCACATTTGCCAGTATGGGACGGCCCTGACCGGGTCTGACTGCGTGATCTTTCACCGGTACCTCCAAAGAGGGAGGGTTATGCACGACGTGCTACCCTGATCAGGTAAGCGGTGATAACCCCGTGAGCCCAGTTGATAGTTAAGTTTGTGCCAGCGTCCCCGTTTGGGTCTACAGAGTTTGGCCACGACGGTGGCAGGTGTCATGAGGACACAGGGGCCACCCAATGCTGACCTCCGGGGGAGGAAGAGTGCCGGTGGTACGATGAAAGAGTCACGAGTCAGGCAGGTTTTGTTGAAGCAATGCTGGTCCACCCGAGTGGTCTCGAGGCCAGGACCAGGTGCTTCATGGTGTGGGTAAAGTGCGCAACCTCTGCAGAGTGTAAAAATCTATTCGAATAGCCGCGTCCACAGTATTGGACAGCCCGTCCAGACCTCAGTAGGAGATCAATCATATTACTGATATTAATGATGGAAGAACTCGTCTTGTGTTCGGAAGTACTCAGTGGGTATGAGTATTCCGAGGGTTGTGGGACAACCCAGAAGAGAGTAAGTTGGTGATCAGTACAGTAAGTGAATTACCTTGATGATATCATGTTGATTGCCATGCTATTGTTTGCTGCATTACTTGGTTGTTATGAGCTTGCGAGTACATTCAAAGTACTCACCTGGCGTATCATGCCAGATGCAGGAGAATCCGGGAACGGAGGTCCTGAGGGTGCTGGCTATGCTAACTAGGATGTGTCCATAGCAGTGTCCCTGTGGATGGAGTCGCGCTATGTTTCGCTACGCTATAGAAGTACCCAACATCCGAGGCCCTGCTATGTGACATAAATAATGTAGATACTGTCATAGCACCGAGGGTGCCTTTGGCCTCATCTCCATTGTAAGATATGCGCTTGTACTCGACTCCTATCAATAAAATTCAGTTCTGTTCTGTGCCAAGTTGTTGTGTGTTTCCAGAAGACATGATCTCTGGGTTGGAAACACTGGTAATCCGGTTCTCTGAGCTGGGGTGCCACATTCTCACCTCCTATGCACATGAGGTGTTTGATGAAATGACCGAGCCACACTTAATCTTTCTCCTCTCCAAGCTCGACCTCCAAGCTACATTTTCCCCAAGATTTTTCTAGGTTTGGCGGTGCACCGACTACACAAGTGTTCTAAAAGGTTAGCAACTTCATCCTTTCATCTCTCACTGCTAGTTTAGCTCATTTCAAATGCTCTAGAAGTAGAGTGGTTTGTGGGTTTTAGTTGAGGAGTGTATGTGGGAGTTCATTTGATTTAGATGCACAATTTGAGCTAAAATTAACTTCTTAGAGTCTGCACATGTGTAGGGTGCCGTCCCGTCCCCGTCTCCGTCCTCACCGCCGTCGATCGCCCGCGCCGATCTCGTCGCCGACACCACCGTGGTTTGGTTTTTAATCACTACTGTACTTTGGTTTTAATGCGATGATGAACTTGTATTAATTTGGTCACTTCTCTATTCATGATGTTTTGTAATGTTTTTTGATATACTTAATTATATAATGCACGCAGATGAACCGGCAATGGATGTACGGTGACCGCCGCACCTCCGACTACATTGAGGGCCAGCATAATTTTCTCGAAGTGGCTGAGGTAAAAAAACAGAATGGTTTTATGTATTGTGAATGTACTGTCTGTGGGAATATGAAGGATTACTCTTCCCCAAAAACCCTTCACTTGCACTTGCTTGAGAAGGGTTTCATGCCACACTATAATGTTTGGACCAAGCACGGTGAGGGAGTCCTGGTTTAAGGGTTCCTCGGATAGCCGATCTGTTTCTCATGGGCCGGACTATGTGGGTGTGACACCCTGGTTTTTGACAACTTTTTCTTTTCAAAATCATTTAGATTTTATTTGCAAATTTGGATGATTTTTCAAACTTTTCCAATTGATTGGATCCATGATCCTTTGAATCTTTTCTCAAGTAACCCAAAACCCTCATCACCTTGCCAAAACCTTTCTAAACCTCTCTTGGATCGATTTCCAATATTAAATATTTTCCAATAAACTCTTTTCTTTATTTGGGAAGTTATGTCACCACTATGGGTTGTGAAGCAACCTATAGTTTGGATGATCAATAAATTCCCAAACTTTTTCCACATCTTATCATCATCATATGATTCCATAATCTCCAAAAATATTCCATTGCCCAATGCAAAGTTTGGGCCAGAATAATTATTTCATTTCTGGTCAGAATTTGTGCATTGTGAAGCAACCCCATTTTTCCTATCTCAGAAAATTCTCTATAAATTCCCCAAGCTCCTAGGGATCCTATATAGCCTCAATATCCAAAAACATCATCTGGTCCAGTACAATTTTTGAGCAGCAGGACCCTGTCAAGTTTCTGCTTATTTTGAACCTTTGTGAAGGAAGTACAAGCTAGGGGTGCACAATTGATCTACAACTTTTATGGCACGTGTGAACTACCAAATAACTTCTCTCCACCAAGTTTCATCATTAGCAGAGCATCCATGTGAGTGCCACAAGCTCATTTAGATTCTGGACCAGAATGGTGGTTTCCAAAGGAACTATGTTCAAATCTTTTTCAAATCTCTCCAAACTTTGCCAGTTTATAGTCCTTCCAAGATAGATAACACCAGACATATCCACTAGCTCCATCTCCATCTTATCTTCCCTCTAGAACCCCCTCAAGTTTGCAGGCAGGATCCGTAGCTGAGGTTGCCCATCAAACCAAAGTGCATCTGGTCGAGCCAGTGGAACAGAGAGGCTAGGGGGACAAAGGTCGACACCCTAGACAAGGAGCGCCAGGCCTGCGTGGCCTCCTCATGGCCGCACCCGTGGTGAGCACGGGGCTGGCATGCCAGAGCTCGCGCTCTGCGCAGCGCCAGAGTCGGATGCGCTCGCCCGAGCCGTCCCTCGCTGTCTCCCCTTGTCCCTTGGTGCCGACAGCGCTCCAGTCGAACGCGTGGCGCCTCCCGAACCCTCCTGACCATCGGCGAAGGCCGCCGCCGCTCCCAGCCAAGCTCCGCCACGGGCAGAACAGTAGGCTCTGGCCACGGTGGTTGTCCACGAGCCATTGATGGCGCCGGACCTGTCCCGTCGCTCCTCTGCCCTCCTCCATCACCTCACCCCACGCCGCGACGGCTAGCTCGCCGTCCTTGCTCCAGTGGCAGGCCCGAGCCTCGCCGCTTCGGGAGCGCTCGACAGCGCTCGCCGCTGGCCTATAAAAGGGCCTACCCAGCCCCTCCTAGCTCTTCACCCCACCTCTCCACCTCTAAATCGTCTCTAGAGCACCCCAGCAAGAGCCGGGAGCTCGTCTCCCTCGACTCCGGCGAAGGCTCCGCCTCCTGAATCTTCTCTGTCGCCAGCCACCTCCAGCCCCTTCCTAGCCCTCCTGAGCCAGCCATCGAGATCAGTAGGTCTCCCTGGTCCTCCTCGACCCTTTGCCCAGCCCAATCCTCGTCGGAATCGGCATCGCCGGCAACCACCGTGAGCTCCACCCGTCAGAGAGGAAGGGGGCGACGCCGTCCGTCCACCTCCGGAGGAGATACGGGTATAGGGAGAACCACCGTTGAGCGCCCGATCCGTTCCGACCTTTTCCTAGCCCCGCCGCCGTCTGTAACGCCGGTGAGCGTCGCCGGTGATCCGCCGTTCCTCCTTGCCCTCCTCTCCCTCTGTTTGAACCAGACATGCCCCACCTGTCAGCGACCCCGCCCACACCCGAAGCGGTATGAGTGGAGGCGTATTCTAAGAATACGCCTTCGACGTGGCCGCTGGAGGGTTTTCTGGTTTTTCTGTTTTTCATTTATTTAATTCCAGATTTTGACCAAACTTTGACCCTGAATAACTTTTAATCTACAAACCCAATTCAGTTGATTCTTTTTGCATTGTGTTGGTACTGAACCCTTTTATTTTCTGACAAATTTTGGTATTTTTCCAATACTCACAGAATTGTTGGTGAACAGAAAAGCATTATGTGACATTTTCCTTTGCACTTAAAAAATATTTTCAGATGGAGATTGTGGTGCATTTGAAGATCAAGAGTGTTTGAACAACCCAACAGAGCAAGGCAAGCCATGATACCCATTTTATGTAGCATTTCCATAGCATTGCATATTTTCATGCATTATGCTTATTTATTTGCTATAGGTTAATTCATAGTAAATCATTTAAATGACTAGTTGCTTATTGCGATGAACCACTATATTTGAAATAAACTTAGTGGTTGATCTTGAGTCACCTGTCCAGGCTTAACCGTGCAACCACATTTGCCGGTATGGGACGGCCTTGACTTGGTCTGATTGCATGCTCTTTCATTGGTACCTCGAAAGAGGGAGGATTATGCACGCGCGCTACCCTGATCAGGTAGGCGGTGATAACCCTGTGAGCCAGTTGAGTATTGTGCCGGCGTCCCCGTTTGGGACAGTTTAGTTTGGCCACGACGGTGGCAGGTGTCATGAGGACACAGGGCCACCCAGGGCAGGACTCCGAGGGAGGATGAATGCCGGTGGTACGATGGAAGAGTCATGGGTCAGGCAGGTTTCGTTGGATCAACGCTGGTCCACCCGAATGGGATCACGAGGTCAGGTGCTCCATGGTGTGGGTAAAGTGCGCAACCTCTGTAGAGTGTCAAATCTATTCGAATAGCCGCGTCCACGGAATTGGATGGCCCATCTAGACCTCAGTAGGTGGTCAACCGTAACCATGTTAGTAATGATGGAAGAACTCTTCGTATGATCGGAGGTACTCGATGAGTATTCCGAGTGTTGTGGGACAACCCGGATGAGAGTAAGTTGGTAACCGGTACAGTAAGTGAATTGCTTAAGCATTTAATACGTTGATTGCCATGCTATTGTTTGCTGCATTACTTGGTTGTCGTGAGCTTGTGAGTACATTCAAAGTACTCACCTGGCGTATCATGCCAGATGCAGGAGAAGCCGAGGACGGAGGTCCTGATGGTTCGTGCTACGCTAACTAGGATGTGTCCACAACAGTGTCCCTGTGGATGGAGTTGCCACTATGATCCGCTACGCCGTAGAAGTAATTGGTAGTCCGAGGCCCCGCTATGTGCCATAAATAATGTAGATACTGTCATCGCACCGAGTGTGCCTTGGGCCTCGCTAGCATTGTAAAATATGAGCTTGTACTCAATATCTATCAATAAAGTCAGTTCAGTTCTGTTCCAAGTTGTTGTGTGTTTCCAGAGGACATGATCTCTGGGCTGGAAACACTGGTAATCCGGTTCGTTGAGCCGGGGTGCCACAACGCTTGGTATCAGAGCCGTGCTAACTATAGGACACCCTAGTTAGCCAGCGCTAGGACTGCGATTAGTGTAGGGTCTTGAGTGTGCATCTTGCTTGTTGCATTTGATTGTTGCATAGCATGCATCATGATTCATTGTTTACTAACCGTTGGCATTGTGAGTGTAGATGGCACCAGTTCCATACCACTATCATTTTGAGCCTGCACCATCCACCTTTCCAGTACTGCTCCGGAACGTCTAGCTTCGACTGTACCCCCACGGCGAAGACCCAGTGTACCAGGTGTTTTGGGAGCAGCTTGCTGAGTCAGTCTATCAGTACCACGCAGAGGCTTTCCTGATCGCGAGCTCAGACCTTGGTAGCTATTCTCGCTCTTCCAAGGGCGGAACGGCTTCCACCCCGGAGTTGGCGATCCAGTTTGCTGCGATGGAGGCTCTCACTGACTTGCGCTTCCACGAGGTCGAGATGCAGACTCATCCAGGTTTCTTCAACTATCCCACCCTGTCGCCTACGACAGGGCGAGTCATCTTCTCGCCAGTTGACCCGGCGTGTGATCGTGCAACTGCCGTTCTGTCTCGATATCTGAACGCCAGTTATCGTACGATCATATCCTTGGCTGAGGAGCTGTCTCGTGTCCAGGCGGCACTTGCAGCCGTGACTTTAGTTCCACCTCCACCTCAGCCTATCTTTCCACCTATATATCCACCACCAGTTCCACCTCCACCCAGGTTTGAGGCTCCTTCTAGCTCTACTGTGCCGCCAGGATTTTCGTCTGGTAGACGTCGTGAGACCCCGGCAGAGTGGGCCTCACTCCTTGCCACCCCAGCTGCTTCGATGCTGAGGCGTCGTGCTCCTTCTACCCCGGAAGGAGAACCGTCCTAGTAGCGTCGTCGTGTTTCCTTTGATCCGGAGGATGAGATCCATATCATCAGTTCCGACTCCGACTCAGGATCAGATGACGAGGAGTCTTCAGTCTGCCAGTGTTCATGCCATCCGCGCCACTAGAGTAGAGGCTTGAGTTGTTGTGCATGCATCTTTGCATATGTCAACTGCTGTATGAGCAGTCTAGCCATGATATCCCCCTACTAGCTTGCCATGTATGATGTTGGGTTATCTTGTATAATTATGTGGTTTCCTTTATTTGCCTTTTTCGCATATTTTCCTTCTGGTGTCATATGACTGTGCTTCCCTTATGGATGTTGCTCATCGATTCGGTATTTTGCAATGGGAACAAATTTAGGATGAAGGGAAGTTGTAGCCAAGGCGGCGATGGAACCCCCGTCCGTCGATCCGCCAGACAAGCAGGACAACCACCAGAAGATTTACCACCCCCACCACCTCAAGCACCAACCACTGACCAGATCATGAGAATGTTTGAGGAGAAAAGAAATCAGGACCTTATGGAATTTCTGAAAAGCATGCAGACTATGGTGGGTCAGAATCACAACCACAATGGAACACCTTCTAGGTTGTCTGACTTCCAGCGCACCAAGCCACCCAATTTTGGTCAAGCTGTGGACCCGATAGAAGCGGATGATTGGCTAAGGACTATAGAAAAGAAGCTGGACATAGCCCGATGCGAAGAATCAGACAAGGTTCCTTTTGCCACTCACTATCTGAAAGGGCCAGCAGCTATCTGGTGGGACAATACAAAGGCAACATGGCCTTCTAGAGAGGATATCACCTAGGAAAAGTTCAAGGAGTCATTCCGCAAATATCATATCCCCACTGGCATAATGAAGGTGAAACAAAAGGGAGTTCCTTGCTCTGACACAAGGAAATATGTCGGTGGCAGGGTACCTAAACAAGTTCAACAATCTGGCACGGTACTCTACCTATGATGTGGCCACCGAAGAAAGAAAGATAGATCGGTTCCTAGGAGGACTAAACCACACTCTTCGTTGTCAGCTCTGCATGTTGGATTTTCCGGACTTCCAGACCTTGGTGAACAAGGCTTTCATAGCCGAAAGGGAGCACAAGTCCGGGTATGATGACCGCAAGCGGAAGTTCAAACCTAAGAAAGACAACCGTGAGCCGTTTGCGCAGAAGCCACGTACCGGGCAGCCAGGCCCGTCTGAATACAAGCCTACGTGGAGCAGTGACAACAACAACAATAAAATCGTGAGCCAGAACAAGACCTTCGGCAAACAACCCATGATGGAGGACTACCGCCGCAACAACACCTGCTTTACTTGCGGCCAAAGCGGACACTACTCCAAACAGTGCCCCGCCAACAACGGGAAGCCATCCTTCGACGTCAAGCCGCATGTCAACACTATTGGACGCCGCCCCGCTCATAACGTCAGCCACGGACGCGTCCACCATATCTCCACTGAGGAAGCCTGCGAAGCTCCAGAAGTAGTCCTCGGTATGTTTTCTGTTAACAACATACCCGCAGTAATTTTATTTGATTCTGGGGCTTCCCATTCATTTATTTTGCGGAGTTTTGCCACCCTGCACAAATTTTCTCCTGCGATTTTGGACAAAATCATGGTGGTACAATCCCCTGGCTCCCTGCTCAGAACAAATCTGATATATAGAGATCTGGAAATTTTGATACACAGAGTTAAATTTCCAACTGCACTCATTGCCATTGAATCCTCGGGACTGGACGTAATCTTGGGAATGGACTGGTTGACACCCCATCAGGTGTGCATCAACTGTGCCACCAGGACAGTGACACTAGTCAATCTTGCAGGACAAACAGTCCAATTCCTCGCCAGCAAAATGATGTCAAGAAAAGGAATGGCATACCAGGCTACCGGTACGGATATGAACTTGATTCCGGTAGTTTGTGAATTTCCGGATGTATTCCCCGAGGAACTACCAGGGATGCCGCCCGACCGGGAATTGGAGTTTGCAATCGAAGTGGTTCCCGGTACTGCTCCAATTTACAAGAAATACTACCGTATGCCAGGCCCAGAGTTGGTGGAACTAAAGAGGCAGTTGGATGAATTACTCCAGAAAGGGTACATTCGCCCAAGCATTTCACCATGGGGATCACCGGTACTCTTTGTCAAGAAGAAGGATGGAAGTCTACGAATGTGCATAGACTATCGCCAGCTGAATGTGGTCACCATCAAGAATAAGTACCCGCTCCCTCGCATTGATGATTTGTTCGACCAGCTGAATGGAGCACGAGTATTTTCCAAGATTGACCTCCGAACCGGGTATCATCAGCTCAAAATCAGAAAAGAAGACATACCTAAGACAGCTTTCACCACCCGATATGGACTGTATGAGTTTACAGTCATGTCATTTGGACTGACGAATGCTCCAGCCTATTTCATGAGCATGATGAATAAGGTCTTCATGGATTTCCTGGACAAATTTGTGGTGGTGTTCATCGATGATATTCTGATATACTCCAAAGATGAAGAAGAGCATAAACAACGCCTCCGTGCTGTCTTGGAAAGGTTGAGAACCCATCGTCTGTATGCCAAATTCAGTAAATGCGAATTCTGGCTAAAAGAGGTGGGATTTCTGGGGCACATTCTGTCAGAACAAGGAGTAGCCGTCGACCCCAGCAAAGTAACTGCAGTACTGAATTGGAAGACACCAACCTCGGTGACCGAAGTCTGTAGCTTCCTGGGATTAGCAGGCTATTACCGTCGTTTCATAGAAGGCTTCTCCAAGATAGCCAAGCCACTGACGGAATTGCTCAAGAAAAACCAAAGGTTTGTCTGGACAGCGGAATGTGACAGCAGCTTCCTGGAGCTAAAGACAAGGCTGACTACAGCACCTGTCTTAGTTCTTCCAGACATCCACAAGAGCTTTGACATCTACTGCGATGCTTCCAGACGTGGAATCAGCTGCGTATTGATGCAAGAAGGAAAGGTTGTGGCATATGCATCCAGACAGCTACGACCTCATGAGGAGAACTACCCCACGCATGACTTGGAATTAGCAGCCGTAGTTCATGCCTTAAAGATTTGGAGGCATTACCTCATTGGACAACGTTGTGAAATATACACGGACCATAAGAGTCTCAAGTATATTTTCACTCAACCTGACCTGAATCTCAGGCAACGAAGATGCCTTGAACTAGTCAAGGACAATGACATTGGAATAAACTATCATCCGGGAAAGGCTAACGTGGTCGCTGATGCCCTCAGCAGGAAACAAAGCACCGTGAAGGCTCTAATGGGAATTCTCCATCCAAGGTTACAAGAAGAATTCGCCGAGCTCAATATGGTGCTATGCAGCCCAATTACCCCGGATACATTGGAAATTACTCCCACACTTATGGAAGAAATTAAGAAGGCCCAAGAGCCAGATGAAGGAATAAAGGAAATCAAGGAGCTGATTCCAAAAGGGAAGGCCAAGTCCTTCCACCTGGATGACCAGGGCACACTGTGGTTTGAGAAACGGATATGCGTGCCCGATCAGAATAACCTGAGGCAGCAAATACTCAGGGAAGCTCATGAGTCCACATACTCTATCCACCCGGGAGGCACAAAGATGTATCAGGACCTGAGAGAGACATTTTGGTGGCCAGAAATGCGAAGGGATATAGCATACTATGTCGCCTGCTGTGACATCTGCAATAAGGTCAAGGCGGAACACCAGAAACCCGCTGGGCTACTACAACCTTTACCGGTTCCCCAGTGGAAGTGGGACTACATATGTATGGACTTCATTGTTGGACTGCCCAAGTCAACAAGAGGCAATGATGCTATCTGGGTCATTGTGGATATACTCACGAAAGTGGCTCATTTTATTCCGGTAAAGACCACTTTGAACGCAAACCAGCTTGCACAACTCTACATGTCCCGGATAGTCAGCCTTCATGGAGTACCCAAATCTATCACCTCAGATAGAGGCTCCCTATTCACCTCAGCATTCTGGCTACGATTGCATCAAGCCTTGGGAACCATGCTGAAGCATAGCACGGCGTACCATCCGCAGACAGATGGACATACCGAAAGAGTGAACTAGATACTGAAAGATATGCTTCGGTCCTGTGCTCTCACCCATGGACCCAAATGGGAAGACAGCCTACCCTATGCGGAATTCTCCTATAACAACAGTTACCAGTCAAGTCTGAAGATGTCACCGTTTGAGGCATTATACGGGCGGAAATGCCGCACCCCCTTAAATTGCTCCCAGACCGGGGATAGCCATATCTTTGGCACGGACTTGATGCTCGAGGCTGAGAAGCAGGTCAAGGATATTCAGGAGCGTCTTCGAGCAGCCAAGTCCCGGGAAAAGAGTTACTATGACCCAAAGCACCGGGAAGTGACCTTTGAGCCCGGAGAATATGCGTACCTCCGAGTAACCCCCATGAAGGGAGTAAAGAGGTTTCATACCCGGGGAAAGCTTGCACCAAGATATATCGGTCCCTTTCCAGTGGTTGCTAGAAGAGGCAGAGTGGCATATCAGTTGGAATTGCCACCGGAGTTATCAGATGTGCACGATGTCTTCCACATATCACAGCTAAGGAAGTGCATTGCACCACCAATCAAACAAGCGGATATGAGTGAGCTAGAACTGGCTAAGGATCTGACCTATGAAGAGAAGCCTGTCAGAATCCTAGATGAAATGGAAAGAACTACCAGGAGTAAAGTGATTAGGTTTTATAAGGTGCTATGGGAGCACCATACTGAGGAAGAGGCTACATGGGAAAGAGAAGACTTCCTCAGATCTACATACCCGTACTTGTTCCCTGAGCAAACGAATCTCCAGGACGAGATTCATCCTAAGGAGGGTAGGTTTGTGACACCCTGGTTTTTGACAACTTTTTCTTTTCAAAATCATTTGGATTTTATTTGCAAATTTGGATGATTTTTCAACCTTTTCCAGCTGATTGGATCCATGATCCTATGAATCTTTTCTCAAGTAACCCAAAACCCTCATCACCTTGCCAAAACCTTTCTAAACCTCTCTTGTATCAATTTCCAATATTAAATCTTTTCCAATAAACTCTTTTCTTTATTTGGAAAATTATGTCACCACTATGGGTTGTGAAGCAACCTATAGTTTGGATGATCAATAAATTCCCAAACTTTTTCCACATCTTCTCATCATCATATGATTCCATAATCTCCAAAAATATTCTATTGCCCAATGCAAAGTTTGGGCCAGAATAATTATTTCATTTCTGGTCAGAATTTGTGCATTGTGAAGCAACCCCATTTTTCCTATCTCAGAAAATTCTCTATAAATTCCCCAAGCTCCTAGGGATCCTATATAGCCTCAATATCCAAAAACATCATCTGGTCTAGTACAATTTTTGAGCAGCAGGACCCTATCAAGTTTCTGCTTATTTTGAACCTTTGTGAAGGAAGTACAAGCTAGGGGTGCACAATTGATCTACAACTTTTATGGCATGTGTGCACTACCAAATAACTTCCCTCCACCAAGTTTCATCATTAGCAGAGCATCCATGTGAGTGCCACAAGCTCATTTAGATTCTGGACCAGAATGGTGGTTTCCAAAGGAACTATGTTCAAATCTTTTTCAAATCTCTCCAAACTTTGCCAGTTTATAGTCCTTCCAAGATAGATAACACCAGACATATCCACTAGCTCCATCTCCATCTTATCTTCCCTCTAGAACCCCCTCAAGTTTGCAGGCAGGATCTGTAGCTGAGGTTGCCCATCAAACCAGAGTGCATCTGGTCGAGCCAGTGGTACAGAGAGGCTAGGGGGACAAAGGTCGACACCCTGGACAAGGAGCGCCAGGCCTGCGTGGCCTCCTGATGGCCGCACCCATGGTGAGCACGGGGTTGGCATGCCAGAGCGCACGCTCTGCGCAGCGCCAGAGTCGGATGCGCTCGCCCGAGCCGTCCCTCGCTGTCTCCCCTTGTCCCTTGGTGCCGACAGCGCTCCAGTCGAACGCGTGGCGCCTCCCGAACCCTCCTGACCGCCGGCGAAGGCCGCCGCCACTCCCAGCCAAGCTTCGCCACGGGCAGAACAGTAGGCTCCGGCCACTGTGGTTGTCCGCGGGCCATTGATGGCGCCGGACCCGTCCCGTCGCTCCTCTGCCCTCCTCCATCACCTCATCCCATGCCACGACGGCCAGCTCGCCGTCCTTGCTCCAGTGACAGGCCCGAGCCTCGCCGCTTCGGGAGCGCTCGGCAGCGCTCACCGCTGGCCTATAAAAGGCCCTGCCCAGCCCCTCCTAGCTCTTCACCCGACCTCTCCACCTCTGAATCGTCTCTAGAGCACCCCAGCAAGAGCCGGGAGCTCGTCTCCCTCGACTCCGGCGAAGGCTCCGCCGCCTGAATCTTCTCTGTCGCCAGCCACCTCCAGCCCCTTCCTAGCCCTCCTGAGCCAGCCATCGAGATCAGTAGGTCTCCCAGGTCCTCCTCGACCCTTTGCCCAGCCCAATCCTCGTCGGAATCGGCATCGCCGGCAACCACCGTGAGATCCACCCGCCGGAGAGGAAGGGGGCGACGCCGTCCGTCCACCTCCGGAGGAGCTACGGGTACAGGGAGAACAACCGTTGAGCGCCCGATCCGTTCCGACCTTTTCCTAGCCCCGCCACCGTCTCTAACGCCGGTGAGCGTCGCCGGTGAGCCGCCGTTCCTCCTTGCCCTCCTCTCCCTCTGTTTGAACCAGACAGGCCCCATCTGTCAGCGACCCCGCCCACGCCCGAAGCGGTATGAGTGGAGGCGTATTCTAAGAATACGCCTTCGACGTGGCCGCTGGAGGGTTTTCTGGTTTTTCTGTTTTTCATTTATTTAATTCCAGATTTTGACCAAACTTTGACCCTAAATAACTTTTAATCTACAAACCCAATTCAGTCGATTCTTTTTGCATTGTGTTGGTACTGAGCCCTTTTATTTTCTGACAAATTTTGGTATTTTTCCAATACTCACAGAATTGTTGGTGAACAGAAAAGCATTATGTGACATTTTCCTTTGCACTTTAAAAATATTTTCAGAAGGAGATTGTGGTGCATTTGAAGATCAAGAGTGTTTGAACAACCCAACAGAGCAAGGCAAGCCATGATACCCATTTTATGTAGCATTTCCATAGCTTTGCATATTTTCATGCATTATGCTTATTTATTTGCTATAGGTTAATTCATAGTAAATCATTTAAATGAGTAGTTGCTTATTGCGAAGAACCACTATATTTGAAATAAACTTAGTGGTTGATCTTGAGTCACCTGTCCGGGCTTAACCGTGCAACCACATTTGCCGGTATGGGACGGCCTTGACTTGGTCTGATTGCGTTCTCTTTCACTGGTACCTCCAAAGAGGGAGGGTTATGCACGCACGCTACCCTGATCAGGTAGGTGGTGATAACCCTGTGAGCCAGTTGAGTATTGTGCCGGCGTCCCCGTTTGGGATAGTTTAGTTTGGCCACGACGGTGGCAGGTGTCATGAGGACACAGGGCCACCCAGGGCAGGACTCCGAGGGAGGATGAATGCCGGTGGTACGATGGAAGAGTCACGGGTCAGGCAGGTTTCGTTGGAGCAACGCTGGTCCACCCGAATGGGATCACGTGGTCAGGTGCTCCATGGTGTGGGTAAAGTGTGCAACCTCTGCAGAGTGTCAAATCTATTCGAATATCAGCGTCCACAGAATTGGACAGCCCGTCCAGACCATAGTAGGTGGTCAACCGTAACCATGTTAGTAATGATGGAAGAACTCTTCGTATGATCGGAGGTACTCGATGAGTATTCTGAGGGTTGTGGGACAACCCGGATGAGAGTAAGTTGGTAACTGGTACAGTAAGTGAATTGCTTAAGCATTTAATACGTTGATTCATGCTATTGTTTGCTGCATTACTTGGTTGTCGTGAGCTTGCGAGTACATTCAAAGTACTCACCTGGCGTATCATGCTAGATGCAGGAGAAGCCGAGGACGGAGGTCCTTATGGTTCGTGCTATGCTAACTAGGATGTGTCCACAGCAGTGTCCCTGTGGATGGAGTTGCCGCTATGATTCTATATGCCGTAGAAGTACTTAGTAGTCCGAGGCCCCGCTATGTGCCATAAATAATGTAGATACTGTCATCGCACCGAGTGTGCCTTGGGCCTCGCTAGCATTGTAAAATATGAGCTTGTACTCGATATCTATCAATAAAGTCAGTTCAGTTCTGTTCCAAGTTGTTGTGTGTTTCCAGAGGACATGATCTCTGGGCTAGAAACACTGGTAATCCGGTTCGTTGAGCCAGGGTGCCACAGTGGGCCGCTGTATGAGCATTGGGTGATGAAAGGCCCCGTCGCCAAGGTGGAAGTTTCAAGGAGCCATGGCGTGTCCTCCAAGTTGTCGACAGTAGATAGACATGTTTTTCCCTTTGATGTGCAACCGACTATGTGTAAGCCCTAGATACCCTCGGCGTCTATATAAGCCGGAGGGTTTTTGGTTGTAAGGCAAGACAACTCATCTAGGGTTTAGCTACTTGATCTGGAGGTAGATCAACTCTGTAATCCTCATATCATCAATATAATCAAGCAGGACGTAGGGTATTACCTCCATAGGAGGGCCCGAACCTGGGTAAAACCTTGTCTCCCTCGTCTCCTGTTACCATCGATTCTAGTCTCACAGCTCGGGACCCCCTACCTGAGATCCGCCGGTTTTGACACCAACATTGGTGCTTTCATTGAGAGTTCCGCTGTATTCGCCAAAGGAATCGATGGCTCGCCTTGTCACAAGCAACGAGATCTGGACCCAGGGGACTCTCGCCCCGGATCAGATCCTCGCGAGCGGCGACATCTCGTCGCACGCTTACCTGATCGGCTTTCTAGGCCAGATCAGAAACTTTTCCCCCGATCAAGGAATCAGGTTCGGAACCCTAGAGTTCATCGCTGATTCACGGGGAGAACTCGTCTTGATAGAACCCTCGACTCCTACGGAGGAGCCCGTAGATCCCGACGTCTTGATGCCAAAGACATCGGGCCCCGCCTCTGATGATGAGGTCGTTATCCCCGGGCTGTCTGGACCGCCCAATCCGGTCGTTATGACCGGATCGGCCATGGTTAAACAGGACCCGGGTCCGCTTTCGTGCGACTCCGGAACTGCGATGCCGCATACCGACCCCACTCGCTTTGGCGACACGCATCCTACCATCGCCTCGTTTCTGAACGAGCTATTTGATCGGATCGAGACCATGCGTATGGCTGATGACCGGATCCCGGTCTATGACTGGCTCGGGCCTAAACCCGACGATAGGGAGATTCACGTCCCCACGGTTACCCACCTCATTGCCACCGTCGAGTGCCCGGCTGGGGGCTCGTCCTCCCAGCTACCGGAATTAAAAACGGTTTATACCCCAGTCTCTGATCACTGAGACTTCGCCGGTAACCCGGACTCTGGAGTTCGCTCTGGAAACAGACCGGTATCGGTCCCTGATCTATCACACAGTTCGGAGTCTGTGATTCCGAACTCCCGCCGTGGTGTGGAGTCAAGTCTTTTCCCACCCACCTCCCAAGCCGATCACTCAAGTATCATAGTAGAGCCCAAGTCTTCGGACTTACAGGACATTAAGCAATTATCAGGAGAGTCAGTTCATCATTACTGGGCTAGACTCCTCCTCGCTAGAAACGAAGTACGGGGCCTCAGTGATCAGGACATAATGGCAACCTTCATTCGCAACTGCCATGACAAAGGGATTCTCAATGCCCTGGCGCGTCGGCACATTCGTGACTTCATCGAGCTGTCAATTTTGGTACAAAAGTATTGTGCCATGGAAAGCGCTTGGCAAGCCGATCGGCTGTTTTCGGAACCAACCTTTACCGAATACCCTAGAGGAGATCGGAAAAAGAGGATACCTCTGAAGTGGCCATCCTAACTTGAGCCCGCCAAAAAGAGAAACAGGCCCCTTTCAAGGGACAGTACCGTCGTGGATGGACTACTGGATAAACCTTGCCCTATACACTCTGTATTGCTGAACACAGCTCCGACTCACAGGCTTAGAGCTTGCTGGGTCGTCAGGCAGATCGCAAAAAGTGGTGAAGCCATTCTTGAGGCACCACCGCCGAATAGGCGCTCTACATCGCCACCAGAATACAACGCCGAAGTCCTGACGATCTACGAAACATTCCCCTCGAGGAACAGGAGGAAAAGAGCTCTTGAAGAACTCGAGCAGATATATCATGTGGCAGCAACAAGTGCATGGGCAGACATACCCATCACCTTCGGAGATACTGACCGACCAACCATCCTTCCCGGTCATTCATTGGCCGCACTAGTCCTGAACCCCATCATTGATGGCTTCAGGTTACACAAGGTGCTAATGGACGGCGGCAGTGGTTTAAACCTGATCTACGAAGACACCCTAGAAAAAATGCAGTTCGACCGATCTCGCATCGAGCATAGCAACACAACTTTCCGGGGAATCATCCCAGGAAAAGAGGCGCGTTGTTCAGGACGTATCGTCCTGGACGTAGTGTTCAGCACGCCCGAAAACTACCGATCCGAAGAACTCCTCTTCCATATCGTGCCCTTCCCTAGTGGCTACCACGCCCTGTTGGGACGTGACGCCTTCACAAAATTCCAGGCTATACCACATTACGGGTATATGAAACTTAAGATGCCAGGACCAAACGGAGTGATCACAACCGCCAGTGATCCGAATATAGCCCTACGGGCCAAAAACAAAACGGCAGCGCTTGCCCTCGAGGCTCTAGCTGAGACCTTTGCTGTAGAAGAACTGACCGCACTTCGGTCAACAGTGGACAGGGACGATGTGATCCTCAGTAAAAGGCCCAAACCCACGTCCTTTAAACCGGCAAAGGAAGTCATTAAATTTCAGGTGCACCCGACGGACCCCAAGAAGACAACGTCCATCGGAGCTCAGCTCGATCCCATAGTGGACGAAGCGCTGCGAACATTTTTACGAGAAAACTGGGACATCTTCGCCTGGCACCCCTCTGATATGCCCGAAATCCCACGGCGGCTGGCAGAACATAGTTTGAGCATCATCACAGGCTTTAAGCCCGTCAAGCAGACTCTGCGCCGCTTTTCCGAGCCCAAACGACGGGCTATGGGTGAAGAATTAGCTAAACTGCTAGAGGCCGGATTCATTCGGGAGATTAAGCATCCCGAATGGTTGGCAAACCTGGTTATGGTACCAAAGAAAGATAAATCCTGACGGCTGTGCATCGACTTTAAAGACCTCAACAAGGCCTGCCCTAAGGACCCTTTTCCCCTACCACGCATTGACCAGATTATTGACGCCACAGCCGGACACGACTCGTTGTGTTTCCTCGACGCTTATTCCGGATACCATCAGATTAAAATGAAGGAATCTGATCAAGCAGCAACCGCATTCATCACCCCTTACGGGCCATTCTGCTTCAACACCATGCCCTTCGGGCTAAAAAATGCTGGGGCTACGTACCAGCGCATGATCCAGACTTGTCTCGCAAAACAAGTTGGTAAAATAGTCGAGGCACGTGGACGATGTGGTAATCAAAACGAAACACGTCAGCCATTTGATCGACGACCCAAGGCAAACCTTTGCCAGCCTACGCGAGTACGATATACGACTCAATCCGGAGAAATGCGTATTCGGAGTTCCCGCTGGTAAATTGCTCGGATTCATCGTCTCCCATAGAGGAATAGAAGCGAATCCGGCTAAGATCCGCGCCTTATCAGAACTTGCAACTCCCACAGAGCTAAAGCACGTCCAGAGGTTGGCTGGTTGCGTGGCGGCGCTAAGCCGCTTTATTTCCCGCCTCGGGGAAAAGGCTTTACCGCTCTATAGACTGCTGAAACGGACCAACAATTTCGAGTGGACCGACGAGGCAGCGGCCGCGTTAGAAGAAATCAAACTACTACTGGCAAGCAATCCCATACTCACAGCACCGGGCGCTAGTGAACCCATGCTACTGTACATATCGGCTACCAACCAAGTCGTTAGCGTGGTGCTCGTCGTCGAACGAGAGGAGGAGGGAAATAAATTCCGGATACAGAAACCGGTCTATTATGTGTCAGAGGTACTAACGCAGTGCAAGTCCAGATACCCGCACTACCAAAAGATAGCCTATACAGTATTTATGGCATCACGGAAACTCAGGCACTACTTTCAAGAGTGCTCGGTTACGGTGGCATCCGAAGTACCCCTAAACGATATAATCAACAATAGGGACGCCACCGGCCGAATAGCTAAATGGGATATTGAGCTCCTTCCCTTTGAAATCCCCTACAAGCCAAGACGAGCTATCAAGTCTCAGGTGTTGGCGGATTTTCTCGCCGAATGGACAGAGGCCGAGCTCCCAAGAGAATATAGTACATACTCCCATTGGACAATGTACTTCGATGGATCTAAAACTTTGGCCGGATTGGGGGCTGGAGTTATCCTCACATTCCCCACAGGCGACACTGTCCGATACGTGTTGCAGATCATGTATGCCGATTCCAACAATGCAGCCGAATACGAAGCACTACTACACGGTCTTCGAATGGCAGCATCAATGGGCATACGCCGGCTGGAGGTACGGGGAGATTCCAACTTGGCCATCTCCCAAATCAACGGCGAATTCGATGCCAAAAACCCGAAGATGGCGGCATACAGAAACGCTGTCCTCAAGATATCCGCACGGTTCGAGGGGCTGGAATTTCACCACGTCGCTAGAGACAACAACCAAGCCGCCGACATACTGGCTCGTCTAGGGGCCAAACGCGACCCTGTCCCAAAAAACACTTTCCTGGAACGGCTCTTTAAGCCATCCGTGGTCTGGCAGGACGATGATAGGGGCGCCGATCTAACCAGTGCGGATGAAGTTGTTCCCCCTATAAATGAACCAGACGATCAAATCATCGGCGGCTCCGTAATGGACGAAACGCCTTCGGCTCACGAGGTCATGGCAGTAATCGCGCCATGGACCGAGCCCTTCCTCGCCTACCTTCTTCGCAAAGAACTCCCCGACGATCAGACGGAGGCGCGATGCATAATTCGGCGATCCAAAGCCTATAAAGTACACGAGGGTGAGCTATACAAGAAAAGCACCACCGGAGTACTACATCTGTGCATATCTGAGGAAGTAGGTCGGCAGCTCTTAGCCGAAAGTCCACGTAGGGATGGGCGGTCATCACGCCGCAGCAAGAGCCTTAGTTAGCAAGGCATTTTGGGATGGTTTTTTCTGGCCCACAGCTCGGACGGACGCCCAGTCGCTTGTCAAACACTGCGTGGGGTGTGAACTTTTCGCAAATCAAAGTCACATGCCACCAACAGCTCTTCGGACTATTCCGATTACATGGCCCTTCGCGTTCTGGGGGCTGGATATGGTCGGACCACTTAAAGGGGGGACCAAGAAGAATAAATACCTACTGGTCATGGTGGACAAGTTCACCAAATGGATAGAGGCAAAACCTATCAAATCAGCCAAGTCCGGACCCGTAATCGACTTTATATCCGGCGTGGTACACCGTTACGGCGTTCCGCACAGTATAATAACGGACAATGGATCGAATTTCACGGCCCAAGAGGTCAAAGACTGGTGCGCAAACATGGGCATTAAGCTCGATTACGCATCGGTTTATCATCCGTAGACCAATGGACAAGTCGAACGAGCAAACAGCCTCATTATGAGCGGCATTAAGCCATGTTTGGTCCGATCTCTTCATGAGTCCGACTGTCATTGGGTTGAGGAGCTCGACTCCATTCTATGGGGCCTGCGCACCACCCCGAATAGATCAACGAGATACACACCGTTCTTCATGGTCTATGGGGCAGAAGCAGTCCTCCCCTGCGACATTATTCATGACGCGCCAAGGGTGCGCATGTACGAGGAAAGGGAGGCCGAGTTAGATCGGCAGGATGACCTGGACGCCCTAGAAGGAGAGCGCGACATAGCTCGGGCTCGCTCCACTTTTTATCAACAGCAGGCTCGACGTTACTAGAGTAGGGAGGTTAGGGCAAAGGCGTACAACGTGGGTGAGCTCGTCTTACGACTTCCGGAGAAGCAGAAGCATAAATTCAACCCCTTCATAATCGACGAAGTACTCGCAGGAGGGGCCTACCGTCTTCTAGACCCGTCGGATAACCGCCTTGAACCAAACCCATGGAACGCAGCTCGTCTTCGGCGCTTCTACGGATAAACCGGTGTCGTCACACTCTTTCCCCTTTATTTCCCTTTTCTTTTCTTCTTCTTTATTTTCTACTTTCCCTCCCACCTTGATTTTTGGTAGGTTTGACTTCTTTTTCTTCCCAACTGTATGTTCGGCTCAACCGATCTTGTACTAAGATTTTCGGCCTACACCTTTAAGTGTTAAATCCGAACACAGCACCTGGGGGCTTCTTTACGAAGCCAATGCTTTTATATTATAAACACTTATTCACATTTATTCTGTACGCGTATTTCCCTTGTCGTTTTTTAAAAGCCATCATATGCATCAATTCGAACTAAGAATTTGCCAAGCTGGGTTGCCTCGCTCCTGTGCTTACCCTCTATGTTCCCGATTGTTCGGGTAGAGGGTAAAGGGAGCACCTCTGCGATTGTTGCGACCGGGTCATCCGGATACGTACCTCAGACGGGTGAAGCCAAAAGCTAGCTATCTTCAGCAGACAATTGATCGGCTACGACGGAATCAACTAATAATACTATGGTCGTTATGACCATTACTCGGGCTTCTTCTCTTACAAAAGCCCTTAGTCGCATACTAACAGTATACGGCTTTCTACCTGCGATTTACGTAGCACCCTGAAGAAAGGTATCGATAGAGGTACTATTTTCTTCGGAAGATGTTTCTTACGCTAAGCAGTAATATAACATATCTCCCTGTGTGCTTTCTGTCTATTCGCACCACATGACCGGATTGCCTAGTTCCCCAAACATAATTCACTCCCCCTAGGGTGATAATTCACAAGGAACACTTCCAAGCTCTTAGCGCGGGAGGCCGAAGCCGATGGCCGGTTAAGACAAAGTTTACAACACAGATGGAGCAATTTTTCGATTATTAGTACATAGTTACATATAATCATACATCTGGCTGCCGATCGAGATTGTCGATTATGGTGTCCAGGGAGCAATCTTCTTGCGAGAGACGGGCGGCAGGCATCACTTGGTCATATACCAGGTGGAGCGGCACTTCTTGACCATCTGACCCTACTGGCCCAACCCGAGCCATACGCTCGGGGTTAAGTCCAGTATAGCGGGTCTTAATCATCGCCCACGCCTCTCGTGCTCCCTCTCGACAAGCCGATGTCTTCCAGAACTCGAACCTACTTCGGGCCCCTTTGAACCGATCGACTAGTTCGGTCATCTCCTCCGGAGGATGCTCGGCGGGCCACAATGCTTTCACCATGCTCTTCATGGCCTTCCGAGCCCGCTCATGAAGGGCGGACGGCTCCGTCAGAAGGCTTCCCTGGTAGGATCCGATCTCTTCTTCGGGACGCCCAGACAGGAGACCTGTACATGAGTCACGGCATGTGTATTATGCTTCATTTATGGGAAATACCTTCTGATGTTAGAATCACACTTACCGAACATGCCCCTCTATAATTTCTGGTTCTCTCCTTGGGCCAGGGCCAATTGAGTCTTTAAGCTCTCAATTTCTTCGGCCTGTTGTTTGTTCTCCGCCTGAAGGCGGTTCTTCTCTTCAAGGTGTCGTTGCAGAACACCACAGCCAGCCTCATGCTGGGACTCGGCGTATCGTTGAGATTCTCGGGCTGCATCCAAGTCTCTTTGCAATTGCCCTATTGATTCAGCTGCTACATAGTACCCTCGCGTCAGCATGGGAATATACTATGATCAGCAGAACAGATGTACTCACCATGTGCCTCCCGAGTAAAGCTCTTCACTTGCTCCAACTCGGCCTTCACGGATTCCACCTATGTTCGGCTGGCTTCCAATTCCTTGGCCAGTTGCTCGCTCTGTTGCTTCGAGGCCTGCGTTAGCAGTAAAACAATATAAGGATCCTCAATTCGGTCGTGCCGACCAATTTAAGGCTCGGGGGCTACTGGGTTTACATGAGTGTTCGTACTCTAATAACCGATTGCTCACGTGCAGGCTGGACGATATCAATTTCATTGCCTCCCCGAACCCCGCTCAGGCAGCACCGATCTGCGTGTCCGCCGTGCGTAAAGCACTGAACTCTTGTTCGGAGAAGGCTGGGTGATGCAGGGCTTCTCGTCACCGCCGATGATTCATGGCGCTTCCTACCTCCGATCTGGTAATAGACACGGCGTCACCGGAATCGGCTGGGGCCGGATTGACCATGGGAACCTCCGTAGCAGGTTCAGCATGAGCGGAAGGCCTGGAGTTTTGAGCACCGCCGGACATCCTGGAGACATCCTCGGCGGGAGGTGGCTGAACTCTTTGCCTGAATATTTCAACATAAGGTCTCTGGTGAGGCTTTATCAATCACGATAATAAATCAAACAGTCGAGCAAAGTACCTTTGGGACGAACGTGTAGACGGGCCCATCCCCGCGACCGGCTCATTTGATGGATCCCTGTTGCTTTCCGACCTAGGCACCGCCGCCGTTGCCGATGTATGACGCACGGATCTATGGCGCTTGGGAGTAGGAGTCGGCGCGTTTGGGTCATTGGAGGATATTTGCCTCTTGCGGGATGAGTTTTTCTTCTTCTTGCTTATTACAGGAGAAGGGAAGGATCCGGGGTAATCGGCTATGATAGCCACCTTGGAACCGTCAAGGCTCTCCTGGTAGAAAACCCCGTCTTCGAGCTCAATTGACAAATCCGGGTCATCATGAAAGCCTGGATCATCATCACGGGAATAGTCCTCGGGCTGAGGGTCCAGACAGTTAACTGTCTCGATGAAGCTCCTCTATTCCTGTTCACAAAAAGTTAAAGGCTTCGGTCAAATTGAAAACCCGAATTGTGGTCGCGGGGTTAAAAGGCTCACCCATTCTATGGGATTGTAGCTTGAGTATCCCTCCTTGGTTGACCGCCGAATAAAATCTTCTTGCTCCCCTTTGTATAGGTCGGCAAGAGCGGCGGCTAATGCTATTTGATCGGCAGGGCCCAGTCTTCGGGAGTGAGTAGTGTCGCTTGTCCCGTTGTAACACAACAAGGGGTGTATCCTCTGTTGAAGAGGTTGAACGCACCGGGTGATGGCGGCGGCCATAACATCTATCATGGTCAGCTTGTGATGGGCTAGTACCCTCACACGGGCTACCAAGCGCTGCACTTCCACGCTGTCCTCTTGGGACAGGCTCTTCAGGCGCCTTTTGTACCTTTTCTTCAAAGGGGCGTTGGAGTATTCGGGCAAACCCCTCCGAGCTGGATCAAATAGGGGGACGTCCTCGATGTAGAACCATTCCGAAGACATTCGGACTCCGTCGGTGTCCCCACGGGATATCTGGTCCCCGCTATGCGGCATACTTCGGCTCCACCGACCTCAAAGATGGTCTTGTCTCCAGTGCAAGGGACGAGGCAGAAGTACTTCCTCCACAACTTGAAGTGTGCCTCACAGCCCAGGAACATCTCGCAAAGGGCGACGAAGCCTGAGATGTGCAGAATAGACCCTGGGGTGAGGTGGTGGAGCTGGATTCCATAAAACTCCAGTAACCCTCTCAAGAACGGATGAATGGGAAACCCGAGTCCCCACAGGAGGAAGGGCATGAAACATACACGCTCCCCTTTTTGTGGATTGGGGAAATTCTCCGAGAAGGCCTCGCCGTTGAATGAAGACAAAACGGCACGGATAGCTGCCAGATCCGAGGAGGGTAGGTTCCCTTGGATCTCAAGGTTGCATAGTCGAAGGAGGGACACGGAGCAGCTTGTCCAGTCCCCGGGACGGGAGCCGTAAGGATGCGAGGAAGAACTGGGGGCGCTCGCCATTTTTGGTGGTGATCTTTCGCTGGAAGCTTTTTCCGATGGGGAAGAAGAAGATATGGCTTGGACCACGATTCAATTTGTTTAAATGGGTGGTGCCTCCTTTGTGGGAGGGGTAGTTTTGTAAAAAGCTACTGAACCACTCGTCTCCCCATGATGCGCGAAAATCAAGAAACGCTATTACGGTGGACCCAGCAATCCCATGACGTTTGGGATTTCACCGATGACAGGACGGTTACCAAACAAGAAGGGATGAAGGGACTCGCCTCGCAAGCCGAAGACTTCGGCGCACAAGATTGTTCGGATATACCTCGGCGTTGGAGGCTAGTCCGGGGGCTACTGAGGGAGTCCTGGTTTAAGGGGTCCTCGGATAGCCGACCTGTTTCTCATGGGCCGGACTATGTGGGCCGCTGGATGAGCATTGGGTGATCAAAGGCCCCGTCACCAAGGTGGAAGTTTCAAGGAGCCATGGCGTGTCCTCCAACTTGTCGACAGTAGACAGACATGTTTTTTTCCCTTTGATGTGCAACCGACTATGTGTAAGCCCTAGATACCCTCGGCGTCTATATAAGCCGGAGGGTTTTAGGTTGTAAGGCAAGACAACTCATCTAGGGTTTAGCTACTTGATCTCGAGGTAGATCAACTCTGTAATCCTCATATCATCAATATAATCAAGCAGGACGTAGGGTATTACCTCCTTAGGAGGGCCCGAACCTGGGTAAAACCTTGTCTCCCTCGTCTCCTGTTACCATCGATTCGAGTCTCACAGCTCAGGACCCCCTACCCGTGATCTGCCGGTTTTGACACCGACACACGGAGAAAGAGGGGTTATGATGGAAGACAATGAAGAATAGGATGATGACAACTATCCTATGTTCCCTGAATACGGTGATACTGCAATGGGGGACGCTGAAGATCAAGAGGCACCAGATGTGCCCGATGATGATCTTCGCCGGGTCATTGTTGATGCATAGAGAGAATGCGAAAGTGAAAGGGAGAAGTTGAAGTTCGATCGCATGTTAGAGGATCACTGATAACCCACAAGTATAGGGAATCGCAACAGTTTTCGAGGGTAGAGTATTCAACCCAAATTTATTGATTCGACACAAGGGGAGCCAAAGAATATTCTCGAGTATTAGCAGCTGAGTTGTCAATTCAACCACACCTGAAAGACTTAATATCTGCAGCAAAGTATTTAGTAGCAAAGTAATATGGAAGTAACGGTAACGGTGGCAAAGGTAACAGTAGCAGTATTGTAGTGATTGTAACAGTAGCAACGGAAAAGTAACTTAGCAAAGATCAATATGTGAAAAGCTCGTAGGCAATGGATCAGTGATGGATAATTATGTCGGATGGCATTCATCATACAACGGTTATAACATAGGATGATACAGAACTAGCTCCAATTCATCAATGTAATGTAGGCATGTATTCCATATATAGTCATACGTGCTTATGGAAAAGAACTTGCATGCCATCTTTTGTCCTACCCTACCGTGGCAGCGGGGTCCTAATGGAAACTAAGGGATATTAAGGCCTCCTTTTAATAGAGAACCAGAACAAAGCATTAGCACTTAGTGAATACATGAACTCCTCAAACTACGGTAATCACCGGAAAGAATCCCAGTTATTGTCACCCTGGGGGATGCGGATCATAACTCGTAATAGGTGTCTACAACTTGCAAGATAGGATCAAGAACACATATATATTCATGAAAACATAATAGGTTCAGATCTGAAATCATGGCACTCGGGCCCTAGTGACAAGCATTAAGCATAGCAAAGTCATAGCAACATCAACATCAGAACATAGTGGATACTAGGGATCAAACCCTAACAAAACTAACTCGATTACATGGTAGATCTCATCCAACCCCTCACTGTCCAGCAAGCCTACGATGGAATTACTCACGAACGGCAGAGAGCATCATGAGATTGGTGATGAAGGATGGTTGGTGATGACGACGGCGTCGATTTCCACTCTCCGGAGCCCAAAACAGACTCCAGATCTGCCCTCCCGAGGAAGAACATGAGGTGGCGACAGCTTCGTATCGTGAAATGCGATGAACTCTTATGTTTTATTTTTTTTCTCCCCGAATAGGAATATATGGAGTTGGAATTGAGGTCAGAGGAGCCACGGGGGGCCCACAAGCCACCAGGGCACGCCCTAGGGGGGAGGGCGCCCTCCTGGCTTGTGGCCAATAGGTGGACCCCCCTGGCTTGATTCTTTCGCCAGTATTTTTTTATTAATTCCAAAAATATTCTCCGTAAATTTTCAGGTCAATCTGAGAACTTTTATTTCTGCACAAAAATAACACCAAGGCAATTCTGCTGAAAACATCGTCATTCCGGGTTAGTTCCATTCAAATCATGCAAATTAGAGTCCAAAACAAGGGCAAAAGAGTTTGGAAAAGTAGATACGTTGGAGACGTATCAACTCCCCCAAGCTTAACCCATTGCTTGTCCTCAAGCAATTCAGTTGACAAACTGAAAGTGACAAAGAAAAACTTTTACAAACCCTGTTTGATCTTGTTGTTGTAAATATGTCTAACTGATGTTTCAGATTTTCAGCAAGGATTATAGACTAACCACATTCACAATAACATTTAGGTCTCACATTTACTCATATCAATGGCATAACCAACTAGCGAGCAATAATAATAAATCTCGGATGACAACAATTTTATCAAAACAATCATGATACAATATGATATAATGGTATCTCGCTAGCCCTTTCTGAGACCGCAAAACATAAATGCAGAGCACCTCTGAAGAACAAGGACTGACTAAACATTGTAATTCATGGTAAAAGAGATCCAGTCACAATCATACTCAATATCAATTAATAACAAAGCATACAAATGACGATGGTGCTCTCTAACTGGTGCCTTTTATAAGAGGAGGATGACTCAGCAGTAAAGTAAAATAGATAGGCCCTTCGCAGAGGGAAGCATTGATTTGCAGAGGTGCCAGAGCTCAAGCTTTTAAAATAGGGATGAATAATAATTTTGAGCGGTATGCTTTCATTGTCAACATAACAACCAAGAGATCTCGGTATCTTCCATGCTAGATACATTATAGGCGGTTCCCAAACAGAATAGTAAAGTTTTTACTCCCCCTCCACCAATCAATCACACTCCACGGCGAGCCGAATCCACGGGTACCGTCCATACAAACAACAATCCTGGGGGAGTTCTGTTTCATTATATTTTGATTTGATTTTGAGCATGGAACTGGGCATTCCTGAATACCAGCCACTTTCTCGTGAATGATAGTGAATCAACACATATCGTGAGAATAACCCACCTAGCATGGAAGATACTGACATCCCCTAGTTACTACATGAGCGATTTGGGCATACAAAACAGAATATTATTTGAAGGTTTAGAGTTTGGCACATGCAAATTTACTTGGAACGGCAGCATATAGGTAGGTATGGTGGACTCATATGGAACAACTTTTGGGTTTATGGAAATGGATGCACAAGCAGTATTCCCGCTTAGTACAAGTGAAGGCTAGCAGGAGACTGGGAAGCGACCAACTAGAGAGCGACAACAGTCAGAAACATGCTTTGAGATTATCCAACATTGAATGCAAGCATGAGTAGGATATAAATCACCATGAACATAAATATCGTGGAGGCTATGTTGATTTTGTTTCAACTACATGCGTGAACATGTGCCAAGTCAAGCCACTTGAATCATTCAGAGGAGGATACCATCCTATCATACTACATCACAACCATTTTAAAATGCATGTTGGCACTCAAGACAAACCATTATACACTCTTAGCTAATTAAGCATGGCATGAATAACTATAATCTCTAATTGTCATTGCAAACATGTTTCATCCATAATGAGCTAAATCCAGAACGATGAGCTAATCATATTTACAAAAACAAAATAGGTCGAGTTCATACCAGCTTTTCTCCATCTCAATCACTTCATCATATATAGTCATTATTGCCTTTCACTTGCACGACCGAACGGTGTAAATAATAATAATAGTGCACGTGCATTGGACTAAGATGGAATCTGCAAACAACAACTCAAAGGACAAGGCAAGGTAATATGGGCTCTTTGTAAGATAAACAATAATGCATATGAGAGCCACTCGACAATTTTCATTATGGTCTTCTCCTTATGACCCAAAGAAAAGAAGTTTCAAAACAAGAACGAGAAAAACTATTTACACGGGAAAGCTCCCAACAAGCAAAAGAAGAACGAGAAATCTTTTTGGGTTTTCTTTTAATACTACAACTAAACAAACTAAAAGGTAAAGCTAGAACTAAATTTTTTTTGGGATTTTTCTTAAGGTTAAATAAACACATAAGAAGAAAACGGAAAGAAGAAATAAAATATCATGGATGGTACAATGAAAACGTATAAGCACCGACAACTGGAATGAGTGTGTGAACATGAATGTAATGTCAGTGAGAAATACGTACTCCCCCAAGATTAGGCTTTTGGCCTAAGTTGGTCTATGGCCATGGCTGAAAATAACCATTTCCTGGATACTCCGGAGGGTCGTGAGGGTTCCACTGGTTGGGGAGCTCCTGTGGCTCCCACTGAAAAACTGGATCCTGATACGGATCAAGGGCTGGTGCCGACTCAGGTGCTGGGGGTTGCGACAGACCCCAATATTTATCGTTGAGGAAGTCGGTGAAGCCTGCATTCTCTCATTTTCATCTTCTTTAGAGCCCCGGCTTGAAGAGCCTCTTCATAATCTCTTCATCATTCTTTTTTTCTTCTCTAAAAAATTTCTGAAATTTTTAGTGACTCACAATAAAGGTGAACAAAACTCAACAAAACTTATAGCAACTACTCCCACAAGTGCCTAGAGGCTATATCATGCATCAAAACTACTTGGGACCTTACAAATTTGACATGCAAGCTCAAGAACAAGGTCACCACAGCAGCAAAATTTGCAATATATAAAGCACTAGAACAAAAACTAATTGGGCCATTGGAGGAGTCACATACCGAAGAACAATCCCCCAAAACAGTTTTGCAAATGGAGCTTTGCACAAGGAGATAAAAAATGGCAGCAAAATTAGCTAGAACACGAGTTTGAGAAATGGTGGGATTTTTTCTGGAGGAAGACAAAGTGGATGGTGGCTGGAATAAGTGAGGGGGGCCTACGTGGGACCCACAAGCCACCAGGGCGCGCCCAGGGGGGTGGGCGCGCCCTGCAGGCTTGTGGCCCACTGGTGCAGCCCCCTGATGTGTTCTCAGTGCCAAAAATTCTTAAATATTCCAGAAAAAATCATACTAAATTTTCAGGGCATTCTGAGGACTTTTATTTTCAGGCCACTTTTTTATTGCACAGATAAAACAGAAAATAGAAAAATAATAGCAATTTTACTTTAATTAATCTAAATAACAGAAAATAAAAGTTGGATGCAGAAAATTATGCTTTCTAAATTCATCCATCTCATGCCCGTCAAAAGAATCCATCAATAAGGTTGATCAAGTCTTATTGACAAACTTTTTCGAATGGCACGAAACCGGAGAATTTTCGAATAACACTAGGTTACCTCAATGGGGATATGCATGTCCCCAACAATAAGTATCTCATATTTATTTTTGGCAGTAGGGAGAGGGAATTCAAAACCTCCAATAATAATCGTTGAATTTTTTTCAATGGAGTTGATACTATGAACTTGAGGTTGTTTCTTTAGAAAGTGTACCGTATGCTCATTACCATTAACATGAAAAGTGACATTGCCTTTGTTGCAATCAAGAACAGCCCCTGTAGTATTCAAAAAGGGTCTACCAAGGATGATCGACATACTGTCCTCCTCGGGAATATCAAGAATAACAAAGTCCGTTAGGATAGTAACATTTGCAACTACGACAGGCACACTCGCAAATACCGATGGGTAAAGCAGTTGATTTATCAGCCATTTGCAAAGAGATTTCAGTAGGTGTCAGCTTATTCAAATCAAGTCTACGATATAAAGAGAAAGGCATAACACTAACACCAACTCCAAGATCACATAAAGCAGTTTTAACATAGTTCCCTTTAATAGAGCATGGTATAGTAGGTACTCCGGGATCTCCTAGTTTCTTTGGTATTCCACCCTTAAAGGTATAATTAGCAAGCATGGTGGAAATCTCAGCTTCTGGTATCTTTCTTTTATTTGTCACAATATCTTTCATATGCTTAGCATAAGGAGACATTTTCAAAATATCAGTCAAGCGCATACGCAAAAAGACAGGTCTAAGCATTTCAACAAAGCGCTCAAAATCCTCATCATCCTTTTTCTTGGATGGCTTAGGAGGAAAGGGCATGGGTTTCTGAACCCAAGGCTCTCTTTCTTTACCATGCTTCCTAGCAACAAAGTCTCTTTTATCATATCTTTTGTTCTTAGGTTGTGGGTTATCAAGATCAACAGCAGGTTCAATCTCCACATCATTATCATTACTAGGTTGAGCATCATCATGGGCATCATCAATAATATTATCACTAGGCTCATGTTCATTACCAGATTGTGTCTCAGCATCAGAAATAGAAATATCATTTGGGTTTTCATGAGTACCTATAACAGGTTCACTAGCAGCATGCAAAGTCCTATCATCATTCTTTTTCTTTCTTTTGCTAGAATGACTAGGTGCATCAGAATTAATTTTCTGAGAATCTTGCTCAATTCTCTTAGGGTGGCCCTCAGGATACAAAGGTTCGTGAGTCATCTTACCCCCTCTAGTTACAACTCTAACAGAATGATCATTGTTCTTACCATTCATCTCATTGAGCAAATCATTTTGTGCCTTAAGTACTTGTTCTACTTGAGTAGTTACCATGGATCACCTAAGCGATCAAGCATGTAAGCATTGTGTTTCAATTGTCTACTAACATAAGCATTGAAATGTTCTTGCTTAACAATAAAGTTATCAAACTCATCCAAGCACTGGATAGCAGACTTATTATAAGGAATATCACCTTCATCAAATCTACGGAGAGAATTTACCTATACTACCTGTGTCGGGTTATCGAGACCATGTATTTCTTCAATAGGTGGTATATTCTTAACGTCTTCAGCTTTAATACCTTTTTCTTTCATAGATTTCTTTGCCTCTTGCATATCTTCAGGACTGAGAAATAGAATACCTCTTTTCTTCGGAGTTGGCTTTGGAGGTGGTTCGGGAATAGTCCAATTGTGTCACCCCGGCTCAGAGAAGACCGGAACGCCCCGTATTCCAGCCCAAGGACAAGTCTTCTGGAATACGACACTGTTGGCATAGAACAAATCAGCTCTTTATTACTATGGAAAGGGGGTTACAAGGGGGCATGGATTACATCGGCACGGCGAGACTACGCCTACCCAGGGTAGCTCTATGCTAACAGCGGAACAACCTGAGGAAGCGGAGTACTCTTGAGAGCGGAACAACGACTGCGGTGATGGACTCCACTCCGCAGGGACTCTGGCTGGAACGCGCATCCTAGCTCGCACACTTGACATCCACGACAAGCAAGCAATCATGGCATGACCTGCAAACTGGCATGATACGCCAGGTGAGTACTTTGAATGTACTCGCAAGCTCACGACAACCAAACAATGCAGCAAACAATAGCATAGCAATCAACATGTTAAATACTTAAGTGCTTCACTTATTGTTACCAGTCATCAACTTACTCTCTTCTGGGTTGTCCCACAACCCTCGGAATACTCATAAGCAATCGAGTACTTCCGATCATACGAAGAGTTCTTCCATCATTACTAACATTGATACAGTTGACCATCTACTGAGGTCTGGACGGGCTGTCCAATACCGTGGACTCGGCTATTCGAATAGATTTTTACACTCTGCAGAGGTTGCGCACTTTACCCACACCATGAAGCACCTGGCCTCGTGATCCCACTTGGGTGGACCAGCATTGCTTCAACAAAACCTGCCTGACCCGTGACTCTTTCATCGTACCACCGGCACTCTTCCTCCCACGGAGGTCAGCCTTGGGTGGCCCCTGTGTCCTCACGACACCAGCCACCGTCGTGGCCAAACTATGTAGACCCAAACGGGGCCTACTGTCCCAAACGGGGACGCCGGCATAAACTCAACTATCAACTGGGCGCACAGGGTTACCGCCGCTTACCTGATCATGGTAGCACGCCGTGCATAACCCTCCCTCTTTGGAGGTACCGGTGAAAGATCACGCAGTCAGTCCCGGTCAGGGCCGTCCCATACCGGCAAATGTGGTTGCACGAGTATGCCTGGACAGGTGACTCAAGATCAACCACTAATTTCATTTAGCCAATATAGTAGTTTATCACCATACTAGGACGGCAGCAACTAGGCATTTAAATTAATTACTATGAATTATCATATAGCGAGTAAATGAAGGCAATTCATATGTAAATGCAAGCAATTCAATTAAATATGTCCTGGCTTGCCTGGGATGAAGGATCCACCGGAAAGGAGTGCGGAATGGCCGCGGAGGGATTGCCGGAAACAATTCTCTCTCGGAGGGGGACTGTTTACGGACAAGGGCAAAGTGGTCTTTTCCACTATTTCAAGGCATTATCGAAATGGTACCACCATGATGGGCTCGAGGAGACGAAGAAGTGGGCTTTGAAATCACCTCGATCGGAGTTACAGAGAAAAAGATATAGGGGTTTGACTGCCAGGGACTAATCTGAAAATAAATATTTACAACCAGGTCCCTGAGCAGTACGGCTGGGCAGAGGGCGAAAGCGTATTTTAGAAAATACGCCTTCGGTGAATGGGAAGCGCACTTCGGGGAGTGCGTTTCCACTTAACCCAGCTGGCACCCCTTTCTCTCACCGATAGGTGGGTCCCACACCCCCTTCTCTCTCCTTCCTCCATCTCCTTCTTCCTCCTTCTCTCGTGCGCCCGACCGGAGATAGGGGGCTCACCCCGACGGCGACTGCCGGCGATTCCGGCCGTCTCCCGTGGCGTGCGACCTACCCACATGTTCAGCGGGACGAGCCGCGTCGGTGGGTGAGGGCCTCCATCGCCGAGGTGCTTCGCAACGGCGGCGGCTGCGCCCGCGGCGGAGGACGGCGTCGGTCGCCGGTGTGCTCGCGGCTAGAGGCCACCGAAGGAAGGGACGGGTGCTGGGGTGGCTCCAGGGTGGAGGTGGAGGCCTCAGGCGGCGGTAGGACGGAGAGAAGAGGCCGGCCGAGCTCCAATTTTGGAGAGGGTCACCGGCGGCCATGGCGGCAATGGAGGACGGGGATCCGGGAGCTCGGGGAAGAGGTCGGGGAGGAGGCTAGGAGAGAGGGGAGGCCGATGGTGAGCTCGGGAGGGCTCGGGGCAACCCATTTATAGCCGGACGGCGCGGGTGGCCGAGCGCGGCCGCAGCGACGCGTGCGCCGCGCGCCGGAGCTTCGCGAGCTCGCCTGGAGGGAAGGAGAAGCATCCAGAGGGGTCACGGAGGGGCGGAGAGGGCTCAGGCGGGGTCAAGAAGGATCGGGAGGGCTCAGACACGGCGACGACAGCTCCTGCCGGACGCGGGCGTGGCTGCCGTACCGCATAGGAGGGGACGGGAGAGGGGAGACCTATCTAGGGAGGAAGACGACGGCGAGGGTGAGCTGTTGGACACGACGAGGCGTCGAGGGGGAGGAGGAAAACGACGAGGCCAAGGGCTCCACTGCCAGAGCGCGCATATGGCCTGTCTGCCTCGTGGTCACCACGCACATGGCGTGCTGCCGAGGTCTTCTGCCTGTCTGAGCTTGTCAAACAGCTCCCTCACTGTTCAAATGGATGAGATATGCAACTGGAGGCAGCTAGATGGCTCTGGGATGAGAGACACTTGCAAGAAAAGATCCTGACAGCAAAGTGTTTGGAGTGGGGTGGGGAAGATTCATCTGGGCATTGATTATGGGATTTGGCTGGGAGATATCAAACACTAAGATGATCACTACTGCAAATTTTCAGCTCAATTGCATGAGGATAAATAGCACTTGCAGTACAATGGGCTATACTGGACAGAAATGCTAATCTGGATGTGGCACTCACATATAGTGTTGCCTTGAGCTGAAAATGGGCATCAGATGATAATTTGGTCATATGAGAGTGCCATAAAAGTTTCATACCATTTGGGCAAGCCAAAATGGTACTTCCTTCATAATGGACCTCTCTGACCAGAATCTTAGGAAAATTCCTGAGGAAGAATGGCTAGATGGAATGAGCTAAAATTTGGTGGAGATAGGTTATATGGGTGGGAGAATGTCTTGGTAAATTTTCAGGAATTATGAAGCAATATACAATATAGTTGCTTCATAACAGGAAAATATGACCAGAAACAAAGATTTGCTGCTGAGGTCACATAGAGGATGGGATGATGCTCAAATCTTGAGGAGAGTCATGGTTTGAGCATATGAAGGTGCCTGCAAAATTTCAACTCATTGGCATACTCTTAGCTAGCACTTGCTTCACAAAGCTTCCTCTGGATCAGAAACTTTGGAAATTTGCCAAGAAATATTTGCTAGCCAAGTTGAGTTTAATTTTGTCATGTGGCAATGATATGGATAGGAAAGAGTCTCCAAAAAGTTTGAGGGCAAGCAAGCAAAGATAAATGGCACTTGCTTCACAAAATGTCGTCTGGGGCAGAATGGGAAAAGGAATATTGGATGAATATTTTTGAACATGGAAAGAAAGGGTTTTGACATATCTGAGGAAGATTTGGCCCAAAGAATTTATGGGAATTATTTGGGAATTTTTGTAATGATGGAATTGTGGGTTGCTTCACAACCCAGAGCAAACAGGGTTATTCCTTTAATAGAAAAAGGAATATTCCCAAGAAAAAGATTATTGGGATAGGTCCAAGATGGAAATGACAAGGTCTTGGGATGGGTTTAGAGGTTGACAAGCCACTAGGGAAGAGAAATCAAGGGTGATCCTTCCAGGTTCCAAGACTACCAAACCACGGAAAAGCAAAACCAGTCCAAAAAAAGGGCAAAATCCAGGGTGTTACAAACCTACCCCCCTTAAAGAAATCTCGTCCTCGAGATTTGGTTGCTCAGTGTTCAAGCATGAACATCCCTAATTGCGGAAACCGTTTCCAACTCGGGTTTCCTTTTTGGCTTCGTATAATGCTCCCGCTGGATTTTATCTGACCCACTGCCTGGCTTTGGTGTGGTTTGTTTCACTGGATTCTCATTCTGGCAGATCTTACCTCATATTTATTACTCTGACTTTAATCCTTTTATGTCTGCTGACCTGTCTGGGGGGCAATGGATTATCTTGACTGAAATACCTGTCCTTCGCAAATCCGAGAGTTGCTCCTCATGGACGTGTTGTAATGCAGTCCCATATGGTCGATCGTCCATTGCGTTGTGAATAGATTCTCTCAGTGGACATCAAATCTTTTACTCTTTGCATTGGGTGGCTTCAAATGGTTGTGTGCCCTCCAGACTCAACTGGTGCTGTGAATCATACCATTTCTCCTGGCGGAATCTGACTTCTTGCAGGGGTTACGGAAACATCTTGGCTAGGTTCACTGCCATTAGTATCACATCTGTACCAACGACTTGGCTGTAGCCTGTCGTGACCAGCGTAAAGGGTACGACCTTATAACGGTACTATTTGCTGACTTGGCTGGCGGGGGTCCTACAGGAAGATTTTGTCCCCAGCAGGTTATCTTTTGACTGATTTCCCTAAATGGGGACACATGCTTTGACACAATTATCATCCTTCTAATCGTTCCATCTGACAGGCTTGAATATCCACTTCTGACGATTCTGAGAATATCTAGCTGGCTGATCGGGTTGACTTGATATGAGGTCCTTGCAAATGGAATAGACCCTGTGGGTGTGTACCCGCGGTGATTGGTACCGAACCAGACTGTTTTGAGTATCGGTACCATGTTGATCTTGCAACCATTATTATACCTGTGTGGCCAATCTTGCTCCTTCATTATGGTTCTCTTTGCCTGGATCCTTAGCTGAAAGAGCTTGGCCTGACGTGTTCTTGATTCTTTGGATGATCATGGGTGCTGCCAGGTACAATATTCTGGCAGGCATATTACTCAACAAGTTGTAGCGGTAGGGTAACGACCGTCTGAACCCTTGGATGAAACCGGCAAATAAACCAGTAGCCACCAGAACGGTCTTTACAACTCAGATCTGGGACATTACTGGAGTAACTCAACCCCGACTCAAGACGGCTGAAATGCAGCTCAGAGCATGAGACAGTGTCGATAAGAAGAAAGTAGCAGTTCCCTAAGACGGCCGAAAAACAGCTCAGAGCATAGGGTCGCTGCTACGGAAAGAAATTCAACAGCTGCCTGAGACGGCCGAAAACAGCTCAGAACACGGGCCAGTTGCTGACAAGAGAAATAAAAGTCGGCATCCACCCCGGACGGCCGAAAATAGCTCAGAACACAGGCGTGGTGCCGTCACCAAAGAAAGACGGGTAAGGGTTCATTCGTGTCCCATACAGCTTATCCATAGGTTGTTGGTCATCTCACTGAAATGTATAACTAGCGTTCTTCTCCTTCTGACATGGCTCATACAGTAGTCGGATTCTCACCGGGCTGGCATTATTGTATGATTGACTCCTATGGCCTTGGCAGCATGTCCACCGTATCTATTAAGTACATGCAACTGTGCGCTTGGTTCCTGAGGCAGGCTTGTGTCCTGACTGACCTTTTGCTTTCTGACCAAACTGTTGTGGAGCTGATCCTTGGGATGCATGGTCATATGCTGCCAACTGTCAGTGGAATAGCTTGTACTGATGTCGATGCGATACTTTGCTGACAAAGATGGCATAGCTTGTGCTGGGAGCCATCGAGATCTTCTTGCTGAGGAAGACTGAATTGCTCGTGCTCGAAGTTTTTATCAAAATGGCTTCCTAAAGGAGACTGGGTACCGTACCTCGAAAGTTTTCCCTCTTAAGGACTTGCTAGGGAAGACTCGATATCTTAGAGACTGCAGCGGTATCTTATTGAGGAAGCCCGAGTACCTTGCATCAGATGATGTCCGTGTGTCGTATCGAGGAAGACACAGGAATCCTTGCGTAGTACGCTTCTCTGGTAGCTTGCGGAGAAGGACTGGGTTGCTTACACCTGAAGCTTTCCTTTTTGCCATATGCAGTTGAGTGTATATATATATATCCCTTAATGTTCCTGCTGTCGGTTACTTGTTGTATGCGACAGGGTGTTCGGCTATCCTTCTTGCTGAACACTAAGTTCATAGCACATTCTGACTTGCTTCCGGAATATAGCAGGTTTCAAATTGTACTCATAGCAGACTCAACCGCGTATGTAAATCATACCTTTGACACGGGATGTACTGTGGATCGGGCACACAGTCTGTCGTCTTGCTAATTCGATGATTACTGCTGTGAAGGTTGCACTGATGTATACTTGATGCTGATAACCAATCCAGCCAGGATATCCTTTATATTCAGACCCGATATTCCTGATATAATGCAGTCTGCTGAAAATTTCCATATTGCTGAACTGAGCTTCCAAATGACTGTCTCTTCACTGATTTCCTTGAGTCCAGTGTCGGTGAGCAACTTCCATAAGGGGAAAATAAGGTAACACCAAGGGCCCAAAAACAGAAGAAAACAAAAGAAACGAAAAACACACGAAGCAGCAAGATCACATACAAGCAATATCATATTCTACAGCTATTCACAGCAATAATATGCATTCCTACCTAAGCACACAAATCTCGCAAGAACTCCGGTACTACGGTCTAACATGCTATGGTGGTGTGCACGAAAGTGAATTCATGTGTGGAAGAAACTTGGTGTAAGCAAGGCTACACCAAACACAGACCTAACACCGGTTCTGTCTGGACGGACACGGTGGCGAGGACGAACTTGGTGATCGTGGATCGGAACACAAGGGTCACGACCACATCATCATCAAGCGGACGGAAGAAAACCGTGCTCGTCCAGAGGATGGATGGCAGGAAGGGATGATAAAAAATAAGGCTTGCAGGCATTGCCCTGTTCTGATAACTAAGATCAGTAAGGGTTGCCCAAAGCGATGAATGGGATGGCACAATCCGGGATAGAAACATGTCTATTACCGAAACTATAGGGGTCAGAAGAGAATATGCTGGTGTGGTACCGGTGCATCAATCCTGTAAGGGATCGACACACTAAGCACCTTGGCATCACTCCGCTGGGACGGAGATGACACCACACCAAGGAACAAGCATGCAAACTGGAGAGCGCATGTGGTGAATCAAAACCGATGCCACCTACACTCACCAAGTCCATCGTTAGTGATAAGATATCTAGTCTATATGCATGCTATGCACAAACAAATGCAACAAACAAGTGCAGCAAACCAACTGGATCCCATACTACCGGTTACTAACGCTCGCACGGTCTAGGGCGTCCTACAGCCAGACCTGCTCTGATACCAACTCTTGTGGCACCCCGGCTCAGAGAAGACCGGAACGCCCCATATTCCAGCCCAAGGTCAAGTCTTCTGGAATACGACACTATTGGCATAGAACAAATCAGCTCTTTATTACTATGGAAAGGGGGTTACAAGGGGGCATGGATTACATCGGCACGGTGAGACTACGCCTACCCAGGGTAGCTCTATTCTAACAGCGGAACAACCTAAGGAAGCGGAGTACTCTTGGCAGCGGAACAACGACTGCGGTGATGGACTCCACTCCGCAGGGACTCTGGCTGGAACGCGCATCCTAGCTCGCACACTCGACATCCACGACAAGCAAGCAATCATGGCATGACCTGCAAATTGGCATGATACGCCAGGTGAGTACTTTGAATGTACTCGCCAGCTCACGACAACCAAACAATGCAGCAAACAATAGCATAGCAATCAACATGGTAAATACTTAAGTGCTTCACTTACTGTTACCAGTCATCAACTTACTCTCTTCTGGGTTGTCCCACAACCCTCGGAATACTCATAAGCCATCGAGTACTTCCGATCATACGAAGAGTTCTTCCATCATTACTAACATTGATACAGTTGACCATCTACTAAGGTCTGGACGGGCTGTCCAATACCGTGGACTCGGCTATTCGAATAGATGTTTACACTCTGCAGAGGTTGCGCACTTTACCCACACCATGAAGCACCTGGCCTCGTGATCCCACTTGGGTGGACCAGCGTTGCTTCAACAAAACCTGCCTGACCCGTGACTCTTTCATCATAACACCGGCACTCTTCCTCCCCCGGAGGTCAGCCTTGGGTGGCCCCTGTGTCCTCACGACACCAGCGACCATCATGGCCAAACTATGTAGACCCAAACGGGGCCTACTGTCCCAAACGGGGACGCCGACATAAACTCAACTATCAACTGGGCTCACAGGGTTACCGCCGCTTACCTGATCAGGGTAGCACGCCGCGCATAACCCTCCCTCTTTGGAGGTACCAGTGAAAGATCACGCAGTCAGGCCCGGTCAGGGCCGTCCCATACCGGCAAATGTGGTTGCACGAGTATGCCCGGACAGGTGACTCAAGATCAACCACTAAGTTCATTTAGCCAATATAGTAGTTTATAACCATACTAGGATGGCAGCAACTAGGCATTTAAATTAATTACTATGAATTATCATATAGCGAGTAAATGAAGGCAATTAATTTGTAAATGCAAGCAATTCAATTAAATATGTATGCTATTGAAAAGCTTCATGGAATGGGTGTCCTGGCTTGCCTGGGATGAAGGATCCACCGGAAAGGAGTGCGGAATGGCCGCGGAGGGATTGCCGGAAACAGTTCTCTCTTGGAGGGGGACTGTTTACGGACAAGGGCAAAGTGGTCATGTCCACTATGTCAAGGCATTATGGAAATGGTACCACCATGATGGGCTCGAGGAGACGAAGAAGTGGGCTTTGGAATCACCTCGATCGGAGTTACAGAGAAAAAGATATAGGGGTTTGACTGCCAGGGACTAATCTGAAAATAAATATTTACAACCAGGTCCCTGAGCAGTGCGGCTGGGCAGAGGGCGAAAGCGTATTTCAGAAAATACGCCTGCGTTGAATGGGAAGCGCACTTCCTGGAGTGCGTTTCCACTTAACCCAGCTGGCACCCCTTTCTCTCACCGACAGGTGGGTCCCGCACCCCCTTCTCTCTCCTTCCTCCATCTCCTTCTTCCTCCTTCTCTCGTGCGCCCGACCGGAGACAGGGGGCTCACCCCGACGGCGACTGCCGGCGATTCCGGCCGTCTCCCGTGGCGTGCGACCTACCCACATGTTCAGCGGGACGAGCCGCGTCGGTGGGTGAGGGCCTCCATCGCCGAGGTGCTTCGGAACGGCGGCGTCTGCGCCCGCGGCGGAGGACGGCGTCGGTCGCCGGTGTGCTCGCGGCTAGAGGCCACCGAAGGAAGGGACGGGTGCCGGGGTGGCTCCAGGGTGGAGGTGGAGGCCTCAGGCGGCGATAGGGCGGAGAGAAGAGGCCGGCCGAGCTCCAATTTTGGAAAGGGTCGCCGGCGGCCATGGCGGCAATGGAGGACGGGGAGGGCTCCGGGAGCTCGGGGAAGAGGTCGGGGAGGAGGATAGGAGAGAGGGGAGGCCGATGGTGAGCTCGGGAGGGCTCGGGGCAACCCATTTATAGCCGGACAGCGCGGGTGGCCGAGCGCGGCCGCAGCGACGCGTGCGCCGCGCGCCGGAGCTTCTCGAGCTTGCCTGGAGGGAAGGAGAAGCATCCAGAGGGGTCACTGAGGGGAGGAGAGGGCTCAGGCGGGGTCAAGAAGGATCGGGAGGGCTCGGACACGGCGACGACAGCTCCTGCCGGACGCGGGCGCGGCTGCCGTACCGCATAGGAGGGGACGGGAGAGGGGAGACTTACCAAGGGAGGAAGACGACGGCGAGGGTGAGCTGTTGGACACGACGAGGCGTCGAGGGGGAGGGGGAAAACGACGAGGCCAAGGGCTCCACTGCCAGAGCGCGCATATGGCCTGTCTGCCTCGTGGTCACCACACACATGGCGTGCTGCCGAGGTCTTCTGACTGTCTGAGCTTGTCAAACAGCTCCCTCACTGGTCAAATGGATGAGATATGCAACTGGAGGCAGCTGTATGGCTCTGGGATGAGAGACACTTGCAAGAAAAGATCCTGACAGCAAAGTGTTTGGAGTGGGGTGGGGAAGATTCATCTGGGCATTGATTATGGGATTTGTCTGGGAGATATCAAACACTAAGATGATCACTACTGCAAATTTTCAGCTCAATTTCATGAGGATAAATAGCACTTGCAGTACAATGGGCTATACTGGACAGAAATGCTAATCTGGATGTGGCACTCACATATAGTGTTTACTTGAGCTGAAAATGGGCATCAGATGATAATTTGGTCATATGAGAGTTCCATAAAATTTTCATACTATTTGGGCAAGCCAAAATGGTACTTCCTTCATAATGGACCTATCTGACCAGAATCTTAGGAAAATTCCTGAGGAAGAATGGCTAGATGTAATGAGCCAAAATTTGGTGGAGATAGGTTATATGGGTGGGAGAATGTCCTGGTAAATTTTCAGCAATTATGAAGCAATATACAATATAGTTGCTTCATAACAGGAAAATATGACCAGAAACAAAGATTTGCTGCTGAGGTCACATAGAGGATGGGATGATGCTAAAATCTTGAGGATAGTCATGGTTTGAGCATATGAAGGTGCCTGCAAAATTTCAAATCATTGGCATACTCTTAGCTAGCACTTCCTTCACAAAGCTTCCTCTGGATCAGAAACTTTGGAAATTTGCCAAGAAATATTTGCTAGCCAAGTTGAGTTTAATTTTGTCATGTGGCAATGATATGGATAGGAAAGAGTCTCCAAAAAGTTTGAGGGCAAGCAAGCATAGATAAATGGCACTTGCTTCACAAAATGCCATCTGGGGCAGAATGGGAAAAGGAATATTGGATGAATATATTTGAACATGGCAAGAAAGGGTTTTGACATATCTGAGGAAGATTTGGCACAAAGAATTTATGGGAATTATTTGGGAATTTTTGGAATGATGGAATTGTGGGTTGCTTCACAACCCAGAGCAAACAGGGTTATTCCTTTAATAGAAAAAGGAATATTCCCAAGAAAAAGATTATTGGGATAGGTCCAAGATGGAAATGACAAGGTCTTGGGATGGGTTTAGAGGTTGAAAAGCCACTAGGGAAGAGAAATCAAGGGTGATCCTTCCAGGTTCCAAGACTACCAAACCACGGAAAAACAAAACCAGTCCAAAAAAGGGCAAAATCCAGGGTGTTACACCAATCATTATCATTACTCAATATATTATTCAATAGTAGTTCAGCTTGTTCAACAGTTCGTTCCCTGAAAACACAACCAGCACAACTATCTAGGTGGTCCCTAGAAGCATCGGTTAGTCCATTATAAAAGATATCAAGTATTTCATTTTTCTTGAGAGGATGATTAGGCAAAGCATTAAGTAATTGGAGAAGCCTCCCCCAAGCTCTCTTCTTCAATTTTCACAAAGTTAAATATTTCCTGCAAGGCAGCTTTTTTCTTATGGGCAGGAAAATATTTTTCAGAGAAGTAATGTATCATATCCTGGTGACTACGCACACAACCAGGAGCAAGAGAATTAAACCATATCTTAGCATCACCGTTTAATGAGAAAGGAAAAAACTTAAGAATATAGTAATAATGAATTTTTTCCTCATGAGTAAATATGGTGGCTATATCATTCAATTTAGTAAGATGTGCCACAACAGTTTCAGATTCATAACCATGGAAAGGATCAGATTCAACCAAAGTAATTAACTCAGGATCGACAGAGAATTCATAATCCTTATCAGTGACAAAGATAGGTGAAGTAGCAAACTTAGGATCATATTGCATTCTAGCATTCAAAGATTTTTCCTTCCACTTGCATAGCAGTTTCTTAAGATCATCTCTACCCTAACAAGCAAGAAAGTCCCTAGCTACCTCTCCTTCCATAACGTAACCCTTAGGTATATTAGGCAATTCATATCTAGGAGAGCTAGGTCTAGCAGGTGTATCATAGTGCTCAGTTTCAATAATTTCATCAGATTCTGAGATATCATCAGTTTCAACATTGACTCTAGCAATTTGTTCATCAAGAAATTCACTTAGTGGCACAGTATTATCAAGCAAAGTATCATCATAAGCATCATGCATAGCAGAAGTAGCATCATTAATTACTTGCGACATATCAGAATTACTAGCAGGTGGTGGTGTCGCAAATTTACTCATAATAGAAGGTGAATCAAGTGCAGAGCTAGATGGCAGTTCCTTACCTCCCCTCGTAGTAGAGTAATAGATCTTGGTTTTTGGGTCTTTCAGATTCTTCATAGTTATCAATAGATATAAATCCCAAGTGACTCAGAGAATAGAGCTATGCTCCCCGGCAACGGTGCCAGAAAAAGGTCTTGATGACCCACAAGTATAGGGGATCGCAACAGTTTTCGAGGGTAGAGTATTCAACCCAAATTTATTGATTCGACACAAGGGGAGCCAAAGAATATTCTCGAGTATTAGCAGCTGAGTTGTCAATTCAACCACACCTGAAAGACTTAATATCTGCAGCAAAGTATTTAGTAGCAAAGTAATATGGAAGTAACGGTAACGGTGGCAAAGGTAACAGTAGCAGTATTGTAGTGATTGTAACAGTAGCAACGGAAAAGTAACTTAGCAAAGATCAATATGTGAAAAGCTCGTAGGCAATGGATCAGTGATGGATAATTATGTCGGATGGCATTCATCATGCAACGGTTATAACATAGGGTGATACAGAACTAGCTCCAATTCATCAATGTAATGTAGGCATGTATTCCATATATAGTCATACGTGCTTATGGAAAAGAACTTGCATGCCATCTTTTGTCCTACCCTCCCGTGGCAGCGGGGTCCTAATGGAAACTAAGGGATATTAAGGCCTCCTTTTAATAGAGAACCGGAACAAAGCATTAGCACTTAGTGAATACATGAACTCCTCAAACTACGGTAATCACCGAAAAGAATCCCAGTTATTGTCACCCTGGGGGATGCGGATCATAACTCGTAATAGGTTTCTACAACTTGCAAGATAGGATCAAGAACACATATATATTCATGAAAACATAATAGGTTCAGATCTGAAATCATGGCACTCGGGCCCTAGTGACAAGCATTAAGCATAGCAAAGTCATAGCAACATCAATCTCAGAACATAGTGGATACTAGGGATCAAACCCTAACAAAACTAACTCGATTACATGGTAGATCTCATCCAACCCCTCACTGTCCAGCAAGCCTACGATGGAATTACTCACGAACAGCAGAGAGCATCATGAAATTGGTGATGAAGGATGGTTGGTGATGACGACGGCGTCGATTTCCACTCTCCGGAGCCCAAAACAGACTCAAGATCTGCCCTCTTGAGGAAGAACAGGAGGTGGCGGCAGCTCCGTATCGTGAAACGTGATGAACTCTTCTTTTTTATTTTTTTCTCCCCGAATAGGAATATATGGAGATGGAATTGAGGTCGGAGGAGCCACGGGGGGCCCACAAGCCACCAGGGCACGCCCTAGGGGAAGGGGGCGCGCCCTCCTGGCTTGTGGCCAACAGGTGGACCCCCCTGGCTTGATTCTTTTGCTAGTATTTTTTATTAATTCCAAAAATATTCTCCGTAAATTTTCAGGTCAATCCGAAAACTTTTATTTCTGCACAAAAATAACACCAAGGCAATTCTGCTGAAAACAGCGTCAGTCCGGGTTAGTTCCATTCAAATCATGCAAATTAGAGTCCAAAACAAGGGCAAAAGAGTTTGGAAAAGTAGATACATTGGAGACGTATCAATCACAAAAAGGGTTGTATCCAAATTGCAAAGATGGCAACACAAAGCTCGATACCACACTGGAATTGCTGCAATGGAAGGCAGACAATGGTTTATCTGACAAGGGATTAGAAAAGTTACTGAAAATAATGAAGAATAAGCTTCCAAAGGATAACGAATTGCCTGAAAGTACGTACGAAGCAAAGAAGGTTCTCTGCCCTCTAGGATTAGAGGTGCATAAGATACATGCATACCCTAACGACTGCATCCTCTACCGCGGTGAGTGCGAGAATTTGAACACATGCCCGGTATGCGGTGCATTGCGGTATGAGATCAGACGAGATGACCTTGGTGATGTTGAGGGCGAGTGCCCCAGGAAGAGGGTTCCTGCCAAGGTGATGTGGTATGCTCCTATAATACCATGGTTGAAACGTCTGTTCAGAAACAGAAAGCATGCCAAATTGTTGCGATGGCACGCAGAAGACCATAAGAAAGACGGGAAGTTGAGAGTACCCGCTGATGGGTCGCAGTGGAGAAAAATCGAGAGAAAGTGGCGGGACTTTGCAGATGACGCAAGGAACGTATGGTTTGGTTTAAGTGCAGATGGCATTAATCCTTTTGGGGAGTAGAGAAGCAATCATAGCACCTGGCCCGTGACTCTATGCATCTATAACCTTCCTCCTTGGTTGTGCAAGAAGCGGAAGTTCATTATGATGCCAGTGCTCACCCAAGGCCCTAAGCAACTCGGCAACGACATTGATGTGTACCTAAGGCCATTAGTTGAAGAACTTTTACAGCTGTGGGATAAAAAAGGTCTACGTGTGTGGGATGAGCACAAACAGCAGGAATTTGACCTATGAGCATTGCTGTTTGTAACCATCAATGGTTGGCCTGCTCTTAGTAACCTTTCAGGACAGACAAACAAGGGACACAACGCATGCACGCACTATTTAGATGATACCCAAAGTATATATTTGGACAAATGCAAGAAGAATGTGTACCTGGGACATCATCCATTTCTTCCGACCAAGCATGCCTTAAGAAAGAAAGGCAAGCATTTCAAAGGTGAGGCAGATCACCGGAAGAAGCACGTCCTCCGTACTGGTGATGATATACTTGATATGGTCAAGGATTTACAAGTAATCTTTGGAAAGGGTCCTGGTGGACAATCTGTTCCGAATGACGCTGAGGTACACGCACCCATGTGTAAGAAGAAATCTATATTTTGGGACCTACCCTATTGGAAAGACCTAGAGGTCCGCTTTGCAATCGACGTGATGCACGTGACGAAGAATATTTGCGTGAACCTGCTAGGCTTCTTGGGTGCGTATGGAAAGACAAAAGATACACCGGAGGCACGGGAGGACCAGGAACGTGTGAACGAAATAGACGGCATGCATCCAAAGCAGTATCAAGGACCTGCCAGCTATGCTCTTACCAAAGCAGAGAAGGAAATCTTCTTTGAATGCTTGCTCAGTATCAAGGTCCCGTCTGGCTTCTCGTCGAATATAAAGGGAATAATAAAGATGGCAGAGAAAAAATTCCAGAACCTGAAGTCTCATGACTGCCACGTGATTATGACGCAACTGGTTCTGGTTGCATTGAGGGGGCTTCTACCAGAAAATGTTCGATTAGCCATTGTGAAGCTATGTGCATTCCTCAATGCAATTTCTCAGAAGGTAATCGATCCAGAAATCCTACCAAGGTTACAGAATGATTTGGTCCAATGTCTTGTTAGTTTCGAGTTGGTGTTCCCAACATCCTTCTTCAATATTATGATGCACGTCCTAGTTCACCTAGTCGACGAGATTGCCATTCTGGGTCCTGTATTTCTACACAATATCTTCCCCTTTGAGAGGTTCATGGGAGTCTTAGAGAAATATGTTCATAACCGTGCTAGGCCAGAAGGAAGCATCTCCACGGGCCATCAAACAGAGGAGGTCATTGGGTTTTGTGTTGACTTTATTCCTGACCTTAAGCCGATTGGTGTCCCTCAATCGCGGTATGAGGGGAGACTGAGTGGAAAAGGCACGCTAGGAGCGGATTCAATAATATGTAGGGACGGACATTCTTGGGCGCAAGCACACTACACAGTTCTACAGAATTCTACCTTGGTGGCCCCGTATATCAATGAACACAAGAATATTCTAAGCTCCAAACACCCGGAGCAGTCTGACGACTGGATTACACGTGAACCCATCGGGACTTTCGGCGGTTGGTTGCAAATACATCTCATGCGTAACAACACTATTGGAGATGACCTGTACTTGTTGGCCAGGACACCATCTTCGACTGTATTGACTTACCAAGGGTACGAGATAAATGAGAATACATCTTACACAATCGCCCAAGATAAAAAGAGCACCAACCAAAACAGTGGTGTCCACTTTGATGCAGCAATCACCAATAGGGCAAAGGACACATATTATGGTTACATAGAGGAGATATGGGAACTTGACTATGGACATGAATTTAAGGTCCCTTTGTGTCGGTGCAAATGGGTCAATCTGTCAGGAGGCGGGGTACAGGTAGACCCGCAGTACAGAATGACAACAGTGGATCTGAACAATCTTGGGTACATAGATGAAAAATAAAGATGGGGGAGGCCAAATGAGCCCACCATCAATTCAAGAAAAAAAATGAGAGGAAATGAGAGAAGGGACTTTGCTACTATCTTTTACCACACTTGTGCCTCAAAGTGGCACCATGCTCCTCATGTAGAGAGTCTCATGATATATATATCATTTTCATAAGCTAGTAGGAATTACCTATTCATTATTACAAAATTGGCTTGTATATTCCTATGACAGGCTTCCTCAAATGCCCGAGGTCTTCATGAGCAAGCAAGTTGGATGCACACCCCACTTAGCTTCATTTGAGCTCTAGTGCATCATTTGCATGGCAATCCCTACTCCTTGCATTGACATCTATTGATGGGCATCTCCATAGCCCGTTGGTACGCCTAGTTGATGTGAGATTATCTTCTCCATTTTTTACCCCTTTGATATCTACCACCATACTCTATTCCACTTAAATGCTATGTCCAATGGCTCACGCTCATGTATCGCATGAAGAATAAAAGTTGATGCATATTAAAAAAGTACGATCCTATTGCCTGACTTGGACACCGTGGTGCTTGACATTTGTATTAATGTGGTGAAGATGGAGCCATGCCTTGCTAATATAATAAGATGAATGGGGGGGGGTAAACATTTCTTAAGGATCGTATACTTTTAAGGATTGATGATTCTGTTTCTCACACTTTAAATATTTCTATGTTAATATTTGTTGATTCATCTTTTCTCAATGAGCATACATGCATAAGATTACATAACGGATAGCATGTCACATCAAAAATTCTATTTTTATCATTTACCTACTCGAGGACGAGCAAGAATTAAGCTTGGGGATGCTTGATACGTCTCCAACGTATCTATAATTTTTTACTGTTCCATGCTGATATATTATCATTATAGGATACTTTTTGGATCTTTATTTACCAATTTATTATATTTTTTAGCACTAACCTATTGACCCAGTGCCCAGTGCTAGTTGATGTTTTCTGCATGTTTTTAGCTTTTCAGGTTTACAGTACCAAACGAAGTCCAATTGCCACGAAACTTTTTGATGATTTTTTCTGGACCAAAAGAAGACCTGGAAGCTTTCGGAAGGAGGTCGGGAGGCGCACGAGGGCCCCACCACACATCAGGGCGCGCCCTAGGGGGCCGCACCCTGATATGTGGTGGCTCCCTCATGGCTCTCCCAACGTTCCTCTCTAGCCTATAAATTCTCTAATATTGCAAAAACCCTGAGGAAAGTCCCGAAACCCTTTTTCTGCCGCAGCAAGTCTGTGTTCCGTCATGGGGCCATCTAGAGCTCCGTTCCGGTACCCTGTCGGAGGGGGGATCGATCACGGAGGGCCTCTTCATCAACCTTGTTGTCCTCATGATGATGTGTGAGTAGTTCACCACAGACCTACGGGTCCATAGCTAGTACCTAGATGGCAAGCTCTCTATCTCTTGATCTTCAATACAATAACTATCGCATCTTCTCTTTGATCTATCCGATGTAATCCTATTGTGTGGTGTGTTTGTTGGGATCCGATGAATTGTGGGTTTATGTTCAGATTATTCATGAAAAGTATTTGAGATACCTCTGATATATATTGTCTCTTAATTACAAGATCATTATAGCTTCATAATGCTCTCCGATCTATTGATGTGCTTTGGCCAAGTAGATTGATATTTCATAGGTGGGAGTGGTGCGTTGTGGTAGGTTCAAACTGGCGAGTTTCTATATCCCAGTGACAAAGTAGGGGACAAGATGCATCTTTGTGTTGTTGTTACTAAGGATAACATGATGGGGTTCATTCATATTGCTTGAGTTTACTTTGTCTACATCATGTCCTCGTTCTCCATGCATTACTATGTTTTACATAATACTCTAGATTCATGCTGGATAGCGGTCGATGAGTGGAGTAATAGTAATACATGCAGGCAGGAGTTGGCCTATTTGTTTATGGACGTGATGCCTATCTACACATGACCATTGCCGTGAAAATCGCATAACTATCCACTTTTCTATCAATTGCCGAACGATAATTTGTTACCCACCGTATGCTGCCTACATGAGAGATGCCGCTAGGGAAAACTATGGCCCCCGGGTCTATTCACTTATATATTTACAAACGCTACAATTTCCTTGCTGCCTTTATTTATCTTTTATTTTATTTTGCAATTTATATTTATCAACAATTATCTACACAACTCATTTGCTTGCAAATAACGAGATCAAGGGGATTGACAACCCTCTTGCCCGCGTTGGGTGCAAGTTGTTTGTTCATTTGTGAGGAGCCGCTGAAGACAGTTGAGGATTGATATTCCTATTGGTTCGATAAACCTTGGTTTCATAACTGAGGGAAATACTTACCCACTTTGTGCTGCAATTACCCGTTCCTCTTCATGGAAAATCCAACGCAGATCACAAGTATCAATTCTCAACAAGTTTTTCTATAACAGGTTCACTAGAAGCATGCATAGTCCTATCACTTTCCTTTTTCTTTTTCTTCCTAGATGGACTAGCACTGGTGCAGCGACGTGCTGTACAAACGATTTTTAACCCCTTTCTACGACGTAGTTGTAAACCGTCGCCTTGCATGTGTGGCCGATAGGGGGGTTCCGTCCCACACGACAAGGAAAACCCGTCGGCGATGGTGAGCAACGAATGCAAACGATCTACCAAACGTAATCGTGTGCGATGCAGGAATATATCACACATGCTATATTTTGGGTGTACGTGTGGGATTTGGGATCAATCACACACGTCTATCACAAGTTAAACGCGTCTAATTGCTCATGGAAAACAAATGGTGTTTCAACTTTTACCGTTTGTGAAACATTACCTAGTCCACACAGGCCATGGTAAAAACTGTGTGTGATATCTTCATCACCGCACACGAGATTTCCTTGGAAACTGCCTGCCATGGATGATATCATCGCACACATTTCACGAAAATTTTACGCGTGGGATCGTCTTTGCATCGGGCATGGTTTCCTTTTGGCTCACGTGTGAGATAAGGTGCTATCGCAAGCGATTGAGGAGCTCCTAAGCACACGTACAAGTTCTGTAAATCATTTGCGATTTCTTATGTAGCACCAACATTTCAGTTTATATCTCGTGAGCTTTTCCTTTAGATCACAGGCGGTTGCGCTATGAGTTGCGTGTGCTTTTACTGTTGATCACATGCGTTTCCGCTATGAGTTATGTGTGCTTTTCCTGTAGATCATAGGCTGTTGCGCTATGAGTTGCGTGTGCTTTCAGTTTTGTATCGCAGACGCTTAGTTGCTTGAACCGTGTGCGCTGAAAAAGCCAACTTATTGTAAAATATCGCATTTGAATCATGCTGCAAATAGCAAATTCGCCACAATATGCAATCGACAAATAATGTCCGCATGAAGAACATTCATCATAATTCGGCAAAATATGCAATTGAACGAATAGTGTCTACAGGAAGAACATTCATCATAATTCGCGACAATATGCAATTGACATATGTAAGACCGACATATGCAGTACATAATCATAGTGTACGAAATACAAGGACATGATCACATGGAAAACAATGCATCCATGCGTATATGTTTAGCTGATAACAGTATATGAATGCATACTTATTATTGGGGGATACGAATCCTGAAATCTTTGACATCTTTAGAGGGCTTGATATAGTGTTTCACAAAGAAGGTGCTGATAAATTTCCTAACAGACAGCAATTCATCTGCGGCGAGCGCTTTAGAAGTCATCGATTCGAAGATCAACTGCAAGACTTTTAGATCAGAATATGACATACGTGTGGAGTAGAAGATAGTAATTAAGAAGCTGACTTACTGGTTCTATTTTTTCAGCATCGGTACAACATTCAACATGTCTGCATAGGCTAATCATGTGTGAGCAAACGTAGTATCCACATAGGTTGGTCCCTTGTTGTTGCTGAGGACACTGCAATTTTTTGCACAATATTAGTCATGTATTTGCCCTATTAGGAACAACCTAACCGGTGTAAGTTGTTTCTTTTTTCTTTGGAGAGAAATAGAAAGATGTTTACTTGGAAACTTGAACTATGACTAGCATTTTCTGAAAATAACGGCTTTCGTTGTCTTACCGGAGAAACGATCGCGTGCTGCAGAGGTAGTTGGGCGTCGAACCGTCTTCCTCCAAAAGTTATGGTCTTACACAATACACTGTGAATGAAGATGAATTTTCACATAGTCAATTCGTGAACTAGATATAAAGACAACATATTAACATCAAAGAATTCAATACCTGTCCATGAAATCTTGAAGACGACTCAGATCCTGAGACGCATTTGACTCTTTGAGAGAATCCAGGTAGTAAACTATGTTGAGTTTTGGAATAATGACCACCAAGATCCACTGATCTCTACAGTTTAAGAAAACCTTGATCTTACGAACTATGTCAAAAACTGAAAGACGATCAATGTATGTGTGGTTGTATATTCAACTTACCTTTCATGATATGGCCACATGAAGAATGCTGCTATCTGTAACTCCCACAAGGTCTTGGCGACATGCGAGATGGAAGTCTCGCGTGTTTCATTGTTACTTAAGAAAATGTCATTTGCTAAATCAGGATCTATGAAATGCGCATGCACCCTTATTGATCTCTGCGCCGTCAATCCCCTGATAGGAATACAATATAGTTAGCTTTTTTTCATGTACAACCTTGTATGGAGAAGTTGATCAGAGTTTGTGAAGTACTTACAACATCAAGCATTTGACAAGAGTGGCAGCAAGCTTATCGAAGTTGAAGAAAAGATGAAAGTCCTCCAATTCCACACTGATGGTACCTGCATCGTGAGAGAAATGATGACGGTCATAGTGCCATTCCACAATGTTATGATCTTCTCCTTTTGACATTATGTCCATGCAATATTTATGTAACTTGCGACAACTAGAACTACACTCCTCAAAGTATTCACCAACAAGAAATGGATAGCCATGATTATACGTGCGTGCTTCAAATGGGTCTGCTTTCTGACTAGAAATAGCTTTTCAACTTCTGCTTCAGACATTTCGTCAGAACCGAGATTACCCGTCCCTTCAAAAAACTTGTTGTTAATTTGGTTATGGGAGATGACTCTTTCTAGTAGGAGGCTCTTGGTCCCGTCCCTCCTCGGTTTTGGGGGCCCCATCTTCCTTTGTGCAACCGTGCCCGCTTTCCTCTTGTTAGGTGAAAAACTTCTTGTTTGATGTCCGGTTTCATGAACGACGTGCTGCCGAGAAGCCTGTGAAGGTACAATGGACTTCCGAACAGATGATACCGCTGTGACGGACTGCTGAGCCATAGTACAAGAGGCGATGGACAGCTGACCAACCGTTGAAGCTATGCCGGGGTTCTTAGCAGCTGGTGCCAACATGTCGGTGTGTTGATGCGACTATGACAACGCGTTGGTTTGCTGAGCAGGTAGTGCCGACACATCGGTATGCTTATCTGGCGGCTGTGAACCGCTGGACTATAGAGCAGGTGGTTCCTGAGTTTCGGACTGCTTAGCAGGCGGTTCCGGACTTTCGGACTGCTTAGCAGGCGGTTCCGAACTTTCAGACTGCTTAGCAAGTGGTTCGATCGGGTTTGTCTGCTGAGCATGCCGTGTCGATGTGTGTGCACTATCTGCTTCAGTGGCCGACATCTGAACCGATGATACGTCTTCAGCAGTTGTAGGCCTTGCCACATGCTGCTCAGGAGCAGACGATGACCTGGCCTGTACGACAGGAAGTCGGGTGGGCTGATCACAGGTTGATGCCTCGGGCATCGGATTCCCAAGAGTATGTTCACCGGGGGAGTCACACAAGATCTGCTATGGCGAGAAGAGATTCACCGGTTCGAGGGCGACATTGGTTGCTTTTGGGGGGGCTGGAGGGATCTCATCCAGGAAGTCTATTTCTTTCCGTGGCCACTGGATATGATTTAACCGTGTTTCTTCCAAGGTCCTCTACTCATCAGGGTCCCCAAGGACATTCTTCAGGGCAAAATTACTGAATCCAGGCTTTATTTCAGTCATGTAGTACTCACAACCCGGCTTCAATGGCACATTGTCCAACAAGAGTCCCCCGTCAAAGTCAGGGTTGTAAACCCACGCTGTTGCACATTTTAAAGTACCTTCATAATGTGTAAGCACGACCTTGACTCCCCCCTATCCATATAGATCAGATATAGCACCATCATGTCCAGCTGCAACATCATTGTCGCTGGGGTCAGCTGATGCACAGCTACTCTTGTGCGGGCTACCATACAATAAGTGGCATCATCCATGCCGACATCCCCTTGCGTCTCCTGGCTATCTCTCAGCATTAATGTCTTCTCCTGCATATATGACTCCTCAACTTCCTTTCGAACTCCAGGATACATGTCCCTCTTAGTCGTTTCGTACATTGCTCTCCGCCTACCATCCCTCCTAGCTTTTTTCATGCTGAGCTGCTCTTCTTTGCGTAGTGAGAAAGCCTTCTTGTGTGGGACATTGACCCCAATACCCCTTGCACGGCCAGGGGGCTCTTTGGTAGTCAGAGCCTCGGATGGACTGTCACATGGCCCTGAGTTCCTGTAGAACCTTCCAGTGTTTTTGGAAGCATTTTCCATCACATTATACTGTTCTTGGTTTGCTGAGTTTTCAAAGTAATAAGAACTGTCTCCATGCCTCTTTGCACATGCCCGCAAGTAGCCCCTAGGGCGAGTGCCCCTAATTTCACTAAAGGCCGGGTTGCCACCCGCAGCTACTGCTTCTTTGTCCTCCTGCTCTCATATCGGTTTCATGCTGTAGTATCCTGCCACACCCATATGGCGGGTGTGTGTGTTCTTCTTCTGAAGTTCCGATTGCATGGCACTCTTCTTAATAAACTCTTCACTGACCCTGACCCTTTTGAATCCTGTCCAGTCTTCCTTTGTAATTTGGGGGTATGATGGGATTGGGTCCTTGCCTTGACTCAAGAACTTCTTGTACAACACATGCTTCCATTTTCTCCAAGCATTCCTGGCCTTCTTCAGTGCAGTGTGTTGCACCTGCTCTCTCCACTCCTCAGGAACGTTTAAATATGCCATGATCTCCCGGACTATCCTCTGCCGTGTTTCTGTACCAGCCTTCTGAAACCCTGGCAGATTAATGTTGAGCCTTGCCCTGCCTAAAAATCCACACACACTCCTAAACCTCGTGCATGCTTTATCTGGTTTAGTTGGAGCCCAAGACTTTAAATCGATGTCAGTTACTTCGTATACACCTTTAGGCTGGTGTGTGGGCTTTCTTGGAGAGCTCTTCTAACTCTTGACCTGAACGATGTTTGTGGCAGCTCTATCCCATTGATTATTTCTTGATACACGATCATCTATTGCAGACATGTTGGCCTCGGACTCAGATGAAGATACATCGCCAGAAGTATGACTGTCGTCGCTGCTAATAGACATCTACAGAGGACACATGCGAAATTCAGAAAAGGGGGGTAATCATAAATAAAATGTAACAGCTTCGCAGCTAGCTGTCTAAACATGGCATGTGATCATTTGGAAATGTACGGATAATCAATTCATTTTGTGTGACTCGTGCGCACATGATATGTAACTTGACAATAACTAATTGGAACAAATACAACTTATATGTTAGAAGGTAGATGATGAACATAAAAACGCTCTCCATCATTTTATAATCATTTTGGGGACAAACCGAACCAAATAGGAAAAGGGATCGCGAGATAATAGACCTCACCGTGATGGAGGGCAGCAACTGACCGGTTTTTTTGTGTGAAAATCCGGCAGGAGAGGCGAGGTACATGATCGATATGCTTGAGGGCGGCTGGTGAGCAAATGAAGACGGCGAGGCATGGACAACCGCGTGTTTCAGAGTGGTAGTGAAGGGTAGGGTTGACACCGGGAAGTGGGTATACGGCCGGGTTGAGCACGACGGCGCTGGAAAGGGTTCTGGTGTGGATCTGGGGGACGGGAGGGGGAGGGAGCTAGCTGTCGATGGAGTTTGGGTAGAATACGCGGACAGTTGAGCGAAACGGGGAGGGCGCGGGTTTGGGGGGAGGGGAGGGGGGCATGTTGGCGGCTTCGGTGAAAAGGGTGAAAAAAGATCGCCGTGAGCCCCGCGGAAAGGCCTATGCAAACGGTTTTATATAATAACCCGTCTGCACAAGCAGCATAAATTTACGGGGCATTTAGTGCATATAAATCAAATCCCAACTTCAACAATGTGTGTTGACGAGAGGTATAAGGATTGTCGTTCGATCTGGGTGAATCCTACGGTGCAGACGTACGATCCGTGTGGTTTGGGTTTTGGCCAATCAGAACGCACGACTCACTTTGCGCGCAGTAGGTGCCATCGGCCACGGTTTAGAAAGCACACGGTTTAGAAAGCACACGGTTTTAGTGAATGAACTGTGTGCTATTTGTTTATGCACAACAATCATATTTTCATTTCAGATGAATTTGTGACTTCATCATTTCGCCTCGAATTATTTTCATCGGGAGACAATCACCTATTAACCCCTGTATTGATTTTCGGCCACATTTCATGACATGTTTGCTAATGTTAAGACATTTTTTCCACCAACATTGGGCTTGTTAATAAATGTATTGGAGGAAATGCAGATGTATTCCGAAAATCACGAAAATCGGTGTGTCACGGTGGCATGATGTGAATACCCCATGGAAAATTTCGGGTAATGTCTGGTGGATGTTGTGATGTACGACCCTTTGAAAACCAATGCATCTCACACGAAGGGACCATAGTTTTAAAATGTAGAGTTGGCATTTCGAACTCTCCAATCGGTGTCAACCTCATCATTCCGCCTTGATTTTTGCCATGGTACGCAAACATCATTGTACTCCTATTATTGATCTTCTGGTGGATTACATGGCCCGTTTGCTATATCTAAGGCATTTTTTGCATTTACCATATGCATGCATTAGTGCATAAATAAAATCCCAACATGACTTACGTGTGGATGCTGTCAAAGGATCTATTACAAATCATTTGTGTGTCACTTTTGCATGATTTTCGTCATTGTGCAAGGAATGAGAAGAATTTTCAAATATTTCGGATGGGAGATGCGTAAATGTCGGTAATTTAATTACAGGAAATGCAAATGGACTCACAAAATCACGAAAATCGGTGTGTCATCATGGTGTGATCTCGAGACACCGTGGAAAAAATTTGGTAAATTTTGGCACAATCTACGATGATCGCTCCTTGGAAACCATAGCATCTCACTAGAAGGATCATAGTTCCTGAGGGAGAAGTGGCAAATCGAACTCCAATCGACGGTGTCTTCATCGCCTCTCCTCCAATTTGTATGCCATGATAGTCAATCATCATTATACGCCAGGTTTGATTTTCTGGCTCATTTATGGACTCGATTGATATTTTTCAGCATTTTTTATCATTTACGGGGCATTTAGTGCATATAAATCAAATCCCAACTTCAACAACGGGCGTTGACGATAGGTATAAGGACTACCGTTCGAATGGGTGAATCCTATGGTGCAGACGTATGATACGTTGTGTTTGGGTTTTGGCCAATCAGAACGCACGACTCACTTTGCGCAGTAGGTGTCATCGACCACGGTTTAGAAAGCACACGGTTTTAGTGAATGAACCGTGTGCTATTTGTTTATGCACAACAATCGTATTTTCATTTTAGATGAATTTGTGCCTTCATCATTTCGCCTCGAATTATTTTCATCGGGAGACAAGCACCTATTAACCCCTGTATTGATTTTCGGCTGCATTTCATGACTTGTTTCTTATTGTTAAGACATTTTTTCCACCAACATTGGGCTTGTTTGTAATTGAATTGGAGGAAATGCAGATGTATTCCAAAAATCACGAAAATGGGGGTGTCACGGTGGCATGACGTGAATACCCCGTGGAAAAAATTTGGTAATGTCTGGCGGATGTTGTGATGTACGGCCCTTTCAAAACCAATGCATCTCACACGAAGGGATCATAGTTTCCAAATGTAGAGTTGGCATTTCGGCCTCTCCAATCAGTGTCAACCTCATCATTTCGCCTCGATTTTTCCCATGGTACGCAAACATCATTGTACTCCTATTATTGGTTTTCTGGTGGATTACATGGCTCGTTTGCTGTATCTAAGGCATTTTTTGCATTTACCATATGCATGCATTAGTGCATAAATAAAATCCCAACTTGAATTACGTGTGGATGCTGGCAAAGAATCTATTACAAATCATTTGTGTGTCACTTTTCCATGATTTTCGTCATTTTGCAAGGAATGTGAAGAATTTTCAAACATTCCGGATGGGAGATGCGTAAATGTTGGTAATTTAATTACAGGAAATGCAAATGGACTCACAAAATCATGAAAATTGGTGTGTCATCGTGGTGTGATCTCGAGACACCGTGGAAATTTTTTGGTAAATTTTGGCACAATATATGATGATCACTCCTTGGAAACCGTCGCATCTCACTAGAAGGATCATAGTTCCTAAGGGAGAAGTGGCAAATCGAACTCCAATTGACAGTGTCTTCATCGTCTCTCCTACAATTTGTATCCCACGGTAGTCAATCATCATTATACGCCAGTTTTGATTTTCTGGCTCATTTATGGGCTCGGTTGATATTTTTCAGCATTTTTTATCATTTACGGGGCATTTAGTGCATATAAATCAATCCCGACTTCGACAACGTGTGTTGACGAGAGGTATAAGGACCGTCGTTCGATCTGGGTGAATCCTATGGTGCAGACATACGATCCGTGTGGTTTGGGTTTTGGCCGATCAGAACGCACGACTCACTTTGCGCGCAGTAGGTGTCATCGGCCACGGTTTAGAAAGCACAAGGTTTTAGTGAATGAACCGTGTGCTATTTGTTTGTGCACAACAATCATATTTTAATTTTAGATGAATTTGTGACTTCATCATTTCGCCTCAAATTATTTTCATCGGCATACAATCACCTATTAACCCCTGTATTGATTTTCAGCCGCATTTCATGACCTGTTTGCTAATATTAAGACATTTTTCCACTAACATTGGGCTTGTTAGTAATTGAATTGGAGGAAATGCAAATGTATTCCGAAAATCAAGAAAATGGGTGTTTCACGGTGGCATGATGTGAATACCTGATGACCCACAAGTATAGGGGATCTATCGTAGTCCTTTCGATAAGTAAGAGTGTCGAACCCAACGAGGAGCAGAAGGAAATGACAAGCGGTTTTCAGTAAGGTATTCTCTGCAAGCACTGAAATTATCGGTAACAGATAGTTTTGTGATAAGATAATTCGTAACGGGTAGCAAGTAACAAGTGCAACAAAGGTGCAGCAAGGTGGCCCAATCCTTTTTATAGCAAAGGACAAGCCTGGACAAACTCTTATATAAAGCAAAGCGCTCCCGAGGACACATGGGAATTTCTGTCAAGCTAGTTTTCATCATGCTCATATGATTCGCGTTCGTTACTTTGATAATTTGATATGTGGGTGGACCGGTGCTTGGGTGCTGCCCTTACTTGGACAAACCTCCCACTTATGATTAACCCCTCTCGCAAGCATCCGCAACTACGAAAGAAGAATTAAGATAAATCTAACCATAGCATGAAACATATGGATCCAAATCAGCCCCTTACGAAGCAACGCATAAACTAGGGTTTAAGCTTCTGTCACTCTAGCAACCCATCATCTACTTATTACTTCCCAATGCCTTCCTCTAGGCCCAAATAACGGTGAAGTGTCATGTAGTCGACGTTCACATAACACCACTAGAGGAGAGACAACATACATCTCATCAAAATATCGAACGAATACCAAATTCACATGATTACTTATAACAAGACTTATCCCATGTCCTCAGGAACAAACGTAACTACTCACAAAGCATATTAATGTTCATAATCAGAGGAGTATTAATTATCATTAAGGATCTGAACGTATGATCTTCCACCAAGTAAACCAACTAGCATCAACTACAAGGAGTAATCAACACTACTAGCAACCCACAGGTACCAATCTGAGGTTTTGAGACAAAGATCGGATACAAGAGATGAACTAGGGTTTGAGAGGAGATGGTGCTGGTGAAGATGTTGATGAAGATTGACCCCCTCTCGATGAGAGGATTGTTGGTGATGACAATGGCTTCGATTTCCCCCTCCTGGAGGGAAGTTTCCCCGGCAGAACAGCTCCGCCGGAGCCCTAGATTGGTTCTACCCAAGTTCCGCCTCGAGACGGCAGCGCTTCACCCCGAAAGCTCTGTTATGATTTTTTTCAGGTCAAAACCCTCCATATAGCAGAAGATGGGCACCGGAGGCCTGCCAGGTGGGCCACCAGCCACAGGGGCATGCCTAGGGGGGTAGGGCGCGCCCCCCCTGGCTTGTGACTGCCTGGTGGGTCCCCTCTGGTATTTCTTCCGCCCAATATGTTTTATATATTCCAAAATAATTCTCCGTAGATTTTCAGGACTTTTGGAGTTGTGCAGAATAGGTATCTCAGATTTTCTCCTTTTCCAGTCCAGAATTCCAGCTGCTGGCATTCCCCCTCTTCATGTAAACCTTGTAAAATAAGAGAGAAAAGGCATAAGTATTGCACCATAATGTGCATTAACAGCCCATAATGCAATACATATAGGTATAAAAGCATGATGCAAAATGGACGTATCAACTCCCCCAAGCTTAGACCTCGCTTGTCCTCAAGCAAAAGCCGAAATCGATAAATATGCCCACATGTGTAGAGATAGAGGTGTCGATAAAATAAAATACGGACATGCAGGCATCATGATCATCTTTAGACCAGCAACATATGTTGACATATAATTTCTTATGCTGGAGTAACAATTCGTTCACAAGGTAAAGTATGAATCAAGAACTCTATTGAGAACCAACAAACTATGATCTTAGTCATTGAAGCAATTCTAATTTATCATAACATCGGAAAGAGTCAATATAAGAGCTTGTAAAGAAAATCCACATACTCAATCATCTTCTAGTCTTTCATAATTGCTAACACTCACGCGGTACCTATGAGGTCAAAGCTTCAATCGGACATAGACAAAGATAGGGGCTTATATTTTTGCCTCCCAACAATTTACCTCTAAGGTAATGTCAACAGAAATAACTCATGCATGCTCACTCACATCCGAGTGGATATATGTGTCTAGATCGTTCCACAACACATGACGCTTGCCAAGAGATAAAGGCGAAATAAAGGAAGCAGTGAAGATCACCACGACTCTTGCATAAGGGTAAGTACTAGAAAATAAAAGTAACAGATAGGCCCATCGCAGAGGGAAGCAGAGGTTGTCATGCACTTTTATAGTTGGATACGCAATCCCTTAATGCAAAGGAACGTCACTTTATATTGCCCCTTGTGATAAAGAACTTTATTATGCAGTCCGTCGCTTTTATTTCTTCCACATCACAAGTTCGTATAAAGTTTATTTTCCTCACACTAATAGATCACACATATTTAGAGAGCAATTTTTATTGCTTGCACCGATGACAACTTACTTGAAGGATCTTACTCAATCCATAGGTAGGTATGGTGGACTCTCATGGCAAAACTGGGTTAAGGGTGTTTGGATGCACACGTAGTATCTCTACTTGGTGCGGAAGTTTTGGCTGATATGGGGTGGAAGCAAGCGTCACATGTTGAAGGATCTATAACAATATAACTTCTATTCGGAAATAAGCAAACATAAACCATTATGTCTTCCTTGTCCAACATCAACTTTTCAGCATATAATATTTTAATGAGTGCTCACAATCATAAAAGATGTCCAAGATAATATATTTATATGTGAACCTATCTTTCTTTATTACTTCCTTTTAATTGCAACAATGACCCATAGCTATGTTTTTCAACTCACAACAAATTTCAATCGACATACTTCTTATATGTGAAGTCATCACCCCCCATAAGATCATCATATATCTCTTTGCTTTTTTCTATACTTCTTTCTATTTCTTTTTCTCAAGATCATAGCAAGCAAGCAAAGCCCTCAACTCAAAACTACTCTTTATTATATAACTCTCGGACTTGCTTACATAGGGTGAACATAAAGCAAAACTCATAACTAGATCACACTAAAAACTTCATTCTACTAGATCAAGGTATAACCAAAAAGGATCGAACTAAGAAAAACGATAAAAGTAAAAATAAAAGGTGTGATAGTGATACGATACCGGGGCACCTCCCCCAAGCTTGGCACAAGCCAAGGGGAGTGCCCATACCCATGTGTTTAGTTGTCTTGCTTCGGAGGTGGTGATGTTATATTCTTGGCGATGATGCCCCTCAGAATACGATTCTCCTCCTCAAGCTTATTATTTCGCTGTCTGAGATCCATTACTTCCTTGCGAAGCTTTCCAGTGACGGTTAGAGCTCCCATAACCCATGGATGTCTCATTGCTGCGGGGGAAGAAGCAACACTCTTTTTCATATTTTCATAACTAAGAAATTTAGCATTGGGAGGGATAACCGAGTTCGGAATTGCTAAGCTCTGAAGTTCTTCCAACATGGCCCCAGGTTGTAGATGAGAGGTAACTTCTTGGTCTTCCTCCATGGCGTCTATCCTCTTCAAGTCGGCCTCCATCTCTTCCTCCGTGGCCTGCCTGAAGCGGTTGGCTCCACTGAATGCTCTGGGCCCTGATGTCAGGTGAGAGACACGGCCCTCCCCGACCGACTCTTGCGAAGACATCTTGCTCTAAATCTGCTGCAGAAACAGCTCAAAACGAAAACAGGAGGTATTGTCGTGATACGTGAGTCAAAACCTTCGGGAGATTATATAATGAATTTTTACCGACCCGAAGGAGTATACCACAAGAAAACGGAGTCCGGAGGGTACACGAGGTGGCCACAAGCCACAGGGGCACGCCCAGGGGGTAGGGCGTGCCCCCCTGGCTTGTCGCCTCCTCGTGCACTTTTCGGACTACTTTAAATTTTCGTAATTTTTTAAATAATCCAAAATGGAGAAAAATTGCTATTGGAAAAGTTTTGGAGTCGGTTTGCTTACCGTACCACATACCTATTCCTTTTCAGAGTCTGAAACGTTCTGGTAGGTCTCCCTAATGTACTCCTCCGGAGTTATGGTATTGATAATATTGGTTTCAACATTTATGGGAGTACCTGAGATATAATGTTTGATTCTTTGCCCGTTTACCTCCTTCGGGTTCATACCTTCGGCGTTGTTGATCTTAATGGTACCGGAACGGTATACTTCCTCGATAACGTAAGGACCTTCCCATTTAGAGAGAAGTTTTCCTGCAAAAAATCTTAAAAGAGAATTGTATAGCAAGACATGATCACCTACATTGAATTCACGCTTTTGTATCCTTCTATCATGCCATCTCTTAACCTTTTCTTTAAACAACTTGGCATTCTCATAGGCCTGGGTTCTCCATTCATCAAGTGAGCTAATGTCAAATAACCTCTTCTCACCAGCAAGTTTGAAATCATAGTTCAGCTCTTTAATTGCCCAATAAGCTTTATGTTCTAGCTCTAGAGGTAAGTGACATGCTTTACCATAAACCATCTTATACGGAGACATACCCATAGGGTTTTTATAAGCAGTTCTATAAGCCCATAATGCATCATCAAATTTTGTCGGGGATATACCCTGCGGTATAACCCGGCCGGAAGTATGACCCGGCCAGGACTTGGCGACTCACTGGAGCCCTGGCCGAACTTGACGATTCATTGGTAACCCGGCAGGAGGTATGACCCGGCTCATCAGTATGGCGGCTCATGCGTCACCTCTATTACCGGGTCACAGGACGACCAGGCCCATGGCCCAGCATGCGAGCCGGTGCAAGGCGGCTCGTGGACGGGCCTAGAGGAGCGGCTTACAAGAGAAGGCCCAAAGAAGAGAGATGACTCCCTCACAAAGGAAACAAGATCCGGATTAGGATTCATGAAAGACTAGTCCTAGTCCTACTCTCAGTAGGACTCTACATGTAAACCTACCCCTTCCACTTATATAAGGAGGGGTAAGGCGCCCCAAGAGGGACAGGCTAAGACAGACACAAGTCATTAGAGATAGACAGATTAGAGGCTCTCGAGATTAGAGGTAGCAAGACAACACCCTTGTAACCGAAAGATCTTCCTCATCATCAATACAAGACAAGCAGGACGTAGGCTTTTACCTCCATCGGAGGGGCCGAACCTGGGTAAACTCGCGTCTCTCGATTCCGACCAACCCCTCTCAAGCCGCCACATAGTTGCGATGGCCTCACACCTAAGTCCGTTAACCCGGACATCTTGCCGTGACAAAACCACGACAGTTGGCGCCCACCGTGGGGCCACGCGCGGTGGTATTGCGTTCTTGGAGGGATTTCTTCAAGGGATCGAGAAACTCGCAATATACTGGATGAAGAAGAGATGACATGGAGTAATCACGCAGGATAAACCGGCATGGAGCAACCTCTGGCAGAGCCGGCCAGCTCATCTTTTGGTGATCAGAATCGTAAATCGCCAAGTTCTCCAAAAATTACGTCGCCTGCCGGTACAAACCAAAATATTGGATCAAAGTTCCGAGGACTGATCCGAGTCACTGGTGGTTACAACTTTATGACGCTACAGTTTTTACAAGGAGACTGAATCTATGAGTCAGTCAATATCAAATTGTTGTGCTAGTACTACATCACGTGGATACCTTTTCAAGAGGATTTGGCCTTTGGCTGTTATTTTGGCTCACACGGATCAATGAAAGTTACTTAACTCATACACGGATCGAGGAAAGACACGGAGTCGGTTCTGGTTAGGAATTTTTGGACTACATCGACGGGTCGCCGATCTCATGCAGAACCGGCCGGTGCTCGCGGTCATCGTCCTGCGCCATTACCACTGTACCTCCCTCGCCTCGCCGCCGCCACCTCATCTCGAGCTGGCTCTCTCTGCGCCGGCTCTGCCGCGCACTCAGCGGCTCGCCGTGCCGCTACAGCCACGATCCGAAAACGAGTCCACCATGGACTCGACACCGGCCGGTCTCGCCTTCGCCTGCCTCCGCTTATGACCCGCCGCCGCGGTCTTCGTCTCCCGCAGCGGCCGCTCCTCCCGCTTCCACGCTCCTGCGTGCTGGCTCAGCCTCCGATGCCGCGCGTCCGAGCCGCCGGGACCTCGACTCCACCCTCGCCTCGAGCCGCCCTCACTGGTCCCTTCCTCGCTGCATCTGCCGCCACACATCGCCCCGCCGAGCTTCTGCGTGGAGCCGTCGCGGCCACCTCTAAGCCGCCGTTTCCGCGGCCCCGCCGTCGTCCGCCGTCCTCACGATCACTGGCGCGTCTTCGAGCCGCCGCGGGCCACCTCAGCCGCTTCGGCCGTCTTGCGTTGAGCCGCCCGGCCGCCTCGCTTCAAGTCGCGCGCCGCCGATAAAGCCGCCGTGGCCCTCCCGTCGTCGAGCCGCTGTTGTCTCAGTCGCCGTCCTCGCCTCCGAGCGGCATAGGCCTCGCCACCACGGGGTCGTCAACGCCGCGTCCACCTGCGCCTCCGTCTCTGCTGCGCCCGCCTCGCCTGCCTCCGCCAGCTCGCTTTCCACCCTCAGCACCTGCTGCGCCGCCTCGCGACCTCCCCTCGCTCCAACGCCGCTCCTCCCACCAGCGAGCCGGCTTCGCGTCTGTCGCCGCCACGTCGTGGCTGCCTCAACCTCGCTTGTGGTGCCGGGCCTCGCCTAACCTTCGTCCCTCCGCGGCATCGCCTGGCCTTGCCTCGCTATGGCCACGCCTCACCTCGCCTCCACCGAGCGGCGGTCCTGCTGCGCCAGCTCCATCCCGCCGCGCTACGTTGCACTTTGCCACGGCCGGCTCGGCCCCGCCTCTCCCTCGACCGCCCGCCAGCCTCGCCCCCGCAGCCGGCCGCTCCCTCATTGCGCCCCTGCTCCCGCCACCATGGCCAGCGCCCTGCTGCCGCTGCTGCTTCGTCCGGTGCCCGAGGTCACCCCTGGCCTCCGCTCCCGGGCAGCCCCGCGACGCGCCGGCCCCGCCATTACCCTGGCCTCGACACGCCAGTCTCGCCTCCGCTCCTTGCTTAGCCGCCACTGCACGTCCGCCGACCCGGCCGCTCCCGCGTGTGCTTGCGCCAGGCCGCGTGTCCCGCCGCCGTGGACCCTTCGCCCCGCCTCGCCCCGTTACCTAATCCCCACCGAGCCGCCGCGCCTTGAATCGCTGCCGCACCCCCGAGCCACAGCAGCGCCGCCTCCTCTCGGGCCCGTCCGGTGCATGGCCCGGCGTCGACCGTTTCCCTTCACACCCGTGGAAGAAGGAGAGTGGGAGGCCTGTTTGGATGGATAAGAGGTGGGGGGAGCCGGGTAAAAAAAACATCCTTTGTATACATATATAAAAGGATCAAAAAGAATTCAGCAACATTACCATAAGGTGATCTACGGATGCTGCATACGGATCATCTGTCGGCTGAACGAATCAGGGGAAATCCATCCAGTCGATCTTTATTGATCTATTTTTATTCTTTCGAGAAAAGTTACTTTCGCCTAAGATGTCTTTTATGCAGGACAATTATTCATTATAAACATGGTGCCGTGCCACGGATACGGAGCATGTGTCAGCATCATCATGCACCAGCATCTGCCCAAGCCGCAGTGCCCGATGGGCAGGCGCACAGGCTGCCATGTGGCGGTTTGGCGTTTGTCCGCAAGCATTACTCGGCGAACTGACATGTGTGAGTCGCCGCCCCCGCGGACGGTCTACATCAACTCGCCGGTACCGCGCGCGCTCACCCGCCAGTATGAGCTGCCCAATGGACGCGGCCAGCCGCCGCATCCGCGGTATTGTTTTCACCAACAACGCCGCGGCCGTCTCTCGCGACCGCACCGGCTTACAACGCCGCGGCCGCCTCTCGCGACCGCACCGGCTTACAACGCCGCGGCCGCCTCTCGCGACCGCACCGGCTTACAACGCCGCGGCCGTCTCTCGCGACCGCACCGGCTTATAACGCTGCGACTAACTTCTACGTCTACATCAACACATCAGAAGCTATCTATACAAACCGCCGAACGGACGCGCGCAAGACGTCGCCCACAGTCTGATCTACATCAACATATCGGTGCAGTGCTCGCCTGTACGAGCCGCCCAACGGACGCGCGCAAGACGCCGCCCGCAGTATGATCTACAGCATATCGGTGCAGTGTTCGTCTATACGAGCCGCCCGACGGACAGGCGCACAGGCCGCCACCACTGCAGTTTGGTTAACTTCAACAACCAACCGGGACGAACCATCGACCGGGTTATCGAAGCAATTCATATGGGATCATCTATAACCCGCCACGGTCAACCTCAACCTTCAGTGGCGACTGTCAAGCCGCCTCTTCGAGTCAGCTTAAGACTCGGGGGCTACAGACATGGCTCAACACATTTGGTCGTTTTCAACGAGAACTCCGGGTCATTGTAAGGAAGTTAACCCAATCCCGGGGGCTAATACATTATTGGCGGAAGGATTAAAAGTTACCCAAGAAGACAAGTCGCCATGATGCACCGTTTCAGCTTGGGGGCTTCTACTGTTTCTTCATACAAGATGGCGGCTTACAAGATGCCGCAACAATGTTGATACTTCAACAAGGTCATTTGGGGGCTTCTAACCCGCCAGGGTTCAGCTTACACACCCTCTTGATCGGCTCTTCAGCCACAGTAAGGCCAGGTTATATACCCAAAAAGTTGACTCCATCAAGAAGGTCATTGGGGGGCTTCCAACCCACCGGGTTTAGCTTACACACCCTCTTGATCGGCTCTTCAGCCACCGCAAGTTGGAGTTAAACCTGCCTGTAAGCTGCTGCTGCTCCACCAGGTGACCCGCCGAACTCTTACCAGTTAATCTCGATTAGAGACCCTGAGCTGTTCAAAGTATTTGATAGTCACTCTCACTAGAGACCCTGTACTGGTCAAGGTTAAACTGGCGGCTCTCGTCACGTAAGGGCCGGCTTACGGAAAGCGAGGATAAACTCCCCCATCAGCTGCCAACTCTCCGTGAGAGGTAGTTATGGGCCCTAGGGATACTCATGCCCTGCTGTGTCTCTTGCTGGGACGCTGCGCTCATCAAATCCTCGCCTGGAAACCGAGTATTATTATGAGTTCAAGTAGCGAGTCCACCCAGCGGAACCAGTGTCCGTGTCTCTTTCTGGGACGTTGCGCTCAACAATCCTCGCCTGGAAACCGAGTATTGTTATGAGTTCAAGCAATGAGTCCACCCAGCAGAACTGGCAGATGTGTCTTTTTCTGGTTCGTTGCGCTCTTATCAGTTAATCTCGCCTAGAGACCCTGAGCCACTCAAAGGAGTTGACGGTCACTCTCGTTAGAGACCCTGCACTGGTATGAGTTCAAGCATTGAGTCCAGCCAGGAAGAACCATCATATGAGTTTTTTGAAAAGAAAAGCAAGAACATCATACATTGCATCATACATTGCATCGTGCATTCCATCATACATTGCATCTTGCATTTCATCATACTTACATATCATGCCGGTTTGCCAAACCGGGTCAGAGCAAGATTATGAAAGAAGAAGCAAGGCTACAAAAGATTTTAAAACATCTCCGGGTTGTGTTTTTTCAAGCCACCCTTACAACAATGCAGAATATATTCTGTCTTGTTTATTTTTGCAGGTCTTGTCTCCTAAGATAAGCCGCCAGAACAAAAAGATCTTAAATAGCTGTCGTGGGGATTACCCCCGGGTAGGCTCAAGGAGACGACTCAACATTTTAAAACACCAGGGGGGACACCCCCGATAAGCCAGGCCTGACGAATCGACAAGACAAACGAAGAAGCCAGGCCTGACGAAGGCTCCTCCTGGCGACACTGTAGCTGACCGGCTCCTCCTGGCGACACTGTAGCTGTCCGGCTCCTCCTGTCCGATTCCTCCAGTCCGGCTGCTCCTGTCCGGCTGCTCCTGTCCGGCTGCTCCTGACCGGCTGCTCCCGTCCGGCTCCTCCAGTCCGGCTGCTCCTGTCTGGTTGCTCCAGTCCGGCTACTCCTGTCCGGCTGCCGGCTGCGGCCCGACGAAGTCAGCTCCAGGCGTCCCGTCGGACACAAGCTGACAACACTATAGCTGACGGACTGCAGAGCCTGCCACCCCGCTACAGTCGGGCACTATTGGCGAATAGTGCCCCGCTGTGCACCCGTCACCTGTCACTTCACTGCGCTCCAATAGTGGCGCACTGTAGCCTGCATCACTTGTCATCTCCAATAGTAGATAGCTGGCTGGTGGGCCACCCCTTGTCCCCTGGGCCTCCCTATATAAGAGGCACCAGGGGAGCCTCCAAGGGACACACACACTCACGGGAGGCATCCTCTCATCCTCTCTCTCCCCATGCTCACGCATGCACACACATGAGACCATGGAAAGGAGCAGGCAGCTCCCTCTTCCTCCTCAGACACAGCTCCAGGAGCAACCATGTACCCGATATACCACATATATACAGATATGCAGGAGTAGGGGTATTATCTCTCCGGAGAGCCCCGAACCTGGGTAAACCACCGTGTGCTATCCGCATACCCGTCCTGGATCTTCCACGGCAGCCTTGCTCTCACCTCTTAAGCCATCCCATGGCATCTGCCGTCTCGGGGCACCCCCTGTGAGAAAACGATGACAGTTGGCAACATGGCTGGATTTTCATTATGGTTGTCATGACCAGCATTGGATGATTGAGGTTTTCAAAGCCCCTTCAGAGTAATGGCTATAATTCCTTCGTCCAAGAAATACCAGCTTACAGCAAGGAGCATGGTTCAACATTGATATGCAAGGTTTTCAGCAACATCAGCTGGAGAGTGGATAAGATTTTATTCTGCAATGGAAGGAATAGTCCCGAGTCGCCGCAGGCATGCAACCCGGCACTTAGGGGCTACATTATTCAAGTCCAGTTTATATCAAGTATGCAAGTCCCATGTGCTGCAAGCATGCATCACGGCACTTGGGGGCTAATGCAAGTTACTTTTCAAATCATTACATGGTTAAGAGACCCTGTTATTTCAAGGAGATGAGCCAGCCTTTCTATATTTTTCTAAGTCCCAGCCCAGTACCTCTTACTGACCCGGCACTTGGGGGCTACACCGCTCAGATCAAAATTGCTAAAGTCCCAAGTCGCCGCAGGCGTGCGACCCGGCACTTGGGGGCTACAGTATTCAGCTGGTCAAAGCAGAGTATAAGGTCCAAATTGAAGACCCGGCCCATCACATACTGATGAGCCGGCCCTTGGGGGCTACACATGTGAAATACAAGTATATATCTGGCGACTTAGATGACGACCCAGATTTCTCAACATTCAACACCAAGTTCGAAAAGTCCCAGGTTGTTGCAAGCAAAACAACCCGGTCCTTGGGGGCTACACCAACCGAAGCTTTATAAAGTATAAGACAGTTACAAGTCCCAGGCTGCTGCAGGCAAGACAACCTTGCACTTGGGGGCTACACAATCAAAGATATTTTGCAAAGCGCCAAGTCATCATGGATAAACTTGGAGCTTGGGGGCTACAGGTAATATGGAGATAAAAATAGCAGGACATTTTTAAGCTATCAAATTTTGAGGGAGCTAGGTCTCATTTCTTCATGGAGCTGAAGCATTGGAAGACCGGCTCTACATCAGATGGATTTTCATCCCAATATTTTTATCAAGTCAGCTGGAGTCTAGTTTGACCCGGCGTCACCAACAATCATGACCCGGCATTATCAAAAGATCATAACCCGGCAGAATTTATATAAGCCGCCTGGCTTCACAACAATGGAAGTCCGGCTCAACGTTATGCGGAATTCTTATTTCCAAGATTTTCATCAAGCCAAAGTATTAGAGGCCGAATCAACGGCATATGGGTGTTCTATTCTCAATATTTTGCAAAGGACATGGACCTGCAAGACGGCTCGTTCATATGAAGAAGAAACCCGGATTTGTAAGGAGCTACTTCATTAAGCCGGCCAGTGGAGCGAGCCGGTCACTTAACATATTTATTCTTATTTCAGGAGCTTAGCATGAATAAATTCAAGCTAACCTGGGGGCTAATGTCGGGGATATACCCCGCAGTATAACCCGGCCAAAAGTATGACCCGGCCAGGACTTGGCGACTCACTGGAGCCCTGGCCGAACTTGACGATTCATTGGTAACCCGGCAGGAGGTATGACCCGGCTCATCAGTATGGCAGCTCATGCGTCACCTCTATTACTGGGTCACAGGACGACCTGGCCCATGGCCCAGCATGCGAGCCGGTGCAAGGCGGCTCGTGGACGGGCCTAGAGGAGTGGCTTACAAGAGAAGGCCCAATGGAGAGAGATGACTCCCTCACAAAGGAAACAAGATCCGGATTAGGATTCATGAAAGACTAGTCCTAGTCCTACTCTCAGCAGGACTCTACATGTAAACCTACCCCTTCCACTTATATAAGGAGGGGTAAGGTGCCCCAAGAGGGACAGGCTAAGACAGACACAAGTCATTAGAGATAGACAGATTAGAGGCTCTCGAGATTAGAGGTAGCAAGACAGCACCCTTGTAACCGAAAGATCTTCCTCATCATCAATACAAGACAAGCATGACGTAGGCTTTTACCTCCATCGGAGGGGCCGAACCTGGGTAAACTCGCGTCTCTCGATTCCGACCAACCCCTCTTAAGCCGCCACATAGTTGCGATGGCCTCACACCTAAGTCTGTTAACCCGGACATCTTGCCGTGACAAAACCACGACAAGTTTCTTAGACCAATTCTTTCTAGATCTATTAACAGTGTTCTGCAAGATCAATTTAATTTCTCTATTGCTCAATTCTACTTGACCACTAGACTGAGGGTGATAAGGAGATGCAATTCTATGATTAACATCATACTTAGCAAGTAATTTACGGAAAGCACCATGAATAAAGTGTGAACCATCATCAGTCATTAATTATCTGGGGACTCCAAATCTAGGGAAAATAACTTCTTTGAGCATTTTAATAGAAGTGTTATGATCAGCGCTACTAGTTGGAATAGCTTCTACCCACTTAGTAACATAATCAACAGCAACTAGAATATGAGTATACCCGTTCGATTGTGGAAAGGGTCCCATATAATCAAAACCCCAAACATCAAATGGTTCAATAACAAGAGAGTAATTCATAGGCATTTCCTGATGTCTACTAATATTACCGATTCTTTGACATTCATCACAAGACAAGACAAACTTACGAGCATCCTTGAAGAGAGTAGGCCAATAAAAACTTGATTGTAATACCTTGTGTGCAGTTCTATCTCCCGCGTGGTGTCCCCCATAGGCCTCAGAGTGACACTTGCGTAGGATCTGTTCCTGTTCATGCTCAGGTACACAACGTCTAATAATACCATCTACTCCTTCTTTATAAAGGTGTGGATCATCCCAAAAGTAATGTCTTAAATCATAGAAGAACTTTTTCTTTTGTTGGTATGTGAAACTAGGCGGTATAAATTTAGCAACAATGTAATTAGCATAATAAGCATACCATGGAACATTACGCGAAGCATTTATGACAGCTAATTGTTCATCAGGAAAGCTATCATCAATAGGTAGTGGGTCATCAAGAACATTTTCTAACCTAGACAAGTTGTCTGCTATAGGGTTGTCAGCACCCTTTCTATCAATAATATGTAAATCAAATTCTTGTAGCAAAAGAACCCATCTAATAAGTCTAGGTTTAGCATCTTTCTTTTCCATCAGGTACTTAATAGCAGCATGATTGGTGTGAACAATTACTTTGGAATCAACAATATAAGGCCTGAACTTATCACAAGCAAACACAACCGCTAAAAATTCCTTTTCGGTGGTAGCATAGTTTCTTTGAGCACTGTCTAGAGTTTTACTAGCGTAATGGATAACATTTAATTTCTTATCAACTCTTTGTCCTAGAATAGCACCAACAGCATAATCACTAGAATCACACATAATTTCAAAGGGTAGGTTCCAATCAGGTGATTGAACAACAGGTGCGGAAATCAAGGCATTCTTAAGAATTTCAAATGCTTCTACACAATCATCATCAAAAACGAACGGAACATCTTTTTGCAAAAGATTAGTGAGAGGCCTAGAAATCTTAGAGAAATCTTTAATAAACCTCCTATAGAAACCAGCATGACCAAGGAAACTTCTTATACCTCTGATATCCATCGGGCACGTCATTTTTTCAATAGCATCAACTTTAGCTTTATCAACTTCAATACCTCTTTCGGAGATTTTGTGCCCCAAGACAATACCTTCATTAACCATAAAGTGGCACTTCTCCCAATTCAAGACAAGATTAGTTTCTTCACATCTCTGCAAAACTCGATCAAGGTTGCTCAAGTAGTCATCAAAAGAAGTTCCGTAAACGGAGAAATCGTCCATGAAAACCTCAACAATCTTTTCACAAAAGTCAGAGAATATAGCCATCATAAATCTTTGAAAGGTAGCAGGTGCATTGCATAAACCAAAAGGCATACGTCTATAAGCAAAGGTACCGAAAGGGCAAGTAAAAGTGGTCTTTTCTTGATCCTCTTTCGACACAGGTATTTGAGAGAAACCAGAATAACCATCTAGAAAGCAAAAATGTGTGTGTTTGGATAGTCTTTCTAGCATTTGATCAATAAAAGGTAGAGGGTAATGATCTTTCCTAGTAGCTTTATTTAATTTCCTAAAATCAATTACCATTCTATATCCTGTAATAATTCTTTGCGGGATCAATTCATTTTTATCATTAGGAACAACGGTAATACCTCCTTTCTTAGGAACACAATGAACGGGGCTAACCCATCTACTATCAGCAATAGGATAAATTATACCTGCCTCCAGAAGCTTTAGTATTTCATTTGTTACCACTTCTTTCATTTTGGGATTTAACCATCGTTGGTGATCAACAACCGGTTTAGCATCAGGCTCCATATTAATTTTATGCTGACATAGAGTGGGACTAATGCCGTTAAGATCGTCAAGAGTATATCCAATAGCAGCACGGTGCTTCCTCAGAGTTTTCAATAATCTCTTTTCTTCATGCTCTGAAAGGTTAGCACTAATAATAACAGGATATATCTCCTTTTCATCAAGATAAGCATATTTCAGAGTATCAGGCAATTGTTTAAGCTCAAACACGGGATCACCCTTGGGTGGAGGAGGATCCCCAAGTATTTCAACAGGCAAATTGTGTTTCAAAATAGGCTGCTAATCAAAGAAAATCCTATCTATTTCATTCCTTTCATTCAAATACATATCATTTTCATGGTCTAGCAAATATTGTTCTAGAGGATCAGTAGGAGGCACAACAATAGAAGCAAGACCAATAATTTCATCTTTACTAGGCAATTCCTTATCATGGGGTTGTCTACAAAATTTAGAGAAGTTGAACTCATGAGACACATCCCCAAAACTTACAGTAACAGTTTCTTTCTCACAATCAATCCTAGCATTAACAGTATTCAAGAAAGGTCTACCAAATATAATGGGAGAAAAATCATCTTGTGGGGAACCAAGAACAAGAAAATCAGTAGGATATTTTATTTTCCCACACAAGACTTCAACATCTCTAACAATCCCAATTGGTGCAATGGTGTCTCTATTAGCAAGCTTAATGGTAACATCAATTTCCTCTAGTTCAACTGGTGAATATCATTCATAATTTCTTTGTATAAGGAAAAGGGGATTGCACTCACGCTAGCACCCATATCACACAATCCATGATAACAATGATCTCCTATTTTAACGGAAACAATAGGCACGCCAACAATAGGTCTGTGTTTACCTTTAGTATCTGGTCTAGCAATTCTAGCAGCTTCATCACAGAAATGAATAACATGCCCATCAATATTATCAACCAAGAGATCTTTAACCATAGCAATACTAGGTTCAACTTTAATTTGTTCAGGGGGTGTAGGTGTTCTAGTACATCTCTTACGAACCACAGTTGAAGCTTTAGCATGATCCTTTATTCTAACAAGGAAAGGTGGTTTCTCAATATAAGCGGTAGGAACAATAGGATCCACATTATAAGTTATGGTCTCTTCTTCAACTTTAATAGGTTCAACTACTTTCACTTCAATGGGAGGATGATATTTAAACCACTTCTCCTTAGGGAGATCAACATGAGCAGCAAAAGATTCACAGAAAGAGGCTACTATCTCAGAGTCAAGTCCATATTTAGTGCTAAAATCACGAAAAGCATCGGTGTCTGTAATGGATTTAACACAATCAAACTTGAGGTTTATACCTGACTCCTTACCTTCGTCGAGTTCCCAATCTTCAGAGTTGCGTTTAATTCTTTCCAATAAATCCCATTTGAATTCAATATCCCTCTTCATAAAGGAGCCAGCACAATAAGTATCGAGCATGGATCGATCATTATGAGAAAGCCGAGCATAAAAATTCTGAATAATAATTTCTCTTGAGAGCTCATGATTGGGGCATGAATATAACATTGACTTAAGCCTCCCCCAAGCTTGAGCGATACTTTCTCCTTCACGAGGCCAAAAATTATAAATGTAATTCCGATCACGATGAACCAGATGCATAGGATAAAACTTCTGATGAAATTCCAATTTCAATCGGTTGTAGTTCCATGATCCAATATCATCGCATAGCCTATACCATGTCAATGCCTTCTCCTTCAAAGATAAAGGAAAGACCTTCTTCTTGACATCATCCTCGGGCAAACCTGCAAGCTTAAATAATCCACAAACTTCATCCACATAGATTAGATGCAAATCAGGATGTAGTGTTCCATCTCCTGCATAAGGATTAGCTAGCAGTTTCTCTATCATACCCGAAGGAATTTCATAATAAATATTTTCAGTAGGTGCAGCAGGTTGAGGAGCAACTCTTTGTGCTTCTGGTCGAGGTGAAGATACCCCGAACAAGCCCCTCAAAGGATTATTTTCCATAGTAACAAGTAACAGTAAATTTCAGAACACTATATAAATTTTTCCTTACCAATTTCCACTCACCAAAGGCGCTTCACTCCCCGGCAACGGCGCCAGAAAAGAGTCTTGATGACCCACAAGTATAGGGGATCTATCGTAGTCCTTTCGATAAGTAAGAGTGTCAAACCCAACGAGGAGCAGAAGGAAATGACAAGCGGTTTTCAGTAAGGTATTCTCTGCAAGCACTGAAATTATCGGTAACAGATAGTTTTGTGATAAGATAATTCGTAACGGGTAGCAAGTAACAAGTGTAACAAAGGTGCAGCAAGGTGGCCCAATCCTTTTTATAGCAAAGGAAAAGCCTGGACAAACTCTTATATAAAGCAAAGCGCTCCCGAGGACACATGGGAATTTCTGTCAAGCTAGTTTTCATCATGCTCATATGATTCGCGTTCGTTACTTTGATAATTTGATATGTGGGTGGATCGGTGCTTGGGTGCTGCCCTTACTTGGAAAAACCTACCACTTATGATTAACCCCTCTCGCAAGCATCCGCAACTACGAAAGAAGAATTAAGATAAATCTAACCATAGCATGAAACATATGGATCCAAATCAGCCCCTTACGAAGCAACGCATAAACTAGGGTTTAAGCTTCTGTCACTCTAGCAACCCATCATCTACTTATTAATTCCCAATGCCTTCCTCTAGGCCCAAACAATGGTGAAGTGTCATGTAGTCGACGTTCACATAACATCACTAGAGGAGAGACAACATACATCTCATCAAAATATCGAACGAATACCAAATTCACATGATTACTTATAACAAGACTTATCCCATGTCCTCAGGAACAAACGTAACTACTCACAAAGCATATTAATGTTCATAATCAGAGGAGTATTAATTATCATTAAGGATCTGAACGTATGATCTTCCACCAAGTAAACCAACTAGCATCAACTACAAGGAGTAATCAACACTACTAGCAACCCACAGGTACCAATCTGAGGTTTTGAGACAAAGATCGGATACAAGAGATGAACTAGGGTTTGAGAGGAGATGGTGCTGGTGAAGATGTTGATGAAGATTGACCCCCTCTCGATGAGAGGATCGTTGGTGATGACGATGGCTTCGATTTCCCCCTCCGGGAGGGAAGTTTCCCCGGCAGAACAGCTCCGCCGGAGCCCTAGATTGGTTCTGCCCAAGTTCCGCCTCGAGACGGCGGCGCTTCGCCCCGAAAGCTCTGTTATGATTTTTTTCAGGTCAAAACCCTCCATATAGCAGAAGATGGGCACCGGAGGCCTGCCAGGTGGGCCACAAGCCACAGGGGCGCGCCCAGGGGGGTAGGGCGCGCCCCCCTGGCTTGTGACTGTCTGGTGGGTCCCCTCTGGTATTTCTTCTGCCCAGTATTTTTTATATATTTCAAAATAATTCTCCATAGATTTTCAGGACTTTTGGAGTTGTGTAGAATAGGTATCTCAGATTTGCTCCTTTTCCAGTCCAGAATTCCAGCTGCCGGCATTCTCCCTCTTCATGTAAACCTTGTAAAATAAGAGAGAAAAGGCATAAGTATTGCACCATAATGTGTATTAACAGCCCATAATTAAATAAATATAGGTATAAAAGCATGATGCAAAATGGACGTATCAATACCCCGTGGAAAAAAATTGGTAATGTCTGGCGGAAGTTGTGATGTACGGCCCTTTGAAAACCAATGCATCTCACACGAAGGGAGCATAATTTCCAAATGTAGATTTGGCATTTCGAACTCTCCAATCGGTGTCAACCTCATCCTTTGGTCTCGAGTTTTCCCATGGTACGCAAACATCATTGTACTCCTATTACTGATCTTCTGGTGGATTACATGGCTCGTTTGCTATATCTAAGGCATTTTTTGCATTTACCATGCATGCATTAGTGCATAAATAAAATCCCAACATGATTTACGTGTGGATGCTGGCAAAGAATCTCTTACAAATCATTTGTGTGTCACTTTTGCGTGATTTTCTTCATTGTGCAAGGAATGAGAAGAATTGTCAAGCATTTCGGATGGTAGATGTGTCCACCTAAATAAATGTGAGTAATTTAACTACAGGAAATGCAGATAGGCTCGGAAAATCATGAAAATCGGTGTGTGATCGTGGTGTGATCTCCAGACACCGTGGAAATTTTTTGGTAAAATTTGGCACAAGCTACGATGATCGCTAATTGGAAACCATATCATCTCAGTAGAAGGATCATAGTTCCAAAGGGAGAAGTGGCAAATTGAACTCCGATCGACGGTGTCTTCATCGCCTCTCCTCTAAATTTTTCCCACGGTAGTCAACAATCACTATACGCCAGGTTTGATTTTCTGGCGCATTTCTAGTCTCGCTTGCTATATTTAAGCCATTTTTTGCATTTACTAGTCATTTACTGCATATATATCGAATCCCAACTTCAACAACGTGTGTTGGCGAGAGGGATAAGGACTGATGTTCGATCTGGGTGCATCCTACGGTGCAGACTTACGATCCGTGTGGTCCGGGTTTTGGTCAATCAAAACGCACGACTCATGTTGCGCGCATTACGTGTCATCGGCCACGGTTTATGAAGCAGATGGGTTTAGTGAATGAACCGTGTGCGATTGGTAAACCAAACTGCACATGTTCAGTTCATACATACCGAAGCAAGATCAACTGAGCGTTCTAGCTATAGGGTAAATTATCATAAATATTTAAAATTTATATCTACGGTTGACAACATATTAGTCTAGATCAACATAAGGCCGAGCATACCTCGCAATACAGTACATGCAAAACTTCTAACAGAACAAACTCAGTACACATCGCTCACGATTCAGTACATGCAACAATTCAGTACAGTAGACATAATGATTAGTTTTTTGAATCAATTCCCATGTACATGGGGTGATCGCGATCATTTGGTTGACTCCTAATGAACTTAGGATTTTAGAAGATTTTACACTTCTCCGCTCTTGTGTCACGTGGCTCCTCAGGTGGCAACTCATCATATTGATTGTACTCCTCCTCATCACAAACATTCTCGATGCCTAGTACCCTCCTCTTCCCATACACCACTACATGGCAGTGCGTATGCAAGAGGTTTGGCACAAAGAAAATCTGGGTAGCATCGCTTGCAAGAATAAACGGGTTCTTGTGATATGCCATAACTCTGCGGTCAACATATGTCTTCCTGCTGTAAGCATCAACCTTTACGCTACTAAGAGGGACCCATCTGCATTTGAATAATGCCACCTTCATTGGCACATAGCTAAGCTCCCAAATCTCTTCGATGGTTCCATAGTACACCTGTTTATCATCTTCCTCAACAGTTAGGCATTCTATTCTAACAGAGTTGTTCTGATATGAGGTCTTAGCATCATGTTCCTCAGTGTAGAATGTGTTGCCATTTATGTCGTACGCTTGGTACTTTATAATCGTCGTTGATGGCTTTTGTGCCAACCATGTTGCAAGGTCTTGATCGGATCCACTTTCCAAACGATCCTTCAACCATCTTACATAGTCCTTATTGTGTGCATTTGTCTCGGCAGCTGGTGACAGCACATTGGGTAAGTTGCGTCATCGTATCTCCTCCATGTGTTCTGCAACATAAGAGTCGAGTATCGGGATGTTAAGCAGTACCGTCAAATGGGCTTGATCGGCCATTTGTCTAGGTGCACAAATCTGCATGCCAGCAAGGACCGGCTTACCAGCCAGCCTTCCCTCATGGCGAGAGAGGTACACACCTATAGGTCTAAGTTTCATGTATTCTGTGCAAAACTCAACCACCTCCTCCGCGGTATAACCTTTTAGGATGCTTGCCTCTGGATGACATCGATTCCGACAATAGCGCTTCAATATTCCCATGTACCGCTCGAAGGGATACATGTTGCAAAGAAACACAGGACCGCAATACTTTATCTCATCCACAAGGTGCACGATGAGATGGACCATGACATCAAAGAATGAACGCAGGAAGAACATCTCTAAGTTTGACAATATTATTGCAATATTAGCCTGCATATTATCCAGCTCTTCAATATCTACCACCTTTTGCCATAGTTTGTTGAAGAAATCACAGAGATCAATCAATGTGTTCCTTATGTCTGTGTCCATCATATTCCTTATGGCCACCGGGAGGATTTGTGTCAACATTACGTGGCAATGATGTCACTTCATGTGAGACAACTTCTTTTTAGCCAAGCTGTCATCCACAAGTCTTCTGATGTTTGCCGAGTAGGAAGAGGGTGTCTTAATTGACAACAAAAATTCGGAGAACTCTTTTACTTCTGCCGCAGTGAAATTGTAACTCTGGTGTTGGTGGAGCAATTTGTCATCATCTTTTGCTTCATTCATGCGTTCTGATTGATCACCAAGCATATCGAGTCGTGCACCGTCACCATCCTTTCTTTTGCCTTTAATCTTGAGCAGAGTACAAAGGATGCTTTCACAGACATCCTTCTCTACATGCATGACATCAATGCAGTGATGTACACTTAGGAACTCTCAGTAAGGTAATTCCCAGAACACTGATTTCTTCCTAAACACTTGGTCCTTGGGTGTTATTTTTGACATCGAACCGGATCCCTTGCAGAGCACAACTTCAATTTTTTTAACCATGCTGTGGACTACTTTCCCATCATAGGGTCTTGGGCCCGTTCCTTTCTCTACCGTACCATCAAATTCAGTTGTCATTTTTCGGTAAGGGTGACTTTGTTAGGGAACGTTGCATGGGAAACAAAATTTTTCCTACGCACACGCAAGATCTATCAATGGTGATGAGCATCTACGAGAGGGACAGTGGATCTACGAACCCTTGTAGATCGCTAGGCAGGAAGCGTTAAGAAACGCGGTTGATGTAGTCGAATGTCTTCGCGATCCAAATTGCAAGCCGTCCCGCGATCCAATCACGATCCGTCCTGATCTAGCGCCGAACGGACGGCACCTCCGCGTTCAGCACACGTACAGCTCGATGATGATCTCCGCCTTCTTGATCCATCAAGAGGGAGCGGATAGGTAGATGAGTTCCCCGGCAGCATGACGGCATGGTGACGGTGGTGCTGGTCCTGTCCCGGCAGGGCTTCGCCAAGCGCAACCGAGACGATCTAGTGGAGAATAGATCTAGAGGGAGAGAGAGACAGCCGTTGCTTTTTAGGTTGGGGGATGCCCTCAAAAACCTCTAGTATATATAGTAGGGAGGGAGGTGGAGGCAGCCCTAGGGTTTCCCTAGGGGTTTGGCCGAACCACCACTGTCGGGGATATACCCCGCGGTATAACCCGACCGGAAGTATGACCCGGCCAGGACTTGGTGACTCACTGGAGCCCTGGCCGAACTTGATGATTCATTGGTAACCCGGCAGGAGGTATGACCCGGCTCATCAGTATGGCGGCTCATGCGTCACCTCTATTACCGGGTCACAGGACGACCAGGCCCATGGCCCAGCATGCGAGCCGGTGCAAGGCGGCTCGTGGACGGGCCTAGAGGAGCGGCTTACAAGAGAAGGCCCAAAGGAGAGAGATGACTCCCTCACAAAGGAAACAAGATCCGGATTAGGATTCATGAAAGACTAGTCCTAGTCCTACTCTCAGTAGGACTCTACATGTAAACCTACCCCTTCCACTTATATAAGGAGGGGTAAGGCGCCCCAAGAGGGACAGGCTAAGACAGACACAAGTCATTAGAGATAGACAGATTAGAGGCTCTCGATATTAGAGGTAGCAAGACAGCACCCTTGTAACCGAAAGATCTTCCTCATCATCAATACAAGACAAGCAGGACGTAGGCTTTTACCTCCATCTGAGGGGCCGAACCTGGGTAAACTCGCGTCTCTCGATTCCGACCAACCCCTCTCAAGCCGCCACATAGTTGCGATGGCCTCACACCTAAGTCCGTTAACCCGGACATCTTGCCGTGACAAAACCACGATAGTTGGCGCCCACCGTGGGGCCATGCGCGGTGGTATTGCGTTCTTGGAGGGATTTCTTCAAGGGATCGAGAAACTCGCAATATACTGGATGAAGAAGAGATGACACGGAGTAATCACGCAGGATAAACCGGCATGGAGCAACCTCTGGCAGAGCCGGCAAGCTCATCTTTTGGTGATCAGAATCGTAAATCGCCAAGTTCTCCAAAAATTACGTCGCCTGCTGGTACAAACCAAAATATTGGATCAAAGTTCCGAGGACTGATCTGAGTCGCTGGTGGTTACAACTTTACGATGCTACAGTTTTTACAAGGAGACTGAATCTATGAGTCAGTTAATATCAAATTGTTGTGCTAGTACTACATCACGTGGATACCTTTTCAAGAGGATTTGGCCTTTGGCTGTTATTTTGGCTCACACGGATCAATGAAAGTTACTTAACTCATACACGGATCGAGGAAAGACACGGAGTTGGTTCTGGTTAGGAATTTTTGGACTACATCGCCGGATCGCCGATCTCATGCAGAACCGGCCGGTGCTCGCGGTCATCGTCCTACGCTATTACCACTGGAGCTCCCTCGCCTCGCCGCCGCCCCCTCATCTCGAGCTGGCTCTCTCCGCGCCGGCTCTTCCACGCACTCAGCGGCTCGCCGTGCCGCTATAGCCACGATCCGAAAACGAGTCCACCATGGACTCGACACCGGCCGGTCTCGCCTTCGCCTGCCTCCGCTTATGACCCGCCGCCGCGGTCTTCGTCTCCCGCAGCGGCCGCTCCTCCCGCTTCCACGCTCCTGCGTGCTGGCTCAGCCTCCGATGCCGCGCGTCTGAGCCGCCGGGACCTCGACTCCACCCTCGCCTCGAGCCACCCTCACTGGTCCCTTCCTCGCTGCATCTGCCGCCACACATCGCCCCGCCGAGCTTCTGCGTGGAGCTGTCGCGGCCGCCTCTAAACCGCCGTTTCCGCGGCCCCGCCGTCGTCCGCCATCCTCACCATCACTGGCGCGTCTTCGAGCCGCCGCGGGCCACCTCAGCCGCTTCGGCCGTCTTGCGTTGATCCGCCCGGCCGCCTCGCTTCAAGTCGCGCGCCGCCGATAAAGCCGTCGTGGCCCTCCCGTCGTCGAGCCGCTGTTGTCTCAGTCGCCGTCCTCGCCTCCGAGCGGCATAGGCCTCGCCACCACGGGGTCATCAACGCCGCGTCCACTTGCGCCTCCGCCTCTGCTGCGCCCGCCTCGCCTGCCTCCGCCGGCTCGCTTTCCACCCTCAGCATCTGCTGCGCCGCCTCGCGACCTCCCCTCGCTCCAACGCCGCTCCTCCTACCCGCAAGCCGGCTTCGCGTCTGTCGCCGCCGCGTCGTGGCTGCCTCAACCTCGTTTGTGGTGCCGGGCCTCGCCTAACCTTCGCCCCTCCGTGGCATCGCCTGGCCTTGCCTTGCCATGGCCGCGCCTCACCTCGCCTCCACCGAGCGGCGGTCCTGCTGTGCCAGCTCCATCCCGCCGCGCTCGCTGCACTTTCCCACGGCCGGCTCAGCCCCGCCTCTCCCTCGACCGCCCGCCAGCCTCGCCCCCGCAGCGGGCCGCTCCCTCGTCGCGCCCCTGCTCCCGCCACCATGGCCAGCGCCCTGCTGCCGCTGCTGCTTCGTCCGGTGCCCGAGGTCGCCCCTGGCCTCCACTCCCGGGCAGCCCCGCGACGCGCCGGCCCCGCCATTACCCTGGCCTCGACATGCCAGTCTCGCCTCCGCGCCTTGCTCAGCCGCCACTGCATGTCCGCCGACCCGGCCGCTCCCGCGTGTGCTTGCGCCAGGCCGCGTGTCCCGCCGCCGTGGACCCTTCGTCCCGCCTCGCCCCGTTACCTAATCCCCACCGAGCCGCCGTGCCTTGAACCGCTGCCGCACCCCCTTGCCACAGCAGTGCCGCCTCCTCTCGGGCCAGTCCGGCGCATGGCCCGGCGTCGGCCGTTTCCCCACACACCCGTGGAAGAAGGAGAGTGGGAGGCCGGTTTGGATGGATAAGAGGTGGGGGGAGCCGGGTAAAAAAAACATCCTTTGTATACATAAAAGGATCAAAAATAATTCAGCAACATTACCATAAGGTGATCTACGGATGCCGCATATGGATCATCTGTCGGCTGAACGAATCAGGTGAAATCCATCCAGTCGATCTTTATTGATCTATTTTTATTCTTTCGAGAATAGTTACTCTCGCCTATGATGTCTTTTATGCAGGACAATTATTCATTATAAACATGGTGCCGTGCCACGGATACGGAGCATGTGTCAGCATCATCATGCACCAGCATCCGCCCAAGCCGCAGTGCTCGATGGGTAGGCGCACAGGCTGCCATCCGGCGGTTTGGCGTTTGTCCGCAAGCATTACTCGGCGAACTGACATGTGTGAGTCGCCGCCCCCGCGGACGGTCTACATCAACTCGCCGGTACCGCGCGTGCTCACCCGGCAGTATGAGCTGCCCAATGGACGCGGCCAGCCGCCGCATCCGCGGTATGGTTTTCACCAACAACGCCGCGGCCGTCTCTCGTGACCGCACCGGCTTACAACGCCGCGGCCGCCTCTCGCGACCGCACCGGCTTACAACGCCGCGGCCGCCTCTCGCGACCGCACCGGCTTACAACGCCGCGACCGTCTCTCGCGACAGCACCGGCTTATAACGCTGCGACTGACTTGTACGTCTACATCAACACATCAGAAGCTATCTATACAAACCGCCCAACGAACGCGCGCAAGATGCCGCCCACAGTCTGATCTACATCAACATATCGGTGCAGTGCTCGCCTGTACGAGCCGCCCAACGGACGCACGCAAGACGCCGCCCGCAGTCTGATCTACAGCATATCGGTGCAGTGTTCATCTATACGAGCCGCCTGACGGACAGGCGCACAGGCCGCCACCACTGCAGTTTGGGTAACTTCAACAACCAGCCGGGACGAACCATCGACCGGGTTATCGAAGCAATTCATACGGGATCATCTATAACCCGCCACGGTCAACCTCAACCTTCAGTGGAGACTCTCAAGCCGCATCTTCGAGTCAGCTTAAGACTCGGGGGCTACAGACATGGCTCGACACATTTGGTCATTTTCAACGAGAACTCCGGGTCATTGTAAGGAAGTTAACCCAATCCCGGGGGCTAATACATTATTGGCGGAAGGATTAAAAGTTACCCAAGAAGACAAGTCGCCATGATGCACCGTTTCAGCTTGGGGGCTTCTGCTGTTTCTTCATACAAGATGGCGGCTTACAAGATGCTGCAACAATGTTGATACTTCAACAAGGTCATTTGGGGGCTTCTAACCCGCCAGGGTTCAGCTTACACACCCTCTTGATCGGCTCTTCAGCCACAGTAAGGCCAGGTTATATACCCAAAAAGTTGACTCCGTCAACAAGGTCATTTGGGGCCTTCCAACCCACCGGGTTTAGCTTACACACCCTCTTGATCGGCTCTTCAGCCACCGCAAGTTGGAGTTAAACCTTCCTGTAAGCTGCTACTGCTCCACCAGGTGACCCGCCGAACTCTTACCAGTTAATCTCGATTAGAGACCCTGAGCTATTCAAAGTATTTGACAGTCACTCTCACTAGAGACCCTGTACTGGTCAAGGTTAAACCGGCGGCTCTCGTCACGTAAGGGCCGGCTTACGGAAAGCGAGAATAAACTCCCCCATCAGCTGCCAACTCTCCGTGAGAGGTAGTTATGGGCCCTAGGGATACTCATGCCCTGCTGTGTCTCTTGCTGGGACGCTGCGCGCATCAAATCCTCGCCTGGAAACCGAGTATTATTATGAGTTCAAGTAGCGAGTCCACCCAGCGGAACCAGCATCCGTGTCTCTTTCTGGGACATTGCGCTCAGCAATCCTCGCGTGGAAACCGAGTATTGTTATGAGTTCAAGCAATGAGTCCACCCAGCAGAACCGGCAGATGTGTCTTTTTCTGGTTCGTTGTGCTCTTATCAGTTAATCTCGCCTAGAGACCCTGAGCCGCTCAAAGGAGTTGACGGTCACTCTCGTTAGAGACCCTGCACTGGTATGAGTTCAAGCATCGAGTCCAACTAGGAAGAACCATCATATGAGTTTTTTTAAAAGAAAAGCAAGAAGATCATACATTGCATCATACATTGCATCGTGCATTCCATCATACATTGCATCTTGCATTTCATCATACTTACATATCATGCCGGTTTGCCAAACCGGGTCAGAGCAAGATTATGAAAGAAGAAGCAAGGCTACAAAAGATTTTAAAACATCTCCGGGTTGTGCTTTTTCAAGCCACCCTTACAACAATGCAGAATATATTCTGTCTTGTTTATTTTTGCAGGTCTTGTCTCCTAAGATAAGCCGCCAGAACAAAAAGATCTTAAATAGCCAACATGGCTGGATTTTCATTATGGTTGTCATGACCAACATTGGATGATTGAGGTTTTCAAAGCCCCTTCAGAGTAATGGCTATAATTCCTTCGTCCAAGAAATACCAGCTTACAGCAAGGAGCATGGTTCAACATTGATATGCAAGGCTTTCAGCAACATCAGCTGGAGAGTGGATAAGATTTTATTCTGCAATGGAAGGAATAGTCCCGAGTCGCCGCAGGCATGCAACCCGGCACTTAGGGGCTACATTATTCAAGTCCAGTTTATATCAAGTATGCAAGTCCCATGTCGCTGCAAGCATGCATCACGGCACTTGGGGGCTAATGCAAGTTACTTTTCAAATCATTACATGGTTAACAGACCCTGTTATTTCAAGGAGATGAGCCAGCCTTTCTATATTTTTCTAAGTCCCAGCCCAGTACTTCTTACTGACCTGGCACTTGGGGGCTACACCGCTCAGATCAAAATTGCTAAATCCCAAGTCGCCGCAGGCGTGCGACCCGGCACTTGGGGGCTACAGTATTCAGCTGGTCAAAGTAGATTATAAGGTCCAAATTGAAGACCCGGCCCATCACATACTGATGAGCCGGCCCTTGGGGGCTACACATGTGAAATACAAGTACATATCTGGCGACTTAGATGACGACCCAGATTTCTCAACATTCAACACCAAGTTCAAAAAGTCCCCGGTTGTTGCAAGCAAAACAACCCGGTCCTTGGGGGCTACACCAACCGAAGCTTTATAAAGTATAAGACAGTTACAAGTCCCAGGCTGCTGCAGGCAAGACAACCTTGCACTTGGGGGCTACACAATCAAAGATATTTTGCAAAGCGCCAAGTCATCATGGATAAACTTGGAGCTTGGGGGCTACAGGTAATATGGAGATAAAAATAGCAGGACATTTTTAAGCTATCAAATTTTGAGGGAGCTAGGTCTCATTTCTTCATGGAGCTGAAGCATTGGAAGACCGGCTCTACATCAGATGGATTTTCATCCCAATATTTTTATCAAGTCAGCTGGAGTCTAGTTTGACCCGGCGTCACCAACAATCATGACCCGGCATTATCAAAAGATCATAACCCGGCAGAATTTATATAAGCCGCCTGGCTTCACAACAATGGAAGTCCGGCTCAACGTTATGCGGAATTCTTATTTCCAAGATTTTCATCAAGCCAAAGTATTAGAGGCCGAATCAATGGCATATGGGTGTTCTATTCTCAATATTTTGCAAAGGACATGGACCTGCAAGACGGCTCGTTCATATGAAGAAGAAACCCGGATTTTTAAGGAGCTACTTCATTAAGCCGGCCAGTGGAGCGAGCCGGTCACTTAACATATGTATTCTTATTTCAGTAGCTTAGCATGAATAAATTCAAGCTAACCTGGGGGCTAATGTCGGGGATATACCCCGCGGTATAACCCGGCCGAAAGTATGACCCGGCCAGGACTTGGCGACTCACTGGAGCCCTGGCCGAACTTGACGATTCATTGGTAACCCGGCAGGAGGTATGACCCGGCTCATCAGTATGGCGGCTCATGCGTCACCTCTATTACCGGGTAACAGCACGACCAGGCCCATGGCCTAGCATGCGAGCCAGTGCAAGGCGGCTCGTGGACGGGCCTAGAGGAGCGGCTTACAAGATAAGGCCCAAAGGAGAGAGATGACTCCCTCACAAAGGAAAGAAGATCCGGATTAGGATTCATGAAAGACTAGTCCGAGTCCTACTCTCAGTAGGACTCTACATGTAAACCTACCCCTTCCACTTATATAAGGAGGGGTAAGGCGCCCCAAGAGGGACAGGCTAAGACAGACACAAGTCATTAGAGATAGACAGATTAGAGGCTCTCGAGATTAGAGGTAGCAAGACAGCACCCTTGTAACCGAAAGATCTTCCTCATCATCAATACAAGACAAGCAGGACGTAGGCTTTTACCTCCATCGGAGGGGCCGAACCTAGGTAAACTCGCGTCTCTCGATTCCGACCAACCCCTCTCAATCCGCCACATAGTTGCGATGGCCTCACACCTAAGTCCGTTAACCCGGACATCTTGCCGTGACAAAACCACGACAACCACCAAGGGGGAGGAGTCTACCTTCCACAAGGGAGGTGGAATCCTAGTAGGACTCCTCCCCACTTGGCCTCCTCCCCACCCCTTGCATAAGGGCCTCCTAGGGGCTGGCCGGCCAGCCCACCAGGGGCTGGTGTGCCACTTCCTAGGCCCTTGTGACCCTTGGGGTGGGTGGGCCCAACTTGGTGGACTCCCCGAAACCCATTCGACACTCCCGGTACACTACCGGAAGTGCCCGAAACTTTTCCGGAGACCAAAACGGGACTTCCTATATATCAATCTTTACCTCCGAACCATTCCAAAGCTCCTCGTGACGTCTGGGATCTCATCCGGGACTCTGAACAAACTTCGGTCACCACCATACATAAGTCAATACTACCGAAACGTCACCGAACATTAAGTGTGCAAACCCTGCGGGTTCGAGAACTATGTAGACATGACCGAGACACCTCTACGGTCAATAACCAATAGCGGGACCTGGATGCCCATATTGGTTCCTACATATTCTATGAAGATCTTTATCGGTTGAACCTCTATGTCAAGGATTCAGTTAATCCCGTATGATGTTCCCTTTGTTCTTCGGTATGTTACTTGCCCGAGATTCGATCATCGGTATCTCTATGCCTAGTTCAATCTCGTTACCGGCAAGTCTCTTTACTCGTTCCGTAATACAAGATCCCGTGGCTAACTGTAACACCCCAAAAATTTAATCATGTTTTATTAATTAAAATTTTCCCAGGAATACTTATTTTCTATTTTCTGGAATTTTTCTGTGGATTTCAGAGCCATTTCTTTTCCCTGGATTTCAAAATTTTCCTCTTATCTGAAACTTTTTGATTAATATGGTGGGACTTGAATGTTTTATTAAATCATTTTATTTCATCCATTCAAACCAGTGGAATAATTCTTATAATAAAAATTTGTCAAGATTTAATTCATTCAATAGCCTTTTAACACTTTTAGAACCCCAATTGCACTGCAACTATTTTATAACTTCATCAATAAACTCTACAAAAAATTTGTAGAAGTTATGTGGTGTCCCTGGATCACTTTTATGCAAAAACCCAGCTTTGTCAATTGTAAAGTTTGAGCACCACTTCAAGTTTTCAAATCTGGTTTAAATTGCAGTTTGCACTACAACCTATTTAAATAATCCTTTAAAAATTCTATAAAAATTCTGGGATGTCAATAGAAGTATATAACTCAGTTTTATGCAATAATACATTTGAGTTCTTTGGAATATTTGAGCAAACCATCCTCATCTTTATTCTGGCCCAGATTGGTAATTTGTACTACAACCTTATTTTATCTTGCCCCATCACTCTTGAGATTTTTCCTGCTATTAATATTTGCTACCAAACCCTTAAGTCCAGAATATTGGATCCATTGAAATAATTTTTGCACATGAAATAATAGTCTTCAGTTTCTGCCCAGATTTGCTTTTCTCCAAGAATTGCATTAACAAGTTTCTGTTTCTCCCAATCTAGCCTCGCCATCCCAACCTACATCTAAAGAGACTCTAATCTGGAAATTTTGGCCACCAGAAGAGATGCCTAGATGCCCTTGGCATTTCATCAAGCAGGTTAGGAGCATGGCCAGATTTGGCATTGCTTTTAGACTTGCATTATGAAGTTGCTCAAATGACCAGAGCAACATGTCATATGGATTGGCTTTGCCCTAAAACCCACCCCTGCTTAACCCCATGTGCATTGGAGTCTCCTGGAGGGCCTTGTCATTTTGCCGAGCACTTGTAGTGCATGTCCATATTTTGGCATGGTTTTAGTTTTGCATTGTGAACTTGTTCTTTGTACGAAACCATCATGTCCCCTAGACCTCCCATTGCATTTAGCCGAGACCTGTTAATTTTCATTAGCCCCTGAGCAGGTTTAGCCTCCCTGGCATTCCATCGAGCACATGCCGTGCGAGCGCCGGGCGCGAGCAGAACGTGCGTATTGCACGCATCTGCCCGAGCCGCCGCGTCCTTCTCCCCTGTCCCTGGCCCTTGCTAGCCCGCAGGGCCACGCCCCGTTCTTATCCGCTCGTCGGAGCCAGCCAAGCCTCCCTACAGCGCCGCCGTCAGGTCGGCCATGGCAGCTAGCGGACGGCCGCAGCGTGCCCCTGCCATGGCAGCACCGCCCAAGCCGCCCCAGCTCGCCAGCTGCCCTCTGGGACAGGCCGTCCTCATCCTCTCGCCCTGCCAACACCGCTAGCCGCCGCCACATCGCCCTGCAGCAACAGAACGTCGGTTCTCCGGCGATCTTATCCACGGCCGCCTCGGAACCGACCTCGTCACGCTATAAATAGGACCCCTCGAGCCCCCTGCCGTCCTCACCGCGAACCTGCAGTCCCCTGTGAACCACCCCCTAGCTCCAATTTGACCAGAGGAACCCATTCTTCCCTGTCCCTAGCCGAACCACCGCCGCCGCCCTCCGGTTGATTCTGGCCAGACTAGGGCCTCCCCTTCCCCAAGCTCTGCACCAGTGGCTTTCCTAGGACCTATAGAGCCCATTCCCCCTGTCAATTTGAGCCGTGGCAGCAGTAGGCCGACGCCATGATCGCCGGAGCTCCCGGTCCGCCTCGGAGGAAGAGGTGCTCAGCCCCGAGCTCCCGGGCGCCCTTTTTGCCCTCCAGAGGATGGGGCCCTCCCTCCTGAGCACGCCGGTGTGCGCAGCTCCGAGAGAGGTACCTTCTAGCGCCGGCAATCGCCGCCCGAAGCTCGCCCCTGCTCTCTGTCCTCGCGCGCGGAGAGAAAGAAGATGAACCCGACAGGTGGGTCCCACCTGTCGGTCACTCATCCATTCGGCCAGTGGCGCTGTCCCCTGGGTACGTCTTCTTCGCAGGTAAGCGTAATGATGTGCAGACGTTTTCTGTTTCTGGAAAGCGTAAACCCACCGAAGTACGCCTTCTGTTTCCGAAAACGTATTTCCACCCGAACCGTTTTCCTTTTTCTGATTTTATTAAAAACAGAGTTTGACTGAAACTTTGACTGGCCATATCTTTTTAAATAAAACTCCAAATGAATTGATTCTTTTTCCTACCTCTCTGAAATTTCATCTAGTTTATTTTCATATTTATTTGAAAATTTTCCAAGACAACTTTTTGTACTATTTTGAATTGCGTGTTAATTCGAATACTTTTCGAAATAGGAATCGGAGAGGGAAGAAAACTTTCAATAGTTTTGTGGTGCACCCTACACCTCTGCACCTGAAAGGCAAGCATTCTGAAACCTGGTTTAATGTTTGTTGTGTGTTGTTTTGGCTTGACTACAACACCAAGGTGTTTTGGAAACATTCGTTATTTCATATGGTATTTTGAGCATGCCCTGGAGTTCATGATGAAAAATTTCTTGCTATTGGAAATAAAATACGGTGACAGTATTCACCCTCCTATACCTCACATGCCCACCGGAAGGAATCCGGAGAAGTCTCTGTCTCGGGTAGACACGAGCTCGGTACTGACATTGGAGCGAGGATGGTCAGTAAGGCATGAGGGGGTATGAAGAGCGGTGATTTCTGTCTGATGCTGTGAAAATAATTGTTGTGCTAACCATGCAGGGAACACATAAGCCTCCTGAGTCGACCATAGATCGAGTCTTGTTCCAGTAACCCCCATACTTGTTTCGTACAACCACTCGTCCCTGCCACAGGTAGGGTACGGTTCAGTAAGTTGTCAACCCCTTTCTTGGCACACACCGTACAGAGAGGCCATGGTGGAAGATACCGGGTGCATCCGGTAGGCAGGCCACCTGGTCCGGGGGCATGGGTGTTTCTCGTCCGGGACCGAGAGGGGGGCACCCCTTAGAGCGCGCGAATATAAATTCGATCCCATGCTAATCGAGGTTGGAGCCTCCCCACTTAGAGTTTTGCTTAACGAGTGTCGTGGGTGATTCCAGGCATCGGTAAGTTAAGCTGGTATGTGCAAGTCAGGTGTGTTTTCAATTCAAAGACCGTAAACGGAATTAGTCCCGGTGGACTAAGGAAATCCGTTACTCGTGGGTAAAGAGTACACCCTCTGCAGAGTTTATATCTATTCGAATAGCCGTGTCCGCGGTTAAGGACTACAGTCTGGGATGGGTCAAGTGTCGGTCTTAGTGTCGGTCTTCGGAGGAAAACTTCTAAACCGGAATATTAATCATGGCATGTGACAAATGATGATTTTGACTATTATTATTGTGGACTAACCATTTTTTTTTTAAATTTGTATTATTGAGTATCCTTGGGACGGTTCTACCTCCTGGATACTCGTTGTTATTATTTTTCAATATAAGCCCTTTCTGTGATGTCGCGCAGACGTCCGACTGTGGCATGCTTGTCGTTTACTTTTCAATATAAGCCCTTTCTGTGATGTCGCGCAGACGTCCGACTGTGGCATGCTGTTATTTATTTTCCTTATAAGCCCCTTATGTGGTGTCGCTCAGACGCCCGACTGTGGCATGTTTTATATTTTTATCCTTTCGAGGCGTCGCTTCAGACACCCGATCGGTTTATTATATTTTTATTCTCTGATTGCTTATTTCTGTTTAATATGAATGACCTGCTTGCATGCGTCATGAATTTTATTTCGTGACTGATTAAGTGATCATGAATTATTTCAGTGCATGATTATCATTTGTTATATTATACCTGTTTTCATGATGTTTGCGAGTACATTCAAAGTACTCACTGGCTTGTCCCTGGCTATTGTCTTGGCCAGATTTCTTGCTTGGAGAGGAGCGAAATGACGACAGCCCCGGAACCTAGGCACTGATGATATCAGCCGCGCGAAGATAGGAGTTATCCAGGTCAGCTGTTCCTGTGGGAAATGGAGTCCCATAGACGCTGACGACCCCGAACCGCTTCCGCCATCAACCACTAGCAAACCTTTTGTTGTACTCATAGACCACAATGGTCTTGTACTACATATTTTGTATCTTGCTTGGAATTTCTGTATCAAGATTGTGCCTCATCAGCTAACAGTAATCCTGGGGCTGGTGAGCACAAGGACCATTTACTAGGAAATTAATATCCTGGAAAACCGGTCCTGACAACCTTGGTATCAGAGCCAGGCTAACCATTGGCTAATCCTATCTTAGCCGGGTCAATAAACCTAGGTTAACCCACCTATTAGGCCCCAACCTAACCTCAGCCAAGCTTCTCGGATACGATAGCCATACAGTGACCCCGACACCTTTTGGCAGTCGGTGCCCAACCTATCAGCCTAGCCCGTCGATCACGCGCCCGTGACCGACACCTAAATTGTCTCATTCGCAAGCGTGCGAAGGAAGACTCCGTTCTTTTTATCTATAAAAGGGACGTTAGCCCCAACCCAGCACAGCACAGCCTCTACCCCAAAAACCAAGCCAAGATGCCTGGCCCCATTGTTCACAATGAAACCACAGCAACCAACCTTGGAGGTTTTGTGACCGTGCTAGCAAACCTCACCCGTCGTGCCTTTGCGATAGAAGAGCCCCCAGAATATGTGGTATACCAAGGGCTCAGGAGCGGTGAGAGCCGTCAATTCTGGGCCACGGTGCACATCTATGGTAGAGGTATGGCGCCAGAACGCCCCTACAGGTTCGCCGGAAGGACAACTTCCTTTGAGCCGCAAGCCATCCAGCTGGCCGCTCGGGAGGCTATAGTTCAACTCTGGCACCTGTCGCCAAGAGTTAACTGTCGGTCGTTCTACTACTATCCCAGCCGTGACGGGTATAGTAGGCCACCCCAGGTTGCCAACGGAGACCACGAGACGGACCCTGACTTGCTGCATCTGGTGCGCTATGTGGGCGCACTAGAGACATTGTTCGATCAGGTCACTCTTGATCTGCTCGCAGCTCGTGGGGAACTTGCCCGTCGAGCCCCGGCAAGAGGAGAAAATGCGTCCGACGCCGACAACCCAGTCGTGCTGTTCGGACAGCCAATTGAGTCCTTGAGGTCTGCCCCTGCAGCCGACCGTAATGCATTTGCATCCCCGGAGGAGCTCTGTCGCATTTTGGGGACACGCTCCGACGGGATTGTAACCTCCAACCCCCGCGATGGTCATCATCGCTACCCCGACCCTGCAGCTCCGCAACCCCAGCCAGCAAACCCTGACGGAGAAGCCCCTGGAGAAGCCTCGACATCCACAAGGCACGCTCATTTAGATATTAACGAGGTAGACTAAGTTACTCGAGTATTATCGAATCTTAGTATTCTGCGCCTTGTAATCGTGTGACCTTGTAGTCGCCTTGAGTAAGATGCAGTTTGTTTGCATGCCGTTATTTTAATAGCATTCGCATATAAGTACGTTGGCGTTCGATTGCATATTGAATTCCAGGCGTAGATACCAAAACCCACCCCAGACGTCAACCACAGTAATACGTCACTTTTGTGAGATACGTGTATCTGTGGCGTTGACCCTGGCTTCCCATAGAGCAGAATCATCAAAACTAGTTTGCCCCACACCACAATATGTCATCTAGCCCAGATGCTATACATAAGGCCACTCCGTGACCTTGCCAAGCATCTCTCACCTTGTGCACTGCCTTCACAGCCATTTGTTCATTTTGGTCGCACCTTGGGATGCATATAATGACCCCAGATGCAATCCCGAGGGATTTTATTAAAATAATTGTGGGATTTTTCCACACCCTTGCTGTGATAAACCCAAGCCGCCATTAGCAGACCCCTAAGGCCAGAATAAGAGAGACGCATTTTGAGAGTCTCCCGTCCGCTCCCCAGTAGACGAAGGATATATCCCACTGCAGGGAATAATTACTTGTGAACTATAGTTTATTACCTGGACCATCAGCTCTTTAGTTGTATTAGTTTATGTGGCTTTTTGACTGCTTGTTGTGATATCTGATGCTGTGTTTTAAAATCTCTGTATGAGTTTATTGTGTTGGGTGCAGTTGTTTGCTGTGATTTAAGAATCAATTGTTTTCATTATAGCAAATTTAATAGCAAGGTTTTTCTTAAAAGACCACTGCGATGAAAAATGTTTTTCCAACAAAAATTTAATGTTCTTGCCCTCGCGTTATACGACTCACAGGACGCGTGCATTAAATACAAGACCGCGTGTTCTTTTGTCACCTAATCAATTACCACGCTAGAACACCACAACTGCACATTAGTCAGCGATTTTACTGTAATTCCATCCAATCGTGTGCGTATAAAATATTTGTTTCTCTTGTTACCATTGCCTTGTGGTACGAATGATGTTTTTGCAAATTACGTCCTTTAGCAAATCTCGAGGACGAGATTTTTCTTAAGGGGGGTAGTGTTGTAACACCCCAAAAATTTAATCATGTTTTATTAATTAAAATTTTCCCAGGAATACTTATTTTCTATTTTCTGGAATTTTTCTGTGGATTTCAGAGCCATTTCTTTTCCTTGGATTTCAAATTTTTCCTCTTATCTGAAACTTTTTGATTAATATGGTGGGACTTGAATGTTTTATTAAATCATTTTATTTCATCCATTCAAACCAGTGGAATAATTCTTATAATAAAAATTTGTCAAGATTTAATTCATTCAATAGCCTTTTAACACTTTTAGAACCCCAATTGCACTGCAACTATTTTATAACTTCATCAATAAACTCTACAAAAAATTTGTAGAAGTTATGTGGTGTCCCTGGATCACTTTTATGCAAAAACCCAGCTTTGTCAATTGTAAAGTTTGAGCACCACTTCAAGTTTTCAAATCTGGTTTAAATTGCAGTTTGCACTACAACCTATTTAAATAATCCTTTAAAAATTCTATAAAAATTCTGGGATGTCAATAGAAGTATATAACTCAGTTTTATGCAATAATACATTTGAGTTCTTTGGAATATTTGAGCAAACCACCCTCATCTTTATTCTGGCCCAGATTGGTAATTTGTACTACAACCTTATTTTATCTTGCCCCATCACTCTTGAGATTTTTCCTGCTATTAATATTTGCTACCAAACCCTTAAGTCCAGAATATTGGATCCATTGAAATAATTTTTGCACATGAAATAATAGTCTTCAGTTTCTGCCCAGATTTGCTTTTCTCCAAGAATTGCATTAACAAGTTTCTGTTTCTCCCAATCTAGCCTCGCCATCCCAACCTACATCTAAAGAGACTCTAATCTGGAAATTTTGGCCACCAGAAGAGATGCCTAGATGCCCTTGGCATTTCATCAAGCAGGTTAGGAGCATGGCCAGATTTGGCATTGCTTTTAGACTTGCATTATGAAGTTGCTCAAATGACCAGAGCAGCATGTCATATGGATTGGCTTTGCCCTAAAACCCACCCCTGCTTAACCCCATGTGCATTGGAGTCTCCTGGAGGGCCTTGTCATTTTGCCGAGCACTTGTAGTGCATGTCCAGATTTTGGCATGGTTTTAGTTTTGCATTGTGAACTTGTTCTATGTACCAAACCATCATGTCCCCTAGACCTCCCATTGCATTTAGCCGAGACCTGTTAATTTTCATTAGCCCCTGAGCAGGTTTAGCCTCCCTGGCATTCCATCGAGCACATGCCGTGCGAGCGCCGGGCGCGAGCAGAACGTGCGTATTGCACGCATCTGCCCGAGCCGCCGCGTCCTTCTCCCCTGTCCCTGGCCCTTGCTAGCCCGCAGGGCCACGCCCCGTTCTTATCCGCTCGTCGGAGCCAGCCAAGCCTCCCTACAGCGCCGCCGTCAGGTCGGCCATGGCAGCTAGCGGACGGCCGCAGCGTGCCCCTGCCATGGCAGCACCGCCCAAGCCGCCCCAGCTCGCCAGCTGCCCTCTGGGACAGGCCGTCCTCATCCTCTCGCCCTGCCAACACCGCTAGCCGCCGCCACATCGCCCTGCAGCAACAGAACGTCGGTTCTCTGGCGATCTTATCCACGGCCGCCTCGGAACCGACCTCGTCACGCTATAAATAGGACCCCTCGAGCCCCCTGCCGTCCTCACCGCGAACCTGCAGTCCCTTGTGAACCACCCCCTAGCTCCAATTTGACCAGAGGAACCCATTCTTCCCTGTCCCTAGCCGAACCACCGCCGCCGCCCTCCGGTTGATTCCGGCCAGACTAGGGCCTCCCCTTCCCCAAGCTCTGCACCAGTGGCTTTCCTAGGACCTATAGAGCCCATTCCCCCTGTCAATTTGAGCCGTGGCAGCAGTAGGCCGACGCCATGATCGCCGGAGCTCCCGGTCCGCCTCGGAGGAAGAGGTGCTCAGCCCCGAGCTCCCGGGCGCCCTTTTTGACCTCCAGAGGATGGGGCCCTCCCTCCTGAGCATGCCGGTGTGCGCAGCTCCGAGAGAGGTACCTTCTAGCGCCGGCAATCGCCGCCCGAAGCTCGCCCCTGCTCTCTGTCCTCGCGCGTGGAGAGAAAGAAGATGAACCCGACAGGTGGGTCCCACCTGTCGGTCACTCATCCATTCGGCCAGTGGCGCTGTCCCCTGGGTACGTCTTCTTCGCAGGTAAGCGTAATGATGTGCAGGCGTTTTCTGTTTCTGGAAAGCGTAAACCCACCGAAGTACGCCTTCTGTTTCCGAAAACGTATTTCCACCCGAACCGTTTTCCTTTTTCTGATTTTATTAAAAACAGAGTTTGACTGAAACTTTGACTGGCCATATCTTTTTAAATAAAACTCCAAATGAATTGATTCATTTTCCTACCTCTCTGAAATTTCATCTAGTTTATTTTCATATTAATTTGAAAATTTTCCAAGACAACTTTTTGTACTATTTTGAATTGCGTGTTAATTCGAATACTTTTCGAAATAGGACTCGGAGAGGGAAGAAAACTTTCAATAGTTTTGTGGTGCACCCTACACCTCTGCACCTGAAAGGCAAGCATTCTGAAACCTGGTTTAATGTTTGTTGTGTGTTGTTTTGGCTTGACTACAACACCAAGGTGTTTTGGAAACATTCGTTATTTCATATGGTATTTTGAGCATGCCCTGGAGTTCATGATGAAAAATTTCTTGCTATTGGAAATAAAATACGGTGACAGTATTCACCCTCCTATACCTCACATGCCCACCGGAAGGAATCCGGAGAAGTCTCTGTCTCGGGTAGACACTAGCTCGGTACTGACATTGGAGCGAGGATGGTCAGTAAGGCATGAGGGGGTATGAAGAGCGGTGATTTCTGTCTGATGCTGTGAAAGTAATTGTTGTGCTAACCATGCAGGGAACACATAAGCCTCCTGAGTCGACCATAGATCGAGTCTTGTTCCAGTAACCCCCATACTTGTTTCGTACTACCACTCGTCCCTGCCACAGGTAGGGTACGGTTCAGTAAGTTGTCAACTCCTTTCTTGGCACACACCGTACAGAGAGGCCATGGTGGAAGATACCGGGTGCATCCGGTAGGCAGGCCACCTGGTCCGGGGGCATGGGTGTTTCCGGTCCGGGACCGAGAGGGGGGCACCCCTTAGAGCGCGCGAATATAAATTCGATCCCATGCTAATCGAGGTTGGAGCCTCCCCACTTAGAGTTTTGCTTAACGAGTCTCGTGGGTGATTCTAGGCATCGGTAAGTTAAGCTGTTATGTGCAAGTCAGGTGTGTTTTCAATTCAAAGACCGTAAACGGAATTAGTCCCGGTGGACTAAGGAAATCCGTTACTCGTGGGTAAAGAGTACACCCTCTGCAGAGTTTATATCTATTCGAATAGCCGTGTCCGCGGTTAAGGACTACAGTCTGGGATGGGTCAAGTGTCGGTCTTCGGAGGAAAACTTCTAAACCGGAATATTAATCATGACATGTGACAAATGATGATTTTGACTATTATTATTGTGGACTAACCATTTTTTTTAAATTTGTATTATTGAGTATCCTTGGGACGGTTCTACCTCCTGGATACTCGTTGTTATTATTTTTCAATATAAGCCCTTTCTGTGATGTCGCGCAGACGTCCGACTGTGGCATGCTTGTCGTTTACTTTTCAATATAAGCCCTTTCTGTGATGTCGCGCAGACGTCCGACTGTGGCATGCTGTTATTTATTTTCCTTATAAGCCCTTTATGTGGTGTCGCTCAGACGCCCGACTGTGGCATGTTTTATATTTTTATCCTTTCGAGGCGTCGCTTCAGACACCCGATCGGTTTATTATATTTTTATTCTCTGATTGCTTATTTCTGTTTAATATGAATGACCTGCTTGCATGCGTCATGAATTTTATTTCGTGACTGATTAAGTGATCATGAATTATTTCAGTTCATGATTATCATTTGTTATATTATACCTGTTTTCATGATGTTTGCGAGTACATTCAAAGTACTCACTGGCTTGTCCCTGGCTATTGTCTTGGCCAGATTTCTTGCTTGGAGAGGAGCGAAATGACGACAGCCCCGGAACCTAGGCACTGATGATATCAGCCGTGCGAAGATAGGAGTTATCCAGGTCAGCTGTTCCTGTGGGAAATGGAGTCCCATAGACGCTGACGACCCCGAACCGCTTCCGCCATCAACCACTAGCAAACCTTTTGTTGTACTCATAGACCACAATGGTCTTGTACTACATATTTTGTATCTTGCTTGGAATTTCTGTATCAAGATTGTGCCTCATCAGCTAACAGTAATCCTGGGGCTGGTGAGCACAAGGACCATTTACTAGGAAATTAATATCCTGGAAAACCGGTCCTGACAACCTTGGTATCAGAGCCAGGCTAACCATTGGCTAATCCTATCTTAGCCGGGTCAATAAACCTAGGTTAACCCACCTATTAGGCCCCAACCTAACCTCAGCCAAGCTTCTCGGATACGATAGCCATACAGTGACCCCGACACCTTTTGGCAGTCGGTGCCCAACCTATCAGCCTAGCCCGTCGATCACGCGCCCGTGACCGACACCTAAATTGTCTCATTCGCAAGCGTGCGAAGGAAGACTCCGTTCTTTTTATCTATAAAAGGGACGTTAGCCCCAACCCAGCACAGCACAGCCTCTACCCCAAAAACCAAGCCAAGATGCCTGGCCCCATTGTTCACAATGAAACCACAGCAACGAACCTTGGAGGTTTTGTGACCGTGCTAGCAAACCTCACCCGTCGTGCCTTTGCGATAGAAGAGCCCCCAGAATATGTGGTATACCAAGGGCTCAGGAGCGGTGAGAGCCGTCAATTCTGGGCCACGGTGCACATCTATGGTAGAGGTATGGCGCCAGAACGCCCCTACAGGTTCGCCGGAAGGACAACTTCCTTTGAGCCGCAAGCCATCCAGCTGGCCGCTCGGGAGGCTATAGTTCAACTCCGGCACCTGTCGCCAAGAGTTAACTGTCGCTCGTTCTACTACTATCCCAGCCGTGACGGGTATAGTAGGCCACCCCAGGTTGCCAACGGAGACCACGAGACGGACCCTGACTTGCTGCATCTGGTGCGCTATGTGGGCGCACTAGAGACATTGTTCGATCAGGTCACTCTTGATCTGCTCGCAGCTCGTGGGGAACTTGCCCGTCGAGCCCCGGCAAGAGGAGAAAATGCGTCCGACGCCGACAACCCAGTCGTGCTGTTCGGACAGCCAATTGAGTCCTTGAGGTCTGCCCCTGCAGCCGACCGTAATGCATTTGCATCCCCGGAGGAGCTCCGTCGCATTTTGGGGACACGCTCCGACGGGATTGTAACCTCCAACCCCCGCGATGGTCATCATCGCTACCCCGACCCTGCAGCTCCGCAACCCCAGCCAGCAAACCCTGACGGAGAAGCCCCTGGAGAAGCCTCGACATCCACAAGGCACGCTCATTTAGATATTAACGAGGTAGACTAAGTTACTCGAGTATTATCGAATCTTAGTATTCTGCGCCTTGTAATCGTGTGACCTTGTAGTCGCCTTGAGTAAGATGCAGTTTGTTTGCATGCCGTTATTTTAATAGCATTCGCATATAAGTACGTTGGCGTTCGATTGCATATTGAATTCCAGGCGTAGATACCAAAACCCACCCCAGACGTCAACCACAGTAATACGTCACTTTTGTGAGATACGTGTATCAGTGGCGTTGACCCTGGCTTCCCATAGAGCAGAATCATCAAAACTAGTTTGCCCCACACCACAATATGTCATCTAGCCCAGATGCTATACATAAGGCCACTCCGTGACCTTGCCAAGCATCTCTCACCTTGTGTACTGCCTTCACAGCCATTTGTTCATTTTGGTCGCACCTTGGGATGCATATAATGACCCCAGATGCAATCCCGAGGGATTTTATTAAAATAATTGTGGGATTTTTCCACACCCTTGCTGTGATAAACCCAAGCCGCCATTAGCAGACCCCTAAGGCCAGAATAAGAGAGACGCATTTTGAGAGTCTCCCGTCCGCTCCCCAGTAGACGAAGGATATATCCCACTGCAGGGAATAATTACTTGTGAACTATAGTTTATTACCTGGACCATCAGCTCTTTAGTTGTATTAGTTTATGTGGCTTTTTGACTGCTTGTTGTGATATCTGATGCTGTGTTTTAAAATCTCTGTATGAGTTTATTGTGTTGGGTGCAGTTGTTTGCTGTGATTTAAGAATCAATTGTTTTCATTATAGCAAATTTAATAGCAAGTTTTTTCTTAAAAGACCACTGCGATGAAAAATGTTTTTCCAACAAAAATTTAATGTGCTTGCCCTCGCGTTATACGACTCACAGGACGCGTGCATTAAATACAAGACCGCGTGTTCTTTTGTCACCTAATCAATTACCACGCTAGAACACCACAACTGCACATTAGTCAGCGATTTTACTGTAATTCCATCCAATCGTGTGCGTATAAAATATTTGTTTCTCTTGTTACCATTGCCTTGTGGTACGAATGATGTTTTTGCAAATTACGTCCTTTAGCAAATCTCGAGGACGAGATTTTTCTTAAGGGGGGTAGTGTTGTAACACCCCAAAAATTTAATCATGTTTTATTAATTAAAATTTTCCCAGGAATACTTATTTTCTATTTTCTGGAATTTTTCTGTGGATTTCAGAGCCATTTCTTTTCCCTGGATTTCAAATTTTTCCTCTTATCTGAAACTTTTTGATTAATATGGTGGGACTTGAATGTTTTATTAAATCATTTTATTTCATCCATTCAAACCAGTGGAATAATTCTTATAATAAAAATTTGTCAAGATTTAATTCATTCAATAGCCTTTTAACACTTTTAGAACCCCAATTGCACTGCAACTATTTTATAACTTCATCAATAAACTCTACAAAAAATTTGTAGAAGTTATGTGGTGTCCCTGGATCACTTTTATGCAAAAACCCAGCTTTGTCAATTGTAAAGTTTGAGCACCACTTCAAGTTTTCAAATCTGGTTTAAATTGCAGTTTGCACTACAACCTATTTAAATAATCCTTTAAAAATTCTATAAAAATTCTGGGATGTCAATAGAAGTATATAACTCAGTTTTATGCAATAATACATTTGAGTTCTTTGGAATATTTGAGCAAACCACCCTCATCTTTATTCTGGCCCAGATTGGTAATTTGTACTACAACCTTATTTTATCTTGCCCCATCACTCTTGAGATTTTTCCTGCTATTAATATTTGCTACCAAACCCTTAAGTCCAGAATATTGGATCCATTGAAATAATTTTTGCACATGAAATAATAGTCTTCAGTTTCTGCCCAGATTTGCTTTTCTCCAAGAATTGCATTAACAAGTTTCTGTTTCTCCCAATCTAGCCTCGCCATCCCAACCTACATCTAAAGAGACTCTAATCTGGAAATTTTGGCCACCAGAAGAGATGCCTAGATGCCCTTGGCATTTCATCAAGCAGGTTAGGAGCATGGCCAGATTTGGCATTGCTTTTAGACTTGCATTATGAAGTTGCTCAAATGACCAGAGCAGCATGTCATATGGATTGGCTTTGCCCTAAAACCCACCCCTGCTTAACCCCATGTGCATTGGAGTCTCCTGGAGGGCCTTGTCATTTTGCCGAGCACTTGTAGTGCATGTCCAGATTTTGGCATGGTTTTAGTTTTGCATTGTGAACTTGTTCTATGTACCAAACCATCATGTCCCCTAGACCTCCCATTGCATTTAGCCGAGACCTGTTAATTTTCATTAGCCCCTGAGCAGGTTTAGCCTCCCTGGCATTCCATCGAGCACATGCCGTGCGAGCGCCGGGCGCGAGCAGAACGTGCGTATTGCACGCATCTGCCCGAGCCGCCGCGTCCTTCTCCCCTGTCCCTGGCCCTTGCTAGCCCGCAGGGCCATGCCCCGTTCTTATCCGCTCGTCGGAGCCAGCCAAGCCTCCCTACAGCGTCGCCGTCAGGTCGGCCATGGCAGCTAGCGGACGGCCGCAGCGTGCCCCTGCCATGGCAGCACCGCCCAAGCCGCCCCAGCTCGCCAGCTGCCCTCTGGGACAGGCCGTCCTCATCCTCTCGCCCTGCCAACACCGCTAGCCGCCGCCACATCGCCCTGCAGCAACAGAACGTCGGTTCTCCGGCGATCTTATCCACGGCCGCCTCGGAACCGACCTCATCACGCTATAAATAGGACCCCTCGAGCCCCCTGCCGTCCTCACCGCGAACCTGCAGTCCCCTGTGAACCACCCCCTAGCTCCAATTTGACCAGAGGAACCCATTCTTCCCTGTCCCTAGCCGAACCACCGCCGCCGCCCTCCGGTTGATTCCGGCCAGACTAGGGCCTCCCCTTCCCCAAGCTCTGCACCAGTGGCTTTCCTAGGACCTATAGAGCCCATTCCCCCTGTCAATTTGAGCCGTGGCAGCAGTAGGCCGACGCCATGATCGCCGGAGCTCCCGGTCCGCCTCGGAGGAAGAGGTGCTCAGCCCCGAGCTCCCGGGCGCCCTTTTTGCCCTCCAGAGGATGGGGCCCTCCCTCCTGAGCACGCCGGTGTGCGCAGCTCCGAGAGAGGTACCTTCTAGCGCCGGCAATCGCCGCCCGAAGCTCGCCCCTGCTCTCTGTCCTCGCGCGCGGAGAGAAAGAAGATGAATCCGACAGGTGGGTCCCACCTGTCGGTCACTCATCCATTCGGCCAGTGGCGCTGTCCCCTGGGTACGTCTTCTTCGCAGGTAAGCGTAATGATGTGTAGGCGTTTTCTGTTTCTGGAAAGCGTAAACCCACCGAAGTACGCCTTCTGTTTCCGAAAACGTATTTCCACCCGAACCGTTTTCCTTTTTCTGATTTTATTAAAAACAGAGTTTGACTGAAACTTTGACTGGCCATATCTTTTTAAATAAAACTCCAAATGAATTGATTCTTTTTCCTACCTTTCTGAAATTTCATCTAGTTTATTTTCATATTTATTTGAAAATTTTCCAAGACAACTTTTTGTACTATTTTGAATTGCGTGTTAATTCGAATACTTTTCGAAATAGGAATCGGAGAGGGAAGAAAACTTTCAATAGTTTTGTGGTGCACCCTACACCTCTGCACCTGAAAGGCAAGCATTCTGAAACCTGGTTTAATGTTTGTTGTGTGTTGTTTTGGCTTGACTACAACACCAAGGTGTTTTGGAAATATTCGTTATTTCATATGGTATTTTGAGCATGCCCTGGAGTTCATGATGAAAAATTTCTTGCTATTGGAAATAAAATACGGTGACAGTATTCACCCTCCTATACCTCACATGCCCACCGGAAGGAATCCGGAGAAGTCTCTGTCTCGGGTAGACACGAGCTCGGTACTGACATCTCATTGGAGCGAGGATGGTCAGTAAGGCATGAGGGGGTATGAAGAGCGGTGATTTCTGTCTGATGCTGTGAAAATAATTGTTGTGCTAACCATGCAGGGAACACATAAGCCTCCTGAGTTGACCATAGATCGAGTCTTGTTCCAGTAACCCCCATACTTGTTTCGTACTACCACTCGTCCCTGCCACAGGTAGGGTACGGTTCAGTAAGTTGTCAACCCCTTTCTTGGCACACACCGTACAGAGAGGCCATGGTGGAAGATACCGGGTGCATCCGGTAGGCAGGCCACCTGGTCCGGGGGCATGGGTGTTTCCGGTCCGGGACCGAGAGGGGGGCACCCCTTAGAGCGCGCGAATATAAATTCGATCCCATGCTAATCGAGGTTGGAGCCTCCCCACTTAGAGTTTTGCTTAACGAGTGTCGTGGGTGATTCCAGGCATCGGTAAGTTAAGCTGGTATGTGCAAGTCAGGTGTGTTTTCAATTCAAAGACCGTAAACGGAATTAGTCCCGGTGGACTAAGGAAATCCGTTACTCGTGGGTAAAGAGTACACCCTCTGCAGAGTTTATATCTATTCGAATAGCCGTGTCCGCGGTTAAGGACTACAGTCTGGGATGGGTCAAGTGTCGGTCTTAGTGTCGGTCTTCGGAGGAAAACTTCTAAACCGGAATATTAATCATGGCATGTGACAAATGATGATTTTGACTATTATTATTGTGGACTAACCATTTTTTTTTAAATTTGTATTATTGAGTATCCTTGGGACGGTTCTACCTCCTGGATACTCGTTGTTATTATTTTTCAATATAAGCCCTTTCTGTGATGTCGCGCAGACGTCCGACTGTGGCATGCTTGTCGTTTACTTTTCAATATAAGCCCTTTCTATGATGTCGCGCAGACGTCCGACTATGGCATGCTGTTATTTATTTTCCTTATAAGCCCTTTATGTGGTGTCGCTCAGACGCCCGACTGTGGCATGTTTTATATTTTTATCCTTTTGAGGCGTCGCTTCAGACACCCGATCGGTTTATTATATTTTTATTCTTTGATTGCTTATTTCTGTTTAATATGAATGACCTGCTTGCATGCGTCATGAATTTTATTTCGTGACTGATTAAGTGATCATGAATTATTTCAGTGCATGATTATCATTTGTTATATTATACCTGTTTTCATGATGTTTGCGAGTACATTCAAAGTACTCACTGGCTTGTCCCTGGCTATTGTCTTGGCCAGATTTCTTGCTTGGAGAGGAGCGAAATGACGACAGCCCCGGAACCTAGGCACTGATGATATCAGCCGCGCGAAGATAGGAGTTATCCAGGTCAGCTGTTCCTGTGGGAAATGGAGTCCCATAGACGCTGACGACCCCGAACCGCTTCCGCCATCAACCACTAGCAAACCTTTTGTTGTACTCATAGACCACAATGGTCTTGTACTACATATTTTGTATCTTGCTTGGAATTTCTGTATCAAGATTGTGCCTCATCAGCTAACAGTAATCCTGGGGCTGGTGAGCACAAGGACCATTTACTAGGAAATTAATATCTTGGAAAACCGGTCCTGACACTAACTCTTTAGTCACTTTGCTTGCAAGGCTTATTGTGATGTTGTATTACCGAGTGGGCCCTGAGATACCTCTTCGTCACACGGAGTAACAAATCCCAGTCTCGATCCATGCGAGCTCAACAGACACCCTTGGAGATACCTGAAGAGCATCTTTATACTCACCCAGTTACGTTGCGACGTTTGATACACACAAGGTATTCCTCCGGTGTTAGTGAGTTGCATGATCTCATGGTCATAGGAACAGATACTTGACATGCAGAAAACTATAGCAATAAAGTGACATGATCATATGCTACGTGCATAGTTTGGGTCTTGTCCATCACATCATTCTCCTAATGATGTGATCCCGTTATCTAATGACATCTCATGCCTATGGCCAGGAAACCTTGACCATTTTTGATCATCGAGCTAGTCTACTAGAGGCATACTAGGGACACAGTGTTGTCTATGTATCCACACATGTATTTGTGTTTCCAATCTAAACAATTATAGAATGGGTAATAAACGATTATCATGAACAAGGAAATATAATAATAATCACTTTATTATTGCCTCTAGGGCATATTTCCAACAGACTTTTCCTTAAGAACCTACGATGACGCAAATACACGGTTTTGCGCGAGTTGGAAAGAAATCTACTCGCTGTCCTATCCATGCATGTGAAAAATCCTATTGGTCCCTTTGTTTTCTGCCCTGAACTGTTGCCTAATGCCGGCATATCTTGAATGGTGTGCAGCAGCAACGCATGTAGCCGGAAAAACTTCTTTGCGCATGCATCATAATAGTTCACACCGGGCTCCCACAATGTTTGCAGTTCTTCTACCAGTAGATGAAAGTAAATGTCGACATCATTTCCAGGTTGCTTCGGGCCTTGGATAATCATCGACATCATGATGTATTTTTTCTTCATACACAACCAAGGAGGAAGGTTATATATGCACAGAAGCACCGGTCAAGTGTTGTGTTTGGTGTTCATATCGCCAAATGGATTAAATACATCAATACACTCCCCTAGCCATATATTTCTAGGATCCTTTGCAAAATCTTTAAACCTGTCTGCGATTTGTTCCCACTGAGCCCCATCTTTCGGGTGCCTCATATTTTTATCTGCAGTTCGCTCATCATGATGCCACTGCAACCTCTTTGGCTCTCTAGGATTTGCAAACAAATGCTTCAACCTTGGAATTATAGGCATGTACCAAACAATCTTGAACGGGATTCCTGTCTCAATCTCTTCGTCCATTTTGTACTTGTCCTTTGCTCTCCTGCGCTTGTATCGTGCGTGCTTGCATATGCGACATGAACACAAATCTTTGTAGTCACCGCGGTACAACATACAATCATTCACACAAGCGTGTATCTTCTGGACTTCAAGTTCCAATGGACAAACAACTTTCTTTGCTTCGTTCATGCTTTTGAGGAGCACATTATCTTCTAGAAGAATGTCTTTGAAAAGACTCAACAACTCTGTGAAGGCCTTGTTTGATAGACCGCTTTGTGCTTTAAATCTGAGAAGTGCCAGTGTGACACTCAACTTGGAATATTTGTTTTTTGCAACTTGCATACAAATCTTCCTTGGAGGCCGCAGCAATGCTTGGCAGCTCCTTGTACCCGACTAGATCTTTATCTAGGCCCTGGAAATCTGCAATCATAGCAGCAAAATCTGGCATATCATCAAGGTCGGTGTTTTCTGCTTCACACTCTTGGTTTTTCTTTGGTTTTTTTGGCATGCCAGTCTTCTGTCTGTAGCTTGACGTCTCAGCCCCGACGTTAAATTCAACACCCATGTGACTCTGATCGGGGTTTGGCACCTTGCCGACATGCAGGTTATTACCTTCATCCATAACCGGCTCTTCACCGTATTTAGTCCATCTTGTGTATCCACCCATGAATCCCCTTTTGTATACACTGGTGCAGTGACGTGCTATACAAACGGTTTTTAACCCCTTTCCGCGACGTAGTTCCAAACCGTCGCCTTGCATGTGTGGCCGATAGGGGGGGTCCATCCCACATGACAACGCAAACCCGTCGGCGATGGTGGCCAACGAACGCAAACTATCTGCAAATATAATTGTGTGCGGTGCAGGAACAGATCGCACACACAATCTTTTCGGCCTACGTGTGGGATTTGCGATCAATCACACACATCCAAGACGAGTGAAACGCGTCTAATTGCTCATGGAAAACAAACAGAGTTTGACCTTCGACCGTTTGAGAAACGTTACCTAATCCACACGGGCCATTGTAGACACTGTGTGTGATATCTTCATCATCGCACACGAGATTTATCTGGGAACCGTGTACCATGTATAACATCATCAGACACGTTTCCTGAAAAATGTACCCATGTGATCGTCTTTGCATCGGGCATGGTTTCCTGTTGGCTCACGTGGGAGATATGGTGCTATCGCAAACGATTGAGTAACTCCTACGCACACGTACAAGTGATGCAAACCGTTTGCAATTTCTTATGTATCACCGACGTTTTAGATTATATCTCGTGTGCTTTTCCTGTGGATCATAGGTGGTTGCACTATGAGTTGCGTGTGCTTTCCGTTCTGGACCGCACACGCTTAGTTGCTTGAACCGTGTGCGCTGAAATCGCCAGGTTATTATAAAATATCGCATTTAATTCACCCAGCAAATAGCAAATTCGCCACAATATGCAATCAACAAATAGTGTCCACATGAAGAACATTGATCATAATTCGCCACAATATGCAACTGAACGAATAGTATCCACAAGCAGAGTATTCATCATAATTCACGACAATATGCAATTGAGAAAAGGCTAGCTAAATTCCACAGCTATTAAACCGACATATCCAGTACATAATCATAGTGTACGAAATACGAAGACATGATCACATGGAAAATAATGCATCCATGTGTATATGTTTAGCTGATAACACTATATGAATGCACACGTATTTTTAGGAGATTTGAATCCGGAAATCTTCGACATCTTTAGAGGGCTTGATATAGTGTTTCATAAAGAAGGTGCTGATAAATTTCCTAACAGACAACAATTCATCGGCGGCGAGCGGTTCAGAAGTCATCGGTGCCAAGATCAGCTGCATGACTTTTTGATCAGAATGTGACATACGTGTGGAGTAGAAGATAATAATTAAGAAGCAGACTTACTGGTTTTATCCTGTCAGCATCGACACCACATTCAGCATGTCTGCATAGGTTCATCATGTGTGCACAAACGTAGTATCCACATATGCTGGTAACATGTTGTTGCTGAGGACACTGAAATTTTTTGTACATTATTAGTCATGTATTTTCCCTGTTAGGAACAACCTAACCGGTGTAAGTTGTTTCTTCTTGTTCTATGGAGAGAAATAGAAAGAGGTTTACTTAGAAACTTGAACATCTGACTAGCATTTTCTGAAAATAACGGATTTCGTTGTCTTATCGGAGAAACGATCACGTGCTGCAGAGGTAGTTGGCGGTCGAACCGATTCCCTGGTAAAGTTATGTTCTTTGACAATACACTGGAAATGAAGATGCATTTTCACACACTCAATTCTGGAACTAGATATGAACACAACGCATTAAAATCAAAGAATTCAATACCTATCCATGAAATCCTGAAGATGACTCAGATCCTGAGGCACATTTGACTCTCTGAGAGAATCCATGTAGTAAACTGTGTTGTGTTTTGGAACAATGACCACCAAGATCCAGTGACCTCTATAGTTTAAGAAAACCATGAACGTACGAACTATGTCTAAAACTGAAAGACGATCAATGTATGCGTGGTTGTATATTTATACTTACTGTTCATGATATGGCCACATGATGAATTCCCCTATCTGTAGGTCGAACAAGATCTTGGCGACAAAATCAATTGAAGCCATGCGTGAGTCATTAGCTTGTAACAAAACGCCATTTGCTAAATCAGGATCTATGAAATATGCATGCACCCTTGTTGTTCGCTGTGTCGTCAATCTCCTGAGAGGAATACAATACAGTTAGCTTTTTTGTCATTTACAGCCTTGTATGTAGAAGATGACCAGAGTTTGTGAAGTACTTACAACATCAAGCATTTGACAAGAATGGCAGCAAGCTCATCGAAGTTGAAGAAGAGATGAAAGTCCTCGAATTCCACACTGATGGTACCTGGAACGTGAGAGAAATGACATTGGTCGTAGTGCAATTCCACAATGTTAGTATCTTCTCCTTCCGACATTCTGTCCATGCAATATTTATGTAACTTGCGAGCACTAGAACTGCACTCATGCCAAAAATCGCCAACTAGGAATGGCTGGCCATGTTTGTACTTGCATTTCTCAAATGTGTCTACTTCCATACTAGAAAGTTGCTATTGAAGGTCTGCTTCAGACATGTGGTCAGAACCGGGATTACCCAGCCCTTCGAAAACCTTATTGTTAATTTGGGTGCGGTTGATGATTGTTTGTAGAAGGAGGCTCTTGGTCCCATCCCTCCTTGCTCTTTGGAGGCCCAACTTCCTGTGTGCAACCGTGCCCGCTTTTGTCTTCTTAGCTGAAGCACTTCTTGTTTGACGTCTGGTTTCATCAATGATATGCTGCTGAGAAGCGTGTGAAGGTACGATGGACTGTTGAACAGATGATGCCGCTGTGACGGATTGCTGAGCTGTAGTGCCAGAGTCGATGGACAGCTGACCAACGATTGAAGCTATTCTGGGCTTCTGAGCAGCTGGTGCCAACGTGTCGGTGTGTTCATGCGGCTGTGACAACGTCTTGGTTTGCTGAGCAGGAAGTGCTGACACATTGGTATGCTTATTAGGTGGCTGCGAACCGCTGGACTGATGAGCAGGTGGTTCCTGACTTTTGGAGTGCTTAGCAGGCGGTCCTGGACTTTCGGCCTTCTTACCAGTTGGTTCCAGACATTCAGACTCATTAGCACGTCGTTCGGTCGGGTTTATCTGGTGAGCATGCAGTGCCAATGTGTCTGCAATTTTTGCTTCAGTGGCCAGCATCTGAACCGATGATATGTCTTCGGCAGTTGTAGGCCTTGCCACAGGCTGCTCAGAACGGGACGATGACCTGGCCTCTATGGCAGGAAGTCGGTAGGGCTGATCACAGGTTGATGCCTCGGGCATCTGATTCCCAAGAGTATGTTCATCGGGGGAATCACACAAGATCTGCTGTGGCGAGATGAGAGTCACCGGTTCGAGGGCGACATTGGTTGCTTTTGGGGGGGCTGGAGGGGTCTCATCCAGGAAGTATTTTCTTTCCGTGGCCACTGGATATGATTTAACCGTGTTTGTACAAGTTCTCTGCTCATCAGGGTCCCCAAGGACATTCTTCAGGGAAAAATCACTGAATCCAGGCTTTATTTCACTCACGTAGCACTTCACACAACCTAGCTTCAATGGCACATTGTCCAACAAGAGACCCCCGTCAAAGTCAGGGTTGTAAACCCACGCTGTTGCACATTTTAAAGTACCTTCATAATGTGTAAGCACGGCCCTCACTCTCTCCCCATGTCCATATAGAGCAGATATAGCACCATCATGTCCAGCTGCAGCATCATTGTCGCTGGGGTCAGCTAATGCACAACTACTCTTGTGCGGTGTTGCCATACAATAAGTGGCATCATCCATGCCGACATCCCCTTGCGTCTCCTGGCTATCTCTCAGCATTTGTGTCTTCTCCTGCATATATGACTCCTAAACTTCCTTTCGAACTATAGGATACATGTCCCTCTTAATCTTTTCGCACAAGTCTCTCTGCTTATAATCACTCCTAGCTTTTTTCATGCTGATCCTCTCTTCTTTGCTTAGTGAGAAAGCCCTCTTGTGTGGGACATTGACCCTAATACCCCTAGCACGGCCAGGGGGCTCTTTGGTAGTCAGAGCCTCGGATAGAATGTCACATGGCCCTGAGTTCCTGTACAACCTTCCAGTGTTTTTGGAAGCCTTTGCCATCACATCATACAGTTCTTGGTCTGCTGAGTTTTCAAAGTAATAAGAACCATCTCCATGCCTCTTTGCACGTGCCCGCAAGTAGTCCCTAGTGCGAGTGCCCCTAATTTCACTAAAGGCCGGTTTGCCACCCGCAACTACTGCTTCTTTGTCCTCCTGCTCCCATATCGGTTTCATGCCGTAGTATCCTGCCACACCCATACGGTGGGGGTGTGTGTTCTTCTTCTGAAGTTCCGATTGCATGGCACTCTTCTTAGTAAACTCTTCACTGGTGATATGTCTCCAACGTATCTATAATTTTTGCTTGTTCCATGCTGTTATATTATCATTCTTGGATGTTTTACAATCATTTTACTACAATTTTATACTATTTTTGGGACTAACCTATTAACCTAGAGCCTAGTGCCAGTTTCTGTTTTTTCCGTGTTTTTGAGTTTTACAGAAAAGGAATATCAAACGGAGTCCAAACGGAATAAAAATCTACGGTGATTTTTTATGGACCAGAAGAAGCCCAGGGAGTGTTGGAGTTGGGCCAGAAGAGCCACGAGGCCAACACAAGCCTGGGGGGCGCCGCCTTGGCTTCTCGTCACCTCGTGGCCCCCTTGGACTTGTTTCCGCCGCCAAAAATTCCTATAAATACAGAAACCCCCAGAAAGAAACCTAGATCGGGAGTTCCGCCGCCACAAGCCTCCAGAGCCACGAAAAACCAATCGGGAGCCCGTTCCGGCACACTACCGGAGGGGGAAACCATCACCGGAGGCCATCTTCATCATCCCGGCGGTCTCCATGACGAGGAGGGAGTAGTTCACCCTCGGGGCTAAGGGTATGTACCAGTAGCTATGTGTTTGATCTCTCTCTCTCTCCTGTTCTTGAGATGGCACGATCTTGATGTATCGCGAGCTTTATTGATATAGATGAATCATATGGAGTTTTCCCCTCTCTATCTTCTTGTGATGAATTGAGTTTTCCCTTTGAAGTTTTCTTATCAGATAGAATCTTTAAGGATTTGAGAACACTTGATGTATGTCTTGCGATGGGATATCCGTGGTGACAATGGGATGTTCTATTGATCCACTTGATGTATGTTTTGGTGATCAACTTTCGGGTTCCGTGACCTTGGGAATCAATGCATAGGGGTTGCCACAAGTTTTCGTCTTGACTGTCCGGTAGAAACTTTGGGGCACTCTTTGAAGTTCTTTGTGTTGGATTGAACATGATGAATCTGAAATTGTGTGATGCATATCGTATAATCAAGCCCATGGGTACTTGTGGTGACATTGGAGTATCTAGGTAACATTAGGGTTTTGGTTGATGTGTATCTTAAGGTGTTATTTTAGTACGAATTCTAGGGCTGTTCGTGACACTTATAGGGATAGCTCATAAGATTGATCGGAAAAGATAATTTTGAGGGAGCTATATTTTTATTCGTCACATAATATGAGTTTTGCTTGGAGCGTCATATTATTTTGTTGTTCTCTGTTAGGTTTTATTTATAATCTTGTTTTTCAATAAAAAGTTCCAAGAATTACATTAGGATGCTTGCATTGCATGTTTGATGTGTGCTGTGTATAAACACAAACTTTTGCTGTAGTGTTTGAATTTTCATATTTTACTGGAACGTGGAAAGTTTCTGAAATTTTTACACAGTGTTTTAATATAAATTTTATAGCATTTCCTAAATTTTCATAATTTTTTGAGTTACATAAGTACACTGTTTTCATAAATTGCTACAGACGGTTCTGTTTAGTCAGATTGCTGTCATAGTTTCGTTATCTACTTATCCTATGGTTTCCATAGCCTATATTGATAGATATAAATTGTGGAAATGATAGTATACAGTACCTAATGTTTGAAAATTATTATGCAACTTGTCTTTGAAGTACATAAAGAGTTGATTTATTATTATGTGTACTAACCTATCTCACGAGTTCTTTTCGAGTTTTGTGTGGATGAAGTTTTTGAGAATAGGTGAAACCATGATATGAGAGGATTGAGCGAGATACAAAAGCTCGAGCTTGGGGATGCCCAAGGCACCCCAAGTAAATATTTCAAGAAGCCTCAAGCATCTAGGCTTGGGGATGCTACGCATCCCATCTCTCTTCATCAACTATCGGTTAGCCTATGTTGAGCCTAAATTTTTATTCGCTCACATTATGCGTGCTATTCTTGGAGTTCTATTTTTGTTTAGTTTGCTGTTTGAATAAAATCCTCAGATCTGAAAATATTTATTGAGAGAGAGAGAGAGTACTCACATAGCTACTTAATTGTTTGACTACTCATTGATCTTCACTTATATCTTTTGAGAGTAGCTTGTCATTTCCCCTCATGCTTCACTTATACCTTTTTGAGAGATGAAAATTTTATGCTCCTGTACTTCACTTAAATTTGTTTGAGCTTGCCAAAAAGCAATAGCAACATATGAAACTAGTCCCAAAGTGATAGATATCCAAGGAGGATATAATAAAAACTTTCATGAAGATCATGGGACAAATTAAATTTGATTCTTTGTAATAGTTTTGAAACATGATGATAGTAATATGTGAGTCATGTTGGTGAGTAATTATGCTTTAGTAGGAATATTGGAGTTAAGGTTTGTGATTCCCTATGCAAGTACGAAAGTCAATAGTTATGCAATGAAGTTATACCCTACTTGTGGTGCATTATTCGGTGTTAGTTATGTTCAATACTCACTTATGTGAATTTTCGTTTCTTGGTTTGGTTGCTTCCCAATCTATTTGCTAGCCTCCATTTGTAATAAGTAGAAATACTACTTGTGCATCCAAAATCCTTCAACCAAGTTTTGCCTTATGAGTCCACCATACCTACCTATATGCGGTATTTCCATGCCGTTCCAAGCAAATTTGTATGTGCCATCTCTAAATTTTCAAAATAATTTTCTCTTTTGTGTGCCCGTACCGCTCATGAAACGGTGGGGAGTATCCAATATTTTTCCATGCTAGGTGTGTTATTCTCACGATATGTGTTGATTCACTATCATTCACGAGAAAGTGGCTGGTATTCGGGATGCCCAGTTCCATGCTCAAAAATCAAATCAAAATATAATGAAACAAAACTCCCCTAGGATTGTTGTATGTATGGACTAAACCTGGGCATAGTCCGGGCCGGCCGGGATTCGGTCCGGGCTTAAAAAAGCCCGAACGGGAAAACTCAGGCCTGAGCCCAGCCCGGCCCGACCCTCGGGCCTAACAAATCGGGCCCGAACCCGGCCCGAACCTACAAAGCCCGGTAAAGCCCGGCCGGCCCGGCCCGATCTAGGCTTAAAAAATGTGTTTCGCAAGCCCGAGCCCGGCCCGGTCTGCTCTTCGGGCTCACTTTCTAGGCCCGAGCCCGATCCGATGGTACGCTCAAGCCCGGACCGGCCCGAGATTTTCGGGCCGGGTCGGGTCGGGCCGGCCGGGCCGGGCTACCCATGCCCAGGCGTAGTATGGACGGTACCCGTGGATTCGGCTCGCCGTGGAGTGTGATTGATTGGTGGAGGGGGAGTAAAAACTTTACCATTCTGTTTGGGAACCGCCTATAATGTATCTAGCATGGAAAGTATTGTGAGTTACTTTGTCGTTTTCGTTGACAGGAAAAGCATACCACTCAAAATATTTTTCTCTCTCAATTTAAACCTTGAGCTCTGGCACCTCTACAAATCCCTACTTCCCTCTGCGAAGGGCCTATCTATTTACTTTACGCAATTTTTATTTTTGCTTTGAGTCTCCATCTTCTCTTATAAGCACCAACTAGGGGGCACTATGATCGTACTTGAGCATTGGCATAGCTAATATTTGAGTGTGTTTCATGAATGGATCAATGATAGAGCATGATGGGCTAGGGATAACTTTCCTTAGTGTTGATATTTTGAAAGACATGGTTGCTTGTTGACAGGCTTGAGTATTGAAGTCATTATGTTAAAACTAGACTATTGCTTTGAATCATTTACAAGTCCAAATGTCCATGCTATACAAAGAAGAAAAGAATATGATGAACATGTTAGGCAGCATTCCACATAAAAAATTCTGTTTTTATCATTTACCTACTCGAGGACGAGTAGGAATTAACCTTGGGGATGCTGATACGTCTCCAACGTATCTATAATTTTTGCTTGTTCCATGCTGTTATATTATCATTCTTGGATGTTTTACAATCATTTTACTACAATTTTATACTATTTTTGGGACTAACCTATTAACCTAGAGCCTAGTGCCAGTTTCTGTTTTTTCCGTGTTTTTGAGTTTTACAGAAAAGGAATATCAAACAGAGTCCAAACAGAATAAAAATCTACGGTGATTTTTTATGGACCAGAAGAAGCCCAGGGAGTGTTGGAGTTGGGCCAAAAGAGCCACGAGGCCACCCCCTAGGGCGCGCCCCCCTGGCTTGTCGTCACCTCGTGGCCCCCCTGGACTTGTTTCCGCCGCCAAAAATTCCTATAAATACAGAAACCCCTAGAAAGAAACGTAGATCGGGAGTTCCGCCGCCGTAAGCCTCCAGAGCCACGAAAAACCAATCGGGAGCCCGTTCCGGCACCCTGCCAGAGGGGGAAACCATCATCGGAGGCCATCTTCATCATCCCGGCGGTCTCCATGATGAGGAGGGAGTAGTTCACCCTCAGGGCTGAGGGTATGTACCAGTAGCTATGTGTTTGATCTCTCTCTCTCTCGTGTTCTTGAGATGGCACGATCTTGATGTATCGCAAGCTTTATTGATATAGATGAATCATATGGAGTTTTCCCCTCTCTATCTTCTTGTGATGAATTGAGTTTTCCCTTTGAAGTTTTCTTATCGGATTGAATCTTTAAGGATTTGAGAACACTTGATGTATGTCTTGCGATGGGATATCCATGGTGACAATGGGTTGTTCTATTGATCCACTTGATGTATGTTTTGGTGATCAACTTGTGGGTTCCGTGACCTTGGGAATCTATGCATAGGGGTTGGCACACATTTTCGTCTTGACTCCCCGGTAGAAACTTTGGGGCACTCTTTGAAGTTCTTTGTGTTGGATTGCACATGATGAATCTAAAATTGTGTGATGCATATCGTATAATCAAGCCCATGGGTACTTGTGGTGACATTGGAGTATCTAGGTGACATTAGGGTTTTGGTTGATGTGTATCTTAAGGTGTTATTTTAGTACGAATTATAGGGCTGTTCGTGACACTTATAGGGATAGCTCATAAGATTGATCGGAAAAGATAAATTTGAGGTGGTTTCGTACCCTACAATAATTTCTTCGTTTGTTCTCCGCTATTTGTGACTTTGGAGTGAACTCTTTGTCGCACGTGAGGGATTTACATATGATTCAACTATGTCAGTATTATTGAGAGAACTTGCACTAGTGAAAGTATGAAACCTAGGCCTTGTTTCCAAGCATTGCAATACCGTTTGTGCTCACTTTTATCATTAGTTGCTGTTTTTATATTTTCAGATTACAAAAACCTATATCTACCATCCATATTGCACTTGTATCACCATCTCTTCGCCGAACTAGTGCACCTATACAATTTACCATTGTATTGGGTGTGTTGGGGACACAAGAGACTCTTTGTTATTTGGTTGCAGGGTTGTTTGAGAAAGACCATCTTCATCCTACGCCTCCCATGGATTGATAAACCTTAGGTCATCCACTTGAGGGAAATTTGCTACTGTCCTACAAAACTCTGCGCTTGGAGGCCCAACACGAGTCTACAAGAAGAAGGTTGCGTAGTAGACATCAAGCTCTTTTGTGGCGCCGTTGCCGGGGAGGTGAGTGCTTGAAGGTATATCTTTAGATCTTGCAATTGAATCTTTTAGTTTCTTGTTTTATCACTAGTTTAGTCTATAAAAGAAAACTACAAAAAATGGAATTGAGGTTGCCTCATATGCTTCATCTTTTTAATGTCTTTCGTGAAAATGATGGAAAGGAAAATTGTGCTCAAGTGTTAGAAGAAGAAGTTATTAAAATGTTTGGCACTAAATCTTTGAGGGATGAGCATGATTGCAATGTTTTTAGTATGAATTCCTTGAATATTCATGATGCTAATGATATGCAAAGCTACAATCTTGGGGATTCTATGTTTGATGAAGATGATATGTTTAGTCCCCCAAGTTTTGATGAGCAAATTTATTGATGAAAGCATGCCTCCTATTTATGATGATTATTGTGATGACATGTATGCTATAAAGAATAATGATAACCATGAAACTTGTCATCATGATTTTAATTTTCAATTGGATTATGCTTCACATGATAGTTATTTTGTTGAGTTTGCTCCCACTATTATGAATGAGAAGAAAATTGCTTGTGTGGGTAGTAATAAGAATTCTATGCTTGTGGATCATGAAGAGAATGCTTTATGTGATAGTTATGTTGTGAAATTACTTCATTATGCCACTGAAAATTATTATGAGGGAGGAACATATGCTTGTAGGAATTGCAATAATATCAAGTCTCCTCTCTATGTGTTCAAAGTTTTGAAGTTATGCTTGTTTTGCCTTCCTATGCTAGTTGATTCTTGCTCCCATAAATTGTTTGCTCACAAAATCCCTATGCATAGGAAGTGGGTTAGGCTTAAATGTGCTAGTCGTATGCTTCATGATGCTCTCTTGCATGTTTCAATTCTTATCTTTTATGTGAGCATCATTGAAATCATCATGCCTAGCTAAAAGGCATTAAAGAAAAGCGCTTGTTGGGAGGCAACCCAACACTTTTACTTCCTGTTTTTGTGTGTTCACATGATTAAGATACTGTAGTAATCATGTTTTGTGCCTTTTATTTCAATAAAGTGCCAAGTAAAGCCTTTGGGATAGTGTGGATGATAGTTGACTTGATTCTGTGCAAAAACAGAAACTTTTGCTCTCAGTCCAGGAATTTTTATAATTCACTGGAACGTGATTTTAATCTGAAATTTTTACACAGTCTTTATATACAAATTCTTCAGGTTGTCCTAATTGTTCAGAATATTTAGAGACAGGTAAGTATGGTTACGCTACAGATCTTTACAGACTGTTCTGTTTCTGACAGATTCTGTTTTGCATGCATAGTTTGCTTGTTTTAGTGTTCCCATAGCTTAAATTCAGTGATATAAATTATGGGAATGATAGAATACAGTAGGTATTATGTGAGAACAATTATGAATCTTGTCTTGACAGTACCTAAGTTAATTATCTTTATTTATTATACTAACCCATCTCACGAAGTTCTGTTAAGTTTTGTGTGATTGAAGTTTTCAAGTTTTGGGTGAGACACCGATATGAGGAGAATGAGGAGTGACAAGAACCTAAGCTTGGGGATGCCCAAGGCACCGCCAAGGTAATATCCAAGGAAGACTCAAGATCCTAAGCTTGGGGATGCACCGGAAGGCATCCCCTCTTTCGTCTTCAACACTATCGGTATATCTTACTTGGAGCTATATTTTTATTCGTCACATAATATGAGTTTTGCTTGGAGCATCATATTATTTTGTTGTTCTCTGTTAGGTTTTATTTATAATCTTGTTTTTTCAATAAAAAGTTCCAAGAATTACATTAGGATGCTTGCATTGCATGTTTGACGTGTGCTGTGTATAAACAGAAACTTTTGCTGTAGTGTTTGAATTTTCATATTTTACTGGAACGTGAAAAGTTTCTGAAATTTTTACACAGTGTTGTCATATAAATTTATAGCATGTCCTAAATTGTAATAAATTTTTGAGTTACAGAAGTACACTGTTTTCATAAATTGCTACAGACTGTTCTGTTTAGTCAGATTGCTGTCATAGTTTCGTTATCTACTTATCCTATGGTTTCCATAGCCTATATTGATAGATATAAATTGTGGAAATGATAATATACAGTACCTAATATTTGAAAATTATTATGCAACTTGTCTTGGCAGTACATAAAGAGTTGATTTATTATTATGTGTACTAACCTATCTCACGAGTGCTTTTCGAGTTTTGTGTGGATGAAGTTTTTGAGAATAGGTGAAACCATGATATGAGAGGATTGAACGAGATACAAAAGCTCAAGCTTGGGGATGCCCAAGGCACCCCAAGTAAATATTTCAAGAAGTCTCAAGCATCTAAGCTTGGGGATGCTACGCATCCCATCTCTCTTCGTCAACTATCGGTTAGCCTGTGTTGAGCCTAAATTTTTATTCGTTCACATTATGCGTGCTATTCTTGGAGTTCTATTTTTGTTTAGTTTTTTGTTTGAATAAAATACCCAGATCTGAAAATATTTGTTGAGAGAGAGAGAGTCCTCACATAGCTACTTAATTGTTTGACTACTCATTGATCTTCACTTATATCTTTTGAGAGTAGCTTGTCATTTCCCCTCATGCTTCACTTATACCATTTTGAGAGATGAAATTTTTATGCTCCTGTACTTCACTTAAATTTGTTTGAGCTTGCCAAAAAGAAAAAGCAACATATGAAACTAGTCCCAAAGTGATAGATATCCAAGGAGGATATAATAAAAACTTTCATGAAGATCATGGGACAAATTAAACTTGATTCTTTGTAATAGTTTTGAAACATGATGATAGTAATATGTGAGTCATGTTGGTGAGTAATTATGCTTTAGTAGGAATATTGGCGTTCAGGTTTGTGATTCCCTATGCAAGTACGAAAGTCAATAGTTATGCAATGAAGTTATACCCTACTTGTGGTGCATTATTCGGTGTTAGTTATGTTCAATGCTCACTTATGTGAATTTTCGTTTCTTGGTTTGGTTGCTTCCCAATCTATTTGCTAGCCTCCATTTGTACTAAGTAGAAATACTACTTGTGCATCCAAAATCCTTCAACCAAGTTTTGCCTTATGAGTCCACCATACCTACCTATATGCGGTATTTCCATGCCGTTCCAAGCAAATTTGTATGTGCCATCTCTAAATTTTCAAAATAATTTTCGCTTTTGTGTGCCCGTACCGCTCATGAAACGGTGGGGAGTATCCAATATTTTTCCATGCTAGATGTGTTATTCTCACGATATGTGTTGATTCACTATCATTCACGAGAAAGTGGTTGGTATTCGGGATGCCCAGTTCCATGCTCAAAAATCAAATCAAAATATAATGAAACAAAACTCCCCTAGGATTGTTGTTTGTATGGACGGTTCCCGTGGATTCGGCTCGCCGTGGAGTGTGATTGATTGGTGGAGGGGGAGTAAAAACTTTACCATTCTGTTTGGGAACCGCCTATAATGTATGTAGCATGGAAAGTATTGTGAGCTACTTTGTCATTTTCGTTGACAGGAAAAGCGTGCCACTCAAAATATTTTTCTCTCTCAATTTAAACCTTGAGCTCTGGCACCTCTACAAATCCCTACTTCCCTCTGTGAAGGGCCTACCTATTTACTTTATGCAATTTTTATTTTTGCTTTGAGTCTCCATCTTCTCTTATAAGCACCAACCAGGGGGCACTATGATCGTACTTGAGCATTGACATAGCTAATATTTGAGTGTGTTTCATGAATGGATCTATGATTGAGCATGATGGGCTAGGGATAACTTTCCTTAGTGTTGATATTTTGAAAGACATGGTTGCTTGTTGACAGGCTTGAGTATTGAAGTCATTATGTTAAAACTAGACTATTGCTTTGAATCATTTACAAGTCCAAATGTCCATGCTATACAAAGAAGAACAGAATATGATGAACATGTTAGGTAGCATTCCACATCAAAAATTCTGTTTTTATCATTTACCTACTCGAGGACGAGAAGGAATTAAGCTTGGGGATGCTGATACGTCTCCAACGTATCTATAATTTTTGCTTGTTCCATGCTGTTATATTATCATTCTTGGATGTTTTACAATCATTTTACTACAATTTTATACTATTTTTGGGACTAACCTATTAACCTAGAGCCTAGTGCCAGTTTCTGTTTTTTCCGTGTTTTTGAGTTTTACAGAAAAGGAATATCAAACGGAGTCCAAACGGAATAAAAATCTACGGTGATTTTTTATGGACCAGAAGAAGCCCAGGGAGTGTTGGAGTTGGGCCAAAAGAGCCACGAGGCCACCACAAGCCTGGGGGGCGCGCCCCCTGGCTTGTCATCACCTCGTGGCCCCCCTGGACTTGTTTCCGCCGCCAAAAATTCCTATAAATACAGAAACCCCTAGAAAGAAACCTAGATCGGGAGTTCTGCCGCCGCAAGCCTCCAGAGCCACGAAAAACCAATCGGGAGCCCGTTCCGGCACCCTGCCGGAGGGGGAAACCATCACCGGAGGCCATCTTCATCATCCCGGCGGTCTCTATGATGAGGAGGGAGTAGTTCACCCTCGGGGCTGAGGGTATGTACCAGTAGCTATGTGTTTGATCTCTCTCTCTCGTGTTCTTGAGATGGCACGATCTTGATGTATCGTGAGCTTTATTGATATAGATGAATCATATGGAGTTTTCCCCTCTCTATCTTCTTGTGATGAATTGAGTTTTCACTTTGAAGTTTTCTTATCGGATTGAATCTTTAAGGATTTGAGAACACTTGATGTATGTCTTGCGATGGGATATCCGTGGTGACAATGGGATGTTCTATTGATCCACTTGATGTATGTTTTGGTAATCAACTTGTGGGTTCCGTGACCTTGGGAATCTATGCATAGGGGTTGGCACACGTTTTCGTCTTGACTCTCCGGTAGAAACTTTGGGGCACTCTTTGAAGTTCTTTGTGTTGGATTGAACATGATGAATTTGAAATTGTGTGATGCATATCGTATAATCAAGCCCATGGGTACTTGTGGTGACATTGGAGTATCTAGGTGACATTAGGGTTTTGGTTGATGTGTATCTTAAGGTGTTATCTTAGTACGAATTCTAGGGCTGTTCATGACACTTATAGGGATAGATCATAAGATTGATCGGAAAAGATAACTTTGAGGTGGTTTCATACCCTACAATAATTTCTTCGTTTGTTCTCCGCTATTTGTGACTTTGGAGTGAACTCTTTGTCGCACGTGAGGGATTTACATATGATTCAACTATGTCAGTATTGTTGAGAGAACTTGCACTAGTGAAAGTATGAATCCTAGGCCTTGTTTCCAAGCATTGCAATACCATTTGTGCTCACTTTTATCATTAGTTACCTTGCTGTTTTTATATTTTCAGATTACAAAAACCTATATCTACCATCCATATTGCACTTGTATCACCATCTCTTCGCCGAACTAGTGCACCTATACAATTTACCATTGTATTGGGTGTGTTGGGGACACAAGAGACTCTTTGTTATTTGGTTGCAGGGTTGTTTGAGAGAGACCATATTCATTCTACGCCTCCCACGGATTGATAAACCATAGGTCATCCACTTGAGGGAAATTTGCTACTGTCCTACAAAACTCTGTGCTTGGAGGCCCAACACGAGTCTACAAGAAGAAGGTTGCGTAGTATACATCAAGCTCTTTTCTGGCGCCGTTGCCGGGGAGGTGAGTGCTTGAAGGTATATCTTTAGATCTTGCAATTGAATCTTTTAGTTTCTTGTTTTATCACTAGTTTAGTCTATAAAAGAAAACTACAAAAAAATGGAATTGAGGTTACCTCATATGCTTCATCTTTTTAATGTCTTTCGTGAAAATGATGGAAAGGAAAATTGTGCTCAAGTGTTAGAAGAAGAAGTTATTAAAATGTTTGGAATCTTTGAGTGATGAGCATGATTGCAATGTTGTTAGTATGAATTCCTTGAATATTCATGATGCTAATGATATGCAAAGCTACAAGCTTGGGGATGCTATGTTTGATGGAGATGATATGTTTAGTCCCGCAAGTTTTGATGAGCAAATTTATTTTGATAAAAGCATGCCTCCTATTTATGATGATTATTGTGATGACATGTATGCTATAAAGAATAATGATAACCATGAAACTTGTCATCATGATTTTAATTTTCAATTGGATTATGCTTCACATGATAGTTATTTTGTTGAGTTTGCTCCCACTATTATGAATGAGAAGAAAATTGCTTGTGTGGGTAGTAATCAAAATTCTATGCTTGTGGATCATGAAGAGAATGCTTTATGTGATAGTTATGTTGTGAAATTCCTTCATGATGCTACTGAAAATTATTATGAGGGAGGAACATATGCTTGTAGGAATTGCAATAATATCAAGTCTCCTCTCTATGTGTTCAAAGTTTTGAAGTTATGCTTGTTTTGCCTTCCTATGCTAGTTGATTCTTGCTCCCATAAATTGTTTTCTCACAAAATCCCTATGCATAAGAAGTGGGTTAGGCTTAAATGTTCTAGTCATATGCTTCATGATGCTCTCTTGCATGTTTCAATTCTTATCTTTTATGTGAGCATCATTGAAATCATCATGCCTAGCTAAAAGGCATTAAAGAAAAGCGCTTGTTGGGAGGCAACCCAACACTTTTACTTTATGTTTTTGTGTGTTCACATGATTAAGCTACTGTAGTAATCATTTTTTGTGCCTTTTATTTCAATAAAGTGCCAAGTAAAGCCTTTGGGATAGTGTGGATGATAGTTGACTTGATTCTGTGCAAAAACAGAAACTTTTGTTATCAGTAAAGGAATTTTATAAATTCACTGGAACGTGATTTTCATCTGACATTTTTAGAAAGTCTTGATATACAAATTCTTCAGGTTTTCCTAATTTTTCAGAATTTATAGAGACAGGGAAGTATGGTTACGCTACAGATCTTTACAGACTGTTCTGTTTCTGACAGATTCTGTTTTGCATGCATAGTTTGCTTGTTTTAGTGTTCCCATAGCTTATATTCAGTGATATAAATTATGGGAATGATATAATACAGTAGGTATTATGTGATAACAATTATGAATCTTGTCTTGACAGTACCTAAGTGAATTATCTTTATTTATTATACTAACCCATCTCACGAAGTTCCGTTAAGTTTTGTGTGATTGAAGTTTTCAAGTTTTGGGTGAGACACCGATATGAGGAGAATGAGGAGTGACAAGAACCTAAGCTTGGGGATGCCCAAGGCACCCCCAAGGTAATATCCAAGGAAGTCTCAAGCTCCTAAGCTTGGGGATGCCCCGGAAGGCATCCCCTCTTTCGTCTTCAACACTATCGGTATATCTTACTTGGAGCTATATTTTTATTCGTCACATAATATGAGTTTTGCTTGGAGTGTCATATTATTTTGTTGTTCTCTGTTGGGTTTTATTTATAATCCTGTTTTTCAATAAAAAGTTCCAAGAATTACATTAGGATGCTTGCATTGCATGTTTGATGTGTGCTGTGTATAAACAGAAACTTTTGCTGTAGTGTTTGAATTTTCATATTTTACTGGAACGTGGAAAGTTTCTGAAATTTTTACACAGTGTTTTCATATAAATTTTATAGCATGTCCTAAATTGTCATAAATTTTTGAGTTACATAAGTACACTGTTTTCATAAATTGCTAAAGACTGTTCTGTTTAGTCAGATTGCTGTCATAGTTTCATTATCTACTTATCCAATGGTTTCCATAGCCTATATTGATAGATATAAATTGTGGAAATGATTGTATACAGTACCTAATGTTTGAAAATTATTATGCAACTTGTCTTGGCAGTACATAAAGAGTTGATTTATTATTATGTGTACTAACCTATCTCACGAGTTCTTTTCGAGTTTTGTGTGGATGAAGTTTTTGAGAATAGGTGAAACCATGATATGAGAGGATTGAACGAGATACAAAAGCTCAAGCTTGGGGATGCCCAAGGCACCCCAAGTAAATATTTCAAGAAGTCTCAAGCATCTAAGCTTGGGGATGCTACGCAGCCCATCTCTCTTCGTCAACTATCGGTTAGCCTATGTTGAGCCTAAATTTTTATTCGTTCACATTATGCGTGCTATTCTTGGAGTTCTATTTTTGTTTAGTTTGCTGTTTGAATAAAATATTCAGATCTGAAAATATTTATTGAGAGATAGAGAGTCCTCACATAGCTACTTAATTGTTTGACTACTCATTGATCTTCACTTATATCTTTTGAGAGTAGCTTGTCATTTCCCCTCATGCTTCACTTATACCTTTTTGAGAGATGAAATTTTTATGCTCCTGTACTTCACTTAAATTTGTTTGAGCTTGCCCAAAAGCAATAACAACATATGAAACTAGTCCCAAAGTGATAGATATCCAAGGAGGATATAATAAAAACTTTCATGAAGATCATGGGACAAATTAAACTTGATTCTTTGTAATAGTTTTGAAACATGATGATAGTAATATGTGAGTCATGTTGGTGAGTAATTATGCTTTAGTAGGAATATTGGCGTTAAGGTTTGTGATTCCCTATGCAAGTACGAAAGTCAATAGTTATGCAATGAAGTTATACCCTACTTGTGGTGCATTATTCGGTGTTAGATATGTTCAATGCTCACTTATGTGAATTTTCGTTTCTTGGTTGGTTGCTTCTCAATCTATTTGCTAGCCTCCACTTGTACTAAGTAGAAATACTACTTGTGCATTCAAAATCCTTAAACCCAGTTTTGCCATATGATTCCACCATACCTACCTATATGCGGTATTTCCGTGCTGTTCCAAGCAAATTTGTATGTGCCATCTCTAATTTTCAAAATGAATATCCTTTTTGTGTGCTTGTACCGCTCATGAAACGGTAGGGGGTGTCCAATATTTTTCCATGCTAGATGTGTTATTGTCAAGATGAGTGTTTATTCACTTGTCATTGCACGAGAGTACATCAGTAATAGGGATGCCCAGTGCCGAAATGAAAAAGAAATTTACTTTATGTTGTCAAATAATAAATTCCTTGGAAAGTGTTGGTATGGAAGGAAACCGTGGATACGGCTAGCCATGGATTGTGAAAGAATGGTGGAAAAGGAATAAACTTTATTTTCTGTTTGGGAACCGCCTATGATGTATCTAGCATGGAATGTATTGAGAACTACTTGGTCATTTTCGATGACAGGAAAGGCATGCCACCCAAAATATTTTTCTCTCTCAATTTAAGCTTTGAGCTCTGGCACCTCTACAAATCTCTACTTCCCTATGCGAAGGGCCTGTCTATTTACTTTATGCAATTTTTATTTTTAATTTGAGTCTCCATCTTCTCCTATAAAGCACCAACTAGGGGGCACTATGATCATACTTGTGCATTGGGTGTAGCTAATATTCAAGTCTTGTCGGCGTTCTGGGAACGGGGGTACCCAGACTTGCCTACCTGCGGCCTAGGGCAGGGCCCACCTCACGAGCCAAGCATGCCCTGGCGAGGCCCCACTCAAGGCAAGGCCCTCGCGAGGACCCAAGCTCGCGAGGGAAGCAGCACCAAGACCAGCAAGGATGGGCCTCCTCAGGCCCCCTCCGGAGCAGCGGAGATCTCTATGCAGAACCCGGCCTCAGGAGTCAAGGATGACGCAAGGAGGGACAGGCGGGCGCCAGCGTGCCAGGCGGTGCTATTTCCCTTTTGGTACAAAGGGAGCAAGGACGTACGCGGGTTCCCAAAGCGCCACCCAAAGGTTTCCATTCCGGTGCAACAAGACCACGATCACGAGCCCCGCAGGACGGATGTCATCGCCGAGCCCACCTCTGCATCATCGGCAGCCACTTTGCAGGCGCAGACCACCTTTGGATAGGGCGGGGATGTACTCCTATCCCCCTTTGAATTTGGCCGTTGTGGGATCCCTTCCCGCCATTGCGATAAGGGAAGCGGACCCGGGCCGCGGCTATAGATAGAGGCTAGGTAGCACCGTAGAGAGGGAGAAAGAACGAGCACGGACACGGGAGAGAGCCAAGAACACCACTCGAGCGCCCTCACGAGGCTCCTCACCACTGTACTAGTTCATCCATCACACCTCCTCGTGAGGCAATCCACCAAAGCAGGAGTAGGGTATTACGCTTCGCAGTGGCCCGAACCTGGGTAAACCATCGTGTGCATCTGCTTCCTCGTCATCGTGCGAGTTCGCCGTAGAAATCATCGAGTAACGAGCTAGGTAGGGCGAGGCTGCAAGGGATCTTCGCACACGCCCCAGTGTTTGAACTTCTTGGGGTTTTGGGGAGCCCGAAATCTGACATTTGGCGTGCCAGGTAGGGGGCATGTCGAAGTCTTCTTCAAGCCTCGCTCTTTCCCCGCTTCACCGCTCCGATGGCCGGCACGCGACAAGCTTCCTTCGGCCATGGCGGATCCGTCATCACCAACCCCACCGCTGCAGATCGAGACCCATGCCCCAGCGGCACGACACAGGGCGGTCAGTATCAGGCCGCCGGTGTCATCTCTAACGTCATCGCCCCTTGCGCCACCCAAGCGCACGGCGGACGAGCGGCGCCCCCGGCACTGATAACCCACAAGTATAGGGGGTCGCAACAGTTTTCGAGGGTAGAGTATCAACCCAACTTTATTACTTCGACACAAGGGGAGCCAAAGCATATTCTCGAGTATTAGCAGCTGAGTTGTCAATTCAACCACACCTGAAAGACTTAATATCTGCAACAAAGTATTTAGTAGCAAAGTAGTATGAAAGTAACGGTAACGATGGCAAACTTGACAGTAGCAGTTTTGTAGTGATTGTAACAGTAGCAACGGAACAGTAACTTAGCAAAGATCAATATATGAAAATCTCGTAGGCAACGGATCAGTGATGGATAATTATGTCGGATGGCATTCATCATGCAACGGTTATAACATAGGGTGACACAGAACTAGCTCCAATTCATCAATATAATGTAGGCATGTATTCCATATATAGTCATACGTGCTTATGGAAAAGAACTTGCATGACATCTTTTGTCCTACCCTCCCGTGGCAGCGGGGTCCTAATGGAAACTAAGGGATATTAAGGCCTCCTTTTAATAGAGAAACAGACCAAAGCATTAGCACTTAGTGAATACATGAACTCCTCAAACTACGGTAATCACCGGAAAGAATCCCAGTTATTGTCACCCTGGGGGATGCGGATCATAACTCATAATAGGTGTCTACAACTTGCAAGATAGGATCAGGAACACATATATATTCATGAAAACATAATAGGTTCAGATCTGAAATCATGGCACTCGGGCCCTAGTGACAAGCATTAAGCATAGTAAAGTCATAGCAACATCAATCTCAGAACATAGTGGATACTAGGGATCAAACCCTAACAAAACTAACTCGATTACATGGTAAATCTCATCCAACCCATCACCGTCCAGCAAGCCTACGATGGAATTACTCACGAACGGAGGAGAGCATCATGATATTGGTGATGAAGGATGGTTGGTGACGACGACGGCGTCGATTTCCCCTCTCCAGAGCCCAAATCAGACTCCAGATCTGCCCTCCCGAGAAGAACAGGAGGTGGCGGCGGCTCCGTATCGTAAAACGCGATGAACTCTTCTCTCTGATTTTTTTCTCCCCAAATAGGAATATATAGAAGTGGAAACGAGGTCGGAGGAGCTTCAGGGGCCCCACAAGACAGGGGGGCACGCCCTAGGGGGGGCCGCGCCCCCCTGGCTTGTGACCAGGTGGTGGCCCCTCTCCGGTTGATTCTTTCGCCAGTATTTTTTATTAATTCCAAAAATATTCTCCATAAATTTTCAGGTCAATCCGAGAACTTTTATTTCTACACAAAAATAACACCAAGGCAATTCTGCTGAAAACAGCGTCAGTCCGGGTTAGTTCCATTCAAATCATGCAAATTAGAGTCCAAAACAAGGGGAAAACAGTTTGGAAAAGTAGATACGTTGGAGACGTATCAGGCACCGACATCGCGCTGCACCTACATGGGAAACCTCGACGTGCACGACGCGTTGCTGATGGCAAGCGAGATGCTTGGCCACCGCCCGGCGCACGGGGGCTTCGACGCATGGGCCGACCACATCGCTGAGCTGGTCGCCATCACCCGGAGGGCCATGGCCCCCCGTTCTTCTTCACAACCACAGGCGTCAGGCGCCGGGGGCTCGCTTGCCGCACCTGTCGCCCCGCCCGCCGGCGGCGTGCCCCCTCGGGCCCCGGACGAACCTGAGCAAGGCCCGCCGCATGCCGTGCTCCTTCTCCTTCGAATTCCAGTCACGGGTTTCGGGGCGCAGCCCGGCCCCGACGATGGGGCCTACGGAGGGAACAATGGGACGCCCCACACGTGCACCGACACGCACCCTCGTGACCCTATGGACCGTCAACAGCCTGGGTTGACCAGGCGGGAGCGCGCAATCCCGCGCAGGGAGCCGGCGGCCCAGGCGTCCGGACAAGCAAGCAACCACGGCGAAGGCGCATCGGATTGCCAAGGAAGCAATCCACGTCAGGAAATGCGCGGCCCACCCAACGGCGGTGGCAGAGGTAAGCAACTTCGGGCTGAGGCTCGTTGCAGGAGGGTCTGCGGGCTGCGCGCACAGGGCGGCACCCGACCACCGCCCGAAGGGGTCGTCCCCGGCGCTCCACCGGACGGCTCAGGAGGGGAACCGGGCCCTTATGTAGAGCCCTATGTACCAAGCTATGTCGTACCTCCGGACGGTGGGATGGATCAGGCGCCTGTCGCAGGCGCCAACGCCCCCCAAGAGTAGGGGGTACCCTGGGCGTCCTCGCCGAGCCGGGCCTGGGGGCTTCCACCGACGGAGCACCTAGCTTGGACAACGCGAGCGGGAGAAAGAGGGAGGACGCCCCCAGGCCCGCGGGGCACGGCGCAAGCCGTCGCCCTCGCGAGCAAGCAACACCGAGCCAAGCCCCGAGGCCTCAGGAGTAACGGCCTGGGGGGGAGCAGCAGGACACAAGTAGTGCGGGCCACCCGTGGCAACTGGAGAGCCGACGCAGCCTCGGGAGGCTGGGCCTCACGAAGCCCTCAAGACGCTGTCCGGCCAGCGCCCCGACGCTTCATGTAACACCCCAAAATTTTTAATCATGTTTTATTAATTAAAATTTTGCCAGGAATTTAAATTTTTATTTTTCTGGATCATTGATTGATTTCAGAACCACTCCTTTCTTCTGAAATGTGTAATTTTCCCTCCGAGTAGAAACTTTTCAAAAATATTTTTGGACTTGAGTGTCTCCTCAAGAACATTTCATTTTTATTATATATGATCAGTGAAAACCTTTTTATATTATTTTGCCCAAGTTTTAATCCTTTTAAAATAGACTTTCATATTTTTAATAGCCTCATTTGCACTACAACCATTTGATAACTTCTTATAAAAATTCTACAAAAATTTGTAGATGACGTGTGATGTTCCTACATCACTTTTATGCAAGAACCCAGCTTTGTATTTTTGGATTTTTAAGCATATCATCATCTTTTGCATTCTGGACCAGTTTAAGGATTTGAACTGCAACCCCAATTTATCTTGTTCTATTGCCCATGGAATTTTTCCTACCTTTAGTAACCCCTACCGAACCCTTAAGTCCAGGAGATCAGCCACATTCGAGTGATTTAAAAATATGCAATAATGGCCTATATTTTCTGTCCAGAACTGTAGTTTTGCAAAACTTGCACTCGGAAGTTTTTATTTTGCCCAAACCAACCATGCCATAATTACCAGTACCTAAAGAGGCTCCATCCTGTTAATTTTGGTCTCCAGCAGACCTCATTTGATGCCCCTGACATTTTGTCAAACACCTGATGTTCATGACCAGTTTTGGCATGGATTTTAGTTTGTATTGTGAGCTTGGGCCCCTGGCCAAACCAGCATGTCCATTAGGCCTATTGCATACACCCTAACCACCCTGTTAATTTGTAGCTTCATCCAAGCCTCCTAGTATGCATTGGCATTTCGTCGAACGCCTGACGAGCGTGTCCAGAGCGCGAACAGAACGCGCATTTTGCATGTGCGTGCGCCCGAGCTGCCGCATCCCGCTGCTGCCTCCCCGCGCTCGTTCCGATCCATTCCCGTTCGCAGCAACACGCCCCTAACCCCTCCGAACCCGTAGAGCCACTCCGTCCGTCCCCTGGCGTCGCGCAGCGCCGCCGTTAGAGCTACCATGGTGGCTAGCCGTCGGCAGCGGCCGGCCCCCACTGCCGCAGTGCCGCCCAAGCAGCCCCAGCCCGCCAGCTGCCCCCAGCAACAGGTCGAGCTCGTCCGCTAGCTGCTGTCGCCGCCACGTCGCCGCAAGCTACTGTCGCCGGACTTATCCACGGCCGCCGCGGGAACCGACCTAGCCGGCTATAAAAGGAGCCCCCGAGCACGTCTAGCCATGCCAGCCACCTCTGCACTACCATAGGAAGCCCCCTTTTGTTTTAATTTGTCCGGAGCCGCGATCTTCTCCACCTCCGGTGGCCTCGGCCGCCGCCGCGCTCCGGTCAAATCCGACCAAACCAGGGCCTCCCTCGTTTCCACCTCGCCGCTGTTAGCTTCCCCAATACCCCGCGGAGCCACCCCACCTCTCAGCATCGACTGGGAGCCACCCTGGATCGAATCCCCAACCGACCAGAAGGCCACCGCCCGCCTTAGAGCTCGCCGCCGGCGACCACCTTCGCCTCCGCTACCCTTTCGACCACCGGGAGGATCACCTTGGAGCGGTGAACCCATTCCCACCGTTCGAGCCCCGGGGGGGGGGAGTCGCCTATCGCCAGCGTTGGTTGCCGGAGCCCCGCTCCTTTCGGCCACAGGAGGAAGGAGACGGGGAGAGGACCAGGCAAACCTGACTAGTGGACCTGCAGGCCCACCGTTAGTGACTCCCTGACCCCGCCGAGGCGCTTAAGTGGAAGCGCAAAACCGCGGAGTAAGTTTTCCCCTCTCGAAAGCGTATTCTATCTGAATCGTTTTCTTTTTATGATATTTATTTAAAAAAATAGATTTTGACCAATGTTTGACTGGCTATAACTTCTAAATAAAACTCCTATAGAGTTGATTCTTTTTCCCACCCCTCTTAAAATCCCTCTAGTTTATTTTCATATTTATTTGAAAATTTTCCAAACAACTTTTCTGTACTGTTTTCAAATTGTGTGTTGATTCGAATATTTTCAAAAATAGGATATTGGAGGGAAGATGAAAACTTTCAGAAAATTTGGAGTGCACAACGCCTACATACACATTTAAGGCAAGCATTCTGAACCCTGGTATAATTTTTGTTGTGTGTTGTTTGATGTGACTACAACCCCGAGTTGACTTGAAGCATGCATTATTTCATGTGATGTTGTGATCATGCTCTTGAGTGCATGATGGAAATTCCTTGCTGTTGGAATTGATATGCTTGTGGCAGTAGTCACCACCTTGTGCCACTCATGCCTACCGGAAGGGATCCGGGATAAGCCCCTGTCTCGGGTAGACACGAGCTTGGTGCTGACATCTCGTTGGAGCGAGAATGGTCAATGAGGCATCATGGAGTGTGATGAGTGGTGATTCTGTCATATATTGTGAAAAATATTTGTTGTGCTAATCATGCAGGGAATACTTAATCCTCCTGAGTCGACCATAGATCGAGTCTTGTTCCAGTAACCCCCATACTTGTTTCGTACTACCACTTGTCCCTGCCACGGGTAGGATACGGTTCAGTAAGTTGTCAACCCCTTTCTCAGCACACACCGTACAGAGAGGCCATGGTGGAAGATACCGGGTGCATCCGGTAGGCATGCCACCTGGTCCGGGGGCATGGGTGTTCCGGTGAGTCCGAGGGGGTAGCTCTCCTGTTTTGCGCGAGATACAAATTTTGTGATCCCATGCTAGTCGAGGTTTGAGCCTCCCCACTTAGAGTTTTGCTTAACGAGTGTCGTGGGTGATTCCAGGCACCGGTAAGTTAAGCTGGTGTGTGCGGGGCAGGTGTGTTTTCAATTCAAAGACCGTAAGAGGAATTAGTCCCGGTGCACAAAAGGAATCCGTTACTCGTGGGTAAAGAGTACACCCTCTGCAGAGTTTAAAGCTATTCGAATAGCCGTGTCCGCGGTTAAGGACTACAGTCTGGGATGGGTCAAGTGTCGGTCTTAGTGTCGGTCTTCGGAGGAAAACTTCTAAACCAGAATATTGATCATGATGTGTGAGGAATGATGATTATGATTATTATTATTGTGGACTAACCAATTATATTGTTTGGTTTATCGAGTATCCCTGGGATGGTCTACCTCCTGGATACTTATTGTGATTTTTATTATATAAGCCCTTTATGTGGCGTCGCACAGATGCCCGACTGTGGCATGCTTGGATTTATTTTTCCTTATAAGCCCTTTATGTGGCGTCGCTCAGACGCCCGACTGCGGCATGTGTGTTATTTAATTTCCTTATAAGCCCTTTATGTGGCGTCGCTTAGACGCCCGACTGCAGCATGTGTGTTATTTAATTTCCTTATAAGCCCTTTATGTGGCGTCGCTCAGACGCCCGACTGTGGCATGCATGTTAATTATTTTTCTTCTAAGCCCTTTATGTGGCGTCGCCCAGACGCCCGACTGAGGCATGCTTTATATTATTATCCTTTCGAGGCGTCGCTTCAGACACCCCGATTGATTTTTTTTATTATTATTCATGTTTAATATGATTGACCTGCTTGCGTGCGTCATGAATTTTATTTTGTGACTGACTAAGTGATCGTGGATTATTTCAGTGCATGATTATCATCTGTTATATTATACCTGTTTTCATGATGTTTGCGAGTACATTCAAAGTACTCACTAGCTTGTCCCTGGCTATTGTCTTGGCCAGATTTCTTGCTTGGAGAGGAGCACAATGACGACAGCCCCGGAACCTAGGCATCGAAGATAGCAGATACGCGAAGATAGGAGTTATCCAGGTCTGCTGTTCTTCTGGGAAATGGAGTCCCATAGACGCTGATGACCCCGAGCCGCTTCCGCCACCAACCTCTAGAAACCTTTTGTTGTACTCATAGACCATAATGGTCTTGTACTTCATATTTTGTAATTTTGCTTGGAATTTCTGTATCAAGAATGTGACTCATCAGCTAACAGTAATCCTGGGGCTGGTGAGCACAAGGACCATTTGCTGGGAAATTAATATTCTAGAAAACCGGTCCTGACAACCTTGGTATCAGAGCTAGGCTGACCATTGGCTAATCCTATCTTAGCCAGGTCGATAAAACTAGATTAACCCTCCCACTAGACCTTAACCTAACCACAGCCAAGCCTATCCTATCCGATAGCCCACACAGTGACCCCGACGCCTTTTTGGCAGTCGGTGCCCAACCTATCAGCCTAGCCCATCGATCACGTGCCAGTGACCGACACCTAATTTGTCTCATTCGCAAGCGTGCGAAGGAAGACTCCGTTGTCTTTCTATAAGAGGGAACGTTAGCCCCAACCCTGCACAGCATAGCCTCTACCCCAAAACCAAGCCAAGATGCCTGGCCCCATTGTTCACAATGAGACCACAGCAACCAACCTTGGAGGTTTTGTAACCATCCTAGCCAACCTCACCCGTCGTGCCTTTGCATTAGAAGAGCCCCCAGAATATGTTGTGTACCAGGAGCGCACGAGTGATGAGAATCGTCACTTCTGGGCCACGGTGCACATCTACGGCAGGGGTATATCGCCAGAGCGCCCCTACAGGTTCCCCAGAAGGTCAACTTCCTTTGAGCCACAAGCCATCCAGCTAGCAGCTCGGGAGGCTATAGTTCAACTCCGGCACTTGTCGCCAAGAGTTAACTGCCGCTCGTTCTATTATTACCCCAGCCGTCACGGTTATAGTAGGCCACCCCAGGTTGCCAACGGAGACCACGAGACGGACCCTGCACTGTTGCATCTTGTGTGCTACCTCAGCGCACTAGAGGCACTATTCGATCAGGTCACTCTTGATCTGATCGCCGCTCGTGGAGAACTTGCTCGCCAAGCCCCGGCAAGAAGAGAAGTGGCGCCCGACGCTGACAACCCTGTCGTGCTGTTCGGACGACCAATCGAGTCCTTGAGGCCTGCCCCTGCAACTGACCGGAATGCATTTGTATCCCCGGAAGAGCTTCGTCACCTTGTAGGGACACGCTCCAACGCGATTGTGACCACCAACCCCCGCGATGGTCATCATCGCTACCCCGACCCTGCAACTCCTCAGCCTAATCCAGCAAACCCCGACAGTGAAGCCCAAGGAGAAGCCTCGACGTCCACAAGGCACGCTCGACTAGATATTAACGAAGTAGACTAAGCCACTCGAGTAGTACCGAGTCTTAGTATTCTACGCCATGTAATAGTGTGACCTTGTAATCGCCTTGAATAAAATGCAGACTGCTTGTATGCCATTGTTTTGAATAGTAGCCATGCATAGGTATGTTGGTGTTCGGTTGCATATTAAATTCCGGTCGTAGCTACCAAAAACCACCCCAGACGACACCCACAGTAATACGTCACTTTTTGTGAGATATGTATATCTGTGGCATTGACCCCGATCTCCATAGAGTAGAACCAACAACATAAATTGCCCCCACACCGCAATAGGTAAACTAGCCCTGATGCTATATAAGAGGCCACTCCGTGACCTTACCAAGCAACCCTCACTTTGTGCACAGCTCTCACAGCCATTCTTGACATGCCGAGCCCTAGTATTCATCTGAGAACTCCAGATGCGACCCCAGGTAGTTTTGTTAAAATATTGTGGGACTTTACCCGCAGTACCATGAGTTCTACCCATCCACCCCAGTACAAGCTGCTCAAATTGAGAATCACCCCATTCGCCTCGAAATACTAGGCAGTAGTACACATCCCTCCTGTGAACCCAAACCAAGACCCAACGGAAGTCTCCTTCGTGGGGAAATCTATGCCGACACCGCAAATGGCCATAGAAGCTGCTGCGTACGAAGTGATTACTCGCCTTCGATTCGCGGTACCCTATGTCAGCGTGTCAGGACCGGTTTTCCAATAAAACAATTATTGAAAAATCGCCCCTTTAGTGAGACTAGCACAGAAAATCATTCGTACTGGTAGACAAATCCTTGATACAGAAAACCAGTAGTACTTAATATTATACAGGGTTGAGCTGAGGCTGCTCAACAATTTATTACAAGTACGCCAATATTACACATAAAGGCGGATATGTCACAATGGATATGGTGGCATAACTACTGACTCGCAATAAAAGGTGGTGGTGGATATGTCACAGTGAAGTGGGTGACATGACTCCAATATCTTACAACTCATCAAGCGCCGGAGTGAGGCTCGATGATTTTATTTGGGTAGCGGAAGCATATATAATACAAGTGACCAACTCCAGGATCGCAAGAGACTGACTGGGACTCCTCTAGGCGTCGGACTCGCTATCGTACTCTTCATCCATAAGATCGCCTTCGTCAACATCTGGCCAAATCAACAAGCCAGGTGAGTACTTTGAATGTACTCGCAAGACAGTTTGGACATAAGATATAACAAAGGCAAACATGATGCACACGAGCAGAAAAGTAATACACACAAAGGCATTAAATCTGCACAGCGAGATAAATAAAAAGGAATTCGGGCGGTAGTCCTCCCGAAATCCCAATAAAATAAAAGAAGACCGATCGGGTGTCTGAAGCGATGCCTCGAAAGGTAAAAATAAATTAACATGCCTCAGTCGGGCGTCGGGGCGACACCACATAAAGGGCTTATACTGAAAAATAAATATCAGTACGTGCCACAGTCGGACGTCTGAGCGACATCACATAAAGGGCTTATATCAAAAGTAAATAACGAGAATGCCACAGTCGGACGTCTGAGCGACATCACATAAATGGCTTATATCAAAAGTAAATAACGAGAATGCCACAGTCGGACGTCTGAGCGACATCACATAAAGGGCTTATATCAAAAGTAAATAACGAGAATGCCACAGTCGGACGTCTGAGCGACATCACATAAAGGGCTTATATCAAAAATAAATAACGAGAATGCCACAGTCGGACGTCTGAGCGACATCACATAAAGGGCTTATGTCAAAAATAAATAACGAGAATGCCCCAGTCGGATGTCTGAGCGACATCACATAAAGGGCTTATATTTCATCATTCGAATTCGAGTAGTCCAGGAGGTAGTACCATCCCAAGGAATACTCGGTACATAATAATAAACAGGTTAGTCCATCCACAGGAATAATATTCAGCCCAGTTTACATCTGTCATTTACATATTAGTTCTCTAGAGACTGACACTGAGACCGACACTTGACCTGTCAACCAACGTCCCTGACCGTGGACACGGCTACTCGAATAGTTTTGACTCTGCAGAGGTTGTACTCTTTACCCACAGCCAACGGATTTCAGTAGTCACAAAGGACTAGTTCCGTCTACGGTATTTTAGAAGAAAACACACCTAACCAGTACACACCCATTTCACATCCCGATGCCAGGTATCACCCTAGGCAACGTTCAAGAAAAACTTTAATACGGGGAGGCCAACACCTCGAATAGCGTGGGATCAAATTTATATCGCGCGCTCTAAGGGGTGCCCCCCTCTCGGTCCCAACCGGAAACACCCATGCCCCCGGACCGGATGACGGGCTTTAATCCAGGGCCATGGAACCCTCATCACGGCCCCTCTATTTGGTGTGTACATGGAAAGAGGTTTGCAACTTACTAAACCGTATTCTTTGCAGAAAACATGTGGCAGCACGAAAAGAAGGCAAACGGGGACAAGACTCGATCTATGTCAACACTGGAGTTAAACAGTTTCTTTGATAATACCGGCATGCTCCAACAATACCAGCATACAACCTATCATGTCACCACATGACTAGGTTGTTCAATATTTCATGATCTCATCAAGTTTGTAGCTCACATGCAACTTATCATGCATGAAATATAACATTCAACAAATGCTTATATAAACATGCCATAAAAAAAAACCACTCAAGCAAACATGAAAAACACTCGTCATATCAAAGGTTCAAACATGCTTTCCTGGATCGGAGTAGTCGGAGTCTAGCTCGGCGAAGTTGACGGCAGCGTCTCCTCCTTCGGTATCTACGATATGCAAATATTCGAATACTAACGTAAATACCGTGCGTGCATAAAAGTTGTTCCAAATATTTTTCAAATAAATATGATAAAAAACTAGACAGAAAAATAAAGATGACAGAAAAAGAATCAACTCAAAATCATTCTCTGTTTAGAAGATATAAAGAAACTAGGTCCAGGGACCAATCTGTTAGAAACAGAAAAGTATCCAGGGGTCGTTTGATAAAAACAGAAAACGCTTCGGGGCAAATACGCCAACTCAAAGAGACAACAAACTTTGCCCGAAGGCGTTTTCAGAAAACAGTTCGAAAAAGAAGAGGAGAGGCTAACGAGGGGGTCCCTCATGTCAGGTTTAAAAACAGAGCTCGCCGGTGCCAGAAGAAAACGGTGGACGCCGGCGACGATCGACGGCGATCCAGAGGAGGGCAAGGGGATGGTGGCACTCACGGGTCTATTCCGCGTCGGTGGGTGGTGGAAGGAGGCGTCGGAGAGCACCACGGTGACGGCCACTTCCTCTCCGGCGGACGGCGGCGCCGGGCAATGATGGATCTCACCGTCGGGGGAACCTAGCGTCAAATTGGAGCCGGGGTTAGAAGAGGAGGTCTACTAGGAGGCGGTTGACCAAAATTGAGCCGAGGATATAGAGCAACCAGGGCCAATTTTGTTGGCGCCCGAAGCGGATCGGGGCGGCCGGAGGCGAGGAAGAAGACCTCCCCGAGGTCCTCTGAGGGGCTTGGCGATGCTATGAGGTGAGGTGGAGTGGTACGGAGTTGCTGGATGGCTCGGGGGCCTCCTATTTATAGGCGGGCGATGGGGTACCACAAGCAGGATTACTCCGGCGAGCAATTACGGCGAGGCAGTGATCGGGCTGGGGTTTACGGAGGCTGGGTATCATCGGATTGGTCCACCGGTTCCATTTTTGGCTTAAGCTCGGTCCAACTTGGGCGATACTCCAGGTTTCGACGGAACGGCTTCACGGGCGTGCACCGGCGGCAAAGGGCGCGCTCTCTGGTTCCAGTCCACGGCGACTGCACGGCAGTGTGCAAAGAGAGGTAGACGGCCACGCGTTGCTCTCTGGTGGTGTGGGCGGTGCTGGACGGCGCCGTTCCTCGCTGAGCTTCTCTGGCGGCTGCAGCGAGCGTCGCTGCCACCGCTCACGGGGGCGATGCACCCCTGCCAGCTCACCGTCGGCGCGAGGAAGAAGCCAAACGACCATGCAGCACTCTGGATAAGAAGGAGGAACCGGGAGCAACGAGCCAACGCGAGCACTGGCGAGATTGACGCGGAGCTCTGACGGAAACGACACTGTCACCTGAAGCATAACACTAAAACTCTGAACCTTGACTGAAACAGTGCTCACCACCTGCTCGATGAAATGATTGACGCACATGGGAAATTTTTCTTGAGCTGAAACTTGGAGGGGTGGCCTCTTGATGCATCCAGAGGCTTCCTGAATTTTCACAGAATTTATGGAAAGGTGGAAGAATGAATTGCATCAAAAATGACAAATCTGGTCCAAATTTGCAGTAATCAAATTTTGAAATTTTTGAACTGTGGACCAGGAGATCTTTGGTGAAATAGGTTGAGGGTACTAAAGAGAAGCTAGGATAATTTTCTTGGGGTCAAAGCTCAAAGGAATTTGACACTTCCTTTGTAAATCCCAAGGGTCCAAATAAAAGACAGAAACTGATTTGATGATGAAATAAATAGAAATAAAATCTAAAAGAGGTTGAGACTTGCTGGAATTGGATGCTTGGCTTGACCCAAAGTAGGGAGAAGAGTTTAGGAGGAAAAATTGAAATGTAAGTCATGGCAAGAGAGTAGCTTAGGAGTATTATTGAATAGGGAAATACAAATCCACTTTCATAGAAATCCTTTTCAATAAAAAGCAAAATATCCCAAGAGTATTTGTGTTGAACCAACACATGTTGAAAAACCCTCAAGACCAGAATTGAAGAAAAAGGTCTCAACAAAGATTTGTCATTAAAAGTTTTGAGAAGGAGAGTCTTCTAGAAAAATTTAAATAACCTCCTTCAAATCAAATAAAGAATTTGGTAAAAACCCAATTAAAATTTTGGGGTGTTACAACTCCTACCCCCTTAGGAAAAATCTTGTCCCCGAGATTTCAGCTGATCCTCAAATAGGTGTGGGTGCTCTGCTCGAAGAAAATCCTCTCTTTCCCATGTTGCCTCATCCTCGGTGTGATTGCTCCACTGAACCTTGAAAAACTTGATTGTATTTTGACGGGTCCTTCTTTCAGACTCCTCCAATATTTTTATTGGACGTTACCTGTATGTGAGGTCTGGTTGAACATCAATGCTCTCATGAGATACATGCTTCTCTGGGTTGCTCACACATTTCCTTAATTGTGAGATGTGGAACACGTCATGAACGTCTGACAATTCTTCAGGTAGGTCTAGTTGGTAGGCCACTGTGCCTTGTCGTGCAATTACACAGAAGGGTCCAATAAATCGTGGTGCCAGTTTTCCCTTAAATTTGAATCTTTGCAGGCCCGTCATTGGGGATACTCGTTGGTACACATATTCACCTGGTTCAAAACTGACTTCACGGTGTTTTTGATCATAATAACTCTTTTGTCGGCTCTGGGCTGTCTTGAGTCGGTCCCTGATTAGTTTAACTTTTTCCTCGGCCTCCTTGAGCATGTCTGGGCCGAAAATATGACTGTCTCCTGTTTCTGACCAATTTAGTGGAGTACGGCATCTTCGCCCATACAAGGCTTCAAAAGGTGCCATTTGTAGACTGGCTTGGTAACTGTTGTTGTATGCGAACTCAGCGTATGGCAAGATTTCTTGCCAACTGGTTCCATAGGTGAGAACACATGCTCTCAGCATGTCCTCTAGGATTTGGTTCACACGTTCAGTCTGCCCTCCAGTCTGCGGGTGGTATGCTGTGCTGAATACTAGTTGAGTTCCCAGAGCTTGTTGTAGGTGATCCCAAAATCTGGAGACGAATTGAGTGCCTCTGTCGGATATTATAGTCTTGGCAACCCCATGTAGACAAACAATACGGGCAAGTTAAAGCCTGGCAAGCTTCTGAGTGGTCTGGGTTGTCTTTACTGGAATAAAATGTGCCACTTTGGTTAATCTATCTGTGATGACCCATATGGCATCATTTCCGTGTCATGACCGAGGTAGTCCGACAATAAAATCCATTCCAATTTCGTCCCACTTCCATTCAGGTATCCTGTTTGGCTGTAATAGTCCTGCCGGTTTTTGGTGCTCGGCTTTAATGCGCTGACATGAATCACAACATGCAATGAATGTGGCTATATCCCTTTTCATACCGTGCCACCAAATTTTTTCGTGAATGTCTTTGTACATTTTGGTTCCTCCTGGGTGAATTGAATATGGAGCGGTGTGAGCTTCGGTCAAAATTTGTTGTTTGAGGTCCTCTATATTTGGTACGCATAGCCTGTCTCCGTACCATAATATTCCCTTGTCGTCTACGACAAATTCTAAGGCCTTGCCCATACTTACTTTTCTTTTTATGCCTTCGATGCTGGGGTGTCCGTGCTGAGCTTCTTTAATTTGTTCCATTAAGGTTGGCTATATTTCCAAATTTGCCACAGTGCCTTCTGTGACTAAAACCATGTTGAGTTTTGCAAATTCACGCTGAAATTCAGGTCTTAAATTTGGTAGACTGCAGCTGTTCGAGCTTGGGTTTCGACTGAGAGCATCTGCCACGACATTCGCCTTGCCTGGATGGTAGTGAATACCAACATCATAATCCTTCACTAATTCCAACCAGCGTCGTTGTCGTAAATTGAGTTCTGGCTGTGTGAAAATATATTTGAGACTTTTATGGTCTGTATATATTTCACAAAAATTTACAAGTAAAAAGTGCCTCCATTCTTTGAGTGCATGAATAACAACTGCCAATTCCAAGTCATGAGTAGGATAATTTTCTTCATGCCGACGTAGTTGCCTGGAAGCATATGCCACTACTTTGCCTTCTTGCATTAGTACGCATCCGAGGCCTTTCCTGGACGCGTCGCAATATACTTCAAAAAATTTGTGTATGTCTGGCACGATTAATACTGGGGCTGTTGTTAATCTCTTCTTCAACACTTGAAAACTTTTCTCGCACGCGTCAGTCCACTCAAATTTCTTATCCTTCTTGAGTAGCTGTGTCATAGGTTTTGCTATGGTGGAAAATCCTTCCATAAATCTCCTATAATACCCAGCCATTCCCAGAAAGCTTCGTATATCTGTTACGTTGGCTGGTTGTTTCCACTCAAGTACAGCCTTGACTTTTTCTGGGTCCACGGCAACACCTTCTTGGGTTAATACGTGGCCTAGAAAACCAACTTGTTTTAACCAGAATTCACATTTGCTGAATTTGGCGTACAATTGATGTCTCCTTAATTCTCCCAGTACAATTCTGAGATGTTCAGCATGGTCTTCTGGTGTCTTGGAATATACCAAAATATCATCAATGAACACCACAACAAATTTGTCCATATATTTCATAAACACTTTGTTCATGAGGTGGACAAAATATGCGGGGGCATTTGTCTGTCCGAACGGCATTACTGTAAATTCATATAACCCGTATCTGGAGGTGAATGCTGTCTTAGGAATATCTTCTGTCCGTATTTTTAATTGATGATATCCTGACCTCAAATCAATTTTTTGAGAAAACCTTGGCCTGTGCGAGCTGGTCAAATAAATCATTTATCCGTGGCATCGGATATTTGTTTTTTATGGTGACCATGTTCAGGGCTCGATAGTCCACACATAATCTCAGGGTTCCATCTCTTTTCTTGGCAAATAATACTGGTGAACCACAAGGTGAGGAGCTGGGTCTGATATAACCTTTTTCCAATAACTCTTTAATTGCTTCTTTAATTCTACCAACTCGGATGGTGCCATTCTGTATGGTTTCTTGTAGATGGGCTTGGTGCCAGGTGCTAGTTCAATGATGAACTCTATCTCTCTGTCTGGTGGCATACCTGGTAGCTCTTTTGGAAATACATCAGGAAATTCACAGACCACCGGAACTTTACTTAATTCAGAAATATCCACCTTGTTCAATCTTGGTTGAAGTGATATTGGTCTTTCTAGAGCTGCAATTCTTATTGTCTTCCCGTGATGATGAGTGAGAATCACAGTCCGATTGTAGCAATCGATAAAACCCTTATTTGTTGTTAGCCAATCCATTCCAAGAATAACATCCAGTCCCTTATTTTCAAATACAATGAGGTTTCCCCAAAACTTTAATCCTTCAATCTCAATAACCACACCTTGGCAGTAACTCTGAGTGATTTGCTTAATCGCGGGGGACTTGATGGTCATTGAATTTTCCAAAGGGAGAATCGGAAAATCATGTTGTAAAGCAAATTTCTTGGAAATGAACGAGTGAGAGGCTCCAGAATCAAACAAAACCGTGGCAGGTATTGTGTTGACAGGAAACGTACCGAGTACGATGTCCGGAGCATTTTGTGCTCCATCCTTGGTCACATGGTTCACGTGACCCTTCCTGTGGTTGTTATTGGGGTTGAAGTTGTTGCGCTTGGGAGCTGAATTATTTCCATTGTTGTTCGGCTTGGGAGCCGAGTTTCTTGGCTTTGGGCACTGCTTGGCATAGTGTCCTTCCTCTCCACAGGCGAAGCAGGTAACGCCTGGGTGATACGTAAATTCCTTGTCCCTTGCATGAATTTTTTTATTTGGACGAGGAGCATTGGTTGAGGATTTATTCGCCCCATTTCTCTGGAAATCATTCTTGTTCTTGTTGTTGCGGGAATGAGCAGTCTTGTCCCTTTTGCGCTTGCGAATATCATCCAAGCTGCGGCGCTCATTTTCCAGTGTAATGGCCTTGTCCACAAGTGTCTTGAAATCTGGAAAGGTGTTAACGACCAGCTGGCATTTGAGTGCTGGTGCCAGACCGTCCAGAAATTTTTCCATCTTTTTATTTTCAGTCATATGTTCTTCGTTGGCATAACGAGATAATTGAGTAAACTGACTATTGTACTCAGTCACTGTCATGCTTCTCTGCTTGAGGTCATCAAACTCTCTTTTCTTGATCTTCATAACACTTCTGGGAATGTGCGCCCCACGAAAATTTTCCTTAAATTCCTCCCAGGTGATGTTGTTTTCATTGGGGTGCATGTGTAGGAAATTTTCCCACCACGATGCAGCTGCTCCAGTGAGGTAGTGAGGTGCATAAAGTACCTTCTCACGGTCCGAACATTGTGAAATAATTAATTTCCTCTCAATGTCTCGAAGCCAATCATCGGCCTCAAGAGGTTTATCAGTGTGAGAGAAAGTTGGGGGACGTGTCTTTTGTAACTCAGATAATTTGGAATGCTGCTGGTATGGTTCGCGGTGATTTCCCATATTGATAATACGATTCATCATTTCTTGATGCTGCTGCTGGCTTTGCTCATAAAGACGGCATACTTGAGAAAACACTGCTTCACTGTCTTGCTGACTTGACTGTCCCTGTGTGAAATTGTTGCCTATCTGGGTACCATAATTTTCTACTGGTGGACTTGGCATAGAACGAGTCCAGGGACGAGGCATTTTCCACTCTGGGGTATTTTTGCAAAACACATGAGAAAAATCTATGTGGCAAAAATAAATAATTTCGCAAAGGCAGAAATTTAAATACTCCAAGATTTTTCAAGAAAATATTTGATTGCGCATGGAGAAGGACCGCACAGTACATATCTTACAAGCAAGCCATAATTATACAGTACATCACTCAGGATGCGCGTACACACTCCTGACATGTTATTTAGGCTAGTGCACTTCTCCGAGTTCCTACATGATGCGCATACAGACTACTTCTCACCACGCCTATATACATATAAACATATCATACAAGCTGCTACATCACAACACTGCTCGGCGCACTCAGTCGGAGATGGTAAAAACTTCCCTCGGCCTGCCGAGGGTAAGTCCCAGAGGTACTGGAGACTCAACCTCCTCCTCACGAATAGGCTCTAAGCACGGAGTGCTGGGCTGTGGAGCTGGTGCGGGTGCGGTAGGTGGTGCAGCACTAACTGGGGTAGGAGCAATGACTTGGTCAAACTCCTCAGTGGTAGGCAGGCGGTGTGCGGTGGCCAAGATGGCAGGTGTATAAGATGCTGAGGACGAGATGTACGATAGTGGTGGTGCTGTATGGAGGAGCTCCCTCCTGTTGGCGACACAGCCCTGAACTGAGTCCATACGAGCAGCCACAAAGTCGTCCACGAGGTTATCAAAAGCTGCCTCAAGAGCTTTGAGATACTCAACAAGCATCTCAACAGCCTCATCTCTCTCTCCCCTAGTGCAAGCAAAAGCATAGTGACAAGTGTATGGCACGTGGCATGGGAGGTAGCGGTAGCGACGAGCCTTCATCGAAGGAAGAGCATCCCGGAGACAAGCAATTGCCTCATGGGCAGCCATCTGCATCGCATGCCTCTCCGTAGGCATGGCTCTCCCAACAAATCGGAAGTGGCGTGATTCAGAATGCCCTCCCTTGAACTGCACCGCGGCCTGGTGCATAGACACGTTGTCGCTGAGCTTGTGCTGGTAGAGTGTGAACTCTGGATGAGTCGATGGCCCGATCGCGATCTTGGCGATGGAGGCGAGGAGCTTGATAAACCCATCGGGCACATTGGTGAACACCTGTGACTCACAGTCGCGGCCAGCCATCTACAAAAGTGGACAAAAATTCCAGATAGTCAAATCATAAATTTATGATGACTAACAGAAAAATTGCTACAATTTGCAAAATGCTAAAATAGCACTATTACGCTAATAACCGATTAGCGATCGCACCTAGTGGCTTCCTACAGTCAGCCTGGCTCTGGTACCAAGGTTGTCAGGACCGGTTTTCCAATAAAACAATTATTGAAAAATCGCCCCTTTAGTCAGACCAGCACAGAAAATCATTCGTACTGCACTACTGGAATCAGCAAATTTGCCGTCTGCCAGTTCTTTGCCGTCAGCTGGCGGACGGCAAAGAAGCTCTTTGCCATCCGTTTCCAGAAAACAGACGGCAAAAAACTAGCTGACGGCAAAGAAGCTCTGTGCCATCAGCCACCTCTTTGCCGTCTGCTAGCTGACGGCAAAGATTCTTTGCCGTCCGCTAGCTGACGGCAAAGAAGCCACTACCTAACGGCCCTAACGGCCCACCCCCTCCTCTCTCTCTTCTCTCTCTCTCTCTGTCTCTCCCTCTCTCCCCGTCCGCACCCCGCCGCACCCCGCCGCCGCCCCCGACCGCACCCCGCCACCGCCCCGACCCCACGCCGCCCTGGCCCGCCGCCCGCCGCCACCGACGCCCCGTCGCTCCGCCCCCCCCCCCCCCCCCGCCGCACCCCGCTGGCGCCCCCGACCGCACCCTACCGCCGCCCCGACCCCCACCGCCACCGCCGCCCCGGCCCCGCCCCGGCCCCGCCCCGGCCCCGCCCCGCCCCCTCCCTTGCCCCGGCCTCCTCCACCGGCCCGCCCCGCCCCCTCCCCTGCGGCGACGCAGCCCCCTCCCCTGCCCCCTCCACCGGCCCTGCCCAGGCCGCCCCGCGCCCCTCCCCTGTGGCTCTAGGATCTGGACCGGCGCCCCCCCTGCTCCCCGTCCGGCTCTCAGCCGCCGGCCTCCTCCAGGGCCGCCTGCCGGCACATCCTCCCTCGCCGCCAGATCAACGGCGGTGCAGTCTTTTCTTGCTCGTTCCTCTCGGGCCACGGCAGATCGACGCCGGCGGCGACTCCTCTCCCCGATCTCGGTGATTTCTTTCTCCACTCGCGCCCTGTTTATTTAGATTTAGGTTTAGTTTAGTTTAGTTCTGTTTTTTTAGATTTAGGTTTAGTTTAGTTTAGTTTATTAGGTTAGAAAAAATAAGTTAGTTAGTTAGTTTTTTCTGTTAAGTTAGTAAGTTAGTTAGTTAGTTAGTTAGTTTTTTAGGAGGAGGAGGAGAGGAAATGAAGAAGAAGAATAAGAAGAAGAAGAAGAAGAAGAAGAAGAAGAGGAGGAGAAGAAGAAAAGAAGAAGAAGAGGAGGAGAAGGAGAAGAAGAAGAAGAAGAAGAGGAAGAAGAAGAAGAAAAAGAAGAAGAAAAGGAGGAGGAAGAGGAGGAGGAGGAGAAGAAAAGAAGAAGAAGAAGAAGAAGAAGGAGAAGAAGAAGAAGAAGAGGAGGAGGAGGAGGAGGAGAAGGAGAGGAATAGGAAGAAGAAGAAGAAAAGGAGGAGAAGAGGAGAAGAAGAAAAGGAAAAAGGAAAACCGGGTCGAGGATCGCCGACGGGGTGCGTCGGCACTGACGGAACCGGGTCGAGGATCGCCGGTCGCCAAGGGGTCGAGGGTCGAGGATCGCCGAAGAAGAAGAAGAAGAAGGAGAAGAAGAAGAAGCAGAAAAGGAGGAGAAGAGGAGAAGAAGAAGAAAAGGAGGAGGAGAAGGAAAAGAAGGAAGAAGAAGAAGAAGAATAGGAGGAGCAGAAGAAGAAGACGAAGAAGAAGAAGAAGTAGAAGAAGAAGAAGAAGAAGAAGAAGAAGAAGAAGAAGAAGAAGACCCCCGACCCCCGAGGATCTAGGGGAAAAGGAGTCGAGGGTCGACCCCGACACGACACCACCGACACCCCGACCCCCGACCCGACACCCCGACACGGCACCCCCGACCCCGACACAGCACCCCTACCCCGACACGACACCCCCGACACCACGACCCCGACACGACACCCCCGACACCCCGATCCCGAAAAAGGTGCTCTTCGGCCTTCCAGAGGCCAACGGGGTCATATATTTGTGAATTATGAGTTAGGTCATATATTTTTCGATTTTGGTTTATAAAAAACATCATATTTATGTTGATCAGGTGGATTTAAATGTGCAGTTGTTTCGTCGCTGCGAGGGTCTGGTGTTCGACGACCTCCCCGTGCGTTCGACGAGCTCTGCCCCTGCGTTCGTGGGTGAGCACAAATGACATCTCCTCCTCCCCCCTTCATTTCCTCTGTTCCGATCTTCGTGCCGATGAAACTTGCTAGCTATCGGTGTCTTCAATCATCAGTATGCGTGACCACTATGCGTCTCCCGTTCGAAAGGGTTACATCTATAGATATGCATGCATTAGCATATTTATAACCGTGATTCTTTCGAATTGTCCAACGTTATCCATGGACAGCCCGAGTATGTGTAGATTGGGTTCGTTTTCCCATATGCTCTGCTCCGGATCCGATATGCAGAATTTCGTCAGTGCCTCCCTGTTGTTCTCCGGGTACACATCCTCCTTGCTTATTGCCGAGACGTGTATCAGGAGAACAGCGAGGAGGTGCTGCCGAAATTTTGCGTCGGATCCGGAGCAGAGAATGGGAAAACGAACCCAATCTACGCATACTCGGGTGGGATTAGGACCTATCTTTACCTACTAGCGTCTAGGTTGCATGGATGTAATAAAACTGACAAACTCTATTAACTGATGAATATGGTTTGCTGAATTATATATATATTTCTTGTGTGTTTAGTAGGTAGGCAAGATGAGTGATCGTGCTTGGATGTACACCGGTCACCCTAGTCAGAAAGAAATGACCATTGAATGGTTAACAAAAACCAAGGGGTTTCTGAGCGCCGCATTTGCAAATGGCCAGGAAATAACCTGGTGCCCCTGTGTCCGGTGCGACAACCATAAAAACTGGACACGGGATGAAATGGGTAAACACTTGTAGAAGTGGGGTTTTACGACTGATTATACGGTGTGGAGATTTCATGGTGAGTCTGCCCAACGTGCCAGAGCTGAGGTGGTTCGTCTTCGCATCGACGAGCATGGTACCGGGATCGAAGACATGGTGCAAGACTTTGATGATGCTCGGGATTCGGACGATGAGATGGAGGAATCTGCAAAGGCCTTCTATGAAATGTTGGAGTCTTCAAAACGTCCTCTCCACGAGCACACTGAGCTTTGTCAGCTAGATGCCATCACGCAAGTAATGGCTCTGAAGGCTCAGTTCAACCTAGGCAGAGAATCCTACGACGCGATGATGACGATATTTGGACGCTTTCTACCCAAAGGCCATGTATTGCCAGCAAACCTGTACCAGTCGGACAAAATCCTACGTGCGCTTAAGATGCCCTATGAAAAGATAGATGCCTGTGAGAATGGATGTGCCTTATTTAGGCTTGAGTATGCGGGCTTCAACTATTGTCCCATTTGCAAGTCTTCCAGGTATGTTGTGGTAGACAACGGTATGGGTGAGAAGAGTCAGACCAAAATCCAAGTTAATGTTCTTCGGTATATGCCAATCATACCAAGACTTCAACATCTTTTCATGGTTGAAGAGACGGCCAGACAGATGACGTGGCATAAATTGGGCAAAAGAACCGAACTAGATGCAAATGGGAATCCGATGTTGGGACACACTTCAGACGCTTTTGCGTGGAAGCACTTCGATGCATTACATAAGGACAAAGCGGTAGATCATTGGCATCCTCGAGTCGCCATCAGCACGGATGGGTTCCAAGTGTTTGGTATGACGGCAACCCAATACAGTTGCTGGCCTGTATTTGTCATTCCACTCAACCTCCCCCCCGGAGAGATTATGAAAAGAAAGAACATTTTCTTGACGTTGATAATTCCAGGGCCCAACTATCCGGGGAAGAATATGAATGTGTACATGCAGCCGCTTAAGGATGAATTGCAAGAAGCTTGGGATAATGGGATCAAGACATATGACGCCGCTACAAAACAAAACTTCAAAATGCATGTGTGGTACATGTACTCGACGCATGACTTGCCGGCGTATGCGCTATTCGTTGGCTGGTGTGTGCATGGAAGGTTCCCGTGCCCCACATGCAAGGCAGCTCTTCAGTTCCGTTGGCTGCAGGCGGGTCACAAGTTTTCTTGCTTCGACTTGCATAGACAGTTCCTGGATCCTGGCCATAAGTTCAGAAAAGACAAGAAAAATTTCATGAAAGGTAGAGTTATCAAAAACTCTGCACCACCTGCATTGATAGGCCAACAGACCCTGGATCAGTTAAACGCTCTCGAGCCTGATCCACAGCGTCCAGGATATTTCAAAGGGTATAATTCGGAACACGCCTGGACTCACAAGATATGCTTGTGGGATCTGCCTTACTTTAAAGACCTCATTTGCCCACACAACATCGACGTGATGCACACTGAAAAGAATATCGCCGAGGCCCTTTTTGGTACATTGTTCGGCATAGAGGGGAAGTCAAAGGATAACCCTAAGGCTAGAGTCGATCAAGAGGCTCTATGTGATAGACTGTTACAAAACATGCGACAACCGAAAGGAAAGAAGAACTGGAGGAAGCCAAAGGCATGGTTCAATCTTGGAAGGCCAGCTATGAGGGAAATGATCTTGTGGGTGAAAATGCAGTTGATGTTCCCCGATGGGTATACAGCGAAACTAAAGAGGGGAGCGAGTCTTGACAAATTGAAAATATTTGGTCTCAAGAGTCATGATTGGCACATATGGCTTGAGCGGGTAATGCCGGTGATCTTGCGTGGCTTTATCCCTGAGGATGAATGGCTAGTACTGGCAGAGCTGAGCTATTTCTTCTGTGCTCTTTGTGCGAAAGAACTATCGCCTGACGTGCTAGACGAACTGGAAGAGTTGGCGCCGGAGTTGATCTGCAAGTTAGAAAAGATCTTTCCACCGGGATTCTTTAATCCAATGCAGCATTTGATTTTGCATCTCCCGACCGAGGCAAGATTGGGGGGGCCCGTGCAAAATTGTTGGTGCTTCGCAACTGAGAGGATGCAGAAGACGCTTCGAGCAAAATGTAAAAATAAACGTAGAATTGAAGCATCGATGGCCGAGGCATTCATTACTGAGGAGGCCGCAAACTTCGTGACAGCACACTACAAAGCCAAGAATCGTCATTTGCATAATCCGAAGCCTCGGTACAATGATGGCGACCGTGAAAAAGGTCGATCCAACCTCAGCCTATTCAAAGGGAAGCTCGCACCAGCTGGTGCTTCGAAAGCAATAGCGTTGGATGTCGAAGAATACCGGACCATTTGTTGTATATCTTCAACAACCTAACAGAAGTGCGGCCGTACATCGAGTAAGTTCTCGGTACATTGTTTTGCAACTTATAATTCCTTTGAAATGCTCTTATTCCCGGATATGTGATATAGTCGATACGTCGCCAAATTCTCGGATGGAGCGGTGATCCAAAAGGATTCCATCGAAGAGTATGAGCTTCTGGCAAAGCATGGAGGCGGCTATCCCGGTTTCATCTCTTCGTTCAAACAAACGGTAATTTCCATTAGACCATTTCATTTCTTCGTCTAGTTTGCGGCTAATGCAACAATCCTTTCGTATTAAACTTGTAGGCTAATGCAGAGTCTATGGACTCCGAATTGAGACAAGTCGCTAATGGTTTTGACTATAAGGTCCGTTCATTTGACATATACTACATCAACGGGTATCGCTTTCGTACTTTTGGCAAAGAGCTATCTATGGCCGACCGAAAGTCTACAAATTGTTGTGTCTCCGCTGTCGGCAAAGGAGGGGTCGAGTATTATGGAAGAGTTGAAGCAATTTATGAACTTACATTCTTTGGTGAAAACCCACCAAACGTCGTAGTCTTCAAATGTTATTGGTTCCAGCCGAAGGAGACTAGAAGGACTCATGAACATATAGGGCTAGTCAAAATCAAACAAAGCACCCATTTAGATGTTCCCGATGTCTATATTATGGCTCAACAGGCGACCCAAGTTTTCTATCTACCGTGGGCCTGCCAAACTGATCCAAATCTGAATGGTTGGGATGTCGTTTATGATGTGCCGCCACATTTTAGACCACCTCCCCTCAATGAAGATGATTATGAACCTCACATTAACCCAGACACATATGAAGGAGAATTCTTCCAAGAAACACGTGTTTCCAAAAAACGTTTCAAGAACCGCTCTACTTCACCCCAGAACATTGAGGTAGACAGCGACAGTGAATCCGACTTCACCCATGAGCCGGAACAAGAAGAGACGGAAGAAGAAGAGGTTACTGCGGCGGATGACCTGTCAATGCTTGACCGATTACATAAAGGAGGCCTTCCACATGTTGATGCATTTATTGATGATGCTGATGAGCACGTCATTACTGATAGTGATGATGATTATGCATTTATTGATCCCGGAGCATATATAGACGATGAAGATTAATATTAGTAATGTCAGGTATTCAATTATTATAGACGATGATGATGATTTTCTTGTATGATTGTATGATTTATATAGTTACTTGTATAATTTTCTTACTTTGTATGATTGTTTCTTATACATAGTGCCATGGTCTTGATATCCGTCCCCGTCGGCCCTCGCCCGCTTTATGATTCGGATGTGGTAAATTCTCTTTTATAACTATTTGTTGCATTTCGCATTTATGACAATTATGGCCATCAAGTTGACATAGAGATATTTTAATCTAGGAGGTATGTGAACCGGAATTTGCAACCGACCCTCTTGTCGAGAAGTTAAATTTAGTTGAAAAAGAAAATGAGTATTTGAAAGAAAAAATTAAAAGAATTGAAGAAGAGAAGATGACATTGGAGTTGTATGTTGCCGATGTCATCGATGATGACAAGATGAAGATGAATGCAATGCGCTTGAAGATTAAGAAGATTAGAAAATATGCCATTGATAATGAGGCTTGGTATCATTATGCCGTTGGATCAATTGTTACCTTAGTTGCGATCTTCATCGCATTTGTTGTGATGAGGGTAAGTTTTCTCTAGTGTTTTGCTTAACAAATGCATACTTAGCTTATTTTCCTCCTAAATGGCATAATTACCTAAATTAGATAAAAAATGAGCTATACTTACGTAAGTTGGCTCAAAAATGGCATCATCCTCGAAAATGACATAATAACCTTACTAAGCTCCAAAATGACCTATTTACCTAGCTTAGCTCTAAAATGACCTACACTTCGCATTTTTTCCTAGCTTAGCTAAAAAATGGCATTTTTACCTACCTTAGTTAGAAGAAGAAGAAGATAAAGAAGAGGAGAGGAGAAAAAGAAAGAGAAGAAAAATTCTTCTTCGTCTAGCTAGTCTTCTTCTTCTAGTCTTCTTCTTCTTCTTCTTCTTCTTCTTCTTCTTCTTCTTCTTCTATCTAGTCTTCTTCTTCTAGTCTTCTTCTTCTTCTTCTTCTTCTTCTTCTTCTTCTTCTTCTTCTAACTTTCTTCTTTCCCAATTTGCAGATTTGCTTTCGATGAGGAAGCTTGCGTTGATGGAGTCTACTCTTCTTCTTGTGCTTCCTTTTTGTTTTAATTTTGTAGGATGAACAATGTGAAACTTGCTACCTATATATGTATGTATGGATGAAACCATTGTATGCTTGTTGTTGGATATGTTGGCTAGCTATATATGTTGCATATGGACTTTTCATTTGGTATGTATATGTGTTGGATGATCATATCCATATGGCAGGGATATGATTTGGTATGTATATGTGTTGTTATGCTTGTTGAAAGTATTTTCAAATGTGTATATATATATATATATATATATAATGTGTGAAATTCTGTGAAATTGAATGAATTTAAGAAAAAACAGAAAAAACAGGGGCTGTACAGGCTCTTTGCCGTCTGCTGGCAGACGGCAAAGCGCTTTGCCTTCAGCCAGCAGACGGCAAATCTGCCACGTGGCAGCTACGTGTGCAACCTGGGGTGCACTGGGCTGGCCTATTTGGAAGCTTTGCCGTCTGCTGACAGACGGCAAAGACCTTTGCATCTTTGCCGTCTGCCAGCAGACGGCAAAGCACGCCGTTAACCCCTTAACGGACCTAAGCTGCCACGTGTGCCGTCCATGCCCTTTGCCGTCTGCTGGCAGATGGCAAAGATGCAAAGGTCTTTGCCGTCTGCCAGCAGACGGCAAAGTGGCCTTTGCCGAAGCTTGTTCAGCCGGATGTGGTGCCGTCTGCTGGCTGACGGCAAAGACCTTTGCCGTCCGCAATGCATGCCTTTGCCGTCTGCCATGGCAGACGGCAAAGTTGCTGATTCCAGTAGTGCTGGTAGACAAATCCTTGATACAGAAAACCAGTAGTACTTAATATTATACAGGGTTGAGCTGAGGCTGCTCAACAATTTATTACAAGTACGCCAATATTACACATAAAGGCGGATATTTCACAGTGGATATGGTGGCATAACTACTGACTCGCAATAAAAGGTGGTGGTGGATATGTCACAGTGAAGTGGGTGACATGACTCCAATATCTTACAACTCATCAAGCGCTGGAGTGAGGCTCGATGATTTTATTTGGGTAGTGGAAGCGTATATAATACAAGTGACCAACTCCAGGATCGCAAGAGACTGACTGGGACTCCTCTAGGCGTCGGACTCGCTATCGTACTCTTCATCCATAAGATCTCCTTCGTCAACATCTGGCCAAATCAACAAGCCAGGTGAGTACTTTGAATGTACTCGCAAGACAGTTTGGACATAAGATATAACAAATGCAAACATGATGCACACGAGCAGAAAAGTAATACACACAAAGGCACTAAATCTACACAGCGAGATAAATAAAAAGGAAGTCGGGCGGTAGTCCTCCCGAAATCCCAAAAAAATAAAAGAAGACCGATCGGGTGTCTGAAGCAACGCCTCGAAAGGTAAAAATAAATTAACATGCCTCAGTCGGGCGTCGGTGCGACACCACATAAAGGGCTTATATTGAAAAATAAATATCAGTACGTGCCACAGTCGGACGTCTGAGCGACATCACATAAAGGGCTTATATCAAAAGTAAATAACAAGAATGCCACAGTCGGACGTCTGAGCGACATCACATAAAGGGCTTATATCAAAAGTAAATAACGAGAATGCCACAGTCGGACGTCTGAGCGACATCACATAAAGGGCTTATATCAAAAGTAAATAACGAGAATGCCACAGTCGGACGTCTGAGCGACATCACATAAAGGGCTTATATCAAAAATAAATAACGAGAATGCCACAGTCGGACGTCTGAGCGACATCACATAAAGGGCTTATGTCAAAAATAAATAACGAGAATGCCCCAGTCGGACGTCTGAGCGACATCACATAAAGGGCTTATATTTCATCATTCGAATTCGAGTAGTCCAGGAGGTAGTACCATCCCAAGGAATACTCGGTACATAATAATAAACAGGTTAGTCCATCCACAGGAATAATATTCAGCCCAGTTTACTTCTGTCATTTACATATTAGTTCTCTAGAGACTGACACTGAGACCGACACTTGACCTGTCAACCAACGTCCCTGACCGTGGACACGGCTACTCGAATAGTTTTGACTCTGCAGAGGTTGTACTCTTTACCCACAGCCAACGGATTTCAGTAGTCACAAAGGACTAGTTCCGTCTACGGTATTTTAGAAGAAAACACACCTAACCAGTACACACCCATTTCACATCCCGATGCCAGGTATCACCCTAGGCAACATTCAAGAAAAACTTTAAGACGGGGAGGCCAACACCTCGAATAGCATGGGATCAAATTTATATCGCGCGCTCTAAGGGGTGCCCCCTCTCGGTCCTCACCGGAAACACCCATGCCCCCTAACCGGATGACGGGCTTTAATCCAGGGCCATGGAACCCTCATCACGGCCCCTCTATTTGGTGTGTACATGGAAAGAGGTTTGCAACTTACTAAACTGTATTCTTTGCAGAAAACATGTGGCAGCACGAAAAGAAGGCAAACGGGGACAAGACTCGATCTATGTCAACACTGGAGTTAAATAGTTTCTTTGATAATACCGGCATGCTCCAACAATACCAGCATACAACCTATCATGTCACCACATGACTAGGTTGTTCAATATTTCATGATCTCATCAAGTTTGTAGCTCACTTGCAACTTATCATGCATGAAATATAACATTCAACAAATGCTTATATAAACATGCCATGAAAAAAAAACCACTCAAGCAAACATGAAAAACACTCGTCATATCAAAGGTTCAAACATGCTTGCCTGGATCGGAGTAGTCGGAGTCTAGCTCGGCGAAGTTGACGGCAGCGTCTCCTCCTTCGGTATCTACGATATGCAAATATTCGAATACTAACGTAAATACCGTGCGTGCATAAAAGTTGTTTCAAATATTTTTCAAATAATTATGATAAAAAACTAGACAGAAAAATAAAGATGACAGAAAAAGAATCAACTCAAAATCATTCTCTGTTTAGAAGATATAAAGAAACTAGGTCCAGGGACCAATTTGTTAGAAACAGAAAAGTATCCAGGGGGTAGTTTGATAAAAACAGAAAACGCTTCGGGGAAAATACGCCAACTCAAAGAGAAAACGAACTTTGCCTGAAGGCGTTTTCAGAAAACGGTTCGAAAAAGAAGAGGAGAGGCTGACGAGGGGGTCCCTCATGTCAGGTTTAAAAGCAGAGCTCACCGGTGCCAGAAGCAAACGGTGGACGCCGGCGACGATCGACGGCGATCCAGAGGAGGGCAAGGGGACGGTGTCACTCACGGGTCTATTCCGTGTCGTTTGGTGGTGGAAGGAGGCGTCGGAGAGCAACATGGTGACGGCCACTTCCTCTCCGGCGGACGGCGGCGTCGGGCGATGATGGATCTCACCGTCGGGGGAACCTAGCGTCAAATTGGAGCCGGGGTTAGAAGAGGAGGTCTACTAGGAGGCGGCTGACCAAAATTGAGCCGAGGATATAGAGCAACCAGGGCGAATTTTGCTGGCGCCCGAAGCAGATCGGGGCGGCCGGAGGCGAGGAAGAAAACGTCCCCGAGGTCCTCTGAGGGGCTTGGCGATGCTGTGAGGTGAGGTGGAGTGGTGCGGAGTTGCTGGATGGCTCGGGGGCCTCCTATTTATAGGCGGGCGATGGGGTGCCGCAAGCAGGATTACTCCGGCAAGCAATTACGGCGAGGCAGTGATCGGGCTGGGGTTTACGGAGGCTGGGCATCATCGGATTGGTCCACCGGTTCCATTTTTGGCTTAAGCTCGGTCCAACTTGGGCGATACTCCAGGTTTCGACGGAACGGCTTCACGGGCGCACACCAGCGGCAGAGGGCGCGCTCTCTGGTTCCAGTCCACGGCGACTGCACGGCAGTGTGCATAGAGAGGTAGACGGCCACGCGTTGCTCTCTAGTGGTGTGGGCGGTGCTGGACGGCGCCGTTCCTCGCTGAGCTTCTCTGGCGGCCGCAGCGAGCGTCACTGCCGCCGCTCACGGGGGCGATGCACCCCTACCAGCTCACCGTCGGCGCGAGGAAGAAGCCAACCAACCATGCAGCGCTCTGGATAAGAAGGAGGAACAGGGAGCAACGAGCCAACGCGAGCACTGGCGAGATTGACGCAGAGCTCTGACGGAAACGACACTGTCACCTGAAGCTTAACTCTGAAACTCTGAACCTTGACTGAAACAGTGCTCACCACCTGCTCGATGAAATGATTGACGCACATGGGAATTTTTTCTTGAGCTGAAACTTGGAGGGGTGGCCTCTTGAAGCATCCAGAGGCTTCCTGAATTTTCTCAAAATTTATGGAAAGGTGGAAGAATGAATTGCATCAAAAATGACAAATCTGGTCCAAATTTGCAGTAATCAAATTTTGAAATTTTTGAACTGTGGACCAAGAGATCGTTGGTGAAATAGGTTGAGGGTACTAAAGAGAAGCTAGGATAATTTTCTTGGGGTCAAAGCTCAAAGGAATTTGACACTTCCTTTGTAAATCCCAAGGGTCCAAATAAAAGACAGAAAATGATTTGATGATGAAATAAATAGAAATAAAATCTAAAAGAGGTTGAGACTTGCTGGAATTGGATGCTTGGCTTGACCCAAAGTAGGGAGAAGAGTTTAGGAGGAAAAATTGAAATGTAGGTCATGGCAAGAGAGTAGCTTAGGAGTATTATTGAATAGGGAAATACAAATCCACTTTCATAGAAATCCTTTTCAATAAAAAGCAAAATATCCCAAGAGTATTTGTGTTGAACCAACACATGTTGAAAAACCGTCAAGACCAGAATTCAAGAAAAAGGTCTCAACAAAGATTTGTCATTAAAAGTTTTGAGAAAGAGAGTCTTCTAGAAAAATTTAAATAACCTCCTTTAAATCAAATAAAGAATTTGGTAAAAACCCAATTAAAATTTTGGGGTGTTACACAACGAAAGGTGGTATTATTACTTCCCGAGTCGTGCAGCACCCGGAGAAGAAGCATCTTTTCCCGGTGGACGAATAGAGAGGGACCTGGTACAGGCCAACCTTGCCCAGTACGTCATCGCTCAAGAGCGTTTGACCCAGCGAGTAATGGATTATCTCCAGAACCTCGCTGTTTTGAATCCTCAGATCACCATTGGCAGACCACTGAGGCCAGACCAGGAAAGGCACGTTCTTCGACTAGTTAACCCGCTTCCCCCGGAATAAGAAGAATGTGCCCCAGTGCCGGAGACATTTTCTCAGGACCCAGCATATTTTACGTTTGCGCTGTAGACGCCACTACCATGTTTGTTAACCTAACATTTATTTATGTGTTGCAGCTTATGCGTTGTATCCTAAGTTTGTGCTATGAATAAATTGTTTGGTTTCAATTGATGTGAGTAATTTTTACTGCTGTGATTTTTGATCAACTGTTTTATCTCTCAGTAAATCCCGAGGTGGGATTTTCCTTGAGCTATCGCAACAAACATTTTTTTTTCCATGACATAGATTGAAATTCACGCAGCACCACGACCACAGGCTCACAGCCACAACCACTCGACCACATGCACTAATTGCAAAAACACATGCACATTTTGCACCTAACTAATCACCTCACTAACACACCACAGTTTCTGAAAGAGAAATTTGTGGGTAATTATTCTGGTGCAAGTTGCCTCCAGCACACTGACAACAGTTAGCACCTGACACCGACACTCAATCTTCATGATCACCACCGCCGTGAAGAGCCAACACTCGAGCAGCAGTATCACGACGATCATCGTGGATCATCACGCACAAGAGCACGGAGAACCCCAGCAATGCCGCCAACCCTCCACACATCAGGATCGTGTACCAATCCGGCATCACCTCTGCCATTAGAGCCTCGTCTCGAGCTCCTGCAAACAGAAATGGAGGAGAAGGAAGAAGAAGAAGAAACGAGGCCAGGTGTGAGGAAGAACAAAGGAGCAACGCGGTCATTTTATAACTCGAGATCGGTGTACGGTGAGCGAAGTCCACCAGCGCCGCTCGTTGCTCGATCGCCGGTGTTCAGAGGCGAATCCGCGAGCAGTGCCGACAGCGCACTGGCCTGCGAGGTGAGTGCACGCTGCGCCGGCAGCTAGCATGCTGCGCACTACCGCAGTACGATCTAGATGCCCTACGCACTAGACGCCACCGGTGGAGAAAGCGCGGGAAAGTGCGCGAGAGAGAGGAAGAGATGAGGGCCAGAGGGAGAAGAAGAGACTGACAGTGGGCCCTGGGTCCACCTGTCAGCCAGAGAGAGCACTGTGCACTCGGGTACTACCAACATACTATGGAAATTTAGAATTTTATTAATTCTAAATTTACCGTAGCCATAAGTAGAAATCTCTCGGTTTCCCCAACCGTAGATTTTTCCACGCAGCGCCAGTACCCCACTATAGTTGCACCAATTATATGCCCTCTCACTGTAGCCACGTCATATCGCGTGAGTAGGATATTTATTTTTCGCATTATTACTGCATGGTGGTAGGAGTAATTTTTTTAAAAACCGCCCTTAGCAAATCTCGAGGACGAGATTTTTTTTAAGGGGGGCAGTGTTGTAACACCCCAAAAATTTTAATCATGTTTTATTAATTAAAATTTTGCCAGAAATTTAAATTTTTATTTTTCTGGATCATCGATTGATTTCAGAACCACTCCTTTCTTCTAAAATGTGGAATTTTCCCTCCGAGTAGAAACTTTTCAAAAATATTTTTGGACTTGAGTGTCTACTCAAGAACATTTCGTTTTTATTATATATGATCAGTGAAAACCTTTTTATATTATTTTGCCAAGTTTTAATTCTTTTAAAATGGCCTTTTATATTTTTAATAGCCTCATTTGCACTACAACCATTTGATAACTTCTTATAAAAATTCTACAAAAATTTGTAGATGACGTGTGATGTTCCTACATCACTTTTATGCAAGAACCCAGCTTTGTATTTTTGGATTTTTGAGCATATCATCCTCTTTTGCATTCTAGACCCGTTTAAGGATTTGAACTGCAACCCCAATTTATCTTGCTCTATTGCCCATGGAATTTTTCCTACCTTTAGTAACCCCTACCAAACCCTTAAGTCCAAGAGATCAGCCACATTCGAGTGATTTAAACACATGCAATAATGTCCTATATTTTCTGTCCAGAACTGTAGTTTTGCAAAACTTGCACTAGGAAGTTTTTATTTTGCCCAAACCAACCATGCCATAATTACCAGTACCTAAAGAGGCTCCATCCTGTTAATTTTGGTCTCCAGCAGACCTCATTTGATGCCCCTGACATTTTGTCAAACACCTGATGTTCATGACCAGTTTTGGCATGGATTTTAGTCTGTATTGTGAGCTTGGGCCCCTGGCCAAACCAGCATGTCCATTAGGCCTATTGCATACACCCTAACCACCTTGTTAATTTGTAGCTTCATCCAAGCCTCCTAGTATGCATTGGCATTTCGTCAAACACCTGACGAGCGTGTCCAGAGCGCGAACAGAACGCGCGTTTTGCACGTGCGTGCGCCCGAGCTGCCGCGTCCCGTTGTCGCCTCCCCGCGCTCATTCTGATCCATTCCCGTTCGCAGCAACACTCCCCCAACCCCTCCGAACCCGTAGAGCCACTCCGACCGTCCCCTGGCGTCGCGCAGCGCCGCCGTCAGAGCTGCCATGGCGGCTAGCCGTCGGCAGCGGCCGACCCCCACCGCCGCAGTGCCGCCCAAGCAGCCCCAGCCCGCCAGCTGCCCCAAGCAACAGGTCGAGCTCATCCGCGAGCTAGTCCGCTAGCTGCTGTCGCCGCCACGTCGCCGCAAGCTACTGTCGCCGGACTTATCCACGGCCGCCGCGGGAACCAACCTAGCCGGCTATAAAAGGAGCCCCTGAGCACGTCTAGCCACGCCAGCCACCTCTGCACTACCATAGGAAGCCCCCTTTTGTTTTAATTTGCTAGGAGCCGCGATCTTCTCCACCTCCGGTGGCCTCGGCCGCCGCCACGCTCCGGTCAAATCCGACCAAACCAAGGCCTCCCTCGTTTCCACCTCACCGCCGTTAGCTTCCCCTATACCCCGTAGAGCCACCCCACCACTCAGCGTCAACTAGGAGCCACCCTGGGTCGAATCCCCAACCGACCAGAAGGCCACCGCCCGCCTTAGAGCTCGCCGCCGACGACCCCCTTCGCGTCCGCTACCCTTTCGACCACCGGGAGGATCACCCTGGAGTGGTGAAGCCATTCCCGCCGTCGGAGCCCCGGGTGGGAGTCGCCTATCGCCGGCGTTGGTCGCCAGAGCCCCGCTCCGTTCGGCCACAGGAGGAAGGAGATGGGGAGAGGACTAGGCAAACCTGACTGGTGGACCTGCAGGCCCACCGTCAGTGACTCCCCGGCCCCGCCGAGGCGCTTAAGTTGAAGCGCAAAGCCGCAGAGTACGTTTTCCCCTCTCGAAAGCGTATTCTATCTGAATCGTTTTCTTTTTCTAATATTTATTTAAAAACAGATTTTGACCAATCTTTGACTGGCTATAACTTCTAAAATAAAACTCCTATAGACTTGATTCTTTTTCCCACCCCTCTTAAAATCCCTCTAGTTTATTTTCATATTTATTTGAAAATTTTCCAAACAACTTTTCTGTACTATTTTCAAATTGTGTGTTGATTCGAATATTTTCAAAAATAGGATATTGGAGGGAAGATGAAAACTTTCAGAAAAGTTTGGAGTGCACACCGCCTACATACACATTTAAGGCAAGCATTCTGAACCTTGGTATAATATTTGTTGTCTGTTGTTTGATGTGACTACAACCCCGAGTTGACTTGAAGCATGCATTATTTCATGTGATGTTGTGATCATCCTCTTGAGTGCATGATGGAAATTCCTTGCTGTTGGAATTGATATGCTTGTGGCAGTAGTCACCACCTTGTGCCATGCATGCCTACCGGAAGGGATCCGGGATAAGCCCCTGTCTCGGGTAGACACGAGCTTGGTGCTGACATCTTGTTGGAGCGAGAATGGTCAATGAGGCATGATGGAGTGTGATGAGTGGTGATTCTGTCATATATTGTGAAAAATATTTATTGTGCTAATCATCAGGGAATACTTAATCCTCCTGAGTCGATCATAGATCGAGTCTTGTTCCAGTAACCCTACCACTTGTCCCTGCCACAGGTAGGGTACAGTTCAGTAAGTTGTCAACCCCTTTCTCAGCACACACCATACAGAGAGGCCATGGTGGAAGATACCGGGTGCATCCGGTAGGTATGCCACCTGGTCCGGGGGCATGGGTGTTCCGGTGAGTCCGAGGGGGTAGCTCCCCTGTTTTGCGCACGATACAAATTTTGTGATCCCATGCTAATCGAGGTTGGAGCCTCCCCACTTAGAGTTTTACTTAACGAGTGTCGTGGGTGATTCCAGGCACCGGTAAGTTAAGCTGGTGTGTCTGGGGCAGGTGTGTTTTCAATTCAAAGACCGTAAGCGGAATTAGTCCCGGTGGACTAAAGGAATCTGTTACTCGTGGGTAAAGAGTACACCCTCTGCAGAGTTTATATCTATTCAAATAGCCGTGTACGCGGTTAAGGACTACAGTCTGGGATGGGTCAAGTGTCGGTCTTTGTGTCGGTCTTCGGAGGAAAACTTCTAAACCAGAATATTGATCATGATGTGTGAGGAATGATGATTATGATTATTATTATTGTGGACTAACCAATTATATTGTTTGGTTTATCGAGTATCCCTGGGATGGTTCTACCTCCTGGATACTTATTGTGATTTTTATTATATAAGCCCTTTATGTGGCGTCGCACAGACGCCCGACTGTGGCATGCTTGGATTCATTTTTCTTATAAGCCCTTTATGTGGCGTCGCTCAGACACCCAACTGCGGCATCTGTGTTATTTAATTTCCTTATAAGCCCTTTATGTGGCATCGCTCAGACGCCCGACTACGGCATGTGTGTTATTTAATTTCCTTCTAAGCCCTTTATGTGGCGTCGCTCAGACGCCCGACTGCGGCATGTGTGTTATTTAATTTCCTTATAAGCCCTTTATGTGGCGTCGCCCAGACGCCCGACTGTGGCATGCATGTTAATTATTTTTCTTCTAAGCCCTTTATGTGGCGTCGCTCAGACGGCCGACTGAGGCATGCTTTATATTATTATCCTTTCGAGGCGTCGCTTCAGACACCCCGATCGATTTTTTTTATTGCTTATTCATGTTAATATGAATGACCTGCTTGCGTGCATCATGAATTTTATTTTGTGACTGACTAAGTGATCATGGATTATTTCAGTGCATGATTATCATCTGTTATATTATACCTGTTTTCATGATGTTTGCGAGTACATTCAAAGTACTCACTGGCTTGTCCCTGGCTATTGTCTTGGCCAGATTTCTTGCTTGGAGAGGAGCGCAATGACGACAGCCCCGGAACCTAGGCATCGAAGATAGCAGATACGCGAAGATAGGAGTTATCCAGGTCAGCTGTTCCTGTGGGAAATGGAGTCCCATAGACGCTGATGACCCCGAGCCGCTTCCGCCACCAACCTCTAGAAACCTTTTGTTGTACTCATAGACCATAATGGTCTTGTACTTCATATTTTGTAATTTTCTTGGAATTTCTATATCAAGAATGTGCCTCATCAGCTAACAGTAATCCTGGGGCTGGTGAGCACAAGGACCATTTGCTGGGAAATTAATATCCTGGAAAACCGGTCCTGACACTTCACGAGGCGGCTTCATCGAGAAAACACCTTTATGGCTGCGCCGGATGCATTGTGCTCATGTTTGGGCTGCGGGAGCGCAATCCTGTGGCTATGTGGGGAACAATGCATTCGGGTTTGGGTCATAGAGGTGCGCAACCGAGTAGAAATGCACGGGATGGCTCTTGACGGAGTTGGGAGAAACCGGGCCATGCGCCTGGGGGCTTGCCCAGGTATCTACGGCCGTGACACTCTCATGTAATAATGAGTGGGCTGTATACGCCCGGAGACCCCCGAGGACACGGAGGGGTTCCATCCCACGCCCAAGTGGAAGCCCCATACTCCGCATTGGCGGACAACACTGCCCACAAATGGCTATGCCCACGCAACGTGGATGCCCTACGCTCCGCGCTGGGGGAAGACGAAGGCGAAGACTAGCCTAGGTGCCGGACGCGGCAGTTGCTTGCTTCTTTTTGGTGTTCGAATTGCCACTTTTTGGAATGAAGTTTGAGAATTTCGGAACTCTATTTTAAAAGAAAAAGGGACGGGGACTTTTCTCTCATCGTTCTCTCGTTTTTCCAGTCTTGGAGTCTCTTTCTCTGAATTGGTGTTTCGTAAGGGCCCGTGTGCTCCGGCCCTCCCCGAGGCGCCTCGTAGATGGATAGCAAGGCCCTGTCGCTTCAGGGACTTGCATCTTTTGGCGGTCGACCCCCACTCGGGGGCTCCGACCACAGCGCGGCACCGCAACATGGAGCCTCGGGAGGCCCCAGTGCCTCCTGAGGCGGCAGCCGGCAGGACGGAATGGGGGTCGCTCGAGCATCAAAGGGGGCTCCTGAGCAGCGCGCCTCAGGAGCCTTACCGGTCATATAGCCACTCGCCCCTTGATGTCGTCCGGGCGATCTGGTCGGCATCAAGGGTGTCGAGGCCTCACCCCATAGTCGTGTCCTGGTGATCCGGACGTCGCTTACGGGGGACAAGGAAATGTGCGGGACTGGGACCTGCCGACGTAGAGTTGCTTGAGCGTCAAAGAGGGCTCCTGAGCAGCGCACCTCAGGAGCCTTACCGGTCATATAGCCACTCACCCCTTGATGTCATCCTGGCGATCCGGTCGGCGTCAAGGGTGTCGAGGCCTCACCCCGTAGTCGCGTCCTGGTGATCCGGACGTCGCTTACGGGTGACATGTAAATGTGCGGGACTGGGACCTGCCGACGTAGAGCAATGCTTGAGTGTCGAGGGGGGTTTCATGGGCACCGCGCCCCGGAAACCTCGTCAATCATGTGGCTTCGTGCCCCCTGGTTGCGTCGAGGTGATCCGGATGCTCCAGTGGCGGCCGAGGCCTCGCCCCTTTTGGACTCGTCCAGGTGATCCGGACGCCCTAACAATGGGCGAGGTCTGCTCGTGGTTGAGTCCCGTGGACACAGAGCACCGAAAGGGCCCCCCAAACTGTCCCACAAACAAGGAGGAAGCGCCCCAGGAGGAATCGCGGACTATCTGGACAACCCGGCCGCACCTCGCGACGCACGAGATCGTCATGGCCCTACAAGCTAAGTACACTACCGAACCAAGCAAGAGCCTCCTGATCTAATGGCGGCCCGAGGACGGGATAAGGGTTGTGCGCTCTAATGTGAAGATGCAGGTACTGCGGGCCACCACGCGCAGCTACCGAGGTCCCAGAGGCCTGAGGTGCCAGGAAAAACAGCGCGAGGGGAGGGACCCTAGCGCGACGAGCAGCAAGGCCACGAACCCGGGAAGTGGCGGCCACGAGCAGCCCCTTAGGAGAGAACGCCTCGTGAGGGACTAGCCGGCCGCCATCACCGGGCCGCATTGGCATCGGCGCCAAGCCCCGCGCGAAGAAACTAAGTCACGTCACGACAAGCAGGTGACCGGCGATTTAAGAAAGGGAAGGACGGAGACAAAGGTAATACGCAAAAGACTAACGCCCACAGGGGCCGGGTTCTTCTTAAAATATTACAGGTACCAGGAAAGGAAGACAGAGGATGCCTAAAGGGAGTAGTCGTTGTTGTCGCCCGCGCCGCCGGCCTCCTCGGCGTCGGAATCATCCTCCCCGCTGGAGGTGGGCACCTGGATGAACCGCTCCACCAGGGACTCCATGTGCGGGCACACCTCATCCCGGAGAGGCCTCTGTAGCTCGTCGGTCACCCGCTACCCGACAAGTCAGAGGTCAAGCTCCGGGACATGGCGGCGCAGGTTGGAGAAAACGCATGTCAAGGCAAGGTCCAGGAGCTCGCGCGCGTCGGACTCGTTGTCCGCGTTCACGCGGGAGATGCCGGTCTCCAGTTTCTTCACCACCCTCCGGAAGAAGTCAAGATAGCCCCCGTCGCCATGCGCGCGCGACAGCGTGGGGGCTTCCCCGACGAACCGGCTCACCGCGCCGGCCGCGCGGCGGGCGATGTCAAGATACTGCTTGGCGCGTTGGGACTCCAGCATCTTGGCATGCGCTGCCTCATCCTGGGCGGCCTGCACGGCGTCGGCTGCCTCCTTAACCTGGGCCTGGAGGGACGCCAGCTCCGCCCTGGCCTCCGCTTCGCCCCTGAGGGCGGCTTGGAAGGCGGCCTCGGCGGTCGTCAGCCAGGCCCGCAGTGCGTCCACCTCCTCCTGGAGTTCGCCGAGCCTGCATTTCTTGGCCGCAGGTGCCCTGGAAGAAGGAGAGGATCAGGTCCAGTGCACTGGACGAGACAACTAAGAAAGAAGGAGGCGGCGGAGTACTCACTCGTCGACCATGGCCCAGCGCCGGCGAACTTGCGCCGGCCCCGAGGGCCCCCCGCCGCTGCCTCCCGAAGAGGGCGAGGAAGCTGACGGCCCTGCGCGCTTCACCGCGCCGGCAACGCTTCCTCCAGATGCCATGGGGAAAGGGAGAAGCTGAGGAGAGGAGAGGGTTTTCTCTAGAGCAACGGGAGCACACGAGCGCTTCGAGTTGGCTAGACCCCCCGGGGGAGGGCGGATTTATAGGCATAACCGCGGCCACGAGGCGTCGTGGGAAAGCAGGCGTCGTGCGCCCCTCGGGCGTCGAATGGCTAGCTCGATCGGCGCGCAACCCTGCTTCGCGTCGCCTCACCTGCCTTCATAGGGGTACATCCACGTGGCCCGAGGAGTGGAAGCCCAAGGGAGCAATAGCATTCAAGGAAGGGTAATGATGGTCGGTGCAGCGCACGGCTGTCGCGTTAGTTTGACTTGGGGCGGTTCGTGACGCCCTCGGGGAACGGAGGCGTCGGCACCTTGACACGCGACGCGAGTCGAGCCTGGCCCGCAGGCGTTTGGGGCCCGCGGCGCTTCGGGCCGTCCTCAAGGGCTTCGCCCGGAAGCCAGCTCGAGCGCGCCTTGAGCCTGGGGGCTACTGTCGGCGTTCTGGGAACATGGGTACCCAGACTTGCCTGCCTGCGGCCCAGGGCAGGGCCCACCTCACGAGCCAAGCATGGCCTGGCGAGGCCCCACTCAAGGCAAGGCCCTCGCGAGGACCCGAGCTCGCGAGGGAAGCAGCACCAAGACCAGCAAGGATGAGCCTCCTCAGGCCCCCTCCGGAGCGGCGGAGATCTCTATGCAGAACCCGGCCTCAGGAGTCAAGGATGACGCAAGGAGGGACAGGCGGGTGCCAGCGTGCCAAGCGGTGCAGTTTCCCCCTTGGTGCAAAGGGAGCAAGGACGTACGCGGGTTCCCAAAGCGCCACCCAAAGGTTTCCATTCCGGTGCAACAAGACCACGACCACGAGCCCCGGAGGACGGATGTCATCGCCGAGCCCACCTCTGCATCATCGGCAGCCACTTTGCAGGCGAAGACCACCTTTGGACAGGGCGGGGATGTACTCCTGTCCCCCTTCGAATTTGGCCATTGTGGGATCCCTTCCCGCCATTGCGATAAGGGAAGAGGACCCGGGCCGTGACTATAGATAGAGGCTAGGTAGCACCGTAGAGAGGGAGAAAGAACTAGGACGGACAAGGCAGAGAGCCAAGAACACCACTCGAGCGCCCTCACGAGGCTCCTCACCACTGTACTAGTTCATCCATCACACCTCCTCGTGAGGCAATCCACCAAAGCAGGAGTAGGGTATTACGCTTCGCAGCGGCCCGAACCTGGGTAAACCATCGTGTGCATCTGCTTCCGCGTCATCATGCGAGTTCGTCGTAGAAATCATCGAGTAGCGAGCTAGGTAGGGCGAGGCTGCAGGGGATCTTCGCACATGCCCCTGTGTTCGAACTTCTTGGGGTTTTGCGGAGCCCAAAATCCGACAAGTCTGTTTCATGAATGGATCAATGATTGAGCATGATGGGCTAGGGATAACTTTCTTTAGTGATGATATTTTGAAAGACATGGTTGCTTGTTGGTATGCTTGAGTATTGAAGTCTTCATGTCAAATATAGACTATTGCTTTGAACCATCTAAAATTCCAAATGTCCATGCTAAAAAGAAAAGAATATGTGATGAACAAGTTAGGCAGCATTCCGCATCAAAAATTCTGTTTTTATCATTTAGCTACTCGAGGACGAGCAGGAATTAAGCTTGGGGATGCTGATACGTCTCCAACGTATCTATAATTTTTTATTCTTCCATGTTGTTATATTATCATTCTTGGATGTTTTACAATCATTTTATAGCAACTTTATATCATTTTTTAGAACTAACCCGGACTGACGCTGTTTTCAGCAGAACTACCGTGGTGTTGTTTTTTGTGCAGAAATCAAAGTTCTCCAAATGCAACGAAACTTTTTGACGATTTTTTTTGGAACAAAAGAGGCACTTGAAGCTTCTTTGGAGGGCCAGAAGAGCCACGAGGTGGGCACAACCCACCAGGGCGCGTGAGGCCCCTCTGGCGCACCCTGGTGTCTTGTGGTCCACTCGTGGCCCATCTTCGCGTGAAACCGATGCCCAAAAATCCTATATATTCAGAAACCCCCAGAAATAACCCTAGATGAGAAATTCTGCCACCAAAACTCTCTGTATCGACGGAAAACCAATCTGGAGGCGGTCCAGTACCCTGCCAGAGAGGGTAGATCATCTTCGGTGGCCATCTTCATCATCCCGGCGGAGGCCATGACGAGGAGGGAGTAGTCCACCCTCTGGGCTGAGGGTATGTATCAATAGCTATGTGTTCAATCTCTCTCTCTCTCATGTTCTTGAGATGTCACAATCTTGATGTATCACGGGCTTTGTTAATATAGTCGGATCATATGATGTTATTCCCTTGCTATCATGTTGTGATGAATTGAATCTTTCCCTTTGAGATTTCGTCATTACTGGATTGAATACTTTTATGGATTTGAGAGAACTTGATCTATGTCTTGGCACTCAACTCGCGGTTTCCCGAGGTGACATTGGGGTAATCTATAGATAGGGCTTGATTGCACGTTTTCATACCATGTTCTCCGATAGAAATCTTGGGGCACTCTTTGAGGTTCTTTGTGTTGGATTGAGTATTATGAATCTGAGATTGTTTGATGCGTATCGTATAATTAACTCATGGATACTTGTGGTGACACTGGAGTATCTAGGTGACATTAGAGTTGGTTGATGCGTATCATATGGTGTTATTTTAGTACGAACTCTAGATAGATTGATCGAAAAGGATAACTTGGTGCTATTTTAGTATGAACTCTTGAATAGATTGATCAGAAAGGATAACTTCAAGGTGGTTTCATACCCTACAAACAATTTCTTATTATGTTCTCCGCTAGATAAGAACTTTGGAGTGATTCTTCGTTGCACGTCGAGGGATGCTTATGTGATCTAGTTATAATAGCATTGTTGAGAGATTGCACTAGCGAAAGTACGGACCCTAGGCCTTGTTTTCAAGCATTGCAATACCGTTTGTGCTCACTTTTATTACTTGCTACCTTGCTGTTTTTATATTTTCAGATTACAAAAACCTATATCTATCATCCATATTGCACTTGTATCACCATCTCTTCGCCGAACTAGTGCACCTATACAATTTGCCATTGTATTGGGTGTGTTGGGGACACAAGAGATTTATTGTATTTGATTCCAGGGTTGTTTGAGAGAGGCCATCTTCATCCTACACCTCCCACAGATTGTTAAACCTTAGGTCATCCGCTTGAGGGAAAATTGCTACTGTCCTACAAAACTCTGCGCTTAGAGGCCCAACACGAGTCTACAACAATAAAGTTGCATAGTAGACTTCAAACCCCCCCCCCCCCCCACCCACACACACACATACACAAGAAATCGATCAAATGCCGGATCCAGAGTATGACTCCAGCAGACTCCCGCAACTTGAGTTCGATTCCGAGTTTTGCGCCACCGGGAAGTACCAAAAGCTGAGTTGTGTGCACGGACACACTCCCGCTCAATGTGTATGCACAGAGGGATTCGACATTGGCAGATGGTTTCTCGGTTGCCTCTTAGAGGTTAGTGATAAGTTCATCCCTTAAGTTCAGTTAATGCCCCCACTCATCCTGATTATTTAACATTCGCAGGGATATGAGGCTTGTGCCTTTGTTAACTGGTTGGATGATGAATTGCATGGCAGGGCTCGGAGTGTTATCACCAAGCTTACAGAAGATAATGTAAAGCTAAAGAAGAAACTGACTAATCTGGAGTGTACAATCACTACGATGAAGCAAGAAAGAATCAATCACAGGCAACAGATGAAAGCAAAAGACAAGAAGGAACTAGCATGTGTAGTTGTAGTTGCCGCATTAGCCATCTTCTATGCGCTGTTTGCAATGATCATTAGGGGTTTCGTTTGATTATTAATGGTTACATCAATAAGCAGAGCTCATCTATTGCTTACCAACTGCCCTATGTTAAATGCTTACTATTTCACACCCGTTGTCTTTTGTATAAGCGTGTGGGTAGTTAAACAATGCATCTAGCGAACCGTGTGAACTGCTAAAATGAACTGTACACATGCGAAATAGCTGGCATATTGCACACATTTGGATGCTCCGATCCGTGCGCGTAATTATCACATTGAGAACTACACAATAGCGGGAATTTAGAGCGACGGGCCGGGTACACACAATTGCGGTTGATTATATCGGAATTCTAACCGCCTGCCAAGGCGCCAATAGAATCTATCAATCCCCCGCTTCAGTTTCCATTCCTCTTTTCTTCGCACCACGCTTCAGTTGCCACCATCTTCATCGTCCCGACCAGCCACACTACACTTCCACACACTCTGCAATCTCGCTTTCTCGCCGGTTGTTTAGGTAGCGCAGCTATGTCGGGCGAAAGCGAGGATAACAGTTTTGCCAGTCTGGCCCCCGATCTGGGGTCAACCTCAGAATCATCGCACTCGTCTTCCAGCATGAGTCCAGTGTCGAGCCCTCACAAACATTTTATTCATCTCATGGAAGGGCTGCTGCCGCCGGAGTCATCGGACAACGACCAGACGGACAAGGAGCCCCCGAAGGACGAAGAAGACGACAATGATGAGGAGGAGGAGGAATGGTCGAACAAGAAGGACGACGACGAGGAGCCGCCGAAGGACGAAGAAGACGACGACGATGAGAAGGAGGAGGAATGGTCGAGCAAGGAAGACGACGACGAGAAACGCCGACGAGGACATCAACGAGTATGGTGATGACGATGGCGATGAAAAGCTAGCGGTCAGCGGCAAGAAGCGTACACTCCAAGACGATGGCGCGGGGTCATCCAACAACAACAAGAAGAAGTAAAATAGGCTGTACTCCTTAACTCTGTTGTAGTTTGCTCATATTTATTCCTTAACTCTGTCTACACTGTCGATATCCTCGCAAACGGTTAAGAATATAGATTTGACAGTGATCATTCCCAAAATTGCACACAGTTGGTTTCTTGAATTGTGTGCCCTGTCGAGCACACAATTTAGAACAACAAATCGTATGTGATGTCCAGAATTATAGCACACAATTCTGATTATCGAACTGTCTACAGCGTATCACATACACCTTGTTACATCAAACCGTTTGTGTTCTTCCATACCATCGCAAACAGTTCATCTGAGGAACCTGTTTGCATTATATTATGTCTTCGCAAATATTTCTGCACTTTGAACTGTATTTCGTACATCACACACATCTCTGTTTGATTAACCGTTTGTGCCGCTTCGCCCCATCACAAACAGTTCGTAAAAGTTAACTGTCTGCCGTAGATCGCGCACATAACTATTTTCTGAATCGTATTTGATGGATCCATCATCGCACACAGATCGTTTCATTGGTGACGGAGATTGAACTATACCGTTTGCGATTCATGCATCGCACACAGTTTCGTCGAAGGGTCTCTGATTGATGTGTCGTCTTTGGACCATCCTGTAGTAGTGTAGGTGCATCATCATTAATTCTCTGAGAATCTTTTTCAATTCTCTTAGGGTGACCTTCAGGATAAAGAGGTTCCCGAGTCATACTATCTCCTCTAGTCATTAATCTAACAACATTATCATTCACTAGTCGTCAACCCGTGCGTCTGCACGGGCTAGTATGCAAAACCATGTAGAAACTAAAAGTGTAGGTAGTAAGACATTACAGTTTGCAAACATTTACAAAAATTGCAAGGTCTAACGGATTGAACTTTTGAACGATAAGGCATAAAATATGTCAACTACTTGAGTCTTGTGGTAACCATTGATATCCCTACTCACAAATGTGAACTTGTCATAATGAATTAATTATCAAATACCTCAAACAAAAGATGATGGCATTGTAACAACCCAATTATTGTTTAAGATCCTACCTAATATCTCAAACTTCCTTGATTGTTGTGGAAAGTGTGGCTTAGGATTCAATTAAATACGAATCAATGATCACATACCTGAAAGAAAAGGCACCAATCATATATTAGCTTACAATCCATTGGCGCTCCTATTGCTGGAATTCACTATTTTTCCCAGACAACAATTCTTTTTGCACGACGATAAGAAATACAATGTTTTTCCTGCGAACAGTTAACTCTTATGCTGGAAAAGAGATGCTAAACTAACAAAAAGTAGATTGTAGATCATCAAGAATTCAGCGGCCTAATAGGTAGAGGATGCCTTTGAGTGAGCAATTTTCTGCATGGTGAAAAAAATCCATTGTCCTTAAGATAACCTTCCACTGATCCTAATGGTTTATATATTTTTCTAAGACTGTATTCTACACACATATAAATGAGATCAATCGTGGGCAGCTAGATTTTCTATTTTCTTGAAACCACAATTTTTCAATGGTTGCCTTCTTTAGTGCTTCGCCTCATAATACAATGTTTTAGACTGCAAATCACATGTACTAATTAAGTAATATCATATAGTGTGGGATTTAGATGTAGCATGACATTCAAGATATTGTGCACGCACCACAGTAATTTTGAGTAACCACACTAATACATCAGCTCACCAAATAGCCGCGTGTTTGTTATGGCCATAGTAATCTCTAAACGTATTTCCTGTAATCTTAAAAAGGAATTGATGCTTTTTGCATGAGGGCAGATGAGTAATTTCAGGATAAACTGCAATTGCTTGCTGTCAAAAAAATCAACTCAATGGGGGCGATTTCCCATCTGAAGCAAGAAGAGATATACCATTGAAACTCAACATACAGCAAAGGTTGCATCTTTGGCGAGGTTGTAAAACCGTCAAACCCTGAGAGCTACAGCTATATGGAGCATCACAACAGTCGCTGCACATTGCTAAAACTGTCAATCTGCATGTCGCTGTACATGGGTCTTATCTTCGGCAAGCAAGCCTGATGGTTAGATCCCGCCGCTGCCGTGTCAATAATTACCACCGTCAGGGACGCCACTACAGGAATCTCCTTCTCTTCAACTCCCTAGAAAATCTGGTTACGACCTATGCACTGCATGTACAAAACAAAAAAATAAATTGTTGATGAGACGTCATGGATCAAGCAAATTTACTGCGGGCGCTTGGATAAATTCATAGGGAGGAGAACGGAGGAGAGAATTAATGATGCATGCTTACTTGCCCACGGCACATGAATATTGACAGATGAACTCAAATAGGGTTTGGGGTGTGATCCGCCGTGTTGCCGCCTTGCCAGTCCATCCCGAAGTACTAATTGACAGATGAACTCACATACCAAAGTACTAATTATGTCTTTCCCGCAGGACCCGTGCTTCACTTCCTGGACACATTAACTCGAGGAGATGTGGCACATCCATACCTTCCTTGTTGACTTGGAGAGAGATTGGATTGGAAATCATAGAAGAACGTGCCTAGCATGGACATTAGGGATTGGAGAGAGATTAAATTGGGATTTGGGTGATCCCTTAGGCCTCTTCCAATGCATTGGTGCTTAGGTGAGGTGCTAAGCGCATTAAAAAGCTTAGCAACTAATCTTCTCAATGCATAGGTGCTTAGCTTTTGTTGCTAAGATTCCCTCATTCATTTGTTTAACTATTAAACTTCTTCATGCATTGGTTAGTAGCCACTTTGCATAGGTTCACGTGCTTAGCACCGTTTCTTCCTGGGGTTACCATAGTGCTCTATTTCCTCTTTAAATGCATTGCCACATCATTTTTTTGCATATGTGGCATCCTTAGCACCTGTACACGGTGGAGCACTGGGAAGGGCCTTAAGTGGATTGTAGCCAGCAGTTGGAACGCTAGATGCATCAGGTGGATTTCTCTTCTTTTGCCATGACGCGGCATATGAGTTGGGGATTCTAGAGGCTGCAACACAGATGTTTTTTTGTCAGCCGATGGTGAAAAAATCATGTGCATGTGATAGATGTCAAGGACTCCAATGAGGTATTTCATCCAATGGCTGCGGATATCTAATTCACAGATTAAACTGATGATTATTTTAACTTTCTAGGATCTTCCTTTCAGTCGAGGATTACATGGATTAATCGGCACCGTTATAATTCGGTCCCACCAGATTAACGGCTCGTATTTTCTAATTAACATGGTAATTTCTAGGGAGTGCCTAATTAGTATAAGTATAGATATTATCATTTATTTCAGCAAGCAAATCATTTTGTGACTTAGCAACTTGGTCTAGTTGGGTGTGAACACCCTTAACATCATTAGCAATTCTAAACATCAAGTCATTCAAGCAATCTATCATCATGCATTACGTCTTAATTGATCTTTAACATAGTTGTTGAAGTGTTCTTGCTTAACAATATAATTATCTAATTCATCCATGCATTGACTAGGAGTCTTAGCATAAGGTATATCACTTCCATTAAAGGCACGGAGAGATTTTACCTCTACTCCCTGTGTCGGGGTGTCAAGTCCATGTATTTCTTCGATAGGTAGTAATTTCTTGACATCTTCTGATTTAATACATTTTTCCTTCATAGATTTCTTGGCCTCTTGCATATCTTCAGGACTAAGGAATAGAATACCTCTTTCCTTTTGAATACGTTCCGGCGGTGGCTCAGGAAGTGTCCAATCATCGGCATTTTGCAATATGTTGTTCAATAATTCTTTAGCTTGCTCAACAGTTCTTTCCTTGAAAACACAACCAGCAGAACTATCTAGGAAGTCCCTAGAAGCATCGGTTAGTCCATTATAAAAGATATCCAGTATTTCATTTTTCTTAAGAGGATGATCAGGCAAAGCTCTAAGTAACTAGATAAGCCTCCCCAAGCTTGAAGGAGATTCTCTTATTCAATTTGCACAAAGTTAAATATTTCCTGTAAGGCAGCTTGTTTCTTATGAGCGGGAAAATATTTTTCAGAGAAATAATAAAGCATATCCTGGGGACTACGCATACAACCAGGAGCAAGAGAAATGAACCAATTTTTAGCCTCGCCTTTTAGTGAGAAACGAAAAAGCTTAAGGATATAATAGTAGCGTATCCTTTCCTCATTAGTAAATAAAGCAGCAATATCATTCAATTTAGTGAGATGGCCGACAATAGTTTCAGTTTCATAACCATGGAAAGGATCAGACTCTACTATAGGAATCAACTCAGGGTCAACAAAAAATTCATAATCCTTATCAGTAACAAATATAGGAGAAGTAGCAAATTGGGGATCATGCTTCATTTTCTCCATCATAGATTTTTTTTTCAGTTTGCATAGTAGTTTCTTCAAACCATCTCTATCATTACAAGTAAGAAAGTCCCTAGCTACCTCCCCATCCATAACATAACCCTCAGGTATATCAGGCAATTCATATCTATTGGGAGAGCGAGGTGTAAGAGGTGACTCAAAATCTTCATCAGTTTCGACATTTTCAAGTTCTCTAGATCTAGCAATATGAGCATCAAGTAAATCACCAAGTGGCACAGTTTCAATTTCATCATGTGTAGCAGTAGTAGTATCATTAATTTTAGAAGTAGCATCATCAAGTTAATGTGACATATCAGGACGATCAACAGGTGGTGGTGTTATAAGCTGATTCAAAACAGTAGGTGAATCAAAAGGAGAGCTAGATGGCAGTTCCTTCCCCCTCTCGTGCGAGAGGGGACGTGATACATCTCCAATGTATCTATAATTTTTGATTTCCATGCTGATATATTATAATTCTAGGATACTTTTTGGTTCTTTATTTACCAATTTATAATATTTTTGAGAACTAACCTATTGACCCAGTGCCCAGTGCTAGTTGCTGTTTTCTGCATGTTTTTGCCTTTTCAGGTTTACAGTACCAAACGAAGTCCAATTGCCACGAAACTTTTTGATGATTTTTCCTGGACCAAAAGAAGACCTAGAAGCTTCGGAAGGAGGTCGGGAGGCGCACGAGGGCCCCACCACACATCAGGGTGTGCCCTGGAGGGCACCCTGATATGTGGTGGCTCTCCCTCGTGGCTCTCCCGACGTCCCTCTTCGGCCTATAAATTCTCTAATATTCCAAAAACCCTGTAGGTAGTCCTGAAACCGTTTTTCCGCCGCCGCAAGTCTCTGTTCCGTCGCGAGGCCATCTGGAGCTCCGTTCCGGCACCCTGCCGGAGGGGGGGTCGATCACGGAGGGCCTCTTCATCAACCTTGCTGCCCTCATCATGACGTGTGAGTAGTTCACCACAGACCTACGGGTCCATATCTAGTACCTAGATGGCAATCTCTCTATATCTTGATCTTCAATACAATGATCATAACATCTTCGCTTTGATCTATCCGATGTAATCATGTTGTGCGGTGTGCTTGTTGGGATCCGATGAATTGTGGGTTTATGTTCAGATTATTCATGAAAATTATTTGAGATACCTCGGATATATATTGTCTTTTAATTGCATGATCATTATAGCTTCGTAATGCTCTCCGATCTATAGATGTGCTTTGGCCAAGTAGATTGATATTTCATCGGTGGGAGTGGTGCATTGTGGTAGGTTCAACCTGGCGAGTTTCTATATCCTAGTGAGAAAGTAGGGGACAATATGCGTCTTTGTGTTGTAGATACTAAGGATAAAACGACGGGGTTCATTCATATTTATTGAGTTTACTTTGTCTACATCATGTCATCGTTCTCCATGCATTACTCTGTTTTACTTAATACTCTAGATGCATGCTGGTTAGCGATCGATGAGTGGAGTAATAGTAATAGGTGCAGGCAGGAGTCGGCCTATTTGTTTATGGACGTGATGCCTATGTACACATGATCATTGCCGTGAAAATCGCATAACTATCTGCTTTTCTATCAATTGCCCAACAGTAATTTGTTACCCACCGTATGCTGCCTACATGAGAGATGTCGCTAGGGAAAACTATGGCCCCCAGGTCTATTCACTTATATATTTACAAACGCTACAATTACCTTGCTGCCTTTATTTATCTTTTATTTTATTTTGCAATTTATATTTATCAACAATTATCTACACAACTCATTTGCTTGCAAATAACGAGATCATGGCGATTGACAACCCTGTTGCCCGCGTTGGGTGCAAGTTATTTGTTCATTTGTGTGCAGCCGCTGAAGACGGTTGATGATTGATATTCCTATTGGTTCGATAAACCTTGGTTTCATAACTGAGGGAAATACTTACCCACTTTGTGCTGCAATTACCCGTCCCTCTTCATAACGCCTTATTCTGGCCATAGTACAAACATGATAAAGGATCCAATGCACCGCACAGAAAAAGATGAAGAAGATGCGATATACTAAATGATGTGATGTTTTATCCAAAACACCAAGCTTGCTCATAGACTAAAGAACAAATGGTGGCAAAAGATAAATGTGTTAAACTAGTCTAACTTTACAATAATAATTACCAAGCGCTAGAGGGACTCCCGTGAACTGATAGAGTGTTGGAGATAGGAAGGAAGCCCCCCCCCCCCCCGCCCCCCCCCCCGCTCCCACGACGCATCCCGCGCGTGCGTCCCGGGAGACCTAGCCCCGCAGCCGGCGACTCTTTCCCTCCTCCGGCGCTCCCTCCCCTCGCCGCCGCCGGAGGGCGTCCGCCGGGCGATGCCCGTGCGGCGCGGGCGGCGGCGGGGCCTCTCCCTCCTTCCCCTGTTCGTCGTGGTGGCTACGCAGATCTGCTGCGCGGCGGCGTGGGGCGCGGCGTCCGGCAGGGGCTCCCGACAGTGGGGTTGGCTGGGCCCTGCGGCTGCTTGGCTGGGAGGCGGTGGTGCGTCGCGGCGGTTCTTGTGGCGGGGATTAGGGCGGGGCTGTCCCGCCCTCGATCTGGATCGCGATCTGCGCTGCTGCGGCACTGACGTGCTGGTGGAGGCCGCCGGTGGCTCCATGCTGTTTGCCGGCGTGTGGCCGTGCTGGCGGCGGTGGCGGTGAGTGCGCGGCGGAGGCGGGGCACGCTTGGCGGCGGCGGACCCGTCAAGAATCGATCTGGCGGGTGCTTGGGCATCGGGTGGCGCGGAGGCGAGCAGTGACCCAGGGCGCCGGCTGGCTGCTGCGGCTTCCGGCCTGGCCCTCGGGATCCTGGCGTAGATGTGGGCTGTCACGGCGTGGTGGTGGCTCATGGTGGTGGTGCGGGTCGTTTCACGGCGGCGTGTCTCTGGCTCGTCCGTGCGCGGCTCGCACGGGGCAAGTCTGTTCCGGCGGCGGCTGGCTTGTTCCTGCGTCGGCTTGTTCGTAGCTGATCTGTGCCGGCCTCTGTTCCCTCTCCTTGTCGTTCCGGCCCTGCTTCTGTCGGAGGGCTGGCCCGCTCCCAGCTGCGGTCCATCGCCCGTTTCGCGCCCGGTGCAGCAGGACTGAGCTCGTCTCGCGCCCAGTGTGTTGGACTGAGCTCGTCTCGCGCACGATGCAGCAGGACCGACCTCGTCGCACACACGGTGCCGCAGGACCATGCTCATCTCGTGCCCGGTGCTGTAGGACGAGTCGATGGAGGCCAGTTTTGGCCGGCCTGTGGGTCTCGGCGCTGGGGGCTGCCCAGGGGTGGAAAAGACGGATCCTTTTTGCTCGTCTCTTTGGCTGGGGTAGCGGCGGATCTCGGGTGAGGTGGGGTCAAGGTCTTGGATGCCGAGGCGGCGGCCCTGGAGGTGGTTGCGCGGTGCTCATGGGCAGAGGTCGTGGCTTGGTGCTGCCTGGTGGCCATGGCCGTGTGGGTGGCGTGGTAGCCGGGGTATGGCGATCGGTGGCGGTGGGTGTTGGCCGGGGTGAAAATCTGCTCTATCTTCGGATGGACCGGCGGCGGCGAAGCTCGTGCCCTTCTTGAAGGCGTCGCGGCTCTCATCGCCCGTCGTGCTGCTCCAGGGAAAACTCTGATCCTCGGATCGGGCGGTGGCGACGCTACGGTGTTGTATCCTTCATGAAGGCGCCTCCTTTGCGACGCCCCCGGTTTAACCGTGCACTAACCATACACGCATTTGTGCACGATCAAGACCAGAGACTCGCTGGAAGTAATCACAACACAACTCTAAACACAAATTAAAATAAGTCAAGCTTCATATTACAGCCAGGGGCCTCGAGGGCTCGAATATAATAGCTTGAGTACAAAGTCAGCGGAAGCAACATCATCTGAGTAGAGACATAAAAGGTACACAAGTTTTGCCTTAACAAGGCTGAGCATAACAACGACAAACTAGATCGAAAAGGCGCAGGCCTCCTGCCTGGGAACCTCCGAACTACTCCTGGACGTCAGAGAAGTCTACGTTGTAGTAGGCTCCATCCTGGTAGTAGTGGCCTCCGTCGGGGTAGTACCAGTCGTCAACGGGGTAAACTGGATCCTGGGTCTCCTAGGCTCTGTCATCTGATCACGGCATCGAATCAACGGGAAAAAGGGGGCAAGGCAACGGTGAGTACTCATCCAAAGTACTCGCAAGACTGACATCAGAACTATGCTAGATATGCACCAGTATCAAAGGAATGGGGCTATATCTTTGGACTAAACTGCAGAAATGCCAGAAGTGGGAAGAAGGCCTAGACCTATCGAAGACTAGCATCTTCAGCGTCTTGCAGCATAAGACGAGAGTTTAAAGCAGCATATTTTAATTAACAGGGTATAATGCAGCAAGGCCCAGAGATTCTTCCTCGACTCCTTACGAGAAAGCAATCCCGGAGCCAATAATTCAAGTAACAACCTTAAGTATCCAGTTCTAGTTATCATAGACTAGGATACACTCTGAGCGTCCGTTACCGTGGACATGGCTATTCGAATAGATAATACTTCCCTGCAGGGGTGCACAAACTTACCCAACACGCTCGATAAACTCTGGCCGGATACAATTTTCGGGTCATACACGGCCTCGGCCGATAGACATGACGTAGTCCTACCTAGGCTCAACAGAGAGGCCAGCACGCCGGTCTACATCCTAATAGCTCGGGGTCTTATGCCATCACCCTTGCCATCCTGCACGTTACGCCCTCGGCCGGTGTCAGTCCTAGCATGCCTTAATTACAAGTGCCATGCGTTAGCTCGGGCCACCCGGGCGCGAGTCGCTCCATGTGACATCTGATGAGCTTTCGGAAGAATGTACGCCATAGAGTGCCTATAACTTTTCCCGCATGGTGGTTAGTGCGAAAGAGGCCAGACGCCTTCTCAGATCACATATCCAAACCAGTTAGTGACTTTAGTTGCGGTGACGATCGGTCCCTCCATCCCGTCACCCCATCTCGAGAACTTGCGGCAAGGACATCACTGTCCGGCCACGCCTCGTCTATATCCCTTCGGGTGCCTTACCGGCGCACCCCACCACATCTCACACACATGGGTACCCTTAGGGCCGACCCATCTCAAGACTGTCGGGAACTCAGGTCCACCTCAACAAAGTGGTACCGCCTGTCCCTTCAGTCCCGTCTTTCACATGTAATTCAGTGTCAAGTCAAAAGGGCTGTGTGTCAGTACACCAAGTGGATATCCGAGGAATCACTCTCGATATATCACACTCGGGGTATGTGAGGTGATGTGTCGGTAACGGCTTGTCAGTCATGTTGACTGAGTCTTCTGTCTTCAAGTCCTCGATGACGATGGTGATGAAAGCAGGGGCAACGACAATAGTAAAATGGGGGCCCCAGGGGGACACTATCCATACCTATACTATAACATTATATGAAAGTAGGTATGAAAGTAGTACTCAAAAACAGGCTATGCATCAGAATATGTGCTGTTAAATACAGTAGCAAAATCTAATGCAAGCACGAGGGAGAAAGAATAGGTGATATCGGAATGATCAAGGGGGTTTTGCTTGCCTTGTTGCTCTACTGCAAAAGACTGGTCGTCAGGGGCGTAGTCGTACTCGGCAGCAGCGTCAGTCTCGGAGGCTACCGGAGAGAAGAGGGGGAAGAAACAACAAATACAAGCAAACAGATGCAACACGATGCATGACATGGCAATACGCAGTGCTAGCGGTAGTCTAACGCAGTACTACACATATCAGACGGAACGGGAGAATATCTGACGATATTTCCCGGGTCTTTGGGTTTATCGGACGGACGATCCGGAGGGGAAAATTTCCATGATTGCTATGCTAGGAGCATGTGACAGACGAACAGATAGCGTATTCGGATTCGTGGGATTTTTCTGATCAACTTTCATGTATAAAACATTTTTAGCTGAGCTACGAATTATTTCATACGAATTTCTAAAGTTTTAATCAATTTCTGAAATTAATAGATTATTATTAATTCGAAAAATGCTTTATTACATCAGCATGACATCATCACTGCATCTGCAGTCAACAGTCTCAGCTGACTAGTCAAACTGACATGTGGGGCCCTCTTGTCATAGACTCAGGGTTAATCCAGTGTTATTTTAATCTAACCAGAGACTAATTAGCAAGTGGGGTTCATCTGTCATGGACACATTAGTCTAACTAATTACTTTTGAACTTAAACTATTTGCTAATTAAGTAACTGACAGGGGTGGCCCACTGTCATACTCACAGGGGGTCTGGGATCCCACCTGTCATTGACTGGTCAAGCCCAGTCAGCAGGGTTGACCAGGTCAACCGGTCAACCAGGGGCTCGGGGCCCACGGGTCAGCGACCCTGTGGGTGGCCCCGGCCTGGCAACCAAAAACTACGGCAGAGGCACGGGAGGGGCTCGGGTTTTGGCCACACGGGGCCGTTTCGAGCGCGGCCGGTGGCGTTCAAAAGCTGGGGCTGCCGCCGTTCCATTCCGGCCATCGGAGCGAGCTGGGACGGCCCGTGGCGAGCGCTACGTCGACGGCGACGGAGGAGCTTTCGGGCATCGACGTCAACGAGCAACCCAGCACGATTTCGAGCTATCTACGGGTACTACATGAGCCTACGCGGTGCACTGAGGCGAACGGTGGCGTCGGTTGGACCTAAAGGTCACCGGAGACTCGCCGGCGTCAAGCTCAGGCGGAGGAGCATTCGGGCTCCGGTGGAATCGGTGGCTAGAGCACGAAATCGTGGGCGTGAGAGAGAGGGGGGTCCTGCAGGTGTGCTTAGTGGGCTCGGGGGAGGCTCGATGGCGCCGGAATCGTGTCGGCGATCGACGGTGTCCGTGGAGGAAGAAGGGGTCGATGGCGACGCCTGGGTGCAGCTCCGGCTCGATCCACAGCACGGGGAGGACGAGGAGGTCGGTGCGGTTCTTCTTGGCGCGAGGGCAAGGCGCGGGAGGCACGGTGGCCGCGTCTAGCCGGTGGCCATGGCGGCGGCTGCGCTCGGGAGAGGAGGAGGAGGGCGAGGGAGTGAGCGAGAGGAGTGACAGAGGCGTCCAGAGGGGTGCGGGGGTCCGTTCTTATCCATCCACGCACGCATGAGGAATAGCTCTAGCGAGGGGGGGGGGGTCGGGCGAGCGCGCGCTTCCTCCCTGCTCGACAGTGCGAGAGAGAGAGAGAGGCGGGAGGTGGGAGACGACGGCGCTAACAGGCTGGGATGTGCACTGTAGCTATGGGCTTAAGTGCACAGCCCAGTTTCTGTTTTAATTCCTTTTTCCTTTTCTGTTCCATTTTACAGCTTCTGTTTTATTTCCTTTTAGCCAATTTTCTTCACAGCAAAATGTGTGACATGGCCCAATAAATATCCTGCAATATTCCACATGGCCACAAAAAGTTTGGGGATTTTTGGAAACTGTTTGCATTTTCCACAGAATTAAAGAGCACTTTTAAATGCAATTTGGTGCTGTTTTGGATGGTGGGGTCCACACCAACATCAAGGTGGTGTTGTTTTCCTCAACAACTTTTGTTTTGTGATTTTTCACAATTGTGCAACAATTTATTCTTGCTGTTTGCAACTTTATTTTATCACAATAAAATTCAAGGGCCTTTTGAAGTGGAATTTGAAATGAGATATGAAATTCAACTTGATCATATCCTATTTAGCAAAATGATTAGGCACTGATCATGGTCATCACTGTGCACCATTACATGGGGGTGTTACAACTCTCCTCTGCTAACAAGAATTCTCGTCCCGAGAATTAAGAAGTAGAAGGGAAAAGCTCGAGGTATTGTTCGCGAAGATGATCCTCGCGTTCCCAAGTGGCTTCATCTTCTGAATGATTTGACCACTGAACCTTGAGGAACTTGATAGTCTTCTGACGAGTATTTCGTTCAGTTTCATCAAGAATGCGGATCGGAAGCTCCTTGTAGGAGAGATTATCTTGCAGATGAAGCATCTCATAATCCACTGCTCGTTGTGGATCCTTAAAGCATTGACGCAATTGAGAAACATGGAAGACATCATGTAGGTGAGAGAATTGCGGTGGCAGCTCCAATTTGTAAGCCACTTGTCCACGTTTTGCGATAACGCGAAAAGGACCAATGTAGCGAGGAGCTAACTTGCCTTTGACACCAAATCGATGAGTGCCTCTCATAGGAGTGACACGTAGATAAACCATATCACCGGGGAGGTAAGTAAGTCCCCAATGTTTGCGGTCATAACTGCTCTTCTGACGTGACTGAGCCGTCTTAAGATTCTCTCGTACAATTCGAACTTGTTCTTCTGCTTGTTAAATGATGTCCGGACCAATGAGTGCACGTTCCCCAGTTTCTGACCAATTCAGAGGGGTTCGGCACTTACGTCCATATAACACTTCAAAGGGGGCCATCTTTAAGCTAGCTTGATAACTGTTATTATAGGAGAACTCAGCATACGGAAGAGATTCTTCCCACTTCTTACCAAATGAGATGACACAAGCACGTAGCATATCTTCAAACACTTGGTTAACTCGTTCAACTTGACCCTGGAACTGCGGGTGATAAGCAGTGCTCCAGGTTATATGAGTGCCCAAAGCTTGTTGGAAACTCTCCCAGAACTTCGATGTGAAAATGCCGCCTCGATCTGAACTGATTTCCTTTGGAATGCCATGCAGTGAAACAATTCTAGAAATATACAAGTCCGCTAACTGACTAGCAGTGATAGTCTCCTTAACTGGCAGAAAGTGTGCAACCTTGGAGAATGGTCAATGACGACAAAGATAGCATCATGACCTGTCTGTGAGCGGGGGAGACCAGTAATGAAATCCATCTGAATTTTATCCCATTTCCATTCAGGAATAGGCAATGATTGTAGAAGTCCTGCAGGTTTCTGATGTTCTGCTTTAACTTGACGACAAGTGTGACATTCTTCAATGTACCGAGCAATATCTTGCTTCATGTTGGGCCACCAATATCGCTGATGAATGTCGCGATACATTTCGGTGCTCCCAAGGTGAATAGATAGTGGAGTGTCGTGAGCTTCTTTCATAACCTTCTTTGTCATAAGATCAAATTGGGGGACCACAAGACGATCCCTGAAATATAAAGCTCCATCTTCACCTAAGGAGAAGTCCTTGACTTTCTTGGTTCCAAATTCTGCTATAATTGCATATAATTTCGTGTCCTTTCCTTGTGCAATTACAATAGCTCTATGAAGATCTGGTTCCACAAGAAGGTTATTGAGAAAACCTTTCGGTACAATGTGGAGATTCAACTTGCGTAGCTCTTCACGGAGATGGGGATTAGCTTTCTCAACCATGAAATTGTTGCAATAAGATTTTCTGCTCAAAGCATCGGCCATTACATTAGCCTTGCCAGGGGTATATGAAATACCGAAATCATAGTTTGTGAGGGATTCCATCCATCTTCGCTGACGAAGATTTAAGTCTGGTTGAGTAAACAAGTATTTCAGACTTTGGTGGTCAGTATAGATCTTGCAACGATTACCGAGAAGGTAATGTCGCCAATTCAATAGAGCATAGACCACTGCGGCTAACTCGAGATCATGAACTGGATAGTTCTCTTCATGAGGACGCAACTGTCTTGAGGCATAAGCAATTACTCTGCGCTCTTGCATTAGGACACAGCCTAATCCTTGACGAGAAGCGTCACAATAAATGACAAAGTCCTTGCGAGAATCTGGAGGAGCAAGCATTGGAGCTGATGTAAGCTTGTCCTTGAGAGTCTGGAAACTTTCCTGACATTTGTCTGTCCATTCAAACAAAACACCCTTGTGAAGCAGATTGGTCAGGGGCTTTGCAATCTTGGAGAAGTTCTCGACAAAGCGACGGCAGTAGCTGGCAAGTCCAAGAAAACTTCTGACTTGCTTAACATTCTTTGGGGGAGCCCAGTCAAGAATAGCCTGAACTCGTTCAGGGTTGACGACAATACCATCCTTGGAGATCACATGACCAAGGTAAGTCACTTCATTTAGCCAGAACTCACACTTAGAGAACTTTGCGTACAGTTGATGTTCTCGAAGCCTTTCGAGCACAAGACGAAGATGTTCGGCATGTTCTTCTTCATTCTTGGAATATATCAGAATGTCATCCAGATATACCACGACAAACTTGTCGAGATAATCCATGAAGATATAATTCATCAACCGAGAGAAGGTTGCTGGGGCATTTGTTAAACCGAAAGACATGACGGTGTACTCGTATGAACCAAAATCCCAGTTAATGTTCTTCGGTATATGCCAATCATACCAAGACTTCAACGTCTTTTCATGGTCGAAGAGACGGCCAGACAGATGACGTGGCATAAATTGGGCAAAAGAACCGAACTAGATGCAGATGGGAATCCGATGTTGGGACACACTTCAGACGCTTTTGCGTGGAAGCACTTCGATGCATTACATAAGGATAAAGCGGCAGATCCAAGGCATCCTCGAGTCGCCATCAGCACAGATTGGTTCAATGTGTTTGGTATGACGGCAACCCAATACAGTTGCTGGCCTGTATTTGTCATTCCACTCAATCTTCCCCCCGGAGAGATTATGAAAAGAAAGAACATTTTCTTGACGTTGATAATTCCAGGGCCCAACTATCCGGGGAAGAATATGAATGTGTACATGTAGCCGCTTAAGGATTAATTGCAAGAAGCTTGGGATAATGGGATCAAGACATATGACGCCGCTGCAAAAAAAAACTTCAAAATGCATGTGTGGTACATGTACTCGTCGCATGACTTGCCGGCGTATGCGCTATTCATTGGCTGGTGTGTGCATGGAAGGTTCCCGTGCCCCACATGCAAGGCAGCTCTTGAGTTCCGTTGGCTGCAGGCGGGTCGCAAGTATTCTTGCTTCGACTTGCATAGACAGTTCCTGGATCCATGCCATAAGTTCAGAAAAGACAAGAAGAATTTCATGAAAGGTAGAGTTGTCAAAAACTCTGCACCACCTGCATTGATAGGCCAACAGACCCTGGATCGGATAAACGCTCTTGAGCCGGATCCAAATCGTCCAGGGTATTTCAAAGGGTATAATTCGAAACACGCCTGGACTCACAAGATATGCTTGTGGGATCTGCCTTAATTTAAAGACCTCCTTTGCCCACACAACATCGACGTGATGCACACTGAAAAGAATATCGCCGAGGCCCTTTTTGGTACATTGTTCGGCATAGAGGGGAAGTCGAAGGATAATCCTAAGGCTAGAGTCGATCAGGAGGCTCTATGTGATAGACCGTTACAAAACATGCGACAACCGAAAGGAAAGAAGAACTGGAGGAAAATGATCTTGGAAGGCCAGCTATGAGGGAAATGATCTTGTGGGTGAAAATGCAGTTGATGTTCCCCGATGGGTATGCAGCGAATCTAAAGAGGGGAGCGAGTCTTGACAAATTGAAAATATTTGGTCTCAAGAGTCATGATTGGCACATATGGCTTGAGCGGGCAATGCCGGTGATGTTGCGTGGATTTATCCCTGAGGATGAATGTCTAGTACTGGCAGAGCTGAGCTATTTCTTCCGTGCTCTTTGTGCGAAAGAACTATCGCCTGACGTGCTAGACGAACTGGAAGAGTTGGCGCCGGAGTTGATCTGCAAGTTAGAAAAGATCTTTCCACCGGGATTCTTTAATCCAATGCAGCATTTGATTTTGCATCTCCCGACTGAGGCAAGATTGGGGGGGCCCGTGCAAAATCGTTGGTGCTTCGCAACTGAGAGGATGCAGAAGACGCTCCGAGCAAAATGTAAAAATAAACATAGAATTGAAGCATCGATGGCCGAGGCATTCATTACTGAGGAGGCCGCAAACTTCGTGACAGCACACTACAAAGCCAAGAATCGTCATTTGCATAATCCGAAGCCTCGGTACAATGATGGCGACCGTGAAAAAGGTCGATCCAACCTCAGCCTATTCAAAGGGAAGCTCGCACCAGCCGGTGCTTCGAAATCAATAGCGTTGGATGTCGAACAATGGCGGACCATTTCGTTGTATATCTTCAACAACCTAACAGAAGTGCGGCCGTACATCGAGTAAGTTCTCGGTACATTGTTTCGCAACTTCTAATTCCTTTGAAATGCTCTTATTCCCGGATATGTGATACAGTCGATACGTCGCCAAATTCTCGAATGGAGCGGTGATCCAAAAGGATTCCATCGAAGAGTATGAGCTTCTGGCAAAGCATGGAGGCGGCTATCCCGGTTTCATCTCTTGGTTCAAACAAATGGTAATTTCCATTAGACCATTTCATTTCTTCGTCTAGTTTGCGGCTAATGCAACAATCCTTTCGTATTAAACTTGTAGGCTAATGCAGAGTCTATGGACTCCGAATTGAGACAAGTCGCTAATGGTTTTGACTATAAGGCCCGTTCATTTGACAAATACGACATCAACGGGTATCGCTTTCGTACTTTTGGCAAAGAGCTATCTATGGCCGACCGAAAGTCTACAAATTGTTGTGTCTCCGCTGTCGGCGAAGGAGGTGTCGAGTATTATGGAAGAGTTGAAGCAATTTATGAACTTATATTCTTTGGTGAAAACCCACCAAACGTCGTAGTCTTCAAATGTTATTGGTTCCAGCCGAAGGAGACTAGAAGGACTCATGAACATATAGGGCTAGTCGAAATCAAACAAAGCACCCATTTAGATGTTCCCGATGTCTATATTACGGCTCAACAGGCGACCCAAGTTTTCTATCTACCGTGGGCCTGCCCAACTGATCCAAATCTGAATGGTTGGGATGTCGTTTATGATGTGCCGCCACATTTTAGACCACCTCCCCTCAATGAAGATGATTATGAACCTCTCATTAACCCAGACACATATGAAGGAGAATTCTTCCAAGAAACACGTGTTTCCAAAAAACGTTTCAAGAACCGCTCTACTTCACCCCAGAACATTGAGGTAGACAGCGACAGTGAATCCGACTTCACCCCTGAGCCGGAACAAGAAGAGATGGAAGAAGAAGAGGTTACTGCTGTGGATGACCTCTCAATGCTTGACCGATTACATAAAGGAGGCCTTCCACATGTTGCTCCCGATAGTGATGATGATGCATTTATTAATGATAGTGATGATGATGATGCATTTATTGATCCCGGAGCATATATAGACGGTGAAATTATTATTAGTTCATGTCAGGTATACATGATGATCATACACTCAAATTATATATATACATATTATTATTCATGTCGGTATTCTATTTTTTTATGTTGTACTAATTTCGTTTACTCTTTGTCATGGCAGGTGTTGAAATATGGTGGGCGCGGGTCGAGAGCGATCCGAGGATCCTTCGTCGGCGCGTGGTGGGAGGGGTACTTCCATTCCACCCCAAACTCTCTGGAGAGCGTTGTACGACAGTATTGGGACACCCGAGGGTGCTTCTTCGTCGGCAAAGTTGCCGACCGGGAGAGGAGGTCGGGGGAGAGGTAGGAAGGCTCCTAAAGTTACACGTGGTGGCCGCGGGAGGGGTAGGAAGGCTGCTACGCCTTCCTCGCCGCCACCCCCAGCTGATTCACCCGAGCACAGGACTGCTACGTTGGACCCGTCTGAGGTGGAGGCTACAAGGACTCCTGTCCACGAGCCTCGGGTCGACGATCCTTCTGTCTCAGACGCGGCCACCCGCGAGACTCCTGTGCCAGACGCTTCGTCCCGCGAGACTCCTGTGCCAGACGCTTCATTCTACGAGACTCCACAGGCTTTCACCGGATGGGATACCTGGCCGGATCTGCACCAGCCGGAGCCGAGTGGCCATGCTAATGGTGGCGGGGATCGGCTTTCTGATAGCGGGGACGAGGTGGTTGAGGGCACCGTCTACCTGCGTGGGTGTACACGGCTCCCGCCCGTGCCGGCGACCCGCGAGCAGAGGTGGCTGATTAAGCCTAAGTCGCTAAAGTAAGTGCATTTACTCTTTTTAAACCTTTTGCCTTCATGTTTCTTCACATATCTAATGCGTTGGCTTTGTCATACTGCAGGGGTTGGATTCACGCCAAGGATGTCCGCAGGCCCAACTCCATCCTTGGTGTGATTTTATGGCATAAATTCCCGGGGTTTGTCACGTTGCCCGGTGAGGGTCAGCAAGAAGAGGTAGGATTGAAATGGGAGCACTACTTGGCTGCCCCTGCACCGCCGGAGGAGATGATCGATGGTGTGTTGTGCCACACGAGGGCCGACATGGTCATCAGGAAGTTCTGGGTAAATTCTCCTTTACACAATTAAAAATCAATAATAGCTAGTTATTGTACTAATCAGTGTTGTCTCTTTTGATTGCAGACCTTCTACAGGTGTGAGGAGGGATACGTGGAGGCCGCGGCAAAGCTTATCGATTACGAGTGCAGGCGCCTACTACAGAACTTACGGCACGAGGCTCGGGTATAGGCTGTTCGAGACTACTACGCCTCGCAGCGTATTAAGAAGGCCAAGTCGTCGTCCCGCCGAAAGTTTCTGGACAAGGAGCAGTACATGAAGGTAATTACCTATTCTTAAGGCCTTGTACTTAGTTTCCTTTGCTTTGATTCGTAGGCGTAGCTCTCAAATTTCTCTTTATTAACTTAGGTGCCCCCTAGATGGTGTGCGGATAAGATGGGTTGTTGGGAGGCGTTGGTGAATGAATGGTGCTCTGACCAATGGCGAGTCGTCCACGACGATGCCAAGGCACGGCGTGCCCAAATGGAAGGTGTGCCACACCATCAAGGCAGCGCCAACATTTATCAGTTCGGGCAGAACTGGGTATGTGGTTTGCTTCATGATTCCTGCAATTCATTCTTGTAGTGCTAGGTTTACCCATTATTAATACTTTGTTCCTCTCTTGTAGGCTCATCACAATAAGACGGAGGTGCCAGCGGTGTACGACCTCTATGCCATGGCCCATACTACCTCATACAAGAAGGTCAAGGCATTCTCTGAGTCTGACCTCAATAATCCTGAAAACTTCAGCAATATCTCCTCCCACCACAAGCTCGTGAGGTACAGAGATGTGGGGAAGGCGGTGAATGGGGAGGACTTCAACCCGAGCCAGCATCCACTTGATCCAGACCTGGTGATGATAGCTGGCCACGGGAGGCCCCATGGCTCGATAGCCATTGGAGATGGACATATACGGTCTTCGAGCACTCTCCGGCAGATCAAGGCGCGCCAAACGAGCTCCTGTCCTGAGATGCCGCCTCGTCCACGGCCAGTCCAGCTCGTCATCGAGGTTAGTCATACGGACTCAGATAGGTTTCCTCCATTACATTGTGTGTGCGAACAAAGATGATTACAATGCTAACGAGGAGTTGTGTTGCAGGCTGCTCTGCAGAAAGAGAGAGAGACAACCCAGGCGCTTCTGGCGGAACAGGCCCGGCAGGCGGCGGAGGAGAAGAGGGATCTGGAGGAGAGGACGGCTAGGTTGTTGGAGGAGGAGAGGGCACGGAACGATGCGTCTAACCGGGCCATGTACGAGCTCATCGTGGTAAGTTTCTTCTTCATATTAGCCAAATCATGCACTACATGTTCTTTTCATTAATAACCAATATGATTGACTTGGCAAAACCAAATGTGCAGACTTTGTGCGAGAAGAACGGCCAGACCCCTCCGCCGATGCCAGTCATTATCACGGCTGGAACGGTGAGTTTCATTTCGATGTTCATTAGTTACTAGTCTTAACATTTCAGCATCATCATGCTAACGCAAATGATCTTTGGTACAGCATAACTCCCGAGCCGCATCGCACGACCTGAGCAACCCCAGTGCTTCACCTCCGTGATGACGAGGACGGTAAGCCCTAATATGCCACTTACTTGGCTCATTTTCTCAAACAAATACAAACATAGCACTTAGACAAACTTAGCACAATGACAAACTTAGCACTTAGACAAATGTCATATTTTACCTAAGTTAGCTTTGTTTCCTATAAAATGACATAGTAAGCTTACTTACCTCCAAAATGACATATTGTACCTAAGTTAGCTCTAAAATGACCTATACTTAGCATTGTTTCCTCCACACTGACATAATAAGCTTAGTTAACTCAAAAATGACATAATAGACTTGGTAACCTCATAGATGCCATAGACTTAGCTTATTTTCTTGCAAAATGACACAATAAGCTTAGTTAGGTAAATATGTGATAATTACCTAGGTTAGCTCTAAAATGACACAAATAAGCAATAAGAAGAAGAAAAACAAGAGGAGACAGAGAAAGAATCTTGCCACACTTTGGCTTGCCACACTTTGGCTTTAGGTGCTCAAATAGTTAGCCACAATTTGGCTTGCCGCAATTTTACCACACTTTGGCTTACCACAATTTTACCACACTTGCCTTACTTGAGGTGCTCAAATAGTTACCACACTTTGGCTTGCCTAAGGGAATCTTGCCACACTTTTTCTATCTATGACATGTGGGTCTTACTGCTAATAAAAAAAATTCTTGCCTTAGTTGTGGCAAGAACCAAACACACACCTAACATGGTCAAACTTGCCTAAGTTGAGTTGTGGCAAAGTGTGGCTAGTTGTGTCTTGAAACCAAACAGCCCCTTCATCTTCTTCTAATTCTAGATCTTCTTCTACTTCTTAATTCTAGTATTATTTTTCTAACTTTCTTATTTCCAATTTTGCAGATTTGAGACGAGTTCACGGCAGCTTGCTTTGATGTAGTGCTAGGTTTACTTTCTATTTTCATGTATTGAGTCATTTGTATTGATGAGACTATATGTATGTATGGATGAACCTATTGTAATATGGCGAACAATGTGGCATTTGATACTTTTAATTTGGTATAATTCTTGGTTGATCATATATGGCTGTTGCACATTGTTTCTATGAATTATTTATGTATATATCATATATTGTTTGTTTGAAAATTGTTGAATGTAACAAAAAAAATTTGGCAATACAGCCTCTTTGCCGTCTGCCCTGGACGGCAAAGAGCGCTATGCCGACGGCCACCGTCGGCAAAGCGGCCACGTGGCGGCCGCCTGTGAAACCTACGAAAACAAGGCTGGGGCCATTTGCCTCTTTGCCGTCCGCGGCAGACGGCAAAGGGGGAGGAAGAGCGCTATGCCGACGGCCACCGTCCGCAAAGCTGCCACGTGGCGGCCGCCTGTGAAACCTGGGAAAACAAGGCTGGGGCCATTTTGCCTCTTTGCCGTCCGCGGCCGACGGCAAAAGGGGAGGCGGCAGACGGCAAAGGGGGGCGGGAGGCAGACGGCAAAGGGGGGGCGGGAGGCAGACGGCAAAGGGTAGCGGAGGGCAGACAACAAAGGGTGGGGGTCCGTTAGCCACCTGACGGTGGCGCCGTCAGTACTACGCCGTCCAGGTCCTTTGCCGGCTGCAAGCTGACGGCAAAGAATCTTTGCCGTCCGTTGGGCCGAAGCAGACGGCAAAGAACCCCTTTGTCGGAGTTCGTTGGGCCCGAAATTGTGCCGTCCGCCTTTTGCCCTTTGCCGTCTGCCATGGCAGACGACAAATCTCCTAATTCCAGTAGTGAGGCTCGGCAATGTCGATGAACTCCTTGCTCTTGTGCTTCAAGATGATAGACTCCTCAACACACAATCACTCTCTCACAGATTTGGCTATGGTGGATGAGATTGAATTGGTGGAAAGCAACTTGGGGAGGCTAGGGATCAAGATTCATATGGTAGGAATGGAATAGCTTGATCTTAACACATGAGTAGGTGGCTCTCTCTCAGAAAATTGGATGGGGCAAGTATGGAATAGTTCTGAGTGCTTCTCTGTAGAGTGGGTGGTGGTGAAGGGGTATATATAGGCATCCCCAAATATCCAACCGTTACACCTAAAGTGACCAACTCGGTGACACCGAAGTAAAACTCGGTGGTACCGAAGTGACCAAAAGGCAGTAACTTTTAAATCTCGGTGAGACCGATACATAACTCTCAGTGGTACCGAGTAGGTGACCAACGGTCAGATTGCACAACTCGGTGACGCCGATTCTCAAATCTCGGTGGTACCAATTCTTGACAATGGCTAACCAGAGAGTTGGTCCAAAAACTCGGTGAGACCGATTCACAAAACTCGGTGGTACCGATTCTTGCGAATAGCTAACCAGGAATTGGTCCATGTCTCGATGAGACCGACGGGCAAAACTCGGTGGTGCCGATGCTTGAAAATAGCTAAACAGAGAGTTGGCAACCGAACTCGGTGGCACCGATGCAGAATCGGTTGCACCGAATGGCTAGGGTTTGGCATGGGTCTGTCTGAGTTTGGGAATTGGTGGGACCGAGTGGGAATTGTTGGTTGCATCGATTTTCATGAATGGCTTGGACAGACTATTGTGGAAGAGTTTGTGGGTGTTTTTGGTGACTATCACTTGTGCACGTGGAGCATCTTGTTCACCAACAGTACCTTACCCCCTTTTAATAGTATTGGCTTTCCTATGGACTCAAAGTGATTTCTCACAAAGTAAAATGTAGAGTCCTCTTGCTTGAAGCTTTGTCAATCCATTTCCTTGCATCTTGGGGTTTCTCCACAATCCTTTTGCCAACCCTCTCTGTGGACTTTATCTGAAATACACTAGGTAAAAGTATTAGTCCAAGAGACAATGTATGTTGTCATGAATTATCAAAACCACCAAGGGAGCATATTGTGCTTTCAATCTCCCCCTTTTTGGTAATTGATGACAACATACAATCAAAGCTTCAAATAAAGATATGCATGGATATAATGAAGACTTTGAGAGACACATGACTTTGATTTGCTCCCCCTAAATGTGTGCAATCCCTTTAAAGGATAGTTGCTTTGGAATGCATGGACACACATATAGTAGAAGGGATATAATGAGTCATGTGTATCTTGGCTATATGCATCAAATATATATGAGTGAGGTGTATCCTTGTTCAAGACTTCACTATTGCAAATAATATGTGCAAGAACCAAGAGATCATCTTGATCAAGGATATGATGCATATACTTACCTTGAGTTCTTGAGCATTCTTGTAGTAGAAATACACTTGAGAAAACAATGATAGGAAACACAAGAGTATTCTACCAATCAAAAAGCAATAGAACTCAATAGTACCAAGATGTGGAGAACATGTAGAAGGTAGTATTCCTTAATATTGATATGTCTCCAAAATCATTTAGAACTTTCTCCCCTAGATATGAAATAGTGGGTCATCCTCTCCCCCTGAATCTTAGCATGTAGATATTGGGATTGGATAGGGTGAGAAAATTCTAACATGAGTAGTCAAATGAAATAAACTTATTTTTCTGCCAACCATATTTTTCTCCCTCTACTTTGGTATTCTCCCCTTGTCTATATAAGTATAAACTATGATATTCTCCCCATTGATTGTTTCTCCCCGTTTGCATTGAAGCATGTATCTCCCCTTTTAGCATTGAAGCTTTGGTATTTCTCCCCCTTTGGCATTAATTTTCAAAAAGGTCCATACACAGGGTTAGACACAGGGATCATGGAGTTAGAAGGGATCCTTGAGAACAAGGGTCATGGAATGTAGGGATCATGAAATTTTTTAGAATCATAGAGAGCATTAAAAACTGAGGGAATTATTGAAAATAATTTCTCCTCCTTGGCTGATCTGAGAGCTTGTAAGACTTCTCCTCCTTTGAGTTAGGGATCCTAGAATAAAGTTTCTCCCTTTTTTTAATTATAAGGGATCATTGAAGAAACAAAGATACTACTAGTAGGATCACTAAAGAAACAAAAATTTACTAACATGGACACAAACCAGAGAAGAAATCAAATCGGTGGCTCCGAGACAAACGGGTCGGTGGAACCGAGTTGTTGTTATGCAACTCATCTGCTAAATCGGTAGAACCGAGTCATTTGAATCAGAGGCTCCGAGGGGTAAACAGAAACTTGGCAATGTTTTAGAAACTTGCAAATCAATTTTGAAAACTTATAACAAAGTGTCAAAGAGGATCTTCAAAGGAAAAGAAAAAGACTTTACAAAGAGATATCAACTAGAGAAGATTTGAGTGGTTCCAAGAAATCTTGCAAATAGAGAATGAACCAAACAAAATACTTAACTAGATTGGTCGGTGACTAGGTCACCAATATTAGAGTATATTGACTTAGGAGCCAAGCAATAATACTTGATCATAGGTCATACTCATCGTTAAGCTCAAAATGGGGTTACCATTTTTCGATTAAGCATTTTAATGTCTTCATATCACTTGAGTTGCTTTATCTGATGACTTGGAGTAAAGCTTTTTCAAGGATATGAGTACATACCTTTGAGTGATGTTGATGTCGTGGCTTGTAGGTGAACTTGATGAGGATGCTCGAGGTTGATGAGGTTCATCTTGAGTTGGGAGCAATCCTTCTTGTTTTGGTTCACTTATCACCTACATAGGTTAGTCATGCAAGGAAGAACATGATATCGATACCAATTGTGAAATTCAAATATGTGTCAAGGATATATTTTTTTTTGTCCTCTTCCTTCCATCATCAAGAGGGGTTGTGGATACTTGGTCATGACAAGATTGCTTATGATTGGAGTTGTTGGCAATCTTGTGGAATGAAAATCTTCCAAGTACCTACAAAATGGTAGATGCAATACAAGGGAGCATAGAATTCCATGGTATAAAATAACATGTCAAGAGTATCATGGAAGTAACAAGTAATCACATGCCCTTGCATGCAAATTGAGTGAGTCTAGCTCAAGTTTGAAGCATCAATGATGTTCAACTCACTCCTCAAGTAACAAAATACTTTCTTATCAATCTTAATAGTACTTGTTTGTTGGTACGAACATGCTTAAGATTGATATCTCCTTTGGCAACATGATCACGAATGAAATGATGTCGAACTTGAATATGCTTAGTTCGAGAATGTTGCATGGGATTATGACCAATCTTAATAGCACTTTCATTGTCACAAAGTAATGGAACATTTTTCACATGGATTCGATAATCCTTAAGCGTTTGTGTCATCCATAGTAATTGTGCACAACATGATCCGGCAGCAATATACTCAGCTTCGGCAGTAGATAGAGATACTGAGTTTTGTTTCTTGGAGGACCAAGACACAAGAGATCTACCAAGAAATTGACATGTACCCGAGGTGGATATTCTATCAACCTTGTCATCGGCATAGTCCGAATCGGTATAGCCAACGAGGTTAAAGGAAGATCCCTTGGGATACCATATGCCAAAGTTTGGTGTTTGTATCAAATATCTCACAATACGTTTCACGGCCAAAATATGACACTCTTTAGGTGCGGCTTGATATCTAGCACACATGCAAACACTAAGCATAATATCGGGACAGGAGGCACATAGATATAGCAATGAACCAATCATAGATCGATAAACATTTTGATCAACCGGTTCGTCCTCCTTGGTAAGGTCAACATGTCCACTAGTAGGCATAGGGGTTTTCATACCTTTATACTCTTGCATGTTGAACTTCTTGATCAAGTCCTTGGTATACTTGGTTTGAGAGATGAAAGTTCCTTCTCTTGTTTGCTTGATTTGCAAACCAAGAAAGAATTTCAGCTCACACATCATGGACATCTCATACTTCTCGGACATCAACCTTCCAAATCTTTCACTAAATTGTAGGTTAGTAGATCCAAAGATAATATCATCCACATAGATTTGGCACACAAATAATTCAGCATTAACTCTCTTAGTGAACAAGGTTGCGTCAATTTTACCAATTTCAAAACCCTTTTCAATGAGAAACTTCGTTAAGCATTTATACCAAGCACGTGGGGCTTACTTAAGACCATAAAGAGCTTTACAAAGCTTGTAGACATGATTAGGTTTCTTAGGATTTACAAAACCAGGGGGTTGTTTGACATAAACCTCTTCTTCAATCTCACCATTTAAAAAGTCACTTTTAATGTCCATTTGATAAAGCCTGATATCATGGTGATTAGCATAAGCAAGAAGAATGCGAATAACTTCAAGTCTAGCAATGGGTGCATAGGTCTCACCGTAGTCCATACCTTCGACTTGCGTATATCCTTGGGCTACGAGACGCGCCTTGTTGCGTACAACTTGACCGTCTTCATCTTGCTTGTTCCGAAACACCCATTTGGTTCCGATGATGGTGTGCTCGTCCTTGGGCTTCTCCACGAGTGTCCACACTTCGTTCCTCTCGAAGTTGTGAAGCTCTTCATGCATGGCGTTCACCCAATCCGGGTCTTCAAGAGCTTGTTCAACCTTCAAGGGTTCAATGCTAGAGATGAAAGAATAATGATCACAAAAATTAGCTAAGCGAGTTTTAGAGCGAGTGATTCTCCCAGTTTGTATGTCACCAAAGATTTGGTTTAGAGGATGGTTCTTGGTCACTCTTGCTCGAACTCGGGGTAGCTTTGGCTTGTTGGATGGTGGAGCTTCTTCATCATCATCATCTCCTTCATCTTCATTGTTGTTGAAGGTGTCGTTTTCTTGAGGCGATGGTGAAGGAGGTTGTGGTGGATCTTCATGATGTACTTCCTCCTCTTCATCTTGTCGCGTACCGCTTGTGGATGCCTCCATGTCGTGTTGAGGATCACCTTGACGTGAAGTAGGGGCTTCCACTTGAGTTGACGAAGTACTTTCCTTCACCTCCATGGGACGAATCTTGCCGATGGACAAGTCTTGGATAGCTTCCGAAGGGTCCTTATCTCCTACATCATTTGGCAATTGTTCGACTTGCGAACCATTAGATTCATCAAACTTCACATCTACCGTCTCTTCAACTTTTCGAGTGAAGTTGTTGTAGACACGGTAAGTGTGAGAGTTTGATCCGTAACCAAGTAGGAATCCTTCATGAGATTTAGGAGAAAATTTAGTACGACGATGCTTATCAAGAATGTAGCACTTTGAGCCGAATAGCCGAAAGTATCCAACTTGGGGTTAGTTACCGGTGAGTAGCTCGTATGCCATTTTACCGAGAAGCTTGTGCAAGTAGAGTCGGTTCGTGGCATGACATGCTGTTTCCACGGCTTCTGCCCAAAAGTGTCTTGGCGTCTTGTATTCGTCAAGCATCGTTCTTGCCATCTCAATAAGAGTCCGGTTCTTCCTCTCAGCAACTCCATTTTGTTGAGGCATGTACGTAACCGAGAACTCATGTGAAACACCTTCTTCGTCAAGAAAGGTATCTACATGGGTGTTCTTGAACTCCGATCCGTTATCACTCCGAACCTTCTTGATCTTCACTTCAAACTGATTTTGCGCTTTGTGAACGAAGTTCTTGAAGATCTTTTGTAACTGCGACTTATCATCAAGAAAGAATACCCACGTAAATCTGGAAAAAATCATCAACTATAACTAGACCATAGGAATTTCCACCGAGGCTCTTGTAAGCATTGGGACCAAAAAGATCCATGTGAAGTAACTCGAGTGGTCTCCTAGTAGTCATGATATTCTTTACGGGATGACTTCCACCTACTTTCTTTCCAGCTTGACAAGCACTACAAAGTCTATCTTTGTCAAAGATAACATCTTTAACGCCAAGAATATGATCACCTTTGATAAGCTTGTCTAGATTACGCATGCCAACATGTCCTAGTCTTCTATGCCAAAGCCAACCTTTAGAAGATTTTGCAATAAGACAAGTACGAGGTTTGGATCTCTTAGTGAAATCGACAATATATAGATCACCTCTACGGAAACCGATAAAGACCATGTTATGATTATCTTGACGAAACACTTGGCAATCTACTTTCGTGAATAGCACATTAAAACCAAAGTCGGCAAGTCTAGATACGGAAAGAAGATTGTAGCCAAGGGACTCAACAAGCGTGACATTTTCAATAGAGCTATCATGGGATATGGCTACCTTACCAATACCAAGTACCTTACCCTTGGAGTTGTCTCCAAAAGTTACATACCTTCGCGGTCCATGGTTTGGTGTGATCTCTTCAAACATGTCTCTATCTCTGGTCATATGATCGGTGCATCCACTATCAAGAATCCACTCTTTTCCTCCGGACATGTAATCCTTGAAGTTTGCCACGAGACTTAGATTCTTCATGATCTTCTCATGCTCGATGTCGAACAACTCATCTTCATCATAGTAGCCATGTTCCACATTGTCATCATCAAGTGGGAAATCCTCGCCACAAGAAACAAGGGATTTGTTAGAGGTGTGATCATGACAATGTTCAATATTGTGAATGCGAATGGCTTCTACAATGATGTTGTTGATGGTTATGACATCTCCTTTAGCACGCATGAGGTATCTAAGCTCAAATAGATATTCATCAAACTTGGGATCACTAGGCATCATTTTGTGTAAGACAATAGTTTATGAAGAATTTCGTCAAGATTACTCAATGAATAACTTGGATATCGTTTCTCCAAGTCATTCCACAAAGTATTAGCACATTCAAAATTCTTCATTTGATTAAGCACAATCCTAGGCAATCCTCTGATAAGATTAACAGTTCTAAGATTGCATAGCATATCAATTTCCTCTTCGTGTGTGGGATGTAAAGGATCAATGGCAGGTACATAGGGGTTCTTAACATACTTGCTTAAATGAAATTCATTGAATAACTCAAGCATCTTATATTTCCATTGACTATAGTACTCCCCATCAAGAATAGGCACTCTACAACTCAAACTTCCCAAACTAGACACATCCATCTTCCTCCACGGTGATGAAACCGATGCAATGGAGACCAATGCTCTGATACCAATTGTAGGATCACTAGAAGTGTGTGTCTAGAGGGGGGCGAATAGACTACTTGCAAGAATTTAAAACCTAACCTTTTCCCAAGTTAATTGGTTGGTAGATTTTAACAATTATGACAAGTCTAGCACACCCTACACATGCATGTCAACAAGTATAGCAGCGGAAAGTAAAGACATTGCACATGGAAGTAAGGAGTTGAGATAGGGAGATCAAACGCATGAGGGACACGAAGATTTTTCCCGTGGTTCCGATAGGTGATGCTATCGTACGTCCACGTTTATGGAGTCTTCAACCCACGGAGGGTAACGGTCGCGAGAGTCCACGGAGGGCTCCGCCCATAAGGATCCACGAAGTAGCAACCTTGACTATTCCATAATGGCTTCCGTCCACGAAGGACTAGCCTCACTATGGGTAGATCTTCACGAAGTAGGTGATCTCCTTGCCCGTACAAACTTCTTGGTTCAACTCCACAACACGAAGTAGGAGGCTCCCAAGCGACACCTAACTAATCTAGGAGGCACCACCCTCCAAAAGGTAATAGGCTCGGCAATGTCGATGAACTCCTTGCTCTTGTGCTTCAAGATGATAGACTCCTCAACACACAATCACTCTCTCATAGATTTGGCTATGGTGGAAGAGATTGAATTGGTGGAAAGCAACTTGGGGAGGCTAGAGATCAAGATTCATATGGTAGGAATGGAATAGCTTGATCTCAACACATGAGTAGGTGGCTCTCTCTCAGAAAATTGGATGGGGTAAGTATGGAATAGATCTGAGTGCTTCTCTTTCGAGTGGGTGGTGGTGAAGGGGTATATATAGGCATCCCCAAAAATCCAACCGTTACACCTAAAGTGACCAACTCGGTGACACCGAAGTATAAAACTCGGTGGTACCGAAGTGACCAGAAGGCAGTAACTTTTGAATCTCGGTGAGACCGATACATAACTCTCGGTGGTACCGATTAGGTGACCAACGGTCAGATTGCACAACTCGGTGACGCCAATTCTAAAATCTCGGTGGTACCAATTCTTGACAATGGCTAACCAGAGAGTTGGTCCAAAAACTCGGTGAGACTGATTCTCAAAATTCGGTGGTACCGATTCTTACGAATAGCTAACCAGGAAGTTGGTCCATGTCTCGGTGAGACCGACTGGCAAAACTCGGTGGTGCGGATGCTTGAAAATAGTTAAACAGAGAGTTGGCAACTGAACTCGGTGGCACCGATGCAGAATCGGTTGCACTGAATGGCTAGGGTTTGGCATGGGTCTGTCTGAGTTTGGGAATCGGTGGGACCGAGTGGGAATTGTTGGTTGCACCGATTTTCATGAATGGCTTGGACAGACTATTGTGGAAGAGTTTGTGGGTGTTTTTGGTGACTATCACTTGTGCACGTGGAGCATCTTGTTCACCAACAGTACCTTACCCCCTTTTAATAGTATTGGCTTTCCTATGGACTCAAAGTGATTTCTCACAAAGTAAAATGTAGAGTCCTCTTGCTTGAAGCTTTGCCAATCCATTTCCTTGCATCTTGGGGTTTCTCCACAATCCTTTTGCCAACCCTCTCTGTGGACTTTATCTGAAATACACTAGGTAAAAGTATTAGTCCAAGAGACAATGTATGTTGTCACGAATTATCAAAACCACCAAGGGAGCATATTGTGCTTTCAAACTAGCACCATTAATTACTTGCGACATATCAAAACGAGTAGCAACTGGTGGTGTCTGGCTCAAAACAGTAGGTGAATCAAAAGCAGAGCTAGATGGCAAATCCTTACCTCCTCTCGTACGAGAGGGGGCGATCTTGGTTTTAACGTCTTTCAGATTCTTCATAGTGACAATAGGATAACCTTGGTGAACACAATAAATAGAGCTATGCTCCCCGGCAATGGCGCCAGAAATCAATCTTGATAACCCACAAGTATAGGGGATCATAACAGTCTTCGAGGGAAGTATTTTACCCAAATTTGTTGATTCGACACAAGGGGAGCCAAAGAATATTTATTGGTCTTAACAGTTGAATTGTCAATTCAACCACACCTGGAGTATCCTTCTGTAACAAAAGTTTAGTAGCAAAGTAGAGTAGCAGTAGTAACAATAACAGTAGTAGCAACAGTTTTGTAGTGATTGTAACAGCAGTAGCAGCAATAGTAACTTACCAAGCTTCAGTATATGAATAGTGTTGGACATGGATCAGCGATGGATAGATATGGAAGACATTCATCATGTAACAGTTACACACTAGAGAGGCACAGAACTAGCTCCAATTCATCAATATAATGTAGGCATGTATTCCGTATATAGTCATAGGTGCTTGCAATAAGAACTTGCATGACATCTTTTGTCCTACCCTTAGTGAATACATGAACTCCTCAAACTACGGCAACCACCGAAAAGAATCCCAATTATTGTCACCTTGGGGTATGCGGATCATGACACGTAATAGGTGCATACAACTTGCAAGATAGGATCCAAAACACTCTCATATTTATGAAAACATAATAGGTTCAGATCTGAAATCATGGAACTCGGGCCCTAGTGACAAGCATTAAGCATAGCAAAGTCATAGAAACACCAATATCAGAACATAGTGGATACTAGGGATCAAGCCCTATCAAAATAACTCGATCACATGATCAATCTCATCCACACCCATCATCGTCCAGCAAGCATACAAAGGAATTACTCACTCCCGGTGGTGAGCGTCATGGAATTGTTGATGGAGAAGGGTTGGTGATGACTACGGCGATAATCTCCACTCTTCGGAGCCCCAAACGGACTTCAGATCAGCCCTCCCGAGGAAGAACAGGAGGTGATGGCGGCTCCGTCTCGTCAAACGCGATGAAAATTTCTCCCTTATTTTTTCTCTGTAGTTGTGAATTTATAGGACTGGAATTAGGGTCGGAGGAGCCATGGGGGCCCCACAAGCTAACAGGGTGCGCCCAGGGTGGGCGCGCCCCATTGGCTTGTGGCCCACAGGTGGCCCCCTCCGACAGGTCTTTGCTCCATAATTCTTCATATATTCCAGAAAAAATCCACAAAAAGTTTCGTCCGATTCCAAGAACTTTTATTTCTGCACAAAAATAACACCACGGTAGTTCTGCTGAAAACAGCGCCAGTCCGAGTTAGTTTCATTCAAATCATGCAAATTAGAGTCCAAAACAAGAGCAAAAGTGTTTCGAAAAGTAGATATGTTTGAGACGTATCAGCGTCCCCTTGGCCCTGTGGGACCGAGGTGTCAACCTTGGTCATGGAAGTTAGCCCTCCGCCCCCCCGTTGTGTCAACTTGGGGAGCTGGAGTAGAGGTCATCATGAGCTGGCGGAGGAGGGGAGCGTTCCAGGGTCCCGCTGGTGGAGGGAAGCCCGTTGGAGGAGTCACTTTGGCGCACCTTCGGCGGTCTGCAGAATGATGCTCGTATGAGCTTACCGCTGCTAAAACATAGATTTGATAAAGTACTGAATGTGGAAAACAATGACGTACCCTCAGGGCGCTAGTTTTTTCCTCCCCAGGTCTAGGGAATCGTCTTGAGACTCGTCGGTGAATGCAGCCTTCTCCGACGGCTTGCCGATGGTCCCGACCGAGGTTTTCTTCAACCTCTTCATGCCCTTGGCCCATGCTCCGGCCTCGGCATCCTCCGACGCTGCCCTCTTCGCCTTGAGGGAAAGATCTTCCTTCTCCTCATCCTCCTTCCCATCTTCATTGATGGCGGAGGTATGGGTCTCCTCGGACCGACTGACCGAGGTCTCCTGCATCCGGGGATTTGGTCCGCCACTCTGGGACTTCGGACTCTTGTGGACTACCACGTGCTGCTCCTCGGTTAGGAGCACCGTGAGTTGAGGGGTCTTCTCTCCCTCTGGCAGTGGGGCGGGGCACTGCACGGTCTGCATCTTGGCTGACCATTTCTGCACATATCAAGCAGAACAATTTATTGAGATCTGTTTCGCCATGCGAAGACAGAAGAAAACTTACCGGTTGAGCTCCAAAGCCGACCTCGAAGCCGCGGTCTTGCCCCTCCTTGGGGAAGTCGTCCTTGGCCAGTTCGAATAGTCGCGTCCACATATCGGCCACGTTGGTGTGGAAGAAGTGGACGACGGGCCCCGCGTCTTCGGATTTATGCTCCCAGATAGGTTTAGCCCGAAGTTGGAGCACGAGGACCCGGCGGTTCAACATGACCTTGATTATGTCGGGGAGCTGAAGGTACTTCTCAGTGGCCCACCACCTGGTCTTTTCGGTCAGAGCCTCCACCTCATTGGGGTTCCCCCGAGCGATGTGTTTCTCTGACCAGGACTTGAGCGGGGGCCCAACCTAAAAAGTTAGGATTTCGGTTTGGCCGAGGGCGAGCGGATCAGTGATGTAAAAACACTCGCGCTACCACTCCTTCACCGTCTTGATGAAGGTCGCCGGAACGAGTCAGCGTTTTGGTTCTTCCTGACCATGGCCCCTCCACACTCTACCAGGTTGGAGCCACTGGACTTCGGCTTGACCGCAAAAGTCTTCAGCCAAAGGACGAAGTGCGTCTCGCAGCGGAGGAAGGCCTCACAGACCGTGATGAAGGAGGTGAGGTGAAGAATGGAGTTCGGGGCCAAGTGATGGAACTCAAGCCCGTAGTAGAACAGTATCCCACGCACAAATGGATACAGCAGGGACCCTAGGCCTCTGACGAGGTGGGGAATGAAGACTACCCGCTCCCTAGCCCTAGGGACAGGCACTTGTTGGTCCACTTCGGGGGGACGGGCGTCGATGTTTTTGGCGAGGTGCCCCGCAGCACGGAGCTCCAAAATGGTGTCGGCTGATACATCTCCAACATATCTATAATTTTTGATTGTTCCATGCTGTTATATTATCATTCTTGGATGGTTTATAATCATTTTATAGCAACTTTATATCATTTTTTGGGACTAACCTATTGACATAGTGCCCAGTGCCAGTTGCTATTTTTTGCTTGTTTTTTTACTTCGCACAATATCAGTACCAAACGGAGTCCAATTGCCACGAAACTCTTTGGAGATTTTTTTGGACCAGAAGACAACTTGGGAGCCAAGGAAGCACCTGGGGGAGGCCCGTGGGGCCCACGATACACCAGGGCGCGCCAGAGGCCCCTGGAGCGCCCTGATGTATCATGGGTCCCATGGAGGTCTTTTCGACCGCCTCTTAGCTCTATAAATCCTCAGAAATTCCAGAAACCCTAGAGGAGGAGACAAAACACAATTCCAGCCGCCGCAAGTTCCAGAACCACGAGATCCAATCTAAAACCATCACAGAGGGGTTCATCATCATCATTGGTGCCTCTCCGATGATGCATGAGTAGTCCACCATATACCTACGGGTCTGTAGCCAGTAGCTAGATAGATTCCTCTCTCTCTTTTGATTCTCAATACAATGGTCTCTTGGAGATCTATTTGATCTAATGACTTTTTGTGGTGTGTTTGTTGGGATCCGATGAAGTTTGAGTTCATGATCAGTTTCTATCCATGAATATTATTTGTGTCTTCTTTGATCTCTTATATGCATGATTATTTATAGATTCATATTTCTTCTTCGAATCTTTGGTTTAGTTAGGCCAACTAGATCAATTTTTCTTGCCATGGGAAGAGGTGCTTTGTGATGGGTTCGATCTTGCGGTGTCCTTTCCCGGTGACAGAAGGGGCAGCAAGGCACGCATGTATCGTTGCCATTAAGGATAACAAGATGGGGTCTATTCCTACATGAATAGATCATCATGTCATCGTTCTTATTGCATTAGCCCATTTTTCCATGAACTTAATACACTAGATGCATGCTGGATAGCGGTCGGTGTGTGGAGTAATAGTGGTAGATGCAGGCAGGAGTCGGTCTACTTATCTTGGACGTTATGCCTATATAATGATCATCGCCTTGGATATCGTCATGATTATTTGATCTTCTATCAATTGCCCAACATTAATTTGTTCACCCACCGTGCGCTATACTCATGAGAGAAGCCACTAGTGAATCCTACGGGCCCCGGGTCTACTTTTCCAACATATTGCTTTCCGATCAATCTTTTTGCCTCTTTGTTTTCAGATCTACAAAACCAAAAACTCAAAAATATATTGCGGCACTTTTTATTTGCCTTTTCTATTTTGTGTTCTTGAGAGATCTATCTCTCCTATCTATCACTACCTAATCTATTTTTTTACCGTAGAGAGATTGACAACCTCTTTTTCGCATCGGGTTGCAAGTATTTGTTGTTTGTGTGCAGGTGCTGCTTATTGGGTTGTGGTGATCCTCCTACTGGTTCGATAACCTTGGTTTCATAACTGAGGGAAATACTTACCGTCGTTGTGCTGCATCATCCCTTCCTCTTTGGGGAAATACCAACGCAGTCTCAAGCCACGTCAAAGGAATTTCTGGCGCCGTTGCCGGGGAGGAAGCGGTCTCTTCTCCGTGCCAATCTCTGGCGCTGAAGAGACACCATCATCATTTATGAGGTTCCTAATCACAAATCTCATCTCCATGCAATTACATTATTTGCCAATTGCCTCTCGTTTTCCTCTCCCCCACTTCACAAATTTGCCGTTTTATTCGCCCTCTTTTTCGTTTGCCTTTTTGCTATTTTGCTATATTTCCTTGTGTTGCCATGTGCCTTCTATTTGCTTGCATCTTCGCTTGCTAAAAATCTATTGATATGGATCCTCATCCACTTGCTAATATTCTCAAAAGGCCTAATTATGATGAACCAATTGCTAGTGAGTTGAGTGCACTTGATTATCTCTATGAAGTTTTGTTTGAAAATCATGAATCTGAAAATTTTGATGAAATGTTGAAAGAAGAAATTTATAAGGTGATTCATGATAGCTCCTCGATTGAAAAGCATGATTGCAATGATGTTATTATAAATTCTATTAATGTCAATTATGTTAATGGTATGCAAAACTTCAAGGTTGGGGATGATAATTTTGTCATGTCCACTTCTTATTGCAATGATCATGATTGGGGTGATAATGCTTCTTATGATCTTGAAAATTTCTTTAAGCCTCATGTTGAATATGTTATTGATAATAATGTTTGCAATAGTATCGAAAGTGGGTTTGGGAGAGCATCAACTTTAGGTAAAAAGAATCCCATATATTTGGAGAGTGTTCAATCTTTTGAATTTTTTGATAAAAGTGGATTTGGAGAGGTTATAACTTTAGTTGATGATAATCCCACTATTTTGGAAGATCATAAAAACTTTATGCATGTTGATCATAAAGAGAGTATTGTTTATGATAGATATATTGTTGAATTTGATTATGATCCTACATGTATTTATTATGAGAGAGGAAATTATGGTTGTAGAAATTTTCATGATACTAAATTACCTCTCTTCATGTTGAGATTGCTATTGTCTCTTTCTTCTTCCTTCCATATGCTAGTTTTTGCTTGCCCTAATAATTTGTTTGCTTATAAAATGCCTATGCATAGGAAGTATGTTAGACTTAAGTGTGTTTTCCATACGCTTCATGATGCTCTCTTTTTGTTGCTATTATTATCTTTCATGTGGGCATTATTGAAATCTCAAGCCTATCTTAATGGCTATAAAGAAAGAGCTTGTTGGGAGGCAACCCAATGAATAAATTTATTTTTGCTTTTCCCTCTATGTTTTCAAGTGTTGACACAATTATGCCTCTGTTATGAATGTGTTTTTATGTTTTATTTAGTGTTTGTGCCAAGTAGAGCCTTTAGGATGATTCATAAGATGAGTAGAAGCGATGCTGAATCTGAAGCAGAAACTTTGCGTCCAGTGTTCGAATTTTCATTTTTTACTGGAACGTGATATTGAGCTGAAATTTTAACACATTGTTTCTATACAAATTTTTTACGTTTTCATAATGTTTCAGAATTTTTAGAGTTACAGAAGTATGGTTAGAGTACAGATTACTACAGACTGTTCTGTTTAAGACAGATTCTGTTTTTGTTGCATTGTGTGCTTGTTTTGATGAATCTATGGGTTATATTGAAGGGTATGAGCCATGGTAAAGTTAAAATACAGTAGTTATAATGCAATAATAAAATATGAATGGGTTTACAACAGAACCTAAAGTAGTGATTTGCTTTATTATACTAACGGATCTCACGAAGATTTTGTTGAGTTCTGTGTGATTGAAGTTTTCAAGTTTTTGGTGAGATCATGATGGATGAAGGAATAAGGAGTGAAAAGAGCCTAATCTTGGGGATGCTACAGCACCCCCAAGATATATCCAAAGAGAAACAAGCAACTAAGCTTGGGGATGCCCCCGAGTGGCATCGCCTCTTTCTTCTAACAACCATCGGTATTTTACTTGGAGATATATTTTTATTCGTCACATATCATGAGTTTTTCTTGGAGCGTCTTGTATCATTTGAGTCTTTTCTTGATTTGCTTGTTAGTTTTTCACTTGTATCCTTGCTGGACACACCTATTTGAGAGATCCAAAATTATGCTATGATTTGTTAGAATTGCTCTAGTGCTTCACTTATATCTTTTTGAGCACGGTGTGCTTGGAAATTTTTGTAGAAATACTCTCATGCTTCACTTAGATTAATTTGAGAGTTAGTAAATTTTTAAGAAATCCTCTCATGCTTCACTTATACTATTTTGAGAGATGAAATCTTTATGCTCAAGTGCTTCACTTAAATTTGTTTGAGCTTGTCAAAAAAGCAATGGCAATATATGAAACTAGTCCCAAAGTGATAGATATCCAAGGAGGATATAATAAAAAATTTCATGAAGATCATTGGATAAATTAAACTTCATTCTTTGTAATAGTTTTGAAACATTATGATAGTAATATGTGGGTCATGCTAGTGAGTAATTATGCTTTAGTAGGAATATTGGTGTTAAGGTTTGTGATTCCCTATGCATGCACGAAAGTCAATAGTTATGCAATGAAGTTACATCCTACTTATGGTGCATTATTCGGTGTTAGTTATGCTCAATGCTCACTTATGTGAATTTTCGTTTCTTGGTTTGGTTGCTTCTCAATCTATTTACTAGCCTCCATTTGTACAAAGTAGAAATACTACATGTGCATCCAAAATCCTTAAACCAAGTTTTGCCTTATGAGGCCACCATATCTACCTATATGCGGTATTTCCATGTCGTTCCAAGCAAATTTGTATGTTCCATCTCTAAATTTTCAAAATAATTTTTTTCTATTGTGTGCTCGTACCGCTCATGAAATGGTGGGGAGTGTCCAATATTTTTCCATGCTAGATGTGTTATTCTCAAGATGAGTGTTTATTCACTTGTCATTCCATGAGAGTACGGCGGTAATGGGATGCCCATTCCCGAAATGAAAAAAGAAAAAATATTTACTTTATGTTGTCAAATAATAAATTCCTTGGAAAGTGTTGGTATGGAAGGCAACCGTGGATACGGCCCGCCATGGAAAATGAAAGTTTGGTGGAAAAAGGAATAAACTTTATTTTCTGTTTGGGAACCGCGTGTGATATATCTAGCATGGAAAGTATTGTGAGCTACTTTGTCGTTTTTGTTGACAGGAAAGGCATGCCACCCAAAATATTTTTTCTCTCTCAATTTAAACCTTGAGCATTGGCACCTCTACAAATCCCTATTTCCCTCTGCGAAGGGCCTATCTATTTACTTTATGCAATTTTTATTTTTACATTGAGTCTCCATCTTCTCTTACAAAGCACCAACTAGGGGGCACTATGATCGTACTTGAGCATTGGGCATAGCAAATATTTGAGTGTGTCTCATGAATGGATCAATGATTGAGCATGATGGGCTAGGGATAACTTTCTTTAATGTTGATATTTTGAAAGACATGGTTGCTTGTTGGCATGCTTGAGTATTGAAGTCATTATGTTAAAACTAGACTATTGCTTTGAATCATTTACAAGTCCAAATGTCCATGCTATACAAAAGAAAAGAATATGAGATGAACATGTTAGGCAGCATTCCACATCAAAAATTCTGTTTTTATCATTTACCTACTCGAGGACGAGTAGGAATTAAGCTTGGGGATGCTGATATGTCTCCAACGTATCTATAATTTTTGCTTGTTCTATGATGTTATATTATCATTCTTGGATATTTTACAATCATTTTATAGAAACTTTATATCATTTTTTGGGATTAACCTATTGACATAGTACCAAAGTGCCAGTTGTTGTTTTTGCTTGGTTTTAACTTTGCAGAATATCAGTACCAAACGGAGTCCAATCGCGACGAAACTTTTTGGAGATTTTTTCTGGACTAGAAGACACCCATTGGGCCAAAGAAGTGCAAGAGAGGTGGGATGTGGAGGCCACAACCCACCAAGGCGCGCCAGGGGGGCCCCAGCGCGCCCTGATGGGTTGTGCCCTCCACGGGGGGCCCCTCCACCGCCTCTGATGTCGACAAATTCCCAAATATTCAGAAAACCCTAGGGGAGTCGACGAAACACAATTCCAGCTGCCGCAAGTTCCAGAACCTCGAGATCCAATCTAAACACCATCACGAAGGGGTTCATCTTCTTCATAGGTGCCTCTCCGATGATGCGTGAGTAGTTCACCATAGACCTACGGGTCCGTAGGCAGTAGCTAGATGGCTTCCTCTCTATCTCTCTCTCTTATGATTCTCAATTCAATGGTCTCTTGGAGATCTATTTGATGTAAACTTTTGCGGTGTGTTTGTTGGGATCCGATGAATTTTGAGTTCATGATCAGTTTCTATCCATGAATATTATTTGAGTCTTCTTTGATCTCGTATATGCATGATTACTTATAGCCTCGTATATCTTCTTTGAATCTTTGGTTTAGTTAGGCCTACTAGATCGATTTTTCTGGCCATGGGAAGAGGTGCTTTGTGATGGGTTTGAACTTGCGGTGTCCTTTCCAAGTGACAGAAGGGGCAGCAAGGCACGCATGTATCGTTGCCATTAAGGATAACAAGATGGGGTCTATTCCTACATGAATAGATCTTGTCTACATCATGTCATCGTTCTTATTGCATTACTCCGTTTTTCCATGAACTTAATACACTAGATGCATGCTGGATAGCGGTCGATGTGTGGAGTAATAGTGGTAGATGCAGGCAGGAGTCGGTCTACTTATCTTGGATGTGATGCCTATATAATGATCATCGCCTTGGATATCGTCATGATTATTTGACCTTCTATCAATTGGCCAACAGTAATTTGTTCACCTACCGTACGCTATACTCATGAGAGAAGCCACTAGTGAATCCTACGGCCCCCGGGTCTACTTTTCCAACATATTGCTTTCCGATCTATATTTTTGCCTTTTTGTTTTCAGATCTACAAAACCAAAAACCCAAAAATATATTGCTACAGTTTTTATTTGCCTTTTCTATTTCGTTTTCTTGATAGATCTATCTCTCCTATCTATCACTACCTAATCTATCTTTTTATCGTAGAGAGATTGACAACCTCTCTTTCGCGTCGGGTTGCAAGTATTTGTTGTTTGTGTGCAGGTGCTGCTTATTGGGTGGTGGTGATCCTCCTACTGGTTCGATAACCTTGGTTTCATAATTGAGGGAAATACTTACCGTCGTTGTGCTGCATCATCCCTTCCTCTTTGGGGAAATACCGACGTAGTCTCAAGCCACGTCAGCTGGCGTGACAGCCCGACGCCACCAATATGGCGCCATTGTTATAAAATAATGGTGGCGTTGGGTCCCACGTCAGCGGTATTCTACGTGCTCATCGCATGCCACGTCGACAACGCCACCACCATAATCGCTCACGTAGCGGCGTGCAATGTACATTGAACGCCAAGAATGTTTCGTGCAGCCCAAAAAAATTCAGGAACTAGAATAATAGAACGATGTGCATTCTAGTTGATAATAAGTGCCAATCTCACAAGCAGTACTAGATAGAGCTAATAAGTAGCTATTTGTTAATCGACAATCCTCTCAAACACGAGCAAACTAGCTAATAATGAGTTCATTTCGCACGAGCAAACTAACATATGCATAGTTAAAGGAGGTCGATGCCGATCATCATCCTCAACTCATGGTGTGGGGTGTTCCTGATAGTGACTAATACAGCTTGTCCAACCTGAAGATTCTTGCTAGCGAGGAAGTTGCTCCACCCAGCTGCATTGAAGACTGTGCGACCATCCGTGTCCACTGCGTAAGCACAGGTGGTGACGGCTCCCCTTGTGGTAAGGCGTAGTCTAGCAATGTCCGCTTCATTCGGCTCGATGCCACAGCTCACACATAGCCCCTTAGGTAATTTCTGAAGAAAAAATCATGATGATCATGTCACATTACTACACTATGAGCATATCATCACATTAATATACTAAACATATCACATTACTATATATACTATAAGCATATCATCACATTAATATACTAAACATATCACATTACTATACTATAAGCATATCATCACATTAATATACTAAACATGTCACATTACTACACTATAAGCATATCATCACATTAATATACTAAACATATCACGTTACTATACTATAAGCATATTAGCACACTAAGCATATCATCAAATTGTACACACTAAGCATATTATCAGCAAATTACTATAATATTAATAAGTAACATACCATGACATGGCGGTTAACCATCATTCGTGTAAGGCGGGTCACGAATGGCATCCTGACGTAGGCATCACGTGGCGGAAGTTTTTCCCAGAGCGTGTCTGTTTCATCCTCGCTCAGCCCGGTCATTCTTTGGACAAAGAGTGCTTCATCAAGTGGGTCATCATCTTATTCCTCATAGTTGAGATAGATAACAGCCCGCCTTGGAGTTTCACTCCTGAAGGAGAAGCTGATCAATTCACCCCCAGTGAGATGCATGTGCGCGATGAAATGATCCCATTCATCTCCTCCAATCTGGGTTTTGTTCCGTCCCTTATTGACCTCCATAGTGTAGGAGACCCCAAGAGAGTCGAAGATGACAATGTCTCCAGTAATGAGCTCATTGAAATCCAATCTCACATTGCAAGGGACGATCTGTGTGAGAAAACGAAAAACACACACACAATGCATTAGTGGAAATAGCAACAAAAACAAAAGAACAAACTATTAGAAAGGTTCATATAATTTGTTACCGCGGTAGGAACAAAAAACAGTTGGAAGTAAATGTCGAACAACGTGGCAGTTGCAAGGCTGGTTGCACACCTTGACTTGCACACTCGACATGGTGGTGGTGGCGCCACCTACACAAAACATATTGAAAACTAAGTATATAATCGGATTCTAGACTAGTGAACTGACACAAGTAACTTGTATAATTCTCTAGACTACATGTGTACACAAATAAACAAAATCCATGGAGGGATACACAAATAAACAAATTCTACTCTTTTTATTTATTCCTTTGGCATTCCATACTACACTACCAAATTAAGTTGAACCTAAATCATTAATATTCTAGACACTCAAAAAATTCAAGTCAAAATGCACTATTCAAATCGGATTATCACTAAAATTTCTACACAAAGCAATCCATGGAATCAAATTTTGATTCTACATCACACAAAGCAATCCATTATATATATGTACTAAAATTTCTACACTAAACAACCCAAAATCAACTTATAGATGAATCCCATATATTGATTATGCGTGGACGGAGGAGGCGCGAGTGTAGATCAGGAAGGAGATGCAACGGGAGGGGAAGCAGAGGATTGAACCTTGCTGGGCAGTGAAGGGGCGCGACGGAGCGGCGACGGGGCAACGACGGGAGGCGACGGGTGGCGGCTATTTGAGGGGGAGTTGAAATGAAAGGGTGGCGACTATACTCGGCATTTTAGTAAGGCGTGGGAGTTGACTTAGGTGGGCCGTTGCTGGCGTGGGCCTAAACTGCAACGTCGTAGCTAATAACAGCCTAAGTAAAAAAAGACTAATTAAGTTTAGTGGAAGACTAAATCTAAAAAAAAAGTTTAATGAAAGACTAAATATAATTAAATACTCAAAATTAGAACTGGTATAAAAAATGTAAAGAAAATGTTGTTATTTTGTAACTAGTATATATAATCTTTAAATATTTAAAATACACTATATTAAGTGGAAATATTATGTCTGGCGTACGATAACTTGGCACGCCAATACTAGTTAATTAGCTACGACGTGCACAGAAATGCAACACCACTAGTATATTCCAAACGGTGAGTACAGGTGGACCAACAGATTTGTGACGTGTCTAAAAAAAGCGACGCCAACACTAATCGTTTATAGGTGATGTACCAATTTAGACGACATCAACACTATTTGAAAAAAATAGTGTTGGTGTTGTGTGAAAATGGTGCGCCACCAACAAGAGTTGTGGCTAGCCATTTCTCCACTAGTGTATGCAGGGTTAGGTCTCCAGATGAACTTAAACGTCTGAAGTATTTGCTGGGGCCCTGAAAATCGCTTGAATGGATGCAAGCTAATCATGCAAAAATGAACCACTCATTTCTCACGTCCTGATGTTGCTATACCTATTGTACTATTTGATGAAATTCTATCTGACGAATTTGATGTCATATTCTTCACTCTGAAGTATATGAGTTTGTAAGTTACACTAATTCGTGTACAGGAAGAATCACCCAAAGCTACTGAGTGGGTCCTCGACAGTGGATGCACCATTCACATGACTGGTGACAAGAACTTATTGATGGACACAGCTCTATCTCTATCTCAGCTGAAGCATATCACCTACGCTAGAAAGGAAAAAAGCAAGGTCTTGGGTCTTGGTAGGGTTAAAATATCAAATGATCGACACATGGACAAAGTAATGCTGGTCGAATCCCTTGGATTCAACCTCATGTCAGTCTCAATGCTTTGTGATCTTGATATTGTTATCATCCTTGGCAAATATCGTTGCATTGGAATCTCACAAAACCAAAGTCTTTGAAGGCTTTAGGATAGGAGACTTGTATATTCTTGATTTCTCTACATGACCGCAGCCTACCACATGTCTACTTGCAAAATAGAAGGCTAGCTATGGCATCGACGACTTGGTCATGCTGGCATGAGGAACTTGCACACACTCGTGAAGAAGAAGCACATCATTGGCATCGAGGGTGTCAAATTCCTTAAGGATCATTTGTGTGGAGCTTGTGATTTTGGAAAGATGACCAAATCAAAGCATCCCTCGAAGAGACTATCATGACTACCACACGTCCCTCTGAATTGCTTCACACGGACCTCTTTGGACCCACTTATTATGCCACACTAACCAACGCAACATCATTATATGGCTTTGTCATTGTTGATGATTTTTCCCGTTACACTTGGGTGCATATCATCATGTACAAAACTGAACTGCAGGAAGTCTTTAGACGATTTTCTTCAAGGGCCTCGACGAATTTCAGCATCAAGATCAAGCACATCAGGAGTAATAATGGGACCGAGTTCAAGAACTATGGTATTGATGACTATCTTGATGAGCTTGGAATCACTCATGAGTTATCTGCCCCATACATTCCTCACTAGAATGGCGTCGTCGAGCGCAAGAATAGGACTCTTGTTGATATGGCTCACACCATGCTTGATGAGTACAAGACACCTCTTCGCTTCTGGCCTGAGGCTGTTGATACTGCATGCCACATCATCAACAGGAGAAATACCTCAACGATGTCCTGAAGAAATTTGGCATGCAAGACTGTGATACGTCTCCAACATATCTATAATTTTTGCTTGTTCCATGCTATTATATTATCATTCTTGGATGTTTTACAATCATTTTACTACAACTTTATACTATTTTTGGGACTAACCTATTAACCTAGAGCCCAGTGCCAGTTTCTGTTTTTTCGTGTTTTTGAGTTTTACAGAAAAGGAATATCAAACGGAGTCCAAATGGAATAAAAATCTACGGTGATTTTTTATGGACCAGAAGAAGCCCAGGGAGCATTGGAGTTGGGCCAGAAGAGCCACGAGGCCACCACATGCCTGGGGGCGCCCCCCCCCCCCTAGGGCGCGCCCCCCTTGCTTGTCGTCACCTCGTGGCCTCCCTAGACTTGTTTCCGCCGCCAAAAATTCCTATAAATACAGAAACCCCCAGAAACAAACCTAGATTGGGAGTTCCGCCGCCGCAAGCCTCCAGAGCCACGAAAAACCAATCGGGAGCCCGTTCCGGCACCCTGCTGGAGGGGGAAACCATCATCGGAGGCCATCTTCATCATCCCGGCGATCTCCATGACTAGGAGGGAGTAGTTCACCCTCGGGGCTGAGGGTATGTACCAGTAGCTATGTGTTTGATCTCTCTCTCTCGTGTTCTTGAGATGACACGATCTTGATGTACCGCGAGCTTTAGTAATATAGATGAATCATCTGGAGTTTTCCCTTCTCTATCTTCTTGTGATGAATTGAGTTTTCCCTTTGAAGTTTTCTTATCGGATTGAGTCTTTAAGGATTTGAGAACACTTGATGTATGTCTTGCGATGGGATATCCGTGGTGACAATGGGATGTTCTATTGATCCACTTGATGTATGTTTTGGTGATCAACTTGCGGGTTCCGTGACCTTGGGAATCTATGCATAGGGGTTGGCACACGTTTTCGTCTTGACTCTCCGGTAGAAACTTTGGGGCACTCTTTGAAGTTCTTTGTGTTGGATTGAAGATGATGAATCGGAAATTGTGTGATGCATATCGTATAATCAAGCCCATGGGTACTCATGGTGACATTGGAGTATCTAGGTGACATTAGGGTTTTGGTTGATGTGTATCTTAAGGTGTTATTTTAGTACGAACTCTAGGGCTGTTCGTGACACTTATAGGGATAGCTCATATGATTGATCGGAAAAGATAACTTTGAGGTGGTTTCGTACCCTACAATAATTTCTTCGTTTGTTCTCCGCTATTTGTGACTTTGGAGTGAACTCTTTGTCGCACGTGAGGGATTTACATATGATTCAACTATGTTAGTATTGTTGAGAGAACTTGCACTAGTGAAAGTATGAACCCTAGGCCTTGATTTCAAGCATTGCAATACCGTTTTTGCTCACTTTTGTTACTTGTTACCTTGCTGTTTTTATATTTTCAGATTACAAAAACCTATATCTACCATCCATATTACACTTGTATCACCATCTCTTTGCCGAATTAGTGCACCTATACAATTTACCATTGTATTGGGTGTGTTGGGGACACAAGAGACTCTTTGTTATTTGGTTGCAGGGTTGTTTGAGAGAGACCATATTCATCCTATGCCTCCCACGGATTGATAAACCTTAGGTCATCCACTTGAGGGAAATTTGCTACTGTCCTACAAAACTCTGCGCTTGGAGGCCCAACACGAGTCTACAAGAAAAAGGTTGCGTAGTAGACATCAGACTGCAAAGGCAAAACTTCGATGCCGACAAATGGCCACCTCTACACTGACGAAAATGGTAAAGATATCGATCAGAAGGTATATTGCTCTATGATTGGCTCTTTATTTACATATGTGCATCTAGGCCAGATATTATGCTTAGTGTTTGCATGTGTGCCCGATTCCAAGCAAAACCAAAGGAAACACACCATAAGGCTGTGGAACATATTCTTCGATATCTAGCTCACACACCAACACTTAGAGTGTGGTACCCCAAGGGCTCGGATTTTGATCTCATTGGATATTCTGACTCTGACTATACTAGGGATCATGTGGATCGCAAGTCAACATCAGGCACATGCCATTTCCTCAGACGATCCCTGGTCTGTTGGTCCTCGAAGAAGCAGAACTGTGTGTCACTATCTACTGTTGAAGTTGAGTACATTGATGCCGGTGCCTGTTGCTCTCAATTGCTCTAGATGAAGCAAACCCTCAAGGACTACGGCATCAATCTGAAGAAAATCCCTCTCTACTTCGACAATGAGAGTGCCATCAAGATTGCTTACAACCCACTTCAGCACTCAAAGACGAAGCACATTCAGATTCGTCATCATTTTCTTCACGATCATGTGTTAAAGGGCGACATCATCATCGACCGCGTGAAGACTGAAGAACAAATGTTGATATCTTCACTAAGCCCTTGGATGAAAAGAGATTTTGCAAGTTGCGTTGTGAGCTAAATATCCTAGAATCTTCAAATGTTCTTTGAAAGGATACACATCCTAACCCTTATGCATAATTGATGACTTAGATGCGCAACACACGAAGAAACGTTTTTCTTCGATCAATGAAGACTAACCATGTAAGTGTGAACAAATCAATGAAGAATTTCATTCTCAGAACCCAATGTCAATTGTACACGGTGTCTGAAATCAACATAATTCTTACACGGCGGGTTACGCCACCAACCTTTGTTGAAATTCTTTAAAATTCAGTTTTTAGTCTTTTGGAAATTCTTCAAGTTTTTCAAATTCTTCAAACTTTCCAAATTCATCAACGAATCAAAATTTCGAAATTCTTCATTTATCATATATATATATATATATAATTGAGTTTTTCAAGTCCTCAACAGCATTCACTTATTGCTAATTCCTCATGTTGATTTTCATCTAAGTGAATGTGATCGGACCCTTTCCCCTTCTATGCTAAGGTCAACCCAGTCTATTCACAAATTCTTCATATGCGTTCTGGTTGACTCATGGTTCAAAGTCTTCACTGAGTCCTTGTCACCTGAAGAATTTGCGAACAAAACTTTAAAATATTCATATCAATTTTTTTGGCGGTTGCCCCTCATACCTCTCCCACTTCCATATCTAGAATAAAAACTCGCCTATGATCTCCACTATCTCCACTGCTCTGTACATGGGTGACACATGTGGAGAGGATAGCAGGAGGCAGGGGTATGAATGTCCAAAATCTTTGGACAATTTAATTTTTCACCACCCTATATATACCCCCTTCACTTTCACTATTCACATTTACTCTCTTGACATCAACCTCTCTCTCTTTCTCATCGCTCTCGAGCTCAAAACCTAGCACTGCCCAGATACTTGTGATATGGGTTGGGTTTTCCATGAAGAGGAGCGGGTAATTGCAGCACAAAGCGGATAAGTATTTCCCTCAGTTATGAAACCAAGGTTTATCGAACCAATAGGAATATCAATCCTCAGCCGTCTTCAGCGGCTGCACACAAATGAACAAACAACTTGCACCCAACGCGGGCAAGAGGGTTGTCAATCCCCTTGATCTCGTTATTTGCAAGCAAATAAATTGTGTAGATAATTGTTGATAAATATAAATTCCAAAATAAATAAAAAGTAAATAAAGGCAGTAAGGTAACTGTAGCGTTTGTAAATATATAAGTGAATAGACCCGGGAGCCATAGTTTTCCCTAGCGGCATCTCTCATGTGGGTAGCATACCGTGGGTAACAAATTACTGTTGGGCAATTGACAGAAAAGCGGATAGTTATATGATGTTCATGGAAATGATCATGTATATATAGGCATCACGTACATAAGCAAATAGGCCGACTCCTGCCTGCACCTATTACTATTACTCCACTTATCGACCGCTATCCAGCATGCATCTAGAGTATTAAGTAAAATAGAGTAATGCATGGAGAACGATGACATGATGTAGACAAAGTAAACTCAAACAATATGAATGAACCTCATCGTTTTATCCTTAGTAGCAACAACACAAAGACGCATCTTGTCCCCTACTTTGTCACTGGGATATAGAAACTCGCCAGGTTGAACCTACCACAACGCACCACTCCGACCGATGAAATATCAATCTACTTGGCCAAAGCATATCAATAGATCGGAGAGCATTACGAAGCTATAATGATAATGCACTTAAGAGATAATATAATTTAGAGGCATCTCAAATACTTTTCATGAATAATCTGAACATAAACCCACAATTCATCGGATCCAAACAAACACACCGCACAATCGAATTACATCGGATAGATCAAAGCAAAGATGCGATGATCATTGTATTGAAGATCATAAGAGAGAGAGATTGCCATCTAGGTACTAGCTATGGATAGGTCTGTGGTGAACTACTCACACATCATCATGCGGGTAGCAAGGTTGTTGAAGAGGCCCTCCGTGATCGATCCCCCCTCCGGCAGGGTGCCGGAAAGGAGCTCCAGATGGCCTCGCAACGGAACAGAGATTTGCGGCGGCGGAAAAAGGGTTTCGGGACTGCCTCCATGGTTTTTAGGATATTAGAGAATTTATAGGCCGAAGAGGGACGTCGGCAGGTGCCCGAGGGGGGCACCACATTTCAGGGCGCCCCCCAGGGCGCTCCCTGATGTGTGGTGGGGCCCTCGTGCGTGAAAGCACATTTGCTCCCTTGGTGGTTTTGGTAATTAATAACAACATATATGTCATTGAACTAATGTTTCCACTAAGTATATTTAAGGAAAAGTTCAATGATGTGTTGGCAAAAGGATTGTGGAGAAACCCCAACATGCAAGGAATTGGATTGGCAAAGCTTCAAGAAAGAGGACTCTACATTTTACTTTGTGAGAAATCACTTTGAGTCCATAGGAAAGCCAATACTATTAAAAGGGGGTAATGTACTGTTGGTGACCAAGATGCTCCACGTGCACAAGTGATAGTCACCAAAAACACCCACAAGCTCTTCCACAAATACTCTGTCTAGAACCCTACCACTAAAATTGGTAAGACCAACAACTCCTATTCGGTCTCACCGAGATTCAAACCGTAGACAGATCCTTAGGAAAACCCATCTCGGTACTACCAACATTCCACTTCCGTGCCACCGAGTTCAGTTGCCAACATTCTGGTTAGCCATTTTCAAGCATCGGTACCACCGAGTTTTGCCAATCGGTCTCACCGAGATTTGGACCAACTTCCTGGTTAGCCATTCTTAAGAATTAGTACCACCGAGTTTTGTGAATCAGTCTCACCGAGTTTGTGGACCAACTCTCTGGTTAGCCGTTGTCAAGAATTGGTACCACCGAGATTTGAGAATCTGTCTCACCGAGTTGTGTAACCTGACCGTTGGTCATCAAATCGGTACCACCAAGATTTATGTATCGGTCTCACCGAGATTCAAAAGTTGCAACCTTTGGAGCAACTCGGTACCACCGAGCTTTATACTTCGGTGTCACCGAGTTGGTCACTTTAGGTGTAACGGTTGGATTTTTGGGGATGCCTATATATACCCCTTCACCACCACCCACTCGAAAGAGAAGCACTCAGAACTATTCCATACTTGCCCCATCCAATTTTCTGAGAGAGAGCCACCTACTCATGTGTTGAGATCAAGCTATTCCATTCCTACCATATGAATCTTGATCTCTAGCCTCCCCAAGTTGCTTTCCACCAAATCAATCTCTTCCACCATAGACAGATCTGTGAGAGAGTGATTGTGTGTTGAGGAGTCTATCATCTTGAAGCACAAGAGCAAGGAGTTCATTGACATTACCGAGCCTATTACCTTTTGGAGGGTGGTGCCTCCTAGATTGGTTAGGTGTCGCTTGGGAGCCTCCTGCTTCGTGTTGTGGAGTTGAACCAAGAAGTTTGTACGGGCAAGGAGATCGCCTACTTCGTGAAGATCTAACCATAGTGAGGCTAGTCCTTCGTGGACGGAAGCCATTATGGAATAGTCAAGGTTGCTACTTCGTGGACCCTTATGGGTGGAGCCCTCCGTGGACTCTCGCGACCGTTACCCTCCGTGGGTTGAAGACTCCATAAACGTGGACGTACGATAGCACCACCTATCGGAACCACGGGAAAAATCTTCATGTCTTCAAATTGCGTTTGATCTTCCTTCCTACCCTCTACTACATATGCTTGTTGTTACTTTCCGCTGCTATACTCTTAGACATGCATGTGTAGGGTGTACTTGAATTGCTATCATTGCTAAAATCTGCCAACACTTAAAATTGGGAAAAGGTAGAATTTTTATTTGCTCAAGTAATCTAATAACCCCCCCCCCCTCTAGACATACTTTTGATCCTACAAGTGGTATCAGAGCTTTGGTCTCCATTGCATTGGTCTCACAACCTAGGAGAGTATGGCGTCTAGTGAGGGAAATTATCACCGTAGAGGTCCGTACTTTGATGACACAAATTTTGCAAGTTGGAAGCACAAAATGAAAATGCATATTCTTGGTCATAACCGCGTCATTTGGGCTGCTGTTCATGTTGGCTTGCAAGGTGAATTCTTTGGTGATGGAAAGGAACCAGATCGTGAAGCGACCGCGGATGAATTGAAGATGTTGCAATACAACGCTCAAGCCTGTGACATTCTTTTCAACTGCCTATGCCCCGAAGAATTCAACAAAATCAGTCGTCTTGAGAATGCAAAAGAGATTTGGGATACTTTGGTCGATATGCATGAAGGTACCGAATCCGTGAGAGAATCCAAGTTGGATGTTCTTCAAAGTCAGCTTGACAAGTTCAAGATGAAGGATGGTGTAGGAGTCGCTGAGATGTACTCTAGGCTAGCTCTCATCACAAATGAGATTGCTGGCTTAGGAAGCGAAGAAATGACCGACAAATGCATCATCAAGAAGATACTTAGAGCTTTGGATGAGAGATACGACACCACGTGCACATTGATCCAAATGATGCCCAACTACAAAGATCTCAAGCCTACGGAAGTCATTGGAAGGATTGTTGCTCATGAGATGACACTCAAGGACAAAGAAGAGCTTCACAACAAGTCTAGTGGTGCTTACAAGATCACAAGTGATGCTCCCGCAACTTCAAGCGACAACCTTGTCACCAATGAAGAGATAAGCCTCATGGTCAAGAAATTCAACAAGTTCTACAAGAATAGAGGCAAAGAACGAATCTCCAACTCAAGATATGAAGAGAAGCATTCGTCAAGTCGTGACCGAAACTGCTACAATTGTGGGAAGCCCGGACACTACTCCAATGAGTGCACGGCTCCCTACAAACGAAGAGAAGAGTCACCTAGAAGACGAAGCTCAAGGAATGAATCACCTCAAAGAGAGAGAAGGAGTAGAGATAATCGTTATGAACGAAGACCCTCGAGGATAAGTAGGGACTCGGAGAAGAAGGACAAGTACACCAAGAGCTACTCAATAAGAAGACATCAAGCTCATGTTGGTGAATGGGTTTCCGGCTCCAAATCCGACAACAACTCCGAGAGAAGCTATCACTCCAACTCCGACTATAGTCAAGATGAAGGTGTTGCCGGACTTGCACTAGTGACTACCAACTCCTATGATCTATTTGATTCACCAAATGAAGGGAGTGGAAGTTGCTTCATGGCTAAAGGCCCCAAGGTATCACACCCCGAGTATCTTGATTTCAATAGTGATGAAGATGATTTACTTGGTGATGATGACTTTCTCTTTGATAAAACTAGTGATGTTAGTCAAAATGTACTTGATAATTTTCATGCTAGTCAAGATAAGTCGGTTGATGATGATAAGATGAAAATAGAACAACTAACTAAAGAATTAAACACTCTTAAGTTAGCTCATGAATCTACTCTCGAAGATCATAGAGTGCTTGTAAGGACTCATGAGAATCTACGCTTCGAGAAGCTCACCTTGGAGCAAGAACATGAGTTTCTTAAAGCTATCAATGACGATCTCCGAAAGAAGACTTCATCTTATCTAGCCAAACGATTACTCTTGTCTACATTCATGCCACAAGTTAAACCTAGACAAACTAGTAACAAAGGCAAGAAAGGTTCTTCATCTAGTAGCAACACTAAAAATGCTAAATCTAATGATGTTGCTTCTAGTAGTTCTATTGATTCCACTAATGATGATTCTCTTAGCCAGGTTACACTTGAGCAAGAAAACAATTTATTGAAAGGGATTATAGAGAAAGGTATCTACAAGAGTCTTGCCGGGTGTAAGAAATTTGAGGAAATTGTATGCAAGCACGGAGGATATCGGAAGAACCATGGCATTGTCTACTTCAACGCTAATGGAGTTGAATGGGAAGAAGGTCAATACCCCAAATCCCAAGTTTGTCCCTCAAAGGCAGAAGTATGAACATACTCTTCCCAAGGGAACAAACACTCAAGATAACCTTCCACCACAAGACCACAAGCTCAAGGGCAAGAACAAGCTTCAAGAGGACATTGACTCATATGAAGATGAATCCAAAGCTTTGGTGGAGTGGGTTCCCAAAGCTACTTCAAGCTCAACTTCTACAAGTGCCACTTCAACACCAAGGATCCCCATCAAGTTGATGTGGGTCCCCAAGAAGAAGAACTAGAGAAGTTCTTGAGGGGGTGACTCCGCCAATGAAATTCACTCACATTCATTATTGGCAAGAACTAGTTGCAATCAACGTCAACATCAAGCAATAGTTCAAGGAGTCACACATTCCCTCAAAGGTAAGCAAGGGACAAGGTAATCAACAAATCCATGGACATCATCATGTATGCTTTGCACTCCATGTCCATAGATATCCTTGTATTTGTCTCTTGTGTGTTGGGACTAACCCATGTAGGTGAGAAGAGTAAGGAAACAACAAGGATGCTCCCATCTCTTGGTGATCATCATCAACCTTAAGCATCCACCACTACATCACCCACATGAAGTCTTCTACGACAAACCCAAGGCTAGTTTATCCCTCCTATGGGGGGATGTCACATCAAGGGGGAGCTTTGCTCTAAGACTTGAGTTAAAGCATCTCATAGTATGTGACAACATTAAATGCTTTATGTAAAAGTGGTAACCCCACTTGTGCTTAAACGATGAGTATGACCTATGATCAAGTATTCTTACTTGGCTCCTAAGTCAATATACTCATATATAGATGAATCCGTCATAGCCAAAATGCTTGATAGATGCTAGTATGTATGTGCATGTTTGCCATGATTTCATTTGACATCTTTTTGTGTCAGCATGTTGGTCTGCATTTCTTTATTCATTCGAGGACATTCAATTGTTACTATTTGGGTTTTGATTTTCTTTTGCCAAATGGATGGACAAGAATGCCTAGGACCACTCTCTAGTTATCTATGCTTTCTCGTCTCATATTCCATTCTTGCTGCATCACAAAATTGGAACAAGGACTTTTCGATATCTCTGTGTGAGGAGCACACAGAGTTCCGTATCGACAAAGGATTGACCATTAAAACCTCCCAAGTGCATCTCGGTGGAACCAATACCAAAATCTCGGTCTCACTGAATGCCTAGGGTTGATCTGGTTTTCAATCTCGGTAACACTAATTCCTTATTATCGGTTACACCGAGTTTCCCTGTCAACTGAATGTTGAGAAACTCGGTGGCACCGACAATTTCGAACAGGTGTCACCGACAGCAAAGGGTATATTACCTGGCGGACCCGACTTTTGAAATTCAACCACAAAAGTCTGTTTCCTCCTACCCTAAGCTGCCTCTCCGGATCCCTTGGTCATCTCCTTTGCCTCCCCGTGCGCCTCCGTCGTTAGGAATGACCGCCGCCGATGGAATCTTCACCGCCGACGTCGCCTTAGCGGATCCTTCGCCGAGTTAGGGTATGGATCCGACCTTCTTTGCGCTCCCCTTCCGATTCATGCGCATTAGAGTAACTTTTATCGATAATCCACTGATTGCAATCTGATACGTCTCCAACGTATCTATAATTTTTGATTGTTCCATGCTATTATATTATCTGTTTTGGATGTTTTATATGCATTAATATGCTATTTTATATTATTTTTGGGACTAACCTATTAATCTAGAGCCTAGTGCCAGTTTCTGTTTTTTCCTTGTTTTTGAGTATTGCAGATAAGGAATATTAAACGGAGTCCAAATGGAATAAAATCTTCGGAATAATTTTTCTTGGACCAGAAGCAACCCAAAGGACTTGGAGACCAAGGCAGGGGAGCCACCGTGTGGCGACAAGCCACAGGGGCGCGCCCTAGGGGGGGCGCCCCCCTGGCTTGTGGCCCCACGGCAGCCCCCCTAACCCTATTCTTCGGCCTATAAATTCACAAATATTCCCTGGATACCAAAGAGAGCCACGGAAATACTTTTCCGCCGCCGGAAGCCTCTGTTCCCGTGAGATCCAATCTTGGAGCCTTTTCCGGTAATCTGCCGGAGGGGAATTCGATCATGGAGGGCATCTACATCAACTCCATTGCCCCTTCGATGATGCGTGAGTAGTTTACCACAGACCTTTGGGTCCATAGCTAGTAGCTAGATGGCTTCTTCTCTCTCTTTGCTCTTCAATACCATGTTCTCCATGATCTTCATGGAGATCTATCCGATGTAATACTCTTTTGCGGTGTGTTTGTCAAGATTCGATGAATTGTGGGTTTATGTTCAGATTATCTATGAATATTATTTGAATCTTCTCTGAATTCTTATATGCATGATTTCATATCTTTGCAAGTCTCTGCGAGTTATTGGTTTGGTTTGGCCAACTAGATTGGTAATTCTTGCAATGGGAGAAGTGCTTAGTTTTGGGTTCAATCTTGCGGTGTCCTCACCCAGTGACATAGTAGGGGTAGCGAGGCACGTATTATATTGTTGCCATCGAGGATAAAAAGATGGGGTTTTCATCATATTGCTTGAGTTTATCCCTCTACATCATGTCATCTTACCTAATGCGTTACTCTGTTCTTCATGAACTTAATACTCTAGATGCAGGCAAGAGTCGGTCGATGTGTGGAGTAATAGTAGTAGATGCAGAATCGTTTCGGTCTACTTGACACGGACGTGATGCCTATATGCATAATCATTGCCTTGGATATCTTCATAATTATTCGCTTTTCTATCAATTGCTCGACAGTAATTTGTTCACCCACCGTAATACTTGCCATCATGAGAGAAGCCTCTAGTGAAACCTATGGCCCCCGGGTCTATTTTCCATCTTATACTTTCAGATCTAAAACCAAAAATACCTTGCTGCATTATTTTTACTTTTGTTTTACTTTCCGTTCAAGCAATCTATTATATCTATCTCTATCAGATCTCATCCTTGCAAGTAACCGTGAAGGGATTGACAACCCCTTTATTGCGTTGGGTGCAAGTGTTTGATTCTTTGTGTAGGTACATCTATTGGGGACTTGCTTGTATCTCCTACTGGATTGATACCTTGGTTCTCAACAACTGAGGGAAATACTTATCTACTTTGCTGCATCACCCTTTCCTCTTCAAGGGAAAACCAACGCATGCTCAAGAAGTAGCACAATCCTCTCAATCCTCTAGAAATCTCATTAGCTTAGCGAACGAAAGATTTTTAGGTCTAGCCGTCTGCAAAACCGAATCTCGGTGATACCGAGTCAGAAAAATCGGCTCTATCGATTTTGTTTTGGACTACTGAGGACAGTCTCGGTGAAACCGAGTGGCAATTTTTGGTACGACCGAAATTGCTGCCAAGTTTCTGTAACGAGTTCTGTGCGTCTCAGTGGTACCGAAACTTTTGACTCGGTGACACCGAAATCCCTTTTTGCTGAAAGCTATATATAAGAACTTCTTTGTTCAAACCTTTGAAAAATCTCTGCATTTTGTGATGACTCAACCCTTCCACTCTTCTATACTCTATTTCACAGGGTCAGAGATGTCAGGCTCAGATGACAGTGAGAACAACTTCAGGGAGGAGAACGTTGTTATGAGCTCAGGCACTAGTCCTGAAGGGAGCTATGACGATGTTCCTAGCTCACATGATCTGCCCAAGGTTGCAACTAGGGCAAGAAGGAAGCTCAACTCAGATGAGGAGGATGAAGATTCCATACCTGAGGAGATGTACAAGAAAGATGATGCTGCCAAGAACACTGCTGCTGCCTCTTCATCCAAGAAGAAGAAGGCTATAAGGAAAGAGTATGCTAGCTCCGGGATAGTGAGAACACCAGAGGGTGCTAGGGCAACAATGTCTGTTGAGCCCTCAAAGAAGTCCATGCCTAAGAAGGCAGGAGAGAAGAAGAAGAGAGAAAGGACAAGATTTGCTAAAGCTAAAGTTCTTCCTTCTACTCCAGAGTATCTAGATGAGGAAGAAGAGGAGGAAGAGCCAGCTGCAAAGGCCCCTCCTAAGAAGAAGAAGAAGCTCATGGCTGATGCTATGCCTAAGGATACCTCATCCAAAGGCACCAAGACTTCCCCCAAGAAGGTTGCTGCTGTTCCCAAACCCAAGAGGTTCTCCAGAGACATCCCAGCTGCTTCCAAGAACAAGACTTCTACCTTTAGGGAAGCTGAGGATGATGCTATGTCAGCTTTGATGAAGCTAAGACCACACCTTCCAGAGCACAATGCCAGCCACTTGCTTGCTGAGGACATGAAGAAAAGGAAGGATTCATGTTTGAGAGAATGGAGAGCTATTGATCCATATTCACAGAGGAGGAAGATTGATGTGGACTACAGGTTCTATACAAAAGAACAGCAAGACTTCTATGAAACAATTTTGCTTGACAAGAGCCCTGCTGTGAGTGATATGAGGTTTGTGGACTGAAAGTACATCAAGGACAATGAGGATTACCTCCAAGTGTGCAAGACAACTTTCATTGCATTGGTCTGGATGAGTTGTTGGTAAGGAGTTCACTGCATGGAATGATGAAATGATCATGCAATTCTACTCCACTGCTCATTTCTATGGAGATGGTAGAATTGTATGGATAACTGAAGGTGCAAGATATGAATCCACAGTTGAGGAGTGGGCTGCCATCTTAGGAGTCCCAGAGGTGGAAGATGGTGACATTAATGTATACAATGAGCCCAAGGCAAGCCACAATGCCAAGAAGAACATGTACAATGCGATTCCTGCTGCACATGTGAAGTCTCACAAGCTAGGATCCATTTACTTCCTCCAGGCTGGTCTACGCACTATCAACACCATATTGAGGCATACCTTGATGCCTAAGTCTGCAGATGAGAACATGATAAGAGGCTATTCCATCAATATGCTGCTCCTTCTAGATCAACATACGATTTCAGAGTGATGGATCTGATAGTGGAAACTGTGAAGAGGGTTGCTGCTGATCAGAAGCGTTCATGTTGCTATGCACCCTATATCCAGATACTTATCAACTCTAAGTTGGAGAAGCACATTTTTGCACTTGACCGACCACATTTGCCACCATTGCCAGAGCTAGAAGACAACATTGTGGTGATGGACCCAGATCATCCCACTTCAGCTACAGCATAGGCACATGCAGAGGCAGCCAGAGACTCCAGTTCTCAGGTGCCCAGGTCTAGGAGTGAGCAGATGGATCTCCTACTTAGCTCTATGCTCAGCATGCAGAAGGACATCAGCGAGATATTGAAGAACCAGGCGAGCCTCTCGAGGATTGTTGACAACAAATTTCATATTCTCAACAACAAGGTGGATGAGCTCATAGTGACTGTGAATGAGCTCAAGAAGGAAGTTGACGTAGTGCCTAGCCCTCATTCTACAGATGATGATGATGATGAGGATCGTGCACCTCTCAGGCCAAGAACTCAGTTCACTACTCAGGCTAGATCAGCTACAGTGCCAGCTCCAGAGTTGCGACCTTCTTCATCAGCACCTACTACAGCTTCTTCAGCTCCATCAGCTCCTCCAGTTCCTCCAGTTGCTACACCGACCTCGTCCATGACGTCTGCAGACATCTTCGCTGATGCTGTTCTCTCGACTCCTTCATCGGCTACCGGAGGAGATCAGCCCCAGAAGAGCGCTTTGTTATATACCTCTGAACTTTTTGGTAACTTGTTGCCAAAGGGGGAGAAGATGTATATAGATCTTTAGGCTTCGAGAGAGAGAGCGTTGCTTTTTATCGCTTTTCAAAAACATTTGATATCTTTTGGTTTGGTTGTGTTAAACTTTGTTGCTGTTTGATCATACACTTGATGTGTATTGCTACTATTTCCTATCCTTGTGATGCTTATGAGATGATCATTCACCTTTGCTTGATTGTGTTGTGCTATGATATTCATTCTTATTATTCTCGCACACCACCAAGTTGTCTGTGACATGAAAGAGTGCCCCATGTACCTAATCGATTGTGCATTTGCATTCAAAGAAAAATTCAAAATAATGTACAAATTTAAGGGGAGCTCTTGCTTATCACATACTTCTCAAAGCGATGATTATATTCATTGGTTATATCATATGTCGAAGCTTTGATCTATATGTTGTCATCAATTACCAAAAAGGGGGAGATTGAAAGCACATTTGCTCCCTTGGTGGTTTTGGTAATTAATAACAACATATATGTCATTGAACTAATGTTTCCACTAAGTATATTTCAATAAAAGTTCAATGATGTGTTGGCAAAAGGATTGTGGAGAAACCCCAAGATGCAAGGAATTGGATTGGCAAAGCTTCAAGCAAGAGGACTCTACATTTTAGTTTGTGAGAAATCACTTTGAGTCCATAGGAAAGCCAATACTATTAAAAGGGGGTAAGGTACTGTTGGTGAACAAGATGCTCCACGTGCACAAGTGATAGTCACCAAAAACACCCACAAGCTCTTCCACAAATACTCTGTCTAGAACCCTACCACTAAAATTGGTAAGACCAACAACTCCTATTCGGTCTCACCGAGATTCAAACCCTAGACAGATCCTTAGGAAAACCCATCTCGGTACTACCAACATTCCACTTTGGTGCCACCGAGTTCAGTTGCCAACATTCTGGTTACCATTTTCAAGCATCGGTACCACCGAGTTTTGCCAATCGGTCTCACCGAGATTTGGACCAACTTCCTGGTTAGCCATTCTCAAGAATCGGTACCACCGAGTTTTGTGAATCGGTCTCACCGAGTTTGTGGACCAACTCTCTGGTTAGCCGTTGTCAAGAATTGGTACCACCGAGATTTGAGAATCGGTCTCACCGAGTTGTGTAATCTGACCGTTGGTCATCAAATCGGTACCACCGAGATTTATGTATCGGTCTCACCGAGATTCCAAAGTTGCTACCTTTGGAGCAACTCGGTACCACCGAGTTTTATACTTCGGTGTCACCGAGTTGGTCACTTTAGGTGTAACGGTTGGATTTTTGGGGATGCCTATATATACCCCTTCACCACCACCCACTCGAAAGAGAAGCACTCAGAACTATTCCATACTTGTCCCATCCAATTTTCTGAGAGAGAACCACCTACTCATGTGTTGAGATTAAGCTATTCCATTCCTACCATATGAATCTTGATCTCTAGCCTCCCTAAGTTGCTTTCCACCAAATCACTCTCTTCCACCATAGCCAAATCTATGAGAGAGTGATTGGGTGTTGAGGAGTCTATCATCTTGAAGCACAAGAGCAAGGAGTTCATCGACATTACTGAGCCTATTACCTTTTGGAGGGTGGTGCCTCCTAGATTGGTTAGGTGTCGCTTGGGAGCCTCATACTTCGTGTTGTGGAGTTGAACCAAGAAGTTTGTATGGGCAAGGAGATCGCCTACTTCGTGAAGATCTACCCATAGTGAGGCTAGTCCTTCGTGGATAGAAGCCGTTATGGAATAGTAAAGGTTGCTACTTCGTGGACCCTTATGGGTGGAGCCCTCCGTGGACTCTCGCGACCATTACCCTCCGTGGGTTGAAGACTCCATAAACGTGTACGTACGATAGCACCACCTATCGGAACCACGGGAAAAATCTTGGTGTCTTCAAATTGCGTTTGATCTTCGTTCCTACCCTCTACTACATATGCTTGTTGTTACTTTCCGCTGCTATACTCTTAGACATGCATGTGTAGGGTGTACTTGAATTGCTATCATTGCTAAAATCTGCCAACACTTAAAATTGGGAAAAGGTAGAATTTTTTTTGCTCAAGTAGTCTAATCACCCCCACCCCCCTCTAGAAATACTTTCGATCCTACAGTGCGCCTCCTGGCTTCCTTCTAAAGCTTCTAGGTCTTCATATAGTCCAGAAAAAATCATCAAAAAGTTTCATGGCAATTGGACTTCGTTTGGTACAGTAAACCTGAAAAGGCAAAAACACGCAGAAAACAGCAACTGGCAGTGGGCACTGGGTCAATAGGTTAGTACTCAAAAATATTATAAATTGGTAAATAAAGACCCAAAAAGTATCCTAGAATGATAATATGTCAGCATGGAACAATCAAAAATTATAGATATGTTGGAGACGTATCAAGCATCCCCAAGCTTAATTCATGTTCGACCTCGAGTAGGTAAATGATAAAAACAGATATGACATGCTATCCACTATGTAATCTTGTGCATATGTGCTCATTGAGAAAAGATGAATCAACAAATATTAACATAGCAATAATTGAAATGTAAGAAATAGAATTGTTAATTCGTAAAAGTATACGATCCTTAAGAGATGTTTACCCCCCCCCATTCATCTTATTGTATTAGCAAGGCATGGCTCCATCTTCACCACATTAATACAAATGTTAAGCACCATGGTGTCCAAGTCAGGCAATTGGTTCATACTTTTTCAATATGCATCAACTTTTTATTCTTCACGCAATACATGAGCATGAGCCATTGGTCATAGCATTTAAGTGGAATAGAATATGGTGGTAGATATCAAAGGGGTAGGAAGTGGAGAAGATAGTCTCATGTCAACTAGGCGTACCAACGGGCTATGGAGATGCCCATCGATAGATGTCAATGTAAGGAGTAGGGATTTCCATGCAAATGATGCACTAGAGCTATAAGTGTATGAAAGCTCAAATGAAGCTAAGTGGGGTGTGCATCCAACTTGCTTGCCCATGAAGACCTCGGGCATTTGAGGAAGGCCATCATAGGAATATACAAGCCAAGTTTGTAATAATGAATAGGTAATTCCCACTAGCATATGAAAGTGATATATCATGAGACTCTCTACATGAGGAACATGGTGCCACTTTGAGGAACAAGTGTGGTAAAGGATAGTAGCAAAGTCCCTTCTCTCATTTTCTCTCGTTTTTTTGAATGTATGGTGGGCTCATTTGGCCTCCCCCATCTTTATTTTCATCTGGAGTCTCATCTCGACTTATGGGAGAATCATCGTATCCATCATTCTTTCCTCACTGGGACAGTGCTCTAATAATGATGATCATCACACTTTTATTTACTTACAACTCAACATGGAGAACTGATATGAAGATATGACTCTGTATGAATGCCTCTGGCAGTGTACCAGTATGTGCAATGATCTAGCATGACATGTATCAAAAACATGATGAAAGGTGTCTTTGCCACAAATACTATGTCATCTCTATATGATCATGCAAAGCAATATGACGATGAACGAACTAGTCATGTGAAGTGACGATGGAATTTGCATGGCAATATATCTCAGAATGGCTATGGAAATGCCATGATAGGTAGGTATGGTGGCTGTTTTGAGGAAGATATAATAAGGCTTCTGTGCAACAGAGCGTATCATGTCACAGGGTTTGGGTGCACCGGTGAAAGTTGCACTGATCCTCGAGGTGAGAACGGGCTATGCACGGTACCGAAGAGGCTAGCAAATTATGAAAAAGGTGAGATTGCGTATGTCCATGGTTTTCCATTAGTCATAAAGAACTCATATACTTATTGCAAATTTTTGTTAGTTTATCATAAATCAAAGTACTAATCGCATGCCCCGAGGGAAGAAGTTGGTAGGAGTTAACCATCGCGCGCTTCCGACCCGAAATAACACTAGGATTTCAACCCGAAATAGAAATGCTCACACATCATCACCATGCCTCTTTAATTTTTAGATGAACAAAAAGGTCAAATTTTCTTAATATCGACACTACTATGGTTTAACAGTTATGAACTCGCACCTATTTCGTATTACTACATCAATATCATTGACCCACAATTTCTTTATATGTGCTACATGATGGTTTTGATTATCATTCATTGAATACCTAATATTCTTGGACTAGTCTGTATGACCCATGCAAATTACCGTCACTATTTATTAACTCTCGAATAAATATAAGTGAAGAATGAGAGTGAAATCATTTCTATAAAATCTACATGCCACCGTGCTCAAAAAGATATAAGTGAAGTACTAGAGCAACTGCTAAGCTCAAAAGATATAAGTGAAGCACATAGAGTATTCTAAAAAATTATGATGAAGGTGTGTCTCTCTTAAATAGGTGTATCCAGCAAACAATGATTGTGGAAAACTGAAAGTAAAAGCAAACAAAAGCAAACAACGCTCCAAGCAAAACTCATATCACGTGACGAATAAAAATATAGCTCCAAGTGACATACCGATGGATTTGAGACGAAAGAGGGGATGCCTTGCGGGGCATCCCCAAGCTTAGACACTTGAGTCTACTTTAAAATATTACCTTGGGGTGCCTTGGGCATCCCCAATCTTAGGCTCTTGCCACTCCTTATTCCTTCGTCCATCAACATAACACCCAAAACATGAAAACTTCAATCACACAAAACTCAACAAAACCTCGTGAGATCCGATAGTATAAGAAACATACTGCATACTTTAAGTACTGTTATAAATTGATTAAAATTTCATAAATTCATAATAGGTACTGTATTCTAACTTCTCCATGTCTTATACCCCCCGATACAATCCATAGCATAATCAAAACAAGCAACTATGCAGGCAAAAACATAATCTGTTTAAAACAGAACAGTCTGTAGAAATATGTAGAGATACTATACTTATGTAACTCAAAAAATTCTGAAACATTAGTAAAACCTATAAAATATGTATAGAAACACTTTGTAAAAATTTCAGATCATTATCACGCTCCAGTAAAAAATGAAAATTCCTGTACTGGAGTCAAAATTTTCGCATTGATTCTACTCATCTTGTGAGTCATCCCAAAGGCTTTACTTGGCACAAACACTAGTTTAAACACACAAAAATTATCATTACAGAGGAAATAATCATTCTATTAAAAATAAACATATAGTTTAAAGAAAAAAAATTAAGATAACTATTGGGTTGCCTCCCAACAAGTGCTATTGTTTTATGCCCCTAGCTAGGCATAATGCATAGTTTCAAGTATTGTCATCTCTGACGTCAAGCTCCTCAATAACACAACCGTGGATAGTAGGGGAAATAGTAGTCTTGGCAATAGGATCTTTTATCAAATTAATAAAGTTGGGATGAACGCTAATCATCTTAAGATCCTCATTTCTTTGGGTGGAAGGTGTATTGACGCTCTTAGGGATGTATATGAACTTGGTATTTTTGTTGTGAGAGGTACTAGTATTAACTTTAGGAGGAGTGAAGGCGGAACTTGCTTTGTCAATGACCTCTTCCATTTTATCAATTCTATTCAAACCTTGTTCTATCCTCTCATCAATAGTAGTGTCTTTTTCCTTTAAGGTTTTCAAAGTCATTCCTACTCGTGACCCAAGTTGAGTGATATGATTATGAAGTTTTTTATCCAACTCCTCAATTGGTTTGTTTGTGATCATATTCTTCTCAATAGCATCAATCCTTTTCATAACATGTTACAAGGTTAAATCCGTTTGATTAACAATAATGGGTGGTGTCCCTACAAGATTTTCAATTGCGGTGTAGGCATCCAAGGTGTGAGACATTAAGAAGTTTCCACCGGTGATGGTGTCAAGTACGAACCTATACCAAGTGGTCACACCAACACAAAAATTGTGAAGCAAAGTAGTAGTGGATAACTTTTTAGTTGCTTTATTTTGAGCAAAGCAAATCCTATACCATGCATCTTTTAAGCTTTCTCCTCCCCTTTGTTTGAAACTCACTACATCATCATTGGGAGTAAAGCCGGCGGAAGAAGAACTAGCCATGACTTCAAATAAGAAAACTAGTAACAAGCAAAGATAAATATTTTTGTATTTTTTATTTTATGAGAGAAGCTAAATATAACAGCAAATAAAAATAAGAACAAGTGAATGAAAATTTGTGTAAAGTTACTTGGTAGTTGATGATGATATTCCTCGGGAACAGCGCCAGAAATCCTTCCTGATACTTGTGATTTGCGTTGGGTTTTCCGTGAAGAGGAACGGGTAATTGCAGCACAAAGTGGATAAGTATTTCCCTCACTTATGAAACCAAGGTTTATCGAACCAATAGGAATATCAATCTTCAACCGTCTTCAGCGGCTGCACACAAATGAACAAACAACTTGCACCCAACACGGGCAAGAGGGTTGTCAATCCCCTTGATCTCGTTATTTGCAAGCACATGAATTTTGTAGATAATTGTTTATAAATATAAATTGCAAAATAAATAAAAAGTAAATAAAGGCAGCAAGGTAATTGTAGCGTTTGTAAATATATAAGTGAATAGACCCGGGGGCCATAGTTTTTCCTAGCGGCATCTCTCATGTAGGCTGCATACGGTGGGTAAGAAATTATTGTTGGGCAATTGACGGAAAAGCGGATAGTTATGCGATGTTCACGGCAATGATAATGTATATATAGGCATCACGTCTATAAGAAAGTAGGCCGACTCCTGCCTGCACCTATTACTATTACTCCACTCATCGACCGCTATCCAGCATGCATCTAGAGTATTAAGTAAAACAGAGTAATGCTTGGAGAATGATGACATGATGTAGACAAAGTAAACTCAAACAATATGAATGAACCCCATTGTTTTATCCATAGTAGCAACAACACACAGACGCATCTTGTCCCCTACTTTGCACTGGGATATAGAAACTCACCATGTCGAACCTACCACAACGCACCACTCCCACCGATGAAATATCAATCTACTTGGCCAAAGCATATCAATAGATCGGAGAGCATTACGAAGCTATAATGATCATGCACTTAAGATATAATATAATTCATAGGCATCTCAAATACTTTTCATGAATAATCTGAACATAAAACCACTATTCATCGGATCCGAACAAACACACCGCACAATAGGATTACATCGGATAGATCAAAGCGAAGATGCGATGATCATTGTATTGAAGATCATAAGAGAGAGAGATTGCCATCTAGGTACTAGCTATGGACCCGTAGGTCTGTGGTGAACTACACACACATCATCATGAGGGCAGCAAGGTTGATGAAGAGGCCCTCCGAGATCGATCCCCCCTCCGGCAGGGTGCTGGAACGAAGCTCCAGATGGCCTCGCGATGGAACAGAGACTTACGGTGGCGGAAAAAGGGTTTTGAGACTGCCTCTAGGGTTTTTAGGATATTAGAGAATTTATAGGCCAAAGAGGGACGTCGGGAGGTGCCCGAGGGGGCCACCACATATCAGGGCGCCTCCCCCCAGGGCGCACCCTGATGTGTGGTGGGGCCCTTGTGCGCCTCCTGGCTTCCTTTCGAAGCTTCTAGGTCTTCATATAGTCTAGAAAAAATCATCAAAAAATTTTGTGGCAATTGGACTTCGTTTGGTATAGTAAACTTGAAAAGGAAAAAACACGCAGAAAACTGTAACTGACACTGGGCACTGGGTCAATAGGTTAGTGCTCAAAAATATTATAAATTGGTAAATAAAGACCCCAAAAGTATCGTAGAATGATAATATATCAGCATGGAACAATCAAAAATTATAGATACATTGGAGACGTATCAGCCGCTGAAAATCATCGCCGCCGGAGAAGAAGAGCTTCGCTGCCTTGACTTCTTGGACATTGTACTCGCAACAGCCGCGGATTTCTTCATTCCAACGTCACCGTAGGTGTCTTCCGCCGCCAATTTAGGATGCGGGAGATCTGAACTGTCAGCTTACAACTCCTCGCTGCTCAGTTCGCCTTGTTCTTCGCAAAGGGTAATTAAAATATGATTTTACTGCCCTATTTGATCTTTATTCTGCCACAAAATCTCCAAAAACTATTTATCCTTCATAAATCCATCTCCTGAGTACTTTCAATCTCCTTAGTCTTGCTTTATTTCTCTAAGTTATGATTTTCTTCAAGACTCCTCAATTGTGTGAATTTTTCAAATCTGTACAACTCTGGAACCTAAATCAAGAACACTTAGTGAAATTCTTCAAGATGAAAATGATCAAATTCATCAACTTGAGTTATTTTTGAAAAACCTCTAAGAACACATATGACCTCTCCAAATTCTTCGCAACTATACTCTGTTCACAGGTACACATGTCTGCTGACGAATCTCTAGGTTCTCATCAACTTAATTCATTTGTAGCGTTACTTGAAGAAATATTGCACACTTCCTCAGAATCCTTAGAAGTTCAAATTCCATGAGTGAAGAAAATGGCATATGGTAAAAGGCCTCTGGAAGGAGGAAAGAAGAGGGAAGTTTAAAATGCTTTTGAAATCCCTGATGACATTTTATGATGAATATTGCACACCTGATGAAGCAACTCATGGAAAGGAAACCAAGGAGCAGTGCAAGATGCGCATGCAAATAATTGAGAGGAGATGGGCCAAGGATTGGAAGGAATATCGCAATGTTACTCCAAAGTACATGAATAAATTTGTAGTAAATCGTCCATGCCCTAGGCCTCCTCTGGTTGAAAGTCAAGTAGGTGATCCCTCCAGTGTCATGCGAGGTGAGGGATTTCCAAAGGAATGGGAAAAGCGCCAGGCAAAACTGCAAAAGCAAGAAGCTGAAGCAGCTGCTAAATTCAATCAAGATACTCAAGCTCCTGCTCAAGTTTCTGGTAGTAGCAAAACGCCTAAGAAGGCTATGCCGAAGAAATTGGCTCTGAAATCAAAGCCCTCAATGTCAATGCCCTCAATGTCAATGCCCTCACGTCCAACTTCCTCATCAGTTGTAATTTCCTCAGTTGCAAAGTCCTTAGTTCAAATTCTTCAAGCTCATTCTTCAAGGGCTTCCCCAATGCCTTCTGTGGCTGCAACTTCATATGTCACTGCCGCAAAAGCCTCAACACCAGTGCATCTTGCAATGTGTGAGCACACAACTCATTTCTCAATTGCCTCAGGGGCATCTGCGTCTGCCTCAGCTAGTGCACACACTATTGGGGAACGTTGCATGGGAAACAAAAAATTTCCTACGCACACGCAAGATCTATCCATGGTGATGAGCATCTACAAGAGGGAGAGTGGATCTACATACCCTTGTAGATCGCTAAGCGGGAAGCGTTAAGAAATGCGGTTGATGTAGTCGAACGTCTTCGCGATCCAAATCGCTAGCCATCCCGCGATCCAATCACGATCTAGCGCCGAACGGACGGCACCTCCACGTTCAGCACACGTACAGCTCGATGACGATCTCCACCTTCTTGATCCAGCAAGAGGGAGCAGAGAGGAAGATGAGTTCTCCGGCAGCGCGACGGCACGACGGCGGTGGTGGTGGAACTATTCCGGCAGGACTTCGCCTAAGCACCGGCGGAATCTATTTGGTGGAGGAACTAGGGAATAGAGAACTAGCACGTGGACTTGTGTCTTTGGGGGCTCTATTCCTCTAGTATATATAGGAGGGAGGGGGAGGAGGCAGCCACCCTAGGGCTTCCCCTAGGGGTCGGCCGAACCAGGTGGAGGTGGAGGATTCCACCTCCAATCCTACTCCTAGTAGGACTCCTTTCCTACTTGGAGTTTACCTTCCCCACTTGGGGTTTTTTCCTTTCCCACCTTCCTAGCCACATGGGCCTTGTGGGGCTGGCTTGCCCAGCCCACTAAGGGCTGGTGCACCCCCCCCCCTCAGGCCCATGTGGCCTCCCGGCGTGGGTGGCCCCTCCCGATCGCCCTCCGGCACTCCCGGTACACTACCGAAAATACCCGAAACTTTTCGGGTGGCCAAAACGGGACTTCCTATATATCAATCTTTACCTCCGGACCATTCCGGAGCTCCTCGTGACATCCAGGATCTCATCCGGGACTCTGAACAACCTTTGGTCACCACCATACATAACTCAATACTACCGGAACGTCACCGAACGTTAAGTGTGCAGACCCTGCGGGTTCGAGAACTATGTAGACATGACCAAGACACCTCTACGGTCAATAACCAATAGTGGGACCTGAATGCCCATATTGGTTCCTACATATTCTACGAAGATCTTTATCGGTTGAACCTCTATGTAAAGGATTCAGTTAATCCCGTATGTTGTTCCCTTTGTTCTTCGGTATGTTACTTGCCCGAGATTCGATCGTCGGTATCTGTATACCTAGTTCAATCTCGTTACCGGCAAGCCTCTTTACTCGTTTTGTAATACAAGATCCCGTGGCTAACACTTTAGTCACATTGCTTGCAAGGCTTATTGTGATGTTGTATTACCGAGTGGGCCCTGAGATACCTCTCCGTCATACGGAGTAACAAATCCCAGTCTCGATCCATGCCAGCTCAACAGACACCTTCGGAGATACCTGTAGAGCATCTTTATAGTCACCCAGTTACGTTGTGACGTTTGATACACACAAGGTATTCCTCCGGTGTCAGTGAGTTGCATGATCTCATGGTCATAGGAACAAATACTTGACATGCAGAAAACAATAGCAATAAACTGACACGATCATATGCTACGTTCATAGTTTGGGTCTTGTCCATCACATCATTCTCCTAATGATGTGATCCCATTATCAAATGACATCTCATGTCTATGGCTAGTAAACCTTGACCATCTTTGATCAACGAGCTAGTCTACTAGAGGCATACTAGGGACATGGTGTTGTCTATGTATCCACACATGTATTAGTGTTTCCAATCAATACAATTATAGCATGGACAATAAACGATTATCATGAACAAGGAAATATAATAATAACTACTTTTATTATTGCCTCTAGGGCATATTTCCAACAGTCTCCCACTTGCACTAGAGTCAATAATCTAGCTCACATCACTATGTGATTTACATTGTAATGAATCTAACACCCATATAGTTCTGGTGTTGATCATGCTTAGCCCTTGGAAGAGGTTTAGTCATCGGGTCTACGACATTCAGATCCGTGTGCACTTTGCAAATATTTATGTCCTCCTCCTTGATGTAATCGCGGATGGAATTGAAGCGTCGCTTTATGTGTCTGGTCCTCTTGTGAAACCTTGATTCCTTGGCCAGAGCAATGGCACCAGTGTTATCACAGAACAGAGTCATTGGATTCAGTGCACTAGGCACTACTCCAAGATTTGTCATGAACTCCTTCATCTAGACACCTTCCTTCGCCGCCTCCGAAGCAGCGATGTACTCCGCTTCGCATGTAGAATCAGCTACCACGCTCTGCTTGGAACTGCACCAGCTTACCGCACCCCCATTACGAATAAATACGTATCCGGTTTGAGACTTAGAGTCATCTGGATCAGTGTCCAAGCTTGCATCCACGTAACCCTTTACGAGGAGCTCTTGATCAGTGTCAAAGAATCTATTCTAAGCATGGCATGGAATTGCAGTAAAACACACATCAAGCATAGCATAGCATGGATCAGACCTATAATCTACATAACATGGCAATGATTACGTTAAGTACTTAGAGTATCTAGTGTACCGAATACCAACTTACTCTCTTCTGGGTTGTCACACAACCCTCGACATCCTCAAGATCAAACCTGAACTGATCCAAATCCAATCCAAATCATGTGGTCATCCGACCACTCATCATATAGCCATCCCTTGGCTAATATATCTTATTCCTGACATCAACTGATGTCTATCCAAGATTAATTCTTCCATCAATACTAACACTGCTACGGTTGACCACCTAGTGAGGTCTGGACGGGCTATCCAATACCGTGGACTCGGCTATTCGAATAGATTTTGACACTCTGCAGAGGTTGCGCACTTTACCCACACCATGAAGCACCTGGCCCTGGCCTCGAGATCCCACTCGGCTGGACCAGCATTGCTTCAACATAACCTGCCTGACCCGTGACTCTTTCATCGTACCACTGACACTCTTCCTCCCCCGGAGGTCAGCCTTGGGTGGCCCCTATGTCCTCATGACACCTGCCATCGTCGTGGCCAAACTTTGTAGACCCAAACGGGGCCTACTGTCCCAAACGGGGACCGCGCGCAAAACTCAACAACAACTGGGCTCACAAGGTTATCGCCGCCTACCGGGCCAGGGCAGCGCGCGCGCATAACCTTCCCTCTTTGGTGGTAATGGTGAAAGATCACGCAATCAGGCCAAGTCAAGGCCGTCCCATACCGGCAAATGTGGTTGCACGAGTATGCCCGGACAGGTGACTCAAGATCAACCGACTAAATATCCTTTATTCAACCCACTCAACATATCCATCATCGTACTATTCCACTGACAATAGTAAGTGCTATCATAGCAAGATCATAGTACTGATAATCATGGCATGAGATCAATCATAATACTAACATGGCAATGATATTGGCAATATGGAAATAAGACATGGCACTAGATGAATGGAAATGCTAGTGTCTAATATCGATGTCACCACCGGTGTATGCAAGTGCAACCTAACAGGCGATATAGATAACCACACAGGTGCAAGCAAAGTCATCACGCAAGTCCGGAGCTCATGGAAGAGGTTGGCTTGCCTGGGGGTCGACGAATACGCCGGGAGGAAGAGCGATCACCTCGCGGAAGATTTCGCCGGAAGGGTTCTCTCTCTCGGAGGGGCTCGATCGGAGGGCAAGGGCAAAATGGTTATTTCCACAATGTGAACACGTTATGAAAATAATGCCATCGGAACGGGCTCGGCGAGACGAAAGCGTGGGCGCTGGTTTTACCTGATTCCGAGCTACAGTTGCGGAGATACGGGCGTTTAAAGCTCAGGGACCAATTTGTGGTAAAAATATTCACAAACAGGTCCCTGGCTGACGAAACCGAACGTGCCTTTCTCAGAAATACGCCTTCTATTAGAGAAAATGTATTCTGGTCCGAAGCACAACCGGAGTACGCTTTCTAACTTGGAAAGCGTATTTCCCAAAATACGTTTCCACTTAAAACGCGCGGGCCTGGGGTTGACTCTCTCTCTCTCTCTCTGGCTGACATGCGGGTCCCGCCTCCTCCTCTCTCCTCCTCCTGTCTTCTCCTTGACCGCGACCGAGGGCAGAGGAGAGCACCGGCCACCGGCCTGGCCGTCGCCTCGCCGCCCGAGGGGGCCGGCCGGAGGGCGCACGAGCTCCACCGTCTCTCGCCGCACCCATGGGTAGCCACGGGGCTGCTCGGGGCGGACCACACCGCCGGCGCCATTGGGGCAGGCCCGGTGACGGAGGCGATTTGGGCGTGGCGGCGGTTAGCCGACCCCGAGGGAAGGCTGGGGAGCAGAGGAGCAGAAGGGAAAACGGACCAGGGGCTGGAACCGCCGCGGGGTCCGGCGGCCGCCATCGGCCATTGCGGCTGCAAGAGCTCAAGGGGAGGGCTAGGGCTCGATTGGGAGGGCTGGACTGGTTGCTGGCCGGGAGGGGCACAGGGACTCGCTACTTATAGCCGTGGGGGAAAGCTCGAGAAGAAGCAGGACGGCGGCCGGAGCTTCAGGATACCAGCCGGAGCTTCGGGGCGACGGCAGAGGCAGCCAGAAGCTACGTGACGAGGGGGAGAGAGCTCCAGAGGGTTCACGCACGCGGTGGGGAGCTCCTAGACACTCCCGGACGGGCTGGAACCAGCTGGAGGTCTGCTCCCGACAAGTCAACGCACAGAGCGCGGTTTTGGCACGCTCTGCCCATGGTCACCGCGTGGCCACGGCGTTGCCATGCCCTGCTCGATGCCAAACTATGTCTAGGGCCTTCACTGTACTACGCTGAGTTGACCTATGCGGCTGAAAGTCACGGGGGAGCACTAAGGTGACTGATCCATTGCCAAATAGTCCCCAGCAGCACACTGCTTGTGATGTGGTGTGGTCACCTCAATACACCTCTTGGTCTGATCTTGGGCAGGGGGGGATCATATACTAGGGTCACTAACCTGGCAAAATCTCAGCTCAAATGGGCAAAGCAAAATGCTACTTCCTTTGCAAAGTGGCAATCTGACCAGATTTGGAAATGATGAAGCTGGGGTCAAATGGCTAAATGGATATGGATGATTTTTGGGGTAGACAGATGATTTGGTCATGAGAGATGGCTGGACAAGTTTCAGCTGAAATTGATTCTCTATAAAGATACTTCCTTCACAGAGATACAATCTGAACAGAAACTTGAGAAAATTATAGAAGAAGATTGGTTAGATGGAATGGGCTAAATTTTGGAGGATAAGGGTAATTTATCACAATGAATTACCCTGCAAAATTTTATCCCAAGGAGATCAAGGAATCATGCACTTCCTATTGCAAATGGGAAATCTGGACATAATTTGCAAATGGAAGTGGTGCTCAAAATTTGAATTGGGGAACTTGATATTTTGATGGAATTGGACAAGATATGGATAGTAGAAGCTCCACAAATTATTTGGGATTTTTCCTAGCTACCAAGATGGTAGTTCCTTTGGAAAGGCCCCAAATTGGAATATTGGCTTTAAATAGGAAAATGCAATTTCCCCTATTTATTCATGGCCAATATTTTTATGAGAGCTCAATATGATCACAAGGAATATCTCCACAAGTTTTCATAACCTCTGGAGATGGATAGATATTTTCCTGGATTTAATTCCTCAGAAAGACAGAAAAAGGAATTAATTATAGATGGGAAATATTGCATATGACTTAGAAATATTTTTGCATATCTAGGGTTTATGAGGGAAAGAGGATCTCTGGAAATTTTGGGAGGATCAACGGAGCAAGGAAAATGATAAAATGATAGCTCCTTTGTAAACACAAAGGCAGGATTTCCAGTTCCAATATTTTGGAACTAGGGTTTGAATGAGATTCGGGGTTTACTGATGGAGGGTTGGCTGGCACAAGAACATGGGAAAGGAACTGAGAGGTTGAGGATAGACTGGTTTCACCTGGTCACTTGCCAAATTCCAGAGCAAAATTTCAGGAGAGAAAAGCTCGGAAGGAATAACATCACAAAAATCGATAACCCGATTTTTAGGGTGTTACAAACCTTCCCCCCTTAAAAGAATCTCGTCCTCAAGATTCCTAGGGTTAACCTAGAGCAATTACTATGCCTCCTAGAAAAACCTCTAGGCTTGGTCTTAACCCTGTGGTTGAAAACAACCGAGCTAAAAGTACCAAAACTGGTACACCCAGATCGAGACACGGATATCGCGGGATCTACTCCCCAGGTAAGGATGCTGTTAGCAAGATTTCCCTTTTTCCAAAAATGCTCAGGGCACCCTAATGAACAGTGGCCTCTCTCGCTGACAGGTGGGCCTAGGGCCCACTGGCAGCTTTCTTCTATCTCCAGCCAACGTCTCTCTCTCTCGCTCTCGCTCTCGCGCTGTCCCGAGTGCGGCTAGGCACTGCGCACGCCTAGCTCCCGGGGCATAAAGCACCCTACGACGCTAGTGCGCGGTGTGCACGGGGCAACGCAGAGAGCACTCCCATCGCGGGCCAGCGCCGGTCGGCACTGCTCGCGGATTCGCCTCCTGGACGCCGGTGATCGAGCGGCGCGCGGTCTCCTGGACCTTGCTCACCATACACCGGACTCGGGCTATAAAAAAACGACCGCGGGTTCTCTACTCTCTTCCTATCACCTCACACTCTACCTCACTTCTTCTTCTCCTTCTCCTTCTGGTTGCAGGAGCGCGAGGCAAGGTGCTAATGGCGGACGTGGGCTCGGAGCTGATCACTATCCTCCTGGCTGGCATGCTAGCGGCATTGGTTGGCGGCTCGCTGCTGCTATGCGCGATGATCCTCGACGATCGCCAGGATGCTGCTGCCAGAGAGGCGGCTAGGGGTCAACTACGCCGTCTCAGGCCGGCGGAATAAGCGCGGCTGCGGCGGCGAAGGGGCGGTCTGTCAACATCACACAAGACGGTGACAGAGGCGCCGCTAGGTCTAGGGTTAGTGTGGTGCGGTCAGCGGAGCTTCTACCAGTGTGGAGGTCACGCTGCTAGTTGCTCCTCGCTGAACGACATCCACAATGGGGGGCGCTGGGGTCAAATCGGGGTTTAGGCCTTGGACTAGAAGGGTTGCACCGGTCTATGCTGCAATAAAATTTCCTAGAATTGCTCCGAGATTGCAACCGGCGTGCAGACATTGCTCACACGATACACACGCAATCTATGCAGACTAATATGCAGGCAAATGCAAAATGCACATAGGAGCAAAATGCAGGCAGAAGAAAGAAGCATATCGAACAGATTACACTAACGTTTTAATGCCAGTGGGTGTATGTATTCTTGGTATACATACACCTACACCAGCTCGCGTTTTAATTAGGGACTCCAGAAGAGTCCCATGTTATTAGGTGTAAGTGCTCTACTGACTAAAATCTTGTTAAGAGTCCACTGCCAGCTATGTTAAACATTTCTGCTTAATAGAGTGACAGATAAACCAAGCACACAGAGCAAACAGGCATACATAACAGCACACAGGCATAAGCAGTACAGGCAATACAACCATACAACAACACACAACATTACTAGGCAGCTAACAATAACGCTCACTCCGAACTACAGAGTCCTAAACGCAGGCGAAGAAATAGTCTTCGCAACACACCTACTCACGGCATCTTCTGGCTTTGATCACTGCCGAAGCCACAGATGGGCCTACTTCTGCTGGGGCTCTCCTGGGGGACAAAGGCTGAGCCAACTTCCATCTTCATCGTCGGACACCTCTATGGGCTGGGGCTCCACTGCTGGAGCTGCAGCGGGGACTTGACCAAACACATCCCGACGACGAAGTCGCCGGATAGCTCCCTGAATGGAATTTGGGTGGATGCTGACTGGGCAAAATAGGTTTACTGATTGCGAGGATGGGACTAGCTGTGAAGGTGGCATTGGGTTTGGCAACAAGGAACGGGTGGTCTGGGATGCAATTTCACGGGCCGCACGGTAGGCTTCCGTAACAACCCGGGTGGTGTCTTGGTCAAGGGCTTGGAACTCTCTAATAATGCCGGAGAGCATAAGTCCCTGGGCATCAATATACTGGACTAGGCGAGCTATGGTTGGGTCAACATCTCCAGCAATGCTGGAAAACTTGCCAGCTATGTCCGACAAAGATGAAAAATAGCGGAACTCTTGCATCTCCGCTACTTGCGGAAACTGGCTACGAAGACGGGCGATGACTCCTGTGGCAGCCATCTGGACAGCCAATGCGGGGGTGGGCATGGGTTTGCCATGGAAACTCATGGGCTTCCCATCCGCTGTTGGACCTGGGCTGATATACACCTTTGCACAAAACCGGCAAAGGTGGGGAGCGGGATCCGGCTGGAACACCAGATACGCCGGAGGGGTACTACAGCCAAGGGATTGAGTGAGCATACTCGAAAGGATGCTCGGAAAGCCGGGGTAGCCATCAGCCAAGATTCGGCTATGGAAAGGGTGGATTTTGGGGGTTTTGGAAGAACTGGCCATGGCTACGGGTTTAAGGATACTGGCCTGGGGTCTCTTGCAGGGATCTGGCTTAATGAATGGGGAGGGCTATGACTCACGGGTGGAAGGGGCTTAAATAGGCAGTCGGCTGGAACACACCAGCATGGCGTGGATCCTTCTCGTGCCGGGTAGAAGATACACCGGTACGGCCGACAACTAAGTAGGGTCACGGTCTAATCCAGGGTGGCTGGGTGGGCGGACAGCCGGGTAGGGTCACGTCCATTCCGACTACGCCGACTGTTGATCCACAGTGTCCATGTTGGATGCCAGAGACGGGTCAAATCTATTGGGCTTACTACCGGCTAAGGGATAGGGGTTGGTTTGGGGCTAGGGTAACCTATAGCCAACCTGGCTCTGATACCAAGTCTTGTGGCACCCCGATAGAGGGCCGACGCACGCCAGCCCAGGATAAGACCTGGCGCACGTCACAGACATGATACAGCACTTCCAAGCACAAAAATGGCTTTATTAATTATAATGGAGTATTACAATACTGTTGCTTACAACAATATGTATAGCTCCAAGGCTAACTAAAGGGTATCAGAGGTCTTGGTTCTGCGGCATCGACGTCTCTGGCTGGGCTCCATAACACACAGGACTGGCTAGGTTATGATCTAGCACGACGGATCCTCTCCTGCAACCGGCCACGTGCAAGGCCAGGTGAGTACTTTGAATGTACTCGCAAGACAACCAAATACATAGCAACCAAACAAGCAGATGACAAAGCAAGCCCTATGCTTATATAAGAATCTATTCTAAGCATGGCATGGAATTGCAGTAAAACACACATCAAGCATAGCATAGCATGGATCAGACCTATAATCTACATAACATGGCAATGATTACGTTAAGTACTTAGAGTATCTACTGTACCGAATACCAACTTACTCTCTTCTGGGTTGTCACACAACCCTCGACATCCTCAAGATCCAACCTGAACTGATCCAAATCCAATCCAAATCATGTGGTCATCCGACCACTCATCATATAGCCATCCCTTGGCTAATATATCTTATTCCTGACATCAACTGATGTCTATCCAAGATTAATTCTTCCATCAATACAAACACAGCTACGGTTGACCACCTAGTGAGGTCTGGACGGGCTGTCCAATACCGTGGACTCAACTATTCGAATAGATTTTGACACTCTGCAGAGGTTGCGCACTTTACCCACACCATGAAGCACCTGGCCCTGGCCTCGAGATCCCACTCGGGTGGACCAGCATTGCTTCAACATAACCTGCCTTACCCGTGGCTCTTTCATCGTACCACCGGCACTCTTCCTCCCCCGGAGGTCAGCCTTGGGTGGCCCCTGTGTCCTCATGACACCTGCCATCGTCGTGGCCAAACTCTGTAGACCCAAACGGGGCCTACTGTCCCAAACGGGGACCGCGCGCAAAACTCAACAACAACCGGGCTCACAAGGTTATCGCCGCCTACCGGGCCAGGGCAGCGCGCGCGCATAACCTTCCTTCTTTGGTGGTACTGGTGAAAGATCACGCAATCAGGCCAAGTCAAGGCCGTCCGATACCGGCAAATGTGGTTGCGCGAGTATGCCCGGACAGGTGACTCAAGATCAACCGACTAAATATCCTTTATTCAACCCACTCAACATATCCATCATCGTACTATTCCACTGACAATAGTAAGTGCTATCATAGCAAGATCATAGTACTGATAATCATGGCATGAGACCAATCATAATACTAACATGGCAATGATATTGGCAATATGGAAATAAGACATGGCACTAGATGAATGGAAATGCTAGTGTCTAATACCGATGTCACCACCGGTGTATGCAAGTGCAACCTAACAGGCGATACAGATAAACACACAGGTCCAAGCAAAGTCATCACGCAAGTCCGGAGCTCATGGAAGAGGTTGGCTTGCCTGGGGGTCGACGAATACGCCGGGAGGAAGATCGATCACCTCGCGGAAGAATTCGCCGGAAGGGTTCTCTCTCTCGGAGGGGCTCGATCGGAGGGCAAGGGCAAAATGGTTATTTCCACAATGTGAACACATTATGAAAATAATGCCATCGGAACGGGCTCGGCGAGACGAAAGCGTGGGCGCTGGTTTTACCTGATTCCGAGCTACGGTTGCGGAGATACGGGCGTTTGAAGCTCAGGGGCCAATCTGTGGTAAAAATATTCACAAACAGGTCCCTGGCTGACTAAACCGAACGTGCCTTTCTCAGAAATACGCCTTCTATTAGAGAAAATGTATTCTGGTCCGAAGCACAACCGGAGTACGCTTTCTAACTTGGAAAGCGTATTTCCCAAAATACGTTTCCACTTAAAACGCGCGGGCCTGGGGTTGACTCTCTCTCTCTCTCTGGCTGACATGCGGGTCCTGCCTCCTCCTCTCTCTCCTCCTCATGTCTTCTCCTTGACCGCGACCGAGGGCAGAGGAGAGCACCGGCCGCCGGCCTGGCCGTCGCCTCGCCGCCCGAGGGGGCCGGCCGGAGGGCGCACGAGCTCCGCCGTCTCTCGCCGCACCCATGGGTAGCCGCGGGGCTGCTCGGGGCGGACCACACCGCCGGCGCCATTGGGGCAGGCCCGGTGACGGAGGCGATGCAGGGGCGCCGCACCGGTGGGGTTCCCTCGCCGGAGTTGGGCGTGGCGGCGGTTAGCCAACCCCGAGGGAAGGCTGGGGAGCAGAGGAGCAGAAGGGAAAACGGACCAAGGGCTGGAACCCCCGCGGGGTCCGGCGGCCGCCGTTGGCCATTGGAGCTGCAAGAGTTCAAGGGGAGGGCTAGGGCTCGATTGGGAGGGTTGGACTGGTTGCTGGCCGGGAGGGGCACGGGGACTCGCTACTTATAGCCGCGGGGGAAAGCTCGAGAAGAAGCAGGACAGCGGCCGGAGCTTCGGGACACCGGCCGGAGCTTCGGGGCGACGGCAGAGGCGGCCAGAAGCTACGGGACGAGGGGGAGAGAGCTCCAGAGGGTTCACGCACACGGTGGGGAGCTCCTAGACACTCCCGCACGAGCTGGAACCAGCTGGAGGTCCACTCCCGACATGTCAACGCACAGAGCGCGGTTTTGGCACGCTCTGCCCGTGGTCACCACGTGGCCACGGCGTTGCCACGCCCTGCTCGATGCCAAACTATGTCCAGGGCCTTCACTGTACTACGCTGAGTTGACCTATGCGGCTGAAAGTCACGGGGGAGCACTGAGGTGACTGATCCATGGCCAAATAGTCCCCAGTAGCACACTGTTTGTGCTGTGGTGTGGTCACCTCAGTACACCTCTTTGTCTGATCTTGGGCAGGGGGGATCATCTACTAGGGCCACTAACCTGGCAAAATCTCAGCTCAAATGGGCAAGGCAAAATGCTACTTCCTTTGCAAAGTGGCAATCTGACCAGATTTGGAAATGATGAAGCTGGGGTCAAATGGCTAGATGGATATGGATGATTTTTGGGGTAGAGAGATGATTTGGTCATGAGAGATGGCTGGACAAGTTTCAGCTGAAATTGATTCTCTATAAAGGTACTTCCTTCACAGAGATACAATCTGAACAGAAACTTGAGAAAATTATAGAAGAAGATTGGTTAGATGGAATGGGCTAAATTTTGGAGGATAAGGGTAATTTATCACAATGAATTACCCTGTAAAATTTTATCCCAAGGAGATCAAGGAATCATGCACTTCCTTTGCAAATGGGAAATCTGGACAGAATTTGCAAATGGAAGTGGTGCTCAAAATTTGAATTGGGGAACTTGATATTTTGATGGAATTGGACAAGATATGGATATTAGAAGCTCCACAAATTATTTGGGATTTTTCCTAGCTACCAAGATGGTAGTTCCTTTGGAAAGGCCCCAAATTGGAATATTGGCTTTAAATAGGAAAATGCAACTTCCCCTATTTATTCATGGCCAATATTTTTATGAGAGCTCAATATGATCACAAGGAATATCTCCACAAGTTTTCATAACCTCTGGAGATGGATAGATATTTTCCTGGATTTAATTCCTCAGAAAGGCAGAAAAAGGAATTAATTATAGATGGGAAATATTGCATATGACTTAGCAATATTTTTGCATATCTAGGGTTTATGAGGGAAAGAGGATCTCTGGAAATTTTGGGAGGATCAACGGAGCAAGGAAAATGATAGCTCCTTTGTAAACACAAAGGTAGGATTTCCAGTTCCAATATTTTGGAACTAGGGTTTGAATGAGATTCGGGGTTTACTGACGGAGGGTTGGCTGGCACAAGAACATGGGAAATGAACTGAGAGTTTGAGGATAGACTGGTTTCACCTGGTCACTTTCCAAATTCCAGAGGAAAAATTCAGGAGAGAAAAGCTAGGAAGGAATAACAGCACAAAAATCGATAACCCGATTTTTGGGGTGTTACATTCACACCTTGCAATACAGGCAAGAACCTCTTCTTGGACTGATCCATTTTGAACTTCTTCAAAACTTTGTCAAGGTATGTGCTCTGTGAAAGTCCTATTAAGCGTCTCGATCTATCTCTATAGATCTTGATGCCTAATAGGAAAGCAGCTTCTCCTAGGTCCTTCATTGAAAAACTCTTGTTCAAATATTCCTTCACGCTTTCCAACATTTCTATATTGTTTCCAATCAGCAATATGTCATCCACATATAATATTAGAAACGCTATAGAGCTCCCACTCACTTTCTTGTAAATACAAGCTTCTCCGTAAACTTGTATAAACCCGAACGCTTTGATCACCTCATCAGAGCGCAGATTCCAACTCCGAGATGCTTGCACCAGTCCATAAATGGATCGCTGGCGTTTGCAAACTTTGTCAGCATTCTCTGGATCGACTAAACCTTCTAGTTGCATCATATACAACTCTTCCTTAAGGAAACCGTTAAGGAAAGCTGTTTTGACATCCATCTGCCAAATTTGATAATCGAAAAAGGCAGCTATTGCTAACATGATTCTGACAGACTTAACCATCGCTACGGGTGAGAAGGTCTCATCGTAGTCAACTCCATAAACTTGTGAAAAACCCTTTGCCACAAGTCAAACTTTATAGATGGTGACATTACCGTCCGCGTCCGTCTTCCTCTTAAAGATCCATTTGTTCTGAATGGCCTTTCGCCCTTCAGGTAATACTTCCAAAGCCCATACTTTGTTTTCATACATGGATCCCATCTCGGATATCATGGCTGATACATCTCCAATGTATCTACTTTTCCAAACTCTTTTGCCCTTGTTTTGGACTCTAATTTGCATGATTTGAATGGAACTAACCCGGACTGACACTGTTTTCAGCAGAATTGCCTTGGTGTTATTTTTGTGCAGAAATAAAAGTTCTCGGATTGACCAGAAAATTTACGGAGAATATTTTTGGAATTAATAAAAATACTGGCGAAAGAATCAATCAGAGGGGGTCCACCACCTGGCCACAAGCCAGGGGGCGCCCCCCCTAGGGCGCGCCCCCCTGTCTTGTGGGCCCCCTGGAGCTCCGCCGACCTCAACTCCAACTCTATATATTCCTATTCGGGGAGAAAAAAATCAGAGAGAAGAGTTCATCGCGTTTCACGATACGGAGCCGCCGCCACCTCCTGTTCTTCCTTGGGAGGGCAGATCTGGAGTCTGCTTTGGGCTCCGGAGAGGGGAAATCGACGCCGTCGTCATCACCAACCATCCTTCATCACCAATTTCATGATGCTCTCCGCCGTTCGTGAGTAATTCCATCGTAGGCTTGCTGGACGGTGATGGGTTGGATGAGATTTACCATGTAATCGAGTTAGTTTTGTTAGGGTTTGATCCCTAGTATCCACTATGTTCTGAGATTGATGTTGCTATGACTTTGCTATGCTTAATGCTTGTCACTAGGGCCCGAGTGCCATGATTTCAGATGTGAACCTATTATGTTTTCATGAATATATATGTTCTTGATCCTATCTTGCAAGTTGTAGACACCTATTACGAGTTATGATCCGCATCCCCCAGGGTGATAATAACTGGGATTCTTTCCGGTGATTACCATAGTTTGAGGAATTCATGTATTCACTAAGTGCTAAGCTTTGGTCCGGTTCTCTATTAAAAGGAGGCCTTAATATCCCTTAGTTTCCATTAGGACCCCGCTGCCACGGGAGGGTAGGACAAAAGATGTCATGCAAGTTCTTTTCCATAAGCACGTATGACTATATATGGAATACATGCCTACATTACATTGATGAATTGGAGCTAATTCTGTGTCACCCTATGTTATAACCATTGCATGATGAATGCTATCCGACATAATTATCCATCACTAATCCATTGCCTACTTGCTTTTCATATATTGATCTTTGCTAAGTTACTTTTCCGTTGCTACTGTTACAATCACTACAAAACTGCTACTGTCACGTTTGCCATCGTTACCGTTACTTCCATACTACTTTGCTAGGAAATACTTTGCTGCAGATATTAAGTCTTTCAGGTGTGGTTGAGTTGACAACTCAGCTGCTAATACTCTAGAATATTCTTTGGCTCCCCTTGTGTCGAATCAATAAATTTGGGTTGAATACTCTACCCTCGAAAACTGTTGCGATCCCCTATACTTGTGGGTTATCAATGGCCTCTAACCATTTCTCAGAATCCGGGCCCATCATCGCTTCTCCATAGCTCATAGGTTCATCGTTGTCCAACAACATGACCTCTAAGACAGGGTTGCCGTACCACTCAGGAGCAGTACTCGTCCTTGTCGACCTACGAGGTTTGATAGCAACTTGATCCGAAGCTTCTTGATCATCATCATTAACTTCCTCTTCAACCGATGTAGGCTTTACAGAAACATCTTTCTGCGCTGTGCTATTCTCAGGTTGAAGTAAAGGTTCAACAACCTCATCAAGTTCTATTTTCCTCCCACTCAATTCTTTCGAGAGAAACTCTTTCTCAAGAAATGTTCCGTTTTTAGCGACAAACACTTTGCCTTCGGATCTGAGATAGAAGGTATACCCAACTGTCTATTTTGGGTATCCTATAAAGACGCATTTCTCCGCTTTGGGTTCCAGCTTTTCAGGCTGAAGCTTTTTGACATAAGCATCACATCCCCAAACTTTAAGAAACAACAACTTAGACTATTGTTCAAGATAATGAGTTTAGTTAATCATATTAAAAACTCCCACTCAAATTGACATCCCTCTGGTCATTCGAGTGTCACATGATCCAAATTCACCAACTCAAGTCCGACCATCACGTGAGATGAGGTGGTTTCATTGGTGAACATCTTCATGTTGATCATATCTACTATATGACTCATGTTCGACCTTTCAGTCTCTTGTGTTCCGAGGCCATGTCTGTACATGCTAGGCTCGTCAAGTTTAACCCGAGTGTTCCGCACGTGCCCTAACGGCCCTAACGGCCCACCCCCGCTCCACTCTCTCCACTCTCTCTGCCTCTCCCCTCCCGACCCCGACACCACGCCGCCGCCGCACCCGCCGCCGCCCCCGACCGGCCCCGGCCCGCCGCCCGCCGCTCGCCGCCGCCGCACCCGCGACCGCCGACGCCGCCCACTGCCCCGCCCCACTGCCCCGCCCCGTGCCCGCGCGGCCGCGCCCTGGCCTGCCCCTCGCCGCCCCGTCGTGGCCCGGCCGCCCACTCGCCGCCCCGTCGCGGCCCGGACGCCGGCCAGCCCCGTCGCCGCCCCGTCGCCGGCCAACCCCTCTGCCCCCCTCTGGTGAGCTCCCCCTCCTGCCCCTTTTTCTGTTTTTTTTATTATTTTTTCTGTTTAGGTTTTAGATATTTAGACATTTAGGAGTTTAGATACTTAGATGTTTAGGTTTTTAGATATTTAGACATTTAAGTAGAAAGAAACCTAGAAGAAAGAAAAAGAAGAAAAGAAAAAGGAAAAAAAGGAAAAAAAAGGAAAAGAAGAAAAAATAAGAAGAAGAAGAAGAAGAAGAAGAAGAAGAAGAGGAGGAGGAGAGGAGGAGAAGAAGAAGAGGAAAAAGGAAAGGAAGAAGAAAAGAAGAGGAGGAGGAGAAGAAGAAGAAGAAGAAGAAGAAGAAGAAGAAGAAGAAGAAGAAGAAGAAGAAAGAGGAGAGGAGGAGAAGAAGAAGAGGAAAAAGGAAAAAGGAAGAAGAAGAAGAAGAAGAAGAAGAAGGAAAAAAGGAAGAAAAGGAAGAAAAGGAAGAAGAGGAAGAAGAAGAAAAGGAAAAAGAGGAAAAAAAGACCCCGACACCCGGACCCCGACCGCGACACGACACCCCGACCCCGACCCGACACCCCGACCCTGACATGACACCCCGACATGACACCCCGACACGACATCCGACACACCCCGACACCCGACACGACACCCCGACACCCCGACACCACGACACCCCGACACCCCGACCCGACACCCCGACACCCCGACACCACGACAGCCCGACACCACGACACCCCCGACCCCGACACCTCTTCGGCCTCCTGTTGACATGCTTCGACATGCATAGACAGTTCCTGGATCCTCGCCATAAGTTCAGAAAAGACAAGAAGAACTTCATCAAATGTAGAGTTGTCAAAAACTCTGCACCACCTGCGTTGACAGGCCAACAGACCCTGGATCAGTTAAACTCTCTCGAGCCGGATCCAGGGTATTTCAAGGGGTATAATTCGTGACACGCCTGGACTCACAAGACATGCTTGTGGGATCTGCCTTACTTCAAAGACCTCCTTTGCCCACACAACATCGACGTGATGCACACTGAAAAGAATGTCGGCGAGGCCCTCTTTGGTACATTGTTCGGCATAGAGGGGAAAACAAAGGATAATCCTAAGGCTAGAGTCGATCAGCAGGCTCTATGTGATAGACCACTACAAAACATGCGACAACCGAAAGGAAAGAAGAACTGGACGAAGCCAAAGGCATGGTTCAATCTTGGAAGGCCAGTTATGAGGGAAATACTCATGTGGGTGAAAAATGAGTTGATGTTCCCCGATGGGTATGCAGCGAATCTAAAGAGGGGAGCGAGCCTTGAAAAATTGAAAATATTTGGTCTCAAGAGTCATGATTGGCACATATGGCTTGAGCGGGTAATGCCGGTGATGTTGCGTGGCTTTATCCCTGAGGATGAATGGCTAGTACTGGCAGAGCTGAGCTATTTCTTCCGTGTTCTTTGTGCGAAAGAACTATCGCCTGGCTTGCTAGAAGAACTGGAAGAGTTGGTGCCGGAGTTGATCTGCAAGTTAGAGAAGATCTTTCCACCGGGCTTCTTTAATCCAATGCAGCATTTGATTTTGCATCTCCCGACCGAGGCACGATTGGGGGGGCCCGAGCAGAATCGTTGGTGCTACGCAACTGAGAGGATGCAGAAGACGCTTCGAGAAAAATGTAAAAATAAACGTCGAATTGAAGCATCGATGGCCGAGGCATTCATTACTGAGGAGGCGGCAAACTTCGTGACAGCACACTACGAAGCCAAAAATTGTCATTTGCATAATCCAAAACCTCGGTACAATGCTGGCGACCATAAAAAGGGTGGATCCAACCTCAACCACGACAGCCGGTGCTTATACTTCCTTACCGTTGGATGTCGACAAATGGCAGACCATTACGTTGTATATCTTGAACAACCTAACAGAAGTGCGGCCGTACATCGAGTAAGTTCTCGGTACATTGTTTCGCAACCTCTAATTCCTTTGAACTGCTCTTATTCCCGGATATTTGATACAGTCGATACGTCGCCGAATTCTCGTATGGAGCGGTGATCCAAAAGGATTCCGTCGAAGAGTATGAGCTTCTGGCAATGCATGGAGGCGGCTATCCCGGTTTCATCTCTTGGTTCGAACAAACGGTAATTTCCATTAGACCATTTCATTTCTTCGTCTAATTTCTGGCTAATGCAACAATCCTTTCGTATTAAACTTGTAGGCTAGTTCAGAGTCTATGGACGCCGAATTGAGACAAGTCGCAAATGGTTTTGACTATAAGGTCCGTTCATTTGACAAATACGACATCAACGGGTATCGCTTTCGTACCTATGGCAAAGAGCTATCTATGGCCGACCGAAAGTCTACAAATTGTTGTGTCTCTGCTATCGGCGAAGGAGGTACCGAGTATTATGGAAGAGTTGAAGCAATTTATGAACTTCTATTCTATGGTGCAAACCCACCGAACGTCGTAGTCTTCAAATGTTATTGGTTCCAGCCGAAGGAGACTAGAAGGACTCATGAACATCTAGGGCTAGTCGAAATCAAACAAAGCACCCATTTGGATGTTCCCGATGTCTATATTACGGCTCAACAGGCGACCCAAGTTTTCTATCTACCGTGGGCCTGCCAAACTGATCCAAATCTGAATGGTTGGGATGTCGTTTATGAAGTGCCGCCACGTGTTAGACCACCTCCCCCCAATGAAGAGGATTATGAACCTCACATTAACCCAGACACATATGAAGGAGAATTCTTCCAAGAAACACGTCTTTCCAAAAAACGTTTCAAGAACCGCTCTACTTCACACCAGAACATTGAAGTAGACAGCGGCAGTGAATCCGAGCCTGAGCCGGAACAAGAAGAGCCGGAACAAGAAGAGCCGGAACAAGAAGAGGTTACTACTGCGGATGACCTGTCAATGCTTGACCGATTACGTACAGGAGGCCTTCCACATGTTGATGCATTTATTGATGATGATGATGAGCACGTCATTACTGATAATGATGATGATGATGATGCATTTATTGACCCCGAAGCATATATAGACGATGATGATGCATTTATTAATGATGACGATGAAGATTAATATTATAGTTCATGCCAGGTATTCAATTATTATTATGTAAATATATATTATTAATTAGTTCATGTTAGGTATTCAATTTTTTATTATGTTCATGATGATGATACACTTAAATTATATACATATTATTCATGTCAGGTATTCATTCTTTAACCTAGGATAGCTCTAAAATGACCTATACTTAGCATTTATTCCTCCAAAATGAATTTATATGCTTAGCTAGCTCAAAAATGGACCTATTTAACCTTGGATAGCTCTAAAATGACCTATTTAACCTAGGATAGCTCTAAAATGATCTATACTTAGCATTTATTCCTCCAAAATGACTTAATATGCTTAGCTAGCTCAAAAATGACATAATATGCTTAAGAAATGACCTATTTAGCTCCAAAATGACTTAATATGCTTAATTAGCTCAAAAATGGCATAATTACTTATGTTAGCACAAAAATGACCTATACTTAGCTTTTTTTAGTTCATTTATGATATACTTAGCATATTTAGGTCAAAAATGGCCTATTTGAGCTAGCTCTATAATGACACAAGTAAGCAATAAGAAGAAGAACAAGAAGAGGAGAAAAATTCTAGTCTTCTTCTTCTTCTTCTTCTAGTCTTCTTCTTCTAACTTTCTTCTTTCTCATTTTGCAGATTTGATTCACTTCACGGAAGCTTGCGTTCATGGAGTCCTTGTCCTTCCATTTTGTTTTGATTTTGTAGGATCAACAATGTGACACTTGCATATGTATGTATAGATGAATGAAACTTGCATATGTATGGATGAGACTTGCATATGTTTTGATTTGGTATGTGTTGGATGATCATATCCATATGGCTTGCATATTATTTGCATATGTGTTGTTTATTATGTGGTGGATGAGACATATTATGTGGTGGATAAGACATAATGCTTTGCCTTATTATGTGATTCTGAATATATATATATGTGTGTGTTTGAATTTCTGTGAAAATGAATTGATATAAGAAAAAACAGAAAAAACAGTTGCTATATAGCCACTTTGCCGTCTGCTAGCAGACGGCAAAGCGGTTTGCCGTCTGTTAGCAGATGGCAAAGTGGGCACGTGGCAGCAGCCTGTGCAACCTGGGCTGGCCTATTTGGCCTCTTTGCCGTCTGCTGGCAGATGGCAAAGACCTTTGCTTCTTTGCCGTCTGCTGGCAGACGGCAAAGAGCCTGCGTTGGCCCAGCTGACGCATGACGTCAGCTGACGTCAGCTGCAGCTCTTTGCCGTCTGCTGGCAGACGGCAAAGAGCGCCGTTAGCCCCCTAACGGGGCTGGCACCTCTTGTCTGCCGTCCAGGTGCTTTGCCGTCTGCCAGCAGACGGCAAAGAGGCCTTTGCCGGCAGCCGTTCAGCCGGAGTGTTGGCCGTCTGCTGGCAGACGGCAAAGGCTTTGCCGTCCGTAAAGTATGCCTTTGCCGTCTGCTATGGCAGACGGCAAATCAGCTGATTCCTGTAGTGGTAGTATGATTTTTTCTGGAATATTTGAGAATTTTTGGCACTGAGAACACATCAGGGGGCTGCACCAGTGGGACACAAGCCTGCAGGGCGCACCCACCCCCCTTGGGCGCGCCCCCCTGGCTTGTGGGTCCCACGTAGGCCCCCCTCAGTTATTCCAGCCACCATCCACTTCGTCTTCCTCCAGAAAAAATCCCACCATTGCTCAAACCCGTGTTCTAGCTCATTTTGCTGCCATTTTCGATCTCCTTGTGCAAAGCTCCATTTGCAAAACTGTTTTGGGGGATTGTTCTTCGGTATATGACTCCTCCAATGGTCCAATTAGTTTTTGTTCTAGTGCTTTATATATTGCAAATTTTTGCTGATGTGGTGACCTTGTTCTTGAGCTTGCATGTCAAATTTGTAAGGACCCAAGTAGCTTTGATGCATGATATAGCCTCTAGGAACTTGTGGGAGTAGTTGCTATTAGTTTTGTTGAGTTTTGTACACCTGTATTGTGAGTCACTAAAAATTTCAGAAATTTTTCAGAGAAAGAAAGATGTTGAGGAGAATATACCAAGGTGGTTCCTCGAGCAAGAAGACCCCGAGACTCGCGATACGTGAGCCCGACTTTGAACCACCGAGGGAAGCTCAAGTGCAGCCTTGTGAATGGCCGTCGAATCAATTCATGGTTCAAGCCGGTTTCAAGGAAGAATTTTACGCGTACATACAAAATGTTGGCCTTGAAGATTTCGTTTCAGACCAATGCAAGCAATATTATCAACTCACTGATTCCTTCGTGCGGAGGTTTGAATTTTCATCCAGGCATAATAATCATTCTGTTCTATTTAATATTTATGATGAATCATATACCATGGACCTGGAAGATTTTAATGATGCATGCAAAATCCCACAATGGGGCAGCCATAGTGATCCTCACAAAACTGAATATAATGATTTCCTTGCTAGCATCACTGTGGGAGAAACTAGAAACATTACACAGGCCACCTTGGGGAGCATTCACTTTCCTGCTATACACTACTTTGCTCTTTGCATAGGTAGATGTATTAACGGTAAACATGAACATAGCCACCTTGGTGTACCTGATCTTTGTATTCCTAAGAGTGCGGTTATGGGAGATAGACGATATAACTTGGGGGTTATTATTGCTAGGAGGCTACATAAAAATTCTAATGATGGAGATTTCTTTGGCGGGATTTACGCCACCCGTGTAGCTAATTACCTTGGGGTACCCATAAGGATAAATGATATTGAGTTACCACTTGCTTTCCTTGATAATGAGGCTATGGTGCGCAACCAGTTTCTTGAGAGGAACGAACAGTCCCTCCTGTACCGACTAATTTTTGACAGACAGCGTGCTGTCCATATTACCCTTCCTGCTCCTGCCTTCTTTAACTTTCAGGAAAAATAGAGACACTTTATAACCAGAGAGGAGGCAAACGAGTACGAGAGAGAGGCGGAAGCCGCTCGCCTCTGCGCTGCAGCCGTTCAAGTGGTAGTCGCCGCAGCCCAGTACAACCCCAACTATGACTTTGGATATTATCCGGGCCAGCCATGGCCCTAGACCGACTTAGGCCAAAAGCCTAAGCTTGGGGGAGTACGTATTTCTCACCGACATTACATTCATGTTCACACACTCATTCCAGTTGTCGGTGCTTATACGTTTTCATCGTATCATCCATGGTATTTTATTTCTTCTTTCCACTCTCTTCTTGAGTGTTTAATTAACCTTGAGAAAAATCCAAAAAAAATAGTTCTAGCTTTACCTTTTAGTTTGTTTAGTTGTTTCATTAAAAGAAAACCCAAAAATATTTCTCGTTCTTCTTTTGCTTGTTGGGAGCTTTCCCGTGTAGATAGTTTTTCTCGTTTTGAAATTTCTTTTCTTTGGGTCGTAAGGAGAAGACCACGATGAAAATGTTGAGTGGATCTCATATGCATTATTGTTTATCTTATAGAGAGCCCATATTACCTTGCCTTCTCCTTTGAGTTATTGTTTGCAGATTCCAGCTTAGTCCAATGCACGTGCACTCTTATTATTATTCACACCGTTTGGTCGTGCTAGTGAAAGGCAATAATGACGACATATGATGAAGTGATTGAGATGGAGAAAAGCTGGTATGAACTCGACCTATTTTGTTTTTGTAAATATGATTAGCTCATCGTTCTGGATTTAGCTCATTATGGATGAAACATGTTTGCAATGACAATTAGAGATTATAGTTATTCATGCCATGCTTAATTAGCTAAGAGTGTATAATGGTTTGTCTTGAGTGCCAACATGCATTTTAAAATGGTTGTGATGTAGTATGATAGAGTGGTATCCTCCTCTGAATGATTCAAGTGGCTTGACTTGGCACATGTTCACGCATGTAGTTGAAACAAAATCAACATAGCCTCCACGATATTTATGTTCATGGTGATTTATATCCTACTCATGCTTGCATTCAATGTTGGTTAATCTCAAAGCATGTTTATGACTATTGTCGCTCTCTAGTTGGTCGCTTCCCAGTCTCTTGCTAGCCTTCACTTGTACTAAGCGGGAATACTGCTTGTGCATCCACTTTCATAAACCCAAAGTTGTTCCATATGAGTCCATCATACCTACCTATACGCGGTATTTATCTGCCGTTCCAAGTAAATTTGCATGTGCCAAACTCTAAACCTTCAAATAATATTCTGTTTTGTATGCCCGAATCGCTCATATAGTGACTAGGGGTTGTCAGTATCTTCCATGCTAGGTGGGTTATTCTCACGATATTTGTTGATTCACTATCATTCATGAGAAAGTGGCTGGTATTCGGGATGCCCAGTTCCATGCTCAAAAATCAAATCAAATTATAATGAAACAAAACTCCCCCAGGACAGTTGTTTGTATGGACGTTACCCATGGATTCGGCTCGCCGTGGAGTGTGATTGATTGGTGGAGGGGGAGTAAAAACTTTACTATTCTGTTTGGGAACAGCCTATAATGTATCTAGCATGGAAGATACAGAGATCTATCGGTTGTTATGTTGACAATGAAAGCATACCGCTCAAAATTATTATTCATCCCTGTTTTAAAAAAACTCGAGCTCTGGCACCTCTACAAATCAATGCTTCCCTCTGCGAAGGGCCTATCTACTTTACCTTACTGTTGAGTCATCCTCGTCTCATAAAAAGCACCAGTTAGAGAGCACCACCGTCATTTGTATGCTTTGTTATTAATTGATATTGAGTATGATTGTGACTGGATCTCTTTTACCATGAATTACAATGTCTAGTCAGTCCTTGTTCTTTAGAGGTGCTCTGCATTTATGTTTTGCGGTCTCAGAAAGGGCTAGCGAGATACCATTATATCATATTGTATCATGATTGTTTTGATAAAATTGTTGTCATCCGAGATTTACTCTTATTGCTCGCTAGTTGGTTATGCCATTGATATGGGTAAATGTGAGACCTAAATGTTATTGTGAATGTGGTTAGTCTATAATCCTTTTTCTGAAAATCTGAACATCAGTTAGACATATTTACAACAACAAGATCAAACAGAGTTTGTAAAAGTTTTTCTTTGTCACTTTCAGTTTGCCAACTGAATTGCTTGAAGACAAGCAATGGGTTAAGCTTGGGGGAGTTGATACATCTCCAACGTATCTACTTTTCCAAACTCTTTTGCCCTTGTTTTGGACTCTAATTTGCATGATTTGAATGGAACTAACCCGGACTGACGCTGTTTTCAGCAGAATTGCCTTGGTGTTATTTTTGTGCAGAAATAAAAGTTCTTAGATTGACCTGAAAATTTACGGAGAATATTTTTGGAATTAATAAAAATACTGGCGAAAGAATCAATCGGAGGGGGTCCACCACCTGGCCACAAGCCAGGGGGGCGCCCCCCCTAGGGCACGCCCCCTGTCTTGTGGGCCCCCTGGAGCTCCGCCGACCTCAACTCCAACTCTATATATTCCTATTCGGGGAGAAAAAAATCAGAGAGAAGAGTTCATCGCGTTTCACGATACGGAGCCGCCGCCACCTCCTGTTCTTCCTTGGGAGGGCAGATCTCGAGTCTGATTTGGGCTCCGGAGAGGGGAAATCGACGCCGTCGTCATCACCAACCATCCTTCATCACCAATTTCATGATGCTCTCCGCCGTTCGTGAGTAATTCCATCGTAGGCTTGCTGGACGGTGATGGGTTGGATGAGATTTACCATGTAATCGAGTTAGTTTTGTTAGGGTTTGATCCCTAGTATCCACTATGTTCTGAGATTGATGTTGCTATGACTTTGCTATGCTTAATGCTTGTCACTAGGGCCCGAGTGCCATGATTTCAGATTTGAACCTATTATGTTTTCATGAATATATATGTTCTTGATCCTATCTTGCAAGTTGTAGACACCTATTACGAGTTATGATCCGCATCCCCCAGGGTGATAATAACTGGGATTCTTTCCGGTGATTACCATAGTTTGAGGAGTTCATGTATTCACTAAGTGCTAATGCTTTGGTCCGGTTCTCTATTAAAAGGAGGCCTTAATATCCCTTAGTTTCCATTAGGACCCCGCTGCCACGGGAGGGTAGGAAAAAAGATGTCATGCAAGTTCTTTTCCATAAGCACGTATGACTATATATGGAATACATGCCTACATTACATTGATGAATTGGAGCTAGTTCTGTGTCACCCTATGTTATAACCGTTGCATGATGAATGCTATCCGACATAATTATCCATCACTGATCCATTGCCTACTTGCTTTTCATATATTGAACTTTGCTAAGTTACTTTTCCGTTGCTACTGTTACAATCACTACAAAACTGCTACTGTCACGTTTGCCACCGTTACCGTTAGTTCCATACTACTTTGCTATGAAATACTTTGCTGCAGATATTAAGTCTTTCAGGTGTGGTTGAATTGACAACTCAGCTGCTAATACTCTAGAATATTCTTTGGCTCCCCTTGTGTCGAATCAATAAATTTGGGTTGAATACTCTGCCCTCGAAAACTGTTGCGATCCCCTATACTTGTGGGTTATCAATGGCCTCTAACCATTTCTCAGAATCCGGGCCCATCATTGCTTCTCCATAGCTCATAGGTTCATCGTTGTCCAACAACTCGACGTCTAAGACAGGGTTGCCGTACCACTCAGGAGCAGTACTCGTCCTTGTCGACCTACGAGGTTTGATAGCAACTTGATCCGAAGCTTCTTGATCATCATCATTAACTTCCTCTTCAACCGATGTAGGCTTTACAGAAACATCTTTCTGCGCTGTGCTATTCTCAGGTTGAAGTAAAGGTTCAACAACCTCATCAAGTTCTATTTTCCTCCCACTCAATTCTTTCGAGAGAAACTCTTTCTCAAGAAATGTTCCGTTTTTAGCGACAAACACTTTGCCTTCGGATCTGAGATAGAAGGTATACCCAACTGTCTATTTTGGGTATCCTATAAAGACGCATTTCTCCGCTTTGGGTTCCAGCTTTTTAGGCTAAAGCTTTTTGACATAAGCATCACATCCCCAAACTTTAAGAAACAACAACTTAGACTATTGTTCAAGATAATGAGTTTAGTTAATCATATTAAAAACTCCCACTCAAATTGACATCCCTCTTGTCATTCGAGTGTCACATGATCCAAATTCACCAACTCAAGTCCGACCATCACGTGAGATGAGGTGGTTTCATTGGTGAACATCTTCATGTTGATCATATCTACTATATGACTCATGTTCGACCTTTCGGTCACTTGTGTTCCGAGGCCATGTCTGTACATGCTAGGCTCGTCAAGTTTAACCCGAGTGTTCCGCACGTGCAACACTGGCTTGCACCCGTTGTATGCGAACGTAGAGTCTATCACACCCGATCATCACGTGGTGTCTCGAAACAACGAACTTTCGCAACGGTGCACACTCGGGGAGAACACAGTTTTTATCTTGAAATTTCAGTGAGGGATCACCTTATAATGCTACCGTCGTCCTAAGCAAAATAAGATGCATAAAAGGATTAACATCACATGCAAATCATAAGTGACATGATATGGCCATGAACTTGTGCTTTTGATCTCCATCTCCAAAGCACCGGCATGATCTCCATCGTCACCGGCATGACACCATGATCTCCATCATCTTGATCTCCATCAACGTGTCGCCATGAGGTTGTCGCGCCAACTGTTGCTTCCACGACTATTGCTAACTCATAGCGATAAAGTAAAGCAAAAATGGTGAAAAATAATTAAAGACAACCCTATGGCTCCTGCCGGTTGCCGTACTCATTGACATGCAAGTCGTGATAATCTATACAAAACATGATCATCTCATACATCACATATATCTCATCATGTAATTGGACATATCACATCACAACATACCCTGCAAGAACAAGTTAGACGTCCTCTAATTGTTGTTGCATGTTTTACGTGGCTGCTACGGGTATCTAGCAAGAACGATTCTTACCTACACAAAAACAACAACGGTGATACACAAATTGCTATTCAACCTTCTCAAAGACCGCCTTTGTCGAATCCGATCCAACTTAAGTGGGAGAGACAGACACCCGCCGGCCATCTTTATGCAACTAGAGTTGGACTGATAGGTTTTGGAGCTGCTGCTGTCCGTGATTTTCTGATCACCACTGGTCCACACCCCATAGATGAGGACAAAACTTTTTTCCTTGTTCGCCATGATGAAGGACCTAACATGCGCATCCCAGTATTTGAGGCAGTAGCATGGGTTGTTTTTCTTGGATTTCCATTGGATTACCAGAACGAGTACTATGTCAATAAAGCAGTGAGCTGTTTTGGAAGCTTTGAGATATGGCACAACCCGGGGCAAGTGAAGACTAGAGTTCTTGTCAGAGTTATCATCAACCAATTTTCAAACGTGCCGCACAGTCTGATCATCAAAAGGGCAAATGTCTTTGGTGGATTGGGAAGATCCTGGACAGTGCCAATTTACATCTTGACCAATTGGCCGACCAACCCACCGAATGCGGGTACTGAGGAACCACCGCCACCCATGAACGCCTCACCACATCCCCGAGCGACTGCAGCACAACATCTGGCGTTTGAAACAATGGTACTACAACAGCAGCAAGCGAATGCAGAGTAGGGAGCGGATCTCCAACCACCGCCACAACAGCAGATGCAAGCAAATGGTGGGCAGGCGTGGCCTGAATTCCCTCCCCAATACAGAGGAGAAAACTGGAGGCAAATAACAGGATATTCAGGACCATCCATGATGGATGGTGTAGAACCAGTAGACAATGTGACTGATGATGGACTAGAAGCATGGAATGCTCATGTGGCGGAAGTAGAGGTTGCAGCTGAAGATATCCTGCTTGGCACTAACAGAAATCACCTGAACTTTGTTAGAGGTGAGGCAGAAAGTCTGAATGTTAGGGTACTACCATTCAGGAATTTAATTGCTTTCTTCAGAGAGTTCATAAATCGGACCATGCCACCAATGATCCTTCCTGGTGACACATTAGACAGTGATGCCATTAACTTCTGCAAGTAACTCCAATACACCTTCATTGTGCATGCAGCCAGAGCGTCCTTGAACCCCATTATCCCCCCCAAGTGTTCCTCTTATAATCAGGGTGGAAAAGAGGACTTGGGACACTGCTTTCGCTCCAATGCATCTTAACATCAACTCCAATGGGAATAAAGATGGACTGATCTGCACTATGACGGGGAAAGAGCAAGAGGACAGCTCGGAGCTTATAATGGACGAGGTAATACAGAATTTTGCAAATCCGAGCATGATCGATGACACTGCAGCAAAAGGTTATGATAACCGTAAGGGTCGAAAGAAACAAAACCTAATCGAGGTGGACACAACCCAGCTTCGTCGCAGCACCCGCACCAATAAATATGACAGGTTCAAAGCACCATCCATGACTGAAGGGAGAACTAAAAAAAGCAAGGTCAAACCAAGGAACAACCCAGCTGCACCAAACCCAAAGACTACTACTTCACCTGCTGATGGTGTGCCTCCACCGACGCCAATCAAGATGATGCAGCAGATAGGACAGGTGCGATGCGGCATACCAGCGGAGGAATTGGTGGCCTCCAAGCTTATGGCAGGATAAGGGGGGCCTTCTTCATCCTCTACATAATTTAAATCCCTATGCCGTCAAATAAAAAGTGGAACATCCTAGTCTGGAATGTGCGCGGAATAAATTCCGATAAGAAACTCTTAGCTATTAGGAATGCTATCGAACTATCTGGATGTATGGTTATTTGTTTACAAGAGACTAAGCGCACACATTTTGATCAAAATTTTATTCGTACCTTCTGCCCCAAACGATTTGATAAATTTGAATATGTTCCATCTCATGGTGCATCCGGCGGTATTCTCACAATATGGAACAGTTCGGCACTGGATGGCTCTCTGGTTTTCTCGGATTTATTTGCTTTGGGGATTTCCTTTAACTCTAAAACTTCTGGGCATTCTTGGACTCTGTATAACATCTATGGCCCCTGTCGCGGCAATGAAAGAACCCTTTTTACAGACTGGTTGTACGGTCTGGACATCCCAGACACTGAAGATTGGGCCCTCGTTGGAGATTTTAACTTTATTCGTTCAAATGAAAATCGAAACAGACCGGGTGGTGATACAAATGATATTCTTCTGTTCAATGATATAATTAGATCCCAGGCGCTGGTTGAAATTCCATTGAAAGGACGTTCCTTTACATGGAGCAATATGCAGGAAGACCCGCTCCTCGAACAGCTTGACTGGTTTCTAACGTCGAGCCACTGGACACAAACCTTCCCTAATACCCTTGTTACGCTCCTTGGTAAGCCTGTGTCAGACCACTCCCCGTGCGTCATCAATATTGAAACTACCATCCCGAAAAGCAAACTCTTTCGATTTGAAAACTACTGGATAAATCACCCGGGCTTTATGGATGTTGTACGGACCACTTGGAACAAGCCATGCTATGCAAAAAATAGTGCAGCGCTCATGTGCAGAAAAATGAAGAACTTAAGATATGACTTGAAAAACTGGAGTAAGGGGATTTCACATCTCACTGTACTAATTCAAAATTGTAACTGGGCTATAAATGAGCTAGATGGACTAGAGGACCAAAGATCTCTCTCTATACCAGAAGCCAATTTCCGTAAAATCGTCAAGGCCCATTTACTCAAACTGTTGGAGTATCAAAACCATTACTGGAGGAAACGATGCACAATTCGCTATATAAAATTTGGGCAGGAAAACACAAAACTGTTCCAAGCCTTAGCCACGGAAAGATACAGGAAGAACTCCATAGCTTCACTTAAAAACCATAATGGAGAAGCAGTTTCTGATCATGCTTCCAAGGAAGATATATTGTTCAGCTCATTCAAACAGAGACTAGGTGAGTCCTCTCCCCCGAATATGAAATTTAACCTTGCAGGGATAATTAAAAAGATCGACGGCCTCGAGGCTCTTTCTACCCCATTCACTACTAAAGAAATTGATGACGTTGTGAAAACAATGCCTACTGATCGAGCACCCGGGCCGAATGGATTCAATGGGGCCTTCTTGAAGTCTTGCTGGCAAATCATCAAAACCGACTTCTACAAATTATGTGAGGACTTTTATCACGGCACCTTGGACATGAAAAGCATTAATTCAGGATACATCACCCTGATTCCCAAAATTGGATCGCCTGAAACCGCGAATGACTACCGGCCCATCACACTCTTGAACTGCTGTCTAAAAATTATCACGAAAATTTTGGCAAACAGACTACAAAAATTGATCCTCGGCATAGTGCATAAAAATCAATATGGATTCCTCCGCTCCAGGACGATCCAAGACTGCCTCGCGTGGGCGTTTGAGTACATATATCAGTGTCAATCATCTAAAAGAGAAATAGTTTTACTCAAGCTTGACTTCGCCAAAGCGTTCGACACGATTGAGCACTCCTCGATGTTAGAAATAATGAAGCACATGGGTTTTGATCAGAGATGGCTGGGTTGGATACATAGCATTTTCAGCACGGGTACTTCCTCGGTCCTGCTAAACGGAGTGCCGGGCCGGCAATTTTTGTGTCACTGCGGAGTGCTCCAAGGAGACCCCCTGTCCCCTCTCATCTTTGTCCTCGCGGCGGACTTGCTACAGGCCGCTATAAATGATGCACATAACCGTCAACTCATTGATCTGCCAATTCCGGCTCGGGGTGCAACGGATTACCCCATGATCCAATACGCCGACGACACAATTCTCGTCATGCCAGCTTGTCCACGCCAAGTCAGTATCTTGAAACAACTGCTGGTGGATTATGCGCAATCAATTGGACTCAAAATCAATTTTCAGAAATCTACTTTGGTCTCCCTGAATGCCCAACCAACACTAATGGCTGAGCTAGCGGATTTGCTACAATGCTCGATCGGCTCGATGTCGTTCACTTACCTCGGACTACCAATGGGAATGACCAGACCTACCGTGAATGATCTTATGCCGGTGATCGATAGAGTGGAACGAAAACTTTCAAGCTCGTTGTACATGCTGGACCCAGGGAGTAAATTGACCCTGCTCAACTCACTGCTTACCACGATTGCTATATACCTCATGTGCACAATTAAATTTCCGCCAAAACTGATCGAACATCTAGACAAGATCCGAAGGCGCTGCTTGTGAAGAAAAAGAACATAAAATGGGGAGAGCAATAACTCTTTAGCGGCTTGGGAACTAGTGTGTCGCCCCAAGAACACAGGAGGGTTGGGAGTGCTGAATATTAAAGTGCAGAACACGGGATTGCTGCTGAAATTCCTTCATAGTTTTTACAACAAAAAAGATGTCCCATGGGTCAGCTTGGTCTGGTCCTCGTATTATGAAGGGGTAGTGCCCCATTCACAAGACCCCTGCGGATCATTTTGGTGGCAAGATGTCATGTATTTCAGTGATGTATACCGTGGAATCACCCAAGTGAAGGTTGCAAGAGGCGACACAGCCCTCTTTTGGAAAGATTTGTGGCATGATGAACTTCCGATGAACTCACACCCCCGGGCTTTCTCATACACCCGGATGCCGGACGCCTCGGTCAATGATTTCCTTGGGATTGCTGCTCTAAGAGATGGATTTCATTTACCACTGTCGCCACAGGCTAGAATAGAGGTCCTGAAGTTACAGGAGATGTCGGCCTCCCTGGAACTTGAGATGGGCAGCCAAGATATATGGACATGTGTTTGGGGGGCAAAGTTCACCTCGTCTAAGTATTATCGCTTCTATTTTCAGAACGCCGAGGTGGACGAAGCATTTAAAATGATATGGAAGTCGAGATGCACCATGAAACTGAAAATGTTTGCCTGGTTAATTTTGGCGGACAGGATCAACACGAAAAATATGCTCCGAAGAAGACATTACAACGTGGCTGATAATGTACAATGTGTACTCTGTAACAGTGGTGAGGAGGAGACTATTGAACATCTTTTCTTCAATTGTGAGTTCAGTAAAAACTGTTGGGAGAAAGTGGGCATGAACTTTACCTCCGCGGACGGTGGAGCCACCAGGATACATCTATTGCACGCTGGAAAAGGAAGGTGGACACGCCCAATGTTCATGGAAATATTTATTACATCAGCATGGAGCATCTGGAAGGAAAGGAATGGGAAAATTTTCAAAAGGATCCCCCCACGGTTGAAACCTGGAAGGAGAGATTCAAAAAAGACTTGGTGCTGTTAACTTATAGGGCTAAGCCGACTCTAGTCCAGTTTATAGAAGTTTTTTCAAACTCTGTAACTTAGAAATAGTTTTACGCCCACTCTTACACCTACCTAACAACTTCGATTGTGGGTATTGTAAGGGACCGAACCAATGTAACACACCATGTAAAATTTTGTATTTGATTGGTGAGTAATACAAAGTCAGTAGGAGCCTTTCCTACTGTCAGTTGATATTCAAAAAAAAAATCTTTATGCAACTAAGTTACATGTCAGTTGATGGAACCGGTCTCTCGTAAGCGTACGAGTAATGTTAGTCCGGGCCGCTTCATCCCACAATACCGCTGAATCAAGAAAAGACTAAGGGAGGAAGCAATCTGAGCATCAATGCCCACAAACTCCTTTGTGTTCTACTCGTGATCTCATCTACGCATAGACCTAGCTCATGATGCCACTGTTGGGGAACGTTGCATGGGAAACAAAAAAATTCCTACGCACACGCAAGATCTATCCATGGTGATGAGCATCTACGAGAGGGGGAGAAGATCTACATACCCTTGTAGATCGCTAAGTGGGAAGCGTTAAGAAACGCGGTTGATGTAGTCGAACGTCTTCGTGATCCAAATCGCTAGCGTCCCGCGATCCAATCACGATCTAGCGCCGAACGGACGGCACCTCTGCGTTCAGCGCACGTACAGCTCAATGACGATCTCCGCCTTCTTGATCTAGCAAGAGGGAGTGGAGAGGTAGATGACTTCTCCGGCAGCGTGACGGCGCGGCGGCGGTGGTGGTGGAACTATTCTGGTAGGGCTTCGCCTAAGCACTGTCGGGATCTATTTGGTGGAGGAACTAGGGAATAGAGAACTAGCACATGGACTTGTGTCTTTGGGGGATCTATTCCTCTAGTATATATAGGAGGGAGGGGGAGGAGGCAGCCGCCCTAGGGCTCCCCGTAGGGGTCGGCCGAATCAGGTGGAGGTGGAGGATTCCACCTCCAATCCTACTCCTAGTAGGACTCCTTTCCTACTTGGAGTTTACCTTCCCCACTTTGGGTTTTTTTCCTTTCCCACCTTCCTAGCCGCATGGGCCTTGTGGGGCTGGTTTGTCCAGCCCACTAAGGTCTGGTGCACCCACGCCCTCAGGCCCATGTGGCCTCCCGGCGTAGGTGGCCCCTCCCGATGGCCCTCCGGCACTCCCGGTACACTACCGGAAATACCCGAAACTTTTCCGATGGCCAAAACGGGACTTCCTATATATCAATCTTTACACCACCATTCCGGAGCTCCTCGTGACGTCCGAGATCTCATCCGGGACTCCGAACAACCTTCGGTCACCACCATACATAACTCAATACTACCGAAACGTCACCGAACATTAAGTGTGCAGACCTTGCGGGTTCGAGAACTGTGTAGACATGACCGAGACACCTCTACGGTCAATAACCAATAGCGAGACCTGGATGCCCATATTGGTTCCTACATATTCTACGACATCTTAATCGGTTGAACCTCTATGTCAAGGATTCAGTTAATCCCATATGTTGTTCCCTTTGTTCTTCGGTATGTTACTTGCCCGAGATTCGATCGTCGGTATCTATATACCTAGTTCAATCTCGTTACCAGCAAGCCTCTTTACTCATTCCGTAATACAAGATCCCATGGCTAACACTTTAGTCACATTGCTTGCAAGGCTTATTGTGATGTTGTATTACCGAGTGGGCCCTAAGATACCTCTTCGTCATACGGAGTAACAAATCCCAGTCTTGATCCATGCCAGCTCAACAGACACCTTCGGAAATACTTGTAGAGCATCTTTATAGTCACCCAGTTATGTTGTGACGTTTGATACACACAAGGTATTCCTCCGGTGTCAGTGAGTTGCATGATCTGATGGTCATAGGAATAGATACTTGACATGCAGAAAACAATAGCAATAAACTGACACGATCATATGCTACGTTCATAGTTTGGGTCTTGTCCATCACATCATTCTCCTAATGATGTGATCCCGTTATCAAATGACATCTCATGTCTATGGCTAGGAAACCTTGACCATCTTTGATCAACGAGCTAGTCTACTAGAGGCATACTAGGGACACAGTGTTGTCTATGTATCCACACATGTATTAGTGTTTCCAATCAATACAATTATAGCATGGACAATAAACGATTATCATGAACAAGGAAATATAATAATAACTACTTTTATTATTGCCTCTAGGGCATATTTCCAACACACACCTCATCAAGTGGTACTGTGTTGAAGGTTAAAGCCATTGCTGGACTAGGTTCACGACCAAGTCTTGACAAGAAGAAAGTGATCATAAAGTTACCATCTGAGTCAGATGACAGTGCTGATGATGAAGAATTGGAAGAAATCATCAGAAACAAGCAACAGAGGGTTGCACAAGCAAAGGGCTCTTCTATCCCTCTCCTTCTGGACCCAAGAGTTGTTCTCAACTACATTGACATCTGGCATAAAGATCCAAACACACCACTTGATGATTTGAATTTGCGACCTGGTCCTAGACATGTCCTGACGGCTGTCATCCTGGAAGAGAAGTGGAAATATTAACAAGCCCGCAAAGCCAAGAAGGCTCAGTACAAGAAAGAGCACTATGTGAAGAACAAAATTGTCAGCTTGACCTGAACAACTTGTTGCTATGCAGGCGCAACAATATGATCGATACTATGCAGACTGGAAAGGGGCCAAGGTCAGATTCGTCAACAAGTAAAAGGTTGTCATAAAGGATTACAACTCAAGGGTTGTTGCAATGTCACAGCCACAAATTCCTCAGGCAAGCTCATCTGCACCGCTTCCTGAAGAACGTGCTAGGGTAGCTGAAAACATTGCTTCTCCTGAAGAAATTGCCAGTGCAACCTCCTATGTTGCGCCTGAAGAACCAACTAGGCAAGATAAAGAATTTGATGTGCCTGAAGAATCTGAAACCGCCAGGGCAACATCTCAGGTTATGCCTAAAGAAACAGCCAGGGCGACTGCATCAGTCGTGCCTGAACAAACTGCACCACCCTCATCCTCAACTCAAACTACAAAATCCTCAAGGGTGAAGCACGTCACACTTCCTTCTGCATCAGAAGTGAAGAAAACCAAGGCGGCAGAAAAAGATGCTACAAAGAAAAAAGGCATCAGATTCTACAAAAGCCACAACTGCGAAGAAATTGAAGATTGTGTCAATTTCCTCAACAGAACATATTGATGCACCCTGCCTTTGTCGTGCCTCCCTATGAACTGGTTCCATTTGGTGAAGACTATGTCACCCCAAATGTACAATATGAAGAAACCCACTCTGCTTCTTCCTCGGAGTAAGTGGATGAAGAAATTGAGGTTGAAGCAATGCTTCACCTCATTAGGTATCATCGCCCCAGCCTTAGTTGGATGCTGAAGAGGCTGGAGTTGAATAAATTGAGGAGGATGTGGATATTGGCTCAACCACTCAATTGATACATGATCAATTTTGGGAAGCAGCACACCCAAATTCACCTATCACCACTCCTCTCTCACAAATTCCTCAGTCCCCAGCACAGACTAAAGAATTGATAACTGGCTCTGAAGGGCGTGTTGGAACTATGTCCTAGAGGCAATAATAAAGTAGTTATTATATTTCCTTATTCATGATACTCGTTTATTATCCATGCTAGAATTGTATTGACCGGAAACTAAAATACATGTGTGGATATATAAACAACATTGTGTCCCTAGTGAGCCTCTACTAGACTAGCTCGTTGATCAAAGATGGTTAAGGTTTCCTAACCATAGACATGAGTTGTCATTTGATAATGGGATCACATCGTTAGGAGAATGATGTGATGGACAAGACCCAAACATAAGCATAGCATTTGATTGTATCACTTATTTTCTTGCTACTGCTTTCTTCATGTCAACTATCTGTTCCTAAGACCATGAGATCATGCAACTCCCTGACACGGAAGGAATACCTTGTATGTACCAAACATCGCTTCGTAACTGGGTGATCATAAAGGTGCTCTACAGGTATCTCCGAAGGTGTCTATTGGGTTGGCATGGATCGAGACTGGGATTTGTCACTCCGTTTGACGGAGAGGTATCTCTGGGCCCTCTCAGTAATACAACATCACAAGAAGCTTGCAAGCAATGTGACTAAGGGGATAGTCACGTGATCTTGTTTTACAGAACGAGTAAAGAGACTTGCCGGTAACGAGATTGAACTAGGTATGGAGATATCGACGATCGAATCTCGGGCAAGTAACATACCGATAGACAAAGGGAACATCATACGGGATTGACTGAATCGATGACATCGTGGTTCGACCGATAAAGATCTTTGTCCAATATGTAGTTACCAATATGGGCATCCACGTCCTGATATTGGTTATTGACCGGAGAGTTGTCTCGTTCATGTCTACATGATTCTCGAACCCGTAGGGTCCGCACACTTAACGTTCGGTGACGCTAGAGAAGTATTGGGATATTACGTTGGTGACCGAATGTTGTTCGGAGTCCCGGATGAGATCCCGGATGTCACTAGGAGCTCTGTAATGGTCTGGAGGTAAAGATTTATATATGGGAAGTCATATTTTCTCTACCGGGAAAGTTTTGGGTTTTGTCGGTATTGTACCGGGAAGCTTCTAGAAGGTTCCAGAGGATTCTGGAGGGGTCCGGATGTCCCTAGAGGGTTCCACCACGCCCCTTAGGCTAGCATGGGCTGTAAGGGGGCGCCCTATCCTTATTGGGCCAGGCCCCCAAGGGCCCATATGGCTAGGGGGTAGGAAACCCTAAGGGGCAAGGCACCTAGGAGGTGCCTTGGGGAGGGAGGACTCCTCCCTAGTCGCCGGCCCTCCTTGGAGGAGGGGACAAGGGCTGAGACCCAACCCTGCCCCTTGTGTCCTATATATAGTAGAGGAGAGGGGGAGGGCGGACACAACAATCCCATGCCCCGGTGGCAGCCGTTCCTCTCCCGTTACTCCATTTTCTTCTCAGATCGCATCCACAATAACGCTTGGCAAAGCCCTGCTGGGATTGCTCCACCACCATCTCCATCATGCTGTCGTGCTGGTTGAGATCCCATCTACTTCTCCACCCTCGCTTGCTAGATCAAGAAGGAGGAGACGACATCGAGCCGCACGTGTGCTGAATGCGGAGGTGCCGTCCGTTCGGCGCTAGATCGGGACGGATCGCGATTGGATCGTGAAGATGTACGACTACACCAACCGCGTTATATACGCTTCCGCTTAGTGATCTACAAGGGTATGTAGATACACTCCACTCTCATAGTTATATATCTCCATGGATAGATCTTGCATGTGCATAGGAAAATTATTGTTCCCATGCAACGTTCCCCAACAGTGGCATCATGAGCTAGGTCTATGCATAGATGATATGCACGAGTAGAACACAAAGTGTTTGTGGGCGTTGATGTTCATGTTGCTTACCTCCTTAGTCTTATTTTGAGTTGGCGGTATTTTAGGATGAAGCGGCTCGGACCAACCTTAATTATCCTTGCACAAGAGACCGATTCCACCGACTGACATGCGACTTGTTTGCATAAAGGTGGCTGGTGGGTGTCTGTCTCTCCCACTTTAGTTGAATTGGATCGACAGAGGCGGTCCTTGTAGAAGGTTAAAAGGCAACTTGAATATCACCGTTGTGGCTTTGCATAGGTAAAAATGGTTCTTGCTAGTTGCCCATAGCAGCCACGTAAAACTTGCAACAACAAAGTAGAGGACGTCTAACTTATTTTTGCAGGGCATGTTGTGATGTGATATGCCAAGACGTGATTTGATATATGTTGCTGTATGAGATGATCATGTTTTGTATTAGTTATCACGACTTGCATGTCGATGAGTGCGGCAACCGGCAGGAGCCATAGGGTTGTCTTTAATTTATTGTATGACCTGCGTGTCAATCATTAAATGCCATGTAATTGCTTTACTTTATCACTATGTGTTAGCAATAGTTGTAGAAGCAATAGTTGGCGAGACAACCACGTGTGACAGGATGATGGAGATCATGGTGGCATGCCGGTGACGATGGAGATCATGTCGGTGCTTTGGAGATGGAGATCAAAAGCACAAGATTATTCTGGCCATATCATGTCACTTATTTTGATTTGCATGTGATGTTTATCTTATTATGCATCTTATTTTGCTTAGGACGATGGTAGCATTATAAGATGATCCCTCACTAAATTTCAAGATAAAATTGTGTTCTCCCCAAGTATGCACCGTTGCGAAAGTTCGTCGTTTCAAAGCACCTCATGATGATCAGGTGTGATAGACTCTTCATTCGCATACAACGGTGTAAGCCAGTTTTGCACACGCAGAATACTTGGGTTAAACTTGATGAGCCTAGAATGTACAGACATGGCCTCGTAACACAGAGACCGAAAGGTCAAACACGAGTCATATAGTAGATATGATCAACATGGAGATGTTCACCATTGAAAGTGATGATCGGACTTGGGTTTGTGGATTTGGATCATGTAACACTTAGACAACCTGAGGGATGTTGTTTTGAGTGGGAGTTCATAAGTAATTTGATTAGTTGAACTTATTATCATGAACATAGTCTAAAATTGTCTTTGTGAATTATGTTGTAGATTAATGGCTCGCACAGTAGTTCCCGTGAGTTCAATGCGTTCCTAGAGAAAGCTAAGTTGAAAGATGATGGAAGCAACTATATGGACTGGGTCCGTAATTTGAGGATTATCCTCACAACTTCACACAAGACTTCTGTCCTTGATGCACCGCTCGGTGCGCCACCCCCTCCAGTGTTGTCTGCAGATGTTGTGAATGTCTGGCAGGCATGTTCTGATGACTACTCGATAGTTCAGTGCGCCATGTTGTACAACTTAGAATCAGGATTGCAAAAGCATTTTGAACGCCATGGATCATATGATGTTCCAGGAGTTGAAATTGATATTTCAAGCAAATTCCCGGATCGAGGGGTATGGGACCTCCGATAAGTTCTTTGCCTGTAAAATGGAGGAGAATAGTTCAGTCAGTGAGCACATACTCAGAATGTCTGGGTACTACAACCGCTTGAACCAGTTGGGACTTGAGCTTCCGCCTGAGACGGTTACTGACAGAATTCTCCAGTCACTGCCACCTAGCTACAGGGGCTTCATGATGAACTATAATATGCAAGGGATGAACAAGTCAGTCTCCGAGCTATTCACGATGCTGAAAGTCGCAGAAGTAGAAATCAAGAAGGAGCATCAAGTGTTGATGGTTAAGAAAACCACTAGTTTCAAGAAAGGCAAGGGAAAGAAGGGAAACTTCAAGAAGAATGGCAAGAAAGTTGCCACTCCCATGAAGAAACCCAAGGCTTAACCCAAACCTGAGACTAAGTGCTTCTATTGCAGGGGGACTGGCCACTGGAAGCGGAACTGCCCCAAGTACCTGGCAGATAAGAAGGTTGGCAACGTCAACAAAGGTATATTTGGTATACATGTTATTGATGTGTACCTTACCAATGCCCATAGTAGCACCTGGATATTTGATACCGGTTCAGTTGCTCACATTTGTAACTCAAAATAGGAGCTACGAAATAAGAGGAGACTGGCTAAGGACGAGGTGACGATGCGCCTCGGAAATGGTTCCAAGGTCGATGTGATCGCCGTCGGCACGCTCGCTCTTCGATTACCTTCGGGATTAGTTTTCAGCCTAAATAATTGTTATTTGGTGCCTGCGTTGAGCATGAACATTATATCTGGATCTTGTTTATTGCGAGACGGTTATTCATTTAAATCAGAGAATAATGGTTGTTCTATTTATATGAGTAATATCTTTTATGGTCATGCACCCAATGTGAATGGTTTATTCTTATTGAATTTCGATTGTAGAGATACACATGTTCATAACATAGATACCAAAAGATGCAAAGTTAATGATGATAAAACCACTTTCTTGTGGAACTTCCGCTTAGGTCATATCGGTATAAAACGCATGAACAAACTCCATGTTGATGGGCTTTTGGAATCACTCGATTTGGAATCGCTTGATACAGGCGAACCGTGCCTCATGGGCAACATGACGAAAACCCCATTTTCTGGAACAATGGAGCGGGCAAGTGACTTATTGGAAATCATACATACTGATGTGTGCGGTCTGATGAGTGTTGAAGCTCACGGTGGATATCGTTACTTTCTTACCTTCACTGACGATTTGAGTATATATGGGTATATTTACTTGATGAAGCACAAGTCTGAAATGTTTGAAAAGTTCAAGCAATTTTACAGTGAAGTTGAGAATCATCGTAACAAGAAGATAAAATTTCTACGATCGGATCGTGGTGGAGAATATTTGAGTTCCGAGTTTGGTATGCATTTAAGACAATGTGGAATTGTTTCACAGCTTACGGCACATAGAACACCGCAGTGTAATGGTGTGTTCGAATGTCGTAATCGTACTCTATTGGATATGGTGCAATCTATGATGTCTCTTACTGATTTGCCACTATCATAATGGGTTATGCATTAGAGACAGCTGCATTCACTTTAAATAGGGCAACATCTAAATCCGTTGAGACGACACCGTATGAATTATGGTATGGCAAGAAACCCAAGCTGTCGTTTCTTTAGGTTTGGGGCTTATGTCAAGAGGCTTTGATAACCCACAAGTGTAGGGGATCGCAACAGTTTTTGAGTGTAGAGTATTCAACCCAAATTTATAGATTCGACACAAGGGGAGCTAAAGAATATTTGAGAGTATTAGCAGTTAAGTTGTCAATTCAACCACACCTGGAGATTAAATATCTGCAGCAGAGTGATCAGTAGCACAATAGTATGATAGTTTTGATAGAAGTAGCAGCAGTAATAGTAACGGTAACAGTGATGGCAATAGTTTTGTAGCAGTAGGAACAGTAGCAGCAGCAGTAGTAACTTAGCAAGAACAATAAGTGGAAAACTCATAGGCACTGGATCGGTGAACTCGTTGGATGATATTCATCATATAACAGTCATAACCTAGGGCGACACAAAACTAGCTCCAGTTCATAAATGTAATGTAGGCATGTATTCCATAAATAGTCATACGTGCTTATGGAAAAGAACTTGCATGACATCTTTTGTCCTACCCTCCCATGGCAGTGGGGTCCATAAGGAAACTAAGGGATATTAAGGCCTCCTTTTAATAGAGAACCGGAGTAAAGCATTAACAAACGGTGAATACATGAACTCCTCAAACTACGGTCATCACCGGAAAGTATCCCGACTATTGTCACTCCGGGGTTTGCGGATCAGAACACGTAATAGGTGCATATGACTAGCAAGATTGGATTAAGAACATAGATATAATGGTGATAACATAAACGGTTCAGATCTAAAATCATGGCACTCGGGCCCTAGTGACAAGCATTAAGCATGGCAAAGTCATAGCAACATCAATCTTAGAACATAGTGGATACTACAGATCAAGCCCTAACAAAACTAACTCGATTACATGATGAATCTCATCCAACTCCTCACCAACCAGCAAGCCTACGAAGGAATTACACACTCCCGGTGGGGAGCATCATGGAATTGGCGATGGAGAAGGGTTGATGATGATGAAGACCGAAGATTCCCCTCTCCGGAGCCCCAAACGGGCTCCAGATCTGGCCTCCCGATGAAGAACAGGAGGTGGCAGTGGCTCCGTATCAGAAAACGCGATGAAACTTTCTCTCTGATTTTTTCTCCAAAAATAGGATTTTATAGTGTCGGAATTAGGATCAGTGGGGCCACGAGGTGGGCACAACCCACCAGAGCACGCCGGGGGGGCTGTCGCGCCCTGGTGTATCGTGCCCAGCCTGGGGGGGCCCTCCGGTGGCTCTTGGCTCCAGTATTTTTTTATTTATTCTAAAATAAATCTCCAAAAAGTTTCGACCAGTTTCGAGAACATTTATTTCTGCACAAAAACAACACCATGGTAGTTCTGCTGAAAATAGCGTTAGTCCGGGTTAGTTTCATTCAAATCATGCAAATTAGAGTCCATAACAAGGGCAAAAGTGTGAGGAAAAGTAGATACTACAGAGACGTATCAACTCCCCCAAGCTTAACCCATTGCTTGTCCTCAAGCAATTCAGTTGACAAACTGAAAGTGATAAAGAAAAACTTTTACGAACTCTTTTGTTCTTGTTTACATATATATGCTTAAGTAGCACCCGGCTTTTTAGCAAAGATTATGACTAACCATGACAACAATAACTCTTAGAAATTATATTAACTCATATCAATGACATAAGCAACTAGCGGGCAATAATAAAATATCTCAAGCGCCAACACTTTGTCAAAACAATCATGATACAATATGACAATAGTGGTATCCCGCTAGCCGTTTCTGAGACCGCAAAACATAAATGCAGAGCACCTCCAAAGTTCAAGCAGCGACTAAACATTGTAATTCATGGTAGAAAAGATCCAGCCATGCTGCACCCAACATCAACTATACACAATGCATGAGGATGACAATAGTGCTCTCAGGTCTGGCGCTTATTTGAGAAGGTGATGACTCAACATAAAAGTAAATAGATAGTCCCTTCGCAGAGGGAAGCATGGATTTGCAGAGGTGCCAGAGCTCAAAGCTTAAAATAGAGATATATATAAGTTTGGGAGGTATACCCTTCCTGTCAACGTTACGACCAAGAGTTATCAATATCTTCCATGCTAAACAAATTAGCGGCGGTTCCCAAGCGGTAAAAGTAAAGGTTTACTCCCCCTCCACCAAAATTCACACTCCACGGCTATCCACATCCACGGGTATCGTCCAAACCAACAACATTCCTGGGGGAGTTTTGTTTAATTATTTGTAATTTTAGATTTCGGGACTGGGAATCCCTATTACCGCCCCTCTCGTGTAAGGACGAGTGAATAAACGCTCATCATGAGAATAACCCGCTTAGCATGGAAGGTACTGACCGCCCCCTGTCGCTCCATGAGCGGTCCAGGCACACAAAACAGATGTTCATTTGAATTTTTCGAGATGGCACATGCAAATTTACTTTGGAATGGTAGGGTAATACCGCATATAGGTAGATATGGTGGACTCATCTGGAATAACTTTTGTTTAAGGATTTTGATGCACAAGCAGTATTCCCGCTTAGTACAGGTGAAGGCTAGCATATAGATTAAGAAGCGGTCAGCTAGAGAGCGAAAACGGTCATGAACATGCATTACATATAATAAACATTTACTACCAGCATGAGTAGGATATGGACATCATGAACATAAATATCATGAAGGCTATGTTGGTTTTGATTCAACTACATGCGTGAACATGTGCCAAGTCAAGCCACTTGAAACATTCATAGGAGGATACCATATCATCATACCACATCACAACCATTTTAATGCATGTTGACATCCAAGATAAATCATTATCCACTCCTAGCTACTTAAGCATGGCATGAACAACTATAATATCTAATGGTCATTGCAAACATGTTTGATCATAATATGCTAAATCAAGGATACTAGGTTAAACATATTTACAGAAACAAAAACAAGTTAAGTTCATACCCACTTTTCTCTGCAACAGTCATTTCATCAAATATCATCATTATTGCCTTTCACTTGCACAACTGAATGATAAGAAAATAATAATAGTGCAAGAGTGCCGTGGACTAAGCTAGAATCTGCAACATTTTATTCAAGAGGAGAAGACAAGGTAACATGGGCTCTTTGTTAGATTAACAATGATGCATATGAGAGCCACTCAACATTTTCATCATGGTCTTCTCCTTGGTACGACTCAAACAAAAAGAAAAGAATTTCAGAGAAACACACTGAAATATTTTTGGAGTTTTTGGTTTTTCTTGAAGAAGGCAAATAAATAGGAAAATCAAAAACGAGAAAAACTATTTACACGGGAAAGCTCCCAACAAGTAAAAGAAGAAACGAGAAATCTTTTTGGGTTTTCTTTTGATACTACAATTAAACTAAGCTAGAAAGAAAAACCTAAAACAAGTGGGAAATGTTTTTTTGATTTTCTCAAAGTTTTTCAAACACACAAGAAGAAAGCGAGAAAACGAATCTACCATGGATATTACAATGAAAAATTATGAACACCGACAACTGGAATGAAATGTGTGAACATGAATGTAATGTCGGTGGAAATACATACTCCCCCAAGCTTAGGCTTTTGGCCTAGCTTGGTAATCACCATCCGCATGGATAATAAATAGTCTGAGCGATAGCTCACTGAGGCCCTTGGTGCAAACCTCTCGGCCCTCCTGGCAGCTTCGACCTCCGCATTGTACGCATGGGCCTCAAAATCTAAATACTGAATAGGTAAGATGGGGTCATTAGGCCAAGGTGATACGTTTAGTCTCTCTGCTACACGGGAGGCATAAATTCCTCCATAAAAATTACCACTAGCAGCATTGTGCTGCAATCTCCGTGCAACAATTGCTTCGAGATTATAACATTTATTTCCAGTTATGGCAGTGTGTATGAGACTCAAATTAGGAGTACACAGTGTGCTACAATCTTGTTTGCCGACAATACATTTGCCATTAAAGAGTGCGAAGTAGTGTATTGATGGGAAATGGATACTTTTAATTCTTCTTTGTGTTACACCCCTATCTTCACCATAGCAAAGATTAACCAAAAATGACTCGTACTCAGATTTTGTTGGTTCATCAAGGGAACCCCAATATGGAAGTTTGCATGCTTCACTGAACATTTCAAAAGGCATGGTGAAAGAACGGTCATAAAGGTTGAATGAAACTCTAGACTCACGAGGAAAATATTTAAATTTCTTTGTGAATGTTTTTGTGAGTTCGAGATGCTGAGGGCACTTATCTGTGATGAAGGGAGCAAGCTCTGCATTGTGGATATATTGTTCAAATTCCCCCTCAATACTTGCATCTTCCATGAACTCGTCGCACGGCCACATGCATTATTTGGTGGCGGCATCTCGCATCGAGCTTTCGCTTGGCTCAACATAAGATTGTCGAACCGAGCTTCCACTTGATGAGGCCTCGAGGATCTCCTCCTCGAAGAACTCCTAAAGAATTGCATTTTTATTTGCGAAAAAATTTCTGAAATATTTTTGGGATACAAAATTTTGTCAACAAAACTTCGTGAAATTGATAGCAACTACTCCTAAGCATGCATAGAGGCCATATTAAGCATTCAAACTACTTAGAACTCTAAGAATTCAACATGCAAGCTCATCTACAGCAGCACCAAGAGTAGCTAATTACTCTAAAAATAACCCACTAAATCAAAAACTAATTGGAGCAATGGAGGAGTCACATACCAAGTAGCAATCCCTCCAAACAGTTTCGGAAACGGAGCTTCGAGCAAAGATATCGAAATCCGCGGGTTTGAGAGCAAGAACACAGGAATGGTGGTTGTGGTGATTTTTTCTGGAGGTAGGGGATGGTGTGGGCTAAAGGAATAATTGAGGGGGCCCACGTGGGGGCCACAACCCACCAGGGCGCGCCTGGGGTTGATGGCGCGCCCTGGTGTCTTGTGGGCACCAGGTGCACCCCCCCTCTGATATTATTTGCACCAGAAATTCATAAATATTCAGAAAAAAATCATATCAAATTTCCAGGACATTCTGAGAACTTTTATTTTTGGGTCAATTTTTATTACACGGTGAAAACAGAAAACAGGATAAACATGGCATTTTATTTTATTGGACTAACTAAAACAGAAAATAAAAAGGTGGGAACAGAGAGTTGTGCCTACTAGATTCATCGACTTCATACCTCTCAAAAATGGTCCATTAATGAGGTTGATCAAGTGTTATTAACAACCACTTCCGATTAGCATGAAGCAGAAGAACTTTTGTAAAACACTAAGTTACCTCAATGGGGATGTGCATATCCCCAACAATAAGTATATCATATTTCTTTTTGGCAGTAGATAGAGGTAATTGAAAACTTCCAATAGTGATGGTCGGAGATTCTTCAATAACATTTATACCATTCACTTGTAATTGTTTCTTCGGAAAGTGCACCGCATGCTCATTACCATTGATATGAAAAGTGACTTTGCTTTTATTGCAATCAATAACAGCCCCTATAGTATTCAAAAAGGGTCTACCGAGGATAATCGACATGTTGTCGTCCTCGGGCATCTCAAGAATAACAACGTCCGTTAAGATAGTAACATTTGCAACAACAACGGTCACCTCACGAATACCGATAGGTATGACAATTGATTTGTCAGCCATTTGCAATGATATTTCAGTAGGTGTGAGTTTATTCAAATCAAGTCTCTTGTATAAGGAGAAAGGCATAACACTAACACCAGCTCCCAAGTCACACAAAGCAGTTTTGACATAGTTTCTTTTAATGGAGCAAGGTATAGTTCGTATTCCCGGGTCTCCAATTTTTTTAGGTACTCCATCCTTAAAAGAATAATTAGCAAGCATGGTGGAGATTTCATCTTCGGGTATCTTTCTTTTATTAGTGATGATGTCTTTCATGTATTTTGCATACGGGGCCATCTTTAGGATATCAGTTAAGCGGGTACGCAAAAAGACTGGCCTAATCATTTCAGCAAAGTGTTGAAATTCTTCATCATCCTTTTTCTTAGATGGTTAAGGAGGAAAGGGCATGGGTTTTTGAACCCATGGTTCTCTTTCTTTACCATGTTTTCTAGCCACAAATTCTCTTTTATCATAACGTTTATTTTTAGGTTGTGGGTTATCAAGATCAGAAGCAGGCTTTATTTCAACATCATTATCTGGTTCTTTATCGTTATTAGGTTGAGCATCTTCATGAACATCATCATTATCATTTTCATTATCACTAGGTGAATGTTCATTACCAGACTGAGTTTCAGCATCGGAAACAGAGACATTGTTATTTACAGGAGGTTTTTGTATCTCAGGTTCACTAGAGGTATGCAAAGTCCTATCATTTTTCTTTTTCTTTTCCTTTCTAGAAGGACTAGGTGCATCAGTATTAATTCTCTGAGAGTCTTGTTCAATTCTTTTAGGATGACCTTCAGGATAAAGTGGTTCTTGGGTTATTCTACCTCCTCTAGTTACTACTCTAGCAGCAAAATCATTCATATTATTATTCATTTCATCAAGCAATTCTTTTTGGGACTTAGCAACTTGTTCTAACTGATTTTGAACCATAGAGGCATGCTTTCCTACACCTCTAACATCATTATTGATTCTAAATAGCAAGTCACTCAAGCGAGCAATTATATCAGAGTTTGATACGTCTCCAATGTATCTATAATTTTTGCTTGTTCCATGCTGTTATATTATCATTCTTGCATGTTTTACAATCATTTTATTACAGCTTTATATCATTTTTTGGGACTAACCTATTGACATAGTGCCAAAGTGCCAGTTGCTGTTTTTGCTTGTTTTTTACCTCGCAGAAAATCAGTACCAAACGGAGACAAAATGCTGCGGGGATTTTTGTGGATTTTTTACGGACCAGAAGAAAGAAGATGGGCCAAAGAACACCAGAAGAGGGGGCCCAGGGTGGCCAGCACCCACCAGGGCGCGGCAAAGGCCCCCTGGCGCGGCCTGGTGGGGGCTTGGCACCTCGGGCACCGCCTCCACCGACTATCGAGCCTATAAATTTCCAGAAAATCCAAAAACCCTAGAGGAGTCGACGAAACACAATTCCAGCTGCCGCAAGTTCCAGAACCGCGAGATCCAATCTAAACACCATCACGGAGGGGTTCATCTTCCTCATAGGTGCTTCTCTGATGATGCGTGAGTAGTCCACCATAAAACTACGGGTCCGTAGGCAGTAGCTAGATGGCTTCCTCTCTCTCTTATGATTCTCAATACAATGGTCTCTTGGATATCTATTTGATGTAAACTTTTGCGGTGTGTTTGTTGGGATCCGATGAATTTTGAGTTCATGATCAGTTTCTATCCATGAATATTATTTGAGTCTTCTTTGATATCTTATATGCATGATTACTTATAGCCTCGTATATCTTCTTTGAATCTTTGGTTTAGTTAGGCCAACTAGATCGATTTTTCTTTCCATGGGAAGAGGTGCTTTGTGATAGGTGCGATCATGCGGTGTTCTTTCCCAGTGACAGAAGGGGCAGCAAGACACGCATGTATCGTTGCTATTAAGGATAATAAGATGGGGTCTATTCCTACATGAATAGATCTTGTCTACATCATGTCATCGTTCTTATTGCATAACTCCATTTTTTCATGAACTTAATACACTAGATGCATGCTGGATAGCGGTCGATGTGTGGAGTAATAGAGGTAGATGCAGGCAGGAGTCGGTCTATCTATCTTGGACGTGATGCCTATAAAATGATCATCGCCTTGGATATCGTCATGACTATTCGATTTTCTATCAATTGCCCAACAGTAATTTGTTCACCCACCGTGCGCTATACTCATGAGAGAAGCCACTAGTGAACCCTATGGCCCCCGGGTCGACTTTTCCTATCATATTGCATTTCGATCTAGGTTTTTTGCAATCTTTGTTTTTAGATCTACAAAACGAAAAACCCAAAAATATATTGCTGCATATTTACTCTTTTTATTTGCGTTCTTGAGAGATCTATCTCTCCTATCTATCACTACCTAATCTATCTATTTACCGTAGAGAGATTGACAACCTCTCTTTCGCGTCGGGTTGCAAGTATTTGTTGTTTGTGTGCAGGTGCTGCTTATTGGGTGGTAGTGATCCTCCTACTAGTTCGATAACCTTGGTTTCATAACCGAGGGAAATACTTATCGTCGATGTGCTGCATCATCCCTTCCTCTTTGGGGAAATACCGACGCAGTCCAAGCCACGTAAAAGGAATTTCTGGCGCCATTGCCGGGGAGGAAGCGGTCTCTTCTACGTGCCTATCGTAGGCGCCGAGGGGACTCCATCATCATCTACTAGGTTCCTAATCACAAATCTCATCTCCTTCCAATTACATTATTTGCCATTTGCCTCTCGTTTTCCTCTCCCCCGCTTCACCAATTTGCCGTTTTCTTCGCCCTCTTTTTCGTTTGCCCTTTTTCTTGCCGGATCTCTTCCTTGCTTGCAATCTTGTTTGCGTAGTCACGATGACTCAACAGAACACCAAGTTGTGTGATTTTTCCAATACTAATAACAATGATTTTATTAGTACGCCTATTGCTCCTCCCGCCACTAGTGCAGAGTCTTGTGCTATTAATGCTGCTTTGTTGAATCTTGTCATGAAAGATCAATTTACCGGTAATCCTAATGAGGATGCCGCGTCCCATCTAAACACGTTCGTTGAATTGTGTGATATGCAAAAGAAAAAAGATGTGGACAATGATATTTTGAAGTTGAAACTATTTTCTTTTTCCTTGCGGGATCTTGCAAAAATTTGGTTTTCATCTTTGCCTCGCAATAGTATCGATTCTTGGAATAAGTGCAAGGATGCTTTAATCACTAAGTATTTTCCGCCCGCGAAAATTATTTCCCTTAGGACGCAAATCATGAATTTTAAGCTACTTGAGCATGAACATGTTGCCCAATCTTGGGAAATATTGAAGTTGATGATAAGAAATTGTTCTACACATGGTTTGAATCTTTGGATGATCATACAAAAAATTTATGCGGGATTAAATTTTGTCTCTAGAAATCTTTTAGATTCCGCTGCGGGTGGTACTTTTATGGAGATTACTTTGGGTGAAGCTACTAAATTGCTAGATAATATCATGGCTAATTATTCTCAATGGCATACCGAAAGAGCACCTAGTAGTAAAAAAGTTAATTCGGTAGAGGAAATTAGTACTTTGAGTGATAAAGTTGATTCTTTGATGAAATTGGTTGCTAGTAAAAATGCTCCTATTTATCTTAATGATGTGCCTTTGTCTACTTTGATTCGGCAAAATAGTGAATCCGTAGATGTGAATTTTGTCTCGCGCAACAATTTCAATAACAATGCTAATAGAGGTAATTTTAATCCTAGGTCTTTTCCTGAAAATTCCTCTAATAATTATGGTAATTCCTATGGTAATTCTTCTTACAATAATAATAGGAACACCTCCGATCTTGAGAGTAATATTAAAGAATTTATCAATGCGCAAAAGGCTTTCAATACTATGATAGAAGAAAAGTTGAATAAGATTGATGATATGTCTAGAAGCATTGATAGAATTTCTCATGATGTTGAAAATATCAAGTTGAAAGCTTTTGTGCCTAAGATTGATGAATCTATTAAAGCTTTATATGTCTCTATGGATGAAAGTAAGAGAAGAACCGCTATGCTTAGAGCTAAAAGAGAAATCTTGGAAAAATCGTCTTCTAGTGATTCTCGCTATAAAAGTGATGAATATCTTAAAGTGATTGGTGTTTCTTCTATTTATTCCTTGTTTAGTAATGTTAAAATTGATAATGAAGGGACTGAAGTAGATTCAACTTTATCTAGAAGGCGTCCCAATAATTTGGAGGGTGAAAATCTTGATGAAAATTTTGATGAAAGTGGGTTTGAAGAGGTCAAAACTTTAACTAGTGATGTGCCCACTATCTTGGATTGCAAAGATTTTAACTATGATAGTTGCTCCTTGATTGAATGTATTTCTTTGTTGCAATCTATGTTGAATTCGCCCCATGCTTATGAGCAAAATAAAGCTTTTACTAAACATATCGTTGATGCCATGATGAAATCCTTTGAAGAAAAGTTGGATTTGGAGATTTCTATTCCTAGAAATTTATATGATGAGTGGGAACCTACCATTAAAATCAAGATTAAAAATTATGAATGCTTTGCTTTGTGTGATTTGGGTGCTAGTGTTTCCACGATTCCGAAATCTCTATGTGATGTGCTTGGTCTTACCAACATTGAAGAATGTTCTCTTAATTTGCACTTGGCGGATTCTACTATTAAAAAGCCTTTGGGAAGAATTAATGATGTTATTATTCTTGAAAATAGGAATTATGTGCCCATTGATTTTATTGTGCTTGATATTGATTGCAATCCGTCTTCTCCCATTATATGTGGTAGACCGTTTTTACGCACTATAGGTGCCGTGATTGATATGAAAGAAGGAAATATTCATTTTCAATTTCCCTTGAGAAAGGGTATGGAACACTTCCCTAGAACAAGAATTAATCCACCATATTAATCAATCATGAAGGCATCCTATGGATCCAAAACCAAAGATGACAATACTTGAATTTATTCATTATGCCTAGCTAGGGGCGTAAAACGATAGCGCTTGTTGGGAGGCAACCCAATGAATAAATAATTTTTTGCTTTTTCCTTTCTGTTTTTGAGTGTTTACACAATTATACCTATGTTATTATAGTGTTTTTATGGTTTATTTAGAGTTTGTGCCAAGTAGAACCGTTAGGATGATTCATAGGATGAGTAGAAGTGATGCTGAATCTGAAACAGAAACTTTGCGTCCAGTATATGAATTTTCATTTTTTTATGGAACGTGATATTGATATGAAATTTTAACACAGTGTTTCTATACAAATTCCTTACGTTCTCCTAATTTTTCAGAATTTTTAGAGTTACATAAGTATGGGTATGGTACAGATTACTATAGACTGTTCTGTTTGAGACAGATTCTGTTTTCGTTGCATTGTGTGCTTGTTTTGATGAATCTATGTTTTGTATTAGGGGGTATAAGACATGGTAAAGTTAAAATACAGTAGGTATAATGCAATTATAAAATTTGAATGGGTTTACTACAGTACCTAAAGTAGTGATTTGCTCTTATACTAATGGATCTCACGAAGATTTTGTTGAGTTTTGTGTGATTGAAGTTTTCAAGTTTTGGGTGAGATCACGATGGATGAAGGAAAAGGGAGTAGCAAAAGCCTAAGCTAGGGGATGCTATCGCACCCCCAAGATATATCCAAATAATAACAAGCAACTAAGCTTGGGGATGCCCCCGAGTGGCATCCCCTCTTTCTTCTAACGACCATCAGTATTTTACTTGGAGATATATTTTTATTCGTCACATATCATGTGTTTTGCTTGGAGCGTCTTGTATCTTTGCTTGCTTTGTTTGTTAGTTTTTCCTTTGTATATTTTCTGTACACACCTATTTGAGAAAGCCAAAATCATGCTATGATATGTTAGAATTACTCTATGTGCTTCACTTAAACTTTTTGAGCTATAGGAATTGCTTTAGTGCTTCACTTATATCTTTTTGAGCATGGTGTGCTTGGAAACTTATGTAGAAATACCCTCATGCTTCACTTATATTAATTTGAGAGTTAGTAAAATTTTGAAGAAATCCTCTCATGCTTCACTTATACCTTTTTGAGAGATGAAATCTTTATGCTCATGTGCTTCACTTAAATTTGTTTGAGCTTGCCAAAAAGCAATGGAAATACATGAAACTAGTCCCAAAGTGATAGATATCCAAGGAGGATATAATAAAAACTTTCATGAAGATCATTGGACAAATTAAACTTGATTCCTTGTAATAGTTTTGAAACATGATGATAGTAATATGTGAGTCATGTTAATGAGTAATTATGCTTAGTAGGAATATTGGTGTTAAGGTTTGTGATTCCCTATGCATGCACGAAAGTCAATAGTTATGCAATGAAGTTACATCCAACTTGTGGTGCATAATTCGGTGTTAGTTATGTTCAATGCTCACTTATGTGATTTTTCGTTTCTTTGTTTGGTTGCTTCCCAATCTTTGTGCTAGCCTTCATTTGTACTAAGTAGAAACACTACTTGTGCATCCAGAATCCTTAAACCAAGTTTTGCCTTATGAGTCCACCATACCTACCTATATGCGGTATTTCCATGCCGTTCCAAGCAAATTTGTATGTGCCATCTCTAAATTTTCAAAATAAATTTTCTCTTTTGTGTGCCCGTACCGCTCATGAAACGGTGGGGAGTGTCCAATATTTTTCCATGCTAGATGTCTTATTCTCAAGATGAGTGTTTATTCACTTGTCATTGCACAAGAGTGCGGCGGTAATAGGGATGCCCATTCCCGAAATGACAAGGAAAAAATATTTACTTTATGTTGTCAGATAATAAAATCCTTGGAAAGTGTTGGTATGGAAGGCAACCGTGGATACGGCCCGCCATGGAAAGTGAAAGTTTGGTGGAAAAAGGAATAAACTTTATTTTCTATTTGGGAACCGCCTATGATATATCTAGCATGGAAAGTATTGTGAGCTACTTTGTCGTTTTCGTTGATAGGAAAAGCATGTCACCCAAAATATTTTTCTCTCTCAATTTAAAACTTTGAGCTCTGGCACCTCTACAAATCCCAACTTCCCTCTGCGAAGGGCCTATCTATTTACTTTATGCAATTTTTATTTTTGCTTTGAGTCTCCATCTTCTCTTATAAGCACCAACTAGGGGTCACTATGATCTTACTTGAGCATTGGGCATAGCTAATATTTGAGTGTGTTTCATGAATGGATCAATGATTGAGCATGATGGGCTAGGGATAACTTTCTTTAGTGTTGATATTTTGAAAGACATGGTTGCTTGTTGACATGCTTGAGTATTGAAGTCATTATGTTAAAACTAGACTATTTCTTTGAATCATTTACAAGTCCAAATGGCCATGCTATACAAATAAGAAAAGAATATGATGAACATGTTAGGCAGCATTCCACATCAAAAATTCTGTTTTTATCATTTACCTACTCGAGGATGAGTAGGAATTAAGCTTGGGGATGCTGATACGTCTCCAACGTATCTATAATTTTTGCTTGTTCCATGTTGTTATATTATCATTCTTGGATGTTTTACAATCATTTTATTATAGCTTTATATCATTTTTTGGGACTAACCTATTGACATAGTGCCAAAGTGCCAGTTGCTGTTTTTGCTTGTCTTTTACTTCGTAGAAAATCAGTACCAAATGGAGACAAAATGCTGCGGGGATTTTTGTGGATTTTTTACGGACCCAAAGAAATAAGATGGGCCAAAGAACACCAGAAGAGGGGGCCCAGGGTGGCCAGCACCCACCAGGGCATGCCAGAGGCCCCCTGGCGCGGCCTGGTGGGGGCTGGGCACCTCGGGAACCGCCTCAACCGACTATCGAGCCTATAAATTCCTAGAAAATCCAAAAACCCTAGAGGAGTCGACGAAACACAATTCCAGCCACCGCAAGTTCCAGAACCACGAGATCCAATCTAAACACCATCACGGAGGGGTTCATCTTCCTCATAGGTGCCTCTCCGATGATGCGTGAGTAGTCCACCATAGACCTACGGGTCCGTAGGTAGTAGCTAGATGGCTTCTTCTCTCTCTCTCTCTTATGATTCTCAATACAATGGTCTCTTGGAGATCTATTTGATGTAAACTTTTGTGGTGTGTTTGTTGGGATCCGATGAATTTTGAGTTCATGATCAGTTTCTATCCATGAATATTATTTGAGTCTTCTTTGATCTCTTATATGCATGATTACTTACAGCCTCGTATTTCTTCTTCAAATCTTTGGTTTAGTTAGGCCAACTAGATTGATTTTTCTTGCAATGGGAAGAGGTGCTTTGTGATGGATTCGATTTTGCGGTGTTCTTTCCCAGTGACAAAGGGGCAGCAAGACACGCATGTATCGTTGCTATTAAGGATAACAAGATGGGGTCTATTCCTACATGAATAGATCTTGTCTACATCATGTCATCGTTCTTATTGCATTACTCCGTTTTTTCATGAACTTAATACACTAGATGCATGCTGGATAGCGGTCGATGTGTGGAGTAATAGTGGTAGATGCAGGCAGGAGTCGGTCTATCTATCTTGGACGTGATGCCTATATAATGATCATCGCCTTGGATATCGTCATGAATATTCGATTTTCTATCAATTACCCAACAGTAATTTGTTCACCCACCGTGCGCTATACTCATGAGAGAAGCCACTAGTGAACCCTACGGCCCCCGGGTCTACTTTTCCTAACATATTGATTTCCGATCTACGTTTTTTGCAATCTTTGTTTTCAGATCTACAAAACCAAAAACCCAAAAATATATTGATGCATATTTACTCTTTTTATTTGCGTTCTTGAGAGATCTATCTCTCCTATCTATCACTACCTAATCTATCTATTTACCATAGAGAGATTGACAACCTCTCTTTCGCGTCGGGTTGCAAGTATTTGTTGTTTGTGTGCAGGTGCTGCTTATTGGGTGGTGGTGATCCTCCTACTGGTTCGATAACCTTGGTTTTATAACTGAGGGAAATACTTGTCGTCGATGTGGTGCATCATCCCTTCCTCTTTGGGGAAATACCGACGCAATCCAAGCCACGTCAGAGTTGTATTTCAATTGTTTCAGGACATGTGGATTGAAATGATCTTGCTTCATAATATAGTTGTCAAACTCATATAAGCATTGACTAGGATGTTTATTGTGAGGGATATCACCTTCATCAAACTTTAATAAAGAATTTACCTTTACCACCTGTGGAGGTGGTGGTTTGTCAAGGCCATGTATTTCTTCAATAGGTGGTAAATTCTTAACATCCTCGGCTTTAATACATTTTTCCTTCATAGATTTCTTTGCCTCTTGCATATCTTCAGGACTGAGAAATAAGATACCCCTCTTCTTCGGAGTGGGTTTAAGTGGTGGTTCAGGAAGAGTCCATTCATCATAATTCTTCAATATATTATTCAATAATTCCTCAGCTTGTTCAACAGTTCATTCCCTGAAAACACAACCAGCACAACTATCTAGGAAGTCCCTAGAAGCATCAGTTAGTCCATTATAGAAGATATCAAGTATTTCATTTTTCTTGACAGGATGATCAGGCAAAGCGTTAAGCAATTGGATAAGCCTCCCCCAAGCTTGTGGGAGACTCTCTTCTTCAATTTGCACAAAGTTAAATATTTCCTATAAGGCAGCTTGTTTCTTATGAGTAGGAAAATATTTTTCAGAGAAGTAATAAATCATATCCTGGGGACTAGGCACACAACCAGGAGCAAGAGTATTGTACCATGTCTTAGCATCACCCTTTAATGAGAACGGAAATAACTTGAGAATATAATAGTAGCGAATCTTCTCATCATGAGCAAAGAGGGTGGCTATATCATTCAGTTTAGTAAGATGTGCCACTACAATTTCAGTTTCATAGCCATGGAAAGGATCATATTCAACCAAAGTAATTAACTCTGGGTCAACAGAGAATTCATAATCCTTATCGGTAACAAAGATAGGTGAAGTAGAAAACTTAGGATCTCATTTCATTCTAGCATTCAAAGTATTTTCCTTACACTTGCGTAGCAGTTTCTTAAGATCGTTTCTATCCTTGCAAGAAAGAATTTCTCTAGTTACCTCCTCATCCACAACATAACCTTTAGGTATCTTAGGCATTTCAAATCTTGGAGAGCTAGGACTAATAGGTGTTTCATGGTCATCCATTTCATAGGCTTCATCAGTTTCAGCAATCTCATCATTTTCAGTAATTTCATTCTATTTAGCTCTAGCAATTTGTTCATCAAGAAATTCACCTAGTGGCACATTATCATCAAGCATGGTACTAGCATCATCATAAGCATCATGCATAGCAGAAGTAGCATCATCAATAACTTGCGACATATCAGGATTACTAGCATGTGGTGGTGTTGCGAGCTTACTCATAATAGAAGGTGAATCAAGTGCAGAGCTAGATGGCAGTTCCTTACCTCCCCTCGTCTTAGAGGGAAAATCTTGGTCTTTGTATCCTTCAAATTCTTCATAGCTATCAATTGATATAAATCCCAAGTGACTCAACAAATATAGCTATGCTCCCTGGCAACGGCACCAGAAAAAGGTCTTGATAACCCACAAGTATAGGGGATCGCAACAGTTTTCGAGGGTAGAGTATTCAACCCAAATTTATAGATTCGACACAAGGGGAGGCAAAGAATATTTGAGAGTATTAGCAGTTGAGTTGTCAATTCAACGACACCTGGAGATTAAATATCTACAGCAGAGTGATCAGTAGCACAGTAGTATGATAGTTTTGATAGCAGTAGCAGCAGTAACAGTGATGGCAATAGTTTTGTAGCAGTTGGAATAGTAGCACCAGCAGTAGTAGCTTAGCAAGAAAAATAAGTGGAAAACTCGTAGGCACTGGATCGGTGAACTCGTTGGATGATATTCATCATATAACAGTCATAACCTAGGGCAACACAGAACTAGCTCCAGTTCATAAATGTAATGTAGGCATGTATTCCGTAAATAGTCATATGTCCTTATGGAAAAGAACTTGCATGACATCTTTTGTCCTACCCTCCCGTGGCAGCAGGGTCCATAAGGAAACTAAGGGATATTAAGGCCTCCTTTTAATAGAGAACCAGAACAAAGTATTAACACACGGTAAATACATGAACTCCTCAAACTACAGTCATCACCGGAAAGTATCCCGACTATTGTCACTCTGGGGTTTGCGGATCAGAACACGTAATAGGTGGATATGACTAGCAAGATCGGATCAAGAACATAGATATAAAGGTGATAACATAAACGGTTCAGATCTAAAATCATGGCACTCGGGCCCTAGTGACAAGCATTAAGCATGGCAAAGTCATAGCAACATCAATCTCAGAACATAGTGGATACTAGGGATCAAGCCCTAACAAAACTAACTCGATTACATGATGAATCTCATCCAACTCCTCACTGACCAGCAAGCCTATGAATGAATTACTCATTCTCGGTGGGGAGCATCATGGAATTGGCGATGGAGAAGGGTTGATGATGACGAAGACCGAAGATTCCCCTCTTCAGAGCCCCAAAAGGGCTCCAGATCTGGCCTCCCGATGAAGAATAGGAGGTGGCGGCGGCTCCGTATCGTAAAACACGATGAAACTTTCTCTCTGATTTTTTCTCCAAAAATAGGATTTTATAGCGTCGGAATTAGGGTTAGTGGGGCCACGAGGTGGGCACAACCCACCAGGGCGCGCTGAGGGGGGGGGCTGGCATGCCCTGGTGTATCGTGCCCAGCCAGGGGCCCCCCTCCGGTGGTTCTTCGCTCCAGTATTTTTTTATTTATTCTAAAATAAATCTCCAAAAAGTTTCATCCAGTTCTGAGAACTTTTATTTCTGGACAAAAACAACACCATTGTAGTTCTGCTGAAAACAGCGTCTGTCCGGGTTAGTTTCATTCAAATCATGCAAATTAGAGTCGAAAACAAGGGCAAAAGTGTGAGGAAAAGTAGATACGACAGAGACGTATCAGGCTTCATCCTGATAAGCTCGAACCCAAAGCGGATAAGTGCATCTTCATAGGATACCCTAAGGAAACAATTGGGTATACCTTCTATCTCAGATCCGAAGGCAAGGTCTTTGTTGCCAAGAATGGATCCTTTCTAGAGAAGGAGTTTCTCTCGAAAGAAATGAGTGGGAGGAAGGTAGAACTTGATGAGGTTATTGAACCTTCACCTCAATTAGAGAGTACCACAACACAGAAAGAGGTTTGTCTGATGCCTACACCGGTTGAAGAGGAAGCTAATGATAGTGATCATGAAACTTTGGATCAAGTTACTACCAAACTTCGTAGGTCGACAAGGACACGTATCGCTCCTAAGCGGTATGGTAACCCTGTCTTGGAGGTCATGTTGTTAGACAATGGTGAACCTACGAACTATGAGGAAGCGATGGTGGTCCCGGATTCTGACAAATTGTTAGAGGCCATGAAATCCGAGATAGGATCCATGTATGAAAACAAATTATGGACTTTGGAAGACTTACCTGATGGTCGTAAGGCCATTCAGAACAAATGGATCTTTAAGAAAAATACGGACGTCGACGGTAATGTCACCATCTAGAAAGCTCAACTTGTCGCAAAAGGGTTTTCACAAGTTCAAGGAGTGGACAACGATGAGACTTTCTCAGCTGTAGGGATGCTTAAGTCCGTCAGGATTATGTTAGCAATAGCTGCATTTTTTTATTACAAGATCTGGCAGATGGATGTCAAAACAGGATTCCTTAATGGTTTCCTTAAGGAAGAGTTGTATATGATGCAACCGGAAGGTTTTGTCGATCCTAAAAATGCTGGCAAAGTATGCAAGCTCCAGCAATCCATTTATGGACTAATGCAAGCATCTCGGAGTTGGAATCTTCGCTTTGATTAGGTGATCAAAGCGTTTGGGTTCATACAAGTTTATGGAGAAGCTTGTATTTGCAAGAAAGTGAGTGGGAGCTCTATAGCGTTTCTAATATTATATGTGGATGACATATTGCTTATTGGAAACAATATAGAATTTTTGGAAAGCGTGAAGATATATTTGAACAAGAGGTTTTCAATGAAAGACCTCGGAGAAGCTGCTTACTATTAGGCATCAAAATCTATAGAGATAGATCTAGACACTTAATAGGACTTTCAAAGAGCATTGATAACCCACAAGTATAGGGGATCGCAATAGTTTTCGAGGGTAGAGTATTCAACCCAAATTTATAGATTCGACACAAGGGGAGCCAAAGAATATTTGAGAGTATTAGCAGCTGAGTTGTCAATTCAACCACACCTGGAGATTAAATATCTACAACAAAGTGATCAGTAGCACAGTAGTATGATAGTTTGGATAGCAGTAGTAGCAGTAACGGTAACAGTAGCAGTGATAGCAATAGTTTTGTAGCAATTGGAACAGTAGCAGTAGCAATAGTAACTTAGCAAGAGCAATATCTGGAGAACTCATAGGCACTAGATCGGTGAACTCGTTGGATGATATTCATCATATAAGAGTCATAACCTAGGGCGACACAGTACTAGCTCCAGTTCATAAATGTAATGTAGGCATGTATTCCGTAAATAGTCATATGTGCTTATGGAAAAGAACTTGCATGACATCTTTTGTCCTACCCTCCCGTGGCAGCGGGGTCCATAAGGAAACTAAGGGATATTAAGGCCTCCTTTTAATAGAGAACCGGAACAAAGCATTAACACACGGTGAATACATGAACTCCTCAAACTACGGTCATCACCGTGAAGTATCCCAAATATTGTCACTATGGGGTTGACGGATCATAACATGTAATAGGTGCATATGACTAGGCAAGATCGGATTAAGAACATAGATATAATGGTGATAACATAAACGGTTCAGATCTAAAATCATGGCACTCGGGCCCTAGTGACAAGCATTAAGCATGGCAAAGTCATAGCAACATCAATCTCAGAACATAGTGGATACTACAGATCAAGCCCTAACAAAACTAACTCGATTACATGATGCATCTCATCCAACTCCTCACCGACCAGCAAGCCTACGAAGGAATTACTCACTCCCGGTGGGGAGCATCATGGAATTGGCAATGGAGAAGGAGTCTGGATGAAGCAGTTCATGATAGATCTCGGACTTGTGCCCAGTGCACTGGATCCGATAACTTTCTTTTGTGATAACACTGGTGTCATTGCTCTAGCCAAGGAGCCCAGGTTTCACAAGAGGACCAGACATATAAAGCGCCGCTTCAATTCCATCCGCGATTACTTCAAGGAGGAGAACACAAACATTTGCAAAGTACAGACGGATCTGAATGTTGCAGACCCGTTGACTAAACCTCCCTCACGAGCACAACATGATCAGCACCAGAACACTATGGGTGTTAGATTCATTACAATGTAAAGCTAGATTATTGACTCTAGTACAAGTGGGAGACTGTTGGAAATATGCCCTAGAGGCAATAATAAAGTGGTTATTATATTTCCTTATTCATGATAATCGTTTATTATTCATGCTAGAATTGTATTGGCCGGAAACTGAAATACATTTGTGGATATATAAACAACACTATGCCCCTAGTGAGCCTCTACTTGACTAGCTCGTTGATCAAAGATGGTTAAGGTTTCCTAACCATAGACATGAGTTGTCATTTGATAACGGGATCACATCATTAGGAGAATGATGTGATGGACAAGACCCAACCATAAGCATAGCATTTGATCGTATCACTTAGTTTCTTGCTACTGCTTTCTTCAATTCAGGTATCTGTTCCTAAGACTATGAGATCATGCAACTCCCGGACACCGGAGGAATACCTTGTGTGTACCAAATGTTGCTTTGTAACTGGGTGATCATAAAGGTGCTCTACAGGTATCTCCGAAGGTGTCTATTGGGTTTGCATGGATCGAGACTGGGATTTGTCACTCCGTTTGATGGAGAGGTATCTCTGGGCCCTCTCGGTAATACAGCATCAGAAGAAGCTCGCAAGCAATGTAACTAAGGGGTTAGCCACGGGATCTTGTATTACATAACGAGTAAAGAGACATGCCGGTAACGAGATTGAACTAGGTATGGAGATACCGACGATCGAATCTCGGGGAAGAAACATACCGATAGACAAAGGGAACATCATACGGGATTGACCAAATCCTTGACATCGTGGTTCGACCGATAATGATCTTCGTGGAATATGTAGGAACCAATATGGGCATCCAGGTCCCGCTATTGGTTATTTATCGGAGAGTTTTCTCGGTCATGTCTACATGATTCTCGAATCCGTAGGGTCCGCACACTTAACGTTCGGTGACGCTAGAGTAGTATTGGGATATGTACGTTGGTGACCGAATGTTGTTCGGAGTCCCGGATGAGATCTCAGATGTCACGAGGAGCTCCGGAATGGTCTGGAGGTAAAGATTTATATATGGGAAGTCATATTTTGGCTACCGAAAAAGTTTTGGATTTTGCCTGTATTGTACCGGGAAGCTTCTAGAAGGTTTCGGAGGATTCCGGAGGGGTCCGGAAGTCCATGAAGGGTTCCACCACGCCCCTTAGGCCAAAATGGGCTGTAAGGGGCGCCATAGCCTTATTGGGCCAGCCCCCCAAGGTCCCATGCTGCTAGGGGGTAGGAAACCCTAAGGGGCAAGGCATCTGCGAGGTGCCTTGGGGAGGGAGGACTCCTCCCTAGCCGCTAGCCCTCCTTGGAGGAGGGGCCAAGGGCTGCGTCCCAACCCTGCCCTTTGCCTCCTATATATAGTAGAGGAGAGGGGGAGGGCTAGACACAACAATCCCACATCCCGGTGGCAGCCCTCCCTCTCCCGTTACTCCGTTTTCTCCTTAGATCGCATCCACAGTAGCACTTGGCGAAGCCCTGCTGGGATTGCTCCACCACCATCTCCACCATGCCGCCGTGCTGGTTGAGATGCCATCTACTTCTCCTCCCTCGCTGATACGTCTCCAACGTATCTATAATTTTTTATTGTTCCATGCTATTATATTATCAGTTTTGGATGTTTTATATGCATTAATATGCTATTTTATACTATTTTTTGGGACTAACCTATTAACCTAGAGCCTAGTGCCAGTTTCTGTTTTTTCCTTGTTTTTGAGTTTTACAGAAAAGGAATATCAAACGGAGTCCAAACGGAATAAAAACTTACGATGGTTTTCTATGGACCAGAAGTAGCCCACAGGGCATTGGAGTTGGGCCAGAAGAGCCACGAGGCCACCACAAGCCTAGGGCCCCCCCCTAGGGCGTGCCCCCTGGCTTGTGGACGCCTCGTGGCCCCCCTTGACGTGAGACCGACGCCAAAAATTCTTATAAATACCCAAACCTCTGAAAATAACCCTAGATCGGGAGTTCCACCGCGGCAAGCCTCTGTAGCCACGAAAAACCAATCGGGAGCCCATTCCGGCACCCTGCCGGAGGGGGAAACAATCACCGAAGGCCATCTTCATCATCCCGGCGGTCTCCATGACAAGGAGGGAGTAGTTCAACATCGGGGCTGAGGGTATGTACCAGTAGCTATGTGTTTCATCTCTCTCTCTCTCTCATCTTCTTGAGATGACACGATCTTGATGTACCGCGAGCTTTATTAATATAGATGAATCATATGGAGTCTTCCCCTCTCTATCTTCTTGTGATGAATTGAGTTTTCCCTTTGAAGTTTTCTTATCGGATTGAGTCTTTAAGGATTTGAGAACACTTGATGTATGTCTTGCGATGGGATATCCGTGGTGACAATGGGATGTTCTATTGATCCACTTGATGTATGTTTTGGTGATCAACTTGCGGGTTCCGTGACCTTGGGAATCTATGCATAGGGGTTGGCACATGTTTTTGTCTTGACTCTCCGGTAGAAACTTTGGGGCACTCTTTGAAGTTCTTTGTGTTGGATTGAACATGATGAATCTTAAATTGTGTGATGCATATCGTATAATCAAGCCCATGGGTACTCGTGGTGACATTGGAGTATCTAGGTGACATTAGGGTTTTGGTTGATGTGTATCTTAAGGTGTTATTTTAGTATGAACTATAGGGCTGTTCGTGACACTTATAGGGATAGCTCATACGATTGATCGGAAAAGATAACTTTGAGGTGGTTTCATACCCTACAATAATTTCTTCGTTTGTTCTCCGCTATTTGTGACTTTGGAATGAACTCTTTGTCGCACGTGAGGGATTTACATATGATTTAACTATGTCAGTATTGTTGAGAGAACTTGCACTAGTGAAAGTATGAACCCTAGGCCTTGTTTTCAAGCATTGCAATACCGTTTTTGCTCACTTTTGTTACTTGCTACCATGCTGTTTTTATATTTTCAGATTACAAAAATCTATATCTACTATCCATATTACACTTGTATCACCATCTCTTCGCCGAACTAGTGCACCTATACAATTTACCATTGTATTGGGTGTGTTGGGGACACAAGAGACTCTTTGTTATTTGGTTGCAGGGTTGTTTGAGAGAGACCATCTTCATCCTACACCTCCCATGGATTGATAAACCTTAGGTCATCCACTTGAGGGAAATTTGCTACTGTCCTACAAAACTCTGCGCTTGGAGGCCCAACACGAGTCTACAAGAAGAAGGTTGCATAGTAGACATCAAGCTCTTTTCTGGCGCCGTTGCCGGGGAGGTGAGTGCTTGAAGGCATATCTTTAGATCTTGCAATTGAATCTTTTAGTTTCTTGTTTTATTACTAGTTTGGTTTTATAAAAGAAAACAACAAAAAATGGAGTTTAGGTTGCATCAATTGGTTCATCTTTTTAATGTCTTTCGTGAAAATGATGGTTTGGAAAATTGTGCTCAATTGGTAGAGGAAGAATTTATGAAAATACTTAATGAGAATTCCTTGATGATGAGCATTATTGCAATATTGCTAGTATGAATTCCTTGAATATTCATGATGCTAATGATATGCAAAGCTACAAGCTTGGGGATGCTATGTTTGATGAAGATGATTTGTTTAGTCCCCCAAGTTTTGATGAGCAAATTTATTATGATGAAAGCATGCCTACTATTTATGATGATTTTTGTGATGACATGTATGCTATAAAGAATAATGATAACCATGAAATTTGTCATCATGATTTTAATTTTCAATTGGATTATGCTTCACATGATAGTTATTTTGTTGAGTTTGCTCCCACTACTATTGATGAGAATAAATTTGCTTATGTGGTGAGTAGTAAAATTTCTATGCTTATGAATCATGAAAAGAATGCTTTATGTGATGGTTATATTGTTGAATTCATTCATGATGCTACTGAAAATTATTATGAGGGAGGAGTATATGCTTGTAGGAATTGCAATAATATCAAGTTTCCTCTCTATGTGTTCAAAGTTTTGAAGTTATGCTTGTTTTGCCTTCCTATGCAAGCTGATTATCGTTCCCATAAATTGTTTGCTCACAAAATCCCTATGCATAGGAAGTGGGTTAGACTTAAATGTGCTTGTCATGAGATTCATGATGCTCTCTTGCATGTTTCAATTACTACTTTTTATGTGAGCATCATTGAAATCATCATGCCTAGCTAAAAGGCATTAAAGAAAAGCGCTTGTTGGGAGACAACCCAACACTTTTACTTTCTGTTTTTGTGTGTTCACAAGATTAAGCTACTGTAGTAATCATGTTTTGTGCCTTTTATTTCAATAAAGTGCCAAGTAAAGACTTTGGGATGACTCACAAGATGAGTAGAATTGATGCTGAACCAAAACAGAAACTTTTGACTCCAGTACAGGATTTTTAATTTTTTACTGGAGCGTGGTAATGATCTGAAATTTCTAAACAGTCTTGATATACAAATTCTTCAGGTTCTCCTAATTTTTCAGAATTTTAAGAGACAGGGAAGTATGGTTACACTACAGATCTTCACAGACTGTTCTGTTTTTGACAGATTCTGTTTTGCATGCATAGTTTGCTTGTTTTAGTGTTTCCATAGCTTATATTTAGTGGTATAAATTATGGGAATGGTAGAATACAGTAGGTATCATGTGGGAACAATTATTAATCTTGTCTTTACAGTACCTAAGTGAATTATCTTTACTTATTATACTAACTCATCTCACAAAGTTCCGTTAAGTTTTGTGTGATTGAAGTTTTCAAGTTTTGGGTGAGACACCGATATGAGAAGAATAAGGAGTGACAAGAACCTAAGCTTGGGGATTCCCAAGGCACCCCCAAGGTAATATCCAAGGAAGACTCAAGCACCTAAGCTTGGGGATGCCCCGGAAGGCATCCCCTCTTTCGTCTTCAACACTATCGGTATATCTTACTTGGAGCTATATTTTTATTCGTCACATAATATGAGTTTTGCTTGGAGCGTCATTTTATTTTGTTGTTCTCTGTTAGGTGTTATTTATAATCTTGTTTTTCAATAAAAAGTTCCAAGAATTGCCTTTAGGATGCTTGCATTGCATGTTTGATGTGTGCTGTGTAAAAAACAGAAACTTTTGCTGTAGTGTTTGAATTTTCATATTTTACTGGAACATGGAAAGTTTCTGAATTTTTTACACAGAATTTTCAAATAAATTTATTTAGAATGTCCTAAATTTTCATAATTTTTTGAGTTACAGAAGTACTCTGGTTTAATAGATTGCTACAGACTGTTCTGTTTGGACAGATTGCTGTCATAGTTTTGTTATCTGCTTATCCTATAGTTTCCATAGCCTATATTGGTAGATATAAATTGTGGAAACGATAGTAAACAGTAGATGATGTTTGGAAATTATTGTGCATCTTCTCTTGGCAGTACATGAAGTGTTGATTTGTTCTTATGTGTACTAACCTATCTCACGAGTTCTTTTTGAGTTTTGTGTGGATGAAGCTTTTGAGAATAGGTGAAACCGTGGTATGAGAGGATTGAACGAGATACAAAAGCTCAAGCTTGGGGATTCCCAAGGTACCCCAAGTAAATATTTCAAGAAGTCTCAAGCATCTAAGCTTGGGGATGCTACGCATCCCACCTCTCTTCATCAACAATTATCGGTTAGCCTATGTGGAGCCTAAAGTTTTATTCGTCCACATGATATGTGCTATCCTTGGAATGTCATTTTATTTTGTTTTGCTGTTTGAATAAAGTACTTAAGATCTGAAATTCTTAGATGAAAGAGTCTTCACATAGTTATTTAAATTTTTGACTACTCATTGATCTTCACTTATATCTTTTTAGAGCACGGCGGTGGTTTTATTTTATAGAAATTGTTGAACTCTCATGCTTCACTTATATTATTTTGAGAGTCTCTAAACAGCATGGTAATTTTCTTAGGTTATGAATTTAGTCCTAATATAATGGGCATTCAAGAGGGATATAATAAAAACTTTCATATAAAGTGCATTGAATACTATGAGAATTTTGATTCCTTATGATTGTTTTGAGATATAAAGATGGTAATATTAGAGACATGCTAGTGAGTAATTGTGGATTGGTAGAAATACTTGTGTTAAAGTTTGTGATTCCCGTAGCATGCACGTATGGTGAACCGTTATGTGACGAAGTCGGAGCATGATTTATTTATTGAATGTCTTCCTTTCTGTGGAGGTCGGGATCGCGCGATGGTTAACTCCTACCAACCCTTCCCCTAGGGGCATGCGTCTAGTACTATGTTTCGATGACTAATAGACTTTTGCAATAAGTATGTGAGTTCTTTATGACTAATGTTGAGTCCATGGATTACACGCACTCTCACCCTTCCACCTTTGCTAGCCTCTCTAGTACCGCGTAACTTTTGCCGGTGCATTAAACCCACCATATACCTTCCTCAAAACAGCCACCATACCTACCTATTATGGCATTTCCATAGCCATTCCGAGATATATTGCCATGCAACTTCCACTGTTCCGTTTATGACACACATCATCATTGTCATATTGCTTTGCATGATCATGTAGTTGACATCGTATTTGTGGCAAAGCCACCGTTCATATTTTTTATACATGTCACTCCTGAGTCATTGCACATCCCGGTACACCGACGGAGGCATTCATATAGAGTCATATTTTGTTCTAAGTATCGAGTTGTAATTCTTGAGTTGTAAGTAAATAAAAGTGTGATGATCATCATTATTAGAGCATTGTCCCATGTGAGGAAAGGATGATGGAAGCTATGATTCCCTCACAAGTTGGGATGAGTCTCCGGACTTTACAAAAAATAAAAGAGGCCAAAGAATCCCAAAAAAAAGAGGCCAAAGAAGCCCACCAAAAAGAAAAATGAGAGAAAAGAGAGAAGGGGCAATGCTACTATCCTTTTTCCACACTTGTGCTTCAAAGTAGCACCATGATCTTCATGATAGAGAGTCTCCTATATTGTCACTTTCATATACTAGTGGGAATTTTTCATTATAGAACTTGGCTTGTATATTCCAATGATGGGCTTCCTCAAATTGCCCTAGGTCTTCGTGAGCAAGCGAGTTGGATGCACACCCACTTAGTTTCTTTTTGAGCTTTCATACACTTATAGCTCTAGTGAATCCGTTGCATGGCAATCCCTACTCACTCACATTGATATCTATTGATGGGCATCTCCATAGCCCGTTGATACGCCTAGTTGGTGTGAGATTATCTCCTTCTTTTTTGTCTTCTCCACAACCACCATATTCTATTCCACCTATAGTGCTATGTCCATGGCTCACGCTCATGTATTGCGTGAGAGTTGAAAAAGTTTGAGAACACTAATGTATGAAACAATTGCTTGGCTAAAACCGGGGTTGTGCATGATTTAATACTTTGTGTGATGAAGATGGAGCATAGCTAGACTATATGATTTTGTAGGGATAACTTTCTTTGGCCATGTTATTTTGAGAAGACATGATTGCTTTATTAGTATGCTTGAAGTATTATTGTTTTTATGTCAACATTAAACTTTTGTTTTGAATCTTATGGATCTGAATATTCATGCCACAATAAAGAAAATTACATGGATGAATATGTTAGGTAGCATTCCACATCAAAAATTCTGTTTTTATCATTTACCTACTCGAGGACGAGCGGGAATTAAGCTTGGGGATGCTTGATACGTCTCCAACGTATCTAAATTTTTTGATTGTTCCATGCTATTATATTATCGGTTTTGGATGTTTTATATGCATTAATATGCTATTTTATACTATTTTTTGGGACTACCCTATTAACCTAGAGCCCAGTGCCAGTTTTTGTTTTTTCCTTGTTTTTGAGTTTTACAGAAAGGAATATCAAACGGAGTCCAAACGGAATAAAAACTTACGATGATTTTTTATGGACCAGAAGAAGCCCACAGGGCATTGGAGTTGGGCCAGAAGAGCCAGGAGGCCACCACAAGCCTAGGGGGCACCCCCCTAGGGCGCGCCCCCTGGCTTGTGGACGCCTCGTGGCCCCCCTTGACGTGAGACCGACGCCAAAAATTCTTATAAATACCCAAACCTCCGAAAAGAACCCTAGATTGGGAGTTCTGCCGCCGCAAGCCTCTGTAGCCACGAAAAACCAATCCGGAACCCGTTCCGGCACCCTGCCGGAGGGGGAAACCATCACCGGAGGCCATCTTCATCATCCCGGCGGTCTCCATGACGAGAAGGGAGTAGTTCACCCTCGGGGCTGAGGTTGTGTACCAGTAGCTATGTGTTTGATCTCTCTCTCTCGTGTTCTTGATATGACACGATCTTGATATACCGCGAGCTTTATTAATATAGATGAATCATATGGTGTTTTCCCCTCTCTATCTTCTTGTGATGAATTGAGTTTTCCCTTTGAAGTTTTCTTATCGGATTGAGTCTTTAAGGATTTGAGAACACTTGATGTATGTCTTGCGATGGGATATCCGTGGTGACAATGGGATGTTCTATTGATCCACTTGATGTTTGTTTTGGTGATCAACTTGCGGGTTCCGTGACCTTGGGAATCTATTTATAGGGGTTGGCACATGATTTCGTCTTGACTCTCCGGTAGAAACTTTGGGGCACTCTTTGAAGTTCTTTGTGTTGGATTGAACATGATGAATCTGAAATTGTGTGACGCATATCGTATAATCAAGCCCATGGGTACTCGTGGTGACATTGGAGTATCTAGGTGACATTAGGGTTTTGGGTTATGTGTATCTTAAGGTGTTATTTTAGTACGAACTCTAGGGCTGTTCGTGACACTTATAGGGATAGCTCATACGATTGGTCGGAAAAGATAACTTTGAGGTGGTTTCGTACCCTACAATAATTTCTTCGTTTGTTCTCCGCTATTTGTGACTTTGGAGTGAACTCTTTGTCGCACGTGAGGGATTTACATATGATTCAACTATGTCAGTATTGTTGAGAGAACTTGCACTAGTGAAAGTATAAACCCTAGGCCTTGTTTTCAAGCATCGCAATACCGTTTTTGATCACTTTTGTTACTTGCTACCTTGCTGTTTTTATATTTTCAAATTACAAAAATCTATATCTACTATCCATATTACACTTGTATCACCATCTCTTCGCCGAACAAGTGCACCTATACAATTTACCATTGTATTGGGTGTGTTGGGGACACAAGAGACTCTTTGTTATTTGGTTGCAGGGTTGTTTGAGAGAGACCATCTTCATCCTATGCCTCCCACGGATTGATAAACCTTAGGTCATCCACTTGAGGGAAATTTGCTACTGTCCTACAAAAGTCTGCACTTGGAGGCCCAACACGAGTCTACAAGAAGAAGGTTGTGTAGTAGACATCACTCGCTTGCTGGATCAAGAAGGAGGAGACATCATCGAGCAGCATGATACGTCTCCAACGTATCTATAATTTTTGCTTGTTCCATGCTATTATATTATCATTCTTGGATGTTTTACAATCATTTTAGTACAACTTTATAGCATTTTTTGGGACTAACCTATTGACATAGTGCCAAAGTACCAGTTGCTGTTTTTGCTTGTTTTTTTTAGTTCGCAGGAAATCAGTACCAAACAGAGATGAAACGCTGCGGGGATTTTTGAGGATTTTTTTTGGACCAGAAGAGAGCAGATGGGCCAAAGAACACCAGAAGAGGGGGCCCAGGGTGGCCAGCACCCACATGGGCGTGCCAGAGGCCCCTGGGCACACCCTGGGGGGTGCTGGGCTCCTCCGGCACCCCCTCAACCGACTATCCTGCCTATAAATTCCCTGGAAATCCAAAAACCCTAGAAGAGTCGATGAAACACAATTCCATCCACCGCAAGTTCCAAAACCGCGAGATCCAATCTAAACACCATCACGGAGGGGTTCATCTTCTTCATAGGTGCCTCTCTGATGATGCGTGAGTAGTCCACCATAGACCTACGGGTCCGTAGGCAGTAGCTAGATGGCTTCTTCTCTCTCTCTTATGATTCTCAATACAATGGTCTCTTGGAGATCTATTTGATGTAAACTTTTGCGGTGTGTTTGTTGGGATCCGATGAATTTTGAGTTCATGATCAGTTTCTATCCATGAATATTATTTGAGTCTTCTTTGATCTCTTATATGCATGATTACTTATAGCCTCGTATTTCTTCTTCAAATCTTTGGTTTAGTTAGGCCAACTAGATTGATTTTTCTTGCCATGGGAAGAGGTGCTTTGTGATGGGTTCGATCTTGCGGTGTTCTTTCCCAGTGACAGAAGGGGCAGCAAGACACGCATGTATCGTTGCTATTAAGGATAACAAGATGGGGTATATTCCTACATGAATAGATCTTGTCTACATCATGTCATCATTCTTATTGCATTACTCCCTTTTTCCATGAACTTAATACACTAGATGCATGTTGGATAGCGGTCGATGTGTGGAGTAATAGAGGTAGATGCAGGCAGGAGTCGGTTTACCTATCTTGGACGTGATGCCTATATAATGATCATCGCCTTGGATATCGTCATGACTATTCGATTTTCTATCAATTGCCCAACAGTAATTTGTTCACCCACCGTGCGCTATACTCATGAGAGAAGCCACTAGTGAACCATATGGCCCCCGGGTCTACTTTTCCATCATATTGCTTTCCGATCTACGGTTTTTGCAATCTTTGTTTTCAGATCTACAAAACCAAAAATCCAAAAATACCTTGCTGCATATTTACTCTTTTTATTTGTGTTCTTCAGAGATCTATCTCTCCTATCTATCACTACCTAATATATCTTATTACCGTAGAGAGATTGACAATCTCTCTTTCGCGTCGGGTTGCAAGGATTTGTTGTTTGTGTGCAGGTGCTGCTTATTGGGTGTTGGTGATCCTCCTACTGGTTCGAGAACCTTGGTTTCATAACTGAGGGGAAATACTTACCGTCGCTGTGCTGCATCATCCCTTCCTCTTTGGGGAAAAACCGACGTAGTCCAAGCCACGTCAAAGGAATTTCTGGCGCCGTTGCCGGGGAGGAAGCAGTCTCTTCTACGTGCCTATCGTAGGTGCCGAGGGGACTCCACCATCATCTACCAGGTTCCTAATCACAAATCTCATCTCCTTGCAATTACATTATTTGCCATTTTCCTCTCCCCCACTTCACCAATTGGCCGTTTTATTCGCCCTCTTTTTCGTTTGCCCTTTTTCTCGTCAGATCTTTTGCTTGTTGCCATGACTAGCGTTACTACTCCCCCTTTGTCACCAGATTTTGAAGTCCTATACTTCAAACAAAAACAAGGGGAAATTTTGAAAGATGCCTGGTATAGGCTAATGGAATCCTATCATATTTCCAATATAAAGGAGATGCAAAAGTTTTGCTTAGAAATTTTTATATTGGTTTGGCTTTGCATCATAGAGAGCTTTTGGATTTCGCCTCAAAGGGCAATTTTATTGAACTTTATGCAAATGCCGCTTATGAAGTTTTGGAAGGGATCTTGGGGGTTCCTCCACCAAAAAAGGGACTTGCTTTTTCACAAGAGGGAGTTCAAATTCTTGACAAATTGGGTGACTTACATAAGCACTTGGTCGAGTTACAAAAATATCATGAACCCCTCAAGCATATTAGTGGGAACCTCAATCGTTTGAACACTTTGATTACCCTTTGCAATAAGCGTTTGGATATTTTGGATCTTAAGATGGTTTCTTCTCCTGAAAATTTGGGGAAGCGTAAAGAGCCCCCCGTATTCGAGAAGGCCCTCAAAAAAGTGACCAAAACCAAAGATGACAATACTTGAATCTATCCAATATGCCTAGCTAGGGGCGTAAAACGATAGCGCTTGTTGGGAGGCAACCCAATGAATAAATAATTTTTTGCTTTTTCCTTTCTGTTTTTGAGTGTTGACAAAATTATGCCTCTGTTATGATTGTGTTTCTATGGTTTATTTAGTGTTTGTGCCAAGTAGAACTGTTAGGATGATTCATAAGATGAGTAGAAGTGATGCTGAATCTGAAACAGAAACTTTGCGTCCAGTATATGAATTTTCGTTTTTTGCTGGAACATGATATTGAGCTGAAATTTTAACAGTGTTTCTATACAAATTTCTTACATTCTCCTAATTTTTCAGAATTTTTAGACTTAAAGAAGTATGTGTATGGTACAGATTACTAAAGATTGTTCTGTTTGAGACAGATTCTGTTTTTGTTGCATTGTGTGCTTGTTTTGATGAATCTATGGTTTGTATTGAGGGGTATAAGCCATGGTAAAGTTAAAATATAGTAGGTATAATGCAATTATAAAATTTGAATGGGTTTACAAACGTACCTAAAGTAGTGATTTGCTTTCTTATACTAACGGATCTCACGAAGATTTTGTTGAGTTTTGTGTGATTGAAGTTTTCAAGTTTTGGGTGAGATCACGATGGATGAAGGGATAAGGAGTAGCAAGAACCTAAGCATAGGGATGCTACCGCACCCCCAAGATATATCCATAGAGTAACAAGCAACTAAGCTTGGGGATGCCCCGAGTGGCATCCCCTCTTTCTTCTAACGACCATCGGTATTTTACTTGGAGCTATATTTTTATTCGTCACATATCATGTGTTTTGCTTGGAGCGTCTTGTATCTTTGCTTGCTTTGTTTGTTAGTTTTTCCTTTGTATCCTTGCTGTACACACCTATTGGAGAGAGCCACAATCATGCTATGATTTGTTAGAATTTCTCTATGTGCTTCACTTAAACTTTTTGAGCTATAGGAATTGCTCTAGTGCTTCACTTATATCTTTTTGAGCACGGTGTTCTTGGAAACTTTTGTAGAAATACTCTCATGCTTCACTTAGATTAATTTGAGAGTTAGTAAATTTTTAAGAAATCCTCTCATGCTTCACTTATACCTTTTTGGGAGATGAAATCTTTATGCTCTTGTACTTCACTTAAATTTGTTTGAGCTTGCCAAAAAGCAATGGCAATATTTGAAACTAGTCCCAAAGTGGTAGATATCCAAGGAGGATATAATAAAAACTTTCATGAAGATCATTGGACAAATTAAACTTGATTCCTTGTAATAGTTTTGAAACATAATGATAGTAATATGTGAGTCATGTTAGTGAGCAATTATGCTTAGTAGGAATATTGGCGTTAAGGTTTGTGATTCCCTATGCATGCACGAAAGTTAATAGTTGTGCAATGAAGTTACATCCTACTTGTGGTGCATTATTCGGTGTTAGTTATGTTCAATGCTCACTTATGTGATTTTTCGTTTCTTGGTTTGGTCGCTTCCCAATCTTTTTGCTAGCCTTCACTTGTACTAAGTAGAAATACTACTTGTGCATCCAAAATCCTTAAACCAAGTTTCGCCTTATGAGTCCACCATACCTACCTATATGCGGTATTTCCATGCCGTTCCAAGAAAATTTGTATGTGCCATATCTACATTTTCAAAATAATTTTTCTCTTTTGTGTGCACGTACCTCTCATGAAACGGTGGGGAGTTTCCAATATTTTTCCATGGTAGATGTGTTATTCTCAAGATGAGTGTTTATTCACTTGTCATTGCACGAGAGTGCGGCGGTAATAGGGATGCCCATTCCCGAAATGAAAAAGAAAAAAATTACTTTATGTTGTCAAATAATAAATTCCTTGGAAAGTGTTGGTATGGAAGGCAACCGTGGATACGGCCCGCCGTGGAAAGTGAAAGTTTGGTGGAAAAAGGAATAAACTTTATTTTCTGTTTGGGAACCACCTATGATATATCTAGCATGGAAAGTATTGTGAGCTACTTTGTCGTTTTCGTTGACAGGAAAAGCATGCCTCCCAAAATATTTTTCTCTCTCAATTTAAACCTTGAGCTCTGGCACCTCTACAAATCCCTACTTCCCTCTGCGAAGGGCCTATCTATTTACTTTATGCAAATTTTTTTAATTTTTTTTCTTTGAGTCTCCATCTTCTCTTATAAGCACCAACTAGGGGGCACTATGATCGTACTTGAGCATTGGGCATAGCTAATATTTGAGTGTGTTAAATGAATGGATCAATGATTGAGCATGATGGGCTAGGGATAACTTTCTTTAGTGTTGATATTTTGAAAGACATGGTTGCTTGTTGTCATGCTTGAGTATTGAAGTTGTCGGAGAAACGACACCTATGGGACCGCGAGGATCCCTTTACGATTCGGCAAGGGGAAGGGCTTGCACAGAGAGCAGATCTGATGATCAACACGCGGGAATTTTACCCAGGTTCGGGCCGCAAAGATGCGTAAAACCCTACTCCTGCTTGGCTGTATTAAGTGTGTTCTAGCTCAAGTTCTAGGAGCGCTACAGTACTCAGCTGTTACACATGCAGAACAGGCTAGAGAGAGTCCGATCCCCCTGTAGCTACGCCTTGGGCCTCCTTTTATACGTTCGAAGGGGTCACCAACAGTGGCATACAATGCATACATGAGGTGTAAAAGTAACTACAGTGTTATCATACCTAACACTGACGGCTTAGGACAAGAACATTAAATGCTCCGTTGAGGTGTCCCTTAGCGTCCTTCTATTCTGTTGCCACGCCATGAGACGGGTGGCAACAAAGTTGCTATGTGCTTATCTTCTCTGCCACGCGGCCTGACAATCCGCACCCAAAAGCCTGCCCCCGTCAGAGCCTCCAGACGACGTGGTTATCCAGTCGTGCGGGCTGGATGACAGCTTGGCGGCGGAAGTCTTGCCGGGAGGCGCTCGTAACTAGTTCTTCTGGCCCCGGCAAGAGGGCCTTGCCGGGGGGGCTCGATCCTTCCTCCAAGCTCAGAAGCAAGGAGGCTTGCCGGGGACTGGCACGCACCCGGCAAGGTCTTGCCGGCCCCAGGAATCCTGCCGCGGTCGCCCGCGCACAAGTCAGGGTAATAGGTACCCTCGTTCCTAGTGCACTGACAGGAGCCCCCGGGCCTGGGCCACACATGCGCGCGCGGCGCTTGTTGGGCTAGGCCCAAAACAGTGTGCGGGCAAACGCGGCCGCAGTTTTTGCGATGATGACGGTTCATGGCTTCTCCCCTTGTTACATAGTAACTGCATGTCTTGGAAGTAGTGGAGCGAGGCGGTCCACCTTCTTCCTCGGGAGGGGAAGCGACAAACAGTGCGGCGCTCGTTCGCCTTCACCATTAACACCTCGGCTCCCACTCCTGACTTATTCGCGCCTTGGGTGACGCGTACTGTCCAGGATTGCGAAGAGTCGGCCTCCCTCTTCCTTTAGCACCCAGCCCTATAAAAGGGAGGTGAGGGAAGAAGAAGAACGCCGCTCATCCGCAACCCTCCACCTTCTCCTGCTGCTCAGTGCTCCTTTCTTCTGTCTTTCGCCACTTCCTCCGACGCGCCGCCTCAAGATGGTGAGGGGACGTGGCCGCGCCCGGGGTTCCCATAGCACCGTGAGGAGTAGCCCCCGGACTCCGGCGCGCACGGTGGTGACGGTGGCAGGCTCAAGCTCCCGCGGCAAGGCAGCGTCCCGAGGCCGCGCGAGGACAACCCCGGCGGGGCGCGGCGGTCACAGCAGTGTGCCTCTCCCGCAACCCCATGTAGGGATCCACGCGGGGGAGGAGGTGCAGGAATTCGTCGTGGTCCTTCCTCGCCGGCTCCGGAGTTGGCTGCGCCTCCCTGACCCTTTTGCATGGGCCATGGAGAGCAGCCGGCCTCAAGGCCTATGGCTCCGAGCAGACGGCTGCAGCAACGGTCCTTGGTGGGTGGCGGTCGACCTCTCCCCCGGAAGCGCGATGTTCCTGACACGGGGATGGAAGTCGTTTGCCCGTTCCCGGGGCCTCACCCCTGGGCAGCTGCTTCACTTCAAGTTCGACGGTCCCGCCACCCTCTCCGTGAAGTTCTTCAGAGAAACTGGCGTCCGCCTGGAGTGCTGCACTGAAAGCTCGAGCGGCAGCGTCTCCGATTCCTCCAGCGACAGCGACGACGAGGACAGCGTCTTCGGCATGAAGCACGAGGACTCCGACTAGGCACGTCTGGCGCCGTAGTTAGGTCCTGGCGTTCCATCTGCGAGACCTTGTTTCTGGATCAGTCGCCGTGTCGTAGTGGTAGATCTCCTTTTGTGTTCAGATTGTACCCGATGTAACTCCGTGATCGTTCAAGAAGCAATGCATTGGGTATCAATCTTTTAAAAATCCTTGGCTTTTGCGTGCGTTTTTGTTTCCTGCCGTCCCTCGACAAGTATCTTGCCGGTGGAGCCCTCTGGCACACCCTCGACGGGAGCGCAGCACTCCGAAGAGGTGTGCTTGCCGGAGTGTGCGCTAGAGGTCTTGCCGGGCCTTGGGCTTGCCGGGGTGCGCAGACTTGTTCTCGGCTGCTCCTCCCACCTGGGCTGCGACTTGCCGGAGAGCTCTCTGGCACGTCCTCAACAGAAACGCAGCACTCCGAAGAGGTGCGCTTGCCGGAGTGTGCGCCAAAGGCCTTGCCGGGTCTTGGGCTTGCCGGAGTGTGCGCCAAAGGCCTTGCCGGGCCTTGGGCTTGCCGGCAGTGTGGCAGACAGAGCAAGATGACGGCAGGGGTCGCGGGCTCAAAAAGGAGCGCCGCGCCATGCAATGAAGAGTCAGCCCCCGGGCTTCCCCGTAAAGGATATCGCGGGTGATATGCTCGATTCATGCACCATCCTTGCCGTCCCTGCCACCTACTGCGGATGCCTCACTGCTGCCTCGTCGACCTCCAGCACGGTGCCCTCGGCTTCCCGGAAGTGAAGTACTTTTCCGCATCTATGTTGCTGCAATGGCACACACAAAAGAAGTAATTTGTCTTAGTCAAACCAATCTTTATGCACGCAATACATGTTTCTTTATGCTAAGATAAATGTTCGATCTCCTCTTGATTAAGCCCGTCCTCGTACACATCTTAGATCCTACGCTATCCGGAAACCTTGCCGGCGCGCACACTTGCCGCGAGCGCTTTGAGGAACGGGTCCTTAGCAGCCTGCTAGAAATGCCGCCGCCGGCAAGGCGCCTTGCCGGGTCAAAAGACAGCCGCCAAGTTTGCCGAGCGGACTCGAGGCGAAACTAGGGCGCGATCTAACCACAGCAAAGTTCCTCCGCGTGCATATTGATGTACAAGGACGGAAGAATCAATCAAGACAACCCACGCTTGCCGGATGACTTTCCGGTGCGCACGCCCCAGTCGGCAGCGCTCAAGGAACGGGTCCTTAGCAGCTGGCCGAGGACGCCGCCTCCCGGAAAGGTTAACCTTCCCAATGCTTGCGCGGCCGCCCAAGTTGTCGAGCGGACTCGAGACAACTCGGGGCGCTACTGGCTCTGGAAGGCTCCTTCGCGTGTTGGTTTAAGGAGCGAGTGAAGATAGCAAAAGAAGCATGATTGCCACAAATCTTCGAAACTTATCTTTTCTGCCGCTCGTCTCGCATTACGAGGTTGCGCTTGCGGTGGTGGCCAGCGGCTCTCAGGAAGCTTACTCTCTAGGGCGCTGCCAGCCCCCGAGCTCGCCTTCCACGCCTCAGAGGAACTGGCGCGCTAATCACCAGATCAGGTCCGCACTACCTCTCATCCCCCTACCTGGCGCGCCAAAGATGTCGGAGAAACGACACCTATGGGACCGCGAGGATCCCTTTACGATTCGGCATGGGGAAGGGCTTGCACAGAGAGCAGATCTGATGATCAACACGCGGGGATTTTACCCAGGTTTGGGCCGCAAAGATGCGTAAAACCCTACTCCTGCTTGGCTGTATTAAGTGTGTTCTAGCTCAAGTTCTAGGAGCGCTACAGTACTCAACTGCTACACATGCAGAATAGGCTAGAGAGAGTCTGATCCCCCTGTAGCTACGCCTTGGGCCTCCTTTTATACTTTCAAAGGGGTCACCAACAGTGGCATACAGTGCATAAATGAGGTGTAAAAGTAACTACAGTGTTATCATACCTAACACTAACGGCTTAGGACAAGAACATTAAATGCTCCGTTGAGGTGTCCCTTAGCGTCCTTCTATTCTGTTGCCACGCCATGAGACGGGTGGCAACAAAGTTGTTGTGTGCTTATCTTCTCTGCCACGCGGCCTGACAATCTGCACCCAAAAGCCTGCCCCCGTCAGAGCCTCCAGACGACGTGGTTATCCAGTCGTGCGGGCTGGATGACAACTTGGCGGTGGAAGTCTTGCCGGGAGGCGCTCGTAACTAGTTCTTCTGGCCCCGGCAAGAGGGCCTTCCCGGGGGGGCTCGATCCTTCCTCCAAGCTCAGAAGCAAGGAGGCTTGCCGGGGACTGGCACGCACCCGGCAAGGTCTTGCCGGTCCCAGGAATCCTGCCGCGGTCACCCGCGCACAAGTCAGGGTAATAGGTACCCTAGTTCCTAGTGCACTGACAGAAGTCATTATGTTAAAACTAGACTATTGCTTTGAATCATTTACAAGTCCGAATGTCCATGCTATACAAAAAAGAAAAGAATATGATGAACATGTTAGGCAGCATTCCACTTCAAAAATTCTGTTTTTATCATTTACCTACTCGAGGATGGGTAGGAATTAAGCTTGGGGATGCTGATACGTCTCCAACGTATGGGCCAAAGAACACCAGAAGAGGGGGCCCAGGGTGGCCAGCACCCACATGGGCGCGCCAGAGGCCCTGGGCGCGCCCTGGGGGGTGCTGGGCTCCTCCGGCACCCCCTCAACCGACTATCGTGCCTATAAATTCCCTGGAAATCCAAAAACCCTAGAAGAGTCGAGGAAACACAATTCCAGCCGCCGCAAGTTCCAGAACAACGAGATCCAATCTAAACACCATCACGGAGGGGTTTATCTTCTTCGTAGGTGCCTCTCCGATGATGCGTGAGTAGTCCACCATAGACCTACGGGTCCGTAGGCAGTAGCTAGATGGCTTCTTCACTCTCTCTTATGATTCTCAATACAATGGTCTCTTGGAGATCTATTTGATGTAAACTTTTGCAGTGTGTTTGTTGGGATCCGATGAATTTTGAGTTCATGATCAGTTTCTATCCATGAAAATTATTTGAGTCTTCTTTGATCTCTTATATGCATGATTACTTATAGCCTCGTATTTCTTCTTCGAATCTTTGGTTTAGTTAGGCCAACTAGATTGATTTTTCTTGCCATAGGAAGAGGTGCTTTGTGATGGGTTCGATCTTGCGGTGTTCTTTCCCAGTGACAGAAGGGGCAGCAAGACACGCATGTATTGTTGCTATTAAGGATAACAAGATGGGGTATATTCCTACATGAATAGATCTTGTCTACATCATGTCATCATTCTTATTGCATTACTCCGTTTTTGCATGAACTTAATACACTAGATGCATGCTGGATAGCGGTCGATGTGTGGAGTAATAGAGGTAGATGCAGGCAGGAGTCGGTTTACCTATCTTGGACATGATGCCTATATAATGATCATCGCCTTGGATATCGTCATGACTATTCGATTTTCAATCAATTGCCCAACAGTAATTTGTTCACCCACCGTGCGCTATACTCATGAGAGAAGCCACTAGTGAACCCTACGGCCCCCTGGTCTACTTTTCCATCATATTGCTTTCCGATCTACGTTTTTTGCAATCTTTGTTTTCAGATCTACAAAACCAAAAACCAAAAACCCAAAAATACCTTGCTGCATATTTACTCTTTTTATTTGTGTTCTTGAGAGATCTATCTCTCCTATCTATCACTACCTGATCTATCTTATTACCGTAGGGAGATTGACAACCTCTCTTCGCATCGGGTTGCAAGTATTTGTTGTTTGTGTGCAGGTGCTGCTTATTGGGTGTTGGTGATCCTCCTACTGGTTCGATAACCTTGGTTTCATAACTGAGGGAAATACTTACCGTCGCTGTGCTGCATCATCCCTTCCTCTTTGGGGAAGTACCAATGCAGTCCAAGCCACGTCACCGCACGTGTGGAGAACGCGGAGGTGTCGTCCGTTCAGCGCTAGATCGGGACGGATCGCGATTGGATCGTGAAGACGTACGACTACACCAACCGCATTATATACGCTTCCGCTTAGCGATCTACAAGGGTATGTAGATACACTCACCTCTCGTGGCTATACATCTATATGGATAGATCTTGCGTGTGCGTAGGAAAATTATTGTATCCCATGCAACGTTCCCCAACAGGGCGTTCCCCTCCCCTAAAATCAATTCCTGAAAAAATTCCAGTTGCATCAGCTGAAGAAATAACAAATCAAACTGTTGTTGAAGGACCTACTATTCAAATTCCTCGGCTGGAAGGCTCTGTCCAGTCCACTCATACTGAAACGGTGCCAGCTGCCACTGCTGAAGAAATGGCCAAATCTGATGTCGTTACAGATAAGAATGATTCAATTGGCTCTCCCAAGCCTATCCTTGATGTAAGGCCCCATAAAGTAAATCTTCAGCCAAAGTCCTCACTACCATTCAAAGGTACCAGAAGGCCGAAGTTCAACAAAGTTGATTTCTTCGTTGAGAAGAATTTCTTCATTTGCAAATCACCATATGACTCAGCAAGAATTAGGCGCAAGCGCTTCTGGACTTCAACACAAATCAACTTCTATTCATCATTGTTGTTTGAGAAGAATAAAATCTTCCAGCATCGTCACATTCCTCACGTGGTTATGGAATCCATCCCTTGCTTCATGCTACTTCTTAAGCTTGCGTTGGTTTTTCCCTTGAAGAGGAAAGGGTCATGCAGCAAAGTAGAGATAAGTCTTTCCTTCAGTTTTGAGAACCAAGGTATCAATCCAGTAGGTGGTACAAGCAAGGCCCCAATCTATGCACCTGCACAAACAATCAAACACTTGCACCCAACGCAATAAAGGGGTTGTCAATCCCTTCACGGTCACTTGCAAGGATGAGATCTGATAGAGATAGATATAAAATATTACTAAAAGTAAAACTAAATAAAAGTAAATAAAATTGCAGCAAGGTATTTTTGGTATTTTTGGTTTATAGATCTAAAAATATATAATGGAAAATAGACCCGGGGGCCATAGGTTTCACTAGAGGCTTCTCTCTTGAAGGAAAATTATACGGTGGGTGAACAAATTACTGTCGAGCAATTGATAGAAAAGCGCAAAGTTATGACGATATCCAAGGCAATGATTATGCATATAGGCATCACGTCCGTGTCAAGTAGACCGAAACAATTCTGCATCTACTACTATTACTCCACACATCGATCGACTCCTGCATGCATCTAGAGTATTAAGTTCATAAAGAACAGAGTAACGCCTTAGGTAAGATGACATGATGTAGGGGGATAAACTCAAGCAATATGATGAAAACCCCACCTTTTTATCCTTGATGGTAACAATACAAATACGTGCCTCGCTACCCCTACTTTGTCACTGGGTGAGGACACCGCAAGATTGAACCCAAAACTAAGCACCTCTCCCATTGCAAGAACTACCGATCTAGTTGGCCAAACCAAACCAATAACTCGAAGAGAAATACAAAGATATGAAATCATGCATATAAGAATTTAGAGAAGATTCAAATAATATTCATAGATAATCTGATCATAAATCCATAATTCATCAGATCTCGACAAACACACCGCAAAAGAAGATTACATCGGATAGATCTCCAAGAACATCGAGGAGAACATGGTATTGAGGATCGGAGAGAGAGAAAAGCAATCTAGCTACTAGCTATGGACCCGTAGGTCTGAGGTAGACTACTCACGCTTCATCGGAGGAGCAATGGAGTTGATGTAGAAGCCCTCCGTGATCGAATCCCCCTCTGGCAGATTACCGGAAAAGGCCCGAAGATGGGATCTCACGGGAACAGAAGGTTGCGTCGGTGGAAAAGTATTTTTTTGGCTCCCCCTGATGGTTTGGGAATATATGGGAATATATAGGCGAAGAGTTAGGGTTAGAAGATCTCCAGGGGGCCCACAAGCCAGGGGGCGCCCCCCCCCTAGGGCGCGCCCTGGCGGCTTGTCGTCTGCTGCCAGGTCTTCTAACCTCCTCTCCAGGTCTTCTAGACGTCTTCTGGTCCATGAAAAATCGTCGCGAAAGTTTTATTCCGTTTGGACTCCGTTTGATATTCCTTTTCTGTAAAACTCAAAAACAGGGAAAAAAACAGAAACTGGCACTGGGCTCTAGGATAATAGGTTAGTCCCAAAAATAATATAAAATAGCATATTAATGCATATAAAACATCCAAAACAGATAATATAATAGCATGGAACAATCAAAAATTATAGATACGTTGGAGACGTATCAAGCATCCCCAAGCTTAATTCCTGCTCGTCCTCGAGCAGGTAAATGATAAAAACATAATTTTTGATCTGGAATGCTACCGAACATATTTATCCATGTAATTTTTCTTTATTGTGGCATGAATATTCAGATCCATAAGATTCAAAACAAAAGTTTAATGTCGACATAAAAACAATAATACTTCAAGCATACTAATAAAGCAATCGTGTCTTCTCAAAATAACATGGCCAAATAAAGCTATCCCTACAAAATCATATAGTCTGGCTATGCTCCATCTTCATCACACAAAGTATTAAATCATGCCCAACCCCGGTTTTAGCCAAGCAATTGTTTCATACTTTAGTATTTTCAAACTTTTTCAACTCTTGCGCAATACATGAGCGTGAGCCATGGACATAGCACTATAGGTGGAATAGAATATGGTGGTTGTGGAGAAGACAAAAGAAGGAGATAGTCTCACACTAACTAGGCGTATCAACGGGCTATGGTGATGCCCATCAATAGATATCAATGTGAGTGAGTAGGGATTGCCATGCAACGGATGCACTAGAGCTATAAGTGTATGAAAGCTCAAAAATAGAAACTAAGTGGGTGTGCATCCAACTCGCTTGCTCACGAAGACCTAGGGCAATTTGAGGAAGCCCATCATTGGAATATACAAGCCAAGTTCTATAATGAAAAATTCCCACTAGTATATGAAAGTGTCAATATAGGAGACTCTCTATCATGAAGATCATGGTGCTACTTTGAAGTACAAGTGTGGAAAAACGATAGTAGCATTGCCCCTTCTCTCTTTTCTCTCATTTTTTTCTCTTTTTTTTCTTTTGGTGGGCTTCTTTGGCCTCTTTTTTTTATTTGGGCTTCTCTAGCCTCTTTTATTTTTCATAAAGTCCGGAGACTCATCCCGACTTGTGGGGGAATCATAGTTTCCATCATCCTTTCCTCACATGGGACAATGCTCTATAATGATGATCATCACACTTTTATTTACTTACAACTCAAAATTTACAAATCGATACTAAAACAAGATATGACTCTATATGAATGCCTCCGGCGGTGTATCAGGATATGCAATGATCTAGCGTAGCAATGACATCATCATGCTAGCTATCTTACGATCATGCTAAGCAATATGACAATGATGGTGCGTGTCATAATAAACGGAATGGTGGAAGTTGCATGGAAATATATCTCGGAATGGCTATGGAAATACCATAATAGGTAGGTATGGTGGCTGTTTTGAGGAAGGTATATGTTGGCTATTTTGAGGAAGATGGGTTTAATGCACCGGCGAAAGTTGCGCGGTACTAGAGAGGCTAGCAAAGGTGGAAGGGTGAGAGTGCGTATAATCCATGGACTCAACATTAGTTATAAAGAACTCACATACTTATTGCAAAAGTCTATTAGTCATCAAAACAAAGTACTACATGCATGCTCCTAGGGGAAGGGTTGGTAGGAGTTAACCATCGTGCGATCCCGACCTCCACACAAAGGAAGGCAATCAATAAATAAATCATACTCCGACTTCGTCACATAATGGTTCACCATACGTGCATGCTACGGGAATCACAAACTTTAACACAAGTATTTCTACCAATCCACAATTACTCACTAGCAGGTCTCTAATATTACAATCTTTATATCTCAAAGCAATCATAAGGAATCAAACTTCTCATTGTATTCAATGCACTTTTATATGAAAGTTTTTATTATATCTCTCTTGGATACCCATCATATTAGGACTAAATTCATAACCTAAACAAATTACCATGTTGTTTAGAGACTCTCAAAATAATATAAGTGAAGCAAGAGAGTTCAATCATTTCTATAAAATAAAGCCACCGCCGTGCTCTAAAAAGATATAAGTGAAGCACTAGGGCATATTGCCTAGCTCAAAAGATATAAGTGAAGCACATAGAGCATTCTAATAAATTCACGATTCATGCGTGTTCCTCTCAAAAAGTGTGTACAGCAAGGATGATTGTGTCAAACTAAAAAGCAAAGACTCATATCATACAAGACGCTCCAAGCAAAACACATATCATGTGGTGAATCAAAATATAGCCTCAAGTAAATTTACCGATGGATTGAAGACGAAAGAGGGGATGCCTTCCGGGGCATCCCCAAGCTTAGGCTCTTGCCACTCCTTATTCCATAGTCCACCAAATCTTTACCCAAAACTTGAAAACTTCACAACACAAAACTCAACAGAAAACTCGTGAGATCCGTTAGTATAAGAAAATAAAATCACCACTTTAGGTACTGTTGTGAACTCATTCTTTATTTATATTTTTGTAATATATACTGTATTCCAACTTCTCCATGGTTCATACCCCCCGATACTACCCATAGTTTCATCAAAATAAGCAAACAACACATAGAAAACAGAATCTGTCTAAAACAGAACAGTCTGTAGCAATCTGTAAACTTCGAATACTGTAACTCTAAAAATTCTGAAAAATTAGGAAAATCTGGGAAATTTGTATATCAATCTTGTGTAAAAAATTCAGATCCAATCGACGCTTCTGTGAATTTATTAAATTCCTGGACTGGGCGTCAAAGTTTCTGTTTTTCTGCAAGATCAAATCAACTATCACCGTAGACCATCCCAAAGGTCTTACTTGGCACAAACACTAATTAAAACACTAAAACACAATTACTACAGAGGTAATAATGTGTAATTTATTCAAGCACAGAAACAAAACTAAAAACATAAAAATAAAATTGGGTTGCCTCCCAATAAGCGCTATTGTTTAACGCCTCTAGCTAGGCATAACGCAATAGATCTAAGTATTATCATCTTTGGTATGAAATCCATAAGTAGCTCTCATAATAGATTCATATGGTAATTTAATTTTATTTCTTGGGAAGTGTTCCATGCCCTTCCTTAACGGGAATTGAAATCTAATGTTTCCTTCTTTCATATCAATAATTGCACCAATCGTTCTAAGGAAAGGTCTACCAAGAATAATAGGACATGTAGGATTGCAATCTATATCAAGAACAATGAAATCTACGGGCACATAATTCCTATTTGCAACAATAAGAACATCATTAAGCCTTCCCATAGGTTTCTTTATAGTGGAATCCGCAAGATGCAAATTTAAGGAGCAATTATCAAATTCACGGAAACCTAGCACATCACATAAAGTTTTCGGGATAGTGGAAATGCTAGCACCCAAATCACACAAAGCATGGCACTCATAATCTTTAATTTTAATCTTAATAGTAGGTTCCCACTCATCATAAAGCGTTCTAGGTATAGAAACTTCCAACTCAAGTTTTTCTTCAAAGGATTTCATCATAGCATCAACGATATGTTTAGTAAAAGCTTTATTTTGATTATAAGCATGAGGAGAATTCAACATGGATTGCAACAAGGAAATACAATCTGTCAAAGAACAATTATCATAATTAAAATCCTTGAAATCCAAAGGAGTGGGTTCATTGCTACTAAAAGTTTTGACCTCTTCAATCCTACTTTTATCAATATTTGCATCAAGATCTATAAACTCCGAATCATTGGGACGCCTTCTAATTAAAGTTGACTTATATCCAGTCCCATCTTTATCAAGATTTATATTAGAAAACAAAGATTCAATAGGAGTCACATCAATCACTTTAAGATCTTCATCATTATTTTCACGAGAAATCGAAGAACATGCTTTTACTAACAATTCTCGCTTAGCACGCATCCTAGCGGTTCTTTCTTTACATTCATCCATAGAAATTCTCATAGCTTTTAGAGACTCATTAATATCATGCTTGGGTGGAATAGATCTAATTTTCAAAGAATCAATCTCAAGAGAAATTCTATCAACGTTCCTAGCCAAATCATCAATCTTGAGCAATTTTTCTTCAATCATAGCATTGAAAACCTTTTGCGAACTAATAAATTCTTTAATATTATTATCAAGATCAGAGAGCATCTTATTATAATTTCCATAAGAATTTTTGTAGGAATTACCATAATTATTAGAGGAATTACTAGGAAACGGCCTAGGGTTGAAATTACCTCTATACGCGTTATTACCAAAATTGTTCCTACCAACAAAATTCACATCCATAGATTCATTATTATTTCCAATCAAAGAAGACAAAGGCATATCATTAGGATCAATAGGTGCACTGTTACTAGCAAACAATTTCATTAATTCATCCATCTTTCCACTCAAAGTATTTATTTCTTCAATTGCATGCACCTTTTTACTAGTAGGAGATCTTTCGGTATGCCATTGAGAGTAATTTGCCATAATATTATCTAGGAGTTTAGTAGCTTCTCCTAATGTGATTTCCATAAAAGTACCACCCGCGGCGGAATCTAAAAGATTTCTAGATGCAAAATTCAATTCCGCATAAAAAAATTGTATAATCATCCATAAACTCAAACCATGCGCGGGACAATTTCTAATCATTAATTTCATCCTCTCCCAAGATTGTGCAACATGCTCATGATCAAGTTGCTTAAAATTCATTATATCGTTCCTAAGGGAGATGATCTTAGCGGGCGGAAAGTACATGGAAATAAAAGCATCTTTACACGTATTCCATGAATGAATACTATTTTTAGGCAAAGATGTAAACCAAGTTTTAGCACGATCTCGTAGTGAGAACGGAAATAGCTTCAATTTAACAATATCATTATCCACATCTTTCTTCTTTTTCATATCACACAATTCAACGAAAGTATTTAGATGGGATGCGGCATCTTCACTAGGAAGGCCGGAAAATTGTTCTTTCATAACAAGATTCAGCAAAGCGGCACTAATTTCATAAGATTCCGCACTAGTGGCGGGAGCAATCGGAGTACTAATAAAGTCACTATTATTAGTATTGGAGTAGTCACACAACTTGGTATTCTCTTGAGTCATTGTGACAAAGCAAGCAATCTAGCACACAAGCAAACAAAAAGCAAACGGAAAGACGAACGGAAGAAGGGCGAATAAAAAGGCAAATCTTTTTGGTTTTTTTTCTGAAAATCATTTTAGAAGTGGGGGAGAGGAAAACGAGAGGCAAATGGCAAATAATGTAAATGCAAGAGATGAGTTTATGATGGGTACTTGGTAGGCTTGATGTAGACCTCCCCGGCAACCACGCCAGAAATTGGCAAGTTGACGGGAGAGTTCTTGTCTTGACTTGCTATGTATCCTCCCCAGCAACGGCGCCAGAAATTCTTCCTGCTACTTCTTGAGCTTGCGTTGGTTTTTTCCTTGAAGAGGAAAGGGTGATGCGGCAAAGTAGAGATATGTATTTCCCTCAGTTTTGAGAACCAAGGTATCAATCCAATAGGAGGTACAAGCAAGGCCCCAATCTATGCACCTGCACAAACAATCAAACACTTGCACCCAACGCTATAAGGGGTTGTCAATCCCTTCACGGTCACTTGCAAGGATGAGATCTGATAGAGATAGATATAAAAGATTACTAAAAGTAAAACTAAATAAAAGTAAATAAAATTGCAGCAAGGTATTTTTGGTATTTTTGGTTTATAAATCTGAAAATATATAATGGAAAATAGACCCGGGGGACATAGGTTTCACTAGAGGCTTCTCTCTTGAAGGAAAATAATACGGTGGGTGAACAAATTACTGTCGAGCAATTGATAGAAAAGCGCAAAGTTATGATGATATCCAAGGCAATGATTATGCATATAGGCATCACGTCCGTGTCAAGTAGACCGAAACGATTCTGCATCTACTACTATTACTCCACACATCGACCGACGCCTGCCTGCATCTAGAGTATTAAGTTCATAAAGAACAGAGTAACGCCTTAAGTAAGATGACATGATGTAGAGGGATAAACTCAAGTAATATGATGAAAACCCCACCTTTTTATCCTTGATGGCAACAATACAAATACGTGCCTCGCTACCCCTACTTTGTCACTGGGTGAGGACACCGCAAGATTGAACCCAAAACTAAGCACCTCTCCCATTGCAAGAACTACCGATCTAGTTGGCCAAACCAAACCAATAACTCGAAGAGAAATACAAAGATATGAAATCATGCATATAAGAATTCAGAGAAGATTCAAATAATATTCATAGATAATCTAATCATAAATCCACAATTCATCGGATCTCGACAAACACACCGCAAAAGAAGATTACATCGGATAGATCTCCAAGAACATCGAGGAGAACATGGTATTGAGGATCGGAGAGAGAGAAAAAGCCATCTAGCTACTAGCTATGGACCCGTAGGTCTGAGGTAGACTACTCACGCTTCATCGGAGGAGCAATGGAGTTGATGTAGAAGCCCTCCGTGATCGAATCCCCCTCCGGCAGATTATCAGAAAAGGCCCCAAGATGGGATCTCACAGGAACAGAAGGTTGCGGCGGTGGAAAAGTATTTTTTTGGCTCCCCCTGATGGTTTGGGAATATATGGGAATATATAGGCAAAGAGTTAGGGTTAGAAGATCTCCAGGGGGGCCACAAGCCAGGGGGGCGCCCCCCCTAGGGCGCGCCCTGGCGGCTTGTCGTCTGCTGCCAGGTCTTCTGACCTCCTCTCCAGGTCTTCTAGATGTCTTCTGGTCCAAGAAAAATCATCGCGAAAGTTTTATTCCGTTTGGACTCCGTTTGATATTCCTTTTCTGTAAAACTCAAAAACAGGAAAAAACATAAACTGGCACTGGGCTCTAGGTTAATAGGTTAGTCCCAAAAATAATATAAAATGGCATATTAATGCATATAAAACATCCAAAACAGATAATATAATAGCATGGAACAATCAAAAATTATAGATACGTTGGAGACGTATCACTTCACACCTGTGATATTTGTTCTCTATGAAGTTGGGCTCCTGGCATTCTGCACTGACATCTGTGATTGGAATGAGGAGCTAATTTTTCAGTTCTATGCTACCTTGCATCTCTTTGGTGAATCTGAAGACATCAACACATGGATCCTGGACTAGACGACTCAGGACACTCATTTCAAAGCACCAGCCAGTGAATAGCTTCGAGCTCTTCCTGTTGCTCCACCTCAGGAAAATGCAAAATGTGTATATGAGGAACCTGAGCTGCCAGATCACATGATGCAAGTACTGATGAAGCCATTGGCCATAGATCAAGCTCCTAGAACCACCTTCCTAGTGAAGGATATGCTTTATGTGCCATGGACTGCTTATCGCGTTCTCACCAAAACCCTTAGTCCAATCAAACGCCACAACTCTGACGAAGAAGATGTTGTTGGGATCATGAAGAAACCAATATTCTATATTATCCGTGGGGTTCCCATCAATATTCATGATTTCTTCTTGAGGACTTTGGCCAATGTTGCACAATCACCTTTTGACTTGAAGCCTTATGCCCCTTGGCTCATGAGTTTCATTAGAACAAGGTCTTCAATAAATTACAAGGCTGGCTATCAGAATCATCTCAGCTACATGCCTCCAGTTGAAATTCTTCAACAGACAATATCCTCGGTTCCTGGAAAAGGCAAAGCTATTATTGAAGAAGGCAAGCGTCCACTGGATGGGCAATTTCATCAAGCTGCTTCTCAGTCCATCAATGATGAAGCTGGTTCACAAGATTCTGCTGCAAAAGCCTTAGATCAAATTCCTCAAAGTTTTGCCCCTCGTGTGATGACTGGTCATGAATTACTTATAAGTCTTATAGCGACCCGACCCAATATGGTCAAGTCTCTGTGCTTTCTATGCCATCCCTGGATCAGTATGCTGGCATACATAGTACTTCGATGAAATACCATAACATCACATGTAAAATAAATCCCATAGATCCAGAGTATACCTTATATCACAGCGGAAACAAATCATTAAGGGTGTGGAGTCCCATCAACGCTAACGGCAAGTTGAGTGTAGACCGTAACCTATAGCATAACTCATACTCGTCATTGAATTCTTGCAACATGATACGTTGCAACCATATAGGTCGGTACATTGAATGTACCGGCAAGAACACAATTAAAACACATGAGTAGGCTATTCTATATGCAATATGGTTGTGGTAGCTCTAAGTCTGAGTTTTTGCATAAAAGCCAGTTTTGTCCAAACTCAAAGTTTTTCATTTGCATTTTAATACTATGTGGTGTCATTTATGAGATGGTTCCACCAACCATTTCTCATTCCCATGTCATTACAAATACCAAATTCATTTAATCGGCAATAGTGTTGAGAATATCCAGACAATCCAATTCTAGTCGCTCAAATTGTCCATAACCGGGGACACAGCTAATCGATTAGTTTAACACTGTGTAGAGGTTTGCGCACTTTTCCCGCAAAACTTAATCGCCTCCCTTGAAGTCCTTGCACTGCCTGGTGTTTGAGAGCAGGATGACCGAGACACAGTCTTTCCAGAGTACTCAACTATGCTAGAGCCCATAATAGCTTGCGGCTACACAGGCTTCTGGTCTTGAAAGATCCATTAATATCTTTGAGCCTAGGTGGCCTTTAAAAACTGAGTGGTCACTGGTACATCCCCAGTATCCCCTGGCCAGGTCATGGAACTAGGTGATCACTGGTACATCCCTAGGATCCCCTGGCAAGGTCATAGAACTGGGTGATCACGGGTACGTCTCCAGAACCCCCTGGCAAGGTCATGGAATTGGGTGATGACTGCTACATCTCCAGGATCCCCTATGTCCTCTCCTTGTAATTAGTCCACCCAGAGGTGTATTGAAATTGTTGAAGTCTTGAGATTGGTTTAGATCATCTTCACTCTCACAACTTTCATGAATCACTCATACCACTCCATGTCTACTAAAGCATAGCAATAACAACTATTCATCGATTCCCGAGGCTTGTTAACAAGGGTATTGGGGTTCCTACCTCATGATACTACTCAAGAACTACAATTTCAATTTACCTACTTGATGCAAGGTGGAAGGTGGCGCTAATGCAATAAAACATAGGAATTTTATATAGATGGTCAAAGTGAACTTGCCTGGTGTAGTTGCTGAAGATTATATCGCCCTCAGAAATTCCTGATAGTGCAATTCGTCACTCTCCGAAAAAGTCTATATAATCAAACATTGCATTCACATAAGAAATCACATCTAGCAAGCATGCTAGAACTCGAAATAACAATCAACAAATAAAATCAATAAAAATAAAGTTTAAAACAAAAGAAAACCAAATAAAATCTGAAGAAAACTTCAGAGGAAAACTATAAAGATTAACTATGCACAACAATATAGTTTTGCCATACATCAAACTTAACCACAAGTTAAAACACTAAACTAATAAATTAATAGAAAAGAAAATGCTAAAATAATAACTTAACAGAAAGTATTTTTCTCAAAGTTTATATTGTAAAAAGAATCTATCTAATTGCTATTATACAACTCTAGTTGTGATCTATACAAATCTTAATACAAAATGGTAGCAAAAATAAAAAAATTAAATTATAGAAAATTGTCTATTGATGTCTAACAAAAACATATTATAATGTTTCAAAAGTGACAAAAAGAATTTCTTAAAAACAAGTAAAAACAAAAAGTTTATGAATAAAATAAATCTATAGTCAAAACAGTATTGTTTTTTATGTAAATAAATTTTATATCATTCCAAAAATAATTTGAGAAACCCTACTGGATAGGAAATAGACCTAGTGACAATTTGCAAAAAGAATCATCAAAAAATAATTTATAGAACTCAAGTTAAGTCAAATTTAAGGATTTAAGAGAATTTGGTCAAACTCAAATTTAAATACTCAAAACTAACAACTTTTTATCTATTCAGAAACTTTACAAAATTTGTGATCTAGTGCGATTGGAATCACTCAATTCGTATATGTAGACTAGGAGATGTTATTTTTTTAAAGTTTGTTATTTTCTGGAAAAAACAATTACGTGAATTTCCTAGAGCTCACGGGAGTTAGTCGCAAGAGTTGGGGAAGATGAGCTCGGATCCGGTGATGTATTGACTCCCGGAGGAAGGAGAGCACAGGATGGGGTAGAGGGCGTCGCAGCAACCTTAGGGGAGGCCGGGGCAGGGCCAACCGAGCCTCGCATGGCAATGGAGAAGCCGTCAGAGTTGACAAACTCCGACGAGCAATTCCACGCGAACTAAAACGATTAGCAAGGGGGTTTTGGTTCTGGAGATTAAGTGAATCGTGGTGTTTCTCAAGGTCCCTTTTATAGGAGGAGGGCAGGTCGGTTCGAAGAGATCTGAAGTGAGAATGGTGGAGGCCATTAATGGCGTCGGTGGAGGTATTTTAGGAAAATCAACGCATTAAAATGAGATTTAATTCCCTAAATGGTTTCGTCATAACATTCTCTGTAATTTCCATTTAGACTTCGAAGTGAAATGGGTAAGGTACTTGATGGGAGGAGGGGAGTAAGATGTGGAGTCGCCATGGCTGTAACTCAAATGCACAGTTAGAGGTAGGAGATGAGCGCGAGCGAGATGGGCCACATAGACAGGCCCGCATGAACAGTGCACACCACGCAGTTTTTTTAGAAATATAGAGATAAAAAAAAGAGTGATAAATAAAAGTTTTATATAGACATATTATATATCAAAAATTTCAGAAGAAAATTTACTAAATCATGAACATGTTTTCAGAGCCAAATAAAATATCTGTAAAAATATATTGTTGAAAATTTCAAAAATGAGTTTGAATTGGATTTGAAATATTTTTCAAATAAGTTTCTGTTGGTTTCATAATTCATTTTCCATATTTTCTTTCTGATATTTGAAGGAGTCACATTTTCTTCTCTCTTTATTTTATTTTAATAAATGGAAATGAATTTGAAACTCAAAATGGAAAGTTTCCAAAAGTGAATTCAAATGGAATTTAGAAATAATTTTCGAAACTCCCCACTCTATTCCATACCTTCAAGAAGTCATATTATCAACTCTCATGAAAATTCTTGAGTGGCATAAAGTTTTTGATTGAGCGTCGTTCTTGCCAAGGTTGTATGTCTTTTTTCAACCTACTCAAGTCCAAACCGTTGGGGCCTATTTTCAAATGAAATTCAAATTGTCATCAAAAAAAGAATTGGGAAAGTCTTTTTAAAAGCTTCAAATTCCACTCAATTTCAAACAACAATCATTCAAGCAATTATAATCACTTATTTAATATAACATTCCAAAATTTAAAATTTTGGGATGTTACAAACTACCACACTTAAAATGAATCTCGTCCTCGAGATTCGAAGAGGCTAGAAAAGAAGAAGGTTAGGGTTGGCGTATTCTTAAAAATCAATCGATCAGGAAAAATATGGGGTGCTACCACACTTAAAAATCACAGTCATGGGTCCATCAAAACTAATGTACTTCTTTCCTTGACAAAATATGTCTCCCCGCAAAATCTTGAGTCCTTGCATGAGTTCTTCCGGGGCTTCACATGTCTGACGGTAATACTAAACAATGGTCGTAATCTCATGGTGGTCAACAAATAATGGTTCTTGTAGGAAAATGGTCTGGGTTGAATCTCACCGTATAACCTACGTTTGGCAACAACTGCCTGGTACCGGGGTTTTCTTAACATACCATTCTAAGGCTTAAACAAGGTTTCAACGATCGTCATTGCTTTACTATGGGTAAGTCACTCTAGATTTACCATTCCAAATAGCAAGAGTGAATGATAGTAGTAAGTCGGCACGGTGATCAATCCATTCTGCACCCAAATCATTACCCTGTATAAGGTTTAGCGAAATCTCGCATTTCTAACACTCGGGCATTCTCACGAGCATTGCTGAATTTCTCTTGTCCTTGAACTGGGTTCAAGTAAATCCATTGGTTTTGCAATCCAAATGTAACATCTATCATTTCTTCACAACACTCGGGTTTGTGTATCCTCATGTGTAACGTCTGCTGATGCGATCACAACTTCTTCTAAATATCTTCCTTCAACAAGGTAGTGCTTGCTCTCTATTAACTCCTAGGCATGTGGGTTATTGGTCCACTTCAACACTTGTATAGTTTTAACTCGTCTTCGGGGTTACATCTGTTACACATTCCCACATTAAACTTCATTTGCATTCTTAAATCCAATGGTACTTCATTCCTTCATACTCTTGGGGTAAACATTCATATCATCAAACAAAACTCAAGCTTATTCTGTCCAAACTCCACTGTATGGGTTGACATGAATAACACTTTTTTCCATTAATCGAGTGGGCTTACAGGTTACTACCACCCTTAAAATGAATCGCACTAGTTCATCCATAGACCATATTTTTTTGTATCCTTGTACTTCATCACAATCATTGTTTATAAAGTATCAAGACATCACATATAATTCAACAATTGAGATCATGATATATAACCTTTTATTGGATATTACAACCTCCTGGATTTCCATTACACAACATAACTCGACATCCTCATGAAAAATAAGAGTGCTTCCTACTACACATATTACACTCTTTCCAATACCCAAGATCTCAATTACTCAGTGCAAGCTTTCTTCTCGTATGGACATTCCCTACAGTGCAAACAAATGACTTCCGACATGTCTCGAGGCTTCTTTGTGATTTCATAATTTACTTGGGTTCTTGGCTTCCTTTCCGGGCATTTGCTGGCGTAGTGACCTGTATTCATGCACTTGAAACAAGTAATATGACTCTTATCCTTCCCTGATGGTGCAGCTGGGTTGGGATGATACTGGTTTCCAATTTCTCCAGTCCCATTGCCATGCCTATGGCCATTGTGATTTTGTCCAATGCCTCCGTGCTGAGAATGACCTTCGTGGTTTGGATGGTTGTTTCCTCCAAACTTACTGTTTTCGAATCCAAATCTCCCTGAATAAGAAGTGCATCAAGGCTTCTGCTGAGCTCCAGGGTTAAACTTTTCTGGTCCAAACTTCCTCTTGCGGTTCTCAATCTGACGATGCTTGCCTTCGAGGATAATAGCTTTATCAACCAACTTCTGGAAATTCTCAAAGTGAGCAACGGTCAATGGAACTCCAAGTTCATCATCCAGACCCTCCAGAAATTTCTCCCGTTTACCTACATCGGTGGCCACGTCTCCTGGAGCATAATGGGCCAACTTACTAAATTCATCCACATATTCTCCCACTAGACGGTTTCCCTGGCGTAAGTTACAAAATTTCCTCTTCTTGAGACTTATAGCTCCAACTGAAACATGAGCGGTACGGAATGCCTGCTGGAACTGGTTCGAAAGTCACATTCGCCATGGGGTATGTGGTCGTGTAATTCTCCCACCAGGAAGTTGCTGGTCCATCCAGCTGGTGAGCGGCAAACCTCACCTTCTCTGTGTCAGTGCATCCTGCGGTGTCCAGCTCCCTTCCTATCTTGCGGAGCCAGTCATCTGCGACAATCGGCTCCATGCTGCTTGAGAACAAAGTGGGTTCAACTTCAGAAAACGAGTAAGGTTATCAACTTGGGGTGGAGGATTACTGTTGTTGTTCTGGTTCTGGTTTTGCATCAGGAGTTGTAACATCTGGTTCTATGTCTGGAGCAACTGTTCTATGCTGGGTCCATTGTTCCCTGAGCTATTCCTGGTATTGTCACGTCTCGTGTCGGGGAAACGACACCTATGGGATCAAGAGGACCCCTTTACGATTCGGCAGGGAAGAAGGTTTGCACAGAGAGCAGATCTAACGATCAACACGAGGGATTTTTACCCAGGTTCGGGCCGCAAGGATGCATAAAACCCTACTCCTGCCTTGGTTGTATTATATGTGTTTTAGCTCAAGTTCTGGGAGCGCTACAGTACATAGCTGCTACGCATGCAGAATGGGCCAGAAGAAGATCCCCCTGTAGCGACGCCTTGGGCCTCCTTTTATACGTTCGAAGGGGTCACCAACAGTGGCGTACAGGGCATACATGAGGTGTAAAGCAACTACAGTGTTTCATACCTAACACTAACGGTTTAGGACAGAAACACTAAATGCTCCGTTGAGGTGTCCCTTAGTGTCTTGGGGACAGAAAAAGGGGCCGTCCCATCAGCACCGCTTAAGCTCACCCGCCGCTAGCGTCTGACACGTTACCAGGAGGACAATAGCTAAAAGACAAGCCGGTGGCCGCACTGGAGCGGTGACAGGGTGGCGGGGTCTTACCGGGTGCGAGTCTTGCCGGGGCTCTGCAGCCAGCCCGGCAAGGTCTTGCCGGGCGCCTAGCCTTCGGTCTTCTATCTTCCGACTGTTGACTTGAATGCCTCCTTGATGTTTATTGCACTTGTGTTCAGCTGTCTCCCGGCAGGCCTTGCCGCTGGTATGGCTACAACTGCCCGTGCACAAGTATGGGGTACTAAAGGGCCCAAACTTTAGTACACCGATAGGAGCCCCCGGGCCTAGGCCACACACGAGTGCGAAGCGTTGTTGGGCTAGGCCCAAACAGTCCACGGGCACGCGTGGCAGGGATTAACTGTTGTAATCATTCCGTTTCACTGCGCCCCCCCCCCCACGATGCGCATTGAATGCGGGACGTGGGAGACGTGCGCGGAGCGGCCAAAACTCCAGCGCGCTCGCAAAAGCGTTTCCATGTTTGACTAGTAAAGAGGCATCTCCGGGCCTTCCCCATAAAAGGGAATCCACAGAGGCGCGGCTCATTTACCTCTCGTCTTTTCCAATCTGGGAACCGCCGCCGTCTTCTTCCTCGAGTCCGAAACAGAGCTCCTCCCATTCGTCCGCGCCTCCACGCCCTCTCCGTCCTCAGCCTCTGCCTCCCTAGCCACCATGCCACCCAAGGCAAGCAAGGGCAAGGAGGTGGAAGCCGCCGTCCCGGAGAGCAAGCTGGTGAAGATGCGGAAGGAGCACGCCGTCTTCCCCCCGGCTCTCGATGCGGCCGCACTGAGGGAACGGTACCAGTGCATGTGGGCGAAGGAGACAACGGCGCACCTTGCAACTCTCGTGAGCCCAAGTTCTTCCAAGGGCGGCCCAAACAAGTATCACTTCTTTGCCGATTACTTTTACTGCGGACTCTGCCCCCCATTTTCCGATTTGTTCAACGACATCATGTACACGTACGGCTTCCAACTCCTGGATTTCACACCGAATGTTGTGACATGCATGTCTGTCTTCGCTCATCTTTGCGAAAACTTCGCCGGAGTAGTCCCTAGCACAGCCCTTTTCCGCCATTACTTCATTCCCCGCATCCAAAAAGGCGAGGCCCTTTCTGGTTCCATCGCTTGGATTCCACGGCCAGGAAGCAAGGAGGTTTACCCAGACGGGGCCTACCGCGAGAAGTGGGATGAATGGCGGGCCAAGTGGTGCTGGATTCAGGAAACAAATCTCTAGCCCTTCTACTTGCCGCGGCAAACAAAGATGGTGCGCGGCAACGACTGGAGCGCCCTCGATCCTGATGATGAGAAGCTCACAGTCGCAATTACCAGAATTCACCGCCTCAGAGCTGCCGGGCTCACAATAGAGATGATAGGCGCCGACTTCCTTCGTCGGCGCATCGCCCCTCTGCAGAACAAGGGGAGACCAGCCTGGGAATTCCGGAACGTGGCAGACATCATGAGGCTGCGCCCTCAGCTGAATAACAATTTGACGTTTATGCAGCACGCAGCTCTCTGCCAGAAACTGTTCAAGACTGATGTGGTATGCAGGCTGCCGGCAAGCATAGTCCCTCTGTGCAACAACTCCGCTCTGGCTTCAATCATCGCCATGATGCCGGTGCTTGACACTCACAGCCTTGACGGGACTTGGATTGAGCCATCCACAGAGCAGGTGCAGCAATTCTTTGATAACCTGTCGGAGAGGGCCATTCGTGAAGAAGATAACCTTATCCGCCCCACCACTACGGAAGAAGTGGCATACATCGCCAGCAGGGCGGAGGAGGCAAATCTTGCCGCGGAGGCCGGCAGCGTTGGCTTCGCGGAAGGGGAAACCAGCGAAGGAGAAGTGATGTCGGAAGAAAAACTTGCCGAGCAGGGCGAGGCTGCCGGAAAGCAGAGCGGTGCTGCTGCCGGGGGCCCTTCTGCCGAAGACGCAGCCGAAGAGGAGCTGCACGAGCAGCCCCCAACTCTCGAAGTAAAGAAGAGGCGTACTCTCCGGAACATCGCGTCTGGCGCCACTGCCTGCCAACCTTCCTCGAGCGGTGAAGCCTCCGGCAAGGGAGCGGCCGGCAAGGCTGCGCAGCAATCCGCCGCAGCTAAGCGACCTAGGACCGCTCCTTCACCTCCTCCCATGGACACCGCGGCGGAAGTCGAGTTCGACCTCTCTGCCTCCAGCTCCGAAGAAGAGGAGTAAGGGTCCTGTCACACCTTTTAACTTCTGAATTTCTGGTTTTGCTTAACTAATTTGCTTCGTCTGGCCTATCCCCGAGAGACACGGAAACATTGGCGCAAAGGGTGAGGAACCAGCGGCAAGCACCTCAGGTGCGCCAGAGCTGATTAACATCAGCCCGGAGCTCAGCCCACAACGCAGCCCCCAACTCAGCCCCCAGTGTGAACCCATTACTCACTTCCTGCTGGCAAGTGCCGGGGTGTGCATCTTCACTGCTAACATCACCAGGCGTGTAGGAGTGGAGCGGCAACAAGGAGTACCAACGGGGGCCGTCCCTGATGCGCCGCCTCCGTCAACTACGCCGCCCAGAGATGAGTCTTCGGCAAGCGAGCTTTACCGCGATGAAGAGGAGCCGGCAAGCACAGGCACCGGCAACCCTTCTCAGCAGCTCGACACAGGTAAACCGCTCGCCTCAGAGTACTTGCCACTTTGTCTTTCTTTTTTTTGTCTTCTTGAACTTCCATCTCAGCTTTTTCTTGCCCATTTTCTTGGCCTTCAGATCCTCCCTCGACAGAGCACATGGACGTTGATGCTGTTATCGAGGAGACCGCCAGGGCCGCTGCCGCCGAGGCCGACAAGGTCGCTGCTAAGGAAGCCGCCAAGAATGCTGCCGCCGAGGCCGCCAAGAATGCTAGCACCGAGGCTGCCAAGGCTGCACAGGAAGAGGCCGCCAAGGAATCTGTTGAGAGGGCCGGCGAGGAGGCCAGTGACCATACTGACGGCATTCATGCCGCAGGAGCGTCAGGCGCTACGCCGGCCACGGAGCCCCTAGCTGCCGATGAGGCGGCTGCTGAAGATCAGCCGTCAACATCCAAAGCTCCCTCGTCAAGCAAGTACCTCAAGGTTGGCGACAACTTGTTCGTCAGCATTCCTGGAGCAGAAGCACAAGGAGACGCTTGAAGCTCTGGTCACGGACCATGCCGGCAAGCTGAAGGAGGCCGTCGATGCTGCCGAAGCTGCAGAGGCCGCCAAAAACTTGCTGGAGGAGAAGGCAAACAAGCTGGATGCGGATCTTGAGGACCACAGCAAGAAGATCTCGTCGCTTGAAGCCGAAAGAGACAAGGCTCTCCATAGCTTGATGGAGATACAGGTCGCCACGTCCGAGAAGGCCCAGCAGCTCACCTTAGCCAAGAAATCCATTGTCGATCTAGAGCTGAAGCTGACCACGCTGAAGGAGACTATTGAGACCGCCAAGGCTCGCGAGAGGACCCTGATCAAAGACCTCCAAGATGAGAGGGACCTACTCAAGAGCGCCGCCGCCTCACATAATGACTATGTGGCTGGTGTGCAGGTCTGGACTGAAAAGCTCGTCGACGTCGCGGAGAAGCTTGCCACACAACTGTCCACTATGGGCCTGCAAGGCTTCAGGTATTCTTCTGACGACAGGGTGTCCACGAGCGCCAAGCTGACCATGTTCTTTGACCGTATGCTTGAAGCCCTGGAGCAGCTTCACTCTGACCGAACAGCCCATCTGGCCAGCGAATCACGCAAACTCTGCCAGGCCGTCCTCCGCAAGGTGCTCGTCAAGGTGGTGCACAAGAACCCCGGCATCAACCTCTCCAACGTCCTCGACCGCTTGCCGAGGGATGTAGACGTCAAGGCGCTTGAGGAGCTTGTCACGCCCATCATCGACAAGGTAAGCCAAGTCAAGAGGGTTGAAGGCGATCGCCGGGATTAGCTGCCTTACTTCCCGTTGCCGCTACCATTCCATGCCAAAGACAATTTTGCCTTATGTTAGAATCGCGGCAAGTATTGATGTAATATAACTTGCTATACTCTGGATGAATGCATTCTATCACCCTTGTTCAATTTCTATATGTATGTATTCGTCCTACGCTTTATTAGAAACTTGTCGGCGCGCACACTCTTGCCGCGAGCGCTGAGTGCGGGACTTCAGCAGCCTGCTGGCGGTGCCGCTACCGGCAAGAGACCTTGACGTTCTCAGTGCAGCCACCTAAACTGTTGAGCGGACTCGAAACAGAGTAAGGGCGCAACTGATCATGACAAGGTTCCCTCGCGTGCAGGTTTTCCATACAAAAGTCGAAATCGTTCAAGGAAAATAACCTTATTAAACAAAAATTTGTTTGAAGTTTCTACAACTTAGCTTTTTACTGTCGTACTCCTTCCGGCAAGATGTCAACCTTGAACGTCGCCTGTTGGTATCCATACCATCCTTCCCCCCCCCCCCCGGCAAACTTGCATGCGAGGGAACCTTCTGTCCTTTGAGAAAAAGAAAGAAGAGAAAATGGAGATATGGAACCTTGGCGGTTCGTTAGCACTTGCCGGGAGCAAATGTAATACAATATCTCAGATAAGCATGCACATAAGTAAACATGAAAATCGACAAGAATTGTAAAACACTTAGCTTTATTTAATTATGCACAGGGTCTGTGCCTGGCTTTGTACAAAGGATTACATGCCTTGGCGGCAAGACTCGTACAAAAGGTGGTTGCCGGGAGACCCGGCAACCGCGCCTTATGGATAGGACTTGCGAAGATGTTTGATATTCCAGGAGTTGCTCACTGGGACGCCATCCTCGGTCTCCAGGCGGATTGTGCCAGGCCTGGTGACTCGTACTACCCGATAAGGGCCTTCCCACTTCGGCGTCAACTTGTTGGAATTCTTGGCTGACTGAACACGCCGAAGAACAAGGTCGCCTTCCTCAAGACTTCGGGCATGAACCTTGCGGCTATGATAGCGGCGCAAGGCTTGCTGGTAGCGTGCAGCTCGCACAGCAGCCTGAAGACGATCTTCCTCAAGGAGCGTAGTGTCATCTTGCCGCAACTGCTCTTGCTCAAGCTCATCATAAGCGAGCACTCGAGGTGACCCGTATGTGAGTTCCGTGGGGAGAACTGCTTCTGCCCCCATAGACTAGGGAGAAGGGTGTCTGGCCGGTGGCTCGATTCGGTGTCGTCCTGATTGACCAAAGAACCACCGGCAACTCATCAATCCAGCGCCTTCCGCACTTGCGCAGCTTGTCGAAAGTCCTTGTCTTGAGGCCTCGCAACACTTCAGCATTAGCCCTTTCTGTCTGGCCGTTGCTCCTTGGGTGGGCAACAGAAGCAAAACAGATCTTGCCGCCAAGGTCTTGGACATACTGCATGAAGGTGCGGCTCGTGAACTGTGTGCCGTTGTCTGTGATGATCCTGTTTGGTACACCAAAGCGGCAAACTATTCCCTTGAAGAACTTGACGGCTGATTGTGCTGTCACCTTCCTCACTGCTTCCACTTCCGGCCACTTTGTGAACTTGTCGATTGCAACGTACAAGTACTCAAAGCCCCCGGTAGCACGGGGGAAAGGGCCCAAGATGTCGGGCCCCCAGACCGAAAACGGCCAAGAGAGAGGAATTGTCTGAAGAGCTTGAGCTGGTTGATGCAATTTCTTCGAATGAAACTGGCATGCTTCACACTTGGTTACTAGCGCAGTTGCATCCTGGAGAGCAGTGGGCCAAAAAACCTTGCCGGAATACCTTACCGGCAAGTGCTCTTGATCCTATGTGGGAGCCACATATGCCTCCATGTATCTCTGCCAACAGCTCTAGTCCATCTTCCCGAGAAATGCACTTCAATTTCACACCGTTCGGCCTCTTTCTGTATAGGACGTTGTCCATGAACTGGTACATATTAGACTGGCGGGCTACTATCTCCGCTTCTTCATGTTCCTCAGGGAGCTCTCCTGTCTGAAGGAAATGGACGATGTGTTGTGCCCATGCTGGAGCCTGGGGCTCGACAGCAAGGACTAAAGGCATGTCTTCTGCCGCGGGAGCAGTTGTCTTGACAGCAAATGCTTGAGACCCTACCGGAGCCTGTTGTTCCCCGGCAAGCTTGGCGGGAGCGTTTGTCTCGACGGCAAGAGCTCGAGGCCCTGCCGGAGCCTGTCGCTCACCGGCAAGCTTGACGTCGTTCCCGGCAACTTCCTTGTCGGCGGCTTCTGGGAGCTCTGCCGGGAAATACTTGCCGGAACTCTACTTTCTTCTTTTCTCTTGTCCCATCGATGGTGTCACGGATGATTGAGTCAGTCAGAGCACAAAAGTTCCTGGTTCCACAGGTAACTTGAGAGCAGCGCACTTTGACAGGCCGTCAGCAATGCTGTTTTCTGCACAAGGAACATGCTCCATTTGCAGACCGTCAAAATGCTCTTCCAACTTTCTTACTTCTTCTACGTAAGCTTCCATCAACGGGCTCTGATAATCTTTATTCACTTGCTTGACGACAAGCTGAGAATCACCCCTAACGATGAGTTTCTTGATTCCAAGGTCTGCCGCGACCCTAAGACCGGCAAGTAGCCCTTCATACTCCGCAGTATTGTTCATTGACCTCTCCCGGGGAAAGTGCATCTGAATCACGTATTTGAGGTGCTCTGGTGGGTGCGACAAGCAGCACGCCAGCACCGGCTCCTTGCAGCGAGAAAGCCCCATCAAAATACATAATCCACTCTTGATTTGTTTCCTTGCCGGGGAGAGTTGACTCTGGAACCTCTTCATCTGGCGTTGGGGTCCATTCTACAATGAACTCCGCCAAGGCTCTGCTCTGAATGGTTGAAGTGCTCTCAAACTTAAGATCAAAGCTCGACAATTCCAACGCCCACTCTACAATCCTGCCAGTAGCATCTGGGTTCCGCAAAATCCGCTGCAACGGAAAGCGAGTGACAACGGTGATCTCGTGTGCCTGAAAGTAATGGCGCAGCTTCCTTGAGGCCATAAGAAGGCCGAAGAGCAACTTCTGCACACCAGAATATCTTGACCTAGCCCCCTGCAAAAGGGAGCTGACAAAATAAACTGGGCGCTGCACCATCTTCTTCTTCTGTGTTGCTTGACTTGACTGCGCAGATCCAACCTTGTCGGCACCAGACTCTGACGGGGAAGATCCTAGCTCGTCGCTTGACGGTCTTGCCGCTGCCGCTGCTTCTTCATCGACTTCTCTCTCTGCCACTAACGCAGCACTTACCACTTGATTCGTCGCCGCTAAATATAGCAGCAACGGCTCTTGCGGTTTTGGTGCGACTAGTACTGGCGGAGAGGAGAGGTACCTCTTCAAATCCTGCAGCGCTGCCTCCGCTTCCGGAGTCCATTTCATCGGACCTGCCTTCTTCAAGAATTTGAAAAAGGGCAGGGCGCGCTCAGTCGATTTTGAGATGAACCTACTCAAAGCAGCAACGCAGCCGGCAAGACGACGCACATCCTTGACACGCATTGGTGCTTAAATCTGCTCAATTGCCTTGATCTTGTCGGGATTTGCTTCGATTCCACGCTGAGATACAAAGAACCCGAGAAGCTTGCCGGATGGAACACCAAACACGCACTTCTCAGGGTTGAGCTTCAAGTTGATCTTGCGCAGATTTGCAAATGTTTCTTCTAGGTCTGATATGAGCGTTGCCTTGTCCTTGGTTTTGACCACTATGTCATCCATATAAGGTTCCATATTTCTATGTAGCTGGGGCTCAAAACCAATCTGGACCGCTCTTGCAAATGTAGAACCAGCACTTTTCAACCCGAAAGGCATACGCAAAAAGCAATACTTACCACATGGGGTGATAAATGCGATCTTCTCTTTGTCTTCCTTGGCCATGAAAATCTGATGATACCGTGAATAGGCGTCAAGGAATGACAGCAAATCGCAGCCGGCGGTGGAGTCCACAATCTGGTTGATGCGTGGCAAGGGAAAAGGATCTTTCGGACAGGCTTTATTGATGTCTGTATAATCAATACACAGCCTCCATTTTCCATTTGCCTTGCGCACTACAACTAGATTGGCCAACCATGTTGGATGAAGTACTCCTCTCACCAAACCTGCCGCTTCCAACTTCTTGACTTCTTCGGCAATAAACTGTTGCTGTTCCAAAGCCTGCTTCCGGACCTTCTGCTTGACGGGCCGCGCGTGTGGACAGACAGCAAGGTGGTCCTCAATCACCTTCCTGGGAACACCGGGGATATCAGATGGTTGCCATGCAAACACATCGACATTCGCCCGCAGGAAGGCAACGAGCGCGCTTTCCTATTTGTTGTCGAGGGTGGAACTTATGGTGAAAGTTCCTCCCGTACCATCTTCCTTGGCGGGCACCTTCTTGGTCTCTGGTGGAGCTGCCTTGGACTTCTTGCTCTTGCCGGTGGAACTCTCTGGCACATCCTCAACAGGAGCGCAGCAATCCGAGGAGGTGCGCTTGCCGGAGTGTGTGCGAGAGGTCCTGCCGGTCTTCTTCCCCCCTATCGGAGAAACGACACCTATGGGACCGGGGGGATCCCTTTACAGTTCGGCAGGGAGAAGGTTTGCACAAAGAGCAGATCAAGCAATCAACACGCGGGGAATTTACCCAGGTTCGGGCCACAAAGATGCGTAAAACCCTACTCCTGCTTGGTTGTATTAGGTGTGTTCTAGCTCTAGTTCTGGGAGCGCTACAGTAAACAGCTGCTACACATGCAGAATGGCTAGGAGTCCCCCCTCCTGTAGCTACGCCTTGGGCCTCCTTTTATACTCTCGAAGGAGTCACCAACAGTGGTGAAGTACAAAGGTGGTGTACAGTAACTACAAGAGGTGTAAAGTATCTACAGTGTTATCATACCTAACACTGACGGTTTGGGACAAGAACATTAAATGCTCCGTTGAGGTGTCCCTAGCTTTCTTGGGGCTGGAAAAAAAAGGGGCCGTCCCATCGTACCGCTTAAGCCCATCCACCGCTAGCACCTAACACGTATCCAGGAAGACAACAGCTAGGCGACAAGCCGGCCTCTGTATTGGAGCGGTGACAGGGTGGCAAGGGCTTGCCGGGGTGACCTTGCCGGGGCTCTACGGCCCTCCCCGGCAGGCCCCCTACCGGGGCTCCAGCCTTTGGCTTTCTGTCTTCTTATCCCCTCGATGCTGTTGTATCTGATTCCAAGGTTTACAGCAGAGAGGTTTGGCTAGGTCTTGTCAGCCCCAGGGATCCCGCCGCAGTTGCCCGCGCACAAGTCTGGGTAATAGATACCCTGGTTCTTTGTACACTGACAGGAGCCCCCGGGCCTGGGCCATACATGCGCGCGCGGCGCTGTTGGGCTAGGCCCAAAACAGTGCGCGGGCACACGTGGCCACAGTAATGATGACGGTTGATAGCATTTTCCCATGACGCATAGTAACCGTAGGTCTTGGGAGTATCGGAGCGAGGCGGTCCGTCTTCTTCCTCGGGAGGAGAAACGAGGAACAGGGCGGCGCCCGCTCGCTTCCATATTAACGTCTTGGATGACGCGTCTTGAGTGGCACGTGTTGTCCAGGATTACGAAGGGTCGGCCTTCCTCCTCCTCCAGCACCCAGCCCTATAAAAAGGGGGCGAGGGAAGAAGAAGAAGGCCACTTATCTGCAATCCTCCACTCTCCATCTGCTCGGTTCTTTCTCCTTCTGTCTTTCGCCACCTCCTTCGCTGCACCGCCCCAAGATGGTGAGAGGACGCGGCCGCGGCCGGGGTTCCCTTAGCGCTACGAGGAGCAGCCCTCGGACCCCAGCATGCGTGGTGGTGACGATGGCGGGTCCAAGCTCCCATGGCAGGTCTGCATCCCGAGGCCGCACGAGGACGGCTCCGGCGGGACGCGGTGGCCGCAGCAGCACGCCTCTTCCGCAACCCCACGCGGGGATCCACGCGGGAGAGGAGGTGAACGAGTTCGTCGTGGACCTCCCCCACCGGCTCTGGAGTTGGCTGTGCCTCCCTGACCCTTTTGCAAGGGCCGTGGAGAGCAACCGGCCCCGTGGCTTATGGCTCCGTGCGGACGGCTGCAGCAATGGTCCTTGGTCGGTGGCGGTCGACCTCACCCCTGGAAGCGCCATGTTCCTGACGAGGGGATGGAAATCGTTCGCCCGTTCCCATGGTCTCATCCCGAGGCAGCTGCTTCACTTCAACCTCATCGATCCCGCCACCCTCTCCGTGAAGTTCTTCGGGGCGACCGGCGTTCGCTTGGAGTGCTGCACTAAAAGTTCAAGTGACAGCGACTTCGACTCCTCCAGCGACAGCGACGACGAGGACAGCGTCATCGGCATGAAGAACGAGGACTCCGACTAGGCACGCTTGGCGCCGTAGTTAAGTCCCGATGTTCCATCCGCGAGACCTTGTTTCCGGATCAATCGCCGCGTCGCAGTAGTAAATCTCTTTTGATGTATCAGATTGCGCCCAATGTAGTCCTTGAATGTTCAAGAAGAAATGCACTGGGTATCAATCTTTTAAAAATCCTTGCTTAAAAATCCTTTGCTCTTGTATGTATCTTTGTTTCTTGCTGTCCCCCCGACAAGTGCCTTGCCGGGAAGGTCTCTGGCATGTCCTCAACGGGAGCGCAGCACTCCGAAGAGGTGTGCTTGCCGAAGGTCTTGCCGGATCTTCAACTTCCAGTAATGTGGACGAACAGAGCGTAATGTCGACAAGAGTCACGGGCCCAAGAAGAAAACAGCGCGACGTGTGATGAAGAGCCAGCCCCCGATACTTTCCCATAAGGGGTACCGCGACTGCGATGCTCGATTCATACACCCATTCTTGCCATTGCTACCATCCACTGCAGACGTCATCTTGCGCCTGCCACAAGACTTGCCGCAGATATAACTTCAACTGCCCGTGCACCCCGGCAGGCCTTGCCGTAAGTACCCTGGCAAGCCTTGTCGCAGGTATAGCCTCGACCGAGCCTCGACTGTCCGTGCACAAGTGCGGGGTACTAAGGGACCCAATTTTAGTACACCGACACCGGAGCCCCCGGGCCTGGGCCATACACGGGCGCGCGGCGTCGTTGGGCCAGGCCCAAACAGTGTACGGGTACGCATGGCAGGAGTTACCTTCCGCAATCATTCCTTTTACTGCGCCACCCACGACGCCCATTAAATGCGGGACGTGGGAGACGTGCGCGGCGCGGCCGTTACAGCAGCGCGCTTGCGAAGCATTTCAGTATTATTTTAGTAAAGAGGCAGCCCCGCGTCTTCCCCATAAAAAGGATTCCGCAGGGGCGCGGCTCATTTACCTCTCATCTCTTCCAATCTGGGAACTGCCGCCATCTCCTTCCTCGAGCCCGAAATAGAGCCTCTCCCACCCCCTCTCCGCTCTCAGGCCTTCGCCGTCCTCAGCTTCCACCCTCCATAGCCGCCATGCCGCCCAAGGCAAGCAAGGGCAAGAAGGTGGCGGAGAACAAAATGGCGGAGATGCGGAAGGAGCACGTTGTCTTCGCACTGGTGCTTGACGCGGAGGCCTTGAAGGAGCAGTACCAGTTCATGTGGGCGGCCGCGACGACGGCGCATCCGGCCACCGCCGTGAGTCCAGGTTCTTCTCAGGGCGGCCCAAAGAAATACTACTTTTTTGCCGATTACTTCTATTGCGGACTCTGCCCCCCTTTCTCCGATTTCTTCAAAGACATTATGCACACCTACGGCTTCCAACTCTTGGATTTCACGCCGAATGCCGTGACATGTATGTCCGTTTTCGCTCACCTTTGTGAAAACTTTGCCGGAGTAGTACCCAGCACCGCCCTTTTTTGCCACTACTTTATCCCTCGCATCAAGAAAGGCGAGGCCCTCTCTTTGTCCATCGCCTAGATCCCACGGACAGGAACCAAGGAGGTCTATCCAGACGGGGCCTTCCGCCAAAAGTGGGAGGAATGGTGGGGCAGATGGTGCTGGGTTCGAGAGACAGAAGAATCAGAAATCCAATCCTTCTGCTTGCCGCGGGAGACAAAGATAGTCCGCAACAATGACTGGAGTGCCTTCGAACCTGAAGATGCAAAGCTCACAGTCGCAACCACAAGGATTCTCCGCCTCAGAGCTGCCAGGCTCTCAGTAGATATGATAGGCGCCGATTTCCTTCGCCGGCGCATTGCCCCTGTGCAGAACAAAGGGAGGCCAGCTTGGCAGTTCAAGAACGCGGCAGACATCATGAGGCTGCGCCTCGGGCTGGATAACAATCTGACACTTATGCAGCACGCAGCCCTCTGCCAAAAATTGTTCAGGGGTGAACTGGTGCGCGATCTACTGGCAAGCATAGTTCCCTTGTGCAACAACTCTTCTCTGGGCCCGATCATTGCTATGATGCCAATATTGGACGCCCACAGCGTTGACGGGTCCTGGATCGAGCCTCCCGAAGATCAGGTGCAACAATTCTTTGATGATCTGACGGAGAAGCCAATCCACGTGGATGAAGACCTCGTCCGCGCCACCACTAAAAGGGAAGTAGAGTACATCGCTGGCAGGGTGATGGAGGCGGGCCTTGCCGCGGAGGCCAGCAGTGCTGGCCTCGCGGAAACGGAGACCAGCGAAGAGGAAACGTTGCCGGATGAAAATCTTGCCGGGCAGAGCGAAACTGTTGAGGAACAGGGCGGCACATCTGTCGGGGACCATTCTGCCGAAGATGCGGCCGAGGAGGAACTGCTCGAGGAGGCCCCAACTCTTAAGCCAAGGAGCAGATGCGTCCTTCGGAGCGCCACTTCTGGGGTCCCAGCCCGCCAAGGTCCTTCAAGTAGTACAGCCCCCGGCAAGGGGGCGGCCAGCAAGGCGACGCAGCAGCAAGAAGCTCGTCAGCAACCCGCACCCGCCGCGGCCAAACGACCAAGGAGCTCCCCTTCACCTCCTCGCTCGGGCACCATGACGGAAGTCGCCTTCGATCTTTCCGCCCTCAGCTCGGGAGAAGAAGAAGAGTAAGGATCCTGAATTTTTGATTTTACTTCAATTCATTTGCTTCGCCCCACTTTGTTTCCGCAGAGATGCAGAAACACTGGCGGAGAGGATAGCGAAGAGGGCGAAGACCTCAACGGACGAGGAGCCGCCGGCAAGCACCTCAAGTGCACCAGAGACGGCTACCGTCAGCCCGGGGCCCAGCCCACAACGCAGTCCTCGACTCAGTCCCTGGCGCAGCCCCCAGCGTGAGTCTATTACTCACTTTCTGCTGGCAAGTGCCGGGGTGTGCATTTTTACTGCTGACATCGCTAGGCATGCAGGAGGAGAGCAGCGACAAGGAGAACCATCAGAGGCCACCCCTGATATGCCGCCTCCGTCAACCACGCCGCCCAGAGATGGATCGCCGGCAAGGACTTCCTCTAGCGTGCTCTACCGCGATGAGGAAGACCCGGCAAGCCTGGGCACCGGCAGCTCTACGCCGGCAACCAATGTTGGCACAGGTACTTGTTACTCTGTTTTCTTTCTTTTTTGTCTTCTTGAACTTCCATCTCAATCTCATCTTGATTTATCTTCTTTCTTGGCCTCCAAACATTCCCTCGACAGAGCAAATGGACGTTGACACCGTCATTGAGGAGACCGCCAGGGATGCTGCCGCTGAGGCCGGCAGGCTTGCTGCTGAAGAGGCCGCCAAGAATGCTGCCGCCGAAGCCGAAAAGAACGCTGCCGCTGAAGCCGCCAAGGATGCCAGCGCCGAAGCCGCCAGGGCTGCGCAGGAAGAGGCCGCCAAGGAATCCGCTGAGAGAGCCGGCGAGGAGGCTAGTGGCCGTACTGACGGCATCCCTGCCGCAGGAGCGCCAGGCGCTGTGCCGAACACAGAGCCCCCAGCTGCCGGGGAGGCGGCTGTTGAGGAACAGCCACCAACATCCGAAGCTCCCTCGTCAAGCAAGTATCTCAAGATCGGCGACAACTTGTTCGTCAGCATCCCCGGCACGGCAGGCACTAGGGCGCCAACTGAAGGGGAGGTTTTTGATGAAGATGCCATCGCTGCAGCCGGGCTCGAGATCGTCGACGAACCAAGTGCCAGCGGCAGCAAAACTGAAGAGGAGAAACTTCTCCAGGCCATGAGCGACAACTACCAGAAGCTCCAAGCACTCCATCGCGCTCGAAAGGAGAAGCTAGACTCCAGGGCAGCAGTTGCCGACAAGGTGGAGGCAGATTTCCAGAAGCGTGTTGAAGAAATTCAAGGCTGGTTTGCCGAAGCTTATCAGGAGTTGAGGTCAGGCCAAGAGCAGCTGAGCCAAAGATGGGACGATCTCCTCCTGAAGCAGTCCGATGTTGAAAAAGCACAGGAGGAGGCCAAACAGCAAACTGCTGCAGATGAAGCACGCCTGAACGAACTTCGCGTTGAACTTAAGGCTCATGACGAAGAACTTGAAGCTCGAGAGAAGGCGCTCGCGGACAAGGAGATCGAAAGGCTCGTCGCACAGCGGACCCAAGATCTGGAGCTGAAGCACAAAGAGACGCTCGAGTCCCTGACCACAGATCACGCCGGCAGGCTAAAGGAGGCCGTCGATGCTGTCGGAGCTGCGGAGGCCGCCAAGAACCTGCTGGAGGAGAGGGTGAAGAAGCTGGAGGCAGATCTCGAGGACCACGGCAAGAAGATCTCGACACTCGAGACCGAGAGAGACAAGGCTCTCCACAGCCTGATGGAGACGCAAGTTGCCGTATCCGACAAGACCAAGGAGCTCTCCACAGCTAATGAATCCATTGCCGATCTGAAGACGAAGCTGTCCACACTGGAAGAGACTCTGGAGACCGCCAAGGCTCGCGAGAAGACCCTGGTCAAAAGTCTCCGGGATGAGGAGGAGCTGGTCAAGAGCGCTGCCGTCGCTCACAATGACTGTGCAGGGAGTGCAGATCTGGACTGAGAAGCTTGCCGATGTCGCGGAGAAGCTTGCCGCGCAACTATCCACCATGGGCCTGCAAGATCACAGGCAGCCTCTTGACGACAGGGTGTCCCCGAGCACCAATTTGACCATGTTCTTCGACCGTGTGCTTGCAGCCCTGGAGCAGCTCCATTCTGACCGAACAGCTCATCTGGCCAGCGAGTCCCGCAAGCTCTGCCAAGCTGTCCTTCGCAAGGTGCTCACCAAGGTGGTATACAGGAATCCCGGCATCAACCTCACCAATGTCCTTGACCGCCTGCCGAAGAATGCAGATCTCAAGGCGACAGAAGAGCTTGTCGCGCCCATCGTCGATAGGGTAAGCCAAGTGAAGAGAGTCGAAGGCGATCGCCGGGATTAGCTGCTTTTTATTCCTTGCCGCCGCCACTTCATGTCAAAGACAACATTGCCTTATGTTAGAATCGCGACAGCTATCATTGTAATATAACTTGCTATGCTCTGGATGAACGCTATGTTATTCCCCTTGCTTAATTTCCTTCTGTATGTATTCACCCTACGCTTGTTTGGGAACTTGCCGGCGCGCACACCTTTGCCGCGAGCGCTAGGTGCGGGACTTTAGCAGCCTGCTGGCGGGGCCGCTTCCGGCAAGAGACCTTGGTGCTTTCAGTGCAGCCACTTAAACTGTTGAGCGGACTCGAAACAGAGTAAGGGCGCAACCAATCACAACAAGGTTCCTTCGCGTGCAGGTTTTCCACACAAAAATTGAAATCGTTCAAGGAGAATAACAAAACAGAAAAAATTTGTTCAAGGTTTCTGCAACTTAGCGACTTAGCTTTTCGCCTTTTGTTGCCGCATTCCTTCTGGCCAGATGTTTCCTTGAACGTCGCCAGTCGGTATCCATACCACCATTCCCCCCCCCCCCCCCCCCGGCAAGCTGCGCGCGAGGTAACCTTCTGTCCTTTGAAAAAAGAAAGAAAAGAAAATAAAGGTCTGGAACCTTGGCGGTCCGTTACCACTTGCCAGGAGTGAGTGTAATACAATATCTCAGATAAACATGCATATAAATAAACATGAAAATCGACAAGAATTGCGAAACACTTAGGCTTTATTTAACTATGCACAGGGTCTGCGCCTGGCTTTGTACAAAGGATCACATGCTACAGCGGCAAGACTTGTACAAAAGGGGTTGCCGGGAGACCCGGCAACCGCACCTCATGGGTAGAACTTACGAAGATGCTCGATATTCCAGGAGTTGCTCACCGGAATACCGTCTTCGGTCTCCAGGCGGACTGCGCCAGGCCTGGTGACTCGTACTACCCGATAAGGGCCTTCCCACGTCGGCGTCAACTTGTTGGAATTCTTGGCCGACTGAACGTGCCGAAGAACAAGATCGCCTTCCTCAAGACTCCGGGCATGAACCTTCCGGCTATGATAGCGGCGCAAAGCTTGCTAGTAGCGTGCAGCTCGCACAGCAGCCTGGAGACGATCCTCCTCAAGGAGCACAGCGTCATCTTGCCGCAGCTGCTCTTGCTCGAGCTCATCATAAGCGAGCACTCGAGGTGACCCGTATGTGAGTTCCGTGGGGATAACTGCTTCCGCCCCATATACTAGAGAGAAGGGTGTCTGGCCGGTAGCTCGATTTGGTGTCGTCCTGATTGACCAAAGAACCACCGGCAACTCATCAACCCAGCGCCTTCTGCACTTGCGCAGCCTGTCGAAAGTCCTTGTTCTGAGACCTCGCAACACTTCAGCATTAGCCCTTTCCGCCTGGCCGTTGCTCCTTGGGTGAGCAACAGAAGCAAAACAAATCTTGCCGCCAAGGTCTTGGACATACTGCATAAAGGTGTGGCTCGTGAACTGTGTGCCGTTGTCGGTGATGATCCTGTTGGGTACTCCAAAACGGCAAACTATACCTTTGAAGAACTTGACGGCCGACTGTGATGTCACCTTCCTCACTGCTTCCACTTCTGGCCACTTTGTGAACTTGTCGATGGCGACGTACAAGTACTCAAAGCCCCCGGTAGCACGGGGGAAAGGGCCCAACATGTCGAGCCCCCAGACCGAAAATGGCCAGGATAAAGGGATTGTCTGAAGAGCTTGAGCTGGTTGATGTAGCTTCTTTGAATGAAACTGGCATGCTTCACACTTGGTTACTAGCGCAGTTGCATCCTGGAGGGCAGTGGGCCAAAAGAAACCTTGCCGGAACGTCTTGTCGGCAAGTGCTCTTGATCCTATGTGGGAGCCACATATGCCTCCATGAATCTCTGCCAACAGCTCTAGTCCATCCTCCCGAGGAATGCACTTCAATTTCACACCGTTTGGTCTCTTTCTGTACAGCACGTTGTCCACGAACTGATACATACTAGACTGACGGGCTACTTTTTCCGCTTCTTCCTGCTCCTCAGGGAGTTCCCCTGTCTGAAGGAAATGGACGATGTGTTGTGCCCATGCTGGAGCCTGGGGCTCGACAACAAGGACTAAAGGCATATCTTCTGCCACGGGAACAGTTGTCTCGACAGCAAAGGCTCGAGGCCTTGTCGGAGCCTGTTGCTCCCCGGCAAACCTAACGGGAGCATTCGTCTCAACGGCAAGAGCTTGGGCCCCTGCCGGAGCCTGTTGCTCACCGGCAAGCTTGGCGTTGTTCCCGGCAACTTCTTTGCCGGCGGCTTCTGGGAGCTCTGCCGGGAAGTACTTGCCGGAACTCAACTTTCTTCTTTTTTCTTGCCCTATTGATGGTATCACGGATGGTTGAGTCAGTCGAAGCACAAAAGTTCCTGGTTCCATAGGTAACTTGAGACCAGCGCACTTTGACAGGCCATCAACAATGCTATTCTCTGCACGAGGGACGTGCTCCATTTGTAGGCCATCAAAATGCTCTTCCAACTTCCTCACTTCATCTACATAAGCTTCCATCAACAGGCTCTGATAATCTTTGTTGACTTGCCTGACGACAAGCTGAGAATCACCGCTGATGATAAGTTTCTGGATTCCAAGGTCTGCCGCGATCCTGAGACCGGCAAGCAAACCTTCATATTCGGCAGTATTGTTCGTTGACCTCTCCCGGGAAAAATGCATCTGAATTACCTATTTGAGGTGCTCTCCGGTGGGTGCGACAAGTAGCACACCAGCACCGGCGCCTTGCAGCGAAAAAGCCCCATCAAAATACATGATCCAATCTTGATTTGTTTCCTTGCCGGGGAGAGTCGACTCTGGAACCTCGTCATCTGGCGTTGGGGTCCATTCTGCAATGAACTCCGCCAAGGCTCTGCTCTGGATGGTCGAAGTGCTTTCAAACTTGAGACCAAAGCTAGACAGCTCCAAAGCCCACTCTACAATCCTGCCGGTGGCATCTGGGTTTCTCAAAATCCGCTGCAACGGAAAACGAGTGACGACGGTGATCTCATGTGCCTGAAAGTAATGGCGCAGCTTCCTCGAGGCCATAAGAAGGCCGAAGAGCAGTTTCTGCACCCCAGAGTATCTTGACCTAGCCCCCTGCAGAAGGGAACTGACAAAATAGACTGGGTGCTGCACCATCTTCTTCTTTTGTATCGCTTGACTTGACTGCGCAGACTCAACCTTGTCAGCACTAGACTCTGCCGAGGAAGGCCCTAGCTCGTCGCTTGGCGGTCTTGCCCTTGGCGCTGCTTCTTCATCAACTTCTCTCTCCGCCACCAGCACAGCACTCACCACTTGATTTGTTGCCGCTAGATACAGCAGCAACGGCTCTTGTGGCTTTGGCGCGACCAGCACTGGCGGAGAGGAGAGGTACCTCTTCAAATCCTGCAGCGCTGCCTCCGCTTCCGGAGTCCATTTCATTGGACCTGCCTTCTTCAAAATTTTGAAAAAGGGCAGGGCGCGCTCAGCAGATTTTGAAATGAACCTACTCAGAGCAGCAACGCAGCCGGCAAGACGGCGCACATCATTGACACGTCTTGGTGCTTCGTTTTGCTCAATTGCTTTCATCTTGTCGGGATTTGCTTCAATAACGCGCTGAGACACAAAGAACCCGAGAAGCTTGCCGGATGGAACACCAAACACACACTTCTCAGGGTTGAGCTTCAAGTTGATTTTGCGCAGATTTGCAAATGTCTCTGCTAAATCTGATATGAGTGTTACCTTATCCTTGGTTTTGACCACTATATCATCCATGTAAGCTTCCATATTTCTATGTAGCTGGGGCTCAAAACCAATCTGGATCGCTCTTGCAAATGTAGAACCAGCACTTTTCAACCCGAAAGGCATACGCAAAAAGCAGTACGTACCACATGGGGTGATAAATGCGGTCTACTCTTCGTCTTCCTTGGACATGAAAATCTGATGATAGCCTGAATAGGCGTCAAGGAACGACAGCAAGTCGCAGCCGGCAGGGGAGTCCACAATCTGGTCGATGCGCGGCAAGGGAAAAGGATCTTTTGGACAGGCTTTATTGATATCTGTATAGTCAATACATAGCCTCCATTTTCCATTCGCTTTGCGCACTACAACTGGATTGGCCAACCATGTTGGATGAAGTACTCCTCTAACCAAACCTGCTGCTTCTAACTTTTTAATTTCTTCGGCAATAAACTGTTGCCGCTCCAAAGCTTGCTTCCTAACCTTTTGCTTTACGGGCCGCGCGTGTGGACAGACGGCAAGGTGGTGCTCAATCACCTCCCTGGGAACACCGGGGATATCAGATGGTTGCCATGCAAACACATCGACATTCGCCCGCAGGAAGGCAACGAGCGCGCTTTCCTATTTGCTGTCGAGGGTGGAACTTATGGTGAAAGTTCCCCCCGTGCCATCTTCCTTGGCGGGCACCTTTTTGGTCTCTGGCGGAGCAGCCTTGGACTTCTTGCTATTGCCGGTGGAGCTCTCAGGCACATCCTAAACAGGAGCGCAACACTCCAAAGAGGTGCGCTTGCCGGAGTGTGTGCGAGAGGCCTTGCCGGTCTTCTTCCCCCCGGGAGCTTCAACGGCAGGAGCAAGTGCCTCGGCGGCAGATGCTGCAACTGCCTCCCGGTAGAGTTGATCGGTGCAGATGAGCGCGTCCTTCTTGTCGGAACTGACAGTGATAACGCTCATCGGCCCGGGCATCTTCAGTACATTGTAGGCGTAGTGTGATGCCGCCATAAACTTGGCCAGCGCTAGGCGGCCAAGGATCCCATTATATGGCAATGGAATCTTGGCGACGTCAAACACAATCTTCTCCGTCCTGAAGTTTAAGTCACTGCCAAATGTTACCGGCAGCGTGATCTTTCCCTTGGGTTGGCTCCTTCCTGGATTGACCCCTTGAAACGAGCCCGTCTCCTCGAGATCCCCATCAGGAATTTGCAACCTCTTGATTACCTCGGGTGAGATCAAGTTCAGACCGGCCCCACCGTCAACTAACATCTTCGTCACCTTGAGGTTGCGAATCGTTGGAGAGACCAACAACGGCAAGCACCCAACCGCAGTTACACGATCAGGGTGATCCTCAACGTCGCAGATGATAGGCGTGTTGGACCACTTCAAAGGCTTTCGGGCGCCGACAGATGGCTCAGTCGCATTAGCTCACGCGCCCACTGTTTAAGTTGGCGGTGGGAAGAATGCAACGAGGCACCTCCGTCAACGCACATGGCGTCCGTAGCTTTCTGAAACTCTTGTTCACTGGACTCATCGTCCTTCTCAATGTCATCATCACCCCCTCTTGCTTGTCGCGGCCTCGAGCGAGCCGGTCCTTTTGTTGCTTGGCCTTGCCGCGGCGACCTCCTTGGCCACCACGCTTCTTGCCGGATCCCTCAGCACCATCTTGAGCCTTCTCCTTATATCGCCTCTCGTATTCGGCCTTCTACTTCTCGACAAGCTGCTCAACTTGCCGGCAGTCCTGGAGATCATGGCCCTTGGTGCGGTGGATCTTGCAATACTGCTTGCCGGAGCCGTCTGGCTTGTCGGCAGCCACCAAGGCCTGGCAGGAGGCACACCCAGCAACATCCATGCCGGGGTCGTCAACCTTGGCCTTCTTGGCGGTGCCGGGGTTGCCAGACCCCTCGACAGCAAGCACGGCCTTGCCCTTGCGCTTCCTGTTGCGCCGCCGACCCTTCTTTGTCGGGACGGCAGCGTCTTCATCATCGGAATTGGCCCCTACTCCAGTGTCTTCACCGGGGAGCCTCCTCCCTTCTTCAGCGCGCGCACACTTATCTGCCAGAGCGTAAAGCTCGGCAACATCCTTGACCTTGTTCATTGCCAGTTCTTCCCGCATCCTGCGGTTGCGCACGTTCTGATGGAACGCGCTGATGACAGCGGCAGGATGAACGTCCGGAATGTTATGATGTATGCGGCTGAATCTCTGAATGTACTTGCGCAAGGTCTCGCCTTCCTTCTGGAGGATGAGATGTAGATCACTCTCCTGGCCAGGAGCTTGGTGGCCTCCGGTGAAGGCGCCAACAAACTCGTGGCACAGATCTGCCCAGGAAGAAATGGATCCTTCCGGCAAATGCATCAACCACGACCTGACGTTGGGCTTAAGCACCAACGGGAAGTAGTTGGCGAGTATCTTGTCGTCACGACCCCCGGCAGCCTGCACCGCAATGGTGTAGACGCTCAGGAACTCTGACGGGTGAGTCTTGCCGTCGTATTTCTCCGGAACCTCTGGCTTGAACGTGCGGGAGTTGGGCCACTGGACTCGCCGCAGCTCACGGGTAAACGCTGGACAACCCACCTCGTAAAGTAGATCGACAGGATACCCCGGCGCTGACTTGTCTACAGTGGGCCCCGCGCGCTTGTCAGATTGATGGCGCGCTTCCCGACGCCGCTCGATGGTGGTTCGAGCGTCTTCCTTGCCTCGCTCCCGAAGAACTTGACGTTGATCGCGGCGAGTTCGCGGGTCGGACGACGCTGTGGAATCGTAATCACGGGTGTTGACCCGCCGAGTCAGCGTCCGCTGTTGCCGCTGTGGAGGAGAGTACACCGTAGTCGTACCGCCCACAGTCTTCTCACCGCCGACGCGCGCCGGCTCAACGGACTGCCGTCCCGAGGGTTCCGCCTGCTCCGGCTTATCTTCGTTGGCGAGGCCAACGAGGCTCTGAATGGCAGCTCTCCATTCGTCGAGCTTGTCCGCGGCAGGAGGGAAGTTCAGAAGCAGCTGCGCACGTGCTAGCGCTTCTGCTCGTGTAGGCGGCGGTGATAGGTGCGAGGAACGTGATGTGCTCTGACTCCCAACTATGTTGGAAGGAGCTACAGCACGGTCTCGCGACCGTACACCACTTCCGCCAGCACGCGGACGTGCATGCTGGTCTCGCGCATCCCGAGGATGATGCTCAGGATACTTTCCGTGGGGACGCCCGGGCCCACCAACATCACGGCGATTTTCATCGCGCGCGCCCTGAGAAGGTCGCGGCACGTGCGCCGGTGTAGGTGTCTTGGAAGGCGCCCTTCCATCTCTGGAGTTCGCTGCACCGCCTGCTGGCAGCACAGCTCCATCCCTGGATCCATCGGCGCGAACGACGCCGCTCGCCTGGCTACGATCACCAGAGCGTCATGGAAGCTCTGGATCTCTACTTCCTCCTCCACCCGCGTCGACACCGTCGCCTGTGCGTGTAAGCGCAGGCGCGGCGGACGTGGATGGACCAACCGCTGTGAAACCCTTCCTCTTGGGCGCCATGGCAACGAAGATGATGAAGAACTGGCGCGCTAATCACCAGATCAGGTCCGCACAACCTATCTGCCCCTACCTGGCGCGCCAAAGATGTCGGAGAAATGAAACCTATTGGACCGGGGGGATCCCTTTACGGTTCGGCAGGGAGAAGGTTTGCACAAAGAGCAGATCAAGCAATCAACGCGCGGGGAATTTACCCATGTTTGGGCCGCAAAGATGCGTAAAACCCTACTCCTGCTTGGTTGTATTAGGTGTGTTCTAGCTCTAGTTCTGGGAGCGCTACAGTAAACAGCTGCTGCACATGCAGAATGGCTAGGAGTCCCCCCTCCTATAGCTACGCCTTGGGCCTCCTTTTATACTCTCGAAGGGGTCACCAACAGTGGCGAAGTACAAAGGTGGCGTACAGTAACTACAAGAGGTGTAAAGTATCTACAGTGTTATCATACCTAACACTGACGGTTTGGGACAAGAACATTAAATGCTCCGTTGAGGTGTCGCTAGCTTTCTTGGGGCTGGAAAAAAAAAGGGGCCGTCCCATCGCACCGCTTAAGCCCATCCACCGCTAGCACCTGACACGTATCCAGGAAGACAACAGCTAGGCGACAAGCCGGCCTCTGTATTGGAGCGGTGACAGGGTGGCAAGGGCTTGCCGGCAAGGGCTTGCCGGGGCGAGCCTTGCCGGAGCTCTGCGGCCCTCCCCGGCAGGCGCCCTGCCGGGGCTCCAGCCTTTGGCTTTCTGTCTTCTTATCTTCTCGATGCTGTTGTATCTGATTCCAAGGTTTACAGCAGAGAGGTTTGGCTAGGTCTTGTCAGCCCCAGGGATCCCGCCGCAGTTGCCCGCGCACAAGTCTGGGTAATAGATACCCTGGTTCTTTGTACACTGACAGGAGCTGGAAAAAAAAGGGGCCGTCCCATCGCACCGCTTAAGCCCATCCACCGCTAGCACCTGACACGTATCCAGGAAGACAACAGCTAGGCGACAAGCCGGCCTCTGTATTGGAGCGGTGACAGGGTGGCAAGGGCTTGCCGGCAAGGGCTTGCCGGGGCGAGCCTTGCCGGGGCTCTGCGGCCCTCCCCAGCAGGCGCCCTGCCGGGGCTCCAGCCTTTGGCTTTCTGTCTTCTTATCTTCTCGATGTTGTTGTATCTGATTCCAAGGTTTACAGCAGAGAGGTTTGGCTAGGTCTTGTCAGCCCCAGGGATCCCGCCGCAGTTGCCCGCGCACAAGTCTGGGTAATAGATACCCTGGTTCTTTGTACACTGACACCCCCGGGAGTTTCTGCGGCAGGAGCAAATGCCTTGGCGGCAGACGCTGCAACTGCCTCCCGGTAGAGTTGGTCGGTGCAGATAAGCGCGTCTTTCTTGTCGGAGTTGACGGTAATGACGCTCATCGGCCCGGGCATCTTCAACACAATATAAGCATAATGTGATGCCGCCATAAACTTGGCCAACGCTGGTCGGCCAAGGATCCCATTATATGGCAACGGAATCTTGGCGACGTCAAAAACAATCTTCTCTGTCCTGAAGTTCAGATCGCTACCAAATGTTACCGGTAGCGTGATCTTTCCCTTGGGCTAGCTCCTTCCTGGATTGACCCCCTGAAACGAGCCCGTTTCCTCGAGATCTCCATCAGGAATTTGCAACCTTTTGATCACCTCGGGTGAGATCAAGTTCAAACTGGCCCCACCGTCAACTAACATCTTCGTCACCTTGAGGTTGCGAATCGTTGGTGAGACCAACAATGGCAAACACCCGACCGCAGTTGTACGATCAGGGTGATCCTCAACGTCGAAAATGATAGGCGTGTTGGACCATTTCAACGGTTTTCGGGCGTCGACAGATGGCTCAGTCGCATTAACCTCACGCGCCCACTGTTTAAGTTGGCGATGGGAAGAATGCAACGAGGCACCTCCGTCAACACACATGGTATCTGTGGCTTTCTGAAATTCTTGCTCGCTGGACTCGTCATCTTCTTGGTTGTCATCGTCATCCCCCTCTTGCTTGTCACGGCCTCGAGCGGGCCTCTCCTTCTGTTGCTTGGCCTTGCCGCGACGACCTCCTCGGCCACCACGCTTCTTGCCAGACCCCTCCGCACCATCTTGGCCCCTCTCCTTATCTCGCCTTTCGTACTCAGCATTCTGCTTCTCGACAAGCTGCTCGACTTGCCGGCAGTCTTGGAGATCATGGCCCTTGGTGCGATGGATCTTGCAGTACTGCTTGCCGGAGCCGTCTGGCTTGTTGGCAGCCGCCAAGGCCTGACAGGAGGCGCACCCGGCAACATCCTTGCCGGGGTCGTCAACCTTGGCCTTCTTGGCGGTGCCGGGGTTATCGGACCCCTCGACAGCAAGCACGGCCTTGCCCTTACGCTTCCTGTTACGCCGCCGGCCCTTCTTTGTCAGGGCGGCGGCGTCTTCATCTTCGGAGTCGATCCTTGCGCCAGTACTCTCACCGGGGAGTCTCCTCCCTTCTTCAACTCGAGCACACTTATCTGCCGGAGCATAGAGCTCGGTAACATCCCTGATCTTGTTCATCGCCAGCTCTTCCCGCATCCTGCGGTTGCGCATGTTTTGATGGAACGCGCTGATAACAGCGGCAGGATGAACATCTGGCATGTTGTGATGTATGCGGCTGAACCTCTGGATGTACTTGCGCAAAGTCTCGCCCTCTTTCTGGGGGATGAGATGCAAATCACTTTCCTGGCCAGGAGCTTGGTGGCCTCCGGTAAAGGCGCCAACAAACTCATGGCACAGATCTGCCCAGGAAGAAATGGAACCTTCCGGCAGGTGCATCAACCACGACCTAACGTTGGGCTTGAGCACCAACGGGAAGTAGTTGGCAAGTATCTTGTCGTCGCGAGCCCCGGCAGCCTGCACCACAATGGTGTAGATGCTTAAGAACTCTGACGGGTTGCCGTCATACTTCTCCGGGACCTCCGGTTTGAACGTACGGGAATTGGGCCACTGGACTCGCCGCAGCTCACGGGTAAACGCTGGACAACCCACCTCATAAGGCAGGTCGACAGGATACCCCGGCGCAGGCTTGTCTACAGTGGGACCCACGCGCTTGTCGGATTGATAGCGCGCTTCCCGCCGCCGCTCGATAGTAGTTCGAGCGTCTTCCTTGCTCCGTTCCCGAAGAACTTGACGTTGATCGCAGCGAGTTTGCGGATCAGACGATGCCGTGGAATCGTCATCACGGGTGTCGATCCGCCGAGGCGGCGACCGCTGCTGTCGCCGTGGAGGGGAGTGCACCGTAGTGGTACCGCCTCCGGTCTTCTCGCCACCGGCGCGTGTTGGCTCGATGGACTGCCGCCGTGAAGGCTCCGCCTGCTGTGGCCTATCATCGTTAGCAAGGCCAACGAGGCTCTGAATGGCAGCTCTCCACTCCTCAAGCTTGTCCGCAGTAGGAGGGAAGTTCAAGAGAAACTATGCTCGCGCCAGTGCTTCTGCCTTTGTTGGCGGTGGCGACAGGTGCGAAGAACGTGATGTGCTCTGACTTCCAACTATGTTAGAAGGAGCGCCATCACGATCCCGCGACCGCACACCACTTCCACCAGCATGTTGGCGTGCATGCTGGCCTCGTGCATCCCGAGGATGATGCTCAAGAGACTTTCCATGGGGACGCCCGGAACCACCAACGTCGCGGCGATGTTCATCGCACGCGCCCTGAGAAGGTCACGGCGCGTGCACCGGCGTGGGTGTCTTGGAAGGCGCTCTTCCATCTCTGGAGTTCGCTACGCCGCCCATTGGCAGCACAGCTCCGTCTTTAGATCTAGCGGCGCGAATGACGCCGCTCGCCTGACTGCGGTCACCAGAACATCGTGGAAGCTCTGGATCTCTACCTCCTCCACCCGCGTCGACACCGTCACCCGTGCGTGTAAGTACAAGCGCAGCGGACGTGGATGGTCCAACCGCCGTGAAACCCTTCTTCTTGGGGGCCATGGCGACGTCGATGATAAAGAACTGGCGCGCTGATCGCTAGATCAGGTTCACGCAACCACTCCCCCTACCTGGCGCGCCAAAGATGTCGGGGAAACGACACCTATGGGATCAAGAGGACCCCTTTACGATTCGGCAGGGAAGAAGGTTTGCACAGAGAGCAGATCTAACGATCAACACGAGGGATTTTTACCCAGGTTCGGGCCGCAAGGATGTGTAAAACCCTACTCCTGCCTTGGTTGTATTATATGTGTTTTAGCTCAAGTTCTGGGAGCGCTACGGTACACAGCTGCTACGCATGCAGAATGGGCCAGAAGAAGATCCCCCTGTAGCTACGCCTTGGGCCTCCTTTTATACGTTCGAAGGGGTAACCAATAGTGGCGTACAGGGCATACATGAGGTGTAAAGCAACTATAGTGTTTCATACCTAACACTGACGGTTTAGGACAGAAACATTAAATGCTCCATTGAGGTGTCCCTTAGCGTCTTGGGGACGGAAAAAGGGGCCGTCCCATCAGCACCGCTTAAGCTCACCCGCTGCTAGCGTCTGACACGTTACCAGGAGGACAACAGCTAAAAGACAAGCCGGTGGCCGCACTGGAGCGGTGACAGGGAGGCGGGGTCTTGCCGGGTGCGAGTCTTGCCGGGGCTCTCCAGCCAGCCCGGCAAGGTCTTGCCGGGCGCCTAGCCTTCGGTCTTCTATCTTCCGACTGTTGACTTGAATGCCTCCTTGATGTTTATTGCACTTGCCGCTGGTATGGCTACAACTGCCCGTGCACAAGTATGGGGTACTAAAGGGCCCAAACTTTAGTACACCGATAGGAGCCCCCGGGCCTAGGCCACACACGAGTGCGAAGCGTTGTTGGGCTAGGCCCAAACAGTGCACGGGCACGCGTGGCAGGGATTAACTACTGTAATCATTCCATTTCACTGCCCCCCCCCCACGATGCGCATTGAATGCGGGATGTGGGAGACGTGCGCGGAGCGGCCAAAACTCCAGCGCGCTCGCAAAAGCGTTTCCATGTTTGACTAGTAAAGAGGAATCTCCGGGCCTTCCCCATAAAAGGGAATCCACAGAGGCGCGGCTCATTTACCTCTCGTCTTTTCCAATCTGGGAACCGCCGCCGTCTTCTTCCTCGAGTCCGAAACAGAGCTCCTCCCATTCGTCCGCGCCTCCACGCCCTCTCCGTCCTCAGCCTCTGCCTCCCTAGCCACCATGCCACCCAAGGCAAGCAAGGGCAAGGAGGTGGAAGCCGCCGTCCCAGAGAGCAAGCTGGTGAAGATGCGGAAGGAGCACGCCGTCTTCCCCCCGGCTCTCGATGCGGCCGCACTGAGGGAACGGTACCAGTGCATGTGGGCGAAGGAGACAACGGCGCACCTTGCAACTCTCGTGAGCCCAGGTTCTTCCAGGGGCGGCCCAAACAAGTATCACTTCTTTGCCGATTACTTTTACTGCGGACTCTGCCCCCCATTTTCCGATTTGTTCAACGACATCATGTACACGTACGGCTTCCAACTCCTGGATTTCACACCGAATGTTGTGACATGCATGTCTGTCTTCGCTCATCTTTGCGAAAACTTCGCCGGAGTAGTCCCTAGCACAGCCCTTTTCCGCCATTACTTCATTCCCCGCATCCAAAAAGGCGAGGCCCTTTCTGGTTCCATCGCTTGGATTCCACGGCCATGAAGCAAGGAGGTTTACCCAGACGGGGCCTACCGCGAGAAGTGGGATGAATGGCGGGCCAAGTGGTGCTGGATTCAGGAAACAAATCTCTAGCCCTTCTGCTTGCCGCGGCAAACAAAGATGGTGCGCGGCAACGACTGGAGCGCCCTCGATCCTGACGATGAGAAGCTCACAGTCGCAATTACCAGAATTCACCGCCTCAGAGCTGCCGGGCTCACAATAGAGATGATAGGCGCCGACTTCCTTCGTCGGCGCATCGCCCCTCTGCAGAACAAGGGGAGACCAGCCTGGGAATTCCGGAACGTGGTAGACATCATGAGGCTGCGCCCTGGGCTGAATAACAATTTGACGTTTATGCAGCACGCAGCTCTCTGCCAGAAACTGTTCAAGACTGATGCGGTATGCAGGCTGCCGGCAAGCATAGTCCCTCTGTGCAACAACTCCGCTCTGGCTTCAATCATCGCCATGATGCCGGTGCTTGACACTCACAGCCTTGACGGGACTTGGATTGAGCCATCCACAGAGCAGGTGCAGCAATTCTTTGATAACCTGTCGGAGAGGGCCATTCGTGAAGAAGATAACCTTATCCGCCCCACCACTACGGAAGAAGTGGCATACATCGCCAGCAGGGCGGAGGAGGCAAATCTTGCCGCGGAGGCCGGCAGCGTTGGCTTCGCGGAAGGGGAAACCAGCGAAGGAGAAGTGATGTCGGAAGAAAAACTTGCCGAGCAGGGCGAGGCTGCCGGAAAGCAGAGCGGTGCTGCTGCCGGGGGCCCTTCTGCCGAAGACGCAGCCGAAGAGGAGCTGCACGAGGAGCCCCCAACTCTCGAAGTAAAGAAGAGGCATACTCTCCGAAAGATCGCGTCTGGCGCCACTGCCTGCCAACCTTCCTCGAGCGGTGAAGCCTCCGGCAAGGGAGCGGCCGGCAAGGCTGCGCAGCAATCCGCCGTAGCTAAGCGACCTAGGACCGCTCCTTCACCTCCTCCCATGGACACCGCGGCGGAAGTCGAGTTCGACCTCTCTGCCTCCAGCTCCGAAGAAGAGGAGTAAGGGTCCTGTCACACCTTTTAACTTCTGAATTTCTGGTTTTGCTTAACTAATTTGCTTCGTCTGGCCTGTCCCCGAGAGACACGGAAACATTGGCGCAAAGGGCGGCGAAGAGGGTGAAGACCTCGACGGGTGAGGAACCAGCGGCAAGCACCTCAGGTGCGCCAGAGCTGATTAACATCAGCCCGGAGCTCAGCCCACAACGCAGCCCCCGACTCAGCCCCCAGTGTGAGCCCATTACTCACTTCCTGGTGGCAAGTGCCGGGGTGTGCATCTTCAGTGCTAACATCACCGGGCGTGTAGGAGTGGAGCGGCAACAAGGAGTACCAACGGGGGCCGTCCCTGATGCGCCGCCTCCGTCAACTACGCCGCCCAGAGATGAGTCTTCGGCAAGCGAGCTTTACCGCGATGAAGAGGAGCCGGCAAGCACAGGCACCGGCAACCCTTCTCAGCAGCTCGACACAGGTAAACCGCTCGCCTCAAAGTACTTGCCACTTTGTCTTTCTTTTTTTTGTCTTCTTGAACTTCCATCTCAGCTTTTTCTTGCCCATTTTCTTGGCCTTCAGATCCTCCCTCGACAGAGCACAGGGACGTTGATGTTGTTATCGAGGAGACCGCCAGGGCCTCTGCCGCCGAGGCCGACAAGGTCGCTGCTAAGGAAGCCGCCAAGAATGCTGCCGCCGAGGCCGCCAAGAATGCTAGCACCGAGGCTGCCAAGGCTGCACAGGAAGAGGCCGCCAAGGAATCTGCTGAGAGGGCCGGCGAGGAGGCCAGTGACCATACTGACGGCATTCATGCCGCAGGAGCGTCAGGCGCTACGCCGGCCACGGAGCCCCTAGCTGCCGATGAGGCGGCTGCTGAAGATCAGCCGTCAACATCCAAAGCTCCCTCGTCAAGCAAGTACCTCAAGGTTGGCGACAACTTGTTCGTCAGCATTCCTGGCACGGCAAGCATTGGGGTGCCAGCTGAAGGAGAAGTCTTTGACGAAGACGTCATCGTCGCTGCCGGGCTCGAGATTGTTGACGAGCCGCGCACCAGCAACAACAAATTTGAAGAAGAAAAGCTCCTCCAGGCCATGAGCAGCAACTTCCAGAAGCTTCAAGCACTCCACCGCGCTCGGAAAGAGAAACTGGACTCCAGGGCAGCCATTGTCGAAGCAGTGGAGGCAGATTTCCAGAAGCGCATTGAAGAAACCCAAGCCTGGTATGCTGAAGCCTTTCAGGATTTGAGGACGAACCAAGAGTAGCTGAACCAAAGCTGGAATGAGCTCCTTCTGAAGCAGTCCGATGTTGAGAAGGCACAGGAGGAGGCCAAACAACAGGCCGCTGCAGAGGAGGCACGCTTGAGAGTACTCCGTGTTGGGCTTGAGGCTCATGATTATGACCTCACCGCTCGCGAGAAGGCACTTGCCGACAAGCTCCGCGCCAACGACGAGGAGATTGAAAAGCTTGTCGTGCAAAGGACCCAAGAGCTGGAGCAGAAGCACAAGGAGACGCTTGAAGCTCTGGTCACGGACCATGCCGGCAAGCTGAAGGAGGCCGTCGATGCTGCCGAAGCTGCAGAGGCCGCCAAAAACTTGCTGGAGGAGAAGGCGAACAAGCTGGATGCGGATCTTGAGGACCACAGCAAGAAGATCTCGTCGCTCGAAGCCGAAAGAGACAAGGCTCTCCACAGCTTGATGGAGATACAGGTCGCCACGTCCGAGAAGGCCCAGCAGCTCACCTTAGCCAAGAAATCCATTGTCGATCTGGAGCTGAAGCTGACCACGCTGAAGGAGACTATTGAGACCGCCAAGGCTCGCGAGAGGACCCTGATCAACGACCTCTAGGATGAGAGGGACCTACTCAAGAGCGCCGCCGCCTCACATAATGACTATGTGGCCGGTGTGCAGGTCTGGACTGAAAAGCTCGTCGCGGAGAAGCTTGCCACACAACTGTCCACTATGGGCCTGCAAGGCTTCAGGTATTCTTCTGACGACAGGGTGTCCACGAGCGCCAAGCTGACCATGTTCTTTGACCGTATGCTTGAAGCCCTGGAGCAGCTTCACTCTGACCGAACAGCCCATCTGGCCAGCGAATCACGCAAACTCTGCCAGGCCGTCCTCCGCAAGGTGCTCGTCAAGGTGGTGCACAAGAACCCCGGCATCAACCTCTCCAACGTCCTCGACCGCTTGCCGAGGGATGTAGACGTCAAGGCGCTTGAGGAGCTTGTCGCGCCCATCGTCGACAGGGTAAGCCAAGTCAAGAGGGTTGAAGGTGATCGCCGGGATTAGCTGCCTTACTTCCCGTTGCCACTACCATTCCATGCCAAAGACAATTTTGCCTTATGTTAGAATCGCGGCAAGTATTGATGTAATATAACTTGCTATACTCTGGATGAATGCATGCTATCACCCTTGTTCAATTTCTATCTGTATGTATTCGTCCTACGCTTTATTAGAAACTTGCCGGCGCGCACACTCTTGCCGCGAGCGCTGAGTGCGGGACTTCAGCAGCCTGCTGGCGGTGCCGCTACCGGCAAGAGACCTTGACGTTCTCAGTGCAGCCACCTAAACTGTTGAGCGGACTCGAAACAGAGTAAGGGCGCAACTGATCATGACAAGGTTCCCTCGCGTGCAGGTTTTCCATACAAAAGTCGAAATCGTTCAAGGAAAATAACCTTATTAAACAAAAATTTGTTTGAAGTTTCTGCAACTTAGCTTTTTACTGTCGTACTCCTTCCGGCAAGATGTCAACCTTGAACGTCGCCTGTTGGTATCCATACCATCCTTTCCCCCCCCCCCCCCCGGCAAACTTGCATGCAAGGGAACCTTCTGTCCTTTGAGAAAAAGAAAGAAGAGAAAATGGAGATATGGAACCTTGGCGGTTCGTTAGCACTTGCCGGGAGCAAATGTAATACAATATCTCAGATAAGCATGCACATAAGTAAACATGAAAATCGACAAGAATTGTAAAACACTTAGCTTTATTTAATTATGCACAGGGTCTGTGCCTGGCTTTGTACAAAGGATTACATGCCTTGGCGGCAAGACTCGTACAAAAGGTGGTTGCCGGGAGACCCGGCAACCGCGCCTTATGGATAGGACTTGCGAAGATGTTTGATATTCCAGGAGTTGCTCACTGGGACGCCATCTTCGGTCTCCAGGCGGACTGTGCCAGGCCTGGTGACTCGTACTACCCGATAAGGGCCTTCCCACTTCGGCGTCAACTTGTTGGAATTCTTGGCTGACTGAACACGCCGAAGAACAAGGTTGCCTTCCTCAAGACTTCGGGCATGAACCTTGCGGCTATGATAGCGGCGCAAGGCTTGCTGGTAGCGTGTAGCTCGCACAGCAGCCTGACGACGATCTTCCTCAAGGAGCGTAGCGTCATCTTGCCGCAACTGCTCTTGCTCAAGCTCATCATAAGCGAGCACTCGAGGTGACCCGTACGTGAGTTCCGTGGGGAGAACTGCTTCTGCCCCATAGACTAGGGAAAAGGATGTCTGGCCGGTGGCTCGATTCGGTGTCGTCCTGATTGACCAAAGAACCACCAGCAACTCATCAATCCAGCGCCTTCCGCACTTACGCAGCTTGTCGAAAGTCCTTGTCTTGAGGCCTCGCAACACTTCAGCATTAGCCCTTTCTGTCTGGCTGTTGCTCCTTGGGTGGGCAACAGAAGCAAAACAGATCTTGCCGCCAAGGTCTTGGACATACTGCATGAAGGTGCGGCTCGTGAACTGTGTGCCGTTGTCTGTGATGATCCTGTTTGGTACACCAAAGCGGCAAACTATTCCCTTGAAGAACTTGACGGCTGATTGTGCTGTCACCTTCCTCACTGCTTCCACTTCCGGCCACTTTGTGAACTTGTTGATTGCAACGTACAAGTACTCAAAGCCCCCGGTAGCACGGGGGAAAGGGCCCAAGATGTCGGGCCCCCAGACCGAAAACGGCCAAGAGAGAGGAATTGTCTGAAGAGCTTGAGCTGGTTGATGCAATTTCTTCGAATGAAACTGGCATGCTTCACACTTGGTTACTAGCGCAGTTGCATCCTGGAGAGCAGTGGGCCAAAAAAACCTTGCCGGAATACCTTACCGGCAAGTGCTCTTGATCCTATGTGGGAGCCACATATGCCTCCATGTATCTCTGCCAACAGCTCTAGTCCATCTTCCCGAGAAATGCACTTCAATTTCACACCGTTCGGCCTCTTTCTGTATAGGACGTTGTCCATGAACTGGTACATATTAGACTGGCGGGCTACTATCTCCGCTTCTTCCTGTTCCTCAGGGAGCTCTCCTGTCTGAAGGAAATGGACGATGTGTTGTGCCCATGCTAGAGCCTGGGGCTCGACAGCAAGGACTAAAGGCATGTCTTCTGCCGCGGGAGCAGTTATCTTGACAGCAAATGCTTGAGACCCTACCGGAGCCTGTTGTTCCCCGGCAAGCTTGGCGGGAGCGTTTGTCTCGACGGCAAGAGATCGAGGCCCTGCCGGAGCCTGTCGCTCACCGGCAAGCTTGACGTCGTTCCCGGCAACTTCCTTGCCGGCGGCTTCTGGGAGCTCTGCCGGGAAATACTTGCCGGAACTCAACTTTCTTCTTTTCTCTTGTCCCATCGATGGTGTCACGGATGATTGAGTGAGTCAGAGCACAAAAGTTCCTGGTTCCACAGGTAACTTGAAAGCAGCGCACTTTGACAGGCCGTCAGCAATGCAGTTTTCTGCACAAGGAACATGCTCCATTTGCAGACCGTCAAAATGCTCTTCCAACTTTCTTACTTCTTCTACGTAAGCTTCCATCAACGGGCTCTGATAATCTTTATTCACTTGCTTGACGACAAGCTGAGAATCACCCCTAACGATGAGTTTCTTGATTCCAAGGTCTGCCGCGACCCTAAGACCGGCAAGCAGCCCTTCATACTCCGCAGTATTGTTCATTGACCTCTCCCGGGGAAAGTGCATCTGAATCACGTATTTGAGGTGCTCTACGGTGGGTGCGACAAGCAGCACGCCAGCACCGGCTCCTTGCAGCGAGAAAGCCCCATCAAAATACATAATCCACTCTTGATTTGTTTCCTTTCCGGGGAGAGTTGACTCTGGAACCTCTTCATCTGGCGTTGGGGTCCATTCTACAATGAACTCCGCCAAGGCTCTGCTCTGAATGGTTGAAGTGCTCTCAAACTTAAGATCAAAGCTCGACAATTCCAACGCCCACTCTACAATCCTGCCGGTAGCATCTGGGTTCCGCAAAATCCGCTGCAACGGAAAGCGAGTGACAACGGTGATCTCGTGTGCCTGAAAGTAATGACGCAGCTTCCTTGAGGCCATAAGAAGGCCGAAGAGCAACTTCTGCACACCAGAATATCTTGACCTAGCCCCCTGCAAAAGGGAGCTGACAAAATAAACTGGGCGCTGCACCATCTTCTTCTTCTGTGTTGCTTGACTTGAGTGCGCAGATTCCAACCTTGTCGGCACCAGACTCTGACGGGGAAGATCCTAGCTCGTCGCTTGACGGTCTTGCCGCTGCCGCTGCTTCTTCATCGACTTCTCTCTCTGCCACTAACGCAGCACTTACCACTTGATTCGTCGCCGCTAAATATAGCAGCAACGGCTCTTGCGGTTTTGGTGCGACTAGTACTGGCGGAGAGGAGAGGTACCTCTTCAAATCCTGCAGCGCTGCCTCCGCTTCCGGAGTCCATTTCATCGGACCTGCCTTCTTCAAGATTTTGAAAAAGGGCAGGGCGCGCTCAGTAGATTTTGAGATGAACCTACTCAAAGCAGCAACGCAGCCGGCAAGACGACGCACATCCTTGACACGCATTGGTGCTTCAATCTGCTCAATTGCCTTGATCTTGTCGGGATTTGCTTCGATTCCACGCTGAGATACAAAGAACCCGAGAAGCTTGCCGGATGGAACACCAAACACGAACTTCTCAGGGTTGAGCTTCAAGTTGATCTTGCGCAGATTTGCAAATGTTTCTTCTAGGTCTGATATGAGCGTTGACTTGTCCTTGGTTTTGACCACTATGTCATCCATATAAGGTTCCATATTTCTATGTAGCTAGGGCTCAAAACCAATCTGGACCGCTCTTGCAAATGTAGAACCAGCACTTTTCAACCCGAAAGGCATACGCAAAAAGCAATACTTACCACATGGGGTGATAAATGCGATCTTCTCTTCATCTTCCTTGGCCATGAAAATCTGATGATACCCTGAATAGGCGTCAAGGATTGACAGCAAATCGCAGCCGGCGGTGGAGTCCACAATCTGGTCGATGCGTGGCAAGGGAAAAGGATCTTTCGGATAGGCTTTATTGATGTCTGTATAATCAATACACAGCCTCCATTTTCCATTTGCCTTGCGCACTACAACTGGATTGGCCAACCATGTTGGATGAAGTACTCCTCTCACCAAACCTGCCGCTTCCAACTTCTTGACTTCTTCGGCAATAAACTGTTGCCGTTCCAAAGCCTGCTTCCTGACCTTCTACTTGACGGGCCGCGCGTGTGGACAGACAGCAAGGTGGTGCTCAATCACCTTCCTGGGAACACCGGGGATATCAGATGGTTGCCATGCAAACACATCGACATTCGCCCGCAGGAAGGCAACGAGCGCGCTTTCCTATTTGTTGTCGAGGGTGGAACTTATGGTGAAAGTTCCTCCCGTACCATCTTCCTTGGCGGGCACCTTCTTGGTCTCTGGTGGAGCTACCTTGGACTTTTTGCTCTTGCCGGTGGAACTCTCTGGCACATCCTCAACAGGAGCGCAGCACTCCAAGGAGGTGCGCTTGCCGGAGTGTGTGCGAGAGGTCCTGCCGGTCTTCTTCCCCCCTGTCGGAGAAACGACACCTATGGGACCGGGGGGATCCCTTTACGGTTCGGCAGGGAGAAGGTTTGCACAAAGAGCAGATCAAGCAATCAACACGCGGGGAATTTACCCAGGTTCGGGCCACAAAGATGCGTAAAACCCTACTCCTGCTTGGTTGTATTAGGTGTGTTCTAGCTCTAGTTCTGGGAGCGCTACAGTAAACAGCTGCTACACATGCAGAATGGCTAGGAGTCCCCCCTCCTGTAGCTACGCCTTGGGCCTCCTTTTATACTCTTGAAGGGGTCACCAACAGTGGCGAAGTACAAAGGTGGTGTACAGTAACTACAAGAGGTGTAAAGTATCTACAGTGTTATCATACCTAACACTGACAGTTTGGGACAAGAACATTAAATGCTCCGTTGAGGTGTCCCTAGCTTTCTTGGGGCTGGAAACAAAAAGGGGCCGTCCCATCGCACCGCGTAAGCCCATCCACCGCTAGCACCTGACACGTATCCAGGAAGACAACAGCTAGGCGACAAGCCGGCCTCTGTATTGGAGCGGTGATAGGGTGGCAAGGGCTTGCCGGCAAGGGCTTGCCGGGGCGACCTTGTCGGGGCTCTACGGCCCTCCCCGGCAGGCCCCCTGCCGGGGCTCCAGCCTTTGGCTTTCTGTCTTCTTATCTCCTCGATGCTGTTGTATCTGATTCCAAGGTTTACAGCAGAGAGGTTTGGCTAGGTCTTGTCAGCCCCAGGGATCCCGCCGCAGTTGCCCGCGCACAAGTCTGGGTAATAGATACCCTGGTTCTTTGTACACTGACAGGAGCCCCCGGGCCTGGGCCATACATGCGCGCGCGGCGCTGTTGGGCTAGGCCCAAAATAGTGCGCGGGCACACATGGCCACAGTAATGATGACGGTTGATAGCTTTTTCCCATGACGCATAGTAACCGTAGGTCTTGGGAGTATCGGAGCGAGGCGGTCCGTCTTCTTCTTCGGGAGGAGAAACGAGGAACAGGGCGGCGCCCGCTCGCTTCCATATTAACGTCTTGGATGACGCGTCTTGAGTGGCACGTGTTGTCCAGGATTACGAAGGGTCGGCCTTCCTCCTCCTCCAGCACCCAGCCCTATAAAAAGGGGGCGAGGGAAGAAGAAGAAGGCCACTTATCTGCAATCCTCCACTCTCCATCTGCTCGGTTCTTTCTCCTTCTGTCTTTCGCCACCTCCTTTGCTGCACCGCCCCAAGATGGTGAGAGGACGCGGCCGCGGCCGGGGTTCCCTTAGCGCTACGAGGAGCAGCCCTCGGACCCCAGCATGCGTGGTGGTGACGATGGCGGGTCCAAGCTCCCATGGCAGGTCTGCATCCCGAGGCCGCACGAGGACGGCTCCGGCGGGACGCGGTGGCCGCAGCAGCACGCCTCTTCCGCAACCCCACGCGGGGATCCACGCGGGAGAGGAGCTGAAGGAGTTCGTCGTGGTCCTCCCCCACCGGCTACGGAGTTGGCTGCGCCTCCCTGACCCTTTTGCAAGGGCCGTGGAGAGCAACCGGCCCCGTGGCTTATGGCTCCGTGCGGACGGCTGCAGCAATGGTCCTTGGTGGGTGGCGGTCGACCTCACCCCCGGAAGCGCCATGTTCCTGACGAGGGGATGGAAATCGTTCGCCCGTTCCCGTGGTCTCATCCCGGGGCAGCTGCTTCACTTCAAGCTCATCGATCCCGCCACCCTCTCCGTGAAGTTCTTCGGGGCGACCGGCGTTCGCTTGGAGTGCTGCGCTAAAAGTTCAAGCGACAGCGACTTCGACTCCTCCAGCGATAGCGACGACGAGGACAGCGTCATCGGCATGAAAAACGAGGACTCCGACTAGGCACGCTTGGCGCCGTAGTTAAGTCCCGACGTTCCATCCGCGAGACCTTGTTTCCGGATCAATCGCCGCGTCGCAGTAGTAAATCTCTTTTGATGTATCAGATTGCGCACAATGTAGTCCTTGAATGTTCAAGAAGAAATGCACTGGGTATCAATCTTTTAAAAATCCTTGCTTAAAAATCCTTTGCTCTTGTATGTATCTTTGTTTCTTGCTGTCCCCCCGACAAGTGCCTTGCCGGGAAGGTCTCTGGCATGTCCTCAACGGGAGCGCAGCACTCCGAAGAGGTGTGCTTGCCGAAGGTCTTGCCGGATCTTCAGCTTCCAGTAATGTGGACGAACAGAGCGTAATGTCGACAAGAGTCGTGGGCCCAAGAAGAAAACTGCGCGACATGTGATGAAGAGCCAGCCCCCGATACTTTCCCATAAGGGGTACCGCGAGTGCGATGCTCGATTCATACACCCATTCTTGCCATTGCTACCATCCACTGCAGACGTCATCTTGCGCCTGCCGCAAGACTTGCCGCAGATATAACTTCAACTGCCCGTGCACCCCGGCAGGCCTTGCCGCAAGTACCCCGGCAAGCCTTGTCACAGGTATAGCCTCGACCGAGCCTCGACTGTCCGTGCACAAGTGCGGGGTACTAAGGGACCCAATTTTAGTACACCGACACCGGAGCCCCCGGGCCTGGGCCATACACGGGCGCGCGGCATCGTTGGGCCAGGCCCAAACAGTGTACGGGTACGCATGGCAGGAGTTACCTTCCGCAATCATTCCTTTTACTGCGCCACCCACGACGCCCATTAAATGCGGGACGTGGGAGACGTGCACGGCGCGGCCGTTACAGCAGCGCGCTTGCGAAGCATTTCAGTATTATTTTAGTAAAGAGGCAGCCCCGTGTCTTCCCCATAAAAAGGAATCCGCAGGGGCGCGGCTCATTTACCTCTCATCTCTTCCAATCTGGGAACTGCCGCCATCTCCTTCCTCGAGCCCGAAATAGAGCCTCTCCCACCCCCTCTCCGCTCTCACGCCTTCGCCGTCCTCAGCTTCCACCCTCCATAGCCGCCATGCCGCCCAAGGCAAGCAAGGGCAAGAAGGTGGCGGAGAACAAAATGGCGGAGATGCGGAAGGAGCACGTTGTCTTCGCACTGGTGCTTGACGCGGAGGCCTTGAAGGAGCAGTACCAGTTCATGTGGGCGGCCGCGACGACGGCGCATCCGGCCACCGCCGTGAGTCCAGGTTCTTCTCAGGGCGGCCCAAAGAAATACTACTTTTTTGCCGATTACTTCTATTGCGGACTCTGCCCCCCTTTCTCCGATTTCTTCAAAGACATTATGCACACCTACGGCTTCCAACTCTTGGATTTCACGCCGAATGCCGTGACATGTATGTCCGTTTTCGCTCACCTTTGTGAAAACTTTGCCGGAGTAGTACCCAGCACCGCCCTTTTTCGCCACTACTTTATCCCTCGCATCGAGAAAGGCGAGGCCCTCTCTGGTTCCATCGCCTAGATCCCACGGACAGGAACCAAGGAGGTCTATCCAGACGGGGCCTTCCGCCAAAAGTGGGAGGAATGGTGGGGCAGATGGTGCTGGGTTCGAGAGACAGAAGAATCAGAAATCCAATCCTTCTGCTTGCCGCGGGAGACAAAGATAGTCCGCAACAATGACTGGAGTGCCTTCGACCCTGAAGATGCAAAGCTCACAGTCGCAACCACAAGGATTCTCCGCCTCAGAGCTGCCAGGCTCTCAGTAGATATGATAGGCGCCGATTTCCTTCGCCGGCGCATTGCCCCTCTGCAGAACAAAGGGAGGCCAGCTTGGCAGTTCAAGAACGCGGTAGACATCATGAGGCTGCGCCCCGGGCTGGATAACAATCTGACACTTATGCAGCACGCAGCCCTCTGCCAAAAATTGTTCAGGGGTGAACTGGTGCGCGATCTACTGGCAAGCATAGTTCCCTTGTGCAACAACTCTTCTCTGGGCCCGATCATTGCTATGATGCCAATATTGGACGCCCACAGCGTTGACGGGTCCTGGATCGAGCCTCCCGAAGATCAGGTGCAACAATTCTTTGATGATCTGATGGAGAAGCCAATCCGCGTGGATGAAGACCTCGTCCGCGCCACCACTAAAAGGGAAGTAGAGTACATCGCTGGCAGGGTGATGGAGGCGGGCCTTGCCGCGGAGGCCAGCAGTGCTGGCCTCGCGGAAACGGAGACCAGCGAAGAGGAAACGTTGCCGGATGAAAATCTTGCCGGGCAGAGCGAAACTGTTGAGGAATAGGGCGGCACATCTGCCGGGGACCATTCTACCGAAGATGCGGCCGAGGAGGAACTGCTCGAGGAGGCCCCAACTCTTAAGCCAAGGAGCAGATGCGTCCTTCGGAGCGCCACTTCTGGGGTCCCAGCCCGCCAAGGTCCTTCAAGTAGTACAGCCCCCGGCAAGGGGGCGGCCAGCAAGGCGACGCAGCGGCAAGAAGCTCGTCAGCAACCCGCACCCGCCGCGGCCAAATGACCAAGGAGCTCCCCTTCACCTCCTCGCTCGGGCACCATGACGGAAGTCGCCTTCGATCTTTCCGCCCTCAGCTCGGGAGAAGAAGAAGAGTAAGGATCTTGTCGCATCCCTTCTTTTTCCTGAATTTCTGATTTTACTTCAATTCATTTGCTTCGCCCCACTTTGTTTCCGCAGAGATGCAGAAACACTGGCGGAGAGGATAGCGAAGAGGGCGAAGACCTCAATGGACGAGGAGCCGCCGGCAAGCACCTCAAGTGCACCAGAGACGGCTACCGTCAGCCCGGGGCCCAGCCCACAACACAGTCCTCGACTCAGTCCCTGGCGCAGCCCCCAGCGTGAGTCTATTACTCACTTTCCGCTGGCAAGTGCCGGGGTGTGCATTTTTACTGCTGACATCGCTAGGCGTGCAGGAGGAGAGCAGCGACAAGGAGAACCATCAGAGGCCACCCCTGAGATGCCTCCTCCGTCAACCACGCCGCCCAGAGATGGATCGCCGGCAAGGACTTCCTCTAGCGTGCTCTACCGCGATGAGGAAGACCCGGCAAGCCTGGGCACCGGCAGCTCTACGCCGGCAACCAATGTTGGCACAGGTACTTGTTACTCTGTTTTCTTTCTTTTTTGTCTTCTTGAACTTCCATCTCAATCTCATCTTGATTTGCCTTCTTTCTTGGCCTCCAGACATTCCCTCGACAGAGCAAATGGACATTGACACCGTCATCGAGGAGACAGCCAGGGATGCTGCCGCTGAGACCGGCAGGCTTGCCGCTGAAGAGGCCGCCAAGAATGCTGCCGCCGAAGCTGCCAAGAACGCTGCCGCCGAGGCCGCCAAGGATGCCAGCGCCGAAGCCGCCAGGGCTGCGCTGGAAGAGGCCGCCAAGGAATCCGCTGAGAGAGCCGGCGAGGAGGCTAGTGGCCGTACTGACGGCATCCCTGCCGCAGGAGCGCCAGGCGCTGCGCCGAACACAGAGCCCCCAGCTGCCGGGGAGGCGGCTGTTGAGGAACAGCCACCAACATCCGAAGCTTCCTCGTCAAGCAAGTATCTCAAGATCGGCGACAACTTGTTCGTCAGCATCCCCGGCACGGTAGGCACTAGGGCACCAACTGAAGGGAAGGTTTTTGATGAAGACGCCATCGCTGCAGCCGGGCTCGAGATCGTCGACGAACCAAGTGCCAGCGGCAGTAAAACTGAAGAGGAGAAACTTCTCCAGGCCATGAGCGACAACTACCAGAAGCTCCAAGCACTCCATCGCGCTCGAAAGGAGAAGCTAGACTCCAGGGCAGCAGTTGCCAACAAGGTGGAGGCAGATTTCCAGAAGTGTGTTGAAGAAACTCAAGGCTGGTTTGCCGAAGCTTATCAGGAGTTGAGGTCAGGCCAAGAGCAGCTGAGCCAAAGATGGGACGATCTCCTCCTGAAGCAGTCCGATGTTGAAAAAGCACAGGAGGAGGCCAAACAGCAAACTGCTGCAGATGAAGCACGCCTGAACGAACTTCACGTTGAACTTAAGGCTCATGACGAAGAACTCGCGGACAAGGAGATCGAAAGGCTCGTCGCACAGCGGACCCAAGATCTGGAGCTGAAGCACAAAGAGACGCTCGAGGCCCTAACCACAGATCACGCCGGCAGGCTAAAGGAGGCCGTCGATGCTGTCGGAGCTGCAGAGGCCGCCAAGAACCTGCTGGAGGAGAGGGTGAAGAAGCTGGAGGCAGATCTCGAAGACCACGGCAAGAAGATCTCGACACTCGAGACCGAGAGAGACAAGGCTCTCCACAGCCTGATGGACACGCAAGTTGCCGTATCCGACAAGACCAAGGAGCTCTCCACAGCTAATGAATCCATCGCCGATCTGAAGACGAAGTTGTCCACACTGGAAGAGACTCTGGAGACCGCCAAGGCTCGCGAGAAGACCCTGGTCAAAAGTCTCCGGGATGAGGAGGAGCTGGTCAAGAGCGCTGCCGCCGCTCACAATGACTATGTGCAGGGAGTGCAGATCTGGACTGAGAAGCTTGCCGATGTCGCGGAGAAGCTTGCCGCGCATTTGTCCACCATGGGCCTGCAAGATCACAGGCAGCCTCTTGACGACACGGTGTCCCCGAGCGCCAAGCTGACCATGTTCTTCGACCGTGTGCTTGCAGCCCTGGAGCAACTCCATTCTGACTGAACAGCTCATCTGGCCAGCGAGTCCCGCAAGCTCTGCCAAGCTGTCCTTCGCAAGGTGCTCACCAAGGTGGTATACAGGAATCCCGGCATCAACCTCACCAATGTCCTTGACCGCCTGCCGAAGAATGCAGATCTCAAGGCGACAGAAGAGCTTGTCGCGCCCATCGTCGACAGGGTAAGCCAAGTGAAGAGAGTCGAAGGCGATCGCCGGGATTAGCTGCTTTTTATTCCTTGCCGCCGCCACTTCATGTCAAAGACAACATTTCCTTATGTTAGAATCGCGACAGCTATCATTGTAATATAACTTGCTATGCTCTGGATGAACGCTATGTTATTCCCCTTGCTTAATTTCCTTCTGTATGTATTCTCCCTACGCTTGTTTGGGAACTTGCCGGCGCGCACACCCTTGCCGCGAGCGCTAGGTGCGGGACTTTAGCAGCCTGCTGGCGGGGCCGCTTCCGGCAAGAGACCTTGGTGCTTTCAGTGTAGCCACCTAAACTGTTGAGCGGACTCGAAACAGAGTAAGGGCGCAACCAATCACAACAAGGTTCCTTCGCGTGCAGGTTTTCCACACAAAAATTGAAATCGTTCAAGGAGAATAACAAAACAGAAAAAAATTGTTCAAGGTTTCTGCAACTTAGCGACTTAGCTTTTCGCCTTTTGTTGCCGCATTCCTTCTGGCCAGATGTTTCCTTGAACGTCGCCAGTCGGTATCCATACCACCATCCCCCCCCCCCCCCCCCCGGCAAAGCTACGCGCGAGGTAACCTTCTGTCCTTTGAAAAAAGAAAGAAGAGAAAATAAAGGTCTGGAACCTTGGCGGTCCGTTAGCACTTGCCAGGAGTGAGTGTAATACAATATCTCAGATAAACATGCATATAAATAAACATGAAAATCGACAAGAATTGCGAAACACTTAGGCTTTATTTAACTATGCACAGGGTCTGCGCCTGGCTTTGTACAAAGGATCACATGCTACAGCGGCAAGACTTGTACAAAAGGGGTTGCCGGGAGACCCGGCAACCGCGCCTCATGGGTAGAACTTACGAAGATGCTCGATATTCTAGGAGTTGCTCAGCGGAATACCGTCTTCGGTCTCCAGGCGGACTGCGCCAGGCCTGGTGACTCGTACTACCCGATAAGGGCCTTCCCACTTCGGCGTCAACTTGTTGGAATTCTTGGCCGACTGAACGTGCCGAAGAACAAGATCGCCTTCCTCAAGACTCCGGGCATGAACCTTGCGGCTATGATAGCGGCGCAAAGCTTGCTAGTAGCGTGCAGCTCGCACAGCAGCCTGGAGACGATCCTCCTCAAGGAGCACAGCGTCATCTTGCCGCAGCTGCTCTTGCTCGAGCTCATCATAAGCGAGCACTCGAGGTGAGTTCCGTGGGGAGAACTGCTTCCGCCCCATATACTAGGGAGAAGGGTGTCTGGCCGGTAGCTCGATTTGGTGTCGTCCTGATTGACCAAAGAACCACCGGCAACTCATCAACCCAGCGCCTTCTGCACTTGCGCAGCCTGTCGAAAGTCCTTGTTCTGAGACCTCGCAACACTTCAGCATTAGCCGTTTCCGCCTGGCCGTTGCTCCTTGGGTGAGCAACAGAAGCAAAACAAATCTTGCCGCCAAGGTCTTGGACATACTGCATAAAGGTGTGGCTCGTGAACTGTGTGCCGTTGTCGGTGATGATCCTGTTGGGTACTCCAAAACGGCAAACTATACCTTTGAAGAACTTGACGGCCGACTGTGTTGTCACCTTCCTCACTGCTTCCACTTCTGGCCACTTTGTGAACTTGTCGATGGCAACGTACAAGTACTCAAAGCCCCCGGTAGCACGGGGGAAAGGGCCCAACATGTCGAGCCCCCAGACCGAAAATGGCCAGGATAAAGGGATTGTCTGAAGAGCTTGAGCTGGTTGATGTAGCTTCTTTGAATGAAACTGGCATGCTTCACACTTGGTTACTAGCGCAGTTGCATCCTGGAGGGCAGTGGGCCAAAAGAAACCTTGCCGGAACGTCTTGCCGGCAAGTGCTCTTGATCCTATGTGGGAGCCACATATGCCTCCATGAATCTCTGCCAACAGCTCTAGTCCATCCTCCCGAGGAATGCACTTCAATTTCACACTGTTTGGTCTCTTTCTGTACAGCACGTTGTCCACGAACTGATACATACTAGACTGACGGGCTACTTTTTCCGCTTCTTCCTGCTCCTCAGGGAGTTCCCCTGTCTGAAGGAAATGGACGATGTGTTGTGCCCATGCTGGAGCCTGGGGCTCGACAACAAGGACTAAAGGCATATCTTCTGCCACGGGAACAGTTGTCTCGACAGCAAAGGCTCGAGGCCTTGTCGGAGCCTGTTGCTCCCCGGCAAACCTAACGGGAGCATTCGTCTCAACGGCAAGAGCTTGGGCCCCTGCCGGAGCCTGTTGCTCACCGGCAAGCTTGGCGTTGTTCCCGGCAACTTCTTTGCCGGCGGCTTCTGGGAGCTCTGCCGGGAAGTACTTGCCGGAACTCAACTTTCTTCTTTTTTCTTGCCCTATTGATGGTATCACGGATGGTTGAGTCAGTCGAAGCACAAAAGTTCCTGGTTCCATAGGTAACTTGAGACCAGCGCACTTTGATAGGCCATCAGCAATGCTATTCTCTGCACGAGGGACGTGCTCCATTTGTAGGCCATCAAAATGCTCTTCCAACTTCCTTACTTCATCTACATAAGCTTCCATCAACAGGCTCTGATAATCTTTGTTGACTTGCCTGACGACAAGCTGAGAATCACCCCTGACGATAAGTTTCTGGATTCCAAGGTCTGCCGCGATCCTGAGACCGGCAAGCAAACCTTCATATTCGGCAGTATTGTTCGTTGACCTCTCCCGGGAAAAATGCATCTGAATTACGTATTTGAGGTGCTCTCCGGTGGGTGCGACAAGTAGCACACCAGCACCGGCGCCTTGCAGCGAAAAAGCCCCATCAAAATACATGATCCAATCTTGATTTGTTTCCTTGCCGGGGAGAGTCGACTCTGGAACCTCGTCATCTGGCGTTGGGGTCCATTCTGCAATGAACTCCGCCAAGGCTCTACTCTGGATGGTCGAAGTGCTTTCAAACTTGAGACCAAAGCTAGACAGCTCCAAAGCCCACTCTACAATCCTGCCGGTGGCATCTGGGTTTCTCAAAATCCGCTGCAATGGAAAACGAGTGACGACGGTGATCTCATGTGCCTGAAAGTAATGGCGCAGCTTCCTCGAGGCCATAAGAAGGCCGAAGAGCAGTTTCTGCACCCCAGAGTATCTTGACCTAGCCCCCTGCAGAAGGGAACTGACAAAATAGACTGGGTGCTGCACCATCTTCTTCTTTTGTATCGCTTGACTTGACTGCGCAGACTCAACCTTGTCGGCACCAGACTCTGCCGAGGAAGGCCCTAGCTCGTCGCTTGGCGGTCTTGCCCTTGGCGCTGCTTCTTCATCAACTTCTCTCTCCGCCACCAACGCAGCACTCACCACTTGATTTGTTGCCGCTAGATACAGCAGCAACGGCTCTTGTGGCTTTGGCGCGACCAGCACTGGCGGAGAGGAGAGGTACCTCTTCAAATCCTGCAGCACTGCCTCCGCTTCCGGAGTCCATTTCATTGGACCTGCCTTCTTCAAAATTTTGAAAAAGGGCAGGGCGCGCTCAGCAGATTTTGCAATGAACCTACTCAGAGCAGCAACGCAGCCGGCAAGACGGCGCACATCCTTGACACGTCTTGGTGCTTCGATTTGCTCAATTGCTTTCATCTTGTCGGGATTTGCTTCAATTCCGCGCTGAGACATAAAGAACCCGAGAAGCTTGCCGGATGGAACACCAAACACACACTTCTCAGGGTTGAGCTTCAAGTTGATTTTGCGCAGATTTGCAAATGTCTCTTCTAAATCTGATATGAGCGTTACCTTATCCTTGGTTTTGACCACTATATCATCCATGTAAGCTTCCATATTTCTATGTAGCTGGGGCTCAAAACCAATCTGGACCGCTCTTGCAAATGTAGAACCAGCACTCTTCAACCCGAAAGGCATACGCAAAAAGCAGTACGTACCACATGGAGTGATAAATGCGGTCTTCTCTTCGTCTTCCTTGGACATGAAAATCTGATGATAGCCTGAATAGGCGTCAAGGAACGACAGCAAGTCGTAGCCGGCAGGGGAGTCCACAATCTGGTCGATGCGCGGCAAGGGAAAAGGATCTTTTGGACAGGTTTTATTGATATCTGTATAGTCAATACATAGCCTCCATTTTCCATTCGCTTTGCGCACTACAACTGGATTGGCCAACCATGTTGGATGAAGTACTCCTCTAACCAAACCTGCTGCTTCTAACTTTTTAATTTCTTCGGCAATAAACTGTTGCCGCTCCAAAGCTTGCTTCCTAACCTTTTGCTTTACGGGCCGCGCGTGTGGACAGACGACAAGGTGGTGCTCAATCACCTCCCTGGGAACACCGGGGATATCAGATGGTTGCCATGCAAACACATCGACATTCGCCCGCAGGAAGGCAACGAGCGCGCTTTCCTATTTGCTGTCGAGGGTGGAACTTATGGTGAAAGTTCCCCCCTTGCCATCTTCCTTGGCGGGCACCTTTTTGGTCTCTGGCGGAGCAGCCTTGGACTTCTTGCTATTGCCGGTGGAGCTCTCAGGCACATCCTCAACAGGAGCGCAACACTCCAAAGAGGTGCGCTTGCCGGAGTGTGTGCGAGAGGCCTTGCCGGTCTTCTTCCCCCCGGGAGCTTCAACGGCAGGAGCAAGTGCCTCGGCGGCAGATGCTGCAACTGCCTCCCGGTAGAGTTGATCGGTGCAGATGAGCGCGTCCTTCTTGTCGGAACTGACAGTGATAACGCTCATCGGCCCGGGCATCTTCAGTACATTGTAGGCGTAGTGTGATGCCGCCATAAACTTGGCCAGCGCTGGGCGGCCAAGGATCCCATTATATGGCAATGGAATCTTGGCGACGTCAAACACAATCTTCTCCGTCCTGAAGTTTAAGTCACTGCCAAATGTTACCGGCAGCGTGATATTTCCCTTGGGTTGGCTCCTTCCTGGATTGACCCCTTGAAACGAGCCCGTCTCCTCGAGATCCCCATCAGGAATTTGCAACCTCTTGATTACCTCGGGTGAGATCAAGTTCAGACCGGCCCCACCGTCAACTAACATCTTCGTCACCTTGAGGTTGCGAATCGTTGGAGAGACCAACAACGGCAAGCACCCAACCGCAGTTACACGATCAGGGTGATCCTCAACGTCGCAGATGATAGGCGTGTTGGACCACTTCAAAGGCTTTCGGGCGCCGACAGATGGCTCAGTCGCATTAACCTCACGCGCCCACTGTTTAAGTTGGCGGTGGGAAGAATGCAACGAGGCACCTCCGTCAACGCACATGGCGTCCGTAGCTTTCTGAAACTCTTGTTCACTGGACTCATCGTCCTCCTCAATGTCATCATCACCCCCCCTCTTGCTTGTCGCGGCCTCGAGCGAGCCGGTCCTTTTGTTGCTTGGCCTTGCCGCGGCGACCTCCTTGGCCACCACGCTTCTTGCCGGATCCCTCAGCACCATCTTGAGCCTTCTCCTTATCTCGCCTCTCGTATTCGGCCTTCTGCTTCTCGACAAGCTGCTCAACTTGCCGGCAGTCCTGGAGATCATGGCCCTTGGTGCGGTGGATCTTGCAATACTGCTTGCCGGAGCCGTCTGGCTTGTCGGCAGCCACCAAGGCCTGGCAGGAGGCGCACCCGGCAATATCCTTGCCGGGGTCGTCAATCTTGGCCTTCTTGGCAGTTCCGGGGTTGCCGGACCCCTCGACAGCAAGCACGGCCTTGCCCTTGCGCTTCCTGTTGCGCCGCCGACCCTTCTTTGTCGGGACGGCAGCGTCTTCATCATCGGAATCGGCCCCTACTCCAGTGTCTTTGCCGGGGAGCCTCCTCCCTTCTTCAGCGCGCGCACACTTATCTGCCAGAGCGTAAAGCTCGGCAACATCCTTGACCTTGTTCATTGCCAGTTCTTCCCTCATCCTGCGGTTGCGCACGTTCTGATGGAACGCGCTGATGACAGCGGCAGGATGAACGTCCGGAATGTTATGATGTATGCGGCTGAATCTCTGAATGTACTTGCGCAAGGTCTCGCCTTCCTTCTGGAGGATGAGATGTAGATCACTCTCCTGGCCAGGAGCTTGGTGGCCTCCGGTGAAGGCGCCAAAAAACTCGTGGCACAGATCTGCCCAGGAAGAAATGGATCCTTCCGGCAAATGCATCAACCACGACCTGACGTTGGGCTTAAGCACCAATGGGAAGTAGTTGGCGAGTATCTTGTTGTCACGACCCCCGGCAGCCTGCACCGCAATGGTGTAGACGCTCAGGAACTCTGACGGGTGAGTCTTGTTGTCGTATTTCTCCGGAACCTCTGGCTTGAACGTGCGGGAGTTGGGCCACTGGACTCGCCGCAGCTCACGGGTAAACGCTGGACAACCCACCTCGTAAAGTAGATCGACAGGATACCCCGGCGCTGACTTGTCTACAGTGGGCCCCGCGCGCTTGTCAGATTGATGGCGCGCTTCCCGACGCCGCTCGATGGTGGTTCGAGCGTCTTCCTTGCCTCGCTCCCGAAGAACTTGACGTTGATCGCGGCGAGTTCGCGGGTCAGACGACGCTGTGGAATCGTAATCACGGGTATTGACCCGCCGAGTCAGCGTCCGCTGTTGCTGCTGTGGAGGAGAGTACACCGTAGTCGTACCGCCCACAGTCTTCTCACCGCCGACGCGCGCCGGCTCAACGGACTGCCGTCCCGAGGGTTCCGCCTGCTCCGGCTTATCTTCGTTGGCGAGGCCAACGAGGCTCTGAATGGCAGCTCTCCATTCGTCGAGCTTGTCCGCGGCAGGAGGGAAGTTCAGAAGCAGCTGCGCACGTGCTAGCGCTTCTGCTCGTGTAGGCGGCGGTGATAGGTGCGAGGAACGTGATGTGCTCTGACTCCCAACTATGTTGGAAGGAGCTACAGCATGGTCTCGCGACCGTACACCACTTCCGCCAGCACGCGGACGTGCATGCTGGTCTCACGCATCCCGAGGATGATGCTCAGGAGAATTTCCGTGGGGACGCCCGGGACCACCAACATCACGGCGATTTTCATCGCGAGCCCCCTGAGAAGGTCGCGGCACGTGCGCCGGTGTAGGTGTCTTGGAAGGCGCCCTTCCATCTCTGGAGTTCGCTGCACCGCCTGCTGGCAGCACAGCTCCATCCCTGGATCCAGCGGCGCGAACGACGCCGCTCGCCTGGCTACGATCACCAGAGCGTCGTGGAAGCTCTGGATCTCTACTTCCTCCTCCACCCGCGTCGACACCGTCGCCTGTGCGTGTAAGCGCGGGCGCGGCGGACGTGGATGGACCAACCGCTGTGAAACCCTTCCTCTTGGGCGCCATGGCAACGAAGATGATGAAGAACTGGCGCGCTAAACACCAGATCAGGTCCGCACAACCTATCTGCCCCTACCTGGCGCGCCAAAGATGTCGGAGAAATGAAACCTATTGGACCGGGGGGATCCCTTTACGGTTCGGCAGGGAGAAGGTTTGCACAAAGAGCAGATCAAGCAATCAACACGCGGGGAATTTACCCAGGTTTGGGCCGCAAAGATGCGTAAAACCCTACTCCTGCTTGGTTGTATTAGGTGTGTTCTAGCTCTAGTTCTGGGAGCGCTACAGTAAACAGCTGCTGCACATGCAGAATGGCTAGGAGTCCCCCCTCCTATAGCTACGCCTTGGGCCTCCTTTTATACTCTCGAAGGGGTCACCAACAGTGGCGAAGTACAAAGGTGGCGTACAGTAACTACAAGAGGTGTAAAGTATCTACAGTGTTATCATACCTAACACTGACGGTTTGGGACAAGAACATTAAATGCTCCGTTGAGGTGTCGCTAGCTTTCTTGGGGCTGGAAACAAAAAGGGGCCGTCCCATCGCACCGCTTAAGCCCATCCACCGCTAGCACCTGACACGTATCCAGGAAGACAACAGCTAGGCGACAAGCCGGCCTCTGTATTGGAGCGGTGACAGGGTGGCAAGGGCTTGCCGGGGCGAGCCTTGCCGGAGCTCTGCGGCCCTCCCCGGCAGGCGCCCTGCCGGGGCTCCAGCCTTTGGCTTTCTGTCTTCTTATCTTCTCGATGCTGTTGTATCTGATTCCAAGGTTTACAGCAGAGAGGTTTGGCTAGGTCTTGTCAGCCCCAGGGATCCCGCCGCAGTTGCCCGCGCACAAGTCTGGGTAATAGATACCCTGGTTCTTTGTACACTGACAGGAGCTGGAAAAAAAAGGGGCCGTCCCATCGCACCGCTTAAGCCCATCCACCGCTAGCACCTGACACGTATCCAGGAAGACAACAGCTAGGCGACAAGCCGGCCTCTGTATTGGAGCGGTGACAGGGTGGCAAGGGCTTGCCGGCAAGGGCTTGCCGGGGCGAGCCTTGCCGGGGCTCTGCGGCCCTCCCCGGCAGGCGCCCTGCCGGGGCTCCAGCCTTTGGCTTTCTGTCTTCTTATATTCTCGATGTTGTTGTATCTGATTCCAAGGTTTACAGCAGAGAGGTTTGGCTAGGTCTTGTCAGACCCAGGGATCCCGCCGCAGTTGCCCGCGCACAAGTCTGGGTAATAGATACCCTGGTTCTTTGTACACTGACACCCCCGGGAGTTTCTGCGGCAGGAGCAAATGCCTTGGCGGCAGACGCTGCAACTGCCTCCCGGTAGAGTTGGTCGGTGCAGATAAGCGCGTCTTTCTTGTCGGAGTTGACGGTAATGATGCTCATCGGCCCGGGCATCTTCAACACAATATAAGCATAATGTGATGCCGCCATAAACTTGGCCAACGCTGGTCGGCCAAGGATCCCATTATATGGCAACGAAATCTTGGCGACGTCAAAAACAATCTTCTCTGTCCTGAAGTTCAGATCGCTACCAAATGTTACCGGTAGCGTGATCTTTCCCTTGGGCTAGCTCCTTCCTGGATTGACCCCCTGAAACGAGCCCGTTTCCTCGAGATCTCCGTCAGGAATTTGCAACCTTTTGATCACCTCGGATGAGATCAAGTTCAAACTGGCCCCACCGTCAACTAACATCTTCGTCACCTTGAGGTTGCGAATCGTTGGTGAGACCAACAATGGCAAACACCCGACCGCAGTTGTACGATCAGGGTGATCCTCAACGTCGAAAATGATAGGCGTGTTGGACCATTGCAACGGTTTTCGGGCGTCGACAGATGGCTCAGTCGCATTAACCTCACGCGCCCACTGTTTAAGTTGGCGATGGGAAGAATGCAACGAGGCACCTCCGTCAACACACATGGTATCTGTGGCTTTCTGAAATTCTTGCTCACTGGACTCGTCATCTTCTTGGTTGTCATCGTCATCCCCCTCTTGCTTGTCACGGCCTCGAGCGGGCCTCTCCTTCTGTTGCTTGGCCTTGCCGCGACGACCTCCTCGGCCACCACGCTTCTTGCCAGACCCCTCCGCACCATCTTGGCCCCTCTCCTTATCTCGCCTTTCGTACTCAGCTTTCTGCTTCTCGACAAGCTGCTCGACTTGCCGGCAGTCTTGGAGATCATGGCCCTTGGTGCGATGGATCTTGCAGTATTGCTTGCCGGAGCCGTCTGGCTTGTTGGCAGCCGCCAAGGCCTGATAGGAGGCGCACCCGGCAACATCCTTGCCGGGGTCGTCAACCTTGGCCTTCTTGGCGGTGCCGGGGTTATCGGACCCCTCGACAGCAAGCACGGCCTTGCCCTTACGCTTCATGTTACGCCGCCGGCCCTTCTTTGTCGGGGCGGCGGCGTCTTCATCTTCAGAGTCGATCCTTGCGCCAGTACTCTCACCGGGGAGTCTCCTCCCTTCTTCAACTCGAGCACACTTATCTGCCAGAGCATAGAGCTCGGTAACATCCCTGACCTTGTTCATCACCAGCTCTTCCCGCATCCTGCGGTTGCGCATGTTTTGATGGAATGCGCTGATAACAGCGGCAGGATGAACGTCTGGGATGTTGTGATGTATGCGGCTGAACCTCTGGATGTACTTGCGCAAAGTCTCGCCCTCTTTCTGGGGGATGAGATGCAAATCACTTTCCTGGCCAGGAGCTTGGTGGCCTCCGGTAAAGGCGCCAACAAACTCATGGCACAGATCTGCCCAGGAAGAAATGGAACCTTCCGGCAGGTGCATCAACCACGACCTAACGTTGGGCTTGAGCACCAACGGGAAGTAGTTGGCAAGTATCTTGTCGTCGCGAGCCCCGGCAGCCTGCACCGCAATGGTGTAGATGCTTAAGAACTCTGACGGGTTGCCGTCATACTTCTCCGGGACCTCCGGTTTGAACGTACGGGAATTGGGCCACTGGACTCGCCGCAGCTCACGGGTAAACGCTGGACAACCCACCTCATAAGGCAGGTCGATAGGATACCCCGGCGCAGGCTTGTCTACAGTGGGACCCGCGCGCTTGTCGGATTGATAGCGCGCTTCCCGCCGCCGCTCGATAGTAGTTCGAGCGTCTTCCTTGCTCCGTTCCCGAAGAACTTGACGTTGATCGCAGCGAGTTCGCGGATCAGATGACGCCGTGGAATCGTCATCACGGGTGTCGATCTGCCGAGGCGGCGACCGCTGCTGTCGCCGTGGAGGGGAGTGCACCGTGGTGGTACCGCCTCCGGTCTTCTCGCCACCGGCGCGTGTCGGCTCGATGGACTGCCGTCGTGAAGGCTCCGCCTGCTGCGGCCTATCATCGTTAGCAAGGCCAACGAGGCTCTGAATGGCAGCTCTCCACTCCTCAAGCTTGTCCGCAGCAGGAGGGAAGTTCAAGAGCAACTGTGCTCGCGCCAGTGCTTCTGCCTTTGTTGGCGGTGGCGACAGGTGCGAAGAACGTGATGTGCTCTGACTTCCAACTATGTTAGAAGGAGCGCCATCACGATCCCGCGACCGCACACCACTTCCACCAGCATGTTGGCGTGCATGCTGGCCTCGTGCATCCCGAGGATGATGCTCAGGAGACTTTCCATGGGGACGCCCGGAACCACCAACGTCACGGCGATGTTCATCGCACGCGCCCTGAGAAGGTCGCGGCGCGTGCGCCGGCGTGGGTGTCTTGGAAGGCGCTCTTCCGTCTCTGGAGTTCGCTACGCCGCCCATTGGCAGCACAGCTCCGTCTTTAGATCTAGCGGCGTGAATGACGCCGCTCGCCTGACTGTGGTCACTAGAACATCGTGGAAGCTCTGGATCTCTACCTCCTCCGCCCGCGTCGACACCGTCGCCCGTGCGTGTAAGTACAGGCGCAGCGGACGTGGATGGTCCAACCGCCGTGAAACCCTTCTTCTTGGGGGCCATGGCGACGTCGATGATAAAGAACTGGCGCGCTGATCGCTAGATCAGGTTCACGCAACCACTCCCCCTACCTGGCGCGCCAAAGATGTCGGGGAAACGACACCTATGGGATCAAGAGGACCCCTTTACGATTCGGCAGGGAAGAAGGTTTGCACAGAGAGCAGATCTAACGATCAACACGAGGGATTTTTACCCAGGTTCGGGCCGCAAGGATGTGTAAAACCCTACTCCTGCCTTGGTTGTATTATATGTGTTTTAGCTCAAGTTCTGGGAGCGCTACGGTACACAGCTGCTACGCAAGCAAAATGGGCCAGAAGAAGATCCCCCTGTAGCTACGCCTTGGGCCTCCTTTTATAAGTTCGAAGGGGTCACCAATAGTGGCGTACAGGGCATACATGAGGTGTAAAGCAACTATAGTGTTTCATACCTAACACTGACGGTTTAGGACAGAAACATTAAATGCTCCGTTGAGGTGTCCCTTAGCGTCTTGGGGACGGAGAAAGGGGCCGTCCCATCAGCACCGCTTAAGCTCACCCGCTGCTAGCGTCTGACACGTTACCAGGAGGACAACAGCTAAAAGACAAGCCGGTGGCCGCACTGGAGCGGTGACAGGGCGGCGGGGTCTTGCCGGGTGCGAGTCTTGCCGGGGCTCTGCAGCCAGCCCGGCAAGGTCTTGCCGGGCGCCTAGCCTTCGGTCTTCTATCTTCCGACTGTTGACTTGAATGCCTCCTTGATGTTTATTGCACTTGTGTTCAGCTGTCTCCCGGCAGGCCTTGCCGCTGGTATGGCTACAACTGCCCGTGCACAAGTATGGGGTACTAAAGGGCCCAAACTTTAGTACACCGACATCTCGGCGGCATCTGATGGGTTTAGCAGCAATGAGGTAAGGTTGGAGAGAGAGGGAGAAGGATAACCATACAAACAATATAGTTTTGAAAATATGTTTTATTCGTTTGCTGTCAGAAAACCACAAAATGATAGCTCACAAATCATCGCATCTAACGTGAGTATAAAACAAGGGTTTGGGTCTTCTAAAAAGGTCAAATAAATATTGGGTTTGTTCAGGGTCTTTGGAGTCTCCAACTGTTGGAGCTGCAATTCTGCATGATGAAATCCTCTTACTCTCAAGTGGTCCTCAGTTGATCCTCCGTGAGGTCAAAAGGGAAAATGGGTATATTCTAACTATTTGAGGGGAGATGGACTTATTTGATAAAATCAGAGAAGATGAGAAGTAAAAGATCTTTTTGAAAACAATAAAGTTTTGGAGATATCCTATCCTAGGGGCTTTCCAGTTTTTAGGGTAACGTCCGACAGTCAACATGTGCTCTGATACCATCTCTGTAGCGACCTGACCCAATACGGTCAAGTGTCTGTGCTTTCTGTGCCATCCCTGGATCGGTATACTGGCACACACAGTAATTCGATGAAATACCATAACATAACATGTAAAATAAATACCGTAGATCCAGAGTATACCTTATATCACAACGGAAACAAATCATTAAGGGTGTGGAGTCCCATCAACGCTAATGGCAAGTTGAGTGTAGACCGTAACCCTATATCGTAACTCTTACTCATCGTCGAATTCCTGCAACATGATACATTGCAGTCGTATAGGTCAGTACATTGAATGTATCGTCAAGAACACAATTAAAACAGATGAAAAGGCTATTCTATATGCAATATGGTTGTGGTAGCTCTAAGTCCGAGTTTTTGCATAAAAGCCAGTTTTGTCCTAACTCAAAGTTTTCATTTGCATTTTAATACTATGTGCATGTCATTTATGAGATGGTTCCACCAACCATTTCTCATTCCCAGGTCATTACAAATCCCAAATTCATTTAATCGGCAACAGTGTTGAGAATATCCAGACAATTCAATTCCACCCGCTCAAATTGTCCGTAACTGAGGACACGGCCAATCGATTAGTTTAACACTCTGCAGATGTTTGCGCACTTTTCCCGCAAGACTCGATCGACTCCCTTGAGTCCTCGCACTGCCTGGTGTTTGAGAACAGGATGACCGAGACACGATCTTTCTGGAGTACTCAACTATGCTAGAGCCCATAATAGCTTGCGGCTGCACATGGAAGCTTCTGGCTTGAAAGATTCATCAATCTCTTTGCGCCTGGGTGGCCTTTAAAAACCGGGTGATCACTGGTACATCCCCAGTATCCCCTGGCAAGGTCGCGGAACTGGGTGATCACTGGTACATCCCCAGGATCCCCTAGCAAGGTCATAGAACTGGGTGATCACTGGTACATCTCCAGGACCCCCTGGCAAGGTCATAGAACTGGGTGAACACCGATACATCTCCAGGCCCCCCTCACGAGGTCATAGAACTGGGTGATCACAGGTACAACTCTAGGATCCCCTGGCAAGGTCGTAGAACAGGGTGATCACTGGTACATCTCCAAGATCCCCTATGCCCTCTCCTTGCAATTAGTCCACCCAGAGGTGTATTGAAATTGTTGAGGTATTGAAGTCTTGAGGTTGGTTTAGATCATCTTCACTCTCACAACTTTCATGAATCACTCATACCACTCCCCGTCCACTAAAGCATAGCAATAACAACTATTCATCGATTATCGGGGCTTGGTAACAAGGGTATTGGGGTTCCTACCTCATGATACTACTCAAGAACTACTATTTCAATTTACCTACTTGATGCAAGGTGGAAGGTGGCACTAATGCAATAAAACTTATGAATTTTAAAGAGATGATCAAAGTGAACTTGCCAGGTGTAGTTGGTGAAGATTATATCGCTCTCAGAAATTCCTGATAGTATTGTTCGTCACTCTCCAAAAAAATGTATATAATCAAACATTGCATTCACATAAGAAATCACATCTAGCAAGCATTCGAGCACTCGAAATAACAATCAACAAATAAAATCAATAAAAAAATAAAGTTGAAAACAAAAGAAAACCAAATAAAATCCGAAGAAAACTTCAGAGGAAAACTATAAAGATTAACTATGCCCAACAATATACTTTTGCCCTAGATAAAACTTAACCGCAAGTTAAAACACTAAACTAATAAATTAACAAAAAATAAAATGCTAAAATAATAACTTAATGGAAAGTATTTTGCTTAAAGTTTAAATAGTAAAAAGAATCTATCTAATTGCTATTATACAACTCTAGTTATGATCTATACAAATTTTAATACAAAACATTAGCAACAATAATTGTATTTAATTATTAAAAAAATTCTACTCATGTCTAACAGAAATATATTATAAATTTTCAAGAGTGACAAAAAGAATTTCTTAAAAACAATCAAAAACAAAAAGTTTATTGATAAAACAAATCTATAGTCAAAATAGTACTCTTTTTGATGCAAATCAATTTTAAATTATTCCAAAAAATAATTTGAGAAATCCTACTGGATAGGCAATAGACCTAGTGACAATTAGCTAAAGAATCATCCAAAAATAATTTATAGCTCTCAAGTTAAGTCAAATTTAAGGATTTAAGAGAATTTTTTCAAACTCAAATTTAAATACTCAAACCTAACAACTTATTATCTATTCAGAAACTTTACAAAATTTGTGATCTAGTGCAATTGGAATCACTCAATTGGAATATGTAGACTAGGAGATAAGATTTTTTTTAAGTTTGCTATTTTTCTGAAAAAACAATTACGTGAATTTCCTGGAGCTCACCGGGGTTGGGGAAGATGAGCTCGGATCCGGTGACAAATTGACTCCTGGAGGAAGGAGAGCACGGGACGGGGTAGAGGGCGTCGCAGCAACCTTAGGGGAGGCCGGGGCAGGGCCAACCGAGCCTCGCACGGCGATGGAGAAACCGCCGGAGTTGACGAACTCCGACGAGCAATTCCTCGCAGACTAAAATGATTACTAAGGGGGTTTTGGGTCTGGAGATTAAGTGAATCGAGGTGCTTCTCGCGGTCCCTTTTATAGGAGCAGGGGAGGTCGGTTCGAATCTGAGGCGAGAATGGCAGAGGCCATTAATGGAGTCGGTGGAGGTATTTTAGGAAAATCAACGCGTTAAAACGAGATTTAATTCCTTGAATAGAATCGTCATAACATTCTCCGTAATTTCCGTTTAGACTTCGGAGTGAAACGGGGAAAGTACCGGATGGGAGGAGGGGAGTAAGATGTGGAGTTGCCATGGCTGTAGCTCTCTGTAGTTTGAACGCACAACCAGAGGTGGGAGATAAGCGCGAGCCAGATGGGCCACATAGGCTGGCCCGCATGAACAGTGCGCACCATGAAGTTTTTTTTAGAAATACAAGGAAAGAAAAACGAAAAAGTTTGATATAGACATATTATATATCAAAAATTTCAGCACAAAATTTACTAAATCATGAACATGTTTTCAGAGCCAAATAATATATTTGTAAAAATATATTTTTGAAAATTCCAAAAATGAGTTTGAATTGGATTTCAAATAAGTTTATGTTGGTTTCATAATTCATTTTTCATATTTTCTTTCTGATATTTGAAGGAGTCATATTTCATTCTCTCTTTATTTTATTTGAATAAATGGAAATGAATTTGAAACTCAAAATGGAAACTTTCCAAAAGTGAATTCAAATGGAATTCAGAAATGATTTTCGATAACTCCCCACTCTATTTCATACCTTGAAGAAGTCATATTATCTACTCTCATGAAAATCCTTGACTGGCATAAAGTTTTTGATTTGAATTATTCTCAAATGAAATTCAAATTGTCATGAAAGAAAGAATTGGGAAAGTCTTTTTAAAAGCTTCAAATTGCACTCAATTTCAAACAAAAACCATTCAAGCAATTATAATCACTTATTTAATATAACATTCCAAATTTTAAAATTTTGGGATGTTACAAGTCTTCACGAGGAAGTCGATCGTAATCACAAGTGGGTCAAGCCTCAGTTTGCAGCTGTTCTTCAAAACATGTGTGTGATGCAGAACTCTGTAAGTAAAAAATCACTACTATGCCCATGAAACCTTTGACCGCACCTGGGCCATTCTCTCACATTTCAAAACTCCTGAAGAACTTGTTGAGATGGAGTTTCAACAAGCCTTTGATTGCTCCTGGCCACCACAGAAGAAATTCGAGAAAGTTAAAGTTCCTCCGCTGGTTGCAAGCTCATATTCTTCATCGCGCAAGACAGATGAGATTGTCCTGTGTGGAACTGGCGCTTTTTACCTTTGAAAATTGTGTATGTTCCGGACGGTTATGCGTCATGGTCTAGAGCATCCAAGAGGAAATTCTGAATCGCCGGGTGACCGAGTTTGTGAAGGTTTGGAAGTCTACCTTGAAGACTTACCACGAGTGATTGGGCGGAGTCTGTGTGACTCTAGCTCAAGGAGAATACGGTAAGGATTGTGTGGCCTTTGGTTTAAATACCAAGCCGCTCCAACCAGATGTACGACTGTCACAGCAGTTGGAACTAGTCTACCAAATCATTGTCTTCACCGAGCATCTGGTTATATTTCTTCAACACTTTCCTTTCCTCGGTTACATGTTGATGAAATTGATATTTACTGTTTGAAGACTTTGACTGAAGACATTCTAAATCTCATCTCTCTATTTCTTCAGTCTCGTTACCCGCTGTATCTGCTTATCCTAATCGCTTATTCACTCGTTCTTCTCTTGGTTGGCTTCCATGGCTGAGAGCAACTCTGCCAAAGCAGGCTAATCTTCCGCGTCCTTTTTTCGTCACCGTCATGGGTAAGGAACGACGCGGGGGGGGGGGGGGGGGGGGGGTCCGCGTTATGGCTCTTCAGGTCTGTAGCACTGTGGGGGTGATATGGGTGTGCTTTGTCAACATCCTCGAGCATCGGAGTTGAAGAGCAAGTCAACATACTTCTCTGATGTACTTGTTGTCTTGTTAGGGTTGACCACCACCTATCACTAATCCCTTTTGTGGCCATTTTCAACATTATAGATGCATTTTTTTTCCTTTGTGTCGATGGCAGGGTTGTATTCGGAGACAAGGGCTTAAGCATCTGCGACGGGGTCATTGTTTGCCTCACGACTAGATCGTGTCTCTTGTATCATTTTTGGGTTCTTTTATCAAATTAAAAGGATTTGGTTGCAATTTTTATTTTTGGGAGGCACGAATGTCCCTCTCCACGGTCCACACGCGCACACTCCTGAAAATCATAGAAACAGAGGGTCAGTGTGGAGCAGCGCACACCAGGTCACAAACACTCTCAGGAATCAAGCGGCAAGCAACAGAAATTAGCGAGAGCACGCACGCCATGGCAGCTTTGCTGGATCTCATGGTGGTTCGCTCCTCGCCGTCGCCTCGCTTGGCGTGCCCCGCGGGCGTGCGCCGCGCCAGTGGCCGGGTCACCCGGGGAAAGAGAGAGAGCAACGCCGCCCGCGGTTCCGTGCCTCCGCGCCGTCGTGCTGTGGAGGCGTGGAGGAGCGGCTCGCCGGGGAAGGGGAGGAGCGGCACTGCCGACCACGGCCGCGGCCGCCGCCGCGCGTGGGCCTGTGCGGGAGGAATGGGGAGAAGGAAGGCCGCCACGGTCGGGAGTGTGGGCTGGGCCGAGAAAATGGCCCGCGACCCATCTCGTGGCCCAGGCCCGCCACGGCGGTACCTTGAAATACCCCGCCTTGGCGCCCGAGCGTAACAGCCACAACCAACAGGGCGCGCTTCTCCTCTTCTCCCCGTCGCCGGAGCGCCGACGAGAAACCATGAACCACGCATGGCCCGCCTCCCTCTCCGCCGCGCTCTCCAGCGCCGGCGGCGACCGATGGACAGGCAGCACGTGCGGCTGTGGAGCCGCGTGTTCGGCACGTACCTCCACGCCGACCACAACGGGGAGGGCGTCTCCCTCAGCCGGCGCCGAGACTCGCTGCACGCGGCGCGGGCGGTGCACATCCACCCACGCGCCGACGGCATGGACCTGCTCCTCCACAGCGCCTCCTACGGCCGCTACCTCGGCACCACGTTCAAGCCGGGGCCGCTCGGCCACCACGGCTTCCGCACCGAGCAGCGCGACTACGACGACGAGCCGGACTTGATGGCCGTCAGGCGGGCCGCCGGGGCGGGCTTCGGGGACGTTGTCCTGCTCCGCAACGTCTCCGGCCGCTTCCTCCACGCCAACGGCAGGCGCCTCCCCTGGAACAACGGCGTCACCGTCGACGACAACGTCAGCGCCATGATGTACTGGACCGTCGAGCCCATCCCCGCCAGAGAGGGTCCGCCTGGGATTCCAGGCCCGATTCACGTGAGTTCGCCATGACCCTGCTTCTTGAATCTTGATAGTAACTCTTGAATTGCTTCTTGAATCAATTGAGCGCATTGAGTTTTGGGGATTGCGAATTGTGGTTCATTCGCCCTTGAGAAATTATTGGCTCTGTTCTTGCCAAATTTTGCGATTACTGAGAGCAATTACCCTGCTTCTTTGATCTCCTGGGCATAACCATGGTTCTTTTGGACTCAACTGCAGACCCCTAGCCCCGGATACCACTCCCTCATGCTCTGGCGCAACCCGGTGGTGTCACGGCTGATCCGGTTCATGTCGTCCGATCCCAACGGCCCCATCTACTCCCAGTACTGCTGGACCACGTTCCGGTTCAGGGGGAGGTCCGTGTTCCACCTGAGGGAGGAGCTGGCCAGGCGCATCGCCTTGGTCCTGGACGGGCGTCAGTCCTTCGACCTCGTAATGTGCGTCCGAGCAGGCCGCCAGGGGCGTCTGACCCCACTCGTCGTCGAGCTGCCCAGCAGCGGCTACGGCGAGACCCTATGGATTGTCGTCTTCATGTCCGGGACCCCAGGTGAGACCGTGAGAGACACTCTCCATGTCCTAACTTCCTAATGATCTCCATGTCTTGACTGAATTTGCTATGCGCGATGTACAGGTTTTGGTGTAGATGCTATTAGCTGCATGTCCATGGTCTTTTAGGCTTTATTTTAAGTGGGGTGCTAATCTGCTTGTGCTTAACCAATTTACTGAAATGGTTATAGTCTGAAGAAAAGTTTACTGAAATTTTTGTAGTCTAAAAAACAGTTAAATGAAACTGCTAGTAATTGTCTGCAACAATGAAACTGTCAGGAGGAGTTGGTAAACTGCAACTTCTATAGTCTTGTAGATAATGTAAAAGATGGTTACTGGGGGAGCAGATCATTTCGTGATATGTTTGCACACAAACTTGTTATGGAAAGCATCGGTTCCATACTATTCTCCTTGATTCAGATCATTCAATACCTCCATTTAGTACTGTTTATTTCAATCAGTAAAAAAATAGTTAAAGCTATTGAAAATTATAGAACTTAAAAAGGCAAATCATCTCATTAATCTCTTCTCAGCCTTAGCAGAGAAGATTGATATATCCGTTTGATTTCACCTATTTTACTTGGGTTGAATAACCTCTGAACAAAATTCAAGTTCATACAATACTAAATTAAATCTAGTTTCTGCAAATCATATTGTTTTCAGGTTTTGCAGATGAGCTGTATTCCGAGTCTTGTCTTTTAATTATTATATTGTAAAAAACTCTGAGATTTGGATTGCTGATCTGCTTCCTACAAATATTCTCTGGCGAGAAATGTGTTGGTGGTCTTGAAATCTTCTATTGCAATGCACAGATATTTCGAGTCTTACTTCAGTAGAGTGCTAATTTTATCCTTCTTGGAAAAATTATTCTATGATAAAATTTTATAGGACTTTGGAACTTGTCTGAAAAGTAGAAGTAGTTTAATGGAAATGGTAGGTGCCATGTGGACTTATTAGTCTGTGTACACTGGCAAAACATGGTCTGAAGCTAGTAGAAACTGCTGGTTACACATGAAAGTTCTTGATTCAGATAATCCAGTTTGTCCGTTTCGTAACATTTGTGCTAATTGAAATTATGGAATATAAAAGTCAAATCAGTTCGTAACATTTTCTGCTTAGTTCCTTGCACATTATATTGTTTCATGTTTTGACCTGTTGATCTTGTTTGTTTCAGTAAATCTGGACGAGCTGGCCAGGTGCATCGCCTTCGTCCTGGACGGACGTCAGTCCTTCGACCTCGTAATATGTGTCCGAGCGGGCTGCCAGGGGCGTCTGACCCCACTCGTCGTCGACCTGCCCAGCAGCGGCTACGGCGAGACCCTCTGGATTGTCGTCTTCATGTCCGGGACCCCAGGTGAGAGACACTCTCCATGCCCCAACTTCCTATATGATCTCGTGCGTAATGGTGGCAACAAGTGAACCGGTAGTCTTGACTGAATTTGCTATACGCGATGTACAGATTTTGGTGTAGATACTATTTGCTGTATGGCCATGATCTCTTAGGTTTTATTTTAAGTTGGGTGCTAATCTGCTTGTGACCATTTTGCTGAAACTGTTGCAGTCTGAGGAAAAGTTTACTGAAAAAATTTTAGTTTAAAAAACAGTTAACTGAAACTGCTGTAGTCTGAAACTGTTGACTCTTGTAGATAATTAAATGATGGTTACTGTGGCAAAAGATCATTTTATAACAGTTTTACACACAACCTTGGTATGGAAAGCATTGGTTTCATGCTAACCGCCTTGATTCAGATAATTCAGTAGCTCCATTTGGTACTATTTTTTGCCATCAGTAGTAAAGCTATTGAAAGTTATAGAACTTAAAAAGGCAAATCATCTCATCAATCTCTTTTCAGCCTTAGCAGAGAAAATTGATATATGCATTTGATTTCGCTTATTTTACTTCGGTTGAATAACCTCTGAACAAAATTCAGGTTCATACAGTACTAAATTAAATCCAGTTTCTGCAACTTATATTGTTTCCAGGTTTCGCACTGAAAATTATATTGATGCCTGTACATGCAGATTATTCCAGGGTGGATAGGTCACGCCAGCACGATTTTACTCATCTTCCTGAAGAAATTCTGTGCGCGATTGCTCAGTCAGTGGCAAGGTGCAGATGCAGCGTGGTTGCCATGCGCGGCGTCTGCAGCTCCTGGAGATCCGACATTCCTCCTCCAACCCGTGGACCGTTGTTGGTTCTGTCATCCATAACACCTGACCAACCGTCACTGTTCTTAGCCGTCGTGGCAGGTTCATTAGTGCCTCAACTGAATCCACTATTCTTGCCACCACCCGGTTCGCAATGCTGGGGTAGCTGCAATGGACTCCTCGGCCTTCGTGTTGCAGAAAGAACTGGACTGACCCTCTGCCCCAACTGTGGACCATGTTATCGTCTGCCTGCGATAGAGGAACATGTGTATTTGGACAACATGTGCGAGACCCGCGAGTTGGTGTGCGCTTTTCCAGCAAATGACCCAACAGCAACTTGGTGGGCTAGACAGGGTGATGTAGAGCGCTGGTCAGCCTTTACCTATGGGCTTGGAATATTTCCCAAGTCAATCTACTGGGACAGTGAGGAGAGTGTGGCCTGCATAGCTGCTGCACCATCTAGTCTAATCGTGGACACGGTCTTCGAGCAACGTCTATTGCCTTTACCGGATGAACTGCAACAAGAGCTAGACAACCTGGGTATCGAGCACGAGCACCCGGAAGCACACATCATCGACTTCATAATGGAACAAGACCCTCTGTTAGCACCATGGGACGCCAGAAGTCATCATGTATTTCGGGTCGAACAGGATGTATATATCTGCATCCTACTGCGGCACACCCAGGACAATAGCGTACGGGCTCGCCTCTACGTCCTCAACGTAGATGGACAGACCGCCTCCATGATACCAGCTGATGATATCGGAAACAACGCGCTGTTTCTAGGAGGAAACCAGGCGTTCGTTACCGCTGCCGGTCCAGATCTGGTTCCAAATACTGCTTATGTGGTTGATGATGACGGCACAGTCCGAGCGCCCCAGGTGATAAGAATCAACTTCTCCACTGGAGAGCGTACTATCATGCAGTACCCACCAGCCATTGGACCAATGACCTCATACATGCCACCCAGCTGGCTTGAGCCGCTATGGGCGTCTGACCCCACTCGTCATCGACCTGCCCAGCAGCGGCTACGGCGAGACCCTCTGGATTGTCATCTTCATGTCCAGAACACCAGGTGAGAGACACTCTCCATGTCCCAACTGCTGTAGTCTGAAACTGTTATACTCTTGTAGATAATTAAATGATGATTATCGTGGCAACAGATCATTTCATAACATTTTAAAACACAACCTTGATATGGAAAACATTGGTTTCATACTATCCGCCTTGATTCAGATAATTCAGTACCTCCATTTGGTACTATTTTTTGCCATCAGTAAAAAAACAGTTGTGTAAAGCTATTGAAAATTGTAGAATTTAAAAAGCCAAATCATCTCATTAATCTCTTTTCAGCCTTAGCAGAGAATATTGATATATCCGTTTGATTTCGCTTATTTTACTTGGGTTGAATAACCTCTGAACAGAATTCAGGTTCAAACAATACTAAATTAAATCTAGTTTCTGCAAATCATATTGTTTTCAGGCTTTGCACATGAGTTGTATTTCTAGTCTTGTATTTTAGTTTTTTTTTTAACTCTGAGATTTGGATTGCTGATCTGCTTCCTACAAATATTATTTGGAGAGAAATATGTTGGTGCTCTTGAAATCTTGTATTGCAGAATGCACAGATATTTGGAGTCTTACTTCAGTGGAATGCTAATCTGATCCTTCTTGGAAAAAGGATTCTATGATAGTAGGTTTCATTAGGACTTTGGAACTTTTCTTAATAGTAAAAGTAGTTGAATGGAAATAGTAGGTGCCATGTGGACTTGTCAGTCTGTGCACACATGGCAAAGTGTGGTCTGAAGCTAGTAGAAACTGCTGATTCCTTTTCGTAACATCTGCCGCTTAGTTCTTTGCACATTATATTGTTTCAGGTTTTTTCCTATTGATCTTGTTTGTTATCTGGTCTTCCGCCTAACTGACTCATTATTTCAGCTTATGACGCACTGCGACACCCGGATGTCGATGCGGAGTAGAGAAAGATCAGAGCGGGAGTCCTATCAGTTCACCTCTTCAGAAGTTTCACCGCCTCGGACATGATGGCAGCAGAACTGGATGTGTACTTTTGCATATGGATAGATACATATAGGTTCAGAAAACTGAGCAGCTCTCGTGTTTTGGCCTTGCGGTTGTATGATTCAGAACTGCTGAAAGCGTTGCGTCCAGTGGTTATACTAGTCGTTGGAGTGTCACTCTTCTGCAATTCATTCATCTCTATGATGTGGTTGGTACTTGCAATGAGTTGATCTTGCATTTCTTTTGGATGATGGATGCACTTCTTATAAATGAAAAAAAATGCAGTGGTTCTTGTCAGTACTGAGTTGATGATCCTGTGTTCCTGTTAGGCCCTTGGCAGAAATGCAAAATGTAGTGGGTTTGAGGCTTTGAGCTGGTGATGGTGCTTGTAGTTGTGCTGTTTTGAGTTTTGGCCAAGGGGCATGAAAAGGAATTTGTCTCGCGTGCCGAGCATCTGGGTTCTGAACGCGGACACATCTGTACTGCAATTCCTTCGCAACATCTTTACTCCAAGTGCTCCTATCAGATTTGGAACTTTATTGTCCAACCTGCCATTCCTTTGTAAAATCTGTAGTGCAATGTTTCCCAATTTGTGTGTACATCTAGAGGTTGCTTGGCCGATTGCTAGCTCTGTGCACTGATGTGCCTTTCTGCAGTCTGTTTCTGGTCACAATGAACACCTGATGTGCTGTTATATTTACCTGCAGTGCCATCCTTCTGTCATATGTTATAGATTTAGCGTGATTTTCACAAGGTATATATATCAATATATCCGTTATATGTCCTAGCATCTGCCCTACCATGCCATGACCTGAAACTGTTTGACAGTGTGCATATGTTTTCTAGTCCAAATTCAGTCTGTTGTAACTTATAACGTCTTGTCCTGTCAGTACCAGGTCATGTTGGGGGTAGAACCTACTGAAACTAGGTTGATTTCTGGCGACATCCCAGGTAAATATAATAAGTAGCACTTAGCAATTCAACACTCCGGAGCGTTAATCTTTCTTATTAGTCAAACACCTGTTGTGCAAACTGAAAGCAGTCCAAATGCAACAGTGCTTGCATTGTTCAGATCCATCACTGGCCCATGGACATAAATTTTGGGTGTGATTTGCATGTGGCATACACAAGTGCAAGTTCTAATTCGAAAGCTTTTTGTGCATGGAGAAATAATCGTGAGAAAACCTAGCTGATTGCGGGGCTGTGATGTTGTTGCCAGCACCTAGCTACCGCGCGAGGGAGTAATCTCAAGTGGATTTTGTGGCAGCCACTCAGGTTGCGACGCTGAGCAGGTGTCTCTGGTTTGCTCTTCCATGTGTTTTGCTGCACGCATTTGTCTTATAGGTATGACAAAGAAATAAATCATCAAAAGGGCGTTTGGTCTAGTGGTATGATTCTCGCTTTGGGTGCGAGAGGTCGCGAGTTCGATTCTCGCAACGCCCCACTTTTTTTGTGTTTTTTATTCAATTTTTTTCTCACCACTGATTTTTTTTCTTTGTTTCTATTTAAGTTCTCTGTTTTTTCCGGTGAATGCCTGTGGCCCCTTTCTGTTTTTATTATATTTTCTTCTCAGCTCTGATTTTTTCATTGTTTTTATCTAATTTCTTCTCACCTCTGATTTTTTATTCTTGTTTTTCATTTAATTTTCCTCCCACATCTGATTTTTTTTAAAAAAATTCTCACCACTAATTTTTTCTTTAGTTTTATTTGAAAATTCTCACCTTTGTGTGTACGCTTGTGCCTCAACCTGACTCGACCTCTACCAGACCCATCTACCAAACCCATGCCCAAATACTAATCGGGTCGATCGTCCACCCATGACCCTACCCATGGGTTTGATTCCAGACCCATGCCCGAACCCATCGGGTAACCCGACCCGATCTGGCACCCATCGGGTCTGAGCTGCACCAACATGCAGTCGAAGGGCCGACCACTGGCTGGAACTTCAGCCTCCCCAAGCCTCCTTTTATAGCGGTGCTCTCACTTGAGTCTCACTCAGTTGACGAGGTGGTATTAAAACTACCGTGTGTCCAGGCTATTTTTTGCGGTTGTAGGTAGCAGCAATTAACATGGAATGGCTGGCCCATGGGCCTGTTGCATATGTCTCACGGTGTTTCACAATTTCGTAATCACAAATTTCGGTAGTTGAGAAAGTTGTGAATGGGCATTATGAGCTGCTGTCAATCTGTCATGGCCACATGACGTGGGCTGCAACGTGGTAGGGACGGTGGACCTAGGATGCTTAGAAGGCATGATGATATCCCGGTATTATGCATATTTGTTAGACAAATATAGACATCAGTCTGTGGACATGTGTTTAATTATTAATATGCTAATCGGACGACCCATCGGGTAACCCATGGGCACGAACCTATGCCCATACCCTACCCACAACTAATCGGGTTACCCGTGGGTAAGACTAAGACCCATGGGCGAAGACGGCGACCCATACCCTACCCATTCGGGTCGGGCGCCCATGGGCGACCAAACCCATGGGTCAAATTTCTGTTTTTATTTAATTTTCTTCTCAGCTATGAATTTTTCATTGTTTTTATCTAATTTCTTCTCACCTCTGATTTTTATTCTGGTTTTCATTTAATTTTCTTCCACTTCTGTTTTTTTTCCGGTGAATGCATATGCCACTGTTGGAAAAATAGGCAACCACTTATGTTTGCTCACAGTCGATAGATATCATGTGTGTACTTCGAAATGCACGGTGCCATCTGAATTTAATAAAACCATTCAAAAAAAATTGTTAAAAAAGGAGTGCCAATCTTAACGCAACTCTAACGCGGATCATCAAAATGTCTGGACCAAATGGTCGGGACACTTTTAACCATCTCACGCTCACTAAATTCGTTCGAGCTGATCCGACGGCTGAATAGCACACAAACCGGCCCCTAATCGGTAAGAGTCCGGACGTTCGCCACGTCAGATTCCAACAATGCAGCAGTTTTGTTACCTTGCAGAATTTTACTTTCTATAGGGATACTGGACTTGACATTTGGTACATCTCACGAACTGCATTTTAATTCACTTGACTTAGTAAAGTTGGGTCATTACCATGTGTTTCTGCACATCATCCGTCATGGTACCAAAAGGCTAAAACCACCCTTAACACGCTGCTACCTGTCTGGAGCATTTGCTTGATTTCCTTCACTCCTTGTTCAGTTTATAGGGTTTTGAAAGAGATTGAGGGGTACTAAATCATGTGCAAAACTTTATTTTTTGCAGGGGAATTTTTTGATTTATTCATAATTTGTGTTGGCAGTTTAGAGAAGAGTAGTATATAATTCACAATCTATGAATCTCTATTAACCGAGCAAGGCTTCATGGTGCTGAAATCTCTCTCATGACCCCGTTTGATCTCATTAACCATGGAGGCACAATCACTTTTCAGGTGGATGAACTGGTAGCGCCACACCCATTGCCACGTGTGTCGCACCTTGCAACTACTTTTGCATGTTCCACACTAATACAATTGGGGTTAGTCCCACAGGCCGGTACGTCCATCATTATCTCGAACGATTGCCTCCGGGTGCCATTTCTGTTTTCCTTCCACGAAGCTTGCATCAGCTTACAGATATATGTTCATGCAAGTATTCAATCTCCACGGTTGTTTGGTGTTTGGCATAATTGGCTCATTCTGAACATTGAGGAACCCCGACTCTTCTATTGAAGCTTGATATTAAGAAAGCGTTTGGCTCGGTAAACTATGAAAGTACTTGCTCCAATTAATGTGCATGCCAGGTTTTGCTTCAAGATTCAAATACTATGTGGCAGCGCTGCTTAGCACCTGTTCTTCTAGGGTGCTACTCAACGGTGTGCCGGCACAACCGATTGCATGAGCGAGAACTCTGGCAGTGAGGTCACTTATTGATTATTTCCTTCTTCTTGCACATTGATCCTCTTGAGAAGCTCTTGAACTTGGCAACTAGCATGTGAAAGTCGGAGGGCTTGTATCCTCGCCTCTCTATTTGTTGACGATGATGTAGTTTTCATGGCGTCTATCAACCGCGATATCTGCAACATTGCGTCCATCCTAAGGGAATTCAAAGAGCTCACCACGAGCGGCCATTGCTCCTCACCTACGGCCTACCATGCCTAGTTTGAGGGAATCATTTCTAAGGTAATGAAGCCGGCCATTTGGAGCAACTGCCCCCTCCCCCCCAAGTGCATTCCTTTTGCTTGGCTCATCATCCAAAAAACTTGGATTAGATAGCCAGCGGGCTAGAGTGGAGGGTATGTCCTAATTGTGCTCGTTGCAAGCTTTGTCGATGGGAATAAAAAACATCGCCCATGTCCTTTTCAAATGTCGTCCCTCCGTTCGCAATTGGTCCATGATCACAGATTGGCTAGGCCTTGGCCACTTACTCTTGGCATACATTCCCTACTATCAAGGAGTTGTGGCTTCATGTATTTCATCTCCATGGTGTCTGGAGCAAGGTTGTGACATCTTTAATAGTTTTAGGGTCTTGGGAGCTTTGGAAAGAAAGAAACATGGGCTTTTTTGGAACTAGATGATGCCTCGCACGCTTATTGCGGGAATATTTTGCAATATTAGAATGAGGTTTTTGTTATGTGAAACATCAATATTTGAAATAATGGTTTTTGAAAGTATATAAGAATTAAATGTAAATAGCATAATGGAATGGAATTTTATATGCATGCATGTTTGCATGTTGAAGTGGATTTTTAATATGCATAGTTGATGTTGAGGTGTCATGCTTGAATGTTGAGAGAAATATGTTAGTGATGGCTAACTATTTAGAAGAAACATGTTGAAGTGTTTTTTTTAATATGCATAGTTGATGTTGAGGTGGCATGCTTGCATGTTAACAGAAATATGTTAGTGGGGGCTAACTATTTAGATATAGAAGATAAGTTTTTCTCACCACCTGACTAATTACACAAAAGGCCATTGATGGTCCATGAGGCAAAACACTTGGGTTCCATCATAAACACACACTCCCCGGGTTTCTTTTTAGTCTGTATATAAAATTTGCACAAAGTCAAACTTGACAGAGTTTAATTAACTTTATAGAAAAAATATTAACATTCACAATGTGAAATCAATATTATTAGATGTGTCATGAAATTAATTTTCATACCATATAACTTTAGTATTATAGATATTGATATTTTTTTCAAAAAAGTTAGTCAAACTTTATAATGTTTGACTTTGACCAAAATTTATATGCAGACTAAAAAGAAATGGAGGGAGTACTTGTTTAAAGTCCTTCATCAATGAAAGGTGTCAAAGCTTTTGGACCCGATAAATCCCGAACGTTTTTTCATGGCAACTTTAGTTGACGCAAGGTGACAACTTTTTAAAACATGGTAACTTCGTACCAGAATATATTTTTGTCAGAAAATTGCCATGTTTGCCAACCTCGCGTCAACTAAAGTTGCCATGAAAAACCGTGGGGTTGCCATGCTTCAAATTCAAACGTTTGAGATTTATCATTTCCGAATGTTTTGGCCGACTTTCAAAGAAAAAAAATCACCGATATTGGTATCAGTTTTGTCCCTTTGTTTTTTTACGGAAGTTTCGTTTGTTAATGTGTAATGTGCTGTAATCAAAATTTGGAGTTGAATTCTCACAGGAGGCTAGTTATATCTTGTGTTCCAATACACGAAACAGTTTAAGCACAGTACTTCTTTTTGAATTCTTTTTACCACGAACCATGCACCGGGTGCCTTCTCGTTTGAATCATACAAACTGGGACGGCAGAGTTTATACCAAGCAGACAAAAGAATTGTTAAGGCTGCTGGATCAGGTGTTGGCTACTGTTCGTAGAAGAGGAGGAGGAGGAGAAGGACAGACCAGAGCGTCTCGATGGCGCCGGCGCCGCAGGGCCGCCGAGCCCGAGGTGGCATATCTCCTCAGGGCTCGGTGCATCCCACCGCCCGGTCCGCGCCCTGAGCGCCTCCATCTCCGCCGCGCACTCCTCGATCCCCATCAGCGTGACCCTCCGCCGCGAGGCCGTGGCCTCCTCGCCGGCGGCCTCGTCGAACAGCTCCTCCCACCCGTCCTCCCAAGGCCCGCTGGCGTCGCACAGCTCCAGCGTCCCGTTCCGCCACTCGGTCCAGCTCCACCCGCGGCGCAGCCTTCCCGCCACGCACGCCTCGTCCCTGCAGGCCACGGGACGGCGGCACGGCCGGCACTTGGCGCCGCTGAGCGGGCCGGCGCTCCCCAGCGACGCCACGGGCACGCCATACCCCGCCGGCGGGAACGAGTACCGCCGGTCGCTCAGCACGCAGAACGGCATCCTCCGCTCCCGGGCCGCCACCCCGGACACCTTCAGCTGCGCCCTGAACGCCGCCTCGGAATTGAGTGCCCTGTACCCGGCCGCGTCGAGCCCGGGCAGCATGGAGAGGCGGGACAGCGCGGCCTCCGAGGCGGCGCGGCCCCCGGCGCCGAGCCGGTCGTTGAGGCCGCCGAACGCGGAGCCCTGCGGGACGACGTAGACGGCATCGCCGGAACGCGGGAAGGCGTGGTCGGGGAGCGGCGCGGTCCAGTAGCCGTCGACGCGGGTGCGGAGTATCCATGCGTACGTGAAGTTGCCTTGAGATTCTCGCTCCCGGATGAGGTCCAGGCAACCCTCCACCAGATGGAAGTACCGGAGAAGACCCTGGAGGTTAATCGCATCGGATCAATTGTAATCGTTAGTTAATCCCACACGACCTGACATAAGACCTAAGTGTGTTGTTAGATTTATATTCGAAAATTATGTGCTTATTAATGATTATAAATTTGAATTCATGGAAATTCTACTTATATTCAAAGTGACTTGTGATTTATGGGATTACTAACATAAACAACATATGAATAGCCCCGCCAAAAAAAAAACATATGAATAGAGCAATCGTTGGCTCAGTCTCTCAGATGTGCTAATAAGAATAGGATGTGCGTGTATGCGTTCATATGATGAGTGTATACGCGTATATCTGAACGCTTGCGTATGTATTATGTTAAAAAAATATACACCTCGTACAAAGCCCGAAGGCATGATCATCCTGAGACTTGGCATTGTTTTTCTTGGGGCTGAGCAGTGAGCGCCCCCTTCCTCTGCTCCTGTGGTCACACGCCACATCGACCGGTGTACGTAAGACAGATCTTTTGGAAACGAGGGCATATGCACAATGCAACTGGAAATAACACAAAGAAGAGGGGAAATGTTGGGGAAAGGAACACACATTGTATATCAACTTTTGTGACTCTCTTAGACTCCAAAAAGACGGCGTCTGAAGTCAAACATTGAATAGTTTGACTAAATTTATAGGGAAACTACAACCACATGCGTAATATAAAAATATATTTTAGTATTTATGAAAAATACTAATTTGACATTGTTATTTTCTATAGTTTTACTATATAAACTCGATCAAACTTCATATCAGATTATAAGGAGAATCAACCTATGGTTGGATGGTTAGGATGATCGTTGTACCCTCAGCGAGTAAATAGCATAAAACTACTAGTTTACAGGCAATGGTTCCAAAAAACTACCGGATTTTATTTTTTCTCAGAAAACTACCAAACGCGTGGTTGGCTGTTTCAAAAAACCCCAAATGCCCGTTGTTAAAAAATTAAACATGATTATGACAGGTCGGGCCCGCACCTAAACGATCCGTCTATTTGACCGTGTGTTTGATTGTTAACTGGCATGTGGGGCCCACATGTCAGATTCATCTTCCCCTTCTCTTCTTCTTCCTCCTCTCTGTCTCTTCTCTTCTCTCCACGATGTCAGGGCACGGCGGTGGTGGCGGTGGCCAACTCAGGGGAGGCAGGGCACGGCGGCGGCAGGCGCAGGGGAGGCAAGGCGCGGCGGCCGGCGTAAAGGCAGGGCGTGGTGGCCGGCGCAGAGGCACGACGCGGGGGCGGCCGACGAGGCGAGGCAGGGCGCGACGGCCGGCGTAGAGGCACGGCGCGAGGGCGGCCGACGAGGCGAGGCAGGGCGCGACGGCCGGCACAGTGGCGGCCGGCCAGGCGAGGCAGGGCACGGCGGCGGCCGGTGCAGGGGAGGCAGGGCGCGGCGGCCGGCGCATGGGAGGCAAGGCGCGGCGGCCAGCGCGGGCGAGGCATAGCGCTCGGGATCGAGCTCCTGCGGGTGCGGCTCCTCACAGGGACCCGATTGCTTTTTCATGAAACTTCCAGGGACCCGATTGCTTTTTCAGATACTGACATGTGGGCCTCGCATGTCAGTTAACGGTCAAACACACGGTCAAATGGACGGACCGTTTAGATGCGGGCCCGACCTGTCATAAACATGTTTAATTTTTTAACAATGGGCATTTGGGGTTTTTTGAAACAGCCGACCACACGTTTGGTAGTTTTCTAAGAAAAATCAAAATCCGGTAGTTTTTTGAAACCATTGCCTGTAAACTAGTAGTTTTATGCTATTTACTCACCCTCAGCCCATCAGAGATCAACGTCGGGTTTAACATCTGGTGTCTCATAATAGGTGGAATTTTTTCAGCGAGGTCGAGGCGACATTTTCGTCAATGGCATAGGTCATAATAGACGGAATATTCTTTCATGGGAAGCGGCATTTTCATTTATAGCATGTGGATGAGTGTATATATATGGTTATACCTAAACGTCTGCGTTTGTACTATATTTTAAAAAAAGGATTTCAAGATTTTAAGGACGTACATAGGGTGGAAGCTACAGAATGGGAAAGATCATGGCATGTTCAGCCGGCAACTGAGAGTTTGCAACCGCCCTGTTGGGCTAAAAAAGAACCCCAAGAAGTTTGAAACCGTCTCCCGCCCCCTGAAATACGAGGGAAACCACCATTCCGATCCCGCAACTTGGTTGATTATCCCCGTCCCGTCCCAGTGCACCACATGTTCATCGAGCACCTCTGGCATGCAACAACAAGATTCTGCACGTACATGCAATGCGCGGCAACAGGGCCGGCCCTGGTGTATGGCGGGCGGGGCGACGGCCCAGCGCCCAGGCGGGCGGGGGGCCCATAATGTAGTATATATATACACTATAGCCCAAGAAAAAATAGGTAATTTTTTTTACAAAAGCAAAGAAACGAGATGGGCTAGGCCCATTAGATAGCTAGACTGCGAGAGATCAATTAGCGAACCGTCACGCTAGTTCGCGGCGTGATTCACGCGGCTCGGCGGCTGCTCGTTTTCCTTCGTGGCCTCGACGGTCTGCCTGCCTGTCAGCCTGTGAGCCTGTCCCCGGTCGCCGCCTCAGCCGCCTCGCCGCCGGTCTGCTCGCCGGTGCGCGCGCCGCGCCCGCACGACAGCCCGGCCATCCGGCGAGACGGCAAGTCAGTACGCTGTACGCATCTCAGGCCGGCCGTGACGCTACAGACCTACAGTAGCAGGTATCCTTCCTGTATCCATCTATCTATGTTTCTGAATTCTAAATTCCTAATCCATCCTCTCAAACCCCAATTTGAAAATTTCTGTAGTTTATTTTATTCTTTATTTAGTATGTACGTTTTCAACTATTCATCCATGAACCATGATCCATCCTCCAATTTCTCCGAGTTAATCTGATGTTGATCTTGATGATTTTATCTCCGAGTTAAAAGTGTTGCAGGTAACTTTGCCAGATGGTTTGATGTCAGCGCTTGAGATTCTTCAGTTTGTTATGGCTGTAGATTGCTATCTAAATGTCTCTGTTGCCTATCGGATCCTCTTAACAGTGCATGTGACTGTAGCCTCAGCTGAAAGAAGTTTCTCTAAACCGAAACTGCTGAAAAATTATTTAAGGTCAACTATGTTGCAAGATAGATTGAATGGCTTGGCTATGTGCTGCATTGAGAAGGATATCTTGGACAACGTTGATCTTGATTGTGCCCTTAATGACTTTGCATCAAGAAACGCCCGAAGAAACTTTTTCTGAAGCACTGAAGTATTATTGTTCTCGATGGGGTCAGTCAAATTCGGTTCTTATTATATATATGTGTGTGTGTTTATGTATCACGCACACGCATATATATATATGGTCTTAGGACATACGGGTCCATGTCATCGAGTTCGCCTAGGGCCACCCGAAACACAGGGCCGGCCCTGGCGGCAAGCGGTCGCCGCGATCGAAGACGAAGCAGCACGGCCGGGGAGCAGCGGCTGCATGGCAGCATGGAAGGAAGGGGCAACGTACGTACTGCTGTGCATGATCGAGGACGGGCGAACGATACGAACCTGGATGCCGTTGGGGGAGTTGGCGGCGGTGAGCACGCGGGCGCGCTCGGGCGTCTCCTCCAGGGGCCCCGGCCGGAACACCCGCACGGCGGCCAGCGTCGTCGTCGTCGTCGCGTTGCTGCTGTTGCCGACGGCCCGGGCGAGGAGGGAGAGCTTGTAGGCGTCGGCGTCGAGCGGGCTGTGCAGGAACACGTCGACGCCGCCGCCGCCGTGGTTCTGGAGCGCGGGCGCGGCCAGGAGGTGGCGCGCGATGGACGGGCCCGTCAGCTCGAACCGCCGTGCCCCGCCCACCAGGCACACCGCCACCCGCCCGCTGCTTCGCGGCAGAGGAGGAGTACGGGGGACGCGCGGCGGGAAGTATTGCAGAGGGAGCAAGCGGAGGGCGGAGGGGAAGGAAAGCGCGGCGGCGAGGAAGAGCAGCAGCGGGGCCAGCCCGGCGGCCAGGCGGCGGCGGCGCTGGCCGGATGCGGGGTGGTGGTGCTCGACCGTCGTCGGCTTCATGGCTTCCCTCTCGCACGCGGGGATCGAGTAGAAGCAGCCTAGGCCTTGTGTTGGCGGTGGCTTAGGCGAGCTAGAGAGCTGCGAGGTGCGTGCTCCGGGCGATGGGGGGAGGGGTGGCGCCGTGCGGGGCAAGCGCGTGCGTGTGTGCTCTGGTGGGGAGTCCCGTCGATCGGTGGCGAGAGAGATCGGAAACCACCGGGCGGGGAGGAGTACAGCGTACGTACGTGCTCGAAGCCAAACTCCTTTTGGGCCGGGTCGTGGTTTAATTAGTGCTTGACCTCGCTCCTCATCCGTGTATATCCACTGCTATAAACACCACACGATTGCACGACGACGGCATATATCACATCGTCCATGCATGTATCGAAGTGCAGCAAAGCGTCGTTGCCGAATCCACACCAGACAAATGTCTTCACCCGGAGATTTGACACGAAGAGAAGAATGAGAACGACGTCTTCAAAAAAAGTGTGGCACCCTCAGGTGCCGCCGTCATCGGCGACAAGGCACTGAGCTTTCGCTTGGCAACTTACCCGTGTCACCACGAGGTCGGCAGGAAGAACGCGACGATGTCAGAGCGCCAGATCCGGATTAGGACGTCGCCCCATCGAGAGAGATGACACATCTCAGCTACGCGTTGCAACACCTCCCGTTGCCCACACAACCCGGGAAGGAAGCCACCGCACCCGCAATGATGCCCGCTGAAGAGAAACCATGCGGACCGCCATCCGAGGCCGCCGCCCCGGGGTCCCTGTCACAAGATACCGTGCGCCGCCAACATCACAACGCGCTTAACCATGAAAGGAAGAGCGACGACATTCCATCTACTCCTAGCCCGGCATCAGTCCTCGAGTTTGGGTAGACGCCTCCACCGTAGGAGGCATCCACGCCTGCGTCCCTAGCAATACCCGGTTGACTAGGAGGGACATGACTCTGAGACTGCCGACGGCCGTCGGCGAGCCAGCCCCAAGCCCTTGGCTAGCCGAGCTCACACGACGCCATGTCCATGGTCATCGGCGCCGATCCGCGCACCGACACAACGCTAACACGACCACCACCAGCGAGAATCACCCGGACCGAGCCTACGCCCCCTACCCGGAGCAAAAGCTCCGACCCGTCTCAGACCCAAAGTTGGCCCGACACGCGAGCAACCAACTCGCCGCCTGTTCCAAACGAGGAGAAGGCATGGTAAAACCACCACCCGCACGCCGCCACCGACCACAAACCGCTCCCGCCACGGCAGACACGGTCGTACCAGCAACCCGAGCCACCACCTACGGTCAGCGCCGGACGTCCACACCACCACCAAAGCAAAGGTCCAAAACCCATCGGCCACCAAACCTCTCCTCGAAGGGCAGGGGGACGAGGAAGGACCGGCCCAACGTCGTGGTCGGCGCCGCCGGAGGGACAGCCGCCGCCACCCGCTAGATCTGGCAACTCCAGATCTGGGCGAGGCCCGCCCAGGGCACCCAGGCATGACACGACAGCAGTTGCAGCACCCTCCAGCGATGGGCCTGTCGTCGCCCGCCCCTCCAACCGATGAGGAGGTCCACCCGCTCCCCACTCCCGACCCCAGCCCCACTACCGACAAGGACTCCAGCACGAGACAGGAGCTCAGCCGAGCTCCCTCCACCTCCCTTGTTAGAATAAATCCGAGGCACATCGTCGATCATCCGAGGACCAAGCAATCACACGAGCACGACACCGAGATTTGTTAACGAGGTTCATCGATATGGCTACATCCCCGGGGCTTGACTACGGGCGCTCCTCCAGTGACACCGTCACAATACCGCACCCTGGCCGCCCTGGGCACCGGCACACGCCGCCGGCTCCCCCTACGCTCCTGTGCTATTATGTTGGCATAGGTTACATCATGTGTCTACCCCCGCTATATAAGAGAGGCATAGGATACAAGTGTCCTATTAGGACACGACTCCATATCCTATGTAAACACAAAACAACTACAAGTCCAACTGTAACCTACCTTATACACTATATTCGACACAACTCTAACAAACTCCACCTTGGCGAATATTCTCCACCACCTTGAATTCGTTAATGCGTCAAACTTCCATGTACATTGGACTTGAGCTTATCCCATGAGTACCGCTGCTACTCCAAAGACTGCATGTGACTCCACCTGCAACTCGTAGTCCCTTTTTTTCTTGACCACAGTCAACGCTCGAGCTAAATTAAGTTTCACATTACTCTAGTTTGCACTCCCAACTTCCAAAGTATCCATTCAACGCCATCACACACCGATCTGCGTGAAAGTGAACAAACTCACATATTGGGTGTCACACATAAGAGTTACCTGAACTCAACATCACCGCTCTTCCTTGACCTCCTGTCTGAAACATGAAGGAATTTCACCGTTGCTTGTCGTCATCCCGAGTCAAATTCGCAGTTGTCTCACCACATGTATGACCACCAGAGCCCTGGCCCGTCTCCATGTCCCGTGCATACCGCACGCCTCGCCGCTATTACTGTGTCGAGCATTCGCTGTCCCGGTCGAGTCTCAAGGGTCGCGAACCCACACCACTCAACCCCCACTGCAGAGTACCATCGATCATCGCCGACCGATGACAAGTTCCACGTTTCCATCAGACCACTGGGCTCCAGTCTGAACCACGCGTCACTCGCTTTTTTCCCGCTGAATAGGCTTCGACTCTTTGTGCACTTACGTCGTAGCCCCTCAATCCAGCTCCACCTTCAACATGACTCCATGGTAGATGATCAGTCCACCCTCGCGCCCCGTTGACTTCAAACTCCGTGTGTATAACACCTTGAATCAACCCCGCGCCATAGTCTTGTCGAAGCCACACAAGCCGTCAGGCCTGCGCCACGTGTTTCCACGCCCAGAAGTCGGTCACCATCAGCATCACGCTCATATGTCGTCGTCGCCGATCCCACCACCGTCTTCTGTACCAACCGTCTCGCGTCGATCCGTCAGACTGTCCAATCCGACCCAGCCGAACATATCCGACTGCAACCATGCTTCACCCTGCATCATGACCGTTCGCACATTGTGTGTTGGGGAACGTTGCATGGGAAACAAAAAATTTCCTACGCACACACAAGATCTATCCATGGTGATGAGCATCTACGAGAGGGAGAGTGAATCTACATACCCTTGTAGATCGCTAAGCGGAAGCGTTAAGAAACGCGGTTGATGTAGTCGAACGTCTCCGCGATCCAAATCGCAAGTCGTCCCTCGATCCGATCACGAACTAGTGCCGAACGGACGGCACCTCCGCGTTCAACACACGTACGGCTTGATGACGCCTTCACCTCCTCGATCCAGCGAGCGATGATGAAGTAGTAGATGAGTTCCGGGAGCACGACGGCGTGGTGATGGTGGTGAGGAACAATCTCTGCAGGGCTTCGCCAAGCACTACGGAGATTATGACGGGAGAACTAGAGGGTTAGGGTTGCCGACACACGGCTTGGGAAATCCTGATGTGTCCTGTGTGCTAGCCCTGCCCCTCTATTTATATGTTGAGCCTTGGGGTCTAAACTTGGAGTAAAAGCCTCCTCCAGGTCGGTTTTGCCCGCACAAGGTCGGTTTGGCCCGCAGGGAAAGAGTCCAACTCGGATTCCAGCAGTATCGCGCACAAGCGGTAGTACCGCTCACAAGCGGTAGTACCGCTTGAGCGGTAGTACCACTTCACAGCGGTAGTACTGCCTTACCAGCGGTAGTACCGCTTAAGGCAGCAGCAAAACTTCCTTTTGCACTTTCCAATACCTCGTGGGCTTTACCCCTTTGGCCTATATAAAGTGTTGCTGCACCCGAACACTTCGGTAAACATCCGGAACCTGTTCCGGTGAATTCCGGAACCCTTCCGGAGATCAAAACACTATTATCACATATATTAATCTTTATCTCCGGACTCTTCCGGAGACCCTCGTCATGTCCGGGATCTTATCCGGGACTCCGAACAACCTTCGGTCACCAACACAATAACTCAACTATACTAATCGTCACCAAACGTTAAGTGTGTAGACCCTGCGGGTTCGAGAACTATGTAGACATGACCGAGACACCTCTACGATCAATAACCAATAGCGGGACCTGGATGCCCATATTGGCTCCTACATATTCTACGAAGATCTTTATCGCTCGAACCTCTATGTCAAGGATTCAGTTAATCCCGTATGCTGTTCCCTTTGTTCTTCGGTATGTTACTTGCCCGAGATTCGATCGTCGGCATCTCTATACCTAGTTCAATCTCGTTACTGGCAAGTCTCTTTACTCGTTCCGTAATACAAGATCTCGTGGCTAACACTTTAGTCACATTGCTTGCAAGGCTCATTGTGATGTTGTATTACCGAGTGGGCCCTGAGATACCTCTCCGTCACACGGAGTAACAAATCCCAGTCTTGATCCATGCCAACCCAACAGACACCCTCGGAGATACCTGTAGAGCACCTTTATAGTCACCCAGTTACGTTGCGACGTTTGATACACACAAGGTACTCCTCCAATGTCAAGGAGTTGCATGATCTCATGGTCATAGGAACAGATACTTGACATGCAGAAAACAATAGCAATAAACTGACATGATCATATGCTACGTTCGTAGTTTGGGTCTTGTCCATCACATCATTCTCCTAATGATGTGATCCCGTTATCAAATGACATCTCATGTCCATGGCTAGGAAACCTTCACCATCTATTGATCAACGAGCTAGTCAACTAGAGGCTTACTAGGGACACAGTGTTGTCTATGTACCCACACATGTATTTGAGTTTCCAATCAATACAATTATAGCATGGATAATAAACGATTATCATGAACAAGGAAATATAATAATAACCAATTTATTATTGCCTCTAGGGCATATTTCCAACAGTCTCCCACTTGCACTAGAGTCAATAATCTAGTTCACATCACTATGTGATTTACATTGTAATGAATCGAACACCCATGCAGTTCTGGTGTTGTTCATGTTTAGCCCTTGGAAGAGGTTTAGTCATCGGATCTGCAACATTCAGATCCGTGTGTACTTTGCAAATATTTATGTCGTCCTCCTTGATGTAATCGCGGATGGAATTGAAACGTCGCTTTATGTGTCTGGTCCTCTTGTGAAATCTTGGTTCCTTGGCTAGAGCAATGGCACCAGTATTATCACAAAACAGAGTCATTGGGTTAAGCGCACTAGGCACTACTCCAAGATCTGTCATGAACTCCTTCATCCAGACACCTTCCTTCGCCGCCTCCGAGGCAGCGATGTACTCCGCTTCGCATGTAGAATCAGCTACCACGCTTTGCTTGGAACTGCACCAGCTAACCGCACCCCCATTAAGAATAAATACGTATCCGGTTTGTGACTTAGAGTCATCCGGATCAGTGTCAAAGCTTGCATCGACGTAACCCTTTACGACGAGCTCTTGATCACCTCCATAAACGAGAAACATGTCCTTAGTCCTTTTCAGGTACTTCAGGATATTCTTGACCGCCGTCCAGTGTTCCATTCCTGGATCACTTTGAAACCTTCCGACCATACTTATGGCAAGGCTGACATCGGGTCTTGTGCACAGCATTGCATACATGATAGAGCCTATGGCTGAAGCATAGGGGATGACACTCATCTTTTCTCTATCTTTTGCAGTCACTGGGCATTGAGTCTTACTCAACTTCACACCTTGCAATACAGGCAAGAACCCCTTCTTGGACTGATCCATTTTGAACTTCTTCAAAACTTTGTCAAGGTATGTGCTTTGTGAAAGTCCTATTAAGCGTCTCGATCTATCTCTATAGATCTTGATGCCTAATATGAAAGCAGCTTCTCCTAGGTCCTTCATTGAAAAACTCTTGTTCAAATATTCCTTCACGCTTTCCAACATTTCTATATTGTTTCCAATCAGTAATATGTCATCCACATATAATATTAGAAACGCTATAGAGCTCCCACTCACTTTCTTGTAAATACAAGCTTCTCCGTAAACTTGTATAAACTCGAACGCTTTGATCACCTCATCAAAGCGAAGATTCCAACTCCGAGATGCTTGCACCAGTCCATAAATGGATCGCTGGAGTTTGCAAACTTTGTCAGCATTCTCTGGATCGACAAAACCTTCTGGTTGCATCATATACAACTCTTCCTTAAGGAAACCGTTAAGAAACGCTGTTTTGACATCCATCTGCCAAATTTCATAATCGAAAAAGGCAGCTATTGCTAACATGATTCTGACGGACTTAAGCATCGCTACGGGTGAGAAGGTCTCATCGTAGTCAACTCCTTGAACTTGTGAAAAACCTTTTGCCACAAGTCGAGCTTTATAGACGGTGACATTACCGTCCGCGTCCGTCTTCCTCTTAAAGATTCATTTGTTCTGAATGGCCTTACGCCCTTCAGGTAATACTTCCAAAGTCCACACTTTGTTTTCATACATGGATCCCATCTCGGATTTCATGGCCTCTAACCACTTCTCGGAATCCGGGCCCATCATCGCTTCTCCATAGCTCGTAGGTTCATCGTTGTCTAACAACATGACCTCTAAGACAGGGTTGCCGTACCACTCAGGAGCAGTACGCGTCCTTGTCGACCTACGAGGTTCGATAGCAACTTGATCCAAAGCTTCATGATCATCATCATTAACTTCCTCTTCAGCTGATGTAGGCTCTACAGAAACATCTTTCTGCGCTGCGCTACTCTCAGGTTGAAGTAAAGGTTCAACAACCTCATCAAGTTCTATCTTCCTCCCACTCAATTCTTTCGAGAGAAACTCTTTCTCAAGAAATGTTCCGTTTTTAGCGACAAACACTTTGCCTTCGGATCTGAGGTAGAAGGTATACCCAACTGTCTCTTTTGGGTATCCTATGAAGACGCATTTCTCCGCTTTGGGTTCCAGCTTTTCAGGCTGAAGCTTTTTGACATAAGCATCACATCCCCAAACTTTAAGAAACGACAGCTTTGGCTTCTTGCCAAACCAAAGTTCATATGGCGTCGTCTCAACGGATTTCGATGGTGCCCTATTTAAAGTGAATGCAGCTGTCTCTAATGCATAACCCCAAAACGATAGTGGCCAATCGGCAAGGGACATCATAGATCGCACCATATCCAATAAGGTTCGATTACGACGTTCGGACACACCATTACACTGTGGTGTTCCAGGCGGTGTCAATTGTGAAACAATTCCACACTGTCTTAAGTGACTGCCAAACTCATAACTCAGATATTCTCCTCCTCGATCAGATCGTAGGAATTTAATCTTCTTGTTACGATGATTCTCAACTTCACTCTGAAATTGTTTGAACTTTTCAAATGTTTCAGACTTGTGTTTCATTAAGTAAATATACCCATATCTACTTAAGTCATCAGTGAAGGTGAGAAAGTAACGATAACCACCGCGTGCCTCAATACTCATCGGACCGCACACATCAGTATGTATGATTTCCAATAAGTCACTTGCCCATTCCATTGTTCCAGAGAACGGCGTTTTAGTCATCTTGCCCATGAGGCATGGCTCACATGTGTCAAGTGATTCAAAATCAAGTGACTCCAAAAGTCCATCAGCATGGAGCTTCTTCATGCGTCTTACGCCAATATGACCTAAACGGCAGTGCCACAAGAAAGTGGTATTATCATTATCAATTCTACATCTTTTGGCATCAATGTTATGAACATGTGTATCATTACTATCGAGATTCAATAAGAATAAACCCCTCACATTGGGTGCATGACCATAAAAGATATTACTCATATAAATAGAACAACCATTATTCTCTGATTTAAATGAGTAACCGTCTCGCAATAAACAAGATCCAGATATAATGTTCATGCTTAACGCAAGCACTAAATAACAATTATTCAGGTTCAACACTAATCCCGATGGTAATCGAAGAGCGAGCGTGCCGACGGCGATCACATCAACCTTGGAACCATTTCCCACGCGCATCGTCACTTCGTCCTTTGCCAGCCTCCGTCTATTCCGCAGTTCCTGTTTTGAGTTGCAAATAGAGCAACCGCACCGGTATCAAATACCCAGGCACTACAACGAGAGTTGGTAAGGTACACATCAATAACATGTATATCATATATACCTTGTTTGTTGTTGGCCGCCTTCTTGTCAGCCAAATACTTGGGGCAGTTCCGCTTCCAGTGTCCAGTTCCCTTGCAATGAAAGCACACAGTTTCTGGTTTGGGTCCAGCCTTGGGTTTCTTCACGAGAGGAGCAACTGCTTTGCCACTCTTCTTGGAGTTACCCTTCTTACCCTTGCCATTTTTCTTGAAACTAGTGGTTTTATTGACCATCAACACTTGATGCTCCTTCTGAATTTCAGACTCAGCGGCTTTCAGCATCGCAAACAGCTCGGCGACTGACTTGTTCATCCCGTGCATGTTATAATTCAACACGAAGCTCTTGTAGCTAGGTGGCAATGATTGAAGAACTCTGTCAGTGATAGCCTCTGGCGGAAGGGGCATCCCCAATTCAGCCAGACGGGTAGAGTACCCAGACATTCTGAGTACGTGATCACTGATAGACCCGTTCTCCTCCATCTTGCAAGCATAGAACTTATCGGAGATCTCATATCTCTCGATCCGGGCATTCTTCTGAAAGATAAACTTCAACTCCTGGAACATCTCATATGCTCCATGACGTTCAAAACGTCTTTGAAGTCCCGGTTCTAAGCCATACAATATTGCACATTGAACTATTGAGTAATCTTCAGAACGAGCCTGCCAGGCGTTCACAACGTCTAGAGACTCAACTGGAGCGGGTGGATCACCAAACGGTGCATCAAGGACATAAGCCTTCTGGGAAGCCGTAAGGATAATCCTTAGATTACGGGCCCAGTCCACAAAGTTACTTCCATCATCTTTCAACTTAGCTTTCTCTAGGAACGCATTAAAATTCAGGGGTGCTACTGCGCGAGCCATGATCTACAACATAAATATAGCAAAGACAACTTAGACTATTGTTCAAGATAATGAGTTTAGTTAATCATATTACTTAAAAACTCCCACTCAAATTGACATCCCTCCGGTCATTCGAGTGTAACATGATCCAAATCCACCAACTCAAGTCCGATCATCACGTGAGTTGAGGTGGTTTCAATGGTGAACATCTTCATGTTGATCATATCTACTATATGACTCATGTTCGACCTTTCGGTCTCTTGTGTTCCGAGGCCATGTCTGTACATGCTAGGCTCGTCAAGTTTAACCCGAGTGTTCCGCATGTGCAACACTGGCTTGCACCCGTTGTATGTGAACGTAGAGTCTATCACACCCGATCATCACGTGGTGTCTCGAAACGAAGAACTTTCGCAACGGTGCACACTCGGGGAGAACATAATTTTATCTTGAAATTTAAGTGAGGGATCACCTTATAATGCTACCGTCGTCCTAAGCAAAATAAGATGCATAAAAGGATTAACATCACATGCAAATCATAAGTGACATGATATGGCCATGAACTTGTGCTTTTGATCTTCATCTCCAAAGCACCGGCATGATCTCCATCGTCACCGGCATGACACCATGATCTCCATCATCTTGATCTCCATCAATGTGTCGCCATGAGGTTGTCGCGCCGACTGTTGCTTCCACGACTATTGCTAACTCATAGCGATAAAGTAAAGCAAAACGGCGAAAATAATTAAAGACAACTCTATGGCTCCTGCCAGTTGCCGTACTCATCGACATGCAAGTCGTGATATTCTATACAACACATGATCATCTCATACATCACATATATCTCATCATGTAATTGGCCATATCACATCACAACATACCCTGCAAAAACAAGTTAGACGTCCTCTAATTGTTGTTGCAAATTTTACGTGGCTGCTACGGGTTTGCAAGAACCGTTCTTACCTACGCAAAACCACAACGTGGTGTACTGATTGCTTTTTGATCTTCTAAAAGAACCCTCTTCATTGAAATCGATTCAACTAAAGTGAGAGAGACAGACACCCGCCAGTCACCTTTATGCAACGAGTGCACGTAGCGGTGAAACCTGTCTCGCGTAAGCGTACGCGTAATGTCGGTCCGGGCCGCTTCATCTCACAATACCGCCGAATCAAGTATCAACTAGTAACGGCAAGCAATATGTATACACCCACGCCCACAACTCGTTTGTGTTCTACTCGAGATCTCATCTACGCATAGACCTAGCTCAGATGCCACTGTTGGGGAACGTTGCATGGGAAACAAAAAAATTTCCTACGCACACACAAGATCTATCCATGGTGATGAGCATCTACGAGAGGGAGAGTGAATCTACATACCCTTGTAGATTGCTAAGCGGAAGCGTTAAGAAACGCGGTTGATGTAGTCGAACGTCTCCGCGATCCAAATCGCAAGTCGTCCCTCGATCCGATCACGAACTAGTGCCGAACGGACGGCACCTCCGCGTTCAACACACGTACGGCTTGATGACGCCTTCACCTCCTCGATCCAGCGAGCGATGATGAAGTAGTAGATGAGTTCCGGCAGCATGACGGCGTGGTGATGGTGGTGAGGAACAATCTCTGCAGGGCTTCGCCAAGCACTACGGAGATTATGACGGGAGAACTAGAGGGTTAGGGTTGCCGACACACGGCTTGGGAAATCTTGATGTGTCCCGTGTGCTAGCCCTGCCCCTCTACTTATATGTTGAGCCTTGGGGTCTAAACTTGGAGTAAAAGCCTCCTCCAGGTCGGTTTTGCCCGCACAAGGTCGGTTTGGCCCGCAGGGAAAGAGTCCAACTCGGATTCCAGCAGTATCGCGCACAAGCGGTAGTACCGCTCACAAGCGGTAGTACCGCTTCACAGCGGTAGTACTGCCTTACCAGCGGTAGTACCGCTTAAGGCAGCAGCAAAACTTCCTTTTGCACTTTCCAATACCTTGTGGGCTTTACCCCTTTGGCCTATATAAAGTGTTGCTGCACCCGAACACTTCGGTAAACATCCGGAACCTGTTCCGGTGAATTCCGGAACCCTTCCGGAGATCAAAACACTATTATCACATATATTAATCTTTATCTCCGGACTCTTCCGGAGACCCTCGTCATGTCCGGGATCTTATCCGGGACTCCGAACAACCTTCGGTCACCAACACAATAACTCAACTATACTAATCGTCACCAAACGTTAAGTGTGTAGACTCTGCGGGTTCGAGAACTATGTAGACATGACCGAGACACCTCTACGATCAATAACCAATAGCGGGACCTGGATGCCCATATTGGCTCCTACATATTCTACGAAGATCTTTATCGCTCGAACCTCTATGTCAAGGATTCAGTTAATCCCGTATGCTGTTCCCTTTGTTCTTCGGTATGTTACTTGCCCGAGATTCGATCGTCGGCATCTCTATACCTAGTTCAATCTCGTTACTGGCAAGTCTCTTTACTCGTTCCGTAATACAAGATCTCGTGGCTAACACTTTAGTCACATTGCTTGCAAGGCTCATTGTGATGTTGTATTACCGAGTGGGCCCTGAGATACCTCTCCGTCACACGGAGTAACAAATCCCAGTCTTGATCCATGCCAACCCAACAGACACCCTCGGAGATACCTGTAGAGCACCTTTATAGTCACCCAGTTACGTTGCGACGTTTGATACACACAAGGTACTCCTCCGATGTCAGGGAGTTGCATGATCTCATGGTCATAGGAACAGATACTTGACATGCAGAAAACAATAGCAATAAACTGACACGATCATATGCTACGTTCGTAGTTTGGGTCTTGTCCATCACATCATTCTCCTAATGATGTGATCCCGTTATCAAATGACATCTCATGTCCATGGCTAGGAAACCTTCACCATCTATTGATCAACGAGCTAGTCAACTAGAGGCTTACTAGGGACACAGTGTTGTCTATGTACCCACACATGTATTTGAGTTTCCAATCAATACAATTATAGCATGGATAATAAACGATTATCATGAACAAGGAAATATAATAATAACCAATTTATTATTGCCTCTAGGGCATATTTCCAACATTGTGTGCACGTCTTGGACGCCCTGTGTTTACATGATCCGTCACGGCACACTCCAGACTTCTCAAGCCTCCACCGTAACCAACGCCATCCATACACAAAAGTGTACCAAAGAACACCAAAGCAAAATCCCTTACAGCCTTCCCGTGTGAACAGCACACGTCTATAGCCATTAGAGCATCTCCAGCCGCGGCCCCAAAGGACCCCCCCAGGCCCCTTTTTCATCGCCGGCGCCGAAAAATCGGCCCAGTCGCGCCCCCAGGACCCCGTTTTTCGCCGGTTTGAGCCCTTTTTTGGGCCGGCGAACCCAGGCCGAACCCAGGGCGCTGGGGGCCTCTTGGGGGGCTCCGGCGGTAACAAACCGGCGTGTGGGACACCACTGTCAGGCAAATCTCGTCCTTTTCCTGGCGGCGAGCCACTCCCCCCGCGTTCCCCGACCCCCTCCCCAATGCCGACCCCGGCGCCCCTCACCTATTCACGGCCACTGCGCCGCCGCTAGAAGGCCCCGCTTCGGCCTCCCTCACCGGATTTCGCTTCCCGACCATCGCCTATCACCGTCCTCCGGCCCAAGCCACGCCGGCGGCTGCTCGCCCGTTCATGCCGACAAGGTGTTCGATGTTTTGCCTGCTCGGCCATGGACTCGGACGACGAGGAGGCGTTCGCGGCCCTGTTGGAGGAAGAAGCCGAGGCCGACACCGCCGACGAGGAGCACCTCATGATACTCGCCTCGCTGGCCGGCCTGTTCGTCAACAATGACAAGCCCCGGCGAGGTGGCTCGGCGCCGGGCCGGCGCAAGAGCAAGCAGAGGCATCGGATGGAGGGGTATTGCATGCTCTACGCCGACTACTTCGCCGACTGTCCATTGCACGGTGAGAAAGTATTTCAGCGTCGCTACCGGATGTGCCGGAAGCTCTTCCTCAGGATTGTTAATTCCGTTCGGGAGTTCGACAGCTATTTCGTTTGCAAGAAGGATTGCACCGGCACAGTTGGATTCTCCTCACTTCAGAAATGCACCCAAGCTATGAGGATGCTTGCATACGGAGCTCCCGCGGACATACAAGAAGACTATGGGCGAATGGCCGAGTCCACCACCATTGAGTGTCTATACAAGTTCTGCAGGGCAGTGGTGGCAGTGTTTGGACCACATTATTTGCGATCACCCAATGCTGAAGACACTGCTCGAATCCTAGCACAGAATGCAGAAAGAGGATTTCCAGGGATGCTTGGAAGCATCGACTGCATGCATTGGTCATGGAAAAACTACCCATTTGCTTGGCAGGGGATGTACAAAGGCGCCAAAGGTGGTTGCAGTGTGGTACTTGAGGCAGTAGCCACACATGACCTATGGATTTGGCACTCCTTCTTTGGTATGCCAGGAACTCACAATGATATCAACGTCTTGCAGTGCTCGAATGTCTTCGCCAAGCTTGTTGAAGGTCATGCTCCTCCGGTGAACTTTGAGGTCAATGGACGCCAATACAACAAGGGATACTATCTAGCAGATGGTATCTATCCGAGATGGTCCACATTTGTGAAGACTATCTCAAAACCTATGGCGCCAAAGAAGGCACACTTTGCTAAGTGTCAGGAGGCTTGCAGGAAAGATGTTGAGCGAGCATTTGGTGTGCTCCAATCGCGATTTGCTGTTGTCCGGTACCCCGCTATGACCTGGTCCAAAAGGCAGACGTGGGAGATCATGAATTGCTGTGTCTGCTTGCACAACATGATCATTGAGAGCGAGCAGGAAGAGCCAGTGTTTGATCCTGAACCATATCACAGGATGAGACCTCTTGCAGTTGTTGATCACCAGGTACCAGCAACATGGACTTCCTACCTCAATATGCGCCAGGAGATCCGAGACCCACAAGTGCATCAAGAACTGCAAGACGATCTGGTGGAGCACCTATGGAGGCTCAAGGGCAATGCATAGCTCGATTTGTTTTAATTTATGTTGGAACTTTCTTCATTGAACTATTTGATTTTGTATTAATTTCTATGATGAACTTTGGTACGAAACATTCAGTTTTTTGTTGAATTTATGCCGAAAGAGCGCCGATTTTGTTGATTTTGTGCCGAAAGAGCGCCGATTTTGTTGATTTTAAAGCCGAAATAGCGTCGAATCTGGGCCGAATTTGGACCGATTCTACGCCGATAATGGGCCGAAAGCGGCGGTTGGGGGCGACCCCAGGGGGTCGACTGGGAAAACGAGCCCCCCAGGCCGATTTTAGCGCCGGCTCGGCCCCAGGCGGCGCTATTTCGGCCCCCTGGGGGGGCCAACGGCTGGAGATGCTCTTAGACTTTTCTTTTCTTTCTTTCTTGATAGCATCCCGGTCTTGACTCTAGTCCTTGTGCCAACTTTTTTTTTTCTCAAAACAAATCTCAGTGATGCCTTGCAGCTTTCAGCACGTCAGGAACTCCACGAGGCTCCCGCGAACAGCATGTCCCGCCTGCAGCACCCCCCTCGGCCTTGCCGTACCATGGGCTCTGCTAGGCGCCTGGTCCAGCGTAGCCGCTGGCGGACAAATTCACTGTTTTGATCTTTGTCGTTAGTTTAGCACGATTTAACCCTATGTGCAAAAGTTTTTCGTATCTGACCTTTTTCCTACCGTCATTGTCTATGGCGGTAGGGTAACACAACCTAAGGAACGGTGAGCTTGTCTTTGATGTCATGATGCTCAACGCCGTTATGCAACAGCACTCTGATGTTGATCCTATTACGCCTTGAATGGTAGTTTGCGTCTGCATGCATGACAGAAAATACGTGTTTTCGTCGCCAAGATTACACCAGTTAATCTTGGCTCTGCACCTGCACATCATAGTTTGCCATAAGATGAGCTGCTTAGCTTTGCCTTCAGCGGATCTCCTCAAGGTGAATTCTAGGCGGGAAAGTTGTCTGCGCTCTTCAATGGCATGGTCTGAGGTAATAGAAGGGACAGAACTATTAACGGCGTGCCAATAAAACTTTCAACAAAGAGGAAGGCTGATTGCGCACCGGTGATCACCTGAACCGCATGCTGCATGCAGGCTTCATCTAGACGAATCGCTACTAGGACTAGGCTTGATCTTCAGGCAAGTACGGTTGGGTTGGATTGAACATAACATTTACTGTAGCTGGAAACTGTTTAGTTTCTTGAGGCGTCCCGCGTTGTTGTCATACCCGATTACTTGATCGAATTTAGACGTCGGTCGATACATGTGCACACGGTACGGGATATGCTTATGGATGATTTACTTTATATTGTTTTCTGTTTAGATAATTCCAACAAAGGGCGTTTGGTCTAGTGGTATGATTCTCGCTTTGGGTGCGAGAGGTCGCGAGTTCGATTCTCGCAACGCCCCATATTTTTTTGTTTTTTTTATTTCGTCTGTACAAAAATCAACATATAAATCATTTTCTCTGTTTTTTTATCCTTCCGTGGAAAGATCTACATATAAATCATTTATTTCTTTATAGAGAAAATCTACATACAATGGGGAGCATTATAGTCGTTCAGAAGAATGTTACAATGATGTTATTTTAAAAGGGTGATGCGGATAATGCTTAAATGGAGGAAGAGAAACTAAAAAAAGGATTTTCCTCTCTTAATTACAAGATAATATATTAGAAACAATATGTCTCATCACATATTTAGGAATATCCTCATTTTTCACCTTTTTATCTTTTTCTAACAAAACCACATTGCCACATGGCAGTAAAATGCAAGACAATATAACAGTTGTGCTAACTGAAATCGACATTCATGCCACTACCACGTGTTTGGCCACATCATCTGTCGTGGAGGCAAAAAGAAAATCACCCACAACACTCGGCTATCCGTCATTGTTTGTAGCATTTGCTTGATCTCCATCCTAGACGATCTGATCTTGCCATGTCTGTTACCATGTTTCTCGTACCTTGCAACTTCTCCTGCCTTCTGCACGTTCATCACCAATACAATTTGGGTAACCTCATCGGCCTTTCTATTTTCTTCACCAAGTTTGTATCAACTCTTTACTACTCCCTCCGTTCCTAAATATAAGTCTTTCTAGAGATTCCATTATCGGACTACATACGGATGTATATAGACATATTTTAGAGTGTAGATTCATTCATTTTATTCCGTATGTAGTCTTCTATTGAAATGTCTAAAAAGACTTATATTTAGAAACGAAGGGAGTATATTATACTCACTCTGTCCCAAATTACTTGTCACATAAATGAATTAAAATGAATGTATAAAGAATGAAAATATGTCTAGATACATTTATTTTTGTCATAAGTATTTCCGAACGACGAGAGTATAGTACTATCTTAAAAAGAAGCAAGATTCCTTCTTAAGCCAAAATATATATATTCAACCTCTTCGCCCATCCTCCCTATGTACGCTATCTTCCACCCTTTCATTGGTTTTTTATCCCCTTTTGTGTTTCTATTAATATAAAAATAGTTTTCTTATCTGGATGGACAAATCAGATCAACATTTGTTAGCGATTTCCATCCGACCGGTTAAAATAGATCTGGAGTAGGCGACCTAACGCAAGTGCCCAGCCGCCACCGCCTCTCCAAAACAGCCTAGGTTCCTCTGCCTCCCGCCGACGCCGCCGGTCCACCTCGTCTCCGATGGCCCTAGGGCCATGGAGGCGTGGTGGATCCCGATCTTTGACGGGAGGGCTCCATTTTTTGATGTTTTTCTAAGTTTTGTTAGGGTTTGTGTCCGTCTTTGGAAGGCGAGACGGCGGCGGCTCCCAGAAGATGGAATAAGACTATCCCCGCCTAGCCCCCGTCATGGTGGTGTATCCAGCATCGTCGAAGGGCATGGGGAGGTGTGCCTCTGGCGGATCTCGCGAGATTCAGTCGATGCTTGTTTTTGGTGGTACTTGGATCTGGTCTTCGTTCGTCTTTGTTTATGTGTCTTTAGGTTGGATTCTTTCGATCTACGCGTCTCTTCATCAGCCGCGGTTACTGTTCTAGTGCGCTTCTCATAGGGGGGCCTTGGCATGACGACTTCCCGAGTGTCTACTAACAACAAGTTTTGCCTGGCTCTGGTGAGCGAGAAGCGATGACAGCGGTGCGTCTCCGGCTCGCTTCAGTGCTTGCAGTTGTCGGTAGATGGTCTATGAATATAGATGTAGTTTTTTATTATCTATGGTATTTGTTGTACTGTCATGATTGAAAATGAATAGATTAGAATTTTTCTTGCAAAAAAATTTCTTTGCTATGGCAATAAATTCACAGGCGAGAATCAAATACTTTTTTGACAGGCCTGATAAAGAAATATTATATTAATATTATTATTTAATTCCATAAAAGGGCGTTTGGTCTAGTGGTATGATTCTCGCTTTGGGTGTGAGAGGTCGCGAGTTCGATTCTCGCAACGCCCCAAATTTTATTTTTATTTGATTTACTTCTCGCCTCTGATTTTTTTTCAGTGAACGCCTTGAAAAAGTGGGCTGCCACTTGTGTTTACTCACACTAGATAGATCTCACGTTTGTCCTCCAGAATACACACTGCCAACTTAATAAAACCACTCCAAAAAAAAAAATCTGAACTTCAAAAAAGAGAGGCCCACTGGTAGCTTGTACATGCGCTTTATTTCATTAGGGATGATGCAAACTTGTGTTCACTAGCTAATTAATCAAAGAAAGGGTTGTCCACACGACATAGGTCGATCAAAAGTGATATGAATTATTAATCGTATTATTCAACCACACGAAGGCTAGAGTGAAATTTCTCACAAACAAATCACATTATATACAACCTAGTTTTCCACCTCTTTATTGATCAAGTCTGTCATCAGCCTCGCCTGTGTGTGTTACAAATTTTGTGGTACATTTCAATGGCCCTGTCTAATGCTCCATCAGGAGGGCGTCGATGTTGCGCTTGCCCTCTGGGCCTTTGCTGTACCAGGACGAGACATAGTCGCCGTAAACCACATCCCGGTACTTCTGCGGGTAGTCCTTGCTCACGAGCTGGGGGGCAGTACATATTTTCTGAGATTTAGGTGGGTCATAGAACGTCACCACTGACAAGCGGGCACGGTCGGCATTGACAATGGCTCGGTGCACGGCGCTCTTGTACCTTCCGTTGGTTATGATCTGAATAAGGGTAAAAAATATGAGCAAAATATGGAGGAACCATTCAGGAACTACGCAGGGGGGGATTCTCAGCTCTTCACAATTAATTAACTCTTTGCTCACAGAACTTGTCAATTTAGTAAAAAGATAACAAAATGTGCATATAGAAGTCAATCTAGCGAAAAGGATAACAAAATGTGCATACAGAAGTCAAGCTAGTGAAAAGGTAACAAAATATGCATACAGAAGCTAAACTAAAATTATAATGGTTGATGTAATGATATTTACTGAAGTCAAACTAGTGAAAAGATTTTAAAAAAATGCATACAGAAGTCAAGCTAGTGAAAAGATAACAAAATATGCATACAGAAGTTAAACTAAAATTATAATGGTTGATGTAATGATATTTACTTAAGTCAAGCTAGTGAAAAGATAAAAAAAAAAATGCATACAGAAGTTAAACAAAAATTGTAATGGTTGGTGTAATGATATTTACTGACAAATTGTTTCTTATAGAATATCAAATTTTAGCTGATGGAATACCAAGCAGCACATCATTAAACTAGTAGGTTTTATTTCTACCAGTATTCCAGCATCTGCTGATTTTTATCAGATTCATACAGGCTAGTCAAAATAGATATAGAAAAGCAATTGTAAGATAAACGAAAATATTGAATTGAAGTCATCTAGAATAGAACAAGGTATTGTAATATGTTAACCAGATCTTAGAAGTCATATCACTTAAGTAGTAAACACATAAAAGCATGTGAGGTGTTTTACCTCTGTCTGGTCAGACAGAATCACAAGGATTGCATCAGGAACAGGATGCACAGGTATCCACATCCCATCCTTGAATACTTCAAGCCCACCCACATCATCTTGTATTAGAAGTGTTATTGCACCAAAGTCAGAATGAGATTGCAATCCGAGAGCAAGGTCTGGCTGTGGACAAGGGGAATAGTAGCTAATGGTGATGTTCTGATAAGCTTCCCCCACCGCTTCTTGCAGATACGAGGGTGGCAACTTCAGACTTTCAGAGATGATACACAGCAATCTTTGGGCAAGGACTTTCATGTTGTCGCTGTATTTCACAACAGTGTCCCTGTACACATTGCAGGTATATTAGGTTCTTTGTTCTCGTAAAAAGATAGTTAATGTGATAGATATTGTGGAAACATGGACAGTGATACAAGGTAGCTCGTAAGATGTACTCCATTAATGAATCTCAGTAGCGACGCTGTGCTACAGTAGCACCCGGTTGAATTCCTACTTGGAATCGTACTATGAAAAAACAGATATACTACGTAGACAATTAGATCACATTGAAATGGTCATTTCTAGATAGTACTCTGTGAAATTCTGCTCCACTATGCTACAAGAGATTCAATCGCATGGTAAAGATTATGTATGTGAAATTCTGCTCCATTGTAGACCCGGTGAAATGAACTTTTGCCTGGACCTGAACATGAACCTACAACAGATACAGTGTGTTTCCTCACCAACATTTTACTTATCCCTGCATCTGAACAGACAATTCGTGTTCTTTTTATGAGTTAATTGCTCGTAAATTGGTCAAAGCAGTCCAAAACTTCTAGGGAGCGTGCACATTTTGACGCGTAGGAACCCATCCAGAGACGACTCCGTACCAAAGAAGGGGAATATTTTTTTTCACCTGTATCCTGGGACGAAGTCGGGCCACCGGGCGGGGTCGCGGCGGGACTCGGGGAGGGTGTGGTGGTCGAAGTAGTCGCGCCAGTCGAGCACGGAGTCGTCGTTGGCGAGCATGCGGCTGCCGTACCCCTCGGCGGCGGCGCCCCTGGCCGGGTCGCACCCGAACCGGAGCTTCTCCGCCATGGGCGCGCGGAAGAAGGCCAGCCCGGCGGCCCGTATCGCGTCGAGCAGCCCCGGAGGGGCCCCGTGGTTGACGACGTGGAAGGCGCCCCACTCGGCGCACGCGCGGCCGACCGCGTCGGTTGCCGTGGCGGCGGCAGAGATGTCCACGACGGGGACGGAGAGGGAGGCGGAGGGGGAGGGGGAGGGGCCCGCGCGGAGGTCGGGCGGCTGGATGTACTGTGCCGGGAGGCGGGGCACGCCGGCGTCGGCCAGCGCCTGGACGCGGGGCGCCGCGGCGGTTTCCATCGGAGCAGCGGGGTTCGGCAACTACCCACCGGAGGCGTGGTGGTCACTGCTACTGTGCTGGTAGGACCGACCGACGAATGGAGAGTTTTTTTTCTTCTTCCGAATCATTTTCTGCCACACCGTTTATCGTAGTAAACTGTGTGCCCTCTATCGCACAGATTTTGTTACGGCGAATCGTTTGTGTTTTTCTGTGTCATCGCATACTGTTTATTATAGTGAACTGTGTGTCCTCTATCACACACATTTCGATCTCTATAGCTGTTTGTGTTATTTTGGCTAATCGCAAACAGTTCGTCTGGATCAACTGTTTGCCACGTATTACACATACAACTCTTTTCTGAATCGTATTTGATGGATCTGCCATCGTACACAGTTTGCGTTATTGGAAACGGAGCTAGAACTACACCGTTTGTGATTCATGCTTCGTATACAGTTTGGTCGAAGGGTCTTAGATTGATGTGTCGCCTTTGAACCTTCCTACAATAGTGTGTCCGTCGCGTCCATCAATAGCTTGAACCTCTCCTCCTTCTTCTCCCCCTTGATCTCCGAGCGCCTCACGCTACAAAGTGAAACAATGTCGACAATGCATACCTGTCTAGTGAACAACAAAACAATACATGTCCGGCTAGTGAACAACAAAAGTAAAACATATCCGAAAAAGTGATCAACTTACTTGCTCGGTGATTTGTGTACCGCTAGGCCACCGTGCAATGAGCCGCTTCAAGTGCCTGCGATACTTGGACACGGCCTCTTGGATGGTGTACCATCAATGGTTGAGGGACTTTCATTCATGGTTGCGGACGACCGAGTCGGTGTAGGGCGCGAAATGCTTGTGTTCATGGAAACATATGTGAATGTTCATCCAAAATGTTGTGCCCTTTTGCTCCGTGCCATGGAACGGATCAAGGCTAGTGGCCAACCATGCCTCGCACAGCAGCTCGTCCTCCTGTGTGTTGAAGCTTTCTCCTCTTCCCTTCTTCTTCGGATTGCTGGTTTTATCATCCGGATCATCGTCGTTGCCGTCGCCCTCCTCCTCCTACTCCCCATCAGACTGCTGCTCTCCAGCGGCCCAATGTTGTCGTGCCATCGCCGGTGTGGGTGAACGTCTACTGCGTGGCCGTCTTGGTGCAGGGTGTTGCTGGTAGTTGACGGGCTGGGTGGGATCCGAGTCTTCCACCTGCCCGTCCTCATAGCTCCCTCTCCATCCCTCTCCTCCGTCATGGATGATGTCGAGCCTCTCCTTGTCCGCGTCGTACACTGGCTCCCCGACTCTAGGCATTGCAGCGAACAGCGTGCGGGCACCCATCTGCTCACCGGGCGCCGGCTGCACCCGCTGCAGCTGCGGTGAAGAATACTCGAAGAAGAGCGGCGCCGCGTTGACGTCGACGATGTAAGGCACCGTACCAACCGGGGTGCGGAGCTGCTTGGCGGCTTAGTAGTCGACTTGTAAGTCTTCGGCCACGGCGCCGTCTGTGCTGTGCGCCCGCCCGTCTTCAGGTGCCTGCTACGGCCGCACCGACCGCGACGATCTCCACGCCCATCGCCACCAGCAGGCCCACTGGCGGCCAACCGCTTCTTGATCTTCTCCTCCTTTGCGGCCTTTGCTTTGACGTGACGATCCTGCCGCGTCGCAGAGTTGATCTTCCGGGCGAGCGCGACGCACGGATCCTCCGACACCTCCACCGGCTCCATCACCAGCAGGTTCTCCGACGGCTCCATGCGTCGGCGGCGGAAGGAAGGAGAGAAGTGGGAGAAAAGAGCGGGAATTCGGCGAAGAGCGGCGGGGAATGAAAGAAGAGAAGTGGAGGATTTTGATGCGGAAGCAGTGCTTTGCTACAAAAGCGCGGGTTCCGCCTTCCTTTTGGATGGACCAGGAGATAGATAGCTAAGAGCATCTACAGCCGAACCCCCTATATGCTCCTCAAACGTCCGGAACGCCCTCCTGGTCACTGACCGGTCACAAAAATGCGACCCAACCGGACCCCTCATATACGTCTCAAACGCCCGGACTGACTGGCACCCCTCATATCCATCTCAAATATGAGGGCTTGCGGACGCGCCCGGGCACGCCCGGTCAGTCCGCCACGTAGGACGCGACCCCACTCCGGACCAGTTTTTCTTTTTTTTTTATTCATTATTTTCTTTCTCTCTCGTCTTCTCCACCAATCACGTGCAAGTGACCGGACATATGAAAAGAAAAATGAGAAATGTGGCTGCACGGACCAAATTATAGGGGCTCAAAACGGACACGTCCGGTCACTGACTGGACGCGTCTATGGGCGTTTAAAGGGTTCAGATTTGCTAGGTCTGGTTGTAGATGCTCTAAGTTGCTCGTGTCCGAATTTTCACAAACGTTTGTCTCTGGTTTACTGGGGTATATAAGTACTAACTTCTGATACTACCCATTACCATCAGCATAAACATTAGCCGAGAGCAATAATGGTTGGAGTCAATCGATTGAGCTGCTCTTATCAGGAAGCAGCAGAATGAAAAAGTGTTGGTCGTGATGTAGATAGAGCGAGGCGCCACCTGCCACGCAACCAACGGTGGTCGGCGGCGGCGGCGAAGTGGCAACCGACGAGGCCATCCACGACCACCAGTCGTTGTCGTAGTGTGTGCCTTTTCTCTCTGCTAGATAGATATGCCTGTGTGCTGTTGTATTCCGTGTAGACCCGCCCGCTGCCGCGTGACGGAAAAGTTGTGGCCGGGGTGAGCTTAATTAAAGCTTAGCACTAGTATTGACAAAAGTTTCGATTAGATGAGTGTCATGGTACTTGTGCCGCCGCCATGATCCTTCTTTCCAACAGAGTGCCGCCATGGTCGAGATTGGAGAGAGAGAGAGAGAGATGGCGCGCGCAAAACAACTTGTCCGCCGGCCGCCAGAAAAGAAGGGCGACAGCGACGACGGCGACGGCTCGGCTGGGTGTGCTCCTCGAGGTCGATGAATTGGCCTGTGCTCGTGCTTTTACGCGTCAGCCTAGCACCAGCGACAGCGACAGCCCGTAGCCCGTCACCCGTGAGCGATCGATTCGCGGGCCTCCCCTCCCACTCCGGATAACGTTTCCTGCTGGATTTCGCTGTCGAGGGTGCGCGCGTCCCTGGCCTGGCCCCCCCGGCTCGGTGTGCCTGTGCGGAGCCGGAGTGCGACCGGCACCGGCCTCTGCCTCTGCCTCGCACGGACCGGAAGCGCACAGATGCCCCTAATAATGGCCGCCCGTTTTGTCTTGTTCTTTACCACCGAGAGGAACCGATCGCCCGAGTCCCATTCGCCATTCCCGCCCCTCCAATACCGGCCGATCCTATCACTCCTCCGCCGTGCCTTGTAGACTTCCAGCGTCTTCTTCCGCGAGAGAGAGGGGAGTGGAGAAAGGGAGCCGAGGAGCTAGAGAGGGGGTGGAGATATGGCGGCGGCGGTGAGGGTGGAGAAGGCGACGAGCGACCTGCTGCTGGGCCCCGACTGGACCCTCAACATCGACATCTGCGACGACGTCAACTCCGATCACGGGTTCCCTTCCCTTCCCTGCTCTCTCTGCTACTCTCCCTCTACAGGTTTTGTTTTCAGTCCTCGATCGGTTCATGTGCAACCTCAGTAATCGCTCAAAATCTGTTTTCTCGATCGGTTCCTTCTTGTGCAACCGCGACACAAATCCCGTCTTCTCTAGTAGGAGCTGTTATTATTCTTCTTCTTCCTCGTCTTAATATGCAACTCCAGTAAATAAATTATCGCCACGCGCCAAGGTTTGTTAGGTTTGCAAAGATGAAAGATGGCGGCTTATCCCTTGCGAGAGCACTAGAGAAAAAGGAGACCGTGTCATCTGCTACTAACAGGACGACCAAGTGCGATGGACGTTGATGACCTATTATTATACTACAGCACTATACTAGTATTTGATTGACGGATCGATGGATAGCATGATTGGGCGCACAGCTATTATAACAGGTGGAGCTCAACCGACTGGCGGTTCAGAGAAAGCAGAGTATCGGATATGGTGGACATACAAGTATGACTTGTAAGCATATATACTAGTAGTAGTACAATTTTTACTCTGAAAAGAAGATGGAACTCTAGCATCACATGTAGTGGCAATACAAGTGTATGCACACACATTTTCCACTCTGAAAGAATCGAACTAATGCTTTGTATGGCGCTCTGAATGGGCTAGATTCTCCAGATTCAGGCACACCAGAGCCTCTTGGTCTAACCATTGGAGCTCTAGGTAATTCTTCCTCTGAAAGAATTACTGCACTATACATGTTTCAAACAGAGGATATCTGAGCTGTCGCACCATTTTACTTCTTTCCTGCATTCACTAGTCTATCGTCAAGTTTAAGGTATTGACAACGTTGGGTGATCCTACCCACACATCAGTAGGAATTATATAGGCCAAATAACTGATGCCTTTCGCTGCTGAGAAAACTTGTTATTGACCAAATAAAGCTCATATTCACACTAACTTTCTAAAGGACTATCCTTCAAATACTTTTGAAAACAGTTTAGGATACTGCCTGTCAATCTTGTGCGTGAGCTTTGCCACTGACCAAACCTGTCATGGTACTTGTCATCTGAACCATGTTACAGGTGGTTACAAGTTTGCAGCCTCATTTTGTGTGGCCACGGCATTAATGATGAGATTTATATGCTACCAGTTTTTCTGACATATTTCCTACAAGAGAAAATAGTTGATCTTACACATAGAACAATGATTCAGGCAAGCGAAAGAGGTGATTAAAACTCTGAAGAAACGTCTTCAACACAAGAATTCATCGGTTCAATTTCTTGCATTGACGGTATGTTTCTCTGCTTATCAGCTTAAGTAAATTTTTAGTCCTGCTTTGTTTGTGCTTGTTTGAGAATACCATGAACTGGGATTGCAGCTGTTGGAGACTCTGGTGAAAAATTGTGGGGATCATGTGCATTTTCTGGTTGTAGAGCGTGGTATATTGCCAGAAATGGTCAAAGTTGCGAAGAAAAAGGTTAGTTTTCTAATACATGCCGTTGTACAGTTTGCTGTCCAGAAATGCCACTAGATGCTTATGTTCTGAATCATGGACTAAGAACTATAGTATAATATGTAGGTAAAATTCCTTCCATTTTCTGGTAAATACATGGCTTCACACCCTATTTAGCATACTTTGATTCGACATGAACATATTCATGATTGTATTTCAATGTTTTGGAAGACACATACATATGTTCTTATCCGGAAAATGTCAAAAAATTAATTACAATCAGTAGTGACGTAGCTCCATGCCTTAAGACTGCTTAGTTAAGGTCTGAATTTCTGAAACTGACAAATGTCAGGTGGTCATGGCATCATGGCTAACCGATAGATCTTTGAAAATTTGCACTCCCGGCACTGCTACATGAGGAAACTGAGATATGCAGGATTTCTTTTCAAATGGAGGGATAGTAATTTTCTTTCAAGTTTTTCCCCCTTTTAATCAAATTCATAAGATCTTAACGTGGCATCCATGTGTACTCATCCAATCTTTGCTCTTACAGCCAGTGAAGTTTCTAAGCATTACATTTACTTTGAATCACTGTCTAATAAATTATAATTACCATATGAATCATAAATTTTGTGTTCTTTAAAAGTTTGTTTTTGTGATATTGATTAAAATTCTTCAGTATAACCACAGGCGAATGTGCAAGTGAGGGACAAAATTTTGACACTCCTTGATTCCTGGCAAGAAGCATTTGGTGGGCCTGGCGGGAAGCACCCTCAATTCTACTGGGCATATTCTGAACTTAAGGTATTTTTATTGTCTGCCAAACCATCCAGAACAATCTACACCTCATGACACATCCTTTAATTCTGCAACTTTCGGAAGTCACCCGTCAGCTATGTGAAGCTGGTACATATAGTTGTTGAATCCTGAATAATTTTGTTTGGCATGTCCCAATGAGTATCTTTACTTGCAGCAATCTGGTTTAGAATTTCCTAGGCGCTCACCTGAAGCAGCAACAATATTAGCTCCTCACCTTCAACCAGGGAGCGGAATGCCAGTCAGTTCATCCTTGAGAGCTGATGAGATGATTTCATCAAGTGGCTCTCCTCTGAGGTAACCATTTATTTTATATTTTTATGCATCTTTTGTGTGCTTTATGTTAGTGTCTGAGAAAACGGATGATATCTGTTCCATGTTATATGACATATTTTTATCTGTTTAGTTTGTCAGACTTGCAACGCATTTTAAGTGCCGCAGAGCTACTAAGTGAGATGCTGAGAGAAGTGAATCCAAATGATCATGAGGTATAAAGATTTATTAAGTTCATTAGGTTCAGAGTCTCACTAAATGGTACTCTATTCTACTGCCCATCAGGTTCAGAGTCTGTCTAAAGCGTCGCCTCGCTTTACGCTTTAGCGCTTAAGCAGTGAGGCGCCCCCAGCGCCTCGCTTCGCCTTACCACTTTAAAAACATTGCTTGTCGCAGGAAAGGATGTACCTAGACGTATTTTAATTCTATATACATCAATTTTTATCCATTTCTGCGACAAGTAATTCGGGACGGAGGGAGGACTAGTTAAGCTTATAACTAATTTATTTAGTGCGGTACTGTTGTATGCTCAAGAGCACTTGTTTGCATCCAACCTAATCTTGAGGATTTGATGATCCGTAATGATTTATTATTGCTTTGTGTTGGTCAGTACACATGCAAATTTCTAAATCACAGACATTTCTTGTCATTTTAGGCTGTGAATGATGAAATTATTGCAGAACTTGTGAACCAATGCCGGTCATACCAGAAAAAAATCATGAGCTTGGTAAGTTCAGTGAGGTACGTGCCTGTATGAACATTGTCTCCTACATTCTTGCATCTTATTACCTTTTATTAAGGGATAAATGTGTGGCAGCAGTCATATCATCTTCTGCTATTAAGGGCTTATTCGGTTTAAAGGATTTCTAAATCATAGGAATATTTTCTCGTGGGTGGAAATCCCGTAGGAATCCTCCAAAATTCCTCCAAACCTAATGAGCCCTAATAATGAGACAATATTTTACATGCTTTTTAGGCATTCCAATGTTTATGTAGAGATATAGCGAGTTTTTCAAATGTTACTAACAAGTAAGAGATGATATTATAGTGCAGGTCTTAGCGTGAGTGGAGAATGATATTTATTAATCTGGCAACCAATTTATTGTAATATGGTAACTGAACTGTGTATAATCTGGCAACTAAAGTGGTATTAATCTTGTACTGCTGACCGTGAAAAAAGTCGCCAAAATATATGAACCTGGGATCTGGTTTCGAAGATTTTGCCTCAATGAAGTCAACGGTGAAAAGGGACCATCAATTGGATTAGCGGTTCAAGGGATAGAAGTTTTTTTCAGTGTAGTGCCCCACGTAAGACACCGTGGGGCACGTTCCCACATAGTACACTCAAAGAATAAACTAATGTGATTGTATCATCTTTTTCTGATAGAGACCATTATACTATAAATTTATGAGACAACAAGTATGGTCCATTGATTAGCTTGGAAGAATACTAATAGTTCAATACATTACTAACTGGCATAAGGCATGGGGTCCAAAGAACATAAATGAGACTGTTCCTGGAGTCTATTGCCTATTAGTCCTATTCAGAAAAGAACCAAACATGACAAATATAATGTTTTAATTTCTGTAGTACATGACTGATGTTTTAGTAAGTTCTTAATTCACTGGAAAATATACAAAAAAAATTTCACTTCAAGTTATCTTCATGTCTAGAAAGTACAATTCAGGGTCGCATCTATGTGCAAAGCAGATTTCTTTTACCAATATTAGATGCATGCCGTGTAAGAATAATCCAATTTTCCCTCACACAGCCTTTCACTCAGATTGCAATTCATTGTAAAATCAATAAAGAGTAAGATGCTCTGTTGAAAAATTAAACCTAGACCAAAGTCAAGCTTATTACTTGGACACTCCCCTTACATAACATGATAATGTTCAGTAGCGGCAATCACTCTTTAGAGGCAGGGATAATTTTTACAGAATGACAACCACAATTCCATATAAATTATCTGACGTTCCTGTGCTGCATTACAGTGATGAGGACCTCTTGAGCCAAAGTCTTGACTTAAACGACAGATTGCAAATTCTGCTTTCCAAACATGATGCAATTGCATCAGGTTCCCCTCTACCGGCTGAAGAAACGGATGTGTTGAGCGAATTGCCCAGAGGGATCACTACAACCCCTGCAGTAACAGTTGTTCCCGAAACTGCCATTGTACCAACTTTTGTCTTGGATGATGAAGAGGAAGAGGAGGAAGATGATGAGTTCTCTCAGCTAGCTCGCAGGTCGTACCGATGACCGATCTCATTGATTCATACTCAGTTCATTTTGTCTTGCATGATTCATTGCTGACGATTACTTGTGATCAGGAATTCAAGATTCAGGGCAGCAAATGAGAAGAGTACCTCTTCAGGTGTAGGCGCATCATCGTCGTCCACACAGGATGGAACAGCAAGTTCAGCAACTTCTGTGACTACTTCAAGCAGCGCATTAGCATTGCCTGATCATCTAGCTCCTATAAGGACTTCTCCAGAAGACAAGATTATGAGTGACCTTCTTGCGCTCACCATAGTGTCAAGCCCATCACCTGAACCTGCCTTGCATCATGGTGGTTCACCAACCAGTTATCATCCACAGCCTCATTATGTAGACCCAGAGCACACAGCTGCGGCACAAAATAGTTACGTCGCTCCTTGGGCTCAGCATCCATCTCAAACTGGACCCATTAAGCAGCAGCAGCAGCAGCAGCCACCACCACCACAATCACAATTTTCTTACAACCCATCTCCTTACCCGCCACCACCATGGGCCCCTCAGGACAACACTGAGTCAAACCCTTTCATGACATCTTCATCGCAGCTTTCCACTTCCAGCTCACCTCTTAAAGTACCATCAAACTTGAGGCCTCTACAGCAGTCACAATCTTTTGGCGTACCGCTTCGCAGTGCTGTGTTGGATTCCCCAACAAACAAGAGCCTGAAGCAGCCGATGTCTGCAGGGTCTCGAAGACCATCTTATGTTCCTTCCAACAAGTTCTTCGATGATCTGCTTGAGAGAAATGCGGATGGTACTCTGAAAACGGGCAGCACGGTGATCGGAGGCACGTCCAGTCCATACAAACCGTAGCGATGCTGGTGGAATCAGTATATGAGAGAATATCTGTCTATGGTACGTCCAGTTCATACGAGCCAATAAACCACAGCTATGCGAGTGGAATCAAAATATGATAGACTTGCATTGTTTTGTCTTGATGACTGCTACGATTCCATTTGGCCCGCAAACTTTGTTACCTTGATTGGTTTGCTTGATGCTTCTGGGGAACATAAGTAATCTATGCGAAAAGAGAGCATGTGAAATCACCAATCTCTTTTGTTGTGGAATTAAAATTGATTGTGCACTTCAAATAAGATGCCATTGAGAGGTGGATGCTATTTGTGCAGCTGATTTCTTATTTCTTTTGATTGGATAACTGCAGAAAAAAAAAGCTGGTGTTGTCTGAATTTTCTAAAACTGAAATATAATCTTTTACTCAAGAACATTTTGTAAATACGCGCTTAACATGTGTTTTTCTTCAGGTGGTGAACATGCCCTTTCATATGTACGAATGTGAACATTTTTTTTCCTTTTTTCATAATATTTTCACATTAAAAAAAACTGATTTTTGATATCATTTGAACCTTTAAGAAAAATATTTTCCCTTTTTTTGCGAAAAATGTATGATATCTTCCTATTATTTATAACATTTTACAATCATTTGCTAAATAGAAAAGGCTAACACTAAGGTTGGTCAAAACTAAAACTGCCTTCGGAAAGAGCGGATCGTAGCGAGGCGGAAAGGAGGTGACCGCGGGTTCCCTTTGCGAGTCGCGCGGTGCCGCTGCTGGTTCCCTCTCCCTACGCGAGCTGCTCCGGCGGCGGGATGGAGGTGGAACCTCAGATCTGTGCGTTGGATGGGTTCTCAGTAGGGGTAGGGTTGACGGAGTCGTTGCCGAGGCTGTTGCGGTGGCGTCGCGTCTGGATAAGTTTCCTCAGGCTCCGTTCGCGGTCAGGCGGGGCTCTTGCCTTCGTCTAGGAGCCAACGGGGTGGGGGATCCCTGGATCTCGTCGAGGTCGCGGGCTATGTTGTTTGAAGGTCATCTCACAGTGGCCGGGTTGGTCCTCAGATGGGGTGGTGGTTGTGTGGATATGAAAATTCTTCTCCCTCATCGTCGGTATGATTTCCTGTTGCGTTTCTTCCTCCTTTTTTGTGTTGCTGATGGAGGGATATCCTACTTTGTCCGGGCAGTTAGCCCGATTGCGCCGGAACCGGATCCTAGTTCTCTTCCATCTGGAAGGGGCACATACATCGGTTCTCAAAGCCAAGATGGCAAAGGCTGGTGCATCTGTGTTGGATGCATATGCGTGGCCTTGTCTTTTCGGCGCAGGAGCGAAGAAAATGGGGAGCAACGTGGCGGCGATTATACCGTGGTTGAAGATGATGACCTGCTTGGGTCTGGTTGCAAATTATTGTGTTGTAGGGGTCTTCACGCAAGGTTCAGGGATGATGACACAGAGCTCCAAAGATATTCGTGTTTTACTTGTTGTTTTAGGGTGCTCTTTTTTATTCTGATTCTTTATGCGTGTTAGGGTGTGTTTGTACAGATCAAGGACTTTATATATTTTTTATGATTTGAATGCAAGCATACTTTCTAAAAAAAGGCTAACACCAATATAGGTTAGCCCATGGGATCACAATAGCGCTGGCGTCAAATAGGGGCTCTCGTGATTGAGGAGTGGTGACTTGAGGGTGAAACCTTGGCCTTGAGTCACCCTCTCCCTCATGTCTCTTGCCTCTACCACTGCTAAAGTAGGTCGCCTAGTAAAACTATTCATGTCCGATGAAGATTGTGTTTAGGCTTCTGTCGTTCCACCTTTGCACGGAGGGCTTCGAATGGGGCACCTCTACATCGAGTGGCATGCGTGAGTGCCGGCCAGCTACGTCGACCATGATACCAGGGTGATGACAAATTGCGTTGGTCGTGGTGTGGAGTTCGTTTATAACTTGTTAGAAGACGAATTTTCCATGAGGTCCTTGGCATCATGTCATCTACTACCCCTAAAAAAAGAAGAGACGGCAGATCCAAATCACAATCTGAACCGTCTAATCATACAATCAATGGCCTAAAAGTCTTTGTTAACGAAATTACCCCCCTTCCACGATCTCTTCCCCCCCCCCAAAAAAACTGCCCCCTCACCTCGCCCGCTTAGAGCATCTCCACCCGTGCCCCCAGGACGCCCTCCAAAGCACCTTTTTTTAGCGCTGGCGGACCAAAAACGGCCCAGCCATGCCCCCAAGACGTCGTTTTGCGCCGGATTTGGGCAAAAATAGCCCCGGCGACCCCAGGCCAAACCCAGCCCCCTGGGGGGCACTTGGGGCCGCCGGCGCATTTTTTGCATGCCCAAACCCCACCTGTCATCCTCTCTCCTCACTTTTTCTGCTAGGCCCACCCATGTGCATGCAAAAAGGAATCTCTCCTCTCTCTCTTTCTCTCTTCGCATGTGACGGCTGGGTGAAGGGACGGCTGAAAAACTTTTCAGCCCCAATGCATAAATTTCGCCGGGGCAACCCCGGAAGGCCGAAAAAACGCCTCTCGGAGGGCACCGCGGCTGGAGATGCTCTTACCTCTCCACACCAAACTTGGCCAAACGGGCGGCCCGGCCCGGCACGGGCACGGCCCGTTGAAAGATCGTGGATGTCGCCTAGAGGGGGGGGGGTGAATAGGCGCTTTAAAATAATTACGGTTTAGGCTTGAACAAATGCGGAATAAAACTAGCGTTTAATTTGTCAAGCACAAAACCTAAATCGACTAGGCTCACCTATGTGCACCAACAACTTATGCTAAGCAAGATAAACAACTAAGTGATAGCAAGATATATAACTATAAACAATATGGCTATCACAAAGTAAAGTGCATAAGTAAAGGGCTCGGGTAAGAGATAACCGAGGCACGCGGAGACGACGATGTATCCCGAAGTTCACACCCTTGCGGATGCTAATCTCCGTTAGAGCGGTGTGGAGGCACAATACTCCCCAACAATGCCACTAGGGCCACCGTATTCTCCTCACGCCCTCGCACAATGCAAGGTGCCGTGATTCCACTAAGGGACCCTTGAGGGCGGTCACCGAACCCGTACAAATGGCAACCCTTGAGGGCGGTCACCGAACCCGTACACTTTGGCAACCCTTGGGGGCGGTCACCGGTACTCGACAAATTGCTCGAGGCGATCTCCACAACCTAATTGGAGACCCCGATGCTTGCCCGGAGCTTTACACCACAATGATTGAGCTCCGAGGCACCACCAAGCCGTCTAGGGCGGCAAGGCACCCAAGAGGAACAAGCTCTAGGGTGCTCAAACACCCAAGAGTAATAAGCTTCTCAACTTCTCACTTCCACGTATCACCGTGGAGAACTCAAACCGATGCAACTAATGCAATGGCAAGAACACACGAAGTGGTCAAGTCCCTCACTCCCAAATCCCACCAAAGCAACAAAAGCTATGGAGGAATATGAGAGGAAGAACAAGGAGAACTCCAAGATCTAGATCCAAGGGGTTCCCCTCACTTAGAGGAGAAAGTGATTGGTGGAAATGTGGATCTAGATCTCCTCTCTCTTTTCCCTCAAGAAGGAGCAAGAATCATTGGAGGGATTGAGAGTTAGCAAGCTCAAGAAGATCAGCAATGGGGGGCAAAAACGAGCTCTAAGGATAAGAAAACCGTTGGGGAAGAAGACCCCTTTTATAGCCCCCACCAAATCGAACCGTTACCTGTGCTGGACGCACTCAAGCGGTACTACCGCTCGGGGGAGCGGTACTACCGCTTAGAGCGGTAGTTCCAGCCGCGAGAACGAAAGAACTGGAGCGGTAGTGCCGCTCGAAGCGGTACTACCATCCATCCAAGCGGTACTACCGCTAAAGCAAATTGAGCAACCGAACATTGCACGCAGCCTCAAACTTAAGCGGTACTAGAGGCGGTAGTAGCGAGCGGAAGTACCGCTTAAGCGGTACTACCTCTCTACTACCGCTCATTAAAAACAGGCAGAGACACCCAAACGAAAACGATCATAAGTTGAGCATCCGAACTCCGTTTTCGATGATCTTGGGCTTGTTTTGAAGCTAACAACAAGCACTAAATCTTCATGCAGAGAAACACCAAAAAATAACAAAGGAGGATAAAGCCAAATTGGGAAAGGTTAGACCTCTCAAAAAAAGAATAACCGGCAAAACCTCCAATATCAAAAACGCAATAAGTTTTTCATACGGAATCCGTTTTTGATGAACTTGAGCTTGTATTGAAGATCATGACAAGCTCTAAAACTCCACATAGAGAAAAGCCAAATAAGAACCAATAAAGATGATGCAAAGGATGCAATGGTTTGAGCTCTCTACGAATGATACGATCAAGCTACTCACTCGAGAGCCCCCCTTGATAGTACGGCTATCGATCCTATAACCCGGTCTCCCAACTAACATCATGAGACCGGTAAGATAGAAAACCTATCAAGGACAAACCTTTGCCTTGCGCATAATCCACTTGAGCTAGATGATGACGATCTTGACCTCCTCAAGTTGGACCACCTTTCTTGATAGCGCTGGCACGGTGAAGACTCATAGATTGCTCCCCCATACTCCACTATGGGTGAGCCACTCTTCGGCACATCTTCACAAGTCCATTGTCACCACAATGGACGGCAAACTTCAAGCATGTGTCTCTTCGTGATGCTCCACTTGAACTTGCACTGCGCAATCTTGATGACGATCACCACTTGATGTCATCCTCCATGGGTTGAAAGAGATCTTCCTCTTGACGCAAGCCCATGGAAACATACCTAACCCCACATAGAACTCTCGCATAGAACATGGGTTAGTACACAAAGCGTAATGGACAATGCTTACCATACCGTGAGATCACTTGATCCCACTCGGTACATCTTCTACGCTTTGTGTGTTGATCAACTTGAATCACTCTTCATATTTAGTCTTGATCAACCTTGAATCTTTCCAACTCTCTTCATTAGGATGATGTCTTGAAGGTACACATGAATGTTCACACAATTTTCTTCTTCAAGACATGCTTGCAATAGGCTCAACACACACATGACCAATCTTTGGATAAATCCTTGAATAGTACCTTGGTCAACACATATTCTTTTTCAAATCACCTTGGGACCAACAAATGGTCTACAAGCAAAGCCTATGGACAAACCCTTCAAATATAACTCAAGGCAACCATTAGTCCATAGAGATTGTCATCAATTACCAAAACCAAACATGGGGGCAACACATGTTCTTTCAATCTCCCCCATTTTGGTAATTGATGACAATCACTTTCAAGAGAGTTTATATAAGGAATTAAGCATCACCATGCAAGGAAACAACTAATAATGTAAGAGCATGTGATGCAAATGCTTAGGAACAAAACCAAAGCATGAAGAAATAACTCTCTAAACTTCTCCACAAAACTCTCTAAACTTCTTCCCCATTGGCATCGATTGCCAAAATGGGCGAAAAGCTTAGAAGGCCAACATAATATGTGTTCCTCCATAAATTGTGTATTTCTCAAACTATGAGTGGAATACAATACACATATCCAAGGATACGCAAAAGGAGGAAGACAAACTCTATTGAGGATCCAAAGATTGCAAAAGGAATGATATGATACAAAGACATACCAAGAGAGAAGCAAGCAATCTAAGGAGCTTAGAAGGCCACACGAATAATCTAAGGATACCAATTGAACCAATCAATCAAAAGATCCGACGAGCCACACGAATAAAAGATATTATGATATGAGCATAGGAGTGTTCTAAAGAACATAGAGAAGCTCCCCATGATTTGTGCATTATTTAGTTTTGTATTTGGATACAACGTGCACAAAATAGGATCATCACTCCCCCAAAATCAATAGAAACTCACAACAAGTGCAAGTGAGTATATAGGAAACTAGGCCTAGCACTTGCAACAAACACAAGATTGAGCAATATGAAAGAGAGGCAACTTAGGAATAGGCTCAACCAAAAAGATGTGTGTGAGTCATGGCAAAGCACTTGAGAAGACTAATATAAGGATGAGCATTAAGCATCAACAGTCTTGAATAAACGAGATACAAGGTGCAAGACACGTCCTTCCCACACACAACAAGCAAATGGGTTCACAGGCTCACTGAAAAGCAAAATAACAACAAAGCTTGTGATAACCCATGGCGAAGATAGAGAATGATCGCTTTGTCAAGAGGAGGGATACCAATTGACATGGCGAAAGCCTTGTCAAGACAAGCATGAGGAAAACAATCTTCACCACAAATGAGTGCATCAAGATGCAACGAAATAAGATCCGCACTCACGACAAACGATTTCACGGAGCCACCAAATAAATAATACAAGAAAGACAAGGTGGTCATGAAAGAAAGGATATCATCTAGAGATGTAATTTCTCTCAAGTGTATAAGGTTCTAGGTAGGTAAAAATCATGATGATATCAATCCACAAAGAAGGATATACACACGAAATAGTTACAACATGAAGGAACAAGATATCCAAAAGGAAGTCATAAATATACCAATAAGATCTTTGCTTGAAAGCATAGCACATGGCTTAATATTGTCTTATTGTATATCAATGAACTCTAACTACACAAACATCAAAGACATCACAACTCGTACCAAGATATCATTGTTGGGATGCTTTGAGAAAGGAAGCAAGTATCACAAGAACGAATCAAGAAATTCATGCCATGATGCAACCTACACAAGGTTGAATGCAAGAAATGTATGCATGAAGTTGATACTTGTTACCAAGATAGCATTGGAATGATGTAGTAGATACCAATTGAATGTAGTAGATTGAAGTTCATTGATCATCCTAGCTTGACTCCAATAAGCACATGGCGACAACACCTTCCTTGTGAATGAGACAAGCCTCCAATGCATCTCCAATGTTCCTAGAACAACATTCACGAACAAAATGGTTCCCAAACTCATTGGGTCTCAAGAGTTAGTGAAACAACAATACATAGGACAAACTCCACAAAAATATGTGCATATAGATATGAAATTGAATTTCATGCACATCTTAGCCAATAAGAGACTTGATGGAGTTTTCCCCATATATTGGGTCAAAGAAAGAAAGCATGCCAAAGGAAATACATAAAGTAAATATGCATGCACAAGACTTTCAAGGACCAAAGGGAGATACAATTTGGACAAAACACCAAGTAAACCAAGAATGCAATCAAAAGATTAACACGACATAAGGTTGTCCAAATTATATCAAAGAACCAACTCAACTCATGATTTAAGACAATTAGAGATCAACACATGAGAAGAGATGCCAATTGAAACCAAACCAAATCAACACATGATTTGATAAGATACCAATTGAAAAGATCATAAAGAAAATAGCGTTCTAAAGAAAATAGGACAGCTCCCCCAAGATTTATGCATTATTTAGGATTTTGCATTTGAATACAAAATGCACAAGATGGGATCACTACTTTCACTATATCTATAGAAACACTAAACATGTTCAAGACAATCAAAAGATCCACAAGAGGCAACGAAGACAACGGGAGTAAAACACACCACAAATCCTTGGCAATAAATACGACAACTAAAACCAAAAGCCAATGTAAAGATGATCAACAATTTCTACCACATACTAGAATACCAATTGTCAAGAGACAAGAAGTATTTGGAATTACTTCCCGGTGGTAGATTGCAAAGGTATCCAAGATCATCTTCACACCAAACAACATAAGCATGTGACAAAAGATAAGAATTAAGCACAATGCTTAGATAGAGATTCTTGATAGCTTCAAGTAGGCAAACAATCATGCAAGCAATGATTAGAATAACTTGAAGCAAACGGTTCCCAAATAGGATATAAAAGTACATATTGGAGGAAAGCCGTACCAAGAAAAATCTCACACAAACAAGATCCAAAAGATGAGCAATAACAGCATTTAAGCAAATTGGAACTTGTTTGAGAAACCATGCCACATAGGAACAAGATAATCTATAATATCAACTCTAAGTGGCACAACCTCAATTGTACACATTTTCTAGGATTGTAATATACACATAGCATATTACTCCCCCATAATGTGATAATCCATATTTAACAAGTGGCAAACAAAAACCAACTAGAGATGATTAATGGACACTTTAGAATTTGAATTTCTCATGAATAAGACATACCACATAGAGACTAGATAATCTTGAAATATCAATACTAAGTGGTATTCCTCATGTTCACTCATTTTAGGATTGTGAAGTGCCCAAGGCACATCACTCCCCCAAAATGGGATGATCCATTAATCTCTCACAAGAGCCAACTAAGAAACAAACAAGATGCGAAAAGGCTCAACACAAGACTCACACATACATGATGTGCAAACCAATCATACACATACTTGATTTCTCAAGATAAGCAAATTGGAAGCACAACATATACAAACACATGCAAGGTACAAAACCAAACATGCAAAGGGGCAAGTAACTTTCAATGTAAACAATTTAAGTACAAGTTACCGCAAGGAGGCACATTGGATATAAGATAGAAACTTGAAAATACAATGACTTGGCTTGAGACAATATGAATGATGAAGTCCCCTTAATTCTTCATAATATAGCCAAGTCTCCAATGCCCTCCAACAACACCTATTGATCAAGTTTGAGCTTGTTGGTCCCCAACCAAGTTGGGTCCTAAGAGGTTAGTCACAATAGGCTTGGCTACCCAAATGGTTCTTTTCTTGACACCACTTTGAGTACCAACAAACTTGGCAAACACATTGCCAACCATATCCTTCCCAAGAGAATAGATATCATCAATTAGAATAGGGTTGGATAAGTTACCATTCGTGCATGAAGAAGCGACGTGACCTTTCTCACGACATAAGTAGCAACGTCTACTCTTCACTTTCTTCTCACTTGATTTCTCAACTTGAGAAGAATTAACTTGAGTCTTCTTGGGAAGAGGCCTTTCTTCAACTTGTGGTTGAGCATGAGATTGAACTTGTGGCCGCTTCCCTTGTTGCTTGTCACTATGATGCTTCTTCTTCAATGGGCAAGATCTAACATGATGCCCTTCAATCTTGCACTTGAAGCAAACAATCTTGGCCGAATTCTTGACTTGTTCTTGGCCCTTCTTCTTGTTGATCTTGGACTTTTTCTTCTTATTGGAGTTGAATCCAAGTCCACCTTTGTCATTGGGGAATTTTTGCACACTCAAAATATTGTTGAGTGTGGACTTCCCTTCATGACACTTTTGCAAGTCAATCTTCAAGGAAGTGACTTGGGCCTTGAGCTCTTTGATTTCCTCTACATGGTTAGTATCAACACAAGTACTAGAGGAAGTATAAGCATCGTTGTTAGAGCAACAAGGCAAGGAAAGTAATTCATCACAAGATGTAGCAACATTATGAGTAGAAGAATTACAAGGACTAGCACATGGCACAATAATATTTTGACTTGAAGTAGTGCTAGTATCCACAAGAGGCTCACTAGATGTTACCTTAGTAATCATAGCCTCATGAGCCATCTTTAGCACATTATGGGATACTAGAAGATCATCATGAGAGCTTGTGAGCTTTACATGACTTTCTTCCAATTTCCCATAATTGCTAGATAGCAACTCAAGTTGAGCCCTTAGCTCAACATTCTCCTTCAAAATGGATGCTTCACAAGAAATAGAGTTAGTAGCACAAGCATCATCATTAACAACAAGAGAAGAAGGCAACTTGGCAAGCTCTTTAGCATATGAAGCTTGAAGTTGAGCATGAGACTCGGTGAGTTCAATGAGCGAACTCTTAACGACCCTTGAGCCATTTTCGAGGTGCTCAAAGTCCTCAAGGAGTTTAGCATGTGCAACTTCAAGCTTGTCATTTTTAGTTCTAAAATCATTAGCCACCTCAAGAGCTTTATCATGGGATTCCTTTACTTTAGATAATTCTAGAGCAAAGGTCTCCTCAAGAGATTCATTGGTGGTTTTTTCATGTTCAAGAGCTTGAGATAGATCCGCGATCTCATCGGCGTAATCACGCTCAAGACCTTCCATTTTCTCAATGGTGGCCTCATGCTCCTCGAGATGAGATTCCAACTCCTCAATATATTTCTTGCCCTCAATGGCAATAGACATGATTTCCATGAAGTTGGAACGAGCAAGTTTATTCCTATGAAGAATTTTACAAATCATTTCTCCCTTAATTTTTAAGGAAGCAACATTATCATTCTCTTCATCATTATCCTCATCATCATTAGCATCAACATCATCATCAAGAGACATATTGGGGTTCAAAGGAGGAGATACCTTTGAAGCCTTAGCCATAAGGCAAAAAGCAATAGATGATGATGTAGGATCCCTTGAGGCACCATTCAAGACCACATCTTGTTCCATGGAGTGTTGAGTTTCCTCTACATTGTTAGCACAACAACTAGAGGAAATACATGCATTTTTATCATGACAACAAGACATAGCAAGCATATCATCATGACATTTAGTCAAGCAATTTCTACATGATATGCAAGGACTATCAACACAAGCATGTGAAGCATTTAGAGTGCTTGAAGTGTTAAAGTCCAAAGATGGAGCATTGCAATAAGATAGTGATGAAGGATCATCAATAATGAGCCCACTATCATCATTGCAATGACCAACACTACTCACCATATCATTACCTTGTGGCAACCCACATGTAGGTGAAGTAGAAGAAGTTGAGAAGACAACACGACCGGAGGTGGAGGGAGAACAATCATCCCCACAAATCTTGGACACACCATATTTGTCTTGAAGCTTTGTCCACAACTCATGAGCATCCCAAAACGGCATGAGTTGAAATATAACTACATTGCTCAAAGCATTGAAAAGCACATTAGAAGCTTGAGCATTGAGATAAGAGTTTTTCTCATCCTCTATAGATAATCTTTGAGAATCCTTTGGAGGAGAAAAACCCATATCTACAATTCGCTCTAAACATGGGTCAATGGCTCGGAAATGATTAAGCATGCGAATTATCCAAACATCATAATTTGTGCCATCGAAACTAAGAGTGTCAAAGAATCCTAATCCCCTAGTCGACATCTTTACTCTCTAGGCGGTGAAGCCTAATAATGAGAGACGAGGCTCTGATACCAATTGAAAGATCGTGGATGTCGCCTAGAGGGGGGGGGGGTGAATAAGCGCTTTAAAATAATTACGGTTTAGGCTTGAACAAATGCGGAATAAAACTAGCGTTTAATTTGTCAAGCACAAAACCTAAATCGACTAGGCTCACCTATGTGCACCAACAACTTATGCTAAGCAAGATAAACAACTAAGTGATAGCAAGATATATAACTAGAAACAATATGGCTATCACAAAGTAAAGTGCATAAGTAAAGGGCTCGGGTAAGAGATAACCGAGGCACGCGGAGACGACGATGTATCCCGAAGTTCACACCCTTGCGGATGCTAATCTCCGTTAGAGCGGTGTGGAGGCACAATGCTCCCCAACAATGCCACTAGGGCCACCGTATTCTCCTCACGCCCTCGCACAATGCAAGGTGCCGTGATTCCACTAAGGGACCCTTGAGGGCGGTCACCGAACCCGTACAAATGGCAACCCTTGAGGGCGGTCACCGAACCCGTACACTTTGGCAACCCTTGGGGGCGGTCACCGGTACTCGACAAATTGCTCGAGGCGATCTCCACAACCTAATTGGAGACCCTGACGCTTGCCCGGAGCTTTACACCACAATGATTGAGCTCCGAGGCACCACCAAGCCGTCTAGGGCGGCAAGACACCCAAGAGGAACAAGCTCTAGGGTGCTCAAACACCCAAGAGTAATAAGCTTCTCAACTTCTCACTTCCACGTATCACCGTGGAGAACTCAAACCGATGCAACTAATGCAATGGCAAGAACACACGAAGTGGTCAAGTCCCTCACTCCCAAATCCCACCAAAGCAACAAAAGCTATGGAGGAATATGAGAGGAAGAACAAGGAGAACTCCAAGATCTAGATCCAAGGGGTTCCCCTCACTTAGAGGAGAAAGTGATTGGTGGAAATGTGGATCTAGATCTCCTCTCTCTTTTCCCTCAAGAAGGAGCAAGAATCATTGGAGGGATTGAGAGTTAGCAAGCTCAAGAAGATCAGCAATGGGGGGCAAAAACGAGCTCTAAGGATAAGAAAACCGTTGGGGAAGAAGACCCCTTTTATAGCCCCCACCAAATCGAACCGTTACCTGTGCTGGACGCACTCAAGCGGTACTACCGCTCGGGGGAGCGGTACTACCGCTTAGAGCGGTAGTTCCAGCCGCGAGAACGAAAGAACTGGAGCGGTAGTGCCGCTCGAAGCGGTACTACCGTCCATCCAAGCGGTACTACCGCTAAAGCAAATTGAGCAACCGAACCTTGCACGCAGCCTCAAACTTAAGCGGTACTAGAGGCGGTAGTAGCGAGCAGAAGTACCGCTTAAGCGGTACTACCTCTCTACTACCGCTCATTAAAAATAGGCAGAGACACCCAAACGAAAACGATCATAAGTTGAGCATCCGAACTCCGTTTTCGATGATCTTGGGCTTGCTTTGAAGCTAACAACAAGCACTAAATCTTCATGCAGAGAAACACCAAAAAATAACAAAGGAGGATAAAACCAAATTGGGAAAGGTTATACCTCTCAAAAAAAGAATAACCGGCAAAACCTCCAATATCAAAAACGCAATAAGTTTTTCATACGGAATCCGTTTTTGATGAACTTGAGCTTGTATTGAAGATCATGACAAGCTCTAAAACTCCACATAGAGAAAAGCCAAATAAGAACCAATAAAGATGATGCAAAGGATGCAATGGTTCGAGCTCTCTACGAATGATACGATCAAGCTACTCACTCGAGAGCCCCCCTTGATAGTACGGCTATCGATCCTATAACCCGGTCTCCCAACTAACATCATGAGACCGGTAAGATAGAAAACCTATCAAGGACAAACCTTTGCCTTGCGCATAATCCACTTGAGCTAGATGATGACGATCTTGACCTCCTCAAGTTGGACCACCTTTCTTGATAGCGCTGGCACGGTGAAGACTCATAGATTGCTCCCCCATACTCCACTATGGGTGAGCCACTCTTCGGCACATCTTCACAAGTCCATTGTCACCACAATGGACGGCAAGCTTCAAGCATGTGATCTCTTCGTGATGCTCCACTTGAATTTGCACTGCGCAATCTTGATGACGATCACCACTTGATGTCATCCTCCATGGGTTGAAAGAGATCTTTCTCTTGACGCAAGCCCATGGAAACATACCTAACCCCACATAGAACTCTCGCATAGAACATGGGTTAGTACACAAAGCGTAATGGACAATGCTTACCATACCGTGAGATCACTTGATCCCACTCGGTACATCTTCTATGCTTTGTGTGTTGATCAACTTGAATCACTCTTCATATTTAGTCTTGATCAACCTTGAATCTTTCCAACTCTCTTCATTAGAATGATGTCTTGAAGGTACACATGAATGTTCACACAATTTTCTTCTTCAAGACATGCTTGCAATAGGCTCAACACACACATGAACAATCTTTGGATAAATCCTTGAATAGTATCTTGGTCAACACATATTCTTTTTCAAATCACCTTGGGACCAACAAATGGTCTACAAGCAAAGCCTATGGACAAACCCTTCAAATATAACTCAAGGCAACCATTAGTCCATAGAGATTGTCATCAATTACCAAAACCAAACATGGGGCAGCACATGTTCTTTCACCCGTGCTAAACTGGCCTGGCACGGCACGGCCCGCGGGGGCACGTTTAGCAATCGGGCCGTGCCGTGCCGGCCCGCGTGCTGCGCCTCTAGGCCCAAGCACGGCCTGTTTGCTAAACGGGCCGGCCCGTTGGCCCGTTTAGCACGTTGGGCTTCCTATTTTTAGCCTCATGGGCTTCTTTTTAGGCCTAGTGGGCTGTATTTAAGATATATATATATATATATATTACAATAAATAAGAAAATACATAAAAAAAACTAAACGGGCCGTGCCGTGCCGGCCCGCGTGCCCAGCCTCTAGGCCCAGGCACGGCCCGAGGCGGGCTGCGTGCCTGGCACGGCCCGTTTAATTCGTGCCGAGCCGTGCCCGTAGCGTGCCGGGCCTGCGTGCTTTTGGGCCGGCCCGTTTGGCCAGCTCTGCTCCACACGGCCCAGTCGGCAGTAGTAATCTCCACCGCCGCCCCACGCGACAAGCGCGCGGCAGATGGTGGAAAGGGCGGCCACCATCTGTCTCCTCCGCCTCACCCGGTGCCGTCTCCTCTCCCCCACCTCCGGAAGGGCCTCACACTTTGAGACTCTCGCCTCGAAGGAGGCGGCCGCCTGTACCGTCTCCGTGCCCGGTGGGGGCGTGGGGAGCGGGCTGCTCTCGGTGCTCAACCGGGCGCTCACCGACGAGGAGCAGCCCAGGTGCAGCGCAAGGGCATGGAGGCAGAGGGGTCCGCCATAGAGGGGATCTCGATGGGCGGGCACGAGATCTGCGTCCTCCCGTCCTTCCCTCCTCAAGGACGACGACCCCGGAGTTGGGCGGCGGCGCTGGTCCGTCCGGCGAGGTCATTGCACCCATACGGCACCCACTGGAGGACCTCGATGGCTTGATCCGTCGTCCCGTCAAGCCCAACCTCGATGGCTCTTGTGTACGTGTGTGTTGGCGTATGCTTTCGATAGGTTTAGAAGAAATCAAGCATGTACGGACGTGTGCTAGCGGTTGATGTGTGCACATGTACGTGCACGATACAATGGTGAAGGGCAAAGGTACTAATTCATGATAGTGATTCATGTGTGCAAGATTTAACTTGGAAAGATCAGGACTTTGGTTTCTGCATGATTCTGTTGTTGTGGACAGCCGTTGTTGCCAATTGCGGTTCCGGCGTCACACCCTGCTGCTTTCACGCCAGTGCATGGTGTACATGAGAAAACAATCAATTGTTATATCGTTGGTCAATCACAAGACTAGATAAAATGGGTAATTTTATCATTTACTTTCCTTCTCTACTATATCTTGTCGTAATGAACGGGTCCCTCACCAATGCAGGGTTGCGCGCTGCGTCCGCGGTCGCGGCCACAGCTAGGTACCCAAAACTGATATTATTAGCATGTCTATAACTTGCTTGTTTAATTCCATATACACGTTTGACTCCATATGGGTAGAATATAGGATTGTATATCATAGATGTAATAGACAGCATACATTGTATGTAGAATTATTAGCATGTGAAATGGCGTTTAGTATTTGATTGTCTCTTTTGTTCTCTAGGCTGGGAAATTAATTTGTTTAATAATATGTTCATTACAGATCCTGAACGCGTAGTAGTTTCTGAAGCTTCTCCGCTGGGATGCGCATGCATGCCGGAAGGACAGCTAGAGCCGGCAACTTCGCCGTCGCTTATGGAGCTCCACACCATTGCCCAGTTGCACGAGAGCGTGTTCAATCTGCTCCATTCAAGACTATGTGCAAATGGTGAACTCTTTGCCAAATAAGAAGATTTGATGATTAGGCATATAGGCCCCATATGGTAGCTATATTAATTCATGTGTAGTAGTGGGGATTATGGTCACACTCTGTCTAGGACTGCAGATAGCTAGGTCAATTAAAATGTATAATCTGTATATTCTCTGAATTTTTATTAGGGGCTTGATGAATAAGGTATGCCAGTAGTTCTGACATTGTGCAGTGATTAATTCTTCACATGCATGAACGTGAAGAGATGGTGCTGGTGGATTCTAGCCGCAAGGTGAGTGGCTTGATCCTTAATTAACCCAGTTAAATTTTATATGGTTCTGAAGTAATCTCTACTAATTATAAAAGAGCAAACTTAAATTCTCTTAAAGTCACGCAAAGTACATATTTTTCTGCGCATTATGAACTGACATTTTAATGGTGATGATTGTTGTTCAGTTGCTTCAGATGATGGTATTTAATACTCCCTCCGTACCAAAATAAGTGTCGCAAATTTAGTATTAAATTAGTACAAATTTTGTACTAAATCAACGACATTTATTTTGGGACGGAGGGAGTAGTATTTTGCAGCGGGGAACAACACAAAGATGTATTGTGTCATTTCCAAAATAAAACTCAGTACAGAAAATTAGAATCAATAAATAATGCCATTTTGGCTTAACTCAAACTCCATCCTGCCACATGGTGTACATAGTGGACAATATTGGTCACAAATAGCATCTAAGCGTCAGTACAGTGATCTTACGTTCTACTTCCATTTGCCTCTTTTATTACTGATATAATGGGCATTGATTAGGGCTCCTTTTCTAGCACGACATTGCTGCTCACCAGCGTTTGCTTTTTCAGAATAGATTTCTGGAGAAAAGAGTACGAATATTCATTATATTATCAATAAAGCATCACAGAAAGTCCAAATTGCTGTCAAACTGGATAGATTTTATGAAAATGGGACATTATTATGTATGATTCTCTAGGAGGTAGCAGTATCTGATTACACACATAGAATTGGCTTTAGGGTACCCATGGTCAAATATATTAGCGTGAGATGAGATAGTGCCGCACAAAATATGTAATAAATCATTCAAGATTGGTGCTTGACTCTTGTAAGACATTATTCTTCATGCAGGTAAAGCATATTTCTGAAGTATGGCAAACTATGACATTGGCAAAACTTTTGTTTACATATATTCATATATAATTTGAAATGTAAAAACGTCCTTTTTATTTTTTGTAACTCTGGCAATTGATGAACAACCATGACACCTCAATTATATGCAATGTGCATGGTAATAAAGTACAGTACTTGCTCATTGTGGCTGATGTTTGTACATCTATTTCTTACTTCAAAATAAGCACCATAAGAATTCTTTGAAGCAAGTTTGAGGAAAAAGAAATTGTATACTTGAAAAAGGGCCAACTTATGCAAGGTGAAAGGGAGAGCACACCTACATATAACCCCCCTGCTTTCTTTGTTCCTTTCATCTGAACTATAATTTCTGTAAATTCTTGAGCAATTATTTATGAAATCATCTTGTGTCTTTGTTGCAAAATTTTATATCTCTGCAATCAAAGCTTAAATGTACATTTATTTGCATTTACAAAGATATATAATGTTGTCAATTTGCTCAGCTTACTTTCCTAATATCGATATTTTCCTCTGTAGGTGATGTGTACTATATTGCTTTGGTTGGACTTACATTTTGCTCAATGTTTGTAGATTGATTTTTGTTAACTCTTACTATAGCTATGACATTGTCCACAATTCATTCGCTGCAAGGAAGTGAGTTGTTCTGTTGCTCTTGTTTTATTTGTTTGGAAGTGCGAACGTATTGGTTATGATATCCATGAAACTTACTTTTGATGTTTTATCTGTCAATCTTAATAGTTCGATAATGATTTCTTTTGCAGATTTACGTCTCCCATTTCTGTACGATGTCCTATGCTTCAGCATGTTGAGATCTTCTAATTTTTATTCCGCTTATATAAATTTCTTCTAATTTTTATTCCGCTTATATAAATTTCTCCTAGCTTAAGGAACTAGGTGATCAAGAGTTCTAGGACATGATAGAATCTCAATATGAGGGTTAGCTCCCTGCTAAGTGATGTTAAGTTTTAAAAATAATATGTGGATTTTTTAAAGAAGCTTCTTCATACATGATGCATGTTAGTGCATGTTGATGCTTTGCTCCATTTAGTACGCCTTGTGATTTATGATTCCCACCAAAGCTGCGAGAGATTGCTAAATGTTTTGTTTTCTAATGGTATTCAAAATAAAAGATATTGATTTTATTTTTGTGTCTATCATTAAGGTGCTGGTAATGTGTTTATATTTATATTAGTTGAGACACCCATTACACGCATAATCTTATTATTTTGAACCGTTTGATGTAGACGTGCGTTGCACGTGCAAGCTTACTAGTGTATACCTAAGTAGTTGATCTTCATTCTTTTATTCATCTTAACATGCACACATGACACCTTATCCAAGGCCCATCTCAACATGTCTTACATTTTTTTTCATCATTAGTTCATCTCCAATACTTTCATTTCTATATCACTATATAGGGGAGCGCCTATACGACGCTCTTTGCGTCAAACAGGCGTCGCTTCACACAGAGCATCCCACTGGCGGGCGTAGAGCGTCCCAATGGCGGGCCAGGTGGGCCGATTTCTTCGCTCCAATTTCTGTTTTCGGTTATTTTTTCGTTCTGTTCGACTAGTAGCTGCTTCTGTTTATGTTTTCCCCTAAAAAAAAGTTGCTTATGTTTCTATTTCCTGGCTGGACTAGTAGCTGTTCGTGTTTCTGATTCGACGCACACCTACTAGCCTATTTCTGTCACTGCTTTGGCACTCACAGAGAAAAAAGTTATTTTTTTCTTCTAAAAAATACAGCTACAAGAAATGAACGGAAACAGAAAATAGGAACAAAAGCTGATTCTTGCCGCTGTTTCATTGCTACAAGAAACACACAATTGGTTCTTCAATTCAAAAAATGTTCAAGGCAATCAAAATTGTTCATCAATTCAAAAGTGTTTATTTAAATTGAAAAATTGTTCTCAGATTCAAAAATGTTCATGACATTCGGAGAATGCTCTTGAATTAAAAAAACATGGCATTCAAAAATTGTCCTGGCATTGAAGAGTTTTTCACGGATTCAAAAATGTTCAAGCCATTGAAGAAATTGTTCTTCGATTGAAAAAATGTTCACGACATCAAAAATCGGTCACCAATTCAAAGAAAATTATTGGAATGAAAAAAGTTCAAATGATTCCAAAATTGTTCTCTGAAATTGAAAATTTGTTCTTGCATTCAAAAAATGTTCTTGGATTTTTATTCAAGACATTCAAAAGTTGTTCCTAGAACTAAAACATCGCTAGTGGATTACAAAAATTGAGGCATTGAGAGAATTGTTCTTTGAAAGTAAAATTTTGTTCTTTGATTAAAAAGAAATCCATGACCTTCAAATTTGTTCTTGTATTTAAAAATGTTCAAAATTTTCATTTAAATTTCGTACATGAATTTTCTTTTTCACAAAAGCCAATACTTTTGGAAAATCGAACCAAATTTGTAAAGACTCGAACATTTTTTTGGGCATCTCAACCAATTTTGAATAAAGGAACAAAATTGAAAACGAGTACATTTTTTGAAACTACGAACAATTTTTTGAAAATATGAACATTTTCCAAAAACAGGAACAAAATAGAAAACGCGAACATGTTAAAAAATTATGAACAAGTTTTTAAAAACGAAAATATTTTATATATTTCCCAACATTTTTTAAATTTAAGAAAACTTGATCATTTTTGAACTTGAGAACAAATTTGGAAAACTTGAACATTTTTGAATTTGTGAAGAAATTTTAAAACAAGAAAATCTTTTGAAGAAAATGAACATTTTAAGAAATTACGCAAATAGTTTTTGAATCTGCAATGGAACTTTGAAACATGAACTTTTTTAATTTGTGAACTAAATTTGAGAACAGGAACATTTTCTGTTATTCGCGAACGTTTTTTGAATATGCGACCAAAACATAAATAATTGAATTTCTTTATTTATATTTTAAAGTTCTTTGATTTTTTGAACATTTTTTGAAAATAAGTGAACAAAATAGGGAATACTAAACTTTTTCTGAAATTTCTGAACAAAATTTGAAAAAAATAATTTCTTCAAAAATGAACAATTTTTAGAAATTGCAAACATTCTTGAAATTTATGATAATTTATTAAAAAGAAAAATAAACTATATAAATAAAACTAAGAAATGAAAGGAAATAAAAAGGAAAAAAGAAGTCGAAAAAAAGGAGAGAAAAAAGGAAAAGAAACAGAAAAAAATAAAAAATAAAAACGAAAAAGAAGGAAAAAAAAGGAAAAGATGGCTTGGGAACCTCCTAGAAAGTTCCAAAACCAGAAATAAAAACACGTGGAAACCACCTAGAAATTTCCCTAAACCGTAAGTCGCTCAAACGTTTAACGGGCCGGTCCATCCCGAACGATCGCCGATCTCCTTGTGCGTCACCCTGATAACTTGCTGCAATGAGCGGCAAATAGGGATTTCCACTATATAGTATATGATTTTGAATGGACCTAGAGCATCAATCCTGCTCGGTATCTTAGATCCAGTGGCTGAAAGCTTCTGGATTCGTGTGAATAGTAGCTAGCAACGGACTACACGGTGTTCTGGAACCATCGCGTGCGCCTTTGTCGGAAAAAGTTACATGCCTCCCAAGCCATGTTGCAGCGCTAGCAGAGAATATTTAGATACTCACAGAGAGACAATGAGATAAGAATGAATCCCACCGCTTATAGTTTCTCGTAAAAAGATCCAGTTGGTCTAATGTGTTCTTTGTTTTCTGCAAACAACTATCAATAGAGTTTTCAATTTTCTAACATTTTACTCTTGCATTTCTTTTGCATTGGACCATTTCACAACGTATTCTACTATTTTTGTACTTTAACCAGACCACTCCATAATGTTCAGACTAGCATTGCACGTGTGTATATGCTAGTAGTATCTTAACATGCACAAGTCTCACCTCACCACGCATGTCATGTCATCAAAGGCCCACCAGAACATGCATGGGAATCCGTTTACCATTATATTATGCTACTTATATTTAATAAATATTTATAATTATGCAATAATCAAATACAATATATAATATGTATTTTAGTTATATATTTCGTACTACCAAATCTCATTGAAATATATTACAACTTATTCCCACATCAACATATGTGGTATTATCTAGTTTGAATAAGGTCACATTCCTGTCTGAAGCCCTTTTTGCCCGTTCCATTCCATTGATCCTAGATCCAAGAGACCCTAGGCTTCCCAGCTAGTTAAGATGAAGGAAACCCCTTATTTGGTAGTGGTGGACACGAGGAGAACAACGGTATGAGCTCCGTCTCATTGACCCCCACCCCACTCCACCACAACCTCCCACTCCCTCGTGAAAGCCATGAATCCCACATATTGGGCGTTGGCAGTGCCAAGAGGTCCAACTCCCACAATAACACTATTGATATAAGAGTAGGTCTTTGCCATCTAAAGAGCATCTCCAACAGCTTTCCATCCCCCAATTAAAACCTGGTATTGGGGGAGTTGGGCCAAAAAACGACTCCAATAGCTCCCCCCCCCCAATAAATTATTGGTGATAACCAATAAAATAACCCATCTTCCCCTAAATGGAGGGGTTTCGAAATTATCGCAATCCAATCCCCAATATACACCTTGTTAGCGCCCGGTCGCAAACCACCGCTGGACTACAGCCGGACCATCTGGACCGCCGCAGCCATCGGTGATGCCGCCATCACCATCGAACTACATCCGACTGCGGCCACCATCTATCGCCCCACTGCCACCACCATCGACTGCCACCGGCACCAATCACCCGCGACTGTCGCCATCACAACCGAGCGACACTACCGATCACCGACTACTGCTGTTGCATGTCGCTAACGACCGTCGTGCCATCACCATCGTGCCACTACCAAGTGGGACATGTAGACCAGGTTAGGTATTAGGGAAGATTTATTGGTGATTTGCTGGAGCGTTCGTCCTCAATAATTATAAAAGTATTATTAGGGAGCCCCAATAGGTTATTATTAGGGGAGTTTTTTGGTAATCTGTTGGTGATGCTCTAATGGAATCTCTCTGACAACAATGTTTCGGGGTTGGATCTTTGCGCCCCCTATGACCCATGTTCCTTGGTGAATGGACACTCCTTGATCCAAGTCTAGAGGTGAGGGCCCCCCTGTACGACTGTAATGCCATGTTAGTGGTGGAGAGAGCCCGCAACTTCGACAAGTCCAGGTTCCAGACTTCTAGTTCAAGAAGTTGCTTCAGGTGTTATTTTATTTTATTTTTCTAAGCCAATTTTGTTTGACATCAATGCTTGACAATCCTTCACAATTAATAATATATGGTTGTGTAAATCAATCAGATGGCACATGTATGAAACCGCACAAGGGAAATTGAAGGCCCCGTGCAAATCAAAACTAGGCCATATGGGTGAATAAAAAAAAATTAAAAAATGTGTGCGGGAGGGGGGTGGGGTGGGGTGGCGGAGACGGCGATATGAGAGGACTAGATGGACCTTGGAGAGAGATACATATGGCGCCTATTTTACGTGGTATCTAATGCTTCAATTAATACCTTGGTTATCAATATAATTTGGGGGCATGTTTGGTCCGATTGCAGATGTCGACATACGTCCCTAATCGATTGATATAGGTGTTTCCTATTTACTGCGTAGGTCAACAATTGTCGACCCCCCCTCCCACCCCTTCGCTCGGTACGTGATTTGGGCCATCCAAAGGAGCGCATGATGATTCTCCCCCAAACCTTTTTTTCCTTTTTCGTTCTTGCTTTTCTTTTTTCCATTTTTGTTTTATTTTATTTTGTTCAGTTATTTTTTTATTTTCGTTCTCCTTTTTTTATTTCATTTCATGAACTTTTTTAAAAATCATGAATATTTTTTCTTAAACATCAATTTCAAAAAATGTTCATTGAATTCAAATTTTGTTTATCAAATTCAGAATTTCCTCATCAAACAAAAAAATTGCTCATCAAAATTCAGAAAAAACACATCATATATGAAAAAATGCCCACAAATTTCAAAATGTGTTCATGGAGTTCAAAAATTGTTCATCCAATTCAATTTTTGTTTATCAGATTCAAAATTGTAGTTGGCTGAGGACAACAATTGCAATGGTGAAGTGGCTCACATTTCAGACTTGTGCATTAAGAGGCCATGATGAGAGGCCAGAGTCAAGAAACAGAGGAAACTTCCTTGAAATGGTAAAGCTCCTTGCAGAATTTTGTGCTGTTATTGCAGATGTAGTTCTAGAAAATGCTCCTAAAGTTTGCAAGTATACATCACATGATATTCAAAATGAGATCTTGAGCATTTATGCTATGAAAGTCAGGGAGCATATTCGCACAGAAATTGGGGACTCAAAGTACTCCATTCTTGTGGATGAAACTTGTGATGTTTCAAAACGTGAGCAAATGGCAATAGTTCTCAGATTCGTTGATAAAGATGGTTATTCACAGGAAAGGTTCTTTCATCTCGTACATGTAGCCAACACAAAATCACTAACACTAAAAAAGGAGTTGTGTTCAAAATTAGACAAGCATGGATTTGATGTACAAAATCTTCGAGGCCAAGCGTACAACGGGGCCATCAACATGAAAGGGGAGTTGAATGGATTGCAGGCACTTTTCTTGAAAGATTGCCCATATGCATATTATGTTCATTGTTATGCCCATCGTTTGCAACTTGCTCTTGTTGCTCCAGCTCAAGATGTGGTTCCTTTAAGCCAGTGGTTTCAAAAGCTTCTTTTTGTCATAAACACAGTTGACTCCTCTTCAAAATGCCATGATGAGCTTCATGATGCTCAAGTGGTTGAGATTGCACGTTTGCTAGCTATTGATCAAATTGAAACAGATCAAGGGTTAAATCAGGTACGCTCATTGAAGCGTCCGGGAGAGACTAGATGGGGTTCACATCTAGGTTTCGTTGCTAACCTTATGCATATATTTAATGCAATAAAAGTTGTTCTAGAAAATTTGGTTGCTGATTCATCGGCAGGAGCAAACCGAGCTGATGGGGATACTGCTTTCACCTACTTGTCCTCCTTTGAGTTTGTTTTTGTGCTACGTATGATGAGAGAAATATTGGAAATAAGTGAAGATCTTGGGAAGGCTTTACAGAAGAAGGCACATGACATAGTAAATGCAGTTCGCTTAGTGAAATCCACAAAAGTGCTCCTGGAACAATTGAGAACAGATGAAGCCTGGGAATTATTCTTTTTGAGGGTTATTGAATTCTGTGCAGAGCATGACATTGATGTTCCCAACATGGAGGAGACATACATTCTGCGAGGTGGACGTGCTCGTCGTCAACCTGATCTTTTCACTAATGAACGTTATTTCCGAGTGGAGATATATCGAGCATCAATTGACAGCCAGCTGACCGAGTTGAATCTCAAGTTCAATTATAAAGTAATGGACCTCCTAAACATTAGTGTTAAACTAATACCGAGAAATGGATTCAGCTCTTTCAATGCTAAAGAAATATGCTCAATGGTGGAGAAGTATTATCCAGCTGATTTTAATCAACAAGAGAGGTATGCATTAGAGCTTCAGCTAAATCGCTTTGTTGTGGATGCTAATTCCTGTGAGGACTTGAAGATGCCTACAACCATATCTGCTCTATGTCATGCCTTATTGAGACACGAAGACATAGAATCTACAATTGGATTGATATATTACTTCGATTACTTGTTACCCTCCCAGTTTCTACAGCAAGTGCTGAGCGTGGTTTTTCTAGTTTGAAAATTATCAAGTCAAGGCTGCGCAATAGAATGGAAGATGAATTTATTGCGGATAGCTTGCTGCTACAAGTAGAAAGAGAAATTGCAACAAAAATGAGGTATGATGACATAATCGCTGAATTCAAAGCTAAGAAGCCGAGGAGAGCATATCTTTAGTTACTGGTCCCATATTTAGTCGCCTTTTGGTTGGTCCGGCGTAATGTACTGTTGTGGCTATTGAGCCCTTCTTTTGGTCAGTCTAGTCTGTTCTATGGTTCTGGCGATGGAGTACTCGCTATGGAGCACTTGATAGTAGTAATTCTCCACAATACCAAGTATGTTGGTGTTACCATGTATCTGTGTGAACAACCTATATATAGATATATGTATATAAGTTGTGTATTCTGCTCTGGTTTATGTTGTGAGACTGCGAGCTGCATTGTTTCTGTGCAAATTTTGCTTGTAGATTGAAATTGACCCCCCTTGGTTGATCGTCACGCTCCGCCACTACAGGGTGGCGATAAATTGCATTGGTCGTGGTGTGGAGTTTGTTTATAACTTGTTAGAAGGCGAATATTCCATGAGGTCCTTGACATCATATCATGTATACCTAAGTAGTTGATCTTCATTCTTTTATTCGTCTTAACATGCACACATGACACCTTATCCAAGGCCCATCTCAACATGTCTTACATTTTTTTCATTATTAGTTCATCTCCGTTACTTTCATCTCTATACCACTATATAGTATATCAAATTTGAATGGACCTAGAGCATCAATCCCGGTCGGTATCTTAGATCTAGTGGCTCAAAGCTTCTGGATTCGTGTGAATAAGTAGCTAGCAACTGCCTCCATGGTGTTCTCGAACCATCGCCTGCGCATTTGTCAGAAAAAGTTGCATGCCTCCCAAGCCATGTTGCAACGCTACCAGAGAATATTTAGATACTCTAGAAAGAGAATAGGGAGACAAAGAAGCGTAAAAATCCAATTGGTTTAATGTGTTCTTTGTTTTCTACAAACAACTATCAATAGAGTTTTCAATTTTCTAAGATTTTACTCCTGCATTTCTTTTGCATTGGACCATTTCACAACGTATTCTACTATTTTTCTACTTTTACCAGACCACTTCATAATGTTCAGACTAGCATTGCACAGTGTGTATATGCTAGTAGTATATTAACATGCACAAGTCTCACCTCACAACACACGTCATATCATCAAAGACCCACCATAACATGCATGAGAATTCGTTTACATTATACTATGCTACTTATATTTAATAAATATTTATAATTATACAATAATCAAATACAATATATAATATGTACTTTAGTTATATATTTCATACAACCAAATCTCATTGAAATATATTACAACTTATTTCCACATCAACATGCGTGGTATCATCTAGTTTGAATAAGGTCACATTCCTGTCCGAAGCCCTTTTTGCTCGTTCCATTCCATCGATTCTAGATCCAAAAGACCCTAGGCTCCCCAGCTAGTTAGGATGAAGGAAAACCCTTATTTGGTAGTGGTGGACATGAGCAGAACAAACCCCACTCCACCACAACCTCTCACTCCCTTGTGAAAGCCATGAATCCCACATATTGGGCGGTGGCAGTGCCAAGAGGTCCAACTCCTACAATAACAGTACGACTCCAATAGCTCCCCCACCCTAATAAATTATTGGTGATAACCAATAAAATAACCCATCTTCCCCTAAATGGAGGGGTTTCGGAATTATCGCAATCCAATCCCCAAGATACACCATGTCAGCGCCCGATCGCAAACCACCACTAGACTACAGACGAACCATCCGGACCGCCGCAACCATCGGTGTTGCCGCCATCACCATCGAACCACATCCGACTGCGGCCACCATCTATCGCCTCACTGCCACCACCGTCGACTGCCACCGGCACCAATCACCCGCGACTGCCGCCATCACAGCCGAGCGACACTACCGATCACCGACTACCGCCGTTGCACGTCGCTCATGACCGTCGTGCCGTCACCGTCGTGTCACTACCAAGTGGGACATGTAGACCAGGTTAGGTATTAGGGAAGATTTATTGGTGATCTGCTAGAGCGTTCATTCTCAATAATTATAAATGTATTATTAGGGTGCCCCAATAGGTTATTATTGTTAGAATAGACAAGAGACAACAATCCAGAAAGATGTAAAGTAAATCGGTAGTTCTCATTGATGATGGTATTACACATATATATAGCCCCTGAAGGGGTGCGTTCGAAGGGACACGAGGCAACCGTCTCGGTTATGAAAAGTAGGGATTAATAGGATTAATTAAATCCTAACACTCCCCCTAATCAATGCTTGTTAGTGTAAGTATCATCATCTTGAAAAAGCTCCTCCAAAAACCCTGTGGAAAAATATGAGGAGATAGATGTTTGATATGTTGCTAAAACTCCTTCAAACCCAGTGGGAAATTAAGGAGAAAATGATGCAACATATAATGGTTATTGTCTCTTTTAACTCAATACGAGAAAACTTAAAGTTTAGTGGACAATAAATATGTCACATATACTTTCTTAAAAACCCCGATGGGGAAAACAAAAAATATGACATATGGTCTTGTGTTGATATTACCTCATTAAAAACCTTTATGAGAACCTATAAAGTAAACTCATGAAGGGAAAAAGAGTATAATATGATGGTTTTAACACGAACAATTCAGGAAGATACTCCCCGTGATTCTTGCATATTCCGAAGTCGTCATATACCAATTCCATGAACACATTTCTGGAACATAGAAGTTGGTAGAGACCTGGTGAACAAATCAGTCGCATGATTTGACTTGCAAGATATGCAATATAGTGATATTGCTTATTATGTAACCTGTTTGCATCCGGCCAACACAAGAAACATTATCGTTGAGATAATGGTTGGTGGATGTAGCCACGAGGTCTGTTTCGAAGACTCTTCATGAGAGGGCTACCACACCTAGTAGGAACACTAAGCTTGTCTACGATCTGACATAGTGGGGATCTGATCGATGTATCCAACGATATTGGTGTCGAGATATCTATGAAACCGAAAAACCAGGACAAGATGTTTGATGCCTTTGGAGATATCAATAGATATTCTTGAGTCCTAACCAATTGTGTTTTGTGGATCCAATGGCATTATGGAACGTTGAGTGCCAATATCTCATTTACATCATCTCATGGTCTAAATAGATCTTCTCTACGTCTAGAGAATGAACTACCATGAGAGTTATGGATGGATAAGATTTGTCCACAATGAATTTCTCCAATATATTTTGGATATAGACAACATAGTATACCATAATGTATGAACGAAGGTGCTCAAGTTGTAGTAACGAGCGGTATTTTGGTTTACCCAAATCCTTCATTTAAACTCCGTCATTTAGATGATTACATGTGTCGTCATTGCAGACACACAAACATGGATAATCATCATTGTAGGAGTAATCCTTGTGTATAAGGATCTCACTACATCTGTTGTACCATATGTATCGACAACAATAAGTCTTATGGTGACTTACTGATAATACACAATGTATGTTGCGTTTTGCATTTTGATTCAGAAGTGAGATTCCGTAGGGAATCAATCATATTTGTATGAATCTAGTGATCCACATGGATATGTGATCACTACATCTATCAACTGCAGAGATATATGATTTTGTACTGCCAATGATATAAGTAATCGGAAAGAGATTCCACCTCTGGAGAATAGTTGGGTATCTGCGTGAACCCTTGTGCTACAATACTTGCTCTTTGTTTTACCACCTCGTTGTTCTCAATACTGTTTCCAGAAGAAAACTGGTGTAGGTATTGCTTATGAATACCTTCCCATTATTGAGCAAGATCATTTCTACCTAGATTATACCCTTTGCTTGAGTTCAGTCCGAGTGGTGTTCACACTTTGCCATGGGAATGGTCTTTGGACCTGAATCATGTGAAAGGTTTTGCAATCTAGTTGAGAAATGTATGTCGACATTTGTAGACTTCCTGTTATATGATTCTCCAGAATCTATATATCAATATATAGTTGATGGAAATATCATTACCCATGGTGACCGCTCGCGATTTCCCAATGCGGCTGAGTCAGGTATTCCGATGTCCCGGTCATTGTGTGCACTATGACCTGGGTTAGGTGTCTGTCAACGTGCAGTTGACTTGCATTTACTGATTCAGAGGCCTTGCTATCCTTGCTTGCGAGAAGCTGAATCCTGATGTACTACTGTCGTACTTCCCCCTTTTGCTTTGAAAAGGGAGTTGAGTGGTTTTAGTTGGTACCTCCACTCTCTCCGACATATTTTTGCAGGATTGTAGGATTGCGTGACACCTTTATAGTCAGTAAATGAATCTGGCAGGTTATTTGCAATGAGTTGCAAATCTTCTGAATGCATGGTTCAGATCTTTGAGTACATGGAATTGAGGCAGAAATTTGTTGAACATTCCACTAATTTCCTGGCATTCTTTATGGTACTTGAAATCTCCCCCTAATGCCTGGAAATATTCCTCATGAATCAGCATACTGGCCTTGAATAACTCCCCATGCGAGGGGCTCGAGGTATTGACGGAAATACAGTTATTCCTCACATAGATCCCAAGTATATGTTGAGGGGCCAATGATGTATGCCGGGCGGTGATATCGGTATGAAACCGAATTACCGTAGATGGGAAATACTCGATAGATTTCCACGTATCAATGATAGAGGGGAATAATATTATGCAGTTCTGTCATGAGCGTGTAAAACTGCATGACTCCAACGTAAAGTTGGTAAGTTGCAACTCCAAAGTAAAGATAATGCAATGAGCTTAACTCTTTGGATAAAGGATTCTACCAAACCATTTTGAGTCTAGACATTAGGACAAATTGCTAAACTTCAATCCGAGGACCATAGAGAAGGCACGATGAGAATTCTGCAATGTTGTCCATTTGATTTGCTTAAAATCGATGTCAGGATAATGAGCCATTGGTTCCGTGTGAATAAAGCACACACTTAAGACCATCGTGAAGATATGTCCTTTAGAACCATGGAATACCTGAATAGTCTACTCAATGGTTGGGAAGAGCCACTTACCTCGACTTGATGCATTCAAGGAGTTTGAGTGGTTCAGCATAGACTTTAAGATGCGCGAGCCTTAAAATTAGCTTCCCTGTGTCACATGTAGTGCACATAAAATCCAAATATTGTTAGAATTTAGCATCATAATAATCATAAACCAATGGAATTGCTGATAGTTTCAGTTTCAACCCAATGTCAATGATGACCAAGGCAGGAATGCCAAGTTTATCATGCAAAAGACACTCTGGAAAACTATCTCGTACGCAACATGTGCTACGGGTTTTGCAGTATGTGTAGTACAATCCCGATGATACATAGAGAATGTGCCAGCCATATTCATTGCATATGGTAAAGAGAATATATTCCTCTTTGTTGTCATCAGAAGTTTCGCTATGGAAACTGTTTTGACGGATACCTCTATAGTTTAGTAGGGTACGAGTTAAACCGGGAAGCAATAAAGCATCCTGACATTACTCGAGTACCCATAGGGATAGTAAATATGACTCGAGTTGATCCAACAAATACCTCATCGCGTCTAGCGATTTTAAAATATCTCCTTTTTCTCAATGAGAGTGGAAACATTTCACTTCCCTGAGTATAGAGTTTGTGGTGCATATGTCCACAAGGCACATATCATCTTTCATTAGATTGACTCCCGTAGAAATCTATATATAGACATGAAAATTCTCAACATGAAAATCACTGTCAGATATATAGAATACATACAAATGTATTTGTACCAAAGTGCTGATACAATATATTGTGATATACAATATATGATGACAACAATATTTATGTTATTGTTACAACATCATGAATGGACATAAATTATATTGACCACTCAGGAGACTGAGAGACTATTCATAGTCTCCAAACATGTCGGTTGAGGCATATTCAACCACACGTTCTCCGTGCCCATAGGATCCCGTCATCACTGGTGATGTCGGGTTGAAGGTTGAAGTGAGCTTCAAACTTGTATCCCAGGAATTACTGATACAGAATAACCAGATGCTAAGATCTGAATCTAATGCCTTATAATGTATAAGACAACATTTTTCTGTTAGCGGTGTGACCTTGACCAGAAGTGAATCCTGGATTGCACACATTATCCGACGAGACACAAGAGCGATCATGATGTCCATGGCCCAGATAGGGCAGTGGTGGCCATTGAGGACGAATGCCTCAAATTCTATAGCCATATGTTACCTCTATGGGTAAACCAGAGATAATTAATTTACAGTCAGTAAATTAAAGACCATCATGGTTGATGTTGTAATGAACTTAGCAAAATCAATGGGTATTTCAAGAAGTTATATTGAAACCATTAGTGTGAATCTCAAATTGCTAAATATGACACCTTGAAGATAATCTCCAAAATTGCTAAATATGACACCTAGATCTCGCAGCACTAGGGAGTATAATCTGATGAAATCAGTATATACTCACCCGTAATGCTTTATGTCATGACTTAGTAAAATGTGTTGGAGAGCACTTTGTAAAGCAATCATAATGTCGAAACGACAAAATGTAGGCTTTATCAGTAGTCATCGATAATCTGCTTAGGCAGTAGATCCATATGACTACCTTGTGATCCCAAGCATCAATTTGAAGAAATCACTTTGAATTTTGCATCTGTATTTGCAAGAAATTGAAAATCTCAATTGCAAATAGACGTAGTAATCTCGGCATGTAGCGAACATGGAGATACATACATTCTGGAATACATCGTACTCATCAGAAAAACAGTACTATAGAGGCACTGAATTTATCTTTGCAAGAGATAAAAAATCTCAATTGCAAATGGACATAATTAATCTCAACACATGTTAAACGTGGAAATATATTACATCAACTTAAGATCTCGAATACATCTCGGTACTCAACAGATATACACTACTATTGTAATGAATAGTAATGATGTTGCAAACTTGATGTTCAAGTGAAAAACTTGAATTGTATAGATCTCAAAATAAAATGAGATGATCTTGTATGAAGTTGCAAGATAATTCAGCAGAGTGAATTAATATTTGCGAGAGAAAATTAATCTCAATTGCAATGAGATTGTTTTGCGAGAAAAAAAAATTCTCAATCGCAAATCTATATTGTTGTACGAGAAAACTTAATCTCAATCGCAAAACAATATAGTTGAACATGTTATCGAATTTGCTACATCGAACATGTCCCATTTCCACAGAGTATATCTGGAAAATCATTTCAGCAGTTCGTCTCCAACTATATCTAGTAAAATATCCATATGGTACTTCCGCAGGTAGTATGAGCCTTGATGTGGCCTTTTCTCATCAGTTAAGAAAATGGAAGGAGCCACAAGTTGTAGTTGCTATGAAATTTGTCGTTCACTGGCTGTGTCTTTCCTTCAAAAAGTCAAATGATAGTACCGTCAGCAGGAACTATACCGCCGTTCGTTTGAACGTGCAAGATGATGCAATGGCCTTTTCGGAAATAACAGAAATCAGAAGGACAAAACCGTGAAGCAGTCAAAGAGATAAGGTCATCTTCTCCTGTGCGGTTCCTCATCTGAAATACTTCTGCAACCGACGCCGCTGCACGGAACGACGCAGCCGTCGCGGTTCACGGCGTCGCCTGGATCCGTCCGCCATCTTCCGCGCACGCGTCTTGGCGTCCGAAGGATCGAAGGCTCTTCGCGCCGCCTCGCGTTGGAGTACGCCGGCGTCCGCAGGATGCCTCATCAGGCACCGCGCCATGCCGTGGAGAGCCGCGTTCTCCGGCCGCTGCCACTACGCGAAGGGCTGGCCCTCGTCGCTGAACCGAGCGCGTAGCAAGGGGCGCAGGCCGGCCGGGAGCCACCGCCGTGTCTCAAGGCCGACACCGTGCCATGGGCCCCGCGCGCGCAGGTGGGTCTGCCGCCGTCCATGGGGGGCATGGCCAGCCGCTGGCTTCCAGGCCGTGCCGAACGACCGCCGGAATCCGCGGACGCGAGACGAAGAGCAGGGTCTGGTCAGGCACCGCTGCACCATGGGCCACGATGGCGGCGTCCAGTGCCGCCCGCACTTGGGGAAGCAAAGATCGAGCGTCACGGGCCCTCACGCGTTGCGCTATGGGGATGAAATCGCTCCGCCGGAGAGTCGTGCTGATAATGTGTTAGAATAGACAAGAGACAACAATCCAGAAAGATGTAAAGTACATCAGTAGTTCTCATTGATGATGATATTATACATATATATAGCCCATGTGGTGCGTCCGAAAAGACACGAGGCAACCGCCTCGGTTAGGAAAAGTAGGGAATAATATGATTAATTAAATCCTAACAATTATTAGGGGAGTTTTTTGGTAATTGTTGGTGATGCTCTAATGGAATCTCTGTGACAACAATGTTCCGGGGTTGGGTCTTTGCGCCCCCTATGACCCATGTTCGTTGGTGAATGGACACTCCTTGATCCAAGTCGAGAGGTGAGCCCCCCCCTTACGAGTGTAATGTCATGTTAGTGGTGGAGAGAGCCCGCAACTTCGACAAGTCCAGGTTCCAGACTTCTAGTTCAAGAAGTTGCTTCGGGTGTTATTTTATTTTATTTTTGCAAGCCAATTTTGTTTGGCATCAATGCTTGACAATCCTTCACAATTAATAATATATGGTTGTGTGCATCAATCACATGGCACATGTATGAAACCGCACAAGGGAAATTGAGGGTCCCATGCAAATCAAAACTAGGCCACATGTGTGAATAAAAACATTTTTAAAAAATGTGTGCGGGAGGGGGGGTGGGATGACGGAGACGGCAATATGAGAGGACTAGATGGACCTTGGAGAGAGATACATATGGCGCGTATTTTATGTGGTATCTAATGCTTCAATTAATACCTTGGTTAACAAAATAATTTGGGGGCATGTTTGGTCCGATTGCAGATGTTGACATACGGCCCTAATCGATTGAGATAGGTGTCTCCTATTTACTGCGTAGGTTGACAATTGTCGACCCCCCCTCCCGCCCCTTCGCTCGGCACGTGATTTGGGCCAGCCAAAGGAGCGCATGATCATTCTTCCCAGACCTTTTTTTTCGTTTTTCGTTCTTGCTTTACTTTTCATGTTTGTTTTATTTTATTTTTTTTAGTTCTTTTTTTATTTTCGTTCTCCTTTTTTGTTTTTTTCATTTCATGAACATTTTTTTTAAAATCATGAATATTTTTTGTTGAACATCGATGTCAAAAAATGTTCATTGAATTCAAATTTTATTTATCAAATTCAGAATTTCTTCATCAAACAAAAAAATGTTCATCAAAATTCATAAAAAATCATCATATATTAAAAAATGCCCACGAATTTCTAAATATGTTCATGGATTTCAAAACTTATTCATACAAATCAAGTTTTGTTCAACAAATACAATAACTGTTCATTTTTAGATACTCATGAACTTTTTTTAATCATTTTTTTTGTTAAATTTACGAACATTGTTTTGAGTTTACGATTTTTTTTTACAAATCAGCGAACATTTTTTAGAAAATAGAACCTCTATAAAAATTTGTGAACATTTTATAAAATTCATAAATATTTTGTTAAATTCATAAATATTTTTTAAATTTATGAACATATATATATATATACATATTAAAAATAATTTTCTAAATCATTAGCATTTTTTGAAATCCCAAATTTGATTTAAAGAAGCAAAAAAGTAATAAACAGTAATAAAAATGATAGAGAAAATATGCCCCCAACCCCCTGGCCGCACAGATGGGCCAGCCCAAAAGGCGCGCGGCGGAGCGGAGCTTCCCATGGCACAACTCAAAAAAGGACCTGAACATCCAACGAACATCAGGTTTTTAGGCACGAAAAATCAAACATTTTTCATGGCAAATTTTGTTTGTCGATGATGGCTTGTTTAGTTAGGAAGCATGGCAAATCTGCCTTATTTTATTTATTTTTCCAAAAAATTGCTGTGCTTGCAAATTAAATTTGTCATCATCACGTCAATATAAATTGCGACGAGAAGACGTCAGATTGTCCATGCCTAAGAATTCAAATTGAAGTTGGTATTGAAAGAATCAAGGAATCTATATATGAAAGTTCGTATTTTTCGAATTACGAAAAGGACATGATTCTATTAGAAAAGCTCGTCAGATCATATACCACCATTCAATAATAATTAATCTATTTGAAAAGCGGGGTCACTAACACCAAAGGACTGTACGTGGACAAGTCAGACATGGAGCTTTAACGTGCTCCCGTGCCTTTTTTTTACCTCGTATCAAAAGAGATAGCTGGCCAACTCCACCGTCTACCGATCGTGCTAGAGATAGTGCGACAAAATCTATAATAACCTTGCTACCAAGTTTCTCACTGCACAAACTCACTCACTCACGCCTGCATTCTCAGCTCAATCATTGCAACAAGAGAGACCATACGCATGGAGGCCACCGGGTCGCAGGAGGAGGAGCCTCGGCACCTCAGCGTCGATCACGAGTCCCTCAATGATCCCAAGAACGGGAAGGGGGGATGGATCACCTTCCCTTTCCTCGCAGGTTCGTGCGTCCTACTCTCGTGTGTGATCGATGTAGTCTGTGGAGCATGTTCACAGTAAGTTTGAGTCCGGCCGTGTGATCGACGTCTGCAGTGGCGATACTGGGGCTCGGGCTGGCGACCGGCGGCGCGACGGCCAACATGGTGGTCTACCTCATAAAGGAGTACAACGTGCCAAGCGTCGACGCGGCGCAGATCTCCACCATCATCCTCGGCTCCATTAGCGTCGCCCCCGTGGCCGGCGCCATCGTCGCCGACGCTTTCTTCGGCTGCTACCCCGTCGTCGCCGTCGCCATGGTCATGGCCGTCCTGGTAAGTCTATATGATCGATCTGCGCGCGCGTGCACATGTAAGTCAAAGCTTCTGCTCCACTGACCACTCCGTGTCGTGCGCGCAGTCCTTGGTCATGTTCACGCTGATGGCGAGTCTTCCTGGCCTCCGACCGGCGGCGTGCCAGCTCGGCGCCGGCCCGTGCGAGCATGCGTCGACGGGGCAGATGGCGGCCCTGTACGCGGCCGTGTTCCTGCTCTGCCTGAGCGCGGCGGGCGCGCGGTTCAACCAGGCGACCATGGGCGCGAACCAGTTCGAGGCCGCCGCCGACCGGGACGTCTTCTTCAACTGGTACTTCATCTTCTTCTACGCGTCCTCCGTGCTCGGCGCCACGGTCATCGTCTACGTCCAGGACACGGTGTCCTGGACGGTCGGCTTCGGCGTCTCGTGCGCCGCCAGCGTCGTCGGCCTCGCGGCGCTGCTCCTCGGCGCGCGGTACTACCGGCAGCCCCCCGCCCAGGGCAGCCCGTTCACGGGGCTCGCCAGGGTGGTCGTCGCCGCGGCGAGGAAGAGGAAGGTCAGTGTCGTGGCGTCGGAGGGGTTGAAGTTTTACTACGGGTTACGTAGGGAGGACGAGGACGTCAAGACTGGCGGCGACGGTGTCGTTATCCCCAGCGACAGCTTTAGGTAAGGAAAAGATCTCGTGTGCATTTGTTTTTATTCCCTTGTGTTCCAAAATAAGTAAAGTTCTACAATGTTTTAAGTCAAACTTCATTATGTTTGATCAAGTATATCATTATCTACAAAATCAAATTTACTTCGTTAGATTCACTATAAAAGATATCTTCATATTATATACTACCTCCATTCCTAAATATAAGACGTTTTGACAGTTTAATTTATATTTGAAATTGTAGATCTCTGTAGATTTTTCTACGGACTTATTCAAACTAGAAAAGTTTAGCTTATGAAAATCTTAGAACTTTAATTATTTTGAAACGGAGGGGGTACTAGTTTGGTTCCACATGCATAAACAAACTTTATAAACGCTTAAACTTAAACATTTTTAAATGGCAGGGGATGTGGAAGTGAATGATGATTTATTTATTTTGAATTGATTTCCATTTGTTAGGAGGTGCTTTTGTAGTATACCCATGGTTTTGAATTTTGGTTTCAGAAATATTTCAGCTACAATGAAAATCATTTAATTTCCAGTTATTTCCGAACCAAAAAGATCAATTTTCACACATAAATTTAATTGAGCCCAACTAAATATTCCGAGGCTTCAAAAATAGTTAAAATAATTTATTTATTTATTTATAATACAACTGTAATGGCTAAAATATTTTGACCGAAACACAATTATCATTAAAACCGCAACTATCTTACTACGGAACACCGAATCATCCTCGCTCCAAAACGCTTTGGTTTGTAGTACTACGCGAACTAGGTAGCTACCATGTCGACTCATAACAATTAATGTTTATTGGAATAGGGTACCTTTCTGTGTCTGGTCATATAGCATGTGCTAAAAATCAATTAGGTTCCTCGATATAAATACCCTTGTACTACAAGTAAACAAGTGCACGAAGGTATACATGGCAACACAAAAAACCCTTTTAGCACAGGACCGTACTGATCTTGACCGGTTTTCATTTTCATTTTTGCATCACAACAAGTTTGTGTGTGTGTGTGCCCAGCTTTGTATGAAAAACAGTGGGCTTTATGCTAAAACTGGGTCATAACTCATATGGATAGAAAATCCATGCTCTTCCTTTGGTCTGACCCAGGCAACTTACTCACTGTAGATCTGCAGAACAAACAAGTAATTGTGCAAAGCGGTGAGCACTATTATTTATTTATTTGCTATATTAGGCTATTAGCCTCTCTTCCTTTCTTTTGTGCTCGTTGATAATGGAGATTTCTTTCGCTGCAATTTGCATGGTTGTAGTTTATTTTCATTTGTACCCACTCACCTCGGGGCTTTCGAAAACAAAGCATTACTATCTATGATATTCTAGCTTCAATTACACATGCATTAAGTCTACACATTGTGGGTTTTGATCACAATTAAGTTTAGTTACCTAGTTAGCAAAGAGAGTACTTGGTCACTGTCGGGTATGTGGCAAGGGTTGTCTTCCTGTCCATGGCAACTTAACTCCCACCTCCACACTAATTAGATTTATCGGTGATTATTGAAGCAATGCCATGGACATATTACCACACGGTTGCGCTACACAAATACGGTGCTTTCCAAGTTTTTTTTTGTGTGGAGACCAAAGAAAAATATTGGCTTTACAGTCAGATAAACTTTTAGCGTCCTTACCAAGTTACCATGGATATCGAGATTGGTGAAGACATTAAAATGGTATGTATAAATTTGTCTCCATATTAATATTATAATTTTACTAGGTTTGGTAGGTTTATAACAGTATACATCAATGGTTGAGTTGCGTTTCGAATACCATGTTCATGTCCAAATCAACTCCTTTTTGGGTATGTTTTTTACTCCTTTTCAGTATTCAGACCACTAGTGTTAGGGACACCTACTAGCTTTGGCTATCCAACTTTTTGGTAAAATCAACATAGTGAGGATCAACTATTACTTCATCTGTAAAGAAATATAAGAGCGTTTAGAACACTAAAATAGTGATCTAAACGCTCTTATATTTCTTTACGGAGGGAGTACTAGATTAGTTTGCATGTTGAAGAAAACTACTACTAGCTACTATATATAGGTATCTATATATTTTGCTAAATACTATATAGGTATATAGTTAAGGATGTATTGACACGTGTGTTTTCTTAGGAAAAAGGCCTAAGGTTATATATTAAGTTTCACTTGTCCTTACAAACTCACATATACAGAAAAATAAAATTACATTCAAATCCCGAGGGGTGCCGAAGTCTTGTTCCTCCTGCGTCCACTGGCGACGCGCCATGAGCAATGTCACATTTGGGCCTCCGCCTCCTCGTAGCAAACTTTTTAAACTCAAAATTTTGTAGAAGCAATATGTTAGTGTCTTGAAATTTTAGCTGGGAAAATTAGTCTCACCAACAAAGTTAAGTATGACGCCAAAATATATTGTTTAGTTGGCTGAGCAAATTAGTCTCAACAAGGGTAACGACAAATGGTACTATATATGGTAGCGATTAATTTGTGCAAAAACATGAAAGAAAATCATATTAAGATGGATGGAGCGACAAATTGAAACGAAAACTAATGGCACTCTTGTAAACATCACCAGCGTTTTGGTTACCGAACACTGTAAAATTACCGAGGGGGGGCGATAAATGCGGTTACCGTGGTTACCGTGAAATACCGAAGAAATACCGCTTGAATTTTTTAAATAAAATTTAAATTCAAATTTCCGAACGAGTCTAATAGGTGAGGAACTCATAAAACGACAAAAGGTCTGTGATGGCGCAGTGGTAGTCTTCCCGGACAGGATGTTGGGTGTGTCAAGTTCGAGCCCCGCTGAACTTTTTATTTTTGTAATATCCTGCGGAATTAGGCAAAACAAATTTATTTTTTATTTTTGTAATATCCTGCGGAATTAGGCAAAAATTGCAGCAAAGTTGGGATTTGAACCCACGACGCAGATGTTGGGTGTGTCAAGTTCGAGCCCCGCTGAACTTTTTATTTTTGTAATATCCTGCGGAATTAGGCAAAAAAAAATTATTTTTTATTTTTGTAATATCCTGCGGAATTAGGCAAAAATTGCAGCAAAGTTGGGATTTGAACCCACGACGCAGCCGCATGCTGGCTCATAACAACCTGTGGTACCATACCACTACACCAAAGCTGGCTTTGTGTTTGCATGGAGTTTCCACTCTATTTGACTACGTATCAAGCGTTTAAATTCAAAATTTTCAAAAATTCCGAATTTTTTTGCTCGAAAGGGCCATTTACCGAGGGGTAACGAAATTCACGGTAACCGCCCCAAATCGCGAAATTTCGTTCGGTAACCAAAACGCTGAACATCACTACGGCGTGATATATATGAGAAGTCATAGACGACAATGCCATCCACTTATTTCCACGTTGCTCGATCGCGTGCAGCTTCCTGAACCGTGCCGCGGTGATCACCGACGGCGATGTGGACGGCGCGAGCAGCTCGGTGCTCCGGCGGTGGAGTGTCTGCACGGTGCAGCAGGTGGAGGACTTCAAGACGGTGCTGCGCATCATGCCGCTCTGGAGCGCGGCCATCGTCCTCAGCGTCTCCATCGGCGTGCAGATCAACTTCACCATCCTGCAGGCGCTCGCCATGGACCGCGCCGTCGGCCGCTTCACCGTGCCGGCGGGCTCCATGTTCGTCGGCAGCCTCATCTCCGTCGTCATATTCCTCGGCCTCCTGGATCGGATCCTGCTCCCGCTCTGGAAGAGGCTCACCGGCCACACGCCGACGCCGCTGCAGTGCGTGGGCGTGGGCCACGCGCTCACCGTGCTGAGCATGGCAGCGTCCGCCGCCATCGAACGCTACCGCACCGCCACCGTGCGCGCCCACGGCGAGGAGGGCAACCCGGCGTGGGTGTCGCCGCTGTCAGCCATGTGGCTGGTGCTGCCGTTCGCCGTGGCCGGGGCCGGGGAGGCGCTGCACTTCCCGGCGCAGGTGACGCTCTACTACCAGGAGTTCCCGCCGTCGCTCAAGAACACGGCCACGGGCATGATGGCCATGATCGTGGCGCTCGGGTTCTACCTGAGCACGGCCCTCATCAACGTCGTCCAGCGCGCCACCACCTGGCTGCCGGACAACATGAACGCCTCCAAGCTGGAGAACCTCTACTGGCTGCTCACCGTGCTCGTTGCCGTCAACTTTGTGTACTTCCTTACGTGCGCCAAGCTGTACACGTACCAGAACATCGGCAAGTAGCTCAAGCTCAGGACGCTACACTCGTTGCTATATATGCATTGGGTGTGATGAACGATCAGTTTGGCAGGAGAGATACGTAAAGCTCCTGGCGATCCAAACAGATTCCATGACCCGTTCAAATAGTTTGCGATTCATGGAGTGCGAATTTTTGGAGGCCGAGCTACATGGAGCCCATTTTTTTTCAAAAAAATAAGTAAAATTGAAAATCATATTTAAAAGTTTCAAAAAATCGAATTTTTTCATGGAAACTTATGTGCTTTCAACACAAACGTGTAAAAAATTGTTTGAAAATATTGTGATTTGTATCCTAAACAAAAAGATAAAATTCTGGCCGAACAAAAAGAAAAGTCGGCCCATTTTGGAAATACATATTTGTCTTTTTGCTGTACGCCACGTGTGAAAGTATAATGTTATGAAACTTTTCTCGAACGTGTTAAACATGTATATTTGTACGTACACTGTTTTTCAAAAACAATTGCGCAATGAAAAATTGTTTTTTTCTAAACGAGCCCCCTGAAGCATTTTGAAATCCGTGTTTTTAAAGTTTCAAAAAAATGTGTTTTTTTCCCCAGTGATACATATACACATCTTGAATATCCGTGGCAAGTTTCGGTACAAATATCGTTTTATTTTGGGTTATAGAAAAAAAAACAAATTTCTAACAGTGTATAAGAGAAAAAGGATGCCATTTTTGTCAGAAATTTCTCTTTTTTGTATTTCCCAAAATATAAAGTATTTCTTTTCCAGATTTTGACCGGGCCTTAGGACTGTGTGTATGTATTCACGTATTTGTTTTTAGATTTTTTGAGTACCAGAAGTGTGTTTTTAAAAAATTTCCAATACCAAGAGCAATGGAGCTCGGTAGCTGCAAGCACTTTTCGGTATATACATCCATAGACCAAAAGTTTCCCTCTGGATTAAGTATCATATTACGATACGGTGTCATAAAAAATTCTATGCTACTATGTTTTTCAGTTACACTGCCACGTCAGTGTGACAGTGGTAAGAGGCGATATGGTGGAGCACTGGAACCGACCTCACTAACTGTACATGTATAATTTGTGGACGATCCATTCCAGAAGGCTTCGTTCCTTGACCCATGCCAATATCCTCGAGTACAAAAACTTCGCTGTCAAATGTGTGGTGTGGTGTCATATGTTGCTAATTAATAAGCTCCACTAACAATGGAGGGTACTGGTGGGAAAGCACGGATGACTCAATGATTGAGCAATAAGCATTGCGTTAATGGCCTACATATCACCCAGATAACTTTGCCCACAATGTGGCAAGCAGGATATATGCAGCTCACCAGTCAGGGACGTGCATGCGGCCGGATGGGTATGTTGTTCTCCACCAAGCAGGTACTTCACCCAATTTTGCTTTGTCAAACCAAGAGCTTTACGTAAGAGTGGAAGGCCCAAAAGGTGAATTGGAGATTTATCTAGTACTTCCTCCGTCCCGAAATAATAAGTATACTTCTTATTTCGGGATCGAGGGAGTATATGATATGATAGCCTTTTCCCGTGGAGATGAAAAATTCGTCCTGTACCATGCCGCGAGTACCAAACTGAATCTGAGACCCGCTCCTCGGGCGCTCCCGCGAGCGTCCAGGAGCACACCCTCGCCGCCGCCAGCGCCACAACCAGCCGCCCCTTCTCCCCTCGCCGCCGCCGGCAGGCGTCGCCGAGCAAAGGCCGTGCGGCGCGGTGGCGGCGAGGCCCTCTCCTCCTCCCGCTTGTAGTGGCGCGGCGCGAGCCGGCCGCTTCAAAGGAGCTCAGGCGCCTTGGTGTCCGGGGCAGCGCAGGTCGTGGCGCGAGCACGGCGGGGCTGTGCAGGTGGTGGGGCGGCGCGGCGAGGTGGCGGGGCGCCGCACTGCTCTGGCGCGTGTCGCGCACGTGCGAGAGGGGCGGTCAGGCCCGGATCTGACGCGCGCGGGCTCGCACGGCGGCGCGGTGATGCTTCGGCTCGAGCGGCACTGCACTAGGTGGTTTGGCAAGGGAGCGGCGTGGAAGGGACCTGGCTGTCCAGATTTGTTCTGCAGCTCGAGTGGGAAGGAGGCGCTCGTGCGGCAAGGGCGGACAGGGGCTTCCGGCGGCTGCCGGGAGAGGTGAGGCGTGCCGCGGGAGGAGGTTTGACCGCGAGGGGCGCGCGGTGGGTGCATGTGCCGCCTAGATCTGGTGTGGCGCACGTCGCGGGCGCGTGAAGGGCCTGGGCGGCACAGTCGGCGCTGCTCAGAGGCGACGGGGATCTGCTGCTCGGAGGTCGGAAAGTGTGAAGGTGGTCAGATCCGACCGGATTTGACCTCGGTGGCTCGATGGAGGGCTTGCTGATGCATGAAGTGCGGGTCTCGTGAGGTTGACCCGAGCGAAAGCTTGTCTCCGGCGTGTCCGGAGCCGGCGATGGCGACGCTTTCGAGCGTCGTTTCCTTCTTGTTGGCATCGTCGAGGTACTCTTAGCTCCAATCTTCGCAGCTTCGGGGAAAATCCTAGATCCATAGGATCGGACGATGGCGGTGCTCTAGCATCGTATCCCCTCTTGGGGGCTTCGTCTTTGGAGCTAGGCATCATCAAGCGGGACCGATGAAAGTTGGTGGTGTTGGCGTCGAGGCTTCTGTGACAACGATGATGGGTGTGTGCGATGTCGGAGACGTGGCAATGGTTGCGGTAGTCGTCTCTTCTTCGGCGTGTTCGTGGGATTACCTCAGATTGTTTTGTTGCGGTGAAGTCGGAGCTGCGGCGGCGAGGGCCCTGTGGCGACGATGACAGGCAAGAGGTGGTCTGTTCGGTGGTCTTCCGCGGCACCAACCTTGCTTAGTTTTCCTTCGGAGCTATCTTTCAGAGTCGGAGTTGTGCTGTCCTTGGCGCGGGTGGCTGAGTTTGGCGCGGGGTTTCTTGTGTTTCACACAACCTCTACGGTGTGGGTTGGGTCGACATTTGTCTTCGGAGAAGTCGGAGTCGCTTGCTCGGAGTTTAGGGAGGACGATGACGTCTGTTGAGGAGAAGTGATGACGATGACACCGGTGTGTGATGTTGATGAGACCCTCTATGTGAGGTGTGTGTGGTTTTATGTGTGTGTGCCGCTTAGCGGTTTGTGACGGTTTTCGCCCGGTTTTCCGTTTATTAACCGGGCAACTCTCTTCTGTTTTATTAATGAGATGAGGCAAAGGTTTTGCCTCCGTTTCGAAAAAAAAAATTCGTCCTGTGATTATATTGCTGAGACATGCCAGTGCGCCACCATAGCACGTACTAAAGTTGAGGACATCCCTGTCATGTGTCTTGGCCATGCCGTGCAGGCTGCAGACCGAATTGGCCATTGATGCATAGTTGGAGCATTTGAACTGTTATTTTTGTTCGAAGAAAATCAAGCCAATTCTTCCTTTCAATTTATGCTATAGGGTCTCATTGTCGACATCCATTAGTTTGATTTTCGTCTTGCACGCTACCATTACGAGGAATAGACTCCTGTACCCGCTTCTCCATGTTCTCTTGTCATCAGATTTTTCGTCGTGCTCCGAAGAAAAGGACTTGATGTGGCGACACATCCTAGTCCTAATATGGAGTGTGACCTCTTCTCCTTTTTATGCATGGATTTAATAAAACACCATTGTAAGCAAAGCATTATGTCACAAGGTTTTTCTACTGTTAAAATGGAAGATGTTATCTTTCCATCCGCTAACTAACTTGAGTGACGACCGCTTTCATCCAGTTTCGTTGCAGCGAGATGGTTGAAACTATCAACTATCCTGATATATTCTGGTGAGTTTTTGTTGTTGTCAGTAGTGGCTACATCCGCTTGGTCGACAAATCATACTCCCTCCGTTCCTATACATCCGTATGTAGTCTCCTAGTGAAACCTCTAAAAAGACTTATATTTAGGAACAGAGGGAGTAGTAACTTAGGTACCAATATATTGAACATAGAGCCCTTTCCTGACTATGTTATCGGGCTCCATCTACTTAGATGGAGCTGGCTCCGCAAGTCGGAAACTCAACGGGTACTGGGCGCCTTTGACACCCAACCCAAGAGTACCACTTCAAGGTCCATAGCAACCTGAAAGTTTTGGGTGGTGACAACATTATTAGACTCGGGAACCCAAGCCGTCAGCCATCCTGCGCTAATGTGGTTAGCATGACAGGGCAGTGTTCACGTGATCGAGGGGCAACAAAAAGGCGAGTGAGTGTGCTCTAGCCACCAACTTCCTTCCACACATCCACTTTCCCTCAATTTCTTCCCAAATGCGGTCGCCTTAGATCCAGATAGACACCGTCGTTTAGAGTCCGAGCATCAGCCGCTTGGTGGACCTCGAAACCTTAGTCAACCACGACTTTCTCTGGACTGGAGAGATGGAGTGCCTGTTCATATTGAACGAGCCAAACCCCCAACCCTACCAGTGAGTCAGCGACTACTCGTGGTCTTCGTGGACTTCGTCAAGTGCGGGCTAGATCTTCCACACTCTCGCTTCCCCAAGCAGGTGATTCATCTCTACCAAATTGAGTTGGTTAAATATTGGAACCCAAACTCAAGTTCAATCTTGGCCACCTTCGCCCATCTCCACGAGGCCTGCAATACAAGAAAACCTATTAATATATGATGGATTTCTCATGATGTGATGGTTTAGAAAACTTAAGTGCATCGTGGTCGATCTATGACGTGATATATGGTGGATTTCTAATATTTTAAGGATACACATATGTGTCGGTTTTGCGCCGACTTGTGATAGATTAAAACCGTCATGCATTAACAGGTATCTTGTAGTGCTGGTTCACATATCGATCTCTTGAGATCGGCCCTCGCGTCGACGCAGTAGTTTGGGATAAGTATCTGTACCGTGAACCTGGTCGAGGAAAAGAGAACCTCATCCCTGATGGTGGATAGGATCGAGTCATTTTAACTTGTTATCACTCATATTTTATTTACAATCATATCTTGACACGTGGCGTCACACTCGAATGATTTTGAATTCGTCAGTCAGATTTCTTTCCAATCAAAACTTGATAAATAACATTGAGAACAAGACCAGACCTTTGATCAATTCATTAACATGCTTTTTTAGGTTAGTTGTTAGTTCAATTTGCTACTTGAAATTAGCAACAAAGAAAATTATAAATATCATCCATCAAGAGTCCATTGCTCGAATTAATGAAGACAAAAAAATCCGCTACTGAAACTCATTGTGGGCATAAAACCCGATGCCCGAAGCCTGAACTTGAAAAACCCGAACCCTAACCCGTATATCCTGAACCCGAAAAACCCGATCATTACACCAGGTAACAATTTTGGTAACCCAGATTTTATTTGGAAAATTTAAGTTTTTTTAGACAAATTTGGAAAATTTAAGTGTTTTTTTAGGGATTGGAAAATTAAAGTAGGAAGCTACTGTACCCGAATAGCACGAATTACCCGAAATATTTTGGTAGCCCAGTAAACAATCCCTCATGACGCACCCGTAGAGAAGGCCCAGCCCAAAAGCAGCATAGGTAGAGGCTAGAGCATACAAACTACGTCGCATCGTGTCCCCCGACTCCCCAACCTCCATGCCGAAAATCCCCATTGCCATAGGCCCCAACGCCCGTCGCCCCGCCCATGTTGCTGCCATAGGTCACAACCCCATGCCGGCCCCCACCCCACTAGCACCTTGGTCCGCCGCCGGATCCGCCTCCACGCCATTGAGACGAGCAAGCCTGAGGTGGAGCATGTGTTCCGTGGGGGAAGCTGGCCGTCCTCCACATCCATCAGTTGGGCCACCACCATTGATGCATCCATGAGGCGACGAAGGTTTCCGCCGGCGAGGCCATAACCATGGAGGCATGGAGATGCGCAACACCGGCCTCCCTCATATCCCGCCAGCCGTCACTCAGTTGCTTGCCGCATGAGGACGAGCTCTCATCTTTTCTTGCGCGTCGACGTTCTGCAGGTCCACATCGAGCGCCCCCCCAACCACACTGATTTTCCTTCTACCCGAACCCGAACCAGAATTTTTGGTTACCCGAGTTGTCAGGTATACAAAATTTTTTAGACATATTTCATGTTTCATTTCTGGAAACCCGAATTTTTAATAACCCGAATTACCCGACCCAAATTTCGGGTAAACCCAAACGCCTAGCCTGGACTGAAACCACCACCAGAATTTTCCATAACCAACATAAAGAAATAAATAAAAAATAATTTGAAAAGATGACTTAATAATAAGAATTTTTTTGCATGGTTTTAAAACCTAAATTACAAGGTTGTATTCTTGATTTACATGTTGCAAATCTTGTATTAACTAGTCTAGTGTGAAATGACTTGTTTCACTCAAAGAATCTGCAGTAAAAGCATTAGGAAAATTCAGTCAACATGATTTCAAAACTAAAATTCCAGTTATTTGTGTTGTTCAATACTTGTAAGAATCTAATAGGATGTGACTGTTCTTAGATAAAGAGCCGACAACAAAAACTAATGCAGTATCCCTTAGATCCACATACAGAACTCATATCAATGACAAACTGTGGGAGGTGAACAATTCGAATGAAGCCTAAAATAAAATCATTGAACTGTTTTTTTAATACATAAATCTAATGGTGTTTCTCTAGGATGTATGTTTTGGTTATAAGTTTTGTATACCTTGAAATGTCAATGCAAATTTACTGGTGTGGGTTAATGAGAAGTTATATGTGAGACTTTTTTTAAACCAAATATGGAATCACCTTTGTTCCGAAGTATAAGACGTTTTGGATATTTTTAATATGGATTATATATAGACTGAAAAAGCACACTAAAATTGTGTCTATAGACATCTGATTAAAAAACATAGAACATCTTATAATTCAGAATGGCGACACTAACATATAAGATAATAATATTAAATCTATCAGCACAAAGGCGCGGTTTATCAAGCTTGTTAGGGCATTTCTAACCGATCCCCTAAAAGGCCATAAGGGAGTAAAATTTCGGTTTACTCCCTTACGAGGGACCTAGCCGATCCCCTAAAAACGGTAAGGGAGTAATTTTTTACTCCAACTCCCTATTCCCCTTAAAATTTCCCTAAATATACTCCAACGTTGGGCGGCTGAGTAAAACTCACTCTCCCCCTCCCCCGCCGCACTGCCTCAATCCACCCACGCGCCGCCGCCGGTGCCGAAAAAAGCTTGGGGTGACAAAGAACCACCGGGTCCAAGCTCCACCTCCAACCGCTCCAATGGTGTCCTGTGTGGTCACCGCATCTCCTGCAACGGCATGCCGCCCTCCCGGCCCACCTACCGGAGGTAAACAGACACGAAAGCCGACGGCGGCGGCGTCGACGCTCGCCGAGGCGGCCGCCAAGAAGAATACGAAGAAGACCGCGACACCGCCTCGTCTAAAGCCTATGCCTAGTGCGGCAACTTTGGCTGCCCCTACGGTGACTGCCTCTGTGCGAGCGGCGGCCGCAGCCGGCAACAAAAAATGTGGTCACCAAGTGCTCGATGAAATGCCAACAAGGTAAAAACCTCGCGTCCCGTTGGAATTCGATAGTGATTATTCGTGATCCGTAGTGATGGTGTATAATGCTTGCTTTGACATTGTAGAGCGGAGATGAACACGGCCGAATTCCTCGCATCGTTGGAGTCCTCGGCCACCGTTGGCCTTGATGATCTCAACTCAGGCTGGGCATTCGGTTCCACCGAGCCGATCGGTTCGGTCCTTTGGTGTTCTTATATTTTCGATTTTTTAAAAATGCTAACCGACCGGGCAATGAAAAATCAACTGACCGACAATTTGGTGCCCAAAAAGTTTGGTTCGGTGAGCGGTTTTAACCCAAGTAAACCGAATTTGCTTGATAGCAGGCTTCCTTCTTTGAAAATCTGAGTGATGGAAGAAATAAACAACAAAAATCAAATCTTCCTGGTAGTAGGATTACCATGTACTATTCATCTGATGCAGGGATGAACAAAGAAAAGAACAATTCCTAACGGGTTGTAAATAAAATAGAAAAACAGAAGAAGATCAATCACGTAGAACACAGAAGACAAGGGGGAAGGGAAGATATAAGCTGGTGGCTGTGAGGCGGCCATGGCCTGGCTGTTGTGAGCTGTGGTGCCGCCATCATCGGACCGGGATGAGGCCAGAGGAGAGAGACCGGGAGAGGACGATGGCTAGGTTAGGATTGGGGAATCGGGAGTTCGCCTCATCGATGTCCATCCTCGGGCCGTACAATCTGCATAGGAGGTGAGAAAGCTTAAGTGTGGCTCGAGCATTTCATCGAACACCTCATGTGCATAGGAGGTGAGAGCTAGAGCAACACACACCTGCACACACCGGCCGGCCAAAAAACAGAGTGAGCGGGCAGGGGCGGGGGTATATATAGGCTTATCTTTAGTCCCGGTTGGTGGCTAGAACCGGGACAGAAGACCGACCTTTGGTCCCGGTTCCAGCCACCAACCGGGACTAAAGGTGCTGGGCCAGGAGCGAGGCCCATTGGTCCCGGTTCGTGTCTGGAACCAGGACCAAAAGTGTCAGACGAACCGGGACCAATGGCCCCCGAGGCCCGGCCGGCGCCCTGGCCTCACGAACCGGGACTGGTGCACCCTTTGGTCCCGGTTCGTAAGTGAACCGGGATTAATGCCCTTATCCTGGCCTCAACCAAAGCCCTGTTTTCTACTAGTGCTGTTTTGTGGAAAGGATGTCGGTCTGTTGGGCCACTTCTTTGCTATTAGGCTTCTGGGCTCGTTCGTGTTTCTAGCCCGCAAGTTCGTTGTATTCGGTCAGTTCGGCAGCGAGGATGAAAACCGATATCACCGAGTTAAATTCGGGTTTTGACAATTGAATACCGAACATAACACCGAAGTTTTGGTTCCCAGTTTATTCGGCTTCGTCCTGGTTTTCTTGATGTGGTTTTCGGTCCTCGGATTTTTGTGCCCACCCCTAATCTCAACTATGATGACTCGTTTTGGGATCATTCGGACACCCAAGACACCGAGGAGGCTGAGGAGGAGGTCCAAGAGGTGGTGGCCGAGGAGGAGGTGGTGGAGGTGACCGAAGCAAGTGATAACCCACAAGTATAGGGGATCGCAACAGTTTTCGAGGGTAGAGTATTCAACCCAAATTTATTGATTCGACACAAGGGGATCCAAAGAATATTCTCGAGTATTAGTAGCTGAGTTGTCAATTCAACCACACCTGAAAGACTTAATATCTGCAGCAAAGTATTTAGTAGCAAAGTAGTATGGAAGTAACGGTAACGGTGGCAAAAGTAACAGTAACGGTTTTGTAGCAATCGTAACAGTGGCAACGGAAAAGTAACTTAGCAAAGATCAATATGTGAAAAGCTCGTAGGCAATGGATCAGTGATGGATAATTATGTCGGATGGCATTCATCATGCAATGGTTATAACATAGGGTGACACAGAACTAGCTCCAATTCATCAATGTAATGTAGGCATGTATTCCATATATAGTCATACATGCTTATGGAAAAGAACTTGCATGACATCTTTTGTCCTACCCTCCCGTGGCAGCGGGGTCCTAATGGAAACTAAGGGATATTAAGGCCTCCTTTTAATAGAGAACCGGACCAAAGCATTAGCACTTAGTGAATACATGAACTCCTCAAACTACGGTAATCATCGGAAAGAATCCCAGTTATTGTCACCCTGGGGGATGCGGATCATAACTCGTAATAGGTGTCTACAACTTGCAAGATAGGATCAAGAACACATATATATTCATGAAAACATAATAGGTTCAGATCTGAAATCATGGCACTCGGGCCCTAGTGACAAGCATTAAGCATAGCAAAGTCATAGCAACATCAATCTCAGAACATAGTGGATACTAGGGATCAAACCCTAACAAAACTAACTCGATTACATGGTAAATCTCATCCAACCCATCACCGTCTAGCAAGCCTACGATGGGATTACTCACAAACGGCGGAGAGCATCATGAAATTAGTGATGAAGAATGGTTGGTGATGACGACGGCGTCGATTTCCCCTCTCCGGAGCCCAAAACGGACCCCAGATCTGCCCTCCCGAGGAAGAACAGGAGGTGGCGGCGGCTCTGTATCGTGAAACGCGATGAACTCTTCTCTCTGATTTTTTTTCTCCCCGAATAGGTTTATATGGAGTTGGAGTTGAGGTCGGAGGAGCTGCAGGGGGCCCACAAGCCACCTGGGCGCGCCCTAGGGGGGGCGCCCCCCTGGCTTGTGGCCAATGGGTGGACCCCCTCCGGTTGATTCTTTCGCCAGTATTTTTTATTAATTCCAAAAATATTCTCCGTAAATTTTCAGGTCAATCCGAGAACTTTTATTTCTGCACAAAAATAACACCAAGGCAATTCTGCTGAAAACAGCGTCAGTCCGGGTTAGTTCCATTCAAATCATGCAAATTAGAGTCCAAAACAAGGGCAAAAGAGTTTGGAAAAGTAGATACGATGGAGACGTATCAACTCCCCCAAGCTTAACCCATTGCTTGTCCTCAAGCAATTCAGTTGACAAACTGAAAGTGACAAAGAAAAACTTTTACAAACTTTGTTTGATCTTGTTGTTGTAAATATGTCTAACTGATGTTCAGATTTTCAGCAAAGATTATAGACTAACCACATTCATAATAACATTTAGGTCTCACATTTACTCATATCAATGGCATAATCAACTAGCGAGCAATAATAATAAATCTCGGATGACAACAATTTTATCAAAACAATCATGATACAATATGATATAATGGTATCTCGCTAGCCCTTTCTGAGACCGCAAAACATAAATGCAGAGCACCTCTGAAGAACAAGGACTAACTAGACATTGTAATTCATGGTAAAAGAGATCCAGTCACAGTCATACTCAATATCAATTAATAACAAAGCATATAAATGACGGTGGTGCTCTCTAACTGGTGCTTTTTATAAGAGGAGGATGACTCAACAGTAAAGTAAAATAGATAGGCCCTTCGCAGAGGGAAGCATTGATTTGCAGAGGTGCCAGAGCTCGGGCTTTTAAAATAGGGATGAATAATAATTTTGAGCGGTATGCTTTCATTGTCAACATAACAACTGAGAGATCTCAGTATCTTCCATGCTAGATACATTATAGGCGGTTCCCAAACAGAATAGTAAAGTTTTTACTCCCCCTCCACCAATCAATCACACTCCACGGCGAGCCGAATCCACGGGTACCGTCCATACAAACAACAATCCTGGGGGAGTTTTGTTTCATTATATTTTGATTTGATTTTGAGCATGGAACTGGGCATCCCGAATACCAGCCACTTTCTCGTGAATGATAGTGAATCAACACATATCGTGAGAATAACCCACCTAGCATGGAAGATACTGACAGCCCCTAGTCACTACATGAGCGATTCGGGCATACAAAACATAATATTATTTGAAGGTTTAGAGTTTGGCACATGCAAATTTACTTGGAATGGCAGGTAAATACCGCATATAGGTAGGTATGGTGGACTCATATGGAACAACTTTGGGTTTATGGAAATGGATGCACAAGCAGTATTCCCGCTTAGTACAGGTGAAGGCTAGCAAGAGACTGGGAAGCGACCAACTAGAGAGCGACAACAGTCATAAACATGCATTGAGATTAACCAACATTGAATGCAAGCATGAGTAGGATATAAATCACCATGAACATAAATATCGTGGAGGCTATGTTGATTTTGTTTCAACTACATGCGTGAACATGTGCCAAGTCAAGCCACTTGAATCATTCAGAGGAGGATACCATTCTATCATACTATATCACAACCATTTTAAAAATGCATGTTGGCACTCAAGACAAACCATTATACACTCTTAGCTAATTAAGAATGGCATGAGTAAATATATTCTCTAATTGTTATTGCAAACATGTTTCATCCATAATGAGCTGAATCCAGAACGATGAGCTAATCATATTTACAAAAACAAAATAGGTCGAGTTCATACCAGCTTTTCTCCATCTCAATCACTTCATCATATATCGTCATTATTGCCTTTCACTTGCACGACCGAACGGTGTGAATAATAATAAGAGTGCATGTGCATGGGACTAAGCTGGAATCTGCAAACAATTATTTCAAAGGAGAAGGCAAGGTAATATGGGCTCTCTGTAAGATAAACAACAATGCATATGAGAGCCACTCAACATTTCATTGTGGTCTTCTCCTTACGACCCAAAGAAGAAAGGAAAACTATTTACACGGGAAAGCTCCCAACAAGCAAAAGAAGAACGAGAAATCTTTTTGGGTTTTCTTTTAATGCTACAACTAAACAAACTAAAAGGTAAAGCTAGAACTATTTTTTTTGATTTTCTCAAGGTTAATTAAGCACACAAGAAGAAAGCGGAAAGAAGAAATAAAACACCATGGAAGATTCAATGAAAAAGTATAAGCACCGACTACTAAGATGAGTGTGTGAACATGAATGTAATGTCGGTGAGAAATACGTACTCCCCTAAGCTTAGGCTTTAGGCCTAAGTTGGTCTAGGGCCATGGCTGAAAATAACCATCTCCTGGATACTCCGGAGGATACTGAGGGTTCCACTGGTTGACGAGCTCCTGTGGCTCCCACTGAAAAACTGGATCCTGATACGGATCAAGTGCTGGTGCCGGCTCAGGTGCTGGGGGTTGCGACAGACCCCAATATCTGTAGATGTCCTCGGGCATAATAGTGTACCTGCCTGAGTGGATGTCGAACAAAGAAGAAGCAGGCAGAGCAATAATCTCACAAGTACCCTGACTAAATACTAAGTTGTAAAGCAGCCACCTATCATTATCCTTCCTAATAAAATCATGTGCTACCATACTGTCATAGTCTAAATATCTTGTAGGTAGCAGCATTTCCTCTTCCTCGTCAAGCCTAATGGGTATCTTAAAGTGTTTGGCTAGACGAGATGCATAGATACCTCCGAATATGGGGCCCTTCGAACGATTTAAGTTCAACCGTTGGGCCACCATAGCGCCCAGACTAAAAGTTCTATCAGCAAGTAAAGCGTGGCGCAGAATGGCGAGGTCGGGAGCACTAAGGCTTCCACTCTCCCCACGACCAACTAAACATCTCCCCGCGAATAATGAATAATAGCGTAGAACAGGAAAATGTAAACTAGCTGCTCTTGCCTTTAACACCCCTCTCTCTTCCCCCACAGTGGTTGCGGCAATAAAGTCCTCCATGTCTCTAGGACGTGGTTCACTGATGCTGCCCTCATAAGGTATTTTGCAAACATTGCATAAATCGTAAAGCTTCATCTCCTTAGGCACATCATATAAGTAAAACTCTACCATGGGAGGATTCTTCCTAGGATAAAAGTGAAAGTTTTGCACGAAGATATTAGTGAGTAGGAGGTACTGGTCACACTTATCGTTGAGGAAGTCGGTGATGCCTGCATTCTCTGCCAAATAATAGAAATCTTCATAAATTCCGGCCGCCCTCAAGAATGCATCACTTGGCCATTCACATGGCCGAACCTCTGCGACGCGAGGAAGATTGTATTTGGACTTCTTCTTCGACTCATTTTCATCTTCTTTAGAGCCCCGGCTTGAAGAGCCTCTTAACAATCTCCTCATCATTTCTTTCTCTGAAAAATATCTGAAATTTTTAGTGACTCAAAATAAAGGTGAACAAAACTCAACTAAACTTATAGCAACTACTCCCACAAGTGCCTAGAGGCTATATCATGCATCAAAACTACTTAGGACCATACAAATTTGACATGCAAGCTCAAGAACAAGGTCACCACAGCAGCAAAAATTTGCAATATATAAAGCACTAAAACAAAAACTAATTGGACCATTGGAGGAGTCACATACCGAAGATCAATCCCTCAAACCAGTTTTGCAAATGGAGCTTTGCACAAGGAGATCGAAAATGGCAGCAAAATGAGCTAGGACACAAGTTTGAGCAATGGTGGGATTTTTTCTGGAGGAAGACGAAGTGGATGGGTGCTGGAATAAGTGAGGGGGGCCTACGTGGGACCCACAAGCCAGGGGGGCGCGCCCTGTAGGCTTGTGGCCCACTGGTGCAGCCCCCTGATGTGTTCTCAGTGCCAGAAATTCTTAAATATTCCAGAAACAATCATACTACATTTTCAGGGCATTTGGAGAACTTTTATTTTCAGGTCATTTTTTATTGCACGGATAAATCAGAAAACAGAAGTATAATAGTAATTTTGCTTTATTTAATCTAAATAACAGAAAGTAAAAGTTGGGTACAGAAGGTTGTGCCTCCTAAATTCATCCATCTCATGCTCATCAAAAAGAGTCCATCAATAAGGTTGATCAAGTCTTATTGACAAACTTTTTTCGAATGACACGGAACCGGAGAATTCTCGAATAACACTAGGTTACCTCAATGGGGATATGCATGTCCCCAACAATAAGTATATCATATTTCTTTTTGGCAGTAGGGAGAGGGAATTCAAAATCTCCAATAATAATCGTTGAAATTTTTCCAATGGAGTTGATACTATGAACTTGAGGTTGTTTCTTCGGAAAGTGTACCGTATGCTCATTACCATTAACATGAAAAGTGACATTGCCCTTGTTGCAATCAATAACAGCCCCTGCAGTATTAAAAAAAGGTCTACCAAGGATGATCAACATACTGTCGTCCTCGGGAATATCAAGAATAACAAAGTCCGTTAGGATAGTAACATTTGCAACTACGATAGGCACATCCTCACAAATACCGATGGGTAAAGCGGTTGATTTATCAGCCATTTGCAAAGAGATTTCAGTAGGTGTCAATTTATTCAAATCAAGTCTACGATACAAAGAGAAAGGCATAACACTAACACCAGCTCCAAGGTCACATAAAGCAGTTTTAACATAGTTTCTTTTAATAGAGCATGGTATAGTAGGTACTCCGAGATCTCCTAGTTTCTTTGGTATTCCACCCTTAAAGGTATAATTAACAAGCATGGTGGAAATCTCAGCTTCCGGTATCTTTCTTTTATTTGTCACAATATCTTTCATATACTTAGCATAAGGAGACATTTTCAGAATATCAGTCAAGCGCATACGCAAAAAAGACAGGTCTAAGCATTTCAACAAAGCGCTCAAAATCCTCATCATCCTTTTTCTTGGATGGCTTAGGAGGAAAGGGCATGGGTTTCTGAACCCAAGGTTCTCTTTCTTTACCATGCTTCCTAGTAACAAAGTCTCTTTTGTCATATCTTTTGTTCTTAGGTTGTGGGTTATCAAGATCAACAGCAGGTTCAATCTCCACATCATTATCATTACTAAGTTGAGCAACAGCAGGAACATCATCATTAATATTATCACTAGGCTCATGTTCATTACCAGATTGTGTCTCAGCATCAGAAATAGAAATATCATTTGGGTTTTCAGGTGTATCTATAACAGGTTCACTAGCATGCAAAGTCCTATCATCATTCTTTTTCCTTTTGTTACTGGGACGACTAGGTGCATCAGTATTAATTCTCTGAGAATCTTGCTCAATTCTCTTAGGATGGCCCTCAGGATACAAAGGTTCCTGAGTCATTTTACCACCTCTAGTCACAACTCTAACAGAATGATCATTGTTCTTACCATTCATCTCATTAAGCAAATCATTTTGTGCCTTAAGTACTTGTTCTACTTGAGTAGTTACCATGGAAGCATGTTTACTAATAAGCTTAAGATCATTGATAGTTCTACTCATATAATCTCCTAAGCGATCAAGCATGTAAGCATTATGTTTCAATTGTCTACTAACATAAGCATTGAAATTTTCTTGCTTAACAATAAAGTTATCAAACTCATCCAAGCATTGGCTAGCAGACTTATTACAAGGAATATCACCTTCATCAAATCTACGGAGGGAATTTACCTCTACTACCTGTGTCGGGTTATCAAGACCATGTATTTCTTCAATAGGTGGTAGATTCTTAACATCTTCAGCTTTAATACCTTTTTCTTTCATTGATTTCTTTGCCTCTTGCATATCTTCAGAACTGAGAAATAGAATACCTCTTTTCTTCGGAATGGGCTTTGGAGGTGGTTCGGGAATAGTCCAATCATTATCATTGCTCAATATATTATTCAATAGTAGTTTAGCTTGTTCAACAGTTCGTTCCCTGAAAACACAACCAGCACAACTATCTAGGTGGTCCCTGCTACTTCTTGAGCATGCGTTGGTTTCCGTGAAGAGGAACGGGTGATGCAGCAAAGTAGATAAGTATTTCCCTCAGTTGTTGAGAACCAAGGTATCAATCCAGTAGGAGATACAAGCAAGTCCCCAATAGATGTACCTACACAAAGAATCAAACACTTGCACCCAACGCTATAAAGGGGTTGTCAATCCCTTCACGGTTACTTGCAAGGATGAGATCTGATAGAGATAGATAGATATGATTGCTTGAAAGTAAAGTAAAACAAAAGTAAAAAGATTGCAGCAAGATATTTTTCGTATTTTTGGTTTTAGATCTGAAAGTATAATATGGAAAATAGACCCGGGGGCCATAGGTTTCACTAGAGGCTTCTCTCGTGATGGCAAGTATTACGGTGGGTGAACAAATTACTGTCGAGCAATTGATAGAAAAGTAAATAATTATGAAGATATCCAAGGCAATGATTATGCATATAGGCATCACGTCCGTGTCAAGTAGACCGAAACAAATCTGCATCTACTACTATTACTCCACACATCGATCGACTCCTGCCTGCATCTAGAGTATTAAGTTCATGAAGAACAGAGTAACGCATTAGGTAAGATGACATGATGTAGAGGGATAAACTCAAGCAATATGATGAAAAACCCATCTTTTTATCCTCGATGGCAACAATACAATACGTGCCTCGCTACCCCTACTATGTCACTGGGTGAGGACACCGCAAGATTGAACCCAAAACTAAGCACTTCTCCCATTCCAAGAATTACCAATCTAGTTGGCCAAACCAAACCAATAACTCGAAGAGACTTGCAAAGATATGAAATCATGCATATAAGAATTCAGAAAAGACTCAAATAATATTCATAGATAATCTGAACATAAACCCACAATTCATTGGATCTCGACAAACACACCGTAAAAGAGTATTACATCGGATAGATCTCCATGAAGATCATGAAGAACATGGTATTGAAGAGCAAATAGAGAGAAGAAGCCATCTAGCTACTAGCTATGGACCCGAAGGTCTGTGGTGAACTACTCACACATCATCGGAGGGGCAATGGAGTTGATGTAGATGCCCTCCGTGATCGAATCCCCCTCTGGCATATTACCGGAAAAGGCTCCAAGATTGGATCTCACGGGAACCGAGGCTCCTGGTGGCGGAAAAGTGTTTTCGTGGCTCTCTTCGGTATCCACGGAATATTTGTGAATTTATAGGCCGAGAAATAGGGTTGGGGGAGCTGCCGTGGGCCCACAAGCCAGGGGGGTGCGCCCTACCCCCCTGGGCGCGCCCCTGTGGCTTGTGGCCACACGGCGGCTCTCCTACCTTGGTCTCCAAGCTTGGTAGATGTCTTCTGGTCCAAGAAAAATTATTCCGAAGATTTTATTCCGTTTGGACTCCGTTTAATATTCCTTATCTGCAATACTCAAAAACAAGGAAAAAACATAAACTGACACTAGGCTCTAGATTAATAGGTTAGTCCCAAAAATAATATAAAATAGCATATTAATGCATATAAAACATCCAAAACAGATAATATAATAGCATGGAACAATCAAAAATTATAGATACGTTGGAGACGTATCAGTCCCTAGAAGCATCAGTTAGTCCATTATAAAAGATATCAAGTATTTTGTTTTTCTTGAGAGGATGATCAGGCAAAGCATTAAGTAATTGGAGAAGCCTCCCCCAAGCTTGTGGGAGACTCTCTTCTTCAATTTGCACAAAGTTAAATATTTCCTGCAAGGCAGCTTGTTTCTTATGGGCAGGAAAATATTTTTTAGAGAAGTAATATATCATATCCTGGGGACTACGCACACAACCAGGAGCAAGAGAATTAAACCATATCTTAGCATCACCCTTTAATGAGAAAGGAAACAACTTAAGAATATAGTAATAATGAATTTTTTCCTCATGAGTAAATAGGGTGGCTATATCATTCAATTTAGTAAGATGTGCCACAACAGTTTCAGATTCATAACCGTGGAAAGGATCAGATTCAACCAAAGTAATTAACTCAGGATCGACAGAGAATTCATAATCCTTATCAGTAACAAAGATAGGTGAAGTAGCAAACTTAGGATCATATTGCATTCTAGCATTCAAAGATTTTTCCTTCCATTTGCATAGCAATTTCTTAAGATCATCTCTATCCTTACAAGCAAGGAAGTCCCTAGCTACCTCTCCCTCCATAACATAACCCTTAGGTATATTAGGCAATTCATATCTAGGAGAGCTAGGTCTAGCAGGTGTCTCATAGTGTTCAGTTTCAATAATTTCATCAGTTTCAGAAATATCATCAGTTTCAGCATTGACTCTAGCAATTTGTTCATCAAGAAATTCACCCAGTGGCACAATATTATCAAGCAAAGTATCATCATAAGCATCATGCATAGCAGAAGTGGCATCATCAATTACTTGTGACATATCAGAATCAATAGCAGGTGGTGGTGTCGCAAATTTACTCATAACAGAAGGTGAATCAAGTGCAGAGCTAGATGGCAGTTCCTTACCTCCCCTCATAGTAGAGGGATAGATCTTGGTTTTTGGGTCTTTCAGATTCTTCATAGTGATCAACAGATATAAATCCCAAGTGACTCAGAGAATAGAGCTATGCTCCCCGGCAACGACGCCAGAAAAGGGTCTTGATAACCCACAAGTATAGGGGATCGCAACAGTTTTCGAGGGTAGAGTATTCAACCCAAATTTATTGATTCGACACAAGGGGAGCCAAAGAATATTCTCGAGTATTAGCAGCTGAGTTGTCAATTCAACCACACCTGAAAGACTTAATATCTGCAGCAAAGTATTTAGTAGCAAAGTAGTATGGAAGTAACGGTAACGGTGGCAAAAGTAACAGTAACGGTTTTGTAGCAATCGTAACAGTGGCAACGGAAAAGTAACTTAGCAAAGATCAATATGTGAAAAGCTCGTAGGCAATGGATCAGTGATGGATAATTATGTCGGATGGCATTCATCATGCAATGGTTATAAGATAGGGTGACACAGAACTAGCTCCAATTCATCAATGTAATGTAGGCATGTATTCCATATATAGTCATACGTGCTTATGGAAAAGAACTTGCATGACATCTTTTGTCCTACCCTCCCGAGGCAGCGGGGTCCTAATGGAAACTAAGGGATATTAAGGCCTCCTTTTAATAGAGAACCGGACCAAAGCATTAGCACTTAGTGAATACATGAACTCCTCAAACTACGGTAATCACCGGAAAGAATCCCAGTTATTGTCACCCTGGGGGATGCGGATCATAACTCGTAATAGATGTCTACAACTTGCAAGATAGGATCAAGAACACATATATATTCATGAAAACATAATAGGTTCAGATCTGAAATCATGGCACTCGGGTCCTAGTGACAAGCATTAAGCATAGCAAAGTCATAACAACATCAATCTCAGAACATAGTGGATACTAGGGATCAAACCCTATCAAAACTAACTCGATTACATGGTAAATCTCATCCAACCCATCACCGTCCAGCAAGCCTACGATGGGATTACTCACGAACGGCGGAGAGCATCATGAAATTGGTGATGAAGGATGGTTGGTGATGACGACGGCGTCGATTTCCCCTCTCCGGAGCCCAAAACGGACCCCAGATCTGCCCTCCCGAGGAAGAACAGGAGGTGGCGACGGCTCCGTATCGTGAAACGCGATGAACTCTTCTCTCTGATTTTTTTCTCCCCGAATAGGTTTATATGGAGTTGGAGTTGAGGTCGGAGGAGCTGCAGGGGGCCCACAAGCCACCTGGGCGCGCCCTAGGGGGGGGGCTGGCTTGTGGCCAATGGGTGGACCCCCTCCGGTTGATTCTTTCGCCAGTATTTTTTATTAATTTCAAAAATATTCTCTGTAAATTTTCAGGTCAATCCGAGAACTTTTATTTCTGCACAAAAATAACACCAAGGCAATTCTGCTGAAAACAACGTCAGTCCGGGTTAGTTCCATTCAAATCATGCAAATTAGAGTCCAAAACAATGGCAAAAGAGTTTGGAAAAGTAGATACGATGGAGACGTATCAGCAAGCATCAAGGCCGCAAGGACCCGCACCCAAAACTACAACCAAAAGGAAGACATTGCGCTTTGCGATGCTTGGTGTGCCATCTCCGTGGATGCAACGATTGGAATGGATCAAACCAAGACCATGTTTTGGGAGAGAATCACCGACTACTACAACACCTCCGTGGACGCGCGATCAAGACGTGCATAAGGTTCGCTTGGGCATCGTTGGAGCACCATCCATGATCAATGCAACCGATGGTCCGGTTGCATCGACCAAGTGAACCATGCTCCACCGAGTGGTGTGCAAGTGGCGGAGTATGCCCCCTACATCCAAGAGCTATTCAAGCATCGGAATACCAATTTCGGCCACAAGCCCTTCACTTTGCATCATTGCTACAAAGAGCTATGCCAGAATGAGAAGTGGATCCAAAGAATTGCAGAGACCACTCCGAAGAGGTCAAGGTTGAGCATATCCATTGAGGACGACGGGGAGGTTGATGAAGATGCCAACAATAGACCAGAAGGAAACAAGATTGCAAAAGAAAGAAAGAAGAGGAATGCATTCGGTGGCACTTACAAGGATGAACTTGTGGCAATGATCGAGACGAAGAAGGTGTTGGCGGCCGAACGCAAATAAGACAAGGTGGCGAGGTGGAATGAGCTCAAGGCCTTCGAGGATGAGAAGGGGAAGACCAAATTGGCGGCCGAAGAGAGAAAGTTGAAGGACGAGGAGGGTAGGCTTGCACTTGATGAGGAAAGGATTCGTGATGCGAAGAAGGCTGAAGAGCGTGCTATCATGTTCATGAATCCAAACACAATGGATGAAACCGCAAGAAAGTATTGGGAGCTCACTCGTGGAGAAATCTTGGCTTCTCTTCGGAATGTTGATGGTGGCCGAGGGGGTGGTGGTGATGGTGGCCGAGGGGATGGTGATGGTGGTGATGGTGATGGTAGCCGAGAGGATGGTGATGGTGGCTGAGAGGGTGGTGATGGGGGTGATGGTGGCTGAGAGGATGTCGACGTTGATTTCTTTGCCGATGGCCTCGTTTGAGTGGTGGTGGCCGAGAGGGTGGTGGTGCATGCCAAATATTGGCTCGATCCACAACATATACATGCTATGTTTGTGGTGATTTTAAATCAAAAATGTGTTTGAAGTGATGTCTTTTGGATGAACTTGGCATGTTTAAATTTGAAAAACGCGGTGATGAAACTTTATGTTATGCTGATTATTGCTATCCATGCTTTCATTTGAATGATTTTAAGATATGTATTGTGTAGAGATTGTGTTTGTGCGGTTAGTATGCAAAACGGCCACAAATTTAATTTTACTTCGCTAACTATAGGGGATCGGTTAGGTGCAACCACAATTAGTGGAGTAATTTTACTCCACTAACTTTACTTCAATTTTTACTCTATTAACTTTTAGGGGATCGGTTAGAAATGCCCTTAGAGGCTTCTCAAAAAAAAAAAAGTCAAGCTTGTTAGAGGAACGGCCATACAGACAATATCCACATAGTAATAACATCTCTTCCCCAAGCAGGCAAACCACATAGTAGACATGGAAGCTTCGTATCTCTCTCAAACTGGTTTTTCATCACACCCAAACCAAGCATAGCAACGAGTGTTGCGACCTGAGCTTCAGCTACTTGCCGATGTTCTGGTACCTGTAGAGCTTGGCGCACGTAAGGAAGTAGCCGAAGTTGAGGGCGACGAGCAGGGTGAGCAGCCAGTAGAGGTTCTCCAGCTTGGAGGCGTTCATGTTGTCCGGCAGCCACGTGGTGGCGCGCTGCACGATGTTGACGAGGGCGGTGCTCAGGTAGAACCCCAACGCGACGATCATGGCCATCATGCCCGTGGCCGTGTTCTTGAGTGAAGGCGGGAACTCCTGGTAGTAGAGCGTCACCTGCGCCGGGAAGTGCAGCGCCTCGCCGGCCCCGGCCACGGCGAACGGCAGCACCAGCCACATGGCGGAAAGCGGCGACACCCACGCCGGGTTTCCCTCCTCGCCGTGCGCGCGCACGGTGGCGGTGCGCTCGCGCTCGACGAGGGCGGACGCGGCCATGCTCAGCACGGTGAGCGCCTGGCCCGCGCCCACCAACTGCAGCGGCGTCGGCGTATGGCCCGTGAGCCGCCGCCAGAGCGGGAGCAGGACCCGGTCGAGGAGGCCGAGGAAGATGACGACGGAGATGAGGGTGCCGACGATCATGGATCCCGCCGGCACCGTGAAGGGGCCCACGGCGCGGTCCATGACGAGCGCCTGCAGGACCGTGAAATTGAGCTGCACGCCGATGGCGACGCTCAGCACGATGGCCGCGCTCCAGATCGGCAGGATGCGCAGGACCGTCTTGAAGTCCTCCACCTGCTGCACCGTGCACACGCGCCACGGCCGGAGCACCGAGCCGCTCGCGCTGTCCACGTCGCCGTCCGTGATCACCGCAGCACGGTTCAGGAAGCTGCACGCGGTCGGTTAGCGTGGAGTTAAGTGTATATCTTTGTAGTGGATGTCATTGTCGTCTATGATTAATTTCTCAATTATATGACCAATCATGTTTACAAGAGTGCCATCCATTAGTTGTTAAGATTTGTCATTTCATCCATCCTTTTGGTTTAATGATTCCTTTTGGTTTTCCGCTTAAATTAATCGCGACCACTTGTAGTAGCAGTCGTTGAGATTCGGGTGACAACACACTTGATGCTTTTGAAATATTATAATCTAACCTCCATAACATTGCTATCCCGGAGCTAAACTATATTACTCAAGCTTGTGGGTGGGACTAATTTGCTGAGCTGAATTTTCAACTACACTGACACTTTGGTTCTAGAACGCACGTGATCTTAAATTATAAATGTATGATCATTCAAGGTCTTCGCCCTGGACTTTTATTTTATCACTTAGAACTGATAGCATATATTCTAAGTGCATAGGTGCTTAAATGCGGTGCTAAGTACCAGAAAGAGCTTAATAACTGAACTCTTCAATGCATATGTGATTAGCTTATTGTTGCTAAGATTTCTTTGTTTAGTGAATTTTAGATTGTAAATTATGCTTTCATCTAGGTACACATGTCTAGCGTCATTTCTTTCTGGGATCACCAAAGTCCTCACTCTTCTCTTAATTAACTTGCCATATAAGATTTGTTGCCTAGTTGACAAGCTTAGCACATGTACAACAGTGAATCGTTGGGAATGGCCTTAGCTACCTAGCCGTTACCGCATACTTTTAACAAAGTTTCAAAGCTAATCCTTATTTATTTATTTATTTTTTTGCTTAAATAAATAAAAAAGAATATAACCAGACATTAACATTACATATATAAATATACTGCTACTTGACATGCATACATATAGGCATATAGCACATATATCCAGCCATTTAGGACAGTAAAACTGAGCCTAATCCGAGCTCTCTCATGTCATTAGGCTTTTTACCCGTCCGTTTTGTTTATTTGAACAATCCTGGCCGTCAAGTCAAAGCTTGGCATCCGACCAAGCATAGTAGCAAAGCATCCACTCATAACAAAGGCATACCCGAGGCCCAAATTTAGCGTTAAATCACGCTATAGCTGCTATTAGCGACAAAATCTATTTAAATCAAAACATGGGTAGCTTTACCGCGACGCCCCAAATGCTATAGTGCCGCCATTTAAACCTTTTGTTTTTGCAGAAATTAATCACAACCATTTGTCGTTACCATCCCATGTGGCATTGATACATTTATGTTTTCCTGAAAAAACGCAAAAGGCTTGTCTCGTTCATTAATTAAGCTAGAGAGTTTAGAACAATTTGAAGAGCCTGGTAACGAGACACAAAATCATAAGCCTACTCTCCTGGCTCGCTGTCATGATGTTAGACAAATGAGTCGCACCTGCTATCCCTCAATTCTTGGCCTCACAATGGATCTTGGAAATGAAGATTGTTTTGCAATGTTCTAAAACCTCTATAACCTGCTACTCCGGAGCTAAACAGTACGTGTACTTGTGTGTGAGACTAATTTGCTTCGGTGAAATTTCAGTGACAATGACATTTCAGTTCTAGGATGCACTCGTAAGCTTTAATTATAATCTTTCAGGCTCTCTCTGGTCCTCCTGTTTTATTTTATTGTCTCTTGCCGAAAAAGGGTTTCCCCCGCTTTGTATTACAAAGCAACCAACACCGATACATAGATCGCTGGGGCGAGCAGCACAACAAGCCCAAAAGAAAAAGAAGAAGAAACAAATGCCAACAACGGCAGCTCGACAAAGCGCGGATGATCCGCCACCGCTGCGCCCACCGGAAACAAACCACCATACGAGGCTCCGATCCTCCGCGTACCAAGCAGCACCTCCAAGAAGGAATGCGACGCCGACGACGCTGCTGCCCGGACGGGTCCTAGGGTTTCCCCCGGCACGCGGAGGGAGGCAGGGGATGGATACCACCGACACCCTTCAGGAAGGAATGGTGGCACCCGCAGGCGTCACCGCATCGGAGCCGAAGACCGGCAAGGATTTCTCCCGTACACCAAACCCCGCCGCCCAACCGAACCGGAGCCGACCAGCCAAACCTCCGCCCACCACCATGCGCCATCTCGGTTGCGCCACCACCCACGCCGCCTCACTGCGAACACCACCACGAGGCCAAGAGAACCGACGAGAAGCGCCAAACGGCGGAAGCAACGGCACCGTTACCGAGCAGGAGGGAACCACCTCCCCCGCCGACGAGCAGGAGGCCCGAGCCCCCGGCATCGTCGCGGTCGCCGTCCGGACGCGGCAGCGGGGCACACCAGGCCACCCCTGGCCCGGCCAGGCCCGAACGGGCCCGCTAAGCCTCGCCGGCCACGCTGCAGCAATTCGGCAGCCGCGCCGCCAGTTCCCAGCCGCTCGACGCCGCACCCCCGCCTCCTGGAGGTCGCGCCGCGGACCCATCCCGTCGCCGGCCCGCCCGGACCCAGATGGGGCCCGAAGGGCCCAGATCTGGGCCGAGCGGGCGTCGCCAGGCCGCGCCGCCGCGCTACCCCGCCGCCAACGGCGACGCCGCCGTCCAGCCGTCCAACCGCGAAGCGCCAGTACCCCGCCGCCACGCCGGACCGCCGCCGCCTAGGGACACCCCCCGGCCCGCTCCGTCCCGCGCCAGAGAAAACTGAGAGGGGAATGGCGAGGGGGCCGCCGCCGCCAGCGTCGCCCGGGCCAGGCCCGGCGGCGAGCGCCGACGACGGCGGCGAGGAGGGAGGGAGGGAGGGGGGAGCTGGAGGAAGAAGGTCGGGGACGCGGCCGGTCGCCCGCGGGGGCGACGCGGTCGCGAGAGCCCGAAGGGGAAGGGGGGTCGCAGATATCTTCTTATTGTCTCTTTAGAAGCGATAGCATATATTCCAACTGACGTGCTAGTGCATTCCTTTACTAGCTACCGCCTAGTAGCTAATACTACTTTTCTGCATGCAATCTTGGTATCCAGGATATGGACGGGCTAAAAGTTGGATGGATTGTAAAGCCCCTATCATTCGTCTCTGGAGTTCAGTGATCAAGAAAATTAAGCACCGTTTGTGTAGCATGGTGGTGAGATAATATGTCCACGTCTTTGCTTCAATGATCACCATATATGATAAGATTATATTATAGCGCGAAGTTGGGAGTTAACTTGCCCGGACAGGGACATCGAGGCTAACCCTTCCCCCACACATACCCAATGCTGACCTCATTATGCTTAAAACCAAATTTGTGTAGACTTAACTGTGGATTTATGTCACATTTTAGAAAACTCTCCATAACCACCAACATGTACAGTTGAAAAATAGACTACAAACGTACAAATTGTGACAAAGTAACATTTCCATTTTCAGCATGGATGAAGATGAGGAAGAGAGGCAAATATAGCAAATAATAGCAATGTGTCCTATTCCATGGAGATTATAAGCTTCGCGGAATATTGTAACATATATTATTTTCTCCACAACCACTAAAATTTAGCACCTAATTAAACTTTTCCCCAAACCTTAACTCCTTCAATTTTAGAGGAATAAAAAGTAATAAAACTAGGCGCACAGCCCTTCCCCTAAACTTAATTCCTCAAACGAGTTCAACCCCACATGGAAGTCTCTCACCATCTTCTTCCTTTCTTCTTCTTCTTTAAGGCATGGTCTGGCCAGTAGATGTACAAAAGCTAGCTACGGCCTAGGGTAGATTATCTTCAAAAGTAATTTTATAGGGGCTCATCAGGCACGATGTACGTCCGCGATGAAGAAGTCAAGGAAGTCAGCGAGATTTATCCTCCAGAGACCACTGTTTGAGCGCTTCTTTGTTCGAATGGGTTCTTCTCTTGTATGTACTCCTACTGGCACAATGACCTCGTACGTCATGCAACAATTCATCGAAATTGGAGACGGCAACCAACAACCATATTTTTCAGTGTATGTGTGCTTCTCTTTGTTGGTGTTGTTCTGTAGATGTTGCTCTGCATGTGGCCGGGGACAGCGGCGAGAAGCGCGACCGTGGCCGGGGATGATGGGGAGGAGCACTGCAAGGGTCGGGGATGACTTGAAAGATGTTGGTTGGGTGCACGGACATCGGGGCCATGGCGGGAAGGGCAGGAAGGAGTGTCGTGGTGGTGTTGGTGGAGGAGAGTGAGAGGAGAGATAATTTACTGATAGTGGGAGTTTTTCGCCCAAATTTGAGTTGGCGGTATTGGTTCGAGGGACATCTTCTCAGAAAAAAAAGGAGGCGGTATAGGTTTGGGGGAAGGTCTAGGTGGGAGTTAATTCTCTAAACATTTTTTAAGGGATTAAATGATCTTAGGGGAAGCGATAGAGATGGCCTTACTAGGCAAAAATGATTTTTAGGTTGCTCACCACATTTGCATGTGGTAAATGAATATCAAATCTACATATATTGTTTGCATGGGCAAGAGTATTCTCTCATGTATAAGGCGCGAGTTGAAAGATATGACGCCGCGAGTATTTATACCTGACAGAACCTATTCTCAAGCATTGCGTTGTCGGACTGAGTAGACATGGAAAGGGAGCCATAGCCACTCCAATTGGAAACATTATTATTCTGAGTGGACGTGGTAGGCGGTAGCTATGACATTTTGGAGCAAAGGTGCTGGGGTTGTGTACGATCCAATGTGCATGCGCACAATCGTTGAAGATTGTGCGCCATCGGTTGTGGCACAATCGTGCTAAGCAAATGGCAGGAATATATGTATGTACATCCTCTCAGAAAAGATGGCAGGCATATATGCTAGCTAGATGCACTTGAAAGGCTAATCACGGTGATAGGTATTCTATGATTTTAGCCACGGGGAGTTTATCTTCTATGTGTGTCTATATATTCGTGGCCTTGCTTGTTGTACTTGTATCTTGTATGTCAAGCTCAGTGCAGGGCCCTTTTGCACATACTTTTGTTACCCGGTATAATACAAAATCACCTCCTAATTACAAAAGAAAATCATCGTGAGCTGAACTACCCTCATTAGTTGGTTGGCCTTTTATGGTGAAATCTGCTCATCTAAATTCAAGTCCTAGATTTGTCAGTGTTTTCTGAAATTATTTCAGTATTTAACGGCTTCATTCTTTCAATGATTAGTGGCGTATCATCGACAGTGATGTGTTTCCGGTGACCTGGTCAATCTCAAGACTTCTTCCTCAGTCTCTTGCAGATGCTCATATGAGTACTGCGTAGATGTTCTGGGCATCTACTTTTGTATCGTGTTTAGAAAAATCATCCTGGTGAAAAAAAAACTCCAAAGAAATTCATGTTGTTCTTCCACATTCCCCCACTTATAAATGTTGCCTACTCCAATCATTTTCCTAAAAACCTATACCATAGGTTTCCACAATTGGCCTCGGTCCATTAAAATCTCTTTCTGATGAGGGTGGATTATTTAATTATTACTTTTGTGGGGGAGTAGATTCAGCATATAATTAAGCACATGCATGTGAGATCATTTCTTAAATTCTTACCTAAAGCTGTCGCTCGGAGGAACGACACCGTCGCCGCCGGTCTTGCCGTCGTCGTCACCGGTACGTAGCCCGTAGTAAAACTTCAGTTCCCCCGAAGCCACGAGACTGACCTTCCTCTTCCTCGTGGCGGCGACGACCACCCTGGCGATCCCCGTGAACGGGCTGCCCTCAGCAACGGGCTGCCGGTAGTACCGCGCGCCGAGGAGCAGCGCGGCCAGGCCGACCACGCTGGCGGCGCAGGAGACGCCGAAGCCGAGCGTCCACGACACAGTGTCCTGGAGGTAGACGATGACGGTGGCGCCGAGGACGGAGGACGCGTAGAGGAAGATGAAGTACCAGTTGAAAAAGATGTCTCGGTCGGCGGCCACCTCGAACTGGTTCGCGCCCATGGTCGCCTGGTTGAACCGCGCCCCGGCCGCGCTCAGGCAGAGCAGGAACACGCCGGCGTACAGGGCCGCCATCTGCCCCGTCGAGGCCTGCTCGCACGGGCCGGCGCCGATCTGGCACGCCGCCGGCCGCAGGCCCGGAAGGCTCGCCGTCAGCGTGAACACGACCAAGGACTGCACGCATGACCATGGTGATCAATACCGAGATTTTAGGTATAATACAACCATGCACGCGTGCGCAGCTCATCGTTTAGGGGTGGCTTACCAGGACGGCCATGACCATGGCGACCGCGACGACGGGGTAGCAGCCGAAGAAGGCGTCGGCGACGATGGCGCCGGCCACGGGGGCGACGCTGATGGAGCCGGCGATGATGGTGGAGATCTGCGCCGCGTCGACGCTGGGCACGTTGTACTTGGTTATCAGGTAGACCACCATGTTGCCCGTGGCGCCCGCGGTCGCCAGCCCGAGACTCAGTATGGCCACTGCATGCAAACATCGATCACACGGCCGGACTCAAACTTAACTATGATCATGCTCCACAGACTACATCACACACGAGTAAACACACGAGTAGGATGCACGAACCTGCGAGGAAAGCGAAGGTGATCCATCCCCCCTTCTTCTTCTTGGGATCGTTGAGGGACTCGTGATCACCAGAGCTGAGACGCCGAGGCTCCTCCTGTTGCGACCCGGTGGCCTCCATGCTGCTGTCTGTCTCTCTTGCTGCTGTTTCCTTTGGCACGATGATGGAGCTAACTCTGCTGGCTGCACATACAGCTCCCACAAAACAGTTACATATAAAGAGCACGGGCGTAGGTGAGCGTGTGCAGTGAGAGCGAGGCACTAGCTAGCAAAGCTTATTACATAGTCGCACTCTCTCACACTCACACTCACACTATTTCTAGGAAGGCTGGTGATGGTAACTAGACTGGTAGACGGTGAAGTTGGCCAGCCATCTCTTTTTTTTTTCCCCTTTCTTTTTGCGGGTTACCAGCCATCTCTTTTAATAAGACAAAAATAATAATTCACGGGAGAGCACGTGAAAGCGCCATGTCTGACTCGTGTGGACAATACTCTTGTCTACCTACAACCAGTTAGTCATTGACCCGATAATTAAAATTCAGAGCCCGGCCTCATCTACACTCGAAGAACAACAAAATAAAATAAAATAGTAAAATATTAAAAAAATCTGTTTTCTTTTTCCGTCCAAGATGCTCAAATGCATGATGTCCGTGTAAAATTTCGGGGTGTTTAGACATTCAAGAAGCTCATGACACATCACAAAAAAGCTCATGGCAAGACAAAATCGGGTGCAAATACTGATGTTTTCAAAAGTTTCTCATACATCCAAAAATTGTCTTTTTTTCACGAGCTCCTCCAACGTCCAAACTTCCCTAAATTTCATACGGGCACCACTCACTTCAGCATCTTGCACCATAAACAAAAACAGATTTTTTGAATGTTTTTCCTATTTAAAATGATTTTACTGTTCACACCCAGGGTCAAATGAGCCTGTACATATAGTCGCACTCTGATGGACCCTGCTTTTTCAAAAAGATTGCTCATTTAATATCGTTATATGTTAATTTCATGGTAGCAAACCAGGGAAAAGAAAATCAAAAAAATAGGAACTTCACTGCCCTCTCTAGTCGATTTTACATGCCTTATTTGATTTGGAACTATAACAAACTTACTTAAATTTGACCAAGTTTGTATTATTAACATGTACAACTTCATATAAATACAATATAAAAATACATTTCATTCCAGATCAAGTGAGATATGTTTGGTATCGTAGATATTGATAAATTTCTAGATAGTTAGTCAAACTGAAAAGGGCTTCACTTAGGACGAACAAAACGAGCCTTGTAAATCCATCTAGAGGTATAATTCGCAGATACAAAATGTTGAAAATTATCTTACATGCAACGCACACATCAAGCACAGATAGAAACTGAAGAAAGCAGTTGGACGACGAGGCCCTCGTCCAATCTCACAATCATGCTAGATAGGAAGTAAAGTCTTGAAAGAAGTTTGTTTTCAGAGGAGTTCATGCCTTCTTCAACTCTCTGGAGGCTAAGCGCCAATGCCAAGCAATCCAGATCACACCCTCCAAAGAATAGCCTTGCCCTCTCGCCCTGGATCAAAGAGTGCTACACCATCGACAAGTAGAGCAGCTCACTTGAGAGAACCATGAGCATTGACGAATGGAGAGGGCAAGGGGCACAACCACCGCACCACAAGAAGCTACCAACAGATAACCACAACAAGACACAACTTGCGGGGCGAGATCGCCAAAGAAGTCTTGGTGCATGATATGGGGCAACAACGCCACCCAACAGACCCCGAACTCACACAAACCCATGCTCACCTCCAGGGGCGGAGCTTCCTTAGGGCCAAACTGGGTTGTGGCCTACCCAAGATTTGTGCTCTTTTAGTTTAACTATGCATCGGAAGCCAGTTCAACCCACCACCTGCAGTACTAAGCAGCAATTTTAGACGATCAATCCAAGCTTGAATGCTCCATCCTCACGGGAACTCACGACATGTATGTAGCAGCACTAGATTGAATGAGCACTGCTGGCTGCTGAGCACATATTGTCAGGCCCCTTCTTTTCTTTCTCCTAAAATGCACTTTTATCAATCAATGCCAATTTCCCTCTAAGTTGTAGGCTATATATAACAATTTGAATAGTCCGAAGTTCAGTCAGTTGACAAACAAAACTGATAGTATGGTTGAGAATTTTGAAATTTTTGGTACTCTCCTTTGGGCTGGCCCGCCCAGTATTTTCTTCGAAGCTCCGCCACTGCTCACCTCACCACCAACATGTTGTTGTGGCGGGTGAGGGGGGCGCCATCGGCAAGCATGGTTCACTAGGCGAAGTGGAGAGGAGTGTGCGAGGCAGCCTGACTTTCCACGAAACGACAATGCCGGTCACTAGAAGAAATTTGGTGATCCATGGTTGCATTTTGGTGACGGTCTCAAAAACTTCATAGATATGGAACCACCTATGACAATCCTAATATTTCCTTCATGGATTTGTGACAAGCTCATGGCCTCCAAACGAGATATGCGATGAAACATGCATATAATTGTCACCATATATTAAAAGCTGGAAGCGTCAATGGTATATGGCCCTACAGGATGGTAGGACCCATATGCACAAACATGTGGCTCTGCATGTCAGATCACACGAAGTTCCCCACAAGTAAGACTAAATGGTACCACAAATTGGCGGGCGCACAAGGCAGGCCATGCAGATCATGCATGTAAGACTATCTGGACCCCACATGTCATACAAGGTGGCGCTCATAACCATATTTGTGAAATTTTATGAAACTTCAAAGGCAATACTATGGGGTCATAACATAATCCCATGCTATTTTTCATGATAATTAGATCACATTTTGACTTAGAGAAAACTAAGACGGATAAGATGCATGCATTTAAGGTTTAAATTTCACAAACATTTTGAGTTGTTTATGTATTTTCTTGATAGGAGGCAGGTACTTACAAAATTACTTTGGTATGAATTTGGAGACTTTATTAAATGTACATGTAATTCACATTTGAATTATGTTCACTTGATAGCTAGAAATTTATTTGATACCAAAATATTGTAACTTTGTACTACTAAAGTTGAAATAAAGGAGCGTTAATTAATTTGGATCTGAGGGAGTACCGATGGAGTATTTCATGAACTCGCCTAGATTTTGGTATCCGCATGCAACAAATCTATCTGGTCTGTGAGATGCTGATGCGCGACGCGACCCCGGCCGGCGATGGAGCACCACCGTGCGCGCCGCACGAACAACGCCGTGCGGACTTGGCGTGATGCTGTTTGGTGAGAGACCGGCCGGGGTCGCCGTCCTCATCGGCGACTAGCTAGGATCCACAACCGTTCCCCTAGTCAGTAGTCACCTCTAACGGTGGGTGGAGTCAGCCATCCTCCGGCCGGTCAACATGGTCATCAGTGCCTGTCTGGCTGCATCAACACGGTACGGTCATCAGTGGCGATCCATCATTCGATGGCTGGGAGCTACTAGTATGCTAGCTACGTATCGGGCCGGCGCCACGCCACCGCCGTCAAGCCGGCACGTCAAGTCCGTGTGTATGCAAGCCGGCCGGACGGCGGGACGTGCATGTCAAGTCCGTGTGTGTACTGTACTAGTGTGCCACTGCCACTGTGGTGGTGGTTGCGCGGGACGACACGCGAGTGCGATCCTCGATCGCACAGGCACAGCACGTAATAAAAGTTGGGCGATCTCCCACCCACTGCCCGGGGCTTTATCTGAGCCTGCAGCTGCAGGCGTATGTATATGCGCGCGCGTGCCGCACGAGACGGGCAGGGGCGAACCAACCAGCCAGCCAGCGGCTGACCTGCCATTCTGAGTGGAATGTAGGTAGCATCATGTCGCATGTACCCACCCACGGCCGGCTTGCTTGTCATCACCTCACCTGCCTATGCGCACAACATTTTGCTGATGGACAGCAGCAGCAGCACAGACTGACCGTGTGTCATTGGTGACATTCGGCACGGCTGGAGCACTTGCACGATCATTTTCGTCTCCTTGAAATCACGGCATGACCCTTTTAAAGATCTGATCCTAGTTTGTAAAAATTTCGGGATCCCATCCTTTTACTATCACCGGGGTCCATGGCGGTAGGGTATAGCAAACAACTTGACCACGTCAACGCAGCGCATCCATACCGTCACAGAGGCTGGTGAAAGCATATGCAACCCTACCGTCAAGGTGCCCACGGTAGGTGAGCGCACTGTATCTGGAATTTAGAATTTTTTTACGATAGAACGTGCAGCCCTACCGCCAGGGACCTCGACGGTAAGTTGTTATACCCTACTGCCATAAACCCTGACGGTAGGAAAAGTGTCAGATCCCGAAATTTTTGCAAACTAGGATTAGATCTGGATTGACTTTCCCAAAAGGGTAAATTTAGCCCATAGGGGGGTCATGATGCACCGTCGCCTTTCCCCGTCTTGATAAGGCCCTTTGATCGCGCACGCAGTGCGCTGCTGCTGCTGCTCCATGCCTCCATCTTCTCCTGTCACCGGGCCCCTCATCGCATCCTACTCTAAAGTAGACAGAGGACTTCATCCCATCGTGCACACAGTGCCGCGTTCCTGTCGTAACATGGACTGGTGCTCAAGTATAATCTGTGCCCACCCAAATCTCAGAAAACATGCACTGTCCAACCCACAAGAGTGCCGGTGTGGCAGGCAGAGACGGTCTGTCGCCATTCACGGGTTTAACTCTGAATTCGTCGCCTGTTCTGTTTTTCTTCAGATCAGATATCAAGTACTCCCTCCGTCTCAAAATAAGTGACTCAACTTTGTACTAACTTTGGGTAGGGAGTATGACAGAAACAAGATCGAGCTGAACAAGCGCTGATGGTGCAGAGAGAACGCCAGCCCTGGCAGAGTTCCCTCGCTACCCAGGCCAGGGAATGTGGCTGCTAAACTACAGGCACAGGGGTTTGCCTGCCGCTTACAAGTGGAGCAGCATGTCAAGTCGCCCATGAGTTTGTTTTCTTCTCCTGGAAAGTCCGGAGATCACACGGTGGTTCAACCAGCGTGATGTCACGGCCTCGTCGCGTTGCCAGCGTCGTGCTAGCCTGCTCTTTCGTCTCGAGCTTGTGGGACGAAGCGCCACAGATCGACTGCGATGTCAAGCTCCTTTTGTTTGTGGAACCTGTAGGTCCGCGGTAGATCATAGCGCAGCTGTAACAGGGAGAAACGGAGGATGTTATAGATATCATCACAGCCGGTGCGACACAAAAGACATGGTTTGGGCCTGGAATCCCCAATGCAGAACAACATTCCCATAAAAACCAAGCAGTATTTATCCTGGTTTTAAGCAAGACAAGAGATCTCTGTTTCAAATAACATTACCTCACACAGAACTTCGGCACTGATTGCGTTGCAGTTACGCAAGGCTGCCTTCTTGATGTACTAAAAGATCATAACCACAGAAAACAAAGGGGGCAAATCTATGAACAATTTTTCACAAATGCACAAAAGGGAAAACATATAAATATCGACACGGAGTTGATCAATTCCTTTGGCAACACAATGTTCTCTACAAAGAAGGCATTAAGGATTTACAAGGCAGAAAAACTTACTTCTCTTGTGGAAGTCTTGTGTAGAGAATAGACAGCTTGAGATGCAACCTGTGAATAATGAACAGATAAAAAATCACAACACTAAGGACATCCTTTGTTGATTGGTATAGCAAACTACTGCTCTAACCACCTTCAAGCCCATAGAAAGGAATTCCATGTCAGCTCCTTTTCTTTTTGTCCCAAAGGGAGGATTCATGACAATAGTATCAACAAGAAGGCCTGCAACATATCTCTTGTAAGGAACTCAAAAGGTTTTCTTTTACCTGTGCAAGCTACACCAAATACTGAAGACTGGGAAGTAATCCAGCCAGCTTGGAAAGCATGTTCAGCTAGGATACTAAATTGGTCGTAAAATGATTTTCTAAACATTATTTACTTATGTAGAACATACAAAAAGGGCAGTAGAGAAGAACAATGTTGTGAAGAACTTCCATAATGGTAACAGAAAATAGTGTATTATAACCAAAAGAACACTGAAGTTTCAACGAATCTACATAAAATATTTTATCACTTGAGAAAGATACCTTTTAAATTTAAGTTCTTTATGTCACACTGAATTAAGTCGATATCCAGCTGCATAACAAAACATTTAATAAAAAGAAACATGTCATTCACATGTTAAAATATAGTAGATCCTAGAAATATCAAGTTACTGCATCAGACCTCTCACATACTACTTTCAGATTTACCTCTACCTCACCAACATTGTACCTAACCACTTTTAAATTTGGTCACTGGTACCAAAAGGATAAAAACCATGCAAGAGCAACATCAGAGTCAACAACACCGAGGGTTATTATTGCTAACGAAAAGGCAGCAAACATAAGATTGTGACAGGATAGCTTAGCACATCCATGGAGTACTGAATTCAACATAACTGGGGTGAATAGTTTTCTGAGTCGAGGGGTGTGTTTCTGACCAGTATTGGAGTTTAGGGTTTAGGGGGGTAATGCACTTATCTCATACAGATACTATATTTAGGGGGCCTCTATGACATGGTGTCTAATGTCTACAAGTGCACCCAAGAGCTTGGTCAACTCAAGAATTACATTCTCCTCGCAAAAAAGAACCCTCCAGAACTGTATTTGGTACTACAAGCTAAGGCCCACAACCTTGTCCCTACAAATTTCTTAAGAAGCATATAATGTAATGCTAAAGGCAACAGCAAATGGGGACCTAAACAGTTTTCAGCTAACTGCACTTGCAAGTTGTCATCCTTTGATCAACTGTAGTAAGAGCTCACGATGATAGATCAAGCAGACCTTTGGAAACTCATTATTGAGGCAAAAGAGTCAATATGAAGGTTTATCTGCTTTAGGAAAAAGCAATTGTTGCATTGGAAACGAAAGCAACAGCATACCTCCAGATCAGTGGCATTTTCTTGAGCAAGTTCAAGGGACTGGAGGTCAATATCAATACCAGTGACATGCCTGTCATTCCGCAATCGTAGTGAATAAGATTAGGCATTTTTAACAACAAAAATCATAAAGATACCTAATTGGTATACACACACGATTTATAGTTCATGACAGTAATGGGCAAGCATTTAAAATATTGTGCATATGAGTTTGTTACATGACATGGGATTGATAGTCTCACATACTCATCATGTTTCGTAATGATATGTTACGCAACATAATTTTGACCAGCATCGAGAAATTTGAAACAAAAAAAGATGTGGTGAATTGAAGTATAATAGTAATAATAGAAACTGTTTTATTTTCTTAGCTCTTCAGTATGAGTAATTAAGTTACAGACAAGGCACTAAGGCAAGGGCACCCATGAGCTTTGATGGTAGTTTACTGTCCTAAGATCAAGTACAGGTAAATCAGCACATAAACATCATGAAGCAATGTACTGCCTACTGGTCAAATCCATCGTGTCCCCCAAAACATGGTATGCCTTATTCTGCACAATCAATCAGCAAATCATGGCAGAGGTAACCACTCTTCAGTTCTCCATTTAGTTACTCTTTAAAGTAGGTGTGAAAATTATGGCATGGGAATTATAAAAATACCAACGCTATTGTACAGTCAAGGAGCCGAGATCTCTGCTGATACCAACTCAGAAGAAACAACTCTGAACAAGAACTGAAGAAAACGATTACCAAACTACTAAGAGGTTCAACGTACTCACTCAGCATCCAGCAGAGCACTCGTGACGGCCAGGGTACCACAGCCGCACCCAAAATCAGCCACCACTTTACCAGCTATGTCATCGAAGCTGTTCTCGGCCTGACGGATTCACCAAAACCGCCATGAGAAAGATAAAAGCAGAGGCACACCACCATAATCGCTAGAGTTTTAGCATCCAAGCACAACCAACAGGCCTACTTAACTATTTGTCTTTCACTTCACATGCACTTGTTCAGATAAAAATAGCCAGGTGAGACATTCCTAAAGGTTGAGGCACAACTTGGAAGCAGCTGAAAAACCAAACATCCCCAGCTTTGTACTGCAGGCGGTAAGCTTATACAGAGCTAAAAGAACTAAAGCGCGAGCAACAACATGTGCAGAATCTTCTGTTGGCAAAGCATGGAGGCCGCCACAAGCCTACTAGCCCACTGCCGGAGTAGGCTTGCCGGTTTGGGGCATGGAGCCGCGGCCGCGCGCACTCGCGGCGTCCAATTGCAGGCACAATCACATCACATCAAGTGCCGGGATCGCATCCATGCATAAAGGCAGCAGCAAGGCATATCGGAATCAATCGGGGCGGGGGCGGGGCGCTACCGTGTACAGCATTCTCGACGCGATGTGGGGGCCCGTCGCGTACTGCTCCAGCTCCACCTGCACCCACCACCGTCGCCGGCGACGGCGGCGGCGAAGCTCATGTAAATTACATGCTTGTTATGGGGGCGAATCGAGCGGCGGAGGCGGCGGGGGTACCTTGGGGTCAGAGAACTGGGTCAGGCCCCCCAGGAGGCCCTCGAGCTGCTTCAGCTTCATCTCCTCCTTCTCCCCTCGCCGTCGCCGTCGCCGTCGCCGTGGACTTGGAGATGTGCCCTCTTCCTCCTGCCGGCGAGCCAGTGGAGCCTCCGACGGCGAGAGGGCGGCCTTTTCATTTCCCTTAGGGCCGGACTGCAAAACCGGGCCTCTATTCTGGCCGCCTCTATGGCCCAACGCTAGCCCAAGAGTCCATCACGCACGACCCAAAACGAGCCCAGTACATGGGTGGGAACTCGGAAAGACGGATGGTCTCTCTCTCTCTCCTTCCTTTTCTCCCCGTGCCGTGCGGCGGCCGGTGGACTCGAGACCGCCGTCGCCATCGCCGCCGGTTGCTTCCCGCTCCGTCCGTCCCCACCGCCGGTGAGACGAGCGCTTCCGGTTAGCGGCGGTGCACGTAGCAGGTACGTGCCGCTCGCTCGTCCTCGCCCCAGTTCTTCGCCGTTGCGCTTGAGCAAGCAGCATTTTTTTTTCCTTGCTAAATTAGCTAGATGTCTTCCCCTCCCCAAAAAGGGGTTCCATTTTGTTTCAGTCCGTGATAGTTTGAGCTCGTAGTTTCCTTCATCTCGACTGATGTTGCAGTTTAATTATAAGGCCGATTAATCCACACCATCTCTGAAGTATTATTCAGTTCTAATCTGTTGCATATATACTTGAATTGCATGCATCGGCCAGAACCAAAGTCTTGTCATTTGCTAAATATATCGGTGCTAGAGCATTGACATGTATTCTTGATACTCTCTGAGTAAACTGCTTGAAGGACCACAGATTAAGTTCAGAATGAATTTACAGCACAATTCTGCAGAATTTATTTTTCGGCCAAGCAGATGTCTTTACTTCGACATCACAAAGAAAACGAAACGACTGATGGTAGGCATATGGCATCGCATGCCATGCACTGGGATGTTAATGTCTTCTTGACTTGACCAGCATGTTGCAAAGGGTGGTGTGTGTGCCACGTTTTCTGAATAATGCATGCTGCTTAATTAATTATAGTTTTCTTTCTCTTGCATGAAGTAATCTAGTATTTATGAAAGTAAATGCCCCATTAACAACGCAGGTTAATAAACCCATAAAACCCCCTTGGGTTGTGGCCATTAAGGGGCCATAAGGTCGGTCTTGTCTAGATATAATGTGACACGCCATGCCAATGTCTCCTCTTCCGAGAGATGCAGGTAGACAGGAACCAGCATCCGGCCGGTCTCCCTTCCCCTCTAGCTGTAGCTAGCTTCTGAAACCCCTCCATGGATTTCAGCTGCTTCCAGCCCCATGCAGGGAGCTGCGATGACACGCCACTTGATTTCCATGTGCAGCAGAGTGGCCACTATGACCTCCACTCCCTTGATCGTTCGTTCGAACCTGTCGGCGGATCGATCGGCCCCTTCACTGCCTTCTATCCTGACTACTACCCGCAAGGCGCGGCAACGAAGGCTGTCATCGGCGCCGACGCTTCGTCGGTCGTTCATAGTTCTGGACCTCACCTGCCTCTGCTGACGCCGAAACTTGAGGTTTCGCATCTCATAGGAGGCGGCCTTGGATCATACAAGACGTATGCGATGAGCCACAGGTTTTTCCCAAGGAAGAAGGCCTCCAGTAAGGCTCTCAAGAGGGCTAATGTTGTCAAAGGGCAGTGGACGCTGGAAGAAGACAGGTAAATACTAGATATGGTGTTTTCATGCTTCGCTCAGTATTTTCTCTATTTGCAGTGCTGTAATTCTGTTACTGCTTGCTATGTGTGATGTTATCAAGGAGTTCGTTCTTGCAAATTTTACAGGAAGTTGGTAAAGTTGGTGGAGCAGTTTGGATTGAGGAAGTGGTCTCAGATAGCGCAGATGTTGCCTGGAAGAGTTGGAAAGCAATGCAGAGAAAGATGGCACAACCATTTGAGACCTAACATCAAGGTTTGTCTCTCCAACTTCCGTTTGAGCTGAACCGAGGAGTCAAATCTATTTTGATCTCCTTTATATTCTGTAATAAATGGAATGCTTACAGTTATGTCTTTTGCTTTGACTGTCTTTATGAAATAGTAATCTAATTAAGCTAAAAAAACTAGTTCGGACACATTGAGTGAGATTTGAATGCCATTGTGTCAGTCTGCAATTCATTATGGGTGCACCAAATTTTGGGAATTATATACAATATATCTTTTTGGTTTGCTTATATCAGATTCATGGGTGGGATAGTATTTAGTACTAGATTTGCAATCTAATTCAGCTTAAAAAAACTAGTTTGAACACATTGAGGGAGATTTGAATGTCATTTGGCCAGCCTGCAATTCATTAAGGGTGCACTAAATTTTGGTAGTAATATAAGCGATGTCTTTTTTGGTTAGCTTTTATCAGGTTGATGGGTGGGGATAGTACTTAGTACTAGAATGGTTCTTATCGATGATGATAGAAACTCAAATCAGCACTCAAAAACTATTTTACCCTTCCAATGAGCCAAAGAGAAGAAAATTCTAACCTGACATGGGACAAGAAAACATAAACTGAGGGGGAAATGTGATTTAAGAAAAACTAGAAACAATGCATCATGGAAAATCATGTGGTCGACCAGAGCTATAGAAGTTCAAATACCCTTTGCCCATATTAAATTTTAAAAATTTACAAAATGTTTAATGGTAAATAACCATAATGGGTAAATATCATGGTGAAACACAAAAAATGGGCATGGATGTTTCCAAATCTTCAATATTTTTTGTCAAGTTCTTTTTCCTGAAAACTTCTCATATTATCTGTGTATGTAGTATTAATGCTTGAAATAAACTTTTTGTGCGTGGATGAAACCACAAATGCAGAAAGATACTTGGAGTGAGGAGGAAGACATGGTTCTAATACAAACACACAAGGAGGTTGGCAACAAATGGGCAGAGATAGCTAAGCGCCTCCCTGGGAGAACTGAAAACTCCATAAAAAATCATTGGAACGCAACAAAGAGAAGGCAGTTTGCTCGGAGGCGGACCCGCACAAGCGCCAAGAATCCCAAATCTGGGACCCTTCTGCAGAACTACATCAAAAGCCTTGGAGTTGGCTCTAGCAAGGTCACTGCTGCTCCTCTAGCCCCAAAAGAACCTCCACTGTCACCATCGTCACCAGCACCTCCAATAGAAAATCTGGCACAGGTGAATGACAGTTGGTCAGAATCCAACCCATCCAACATAATCATCCCCCAAGGACTATTCAGCACAGATGACAGACAGGCTGACTCCTGTGAAGAAATTCTAGTCCCTACATGTGATGATTTTTCTGTTGACATGTGTGATGGTTTATTTGACACTAAGGAGGATGCGCAATACCCGGTTTACAGCATAGATGATGATGTTGACATGGACTATATCTTCAACCATATGGACTACACTATTAAGATTGACCATGAGATAGATATGGAGATGGCGTGGTGTGATGACGCACTTGTAAACATTGAATCTGGATCATCGCCATTGGTGACACCGCTAGGTCCAACAGAAATCAAGACTCTGCATGTGAAGGAGGAGATGGATCTAGTTGAGCTGGTCACACATACACGGAATTGCAGCTAGTGGACAAGACAACCTTCTGAATGTTTCTATGCGACATGATGACCTTTTGGGTGCTATTTAGTATTTACAGGTGATACGACGACCTTTTGGATATTACTACGGGACATGCTATTTATAGATAATATGACGACCTTCTAAATGTTTCTATAGTTAATATGACGACCTTTAAATGTATTATGGGAATCCATATTTACACGATACAAGTCAGTAAATAAGACTGTGTATTTATATGGCTTCAAAATGAAGTGTTTGATTATATCTTGAATTGATGTTTTAAGCATGTCCATGGTTTTTATTATGGTATATTAGTTAGTCCACTTCTGACTTTCTACTTTCAGTATGGAAGCTACTCTTATATGTTTCCTAGTCAGACACACTTATAATTTTCATAAACATGTCTGTTGGAATCCCAAAATGCGCACATGTCTATTACTTAATTCAAACTGAGAGACTCTGTGCTCCATTGAGCATCCAGCAGAATTAATTAGATAATTCCTCTCTTCAGTTCAAAATAGAATACAACATAAGCTCTTGATTAGTACATAATAAGCTGCTTTAAGCTAGAACACATGGGTAAAAGAGAGCATTGCATTGAAATATATTATCACATCGACCCAATGTACGATATCTGGGCCATTAGGGCATTAGCTAGACCATCCCTTCATTCATTGTTCATGTGATCCAGGTAATCATGATTATACCTGCACAAGATTTTAACCGATAGTGTTATGCAAAATTATAATAGACAAAGACACATTTGAACTGGAAATGTTTTTGTCAATTCTGCAAAAGCTGTTCTAGTGTGACATTCTTCAGTTTCTGCCGGTAATGCACATTGGATTTTATTCATTTTTGTATATTCATGGTTGGTGGCAATCTATTTCAAATATACTGTACTCTGTCCAAAAAGAAGGTTTAAAAATCAATTCATATTTTGCTAAAGTATGAGCTGTTGATAAGATTTCTTTTTTTTTCTTTTTTCTGAGATAATTCATATGTAGAAGAAAAAAACATAGTTAATGTTATTACTGTATCATACTTGTAGCCTTGTATTAGTAGCTGAAGAAAATAATTACCCTATACGCAAGGAAGGGTCACAAGCTGGACGATGAAAAAGTTCCTGTTGATTAGCTTGATAAGCATGGCCACTAGGTCCAACATCCTGGCAAGACAACTGCAGCAAATTTTCCGCACTAGTTTCTTGTATCTGCAACAAAGAGAGATAGAAGTTGAAACATGCATAGCTCACACTTCCTTTGAATATTGCAACCAACTCAGCCATTAATTTACCGTTCCACAAAACCACAGCAAATGGACTTCTAAGAGCAGTATATGCATACCTTCTTTTGCCTAGTCGTTGTGCATCTCCATCAAACAAGCAAAAGTGTATACGTACATATTCAAACCACTGTAGCAAGACATTTCTAATTGTGCCATGCCTCTTTAGGAGAATTAAATTGTTCTCTGTGACGTATTTTTAGTTGCACGATCCTTGTTTAGTTAGGACAAAGGAACTAGATGATCAATAGTTTAATGGAACAACCGAACAATACAATGTCGGATTTTCCTAACTTTCCCTTCATATATATGTTTTTCTTCTACCATTGAGGCTTCTGTATACTATGTATGGAACTCCTGGGCATGTCGATCCAACTGAGGATTAACCAAAACAATATGTGTATAAATGGCACATTCAGGATAAACAAAGGCGGGAAATAAAATAAAATGATTAGAAACCATGAGGGACAAGATGAGGTTTATCACTCATATTAATGTATTTTACCTTCTTTCGTAAGTCTTTGTTAACATCTTGCAGTTGTTGTTCCTGCACAAATTAACAATTAGTAATTCTGGGACCTAGCTAGTTGCTAAAAGATATATACAAACCAAGGCCAAGGCTGAACAGTAAAGAACTAAAGACCCATGAGTTACCTTGCGCTTGAGCTCGAAGAGCTGATCAAGTGACTGTTGGCTCTGTACAAGTGTACACAGAAATAGCTAGTCAGCATTACATTTTACATCTTAAATCTTGTCCCATACATGATTATATATTACAGTGGAGTAGTATGTACACAGCATGCATGCATCTGAATTCTGAACATGATACTTACTGAACTTACTAGTACTTGAGAAGTAAAATATGATCACAATCAGTTAACTTGACTATGACGACGTACCTTTGCCCCCCTGATCTGTTTGAGAGAGATCTCAATTTGGTTCTCAAGTTGCTCAAGTTCTTTCATGCTAAGTGGGCCCAAGTCCTCGCCAAGAAGATTTCTGTACAGGGTCAATAATTTTAGGCTGTAACAGCTCCTCTCCTCTATAATATCTCTATAATCTTCTCTCAAAAGCACACACAGTTAAAAAGGCTCAACACAAACACATACACACATGCTGCACTAATTAATCACTCCATGCTCTCATCACTTTCTAAACACTCTCCATGATCCAGACAACTCGGGAACCATATATGTGATCCAAGCAAACTACATGCATGCACTTGTCCTTATATATTGATGATCTCTTCTTGCATGCAGGCCATGAGATCACACTTAATCCACCAATTAATCGGTTTAGGGTTTAGAGCCAAATTGGATTTCCCCAACACACACATATGTCTGCGTCTGACCATATCCCTCTTAAGGAACATGCATGCCTACTCATGGTATCCATGATAGCCGGCACACTTAGCCACTAACTAAACTCTAAAAATGCATGACAAGATTAAATAGATATATCACCTGGTAAGTAATTAATGATCGACATGATATATCCAACATTTTCTTACATACCTCTGAGTTGTCTGCAGGAACTCAACTCTTGTCTTCAGCTTTAGAAACTCCTGGTAATTGCTCTAGTTCGGATAAGATAATTAACAGTCCACTGATTAATCAAGTGAAATCATGACTATAATACAGAACTGCATTATGTACAAACCATAGATCGGTTGTTTACGAGGTACTACTAAAACTTACTGGGAGACAATAGCGCTATGTAATGCGTAAAAAAAATAGGTATGTAACAAATAAATAGAAGGGCACGTCATATTTTAAGATACTGCTAATTATGTATTTCAAAGTTGATAATATGAATGACAAAGCATACATAAATTAGCATATATAGCAGGTTTTACGTCACACTGAAATTAGCATATATAGCATATATAGCAGGTTTTAGGGGATAAGTCCTCTCCAGCGTGAATTAGTTATTATATCTGATGTTGTGGCATTTATGTCTTACTTTAAGAAAGAGATATTAAATCTATCCTGTGAGAGCTCTGTACATGTGCAAATATTCAGAAAGTTTTATTTAATTGTGTTGAATACTTGCTGCTACTCAGAAGCAGTAGGTGGAGCTCTTGTACTACACCCTACACTACATTTTATTAACAATTAAAATCCAAATATCCAAACTGAATTATTGGTTTATTGTCTCTATTGATAGTACTTGATTCACCATGACCCGTGAAATTACATTAAACACATTAATTCCAGACACCAAATTGCCATCATCTGATCCTGAACATAAACCCTATTCAGGACTAACAACTCACAAGATACACGTGGCACGCCATGTATATACTTCTAGAAACACCGCCCCAGTGTCTTATACATAATGTTTGGTTTTGCACATGAAATGTATATGAAGCAACAGTGTTGAAAAGGTTACTAGTTCAGTCTCCGGAGTTGCAGTTGCTTCGGAGTTGAAGTTGCAGCTGCGGTACCGCTCTAGTGTCTTGTACATGCTGTTGAACAACAAGAAAAATGGATTACATACAAGGTTTTGAAAGAAGAAAAAACATGAAATATGTCTGACCTAATAAACCGTAAGAGACAATTTGTATAGGCTGAAGGTTTTCATTACATTGTAGTGTGACACGACCAAACGAATAGGACATTTTTCAATCGTTCAAAAAGAACAATTATTTCTAAGCCACCAAGTCACTAAAACAATTCTATGCAACTGTAGAGCTCCTTTGGATTGAAGGTTTTTTTTATATAAGAATTTAGTGACCTAAAACGTCTTATAAAAGTTTATAAAGGAGTAAAATTTATCAAGTATCCAAACGGCCATGCATGTCTGTAAATCCCGGACGTGCTTTGGTTTGAGATTTCCTACATTTGCCTATTCCTGTTTTTTTGTACAGTATATTGTTCCAAAGAGGCCTAGGTCTACAAGTGTGCAAACTAATATGCATCAAGCTACCTGATTTTCGTTAGAAAAAGAATCAACATTTAGGATCACTGAGTTACAAACATAGCCCTCATTTCAAACAAGGCCACTGTGTAAAAATTGTAACATCTCTTTCCTCATTGTGTCGGCAACACTCCTGTCGATTTTGTGAAAAATTGGAGCGACGGAACAATTTTAATTAGAAAATTAGGAAATTTGCCACATAGAGGCTGGTCCACAAGAAATGCATGGCACCTAGCATATTGTAACCTCTAATAGGGTTCGGTCCAATTTGTACAAGGCAGTTTTTATTCAATGCACACCGCACAAACACATAATACACACGTCCTCAACGGTTAAACCGGAACATCTTTTCGTAAACATGAAACTTCTTTCAACTAAATTTCTCACTACTTCCTCTATTGATTATTTTGTTTCGTACGTACATGCTATTCTAGAAAGAAAGTAAAATACCGGTAAATTTTGTGAAGCTCTGCGGACTACTCCCTTCGTTTCACAATGTAGTGCGTACATTTTTTTTTTGAAAAAGTCAAACTTTACAAACATATACTCCCTCTGCCCCGCAATACAAAACGTTTTTGCAGGTTATGTTAGCTTGCAGGAACGTCTTATATTACGGGACGGAGGGAGGGAGTATATATATCTGGACCCGTCGTATTATATATGATATAAAAAAACCACTCACACTTGCATGGAAAAGCAAAAACATGTTTCGGACCCGTCATGCCGAATGCCATCCTTCTGCCATTTGAAAAGAGAAGGAAACTTGCATACGGCCCACGACATGATGGAGCGTGTGTGCTCAATGCAAAAAGAGAGAGAAAAGGGTAGGAGTACTACGGCGCTAATAATATTTCTCATCAAATTCCAGTACGCGCCTCACGCGATTGCTACCACCGCTGCTTCGCTTTAACTCGCCCCGTACCGAACGGGCGGTACGCTGCTACTGGGCTAGATAGGAGGACGGTGCGTACGATCGACCAGCAGTTGAGACGGCGACGCGGTGCCGGCCACCGGCGCAGGATCCGGCGGGTCACATGCATGCCAAGGAGGAGGAACAACCTAGCTAGGTCATAGGAGGGGGATAAACCCTGACGGTGGAGCTCATGGATCGACACGTATTGTTTTCTCGGGCTGCCGGCCTGCGGCCTACGGCGCTGCCTGGCCGGACAGGACGCAGAGGGAGGGAGGGAGGCTTCAATGGAACAGTACCAGAGTCGGATCCGAGGTGGGAGAATGGCTGGCTGGCGGGCTGGCCGGCTGGTTTCCAGGGGAACAGTACGATCGAGAACCTGGCTAGCTAGCTAGCAATTCCCCGAAGGAAAGATCGAGTAATGCATACGCATCAATCATGTACATTTCAGATCTGAGGATGCTATGTGCTACTGCTGGCTAGCTAGCTAGCAAAAAACGAAATCCTCCGGCCAGCTACAGGTAGTAGTGGCAGTAGTTAGTGATAAGCATGCAGCAGCTCTCGTGCATGAAGGCCTCATCTATCTAGCAATTGGCGCGTAGCCTTCTCTGGTGGGGAACAACACCTTCAAGCAAAAGAAAACTTCGGATAAAAAAAAACAAACCTCGGCATAAAATTTTATGAGATGCGCAAGCATGGAGAAGCAGGTTTTTTATAAGAATACATGTATGATTTTAGTCCATACGGTATTTCCCCCCCCCTATGGGGGCCGTTTGGGTCGATGTAATGATGCCACTAACATTCTAATGGACTGGATTTCTACACCTCAACTCTAGGATTTCTAAGGCTCAAAAAAAAAAAAACTCTAGGATTTCTAGCAAACGGTTATACCTCATGTTTTTTTTTGTTTCTAAAAAAAAACCATGGATTTATTTTTTACAACCATGTTTTTTACTGCCTTCAAATTCATGAACAAACACCTTTCAAGTATCAAAATGGTTATGTCCGTCAAATTCCCATGCTTTGATTTCGGACAAATCATGACATCTGAAACCTACATTAGCCTTTTTTTCCCTGTTTATTGTTTTGTACCAGACAGGCATCCACAAGTGTGCAACCGAACTAATATGCAGCCAGCTATCCGTTTTTTCATTTGTTAAAGAACCAAAATTTAGGTTCGTTTATTAGAGCCCTCGTTTCAAACATGCCAAATATTGTAACGAGATAGCAAGTCTTAGCCAATGCTATATTTGTGGGATCTTACATGAAGATTCGTGCAATTTTTTTCTTTTTTACATGTTATGTTTTTTTTTTTGCGGGGAATACATGTTATGTTATTTGACTTAGACTTGGTTAAATCTCACTTGATTGAGACCTAGCCACACCCATATTGTAACATCTCTTTTCTAAACAAATTAATAGACAATGGTCGTACCAATTTTCTTGACAAAAAGACATGGCGAGTAAATTAAAATTAGTAAGATAAGGATATTGGTCGCTGCACATGCTGGTAATCAAAGAAATGCATTGAAGCTAACATAATTTACTCCCTTTGTTTTTTTTCTACTTCATATATTAGTGTTGTATTAAGTCAAACTTTGTAAAGTTTGACCAAATTTATATTAAAATTTATCAACGCCTGCAATACCAAATAAATCCCCACCCAACAAATAAATTTGTGTAAGGCAATTTTATTCAGTGCACATAACACAGCACAAGCACATCTAGGTACCTCTTCAATTGTCACTGGGAAAGTAGTACTTTTTTTTTTGAGGAAATAGGACATTGATTTTCTCAAACATGGAACTTCAAGATGACGTTTTTTTTTCAAATGTCTCACCATTCCCTTTGTTTGTTTGTTTCTCAAATAACATAGGCATGTAATTTAAAATCGAACATATGTATGTTAAAAAGATGACGGCAAAAAATAAGTCATAGATCGTGTCACATGCATGTAATTAGGGAGGATGGGAACCCCGCGAAAAAAAAAATCAGGAAGGGTGGGAGTATTATTTTGCGTTCTGCATCTGCAAGCCGCAGTCCGCTGAACAACCGCTGGGATGACGACGTACGTGTTATTGATTAGAATCTGTGCTCTCGCTTAGAGCTGCATACGATTATGGCATGATCGATGCCATCGATCACCGAGTTCGGGCACCCATGCATTTTTCACGTTTCCTCCTCGCCGTTGCCCTGGCCACCAAGCTAGTCAAATGACGGACGACGATGAGGTACGTAGTACGCCTGTCTGTCAAATGTCTACGGCCAAGGCGCACCACCGCTAGCTAGTACTAGTACCGGCCGGTGAATTCATTCGTTGGTTCGTTGGTTCACATGCGGAGAAGTGAGAGAGCAAGAGCATACTAGCATGGTACTGCCCCATGCACAGGAGGAGGATATACAGCTCCTGACAAGGCCCTGACACCTCGAATAAAACAAGAAAGACAAAGCCCTGACGAAGCGACGAGCACACCGGCCGGCCGGCCGGTACATACACACATCGTTTTCTCCATTACTTCTGCTCGGCTGCTGGCCGCCTGCCGCCGCGCGTGCACGTACGGCTCCTGGTCGAGCCGCTCTCAGACAAGACGGAGAGAGATAGGGATAGGGGAGGGCCGGCCGGGGCTCAATGGAACAGTATAATTGGGGATCTAGTCTAGCTTGGGGACTGGTTCCCAATGGAACAGTAGAATCTGGCTTCTGGCCGCCAGTAAGTTCTCACTTCTCACACCAGAAAGAGAGAGAGAGATGGAGAGATGGAGCCAGATCTCCCAAGAACTGGCCAATGGGCAATGCATGCAAGATCTGGCCATGCATATGCATCAAGCATGAGATTCGATAGATCGTGCAAGAGAAGAAGTGGGCAAGGAATAAAATTGTTTTTGTATTTCTGAATGAAAGAAAAAAATGGGAAATGATGATAAAACTCAGATCTGGAGATGCTAGCAGCTAGCAAAGGCAAAGAACTACTAGAACACAGGACTGCAGAAAAAAAGATGAAAGTTGAGGAGATGCTTGCTATGGAATATAGCATGGGATCGATGGAACCTGGCTAACGTTATCAGCTGCCCCTTATAGCGACCGGAGCTCACATATGAAGACCAAAAGAGGAAAGGGGAAGAAACATAAAGAGCTCTGATCTGATGGACGGATGATGGGAGAGACACAACAATCAAATCCTTCCCCGAAACAGCAAAAACGAAGAGGAGAGGCTACTATCATTCTAGCCATCCGTATCTGCAGCCTACATGCATGTCATGGCCACAAGCCCAAAGATCTTGGAAGCAAAAATCTTCAACAGACAAGAAAAATCAGATAGAAAACCTAGCATACATAAATCAGCGCCGAAAACACACACGCAGAAACAAATTCTACCGATGGCCGAGCCTGACGGATTTCTAGGGCACAGATCAAGGTAGTACTAGGTGCGAAACTAGCCGGGCAATCAACTGATCGGGAGGCCGGGGCGTGTGCATACCATGAGGACGTGGAGAACTCGAAGAGGCGGCCGCGGCTGGAGAAGATGATGAGCGCGACCTCGGCGTCGCAGAGCACCGACAGCTCGTACGCCTTCTTGAGCAGCCCGTTGCGGCGCTTGGCGAAGGTCACCTGCCGGCTGATCTTGTTGTCGATCCGCTTCAGCTCCACCTTCCCGCGCCCCATCCTCACCTCTCCCTCTTCTTTCCTCTTCTCCTTCTCCCTGCTGCTCGGACGGAGGAGGAGGAGGAGGAGGAGGACGAGTAGTTGTGGTAGAGTTGAGTACTTCCTCTCCCTCTCACTCTGTCTCTTTATGCCATGCTATGCTATGCTATGCCGTGCTGTGCTGTGCTGTGCTGTTGCAGGACGCCAGGAGGGACGGACGGATGGATGGATGCTATGCTATGCTACCCTGGCCAATGTTTTGGTTACCGAATGGGGCATTTTTACCGAGGGGACCGGTAAACGTGGTTACCACGGTTACCGAGAAATACCGAGAATATTTCGAACGAATTTTGTAGTTGAATTTTGAATTCAAATAAGTGAATGAACGAACATTCGAACCAGAGACCTCTCAAAACAGGAACTAGATTGCTACCAACACACCAGAACCAACTTTCATGGCATTAATTAGATCCTACGTACTTTACTATAAATCGACCGCTTAAATTCAAAAAATTCAAAAAATCGGTATTTTTTGCTTGATATGGAGATTTACCGAGGGGTACCGAAATACGCGGTAACCACGGGAAATCTCGAAATTTCGACCGGTAACCAAAACCTTGACCCTGCCCGGGTACTCTCCTGCCTTTGGGCTTTTGCTACTTTCCCTTTCCCTTTCCGCTGTATCCCGCTCCAGGATTTGCTCCCACTCTCTCCTTGTCAGCCGTGCTCTCTTTCTCAATCGCCGTACGCCGCGGGGCCCCATCTGTCCGTTGCTTGCCGGTGCCGGCCCTAGCCAGCCAGTAGGCAGTAGCCATGGCGCCCGTCGACGGACGCTCGGCAACAGTGCCGCGACTGCTTCCAAGCCCCAAAGGCCCCAAAGCTAGCTACGCTCTCTGTTCGTCAACTTCGTTTTCACCTCCGCCCAGGTGGATGGGTGGTCGCGTCTCAGCCCTCCGCTTTCGACACGTGCTACAAACCAGTGTTTTAAATAGCGGGATATGCTAAATAGCGGTGGACCTCCAAATCAGTTATAGCGGAGCTATAGCGGCCTATTGCGGCCTATTTGTACATAAGACCATTTAGTGACAGCTATAACGGGGATATAGCCAGCCGACTATTTAAAACTATGGTACAGCTTGCTTTCTGGTTTCGGTTTACACTTTCTCCGTTTCCGGTTTTCATTCTTTCACTTTCGTCCTTAATCTTGTTATTAGGGTTTTTAGTTTATCTTTTCGTCTGTTCCTCCATCATCCATCTTCCTCGCTCGCGTTGCCGCCGCTTGGCTTGTTTCCTCCGGCGCCGTCCCCGCTTAGGCGCCGGCTCCTTCGGTTGTTGTTCCTCTATCAACGCTCCTTCAACGACCGCTTTCTCCCTTGCTATGCGGTGAACGTCTTCTCGGTTGGTTCCCTGTCGTCGAGGATTTTGCTTAGTTTGTTGCCTCCTTGGTTTGACTTTTCCACTTTGTGTTTCCCATTATACTTCGTTTTATGGGGTAGTAATGGGTGAGGCTTTCAACTCTATCAAATGGTAGCTTTCAGGTTGATCATACGGCATGTATATTGAATCAGTTCTTACTAATCTATGTTTTCTTTATGTTCTTTGCAGCTATGGCTTGCCCGTTTTGGGGCAGGGCAAGTGGCCCTTGCCGCCCTGGTGGTGATGTTTCTCCAGATCAGTTCACTATGGTGATCGATGGGCTATGTATGAGGCATGTTGTAAGTTCAGCAATTTCTTTGGTTAAAACCACTAGTAGAAAACAGGGCACTAGTCCCGGTTCCAGAGGGCCTTTAGTCCCGGTTCTGGAACCGGGACAAACCGATCGGGACTAATGCCCAAAACCTTTAGTCCCGGTTTGCTTACGAACCGGGACCAAAGGGGCTACACGTGGCCTCTGCGGGGCGCCCAGGCAGGAGGACCTTTAGTCCCGGTTGGTAACACCGACCGGGACGAAAAGGCAGCCACGCGTCAGCACCTGCCAGGAGCTGGGGTTTTTTTTTGTTTTTTTTAAAGGGGGGGTTTAGGGGTTTTCCTATTGTGTTTCCCCCTTTTATTTTTGTGTTTACCATTTTTATTTTACGCTTTTCATTCGACTCGACGCTGGCTACTACATATAGCAATGAAGGAACCATTACACAACATCGTCATGATCAATATATAGAGAGAAGTGACCTCTCTTTCTCCGTGCTTGGTCGAACAATATGCAACAAGTTTTCGTAAATCTATTCGACGCTATTACATATAGTACACGTTCATGCATATATACAATATAACATCTATGACGATCCTAACGTCGTCTATTACCAACATCGCATTCGACATCCTTATGGTATTCTCCGTCTTTAGGTATGACATTCTCAACAAAGAATCCCGCCAATTCCTCTTGAATTGCTCGGATGCGATCAGTTGGTAGGAGTTCGTCCCGCTTCTGCCAGATCTAATTTGAAGAAGGGGGTCAATATATGAATGAAACTCAACACAATTGATGGTAATAAAATAAAAATGTGAATATTGTTTACGTACTTCAAATTGTTGTAAAGATATGCCCCGGCCCCGCTCAAAGGTCGAGTGGCGAATGAACTCGCAAACATAGTAGGCACATAAATTAGTCCCGGTTGCCTGCAACAAGCACTTTACGAGAATAGAGTTCAATCAAAATGATAACCAAGCATGATAATGGTATTGAAACTAGCATCAATGAGAGATGTGCGGTACTAGAGTAGTACTTACTTTGGGCTGTAAAAATTGCAGCTCCGGTTTCCAGCTGACACCCTTAACCTTTTTGGTGAACTTTTTCCAAAGCCTGCCCGGCAAAGAAAATGATTACTTGATATCAGAAAATGAACGAAAGTTGCCGATATGGTGCGATAATGATTGAACTTACTTCTGAAGCATTTGCCTCATGTTCGTCCACTCCTTAGGGTCTTTACGTCTCGAGTGCAAGACAGTTACTTTTCCCTCTTCAAGCTGAATGTCTAGCAGAATAAAGTGGAAACTGCGCACGCATAACTCGTTAATTGCACTTAACCTGGAGTAAGCGAAACAGAATGTGCACAAGATAGTAACACTCACTTAAAGTTGTAAGGAAATAGTATTTCCTTTCTGGTTTGTTGTCCAAGTAACGCCTTTAGCAAGTTGTTCTCTGTATCAACGGGAAATTCTTCTAACGTATGTTCATTTATGAAATTTGGGTCAATGAACCCAATGTCATAGATTTGTTGTTGTTTGCATTCGAGGATCTTCAATCTGCATAATATAGTGTGAGGATAATTAATACATGCAATGAACGAGCTGAGCTAGAGACTTAATTACAGAAAAAAATAATACTTATAGACAATAGGAACTGACGATAGTTTTGTCGAGGGCAGCTTGATTGTATAACTGAAATATTTCTTCAAATTCAACGAACAACACCTGCTCTCCATTGAAGAAGTGCTCATCTTTAATTCGCACAAAGATATTGTCGGCCCCGTCCTTGCAGGCTTTCAAGTACCATTCATGCAATCGTCGCATCATCGTTGGTAGACGGTTGAGCTCCTCACGTGTGACGAGAGGCTTCCCGTTCGCGTATTTTAAGGTTTGTACTACCTCGGCCGTTTCAAACTGTACCGAGTCGGGTAAGTAATCATCAGCAGTGATAGCAAGACCAGTGTCCGCTTTCTATGGATCATTAGCGATATCGGTAACCACCTTGAGCGGAGGACACGATTGCAGTTCTTGTTCGCTGAGCTGGGGAATTGTTTTCCCACTTCTTGAACCACTTCTACTTAAGCTTCCCGACCGCCTCGCTTCATCATGTTTCTTTTGAATACATCGGTCATAGTTTGATGGCGGCGGAGGCGGTGGTGGTCGCCTAAGGGCATCCAGAGTTCGCTTCGCTTTCACCGGATCTATTTTCTCCTCTTCAGGTGGGCGTTTCGGTGCAAGCTGACGTTTCACTTCGGCATCCACGATCTCGTCGAGTTCCTCCTCAGACCTCTCGTAGGGTAACTTGGGAGGAGGCTTGAGGCTTGGGCCGTATTTGAATCTCCTCTGTTTCGTACAGCTGCTAGCCGCCGGAGCGGCGGCGCCTCTCTTCCGTTGTTGCTTAGGCAGCAGAGGAGGCGGAGTTCGATGACGCGGCAGAGACAACTGAGGTGGAGTAGGATTCTGCTGAGGGGCCTCCTCCGTCGGAGTCCGCTGAGGCGGCGGAGACGGCTGACGCGCCGGGGACGACTCAGGCAGCGAAGATGGTTGACGCACCGGAGACGGCTGACGCACCGGAGACGACTCAGGCACCGGGGCCTCCTCCGCGTGAGTCTGCTGAGGCGGCGTCCAGTATAGAAGCACGATGTGTTCCTTTCTCCATAGACAGGTAGTCCTTAAGGCATATCGAAGAAGAAGCTCCCCTTCACCTGTAGCGTACTCAAGCTCCAGCCCATCAAATCCGTTCATTATTTCATCCACCCCGACAATAGCAAAGCCAGCTGGAACTGGAGTGCAATGGAAAGTTGCATCAGGTCGAGGAGGTAAGACATGGCCGACCGCCGCCTTCAAGGTCAGGTTATGACATTTCGCCATTAGCACACAATGTTCATTTTGCGTGATATCATCCACGGGGTAGTGAGGAGCCGTGCCATCAGGATGAACGAGCTCAGTGGAAGCCACGCTGCTTCTCCGCTGAGATGGTGGGGTAGCATCGTGGGTAGTCTCCAATGAAGGATCTTCGTGTCACTGAGATGGTTGGCCGGTAGCTCGCTGGCTCTCAAGTGCCTCTATTTTCGCTAATCTTTCATTCAACTTCTGCATTTCGCTTGCTTCCTCTTTCTTCTTTCTCTGTCGGCTTCTGTAACCAGCGCTGTCGGGAAACCCAACCTTCCACGGAACGGAGCCTGATGTGCCTCGTGTTCGTCCAGGGTGTTCAGGATTCCCGAGGGCAAATGACAGCTCGTCTTTCTCTCTGTCGGGAACGAACGTCCCTTCCAGCGATTTCTTGATTGTTTCCTCAAGCTTTTTGAATGGTATTGCAAGTTGAGCTTTCGTCCAGACACACTTCCCTGTTTCTGGGTCCAATGTTCCCCCAACCCCGAAGAACCAAGTCCTTGCCCGTTCTGGCCAGTGCAATGTCACTGGTTGGACATCTTTAGCAAGCAGATCTTGCTCAGCTTTGTCCCACGTAGGCCGGGCTTTTCTGTAGCCACCTGACCCCGTAACATGGTGATACTCCTTCCTTGCGGCATTTTTCTTATTTGTAAGTGACATGTTCTTAGCCTTCTCCGATTTCTTGTAGGCCACAAATGCGGGCCAGTGATCTCTCATCTTCTCATATTGACCTCTGAATTCTGGAGTCTTGTCTTTCTCGACAAACTTCCTGTTCAATACTTTCTTCCAGTTCTTGAATAGTTCTGTCATCTTCTTAAGAGCAAACGCCCTGACCTTTCGCTGTATAACTGGGTTATTCGGATCCTCCTCTGGCGGTAGACTGAAATTTCTAATCAGATTGGTCCAAAGATCATCTTTCAGTCTATCGTTGACATAAGGAACTTGAGGGTCCTTCTTCTTATTCCATTCTTGGCAGCTGATCGGGACGAGGTCCCTAACAACCACTCCGCACTGATGTATAAATTTGTTCTTGGTCCGGTAGGGAGCAATCGGTTGGCCTTCTGGTGAGACTTCTTTGATCGTGAACCTTTCTTGCGCCTCCAACCTTCTCATCGGGCCTCGTCTCCTTACCGAAGTGGAGCTCGATCCGGATGGCTAATTAAAAGAAGAAAGAAGCGTTAATATATGTACATACAAAAAAAAATAATGCATCTAGTCAGCAAAGGATTAATTAATATATACCTCGCCGGACTTTGAAGCAGTTATGGCTCCTTCGTCCCCAGTTCGATCACCGGAGCCGTCATGATCTCCTTCGTTCCCAGTTCGATCACCGGAGTAGTCATGATCTCCTTCCTCCTCACCGGAGCCACCATCCTATCTTTCCTCACCATCGGTCTCGTTGAGAAACGACAAGCAGGTGAGATCGATATCACCCTCTCGTATTATATCCCCCAACAACTGTTCTTTTTCTAAGTCTCTGTCCACCATAGTTTCTGCAAATATTACAACGTGGCAATATACAACCATGAGAGATGGATTAGTGGGAAACATCATGCAAAGTTCACAAGTTTTATAACAGTCAGTTTCAGACGATCGTCGAGGACTCCTCCCCCCTTTTGTCCTTAATCTTGTTTTGACCACACAAATTGCATATGACCTCGGATTTAGACGATTTTTATATCAAAATCGACCATTTCTAGCTGCCGACCAAGCTACGCGTTCGCCAGGTGGGCGCATCGACCATCCGCCGTCGGGCATCTGGGCAGCTTCAAGTGCCACAGCGGAGCACGACCAGGACGGCACACGCGAAGGGTGACAACACGGTGCATGCAAGTGCCACAACGGAGCATGACCAAGACCGCCTATCTCATGGTCGTTTGTAGTGAAGGCTGAATGGCCCAATATGCTTAGCGTAGTATTTTGACGGGGATAGTTGGTTTCGGGTTCGGGTATTACTGAAACGGGTTTGAACCCAAGACCGCCTCTCTCATGGTCCTCGAGGATACTTGCGGACCCACACACCCCTCATGTCGAAGTTATCATTCTACGAACATATGAAAATTCTCAAGTGCATTATGTTCATATGGTGGGACTGGCAACCTACGAAGCACCGATACAGCGACATTGATACGGGTACGGCGATACGGGATACGGCAATTTCTAAAAACAGCAATAAGGCGATACGGTAAACATATATAAGTAATAATAAAATGACATGGACCGTCTCATTTTAAAATCTCACTGTGGGGGATACGGCATAGTAAACATATGGAAGTAATAATAAAATGACATGGACTGGACATTGATACGGTAAACATATACGGCGATACGGGATACGGCAATTAATAAACAAGAACTCTCAAAAAGCACCAAGCCATCAGCATCAACATGCAAGCCATGTTCAATGGGCTCACTGTGGGGGCAGGGGCCGGCGCGGCGACGTCGAGGCCGGCAGGGGCGCGGCGATGGCGACGGGCCAGGGGGAGGCGACGGCGGGGAAGGGCGAGGTGACGGCGACGGCGAGGCAGGGCGAGGCGATGGCGACGTAGGGGCAGGGCGCGGTGACGGCGACGACGACGTAGGGGCAGGGGCGCGACGACGGCGGGGTAGGGCGAGGCGACGGCGATGGCGGGCCAGGCGACGGCGACATTGGGGCAGGGCGAGGCGACGGCGACGGCGACGGCGACGTAGGGGCAGGGCACGGTGACGGTGAAGACGGCGGCGGGGCAGGGCGAGGAGACGGCGACGGCGGGGCAGGGCGCGGCGACGGCGACGGGGAGGAGGGCGCGCGAGGAGGTCCGGCGCCGGCGATGGTCAGCGGGCTCGGGGACGGCAGGGCGACGGCAAAATCCGGCAGCCTGGCGGCGTCGATGTCGTCGTCGGCGCCGAGGAGATAAGAAACTGCAATGGATTGGAAAAACTGCTAAGTCCGACTTATATAGCCCCCCCTTTAGTCCCGGTTGGTGGCTCCAACCGGGACTAATGCCCCCCTTTAGCCCCGGTTGGTGCCACCAACCGGGACTAAAGGTCAATTTTCAGCAGCACAAAGGGCGGGAAGTAGGGACCTTTAGTCCCGGTTGGTGCCACCAACCGGGACTAAAGGGGGGGCATTAGTCCCGGTTGGAGCCACCAACCGGGACTAAAGGGGGGACTAAGGTTGGGGCCTTTTTTTGCATATATTATGATTTTATTGTTATTTTTTGCATATGTTATTTTTAGTTATATAATTTTAGTTGCATAAATTTTATATAATTTTAGTTGCATAAGTTTTTTTATTGGTTATTTTTAGTTGATTCCTTTTGCTATTAGAGTTTTATAAAAGCTTTTTAGTTTCTATTAAAGCTTGTAACAAAATATACTTTATGAAAATTCATTTTACTATTAAAGTTTTTAACGAAATAGTTTTTCTGCATTCAATATGCACCATTCAAAGCCACATCATCACTTTTCAACCCTTTTCGGACTTCATTTGCTATTTTTCATGCATTTCATGATTTATTTTGAGCTAAGATGACCCTGAGATTGAAAAGCACTGCAAATGAACTCTGAAATGGTTGAAAATTGGCATGGTATCATCATTTCACCCACGTAGCATGTGCTAAAAAGTTGAGAGGGTTACGGCAAAAACTGGATGCACTTCGTGTACGAACTGGACAATCTCTTTCGAAGTGTGAGGGTTTTGGACAAAAACTCTTCTGTTACAAAAGGATTTCAATTTTTTAAACATATTTGAACTCAAGACTTTTTCTGCATTCAATATGCACCATTCAAAGCCACATCATCACTTGTCAAACCTTTTCTGACTTCATTTGCTATTTTTCATGCATTTCATGATTTATTTTGAGCTAAGATGACCCTGAGATTGAAAAGCACTGCAAATGAACTCTGAAATGGTTGCAAGGTTGGCATGGTGTCATCATTTCACCCACATAGCATGTGCTAAAAAGTTGAGAGGGTTACGGCAAAAACTGGATGCACTTCGTGTACAAACTGGACAATCTCTTTCGAAGTGTCAGGGTTTCGGACGAAAACTCATCTGTTACAAAAGGATTTCATTTTTTTAGTTCATTCTTTTGAACAAATAAATACTTTGATAATTTTAGTTAATATTATTTTGATTCTTTTTAGTTCATTCTTTTTAGTTAATGTTTTAGTTGATTCTTTTTAGTTCATTCTTTTTAGTTCATTCTTTTTAGTTAATATTTTAGTTGATTCTTTTTAGTTAATTCTTTTTAGTTAATGTTTTAGTTGATTATTTTTAGTTAATGTTTTAGTTGATTCTTTTTAGTTCATTCTTTTTAGTTAATATTTTAGTTGATTCTTTTTAGTTCATTCTTTTTAACAAATAAATACTTTGATAATTTTAGTTAATATTTTAGTTGATTCTTTTTAGTTAATTATTTTTAACAAATAAATACTATGATAATTTTAGTTAATATTATATTTAACTGCAGTGATATTGTAGATCAAAGCCATCATCGGAATAGTTGTGGAGAGAAAGTCTTCACTTTTTCTTCGCGTGTGTCCCTTGCTTATTGCGCCGTAACCATGGACAATCTTCATCACATACATCACAATGCTTCAGAAAGCTTGCTAACATCATACTAAATATTCTTACACACAAACCGTACTTAAACAGGGACATAATAGAAATAATAGTTCGGATATCCATTACAGAAAGTACTGCATAATTGAAGATACCAATTCTACTCTTCCGGATTGCAAACCTACTCATCCGAATCAGGAGACCCCCAAGCACTACATAATAGAGATAAAAGTGTTCGCCATTGCAAACACTACTCGTCGTCCGGATCAGAATACCCCCAAGCAGGAGATACTAGCGGTACGAGGTGACGCTGCCCATAATTGCAGATTCCAATCCTATGGTACAACTCGTATGCAACGTACCCATCTATTGCTGCATACTCAATGTTGATAGGGTCAAGTGGGGTCTTCACCCAATGTTGGTGCCTTGACTTGGGGAATTTTGTCTTCATATCAGTGTAGTCCTCGTCGATCAGGGCGGCTGCCATATCAGCCATTGAAGTCTTGTCATGCTCAAGAATGAACCTGCCCTGAAGATCAATATGGCATTCAGCTGGTATCTCAATACCCCAGGTGCGCCTCATCTTGATCTTGTCATTCGTTATATCAACGCTAGCAAAATATATGCCGCTGCGAAGGAACTCCATGAGTTTTGGACAGTGCTTGTCACTACTGCAACAACAAAATGGAACAAATGTGTTAAATACTGCTGCAACAAGTATATTTTAGAACAAGTATAATAAGAATCATAACAAGTATATTTTAGAACAAGTATAATAAGAATCATAACAAGTATAATAAGAATCATAGCAAGTTTCCTATTTCCTATGCATTTCCTATCCTATGAATCAAAAGAAGCCCCTAAACTATGACATGTTCTCCCACGATGGCCAATATGCAACTACAAGGAAAATTCTTATGCAATTTTCCTATCCTATTACTATCCTCCTATTCCTATTCCTATGCGATTTTCCTAATCCTCCTATTCCTATGCAATTTTCTATTCCTATGCAATTTTCCTATGAATCAAAGAAAAGCCCCAATTTTCCTATGAATCAAAGAAAAAGCCCCAATTTTCCTATGCATTTTTCCTATGAATCAATGAAACTATGACATGTTCTTGACATTCCCAATCCTCCTATTCCTATGCAATTTTCCTATCCTATGAATCAAAGAAAAGCCCCAATTAAAACTATGACAAGTTTCGTATTATATACCTTGCCCACTGAAAGACCATGACACGTTGCTTGAAACAAAGTTGGACGACGGCAACATCGCGACCATCGGCCGTGTACTCGTGATCGAGGCCCATGAACTTGTGTTTCTCCTCTTGAAGCCATTCCTCGAACATGGAAAGAAAAACCTTCACTTTGGCGCTGTCGTTCGTGTAGACGACATGGAGATTGGTCGTGCCATGTGCGAGCAACTTCCCGTAGCGAGTGATTGGATTCATGGTGGAGGATGGGGAAGAAGAGAGGAGAGGGAGACGAATAGAAATGGAGGCGCTGGTCGCGTTTACTGTAGCGTCGCGGTTACTGTAGCATTTGATCTCGCGCGGAACAACTTCCAAGGCGCGGGAATTGAACGGTTTGGACCTTTAGTCCCGGTTCGAGCCATGAGCCGGGACTAAAAGGGCACGCGCCAGGCGAACGGTTGCCACCACCCCTTTAGTCCCGGTTCGTGGCTCAAGCCGGGACTAAAAGTCCCATCTGAACCGGCCAGGTTGAACAGTTGAGGCTCCCTCCTCCGTTCGGTCACCGGAGCCGTGATCATGATCTCCTTCGTCCGCCATTCAGTCACCGGAGCCGTCATGATCTCCTTCCTCCTCCATTGTTGGATCACCAGAGCCGTCATCCTCTCCTTCCTGACCATCGGTGTCGTTGAGATACGACAAGGGATCACCTCCGGCGAGGATTATATCCCCCAACAACTGTTCTTTTTCTAAGTCTCTGTGATCCATAGTTTCTGCAAATATTACAACATGGCAATATACAAACATGAGATATGCAAATCAATACAAGGCAATGCAACAATATGATCATACAATATCACTAATACATCATTGAATAGTATCGCTAATACATCAACGAATATTATCATTAATACATCTCGAATATTATTATATAATATCACTAATACAGATATAGTTGATGTCTCGCGGCGCAGGCGGTGGACACGCAAAGAGAAGGAATTATGACAGGATCATAGCTCGGGTGAAATCCCTGAAGAACCTGCCAGGTATTGGAGAACCTGACGTCCAACGCATCCATGTAGCGTCGGACGTGCTCGTCCTCCTCCCTGACACGGCGACGTACCACCTCCGCGGCGGCCGGCTCCCTCTGCACCGATAGTGGTCCACGCGACCGCCACCAAAGAACCTCCGGGTCGACTACGGGACCCTGATTCCTCACCAAGCTGGGCGCCCCGGAAGGCAGCACCTCCCAGTGCCAGCCCGGCAGAGCCCAGTCCTGGACATGGCGCCTCTCAAGCAGGTGGTTGCCACTGAGTCGACGACGAGGATGCTGGACGGGCATCGTTGTCGGTGTCAAAACCGGCGGATCTCAGGTAGGGGGTCCCGAGCTGTGAGTCTAGGATCGATGGTAACAAGGGGATGAAGGAGACGATGTTTACCCAGGTTCGGGCCCTCCTATGGAGGTAAAACCCTACGTCCTGCTCGATTATATTGATGGTATGAAGGTTACAGAGTTGATCTACCTCGAGATCGACTAGTTAGAAGCCTAGATGAGTTTCTCTGCCTCACAATCTAAAACCCTCCAGGTTTATATAGACACCGAGGGGTACCTAGGGTTTACACATGACAGGACTCCTGCCGAGAATGGAGACGTCGATTCCCTCATCTTGACTTGGAGCGCACGATGCGCCTTCGGGACTTCCTTCCAGAACACTGGGTCTCAATGTATCCAGCCCTTCCCGTGACAGTCAAAGTGCGGCCCACCAAGCCGGCCTATTGAGAGACAGGCCAGCGGCCCGAGGACCCCTTAGTCCAGGACTCCCTCAGTAGCCCCCGAACTAGCCCCCAACGCCAAGGGTCTCAGCTCTGGCAGCTCTGCTTGATCAGAGTCTTCGGCTTGCAGGGTGAGTTCTTCTTCCCATTAAAGATCGGTTGATACTTGTCCGGTTTCCGATCACACGATAGCCCGAACACCATGGGTTGTTCAGTCCCGAAGGCCAAACGTCAAAGTGTAAACAGTGTTTTTTTCCTGACAACCTTTCTGACAAAGGGTCGTGGCCTACCACGACTGCTGAACCAGTTATGAAAACTCGATTCGCGGTTCGAGGCCGTTTTCATATTAGCACGACTCATCAATGTGTAGATCGTGCTCCGTTTCACACGGGATATGATTAGCATCTCGAGTTCCTTTTGCGTGTGCATAACGGCACGCACGTCTTGGGAAGCGGAGAGACTTGCGGTGCAGCAAAGGGAGGCTAATCAGCGTGACGCCTCATAAAAAGGGGAAAAAACCAAGGCTTACTCACGCTTCCCATTCGCATACTCTGCTTTCCCAATCTTCCCAAGCTCTGAGAGCCCAGATCTAGTTCTTCCACAATTTCTCCTCTGAGCTTTAGCCATGGCGGGCTCGGGTTCCATGGGCATGTGGGAGGCTTCCACGGTCACCGATCAGGACATCCGGGATCTAAAGCTCGCCGGTTACCTCCCCGCCAACGTCTTCCACCGTGCTACACAGGCTAACCAGGTGGTTCCCACCCCCAAGCCAGGAGAGAGGGTGGTGTTCGTCCCCCACTTCATCCGGGGACTGAGCTTCCCGCTCCACCCCTTCGTCAGGGGCCTCATGTTCTTCTACGGGTTGGACTTCCACGACCTCCCCCCAAACTCCTTCATGCATATTTCGGCATTCATTATTATCTGTGAAGCCTTCCTGCGGGTCGAACCGCACTTTGGCCCGTGGCTCAAGGCCTTCAACATTAAGCCGAAGACCGTCGTGAGCGGGCACGCAGATTGCGGAGTGGCGGTAATCAGCAAGCTCCCCCGCGTCGAGTGGCCAACTGGCACCTTCATCGACACAATCAAGACCTGGCAGAAGGAATGGTTCTACATCACCGAACCAAGGGATGAAAGCTGGGTGGCGCCTGCCGAGTTCAGATCCGGACCTCCTACGAGATTAACCTCGTGGCTCAGGAAGGGCCTTGACTGGGGGTCGGATGCAGAGGTGAAATTGCTACAGAAGCGCATTACCTCAATGATCGAGGCCAAGGTGGAGCTGGTCAATGTGGTCCAGGTCATGCTCCACCACCGTATTCTTTCCTGCCAGCGCTGGGCCTCCCCGATGTGGGCTTATCAGCTTGAGGACGAGCCTACCGTGCGCCAACTCTTCTGCACTACCTCTGAGAAGTTGTGGAAGGCATTATTCAAGCCTCAGAAAAGTTGGCCGGCCAAGGAAGAGGATTCGGGCCTAAGCGCCGATAACCCACCCACCTAGGTACAGTATAATTTTAATCCACTGACTCTGTTTCTTTGACAAAAGGACTGAACGCCTTTCTTCATTTTTGCAGAAATGGTTAAGAAAAGCCGCGAGAGTTAACTGCCCGACGCCACAACCCGAAGACCCCAGGTCGGAGTTGTTGACGGCGATGCTCATCGTGGCACTGTACTCAGCACCCGAGAAGAAGGAGAAGAAGAAGAAAGGCAGAGAAGGCCTCCGCATAAGGGACCAGCTGGACTCCATGTCCGAGGAAACCCATGCCTCTTCTAGCCATGAGGAAGAGCATGAAGATGGGGGGGAAGGCAATTCCCCCCTCACAAGAAAGAGGGCGGCGTCGCAGGACGCCGCGGAGGATCTACCCCCTCCCGCCCAGAAGTAGGCGCGTAGGCCAAGGTTAATCCTGGCCGATGATAGCTCGGACTCTGATGCTGAGTCCGAGGAAATTGAGAAGGTTCCCCAAAGGAACCTAAGGGTCAAGCCCCCAGCTCGAAGGTATGAATCCGAAGACTTCCTGGGTCATTTATGCAAAGTTTTTAATGTCTTAAACGCAAGAGCATCTTTTAATCTGCAGCCCACCATGCGTTCTCCCCACTAACCAAATATCGGATGGGGAGTCTCCGCCCGCCGAGCTGGCGGAGAGTGGGACTGCGTCACACCCCACACCTCCAGGGGTCGCGAAGGATGCCGCGGAGGTGTCATCCCACCAGGCTCCTTTAGAGCCGAACACAGGCGGAGGGGGTGACCACGCCATGGCCGAGGTCGATGCCTCGGTCGCTGAAGAGCAGGGGAGAAAACTCCCCTGGCCGCTGAGGAGGAAGGGCGGAGGGATGTCCAGTCCCCTCCGAGGACATCTCCGGAGCATGCTGCTCCTCCGGAGCTACCGGTTCAGTCCCCGATCAGAGATCGGGCAGGCCGGTCACCACCGGTGCCACCGACGACTGGGTGGTCGGTCATGGAGGAGGCTTTATCAAATGCCTCCATATCCGAGGATCACCGCACTCTTATGGGTGCGGTTTTGCAAGGAATTCAGTCCGTCGATAGCGGACTGAAAGAGGCCTTCAATGGTCTCTTGACGGGCTTCAAGGTGAGTCACGTAATACCCTTTTCCCGAACAATTTTAATTTTAAGTTTATGCTATCTTTATATATGTAGTAGCCCCCGAGCGCCGGATGGGTTTGCAAAAACGCACCCGGGGGTCAAACACTCAGGAGTGATCAACGATGCACAAGGCACCAATAGTCCCGCAATGTTCTGAAAGCCCTTATGAGGACCGAACATAGAGTCATATCCTTGACAGTTCGGGGGTTGGAACGCACATAACCGGATATATGTTTCTTATTTTTTGTAGGCCTCGTCATCAGCGGCGGCCGTTAATGCCGCTGAGCTTACCGAGCTAAATCGGAAGCTCAAGATCTCCGAAGAGGAGCTTGATAGCCTGAACAAGAGGTTCGACGAGGCACAAGGTAAGCCGAATTGTAACATCCGGGCTGTATATTGGTAATGATCCGTACTGGTACCCTAGTGTAATTATTTATTCATTGCTCCCACAGCTTCAGCTGCGGAGGTTGAAAAACTCAAGGCCGAGCTCCAAACGATGAAGCAAGAGGCCACGAATGAGAACGCGGCCACCGAACAAGCAGCAGCCGCACTCTCTACTTTGAAAGCTGCGAGTGCTAAACAGGAGGCCCGGGTGGAGGAAGTGCAGCAGGAGCTCAAGGACGCCAGTGCAAAGTGCGAGGCCCTTGAGCAGAAAGGCAAAGAGCAAGTCACCGAGCTATCCGTGCTTAAATCCGAGCTCCAAAAGGAGCGGGTGGACAGGCAGTCCTTTGAAGAGGAGGTTCGCCAAGTCAAGGCTGTCACGGATGGTAAGCCGTATTCACTACAATGCGCCTTTGGTGGTAGCAGGTTTGCTTTGCTCACCCAGGTATGGCGTTCCTCAGGCGTCTGTGCAGATCTCCAGAAGAGTGCAACGAACGCGAACAAGTTCTATGCTTCGGGGGAGGAGGATGATCAGGATCGGATATTCTGGGCACAATTTGAGTCCCCCGAGCGCTCTCCTCTCCTGATCGAGCAGATGAAGCAACTGATGGAGCTGCACAGGATGGTGGAGCCAGCCATGAAGGATCTCTGCATCCGGCTGTGGCCTCCAGAGCCGTTGCCGAGCAGCTACTTCGGCTTGGTGCAGAAACTATGCGATGCTGCACCTCGGATTGACGTGCTAAAGCGCTCTACATGCATCGAGGGAGCTCGAATGGCCTTTGCAAAGACCATGGTGCACTGGCCGAAGCTCAAGCCGACCGAGATGGCCACCGCACCTCCACCTCCTGGAAAGGGGCATAGGCGCCCCGAGCTATACTTCTCCGCGGTGATGGAGGGTGCTCGGGCAATAGAGGCCCAATGCTCCAAAGACGTTTTGTATGAATGAGCACATTGTAATATGTCCGAAGACTTTTAACGCTTTATAATCAGTGTTGCATGGTTTATCATGTCTTATAAGTTTTTAATATTCATTTTAACTCCCATGTGTCCGTTTTATCTGAAAGTTGCGAGTCGTCGGCTTCAGCCCCCACGTAGATACTACGTGAGGTGTCTCTGTCTCCGCACTGTGACCCTTAGCCGAGGTATCGGTACCCGAAGGCGGTAGTGCGAGAGGGACAAGGCAATCGGACTATGATGCTTTATCGCTTTCACTTAGCCGTAGGAGCGTAAAAAAATGCGGGGGCTGATGACCAGCCCCCAGTGTTTTGTGATGTTCGGATGTACCGGGGCCGAAGCCAGCATCACATGGTTTGTACAAGTACAAAACCCATCGTATAACACGGAATAACCTCTATCGATCTTTTAGTATGACACTTATGCTAGGATTTGCAGACCGGTTCTCGCTTACTATGACGGTCAGTTTTTGGCTTTCTCCCCTGAGGTGCTTGACCAGGCGAGCTGGAAACACAATCGCAGTGGTTCTCCCTTTGCCCTTTTAGCCGAACGAGCGGAACGTAAGAGGGCAAACACAGGAGCCGGGCAACCCAACCATTGACCCAAGACATAGTTCAGATCCAATGCATATAAAGAAAAATCCAAGATGCCGAACACGCAATCAGGTGTATCGGAGTGATGCTTAGGGTGATATTTTAAATTCAATCCCCCGGTATATCAACCAGTTGCATCATAATGTATACCGAACAGTTGCACGAGAGGCGTGTCAAGAACAGAGTATGTATCATAAAATACAGCGGAGAGGCCATGTATAATAGTCTTTTATTTGCTCAATAATTCTTATAATTCAAAGTGCCGAAGAAACTTTTTACAGGTATTTTGAAGATAAAACATAGAATTTACAGAGGAGAGGTTGTACCAGGGGTCTTCGATTAGTGGCTTGACGTCCTCGATGTGTCCTGTCGCCCGTCTGCTCCTGTGTCTCCTAGGGAGATGTATTCCTTTAGGGGTGATGCTGTCGTCGAGCGGACCTTGGGAAGAAGGTCTTGAGAAGTCGCCGAAGTATGGATGAGCTTTACGCTTTAGCAGGTCCTTGATGGTACCTGAGTTATGTCCGAGGACGTGTACTGGTGGTAGTTCGGTCTAGCCGAACACTTACCCTTTAATGGTTGTTCCCCACTACTGCCCATGGAATCTTGAATGCGAAGTTGTGCCTTGTCGGCACGTGTTTGACGGTCATTAGGGCTGTGCAATGGGGAGCGTGCCCCTATTTCTTGGGAGAAGAAGATTCTTGGAGTTCGGATTGAAACCGAGCTCGTTTGCCAACCTTACATGCCTTTATGGCAGATTTCGGTGTTTGCCGAGCGTCCTCGTAATGGAATTCGAGAATCAGGGCCGCATGTTCCTCAGTTCGGAGGGAACGCTCTGTGTTGCCGTTGACGGTGATGACCCCCTTGGGCCCGTGCATCTTGAGCTTGAGGTATGCGTAGTGTGGGACGGCATTAAAGCGAATGAACGTTGTGTGGCCCAGCAGGGCGTGATAACCGCTGCGGAAGGGGACAATGTCGAAGATCAAGTCCTCGCTGCGGAAGTTGTCGGGCGAACCGAACACTACTTCCAAGCTAACAGAGCCCGTGCACCGGGCCTCGACGCCTGTGATCACTCCTTTAAAGGTAGTGTTGCTAGGCTTGATCCTTGATGGATCTATTCCCATCTTTTTCACCGTATCTGAGTAAATTAGATTGAGGCTACTTCCTCCGTCCATTAGGACTTTAGTGAGGTGATACCCATCGATAATGGGGTCTAAGACGAGGGTCGCCGAGCCCCCATGACGGATACTGGTCGGGTGGTCTCGTCGATCAAAGGTGATCGGGTAGGCCGATGATACGTCTCCAACGTATCTATAATTTATGAAGTATTCATGCCATGTTTACAATGATTTTATATGATTTTGGTATGATTTTATTAGTGTTGGAAATATGCCCTAGAGGCAATAATAAATTAGTTATTATTATATTTCCTTGTTCATGATAATCGTTTATTATCCATGCTATAATTGTATTGATTGGAAACTCAAATACATGTGTGGGTACATAGACGACACTGTGTCCCAAGTAAGCCTCTAGTTGACTAGCTCGTTGATCAAAAGATGGTGAAGGTTTCCTAGCCATGGACATGAGATGTCATTTGATAACGGGATCACATCATTAGGAGAATGATGTGATGGACAAGACCCAAACTATGAACGTAGCATATGATCGTGTCAGTTTATTGCTATTGTTTTCTGCATGTCAAGTATCTGTTCCTATGACCATGAGATCATGCAACTCCCTGACATCGGAGGAGTACCTTGTGTGTATCAAACGTCGCAACGTAACTGGGTGACTATAAAGGTGCTCCACAGGTATCTCCGAGGGTGTCTGTTGGGTTGGCATGGATCAAGACTGGGATTTGTTACTCCGTGTAACGGAGAGGTATCTCAGGGCCCACTCGGTAATACAACATCACAATGAGCCTTGCAAGCAATGTGACTAAAGTGTTAGCCACGAGATCTTGTATTACGGAACGAGTAAAGAGACTTGCTGGTAATGAGATTGAACTAGGTATAGAGATACCGACGATCGAATCTTGGGCAAGTAACATACCGAAGAACAAAGGGAACAGCATACGGGATTAACTGAATCCTTGACATAGAGGTTCGACCGATAAAGATCTTCGTAGAATATGTAGGAGCCAATATGGGCATCCAGGTCCCGCTATTGGTTATTGATCGTAGAGGTGTCTCGGTCATGTCTACATAGTTCTCGAACCCGCAGGGTCTACACACTTAACGTTTGGTGACGATTAGTATAGTTGAGTTATTTTGTTGGTGACCGAAGGTTGTTCGGAGTCCCGGATAAGATCCCGGACATGACGAGGGTCTCCGGAAGAGTCCGGAGGTAAAGATTAATATATGTGATAGTAGTGTTTTGATCTCCGGAAGGGTTCCGGATGTTTACCGAAGTGTTCGGGTGCAGCAACACTTTATATAGGCGAAAGGGGTAAAGCCCACGAGGTATTGGAAAGTGCAAAAGGAAGTTTTGCTGCTGCCTTAAGCGGTACTACCGCTGGTAAGGCAGTACTACCGCTCGTGAGCGGTACTACTGCTTGTGCGCGATACTGCTGGAATCCGAGTTGGACTCTTTCCCTGCGGGCCAAACCGACCTTGTGCGGGCAAAACCGACCTGGAGGAGGCTTTTACTCCAAGTTTAGACCCCAAGGCTCAACATATAAATAGAGGGGAAGGGCTAGCACACGGGACACATTAAGATTTCCCAAGCCATGTGCCAGCAACCCTAACCCTCTAGTTCTCCCGTCATAATCTCCGTAGTGCTTGGCGAAGCCCTGCAGAGATTGTTCCTCACCACCATCACCACGCCGTTGTGCTGCCAGAACTCATCTACTACTTCATCATCGCTCGCTGGATCGAGGAGGTGAAGGCGTCATCAAGCCGTACGTGTGTTGAACGCGGAGGTGCCGTCCGTTCGGCACTAGTTCGTGATCGGATCGCGGAGACGTTCGACTACATCAACCGCGTTTCTTAACGCTTCCGCTTAGCGATCTACAAGGGTATGTAGATTCACTCTCCCTCTCGTAGATGCTCATCACCATGGATAGATCTTGTGTGTGCGTAGGAAATTTTTTGTTTCCCATGCAACGTTCCCCAACAGTGGCATCTGAGCTAGGTCTATGCGTAGATGAGATCTCGAGTAGAACACAAACGAGTTGTGGACATGGGTGTATACATATTGCTTGCCGTTACTAGTTGATACTTGATTCGGCGGTATTGTGAGATGAAGCGGCCCGGACCAGCATTACTCGTACGCTTACGAGAGACCGGTTCCTTCAACTGACATGTAACTTCGTTGCATAAAGATGGCTAGCGGGTGTCTGTCTCTCTCACTTTAGTTGAATCGATTTCAATGAAGAGGGTTCTTTTAGAAGATCAAAAAGCAATCACTACACCACGTTGTGGTTTTGCGTAGGTAAGAACGGTTCTTGCAAACCCGTAGCAGCCACGTAAAACTTGCAACAACAATTAGAGGACGTCTAACTTGTTTTTGCAGGGTATGTTGTGATGTGATATGGCCAATTACATGATGAGATATATGTGATGTATGAGATGATCATGTGTTGTATAGAATATCACGACTTGCATGTCGATGAGTACGGCAACTGGCAGGAGCCATAGAGTTGTCTTTAATTATTTTCGCCGTTTTGCTTTACTTTATCGCTATGAGTTAGCAATAGTCGTGGACGCAACAGTCGGCGCGACAACATCATGCCGACACGTTGATGGAGATCAAGATGATGGATATCATGGTGTCGTGCCGGTGACGATGGAGATCATGCCGGTGCTTTGGAGATGGAGATCAAAAGCACAAGTTCATGGCCATATCATGTCACTTATGATTTGCATGTGATGTTAATCCTTTTATGCATCTTATTTTGCTTAGGACGACGGTAGCATTATAAGGTGATCCCTCACTTAAATTTCAAGATAAAATTGTGTTCTCCCCGAGTGTGCACCGTTGCGAAAGTTCGTTGTTTCGAGACACCACGTGATGATCGGGTGTGATAGACTCTACGTTCACATACAACGGGTGCAAGCCAGTGTTGCACGTGCGGAACACTCGGGTTAAACTTGACGAGCCTAGCATGTACAGACATGGCCTCGGAACACAAGAGACCGAAAGGTCGAACATGAGTCATATAGTAGATATGATCAACATGAAGATGTTCACCATTGAAACCACCTCAACTCACGTGATGATCGGACTTGAGTTGGTGGATTTGGATCATGTTACACTCGAATGACCGGAGGGATGTCAATTTGAGTGGGAGTTTTTAAGTAATATGATTAACTAAACTCATTATCTAGAACAATAGTCTAAAGTTGTCTTTGCTATATTTATGTTGTAGATCATGGCTCGCGCAGTAGCACCCCTGAATTTTAATGCGTTCCTAGAGAAAGCAAAGTTGAAAGATGATGGAAGTAACTTTGTGGTCTGGGCCCGTAATCTAAGGATTATCCTTACGGCTTCCCAGAAGGCTTATGTCCTTGATGCATCGCTTGGTGATCCACCCGCTCCAGTTGAGTCTCTAGACGTTGTGAACGCCTGGCAGGCTCGTTCTGAAGATTACTCAATAGTTCAATGTGCAATATTGTATGGCTTAGAACCGGGACTTCAAAGACGTTTTGAACATCATGGAGCATATGAGATGTTCCAGGAGTTGAAGTTTATCTTTCAGAAGAATGCCCGGATCGAGAGATATGAGATCTCCGATAAGTTCTATGCTTGCAAGATGGAGGAGAACGGGTCTATCAGTGATCACGTACTCAAAATGTCAGGGTACTCCACCCGTCTGGCTGAATTGGGGATGCCCCTTCCGCCAGAAGCTATCACTGACAGAGTTCTTCAATCATTGCCACCTAGCTACAAGAGCTTCGTGTTGAACTATAACATGCACGGGATGAACAAGTCAGTCGCCGAGCTGTTTGCGATGCTGAAAGCTGTTGAGTCTGAAATTCAGAAGGAGCATCAAGTGTTGATGGTCAATAAAACCACTAGTTTCAAGAAAAATGGCAATGGTAAGAAGGGTAACTCCAAGAAGAGTGGCAAAGCAGTTGCTCCTCCCGTGAAGAAACCCAAGGCTGGACCCAAACCAGAAACTGTGTGCTTTCATTGCAAGGGAACTGGACACTGGAAGCGGAACTGCCCCAAGTATTTGGCTGACAAGAAGGCGGCCAACAACAAACAAGGTATATATGATATACATGTTATTGATGTGTACCTTACCAACTCTCGTTGTAGTGCCTGGGTATTTGATACCGGTGCGGTTGCTCATCTTTGCAACTCAAAACAGGAACTGCGGAATAGACGGAGGCTGGCAAAGGACGAAGTGACGATGCGCGTGGGAAATGGTTCCAAGGTTGATGTGATCGCCGTCGGCACGCTCGCTCTTCGATTACCATCGGGATTAGTGATGAACCTGAATAAATGTTATTTGGTGCCTGCGTTAAGCATGAACATTATATCTGGATCTTGTTTATTGCGAGACGGTTACTCATTTAAATCAGAGAATAATGGTTGTTCTATTTATATGAGTAATATCTTTTATGGTCATGCACCCGATGTGAGGGGTTTATTCTTATTGAATCTCGATAGTAATGATACACATGTTCATAACATTGATGCCAAAAGATGTAGAATTGATAATGATAATACCACTTTCTTGTGGCACTGCCGTTTAGGTCATATTGGCGTAAAACGCATGAGGAAGCTCCATGCTGATGGACTTTTGGAGTCACTTGATTTTGAATCACTTGACACTTGTGAGCCATGCCTCATGGGCAAGATGACTAAAACGCCGTTCTCTGGAACAATAGAACGGGCAAGTGACTTGTTGGAAATCATACATACTGATGTGTGCGGTCCGATGAGTATTGAGGCGCGCGGTGGTTATCGTTACTTTCTCACCTTCACTGATGACTTAAGTAGATATGGGTATATTTACTTAATGAAACACAAGTCTGAAACATTTGAAAAGTTCAAACAATTTCAGAGTGAAGTTGAGAATCATCGTAACAAGAAGATTAAATTCCTACGATCTGATCGAGGAGGAGAATATCTGAGTTATGAGTTTGGCAGTCACTTAAGACAATGTGGAATTGTTTCACAACTGACACCGCCTGGAACACCACAGCGTAATGGTGTGTCCGAACGTCGTAATCGAACCTTATTGGATATGGTGCGATCTATGATGTCTCTTGCCGATTTGCCACTATCGTTTTGGGGTTATGCATTAGAGACAACTGCATTCACTTTAAATAGGGCACCATCGAAATCCGTTGAGACGACGCCTTATGAACTTTGGTTTGGCAAGAAGCCAAAGCTGTCGTTTCTTAAAGTTTGGGGATGTGATGCTTATGTCAGAAAGCTTCAGCCTGAAAAGCTGGAACCCAAAGTGGAGAAATGCGTCTTCATAGGATACCCAAAAGAGACAGTTGGGTATACCTTCTACCTCAGATCCGAAGGCAAAGTGTTTGTCGCTAAAAACGGAACATTTCTTGAGAAAGAGTTTCTCTCGAAAGAATTGAGTGGGAGGAAGATAGAACTTGATGAGGTTGTTGAACCTTTACTTCAACCTGAGAGTAGCGCAGCGCAGAAAGATGTTTCTGTAGAGCCTACATCAGCTGAATAAGAAGTTAATGATGATGATCATGAAGCTTTGGATCAAGTTGCTATCGAACCTCGTAGGTCGACAAGGACGCGTACTGCTCCTGAGTGGTACGGCAACCCTGTCTTAGAGGTCATGTTGTTGGACAACGATGAACCTACGAGCTATGGAGAAGCGATGATGGGCCCGGATTCCGAGAAGTGGTTAGAGGCCATGAAATCCGAGATGGGATCCATGTATGAAAACAAAGTGTGGACTTTGGAAGTATTACCTGAAGGGCGTAAGGCCATCCAGAACAAATGGATCTTTAAGAGGAAGACGGACGCAGACGGTATTGTCACCGTCTATAAAGCTTGACTTGTGGCAAAAGGTTTTTCACAAGTTCAAGGAGTTGACTACGATGAGACCTTCTCACCCGTAGCGATGCTTAAGTCCGTCAGAATCATGTTAGCAATAGCTGCCTTTTTCGATTATGAAATTTGGCAGATGGATGTCAAAACAGCGTTCCTTAACGATTTCCTTAAGGAAGAGTTGTATATGATGCAACCAGAAGGTTTTGTCGATCTAGAGAATGCTGACAAAGTTTGCAAACTCTAGCGATCCATTTATGGACTGGTGCAAGCATCTCGGAGTTGGAATCTTCGCTTTGATGAGGTGATCAAAGCGTTCGAGTTTATACAAGTTTACGGAGAAGCTTGTATTTACAAAAAAGTGAGTGGGAGCTCTATAGCGTTTCTAATATTATATGTGGATGACATATTACTGATTGGAAACAATATAGAAATGTTGGAAAGCGTGAAGGAATATTTGAACAAGAGTTTTTCAATGAAGGACCTAGGAGAAGCTGCTTTCATATTAGGTATCAAGATCTATAGAGATAGATCGAGACGTTTAATAGGACTTTCACAAAGCACATACCTTGATAAGATTTTGAAGAAGTTCAAAATGCATCAGTCCAAGAAGAGGTTATTGCCTGTATTGCAAGGTGTGAAGTTGAGTAAGACTCAATGCCCAGTGACTGCAGAAGATAGAGAAAAGATGAGTGTCGTCCCCTATGCCTCAACCATAGGCTCTATCATGTATGCAATGCTGTGCACAAGACCCGATGTCAGCCTTGCCATAAGTATGGACGGAAGGTTTCAAAGTGATCCAGGAGTGGAACACTGGACGGCGGTCAAGAATATCCTGAAGTACCTGAAAAGGACTAAGGACATGTTTCTCGTTTATGGAGGTGATCAAGAGCTCGTCGTAAAGGGTTACGTCGATGCAAGCTTTGACACTGATCCGGATGACTCTAAATCACAAACCGGGTACGTATTTATTCTTAATGGGGGTGCGGTTAGCTGGTGCAGTTCCAAGCAAAGCGTGGTAGCTGATTCTACATGCGAAGCGGAGTACATCGCTACCTCGGAGGCGGCGAAGGAAGGTGTCTGGATGAAGGAGTTCATGACAGATCTTGGAGTAGTGCCTAGTGCGCTTAACCCAATGACTCTGTTTTGTGATAATACTGGTGCCATTGCTCTAGCCAAGGAACCAAGATTTCACAAGAGGACCAGACACATAAAGCGACGTTTCAATTCCATCCGCGATTACATCAAGGAGGACGACATAAATATTTGCAAAGTACACACGGATCTGAATGTTGCAGATCCGATGACTAAACCTCTTCCAAGGGCTAAACATGAACAACACCAGAACTGTATGGGTGTTCGATTCATTACAATGTAAATCACATAGTGATGTGAACTAGATTATTGACTCTAGTGCAAGTGGGAGACTGTTGGAAATATGCCCTAGAGGCAATAATAAATTAGTTATTATTATATTTCCTTGTTCATGATAATCGTTTATTATCCATGCTATAATTGTATTGATTGGAAACTCAAATACATGTGTGGGTACATAGACGACACTGTGTCCCTAGTAAGCCTCTAGTTGACTAGCTCGTTGATCAAAAGATGGTGAAGGTTTCCTGGCCATGGACATGAGATGCCATTTGATAACGGGATCACATCATTAGGAGAATGATGTGATGGACAAGACCCAAACTACGAACATAGCATATGATCGTGTCAGTTTATTGCTATTGTTTTCTGCATGTCAAGTATCTATTCCTATGACCATGAGATCATGCAACTCCCTGACATCGGAGGAGTACCTTGTGTGTATCAAACGTCGCAACGTAACTGGGTGACTATAAAGGTGCTCTACAGGTATCTCCGAGGGTGTCTGTTGGGTTGGCATGGATCAAGACTGGGATTTGTTACTCCGTGTAACGGAGAGGTATCTCAGGGCCCACTCGGTAATACAACATCACAATGAGCCTTGCAAGCAATGTGACTAAAGTGTTAGCCACGAGATCTTGTATTATGGAACGAGTAAAGAGACTTGCCGGTAACGAGATTGAACTAGGTATAGAGATACCGACGATCGAATCTCGGGCAAGTAACATACCGAAGAACAAAGGGAACAACATACGGGATTAACTGAATCCTTGACATAGGGGTTCGACTGATAAAGATCTTCGTAGAATATGTAGGAGCCAATATGGGCATCCAGGTCCCGCTATTGGTTATTGATCGTAGAGGTGTCTCGGTCATGTCTACATAGTTCTCGAACCCGCAGGGTCTACACACTTAACGTTTGGTGACGATTAGTATAGTTGAGTTATTTTGTTGGTGACCGAAGGTTGTTCGGAGTCCCGGATAAGATCCTGGACATGACGAGGGTCTCCGGAAGAGTCCGGAGGTAAAGATTAATATATGTGATAATAGTGTTTTGATCTCCGGAAGGGTTCCGGAATTCACCGGAAGAGGTTCCGGATGTTTACCGAAGTGTTCGGGTGCAGCAACACTTTATATAGGCCAAAGGGGTAAAGCCCACGAGGTATTGGAAAGAGCAAAAGGAAGTTTTGCTGCTGCCATAAGCGGTACTACCGCTGGTAACGCAGTACTACCGCTTGTGTGAAGCGGTACTACTGCTCAAACGGTACTACCGCTGTGAAGCGGTACTACCGCTCAAGCGGTACTGCTGGAATCCGAGTTGGTCTCTTTCCGTGCGGGCCAAACCGACCTTGTGCGGGCAAAACCGACCTTGTGGAGGTTTTCTCTCCAAGTTTAGACCCCAGGGCTCAACATATAAATAGAGGGGCAGGGCTAGCACACGGAAAACATCAAGATTTCCCAAGCCGTGTGTCGGCAACCCTAACCCTCTAGTTCTCCCATCATAATCTCCGTAGTGCTTGGCGAAGCCCTGCAGAGATTGTTCCTCACCACCATCACCACGCCGTCGTGCTGCCGGAACTCAACCACTACTTCACCATCGCTCGCTGGATCGAGGAGGTGAAGGCGTCATCAAGCCGTACGTGTGTTGAACGCGGAGGTGCCGTCCGTTCGGCACTAGTTCGTGATCGGATCGAGGGACGACTTGCGATTTGGATCGCGGAGACGTTCGACTACATCAACCGCGTTTCTTAACGCTTCCGCTTAGCGATCTACAAGGGTATGTAGATTCACTCTCCCTCTCGTAGATGCGCATCACCATGGATAGATCTTGTGTGTGCGTAGGAAAATTTTTGTTTCCCATGCAACGTTCCCCAACAGTGGCATCTGAGCTAGGTCTATGCGTAGATGAGATCTTGAGTAGAACACAAACGAGTTGTGGGCGTGGGTGTATACATATTGCTTGCCGTTACTAGTTGATACTTGATTCGGCGGTATTGTGAGATGAAGCGGCCCGGACCAACATTACTCGTACGCTTACGAGAGACCGGTTCCTTCAACTGACATGTAACTTCGTTGCATAAAGATGGCTAGCGGGTGTTTGTCTCTCTCACTTTAGTTGAATCAATTTCAATGAAGAGGGTTCTTTTAGAAGATCAAAAAGCAATCACTACACCACGTTGTGGTTTTGCGTAGGTAAGAACGGTTCTTGCAAACCCGTAGCAGCCACGTAAAATTTGCAACAACAATTAGAGGACGTCTAACTTGTTTTTGCAGGGTATGTTGTGATGTGATATGGCCAATTACATGATGAGATATATGTGATGTATGAGATGATCATGTGTTGTATAGAATATCACGACTTGCATGTCGATGAGTACGGCAACTGGCAGGAGCCATAGAGTTGTCTTTAATTATTTTCGCCGTTTTGCTTTACTTTATCGCTATGAGTTAGCAATAGTCGTGGAAGCAACAGTCGGCGCGATAACCTCATGGCGACACGTTGATGGAGATCAAGATGATGGAGATCATGGTGTCATGCCGGTGACGATGGAGATCATGCCGGTGCTTTGGAGATGGAGATCAAAAGCACGAGTTCATGGCCATATCATGTCACTTATGATTTGCATGTGATGTTAATCCTTTTATGCATCTTATTTTGCTTAGGACGACGGTAGCATTATAAGGTGATCCCTCACTTAAATTTCAAGATAAAATTGTGTTCTCCCCGAGTGTGCACCATTGCGAAAGTTCATCGTTTCGAGACACCACGTGATGATCGGGTGTGATAGACTCTACGTTCACATACAACGGGTGCAAGCCAGTGTTCCACATCCGGAACACTCGGGTTAAACTTGACGAGCCTAGCATGTACAGACATGGCCTCGGAACACAAGAGACCGAAAGGTCGAACATGAGTCATATAATAGATATGATCAACATAAAGATGTTCACCATTGAAACCACCTCAACTCACGTGATGATCGGACTTGAGTTGGTGGATTTGGATCATGTTACACTCGAATGACCGGAGGGATGTCAATTTGAGTGGGAGTTTTTTTAAGTAATAGGATTAACTAAACTCATTATCTTGAACAATAGTCTAAGTTGTCTTTGCTATATTTATGTTGTAGATCATGGCTCGCGCAGTAGCACCCCTGAATTTTAATGCGCTTCTAGAGAAAGCTAAGTTGAAAGATGATGGAAGTAACTTTGTGGACTGGGCCCGTAATCTAAGGATTATCCTTACGGCTTCCCAGAAGACTTATGTTCTTGATGCACCACTTGGTGATCCACCCGCTCCAGTTGAGTCTCTAGACGTTGTGAACGCCTGGCAGGCTCGTTCTGAAGATTACTCAATAGTTCAATGTGCAATATTGTATGGCTTAGAACCGGGACTTCAAAGACGTTTTGAACGTCATGGAGCATATGAGATGTTCCATGAGTTGAAGTTTATCTTTCAGAAGAATGCCCGAATCGAGAGATACGAGATCTCCGATAAGTTCTATGCTTGCAAGATGGAGGAGAATAGGTCTATCAGTGATCACGTACTCAGAATGTCTGGGTACTCCACCCGTCTGGCTGAATTGGGGATGCCCCTTCCGCCAGAGGCTATCACTGACAGAGTTCTTCAATCATTGCCACCTAGCTACAAGAGCTTCGTGTTGAACTATAACATGCACGGGATGAACAAGTCAGTCGCCGAGCTGTTTGCGATGCTGAAAGCCGCTGAGTCTGAAATTCAGAAGGAGCATCAAGTGTTGATGGTCAATAAAACCACTAGTTTCAAGAAAAATGGCAAGGGTAGGAAGGGTAACTCCAAGAAGAGTGGCAAAGCAGTTGCTCCTCTCGTGAAGAAACCCAAGGCTGGACCCAAACCAGAAACTGTGTGCTTTCATTGCAAGGGAACTGGACAGTGGAAGTGGAACTGCCCCAAGTATTTAGCTGACAAGAAGGCGGCCAACAACAAACAAGGTATATATGATATACATGTTATTGATGTGTACCTTACCAACTCTCGTTGTAGTGCCTGGGTATTTGATACCGGTGCGGTTGCTCGTATTTGCAACTCAAAACAGGAACAGCGGAATAGACGGAGGCTGGCAAAGGACGAAGTGACGATGCGCGTGGGAAAGGGTTCCAAGGTTGATGTGATCGCCGTCGGCACGCTCGCTCTTCGATTACCATCGGGATTAGTGATGAACCTGAATAATTGTTATTTAGTGCCTGCGTTAAGCATGAACATTATATCTGGATCTTGTTTATTGCGAGACGGTTACTCATTTAAATCAGAGAATAATGGTTGTTCTATTTATATGAGTAATATCTTTTATGGTCATGCACCCGATGTGAGGGGTTTATTCTTATTGAATCTCGATAGTAATGATACACATGTTCATAACATTGATGCCAAAAGATGTAGAATTGATAATGATAATACCACTTTCTTGTGGCACTGCCGTTTAGGTTATATTGGCGTAAAACGCATGAGGAAGCTCCATGCTGATGGACTTTTGGAGTCACTTGATTTTGAATCACTTGACACATGCGAGCCATGCCTCATGGGCAAGATGACTAAAACGCCGTTCTCTGGAACAATGGAACGGGCAGGTGACTAATTGGAAATCATACATACTGATGTGTGCGGTCCGATGAGCATTGAGGCGCGCGGTGGTTATCGTTACTTTCACACCTTCACTGATGACTTAAGTAGATATGGGTATATTTACTTAATGAAACACAAGTCTGAAACATTTGAAAAGTTCAAACAATTTCAGAGTGAAGTTGAGAATTATCGTAACAAGAAGATTAAATTCCTACGATCTGATCGAGGAGGAGAATATCTGAGTTATGAGTTCGGCAGTCACTTAAGACAATGTGGAATTGTTTCACAACTGACACCGCCTGGAACACCACAGCGTAATGGTGTGTCCGAACGTCGTAATCGAACCTTATTGGATATGGTGCGATCTATGATGTCTCTTGCCGATTTGCCACTATCGTTTTGGGGTTATGCATTAGAGACAGCTGCATTCACTTTAAATAGGGCACCATCGAAATCCGTTGAGATGACGCCACATGAACTTTGGTTTGGCAAGAAGCCAAAGCTGTCGTTTCTTAAAGTTTGGGGATGTGATGCTTTTGTCAAAAAGCTTCAGCCTGAAAAGCTGGAACCCAAAGCGGAGAAATGTGTCTTCATAGGATACCCAAAAGAGACAGTTGGGTATACCTTCTACCTCAGATCCGAAGGCAAAGTGTTTGTCGCTAAAAACGGAACATTTCTTGAGAAAGAGTTTCTCTCGAAAGAATTGAGTGGGAGGAAGATAGAACTTGATGAGGTTGTTGAAACTTTACTTCAACCTGAAAGTAGCGCAGCGCAGAAAGATGTTTCTGTAGAGCCTACATCAGCTGAAGAGGAAGTTAATGATGATGATCATGAAGGTTTGGATCAAGTTGCTATCGAACCTCGTAGGTCGACAAGGACGCGTACTGCTCCTGAGTGGTACGGCAACCCTGTCTTAGAGGTCATGTTGTTGGACAACGATGAACCTACGAGCTATGGGGAAGCGATGATGGGCCCGGATTCCGAGAAGTGGTTAGAGGCCATGAAATCCGAGATGGGATCCATGTATGAAAACAAAGTGTGGACTTTGGAAGTATTACCTGAAGGGCGTAAGGCCATTCAGAACAAATGGATCTTTAAGAGGAAGACGGACGCGGACGGTAATGTCACCGTCTATAAAGCTCGACTTGTGGCAAAGGGTTTTTCACAAGTTCAAGGAGTTGACTACGATGAGACCTTCTCACCCGTAGCGATGCTTAAGTCCGTCAGAATCATATTAGCAATAGCTGCCTTTTTCGATTATGAAATTTGGCAGATGGATGTCAAAACAGCGTTCCTTAACGGTTTCCTTAAGGAAGAGTTGTATATGATGCAACCAGAAGGTTTTGTCGATCCAGAGAATGCTGACAAAGTTTGCAAACTCCAGCGATCCATTTATGGACTGGTGCAAGCATCCCGGAGTTGGAATCTTCGCTTTGATGAGGTGATCAAAGCGTTCGAGTTTATACAAGTTTACAGAGAAGCTTGTATTTACAAAAAAGTGAGTGGGAGCTCTATAGCGTTTCTAATATTATATGTGGATGACATATTACTGATTGGAAACAATATAGAAATGTTGGAAAGCGTGAAGGAATATTTGAACAAGAGTTTTTCAATGAAGGACCTAGGAGAAGCTGCTTTCATATTAGGCATCAAGATGTATAGAGATAGATCGAGATGCTTAATAGGACTTTCGCAAAGCACATACCATGACAAAGTTTTGAAGAAGTTCAAAATGGATCAGTCCAAGAAGGGGTTCTTGCCTGTATTGCAAGGTGTGAAGTTGAGTAAGACTCAATGCCCAGTGACTGCAGAAGATAGAGAAAAGATGAGTGTCATCCCCTATGCTTCAGCCATAGGCTCTATCATGTATGCAATGCTGTGCACAAGACCCGATGTCAGCCTTTCCATAAGTATGGCCAGAAGGTTTCAAAGTGATCCAGGAATGGAACACTGGACGGCGGTCAAGAATATCCTGAAGTACCTGAAAAGGACTAAGGACATGTTTCTCGTTTATGGAGGTGATCAAGAGCTCGTCGTAAAGGGTTACGTTGATGCAAGCTTTGACACTGATCCGGATGACTCTAAGTCACAAACCGGATACGTATTTATTCTTAATGAGGGTGCGGTTAGCTGGTGCAGTTCCAAGCAAAGCGTGGTAGCTGATTCTACATGCGAAGCGGAGTACATCGCTGCCTCAGAGGCGGCGAAGGAAGGTGTCTGGATGAAGGAGTGCGGTTAACCCAATGGCTCTGTTTTGTGATAATACTGGTGCCATTGCTCTAGCCAAGGAACCAAGATTTCACAAGAGGACCAGACACATAAAGCGACGTTTCAATTCCATCCGCGATTACATCAAGGAGGACGACATAAATATTTGCAAAATACACACGGATCTGAATGTTGCAGATCCGATGACTAAACCTCTTCCAAGGGCTAAACATGAACAACACCAGAACTGCATGGGTGTTCAATTCATTACAATGTAAATCACATAGTGATGTGAACTAGATTATTGACTCTAGTGCAAGTGGGAGACTGTTGGAAATATTCCCTAGAGGCAATAATAAATTGGTTATTATTATATTTCCTTGTTCATGATAATCGTTTATTATCCATGCTATAATTGTATTGATTGGAAACTCAAATACATGTGTGGGTACATAGACAACACTGTGTCCCTAGTAAGCCTCTAGTTGACTAGCTCGTTGATCAAAAGATGGTGAAGGTTTCCTGGCCATGGACATGAGATGTCATTTGATAACGGGATCACATCATTAGGAGAATGATGTGATGGACAAGACCCAAACTGTAAACGTAGCATATGATCGTGTCAGTTTATTGCTATTGTTTTCTGCATGTCAAGTATCTGTTCCTATGACCATGAGATCATGCAACTCCCTGACATCGGAGGAGTACCTTGTGTGTATCAAACGTCGCAACGTAACTGGGTGACTATAAAGGTGCTCTACAGGTATCTCCGAGGGTGTCTGTTGGGTTGGCATGGATCAAGACTGGGATTTGTTACTCCGTGTGACAGAGAGGTATCTCAGGGCCCACTCGGTAATACAACATCACAATGAGACTTGCAAGCAATGTGACTAAAGTGTTAGCCACGAGATCTTGTATTACGGAACGAGTAAAGAGACTTGCCATTAACGAGATTGAACTAGGTATAGAGATACCGACGATCGAATCTCGGGCAAGTAACATACCGAAGAACAAAGGGAATAGTATACGGGATTAACTGAATCCTTGACATAGAGGTTCGACCGATAAAGATCTTCGTAGAATATGTAGGAGCCAATATGGGCATCCAGGTCCCGCTATTGGTTATTGATCGTAGAAGTGTCTCGGTCATGTCTACATAGTTCTCGAACCCGCAGGGTCTACACACTTAACGTTTGGTGACGATTAGTATAGTTGAGTTATTTTGTTGGTGACCGAAGGTTGTTCGGAGTCCCGGATAAGATCCCGGACATGACGAGGATCTCCGAAAGAGTCCGGAGGTAAAGATTGATATATGTGATAATAGTGTTTTGATCTCCGGAAGGGTTCCGGAATTCATCGGAAGGGGTTCCGGGTGTTTACCGAAGTGTTCAGGTGCAGCAATACATTATATGAGCCAAAGGGGTAAAGCCCACGAGGTATTGGAAAGTGCAAAAGGAAGTTTTGCTGCTGCCTTAAGCGGTACTACCGCTGGTAAGGCAGTACTACCGTGTAAGCGGTACTACCGCTTGTGTGAAGCGGTACTACCGCTCGTGAGCGGTACTACCGCTTGTACGCGGTACTGCTGGAATCCGAGTTGGACTCTTTCCGTGCGGGCCAAACCGACCTTGTGCGGGCAAAACCGACCTTGTGGAGGTTTTCTCTCCAAGTTTAGACCCCAGGGCTCAACATATAAATAGAGGGGCAGGGCTAGCACACGGAAAACATCAAGATTTCCCAAGCCGTGTGTCGGCAACCCAAACCCTCTAGTTCTCCCATCATAATCTCCGTAGTGCTTGGCGAAGCCCTGCAGAGATTGTTCCTCACCACCATCACCACGCCGTCGTGCTGCCAGAACTCAACTACTACTTCACCATCGCTCGCTGGATCGAGGAGGTGAAGGCGTCATCAAGCCGTACGTGTGTTGAACGCGGAGGTGCTGTCCGTTCGGCACTAGTTCGTGATCGGATCGAGGGACGACTTGCGATTTGGATCGCGGAGACGTTCGACTACATCAACCGCGTTTCTTAACGCTTCCGCTTAGCGATCTACAAGGGTATGTAGATTCACTCTCCCTCTCGTAGATGCTCATCACCATGGATAGATCTTGTGTGTGCGTAGGAAATTTTTTGTTTCCCATGCAACGTTCCCCAACAGGGCGGGCCCCCCTAGCTTGTGGGCCCCTCGAGCACTCCCCTGACGTGATTCCAACGCCAAGTACTCCTATAAATCGAGAAACCTCCAAAAAGAAACCTAGATCGGGAGTTCCGCCGCCGCAAGCCTCTGTAGCCACGAAAAACCAATCGGGAGCCCGTTCCGGCACCCTGCCGGAGGGGGAAACCATCACCGGAGGCCATCTTCATCATCCCGGCGGTCTTCATGACGAGGAGAGAGTAGTTCACCCTCGGGGCTGAGGGTATGTATCAGTAGCTATGTGTTTGATCTCTCTCTCTCTCTCTCGTGTTCTTGAGATGACACGATCTTGATGTACCGCGAGCTTTATTAATATAGATGAATCATATGGAGTTTTCCCCTCTCTATCTTCTTGTGATGAATTGAGTTTTCCCTTTGAAGTTTCCTTATCGGATTGAGTCTTTAAAGGATTTGAAAACACTTGAAGTATGTCTTGCGATGGGATATCCGTGGTGACAATGGGATGTTCTATTGATCCACTTGATGTATGTTTTGGTGATCAACTTGCGGGTTCCGTGACCTTGGGAATCTATGCATAGGGGTTGGCACACGTTTTCGTCTTGACTCTCTGGTAGAAACTTTGGGGCACTCTTTGAAGTTCTTTGTGTTGGATTGAACCTAATGAATCTGAAATTGTGTGATGCATATCGTATAATCAATCCCATGCGTACTCGTGGTGACATTGGAGTATCTAGGTGACATTAGGGTTTTGGTTGATGTGTATCTTAAGGTGTTATTTTAGTACGAACTCTAGGGCTGTTCGTGACACTTATAGGGATAACTCATACGATTGATCGGAAAAGATAACTTTGAGGTGGTTTCGTACCCTACAATAATTTCTTCGTTTGTTCTCCGCTATTTGTGACTTTGGAGTGAACTCTTTGTCGCACGTGAGGGATTTATATATGATTCAACTATGTTAGTATTGTTGAGAGAACTTGCACTAGTGAAAGTATGAACCCTAGGCCTTGTTTTCAAGCATTGCAATACCATTTTTTCTCACTTTTGTTACTTGCTACCTTGCTGTTTTTATATTTTCAGATTACAAAAACCTATATCTACCATCCATATTACACTTGTATCACCATCTCTTCGCCGAACTAGTGCACCTATACAATCTACCATTGTATTGGGTGTGTTGGGGACACAAGAGACTCTTTGTTATTTGGTTGCAGGGTTGTTTGAGAGAGACCATCTTCATCCTACGCCTCCCACGGATTGATAAACCTTAGGTCATCCACTTGAGGAAAATTTGCTACTGTCCGACAAAACTCTGCGCTTGGAGGCCCAACACGAGTCTACAAGAAGAAGGTTGAGTAGTAGACATCAGCCGACTATGGGTTAAACTTCGGGGCTACATGCTCTATGGCGTACACCTCTCGACGGGCGCGCTTCCTCTCCTTTTTAGGTATATGAGTGGCGTATATCATGTTCACAGTCTTTACCTCTGGAGGGAACTGCTTCTGACCTCCATTGCTCGGACCGCGGGGTTCCTCGTCGTCCTCGCTGCGTGGGCCCTTGCCTTGCTCTTCGGCTGCGGGTTTGCCGGCCTGTTTGAACACCCAACAGTTATGGTTGGTGTGGTTAGCGGGCTTATCTTGAGTGCCATGGATCTGGCAAGGCCTATCCATGATTTTGTCCAGCGGGGTGGGTCCGTCGCGATTGCCTTTAGGAGGCATCTTCCGCTGCCCGGAGCGAGGGTTGCGAAAGCCGGCGTTGACGGCCGTGTCATCGGCGTCACTATTGCTATGTCGGCGTTTATTTTAGTTGCGTCGTGGTTTCCCGTTTCCGTCCCGAGCTTCGGAGGTGCCGGGGTCTTCGGGGTTGTGGCTTCGTCTCGCTAGCCAGTTATCCTCGCCCGCACAAAAGCGGGTCATGAGTGATGTAAGGGCGGACATGGTCCTAGGTTTATCCTGACCAAGCTGGTGAGCTAGCCGTTCGTCCCGAATATTGTGCCTGAAAGAGGCTATGGCCTCGGCATCTGGGCAATCGACGATCAGGTTTTTCTTGGTCAAGAACTGATTCCAGAATTGTCGGGCGGACTCTCCTGCCTTTTGGACGACGTTGCTTAGGTCGGAGGAGTCCGGAGGCCGTACATAGGTGCCCTGGAAGTTAAATCGGAATGAATCCTCGAAATCCTCCCAGTTCCCGATAGAGTTTTCGGGGAGACTGTTTAACCAGTGCCGAGCTGGCCCCTTAAGTTTAAGGGGTAGGTACTTGATGGCGTGGAGGTCGTCTCCTCGTGCCATGTGAATGTGGAGGAGGAAATCCTCGATCCATACTGCTGGGTCGGTTGTTCCATCGTATTGCTCGATGTTCACGGGTTTAAACCCTTCCGGGAACTGATGCTGCATCACCTCGTCGGTGAAGCATTGTGGGTTGGCAGCGCCTCTGACCCGGGCTATATCACGCCGGTAGTCGGCGTCTGTTCTGGCCTGGTTTTGGTCCCGACCTCTATTGTTTCGGTCGAGCAAGGGCTGGTACTAGTCCCGTCTACCGGGGGAGTACCCTCTAGATCCGTAGATGGAGCTCATGTGGCCTGTTCTATAATCCAGGTCGTGTCGCAGGTCGTACCTGTCCTCCGGCTCCATTGGCTCTTTTCCCCTTCTGCGGGGTATCGCCGGCCTATAACCGGTATCGCCAGCCGTCCTATCTCGTCCTCTGGGAGGGCGGCCCGGCTGGTTGTATGGAGTGTGCTTGGGGGACGGCGTATTAGGGAGCTCGTCATCGAATTGTGGCAGCAGCCGTCGGCGTGGATAGCTCTTCGGTTGGTCCAATAGACCGGTGTCGTATCCTTCTTCGGCTGACAGGGCCCTCGTCAATCTAGCATTGAGGGTATCTTCTTCGGCCTTGAGCTGCCGTTCCTTCGCCTTTAGGCTTCGGGCAGTGGCTATAAGCTATTGCCGAAACCGTTCCTGATCCTCCATGTTTTCGGGGACGATGAAGTCCTCAGCTTCCGGGCTGTCCTCCTTCTCTACAGGGGGGAGGTAGTTGTCATCCTTGGAATCGTTTGGATCTTCGGGGTCGCGCTGGTCCTCCGGCCTTTCCTGGCTCTCTAGCAGATGCTCAGGGAAATCGGAATCGCCGAGGTCTTCCGGGGTATCGTTTTCCCCGGTGCCAGCAATAGCTTCCCTTCCCTTTTTAGTCTTTGATCGTTTGCGCGGTTTCGGTGCCTTGACAGCGCTTCACCCGATTCATCACCATTGTTTGCAGGTGTGCGCTCGCCGTTATCGGCTGGAGTATCCACCATGCAGACATCATAGGTGGAGGTGGCAGTCCATCGCCCGGTGTTGACGGGGGTGGGAGCGCGATCCTCTTCATCCATGTCTTCTGCCTCCTCGGAGGCGTAGTCCAACATATCGGTTAAGTCTTCGATAGTGGCTACGAAGTGGGTGGTGGGTGGGATGAAAAATTCCTCTTGACCCGCCTTAAGGCCGATCTGAACGTGGATCGGGGTTGGGTCGTCAGTAATTTTCATCGATAAGATCCGATCTAGGGCTTCGTTGAGTGTCGAGAGCTCGATCGGGTCAATTTGCTCAGCGCTTTCGGAGTTAACATCCGATGCGTCCGCACAAGAAGTGTGTTCGGCGGGAGCTGGTACCTGGTCATCTGGCGCTATGGCCGGATCCGGATTAAAAGCCAGATCATCGCCGGGGTTAGTCCCATGAGCGGGGTCGAAAACGACATCCGAGGTTAAGGCCTCGGGGTCCTCGGGTGCGTCGGATGAGACTGCGATCCCGGTGAGTGAAAGATCGCCCCGAGAGTCTACGGAGAACTCTAAGTTCTTGAATCTGACCTCTTGATAAGGGGCGAAACTCCCGACCCAGCCAAGACGGCCAGTTGGGTTAGCGTGTAGCACAATGCTGCCGAAAGCGAAGATCTGTCCAGGGACGAAGGGGTCCATGTTCCGGACTTCTTCGTTAATGACAACACGGGCCATCGATTCCTTTGGCGATCATAGCGGAACTCTCAATGAAAGCACCAATGTCGGTGTCAATACCGGCGGATCACGGGTAGGGGGTCCCGAGCTGTGAGTCTAGGATCGATGGTAACAAGGGGACGAAGGAGACGGTGTTTACCCAGGTTCGGGCCCTCCTATGGAGGTAAAACCCTACGTCCTGCTCGATTATATTGATGGTATGAAGGTTACAGAGTTGATCTACCTCGAGATCGACTAGCTAGAACCCTAGATGAGTTTCTCTGCCTCACAATCTAACCCCCCCCCCCCGGTTTATATAGACACCGGGGGGTACCTAGGGTTTACACATGACAGGACTCCTGCCGAGAATGGAGACGTCGATTCCCTCATCTTGACTTGGAGCGCACGATGCGCCTTCGGGACTTCCTTCCAGAACACTGGGTCTCGATGTATCCGGCCCTTCCCGCGACAGTCAAAGTGCGGCCCACCAAGACGGCCTATTGAGAGACAGGCCAGCGGCCCGAGGACCCCTTAGTCCAGGACTCCCTCAATCGTCGACTCAACGGCTACGCTATGCAACTAAACATTTAAACATCTAATTAAACATCATATCGCGTCACCGATGATCATCGGGGACTCCTCGATATCGTCGGGGACTCTCCTCACCGACGATCGTCGGGGGGTACTCTCCCTCAACGACGATCATCGGGGACTCCTCGATATCGCGTTACCGACAACCAACGATAAAACAACTAAACATCTAAACAATAAAAACAACTAAACAATAAAAACAACTAAAACAACTAAATTAACTAAATTAACTAAACAACTAAATTAACTAAATCAACTAAAACAACTAAAATTAACTAAATTAACTAAACAACTAAATTAACTAAATCAACTAAATCAACTAAAATCTTCGGGCGCGGGCGGCGCTGCGGGCTCGCCGGAGACGCGCGCGGGGCCAGCGGCGGTGCTGCGGTCGGCGGAGGCGGTGCTGCGCGCGGTGGGCGGGGGCGAGCGGCGGAGGCGCGCGCGCGGGGCCGACGGGGACAGAGAGGAGGGGGGAGCCTTACCGACGAGGAGCGGCGACGGCGACGGAGGAGACCGGCAAGGAGCGACGACGGCGTCGGGTCGGGGCGGCGACGGCGTCGGGTTGGGGCGGCGGCGGCGGCAGCGCAGGGCAGGGGCGGCGTCGAGGGCGTCGGCGAGGGCGTCGACGGCGAGGTGGAGCAGCCTGACGGCGTCGACGGGGCAGAGGGCGGCGAGGGCAGCCTGGCGGCGTCGATGTGCTCGGCGTCGTCGGGGGCAACTGCAGATGAAATCTGAAAAATTCCTAAGTCCCTGCTTATATACCTAACCCTTTAGTCCCGGTTGGTGGCTCCAACCGGGACTAAAGGTCAATTTCAGCAGCCCAAAGGGAGGGAAGCAGAGACCTTTGGTCCCGGTTGGTGGCACCAACCGGGACTAAAGGGTGGCATTGGTCCCGGTTGGTGGCACCAACCGGGACAAAAGGGTGGCATTGGTCCCGGTTCGAGCCATCAACCGGGACTAAAGGGTTGGTCCTGGCTGTGGTGGGAGTTTAGTCCCACCTCGCCAAGCGAGAGGCGCTCACACCGGTTTATAAGCCCGCCCCTCTCTGCCTTGTTAAGTTCCTCTCAAAGTGAAAATAGATGCCCTTACACAGGAAATTCGACTTAAATTCAAAGTGCTAGTATGCAGTTTGAATTTATGTCGAATTTTCCCTATAAGCGCATATATGTTCACCTTTGCTATTTTTTTATGTTATTTTTTTGCATATTAAAAGTTCTTAACAAAAAATACTTTATGAATATTCTTTTTGCTATTAATGTTTTTAACAAAAATAACTTTGATAATTTTAGTTCCATAAATTTTATATAATATTAAGTTAAATAACTTTGATCGGACGAAAACACGTCTATTACAAAGGGATTTCAATTTTTTAAACATATTTTAACTCAAGACTTTTTCTGCATTCAATATGCACCATTCAAAGCCACATCATCATTTTTCAACCCTTTTCTGACTTCATTTGCTATTTTCCATGCATTTCATGATTTATTTTGAGCTAAAATGACCCTGAATTGAAAAGCACTGCAAATGAACTCTGAAATGGTTGCAAGTTGGCATGGTATCATCATTTCACCCACATAGCATGTGCTAAAAAGTTGAGAGGGTTACGGCAAAAACTGGATGCACTTCGTGTACGAACTGGATAATCTCTTTCGAAGTGTCAGGGTTTTGGACGAAAACTCATCTGTTACAAAAGGATTTCAAATTTTTAGACATATTTGAACTCAAGACTTTTTCTGCATTCAATATGCACCATTCAAAGCCACATCATCACTTTTCAACCCTTTTCTGACTTCATTTGCTATTTTTCATGCATTTCATGATTTATTTTGAGCTAAAATGACCCTGAATTGAAAAGCACTGCAAATGAACTCTGAAATGGTTGCAAGTTGGCATGGTATCATCATTTCACCCACATAGCATGTGCTAAAAAGTTGAGAGGGTTACGGCAATAACTGGATGCACTTCGTGTACGAACTGGGCAATCTCTTTCGAAGTGTCAGGGTTTTGGACGAAAACTCATCTGTTACAAAAGGATTTCAATTTTTTAAACATATTTGAACTCAAGACTTTTTCTGCATTCAATATGCACCATTCAAAGCCACATCATCACTTTTCAAACCTTTTCTGACTTCATTTGCTATTTTTCATGCATTTCATGATTTAGTTTGAGCTAAAATGACACTGAATTGAAAAGCACTGCAAATGAACTCTGAAATGGTTGAAAGTTGGCATGGTATCATCATTACACCCACATAGCATGTGCTAAAAAGTTGAGAGGGTTACGGCAAAAACTGGATGCACTTCGTGTACAAACTGGACAATCTCTTTCGAAGTGTCAGGGTTTTGGACGAAAACTCATCTGTTACAAAAGGATTTCAATTTTTTAAACATATTTGAACTCAAGAACTTTTCTGCATTCAATATGCACCATTCAAAGTCACATCATCACTTTTCAAACCTTTTCTGACTTCATTTGCTATTTTTCATGCATTTCATGATTTATTTTGAGCTAAGATGACCTTGAATTGAAAAGCACTGCAAATGAACTCTATAATGGTTGAAAGTTGGCATGGTATCATCATTTCACCCACATAGCATGTGCTAAAAAGTTGAGAGGGTTACGGCAAAAACTGGATGCACTTCGTGTACAAAATGAACAATCTCTTTCGAAGTATCAGGGTTTCAGACAAAAACTCATCTGTTACAAAAGGCATTTCATTTCTTGACATGTAACTGCAGTGATATTCTAGATCAAAGCCATCATCAGAATAGTTGTGGAGAGAAAGTCTTCACTTTTTCTTCTCGTGTGTCCCTTGCTTATTGCACCATAACCATGGATAATCTTCATCGTTTAACAGGGTGCTTGGGTGAGCCTTCACTTTGAAGGGAGGAATTTCATGAAACTTTTCATAATCTTCAGACATGTCTGTCTTGCCCTCCACTCCCACGATGTCTCTTTTCCCTGAAAGAACTATGTGGCACTTTGGCTCATCGTATGATGTATTCGCTTCCTTATCTTTTCTTTTTCTCGGTTTGGTAGACAAGTCCTTCACATAGAAAACCTGCGCCACATCATTGGCTAGGACGAATGGTTCGTCTGTGTACCCAAGATTGTTCAGATCCACTGTTGTCATTCCGTACTGCGGGTCTACCTGTACCCCGCCTCCTGACAGATTGACCCATTTGCACCGAAACAAAGGGACCTTAAAATCATGTCCATAGTCAAGTTCCCATATGTCCACTATGTAACCATAATATGTGTCATTTCCCCTGTTGGTTGCTGCATCAAAGCGGACACCACTGTTTTGGTTGGTGCTCTTTTGATCTTGGGCGATCGTGTAAAATGTATTCCCATTTATCTCGTACCCTTTGTAAGTCAATACAGTCGAAGATGGTCCCCTGGCCAACGAGTACAGCTCATCTGCAACAGTGGTGTTACCCATGAGATGTGTTTGCAACCAACTGCCGAAAGTCCTGATGTGTTCACATGTAATCCAGTCGTCACACTGCTCCGGGTGTTTGGAGCGCAGAATATTCTTGTGTTCATTGACATACGGGGTCACCATGGTAGAATTCTGTAGAACTGTGTAGTGTGCTTGAGACCAAGAATGCCCGTCCCTACATATTATTGAATTTGGTCCTAGCATGCCTTTTCCAGTCAGTCTCCCCTCATACCGCGATTGAGGGAGACCAATCGGCTTAAGATCAGGAATAAAGTCAACACAAAACCCAATGCTTTCCTCTGTTTGATGGCCCATGGAGATGCTTCCTTCTGGCCTAGCACGGTTACGAACATATTTCTTTAAGACTCCCATGAACCTCTCAAAGGGGAACATGTTGTGTAGATAAACAGGGCCCAGAATGCCAATCTCGTCGACTAGATGAACTAGGACGTGCGTCATGATATTGAAGAAGGATGGTGGGAACACCAGTTCGAAACTGACAAGACATTGCACCAAATCACTCTTTAACCTTGGTAGGATTTCTGGATCGATTACCTTCTGAGAGATTGCATTGAGGAATGCACATAGCTTCACAATGGCTAATCGAACGTTTTCCGGTAGAAGCCCCCTCAATGCAACCGGAAGCAGTTGCGTCATAATCACGTGGCAGTCAGGAGACTTTAGGTTCTGGAACTTTTTCTCTGCCATATTTATTATTCCCTTTATATTCGACGAGAAGCCAGACGGGACCTTCATACTGAGCAGGCATTCAAAGAAGATTTCCTTCCCTTCTTTGGTAAGAGCGTAGCTGGCAGGACCTTCATACTGCTTTGGATGCATGCCGTCTTTTTCGTGCACACGTTGCTGGTCCTCCCATGCCTCCGGTGTATCTTTTGTCTTCCCATACACTCCCAAGAAGCCTAGCAGGTTCACGCAAAGATTCTTCGTCACGTGCATCACATCGATTGCAGAGCGGACCTCTAGGTCTTTCCAATAGGGTAGGTCCCAAAATGTAGATTTCTTCTTCCACATGGGTGCGCGTCCCTCAGCGTCATTCGGAACAGATAGTCCGCCAGGACCCTTTCCAAAGATTACTTGTAAATTATTGACCATATCAAGTATGTGATCACCAGTACGAAGGGCGGGCTTCTTCCGGTGATCTGCCTCACCTTTGAAATGCTTTCCTTTCTTTCGACATTGATGCTTGGTCGGAAGAAATCGACGATGCCCCAGGTACACATTCTTCATGCATTTGTCCAAATATATACTTTCGGTGTCATCTAAACAGTGCGTGATGCGTGGTATCCCTTGTTTGTCTGTCCTGAAAGGTTAGTGAGAGTAGGCCAATCATTGATGGTTACAAACAGCAACGCTCATAGGTCAAATTCCTCTTGTGCATGCTCATCCCACACACGTACACCTTTTCCATTCCACAGTTGTAAAAGTTCATCAACTAATGGCCTTAGGTACACATCAATGTCATTGCCGGGTTGCTTAGGGCCTTGGATGAGCACTGGCATCATAATGAACTTCCGCTTCATGCACAACCAAGGAGGAAGGTTATACATACATAGAGTCACAGGCCATGTGCTATGCTTGCTGCTCTGCTCCCCAAAAGGATTAACGCCATCTGCACTTAAACCAAACCATACGTTCCTTGGGTCACCTGTAAAGTCCCCCCACTTTCTCTCGATCTTTCTCCACTACGACCCATCACCGGGTGCTCTCAACTTCCCGTCTTTCTTACGGTCTTCCTTGTGCCATCGCATCAACTTGGCATGCTCTTTGTTTCTGAACAAACATTTCAACCGTGGTATTATAGGAGCATACCACATCACCTTGGCAGGAACCCTCTTCCCGGTGCGCTGGCCCTCAACATCACCAGGGTCATCTCGTCTGATCTTATACCGCAATGCACAACATACCGAGCATGCGTTCAAATCCTCGTACGCACCGCAGTAGAGGATGTAGTCATTAGGGCATGCATGTATCTTCTGCACCTCCAATCCTAGAGGGCAGACAACGTTCTTTGCTTCGTATGTACTGTCGGGCAATTCGTTGTCCTTTGGAAGCTTATTCTTCATTATTTTCAGCACCTTTTCAAATGCCTTGTCAGATACACCATTCTCTGCCTTCCATTGCAGCAATTCCAGTGTGGTGCCGAGCTTTGTGTTGTCATCTTCGCAATTTGGGTACAACCCTTTTTTGTGATCCTCTAACATGCGATCGAACTTCAACTTCTCTCTTTCACTTTGGCATTGTCTCTTTGCATCAACAATGACCTGGCGAAGATCATCATCGGGCACATCGTCTGGTTCCTCTTGATCTTCAGCTTCCCCCATTGCAGCATCACCGTATTCAGGGGGCGGATAGTTGTCATCATCCTCTTCTTCTTCGTTGTCTTCCATCATAACCCCTCTTTCTCCGTGCTTGGTCCAAACATTATAGTGTGGCATGAAACCCTTCTCAAGCAGGTGGACGTGAAGGGTTTTCGAGTTAGAGTAATCCTTCGTATTCCCACAGATAGTACATGGACAATACATAAAACCATTCTGCTTGTTTGCCAGAGCCACTTCGAGAAAATTATGCAGGCCCTTAATGTACTCGGAGGTGCGTCGGTCACCGTACATCCATTGCCGGTTCATCTGCATGCATTATATAATTAAGTGTATCAAAAACCATTACAGAACATCATGAATAGAGAAGTGACCAAATTAATAGAAGTTCATCATCACATTAAAACCAAAGTACAGTAGTGACCAAAATAAATACATAAAGTTCATACATAGTTCTCATTGAACAACATATAGCTCTCTAGAGCATCTAATTAAAACATACATTGAAACTATGTAAAACATTTAAATGCAACAACAAATGCGATCTTAACCGCAACTAAGGTACCAATTGATCCAACGGCATAATGATACCAAGCCTCAGTATGAATGGCATATTTTCTAATCTTTCTAATCTTCAAGCGCATTGCATCCATCTTGATCTTGTGATCTTCGATGACATCGGCAACATGCAACTCCAATTCCATCTTCTCCTCCTCAATTCTTTTCAAATTTTTCTTCAAGTAATTGTTTTCTTTTTCAACTAAATTTAACCTCTCGACAAGAGGGTCGGTTCAAATTTCCGGTTCACATACCTCCTAGATAAAAACATCTATGTCACGTTGGTCGGCATAATTGTCATAAACACTAAGTGAAACAAATAGTTATAAAAGATAATATACCACATCCGAATCATAGACAGGACGAGGGCCGACGGGGGCGGATACCAAAACCATGGCACTATATAATAACAAACAATAATAAAAGTAAGAAAATTATACAAGTATCTATCTAAATCATACAAGTAAGATTTTTTTTTTAGAAAGAAGATAAGAACAAGAGGCTCACCACAGTGGTGCCGGCGACGAGATCGGCGTGGGCGATCGACGACGGTGAGGACGGGGACTGGACAGGACGGACCGCCAAACCTAGACAAATCTTGAGGA